>FR990046.1:10000-10010000 GCA_905404095.1 Glaucopsyche alexis | reverse complement strand
TATTTAGCAGAATTGACCCTCGGGTAGGGTTACCAGATGAAAAAATCAAAAGTCCGGAGAAAAGGCCTGATTTCCATGGAAAAGTCCTGAGATTTTCTACAGCTTGAGAATTTTCTCTCAAAAACGTATTATTATCTTGCGTACGCGTTTTACGCGACTTTTTTGATTTTAACTGCAATTGTTACCAAAAGAAGATTATTTTTAGTTTGTTTCACTTTGATAAATAAGTATTGATTTTAACTGCAATTGTTACTAAAAGAAAATTATTTTTAGTAGTTTAATAAGAGAGATCTTTAAAATGTAACCTGTGTTTTATTGAAAATCCTGAGCTATCACTAGATTTGCTAAATCCGGCCGGAATCCTGAGAAGAGTCGAAAAATCTTGAAATCTCAGGACAAATCCTGAGATATGGTAACCCTACCCTCGGGAATAACGTTTGAAACTGGAGTGCATAAAGTACTTGGACTTTACTGGTTTCGTTATATATAAGGTTGTTCAAAATTAATCTAGATCTACTGCATAAGTAAAATGGCAGATATAACGCACCTTTAGAATTAAAGTGGCGTAACTCAAAAATTTAAGAAATTGAGTTTTATACATAAAACGACTTAGAAACATATAATCTATCGGTCTAATAGAAATAAACAGCCACTTTCAAGCTAGAAAAGGATAAACGTACAGTTGTGTCTCTTTCATATCAACCGCTTATCACGCGTTCCTTAACTTTTGAAGGGCCCCTTTTAGTGTTGAGTCGATAATGCTAAAAGTTAGGTGCTGTGCGGTTACTCCGTAAATGACGTAAACTGTAATTCGTCGTTTTAATTGTAAACGTAAGGTAAGTAATTTGTGTGTTATTTACTTTTGTACAGCCTCTTTTAGGTTTCGGGCATTTTAAATCTAAATGATAATAATATTTGACGCCATATTTGTATTAGTGTCATTTCATTTCTAAACATTTCATAAATACATGAGACTGATTATGTATTATGTCTTTACTTTATAAACCGTTTTTGTGACTACAGTGACGTATACGGAATTATGTCTATTATTTTCTACAGAATGATGTGAATTGGCGAGTTCAATTGTGATTGAGTCTTTTTATTTTTATTTCAATGAAAGTTTGAGGCTAGTAATGAAAAGACAGGACCAAATTTTGCCACTATATAAATATAACTGGAATGAAAATACAATACGAGAAAAGATAAGTTCAACAAAACCTAAACGTATAAAAGATATTTAAGGCTTGGTTTTTTCTATAAATATAAAACTATTTGGCATTTTTGGGTCATCAAGCAAGCTATAGTGTGAAATAAGGGCTCGACGATATTTACTTAACTCTATAACTCACGTTGTCATATTTTGACAAAACTCAGTCGCAACTTGCAAGACACTATTGTCACCACGAAATCGGAAATTCGCGATGAAGTCGTAATGGATTCCCCATACACCTAAAACACGAGATCACCCCAAACCCATCTTGCAGATAATTCACGAGACAGACTTATGGGCCACCTTACTGATGAGATTACTGATAGAATAGCTCTCAGGCAGATTCATAATAATAAAGCACCAGGAGATGACGTAATAACCACAGAGCTGCACCAGGAGGAACACCTGTCTTGACTGAGCTCTTTAATTCCGTCATCCACACTGGCACTACCCCGGAAGCATGCAGCAGGAGCATGGTGGTGAACTATCAAACTATCGTCCCATTCCGCTCCTGAGCCACGTGTTTTAGCTATTATTGAAGATTATCTGAGGTCAGAGGGTCCCAGAAGTTGAACGACTGTCAGCCAGTGGAGCAGACGTACAGACATTGGGGTCTAAAAAGGCCACTTTAGGTGTTTCATATAATGTTTCATATATTTTGACAGTTTTCAATAGAAATGCGTAAAATGGCGCACATAATATGAATTGCATATAATTCATCTAATGTTCACCTAAAGTGGCCCTTTTTGGACCCCCTGAGGGGCAATTCTGCTTAATAAAACCTGCATTAATACAATTACAATCAAGTCCCGATACGCTAAAACTCTCAAACGGGTATTTTATAAGCGTTAAACCAACGTAAAACGCGCTCTGATTAGTCGAAACGTCACAAAATCCGTTCATGGTAACATGTCGCTTCACTTTCAATCCAATCAAAGTAAAATGAAAGTCTACTTTAAATACGAGAATTGAGGTTCTGGTCTGTGCTGGAATTCATGCAGAAATGCCTCGTTGACTGCCGATAATATTTTGAGGTGTTAAGATGTCTGTTCAAGTGATCTCTGATCCAACTTCTTCAAGGAGTGAGACAGGTAGATGTTATCTCTCAAAAACTGTTTACTAACGCGACGGAGGACGTTTTCAAGTCGGTTGATTGGAACGGCCGAGGCCTGAGACTGAACATAAACGGCCAGTACATCTCACAATTGCAATTTGCGGATGAAATAATCATTATGTCAGACATATCTGCCGGACCTGGAAGAGATGCTAAACAGCCTAAGCGATTGTTCAAGACGGGTGGGTTTCGGAATGAACCTTATCAAAACCAAAATTATGCAAATCATTTTGATTTTGTTAAGTTTTGAACATGTTCTCCCAGGACCTGTCGTCGTAAATGGCACTAGTCTTGAAGTTAAGAAGCAAGAATACGTATATCTTGGGCAAATTTTGAATCGTCGATACCACAATCACAATCGCCTTTAGTCAAGATGCATTCGATAATTTCCACGGCGAAGTACGGAACAAAATAAGGATTTGATATAAGGTATCGAAAGTAACAAGTCACAACGATTACTTATGTCAAATCCGATACATTTTTAATTTCGAAATTCGCTGTCGAAATTAGCGAATGTTCTTGACTAGAGGTCCAGGGTTTTTAATCAATGCCTTCTACCGGTAAAGAAACATGGCAGCGAACTCTGCTGATTGACAAGTTCAAGGTTGTCCAGCCTGTGATGGAAAGTGCAATTTTGAGGGTATCTCTGGTGGATAATAAAACTTGCTACGATGTGATATAACAGAGAATTAAAGTCACTGACATTGCACATAGAATTAGCACGCTGAACTGGAAGTAGCCGGCCATGTTTGCAGACGGACAGACGGTTGATGGCGCAGATAAGTGTTAGAGTGGAGACCACGCTTAGGCAAACGTAGTGTAGGACGACCTGCGGCACAATGGACGGATTTAAAGTTGGCTGGCAGCAGATGGATGAGGGCTGTCCCAGATCGGGATGGTTGGCGCTCATTAGTGGAGGCTTACGTTAAGCAGTGGGCTATCCATATGTCCGTAGGCTGATGATGATGAAATTTCCCATTGATAATAATTAATATTGACCTTTTATACTGAAAGGCTTATTTAATTATTGCTTATTTAAATAGCTTTTCCTTTTCCTGTATAATAAACATCATTTTGATAGGAACACGCCACGGTAACTTAAGTATCTTATATTTTTATGTACACGGTAAATACATAAAAAAATAAGGGACCTAATACATACATATTAGGTATAAGTTTAGCTTTATTACGCATAAAAAAAATATTTTTTTCAGTTTTCTCTATTCTAATTTACCTTTAATTTTAAAAGTCAACCATTAATAAACTAGCATATTCCAAAATTAGTCACCAAAAATAAATTTTACATTAGAAATAAATAGCCTATTTTTAAAATAATTACGTTTTATTTTTTAATGCTTTAGTAAAAAATAGACACAAAGCTAAATAAGTCAATTAAATTTAAAATATTTTGGAAATAAAGTGACACCTTTTTTTTAATTATTAATTAACAAAGGTTCTAAATAATTAAACTCATATTTTTAATAACAAATCACTAAAACAACTATTCACCTACGGCAAATAACAAAAACTGTAACTACACAAGGCTCACACTTACTATTATAGTCAAAAAACCACAAAATGGTCTATTCTCCAATTACATTTTAGGCGTTTACCAAAAATCAAGATTTTTGGATTAAGCCACTTCAATTCTAAAGGTGCGATAACTTAAACATTACGAAAAAAATATATACAAAATAAATTAACATTGTATTCTCTAAGGCGCTTAGGTCATCAATCTCACAGAAACAGGTGATTTAAAGAGCTAGAAAATACTTAGCCTGTTAAACATCAATACATCAGCTGCGTGAGGTCCATGACCTTATCAGCGCCGTAAAGAGCGTTATTTTATTTCATGATACGCGTATATTATACATTTTGATTTAAGATTCAGAAATACATTAGCATGGTACTGTGAATTAAAACAGCTTTACAATATTTTAACCTATTCGACTCAGTCATATGAAAGTATTCATGTAACTTAAACAATAATTACAGGGTCTTACTATATACGCTTATCACCCTCATACTCGTAAAATGTCCAGGTTGTACGAGATTGGAAATTACTAAGACGTATTACTCACCAACCTGTGCTGATTAGAACGTGTATGGCAAATCTGAAATAGAGAGTAAATTACTTTATGGATTTTAATTTCACGAATTATTGTAGTCCATGTGATGTCCATGGCTGTAATGGCTGATATAACTTTGTTAGTTTGGGTGTTGTACTCGTAGGTGCCTAACTTGAAAAATGCGCCCACTTGAAAAATAACGAAATGTAAGTAAACATGTATACTAATTTTATAAATGCGAAAGTATGTCTGTCCGTCTATCTGTCTGACAGATAGACGGACAGCGTGACGATAGCGGATGGCGTGAAGACACGCTTTAACCGCTGAACCGATTTTTATGAATCTATACTTATATACTTATATTTATTACTTGTTAACTTATTTTTTACTAATTATATTATAAATGCGAAAGTGTGTCTGTCTGTCTGTCTGTTACCTCTACACGCTTTAACCGATGAACCGATTTTTATAAAATTTGTTACAGACATATATGGGTCCTGGGAAAGGATACAGGATATTTTTTATCCCGAAAAAGAATATGCTAAAAAAAGAATGTTACCGCAGGATAATGTATTTGCCCGAAAAAGAATGTTACCGCAGGATAATGTATTTACGCGGGCGGAGCCGCGGGCAAAAGCTAGTAATATTATAAATGCGAAAGTTTATATGTCTGTCTGTCTATCTGTTACCTCTTGACGCTTTAAGCGCTGAACCGATACTTTGAGTCCCGAGAAAGGACATAGGATAATTTTTATCCCGAAAAAGTACATTGTTCCCGCGGAATAATGTATTTACGCGGGCGGAGCTGCGGGATACTGTACATTTTCGGGATAAAAAGTAGCCTGTGCTTAAATCCAGAGTCCAGAGCCCAAACTACTAGGTACTATACCAAATTTCATCGAAATGCGTTCAGTAGTTTTTGCGTGAAAGAATAACTAACATCCATCCATCCATCTATACATCCTAACAAACTTTCACATGTTTAATAGGAGTAGGATTGGCAAAGATTACAAAAACTTAATTGAACATTTACTCACAAGTAGCTCAGAATCGTGATGTGTATGACGGTGGTCATGATTCTCCCCTCCGTGTGTATGTACGCCGAAAGGAGCGCGTACATCGGGCCGCGTATTGCCACTGAGCGGAGAACGTACGATATAATATTGTGATTACGATCCATTCAGGTATGTCGACGTTTTACGTGGTTTTGATACTTGAAAAAGTTGCACAATTTACCATCAGGGAATCTTATTCATAAACAGGCTGTCTGTTTGTTTGTATTATTAGAGTTCCGTACCTGAATGGTAAAATGGGACTCTGTTACTGAGACTCCGCTGTCCGTCCGTCACCAGGCTGTATCTCATGAACCGTGATAGACAGTCGAAATAATAATAATAATAATAATAAAACATTTATTCAACAAAACGCTCACATTACACTACATTATCAACAAAAATCGACATTAAACATAAACAATCACGATAAAATAACAAAAACAGTAAAATGAGTAAAACGAACATTTGCCTAAACCACATAGATAGAAAAAAAAAATAACTTAGATTATACATATTAATATTAACAAACAGAGAAAGAATAGACAAATAACAAAATAGAAAAAAAGGAAGGTATAAGGCAGTGTAATGCGAACAGCTGTCGAAAAGGACTCCACTCAGGTGAACGATCGCAGCATAGTACACAACTATCCCGCAATCCCTGGTATTCTGTGGATCCTCATTATTGTCAGGCGATTGACAGATACACACTAGCGGCATCATATAATCATACAAATTAATATCAAGAGATATACCTACATGCAATATTACATAAAATATATAATTATTTATTATTATTATACATAATTTTTTTACAGATGATGTATTTCTGTCGCCGCTATAATAGCAAATACTAAAACACAATAAAATAAATATTTAAGTGGTAATCCTATGCCATAAACATGAATTTTAGCCGTTTTGTACAGAACCCTTGCGCGAGTCCGACTCGCACTAGGCCGGTTTTTTGTGTTTCTGACTGCATGTGGTCATTATAATAGAAATTAATTATGAGGACACTCTATGTGCTTATGAATTAGGTTCCCTGATAGTGCAACATCGTTAGTTACTCAAGCCACGGAATAGCTAGACAGATTAAAATGAAAGAAGAAAATACCCCTTGTATTTTTGTATGGAGCCCGTCCCCACTACTGTAGCACTACAAGACATATTATTATTACATTCAAAATATTTGGCAGTTTATCAAAATATACCACTTTTATTAAGTTTGCTGTATACCATTACTTTCCAAAAATTGTTCTTTATTAGCAACACTATGAAATGGTGCAATAATACAGAATGATTTTTTAAACTTTTTTTAACCTTTAACCGGCATAAACTTTTTTCTCACATGGTTTAGAGATTTTTTGTCATACTATAAAATTACATACTTTTTAAGCCCTTTCATTTGATATAATTATGTCATGTAGTGCTACAAGGGTGGGGACGGTTTGCCCCTTCTTCTTTGACAAAGTAATAATTCTAATGCTATATGTTCGATTCTCATGTTATATTAGGAAAATTTCCTAATATAACATGAGAATGTAGCCCTTCTTACATTTTAGAGTAAACGGCCAAGATTTTATTTAGATACCAACAAAATATGTTCCCAACCTGTTGGTTAATAGGTTATTGCTTTTCAGTGTGCTAAATGAGAGTTTATGTCACATCTAAAGAACGCCTCTAGTGGCAAATAATGGTAACTAATTCGATGCCATACAAATTGTAGTTAATTTCTTCACGACGAGTAGTGAACAAAAACTCGAACTCAGCACGCAGACTAGGATTCCCATAAACGCATTTCCTACGTAAAAAGGAGATGGAAACATATTTTAACACAAAAGTATCAAGGTGTACATGTAGCGGTATACAATATTTAACGGTTTCAATAGTGCTATTGTTCGTATCGCAAGAGAAACTCTACATGTAAACAAGCATTAGCGACGCTTTAGTCTACCAACTTCACACTAGCTAGACTATGCCTAATTATATCTGCGTATGTATGAACGTGATGACATCATCACAATCTGTCACAATATGGCATAAAATAAAAATAACTCATGACATCTTAACATACTTAATTATATTAAAAATAAATAAAAATAAAATAAAAATAAAAAAGCCTTTAATTTCATTACGTCTTAAAATCTATTTGTAAATAATCCTATAATTTAAATAATTTTTTGGTAACTAAACTTTATAATAACTTTAGACTACAATAATGCAATATTAACACTTTATACTACAATATTTGTATACAGATATTAAGTATACCGTATACTTAATATCTGTTAATCTGTTTGCCTTTTGTATCTATATTGAGCATTGTTATAAACCCATGTTATGTTTAATGTTTAATATTCCGTATGCAATATATTTTAGTTCCCACAGAGTGAGTCATATTTATTATGAATATAAAGATTTTTAATGGGAGCGAGTCTAAATTGCTCGTAAGTTTTTAGGTTTCTTTGTTCTGTAATCGGTCAACAGGCGATAAGTCTATTTGCTTCTATTACAATCATATTACAAATAATATTCAATCAATTTTAATTTTTACAAAAGTAGACGCAGCCCTACTTTGACACCTATATGTATATTGTAGACGACGAATTTCGAGAAAAAAAGTGTCTACTCTTAAACTGCCCCACTTTTGAAGTTGTTATTGGTAGTCGACTGTCGAAATTTGACATTTGTGATCTTAACATTTTGACATTCTCTTTCGGCAGTTGGTATAATCCGTCCGCATTTAAATCTTATCGCTTACTTTATGCATCGTTATCTATATCTCAACTATACATTAAAATTTTCTAATTATTATAAAATATAGATAGATATTTACGCATCTAATTTAAACGTGAGGGTTTTTGAATTCGTGACTTCTGACAGCTTTTTGACTCGACAAGATCCTTCGTGCTACCAAGCGCCGCCTGGTGACAGAAAAATAATCGAAAATTCTTATTGACCGTTTTTTGATGCCACTTACGCTACCATAAGACGCTTTGTGTGAGTTGGGTCGCCTTCTAGCGGCAGAATAAATATCAGGAACCCTCATTAAAAAAATCTTCTGAAATCAAGATAGCGTAACTTTTTCTTGTATAAAGATTTTCTCTGTTAAATGTACGTTATGGGACTTTGGGCTATGGCCTATCCTTAGTTTTGAAATCATTGCATCAATGGATCTGTATTGAAAATTTTATTGAATAATCTTTGAACAAGCAATATAATTGCTGACATTAAATTCAGGTGAATCTTGGGAAGATCTTTCTCAATGGATGCCTAACTCATACCTTCTACGCGCAATTCGTTCAGTTATTTCAGCTGTGACAGCCTTGCCTGAGTATACAGAATTCTCATCGATTTCTCATACATTTCCAGGTGTGCTCCGAGAGCAGTGCAAGCGAGTCGTCTCTAGAATCTTCTAGCGGCTATGGCAGCCAAGGTGCCTTTGCTGCTGAGGAGCACGCGCACCAACACATGATACAGCATCAGGATGGTGAGTTGTAAGGTGTTGATGTGCTTGGACATGAATTGATGTGCTTTTATGTCAGCTTGTCAAAGATTGAAGCACTTTGACGTTCGAAAAATATTGGCTTTGAAATAAATTGATGTTCTTTGACGTTAACTTGTCAACGTTGAAGCGGTTTGACGTTTGAAAAATATTGATATGCTTTGATGTTTGATAAAGGTTGATGCATTTTCGTAAAAAGAGAATGTTGTTTTTATTTTTTATTTGCCATTAGACAGTATTTTTTTCTACATTATTTTAGTTTGATGAATCACCTTCGGTAGTGGATGCCGAATAATTCTACATTTTAACTACTAGGTATAAAATTAATTGCATGTAAAATGCACAATATTTTTTATTTCAATAAGTATTTTTCATACATAAAAATAAATGAGATGTCCCTTCTACAAATAATCATTAAAGCTTTTATTTATGTTCTGTCTTTGTTTTGTTTTATTTGTGTTTCACGCTTTGCACGTTATGTTTTGCGCACTGTAGTTACGTCGGAAATTGTGACTCTGAGACGGGACAGTGATTCCGTGGCCGCGGCTCGGGAGACTTTCTCCATATCTCTCGGGAGCTTGGAGGAGGCCGTGAGGTCACTCGACGAGGCGACAGAGTCACCGTCCTACGCCACTATTGGGAAAAAGCCGGCGGTACCTAAAAGACGGCCGCTGTCCATGTCTGGTGAGTGACGCATGTTATGTTGTGTGTGTTAAAGAATGTTATACTTTTTAAACTTTTTTTTATCGAATTGTTGTGTACACATAGTATTTGAAGCTCCGATCCTAATATTACGGTGGCGGTGGCCGGTTTCGTTGAAACCAGTCCGGCTTATTTTCAGACCGCAGGAGTTTTTATAGTGCCAATGCGCACACGCATTGCGCACTAGCTCTCCTTCTACCTTTACTCTCATAACCCAGTGGGACGGACGACCGACACGACTGGCTAGAGATCAAAACTCTCTGCATACATTTAATGGAAATTCTTAAAGCAGTTTCTGTGATTCTGAATATATATTTACATAGATGATTGCAATAATTGCTCTTTTAAACTATAAGGTCTTATGTTTCAGCGTCAGCGTGGTCGCGGCGCGGCTCGTCGAGCTCGGTGGGCAAGCCGCCGCCGCCCGTGCGCCGCTCCTCCTCCATATCGCGCCCGCAGCGACCGCCCTACACACAGGTACCTGGCCGGCTCTAGTCAAATTAAAGGGCGGACGACCTCTGTGACTAAAGGCAGCCGATGAACACTACCGCAAACGAAATAGGGTCGCGGAGCCACGAGCTTAGTATGAATTTATAAAGAACACCAAACAATCCCCGCGTTGCCGACCGTTGAACGTGGCTAGCGAATCTGATTCGCTGGTCGCGGTCGTGTCACGGTGCTGCGTCGTGGTCACAGGTCGGATAGCTACCTTTAGTGGTTGCGCGCGCGCGTTGGTGCTCTGGCCGGTGATCACGGGTACGACTCCCGCGAAGGAAAAAAAAGTTTTCTGTATTCCTGGGTTATGGATGTGTATTAAATATATGTATACTTACTGTACATTATAATAAAAATCTTACATGATATACATACTTTATACTTATGTGTAAAAGTATTAAGTAATAACCGTTGTCTGATATCGTACGCGACAGCGTTACCGCATGATGCGTCAGGCGCCACTTATTTGAGTCGACTTTACTGCCATGTAGCGTTTATACTAATCGTTTTAACACAAAAAAATAAAAAACCTCATAGTTAATAGGCTACTTGACCTTGTTTTTATTTATGTCCTAAACGCTTCATAATTGTTCCGTTACACAATATAATAATAGGTTATTTTGAAACCTAAAACCTAAAAACAAAAAATATTTTAAAATTACACTTTTTAAAAACCTATTACCACTATTCGTCATGTTGGTTGATAGATTATCTGTGCTGTGACATCATACTAGTACTATGTCATACAGAAAAATTGGCGGTGTGCCGTTCCATTTTGACATTTTGACATTAATACTTTATAAGATATCATGAACTATTTATTTAGAAAAACAAGTTAGAGGAAAACGTTCCGTTTCAGTACTACCTACGTGTTTAGTGTGTTTGAGTCGTCACATCTTTGCCGGAAGTTACTTCGATGTGTTTTTATCAGTAGAAATTAAAAAACAAAAATACGTAGTTTAAATCAACTTTATTCATCAATAGAGATGGCCGTTTAAACGTAAAGCGTTTAAAAAAGCGTGCTTTTATAAATAAGTTGAAAAGTCGTTTAAAAATTTAAGCGTTTATCACTTATACTTATCGTTTATATCGTTTATAGTCATAAAGCCATAAGTGTGGTATGAGCAAAGAAAAATAGTTCTTATGACAGCGCAATAAGAGTGAAAATTCTTTAATGTAGCTCATCACTTATTTAAACGGCTTATTTTTTGTACTTATAACTAGGTAATATGCTTTTTCGTGTTTATTCACTTTTTGTTAGTTGCGCTTTGCGGGTTGACGAAAACACGTTATATTACGTTACGCAATAATTCGTATTTTAATCGTAATAGTGGTGTTTTGGTGGCTTACCGTGAACTTTTAATGTTAATAATAAATATAATAATGGTCCATATGGACGTAATATAAACTTTTCGTGTAGTGTTTTAGTATTAAGTTTATTAAGTTTTTGTCGTAAGATGACGACTAAACGACGTGAATTGGAACAGTAATTTATGGAACTACTTTGAAAGAAATGAGGTGGAAAAAGTGGCGATGTGTAATGATTGTTATCCTATAAATCAACTATTACTAATGATAAGCAACATTTAAGATTAATGCATATTATCAACATGTAAAAACATTTTTATGAGTTCATATTATTATATTAATAATTATTCAGATTTCAGACAATCCTAAGCCTGCAAAGTACGAAGGAAAGTTAATTTAAATCAGTTTAAGCGATCGAAAAACGTAAAATAAGCGCAAAAAACATTATAACTTATAAGTGGCAATAAGTAGATAAGCAAATAAGCAACTAAGCAGTTAAAAAAAGTTGCTTTTGAATATTTAATAACGGATAAGTTAACTTTTAATTTTAAGCCGTTTATCACATATCTATTCATCAATATTAACCCTCTGCGACTGACGTGGCTCATTTATTGCGATTGTACTGACGTGGTAGTACACGAGACACCATTTCAACTGTTGATATTTTCACATAATTAAATTATACAGTTATTTTATTTATACCAATTAGATTTGTAGCCTATTTTTTATATAAAATGAGCTTGAAATAATAAAAACAATTTGTATTTTGCAACATGAAGTAGTTTTTATTGACTTCTCACAAATCAGTGTATGAATATCTCCTTTCATCTTAATGACATAAAAAATAACAAAATCAACTATTTTAAAATTTAACAATTTAAATCTTAAAACCAAACGTTACAGTTATAAGTCTAGCAAATATGAGATTTATTCATTGGTTCAATTCAAAATTAGAATCTTTCAAAATCACAGGTTTGTTTGACAACTATCACTATTTGGTTTAGAGCACTGAAGGCAAATTGGCTACGAATAATCACAGCAACAATTATCTTTTTATTTTTGTTGGACAAATACAACATACTTTTCTGCTACTTGTTGGAACAGATCGAACTACTGGTGGTGGTGTGGGGATATTCTTACCTAAAACCCTATAAACTATTGTACGACGGTAAATTGTTACTTAGTTTACTTGTTGACAGTCATGCGCAACTCCCTTGGCAATCTTTCATTTTATACTATATATTTTTTTTCTATTTCTATAATGTTTTTATCTTTGAGTATATAACCACTCTTTGGTTTTTATACATGAAATCATGTCCTCTTCAAAGTCGGATCTTCATCTTCATCATCAATATCGCTAAATTCATGTTCACTTTCGTCTTCCAACCACTTTAACAATTAATCTTTTTGACTTAGAAAAACTCCAGCTGAAGTTCATTTTCGAGCAGAAGGACTGCTAGGCATAGGGTTGTTAGTTGTTACTTGAGTCAGCCATTTAAAAAACAAGTTTCCTTTTAATTAAATACTACTCTTTTCTCATTATAATATTTAATTGATGTAAATCAAGTTATGAAGTAGCGCAAAATAATACAAACTATAAACGTTTTCAAAAGGTGAACAAAATTTGTTTACTGACGTGGTTGTTTAGGAGACACTATGGAAATATAACTATTTTAGTGAGATGGTAGTATAGTAGACACAGCTCTTAACACTGATGTGGTAGTCTCGTGGACACCTTCTGCCCGCTACGTGCACGTGCGCTAGCTACAACCGCCTCGCCCGCACCGACCGATGCCCGAGGTCATTAGAGCAAGGTACTAAGAGCAGCGGCGCATAAATTTGAAAATTACCGGCAATAAACCGAATTTTATATTTTGCGGTGTCTGTTAGACTACCACGTCAGTCGCAGAGGGTTAAGCTTTTAGTTTATGATATCGCTAGAATACGTTTTCCATAGCCAAGTACTAAAGGAAATACTCCTTCAAGGTATTAAATTAAATATGAGTCAAGTAGCCTATTCTGAACTACCTAGGTATTTACAAAACTATTTCTATGTTACTGTTATTTCATCATACTTCTAGTCATACTAATAATATAGTAATGTATTTTCATCAGGGTCCTCAGATGAACACGTCGGACACGGACAACCTGCCGCCGCCGCCTGCTTTTCTGCTGCAGCCTGACAACGAATCCAATGCCGGTAAAACATTTTTTTTTATAAACCACACCTCTAAAACCATTTTTGGTATATGCAAATGGCAATATTTTTAAAATTTTATATGAAATGATGAATTTAAAGAAACCTACAATAATTGATAGATACAACAGTAATTTTATTAGTTGACTTCGATATACCTAATCCTTACTAATATTATAAACTAGCTGTTACCCGCGGCTCCTCCTGCGTAAATATAGTATTTTACCGCGGGAACACTGTTCTTTTCCGGGATAAAAAGTAGCCTATGTTTACTTTTCATCCCGGAAAATTATTTTAATAAAAATCCGTTCAGTAGTTTTTGCGTGAAAGAGTAAATCCATCCATCCATCCATCCATCTACACAAACTGTCACATTTATAATACATATTAGTAGTATGTGAAAGTGAGTTTGTTTGGTTGTTTCTCTTTCGCGTAAAAACTATTTAACCGATCATTGTGAAATTTGGCACAGAGTAGATCACGGGGAATGACATAGGCTACTTTATAGCGGCAATGTGTACGGTTCCTGCGGAATCTCTTTTTGCGCACGAAGACGCTGGTCATTATCTAGTATCTATTATTTACAGCGCATCAAAGTATCAACGTAGCGGAGACAGTGAAACAGCTCACCGAGCTGAAACACATGCCCGCGTCGCCGGGGCTCGTGCGCAGGCAGCTGCAAAACCAAACCGGCAACCAGAATCCGACGAGCAACCAAATCGGCAACCCGAACCAAACCGTCAAAACCCCGATGTCGCAAAGCCCGAACCAACTGAGTACATTCCATCAGGCGAAGAGTACGTTCTCGTCCAACACTAGTCTCAATAGTACCGGCAATTTGAACCCGATATACGGACAGACGGGACATAGAATAATGGCGTACGTAGATAATTCTATTTACGGCAGGAAGAACAGTCTGAATAACTCAAATTCGGACTTGTATGGTGCCACGGGTAAGAGATAATTGGTTCCCTATTTTTTCGCATAAAATCATATGTCATAATTTTACTTGGCATAATTTCATTTGACCTAATTCTAGTTTCGCATAATATTCATTTGTCATAACTTTCTTCGCATAATTTTTTCGCATAATTACTAAAAGCATAATAATTGTTAGGCATACTTATTGTAAGGCATATATGTTTTTACGCATAATATTCATTAAGAATAATATTTTTATGCATAATATTAAAAAGCATAAATATATTTACGCATAATGATATTTAAGCATACTATTACATTCACGCATACATCTTTGTAGCATTTTTTTTCACATACTAATGAATGATAAATTTTTACTGGGTGTGCGAGTTAAGACGAAATAACAATTATAATTGTAATTTTCTACTGATTACGAAATTAAACTCGGACAAAAAACACGAACTGCTATCTAAGAATATGCCGAGCCAATAACCACGAGCCCAATGCACTTAAGGATAAAGTAAGTTTTTTTTTTCGCATTAATAACCCTTCGTATTTAATATTTTAAATATATTAGCGGCTTACGGGTGGCCCAAGGGCCACCCTGCCGCAACTTAACCTACTGTTACACATGTTACACTAGGTATAATGAGTGTAATACCTGCTTTTAATGTTTCATAAATATGCATTTAATTACCTTAACCGTGTTTTCATTATGTCGTTCCATCTTATGCATATTTGTGCCTTGTGACAGAATGCCTTGAATTTATTATGACAAAAAAATATGCCTAACGAGTTTATACCAAAAAACAATTATGCCAAAGTATTATTATGACAAAAAAAATTATGCCTTACGAGTTATGCCTCATTAAATTAGGACAAACAATATTAGTCTAAATGATATTTATGCCTAATGAAGTAGTATGCCAAGAAACCATTATGCCAAAGTAATATTATGCGTAATAAAATTATGCCAAGTGAGGTATGCCAAATGAAATTATGACAAATAAAATTATGCGAAAGAAGAGGATCCCGAGATAATTTTAATTTTTTTTAAGAAACATTTACCCCCTTACTAATAAACGCTGTATAAGCTTTGAATAGTTACACAGTGTTTTGTCTCCTTCTATCGAATTAAACATGTCACTTGTGTAATGTGAACAAACCGCTGTATAACTATTCAAAGCTTATACAGCGTTTATTAGTTAGGACCCCCTAGTGTTTATTGCAAAATAAGATCATTTAGAATACGAAAATTCGTATAGACCGACTTTACCATTTTTATAAAAAAAATATAACCCGAGTACGTAAATTATTTATTACGTTACCCGGGCCATTTGTATAAGTATATTGACATCTCATTCATTAAGAACAGTTTAAGCGCTACGGTGGAACAAACGTAATAATAAAGGGTAATTATTTACGCAGTTTATGAATGTATAACCGTAAAATTTAAAAAGCCATTAGATTGTAATATTACTAGAGATATTGTAATATGCTGACAGATTGTCAAATACAAATTTCTCCATACAGTGGCACGCATTATTTTTCGTTATAATTATTATTAAGAAAAAGCAAACAAATATGGAGGCGTGGGGCACCGACCGTTTAACCAATCGGCACGGTAAATATTACAATATAACGAAAAATAATGGTACAATTGTATGGAGAAATTTGTATTTGACAATCTGTCGACATATATAATATCTCTAGTAATATAACCATCTAACGGTTTTTACAATTTTACGGTGACATATACATACATAGACTACGAAAATCATTACCCTTCCTTAAATACAATTACACAAGATAGCTAAAGGATCCTAGTATTCATTACGCTAAGTAAGTACTGTGAATCCGTGCGTCGGAGCGACTAGCGCCTGAAGTAATAGCATTACCGATATTATATTACTGTCTTAATTTCCAGGCATGTATGGCGAATGTAAGGGCTCCCCGCAAGGCTCTAGCCCCTCGACCCCCAGCTACGGCGATAACAACTCCTTCTCCAGCTTCGGCCCTCGAGTGTCCAACGATTCGCATTACGGACAAACAGGTAAACCGAAAGTTTTTATTATTTACATTGATATGACAATACACCTTGATATGTCTAAATGTTATGTACAAAAATGACAAAAGAAAACATTATTATGAAATCAAAAACCTACCCAGTCATTTAATTTCAAGTGCCTTGAAACAAAACACTAAGCATAGCAAGGATTCTTCTCTCCGACCTAATCATCAATCAATATTTTAGGTTTCAAGTTGCAACAAGAGAAGAAATATGCCGCGAACTGCATATACGCTATGCCGTCCGCCTCGCCCGCGCCCGCCAGCCCGCTCGCCGGCCGCCGCGCCGCGTCCGCGCCGCGCTCGCACAGCGCCGAGCGACCGCGGATAGAGCGTCAGTATTATATACTATAATATATATAAATACGCCGCGAACTGCATATACGCTATGCCTTCCGCCTCGCCCGCGCCCGCCAGCCCGCTCGCCGGCCGCCGCGCCGCGTCCGCGCCGCGCTCGCACAGCGCCGAGCGACCGCGGATAGAGCGTCAGTATTATATACTATAATATATATAAATACGCCGCGAACTGCATATACGCTATGCCTTCCGCCTCGCCCGCGCCCGCCAGCCCGCTCGCCGGCCGCCGCGCCGCGTCCGCGCCGCGCTCGCACAGCGCCGAGCGACCGCGGATAGAGCGTCAGTATTATATACTATAATATATATAAATACGCCGCGAACTGCATATATGCCATGTCATAACAGCCTCCGTAGTCTAGTGGTTAGAGCATTGGCTCTCGACTCGGAGGTCGTGGGTTCGGTTCCCGCATTGGAACAACAAAAAATGTTGTTTTCAAGTTTGGTTAGGACAATGCAGGCTGATCACCTGATTGTCTGACAAGAAAAATGATCCATGCGTCGGATGGGCAAGTAAAAAGTCTGACCTGCGCCTAATCTCTTGTAAGTCGTGTCGGTTATCCGTCCCACTGGATTACGAAAGTAAAGGAAGAGAGAGTGGCTCTTGTGTGTGCACAGTTGGACACTATAAAATTACTCCTGCGTAACTGGCTTTGTTTCAATAAAACTGGCCACCGTCATCGAGATCGGTGGGGGAGTTATACGCCATGCCGTCCGCCGCGCCCGCGGATCGCTCGCTCAGCGCCGAGCGACCGCGGATAGAGCATCAGTAGTATTTACGTACACTATACAATCAAACCCGCAGTAGAGTGGTGAAGCGTTAGGTCCGCGATATAGCAACTCGTTAATATCTGTATACTCATGATGTATATCCTTAGAGCTTCCAACCAAATGCATAATGAAAAACCAATAATTGACATTTGAATGTGGTTATACTTCAACGAATATAAGTTTTTTTATTTATACAAGCCGCTGGTTAATACATAGGAGATGTGACGTTATTTTAAGGTCCTGTTTCACAATCTTTTAATTAGTGTCCGATAGCTTTCTCGGAAGTTTTGTCGCTGCTTACTTTATATCGAGCGACAGAGACAACACATGCAAATAAGCCTATCTGTCATACATCAGAACCTCAATTCTCGTATTTAAAGTAGACTTTCATTTTACTTTGATTGGATTGAAAGTGAAGCGACATGTTACCATAAACGGATTTTATGAAGTTTCGATCAATCAGAGCGCGTTCCACGTTGGTTTAACGTTTATGAGAACACCGTTTGACAGTTTTAGCGTATCGGGATTTGATTGCAATTATAATAATACAGGTGGTATTTAGCAGAATTGCCCCTCAGTTGATTGTGAAATAGACCTTTAATCTCGGCGCGCATCGCGTCGAATGGTATCGGCTATTGTTTCGTCACAGGTGCGAGCGCATAATTTTTTGTCACAGCTATTGTTTTGTTTAAGTATTGTTTAATTACTTTAAAAGTTTAATTTACCGGCCAAATTTTATACTTCTCCGGTTGCACAATTATTGTAAACTGTACAAAATGTTTTTGTTTCACGTATGTAAATATTATTGCAGACGGTGGACTTATCGCTAGCCTAAGCGCCAAGCTCGCGCCGCAGCTGTCGCCTCGCACTAACAGAAGAGCCATTTCGACTATCACGCCCGCTGACCCGCCCAAGCCCAAAAGTAAGTTTTACTGTCATGTTTTAGCAGTTATTAGAGTTGAAAAAACATCATCAATAAAAAAACTTTGCTTTTGAACCGAAAGAAATGTTTTTTCTTCATTATCACAAACCTGAACGTTCGTTGCTGATTATGACGACGAAGTTCGAAAACAAAAATGTATGGGAATTGGGATGTGACATGGATACTTATTTGGCAATAAATATTTGAAGCATCGCTATCAGCGATTGCAACTTGGCTAAATGCTTTGATATTTACGTTCTTGAATATATCGCAGCAACAGAATTAACATTTAACTTGGAACAAAATATATATATAAAAAAACAGTAATAACATTAATTCGCCGATGGTAATAATTTTAATATGAATCGTATGTGTCTATTTAGCAACTGGCCCTGCGGCGGCTCAGGCGGCCTTCCTAGACAAGTTATCGGCGACGCTTCAACACCAGCGCCGACAGTTGGCCACCGCTCGTGCTACGTCCGTGCGGGATCTCATCAACTCGCACGCTCAGGTACGTGTGTCTTACGCGGTGCAGGCTCACGCGATCCCGTGGCCCGCTAAGTGTGCCGACGAGATTTTAGTGAGTAGGGGCTGCGCCCATTTACCATCTTGTCGGGAGTAGCAGAGTCTCACATACTCGCGGGTAGGACCCCCCCATCCTTCGTGAGATGCTTAAATGCATTTTCTCGGCGGAAAAAAAGGTACGTGTGTTTTACACGCTTGTACACAAAACGTTAAACTAAACATACTCCATTTTAATCCATTGGGAATTGAGATATAACAAAATAGCAAATTATTACAAAAGCTCAGTTTTCAATACTATTATAGGCTTTGACGTACAATTGACAGAACAAATCATCATACAAGTAAAATGTTACGCCATCTTGATTTAACCATAACTTAAATGTCAGTCATCTTGATGTTACCATACTAAAAGTGGGGCCATTTAAGTGGGGACAAGTTTTGCCTCGACATGCCTCGTCTATAATATACGTCTATGCAATAGTTGTTTTTCGCTGTTATTCTTTTTTTTCTTTTTTCTTATCTTCTAGCGATCCGTCTGCTATTTTTCTATAAAGAATTCGCAATATCGGGAAAACTAAAATGAAAATAAATTGAGATGAAATTCTTTTAAGCTTAAAAGTTTTTTTTAATAATAAACACCTATACCTTATTTCTTTTCATCCACAGCCCGATCCTCGTGTGTGTCATACTTCGCTGATGGAGCAGATCAAAAGGGGAGCGACGCTGCGTCGCAACAAGTTCTGTAACGATCGATCCGCACCCAAAATACGTTGATCCCAGCTACAGTAAGTTCGTTCTGTCAAAACGTTAATTTTAGCTGTCAATACGTGGCTTCTAACAGTTCTAACTGTCAATACGTTGATTATAGTTGCCAATACGGCGATTATAACTGTCAATACGTTGATTATAGCTGTCAATACGGTGATTATAACTGTCAATACGGCGATTGTAACTGTCAATACGTTGATTATAGCTATCAATACTAGAAGTATAATTTGGCCCTTCGAGCCAACTGTGTGACGAAAGATTTTTGAACGCAATTTTGTAACAATCTTCAGCGCTCAAATTTTGAATACTGTGCTTTCGTTTATATTAATTATTGTGAAGATGTGTTTTGTATTCAATAACTAAATATCTGCTTGAATGTTTTCTCATGGACTGGATCCTGAATAATCCTTTTAATGTTTCGGTGTTGTAGTTAGATATCATATAAATGTACGGAGTATTATTACGCTATGCTTTTAGGAACTACATAAAATTCACCAATCCTGTTTGATTGTGCCTGTGTAAAAAAAAAAAATAATTGTTTTCAGACTTAATTTTCGGCACATACAAAAACACTGAAGTGTAATTGCATCAAAAATATCAAGGAATATTTAAGCAAACCTTACCTTAACCTTATGTTTGTAAATATACCAAAACTATTGGGGGCGAAAAACCGATTATTTTATTAGGTATCTACCACTCACACATTTTATTCCAAAAATGATCGTAGAGGGTATGAATATTTAAAATAATAATATTTTTGAATTGTAACAATGAATAATTCACTCAAATTATTCCGATAAAATTTTACGAAATTATTTCAATTCGATTGAATGCCAATGATAATAAATATAAATTATTAAGTCAAATGTTTGCTGTCCATTAAAATACAATGTAATATTGTTATACATTATATTATAGCTAATATAAAAGTAGGCAGCTATTAAAAATCTCTTGTATTCTATACATGTATGAAACTTCGAACTATGTCTGTCATAATCTTTCATTCACACAAACACACCGTCTCTGAAACACAAAACTGTCCATTCAAGGAGTGTGTGTAAATATATGCTTATATAGAATTAGTGATACCAAAAATGGACGATTCTTTATTGTCAACATATCTTAAAAAATAAGCATATCAAATCTTTAATGATAATGTATTGTCCACTATATGAAAATTATTCAAATTTCTTAAAACCGATTCATTATTATGTTCTTTCTGAAATGATTATTATCTTTAAGAAGAATTTAAGTTGAAAATCAAATATTTAAAGTCCACCTTTTTTAATTTTTTGTGGAGCTTTTGTGGGTAGAAAATGTAAAACTTTTTTTGGGTAAATGATGTCATAGGATACGATTAAATGGTTAAGTACCAATTTACTTACTAATATTGTACTACAAAACTACTATGCTAATATGACTGACAATTTTTGGTGATGTGTACCTTAAGTCCGCTTGATACTGATCTTTATAATATATGATACTGATTTTTATTAATTTTATTTACAGATTTTAGAATACTTTGTGTAAAGTAATTTTTTAAAGTATGTGTAATATTAAACTAAAATATTATGTCTCAATATGGATATATTATAGGTCTTGTAATGGTTTAAATTTGTAATGATAAATGTTTATCTTGGCGCCATTTTGTATCCGCCATCTTTTTCAAACTGTCAAATCTTATTGATACCAATGTAATAGATTGCGTAGGTAGTTAGATTAAATGACGGCTAATGGTTATTTATTATTTTTTTACGCGTAGAGCAAATATAATAAAATAATAGTTGTTCCTCGAATTTCTGATTTATTATTGAATTTTAGCTTTTAGATATTTAGTATATTGGGCTAGTAATTGAGGGTACTTGAGAGCTTTTTAGCGGATTAATATATATTTCACTTTTATAAACATAACCTGTTTATATTATTACTCTTTATCATAAAATCCTAAGCATTGTACTCAATTTTATGTGGCAGCTTAACTTTATATGTGAAGGTGTAGTCCCATTATATGATTATGATTTATTTTTTGTGGTTAATTAAACGAAAGAATTTAAATATTATCATGATCTGTTTCTATTTAATGATTTAACAAATCCGAAACTTGTAACATATTTTGTACCAATATTCTTTTAATTACTAGGATGTTTTTGCATCAGGTTTATTTATACGTTGGGTTCACGATTACTCGCAATGCGTTCTCAATTTCACTCAATTGTAAGCCCTAGATGCACTGATATAATAGACTAAGTGTGTTTATAATGTTTAGATGTTCCCTGGCATATCTAAAGCAGTGCTTGTAGTCTACCCGGCTGATAGCCGTGAGTATATTGCCCGATCAAAAACAAAGTTTTGTAGAGAATCATTTCAAACACTGCCAATGCAGCGATATCACTATTCACTGGCAGTGTTTGACAGAGATGTGATTCCACAATGCTGAAACCTGAATATCTCCTCAGAGGTCGACTTGCGTTCTTTTTGGTCGGGTACTGTATGTTGATGTAATCACACTGTCCATTTATCGACATTTATTGAACGTAGCAGATGACTGTTATAATGTGTTTAGTAAAGTTTGCGTATGAATAAACGAATGTCTCTTAAACGCCTGTTTTATTTAAAGTGTAAACTTTTCTTAATAATTTAGATTTACCTCTAGGTTTTGGGACACTTCTCATGAAAATATTGTGAAACAGGCCACTTTATACTATTTCGCTAACCGGAATAACCGTGTAGTTATAGATAAAGTATCTATGGATTGTATTAATACGAGCGAAAATTCATTCAAATTTTTGGATATGAAAAAACCGAATATGGCTTACTAATAATAATAATTACTAAGTTGCCCAAAGAATATTAACCCAAAAAATCGAGTTTTGATAATTGAATTAAAAACCGTCAAAGTGATTGTTCATAATTGTTATTTTTTATTATTTAATTTGTTTTTGCCTCATTGATTTTGGTTTTAATTTTTATCATTTTCATATTAGGTTACTGGCACATTTTATTTTTATTTTTAAAAGATTTCAAATTAAGAACAGTAATGTCACATTTTTTTACTTAAAAATTTTATCTCACATTGAACACAGTCATATTGTAAATTTTGTGAACCTAATTAATAAACCTTATCTAATACAAAAATATTATTCTTTGAGACCTCCTGGTGATTAACTAACCCCAGATATATCTTCCGTCCTGAAGATTGGTCATATTCGAGCCGGATTATCATGGATTAAAAATATTATAAAACTGTTGGAGCCAACTATGGAGAATTTTGGATCAGATTTTTATTGAAGATTATTATTATTGTTGGACCGGAAGAATATCGGAACAGGGAATTTATTATAGGGGTCTCATAGCGGTATTACTCATTATAATTATTATTATTGACGCTATTATTATTGTGGTAAGGTTTTATATTTTCTAAGTTATTATTTTCATTCATATTATAGGTTCATATCAAGGGCGGATCCAGCTTTGGCGCCAGGAGGGGGTCACATCATGGGCGTAGCCAGGTTTTAGTTTCGGGGGGGGGGAGTTCAAGAAAATAAAATAAAACGACTCACAAGTACATTAAATAAACAGGGCCGTCTTTAACCTATTAGAGGCCCTGGGCACATTAGAATTTTTTTTGTTACCTGTTTAAACCCTGAAAGACTGTATTTCGGAAAAACACAAAATTGTATAATACGTTCTTTAAGACAAAAACGAGCGAGCGAAGCGAGCGAGCAAATTTTCCTATTTTACAGGTTCAAACGTTCAACTCTGTTCAAACGTTAAACTAAAATATAAACTTCGAAAAAATACTATAAAATCAACCGACTAAAACAGAACATCGGTAATAAATAATGTAATAGCCTTTATGTTAATCGCGAGCGAGCGAAGCGAGCGAGCAAATTTTTTTCCTATTTAATAGGTTAAATCTGTTCAAACTTAAACCCTAAAATACTTTGGAAATAGGGATCATTTTATAATATACATTAGAATAATGGGCGCTCATTTTTTTTTCGTTTTTACCTGTTTATGCTTTAAAGCACAGTCTTTCAAGGTTTCCCCTTAAACACTGAATAACGGTGAACTTCGGAAAAATATCATAAAATGAACCGGCTGAAATAGAAGATCGGTACTTAATAATATAATATGTTTTTTACGTTAAACGCGAGCGAGCGAAGCGAGCGAGCAAAAATTTTTTCCTATTTAATAGGTTAAATCTGCTCAAATTTTAAACCCTCAAAGACTGTTACCCTGAAAAACTCTGTAATTCGAAAAATACAAATATCAGAAGACTAAAACTGATCGTCGGTACTAAATTTTATAGTAATATGTCTGTATAAGCCAAACACGAGTGAGTGAAGCGAGCGAGCATAATTTTTCCCCCATTGTATAGGTTAAAATCTATTCAATCGTTAAACTTAAACGCTGAATAACGGTGAACTTCGGAAAAATATCATAAGATGAACCGGCTAAAACAGAACATCGCTACTAAATAATATAATATGTTCTTTATGTTAAACGCGAGCGAGCGAAGCGAGCAAGCAAATTTTTTTTCCTATTTAATAGGTTAAATTTGCTCAAATTTTACACCATAACCGCTCGGGCGTCGCGCGGCACATAAATACAAATAAAAACCACCAGGATGGGCGTCGGCCGGCACATTTGCCCATTTTTATTGCTATATTTTCTGTTTATTCTCATTTGTAAATATCTGGATTTTTATCTGTGATTGAAATTTATTTACTTAGTACAGGGATAAAACAAAGCTGTTATAGTTTTTTGTCTTTGCTGTTGTACTCAATAATAAAATAAATAATTGTTTGTCTCAGAGTAAAGAAATTTGACACCAATTTCACTCCACTCCACTAATCATTGATGTTTGGTTAATTTTGTGCACAAATCACGAATTTTTTTATATATATCGTTATTTGAACACGTATTTATTTAATTAAATAAAAACTTTCGTATGCGTGTGATATAAATTTTCGCCATAATTTAGCTTCAAAAACCAACATTAAAAAATTCATTTCCAGTGAAATCATGTTTGATATTTTGCATTATGTAGTTTATATTTCTTTTAATTTATTTTTTCATTGTGTAGAACGATTCTTCTAATTTCTAAAAATGTATAATGTGCCAAGGTTTTACTAACAATTCAATAATAAAAATCGAAAAAACAAGCGCGGGTGCCTTCTGGCGTATAATACCGCGTAACGCTCAAGGGGGGTCATGGATTTTTTTTTTACATTGGCCTGTTTTGTTATTAAATAATATGAACAATATATCCACAGAATGTAATTAACGCAAAATCAAATTAAAAATGTTTTTTGTTGAGTTTAAAAACTAAGAATTGGGAAAAAAAAAACAATTCTTTTGTGTTCACATCATGATTGCTTTTATTCGTTAAGTTTTTTTTAAATTCCAGTTACATCATCATATAAGGAATTTATTCTATTTTCTAAATATATATAACATGCAATAGTTTTAAAATCAATTGATTAATATAATCTTGAAAAACCGGAACCGGAGAAACCGCGCGAACGCCTTCAGTGCCGGACGCCGGACCCGCTGACACCACCCGCTTTTAAAATTTTAACAGTCCGACGCCCGAGAGGCTAAAAGACTGTGAAAATAAAATCATTTTGTAATTTAAATTAAAGTAAAATTAGTGTAATTTCTGATGTTGCAAAATAGATGACAAATTACTTATTATGCTTAGGTTTGTCATATATTACCTATTTCACACTTTTTTTGTAGTACATAATTACAAAATTGTGTGATCAGTGACGTGCCCAAAATATTGTGTCGCATGCTATACGTTCGAGGATTCGATGGCACGCGTGCCATAGGTTCGTGATCCCTGTTTTACGCTAGTGATTTTATTGTTTTTTTCTAAAGTACAATATTCTTTCAGGGCTAAGATTTAAACAGGTTAAAGCGTAAAAAATATTCGCTCGCTTTCTCAGTTTGAACGCATTTAACACAAATACATATAGAACAAGTTAGTATTAAAGTTCTGTTTAATTTTTTTTTCTAAAATAACTTTAAAAAATCATCTTTTAGATAGGGATAATGGGGCGGCAAAATATATTCATTGGCCTGTGGCGCAAAATTTCTAAATACGCCTCTGTATCCACGATCCTATTCTCATTTGAATCGCACTATATGACACAAAGCTCCGCAAAAGTCAATGGGTACGTTTTTATGAACGTGGAGAAATGACAGTCCGTTTAGGCGATCTTCAACCATTGAAGATCTTAGGACTTAGACACGATTTAAATTTTAAATTTTCGATGCGTTCGTTCCTAAACGTTTGCCATCATACAAAGTTATTATATTAAATTAATTAAATATTGAAGGTAGTTACATAAAATCTGTATGGTGACAAAATATATAAATAAAATCATTATGTTCAATTAGTGGTCCACCTAAGTCCTGGAACCAGCTCAGGGGGGGGGTCATGACCCCCATGACCCCCCCCCTGGATCCGCCGTTGGTTCATATTATTGTATTATTAAAGATTATTGATTATTATTCCAACTATACATTGAAACTAATTATTCCGATTATTATTATTATTATAACTGTGACATAAGAATAAAATTATTATTGATTATTTTAAATATTAACTATTTTTATAAATTAGATATTATATTTTATTCATATTGATGATAGATTGTAAAGATTGTTGGTGTCACAGTATCTATTACTATTAAGATTAATAATTGTTTTATCGTATTTTCAGTTTTTGGGTTAATTTTGTATTTACTTCCAAATGGCCGAGGAGAATATTAATTTAATAAGAAAACGCGCAAGCTGCAAGGGCCGTCTCACTATATTTTGTAACTATGTAGAGCAGCTTGCGGAGGTCTCCTTGGATAGTAGAGGTAGAGCGGAGCTGGAGTTGCGGCTGAGGAAGGTCGAGAAGCTGTACGGCCAATACAACGAGGTGCAGGTTAGTCTTGAATGTTTGTCAGACAGCATCGAGAAACAATTAGCCGAGCGAACAGAGTTCGAGTGTATATACTTTGACATTGTTTGCCGTGCTCAGGAGCTACTCACTAACGATGTAAGAAATGAATCTATTCGAGACAGCTCGCACAAGGAAAATTGTAGTGCGGTTAGGTTACCCACTATACAGCTACCCAAATTCAGTGGGTCCTACGAAAATTGGTTGGAGTTCCGAGACACATTTTCCAGTTTAATTCACTGTAACTCTGAAATTGATAATATTAATAAGTTTCACTACTTACGAGCTTCACTTGAAGGCTCTGCTGCTATAGTCATTAAGTCGATAGAATTTACTTCTAGTAATTATATTTTAGCATGGGAATTATTATGCGATAGGTACAATAACAAGAGGCTTTTGGTGCAAAACCACGTCACAGCATTATTTAATATACCTGTATTAGGTAAGGAATCGTCCTGCCATATTAAAAATTTAATTGATATTTTAAATAAGAATTTGAGAGCATTAGAATGTTTAGGGGAACCGGTTAAACAGTGGGACACTCTATTAATTTACGTAGTGACGAATAAACTAGATCGAAAGACGTACCGAGAGTGGGAAGAGTTCAGAGGACGTATTGAAACTCAACAGATTACTTTTGACTCTTTCTTAAGCTTCTTACGCAGTCGCGCAGATCTGATAGAGACGTTAGAATTGTCACGTGCCAATAGTTCTGTTAACAATAATTCAAATGTAAAATTAAGAGCTATGGTAAGTGTACATAATTCAGCATCACCGTCTTCGTGCCCGCCGTGTCCCATGTGTAATGATGGCCATAAATTATATTATTGTCCCGAGTTTTTAAAATTAAGTAACGCCGAAAGATATGAATTAATCCCGTCTCTCAAATTATGCTTTAATTGTTTACAAAAGGGACATTTCTCTAGGCAATGTAGTAAGCCTGGCTGTTATAAATGTAAAAGAAAGCATAATACTAGATTACATATTGATAATTTTAAGTTTAAAGAGAATTCAGGCACTGATTTGATACTCGATCCTACCAAAAGTGATATTGCGAGTTCAGATGTTCCGGCTATTGCCTTAACATCCAAAGTTTCATCTTTGCGTAACATGGTGCAAAGTGACGTTATTTTGTCTACTGCTTTAGTAAAAGTATGTGACACAAATAATAAGGTACATGCTGTTAGAGCTGTATTAGACAGCGGCAGTACATCGAGCTTTATGACTGAGAAACTTGCTTTGAAATTATGTTTACCTATGAAAAGTACTGAGAGGTCTGTAGTAGGCATCGACAATGTAGAGTCACGCGTAAGTAAAACGTGTAATGTAAATATGTCATCTATTCATGACGATTTTTATTTAAAGGTAAATTGATTGTTAATTAGATTAATTGTTAGTAAGATGGCACATCACAACTTAAACTTATCAGACCTTAATATTCCTTCGAGTATAAAATTGGCTGATCCTGACTTTATATCGCCAAATAATATTGATATTTTATTAGGTGCAGATCAGTTTTGGAGCATCATAGGCTCCCAGAAAATTAATTTAGGTAATGGTAAGCCAAGTATTGTCGAAACTAAACTAGGATGGATAGTTTCTGGCCCATACGATTATTAGGTAGGTACTTACCCTACATTCATTGACTAACCAAGTTCATGATAAGTATAATAAAAAGCTTGTTACTATATTATTATTATTATTAATTATCTATTAATATTATTCGAGCAAAAGTATTTTTGTATATTATTTTACTTATTTACTATTTGTTGCATAATATTTAGTTTACGTTTTAAATGTAGAGTACCTATATTATTAAAGGTAAATAAAATGATTTTCCTATTTTAATTGGAAATATTTTTCAATAGTTCTTTTGTTCATACCTAAGCAACGGAGCATTTTATTAATTTAGTTAACATTACATTATTATACTCGTATTATAATTTAACGCTAACATTAAAATAATATTATACTTGTATTATATTTTAATTTATATTAATATTTCATCAAGTTTTACGAAATTAAAGCGATTTTAGATCACTAGTAAGTATAATATGCTAGGAATAATTGTGCATATACGCTATAATACTCTTAGCTCTGTACATAAGTTATTTAAGAATTAAACATTATTTTACTATAGCTAATAAATACATTTGTTTTTAACTAAAGCTATCTATTATTTTAGTACTATTATTATACAACCTATATAATAAATTATAACATACAGTCCACTCATTAATTAGATTACTAAATTAACTATCAATTTATTATTGTTTCAGACTTCTTACGTAATATATAGTCAGCCTATTTTAACATTTAACGGTTACCTCTAGCCAAGTTATTATTATTATTAATGACAATTAATATTATTATTGAATGTTATACAACATTACTACTACAGCAAGTACTCAAGACTTGTTACTTTTGTCAGACTCTTGACTGTAGTTAAATTAATTAACTATTATTGTTCTATTAAGAGGTAACTAAATTATTGCTGTACTTATTTTGTTATACTGAAGTCTGAATAGATTCATTTTGCGTCGGTTAGTAGTTCTTATGATAGTAGAGGATACGAACTAAGGTCGACCTTCACTGATGTGTTTGCCAGATGAAAGTGATATTTTATCAAATAAAATAAGTTTCTGAACATATTTAAATTAGGCAACCCCTTAAAAAATGGTCAAGACTATAATTAATTCAAAGTCAAATTTTTTTTAAAGTAAATATAACATGTGACATATAGGTAAGGTATATCCATCCGAAACCCATGAAACTGAACAACTTTCTCCGAGGAACACAGGTCGAAATATGAAAAAAAAAATAATTTGGTTCTCCCATACTAATTTGATTAACTGACCATGCGGTTTATATGGGAGGTCCAAATTTTTTTTTTTCATATTTCGACCTATGTTCCTTGGGAAAAGTTGTTCAGTTTCATGGGTTCACTGGGTTTCGGATGGATATACCTTATATGTCACACGTAATATTTACTTTTAAAAAAAATTGACTTTGAATTAATTATAGTCTTGACCATTTTTTAAGGGGTTGCCTAATTTAAATATGTTCAGAAACTTATTTTATTTGATAAAATATCACTTTCATCTGGTAAACACATCAGTGAAGGTCGACCTTAGTTCGTATCTTAGACCATGATACATTCTGATGGCTAGCCTTCGTTTGTTGGTTAGTGCATTCTTCTACTGTTCAACCTCATTTTTAACTTATATTCTATGCACGTCTCTACTCTCTATTGTTAAATTTGACTAAATGCCATTTGAAGTATTATTTTGTACAGTTTCTTTTGCAGCTAATTTGGGAGTACATATAAAATTAATAATTTTATTTTATTCCATTTTAGGGGAATTGTTTATAAAATATTTTTACTTTTGTAATTAGAAAGCACTTAAAATTTTAATAATTTACTTGTTGTGTGTTTAAGGTTAGTTGCTAAATATTGTATTAGGGCCGAGACCCCTACCTCTATTATTTCCGATTCAACTGATTGATTGACACCCCATTCCTGAAGTCCGAACTCTCCCTACTGTCTACGCGCTGCCCGAAAATGGACCTGCAGTACAATTCGATGTACTTAACTACTATTTGAAGGACCAGCAGGGAAACTATCATGGAATTGTTATTATTTGAAAATAACCTAACCAAGAGCATGTCAGGACATGTCTAAAGAGGGTTCCGTAACTATAAACGCGTAATATGCTTTTTTTTAATTACTCCAAAAGTTACTGTCCGATTTGGTTTGCAATAATTTTCCTAAAGAGTTTTTAGCATGATCTATCAGCATGGAAATTTGCAAGTTTCTATCTCCTATAGTTTAAAAATGCTAGGGGGGGGGGGACCAACTTACGAACTACTTTGGAGGCCGATTACTCGAAAATGGTCAACTTTATAAAAAAATTACGTATCAAACCTTACCTTTATTTTAAAAGACCTATTCTACGATACCCCACACGATGGGGTAGAGTGAAAAAATATTTTTCATCCCCACTTCACATGTATGGAGAGCCACCCCTAAAATATAAAATTATTATTTTTATATGATTCCGAAACCGTGATCTATACACAATCTATAACTGCACCAAATTTCATCAATTTATATTCATAATTACAGGAGCTAGAGGCGCGGACAGACAGACAGACAGACAGACAGACAGACAGACGGACAGAGCGAAACTATAAGGGTTCCTTAAGTATTACGGAACCCTAAAAAAGGAATAGTGTATTACCTACTATGAAATTAATACATAATTATTATTCCTGGCACTCTATACAGACGTTCCTCCTGCTAGATAGATCTCTTGAAAAGGTAACCTACAACACCTCACGTAAATTGGAACACCAGAGAAGTCCATGCAGCTCATCCGTGGTGGTTATCGTTCGGAATCTATGAGATAATACTTCAGGAGTCATACGAGTCAGACAAGGAATACCTACGCTATTGCTACAGTCCTGATTTAAATAAAGTTATTATTATTTTAGGTTAAGTGTTTATGGGATTTTAAATAGGCAATATTAGTTAGTATTTTGTAAGTAATTTTATTAGTAATAATTTTGTTTTAAGATTAATTTCATTCTGCAAAATAGGTGTTTAAAGTGTCTTTTTGGTTGAAAGATAGAGCTTTCAACGCCCGGGGGCATGTTCATAATTGTTATTTTTTATTATTTAATTTGTTTTTGCCTCATTGATTTTGGTTTTAATTTTTATCATTTTCATATTAGGTTACTGGCACATTTTATTTTTATTTTTAAAAGATTTCAAATTAAGAACAGTAATGTCACATTTTTTCACTTAAAAATTTATCTCACATTGAACACAGTCATATTGTAAATTGTATGTACCTAATTAAATAAACCTTATCTGTTTAAAAATATTATTATTTGAGGACTCCTAGTAATTCAATAACCCGAAGTACATCTTCCGTCCTGAAGAGTGATATTATTTCTGCAAAAAAAATATAACTATCTTGGCTCAACTTGAGAAAACGTTTTAATCGAGAATGGCCACGTAATTTTTCAAAATGTATGTTACTACAGTTGTATTCAGCACTTGCAGAAAACGACACCCATATAAAATGAAAGCAAACAGATATATTTTAATGTCTTTTGCAGTCTATACATTGTATTTTAAGCAGTCATTAATTTATTAGCCCAATCTGGTTTCATAGCTGCTTACGTCGTGTAACGGTCACCAACTCAGAAATTTAGTTGCCACCTTACAAATTTCTGTGCTAGTTTAGATTAATTTTCGCCTCCTTTTATCTGCCCATTTTGGAATATTTTTATACCCGATTGTTCGCTGCCAAATTCAGTAATACAGTAGATATAGTAATACAGTAATACAGTAATACCTATACATAATTATTTAAAAGCCATACTTTAAGTTTGCTTTTAGTTACCCATTCGGTTAACTGATTATTCTATGACCATACGTACATACATATAATCACGCCTTTTCCCGCAGATAGGCAGAGACCACTTCTTTCCACTTGCTACGATTCTTACATACTTGTTTCGCTTCGTTCACTTTCATTATTACCATCCATTCCTTCTCTTACATGCATCGTAGCGAAGCGGTGCTCCATGGTCCGCTTTTCGCCTCCGCGAGAAACGAGACGAGATGGGTGGCGAACCACATCGCCACCATTTTGGATAATTAAATTACTTCTATCATTATCCATTGCGTTCCCATGGATTGGCGGAGAGGGTAGGAATAGGTAAAGGGAAGGTGTGGAAAGGAAGATTGGTAAGTTAGAATGGGAAATAGGAAATGTAGGATATTACCGCCCAGGAGGAAAAGGGATAGGACAGTAATAGGTAGGAAAGCCGGGGTCGCATATCCGTATACTGTACCACAACTACCGGACAGGTAAGTTAGGATAAGTGTAGTGGAATAAAATAACACAATCTTAACTAACATTTATTTTGACAATAAAATTGTATAGAAATTAAACAATTAAACGAATAATCAGTCTTCTGGCAGATATTTTAGCAAAATCTGCTACAATTTATAAACAACATAGATTATATTAAGTAACCTACTTATAATACTGAGTACGAATAGCCATGTCAATTTTAACTAAGTTTATACAAGATTTTCTTTACTTTAAACCTACGTTAGTAATACGTAGGTATCCGGTATTTTACAAGGTTATTGGCAGCTTTTGTAGTTTCAGTTTTAGTTAACATTTTGTTTATGTTTGAAAAACTTAATTAATATGAGAAGTACCTACTAGAACTAAGTAATGATTTAAAACTTTCACTTTTTACAAATATATGATGTAAATTTAAAGGAGATAAAAACATACAACAATTTTAGATTCATCAAAAGGAGATCGATCATAACATAAAAATGACAAATGTTGATAAAGTATATTATACATATAATATTTATAAAAACTTTAAAGATTACCTACCTACCTATACTTAATTTTACAAGTATGGTAATGGAATAAAAATTATACCTACATGACAAAATATTATATCAACAGAGCGCGTATTTTAACAACCTTTAAAAGGTACCTCCAAGAAAACATCAATACTTACTCCCAACTGAAACAACGATATTTTTACAAAGCATTGATATATAATATTCAAAAATATCTTTATGTTGTTGTAATGGTCCTTTCTCATTTTCTTCCTCAATCATTTCACTTTTCCAGTTATCTGTGATGTGGTGTGCGGCAAATGTCTGCGAAAATAATATTTCGTATTACGTAGGGACTATTTTACAATATTCCTAAAAGTTTCGGATAGCTTATTTGGAAGTTTAGTCGCTGCATACTTACTCGAGCGACAGAAACAAAACATGCAAATAACACTTATCAGTAGATTGTGAAACAGATTGATAAAAAAAACTTGGGACTTTTCATCCGTCAATTTATGATTTATACAGTATTCTCCAGCGAAGTAACCACTCTTGAAATACAGATACTATAGTGCCTGGGACAGTCAGTTGATTTTTAAATGTCGCATGGTTGCCCAAACACATACGGCATTCTTACAACATAGCCTAGTTCAGAGGAATGACTGGTCAATACGTCTGGGACCAACAATGTGCGGGTTTCCTCACTATATTTTCCTTCACCGTTAGAGCGTCCGTATAATGTAGGTACTTACTTGAGATCTGAAAAAGTCTCATTGGTGCACGCCACAACCTGGGATTCGAACCTGCACTCTCTCGATTGCAAACCAAACGGTCTACCCACTAGGACACGGCGCTTTCATTATTAAAAATAATCATTATCACCCCAACTAAAGTAAGTAAATTACCTATAATTTACTTACTTCTTGGCACACTCTTCAATGTTGATTTCGACACGCTGTCGCTGTCCTCCGACTCGGAACACATTTGAAAACTCGTTTCTGAAATTACAAACAAATATTAATAGTATGTTCACTGACATTGAAAACTGACTTATCTATAATCATCAATTAAACCATAAAGCTCCCCTTCGGTGACGCTGGCCGGTGTCATTGCAACCGTACCAGTCCACCCAGGAGTTATTTTATAGTGCCCAAGTGTGTGCGCAATAGACCCAGTGGGACGGATGAACGACGCGACTGGCTAGAGATCAGAACCTCAATTCTCGTATTCAAAGTAGACTTTAATTTTAATTTGATTGGATTGAAAGTGAAGCGACATGTTATCATGAACGGATTTTACGTTTTGACCAATCAGAGTTTCATGTTGGTTTAACGTTTATAAAAACACCGTTTAAGAGTTTTAGCGTATCGGGACTTGATTGTAATTATTGTATTAATGCAGGTCTTATTTAGCAGAATTGCTCCTCTGGCATAGGATATGCGATCCATGGATTATCTTTCTTGTCAGACAATCAAGTGTGTGCCCTTTATCTGTATCAGCCTGCATTGCCCTAACGCGACTTGGAAACATTTTTTTTTGTTCCAAAGCGGGAATCGAATCCGTGACCTTCGGAGTGGAGAGTCAAACGTTTGATTATGAAACAATACGCACGTATTAAGCTAAACTAATAAGTCTATTTTTTGAAAATTTATAGGAACCGTAAAATTCGCTATAATGTATTCCGACGTACCTGTATCAAACCGTGATTTGACGTGTCTATTCGGAAGGTCCTGGTTGTCTGTGTGGCCGAACGTACGGAACCCGATAGCGAATTGAGCGTACGGGCTGATCTCGTACAATTCTGTAAAAAATTTAAGGTCATTCATTGTTATGTCATAAAGAGGGAAACAGATGTTTACTATCAATGTCCACCTCAGTATTTGGGTTTAGAGCATCCAATCTTATGCTCTTTAATTTGGGTACAAAACGCCACAAGTTTTTAAAGTACGTTTTCGGCTATTAACAATAAACTTACTGCACATATTTACTCTTTTGAGGAAACAGCCATATCTCTTAAATTATTATAGACGAGGCATGTCGAGACTAAAAGTGCCCACAGTTTGGGGCAGTCGAGGTTTGTCATTTGCTTTCCGCAGTTTAATCGGTCCGCATTTAATTATAAAATCCTCTGAAATCAAGATGGCGTAACTATTTCTTGTACCAAGACTTTCTGTCAAATGTACCACCGACAAAGTTCCCGCTCGTCCAGTCTCTAAACATCACCTTTGCACTAGGACGCCTCAAAATATTTAAACGCAAAGGAAGTAACCCCAACGACTGCAGACTAGGTTGCACTACGTAATTACAAGTGAGTATGTTTGCGAGCCCACTATTCAACGGCGCTGTTGAGTGATTTTCATATTATGCCTGGTCGAGTGGGAACTTGTTTGGTAGTACCTACATCATAGCTCACAGTGGCGAAGGCTGCTTCTCCTTCATAGGGAAGCCGGAGCCTGTATAATAGGTAGAAATTTCTATGAAGATTTGCAAAATGTAAGTGACAAGGGAAGCCTTTTCAACCTGTGGGTCGCGACCCCCAGGGGGGTCGCGAAGCTTCTGTAGGTCGGTCGCCGGAGGTCGAGAGAACTTTACTAAAGTTAAAAAAACAATAAAGATTAAAAAGATTGATTTATTTAGTAACAGAAATTTAACAAAACGATATACTCATAAATCGATTATCGATATCATCGATGTATGTAATAGGGGATCGGACAACATCTGAAATATGTAGTTTCGTTAATATATTCAGAAATATTGAGGCATTACTACTTGGTAAATATAAAAAAATATATTATTTTATATGTAGTTTACTAATTAAATACATTTAAAAAGTACCATAAAAAATATTTTTTTTGCGAAATTGGTAAACAAAACCTACATCATTAGTTTACTCACATCATATACAAAAACATCCATTATAGTAAGTATGAACTTAAACGCACAAATATGGGAGATATTTACAAATATATTCCGGCGGCCATATACTTCATATACTATAAACCTACAAGTGACGTCATTTGTAGGTCGACTTTAGTATGGAGCGTTTTTAAGAGGCTCGCGAAATTTTTTATACAAATCGCTGTACCTTTGAAAATATTGACTCTTGATATACGATTTCTTCTGAGAAGTTACTCATATTTAAGAGTACTATTTATTTATGCAATAAAAAAAATTGTCCGATTGCCTATTGTAAAATAATGTGTTTGACGTACTATATTATGTACTTATATCCGAAACCTAATTATAGAGATGGATAAAAACCTCGTATGGAATGAATATTTGTAACACTGTAACATACACATACATACATGATAAAAAAGCGATGGGTCGGGGGGTCGCGAAATATTTTTTCATATAAAGGGGGTCGCATCATAAAAAAGGTTGAAAAACACTGAGTTATAGGAACCCCTCGCCACTGATAGCCCATACCTAGTTTTGAAATCATTGGGAACAACGCTAATGCTATTTGCTGTAGGTTGAGGTATCACTCCAGCTGAGCTGGTACATTCCTAAATTAATTTTCTACAGTCAGCACGTACCGTGCTTGGAGTTGTTCCGCATCTGTACGGGCGCACTGTAGAGGCGGGGCGGTTCTTTGCCCGCTGCGGCCGCGCCGGCGAGCGTGCTGTGCGACGCGCTCGTCAGGTTACCGCTGTCGGACTTATTGTCCGCGGCTATGGACTCCCGGTACTCGGTGAAGTGGTCGCTTCTGAAATGAGATGGTTATTTTTGAAGTAAAGTAAAAAGTCAAATTTAAAATTGCATACAATTGCATAGCTTAAAAAAATAAAAGAATTTGTGGGAATATGGTAGTCCCAAAGGGAGATCTCTGACCGAGCGAGATGGTATGCTCGGTCAGGCCGAAGCTCCCTTGTATGCAATTCAGCTGTCGTATATAGTGTTGAGCTGTGAAAACTTCGATAGCGCGATTCAGGACTGTGCGCTGATTGGTCTGCCACAAATTCATTACGCTAAATGAGGATTGTGAAGCATTGCGCGCGGCTAAAGGGATTACAATAATAATTTTTAGATAGGTACATAATGTTGTCATTATTTTCCTAGTCGATGAATTTCACCCTACTAATATTATAAATGTGAAAGTTTGTGAGGATGGATGGATAGATGCATGTATGTTTGTTAGTCTGTCATGCAAAAACTACTGAACGGATTTCGATGAAATTTGGTATGGTAGTAGTTTAAGCCCCCTACCATTAGTTATGTTATAGTTAAGGCTCTAAACATACCTTTCATCCTGAAAAAGTACACACTACACTGTTCCCGAGGGATACTAAGTATATTTACGCGGGCGAAGCCGCGGGCAACAGCTAGTTAATCTATACGTATAACTACATACCTCTGTCTCTTCACCAACATGTAGACACAGCTGATGAAACAGACGGCCAGCAGTATGGAACTGAAGATTATAACGAGCACGTTCAAGTCGAGCGTGTCTGACGGTGGACCCACCTCGCCTAAAATAGTAAATAAATATTCAGAATATTGATTTTTATTACCGTCATCCATCAATTAGGTTTCGAGGACGTCGTCAGCCATTTTAAAATTTGGGCCTCAGGTACCGTCAGTTAATCGGCGAAATACCAAATACCAGTTTGTCGTATTTTTCTGGATGAGGGGCTTCTGAATGGCCCGGCCATTTGTGCCGAAGCATGGGTATCGTACAGTTCACTTCGCTTAGGCCACTTCCTGACCATATTAAAGTCATAACTTTAATATGGTCCGGAATCCGTAAGGTCGGGGAAATTCAGAGCACTGTAAATAGAACTGCGCTAATACAATAGAGTTGAAAATCGAAGTGTCGTGTACTAGCTGTCATATATTATGACGTTTAGACTCGACACTGTGTGTTCGATTTTCAGCTCTATTGTATAAGCATAGAGTTCTATGTTCGGTGCTCTGAATTTTCCCCGGCGCGGCGTTCCAAATTCCGGACAATACAGTCTTATTTATACAACATAGTAATTTAGACAATATAGTATTTCGTCGAAAGAGAAAAGAAGAGTTCGATAAAAAATTCTAGCTGCACAAATTGATACTTACTGCCATCCTCATTCTTAGTGGCGTAGTTATAAGTAGTGGTAACACTGCCAGCCTCGTTGGTCGCCGTGACTCTGATCTGGTACCAGGTACCGGGTACGAGATCAGATATGGTGATGGAGTTGTCCCGGTACTCCGTCGCTTCGTACATCGGCAGGGACCAGGTCATATCGGCGTGAGACTGAAAACGATTTGAATGTTAATTAGCACCATGAAAAAAGTGGCATTTTGAGTCTAACAGTAGGTACCTTCCAGATATATTTGTTACCCTTGTAAATATAGTATTTCACGGGAAAACTGTATTTTTTCGGGATAAAAAGTTGCATATGTTTTTATCCAGAGCCTAAACTACTACCATACCAAATTTCATCGAAATCCCTTCGGTAGTTTTTGCGTGAAAGAGGAACAAACATCCATCCATACATCCTCACAAACTTTCACATTTATATTATTAGTAAGAGAGTACTAGCTGATGCCCGCGTCTCCGCCCTTGTAAATATAGTATCCCACAGGAATATTGTATTTTTTCGGGACAAAAAGTAGCCTATGTTTTAATCTAGAGCCTAAACTACTACCATACCAAATTTTATCGGAATCCGTTCAGTAGTTTTAGCGTGAAGGAGTAACAAACATTCATCCATCCATCCATCCTCACAAACCCTCATATTTTCTATGTCTACGCCTTTATTTTGTATGATTACCAGTGGCGTAGGGTTCCTATAACTCCATTCCCATTGGCTTCACTTATCAGTTACCATTTACCTTTTGAAGGCCCTCATCCAAATCCCTATCTATTGTACAGGGTAGGGCTTCCCTATGAAGGGAAACCAGCCTTCGCCACTGATGTTTACGATAACACCCACCATCATGTGCGGCCTGAGCCAGGTGGCGGCGGTGTGCGCGCGGTAGAGCACGTCGAGCGCGCGCAGCCCGCACCCCGCGCCGCGCCACCCCCCCGCGGACACCACCACGTGCGTGCTGTTACTCCAGAGCCACTCGTCTCCTGAGGGTGCTATTGGCGCTGGAAACATTGTTATTGCTGCGTCATCATCGAGAATCCACGACGGAACAATTAGGGTGTTTGATATTTTTTCTGCCGTTAGGCACCAGATCCAATGCACGCAAAGCGTTATCTGGTAGCGTAAGTGTTATTAAAACCGGTCAATAAGAATTTTTGATTCTTCTTCTGTCACCAGGCAGCGCTTGGTACATAGCACAACAATCCTTGTCGTGCATAGATATATAATAATATTAAAAAGATAACAAAGTTGTCATGCCAAAAAGCTGTCAGATGTCGTGATATTGAATTTAAAAACCCTATTTGGAATTATGGCTCTGTGTAGTGTGTATCATGCATTGTGCAATGGAGTATTTGACATACGTTTTACTTTACGCGTTTTGTCCTCGGTATTTCAGTCTACTTTGATTGTAGATAAATGACTAAGTTACGGTAGAATTATAACTTAGTTATCACTGTTTGTTTAATTACTTTCAAATATAGGTGCGCGCTTTAAAAATTTTGAACACTGAAATATTTTTGCCACTTACCTCCCCCCAAAGTGCTAATATCCAAGTAAGCCGGCTGCGATGTACCGACTTTGTTCGTCGCGGTAATCCGCAGTGAATATTTCGTTCCGCACTTGAGGCCTGTAAGCGCGTACTTCTGTACTCCAGAGAGGTTCGACAGCTTGTTGGGCGACCAAGCCTCCTGCCATGGTCCGTTTGCCTCCTTCCATGTGAGGCTGTAGGCTGAAAGTAAAATAAAATGTAGCGAAATTATTTACATTCTCGTAGCTTGTGCTTGCGGTGATTTTTGTACGCCTCAGATATGTTTCGATTCCACGCGTTTTGATGTACAAAATATGGAGACGGTTGGTTAGTTCAGCAGGTACTATTATTTATTCTGTGGTTCAGCAAAATGGGCATTGGGCATCGTTTCTAAAATATTACCAGCTTTTGTCCGCGACTTCATCCGCGTGGAACAGTTACTTTGGGATATCGCTAAAATTTACCCGCGACTTCATTTGCGTAGAAGGAGAAGCGCTTCACCTTCACGACTGCCCGCCCGCGCCGCGCGCCTTACATTATTATTATGCGTTGATTATTTTATTACTGCGATATCTTCTAAAATACTCATTGAAATCAAATGATGTAACAGCAAATTTCTTCTAGATTAAATGCTTGTAATGAATAACGTATTTACTTGGATAATGATTAATATCATCTTTATGCAAACACCTTCACAATTAATAATGCTTACTTTTAGAACAAATTTGGTTACCATAAAAAAGTTATAGTGAGGCAACCTTAATAGATAGACATATATTGTCGCGGACTTTTTTGTAGAACTTTTAAAAGGTTCAGTTCTGTCATACATAATTTTAGCGAAACTTTAACCGTTTCCGCAGCGCACGCAGCGAAAGCTCTCAAAAGGAAAAAAAAAACCCCGATTTTGTAACATTCTTGATTGGTGCTCCGCTCGTATTGAACTTATCATGATGTTACATAGCCTAAAGCCTTCCTCGATAAGTGGAATATCCAACACAAAAATAATTTTTCAATTCGTACCAGTAGTTCCTGAGATTAGCACGTTCAAACAAACAAACAAACTCTTCAGCTTTATAATATTAGTATAGAATATAGATTATCGGCTAGTTGTGTTATTAACTGTATAGTTGTAATAATAATATAATTAATTTGAAGACTCACTGATCTTCTGCATGGAACTGTTGCTGGTATAATAAGGCTGCTCCCATTCTACAAGTATGGAGTCCTTGTACGGTGTGGCGCGGAGTATGGGCGCCTCGGGCAGCGGCAGCACCACCACGGTATACTCCACTGAGTCCGAGCCGTACAGGTTCTTCGCTAGGCACGTGTAGTTGCCGCTGAGCGATTGGTCTATATCTGAAATAGTCAATTAAGAATGAATGGTTTTGTGATCTAATGAGGGCATAACTTAATAGGGAATATGCATAAAACTTAAAAATAACTTAAAACATAATAATGATACTAGACTGAAAAATAAAGGAAATGGCGAGAAATTTTTCAATATCTTTTAATAAATGTTACAACTTACTATTAATCAACAGGCTGTCATCATGGTTCCTGGTGAAGCGCGGATGATGGGTGATGATGTTTTGCTTGTGGTACCACACGGTGCGCGGCGGCGGGACCCCCACACACTGACACACCAGCAGCAGGGACGAGCCGACACCCACTGATATGGTGCCGCCGAGAGACGCTACTCCGGCTACCACTGAAAATAAAACAGACTACAGTGACGAGCCGACACCCACTGATATGGTTCCGCCGAGAGACGCTACTCCGGCTACCACTGAAAATAAAATAGACTACAGCGACGAGCCGACACCCACTGATATGGTGCCGCCGAGAGACGCTACTCCGGCTACCACTGAAAATAAAACAGACTACAGTGACGAGCCGACACCCACTGATATGGTTCCGCCGAGAGACGCTACTCCGGCTACCACTGAAAATAAAATAGACTACAGCGACGAGCCGGCACCCACTGATATGGTGCCGCCGAGAGACGCTACTCCGGCTACCACTGAAAATAAAACAGACTACAGCGACGAGCCGACACCCACTGATATGGTGCCGCCGAGAGACGCTACTCCGGCTACCACTGAAAATAAAATAGACTACAGCGACGAGCCGACACCCACTGATATGGTGCCGCCGAGAGACGCTACTCCGGCTACCACTGAAAATAAAACAGACTACAGCGACGAGCCGACACCCACTGATATGGTGCCGCCGAGAGACGCTACTCCGGCTACCACTGAAAATAAAATAGACTACAGCGACGAGCCGACACCCACTGATATGGTGCCGCCGAGAGACGCTACTCCGGCTACCACTGAAAATAAAATAGACTACAGCGACGAGCCGACACCCACTGATATGGTGCTGCCGAGAGACGCTACTCCGGCTACCACTGAAAATAAAACAGACTACAGTGACGAGCCGACACCCACTGATATGGTGCCGCCGAGAGATGCTACTCCGGCTACCACTGAAAATAAAACAGACTACAGTGACCAGCCGACACCCACTGATATGGTGCCGCCGAGAGACGCTACTCCGGCTACCACTGAAAATAAAACAGACTACAGTGACGAGCCGATACCCACTGATATGGTGCCGCCGAGAGACGCTACTCCGGCTACCACTGAAAGTAAAACAGACTACAGTGACGAGCCGACACCCACTGATATGGTGCCGCCGAGAGACGCTACTCCGGCTACCACTGAAAATAAAACAGACTATGTTACTTGGAATATAATATAATCACAGTATAAAGAATACAATGTTAATATTTGATCAGATTTAAAACTAGGTCAATCTTGTATATTATAATTTTCCTAAAGGTAGTCTTCCTAGTACCCTATGTCTTTCTTTTGAAGGTTGCAAAAATCGCCTAGAGTAAAAAATATGCAACATTGAAGAAAATCCTGTTGTTACATCCATTTCAATTTTTATTTTTTCTTTGGTACTTTGAGTGGGCCGTGATATGAGGCTTAATCGATCTATATAATATTATTTTGTTGAATCTTTTTTAATTTCATTCCATTTCTACTTTGTTCTAATGTTATTCTTGTATTTTGACTATCATTTTACGTTGATTGGATTGGAAGTGAAGCGACATGTTACCATGAACGGGTCTTATAAAGTTTCGACCAATCAGAGCGCGTTTCACGTTGGTTTAACGTTTATGAGAACACCGTTTGACAGTTTTAGCGTATCGGGACTTATTGTGTTTGTATTAATGCAGGTTTTATTTAGCAGAATTTCTCCTCTGGAATGCCTACCTCGTTGAGCCGGCGAGTGTGTAAGTCGTTTGCTAGCAGCTCCCTCTCCGGCGGCGGTACTGGCTGTGACCCACACCTCGTAAGCTCGACCACTGATCAGCTCCTTCAGTTCTGCCAACGAGCGGGATGGGTCTACTCGATGGGTTTGTGGTGGGCCATTGCTATAAGTAATACTATTTTTATAAAATATAATATAACGCAAGACATAAGGGTTAGCAAAATAATGTTAAACAAGGGATTATAAAAGAGAGTTTTGTTAAGTTTAAAGTACAACCCAGTTTGTCATAAAAACTCTAACGGCAGAATAATGAAATGCTATTTAGAATAAAAAGTCCTCTTATTGAGAGGCTGTCGCTGTCCCTGCCTATCAAAATGACAAGGACAGCAGTCAGCATGAGACTTGAGCGTCACCTAATTTAACTTTCGTTTCAGTATTAGCCAATTAGTTACTCAAGAGTCTAACTATTAGTTACTCACCCAGACGTAGGCTTGATATAAACAGTGTAGTACAGAATTTCTCCATTGGTGTGTTCCGGTCTCCTCCAACTTACTAACAGTGATGTCGGCGAAAGAACGAGAAGCTTTGAATCCGCAGGCGCATCGGGTACTAAAAACCATTAATTATTATGGCCATTAGTTTTCGTATAATTCAAATTTGAACATGTAATAAATTATTTTGCATGACCATATCAGCATCTAATCCTTCTACTACTACAAATGTGAAAGTTTGTATGTATGAATGGATGGATGGATGTTTGTTAATCTTTCACGCAAAAACTAGTGGACGGATTTTGATGAGATTTGGTATAAGAGCGTAGACTACTACAGGCCTAAGCTCTGGATTAAAACATAAGCTACATTTCATACCGAAAAAGCACAGTGTTTCTAAGGGATACTGTATTTACGCAGGAGGAGCCGCGGGAAAAATAACGTATTTATATAAAGTTCTCGTGTCACTGTGTTTGTTACTTATCTCCTCCGAAATAGTTATGAGCAATTAGTGTAGGTGTCGGTGTAGGAGTAGGTACTAAGGTAAGTAGGTGACAGGTTCAACGTCAAGACTTTGAAATAATATTCAAGTAAAATATTATGATCCATTTCAAAGCCTTCCAACCAGGTTAACAACATTGGCGCAAATACGTCAGCAGTTACTGTTTTTACGTGAAACCCTTTGGCAATCATTTAAAAAGTTCTTTTAACAATGAAGGCTACCAAAGTTGACCACATACCATCTTGTAGCGTCGCACAGGCGATCGGGTAGGAGAATGGACCGACGCCGTAGTTGGAGAACCCCGCGACCTTGACTGTGTAGTTGGTGTACTTCATGAGATTCTGCAGGTAGATCTCCGTGTGGAGGGAAGTCTGGTTTTGCCAGGTGCTCACTGTAATTATTGAAATGGAAATACTTATATTTTGGCACCTATTTCATAATCACCTTTTATTTCGAATGGCTTATTAGGAAGTTTTGTGCTTAATTTACCTACCTATATATCGACGACGACCGATGGAGTCAAAATATACAAATAATTATAATCTATCTCACACAATAGATTGTGAAACAAGCACTAAATCAAAGTTAACTTAATTCTTGTAAGTTTTCACTTATAAATTATGAAGATTTCTGAGGTGGTATGGAGGCTAGTGATAAACGCCAAAAGTTATAAAATATATAGACAAAGGTAGTTAATAATATTGATAGTAAAATACAGCCTAATTTTACTTTTAGGGGACTCTTATACCTATTTGTAAATTTGTGTAAGCTTAAGTACCAATAAAAGATATTTTGTAGTTATATTTGCAACTCTTAACCAAAGCTTGCGATTTTCTGTGCTCGAAGCAAAGAAAGAAGATGCGATTGCTGTTTTATTTTAATCTATTAATTTTTATACTATTATTCTACTTAATACTAATATTATAAAGAGAAAAACTGAGAAAAGTTTGTTTTTATATTTGTTATCTTGTTACAATTAAATCCGAAACCACTGGACCGATTTTGATGAAATTTGGTACAGACATAGAGTAGACGATAGGGAAGAATATAGGCTATTTTTATCGCAGCAAAATATACGGTCTTTTCCCTTATCAGATGGTCAGCTTATCCCAGGGATAACATGCAGCTAGATCGATATTCTCCCTCAAAACTGCTTGCATACCTACTACATAGTAATACTTGCAGTCGTTTTAGAGAGACCGAATATAAATATGATTGTCTCATAAATTTACCTTCAGTAGCATACAATATGTTGTATCCGATGAGCGACGTGCCCTGCCCGTGCGTTGCGATCGGTTGCCAGCCCACACGCAGAGACGTGGACGACACCGCCGTACATTCCACAGACGCCGGCGCACTCTCGGGTGCTGAAATAAGATAAGGGATACGCATATTAATGACCTAATTACAATCTTACTATCCTACTAATACTATAAATGTGCAAGCTTGTCAGGATGGATGTTTGTTACTCTTTCACGTAAAAACTACTGAACGTATTTCGATGAAATTTGGTAGTTAAGGCTCTGGATTAAAACATAGGCTACTTTTTATCTCGATATAGTACAGTTTTCCCGAGGGATACTATATTTACGCTGTCGGAGCTGCGGGAAATGTGAAAGTTTGGGAGGACGGATGGGGATGTTTGCTAGGTACTCTTTCACGCAAAACCTACTTAGCAGATTTTAGTGAAATTTGATGTGGTAGTAGTTTGGGCTTTGGATTAAAACATAGGCTATTTATCGCAGCAAAATGTACGGTTCCTGCGGGAAGTTGCGGGCAACATCTAGCATTTTATAAGGTGGTCAAGGAATTAATTTTTGCATTAGTCCTTAAATAAAGGGGTGTTTCACAATCTACTGATAAGTGTCGGATTATTTGCGTGTTTTGTCTCTGTCGCTCGAAGTAAAGTAAGTAGCGACAAAAATTTCGAATAAGCTATCCGACACATAATAGATTGTGAAACCGGCCCAAGTGGGCCATAGCTCACTTCGTATTTATGAAAGAGAAGGTTAGAAGAAGGAGTGTTATTTTAACTCAGGTTTAGATTTAACCCAGATCTGCACAAGTAGGCCTAAGTATACCTATTTATAGTAAATAGTTATAGATATTATACGTATGATATAGTATAAAATGTTTTTACCTCCTTCTAATGTATCTTGATAAACTGGATGAGAAAATGGACCAGTCCCAGCACTGTTGATCGCCGATATCGCTACTGCGTACCTGAAATATAAGATATTTTTTGCAATAATCTTCCATAGGCTCCATTAAGATATGATCTATAATAATAAGGGATATAATTAATCGAGCGAACAAAAAATAAGTTGGCGGCTGCACGTGAGCATACTGTATTACTGATATTGGCAGCGAATTAATATGTTGGCGACTAAATTACTAAACTGACGAAAACACTCGGGTGACAAAAAATTCTAAAGTCGGCAGATAAAAAGAGGCGAAATTTAATCCAAATTAGCACCGACATTTATAAGTTGGTGACTTAATTTCCGAGTTGGTGACCATTATACCATATAAGCAGCTATAAAACCAGATTTGGTTGATAAATTAATGGCTGCTAAAAATTCAATTTGCAGGCTACGGAAAATCGTATTTTTGGGTACTGTTGGAGTATGTTTTTCTTGTCATGGGTGTCATTTTCTGGGGGTGCAGAATAATATGAAAATAAAATCTGTATCGTAATTCCACAATGGCGTAAATTTTTGTTATTAAAATTAACAAGGTTGTCCTTTTCCCGGTTTCTGGGGGTTCTGATTACAAAATTGTCTTCCAATTTCATTTTCCAAAATGGAGAATATTCAATCTTCGGAAAATGAATATGAATACTAAATTAAAAGATCTTTGGGATGCTAATTAGGATTGATGATTATTATTACAGTATGTTATGTAGTTCAAAGTACCAGCTGTGTAGGTATAGAAATTTAAAAAAATTCAGGATCATCTATTTTTCTGCCATTCATGAAGAAAATATGCGATTTCTAGATTAATAAGGGGGAGCAAATTTTCATTACTTTTGCAGTAGGATGCACCGTTTCTGAGATAGAAGCGACTATAGAAAAAAATATGACAATGCTGTACTGAGATACGAGGAGTGTATCAATCTATAGAAATGTTGGAAAATTCAAGATTTTCGATTTTTTTCTCCCATCATGAAGAAAATATGATGTTGCGTTATTCCTAAGGGGGACGAAATTTTCATTATTTTTTTCAATAGGATGCACCGTTTCCGAGATAGAATCAATTTTATAAAAAAAGAAGTAAATGCTGTACATTGAGATACGACGGATGTATAAATTTATAGAAATGTTGGAAAATTCAGGATTTTCGAAAAAAAATTTCTCCCATAATGAAGAAAATGTGATGTTGCGGGGTTCCTAAGGGGGACGAAATTTTTACTTATTTTTTCAATAGGATGCACTGTTTCCGAGATAGAATCTATTTTATAAAAAAGAAGTAATGCTGTACATTGAGATACGACGGATCTATAAATCTATAGAAATGTGGGAAAATTCAAGATTTTCGAAAAAAAAATTCACCCATCATGAAGAAAATATGATGTTGTGGAGTTTCTAAGGGGGACGAAATTTTCATTATTTTTTCAATAGGATGCACCGTTTCCGAGATAGAATCAATTTTATAAAAAAATAAGTAAAAGCTGTACATTGAGATACGACGGATGTTTATAGCTATAGAAATGTTGTAAAATTCAGGATTTTCGAAAATTTTTTTCTCCCATCATGAAGAAAATATGATGTTGCGGGGTTTCAAAGGGGGGCGAAATTTTCATTATTTTTTCAATAGGATGCACCGTTTCCGAGATAGAATCAATTTTATAAAAAAAGAAGTAAATGCTGTACATTGAGATACGACGAATGTTTATAGCTATAGAAATGTTGGAAAATTCAGGATTTTCGATTTTTTTTTCCCATCATGAAGAAAATATGATGTTGCGGGGTTCCAAAGGGGGGCGAAATTTTCATTATTTTTTCAATAGGATGCACCGTTTCCGAGATAGAATCAACTTTATAAAAACATAGTAAATGCTCTAAATTGAGATACATTCCTAGATGTATAAAGCTATAGAAATGTTGGAAAATTCAGGATTTTCAAATTTCTTTTTCTCCCATCATGAAGAAAATATGAGGTTGTTGGGTTACTAAGGAAATTTAAAATGGATGACTTTTTTGTAATCACCACCCCCAGAAACCAATAAAAGGACACCCATATTATTTTTATGAAATTAAGTATGTCCGCCATATTGGAATTTCAAAACGAATGTCATTTTCGTATCCAGCACTCCCAAAAACCTGGTAAACGACACCCATATCAATTTTACGAAAAATAAATATCCGCCATTTTTAAATTTCAAAATTAATCTACACCTCCCTAAAACCGAGAAAAATAAAAAATTGGGAAATTTGTACGCTCCTTTATGGTTTTTTTGTGTGCGCTCGTTTCGCTGCTTGTATGGTTTTTGAGTTACCTACATCAGGGAAAATATATGTGCCTATTCTTAAATTAAATGTGTACTCACAAATTGTCGCCAAGATGGTTATTTAGTCGCTAAAACATAATCTGTCTGCCAGTTTGGAAAATTCAGTGATATTATTTAGTCACCAGATTAGTAATTTTTTTGTTCCTTACATTCTTTCGCCAACTTGGTAATTTAGTATTCAATATTGGGTATTTTCACATCCAAAATTTAATTGTTTTGTCGCAAGTTTAAATACATGCCTAATAATAATAACTCCCCCACCGACCTCGGTGACGGTGGCCGGTTTCATTGAAAACCAGGCCAGTTACGCAGAAGTAATTTTATAGTGTCCACGTGTTTGCGCAATACACAAGAGCACTCACTCTTCCTTTACTCTCGTAATCCAGTGAGACGGATAACCGACACGACTGACGAGAGATCAGGCGCAGGTCTGACTTTTTATATGCCCATCCGACGCATGGATCAACTTTCTTGTCAGACAATCAGGTGATCAGCCTGCATTGTCCTAACCAAACTTGTGTTCCAATGCTGGAATCGAACCCACGGCCTCCGGGTCGAGAGCCAATGCTCTAATAAACCACTTTAGACCACGGAGGCTGTTACTAATATTATAAATGCAAAAGGGTGTCTGTCTGTCTGTCTGTTACCTCTTCACGCTTTAACAGCTGAACTGATTTTTATGAAATTTCGTATAAACATACTTTGAGTCCAGGAAAATAGGATATAAGATATTTTTTATCCCGAAAAGGTACAGCGTTCCCGCGGGATAATCTATTTACGCGGGCGGAGCTGCAGGCAAAAGCTAGTACCGAATAAAATTATCTTTGATAATATTTACCTTGTGTTTTTCAAAAGATCGCTTATTCGGACCTCTTGTTTCCCTTCTTTATGGGAAACTTTCAACGATCTCGAACCAACGTCTCCTGAAACTAAACAATACGGTAAGGTTAGGCGAGGGTCATCAAGTTACCATTATAAGTGATTTACACTCTCGTAAGTTATTTACACTCTCGCGCGAGTGGCGAGGCGAGGCCCTAAGTGAGTCGCGAGGCGAGTGTGTAAACGCAGTTCGCATCGAGGCGAACTACGTTTACACACTCGCCTCGCGACTCACTTCAGGCCTCGCCTCGCCACTCGCGCGAGAGTGTAAATCTAGTATTAGGGTCAGCTCACATTGAGACGTGCGAGACGTGACGCAACGCGGTGGTTCATTTTATAAGATGGCGATTCAAAATCATACTAATATTATAAATGTGAAAGTTTGTGAGAATGTATGGATGGATGGATGTTTGTTATTCTTTCACGCAAAAACTACGGAACGGATTTCGATGAATTTTGGTATATTTAGTTTAGGCTCTGGATTAAAGCATAGGCTACTTTTTATCCCGAAAAACATGTTTGGGATATTGTATTTACGCCAGGGGAGCCGCGGGAAGATAAACAAGATTTACTACTCAAAAAAACCTGTTTCAGGTTTTACTGCAAGAGAAGAGCGGCGCCGTGCTACGCATCCCGGCACAGCTCCAAATTCCAACTCTTGTGTGTCGATTCGACGTGTGACCAGGCCTGTCCCACTCCCCGTGTAGGTATAGCCATGCTTCGGCACGAATGGGCCGGCTCGACCGGAGAAATACCACGGGCTCACAGAAAACCGGCGTGAAACAGCGTTTGCGCTGTGTTTCGCCGAGTGAGTGAGTTTACCGGAGGCCCAATCCCCTACCCTATTCCCTTCCCTACCCTCCCTTATTACCCTATTCCCTCTTAAAAGGCCGGCAACGCACTTGCAGCTCTTCTGATGCTGCGAGTGTCCATGGGCGACGGAAGTTGCTTTCCATCAGGTGACCCGTTTGCTCGTTTGCCCCCTTATTACATAAAAAAAAAAAAAAGGTATCAAAAATATAAGTACGTGCGGCGGCCTCCCTATAAAACGGGCCAATTAAAAGGGACTCGCGCGCGAGCAGTGAGCGACGTATGCGTGATTTGTTCGTCGCAATGTTTTATGGATTTGATTTAATACCTTATAATCGGTGTACATAATATTACAATACTGTGTTTAAGTTAGGCAAAAATCACCCGGCCAGCTATAACTATAATACCATAACATAATATTTAATAATATAGTTTCAACTACTGCAATTAACCAATATTTAGTGTTTAGGTGTTGGCTCCACCTGAACTATCTGTTCGCGTCTTATGTTATTCCGATGTGATACGATTTGAAGAGTTATTTGTTGACAAAAGTACCTAGAAATAGTAAGGTGGCGTGATTTAACTTCTTTGAGTAATATCGCCGTGAAGGTATCGAAAACGGTTACGTTTACGCATAAGTATGTATATACTTATTACTTATAGGTATGCGCGAATTTATTACAATTATTAAAGTACTATTAACACCTACCTTAGGTTTATTTGGAAAGCAATTTGTTCAGTAAAGTACAGTAGGTAGGTTGTTAGAATAATGTATTTAAAATATGTAAACTAAACAGTTTTCTGTAGTCTCTTTGTTACGTCTTTCTCTTGTGTCAATGTCCGCTAACGTAAAAGTGTGTTCTATGAATAAATCCGCATATATTAATTCAATCCTAGTTTGTTTTGCCCTAAACCCTTCAGGTTACGGGCCCAGAATACGCGTTAAACAAAAGTACGTAATTAGTTTTGGTGCGGAATGCCAAATGAAAGTATAAACGAAACACAACCGGCGTCTCGTGATCACGCTTTGTCGAACATGGCTACGTCGTCGGCATCAAGTGCAGGAATCTCAGTTAATTTCGAAAAACTCAGCGGAATTTCAAATTACGGCAATTGGAAGTTTTTAATGCGTATGTACTTGATACACGAAGATTTATGGGACTGCATCCAGGAGTCTGCGACCGGTGTCCCCAAGGTTACCGACGAGCGTAAACAACAAAAAGCGCTTGCTAAAATATGTTTAATGGTGCAGCCATCGTCTTTCTCTCATGTACGGAACGCAGCGACTGGACACGAAGCCTGGAAGAACTTGAAAACGGCGTATGAAGACAGAGGGTTGTGTAGAAGACTTGGACTTTTACGTACACTATTTGGATTGAAATTGGAACAATTCAGTGATATGGAAGCGTATCTCTTGAAGATCACAGATTTAGATCAACAGCTACGAGACATAAATGCTCCATTGGATGATGATTTCCTGTCAGTTCTGATGTTAAGTGGTTTGCCGCCAAATTACGACCCACTTATTATGGCGTTGGAAAACTCTAACATTAAGTTGTGCAGTGAAACAGTCAAAAGCAAGTTGTTACAAGAAGATTTGCGTAGGGACTTTGACAAGAGCGAAGAAAGTGCAATGTTCACTAACCGGAATGTAAAAGGTGTCAAAAATAAACAATATAACAAAGTTAAGTGCTTCATATGTAAAAAACCTAATCATTATGCTAAAAACTGTCCTACAAAAGCAAATAAAATTGATAAATCTGAAAAACGGAGTGACAAAACATGTGAAAAAGCCTGGAATGGAACGTTATTGACAGCATTAGCTGTGGACATTAACTCTCATGCCTGGTATGTAGATTCTGGTGCGACATGTCATATGACAAATAACAAAAATATACTACAAAATTATGTTGTCGATACTCCACGTTCAGTGACAGTAGCAAATAAACAAAAGTTGCATAGTGAAGGACACGGTGATGTGGAATTGTTGCTAAAAGGACACACGCAGTTAACAAAAATAAGTGAGGTTATTTATGTTCCGGGTTTATCAACAAATCTTCTTTCTGTCGGAAAGATGGCAGCTAAAGGACTTGATGTGCACTTTGACGCTGAGAAGTGTAATGTCTATTGTGGGGAAAATATTGTTGTCAGTGCTACAAAGGTCAACGGTGTTTACCAATTAGACACAGTGAGTCAGGTATCAACAAATACTACTGATCTGGCTGCAGGATATCAATTGGAGTATGAGGCGAACCAGTCAATGGATCGTGATACAGAAGTTGTGAACCTGTGTGACATGAAGCCATCCCAGGAGTTATGGCATCGTAGACTTGGCCACTTGAATAGGCGAAGTATGGATTTACTGAAACAAGGTATGGCTAATGGTATTGATTATAATGATAGCAAACATACTCCCTGTGTAGCATGTCTTGAGGGCAAACAGAGCAGATTACCATTCCCAAAAAGGTCTTATAATAGAGCTACTGAGAAGCTAGGTCTTATTCACAGTGATCTATGTGGACCAATGTCAGTTTCCTCATTTAGTGGCAGTAAATATCTATTAACCTTTATAGACGATTACACGAGAATGACATTTGGTTATTTTCTCAAGAGTAAAGATGAAGTATTGCCAATATTTAAGATTTTCAAAATTTTTGTAGAAAATCAAACTAATTTAAAAATAAAAGCTCTTAGAACAGACAATGGTCGTGAATATGTTAATAAACAGTTCCAGAAGTTTCTACGAGAGCACGGCATCGAGCATCAAACGACTGTGCCATATTCCCCGCAGCAGAATGGAGTAGCGGAACGGGCCAATCGAACCATTGTAGAGGCTGGACGATGCATGCTGCAAGATGCTGGAATGGACCAGCGGTTCTGGGCAGAGGCGTTAAATATGGCAATATATATTAAGAATAAATCACCAAGTAAAGCAGTGAGAGGCACCACACCTGAAGAAAAATGGTCTGGTAAGAAAGTTAATTTATCTGATTTAAGAGTATTTGGCTGTGTTGCTTATGGAATGATCCCATATGAAAAACGTAAAAAGTTAGATCCAAAGAGTAAAAAATATATTCATGTTGGATATTGTAGTGAATCCAAAGGATATCGACTAATTGATCCAGATAATCCTTCCAGCATTGTAAAATCTAGAAATGTACAATTCTTAGAAGATAAAATGTATAAAGATGTATATTTTCAGAAAAATCACACAAATGATTGTCAGTTAGAACTCACTAATAATAATACTGATATGAGTACTTTTGACAACATTGAGGAGGCTAACCAACCTGTTATAGAAGTTCAGGACAGTACGCTGTCGGAGTCAAACTCTTCTATACTGTCACAATCAAGCTCTTCTGTTCCCTATGTCGATGACCCCAATGATGTGACATGGAATCCTGACATGACTATAGATCAAAATATGTCAAGTGACTATGAAGACATTGACGAGAGCAGTGCAAATGCAATGGTGGCCATGACGGCAGTAAATAACGGTAATGAGCCGCAGACTATACAAGAGGCGCTGTCAGGACCTGATAGAGAATATTGGAAGGAAGCTATTGCAGATGAATATAAGTCATTTGAAAAGAATAAAGCTTGGAACCTAACATTATTACCCGATGGAAAGGAAGCAGTAAAATGCAAATGGGTTTTCAAGAAGAAATTTGGATCTGAAGGACAACTTCTTCGCTATAAGTGCCGCCTTGTAGCTAAAGGATATAGCCAGGAATATGGCATAGACTACACTGCTACTTACGCCCCTGTGGTAAGATACTCTACAATACGTACCTTGCTTGCTCTGGCAGTCAATTTAGACATGTATGTTGATCATATGGATGTGAAGACGGCCTTCTTAAATGGAGAACTAAAGGAGACTGTATATATGGAACAGCCAGATGGATATAAAGTAAAGGGTAAAGAAAACTATGTTTTTAAGTTAAATAAGGCAATATATGGACTCAAGCAGGCATCGAAGGCCTGGTATGACAGAATTGACAATGTTCTAACAGACCTCCAGTTCAGAAAATCTCTATGTGAGCCTTGTGTATACATAAAATCGGATAAAAATGGCAATCTCATCATAATAGCACTGTATGTAGATGATATTTTGATTTTTAGTAAAGACACACTTGAGAAGAAAAAGCTAAAGGAGGAACTGATGAGAATATTTGAAATGAAAGACCTTGGCCATGCTACACATATATTGGGAATGCGATTGAAGCAAGAACAACATAAGATTATTCTTGATCAAAGAAATTACATACAGAAAGTATTACAGCAGTTTAATATGGCCGACTGCAAGCCTGTGAACACACCTTTAGAATGTGGTGTGAAGTTTGAAAAAGGAGATCAAACTGATAATGACTCTAGATATAGAAGCCTCATTGGATGTATTATGTACATAGCAGTATGCACAAGACCAGATATTGCTCATGCGGCAAGCGTACTGAGCCAGTTTAATAATTTTCACTCTGAAACGCACTGGAGAGCAGCCAAACGGGTTCTGCGATATTTGAAAGGAACTATGGACTACTACATAGTGTATGAAAAATCTACACTGTCAGTTACAGGATATGTGGATGCAGATTGGGCATCAAACCCACTAGACCGTCGTTCCTACACAGGCTATATGTTTAAAGTAGGAAACTCGGCTGTATCATGGGAGAGCCGCAAACAGAGAACGGTTGCCCTTTCAACCACAGAAAGTGAATATATGGCTTTATGTGAAGGTGCCAAGGAAGCTAGTTTTATAAGAAATTTCTTACATGAATGTCTAGGTAAATATTTGTTTGTAACTTTGTATAATGATAGTCAGTCAGCACAGAAAATTTGTAACAATGAATTTAATCACAGTCGTAGTAAGCATATTGATATTAAACATCATTATGTAAGACAAGTAATAAAAGATAATATTGTTAAACTAGAATATTTGCCTACTGAGCATATGCCTGCAGATGTACTAACAAAACCTTTATGTAAAGAAAAACATTTTAACTGTATTTCAAATCTTGGTTTGCAGACTGTTTAGTTTAAGGGCAGGTGTTAGAATAATGTATTTAAAATATGTAAACTAAACAGTTTTCTGTAGTCTCTTTGTTACGTCTTTCTCTTGTGTCAATGTCCGCTAACGTAAAAGTGTGTTCTATGAATAAATCCGCATATATTAATTCAATCCTAGTTTGTTTTGCCCTAAACCCTTCATAGGTACTAAAAAGTATGTAAAAAAATGTTGCAATTAAATATTAAGAAAAAAATATATATATATACATACGTATAACCGCCTCCTTTTTTGGAAGTCGGTTAATTATTTTCTAAAATGAGTCAACCCTAATGTCATTAGAATGGATAAGAATTACGCGATAGAAAGAGACGCAACTTCTAGGTAAATATAATCGTAGGTAATCAAGCGCTGCGTTAGCTGAATTGAACCTTATCGTATCGCAGTAAGAGTTCCTATTTCTTCAAACCATTTGTCTGAGTGGTTATTCTGTACCTCTAGGTACTATTATTTATTCTGTGGTGTGACGTGGGTATTGTGTAACTTATTAGAATGAGCTCCGTAGCCTAGTGGGTAGACCGTTTGGTTCGTACTCGAGAGAGTGCAGGTTCGAATCCGAGGTTGTGGCGTGTACTAATGAGACTTTTTCAGATCTCAAGTACATTATACGGACGCTCTAACGGTGAAGGAAAACATCGTGAGGAAACCCGCACATAGTTGGCCCCAGACGTATTGACTAGTTCATTCCTCTGAACTAGGCTGACTATGTTGTGAGAATGTTGTATGTGCTTGGGCAACCATACGACATTTAAAAACCAACTGTCCCAGGCACTACAGTATTTCAAGAGTGGTTACTTCGCTCGGAGAATACTAAAGGCCTAAGTTTTTATTAGGATTTAAGATTTTGATTGTTTTTACTTTTTTTATTAATTTTATTGACGATTGACAGTTACAAACAAATATACGATGGAGCATGGAGCCCTCTTGACGGTGTATTGTAGATAGAAATGACTTCAGTTTTAGAATATGATGGTGAGTGGTCTACACTGGAGCTGATGGTGAACTTTAAAAATGAGATGGTAGACTATTTAGAAATGCAATGTATAAAAAACAGGACGACGAAACAATAAAGCTCAAAATGCATAAAAGCAGTACCTACTATCTACCTATCTGTAAAACGCATCATCGACGAAAATGTGCACTGTATAATGAATAACTGCATTTTAAAGTTTAACTATCTATTTCAAGAAACACAATATAAAAAATAAATTTATATGGGAATTCATGCCAATATACTCGTATTTAATAAAATATACCAACGTGTACTTTGTGGGGATGTTTTGATGTGGTATCCGGTCAGGACACCGTTGTGCGAGTCTTTCGGTGGGGGCAGCCAGGACACGAGGAGTTCTCCAGGGTTCTGTGTTTGTTCCACTTGGACGTTCAGGGGTGGTGAAGATGGGGCTGAAATATAACATGATAGGGATGAACATTTTCAGTCGCAATTTAACCTTATCTGCTTACATCTGAGGGTAAAAGCTTATATATCAGCATATACCGATGTTTTAAGTTCTCTGCTAGCAACGCTGATAATCTAGTAGGTAGTTATCTAAGTTATGCTCTGCTCGGCATTTATAGTTAATGATTTGGGTGCTCGGTTATGTAAAATGACAGGAGCTGCGTACCTATACATTTTGTTAAGCAGAAAACTCTAAAAAATGTCTCCTGTCCTAAGGGTAGCAGGTGCCTTTATATATTTTTAATCCACATCTCTAAAATTCAGTTCACGCTGGAACGTGACGATCCTCGACGTGGCGCTATATTTTTAAGATAACTATTCAAAATTGATCTTTATTTACTACACAAAAAGACACCTACACGTTTCATATTATTATGACATCAGTCATACCTACACTGCACTCGAACTCATACAACGAAACGTATATCTTCTTGTGTAATGGATAAAGTTCAATTTTGAATAGCTAACTCAAAATGTTATGGGATACTCATTCCAACTTACCTGTCCGGTAGTTGTGGTATGGTATACGGGTATGCGACCCCGGCTTCCCTAGCTATTACTGTCCTATCCCTTGCCCTCCTGGGCGGTAATATCCTACATTTCCTATTTCCCACTCTAACTTATCAATATTCCTTTCCACACCACCGATCTTTCCCTTTCCCTATTCCCACCCACTCCACCAATCCGTGGAAACGAAATGGATAATCATAAAAATCTCGTCACGTCTCGTTTCTCGCGGAGGCGAAAAGCGGACCATGGAGAGCCGCTTCGCTACGTTGAATGTAAGAGGAGGAATGGATGGTAAGAATGAAAGTGAACGAAGCGAAACAAGTATGTAAGGATCGTAGCAAGTGGAAATAAGTGGTCTCTGCCTACCCCTACGGGAAAGAGGCGTAATTATATGTATGTATGTATATCTTAAAATGCAGCCCTGCGTTGCGAATCGTTTCAGTGTCAATCGACCCTAAGTTGATGCTTTGGGCCACTGACCACAGAGTTAGAAAGACATTGGAGATAAAACTTACATTCCTCGTGTGTGATGAAGTGTATCGGCGGCGTGTATCTGCTGACGCCGACCTCGTTGCCCGTGGCGACGCGCGCCGCGTACGACGTGGCAGGTCGCAGGCTTTCCAACTCTATGGACTGTCTTTGTTCGTTCTCTTGTCTAAAATGGTACGGTATGAAATATTAAAAGATAGTAAATAGCAATTTAGTTTCCAACTTTCCACTTCGAGCGGCGTAATGATTTAACCAAACGTGCCAACGAGCGAGACTTCTTTCTGCACAATATGGCGGACAACGAATCGGCGGTTGTCACTCCATTGTTAATATGACAGGCCAGCCGATTGGTGGGCTGACTAGTATTGTTCTAGTATCTTCATGCAATAAAAATTACACCATCTTGGTTTTCACCATACTTCAAATGTCAGCCATCTTGTTTTCACCATACTTCAAATGTCAAAAAGGCCCCAAAAATCTCAAAAGTGGGACCATTGAATTGGAGACACTTTGCCTAAACATGCCTCGTCTATAATATATTATATTTGGATAAAATGCATAAGAAACCTCGTGATGTTGACAGCCACCGCTCGGTCCCAGGCGAGGTGCGAGTGAGACGGCACATGCTGCAGCACGTAGCCGCGCGCCCGCGCCGCGCCGCGCCACGACAGCCGCGCGCTGCGGGACCCCACCGACTCCACGCGCAGCTCCGTAGGGGGAGTGGGCGGCTCTGAGAAACGGGGAAATTTACATAAGGACCACATTATGGTATAGTAGGGAGGGCAATACTTAAAAAACCAGGATTTGAAGTTGAAAAATCCAGAACAATTTAGTTTAAGAACAGGATGCAGTATAAGAGTTGCAACAGTTAATTTATGTGTAATAATTTAAATGAAAAAAAAGGTAATGGTAATAATCATCAGTGGCAAAGGCTCTCCTTCATAGGGATGCCGGAGCCTGTATAATAGATAGGGATTTCTATGAAGGTTTGCAAAAGGTAAGTGACAAGGGAAGCCGATAGGAATGGAGTTATAGGATCCCTACGCCACTGATAGTCATAATATTTTTCAATAAAAGTATTTGAATATAATTAAATGAAAAGTTTAAAATAAGTACATGAGTTTTTCAGGGTGCTTTAAAAACCCAGGACGCTGCTTTGTAACTATCAAGGACAGCCCAGGACACTAAAAACTAGGAGATGTCCAGGTAAAACAGGACGGTTGGCAACCCTATGGTATAGGAGCATATTATTATTATATTATGTCTTAGTGCCGATTCACACTGGAACGATGGAAGCTTGCTGCTGCCTTCAAGGAATGACCCTAGAATTAACCCAAATTTTACTAATCCATACTGTTCTTCTATTATAGAATTCCCTAGTCTCTACTATATTAGAAAGTACTTTAAAGGGTTTTAAAAAAACAATTACAGATACTTTGGGCATTTACATTAAGCTCTTTACGGCGCTGTTAAGGTCATTGACCTCATACGGCTCATTCTAATGATGTTATTACGGCAAAGTCTTTGCTTCGTGAGGTTAACGACCTCAGCTCTAAGGAGAGTGCTATATAATTTCATTTAGTAGGTACATTTTTTTTGCAATTTTTAATTATTTTTTCAGTCTAAACGTCATAACATAAGCAAAAGTTCATGTGTCTGAAATATCCGTAATTGATTTTGAACAACCTTACAATCCCTAGTAGGTTAGCATGCTAGACACGGCATCAGTGGCGTGGGGTTCCTACTTCCTATAATTCCATTCCTGTCGGCTTCACTTACTTTTGAAGACCCTCATCCATCCCCTAAGTATTATTCAGGCTAGAGCTTCCCTGTAAAGTAGAACCAGTAGAACCAGCCTTCACCACTGCTAAGCATCAATATACAATAGCATAATGATAATGATTGTCTTACCTAAAATTGTTAAGAATATGTTAAAAGTTGCAGCACCAAACGGATTGCTCGCTCGACACTGGTAGAAGCCCGCGTCAGTCGCTTCAGAATACTGTATGGTCACCGTATTTGTTACGCCCAGCAGAGATTTCGTTTCCATGTGTTTAGCTCTGAAAAGAGTTTGTGAGGATGGATGTATAGATGGATGGATGGATGTTTGTTAATCTTTCACGAAAAAACTACATAACGGATTTGGATGAAATTTAGTATGCTAGTAGTTTAGGCTCTAGATTAAAACATTTATCTCGAAAAAGTACAGTATTCCCGTGGGATATATTTTCGCGGGCGGACCGCGCGAAAAGCTAGTTATGAATAAATATAATATTATGATGTTGGTATATAGGTACGATCCAAAACATCTTGGTGAAGATGTTGCAAATTTTTATCATATAAAACTGAAATTACATTATTAAAATATTAGTCCAATATTTAAAGGTATTAATTACCTGTGGCTATGGAAGTCAACAATATTGCCGTTGTGTGACCAAATAATCCGTATGGGCTCGTCTCCTAACGCGCGGCACTCCAAAGTCACGGAGGTCCCCAGACGAGAGGTGACGTTGTAGGATGGTGTTTCGAAATACACAGGCTCTGAAAACGATGAGGTATTCGAATATTAGTGTAAGATTCTGTTTCTCCCTCATACTCCCTTAATAAGTGCAAAAAGTCCATGTAAGATTTCTTCCGATAAATAATATTTAGACAATAATTTTTAGCACGGGCACGGTAGTATCCCCGCCAAGACGAGCCAAGCGAAGTGCAAGGGCACTACCAGACCAACCGTTCCTTGAAGCGTTTCGTCGATTTTTTGAAAATAACTTGGGTTTGGATACTTAAGTAATTATGAGGGTTAAGCTACATAAGTTAGGCTTATACAGTTAGGGCGTGTAGAGACAGAAGTTTGGCAGAGCCAGAAGCTTCGTTTCACATGAGTGTTCTTTGACAGTGCGAGTCATATGGAAAATGTTTTTAGTGAGATATAATATTATATATTTCCCAATAGGAGTATGTACAGATAGTGATCACCAAGCCACATACGGGTAGCCAGATGCCACAGAATAAATCTGTAGCCCAGTTCCCGCTCTCGCGGGAACACTAAGGGCGGAATACTGAAACGCTAATCAAAATTAAGAGTCCCCCTATTCACAGGCTGTCGCTGTCTCTGCTAGCCGAAATGACAAGGACAGCATGTGACTTGAGCATTAACTTAATTTCAGTATTCGGCGGCACCTACATAACGGATTACGAACCACTTCACCTTTTATGAAAATCACAAAATGAAGGAATAGCATAACTTACTGTTAACACTCATCCACACAGTCTTGCTCAGTGGTGTACCGACTCCATTCTCGACGTTGCACGAATACAGCCCTTCGTCTGTGAGGGACACCTCATCAATAACAAGCGTGCCGTTGGGCAGACTCAATATTCCACCACCAGCTAACTCCAAAACTGGCTGCCATGTTCCCAGAAGTGCTATATCGAAGACAACATTATATTAATTTAGATTTTATGTGAGAAGTGAAAGAAATTTTTAGCATACTGCACAGATTAATAATTTTGACGACACATTCAAGAAACAATCAGCCTAGGATCCACGTTAAATACTATAGACATATTGTCAGTATATACATATAAAGAAGCCCATTGATTTGAGATGGATCGTTACGATCAAACTGGTTTCGTTGATAATTATAATAGTTTACGTTTACAAAACATGCAATTTTTATGAAGATTTAAAAAACCCTGAATATTTTAAACAATCTATATCTGTGTGAAATTTGCCCAGTGATTTCAGAGCCCATTGGCAAACAAACAAACTTTTCCTTTTTATAAAATTAGTATAGATATTAGATAGCCATTGTAAATAACTACCATAAAATACCTTTCCTCAGTTTTCTAATATATATGAGTTTATTTACAATCGTGATGTTACATACCATCCTTCTTCATCCAATGCACCTGTGGCTGGGGGTACCCGCTGGCGCTGCACGACACCGTCCCGCGTCGGCCCAGCAGTAGCGACGAGTTCGTCGGCTCCTCCAACCACTTGGGAGCCACTGGAATACAACTGCACTTCAATTTAAATACATCTTTAAAGGTGGTGTATAAGTTTTAGAGCATGGAATATTGATTGGATGGGATTTTGTTGTTTGGGGAAAAAGTGGTCACCCTCGCGTTGGGCATAAGAGCCGGCATATTTTATGACGCTTAAGGCTACATTTCCACGAGCCTGGTCGCGACCGAAAAAACTGCCCTGTAAATAGAACTCTGCGCTAATACAATACAGCTGAAAACCTGTCAAATCTTTAATTGTCAAAAATTTTGACAATTGAAACTTCGATTTACAGCTCTATCTTTTTAACGCTAAGTTCTATTTAGAGTGCAGTTTTTTTCTGTCGCGTTCACAAAAAAACTCTCGTGGATGCGAGCTCTAAAGGTGTATGAAAATAAAAAAAAATGCATTTGATTTTTGTATAATCTAGTTTCTAACCCGTAATATACATATTATTTTTAATGAGATTAATCGCTATACCACTAGTTGTTAGACCTGTTAAAGAACGTTAGGTTTTTAAGTTTCTCTTAAGTAGCTCATTTAGCACTTATTCTTATTACCAAAATGTTACTTGGGAAGTAACGCTTATAGAATTGTCCCAACGTGATGCCTACCACCGGTACGGGAACTAACCTGGCGAGAAGAACCGGCGTAAGAAACTCGCACGGGGCCATCTTTTAGCAAAAAGATAACCCATTGATGGGATTGATTCCAGTCACGCATTTTCAGTTAGGTACAGAAGAAAGATTTTAGTGTACCTACCTAAGTATTTTTTTCCTCTATTCTGGCAACAAACAGTCACAGTTATAGTACTATATAGACTACAAAAATATTTATTTTTTTACAATGAACTTTCAGTGCCGAAAAGAAAGTACAGAAACAATAAACATATTTTAACTCTTATTTTGGAAGACGAGTAGCTTAGGTATAATTAATTACATCAATCTTCGTGCCATAAAAGAGTAAAGACAAATAAATTACATGACAATATTTTAGCTCTAAAAATATTACATGCTATGATGCTCAGCTCAAACTTTACACTCAACTTATTCCAAGATAAAGTATGCAATATAAATTGTTACCTTTGATATAAAGTTCCGTGGATCTGTTAACTTTGGCAACATGGTTGGAGGCGACGCAAGTGTAGGTACCGCAGTGCTCCAAGGAAACTTTTTTTATTACCAGAGCACTGAATAGCTCAGAACTTCTCTCCACGACCTACAAAATGTTATTTGTATGTTAAGTAGTTATAACTGGATAACCTTTTATTTGCCCGCGACTTCGTGCGCGCAAAAGTTGATTTTGCAGAAACCGCGATAAAATGGATATCCTTCCCCGTGTTCTACTCTACATCTGTGCCAAATTTTATCAAAATTGGTACAGTACATCCAGTACTTTCGGAGCCTATTTAATGCAAACAAACAAACAAACTTTTCCTCTTTATTATATGAGTACAGATACTTACTGTTAATAAATAAGTGTTTCGATATAATGTGGTAAGATCATCTGCTGACACAAGTGCAAAAGATTATTTTTATAAAAGTAATTTGATAGCACATTTGCCAAGAATTAAGACGGTAGGTTCAATTTACATCAAAACGAAACTTTTAGATAGCTATTGAAAATTGAACTTTATTTATTACACACGAAGATACACGTTTCATCGCAAGATTTCGAATGTCAAGTTGCACCGCGCTGCACAGCGTATGTGCAGTGTATAACTGATGTCAAATGAAACATGTATCTTTTTGTATAGAAATAAAGTTCAATTTTCAATAGCTATCTAGAAAATTAAGCGCCGCGTACCGTCGCGTATCGTTGGGGTGTGAACTCACCGTTATTGTTTTATTGATGACTAGCTGTTTCCCGCGACTCCGCCCGCGTAAATATAGTATCGGTTTACCCGCGGGAATACTGTACTTTTCCGGGATAAAAAGTAGCCTATGTTTTAATCCAGAGCCTAAACTACTACCTTACCAAATTTCATCAAATTCCGTTCAGCGTGAAAGAGGAACAAACATCCATCCATACTTCCATACATCCTCACAAACTTTCATATTTATAATATTATATAGTAACACAATAAATAATGCAGATCATGTTTACCTTTAGATTACTCGGTATCCTTTTCCCATCCTTCAGCCACTCGAAATGTATCGGCAAATCGCCACTTCGCACGTTGCAGTATATGTTCACGATCTGTCCTTCTTGCAGGTTGTTGCCAAGAAGCAAGTCTTCGAGTACGGGAGCTTCAATGACTTGGATCTCGAAGGCACGCCTCGCCATTTCGCCAGAGGGACTGGTGACGATGCACGTATACACTGCTCCATTATCCTCTTTATTCACTTCAGGTATCGTCAGAACGCCATGTATGTTCACAATGCTTCGTCTCACTTTCTTCCGATGATTACTACGTTTGTATCGTTGAAATAAATTGTTGGAATTGATGGTTTTACCTTTGAACTCCCAGTCGATTTTGCTGCGAAATATAAATTGGAGTTACTTTGTTGATCTTTTTGAAGATTGATTGGGACTTAAAGTTTTGTCACTCAAAGCCGATTTCCATTTAGAGTTTTTCTAAAATTAAATGCTTACCTTATGGGATATCCGTAGAATGGACATCTTAAATTTATGGCTTCGCCACTCTGGACTTTGATCGGTGGCAATGATCGAATATACGGAGGTCCTGGAATACAAACAATAGTTTGGAAAGGAAATCCTTTGACTAAAGACCGATTTCTGAGGTTTTTATCGGTACTTTATTTATTCAATATTGCTTTTGATTATTTAACGTATTTGCATCATCAAATTGTACCTAACCGCTATTGAATAGATAAACTACCAACAAAATACCTCAGACACCGGGCAGTAGTGAATTATTTAAAGGCATTTTTACAAATCCGATATTATTTAGAAGGTTTATACAATTTGATGACTTTACATTCTTGAAAAGTCATCATTTAATTGAATTTAAATTAATTTCTTTATCTCAAAGTCATGAGATCAATGGTGATTTATCAAAGGAGTAGGTAAATGAAGCACGAAAAATCTAATTACTCGTATTACCAGAAATTTGATAGTACTCTGGTCTCTCCTCACTCCTGTATTTGTATGTACTTTTCTAAATAACACCCTCATTTTTAAGGGTCAATTCACACCGAAACGAAACTACGCGACATGGCGCTGCATATTTTTAAAAATAGTTTGGTATTTCAAATTGAACTTTTTTCATTACAAACGGAGAAACAAGTTACATTGTAAGAATTCGAATGTCAGGTTGCACTGCGCTACACAGCACTACACTGATGTCTTAAGAAACGTGTATCTTTTTGTGTAGTGAACAAAGTTCAAATTTGAATAGCTATCCTAAAAATGCAGCGCTTAACGATACTTTAACGTCAATTGGAGCTAATAGGCAAGCGGACTGATTTTTTTTTATTGCATAAATGAATAGTACTCATATGAGTAACTTCTCAGAAGAAACCGTATATCAAAAGTCAATATTTTCAAAGGTACAGCGATTTGTATACAAAATTTCGCGAGTCTTTATAATACCAAAACAAAATTTTTTTTTTTGCGAAATTGGTAAACAAAACCTACATCATTAGTTTACTCACATCATATACAAAAACATTCATTATGATAAGTATGAACTTAAACGCACAAATATCGGAGATATTTACAAATATATTCCTGCAGCCATATACTTCATATACTACTTCATATACAAGTGACGTCATTTTTAGGTCGACTTTAGTATGGAGCGTTTTTAGGAGGCTCGCGAAATTTTTTATACAAATCGCTGTACCTTTGAAAATATTGACTTTTGATATACGGTTTCTTCTGAGAAGTTACTCATATTTAAGAGTACTATTCATTTATGCAATAAAAAAAATTTGTCCGATTGCCTATTAGCTTTCACGTGGACGGCGACATGATAATGCTGGTAGACTAAATGTATACCGATTCAGTTATATATCAGTTATATAGTTATATATCATACGTTCAGAAAGTGTATAAAATACAACTGAATAAAAATATCTGACTTTGACTTTGAATGATAACTAGAGAGGACTTACCATACACATCCAGCCTATTCTCATAGGCCGCAACGTGCTCTCCCTCCTTGGCTATGCAGGAGTACAGGCCGCCGTCCTCCACCCGCACCCTGGTGATGTTCAGCTGGGCCACCACCGAGTTGTCTGACGTCATGATCTGGCCTAGAGCATACCTGAAAATATAAGTGTAGCTGTAATGATTTTTACTCCACTGCCAAGAAGAGTTATTGTTTTTCGCGCATATCTTGTATGTTCGTTTGTAATTTCGTTAGTAATGTTTACGAGAATGTTAATGTAAATAAAACTATCGTGAGTACGGTTGCTGTATGCAAAACGTTATAGAAAGTAATGAAAATAAAGAGGCTACTTTTTATCCCGGAAAAGTACAGTGTTCGCGCGGGATACACCATACTATATTTACGCGGGCGGAGCCGCGGCCAACAGCTAGTTTAGATAAAAGACTATCAAAAATATTGAATTTGCCATAAAAATTAATACCACAACATAACGTAAATAAAAGTACGGAAAATGAAATGTGAATGAAAATTGTACAACTATTTTGGTTTGTAGTCGCTACTTTTCTAAACAGCGGGTAAAAGACGCTTGATGTCTTTTGGGGTCAATTCACACCGAAACAATACGATTGAACTTTATTCATTACACAAGAATATATACGTTTCAATCACAGAATACAGAAATCGTCCAGAAGCCGTCAACATGCTTGAAAGAGAGGCCGTCACAACTACTCCAAATTGGAATGGTTATCCACAAATAACATGTTGCCACAGAATAACGGAATATTTTACCCAACTTTTTTTAATATTATTTTATTGAATACCTAATTGTCGTAATATAACAACGTGATTTGTTTTGTAAGTGTAAAGAGTAAAGATTAAAAAGAGCGGGCGGGGCAGTATTTCGCCATGGTTTTGGACACAGTACGCTGCATACAAATGTGATCGAACACTCATTCTGCATGTTCTATATTCTGTGGTTTCAATGTATAATTTTTAATGCGCATTGTATGATTAATGTCATATGAATCGTGTTATGAATAGAATTCAATCTTAAAAAGCTATCTTAAAAGTGCAGCGTCCATAACGTCGCGTATCGTGTGACCTGACCCTTAGTTCTCGTGACTATACCTGGGATCTGTGTTGCTGGACATGGCGACCCCGTCTCTTTCCCACACAAACTGTGGTGCTCTGTCCCCTGTTGCTGAACACTGCATGCTTATCTGGAAACAAAAGTTAGTGGATTGTAACGAGCCGTCCCGCAGTAGGCTAGCTAGGTTGTATCCTAATCATCTCATTTGAGAGACATTCGGCCGAATACTGAAACGTTAATCAAAATTAAGAGCCCTCCTATTCATATGCTATCGCTGTCTCTGCCAGCCGAAATGACAAGGACAGCATGTGACTTGAGCGTTACTTAATTATCCGACTACGGTGAAGCCAAACGAAGGCTAATAATTTTAATAGTTCATCATCATAAGTTTCATCACCGTAACGATCCGATTTTAATGAATCAGATGTCAACGGCCCGGGTAACATAGTCTATAATATAATTTTCATCCCGCCTGCTCGACAATGTATCGGATATATATCACGCAATCTCAACGTAAAGCATGTCATTGACTCCCAAGGGAGATAATGTTGTATGAAACTCCCAAGGGATTAAAGTGATTTGAATTTGGAACGTCAAAATTCGTATGAAAACTTCTAATAGATACGTATCTATCATAGAGTTTTTCAATAATAATAATATGGTATTGCTGAGAGTTTATTCGATGATTATTTTTAAATAAAAAATTAAACCGACTTCCAAAGTAAAAATACACAAAAAAGTGTGAAATAAAACTTATTTTATAAATAATTCCCCTTTTAAATTTGTCTATTTCTCTACTTAATCTTGTTAATTTTGAAGTCGCTACCAGCCCAAACGATATCCTACAATATTTTATAGAACTCACGTTCATATTTGCTGGTACCGACTTCAAAATTAACAAGATTAAAGTAGAGAAATAGACAAATTTAAAAGGGGAATTATTTATAAAATAAGTTTTATTTCACACTTTTTTGTGTATTTTTACTTTGGAAGTCGGTTTAATTTTTTATTTAAAAATAATCATTTCACCCTTTTTAGTGATATATCTTGTTAAGTTATTATTAATACGTCTTAAAAACGTCTAAAATATTGATCGAATGTATAACTGAATACGCGCCAAGCTTCCATTAGGTATTGTTATTAAGATGATGATGATGATTACTGTAAGTTACAAAGTGGCATATTATGCTTGCAGTTCTTTAAACAATTCCGAAATTTCCTAACGCATATCTTTAAAGACTGAGGAGTTCTGTTCAGTGCTTTTGGATTCAGGGTATACCTTGGTACAACGTCTTATTCTTTGGTAGCATATGCTTGTGTTACTTCAGTAAAAGTCAAAATCACTATATATGTCGATATAAATTTTGAGGAGTTCCCTCGATTACTCATGGATCGCATCATCACGTTTCCACTTTAGTGACTAAGGGACCAATTACGAATTAAACCCTTTACAACAACAAAAGAATTTTGCAAATAGGTCCATAAACGACAGAGTAATGTTCAAAGATCTTCGTGTTAGTGTAAAATACTATTAGAAGTACCTTCTTTATCATCATAATGTGATGATGTATGCTGTGATAGTGGTGGTGATGATGATGATTACTCAAATTGACAAAGTGGCATATGCTTGCAGTTCTTTAAACAACGCCAAAATCCCCAAACATGTATCTATAAGGAGTCAGGAGTTCTGTTCTGTACTGTTGGATCCAGGGTATATCTTGGAGTAAAATCTTACTTTTTGGTAGCATATGCTTGGACTACTTCAGAAAAAGTCGAAATCACCATATGTGTCCATATAAATTTTGAGGAGTTCCCTCGTTTCCTCGTGGATCCCATCATCAGGTCACCAATTTTCTGAAAATGGGACCAACTTCGGATTATACCTTTTACATCAAAAAAAGAATTTTGAAAATCGATCAACAGACGGCGGAGCTAGCCGCGAACATACAAAAAAAATATATATACAGCCGAACGTATAACCGCCTCCTTTTTTTGGAAGTCGGTTAAAAATCGAACTGGCCACCTATAACAAAAGAAAAATGCGATTAAAAAAAAAGCCAGTGTTTGGTGCTATTTTCAGAAATTAAAATAGGTACAGGTACCTGTTAAAATAACGTAGTAGGTCTACTACGTTATTTTAACAGTTTCGTGTTTTAACATTCTCCCTAATAAATATATTACTCTGTCCCTCCATAACTAGAAAAATGTGTCCAAAATCAAAATTAACTTTTAACAAAATAAGGTTTTTATTGCCTCGCAGTAGGTATGAAAAGTAGAGTATGCACCTCTGGGATAAAGCCTGTCTTCGTCTTGGGCAGCTTGAACCCCTCGCTTCACTCAGGACTCTACATAACTCCCTCGCTTCACTCGGGAGTTAGGTTAGGAGTTAACTCTAGAGTCCCTTGTTACGCTCAGGGTCCAATATGCTGCCCGTGACATAAAACACTGCTTTATCCCCTTGGTGCATAATCTACTATTACGTAGTCGAGTTATAGTTGTTATAAAAAAAATGTTATTTAACTATCGCTCCAGGCCGAAAAGTTCTTAAGAAGTAAATAAAATAAGCAGGTAACTAAATACCTACTGCTTATTTATACATTTCTATGCTTCATTAAAAGTTATTACAAACTAAAACTAATAACAATATTAGATATAGTCTAATCATGAAACTTGCTTAATTATTGATTATAATTGCCGTAGAGACAAACTCAGGACTGTCATTACGCCTAGTTTGCTCGTCAGCTAGGTAGGTACTATTAATATTATATTTCATTATGTTATTCGAGTAATATCAAATTATAATCAAAAGTTTTATTCCAATTCAAACTTAAAATATACATTTACAATATCCCTACCTCCAATATCGATTAAAATTACAGTTTTAAAGAGCACATTTTTGTATGGTTACAAGAGCAGTCGATAATATTATCTAATACTAAATGTTACCCGCGACTTCGTGCGCGCATCCGTACATTTTTCCGCGATGAAAAGAAGCTTGGTCAACTCTACATCTGTCCCAAATTTCATCAAAATCGGTCCAGTAGTTTCGTAGCCTATTCAATGGAAATAAACAAACAAACTTTTCCTAAACGTAGTAAGATGCAGAAATCGAAGAATCACTTTTAAACCTTATTAATATGAATTTAAGGTTCAAAAGTGGTACACCACATTTGCATTGTAACTTTTTCATTGTATTTTCGATGTTCAGTAAGTATATAATCTTATATTAAAGTCTTTGGTATTAGTTTAGAAAGAAATTGATATATTATTAAAAACATATGGTAAATACATAATATCTGTTAAATAACATTTTGTGTAACCTATATATTGCTTTGGACATATTTTGTGAATTCAGTTCGTACCTAATTCCAGGTAATAGCCCTTTGTCAGTAATCTGAAGGGTCTTAAATCATAACTCACTCCAGTTAAAGCACTCGCCCGAGAATTTCATAATTAATATGACTCGACAGCAATATTTAGTTTAATAAGATCAATAAAACTCGATAAACTTGAATTATTCGAAGTAATTCAGACGACTCATAATCATAGATATATAATATTAAAAATAGGCTCATAATAAATATACATATTATAGCTAAATCAGGGAATCTCATTTATAAGCAAGTAGAGTGTTCCCATTATTGATTTGTATTGTACTACTAGCTGACCCGGCAAGCGTTGTTTTTCCATAATATATAATAAAAAATTAATTACGACTGATTCTCAGGCCTACCGAATATGCAAAAAAAAAATGTTAAGAATCGATCAAATCGTTTCGGAGGAGTGTTTGTCCCCGAACACTATGACACGAGGATTAGTAGATAATGTTCCCAATATAGATGATGAGGGTTTCCAATTTAAACGTCACATATTAACTGTGCATTAAATAAATATAATTAGTAAGGTCACATTGATTTGGTCGAATATAATATTAGATTATTTTGTTTTCGTTTAAATTAAATTGGATTCGAATTGAGTAGGTACGTATAATTAGTTATCAAAATGAAAACTCGATTACACCTCGTAATAAGCCATAGGTTTAACACCAGTGTTTCCGGAAAAAATGCAATTTTGATGAAATTTTCTCACTTTTTAGAAAATTTGGTACTAGATTGTCGTAGTATGGAATCGTCAATAGATATTTATTTTATCACGTGGGAACAAAATCTTTTGAAATACAGACATTTGTTACCAGCAGGGAGCGGAGACGTCCTAACATAGATATTGGAAGAATAAAAAGATGATTTATTACTCTCTATCTAAAGAAAATTCCTATTTCTTACCTTTTGCTAAGATAAATTTCTTACACGTTTTTATCCACACATAAGAGCGTTTACACATTTCGCGATGCGATATCGTGTGTCACGCAGTAATTAGGTACGCTCTAATGTCTTTGACATAAGTGCGTTTTTCCAATATCCAGACCGTTATCGCATACGCACCGATAATGACAAAGATAGGTATAATATTTCTAGAGTCCGACCGAAACTGGTTTTCCGGGCGAAACCGAAACTGAAACCGAATATTCGGCCGTGGCTTCAGTTTCGGCCAAAACCGAAACCGAAACCGAAACTCACGTGGTCAAGTAGAAAATTCCTTAAAATACTGAAATTTGGTGCATTTTATCCATTATTCTGAATTAATTAGGACATGAAATGGAAACACGGTATATTAATTTTGTTGTAATCATTTATTTAATATAATATTTAAAAAATATTAATTATATTATAATTATGTTTTCAAATTCAGTTGCGTTGTCAAAGCGTTGCCGCAAGAAACGAAGTTAGGCAAGCGTGCACGAAAACTTCCGAAATCAGTTTCGGTTTCGGCAAAAGTTTCGGTCACTTTTGGCCGAAACCGAAACTGCTGCCGAAACTTGATTTTTGGCCAAAACTCGGCCGAAACCAAAACCGAAACCGAACTTTCGGTCGGACACTAAATATTTCATATTAAAACATATCACTGCCTCTCTCACACCAAAGTAATTTATCGATGCGACATCCGATATTGCAGCGCCTAATTACCAGCTTTAAAATTGAGGAATGGTAAGAGCATTTCTAAAGGATCAAACGGTGAGAAATACATTCTTAACCTGAGGGGAAATTCTCCTAAATAAAATCTGCAAGTGTCGGCACTTGATTGTAATTGTCCCAAACGGTGTTTTTATGAACGTTAAACCAACGTGAAACGCGCTCTGATTGGTCGAAACGTCATAAAATCCGTTCACGGTAACATGTCGCTACACTTTAAATCTAAACAAAGTAAAATTGACTCTTTAACTTGTCTACTTTAAATACGAGAATTGAGGTTTTGTTCTTCTGTTGATCAGTAGGTTGACTAACTGCCAAATACTGAAATGCTTATCAGAATAAAGAGTGCTCCATTTCGCAAGCTGTCGCTGTCTCTGCTAGCCGAAATGACAAGGACAGCATGTGACTTGAGCGTTAATTAACTAGGTGGACTGTGATCCCAGCCCCACTAGATTGTCCTTATTTTCTTACTGGTAAAATATATTTCATATACTACTCTCTCTCCCATAAAGGGAGAGAGAGTCTGGCGGGGCTGGAATTTCAGTCCAATTGTTCCAGTATTCGCCCGTACAACAGCCTCCGTGGTCTAGTGGTCTAGCATTGGCTCTCGGCTCAGAGGTCGTGGGTTCGATTCCCGCATTGGAACAACAAAAATTGTTATTTCTAAGTTTGGTTAGGACGATGCAGGCTGATCACCTGATTGTCTGACAAGAAAGATGTTCCATGCGTCGGATGGGCAAGTAAAAAGTCGGACCTGCGCCTGATCTCTCGGCAGTCGTGTCGGTTATCCGTCCCACTGGATTACGAGAGTAAATGAAGAGAAAGTGCTCTTGTGTACTGCGCACACACTTGGGCACTATAAAATTACTCCTGCGTAACTGGTCTGGTTTCAAATTTCAATGAAACCGGCCACCGTCACCGATATCGGTGTGGGGAGTTATTATTATTATTCATCGCCGGTAAGGCTTCATACTTTCCACATTGAGGGAGACTGTGCCGCGTCGGGATGATAGTGATCGTAACTGGTCATGATAATGATCAACGATGGTTCAAAGAGTACTTTTTGTCCATCATTTATCGCTACCTCCATGATAGTAGCTTTAAGCTACTATTAAGGAGGTTTAAGCAGCTCACTAGATTATAGAATTTATATCCCCATTATTATAGTAGTAAATTAGTAAGCTACTATAATTATATGTAGGTCAATCTAAGAATTTTATCGACTTAAAAATTGTCGAAGAAATATTGAAAATATTTATAACTAGCTTTTGCCCGCGACTTGGAGTTCGGTTTCCATACAAAATTTTAACCCCCTCTTCACCCCCCTAGGAGGCGAATTTTCAAAAATTCTTTCTACGTAATGACGTTCTCGCTGAAATTTGGCATGTAAAAGTAATGACTTTTACATGCCAAATTTCAGCGAATTCCGTTCAGTAGTTTCGGCTGTGAATTTTTTATTTTTACTTACATCACCTCCAGGCGTGACAGTTCTCTCGGTGAAGTGCTGTGTGATGATCACCCTGTTGTCTATTCCTCTCCGCATTCTTTTCCTTCTATCCAAGCCTGAAACCAGAAAAATAAAGAATTTAATAGCTATACATACGACTTAAGGTCCAACAATTAATTATGAAAAGCAAATCCTAAAAAAGTAAGCAACTCCACAGAAGTGAGTTTCCGTGGAAAAAGTCTCATACCATCAGATGATACATGTTTTCCCATCATGACATTTAAAGCCCTATGTTATACTTTATAAAATTCAATCTTCTGCAGCAAAACTCTCATTTTTAATTTAGATTCGAAGCTATGTAAAAGCAATAAATAACGAATTAATTAAATAGAATAAACGAAAGTAAGATAAATAAAAGTTTAATGAATCTTTTAATTCTCCCGGCGAGTGTACCAGTTGATTCGATCGCAGAAAGCTGTTAGAGTTAAAACGAAATCGCCACCGGTCCTCATTAGCTCCGCTCGTTACATCCCCCCTGAGCCCCTGCCCCGCTAGCTATGCCCCTGCTCCGGGGAATATAATTATACTGAGAGGGATTGCAATTTGCCCACGGAATAGCCATAACACAGCTGCACCTATATCGGGTTTGGTTTGCCGATAATTTCCCATTTGACAGAACGGCTAACTAGTTTGAAATTGTGGATTGGTAAAAGTTATAATAACTTTAGCTGGTTATACAACTACTAGCTTTTGCCCATGGATTTGCCGGCGTAAATACATTATCCCACGAAAACACTGAATCGACCGTCTGTCCGCCTGCAGCCATGGCCGGCCCACTTTTACTTTAGCGTGCTAATTCGTTGAGCAACATCGGACATAATATGACATTGTTATGAATTTTATATAATGCCCAAGCGTATTCTTTTACTCGTCTCCTTCGCAAAGTTGTGCAGTCCTAGTTGAATATTTTGACCAATATAATCGATATATTATCTTGGTCAAACTATTCAACAAGTACTTTATGAGACCTATTATTCACATTACAGATATATAATGCGAATAATAGGTATCATAAAACAATCAGTATGTATCTACAATGATACACTCTGTTTAGTTCAGGTCCAATATAATATTTTTGTAAACAATGAGACACTAGAATCAAGACAATTTAAATGTAATTTATTAATCAGGCCATAAATTTGAGTGAATTAGGTATTTTGTTAATTATATTAAGTGTTTGTTTAATAAATACTAAAATATAGAATCTAAATATTACGTTGTACTTAACTATTAAGCAATCTGTGATTTAATTTTCACGTAATAGGTATGAGCAATGACAAACTTATCTTTATTTTTTTAGCTTAAGACCGTCCCCCGAGCAAAAGACCTTGAGGCGGTCAGCCGCATAACTCAGTTCAAAATTTTTCACATAACTTATTATGAATATAAATGTTACATTCAATTATAGTTTCAGCGTCTACATAGTATTTACAAGTAAATTTTATTTGGGACACACACCAATAGATAGGCAATTTCATAAGCTAGATATTCGCCGTTAATTATTTTTTTTGGTCAATTTTGAACTAAGTTATGTGAAAAATGTTGAACTGAGTTATGCGGCTGACCGCCTCAAGGTATTCTGCTCGGGGGACAGCCTTAAGCTAAAAAATTAAAGATAAGTTTGTCATTGCTCATATTACGTGAAAATTAAATCACAGATTGCTTAATAGTTACTACGTAATATTTAGATTCTATATTTTAGTATTTATTAAACAAACACTTAATATAATTAACAAAATACCTAATTTACTCAAAATAAAAAAACTCAAGGTCTTTTGCTCGGGGTACGGCCTTTAACTCTACTTTATTTTTTAATAGCAAATTGGTATGATAGTCGTGCCGCGTGTGTCATACATTTACAGCGTTACGGCGTCGTATCTCAGAGGCAGGCGTTTTTTACGACATTCTTCAGCTCTTAAGCCTTCAAAAATTCACTTAACAAGTACACTTTATGACACTCTCAGGGTCTACAAAAAGCCCATAAAAGTATACAAGCGATAAAATGGTTTCAGAATGACACATTTTTAATGTAAGTTTACTTTCTTGGAGACCGAATTGACCGCATCAAGATATTATGGTTGGCAGCTACTCTAACGACCATTAATGGTCAGTTTACTCCAAAATGAGACAATACGCGACGCGGTGGTGAATTTTTTACGATATCCGTTCAAAATTGAACATTATTCATTACACAAAAAGTCATTCACTGCACATGCATCTGTGCCGCGCGGCGCAACTTGATATTCAAACTCATACAAGTTCATACAACGAAATGTTTATCTTATTGTATAACGTGTATCATAAAATGGATTGACCCAAAAAAATATTTAACTTGATATTTTTAAACAAGATTGTATTTTTGATATCACGAAATTCCGAAGTTACTTTTTATTTACTTATTGAGGTGAATACATAATTGGTATTTATGTATTCATCTCAATAAGTAGTTAAAAAATAACTTAATAAAGAATAAAAAATAAGGATTAATTGTACAAAATGTATTTAAATTTCAATTAATTACCCCAAAATATTTCGCAATGTTAATAAAAAACTAATTAAATACTAAATACTAGGTATTTTAGGAACACCAACTTTTCCATGAAATAATTGTGATTGGCTGAACACAATGAACAGGATTTTCGGATTTCCTCGCGATGAAAAACGTGATGTTTTTGATATCGCGGCAACATAGCAAATCGCTTGAAATAATTCAAATGAGGTTATATCGATTACAAAGAAAATAATTTGAATTCCGATGTTATTTTAGGTTGGGTGTTGGTTTAGGATATGATTTGATTTCACTGTCAAATCAAGATTGAATATTATCGTAATATTCGCAAAATTATAATATAAGGAAATAAAGAAAACATGGAGTAGAGAGACTTTGTTGATTTCTATCAGAATTAATACTTATTACAAAAATTCCTCTCTTTTGTTTATTCACGTTATCATTTCGAAAGTATTTGAAATACGATTTTAACTTACATGGTTTAACACAACAATTATAAAACAGAAGCTCTATTTATTGTAAAATGTCTAGTAATTGAGTTGTGTAATAAATATTGCTATTTTATGACAACCAGATATTCATTATTCACACACCATGGGAATAAGACCAGCCACGCTAATATAACATTTACTCTTATCTGCATTGAGCATTCTGGCTAACGCTAGGGACGACATACCTTTTGAGCGCTTAACTAAATAAAGCGCAATTATTAATTTAATTCAGAGTGTTTTATTTAATCTCATATCTACGACTTCAACCTAATCTAAAAGCCCTAAGTCCAATAGACTTCATCATAAAATCTTGTTTTCCGCAACTTTGTGGTGTAGGTACCTACCTAGTTTGCCTTTATTTTATATACATTTTATTTGTTTAGAACTAAGGGTCAACTCACACCGAAACGAAACGATACGCAATGGTGTGGGTGCATTTTTAAGATATATATTCAATTTAATTGTGTTTAGTATTTACTACACAGAAGATACACATTTCATCGCAAGAGTTCGAATGTCAGGATGCACCGCGCAGTTTCATATGACATCAGTCATACACTGCACAATTATTATAATATTATATGACTGATCGCTGAAACTGATAACTGTCATATGAAACGTGTATCATTTTGTGTCACTACAAAAAAGTTACACGTTTACGTTTACGATTACATAAAGTTCAATTTTAAATAGCTATCTTAAAAATGTAGCGCCGCATACAGTCGCGGAGTGAACTCACTCTAAGGTTAGTTGGTGTAAGAGAAGCATAATTCCTTTTTGAGTCAAGATATTCGTTTTTATATGCCATCTTTCCCGTTAGACCATCTTCAACTAACCACTGATATTATAGAATTTTTATAGCAAAATTTGAAGTAATAAATTTTCATGTTTTTTTGCCCGAATGCAATATTACTTTCCCATAAATCACATAAAGATAATATCTAAGACTAAGCGAAAAGTGGCTCGGATGATGTTATGTTTTGTATCTCATACATTTTGCCAGTCGCAGTCGGTCAAAACCAATAAACAACGGTGATAAATAATCTGTTCGTGACACCGGGTTTGTGGAGAGGCCTTAACTTGGCGGCGCGATTGAATGCGGCCGCGTTTACACCGAACTGTAACGTCGACTGGCGTTTATTAGGATGTGGGTATTGGGGTGGTAAGCCCCAAAGGGAGATCTCCGACCGAGCGAGATGGTATGTGCGGTCAGGCCGAAGCCCACTTGTGTACATTTCAGCTGTCGTATATATACTTCCGAACTTCAGAAACTGCGATAGCGCGATTCAGGACTGTGCGCTGATTAGTCCGCCACATTCCCCCCCCCCCCCCCCCTCCCCCCGTAGACGTGCCAGTGCCAGTGGAGAAACCCCCAGTAAGACGGAACTGCGTTGCTGCTGCACGGACTCCAGTGAGACGGAGTGCTGCCATGCGGGGCCGATGCTATGTGCTGACCAGGAAAGATGTGCTCTACTTGCTGACCGGTCGTTGTAGTGAGAGTGCCCGTTGAAGCCGATGAAGGTTCGACCAGGCCGCGCTGCGTTGCGACTGGTTTTCGAGGTACCCTAAGAGGCCGAAGCTGGTTGGCGTGGTGCGGAGGGGTGGAGAGTGATGATGTCCAGAAGTAAGCGTATTCTGTCGAGGGTTACCAATGTGGGTATTGTGGTGGTAAGCCCCAAAGGCAGATCTCCGACCGAGCGAGGTGGTATGCTCGGTCAGGCCGAAGCCCACTTGTATACATTTCAGCTTCGATAGCGCGATTCAGGACTGTGCGCTGATTAGTCCGCCACAAGGACAACGCACTGACTCAGAAGTCTATTTCACGTAATTATTTCTGTTAGATTTGCAGTCAGTGTTTCCAGTCACCTCATGCAGTCGGACTCACATACGCATCAAATCTAGTGTGTATACAAAATCAATGTGACTTGGATTATAAAAAATTCTTCTTTATAATATTAGTATAGTTACCTTCTAGTTGTCGCAACACGGAGATTTTATAATGTGATGCAGTAATAACTATATTTTATATAAAAACTATAACCCGACTACGTAAATGATATTATAGCCTGTGTCACCTGGGCTATTATTACAAATCTATCGACACGTTTTATAAAAAAACTCAGTACTTTAGGCGCTACGGTGGAAGAAGCTTAACTGCCAAAAATCATTCCTTCCTTTGGCTTCGACGTAGTTGGGTAAAAAGATTTGGGTAGTCTCTGCGTGGTGGTCCATTTTCAGTGTATGCGCACGCTTACCGCGTGAATTGATATAATTCCCGCACAGCATGCGCCTTTGCCCGAATATTCGTTATCAATGACCAGTGTGGGAATCTAATCAAATCGGCATATATAAGTTTGAAAATCAATTTATAAATAACTAACTATTGCCCGCGACTTCGTCCGCGTGGAGTCCGGTTCCATAAAAAAATTTAACCCCTTTCTCACCCCCCTTAGGGGGCGAATTTTCAACACTCCTTTCTTAGCAGATGCCTACGTAATTACCAACAATCTGTATGCCAAATTTCAGCAAAATCCGTTCAGTAGTTTCGGCTGTGCGTTGATAGATGAGTCAGTCAGGTTTGCCTTTTATATATTTACATTTTATTTATTAATTTAATTTTTATAACATAATCCTCATTCATGGCGTTTTCTTCCTTTAGGCTTTACAGCAAAACCAAAAATTGGTAAATAGATAATATCGATTGTAAATATTTCGGTGTGAGGCAATATTCGTCAGCTCTTTTGTGGCTGCCGTTCCCGGCTTATGTTTATTGCGGGGCGGCCGCTGTCGTGATTTATTGTAAATCGACTCAAATTTGCCTTAGCGTGATTTTACATAAATCTTTTACGAAGCGATTTTTCTTTTCATATCACAAACATAACATCTGGCGATGATTTTTTAGTAATTGCTTCAGCGGGGAAATCGTTTGTTTAGCTACTATAGCTTTAAGTTTGTTATTATAGACTTAGTACACCGTCAAAAATGGAGGTGATTCAGAACAAGTAACTCCCACTATTATTGTACGTGCAATTATAATTCAGTATAGCTAGCTTAAACAATATTCTTTAATTTAATTTAATGAAAACTAAGATTGATAGTAAATGTCGTTTTGTATCATACATAATGATATTTCCTTGATGGAGGACCATCAGTCGTGCTCCTTATGTCTGAGGGTCGTGACCACCACCTTCCATGGTCTTTATCCTTATGATATTTCTTCCCTTTCCACTGTCCTCGGCCACTCGAAGTGCATCCTTTACTGTGCTATTGAGTGTCGTGCGTATCTGATCGGACTAACGCATCGGGTTACGACCACGGAGTCTTTTGCCTTCCATCTTGCCAGTGACAATTAGCTTTTCTAAATTATCTCCGTCTTTTCTAGCAATATGTCCGAAGTATTTAAGAACTCTTTGAAGGCAGATGGTCGAGAGCCTTACTTTGATGTTAAGTCTTTTAGTTATGGATGCGTTGGTCTGGAATACCGTCCATGGGATGCGAATCATTCTTCTCCAACACAACATTTCAAAGGCATCTATTCTTTTGCGATCCGCGGACTTCAAGGTCTATGTTTCCATAGAGAAATATGGAAAAGACAAGCGTTTGAACGAGTTTGATTTTGGTCTTCAACGTTATGTGTCTATCTTTCCATGTTCTATTTAACTGGGACATGGCACTCTTTGCCATTCCAATCATTCTTCTCACCTCTGGTTGATATTGAATATATAATATTTACATACATAAGAATTTTGATTTTTTCATCCGTAAAATTTACGAATAGTTAGTGATAACGTTATCTACTTGAAATTAAGATAAAAGAAAAGAAAATATTGTTTTTTATAAAAATACAACTTAGTTTTTGGTGCAAACGATGCCGATGTGAAGTTAAAAGTTTGCACAAGATACCTGCACGGTTGTGTGCATATTTGGCCAACAGATTCGGTTGCCTGTTTACTTTATCGCTAAACCTGACTGACTGTGGGAGAGCCACGCTTCGGCATGAATGGGCCGGCTCGACCTGGTAAATACCACGACCTCACAGAAAACCGGCGTGAAATAACGCTTGCGTTGTGTTTCGCCGAGTGAGTGAGGTTACCGGAGGCCCATGGGGGGATTGGGGATTTTAAGGACCAGGAACGCAGGTCACAGCACCAGAGGAGTTACAAGTGTAACTCCTCTGGTGTTGCGAGTGTCCATGGGCGGCGGTAATCGCTTACCATCAGGCGATCCGTCTGCTCGTTTCCTGGCTCATTACATAAAAAAAAAAAACCGCACCATACGAGATACCTACTGACAGAATGATATAATTGATTTTGTTATGCACATCTTCTTCTTCTTATATAATTCCAATGTAACTCGAGAACGATTGGCCAATGTGGCTTATTATGGTCTTGAAATAAATATGGAGGTTTTGTTGAAAACATATTGTATAAAATACTAAACAACCTGTTTGGTTAGTGTATTTCTGTGTACTTAGTTATTTATTTCAGTTAATCATCTAGCATTAATAATATACTTCAGAATACAATAGTGTCAATTTTTATAGGTTTTACATAATGCGTGGAAAATAGCAAGAGTATGGGTAAGTAGCTGAAAATTAAGTTACCTTTCCATTCCGATATCTCTTTATCATATTTGTAAAGTTTTGAATCACTGGATGATGCGCATCTGAAACAAAATAAGATAGAAATTATAACTTCATATATAATTTACTTTGGTCCAGGGGACTTCTATAATACAATACTTTTTTATTTTTCTGAATTCACGTTGTTATATTTTATAGGTATAAAAATATCCCAAGGAAATAACACACTTTTCCGCCGATGCCTATCTCCTGCCCCATGATTTAGTCTATAATTATACTCAACCCATGGTTTAGACTATAATTATGCTCAATTTCATTAAAAGTACAGTAGATTCGGAGCCTATTCAATGCAAACAAACAAGTCTTTCCTCTTTATTATATTAACATAGATATTTTTGTATTTATTCTCCTTTAAGTTATTTCAGTAGTACAATACAACATTTCCTTTGCAAGGTAGTGTTCGCTTCAATATACGGTATTAATAAAATATAGTATTCAAAGCAAGATTGTTCAGACCGGCTAATCGGTTTCAATCGAGAAACGTTGATAGCACAAACGATTCCCCTGGGCTTGGATAACAAAGCTACGTGCAATAGGCAATAGCAGGCAGAATAAGTGATCAATACGGTAAAATATCATCTCGTTAGTCGAAAATGCAGTTGTCAAATGCTTTAACGTAATAATCGAATTTTGAAAAGTTCGAGTGAGCTGAGTGCGAGTTTTTGTCACTCACGCGAGTTAACTACAATTTTTATGGCATCGAAACATCGTCCTTAGTGGAAAACAATGGTAACTAATTCGATGCCACACAAATTGTAGTTCACATCTTCACGTCTAGTAGTGACAAAAACTTGTACACAGCATACAGTATAATAGCAAATTTTTGATATAAAAAAACTTTGCGATGCGTCGAACTCCAACTTTTTCTAGTGGTACCGACTTTAAAAATAAGAAGATTGAGTAGAGAAATTTAAAAGGCGAACTATTTCGACAGTATGATTATTTCATACTTTTTAGTGATAGGCGCTGTGAGTAGTCAACTATGAAGTATTCGAGGGGGTGAAGGAGATGAGTGGGGAACGTGCCGCCCCCGTTACTGCGGGGGACTTCATGCGAAATACGTCAAAGTGATGTGTCTATAATGTACAAAAGCGTAATTTCGATAAAATCGTAATGTGCTTCATAACCTAGCGGTATTTTGCCCGCCTAAAGCAAAGCGTAGCGTCTAGGTTCAAATCTCATTACAATTTAATATATTTCAAAATGTCTATTTTCTGTCTAGGTCAATTATAAGAAGTCTAATTCCTAATTTTGTGCCAAATTTAGCCATTGCGTTTTGAGAAAGTTAAGTTTTTTAGTAAGTAGTTAAAGGGTAAAAAAAATCTAAAAAAAAAGCTCAATTAAGTCACTGAACTCCTAAACGGCTGTACCCATATTAAGTAATGAAAAATTTTGTGTGTCTTCAGGTTGATTCGAGAATGGTTTAGATTTGCAATCGGACCTGGTAGGTGGCGCTGCTGTCAGTAGTCAGTACGACAACAAATTTAATTCTAAGGCGGTACGAAGTTTGCCGGGATAGCTAGTATTATTATAATATGCGGTCGAAGTACTGCGGAATACGCACTACAACATGTAACACATTACACAATACACATTATGACATCACACACATTGACGTTTCTTCCTAGGACGACATTTCAAAATTTTATATATTTCGCATTTTTCAGCGGTTACAAAATCTAAACTTGCTTTTGCCTGCAACTTCGTTCGCGTAGCACAAAGCTAAATTTTATCGACTGATTTTATACAATACATAAATACACAATAAAATTCAATATCAAATATTCCCATTCTACATACATGAAACTTCGGCTATCTGACAGCAAAAAAAAAATACAATTTCAAATACCTAGTTTCTGACATTTGTGGTTTAACCAAATAGTCTCTTCGGCTACATCATATTAATTGTAAATATTGTTTTATTTAATCTATTACTAATATAATACAGAGAGAAGGTTTATTTGTTTGTATGTTTGTTTGTTTGCATTGAATAGGCTCCGAAACTACTGGAATGATTTTGATGAAATTTAGGACAGATATAGAATAGACAACGGGGAAGCACATAGGCATACTTTTTATTGCCGAAAAATGTACGGTTCCATCGAGATTTCCTTTTGCGCGCATGAAGTCGCGGGCAACACCTAGTCTAAATATATAAAAGGCAAACCTGACTGACTGACTCATCTATCAAAGCACAACCGAAACTACTGAACAGATGTTGCTAAAATTTGGCACAGATAGTTGTAATGACGTAGGCATCCGCTAAGAAAGGATTTTTGAAAATTCGCCCCCTACGGGTGTAACAAAGGGGTTAAAATTTTGTATGGAAACCGAACTTTACGCGGACGAAGTCGCGGGCAAAAGCTAGTAAAAAATAAACGTAGATTACTGAATAAGTAGTAGGTAGATGTTCCTAATATCTGCTCATGGTGATTAGAATTAGAATTGATTATAATAATTGATATAATTATATGTATAAACTTTACAAACCAACAGAATAATATTTGTGTATATATCTATTTACTTATTCCGTTGTCAATCAATGTTGTCAATTTTGAATCAAATATGTTTTTTCTTTCGTCGTGTAATAAATAATTTCGGTTATTTTACGTCAGTCTGACTGGCAGCTCGGTTTGCGTACCGACGTTCGATTTTTGGTGGTGAGTTCAAATCCCGGTAAGATAAATATTATTTTTGTGATTCTTATAATGTCTTTGTTTTTCTTTAATATTTTTTTATTTATTTTTTATTAATTTTTATAAAAATTAATAAAAAATTATAATAATAAAAATAAAAATTAATAATAAATATAAGTAGGTACTTATAAAGAGTTTTTGTACCTCCATCTTAAAACTTTGGACAAAAAATTTGGACATTCATCGAATACAATCTTTTCATATTTTATATAATACTAGCGACCCGCCCCGGCTTCGCGCGGGTACAATACTGATACTAATACTACAGATAACAGAATGTCTTTAAACCTCTAACAAAACGGGTGAAATTTAGTCAAAACAAACAGAAACAAATTAATATAGGTACCTACTATGCTAATACTTAATGAAATAAGTAAGTGGGTATACTTTTATCGTATGAAATACCTACACTTTTCAGAACTAACAATACAACAATCACTAAATAAATAGTTACTCAAGTATCTATCCATCATAGTTACAACGAACACAAAACAAAAAATTTACTCATAGATCTAAACTCGCACGCCTTGGCGACGACGCGACGCCCACTTCGCAACGGGCAGTGCAGCAGAAATCGTAATATTTTAATTTCGCCATAACTTCAAAACCAAACATCCAATTTTAATCATTAAAGGACCAAATATTATCTACATAAACTGTACTTAGTGATGAAATAATTTATTTTGATAAGGATTAATAGCATGAGTAAAATAAACGCGTTTAAATGTAGTCCAAAAAAAATTCAAGATTTCTAAATAAAAAAATGGTTGTTGTGCCTCACTCGACATAGATAGGTATAGTGTGTCGCGGACTTTTTTGTAGATATTTATAAGATCTACAATTAATTAGAACATTTTATGGTTCTATCTTTTATAGTTTAGGCAGCGTACGCAAAATAAGTAACTTTTCTGGTTGATTTTTTACACCTTGTGTCCGAAAAACCCAAATATCTTACGGAACCCTATTTTTTTCCAAAATAAAATTTAGCCTATGTTACTCGTGGATAATGTAGCTTTCGAATGGTGAAAGAATTTTTGAAATCGGTCCAGTACTTTTTGAGCCTATTCATTACAAACAAACAAACAAACAAACATACAAACAAGGTTTTCCTCTTTATAATATTAGTATAGATAATCTACACTAATATTAACAACAACTTAAAGTAACTAATAATAAAATAAGTACATAATTAACCATATACTTTTATTACTGGGAAAACAAGCATCGCTCGGAGTTTTATAGTGCGACAAAAAAAAAAAGAAAAAAAAATCGTCTGACCGAGATTCGAACCCGAGACCAATTGGTCGCAACAACGCAAAAAGCCAAAGGGCTACCAAGCGTCTTACGTCAGATAGCGAAATTACGTATATATTATAAGTATTACACAACGAAAGAAAAACTAATATTTACCCCCGACTTGACCTTTATGCAGACGACATAAAGGTCCATTCGGGGGTAAAATAAATTTGAACGGACTTTCAACAATAAAGTCGAATAATTTTTGAGCAGAAAAGAGGGGAAAAATTTGACATACGTCTCATTAGCAAGAGGCCTAAGCCGGTACTGTCTTATTCAATAGATATGAAAGAGAAGGAATGACAGGTCGCCATTTCGCGATGTTTCATTCGACTCGTACGAATTATTTATCATTGAAATAAATTAATACTAACAAATATCACATTCTATACGAAAAATCAAAACAACAATTCCCTTCCTTTTATTATGCTTTACGAAACTGCAAATAATTTTCTCATTTCTGTTCACAAATAATATAGTTACAACTCCAAGAATTTCTATTTTAATGGTTACTTTATGATTTTTTTTATCGAGAAATTTTTCAGATAACGTGTTTTGAAAACGAAGGTCCCCTAGCAAATATGATCAAAATTAATATATATTTTTTTGCTGCACTAAAATGTATCCATTCGTCTCAAAAATTTTTTGAAAGAAGCGTATTTATAGGGTAAGAGCGCCTTAAGAATGATATTGCTTTACTTTGGGAAGTCAGTTTATGTATATATTTTTAAATATTTATTTATTTTTATTTATTGTATGTGTTTGTAAGCATAATTATAAAAATATTAGCTTTCCTCTACCTTCAGCCACATAAACATATTGAGAAATATATAAACATTAACGGTACCAAATATCACACTCCTTCGGTCTCACGATTTCGTAATTTGATCGTAAAACTGTACTGCAAAAACCTTTGCTTCATGTACCTATTATATTATAAGGTGATAATGATTCTCTAGCAATATTGTTCAGTAATCAGTATTCAGTTCAGTTCAGTTCCGGTGGGCTACAACGTAGCAAATGCTACGCTGTAACCAAAGCAATGAGCTGTGGCACTTCGAACTACACCAATTATACGAATGCTTTAAATCATTTACTTCGTTGCATCTGGTTTACATTGTAGTAAAATAATATTCCGAACAAATCGACTGTATTTTTAAAATGATAATATAGTAAGAAAACTGTAACATAAGTACGAGTAATTCTTTGATCTACTACTTCTAGCACTACTACTAGTGTAATCGCTACCATGGTTTTAACAATTTACATAAATTCTAGCCTTCGGTTAGTTAGTATCCGTTTTCTTCACAAAAACCAAGACAAGCGTCATCTTATATTTCAGTATCGTTTATTTATGACCAAAACAGGTGAAAATATTGCTTTAGCGTAATTTTCAGCATTTAATTATCATAACAGGCCCTTCAGCCAAGATGCCATCGGTAATTACGACGGTAAATTACAAATCAAAAATGTTTGATATGACCGTTGGCATTGGCATTCAATACTAGCATTAATTGCCTGTGGCGAGGGCGAACCTCGTGAAATTAGGATTTTAACTTCCATCCCCTATTTTACCCACCTAGGGGCTGAATTTTAGAAAACGCTAAAATACGTGATTCATTAATTCTTCCGTACTCAATTCATACGAGATTACAAACGACATGCAAATATTATGTCCAAGGAATAAAAAGTTTCATACTAACTTTTATCCCGTATTTTACCCGCTTGGTGGTTACATTTAAGAAAAATACTTACGTCATAATATGAGAAATACGTGTGCAAAGTTTAAAATTTCTAGCCCCTGTGCGTTGATACATCAGTCAATCAGCATTGTCTTATAAATAGCTGCTAGCTGTTGCCGCGACTTCGTCCGCGTCAACTGATGGCGCAATAATGCATTAATTTCGACTAAATTTGATTACCATAAAAAAGGTTATAGTGAGTCAATCTTAAAAGGTAGACATATACTGTGGCAGACATTTTTTAGATCATTTAAACATGAATAATTCTTTCATACATACTTTTTGTATAACTTGAACCGTTAACGCAACGCACGCAACGGAAGCCCTCAAATATGAATAATTTTCGCCGTTTTTGCAACATTTTTCACTGATGCTTCGTTCCTATTGGTTGCAGCGTAATGTTATATAGCTTAAAGTCTTCCTCGACAAATGGACTATCTAACACAAAAACATTTTTTTAATTCGATATAGAAATTCGATATAGAGATCAGCGCGTTCAAACAAACAATGGGAGCCCTCAAAGATGAATAATTTTCCCCGTTTTTTCCACATTTTCCCTTGATTCTTGAATAGGATATTGGTCGCAGCGTGATGTTAAATAACCTAAAGCCTTTCTCGATATATTATGTACTAAAGGATTTTTTAATTCGAATCAGTAGTTCCTGAGATTAGCGCTAGATGATATAGATTTCCTGAGATTATATAGATAATATAATATGTATTATAAATATAATGATTGAATGCAGCAAACGCAAATATCAGCTAAGTGCCTAAGTAGTTTTTCAAGGAGTAAGATTTTTTCAACATGATGACAATATATATATATTTTATTATGTCAAAATAAAAATAAAGCTTCCCACTCATGGGAAGCTTTATTTTCTCTCATTTTAGCTCATCAAATTGGAAAATAATTCGTATTTGAAAGTAACATACTATTACACAAAATGATAAGTGTAAGTTTTTGCGGTGGGTGCCAAAAGTGGGAACAAAATTTACTCGTGTATATACGAGTTTCATATAAAAAGTGTAGTAAGGGGGAGCCTTTAATCTCAGACTGTATTTAATTTTTATTTAAACCAATTTACTTGCATCTACGAATCCAGTAAATGTTTAAACTGTAAAAACTAAATCGATCGATCGCTTGTGAGTGGGAGCTTTAAGTCAAAAGCACTAAGGAGTATTAATATCAACTTTAAAGCAAATCGCTCCCAAATAACTTTCTTCCCCTTTTTAACCCCGTTAGGGGACGAATTTTAATAAACTATGATACACGAATTCCATCAATTCTTTTATATAATGTTTGTGAAAAATATCAAGTAGATCGGACCATGGAATCACGTTGCCCCATACAAAATTTTCCCCCCTTTTTCACCCCTTTAGGAGTAGAATTTCGAAAAATCCCAAGCCCTGCAAGTTTCAGGTCTCTACGATCAGCGGTTTAGGCTGTGCGTTGATCCGTCAGTCATTCAGGACAAAGGATTTTATATGTATAGATAGATAGACAGAGAGGTTCCTTTTTTTATTTAATACAATATAATTAATATAGATTTCTTTATTCTAATACATTAATTATTATTACATTTCATTGTATCTGACAAGGCAATGTTCAAAGGAAATTTTCGTTGATCTTCAATGCTCAGTTAAGTTATTCATGAAATTAAAACTTTTGCACGCAGAAGCGTAAGATAACGAATTTGCTTATTTAATTTTCTTTAAAAAATAATATTTTCCGATGTTCGGAAATTCAAGGAAAACTCTTGGAAGTTAATAATGTGTATATTTTATGACTTTCAACCAACAGATTCTAAGTTTATGTTGGAAAAAGAAATTAAAAAGACATACATTATTTTATAGCACTTTCAAAGGTTACATTTTTATTATCTCAGCGAAAGTGGCTATGTTAATTTTGTTTTGAATTATAAGAAGTATAAAACTTTTTGTTAACATTCATACAAATATACTTGAAATTTTCATGCACTTGTAACTTCTCTGCTGGTGTAGGTGCCCTTGGCGATTATCTCTTAGTCGACCTGTTTGCTCGGTCTGCTGGGCTTTATTAAAATAAAAAGTCTTAGTTATCAACGAACATAATATAATATAGTCTAAGTAATGAACTAATCTACATTTCCTATAATATATAAGGTTCGATAAAATCAATTACGGATATTTTGGGAATGATCTACTGCTCATATATAGACGTTTAGGCAGAAAAATAATTGTCATACTCGAAAAAGAAAATCTTTTATATGGGACAATTTGCGTTGAGCGAAGATTCACTCATACACGAGATGATTAATTGATGATAATGATGACATTTTTTTTGCCTATATAATTATAAACAGTAGATCATATACAGAAAGTATCCATAGTTGATTTTACTAAACCTTATATTTAGTAGCAAGAAACGAAATCCTTAATTCCACGAACGAAATCTTTAATTCCACGAAAGATACTGTAAGCAGAAGCTAGCGAGTAAAACTATGATATATCAGTGACAGTTTTATGATTTAAACAGACACATGGCCTCCAAAAATATAACGAAACTCGCGTGGAGACAACATGAATAATTCATACATCTCCTACACTCTCATACATCCCCATACGTCTTACGTGTGAGGCCACCTGGAGCTATGAAGTCGGGATTTACATAATTTAAGCAGAACAAACTCCTCAGGGTTGAATTTCTATGATAAGACTGTGTTGGTTCATAATTTGCTGATTAAATTAGTGGTTTTGGGGTGCTATGTCATGGGGTACTCATCCCAACTTACCTGTCCGGTAGTTGTGGTATAGTATACGGGTACGCGACCCCGGCTTCCCTAGCTATTACTGTCCTATCCCTTGCCCTCCTGGGCGGTAATATCCTACATTTCCTATTTCCCACTCCAACTTACCAATCTTCCTTTCCACACCACCTATCCTTCCCTTTCCCTATTCCTACCCTCTCTACCAATCCGTGTAAACGCAATGGATAATAATAAAAATAATTTAATTATCCAAAATGGCGGCGATGTGGTTCACCACCCATCACGTCTCGTTTCTCGCGGAGGTGAAAAGTGGACCATGGAGAGCCGCTTCGCTATGTTGAATGTAAGAGGAGGAATGGATGGTAAGAATGAAAGTGAACGAAGCGAAACGAGTATGTGAGGATCGTAGCGGGTGGCAAAAGTGGTCTCTGCCTACCCCTTTACGGGAAAAAGGCGTGATTATATGTATGTATGTATGTTTTGGGGTGCTAAAACTCGTTCAGTGAAACCACGTTGCTAATGGTCCTCGGCAATTTTTATTTGTCTTTGGAAATGACAGACGATGTACGATTTACAAAGATTGTCGAAAGACATTGTGTTTAATATTTCTAAATGTGCACTAATTAAGTTTCTTATTGTCTAGTACCTTACTAGACTAAACCGTTACTTTGCGGAAAGTAAGTCAAACATACACACAGATAAACATACACTTAAGCACACACACAAAAACTTTCGGACTATTGTATGCTAAAAATATTACTGGTTATATGGATAGAATGAACGAGAGAAGAATCATTTTTTTGCTCTGGGTATCTTTACTTATCATATTATGCTTCTTTTTATTATTAATAAACAATGGATTTCAATTTCAATGCTTCACTAAAACTCGAGAACGACTGGACCGATTTAGCTAATTTTGGTCTCGGTATAATTGTGGAAGTTCTGAGAAATATTGGAAAATTGGGAGAAAAATAAAAATAAGAATAAAAAGGACCATTGAATTTTGAAACACCAATTGATCGTTGTGTTAAATTTATCACTTGACTGTTCAATAGAACAACGTGTGTCGGGACAGCTAGTCTGAGAATATTATTAATTTTCATCACAAAGTTAACCTTTGATGCCAAAAATTCATAGTGTAGCTACTAATCTTTTTAATTAGGCTACTTTTGTGAGACTTTATATATTAGTTAGTCCGTGGCTTAGTGGGTAGACCGTTTGGTTCGTACTCGAGAGAGTGCAGGTTCGAATACCAGGTTGTGGCATGTACCAATTAAAATTTTTCAGATCTCTAGTACATTATACGCAATACGGACACTCTAACAGTGAAGGAAAACATCGTGAGGAAACCCGCACATGGTTGGCCCCAGAAGTATTGACTAGTCATTCCTCTGGACTAGGACTGAAGAGAATGCCGTATGTGCTTGGGCAACATTTAAAAACCAACTGTCCCAGGCACTACAGTATTTCAAGAGTGGTACTTCGCTCGGAGAATACTGTATAAATCATCCATTAACGGATGAAAAGGCCTTAGTTTTTTTTTTTATATATTAGTTCAGGAATAAGTAAGAAACACACAAAACATATATGAAAAAGATTACCCCTATTGTCACAAAACTTATATGTGCCCCAGCAAATTGGAAACACATAAGAAAAAAGAAAAAGAAACAAACCTATCAGAGACACAATTTGTTTGTGTTCTATCACGTAGAGCCGACAGAGTTTACCGAGACGTATATAGTGTTTTCTTTTATTGTTTGTTCTAAGACTTAGTAGTTTAGCATATTGTGTAGGCACAGAGTAAAAAATATATTATATACTTATTACTTAGGCATTTACTGCGTACAGAGGAACATATTTTATAGAAAGATCTAAATCGATTCAAATTAAAAAAATAGGCGTCCCCTTCAACGGCCCACAATTTTTCCGCTTGTATCCCGCCAAAGGAAAAATAAAGTTTTCCGTGTTCCTGGGTCATAGATGTGCATTAAATATGTGTATTATGTAATAAAAACCTTAAATATAAGTATTCGATATATTTCCGTTGTCTTGTCCCCGTAACACAAGTTCTTCTAGAACTTACCAGGGACCAGTTGACGTGGTGTGTTGAAAGCGTCCATAGATATTATAAACTATTTATTTACTTACTACAGCTGGTGAATAAATAAATACACATTATATACAAAATCATTATAATATTAGATTAGAGCTGATATAATATAGATTATAATAAATTAATAGCGTTTTGATCCTCTTACGCGCTCCAATATGCATAGTATTACCTAATCTGCGCTCTTATATTCACTTTGCACAGCCAATTTTAGCGCCTGTTTCATTTAAACAAACTAAAACAGGATACTTTTTGTTATATATTTGTTATATACAACACTTTTTAATGGTTATTTTATTTATTTTATTTATTTAATAATTTATGTACACACAATAATAAACAAAGAAAACTTAAAACTAGGACACAATTTAGTACAAAGGTGCTACTTATTCCAAAATTGGAATTTCTTCCAGTAGACCTGATACAGGAAAAAATAAAGAAAAGTAACAGTATCTGGTGCGTACGGTTATTACAATGAGAAACAGAGATACAAATATGTTCTACAAATATATATATATATAATATTATTATACAAATACTTAAATAAAATATTACAATATACTAATATATACAATAGTTTATAATAGTTTAATAAAAACATAACACAATAAACGCATAAATAAATTAAATTAAATTAAGGGTTTTACCTATATGATAGTTAACAGGTTAAGTTGAAATAGTGCTCACGTAGTCTTCCTTTAAAGAGCCCCAGTGTCTTACACTCCCGTATGTCAGCTGGCAAGGAGTTCCACAGCTTAGCAGCATGCACCGTGAAGGAGTAGGCAAAGAAGTCGGTACGATGGGAAGGGATATTTAGAAGAGTGCGTCTAAAGGGTCTACAAGATATGTTTTGGAAATTAGGAAAGGAGAAACGTTCATTTAAGTAAGAAGGGGATGTAGGACTAAACAGAGTATTGAAAAGGAGACAGAGGATTCGATAGTTTCTGCGTAGTCGAATAGGGAGCCACTGCAACTGCTTTCTATATTGAGACACGTGATCTCGTTTTTTTAGGCCAAAAATAAAGCGTATGGAGAGATTCTGCAACCGTTCTAATTTGTTTAGAATCTCCTCATTCGCATCTAAATAGCAAACGTCAGCGTAATCAATAATAGGTTGGATAAGGGTTTGCGCTAATAGGATTTTAGTAGGAATAGGGAGAAAGTTTTGGAGTAACTTGAGTGAATGCAGGGTATGGTACACTTTACGACTAATGTTGTTGGCATTAGCATTCCAAGACAGGTGTGCGTCAAAAATAACTCCCAGGTTTTTGGCAGTGTCAGAGAAAGGTATCGTAGTGCCGTTCAAGATAATAGGAGGAAGAGTAGCTTTGTCAAGTAGCGCCAGCATCCGTCTGCTTCCTATCAATAATGCTTTCGTTTTAGAAGGGTTTACGAGTAGACCAAAAGACTGCGCCCATTCACTTATACGTCTAAGGTCATCATTAATAAGAGCTATGCCAGTTGCTGCGTTAGGTATAGTAAAATGCTGATATATCTGTAAGTCATCCGCATAGAGATGATGTTTAGACTGTATTACTTTTATAATGAAGTTAATAAAGATAGAAAAAAGAAGAGGAGAAAGTACTCCACCTTGGGGAACACCTGCATCGAGATCACACCAATCTGAGGAAACATTATTGATCTGTACTCGCTGCGACCGACCCCGAAGGTAGGAGTTAAGCCAGGACAGGACGGGAGGGGACAAATTAAGAGACTCAAGCATACCGAAAAGAATATCAAAGTCAATGGAATTGAAGGCACTACTAAAATCTAAAAGGATAAGGGTAGTCAGAGATTTGTTTTCCATGGCCCACCGAATGTCATCAGTGACATTTATTAACGCGGAAACGGTGCTGTGCCCAGAACGAAAGCCCGATTGCAGTGAGCTTAAAAGGTTATTTTTATGTAGGAAAGAAGAGAGCTGTTGGTGAACGATATTTTCCAAGACTTTAGATAGGAAAGGCAGTATAGAAATAGGACGAAAGCAAGATAGAGAAGTAGGATTGGGGACTTTTGGTAGAGGAAGGACATTTGCCCTTTTCCAGGCCTGAGGGAAACGGCAAGAGGATAAAGAGAAATTGAGGATATGAGTTAAAATAGGTAATAAAGAAGGGAGAATCATTTTAATCATCTTGGAGGAAACCATGTCACAGCCAGCAGCCTCTGAAGAAATTGATTGAACTGCTAGTCTGACCTTAGATTCAGTACAAGAAGTAAAAGAAAAGGATGGACAAGTAATAGGTAAGTTTGACAAAGATTGCAAGGTATTGAGCTTAATGTTGTTATTTAAAATGATTGGAGGTTGGGAAAAATGTTTATTGAGAGCATTCAAATCGTGATCATTGGAGTCGGAAACAGGAGATTTGCCAATACCAACTGATTTAAGGAATTTCCAGGTGTCGGCTGTGCCACGGTTTTGAAGAGAGGAATAAAAGTAACGTCGCTTGGCATCGCGACATAAATGATTGCAACGATTACGCAACAACTTAAATTTGGAATGGTTGGCTTCGTTAGGAGAAAGCTTAAATTTCCGCTTGGCCCTATCACGTACCGCCATTTGCTCCTTGATATAATCCGTAAGCCATGGTGCCGGGTTGTGCTTTATTTTAACTCTCTTGACAGGGGCATGATGATCATAAAGTCCCAGTATAATTTTATTAAAGTTATCAACTTTATCATCAATGTTTGTACTATTAAGCACAGATGTCCAGTCTAAATTTTCAGCGTCTTGTTCAAGCGCTTGTACATCCACACTATTAAAACTACGTAAGAGGAAAGTTTGGGATTTACGTTTCGGAGGTCTAATTTTGTAGGACAGGAAAACAAGGTCGTGATAGGAAAAAGGAGCATCGAGCTGTCCATGAGTAGCCACGTTATTGAGAGAAGATACAATAATAAGATCCAATAACGAGGGTGTACAATTTGGAAAGTTATGAGTGGGAGCGGAAGGAAGGACATGAAGGTTATAAGAGCTTAAAAGTGACTGTAGTTTATGTGTACGGTGGTTATCCTTAAGAAGGCAAGTGTTAAAATCTCCCATGATTACAACATGCTGATAGTTCAGACGAAAATTAGTTAGTAAATTGTCAAGAGAGTCAAAATAATCGATACTAGAATTAGGGCAATACAAAACAATCAGGAGCAATTTGGTATGATGAACGACAATTTCAATGGCCAGATATTCCGCTGATTCTGAATAAGGAGAAGGAGACATATTCAATATATTATATTCAATATCAGCGCGAAGATAAATGGCAACTTTTATTTTATATTGAAGTGAAATGTATTCGCAAATTACCTAACCAAACCATTTTAGCTCACAAAAATTGTTTTGTTAGTTATAATATTAAATAAAATATTATATTTTAGATAAAGTGCTTAAATAAAATTTCCTTTTCTCATTGTTCGCGCCAGAGCGCGACGTTTATAAACTGGTCACACAGATCGTTTAAATCGGCCAATCACGCACGAGTATTGGCTGTCAGCCCTCACAGCGCTGTCAAGAGAGTGACGAACACTTGCTCCTGAGATTTCGCCCGCGCCGGAAGCATCCCGAATTATAAGTACTCGTGACGCGTCAGCACATATTGTGCATTCGAATATACAAAACTCAGCTCGCTAGCGACACGCGATAAAACTACCGAAAACCCCGCTCAGCTGTGTAGTGCCTGCAGGAGAAGAATCCGCCCATTTCTGGAACCACAGCTTCAGCCAGCTCACCATCAAAGGTCAGTGCCAGTTCTAGTTTCTCTAAACAATCCTTAAATTCTCAGCCCAAAATTCCCATTCTCCGCGTTTACCTATACCTACTCAGCTCATAGTCGTGTGCGCACACACTTGCGCATACATCTTGCTGGTCCTTCGTCGCCTTCAGGGTCCTCCTGGCCTTATTTAGGGCTAGGCCCCTCTAGAATCAGTACCTACACGTCCATTCCGCTCAATTCTGAACAAAAAATCAGCTCGATTCGTTATATTTTGACCGTTTCATTCTGCCCAGGCGACGTGCCTACGTCGCATTTTTTGAATTTTCTGCAATTATTTTGCCATATTTAACGTTAAACCCCTATTCTGCACATTAATATCAACATATATTTCAAGTAATTGAATTATTTTGTGTTTAATTCGGCCCGTAAACTCATAGGAAAAAACCCAAGATTTTTATTTTTTAATAAGTGGGTAGATATCTTCGGGTCATAATCGAACAAGTAACGAACATTCCAGAACTTCCCTAGGTACCTAATACATAATTTGTGCCAATATCACAGAATTTCCTCAGCTCATAATTAATTACGAAATTTTTTAATCTTTGAATTGCATATAAATTAACTTGTTTATATTGTGAATTACGTTCGGCTCATAACTTAATAGTAAATCGCCTTAGTATTACTAAATAACGTTTAAATACTCATAATCTCGGTTTTTAAAACACAATATTAATTAACTTAGCATTATTCTAAAAGTTACAAGTTGTATTCTCAAGTACCTATAAACCTATATAAATACGTCATCGGCTCACTACACTTCGACCGATTGCACAGCTGATAACCGGTTTGTGCATCGATAGGGTATCGCGCACTAAACATCTGTTTGCATTCATTCTCAAATAGGTATTTTTTCATAGGAATAATAGTGAACTTCACATTGAATTATTATCAACGTTCCGTGTTTATACAAATATATTATAGGTGTAACTTTACAGCTGTAGTAAGGTGGTCGGCACATATTGATATTTAAGCCTACTCATACCTACATTGTTTCATTACGTTATTTTGTTTCTAAGGCGCGCGTTAAGAACTTGTTTATATTTAAACTTCAGCACATTAATATAATATTACAGACGGTTTCTAACGCGTTAATATCCGCTCACTAGACATACACAACTCTTTATTACCATCAGGTGATCGGTCCGCTCATTTGTTCATTAACTTCTATACACTTTATCATTTAATTGTATACGTTGTCGGCACAGTATTTAAACCTATTCTCTGCATTTTAATTTAATTGTGCGCGTATTTTCTGCTCATAAGTGTTGGACATTTTACTTAGTTTTACACAAATATATTTTTTAAAAAATGCCAACAAAATCGCAAGCCGCCATTTTTAGACAAACAATTAAATCAATTAGTCGGCTCAGAGAGATCGCCTTGGCATTACACAAGGGTGAATCTAAACACAGCAAAACTGAATTTAGTGCGCGTTTTAAAGACTTACCAAACTTGAAACAGAAATTAGAAAACCTATACTGCGAAATTTTAGACGACGGCAGCCTCACAGAAGAAAATGAAAAATTTTACACAGCTGGTTACGAAAGCGCGCTATCCGAATATTATGATATTTTAACTGCAGCAGAAAATTTAAGTTCTTCTCAAGAGTCAAGTCAGCTCAATTCAGCTGTCCTGCCCAAAATTGAACTACCAAAATTCAGCTCACGCGTTGAGGACTGGCCTTCGTTTATTACAATATTCAGGAGTCTCACGGACGACATGACGTCACTTACAGATGCCGTTAAGCTGCACTATCTTTTGTCCTGCCTATCGGGGGAGGCGCTCAGCATGATTGCACATTTAAAAATAACTAATGAAAACTACAGTGTCGCGCTCGACATTCTCACGCGTAGGTATGAGAACCGCCGTGTTCTCATTGATAGGTTTGTTGATATAATACTCGGCTTACCTAATATTCATATCCGCTCAGGCATACGCGCGACATTTTTAACTCCGCTCATCTCAGCACAAAGCGCCTTAAACAATTTAAATTTACCAATGGATAGTAACTATGTATTTGTGTCCATTGTAGTCAGGAAACTACAGGGTGAGCTCCGCACATTGTTTGAAAGAAAATTTGGTACCTCGGACACTCTGCCCACCTTAGGAGACTTGATTTCTTTTTTAGAAGAGCACGCGCGTTGTATCGAGACAGAGTTTTCTAGTGCAGCGCGCGGTGTTACCTACTCACCACAACCGGGGCCCTCTCGTCAATACACACCCCCCGCACGCTCTCCGCGCAGTCCACGCTTTAGACCGATTAGTCCCGCGTATCCTCGTGATACTCAGCGCTCGCCATCAGCTCATAGTTTAGGTAGCTATCACAGCAGCCCAGTTTCTCATCACCAACGCTATTTGCCCCCCTCCCCCCGTACGGAACGTCGCGAATATTCAGCTCGGAACACAAACAAACACAGTCGGCTCTACTGTCCCTACTGTAAGAATACAGAAAACAAACTAATCGCGTGTCCCAAGTATAATCATCAGCCCACTCAAGGTCGTTGGGACTTTATAGAAGCCAACGACAGATGTCGTAAGTGTCTAGGTCCGCACTATGAAAATGAATGCCGTTCGACAAACGCATGCAAGGAGTGTGGAAGTGCAAATCACCACACTTCGCTTCATCGTCACGGTACCCCAAATTCACCTGTATCATCAGCACATTTACTCCCTCCACACTTACGCGCACAACCCCGCCGGCGTACTCAAGACAAACCACATACTTACACAGCCTATACACAACATACACGCGCTCATCAATCATCATCATCAGACCCCAACCAGTCATCTGATCATACAACTCGTCAAACCCAAAACAAAAAACAATGACTACCTACAATCACGGAGCATATAGAATTAGAAAATCAGCCCAATAATTTAAAATCTCATTCAGCTCATAAAATACCTACAACTGCTTCAGATTATTATTCTGCTCAAGTAAATTCAACTCAGCACATAGAAAACCCGTTAAAAACTCCAGTGTTACTACCTACAGTCGTTTTAAATATATCTGATAAATGTGGTAAATATCACAAAGCTCGTGCGCTATTGGACTGTGGTAGCATGATAACACTCATAACTCAGCGCATGACTAGGAATCTTAATTTGCAACCAAAACAATGTTCATTAAAAATTAGAGGTGTAGGTGATCAGCACATACAAAATTCTAAAGGTTGTGTCACAATAACATTTCGGCCCACACACCGTGACACACCATCCATTACTACTACTGCTCATATTCTAAAAGATGTTACAGGTTATTTACCTATGCAAAAAATACCAGATGTTATACAACACTCGGATCATCGGATCATTCCGTTAGCAGATCAAGATTATCATACTCCTGCGCCCATTGATCTCATTTTAGGCTCAGACGTTTTGGGTCACGTTTTAGACGGAACTAAGCTCGCTTTGGGCCCGGGGAAGCCCATAGCCTTTGGCACGATTTTTGATTTTGCACTCATAGGACCCATTGAACACTCGTGCGATTCACCTGTAGCTCAAGTTAACTCTGCCCACATTACTCATTGTACTCAGTCGACTCATTCTACACATTCTACTCATGATATTTGCAAAAGCCTGGAAAGATTCTGGGAGTCAGAAGAACCCCAGCCTCGTTCTGCTCATTCAAACCCGCTACACGAACAATGTGAAAACATATTCAGCTCAACCACCACTCGTGACGATTCAGGCCGTTACATGGTGACTCTTCCCTTCTTGTCAGATGCTCCCGTGCTAGGTAGTACTCATGCTATTGCTCTACGTAGATTTCTCAATTTAGAAAAACGGTTACAATCCGACCACACACTGCGACAAAAATATATAGAATTTATGAATGAATACATAAACTTAGGTCACATGACACCATGTCATCCTTCTACATTTACTCACAAACCTCATTATTATATTCCTCATCATGGCGTATTCAAATCAGGTACTGACAAACTCCGCACAGTATTCGATGGCAGTTGCAAGTCATCTAATGGAGTCAGTTTAAACGATTGTCTGCACACAGGTCCAGCACTTCAACGAGACATTGTAGATATCATTATGTCATTCCGCGCACACCGTATAGTATTCAGCACTGATATAAAAATGATGTTTAGAAATATACTCCTTAGACCAGACCAAAGACACTATCAGCTCATACTCTGGCGATCGTCCCCAGATCGACCTCTGCTCACATATGCACTCAACACTGTTACATATGGGTTGCGCTCGAGTCCATACCATGCTATCCGCACATTATTACAACTAGCTGACGATGAAGGTCATCGCTACCCTCAAGCTGCCCACATTTTGCGCAAATTTGTTTTCGTAGATGACATATTGTGCGGTCATGACACAATAGAAGAAGCATCAGCACTCCAAACCCAGCTCATTGAATTGTTATCACTCGGTGGATTTAAACTTAGTAAATGGACATCAAACACGCCTCAACTCTTGCAAAGATTCCCAGACGATCAGTGTGAAATGCCTAAGGACTTTGACATCAGCGCAGAGTCTCCATCGGTTAAGGTTTTAGGTATTAGATGGATTCCTCAGTCTGACGAATTTACATATCACATCTCATTACCACCAGTTACCCATGTTACAAAACGTTCAATACTTAGCACAGTAGCTTCTCTCTACGACCCAAACGGTTGGGTTACACCCGTCATATTCCGAGCAAAAATACTTCTTCAAAAATTATGGTTAATTAAATTGGATTGGGACGATCCCACTCCAAATAATATTACAGATAACTGGCAGCGCATTTCTCATGATCTTCCGCACATTTCAAACATACATTTTCCCAGACATATCGCTCCGCACAAATTCAATTCAACATACTCACTTCACGGTTTCGCAGACGCTTCAGAAAGCGGTTTTGCGGCAGTAATATATTTACACGAATCAGCTCACAACGAATCTGTTAATGTTCACCTCATACTCGCTAAGTCTAAAGTCGCACCCATTAAAAATAAACTCACAATCCCCAAATTAGAGTTGTCTGCTGCAACTCTACTATCTCAGCTCATGTTACGTGTCTCTCAACAATTATCTGCTCATCTCACAATTACACATCACGTTTGTTGGTCAGATAGTACCATAGTGCTCGCATGGATAAAAACTCCGCCCCATCGTTTACAAACATTCGAATCAAATAGAGTAACAAAAATTAATGCGTCTTCACTTATACTCACGTGGCGTCATGTACCTTCTCAATTAAATCCTGCTGACTGTGCAAGCAGAGGATTATCAGCTCAATCTCTCTCTGCTCATGATTTATGGTGGTCTCCTCCATGGCTCAAATTGCCAGAGGACACCTGGCCCAAGATGCCTTCAGCTCATACTCGACAAGGTCTGCCAGGGCTCAAGCCAAAGTACGTACCATGTAATTTCTCGATACCCGGTGTAGATAGTGATCTGCTCACTCGCTTCAGCTCTTTAGACAAACTGATCGGCGTTACTGCTTACATGAGGCGATTCATTCGTAACTGTACACTTAATTCAAACTCGCGTCAACTAGGCCCTCTAACTGTAAGTGAACGTAGAGAAGCATTGCTCTTCTGGATCAGCTCTGTACAGCAGAATGCATTCGCAGAAGACATTCACCGCCTGCAAACTGATAAACTCTGCACAGTTCGACTACAACGTTTGTCACCTTTCATGCAGGACGGACTCCTCAGAGTAGGAGGTAGACTCACTCGTTCCGAACTCACATATGATGCTCAACACCCATTCATTCTGCCTAGTTCTAGTCCGCTCGTGGACCTCATAATAGATCACTATCATCGCATACACTGCCACCCTGGCACAGACACGCTACATGCTATTTTACGTCAACAATTTTGGATATTATCTGCACGCCGCATCATAAGGCACAGAACGTTTAAATGCATAAGATGCTTCCGTTGCCGCGCTCAGCCCGAAGTACCTGTCATGGCTGATCTACCAGCTGACAGAGTCATACCTCAGCCCGTATTTAGTCACGTATCAACTGATTTTGCCGGTCCGTTTCTGCTCAAATCAAGTACATTACGTAACGCTAAGTTAATTAAAGGATATTTTTGCATATTTGTTTGTCTCACTACAAAGGCGGTTCACTTGGAACCAGTCTCATCGCTCACTGCCGAAGCATTTATTGCTACACTACAAAGGTTCTGCTCACGACGCGGACTTCCGGTATTGATACGTTCAGATTGCGGCACAAATTATGTAGGAGCTAGGAATTATCTTCTAGAAGTACAACAATTTCTAAAAGACAATAATGACGCCATTACTCATAAACTTTCAACTCAAAATATAACTTGGTTACTCAATCCGCCCAAAGCTCCATGGATGGGAGGCATCCATGAAATTAATGTTAAATCTACAAAGCAACTTTTGTACCGTGTTATCGGTGAACAACATCTCACTTTCGAGGAGTTTTCAACTCTGCTCACTAGAATCGAAGCTGTATTAAATTCTCGGCCCATCAGCCCACTCTCGTCCGATCCTACGGACTATCAGCCCCTTACTGCCGGCCACTTTCTCATTGGCCGTCCGCTCACAGCTCTTCCAGAGCTGACACTAGATGATAGAGTAATATCCCCGCTCAAACGCTTTCAGCTCATTCAATCACTCTCTCAGCGCTTTTGGACCCTTTGGACCAAGTCCTACCTCCATACCCTTCAAATCCGCTCCAAATGGCTTTCCTCTTCCTCTCCACCCAAAATTGGAGAACTAGTTCTGCTCAAAGAAGACAATCTACCCCCGCTACAATGGAAGATGGGAAGAATCTCACGTCTACTACCTGGGAAGGATGGAGTCATCAGAGTCGTGGACTTGGACACCACCCAAGGCCAGCTGCGCAGGCCTGTCGGCAAGATTGCCCGGCTTCCACTGGATTCTGCTCAAGATGGGGTCAGCTCAACGCCTTTGCGGGCCCCCCAGGATGTTCGCGCCAGAGCGCGACGTTTATAAACTGGTCACACAGATCGTTTAAATCGGCCAATCACGCACGAGTATTGGCTGTCAGCCCTCACAGCGCTGTCAAGAGAGTGACGAACACTTGCTCCTGAGATTTCGCCCGCGCCGGAAGCATCCCGAATTATAAGTACTCGTGACGCGTCAGCACATATTGTGCATTCGAATATACAAAACTCAGCTCGCTAGCGACACGCGATAAAACTACCGAAAACCCCGCTCAGCTGTGTAGTGCCTGCAGGAGAAGAATCCGCCCATTTCTGGAACCACAGCTTCAGCCAGCTCACCATCCAAGGTTAGTGATCTAGTATTCTCCAAATAATCCTAAAATCTCAGCCCCAAAACCCCCAAATCTCCGCGTTTACCTACCTACTCAGCTCACAGTCGTGTGCGCACACATTCGCGCACACACTCATATTTCAAAAGAGTCACAAAAATCTTCTAGATAAAAAATATTTTTATTGCTAGCGGTACGCTAGAAAATCTCAACACGCTAGCAGACGCGGTAAGTATCAACTCTAATTTGTATCCAAGCGTTATTTACAGTTTAAATTCTGGGATGCGACATTTTTATTTATAATCCTGAATTTTTGACATTAAATATACGTAAACCGAATTTATATTATATTTTTTAGAATGAGACTAGAAAATGAGACCGATCGCCTGATTGTAAGCGGTTGCTGCTATCATCCTGCAGCACCGATTTTCCGCAAGGGTATCGTATATCTTTATAGATTTCTACGGTCATGTTTATTAAGGCCCTCCCCCGAGCAAAAGACCTTGAGGCGGTCAGCCGCATAAATTTTTCACATAACTTAGTTCAAAATTGACCAAAAAAAAAATTTAAACGGCGAATATCTAGCTTATGAAATTGCCTATCTATTGGTGTGTGTCCCAATTAAAGTTTACTTGTAAATACTATGGAGACGCTGAAACTATAATTGAATGTTCATTGAATTATAGTTTCAGCATCTCCATAGTATTTACAAGTAAACTTTAATTGGGACACACACCAATAGATAGGCAATTTCATAAGCTAGATATTCGCCGTTTATATTTTTTTTTTGGTCAATTTTGAACTAAGTTATGTGAAAAATTTATGCGGCTGACCGCCTCAAGGTCTTTTGCTCGGGGGAGGGCCTTAAGTAAAGGTGTGTAAAATATTGCCTCAAAATCTCCGGTCTTCAGTCTTATTTGCGCATTGTAATTTAGCAAAAGACATTGGCGTTTTTGGCGCGCCGTTTAGAAAAGCGTGAACCGTAAACATAAACCATAAGATAACATACTATAAGATTATACAATTTTCATTGAAATTTCATTTCCCCGTATTAATTTTATTTTAGATCTATGAAGAAGAGGAGATAATCAATAAATTGTTAACACTAGAGAGCTCGCGCGGGTGACATGTGTCACCCAGAGTATAACATTTTCAAATAACTTTGGAACGCATCGCACTTCAGTGCTGCCCTTTCATGTATTCCTCGGGGACGAATCGTCCCACACATTAGTAGCACGCCATCACTCTAGTCGCATCGGTGTATGCACAGTGCAATTTTTAATGACGTGGGTGACGTATGTCACCCGCGCGAGCGTTTGAGGAAGTTTTTTAAATCTTATCATCGCGATTGAAAATTAAGTTTACCCCCACGTAAGTTATTTATTACTGTTTATTTACACGTTTTATGATTAACATACGCTATTTGATATATTTTGGCTATATATTTGCATGATAAAAATAATTTATACTTACCTAAAAACATCCTACAAATAACGTAAAAAACATTTTTAGGTTATAATGGCATCGACAACAAGGATTTGATTATAAGTAAGTGGCTGGAAGAAGAATTGTCTGAAAGTAGTGTGTCTGAGGAGGATGAAGAATATGATTGTGGTGTAGAGGAGCAAACAGCGTCAATGTTTTCCCCTCATGTTATTACTCGACGTATTTCCCAGGAAAATATAGCTAGGGCTATAAAATTGAAAAACAGACTTCTTTTGGGTCTGCCAGAAAACCCACAAGTGCAAAACTTGCCAATACGAAGTGGAAAAGGACAGTGTGACTTCTGCAGTAGAGCGAGGGACCGAAGCACTCGCAAACAATGTAGCAAGTGTAAAAGGCGTATTTGTCCTGATCACCAAATTATATTATGCCCTAGTTGTGATAAAAATCCTTCTAATTAGGGACAACCCATTTGTCAACTTTATTATAAGATGATTATTGTGCCAAATTAATGTAATCTAAATACTTAAAAATTATATGATCTCAATAACTCCAAAATAGCGATAATTTTGTAGAAGTTTACATATAGTTTTATAATTAAATATAACTAAGGCATATGTTTGCTGTTGTTTGAGTATTTAGCAAGAAATAAAGTTGATTAGTGATATTATAACTTGTTTACTTTAATCAATAAAGATTTATAAGAAGAAAACCACATCGTAATGGGTGACACATGTGACCCGCGCGAGCACTCTAGGAGTATTTTGATCCGCGAGCCCTCTAGTGTTAAGCATATTTATATAATTATTCGTTGAAATGAGTTAAAACATCACAGTATGTACCCCACCTCTTGCAGATGGCGACCTACGCCGTTGTAATCCCGGCGTAATTACGCTTACATCTAACCTAATTTGATCTTTGGACGCCGTAGCTAATTGTTCTATAGTAAAAGTCCCCATGTTCTTTATAACATAAACAGTTTGGAAAGCTGCTTTAAAATATAATAGCAGGAGCACAAGTGCATGCTCAAGAAAAGCTTATAAAATTCACACAGCCATAAGCTTGAATACGTTATGACTTGCTCTAATATTAATAGCTCTTTTATTTCGTACATCGTAACATCTGTTTACGACAGATTGTGTCGAGCGTAGTCACGTGCAACAACTAGCGGGGCAATAAAACTGCTTTTCACGGATCGCGTCTCAATTTATTGGATTTTTTATATTCCCGACGTTTCGTTCGATTTCGGCGCACGTAAAACAGAGAACCTTTTGGCCGAAATGTCATTAAAATCTGATTTACATCGCGTAGATTTTTTTCCAATTAAAATTTAAATAGACGACAAAATCCAAAAAAAAGTTTGTGTAAGTAGCGAAATACAATAATTATGTTATCAATACGAAGTACGTCTAGTCGCACTTATTTGTATATTGAAATTGGATATTGCTGAATTGGATATTACTGGAGGGCGACCTGTTGTCAAATTTCGGCCATATTAATTTGAACTTTTTTAGGGTTTTTTGCCACTTAAAAAGAAAAAAGTAGATGATGTAACCGCGGAAATTAGTGGAACTAAAAGAGATGTTCAAGAAATGTATGAGGCCTGGGCCAGCACTACGTACAGTATATGTAAATATAGCCACATAATACAGTAACCGTTTCCTATTCTTTATTTTGTTTAATTTCACTTCGTTTCCATGTACATTTAAATTAACTTCGTCAAGGAGAGCAACACAAAGTAAAATAAAACATGGCGGATCAGATCAGAATTAATTAAAGAATATCATTTTGTCAATGACATGACTTTTGACAAAGAAAGACGTATGACATTCAAGACGACGTCTCTTCGTAAAACTGTCTACTACGTCAAAAGTCAAGTCAAAACAACTGTCATGGCCGCCCTAAAAATAGTGTTCTCGCAATAAAAAACTCTTCAAATAATCATTTTTGTACGCATGAACCCTTCTTCAAATTATTTTTTTCGTATTTTTATGATATTCCCATATTTTTTCCTATTTATCTATGTAGTGTACATAGAACTGGCCCAAAATCAAACATCTCATTAAGTTGTTATTAAAATGCTTGAGGTTGTGAAAAGTGCTACCCGAGAAATCATACTTAAGGTAAAGGAGTTTTGTGAAGCAGAACAGCAGAATTAAGGAATTTTGATACTATTAAATTATGGTGACAACATCTTGTCGCGCGATCACTTCTTCTTTAGTGGCGCGGACTTCAACAAAATTGTATCTATCAAACGCACGGTTTTGTGTAATAATCTGAGGTAGTGTATGTTGTTGTTTTTTAATAATGAGGGTTTTTAAATTCGTGATTTTTGACAGCTCTTAGACACGACAAGGACCGCCTGGTGATAGAAAAAGAATCGAAAATTATTATTGACTGTTTTTGATACCACTTACACCATCAGATGTCGTTTTGTGTGCATTGCGTCTGCTCCCTAACGGCAGAAAAAATATCAAACACCCTCATTGTATATATTTCTAAGCATTTTTTTAAATATTAGCTTGCTGCACACTTCCACATAAACAGTGCCAAATACCACACTCCTTTATTTGTACAATTCTCGTAAAGCTGTACTAATAGTTTTGACTTCACATATAAATATCTAATATATAAAATTTCCATGTCACAATGTTAGTTACCGTACTCCTCCGAAACGGCAAGTTACCGATTTTTACCAAATTTTATATGCGTATTCAGTAGGTCTGAGAATCGGCTACTATCTATTTTCCATACCCCTAACTGATAAGGGTTGTTCGCCCATATATATTTTTTAATTTTTTGACGAAATTTTTTGTTTTCATTTTTTTATAATGTGACATTAAAAATACATACAACCCTAAAATTTTACTTTTTTATCACCAACCCCTATTTTTTTATAGCCATTTTAGTAATTTAATCATATTCCATCCCGCTCGATAACTGATCAATTATAGTGTTTTTAACTTTTTATAAGGCAAAAAAACGTTGCCGGGTCAGCTAGTATTATATGAATATTATGTTATTGTAGATGATACTCAAGCAATAGGCTTCAGCGTAGCAGAGGAGCTACGGCGTAGCTTACGCTACGCTGTAACCAAATCTATGGGCTACACCACGCACTGAGCAAATGCTTCGCTAAATTAACTAAGGGCGACGATGTGGGCCACATAGCATGTAGCAAACTCCTTTGCTACATGCTATGTGGCCCACATCGTCGCCCTCTGTGGCTCAATTGGTTGAGCGTGTTGGTGCTCAAGCCGGGGGTCACGGGTTCAAATCCCGCCGAAGGTTCAAAAAGTTTGTCTGTGTTGGATGTGTATTAAATATTATGTGTATAATATAATTAAAATCTTAAATATGTGTATAGTATAAAAGTAATATATATATTTCCGTTGTCTGGTACCCGTAACACAAGTTCTTCGAGAACTTACCACGGGAGCAGATTGACGTGGTGTGAAGCGTCCATAGACATTATTATTATTATTACATCGTAGCAAAATAATTGTTATTTGCAAACAATTCGACTATTATTTTTAGATAAGCGTTAACAAGAAAACTGTGCGATTATGTTTTAATGGTTTTCGACAGTTGACATTTTTCATACATCGTCAGCTGTCAATTTTTATAGCAAATAGAAAGTAATCAAAACCATTATCAGCAAATTACTTTTACTATAAGTATGATCGCTACCATGTAACTTGTAATTTACATAATATTAATTTATCTTTTTATGTACGGTGAAATTTAGTGCAAGCTTGCACTGCGTATTGTACGTTGCTAGCATCCATACTAATATTATAAATGGGAAAGTGTGTGTGTTCCTTTGTCCGTTTTTCACGGCAAAACTAATGAACCAATTGGAATGAAATTTGGTACACAGATAGTCTATAGCCTGAAAAAGGACATAGGCTACTTTTTATAACGGAAAAATGTGCGGTTCTCGTGGAACACTTTATTTACACTTTCACGTAAAAACTACTAAGCCGATCATCATGAAATTTGGCACAGATATAAAGAAGACGACGAGGAAGGACATAGGCTACTAAGTAGTTTTTATCGCGGGGAATTGTATGGTTCCCGTGGGAAACTTTATTTACAGTTTCACGTAAAAAATACTAAACCGATCATCATGAAATTTGGCACAGATATAAAGTAGACGACGAGGAAGGATATATGCTACTTTTTATCGTGGGACATATACGGTTCCCGTGGGTTATTATGCTTACGCGGGCGGAGCCTCGAGCATCAGATAGTTACTATCTAAAGTTAATCATTTTAACATTCGACATGGAGTCACGAGGCGAACGTAATGAGGCATTTACACGGGACTGCTTTCGCCGTGCGGCGAGCCGTCTGCCAAATCGCCTCACCTCGCCGAATCGCAAGCCCATTTACACGGGTGACTAAAGCAGCATGCGGCTTGGTTATTTCCTTCGAAAATGTTGAGCAGAATGGGTGTTCGTGCCGGAATTGAAATTGTTAAGTACTTATGCAATTATTCAAGAACTGCTTGAATAATTGCATATATATTAGTGATTAATATTATATATCTATGATATATATATAATAAATAAATAAATCAATCAATCAATAAATCCATAAGCATGGATGCCTTTCATAGCATTCCAAAAACTCGATGGTGTTATTTTTATTCATGGTAGTTAAACAAATATGACCTCAATCACGATGTGAATTACGTACGCAAAATTTTCTTGTGTCATGTGAGATTGAGAATTGTGATGTGTACATGCAACTGATTAATGTTGGTTGTCATGACGACAAATAACATTTTTTTAATATTCAATCAAAATCAAATCATAATCAAAAAATCTTTATTTTCTTTACAATATATTACATATATATTATATACAATATATTGCCTAGCGGCGGCATGGGTCCTGATCGGCTCCGTGATGCTTCACCTCCGCTCCTTCGGGTTGTATGTATAACCACGGGTTAGTTATTGCCTAACTAGAGTGGACCCCTTCCCGGGCTCACAAGTCACAAAACCTTTCATCGGAGTTTATGAATTTTTTGTTTTCGTAAAATCTATGGTACCTATATGAAACTTTGCTCTTAAAAATGCTCTTAAAAGGCTAATTAAAAATAAAAGAATGCTTATTTCTCCCATTCCTAGTTTGATTGGCAATAGAAAAAAATCCTGAATAAAGAAACTATGACAAAGTATGGTTTAGTATAAAAAATAATTGCGGAAACAACTTAGTATCGAAGAAAAAAATAAAGTTTGAAAAGTGAAAAAAAAATTAAATATCTCTCAAAGGACTCAAGTGGTAGAAACGTAATAAAGTATAATAAATGCGCATCTAACTGGTGTATCGAACAAAGTATATAACAAGTTTACAACGCCTCGCAATTGACGTAATAAATTAATTTTATGAATCGATGACTTGAAAAAATGACCATCTTCCAAATTATTTATCTCAAAAACTAAGTAGAATTGGTACACGGGTGTTCTACTTTTAAGTTTGGAATACAAGACGGCATCGACCTATGGGCTTAGTTTAGAAATGTCCGATTTTGAGGATTTCTAAAACACTTTTTATCTTACGTTAGATTCTTTTTATCCAATTTTAAGGTCAATAAATCCGCTGTTATTGGGTATATTTAAACAAAAATAATAATATCTATCGACGCTCCACACCACGTCAATCTGGCCCCGTGCTAAGTATCCGAAGAACTTGTGCCACAGGTACCAGACAACGGGAAGTATATTTAATAATTTTATACTTACATATAAGTATTTAAGATTTTTATTATATTATACACATATTTAATACACATCCATGACCCAGGAACACAGAAATACTTTTGTTCCTTCGGCAGGATTCGAACCCGCGACCTCCGGTTTGAGCACCAAAGCGCTGAACCACTGAGCCACAGAGTAAGCCACCAAATAAGACCAGAAAAATTATTCTAAACATGACCTCTTTTTGTATCTGAGTATAATAAGTGCTTTATTAAACTATCGGCCCTAAAAAATCATATATTTTTTTTTTTTTTTTTTTTATGAAATATGGGGGCAAACGAGCAAACGGGTCACCTGATGGAAAGCAACTTCCGTCGCCCATGGACACTCGCAGCATCAGAAGAGCTGCAAGTGCGTTGCCGGCCTTTTAAGAGGGAATAGGGTAATAGGGGAGGGCAGGGAAGGGAATAGGGTAGGGGATTGGGCCTCCGGTAAACTCACTCACTCGGCGAAACACAGCGCAAACGCTGTTTCACGCCGGTTTTCTGTGAGCCCGTGGTATTTCTCCGGTCGAGCCGGCCCATTCGTGCCGAAGCATGGCTCTACCACGTACAATATATTTTTATATGATTTAAAATTTGCAAATTATGGCATGTGTATGAAAAAATAAAAGAAAACCCGACTGCGTAAAAACGAAAAGTAAAAGTCAGTCCAGTAGTCGGGACTTTTGACCTAAATATATATTGAATACCTAACAATGAAATAGTTTCTAGTATAAAAAATATAAATATATAAAAAGTATACGGTAGTTAGTAAAGAAATGAGCCTACGCGTTTGGTCTAAATAGTTGCCAAAGGTACAATCCACACACATATTATGTAGGTATATACATTCGAAGGCTAATAAGCACATTACTACTCCTTTGCGTCGCGCAGTCGGGTAACATTAAAATAATATTTAAAATGTCTCATATAATATATAAAAAATAATAGGCTTGCTTTATTATAATTATTACAGTATAGTGAATAGACCCCTTGAGTCACACACGTGCTGGTGCAGGTTCGATGCTGGGTTGTGGTGTATATAAGACTTTCTCAATAACTCTGTACTAACGCTAGACTTTAATTTACCCTAATCTTCTATGACATCCCTTACAAATGTAATTAATATTAGGTAATTTTAATAAATTGTGTGTAATGAAATGAGTTAATTTTATTTTAATATAATAATTGTATGGCTTAATTTATATTCATGTAATAATATAATATTTGCATGTCAGTAATTATGACGAAACATTTGTGACTAAAATAAATATGTAACAATATTTGTTCCTACAATGTTTTAAGCAAAAAGAATTTATTTATTTATAAAATTTGTATCGATTTAGAAGTTTCTATGAAAGCTGTTCCTCTGTACGTATCCTGTACGTTCCTATATACGTTCCTATACATATATTTTTTACTCTTTGCCCACCGCGTTCCGCCGAGCTGAGCGCCGTGCTGCAAAAGTCGAATGATACCCAACTTTGGGGCTTGCTGCTTTAGTCACTCGCGGCTTCGCCGAATTGGAATTTTCACGGTCGATTTTCACCGTGCTGCGGAAATCGTGCGGCTAGTCACCCGTGTAAACGCTACAAAAGTTGGGGCTTGCTGCTTTAGTCACTTGCGGCCTCGCCGAATTGGCATTTACACGGTCGATTTTCGCCGTGCGGCTGAAATCGTGCGGCTTTAGTCACCCATGTAAATCCCCCATAAGAGATTTCGGCCCAACGAAGCGTGACTTTCAACACATTTCGTTATTTTTCATGCAACATGTATTTTAATATTTCACAATTTTGAATTTTTAATTATTCGAACAATTGCTGTTAAAACTAAGTGTCTGTATTTTATAAATTAAAAAACGTGGTTCATGCCATAAAATATGAAAGAATTTTTAGGAGTGCAACTTTGTTCCATATAAAGTGTTAATAGTTTGTTTAGTTTTAAACTATTTTACATGCGAAATTGAAATGGATTTGCCAAGAAAGACGTAGAACGCATATTATAATGATAGAGGTGTAGATGGCTTGATGAAAGATATATAAATAAAATACGAATACATAAATGTCTACCAGCATTAAACGCAACGAATGCTTTTGTGTAGGATGCTGACACGCTTAGTAAACCCAGGATATAAGATAGACTCGGAACTGATAAATATAATTAAAATGTATTTGATTTAAAGATGTTCCCTCACCTGGAGCATTCGCGTGTAATGTAACGTTACGTATCCGAACATTACATCAGTGTAGGAGGTTAACCGAGCATTACAATGCAAACCTTGTGATAATCCAGTCCGCTCGGCGCTCCAATTTATAACCTTACATTACACGCGAATGTTCGTCAGTCAGAGAGGTACCTAGTATTGTAGTGTAATGCTCAAAATCGAATCTATAACGTTATATTACACGCGAATGCTCCAGATGAGGGAGCGCCTTAATAATAGAATTATTTTATTAATAATAATTTTAGTCATATAAAATTAATATTTAATATTTAATATTCATAAATCACACATTTAATACGAGTATGAATATTACGAGCATACCTGTCACGTCTTTGAACTAAAAATTGATTTGAAGAAAGAATTTGATTTTCAAGTGATAACGTCTTATAAATGTATGAACGCCGGATGCACGCACGAAAAATTGTTACGTTACACCTGATTGGTCATGTTTTACCTGAGCCGAGCATGCAAATGAGAGCGCGGAACAAGCAATAGAGGCACGATCGGCCTAAGCGTTCGGCTTGTGATGACGTTATCACGTAAAAGCATCATCCGTAAACCGACTTAACAATAAATCATTTTTTTTATTTATATAAACAATTGATCAACATCGTATACTACTAGCAGAATGAGCCTTTAAATCCTCTTGTATATTAAATTTTGTATTTTTTTTGCTGGCGATGTTGTCCGCCATTGATGCCAAAGTACCTATATATTGACTGTGACACCCTTTAATGCCCTTACCTGAACTTCTCTTCAGTAATAATAATATCAAGAGCTCTGTAACACAGGTTCTTCAGATATGGTGTGATATCTGAAGAACCTGTGTTACAGTTGCAGGTACTAAATAACGTGAAGTATATTTTACACTTTACTACTTTACATATTATTATTATATTAAAGTTTTTTTTTATATTGATTACTTAATTTAGTGGTGACAACACTTCGCTACAGGTGACAGTACTAACAATTCGATTAGGACTATCCCACAATTCACGTGACGCGTGGTCACCGTTCTCGTCTGCTCGGGACACTTGCGTTGGTGTCGGCACTCAGCGTGTAATACTATAGCAACAGCTGCGACGTATTTGAACATAATGAAACGCTCATCTTCACGCTTTCGATTTAAATTATATCTAACATTTGATATGGGTCCTTCTAAGGGTCAATTCTCACTGAAACGAAACGATACGCACCATGGCGTTACAATCTTATAAAATCTATTCAAAGTTTTATTCAACTTTATTTATTACAAGTTAATACACGTTTCATTGTAAGAGTTCGAATCTCAAGTTGCACTGCGCAAAAATATATATAAAAACCTAACCAAGAGCATGTCAGGACATGTCTAAGGAGGGTTCCGTAACTAAAAACGCGTAATATGCTTTTTTTTTAATTACTCCAAAAGTTACTGTCCAATTTGGTTCACAATAATTTTCCTAAAGAGTTTTTAGCATGATCTATCAGCATGGAAATTTGCAAGGTTCTATCTCCTCTAGTTTAAAAATGCTAGGGGGGGACCAACTTACAAACTACTTTGGAGGCCGATTACTGGAAAATGGGCAACTTTATAAAAAAGTAACGTATGAAACCTTGCCTTTATTTTAAAAGACCTATTCTACGATATCCCACAAGATGGGGTAGAGTGAAAAAAAATTTTTCATCCCCACTTCACATGTATGGAGAGCCACCCCTAAAATATAAAAATATTATTTTTTTATGATCCCGAAACCGTAATCTATATACAATCTATAACTGCATCAAATTTCATCAATTTATATTCATAATTACAGGAGCTAGAGGCGCGGACAGACAGACAGACAGACAGACAGACGGACAGAGCGAAACTATAAGGGTTCCTTAAGTATTACGGAACCCTAAAAATGACTTGTCGGCCATCGTATATTTTCCGCCCTGTTGGATTTAGAATGACGTTACATAGCTAACCATGCGTTGTCATCCAAACTATACGTGTATACAAAATTTCAGCTCAATCGGTGGAAGATATCTGCTTCACAATTGAGTTGCAAAATTTCACCCGAACAATACATTGCAAGTTAAATAAAGCTTTTAAAAAAGATACACGTTTCATGTGACTGATGTCACGTAGCGCTGTGTAGCGTCGTGTATCGTTGCGGTTTGAATAGGCAAGCGGACTGATTTTTATTTATTGCATAAATGAATAGTACTCTTAAATATGAGTAACTTCTTAGAAGAAACCGTATATCAAAAGTCAATATTTTCAAAGGTACAGCGATTTGTATACAAAATTTCGCTCCGCTCCAGTACCAAAAAAAAAATTTTTTTTTTGCGAAATTGGTAAACAAAACCTACATCATTAGTTTACTCACATCATATACAAAAACTTTCATTATGGTAAGTATGAACTTAAACGCACAAATATCGGAGATATTTACAAATATATTCCTGCGGCCATATACTTCATATACTACTTCATATACAAGTGACGTCATTTTTAGGTCGACTTTAGTATGGAGCGTTTTTAGGAGGCTCGCGAATTTTTTTATACAAAACGCTGTACCTTTGAAAATATTGACTTTTGATATACGGTTTCTTCTGAGAAGTTACTCATATTTAAGAGTACTATTCATTTATGCAATAAAAAAAAATTGTCCGATTGCCTATTAAGGCTAAGACCGAATTGAAATAAAACGTAGAGTGAGACTTCATGATAATTTCCAATATTGATCATAAAATATAGTATTTTATAAAATAGTTTTTTATACCATAACAAAATTTTATACATATAAACAGCCTCCGTGGTCTAGTGGTTCGAGCATTGGCTCTCGACTCGGGGGTCGTGGGTTCGGTTCCCGCATTGGAACAACAAAAAATTTTGTTTCCAAGTTTGGTTAGGACAATGGTTTGGTTTGGTGTCGGTTATCCGTCCCACTGGGTTATGAGAGTAAAGGAAGAGAGAGTTCTCTTGTGTACTGCGCACACACTTGGGCACTATAAAACTACTCCTGCGTAACTGCCTGGTTTCAATGAAAACGGCCACCGTCACCGAAATCGGTGTGGGGAGTTTTATTATAAATTGTATACATCTACCTAGTTTTTATATTAATGAATCCTATAGTTAATATTAAGTTAATAAAAAAAAAAAAATTTCGCCTCGTCAGAACATTGATAGCTTAGTCTTATAAGGAAATATGAAGTTATTGGAAAAAACTATTAGAATAATTATATTGGTTAATTAATGTCTACAAAGGCGATACACTTTAACATATTATCTACCTCCAGTCGAATTTTGTATGACATTTTTTACAAAAATTTAATACAAAATTCGCTACGCAATATCTAATAACTTATTGGGTCTTCATAACAGCCTTACTCTTCAATAGCTTATGCAATTTTTATTAAAAATAAATACGTGTTGTAAAATGTTTTAAGTGGCAATGCTCCCATTGGCAAACACAAAGAATATTCGTGAAAATAGTCGGTATCTGTTAAAGGAAAAATTTTCAGAGCTCCAACCGTCAACGCGATTTTTCCGCCGGAGCGCTTGTGATATTATTTAACATTCACAAACGGACAGCCCGACCGAAAAACTATAATGACCTTTTGAATGTACACCGTATTTTAAAACCGCAAATCCTTTTTATAATAAAAATCAGTCGCGTCCATTTTAAATATTACATCGAATTCATATTTTGTGGTGTAACCTTTGATTATTTAATTACGAGTACTATCCCTGATTCGTTAGTCTAGATTACTGATTAAATTACACTACATATTATTTTAAATAACTAGAGGTCATCCTGTGGTGGAAATTCGACCATAGTTCATGTTTTAATTTTAAAGTTTCAACTTTCTTAGGTTTCTTTTACCTCTAGCCTATGGTACAATTATTGTTATGATGAATCTTTTGTATTTATTTCATGAATACATTTTGTAGAAATGAAGCAAACATAAAAAAAAAGTTCAGCGCAAATAAAAACCTGAAACAGAATATTTTACTTTCAGGAAATGTAAAAAAGTAAAACATTTTTACTGTAGGTAGTACATTCATATTGAATTTGGCTTTTTAAAAACTTGTAATAAATATAAAGGAACAAGACAAGTAATGTAGACGTTACAATAATATAGTTACGTTACAATAGCTAGATTCGTACAGTGCCAAAAATTATATAAATGTTTAAACATTAAAACGTCTATCTAATGTTAGCGTAGTGTATCAAGGGAGGCCGTAGTGCTAATAAATAACTAGTTAAAGTCAATACATGACGTCGTATTGCTAACTAATACCAATAACAATATTTGAAATACCCTACAATGACGCTATTAAATATATTGTCATTTACAGAAAAGGTTTTAAAAACCATGCAATTACATCCTACACGTGTTCAATCATCCTACAAGTGTTGTTAGGCTAATGTAAATATATAAGCGATGCGTCCCCGTGCAGAATCCGCTAATAATAATAAATAACGTAATATAAATTGAGTGATTTTAAAAAGTACATTTACTTAGCGTTGTATAAAATTTGTAAAATCATATTTTTTTTATATTTCGTCACGATTTTTACTACATATAAAATACCATAATTTAGGTACCTTGACATAAAAAAACGGATTTACCTAAAATTTGAGTTAATAATAATAATAAGCCTTTTATTCCGAAATTTTTACAATTTTTCGTAATCTCTAGTGCATTAATCACAATAGATCCCTAATTTCGGTGTGCCTTGCGGCATAGGCCTCCTCCAACGTCTTCCACTGTTTCCTATCTGTTGCAATTCTTAGCCAAAGGGGACCTAGAGCAAACCTAGAGTCAACTTCAAATCATCTTTCCATCTTCTCACTTTGCGACCTCGGCTTCTTTCATGCTTAAAATTTGAGTTAGCGTAGTAAGTTGGTGTCGAAAAGTGCAAATATTTATCACTGCTTTACTTTTAAGCAACGAGATATTTAACCCAGATCTACGCAAGTAGGCTTGAACTGAGTATCATGCAATTCCGTTAACACATTGACATGAATACAAAAATGTTTTTACCCAAAAAAGCCTCACGAATCACGATGTAAAAACACGGATAAGGCTGCATCCCACAGCTAGTATGAACATTAATAGATAACTTACCTACATGACCCAGAGGACGTCACGTCCTACATCCCTTTGAAGGCAAATTTTTGTGTAAAAATCCTCATATTATCATTTGTTCATTTAGTATTCCGTTTGCCGAGCGTATTAAATATGTAGGTGAAACTAACTATAGCGCTCTGTGACAAGATAAACATTATATATTTATTCAGCGTAACCGAATTGCGCTAGTGTTTTTATGCACAGGGAATTCCGACAAAGTGGATAGGTGGAAAAGTAAGCAGAAATCGAAATAAAATATAAATACAACAGCTGTGTGAGATCAATAACATTAATGCAGTTAGCTGCGTAATCATAATGAACATTATAGCAGTATAATGAGCATGTAATTTTGTTTTTTTATTTATCTAAAACATTTTATGCAACAATTGTACAAAGTTGTGGCATTCTCTACTAGCCAAGCCAACCTTAGGGTGATGCAGAGATAGGTTGAAGTAGGCGCATATAATTACAAAAAAGCAATTGGTAAACTGAATATTATACAGGTATTAATAATAATAATAATAATAAACATTTATTCAACAAACACAGTCAAATATACTAAATATAATATATAAATATAGTATATAAGTACATGTTTACATAATCATACATAATAATCGTACATATAATAATATATACAATACATCTATTATATACCTAAACAATAACCTCTGTGGCTCAATGGTTGAACGTGTTGGTGCTCAAGCCGGGGGTCGCGGGTTCGAAACTCGCCGAAGGAACAAAAGGTTTCTGTGTTCCTCGATCATGGATGTGTATTAAATATGTGTATAATACCTATAGTAAAAACCTTAAATATGTATATACCTAATATAAAAGTATTAAATATATTACCGTTGTACCCGTAACACAAGTTCTTCGAGAACTTACCACGGGATCACGTTGGCGTGGTGTCAAAAACAAGAATAATTATCTATTTCTTAAGTTTTTTTAAAGATTATTTTTAATGTTCTTCTACCTAAACGTCTCTGAATAAGTTAATATTCTTAATTGATTTTTCACAACGTAATAGTATATTAGCCGTCTATAATAGTTCATACAAACTATAAAGCAAGCGATATTTTATCTTAATAATAATAATAATATACATGGACGCTTCACACCACATCAATCTGGCCCCGTGCTAAGTATCCGAAGAACTTGTATTACGGGTACCAGACAACAGGAAGTATATTTAATACATTTATACTATCCATATATTTAAGATTTTTAGATATTATATTATTTTATTATATTTAATATACATCCATGACCCAGCAACACGGAAAAACTTTTTGTTCCTTAGGCGGGATTTGAACCTGCGACCACTGAGGTCGTCAATATTAAATATTATAGTATAAACATCGTCTGTGATGCCCTTTACTGTTTTAAAAACCACATTATAATATTGTCTATTATGTGCGCCGTCAATTATAATGCTTAACTGCTCAAGTGTAATCTCTTTGACAACGTAATGCATGCATAATTCTGCTGATTGAATCCTAATATAATGTCAATCCTGATATATACCTACCCTAATATATCATATTAATATAATGCTTTGTCAATAACTTCTTATTAAAAGAGATGTTTGATTTAGGGCCAGCTCTATGTACACTACATAAGTAAATAGGAAAAAAATATGGGAGTTTCATAGAAATACAAAAAAAAATATATTTGAGGATGGGTACTTACGTATAAAAAAAAAATCATTATTTGAAGAGTTTTTTTATTGCGAGAACCCTATTTTTAGGGCGGCCATGATAGTTGTTTTGACTTGACTTTTGATGTAGTTGACAGCTTTAGGAAGAGACGTGTTCTTGAATGTTATACGTCTTTCTTTGTCAAAAGTCATGCCATTGTCAAAAAGACATTCTTTATCAGAATTAATTCTGATCTGATCCGCCATGTTTTATTTTACGTTGTGTTGCACTCTTGACGAAGTTATTTTAAATGTACATTGAAACGAAGTGAAATTAAATAAAATAAAGAATAGGAAACAGTTACTATATTATGTAGCTATATTTACATTTTATAGTGTACATAGTGCTGGCCCAAGCCTCATAAATTTCTAGAACATCTCTTTTGTCACGTCAACTTGGGATATCTATTACAGACACACGTAAGGTTTTTAAAGAAATATCAACTAACACAAAAAAAAATGTTTGACAAAACGTACGTACATAATATAATTATCTATCTATATCCCAACGTGTTGTTTTATTTATACACGTAAAGGTATACCTGACAGGTTTGCCTATAGATTTTTACAGGTAAACGGAAGCAATGTATGTTGCACAACTGTGCTGGTTTTCATACAGCATCAGCTCAAGCTTACCTCACAGTAACTGTGCAGACAAACCTGTCAGGTACACCGTTACATGGCTATCACCGTTATATGGCTACCAGGCACCGCAACCTTAGGTTCAATTCACACCAAACGAAACGATATGGGAGGCGACGGTATATTTTTAAGATATCGATTCAAAATTCAATCCGCGGGAACGCATTGGATAATCATAAAAATAATTTAATTATCCAAAATGGCGGCGATGTGGTTCGCCACCCATCACGTCTCGTTCTCGCGGAGGCGAAAAGTGCCCATATAGAGCCGCTTCGCTACGTTGAATGTAAGAGGAGGAATGGGTGGTAAGAATGAAAGTGGACGAAGCGAAACAAGTATATTGTATGGATCGTAGCAAGTGGAAAGAAGTGGTCTCTGCCTACCCCTGCGGGAAAAAGGTGCGATTATATATTATATGTATTCAAAATTGAGCTTTATTCATTACATAAGAACATACACTTTTCATTGGAAGAGTTCGAATGTCAAGTTGTACCACGGTGGCAGCCCAGCGCGGCGGCGAAATCCATACAAAATCCGACAGTGTCCCCTAAGCTGCAGCGCGTGTGTATAGGCTTACAAGCAAAGATTTCAAAACTCAAAACAGACTGTGTTGTACAATTGACAGAATAAATCTTCATAGAATAAAAAGTCACGACGTTTTGGTTTTCACCATCCTTAAAATGTCAGCCATCATGTTTTCACCATACTTCAAATTTCTAAAAATCTCTAAATTGAGGCCATTTAACTAGGTACACTTATTGCCTCAACATGCCTCGTCTATAATATATACGTCTATGCTTACAAGTGATTTAATTAGACTGATTCTAATGACTTTTGCCTTAGAATTGCGTTTGCAATTCGAGTAATATTTCCCTATAGCATGAATATCTGGGCAAGAACGCGAAAAGTTGTACATTGGACTTTTCTACATGTCCCCAGGTTATATCGTACTGCTGCATGACTTTAATAGGTTTTACAAGAATTGTTACCATATTATTTGATTTTAAAGGAAATAGGCTTGTCATATTTGTTAAAATATTACACATAAACCTTTATTATATTGTTAAAATTCAAGTTCAAAAAATTGCAAATTCGTTGTATAGTACTGTCCCCTAAAAAAAAAATCGGCATTTAACAGCGTTTTGTGAAAATAAAAGTTACTTGACTGGCAAACCTCTGGTTGCATTTGAAATTTGGCAGGATTTTAATCATTTATTAAGTTTATTGTGTTGCCAAAGCCCGAATTTTTACTAAAAAAGCAATTTTTAAACTTGTCCCCGACGTATGGACCTACCGGACATGTCCAGGTTCCGTTACCGTATTTTCCTTTAAATTTTTAGTATTTTTGCTCCATGTGGTATTCATATTGTACGTAAATGGCAAAATCATAGTGAGACCGAAAAAATATAAAAACAGGTGTCTATGGTTTAATCACCCATTTTATTCAAACGGCTGTTTAATTTTTCTGTTTGGTGAGTGGTTATGTTTCTACGGGCACTGTCCGGTGAGTATATATATTTGTTTATTGATGTTTTAACGTTTTTCCAAGACAGATTTAATGTCTAAAACTTAAATAAACTATTTAAGATTACTATAATGTGAAAAAATGTGTGATAAATATCAGCAATTGTAGAAATTTTATAGTTTTGTTTAAGAAGTACTCGATTCCGTTACCTCATGTCCGTTACCATCACGGTGGTAACGTATAGGCCGGACTTGAAAGTCACGAACAGGATCACGTAAAGCAAGGTTTACATGGTGTAAGCTTGATTTTTTTGTATTATTTTATTTATTGAATATAATATTTTCTTACAGTGCGAGGCAAATTAAGGGTTTTGTTTTTAGTAGTCTTAATATGAGTGTGACCTTTATGTAGGGTAGGCGGGTACCTAACTACCTACCCTACATTAAGGTCACACTAAATACGACTGAATATATTTTATGTAGGTACATAAAATATAATTATTCAATTGTATTTTTATGTTTACCACTGATCACCATCATTTATATGAATTAAAATGAAATGGAAATATTTTTTGAGATTTTAATTATCTTCTGGATTAGTTAAATAGAATTTCATCAAAATTGATCCACTATTTTGGGTTTTTGGGACAAATCTAACGATACCTTAATTGTTGAAATCCATCCAGCCATTTGGAAGATACATGGGAATAAAGGAATTTACAAACATACATGCATGCATACATACATACATACATACAAGATATGCGCGAAAAATATAACCCTTCTTGACAGTCGGGTAATTAAAAAGTGAATACTTATATTAAGCGTCATGTGAACTCAACCTTACAGGGTCCTGTTCGTTGACAGCATGTCCTGTTACGAGACTGTACCCTAAACCAATGTAGCTAAAAATGTTAATTTTATTTGAGAAAGTTTAAAATATGTATACATATTTTTAAAGAAATAACGTAGTTTATCAAAATACTAGAAATTAAAATAGTTAAATATCAGAACAGCCAATTTTGTGAATTTTATGAAAAACTTTTGGATACATTTTACACATTAAGTAACGTACAGGACAGGAATACTAAATTGATCTCGTGTATTTCTAAGTTATCGAACTGAAAATATATTTTATAAATTTAAAAGCATGTTTTCTTTCATTCAATAAATTATATTTGCATACATTTTAAGTTTTTACAATATTAATCAACCAAGAACCAGCGGTAACGAACAGGATTCAAATTAACGCCTCCTTTTAGAAATTTACTAATTTCTCAAAAAATAACGATTTTACGTAAAAACTTTTGTGATTAGCGGAAAAAGGAATTATTAGAGACAATATTATGTGAAATATCCTAGGAAATTTTACCAACAAAAATCAAAGCTCAATATTGAAGCAGTGTACTACTTTTCGCGTTCTTGCCCATCTACAACTTTTCCCACCCGATATAAGTTTTGCATCTAATGTTTATTTTCAGTGGCACATTATGAAAACGCGACGTCATCGCATTAAATGCGGTAGTATTACGTGTTAACACCGTAATACAACACGAAGGAAAACATCGCCCTTAATCACCTCGTACCAGCTAGAGGTTTTGTTTTACACTTTGTTTACACTGACGTTTTTGCATGTGATATACTTCTAAAGGGTTAAATAAATATAAGGGACCCCGCGCAGACGGGACACAAACGAGCGAATAGTCGCGCATGCTAAGCTGTTGTCGCAACAGGCTACATGTCTGAGCCTATAAAAAGGCATGAAAAAGCGTTTTACGTACAAAAGTAATTATGCTTCGGCACGAATAAATAGCGTTAACCAGCAAAGGAAACTGGCGTAAAATATTCACAAAAAAAAACAGAACCTCAATTCTCGTATTTATAGAAGACTTTCATTTTATTTTGATTGTATTATAAGCAGAGGTCGGCGTAGGTAGTGCCATCCCGCGGGATTCGTTAATCGCGGCATAACGTGGACATGCCTCTCAATCCCGCGATTTTGGGATTCGCATTGAAATCTATACTAATAATATTATAAAGCTGAAGAGTTTGTTTGTTTGTTTGTTTGAACGCGCTAATCTCAGGAACTACTGGTTCGAATTGAAAAATTCTTTTTGTGTTGAATAGTCCATTTATCGAGGAAGGCTTTAGGCTATATAGCATCATGCTAAGCTCAATACGAGCGGAGCACCAATCAAGAATGTTTCAAAATCGGGGTTTTTTTTTCTTTTGAGAGCTTTCGCTGCGTATGCTGCGGAAAAGGTTAAAGTTTCGCTAAAATGATATATGATAGAATTGTTCCCCTTTAAAAGTCCTAAAAAAAGTCCGCGACTGTATATGTCTATCTTTTAAGGTTGGCTCACAATCAGTGACGGATTAAGACTACTTGATGCCCTAAGCAATCCACGCCTGTGGGCCCCCCGTATGTCAACTTGAATCGATCTTTAAAAAGTACCGCCTAAAAACATTAGTTTTTAGGGTTCCGTAATCTATACTAATATTATAAAGCTGAAAAGTTTGTTTGTTTGTTTGAACGCGCTAATCTCAGGAACTGCTGGTTCGAATTAAAAAAATATTTTTGTGTTGGAAAGTCCATTTATCGAGGAAGGCTTTGGGCTATATAGCATCACGCTGCGACCAAAAGGAGCGAAGACTTAATGGAAAATGTGGAAAAAATGGGGAAAATTATTCATCTTTGAGGGCTTCCGTTGTTTGTTTGAAAACGCTGATCTCAGAAACTGATAGATCGAATTAAAAAAATATTTTTGTGTTGGATAGTCGATTTGTCGAGGAAGGCTTTAAGCTATATAACATTACGCTGCTACTAATAGAAGCAAAGCATCAGTGAAAAATGTTGCAAAAACGGGGAAAATTATTCATATTTGAGGGCTTCCGTTGAGTACGCTGCGTAAACAGTTCAAGTTACCCAAAGAATATGTATGAAAGAATTATTCCCCTTTAAATGATCAATTAAATGTCCATGACAGTATATGTCTATTTTTTAAGATTGACTCACTATAACCTTTTTTATGGTTATAAAATTTGGTCGAAATTAATGCATTATTGCGCCATCAGTTGACGCGGACGAAGTCGCGGGCAACAGCTATACATAATAAATTGATGAAATTTGGTCCTGTGGTAAGTTCTCGAAGAACTTGTGTTACGGGTACCAGACAACGGTAGTTAATTGTAACGTATGCATAGAAGCGGGCTGGTACAATTACCTACTCACGGGCGTAGCCAGGTTTTAGTTTCGGGGAGGGTTCAAGAAAATTAAACGACTAAAAGTACATTACTGTCGGGGAGGGGTTTAGTTTTATTTTCTTTAAACACCCCCCAGTGTTTCAAGAAAACAAAACCAAAAGAACATTAAATACTAGTCTTTAACCTATTAAAAGCCATGATCTCATTAGAACAATGGGCCCTCATTTTTCTTTCGTTTTTACAGAGGTAAAAACGAAAGAAAAATGAACTGAAAGAGTTCAGCTTTTAACCCTGAAAGTCTGTGTAATGCGAAAAAATACAAATATCAATAGCCTAAAGCTGAACGTCGGTACTGAATTTTATAATATGTTCTTTAAGCCAAATACGAGCGAGCGAAGCGAGCGAGCAATTTTTTTTCCATTTTACAGGTTAAAATCTGTTCAAACGTTAAACTAAAACACTAAATAACGGTGAAATTCAAAAAAATACCATACAATCAACCAGCTAAAACAGAACATCGGTACTAAATAATTTAATATATATTTCATGTGAAACGCGAGCGAGCTAAGTGAGCGAGCAAAATTTTTCCTATTTAATAGATTCAATCTGTTCCAACTTTAATTCCTAAAAATACTGTAAAACTAGGATGATTTTGTAATTTCAATTACAGTAAAATTTGCGTAATTTTTGATGTTTCAAAATAGATGACAAAATTAAGTTTGGTTAGTCATTTATTACTTATTTCACACTTTTTTCGTCGTATATAATTTTGTGATCAGTGACGTGCCCAAAATATTGTGTCAAAATATTGTGCTATAGGTTTGAAGATTCGATGGCACGCGTGCCATAGGTTCACGATTCCTGTTTTATTGATTTTATTGTTTTTTTTTCCTAAAGTACAAAAGTCTTTCAGGGTTTAAAGTTTAAAAAGATTGAAAGGAGTAAAAAACCTTTGTTCGCATTCTCAGTTTGAACGCAAATTTAGGGTTAATGGGGCGGCAAAATATGTTAAATGTCCTGGGGCGCAAAATTTCTAAATACGCCTCTGTATATGGGTCAGATCTCTGTCATATATATACCAGCCGGGGGGCACTAGCGGGCAGCGAATAGGGAAGCAGGAGCGGGGTTATGACTCTATTTTTTTTTTGTGCTTCTTCTGGTGCCCCCCTAGACGTGATGCCCTAGGCAATTGCTTAATTTGATTAAGGGTTAATCCGTCACTGCTCACAATAGCCTTTTTATGCTAACCAAATTTGTTCTAAAATTAAGCATTAATTGTGAGGGTGTTTTCATAAAGATGATATTAATCCTTATCCAAATAAATACGTTATTCATTACAAGCATTTAATTTAGAAGCAATTTGCCGTTTACATCATTTGATTTCAATGAGTATTTTAGAAGATATCGCAGTAATAAAATAATCAGCGCGCAATAATGATGTGCGGCGCGCTGCGGGCAGTCGTGAGATGGAAGCGCTTCTCCTTCTACGTAAATGAAGTCGCGGGTATATTTTAGCGATATCCCAAATTCCCAAAGTAAATGTTCCACGCGGACGAAGTCGCGGGCAAAAGCTAGTAATATATAAACGGAAATACATTCAGAATTTGATATTTAAACAACAAATATTGTTACGAACGTAAATAAAGAAATAATTTGTTAGTTTTTTATTTATTTATCATAATTATAAGTTTTATATGATATTAACAAATAAGTGAAAAATTAACAGAAATGTGATTATATTTATTTGGATATAAGTAGTATATCGTAGATCACTTTCAGGCTTGCCTGTGTTACCTGCAAATAATTTGATTGTTTAATTATAAAAATCCATTTAATGTTTATCAAATATTGACTTTCTTTTAAAATATATTTAAACAACAATAAACAATAACGAATTCGCTTAGTGACACCGTAAAACATTCGACGCAAATAACCGAGCGATCATTCGCAGGCAACACAGGCAAGCCTGAAAGTGATTTACGATGGACTACTTATATCCAAATAAATATAACATTTTTTATTCTTTTCGTCTGTTATGTGTGGATGGGATATTTTGGACTCACGCGCAATAAAAATGCTACACACAGAACAACAAGCCATGTGCTACTCGCATGTGTCTGCTTGCTGTGTGCGGGGTGCGGGCCACCCGCACCCCGCACTAGCCCGCACCCCGCACACGTCTTGCTCCTGCGGTACACCCCTCAGACCGCTCGCCTCACTCTTGTTCTTATGTTCGTTGAGTGCGCGCACGCTGTTATTTTAAGTGATACCGACTACCCATACTGGCTTGTTTTAAGGATTTTGGACCATCTTTTTTTTAATTACTTGACTTGTTTTTACTGTTATTGTAGCTCAAACAAGGAGATAAATCAATGATACAATTCTAAAAAGTGTATAGCTATATGAAAATAACATATCTTCGAAACACTTTATAATGCTATACATTATAAAGTATTTGGAGTTATTTTAACATATTTCGCCAGATAAAAAACAAGGTGATTAAGATTAAGATGGAAAACAAGTTCGGTTAAGAATATGTGTAAAAGTGTATTTGTTGATGAAAAAATAGAATATAATATGCCATTAAAGTATCAAATTTTAATTAAAATGTTTGTACCAAAAAGTACAAATATTTTAATTTGATAAGTGAAATAGTTAAATTTTTTTTTTCATACTGGCAACTAAGCAAAACATGGCTGAAGAAATATTAGACGTAGAAAAACGTTTAGTGACTCATTTATTTAGGCCTTTTTTATCCGGCGAAGTTATGACTCGAAACTAGTTTTTTTTTTTAAATTTCCAATTAAATGACCTGGAGGCATATCCATAATAATAATCGAGCCGTCGTGAGTATTTGACCTAAAATAGCATTAATTGTAAAGTAAATACTCGATTATTCGCGATAATTCGGGACGCGGGATTTTATCCCGCAATCCCGGAGGTATGTCCATGTTAACATATACAATTGAGGTCATTCACCCTAAATGGCACTACCTACGCCGACCACTGATTATAAGTGAAGCGACATGTTATTGTAAACTGATTTTATGAAGTTTCGACCAATCAGAGCGCGTTTCACATTGGTTTGACGATTACGAGAATTCCGTTTGGCAGTTTAGCGTATCGGGACTTGTTTGTAATGGTACGTATTAATGCAGGTTTTATTTAGCAGAATTTACCCCTCAGGTTATCACGTCGCGGGTTTCTTGTTGGCCGTCTACGCCGAGCGTTTTTTAACAATAATTGTTTTATTGTGATTTTTATTCAATATTCGCTATTTATCTGCATTTGCGCTGAAGAACAAAAAAATAGTTTTACATTTTTTAACTTTAGTGATAGTGCCATATTATGTACCTAGTGTGCATGCGTAAGGGTTTGATTTCAACACCTTTATATTATGGTTTTGTTTGATTTCTAACCCGCGAAAATGTGTCCGTTTCAACAAGGCTGGGACTATATACTCCGGAATCCGGAATGCCGTAGAAAATTTTGAGCATTGAAAATAGAACTCTGCGCTAATACAATGGAGTTGAAAATCGAACACATGTGTGTCGAGTTAAATATCAATGTCAAATAGTTCTATATCAGTATAAATAATTCTATTATCAGTGCTCTGAATTATAGTCCCAGCCTTATCTGGTAGGAGGAGAGGTTCATATTGTTATCAATTATCATGAACAATATTAAATTGCCAATAAAAAACAGGGTCTATATCCTTATTCTCTTGGTGTAAATAATCTCAGTATAATAATAATAATTAGTAGACCATTTACTTAAGTTCGAGTAGGTATATTTAATGAATTAGATGGTGACCGCGACAAAAAGAAATCTCGCAGGAACCGTACACTTTTCCGCAATAAAAAGTAACCTATGTCCTTCCTTGTGGTCTACTCTATATCTGTGCTAAATTTCATCGTAATCGGTCCCGTACTATCAGAGCCTGTTTATTTCTAACAAACAAACATACCTACCTACAAACCAACAGATTTTTCTTCTTTCTTATATTGATGATTTATAATAATGGCCATCATAATATGATTACTAAAGCTTAAGTACAGCAAAATTTGGTAAAGTTAAATTTCAAATAATTGTAATATAACTATGAAATAAAATTATTATTATTCAAAGCATAAACATAAATATTCATTCCCGAATATCCATTTACTAAATTTCGTGATTGGGATTTGACAAATGACGGTCGACAGATGTTTCGGATTGATGTGAACTATTCAAGCGAAAACTCTACAAAGATCTTTATTAATCTTTTGATCTGACATTCTCGGCTCATTTCGAAATAAAATCCTTTCCTCGGAAATCGGATTATCTCCTTTTGGGAATTGAACATAATATTTTGTATCTTTTATGATTACATTGTTATTAATATATCTACGGGCTACTTATGTATATATGTATATCTATATCTACACTAATATTACAAAGAGGAAATTTACTTTGTATTTTTGTGTGTGTGTGTGTATGTTTGTAATAAATAAACTCAAAAACTACTGTGCCAATTTTAAAAATTCTTTCACCATTAGAAAGCTACATTAACTCTGAGTAACATGAAGTGATGAAGATATAAATAGAAGAACAAAAGTATGTTCTACAATATTAAAGAACATCCATACATCCAATCATCATCCATCACCACAAACTTTTACAGTTGTAATATTAGTAGGATGGATGGATGGATATTTGTTACTCTTTCACGCAAAAACTACTGTACGGATTTTGATGAAATATAGCTTGAGTTCTGGTTATAAACATAGGCTACTTTTTATCCCGAAAAAGTAGCCTATGTTTATAACTCGTATTAACGCGAGCGGATCCGTGGGCAATAGCTATTATATAAAGGACAAAGCTGATTGACTGATGTATTAACGCACAAGCCAAATTCTTAAGGCTAGAAATTTTAAAGATTTGTACACGTAAGTATTCCTCATGTGACGTAGGCATTCACTAAAGAAGGATTTTAACCCCCTCGGGGGTACAATAGGGGATGACAGTTTTAAATCTAATCTCACGCGGGCGAAGCTGCGGGCAATTTAATGCTAGTCTTAAATATAAATTTTCGTGTCACATTATTTGCTGAGAATAGGTTGTAAGTTTTTATTATACCCCAAAAGTAATGAGAGGGAATTGCAGCCCGCCCCGAAGTTTAAATTTTAGTTTTTGGTATATGTTTTTGAAGTGAAACCCCTTTAGCAGCGTTGAGGGTGAAATTTAAAAGTCACGTCACGACACGACACGCGAATGGACACGGATAGAATGCCACCTGTCTAAGGCTTTCTTACTTACTACATAATACACTGCTGATGGCCCTAGCAGGCTTAATATGCACACAGTAGAAACACCGATGAATAGAAAATATGATAGATTGAAGAAACATTAATACCATTCGGAGCAAAATAAGTCTTATTGTAAGGTAGCAAGGTCGATGTATCGTCGTTATGAGAAAGAACATTTCGTTTCTTCCCCAGCATGAGCTCACAAAATGGCATCTTTTGACAGCTAAAGTAGAAACGTTTTCTTAATTTAATGCCAAAAAGTCTTACAATAATGTCAACCACTCCACATCATGGCGGTCCAAGACAAATATTTTCTTTACGTTAAGTCATATACTTGATAATTTGATAATTTTTGACAAAAGAATTCCCGGCAGCCATTTTAAAAATATTGCTATTTAGAAATGTTGACTTCTATTGACGACCTTGTTACCATAGATAAAGAACTATGTATATTGCAACGAACTGTTTCAGATAGAATATTTCTTCTTTAAAAATATTTCTGTGGATCGCCATGCTAAGCCTGCAAGCGTATAATATGTATTATTTTTATATTATTTTTTGAAGTACACATCACTTTAAAAATTACAGTGATAGAGATCATTCTTTGATTTTGAATGATAAATGAAGTTTTACTTCTGCCACGTGAACTCAGTACACGTAATTTGTTTTTATTTTATGATTTGAGAGTAAAAAAAATAAATCCTATTTGTAATTTAAAATTAACAGCTTTGCACTACAGTGAATCAGGGTAACTTTGAATCATCATCGACATATTTTTTAAACAAACTTTTACTATGTTAAGAATTAGTCAAAAGAGTTTAGTTAATCTGTGCTCTCAGGTTGGTTTTCATGCTATAAAGTTTTATAACGTCTTTAAAAATGACTAATTATATTAAAAACTGGCAATTTTGTCGTGTGTCAAAGTTACCACCTAACTTGGGTAACTTTGACACAAACTAACTTTTAATTATTTTACAGCTTCAGGATAATATTAGTTTATGTTTTTATCAAATATTGATGTAGTGGGGTCATAGACAAGTCAAAAAAACCATAAAGTTATTACATTACATTATGTTTTTATATACCTTGATAGCAGCAAAGTTAACGAGATTTTTTTTTAAAGTTTTGCACTGATTTTTACCCATTATGTTGCGCGCGGTTAAAATCAAAAGTTTTTGATATTATCTTCTTTTGACAGCTGCTTTTTTTTTAGATTTCGTTTACGAAGTATGTTACGTACACGAATTGGTATTAAATTTTAAGCGCCAATTGTTTCCCACATAAAACAATAGAAAAGAATTATGTGAACAAACTGTCAAAGATACCCTCGTGATTCAAAGTTACCCTGAATGACCGTAAATGCTTTTAATATTATATTATTTAACCTTTAACACTAAAAAATAATTATATTTTTTTAAACTTCGTCTATCTGTCTATGTTATGTTTGTTCCGTTATGGCTCCGTTTCCATTAACAGTTCCACGTAAACAAATTTGCGGGCAGCAGCTTGTTATAATAAATCTACAACTAGGTACATAGTCAAGACAGAACAATTGCGTCTAGAGTAGATGATCCTGAGTTTTTTATATAATATTTACTATGAATATAATTTTGCGTGAAAATACTGAAAAATATCAAACAAATCTCGAAAAATAAAGAAACCATACAAAAATCACGACAGGACGTAACGTACAAACTAAATTACCCTAATGAAAACTTAAGGCAACCCGCAACCTTCGTCAGAACGTCACCACTATACCACGGAAGAGTACGGCACTAGACCGTTCCGTCTCGCTCCCCCATTAGCGATAAAACCAGCAGCGGATACATTCGCATGTCATTTGGGCAGATAAATAACATTACGCAGACCAGTGAAGCTGAAAATTGTTCGAAATGTACTCCACAAAGATAGGTCGCGTTTGCAAATAAGAATTTTGATTTCGTTCAGGCTGACGCACCAGCGAGTAAATAAGTATAATTTCGTGCGGATTTGTTGAAAATAAATCTGCTTTTTACCATATTCCCGTTTCTCTGTATATTTATTGCGGGTTTTCGTCTTGATAAATAGTTGGTTTGTACATACGCATCTACTTAGACTAGAGCTCGGCTAGTGGTCAAAATTCTACCATATTTTACTTTTTAAGTTTTTAGGTTTTAAATGCCATTAAAAATACATAAATGTTGTCATTGGAATGTGAAATAAATATTATCAATTGTGCCAAAGCTACTTTTAATACTTGGTTAATATACTTGAAACGCTTTGGGTTATGACTTCTAAGTGAGAGAATGGTGTAATTTTTTTTAAAATAATTTTATGTATTTTTAAGCGTTATTAAAAATATATGCCTATTAGCTTTCCATACACTTTTCTTCAGATAAACTATAAATGTGTCAAATTTTACACTCCTACGCTAGTAGGATTTTCATAAAACATTACCCACTGAAAGTACACAGACTGTCAAAATAATGATTCCCTTCTTCCCTTCTCCCTCCTTTTTGGCTTCGCTGTAGTTCGGCAAAAATAGAATAAGATAAATATGTGGGGCTCCTATAAAATTTATTTTATTCGGTTTTTTCTGTTTCATTTTTGGCCGTTTTGTACGGAACCTATCGTGCGCGAGTCCGCCTCGTACTTGGCTGATTTCCATAGATTTCCATAGATAGCGTTCTTTGTTTGTGATATTACTCGCTCTATTAAACATTGAAAAAAAAAAAAGATCACATGTAACAACTAGCATTAATTGCCCCAGTTTCGCTTGCATGAAATGTTTTAAGCTTTTTTCCCTGTTTTACCTCCTTGTGGGTTGAAATTAGAAAAATCCTCTATGGTAAATGGCCTGTGCGTTGATACATCATCAATCAATTGGCTTTGACTTTGACATATATATCTACATATATTCAAGGAATTTGTAAGTATTATATACAACAGGAAAGAGCACTTCAAACTTTATTTTCTTTTAATTCAATCAAAAATGATCTTTACGACTCAGACTTAAAGCTTATCACGTGCGCAATAAAAAAACCGGTCCCGGTGAGATAGCTATAAGTTATCCCTGTGTCTCGTTCTAACAAGTAACCTAGTGTAGCCAGTTTATATCTTTCCTTAAATTTCAGGTTTGGTAGATTTTATATGCGATATGGTGTATAAGCAAGAAATAATAATAAAATCGGTTAAATATTATGTTATTCATAATCTGAGAGAGAAATGTAAAATAAAAATCACTAGTTATTTAGAACCTACCTACTAACCGATAATTAGAAATTTGTTATTTATTTTATGATTATTTGCATTTTGGTAGAGTAAAATGGAAGAAATGAAAATAGAATAGTTGCAACACAAAACGCCGTGTATTTCCCTTGGAATATTCTAGATGTTCGGGTGACAATATGATTTAATAGGGAATATAGGACATTTATATTATTTTATCTACCTTCATGATATTGTGGAGAGGAAACCTTTGTATGTTTGTATGTTATGGATAATTTCTGAAACCTAACAGATTTGAAAAATTCTTTCACTGGTAGAAAAATACTTAATCCCTGAGTGCTATTATGTGCGCATAGTTACGTGAGATCCTCGCGGTCGGGCGGGCGACATCAGACAGACAGAGTTATAATATTAGTAGGTAGGTTTATCTGTATAGGATGACCTATAATATAATAATAATATTTATGGATACTTCACACCACGTCAATCTTGTCTCGTGGTAAGTTCTCGAAGAACTTGTGTTTAATTTTTTATGCTTTTATTTAGTTTCACCTTTGTCGGTCTGTAATGGAATCTTGCAAGTTAAATTTGATCCACTTCCCGGTTTCCGATTGAGTTTAAATTTTGCACGAATATGTAAATCACATGACAATGTAATATTATGATGACGTGGAGCTGATCTGATGATGGAGCTGGAAGGTGGCCACAGGAATTCCGAAATAAAACCACATAGTCCCATCGAATTTGGGCTCGTTTAGTTCGTCTTGACAAGTACTTTGATACTATATGGTAACCAGGGTCTGATGATGGAGCTGGAAGGTGGCCATAGGAACTCTGTAATTAAACGACGCAACCCCATGATGCAAGTTTGGGCTCGTATGATTCGTCTTGACGAGTATCTTGGTTGGCGTGAATATGCAATCAAATGAAAGGGCTTTCTGAGAATAACTCGAAATTCCAACATGACGGAACATCCAAGATGGCTGACAAGTAATTTTTAATGCACTCCTACAATATGGGTATCAAATGAAAGGGCTTGCTGAGAATAACTCGAAAATCCAACATGACGGAACATCCAAGATGGCCGCCAAGTCATTTTTAATGCACTCCTACAATATGGGTATCAAATGAAAGGGCTTGCTGAGAATAACTCGAAAATCCAGCATGACGGAACATCCAAGATGGCCGGCAAGTCATTTTTAATGCACTCCTACAATATGGGTATCAAATGAAAGGGCTTGCTGAGAATAACTCGAAAATCCAACATGACGGAACATCCAAGATGGCCGCCAAGTCATTTTTAATGCACTCCTACAATATGGGTATCAAATGAAAGGGCTTTCTGAGAATAACTCGAAACTCCAGCATGACGGAACATCCAAGATGGCCGACAAGTCATTTTTAATGCATTCCTACAATATGGGTATCAAATGAAAGGGCTTGCTGAGAATAACTTGAAAATCCAACATGGCGGAACATCCAAGATGGCCGACAAGTTATTTTTAATGCACTCGTACAATATGGGTATCAAATGAAGGTATGGTGTGTTGGGGTTTTTTGAGGTCCTTACTGAGTAGAGTAAAATCTGTAGAAGGTCTCCTTATTGAAGAGCTTGACTGTACTAAATTAACCGGCAAACAACCTTGCAACAATGATGCGTTAAATAAGATGAACGAAATGAGAAATCTATCTAGCGATAACTAAAAAGTAAAAAAAAAACTTTAAAAAAACAAGCTTTTATTTGAATGCGCTAAAACGAATAAAATATTTTTTCCTTTAAAACTTTTACTATCAACTTATAACGTAATTACACAATTTATATGATATAAAAGCTTGTCGAGAATCTTGTTGAAAGAAAAAGCTTGTTTTTTTTAAGTTTTTTACTTTTAATTTATTAATTATAATAAAATATGTGAATAATTCACATATTTAAAACTTATACACATCCATGACACGGAACATGGTAAAACTTTTTGTTCCTTCGAACCAGCGACTGGTTTGATCACCAACACTAGGTCAAAGAGGTCGTCAAACTTTTAATTAGTGTAAAATATACTTGACCACGTGATAGTGCTCATGATTACAAACTTTCCCAAAGTAACTTTTTTAGAATAACTTTTTTTATTTAAACCACCTCAATTTAACATTAGGTAGCGAATTAAATAATAATAAAAAACAACGGGTTGCACTCCAGGAGTGCCGGTAGAAGTGAAAAATCTCAAAAGTCATTTAACTAGACACTTTTTTCACCATAGTGTTTTCAATGTACGTCAAATTTCAAAATGGCCCCATAAATCTCAAAAGTGGGGCCATTTAACTGGAGACACTTCTTTTCTCTATCGTGATTTCACTGTACGTCCAATTTCAAAATGGCCTCAAAAATCTCAAAAGTCGAGCAATGACTCGAATGGCGGCTTATACTTATATTGTACGCGATATTGGTGTCACTCATACAACTAGATTTTAAAAACCAAGTTTCAATATACTAACATAGCTTCTAAGTAAAAATGTTTACTAACAGTGTTGACCGAAATAAAAACATTTTATTTTATTTATTTGTATTGTATCTCCCTCTCTGCACAGATTTGATGTCGAGAGCTCATTCCAGTTGTTTACTTACAAATTCCATGGATATATTTTGTTCAGTTATTTACGTCTTAAGATCGAATGTATAATTAAATACGCGCCAAGATTTCATTAGGTATCGTTATTAAGATGATGATGATGATTACTGTAAGTTACAAAGTGGCATATGCTTGCAGTTCTTTAAACAATGCCGAAATTTACAAAAGCATATCTTTAAAGACTGAGGAGTTCTGTTCAGTGCTTTTGGATCCAGGGTACACATTGGTACAAAATCTTATTTTTTGGTAGCATATGCTAGTATTACTTCAGTAAAAGTCAAAATCACTAAATGTGTCAATATAAATTTCGAGGAGTTCCCTCAATTCGTCATGAATCGCATCAAAAGGTTTCCACTTTAGTGACTAAAGGACCAATTTCGAATTTAAACCCTTTACAATAACAAAAGAATTTTGCAAATAGGTCCATAAACGGCAAAGTAATGTTCAAAGATCTCCGTGTTAGTGTAAAATACTATGAGAAGTACCTTTTATATCATAATAATGTGATGATGTATGGTGTGATGGTGGTGGTGATGATGATGATTACTCTAATTGACATGGTAGCATATGCTTGAACTTCTTTAGAAAAAGTTGAAATCACCATATGTTTCCAAACTTCAACTAATTTGTCCCCAAATTAAAAATATTGTTGTCACTCTTGTTAAAAAGAGACGGAGCGGTTTGTATTGTATCTCCCTCTCGGCACAGATTTGATGCCGAGAGCTCTTTCCAGTTGTATATAATACTTACAAATTCCTTGCATATATTATATAGATTAGCAGGCAGTATCTACAAAAAAAAACGGACAGTTCATTTAATTAAAATTCCTCAGAATCACACAAGGAAGCCCGGTAAAGACTAAACTCATTTATTCACCCACGTAATAACAATTATTGATGCCATTTATTATTCACTTCGTTGGTTATTATTGTAAGTTTTGATGAGACCCAGAAGTTACGGTTAGTGCCTAATAACAAGGCCCCGGGGTAAACAGCCAAGTTTGAGGAGGTACCTGAGGAATTATTGTTTTACGCATATATAACGTATATTTAGGTACATAATTGGTGATTACAAATACGACGTTCAGCATAACCTTTTTCATGAGAAAAGTTTATACAATATATTTTCTTTTTACTACAATGAGTTTTAGTTTTGGAATAATTCTTGCAATATTTGTTCAGATTTTCAGTGCAAAAGGGAGAACCTATGTGGTTTTATTTTCGTGTGGGTTAGTGCTATTTCAATGTGATTCTTTTCAAAACATTGATTGACAAACATAAAGGTTTATTAACATCATAATATTAAAACATACAAACATTAAATACAATATAAAAAAACGGTTTTAAAATTGTCTAATGGCCGTCCTGAAAAATAATGCAAATTTAATTTGTATCTCTTTTGCATTCAATTCATATATTTTTAAATATTATTAATATATTCAATATACATACATGACACAGAAACACAGAAAACTTTATGTTTCTTCGGCGGGATTCAAACCTGCGACCTACGGACTAAGAGCCAACGCGCTAATTACTGAATCCCAGAGGTGAAACAAATGATAATCGACTACATTGCAAGTTTTTGGTCGTATGATTGAAAATGTATTTTCAATATGAATAGTTTTTTACGTATACGTAAAAAATTATCTATGCGCACAAAAATATAAGTGCGAAAGTTTGTGAGGATAGATGGATGGATATTTGTTACTCCTTCACGCAAAAAACTTCTAAACGGAACTTAAAAAAAACTTAAAAACATCATAATGATGAAATTTGGTAGTGTAGTAGTTTCTGGATTAACACATAGGCTACTTTTTATCCCGAAAAAGAACAGTCTTCCTTTGGAATACTGTGTTTACGCGGGCGGAGCTGCGGGTAACAATTTGTTTATAATATACCAAGGTTGTTTAAATTAAACTGAAAACCAAAAAAGTATTAATCATTTCGTGAAAAGATCAAACGGTAAAAATGTGTAATAGTTGCAAAATCCTACTAAAATTGTATGTAAATGTGAAAGTTTGTGAGGATGTATGGATGGATGGGTGTATGGATGGATGTTTGTTACTCCTTCACGCAAAAACGACTGAACGGATTTTGATGAAATTTGGTATGGTAGTTGTTTAGGCTCTGAATTGAAACATAGGCTACTTTTTGTCCCGAAAAATACAGTGTTCCCGAGGGATAATGAATATACGCGGGTGGAGCCGCCGGCAACAGCTAGTAGACATAATATAGCAACAACTTGTTAATATTTTTTTACTTTATCAAGGGACCAGATTAATGTAGTATGCTAGTCTATTGATGTTGGTCTGGTGATGTTTTGCCTCCTGATAATATAAAAAAAAAACAACATTAAGCCTGACGAGAAACGAGGCCGTGGGGATCCATTTATTTTTCTCATCTTTTAAGAAGCAAGAATTTTTAAGGAGCACTTACTCTCTTGAATTTTTCAAAGCCTACTTAAAATCTACTAGAACACCTGGCGTAAACACGAAACGAAACTTTTGTTGATATCGCACAGCTGGAAACGACATGGACCTACTAATTTGAGAGGATGTTGCGTTTTGATGTGAAACATCTATAGGCGAGGGTAAACATTTTCGGCGTGGCGAGAATTGCCGTGGCGAAGCTTCGCCACTGAAACATCTATAGACGAGGGTAAACCTGATTTTTCGGGCGGCGAGAATAGGGAATATGCACGTATTTTTTTAATTTTTTTATATAGATCTATCTTGTTTGGTAAATCGTATGGTAAAATCAGTTTTTTGATATCATTAAAAATAACGAAGATATGAACGTTTAAAGTAGTCTATTAGACAGAGAGATCGGACGTGTATCGTGACGTCACATAACTTTCATAGAAAGTTCATACTAAATTCCGTTTTGCTAGAAAGAGATAGATTACAAACTTTGACCGCTCATATCTTGCTCATTTATCAACAGATATTAAAAGTTTTTTCGCCATTCCCTTTATTTTTCAGTCTAGTATCATATTTTTATGTTTTAAGCTATTTTTATATTTTATGCATATTCCCTATTGCCGTGGCGACGCTTCGCCACACTTTTAAGATTTTTGGGGCCATTTTGAAATTTGACGTATGGTGAAAACACTATGAAGAAAAAAGTGTCTCCAGTTAAATGGCCCCAACTTTAAGATTTTTGGGGCAATTTTGAAATTTGACGTATGGTGAAAACACTATGGAGAAAAAAGTGTCTCCAGTTAAATGGTCCCAATTTTGAGACGTTTCACTTCTACCGGCACTCCCGGAGTGCAACCGGTTGTTTTTTTTAAAAGGTCTCAAGTTTGAGCAAAGATCCTACACTCATTTATTTTATCCGAAAGTTGGATGTTGAAATCAAACAATTTGTTGATAAGACATTACATATTTTCATAACCCACCGATACTCTTTAAACCAGCTCTTTAATTTATAAGAGATTTAGTTTTATCTTTTCTACAATAAGAAAATTTTGGACGACCTCTGTGGCTCAGCGGTTGCTCAAATCGGAAGTCGCGGGTTCGAATCCCGCAAAAGGAACAAAAAAGTTGTCTGTATTCCTGGGTCATGGGGATGTGTATTGAATATAAGCAAAACATAATAAATATCTAAAATATATATACAGTACAAAAGTATTAAATATATTTCCGTTGTCTGGTATTTGTAACAAAAGTTACGAACAGCACGGGACAGATATTATTATTTTTCTATATAAATATTGAGTATTATGTATTTTCTACACACATACATTATTACAATTTTGGATGTGCTTTTTTGGGTGGATTTTAAAGGACTGTATGAAATTATTAAGCCAACCAAGGTCTTTAGTCCCTACAACTCTATATACAAACAGGTTTCTGCTTCGCCTGCGTATCCCACGGGAACACTGTATTTCGTCGGGACTAAAAGTAGCCTATGTTTTAATTTAGACTTAATTTTATCAAAATCCGTAAAGTTTTTTTGCGAGAATGATTACAAAATAAACAAATATCCATCCATCGATCTCCACAAAATTTCACATTATGTAATATCAACCAAGCTGCCGCTCGTCCAGGCAATACCTACTATTATGAAAATCTCTTAACAGTTGAATCGTGCGTAGGCAGACGTACATGTTAATACGTAGCTTAACCACGTCTGCTGTCGTTGCGGTCACTTCCTTTGTGTTTAAATATTTTAAAGGTATCCTAGTGCAAAGGAAAATGTTAGAAACTGGTCAAGCAGGAAAATTGACGATATTGTACATCTTCTCTATTATTTTTATCTCCTAACTAGTTTTTGCCCGTAGCTTCACTCGCGTCAGTAAAATATCCCACGGGAACACTAGTTTTTGAGGATAAAAAGTAGCCTATATTTTAACCCAGACCCCTACTATCATAGATAAGAAACACCATTCGTCCATCCATCTATCCATACATCCATCCTCACAAACTTTCACATTTACAATAGTAGTAGGATAATAGGAAAATAGGAAATATTATGGTTTCCATTATGCTCGGGATGCTATTTTCATTTTATTATAATTAGGGCAGCACAAAATATTATTCCACGCGACCATTAGTGGCATGCGGTTAAATAATATGTGCATTTGGTATTGCGTTTGTATAATGGTATAACCCTAAAGTTAAATATACATTTTATATTATATTGTTTGCCACGGGTTAATAATAATATTATGATTAATGTTTACGTTGGTCTGTTAGAAGTCGAAATAAATTTCCATTCTTTTTCTCTGTTACTATAAACTTAACGTGCAAAAATAACTGTCTATACTAATTTAATGAAGAGGAAATATTTGTTTCTTTGCATTTAATAGGCTCCGAAGCTACAGGGCCGAGACCACGGAGAAGGCAAAATGTACGGTTCGGGATTCCCTTTTGCGTACGAAGTCGCGCGCAATATGTAGTAGTCAGCTATATAACTGTTTGACGCTATAATAGTTCCCCACATCGATTTCGGTGATTGGTGGCCGGTTTCATTGAAAACCTGGCCAGCTACGCAGGAGTTATTTTATAGTGCCCAAGTATGTGCGCAGTGCACAAGAGCACTCTCTTTTCCTTTTACTCTCTTAACCCAGTGGGACGGAAGACCGACACGACTGGTGAGAGATCAGGTGCAGGACCGACTTTTTACATGCCCATTCGACGCATGGATCATTTTATTATCAGAAAATCAGGTGATCAGCCTGCATTGTCCTAACCAAACTTAGAAACAACATTTTTTGTTGTTCCAATGCGGGAATCGAACCCACGACCTCCGAGTCGAGAACCAAGCTTTAAACCACTGGACCACAGAGGCTGTTAAACGCTGTTTGACGTTATAACGACTGCATAATAAGTTTCAAACCAGTAACTACGATTTTAAGCTTCCAATTTAAACCAGAAAAGACTTCATCTTTTTTTCTTGACATCGTTTCAAGTTTCTAGACATCGTTTTATTAGAGGTTCTTAGTACAAGGTTTATAGTTTCCCTCTGTCCGTACGTCTGTCCGGCTGTCCTCCCTTGCTATCTTCGGAATATATATAGTCGAAAATTTTTTTTGACATCATGAAAAATGTATGATGTTTGTAGTATTCTGGCACGCAACAATACTGGCTCGCCGATGCTCTCGCCTGCTCGCCATTGACACACACCCTGTCCGCATGGCCTCTCAATCAGGACTGATATCTTAAGTGTCAATGTCACTGTGACAAGTCTACTGTCATCTCTGGCAAGAGCACTCGAGACAGTATAATATCTATGCTACATACACAGCCATACACTACATCCCTTTCTTGTTTTAATTTATTTTGTGCATTTATATTCTCCTTGTATCCTGTCAAAATTGAATCATTATCCATGAATAAGAATGCCCTAAATTTATGCTGTAACGTCTCGTTCATTTATATTGTAACGTCGTTATTTTATCAGCAATTCAGCATCATATTAAGTGACCAATAAAGTATAATTTAGAAAACACAGCTAATCTGCTATCAATTCAAATCAATACATTCACCTTCCTAATTATTTCCACACTCCACCCTTCATCCGACCGACGTGTATTCTACCTTCCTCTCTTTCTTTTAAAACCTTCCATTGTCATATAAAGTATACTACACTTCGTTTTGTTACTTTTTCCCCTATTAAATTATTCCAAACCTCTATATCTCAATTTGTATTTTTTTCCAGATTCGAGAACCAAATCAACGCTTAACTTGGTTTCTTTATTAAGATTATCCCTTGGCCCTACGTAGCATCCTTTTTCTATTCCTTTTCCGTCTACATAGTATTTTCAGCTTTTATAACCAAAAGTCATTTAAATTCACGTGAATTCTGTCGCTCAACTTCCCTATTTCTGTGTCTAATAGGGCACGGTATAAAAGAGTTATGTTCGTTTATTTTGGTTATAACTACGCAGTTATTTCCGATATATTTCCTTAACAACTGCATAATATCTGATTAAGATTTTGTGGAACTTAAACTTAAACTGGATATCGTACAGCAACATTTATCGTAACGTCTAACTTGATCCTCCTCAAATGACAAGAAAATTCCACTCAGAAAAGTTTCCATTACATTGATGTCTTATGTCTACCCCCGGCACGCTCGGTGATTCTCACCTTTAGTGTAGTTGTAGCTTATATTAGAATGCACATTTTATCCTTAAATCTCTGATCTCGTTGCCGACTCTTCCTTCGGTCGTATTCTGTAGTGGTTGTGAAACCGGGCTTAGTATGTCATATTGGATATTTTACAAAATGTTACTGATGATGTTGTCTGTTTGCCCCCCTGAATGCCTTGTTACAGAAAACCTATATTGGATATACCATCAATTAAATCACTTTTGTACTGTGAGTTCCCCAGCCTATATCACATTACAATTCACTATCTTCATCAATTTCCAATACCGAATTAAAAGTCGAACTGCAATTTAACTTTCTAATCTAATCTAATAAAATAAATCTAATCTCTTGACTTCTATCTTGTAATATTAAATCATCTGTTCTCCATCCCACAACTATATGTATCATTTCCTTTCTCAAAAGTAGCTAGCGTATGTAAGCAAAACTATCTGAAATAATGTTTAACTTGCACTTTCCTCAATTTAAACGAATTTAAAAATTTCCTTTCCCATTGTCATGACTCATGACTTCCACTTGTCAAAGTCATTAAGCGTACTTGCCTGATACGCATATATATTATTGAAGCAATAACCCCGAAAGAGAATAATAATAACCATACTACAGATCGTCTTATGGTCGCAACTCTCCCACAATAAATCATATATACCTATATATTAATTTTTTTTTTGTTTGAAATTTATAATGGCCATTTTGCCTCTTAAATATAATTTATTAAAAATATATTATAAATATTGTAACTTGTGCATAGAATAATTTACTTTCTCTATGGATTTGTGGCAGACAGGCTGATTCACAAACATCAAAGTGTAACAAAATTGAATCTATCCAACGCGCGGTAGTAACTGAGGTAGTGCGTGTTGTTGTTATTTTCATTAATGTATTTATTTCTAAGCATTATTTAAAACAATATTAAATTTCTTTCCACCTAACTCCACATAAACTTTAATTTACTGGTCAAATTTCATACTCCTTTATTCGCACAATTCTCGTATAAATGTTTTTATATACCACTCAACCCAGAGTAGCTTATCATTGTCATTCGAAAACAATATTAGCAATTTCACTTGGACGGACTGTAGTCCGTGCGATTGTTATCTAGCGTCTGACATAATATGAATTGACAACCACATTACCCCATTTTTCCAGGTAAATTTCGCGGGTTTATAATAATTCAAGTCTATGACAAAATGACGAACCTCACAATGTTTCTTTACATATTTTTCTTGTCTCATGAACTCCTCTTTACTAAATGTTAGTGAATCTCCTATTCGTAGCATCTTGACTCCTCCTCATTTTCAAATCAACTCTTGTGTTCATACTGTTTTGTTTTGTTGCTTAACTAAGCGAACCGGAAACTGGACCCTACTTTTATGCAAAATACGAATCAACTATAACCGGCGATATTACAAAAACTTCATGCTAGTTCTAGCAACCAAGAAGTAATAACCATTTATTGTTTTTAAACAAAGTAACATCAATCTAATAATCACTCATACAGCTTGTCTGTAATTCTTATGACCTTACCAATTACTATATGATTACCTTTGTTGCTTAGAAGTGATACTTATCAATTGAATGATCAACTATATTGCTGACATGTCTTACATGTCAATTTCAATAATCAGCCCACGGCTTACATGTCATGTAATTTATTACTTATTAGCGTTGCCACTTTCGTGTCACCCTTATGGCCATAATTATTTAATGATTAGCTATACCACTTCCAAGTCATATTTATAACGTAATTTAATGATTATTATCATTTAGTATATTATTATATTTTATTACCAGCTTTTATGCTGCTTTTTTGCACTTTTATAATGGTATCAATTTAATGATCAGCCTATGCTGCTTTTAACATTTTAAAAACCGTCATCAATTTAATGATGCGCTGCACTGGTCAGCTATGCTGCTCTTAACATTTTAAAAACCGTCATCAATTTAATGATGCGCTGCACTGGTCAGCTATGCTGCTCTTAACATTTTAAAAACCGTCATCAATTTAATGATGCGCTGTACTAATTATCATCTTTGCTACTTTTATACACTTTTTAACCAATCATCATCAGCCAGCTTTGCTGCTTTCATACATTTTTTAACCGTCATCAATTTAATGATGCGCTGTGCTAGTATGTAACCTTCATAACATTATCAATTTAATGATCAGTTATACTGCTAAAACCTATATGTTACATTCGTGACATTACCCATTTAGTAAGTCAACTTTAGCTATGCTCATAAGCAGTAGACTCAGATTTATAAATAAAGCCCGGACAAACATACACACATCAAAGCCTGCACTCGCGAGGCGCTGCCTTTTAAGCTTCGCGCGAGAATTTATGCTTTCACGTTTCCCACTGGTGGCATAATATTATTATATTGAATTTAATTGAAATCCTAGTAAATTTCCCACTATTGGACCTTACCCTGTGGGTATAATTAGAATATACCCATAACTTCTACTTAAGTTGTAAGTCACAAAAGAGATGACAATATAATGCACAATTGTATGTTATTGATATTATGATACAGTAAAGCAATGTAATATTTTTTATTAATATAATCTATCAAACGCAACATTTAAACTTTTTAACAATTATTATTCATCAAAGCTATTAGGTTTGTTAAAACTAAATACATTTTACATATTGGATTCTAATTTGATAAAACAAATGAACTTGTATTGTTATGTGGGCTCGTGTAATAAATATTTCACAGAGATCTCATTTATTATGGTACCTACGTTTAATAGTAAACATCTGCAGTAGCAGAATACTCTTACCTTACTAGATTATATGTAACATTATATTACTTTACTTGTTTTCACTTTTCCCTTTTTTTTAGCAATAAATGATTATTACATAAATATTATGCGGTAATACGTAAGCAAATACTGAGGACATAGTTAATATATATATCACTCGACTTGGCGGGAGCACTGCCGTGCCCGCCGATCTAATAATATCTATAGGTACAGTGACATGTCGCTTCTATATCACAATCCTTACAGATGTGCCTACTGAGCAGTAATGCTAACTCAGTCAAACAATTGTTTTGCAATTGGTTTTATGATTTGGAAACCTTAAATTATTACCTGATAATAATATTTTACATTCCTTTTCACTATTATTTATCCCTTGCACTGAAAAGTATAGTTTGGAGTATAAACTTAATATAATAAGGTCATATACTTCAACACTTTAAAACCTACAGGTAACTGCAACAATTATCTGCTACTATAGATTCTGTTAATTCACTAAGTTTTGTAAGTAGCCAGTACTCATTAGTTATAAATGCATTAAGTACAAAATGCCTCACTTCCAATTACCTACATGTGTCAATATAAAACATGGTATCAAAACTTACAGTAATTATGCAAGTTTCACTAGCACTTAAACTGTGATTAGTTATGCCTAGTGATATTTAGATTCTAGTTCTAATATTACTTAAGTAACCAATATAAAATGATAATATATTATAATGATTATATTTTAAACATAATAATCATAGTGGCCTTTGGATTGGAGTCCTGATACCACTATTTAATGTCGGTGGCTTTTAATAAACCATAATAACGTGAAATAATTATTGTAAATATAACTCTTGACATAATCAACAACTTATTTTCATTGTAAATAACAATCAATTTATATTAAAATTAGGATTGTATAAGTAATAGAATTATTGCCATGGAATCTTTTAGTATACTACTTAGCAGCCCACCACAACTATGGTCGTTCCTTATCATGACCCGCACATAGAAAATGTAACAAGAATTAAGCAAAGAGGCTGTGTACATTAGGGTGATTAAATATAACTCCCACACCGACTTCGGTGACGGCGACTGGTCTCATTGAAGCGAACCAGTTACGCAGGAGTCACCTTACTGTGCCCAAGTGTGTGCCCGGTACACAAGAGCACATTCCCTTCCTTTACTCTCACAACCCAGAGGGACGGACAACCGACACGACTAACGAGATATCAGGCGCATGCCCGACCTTTTACATGCCCATCCGACCGTTAACCGTCAGAAAATCAGGTGATCAGCCCGCATTGTCCCAACCAGACCTGGAAACAACATCCCTTGCTGTTCAAATGCGGGAATCGAACCCACGACCTTCGGGTCGAGAGCCAAGCTCCCACCACTAGACCACGGAGGCTGCTATATGCCTGCATGGGCAATACGATATTCTTTGTTTTAAACAATCTACAAGATTTACTGCACCTACAGGCTACAACTGACTGGTTCCTCCATTACTTCCCTCCTTTGTTATTTTCAATGCGGATTTGTAAGATTCGATAATCTTTTGTATATTTCTGTCATTTTAACCACTGACCTTTTTTTCCTCGTCGCCACATGTAGTATTCTGGCACGCAACAATACTGGCTCGCCGATGCTCTCGCCTGCTCGCCATTGACACACACCCTGTCCGCATGGCCTCTCAATCAGGACTGATATCTTAAGTGTCAATGTCACTGTGACAAGTCTACTGTCATCTCTGGCAAGAGCACTCGAGACAGTATAATATCTATGCTACATACACAGCCATACACTACAATGTTGTTGTAATTATAGGGGTTGCTCCCAATGTGGAATCACCATGGGTGAAGTGGGGATTTTTTTTCAAATATATATTTTAAAATAACGGTGAGGTTACGAATTATATTATGTTTTTTTTTTCAATAATTTTCAAGTAATCGACCTCCAAAGTCGTTTACAAGTTGCATTAATTCTAAACTATAAGAGGTAGGTAGGTATGTAGAAAATTACGAAATTGCATGGTGATAGATATAAAAACACGATTAAAAATATATTTTTTAATGAAATCGGATCATTTGATTATAACTTTTGGATTTAAATTTGAACAATAGAAACCTATTTCAACTTACGTTATGTTAATAGTTACTGAACTCTCCTCAGCGTTAGTTCACACCTGAACGAGACAATTTTTATTAAGATAGCGATTAAAAATCTTTGGGTCAATTTTGGACCAACACGTTTATAACAAGAGTCTTAATTTAATTATGCGCAAGTTTTAACTTATTGATCCTTGACAACAAGAACAACTCTCAACTCAAGTAGACAACTTACTCATAATATAAAATTACCTAACTAACTCGAAAGCACATCTAGGAACTCTATATCACGGATTCTATCAGGTCAGACTCGCAATCTTCTAAAGTGCCTACATTTACCGTTGATAGTTGCGGCAACTCACCCATTGTTGCATGTACGTTTGTAATCTCCAGACGTGTTTTATCTTCGCTCTCTAAATTTCCTTTTGGTATCTCGAGATACCAAAAGGAAATTTTCTTACGAGTCCAATTTTCTCAATTGTCATTGTAGTCAAATGTTCTTCGTTTCCGGCTTCGCTCAAATGCAACATAACTCAATGTACGGGATATCTGCATTTTATGTAAATTTATTTATTGTTTAAGACTGGCTGGTACTCAAAGCTTTGATAGTACGGATTTTATGGCAAAAACTTCGCTGAAATGTAAAATATGGTTTAACAAATTTATATTTCGAAATGATGGAAAAGAATAAGAACAGGGTACATGCTTTTGTTTTTTAATTCTAATATATAAAATATATGGACTGAAAAATGCAAAAAGTTTAGTATAATTTAGTTGCTAAATTGAAAAGTTACAGGACTAGAGAGACTAATAAAAAAAACTTTTTCTTTTTTTTGCTATAATTGAAAAATTAAAATGACTGTTCAAATTATTATTTTATTTGTGACGTTCTTATTACAATGACATAAACGCAGAAGTTAATAAAGTCAATTTTATATTTATCTTCATACATTTTCAATAGCTGTGACGTCACTTGAGCATAATTCTCAATCTTTCTCATCATCATCTCCAACGATCTCACTTTTGTGATGACTGTATTTTTTCAATGGTTGGTCGTAGAGCCATTTCTGGCTTATTAGGTACTTTTTGAAAAGCCAGTAAAAAACTATGCATGTATGATTTGTAGAAAAATTCACCCTTATATGTTTTGTAAAATTTGAAATTTTTCCTATTCTAGTAAGTTGATATTATGTACCAAAACATTACTTTGTTGTTTATTCATTAGATAGCCTACACACCATATTATTATTGGCACTAATGCTCAAATTGACAATAATATTCCTTGCCGTTTTTTTGTATGTGTTGACTAGTATTGTCAAATTTATTCTGTCAATAATATTGCATATCTGCGGCTAGCCATTGAGCTTAGAGAACCAAAATAGCTATAATTGTATAACTACTATGGGTATGGATATTTGACATTCTTTTCTTTGAGGACAAGGTAATATCTTAAAGAACAAACAATATTTTCAATGCAAATATCACGTTATTATTGTTAAGAGCTAGATTTTTGATATCTTAAGCTTTCAGACTTATTTAGAAGTATTAACAAACTCTTTTGGTAAATGAGAATTATAGTAGATAAAAAACTTGACTGAGCGTAGATTTATAGTGCGTAGAGCGACCATTTTGACGATTAATTTAATGAATCTCAAAACTAATAATTTGATCTACTAATGATTTGATGATAATTTGAATCAGCGAAAATTTAAGTCTTTTTCCATTTTTTTACCGTAGCTCTTACACCGATTTCGTATGCGGTGGCTGGTTTTAACCAGTCCGGTTACGCAGAAGTTATTTTAACAGCACCCAAGTATGTGCGTAGTACACAAGAGCACTCTTCATATGCTCTCGTAAACTAGTGGGACGGATAACCGAAACGACTGGCGAGAGATCAGGCGCAGGACCGACTTTTACATGCCCATTCGACGCATGGATCATTTTTCTTGTCCTAAAATCAGGTAATCAGCCTCAGACTTGAAAATAATATTGCAACACGTCCAACGTGGGGATCGAGCCAACGCCCTTGCGTCGAGAGCTCTAAGCTCTAAGCCTCTGGACCACGGAGGCGTTAAGGCGTGGGAGATATTACTGAAATATACGATACCATAAAAAATCCGTTGGAATAAAAATACCTTTCAAAATAAAATACGTCAAATGATTATCTGGCCGATTATCGTTGCTACAAAAATATGTCCACCATCTCTACACCTTCCAACGGGTTTGGTGTCTGAAATGAAAATATATGTAGTGGTTTCATCGTCGAAAGTATCTTCTTAATATTTCCGAGTATCACAATAAGTGTCATGAGGATTACTCGTGCGGGGCCGCGGGACGGCTGCCTGTTAGGTGTCAGGTCAGCCAGAAATTGACGCAACACAGATTATACTCGCCGCAAATTAAATTTCAATATACAGACTTTACGTGTTGTGTGTTAATAATACGGTATATGTGACAGAATATAACAAGGTAGATCATAATATTATTATGTTTCAAATTAACGGTGTCCGCCCACGTCAAACTTATTGTAGGACCGATAATCGGGCAGAGCTATCCTCCGGTTCTTAGGGTCAGGGTATATTAATGTCCACTTTGCAAAATGTCTATGTCGCTCCAACGTTTGTATGTTTGAACGCCATAGTAAGCTAATAGAATTAAACGCAAAATATCCTAGAAGCAAAACGTCTGGATCGTAACCGATTTTGTGACCGATTCAACGCACACGGCCGTCACTTTGTCTGAAGCTTTCGAGGGAGTAGTAGAGTAGCAAGAGGACGACTGTCGGTAAGCAGTGTACGTTAACGCATAGATTTCAGGACGTTCAATTTTCCACAGACAATCGGATCAGTTGAGATGCACCGATTTTATTTCTGACCGACTTTTTGTATGACGTGTGAATTGCACTATTGCAATCAGTATGTTCTATTTTTTTTCCTAAAAAAATCGCTCACTGATTATTATCGGACGTGGGCCTTATTATGTATCTGATTCCATGAACTTAGATAACCATCAAAAGTCTAACGTATCTGGTTTGTTCTTCTGTTAAAATGTTCAAGGAATGTTTTGTACGAAAGTTGTCTAATATTATATCTAAATAATCTGCCAAGTTGGTGCCACGCTTTCTAATGTCAGCTAAAACTGAAACAAGACAATTGGCGACGCGGCGCTCCATTTTTAAAATAGTAATTAGAAACTGAACATTATTCAGTACACAAGATATATTGCGTCGCGCTATGCAGAGCGATCTAGTTTGATATTAGAACTCTTGCAATTAAACGTGTATCCACTTGTGTGGTGAATAAAGTTCAATTTTGATTCGCTATCTTAAAAATGTAGCGCTACGTCGTGTATCGTCTCCTTTCGGTGTGAAGTGACGCTCAGAGAACACACCTATACTACGTCACCTGTTTAAGGGTTTTTTGTCTTCAAATACTACTACGTTGCCGCTTGGTTACCTTCTCTGGTTCTGGCCGTCCGCGTCGGGTATAGTTTATCGATGGTTCCGGGGGAGACTACTCAACGACGAAAAAGACAATACCTACGTGATAAACTATTTTAGTGTGTTTGTGAAGTGTCAGTCTGTAAGAGTGTGTAATAATATACCATAGTATAGAATTTTTAAATGTGTATCCGTTGTCTGATTGCCATAACACAAGTCTTAACTTAGCATGGGATTAATCATTAGATTGATGTGATGTAATATATTAGATGTTTATTCAATTGTTAAATGTGTGTTTAATAAATAATTTGAATTTGAACTTACTTGGTTCAGGTTTTCATCAACATCTTCTAGGAAAATCTCGCGAGATGGCCATGGTTACCGTGTCGTATCTACATTCTTACTGGAACGCGACGTTAGTATGGCTTTAAAACTTTTTTATTACTTATGAAGTGGTTCGTGAAAAGATGGGGGGGGGGGGGGGGGGAGGAATTCTAGGTATGCCCCAATTCCGTTGGGTTTTCCGTTAGGTGATGTGGAAATACAAGGCAAGGGTTATTTTATTCTGGTAAGATGGTATGGAATTCTACGGTCAAGCCGGCCTATTTCTGCCTTAGCAATAAAAATAACACCCACACCGATCTCGGTGACGGTGGCCAGTTTTATTCAAACCAGGCCAGTTACGCAAGAGTAATTTTATAGTGCCCAAGCGTGTGCGCAGTACACAAGAGCACTCTCTCTTCCTTTACTTTCGTAATCCAGTGGGACGGATACCCGACACGACTGGCGAGAGATCAGGCGCAGGTCCGACCTTTTACATGCCCATCCGACGCATGGATCATCTTTCTTGTCAGACAATCAGGTGATCAGCCTACATTGTCCTAACCAAACTTGGAATCAAAAATTTTTTTGTTGTTCCAATGCGGGAATCGAACCCACGACCTCCGAGTCGAGAGCCAATGCTCCAACCACTGGACAACGGAGGCTGCCTTAGCAATAGATCTTCTGCGGTTATAAATTTTTTGTACTTCATTTTTAAATGCACACGTTACTTCTTACAAATTATAAAAAGGTAAGATAATAATATTATAAAATACTAGTACTGATATTTCAATAATACCCATTATTAAAGCATATTTTAGAAAACCTTGTCGCTAAACAAAAGGAGCGGTCAGTTGCACTGACTGACAAAATATTTCTCCTTTACACCTTAATATTTACTCGATTTTATCCTTTAAGGCACATGTAATTAAAGTATTATATTCAATAGCATCAAATATGATCGGAATGGCAAATATTGAGAATAAATTTAAAGCTTCTGTAACTTTGCTTTACGTCGCAAATTACGCTTGGAATTTCAATTAAATTTTCCAAATTTTGAAGGTATTATGTTTCATATTTTAACATGTGCAATAAATATGATGTTGTCATAGATATATAATATTAATAAGAGTTAGTTATCACTGGATGTTGTTGAATATTGTCATCTTACAAAGTCCTTACTCATTACCTTATATTAGTGTTTGTATGTGCTGACAAAAAAAGTTAGTACTTACAGTTCTTTCGTTTGTTGATTATCTCGCCATTTACCTGAAATACACAAAGATTATTTAAATTATATAGCATTTGAGTTTTGTAAAGTATACGATAGTATTTGACAGTTTGATTATGCTCCTAATTTAGTCGTATTATAACGACGTGGCGTCATTATCGCTCGATAAACAGTGAGAAGAATACTGCTAAACATTCAATTTCCTTGACGGTGAGTATTAGTAGAGAGTATTTACTTTTGTCCAAGAAATGTGTTTTGTTTCAGAAACTTAAAAGGGTTTACTTTAGGTTTTATTTTACGGCAGTGCCCCACACTATTGCTATATACACTATAAAGCTCTATTCGGATCCACGTGACGACGGCGAGCGACTTAGCGCGAGTGGTAGGTAATCCCCAATTCACTATTTATTGGAAATACGTTTCTGTCACGCTTTTATATATTTTTTATTACTTTGACAATGCTTGACGCGACAAGCGAAGAAGACGACATGTTATCATAAACTGATTTTGTGAACTTGAACCAATCAGAGCGCGTTTCACGTTCGTTTAACGTTTACGAGAATACCGTTTGGCAGTTTTAACGTATCGAGACTTGATTGTAATTGCATCATTGCTGATTTTATTTTGGTGGAATTGACCCTCTGTTCACATCGCGATGATACGCGCGTTATTACGCGGGGCTGCATGCTAAGATAGCTATTCAAAATTGAACTTTATTCACTACACAGAATGATAAACGTTTCCTAAGACATCAGTCATACACAAACGTTATGCAGCACGGTGTAATGGTATGCGCACATTATGCCGGGCCGCAGCGTGCCGGGACGGAGCGCAGCGCAGAATGCTAACCTAGCACACTGGTGACGGGCCGGGTCGCAGCGCATTGACAGATCTTGAGTACAGTGTAGTGCCAGAATTTATGTGGAATAAACGTTCTGGATAGTTCTGACGAAGAACTTTCTTTTTTTTACTGCTGTTAGAAGAATAAGATAATGAACAGCATGGACAACAAGAAGTTCGTCAAATAGTCGGGTAAAAAAAAAGAAAACATAAAATAAGCATACATCCAATTTCTTCCAAGAGAAAGGTATTCGGCGAATACCTTTTTGTTTTGGGGATATTTTCAGATGTCTCCTGATCGATATTTTCAATTACTTGAAATAATAAAGAAGGATCTGCATAAAAGAAATCCGCTTGCTATAGCACACTGTTAACGGGGTGCAGCGGGGCGGGGCGGGCCGGGCCGCATCGCATGGACGCAAATCCGGCTCGCATTATTGCGAGGCGGATTTGCGTCCATGCGATGCGGCCCGACACAGTGTGCGAAACTTCATACAAATTGTATGAAAGCGATTTGAGCGGATTTGTGCGCTCCGCCCCGGCACGCTGCGGCCCGTCATAATGTGCGCGTACCTTGACATTCGAACTCTTCTTGTGTAATGAATACAGTTCAGTTTTGAATAGCTACCTTAAATCTGCAGCGCCATATCGCGTATTGTTTCGTTTCGGTGTGAATTGGCCCTTAAAGTAAATTAATATTCTCCGAACGACTATAGTGGACCGAGATAAAAAACGCAAGACGAGAAGGTGCCAACTTCCAAAAACTAAACCTAGACCTACAACACAGAGTATAAAATCTATAAATATAAAAAAAAAAAAAATTAAAAAATTAAAAAACCCGACTGCGTAAAAAGTGAACCAAACTAAGTAGGTACATAATTATAACTGAAAGGAAAAAAACAAGCACTTAGATATCCGGTGGTCTACAATTCTATAATATATTATTGCATTAATACTATTGGAACATAACTTTTACTTAATTATTATTTTTTATTTTATACTTTTTAGTTATGAGTACCTAGCTAGCTATTTACCAGACTGGATTTCTTATCAGCATCAGTCCTACATCACAATTGCGCTGGAATGTGAGAATGGTTGTTACGCAACTTTAAATCGATATAGATCCTAAACGGTCAGTCGAATCGAAAAATGTTGAGAGAAAACTTACAATGATTTTTAAATACCTATTCAACGATACCCCACTTGATATAGTTTGTTGACTTTCATTTTTTTCATTTTCACAATATGGCGTCCAGTAGTCGCCATATTGAATTTTCACTAACGTCATGTCTTTAGTGACACTCGCCGGACTAAGAGGAATCGATTGACGTGTGAATCATAAAAATCGGCCCAGGCGTTTGGTCTGTATAGTGCTTCAAAGGAACATACATACATACATACATACATACATAGGCTGATAAACACATTACCACTCCTTTCCGTCGCGCAGTCGGGTAAAAAGTCGTATTAGTTACACTATTTATATACTCAACAGCCTCTTGTCCTTGCTAACAGTAATATGCTATAATAATTTAATTGTTTAATCAGATAGATAATAATTAGATAGATAAAACATTTTTTCTCTGACTTAAAAATATTTTAAAATCATACTATGTTACATTATGAAGATAAAAAGTATTTATTTTTATTTGATTAATCATTATAATTATATTAAATTATGTCTAATAATAATGCATACACTAACAGAGGGCACTATTCCCCTCGCACATTTTGCCCCTCACCCCCAAATTAGTTTTAACAAAGCATAACGTTAAGTACTATTTAACTAGTTAAAAACTTTCCAAATAAAACTAACGAAGGTATTACTTTAAAAATAAACGAAATAAAAAGTAAGCGGTTAACAGAGTCGGTAATCTGAAAACTACATAAAAAGTTATAAAACTTTGAACAAAGCTAAAGCACTTGAATCTCTTTGCCAACTTAACCACTTAAAAGTTGATTGCTCGAATTTTGCGATTCAGAGAACAGAAATACTTTATAAACATGTGTTGGATGATATGCGCTATTTATACATGATAACGTGATGCGAACGTATCATAACTTTGTTGAACACGAGGTATTTGAATTTTTGAACTAAAACTCCTTTAGCAGCGTTCGGACTGAATTCGACGAGTCACATGGTTTTGGTTATATTAGCTATTTATACTTCAAGATAAACAACAACTTAATTTTCTTAAGTACCTCCGGCTCAATACACAGATGGCGGTAGGTGTACAAGATTTTATTTTTCTGTTATTTTTTGAAGTGATGATCTTTAGGCACGATGAGAGTATTTTGAATAAGAGGTTTTAAATTATAGAATGAAGTTTCACTTGCTACGTGAACTCTGTACTCGTCATAAAAAGCATTACAAAAGAAGTTTATAACATAGCAGGGCATTTAAGAACGATATTTTTTCCTACAGGTACTGCATGGGAGGTATTAAACTGTTAATAATTAAGTAAATAAGTAAAATATCAATGCTACAACCATAAAATTATTTTAATGAAGGTAGTGATAGCATGACGTATTCAAGTCATTCGAAAAAACCTTAAAATTTACTAAACCAGGGTCTTACGCACGTTTTATGAATTTCCTAGTTACTGTTCTATCCAGACCAACAAACCATTTTTGCTAGATTTTAAATAATTTTAATACATGCATTTTATCTTTTTGTGACAATATCCTGAAGTCCTTGTACTTACATTTTTCTTTTAAACCACTCCGAAAATATTTTGCAGTGCGGTATTTCAACAAGAAGTGTTTTTCACAGCGACTGAAATCTCTTTAATCAAGAAAAGTTCCGAAGTCGGAAAGCATACTCGTATTTCCAACTTAGTTTTCATCACACAATATTATTCTCCGCTAGCATAAAATTGCATTGCTACGACAAAATATTCTCAAACAGCATACATATTATTATTATTATTTTTTGCTCGTGATTAAGTTTGGAACCACCAACCTGTTGTAGGACTGAGTGGTGGATAACCTAATCCTCCACACATGGAAAAGAAACCTTATATCTTAGCCGTGGATTCTTATCTTTCTAAAGGAAATAGCCAATTATCCTCCTGGGTGTCAGGCGCCGGGTGCCGCCTTTGAGAGCTAGGGCAAGAAGCGTCAGGGGCCGGGTGCCGCCTTTGCGGGTAGTAGTTATATTTTTTTCTTTCATTTAAAACCCTACAATTTTTACAATTTTTTTGCCACACCACGCTGGACATAAATAAAAAAGAAGGAGATATTGGGCATTTGCGTATAGATTTAATAAAAATTTTAGAGGGAATTTTAAAAATTTCTGCGACATACCGTCGTGCCGGCACCCGGCACGCGACACTGAGTACTTGACAGCTTTCGGTTAGTATGAAAAAATTTTCAAATTTCAATAATTTCAAATAGGAATGTAAATTGAACACTTTATTAGAAATAGTATGTATTCTAGTGCCTAGGAATGTCATTAATTAATGATAGAATTAAGTACATTAGTTACAATGATTGTTTTTGTAAGACAGTCCCGTCAAAAAAGCCTTTTTTCCGAGGGTTTTTATTCCCTCATTGTGCATTGAAAACAAACAAAAGTGGCACAAAATTGATTTAAAATATATTGAACTATTTAAAAATACCACCAACCTGTTGTAGGACTGAGTGGTGGATAACCTAATCCTCCACACATGGAAAAGAAACCTTATATCTTAGCCGTGGATTCTTATCTTTCTAAAGGAAATAGCCAATTATAATGGCGCATAACAATTACTAGATGGCGCTACCAGTGGTAATTTTTTCAATTATTATTTCATCATTGCAATGCTAAGAATAGCACATTATAGGGTTATTTATAAAAATATTTGTATACTCTATAATATAGAGTATAAAATATAGAGTCTATATTCTATACGAATGAACAAATCCTCCACACATGGAGAAGAACCCCGAACCCTAGCCTGGGGAATTTAGTAGTTACATAATATTATGTTCAAAAATTATAATTTTCTTTATAATTATTGCAATACTCTTGTAGTTTCAATGTTAATGGATAGTTGAAGGCTTATTTATAAAAATATTTGTACATTCTACATTCTATACAAATGAACAAGAACATGATTACAAGCACATCTGTATATTATGACGGTCCCCAGTGTATAATACGAAACAATGAAAGCGAATGTGTTGCCCGAATGCGTCATTATTAGCGGAGAGGTCGTCCTAATTTCGAATATTGTCAACAAAAGGTAAGAATATCATTTAAATTGTCCCAATGGAAACAAAGGGACGAATTGAGTCTAGGAAGAAAAACAGGGGTCCTCGTATTTGCGAAGCTCTTGTGTGTAACGAGAACGGTACAGTGCGAGACAAAAAATTTGGTAGTCATGTTGAGTAGGGCAAAATAACTAAGAAAAAATGAGGGAGTTTACGTAGAAAGGTATTGCTAAAATTATGTTTCCTAATACAAAATATTACTTGTTTAAAAGTTTCTATAAACTTTTAATTTAACTGATGTTTAACTATAGTGAGTAGGTACTGTAGTTAACTGACTTACAAAAAAGGAAGCGGTTATATTGAGTCGGATTAGTATGGCAAGTGGCTGGCTTTCTACTCGTAGACCTAAAATAGAGTTCAATATTTAAACTTTATTATCAATGGCAACAAGGTTCACCAACTGTCTCGTAAGTGTCCCCGCAAAGTCCTCGACTTTCAAGGTGCAAGGGCCTACGGTGGTCTTATCCTACTATTCGGAAATGGGCGGAATTAATAATAATAATAACTCCCCACACCGATTTCGGTGATGGTGGCCGATTTGAAATCAGGCCAGTTACGCAGGAGTAATTTTATAGTGCCCAAGTGTATGCGCAGTACACAAGAGCATTCTCTCTTCCTTTACTCTCATAATTCAGTGGGTCGGATAACCGACACGACTGACGAGAGATCAGGTGCAGGACCGACTTTTTACATGCCTATCCGACGCATGGATCATCTTTCTTATCAGACAATCAGGTGATCAGCCTGCATTGTCCTAACCAAACTTGGAAACAACATTTTTTGTTGTTCCAATGCGGGAATCGAACCCACGACCTCCGAGTCGAGAGCCAATGCTCTAACCACTAGACCACGGAGGCTGTTTTTATCGGAATTAATGCATTTGTAATAGAGTGTTATATTGACATGTAAATCAAACACCCTGATGAATGAGATTTTTGAACATTATGGATTTTCAGAATCAAATATTTTGAAAATCCATATTCTGATTGTTAATTATCAATTAGAACATTGCCCAATTTTTTTGTCCTGCACTGTACTCAACTTGTCAACATACGTTAGTAGTGTGACAAGTTACGTGAAGCAAATATTAAGATGTCTGAAGCGAACAAGTGGATTCCGTGCATGTAGTTTCTTAAGTAATTGCTTTAATTTATTCAATTGTTTATAATAATAATTAAATTGGATTGTGTAACAAACAACAATTCGTACCCTACTAAACTATACAGATATTACGACTACTGTTTTATTACTATTGCATTAAGTTATATTATTATGAATGAGGAGGTATGAAAGAACCATAACCTATACAAATAAATAAAATTGAAGTATCTGTTTGTAATATTAAATTAAGAATTTTCCATTCATTGTATAATTATGAAAGTACTATACGGTACTTTCAATAAAAAAACGCTTTTATTTTTTTTTCTGTCCGTCTGTCTATTTGTTACGGTTGATCTCTGTAAAGTATGGACCGATTTTCACGGTATTTTCACTGACTGATGTTATAAGGTATAACAGAGACTACTTTATCTTAGGGTTCCGTTTCCGTTAGTTCTAGGCAAACGAAGTTGCGGGCACCAGCTAGTTAGGAATAAAATACAAATATGTTAAAGGCAAATAAAACACTTATGGTAAACAATACATTTAAGGGTTCTAGTTCTGTCCAAGCACGTGTTGCTCTCAAATCTACTTAAATATTTTCCGCTACGGCAGATGACTAACATAACTTTTGTTTATAATATAATCTACACACACACACACATTTTCTTTCTGTTAATAGGTAATATCAGTAGATATTACCTATTAACAGAAAGAAAATGTGTCTGTCTGTCTTCACGCTTTAACTGCTGAACCGATTTTTATGAAATATGGTATAGGCATACTTTGGGTCCCGAGAAAGTACATAGGATATTTTTTATCCCGAAAAAGTAGTGTTCCCGCGGGATAATGTATATACGCGGGCGGAGCTGCACGCAAAAGCTAGTATCAAATATTCTAAAAGACAATATAGGCTATAACGTACATTGACAGGACAAAATATGTTCAATACAATAAAAATATACTTCATCTTGGTTTTCACCATACTTCAAATGTCAGCCATCTTGTTTTCACCATACATCAAATGTCAAAATGGCCCCAAGAATCTCAAAAGTGGGGCCATTTAACTGGAGACACTTTTGACTCAACATGCCTCGTCTATAATATATACGTCTATGGTCAATATGGTTTTTTTTTTTGCATTGGATAGGGTCCAAACTGGACTTTGATAAAATTTGGCGGCACAGATATAGAAGAAAACCACAGGAAAGGAGGTAGGTAACCTTTTTATCGCGGTAAAATGTACAGTTCCCACGTAATTTTCTTTTACGCGCGTGTTAGAATATCACAAATTTTATTCAAAAACTAAATATAATCATTTTTATACTTTGACAGTTATGTCACAATATCATTTTAATATTTTCTGTTTCATATTGTGTTCAGTTTAAAATTTAATAACAGTAAAATAATTAGTTGATCTAAATTATCAAGTAATTTAAAAATCATTAGAAACATTTCCTTTTGTATAACAATTTTAGTAAATTCCATAAAGGAACTTCCTGTTGGCGCCATATTATCCTTATAAAAGGTTGGTCCGCCATTTTAAAAGGCTAGTCACAGACAGGGTGTGAAAGAAATCATACAAGATAAGTAAACCTATTTTATAAGTAGTGGCTAAATTATAATGTAGGTATGTGTCTTATGTCTTATTTGATTTGATTTGATGATTTTTATAATAATTATAATGTTAAAATGTTAATGATGTTAGTTAAGTAGTACTTATTTTTAGTAATTAATTTAATAATTACTTTGTTTTGAATATTTAGAATTCTATTCTGGAATTACACCTAACCTAACTAAGTTTATCGAAGTGTTGGTATTTTTTTTTGCTATACTTATCTCGTACAGATATAAAATATCAACTTATAAAAGAATATTATAATAAGTATTTCTTATTATAATAAAATTTGTTATAACACTTACAGTAATTAAAATACCAATTAGTTATTATATACCATGATAATCAGTATTTCTTTATTTGTATCTTTAGGCGTATAGCTATGATTAAGTCCGTAGGTTATTTCTAATTGATCAAATTTATCAACGAATTATCATAGATCACGTCACTATATAACTTTTCCACAGTAAATCCGATAATCCTTAATTTGTACGCGACTTATTAAGTATTCCGTCGTTTAATATCTGCCGGCGGCCGTTAGTTATTTTAAACTGAGCGTACCAAAGCTAGATATTATGATTGACGTTATACCAGCGTCGTCATGGCAACGCTTATCCGTACGATAAAACAGCATCAGTAATGATGGTAAAACAGACAACATCTTGTATTTGTAGAAACGCGCCTACACGGCCGGACTGACAATCGCACGTCCTCGGGCGAATAAATAGGCTGTAGAGTGTAGGTGTATCTGCGCGAAGGAACCTCTCAATGCATTTTATCAAATAATTACGCTCGTCCACCCTGACGAGTAATATTAACGTTTGTAGTTTCCGGCAGCTTCTTAATTCTCAAAAGTCCGATGGTTCAAAAGTCATCCAAAGTTATCAAAAATCACAAAAGTCATCAAAAGTAGAAAACTAAAAGTTATTATAAGTTTGAGGTCAACGAAAGTTAAAGGTCACGGAAAGTTAAAGTCATTAAAAGTTATCAAAAATCACAAAAGTCATCAAATGCCACCAAACTCACCGGCGAGACTCCACCACTCGCTAACAAGAGCCAAATGATTCAAAGGCATGGATCAGGTGATAAGTGTCGACCAGCATTGGCAAATTTGCTGTGATGGCAGATTCAAATTCGTTGCATCGATTTGTAGATCGCTCCGCAATGACAGACTCTGCCATCTCACAAGATTAAACCCGCTGACTCAACGGTCACCCGTCTCCCTTGAATTACCTGAGCTCAACAACACTCAACAACACTTCACATGTTGGGTTTGCTCTCCTTTGCAACACCCACACACAAAATCCTCTAGGTTTGTATCGCTCCTGCGCTGCGGCGCCGCAGTCTACAAACCCCACACACTTCACACATTGGTGTGCTCCCCTTCCAATTGCAACGCAAAAGCGGAAGACAACACCCACACAAAACCAATAACCAAAATGTAACACAACCGCAGTTTCAGCATCAACTTCTGCGTCAACTTCTACGTCCTCATAAGTTAACGTCAACATCTCTATGTCAATAGCATCGCCCATCATCGCCTTCATGGTCATTTTCGCGCAAATACCCAAACACACGACGAGGATTGTCAGGTCAGACGTTCAATTACCATATTATAACCATATCCAACGGCTGAGCTCAGCCCACATTTAACACCAATGCATTGTGACACGAAATAAGCGCAAAAACGACTACCAGGCGGTCACCCCCGCCGAGCCTCGTCCCCGGGCAGGTATCCCCGCAATGTAGGTAAGTATATTCTTTAATCTCTCCCGAACTTCGTGCAAACTAATATCGGTTGATAACCAAATGCATGTACGAAGTAACACGATTTGCGGAATGAAAGAAGCGAAAGAAGCGCTCGGACTTCTCTTCAAAGAATCGAACTAGAATAGAACTGGTAGCTACAGAAGGTAGCTTGGGCTATATGTAGGCTATTAGAAAACTTGATGCGGGAAGTGGGGTGCTACCTTTAAAATACAGAGCATTAAATTATATGGAAACAAAATCTTTGTGCCCGATAGCCTGCACCGCTTAATCGGTAGGTACCAGAATCCGGATCTTAGATTGCTTAGATAGCAACAAACTTTATTATAACTATAGCAGTAGTATTTCGTCTATGTCTTGTCTATAGCAGTACATAGTGTTTCGTCAACGATATAGAGCTATATTTATTGGCGCAACAAGAACACCTCACAACACAGTGTTCATAGTAACAGCTTATCCTCATTAGTTGTAACCTCATGTAACTACGTCAACTGAAGCCCAAGCATCCATGTGGATTGTGGATAGCACATAATATGAATTAGGTACATTTAGACTGCTCGCCGGAGTCCCCGTGGACTGCAATATTCATACTAAACCCCGTTTCGTAAATCACTATTGAACTAGGTATGAAAGCATTTAGCTTTTCATTAGGCATATTAAACGTAATTCGAATATCATCTTATAGTGTGTATCGGTGTCAAATTACAGGTAAGCGATTTCATTGTTATGTCAGTCACAACGACGGTACCTAATAAACGTCCTCTTCCACGCAGCATACTTAACCAATCTTATGAAAACGCGTTTATTATGTGTGTAATACACATTTTTTTTACCCAGCTACAACTACTGTACGTTATATTCCTACTTACGCACACTCTCTGTTTAGTGATTAGAGTCTACACCACGGAATATAATTTAATACAATTCTCTTTTTTTATATTGTACTGCAGTGTTTCCCAACCTGTGGGTCGCGAAGCTTCTGTAAAAGTTCATGAAAAAGGTTGAAAAACACTGTTGTACTGAATCAGAGCAATTTACTTCAATTATAATCTTTTTAGTCATTGCTACTATCTGCTTACGGTAGATATCTGGATTACTATGCATTTCTAAAAATTATCACGAGAATGTGTGTTTAGTAATAAAACAAGTCATAAAGATTTCTAATTGCTCCACCACAGAATACAGAAATCATCCAGAAGCCGTCAACACGCCCGAAAGCGAGGCCGCCACAACCACTCCAAATTGGAATGGCTACTCACACATAATATGTTGCCACAGATCAACGAAATACTTTACCCAACCCTCCTTCAATCAATTTTGATTGAATACCTAACCGCCGCAACACAACAACGCGATCCGTTCTGTAAGTGTAAAGAGTAAAAATTAAAAAGTGCGGGCGGGGCGGTATCTCGCCATGGTTTCGGACACAGTGCGCCGCACACAAATGCGACCGAACACCCATTCTGCATGTTTTGAATTCTGTGTGCTCCACACACGCAACTAACTTTATATCACTGCAATGTATTGCCTTTATACGGAGAATTTCTTAGATTTTTTTTCCCCCTTTTATTTTTTTAATACCTAAATATACGGGCAAATGGCCCACCACAAATCCCCACCACTGCAACCCGTGTGCAGCCAGGACCGACAGCGACAACCAACCACATAAACCCCCGTAACATGATCTTAGGAGCGCCCAGAGGACACGCCAAAGCCATCCTGGGACCCGCAACGAAACTAATTCAAATCAATAAAGTTTAGTTTTAAAATTGCCACGAACGACTGAGCGACGCAGTGAATAGTGATTAATTTTTATCCACTGCCCAGATCGTTCGCGAACCGAAGGGAAGAAATTATAAAAGTGACACCCTCTGATCGTGTTTTCTCAAATTTACTTCAATGTGATTTAACTTTGCTCATAATCTATCTAGGGGATGCAAAATCCGATTTTCTGAAAACCCGGGCGGCACAATAAGAGGGGCGGCAAAATCTCACACCACTATATACACCCACCTGTGGTGTTTCTAGAGTTTCGCCCCTATTACTAAGCTAGGCTATTTAGTTTAAGCCTAGCTTAAACCTGTGTTAGCTGATAAAATAGTATGTGATAGTATCTATTATAATACAAAACAACGCTAGTTTGCATTTTTCGCGCTTAGTGCCATCTATAAGGCGAGGTAGGAGGTTTTAGTTCACCTAATAGACCGCGCGTGCACATAGCGCTCGAGTCGACAGCCAATATAAGGTCATGGTCATGTCATACATATGACATCAAATCAAACATAGTCACAATTATGTCATACCTATGCAAAATTTGGACTTTGGACGTTGGACCTCTGTGTTACCGATATGTGACGTCACTTCAATGTCACGTGTTCACTGGGTGAAATCGCCTCCGTACGGGCGGTACGGTAGGCCTTACACAAGAACACTAAAGCCAGATGTCGACTTTGTAAAAGTTTACGCGATTCGCGCCTAGCGCGAACCAGGCGGTTTTGTGGCGGGCGAGGTGCCGCCACAAAACCAGGTATAATACTCACGCAGCGCACGTTGCACAGAGAGGTTACTACGTAGCCGTATTCTTTGCCGTATGCTTCAAAAGTAAGGCCTCAAATCGATTTTGACTTTTGGATAAACAGTAAAAATAGGTTTTATGCACCGCAAATTGTAATCGATCTCTATGATATCTCAACTCGATATTAATAACACGCAAAGTAATTAACACCAACTAGTGTCGGTCAAATAGATTATTTTCTTTAATCAGATTCAAAATGTACTCTGACAAATATTTCTTCTTAAACACTAAAATTCTCTTAAACACCAGTATCTAAGAAATGTTTTAGACTTTTTAAAACCAATATAAAATAAAATAACGTACAACTTTACTGCTCTGTACTCAGTACATGGCCCATACTGGCCATTTACTCTATGACTAGGTACTTACAGTTATCAAACTTTGCTTCTCGAGTACTTTGCAGCAGAGTTGTAAAAAGAACAGTTAGACTCACCCTAAAGCTTCTATTAGTAATAAAAGAGGACTGGAGTCGCACAAAACTCCTCCACAAGACTCACTTCGAAGTGCTTCTACACTACCATGTGTGACGGTTCACAGTAGGCACTAGGCGACTCCCGCGCCGCTTATGATGTAGCCACCATAATATCTGCACACAGAGAATAGAAAAGCACAACAGGAGAACAAGCGACCAAACTAAACTTGATTTAACAAATGAGTAGACGAATTGCCTATTGGAAAGCAATTTATCGCCCACAGACACTCGAAACAGCAGGGGAATAACTAATGTATTGCTGTCTTTAAAATTATGTCAGTAACAAAAAAGTGGGTTACAGCCTTTTACGTCACGTGCAGCCGCCACTGAGTCGTCGTTCTCAACATAGTACCACCGCGTTCATGACTCCAGCGTGCCACTGCCGCAGCCGCCGTCACGTCACCGTCATGTTGCCGTCGTCACGTCGACGTCATGCTACCGCCGTCGTGTTGCCGCCGTCTTGCTGGCGCCGACACGTCCCGGCGCACGAAGGATTATTGCATTAGGTCGTACATAGTAGACCAGCACTAATATGGAGCCCGCTACAGCTATACCGCAAGTCTGCGGAGTCCTGGCTCTTAAACACTGTCCCACTGTGTTACACTGGTCCCACATTGTTCACGTTGTAGTTTCATAGAAAACAGAACTTATCACAAAAACCATAGTCATGACATAGTCGGTAAGCAGACACATCACACAAATTGTAATCAAACTGTTCATAAACCATATCTATCTCTTTCTATCTCATATGTTTAGTAGTACCATCTCTTTCCACAGCATGTCTCGACATGCTCATGTAAAAATTTTATTCCTTCATCCATATTTAGCACAAGTACATGATAAAAATGTCCTTAAAATGTCAATATATTTCCGAAAATTGAAAAACCGAGCAATAGCATCATTTTTATGCTTTTCGTGGGTCGTAAAGTTCGAATCCCACTTCTGATTTAGGCGTATAGCTATGATTAAGTCCGTAGGTTATTTCTAATTGATCAAATTTATCAACGAATTATCATAGATCACGTCACTATATAACTTTTCCACAGTAAATCCGATAATCCTTAATTTGTACGCGACTTATTAAGTATTCCGTCGTTTAATATCTGCCGGCGGCCGTTAGTTATTTTAAACTGAGCGTACCAAAGCTAGATATTATGATTGACGTTATACCAGCGTCGTCATGGCAACGCTTATCCGTACGATAAAACAGCATCAGTAATGATGGTAAAACAGACAACATCTTGTAATTGTAGAAACGCGCCTACATATCTTTATTTGCCTATTACAGTTACATTTGGTTACAGTTTTTGATAAAAGGTAATTTTAGTTGATAAATTAGGTTGTGATTTGAAACTATCAGTGTTTACTATTATAATAAGGAAAACTTTTGTACAATAAAACTATTTAGCAATGCTTTTATTATTTTACTTAGTATCCTTTTGATACTAGCTATTTTGGTCATTCTGACTCATCCTTTTTAGTTTTTATTTTCTTATTTTGATCATATTTGACGACGATCGAAGTCGCGGGCAACATCTAGTTACAATGAAATTTTTATGGCCAGCAACAAACTGCTCTGATGCTTAGGGGGGGCTGATGGGTTCGATACAAGGCAACGCGGTAATCACTTCTGTCAAGCGATCTCATTTACTCATATAAAAAAAACTTAGGCCTTTTCATCCGTTAATGGATGATTTATACAGTATTCTCCGAGCGAAGTAACTACTCTTGAAATACTGTAGTGCCTGGGACAGTTGTTTTTTTTTAATGTCGTATGGTTGCCCAAGTGCATACGGCATTCTTACAACATAGTCAGCCTAGTCCAGAGGAATGAGTGGTCAATGCGTCTGGAGCCAACCATGTGTGGGTTTCCTCACGATGTTTTCCTTCACCGTTAGAGTCTGTATGATGTACGTGAGATCTGAAATAGTCTCATTGCTAACACGCCACAATCTGGGATTTGAACCTGCACTCTCTCGAATGCGAACCAAACGGTCTACCCACTAGGCCACGGAGCTCAATCTCTCATTTACTCACTATCATAATATAAAAAAAAAACTTGGCTCCACAAAAAAAAATGCACCAGGTTCCATTTAGTGACAAATTTGTCCATTTCGCTAGCAATTGAGTGCAATAGAGCCATAAACGTCGCTAAACGATATAATCCCGGCTTCCTGGCTGAATGCATATTGAAATATCTTTAATGAGAGACTTCCCTTTTATATACGAAGCTGACTGTATACGAATGTGGATATCGAGTTTGATTCTATTCAAATAAGTATAATTGTGGAAAATGTATATTATTTTTCTATTCAACAAGTATAATATACAATTGATTATCACCAATTTTGAAATTGTAATTTTCAATTATTATTGTTAGAAGAGGCAAGAATACCTATGTGTTTGGGTAAAGCCTAAAGATGGCGAGTCTACGCTAATATTTTAATTGTAAAGACTTGATAGTTTGTTTGCTTATTTCTTGCATTGAAAAGGCTCCTTTCGCCTCCTCTCCTACTTTCGTAAAATTTGGCACATAATATATAGAGTAGGCGGAGAACATAGGCTACTTTTTATCACTGTAAAATATTCTATTCCTCCGGGATATCCTTTTACGCGTGCAAAGTTGTGGGCAACATCTAATGCTATATAAAGAGTTTGTCCCTCACGCTCTATCTAATTTAATGTATACAAATAAGTTTAGAATGTCTGTTTGTAATTTTAAATTAACAGTATTTATCTTATTGCATATGAAAGTATATAACGATATTAACAATAAAAATCAGACTTCAAAATTTTTGTCTCTTCGTTTGTCTGACTGTCTATCTGTTTGTTCTTGCTAATCGCTGAAAAGGCTGGACCGATTTTCTCAGAACTTTAACTAACAGGTAGCTGATGTTATAAGGTGTAACATAGGCTACTTTATCTTAGGGTTCCGTTTAAAAAAATACGGTTTCATTTCTGTTTATTCCATGCAAACGCAGTTGCGAGCATCATCTAGTTTTAAATATTAATACTTTGAGCTGTACGTGTACATGCATCTTATAATAATTAGTGATATTCAAAACCTTTTAAATGCAGTCTTTATACTAATTAGGCACTAGCTAGATACATTAGCATATTTACTAGCGCTCAAAGTAAGTCCAACGTTAAAATAACACAAGCAAGCTATCAAAAACAATATATTATTCAGGCAGCTTATCAAACTTCGGACACCGTCGGTGACTTAATAATTGCCAAAGTTTAATGCGGCGGTACCGGCGTAAATAGTCCGGACTCGAGTGGGGTTAAGGGAGGGGACTACAATTACCCATGCCAGTCCTGGCTTAGCTATTTATAGTACTTCGAACTATATGTACTAAAGTGCTTTCAACGGGAATGTCCTATGTACAGTCGCGTGCACTAATATAGACACATTGACAAATTTGCAATAATATGTCAACGTATCATACTTCAAAAACATGAATACCATGTTGTATTCATAATGATGTAACCTACAAACTGTTTCAAAATTATGAACACAATTTTTTCATAATAAAGTAAACAACAGTTTGTCAATGAATACTAAACACCCCCAAAGCTAAAATGATGTATACGTGACAATGTCAATAACATGTAAACATTGTTTTTTCAATATAATGTAAACATTAATTTTGTGTATCCGAAAATGTAAAACACAATTTCATTACAATGTAAACAATAATTGTGTCATTAATATGTATACACTCATAAAAGTTTAGCACTTTTTACTTTTCTGCCAATATGTTTATAATTGTCAAAAAAATGTAATCATTGTAGGTTGCAAAACAATGTATACATTCTTTTCTTAAGGATAAGGGTTCCTTGAGTATTACGGAACCCTAAAAATGAATCCTACACCTACGACATACGTGATAATTACAATTGACTTCTCAGATTAAAAAAACAATGCGTTGTTTTGGTTCGGTTTTTATTATCTACCCTCAACTTTCATAATGTTATAAACTAGAATGACAGTCGCAGCGGAGTTCATTCGCACTAATATTTCGGTGATTGCGTGTTGTGGTGTTCGTTTGAAATTTGAAAATTATGGATAGAATGGAGAACATTCCTTATAGAATATCTTCCTACGAAAAACATAAAATTATAGTTTTAAAAGAGCAGGGGTCCTCTGTTACTAATAATATAGCAAACGAAATGGTACCCCACAGTGAGTATTATTCCTTAATATTTATTATTAATTAATGTTACTTAATATTGTAGTATTGTTTGCAACAAACCCAATCAGTCTAATTTGGTTTGTTGCAGACTGTGTTGATTATATTTTTTTTTTTTTGATAAATTGATTATTATTGTTTTTAATTAAGATTTTTCAACATTGTTATAACTTAGGTATTAATTTTTGTTTTCAGACAAATATGGGTCAGTTTTAGTGGCAGTTTGAGAGTGGAGATTATAGATCATTGGATCAGGAGATTATAGATTATAGATCATGAGAAAGTATTAAGCAAATATAAGAACGATTATGAAGCAATGGCGAACAAGCTTAGGAAAAAATATTGGGAGAAAGATTTAATGGAGAGTCGAGAGAGAGAGACAAAAGGAGAAAAATAAAACAAGGAAAATTATGATAATATTTTGAGTTTAGTTAAGTTATTTTTAATTATTTTTTATATACGAGTCGAGTTTTAATATTTACCATTAATTTTGTTTATTTAATGTTATTTAAGAATATAGAGTTATGAGTTTAGATTGAAAGGACTAGTTATAGAACTAGGTCCTTTGGCGGGGAGAATGTTTAAAACGAGATTTTATAAAACCTTTTTATATTTATTTTTCTATAGATTTTAAATTGTTACAGATTTTAAGTTGACGTTTTACATAGAAAATTATTGTTATGTAGAGTTTAGAGTCTGAGAAAATATAGGATTATGAGGATGATAATTTATGAGTTTTAATAAAATATATTATACATAAGATCTCAGCTCATTTTGTTCACTCGGTTTTAAGCGATATCTTTATAATAATTTAAAACTTTCATCTATTATTTTACCCTCCTAGGAGTAAACTCTGAAATACGTTTAACCCTCTTTTTTATTATATATCTATGCGTTTAACTCATTATTTTTTCCGTACTCAATTCATGAAAATATGTCCAAGGAATAAAAAGTTTAATACAAACTTTTATCTCCTATTTTACCCCCTTGGGAGTTGAATTTTGAAATATATTTTAACTAGCTCACACTTCTTTAAACAAAAAAACCTACCTTTAAGTAACTACCTACTTACACATACCAATAGCCTTCAGCACCGCTTACAAGCGGTATTAAATTTACGTATCTATAAATTTGACTATGGGAGTGAGTACTATTCATTGATACACTCTTGTTTACGTTATTATGACAAAAATGTTTACATAGTTTTGACTCATATTGTAGTATACATAATATTGAACACAAGATGAGATACATACTATTGAAATTTAGAATGTTTACATATTATTGGAAATTTGTCAATGTGTCTATATTAGTGCACGCGACTGTACCTTCTTTCCATTTTTTCTACAGTTCCACTGTAATACGGGTAGTCTGAGTCCAATTTCAAGATCCATTTCAGTGAATTTCTGTCCAGCAAAAAATTATGATCCAGAGCTCATTCGTTTCGAAACGACCTCTAGAAACTTTTTGAAAAATTTCAAGAGGGGCTCGAAAAAATTGCAAAAGTTATAGACAATTTAGTAAAATAAAAAATGGGGTATTTTTTGAAAATACCTCGGAAACTACGGCGGCGGCGGCGCGTGGGTTCGTACTATCGGTAAGCGCGCGCGGGAAGCATATCACCCGCTTTTAGCACTATTTTCACCTCTAAATTAAGGTCCGAATTCCGAATCGAATGAGCCCTGGATCATAATTTTCGGTGCCCTTGGACAGAAATTCACTGAAATGGATCTTGTGAAACAGACTAGGGGATTGGGGAGTAGGTACCGAAGACCAGTGACAGCGGCGATAGTCGCTGTCATAATCTGAGAGATCTGCTTTTCCTTTTTTCTGGGAATTGCACTGCCATAATATTACGAAGAATATTTTCTGTTTAATTAACCCTAATTTGTTTTATATTTTACTTTTTTTTATTGTACGTAATTTATTCATGGTCGAGTAATTGTTTCAGGGGAGAGGAATAAATTATTCTTATGTTCAATTGCGCCAGATAATTGGCTAGGGTAGCAACAGTCAGATACACCGAACGTCGGAGCAGTATACCATTTTTTAATAACAGTGAGGTTGCCTGCGCTATAGTATATGTATCAAATATTATATATGGCGATTTTTCGATATTCACCCTCTTAAGGGGATGAAAAATGCTACGAGATAAAGATTTATTGAATTGGCTTTGCCATTATTATTTCATGAACCAAAACTCATCCTCAAATACGATTTTGGATCTGTATTGTGTCAGATAAAAGATGGCGTCATAATTATGCGAGCTTCGCTAATGAGGCCGATAACACATTGTGTGGCGTAATGAGAGAAGTGACGTGGCACATGCGTGAGGATTCGGCGTCACAAAAGTAAGTAAAAATATAATATTGTATGTGTTGATGTTTGATTGCTTATATAAATAGCTTTTGCGCGCGGCTCCTCCCGCGTAAATGCATTAGCCCGCAGAAACACTATTTTTTCGGGATAAAAAATATCGTCCTTTCCCGGGACCCAAAGTATGTCTTAACCAAATTTCATGAAAATCGGTTCAGCGGTTAAAGCGTGAAGAGGTAACAGACAGACAGACACACTTTCGCATTTACAATATTAGTATAGATAAGTCAATATTAATTTCTTTCATTGTCAATCATACAGGCTTACAGGTTAAGTTGATGTAGATGGGGATGTTCCCATAATTTCTGATATTTTTGTCTATGAAATAGTCCATTCAACTTTTATTTGTTTTTATAGATTTTATGTAGATAATAAGCGTCTATAATTCTGAATGCATTTTTTTATCTTACAATGAAAACTATGTCGTAGTAGAACACTAGAAAATATAAAAAAAATCTTCATACAAAGTTTTTTTCTTTATGATATAATATGTAGAGAAATCATAGATGTATAATATTAAAAAGAGGAGAGAAATATAATATTATAATAAATATGTTTAAAAAGCTACCCAATAAGATAAAAGAAACAAAAATATTTTCAGAATTTAAGTAAAGAACTTTGCGAAATTCTTACAAATATAATATACTAGCTGCTTCCCGCGGCTCCGCCCGCGTAAATATACTATCGAGTATCCCGCGGGAATACTATATGTTTTCGGGATAAAAAGTAGCCAATATTTTAATCCAGTGCCTAAACTACTGCCATACCAAATTTCATCAAAATCCGTTCAGTAGTTTTTGCGTGAAAGAGTAACAAGCATCCATCCATCCATCCATCCATCCATACATCCATCCATTCATACATCCTCACAAACTTTCACATTTATAATATTAGTAGGATGTGTCCTTCTTAGAATACTTATTAGTGGACTAGAGATTAAATAATATACATAATATTATGTCCTCCACTATTCACTAATATTCTAAGGAGTAATCGAAGATAAAGATTAGGAAATAATAATAGAAAATGTTATAGTTTACATATAGTTGCTAATATATTTTTATTCTTTAATATTATATTAATTTACATTAGACAGACAGTGCATGTGTATAGACCAATGAGGAACAGAGGCTGCGGAAATGAGAAGGAAATGGAAACTGGCCAGAGCGGACAGACAGAACCACAATACGCATTCTATATTTCATTACTCTGTATATTACTATAATAATATATACTAACGTTAAGGCCAGGACTATATTGTTCAAAGACCGGATGACCGGAGAAAATACAGAGCATTCAAAATACACCATTGGACACTAAAAGAATAGATGAAAAGCGAATACACGAGTATCAAGTTAAATGACAATGTCAAATCTTGACACTCCTGATTTTCAACTCTATTGTTTTAGTCCGAAGTTCTATTTTCAATGCTCTGAATATTCTCCGGTCTCCGGATTCCGAACAATATAAATTATAATGCCAGCCGTAAGGTAAAATCAACTAGGTAAAAAAAAGTAAAGCCACATTTTTAAGATAATTGTTAACTTTAGGTTTTAATAAGTAATTTTACGAAAAACTAATAGTATAATGTTCAAGAATCATCACAGGCAGTTCTTAATATTCATTATAGATATTTGTGAAAATTTCAAACAAAATATTATGTACAATTAATGTATAATTCACGTCATAAAGATGTATTGTCCATTATAATATTAATTTGTTTTCCATTATAATATTAAAGAACATACGATTATCATTACGTTATCGACAAAAAACTGTTTTTTTTACTTTTTTTTACTATATTGCTGTAACTGTATATAATACTTCGAGTTTCTGTTTTTGACTGTAACTATAGCCCCGTATTCTATTGTAGATACAGAGTGTTGTGCCGAAGTCAAATTGCCGGCCGGCGCAGAGCCAATGGAACGTAATTATAGATGTGAAAGGACGAGGTGTAATGGGGGCCGCCTTGTTGTCCCTATCATAATTTCGGACGACAATATTAACCCTCAAGTAAAATAATATTTTTTTGTTACTTAACTGACATTGCGGGTTAAAATCTTACCCCAAATAAAATCTTTTAAAAATTTATTGAAGGTAAAAGACATTTTTATATTAAAATAGCATATCATGCATCTATAAATAAAAAACAAGATTTATTTATGAAAATATCTTTAGTTAATCGTTAATTTTATAAAAGGCTTTACAATAATTCTTCAACGAAATTCTCAATATTAAAATAGTAGGAAGAAAAAAGCTTAACCTAATCGAATATGATTTGGTACAGACAAGATAATCACTAAAAGAAATATGTAGTTTGTTTTGAAATCTTATTAATGAATATTAATAATGATTCTTGTAATATAATAATATATTATAATTTAATTCTACTACAATGTAATACTATTAAATAATTAACCCCATTGATCTGTACTGCTCAAATAAGTGACGACGACAAGAAAGTGTAACGTGTCCATTACACTGATAGTACATGCTTTGCACTGAGAATAATATTATGTGCCTACTACCTTAACTAAAAAAAAATGAAGTTTTCTTGCGACTGGGGTGATAATTTCCCCCACAATGTCAGTTAAGGTTTAAATACACTTTGTAATCTGTATATACGAAGTGGGCATATAGAAAAGACCAAATATTAATATATAACAGTCCTTAGCTACATACATTTCTGTGTTATCATGGTTCATATTAAAAAAAATTGCTCAGGTAGAATAGTCAAAGATGAATAATAGTATTCATTATTATGGGTGTCATATCTTATATTGACTAGATAAAACTAAGGATACCTCTGCACTTTAAACCTAATTTTACATATTTTTAATCTCGAAAGATAAAAAATAACGTCATGTTTTTCTTTCGCAATTTTTTATAGCAACGTAAATCAAGCATGTGACCCTTTCACTAAGAAATATTCCTGTAGGAATATATTTAAAGAGTTTTTCTATACCGTTAGAGATCCATTATAAATATTAAAGCAAGCAGCATATGGTGCTCGGCTCAGCTGACAGGAACAAAAGTGATCTCTCAGAGGGCGTCGCAGGGGGTACATCACTCGAACAATCCTTCCCTCGCTTTCGATAATGTATTTATGGAGACAAAAAAGAATGCTCTTAAAGTATTAGGTTTGTACAATTCAGACTAAAGAAAAACTGAAAAAGGCAAACATTACTGTTGAAAATAAAATATCATCAGGTCCCTTCTCAAGTCCTCAACGTGAGAAGGGTAAGGCTATAGTCCACGCTACCCGTCTACAGACTGAAAGTAAAATATCTTATACTTTATACGAGCAAATCTTGTAAATGTATATAATCGGAATCTCGAAAACGGCTGCAAGTATTTAAGTGAAATGTTGTATGCATGGAGTTTTGGGGGAGAAATATAAATGTAGCTAGACCTAGCTATCCCTGAGAAACAGTGTATCTTTAATTTATATATGTTTTTCTTTTATCGCATATTATATATTTTTCTTTCATCGCATTATTGTGTTAAATCAGATTGGTGGCTTGGTTAGCTTTGGTCTTTTGGAATGGGTGTCTCAGGTTCGAATCCGGGTCAGACGATCATTTTTGTGATTATTTTTATATTATATAAGGTTCGGTAAAATCAATTACGGATATTTTGGAAATTTGATCTACTGCTTATGTATAGAAGTTTAGGTAGAAAAATAATTGTCATACTTGAAAAAAAAAATTCACTTTCTATGGGCGAGTTTGCGTTTTGCGGAGAGTCCCATATCCCGTACCCATACATTAGGTGATTTTTTACTTTGAGTAAGACAATTATTTTTTTGCCTAAACGTCTTTATTTAAGCAGTGGATCATGTGCCCGAAGTATCCGTAGTTGATTTTCAGAGACCTTATATATCTTATCGTTATTTTATCGTTCCACTAAAACTCCGAGCAAAGCACTCACACACTCTCCCAGGCACTAGTTTTATTAAATACTAGCGACCCGCCCCGGCTTCGCACGGGTACAATACTGATACTAATACTACAGAATGTCTTTAAACCTGTAACAAAATGGGCGAAATTTAGTCAAAAGTTCAAAACAAACAGAAACAAATTAATATAGGTACCTACTAAAACTCAATGAAATAAGTAGGTGGGTATACTTTTATCGTATGAAATACCTATACTCTTCAGGACTAACAATACAACAAACACTAAATAAATATGTATTCAAGTATCTATTCATCATAGTTACAACGAACACAAAACAAAAAATTTACTCATAGATCTAAACTCGCACGCCTCTGTGACGCCCACTTCGCAACGGGCCGTGCAGCAGAAATCGTAATATTTTAATTTCGCCATAACTTCAAAACCAAACATCCAATTTTAATCATTCAAAGACCAAATATTATCTACATAAACTGTACTTAGTGATGAAATAATTTATTTTGATAAGGATTAATAGCATGAGTAAAATAAACGCGTTTAAATATAGTCCAAAAAAATTCAAGATTAATAAATAAAAAAATGGTTGTTGTGCCTCACTCGACATAGATAGGTATAGTGTGTCGCGGACTTTTTTGTAGATATTTATAAGATCTACAATTAATTAGAACATTTTATGGTTCTATCTTTTATATTTTAGGCAGCGTACGCAAAATAAGTAACTTTTCTGGTTGATTTTTTACACCTTGTGTCCGAAAAACCCAAATATCTTACGGAACCCTATTTTTTTCTAAAATAAAATTTAGCCTATGTTACTCGTGGATAATGTAGCTTTCGAATGGTGAAAGAATTTTTGAAATCGGTCCAGGACTTTTTGAGCCTATTCATTACAAACAAACAAACAAACATACAAACAAAGTTTTCCTCTTTATAATATTAGTGTAGATGAAATACCGCACAATTTTATATGACAACTCATTTTATAAATCGCTACCTGCAAAACTATCATAAAATACGAGCAATATCAACTATAATGCACAGTCATATTTCATCCACTCATAATATTGAAGAAGAAATCTTTATAGAATAAAATGAGGCATCAGCTAACAATTTATTCGAGTAATAGCCCGCTATTATTTTGTGGACGTTCAGTAAAGATGGTTATGCACTAGACGCGACTGAAGCGACACGTTTATAAACCAATTTGTCAAAAAGCAGTACATCGTTCAGCTTACGCGCAGCTAAAGTAACAGAAAAAAAATGATTCTGCCTCTACTAACTGACAAAGAAGGAAAGAGAGGTAAGTACCAAGAAATTTCTTTTAACTGACTGAGATTATAATTAGTCATAGTACAGTTCATAACATGCAAATATATAAGGTTTGGTAAAATCAATTACGGAAACTTTGGGTACGTCATATACTGCCTGTGTAAAGACGTTTAGACAAAAAGAAAAAATTTAAACCCGTGTTAAAAAAAAAAAACTAAAATTATTAAATTAAAATATTGCAAGAAATTAAATCTTTTGCATAAAGCGTCCAGGAAAGGTCATTCGAGTTCATATCTAAACAGCGTCTTTACACAAGCAGTATATGACGTACCCAAAGTTTCCGTAATTGATTCTTTCTTCCGATTTCTTCCTTCAGATTTTGTATGACACCGTGGGAGATGCTATAAAATTAACATAGGTAGTTTTTGGTACAAACTACCTATGTTGCAAGGATCCAGAAAGTTTTTTTCATATAATAATTTCATCCAAGCATTTGCATCGGCGTCGCTTTATCTTTTAACGAGTTTGACGTCAGTGTATATGCACCTTTACTGAACGTTCTGAAAAATACTATATGCCTACCTCAAAAGTGTACAATTTTAAAATTTTATTTCATATTATTTTCAACAGTAGTCCGTTATTAATATTATATTAGACTTTATCATCTGCCATTTTCAATAGTCCGAATGTATTAGTAGCGATTCTAAACAAAGTTTACCTTTGAGAAACTTTGATGTTTATGGAATTTATATTAATCTTCAGGTTTTTTCTATCAATAAAAATTATCATATCTGAAAAAGTTACTTTCAAAAACAACCTTTTTACACGATTTTAACAGATTACTTTGGGCGCAATTTTGACCCACTTTAAACGATCAGCTTTCATTCAAACTTTGTAGATTTATCGAGCACCGATGACAATACACTAATTTGATAAGATTATATTTTATATTTATTGTTTTCAGTACCTGTATTCAACGTGTAAATACTTTTTATTTACACAATATAACTTACATAGACATGATTGACATAAGACACAAAACAGGATTAAAAATTAATGAGTTTTATATCCCACGGGAATACCGTACTTTTTTTGGATAATTTTTTTTTGGATAAAATAAAAAAAAATGGTAGGCAGAATTTAAATCCAGAGCCCAAACTGCTAAGCATACCAAATTACATCGAATCCGTTCAGTAGTTTTTGTGTGAAAGAGAAACAAACGACCATCCATTCATACACCCATCCTCACAAACTTACACATTCATAATGGTTGTAGGATTACCCGATTTGGATATTAAAACTGTATGTTATCGACAAAACTGAGCATTTTGTATTTATAGGTACCTACTAGATGTTGACTCTGTGCACGCTAAAGAAATCCCACGGTAACCCTAAAATTTTTCATGATAAGAAATAATCTATATTCTCTATGTCTGTGGCAAATTTTATTACAATTAGTCCAGTAGTTTCGAAGTTTATTCAATTCAAAGAAACATACAAAAAATACTAATCTTTTCTCTTAGTTATATAAATAAAAATTACAATATCCAATCACATCTAATTCATGTTCCGGGGTCAAACCCTCCCACAGGAGCCATCAGCCGGGAATGAGTTTTTGGCTCTATTTTGTTATCATTGTGCGCACCTTATTAGCCAGCTAGCTAATAAGGTGCGCACAATGTTAACAAAATAAACAATGTAGATATATCAATGCATTCTTGATTAATGTTTACATGTTCTATAGAATAGGATAGATGACTGAGTTTTTATTGCATAAATGAATAGTACTTTTAAATATAAGTAAGTTCTCAGAAGAAACAGTACAGTAGTATAAAAAATCGATAATATTTAGTGATTTAATTTTACACAAATTTGCAAGTGTCGTACACCTCCTTACAAATGTCATACCTAGCTTTATATAAAAGTGTGTAAAATATAAGGACGCCAAAACATAATATTTGTAAATATCTCCGAAATTTGTACGTTTTTTGGAAACTATATTTATATATAGTTTCCCACGGAAACACTGTACTTTTTCGGGATAAAAAGTATCCTATGTTTTTAATCCAGTCCTCAAGTTACTAGCATACCAAATTTCATCAACCTTCATTCAGTAGTTTTTGCGTAAAAGAGGAACAAACATCCATATATCCATCCATACATCCTCACAAACTTTCACATTCATAATATTAGTAGGACTTACTACCATTAATTCTTTCGATGCGGCAGTGACTTTTTCATTCTTTCCGTTCGTGCGGTAAACGGCATTACGCACCAGGGCCTCTAGTCAAGATGCAATCAATAATTTCGACGGCAAAGTTCGTTATGAAAGATGCCTTATGTCAAATCCCATACATTTTATTTTCGAACTTCGCCGTCAAAATTAACGAATGCATCTTGACTAGAGCAGGGCCTCTAGTAGTCATAAAATTATCATTGTACAGAGTAGTGTGTTGTGGTGCTACAGGGCTTATTAAACTCTGTAAAATTTATGAAACCTAAATCATTTTCTTGGCTTTATCTAATATATATTATAAGATTTTATTTTTTTTAATATTTAAAATAGAATTAATAGACATGAATATAAAGTCGCCAATGATCGAGTATTTTTGTTTAGCTATAAAAGCTAAAATAGTTATGAAATTTGTCGCAGTTAAAGTTTATATACGTTTGTAGAGTAAACTATACAATTATTTTAAATAATGCTTAAAATAACATTAAATTAATAATTATAACGTTATATACACTACCCCAGGTTTATAACACACATTATTATTCACTTGATACAATTTTATCACACGTTGACGTTTGTTTGTATTTGTTAAAAACAATTTATATTTTTATTTCGAATTTAAAAAAAAGTTGAGAGCGTAATACAAACAGTAAAGCTTTGAATTTTATATATGTCACCGTAAAATTGTAAAAACCGTTAGATTATAATAAAACTAGTGAAATTGTAAAATGTTGATAGACTTCCGACGCGAATATGGTGCCTATAATTTCACACATTATTTTTCGTTAGGTTATATAGTTTTTAATCTTTCGACATATTTTTACACTCTCATTAGTTATTTTACAATCTAACGGTTTTTACAATTTTACGATGACATATATATACATACACCTAGTTGTCAATGTAGAGTAGCAGAAAATTTATGTTTACTGAAAAAATATCAATCTAATAAGAAATTGGAAAACAACATGACGTCAGAAATATAATAAAATATCAAGTTTTTGGAATCAATTTGCTTCAGCCACCGGAATATTTCCTAAGGGAAATAAGGCATCTAGAACTACCAAATTGAAGTTACGTACTTCAGTTTTATAAGAAAGTTCATTTTCGGGACAGTTTTTGGAAATCCTTACTAATTCATACTCACATACTAATATTAATATGAATGCGAAAGTGTGTCTGTCTATTTACGCTATATCATACGTCTTCACGCTTTAACCGCTGATCTATAATACTACTATAAAGATAGATGGATGGCTGGATGGAAAGACATTATCATCATCTTTTTATCCATCTAGCCAGCTATATGCTTATCCATCCGTTCACCCAATTTACATCACAACATTTACATTACAAAGTGGTATATTTTGATAAACTGCCTCATATTTTGAAGAAATGTATGGAATAATAATAAAATGCTAAAAAAAAGCTATTTCCTTAATTTTTTCGCATATAATTACTTTCTGGAAATTGTTTCTTACTTGCGACACTATCGAATGGTGTAATATACAGAATGTATTTTTTTTAAATCTATGGGTTCGAATCCTGGCTAGGAAAATTGAGTTATTAAAAATCTAATGATGCAGTTTAAGTTTTCATCAAGTCGGACTCGACACTCCATAGGGCTAAATTGCTATTCCTAATTTGTTTTAGACTTCTCTTACAACGCCCAGAAGAATAGTTCACCATGTAATATGTTTTTTTTACTATTTTTCAGTGCATAATCGTTTTAAAATAATTTTCGCTTTAATTATATGTATTTTAATGTAATTGTTTTATCTGCATCATTATTACCACATAAACCAATTTTCCAGGCCAGGATTCGAACACGCAAATTAAAAAAAAATGTATTCTGTATTATTGCACCATTCGATAGCATTACAAGTAAGAAACAATTTCTAGAAAGTAATTATGTGCGAATAAATTAAGGAAATAGCTTTTTTTTTGAATTTTATTATTATTCCATACATTTCTTCAAAATATGCGGCAGTTTATCAAAATATACCACTTTTATGAAGTTTTCTGTATACCATTACTTTTCAAAAATTGTTCCTTATTAGCAACACTATAAAATAGTGCAATAATACAGGGTGATTTTTTAAACTTTTTTTAACCTTTAACCCTCATTAACTTTTTTCTCCCATGGTTTAGAGATTTTTCGTCATACAATAAAATGACACACTTTTTAAGCCCTTTCATTTGATATATGTCCTGTAGTGCTACAAGGGTGGGGACGGTTTGCCCCTTCTTCTTTGTATGTAATTTTGAAAATATCCAAAAAATCAAAAATATCAGATATATATCAAAAATATTTTCATATTTGTAATACACTGATATTTTGATATTTATTATAAATATTGGAAATTCTTATTAATACGAGATGATGACATGCAGTCTCTCACAGCACATATAGTATGAACCATTGTTAATAAGTACCTACATACAACTCAAACGAAACACTGTCGCAAACCACTTAAAACAATCAAATTAAAAAGCGTCAACCCGGGCTGATGTGTCCCAAGCGAGTGTATGGCAGCTTGGGCTCGCTACCGCCCCTCTCTCACCCCGCACGCCCCGTACGATTGCTCTGTCTAGACGTGTCCGTTGGCCGACTGTAAGTTCCATAGGCTGTGGTTGTATTGTGATTGCATGTTGTTATTATAATACAAATATTATGAAAACAATATACCTGCTTATGAATTAGATTCCCGGAAGTACACGCCCAACTAACATTTTGGTAATAAGAATAAGCGCTAAATGAGCTACTTAAGAGAAACTTAAAAACCTAAGGTTTTATAAAAGGTCTAACAACTAGTGGTATAGCGCGCTTTAACTATCTTATAACCCTGGATTGGGCCCACAATTTTAGAGCTTAAAGTGACATAATAGTTGTAGAAAAGTGATAAAAAGGTGGGAATAAAGAGTTACGATAGCGCTATTGAAGTAGTATTCACCATTTTAGGTGTATTATAAGCTAATACACAGGTTACAACTGCACCCTTTAGTAATAAATAATTTATAAAATTCACTCAATTAGCTTTTTTAACAACATATGAGTGCTCCTACGATACTATTTATAGCTCGATTGTATATTGTGCATAATAAGTAGTAATAAATATCACCCAAAGTTTTTTTTTTTTACTTTACGTTTCTATTACCGTCAAAAATGATAAAATATAATAGCAGTGCGCATATTCATGGCCGAAATCATGGCCGACATCAATTAATAATTTTATACATTATCGGTTTCATAGTTATGAATTCTCCCTGCGGTGATAAGTATTCTGTGATAATATATACTAGTTTTCATCTCAAATTTGAAGCGCCTCAAAAATAAACAACATTTCATATTATTAGGTAAAATAAATCACTGCCACGGCATTTTTTTTATTTTAGTTCTGGTTGTAAATAATAATTCTCAGTACGTCTATGTATATTTTAATTTAAAACAGTAAATAATGTAAATCAATAAGTCGGAAATTAATATTTTGACCATAAATTTACTTTTAAAATTTTATAGGTTATGTTTATTTAATGGCGTAAAATCTACATTACCTAAGGTTCCTGATAACTCTTTTATTCCCAACGCAGTGTTAAAAAAACTATAGCTTGCTTTTTAATGCCACTTGGACTTTTATTATGTGGGAGTAAATCCTATTATACAACCTGTAATGATTTAACCCTTAGCTGGTATCGTGGGTCAAATTTGACCCAGACGCAAACATTTTTAGTTATTATTCTTTTAATGTTCATGGAACAAATGCGCGCTTCTACGTATTCTCAGTACGTAGCAAGCTGCGGCGGGGGGCGGAAGTGCAGCGTGGTGACCATCATAGGAGCTGAGGTATGGAGCCGGCCGTTCACATTTGACCCACGATTTTGATTGTCATTTTTTAAATTATTAGCTGATCTCATGAGAATTATACTTTTTTGTTATTAAGAGGGTATAAGAAGTGCCATTAATTTATTTTTGTTTAAGTTTTTCTAGAGTTTATATTTTTATTTAATTTTAAATACAATCTTACCAAAAAGTACCAAAAACTTAGGTTAGTTACAAATTCATGTAGAACTAAATAACTATTTAATATTCTAAAATTAAACTAAGATAATTTTGTAAAAAATAGTTTTTTTATTTAATTTTTATGCCTATTTACATAAATAAAACAAATGCATACGTACTACAACAGATTTTTTGGTATGGGTAAAATATGACCCACGATGCCAGTAGTGTTGCCAAAAATAGCGATACCAGCCAAGGGTTAAAGGTGGTTTCTGACACTTGCAGCATCTAGCTATATAATACCTATAGTTATCACTTCTTTAACTTCTATAGCTCTATAATACAAATAGTTATCACTACTATAACTTTCTTTTAGCTCTTAGGGCTCCATAGAACTCGTTAGGTGGTACAAGGTATTGACTAACTCCATTTAAGAACTTTAACCGTTTGTAAGTATTAGCAGACACCTTACAATTGGTAATAGTGTTTTACGTTTCCTAAAGATGTAAGAGTAAGTTATATAAAAGTTCTGACAAACTCCAAGTTAGCACCATAAGTTATATATTTTTCCTTTATTTCTATTATGCCTCTTGAAACTTAATAATTTATTCCTAACGCCGCAGTAGAGTCCAAAGCTATTGTCAGAGCTCTTATATGTCGTTTATAATACTTTAACTGTCAAAAAAGGTTTCCCTTAGCGCCAAAATGTTAGTTGGGCGTACATATGGCGCTGTTTTGAATTTCCAGAAATAAATAATATTGTACCTTTTTATTATAAAAAATTGTGTAGAGTTGTGCAAACCTGCCGTAGTTAAGATTCATTATAGTAATTATTGTCATATTTCTAAAATATGTAAATTCTATAAAGTCGCAAGCAGATGTAAAACCAATAAGTAAAAGAGATTGTCTTATTATCTATTTTTTTAATGAAGCCAATGAATGAGCCAGGAACAGACGAATCGCCTGATGGTAAGCAATTACCGCCGCCCATGGACACTCGCAACACCAGATGAGTATATATTATATATTTGTAGGTACCTCTGGCGTTACGACTTGCGTTCCCAGTCCTTAAATCCCCAATCCCCCCTTTGGCCGGTTACCTGTCTCACTCAGCAAAACACAACGCAAACGTTTCACACCGGTTTTCTGTGAGGTCGTCGTATTTATCCGGTCGAGCCGGCCCATTCATGCCGAAGCGTGGCTCTCCCACAGTAAATTATTGGGATAATTGTACGAAAAGTAGCATTGACCCAGCCGTTGTTTTTAAGTTTATTTTTAGTAAATTAATTACATTGTTTGTTATTTTTTGCACACTGTTTGTAATATCGTGGGAATGTAAAATAAAGGATGTGAGAGTATGAACAAGTGGGGTGAAAACTCAAGTATAAAATATATCGTGTTATATAGAGACAGACCTTAACCAGCTTCGACGAAAGCAACAATGCTAGTTTTAGTACCTTCGAATATCAATGGACATTCTTCTGAAAAGTCATCAGTGAAATACTGTGAAATGTATCAGTGAATTTAAACTGTGAACTATATTAGTGTACTAAAACAGTGAACCATACATGTAAACTACAACATTGGACTATATCACTGAACTATAACTGTAAACTATAAATAAAAGTGTGTTTTATTTATCAAGTGTTACTCCGTTCGTGATTTTTCACATCATATAATAATCATGAGTGAACCCCTACCCCGCGACGCTACGTTTTGTACGTAATACGTGTATATCACACGTATTACGTACAAAACGTAACTCGTAGCGTCGCCTAAAAGCTGCGTATCCAACAGCCTCAGGCTCTGCAGCCTCGACTTGAAGCAAACCGAGGCTACTCACTCCGAGGCATAAGCTCGAGGCACGTTGCGGATCAAGGTGAGGCATGTCGCCTCACCTTGATCCGAAGCCAGTGTAAAGCAAAAACGCGATGACACCAGACGCGCATAGAGAAGCTGCTGCTTTAATAGTCATTAACACTATAAAAAAAGAGAATACAACAAAAAACTATACAAAAGAGGAAGCATCGATGGTGGATAAAAGAGTTATATTGCAATAGAATTCAGAATGGATGTGACCAATTGCTATTGGACATAACGTATTTTATATACTCGTATAATTTTATTAATTTAACTGCAGTTTCGTTGTTCATTGCGACCTGAGGCGACGCGCCCGTCTCCACCAAGTGCACGGCTCGAACTGAGGCTTCTTTGAGTGCGCCAAAAAAACCGACAAAATATGGCTCAGCCCGCGGCAACGAATTTGCCTCATGGCGCGGCGTGCCTCAGGTTAAGGCAGCATCTCCACTTGTGCGGCCTCGGGTCGAGCGGCTGCCTCGCCCCGAGTCTGCCTCAAATGGATACGCAGCTTAAGGGTTACGGGTAGGCCTCGCGACGCTACGCCGATATACACGTTATACGTACAAATCGTAGCTCGTAGCGTCAGTGCTACATACTTCGTAGCTTTCGGTGTAGTTGCGTAGCGCGTAGCGATAGCCGTAGCTCGTAGCTATGTAGCTAATAAAGCCTTTTTACTTTTCGTAGTTCACGTCTCCTTTATAGTTTCATAATGTCCATCCGGACATCCGTCCGTCTATCCATCTGTCCGTCTGTCTTCGACTTACTGCCTAAACGGTTAGTTCTAAGAAGACGAAACTTTGCAGTTAAGTCTGAAAGCTCTTTACCATTGCTTCTTTTGCATGAGAATGTTGTACGCCGAATGTTGAAGGCTGATGTAACTGTATATCAGTTTTTTGAGGAAAAAATATTATATACGCATAATAATACAAAATGATTCTTCTTCTGTTGTAAAAAAATATCGTTCCTATCTTAATATTATTTACTTTTGAGTTATATTATAATAAGAAAATGATTTTGTACTAGCTGTTTCCCCCGGCTCCGCTCTAGTGAAATATATACTATCGAGTATCCCGCGAAAACCCTATACTTTTCCATGATAAAATACTATATAGATAAAATACATCTAAATTATATCAAAATACGTTCAGTACTTTTTGCGCGAAAGAGTAACAGACACCCATCTATCCATCCACCTAATATTGTAAATGTGAAAGTTTGTGAGAATAGATGTAATCCTTACAAACTTTCACATTTACAATATTAGTAGGATTGATGTAATTAAATTTTTGTACATTACATATTAGTTATGCCACTCGCATAAACTTTTTATCTCTAAGGAAACTGGTATGTGGAAAAAAGATACACAAACTTGGAAGTAAAAACTCACTTAAGCAATACTCTGGCCATATTTCTTTGAAAGTATCGCACTCAATGATACTGAACAAAGTTTTTATGGAGTTGCCAACTTATCGAAGTTGAAATAACGCCCGCGGGCAGTACGCGCAAGATATGGAGTCGACTTTGCTCGTATTTTTTAAAAATAAGCAAGCAAACGAGCAGACGATTGCCTGATAGCCAATGCTACTGTCGTGATGCAATTTGCAACATCAGGAGTTGCGAGTGCCGTTTATGACCCCCGACGAAAGAGGGGTTTGTAAGTTTGACGTGTCTGTCAGTGTGCCTAATCATGATTCCGTCACTATATATTACTTCAAAAGTTAGAATCCGATTTCATCCAAAATAACATTCCTAGGGAGTATTTAGCATGATATCTCAGCATGGAAAATTGCAAGTTTCTAAGTCTGAGTATAGAGATGCCAGGAGGGGGACCAACTTATAAACCACTTTGGAGGAGGTTTTATCTCACGACCGTTTTTTGTAAGGCCATGGTATCTCTCCGGTCTAATCGCGCTTTAAGTTTCTCCACGATGATGACAATCATTAAAATAGTAGATTAAACTCCATACTAAAGCTAGGGAAGAAAAATTAATATTTGAGTTAAATGAACGTTCTTAATAATTTTAATATCATGTCTGTTTTTAGTTTTATTGCATAATAGGAAGTTGAGTACTGGCCGGTGTATTCAGTTCTATAATGCAATTCACACGTTCCAGTTATTGTTTCGCTTTCAACATAGTATCCCAAAGTTGATGAAAATATAAAGTAGCATAATCAGCCAAGCAATATTGGATGAAAAGGGTTAATTTATAACGTATATATCTCGATCTATTGAAAGATGTGGACAAATATATTAAAGTAATACTCATAGGCATATTATATCTTAGATACCTGCCAGGATCTTTTACTAGTATTGTGAATTTCTGCCGACGTAATTATTCGCCAGATGAGTTGTACAATACATAAAAACAAATCAACGATAACTGCGTAAAATGATATTCTATCGCCGATAACTATACCTAGACTAGCTGTCCCGACAAATGTTGTTCTGCCTTAAGTATGAACTGAAATTTCTCACCGTTTAAACCTTCCCTGAACTGATACGATTATTTAAAGATCAAAATTAGCCATATCGGTCCAGCCGTTATCGAGTTTTAGCGAGACTAACGAACAGCATTTTTATATATAAGAAGAAGATAAGATAAGAAGAAGAAGATGATTTAACACACCAAAGCACGTGGGCGCGGTATCATCCAAATCGCGCTGAAACCGCGCCATTCGCGCTTTGGACATACGTGGCTTTTACCGCAGGACCTTTTTTAAAGTCACATGAAGGCACAATTTGTCCCATTTTATAGACAGCAGTAATTATTGTGCGTGTTTCAATTTGTTTCTCTCTTTTTTAATATCTTCTTATTTTATTTCTTGGTATATTTGTGTCTTATATGAACTGAAACTATTTTTTTCATTTCTCATACTCGGAAAGTAGTGTTGTTTTGATCTGATTATTGGGTGGAAAATGTTGCTTTCCTTTCATAGGGAGGGAAAAACTCATACAAATTCATTCCGGCCCGAGGGTCAAAAAAAATAGAACTGCTGTCAGCTGTGAAGAGTTTTATATGTAAAAAAAATCTATTAAAAATGACATGACTTTCTAAACAGCCAGTGTCAATTTAGCGAAAACTTCTTTGAGCGGAATAAGCCGCGAGTGCCGCGACAATTACGCGGCGAGCGGCGAGTTCCATATTTAAAATTTAAAAAAACAACACAAATTGGCGGGATACTAAAATATGTTATGTATGGTAGGTATCTGTGACGGACCGGACGGACGGACGGAAGATTTGAATTGAATTTAGTTTTATTTTCCACATATTCTAAATGAAAAGTAGAGTGTATGCCACGGGTAAAAGAATGAATTCCTACTCGGACTATAGCCGGTCTAACTACCTCGGGAATTAATTCTTTTCAACCCTAGGCTAACAATCTACTATTTCTTTCTTTCTTTCTTTGTTGTGGACCTCGATATCAACCTGCTAATCGCCTAATCGTCAGCTTCTCGCCGTCGCATCGCGTCTTGATGTAAGCTTACCATTATCATTGCAAACACATGATTTACAAGGATCGATTTTCGCTGTGCGGCGAGTCGATTGTTAAGTTACCTTGTCATTTTTTTGTCAAAATTTCCTAGCGACGAGACCTACGAGTTTAGGAAATCGTGCGGCTTTAGTCTCCTGTATAAATACCGCAATCGGCTGATTTAAGACTCATGCTGACCACTCGCTGCCCATCCTAAGAGAACACTGTACTCTAACTCGTGTAATATAAAAAGGAGCCGATGTGTTCCATTGATTGACATGTGATTCCCAGATCTTAAACTACTACAATTCCAAATTCAATCGTTTTTGAAAGCGCTTTTGACTAACGCGTAATTAGCAGCGTGGATATTTCATATTATATTATTAGTGTCGGTACTGACAGTCAGCGAGCTGTCAGCGCGAGACTGAAATTCTAAAACCAGCCTTCCAATTTTTTTTTATGCTACACGCTAACCTAGGCACTTTACCGTCTACCTTAATATAATATTGAAGACGCAAAAGCGAAGTAAATAAGCGGCCGGGACGCAAATGTATATTTGTAAATATTTGCGCCGCCGCCGGGAATCAACTGGTCTAAATTGACTGTTTATATTTATGAACTTCACTCATGAGGTCTGCTTATTGCCAGAGCTAAAATATCTACTTTTTACTTCGATATTTGCATAAGTTCTCAAAGAGTTTTTTAATATATGGACGTTTATATTTCCGTATTATTTTATTTAATTATTATATGCACGTAGTTTCAATTATTATTACTAGATTAAACTAATTGTAGTTCACAGCAGTATGCAAGCACCTGATTGAAGTAGAAGAAAAATTTTTGATTCACCAGAAAAACTCTTATAACAAATAACTGAGTTCTTTTAAGTATTTCTGAAAAAAAAAAAAACGGAAACAAATCGCGCAATGATGTCATGATACAAGAATGACAATGGTTTCATTTTCTGCAAATGGTTTTTATCAAAAAGTACATTTCAAGAAGTCATATTGTTCCAATTTCTTATCGTAAAATGAACACACGAAGTTGGAGTCAAAAGATATGGAAATAATATACTTATTAGAAGAATAATATGTTTATAAGAAGGTGGGTACGCCGAGTCCATAGAGCTTATAACAAAACCTTATTTCCAAACACTTCGTCTACGTCTTTTTTATAAAATAAACATAAACGAACTAACTATAAAACACTCGGAAACAAACGGAGAATTATAAAAATTCTAGCCTTATTATTATTCCAGTGGGCGCGTTCTATCAAGGCAGAATACACTCATACATAGCGAGTTTATTTTGAGTAAAATCCGTAAACATTAATAAGATAGGACGCGAATACGACACTTACAACTGCAACCGGTGGCTATTGACACTTTTTATGGACGAATGGATGGGTGTATAGACAGACATAAAGGACAGACAGACAGATAGACGGACGGACAGAACGAAAATTTAAGGGTCCCTTGTAGTATAATGAAACCCTAAAAAGGTGTATTCATTTGGTTTAATGCTCTAAGATTCATAGTAAAAAACGTAAGCCTAGAAGAAAAGTTCAATTTATTTTCGGCCGCATCTACTCATTTCTATAATCTATAACCTATGATTGCAAAGTACACTCGCTAAATGACACATGCTCCTGAAGTGTTTCGAAGTGGTTCGGAATATCTCTCAAATATTTTCGTCACAGACAGGCGAATTTTTCGTAAATGTAGGCAGGTAAAGTTGAAATTTCTTTTGCATGTTGATATTATGATTACAGTGTAAGAGTGTTTTCATAAAATAATTTGGCCGCTAGCGACCGTCGGCGGCCGTGAGCGGCAGCGGTTGTCTCAATATGTGTTTAATTGTAATGAAGATAAAGTTCAAAATTATATGACAGTTATGCTATACGCAGAATCAATCTTTAGAGTCACTTCACATGAAAATGAGACGACACTCGAAGCGAAGCTATATTTTTAAGAAAGGTAGTGATTCAAAATTGAGCTTAAGAGTCCCACGAACGGAGCGAGAAATCGCGCGCTGGGATTATTTGTCGAGTATTTTTTTCTGTTGCTGTCTCACCCAGAGTACGATTTGGCGCTAAAATAGCGAGAACGTGCTATTGTCTTACGGAACCTTATTTTGTCTGGGGAGCGGGTTTTTAAAATTTAATAAAAACGGCAATTTGGCTACTTATCGAACTATGTTGGTAATTTCGTTTTCATTTCCATTATATTAATTATTTTTATATTATGTTTGTTTATTTTCAAAGTACACTATAAAAAAAGTCTTGTAATTGGTATCCATTTAATTTGAAAGTGTAGTAAGTATATTTTAACTGGCTGCAAGTGATGCGTATTTTGCGTAAAAAATGGCTGAAATTAAATTCGCTCTTATCTCGTTCTTAGTTAATATTTTCTAACCAAACCTAATTATAAGACTAGATATGATGCATTGAATTATGTGTACAAAGTTTGGTGAAGTTTGGTTGTACTGTTTTAAAATTAAAACGAAACTACGTTTGTATGGGATTTCGACGCTCCGTGGGGCCCTTAAGCCTCTCTTAACGGCAGTGACCTTGCACGTCACGTCCCGTACTTATTTCGTAGGCGCCAAGGGGGTATCGCGCACACCGGAGAGTATTGAAATCGGTTAAAAATAGCTATAAATTTTTGAGACTAAAGCAAAAGCTTAAACGGCGTTCCCCTGAGTCTTACTTAAAATACAGAAATAATTTTCACACTCGACTTATAGAAGAAGATTTATAAAAAGACATCGTCGGCTAAATATATAATGCAGATTAACATAATATATCTTTTTGAGATTTTTCAATACGACCATAACTGAGAAAAAAGGTTTCAAAGAACTCCAATTTTCATTTCTATAGAGCACACAACCCCTCAAATTACTACATAAGAAGAACGAATCACGTTTAATGGCTATAGTGTAGGTACTGAATACATTTTAATTTACAATGATTATTTCAAAAAATGCAACTCCACGTCGCGTATTGTCTCATTTCAACCATTAAAGTTATGAAAGTAGCTTAGAAATCTATTCCTAGACCCTCCGAATACACCAGCAAAATTTCAAAAAAATCTGTCAAGCTGTTTCGGAGGAGAAGACGATTTTATACTTTAGTAGATGTGGCCCGCGACTTCGTGAGCGCAAAATTTAATCTTACGGAAACCGTACATTTTTAAATAACAATAAATAGTAACCTATGTCCTTCCCCGTGGTCTATTTTATATATCTGCCAAATTTCATCAAAATTGGTCGAGTAGTTACGGATCCTATTCAATGCAAACCATCAAATATACAAAGAAGCAAACTTTTCCTCTTTATAATATTATTAATATACTCGTAGATGAAGATTATAAAAAAAATGTCTGGCCACCGCTAGATTTCTATTTTAATATGTTAAACTAAAAGCTCGGATGACTCCACACAAAATGTAAAGCCGAAACTTGTTCGATGATAGTTGAAAAAGTTATTACGCGGCGCGGAATGAGTTTTTAATATTTTCCGATATTTTGGCCAGTTTTCGGCTAATAAATTTTGTTTTTAACGAAAACTAGCCACGGCGATTTTTCAAGTGCTTAATGCGACATCTATGGCATGTAAGTAATCGCTTTTATTACTGCAACGATAGGTATTGGAAACACCTCTTCAGCGTCACACATTTGTTTCAAGTTTTAAATCATTAACGTCATCACGCCAAAAATTGTTGCGACGAAATTGCATAATTATTACAGATTGATAAAGCTCTTTTGCATTTTTGCAAAAAGATTTTTACGTCATGATTGTTAACAACCCACTGATTGTATCAAATAATGTAACAAAAGACGCGCGATCGTTTGAATACACCACATGAAAGAGCTATCAAATAATAAAAGCATATGATGCTAACTTTGAAACTCCATAGCTCTTGGATAAAAGTGTAAATATATCTCTTGTGTAAGCAATACCGCTGAGTACGTCTACTCCACTCGTGTTTAACTTGCCAACGTGAATTGTACATACAGCGTAGCATTGAGAGAGTAACAAGGTGGAATGTGACAAGGTTTTACACAATGATTTCAAAACTAAGGATGAACTCATTAGAAAAAATATTATATATTATTACTAACGTAAAGAATCGTCATCCCACCGATTTACACGAATGACAGCTCGCGGCTTGGCGAATGCGGAGGTGGGCGGGGAGCAGTGGCGTAGCTAGGTGGACAAGGGCCCCTGTGCATAAGGGAAGAATCGGGCCCTCATGCCCCTCATCTCATCTTTCCGCGTAGCTTGAACTTATATTGACCTTTAATATTAGTCATAGGAATAAGAATAGGAAACAGTGAGTTAAACTTATCCCTAGTAGGTTAAATCCATACGTCGTCTCTATGAGGGGTAGAATCTCTGTGTTAAATGGAGGAAAATGGGAATAAATAAACAACGACGCACATACATGACGATATAGAATATTTATTATACAGATGAGTGATGAGATCAATAAAGGGAAAAAACGATTTTTAATAGAATTTCCCGTCCAATTCACAATCTCTTGCGCGCTTTAATTCATGAGTTCTTGGACGCTATTTCTCGATAGTGTTGTAATAAGAAAATGTTAAAATCCGAAGAGCCTTACGATTCCGAACATAGGGGGCATTTAGCTTACTAATATCGCTGAACAAAGTGAGTTGATTTCAGAGTTAAGTGTAGGTACATATTACATATTTTGTATGTTGATGCCAAAAATAAAGTTTGTTACTAAATAATAAAGTTTTTACTTTTTTCTTTAAGCTTTGCATCTTTACCTATCCTTTATCTAAATTTATCTATAATAAATAATAAACAGAATTATCACTTTCTGTTTTTTCATATTTAAATACGTGTTAAAAGCAATAAAAATGTTCTAATGTAATCGATTTTTGGAATTCCATAGTTGGGGAGAGTTGTGACAACTTTATTTCGCGCCAGGTTTTTGTGAGGCCGTGTTACAACTTTTACGTAAAATAGAGCTCTGCAAAGTTTTTTGACATAAAGCTATGGAAAACGAAACGTAAATGTCACAGAAACGTTAACATGGCCGAATTCCTATACAATTTTCGAAATTTGATTATATTTCTATCTCGAAAACTACGGATCTTATACTTTTGAAAACTTGCGAAATTACTGCGACAATAAAAAAATTTAAGCGATTAAATTACCATAAACCAATTAATAGTACAAATGTGGGATATTATTCTAAAGTTAAGCCAACATATCTAGGGAAATGAAAGTTTAGTATGGCAATGCCGGCTCACGCACACAATGCATAAAAAACCGGCGTCACTTTGTTGTTCGTGGAAGTACGTCTATACTTTTTATTTGGTCTGAGATAGTAGCTCATTCTTCAATTTGAACTTGAGTTTAGAAAAACGTTTATATTTTTCGTTGTCGATCAAGTTAAAAGTTTGAGAGTTATTATAGATTATACGAATATCGTTGTGCTGCAACCTGTATCATGTATCATGCATGTTTTGTCATCGGATTTTTTTCCTCTCTTTTTAAAGCTGAGGCTAGAGGGCCCCTTGAGCTTCGGGGCCCTGGTGCACTGCACCACCTAGCCCTACGATAGCTACGCCACTGGCGGGGAGGAACTATTTCCCAGCCTGGACTATGACACACGGGGCTGGCCGCTGGTCGTTTGGTGCTTTGATATTTGTCTGATGATTTAAAAATATTTCTGTGTCAACCTTAGGCTTACGTCAACATAACTGACACTCACTCTGCTCAAGTTGTCATTGACGACGTGTCGCCCCTGTGCCATTAGACAGAAAATAGTTTGTACAGGAAAAAGTTACGCCAACTTGATTTCAGAAGAGTTTGTCATAAAATGTGGACTGAATATAAGTACCTAGAGTCTGTGCCACCACTGAAGTCCGATAAACACGGCGCTGCGGTCGCGCGACAAGATGTTGTCAGCATTATTTATGGGCAGACTACCTTGATTCTGCTGTTCTGCTTCACAAAACTCCTTTATCATAGTTATAATTTTTCGGACAACACTTTTCACAACCTCAGGCATTGTAATGTCAATTTAACAAATTTAGTTCCACTAATTGCCGTCGGACTTCTTTGGTGGCGCGCACTCTACTGCGGGTGCGGAAAGCAAATGTCAAAATGTCAAGGTAACAACTGTCAAACCTCGACTACCCCAAACAATCCCAGAAGTAGAGCAGTTTGAGTGTGGACCAAGATTTTAAAACTCAAGATAAGAGATATGACGTACATTTGACCCAACAAATTTTCATACAATAAAAAGTTACGCCGTATTGGTTTTCACCATACTTCAAATTTCATCCATCTTGTTCCACTTCAAATGTGAAAATGGCCCAAAAATATAAAAAGTGGGGCCATTTTACTGGAGACACTTTTTGCCTCAACATGCCTCGTCTATGTTGTGGACACTTTTGGCTCGACATGCCTCGTCTAGGTATAATACATGTCTATGGTTTTACACCTAAAATGGAAATATTTTTCAGCTCTTATCTAGAAAAGATGCCAAACACACGGACTAGCTACGGTACAGACAGAGATATCGAACATCTACCAGATTGCCAGTAAATATGATGGTTGAAAATTTCAGCTTTCATCCATTTAGCATGTTACGGCGTACTCCATATTAAAACAAATATTTGAGTATGCGGATATTTCTATTTCTATATTTGCTCGCAGCAAACGTCAATGTTTGAGTTGGGGTTCACAAACACGACTACCTGTTTTTCAATAGACTGTGGCAAATATGTTACATCAAAATGTGTTTAGTTAGTATAGAACAGTACAGTTTATAGCACACATAGAACTCTATTTGACGACCTCTGTGGCTCAGTGGTTCAGCGCGTTGGTGCTCAAGCCGGGAATCGCGTGGTCAAATCCCGCCGAAGGAACAAAAAGTTTTTCTGTGTTCCTGGGTCATGGATGTGTATTAATATGTATATATAATATAATAAAAATATTAAATATATGTATAGTATAGAAGTATTAAATATACTTCCCGTTTTGTGGTACCTGTAACACAAGTTCTTTGGATACTTAGCACGGGGCCAGATTTACGTAACGATATTATTATTATGTAAAATTATCCAGGTAAATATAATATTTTAAAAGAGCTAACTGAAGATTCCTCTTATCGAAGTCTAAACTGTAAACATACCTACAACAAATTAAAAAATGTAAAAACATCCTAATTCGAGAACTATTTTAATTAAAAAGTAATTGAAAACAAACATTCCAACTAAAACATCGAGAAACTCAACAGACGTAACAAAAGTTATATCAAAATATTTGAAGACGGATCCAATTGAATTGATAAACGCTTTAAATTCCGATCGAGTGATTTCGAACGTAATAGCTCCGGAACGTAAATACTATAGCAAACGAAAATATACCTTATTCCACCAGCAATAGGACTAGGATATCCGTGGAATTCTTCTGGACAAATAGATTTAAATAGGTTTAATTCTTTGATAAAGGGGACGTCGTCAATATAGATTGATATCTTTAGGTTTTCCATTTACGAAGTTATTTGATGGTTCAGCTTAGAATTATTTGATACTACGTTGGAATACGTACCTGATATTTTATTACATAACTTAACTTAAAAACAGGTTAAGTGCTAATCGAAATCGCGCACGAAGGATCCCGTACCAAACAAAAAAAGCATGTTTGATTATGACACGAACTATTTTTCCCATTGTTTCTACACTTCATAACAAAACACGTACCTACTGCAGTACGTTAGTAATATATATTCTTTGCCTACTGTGAGTTGTGATCGATTTGATGGTCCCCACCACCAGCTTTGCACATAGCGAATAGCCTGAACCTCAATTCTCGTATTTAAAGTAGACTTCATTTTACTTTGTTTGGATTGAAAGTGTAAGTGACATGTTACCATGAACGGATTTTATGACGTTTCGACCAATCAGAGCGCGTTTCACGTTTGTTTAACGTTCATAAAAACATCTTTTGAGAGTTTTAGCGTATTGGGCCTTGAGCAGAATTGCCCCTCAGGTGACAGAAAGACGGGCGGACAGCTGGGTCTTCAAAATAGGGTCCCGTTTATTAAATGTTTCTAGAAGCCATAATATTACGTTTAATACCACTTAAAATAGCAAAGAAGGTATTTCAAAACACGACTGGGACTTTAGCAATGAGCATTGAAGTTTTTAAACTTGAAACTTACCTAAAACTTTCGTTTCGAAAGAGGTATTTGGCGCTACTCAATAACTGAAAACAGCGAGAAAGTAGTATTAAAATTCACTCTCCTACAATCTTAATCCTCGTTTTAGTCGGACATGTGACATGGGTATTGGGAAAAAGTCAACGAAGCTCGAAGGTTAATAAGATTCTTGGTTTTACATGTTCACTTTAGTTTTTTGCTTGTAAGATTTTTACATTACACTGTATTTATATTCTATGATTTCATAGATAAATAACAGAGATTGCTGACAGCGGGTACTGTCCGTTTGTTGGCAATTTAATTAATATAACAAGATCGTTAGTTAAATACGTACTAACACAACTAGATATAAGTTTTACTAACAAACTATATGGATCTCAAAGTTGTCCGATAATACACATTTTTATTTATTATTATTCTTACAGTGTTCGCGGACACATTCCCCCGAAACGGCTTTTACGATTCTTATGTTTTTTTGCATATTCGGAGAATCGATCGAAATCTATTTTTTCATTTTTTCCACTTAATGATAAGAATAGCCACCCCTATTTTTTTTTATTTTTAGACATTTTTCTTAATTTTTATGTTTATATAACGTGGCATTAAAAAGTACATATTATAATTGCAAAAAAAACGTTTGCCGGGTCAGCTAGTGTTATAATAATATCTCCTGGTCTCCGTGGTCTAGTGGTTAGAGCTTGGATCTCGACTGAGAGGTCGTGGGTTCGGTCCCCGCATTGGAACAGCAACAAATGTTGTTTCCAAGTTTGGTTAGGACAATACAGACTGATCACCTGATTGTTTGACAAGAAAGATGGTCCATGCATCGGCCTGGTTTCAATGAAACCGGCCACCGTAATCGAAATCGGTGTGGGGGGTTATATGTTATATATATATGTGTATACTTTTCTGGCCTGATTCACTATCTATATACTTTTATATATTAAAAGGGAAAAGTTTGTTTGTTTGTTTTTATTCAATAGGCTCCGAAACTACTGGACCGATTTTGATGAAATTTGGTACATATATAGGTTAGACCACGGAGGAGGATATAGGTTACTTTATATCGCGGCAAAATGTACAGTTACCGTGGGATTCCTTTTTGCGCGCCAGAAGTCGCGTGTCAACATAATAATAATAGTGTCGGATAGCTTTATAGGAAGTTTTGTCGCTGCTTACTTTATATCAAGCGACAGAAACAAAATATGCAAATAAGCAATTTTACACTTATCAGCAAATTGTGAAATAGGCCCGTTATTCAATAAATATTTTTCGTAGTGCCAAAAAACTCTCTAGAATTTAGCTAACTGGCCTAGTTCTATAATACCTAGTTCTATGAACAATAGATCATACAAGGCATCTAATATTAAAGCCTTCCCTGGTGTCTAATTAACGTCAACGTCAGGTTTTCTCAAGGAGTGAACTCAAATTTCCAATTAGGCGAAACTGAAATTCATTAGGAGATGGGCTTACGTATAAATATTTACAGACGTAATACATTATTCGGCAGACGGTACTGTGAATTATGTATAAGAGCGTGGTAGAAGGTACGGGTTTGAAGCGATTCGAGACTGTTTTTGGGTCAATTACTACCTACACGAGGCACGTGTTTGAATATATTTGCATAGATCACTGTTATTAAGTCTAGCAATACTTTAATAAAATGCCTTTTTAACCTTAGTCCAAAAAAAGCTGCAGCTATGTACCTATTATAAACGTCTAATTGGGCGAATCTTAATAACATAAATAGTTGAAACAGATATTTTTATTATTAGCAATGTTTTTCAATGCATTTATTTAAATTCACACTTTAATTCATCGCTTACTGATAAACGCCAAAAAAAAAACCTCATCTAAATAAGTCCACTTAGTGCTTTTAAACATAATCCCCCTTACTAATAAACGCTGTATAAGCTTTGAATAATATGAGGAATGTTTTGTTCCCGTCACACAAGTGACATTTTTAATTCGATAGAAGAAGACAAAACACTGTATTTTTAATCGGGCAATTGGCCCACCACACTTACCCACCACTGCAACTCCTGTGTAGCCAGGATCGACAGTGGTAACCAACCGCAAAAACCCTTTGATATGATCTCAGAGGTGCCCGGGGGACATGCTAAATCTGTCTTGGAACCCGCAACGAAATTAATCAGAAGATTGTAGGAGGAGTAGGAAGTATTCCAGTTTCCCTCCCCAAGCAAAGCGGGAGACAGCAAAAATTGTGATGACAAAAAAGTCAGAATTAAAGGGGAAGCACCACGGGAATAACATGTTTTTTATGACTACAAGACAATGTAATTATATGTTTTGATTTATATATGACAATTATTACAATGGATTTATGATGACAAAATAGTTATGCATTGTTTCCAATAGTACTTATGACAAAAACGTTTGAAAGCCCGGAAGTTCTTCGCGCAGCCCACACAATACACTGTATAACTATTCAAAGCTTATACAGCGTTTATTAGTAAGGGGGTTAGTATTTTAATTCGAATGATATACCTAATAATATTTATTATTCTACCAACATTAGGCTACAATATTACACGATTAACATTTCCTGACAACTCTCGCTAAGTATGGACTCTCTCGCATTACTGTAGGCTGCGCCGGTTTTGAAGGTAACGCAAATGCCGCGCAGTATCGGCCATTCGGTTCGTTAATTATTTTTAGGGTCATCTTACGTATATTATATAAACGAAAATCGAATACGGATCACGCTCCTTGTGTATACCTATCTATTTTTGTTTTGAATACATCCAGTATATACAATTATACACACACAATTTAATCATTCTTATTATTCTTACTTAATAAAATACGCTCTTCGCTTGTAACTTACATATCCATTACATTCACAGTACTTTAAGAGAATTGACTTTCACATAATATGAATAACACATACGTTGAAGCTCTAGTACTCGCAGATAAGCGTATGTATTGAAAAAGTTATTTACATTTTCAGGTCATCGTATCGAATATAAGAAAATTGATTATTGTGTTACTTTTTTTAGATTACTTCTTTTGTTATCTTTATATTGTCATAGACGTCGTATTACATCCATTTATTTTGTACTAAACATTGCCAGAGACTTCGTGTCAGCCAAAAGGAAATCATATTGTGTAAACCGTACATTTTGCCGCAACAAAATGTCCTCCCCCCCCGTTCCCTGTGGTGCAATCTACATCCGTGCCAAATGTCATTAAAATTAGTTCAGTAGTTTCTGAGCCTATTCAATTCAAACAAACAAATAAAACTTTCATCTTTATAATATTAGTATAGACAAATTAGTTTCTTATCGAGTGGTGTATGGGAAAATTCTCCTAGTAACAACTAATTAGTAATTACTTTCCAAATTACGCCGATCTCAGAGTCAAACCACGCCCACGCTAAAAGCTTTGAGTGGTATTTAAGTAAAGAGTAGATGTTTCATAATTTTAATAAAAATGAAATGTCAAAAGGTAAAGTTTTATAAATATTTCTGGTGATATTGATGCATGTTAAAGTTTATTACGAATTTTCACACGCGCTCTTTCCAGTTACATCTCAAATGATCAATTATTAAGAATTAAGTTCACTCGTTTCTATAACACAATGTGGTAACTGGTATTTAAACCAATTATTTTGACCTTAAATTTAAAGAATCTCAAATAATTAAAAAAAAACTAATAGACTAAAGAATTCAAAAAATAATCTAGTCTGACGTTAGTCATTCTAGTCTTTATTCCTCCTTTGACCACAACTGGCAAAGTATCCGAACTGTCATAAAACCTTAAATAAAAAAACAAAATTAAGCACATTAGAACCCTTTGAGTTTGTTAGAACCCGTAAAAGTAGTTTTATTCCGAATTACAACGCCTACTCAACATTGATGTAAGATGGCATATTCTGAACGAAACAACGCTAAGTACGGACTACCTATGCCATTTGCAGTTACTCCTTCACGCTACATTTGCTCCGATTGGATTTAACTTATGTGCGATACCACGCTTGGTTCAGTCAATTTTAAATTGTATGTAATATAAGAGCTCCGTGGTTTAGTACACCGCTAGAATCACACTCGAGAGTGTGCAGATTCTATGCAATATTAAAACATAATTTTAAAAAATATAAGATTTTTCGTTGTATAACACAATGTTTTGTTGTATTATAAGTATAACATAATAGTAACAGACATTCGGATTCCACGCATTGTTTCTTCGTAAAAACATAAACTACCCTGCTATGAGTTGAAACTATGTTTGTTAATAAAATTCAAGACATACCGCAATACGCCTTCATTAGAATAGCTTCATTACATAGGCGAGAAGCCTCATAAATATGCAAGCTTACGTTACGCGCCGAGACTGTCAGCATCTGTAATGTATAACAACCTTGTTCATACAATATACAAGATTTCATACTGTGTTAACTTGTATATTTGGGATAATTACCTGCTTATATCAAGTTCAACTTGTATCATTCTATCACTATGAGGTTGGTCATATTGTTTCTATTGCAGAATATAGTAAATAAAATAATACATACATACATACATATAATCACGCCTTTTTCCCGTAGGGGTAGGCAGGACCGCCTCTTTCCCGTAGGGGTAGGCAGAGACCACTTCTTTCCACTTGTTACGATCCTTACATACATCTTTCGCTTCGTCCACTTTCATTCTTACCATCCATTCCTCCTCTTACATTCAACGTAGCCAAGCGTCTCTCCATGGTCCGCTTTTCGCCTCCGCGAGAAACGAGACGTGATGGGTGGCGAACCACATCGCCGCCATTTTGGATAATTTAATTATTTTTGATTATCCATTGCGTTTCCACGGATAAATAAAATAATGAACAAAGAAATTTAATAATAATACCCTAGAAACCAAGCTTTGCTCTTAGTTCTCATTACTACAACTAGTAGCTGCATAATCGATGGTACCTCATGCTCAATATGCAAAAAAAATTAAAAAATCTGAACACTATTAACTCTTTCTCTTATATAAAAATTTAAAGTAGGAAATCTAATAAATGTAATCTTGGAAACGGCTGCAATTATTACCATGAAAAGAGATGTTCAAGAAATGAATGAGGCTTGGGCCAGCCCTGTGTACAGTATGTGTAAATAAAGCTACATAATATAGTACCCGTTTCCTATTCTTTATTTTGTTTAATTTCACTTCGTTTCCATGTACAGTCGCGTGCACTAATATAGATACATTGACAACTTTACAATAATATGTCAGCGTATGACATTTCAAAAATATGTACACCATGTTGTTTTCAGATTGATGTAACCTACAAAGTGTTTCAAAATTATGAATACATTTTTTTCATAATAAAGTAAACAACAGTTTGTCAGTGAATAGTAAACACCCCCAAAGTGACAATGATGTATACGTGACAATGTCAATAACATGTAAACAATATTTTTTTCAATATAATGTAAACGTTAATTTTAATTTTAACAATAATTGTCAACAATAACTGTATCAATGATGGCCCTTGTGGCTCGATGGTTAGCGCGTTGGCGCTCAAGCCATTTGGACGGCAAGCCGTATAAGGCTTTGTCGTTGTCGTTTGTTGACGTCGTCATGTGTTGCCCACTTTGTCGACGTAGTAAATACATAATATAATTGTGTATTTACTACATCGACAAAGTGCTAATTGAGTGTAAGAATGCAAAAAAATTCACGAAAAATATTTTTCTAGGGTACCTTGTAGAAGTTGTTTAAATTTTTTGTCCACATGCAAGATTTTTATATAATTACTAGATGTTGCCCGCGACATCATGCGCGCAAAAGTTAATTTTGTAGAAACCGTACATTTTTCCACGATAAAAGGTAGCCTATGTCCTTCCCCGTGGTCTACATCTGTGCCAAATTTCATCAAAATCGATCCAGTAGTTTCGGAGCCTATTCAATGCAAACAAACATACAAACAAACAAACAAACTTTTCCTCTTTATTATATTAGTATAGATTACTAGCTGTCTCGACACACGTTGTCTTAAATATGAACTTTTTTATACAGTATTCTCCGAGCGAAGTAACCACTTAACTCTTGAAGTACCTACTGCAGTGCCTGGGACAGTCGATTTTCAAATGTCGTATGGTTACCCAAGCACATACGGCATTCTCACAACATAGTCAGACTAGTCCAGAGGAATGACTGGTCAATACGTCTGGGGCTAACCATGTGCGGGTTTCCTCACGATGTGACTGACGATAATCCTCGAAATTTATATAGATGTATATGGTGATTTTAACGTTTTCTGAAGTATTCCAAGCTTATGCTACCAAAATTTAAGATTTTGCTCCAAGGTTATACCCTGGATCCAAAAGTACAGAACATAACTACTGACTCCTTATAGATACAAATGTTATAAATACATATGTTTAGGGATTTCGGCGTTGTACCATGTACATACATACATATAATCACGCCTGTTTCCCGTAGGGGTAGGCAGAGACCACTTCTTTCGACTTGCTACGATCCTTACATATTTGTTTTGCTTCATCCACTTTCATTATTCCCTTCATACATGCTCTTCGGTTTAGGGTACTCTTGACCTGGCCTTTTTTCAAGACGTCCCCGATTTGGTCTTGGAACGTCCGCCTAGGTCTACCCCTTCCAACACTTCCATTCACACTCGCATTATACACTTTTTTCGTCAATCGTTCTTCATTCATTCTCTCAACATGGCCAAACCATCTCAGCATACCTTTCTCAATTTTTGTCACTACATCTTCTTTCAGACCACAACGTTTCCTTATCTCACTATTTCTTATCCTGTCACCCAGTTTAACTCCTATCATGCTTCTTAATTCTCTCATCTCAACTGCATTTATTCTGCTTTCATGTTTCTTCTGCCATACCCAACTTTCACTTCCGTACATGAGTGTCGGAACCAACACCCCCGCATGCACAGCCAAACGAGCCTTGTTAGACACCTTCCGACTGTTCATAAAGGAGTGCAAAGCTCCATTCACCATGTTTCCTGCATTCACTCTTCTTTCAATATCACTCTCACACTTTCAATCTCTTGTAAACTTTGAACCCAGATACACAAAATCATTCACCTGTTCAATTTGTTCATCTCCAATCACGATATTGCAGTCTGTCACTGCCTCATCTCTTTCAAACACCATCACTTTCGTCTTCTTTACATTCATCTTCATTCCCTTTCTAGTTAGAGCTCCACTTATCGCAGTTACCATCTCCTGCAACTCCTCGGCCGAAGACGCAAGTAATACTTGGTCATCAGCATAGAGAAAACATTTGACGAGTAACTCATTCATTCTCAGCCCACTTTCATTCTCTTTTAAATCTGTCAAGCAATTGTCCATGAACAGATTGAACAGCCACGGTGACGCTACACATCCCTGTCTAACACCTTTTTCGATATTGAACCATTCAGTGTATGCCCCGTTTATCCTTACACAAGCACTAGAATCCCTATAAAGAGATTGTAATGCTCGTATGAGGATACTGCTCACGCCGATCACGGACAAAGCTGACCACAATTCATTCCTCACCACTCTATCATAGGCCTTTTCTAGATCCACGAACGCGCAGTAGACCTTCTTGTTTACCATGTCAACTAGAGTAATCATCATCACCACCACCATCACATCATACATCATCACATACAAAAGCTATTTATCATAGTATTTTACACCAACGCACGTTTAAATTTGCTGGTACCAACTTCAAAATGAGTAGAGATTATTAAAATTTTAGCTGAATTTAAAGGGTAATTTAAAATGTTTAGAAAATAAGTTTTATTTCATACTTTTTTATGTGTTTTTACTTTGTGTGTCGGTTTAATTATTTATTTACATAATACCACGTTTTATGTTACGTCGGGAACAAGATTAAAAGTATCCTATGTGCGTCTCCTGAACCTCCCCACCAATTTTTAGCTAAGTCGGTTCAGCCGTTCTTGAGTTATAAATTGTGCAACTAACACGATTTACTCTTTTAAAATAGATGTCACCGTAAAATTGTAAAAACCGTTAGATTGTAATATTACTAGAGATATTATAAAATGTCGACAGATTGTCAAATAAACATTTTTTCTTACAATTTACACGTTATTTTGCGTTATATTGTAATATTTACCGTGCCGATTGGTTAAACGGCACGGTAAATATAGGCGCCGCCATATTTGTTTGTTTTTTCATTATAATAATTATAACGAAAAATAATGCGTACAATTGTATGGAGAGATTTGTATTTGACAATCTGTCAGCATATTATAATATCTCTAGTAATATTACAATCTAACGGTTTTTACAATTTTACGGTGACATCTAATAAGATACAGAAAACTACCGGTCTCGCGCTAATCAAATCGTTATCTAACCGAAACCATACCAACATACCAAATGAAATTAAATACGTAGGTAACTTTTCACCGTCAGTAGCACAAATATTATAAAACTTGTTAAATAATATTATAACAATGTATTATGTCCAGGATTATGGAAAGCCAATAGCAATCACCATAATATATTCCTTGATTACGTTGTACGTAGGTGTTGGAATTAGGGAAATGCTATCGGATTTGGCAAGCGTGCATCTGCACAGGTGCTATTTGATTTATGTAAGGCTTTGCGGCTTACAGTTTGAATGATAATTCGGCTATATAGGCCAATTGTGTAATATGTTATGTGATATTATATTGATGAATTAATGACCTGCCATTATACAGGATTATAGGTTATGTCGATGTTGATACTTTAAGGAGTTGCTCTTATCATTCTCAATATTTAAATTAAACCTATTACCCTGTATAATGTATATCCTACTAATATTATAAATGTGAAAGTTTGTGAGGATGGATGAATGGATGGATGGATGGATGGATGAATTAAAGGATGGATGGATATTTGTTATTCTTTCACGCAAAAACTAAGTACTGAATGGATCTCGATGAAATTTGGTATGGTCGATTTTAGGCTCTGGATTATAACAAAGTCTACTTCTTATGCTGCAATATACAGTGTTCCTTTAAGATACTGTATTTACGGAGGCAGAGACGCGGGCAACAGCTAGTCTTGTAATATAATGCTGGATACTGCCCACCATTTCTTTTGGGTAATATTTTTCTGATTTTTAATTGTTGCTTTGTCGATGTTAAGGCACGAGTTTAATAAATTCCTTGGTAATTGGTCACAAGTGGGGCTCCACCTTGAAACGACTGCATTTTTTTTTTAATTGCATATTATCATTATAAAACAGTCTGTTATGCAATATTAAGGTGGCGGAAGACAAAAAAAAAATGTAAAATAAATTATACAAAACATGTCAACCTCAAAAATACCCAGCGTAAAATAAAGTTTGTGTAGTTTTGGGTTAGGTTAGTTAGGTTAGAACTTTTTTATCTTGTTCAAAACGTCTTCGGAGTGGTAACACGGCCTCACAAAAACCTGACGTGAAATAACGTTTATGTAGTTTTGGGTTAGGTTAGTTAGGTTAGAACTTTTTTATCACGTTCAAAACGTCTTCGGAGTGGTAACACGGCCTCACAAAACCTAGCGTGAAATAACGTTTATGTAGTTTTTTTTTTTTTTTTTTTTTTTTTTTTTTAATAGTTCCCCCAACCGTAGGCTAGGACAATTGTTTGCTGTGTTGTTTCCTACATGTTTATTTTTGTTTGTTTACAATTGACTACTTATCCAGCTCGCTAGTACATACATTTTGGCATTTTTCTATGTCATATTACATTTCTGTTTCATATTACATTTCTATTTCCATTCTACTACATTTACATTTCTTTTTTAAAAACATTTATGATTAACTTCTATTTTATTTTACCTATACAATTCTTAATAATTAGTACAGTAATGCATAATATCTACTTTTATTTCCCTTTCTTTTACATTTCTATTTACTATATTTATAATTACATTTATAATGAGGTATCTTTTGCTATATTCAATTCTGTTACACGTCTGTGTTTTCTCTGTTACTTTGATTATTATCCTTTTATGTTATAGTACATTTCAATTTTTCTGTCTATTTTAGATTATATATCCATTTACATTTTAATAGCTTTATATGTTATTTCTATTTCATACAATACGATTTCATCATTACATTAACCTTTTCAGTTTCCACATTTCTTCTGCCTTAAGTTTTAATAATTACATTCCGATTATGTTTTTGTTCCACTCGCACCGAGCGCGCAGCGCCCGGCCGGCGGTTTTTTGCTAAAAATTATTACTATAATAATTTTGTTGCAAGCGGTGGTCAGCAAAGCACACCGTCGACATCTGTCTATAATAGCAGCAGCTCACAATTATGCTACGTATTCATTCACATTTTTACATATCTTAATACTATATTTTACTTACTTATGCTATATATGCTGCGTTATTATCATCATAACCATATATGCAAAGTGTTAATTGTCATTTTTTTTTTTTTTGGGTTAGGTTAGGTTAGAACTTTTTTATCACGTTAAAAACGTCTTCGGGGCGGTAATTTTTTTTTTTTTACATATTTTTTTGGTCTTCCGCCACCTTAATATTGCATAACAGACTATTTTATAATGAAAATATGTAATAAAAAAAAAATTGCAGTCGTTTCAAGGTGGAGCCCCACTTGTGAATATTTACCAATTCCTTTCCTACGATAAATTCAATCACTCAACTCCGCGGTCAAAATTTTAACACAGTCCGTTCAGATTTCGTGCTGTATGTTGACTTATAGAGAGTAACCAGTAATGTATGCCGTTTTGTTTTTTTTTTGTTTTAATGAAGTTTTATGTTACTTATCTAAACTTTGAATTTTCGTTACATTGCTAGTTTATATTATGTTCTTCAGTCTCCTAATTGAAATAATTCAGTACGTTCGATCTCACATTCCCACGTACCCACGTACATGTATATTTCTAGTGGGCTGAATAATAAATTTCCGGCTTATGTCTGTCTGCCCGCCGCCAGATTGTTCTCGTAATCCCAGTACGGCTAATGGTTGTACTGCATACTCTGCACTACCTACCAATTATTGTGTACATACTACACTACCAATTTGTGTAGGTACGTACTGGGTACTAACAGAAAATTAAGAGAACGCAACTAATATAATTAAAATATATAAAAGGCAAACCTAACTGACACATCTATCAACGCACAGCCGAAACTACTGAACGGATTTTGCTGAATTTCGGCATAATGATATTTGTAATGACTTAGACATCCGCTAAGAAAGGATTTTTGAAAATTCGCCCACTAAGGGGGTGAAAAAGGGGTTAAAATTTTGTACGGAATCCGAACTCCACGTGGACGAAGTCGCGGGCAAAGTTAGTATATTATATTGTAGTAACTATATTTTTATAGAAACAAAACCCGACTGCGTAAATTAAATATAATTATAAGAATCTATTGACACCTAATTTATTAAAATCGGATCGGATTAGTTTAGGGGCTAAGGTGGAATAAATAAACATACATACATGGACTTGCCTCGTATTAGTCGTCTAAAAACTAGCTTTTGCCCGCGGCTCCTCTCGCGTATATGCTGTGTCCCACGGGAACACCCACCTTTTCGGAAAAAAAGTAGCCCATGTTTTAATCCAGAGCGTAAACTACTACATACCAGCTGACTCTGTTAATGAAACATGTGGCACGCCACGTACAGACAGACTCCTCAAACTTGCTCTCAAACTCTTTCGTTATAATTATTCGGTGACTCCGAACATAATATATAAATTATTGGTCCGCATTTACAAGCTCGCCAGCTGTATCTTGTCAGGCACAGTGACCAATCATTTAACTGTGGCTCCAAATAACAGGAAATATATTTATATACTAGCTGTCCCGACACACGTTGTTCTGTCTTAAATACGAACTGGAATTAATAAATAACCACACCTACTCCTATATTACCTACACCTTTTCCAATATTTCTTAACTTTTTTTAAAACCTGAAAACCAAAATTAGCGAAATCGGTCCAGCCGTTCTCGAGTTTTGAGTCCCTCAGGAACGGAATAAGTAGTATCCTATGTCCTTCTCCTGGTTTTAATATACCTCTCTACTATATCCCTATTTTCAGCCAAATCGGTTCAGCCGTTCTTGAGTTATAAAATATAGTGTACCTATATGTCACCGTAAAATTGTAAAAACTATTAGATTGTAATATAACCAATGAAATTGTAAAATGCTTATAGACTTCCAATGCGAATATTTTGCTAATAATTTGACATAATATATTTCGTTAGATTATAAATAATATAGTTTTGAATCTTTCGACATATTTTTACAATCTCGTTAGTTTTTTTACAACCAACAGTTTTTACAATTTTACGGTGACATAATATAAACTAGTCAAAACAAAATAAGGGCCACTGCGTTTTTTTGGTATTTTAAAAATGTTATGAGGTTTCAGGGTTAAAAAATGATTGGATTTAATAAATTGATTATTTTTTAATGTAAATAGGTAAAAAAAAATGATTGAAATAACAAACAAACGCCAGTAATGTTGTTTTTAATAAAATAAGCATTTATTCTTAAAAGTAAAATAAAAGTAAAAAGTGATTTCTTTAAAAAATATTAAACATTTTTAGGATTTTTTTATTTTTATTAGTATGGTGTATGGCCTCCCCTCTTTTGTATGCAATTTTGAAGTCTGGTAGGCACACTCTCTACCCGGTGTCGTACTGTCTCTTGAGGGATTTGTTATCAGCTTTTTTTAAGCACATTTATGAGTTGTGCTTCGTTGTGCACGGGTAGATTTGTGTTGCCAACACTTCTTTTTAACAAATCCCACATATGCTCAATCGGATTGAGGTCCGGACTGTTAGCGGGCCACGGCAACACCTCTATACCAGCTTCTTGTAGAGCTTGTCTAGTGGCTCTACCTGTATTAGCACGGGCATTTTCGTGCATCAACTTGAAACCTGCACCAATTCTGTGTGCATATCATATGGCACCACATGGGGTCCTATGACCTGTTCGATATATCGTTGAGCAGTTACCGTGCCTTCGTTGAGGATTACCAGCTCAGTTCTACCTAATAGAGAAATTCCTCCCACACCATAATATTGGGACCCCCAAATCTGTCACTTTGGTGGATACACGCATCCGAAAATCGCTCACCTTCGCGTCTCCATACTCTAATACGACGATCATCACTGAAAAATTTTACTTTGGACTCATCCATGAACAAAACGCTGCTCCAGTTACTCGCGTCCCAGTCCTCGTACTGCCTTGCGAATGTTAATCGGTTTGCACGATGAGCACCTGTCAATGGAATCCGTACTGCACGTTTCCTAGAGAATTGTTGATCTTCATGCAACCGATTTCTAATCGTCTGGTCACTAACGCTCGTACCTGTCGCCTGCAGCAAGCGGTTTTGCAAGGAAGAAGCGGTGACAAATCGCTCCCTGCGCGCAGTCAGGCGTATGTAGCGATCTTCCTGTGATGTGGTTGCTCGATTCCTGCCTGAGCCTCGTCTCCTGGTGGCACTCCCAGTCTCTTGAAACCGATTCCAAGCGTTTTGGATCGCCCGCCGTGAAAAACCCAATTGCAAAGCTACAGAACATTGCGATCAACCCTCCTGAATCAATGTTATGGCTGTAGTTGTGGTCTGTACGTCCATATGTCTTCGTATCCTCGGCATTGTGTTTTTAAAATGTTTATTCACGCTTCCAATCAACAAAATTTAACCGATCACTAAGAAATTCACAAATGGAATGAGTTAAATGTTAGTGTAAAAATGGGGTAAAATAAAGTGGTTGAAAAAAAATCTACCCACTTCAAAAAATACGCAAGTGGTATGCTCCTATTAGTTTGTTAACACTTAGGGAATTACCACAAAAACGTTTAGCCACTTAGGGTTACTTAAAAATTAATAAATTTGGTCAGACTTCAAAATTATCAAGTGGCCCTTATTTTCTTTTGACTAGTATATATGTAACCTACAAATTGTAAGTACATTATTTCTCAACTTTTTTTAAGCCTGAAGACCAACATTAGCCAAATTTTGCCTCCAGTCTGCCTGGTCCAAACTCTAGCCGTTCTTGAGTTATAAATAGTGTAAGTAACACGACTTCCTTTTATTACGCTTTTTTTCTGATGCTATTTTACCAACTGCAAGAAATGTGAGCGAATATATATCTATATAAGGTATTCGCTCACATTTCTTGCAGTTGGTAAAAATATTACCAGAAAAAAATCTACTGTCGTGGAAAATGCGAATCAAAATCAAAACAAAAGCACTTTAACTTTATTAATAAATGTAATTTTAATACAGTCATCATCATTAATAAATTATTACGTGAAGCGAAAACTTTCAATGATTTTTTACGAAAATTGCTCGAATGGAGGAGTATCATATTTGTCACAGTTAATGCTTATGTACTTATGTAGAGGAAAACGTGCAGAAAGCTTATATTTTTTCAAACAATGTTTAGAAATACATAAAATTAATAAAAATAACAACCACAAGCATCAGATTAGTAACACGCAATACTGTGTGTTCGATTGGTATAACAATTTTGTTAAACGTTGTTTGTCAATGTGTCACATTTCCTTTTTTTTATTTGTTTTGTCTAACAGGCAGGGGCGTGCGCTCCTTGTAGGCAGAAATGCAGTGCTTTACTTGCCATTCACAGATATGTTAATAAAACGTTAACTTGAGTTTCTTTCGTGTGGCAACATTTGTAACAATACATAATATTGTATCCCCGGTTTTAAAGTTGTTAAAAATTATTTATATTGATAATTTATGTTCATAAAGTTTGTAAACCTAGTATTATTTGTGTTAAATTCAAGAAAAATAAATAGTTTATTAGCTAGTGGACTTATAAGCAGACTTTTAACATAATTGTAAAGTGACAGCCAACGACGTCTAACGAACTTTGCAAAATCAAAGTGGATTTAAGTTTTGTTCCTGATATACTGCGAGAAACCCGGGGAGTATAGTGTTTATTTATATACTACATCACCTACTGCTCAATATAAGATCTAAATAACATTATACAAATCTCATCCCAGTGAGACACTAACAGAATTTACACTTTGGCTTTGTTTAAGTTCTCTCTTGGCTTAACGTTAGTGGAAGCTAATAAGATGATGAATTTGTACAAGCCTACTAATAAATACTAATATATTTTAATTACACTCACTATAAGTAGAAACATTTAACTTAATTAACATCATTATATACCTACCTACATTCTTATTACAAATTCTTAATTTTATATTACTCTCTTGGCTTGACTGTTGTTAAAGCTAAGTAGATGATAAAAAACACTAGCCTACATCGTAACATTCACATAATATAACAATATAATATACCTACTAAACCCTGTCATACTCAAAATTGTTAATTGGTTATTTTTAATTATTTTTACATGGCATAACCTAATACTATTTATAAGTACAGTATACACAGATTTCTGTCACTACTATAATCTGTCTATTCTGTCTTTTTTGTCTATTTTATAGTTGTTAATCTTTCATTTCCAATATTTATATTACTTTCTTTTCATTTCTTCATTTTGCTACTTAAATTTCTATCTATTCCTGTGTAATTACTGTGCGACTGAAACAATATTTGGGGCTGACAAATCTTGATTTGGGCAGAAGGTGATTACTTGCATTGTGATTACACCCCATTAAAACATTTTGTATTCGGTTTCAGCTATCAGGAATAAATAAATCTGCAAAATGATGACACGTTCAAATCTAGCCCGCCAGACGGAAGAGCAGCTGCGAACTGCTCTTAAGGAACTAAAGGACTCTAAGCAGCAATGTCAACAGCTGCTTATTGAACGTGATGACAGTGAAAAGGAAATGCTTTTAATTTTGCAAAAAAATGTGGATTTAAAATCAGAACTAAATAAATTAAACCAAAAATATGAAAACATCTGCGAACAAAACTTGGAATTACAAGTGTTGTGAATGGCTTTGACAATTGTAGAATGGAATATGAACAATCTCTAGAAGACTCTTGTTACATTAAAAAGAAGCTGCAAGATGCTCAAGAGTACATAATGTCCCTAGAATGTCAAATAAATAGTAAAAAATCTGAGGAAACACAAAGTTTGTACGATGAACTGTTAGGGAGTGTAAATGACTCATCTAGAAATAACATAACTACCATAGACTTGACAGAAGATGACACAATAACGGCCTGTCATATTATGAATAGTAAAAATAAGTTAAAAAAATATGTAAAAGTTAAGAAATGTATTAGAAAAACACAACATTTATTACAAAAAAACCAGAAATTTGTAAAGCAGCTTAAAAATATGTCTAAAAATAAAATATTATTAAAAAAGCAATTATTAAGCTGCTGCGAGGAGTTGAAAAATACTAGGTTTGACTATGAGGCGGATGTATGTAGCCTTCAGTCTGAAATTTCAGAATTACATAGCTCCCTAACAGATAAAAATAAAATATGAATTAGCACAAAAAAAAATAACTGCACACATATCAGCCATGGATGACATAATTAAAATCGGCCACTATAATGAGGAACGTGTAAACTCCTTAATTAATAATAACTGTCAGTGTCAAAAAAGTAGAGGTCATTCACGGCATGATAGTGATAGTTCAGCCAGCTGTTCAGAGTTGAGGGCTTATACTGAATCCTCAAAAAATTATAATATGATACCTACACCTATCTCAGAGTCTGGCTTAATTAGTATTTACTGTGATGAAATAGGCTATGGAATGGGTGTATACCTAAATAATTTGTGTACGGGACAACAAGTAACCAGCACATGTTTGCCCGGGGCATCTTATGAACAAATATAATAATAATAATAATAACATTTATTCAACAAAACACGATGACATTACACTACATTATCAACAGATAATAGACATTGAACATAAACAATCACAAAAATTTTAGTAATAACAGAAATTAAACGGATATTTGCCTAGCCACATAAAGAGAACACAAGTTATTCTCATAATAATATAAGCGAACAACACATTGTAATTTGTTGCAAAATAAAAAATAAAACATGATATAAAAAGAACAGGTATAAGGTAGTGCAATGCGAACAGCTGTCGAAAGGGACTCCACTCAGGTGTACGATCGTGGCATAGTAGTCACTATGCCGCAACCCCTGGTATTATGTGGATCCCCGTTGTCGTCAGGCGACCGACAGATACACACTAGCAGCATCATATAAGTTACCTACATACAGCAACAATAGGAAATATACCTACATATATGTGTATAAATATGCATATATACATACATACACATACACACACATATACCTATATATTATGTATTTATACAATATAAAATTCATAAAAAGAATATGATGGTGATAAACTGTATAATATTATATGAAAGTATTAAAATATATGTAACCTCATTGCTCCTCCTTGATACTCTTTTTTGTCTTGACAGGAAATACTTCACAGACTTTTATATTGTGATTCATATGAATAATTTATGTTTGAAAATATTTGCGAAATATTAGCATTAAATGTTGTTTCTTTAGTTGTAAAGCAACACATTATCTTTTATTTCCATATAGTTAAAAATCATATTATAAAACAACATTTTCGCTATAACTTGTGAACAATGGAAAAACTGAGATTCGAATTTGTGGTAAAGGCAAGTGATGATCCAAAAACTAATATTATATGCTTAACTTCGATTACTGATGCTGATAATAGAACATACTCGATTCCGGAAGAATTACAACCAGCTAAATTTCATGATGCTGTTCTAAAGACGCGAGTATTTGAAAATATAAAAAAAACATTGAAGAAAAGGCATGAGAGAAGGCAAGTATGGATAACAATGACACAAGAAATACATGATACCTATATAGATGACGATGGAAACATTCAATTTAACGGATATTTTTTAGAGGAAATAACTTCAAAATTTGAAAGAGCACCACAGCATATAGGAATTTTGGAAGAGTCTTTGACAGAATTATTACATAAATGCACGGAATCAAATAAACCACAAATTTCGGGAAATGTAGTAGACAAATTTATTTTGGAAAAGTTTAACAGGAGGACATCTAATGCATCTCAATGGATGAATAGATTTGAAGAGGAATGTTCACGCTTATCAATTGTTGAAGATGCAAAGAAAATTGAGATTATAAGAGCATTTTTAGAAGACCTAGACTGGTATACCTCCATGATGATTAAATATACAATTAATTCGGAATGGAAAACATGGAAGGAATGTTTCTGTGAAACTTATGCTGACAAAGGTTGGTCACCAGTCAGGTATGCAATTTTATTTCATTACAGACAAGGTTATTTATTAGACTATGCCTTGAAAAAGGAGAGACTTTTATTGGAAGTGAACAAAAACATTGATGTTTGTACATTGATTGATTTAATTGCAACGGGATTACCTATATTTGTGATAAATAAAATTGATAGAAATATTTTAAGAACAACAGAAGATTTATTTAACCAAGTAAGAGGTCTAGAATATTTAGTTACCAGAAAGAATTTTCAAAACAACTTTAGAAGGAATGCTGACAATGAATCAGAGAAACAAAATAAGAATACAAGAAGCTCACAAGCAGTGGGAGAAAACAGATATCCAATAAGAAACGTTAACAATTCAGAGTTAGAAGTTGAACTAAATGAAATCAATCCAAAAAACTTGATATCCCGCCGTTAATCAAAATTGAAGTTGAATTAAATGACTCCTTAAAAATAAAAGGGATCTATGATTCAGGTTCGAATGTGTCCTTAGTAAATTCCAAAATTTTGTCAATTAAAGGTACTCAAATTAATAAGGACGGTATAAATGCGAACCTCAAGACGATTAATGGCGTTAAAAAGAGTGTTGGTATGATAACTCTCAAAATAAAGATTTTCGATATAGAGAGAGATGTCAATGTATTTGTCATAGACGCAGAAACTTTCGATTACGATTTTTTGATTGGATTAGACATAATAAAAAAATTTCATCTTGTTCAAGATGAATACTTGGAAATAAAACAAAGTATTCCGTTTAAGGAGAATAAGACATATTATAAAACAAAGACATTTTATAGAACAACCAATTTTGACAAAGCAAACAAAAAATATGAAATTAATTTTAACGAACACCTAGAGGAAAAAGACTTTACTATTATGGTGAATCACCTTAATGTGGATCAACAGAATGATATTGATAATCTTATATCAAAATATAAATCACTTTTCGCGACAGGCAAGTACGATGTTGGTAAAGTAAAAGATTACGAAGCACATATTGATTTATTGGTCGATAGGTACTGCGCTAAAAGACCATATAGATGTTGTATAGGGGATAAAAAAGAGATAGAAATGCAGGTGGCTAAATTATTAGAAGAAAATTTAATTGAAGAATCATATAGTCCTTTTGCAGCACCTGTTACTCTGGCATATAAAAAAGAAGACGGACGGAAATCCAGATTATGTATTGATTTCCGAGATTTAAATAAAATTGTAATACCACAATCACAACCGTTTCCCTTAATAGAAGACTTAGTGGTGAAAACTCGAAATTGTAAATACTTCACAACACTTGATGTTAATTCGGCATTTTGGTCAATCCCGCTCAAAATTGAAGACAGACATAAAACAGCCTTTGTAACTCAAGATGGACATTTTCAATGGACCTGCCTACCCTTTGGATTAAAAACTTCACCAGCGATTTTTCAGAGAGTATTAAGCAATATCATAAGGAAACACAAACTATCGAACTTTACTGTAAATTATATTGATGACATTTTGATATTTTCTAAGACGTTTCAAGAACATATTACTCATTTATCATTACTACTAGAAGCAATATCAAAAGAAGGATTTAGACTAAAATTTTCAAAATGTAACTTTGCACAAGATTCAGTAAAGTACCTTGGTCATATAATTAAGGACAACACGATAACTCCTTTGAAAGATAATTTAATTGCAATAAAAGATTTTCCTATACCAAAGACGCAAAAGAACGTACGTCAATTTTTAGGAAAAATCAATTTTTATGGTAAATATATACCAAATATATCAATCATTTTAGATCCTTTACATAATTTATTGAGAAAAGGGCAACAATTTGTTTGGTCAAAAAAGTGTGAAGAATCTTTTCAGTTGATTAAAAACTTAATGTGCCAAAAGCCTATATTAACTATTTTTGATCCTGATTTACCGATAAATATTTATACTGACGCCAGCATACTGGGTATTGGCGCTGTTATGAAACAGCCACAGCTTAATGGAGAGGAAAAGCCATGTGCATATTTTTCAAGAAAACTTAATGATACTCAGAAAAAGAAAAAAGCTATTTACTTAGAATGTTTAGCTATAAAGGAGGCTGTTAAGTATTGGCAACATTGGTTATTAGGGAAAAAGTTTACAGTCTTTACAGATCATAAACCTTTAGAAAAAATGAATATTAAATCTCGACCAGACGAAGAACTAGGCGATCTTACATATTATTTATCTCAATACAATTTTGAAGTTATTTATTCGCCAGGTAAATATAATTTAGAAGCTGATAGTCTTAGTAGAAATCCAGTATTGGAAGCAGATGATAATCATGATGATAATTTAAAAATTGTAAATTTTGTTAAAATAGAAGATATCCAATGTGACCAGCAAAGAAATGAATACATAAGACTAAATAAAAATAAATTAAAGTTTCAAAATTCAATATACTATAAAAAGTCAAAGAAAAAAGAAAAAATCATACTAACAGAAGAATTTGGTAAAAAGCTAATAAAAGATATTCATTACCTCTATTGTCACATAGGAGCAGAACAGATAAGAAATAAAATAAGCGCATTTTATACTGCAAATAACTTGATGAGAAATATAAAGAATGTGTGTGACACATGTGAAGTATGCATAAGAAATAAGTCCAGAGGTAAATATAATTATGGGCTATTGTCTCAGTTAGGACCAGCTTCATGTCCTTATGAAATAATGTCAATAGACACTATTGGAGGATTTGGTGGATCTCGATCTACAAAGAAATATTTACATCTTTTAATAGATCATTTTACAAGATATGCTTATATTTTGACCTCGAAAACACAGAATTCAAATGATTTTATAAAGCTATTGCAGAAAGTGACACAGGAACATAAGATTGGTATTATTTTATCTGATCAATACCCAGGTATAAATTCAAAAGAATTTAAATCATTTTTAGATGTACAAAATATAACTATAGTTTTTACTGCGGTGAATGCGCCGTTTTCAAATGGTTTAAACGAGAGATTAAACCAAACTATTGTAAATAAAATAAGATGTAAGATAAATGAAAATAACAATAACTTAGCCTGGACAACTATTGCTCACGAATGTATCAAAAGATATAATGAGACAGAACATACTGTTACAAAATTTACACCTAAATATCTTTTGGAAGGAAAAAATTATACCATTCTACCAACTGAATTAAAAACAAATTTTACAGTTGAAGATTTAAAAAGGGACAGAAAAGTGGCATTTAAAAATTCTATGAAGTCACATATTTACAATAAAGAAAAATTTGATAGAAAAAGGAGAGATCTTGATTTGAAAATTGGTGATTTTGTATATGTTGAAAATGGAAATAAACTTAATAGAAGAAAGTTGGATGAACTAAAAATTGGGCCATTTGAGGTCTTGGAAAAGATATCTGACTCTATATACAGAGTAGACACTGGACACAGGAAATGTGAATCAAATTTCTATCACATTACGAAGATCGTTCCGGCTCCTACAGCTACAGCGGTCGGAGCTTGATCTGGGGGGGGAGATGTAACCTCATTGCTCCTCCTTGATACTCTTTTTTGTCTTGACAGGAAATACTTCACAGACTTTTATATTGTGATTCATATGAATAATTTATGTTTGAAAATATTTGCGAAATATTAGCATTAAATGTTGTTTCTTTAGTTGTAAAGCAACACATTATCTTTTATTTCCATATAGTTAAAAAAAAATATATATATATATATATATATATATATATATATATATATATATATATATATATATATATATATATATATATATATATATATATATATATATATATATATATATTATATTGCGTCTCCCTGAATATACACAAAAAGTTTTTTTCAGTTCTCCACGAGCATCATCCTGCGTCCAGAATTTTTCTTATATCAGGACACCGCCTAGATCCTACTGGGGCCTTTTAGGGTACACGGGTCTGGGGCGCGCGGGGGGCGGGAAGCGAGCCGTTCGTCAGCGCCAGTTGCGCGGTCGCATCGCATATTTTGTTAACCGACTTCCAAAAAAGGAGGCGGTTATGTATTCGGCTGTATAATATTTTATTCTTAATTTGTATGTTAGACGATAATTCAGCCGTCTATGGACCGATTTTCAAAATTCTTTTTTTGATCTAAAGGGTATAACCCCAAAGTCCCGTTTAAAAAAAAGTGGTGACCTGATGATGGGATCCATGAGGAATCAAAATTTATATGGATACTTATGGCGATTTCGGATTTTTCTGAAGTAGTCTAAGCATATTATGCTACCAAAAATTAAGATGTTGCGCCAAGGTTATACCCTGGATCCAAAAGTACAGAACAGAACTCCTGACTCCTTATAGATACATGTTTGGGGATTTCAGCGTTGTTTAAAGAACTGCAATCATATGCCTCCATGTCAAGTGATCATCATTATCACCACCACCATTACACCATACATCATCACATTATGATGATGTAAAAGGCACTTCTCCTAGTATTTTTCACCAACACGGAGATCTTTAAACGTTACTCTACCGTCTATGGACTTATTTGTAAAATTATTTTGTTGTTGTAAAGGGTCTTTTAGTCATTAACGTGGAAACTTGATGATGGGATCCGTGACTAATCGAGGGAACTTCTCGAAATTTATATAGACATATAATATAGTGATTTAGACTTTTCCTGAAGTAACTTAAGCATATTATGCTACCAAAAAATAAGATTATACCCTGTATAATAAGAAGGTATTCCCTGGATCTAAAAGCAATGAACAGAACTCCTCAGTCTTTAAAGATACTCGTTTGGAAATTTCGGCATTATTGTTTTAAGAACTGCAAGCATATGCCACTATGTAAGTTACAGTAATCATTATCATCATCTTATTTTAAAATAGTGTCTGAACGAAACTGGTTTTTACAACCGAAACCGAAAACGAATTTCGGCAACGGTCTCAGTTTCGGCCGCAACAGAAACTTCCGTACAAGGATCATGTTTTGAGAGAAAAATAAAGGAAACGTTAGTTTAATCAGTCAGTCTTTTTAGGGTTCCATAGTATTAAAGGAACCCTTACAGTTTTGCTTCGTCAGTCAGTCTGTCTGTCTGTCCGCCACTCTAGCTACTGTAATTATGAACATAAATGGGTGAGATTTGGTATAGTTATATATTGTGTATAGATCTCGGTTCTAGCATCATAAAATAATAATAATTTCATATTTTAGAGGGGTGGCTCCTCCATACATGTGAAGTGAGCATGAAAAATATTGTTTCATTCTACTCCATCGTGTGAAATATCGTCGTAAAGATCTTTTAAAATAAAGGCGTGGTTTCATACATAACTTTTTTTACAAAAAACCATTTTCGAGTAATCGGCTTCCAAAGTAGTTTAAAATTTGGTCCCCCGCTGGCATTTCTAAACTATAGGAGATAGAAACTGGAAAGTTTTTATGCTGATAGATCATGCTAAAAACTCTTGAGGGAATGTATTTTGAGCGCAATCGGACTACAACTTTTTAAGTAATTCAGAGAAGGCCTATTGCGTGTTGATAGTTACAGAACCCTCCTTAGACATGACCTAACATGCTTTTGATTTACTACCGCTTAGTAGTTTATATACAAATCTGTGTTGCGAGCAAAACAAGAAAAAGCACTATAATATTTACAATTGTTTATTGTAAAACAGCAATACCTTTAAGCTTTACGAAACGAAACGAAACGACTCTCTCGTTATACCTAAATCAAATCGCGAAGTAGGTAACGAGAGTTAGCCTTATTAACTAAGCATGGCTTTCCCACAATTATGAGAAAATAGAATATCGTAAAAGTATCATTGTCGTGTACGGTCAACGGTGTGACAGTTAAATATGGTCAAACGTTCCATCATTCTAATCTATGAACAAAATTTCAGGCATACAGTGAAGTAGTTCTTAAGCGAATTAGGCACAATGCAAGCTAGTCAAACACCTCGTAAGCCCAATAGACTAGTGCTTTTACCTTTGAAAATGGTCAAAAGTGAAAAAAAAAATCTTATAGTAGGATGAAACCCATTGGAAAAGGAAGAGAATTTAACAAAAATAAAAGAAAAAATATTTTACGGGCAATCTGAGGTCGGGAAGTGTAAGGGGGTGAGTTACAAGAGGTAAAAAACGGTTTATCTCGATTTTTTGCAAAACTACGAGTCCTATGGAAAAAAGTCAAATGGCAAAGTCTTATACAAAAAAATTCACGACATTTGGTGAAAACGTATCTTTGCGTTTCAAATATATTGTATTTATTTTTTATTTAAAATATTTATTTTTTCACCTTAATTTGACTTAATATCGAAAAATTAACCCTAATTTTCAATCGAAAACTCTCACATCAAAATATCAGTTTTATAAAGTCGGTGGGCTTTTTATTCATTGAAATCTCTCCTTTCTGATAATGTAAAAAAAATATATTACCACAGTAAAAGTTCTCACAAAATGCAAAGAAAAGAATAGGTAGTGAGCAGTACAGCTAAACCAACATTTATTACACCACTGAGACAGGAGTTTCTCGACATTACAGTATGTACGGGGCCCATACGGCACCGAACCAATAACTGGCACGTATCGGACAACAACTCCATGTCCGATCATTGTTACATCAGGTTTGACGTACACAACAGTATACCTGGGCAAAAATTTCATATAGGAATCCCAAGGCCACCAACTGGAAAGCATTTAGGGAGGATCTGTAGTCAAACCTCACAACAAAAAAAAAAACAACACAACAAAGGACCGTGGAACACTTAGAGCAAACGGTAGGAGAGCTAGAGTTAAGTCTAAACGAGGCTTGTCTCAAAAACTGTCCTCTTAAAAAATCAACAAGTAAGCGCAACGTACCTTGGTGGAGTGGTACTCTGGCGCGTCTCAGAAAGGAAACCCGAACTCTATTCAATAGAGATAAACGAGACGGGAATTGGGACGCGTACAGAACCGCCCTTACGACGTTCAATAAGGAGTTAAGGAAAACCAAAAGACGCTCTTGGAGCAGGTTCTGCGAAGAAGTGAACAACACCTCGCAAACCTCTAAACTATATAAAATAGTATCCAAAGCCCCTTGCTCCCATCCTAGCACTCTGAGGAGACCAGATGGCACCTACACAAAGACGGTGGAGGACACACTAAGGCTACTTGCCGAGGTGCACTTCCCCAACAGTGTTCATCTGGACGTGAGTGAAGCCTTCTCCCACACATCCCTTAAAACCAAACCAACTTTGGACGACTGGAGAAGAGCTTCTATGATTTTTAAACCTGACCGAGTCAAATGGGTAATTGACAGCTTTAAGCCATATAAGACTGGTGGCGAGGATAACATATTTCCGGCCCTTATCCAACAGGGCAAGGACATTATCCTCCCGGCGCTACTAAAGGTATTTAGAGCGAGTTTTGCGTGGGGCTACATTCCTCTGGCTTGGACAAAGGTAAAGGTCTCATATATACCCAAAGGTGGAGATAGGGACAAAGCTTTACCCAAGTCATATAGACCCATAAGCCTCACTTCTTTCATGCTCAAAACGATGGAGAAGGTGGTCAACCTTCATAATATAAGAGACACCTATCTCATTGAAAGGCCTTTGCAAGAAAGACAACATGCCTACCAGAAAGGCAGATCTACTGAAACGGCGTTGATGGAATTAGTAGTTCGCATTGAAAGAGCTATTGAGGATAAGGAGTTTGCACTATGCGACTTCCTAGATATTGAAGGCGCGTTTGACAACACCTCAACATGCTCTATTACGGATAGCCTGGCTTCAAGGAATATAGAACCAACCACTATAGAATGGATCAAAGCCACGCTCAACAACAGAGTAGCATCATCTACTATCATGGGCTCGACGCTCAGGAGCAGGCTGACCCAGGGATGCCCCCAAGAAGGGGTGCTGTCACCGCTGGAGTGGTCCCTGGTAGTGGATGAGCTCCTAAAAGAACTGAGTGATAAAAGGTTCTACGCTCAAGGATACGCTGATGACCTAGCGGTACTAGTGGTAGGCAAGTGCGTACCAGTGGTCGCTGGGCTAATGCAATCGGCACTGGGAGTCGTCGAAAATTGGTGCATGAGGGTCAAGCTAACAGTCAACGCTGATAAGACAGTCTTGATACCCTTCACCAAAAAGAGGAAGTTGGATGGACTAAAACCCCCAACACTCTTTGGGAAAACTATCACGTTTGCAAGCGAGGTCAAATATCTAGGAGTCATCCTAGATAAGGGATTCACTTGGAATAAGCATATCGAGCACATTACGAAAAAGGCTAGATGTGCTCTGGGATCCTGTTGGAGACTTGTCAGCTCTAAATGGGGCCTTCGGCCGAAAGCAATGCTGTGGCTATATACAGCAGTAGTGAGGCCGATGGCCACATACGGCTGCGTAGTATGGCACAAAAAGGCTCTACAGGTGAACTGCATCGCAACGTTAAATATTGTACAGAGACTGGCGTGTCTGATAATTGCGGGTGCGCTTTCGTCGGCACCCACCGCCTCACTAGAAGCCCTGATTGACCTGATTCCTCTTCCGCTGCTTGTACAGATGGAGGCTAAGAGGACAGCTCTTAGGGCCAGGACGGCGGGCAAGACGAAATGGACTTCCACCCTACTAGGACAGTTGCAGCAGTCTCTTATTGAGACACCGGTCATGGCCATGCCATCGGATGCCATGACCAAGGTGTACAGCTTCTCGAAGCTATATCAGGTTTACATACCTTCTAGGGAGGACTGGGAGGGAAACGTCCCAATTAATGTTCACCCCAATGACATTGTTTGGTTCACAGATGGATCTAGAAAGGACAACCGGGCGGGCGCTGGATTCTACGGGGGCATGCCACCAACCGGCAAATATGCTTGTTTGGGAGAATTTGCAACCGTGTTCCAGGCTGAGATCTTTGCCACTATTGGTTGTTCACTAGAGAGCCTAGAGATGGCCTTAGTCCATAGAAACATTCTAATTTTCTCTGACAGGCTGCGCTGAAAGCATTGACTGCAGCTGAAATTTCATCCAAATTAGTTCTGAACTGTGTTGAGACGCTGAACATGCTAGGCCGTGACAACAATATCCGTCTGGTATGGGTTCCTGGCCACAGCAATATCCCCGGCAACGAAACTGCGGATGAGCTGGCCAGGCTAGGAGCCGAAAGTCTCATTTACGGACCAGAACCAGTCTGCGGAATATCTTCCAGCACTACTAAAGGAGCACTCAAGGAATGGGGCTGCAGCTTAAGCATAAAGCAATGGGCTGCAATCCCGGGCCTTGTGCACTCCCAGGCGCTAATCCCGGCCTTTAACAGAAAGCATGCGGAACTAGCGCTGTCAATGAGTAGGAATCAACTAAGAATCCTTACCAGAACCCTAACTGGGCACTGCAAGCTCCACAAACACCTCAACAAAATAAGAGTTGGTGACACAACGACTTGCAGATTCTGCAAGGAGAAGGATGAAACTCCCATTCACCTTTTCCTTGACTGTCCGGCACTCCACCAGAACAGAAACAGGTACCTTGGGCAGCACGAATACTCCACCACAGACGAAATTCGTGGCACCAACCCCAACCACATCGTTCAGTTTATGAGCAGCATAGGCCTGGGGCAGGTACTATAACGCGAAGGAGTCGCAATAGATCCACTTGGGTCGCAGTGACATCAGGCTCGATCTTGACCTGCCTTCGGAAGGATAAAAAAAAAACAGGTAGTGAGGCCCAGACCCGCTTAGCCCGTTCCCTACTTCTCTTTGAAATACCTTTTGATGGGCTAAAATTATCCGTAGGTCACTCATGTATATAACCTATCTTAAAATAGTAATAAATAGGCATCAATGAATATAATTTAATCGCCCGTAATTTATTTTTCCCTCATGTTTTGTTATATTCTTTTCCTTTTCCATTCGGTTTCATCCTACTATACTTTTTTTGTTTAAAAAATTATCGGCATTGGTCTACAATAGCTATTTCAAAATGACGTTTAGACAATGCGCGAGTTAGTGGTTTTTTTAATTATGTACCAACCGTAAATGTGTAAAATCTAATACCTACTATTACTATTTTTACCCCATCTCAAGTCTCAAGTTAAATAAATCATGTCCTGTAACAAAACTTTATAGAATGTCATCGTCGCGTCGCGCGTCGCTTAGATGGAATTTAAAAATGCGTCGAACATTACCGATCACAGTCCGAGAACTCCATGCACATGCAGAATGCAGTTTCGGTTTCGGTCGTAGTTTCGGCAGGTTCTTCACCGAAACCAAAACTAAACCGAAACACGTTTTTTGCCGAAACTCGACCGAAACCGAACACTCGGTCGGACACTAATTTACAATACCTAATGGAAGCTTGGCGCGTATTCGATAATTATACATTCGATCGTTTATTTTAAACCTTCTTACAATATTTTAATAATAATTTAACAAACGTCACTGAAAATTGTAAAATTATTGTTTTTAAACAAAAATTAAATGTCGGTCGTCAGTCGCGTTGTTTTTTTTTTTTTAATTATTTTAGATTTTTTAGTTTAACCAACACACACTTAGTCGATTTAAATCAAAAAGACGACTATTTAAATGCTTTGATTACAAATATATTCAAATGATTTTATTAAAATGGTTTTAATTATTCCTGATTAAATTTAAATACATGACATATGTATATTTTTGAAATCTTTTAATTTCCTTTTTTGAACTACTTACAATTTGGCGCGAAAATTCGCCATTTTGTATTTTTTTTTTTGAACTACATAATACCTAAAGACACTTGGGTTATTTAGACAAATCAAACGATACTTTAATTGTCGAAATCCATCCAGCCGTTTGGAAGATACGTGGGAATAAAGGAGTTTACATACATACATACAGACATACAAGATGCGCGCGAAAAACATAATCCTTCTTACAAAAATACAAAAACAGAAGTTCGGAATCACAATCTCTTATAAGATCAGGGTGTAGTTTTATCTGCATAATGTTGGTAAGTAATTTGGAATCATAATGTCTTATAAGATTGAAGGGTGTAGCTTTATCTGCATAATGTTGGTAATATATGTAGGGCATTATACGGAATTGATTTGAACAAATTGATGGGAGGTAAGAGCATCCATGCAGTGTATAGAAGTATACGGATATATACTGTGTGCTGGATAGCTTTGGTGGTGAACGGAAGTACTAGCATCCATGCAGTGTATAGAAGTATACGGATATATACTGTGTGCTGGATAGCTTTGGCGGTGAACGGAAGTACTAAATGACCTGGAAATTTCCAAAACTGAATATTTATATTTCATTATATAACGCGATACCAAGTCGACTCTTGAGATCATACTGATAAAAACTACACATATACGCATTAATAACAAGTAAAATCTTGCCACATACAGTGGACGCTACAGGGTGGCAGTTTGTAAGGACGCAAGAAGTCTTCGTCGATTTAAATATATATATATATATATATATATATATATATATATATATATATATATATATATATATATATATATATATATATATATATATATATATTTAAAAACATAGAAGAATGTGATAGTTATTATATGACAAGGCCAGGCTCAGGTTCAGTCGCAAAGCATGTGCGATGGTGACGTCACCGCTCACAGCGACGACCGGCTGTTGCCGAGATGGGGAGACAGGCGCGCGCGCCGCACACCGCGCGTGGACCCCGCGCAGGGCAGAGCTCACAGACGTTATTACAATCCAAGACAGAAACATCAAACAACAAATGAAAAATAAGTTAGGTACCTATTCTAACTATCGTATCCATTGAATGGGATAGACGATGCATAATATCTAGTAAGAAAACGTGCACTGTGGGAGCATCAGCTGTATTGTTGGTGTGTAGGTATATTATGTTTTTATACAATTGTATTCCTTGAGAATATTATATTCATGTAAAATGATTTATATTTTAATACTAAGAGATGTTTAATATATAATAAATAATTACTTTATTCATTAGATATTGCCATAAAACTGACATAGATACCTCTTACATCTTTTTCTTAAATTTTTCTTCTAGGACACAATAATTATGACGGGAACACCCAGGAACCAGATACATAATATTGTAAAATCTACCCAAGTAAGCTGCACTATATATTATGAGGGTGTAGTGAGCGATGCGGCACATTATATATTTTATAATTAATTCAATTTAATTAAATAATGTAGCGAAGAAACTAGGGACTACCTCGTTTCGGCTTACAAAACTAGGGGTAAGCAATAACAATTGTGTTTGTAAAGAGGGATAAAAGTAATATTATTATGACTGTAGACATAATAATATTGTGATAATCAATTAATTTAAATAAACGAAATAAATTACTATAAAAATTAAGGTCACGTCGAATTAAATAAAATGTATTATAATATATTATAAATTAAGCGTATGTTTGTGATGAAATGTTATAATATACTTGTATTTTTAAATATGTACAACTACGCTTCAAGTTGTTTACGCAGTAAATGTTCTTTAAGTTTTGACTTAAAGCCTTCTATTGTTTTTAGAGCACGAAGAGGTGGTAAAAGATTGTTCCAGATTTTGCTGGCAAGATATCTGAAGCTACCTCTAAAACTGGATGTGTGATGTAGCGGCGTGACAAGCAGAAAAGACGAACCCCTAGTAGTGACAGTCAGCTCATTATCACTAGCCCACTGTAGTTTGTTAAAGAGGTAGGATGGTATTTTGTGTTTAACTACCCCGAACAAAAGGGTGGCGAAATGTACCTGCCTGCGCCCATCCATCTTTAGCCAACGTAGGTTGTTGATATATGGCGTGACGTGCGCACGAGGTGGTATGTCGCAGCAGTACCTCGCACATGCGTTTTGTACTTTTTGTATGAGCCTTTTTGATCGCGAGAGCATACAGGGTCCTATAACTACGTCCGCGTAGTTTAAATTCGAGAGCACTAAGGATTCACAGAGGGTACGACGCAGCTTTTCGGGAACAAGGTTTCTTATATTATAAAGAACTTTTAATCGATAGAAGCAACGACTCACCGCATTTATGATATGTCTTTCGAACTTGAGTTCCTCGTCCATTAGTACTCCCAAATTACGCGCTTCACTTACTCGCTCAATATTTTTATTACGAATACGTATTGCAAGCGGAGTTTCAGTTAATTTTTTAAGTTGTTTTTTGGTACCTAATACCATGTACTTTGTCTTATCTGGATTAAGTACCAACGCATTAGACTCGGACCACTCCTGAATTCGCGCCAAATCATCATTTAACCTATCTATAGCTGCATTAGCATCACAAGGCTTAAAAGATATGTAAATTTGAATATCGTCGGCATAAATATGGAATTTAGAGTGTTTTATATTTAAAGTTATATCTGCAGCTGCAGTAAGTTGAAAACATTATGGGAGCAGCCACCGATCCCTGTGGGACACCTCTGTTCACGTCGCGTGGGCTTGAGCGTAGTGGCTCACCGCTACCATCGATAAGCTCAACTACTTGCGAGCGATTTAGTAGGTAACTAGAGAACCACTTTACGACGCTTTCGTCGAACCCGTAATGTTTTAATTTTGATAAAAGCAAAGGTATATGTATAGTGTCAAATGCGCGTGAAAAATCTAACAAAACCAAAATCGTTACCTCACCCGAGTCCTGTCCGAAAAGAATGTTGTCTACGACGTCAGATAACGCAGTGGCTGTACTGTGATGTCTTCGAAACCCGGACTGCACAGAAGGCAGTATATTGTATTGTTCGAGATAAATACTTATTTGCCCACACACTACCTTCTCGAGTATTTTCGACATGCATGGCAGTATGCTAATCGGTCGGAGATCTCTTAGTTCGGATATTATGTCCTTTTTGGGTAACGGCTTAACTATTGCCAACTTCCATAGTTCGGGGAAGGTGTTTGTTGTGAGAGACGTGTTTATTATATGTGTAATGACACTTAGACAGATAGGATGCCGGCAGACCAACAAAAGCATATCCAAATTGATTCCGTCAGCACCCATCGCATTAGACTTTAATGCTTTCAGGATCTTTAACACATCACTTTCGCTAACCGTGGAGAAACTAAACGTAGGGGGTAGGAGAGGTTGAGTATACGAAAAGGTAGGCGCTGACGTAGGTACTAAGTTTCCACCCGGAACAACCAAGAAGAAGTCATTAATTAAGTCAGGATCAAAAAAGTTATTAGGTATTTCTATATCAGACTTAGGTTTACGAACATTGATATTTTCCTTTAGGTTTTTCCACATCACGCGCGGGGACTTGACCTTTGATATGATGTGGTCATTAAAGTAGGCTACCTTCTCACGAGTCAAGGCGCAAGAAACTTCACGTTTAAGTACCTTATAGTAGTTAATATGTGACTCTATTTTCGTTCTACGCGCACGTTTCTGCGCATCGTCCCGTCTTCTCATCATCATTTTAATATTGTGAGTAATCCAAGGATACCGCCGTTCTCTTACGTACAGTGTCCTGACCGGTGCTAGTAAATCAAAAGCCCATAACAGGCTGGTGTTAAATATACCTACTATTTCATTAACATCGGTTAACTTCATAATGTAATTCCAGTCTATCGTATTCATTATATAATTGAAGTCTTCATTATCAATATCCTTTAGAGCCCTGTGAGTAATTTTTTTTGCTGCGTTCTTCACTTTAGGTATGTCAATTTCAAATGAAATGAATGCATGACTGCTTAAGTCTGGTATATGGTCAACCCACACTCGTTCCAGGTCTGCGCTCGTGCAGACAAGGTCGAGTAAGGTTTCAGTCTCTGCGGTAAAGTGAGTAGCCTGTGTTGTACGTTGGCGCAACCTATGTATGGACAAGAATTCGACCAACATTTTATATTGAGCCGTGTCGGTCTTCAAGTAGTTTATGTTAAAATCCCCAAGTAAGTAAAGATCGTCGTAACCCGATAGGGCGCTAATTGTATCAGTAAGTTCATCTAGAAAGTTTCTTACTGAGAGCCACGGAGGACGGTATGCCGTGCCTATAAAAACAAGCTTGCCACCCGACTTTAATGACAGCCACATCTGTTCGACTGAAGGCGTTGTGCTATGGTGTTTTATTATCTGTGTGTTTATCTCATTAGATATGTAAAAACCTACGCCTCCGCCGCGGGAGCGCACGCTCTCGGGTCTCGGTTTATGCACGATACGATAGCCCGGGATCCACGGTGCACGCCCGACTTCATCCGGTCGAAGCCAGGTTTCATTGAGCGCGATAAGATCACAGTTGTATCTGTATATCGCCGCTATGAACTCGTCATGCTTAGAGCCTAAAGACCCAGGATTTAGAAAACCAACTTTTACTTTACGTGGGTTAATCATTTAGATGACCATTGAGTATTATGTATGTATGTGAAGAACAAAAAGTTATTACGATAATAATATTATTATAATATAGTCCATTAGATATGTAGATACTAATTAAGTAGATTTTTATTTTAAAGTGAGCGAAATGGCATAAAGTAAAACGTAAACTAACACAAGATAATATCAAAACAATAAAATAATCACAATATAATAATAAAATAATATTACAATAAAACATTATATTTGACGCTGAGTCTGCATAGTCGTTAAGATATTTTGTAATTATATTATGGTGAATATTCAAAGGTCTTCGCTTTGCACTACCATTATACCATTTAAAATTATGATATACCATGTACGTTACAATGTAACATGTAATTCTTGTTATAAGAAAAATTATACTTAAGTTCTTAATAATTATAGACAAACAACTTGAGGGACAAGACATTGACACACTGTAATAATAATTATAAAAAAATTGATAGTTAAAGGTTACTGTATGAGACCAACGGTACCAGCACCAAAAATTTTATCTAGGTCTTGGTCCGTTCTAATGCGGTGTGCCCTAGAACCTGAGTCCTTTCGAGCGAGAATGAGGCCTCCACGAGTCCAAACATACCGCCAGTTGTGGCGGCGGCTCTCCTCACGGGTCCGGTAAAACAGCGCTCGATTAGTTTTGGTCAGGTGTTCGTTGAGGTACAAACGCTGAGGGGGGGCATCCAGGATACCTGTGGTGTCCAACCCACGCCGTACGCGAGCAGCCCTAAGAATATTGTCTCGCACTGATCTACGCGCCAGGCGGACGATGACGGGTCTGGGCCTCTGCCGCTCACCATCTGAAGCTGTGGCTCGTCTGACCCCCCTGCGCTTGACATATACAATTTCGCGATCGTCCATGTCGATGCCAATTTTCTTGGTTACCAGACCCACCAAATGAGCGACGTTTTCTCCCGTAATTTCTGGCAGGCCCGTTATTTCAATGTCATTTAGTAGGTATTCCTGTTCACGAACATTAAAATCAGCCAGCAGTTGTTCGATGCGCTCAGTAGCCGCCGAGTCTGACGCGCTGATAGACGCGTGCGCGTTCAGGCGTTCCTCAACCGCGGACACGCGAAGTTCCATGTCGTCCACTTTAGTTTTAACTTCGACCATGTTATTGCTAATATTAGCCATCTCCTGTCTAATAGCTTTCATCTCGGCGCGGACATCAGTTACTACCTCCCTGAGGAGCCTAATTTCCTCAGCCAGGAGGTTAGGTGACGAACAGCCGGGATTCGCGTCTCTAAACGTATCAGTTGGTGATGAGTACGTAGGGCAGCTGGGTGAGTTAGTGCAAGTGCGGCAAGTCCAAGTTTTGGCGTTTTTTGGATCGTATCCTTTGGCACAGGAGCGATGTGACATACCTGTGCATTTCGCACACTTGACACCATCAGCGACGCTGGCGAATTTGGCGCAAGAGGTACATTTAAAATTTGGCATTATTAAGATTTATATCAAGTATTATAAAAATTAGTCTTTTATACTTTTATTAAATAACGAACTTAAGCACTTCAAATAACAGTAGGTACGTTAAACAGCTGGCTGTCACTCACGGTTGAAATGTCTATTTTATGTTTCTATATGACACTTTATGTAATAACTTTATATTTAACTTGTTCACTGTAACTTACTGCACAAAAATATATAGTTTTATTCACTTATATTGTTGTTTAAATATTTTTAAATTATTTTTTCCTCAGAGCTAAACGTTATCTGTCAAACGTCAAACGTCAAAATAGTTAGCCGGGTAGTTAATGCTACTTATTGCCCTAACACAACTTTAGTTATATTAGCCGGGAGAAGAGGAAAGATAAACAAAAAACAGATGACAGATTATATTGATATTTTGAGTAACAAAGAAAATGTTACTAAACTTATATTGTTTACTTTTCCTTATATAAAAAAACTGCCACACGAGAGTAACGAAAATTATATTAGATTTAAGTTGAACAGCCTACTGTGTAGTGCTACTAATCAAAATTGTATAGTTTTAAGTAACACTCAACCACATATAGATGTGGTTGATATTAATAATATTATAAGTTTTAGATTTAATAATCTAACATGTGATAAGTATTTCTTATCACAGTTTTTTACTAGACGCATAGCTAGATGGCTATTTCATTTTTTAGTTTTAAGACAAGCCAAAGAATTGGCTAAACCGACCACTGCTTTTATTGAGCAGAGTCTTTATTCTGACAACTATACAGTCAGTAGCTTGGAATATGTTCCAAATAATTTAAATTAGTTTCTAAGACAACTCACTCTAGCAATGTGATAATCAATAATATAAATTATTTAAATGAATTACCTACCTTACCTACCAAAAATGTTAACAAAAAATGTAATTTCAATGTAAACCTGGTGCACCAAAATTTGCAAGGAATGGTAGGTAAAGAATTAGAAATTGAGTTGTTTGTTAATGAATATAACATTGATATTATGTGTATATCAGAACATTGGTTTAGAAAACATGAATTAATATTTAACTTTTGTGGTCACCAGGTAGCTAGTTCGTTCAGTCGAGAGAATGCCATTAGAGGTGGTTCTTTAATATTAACTAATAAAAAATAAAATTTAAAGAACGCAAAGATATTATAAGACTCTCTACTGAACGAATAATTGAGGTAGCCTGTATTGAGTTGAGCCATCTTATTATTGTAAGCGTATACAGGCCTCCATCAGGTTTATACGATTCCTTTGAACAAATCATGGAAGAAGTGTTGACAAAAATATGTGCATCTAACAAGAAGATTATTGTATGTGGTGATTTCAACATTAATTTATTAGACTCAAACTCCACCACTGTTAGATTCACATCATTGTTAAAATCGTATAACCTCAGTAATTTATTTTATGAACCGACAAGAATATGGGATACAGCAGCTACTTGTATTGATAATATTTTCACTACTATAACTCCTTATAAAAAAGAAATAATTAATGCGCTTAGCTCTGATCACTGTGGACAATTTGCTTCATTTAATATTATTTGTGAAAATAAACCTCAAGAAAAGCTTGTTTATATTCCTGTGAATACAAAACGTATTGAGAAATTTAGAGGTAAATTAGTTTCAAATATTCAACAGTTAGATGGGTTTAATAGCTCAGATGAAGCATTTCATAAACTATTTAAAATAATAAGAACCCAGTATAACTCTGTATTTACTTCTAAAACGGTCAATTTAAATAATAGAAAAAGTAATTTTAAAACCTGGGCAACTGCAGGAATTATAATAAGTAAGCAGAGATTATATGATTTGTATAACGAAAAGACATTTAATAGGAGTCAATCTTTTAAACTATATGTCAAGCAATACTCAAAAATTTTTAAAAAAGTATGTCAAGCAGCGAAGGCACTTCACATTAAAGAAAAAATAATGAACGCTAAAAATAAAGTGAAAACCACTTGGAAGATAATTGCAGATGAGACTGGAAGAGGTAAAGGCAGTCGTAACTCTAAATTTGAACGTTGTATTAATAATAAAAAGGTAAATTCTGACCTAGAGGTTGCGACAATCTTCGAAAAATTTTTTGCTGACATTCCAGTCTCAACTACAAAATATTTAAATTCTTCACCTGCAGTTGCTGAAAAAATACTCAGAGAAAATGTCAAGGAATGTGATGTCAATTTTAATTTTAAAGAAATTGACTCCAGAGATATTATTAACACCTTCAAATTACTCAATATTTAAAATACTACCGATCTCTACGGTATGTCTATAAAAGTTATAAAATCAATAATTGACATCATTGCCCCCTATCTAGCCTTAGTTTTCAATAATTGTATAAAGAATGGTGTGTTCCCTGACCTAATGAAACATAGCAAGGTGATGCCTCTTTTTAAGGCTGGGAATAAGTCTGACCCAGCAAATTATAGACCAATATCTAGACTTTCAGTAAAATTTTCGAGAAAATAATCTTAAATCAATTGCTAGCCCACTTTAACATAAATAATTTATTACATAGTAACCAATTCGGGTTTACTAAAGGTCGGTCCACAACAGACGCAGGCATCAGTCTTCTATGCAGCATATTTGGGGCCTGGGAGGGATCGCATGATGCACTTGGTGTCTTTTGTGATCTATCCAAGGCTTTCGACTGTGTTGAGCATGCTACGTTGGTCAGAAAATTATACCATTACGGTATAAGGGACACAGCACTTAAACTTTTAGATTCATATCTTAAAAATAGAACGCAGAGAGTAGAAATTAATTCTACAAGGTCTACTGGGACCAAAATTGAACTAGGTGTGCCACAAGGGTCAATTTTAGGCCCGTTTCTTTTTCTCATCTATATAAATGACCTTCCTTATCTAGTTAAAGATAAGCATGAGATAGTACTCTTTGCCGATGACACTTCACTAATTTTTAATGTGAAGCGACGACAGTCAAATTATGACGAGGTAAATAGTGCTCTCTCAAAAATGGTACATTGGTTTAATGTTAATAATTTACTTTTAAATTCAAATAAAACAAAATGTTTAAAGTTTAGCCTCCCAAATGTTAGGCAGGCACAAACCAATATACTATTAAATGATGAGAAAATGAACTTAGTGGACACCACTGTATTTCTAGGAATAACACTAGATTGTAAATTACAGTGGGGTCCCCATATTGCAAATCTGGCAGATAAACTCAGTTCTGCAGCATATGCAGTCAAAAAAATTAGAGAAATTACCGATGACGATACAGCGCGGCTAGTTTATTTTAGTTATTTTCATAGTATAATGTCATATGGCATCCTTCTATGGGGAAACGCTGCGGACATTAATACAATATTTGTGCTACAGAAGCGAACTATACGTTCTATTTATAAGATGTCATGTTTTGAATCTCTGAGAGAAAAATTTAAAGAAATAGGTATTCTGACCGTTGCTTCTCAATACATTTTGGACAATGTGTTGTATGTCAGAAAGAATTTAACGAATTTTAAAAAGAAAAGTGACACACATTGTAGGAATACTAGAAATAGGAACAAGTTAGAAATACCAGTGATCAGACTTAGTAAAGTATGTAAATCTTTTAAAGGTCAATGTATACGCCTTTACAATAGAATCCCAGAAAACGTTCAAAATCTTTCCATTAATAAATTTAAAAAAGCTGTTAAAGAACGTTTGTGTGCTAAAGCTTATTATAAAGTCAGTGATTTCATTAACGATTGCACACCTTGGGAATAAGATGGCCCCATGCAAGGCTGCTTTTATGTATTTAAGTATATTCTTTGTACTTATGACTAATGTTATATAGATTAAGTTACAACATTGTAAAAATATTTTTTGTAAAGAACAATTTTCCCATCTTTTTGCTAAAAGGTGGCCCCGTGCGAGTTTCTTACGCCGGTTCTTCTCGCCGGGCTAGTTTCCGAACCGGTGGTAGGCATCATGTAGGACAATTCTATAAGCGTTATATTATAACCTACATGGAAATAAAAATTTTGAGTTTGAGTTCGTACGTTTTAGATGACTTTAATTAATAGTAAATAAATGATAAACAAAATATAATTACTTAAAAACGCCTAATATTTTATAAATAGCACCTACATATTTGCAAGCACATTATGTTTGCCAGACGTTTGGCGGCAAGCATCGACGCTGACCAACATGCAACTCATGCCGTGCCGTCTGGCAGGACATATTTTGTTCGCATGTGTGTAGTAATTTCGGCGTCCGTGCACAGTTCGCAAACGCACACACCTACGAATATCATAGCCGCGAGACCCGCGGCATGCTTCGAACTTCGGCAGTTGTCGGGATTGCTTGTTAATTTTGTGCGTTTGTTGTTTTTTTTTTATGTTATTTGATTGTGAGGTTTGAGTTGAAAATGTGTTTATTAAAAATTTAAAATAACAAGTTCTCACAATTGTCATTCAGTGAAAAGATTCAAATTGTGTCTAAAGGTGTTCTGTAACTATCACTCACTTTGATAAGATATTTGAGGTGGCCGAAACCTTGTATTTATTTACATCGGGATATAGTAATCTCAAGTAACCTGAATGTTGAATATATGAAAATGAAAATGAAAGCTGACTAGGTGAGTAGTTATAATATTTTAGCTTATTATTTTACTTATTAGAATTTCTTCCGCCGCAATCGCTGTTTTGTCTGCGTTGCCGTAGAAGATGTACATGAATAGTAGTACATCTAAGACTTGTTCTGTTGGAATGGTTTTCGACTTAGAGATCCGTCGCTTGGCTTGGCTAAAAATCTATAAAAGAAAAAGTTTTTGTGACCGAGTACTCTGCCGCATACCTAGTGTCATAATCGTGTGCACGCCGCTGCTAACATGCTAAATAACTTGAATAAAGTTCAAACTTAAAAAAATTATGAATTTCGACCCGAGGCGACAACCAATAGTAGTAAGTTATAAAAAGTCTAAAGACATAATATCATAAAATTGATAATAATTTAGTGTTAAAAGCTATGAACTATGAACATAGACAAAAAAAAAGCAAAGCACAGTGTTAGATCACTTAGTAAGAGTTAAGATAAAAAACAGATTATGTATTATTATCAACTAATTATACGAATGTTAATGTTAGTCTAAGTCGACATTCGGCAATGACTGATTCATCAACATCGATTGCGTTAGACCCATTTGTTTCTTCAAAGCCGCTTCCTCGAACTGCTTCAACAAACTCGTCTTCCACTTCTCGCCAAACAATGATGTATCAATTTTAGTTTCTAGCAGCTGGTTTTTTAAATCCTTAGGAAATTTGATGACGACAGCATTTCTTCTTGAAACCGACTCGTTATATTGAAAATCACATAACAATTTGCCAGCGTCTACCAATATTTTTATTATGTCTATCGCTCCATCTTCGTCAATCAGTTTAGTGAGAACTTTGCTAATACAAGTAATGCTCATGGCGATTTGCTTTTGTTTATTTTGTATTTCAACGTCCTTTTTTAAAACGCTTTCCGATAGTTCATTCCTCAGTAGTGGATTTATCTCCGGCGCATTAATCATTGTACAATTTCTTGGAGTAGGGTGTTGCGCTTCCAGCACTTTTTTTTCTAACATGTCTAAACCGTTTGAAAGCACATGTTGCCAGCTTGCCGCCAATTCTGCTGTTATGTCTTCCCCAATTTTGTCCACATTTTCATCCAAATGAGCTTTTGGTAGTATATTAAGGATATCTTTCTTTAATGAAGTTTTTGGTGGCCTTCCTGTTCCTTTTTGAGACATTGCAACGTTTGATGTTGAGGGAAGCTGTCCAGAGTCCTCATCTGTGTAATAACAATTTAAGTAATATTAAATAATAATAATATCTATAGACTTCACACCATGTTAATCTGGTCCTGTACTAAGTATCCGAAGAACTTGTATCACAGGTACCAGACCAAGGAACGATATTTAATATTTTATACCATACACATAATATTTAAGATTTTTATCATATTACAATATTTCATTCGAATAACCCAGCACCCTGTGCTTGGTTATCCGAATGAAACATTTAAACCAACATTAGGCCACAATATTACATAAGTAATGGCAGTGCGCATAACTAAATAAATATAGTTTAAAAAAACTAAAAAAACACGTTTTTAAAGAATATCAAACTAAAAAGTTGAAAATAATTTTATTTTTTTTAAAAATAAACTTAAAACAGTAGTATATAAAAAATACTAGTATAATTGAGGGAAAAGCGTGGAGAAGCTTTGTGCCATAATTTTCGTATATCGAGCGACCCACGCTTTTCCCTCAATTATACTAGTATTTTATACAAGGTGTAACAAAAATAAGTGATGATACTTTAGGGTGTGTTTGTGCTTGTATTACTACTGTTTTAAGTTTATTTTTAAAATTTTTAAAATTATTTTCAACTTTTAAGTTCGATATTCTTTAAAAACGTGTTTGTTAGGTTTTTTAAACTATATTTATTTTCAACTTTTTAGTTATTTTATACATTCATCATTGATGTAAAAGGCAATTTAGGTGTAGATACTAGACTGTTGTAAGATAGAGGTCCATTTAATAAAGCGTTTAATTAGGAGAGACAACACGAGCACAAGTCACAACTCACAGCACGTGTGCGGTGTAACGCGTGGAATAACTTCAAACGGTTGCTTGGCGACCGCATTGTATTGATAGTTACATACAAGCAAGCAAACAAGCTTACATAGAGGTGAAGTTAATATATTATAAGCGTGTTAAAAATGTTCGTGATTTACAGAAAAATAACATGATTTATATTTCCTGACAACTCACACTTCGCATAATACCCTTCCACTGCCGTACACCGCCACCGTCTTCACGGTCACGTGTTCGTCGAGTAGTACGGGCGCGCGGTTATGAGTAGAATTTTAGTATTTTATAGGATAATCTGGTCAACATTTAAGGTCATAATAATAATAATATTATTATATTTGGAACGAGAATCGAATACTCATTACGCTCCTTGAATATGTTGAGTTCATAGATATATAATATTAAAAAGAGGTAGATATTTTATAAACGCGTAAAAATTAAGACTCGAATTGGCCCGAGTCGGGACAATTTAGGTTAGTGTGCTCCGCGAGTTATAGCGTGTTTTGTGTTACTATACGACGTTGACACATTGACACGCGTACCATGTCAATGTGTGTCGTGGCACAGAAATATTTTCAGTTTTGTAAGGATATAACATATCTATGGTTGAGTTCATGTTCCTTGGGAACACAGAAAAACTTTTTGGTCCCTTCGGCGGGATTCGAACCCTCGACCTCCGAATTAAGCACCGACGCGCGACGTGCTAAACACTGAGCCACGATGTTGTCAAATTATTAAAATGTAACTTTAACTTAATAACGGTAGAAGCGTTAAGATTAGTATCATATGCAAGCATCATTTACACTAGATTAGTTTTTGAAATTGAGATCTAGTTGAAATGGCTGCAATGGCTTAACAAACGGTGGAAATGAAAGACAAATTCTGTTTCTAAAGTAAGTTAGGTAGGTTAGTCATATTATTATGCAATATATAGTTTAATATTTATTAGATATGATCGATCCCGCGTATTCAGATCCCGCCAAGAAATAAATAATGGGTCGTTCCTAGTTATTTATGTAATATAATTTTAAATTTTATGATATTTTAGATACTAATAATAAGATAAATCTCAAAGATACTGCTATAACACCGTAGCAAAAATTTCGTGTTATAAGCGACCGTATAAATTTTATAATATTTATACAAGTATATTATAAATAGTGAATACCTTTGTTTTCTATGTGTGTCTCAACCATTTCGTAGGGCTCTACATTTTCGTTGCGCCTTGCCGTGTCCTCTTGAAATCGTTTTTTTATATTTTCTAATAAATATTTAGTTAAAATTTCATCATCAAATGGTCGTTTTGACATTGTATTAAATTTAAAAGACGTCGTTTCTATTTGAAGATAAAATGCTAATAAACGCAAGCATTGAACTGCAAGCTTTTATATAGTAGGGGAGACTGGGGACACTTATTCCTACCTTGTATTTTTAACGCTTGTTTCTTTCATAAAGGTCCTACTTGAAAAAAATTGGGACTGAAATACGTAAAATTTATCGGGCTAGAAAAATAGGTATAACCAATAGAATATCAGATAAAATATACTATTTTACCTACTAAAACTAAAGATAGGGAATAGTACCAAATGTCACCATTTAAGGGACGGTTTATCCCTATTACTATGCAACGTTAAAAAGTTTTATGAAACCTTCATCATTTTTTGCTTATTAGACCACTACAAATTTAAATAACTATTATTATATTCGCTTGCAGTGTTTTAGAATTCGTTTTATAATAATATTTTTCATCGCCATTTTATGGATAACTCTTTCTTGTGTTCATTTCTTGTAATTAAATTTTTTTAAATAAATTTTGCCCGCGACTTCGTGCACGCAATAAATTATTTCGCAGTAATTGTACAATATACCGTGATACAAAGTAGCATATTATGTCCTTCCCCGTGGTAGTACTCTACATCTGTGAAAAATTAATCAAAAACGGTCCAGTAGTTTCGGAGCCTATTCAGTGCAAACAAACAAACAAACTTTTCCTCTTTATTTTTTTATACTACAGATAATTTATAATATTTAAAGGGGCATCTTGATCCAGGGATCCCCCCTAGTACCTATATTAATTTATAGCTATAAATAAATTAATAATTAAAGGCAATTATAATCAGTACTATTTTTAATAAAACGAAAGACACATAGATAAGGATTCGTTTTATATTCATACACAATATCTTGAATTTAGTCTCAAAATAACTATTTAATAAAGGTAAAATAATAAAGAAAAGTTATAAAAAAAATTGATTGCAACAAAAGTCGTTTATCGTTCACCATTAAAAAAGTGCCATATCTGACGATTCCGCTCACATTGTAAAGTTTTCTGGTATATTTACTAACGGCAAAGCTTCTGTAAAAGTAGGTATTGCCCATACAGGCTCTGTTAATTGTGTCTCCCATTCGGATCAAGTGTTCCTCTTGTCCTGAACGGATGTTAGATAACACATTCGAATGATACATTGTATCATTCGATTGTTTTATCTAACATCCTTCATGCGAATAAAGTGCAAGTATGAATAAAATTGCACGATTACCTCATTATTTTGACGTCGGCACTTAGTACCTAATGGGCCCCATACACGGTCCGGTCTGCCATCAGTTCGGCCTGAACGGATGCAAAATCGTATCGTCTGTGTGCAATTTTGAGATCGCATCAGTCTGCCGTATGGACTGAAACGATTCGTTCCAGTGTTGCCAGCTCTGTTTTTGCGAAACTACTAAACTCGTATCGATTTCTAATAAAAACTACTAAAAAACGACTGAAAATAATATCTATCTGTCTGAATCGGTCCAAATTGTATTCAAAATTTGGCCAAGCCATTTCGAATGGTGCCAGCCGCAATAAAATCGGTCAAACGGTTCAAAATTTATAAGAGGTTTACATATTTAGACACACACACATACATACAGACATAGTGACACCCTCGCGGTGGTGGGTAGTCAGGGAAGCTTCCTGTGACCTCAGAACGTCGAGATCTGATGAGAATTCGTTTTGTGCAAAACGGGGTACAACCAATAAATTCCCGATTTTTGAAAATCTTAGATTTTCTTAGCGGGATATTAAAACATTGTAGTGGGACTATTAAAAAAATATAGTGCCGCGTATAGTCTCGTTGTGATCTGACGTTTAACTAAAACTCACCTTTAGTAATAAACCATGCCTTTAAAATACTGGCATGCCGATTTAGCTTTTGTGGTTTCTCTATTTTTAACACGCTTATATTAACTTCACCTGTATGTAAGCTTGTTTGTTTGCCTGTATGTAACTCTCTCTTGCGCGCCTGCTGCCTTCCTCGGCTCTGGTAGCTTTAAAACACGCTTTTAAAGAATATCAAACCAAAAAGTTGAAAATAAATATAGTTTAAAACAAACTAAAAAAACACGCTTTTAAAGAATATCGAACTAAAAAGTTGAAAATCATTTTAAAAATTTTAAAAATAAACTTAAAACAGTAGTATATAAAACATACTAAGTAGTATAATTGAGGGAAAAGCGTGGGGCGCTTTGTGCCATAATTTTCGTTTATCGAGCGACCCACGCTTTTCCCTCAATTATACTAGTATTTCTTAAATACTACTGTTTTAAGTTTATTTTTAAAAAATTTAAAATTATTTTCAACTTTTTAGTTCGATATTCTTTAAAAGCGTGTTTTTTTTAGTTTTTTAAAACTATATTTATTTATGTCGCAATTTGATCATGCTTGCTGTCTTTTGACGTAAAATATCACATCCATACTCTAATATCCTATTAGGATTAGCCGATGTTTTTAAAATCTGTTTCTCAAGTTTATTAAATTCATTATTAAGTCAGCATTCTATTGCAGCCGCGGCATGATTTCTGGTTTAACTTGAGTGCTCTTCTCATGTTTTTCTTTCCCAATTTGTAGATAAATTTGTTTGTGATCGGATAGCGAGGAATCGATGATAGAAACGTTGAATGATTGGTCATAAATATTTGTACATAAATGATCCAATATATTTCTCTTGGTGCCATTGTCACGGGTACAATATTCCTCGGATACCTTATTCAGTACCTTATACCCCGCATTTTGTATACAACGAGTATACTGTTTTGATCCTTTAGATAGAAGATGTATGTTAAAGTCACCGAAAACTATCGATCTCGGCCTTTGTTCCAATTGAGTTATATATTTACTTAAAAATTGCTTTAAGCTCGTATCACTAGTTTTGTAAATAGCGCCGATGCTAAGCGATAATGAATCTATTTTAATCCACAGGTAATGGTTACCTCTTTCTTCTATATCTTCTGTGACATCACATTTTAGATCATTATGCACATAGATAGATACTCCGCCCCCCTTTTTTAACTGTCTATAGCTGTACTTATGCGTGTAGTTTGGTATCTTATACAATTTCGCGTCATCTAGTGACGTTATCCAGGTTTCAGTGAATACAATTATATGAGTATGTGGCATGGCGGTGAGTATACATTTTATTTCATCGAGTTTACCCGATTTTCGTATACTGCGCAAGTTGCAGTAGAATATTTAGAATGACGACGGCTGTATCGAAATATCATCGTAATACTCGACTATTTGATGAAATATTTACTTGTATGTATAATTTTCCAATAGCTCCTGTAGATTATTTTTGGTCATTTTTATGTAATTTACGACAAGGCTTTGCTGGTTTTCTACTCGGATCTAGTAAGAATTAATGATGATTGGATAATTTTATTTAATGTATGATTAAGTCCGTTTATTAATCGTTTTATTTAGTTTCTAAATAGTTGTTTATGCTTCTTAATTATTTTACTATTTTAACACTTCATAGCAGTTTCGACCCTAAATTAATTAATATGTTTGTCTCGCGAGTAGTTTTTTTTTGTATCTAAGGAACACATTATAAACTAGAAATGTATACTACGAAAGTTTATTTCGAATGAATTGAAATAATTTAAGTAAAAATGTAAATTAAAAAATTTTAAACTCTCCGACACAAAAAAATTAATTAAAAAAATATAACCTGACTACGTAAAAAGGGGTCTAAATAGGCCGAAACAAGAAAATAATTCAGATAGAAATCCAGAAATCCATAGGTAAAAAATGGTCAAGGTAGAGCCGATTATCGATTTAAATATCATTGAAGTAACACGGTACGAAATTTTTTATCGATAGGGCTTATGGAAGGTAGTCAGATCCCCTCATCAACTATTAAAGAATTGATGATCTTCAAACGGCTGATCAGGTCATGGTTAACTTACAATGTTCCTTAAATATCGTTGAAGTAACACGGTACCAAATTTCGAATCTATCGGACATAAGGAAGTTAGTCAGATCCCCTCATCAACTAGAAAAGCTAAAATAATTTCTAAATATATTTTATTTTAGTTAAGTACTATAACTTTTATAAAATCAAAAATCCGACTACTTAAATTATGTAGCCTATGTTACCTGTACTATTTATACGAATTTATTGACACCTAATGTAATGAAATCGGATCGGATTAGTTTAGGGGCTAAGGTGAAACAAATAAACATACATACATAGACTGGCCTCGTCTTAGTGGTCTAAAAACTAGCATTCGCCCGCGTGTCCCTCGGGTCTTACTTACTTTACTTTATAACCTACACCTTTACCAATATTTCTCAACTTTATTTTTAAACCTGAAGACCAAAATTATCCAAATCGGTCCAACCGTTCTCGAGTTTTGAGTCCCTCAGGAACGGCATAAATAGTATCCTATGTCCTTCTCCTGGTTTTAATATACCTCCTTACCAATTTTCAGCCAAATCGATTCAGCCGTTCTTGAGTTATAAAATATAGTGTAACTAACACGACTTCCCTTTATTACGCTTTTTTGATAAAATTTTTACCAACTGCAAGAAATGATATTACCAGAAAAAAAGCGTTTGTCGTGGAAAATGCGAATCAAAATAGAAACAAAAAATCTTTTACTTTATTAATAAACTAGCTTTTGCCCGCGGCTCCGCCCACGTAAATATATTATTCCGCGGGAACACTACTTTTTCGGGGTAAAAAAAATCCTATGTCCTTTCCCGGGACCCAAAGTATGTCTATACCAAATTTCATAAAAATCGGTTCAGCGGTTAAAGCGTGAAGAGGTAACAGACAGACAGACACACTTTCGCATTTATAATATTGGTATAGGTATTGTAAAAACTTTTGCGGTTTGCTGCAGAGTAGGCATCTACAGACACACGAATTTGGTACGGAGCGTACAGCGGACCATATCCGCAGACCGAATCCGGTGTCGCTACACACGCACGGATTTGGTACGATGCAGTAGACCGAAAAGCTCGACACTCGTGTGTTCGATTTTCAGTTCGCTTTAATTTCAGATTGCATTAGCACAGAGTTCTATTTACAGTGCTGTTTTTCGACGACGCGATGATTACCGAAATTCATTGATAACAGGCAGATATCGACTCTCAAAAATATTTCTCCCCAAACTTTACCCCTGATAATTATACCATTGACAGGTCTAAGAGATAATAAGCTAGAAAGAAAGGTTATGTGTTTAACATAAAGACTTACGCGTGAATAACATAAAACTAACTTGTCTTAATCTGATTTCACTCCCAATATTATATTTTCATATCCCTGACTATATGCACACATTTAAATAATTTTTATTATTACATACAAATTGATTCATAAGGAGTAAACTCTAAACATCCTGGCCCTTAGTAAACCCCCGTAGATATTTTCCCTAATTTTGGGTGGTAAATCCCTAAGTTGGCAACACTGACACCGTTGTACGGCTTAACCGCCGGACTGCTCTACACACGCACGGATTTGGTACGGAGCGGACCAAATCCGATGCGGATAGCTGCGAACTCTTCACCTTCTTCTTATGTTCGCCGGACTGCCCTACACACGCTCGGATTTGGTACGGAGTGTACCAGATCCGCTGTACGCTCCGTACCAAATTCGTGTGTCTGTAGAGTGTAGACACCATTATTCGTAATAAGATACCTACCAAGCTTCAAGTTCAACCTAATATACAATTACTTAGTACCTATAATATGGTAGGATACTCAAAGATATAACATCAATTTAAAGTTTATTTCACTAAAATTAAAGAAGACGAATGTTATAAAAGTTGAAAATATTTTTTCACAGAATAGAATAGTAAGTATTTGAAATTATTAAACAGTTATTCTTCTATTCTGCTCAGTCAATATCAATACGGTAAAAAGACTATGGCTGTGTTCCGACGAAAATAGAGCTTGTTAGCGCTTGCTAGCGTTAAAAAAACAGATTATCCGCCAGGGCACATATTTTGCTAACTTCAATAATGCTAACATAATCCGCCATTTTGCTTATTTTATACCAGCGGTTGCCATTTTGCCTACGTTTTATTTTCCGCGGAACACAGCCTATACAGTATGCGGTTTAATTTTGAATTTCGAACGCAAATATTTCAAGAGCCTGAACGAAATAATATCAAGGTACATTTTTACCGGCTAAAAAAATAGTAGGTAACTTATTAAAGACCACCAAATAGGTTGACCTCTCGCTCAAAGCAAATTCTTAGTTTAAGTAGATCTTGTACTATTGGTTTACTCCTTCGCTATTTATTATTTGTGTTGAGTAGGATAATAAATAGATTTATTTTTATAATTTTAATTTAATAGTTTTATTTCAAGAGAAAACATGCGAAAAATGATGATTTATTTCGGTTTGTGAAGCAAGTTCAAAAATACAGTTTTTTCATGATCCCGTGGGAACCGTTTTGGTTTCCAAGAAAAAAAAATACTGTTAGTTATTTCATGTTCTAATCTACCTTTGTGCCAAGTTTTATTTAGTAGTCGAGTAGATTGCCTGAAATAACGTCAAACAGGTAGGTACAGTTTTTTGAAGATCCCATGGGAACCCTTTAATTTTGCGGGATAAAGTGTATCCTATTTTACCCTTCAGGTCCTAAGCTACCTACCTGCCAAATTTCATTTTATTCCATCCAGTGGTTTCGGCGTGATGTGATAACAAACACACAGACAGACAGACAGACAGACAGACAGACAGACAGACAGACAGACATTTTTTTCAAAAACGTTATTTTTAGGTTCTGTGGCCTTTATAGACCCCCCATTTTGATTTTCACACAGATAACTTTAATGTACAGACATGACCCCTCTACAGATTTATTATATGTATAGATTTAATTAATTTTATTACAGCCATCATCATTAATAAATTATTACGCGAAGCGAAAACTTTCAGTATTTTTTACGAGAATTGCTGTAATGGAGGAGTATCATATTTGTCCAAGTAATGCTTATGTGGAGGAAAACGTGCAGAAAGCTAATATTTTTATAAACAACGCTTAGAAATATATAAAATTAATAAAAATAACAACAATAAACATTATTGTTGTTATTTTTATTAATAAAGATTCGTAACACGCAATACTGTGTATTCGATTGGTATAACAATTTTGTTAAATGTTGTTTGTCAATGTGTCACAAAATTTACATTTTTTTTTCTATCAGGCTAAATAACTTTTATAAACTTCAAACTTAAAATTTTATGAATTTCGACCCGAGGCGACTACTAGTAGTAGTAAGTAATAAAAAGTCTGAAGAGAAAATATCATTAAACGGATTATAATTTAGTGTTAAAAGCTATGAACAATGAACATAGACAAAAAAATAAATAAACAAAGCACAGTGTTAGATCACTTAGTAAGAGTTAAGATAAAAACAGATTATGTATTATGATCAACAAAATTTACGAATGTTAATGTTAATCTAAGTCGACATGCGGATATGACTGATTCAACAACATTGATTGCATTTGAAGATCCATTTGTTTCTTCAAAGCCGCTTCCTCGAACTGCTTCAACAAACTCGTCTTCCACTTCTCGCCAAACAATAATGTATCAACTTTATTTTCTAGCAGCTGGTTTTTTAAATCCTTATTAAATTTGATGACTACAGCATTTCTTCTCGAAACTGACTCGTTATATTGAAAATCACATAACAATTTGCCAGCGTCTACCAATATTCTTATTATGTCTCGATCTCCATCTCCATCAATCAGTTTAGTGAGTGCTTTGCTAATACAAGTGATGCTCATAGCGATTTGCTTTTGTTTATTTTGTATTTCAACGTCCTTTTTTAAAACGTTTTCCGGTAGTTCATTCCTCAGTAGTGGATTTATCTCCGGTGCATTAATCATTGTACAATTTCTTGGAATAGGGTGTTTAGCTTCCAGCACCTTTTTTTCTGGCATGTCTAAACCGTTTGAAAGCAAATGTTGCCAGCTTGCCGCCAATTCTGCTGTTATGTCTTCCCCAATTTTGTCCACATTTTCATCCAAATGAGCTTTTGGTAGTATATTAAGGATATCTTTCTTTAAAGAAGTTTTTGATGGCCTTTCTGTTTCGTTCCGAGACCTCGTATCGTTTGATGTTGAGGGAAGCTGTCCAGAGTCTTCATCTGTGTAATAACAATTTTAAGTAATATTAAATAATAATAATAAATACATTTTCTATGATTTGCGGACGATATAGCAGCAAATAGCAGAAAGTCGAGAAAAATTAATAGAGAAAATTCTTTAAAAATTGTCAGTGCCATGTCAGTTATTAAAGATAATAACTGACATGGATAAAATTTTTAAAGAATTTGCTTTGACCATAAATTATAATAAATTAAAAAAAAAATAGTTACATCTGAAACCTCTTACCAGAACATAAAATTAAATAATGTAGAAATAGAACAAGTCGATTATTTCAAATACATCGGCAATATTATAACAGCTGACTCGACATGCACTCTAGATATTGTTGCCAGAACTTCAATAGCCGAAAGAGTATTCAATAGCATAAAGTATCTAATTAAAGCCAAAACTATTCACAAAAATATCCGAAAATGTTTCGTAAAGACATATAATATCTGGAGTATTGCTCTGTATGGATGTGAAACATGAACCTTAACAAAGAGAGACAAAGAAAGACTACAGGCATTTGAAATGTGGTGCTGGATGGAAGGTATAAGTTGGACGGAAAGAGAAACAAATTAAAAAGTTTTAGACATTGTAGAAGAAAAAAAAAATAATAGAAACTATAGATAACAGAAGAGAAAATATGGTTGGGCATCTGTTAAGACACGATGAACTTATAAAGAACATTATGGAAGGAAAGTAAGAGGGGAGAAAAGGAAGAGGAAGGCCCAGGAGAAACTATTTTGAACAAATAAAGGAAAACGTTGTCTTATCAGAATTTAAATTCAAATTTCTTTATTAAACACATAATATAATAACATACAATAGAATAAACATGTAATATACATCACATCAATCTAATCCCATGCTAAGTTAAGGATGTTAAAGTGAAGGCACAGGACCGAGATGTATGACGATTACTCCACCGACAAGAGCCCAGATCTTAAGTTTTGAATGAAAATGAATAATAATATCTATGGACGCTTCCACACCACATCAATCAGGTCCTGTACTAAGTATCCGAAGAACTTAGAACGAAGGTACATGTGATAAAAGTTAAAAAGTACCAGACCAAGGAAGGATATTTAATACAATACACATATTATTTAAGATTTTTGCGTACTATACATAATGTTTAATATACAACCAAGACCCAGGAATACAGAAAAACTTCTTTGTCGCTTCAGCGGGATTCGAAACCTCGACCTACGGCTTAAGCGCCGCGCGCCGACGCGCTACAGACTGAGCCACGATGTTGTCAAATTATTAAAATTTGACTTAATAGCGGTGGAAGCGTTAAGATTAGGATCATGTGCAAACTGCAAGCATCATTTACACTAGATAAGTTTTGCGAACTATTAATTTTAATTACAAAATAAAACGTGATGAAATTCAGATCTAGTTGGGATGGCTTCAATGTCTTAACAAACGATAGAAATGCAGGACAAATTCTGTTTCTAAAGTTAGTTAAGTATAGCTATATTATTATTCAATATATAGAATAATATTTATAAAATAGCTGATATTGCGTGTTCAGATCCCGCCAAGGAATAAATAATGGGTCGTTCCTAGTTATTTATGTCATATAATTTTAAATTTTATGACATTTTAGATACTAATAATAAGATAAATCTCAAAGATATTGTTATAATACCGTAGCACAAATTTCGTATTATAAGCGACCGTATAAATTTTATAACATTTATACAAGTATATTATAAATAGTGAATACCTTTGTTTTCTATGTGTGTCTCAACCATGTCATAGGGCTCTACATTTTCGTTGCGCCTTGCCATGTCCTCTTGAATTTCTTTTTTTATTTTTTCGATTAAATATTTAGTTAAAATTTCATCATTAAATGGTCGTTTAGACATTGTATTAAACTTTAAAGACGTCGTTTTTTGAAGATAAAATGCTAATAAATGCAAGCATTGAACTGCAAGCCGATAATGAAAGTATTATAATCGATAGTAGATAATGAAAGATAAATAAGTAGTTCCCTACTTATTTATCTTTTATTATCTACTGGGGACACTTATTTCCACCTTTTATTTTTAACGCTAATTTCCTTTACAAAGGTCCTACTTGAAAAAAAAAATATTACAGGTTGCACTCCAGGAGTTCCAACAGAAGTGAAAACTCATTTTGGCGCGTTAGACATTTTTTAGATAGGTACTTGGGTTCTTGGGTTATGAATTGCATTTTATTTATGAATATTGTATTTTATTAATTATTAGAAACTTTAAAATACATTTAATATTCTTTTATGAAACATCGTTAACAATTTCGACACCTCTTGCATCATCATCATTATCATTAAAATTAATACAATCAAAATAGAAACCATGGGTTCATGGTATCTAACTAAAATAGGAATTAAACAATTTGATTTGGAGTTATTTAAATTTCACCATAATATGTCAAACTGCGAGAGTGTCGAGAGTCCAGAGATTTTACCTCATCTAAAAATATGCGTACCGTGCTAAGAGAAGATTTCACTTCAAAAATGGCACTGAAATACGTGAAATTTATCGGGCTAGAGAAATCGGTGTAACCAACAGAATATCAGTACAAAAAATAATACATAATTTACCCACGAAAACTAAAGATAGGGAATCGTACCAAATGTCACCATCGGTTTATCCCTATACAATCACTATGCAACTTTAAAAAGTTTAAAAAACTTTGATTTTAACCTTCATTTTTTCTTATTCTCTACTTTTATTGTATTCGCATGCAGTGTTTTAGAACTAATTTTATAACAATATATTTTCATCGCCATTTCTTGTGGGTACTCTTTCTTGTGTACATTTTCTTGCAATTAAAATATTTAAAATAGATGTTGCCCGCGACTTCATGCGCGTAAAAGTTAATTAATAAAATAAAATCAGAAACCGTACATTTTTTCCGAGATACAAAGTAGCATATGGCCTTCCCCGTGGTCTATTCTACAGCTGTGCCAAATTTAATCAAAAACGGTTCAGTAGTGCAAACATACAAACAAACTTTTCCTCTTTATTATATTAGTATAGATAATTTATAATATTTTAAGGGGCACCTTGATCCAGGGGGATCAAGTCTGCTCAAATGAAGTGTACCATGTGCATCCGAGAGTAAATTTTATGCTATACATAAATAAATTAATAATTATAGTCAATTTTAATATAGACATGTATATTATAAGGATTTGTTTTACTATAATATATTCATAGACAATATTTTGAATATAGTTTCTAATTAACTATTTATTAAAGTTAAAATGATAAAGAAAGTTATGAAATAAAAGTTGATTGCAACAAAAGTCATTTATCATTCACCATTAAAAAAGTGCCACATCTGACGATTCCGCTCACATTGAAAAGTTTTCTGGTATGTTTTACTAACGGCAGAGCCACTTTAAAAGTAGGTATTGGCCATATAGGCTCTGTAAATTGAGTGTCTCCTATAAGCTCTGCTCGATAGCAGTGTGTGTTACCGGTGATGACATATGGAGCCAAAACGTGGTCATTCACAATGAGCCTTATCCGAAAGCTACGTGTCGCTCAAAGAGCTATGAAGAGGGCTATACTCGGAGTCTCTCTACGTGATAGAATCAGAAATGAGAAAATCCGTTGCAGAACTAAAGTTACCGACTAAAGTTACCAGCGCATTAGCAAGTTAAAGTGGCAATGGGTTAGACATAAAGCCCATAGAACCGATGCCCGCGAATGTGTCGAAAGGTTCTCGAGTGGAGACCACGAACTGGGTGTCGAAGCGTAGGATGACCAGGTGGACAGATGACCTAAGAAATATCACAGGGAGTCGGTAGATACAGGCCGCGAGCGACCGGTCGCACTGGAAATTTACGGCGGAGGCCTATGTCCAGTAGTAGGCTGAAACGACATAAGGATCAAGTGTCACTCTCCACCTGGTATATTTGTAGATAACACATTCGAATGATACGATGTGCAAAATATGAAGAACAAGTACAAATAAAATTTTTAAGTGCAATTTCTTGTTAGGAAGATTGCACAATTAGCTCTTATCGTTTTAACATTTAGACACGTCGGCACTTGGTAGGTACCTAACGTTTCAAAGGCAAAAATTTGCGTCACCATTTTTGTCATAAATGTCCGATAGCTATAAATGAAACAGTCCAATATTGTTTCGAACGGATGTTTAAGGACAGAATTATTATATTTTATTAATATTATGCTAAAAGTGAGTTATAATACAAATGAAAATAGGTGAATAAAATAATTTTGATTTGATGATTATGTGTAGTAAACAAAGGATAGTCAGCCCTCACCTGCGCTAACGAACCTCCTACCAGTGACACTTCATTATAATAAAACGACGTTGAAATGAAACGAATTGATTGATCTGTTTTTTACTTTTTAAATAGTTACCTAAATTTATAGTAGTATTATTAAACTTTATTACTTTACTTCAATATAAATTCAATTGATAATCGTGATACTCTTATTGATTTTAATTGTCGATGCTTATTTTGTTAGCATAAAGTTTGATAGCACATGCCGTAATATTTCATTCATATTTAATAAAAATCATTTTTAATTAACAAAAACTCAATATAATATTAAAACATTATTTTTAAATTACAACGAATAAAGTATTATGTTTTGTAACAAAATTAAAATGCAAATCCTATCTCACCACGCTAAGCGCGCACTGATTGGCTCGCTGCCGGTTTCGACCGCCGAAATCCGCCCCGAACTGGATAAATCTGGATTTATGCAGTTCTACATAAATTCCCGACTTAGTCAGGAACGTTTGCTAGATTATTATGCAGATGGGAACGCAGTATGATCAGATATTTACAAATAATGCCTCGAATTTAGCCTTTCGATTCATTATTAGTGTTCAAAAAGATTTTCTAGAAAAATGTACTATTACAAATAAAATATGTAAATTAATCCACACATTTCATAAGAAGAACATTAATCAATTTCTGCTTAACAATAAACACTACAATATACATTTTAAAAATACGCAGGAACATAGTTTATTTAGAAAACAATAACGAACCAAACTCGTAACAAAATACAAATGACAAAATCCTCCGAGGTATGTGAATACAAATCCAACGAAGAATTAAAAGGCGAAATTAAAGGGAACCTATTTGCCTTTCAATTTCTTGTATAGACGTCGCTAATTTTAATGAAAAATTCCTTTCACATGGTCCTGTTCAATCAAACACCGAATGTTTCATTTTTCGATTTTCAATCTGTATTTTTATATCATGTCGGAATAAGGAATCAGATTGTAGGTATGTATATGGTATGGTTTTTCAAGGTACGCCTACTGAGTATTGTATGTTTAGTTATAGGGTGTTAGAGCAGGGGTTCCTAAATTGGGTTCCGCAGAACCCAGTATTTCCGTGCAACAGTCATCAGGGTTACGTCAAAATCATTTATTATTTAGACTTATGAATATTATTATGAAATAAGCGTAAAATAAGCAATGAGATTTATTTATTATTTTTACGTAAATTGGTAAGTAATTAGCAATAATTCAGCCCGTAGTAGGGCACAGTCTAGTCCCCCACCGCCAATATACTCTATTCATAAAATAAAAGGTAAAGTTTAGTCACCCCCTTGTCTAGAGTGATATTTTTATTATTGTTTGTTAACCGACTACAGCGAAGCCCAAAGGAAGGGTAATTAATTTTTGTAGTCTGTGTATGTATGTTTGTTCCATCGAAGTACTTATTACCAAGATATTCGTAGTAATATTGTTGGGTCATGTTTGTTTTATAATTCACTAGCATTAATTGCTCGCGGCTTCGCCCGCGTGAAATTAGGTTTTAAACTTTCATTCCCTATTTTACCCCCTTGGGGATCGAATATTGAAAAATCCTTTCTTAGCGGATGCCTACGTTATTCCAACTATCTGTATGCCAAATTTCAGCGAAATCCATTCAGTAGTTTCGGCTGTGCGTTGATAGATTCAGTCAGTCAGGTTTGCCTATTATAATATATTTAGATTTTTTTCATTAATTACTTTAATTTCCGTCAATGTACATTCCCAAATAACCATTCAGTTGTCTTAAGATAAAGTAACAAAGATGGTTGCAGCTTATTAGGCTTACCTATTATCCAGTCATTATATTATTACAAGACCATGACAAACTAATGATAGACGCAAAATCAGTAGGTATTAACGTAGGAGAAGGTAGGATCAGCAATTTAATTGTAAGGATAACATGGTAAGCACTCACCGCAAACTCTGCTCACGTTGAACAACCTGAAAAAGAAAAGTAAATTAAAAACTTTCGATTGAGTGGAAACATCCCCACGAGGACATGAGATAAATATCTAAGATTACCCAAAGGAACTACCTAAATTGTTTAATGTCTGCACTTTCCTAAGGAATAAAGCTTTATTGTTATTGCTATCGAAGCTTTTGGGTAAAATAAAGCTTTGTTTTATATCAATTTGCCCAGTGATCATAATCGGCTACAATAATCTATACTAATACTCGTATAATAAAGAGGAAAAATTTGTTTGTTTCTATTGAATAGCCTCCGAAACTACCGGACTGATTTTGGTGAAATTAGGCACAAATGTAGAGTAGACCACGGGAAAGGTCACAGGCTACTTTTTTATCGCGACAAAATGTACGGTTACCTCGAGATTTCCTTTTGCGCGCACGAAGTCGCGTGCAACATCTAGTTATTTATAAGATTTAAAACTCTGTCTGTGTATTCCAAGCACAAGCTAGATGTAGTGTGTAAGCCGATTGGAAAACGTACAAAGTCCAGTGTTGGTTAATAGGATTTTGTTGCTTCAAAGGGACTGCTCGGTACTTATGTTGCCGGGTACATAGATGATCCTTTAAGACGCATTAGGAATTGCTTATAAATATTTGTAGGTCATTTATTATTTATCCTTGAGTATATATTTATCTAACACCCATATCATTAGTTGTTACCTCGAGATTTACTCCACTCGACTCAACCTCAATCTACGAAAGTTGTATCATTAGTTCAACAAAATTCCCTCGACTTGAGGAATTTCCTTACGCGAGTCGAGGAATCAACTGTCAAACTTAAGGTACCTCAGGACGTACCGTACCTCGAGCGTTTATTTCCGACATTTATATCAATTCTTTTTACAAACTGAGTGGAATTATTTGAAGCAATTACGCAATTACAGAGGGATACTTATTTAAAGATAAGCATGGAGGATTTTTTGGATCTCTATTGTACGAAAATCCGCCACTGCCTTTACGAAATTCCGTATAATTTATACAGCGCATAATCATTCATCATTCTGTAAAACTTGGATCGAGTTTTAATGGTTACTGTTGTTGTTAACATAAAAAAATATTTTTTTCCATGATGTTATATCTCCACTCAACCTTACTGGAGGAGCAAACAGCTGAGGTAGAAATTATGTTTAAGAATACCAAACTCGAGGAACTTCTCAAGGATACCTCAGATGAGGTTGAGTCGAGGCGGATCTGAGAAAACAACTAATGATACGGGTGTTAGAGTCATGAAGATAGTTTCTTTTTGTTTGATTTGGAGGCAAAATTGAAAGTCAAAAAGAGAACATTAATTTGTGTAAATCTATATTAAAACTACCGCGAAACTTTCCAGGTAGCCAGTATTGTCTTTCACAAAAATCATGAAAAAAAAAACTTTAAGCGTGGTGTAACTTACGTCATAGGAATTAGGTACGTCTTATTTTCTAGGTGTTTCTTTGTTATTTTCAGTTCCTATAGAAGTTTTGTAGCTCTGTAACTGCTACATTACCTGTTTAAAATTTTATAAGCACTTGTACTTATAGCGGTACATATTTTGCTTATAAATATACATTGTATAAGAGCATCATAATATAGAATGTATTTTTATATTCTTCTTGTTCTTATTCATACTCTTATCATCAAACTTATTATATTATGTATTTTATTGAATCTTGTATAGACTACGAAACGATATCGGAATTCCTTGTGATTTTTTATGTTGGTATTTCGATTTCATTTTTCTATCGTTTTTGAGCGTGATCGCTTATTCGGATACTAATATGTTATGAATAGGTAGGAAATCATGCCTTACCTTATTTTTGAGGTGACTTTCGAAGAGGACGCACTTACATTTTGTTGCTTAGAGACAGCATCTGTAAAAAATATGTAAATATTTCAATTTTAATATATTAAAGTCTATTTACCCGACTGTCAAGAATTGGTCAAGAACGTCTGAAAAGAAGAGACTGTCAAGAATGTTTTTCGCGCCTATCTTGTATGTATGCATATATAGGTAATTTAGATCTATGTATGTTTGTTCCACCGCAGGGCCTAAAATGTCTTACCGTCCAGCCTTCAAGTTAAATGCCGCCTTCAAGTTAAACGGCAATTTTTTTAAATAATTTACACTAATGACAACTATTAGTACCGGTATTGGATTTGCAGGCTGGACCGTTAGTATAGCGCTTAAGATCGATTTCAATAAATATGTCAATATGTTCATAATGATAGCCCGGGTAACGTAGGCTAAATTTATGTAGTGTGTTTAAAGTTTTAAGAAAAAAATGGTTGTCTGTTAAGTTGGTTTACAGACGATAATTTTACGTGATATAACGTCATCACAAGCCGAACGTTTAGGGACTAAACTTTAGGCCGATTGTGCCTCTCTGTCACTTGCTCCGCGCTCTTACTTGCACGCTCGGCTCAGGCAAAGAATATATATTACTAAGCTCAGGCGAAACGTGACTCAGGCGTAACGGGATAATTTTTCGTGCGTGCAGCCGGCGTTCATAGATTTATAAGACGTTAACACGTCAAAAATATAGATATTAAAATTAAAAAACTATACTAATACTAAACTATAAAAAATAAAAAAAACATTTTTACAGTACGAACAAAATCGAAGACAAATCTAGTGTGACAAAACTGAAAATACTAAAGTACCTAACTAGTATTGAAATTGCAACGTGGCTCGCAGTTTCGATGCTCGAAAACAAAGGAATATCGCCCCGATATTCTGTTTTTTTTGTTCTATCTGCAACATTCGCCATACCGCTCCAATTTCAAACTATAAAATACGTAAGCCGTTAGAAAAAGTATCAGATAATTTCTGCTATAAATGTCGGAAATTCTATGTGAAAAAGTCGGATGGAAATACCAATAATAGTTCGAAGTTTTGCTTTGTTTCAACGGCGCGTAGTTCTGATAGCAAATAACATGTATTATTGAAGCGACATAATGCACTAATCCGAGCGCTTCCTCGTCTGAGCCTTGAGATCTTTATTGTATCAACATTATAAAAAAAATTCACAGATTTCGTACCTCACACGACTATCGAGCACATCGGAAATGAATCTACGGAATCCGAAAAAATATTGTTATTGAGCGACGAGACACTCGGAATGTTAGGAAAAGGTGACAAAATTATACGACAACGTTAAATCATATTATTTTATACTTAGACTAGCTTTTGGCCGCGACTTTACTATATACTACTCGACGATCTACTATATTTTAAGTACTGCTCAAATAAACTCCACCACAACTTCCATATATTTTCCTAATAAAAATATTATTCTGTCCCTCCATAACTGGTCAAATGTGTCCACTAGCAATATTAACTTTTAACAAAATAAATGTTTTATTTATGTAGCCCTGGGTTTTTATTGCCTCGCAGTAGGTATGAAAATTAGAGTATGCACCTCTGGGATAAAGCCTGTCTTCGTCTTGGGCAGCTTGAACCCCTCGCTTCACTCAGGACTCTATTGAATAACTCTAGAGTCCCTCGTTACGCTCAGGGTCCAATATGCTGCCCGTGACGTAAAACACTGCTTTATCCCCTTGGTGCATAATCTACTATTATGCCACTTTTCTGAGAGGTATTTCCCCAAATAAGCATTTCATAACTGTGGACCTAATATACAATCACCAGTGATGATAATTATTAGATCCTATTATATTTAAGTAATTTAATTATCTATTCTAGTAGTCGGTGGAAAAAAGTAGGTAGAAATATGCATTAATTAATATAATATTATAGTGATGATGATGATCACGAATATAATTTTGCCAATAGCAAAATTTCAAAGGTTATATTGGTAAATATTGGTGCACAAAACGGGTAAGTAGTGAGTGCCTATATCATCCTAATTAATGTTGGTGTTTCGTATGATAATGGTGGTGATGATGATGATTACTGTAATTGACAAAGTGGTATAATATATGCTTGCAGTTCTTTAAATAACGATAAGTAGTCAGGAGTTATGCTCATTACTCTTGGATCCAGGGTATACTTTGGTGCAAAATCTTACTTTTGGTAGCATATGCTTGGACTACGTCAGAAAAAATTGAAATCGCCGTATGTGTCCATATAAATTTCGAGGAGTTCCCTCGATTCCTCATGGATCCTATCATCATGTCACCACTTTGAGGTTAAAAGGACCGATTTGGCATTTCACACTCAACATCAAAAATATAAATTTATAATCGGTCCACAGACGGTGCTCAATCTTTGAAAACACAAGTATAATTGACTCCCTTTTTGGAAGTCGGTTAAAAGATCTCGTGTCATAGTGTTCGGGGACACTGCACTCGTCCGAAACGGCTTGACCGATTCTTATGATTTTTTTTGCACATTCGGTAGGTCTAAAAATCAGTAATAATCTATTTTTTATATATTATGGCAAAACAATGTTTGCCGGGTCAGCTAGTAGAAGATCATAAAATTAATAGATTACATAAGTATCCTCGACATAACACAGTACCTACGTGGGATCCCGAGCTTTGCCCGGTGATTTTGTAGAACAATAAAAAATAAAAATGAATAAAAAAAAGAAATATAAAGAAAAAGAAACAATGAGAATCACAAAAATATTTATCTTACCGGGATTCGAACCCATCACATTCTGAATTTCCAAACAATGCAAAAACTATACGTAGGCATGCACACCAAGCTGCCAATCAGACTGACGTAAGAAAGTCGAAATTATTGATAGGTATTACATTGTTGCACGTCAAAACAAAAAACATATATTGCTTAAAAATACGCAGTTTCTAAGGGATAAGACCTAGTTAGATCGATTTTTCACACCCAAAACTCACTACATACTAAATTTCATGTAAATACTTGTAGCCGTTGTTGAGATTCTGAATATAAACATCCGAGATAGTCTCGTTTAAAGCATAAAATATTATTTTTTTTGTTTCAAAAGGTTAGGCTACAGGGCAAACCCTTAACCCGATCGTATTTGTTTTAGGCTCAAATTGTAGCCAACTTAACTGTCCCGAGGAGTTTTTCTCAAAATTTTGATATCATTCTTCGTTACCAAAATATCGAGCGCCAAAATAAAAAAATTTGGAAAAAATTGATTTTTTTTTCACTATTTTGGCCTTAACTTTTTTAGTTTTTGACTTTCTCGAAAAATTCTTTTCGCACCTTATAGATCTCGTGAATACGCATATTTTATGAATATTTTTTATTATCATATCTTTACAATTCTCCGAGATATAAGGGAATCGCACTTTTTCGTGAATTCAGCCCCTATACTGAAGCGATCGAAAAGACATTTCCAATGTCAAAAAATTGCCAAAATACTAGCGAAAAGAATATATATAATGCTTAATAAATATATTTTGATGATGATAGATGTATTTTCTGTACCTAGTTTAGCTGTTTATATCAGCTGTATAAATGTCTCAGTATCTATTTACATATTAGGTTAATATTTATGATCATCTTGATGTGTTGTGAACTAATGGAATTACCGACCGAGCGAGGTGGTATGCCTGGTCAGACCCGAAACCCACTTGTATGCGTTTCAGATGTTGTATATATTATGCGCCATACTACAGAAACTTTTGATAGCGCGATTCAGGATTGAGGCGCTTATTGGTCCGCCACATCATTATCGATACACAGAATACAGAATATCCAGAATGAGTGTTCGATCACATTTGTACGCAGCGCACTGTAACAAAAACCTGGTGAAACACCGCCCCGCCCGCTCTTTACTTTACTTTACTCTTTACACTTACAAAACAAATCGCATTATTATGTTACGACAATTTGGTATTCAATAAAAATTAATTGAAAAAAATGTTGGTTAAAACATTCCGTTATTCTGTGGCAACATATTATGTTTTATGTGTGAGAATCGAACTAAAGTGGATAGCCACTCCAATTTGGAGTAGTCTTGACGGTTTCACATTCAAACGCGTTGACGGTTTCTAGGTGATTTCTGTATTCTGTGTGTATCGATAATAATATCTACAATCTATAAAATAATATACAAAACGTGATTTTTTAAGCGACACTAATAATTGGGAACAGGATTTTTAATATAAGGTCTCCAAAAATCATCAATTACAGATACTTCAGGCACGTGATCCACTGCATAATTATGTAAAGACGTTTAGGCAGAAAAATATTGTCATACTTAAACCACTTGTGATATTAATTACTCTTTGCTTAAACTAAAAAAAATCATCTAATGTATTGTATTGTATTATATGGGCGACTCTCCGTAAAACACAAACTCGCCCATATGAAGACATTTTTTTTTTCGAGTATGACAATTATTTTTCTTCTTAAATGTCTTTACATAAGCAGCAGATCATATGCCCGAAGAATCCGTAATTGATTTTACCAAACCTTATATAAAATTTAAGCACACCTTCAAATTAATAGTTTATTTTCAAATTAATCGTTTAGAAACACATTACATTTATTAACTTCACTTGTATGTAAGCTTGTTTGCTTGTTTGTTTGCTTGTATGTAACTCTCTCTTGCGCGCCTGCTGCCTTCCTCGGCTTTGGTTGCTTTAAAACACGCTTTTAAAGAATATCGAACTAAAAAGTTGAAAATAATTTTTTTTTTTTTAAATAAACTTAAAACAGTAGTATATAAAAATACTAGTATGTTTTTGTTTTTCTTGTTTTTTTTAAACTATATTTATTAACTTATAGACATATTTTGAAGAGCTACATTACGTGAGCTATAATATTACTTATTTTATTTTGACAAGTGTTACAATATTATAGTTTAACCAAATCAGCACTTTACCTCTTGGGGATCCAGTAGACATTCTTGTCGAAGTTGAATCATCTTCAGGTTTGTCAGATGTAGCCGATGCTACTTCATCCAGCCTTAATTTTCCTGGGCTGGCCATTACTTCAGTCCTTTTTTGTGATCCTCCAGCCTGTCGTTGCAATTGACTAAAATAAAATTAAGGGTCAATTCACACCGAAAGGAAACGATATACGACGCGACTCTGAATTTTTTAAGCTATTCAAAATTGAACTTTATTTATTACAAAAGAAGACACACGATTCATTGTAATAGCTCGAATGTCAAGTTGTACCGCGCTGAATAGCGGACGTGCAGTATAATATGACAGATGTCATTTGGAACATGTTCCAAATTATCTTATTGTGTAGCAAATAATTTTCAATGTTGAATAGCTTAAAAAATGCAGCGCCGCTTATCATCATATTGGTGTAAACGAATCTAACTGTTAAAAAAATCATAATGAAAATAATAATAATATCTATGGACGCTTCACATCACGTCAATCTGGTCCCGTGCTAAGTATCCGAAGAACTTGTGTTACAGGTACCAGAAAACGGGAAGTATATTTAATACTTTATATATTTAAGATTTTTGTTATATTATACACATAATTAAATTATTTTGATGTTTACTTACATTTTCCGGTTTTCAGATAAATCATGTCGGCCGTCTTCCATAAAACAGTGAGCGAACTGATCAGCTTGTTCAACTTCTTCACATATTTTGATCAACTGCTTAATTTCATCCCGTTGTAAATCGAATGTATCCATTTTCTTACGAAGTTGTTACGAATTCTTACACACGTACCGATTTTGGTCTGCAGCAGACCAATATGACAACACGACACTCGTGTGTTTGATTTTCAACTCTACTGTATTAAAACAGAGTACTATTTATAGTGCATTCCGGTTTTAGTGCAGTGTTCCAAATCTCAAAAATATATCTCCTCAAACTTAAACTTTTATACAAGTAACTAATAGGTGTAGTATTCTTTTAAACTTCCAAAAGTTTATTTTCTGTAGATTGACATTTCAAATCGCATGTCAATTGTCAATATAACAGTTCAATAGGTTAATGCGTGATCTGCTCCAAATCCGTACGTGCTTTTAGCTATAATGCATATTTTACAAGATGACTAGTATATAGGAACTATAAAATATATATCAAATTCCTTATGGTGCGGATGTAGACTTCATTTGCCCCATGCAAGGCTAAGACTATATTGTTCGGAATCCCGTAGGCCGAGGAAAATTCAAAGCATCGAAAATAAAACTCTGCACTAATACAATAGATCTCAAAATCGAACATACAAGTGTCGAGTCAAATGTCAATGATATATTATAAATGACAGCTCGACACACACTTCCATTTTCAACTATATTGTACTAGCGCAGAGTTCTATTTTCAGTGCTCTGATTTTTCCCGGGTCCGCCGGATTCCGGGTCATGTATCCCCAGCCTAACGGTTTATCTGGAAGGTTTGCCTGTCCAGTTATACCTGTCAGGTAAGCTTGAGCTGATGGTGTATGGAAACCTGCACGACACGCTCCGATTTACCTATAAAACTGTCAGGTCAACCGTTAGGTGTATGCTTAGTATTAGAAGGCTATTTTTTTATATCAGCTGCATAAATTAATAAATATATTAATTAATATATTATTTTATACAGCTGTCATAAAAAAATACCCATAAATTATGGGTATATGTAGTTTTAATGACAAATCATAAAATAGTAAAGTAAAATTAAAAAAAAAGTAAACTCAAAAACTTTAAAAACCCCCGACATAAAAAAAACTGTAAAAACTAACAAATAATATTTTAAACCTGTGATAATTATTAAAAAAAAAACTTAGGCCTTTGCATCCGTTAATGGATGATTTATACAGTATTCTCCGAGCGAAGTAACCACTCTTGAAATACTGTAATGCCTGGGACAGTTGGTTTTTAAATGTCGTATGGTTGCCCAAGCACACACGGCATTCTCACAACATAGTCAGCCTAGTCCAGAGGAATGAACTAGTCAATACGTCTGGGGCCAACTATGTGCGGGTTTCCTCACGATGTTTTCCTTCACCGTTAGAGCGTCCGTATAATGTACTTGAGATCTGAAAAAGTCTCATTGGTACACGCCACAACCTGGGATTCGAACCTGCACTCTTTCGAGTGCGAACCAAACGGTCTACCCACTAGGCTACGGAGCTCTTAAGTGGGATCCTCTTCTTTCGCATAATTTTATTTGTCATAATTTCATTTGGCATACCTCACTTGACATAATTTTATTACGCATAATATTACTTTGGCACAATGGTTTCTTGGCATACAACATCATTAGGCATAAATATCATTTAGACTAATATTGTTTGCCCTAATTTAATGAGTCATAACTCGTAAGGCATAATTTTTCTTGTCATAATAATACTTTGGCATAATTGTTTTTTGGCATAAACACGTTAGGCATATTTTTTTGTCATAATAAATTCAAGGCATTCTGTCACAAGGCACAAATATGCATAAAATGGAACGACATAATGAAAACACGGTTAAGGTAATTAAACGCATATTTATGAAACATTAAAAGCATGTATTACACTCATTATACCTAGTGTAACATGTGTAACAGTAGGTTAAGTTGCGGCGGGGTGGCCCTTGGGCCACCCGTAAGCCGCTAACATGTTTAAAATAATAAAAACGAAAGGTTAGTAATGCGAAAACAAAACTTACTTTATCCTTAAGTGCATTGGGCTCGTGGTTATGGTTCGGCATATTCTTAGATAGCAGTTCGTGTTTTTTGTCCGAGTTTAATTTCGTTATCAGTCGAAAATTACAATTGTAATTGTTATTTCGTCTTTACTCGCACACCCAGTAGAATTTATCATTCATTATTATGTGAAAAAAATGCTACAAAGGTGTGTGCGTAAATATAATAGTATGCTTAAATATAATTATGCGTAAATATATTTATGCTTTTTAATATTATGCGTAAAAAAATATATGCCTTACAAAAAGTATGCGTAACAATTATTATGCTTTTAGTAATTATGCGAAAAAAAATTATGCTAAGAAAGTTATGACAAATGAATATTATGCGAAACTACTATTAGGTCAAATGAAATTATGCCAAGTAAAATTATGATATATGATTTTATGCGAAAAAATAGGGAACCCTCTTAAGTAAGTTCAAATATTTTTATTTACCAAGCGTTGCCGCGTCAGGGGACCGCTAAAGCTTATAAAGTATTTTTCCAAAAATTCTACATTAGGGTACAAATGATCTTAAGTTTCATGCGTAGTCTGCGACTACACCTGTTTTTCTCACATAACGGTCCCCCGACGCGACGACGATGCTTGGAAAATAAAAATATTTGAACATACATAATATATGTGACGATAATAATTATAACAGGATTAAAATATTTGTTAGTTTTTACAGTTATTTTTGTGTCAGGGGGTTTTTAAATTTTTAAATTTTACTTTTATTTTGTCCTTTTTAAAGTAGGCATAAATAATGGTTACCTTACCATATACTTTCAATATCATTGAAGTAACACGGTACCAAATTTCGAATCGATAGGACATATGGAAGATAGTCAAATCCCCTCATCAACTATTAAAGATTTTATGATCTTCAAACGGCTGATCAGGTCATGGTTACTTTACCATGTTCTTTAAATATTGTTGAAGTAACGAGGTACCAAATTTCGAATCTATCGGACATAAGGAAGTTAGTCAGATCCCCTCATCAACTAGAAAAGAGCTGATAATCTTCAAACGGCTGAACCGATTTTCATCAAACATAGCTAAGAGCACTCCCGACTAATTTACCTTTCAAACCAAAAAAACAAAATCAAAATCGGTTCATCCGTTCGGGAGCTACGGTGCCACAGACACACACACGCAAAGACACGTCAAACTTAGAACACCCCGTTGTTTTTTCGGGATTAAAAAAGTGGTGGGTCTATTTTAAAAATATAGTGCCACGTCGCGTATAGTCTCGTTTCGGTGTGAGCTGTCGCTTAACTAAAACTCACCTTTAGTATTAAACCATGCACTTGTCTTTAAAATACTGGCATGCCGATTTAACTTTTGTGGTTTCTCTATTTTTTTATGTCGCAATTTGATCATGTTTGCTGTCTTTTGACGTAAAATATCATATCCATACTCTAATATCCTATTAGGGTTAGCCTTATGATGTTTATAAAATTTATTTCTCAAGTTTATTAAATTCATTATTAAGTCAGCATTCCGTTGCGGCCGTGGCGTGATTTCTGGTTTAACTTGAGTGCTCTTTTCATTTTTCTGTTTCCCAATTTGTAGATAAATCTGTTTGTGGTCGGATAGCGAGGAATCGATGATAGAAACGTTGAATGAATGATCATAAATATTTGTGCATAAAGTTCTTAGTGCCATTGTCACGGGTACAATGTTCCTCAGATACCTTATTTAGTATCTTATACCCAGCATTTTGTATACAACGAGTATACTGTTTTGATCCTTTAAATAGAAGATCTATGTTAAAGTCACCAAAAACTATCGATCTCGGCCTTTGTTTCAATTGAGATTTATATTTACTTAAAAATTGCTTTAAACTCGTATCACTAGGTTTGTAAATAGCACCGATGCTAAGCGACAATGAATCTATTTTAATCCACAGGTAATGGTTACCTCTTTCTTCTATCTCTTCTGTGACATCGCATTTTAGATCATAATGCACATAGATAGATACTCCGCCCCCTTTTTTCAAGTGTCTATAGCTGTACTTATGCGTGTAGTTTGGTATCACATACAATTTCGCGTCATCTGGTGACGTTATCCAGGTTTCAGTGAATACAATTATATGAGTATGTGGCATGGCGGTGAGTATACATTTTATTTCATCGAGTTTACCCGATTTTCGTATACTGCGCAAGTTGCAGTAGAATATTCGGAATGACGACGGCTGTATCGGAATATCATCGTAATTCTCGACTATTTGATGAAATAATAATAATAATATCTATGGACGCTTCACACCACGTCAATCTGGCCCCGTGCTAAGTATCCGAAGAACTTGTGTTACAGGTACCAGACAACGGGAAGTATATTTAATACTTTTATACTATACATATATTTAAGATTTTTATTATATTATACACATATTTAATACACATCCATGACCCAGGAACACAGAAAAACTTTTTGTTCCGTCGGCAGGATTCGAACCTGCGACCTCCGGCTTGAGCACCAAAGCGCTGAACCACTGAGCCACAGAGGTCGTCCTACACAGAGGTGAAATATTTCCTTGTCTGTATAATTTTCCAATAGCTCCTGTAGATTTTTTTTGACATTTTTATGTAATTTTCGACAAGGCTTTGCTGGTTTTCTACTCGGATCTAGTAAGCATTAATGATGATTGAATAATTTTATTTAATGTATGATTAAGTCCGTTTATTAATGGTTTAATTTATTTTCTAAATAACTGTTTATGCTATTTAATTATTTTACTATTTTAACACTACAAAAGCAATTTGGACCCTAAATTAAATAATATGTTTGTCTCGCGAATTGCGAAATTAGGAACGCCCTTTTTTTCTGCATCTAATGAACACATTATAAACTAGTAGAGTATACTACTAAAGTTGATTTCGAATGGATTAAAATAATTTAAGTAAACAATACAGGAATACGAAAATTAATCGCTTGACATCGCCAAGACGATAATTATAAGGTATTATCTTTTTATACAGGAACAGTAGAAGCTTGCTACAAAACTACTCGTACTCATCAAACTAATGCAGGATTTACAAGGTCACACGATTTCTGCCGTACCGTCAATATCAACCGTCTTGAGGCCTATTCAAACCGGAGCGGTATCCGCTAACGCGCTAATAATGAACGCGATTAAGGCGATAATCACGTACCCATCGGGATACCGCTACCCACGGCGGTAGCGGATACCGCTCCAGTTTGAATAGGCCTTTAAGCGGGTATCTCACTACACGATATTCACGGCCCGGTAGTCAGGAATCGACGCCCTTGCAAAGGGCCACAACCCTGACTCAGGGTTGTGGCCCTTTGCAAGGGCGTCGATTATTATTACACTGCACTGAATACCGGCCCCTCACTCTCTGTGTACAGTCTGAATGTGAACGCGGATTGAGACGTGTCATGGCACCTGTTTTATCTAAACCATTACAAACAGTAGTGATTACTATGGCTTTGGTTGAATCCATGAATATTACAGAAGAAAAAAAGAGGAGAAGGATCTGGGTAAAGAAATACTTGAAATTGAAAGAAAAGTACTCTAATATAATACTCAGTGCTCTGGAGCCAGTGGATTTTAAAAATTATTTAATTTGATACAATATGTAAATAAAATATATAAAATAAATTAAATCCACATTGATAAAATATGACGCCAATGAATAATTACATACCTTTTTCAATTCTTTTGCATAGTTCGTGCGCAAATTTTTGTTTTCTTTTTTTGAATAAATCTAATAAATTAAAAAATCTAATATATTCAATCAAAATGGCGGCCGGGTCGCACGAGTCGAATTGTACCTATGCAAGTGTTCTCTACGCTAGCTGCGTGACGGCTGAGCTCCCTAACCGCCCTAAGTGTTATTACACTACTCGATCATAAGGGCGATTAGGAGTAAGGCTTGCCGGGGCCGTCCGGTCGCCCTAATTAGAGACCCTTACTCCAGAATTGAAAATATAACTCTGATCTAATACACAGTTGAAAATCGAACACGTGAGTGTCGTATTACTATGTTCAATTTTCAGCTCCATTGTACTGGCGCAGAGTTATATTTCCAGTGCTTTGAATTTTCTCCGGTCTTCCGGATTCCGGATCATATTATAGTCCCAGCCTTAATACCAATTTAATCACTTGCGATCTGCTATTTTGCTATTTAGACGGAAGATTTTCGCCGTGCATCTTTATACACCCGTGTAAATCCTGCATTATGCTGCGTACCGTTGACAAATACGCACTAAATAAAAATAGCTTTGTTGACGATGCCAGAACGCGTCTACTCAGGCTAGGATTAGTCAATCCAGTGTTTATTAATAAATATGAATAAGTGCAATACACCTTTATCACTTCATTTAATTGTAGAGAGCACACACGTCAACACACACTAATAACAAAATTTAATATAATGCAAAAAGATAGCTATTATTATATCAGCAATGTGTTTATCGTGATAATAATATTAATACACATTCAAGACTCTCGAATCCAGAGAACGTAAGTTCGAACCTCGCGTTGAAACAACAAAAATATTGTTTTCAAGTCTGGTTAGGATGAAATAATGCAAGGTCACCTGGATGTCTGAAAATAAAGATGATCAATGCGTCAGATGATGATGGCATATAAATAGTTGGTCCTGACTCCTGCACCAGATCTCTCGCCCGTCATGTCAGTCATCCGTCCCACGCTACGAGAGTAAATAAATATAAAGTGTTCTCGTGCATTGCGCACACACTGTAGTACTATAAAACAACTCCGCAATAGATTTGATTTTAATGAAACTGGCCACTGTCATCGGTATTGTTATTATAACACTCATTAGCTCGTTAGATACATTCTAACTTGAAAAGCGAAACAGAAATAAAGAAAGGAGTCGTCTTCTGTTTCTAGAAATTGGAAACGGAAATTAATTTAGTATTTGGCTGCAATACTGATAACAATAATTATTATGATTATAGCAATAACTACTAAACCTAGTAAGGCTTATATAGACGCATGCCTTTATGAGCCAATATAATTCGCGTTATTAGTTCAAGTGTTACTGGCTAGACTGTACTGTAATTAAATAAAAACTTTAAAAACGTCGATTGTGCGAGTTATGTCGAACTGCTAAATATTCATTTTCCTGGACTGTATATATTTGTCTGACTTCAATACAGCCTGGGGCATATTGACGGTTCATTACTGGAAGTGTCAGCCGCGCCCGCGCCCCGAACTCCTAACAAGCAAACTTGTAAGCCGAAATTACTAAAACTTTGCCTTTTTGCGACATATAATGGACTCCGAATATAACAATTTCGATGTCGGAACGTCAAGCGTTGTCATTTTAATTTCATTGTGCTTTTCTTCTTAGTGGTAGTTTCTTATACTCGTAGTAAAAAAAAATGGCTGCCACGCGTTACTTAAGTGATATAGGGTATTATCTAAGACGATGCTAGGAACCTGCAACCGTAGCCGTAGATTTATAACTTTTTTGCTACCAATGCAAATGGTAGGTAGAAATCTGGGTGGTGCAGATAGTGATGATAACAAAAGTGTGAAATTTTGTATGTTTATTCTACAATTACTTTTACCTACCTACAATAATTAAACATAATTACAATGATGAAAGTAGAAAATCATAAAAAGTTAAGGAAAACCCACATTTCTGTAAAAGAAGCCCCGCAAAAACAGCCATCGTACCAAAGGAAATGTTCCAGTTTTTAACCAAATGTCGTAGAATTTTTAACTATTCTATTTCACAAAGCTACACCCACAGAAATATTTTTAGTAAACAACATTTGAAACAAAAAAAAAATACCAGCGTACAGTCCAATGTTTGCGCGACTCTATACTCATTAAAATGCATGAAGTGAATACTGGGTCAAAGAGATATTGTGATATTTGATGCCGTCAACGCGTGCGTCTCTCAGAGTAACAAGCGTTATTCGAATGCGTGCCACATTTATACGAATGAATAAATATCGCGGTTAGGATGCGAATGTAAAGCAGATGCGAAAATATCTTCACTAAATATGATATTAATTTAAAATAGTAATTAGCTTGTGTGCTGACACACAAGTTAAATAAATAACCTAACCAAGAGCATGTCAGGACATATCTAAGGAGGATTCCGTAAATATATACGCGTAATATGTTTTTTTCAAATTACTTCAAAAGTTACTATCCGATTTGGATAAAAATAATTTTCCTAAAGAGTTTTTAGCATGATCTATCAGCGTAGACAATTGCAAGCTTCACATTTATTGCAGGGCCTCCCTAGAATATAAAATTATTATTATTTTATGACGCCAAATCCGAGATCTATATACAATCTATGACTATACCAAATTTCACTCGGACAGACAGACAGGCACACAGACAGGCAAAGTGAAACTATAAGGGTTCCTCAAGTATTACGGAACCCTTAAATTTACATAAAATGATTTATTTCAAAAGATTTAAAAAGGAACAAATAGACACCTCTGTTAAATTGCGCGATCAATCTATGACTGAGCCAGCTCTCTTTGTTGGATGATAGTGACATGCAATAAAATGCAACGCCTTTTTCCCAGAATAATTTCCTTGTTTGTTTTTGTTCGGGATATCTTTGAAACGGGACTTTAATGGGAATGATTAGTTTCAGCGTCCTGTGAGCTTTTATTTTAAGCTTTCTTCTGGTATAGACTTTCGCTTTTAAGGAAGCTTTGATTTTTATATATAGTACCTGGGAGACCGAACTTTTCTCGGTGTTCTAGAATCTAGTAGTAGTAGTGTGGAAAAAAATTAACAGGTAGCGATAGGTATTAAAAATTGTCCACAAAAATATTAGACTGGCCGAGACTCGAACCCGAGACATTAATTGGTCAACAACGCAAAAGTCTATGATAAGATCTAGCTTTTAAAACCCCAAAACCACGTGCATTCAAAATTTTTCGAAAAAATTTATACTAGAATTGCCCGATTAAAGTGTAAGATTTGTGAAACTTCTGTTAGGTGTATAATCAGTTCAGTTTCTTTCAAAACGTTATAAATATAGGTAGCTAATAATATTATGCCGTATGAGCAAGACATCCTTCGTAAAAAATCCAATTACGTATTTGTGTTACAATGACAACTCATTAATTGCACCTTCAACTTTATTTATACCTTAAACTGGAATTGAAAACCTTCAATCAAGGGTTTTCAATGATTTATTCAATTTTATCAATCATTTATTCAATTATTCTAACAGAAAAGTTCAACAACAAAAATAATAGAAACTTCTCGGAATCTTCTTCTTAAATTGTTCCATTAATAAAGTGAGGTATACACTAGCGTCGTGTATAATGCCGTGATGAATACCTCCCGTCCCTCATCTTCCACATTTCTGTGTGACGTTGACGCATGACGCTGTAAATTTTTCCAGGCGGCTGTAATCGAACGTAAGATACTGATATCCCAAATAAATAGCAATTTTTATGAAGTAAAAATCGTTGTCATTATTCTTGATACTATCTTGTTATATAGGTACTTATTTCCACGACTGTATCATACTGTATTTATAGTACAGATTTAAAAGCAGGAACAGTAAACAGCTATATAGTAAGCTTTCGATTTAATTACACTACTATAAGCATACGGTGAATGCATGAGTGTGTTCAAAACTCCTATCGCGTACGCGGCACTAGTGGAAAAATCCGGTAAAGATTGTGTCCCGTCGAAGGGAAGTCTACTTTTAGATCATCAAGTTGAGCTTTAAGTAGAATGGAAAAGTACGTAGAGTTATTCCTAAGTACTTATACATGAAAGATCTCTCTCATTTGTATATCCTCTTTAACAGGTAACTGATAATAATTGTTCAGTCCTTACTATTCTTATTACTAATATTATAAACGCGATAGTTTGTATGTGTGGATGTATTGCTGTTAGTCACATTTTCACGCTATAACTCCTGAAAGGATATAAATGAAATTTGGTATGGTAGTAGTAACTCTGTATTAACACATATTATGCTATTTTTTATCGCAGCAAAATGTACGCACCTTGCGAGATTTCCTTTTGCACGTACGAAGTCGCGGGCAATATGTAGTAATAACATAATTCAATTCAATAAATAACTAGCTGTTGCCCGCGGCTCTGCCCGCGTAAATACAGTATCCCTCGGGATCACTATTATTTCGGGATAAGAAGTAGCCTATGTTTTAATCCAGAGCCTAAACTTCTTCCATACCAAATTTCATCAAAATCCGTTCAGTAGTTTTTGCGTGAAGGAGTAACAAACATCCATCCATACATCCTCACAAACTTTCACATTTATAATACTAGCTGTTTCCTGCGGCTCCGCCCGCGTAAATATAGTATCGGGTATCCCGCGGGAATACTGTGCTTTTCCGGGATAAAAAGTAGTCTATGTTTTAATCCAGAGCCTAAACTACTACCATACCAAATTTCATCGAAATCCGTTCGGTAGTTTTTGCGTGAAAGAGGAACAAACATCCATCCATACATCCATCGTATCTATTCTCACATACTTTCACATTTATAATATTATTAAGTAAGATAAGATAAGATTAGTAGGATATTATGATTGCCATTATAACAGATAAGTAAGATTGCTGATTATTTTGCAGTGGATAAAATATATTATGAAACTAGCTGATACCCGCAACTTCGTTTGCATAGAACTAACGAAAACGGAACCCTATTTTTGTAAACGAAACCCTAAAATAAAAGTAGCCTATGTTAGACCTTATAACATCAGCTATCTGCCAGTGAAAGTCCCGCGGAAATCGTTCCAGCCGTTTCCGAGATTAGCCGGAACAAACAGACAGACAGACGGACAGACTATAATTTTAAAAATTGATATTTTATTGTGAGTACCGATCTTTCATATACATTAAGTGAAAAGCTGTTAATTTGAAATTAAAAACAGACACTTCAATTTTATTTATCTTATAGATATAGATATATAGATGTATAGATTAAGTAAGATAAGATAAGATTAGTAGGATATTATGATTGCCATTATAACAGATAAGTAATATTGCTGATTATTTTGCAGTGGATAAAATATATTATGAAATGAGATTCTATGAAATGTATAAAATATTATGAGTGCCGAATACGTAATACTTTAATAGCTCTCGGCCCCGTCTTTGAAGGCGTGCAAAAGTGCCCACTTGAAATGTGGAAATACTCCACTCGGCACCAATATTCGATATGTAAACTTACAGAAAAATATTAATACATTTTATAAATAAATTAAATTAATGTTTCACAAACTTCTGATTATTAATGACAAATGACTTATTTGCATGTTTTGTCTCTGTCATTTGATATAGTAAAAGCACAGAATTCAAAACATGCAGAATGAGTGTTCGATCACATTTGTATGCAGCGGACACAGTGTCCAAAACCATGGCGAAATACCTCCCTGCTCGCACTTTTTAATTTTTACTCTTACAAAACAAATCGCCTTGTTAAATTACGACAATTAGGTATTTAATTAATATTAATTGAAAAAAAGTTGGGTAAAATATTCCGTCATTCTGTGGCAACATAATATTATATTGTGTTGATAACCATTCCAATTTGGAGTGGTTGTGACCGCCTCACTTTCAAGCGTTTAACGGCTTCTGGATGATTTCTGTATTCTGTGAGTAAAAGAAAGCTAAAAAAAAACTTTGTCAAGATAATAATGTGAATAATTTATTAAAATAAATTATATCCTGGGCATAAACTGATACTGATTTTTTTATAAAAAGATTTGATTCATTTTCTGTGCGGCTACTCTGTTCTGTAGCTGGTCTACGCAGTGAATCAGAAGATGACCCTTTTTTTACGAGGGGAAATGCGTTATGCATACCACGAGTTATGTTGGACTTCGCAGTGCATGCACCGGTTTACCAACAAAAACCCCCCGATGTCCTTCTTCACGCTTTATGGCGGGGCCATGGGAACTAATGTGACTACCACAACCCCGCTGACGTTTTGTCTTATCGGGCATCATCTGATTATAAATGACGGCGATGCTGCCATCTTCCTTCGCTAAGGGTTCCCCGGACATAAGGGAACCCTACATCTCCTGATCCTTCAGTAGGCGGCAACTCAGAAGGTGACCCTGACTCTGGCTCAGAAGATGGAGAGCATTTTGAACACAATTATAACAATCAATTTAAATCCTACTATTCCTACTAATATAATATTATAAATGTGAAAGTTTGTGAGGATGTATAGATGGATGTTTGTTACTCCTTCACGCAAAAACTACTGCACGGATTTTGATTAAATTTGGTACATTAATAGTATAGGCTCTGGATTAACATAGTCTACTTTTTATCCCGAAAAATATATATTTGTAATATATTTGTAAATATCTCCGATATACGTGCGTTTAAGTTCATACTTAGGTACCATAAATAATGTTTTAGTATATGATCTAAGTAAACTAATGATGTAGGTTTTGATAACCAATTTCGCAAAAAAAAAATTTTTTTGGTATTATTTAAATGTATTTAATTAGTAAACTACACATACAATAATATTTTTTTTTACATTTACCAAGTAGTAATGCCTCAATATTTCTGAATATATTAATGAAACTAAATATTTCAGATGTGGTCCGATCCCCTATTTAAATTAAAATGCTGCTACTCAAATAGTTTTGCAATAAAAATAAGTCACCATGGGAAATCTGGCAGTTGTCTAGCAGATGGTGTATAAGAAAATGTGCAATCTTTTCGATTGCCATATGTAGGACGAGAACAAAGAATATACAAATACAGAGTGTCACACATTCATACAGACTATGTATCTATCTAGTATCTACTTACGATTGATACTTATCTAGGTATGCGAATTCAGTATGGTTACTTTTCTTGATTCCTTAGAACTACAAAGAACCCTTACAATTTCGTTATGTTCGTCCCTTTGTCTGACTGTCTGTCAGTATTTCTTACCTCCTAATGAATAGAAATGGATTGAAATGTATTGTAATATATTTTAATTTTGGAATTATAAAATAAAAATAATTTTATATTTTATGGGTGATACATCCGAACTATGGATGATTTTTTATCGTTCTACCCCATCGTGCATCGTGGTCTAATAGGTGTTTTTAAAAAAAGGTCCTGGTTTTATATATAACTTTTTTATAAAGTCTCCAAAGCAGTTTATAAGTTGGCCCCACTCTGGCATTTCTAACTATAAGAGGTAGAAACTTGTAACTTTTATTTGATGGGTCATACTGAAAACTCTTTAGTAAAATTATTTTGAGCGAAATCGAATCGAAAGTAATTTGAAAAAACCTATTGCACGATTATAGTTACGGGACCCTCTTTAGACATGTCCTGACTTGCTCTTAGTTAGGTTAGGTTATCAATTATCAAAAAAAAGAAATACAGATGATATGTCTATCCAACCACACTCGATATAGAATATGAAAAAGCTTAAAGCGAAGAATTCCAAAACAATATGCCTTTGACTTAGTAATTTTGCCCCTCCCTATTCCAAAATAAACTTTCACATCCCTTTTGATTGTTTGATTATATAAAATAGAATACAACAATATTAGATACCATATAAACGTATTGAATTTCACAATACGTTAGGGACGTGCCCGCAAACAAATCGTTTCACACAATAGGCGACCTTATCGATAAAATTGATCTCTTTCAAGACTCTGTTAGGTCAGTAGTCTGTGACGTGTATATTTACTATCTAATCTCGTCCAGGATATATTATCCTGTTATACACACACACACTTAAAATCTGGGAGCACGGTAGTACCCCGCCAAGACGAGCTAAGCGAAGCGCAAGGGCACTACCAGACTACCTTTTCTAGAAGCGTTTCGTCGATATTTTGAACCCTCATAACTTGGGTTTGGATTATACCAGATACACAAAATTTTCAGGATATGTTCCCAGTAGCGGACTAATGAAACATGTAAAGTTTTGATTATATCGGGCTAATAATTTAGATTTTATCGATATCTAAAAACCCCTGATTTCGTCACTGACTCACTGATGATCAACAAAATTATAGGTTACTTCCGGATGTCATAGAAAGCTGAAATTTGGTATGTAAGCTAGTTTTAGCACATAACCAACATAAAAATTGACAAACTTGGAACTTTTATCCTCCAACCACTTAAACTACGGGATCAAAATTTGTAAAAGATTTACCTATGTAAATGTTTACTCTAGAGGTCTAAAAATTATCTTTCAAAAAGAAGTGAAATCCCACCAAAATCATTTTCATGCAAAGTGATGCCAATACGATACCATATAACTCGCACTGTCAAAAAGCTATTAGATCTCATGTGAAACCAAGCTTCTGACTCTAACAAACTTCTAACTCTACATGCCTTAACTCTACAAGCTTAACTCCACAAACTCTATACTTTAGTCAAATTATGTGGCTTGGCCATTTCGTTCGTACAAGAATAGTATAACAGAAAAACAGTCCGTAAATTTTGCGAATGTATCGAAATGGCCAGGCCACATATTTTGACTAAGGTGTAGAGTTTGTGGAGTTCGGCTTGTAGAATTATGGCGTGTAGAGTTAGAAGTTAGGTAGAGTCAGAAGCTTGGTTTCACATGAGATCTAATAGCTTTTTGACAGTGCGAGTTATATGGTATCATCTTGGCATCACTTTACAAGAAAATGATTTTGGTGGGATGTTGTATTCATACTAAGTTTGTAGAAGCAAAAAAATATAATTTGCTTCCTTCTGAATTTTTGTAGAACTATGGTAAATTAGGTATTAAGATATATAAAAGACTTCGTTTTGATATTAAACTTTGGATACAACGCCATCTGTCGGAAGCTTATATTTCTTATAAGCAACATAACTTTCTAAAGTAGGCACAGTTTAAGACTCAAATTACGCCAGCTGTACAAATATTAATATTTCTATTCCAAATCATATTATTTAGGCACGATGAGAGTATTTTGGATTTTAAATGATGAATAAAGTTTCACCTATGCTACGTGTAGGTACTCCGTATGTGCCATGTTTTCATTTTGTTTTAATTTGCGTAATACCATCCAAGTCTCTAGGCTTCACCAAAAACTAACCTCAGAAAGACTGTAAATAAATTAAAAAACAAATTAAATAAAATGCGATAAAACTAAAACAGTAACTTAAATTTTGAAGAAAATCAGTAAGAATAACTTATACAGTGTTTCAAATAGGTAGTAGATATTATGTTATACTAGCTTTTGCCCGCAGCTCCACCCGCGTAAATACATTATCCTGCGGGAACACTGTATTTTTCGGGATAAAAAATATCCTATGTCCTTTCCCGGGACTCAAAGTATGTTTATACCATTCATAAAAATCGGTTCATCGGTTAAAGCGTGATGACAGACAGACTGACACACTTTCACATTTATAATATTACTAGCTGTTGCCCGCGGCTTAGCCCGCGTAAATATAGTATCCCTTTGGGAACACTGTACTTTTTTGGATAAAAAGTAGCCTATGTTTTAATCCAGAGCCTAAGCTACTACTATACCAAATTTCATTAAAATCCGTTTAGTAGTTTTTGTGTGAAGGAGTAACAAACATCCATCCATACATCCTCACAAACTTTCACATTTATAACTAGCTGTTGCCCGCGGCTCAGCTGCGTAATATAGTATCCCTCGGAAACACTGTATTTTTTTGGATTAAAAGTAACCTATGTTTTAATCCAGAGCCTAAGCTACTACTATACCAAAATTCATTAAAATCTGTTCAGTAGTTTTTGCGTGAAAGAGTAACAAACATCCATCCATCCATCCATACATCCTCACAAACTTCAACATTAATAATATTAGGATAGTATAGATTTTACCAAATTATACACGCAATTTATGCAGTTTTCAAATTCAAATTGTACAGTGTACAGGCACTCGTACTTACGCGGGCAAAGACAAAACGAAAGCCGAATTTCACAATTTCTGATCCTTGAAACTCCGCAACCGAATATTGTTTACAACTACACTTAGACGCGCATTCGTCTGTACAAATTTTAATGAGTCCACCTCTACAATATATTTTGTTTGATAAACAAAAGCCTGCCTTATTGTTTTCGCAAAGGTTGTATAATGGAAGCGCTCGGAGCCGATGTAGGACTCTATCAAAGTTAGTGCTAAAGTTCGAGTAGTATCGAGATTTTATTCTAGAACTTTGTTTTAATTATGTTGTAGGCTAAGTACGCTTTTAGTTTGTTCAAAATAGTTTTTAAATTAAAAATCATTGTACCACAAAATAGTATTAAGGAGTTTTGGAAGTTGACCAAAACCTAGTCCAGGTTTCACAAATACTTAAAAGTAAAAATCATTACGATTATAATATTATTATCAAATAGCATTTTATACATAAAATGTGACTAAATATTACGAATAATTATAAGTCGAGTCATAGGACACGGCGTATTTTAAACGCGCTGAGGACAAGCGGATGACGCGCGTATACGCATTTCAAATGAGAATTCGACGAATTCGAATTCCAATGAATTTATATGTGCAACAATCGGAATCTACGGCGCCGCCGTAAGCGTGCGTTCCAAACGCGCATCCTCTGCGCATTTAAAATCGCGGTGTACTATCGCTCTAATTTGTTAAGTTCCTATTCATTAGCGTAGAAACATAAAAGTTGGTTGGTTTAACACGAAACGGTTTAACACGGTATTTAGAAATATAAAAGGCAACCCCAAAGCTTCCTTATCCCCGTGGATATAGTGTCAAGCTTTTTGCCTAGCGTGTGCTGGTACCACATGACACGATATGACAATGCCCCTCCCCCCCCCCCGCCGAGCTGGCTTGTGGAGAAATAGCCATTTAGTACTGTAAAAACTTACCAATATGTAGAGTGTAAAGAGACGCCAGTGCGAACAACACTCTAATCACCATGATGCACAATTACCTGAAAAGATACAAACAGTTTTCACTATTACCTAAAACCACAAGTTTTTGATGCAGTCACAATACAATTAAATGATGAGAATACTCTACTTGTTTATGAATTAGATTTCCTGTGAGTACCTAGGTTTCTTTTCAACCGACTTTCAAAACATTGTTTTAAGAACTGCAAGCATAATATTATGTTACTATTAAACAATCATAATCACCACCACCATCATTACACCATACATAGGTAATCATAATAATTTGATGAAATAAGTGTCTCTTAGTACCTATTTTATTCGATTTCTTTGTACATTTGCTAGTCCCGTCATCATCATCAATATCATATATTGTGTGTCAACTGTTACATCATTTCCGCCGACAACTTAACTTTTAGGTATCATAATTCATAATATGGTACCAAAAAGTGACATTCTGTCAAGGTATAATCCTGGTTCCAAAAGCACTGAATGGAACTCTTTAACGATACCTACACGTTTGTAAATTTTGAAATTGTTTAAAAAACTGTTGCAAAGATGTAGTCCAAAGAACTGCAATGTCAGACGTCTTCTTCCAAAGCTAGGTCTTATCACAGATAAATCACACATTTTTAAGTTTTTATGTTTTTATGTTTGTCTTTCGTTGTACAACAATACTTCATTCAATAATTTCGACACTATTAATATAATATATTAATAAATAAGTAAATTGTGCGTTGTTTACGTATTGGTCTCGGGTTCGAATCCCGGTCAGATAAATATATTTGTGATTCTTTTTTCATCCTTTCTTTCCTATATAATAATTAATATTTTATCGTCGTACTTAATCACTAAGCAAAGCTAGATCTTCCACTAAAAAGAAAAAAATAAATTTATATTTAAAAAAATATATAAACCGACTTCCAAAATAAAGCAATGACATTCTTATAAATCACTTAAAAGTATAAAATAATTCTTATTGTCGTATAGTTCCCCTTTAAAATTCTGCTTAACTATTTCTCTACTCAATTTTCTTAATTTTGAAGTCGGTACCAGCCTTAACAATTGTCTATACCCTTTAATCGAAAAATTATCAATTTTAACACAACTATGTCCAAATACGTACAAACAATATTTTAAAGAACTTCCATTCAAACTGGCTGTTACCGAGTTCAAAAATAAGAAAATTGAGTAGAGAAATAGTTAAGCAGAATTTTAAAGGGGAACTATACGACAATAAGAATTATTTTATACTTTTAAGTGATTTATAAGAATGTCATTGCTTTATTTTGGAAGTCGGTTTATATATTTTTTAAATATAAATTTATTTTTTCTAAATATTTTTAAAACTGAAGACGTCTATTTATATAAAACCAGGTCAAAAACATTTTTTTTTTTTATCTAATAATGCGAAAACTAGTTTCTAGTATTTGAATCAAACAATGGTAAATGACGACCACTGCAACAACAGAATGCGTAAGATAACCGTCGTAGAAATGGTTTCTTTCTACGTAGTAATAAGAAACATTACCTACATAATAATAAAGTAAATCTGTAATTTTGTACATAAAATTTATCATGTTTATTCGTGTGTAGGCAAAACGCATTTCTACGGTGGGCATGTTACGAGTGCAGGGCACAGTTGCCCTTAAAGTAGCCTTCGTCGCAAGTTACTTGCATCGGAAGGATACCTTTTGACGCGACATAAGCTCGACAAAACTATCTCGATACAACAATCTCACTCAATTTGTCAATAAATAACTCACTCACACCGATCTCGGTGACGGTGGCCGGTTTCATTGAAACCAGGCCAGTTACGCAGGAGTAATTTTATAGTGCCCAAGTGTCTGTGCAGTACACAAGAGCACTCTCTCTTCCTTTACTCTCGTAATCCAGTAAACTACTGATGAGAGATGAGGCGCAGTTCCGAATTTTACATGCCCATCTGACGCATGGATCATCTTTCTTGTCGACAATCAGGTGATTAGCCTGCATTGTTATAACCAAACTTGGAAACAACATTTTTGTTGTTCCAATGCGGGAATCGAACCCACGACCTCTGAGTCGAGAGCCAATGCTCTAACCACTAGACCACGGAGGCTGGTAATTTTTTTGTCAAACTAGTGGCTGTAGTCAAACTAGTCTGTCTATGTCGATCTATGTCACGCCTACACGTGTGCTGTGCCTACAACACCATGGTCCATGGGTCTAACAAATTCGCTGGCGACTAAAAACATGCTAAATTAGCTATAAAATTGCATTTTCGTCCAATTTACATTACAGCGCCATCGAGCAGCAGGAAGTAGGTCAAATTGTACTCAGAGGAGCGATTATAGATTAAAGTTTTTATAAAATGTAGTAAGTCATTTCCGATGGCCACGATCTTGAAACAAAGAAAGTACTTGTAAAATAAGGAATTGTTTATTTGATTCAATAATAATGAAAAGTTTATTTAGGTATGAATACGAGTATCTTTCACGCTAAAAACAGAACTGTTTTGAAACAGATATTATCATGGAAAATGTATGTTTCACATGGGATATATTGATTTTTCCCCTACGAATTTACGGAAAAATCTAGTTATGTTTATAAAATAAACTGGTATTCACTAAATATAGGATTTTATATCTATACTTGTAGATGTTGCTCGCGACTTAACAAAAGTTAATTTTGCAGAAACCGTACATTTTTCCGCGATAAAAAGTTAGCCTTTGTCCTTCCCCGTGGTCTACTCTACATCTGTGCCAAATTTCATCAAAATCGGTCCAGTAGTTTCGGAGCCTATTTAATGCAAACAAACCTTTTCTCTTTATTATAATATTGTAGTATAGTATAGATATATCGTAGTATAGTATAGATTGAATTAAATGTTGTATGTAAAAAGAGATATCCCGACTGAATAACTCACTGACGTATAGACGCTCGCACAGCCGTAATCGCTAAACCCCTTACTAATAAACGCTGTATAAGCTTTGAATAGTTATTCAGTGTTTTGTCCCCGTCACACAAGTGACGTTTTTAATTCGATAGAAGGAGACAAAACACTGTATAACTATTCAAAGTTTATACAGCGATTATTAGTAAGGGGGTAATAGTAGAAACGTGAAATTCCGATAATAGTTTCAATTTTCAATTTGAAATGTAGACGCGCACTAAGAAAGGATCTTGGAAAATTAATCTATACCAATTTCGATTAAAATTTAGATTTATGCTCTTAAATACATCCAGATATGAAAATGTATGCAGTAATAGTTGAAATAGATGTATTTTACTGTCAGAGATCATTCCAGGTAACAATATAATACGACAAAGTTATTCATCGCTTTGACTGATAACGGATTTACGGATAGACTGTTACGTTTGTGTTCACAGGTAGGAACAAATTATAAGTAAATTGGATATTTTGTGGTTCTGAGTATTTTAATATATATGTTATAATACAGATATACTTTGGAAACATGATTTACTATATCATAATATCTACGTGAAGCAAAAACTTATGAAAACTGTGCAACGGAGGTGTATAACATTTGGTACAGTTAAAGTTTGTTATGTAGGATCGGTGTCTAGCAATGCTAAATAATCTTTAGGAAACATTATTTTGAGCGAAATCCGAAAATAGGTTTTGGAGAACGTAAGTGTTAAGAGTTACGGAACCATAGTTAGGTTGTTAAAATTTACTCCTCTTCTAAAACTTTAAATTTACGTCCAAGATTAAAAAACCAGGCGTAACTTTTTTATGAAGTGTAGGGAGGGCAATAATATAAGAGTCTTTCACAGGGGCATGAATTTGTGTCATGACAGACAGCAAAGCGACTCTCGACTCTAGTGTCTGGAGATCCGACTTTTTATCTTAACGATGTTTGTATACGACTTAAGGTTTTAGACGTGTCCTTTTGGAGGATTATCCCTCCAAAAAGTTTGACTTCGGATCGCACTTAACATGTTTTTGAATACCTTCGTGAGTGAGGGTAAGCACCTTTTCTTCATGTTACCTACTTCTGTAGAAAACATAAAAACCAGCCAAGTGCGAGTCGGACTCGTGCACGAAAGCGGCATCCTAGCAAGTAACAGCGAAATTTTTTTTAAGTTAATCAATGATTTCGAATTTTAGTTAGTGTAACATACCTTACATACTTGTCAGCTCTTTTCTATCCAATGAGAAAGTCTTACTTAATACAGTTATTTTACTATTTAGTACATAACAAGCGACACAAAAATAATATTTTATACGCCATATTAAATCTTAAAGTCAGGCGAAATTGCTAGCTATCATATTAAAGATCTCCTAAGAAATAACTTTTTCACAAAAAATATTTTTCCAAACGGGGAAAATCTTTCGTTATTTTTATATTAATTGGACAAATCCTCTTACGGAGTATCTTTTGAGTGAAACGCCAAAAATTTAAAATATAATGCCTACGTGTGTCCTGATTTTATTCTTAGAAATATTTTTAACGAAGCAATACTTCGCCACCCATTCCTTTGCATTGCACCTTACCTTCTTGTCTGCACAATGCACACATCTACTGTGTACATCTTTGAAACTACGCAATTAATATTAGCCTGGGACTATATTATTATTGTTCGGAATCCAGGAAGCCAGGAAAAATTTTGACCATTTGACAATAGAACTCTGCGCTAATATAAATGCGCTGAAAATTGAACACTAGTATCGAGCCAAATGTAAATATCATAATATTAAATATTATATAATATAGACTAGTGCTTTTACCTCTGAAAATGGTCAAAAGTAAAATAAATTTGTAGTAGGATGAAACCCATTGGAAAAGGAAGAGAAAATAACAAAAATAAAAGGAAAAATAATTTACGGGTGACTTGAGGACGGGAAGTGAAGGGGTGAGTTTTAAAGTGTAGAAATCGGTTCATCTCGATTTCATTAGAAAACTACAAGTCCTATGGAAAAAGTTAAATGGCAAAGTTGTAGGTAATAAAAAGATATACAACTTTTGTGTTTATACTTTTAACACATGACCTCAAAATTTATGTTAAAAATTTAGAAAACCAAGTTTGTGGTTTTTTTATTTTTATCTTGTACAAAAAAAAATTTTTTTTCACGAAATTTAGTGAAAACTTACCCTTTTTTATGTCCCAAATACACGGTCAATTATTTTTGAAACATTTATTTTTTCACCTTATTTTGTCTTAATATCGATAAATTAACCCTAATTTTGAATCGAAAATTCTCGCGTCAAAATATCAACTTTTTTAAAAAGTCGATGGGCAAAAAGTTCGTTGAAGTCTATTCTTTCTGATAATGTAAAAATATAAACATTACCATAGTAAATGTTCTCAGAAAATGCAAAGAAAAGAATAGGTTTCTGGGTCATAATATATTTTTCGTTACATTATAATATATCGCAAAAAAAATTCGACATATTTTAACACGTTCGCTGCGATATAAGGTTTATACACCCGATGCATGTGCTCTCCCTCCGTGCGGGGTCGCAATACGCTGCACTCACTCTGGTGCGGAGGCTGTAATTTGAGTATTTCTATTTGTATGACAAAGACAAATATAGGTTTCATTTTACGTCATCATGGGAGACTGATTCAGACAGAAAAAATTGTATGAGGTCTTTCGGCCCGATATCGCACTGATTGATTATAATTTCGATTCCTTGCGGGAATCGGGTCTAAAAGCCAATCATAGGAGACAAGGTCATTCTACCCCTTTTCGCACTGATTTAGATTATTGTTTTATTTACTTTCGACTAGTGCTGTGATGTCAATTAGCGGCGACAAACGTGCGTTACGATAGTGCATTTACGTGTGTTAGTGCTCATAATTACATGTCATAGATAGTAAGTACTTATCCACATTTACAGTCAAAATAATAATAATTTTGCCTAAAACAAATAGGCGATGTCGATAAATGTTGGCAAAATATGTTGGAAAAATACAATTAATTAATATTATGATTTAAAGCAATTTTCCGCCAAATCATACCCACAACCTGCAAGCAAATGTGTGAGTGCATGCATAAGCGTGCGTAAAGCACCTCTCTCCTCCCACTCACTCACACATTTGTTTGCAGGTTGTGGGTATTATTTGGCGGAAAATTGCTTTACATCATAATATTCATTGTATGAATTTTTATTATATTTTATTTTATTATATATCGTATTGTATGGATTTCCGCTAAGTAACGCCTGATTCTATTAACTATTTGAAAAATGTTGGAGTTATCGTTTCTAAAATACGATTCAACTGGAAATTCTAGCTAAAAAACTTTTATGATACTCAACAACCTGAACCAAGTAATGGCGTAGAATGTAAGAAAAGTTATTGTCTTAAATGTTTTATGATGCCCATATCAATATAAAATAAATATAAAGAAAAGTAAATTTATACAGTGTATCGATAATTTGTTTCCCATCACTACAAAGGCTCTGATTTAACCAATGCTTCAGTGCGGTACCAGGCCAATAGACCTCTAATTTATTTTTACATATATCTTCGCAGTATATTATCGGAATCCGGGGCGGGGCCAGTACTATGATACTGAACTCTTCTACTATGCATAGTTATAGGCAAGTATACCAATTTCGGCGTTTTCACGAAGATAATAGGTTATTATTTCATCAATACCTTACTGGGTTTATGAGCCTTATAACGCATAACTAGAGAGTTTACGTATCGGGCATATTGACCTTATAACGCACCATATGAAAAAACTACAGCTTTGGTTTCGCAGCGAAGGTGTTAACAATATCGCTAGTTATGATATTACAATCTAAAGGTTTCTTACAAATTTATGGTGACATTTATATTACAATTTCTAGATTCTAGAGGGCCCTAGTAAATCGTGAATTCATATTGCTCGTAAACTTTGCCCCGTCCATCATATCTATTTTCTTTTATGTTACCTCCTAGTTTTACGACAGGTCTTTAGTTATAATGAAAAAAATCAGAGAACAATAAATTTTATATGACGTCATCTTTGACGTATTTTTACGGCTCAATCGCATTAGATCAGTCGGAGGGTTATAATTTTTATACATTCATTTTATTCTTTTTTCTCGCATATTTTCTTTCAAATTTTCTCAAACACCCTGCGCGACCCGCGTCCGAAATAACTAACAAAAGAGATGTTCAAGAAATGTATGAGGCCTGGGCCAGCCCTACGTACAGTATGTGTAAATATAGCTACATAATATATTAGGTTGGGGAAAAAGTTTCTTCGCATTTTATATAAAAATTCAAAAGGTTTTTTATAAAGTTTATTTACAAGTGACTAAAGTATATAGGTGCCATTTCGTTCGATAACTTTTTGCCATCTTGTTGGTAGGTACATGATCCCATTGTGCATTGCTATAAAATTTTTGGGGCTTCTGATGAAAAAACTGCGACAAGTGGTTTTGGCAGTCCTCTTGTGATGCCAACCTGACACTGCCTAAGGAATTCTGCAGCGACCGAAACAGGTGGAAATCTGAAGGTGCAAGGTCGGGACTATACGGCGGATGCATTAACACCTCCCAGCCAAACTCCCGTAATTTTTTCTGAGTGGCTAAAGATGTGTGAGGTCTAGCGTTATCATGGTGAAAAACCACACCCCTTCTGTTGATTAATTCCGGCCGCTTTCTCTCAACTTCTTGCTTTAATCTCATCAGTTGTTCGCAGTACAGTTCAGAATTGATGGTCCTGCCTGGCGGTAACAGCTCATAATGAATAATGCCCTTCCAATCCCACCACACACACAGCATCACCTTGTTGCGAGTTAACCCGGGTTTCGCCACAGTCTGTGAAGCCTGACCGGCCTTTGACCACGATCTTTTTCGCACGTTCTTGTCGTACGTGATCCACTTTTCATCACCAGTTATCAGCTTCTTCAAAAATGGTTCGGTTTCATTACGTCGTAATAAAGAATCACAAATGAGTACACGGTTCATTAGGTTTCTTTCAGTGAGCTCATGAGGCACCCAAATATCGAGCTTTTTTGTGTACCCAGCTTTTTTCAAATGCGCCAAAACCGTTTTGTGGTCAATCCCCAGTTCTTCAGCTACATCGTAACTACTAATATGACGATCTTGCTCCACTTTTTCAAAAATGGCAACAGTTTTGTCCGTAACAGGGCGACCAGAGCGACGTGCATCTTTGATATCAAAATTTCCGGATTGAAAACGCTTAAACCAAATTTGCGCTACTCTCACAGATACTGCATTAGGTCCATAAACATCACAAATTTTTTTCGCGGCTTGTGTTGCATTTTTACCTTTTTTGTAATAAAATTTTAAAATGTATCGAAATTCTTCATAAGAATCACTCATTTTAACAATAAGAAAAACAAATGAAAATCTCAAATTTACCTAATTTGAATTTGGAATTGTCTTCTGTAAAATTAAAACTTTTTAATGATACCAAAATCAGCCAGATACAATTGGTATAGCCCAAGATATTTTATGACAAGTTCATACATACTATAATGCGAAAAGACTTTTTCCCCAACCTATTAGTAACCATTTCCTATTCTTTATTTTGTTTAATTTCACTTCGTTTCCATGTACATTTAAATTAACTTCGTCAAGGAGAGCAACACAAAGTAAAATAAAATATGGCGGATTAGATCAGAAATAACTAAATAATGTCATTTTGTCAATGACATGACTTTTGACAAAGAAAGACGTATGACATTCAAGACGACGTCTCTTCGTAAAACTGTATACTACGTTAAAAGTCAAGTCAAAACACTGTCATGGCCGCCCTAAAAATAATGTTCTCGCAATAAAAAACTCTTCAAATGATCATTTTGTACGCATATACCCTTCTTCAAATTAATTTTTTTCGTATTTTTATGATATTCCCATATTTTTTCCTATTTACCTATGTAGTGTACATAGAACTGGCCCAAAATCAAACATCTCTTTTCTTATTTTAATTTAAGTTACCACATTCACTAAAGTAGCGGAGATGCAAGATGATGATGATGATGATATCCATTCCCATTGCAAAAAAAAACGGCTAAGTGTGAGTCGGACTCGCGCATGAACGGTTCTGTACAAAACAGCAAAAACCACGTTTGTTGTATGAGAGCCTCACTAAAATATATTTTTTTCTGTTTTTACGATTTGTTGTTACGTCGGCAACAGAACTACATAATTTGTGAAAATTTCAATCAGTTCATGAGATACAGCCTCGTGACAGACAGACGGATATACGGACAGCAGAGTTTTAGTGATAGGGTTCCGTTTTTACCCTTTGGGCGCGATACCCTAAAAAACGTATCAAAATCGCCTTTATGCAATATTAGGGTAATTTGGCGGAGAAATAGGTCGCATCGGCATCGGCACCGCCATTATAGATATCGCGTCATATGTGTCTAAATGGCCACTAATCATCTTCGGGTGACGGGAGTATTGATAGCAGGCAATTAATCTTGATCAACTGCTGATTTCCTCCCCAAATATTCGTATACGGTTTGATATTTTCATACCACATAATATTATATTTCCCGTGATGGATAACTTGTCTTCAGCGAGAAAATCTTGTATATATTATATTTAATCGGAATCTCGGAAATGGCTGCAAGTATTTCCATGAAATTTGCTACGCAGGGAGTTTTGGGGCAAAATTTGATCTAGGTCTTATCCCTGGGAAACTGCGTGTTTTTAAGTCATTAAAGTTTTTTTTTTCGTCGCGTAATATATTATGAGTGATTTCGATTATTCAATATCAAATCTGGCTTGGTTAGCACCGGAATTTATGGTGGTTGGCAAATTAGTGTCTCGGATTCGAATCTCGGTCTGATGAATGTTTTTGTGATTATTTTTATATATTTTAAATTTTTTATTATTATTTTTATCGTTCTAATAAAACTGTGAGCAAAGCTCTCCCAAGATACTTGGAATGCTTTGGGATGTATAAATTTTGGCTTGTGAGAGATTCAGGTATTTTTTGAGTATCGGAACCTTATAATCATGATAATAATATGAATTATAAGTATACTATCTTTGCGCGCGGCTCCGCGCGCGTAAATACATTATCCCGCGGGAACACTACTTTTTCGGGATAAAAAATAACCTGTGTCCTTTCCCGGGACCCAAAGTATGTCTATATCAAATGTCATAAAAATCGGTTCAGCGGTTAAAGCGTGAAGAGGTGATGGACAGACAGACACACTTTCGCATTTAAAATATTAGTATAGATATTAGTATATTTTAAACCTAGCATACGCAGTAATTAACAATTTAACCCAAAGAACTCATTATATCATTTTCAACACATTATATCTTTTGTTACCAAAATCCAACGCAAGAAACAAAGGTTCTCCCTAAAAACTTGCACAAAAACATCTAGTTAAATACATACCGAAAACACTCCAGACTTATAATATTTTAGAATACAGAGGCTCACAAAACATTTTTTTAATACAAAAGCGCAAACCCGGTCCAAACGGCTGAGATTAATATCAGATATGCGTTTCCATGTGAATGGATATTTTGAATGGAAAAAACTGCGAGCGAACTGTTAATTTTTTTGAGTAGGTGTATCATGGCGTGTCGCCATTCCAACGCCACAGGGATTTGGTGAACTAATATTTTAAAATCGATTGATAAAATCGAACGCATTAGTTGTATTGAAAGTGTATTGAATTTATGATAAAATCGGTCAGGAATCGACCTCCGCTCTCTGTGTTTTTAAATAAGTTATTCACCTATAAAAATCTCTATTTCAGCGTCGATTTCATCAAAACTAGACAAGAAAACAGTTTTGTTTAGTTTTTTTCTTTTCAACTGGAACAAATGGAAATGGAAACCTTTTTTCTCAAGGGAATCGTAATTTTTATAAGGATTCTCCTTAAACTCGTAATATCAGCTATGTGTCAGTGAAAGTACGGCTAAAATCGTTTCAGAATAGCCGGAACAGACATACAGATGGACATACATATTGACAAAAATTTTGTAGGTACCGTAAATATACTACATTTTATTATTATGCATTCAGTTGTATGTTAATTAAAAAAATTACAAACAGACACTTCAATTTTATTTATTAGTAAACTCAAGATCCCACCAAAAACATTTTCATGTAAAAAAATTATGCCAAGACGATACCATATGACTAGCACTGTCAAAAAGTTATAAAATCTCATGGCCAAGCCACATAAAATGACTAAGGTTAAGTTTGTGAAGTTACGCTTGCAGAGTTAAGGCGTGTAGGGTAAGAAGCTTGGTTTTACATGAGATTTTATAACTTTTTGTCAGTGCTAGTCATATGGTATCGTATTGGCATAATTTTTTTACATGAAAATGTTTTTGGTGGGATTTCACTTCTTTTTGTAAGTTGTTATAACAGAATGGTTATTTTATTTTTATTTTTTTGGGTGTCATTTCTTTCACAACAGAGACGCTCTTTTTCTGCCCACTCTCCTTTTGCCTTTTTTAGGGTTCCGTAGTACTTAAGGAACCCTTATAGTTTCGCTCTGTCCATCTGTCTGTCTGTCTGTCCGCGCCTCTAGCTCCTGTAATTATGAATATAAATTAATGGAATTTGGTGCAGTTATAGATTGTATATAGATCACGGTTTTGGGATCATAAAAAATTTATAATTTTATATATTAAGGGTGGCTCTCCATACATGTGAAGTGGGGATGAAAAATATTTTTTCACTCTACCCCATCGTGTGGGGTATCGTAAAATAGGTATTTTAAAATAAAGGCAAGGTTGCATACGTTACTTTTTTATAAAGTTGACCATTTTCGAGTAATCGACTCCCAAAGTAGTTTGTAAGTTGGTCCTCCCCCCTAGCATTTTTAAACTATATGAGATAGAAACTTGCTAAAAACTCTTTAGGAAAATTATTGTGAACCAAATCGGACAGTTACTTTTGAAGTAATTAAAAAAAAAGCATATTACGCGTTAATAGTTACGGAACCCTCCTTAGACATGTCATGACATGCTCTTGGTTAGGTTTTTCTTTGTTGGCTTACTATTTACAATACTTGGCTCTTAGTCGATTATATTCGACTACAGCTGACTCTTGTGTTTTAATACAACTGAAGTCAATATTTAACTAGGTGAACGCCTTGCAGATTGGTCACTAGAGAGTGCTACATAAGCCTGCCCACAAGAGAACGTAGATGACTCAATATCAATAAGAGCATTATTCAATCTTAACCCTTGACTTTTGTGAATGGTGATAGCGTACGCAACACAGATCGAGAACTGTTCGCGATGAACAAATCCTCTATTGATGATTTCAAATTTTGATTTTACAGGTGCTAGTTCATTAGTAAAAACTGTATTACTTCAATTCTATAATAAAACTTCATCAAAGTGCCATCTATCGTGTGAGAAGTGAAATAGAAATGAAGCACGAGGCACTTGCCAACAACAGCTACTATGGTGTCGCGGGTATTCCTGGGCAACAGTAGTCGCATTTCATCAGGCGTATCACGTTTGCTCCCTTTTATCATATTAAATAATAATATTACGGTATTATTACACTGGAACAATCTATCTATCTCTAATATATAAAATTTCCAAGTCACAATGTTAGTTACCGTACTCCTCCGAAACGGCTTTACCGATTTTTACCAAATTTAATATGAGTATTCAGTAGGTCTGAGAATCGGCTACCATTTATTTTCCATACCCCTAAGTGATAAGGGTTGTTCACCCTTAATTTTTTTTTTAATTTTTGGACGATTTTTTTTTGTTTTTATTTTTATATAATGTGGCATTAAAAATACATACAATCCTAAATTTTTACTTTTTTATCAGCATTTTTATTTTTTTATAGCCATTTAGTAATTTAATCATTTTTCATTCCGCTCGATAACAGATCAATTATAGTGTTTTTAACTTTTAATAAGGCAACAACGTTTGCCGGGTCAGCTAGTAATAATATAACTTTAATATATTGCAACGTACGTAATAGAAATTACAATACAAATTTTCATTATCTGATAGTACTTCAAACAAACAAATCTTGTAAATATAAATTGAGAATCTCGAAAACGGCTTTCAGTATTTCAGCTACTAAGCGACAGACTTTTGCGTTAATGGCAAATTGATCGCGGGTTCGAATCCCAGTCAGACGATTATTTTAATTCTATATTATTCTATGTAATAGGGTTTCGTAATACTCGAGGAAACCTTATAAATTTACTGTGTCCGTCCGTCCGTCTCCGTCTGTCTGTCTGTCTGTCTGTCCGTTGTTTCAGCTTCTGTTATCCTACTAATATTACAAATGTGAATGTTTGTGAGAATGGATGGATGTTTGTAACTCTTTCACGAAAAACTACTGAACGGATTTCGATGAAATTTGATACGGTAGTAGTTTAGGCTCTGGATTAGAACATAGGCAATTTTTTATTCTGAAAAAGTGGGATACGGTATTTACGCGAGCGGAACCGCGGGCAACAGCTAGTTATGAATATAAATTGATAAAAAGCGATGTTCAAGAAATGTATGAGGCCTGGGCCAGCCCTACGTACAGTATATGTAAATATAGCTACAAAATATAGTAACCGTTTCCTATTCTTTATTTTGTTTAATTTCACTTCGTTTCCATGTACATTTAAATTAACTTCGTCAAGGAGAGCATCACAAAGTAAAATAAAACATGGCGGATCAGATCAAAATTAACTAAATAATGTCATTTTGTCAATGACATGACTTTTGACAAAGAAAGACGTATGGCATTCAAGACGTCGTCTCTTCGTAAAACTCTCTACTACGTCAAAAGTCAAGTCAAAACAACTGTCATGGCCGCCCTAAAAATAGTGTTCTCGCAATAAAAAACTCTTCAAATAATCATTTTTGTACGCATGTACCCTTCTTCAAAATGATTTTTTCGTATTTTTATGATATTCTCCTATTTTTTTCCTATTTACCTATGTAGTGTACATAGAACTGGCCCAAAATCAAACATGTCTTTTGGAACAGTTATGTAATATGTAACTTCTGGCACTTTTGGCATCATTAAATACTTATTTTATATTTCAGGGGCTTCATACATGTGAAGTGGGGATGAAAAATATTTTTTCATTGTAAGCCATTAATGTGAGCCTGTGAGGGGTATCGTTGAATAGGTCTTTTAAAATAAAGGCAAGGTTTCATACATTACTTTTTTACAAATTCAACAATTTTACAAGTCACCCCCCCCCCTCCCCTCCCTTTGCATCATACTAAATAATAAGACTTTTTTGTTCCCTGGCGGTATTCGAACCCGCGACCTCCGGCTTGAGTGCAAACGCGCTCACCATTGCGCCACAGTGTTCGTTACTTATTCTTTCGGAAAATTATTTGAACTAATCGGACAATAACTTTTGAAGTAATTTAAATAAATACCTATTGGCTATTACGCGTTTATAGTTACGGAACCCTCCTTAGACATGTTCTGACATGCTTTTGGTTCGGTTATTCCTTTTATAATTTTTTCTTCTTCCGTACTATTGTTTAAACTCCGAGCAAAGCTCGATCTCCCGGGACACTCCTGAGCATGACTCCCGTCTCCCAGGTACTAGTTACTACAAACAACTATCCGAATCTTTCAGGGTTAAAAAAACTTTACTCACGTTCTATGATGTCATAATATGACTTATGTAATAATATAAAGAACACCATTAGCAACCATTAGCACGGTTTAGGAGTCGAAGCACTGACATCTGTCGGTAGCAGTAAGTACTTCTTGAATGCCCATTTATAATTGATTATTGTTTATAAGCTATGCTAGGTGGCGCTTTTACTAGATTTTATTTATGCTAAGTTACTCGGATACTGTAAATATTTTGATGATACTAAAAAGTATGTAACTGTAATTTGATACATAGTTTTTTTCATTATTTCATTCCCTTCAGTTAATTATTATTAATAGTTTTAATGATAAATCATAATATTTTTATAGTTTTGTGTAAAAGTGACATCTATCTCGTATATTATGAATTATGTTAGTTGTGTTCGTCGCTTGAATTGGAATCTAATTGACGTAATATTTAAATACTTAATTATTTCCCGAGTATTCTTTAGTAATATAAACGGAAAATACATACGGGTAAAATTAAAAAGTGCAATAAAATATATCGATAAAGATTTAAAAAAAATGTGTTTTTTGTTGTTAATAAAGGGATACATGGTTATTTTATTAAATTTTATTGCTATTAAATATTATCGGATCCCTAATAACAACAACAATTTTCAGGCCTCTAGCTAAATTTGTGGTAATAATATTATAGAAACTTCCATCATGTAGTTTAAGGGGTTGAAGGATAAAAGTTTATAATATAAGACTTCTTACCTTAATAATTCTTAACATAATTAAATGAATGTTGCATATATGTTAAATTTTCCGTTCAAATTCAGAATATTCGGGAAATAATTATTTCAATCAATATTAGTCAATTAGTTTACAAGCCTAGCGATGAACGACGACATAACTTATATAGTTCATAATAACGCGATAGATGGCGCTTTCACAGATAATTAACTTTAACTCCCTTGTTTAAGGGGTTGGAAGATGAAAGTTCCAATTTTGAGAATTTTTATGTTGGTTGTGTACTAATACAATCTTACGTAACAAATTTCAGCTTTCGATAACATGCGGAAGTACGATATAATTTTGCTGATCATCAGTGAGTCAGTTACGGAATCAGGGGTTTTTAGATATCAATAAAATCTAAAGTATAAGACGTAGGTAATCGAAACTTGTTTAATGAGTTACATGTTTAATGAGACCGCTGATGGGAACAAATCCTGAAAGTTTCATTTATCTGGTACAATCCAAACTCAAGTTATGAGGGTTCAAAAAATCGACGAAACGCTTCGAGAAAAGGTGGTTTGGTAGTGCCCTTGCGCTTCTCTTGACGTCTTGGCATGGGGGCACTACCGTGCCCCCAGATTTTAATAGCAACTACACGTTAACAATGGTGTCAAATATTTTCTAGGAATTGAGTTTATCTCTGTTATTTTTTTTTTTCATTTCAACAAAAAATAGCACTTAAAATTATTATGATTCTGATGGACTCACGAAATGAATAGCTGCATAAAATCTCAGACACCTACAACGACACCTCGTGGAGGCAAAAATGTTTTTTTTTTGGAGAAGCCATTTCATCAACGAAATAACAGCTACAAATAAAATGCGTTTTTCATTAAAATTTTGGCGTAGGCCTTATCCTTCCTTAGTCCTGACTCCTGTTACTGTTATAAATGTGGAAGTGTGTGAGGATGTAAGGATGAATGGATTGATGGATGTTTGTTTGTTACACTTTACACCCAAAAACTACTGAACGGGTTTCGAAGTACTTATAATAGTAGTTTAAGCTCTGGATTAAAACATAGGCTACTTTCTAAAGTACAGTGTTCCTATGGGATACTGTATTTACGCGGGCGAAGCTGCGGACAACAGCTAGTAATAATATAATTCAGTATGTAATAATAATTTGTACTGAGTAACATTATATTATTTCTGCTTCATGTGTATTTACATTACTAGTATTCTTCATTATGAAGTGATATTATTCACAGTATATGATATGCTAGCATTTTCATCACATTGAATACCTACCCAAGTTCTAAAGGGCGATAGTAAGTACTGAATTAAAAAAAAAGTGTGTGTGTGTGTGTCAGCTCCGAAGTTTCCTCCTTACGAACGATAATAATTATGATAATTACGTATAATAAATATCGAACAAAAAAAGGGTAAATGAACGCATCTTCTAAAATGATAGGAGAAACAAATATATACCTGTAATTATTCGGATTATTTATATTACTTCAATAAAAGCGTATTATATAAAGTACGTTACAAAATAATAAAAATAATAGTAATAACCTAAACCAGCTCGTTATTACAGTCAGCTTTATTAAAGCTGACTGTAATAACGAGCTGGTTTAGGACTGTGAATGAACAAATTCGAACATATTTAAATTAAAAAATAGAAATGGGTCGTAATAAGATATAAGAGTATATTCAACGTGTAAAAGAATGAGATATACATTACACAGAGGTGTAATGTATATCTCATTCTTTTACACGTTGAATCCTACAGATATATAATACTAGCTTTTGCCCGCGACTTCATCCGCGTGGAACAGTTACTTTGGGATATCGCTAAAATTTACCCGCAACTTCATTAACGTAGAAGGAGAACTCACGACTGCCAGCCCGCGCCGCGCGCCGTACAATATTATTTTATTACTGCGATATCTTCTAAAATACTCATTGAAATCAAATGATGTAAACGGCAAATTTCTTCTGATCAAATGCTTGTAATGTAATAACGTATAATTACTTGGATAAGGATTAATATCATTTTTATGAAAACACCTTCACAAATAATGCTTTTTTTAGAACAAATTTGGTTACCATAAAAAGGTTATAGTGAGCCAACCTTAAAAGATAGACATATACTGTTGCGGACTTTTTGTAGAATTTTTTAAGGGGAACAATTTTGTCGTACATCATTTTAGCGAAACTTTTTTCGCAGCGTACGCAGCGAAAGCTCTCAAAAGGAAAAAAAAAACGATTTTGTAACATTCTTGATTGGTGCTCCGCTCGTATTTAACTTATCATGATGTTATATAGCCCAAAGCCTTTCTCGATAAGTGGACTATCTAACACAAAAATATTTTTTCAATTCGTACCAGTAGTTCCTGAGATTAGCGCGTTCAAACAAACAAACAAACTCTTCAGCTTTATAATATTAGTATAGATGTTTGTCTCTTTCTACGTAACGCCTCAACTTTACGTGTTACACTTGATTTTACTCCTCATAAAATTTCCGTAACGGGCCTTATAACTCAAATCGTTCTTCAAAAAACATTTTATAATATATGTCTTAAAATATAAAATCGTAATGTCTGAACACTTTTTAAGAGTATCAAATATTTTTTATACCTGAATAAGGTTTAGGTTATTTAATCAACCGGGAAAATATTGGAATAACCTAAGGTTTAAATCCAATCCCAAGATGCCAAAGAATATCTTGTAAATACGTCTGGGATGAAATTAATCTACAAGACGAGATTAATCAATTTTATAACTGTTCAACATGTCTATTGGATAAAAAATGGACCCTTTATTAAAGTGTAAGAACTACGCTTGAAGAATGTTATTTTATTGAATCGAATTTCCTTCAACGTCCGATAGACTTTTTATACCTACCTCTTTTTCGATTAAGGAGGAACCACCCGCTGAAGGTACGTACAGTCGAGGAAAATGTATGTTGAGCTGTTTGTTCGCCCTCATCATTTTTTTCGTATTATAATTACTTTATATCATCAGTCGTTTAAAATTCGAATTTCGACTTAACTAATGTCTAAAGTGTCAATCTGCTAAATATTAAATTTCCTCGCTGTACATTTACCCTTAAATTTATGTAATGGATATGTCACCGTAAAATTGCAAAAACCGTTAGATTGTAAAATAACTAACGAGATTGCAAAAATATGTCGAAATATTAAAAACTATATATTTATAATCTAACGAAAAATAATATGTTAAATTATAGGTAACATATTCGCTTCGGAAGTCTATCAACATTTTACAATTTCACTAGTTTTATTACAATCTAACGGTTTTTACAATTTTACGGTGACATATCCTTTGCATAAATTTAAGGGTCATTTTACACCGAAACGAGACGAGACGATACGTTTCGTGGCTCTGCTGTTTTAAGATAGCGATTCAAAATTGAACTTTATTCACTACAGAAGAAGATACACGTTCAATTGCAAGAATTCGAATTTCATGGATGATCCTCACAAACTTTCACATTTATATTATTAGTAGTATTAGTAGGTATAGAATAGGAGTGAGCTCCGTAGCCTAGTGGGTAGACCGTTTGCTTCGCACTCGAGAGAGTGCAGGTTCGAATCCCAGGTTGTGGCGTGTAACAATGAGACTTTTTCAGATCTCAAGTACTTTATACGGACGCTCTAACGGTGAAGGAAAACATCGTGAGGAAACCCGCACATAGTTGGCCCCAGACGTATTGACCAGTTCATTCCTCTGGACTAGGCTGACTATATTGTGAGAATGCCGAATTTGCTTGGGCAACCATACGACATTTAAAAACCAACTGTCCCAGGCACTACAGTATTTCAAGAGTGGTTACTTTGCTCGGAGAATACTGTATAAATCATCTATGAACGGATGCAAAGGCCTAAGATAGGAGTGGGTAATAGAAACACTTGTATAAGGCTGTATAAACAGACCCACTCTAGCCGGTGGTCAGTGACTGCCTGGTAGCTTAAGCTCCCAACCCAGTCCATAACCAGTTATCTCCACTCCACGAGTGTTCGTGTTTCATATTTATTATTGGAACGAAGTTCCTTATCGCGCGTTGTGAAAGGAGGTTAGACGGTAAAAATTCTTACGAAAAGTTGTCACGACACTTTTTTAATTACAAAAGATAATATATTTTTTATAATAAATATTTACGCGTATACATTTATTATATTGATGCATGTATGTAAGCTATTGTAAGCTGTGCGGCGTCGCATGTTTCTCTGTCTGTCTCTCTCTCTCTTATAGAAAGCAAGCCAGATATTTTCATCCGGAACTTCGTTCCATCCGGGTGTCCCTTGACACCTCTCAAGTTTTTTTTATAATGTCAATACACTACAGTAGGATTAATTATATTAATACCTACGTAATACCTAATGAACACCTACCTAGTGTGTTTTGAGATCTCGAAATCCTATCACGATATCCAAACACATTTCAAACACTATAAATCAAATTATAAAAGTTAGATTAGACATTATTTATTTCGTTCTACCGTCATTATACGTAGCTAGGCATTTAAATTATTCAAATATCCACCCTCGAATTTAAATTTTAGAGCAGAGGTTCCATTGCCAACATTTTCAACATGCGGTCGCACAACTTTACTAATTAGCCGAGTTTAGTCCCAAACTTCGGATATCAGACTAAGGGTCAGCTCGCAGTTTTTATGGCAATTAGGAATACTGACTTTATTTTACATCGTATGTGGCAAAGTTTTATTGTAACTGACTTTATGTTTATTTTTTAATTCTTAAATCTATGAGTCTGGAATTTTGTTGATAAAGTATGAAGTCACCAGGCTGTGATCTTCGTCTATTTAAAGATAGAAGTAGAAGACGGTGCGATAAAATATATATTTTCTATTCTCAGACTTCTAGTCTGAGTTTTTTGGTTTTTACAGGTATAGTACCCACAGATCGTCGGATGCTTTCCACTTTTTTTCGAAAAAAAAAATTTAAACTGACTTCCAAAGTAAAAATGCACCAAAAACTACTCTACTCAATCTTTTTAATTTTGAAGTCGGTACCAACCAACTGGATTATTCATTTCTAGTATCATAGTCTGATTTACAAGTGCCATTTCGTCTAAAATCTAACCGGGACCACCGAAATTTGTGAACACTAATCAGGGCCGACTTTATTTACCATTATAGAGTAGGGATGCATTAACTGCGAATGACACCATGATGTCTATCTAAAGATGTCTATATATACTATCCGTAAAAATGTACGGTTTGACGAAGTCGCTGCCAATATAATATTATTTAGTATTTTATACTTTTTGTTATGTTCCATAAAATTCTACCTGTGAAATTGCGTTGAAATCTGTTCGATAATTTTAAATAAAAAGTGCTCAAAGTTAAACCAGTTTTACGTTTTCATGCGATGATCATTAAGTGACATTTTTATCTTACATTCAAACTGCCTCTATACATACAACTAATCATAAAACTATGAAGGAAAGGCTAAGGGTAAGGCAAACAGATCTTAATGAACCGTGTAAAATTGCTCACGTAGCACAAACAAAAAGGGTCCCCTGAGTTTGTTTAGTCATTATCATATTTGAATGTGTAATATTTTATACATGCATGATAGTATAAATGTGTGCAAACTACATAAATGAAAAATACCCTATCTATAATACGAAGCCTATATACAATATACGTACTTATGTCTGTAATAGGTATGTCTACTTTTAATATTAGGCAGGTATAATCTGTAAAAGCGTAGGTAGAATTTTCTGTCTACCTTAAATATGTGTAGTTATAGCACTTGTGATATTAATTACTCTTTGGTTATAGTAGAAAAGTAAATATACTTCCCGTTGTCTCGTACCTGTACCTAACATAATTTTTTCGGATACTTAAGGCCATATTGACCTGGTGTGAAGCGTCCATTGATATAATTATTATTAAGAGAGATGGATACTTGAAAAAAAAAAAATATTTTCACTGACCGCAACAGGATAAAAACTGACTGAAACATATATCTATATTTTATAAATTTTGGACGATATGTTTCAATTTAATTTGTAGGCGAAATATAAATTAACATTGTTAATCTTATAAAATGAATCATAACATAAGCCTTTTTGATGTAGGTAGTAGGTACGCCGTACGAGCTCGTCTGTGAGATTGCGGTGAGTCTCGCCACAGGCTGATATGATGAAACAAATGCTAAGGGCTTACGGTAATTCTAATATTATTTCAAAAATGTAGGTTTTACGTTTCATATTTATGTATGAAAAATAAGGAATCCAATTTCTTAGCCACACTTTGCGTCCGGTTTCAAAGTGTGGCTAAGAAGCCACACTTTTCATCCATAAAAGAAAACCGGCCAAGTGCGAGTCGGACTCGCGCACAGAGGGTTCCATACAAACCTAGGTATATAAGTAAAGTAGGTATTTATGTAAAAGTTCACCCATCACGACAATCGAGCCATAGTATAGAAAGTTTAAAATTATTAAAAATATTTTTATTATATGATGTAATTATAAATTTATGGTTTTCGTAATTTTTCCTTTATCTGTGCTATAAGACGTTGCTTCGTAACAAATTTCAAGATTCTGAGTTAACGGGAAGCACTCTGTAGGTTCTGATTCCCTTGCGAGTGACGAAAATTTGCGGAAATTTACGGCATTAATGGCTGTATCTTTGATTTCTTTGGCTTAGAAGTTTGATTTTATCACAGCTCTAAGGGACAGTAGACTTGAGAATTTGGTATAAATTCCAGCTTGATATCTCCACGCGTTCCTGAGAGAAAGTATTGACAGACAGACGGACGGACAACAAAGTGATCCTATAAGGGTTCCGTTTTTTCCTTTCGAGGTACGGAACCCTAAAAAAGAACCATGTATACATTTTCAAAACTGAAAATACAATAAATTGTATAAGGGTACCTAAGAGTCAGTTGTAAGTACCTTGGCTAGTTGAATTTTTCTTAGTATTCCTGAGCTTTTGTATTCTTACGTCTAGGATGTTCGCTAGGTCTTTAGTCTTTACCAACCATAATTTAATCATACTGACATAGTAAGTCGTTCGCTGCCAATATTTTTTTATTTTATTTTTTTATTTATTAAATTATCAATAAACCTTTACAAACATTTAAACAGTTCCCACAAAGCTGGTGTAGCAGTTTGTCTGTGGGCTGTTTTACATGCCCAGCCTACGCATGGGTATCTTTCTTGTCAGGCAATCAGGTGATCAGCCTGCACATCTTTTTTTGTTGTTCGAATGCGAGAATCGAACCAACGACCCCCAGGTCGAGAGCCAAGCTCTAAACCACTGTACCACGGAAGCTATAACATCTACTAAGCAATATAATTTCGGTAGATATAAATTATTCTACCTTAATCAAACTCTGCAACAGCTTGAAACTTAGTTCTGAACTCAATATTATTATAACTTAGAAAGCGAGGTACATACATGTAGGTACTAAGCGCCTTCTATAAGATACACGAGTAGAGCGTGTATTAACGTAAGGAGATAGTAAGTATTATTAGATAGTAAGGAGATAGTATTAGAACAAAAGGTAACAATATCTTGCACAAGCGAAAAACCATCATTAGCTTTCTTATACTTCGATGTGATAATAAATTTTTGAGTAAGTATATCTGAAACTAAAGTCGAAATTGACAGAAATATATTATAGGTCTATCTTGACTGAATCGTGCATGTTCTCTTGTAACGGAAGTAAAAATAAAGACACTCAAACCCTAACTAATGCCTGCTACAGACCACTACGATAAAACTGCATAATTCGGTCACAGTACACATTATATTTAGTATGTGTGCGTGCACCGATTCGGGCGGTTTAATATGAAGATGTAGTGCTGTATACGCCACTGTGACCGAACTGTGGGCCTAGTAGGAACATTTGACAGCGGCGTAAACGTAACGTATGAAACATGTCAAAATCATGACAACGCCCATACAAATTCCATTCGATAATGTTACGTGAACGCCACTGTCAAATGTTCCTACTAGACCCCCTGTGCAGTTTTATAGTGTGACTAGCTTTTGCCGGCGATTTCCTCCGCGTTACTTACGCGTTACTCCCAGTTACTTTGGGATATCACCACAGAATAAATAATAGTACCTTGATGTCGCTAAAATTTATCCGGGACTTCATTTACGTAGAAGGAGAAGCGCTACTGCCCACCGCACGCCGTACATTATTATTGCGCGCTTGATTATTTTATTATGACTGATGACACAGAGTTCTGCACGCTTTACCTTATAAATAATATTAAATATGCAATTCAAAATAACACACTTGTATATCGACTAAATAAAAAATATCATAATATAAAACCATGGATTACGCCAGGTCTTATTCGTTGTATTAGGCATAGAGACAAACTGCATATGCTAGCAAAAGCTAAGCATGAAAATACAGTGTTAAAATTGTCATATAAACGGTACAGAAATTTTTGTAATAACCTGTTAAGAAAAGTTAAAATTGATTACGAAAAAAAGTGTATTGAAGAAGCGGGAAAAAACAGTAAACAGATTTGGAAACGCATCAAAGATTTAACAAATTATCAGTCAAAACAACATGAATCATCGGCATTACTCCAAGGCCAGTCATCGCATTTAAATGCCGCTAACAGTGTAAATAATTTTTTCGTAAATGTAGGAAAAGATTTAGCGGAAAATGGCAATTTTCAATCTACACTAGTAGTAGATAGCGCTTATACTAACACGCCACCGAGAAAATAGAATTTTAGAAAATAGAAAATAGAAAAACATCTTTCGCTTTAATGGACACCGACGAATCAGAGGTAGAAAATATTATTATGAGTCTAAAAGACGACTGCGCTGTAGGATGGGATAATATCTCTAATAAAATACTTAAGCTTTTTAGGCGTATACTAATTCCACCGCTTACTTGCATAATTAGAAAATGTTTAACTAACGGATACTTCCCAAAATGTCTTAAAAAAGCCGTTGTTATCCCTGTGCATAAATCAGGTAATAAGAAGGAAATGACGAACTATAGACCAATTTCACTACTACCTTCCATTTCTAAAGTGTTAGAAAAAGTCATAAATATTAGACTAGTAAAATACCTAGATGCAAAATCAATTCTGTCCAAAACACAATTTGGTTTTCGACCCAGAGTTTCCACTGCGGATGCGGTTCATACTTTAACGGATTATCTGGCACAAGAACTCGACAAAGGGAAACACACTATCGGCATCTAGACCTCTCTAAAGCTTTTGACACAGTATCTATCCCAATACTTTTGAGAAAATTAGACGCTATCGGTATAAGAGGTACTCAGTACAATCTCTTCAAAAGCTACTTAGAAGAACGGACGCAATGTGTTAAAATAGATGATATAATCAGTAATGACCTAAAAATACTAGTTACGGTGTTCCCCAAGGAAGTGTCCTAGGTCCTACGCTATTTCTAATATACATTAATGATCTCTGTGATATAGTACTACAAAACGGCAAAATCATATCCTATGCCGACGATACCGCCCTACTTTTCTCTGCTGATTCGGAAACAGACGCTTATAATTTTGCACAGAAAGGCTTCACGTTAGTTAATAAGTGGCTTAATAAGCACCTACTAACATTAAATTCCGATAAAACAAAATTTATTAAGTTTACAAAGAGCAAGGTATCATCAAGCCGCGACCGGTCTGAGTTACTATATGCGCACCACTGTATAAACAATTCCCAATGTGCATGCCCTTACATATTACCTGTAAACAAAATAAAATACTTAGGTGTGTATTTAGACGAGACCCTTTCCTTTAAGCAACATATTATGACTCTTACAAACAGATTACATAAGCTTATCTTCACCTTCAAAATCCTTCGCAATGTCCTAGATCAAAAATTAGTAAGACAAGTATACCTTGCTCTTTGTCAATCCATAATAACGTACTGCATTACGTCATGGGGTGGCGTGGGCAAGACACTGCTGCTTACTGTAGAAAGAGCACAAAGAGCTGTACTTAAGGTAGCCACATTCCGCCCTTTCCTGTATCCCACTAACCAGCTTTTCTCTGCATGCAAAGTGCTCACAGTCCGGCAGCTATTTATTTTGAATATAGTTTTAAAACAACACTCATCCCTTCCTATTTACCCTGACCATGAAAATAAAAGACGAAAAGATATAGCTTGTAGTTTCAACGTAATAACCAAATACGCTTTCTCATCAAAATTCTACATATTCTTAGGTCCGCTTCTGTATAATAGAATTAATGCGTTAACAAATATCTACTCACAAAATTATAGCAATTGCAAAAAGACTCTAACAGACACTTTACAATGTATGTCTTATGATGACACTGAGAAGTTATTATTAGTTTATAAATAAACAAATTAATTAGTGTTAAGTATTTTAACTGTATTTAAGTGGTTTATTTTTAGAATTTTTGTTATTTCTACTAGTTAGTTGTCAATTAATTGCCCTCTCTTCGTAAGTTAATACTATTTATTTCAAGTAGCTTAATTTAATAATAATGTAATTAATATATTATGCTAGCTTTAAGTAGTCTAATCAGTGATTATGTTAACCTATTTATTAGCCTCTGTCGCCTGAAACACAGGTCAACCTAGTTCAGGCAGATACATATGTATTGTTAGTCCATAAGATAGTCTTGAGGAATTTTTAAATAATAATCTATTGTAATGTATAAGTTGTTTATTTGAATAAAATATTTTGATTACTGCGATATCTTCTAAAACTTCTAAAATACCCATTGAAATCAAATGATGTAAACGCCAAATTTCTTCTAAATTAAATGCTTGTAATGAATAACGTATTTACTTGGATAAGGATTAATATCATCTTTATGAAAACACCCTCACAATTAATGCTTAATTTTAGAACAAATTTGGTTAGTATAAAAAGGTTATTGTGAGCCAACCTTAAAGGATAGACAGTTGCGGACTTTTTTTTAAGAACGTTTAAAGAGAACCAATTCTGTCATACATAATTTTAGCGAAACTTTAACCGTTTCCGCAGCGTACGCAGCGAAAGCTCTCAAAAGGAGAAAAAAAAAAAACCGATTTAGAAATATTCTTGATTGGTTTCATTAACGATTGCACACCTTGGGAATAAGATGCCCCCCTGCAAGGCTACTTTTATTTACTTAAGTATGCTCTATGTACTTATGACTAATGTTATATAGATTAAGTTACAACATTGTAAATTTTTTTTTGAAAAGAACAATTTTCCCATCTTTTTGCTAAAAGGTGGCCCCGTGCGAGTTTCTTACGCCGGTTCTTCTCGCCGGGCTAGTTTCCGAACCGGTGGTAGGCATCATGTAAGACAATTCTATAAGCGTTATTTCATAACCTATATGGAAATAAAAAAAATTGAGTTGAGTTGAGGTGCTCCGCTCGTATTGAGCTTAGCATGATGTTATATAGCCTAAAGCCTTCCTCGATAAATGGACTATCCAACAGAAAAATAATTATTTAATTCGAACCAGTAGTTCCTCAGATTAGCGCGTTCAAACAAACAAACACTTCAGCTTTACAATAGTAATATGTAGCGGGCATAATTCTACTTTCTTTTACTGACAACTTTGTAGAATAATTGTAATTTTTTGAGCAGCTTTTATTTTTACTTTTTAATCCTCGATACATATAAGTACCAATTTAAGTATGCAAACGGGTACTGTCAGAAATATTCTAAAGAGTTTTATCAGCGTTTATTTAGCTCGGCTTAAGCCTGTCAGGAGTAAGCCGCCAACTTCCGCAATTAATACTTGGTAAAGCTCTTGGTCTCAACTTGGCGACTTGCTTAACTTTAAAAATATTATTATAGGGATTAAGATCAAAATATTATCGCTCAGATATTGAATTTGAGTTAGTTTTTATTTTTTTTGATAACGAAATAAGTAATTTTGTGTGTCAATTTACTAATATAAAATTATAATTATATTAGCAAAAATCAATATGATTTTTTTTCTTTTTTACCATACGTTTAACGTTTAGATAGATGAGAATAATTTGAGGTAAGGGCTTGGTAAGGGTAACACATTGGGTAGATAAGTATAAAGCGTCCATTGGTATTATCATTATTATTATTTAAATTAGTAACTCTTCAGGTCCTTATCTCATATTTTAAACGAGCTATTCTTGTACATTATAACATGATATATTCGGAATCTCGAAAATGGCTGCAAGTATTACCATGAAATTTACTATGCAGGAAGTTTTGGGGAAGGAAAATCGGTCTAGCAAGGTCTTATCAATGGGAAACTGAGAAAAAAATATGATAACTTTAAAAGTTATTTTCAGTCCGATTGGTAGCTTGGAATGGAAATGTACGTATAATGCGTTGTTCGGAAGTTCGAAATCTGGTGGGTTTAAATTAGAATTTCAGTCAGATAAATATTTTTGTAATTCTTTTTTTTAATATACTAGAACTCCAAGCAAAGCTTCAAGTCCAGGAAATTCTTATAAATTGAGACAATCTGCTCAAGAATTCCAAATAATACTATTTATTTTCTTCATGTTTCTGTCATTAAAGGAAATTGCGATTCTACTTTACCAATTTATATTAGCAGATCCCTGAATGTTTCGAATAGGGCTGACAAAATAAAAACTTTTTACTTTAATTTTTAAAATTTTCTTAAGTGAACAAATGAAACAAACATGTACTTTGATTTAGGGTTTATCTGTTCCTATTATATAAAAAAATACAGGCAGCGCATACATGTGAAGTGGGGATGTATTTTTTTCATTTTTCTCCATCATGTATCATTCAGTATCGACGAAATGATTTTTTTCTAAATGAAGACGAGATTTCATACATAATATTGATGTAATGTGGTTAACATTAATACGAGTAATCGATCTCCAAAGTGGTTTACAAGTTGGTGCCTTCTGGCATTTCGAAACTATAAGAGGTTTCTAAAAGACCTTCCCATGCTGTAAGATCTACTGGTAAATACGCTTTTAGAAAATAATTACTTTGAACATCATCGGTCAATAAATTTTGAAGCTATTTCAGAAAATGTATTGTTTGTTAATTACTTACGGAACCCTCCTCAGACATGTCCTGACACGTTCTTAGTTAGGTTGTTTTTATTTTATACTAGCTTTTGCCCGAGGCTCCGCCCGCGTAAATACATTATCCCGCGGGAACACTACTTTTTTGGGATAAAAAATATCCTATGTTCTTTCCCGGGACCGCAATTATGTCTATACCAAATTTCATAAAAATTGGTTCAGCGGTTAAAACGTGAAGAGGTAACAGACAGACAGACAGACAGACACACTTTCGCTTTTATAATATTATAGTATATAAGTATATAATATATTAGTATAGATAGCAATACGTAAAGTTGAATTGCAGAAAATAAAATCTTAACTATCGACAGCCCTATTGGGCTGATAAAAGAATAACAAAACAGCCAGTTCATGGAGTTCGGAACAAGAAGAATCGTTTGCGAAACTTTTTATTGACACGGCGCTAGTATAAAAGTGAACGCCACTAAACACCGAAGGAAATATTCGTCTGTTAAGGAAAAACTTCCTAAACAGTTTTTTTGTTTCCAAATCTTTTGTGTCTTAAGCTTTTACTGCTAAAGGTTTACGACTTAGCTTTGAAGAATGAAGGCGAATTTTCCTGATTATGTGTTTACTCGCTAGATTTTTCTTCATTCTGTAATCTATAGAAGGTTGTACAAAATCATACGGATCTACTGTTTATGTAAAGAAGTTTAGACAGGAATGTACAACATAAAATTACAGCACGTTAATTTGTAATTATTTGTAATTTGTAAAATTGTATCGATGCTATTTTAGCAAAGTCTTTGCTTTCCACTTGCTTGCTTGCACGTTGCTAATAACTACATTACAAACGAAAATATGGGGGCACGAAAATTCCTCGAAATGTTTCGAGAAAAGATAAACATGGCGACATTTTCTACAAAATATGTTAACCCTAAAATTCAGTAAATATTTATTTATTCAATTTCAAACCAAAACCAAGGTGATATTATAATATAAGGCTCGTGAAGCTGAAAAATAAGCTGGTATTTTCTCGTCAGTGTTTTGACAAGTCGGAGCCGATGTGTCAAACTAAATTCCAGAGTTTTTCTGTCCCTCGAGGATTAACCGCTACATTCCTGATGGGTTCAATCATTATTACAGTAGGTTTATATACCTACCACTTATTATCCTGTGCTATTTCTGAGCTGAGATCCTATTACGGCCGAACCGATTTGCCTGAAAATTGGTGGGGACGTAGCTTAGAATCAAGAGAAGGGCATAGGATACTTTATATCCTGTTCCCGAGGGACTCAAAACTCGAGAACGGCTGGGCCGATTTGGATAATTTTGGTCTTGACATAATTGTGGAAGTTCAGGAAAGGTTTAAACAGTGAGAAATATTGAAAACGGTGTAGGTTGTAGGAATAGGTGTAGGAGTAGAGTAGGAGTAGTCTTTTTTTTATTCCAGTTCATATTTAAGACAGAACAGAAAAGTGTAGTGTGTCGGGACATCTACGGTGTTATTCATAAAAAAAGCTTATAAAACGTTTATAACGTATAATAGTTAAAATGCTCGATAGGCTTATATAACGTTCGATAAAATTGTCTATTCATAACAGTTCTATAAACCTATTTTAACTAACAATTGTCTTTAAGCAAAAATGTTGCCATTATTAGGAAGTTGGCAAACAAGTTGGATGAACATATTGAATCGATCATAGATAATATGTATCGATTGTCCAAATCTTTGAGTATCCAACTATAACGGAGACGCCATTGTCAGGCGTTCCCCGCTGCCAAAGGTTAGACCCTCCGGTCGTGAGGGTTGTATAAAACTAGTTGCTACGCGTTTTTGACGTATTCGGAAAATTACAGCGAGGCGGAACGAACCAGAGCAGAAAATGCCGACTTGCTGTATTTTTTCCTGCAAAAACAGATCGGAAACATCAATTAAACAAAAGGATGGTGTTACTTTCCATGTGTATGTATTATTTTGCCTAAATATTAACAATAATTGCGATATATTAGCAAAAATCCAAAAATTTTACTCGATGAACAAATGTTGCTACTAAATCGTACAACATCCAAATTTAGGGTAATATTTAAAAGTAGTAATTTATAAAAACTTCTATTTCATATTCGTTCTTGTTTTTACTATTTCATAATGAAGAAACATGACTAATTAATTAGTACACTATTTACAATTTTGTTTTTCTTCATGATATTATTTCACGAAACACATTGAAAATTTGCAAATTATTATAAAATAATTATTCAATTGTGTTAACAAACTTTTGTTTATAATAATTATTATTTATTACAATAAAATATGTGCGGATAAATTTATCCTGAAATTATGCATTTTTAATTTATAAACAGGCCACACTTCATAATAAAATTAAAAATTTTAAAAACCCCCCGACACAAAAAATAAACTCTAAAAAATAATAAATAATATTTTAAACCTATTATAATTATATTATCACATATAATATTATGTAAGTTGAAATAATTTTATTTTTCAATCGTCGCCTCGTCGGGGGACCGCTAAAGTTTATAAATATTTTTACAACAACAGCTAATTAATTATTACGAATTACATTTAAGTAGGTATGAGCAAATTTTTTTCGGAGTAAATTCTTTTGTTCATTCTGCGACTACACGTGTTTTTTTCACATAGCGGTCCCCCGACGAGACGACGATTGAAAAATAAAATTATTTCAACTTACATAATATTATATGTGATAATATAATTATAATAGGTTTAAAATATTATTTATTATTTTTTAGAGTTTATTTTTTGTGTCGGGGGGTTTTTAAAATTTTTAATTTTACTTTTATTTTATCCTTTTAAAAGTAGGTATAAATAATGATTACCTTACCATATACATACTTTCAACATCATTGAATTAACATGGTACCAAATTTCGAATCGATAGGACATGTGGACGATAGTCAGATCCCCTCATCAACTAATAAAGAAAAGATGATCTTCAAACGGCTAATCAGGTCATGGTTACCTTACCATGTTCTTTAAATATCGTTGAAGTAACACGGTACCAAATTTCGAATCGATCGGACATAAGAAAGTTAGTCAGATCCCCTCATCAACTAGAAAAGAGCTGATCATCTTCAAACGGCTGATCAGGTCATGGTTACATTAGCATGTTCTTTGAATATCGTTGAAGTAACACAGTACCAAATTTTGAATCGATCGGACATTGGAAAGTTAGTCAGATCCCCTCATCAACTAGAAAGAGCTGATCATCTTCAAACGGCTGATCTTCCCACCACCAATTTTCTCATCAAACGAAGCTACGAACCCTGTCGATTAAGTCATCAATATTCTCTTTCAGTGCGCTTTCATTTGAGACCTTACTCGAGTATATTTGCACATTCGGATTTTCTTCCCCGCTTTCACCCCCCACAACTTTTAAACGGCTCAACCGATTTTCATCAAACATGTCTAAGAACACTCGCATGTAAGTCACCTTTAATAAAAAAGAAACTAAATTGAAGTCGCTTCATCCGTTCGGGAGCTATGATGCCACAGACAGACAGACAGACACACCCACAGACAGACACACCCACAGACAGACAGACAGACCGACAGACAGACAGACAGACAGACAGACACGTCAAACTTATAACACCCCTCTTTTTGCGTCGGGGGTTAAAAACTGAGGGTTGTGACAACGTAAAAGAAATATCGATATCGACTTTATCAGTATGTTATTCTGACCATTATTTTTTTAGATTTCCTAAAAATAGGATGATTAGGAATGCCTGGGTCCAAGCTTGCGCTAATCATTTTTCTTGGTTTCCCAAACGTACGAGTACAATTTGCTCGGTGCATTTTGAAGTTTCATGTTTTATTGTTCAGACGAACAACAGTAGGAGATTAAAACAGCGCGCCTTGCCAACTTTGAAATTATTAAAAGTGCATTTTATAATTAACTAGTTTTTGCCCGTGAATTTGAACCAATCTTTGAACTACTTATGGTGAACATTGGTAAACATTGAGGTGGATCAGAACTATTATAAATGCAAAAAAAACGTATTTAGGGTGGACCCTATTTATCAAAACGATTCCGCAATTTTACTTAGCTCTACCTTTTTTAACCGACAAAAAACCGAAGGAGGTTCTCAAGTCAACACATACTTACGATTATAGTACGATTTTGGTATTTTTTTTATTTAATAATATAATATATTTTAAATATAATATATGTATGCTTCACGTCATGTCAATCTGGTCTCGTGGTAAGTTCTCGAAGAACTTGTTTTACGGGTATAGGTGTACCAGAATCTCATGGCAAATAGGGAAATAAAATTTTGTAGTGTGCAATACTGGAGAAATTGGATTAAACGATCTTGATACTGGTTAATTTTTAGTTAAATCGAAACTGTCTTAAGTTGATTTCCTTTTTCCTCCTCTCCTCCAGGCATGGAAAATAAACCATCATTCGATGTGCCATCGACGATTCACCGTATAGTTGTACTGGAAACACCTTTAAGGAAGTCACAATAAGTATCTAAGAAAATATAAAAAAACTAAAAGTATCAAAACAACTCACTCTAACTTACCGGTCAACTCTACCACGAGCTTTAAATTATAAGATTGAGTTTGATTTACACCTTCTTCTTCCTGTATTTTAAGATAGACATTGAAAACAATATTTCTCGCTTGAGATCGAATTTCCTTTTTGAACACTTTCACAAAAACAACAAATTCCAAGAACATATTCACAAAATTTTAGCAGCGGTTGACAGATCACGTACTTTGATTTGAGGAGTCATACAAGTATGATTTTCATATGGCAATGTCAAGACATTGCCATATGAAAATCACATTATTTTTTTTTAAATGCCATGAGATTCTGGTACACCTATACCAGACAACGGAAATTTATTTAATACTATACACATATTTAATATTTTTATTATATTCTACACACATTTAATACCTACACACCCATAACCCAGGAACACAGAAAAACTTTATTTACTTCGGCGGGATTCGAACCCGCAATCCCCGGCTTGAGCACAAACACGCTCAACCACTGAACCACAAAGGTCGTCTAATTATTATTGTAAAGATTTTACTTCTAAATTCATCCTATTGTCACTAAATGGTAGACCCACGGACTCCTTTTTTTACAACAACAAATAAAAAGCGTGAAGCGTGCTAGATAATGGGTTTCAACACGTATGAGGCTAATTCTTGAAGCTATTATCTATTTTACTTTAGTTATTACGGCTGCTCCACCCGCGTAAATATACTATCGGTTATCCCGCGGGAATACTCTACTTTTCCGATATAAAAAGCCTATGTTTTAATCCAGAGCCTAAACTACTACCGTACCAAATTTCATCAAAATCCGTTCAGTAGTTTTTGCATGAAAGAGTAACAAGCATCCATCTATACATCCAACCATCTATCCATCCAACCATCTATCCATCCATCCATCCTCACAAACTTTCACATTTTATACTATTACCTACTAGGATAGGATGTGAAAATTTGTGAGGATGGATAGATGGTGAATGTATGGATGTTCTTTAATATTGTAAAACATACTTTTGTTCTATCACCAATAGTTTCCGCAGCGCATGCGACGAAAGTTGTTTAATGGCATTTTTGACACCTTCGGTTACGTTACTAAAGTTTTAGTAAGAATCCCTAATCTTTTCTAGCAATAAATATAGCCTATTTTACTCAGGGTGAATGTAGCTTTCTAATGGTGAAATAATTTTTGAAATTGGCACAGTAGTTTTGTAGTTTATTCATTACAAACATACACACAAAAATACAAATCTTTCCTCTTTATAATATTAGTATAGATTATTATATACTACCTAGATATTATATAAACAAATATTTTTTTAAACGACGTACAGTCAGATTAGACCGCAAATTAATATTTATCTATACTTTCTCTCATTAGTTATTCTATGTGCTAGTTAGACTAGTTAGACATACAGAAACTTATAAGAGAAAATATAGGTAAATATTGAAAAAATCGATTTCGAATTGATTTCGCTCAGAATAATTTTCCCTAAGAGTTTTTAGCATAGTCAATCAACATGGGAACTTACAAGTTTCTATCTCCTATAGTTTAGAAATGCCAGGAGGATGACCAACTTATAAACCATTATGGAGACCGATTACTCGAAAATGGTTGACTTTGTAAAAAGGTAATTTATAAATTCTTATTTCAATTTTAAAATACCTATAAACTATAGAAAATTTCATTTATATATATTCATAATTACACATGCTAGAAAGACGGACAGACAGACGGATGGTCAGTGCAAATTTATTAGGGTTTCTTGAGCATTACGGAATGCTACAAATTGGTTGTACGCACCAGCCGCTCCGCAACTATGATATTCGCAACACTGCTAAAAATGCTAAAATTCTTCTTCACGCTGGATGACGCTTCCATTTTTGCATGTTTCAACATTTTAATACTTATTTACTTTATGATACTGAGCGAAATTGTAAATTAAATATTGTAGTTAAGATTTAATAGATATAATTTTTAAAATTTACTTTTGCCACACATAAATGGACGCTAATAAGCAATAATGTGTCAACCCACAAGATCGTCATTTTGAGAAAATCGTGTTTAATTAAATTTATTTTCATAGAATTTCAACTATGAGTCATGAGGTTTTTATCAGTTTTTCAGTATGAAAATGATTTAATTCACATAACACTATTTTGAAAATTATAGTTTATCGCCTGAGAAAGCGATTAGTATCAATATCTTGATTTTAGTAATTTTGTGGGTTGACACAGTATTGCTTATTAGCGTCCAAATATTACTAGCCGAACTCATCGATAGTAAAACATCGATAGTGTCAAGCACTAGCCCGCAGAAAGTGGCGAGACTTTTTCGCATAGAAATTAGCTGTCATGTCGTCTCCGTATAGTTGGATACTCAAAGGTCCAAATACGTCTGATCATAGACAACATGACGGCATAAAACTACAATTTGTAGAAGATTTGTTGTCTACGCAATACGGAACGTCAAAATTCAAAAATGCTTTCAAGTTGTCAACTGTTGTCAACGATCAATTTATCGTACCTATTTGAACTTATTTTTGTAGTACCTAACATTATTATAAAAGTAGTTTTAATCGCATTGCAAATGACCTCAACTGTTAAAAGGCATATATGATACACCTAAAATTGGACCATAGTAAGGACGGACGTCAAAGAAAACGGATCAACCCTACCTATGTACACTTTTCTTCGACGCGTAGGTACTCTTTTCTAGTTGTTCAATGACATCAAAGATGTGTAAAGCTTGCATTATTTTATAAAATCAGAAATAATTATTTTGTTTACAAAATAACATTGACAAAATATTTGTGTCAAATGTCAGTTTTTTAGTAATTAGCTCTAATCAGCTGTTATGAGTTCAGCCATCTTGTATCTTATAGTACTGTTAAAGTAGGGTCCTGGCCTCTATAACTTTATGATAGGTTTATAGAACTCTTTGTTGATATTATAATGCTGTTATGAATACAATTTTTTGCTAATCTTCTTATAGTGATCTTATAAAACACTTTAGGTGTTCTATAAGTTTTTTATGAATAAGACCGTAAGTCTATATCTATATTTTTATAAAAGAAAGTCGTGTTAGTTACACTTTTTATAACTCAAGAACGGGTAAACGGATTTGGCTGAAAATTGGTGAGGAAATATCTTAAAACCAGGAGACGAACATAGGATACTTTTTATCCCATTTCCGAGGGACGTGACATAAAACGTTCGCTAAAATTCGGTCTTGAAATAATTGTGGAAGTTCAGGTACTTAATTTTAATGGTTATACTTGCAGCCGTTTTCGAGAAACCGACTATATTATACAGAATGTTTTTTCAGTCAGTGACCAAACTTTATGGAGTAAATTAACTCTTGAATATTTATCAACATTTATTATGGTATCAACTTTACTTCTTGAAAAAAAAAAAAAAAACTTCTGTTTCCTACAAAAGTGCTATGGCATGGATAGCACTTTTGTAAGAAACAGGAGATTTTTTTTTCTGAAAGTTTCGTCACTAACTGCAAAACGTCCTGTATGTACTATGTACAAGATTGTCTCGTATAAGATTATTACCTGAAACGATGTGATGATGATAATAATAAAATTGTATTCTTGTGGGAGTGATTTGAATACGTTTGATTATTCCACCAATCACGGGCAAGGATTGTCTCAGTACAAACGGGCTGGATATTATGCAAAACCGAAATAAATCCGGAGAAGGAGAAGAAGGGTGATTTGCGCGGGAAATTTAAATTTCTCTCCGCTTCTGGACGTCTCGGTATTACCGTGATTTGTACTTGTGATTTTGTGGAATAAATATGCATACGTGGATTTCTTCTTTGTATTTTTTTCATCTTATATTTTGCACAATATACGTTTGAAAAATGTAATCTATAAATATATCGAAAGTTGAGGCAAGATAGTCATAATGGGTAATCTATCCTAGGTAAGAACACGTCAGCTCATGTCTTAGGATGGTACATTACAAACCAATTATGATTGTAAACATGGTATTCACATCGATTATATCACATTGCCTGTGTGGTCTCAGGCTAAAGAATAGGACCACCCCATCTCCTTCCTATGGGTGTCGTAGAAGGCGACTAAAGGATATCAGCCGGATAAGAGGACAACCATCTTCCTCGCCCGCTTGGGCTCCGGTAACCGTTTCATGGCGGTATAACCATGTCTATATTCTGGAATGCTCTAAATGCCACAATTAACTGATAGTTGGCAGCAGCGCTATTAGTGAAAAGCATTCCAGTCTGCGGTCACCAACCCGTTCGCCAAGCGTGGTGACTACGGCAAATCCCCCCTATGCAGCACAACCCAGATTTACGGCCCCCAGTTCCCGGTTGCTGCGCTATTCCTGGCCACGGTAACGGCGCGGCGGGGGGTGCTAAGAATCTCGGAACCCTTATGGTTATGTCATTTCCGTCCGCCCGTCCGTCCGTCTTTGGTTTACCATCCAAACGGTTAGTGCTAGAAAGATGTTTGCATGAATGTTTATTTACCACGTCGACAAAGTGCTAAAATAAAATCATGGTGTAATTGTATAATAAAATCATATAAAATATTGGTATAATCAATAATGGTACGGAAACCTCAAACCTATGTGCACAAGTCCGAGTTGCGCATGGCCGGTTTCATTTATAATAATAGTAATATATAATTAAAATATAATTTATAATAATAATATTATGTCGCTTGCGACGCGCGCAAAAGTTGATTTCGCAAAAACCGTACATTTTCCGCGATAAAAAGCCTTCCTCCCCCGTGGTTTACTCTACATCTGTGCCAAATTTCATCAAAATCGGTCCAGTAGTTTCGGAGCCTATTCAATGGGAACAAACAAACAAACAAACAAACTTAATTATATTAGTACATATAGAATACATCGTTAATTTACCTGTGACTCATGCGAATTTATCCTGTGATAGAAACTAAAATAGTACGTCTAACAAGAAGACAGCAACAATATTCGAAATTCAAAGTTTGTAATTGGCAGGATAACGGCACACGGGACCATCGCTCAGATTAAAGCCTGAAATCTCCAATTCAAATCCATACAATAAATTAAGGAAACCCTTACCATAACTTTTCTAATTTATTTTGTCTTGTTTCAATCAATAATTTCCTTTCATATATTTTATTACTAGCTGGTGCCCTATTATATTATTTTACAATCCTAGTCCTTCCGAAAAAAAATAAGCTTTTATAAATTCTGTATAAATAAAACAAGCTGGTTGACTGATGTATCAATGCACAGGCCAACTAACGGCTAGAAATTTGAAATTTTGCATACGTTTTTCTCATATAACATAGGCATCCACTATGGTAGGATTTTTCAAAATTTTATCAAATAGGCGATAGACGTAAATATATATTATTTATTACTAGATGTTGCCCACGACTCGTGCGCGCAAAAGTTTATTTTGCAGAAACCGTACATTTTGCCGCGATAAAGAGTAGCCTATGTCCTTCCCGTAGTCTCACGGGTTTTCTAAACCTCAACTCGTATTTAAAGTAGAGAAGTAGAGTAGCGTTTTACATTGGTTTGACGTTTACGAGTATACCGTTTGTCAGTTTGGGCTATGCGTGTTTTGTATGGAAACTTTGCCTTCGACCTGAATTTGACGTTCTTAAATAATGTCAAATTAAGAACGTCTGTGGCTAGGTTTAAATTGAATTCTTTATTAGGGTGCACATACTCCATGTCCATACGGGCAGCACATAGAGTATTGTTCGAAATCCTATTTTTCTTTTTATCGACAAAATGTTGTCAGCGTACTTTTGTTGTTTTCGAAGAGCTTTTAGTGCAAAAATAAAAAATCTACTCCCATTTTGTTCAGTGCACTCTCAACTATAAAGAGGACGTCTTTGTTTGTTTGTTTAATTGAATATACTCCGAAACTACTGGACCTAATTGTTAAAATTTAACATAGATATGAAATAGACTACGGGAAAGAACAAAGGCTACTTTTTATAACAGAAAAGTGTACGGTTCCTATGTGATCTTCTTTTACGCATGCGAAGTCGTGGGAAATGTGTAGTATATTATTGTCAGTTGAGCAAAGACGATTTATGTGGAAAGATTGACAGTGTCATACAAATATTATGTTAATCAAGACCCGGAAAAAATACGCTTCTCTTGCCCCAATTATTATCCTTGTATTACGAGTATGATGATTGTCTGATAAATTAATCGGCAGTGTCTTTACGCCGAATCCTACTTACTATTATAAATGTGAGAGTTTGTGAGGAAGGATGGATAGATCGATGTATGGATGGATGTTTGTTACTCTTTCACGCAAAAACTATGAATTAATTTTGATGAAATTTGGTATGGTAGTAGTTTTATTGAATTAATACATACTTAATGCTACTACTTATAATGTTACTACTAATAATGCTACTTTTTATTTCGAACAAGTAGTATTCCCGTTGGATATTTTATTTACGCGGGCGGAGCCGTGGGCAACAGCTAGTGTTGTATATAAAACCTCAGACTAAATAAAAAGCGGAAACAGAGATTTTCCAAATAAAATCTGATGCCAGTTTTTATGTTATTCACGTACTACTATGGTTTCTATGCATAGAAACCACCATAGATACAGCCTCCGTGGTCTAGTGGTTGGAGCATAGGCTCTCGACTCGGAGGTGTGTTCGATTCTCGCATTGGAACAATAAAAATGTTGTTTCCAATTTGGTTAGGACAATGCAGGCTGATCATCTGATTGTCTGACAAGAAAGATGATCCATACGTCGGATGGGCATCGGATGCGGGATGGGCATGGTATGTAAAAGTCGGAACTGCGCCTGATGCGCAATAAAAGTATTTGAATTTGAATTTGAATTTGATCTCTCATGAGTTGTGTCGGTAATCAGTCCCACTGGATTATGAGAGTAAAGGAAGAGAGAGTGCTCTTGCGCACTACTGCGCACACACTTGGGCACTATATATATTACTCCTGCGTAACTGGCCTGGTTTCAAAGAAACCGGCCACCGTCACCGAAATCGGTGTGGGGAGTTATTATTATTCTGCCGTCCTCAAACTAAAAGGCGGCTAAATGACAAAAAGAGTTTTTGAGGTAGAGCTAAAAAACGTATTATTTGGAAATTGATGCTAGTGATTTTGTATAAACAATTATTAATGTTTTCGTGAACGTCTTATTTACTATATATACATTAACAATTGTTTATAGAAAATAACTAGCAGTATTATAAAAACCACACACCTCTACAGCTCACCTTATAAGGCATGGCGTAGTTTCGGTACATGTGTCTGCGTGACACTGTAATTATACACAGCGAGCAATAGTCTACACTGTGTGGTTCGCAGAACTTTGTCGTCACTTTCTTATTTGGTCTCAGCATAAACTGGCAGTTAGCACTTATTCGCACTCTTCAGGTGTTACGTGCATCCATGATAGAAGGAAATTGCTGTCTATCAGGCGATCCTTTTACTTGTTTGCCATAAACAATATGAAAATAAAAAAATAAGTGCCTACTACGAATTTGCAGAACTCACTAAAATACAACCTCAGAAAGAAAGAACTATCAAATATTACGGGTTTTTGTCTACAATAATAATATGAATTTTAAGACTATAGGATCCATCGACTACCTCACTTTGTTATTATAAAAATTATATCTATGGACGCCTTACACCATGTCAGTCTGGTCCCTTGCTAACTGCTAAGTATCCAAAAAAACTTGTGTTACTTGTATGCTAGTGGCGTGGGGTTCCTATAACTCCATTCCTATCGGCTTCCCTTACCAGGTGGTAAGGGAAGCCGCTACTTACTTTTTCCAAATTCCTACCTTATACAATCTAGGGCTTTCATTTATAGGAGAAACGTCCGTATTTATGCAAAAAGGAACCACCCAGCAAAACACACTTCTGAATATATCAAAGGTTTTACAAAAGCATGTGCAGGTCTGTTTTGTGAAGCAAAATGACTATTTATTTTATTTAAATTTATCGATTAATTACTAATTTAATTATATAGATGTAATTTTGCTAAAGATACTCTTAAACTTTCTAAATAATTAAGAAAATGTGCATGTGGTTCCTTTTAACGTTTACTATTCGACAGGTATTCTTATATACAAAAAAGAACCATAGCCCAGGAACTTATTGAATGAAATAAAACTATGTATTTATGTTAATGTACCAAAGCTTTAATTGGCATAAATCATAAAATAAGAAAGTTTAGAAAGAGTTTAATCAACGTTGTCATCAAATTAGATCTCGAAATCCACCGTGTCTAGCCCATTTATGTCATCTTCTAATGCATCATCACAAACGTCGAGACCATTGTAAAAACTTTGTGCATCCTGTGGAATTAAATGTAGGTAATATGGACTGAATATCGGCTAGTTTCGCTGCTGGTGATACTGGCTTTCCTGACGGCCATAGGGGAACTAAATGTTCCGGCAAGATTACAGCTGGTCTGCCGTGAACAGGTGCTCTTCCTATATTTACTTCCACAGAATCACCAAGGAAATCTTCTTTAAAATAAATTGAGTTAGGTGAGTCTCTTTTCAGGTATATTTCCCGAGTTTGTAGCCAATTAATGCATTCTTTATTAATACCACGTTTTCTGTTATTGATAATTTTTTCAACTTTAAGAGTGCCCAAAAAATCTGATTTTTCCATTAAGGTAACTAAAAGAGGTTGTTTTTTCTTACAGTCTTTGATAACCTGCATATAATTAGTGGGAGTGTATAGCCTTGGATATTTCTTAAGAGCTGTTTCAATGTGCGAAAAATCTCTGTCATTCGGTAGGTAGCTATGTCCGGGTGATTATAGCTATGTGTGTGATTCTTTTGTGCAAAAAATATAAGCATTACATTAAAAAAATATTTTACGTATAACGACACCACAGAAACTTGGTTCCATTTGGTGTAATAAAAAAAAAATCATGACTGATAGATACATGTGTCATGTATAATAGTACCAAGTATGTGTGGATCAGTTTTGTATAAAATAACTTTGTATTGATATCGTGTATTTGTTTGAACGATAGAGTCCCATCAAGCTGTGGTTCTGTTTTGCTTTATATGTAATGTTTATTAATGCTGTTGGTTCTGTTCTGCTTTTTGTATACCTTGTTTCTAAGGAGAAAATCATGTGGTTCTATTTTGTATCTGAATTTTTGACCAATTTAATACAGCATTCTTTAAAAAAAGTAAAAAACGAAATTTGTCGGGTGGTTCCTTTTTGCATAAATACGGACACAGCCTTCGCCACTGTTGTATGCTATATATAATAATATATTTAAAGTTTTATTACATTATACACATATTTAATTATATTAAAACATAATACGTATCCATGACCCAGGAACACAGAAAAACTTTTTGTTTCTTCGGCGCGGCGGGATTGGAATCTGCAACCGTTTGAACACCAACGCGCTTAACCACTGAGCCACAGAGGTCATCAATGATAAGATCTAATAGAATATTATTATTAGGTAGGTATAACTAATTAAAATATGTACTTTAAACGAGATCATTTATGCCAAATACAAAGCGAATACGGACATTAAAATGATAGAAATTTCTGATTTTATAACTCCCTATTTCCCAGCTGTTACCGGGTCGTTATAAATACTAAATTAGCGAGAACAAAATATTATTACAGATGTCATTAATTATAATTAATAATAATTTATTACAGTAACTAGCTATTGAGTCATTGGTATTGAATTCAATGACTGAGATTAGTCTTTTAAAGTACCTACCACCTACGTCCTACAAAAGTGTCTTATTCTGGTAAGGGTCTGTTTCACAATCTACTGATTATCGCAGCTTATTTGCATGATTATTGATTTGTCTCTATCGCTCAGTATAAAGTAAACAGCGACAGTACTTCCGAATAAGTTATCCGACACTTGCGATTGTGCAACAGGGCCTCTAGTCAAGATGCATTCGATAATTTCGACGGCGAAGTTCGATAACAAAAATGTATGGGATTTGACATAAGGCATCTCAAGCGACAAGTCACTTGATCACCTGATGGAAAGCGATTACCATCTCCCATGGACACCCGCAACATCAGAAGAGTTGCAAGTACGTTGCCGGCCTTTTAGGATGAAATACGCTCCCTTCTTGAAGGTTTGCAGGTCGTAATGGTCCGGAAATACTACTGGCGATTATTTATCTGATCATTACCATTCTTATATATAAAAATGAATTGCTGTTCGTTAGTCTCGCTAAAACTCGAGAACGGCTATACCGACTTGGATAATTTTGATCTTAAAATAATCGTATCAGTTCAGGTTTAAACGGTGAGAAATTTTGGTTCATACTCAAAACAACGTTTATCGGGACAGCTAGTAAAATAGTAGAATATAACTATGAGCATTAGTCAAATGAATAAGTAAGTTATGACATTGTGAAATGTGAGAATGGGCATTAAGAAATCTTGGAAAATTGTGGGAAAAGACGGGGTAAACTTTTCCTACCATTTATAATTGTTTTCTATGATTATATTCTAAAAAATCTGCACATTTAAAACATGGTTGAAGTTGCCACCTAGGGGTCAAAATTCGACCTCAATTAATGTAATAAATATTATTATAATCTTTGACACCATTTTAAATTTAAATTGTGACAAATGTCATACTCCTTCTTTGCATACTTTACGAAAGAAAAATTAACAAGTTTTTGCTTCACGTAAAAGATGTTATTATTGAGATAAGAAAAGAAATAAGTACTTAAATTATTAAAAAAAAGTAAAAAGTGTTACAAGTTCATCTGCCCTCTATAGCTAAAAAAGTTTTAAATAAGATTAACTCACCAAAATCCACTTCAAGAACTTCAGTTTAAAAATTCAAAAACCACACAGTCATTCAACGTCACAAAACGTTCGAATTTCTAACTTGAATAAATTCAAACTCATCCGAATTCACGTTCAGAAACTTACAATGGTGGATCGGAAAACGCGCGCAACCCCTCCGAAACCTATAATCGTACTAAAACGAGAGCCGTAGCTTTCCCAGAGATAGGGTGGAATATTTTTCTTTGCGCACAAATACCAAACACTTGATCTTGAACCTTATCTCTATTCGCATAAGGTATGTGCATAAAAATGTAACAGCAAATAAAATATTGTAACTATAAACATTTCGTTGAGTTCCCGCTCTTATACGGACACTAATTTGTGTACCGGAAAAGGAAGCCTTTAGGATGTACGCTACAAATACGGAAAAATGTTGCTAAATGTAGCAGATTGATGTGTTTTTCTTTCAACTTGTCCTGCTTGATTCAATTCATCATCATCATTTAACTTTCACAAATTACACTAAATATTATCGTCAAATGGGTAAGGACCCAGTTTCACTTTTTCGGCATTATAATGTTCTATTTTTACTGTTGTTCTAATTACTATTATAAATGTTAAAGTTTGTGAGGATGGATTTATGGACGTTGGGATAGATGGATGTTGATGGGCTCTTTCACGCAAAAAGTACTGAACGGATTTTGATGAAATTTTGTATGACAGTAGTTCAGGCTCTGGATTAGGCTATATATTTTATACCGAAAAGTACAGTCATCCCGTGGGACATTGGGGGTGTGGGGTGAGATAGAGTCGAGGGTCAAAGCTAGTCAATAATAATTGAGTACCTAAATATATTAAAGATCACAAGTCGCTTTACGCAAGCACATAAGAATTTAATTTTTTTGAAGTGTGTTTTTAACTTTTGTCAATTCGAGAACACTGGTGTGGGTTATGTGTTTATTTTTTTCTAATATTTAGTTGTAATTTTTAAGATTTTAACATGTATCTATTATAATTTGTTACAAATAAAAAATAAAAAAAATGTTTTATTTTCAAGTTGACATGAGTAGGGGATATTGTATTACTTTGGACTCTACATTTTTAATTACATAGACTTTTTCTGCTATTGTTTATATTTTTTTCGTAGCTATTCATTTTACATTACTCAAAATGCATCGCTTTTCACCTAAAACCAATGAGATTTCGTCTAAAACCATTTTCATCACCTTAAGTGAAGTGCCGTGTATTCCAATCGTTATATAGCGTCATACAGGATGACGGAATCTTTCTGAGAGTGACGCCTCACGCCTGCCACAGCCATCGGAGCTAAAGGCTTTTTTGTATTTTTATTGTGAGCAAAAACTAAAAAGATACCTATTGTGTTAAACGGTGAGACTTAGTTTGGAATAAACATGTATATAATGTTATTAGTTTTGATGCTAGGTGTACATTTTAAAGAAAATGGGTATTATTGAACAAGTTACCCAGTATAAGATGAAAATCGCTTAATAGCCCTGTTGAATAGTGTGCACGCACACATACTCAATGTAAATACGTAGTTCAACCAGTCTGCAGTTGTTGCGGACAATCAGTGCTTAAATATTCTTAGGTGTCCTAAATCCTAATGTTTAGAAACTGACGATATTATAACTACCAATGGGCTAAATTGCCCAAAGCTTATTAGTTACTTAGCTACCCCACCCTCCACTGTATAACCGTAAGTATATTTTATTATTTACTGTAGGCCTTAGTGGCGACGGCTGGTTCTCCTTCAGGGAAGCAGGGAAGCCCTACCCTGTACATAATAGGTAGGATTTGGAGCGACTTCAAAATTAAGAAGATTGAGTAGAGAAATAGTTAAAATTTTAGCCAAATTTAAAAGAGAAATTATTTCGAAAAGAAGTTTTATTTCATACTTTTTTGTGTATTTTATCTTTGGAAGTCAGTTAAATATTTTGTTTAAAAATAATTTTCTAAATAATATTGGATTTTCTTATGTTACATGGTTTGTTTTCTTGTTAGCGGCACATCGAACCCATTCGTCAAAGTGGATTAAGCGCTTATCCTGGACGCTATTGGAAGTCTGATACCAAAGGAATTCTATAAATGACAGACTTATTTCAAGTCTGTTTGCAATAAATACCGTCTCAAGTGTGAAATGAGAACTATTTCTGTAATAATACTTTTGGACTCTTTTAATTAACGACGTTTCCACGTTTTACATTTTTTAATTGAGATACGACGGTAAAAACGTATGAGTAAAATTATTATTAGTATGTAATTTATCTAGGCACCAAATGTTGACCTATATAGAATTTTAAAATTTAACACACCTTTATAAAAATAGAAATTTAATAAAGGTAGTGTTAAAAATTATTGAATTATGTTAACGTAACCTGACCTAAGTGACGTCTATTTAAAAAGTGGTTTATTGATTTTCCTCATCTGCATTTTCCCAACTTTACTCGCACCTACACAATTTTGCTCCTATAATCCAGAACGCCGGAGAAAATTCAGAGCACTAAAAATAAAGCTCTGGACTAATACAATAGAGTTGAAAACCGAACGAGTGTCGAGTTAAATGTCAATGCCATTGATGACAGCTCGACACTCAATACTTAGATTTTCGGCTCTATTTTATTATCGTAGAGTTATATTTTCAATGCTCTGAATTTTTCCCTGCCTTACGGATTCCGGAAAAATGAGTCCCGCCCTAACACCCAAAGGATGACTGGTAGAGAATGTCATATGGCATTAAGTCCTTTGTACTTTAAGTTTAAATAAATAAAAACAACAGATAAAGTAACAAAAACTTCTTCTTATTGTTTATGTGAAAATGTACATAATATTGTATGTTTATATTTTATGTTTCGCGTTTCAACAATATTAGGTATTTCCAGTAGGACTGAACATAATATTATATTATCTTGTTGTTTATATCTACATATTGTACATTTATATTTTATTCAAATTTATATGTTATCTTTCGCTTTTCATCCAATATTAAGTATTTCCAATGGGACACAACATAATATCTATTATATTTCTGGAACACTTGCGAAACGAACTAGTCAAGAATAATGCATTTTCCCCAGGAAAATAAACGAAGAAGCACTTTCAAAAAGTAAGTGTGGAAGAGGGAGAGAAAGATATGAATGAAAGAGAACTGCCTCGCAAGTTCAATTTGTAGCGTCATGTTTCTTACACCAATATGAGAGTAATCTACATAGAAAGGTGATAAGCATGAAAATGATCTAAATTTTATTCCGGTTGGCTTATATACTTAAGTATATAATAAGATATATATTATCTTATATATAAAATTCTCGTGTCACAGTGTTCGTTCCCGTACTCCTCCGAAACGGCTTGACCGATTCTCATGAAATTTTGTGAGCATATTGAGTAGGTCTGAGAATCGGCCAACATCTATTTTTCATACATAAATAATTTATAAGGCAAAACAACGTTTGCCGGGTCAGCTAGTAATAATATATAATAATATAGACGAGGCATGTCGAGGCAAAAACTGTCCACACCTAAATGGCCCTACTTTTGGAGATGTTTCAGGCATTTTGACATTTGAGGTATGATGAAATGAAAATTCGCGTAACTTTTTCTCTTTTTCTTCTATGAAGATTTTTTTCTGTCAAACGCACGTCATAGGCCATAGCTTATATTTAGCACGCGTCGATGTACTAAACAACTTTTGAAGTCTTTGGGTTGGCTAACATTTTTCAATTTAGCCGAGAAATAAATGATAAAGTGAGAAAGAGACACAAATATCTCGGCACGAAAAGAGCGGCTTGACCGGAGAAATTCCATGGCCTCAGAGAATAAATAAATAAAATAAAAAGCCTTTTATTTCTTGCCAAATACAAATTCGATTAAATAGCTTAAGTTTACGTATTTTGTTTTCAATTTTAATTTCGTTTTATTGTTAATATTTTATTCATTATTATTTCCATTCTAATGTTTTAGTATAGTATATCATAAGATTTTTTTTACATTCATATAATTATATTATGTGTATACTTCAATGTCAGTTGCTTTGATTAATTATTACATAGATACGTTATATCCTTACAGAACTGACAATATTTCTGTGCCACGACACACATTGACATGGGACGCGTGTCAATATGTCAACGTCGCATATATTATTCGCGGAGCACACTAACCAAAATTGGCCCGACTCGGGCCAATTCGAGTCTTCATTTTTACGCGTTTATAACATATCTACCTCTTTTTAATATTATATATCTATGGTTATATGTAATTTGATATCAATTAAATTAAATTATAATTGTATAATATGTTTGTGAGCAAGAAGGTCCTCAGGTAAAGGCCTCCTCCAGAGATTGCCATACATGTCTAACGCTGGCCTTAGAGAATACCGCCGTGAAATAATGCTTACAGTTTCGCCGAGTGAGTGAGGGCCAAGGTGGTGTGGGACTTTACAGATTGGGAACGCACTTGTAATTCCTGTGGTGTTTGGGGCTTTCCCACAGACTTCTTGTCCACATTCCTACAGAACCTAGAAAATGAATTTAGTGATGTGTAGTGACTAGTGGTGAATAAAATTAGGAATTCCGTTGGAAGTTTTGGGCGAAACCTCGCTAATTCGGAAACAATCTCCAGACGCCGTGAAACTATGCGATCGTTGAGCACTGTAGAATTTGGTGTGCTCCACTTGGTGTCTTTTGAAATCCTACTAATATTAGAAATCTGAAAGTTTGTGAGGATGTATAGATAGATGGATGGATATTTGTTACTCTTTCACGCAAAAACTAATGAATGAATTTTGATGAAATTTGGTATGGTAGTAGTTTGTGCTCTCGATTAAAACAAAGGCTACATTTTATCCCGAAAAAGTACAGTGTTCCCGTGGCATACTGTATTTACGTGGATGGAGCCGCGGGCAACAGCTAGTAAAATGTAAGTTGTTGTTCTTATCTTATCTTCTTTCTTCTCTTCTTCTTTCTTCTTATCTTCTTGTCTTATCTTATCTTCTTTTATATAAAAATCAATTACTGTTCGTTAGTCTCGCCAAGACTTGAGAACGGCTGGACCGATTTGGCAATTTTGACCTTAAAATAATCGTATCAGTTCAGGGGAGGTTTAAATGGTGAGAAATTTCAGTTCATAATTAAGGCAGAACAACGTTTGTCGGGTCAGCTAGTTATAATATAAAAAATCTCGCATAGGACAGGATGTGCATAGTAGTTTGGGGGTAGGTACCTGATTTGTTTCATATTTTGTAATTTCAGTTAAATTATATTATTATAATGTATGTGGTGAAGGTGAATTTATTCCACTTTCGACGGCTTCTATGGCAATGTACATCAATGCTAGGATTCATTAGCCTGCATAATAAGAGGCTGCTTAAAGGATAATAGTTTAATGTTGTATGTTTTGTATTGCAGTATAAAGTTTAATGTACCTACATGTTTTAATTATTAATTTCGTACCTAAAAAATAAAATTACAACGAAAATATCCTTATATTATCTTATAAAAATAAAAAATAAATGGGAATATTTAAAAGATTCAAGTGAAACACACCAACTAATTCCAAGTGTGAGAACTGTTCTAGCGAACAAATACCACGAGACGTTCTGTCAAACGATCTGCCAATATTTGACTCCACATCTTGTTTCTATTCTATTCAATAAATCACATGGAATGAAGCCAATTATTCATCATCATCCAGATTTTCTGTACAGAGGAATACATAATTATGCTAATATGACAGTTTGTGAGTAAATATGACGTATTATTGTTACGCTTTCAGGTCTAAACCAGTAAAAATATTAATAATACTATCCTGAATTGTAATAGTTAATTATAATTACATTTTATAAACTTTTTAGCTGCCTCGACGTTGCAGTGCGTCAGGGATGTTTGCTGAGACGCGCGTGGACTGCTTTTACGCGACAATGCGAAAAAGGTGCGCGTCTCTGGTGCGTAGGGTGAGTGGCAGTACCAACAGCATACTGAACATGTTTGCTGGAAGACTTGACTGCCTGTATGTGAATCGCTGTGGCGCTGTGTCACATGGAATGATTTAATGTTGAGATATGTCTCACTATTAAATAATTATTATTTGCTTGATAAATTTCAATAATTTTAAAATGTAATAAAATATAAATAAATGTAAAAAACAAACACTAGTTTTTAAGTTTTCAAGATTACTGTAACTAACATGTGGACCGTAGATGTCCGAAATAAAGATTTTTATTAATATTATTATTATTAAACCCGAAAAAAAAAATGTCCATAGGCTCTCCCATATGGGAATCTCTATTCCGTTATAGACAATCAAAATCGTTGGCAATAAATGCAATATTCAACTAATGTTATAAAAGTCAAAGTTTGTCAGAATTGATGGATGGGTGTTTGTTACTCTTTCACGCAAAAACTACTGAATGGATTTTAAAAAAATTGGTATGGTAGTAGTTTGAGCTCTAGATTATAACAAAGGCTACTTTTAACCCCGAAACAGTACAGTATTCCCGCGGGATACCTTATATTATATTTACGCGGGCGGAGCCGCGGGAAAAAGCTAGTCTGATAATAATTGAAGTAATTGGCTTATATTGGCTTATAGTTTTAATAAAAGGTAAGTTTTCTTAGGAAATACCTATTCTTAGGTATAAAAGTAGGCCCTTTAGCCAACGTGAGATCGCTAACTCTAATGACAAAGTTAGAATGTATGGTATTGACATATCGAGCTCTATATCACTTAGCATACGTGTCTCATATATTTTCAATTTCGAAGATCATCATCGTAATTAACGATGGCATGTTGGTTCGTTTAAATTTGTTTCAATCACTTCTTTGTATTCGTAATAAGTAACAACAGATCGACAGAATTTAATCACTCTCGAATCGATTACCAATGGAGAGCAATACAAACAGAAAATATTTAATTTTGTTTCTCTAAACAGCTTAAGATTGTTTATTTATCGAAATAAACAGATTGGACGAAATAGGTTTTCTGAGTCGCCGACGCCTTATTTAAATAGCACTCATCCCTATAATTGTAAAAAAGATATAATGTGTATTTCAATAGTATTTTTATCTGCATAGTCAAAATATTATAATTGCATTGGAATGATTCAATAAAATTATAAATTAAAAAAAATAAAAAATAAAAATTATGTCATGGGATACTCTTCCCGACTTACCTGTCCGGTAATTGTGGTATTGTATACGGGTATGCGACCCCGGCTTCCCTAGCTCTTACTGTCCTATCCCTTGCCCTCCTGGGCGGTAATATCCTACATTCCCTATTTCCCACTCTAACTTACCAATCTTCCTTTCCACACCACCTATCCTTCCCCTTCCCTATTTCTACCCTCTCCACCAATCCGTGGAAACGCAATGGATAATCAAAAATAATTTAATAAAAAAATAATTAGAAAATAAATCGTTATTATCTAATAACCAATTCGGATTTAGATCAAAATTATCAACCGCTGATGCTGTGCACAATTTGACAAATCATATCGCCCAAGAACTTGATAAAGGTAATCATGTAATTGGAATATTCCTTGACCTTGCCAAAGCGTTTGATACAGTGTCAACCGAAATCCTCTTGCACAAACTTAAATGCATAGGAATAAGAGGTAACCAACTAAAATTATTTCAAAGTTACTTAGAAGAGCGCACTCAATGTGTAAAGATTGGAAATGGGTTTAGCTCATATGTAAATAATACACAATATGGTGTCCCACAAGGAAGTATTTTAGGGCCAACATTGTTCCTAATATACATAAACGATCTGTGTGAACTAACCCTAGACCACGGTATAACCATATCATACGCTGATGATACTGCACTTATTTTTTCAGCTAACTCATATAATGAAGTATTCAAGTATGCTCAACACGGGTTTAACATAGTAAACGTATGGCTTCGGACTCATTTATTAACATTGAACGCAGAAAAAACGAAATATATGAAGTTCTCAATGCGCAAATCCACCTTAGCTCCTACCAACCACACACTGTATGCCCACTACTGCACAACTCCCTCCACTAGTAGCGAATGCACAATATGCCCTAACATTGGAATATTAAACAAAATAAAGTATTTAGGAATAATTTTAGATGAAAATCTGTCCTTTAAACATCACATTGATGCACTATGTGATAAGATGCGTAAGCTGATGTTTATTTTCAAAAAGCTTCGTCATATAATAGACAAATACCTAATAAGGCAAGTTTATTTTGCTTTATGTCAATCTATATTAACTTACTGTATTACATCTTGGGGAGGAGTGGGTAAAACACTATCATTAACCATTGAAAGAGCACAGAGAGCAATCATCAAATTATGTAACTTCCGTCCATTCCTTTTCCCAACTAATCTGCTTTATGATTCATTTAAAGTTCCGTTCCGTTTAACCGTTCGTCAATTATTCATATTAAATGTAGTTTTAAAGCAGCACGCATCTCTACCCTATTGCTCGGATTTCATCAATGAAAGACGGAAAGATATCGTCTGTCCATTGAAAGCAGATACAAAACATGCTTTTACTGCAAAATTTTATATATTTTTAGGCCCGCTTCTTTACAATAGAATTCATTCTTTATTCAAAATATACGCCCTTAACTATTACCATTGTAAAATGAACCTAAAGAACTCACTTCAAAAATTGACGTATGAGGAAACAGAAAACTTGTTAATAGTCTTAAAATAGTGTTATTGTAGAAATAATAATATGTAATTAATAAGTTAAATTGTATACTATATTTTATTGTATATCAAAATAAATCCTACATTTTATTTATTTATTCTAAGCTAAAAGTTTGTATTATAATTATTTTAGCACTAGTTTTTGCCTGAAACACAGGTTTATCCTAGTTCAGGCGCTATTGTTAACTTTATGTAGATTAAGTATAAATTGTTACCTACTTTTGACCTACCTGTAATTTACCATATTGTATTTTTACTGAATAAATTATTATTATTATTATTATTAATTATCCAAAATGGCGGCGATGTGGTTTGCCACCCATCACGTCTCGTTTCTCGCGGAGGCGAAAAGCGGACCATGGAGAGACGCTTGGCTACGTTGAATGTAAGATGAGGAATGGGTGGTAAGAATTAAAGTGGACGAAGCGAAAGAAGTATGTAAGATGAGGAATGGATGGTAAGAATGAAAGTGGACGAAGCGAAAGAAGTATGTAAGGATCGTAGCAAGTGAAAAGAAGTGGTCTCTGCCTACCCCTACGGGAAAGAGGCGGTCCTTCTTACCCCTACGGGAAAAAGGCGTGATTAAATGTATTTATCAATAAAGTTATTATTTAAAAGCACTTATTCCACTAGACTAAATTTAGAAGTTCTAAATGATTTAGTTACTAAATTCAGTCAAGTGAAATAGCATTTAGCAACTTAATAAATGCTATTTCACTTGACTAAATTTAGTAACTAAATCATTTAGAACTTCTAAATTTAGTCTAGTGGAATAAGTGATTAAGTCTTGTTTTTTTTTTTGTAATAACAACTGCTATGTAGGTACCATGTTTCATGTAAATAAATAAATTGAATTTAATTACTTACGTGTTGTCTATATATAGACCCAAGTGCGAGTCGGACTCGCACACCGAGGGTCCCGTACAAGCCTGTAGTGATTTTGTTACAGCTTAAAGGTATGATCTGAGTATTTGATACGAATTTCAATTTAATACCTCTACGCGTTCATAAGAAAAGGGGTAGTAAATTTAAAATTATTAAAAAAATATTTACTATATGATTTAGCAAAAAAATTACAGTTTTCGCAATTTTTCCTTTATCTGAAATATAAGACGTTGCTTCGTACCAAATTTCAAGATTCTGAGTTCACGCTGTACGTACGTATCCCTGTAGGTCTTGATTCCCTTGCGAGTGACGAAAATTTGCGGAAATTTGCGGCATAAGCGGCTACATCTTTTGATTGCGTTGGCTTAGCAGTTTGATTTTCTCACAGCTCAAAGGGACAGTAGACTTGAGTATTTGATATAAATTACAGCTTGATACCTCCACGCATTCCTGAGAAGAAGGGTCTTGGCAGACAGACGGACGGACAACAAATTTGCGGGATAAATGGCTGTAAATTTTGATTGCGTTGGCTTACAAGTTTGATTTTTTCACAGCTCTAAGGGACAGTAGACTTGAGTATTTCATATAAACTCCAGCTTGATACTTCCACGCATTCCTGAGAAAAAGGGTCTTGACTGACATACGGACGGATAACAAAGTGATCTTTTTGGGTTCTGTTTTTTCCTTTAGAGGCACGGAACCCTAAAAAAGCTAAAACATACTGCGTAAACCATTTACCATCTTATTTCAGTCCATTTCACAGACACGATGATGAACAGTACCTAACTAAGATGTATACTTAAATTTTCAGTATCAGGGAACGGTGTCTCAGCTAGTTTTCAGACGATTTAATTTTTAAGTTTTAACTTTTTAAATCTTTTTAACTTGAACAAATTCTTGTCAAGTGTTCATTGCATTGTGCGCATTGGTTCCGTACTTTGCTAATTTCAGATAAGGCATGATGATCTATGGGTAAGGAAGGCTAGCAACGCTTAGTAATGCCTTTGTGGTTCAGTCTGATTAGGATCGGCTGATCACCTGATTGTCTGACAAGAAAGATGATCCATGTGTCGGATGGGAATGTAAAAAGTAGGTCCTGTGCCTGATCTCTCGACAGTCGGGTCGGTTGTTGCCACACTGAAAAGAGAGAGTGCTCTTGTGCACTGCTCACATACTTGGGCTATTATTATTACGACGCTCACCTTGAACCTCAAAGTAAAAATAAAGTAATAATATTATTTATGCATTTTTTACCCTTACTAACATAACATAATAAAACTAGATGTAGCCAGTGGCTCTGCCTGCATCATTATCCCACACGTCTACATTTCAAGATATAAAGTAGCTTATGTCCTTCCCCGTGTCCCCCGTCGACTCTATATAATATGTGCCAAATTTCATTAAAAGCGGCAATGTTGTTTCGCTGTGTTGTTGCAAAAAAATATAGGTATCCTCTTTAAAGATAAAATTTTTAATCGTAGTGGATATTTGAAACTACACTCTGTGTCTTGTCAAGGACTTAATACAAGATATTGAATTAATTTAATAATTGCTATTACCTTTAAATTATTACTAGCTGTCCCAACCTACGTTGTTCTGTCTAAACTACGAACTGGAATAAATAACTCATTTACGCTTACGACGACGGAACGAACGTCAAATGATTCACAGGTAGGAACAGTTATTATGGGAAAATTTCATTTTCGTTTCCGGTATTTTCCTTGCATTTTTTCCAATATTTCTCACCATTTGAACCTACCCTGAACTACCAAAATCATTTCAAGACCAAAATCAGCCAATTCGGTCCAGCCGTTTTCGAGTTTTAGTGCGACATTTAATCTGCAATCCATTTTTTGTATATATTAGAAGAATATTATTATAAAATCTAGCTGTAATAAATTATAATAACTATTAGATACTCTTATTATCGTCGAACTAGAAATTTAAGCTATCTAAGTTTTTAGTAGGTATTTAAGTAAGTAAAAAAGGAACTTCATAATCTTTACGTGCTATATATAAGAAGCCATAAATGTAACAATTCCTTTGTTACATTTATGGAGTGCTCCTCTTGCGAGGGATCTTTAAAAACTGTCCTAAGTTGTTAAACTCGAAGTACCAACTAGGATATTTAATGCAAAGCGCTTTTAACGCGAGCGTGGAGGTACAACTTCCTAACTTCATATCCCAAGATTCTGCATGAAATCGATATGGTGCGATAGAATTTTCGATTTCATCGTTGAAGAAATCGGTTCATCTAAGAATTATAATAGAGTACATAATATTATATTATATATGTATTCTATGACTAGCGACCCGCCCCAGCTTCGCACGGGTACAATACTGATACTAATACTAAAGAATGTCTTTGAACCTCTAACAAAACGGGCGAAATCTAGTCAAAACAAACAGAAACAAATTAATATAGGTACCTACTAAAACTCAATGAAATAAGTAGGTGGGTATACTTTTATCGTATGAAATACCATAGATCTAAACTCCCCCCGCACGCGCACCCCCGCATTGGTGACGCCCACTTCGCAACGGGCCGTGCAGCAGAAATCGTAATATTTTAATTTCGCCATAACTTCAAAACCACACGTCCAATTTCAATCATTCAAAGACCAAATATTATCTACATAAACTGTACTTAGTGATGAAATAATTTATGTTGATAAGGATTAATAGCATGAGTAAAATAAACGCGTTTAAATGTAGTCCAAAAAAAATTCAAGATTTCTAAATAAAAAAATGGTTGTTGTGCCTCACTGGACATAGATAGGTATAGTGTGTCGCGGACTTTTTTGTAGATATTTATAAGATTACAATTAATTAGAACATTTTATGGTTCTATCTTTTATAGTTTAGGCAGCGTACGCAAAATAAGTAACTTTTCTGGTTGATTTTTTACACCTTGTGTCCGAAAAACCCAAATATTTTACGGAACCCTATTTTTTCCAAAATAAAATATAGCCTATGTTACTCGTAGATATTGTAGCTTTCCAATGGTGAAAGAATTTTTGAAATCGGTCCAGTAATTTTTGAGCCTATTCATTACAAACAAACAAACAAACAAACATACAAACAAACAAAGTTTTCCTCTTTATAATATTAGTGTAGATAATCAGCCTCCGTGTCTAGTGGTTAGAGCATTCGCTCTCGACTCCGAGGTCGTGGGTTCGATTCCTGCATTAAAAGTAAAACAACAAAAAATGTTGTTTCCATGTTTGGTTAGGACAATGCAGGCTGATCACCTGATCGTCTGACAAGAGAAATGATCCATGCGTCGGATGGGCATATAAAAAGTCGGACCTGCACCTGATCTCTCATCAGTCGTGTCGGTTTTCCGTCCCAATGGATTATGAGAGTAAAGGAAGAGAGAGTGCTCTTGTGTACTGCGCACACACTTGGGTACTATAAAATTACTCCTGCGTAACTGGCCTGGTTTCAATGAAACCAGCCACCGTCGCCGATATCGGTGTGGGGAGTAATAATTATTATGATAATTATAAAATATTTTATTTGTTTACGTGTTATTACTGATGGATCTAGAAGGTCGATTCAGCCAATTAAATACTGCAATAATAAAGTTACGATCCAGTCTCGATATGTTAAAAAGATAAAACTGCAAAATGATATCCTCAAAAACATCAAATAATTTTGCAGTTGTAGTATGGACCATGGTCCATACTCCAAAAATAAGTTTATGAAACCAAGAAAATTCATTTATTATTCAATAAAAGTAAAATAATAACTAAGTTAATTACGAGAAGTGGGATTCAGGGAGCCTAGCAAGAACATGTTTTGTCAGTGGCAAAGCTGATGCCCGCGGCTCCGCCCGCGTAAGTACAGTAACCCACGGGAACAGCGAAAAAAAGTAGCCTATGTCCTTCCCCATGGTCTACTTTATATCTGTGCCAAATTTCATGATAATTGGTTTAGTAGTTTTTACATAAAATTGTAAATAATGTATCACACTAGAACCGTACATTTCCCTTCGATAAAAAGTGGCTTATATCCTTTCTCAGGCTTATAGACTATCTGTGTACCAAATTTCATTTCAATCGGTTCAGTAGTTTTGCCGTGAAAGACGGACAGACACACACTTTCCCATTTATAATATTAGTATACTACTTTCTTACATCTAGACCAAACTTAACCAACTTATACAAAATTATTGCGTCACTAGACCGATAACGCAATATTACAACTTCCCAGACTATTAAACATATTATATTTATTAGGTATACAATTCCTAAATGATGCGTTCCGGACACATTCCACCAAGATGCGGTAGACATCTTCAATATCCTACACACAGTGCAATTTGAAGAAGTAGTCTTCTCCATTAACAACGCAAACTTAGTAAGTGGAATGTGCCCAGAATCTCAATTTTCGTATAATTCTAGTACTTTCATTTTACTTCGATTGTATTATAAGTAAAGCGACATGTTATCATAAACTAATTTCTATAAACTTCTAGAAACGCGCCCTGATTGGTCCAAACTTCACGTTTGGACCAATCAGGGCGCGTTTCTAATAAGAATGCGTTTTACGTTGGTTTAACGTTTACGAGAATACCGTTTGACAGTTTTAGGGTATCGGGACTTGATTGCAATTGCATTAATGCAGGTTTTATTTAGTAGAATTGACCCTCTGATCGTATCCTAAACGCTGTTTTAAGTCAATAAAGATGTAAAACAAAGAAACAATCCCAAGGTAGGTTTGATAAATATATCCTCGAAACAGATTCAAAATGGCATCCTGTTGAATTATCCTTTCCAAATATTCCCCTTTTACCAGCGAAAGGAAATTTTAAAAGTCTCATTACATTTATTGTAATACCATTGATAAACAGAATTATATTCAATTGTATATTCGGTGCTTTTAAATATATTCGAGTTTTCAAATAATGTTAAAAAGCTTTTAGCCTTTCAATCAACTAAAATGTTACAAAAAAAATTGAGGTAAAAGGTAAAATGCTTCATTGAAAATATGCAAAGTATTTTCACCGTGTATTCCTTTTTGTCGGAATTAAAGGATGGAAATGAAATCATAAAGCTAATGAAATGCTCCTATTTGGCGGTGAAATGTAGTGTCTATTAATGTCGAATCTCTAACAACATTCTTAAGTATTCAAAGTCAAAGTCAAAATTTTTTTATTCAATGTTGTTATTTTTATACACTTATTGAACGTCGGTATACATGATGCCTACCACCGGTTCGGGAACTAGCACGGCGAGAAGAACCGGCGTAAGAAACTCGCGCGGGGCCATCCTTTACCAAAAAGATGGAAAATTGTTCTTTTAAAATAAAAAAATGTATAACAATGTTATGACTAAAACTATATAACTAGAATACAATAGTATATGGAAGTAGCCTTGCAGGGGGCCACCTCATTCCCAAGGTGTGCTATCATTCATGAAATCACTAAGTTTATAATAAGCTTTACTACACAAACGTTCTTTGATCACTTTTTTAAATTTATTGGTTGAAAAATGTTGAACGTTTTCTGGGATCCTATTGTATATGCGTATACATTGGCCTTTAAACGAATTCTTTACTTTACTAAGTCTAGTCACTGGTACATCAAGCTTATTCTTATTTCGAGTATTTCTATTGTGGTTGTCACTTTCTTTTTTGAATAGGCTTAAATTTTTTTTAACATATAGTACATTTGATAGAATATACTGAGAAGCTACAGTTAAGATCCCAGTTTCCTTAAACTTATCTCTTAATGAAGTGTTGGGGGCCAGCTTGTAGATTGCCCGAACAGCTCGCTTATTAACGTGAACTATACAGAAGTATACAGACACATAACATTATATGTTATCTCAGTTTCACATTAGAGGTAGACATTGATGACCTCTGTAACTCAGTGGTTCAGCGCGTTGGTGCTCAAGCCGAGGGTCGCGGGTTCAAATCCCGCCGAAGGAACAGAAAGTTTGTCCATGTTCCTGGGTCATGGATGTTTATTTAATAAAAATCTTAAATATATTATGTATAGTATAAAAGTATTAAATATACTTCCCGTTGTCTGGTACCTGTAACACAAGTTCTTCGGATACTTAGCATGGGGCCAGATTAACGTGGTGTGAAGCGTCCATAGATATTATTATCATTATTATTATTATACCGCATAGATCACCGAGCCCAATCAAGTTAGACAGAGAGTAGAGACAACCGACATAGATTAAAGAAACAGGAACAGATAAACAGCTACAGCCTTCGATTTGATTGCACTATTACAAGCATACGGTGTGTTCACGATATGGAAAAATTATAGGCCGTTGAAGGGTCTAGATTTTCAAATTTAGATCGTCCTTTAAAAGTAAGTTTCTCTGTATGGAAGTATATAATGTACATTTTCTACACTGTGCCACCGAACCCACAGGGGTAGACACTAGACAGACGCCCGAATCATAAATCAAAATCAAGAAGGTTTTATTTCCATATAGCCTATAGGTTACAAGTAACGCTTATAGAATTGTCCCTACTTGATGCCTACCACCGGTTCGGGAACTAACTTGGCGAGAAGAACCGGCGTAAGAAAGTCGCACGAACATCAAAGCGTCCCGACATCACGCCTATGCCGGAACCCTTACGCAAAGGTTTTCACCAGTGGGTCTAACAGGAAAATTTGACAGCGGCGTAACGTAACGTTATGGAATAGGAATTGTATGAAAGTCTGTCAAAGTCAAGACAACGTCCATACAAATTTCATTCGATAACGCTAAGTTTACGCCGCTATCAAATGTTCCTGCTAGGCCCCCTGAAGCACTGATATGAGAAACAGGATTATGATCACAAATAGTTACAAGAATTGGCTTCAGGGTACAACGGACAATGTAAATAAGGTAGATAGAATGGGTACTTCGTCTGTTCGTCTCACAAGTTTCGTCCTAATAGGACGAAAAGGCGATTTTAACTATACATTTTTGTGAGTCTTTTCTGTCTATTATGATGATGATAGTGGCAAAAAGTTTTAGTATTTCTATACCGAAACCCACATTTTTCTGGAATATTCGTAACTAATTCCTACGTCAGCCCTCATTCCGGCGAGCACTCTTCTGGGATTAGTATGAAATGCACTTAAGATTTTATATTACGCGTGCCGTACACTACATAAGTTCGTGCCTTAGTACGTGGTGAGAGAATACATTTTTTACGTTTACTCAAAACTAGGGTTGTGTACTTATTGGATTGTACGGTGAGCACGGCGAAACTTAAATGATACATATAGTCAAAACCCTTTATCATGATATGATAACGTTAAACCGTGTATTACGGCGAAATTTTGAGCTCTGTCATGGTACAGTATGAACATTTAAATATCGGTTTTAACGGCTATCGGCTATTACTTCTATAGTTTATAGGTATTCTCGTAAACGTTAAACCGGCGTGAAGCACGCTCTAATTGATCCAAACTTCATAAAATCAGCTTATGGTAACAATTCGCATCACTTTTGGAATCAAAGTCAAATAAAAGTCTACGTTACATACGAGAATTAAGGTTCAGGTTTCCACTGTAATCTATACTCAATATTATAATAAAGAGGAAAAGTTTGTTTGTTTGTTTGCATTGAATAGGCTTCGAACTACTGGACTTTAATGAAATTTGGTGCAGATATAGATTAGACCACGGGGAAGACCATAGGCTACATTTTATCGCGGCAAAATGTACGGTTATCGCGGTATTTTCCTTTTGTGCGCACGAAGTCGCGTGCAACATCCAGTAATATTATAAGGTTAGATAGGATAAAATGGGCGCCATACTCGAGAGCTTATACCAACTTTATTTTTCTTCCCAGCTCAAGAAGTATATACCTTTTTTATGGAACTGGCCATGTTTACCCAAATCTATAGATCATCTTGCCACATGTTGCCTGTTATAAATACTAATATAGTTAATATTATAAAGGAAAAAGATTTGCTTGTATGTTTGTTTGTTTCTATTGAATAGGCTCCGTAACTTCTGGATCGATTTTTATGAAATTTGACTACAATATAAGGTTTGGTAAAATCAATTACGAATACTTCAGGCACGTGATCCACTGCTTAAGTAAAGACGTTTAGGCAGAAAAATAATTGTCATACTCGAAAAAAAAATTGTCTTTATATGGGCGAGTTTGCGTTTTGCGGAGAGTCGCCCATACATTAGATGATTTTTTCAGTTCGAGTAAGATAATTATTTTTCTGCTTAAACGTCTTTACTTAAGCACTGGATCACGTGCCTGAAGTATTCGTAATTGATTTTCGGAGACCTTATATATCGCGACAAAAGTATTCTTTCTCTAGTCTTTACAAGTATTTTCCCGAATCCCGCGGGATTTTAGGTGCACGAAGTCGAGGGTAACATATTCTAGTACATAAAACTACTGTGTACTGTGTCTCCATCCATCCATCATCCTATCCTAGCCGATTTCAGCTACGGCGACTAGCTCGTTCTTTGGGCTAGATGTTTCGCCCTTAGGTGGCTGACATAACCTTTTCTGTGAGAGAACGTGCGGCCACATGCGCACATCAGAACACCGTTGACAAAATTATAGGTTGTCAGGAGTTGGTTTGCTTTGAAGATGGTCTCGCTTCTGGTCTAGTTGCCGTCTCCTCTCATTAACTCTGTCTAGTAAAGTAATGTGTGCACACGCTGGCGATGTCACACGTTATGGCCATGGCAAGAGTAGCGGGGGCGGCAGCTGCACACGCCGAGACCCACAAAAGGTGGAAATATGAATCTATCGGTGATGGTTACATTTTTCTGCCTTTTGGTGTCGAAACTATGGGTCCGTGGGGCCCGAGTGCCAAGCTTCTTTTCAAAGACTAGGCCAAAAGACTGGTCGACAAAACCAATGACCGTAAAGCTTACCTTTCCTTACCTCGGTCAACGAGTAGCCTCTTAAGTACTCTACCCGCAGTCTCCGACCTAAATACAGTTTTTATCTATAGCCCCTTTTTATTAATTTTTATTTAGATAATAAGTTATTTATAATTTATACATTTTAACTAGTACATAAAATAGATTATACAGATGCAAACGTATTTCTACCAGCGTCGACGCCCATAGGGGTAGGCACTTGACATCTTGGGTCTTTATTAAATGCGATTCCTTGTCAACATAATGATGTTATACACACCTCATACACAATTAAAAAAACTTATTAAAATACTACAATATACCTAATACAAAGCTTGGAACCAAATTTAAATCCGCCTGATTCAATATCCTTAATCCAGATCAAATGCTGATGAACTATGCCAACATTTTTTTAATTTTATAAACTTTCATAAAATATTTCTCACGGATGAAAAGATTTACTATTTAAATGCACTAATGAGCATGTAAAAAGTTGTAGGAGACGACAAGAACCTCTTCAAGCTTAAAAATTGAAACAGTGTTACGAATTAATTCAAAAAGAGTCTCGCACAGCCATCATTAGGGCGGAATGGCTTAAGTTGGATGGAACTTACAATCCTCATTTCTATTGAAATTTCTTATGCGCGTACAATTTCAGTGTATTTATTTAGTATCCAAATATTATGTTAATAGGGGATCGGACTACATTTGAAATATTTAGTTTCATTAATATATTCAGAAATATTGAGGCATTACTACATGGTAAATTTAAAAAATATATTATTTTATGTGTAGTTTATTAATTAAATACATTTAAAAAGTACCATTTTTTTTGCGAAATTGGTAAACAAATTTACATCATTAGTTTACTTACGTCATATACAAAAACATTCATTATGGTAAGTATGACCTTAAACGCACAAATATCGGAGATATTTACAAATACATTCCTGCGGCCGTATACTTCATACACCATAACCTACAAGTGACGTCACTTGTAGGTAAAGTTTAGTATGGAGCGTTTTTACGAGACACACGAAATTTTGTATACAAATCGCTGTAGCTTTGAAAATATTGACATTTGATATACGGTTTAGTCTGAGAAGTTACTCATGTTTAAGAGTATTATTAATTTATGCAATAAAAACAATCAGTCCGCTTGCCTATTATGGCAAGCATCAAAGATTTCATAACTCAAGATAGGCTATGATGTACATACGTACATCTGCATACCAGAAAAAGTTACACCATCTTGGTTTTTACCATAATTCAAAGTCAGCCATCTTGTTTTCACCGTACTATAAAATGTCAAAATGGCCCCAAAAATTTCAAAAAGTGGGGCCATTTAAATCGATGTACATTTTGCTTCAACATGCCTCGTCTATATTATTATATAGGTACCTACGTCTAATAGCTTTAATATTGTTTCTAGGTCACGAGAAACATATTTCTTTGTACGGTACTGTCAAACTTTACATGTATTTTACCCCTAACTTACAACACTAGGACTTTTCTACTTGTTTAGAAGACAATTTTGTTGTGCACACGCGCATTTGAAAACAAAATTGTCTTCTTCCTCCACCAATTGCATTCCGATAATCGACTTCAGTGCAGGAGAAATAGAGTAAACTTTTCTGCAAAACATGACCGTATAGGAAAACAATCATGTTTTGCGGAAAAATCAAGTTTATTTTGCGTGCACTAAAATTCGTAATGGAAATGCAAATGGTGGGCGACAGAGAAAATTTTATTTTGTTTTTTAATATTATTATTATTAGCTCCCCACACCGATTTCGGTGACTGGTGGCCGGTTTCATTGAAAACCAGGCCAGCTACGCAGGAGTTATTTTATAGGGTTCCCTATTTTTTCGCATAAAATCATATGTCATAATTTTACTTGGCATAATTTCATTTGACCTAATAGTAGTTTCGCATAATATTCATTTGTCATAACTTTCTTAGCATAATTTTTTTTCGCATAATTACTAAAAGCATAATAATTATTAGGCATACTTATTGTAAGGCATATATTTTTTTACGCATAATATTCATTAAGAATAATATTTTTATGCATAATATTAAAAAGCATAAATATATTTACGCATAATGATATTTAAGCATACTATTATATTTACGCATACATCTTTGTAGCATTTTTTTTCACATACTAATAAATGATAAATTCTACTGGGTATGCGAGTTAAGACAAAATAACAATTATAATTGTAATTTTCGACTGATTACGAAATTAAACTCTGATAAAAAAAACACGAACTGCTATATTATAAGAACATGCCGAGCCATAACCACGAGTCCAATGCACTAAAGGATAAAGAAAGTTTTGTTGTTGCATTACATAACCTTTCGTATTAGTTATTTTAAACATGTTAGCGGCTTACGGGTGGCCCAAGGGCCACCCCGCCGCAACTTAACCTACTGTTACGCCTGTTACACTAGGTATATGAGTGTAATACCTGCTTTTAATGTTTCATAAATATGCGTTTAATTACCTTAACCATGTTTTCATTATTTCGTTCCATTTTATGCATATTTGTGCCTTGTGACAGAGTGCCTTGAATTTATTATGACAAAAAATATGCCTAACGAGTTTATGCCGAAAAACAATTATGCCAAAGTATTATTATGACAAAAAAAATTATGCCTTACGAGTTATGCCTCATTAAATTAGGACAAACAATATTAGTCTTAATGATATTTATGCCTAATGATGTAGTATGCCAAGAAACCATTATGCCAAAGTATTATTATGCGTAGTAAAATTATGCCAAGTGATGTATGCCAAATGAAATTATGACAAATAAAATTATGCGAAAGAAAAGGATCCCATTTTATAGTGCCCATGTGTGTGCGCAGTACACAAGAGCACTCTCTTTTCTTTTACTCTCGTAACCCAGTGGGACGGAAGACCGACACGACTGGCGAGAGATCAGGCGCAGGACCGACTTTTTACATGCCCATCCGACGCATGGATCATCTTTCTTATCAGACAATCAGGTGATCAGCCTGCATTGTCCTAACCAAACTTGGAAACAACAATTTTTGTTGTTCCCATGCGGGAATCGAACCCACGACCTCCGAGTCGAGAGCCAAGCTCTAAACCACGGACCACGGAGGCTGTTTTTATAATTAGTGCGCGCATGAACCCTAATTTTACGTTGCAGCTTCCAAGTCAATTCTCTAGTCACTTCCACCAAAGTAGGCGAGTAATGTGTAGATATTATTAAAATCCGATGTCTTGGAACGTTTGGCAGTGAAAGAAAATGCTTTAAATTTTACGATGTTATTTGTTGTGACTGATTTCAATAGGATATATCTAGCTTTACGTACAATTTATAGGGAAACTATAATTACGTTTTTTGGGGTAAAAATACCATCGTTACGTGATGAAGGCCCTGAGTTATGCGTCGTACCCAAATTTTTCAAATCCATAACGCCGTTTTTACGTAAAGAAGTAGGTCAACAAACACATCCTTACAAACTCGAATTTATTTTATGTACCTAAGACTAGATGTTGCCAGCATCTACATTACCGGAGTACACCCTAATTTGTTCAGGGACAGTACGTTTAGCCGCAATAAAAAGTATCTAATGTCTAATCTATCCTTATAATCAAATTCGACTAAATCGATTCATCCGTTTGAGCGTGAAAGACAAACATACAAATATAAATCCTCACAAACTAGATACTTTTCGTGAGATTAGCGTTCATTTGGTTGGAACAGTCCAAGTGTGTACTGTCACAACCACAAGTGTCGCCACACGTTGGATCACCGCCAAGATGTCGCGTGCACTCCACGGATGACGTTTAATTGTTTTGGATTTCTTCTCCCAACAGATTCCGTTTCATTTCGAGATACATGTACCTACTACCTATCCTCATTACTTGAATAATTTGTGTAACTTGCTTTCCCCTATATAATATGACTAGATGTTGCCCACGACTTCGTGCGTGCCTAAGGAAATTCCGCAGGAGTCGTACATTTTCCGGGATAAAAAGTAGCCCGTCCATTCCCGTGGTCTAATCTATATCTGTACTTAACTTCATCAAAATTGGTGCAGTATTGTCGGAGCCTATTCAATGCAAACAAACATACAAATAATCGATGCAAACAAACAAACAAACTTATTATTTTATTATTATATATTATTATTATTTAAAAACTTTTCCTCTTGATTAGTATATTAGTACAATAGTATTATTATTATAATTAATATTATTAATGACACATTTCTCCCATATAAGTAATTTATGGTAATTTACGATTTTCTTTAAGTAGGTTAAAAATATTGAGATTTGTGTAAAATTACATTTTTTACAAATTATCTTTGGTAGGAATAGGAATATTAAAACTAGACGTAAAAACGTTTGATTACTTTTACAGAATTCTGTGAAAACTCGTTTCCGAATGGCTGGATCGCGTGTGTTTCTGTCTTTATTAAGTAACATTTGGTTGGGAATTGAGCTATGCAAATAAGTGATGAATATTCTATCGGCGTGAGGTCCGCATGTGGCTCGGTTCAAATTGAACCAAACTCCATTTAGGCATGAATGTAGCATATGATATTGTCTACTGTAATCATGGTCCAGCGTTGTAATTGCTGAAGCTTGTGTACTCGTATTACTTATTTCTACGAACGGGCTGCTGAAATTGGATGGAAATTGTTGTTACATAATTTTTAGAGCACTATACCTAAGCGCTCCGTGGCCTAGTGGGTAGACCGTTTGGTTCGCACTCGAAAGAGTGCAGGTTCGAATCCCAGGTTGTGGCGTGTACCAATGAGACTTTTTCAGATCTCAAGTAGGTACATTATACGAACGCTTTGACGGTGAAGGAAAACATCGTGAGGCAACCCGCACATAGTTGGCTCCAGACGTATTGACCAGTCATTCCTCTGGACTAGGCTGACTGTGTTGTCTGACTAGAATGCGTATGTGCTTGGGCAACCATACGACATTTAAAAACCTACTGTCTCAGGCACTACGGTATTTCAAGAGTGGTTACTTCGCTCGAAGAATACTGTATAAATCATCCATAAACGGATGAAAAGGCCTAAGTATACCTAAGCGTCGTTAACTTCGATGACCTCCGTGGCTCAGTCGTTAGCGCGTTGGCTCTAAAGCCGGCTCTAAAACAAATAAGTTTTCTGTGTTCCTGGGTCATGGTAGTGTATGAAATATGTGTATTATATAATAAAAATCTTAAATATATGTACAGTATTTTAGTATTAAATATATTTGTCTGGTACCCGTAACACAAGCTCTTCTAGAACTTACCACGGGACCAGATTGAAGTAGTGTAAAAGCCTCCATTGATATTATTATTATTATTCTAAAAGTGCTGGGAGCACTTTTAGAATAATACTGCCCATACTGTAGTTTAAGATTGTCTTTATATTATTATAATTATATTTAATATTTAATATACATTTTTCTGTCGAGAAAATTTTAAGCTACACAAAAAGTAAAAAGATAATTTGCAGCAGTCAGCAGAATGATCATGCTTACTTTTGCAAAATATCTTCGTACTTGTTTTGTTGCAGTCTTCGCAGCAAACATTAAAATAATTTCATAAACTGTGGAAACACTTAAGAAGAACGTCCTTTCTTGCCCCCAAAGTCCTACCGAGAGGAATTTGTTTATGCTGAATTATTAAAGCCGTTAACACACCCGAATGCTAGAAGAGCCCAAGCGCCGTAATCCAAACTTTTGCTTAACAATGAATGGCATGTCATTAAGAAAGCGAGACGGCCGGGAATTTGCATAACTTGAGCTGAAATAATATTTTAGCATCTCAATGAGTCAGTTCGAGAGAGAATAAGCGGTTTGGAAATCGGTTATCCAGACAGAAATATTCAAATTTGTTATGAAGTGAAATGTTTCGCTAACAAGCAAGCCAATACGTAAAATATGCGTAATTGGGATTTCATCGAGAACTTCAAAGAAATCAATTATTTAAATCTTCGAATTCTCAAATAATAATATTTACATTTAATTTTCAACGTCACTAAGTAGCACGGCGTGGGTGATAACGTAAAAATCACAAGTATTAGCATTTAGTATTTACCTAAGTAAACAAGTCTAAACGCCTATCCAATTTCTGTACAGTAGCTCCGAGAAGCATGAATCCGCACCGCGTGGTTCTTCGCCTTCCCTTCCTCTTCTCGCGCAGTTGCGCAGACTTCTCACAGGAGACATCTGAGATTAGATTGATATTCTCATAACTGTGAGACCTAATGCCGAATTAGGTAACCCAAAATATTATATGCAAAGTTTAGAGCTGTTAAGGGTCAGCTCACTAGTCAAGCGACTCGCCATACGGCAAAAATCAATCCATGTAGATCCTCCATTAAGGGTATTTTTTTAAATTATCGATTCGAAATTAACCGGTAATATAGTGCGATTCAAATGAGAATAGGATCGAGTCGGCGCCATATTGTCTCGAATTTAGACTGTTATGATAATTAAATTTATGTTTAGATAATTGATTATTATTTAACGTTTCTATTTAAATTCGATGCAATGCTAATAATATTTATGTACACAAAAGTTTTTCTGAAAATCGCACTTTTCAAGTGATATTTGACAGATAAAGGTCATTGACGTTCCTATTCTCATTTGAAACGCGTTATACGCTGCAGCGCGGTCAGAAGTCTTGCAATGAAACGTTCGTATTTATTTGTGTAAAAAATAAAGTTCAATCTTGAATCACTACCTTAAAAATTATTGCGATAATGGAGGATTTACATGGGTCGACTTTTGCCGTTTGGCGAGTCTCTTGAAAAATCGCATAACTATTTTTGTTTGCAAAATTGCCTAACAACCTAGCTGAATTGTCATATTCACATACATGGATCGATTTTCGGCATGCAGCTGAAATCGTGCGGCGAAAATCGATCCATGTAGATCCCGCATAAGGCTTTATTATAATTCCAAACCTAATTATGGTCGAAAACTACATACGCAATGTTAAATTTAGACATTTTGATGCAACACGTCTGTTGATATAATCACTTCAAATATTCAGTTCTAATTTCACACATGCGGCGCTGCTGAAACCATTTTGCGGTGTCCGTTTAAATTGCCAGCTCTACTCAACCAAACAAGAATTTGCCAACTAAAACACGAAAGCGGAAACTAAGGAAACTTGTAAAAATATATTACCAAGAAACGTTTTTCAACAAGTTTTTGACGTGATAACATTTTATAAATCGTAAAAAGTATTGCCCGCAAACCGACTTACAGACCATCATTTTAGGTTTAGGCTTAAAGATTATTTATTATCAACAAATGCGAGCTGCCACTTACGTGATAACATGGTTTTCAAAATACAATGATCGTCTTCAGAAGTTTTACAGTAATTACTAATTATAGGTACATAACGAACAATTTTTTTACATTTACAGTAACAGTACGCGATGTTCCTAATATCATATACTTAGGTATCATAATATTCGTTCTAATTCGTAAAATCATAATTATCTATTCCTTAAACCAAATCGTTCAATTGGGAATACATTAAAATGATATTTTAAGTGAACTTGCAAATGTGAATGCAAACTGAATCTCATATACGCCACCAATATTGTTCGCTAAAGCTTACCAACATGCCACACCGACAAAAAGGAATAAGTTCGTTTACATTCGCGCTTTTTGTAACCGCCAACCGCGGGCGAAATTAAAGTAATATTCATTGCAGTTTGTGGGTAGATATGAGATAAAAATAATTATGTACAGTTACATCCTACATAGACGTATATATTAAAGACGAGGCATGTCGAGGCAAAAACTGTCCGCACTTAAATGGGCCCACTTTTGACACACATCGCTTCATAAAAATTGTCGCCTATGGATTTGTCTTGCCAGCCTATCAAAACGGAGTGTTTATAATAATATCATAACTAGCAAATCTTGTATAATTATATATAATATAATATGTACTATGATATTAACTATATATATGTTTTTTTTCTTCGTCCAACAATATATCAATAATTTTGAATCTAATAATAATAATATGTCAGTCCAATGGGGGCTTAAAGTGCTAAAAGACAATCGAAATTGGTCCATCTAGAGTTGTTACACACGCACGGATTTGGTACGGCAGTTCAGACCAAATTGAAAGCTCGACACTCGTGTGTTCGTCGTCGATTTTCAGCTCTATTTTATTAGCACAGAGTTCTATTTACAGTGCTGTTTTTCAATTCGGTCTGCCGAACCAAATCCGTGCGTGTGTAGCGACACCGGATACATACACCGGTACGCAGATATTATGGTCCGCAGAGTGTTCGAAAGCTCCGAAATTCGGAATTAGGTGGGTTCGAATCCCGGTCGAATATTTGTGTTTTTTTTTTAATCTACTAGAACTCCGAGCGAAACTCGGTAACCCATGATATAAATAATATTAATACGTATATTATCTTTTTGTTTGTTTATAAATGTAGGTTTATCTTGATCTAAGCCCTCACAACATTCAAGCACGGTCTTGGTGAATTTACAAAGGCACTAACAGTTTGCTCTTTGTCATGGGCATGTGATGTGTGTCTAACTGTCTACACCAAAAGCAATAAACATGCTCGATTGTATACGCTGTGCGCAATTGCATGAAGGAGATAGGAGTGAAATAGAATATAACACTCAAACTCAATTTTTTTATTTCCTAGGTTATAATATTATAACACTTCCGAAACTAGCCCAATATTATTATATACACAATATTCAAATCTGACAAATAAACTTTAAATGCATGAGGCATATTCCGTTTAAAGTAAATATGCGGGGATAAACTGTTAAATATAACATTACGTAGTACGTTTAATATCCAGGAGCTGGGAGACCGAGCTTTTATTGGAATTTTAGTAGAACTGTAAAATAATTGAAAAGTAACGAGAATTATACAAGAAAAAGAAATAAAAAGAGTTGCAAAAATATTCTTCAGACCAGGATTCGAACCCGAGACACCAATTTGCTAACAAAGCAAAAAATCCGATGCTAACCAAGAGGCCAACCGGATTTGATATCTAAATATCAGACAGAAAAAACAAATATAATGCTCAGTTTCCCCGAGATAAGACCTTAGATCGATTTTTCAACTCTACAATTCCCATGATCCTAATTTCATCGCTGATCCTTGTATTACGAGTACGCTGTAACTTTGACAATAATATCTTCAAAAGAAAGCTAAAAAAACTCAAAACTCAAAATTTTTATTTCCATATAGGTAGGTTATAATATAGCAATTATACAATTGTCCTAAATGATGCCTACCACCGATAAGAAATCTAGCCCGTCGAGAAGAACCGGCGTAAGAAACTCGCACGGGGCCACCTTTTAGCAAAAAGATGGAAAAATTGTTATTTTAAAAAAAAAATTTTACAATGTAGGTAGTAACTTGCGGAGGTCCATCTTATTCCTAACTTCAACTCTCAATATTTATAAAAGACGTATCTAATGATATCCTACGGCCCACACTAGGGAGCCGTGGGGTACCTCTCGTATGATGTGGGGATCTACCCAACATTGCATGTAGGGGTGGTACTCCAAAAACATAATTTTTCGTGATTTATTTTATAACTTTGTCGGTGTGGTAAACATATTCATAAAAAAGTTTTACCTTTCTAGTACTAACCGTTTGGAAGTTAGGCCGATGACGAACGGACGGACGGATATGACAAATCTATAAAGGTTCCGAAACGTGAACTACGAAACCCAAAAAAACACCCAACATTATAATATTATGAACTAGCTTATTTTACCGCAGCTTTGGCCGCATAAATACAGTATCCCACGGAAACACTGTATGTTTTCGAGATAAGAAATAGATTATGAGTTAATCCAGAGCTCTAACTATAACCATACCAAATTTCACCAAAATCTGTTTAGTAGTTTTTTCGTGAAAGAATAACAAACATTCATCCACCCATTCTCTAAATCTTTCACATTTGTAATAGTAGACGGATTTTAGTAGTAATATGTCAAACAGCTAAGCGTTTGATTTCCTTCATCATATTTGTTTATATTTATGTTATTGTTCTTTAACGTGGCACTGAAAAGAACGTTATCACTAATTAGCAGCAGGTCGGTGGAGCGAATGCGGCTGCTATCGGTCGACCGACGCCATGCGGGCCGCCGATATTTCGAGCGATATCGCTACAAACGAGCGATGCCCCACTCACTAGGCGAGTAAACTTGCGTGAAGGTTTTCAAATTTCACTACGTCTATACGTGAAACTGTATGACATCACTAGTGATGGAAGTCACGGGAAACATGATGTTTCCCGTGACTTTCTTCGCGTAAAAATAAATCCTAAGGGAACTTTTTCTGCGGCCCTTTCGCTGCAATAATATGTAATCTATGTGTTAATCCAGAGGCTAAGCTACTTACTTATATGACAATTTTTATCAAAATCCGTACGGTAGTTTCTGTACTTTTGAAAGAGTAACAAACATCCATACATCTATACAAACTTTCGCGCTTATAATATTAGTAAGAATAATGTGTGCCTTAATTTTTTTTACATGAAACTGATCAACATTAAGTTGCCATCACAATATTATCCATGTTTGAGTGAATCCTAGTATTGAGTCGCAGGTACAAAATAGAGTATCAAAAATGACCTCAACTGTTTATTCGTCACATTAATATATTTTACACTTATTACTCCTATTACTTATCTACTAGAATTTACATAGGTACGGGGTGTTTAAATTATCTCGATGATAATAATTAGTAGATAAGTAACCAAAGTAAGTAGGTTGATAATTATGTTAAGATATATATCTGTTAAGGGCATATTAAAAACATGATATCATAACTTTTCAATCTATCAATCTATAAAATATATCTCACGAGGATTAACCCCGTTTGTCCACTGCCACTTTCACCGCGACGATCTCGGTGGTTCAACATACTGACTGAACCACCGAGACCATCGCGGTGGTTCAACATACTGACTGAACCACCGAGATCATTGCGGTGGACAAACGATAAATAATCTCGTTCTCGGTGATGGTGGCGTTAGACAAACGGCCTTACAGGCTTTACGGCCAAATATTGAAACGGCAGTTGAATTAAGTGACGCTCAAGTCACGTGCTGTCTTTGTCATTTCGACTAGAGCTTATCAAAAAGAGCCGCATTCGGCTTAGTTCGATTAGTTCTGCAGCATTCGGCCGTAAGGCCTGAATATAAATTTTAATTCAATTTATTCTACAATGAGTAATGTGAAATTAATTTTCATGAATGTAAAGAGAGCACGAGTTAGACACAACATGTTATCTAGCTTGCGAGGCCGACCGTTGCATTTCCAAAGCGGCCGCTTCAGACCAATTGCAATTCCAACTGAAATGTGGCACATTTATTGCATTGCGATCGCAAGATCGTCTATTAATAAACTAGTTTAAGATGCGATTTAATTAACTGCTCAGTGATACAAGTGGTGATGGTCACAAGTATGTGTCTTTACTAAATACTAAATAAGAAGGTACTAGACAACATACCTGTATCAGGCAGGTAAAGATTGGGAGAATGTATTTACTGTCAAATCTGCTTAACAGAGCATGAACGGGGGCCGACACTTAAACTCAGCTAACCGTTTAATAACTTGTACCAGGCGAGAAGACAGCTATGATAACATTTAATTTTTGATTAAAATAATGCCAAATTAGGTTTTTGTTAAGGTTTAAGGTTCTTACAGCTTAGCTAAGAGATAAAAAACAAAGTAAATAATTTATTGGAATGGAAAAGGACTCTTTTTGACAGCAACTAGAAATCTCCGAAGTGAAACACAACACTGCTACTTAAAAAGACACAAATCTAAGAACAAAAACACGTTCCTATTTAGAGAACTAATCTGTCCTGCATCCAGTAGAGATGGCAGAGAAAACTGACAGGAACAAATAGAAGTACTTATTAGAGTGTTCCATGAATTTTGGAGGAGCTACAGTCGGGCACAAAGCTGGCGCTAATTGGAATCCGCACGAACACCGGGAAACGGATGGTCAACAGACATTTACACCGCATTGCATAAAAAACAGAAAATAAATACTTGAATTTATTTTTACGGATCACGAAATAGCTACTTAAACTAATATCATCTTATTGGAATTCCTACAAAAACCGGAAAAAGGGATTAGTCGATAGACTTTTATGCTGTGTTGCATAAAAACGTATGTTCGTACAGAAGTAAATCCTCATTTAAGTACCCTATTATATCCTATTGGAAACCCCATGTATACAGTAAACGGGTGTTAAAAAATATTGACACTGGGTTGCATAAAATTGCACTGTTAAAAAATAGAGGGGGTAAATTTGATATTTTTTTCGGATTATAGAAAAATAAAGAAAGTGGTAGGCATCATGTAGGACAATTATGTAAATGTTATTTAATATATTTGACATCATCGAACCGAGCGCAAAAAAAAACGGCAAAATTGACATCATCGAACCGAGCGGTTATTCGCTCGGTTCGATGACGTCAATTTTGCCGTTTTTTTTACGTGTTGACTATTATTGACAAATTTATTCCGTCAATAACACCCTATTTCAAACTCAAAAACTCATACTCAAAATTTATTTATTTCCATACAAGTTATTAAATAACATTTATTTTGTAATTTTCAATTTTGCCGTTTTTTTGTATGTTTTGACTATTATTGACAAATTTATTCCTTCAATAATACAAATAACATGTTTATGACTCGAACTATATTTTTGTCCGCGTCTCTGCGTCTCTTTAAAATATAATACGTAATTTTCAGCATAAAAGCAGCCTATGTGTAAATTCAAAGCCTAAACTACAAAATGTAATATAATAGGCAATCGGACAAATTTTTTTTTATTGCATAAATGAATAGTACTCTTAAATATGAGTAACTTCTCAGAAGAAACCGTATATCAAAAGTCAATATTTTCAAAGGTACAGCGATTTGTATAAAAAATTTCGCGAGCCTCCTAAAAACGCTCCATACTAAAATCGATATACACATGACGTCACTTGAATATGAAGTAGTATGAAGTAGTATATGAAGTATATGGCCGCAGGAATATATTTGTAAATATCTCCGATATTTGTGCGTTTAAGTTCATACTTACCATAATGAATGTTTTTGTATATGATGTGAGTAAACTAATGATGTAGGTTTTGTTTACCAATTTCGCAAAAAAAAAAAATTTTTTTTTGGTATAAAGACTCGAAGAAATTTTGTATACAAATCGCTGTACCTTTGAAAATATTGACTTTTGATATACGGTTTCTTCTGAGAAGTTACTCATATTTAAGAGTACTATTCATCTATGTAATAAAAAAAAATCAGTCCGCTTGCCTATTAACATAAAATTTCATAAAAATCCGTTTAGTAGTTTTTGCTTGAATGAGTAACAAAAATCCTTTAATCCAACCTCACAAAATTTCACATCAGTGGATTAATCGACATTTTTATTATATTTTTAAAATGATGCTCACAAATAGGTACTACTTTTTGGGCACGCATATGTACAAGGCTCATACACTGACCCATTTTTCTGTGCATACGGAATCTTTTTAGCACTAAAATTGCGTTATGTCTGTTCTATATTGCAATTTCTAGGTTTAGAGAGAAATTAGGTTACGAATGTAATGTATTAATAATTAAGTATAAATATTTAGATAAATTATTATAAATCTTCAATTTATGTTTTTTTAGACAGGCTGTGATATTACTATGAGTGTACTATATGAGAGTACTTAGATATTAAATGGTTTTGTAAAACAAGTGTTTAAAAACGTCATAAGCAGTAATTCATATGCCTATAATATTGTCTGTAATTTGTTTTACAAAACATATAATTTACACAAAACAGATACCTACATATAATATTTTACTAATTATTATAATTCGCGAATGAAATTACCTATATTATGTTATAATATATAATATTATGTTATTTGATTTAGGTATTAATTAGTTGCGAGTATAAAACTCAAAAAGTAACAGAAGTTTGTTTATAAAAAAATTAAATATCGATTACCATTCAATCAGTATTAAGTAAGTATTTTAGTTAAAGTAGAATTTTGAAATCAATGCAGTTTGGCTCGCTGCCAGCATGAGATACGGAGAAAAACCTGCAATTTATACAAAAACTTTAACGTAGCCATTTTTAACTACAATTTTATTGGTTAAACGTGATTGTCATTTTTGTATTTAAAAGTGTTTTGTATATATAGTAAATATTATATGGCACTTAAGTATGTAATATCTATGCCTAGACTAATGACCGGTTTCAATATTCTATCTACAAATAACTATTTGGTATGTTACCGGTTTTTTTTCGTTTCAATAAACTTCTTATATTAGTTAAATTTTAAGAAATCTTTGTGGCAGGGAGATTGCTGACAGCGATATTACTTATATGAAACCGGTCATTAGTGAATTCTAATTTAGTCTACATTTGTACCCCTCTTTTTAATATTATATATCTATGTTTGTAGGTACCTAAATTATTAGATGTAAGTTTTAATAAGTATTTCTTTCAGTTTGATACATCGATACACCGTCGATAAATACCTAAAAGTTTTATATTATAATTTTTATGATTGCTAAACAGATAGTTGAAGACAGATTTTTTATTAAAGTAAAATTGACTAATTTTTATCACATTTAATTTTTATTTGAATATATCCTCTAAAAGAAAGTGCTAAAAAAATAACTACCATTAAAACATATTATTATCATATTCCTTCCTTTATTTGAAAGTTAATCTAAATTAAGGTGCAAATGTGCAATCTGAACCTCAATTCTCGTATTTAAAGTAAACAATTTAAACAGTCAACTTCACTTTGTTTGGATTGAAAGTGTAGCGACATGTTACCGTGAACGGATTTTATGCCGCTTCGACCAATCAGAGCGCGTTTCACGTTGGTTTAACGTTCATAAAAACACCCTTTGAGAGTGTAAGCATGTCGAGACTTGATTGTAATTGTATTAATGCAGGTTTTATTTAGCAGAATTGCCCCCCAGATCTCCCGAGTATCTACAATACTAATGGCTATATGTATTATGTATTCAATGTAGGTTCTAATCCATATTTCATTTGTAGGTTCACAATTTACAATTTTCCCGAACGCTTCTTGCTGTTGAAACAAAAGTCATTTTTCTTTGCTGTGTAATGTAATTTGAAATTAAAAGCCGGTGTGTTTGCAAACTTATTTGTGCTATTATGTAGATCTTTAAGTATATGCCGTTATAGTTGAATATCACATGGCAAAAGTACAATGGAAATTAGAGCATGGAGAATCACCGGGAGCGCTCGCAGAGTATAAGCCGCAATCTGCCGATATTCAGGTGTTGCCAGCGCAAAACTAAGGAGGCGGATTTTAGGTTTATATTAGTAATGAGTTAATCTTAAAATGCGTAATTAAAATAATCATTAGGATTAACTCATTACTAATATAAACCTAAAATCCGCCTCCTTAGTTTTGCGCTGGCAACACCTGTAAAATTTGAAAAATACCCTATTTTCATATTAATGAAAATAGGGTATTTTTCAAATTTTTGAAAAATATATCCAATTGTTCATAAGAACATAATACATTTGCAATCTGGACCATTCCTTGTGTATTTATTTATTTTCTTGCAAATCAGAAAAAAGTTCAAATCTACACTAATATTATAAAGAGGAAAACTTTGTTTGTATGTTTGTTTGTTTGTTTGTTTGTTTGTTTGTTTGTTTGTTTGTAATGAATAGGCTCAAAAAGTACTGGACCGATTTTAAAAATTCTTTCACCATTCGAAAGCTACATTATCCACGAGTAACATAGGCTTAATTTTATTTTGGAAAAACATAGGGTTCCGTAAGATATTTGGGTTTTTCGGACACAAGGTGTAAAAAATCAACCAGAAAAGTTACTTATTTTGCGTACGCTGCCTAAACTATAAAAGATAGAACCATAAAATGTTCTAATTAATTGTAGATCTTATAAATATCTACAAAAAAGTCCGCGACACACTATACCTATCTATGTCGAGTGAGGCACAACAACCATTTATTTATTTAGAAATCTTGAATTTTTTTTGGACTACATTTAAACGCGTTTATTTTACTCATGTTATTAATCCTTATCAAAATAAATTATTTCATCACTAAGTACAGTTTATGTAGATAATATTTGGTCTTTCAATGATTAAAATTGGACGTTTGGTTTTGAAGTTATGGCGAAATTAAAATATTACGACTTCTGCTGCACGGCCCGTTTCGAAGTGGGCGTCACCAAGGCGGGGTGCGCGTGCGGGTTAATGTTTAGTTTAGTTTAGTTAAATAGTTTAGTTATTTTATAAACATCAAATTGATAATATCTTAAAATATAACACATTATAATATCTATACATCTATACAGTTAAATACAATTTAAATTCAAATTAACAGCTTTTTACATAATGAATCTGAAAGTATTTTCGGTACTTACAATAAAATACATTTTTTTTTTAATTTTTGTCTGTCCGTCTGTCTGTCTGTAAGTCGGTCTGTCTGTCTGTTTGTTTCGACTAATCTCTGAAACGGCTGGACCGATTTTCACGGGACTTTCACTAGCAGATAGCTGATGTTGTGCTGATGGGTACATAGGCTACTTTTATTTTAGGGTTCCGTTTAAAAAAATAGGATTCCGCTTTCGTTAGTCATAAATAAAGTCGCGGGTAAATTTCAGCGATATCCCAAAGTATTGTTCCACGCGGACGAAGTCGCGGGCAAAAGCTAGTAGTTAATAAAGGTGCCAAAACGCTAAAATATGTTGTCAGTACTCCACATTCTTGTAACCACCTGAACCTTTTATGTTATTGTTTAGTTATTATATAAAAATCAAATATAGGTATATTTTAATACTATGTAAAGTATTGGTTAAATTGGTTATAAATAATGTTTAGTGATAAAATATCAATAGTTTTAAGAACATTTTCAGCAAACGATAATAGGGAATATGCACGTGTTTTTTATATATAAGTATATCAGCTATCTTCTTTGGTAAACCGTATGGTTAAATGAGTTTTTGGATATCATTAAAAATAACAAAGATATGAACGTTTAAAGTAGTCTATTAGATAGAGAGATCGGATGTGTAACGTGACGCCACTTATTACGACTTTCATAGAAAGTTAATAAGTAATTTCGTTTTGCTAAAAAGAGATACATACATACATACATATAATCACGCCTTTTTCTCATAGTGGTAGGCAGGACCGCCTCTTTCCCGTAGGGGTAGGCAGAGACCACTTCTTTCCACTTGCTACGATCCTTACATACTTCTTTCGCTTCGTCCACTTTCATTCTTACCATCCATTCCTCCTCTTACATTCAACGTAGCCAAGCGTCTCTCCGTGGTCCGCTTAGATTCGTAGAAAGTCCGTCCGCTTGGTAGAAAGAGATAGATTAAATAAAAACTTTGACCGCTCATATCTTGCTCATTTATCAATAGATATTGAAAATTTTCTCGTCATTTCCTTAATTTTGTATCCTAGTATCATATTATTGTGTTTTATGCAAATTCCCTATTGCCTATGGTGAGGATAGATGATTGGATGGATTAGCTTTCAACTAGTAAGAAACGAAATAAAATCTGTCCATTCGTCTAAGAGCTACGATGCCATAGACAAACTTACAGACACGTCAAATTTGTAATACCGCTCTTTTGCGTTAAACATAATGATAAAAGATAATATGAAGAAAGACGATCAGTCGATCAATGGATAAGGCCATAAATTGAAATAAAAGATTGCAATATCATTAATTATTATGATGTCACCAAAGATGTATTATATTAAAAAGAGGTAGAATATGGCATTGCGCGTAAAAAGTGAAGACCTAAATTGGCCCGACCGTCGGGCCAATTTAGGTTAGTGTGCTCCGCGAGTAATAGCGTGTTCTGTGTTACTATGCGACGTTGACACATTGACACGCGTCTCATGTCAATGTGTGTCGTGGCATAGAAATATTGTCAGTTTTGTAAGGATATAACGTAAATTAACGTATCTATGTAATAATTAATCACAGGATGTCACTATCTCTACATCTCTATAATCTATATAGATAGAAGCGTGAGTTCCGAGGAATGATAAGCTCGAAGCCGCGTAAGCTATCTACTATAGACTAGCCCGTATTGCCCGCGGCTCCGCCCGCGTAAATATAGTATCCCACGGGAATACTGTACTTTTTCATAATAAAAAGTAGCCTATGTTTTAATCCAAAGCCTAAACTACTACCATACCAAATCTCATCGAAATCCGATGAGTAGTTTTTGCGTGAAAGAGTAACAAACTTCCATCCATACATACATACATCCATCCATCCATCCATCCTCACAAACTTTCACATTTTTAATATTATTAGGAATAAGCATTAGGATATATGATTAGGATTACCATATTAGGATATTTCATATTCATACGGGAATCCGATAATATGTCGAGTTGTATTGTATTGTACATGTCACCGTAAAATTGTAAAAACCGTTAGATTGTAAAATAACTAACTTAATTGTAAAAATGTGTCAAAAGATTAAAAACTATATGTTTACAATCTAACGAAAAATAATGTGTTAAATTATAGACAGCATATTCGCGTCGGAAATCTATCAACATATTTTACAATTTCATAGATACAATATTTGAAGGTTACACACGGTATTAAAATCGCTCCAGTTGTTAATTTCATAAACATTAAGAAAAGTGAATTTCGAACATTAAAAAGTGACTAATAACGTAGTTTAGTGTTTCGCAGGCTTGGGTAATTGTGGACAAACAATATTTTCTTGCAATTTTAGTGAAATTTGACCAAAGAAAAACTAAATATTTAACTATTTTTTTGCTTTGTTTGGTGTATTGAAGGTAGATTAAATTAATTCTTAGCTGTCAAGTGTCAAGATTGAGTCGTTTATCGTCATATCTGTCAAGTGACAAGTGATAAATCGACGACATTGACATTATTAGTGTTGCCAGTGAAGGAAAAAAAATATTTCCTCTTACACTGCAAAATATACCAACAAAAGTTTTGTAAATTTTAATTGACTTAAATATGATCTGCATTAAGTGCAACGAAGATGCTACCGACTATGTTACATGTAATACATGTCTTGGAGTCCTTCATTATGCTTGCTCCGGTATATCAGAGACCAGTTACCGTAAATTAAGCAGTGAAAAAAAAGCAGCATGGAGATGCATCCAGTGCCGAAGCTCTGCACAAATCGACCAGAAAAGCCAATTCTCGGAATTATTGCAAGAAGTAAAGGCACTTCGGGCGGAATTCTCGGATATGAAGACCGATATAAAATCCACATCATCGGGTGTGCAGGCACTCAAGGACAGTTGGGCTAGCATGGAGTCTAGACTCGGCTATTTTGACGATAGGCTAACAGAAGTGGAAAAGAAGTTGGCCCTTATAAGTCAATTGCAACAAGACCTCGATGCTGCTCAAGTAACGATATCGCGTCTTAAGCAAGAAAACGAAAACCGAGATCAACAGTCACGAAAGAATAATGTTGAAATCTCCGGAGTACCTTTGACTAAAGGCGAGAACCTTGTCTCCATACTGCATTCCATATCTAACAAAGTCGGCTTTACTATAGAACCTATGGACATCGATCACATACACCGTGTACCTCGTTTTGGAAGGCCAAGCGTTAATTCCACCACAGACAGTGTTGCTGATAATAGACCACCGGCAATTATAGTCAGGTTTATTCAGCGTATTCGCAAGGATAGCTTTCTGGCAGCGGTCCGCGCTCGTCGTGGTCTTACTACTGCAGACATAGGCCTTCCGGGTCCATCACTTAACCTGTATGTTAGCGACCATCTTACTCCGAATAAAAAACTTCTTCTGAAGCGAGCCAGGCAGCTGAAGAAGGACTTAAACTATTCTTACTTATGGGTTCGCGATTGTAAGATAATGATGCGAAAAAATGATAAATCAAAAGCTATATACATCTCTAAAGATATTGATCTAGACAAATTGAAATGACTATTCTTACTTAAAATTCTTAAATTTTTTTCTATATTACTCAATATATATACCAATATTACTCAATACAACTGTAACTGTAGTTATTATTTTTGCTCTTTAAATATTGCGTTTTTTATGTGTACCAGTTTTAGTTCTAGTTTATGTAGTAATTATTTTTGTTCTTACATTGCGCCTTTTATATGTACAGGCTTTAGCTTATGTTGCACAATATCCTTTTTCATACTTGTATGCAAAGTATTCGATTATTCATTAGTGATTTGTATTTATCATCAAGGTTTCTTTTTCATATTCTTGACCACTTTAAAATATCAAAATAAATTAACTATTAAAAATGCCAACACTAATTAATGGCTATTACCAAAATGTTAGGGGCTTACGAACAAAATCTCAAACATTTCTATCAATGGTCGCTCAGAGTGAATATGACTTTATTTGCATAACAGAAAGTTGGCTCACAGCTGATTTCTATGATCGAGAATATTTTGACAGTAGTTCTGTAGTCTATCGATGCGATCGTTCCGAAGCGAGCGGTGTCTCTCGCGGTGGTGGTGTGATTATCGCTATAAGATCCGCATTACGCCCTTTCAAACGTAACTGGCCTACCCCATCCCCTACCGCCTCAGAATGTGTTTGGACCTCCATACCCCTGAATAACCGCAATAAATCTTCCCTCAATATTGGCTGTATTTACATTCCCCACGGTCCTGGACATCGCGATGCCCTTGGTACATTTTTTGATATAGCAAACCAACTTATGGTAGATAATCCCAATGACACATTTCTCATCACAGGAGATTTTAATATCTCTGACGCTGAATGGAATTGCTCACATAAAAATATTTCCTTAATCGTAAATAATAATACATCAGTACAACTTTTGAATGAATTTATGGTTTTTACAAATTTAAAACAACATAATTTCGTTAAAAATGTTAACGATCGCATTCTTGATCTAATATTCAGCAATACAAACTGTGAAGTAACATGTTGTGACGATCCTTTAACTTCAGAAGATGCCCATCATAAATCCCTGTTAATTACCATATCAGCAAATTTAAATGATTATCTCAAACCAAATAATAATATCGCATATAATTTTAATCTAGCAAATTTTGATAGCATAAATGATGAGCTTTTAAATATAAATTGGAATTTATTTTTTAAAAACCTGTCCATGGAAGAATGTATTTCTAAATTTTACAACTTATTAAATAATAAATTAAATAAATTTATTCCAAAACGTGTAGTGCGATCTTCCACTAAATCCTGTCCAATCTGGTACACGAAACCTCTAAGAAAATTACTTAATGAAAAAAGAAAATATCATAAGCGCTGGAAGCTTTACAATAACCCTTTAGATTTTGAGACTTTTAAAATATTAAGAAAACGTTCAAAATTAATGGAACAAGAAAATTATAAAAGATATATAGCAGACTCTGAAGACATGATTAAGTCGAACCCGAAATACCTATGGACATATGTAAAGTCGAACTTTAATTTTGGTGAACTGCCACAAAAAATGCATTATAAAGATAAATACGTCTGTACTGGAAGAGATATATGCGACTTGTTTAATGAACATTTTCATTCCGTTTTTGAACCCCCAACAGTGAACGGTCAGCCCATAAATAATCTACAGCCGCCTAGTAATCCCCTGTTTGACATTGGAACTATTGAGATCACCGAAAATATAGTAAATAAATTTCTAAAATCAGTTGATCCTAAAAAAGGGGCTGGAACTGACGGTGTACATCCAATTCTCGTAAGAGAATGTGCATCTGCACTAACAACTCCTCTGACTATATTGTATAAAAAATCTATATCAGAAGGTTGTGTTCCTTCAGCATGGAAAAAAGCCTGGATAACACCAATTCCTAAGGGTTCTCTAAGCGATGATATAGAAAAATACAGACCCATTTCTAAGACCTGTATATTTATAAAGATTTTAGAAGACATAATTGCTCAACAACTATTTGCTGTTGCCCGTCCATTTATTTCTCCGCAACAACACGGTTTTTATAGGGGACGTAGCGTTGAGAGTAATCTTTTATCTTTTACGGAAATTATTCGCGATGCCTTTGACAAAAAATATCAAGTAGACGCCGTGTACACTGACTTTGCCAAAGCTTTCGACAAAATTTCTCACTACACCTTATTATTAAAACTTTGGAATCTTGGTGTCCATGGCGATCTGTTTCGCTGGTTAAGTTCTTATGTAAAAAACAGGTGTCAGGTTGTTGTATTAAAAGGCTTTACTTCTAATTATAGGCAAATAACCTCTGGTGTGCCTCAAGGGTCACATTTAGCACCACTACTTTTTATTCTATACATAAATGACCTAAGTAATGTTTTAAAAAATAGCTACACCCTTCTTTATGCCGACGATACAAAAATATTTAGAGTTATCCATAACATACACCACTGTGAACTTCTTCAAAATGATATAACAGTTTTTGAAAATGAATGTGTTAAAAATAATCTTTTCCTTAATCCTGATAAATGCAATGTAATTACTTTTAGCCTCAAACGAAAACCGATTTTATTTAAATATAAACTTGGTGGGAAATATTTAAAAAGAACATCAGAGATTCGGGATCTGGGTGTCTGGTTGGACTCTAAACTTACATTTATTTCACACATTAATAAAATATTAACTAAAGCCTATAAACAAATGGGTTTCATTCTACGTATCTCTAAGCCTTTTAAAAATTTTTTTACCTACAAGATACTATATTATAGCTATGTCCGCAGTCACTTAGAGTTCGCTAGTACGGTGTGGTCTCCGCAATACAAAACTCACTCAGAGAGATTGGAAACACTACAGAAAAAATTTATTAAGTACTTGGAATTTAGAATGGGTAACTTATATACTGATTACGAATTGTCAATTTCGAGATATAACATACCTCCCTTGGCAAAGCGCCGTCTAGTTTGTGATGTTGTATTCTTATACAAAATAATTCATAACATTGTAGATACACCTGAGCTACTTAGCAATATTGAGATTCGTGTGCCCCGAAAACAAGAACGAAATGTTAGAAAAAGAAACCTCTTTAGTTTACCACAATCCAGGACTTCAAATGCTAATAATGCTTTTATTAGAAGATCTTGCAATATGTATAATAAGTATTTTATTGATTTAGATCTGTTTAATTGCTCTTTAAATAAAATGAAAAAAAATGCAAATGATAAAATTAGAAACATGATTTTAAGCTGATCTGAATGCATGTGTTGTAGCTTTAAGTTTTATTAAAAGTATTTACTACTCATTTTTATGGAACTCTAGGTTTACGTTTCTTAACTATGTAATAACTTGTCAAAATATTTGTATTAAATAACTGTTTGTTTCCTAAATAAATAAAAAAAAAAAAAAAAAAAAAAAAAAAAAAAAAAAAACAATTTCACTGGTTTTATTACAATCTAACGGTTTTTACAATTTTACGGTGACATATACATGCTTCGCTACTGATGTACATACTACATACAAAATTTCACTCGCTATAATATACTTGCGGAGTCCATTTCCGTACTCGTAAATCGCTTTATCTGAATTTTAGCAGATCTCACCGTGAAATATCAGCGGCGTGCGCCGAATGTAAAAGACCCCATATTACCATATCGTTTGACGTTCCAAAAGCAATTTTATTGGCGTTGTTAACGACCGAAATGGATTTTAAACAATGTATCAATATAAAATTCACTTCAATACTATGTATTGAATATTTTTTAACCCTCGTTTTGACGATAAGGGTCGGCATACATCGCGACGCTAAGCGGCGCTATATTTTTAAGATAACTATTCAAAATCAGATCACAGACGACCTCTGTGGCTCAGTGGTTAGCACGTTGGTGCTCAAGCCGGAGGTCGTGGGTTCGAGAACTTACCACGGGGCCAGATTGACGTGTTGAAGCGTCCATAATATATATCATTATCATTATATTATTATTATTATATATTATTAAAGGCTGCTTAACAGCCTCTCAGCCTCAGCCTCAGTTAGAGCATTGGCTCTTGACTCATCGTGTCGGTCGTGTGTTAGATTCCCGCATTGGAACAACAAAAAATGTTGTTTCCATGTTTGGTTAGGACAATGCAGGCTGATCACCTGATTGTCTGACGAGAAGGATGACCCATGCGTCGGATGGGCATGTGAAAAGTCGGACCTGCGCCTGATCTCTCGACAGTCGTGTCGGTTATCCGTTCCACTAAATTATGAGAGTAAAGGAAGAGAGAGTGCTCTTGTGTACTGCGCACACACTTGGGCACTATAAATTACTCCTGCGTAACTGGCCTGGTTTCAATGAAACCGGCCACCGTCACCGAGATCGGTGTGGGGAGTTATATTATCTGGGAGCACGGTAGTGCCCCGCCAAGAGGAGCTAAGCGAAGCGCAAGGGCACTACCAGACTACTTTTTCTCGAAGCGTTTCGTCGATATTTTGAACCCTCATAACTTGAGATTAGACTATACCAGATACACAAAATTTTCAGGATATGTTCCCAGTAGCGGACTTATGAAACATGTAAAGTTTTGATTATAAAGGTCTAATAATTTAGTTTTTATTGATATCCAAAAACCCGTGATTTCGTCACTGACTCACTGATGATCAACAAAATTATAGGGTACTTCCGGATGTCATAGAAAGCTGAAATTTGGTATGTAAGCTAGTTTTAGCACATAACCAACATAAAAATTGACAAACTTGGAACTTTTATCCTCCAACCCCTTAAAGTAGGGGATGAAAATATGTAAGAGACTTACCTAAATGTTTACTCTAGAGGTCTGAAAATTGTCTTTGAAAAAGAAGTGAAATATCACCAAAAACATTTTCATGTAAAGTGATGCCAAGACGAGACCATATAACTCGCACTGTCAAAAAGATATTAGATCTCATGTGAAACCAAGCTTCTGACTCTACCAAACTTCTAACTCTACACGCCTTAACTCTACAAGCCTAACTCTACAAACTCTATACTTTAGTCAAATTATGTGGCTTGGCCATTTCGTTCGTACAAGAATAGTATAACAGAAAAACAGTCCGTAAATTTTTCACCTTACGCCTAAGCGAATGTATCGAAATGGCCAGGCCACATAATTTGACTAAAGTATAGAGTTTGTAGAGTTAGGCTTGTAGAGTTAAGGCGTGTAGAGTTAGAAGTTTGGTAGAGTCAGAAGCTTGGTTTCACATGAGATCTAATATCTTTTTGACAGTGCGAGTTATATGGTCTCGTCTTGGCATCACTTTACATGAAAATGTTTTTGGTGATTTATATATTATTAAAATTGAACTTAATTAACTACTCAAAAATATACACGTTTCATATTATGACATCAGCTGTTATAGACTGCACATGCGTTGTGCAGCACGGTGCTGCATTCGAACTATTACCAGACCTGTCCCACTCCCCGTGTAGGTATCAAAAATATAAGTACGTGCGGCGGCCTCCCTAAACGGGCCAATTAAAAGGGACTCGCGCGCACCTCGCGCGCGAGCAGTGAGCGACGTATGTGTGAGATTTGTTCGTCGCAATGTTTTATGGATTGGATTTAATACCTTAGAATCTGTGCACATAATATTATTACAATACTGTGTTTAAGTTAGGTAAAAATCACCCGGCCAGCTATAACTATAATACCATAACGAAATATTTAATAATATAGTTTGAACTACTGCAATTACCTACTTGTTAACCAATATTTAGTGTTTAGGTGTTGGCTCCGCCTGAACTATCTGTTCGCGTCTTATGTTATTCCGATGTGATACGATTTGAAGAGTTATTTGTTGACAAAAGTACCTAGAAATAGTAAGGTGGCGTGATTCAACTTCTTTGAGTAATATCGCCGTGAAGGTATCGAAAACGGTTACGTTTACGCATAAGTATGTATATACTTATAGGTATGCGCGAATTTATTACAATTATTAAAGTACTATTAACACCTACCTTAGGTTTATTTGGAAAACAATTTGTTCAGTAAAGTACAGTAGGTAGGTACTAAAAAGTAGGTAAAAAAATGTTGTAATTAAATATTAAGAAAAAATATATATATACATACGTATAACCGCCTCCTTTTTTGGAAGTCGGTTAATTATTTTCTAAAATGAGTCAACCCTAATATTATTAGAATGAATAAGAATTACGCGATAGAAAGAGACGCAACTTCTAGGTAAATATAATCGTAGGTAATCAAGCGCTGCGTTAGCTGAATTGAACCTTATCGTATCGCAGTAAGAGTTCCTATTTCTTCAAACCATTTGTCGAAGTGGTTCTTCTGTACCTCTAGGTACTATTATTTATTCTGTGCTAATACAATGAACGTGTATCTACTTGTGTAATAATAAAGTTGAATTTTAAATAGCTATCTTAATAACCGCCATGTTGCTTATCGTTTCGTTTCAGTGTGACCTGACCCCTACTCCTTAATGCTTTTATCGTATTTTAGGGTTGATTTTCATTGTACAATTATAATGAGTCAACACTTAAACGGCTGGACTATTATTACTAATGAGTTTTTGTATTTTTCCAACTACGGATACTGCAGTTAGAACGAGAGTAAAGTTGCTATTCCTATATTTCGGATACTTTGTTTAGAAAAATATAAAATATTTAACTTATAGCATTGTATTTGGCTATTTAACACATTTACTACCGCCGTACGCAAGTATGTAGCTACTAGATGTTGCACGCGACTTCGTGCGCGCTCTATACCTGAACCAAATTTCATCAAAATCGGTACATTAGTTTCGGAGCCTATTCAATGCAAACAAACAAACTTTTTCTTTTTACAATATTAGTATAGAAGTATAATATATAGTATGTACACCTAAACATTTAAGTATATGATGAAATTGTATACTTAGAGGGATTATTTACAAGGTAAACAAAAGTACATGTAGAATTTATAGCAAACGTATACCTACTTGCAGACAAAAGCGCCATTGATCTCTTATTATTAGTACACAATACACATCCTGTTTTTGAGTTTTATTTTCTTTTATTATTGTGTTTATTTGGTTTACATTTAACACGAAAATGTATGTACCTATTTGGCAGATAATGAACTGAAGAGGTGACTTATTTTTCTACAAGCAATAGTTTCTCATTTAGTCATTAAAATATAATTATTTGAAAATTATTCCCATGCAAAGCAAATTCAATTTAGCAATGCTGGTGCTGGTGGCCAGTCCCTGAGGTAAAGAGATCAGACATCCGTTCAGTCTAGCTTTAGTTTGAAATATGGACGCTAATTACTACATAAATTAGTAGGGTGAGAGTACCAATTATCAGCACTTTAAAAAAAGGGTCCAATTATAACCTCGATTATTACAGAGGAAAATACTTTATAGTTTAAAGTATGGTGTCGCTGGCAGTAGATTCCGGAAGTATTCAAGTTTTGTTTTTATTAAGTGGAAACAAAAATTAATTACAGAGAAGCTTATAATTCTACTATTTGTTCGGGGGGCTGATAATTAGGTACAGTGCTAGCAATTGGGTGTGTTACCCTATTACTTGTGTCTCGAAATCTTTTAAAGTCACTTATTTGTTTCAAAATCGATGGAGACTATTGCCTTTTATCTAGTGATAGAAAATGGTTTAATTTACTGATCACAATAACACCATTCAATTTATAAGGCCCACTTGCGCCAATCCGGGTTAAAGTTAACCCTGGGTTAAAAATCATGTTATCTCTCTCTTTCTTCGTATTTGTGAAAGAGAAAGCATGATATCTTAACCCAAGGTTAACTTTAACCCGGATTGGCGCAAGTGGGCCTAAGAATGAAAATAAAATCTGTGTATGCCTGCTACACATCTTACGTTTTATCTTAACGACTATGCAGTTTTTCGATCGTGTATGGATAGCCGCAGACACAACATATTATTGGCAATAATTATATCATATTGACAATAATATTCCTTGTTATATTGCCGATTTATTTGATTAGTATTTATAAAGTTATTCTTGTGTGTGTAATGGCAAATCGTAACGATAATTCGCAACGGTTTATCATAGGCTAGCCGTCCCCGCACACAAATCCTTGTGTGCGGGCGGGCCATTTTGTCGTTTTTTTTTTGTATGCGTTGACTAGTATAGACAATTTTATTATGTCAATAATATTGCACGTGTGCAGCTAGCCTATGACAAACCGTAGCGAATAATGCTATAGTCTACAGACACACGAATTTGGTACGGAGCGTACAGCGAACCATATCCGGAGACCAAATCTGGTGTCGCTACACACGCACGGATTTGGTACGGTGCAGTGGACCGTAAAGCTCGACACTCGTGTATTCGATTTTATGCTCTATTACATTAGCACAGAGTTCTATTTACAGTGCTGTTTTTAAACGACGACGATGATTCCCGCAATTCATTGATAACGGGTAGTGATACCAACATTTTAAAAAATATTTCTCCCCAAATTTTACCCCTGATTATTTATACCATTGACAGGTCTAAGAGATAATATACTAGAAAGAAAGGTTATGTGTTTAACATAAAGACTTACGCGTGAATAACATAAAACTAACTTGTCTTAATCTGATTTCACTCCTAATACATTTTCATATCCCTGGCTATATACACACATTAAAATAATTTTTATTATTACATACAAATTGATTCTTAAGGAGAAAACTCTAAACATCCTATCCCCTAGTAAACCCCCGTAGATATTTTTCCTAATTTTGAGAGGTACATCCCTAAGCTGGCAACACTGATACCGTTGTACGGCCAAACCGCCGGACTGCTCTACACACGCACGAATTTGGTACGGAGCGGACCAAATCCGATGCGGGCAACGGCGAAGTCTTCGCCTTCTTCTTATGTTCGCCGGACTGCCCTACACACGCTCGGATCTGGTACGGAGCGTACCAGATCCGCTGTACGCTCCGTACCAAATTCGTGTGTCTGTAGACACCATTATGCCATTCACACCGTCGCACAGTGGTTCCAATTCCAAAATTCGTGGACATAGACCCCGAAGTCGGAATTTCGACTTGATTTTTTTTCTGTGATAGAAAACAACATTTCAAACAACTTTTACTTTTGCACAATTCTTCGAAAAACTTATATTTTTCAAGATATAAAATAAATAAAAAAAAATTGTATGGAGAAAAACACATTTTATTTTTTTTCTTCAACTGCCGTAGTTTGCGGGGTGTTTTGAGGCATAGGTGTATTAGATAAGGTGACAAGGAATATAAAAATAATTTTATTTGGTCTCGCAGAGTGCGGCCGCGCAAGAAAATTAAGTTTAATTTTTTTTTTATGAATACGCTTTTTTTACAAAAAATTAAATGTTTTTCGTAATGTTTTACTTCTTTTTTGTATTTTTAGTTTTAATTATATCATGTAAGAGTGAAATATCCTATAAATTACTATAAAAAATGGTTTTTGTTGAAAAATGTTATTTTATTTTATTCATTATTTTTACAAAGTTAAGACCTTTTTTAGGAATTATTTGTTACTTGGAGGACTTGTTAGCAGGATTAATCGTCTGTTTAGTTAAAGAAAATGCTATATCATAACAAGAGGGTCTGAAATGTTTTGAGACTCTATAAACATTTTTTCTTCTTCTATAACATCATCAACATCATCGTTGTGAAGTGATTGAACTGCTTCAGCTAAAACAGCCCTTTTGAGGGCTACAATTTTATCTAATTATTTCTTTGATCAATGTCGAGAGCAAGCGGGGCAGTTTTGACTGTGAAGCAGTTAGTTATATCTCCTATTTGTATTTGAACAAATACCCATCATCATCTATGACCGGGTATACAAACTTTGCACTATCCGGTCATAGTCGATGTTTGTTCAAAATATTTTTATTGCGGGAGTTATTACTTATTACAAATAGTAGGAATTTCTAAATAGAACGTAATGTGGACCGCTAAGACCAACCTCAACTCCATTTGAACCCTTAAAGACCCTGCTTGGACCCCCAAGACGTTTAATCCCGCCAACAAATCCTCTAAGTAACAAATCATTCCTAAAAAAAGTCTTAACTTTGTAAAAAAAATGAATTAAAATAAAATTAAAATGTTTAACAAAAACCATTTTTATAGTATTTTATGGGATATTTCACTCTTAGATGATATAATTAAGAGTAAAAATACAAAAAAGAAGTAAAACATTACGAAAAACATTTCATTCTTTGTAAAAAAAGCGTTTTCATAAAAAAAAATTAAACTTAATTTTTTTGCGCGGCCGCACTCTGCGAGACCAAATAAAATTATTTTTATATTCCTTGTCACCTTATCTAATACGCCTATGCCTCAAAACACCCCGCAAACTACGGCAGTTGAAGAAAAAAAATAAAATGTGTTTTTCTCCATACAATTTTTTTTAATTTATTTTATATCTTGAAAAATATAATTTTTTCGAAGAATTGTACAAAAGTAAAAGTTGTTTGAAATGTTGTTTTCTATCACAGAAAAAAAAATCAAGTCGAAATTCCGACTTCGGGGTCTATGTCCACAAATTTTGGAATTGGAACCACTGTGCGTCGCGTCGCTCGATAAAACTGCACAGTTCGGCTTACACTGTATTGTGGTGCTAGTGACTATCATATTTCCTCAGACCAAATAAAAAGTGAAGACAGAGTTCTGCGAGTTCGCCGAACTCTTCCTTGAGGCCGTGACGGATGTGTGAGGCCGGTATAAACAACGTCTCATCGTGTAATTACAAGTGTCATGCAAACACAATGTAACAAAACTACGCCTTACCTAGTAAAGCGAACTGTGGCAATGTGCAGTTTTTTTTATGTGGGTAGTGTGGCTATATGTGTACAATAAACAAAAAACCATCCTCTTTTGTTTGACATAGTTCTGTCTTCACTTTTTATTTGGTCTGAGGCATACAGTTAGTATATATAGGTAATAATATAATTTTAATAAATCAGCCTGGCCACAGACGTTCTTAAGAACGTCTAATTCAGGTCGAAGGCAAAGTTTCCATATAGAACACGCATAGCCCACACACGTGCTTGATTCTTAAATTTCATTTCGAACTTTAAGAACATCAAATTAAGAACTCTTAAAATTCTTAAATTCAGGAAGGAATTCAGCACGTCTGTGGGCAGGCTTATAATTATATCAAAAACCCTGAATGTTACAAATTAATATTTATTTAGGTACAATCGCCGTCACGTCGTGTTAGTGTACAATGATGGCGTGTAGATTACGGCTGACTACAATCAGAATAGTTGAGGTGGGCATCCGGCATTCCCTTTATAGTCAGCTCTGATGGATTTTCTTGATTGATCAAACCCTTAAATAAACATCAACTTCAAACAATAGGCTCCTTGACTCATATTTAATTTCATATATTAAAGGAGTATTTCCTTTAGTTATTGGCTAAGGAAAACGATTATAGCGATATCATATTATATTGAAACTTATCTACACTAATATTATAAAGAGGAAAACTTTGTTTGTATGTTTGTTTGTTTGTTTGGTTGTAATGAATAGGCTCAAAAAGTACTGGACCGATTTCAAAAATTCTTTCACCATTCGAAAGCTACATTATCCACGAGTAACATAGGCTAAATTTTATTTTGGAAAAAGATAGGGTGCCGTAAGATATTTGGGGTTTTCGGACACAAGGTGTAAAAAATCAACCAGAAAAGTTACTTATTTTGCGTACGCTGCCTTAACTATAAAAGATAGAACCATAAAATGTTCTAATTAATTGTAGATCCTATAAATATCTACAAAAAAGTCCGCGACACACTATACCTATCTATGTCAAGTGAGGCACAACAACATTTTTTTTATTTAGAAATCTTGATTTTTTTTGGACTACATTTAAACGCGTTTATTTTACTCATGCCATTAATCCTTATCAAATTATTTTATCACTAAGTATAGTTTATGTAGATAATATTTGGACTTTGAATGATTAAAATTGGACGTTTGGTTTTGAAGTTATAGCAAAATTAAAATATTACGATTTCTGCTCCACGGCCCGTTCATAAGTAGGCGTCACCAAGGCGGGGGTGTGCTTGCGGGAGGGGAGTTTAGATCTATGAGGTAGGATTAGTATCAGTATTGTACCCATAGATTATACAGATATATACATTGTACCCGTGCGAAGCCGGGGCGGGTCGCTAGTGATTGATAAATATAGTTGATTTAAAAATGTGTATTTTTGTTTTTTTCATTTCTACTGATGAAAACACCTCCAAGTAACTTCCGGTAAGGAAATGACAACACAAATACACTAAACACATACGTAGTTATGAAACGGAACGTGTTTCTGTAAATAAATAGTTCATGACAATATTGTTTAGAGCAAGTTTAGAGTATTTATGTCAAAACGTCAAACGGAACGTCACACCGCCATTTTGTCTGTGCGGATTATAGCCTGTCTCTATATGTAATTTGTAAGTATTATATTATACAACAGGAAAGAGTACTTCAAACTTTTTTTTTCTTTTAATTCAATCAAAAATTATCTTTACTACTCAGGCTTAAAGCTTATCACGTGCGCAATAAAAAAACCGGTCCCGGTGAGATAGCTATAAGTTATCCCTGTGTCTCGTTCTAACAAGGAACCTAATGTAGCCCGTTTATATCTTTCCCAAGGAATTTGTAAGTATTATATACAACAGGAAAGAGTACTTCAAACTTTATTTTCTTTTAATTCAATCAAAAATGATCTTTACTACTCAGACTTAATGCCGCGTCCGCACGTTTGCCAAACCTCGACAAGCTCTCACAAATTCAAACGTGCGGATAGAGCGTTTGCCTTGGTTTGTGTAGGTTTGCAAGCGCTTGCAGCCGTTCCGATCGAGTGTCGGTTTCTTGACACAAATCAAAGGGAACTTGTCGCAAGCGCTTGCGATGCATCCACACGTTTGCGCGCGCTCAGTCTGGTTTGTGTACTGGAGACGGGCAGACGTGCATACGCACACACAAAATGAGTGGTGATTGGTCAAATATTAGACATCTTGTTTTTTCTCGAATGTTATCAGGCTGAACCATGCATTTGGGACCCGAAAAACAAGCATAATTATTTTATCTAAGTGTATAATACACTTAGATACAATAAAAATCTTAAATATGTATATGTCACCGTAAAATTGTAAAAACCGTTAGATTGTAATAAAACTAGTGAAATTGTAAAATGCCGATAGACTTTGGACGCGAATATTCTGCCTATAATTTAACACATTATTTTTCGTAAGATTAAAAATATATAGTTACTAGCTTTTGCCCGCGACTTCGTCCGCGTGGAACAATACTTTGGGATATCGCTGAAATTTACCCGCGACTTTATTTATGACTAACGAAAGCGGAATCCTATTTTTTTAAACGGAACCCTAAAATAAAAGTAGCCTATGTTAGACCCTATAACATCAGCTATCTGCTAGTGAAAGTCCCGTGAAAATCCGTCCAGCCGTTTCAGAGATTAGTCGGAACAAACAGACAGACAGACCGACTGACAGACAGACAGACGGACAGACAAAAAATTAAAAAAATGTATTTTATTGTAAGTACCGAATATACTTTCAGATTCATTATGTAAAAAGCTGTTAATTTGAAGTTACAAACAGACACTTAAATTGTATTTAACTGTATAGATGTATAGATATTATAATGTAGGTATTATATTTTAAGATATTAACAATTTGATGTTTATAAAATAACTAAACTATTTAACTAAACTAAACTAAACATTAACCCGCACGCGCACCCCGCCTTGGTGACGCCCACTTCGCAACGGGCCGTGCAGCAGAAATCGTAATATTTTAATTTCGCCATAACTTCAAAACCAAACGTCCAATTTTAATCATTCAAAGACCAAATATTATCTACATAAACTGTACTTAGTGATGAAATAATTTATTTTGATAAGGATTAATAACATGAGTAAAATAAACGCGTTTAAATGTAGTCCAAAAAAAATTCAAGATTTCTAAATAAAAAAATGGTTGTTGTGCCTCACTCGACATAGATAGGTATAGTGTGTCGCGGACTTTTTTGTAGATATTTATAAGATCTACAATTAATTAGAACATTTTATGGTTCTATCTTTTATAGTTTAAGCAGCGTACGCAAAATAAGAAACTTTTCTGGTTGATTTTTTACACCTTGTGTCCGAAAAACCCAAATATCTTACGGAACCCTATTTTTTTTTTTTTCAAAATAAAATGTAGCCTATGTTACTCGTGGATAATGTAGCTTTCGAATGGTGAAAGAATTTTTGAAATCGGTCCAGTACTTTTTGAGCCTATTCATTACAAACAAACAAACAAACAAACAAACAAACAAACAAACATACAAACAAAGTTTTCCTCTTTATAATATTAGTGTAGATAAACTTTGATTAATTATTACATAGATACGTTATATCCTTACAAAACTGAGAATATTTCTGTGCCACGACACACATTGACATGGGACGCTGTCAATGTGTCAACGTCGTATAGTAACACAAAACACGCTATTACTCGCGGAGCACACTAACCAAAATTGGCCCGACTCGGACCAATTCGAGTCTTCATTTTTAAGGCGCTCTTACCCTAGAAATACGCTTCTTTCAAAAATTTTTTGTGACGAATGGATACATTTTAGTGCAGCAAAAAAATATATGTTAATTTTGATCATATTTGCTAGGGGACCTTCATTTTCAAAACACGTTATCTGAAAAATTTCTCGATAAAAAAAAATCATAAAGTAACCATTAAAATAGAAATTCTTGGAGTTGTAACTGTATTATTTGTGAACAGAAATGAGAAAATTATTTGCAGTTTCGTAAAACATAATAAAAGGAAGGGAATTGTTGTTTTGATTTTTCGTATAGAATGTGATATTTGTTAGTATTAATTTATTTCAATGATTAATAATTCGTACGAGTCGAATGAAACATCGCGAAATGGCGACCTGTCATTCCTTCTCTTTCATATCTATTGAATAAGACAGTACCGGCTTAGGCCTCTTGCTAATGAGACGTATGTCAAATTTTTCCCCTCTTTTCTGCTCAAAAATTATTCGAATTTATTGTAGAAAGTCCGTTCAAATTTATTTTACCCCCGAATGGACCTTTATGTCGTCTGCATAAAGGTCAAGTCGGGGGTAAATATTAGTTTTTCTTTCGTCGTGTAATACTTATGATATATACGTAATTTCGCTATGTGACGTAAGACACTTGGTAGCCCTTTGGCTTTTTGCGTTGTTGCGACCAATTGGTCTCGGGTTCGAATCCCGGTCAGACGATTTTTTTTTCTTTTTTTTTTTGTCGCACTATAAAACTCCGAGCGATGCTTGTTTTCCCAGTAATAGAAGTATATGGTTAATTATGTACTTATTTATTATTAGTTACTTTAAGTTGTTGTTAATATTAGTGTAGATTATATCCCACCAAAAACATTCTGTAAAAAACTAGCCAAGTCTCGATAGAGCTGCTTGTTTATCTCTAAAAAGTAGTGAAATCTAGACAAAGTCGTGCCAAGTCTAAGGTTCCTTACTGCGATTTCTTTATTATTATAGTTAATGTTGTGTGACTTGGCCGTTGAAGGGTACACAATGGTACAAAAGGGGCTCCATGACACCATTGCTCCAATACATGTGTTCTACAATCAACAACAGCCTAAAATGAGACACTACTCACTAGCGTCCAATTACCAATACCAGTATGGGCTATTATCTCGCTTAACAAACATAGGTAGTTACATCAGATGTACATTACGTGTAAACAAAATTGACTTGTACCCACTTGTAACGTATAAAGAATGTTCAACGGCCAAGTCACACAACATTAACTATAATAATAAAGAAATCGCAGTAAGGAACCTTAGACTTGGCACGACTTTGTCTAGATTTCACTACTTTTTAGAGATAAACAAGCAGCTCTATCGAGACTTGGCTAATTTTTTACAGAATGTTTTTGGTGGGAATTCACTTCTTTTTGTAGAAACGTGGGCATATTGATTTATTTTACTAGATTTCAGTGTAATTTGTTTATTTAATTTGTGTAATGATCGAGTACAATAAAGTTAATCGTTCGACTATTTCTTCTTGTAAACTTGTAAATATAAGTATAAAAGCCAGTCTAGTCTTATCCAGAGTTTTCCTTTAATTTTATTTATATGCGTATCAAAAGCAGAAAGGGAGGCATTCGCCCAGCAGTGGAATGCTACGGACTAGATTAAATTAGAAGATGTGTATTGTGTCCCACTTCGCTAGGTTTTTGAAATGACAGTCGATTTTTTTATGTACCAATAGTAGAAGGGGGGCATTACCATATCTCTAATCAGCTGAAACCAGCTGAGGATTCTTCATCAGATACTTCAGACCTTCGATTTTTGACATCAAATGAAGCGGCCCACCACCATGTTGAATATTTTTTGTAAAGGCGGTATGTCGATCTCTAATAGTTTGGTTGGGCTCTTGTGTTTTCTAATCAGGGTCACCAGGTACTCCAGATGTTCGATTATCCTAGTTTTTATAGTTTTCCCTTTATGTGGCCATTAAACCCTAACTCTGTACCAAATTTCAGCTCTCTGAGTTCATGAGAAGTACTAGTTCTATTCTGATGATCATGAGTGAGTGACTGACTGAGTGAGTGTCATAAATTCAAAACTTTGCTTTCGCTTAACTTCGGAACTAAATGACCTACAGACTTAAAATTTTGGATTTTAAGTATGTGATTATAGCTTACTAGATGACGAAAATTTCTGCGTTCTGGTCTTATCCAGAGCTCCTCAAATAGGGGCCTGAAAATGCGGCGAAATGGTTCCAGTAAAGAATGGTACGACAGTGTTTGCTTCGCGCTCGACTTGGCGGGGGCACTGCCGTGCCCCCAGATCGACGTTCTGGTCTTATCCAGAGGTTCTCAAATAGGGGCCTGAAAATGCGGCGAAATGGTTCCAGTAAATAATGGTACGGCAGTGTTTGCTTCGCGCTCGACTTGGCGGGGGCACTGCAGTGTCCCCAGATCGACGTTCTGGTCTTATCCAGAGGTTCTCAAATAGGGGCCTGAAAATGCGGCGAAATGGTTCCAGTAAAGAATGGTTCGGCAGTGTTTGCTTCGCGCTCGACTTGGCGGGGGCACTGCCGTGCCCCCAGATCGACGTTCTGGTCTTATCCAGAGGTTCTCAAATAGGGGCCTGAAAATGCGGCGAAATGGTTCCAGTAAAGAATGGTACGGCAGTGTTTGCTTCGCGCTCGACTTGGCGGGGGCACTGCCGTGCCCCCAGATCGATTATCCTAGTTTTTATAGTTTTCCCTTTATGTGGCCATTAAACCCTAACTCTGTACCAAATTTCAGCTCTCTGAGTTTATGGGAAGTACTAGTTCTATTTTGATGATCATGAGTGAGTGTATAAGTGAGTGAGTGAGTGTCATAAATGCGAAACTTTGCTTTCGCTTAACTTCGGAACTAAATGACCTACAGACTTGAAATTTTGGATTTTAAGTATGTGATTATAGCTTACTGGATGACGAAAATTTCTGCGTTCTGGTCTTATCCAGAGGTTCTCAAATAGGGGCCTGAAAATGCGGCGAAATGGTTCCAGTAAAGGATGGTACGGCAGTGTTTGCTTCGCGCTCGACTTGGCGGGGGCACTGCCGTGCCCCCAGATTATATAAAATATGAAAAGATTGTATTCGATGAATGTCCAAATTTTTAATTCAAAGTTTTAAGATGGAGGTACAAAAACTCTTTATAAGTAGGTACTAGGGAGACCGAGCTTTGGTCGTAGTTTTAGTACAACGATAAAAATTAATAAAAAATAAATAAAAAAATATTAAAGAATCACAAAAATAATATTTTAAATCTTACCGGGATTTGAACTCACCACCAAAAATCAAACGGTACGCAAACCGAGCTGCCAGTCAGACTGACGTAAAACAACCGAAATTATTGATATAATTTATTACACGACGAAAGAAAAAACATAGGTATTTGATTCATAATTTTGACAACATTGATTGACAACAGAATAAGTAAATATAATATATATACCTAAATATTATTATTCTGTTGGTTTGTAAAGTTTATACATATAATTATATCAATTATTATAATCAATTCTAATTCTAATCACCATGAGCAGATATTAGGAACATGTACTTATTCAGTAATCTACGTTTATTTTTTACTAGCTTTTGCCCGCGACTTCGTCCGCGTAAAGTTCGGTTTCCATACAAAATTTTAACCCCTTTGTTACACCCGTAGGGGGCGAATTTTCAAAAATCCTTTCTTAGCGGATGCCTACGTCATTACAACTATCTGTATGCCAAATTATAGCAACATCTGTTCAGTAGTTTCGGTTGTGCTTTGATAGATGAGTCAGTCAGTCAGGTTTGCCTTTTATATATTTAGACTAGGTGTTGCCCGCGACTTCATGCGCGCATAAGGAAATCTCGATGGAACCGTACATTTTTCGGCAATAAAAAGTATGCCTATGTGCTTCCCCGTTGTCTATTCTATATCTGTCCTAAATTTCATCAAAATCATTCCAGTAGTTTCGGAGCCTATTCAATGCAAACAAACAATCATACAAACAAATAAACCTTCTCTCTGTATTATATTAGTAATAGATTAAATAAAACAATATTTACAATAGGCAATCGGACAAATTTTTTTTTATTGCATAAATGAATAGTACTCTTAAATATGAGTAACTTCTCAGAAGAAACCGTATATCAAAAGTCAATATTTTCAAAGGTACAGCGATTTGTATAAAAAATTTCGCGAGCCTCCTAAAAACGCTCCATACTAAAATCGATATACACATGACGTCACTTGAATATGAAGTAGTATGAAGTAGTATATGAAGTATATGGCCGCAGGAATATATTTGTAAATATCTCCGATATTTGTGCGTTTAAGTTCATACTTACCATAATGAATGTTTTTGTATATGATGTGAGTAAACTAATGATGTAGGTTTTGTTTACCAATTTCGCAAAAAAAAAAAATTTTTTTTTGGTATAAAGACTCGAAGAAATTTTGTATACAAATCGCTGTACCTTTGAAAATATTGACTTTTGATATACGGTTTCTTCTGAGAAGTTACTCATATTTAAGAGTACTATTCATCTATGTAATAAAAAAAAATCAGTCCGCTTGCCTATTATTATGATGAAGCCGAAGAGACTATTTGGTTAAACCACAAATGTCAGAAACTAGGTATTTGAAATTGTATTTTTTTTGCTGTCAGTGCAAGTTTCATGTACCTATGTAGAAGGGGAATATTTGATATTGAATTTTATTGTGTATTTATGTATTGTATAAAATCAGTCGACAAAATTTAGCTTTGTGCTACGCGAACAAAGTTGCGGGCAAAAGCAAGTTTAGATTTTGTAACCGCTGAAAAATGCGAATTAAATAAAATTTTGAAATGTCGTTCTAGGAAGAAACGTCAATGTGTGTAATGTCATAATGTGTATCCCACCAAAAACATTCTGTAAGAAACTAGCCAAGTCTCGATGGAGCTGCTTGTTTATCTCTAAAAAGTAATGAAATCTAGACAAAGTCGTGCCAAGTCTAAGGTTCCTTACTGCGATTTCTTTATTATTATAGTTAATATTGTGTGACTTGGCCGCTGAACATTATTTATACGTTAGTGGGTACAAGTCAATTTTGTTTACACGTTATATCTGTTATATCTATTGTAACTACCTATGTTTGTTATGCGAGATAATAGCCCATACTGGTATTGGTAATTGGACGCTAGTGTCTCGTTTTAGGCTGTTGTTGATTGTACAACACATGTATTGGAGCAATGGTGTCATGGAGCCCCTTTTGTACCCTTCAACGGCCAAGTCACACAACATTAACTATAATAATAAAGCGACCTATGCGTAGAACAAAGTCTGATGTGATCATAGAGCAAAAGTGCGTTTTTTGGATAAATGAAATAAGCAATCAAAGCTCTACAGACTGACATTTTAATTTTTTTTCTATCTGGCTTATTTTCGGAAATACAGAATCGTACAACGTCTTATTTGATGTAAGCTCCATGATAAAATGCACGTAGTGTTCATAGGACGGAGAAATTAAGGCGCGCACGGCGCGGGCGCCTCGCACGATCTTCACTTCAGGCGTTGTCGAGCGGAAAGAAGGGTTTTTTGCGTCATGTGTGTGATTTTTTTTCGGTTTGACGAAAATTATAATTTTACTAATTATTGCGTACTAAAAGTATTTCTGAGATGTCATGCTTACGGATAATGCTGGATATGCTTTAAGAAGAGAAGAAAAAGAGCCTGAACGTAGTCCTTATTTTTCAAATAAGCAATATATTTTTATGAAGAACGGTGTATATCCGGGTAAGCTGATTTTTTTACTTAAATTATTCTTCAAATTTAGTATTATCATACTTTGAAATTATAGTTTTTTACTATTCCGCTTTTTAAGCTCATAAATAGAAACGGGAAATCTATATTCATATAAGACATTTTTTGACGGAAAGTTAGAAAAATACACTTTAGTTCGAAAAGTATGATTAGTTTCATGTTTATTTATTAGGTAAATATTTGTCGTGTTATCAATAAAAGTTGACGTACCAAATAGTTGAGATTATAAGTAATATTAGAACTATGTAAGACTAATACTTTAGAATTTCTAAAAGTTTCATGTAACTATAGGACGTTTTTTTACGGAATCACAGAATAGTTACAATACAATTTGTCAGTTCGATATGCAGATGGGACGTTATAGCCTGAATAATGACATCAGTTAGGACGTTGTTCTTTTAAAAATATCGTTAAATATAAATATATTTCATATTAAATAAATAAAAATAGTTTAAAGCTGCGTTACCTTACAATATATACACATTTGTACCCTACAAATTCGGCGAATCATATAACATTATGATCGACAGTTTTTAGTTCTGTACTGCGATGTTCATTAAACCTTGTATATTCAAACTTTTTCTAATAGCGACGCACCTCCTAATCGATGGATTCTCTCATTAGTAGATGAATAATGAGAGAATTTATGGCCTTCGACCATCAATACTTTCTTTAAAAGCTATTCCTAGTTTCGAAAAATCACCTTTAATACAACTTAAAGACTTAGAAAATTCTGACCATAGGTTCTGATCATCAGTTGATCAAGAAATGTCGGTACTAACTCCTATGCAGTCTCCTGCTGATAGTCATTCCACCTATGACAGCGTTTTCAGGTCCAATTAAGTAGATAGTAGTATACAATTTAATTAATATTATATCTAGCAATATCTCGAAAGTATAATCTAGAAAAATATCCAAAACCTGCAAGCAAATGTGTGAGTTTTCCTTTTTACCATGCATAATGCAAGTCTATTGTTGCTCTTTTATTTAATTATTTCTAATAATTATTCCAGCACGCTCGGTCAAAAGCCTTTGACCACTATCTAAAAGGTGTTTTGCAAAATGTGATCATAATATGTAACTCTGAAACGGGGTACAAAGTTTGACTCAAACTGGACGTAACTTTGAGAATCGGTACAAAGTTTGACTCAAACTGGACGTAAATTTAAGACTCGGTACAAAGAATACATCGCGTCTTATAGAAATGGTTATCGTGATAAATCACATACTGCTAAACACCTTTTAGATATGTTAAATCACTATAGTGTAAGTACCTGAGGCCATTCCTATAAGGTGTTACAGAAAATATGATAATGTATACATAGATATACACTACCACATTCAGGATAATCGATTTTATAGACACTTGATTGATACTTTAAATCAATCCGAACCTTATTATGACAAAATTGATTTTGTATGTATTATTTCTCCTGAATGCGACATGCTTGTTATAACGGGATTATGGCCATTACAATATTATGGTTATTTTTCATTATTTTGGATAAACGTGCAGATACCTCCCCCCATGTAGGTTAAACTGAACTTGTACCTATCTAATTACATTATACAACATAGCTAGAAAGCTTAGATACAGTACCAAAGCAGTTTAATTTATAACTACGTTTTAGAAAGGGTTAGGTGTTAACATATCGAGCGAGGTCAGTTCCGATATCATCTGGAGGGCAAGGCCAAGTTAGCCTCCAAGAAGCTTGGTGTTCTGAACAGGTCAAAGCAGTATTTCAGTCCGGTCCAACGCCAACTCTATAAGGCGCAGGTTCGGCCTCACATGGAATACTGTTCTCATCTTTGGGCAGGGGCGCCAAAGTACCAGCTTCTCCCTCTTGATCGTATCCAACGTAGAGCCGCTCGAATTGTCGACTGCCATAGTATTTCAAACAGACTTGACTATGTAGCATCACTCTGCATCCTCTATCGGTTATATTACGGGGAGTCATCATATCATCATAATCAGCCTATTGCCGTCCACTGCTGAACGTAGGCCTCCCCCAATGAGCGCCAACCATCCCGATCTTGGGCAGCCCTCATCCATCCGCTGCCAGCCACCTTCTTTAAATCGTCGGTCCATCGTGCCGCAGGACGTCCTACACTACGTTTGCTTAAGCGTGGTCTCCACTCTAATACTTGTCTGCTCCATCGATTGTCTGTCCGTCTGCAGACATGGCCGGCCCACTTCCACTTCAGCGTGCTAATTCGTTGAGCAATGTCCGTGACTTTAGTTCTCTGGCGAATAACGTCGTTACGTATTTTATCCACCAGAGATACCCTTAACATTGCTCTTTCCATCGCACGCTGAGCAACTTTAAACTTATGAACCAAGCCTACGGTGAGTGTCCACGTTTCGGCTCCGTATGTCATTACCGGTAGAACGCATTGATCAAAGACCCTAGTCTTAAGGGATTGTGGGATCGACGATTCAAAGATGTCCCGGAGCTTCCCGAATGCAGCCCAGCCCAAGCGTATTCTTCTACTCACCTCCTTCTCAAAGTTGTGCCGCCCGAGTTGAATGGTTTGGCCAAGATATACGTATTCTTGCACAACTTCGAGACTAGCGCCATTTACGACGACAGGTCTCGGGAGAACGTGTTCATTATACATAATTTTAGTTTTGGTCAGGTTCATACCAAGACCCACCCGTCTTGAAGAATCGCTTAGGCTGTTCAGCATCTCTTCCAGGTCCTGCAGAGAGTCTGACATAATGACTATGTCATCTGCGAATCTCAGGTGTGAGATGTACTGGCCGTTTATGTTCAGTCCCCGTCCGTTCCAATCGAGCGTCTTGAAAACGTCCTCAAACGCGTTATTAAACAGTTTTGGAGAGATAACATGTCCCTGTCTTACTCCTCGACGCAGTTGGATTGGTTTTGTACTCTGTTCTTGTACTTGGACGGTCATTGTTGCGGCCTTGTACAGATATCTCAACACCTCGACATATCGGCAGTCGACGAGACATCTCTGCATGGATTCCAGCACAGCCCAGGTCTCGACGGTATCGAAGGCTTTTTCATAGTCCACATACGCTAGGCAGAGAGGCTGATTATACTCCTCGGTCTTCTGTATAATTTGCCTTAGTGTGTGTATGTGGTCCACAGTGCTGTAGCCTTTGCGAAACCCGGCCTGCTCCGGTGACTGAGAGTCGTCAAACTTCTGGGCAAGACGATTCGATATAACTCTCGAGAACAGCTTATACACGTGGCTCAGGAGTGAAATGGGGCGGTAGTTTTCTAGTCGCGTGTTATCGCCTTTTTTGAAAAACAAAACCGCTATGCTCCTGCTCCATGCTTCCGGGGTGGTGCCAGTGTGGATGACGGAATTGAAGAGCTTGACAAGCTCAGTCAAGACGGGTGTTCCTCCTGCCCTGAGCAGCTCTGTGGTTATTCCGTCATCTCCCGGTGCTTTGTTATTATTAAGCTGACTGAGAGCTATTCTAATCTCACCCATGTCGACATCAGGAAGCTCATCTGTAAGGTGGCGCGTGAGTCTGGCCCGTGGGTCATCTGCATGATGGGTTTGGGGTGGGCTTGTTTTTTGGGTGTATAATTCCCCATAGAACCTTTCGACTTCAGCGAGGATCTCCGGCTTCGAGGTGACGGTAGTGCCTTGTGGAGTATTGAGTTTCGTCAAGTGACAACGGGAGTTATTGGGCTTAGCGAATACCTTCGAGCCCTTATTTCGCACTATGGCTTGCTCGATGGCTTGGGTATTCGCCCGGCGGATGTCGCGTCTAATTTGCTTTTTAATCTCCCGATTGAGAACTTGACGCTCAAATTGTGTGGCATTTATTTGTTCTCGTCTCTTCCTCATCAACTCCAGAGTTTCGCTGGAGAGCATAGACTTGCGTCCATAGCTCTTTGGACGAAAGTACTTACAACCCACCTCGCAGATGACACGAACCAGACTGTTGGCGGTGTGGTCTATGTCCTTCGTGGTTTCCAACATGGCGAATCGATTTTGGAGTTCTAGCTGAAAGCTTTCGCAGCCTGCTTCGACCTGGGGCCGTGTAGGCCTGAGAGTTGACCTTACTAAATGCGCTCGCTCTACACTGACATTTATACTCAGGCTGCCTCTTACCAATCGGTAATCACTTCCGGTATTAAACCTGTTAATCACGGAGACATCTCTGAATACATGGCGCTTGTCAGAAATAATAAAGTCAATCTCATTCCTCGTCACGTTATCGGGGCTTCGCCAGGTCCACTTTCTATGGGGCTTTTTCTGAAAGAAGGTATTAATCAGAAAAAGTCCTTTGGATTCGAGAAAGTTTACTAGCATTTGCCCCCTGTGATTTCTGTGCCCATAGCCAAAGGGACCTACTTTCGACTCGCCACTCTCTTGTACTCCCACTTTAGCGTTGAAATCGCCCATGACAACAGTGTAGAATGTATCAGTACCAGACATGGCTTTCGCTATGTCTTCGTACATGGCCTCGACCTCGTCGTCAGGATGTGCGGATGTTGGGGCATACACTTGGATTACCTTTAGGTAGTATTTTTTTGTAATCTTCAATACAAGGTATGCCACTCTTGCCGACACACTGCCTATTTCTACGATGTTGCCTTTAAGCGATTTGTGGACTATAAAACCGACGCCACCATAAAACCGACGCCACCTTATCATCATCTTTATCATCTTCATCACCTTGATGATTGATCACCCGAAGCTTTCTGCCGCGCACTGTAAAACTCTGGAATGAACTATCGCCAGCAGTATCCGGACCATTACGACCTGCAAACCTTCAAGAAGGGAGCATATTCCCTCCTAAAAGACCGGCAACGCACTTGCAACTTCTCTGATGTTATCACTTATGGTAACGGTACGGTACCGTAAGCACTACGGTAATCGCTTTCCAACAGGTGATCCGTTTACTAATTTGCCCCCTAGTTTAATAAAAAAAAAAGTTTTAACTGTTTATAAGTTTAAATTTTGTTTTGGGCTTGATGTATTTTTTCAAACAATATTTATTTTTATGGGCATATCTTAGAGATTTTAATTTTTTTGTAGGTTTTAGACTATGGTAACTAGTATTTTAATTTAATTTTAAGTAAGTCCCTAGTACTGACTATGGATTAATTATAGTTCAAAACACCACCTTTTTGAGATTTTTTAATGTAAATAAACGATTTTTAAAAATAATTATGTATTATAATTCATTTATACGTAGTGTGGATAGTGCTATATCAAAATAATAGATTATGATTATTCACATAGGACTTAAAAATGTCGGATAACTCCAACAAAAAACGAATCATATGAATATAGAACCGCGTTTCATTCAAATGTCTCCGTAAAACAACGTAATATGATCACTACGAACTCTCGCTTCTCCGCTGTAAAACGTCCTAGCTTGATATAGAACTCGTTATCTGAGTAAATATAATAATTAGTAATAAACAGTATAAAGTGGTTAACTAGACTAGGATGTCATAATAACATACCAAAATAAAAGTCTCACCGTTTATAAGTTATTCAAGTTTTTCAATTTGCAAAACTTGTTTTGCCTCTACTGAAAAGTAGCAATTTTTCAAATCGGACTTTGTTCTACGCATAGGTCGAAAGAAATCGCAGTAAGGAACCTTAGACTTGGCACGACTTTGTCTGGATTTCATTACTTTTTAGAGATAAACAAGCAGCTCCATCGAGACTTGGCTAGTTTTTTACAGAATGTTTTTGGTGGGATTTCACTTCTTTTTGTAGAAACGTGGGCTTATTGATTTATGTTACTAGATTTTAGTGTAATTTGTTTATTTAATGTTCGAGTAGAATAAAGTTAATCGTTCGACTATTTCTTCTTGTAAACTTGTATAAGTATAAAAGACAGTCTAGTCTTATCCAGAGTTTTCCTTTAATTTTATTTATATGCGTATTAAAAGCAGAAGGGGAGGCATTCGCCCAGTAGTGGGGCGCTACGGGCTAGATTAAATTAGAAGATGTGTCCCACTTCGCTGGATTTTTGCAATGACAGTTGATTTTTTATGTACCAATAGTAGAAGGGGGGAATTACCATAATAAATCTAAATCAGTTGAGACCAGCTGAGGGTTCTTCATCAGATACTTCTGACCTTCGATTTTTGACATCAAATGAAGCGGCCCACCAAGTTGAATATTTTTTGTAAAGGCGGTATGTCGATCTCTAATAGTTTGGTTGGGATCTTCTGTTTTCTAATCAAGGTCACCAGGTACTCTAGATCTTCGATTATCCTAGTTTTTATAGTTTTCCCTTAATGTGGCCATTAAACCCTAACTCTGTACCAAATTTCAGCTCTCTGAGTTTATGGGAAGTACTAGTTCTATTCTGATGATCATGAGTGAGTGACTGAGTGAGTGTCATAAATGCGAAATTTTGCTTTCGCTTAACTTCGGAACTAAATGACCTACAGACTTAAAATTTTGGATTTTAAGTATGTGATTATAGTTTACTGGATGACGAAAATTTTTGCGTTCTGGTCTTATCCAGAGGTTCTCAAATAGAGGCCTGAAAATGCGGCGAAATGGTTCCAGTAAAGAATGGTACGGCAGTGTTTGCTTCGCGCTCGACTTGGCGGGGGCACCGCCGTGCCCCCAGATCGACGTTCTGGTCTTATCCAGAGGTTCTCAAATAGGGGCCTGAAAATGCGGCGAAATGGTTCCAGTAAAGAATGGTACGGCAGTGTTTGCTTCGCGCTCGACTTGGCGGGGGCACTGCCGTGCCCCCAGATCGATTATCCTAGTTTTTATAGTTTTCCCTTTATGTGACCATTAAACCCTAACTCTGTACCAAATTTCAGGTCTCTGAGTCTATGGGAAGTACTAGTTCTATTTTGATGATCATGAGTGAGTGAGTGAGTGAGTTTCATAAATGCGAAACTTTTCTTTCGCTTAACTTCGGAACTAAATGACCTACAGACTTGAAATTTTGGATTTTAAGTATGTGATTATAGCTTACTGGATGACGAAAATTTCTGCGTTCTGGTCTTATCCAGAGGTTCTCAAATAGGGGCCTGAAAATGCGGCGAAATGGTTCCAGTAAAGGATGGTACGGCAGTGTTTGCTTCGCGCTCGACTTGGCGGGGGCACTGCCGTGCCCCCAGATTGTGTAATGTGTTACATGTTGTAGTGCGTATTCCGCAGTACTTCGACCGCATATTATAATAGTACTAGCTATCCCGGGAAACTTCGTAGTCTTCGTACCGCCTTAGAATTAAATTTGTTGACGTAGTGACTACTGACAGCAGCGCCACCTACCAGGTCCAATTGCAAATTTAAACCATTCTCGAATCAACCTGAAGACACATAATTTTTTTTATTAAAATCGGTCCAGCCGTTTAGGAGTTCAGTGACAAAATTGAGCTTTTTTTTAGATTTTTTTTACCCTTTAACTACTTACTAAAAAGCTTAACTTTCTCAAATCGCAATGGCTAAATTTGGCACAAAATTAGGAATTAGACTTATTATAATTATTGACCTAGACAGAAAATAGACATTTTGAAATTGTAATGAGATTTGAACCTAGACGCTACGCTTTGCTTTAGGCGGGCAAAATACCGCTAGGCTATGAAGCACATTACGGTTTTATCGAAATTACGCTTTTGTACATTATAGACACATCACTTTGACGTAAATCGCATGAAGCCCCCCGCAGAAACGGGGGCGGCACGTCCCCCACTCATCTCCTTCACCCCCTCGAATACTTCATAGTTGACTACTCACAGCGCCTTAAGAGTTTATAAAATATCTACCTCTTTTTAATATTATATATCTATGGTTATAAACATTTCGACTTATTTTTACAATGTCGTTAGTTATTTTACAATCTAACGGTTTTTACAATTTTACGGTGACATGTATAATATAAAAGTATTAAATATATTTCTGTTGTCTGGTATCCGTAACACAAATTCTTCGACAACTTACCACGGGAGCAGATTGACGTGGTGTGAAACGTCCATAGATATTATTATTATTATTATGAGAAAAAAGTAGCCGATGCGTGGCTAAGTACATTATTGAATAAGCCACTATACGGTTAATTTGTAACTTAATCCACCATCTTTGCCGTTTTTTTGTTTCTTTTTATTTATGTATTTTTTTTACAATAATAATAATAATAACTCCTCACACCGATTTCGGTGACGGTGGCTGGTTTTATTGAAACCAGGCCAGTTACGCAGGAGTATTTTTATAGTGCCCAAGTGTGTGCGCAGTACAAAAAAGCACACTCTCTTTTACTCTCATAATCCCAGTGCGGGAATCGAACCTTCGACCTCCGAGTCGAGAGCCAAGCTCTAACCACAAGACCACGGAGGCTGTTGTTTTTACAATAAAAATAACTCAAAGCAAATGCTATAACCGATACCTACAAGCTCAGCGTCCGTCATGTTTGCCTGTTCAGAACACACTAACTCACTCGCAAGCGTGCGGATGGCGATAGTAATGGAAATTAATGCTATTTTTCATTAATTTCATTAGCATGCTAATTTTCATGTCTTAGCATGCTACGTGCTATTGCTATGCTATTTGCTAAAATCGATTTCGCAGCATCGTGAACTCTCGGGTCGCGTCGCGCGTCGAGTCAAAATTATTTCGCATCGGATTTTAGCATTAGCAAGTAGCGTTAGCACGTTGTCGTTGCCAGTTAGCACTTAGCGCCGTTGTGCGAACCAGCGCGGTCGCGTATTTTTTTCATTCATGAACGCAGATAATTAATTGCTGCGCACGATAATATTAATAGCATTCGTTTTTTTTAGCAACTTCGAATAATTTAATGATTGCTAATGGGCATTTAGCAATTAATAATTATTGCTAATGCTAATTATTCCAACACTAGATGGCGACGTTTGATTCCCTTTTTCAAGTCAAGCGTTTGTGGAGGTTTGGAGTTTGCGGCAAGTGGCAAACGTGCGGACGCGGCATAAAGCTTATCACGTGCGCAATAAAAAAAACCGGTCCCGGTGAGATAGCTATAAGTTATCCCTGTGTCTCGTTCTAACAAGTAACCTAGTGTAGCCAGTTTATATCTTTCCTTAAATTTTAGGTTTGGTAGATTTTATGTGCGATATAGTGTATAAGAAAGAAATACTAATAAACTCGGTTAAATATTATGTTATCTGAGAGAGAAATGTAAAATAAAAATCACTAGTTATTTAGAACCTACCTACTAACCGATAATTAGAAATTAGTTATTTATTTTTTGATTATTTGCATTTTGGTAGAGTAAAATGGAATAAATGAAAATAGAATAATTGCAACACAAAACGCCGTGTATTTCCCTTGGAACATTCTAGATGTTCGGGTGACAATATGATTTAATAGGGAATATAGGACATTTATATTATTTTACCTATCTTCATGATATTGTGAAGAGGAAACCATTGTATGTTTGTATGTTATTGATAATTTCTGAAACCTAACAGATTTGAAAAATTCTTTCACTGGTAGAAAAATTCTTAATCCCTGAGTGCTTATTATGTGCGCATAGTTACGTGAGAACCTCGCGGGCGGGCGGGCGACATCAGACAGACAGAGTTATAATATAATATTAGTAGGTAGGTTTATCTGTATAGGATGACTTATAATATAATAATAACATTTATGGACACTTCACTTCCCGGTTTCCGATTGAGTTGAAATTTTGCACGAATATGTAAACCGCATGACAATGCAATATTATGATGACGTGGAGCAGATCTGATGATGGAGCTGGAAGGTGGCCACAGAAATTCCAAAATAAAACCACATAATCCCATCGAATTTGGGCTCGTTTAGTTGGGCGTAGCCAGGGGGGGGGGGTTTAGGGGGTTTATTACAGATGTTCAGTTTCAGCCGGTTGATTTTATGGCATTTTTCCAAAGTTCACCGTTATTCAGTGTTTATATTATAGTTTAACGTTTGAACCTGTAAAATAGGGTGATTCGTCTTGACGAGTATCTTGGTTGGCGTGAATATGCAATCAAATGCAAGGGCTTGCTGAGAATAACTCGAAAATCCAACATGACGGAACATCCGAGATGGCCGACAAGTAATTTTAATGCATTCCTACCATATGGGTATCAAATGAAAGGGCTTGCTGAGAATAACTCGAAAATCCAACATGAAGAAACATCCGAGATGGCCGACAAGTAATTTTTTTTTTTATGAAATAAGGGGACAAACGAGCAAACGGGTCACCTGATGGAAAGCAACTTCCGTCGCCCATGGACACTCGCAGCATCAGAAGAGCTGCAAGTGCGTTGCCGGCCTTTTAAGAGGGAATAGGGTAATAGGGGAGGGTAGGGAAGGGCATAGGGTAGGGGATTGGGAATTTTAATGCATTCCTACAATATGGGTATCAAATGAAAGGGCTTGCTGAGAATAACTCGAAAATCCAACATGAAGGAACATCCGAGATGGCCGACAAGTAATTTTAATGCATTCCTACAATATGGGTATCAAATGAAAGGGCTTGCTGAGAATAACTCGAAAATCCAACATGAAGGAACATCCGAGATGGCCGACAAGTAATTTTAATGCATTCCTACAATATGGGTATCAAATGCAAGGGCTTGCTGAGAATAACTCGAAAATCCAACATCAAGGAACATCCAAGATGGCCGACAAGTCTTTTTAATGCATTCCTACAATATGGGTATCAAATGAAAGGGCTTGCTGAGAATAACTCGAAAATTCAACATGACGGAACATCCAAGATGGCCGACAAGTTATTTTTAATGCACTCGTTCAATATGGATATCAAATGAAGGTATCATTTAGGTATATGTACTATTTACTCTACTCAGTAAGGACCTCAAAAAACCCCAACACACCATGTGTTGGGGTTTTTTGAGGTAGAGTAAATAGTACATATTTAATACTTATACACATCCATGATACGGAACATGGTAAAACTTTTGGTTCCCTCGGCGGGTTTCGATCCAAGCCGGTCGGGCTTGATCACCAACATACTCAACCACTAAGCCAAAGAGGTCATCAAACTTTTAATTAGTGTAAAATATTCTTTACCATGTGGTAGTGCTCATGATTACAAACTTTCCCAAAGGAACTTTTTTTAGAGTTACTTTTTTATTTAATCCACCTTAACTTAACATTAGGTAGCGAATTAAATAATAAAAAAAAAACAACGGGTTGCACTCCGGGAGCAAATAATATATGTTACTAACGTCCGGGAGTGCCGGTAGAAGTGAAAAATCTCACATGTGGGGCCATTTAACTGGAGACACTTCTTTTCTCGATAGTGTTTTCATCATACGTAAAATTTCAAAATGGCCCCAAAAATCTCAAAAGTGGGGCCATTTAACTGGAGACACTTCTTTTCTCTATCGTGTTCTCACCATACGTCAAATTTCAAAACGGCTCCAAAAATCTCAAAAGTGGGGCCATTTAACTGGAGACACTTCTTTTCTCCATATTGTTTTCACCATACGTAAAATTTCAAAATGGCCCCAAAAATCTCAAAAGTGGGGCCATTTAACTGGAGACACTTCTTTTCTCTATCGTGTTTTCACCGTACGTCAAATTTCAAAATGACCGGGACCCCAAAAATCTCAAAAGTCGAGCCATTTAACTGGATATACTTTTCGTGGGGGGACAATTGGAGGTAAAGTAAGTAAATCAATGTAAGGGTAAATGTGATGGAGATGATTGGAGGTCAAGGTCAATGCCAAAGGTTGGGGTCAAAAGTCAATACGAACTAAAATAGTTTCATGCTCGCGTAAACCAAGACAGCAAACAATTGCAAGTTGCATCTTATGACTTTTCGATCAGGGTCACGTGTCCTGCTCGAGTTTAACAGTTTTTACCCATCCCAAGAAAAGTGCACAGCGCCGCTAACGGAATTTTCACTTATAAAAAATGCTCTAAAAGTTTATTTGGGTAAGTTGTTTGTTATCACTAATTAAAAGTCACCCTATAATATACCTTTCATCAACTTGTATTATCATTTATGACTTAAAATGGGGGCTCATGTTGTAAAAGATAGATCAAACTTCAACTAATTTGTCCCCAAATTAAAAATATTGTTGTCACCCTTATTAGAAGGAGACGGAGCGGTTTGTATTGTATCTCCCTCTCGGCACAGATTTGATGCAGAGAGCTCTTTCCAGTTGTTTAATACTTACAAATTCCTTGGCTATAGCACATATTACGCGCTCTTTTGTTGATGTATTTTAAGACAAAAACACCAAGGGCGTATGCCACGCCTATGGGGTAGCGATGCATGCAAGACAACTCCTGGCTGATATTCGTGACCAGGTTTGGTTGGTTTGGTATCTAAGTAAAGACGTTTTCACGTTCTATGTTTGATAGTCGATTAATGTCTCCAATAAGGACGACGACGTTTGCACCCATCAGCTTAGATGCTATTTGGATGGAGCCAAAGTGATGCATAAGTACCTCGGCCACTATTAAGCATATGTGAGTCGGCTTTGAACCATTTACTAACACTAAGATATAGTATCTACACCTATGTAGTACGTTTACTAGCTTTGTTTCCACATACATACCAAAAAGTCACGAAACAATACAGAATATAACAATACGGGTAAGTTAATAGTGGATTCAGCGGAATATATGAAATAAACGTGATGCGTCAGAGAGCTGAAAAGTTGTGCATCCGATGTATTGTGTCTTGAATACAAAAGACGAGCGGGCAAAAACGTTATGCGTTTTCATAAGAACAGACATATTGTGTGCGAAATGTTCCGACTGCGCTGAAAAACTAATAAAATGCGTATTTGCAAACGGGCAACGTATTAAATTTGAGCTAGCTGTCCCGACACACGTTGTTCTGTCTTTACAATGAACTGGAATCAATAAATAACTACATGTACATTGACAATATATTCTACACCTACAACAGACAACTACACTTACACCTATGCACGACTCTACAACCACAATCTACACCTACACCTAAAACTACACGAATAAATACATCTACAACTACATCTACATCTACCAAGCTACTTAGGCCGGACGATTTTTTAAATAAACCAAACAGGTAAATCTAAAAATTGAAAAGTTTTAGAGTCAAGTGACAAATTGAACACAGTGAACACTCAGTATGAGAAAATTGAAATCGACGTTTCCCTACAATTTTTCCAAAATTTTCCACCGCTTAAATTTTTCCAATTATATATATTCCAAATATTTTGGTCTTGAAAACCAAAATAAGCCAAATCCAGTCGTTATAAAAATACATTTTTTATTATTTATACGTGTGTTTAGATTTTATGTTTGATTCTTATGGCGTCTCTACACTCTTGCCACGAAGAATTATGAGCAGTGTAGTTAAAAAATTACATCTTGTGATTTGCAAACGCCACAATTACGATCACGCCGATTATTGTCACTTCACGGCGATAGTGTCGATAGTGATCAGTGCCTTACAGTTTTAGTTTATTATTTATTACAGCTTGCGAATTGCTCATAGTTTTTTGAAAGAACGTTTATATTATATGCTAATAAGTTTTAACGTCACGCTGATATCGAAAACTTAGGCGTTTTCGATATAACTAAGAGAGTGACGTTAGAACCAATGACGTATATTATAATACCTCCAAATAACCTAGTAAAAGAACTTCCTCCATGATAAACACACATTTTTGTTTTACTCGAGGAGTCTGAACCTATGAGCAAATAGTAATAGAAGGAACACTTTTTATCGGCAATGGTTTTCGTAGCCGGCAAAAAAGCGTATTTCACTATAATATTATGTTAATATAATAAGTTATTTCTAATCAATTCATGTTCTCTGATGTTCTCTGAATCCTACTGTATCTATTTTGCCGGGCTCATAATTATATACAAACTACATACATTTTTAGTTTATGTAGTTTTTTGTGTATAAACAATAATAAACATACTTATAGGTACCTGATAGTTATTATTTTTCATGAAATTTGAAAGTTAAAAATTATTATTGTATAAGGTAAACAACCTTTTTTAACCGACTTCCCAAAAAAGGAGGCGGTTATACGTTCGGCTGTATATATATTTTTATTTTTTTTGTATGTTCAACGATTACTCTGCCGCCTGTGGACCGATTTCCAAAATTTTTTCTGTGATGTATAGGGTATAATCCCAATTTGGTCCTTTTGATATCAAAGTGGTGACCTGATGATGGGATCCATGAGGAATCGAGGGAACTCCTCGAAATTTATATGGACACATATGGTGATTTTAACTTTTTCTGAAGTAGTCCAAGCATATGCTACCAAAAAGTAAGATTTTCCTCCAAGGTATACCCTGGATCCAAAAGTACAGAATAGAACTCCTGACTCCTTATAGATACATGTTCGGGAATTTCAGCGTTGTTTAAAAAACTGCAAGCATATGCCACCCTGTCAGTTAGAGTAATCATCATCATCATCACCACTATCACACCATACATCATCAGATTATGATGATATAAAAGGTACTTCTCATAGTATTTTACACTAACACGGAGATCTTTGAACATTACTCTGCCTTTTATGGACCTATTTGCAAAATTCTTTTGCTGTTGTAAAGGGTTTAATTCGAAATTAGTCCTTTAGTCACTAAAGTGGAAACCTGATGATGCGAGCCATGAGGAATCGAGGGAACTCCTCAAAATTGATATCCATACATATTATAGTGATTTTGACTTTTACTGAAGTAACACAATCATATACTACCAAAAAAATAAGATATTGTACCAAGGTATACCCTGGATCCAAAAGCACTGTACAGAACTCCTCAGTTCTTAAAGATATGCGTTTGGAAATTTCGGCATTATTTAAAGAACTGCAAGCATATGCCACTTTATAACTTACAGTATATAATCAACATCATCATCTTAATAGCAATACCTAATGGAAGCTTGGCGAGTATTTAATTATACATTCAATCGTTTAGTTTAGACGTTCTTAAGACGTATTAATAATAACTTAACAAAATATACTACTAATAACCGAACCAAGAGCATGTCAGGACATGTCTAAGGAGGGTTCCGTAAATGTTGATTAATAATCAAAATATATTATATAAGTGAATAGTAACCAGATGTTCTTTAAGAATAATTTTTATTCGATTTCGATGATATTTAAAAGAGATTTTATTAAATTTAATATTCGCTAATCGTAATCACGTAACATTTGAGCATATTATTAGCCTATTACGATATCGCCTATCACAATCAAAGAAAATATTTACTCTAGCGTAGACCTCAAAGTAGGTACGAAGAATACAACCAGATACTTATAATATAATATCAGCGAGGTTTTCAATAGCGTGATACAGAATTTAAATCCAATAACACAGCGACATCTAGTATTATTTTTCAAAAACAATCAACGATTTAAACAGGAGACTAGCGCCAACTAGGTATAGTTTTCGTAAAGTTACTAGCAAATTGAAGCTTTTAATATTTTAGAGGTACGCATCAAATTATAATAAAAAACAATAATACTATGGTAATTAATAACATATATTAATGTGTTTTCAGTGTTATTAAAATTATTGTAATAATTGGTAAAAGAAGCACATATTCGTAAAATTAATTAAAATTTTACGTGTTTCAAAACTTAGCTCTAATTCTGGTAAAGAAACATAAATTCGCAATAGTCAATATAATTATTGTAGCTCAGTTAATCACAGTGTTTGTCCTGGGGTGTAGGTTCAAACCCAACAGCTCGTTTCATTTGTTATTATTTTAAGTTCTTTTTATTAATTGTTAATTTCAGTTTTTTTTTTTAAATTTTGCAACCAATTTTGAAACATTATTTTAAATAATAATTTCACATTATGTATAATTATTCAAATTTTCTTTATGTTAATTTGTTTTTCTATAATTGCTCTAGAAATAGAAATTATGATGCGATTTCGTTCAAAATAGTTTTCCTAAAGAGTTTTTAGCATGATCTATCAGCATGGAAATTTGCAAGTTTCTATCTCCTATAGTTTAAAAATGCTAGGGGGGGACCAACTTGCAAACTACTTTGGAGTCCGATTACTCGAAAATTGTCAACTTTATAAAAAAGTAACGTATGGAACCTTGCCTTTATTTTAAAAGACCTATTCTACGATACCCCACACGATGGGGTAGAGTGAAAAAGATTTTTCATCCCCACTTCACATGTATGGAGAGTCACCCCTAAAATATAAAATTATAATTTTTTTATGATCCCAAAACCGTGATCTATACACAATCTATAACTGCACCAAATTTCATCAATTTATATTCATAATTACAGGAGCTAGAGGCGCGGACAGACAGACAGACAGACGGACAGAGCGAAACTATAAGGGTTCCTTAAGTGTTACGGAACCCTAAAAAGGGTGAAATTATTATTTTTAAACAAAAAATTAAACCGACTTTCAAAGTAAAAATACACAAAAAAGTATGAAATAAAACTTAATCTCTAAATAATTCCTCTTTCAAATTCGGCTAAAATTTGTACTATTTCTCTACTCAATATTATTAATTTTGAAGTCGGTACCAGCAAATATGAACGTAAGTTCTATAAAATATTGTAGAATATTGTTTGGGCTGGTACCGATTTCAAAATTAAGAAGATTGAGTAGAGAAATAGTAAAAATTGTAGCCGAATTTGATAGAGGAATTATTTAGAGATTAAGTTTTATTTCATACTTTTTTGTGTATTTTTACTTTGGAAGTCGGTTTAATTTTTTGTTTAAAAATAATAATTGAAATCGCTTATTAATACTTAAGGCAATCTTTCTGCTTTTTTGGTCGGTTTGTGCCATAAAATTAACACAAAATTCTAATATTATGAATCTTCTGTGCCTACTTATTCTATGGCCTGTCCTTTAGCTACAGAACTCTATCCAACTTCGTTCATGTAAAATGCTTAGTAATACTAAACTTTGATATTTCCTTCATCAAAGTTTCTTAATCAGAAGGTTAGTTTCATAACATTTTCATGAACTTCCACGAGCTATGTAGTTAATGTGAGGCTGTAGAAAACCTAATTGCTTCTCAAGAAAACTTGGAATTGTTTTGCTTGTACACTGATAATGGTCTTATCACTATAATATTATATGTAAAAGCCTCCGTGGTCTAGTGGTTCGAGCATTGCTTTTAACTCGGAGGTCGTAGGTTCGATTCCCGCATTGGAACATCAAACAATGTTGTTTCCAAGTTTGGTTAGGACAATGCAGGCTGATCACCTAATTGTCTGACAAGAAAGATGATCCATGCGTCGGATGGGCATGTAAAAAGTCGGACCTGCGCCTGATCTCTCATCAGTCGTGTCGGTTATCCGCCCCACTGGATTATGATACTATAGGAAGATAAAGTGCTCTCGTGTACTGCGCACATACTTAGGCACTATAAAATTACTCCTGCGTAACTGGCTTGGTTTCAATGAAACCGGCCACCATCACCGAAATCGGTGTGGGGAGTTATATGTTAGAATGTACAGTTTCGACAAAGTTCCAGCTCGACCAGTTTTTAAACATTTTCTGTTGCACTGGGACCCCTCAAATCTTTTAAGCGATTTTCATCGCCTAGTTGTACCTAACAATTATTATTATTAATCCTAATGTAAGTAACATTAGGATTAATAATAATAATTGTTAACGACAATGGTCTTGCAGTGAAATTACTCAAAGTGAGTGCATAAACGAAAGCTTAATAGTAATTAAAATATTTAAACAGTAAAAACATTTCATAAGCTCATAAGAGTGAAAATCTAGTGAGAAATAAGTGTTAATTTTCATAGCATCAGTGTAAAATATTTATTTTATGAAGGTAAGCTTATTTTGATCATATTTCTAAAACCGTAACTTAGTTTATCTTTATTATTTTTGTATTGTGTGAATGTAATAACTAAAGTACATAATATATAATAAAAGTTTAAATCATAAAGTAAATAAAATAAAATAAAAAAGCCTTTTATTTCATTGCAGTTTACAAACATTATATAAAGAAGAAGAAAAAAAAATAGTTACAAAAATACTAAGTAATAAATTGTTTGTATTATATTATATAACAACTAGTTTTAATCTGCAACAACCCCTCTACGGGTAAAGGCCTCCTCCAAGGATTGCCAGTCGTCTCTAGATTGCGCTACTGAAACCCACTTGTGGCCGGCTGTTTTTTTCAGATCGTCGTCCCATCTAGTTACAGGTCTGCCAGTTCTTCTTTTGCCCTGCGGACCTTCCCATGTGGTTACTCTTTTTGTCTCTGGTCCTGTAGACGTGCCACATGTCCAGCCCACTTCCATTTCAAAGAGCGCGCGTGAACCAGAGCGTCCTTCATTGCCCAGTATTTGTTCCACGTTAGATGTGTCCTGCGTTCTACTTCTTGATCATTACTTTTTTGGTCAAAGCTAATTTGTTTACCCAGATAGATATAGTTGTCTGTATATTGCAGGGGCTCGGATCCTACACATATTCTTTTCTTTATGCTGTTTGTCATTAGCATGGTTTTAGATAAATTCATATCTAAGTCCACTGTTTTACTGGCACGATTGAGTGACACTATCATGTGTTGAATTTCAGGTCCTGATTCAGATAGGAGGCTCAAGTCATCTGCAAATCGCAAGTGGCTTAGGTAGTCTTCTTTTATTCTAATACCTAGACCTCTCCAATTAAGTTTATTAAGAATCGACTCGAGTGTAGCTATGAATAGCATAGGGGAGAGGGGGTCACCTTGTCTCACTGCTCTTTTGATCGGAAACCAGCGCCCAGCTATCTCAAGTTTTACCCTACTCTTGCTATCATTGTATATACTCTTAATTACACTGATGTATTGTTTTTCGACTCCTTGTGTTGTTAAAGTTTCCCATATACTTATGTGTGACAGACAGTCAAATGCTTTTTTGTAGTCGATATATGCAATATATAGTGGCCTGTTTTTCTCTCTATGTTTTTCAATGAGCAACTCTATGGTATGAATGTGGTCGATCGTAGAATAACCTTTCCTAAATTCGGCTTGTACGATTGGTTGGCGTCTTTCAAGAGTAGAGCATATTCTTTTATTTATTATTGAGGAGAACAGTTTATAAATAGTAGGTAGCAAGCTTATCGGTCTGTAATTTCCTATATCCTTGGGGTCTCCTTTTTTACATATAAGGATAATATCCGATTCGGACCATTGGGTGGGAGTCTCTCCAGATTCTATGATGAGGTTGAATAGTTCAGATAGACAGGCGATAAGTTCAGGTGGTCCGATTTTTAAAATTTCGTTTGTAATTTCATCTGAACCTGGACTTCTTTCTGGCTTTAAATCTTTGATTGCCCTTGTGACTTCGTTTTTTTTCTATCTGAGGTACTAATGAGTTTCTGTCAATGTAGTCTGTGCGTTGGTCCATGTGTACGCTACTCTCTTCCTCCGTACTATAAAGGTTCTTATAAAAGTGTGTCGAAATGTTTGTGATGTCCTTGCGGTTGTTAATAATTTTTTTGCCTTGTTTTAGTCCGTCGATCCACGATTTGCTCGTTCTGAGCTCTTTGTAAGATTTCTTTGTACTTGCTGTTTGTGTAATATGTTTTTCTATAGTATTATACCTATAATTTGAGTAGTCTTTTTTTATATATTTACTTATTAGCTTGTAGAGGGCGGAGATCTCGCTTTTTATCGCTCTAGATTTGTTTTTTATACTTTGCAGTTCTCTTCGTCTTTTAGTTGTAGTGTGCGCTCTGACAGAATTTTATGAGAAATATTTGTTTTATTTTCGTTTTGGGTTGATTGAAGACTTCTGTTGATTGATTTGATAATGTTATCGTAGTAAGTTTGAACTGATTTATTTGGTGCTGTGTCCAGCATTTCAGTCAGGTATTTATTAAAATTTGAGATGTCTTCTTTCTTTGTAATAGTTTTATTCTGATTGTTACTGTATTTGATGCGACTTTTCTTTGAATGTGTAAGAGCTATCGTAGCTCTAACAGGTCTATGATCTGAAGAGTAGTTTACGTTTAGTACTTCTATATTTTGGAACATATTATGCGGGCGATTTGACAAAATCAAGTCAATTTCATTTTTATACTTTTTATCAGGAGATATCCATGTCCATCTCTTATTTAGCTTTTTCTTAAAGAATGTGTTTAAAATTGACAAATAGGCAATCGGACAATTTTTTTTTTATTGCATAAATGAAATTGCGATTTTTATAAAAAATTTCGCGAGACTCCTAAAAACGCTCCATACTAAAGTCGACCTACAAATGACGTCACTTGTAGGTTATAGTATATGAAGTATATGGCCGCAGGAATATATTTGTAAATATCTCCGATATTTGTGCGTTTAAGTTCATATTTACAATAATGAATGTTTTTGTATATGATGTGAGTAAAGTAATGATGTAGGTTTTGTTTACCAATTTCGCAAAAAAAAAAAAATTGGTATAAAGACTCGCGAAATTTTGTATAGAAATCGCTGTACCTTTGAAAATATTGACTTTTGATATACGGTTTCTTCTGAAAAGTTACTCATATTTAAGAGTACTATTAATTTATGCAATAAAAAAAATCAGTCCGCTTGCCTATTCTTTTTTATTCTGACGCAAATTCTATCAATCTTTGTCCTCTCTCGTTTCTCTCGCCGTAACCGTTCGGTTTTGTTATAAGATATTCATCTTTTTTTGGTATTCCAATTTTTGCGTTCCAGTCTCCAATCAAAACCATGTATTTATAGGATATTTCGATAGCTTTATTAAGTGTGCTATAGAAGCTGTCTATTTCGTCTGTGTTTGATTTTTCTGTAGGGGCATAGACTTGTATGATTGATATCCGGGTTTCTTCAAATTTCATGTTTAGGACGGCGACTCTATCTGTGAGACCAATATAACTCTCTACATTGTCTTTATAGCATTTTTTTTATTATAAAACCTACTCCATATAAACCTGGCGTCTGTCCTGTGTGACAAAGTATGAAATTATCGTACTCTTCTATTTTGTGACCCATTCGTCGTGTCTCAGCTAATCCGATTATATCATATTTAATATCTGATAGACTCATTTATCTCTATCAAGCGTTCATATGTTGAGAGTGTTCTGACATTGTATGTTAAAATATAGAGCTTCGTAGATGTAAGACATTTAATTTTAGTGATTTTTAGATAATTTTTGCTTGGAGGGTTGTAGTCAAAAGAGGAATAACTAGTATTCTTCTCACCCACGGTGACCAGCCGGGTTGGGTTTTGAGATGGTAGATGGGGGTCCGCTGATTGCTAGGCACTGGTTGTAGGTATATCATTATCTGTAAGAATTTCAGGGGGTTTTGTATGTCTCATGAAGTCAGTAATTTTATTTTTCTTTGTTGCTTGATATTCTTGGCTTTTCTTACTATTTTCTGGAGAGATATGTAAATTTCGTTTCTTCGAATATTGTTGTTGTTCATTCCGTTTTCTGTTAGAGTTTTGGTCACTCAATATTATTAGTTTATCGTACTTAATTATGGCTTTTATTCCTTCATCTCTATATTTTTTTACTTCTTCCTGTAGCTGGTTTCTTTTCTGCAATATTTTTTGGGGGTAATCTTCTTTAAAGTATATATTGCTATTTTGTAAGGGTTTCTTATTTTGCAGTATTTTTATTTTTTTCCTAAGGTATTGAAAGTTACTATAACCGGCCTCGGTTTTATTGACTTTTTTCCCAGCCTTCGGACTGATTCAAGTACCTGTCGGTCACAGGTAACATTTATCTCATTTACAACTTTTATAATTTTATTTTCCAATTCCTCATAGGACTTTTCCCCCTCTTCTATACCAAAAGATACCAGATTTTTCTTTCTTATAAAACGCTCCATATTGTCTAAAATTTTTTCTTGATTTTGAGTTTTTTCGTTTAATTGTTTGTAATTCTCTTCAATTTTATTAAAATTCTCGCTTATATTCCTGTTTATACTTTTCGTAATATTTAATTCCATGTCCTTCATTTCTTTCTTTTGATTTACTAGCTCCGTCTGTATTGATTTTAATGACTTCATAATGTCTTCCATGTTACAAGTAGTTTTTCATCAGTTGCTAATAGATGTCGCTAGTAGTCTCGTTATTGAATCTTAAGTAATTCACGAATTTAGTTAAATGTTTGTTTTTTTGTACTTTTTTATTTTTCACTTAGGTTAAATCATAAAGTAAATGGTTTTAAAGTTATTAAAAACAGTGGTGAAAATACATGGCTTTTGGTTGTACTTGTTACTTTGAACGTGAATATTTGTGATTGTATATACTTAAAATAAAAAAATAAAAAAAAGTGTGTGACTATGTAATAACTTAAATGTATATATATGTGGGAAAGTAAATAAAGAGTTGTATAACATGTGTTTCACTATCCCTAGCTTATGTTAAATAGGAAAGACTGCGGAAAATAGCCGTATAGAGCTGAAGACCTGGGGGTCAATTCTGCTAAATAAAACCTGCATTTGCAAATTGTATTAACAATTACAATCAAGTCCCGACACGCTTACACTTTCAAAAGGTGTTTTTATGAACGTTAAAACAACGCGCTCTGATTGGTCGAAACGGCATAAAATCCGTTCACGGTAACATGTCACTACATTTACAAAACTTTTTTTTAATTCATTTAAAATGAAAGTCTACTTAAATACGAGAATTGAGGTTCTGAAGACCTGAAAGAGGCATACACTAGTAGCGGCTTTTGTAAATAATGTTCTTCTCAAATTGGTGGTTTTATTTCGCCTCGCTCTGCCTATATCAGTGTAACCGTATAACCCGTTTATCTTCGAGTCTGATCTGAGCCAGCTATGGAAAATCCTGTGGAAAATTACAGTCCCATACGATAATATTATGTTTTTCCCCGAGGTGTACGCGAAATGTACTCGTAATTGCCAAATTTCATTGAAGTTGTACCAGTAGTTTCGGAGCCTATTCTAGCAAGCAAGCAAACAAAATATTTATCCTATTTTTGTAATTTTAATCATTTACTAATAAGAATATTTACGCAATGGACTATCTTCACAATTTTTTGTCTTTGTCTGTCAAGCGACTTTTTCAACGTATCAGACAAAGACAAAACATTGTAAAGCTTTCCATAGAGTAAATATCGTATTTTATTATAAGTACTAAGTATACATTTACCGTCTAATATGTATTTTCAAAATGGTATGCGAGTAAAGATGGCCACAGAAAAGTTCCTCTGACCGGGAACGAAAAATAACTATGTCCCGTGGGCCTAGCAGGAACATTTCATAACATAAACTAAACGCGTAGAGCATTGAGTTGGTTTAATGCTCTCAACGTTGTCTAATGAGAATTGTATGGAAATGTGTTACAATCATGACAGTGCAGTGCACATACAAATTTCATTCGATAAAGTTAATTTTTCGCCATTGTCAAATTTTCCTGCTCGGCCCCCTGTTACTTTATCTAACGTTAATTAATTGTGCCTAATAAGTACATACTTTTATTTGTTCACAAAAAGAACCTACACATTGAAAGTACAGTACGGAGTATCTTGTGGCTTGTTAATATAATAATAAAATAATATGATATGTATCATGTACATATTATGTACCTAGAATATCAACAAAAGATAATAGGGTTGTTATCTTTTATTTGAAGAAAGCATCAACAGTAAATCGGCAGACATTTTTCGCGAAAAAATCACCATGGTCCTCAGTTTGAGAGCCACTTTCGAATGTTTTCGCACAACAACATTTTTGGGTTTTCAACTCCGACACATCAAAGTTTCTATGGATTTTTTGCTGTATTTTCTGAATATCCTTGCATTCTTTCACACAAATTATTGTCTTTTGTGGAGAAGAGCAGGAACATTTCTGTTGGATATTTATAAAAATATTGTTACTTTTATGAAATTTTTAAGCTTAATCATATTGTCAGCATATATTAATTCGTTCGGGATCAATAAAAAAAAACTTTTAGCAAATGAAATTAATCTTATTATTAAAATTTACTTTCGCCTGGTTGTTCGAAAATCCATCTTACTTCCTTGGTATTATCAACTTACTTGGTATTATTATGATTGCGTGTATAGGTATACTCATTAGGTATTTGGGAGACCGATCTTCACACGGAGTTCTAGTATCACGGAAAAAATTTACAGATGGAGAAATTTATTTCAAAAATATAATATCAAAAACATTAGTCTGCCCGGGACTCGAACTCGAGACACCAATTTGCCATCAACGCAAAAATTCCGTCGCATATTATCTACACGGTTTGACAATTAGCTGGCGAAAAAACTCATATTATGTTATTACGCAACAAAAGAAAAAAATGTATATATAACATAACTTGGTAGTTGGTGATTGTCTAGTATAAGACCTAGCTAGATCGATTCTCCCACAAAACCACCTCCATACTAAGTTACATGGAAATACTTCAAGTTCTTTCCCAAGATTCTGAGATATGTAGATATTTATAAGAATAACTCGTTTAAAGTATAAGTAAAACTTGCCAATGTTTGAGTTTTCCTCCTAATTCGTAGGCATTTGGGTCTCGAATTACAGCCTCTAGTACGGGTCCGTCTGTTTTCAGCGGAGTCAAGTAGCCTCCTACGAATATTGCACCATCTGTCGTTACAGGAATATGTTGCACCTAAAAATTTCAACAGCATCTTGTAGTATCTGAATCATTAAAGTCCAGGATCATGCGTGCATTGTCAACGTTGTAGACTGTAGAGCTTAAGCGCGGAGTCGAAGCGTAGCCAAGCGAAATTCTGAAGTCGTAATATAGTAAATATTACGACTATGTCCTTGTCTTGACTTATGTCCAACGATGTCCAAAACGCCATGCTCCTTTAAAGATAAAAACAAGCGCTATCTCAAGCAAGAACATGACATATGTAAGGAGGGTTCCGTAACAATCAACAATAGGTTTTCTTTGAATTACTTCAAAAATATTTCCTCGAAATCTAAACAGTTTTATTATGATCTATGATCAGTATGGAAACTTACAATTATATAATATCTTATATAAGAAATGCCGGGGGGTACCTGTAAACCACTCTAGAGGCTGATTACTCGAAAATGGTTGACTTTATAACGTATAAAACGAAAAGACACGTATGAAATAAAAAAAAATAGCCATTTGGCCTATTGTACGTAGAATGAAAAATATCTTTTTCATCCACACTTAAACTGTAAAATATAAAATGATTATTATTTTATGATGCCAAAACTATAATAAACCAAATCTATATAATTTATCTACTTATAGGCATCATCACAGAAGCTAGAAGGGCAGACAGACAGACAGACCGCAGGCGGACGGACAGAGCAAAATTATATGGGTTCCTTAAGTATTACGGGACCCTAAAATTCTAAAATAATAATTATTTACATACATATTTAAATAAATTTTCTACATACCCATCTATTATCTCATTTTAGTTTTGTAAATTATTAAAAAACATTAAGACAGCAAATTAAACCAACTAGATTTTTTACAAACCTAGAAAAAAACTCAAAATATGCTAGCAAATAGATATGAGCGCCGCGCCGGCGCGCCGCCGCCGCCGCTGATTTTGCCACGCCGCCGCCGCCGCGAAAATACATCGGCGCGCCGAGTGAGCGAGAGGGATAGTCATAATATTTACTTTCAGTCAGTGACTATGAGCATTTATATTACCCAAGTCATATATACCCATATAAGCCTTATTTCTTTCATGCTTTAATCGAGGAGAATCTTTCGATGAGGTAGGTGTGACTTATGTGGATACATAAGTCACACCTATCTCATCGAAAGGTTTCTGCATAAAAGACAACATGCTTACTAGAAAGGCAGATCTCAAAATTATCTATTACCCTGATAGCCTGGCTTCAAGAATTACTATAGAGTGGATAAAAGCTATACTAAACAACAGAGCGTCATCAACTATTATGGGCTTGACACTCAGAAGCAGATTGACCCAAGGATGCCTACAAGGAGGGGTGAGGTGCTGTCACCGCTGGGGTATACCCCAGAAGTGAATGGGCTGCTAAAAGAACTGAACAATAGAAGGTTCTATGCTCAAGGATACGTTGACGACCTAATAATAGCTCCCCATACCGATTTCGGTGACGGTGGTCAGCTTCTTTGAAACCAGGCCAACAGTTATTATTATAGTGCCCTAGTATGTGCGCTGTACACAAGAGCACTCTCTCTTCCTTTACTCTCGTAATCCAGTGGGGTGGATAACCGACACGACTGGCGAGAGATTAGGCGCTGGTCCGACTTTTTGCATGCCCATCCGACGCATGGATCACCTTTCTTGTCAGACAATCAGGTGATCAGCCGGCAATGGCCTGACCAAAGTTAAAAACAACCTTTTTTTTTGTTGTTCCAATGCGGGAATCGAACCCACGACCTCCGTGAGCCAAGCTCTAATCCGACCTAGCGATACTAGTGGTGAGCTAATGCGCATCAGTAGTCGCTGAGCTAATGCAATCAGGTGCAAAATTGGTGCAAAAGGGTCAAGCTAACAGTTAACGCCAATAAGACAGTCTTGATACCTAACACCAATAAGAGGAAGTTGAAGCGACTAAAACCCCCGACACTCTTTGGGAAAACTACCACGTTTGCAAGCGAGGTCAAATATTAGGTCATTACATATAAAATTTATTTTTGTAAAGGAGGAACATAAAGTCTTTTTTATTAACGTAATATATTTATTTAATCAAAGTATATATACCATTGCTATTTATGCACTTTTGCCATCTCGTAGGTAGTTTATTGATTCGGACAGGAATCAATAAAATATTTGAAGGCGCTTTGGACAGCCCCATCGGAGTTGAATTTTTTCCCTTGAAAAAAGTTATCCAAATTTATAAAAAAATGGTAATCCGCTGGAGCAAGAGCAATGGTATAATTGCTATTTATGCACTTTTGCCATCTCGTAGGTAGTTTATTGATTCGGACAGGAATCAATAAAATATTTGAAGGCGCTTTGGACAGCCCCATCGGAGTTGAATTTTTTCCCTTGAAAAAAGTTATCCAAATTTATAAAAAAATGGTAATCCGCTGGAGCAAGGTACGGGGAGTAAGGTGGATGTCTTAGACATTCCAATTGAAGCTCCTCTAATTTGGTAGCAGTTTGTTGTGCAGTGTGTGATCTAGCGTTGTCCTGAAGTGGCAGTGGCCTAGAGCGAATGACCAACCTCGGATGTTTAGCAGCTAGCTTTTCTATCATTATTTGCAGTTGCTAGCAATAGACATTTGCCGTTATCGTCTGGCCAGATTTAAGAAAGCTGTAGTGAAAGACACCGGCACTAGTCCACCAAACGCTCACAAGTAACTTTTTTTGAGTCAATTTTCGCTTGGGGCAGGCTTTGGTTCGCCAGGGTTCAGCCATTGCGATAAGCATTTCGGATTATCGTATCGGATCCACTTTTCATCACAGGTAATGATTCGATTTAAAATCTCTTCATTATTGTGCCGCTTGAGTAATGTAACGCAGCAGTCGACGCGCGTTTGTCGGTTTGCTGCACTCAATTCATGAAGTACCCTCCTTCCAAGCTTTTTCACCTTCCCATTTTGCTTTAAGTGGATTAAAACAGTATTATCATTGACACCGCAGCCTGCAGCTAACTCGGACGTAGTTTGTGATGGATCCGCTTCCACAATAGCCTTCAGTTATTCATTATCAACTTTGGTCTCCGGCCGTCCATGGGGCTTGTTCTGAGGGCGAAATTCCAGAACGAAAACGTTGGAACCAAAAACGCACTTTGTTTTTTTTATTTTCTTTCGACCCGTTTTTGCAGCACTGGTGCCACAGTAGAACTCGTACTCGAAAATAATACGATATTTCAAATTTTCCATTTTGTAAACAGAGTGACACAAAGAAAAAACAAAAAGAGGAAAAACAAATGAATAACGGTTTTCGAAACACAAATGCATGAGTAACTAGTGGTATAAATTTGAAATTAGAATTCTTTACCAAAGAAGATATATTTGAAATCAGTGACCAGTACGACAAAACACCAATGCCAACTGCCACCTACAGGCAGATATGCTTGTTTGGGAGATTTTGCACCGTGTTTCACACTGAGTTTTCCTCTATTATTGGTTGTTCAATAGAGAGCCTACGCAGTCAGTTATATAAATGGCTTCGACGTCAATTCTTTACTACCAAGTACAAACTTCAACCCTTTCAAGGTCACGCCGCCGACGCCGCCGCCGCCGACCCAAAAAAGCCGGCGCGCCGCCGCCGACCTACCACCCATCGGCGCTCATATCTACTAGCAAAATACCTAAGTACGTAATATTATTACAACTTTATAAAAAATAAGTTACATATGACTTACTTAGGGGTCGTCCATTAATCACGTGATGCCTAAAGGGGGAGGGGGGGTCCGAAAAAAAATCACCAAGGGGGGGAGGGGGTATAAGGAGACATCACGTGTATTAATTTTCGAATCTAGTCTATGCATACCGAAATTATTATTGGTTGTAGATTCGTAGTGTTGTTTAAATACTTACAAAACAAATGACTCGTATAGTTTTAATTGCTTAAATTAGTCGATTAAATTGTTTTTTAAGTTAAAACTTTAACTTCAAACATGACCTGCTTACTATGTAAAAAAATACACGTGATCTTAGGTGGGGGAGGGGGGGGGGGGGTAGTATAAAACCTCACCACGAATCACCAGGGGGGGGAGGGGTCTAAAAAGTTGTTAAAAAACATCACGTGATTAATGGACGGTCCCTTAACTGTTATTTAGGTAGGTACCTAAATTATACATGTCCCAAGTAGCACAAAACTGCTGTATAAGATAACACAAAGGGTAACATCGGTAACATTAGTGTTTTTATCGATATCAAATTATTCGAGCCAGCCGTTTATCTTTTTTATGGAGGATTTTAACAAAATACCTATGCACTTTAAAGTTGAATATCTCACAAACGAATAGGGGCATTTCACGTCAAGCGGACAACCAAAAAAAGGTGAGGTCGTGAATTTTGTTTATATTCTGGTCAGATATACTTCTAGGTGACGTAGTCAAATATCGATTTGAAATTTTCACTTCCAGTTTACTATACGCAAAAAAAATTCAAATTTAGAATTCGACAAAAAATTATAAAATTTAAACTTTTTAACTACAAGAAACAATAATTTTTAGTTTTTGTTACCAATAAATTGATACAATTAATAAGCATCCAAAAATAACGGACTTCACTCTTAGTCAATTTTAAAAGCTCATAACTCAGCTATAAAGTATGATACGAAAAAAAATTTTGTGTACACATCTACGTCACCTAGAAGTATAACTGATCAGAATATAAACAAAATTCACGACCTCACCTTTTTTTGGTTGTCCGCTTGACGTGAAATGCCCCAATACCTAAATTAAAAATTCCTGTCACTATCCTTTTAAATGTTACCCCACACTATGGTCTATCCAGCCAATAGCTCTTAATATGGTAATAACAGTCACGGCTCTTCCAACCTTAGTCCCGCCGCAATAAAAAAATGTAAAGATTACGGAAATTATAATAATTTAGTATGAGCTGTTCAAGATGTGTAACACTTGCTTATCGCTATATAACTAAAGTTATACTTAACTAATATATTAAAGAGATAAGGTTTGTTTGTTTGCATCGAATAGGCTCCAAAACTACTGGACCGATTTTGATGAAATTTGGCACAGATATAGAGTAGACCACGGAGAAGAACATAGGCTACATTTTATTGCGGCAAAATGTACGGTTCCCGTGAGATTTCCTTTAGCACGCACGAAGTCGCGGGGAAAATTTAGTAAAAAAATAAAAGATAATAATTTATTGATGATCACGCGCTATCCTTGACATAACGAAACAGAGCATAATAAGTTATCAGAATATTTTATTTTATTTTTGTATAGGTAAGTCTAAGAGCTAGTAGTCGATTTTAAGAGCCAATTGTATTTTTGCGTTCTCTTGCACGAGCAGTGAGTAAAAATCACCACAGCATCATAACCTTGTAAAAAAAGAATAATGTCTCCGGGATAAAAAATAAATATGATACCCAGGAACAAAATATGAGAAAAAATTTCCCATGATTTCTTTATTACCGTTAATGCTAGCCATAAACGTAAAGGTATACCTGACAGATTTGTCTGTATAGTTGAGTTTTATAGGCAAACCGGAGCGTGTATGTCGCAAAACTGTGCAGGTGTCTACGAGTATACTATCCAACTCAAACTCACCTGATAGGTGTAACTGGGCAGCCAAACCTGTCAAATATAGCCTACGTTACGGCTATAGGTATGGCTAGCAGTAGCATAGCGAGCTTTAGGCCCCACATCAAAAATAAATTGGCCCCCAAAGTGATGAGTTAAAATATGTGTCCAGAGTTCCATATAATTGATAGGGTTGATACAGCGGTAGCTACGCCCCTGATAGCTTATAAAGAGTAAAAAAGCCTTTTTGATTATACTCGAATACAATAACCACCTTTATAACCTTATTAATTAATTATTGTTATACCCACCTAGTATCTACCTTTTAGCGCCAACTCCTACACTCTTGGTATTAGCAGTTTGTGAATTCACGAATATCGGCAGATAATATCACCAGTTTGTCCAGTAATATTTATTTATTTGATTTCTTCACAATACTATTAATTTCTCAATGTAGATAAGACCTTCTGACAGTATTAAATTTAATGTAAAATTACATCGTTTTCGGAAAATATTTTATTTTATTAATTTAGTCCACTCAGAGTGTGCTAGTGTATATTTTATAGTTAGTGAAAAGTGTGTGGTGTTTTGTGTTATACTTTTATTAATCGTAAAAACAATAAAAAATGTTTCGAGTAACTACAATAATATTAGTGTTCACATTATTCGCATGCCAGGCTCAATCTGCGCGTATTTTAGCTGTGTTTCCTATGCCATCTATAAGTCATGCTCTAGTTTTTCGACCATTATATCAGGAACTGGCCAAACGTGGACATGAACTTATAGTGATTACTCCAGATCCAGCATACCCCAAAAACGCCAGTTTACCAAATTTAATAGAAATCGATGTTCACGATCTATCTTACTCACTTTGGAAAAGACATTTGCTCCAACAAATTAAATTTGGTCAAGCAAACGACTATTTCAATCAGATAAATAAAATATTGCAAGCATTGTCAATTGTATTCAAACATCAAATCCAAACTCCAAAAGTGAAGAAAATTATAGAAGATAATAAAGATAAAATCGATTTGCTGCTGCTGGAGGCACCTGTTAAATCTTGTCTCGGATTGTCGCATATTTTCAAAGTGCCTGTGATCTCCATAAGTACGTTGGGCTTAATTATGGATTATGCTCAAATATTTGGAACACCTATACATCCATTGTTATTTCCCGGAACGAGAAGTATTAAGCATAATAATTTTACTTATTGGGATAAAGTCAAAGAAATGTATGTCCATTGGAAATTTTCCAAAATAATGAAAGAACGTGAAATAGAAGATGATAAAATGTTGAAAGAAATAATTGATCCAAAAATACCACCTTTATCAGAGCTGAACAAAAATGTAGATATGTTATTTGTAAACTTTCGTGATGTTTGGGACAGTAATCGTCCTGTTCCACCAAACGTAATATACATAGGAGGAATACATTTAAAACCTCCGAAAGCTTTACCTCAGGTAAAAAAATATTTTTCTGCAGGATTAAAGTTTTGAAACATAAAGTAAAAACATCAGGTTAGCGGAATAGCGGTTGCAGCATAAGATACAGAGCGTACTTAATATTACAAACTAGATGTTGCACGCGACTTTGTGAGCGCAAAATGAAATCTCGAGAGAACCCTATATTTTGCCGCAATAAAAAGTATCTGTGCCAAATTTCAACAAAATCGGTCTAGTAGTTTCAGAGCCTATTCAATGCAGACAAATAAGCCTTTCCTCTTTATTATATTTTTTTAGTATATATAATTGTTACAATATATCAGCTAAAGCGCAATTTTTTTAACTTTCAGAATCTGGATACTTATATGAACTCCTCAAAGCAGGGCGTTATATATTTCAGCCTTGGTACCAACGCAGTTCCATCTGCATTAAGGACTGAAATAATACAATCATTCATTAACGTATTCTCGAAAATTCCATATGATGTTCTGTGGAAATGGGACTCAGATAAACTACCAAATATGTCAAAAAATGTTAAAGTATTCAAATGGCTCCCACAATCTGATCTTCTGCGTAAAAATTTTTAAACTAATCTACAATAATGATATTTAATATGTATAATTCTTAGGCGAATAAGAATGTCGAAAGACATAAATAAAATTTATCTTTGCAGATCACCCAAAAATGAAGCTTTTCATTACTCAAGGAGGTTTGCAGTCTACAGATGAAGCTATTGAGGCTGGTGTACCATTGATCGGAATACCCATGCTTAGTGACCAATGGTTTAACGTAGAAAAATACGTTCAATACAAAATTGGTCTCAGACTTGACATGGAATCTATAACAGAGGAAAGACTGATGAATGCAATAATAACAGTTATTGAAGACAAAAGGTAATAATGTTGTGCCAATTCAATATCAAAATAGTACATTCATTAAAATTGTCCTATTAAAATTAGTTTCATAACTACGACTGAGCTGACATTAGCATAATTATTAATATTATATCGTTTAGTGAAACATAAACATAACAGGCAATTATAATATTGTTCATATTTTAATTCCTTATTTACTCGATCCCATCAAATGTTTTAATTTTTTATCCTCTACATAATTTATGGCTAAGACATTTGCTTGCAGTTTTTTCGGCTATTTATTAAAAATACTCGTAAATATCCACATCGATCGAGTAGTATTTCTAACGTACATCATGGAATCTAAAAATCATTACAAGGAATTATTGTTACCTATATAGTAAATAGGCATTAAGTTCTTCTTATCAACAAGTCACTACATATTAAGGGTTCAAATTGTTATTTTTTTCCAGTTACCGAGAAAATATCAAAAAGCTACGATCGATATTTAATGATAAGCCTCAAGAACCACTGGAAAAGGCTGTGTGGTGGGTCGAATATTTGCTGAGGCATGGAAGTGCCAAGCATCTGAGGTCTCCCACTGCCAATATGCCTTGGACAAGATATTATGAAATTGACTTGATTGTGCTCGCGTTTATAACTTTAGTAATACTTCTATTAATAGTTTTGGTGTTACTGAAATCAATTTTAAGGCTTTTCGATGAGTCAGTAAAATATAAAAAAATATAAAAGATTTAAGAGAAAGTTAATTTATTAAATCGTTATTTAAATATATATTTTTATTTACAGTTCCTACCAAAATGTTAACCTTATTCTCATCTATTTTTTGTTGTGATAAATTATCTTAACTAATTTAATTTGTCTTTAAGCGTTTTGAATCCATCAAATGACTTATTTAATCTATACATATAAAATCCTTTGTCCTGAATGACTGACGGATCAACGCACAGCCTAAACCGCTGATCGTAGAGACCTGAAACTTGCAGGGCTTGCTCTTTATAATACGTAGGCATCCGATAAGAAGGGATTTTTCGAAATTCGACTGCTAAAAATGTATATGATAATACACTCAGGAGGACACACCCCTCCGAAACGGCTTAATCGATTCTTATGAAATTTTTTAACATATTCGGTAGGTCTGAGAATCGGTCGTAATCTATTTTTTATATACGACAAAACAACGTTTGCCGGATTAGCTAGTTTGTTTATAAATTAGTGTTGTATATTTTTAGTTATTCTGTTATTTATCGCAATTTGACTTACTGTACGTTATTAATAAACTATTGTTTGGCATTACCCAATGGCGGTAAACTACTAACTTTTTAGTATGAGGTGTTTGGTAGACACCTACCGAACACCCTAGGCATTATAATATTCAAAAGCTCTGATAATACTTAGAAAAAACCAACTTGCTAAAGTACAAATAGGCTCTCCAAATGTTGTACCATAAATCAACGTAATATAATGAAGAAACTTATTATCATCGCTTTAATCATGTTTTGTAAGTACCAACTACAATTTAAAATTGTTGTGCCTCCTGTAGAATTAATTATTAAAATATGAATAATAATTATTACTTATTACCACTAATTGATGGAATATTTACACGGTAGTAGATAAAATATATCCACGTAATAACACTGTAAATGTTTATAAACAAACCAAATACAAGCGGTTAAAACTGCATAGCTAGTCATACATGTATAAAATCCTTGTGTCACAGTGTTTGTTAGAGAACTCCTCCGCAACGGCTTGAACGATTTTTATCAAATTTTGCAGGCGTATTCGGTAGGTTTCAATTTAAGAAACTATTTTTCATACCCATAAGAGTGGCCCTTCCTATTATTTTAGTATGTCGTTTTCTTTTATATTTATTATTTTCTAATTTGCCGTTACAAATTACATGTTATATAACCCTAATTTACGAGTATAATGCTAATGTTGCTGTGTGTTTGTAATGGGATGCTACGTGCTGACCAGGAGAGATGTGTATCTCTCCTGTTCAGCACGTATCATCAGCCCTGCACGACAGAACGCCGACTCACTGGAGCTCGTAAAGCAGCATCATATTTCCAACTCACTGAGACTTCACTGCAACAATTCTGACTCACTGGGACTCTCTCCACTGGCACTGGCAAGTGGCAACTCACATACAAGACTTCAAGATTCAACCTCCGATCCGGCGCTATATACTCGTATACAACCACTGAAATTACTACAGCTGTGGTTTTTCGGCCTGTCCCAGCAAACCACCCGCTTGGTCAGAGATCTCGCTTTTATTATTCGGCTTCTACTATTATTGGACAAAAAACCGATCTAGTTAGTGCAACTAATGAGTTGCGCAATAATATAATAAAAAAATCTATACAAGTTTTGGCATACCTACTGGTGTGATTTTGCACGCGTCGGACTCTTTGCATATTATATTATTTGTACACTAAGTTTGTACATTTGAAGATGTTTGATTTTGGGCCAGCTCTATGTACACCACATAGGTAAATAAGAAAAAATATGGGAATTTCATAAAATACAAAAAAAAAATATATCGAAGAAGGGAAAATGCGTACGAAAATGATTATTTCAAAAGTTTTTTAATGCGATTACCATATTTTTAGGTCAGCCATTGCTTTGACATGACTTTTGGCATAGTTGACAATTTTAGGAAGAGACTTCTTCTTGAACGTCATACGTCTTTCTTTGCCAAAAATCATGTAATTGTCAAAATGACATTATTTGAATAATTATGATCTGTTTCGCCATGTTTTATTTTACGTTGCGTTGCTCTCCTTGGCGAAGTTAATTTAAATGTACTATCCGCAAAGCTGCCGCTCGACCAGGCATAAGGCTATTTTGGCTTGGCAACCATGAATCATGACAGATGAGTCGTGTGCACGCACACATACCTACGCGTAAAAACTGACTTAAAACTTCAAAAACGTTTGCAAATTGCAATCGATGCGATGATAATTTTATTTTCTATTTTTCATCATTCATATTTGGTTTGTGTATCGTCATAAAATAGTTTTTACACTGTGTCTTGATGTAATTTATTGATCGAGGAACCTAATGTTTTTAGACATGGCTCGTCAAGGCTTCGCATATTTTTTTACGTGGGAGAGTCATGCTTCGGCATGAATGGGCCGGATTGACAGGATAAATATAGTGACGTCACAGAAAACCGGCCTCATTCACCGAGTGAGTGAGGTTACCGAAGGCGGAAGAAGTGGTTGGGGATTTTATGGATCGCTTACCGTAAGGCGATTCGTCTGCTTGTTTCATGGTCCATCCTACTAATATTATAAATGTGAAAGTTTGTGAGGATGGATGGATGGATGTTTGTTACTCTGTTTCGCAAAAACTATTGAACGAATTTTTATAAAATTTGGTATGGTAAACTTTTTATCCCGGAAAAGTACGGTATTCCCGAGGGATAAGTACTTGATAGTATATTTCCGCGGGCGGAGCCGCGGGAAACAGCTAATATTTTCATCAAAATATTTTTTTTCTAGGTGGGAATCAAACCCACGACACATCTGCGTTGTAGAAAATGGCGATATAACCACTTAAACCACTACACCAGTCGTGCTACATGCAACACTATATGAAATGAAGGATAGGATTGTAACGCGAACGAAGCCGCAGGAAAAAAAAATGAATTTTAAGAATTAATAAAAAACGTTGATTTCGAATATAATAAGTTTAATTTAATAATAACTTAATAAGTTTTTTAAGTTATTATGTAATTTTTTTATTACATTAAAGTACTATTGACAAAAAAAAATATTTTTTATTATTTATTTGAAAACCAACTAAAACCTATTTTAGTGATAAAAATTCTATCGTATATTAAATTGTAAAAACCGTTAGATTGTAATATAACTACTTACTGAAATTGTAAAATGTCAAAGGACTGCGGACGTGAATATTCTGCTTATAATTTAACACATTATTTTTCATTATACTATTTAAATAATATATCGACGGAATAAAGCGATTCTGCAGTAAACCACATTTTTGCCGAAAACTTTTTACAGATATAGAATCGAAAAATTTTCTACGTCGAATGGTCCTACTCCCGTGGCTGTACGCCCTTTAGATTTTTTTACAGCATTGGAATTTTCCCTATTTAAAAAAAAATCGGCATATTAGCTGTAAATAGCAAAAATAGCCTTTTTCTAACATTTGGAATTTAACCAATTTCGCTTTTGCAAATAATGTGCTGATGAAAAACCTTTGTAATAACTGCCGTATTAAAAGGCGAGGAGTGAGGGTTACAGCAAAATTGCTTATAACATTTAAGTGACGCAAGGTGTTTACTACATTTATAAGATGATTTTATATTGATCGTTTTAGTTTATTACATTTTAAACAAATATGGTTTTATAGAAAAGTAGTGTCACTCGCGACTTCGTGCGCGCAAAAGTTAATTTACAGAAACCGTACATTTTGCCGCGATAAAAAGTAGCCTATGTCCTTCCCCGTGGTCTACTCTATATACTCTGTCTGGTCTGGTGTGGTGGCTGGCTGGTGGCGCTTCTATCAGTACGTCAACAAATTTAATTCTAAGGCGGTACGAAATTTGCCGGGACAGCTAGTCCATAGTAATATAATAATAAAGAGGATAAGTTTGTTTGTTTCTTTGTTCGTTTGTATTTAATAGGCTCCGAAACTGCTGGACCGATTTTGATGATATTTGGTACAGATATAGATTAGACCACGGAGGACATATTATGCTACTTTTAGTATACATATAAAAGGCAAAACTGATTGACTGATATAGATATCAACGCACAGATGAAAACCCTTATGGTTAGAAATTTGAAATTTTGCACACGTATTTCTCATATGACATCGTAGGCATCTATCACTAAGGAAGGATTTTTCAAAATTCAACCACCAAGTGGATAAAATTACTTTTAAAGTTTGTTTCTTTGTTCGTTTGTATTGATAAAATAGGTGATGAAAGCTTAAAACCTTATTTTACGTGGGCGAAGCTGAAGGAAATTAATGCTAGTTTTCTATGAAACTCAAATAGAACTTTAAATCAAAATTTTATAATTAGGAACTTCGTTCCTATCTGGTGTCCCACGGCAGCACACGGCTTTTTTTCATTGATATTGTATTAAAATTACATTATAAATGTCCTCTTAATATTTTTTAAAAATATCTTAAGATACTTATTTATTCTTATTTGGAAATTAAATTTGGTATATAAAATAAAGTTCAATAATAAAAGCTTTAATCAAACGTTTCTAATGATGAATCAGCCGGCCCCGTGTCTCAGAATAGTTCGTATATGTTGCTTGTTAACTTACAACTACACCTACTACCTATATCTACAATCAACACCCACAGCATAAACGTACTAGAAAAAACCAACACCTACAACCTACATCTACAACCTACACCTGCAACCAACACCTTTGAACTAATCTGAAACACGGCGCCTGCCGATTCACAATTAGGCTCCTTTGAGTTAGTAATAACTTGATTTAGAAAATTATGAAAATATCTTCATTTTAAATATCTAGACGCTGACAAAATTGGAGAGTCGCTCAAATAGGATGCTGCAGATAATCGACAAAGGAAAAAGTAAATAATTTACAAGACAACACATAAATATAAAATAATGTATAAAAACGTTGAATGGAAAATGATGCTTGTGTCGAGCCAAAAAATACAAAGATTTAATTAGTCAACAAAAATGTTATTATTTATGTCCTAAACGCTTCATAATTGTTTCATTACACAAAAAAAATATCATTTTAAAAATCTGCCGCCAAGTCGAGCGCGAAGCAAACACTGCCGTACCATCCTTTACTGGAACCATTTCGCCGCATTTTCAGGCCCCTATTTGAGAACCTCTGGATAAGACCAGAACGCAGAAATTTTCGTCATCCAGTAAGCTATAATCACATACTTAAAACCCAAAATTTCAAGTATGTAGGTCATTTAGTTCCGAAGTTAAGCGAAAGCAAAGTTTCGCATTTATGACACTCACTCACTCACTCACTCACTTATACACTCACTCACTCATGATCATCAGAATGGAACTAGTACTTCCCATAAACTCAGAGATCTGAAATTTGGTACAGAGTTAGGGTTTAATGGCCACTTCAAGGGAAAACTATAAAAACTAGGATAATCGATCTGGGGGCACGGCAGTGCCCCCGCCAAGTCGAGCGCGAAGCAAACACTGCCATACCATTCTTTACTGGAACCATTTCGCCGCATTTTCAGGCCCCTATTTGAGAACCTCTGGATAAGACCAGAACGCAGAAATTTTCGTCATCCAGTAAGCTATAATCACATACTTAAAACCCAAAATTTCAAGTATGTAGGTCATTTAGTTCCGAAGTTAAGCGAAAGCAAAGTTTCGCATTTATGACACTCACTCACTCACTCACTCACTTATACACTCACTCACTCATGATCATCAGAATGGAACTAGTACTTCCCATAAACTCATAGATCTGAAATTTGGTACAGAGTTAGGGTTTAATGGCCACTTCAAGGAAAAACTATAAAAACTAGGATAATCGATCTGGGGGCACGGCAGTGCCCCCGCCAAGTCGAGCGCGAAGCAAACACTGCCATACCATTCTTTACTGGAACCATTTCGCCGCATTTTCAGGCCCCTATTTGAGAACCTCTGGATAAGACCAGAACGTCGATCTGGGGGCACGGTAGTGCCCCCGCCAAGTCGAGCGCGAAGCAAACACTGCCGTACCATTCTTTACTGGAACCATTTCGCCACATTTTCAGGCCCCTATTTGAGAACCTCTGGATAAGATCAGAACGTCGATCTGGGGGTACGGCAGTGCCCCCGCCAAGTCAAGCGCGAAGCAAACACTGTCGTACCATTCTTTACTGGAACCATTTCACCGCATTTTCAGGCCCCTATTTGAGAACTTCTGGATAAGACCAGAACGTCGATCTGGGGGCACAGCAAAATCCTCTGTTAAATGACAAACCTTAAGTTATTTAGCTCTTAAGTCTTATATTAGTTAAAAACCTGTAGATATGATCATAGGCATGTATAAGTAGCGCTGTTGTATTTTGAAAGGAAGGTACTATATATTTTTGGATTATTTAAATTAATGTCATAGTATATATTCCTATACTGATAGCATCCGGGGTTTTTAAGTCCCAAGTATTCTGCCGCCCTTATCATAAACAACGCATTTGCATGGCGGCAACTTTCGAGTAATTCGCGCCTAAAGTTTAATTCTTTTTTTATTGTCCCCATGAAACTAACAGGAATATTCCAAATATTTTTGTTTTGTTTGATATCAAACAAAACAAAAATATTTGGAACAATTTGTTTTGTTTGATATCAAACAAAAAAAATGAATTAAACTTTAGGCGCGAATTATTCGAAAGTTTCCGCCATTCAAAGGCGTTGTTTATGATAAGGGCGGCAGTATTGTAGGTATGTGAGGCTACCAGGGTCGCGGTTGCTAGTATCGCAAGACCACCTGAATGTTAATTTTGGTTATTTTTAAGAGTTTTTACGATCCACAACTTTTTAAAATTATGCCGAAGTATAGTATTTCCTGTGCCAAAGAATCCGGGATTCTTCTAGGTGTAAGGAATATTTTAATTTTTGATATCACAATTTACCGATTTAGTACTGATTTTTGTTCCTAAACATTTTTAAAAAGCTTTTAACAAATGTCATCCCATAGTTACATCGTTTTTATTTTAGTGACCTTTTATAACTTCTAAGACAATTTAGACAAAAACGATTAATTGTAATTTAAGTGATTACAGCAACTTTTGCGTAACAGAAAAAAAGTGTTATTGTTGTAACCCACAAAACATAAACAAACAAAATTCTCGTAAGTTTTTGTTATTCTACTTGATAAAGAAATAAAAATATATATTTGTTCCAAAAATGACAGTTAAAGAGTTATGATTTTTTTGCTGAATCTAAAAAGTTTTTTGGCTCTGGTGAACATTTTTCATTTTGTGGGTTACAGCAGAATCGCTTTATACCGTCGATATATTTATAATTAGCTTTTGCCCGCGGCTCATTTTAAAACATTATCCCGCGGGAATACTACTTTTTCGGGATAAAAAATATCCTATGTTCTTTCCCGGTACCCAAAGTATGTCAATACCAAATTTCATAAAAACCGGTTCAGCGGTTAAAGCGTGAGGAGGTAACAGACAGACAGACAGACACCCTTTCGCATTTATATTATTAGTATAGAAGTATAAATTGTAATCTCGACTGCAAGTTCTTACATGAAATTTAGTATGCAGGAAGTATTGGGAAAGAAAAATCGGTCTTTCTAGGTTGATTCCCTGGAAAAATGCACATTTCTTACATATTAGGTATGTTTTTTCTTTCATCGTGCAACAATATATTAATAATTTCGACTCTATAATGTCAGTCCGATTGGCAGTTTGGTTAACTTTTACGTTGTTCGGAAATTCTGAATGTGTTGGGTTTGAATCCCGGTAAAATATTTTTGTGATTCTTTGTATATATTTTTTCAAATCTACCAGAGCTCCGAGCAAAGCTTGGTTACCTAACTATATATAAAAGGCAAAGCTGATTGACTGATGTATCAACGCACAGGCCAAACCCAGGTATTATTCATATTATGATGTAGGCATCCACTAAGGAAGGATTATTTAACTTCTTCCCCAAAAGTGGTGAAATATGGGATATAAATTTGTATGAAACTTTTTATTCCTTGGACAAATTTATATGAAATTTCGTATGAATTGAGTACGAAAAAAATAATGAGTTACGTATTTCAGTGTTTTCTAAAATTCAGCCCCTAGGTGGGTAAACATATACATTCATTTTTATAGCTTCCTAAATATATTTTTTCCTGTCCTGACATGTGTATAAAAACATTTTAAGATAAATGGTCAGGCAAGGAAGATAAAAAAATATATTTTGTTAAGGCATCTAGATAATTATTATCATTCTGCATCTATAACTACATCGCATCGCCCACATACGAGCCCACGAGTGACCGACACAAATCGGAGCCCCTAATAGAGTCCCAGATTTCGTTGCAGTGAAATACGAGTGACGATTTGTTTCGCTAATTTCTGTAATTCCATCTTTGCACCATTATGGATCACAAATTTTCTATGGGGTTGACATCTGGGGATCGGGAGGGCCAAGGGACAGTTTTTACCTCGGGATGCTGCCGGAGATAGTTTTGAACCACGCTCGCACGGTGTATTGGGCAATTATCCTAAATAAAATAAAATTCTGGAACTTGTTCCGCAGGATACACCGTGCGCACTGTCGGCAACATGACTTCCTCCAGCAAGCCAGCATACGACTGTCCGTTCGCCCTCCCGTCAATTAACACAACTCTCCTGGGTCATCGGCACTCATCCAGCCCCACATATTGACCACTATCTTACCGGATTCGTTGTTAGCTTTTACATTTTTGGGCTCATATAGTGTATTATTCATACGCCATAGGTTCCGACGCCCCTCTTCGAGAATTCATCTCGTCGGAAAATATGGCGTGGGAAAACGCACTCTAGCTTCTTTTTGTGCCTGTCCTAATACTATTTTTTTGGCCGGACGCCTGTGGTTGACTTGGTTACCTGTCAATTTATTAACAAATTTCAAATAGTTTACAAGTTGCCAGGTAACCTTTGTTATTAAATGGTACTGAGTTTCGGTGACGCCACAGCGCATGCGCCAAAAAGTACACCGACGAACACGACCTTACAACTAATCATTTTTACGGTCAAGCACACGACGATGTGTGCGTTAACCAATCACACTGCTATTTCCTATGTGCTTAAGAATTTTTGAAGTAAGCCAGTACAAAGGAAAATTTTCAATAAGTGATCGACCAGGAAGTTGGCTGATAGTACATTGAAACAAAGTGAAATTAAATAAAATAAAGAATAGGAAACGGTTACCCTATTATGTAGCAACATTTACATATTATAGTGTACACAGTGCTGACCCACGCCTCATAAATATCTAAAACATCTCCCTTATACAAAATAAAATATTTGATTGAATTTTTTTTCTAAATATGACAAAAACACGATTTACTAGGTTATTTGTATTTTTCAAATTTAATTTTAAGAAATAAATTCCCCAATATTTAATAATAACAATAATATCCTTTATTTCCGAGAAATTGGTCTACAGTTTTCTTAAGTTTCATTAGTTATTATAGTAATTTATAAAATAACACAGACAATAATATATTGCAACGCGTATTTTTTTTCCGTATGTAAAAAAAATAGGCAAAGCTTGGTCACCCAGGTAATATTATTGAGATACATAATATATTGTATATAATTAATTATGTACTGGTTAAACAAATACTTCTAGCTCATATACAGGCGAGCAAGGAGATACATTTAGTTTGTTTTGATCCGTTGAGCGTGTCGTTACTCGTGTCTAGCGGTTAAATCGGAAGCGGAATCATGTTACGTGTATTCATTACAATATCAGCCTTTACGTTTTTAATGTGCCAAGTGAATACTGCGCGAATATTAGCCGTGTTTCCGATACCGTCTATAAGTCATCAAGTCGTTTTTCGTCCTTTATGTCACGAATTGGCCAAACGTGGACATCAAGTTATATTGGTCACTCCGGATCCAGCATTTCCCAAAAATGCTAATAATTCTAGTAGTATATCAAACTTAACTGAAATCGATGTTCACGATTTATCTTACTCGCTTTTTAAGGAATATTGGGTCTCAAAGGTTAATTTCGGTCAAGCAGATGATTATTTCAATCAAATGCAAAAAGCGTTAGATGTAGTATCATTTATTTTCAAAAATCAAATGCAAACAAATGAAGTGAGGAGTATGATAAAGGAGAATAAAAATAAAATTGATTTGTTATTGGTAGAGGCAACTGCGAAAGCCGCTCTCGGCTTGTCGCATATTTTCAATGTTCCAGTTATTGCTATAAGCTCATTGGGCCTAGTTTGGGACAATGATTATGTGATTGGCACACCTACACACCCCGTTCTGTTCCCTGGAATAACAAGTTTCAAACAAAACGATTTAAGTTACTGGGATAAAATTAAAGAAATATACGTTTATTGGAAGCTGTCCAAGATAATTGAACTGGCTGAAAAAGAGGATGATAAAATGTTGCAAGAATTGATTGATCCGAATATCCCACCACTTGCAGAACTGAACAATAATATTGACATGCTATTCATAAACTCTCGTGACGTTTGGGATACGAATCGTCCAGTTCCTCCAAATCTAGTATACATAGGAGGAATACACTTAAATCCTCCGAAGGCTTTAAGTAAGGTTAATATTATATTCATAATATTATTTTCTTTTTTAAGTAAGGTTAATATTAACCCGGCGTGAGTGAGGTCGGATGTGTCATTCCCGAGTAAAATTAAAAAAATGTGTATGTTTTTAAATGATGGTCGAGCAACTCTAGTTTGCTTAGTACTTGGAGTTAGAGGAGAGGTAAGTGGTGTGATCTAAGAGTGGCACGGGACACAAGCTGGAATAATCAGGTGCAATAAAAGATGTATGTCATACCCAACCTCATAGCAAACGTACCTTTTTGGCTAATTATCTTAACATACATTTTTTGGTTCATCAACGGTTTTCTTTTTCAAGCATTTTCAATTATTATATATTTTTTTTGTAAAGATTTTATAGAATACATGAGTTATTTATTCATTTATTGATATATATTTTTGACCAAAATTGATATTTTCAGTACGAACAAGAGGTGAGATATCCGTGGGATGATAGAGTAGGTTGTTGGTGACTGTGCGTTTAATGTCTTTAGCTACTGGATTGTGAGGATGAAAAAATAAGAACCTTCTTGATCAAAAGTTAACAAGCGTATATTCAAATATTTAAATGCAATATTGGGTGGTGACGGGGGTGAAGTTCGCGCGAGGGTGCCTCCATTGCGCATGCGCCGTGCGCGCCCGCGCCGGTGCAGTGTGTATCCCACTTCAGGTTGTAGGTCGCCCGGCGGCCTGATGTTGCGAATGGCGCTGATAGATGGCGCCGCCATAGTGATGGGAAGCGCCGACAGATGGCGTTGACATACCCCCGGCTTTGGAAGTATAAGGGCTTCCAATGACATCATCATCATCGGCCCGATTACACCTGATCCTGCTCCTGAAACAGTGGGCAAATTTTTGTAAGGGTTCTTTTTATTACCCCGTCTGCCGTTCGAATGCTTGCAACTCGAACGACGTCGTCTTTTCCCCTGATGACGTCCACCACTCTGCCCAGCCGCCATTTTAGAGGTGGTTGATTGTCCTCTTTTATAAGGACTAGAGTATCCTTTGTGATTATATCTGGGCAGGATTTTTTCCATTTGGTTCGTGTCTGCAGCTCTGATACGTATTCTTTCGACCAACGCTCCCAAAAGTGTTGCCGCAGCTGCTCAAGTCGGTCGAAGCGTGGGAGGCGATTGACTGGAACAGACTTCAGGTCGTCACATGCTGGTGCGGTCATTGGTCGGCCTATAAGGAAGTGAGATGGGGTGAGAGGCAAAAGGTCTGCGGCATCTGTGGACATAGGAGAAATTGGTCGGGAATTCAGGACGGCCTCGATTTGTATTAATACCGTGCTGAATTCCTCATAAGTTAAGTGTGCATTACCTACGACCCGTTTTAAATGAAATTTACAGGATTTTACCCCTGCTTCCCATAAACCCCCAAAATGTGGTGAATAAGGTGGTATAAATTTAAATTTAATATTGTTATCGTGCGCATGTTCTAATATAATTGGAGAATTTGAATCTAAAAATAATTTAAATTCGTTCATAGCCCCGATAAAATTTTTTGCGTTATCGGAATAAATTTCTAATGGTTTGCCCCGACGAGAGATAAATCTTTTGATAGCTAGTAAATATCCCTCTGTGGTAAGACTAGTGACCAGTTCTAAATGTACAGCGCGTGTTATAAAACACACAAACAAACAGATATAACACTTTTCTAATCTTGCCCCTCGGCCACGACGATTAAGAATTAAGAACGGGCCACCATAATCCACTCCGCACTTCAAAAACGGAAACCCAGCTTCAACGCGTTGCTGGGGCAGATTACCCATGATAGGTGTAAGTGTTTTACCCTTAAAGCGTGTGCAAAATACACACCTACGTACAGTTTGCCTTGCTAAATTCCTACCATTTAAAGGCCACCAATCTTCTCTTAAAGTATATAAAAGTAATTGAGGTCCCGCGTGAAAAAGTTTCAAATGTTCATGCGAGAATAAAAGACGAGTAAAATTGTGCTTACTGTCAAGTAAATAAGGATGTTTTTTATTGTAGGTATAATTATCACAATTAGCAAGCCTGCCACCTACTCGTAATAATTTATTTTTATCTAAAAATATGTTTAATCCCTCAATGTTTTTCGTTGTTTTTAATGGTAAATTATTATATAAACAATTATATTCATTAGGAAATGATTCTATTTGCGCAAGTCGTGTCAATAGCGAGAGCGACGCATTCAGCTCGTCAACTGATAAGGGACCGGTTATGCGATTATGTTTAGGTATACGTAAGTTCTGTATGAATCGTAGTAAATAAGCTCCCGTTCGCTTTAAACGATTAAAAGATGAAAATTTACTGAAATCAATTATATTGTTTTTAACATTTATTTTAAGTGATATGCATGTAACAGTTTGCGGTTTTACTTCGGGTAAATTTAATGGTATTTCTTTAGAATATATATATATGTTGAGTCAGGCCATTTCGTATGATGTAAACGTAAGAATGTATGACCCTCCCACCATAAACAAGACCTATCTACAAGCGCGTCGAGACCTGTACCGCGCGATAATAAGTCCGCGGGATTGTCTTTACTGCCTACATGAAGCCAGTAGGTACCACTAGTAATTTCGTTAATTTCACTAACTCTGTTTTGAACAAATGTTTTCAATTGGTGTGGTGACATACGCAACCAACCTAGAACTATAGTCGAATCGGTCCAAAAATAAGTCTTATTGAATTCTAATCTAAGCGAATTTATTATTTTTCGATATAATTTAGCTCCTACGTGTGCTCCGCATAATTCTAAGCGAGGAATACTAACAGACTTGAGCGGGGCGACCTTACTTTTAGCACATAATAATTTTACGCTTATAGGAGAATTATTCTCCGAGTAGGTACGTACGTACGCGCAAGCTACGAGTAGTACGTAGAGAGCTAGTACGAGAAGAATCTGTGAATATATGTAACTCAATGAATTGTCTATACGGGCCCATAACGTGACGTGGAATTTTAATATTTGATAAACAATTAAATGTGTTTATAAATTTCTCCCATAGTCGTTTTACGTCACAAGGCACTGGAGTGTCCCAATCGAGTTTTGCAAGCCATAGTTTTTGTAAAATAATTTTAGCGCGTATGATTGCAGGTGATAACATTCCCAAAGGATCGTAAATGCTAGAAATTGTGGACAAAATATATCGTTTTGAAATAATAGGATTCGATTGGCTATTAAAATTTAATTTTGTATTAAAGTATAATTCATCGCTTTGATTGAACCAACCTAAACCTAGTGTTTTGTTTTTGCAACTTTCCCCTACAGATAAATCCCTACCACCGTTACTTGAAGTTATTCCTGCGTTAAACAACCATTTATGTAGTGGAAAACAACCTGATTGTAGTATTGATGTGATACGTTTACAAATAAGTGTCAATGTGTGATGATCATCATGGCCTGTAATTAGGTCATCCACGAAAAAATCCTCATTTATGATTTTAGATACATTTATATCATTATAATCTTGCTTAGTTACTATTGAAGATGAATTATCGTTAATTTTATGATTAATTTTATCATTATATTCCTGCGCGAGTTGCCTTAAACATCGAATACTTAGGTAAGGTGCTGACGCGGTACCATACGTAACAGTATTAAGCCTGTAGGTTTTTAAAGGATCAGATGAATCAGCTCGCCACAAGATTAGCTGTAGATTACGTTGATCACTTTGTATGTTTATCTGTCTGTACATTTTCTGAATGTCCGAACAGGCAACGTACTTGTACTGACGAAAACGTAAAAGAATTGAAAAAATATCGTTTTGAAGCGTAGGACCGACGTACTGTATGTCGTTTAAAGATTTGCCGGACGTAGTAACAACACTGGCATCGAAAACCGTGCGTAATTTAGTGGTCACACTATTTTCATTTATAACGCCATGGTGTGGTAAAAAATAATAAGGAGAACTATAACTATTTATTTGTGTCATGTGTCCTAACTCCTCGTATGTGCGCATAAATTCACAATATTTTGATTTAAGTTCCGGTAAACGACTAAACTTGCGTTCTAATGAATAAAATCGTTTTTCGGCTAGTGAATAACTATCCCCGAGGACAGTTGCTGGTTCTTTAAGCGGAATGCGTACGGAAAATCTACCGTCTCTTTCGCGAGTAAAGGTATTTTTAAAGATGTTCTCACATTCGAGCTCATCAGCTGTGAAAACCCTTTCTACTTGAGGCACTTCCTCAAATTCCCAAAACTTTTTTAATTGTGCGTCTAAACTGCTACTTAAATTGCAATTAAATTGATTTTTGTTGTAGCGCATATTTTGTGTGTTGTGCATAGGCCCTGATACAACCCAGCCTAATTTTGTATTATGTAAATAAGGTCCTGTTGGTAACCTCATTACACCTTCACAATACAATTCCCAAAATTTATCTACCCCAATCAAAATGTCTATTTCCGATGGTTCATAAAATTTTGGATCTGCGAGTTTTAATTTATTTGGAATATGTAAAGAATTAAAATCAATGCGACGTTGGGGCATATTGGTCGTTATATACGGTAGAACTAAGCATTGTATGCGCGTATAAAAATTACTTGTCCTAGAACGTATATTTATATCACATTTATGCGTAATTTGAGTGATAGAATGACCTACTCCCAAAACCTGAACAGAGGACTGTATTAATTTTGCGTTTATTTTATTTGCGAATGATTTTGTTGTAAGACAATGTTGACTACCGCTGTCTAATAATATGCGCGCCTTATGATATTTATTATCACTGTCTATTACATCTACTAATGCAGTCGATAGCAAAACTATTGATTGTGAATCATAATTATGAACATTTTTTTCGATGTTAAAGTCAGTAGTGTATAAAGCGGTCGATTGAGTTGCGACGCCAATCTCAACCGGCACTGAACTCGTCACATGCGACGACGAAGACAATGTACCTACTTCTTGAGTATCGTTTTGTGTACTATGAAGTAAAGTATTATGTTTACTATTGCACTGTCTACAAGGGCCAAATACACATGCGGATATTGTATGGCCGCTTCGTAAACAATTACGGCATAAATTTTTAGAAGCTACTAATTTAATTCTTTCTTTTACATGTAAATTAAGAAATTTAGAACAAGAATATATTGGATGCGGGGCATTACACATCGGACATGATCGTGTGTACTTCGCGTTAGTATTATTATTATTTATATGCGTACTAGTAAAACTGCGAATTTGATGATGAGAAGTAGGTTTTTTATTTGCACTATGTGAATATTTTGTATCGGCCGTATATTTACTACCGCTCGCTTGTAACATTTCCAAAACATCTGCTCGATCTTTAAGAAATGACAAAAAATTCTCTAATTTAATCACAGTAGTGTCGTGTTGCAAATGAAATTTAGAAGAGCTTTTGTGTTCCTCCCATTCGCGTTCCGTGGAGGGATCAAGTTTTGAAACCGCTAAAAAAATTATTAAGGTATCCCACGATTCTGTAGGTTCGCCTAATGATTTAAGTGCTCGTAAATTTCTAGAAATATTATCTATTTGTTTCCTTAATTGTGAAGCAGACTCTTTCTGTACAGATTGAATCGAAAATAACGCCTTGACATGATTATATATTAATAAACGTGTGTTATTATACCTACTCTCTAATAAATCCCATGCATGATTATAATTATCCGCGGTAAATTCTAATGCACCTATCACTTGTAATGCGCCACCAGAAAGAGAGGATTTTAAATATTGAAATTTTTGTACCGGGTCTAAATCAGTGCGCGAATGAATCATGGTAACGTATGAATTTTTAAATTCCAGCCATTGATCGTATGCGCCATCGAAATATGGAAGTTTAATATCAGGTAATTTAACAGAAGAAAGTTGTTTAAAACTTTGATTGTACATGTTAGAACCGTCGCCATCTTGTGTTAAACTATTCGCGAATGCTAACACGCGGTAATACTGTTCCTCAAAAGATTCTCTCTCTTGAAATTGCCTCTTAATCTCCTGATCGTTACTTATTTCCTCAATATGAGTTTGCAAATTATTAAATTCGTTATACATACTAGATATGGCTTGAACGCGTAACTTAATTTCCGACCTTTGTTGCGAAGTTAAGCACAAATTTTCAAATTTACTCACAAATTTTTCAAAAATCGTAAGCCGTGCTTTAATAGAACCCCTTTTCCTTATTAAATCTGTATTTTTAGGTACTTGTGGGCTCGCTAGGCTTATGCTAGGTTCACTTAAATGCGCTACGTCATCACCAATCATTTTGAGGTTTTATGAAAATCAAGGGTACTCACAGTTTGATGACGAAAAGAATGCGCTGCACTGCTGTTCGACGGACACGTATCTATAATGAAAACAGCACGATATTAATAAAATGAGTAGATAATAGGGGATTGGAACGACGGAAAACAGACCCGACCAACTCTTCTTTCCTTCTTTGCGTATTATGCCTTTTTTGTCTGCGTATTTTGCCTTGTTTGTCTGCGTATTTCGCCTTGTTTTTTCTCCACTCCAATCGCTGCTTCTTTCCTTCGGCTCGAAGACCATCTATGTTGGTGACTGTGCGTTTAATGTCTTTAGCTACTGGATTGTGAGGATGAAAAAATAAGAACCTTCTTGATCAAAAGTTAACAAGCGTATATTCAAATATTTAAATGCAATATTGGGTGGTGACGGGGGTGAAGTTCGCGCGAGGGTGCCTCCATTGCGCATGCGCCGTGCGCGCCCGCGCCGGTGCAGTGTGTATCCCACTTCAGGTTGTAGGTCGCCCGGCGGCCTGATGTTGCGAATGGCGCTGATAGATGGCGCCGCCATAGTGATGGGAAGCGCCGACAGATGGCGTTGACATAGGTAGTAACTAATTTCTTTAGTGAATCCAGCTCAGAATAAGTAACTGATCACTGTAGTGTTATGTTAGCGTCATTTTTTACCCATAATATGTTAGGAGCATGAAAAATATTTTTGTGAAAATTGTGCATATTTGGACAGCTGTAGTGGTTAGTCATATTTTCAATTAAAAATATATAGTTGATCTCAACATGTTTTAATTTTCAAATGATGTGACTCAATTTTTCTTTAAATTCTAAATAATTTGAACTTTTGGAGCTATAATTAAATAGTCAAAGAAAACCTTATAAATAATGTTAATGTTGTCATATCAAAAATATAAATGTGAAATGAGAGCCAAGTTCAATATTATGATGTAATATGCCTTGGTTGTTGACTACAACGACAAAAGAAGTGAGATCTAAATGGGTGCCAAGTCAGTCCTGAAATTTATTTATTTAACTACATAAAATATCATTTCTACTTATAACTTAGGAAAATATATTGTACCCTAAGGTCTGATTTGGCTAGTTTTCCTATAAATGAATAATATTATCTGAACTTTTTTCATATATATTATCTATTAAATTATTAATGACTATTGTATAAAACGAAATCAACGAAATATCAACTATAATAAGTAATATTATTTATATACAGCGTGTCCCGACACCTATATCGGAGCCTTTAGTGGTAAAAAATATGGGTTTTTTTTATCGTTAAATTTTATTTTTCTCTCACGTTTGTGAAATGGCAGCCATTTTATTTTTTGGTCACCAAGACCCGGGCTCTCGTACTAATTCGACCACCACTACTCATGTAAATGTTCTAGGAACATAAAAAAGGTCTCATTTGATAGCTAAATATGTGGACAATAATTCACAGTTAAAATGTTTTAATTTTCTTTGAACAGAAAAACAAAAAAAGGTAATTAAAAAAAATATATAGTTTTTTTTTGTGAATTTTTAAAATTATTTGCTTTTTGTGAAAAATCTAGGCCATTAACCTGCTTATTTTTTGATCTACAACGATAGAAGAGAACGTTTGCTAAAATAAAATACAAACCCCTTTACTCTCAGTGCAATAGTTTAGAAATTACAACAATTTGTTGGAATCATCTCAGGCAGGGTGCCATCCAGTCGTAACCCATATTTTTTACCACTAAAGGCTCCGATATAGGTGTCGGGACACGCTGTATATATAAGGTTCGGTAAAATCAATTACGGATATTTTGGGCATATGATCTGCTGCTTATGTAAAGACGTTTAAGCAGAAAAATAATTGTCATACTCGAAAAACATTTTTTTTCTTTATATGGGCGAGCTTGCGTTTTGCGGAGAGTCACCCATACAAGAGACGATTTTTTACTTTGAGTATGACAATTATTTTTTTGCCTAAACGTCTTTACATAAGCAGTGGATCATGTGCCCGAAGTATCCGTAATTGATTTTCGGATACCTTATATATTATGTATTATTAATAATAAGCACCCCACCTCATACTTGTACCACTTTTTTTACCTCATACACGCTGGGTTATATTCATAGGTATTCGTATGAGTAATGAGTAATAATTAGAGAACCGTTAGAAAGATATGAGGTGAATGTTATAAATTATTTAACGCAATTTCCTTTTGAATGGTTATTAATTTTTAAATAATAGAAAGACAAAAAATTGCAATCTCAATATAAAGCATAAGTAGCCAACATAACATTTGTAGAAAGAATTGATAATGATCTCAAAGATCTTCGCTCTTTGAGACCATTATCAGCTCTAAGTATTGAGTAATCAGTAGGTCGAAGATCATAGAGATAATGGACTGATTATTATATTAATAATTGACCTGAGGTGGCCCGGATCATCTCTCATGTTGTAGCTTGTACAATGGACATTATTGTTTATCCTTTAATTTTTTTTTGTTTGATATATCGTACGACACTAAGGTAATTAAATAGGAATGTATACTCATGCATCTAAATAGATATTAATAAAAAGATATTTCAAAACCTTGTTAGGCTGAAATATGGAGCTCCAAAGTAATTTTTTTATAAATTTCTAGCTGACCCGGCAAACGTTGTTTTGCCGTATATAAAAAATAGATTACGACCGATTCTCAGACCTAAAGAATATGCAAAAAAAAATGTTCTTAAGAATCGGAACACGAGAATTTTGTAATTATATCAGATTATTTTAATATTATTTTATTTATAGGTACTTTAATATTGTATTAATTTGATTTAATTTATAATATTGTATTCAATATTTAAAAACAGAATCAATTTAAATTTTTTTTTAACATTTATGTATACTAATATAAAAAGAGGAAAAGTTTGTTTTTTTGTATGCATTGAATAGGCTCCAAAACTACTAGATGAGTTTGATGAAATTTGGCACAGATGTAGAGTAGACCACGGGGAATGACATAATATGTTACTTTTTATCGCGGAAAAATGTACGGTTTATGCGAAATTAACTTTTGCGCGCACGAAGTCACGAGCGACATCTAGTATATTATATATCTAACATCCTCCGTGGTCTAGTGGTTAGAGCATTGGCTCTCGACTCGGAGGTCGTGGGTTCGAATCCCGCATTGGAACAACAAAAAATGTTGTTTCCAAGTTTGGTTAGGACAATGCAGGCTGATCACCTGATTGTCTGACAAGAAAGATGATCTATGCGTCGGATGGGCAAGTGAAAAGTCGGACCTGCGCCTCATCTCTCGTCAGTCGTGTCGGTTATCCGTCCCACTGGATTACGAGAGTAAAGGTAGAGAGAGTGCTCTTGTGGCCACCGTCACCGAGATCGGTGGGTAGTTATTATTATATAACATCTGAATAATTTAACATTTGACATTACAAAACTTGTTATAAGAACTGTCCAACGTTATTGTTTTAAATATTTCCTGACGGACCTGTTATATCAGTATATACTAGTGTGAATTTAACGTCAGACTTTTTTAATTTGCATATTCTACGCTTCCTATATAAGGTTTGGTAAAATCAATTACGAATACTTCGGGCACATGACAAAAATAATTGTCATACTCGAAAAAAAATTTTTTACTTTATATGGTCGAGTTTGTGTTTTGGGGAAAGTCATACATGAGATGATATTTTACTTCGAGTATGACAATTATTTTTCTGCTTAAACGTCTATACAAAAGCAGTGGATCATGTGCCCGAAGTATTCGTAATTGATTTTCGGAGACCTTATATAATGAACACACATCGGTATTTATTTTTCCAACCTGTGTTTTACCAGTTAAGACAATTTAAAATAGTATTTGTAATTTAAAACATTGGATCTCCTAACCTAATATCACGGTATAATAAACTAGCTGTTGCCCGCGGCTCCGCCCGCATAAATACAATTTCCCACGAGAACACTGTACTTTTTCGGGATAAAAAGTATATTATGTTACACTTACACTAACACAGTAGCATACTATGTGTATATAATAAATAAAAATGAATGTTTGTCTGTATGTCCTTTATAGAATCGTAAACTATGCATTTGATCATGTGATGATATTTAGCAAAGTTGTTGTGCATGAGCCAGAGAAGATTTTTGGACCTTTTTTTAATGTTGGAAAAGGTGTTGGTTGTAGGAGTAGGTCTAGGAATATGTGTAGGAGTAGTTGTAGGCGTAGGTGAAGATGTAGGAGTATGAGTAGGAGTAGGTGACTAGGTGTGTGAGTTTATGTAGGAGTAGGTGTAGTCATTTATTCATTCCAGTTCATATTTAAGACAGAACAACATCTGTTGTGGTCAGCTAGTCTATTTATATAAAAAGGAATGTTTGTCTGTATGTCCTGTATAGAATCGTAAACTATGCATTTGATCTTGTGCATCACCAAGTTATTGTGCATGAGCTAAATAAAGTTTCTGAATGGTTAAGATTTGCAATTCGACCTGGTAGATGGCGCTGCTGTCAGTACGTCAACAAATTTAATTCTAAGGCACGAATATACAAAGTTTTCCGGGACAGCTAGTAATACAATAAAAATCTTAGTTATATGTATAGTATAAAATAAATTAATTTACTTACCGTTGTCTGGTACCTGTACCACAAGTTTTTTTGATACTTAGCACGGGACCAGTGCACCACGGGACACGTCCAGAAATATTATTTTACTATAAAAACTGTTAATAGTATGAAGGTTCATTCATTATTTTCAGGACTTAGAAAGTTATCTCGACTCTTCAAGGAACGGCGTCATATATTTCAGTCTCGGTACGAACGCTGTTCCATCCACGCTACAAAGTAATATCATACAATCGTTCATAAACGTCTTCTCCAAACTCCCTTATGACGTACTATGGAAGTGGGATGCAGACGAACTTCCAGGGAAGTCGTCGAATATCAAAATTTTCAAATGGCTGCCACAGTCGGATCTTTTACGTAAGTTATTTATACTTCTGTAATTTTACCATCTTTCAGTACCGACGTGTGTGCATATATTTTTGATTCACACTGGCTTCACATATAATTAAGATACAATAACTATATTAGTATTTTTAAACAAAAAATTAAACCGACTTCTAAAGTAAAAATACACAAAAAAGTATGAAATAAAACTTAATCTCTAAATAATTCCCCTTTTAAATTCGGCTAAAATTTTAACTATTTCTCTACTCAATCTTCTTAATTTTATAATCGGTAGTTTGTAGTTGAGTAGTTTTTGCTTGAAAGAGTAACAAGTTTTTTGTGCGAGGTAAAAAAAATCTTAGATACTTAATTTACTTAATTTGGTTAATTAGTTTTGCAACTGATCTCACATCTACAGGCTAGGGCTTCCCTTTCATTGAGAACCAGCTGTCTAACTATCACGGTTCTTGAGATACATACTAGTGACAGATGGACAGAGACCGTACTATGGACAGCTTAGTATTGGTCTATTACTAAGTTTATTACGCAGCCCTATGGTTCTATTTTACGCTTTAGGTACGGAACCTTAAAAATTACCTGAATACGTGATTCAGAAAAATGGGTTTGTTTACCTAATGCCTTACCTTACCTAACTTCATCTTACGATTACGAACTTATTTCAAGCATTCTTATCGCGCGGTACTTCAAATAACATACAATTTTTGCAGGTCACCCAAAAATAAAGCTGTTCATAACCCAAGGAGGTCTTCAATCTACAGACGAAGCTATCGAAGCCGGAGTACCATTAGTAGGCATACCTATGCTTGGTGACCAATGGTTCAATGTAGAAAAATATGTTCAGTTGAAAATTGGTGTCAGACTTGACTTGGAAACTATTACAGAGGAACGTCTAATGAACGCCATTATAACAGTGATTGATGATAAAAGGTATATATTTTTTTTGATATCGCAGGGGAAAGGTCGTTCCCCTCCCGGGGATATGTGGGAATACCCATCCTTTCCCGGAGCCCCGGTTGGACGGGAGACTATTGGAGGAGCATAGCGATGCCTCCACGCTCCCGTCCTACGCCGGCGGAGCGGAACAGAGGATGGATCTATCTCTCTGTGCCGCTCCGCGGCCTCTTTCTGCGAAATGACGGCTTCGCAGAAAGAGACCGCCGCCTGCCAGGCATCATCGCTCTCGAGCATGCAGGGCATCACACTCGAGAGCGAGAGGTCCCGCCCAAGCACTGTCGGGTGAGATCGTGGCGCTGCACGGCCTATCTGTCGCACACCTCTAAGGTGTGTCCTCCGCAGCGCCACATTGGTGGCAGGCTGGCGTTGGCTCCCTTCTTGCGACCTTACACAGATACGCACTTCATTTCTAGTTCCTATCTTATCTAACTTTAGTATCAAATAGTTAAAAGATCAGGGCCTCTAGTCAAGATGCATTCGATAATTTCGACGACGAACTTCGAAATCAAAAATGTATGAGATTTGACACTAGTCATCGCTAAGTGACACGTCTCTTGCGACGCCTTATTTCAAATCCTTATACATACTTTAATATCCTTATACATGTTAGACATTTTTGTTTTCGAACTTCGCCGTCGAAAAAATGTATGGTAGTGACCACATGGCTTAGCGACCAAATGTGTCAATCCTATACATTTTTGATTTCGAACTTCGTCATTGTAATTAATATAAGTTACCTTGACTAGGCCTCCAGCAATTCACTTGTAACGAAACTGACGCAAAAACTGGTTACCATCACACATCGAGAATTAATAGGTACCTAGTACGTCCTCGATGTCATCAGGCAACTCTCGGTCTTAATTCGAAAGCAAGATGAACAATTATTGATTGCATCAACTGTCAAGGTCAATGAGTACCTGGAACTATGAAAAAAAAACTACAATAAAAAAATACAATAAATAAAAAAACGTGAATTATACAGCCTATGTAACCCGGGCTATTAATACGAATTGACACCTCATTCATTAAAATCGGAAGAGTAGTTTGGTGATTGGTCGCTACGGTGGAACAAAAATACATACATAGATTGCCAAAATCCTTTTGACTTCGCCGTAGTCGGGTACAAAACCAGGCAGCTTTGTTGATAAGTTTTTACATATTAACTTTTAAAACAGCCTCCATTGTCTAGTGGTTAGAGCTCGGCTCTCGACTCGGAGGACATAGATTCGATTCCCGCTTTGGAACAACAAAAATGTTGTTTTCAAGTGTGGTTATGACAATGCAGACTGATCGCCCTATTCTCTGACAAAAAAGATGATCCATGCGTTGGATGGGCATGTAAAAAGTCGGACCTGCGCCTGATCTCTCGGCAGTCGTGTCGGTTATCCGTCCCACTGAGTTACGAGAGTAAAGGAAGATAGAGTGCTCTTGTGTACTGCGCACACACTTGGGCACTATCAAATTACTCCTGCGTAACTGGCTTGGTTTCAATGAAACCGACCACATTCACCGAAATCGGTGTGGGAGTTATTATTGTTATGTTTATAAACGTAATAAATCCGTTAACAAAATTTGCATACATTGGATATCCCACACATAAACTAAATTGCAGATTTTAATACCTAATTGTCTTATTACAAGGACTTTGAGTCAATAAAATGAAATGAAGAGTCGCACCATAAATAAATTGTAGTTTATTTTTATAAATTGCCTTGAAACAAATAGTTTTTACGACAATAAATCATCGTCACATTATTATAATATACTAGCTTTTGCCCGCGATTCCGCTCGCGTAAACAAATAACAATAATATATCCGCGTACCGAATCCGGTGTCGCTACTCGCTACAGATGCACGGATTTGATCCGGCAGACCGAATTGAAAACTCAACACTCGTGTGATAGATTTTCAGCTCTATTTTATAAGCGCAAAGTTCTATTTACAGTGCTATTTTTTACGACGACGATGATTCCCGCAATTCATTGAAATCATGAAATCATTCAATTCATTGAAACTCTCAAAAATATTTCTCCCCTAACTTAACCCGTAATTTTACCCCGATTAGTTATACTATTTACGAGGTTTACGCTAATTTTATTAGACGTTAGTTGAGATAACCCAATTATAGTCCAATAACGGTATAAGAGATAATAAGCTAGAAGCTTTAAAAACTTCACGTGGTTTTATTCATAAAGACTTACGTGTAAATGACATAAAACTAACGTGTTACTTAATCTGATTTCACTACCTATCAATTTTCATACTATAGGCTGTACACATATAAAAATTGATTCTTAAGGAGTAAACTTTATAAATCTTGCACCCTAATAAGCCCCTGTAATTTTTTTCCCTAATTTGGGGGGGGGGATCTCTAAGTTGGCAACACTGAGATCGTTGTCCCGCCCAATCGCCCGACTATTCTACACACGTACGAGTTTGGTACAGAGCGAACCATATCCGATGCGGACCGCGACGGACTCAATTAATAATAATTAAGTTCGCCGTACTACCTCTACACACGGTCGGATTTGGTACGGAGCGGACCATACCATAAAAACACACAGCAATTTAGCGATTGTCGAATATGAGTCTCGCAGGCGATAATATAATCAGCCTTTCAATTTGTTTACACGCGAGATTTTTGCGCCGACACTCGCATACAAGTTTCGATTTGTCTTAACATTAAACAAAGAGAGTATCGTACATGTCCATGAGAGACTCGTACTCGAAACGCACAAATCGGTTTTAAGTGTATTTTTCGATGCGAGAATTGCCATTCGTGACCAATATTTTTTTAATCGTATGCGAGAATGTTGCAGAGAGTAGACACTATTCTATCCCTATTCACACACAGTGTGTTCAAGAAGAGTTTACGAGGCGACAATTGCCTTTCGAGCGGCGAAACTCGTAAAGGTTGTTTACACTATGCAAGAATATTCTTGCCTGATATTGTCGCCTGCACGCGATCGAGATACTCTTCTTGTGTAAATGAGGCTTTATGGAGGTATTCTCCTTTTATAAAAAAAAAAAGAAGTGTAGAAGTATTTCTACACTTCTTTTTTTTTTATAACAACAAATAAAATGAAAGTATTTTTTCCAGTTACCGAGACAACGTGAAGAAATTACGGTCGATCATCAACGATAAGCCCCAGAAGCCTTTAGAACGAGCTGTTTGGTGGGTTGAGTACACACTGAGGCATGGTGGAGCGAAACATCTGAGAACACCAAGCGCCAACATGCCGTGGATGAAATATTATGAAATAGACTTAGTTATACTCCTGCTTGCTGCTTTCGTGGTAGCCATTGCGGTCGTAGTAGTCGTATTCAAAACTATGATAAAGCTTTTTGATATACCAGTGAAATCTAAATTATCTTGAATATAATTTGTATTGATGAAAGTAAAATAAAAGGGTGGTTCGTTTCCCATACAAAAAAACAATGGACATTAATTAGGTAATTTCATACTATTACTATATAAATTATATGCACATCTATTTATTTTGCAATACAATTGTCGCAAAATACATTTAAAATACTTTATTTCACACAGAAGTCACATTTTTATTGAATTTTCGACAAAAAGTGACATAAGTTACAAATGTCACTTTTTGTCGAAAATTATGTAGTAATAGTATGAAATTACCTAATTAATGTCCATTGTTTTTTTGTATAGGAAACGAACCACCTTAAGTAGATATAATCGTTGTACTTATTTTGTCCATAAATACTGTATTATTATTATACCTATTATTAAATTGTTAATTCGTGAACAATAATGTAGGTTAATTGTTTATTTATAATTGTTATATTTAAGTTTGTAGAATATAACTGTTTTCACCAAATAAGTTTTTTGTTTTTCGTAAACTATAACGTCAATAAAGAAAATAAAATAAAATAAATATTGCCTACTTGATTTAAATCCATTTTATGTAAATATCATGTTAATAATAACATAAATATTATTTATTTTCATATTAGATATTATGTATTTCATATTATAAACCTACTATATGAACGACGCGTCTACATGGTGTCTAGTAATATATTAGCTTTGCACACCTTCCTCCACATAAATCAACTTTGCCAAATTTCATACTCCTCCGTTTACATAGTTTTACGTAAAAAGCATTGGGAAGTTTTCCCTTTACGTAACGTGATTATGCGATAATTATATTTTAAAGTTTCTATTATAAAACAATGTAGGTACCTATATACCAAAATACCCATACTCCATAGTAAAACAGGTATCCTTCCCATCATAAAAATCCGATTTTTATTATCAAATAATCTTTGTATGAGTTTCAAAGTAATTTTACGTTTAAACGTTTATCTTGAGAAGTTTTGAGACTTTGATACGAAAACTTTATCAGGCAACATATTATATTAACTTTCACTGTCTTATTGAGAAATATTTTGTTTACTTGTTTTTACAGCTATCAAATCTGCAATTACAAAAGTATATAGTATACTAGTTCGTTATTACTACCCTGGAAGAAAAATAATACAAATAATTGAAATCTAATGCTGGGAACTGCCTGAAAAGTTGTCATTGGTGTTCATCTTTAAATTCTAAAACATTGCTGCGTTTTGCTCTTTTTTGTTTAGTAAAGCGCTAGTAGTCGCAGATGTGAGCTCCGTGGCCTAGTGGGTAGACCGTTTGGTTCGCACTCGAGAGAGTGCAGGTTCGAATCCCAGGTTGTGGCGTGTACCAATGAGACTTTTTCAGACCTCAAGTACATTATACGGACGGACGCTCTAACGGTGACGGAAAACATCGTGAGGAAACCCGCACATAGTTGGCCCCAGGCGTATTGACTAGTTCATTCCTCTGGACTAGGCTGACTATGTTGTGAGAATGCCGTATGTGCTTGGGCAACCATACGACATTTAAAAACCAACTGTCCCAGGCACTACAGTATTTCAAGAGTGGTTACTTCGCTCGGAGAATACTGTATAAATCAATTATTTACGGATGCAAAGGCCTAAGTAGTCGCAGCTAAATTTAATGTCATACGAGCTGGGATATTACGTTCTTTCGAAATTTGTAAAAAGAACCGGCTTGAGTGAGCCTTAATAATACCAATAAATAAAACAACATCGTACTTCTATAACATATTTATATTTTAAAATTCGTTAATTCTAATAAAATCAATGTACAAGTTCAAAATATAAATTAAAAAATAAACAATCAGTCTTTTTAAATTTAAAACAGTTAACTACCAAATGTAAATTAATTCTCTAAGAAATTTATTCACATTAAGGAATGTTACTTAGTATTAAAAATAACTTTATAAGGATTATATTATTATTCTTAACTATGCTTAGGTAACTTGTATAACAATAAACGAAGAATATTAGTATTCAAATATCTTTGCGATAGTACGAATATTATTTTATTTGTACTCAAAACTTTGAAATTATAGTTTGAGCAGAAATTATAATTGTTGGTACAAAATGGTTGTTAATAAACTCCATCTCGACGAGACCGGTTGATCAAATACACGGGCTGGTAAAAGAAAGTAATTACACTTTAAAATTTAAATTTCTTCGTAACTATACGAACGACATCACATCGAAACGAAACGATACGCGACATAGCGCTTCAATTTTAAGAATGCTATTCAAAATTGAACTTTGTTCATTACACAAAAATATATAATATGTTTCGCTGTCTCAAAGTTAAAATGCAGAGTGGCGTCGCGATTCGCGCTGCACAGCGCATGTGCAGTGTATGACAGCCGATGTCATAATATGAAACGTGTATCTTTTTGGGTAGTGAATAAAGTTCAATTTTGAATAGTATTCTTAAAAATCCAGCGCCGCAGCGTCGCGTATCGTCGCGGTGTGAACTGACCCTGACTTCTATAAACTATTCAGCAGCAAATCGTAGCAAATTTCATCACTTTTCTACCGGTTTCAGAAGCCTGATAAAATTTGCTATATCACGTTTTTCATTCAAAATCTGTAACTTCTATAGTCTTGAAAAAAAATCACTTAACTGTCATGCACTTTCTTTTACAGATACTAGATCTTATTTTATCATGACTCATGAAGCATTTTTAGTTGGTAAAATATTATGATGTACTAGCTGCGGCTAGAGTATCCCTCGAGAACACTGTATTTTTTGGGGTAAAAAGTAGCCTATTTTTTAATCCAGAGCCTAAACTACTACAATATCAAAATTCATTAAAATCCGTTCAGTAGTTTTTGTATGAAAGAGTAACAAACATCCATCCATCCTCACAAACTTTCACATTTATAATATTAGTAGGATCTAATATTATGGGTTTATTGATTATTTAGTCGTATGCTTGTAGGTGTTTGATGACATAAAAAGGGTGGTTCGTGGACCTTGGACTACTGCATCTATCTTCACTAGTGCACTTAGCAAAAGTTTAAGTAATTTGGTATCTTTGTCTCGGTACACATTTTGCCTATTATTTGTTCCGTCTTCGATATCCGGAATCCATCTTGAGTCAAGCACCCGTCTTTCTATCGATTTCCGGCTACTTACCTCCCTCCACGTACGGCAGATGGCGCTAGTGTCGTAGGTTTGAGACGGTTGCGCGCCTAACTGACTTTCTTCATTATGGCGTAAGTTTTTCTTGTCGTGAATATCGGCAAAAAATTTTTTTTGTTACGTAAATTTTGCTAATTGCTACAGTTTAATATAATTTAATTTGAAAGAAATGTTAAATAATAAAAAGTGTGAAATCATATTTAGTATTTAACAGTTAACAATAAATTTTCGCGATTAAAGATTTTCTTTGCCGAACACGTGTTCGTAATTTTACTTCGCGATAAATGTAGCATCTCCTTCCACTGGAAGACGAAATCATGAGCGAGTCAAAGGTTTCCACTCCGCGTAAGAGGAAGTCTTCCCGTTCGAGAGAATCTACGGACAATTCATCGTCATCGTCGTCTTTGGAGCATAGGGTCGATTCGGACCCACGCGGAAACAAACGTTTCCGCGCCGTAAGTAAACGTTCCCGCCATGTGAGTAATGAACAATTTAAACATTTATCGCAACAAGTTTCGTATCTGACTAACTTAATTGCGTGTAGTTATAGTGATACGCGATTGCATGCGTCGGACATAAACGTAATGGGCGGTAGTTCGATAAACATTCCCGCCGCGGTTTCGAACAATACTCTCGAGTTGCAGCCGCCGCGAAAGCCTGCGCAAGTGTTAAATTTGTCTGATCTATCCACTACAGTGAAAGATCCTTTGTTTCCAAAATCGAATGACGAACATTATAAGAACATTTTTGATTTACAAAAATTTAAGAGTAGTGACTGGAATTGTATTCGTTTTTTCGGACGCTCAAAAGAAATATGCTACTGTTCCGGGTTTTATCGAGATGAACGTTAACGACGAACTTAGGCGTTTCGCCGAATCGGCTACGGACGAAAGGTCATTGCGCCTCTATTTAACCGAACGTAGTTTTGCTTCGATTTCAAATGCTATTTTAAAGCAAAAGGACGAGCTGCGTAGTAATTTACAGTCGTTGATAAATTGGGCCACGGATAGTGATAAAAATTTAACTGTTACATCTTTGTTTGATAAAAATGAACAATAGGGTATTATCCTATGATGAAAATATACCTACATCAGATTGTTGATATTTTATCGCTAAACATTAATTTAAACCAATTTAACCAACTTTTTACACAAAAATATGTATGATTTTTATAAAATATCAAAAATAAAATTATGAATTTTTCACGTTTGACCACGTGACTAAAAACGCACGAGATTGGAATGTGACGTCATATTCTTACTTCTTCTTCTTTTATTAATGGCCTCCCGATTTCCGTAAAGAATAGCCAGCATCAGAATCATTAACGTAATGCGTCAGCGAGTAATAGCCACTTTTTCCGCATTTCAGTGTTCTTTGGTATGGTCACAAAGATTTTCCCCTGTGTTTTAATAGACGTATTAGTGCATTTTGGCACTACGCACCATTTATAAGGCATTTTTAATAGGCTTAAAACATTTATTTATAAACGTAAATAGTAGGTATTCTGGGATTTTGTACTTTCAGTGTAATTTGACACTTGACACTTGACAGTTACAATGTTACAAGAATGTGACGTCATGACAACTCATTATAGCGTTTTCGCGCCTATAATATTAATTTAAACTTTTAGGCTAATTTGCAAGGAAAAGAAAGAAATTCACAAATAATGGTTCAAACTACTAGTGTATTTTGGTATTAGGAACAATTTAACATACTTTTCAAAAACTTGGAAAATACCCTATTGTTTAACAAGGATTCCGGTTACACAAAAGTTTCGGACGATATTTTACAAATTGTATGCGGCCGACGGGCCGATTATATTAACGCGCGTAGAGAAGCAGTGTTGAGACAAATACCTGAAGAATATCACAGCAGTGCGTTACAAAAAGTTCCTCCAGATGGAGAATTTTTATTCGATAAAGACATTTTATCCTCGTACCTCCAAAAAATTGGGGGGGCCGATAAGCTCGCTCCCATGGCAGGTCCATCCACACATAACCGTTACACGGGACTCGCCGCACCTGTTCATTATTATGCTACTAGCTTTGCTAATCATAAACAGTCCGACACGTTTTTTCGATCGTACAACAAATCAAAACCAAACAATCGAAAATCGGAACAACCATCTAATAAACGAGCTGTATATGCATCAAACTATAAAAACAAGCGCGATAGCAGAATTAAACCGCAAACAAAAGCAAGTTCACCAAGTAACCGATATCACTAATGACTGGCCGAAATTTCGAGGAGGCTGTCTCGTGAAATATCAGCGTGTTTGGGAAAGGTTAGGAGCACCGGATCACATTTGTCAACTTTTGAAAGGGGTTTTAATACCGTTCATTCGAAAACCACCTTTAATTTATCCGGGAAAGACGGTTTTGAAAGCATACGAGACCAAAAAGAGCTTCGATATGTCACAACAAATTCAGAGCATGCTGAAACAAGGAATCTTAGAGAGGGCCGAGGTCACTCCCAGCTATGTCTCGACCTTCTTTCTAGTGCCTAAACCGGACAACAGCTTTCGGCCGATTTTCAATCTGAAGACGCTCAACCAGTTTCTGGAAATAAAGCCCTTTCAACTTTTCAGCCACTTTAGAGTACCGAGTTTCTTGCAGAAAGGAGACTGGATGGCGAAGCTAGACCTAAGCCAAGCGTACTTTCATCTGAGCGTTGCCGAGAAGCACCGTCGGTTCCTGAGGATGAGCTACGAAGGCACACTGCTCCAAATGACCTGCCTACCCTTTGGTCTGGCGTCAGCACCACGAACGTTTGCTACCTTAACCAATTGGGTCGCCGAATACCTCAGGCCTCACGGCATCAGGTGTGTGGTCTATCTGGACGACTTCCTCCTAGCCCATCAGTCCGTCGACCATTTGACCGAGCAAGTAGCTTTTACCATCGCCACGATGAAGCTACTCGGTTGGATGGTGAACTGGGAGAAAAGTGTGCTGGCTCCGACGCAACGCCTAGAATTTCTGGGCGTCACTTGGGACACCACTCACAATACGAGGTCCTTGTCGGAGCCCAAGTGCCTAACGCTACGCAGGGCACTTCAGCACCAAATTTCGGTTGGCAGTTGGTCTCTCAGACAGGCCCAGTCCCTAATGGGAAGACTCAACTTCGCCACATTCATCGTTCGCCGAGGTCGTCTACACTGTCGAACACTGCAGTATTACAGTCGACGTCTGTCCACCAAACATCCATACCGAAATTCTCCTATACCTGACCCTGCGCTACAGGAGATGGTTTGGTGGATAAAGGAAGCAGATAGGACATTACCGATACACTCGAACCCGATAACTCACTTCCTAACGACCGACGCGTCCAACATCGGTTGGGGTGCGCAGCTTGGAGAAAAGAAGATGGCAGGAAGGTGGAAGCAGGATCAAAAAGATTGGCACGTAAACCTGAAAGAGCTGTATGCCGTTCACGCAGCGGTAGCCCAAGAGAGCCATCAACTACAGAATGCACAAGTATTATTACAGACGGACAATCGCACTGTAGTTGCCTACATTAACAAGGAAGGTGGTACGAAATCCAAAAAGTTACTGCAACTGACACAACAACTTCTTTCGCTATTGGACGAGTTAAATGTATCTTTGACAGCACAGTACTTCCCGGGAAAATTTAACGGAGACGTAGACGCGCTGTCTCGAGGGAAGAAATGCCCAGAATGGCATTTGACAGAAGCAGCGACTTCGATGCTCTTTCATATGTGGGGGATGCCACAAATCGATCTCTTTGCGTCCGCGACAGCCCACGTAGTCCCGAGCTATGCGACACTAGATCTACGGGACCGCCGAGCACAGTTCTACAATGCCTTGAGTCGCCAGTGGAGGTTTGATCTAGCGTGGCTGTTTCCACCACCAAACCTAATTCCGCAAGTATTAGCTCACTTGAACACGGCAATCGGTCGATACATTCTCATAGTACCCAAGTGGAACAAAGTTTTTTTTTGGCGAAGTGACTTACAACGTCGAGCGTTACAGACACCACACTCAATCCCGAATCTATGCAATGTACTGATCGACACGGTCACAGGCAAGCGCCCTCCTGCAGTAGAATCAATCAACTTGGAGGCCTGGCTGATCTCGGGTGGATTGATGTAATCCAATATTGATCAATGCGAGAAAGGCTTTTTCTTTCTTATTTTTAATTGTTTTGGACCTAAGTAAAATTTTTGAATTGATGTGATTAAGTCTAATTAATTTTGTATTCAAATAACACATTATGGCATCATTTTCAAATTCTTTAAATTTGCAGTATGTGTACCACGAGATAACAAACACATCACTCAAGATGGATTCCGGATATCGAAGACGGAACAAATAATAGAGAGTTTTACCTTACAATAAAACTTACCTATTATTTTTCCTGAGATATCCGGAATCCAGGTAATCCCTACCTGGTGCATCTCGAGCTCCATAATGAAGAAAGTCAGTTAGGCGCGCAACCGTCTCAAACCTACGACACTAGCGCCATCTGCCGTACGTGGAGGGAGGTAAGTAGCCGGAAATCGACAGAAAGACGGGTGCTTGACTCAAGATGGATTCCGGATATCTCAGGAAAAATAATAGGTAAGTTTTATTGTAAGGTAAAACTCTCTATTTATTTCATAATGTGTGTTGTTAATACAAACCCATCTCAGGTTTTTAACACTGTATTTATATAAAGTATGATATTGTTTCGTGTGAATAAATAATAAAAAGTAGTGTTATAGATAGCACAGGTGTATTAAATAAGATATTGTAAGTAGGTGTCAGTAATTATTGGTATTTTAATGATATGTAACTTGTTCTTACTTAGTTTCCTTATTTCAAATAATGCGTCTTTCCTTTAGTAATTGGCTTAAGAAAATTTTATAATAAAAAAAAATAGTTATATAAAGATATCATGAATTAAAAGTAGGTTTATGATGGTTATATAAGACAATTTTTTTACTTTTTAATTTGAACTTGATGCAAAACGTTTTAGCAGCAAAGCTTAGCAAACAACGTCACAACTCTGAGTAAGAACAGATAATATTTCGACCAACATGGCGGATAGCCTTTTCACCCTTTTCACGGGTTTTAAAGAGTATTTTTAAAATAAAGTTTTAAAGGTTTTAGGGTTTTTAAATAAAATTGCATTTTTTTGTGTAATGGAACTAATAAGACAGGTATCATCGAGAAGCCTATTTATGATATTTTGTCATTTGGCGCATAATATTTTTAATCCTGAGGAAAGTTTTTATGAACGGATAATACTGGTAATGTTATTTAAGGACACTTAAAAAATACTTCCCATACCTATATCTACTTAATCGAAAACCATAAAATTTAAGTGGTGTTGTCTCATAAAATGGCTATAAAAATTAAAGATTTATTAGTTATAGGTAAGTATTACCTTTATAATATTTTTATAAATGTTTATAATTAAAATAAATGGTGTACCACAAGAGAATATAATAATAATAATCATTATCATTGTTAAATTCGGTAACATATTTGAACATGAGCGATTTTTCAACGTGTTATAATAGTCAAAAAATAATTATATAAACATTATTTGAACTAGCATTCGTCCACGGCTCTGCACGCATATATACCTACAGTATCTCATGGGAAGACTATATTTTTTCGTAATAAAAAGCCTATGTGTTAATCCAGACCTTAAACTATACCATATGTGTAATTGATTGTACTGTCGGTTCTTGGTAGAAATTCATGTTGAACACTAATAAAACACAATTTTTCGTGCACTTTTTCCACTATATTAAGATATAATTATCAATTTTAATAAATAACACGACCGGTTTCGAAATGACCGGTTTGGAAACCTGATGATGATTTATTTCGAAACCGGTCGTGTTATTTATTAAAATTGATAATTATATCTTAATATAGTGGAAAAAGTGCACGAAAAATTGTGTTTTATTAGTGTTAAACTATACCTTCATCAAAATCGGTTTAGTAGTTTTTGGGTAAAAGAGTAACAAACATCCATCCATCCTCAAAAACTTTCACAATTAGGTAGTTTAGTAGTAGGATAGCTTGTGTGGAAGTACATTTAAGTATAATATAGCTTTAAGCTAGATTTTTGTATATCTGGCAGTTTCAGTTCATAGAACACATGCAATAGGTATGATCTATGTAGTTATGAGATCAATATTATGTTGTTTAAAAAACATAGATAAATCAAAAGCTAACAAAGAGCATGTCAGGACATAATATAAGGATGGTTCCGTAGCGCAATAGGTTTTTTTAATTACTTCAAAAGTTATAGTCCTATTTTACTTATTATATTTATTCTAAAGAGTTATATTTTTTCTAAAGAGTTTTAGCATGAACTAGTGACAAGTTATAACTTACAAGTTTCCGTCTTTTACAAGAGGTAGAAACTGGTAACTTTCCATGCTGATAGGAATGCCATAGGTTAGACCACTTTGGAGGCCGATTAATCGGTCGACTTTGTAAATCTTGTATGAAGCCTTAGCTTAATACCTTTTCGATGATACCGCACACGATGGGATAGAAATAAAAAATATTTTCCATCCCACTTCACCTTAATGAAGATCCAACCACTAAACTTTAAAAATATTATAATTAAATAATAATCTTTTTAAAATTTAGAGGTAACAAAAACCGAAATATATAAGTACATAACCTTATATAACTATACCAAATTTTATCCAATAATTTTATTAATTACAGAAGCTAGAAAAGGCGAATTTAGTCAGACGGACGGACGGACGAACAGAGCGAAACTATAAGGATTCCTTGACTTCTACGGAACCCTACAAAAAATTAGGTTTATTACTACAAACAATTTACATAAGGCATAATTTTTACCAGTTTTTTATCTTTGGTACATAAGAAAAATCTTTAACTATCATGTTTTTCCATTTAATGTGCAAAAATGGTTTTTAAAATTATGAACACTTAAAGTTACATCAATAATAATAATATAATACAAAGTTAAATAAAGTAAAACACAACCAGTTGAAAAACTATGAGCATCTATTGATATTTAGGTCTTCAGTTACCTATGATGTGGTATTCTGCACGCTTCTGAAAAAAAAAAAAAACAAAATATTATGGTGCGATGCAAACTTAGGTGTAAGTTATTACTGCATTCGATAAATGATGTTAGGCAAATTTATACCTAACTGCAGTAGGCATGGAATGTGTAACATACAAAAAAGTGAAGTAAAATCTTCATTTAGTCTGTAAATCTGTACTCAAAACGTATCCTAAGCCAGCAACTTATTGAATTTCACCAACTTATTGAATCGACGTTTAACGAGAAGCTTCGGTTTAAGATCTGTCTGTCCCGTTATAACTCTGAACCCGAGTTTAACGTTAAACTCGTTTAAAGAAGTTTGGTGAAAACGGGGATAATGACTATTAAATGTTTTAGTTCAGTGGCGCGGTTTTCGGTTTTCTCCTGCACTTTTGTTGTGCTCATTTTGCGTCTTGAACATATATTGCGTCTATGAAAAAATTTACTTAATATACAAAAGTACCTGGGAGACCGAGCTTTGTCCGAACAAACTAAACAAACAAACTAAAGCTAAAACTCCGAAGTTTTAGTAGAACGATAAAATAAATAAAACATATAAAAGAAGAAGAATCACAAAAATATTCGTCCCACCGGGATTCGAACCCGACCCCCGGGATACCTAAATTTAAAACATAAGATTCTTGAAATATCTGCAAATATAATAATATAGTGTCATAATATTATGGGGTAAAACGGCTTACTTCGGGGTGCACTCTTCAGCGTCGTGGTGCGGGAGACGCAGTCACTCTCCTCTGACTCTGATCTCATTTGGAAGCTCGTTTCTGAAAGTTCAAATATAGATTCTCAAATTCAATTTAATTTTATTGCTTTTTTTCCCATAACATTTGCAACTGGATGTTTCCCTCGTCTTCGTGCGCGTAAAATTTAATTTCGTAGAAACCGTACATTTTTCCGCGATAAAAATAAGCTTATGTCTTTCCCCGTACCTACTTTACATCTGTGCCAAATTTCATCAAAATCGGTCTAGTAGTTTCGTAGCCTATTCAATACAAACAAACTTTTCCTCTTTATTATATTAGCGTAGAATACTACAAACTGCGAAAATAATCATTTTTAACTCTGTCTCAAATCCTTTTCAGTTTTAGGTACAACATCGACAAAACTCCCGTTCGACCAGTTGCTAAACATTTTCTTCTGCACTAGGTCGCCTCAAAGATTTAAACACAAAGGAAGTGGCCACAACGACTGCAGAAGTGGCTGAAGTCCTTATTTACACGTGAGTATGGGTGCGTGCGCACTATTAATTTTTTATTCATTACCAACTTTGATATTATGCCTGGTCGAGTTCGTTGTTCGATAGTACGTCAAACTTATTATAACCAGAATCTTGAAGTAAAAATATGGTTTTAGTCTTTGGTTTTAGTAATTTCAGACTTGTCACAGTTCATTTGCAGAAATGTAAGAAACCTTTTCCATGGCAATGTTGGACTACAAAATTTGTTTCATTATATCATGGTGGATAGTCGATCTTACCCGTTTTATACACTTTATTTATCAACCTATGTTCTGAGTTCCGACACAATGGGGTACTTAATAGACAATATTTATTTTAAGAAAGTATAATATTATGTAGGTTTATCTATTATTATTTTATAATTTTTATAACATGCTATGGAAATTATATTATATTATGCCTAGGTACTACATACTACTATATTATATGTGTAGTCTTCCTATATACTACCTCGGCCTACTTGAAGAGAATTTATTCAAGTAAGTCCCCCTCGTCATTTCTTTAGTTTCTTCCAAACCAAGTTGGTATGCTATATCATGGAACTTTTTCACTTCCATTATAGGACTGGCTGTAGTGAGTATACTTTGCATGTGTTTATAGTCGTCTTCGGTGAATCCCCCGGTCCATGACGGTGGGGACTGGTTGGTATTTTGCTGTGGTGTATATTCAGACACTCCAGGATTTTTCTCAGGCCACAGCTCAGGTGAAGCACGGTCCAGCTTTTTCAAGCTCATTAGGCTTTCATTCAAGGATGGCAGTGTAATGCCGTTCAACCTTCATTTAAAATCGAATTTTGTTTCGCGGTCATTTTCTGAATATTACTCTGCTATCTGCTATCTGTTTGTGAATCGGTCGGCTAATTTGACCTACTACAGCTGCTACGGCTACGAGCTACATAGTGTAACCTCAGATCAAATAAAAAACCTTTTTTATTTGATCTGAGAGTGTAACAGCCTGTTGTTAGCACACTAACTATTTCCGATTACGGAAGGTCCTTAAGCATATGTTTTGCCATTAAAACATAATATCTTACCACTGTCGTATCTAGCCTTGCTGTTGCTGGGCATGTGCATGCGACTGGGCGCCTCTTGGTTGTCCACGTGACCAAACGTACGGAAACCCAGTGCGAATTGTGCGTATGGACTTATTTCGTATAGTTCTGAAATTTAAATATAAACCTAAATTAATAAAAAACAACAACTTTACAATTTATATAATATTATATTTAGCAACATCCCGCAAAAATACCCTCAACCTGCAAGTACACATGCTTTCCGCAGTAAAATCAGTCCGCATTAAATTGACAATATATATTATAATTCAAGATAGTGTAACAATTATTTTATTGTATCAAGATTTTTTCTGTCAAATGTACTTCATAGCTGTGGTGCTTCACTTAGTACCCTTATCTCTACCCCATAAACAGGCTAGGGCTTCCCTATGAAGAAGAAACAGACATCGCACTGCACACTTCAAGTTTTTCACTTCAGCTTTTGCTCAGTTAGGCACTGCCTAACTACCTCAGTGCTCAGTGCTCAGTACCTCCCAGAACTAACTGATTTCATATAGTACATTGTAGTGTATGTATCACCTCCCTACCTATATATTATAATGTAAGTTGATTTAAGAGTTAGTTAATAAACATTATTCGCGAAGACAACATCTTTTCCTTGGACTCCCCAAGCCTGCACATTGCATGGCGACCCTGCCAGTGCTGCCTCGCGGCAGCGCTACGCAGATGGTACAGGGACAACAATATTAAAAATAAGACTTTAAATTGTGATGCGTGATTAGTAAAAATAAGACTTTGAAAAAAAAGTGTGAACTTTATGCGGTGATTGAAAAATGTGGACATAATAGTGTAAAAAAAATGAACTCAGTTATAATATTTAACGGCCGTTAGTTAGGAAATAAATAATGTAGATTTTAATACTTATTTTAAATATATATATTGTAGAAAATAAATACAAATCTAAAAGTGCTAATAATACCTAATTATAAAAATAGTTTACAAAAAAAAAAGAATTATAAAAACTATAACTTTAATGGAAATAAAAAGTGCAGACAAAAATAAGGGAGATGAGATATTAAATTCAAAAAGTTGCAAGAAGAATATTATAATCATAGGCATGATTAAGAAGAATAAATAAGGCTAAACAGAAAAAAAAATAGATACAGAAGTTAGAGTACAAAACGAAATATTGGGCATCAGTTGAAGACAAAAAAAATTAAGACTTTTGAGTGAAGATGAGCAGGCAGCCGGGAGTTATTGTAGTCAGATGAATTGAAATTGTGAGCAGGCAGCTGGGAGTTGTTGGAGTCAGATGAGTAGAGATGATGAGCAGGCAGCTGGGAGTTGTTGGAGTCAGATGAGTAGAGATGATGAGCAGGCAGCCGGCAGTTGTTGGTGTCAGATGAGTGGATATTATGTAGAGCAGGCAGCCGGGAGAAGTTCGAGTCGGAAGTGGATGCAGCCGGGAGATCAGTGAGCAGAGTATATAGATAAGAATAATTGGACGTCAGATTTTTTTTTCTAGGCTTATTACGTAACATTTTCATAATTTTTGAATTTATAATTAATTGAACTATTTTACAAATTAAAAATGAACCTATGTACTTATAACAGTAATAGTATAATTTAAAAAAAAATTATGTTTGTTAACATATTAAAAATTTAGATGAATTAATTTATAATAAATTTTAGTAATATGGAATAATATACAAAAACAAAAGCTTACAAAATTAATTAAAGTAGTAAAAGGGAAAAGCATGAACTATTGGGAATGAACTAAATTTAAATTGTATTAAGTATAGTGTATACAGTACTCAAAAGACGTAAATAATTTGATTTTTAAATGAAGAGATATTAAATTTAAGTGTCAGATTGGTTTGTGAAGTAAAGTTAAAATAAAATATCAAAAGCATATTATGCAAGTAGATAATATTGATGTTTATTTAATTATGTTGTCGTTTAAAGTTTCGAAATCAAGTATTCTCATAAATATTATTTTTTGAGTAAATTTTTAGATCTATAAAAAATGTATTGAATTATTGTTATGAATAGCCAACAAAAATTACAAATATGCATGCATGTTAATTGGGATTACATTAAAATGGTTATTGCACTTTTAATTACAGGCTATTTACTACATTTTGCTATAAAAAAAAGTATCAGCTATGAAAATATTTAAAAAAAAGTAACAAATAAATTATGTAAATTAAAACCAAAGACTATTAAAACAGTTACATTTAAATTATCTAATGTCAAAATAAATTAAAATTACATCGAATAAAATAAATAATTAAATATTACAATTAAAAAAAAAAGCATGTTTACAAATTGTTAATGATATTAGGTAAAGCTTTTTGTAATTTCATTAGTTTCATGTGACCTTTAAAAGTTGAAATTAAATTATAATGTTATTATCTTGCAACTTAAGCCACCCCTTGTAGGTATTTGGTACCTAGTAGAAGTTACCGTATTTAAAAAGGAATTTTTGGCTGAAGACAAGATTATTATAATATTGTAAGGATGTAATAGTAATACGAAAGTGAACTTTGTAATAAAATTAAATAAATGGGTGTTGACGATGTGTAAAGATATTTTAAGCAAATATAAATAATAATATTAGTTGTGAGAGAAAGAAAACTTTAAAGAAAATAATATGAGATAAAATAATTTGTGTCAGTTATTATTAATTATAATTAGTATTAATATTGGAATTTTAGATATTTGAAAAAGGGAATACATAGTAACTCATTACTAACTAAATATTTTACGCAGTTGGTTAACGCAGGTAGGTAAGTTCCCACAGCAAACAACGCCTTTGCTGGGAAAGCGTCAGATATCCGCGGTGCCAGCACAGCATTCGCGCAACGAAATGTAAGTAGATACTATTTGTTAATCAAAGCAAACAACGTTATTGTACAAAAATATGTATATTTTTTTTTAAAAATTTTAATTTACAATACATAAAAATTCGTCATAAAATATGTCAATTTTGAAGGTTAATTTTTAAGGTATTATAGTATTAGTTGAAAAAAAAAAAACAATATATTTCAGATTTAAGATTCATGTTAAGTATTATTTAAATTCATTTCACGAAATTATTTTTATTTGAAATAAGACTGAAAACGAATAGTGTGTTTTAAAATATTTTGGTATGTCACTTAGAAGTTAGAGGTATTTTTTTTTTCGACATTTAGTTAAAATAGATAAAAGTCCAGAATATTGAAGTAATTAAATTTTGTTAAAATTTTGATAATATTGACCTCTTATCGAGAAAGTTCGTTCGGTATTTTTAGTGACAATTAAATTCTATATTAATAGTACCTAGATGGACCACCCGTGTCCATGATATGAGATCATCAATGATTGGTGTCGAATAACAGATCATCTCAACTTTACATGCACCATTTGTGGTACAAATCAAAACATTAGCAATACGATGCATAAGCTACAATATGCATCCAAAAGTGTCAAGTAAGCATGCCATATTTAGATTGGAAAGATTGCATGAATTTATATGTGCAAAAGATTATGTTGCAATTTGCAACTTGCAACATTAAAAATCTATAAGGAAAATTAATTTTGGTAAATTAAAATAATTTAAAATACCTACATAGGTAGGTACGTTATCTTTCTTTTTTTTGTGAGTTTCTTTTGTTTGTGAATCTTCATTGTTTTGTAATAAGGTGACAAAATAAAAAACACAGCTTATTAATCTTTCTAAATTAATATGAACTCTGAGAGTCATATATTTACGGTTTAGAAATTAAAAAATTATAGTGGAACGTAGTAAAAAAAAAAAAAATATTAAATTATACGTCGTTAACGTACTTCAAATAGGTGATATTAATTTAATTTATTTTGTAATAGTAACTTTAACTTTATGGAAAGTAAAAACAAAGTAAGAAGGTTTTAATAAAATAAAAGTAATTAAGTGCTTAATATACAGGTAAAAAATAAATAAATAATAAGATGTTATGTTGCTATGTATTCCAATCCAATTCAATTAAGTTTCGAACATACAAATTAATTATTAAATAAAATAAAATAAATAGTTTTTATTTCATGGTTACTTTTAAAGTTATAAAAATAATATAATTTTATTATAAAGTATATTAAAGGAGGAATCGGTAAAAAGAAAGGACGTGTAAAAATCTCAAAACGAGACAATTATTTCTTAGAAATGTATTAAATTCTTTTTAACTACTTTGTGTCAGTTGATTAGCTACATTTTCTGAGATTTTATACTAACATGGATTATGACTAACATGGATTTACTTAAAATATTTACGTTCATACGAGATATGACGTAATATTATTGTGAAGAGAATTAGGAATATGTTATTTAGTTTGTAACATAGCTGTAGTCTATGTAGGGATGTAAAGAAAAGATTATTTTGAAATATGGATTTGGGTTTGAGTTTTATAAGAAGGTATTTGATTGAAATAGAAATGTTACTAGGTAGACAGGGATGCTTCGATGTTTGCAATGTCTAGTAGCTGTTGGCTTGATCACCCAACGGCTGATGGATATTTTGAATATTGAGTGCATCAAAATTATGGAATAGGTTATTTTGTAAGGAATTTGGATAGGTTAAAGTGAAAAATGCCATAGTGCATTAATTAAATACTAGCTTAAATGCTATGTATGAGTAAAAAAAATATTAAATGCTAAAAGCATAAATAATAAAATACGCAAGGTAATCCTTCATTCGATCATGGTGTAAACGAGATTTCTCTGTGAGAATAGTTGGAGGTCAAGAAGCCTTAAAACAAACCCTTGGTATTAAAATATGGTACAAATATGGTACAAAAATAAAATAAATGGTACTTAGAGCATGCTCGGCGGGAACAATCCTCCACTTAACAAAAATGGTTGGAGACATTATTATATTGTATTAGTTAGTCTTAAAATAGGTCCCGTTAAATGTTGTATAAATAAATAAAATAAAGTACCATAATAATAAATAATTTAAAGTCGACTATAAATAAAACTATAAAATGATGTATAAGTATAAATATGAATAATAAAAGTATTTTTTACCATGATTTATGAATAAGCATGCATATTATGGAATTAATGATAAATGAAAAAAGGTACCTGATGATGTAAAATGTAAGTGACTGGCCAGTCCACTAATCAAGTGTATTAGTAAAAAAAAAATGTAAAGATAAAATGTGAAATGAAATGATTAAGAAAATGAATATGGAAATGAATTCACTTTATAGTGAAATGGAGGTTGTATTTTTTATAACTGACAGAATATAATAAATAAAATAATAATAGTGAGGAGGTAAGCTTTTTTTTTGTTAGAAACGAAAATGTGAATTTTGTAACCAAGTAAAAAATTATGTAACCATATAAAAAAAAATCTTAATTTGAATTTAAGTCAGCAACTTAGTTTCGGTATTTTCGTTTATTTTAATTAAATATATCGTCAACATCCCATAGGCTATAAATTAAATTAATATTAAATACACGATTTACAATTTTTTTTAGTATAAACGGCACAGATTTGTATTTATTAATGTTTTAGTTCCAATAAGATGGATATACTTAAGTAAGAACCAAATTGGTAGATAGTAAAAAATAATTAAGGGTTAAAACTAATTTAAATGTTATAGATATTATATTAAGGTAAAAAAAAAAAAAAACTATGTATAATTTTTTTTTTTCAAAAATACGGGGGAGGTGTAGTGTATGTATCACCTCCCTACCTATATATTATAATGTAAGTTGATTTAAGAGTTAGTTAATAAACATTATTCGCGAAGACAACATCTTTTCCTTGGACTCCCCAAGCCTGCACATTGCAACATACGCGGAGTACAAAAAAACAGGTAAGAGACCTGTCTTATCCCACATAAATATAGGCAAATAGATTTCTATATCTTATTACCTTTCTATACCAAGGACTTTATTATCTTACAAATTGAACAAACCTGTCTAATGCTAGCCATACACGTAACCGGTCAGGTTTGCTTTACATTTGAGTTATACAGGTAAACTGGAGCATGTATATTGCACAACTGTGAAGGTTTCCACACACCTCAGCTCAAGATTACTTGCTGCCAAAATAGCTGTCAAGTTCGTATTCAATTCAATAAAAGACCCTCTCACCATGTTTATTCTCCGCAGTCAGGTGTACGGGTGTACTGTACACCCTGTTGTTGACCTCGCTCGGTAGACTCTGCGGCGTGTTCACCGTCACGTTACTGCGCTCCGACTTGATCTCCGTCGTGAGGGAGTTGCGGTACTCTGTCAGACGCTGGTGACTGGAATTATAATTTCGTCGTATTAGTGGTGAACAGAGCTAAGCCACACTTTTCAGTAAATAGAACTATTAACACATTTTAGTTCAGAAAATACCAAAATTTTGCCTAGTGAAAAGATCTAAGTGATATTCCATCTCAAACCGTTTTTTCTCTGAATTGTGAAGGAAAGCTATCTGATTCTATATTATAATACTTTTTACGAAGGAAGAAACTCCTAATCTGCTTAGATTGAAAAGAGCTAAGTGCAAAAAACCTAATATCTCTTAAATAAAATTAATTTAAATGTTTTTTTTTTTTATGAGAAGTATTATTTATACTCAAAATTATCAATTTGTAAAATTTCATATTCTTAGCTGATATAATATTAAAGTTATAAAAAAAAACATTTTTTTGTCAAGACTTCACAATTTGATTGCTCATTATTTCATAACAATGGTCTGGTGGGTTAGATCAGTTCACCTCCAATACGACGATTTGATGATTGAAGGAAAGATCAACGACTGCATATATTTTTGACTCTTTGCTGGTTTTTCTATTGAAGTGTTCTCTTTAGGCGAGTTGAGAGTAAAATTTAAAGGTTGCGTCTATTTTGACACTACTATTTTAGGTTTTAATTAACGAAAGAAGTTTCGCTTCTGACACGTGTACCTTGCAACCCCCTTTCTTTGAAAATGTTTGTGCTTTATTTCTGACTCAAATATCGATTTAACACCAGAAGATTAGTAATTAATATTATTAATTAAGAAAAAAAGAAAGTATAAATTTAATATAATCTGGGCACAAGAATAATCATTAATTTTACTCCAGCGATACTAACCACAAATACTAAGCTTACGTTAGAATCATAATAGTTTATTCACATAGATGAAAATATGTCATACTAACTTGTGTCTCTTCACGAGTATGTACAAAAATGTCAGTAGACACAACACTAGCAGAATAGAGCTGAAAACCATAACCAGCATATTGATGTCCATATACTCTGATGGTGGCCCGATGGCAGCTGCAAAAAAAAAAGAAAAAAAAAAGGTGTAGTTAAAGACAAAAATGTACTCGCATAACATTTTAATTATTTTGGGCTAAGTAAACAAAAATTAGGAATTTTAATTGATATCAAAATACGATCATTAACAGTTAATGAAGCTGAATTTGAAGATAGAGAAATTTTACCTCCAAGTAACGTAGTAGTAGCGTATGAATATAACGAAGTAGTTACTCCAGCAGCGTTCTCCGCCATCACTCGTATCTGGTACCACTGTGCAGGGCTCAACCCTGATACTGCTAGAGAACTCAACTGACTTAATATTGGCATATAATCGTTCCAACTTGGATCTGAAAGAGGCTAAAACAAACCAAGTGTTCATAATACTGATAATAGTAAATACATAATTAAACAACTAATATAGCATGTTTATGAAATTACGTAGCTATAAGTAATACTTAGCTTATAGTAACATGAATAAAATCTTACCGAGAGACTTTCAACTCGTTTCCACATCTTTCCACCGTACTCCCTATAGTCCACTTCCCATCTCGTAATCTCACATCCATTGTCATCCCAGCCACTCAGCTGAATAAATATATGCGAGGCGTTGCTCCAAAACCATTCAGTTGTGCTTGGAGCTTTTGGTACTGAAAGTAAGATTTCTAATAGTATTAGCTTAATAACCTTTGCAAAAATATTTGCTAATGCATTGTATTATCATAATATATTATATTTAATTGTTCATTTTATGTTGTAACAGTCAAAACAAATATCATAATAATAACTATATGTTAAGTATTGTAACAATTTATCTAATAAGTACGTAACTACGTAGTGTACCCAAAGGAGAAATATTTATGCCACCGTTTCTTCTCAAGTATTTATTTAGACTTAGTTTCGTCAGGACACATCTTCATTTAATAGCAATCCTAACAATTATATTTCAGCTCAAAGTTAATTAGCTTACCTCCTCCTAATGTATAAGCATCTATCTGTGTAGGCGTAGACGATCCAACGCTATTCGAAGCTATCATTCGCAAAGAATATTTCGTGCCACATTTCAAACTATCTAAAGTGTACTCTTGTACACCTTGAATTTGAGTCCCTTTGTCAGTCCATGTATCTTGCCAAGATCCGTTTGCTTCTCTCCAAGTTAATTCATAAGCTGAAGATACAAAACATCTTGTTTCATATGGGTCACAAAATATAAGTATTTACAACTAAGTACAGGATACTTACTGATCTTTTGAGGCTTCCCAGTAACTTTTTTTGGTTGGTCCCATTGCAAGAACAAAGCGTTCTTGTGTGACGTCACTCGTAATACTGGCGGTTCGGGAGTCGGAAGCACCATTACTTCGTAGGACACCGAGTCAGAACCGTAAAGATTCTTGGCTATGCAAGTGTAGTTCCCGCTCAAAGATTGGTCTATATCTGCAATAACATAAGATTTAATTGGATCATATTTGTGATTGCAATTTGAAAATAAATTGTATATTCTTCTTTGGGAAATAATCACAATTTTCTTCTACTCTGAAATCCCTTGAATATATTTAGAAGTAAACAACTAATCTCTAATCTTAAATTGCCCCATTAAAAAGTTAAGAAACAATGTGTATAATGTTTTGCAAAAGTAATTACGTATATTCTCATAAAACAGTTTACTGCTTAAGCAAATATATTTAGTAAAAACAATAATAATAGTGAAATTCGAAAAAGATTATTATACAAAATAAAATTACATAACAAGAAATTGAATCCACGACAATGAGAATATAATAACAATAATTGAACTCACACTGTAACGCAGCAGATTTCAAAACGAGAAGTCAATGACTTTGTAATGCAAATAATGTGCTCGAAGTAACCATACTAATGAACTTTGCGAAACGTTATAATATTATGTCTATACTAATATAATAAAGAGGAAAAGTTTGTTTGCATCGAATAGGCTCCGAAACTATTGGACCGATTTTGATGAAATTTGGCACAGATATAGAATCGACCACGGTGAAGAACATAGGCTACTTTTTATTGCGGAATAATGTACAATTCCACGAGATTTCCTTTTGTCGCGCAAGAAGTGCGCACATCTAGTATGTTATAAAGTACTCACTATGCACGAGCAACCCGCCGTCCTGCTGCCTCGTGAAGCGCGGGTGGTGCGTGATGATGTTGTGGTCGTGGTACCACAGCGCGCGGGGTGGCGGGGAGCCGGCGCCGGCGCACGCCAGCCGCAGCGAGCCCCCCGCGCCCGCCCACACCCGCCCGCCCAGCGACCAAACACCTGCTACCACTGAGAAAAAAGGTTTCATTCAAATCAGTCTGAAGGAGAAATCAGAACCTCAATTCTCGCATTTAAAGTAGACATTCATTTTATTTTGATTTCATTGTAAATGAAGCGACATATTAACATGATCTGATTTTATGAAGTTTCGACAAATCAGAGCGCGTTTTACGTTGGTATAACGTTTACGAGAATACGGCCACCGTATTACGTAAAAATAGCGATTAGCAAAAATCTTGTAGTCAACGCGCGATAGACGCGCAGTCGATTGCTGAACGTCAAATAAAATCGTATTAAGTACCTATGCGATCGATTGCTAATCGCTCGCTGTTGTGTTTGAATGCACTTTGCTTCATTTTCGCTTATTATTGCTAACTGACAGTTTAAATCGCTCGCTGATTGCTTTCGCTTTGCTGTAAAAGTCTTACGTAATACGAAAAATTAGACAGCAGTGAAGAGATCGTACGATTGATTGCAATTTATAGTTCCTCGATTGTTCGGTAGAGGCAGTACTGTCGCTAGGTTGCTTCTGCTAGGTTTTTGCAGATACGTAATACGAATTTGCGATTTTTGCGCAAAAATTGCGCAATTTTTGCTATTGCTTGGCTTTTGCAAGATACGTAATAAGCCCGCCGTTTGACAGTTTAAGCGGACTTGATTGTGATTGTATTAATGCAAGTTTTATTTAGCAGAATTGACCCTCAGAGCCTATAATAATATTATGTACTATCATTGCGCTTTGCCAAGTGAGTCTGAACGCCGGAGGTGCAATAGGCCCAAAAGGATAACACACTTGTGAATGTGATGTATATTGGTGTTAGTAAACGCTCACCATCAGGCAATCCATTTTTGTTGGTTATCTATACTAATATTATAAAGCGGAAGTTTGTTTATTTGTTTGAACTCGCAAATCTCAGGATCTACTAGTTAGAATTGATAAATTATTTTCGTGTTGGATAGTCCATTTGTTGAGGAAGGCTTTAAGCTATTATATAACATTACGCTTAGACCAATAGGAGCGAAGCATCAGTGAAAAATGTTCCAAAAACGGGGAAAATTATTCATATTTGAGGGCCTTCGTTGCGTGCGCTGCGTAAACGGTTCAAGTTACCCAAAAATAATAGGTTGGGGAAAAAGTCTTTTCGCATTATAGTATGTATGAACTTGTCATAAAATATCTTGGGCTATACCAATTGTATCTGGCTGATTTTGGTATCATTAAAAAGTTTTAATTTTACAGAAGACAATTCCAAATTCAAATTAGATAAATTTGAGATTTTCATTTGTTTTTCTTATTGTTAAAATGAGTGATTCTTATGAAGAATTTCGATACATTTTAAAATGTTATTACAAAAAAGGTAAAAATGCAACACAAGCCGCGAAAAAAATTTGTGATGTTTATGGACCTAATGCAGTATCTGTGAGAGTAGCGCAAATTTGGTTTAAGCGTTTTCAATCCGGAAATTTTGATATCAAAGATGCACGTCGCTCTGGTCGCCCTGTTACGGACAAAACTGTTGCCATTTTTGAAAAAGTGGAGCAAGATTGGCATATTAGTAGTTACGATATAGCTGAAGAACTGGGGATTGACCACAAAACGGTTTTGGCGCATTTGAAAAAAGCTGGGTACACAAAAAAGCTCGATATTTGGGTGCCTCATGAGCTCACTGAAAGAAACCTAATGAACCGTGTACTCATTTGTGATTCTTTATTACGACGTAATGAAACCGAACCATTTTTGAAGAAGCTGATAACTGGTGATGAAAAGTGGATCACGTACGACAAGAACGTGCGAAAAAGATCGTGGTCAAATGCCGGTCAGGCTTCACAGACTGTGGCGAAACCCGGGTTAACTCGCAACAAGGTGATGCTGTGTGTGTGGTGGGATTGGAAGGGCATTATTCATTATGAGCTGTTACCGCCAGGCAGGACCATCAATTCTGAACTGTACTGCGAACAACTGATGAGATTAAAGCAAGAAGTTGAGAGAAAGCGGCCGGAAATTAATCAACAGAAGGGGTGTGGTTTTTCACCATGATAACGCTAGACCTCACACATCTTTAGCCACTCAGAAAAAATTACGGGAGTTTGGCTGGGAGGTGTTAATGCATCCGCCGTATAGTCCTGACCTTGCACCTTCAGATTTCCACCTGTTTCGGTCGCTGCAGAATTCCTTAGGCAGTGTCAGGTTGACATCACAAGAGGACTGCCAAAACCACTTGTCGCAGTTTTTTCATCAGAAGCCCCAAAAATTTTATAGCAATGGGATCATGTACCTACCAACAAGATGGCAAAAAGTTATCGAACAAAATGGCACCTATATACTTTAGTCACTTGTAAATAAACTTTATAAAAAAACCTTTTGAATTTTTATATAAAATGCGAAGAAACTTTTTCCCCAACCTAATATGTACTTATGAAAGAATTATTCCTCTTTAAATGATATGATCAAATGATGAATGAGTACATGTCTATCTTTTCAGATTGACTCACTATAACCTTTTTTATGGTAATCAAATTTGGTCGAAATTAATGCATAATTGCGTCATCAGTTGACGCGAACGAAGTCGCGGGCAACAGCTAGTTACCTTATAAATCTACTTTGTTGACACAGTCATAGTTAATACCATAACAATGAAGTGTATAAAGTATATCTATACTAATATAATAAAGAGGAAAAGTTTGTTTGATTGTTTGATTGTTTGTTTGTTTGTTTGCATCGAATAGGCTCCAAAACTACTGGACCGAATTTGATGAAATTTGGCACAGATATAGAATAGACCACGGAGAAGGACATAGGCTACTTTTATCGTGGCAAAATGTACGGTTACTGCGGGATTTCCTTTTGTCTTGCACGAAGTCGCGCGCAACATCTAGTGTTCTATAAACTTAACGCCCTACTCACCCTTATTAGTGAGCTCCACGTGTACCCTCGCACTGGGAGCGCCCTCCCCCGCAGCGGTGTGGGCTCTCACGAACACTTCGTATGCGCCCGAGCTGATGTTGGACAGGGCGAACTTCAGTTGTCGTGTGGAGAGAGATTCCGTCGTTGGCTCCACCCGATAGCTTTGAGGTGCGCCCGTGCTATGAAAAGTATTAAATTAAATTAAATAAAAAAAATATTATTTGATAGATAGGACATACACTACAAGATTTTACATTTATACATTACAATACAAAACACAATAAAAGAAAAAAAAAGATAAGTACCTATACTCGTAAATAAAGTGGAAAACAAGAAAACATTATAATGTCTAATACTAAAGGTACTATCAGAATCAGATGGTCGGTAGTGCAGTGTATTGCCTAACCATCAAAATGGAGACCACTCAGGCATATCACCACGGGGCAATCACCACAATGCCTGGTATTAGGGTAAGCTACATGGTTGTTGGCTTCTTATGTTGTAGGCATGTAATTAAAAATATTAGATTCATCTTTTCACTCTCGAAAGTGTTGTTGGAATGTGTCCTTTTTCTGTGTTATAACTTATAATGTAAGTTTATTTCCAAATATATCAGTGCTTGTCATTTAACAGCCTCCTGGTCCAGTGGGTTAGAGCTTGGCGCACGACTCGGAGGTCGTGGGTTCGTTTCCCGCATTGGATTAACAAAAAAATTTGACAATGCAGACTGATCACTTATTGTCTGCGAGAAAGATGATGCATGCGTCGGATGGGCATGTAAAAAGTCGGACCTGCGCCTGATCTCTCGTCAGTCGTGTCAGTTATCCGTCCCATTAGGTAAGGAAGGAGAATAAAGGAAGAGAAAGTGCTCTTATGTACTGCGCACACACTTGGGAACTATAAAATAACTGCGTACCGGCCACCGTCACCGAAATCGGCGTGGGGAGCTATTATTAATATTATCATATTATGTTGTGAGCATGTAATTAGAAATATTAGATTCATCTTTTCATTCTCGAAAGTATTGTTGGAATGTGTCCTTTTTTCTGTGTTATAATGTAAGTTTGTTTCCAAATCTATCAGTAACCTATCCAATGCTTCCTATTGCGAGTATTTATTTACCTAGACACCGGCTTGACGTATACAGTGTAGTGAGTGATTTCTCCGTTTGGTTCGTCTGGAACTTTCCAACTGACGATCATTGAAGTAGGTGAGGACGATAAAGCTTTTATCACAGGAGGAGCACCAGGCACTGAAAATAAATACAGAAAATTATTTGATAAAGAAATAAACACACATACTTTTAAATTGAAAACTTATGTTAATAATTCGACTGAATAAATTACTTTAATGCACATTTTACCATCTTGCAACGTCGTGCAAACAACCGGATATGAGAATGGTCCAACGCCGTAATTGGAAAAGCCAGCCACTTTGATGGTGTAGTTGGTGTATTTCTGCAGCCCCTGCAGATATATTTCCGAATGTGGAGACGTCACGTTACTCCAGGGCCCATCTGAATAAAAAAATTGCATGAGGATTACTTATGTAACTTAAAGACGGAACATGAAATAAAAATAACATGACGTGGAAATTGTTTGCTGTAGTGCCTCTTCAGGGTAAATCAGTTCTAAGGTAACAGAGAGCAGACGAACAGATCCCTTGATGATAACTTTGATGACACTCGCCTTTATTAGGTATGTAGGTCTACTACATACATAATAAAGACGAGGCATGTCGAGGCAATGGCTGTGTTATGCGGAAAAAAGCGCTTGTTTGCGGTAAAGAAAAAAAAACAGATTATCGGCCAGGATACGTTTGCTAACTTCAATACTCCTAACATAATCCGCCATTTTGCTTGCGTTTTTTTTGCTAGCGTTATCACTTATCACATTTATACTTAAGGGGTTGTTTGGGACAGTCGAGATTTGATATTTGTCATCTTGACATTTTGGTATTTGCTTTGCTCGTTATAAATTCAGTCTGCTTAAAATTGACAAATTCTTCGTAATTCAAGATGGCGTAAAATTGTTTTTAAGTAGAATTTTCTGTCAAATGTATGTCATAGCCCATCCTTAGTTTTGAAAACATCGTACGATAAGCACCTTAAATAACGCATTTCAAATGAGAATAGGAACGTCAATGACCTTTTTCTGTCAAATATCACTTGAAAAGTGCAATTTTCAGAAAAACATAAGTGCATATATAAATAGTCTTGCATCGAATTTTAATAAAAACGTTAAATGTTAAATAGTAATCAATTATCTAAACGTAAATTTAACTATCATAACAGTCTAAATTCGAAACAATATGGCGCCGACTCGATCCTATTCTCATTTGAATCGCACTATACCGGTCTTTAGAATTAGGACAGCGTATCCAGTTTTACCCTACTCACCATCAGTGCTATACAGCAGCACGTAACCTAACAAGCTTGCGGCACGCGGCGCGAGCGGCGGCCATGACACGCGTAGCGCGCCCGCCGCTGCACCGCCGCACTGCACCGCCGATACCGCCTCCTCTGGGGCTAAAGTAAAAAAAATATGTATATTTTACTGGTAAAAGAGGTATAGATTCAGATATTCGTACCGAAAAGCTAAAACAATCATATTACAAAGGTTTAATACCATGCCAAAGATAAATTAATCATATTAGATAATGTATAAAATAATTCGTGTTAAAAAAAGCGACAAGCACTTTATTTTACAATTTACAGGCTGTCTAAAAAAGTAAACATTATAGACTTCAAATTCATATTAAAGTTAATTTTATTAAAAGGGTCAACGACAAGGTGTTTTACCCTACCTCCTTCCCTGGTCGTTTGGTATACTGGTATGGAGAATGGTCCGTTGCCAGCCGAATTGAAGGCGCTTACAGTTACAGAATATCTAAAATAATCCATATTTTGAAATAAGATATTATATTATTATTAATAGATAATAATATGCCCAATTATTTTAATTTTTTTTTTAATTTGTACTACGTTTGATAAATTATGTAACAAACTTTGATAAAATATTGTCGCTTTAAGATTAAATTATCTGAATAAAATAACACTTACCTAGTATTCTTGAGAAGACCGCTCAATACGGTTTCGTGTTTACCATTTCTGGATGACATCTTTATTATTTTGGTATTAGTTCCGTTCGAACCTAGAATGTTAACATTGTTTCCATTAAAAACTTAGTCCCTTAAGACCTAGTACTTACTCTCTTGTAACTCGTGGTACTTTGTTTTTACTTATTAATAAATATTGTGAAAATAGTAACTATATTATTATGTATCCACAACTTAATATTATCATAAAAATATTAAACACTAGCTGATGCTCGCGGCTCCGCCCGCGTAAGTACAGAAACCCACGGGAACCTTATATGTCCCCCGATAAAAATGTCCTTTCCCGTGGTCTACTTTATATCTACGCCAAATTTAATGATAATCGGCTTAGTAGTTTTTAGGTGAAACTGTAATAAAGTATCCCACGGAAACCGTTCATTTCCCCGCAATAAAAGTAGATAAAAACAATCCTTGATGCGGATTATATATCATGCTAAAATTTTAGCTCGATCGGTGCAGAACTTTTTGAGTTTTTGAAGCGTACACATAACAACATAACATTTTTATATATAAGATTGGATACATTATAACATAGTTACTATTTTTAATACCTAGTTATTACTTATTTTAGTAAAAATAGTGGTATTTGTTAAGGAACAAGTTTTATAGCTTTTGTATTGGGGTGGATAACACCCCACCACATAGTTCTTGTTACATTTGTTCACCAGTCTCCGCGGGTTGATGATAATATACGAACCTGACTCCCCACTAATAAGGGGGATCGCCTTCACGTGGTAGCCCTGTAGAGGTCCATTATGACTCTCTCGGCCTGGTGGAATCCACGACACGAGCAATTCGCCCGGGTTGTCCGTCTGCTGGACTTGCACACCGAGCGGGCTGGCTGATGGAGCTGGTAACAGAAATGGAAACTTAACCTCTTAATCGTTGGAATTTCAAATCGAAGGATGTCGTTACGAGTTGTAACGATATCGTGCCGTAAGGTATAATTTGCCGCGTTTTTTAGGGTTCCGTAATTCACGTCTCGGAACCTTTTCCTCATATCCGTCCGTCTTCGGCTTACCGTCCAAATGGTTACTGCTAGAAAGATAAAACTTTGCATGGATAATGAATATATTGTATTAACATAGGGTTGCCATCCGTCTGGGTTTCCCCGGATTTGTCCTAGTTTAAAGGGCGTCCGGGGAGCGTGCGGGCCGGATTTTATTTGCTATCCGGGTTTTTGTAGGCAGAATTAGGAAGGCCTAAGTTTTTTTTTATTTGCAGTAATAATAAATCTTCCTTTCTTTTTGAAATTGCCGTAGTCAGGTAAAAACTGTTCTATGTCCGGGTTTCGTACTCCAAAATCCGGGGTTTTCACGCGTCTTGTCCGGGGAGTCATATGTAAGAGATGGCAACCCTATATTAACAAAGTGCTAAAATAATTCACGAAAAGTTTTTTTTTTGGTACCTCTCCCCTACACGTAAAGTGGGGATGATTTTTTTCCGTGTTTACTTCAAAGTGTGGGGTATTATTAGATAGTCGGGTCCGACTTGCATGGTTAAGTGATTTTATGTGCAAGGTTTTTATTTTTTCTTTCAAGATTATATTGATATGGCCTATGGATTACGTATGAGGGCGGGCAATTCGGGACGCGTAATCAAACAAGTGGTCAATTTCACCAGGGGTGGTCGACTTTGTATGAATGGCCTTGGACCAAAAAGGGGGCAGTTCGGTGCGACAAGAATGGTTATATTTCAATTAGATTTCAATATATCGCTCTCTGTCTTACATGGTTAATATTACATAAAAGTTACTTAAAAACCACAACAGATGGCGCACAACAGACACTATGCCGCTTCTAGATCGCGCTATCGAAAACACTAGACGTATGTATTTAAGGGCTCACGAACATTTATTACGTATAGTTATGATTTGTGCGTAGAGGTGGTCGCTCGGTTTTGTTGGAATGCAAAATTTAGCTCTAAAGAGAAATTTAACGTTAACTTAAACTTTAATTACTTATTACGTATCTTCAATTTCCCGCCATATTCATATAATCAAATTTTAATATTTAGTCCTCCTTTGTTGGAAGGCGGTTAAAAGTTTGAGGGGGCAGCTCACTAGAGGCGCTATTTTGGTCCCAATTTTTTTGTATGAAGTCGACCTTCTTCTCCGCGAGTAATAGTGTTCTGTGAATTTCACACTGATCGTATATTGCAAATAAAACGACACCTTGCATTCCGGGGTGCGCGGGCGCAGGGGGAAGCGGGCACGCTTCCCGCGAATATTACAAGTATCGGAACGACACAAAGCGCGCCAAATATGAATTAACGTACTGATATTATTATGTACATCTTAATATCTAACATAATCCTACTATAAATATTATAAATGTGAAAGTTTGTGAGGATAGATGGATGGATATATGGATGGATGTTTGTTACTCTTTTATACAAAAACTACTGAACGGATTTTGATGAAATTTGGTATGGTAGTAGTTTAGGCTCTGGATTAAAACATTTACATTACATTTAATTAACACATTAGTTTTTGCATGAAAGAGTAACAAACATCCATCCATCCATCCATCCTCACAAACTTTCACATTTGTAATATTAGTAGGATGTTATTCCCTATTTATGAATTTTAGCATTTAAGTAGTTTCTCCTAGTTGCTAGTCCAATTCATAAGTTTTCAAGAATGTTTTGAGCTGAAGTAAAGCTGTTTATTTATACGTTTTACTAAGAAGATAGGAAAGAGCGGAATAAGATTTAGAAACTGTTAGTATATCCGGAAATTATTTTGGAACCTTACCATAGTGTTATAACTTAAAATACACCTTCTTTTCGTTTGAATTCCTACATTTCAGTAGATTTCAGTGTTCAAGTGCCTGTTTTTTATTCTACACTAGCGACCCGCCCCAGCTTCCCACGGGTACAATACTGATACTAATACTACAGAATGTCTTTAAACCTCTAACAAAATGGGGAAATCTAGTCAAAACAAACAGAAACAAATTAATATGGGTACCTACTAAATCTCAATGAAATAAGTAGGTGGGTATACTTTTATCGTATGAAATACCATAGATCTAAACTTCCCCCGCACGCGCACCCCCGCCTTGGTGACGTCCACTTCGCAACGGGCCGTGCAGCAGAAATCGTAATATTTTAATTTCGCCATAACTTCAAAACCACACGTCCAATTTCAATCATTCAAAGACCAAATATTATCTACATAAACTGTACTTAGTGATGAAATAATTTATTTTGATAAGGATTAATACCATGAGTAAAATAAACGCGTTTAAATATAGTCCAAAAAAATTCAAGATTTCTAAATAAAAAAATGGTTGTTATGCCTCACTCGACATAGATAGGTATAGTGTGTCACGGACTTTTTTGTAGAATTAGAACATTTTATGGTTCTATCTTTTATAGTTTAGGCAGCGTACGCAAAATAAGTAACTTTTCTGGTTGATTTTTACACCTTGTGTCCGAAAAACCCAAATATTTTACGGAACCCTATTTTTTTCCAAAATAAAATATAGCCTATGTTACTCGTGGATAATGTAGCTTTCGAATCGTGAAAGAATTTTTGAAATCGGTCCAGTACTTTTTGAGCCTATTCATTACAAACAAACAAACAAACAAACATACAAACAAAGTTTTCCTCTTTATAATATTAGCGTAGATTTTTGCCACTGTTATTTTTTTTTCTAATCTAATATTATCTACCACTTATGTGTATATTGTATTTGTTATTTAGTATTTGGGTAACCGAGCTTGTCTCGGAGTTACCTATAATAGTAGATTTTAAAAAATATTAAAATAAACTCAAAAAGGACGGACTGACCGGGTGTCGAAACCGAGACACCAATTTGCCAACAATAAAATGCGCGGTTTCCCAGGTATAAGATTTTACGGAAATGCAGCCGTTTCAAAGATTCTGATAACATATATACAAGTATAAGATACCTTCCTGTAGCGTGGCGAAGTGTACCGGCTGGGTGTACGGGCTGAGGTCGACGAGGTTGCCGGCCGCGACCCTAACTCGGTAGTCCAGGGCTGGCTGCAGATCCCGCAGCTCCACGCTCTGACGAATGTCGTTGTTCTGACTGAAATGACATTCAAAATATTATGCAAATAGCACACACACTCACAGATATTCACACACGCACACAACACATGCACATTATTATAACTCCCTACACCGATTTCGGTGGTTTTATTGAAACCAGGCCAGTTACGCAGGAGTACCTAATTTTATAGTACTCAAGTGTGTGCGCAGTACACAAGAGCACTCTCTCTTCCTTTACTCTCGAAATCCAGAGGGACGGATAACCGACACGACTTACGAGAGATCAGGCGCAGGACCGACTTTTTACATGCCCATCCGATGCATGGATCATCTTTCTTGTGAGATAATCAGGTGATCAGCCTGCATTGTCCTAACCAAACTTGGAAACAACATTTGTTCCAATGCGGGAATCGAACCCACGACCTCCAAGTCAAGAGCCAATGCTCTAACTACTAGACCATGGATGCTGCTACATGCACATATACACAAGACAAGCACCCTGGTAGTTCTAAACTGATCCCAAGACTTCAGTCGTAGGGCCAGGGTGCTTCACACATACAGACACACATACAAATATATAAACACACAAACACTCAACAATTCATTGTGCTAAAATGCAGCATTTCTTTTACTTACTTTTTTTTTTTTTTTTGTCAGTGTGCTAGTTTAAAAATAACATTTTTTGTTAAGTCATCAAAATAATATCTCTGTAGGGTTTCTGGTAATTACTATCATCAATTTTTTTTTGTCTTGGATAACAAAAAAGGGGACTTGATACATAAATTGAACTAAAATTCAAAAAAGTTAATTTTGTATTCTAAAATTGCAGGACTATGTCGCGTTTCGTTTCGTTTCAATGTGGCCCTCAGTTCACTGCAGGGAATACATTTAAGAATTTGGAACTTTACTATCGGTATAAATAAAAGAACATTGTTTACCGCGTTACATTAACAAGTTTGGCGGAGTCCCATAGGGCGAAGTGGTCGGTGGAGTACTGTATGGAGTAGTACTGCACTTGGGAGACGAAGGTGTCGCGCCAGGATAGTTTCGCCGTGGTGCTGGTGACGGAGTCCACTTGTAGGTCCATGGGCGGGATGGGCGGCTCTGGAAGCATTGGTTTTAGAAGTTGATCAATTTTGGATATAACTAAACGAAAAAACAAAAAAAAAGTTATTAATAAAATAGTACCGCCTTAAATATGTTACCTACTATGATTAGCTTAGTTTTTGAGAGCGTCTGTAAAACTGCAGCTGCCAGGTCACCAGATGATAATATGCGGCTTTTTCAAGCTGTTTAAGTCCGATTTAATTCTAGTGATACTTAGATACTTATAATACTTCCGTATGGTTTTATGTTCCTTACATGTTGCAAAACATTTCAGAATAATACTCAGTCTAGATGCCTCTAATGATAAAAAATACACTGTTCGTTGTGAAATAAGCTGTCATAAGAGGTGTTTAGACGTGGTGTTATTTTATAACCCATATGCGTTATTCGAAGAATTTGTAGGTAAAAATATGTTGCTAGTTAATATACTACAATAGACATCCATGGTAAATAATTATAATGAACAGCAATATCCCGCGAAATAATACCCACAATCTGCAAACATACAAGTTCGCAAAGTACACTTCCTGAATCCTAAGGATGCTCCGGGTTCGGGGCGAAACGCGCGTTGAGTTTTGCAACCTGCATGGTGGTGTGGGGCTTTGTACGATCTTGCTGACTTTGTTGCTTGTGTGGTGGTGGTGATTGCGCGATCTTGTTTTTGTGTGTACACTGTACACGCTTAAGCACTGTGGGAGGAGAGAAGTGCTTTACACATGCTTAAGTATGCGTGCACTCACACATTTGTTTGCAGGTTGTGAGTATTTTTCCACGCGATGTTGCTAGAAATAATATTTATTAAATTGTATTTGTTACTATTTAATTATACATAAATGACTTACCTAGTATATTCAAAAACACATTGTAAGTGGATACGCCGTACGGGTTACTGGCTCTACACTCGTATGTGCCTCTGTCTCTGCTCTCCGCGTGTTTTATGCTCAGTGTACTTTGCAGACCGAGCGGACTTGCGGTTTCTGATAGTGAGACTCTGAAAATGAAAAAAAGACATCTCATATTATGCAAACTCGCGAAAGTGCCATCTATCTAGAGACGAAAGAGTTTTATGTTCTCTACTTCAATTCAAACTTCAAGACTCTACTTCAATAAAAGAAAGGATGCACTCAAAAGTTGTGCTAATAGCCAACAGATGGCGCTATTTCGAACTTAAAGATAAACTAGAAAATAGCTAGAAATTAAGCTTAACATTTTCGTCAAAACTTTAAAATTATAATAAATAATGTTTTTCTAATTTAATTCTTTTTTTTTTATGAAATGAAGAGTTACATTTGTAACTCCTCTGGTGATGCTACTTGCGTTTCGAGTACTGAAAATGCCCAACTTATAATCCCCCTTGAGCATATAAAAATATAATATTTGTAGGTTATAATAATTAGTGCGTAAATTAAAGGGGGCGGCAGTTGTCTCAAGCGAAACTGTTTTATAATAATGAAGATAAAGTTTAAAATTATATGACAGTTATGCTGCTGGCCGCTCCGCTGCCGTTTCAGTTTGGATCGGCCCTTATTTATGTAATTACATAGATGCATAAATGAGAACATCTCACAGGAATAATTAAAGTTAATTAACCTGGCAGACGACATCTCGACGGGTTTCCCGTCCAGGCTCCACTTGATCCTGATGGGGTTGTCCCCGAGCGGCTGGCACGTGATGGTGACGGTGTGCCCCATTTTTGTCGTGATGTTGGTCCCGACAGACTCGAAGTGAACTGGCTCTGTAAAGTTATTTGAAGTAAGAGTCGATAAATGTCTTCAAATAAATCATAGGCACCAGTGGCGAAGCGTGAGATCCACTGAGTAGTAAGCCGCGGAAGCAAAAATCCGTTATAATACGGAACAACGATACTTTGTTTTTGTTATGCCTAGCGCCGTATGGTACTAGTTTATCTGAGTCACAAGATCCATTTCAGTGAATTTCTGTCCAATGACACCGAAAATGATGATCTAGGACTCATTCGACCCGGAATGATTTCTAGAAACTTTTTGAAAAATTTCAAGAGGGGCTCGAAAAAATTGCAAAAGTTATAAACAATTGAGTAATAAAACAAAAAAGGGGTGTAGTTTTTTGAAAATATCTCGAAACTATTAAAGATATCCGAATTTTGAAAAAAAAAATCCTTAAATGTCCTAAAAAAAGTTCCAAATATCTCAAAAATCCCGGAACTCGATGACCAATATTTATAAATTTAATTTAGAAGTGAAAATATCCCTACAAACCCCTCCACGTGGCTACGCCAGTGATTTCTTTACTTATTGACTATATGAAAGGAAAACTTACTATTGACACTGATCCACAAATTCTTATGTAAGGGATCTCCAAAGCCGTTGTTGACGTGGCACGCATACTCCCCCTCGTCCGCCAGCGACACCACTTCGAGAGACAGGGAGCCGTTGGGGTAGCTGGAGACACCACCGCCGGCTAAATCTAAGATGGGTCGCCATATTCCGAGTGAGGCTGAAATTAAAGTTATGCAATTGAATTGTAATGTAAGCTGTATAAGCTTTGAATAGTTATACAGTGTTTTGTTTACGTCACACAAGTGACATTTTTAATTTGAGTGACGAAGACAAAACACTGTATAAATATTCAAAGCTTATACAGCGTTTATTAGTAAGGGGGTCTGCGACTTCGTGCGCGCAGAAGTTAATGTAGCAGAAATCGTACATTTTTCCGCGATAAAAGGTCCATCCCCGTGGTCTACTCTATATATGTGCAAATTTCATCAAAATCGGTCCAGTAGTTTCGGAGCCTAGTCGATACAAACAAACAAAGAAACAAACTTTTCCTCTTTATTATATTAGTATAGAAGTAGACATTATTCCATAATAATTAGGTAATAAAACAAAAACTAGAGAAGCTTAAGTCAGTATCTGTGAAAGTTTAGAAATGGGAGAAATTCCAGCTGGAAAACTAGGTCATGTATCTAAAAGTTACAAATATGTTTTGAATTTGGCAGAAATTGAACGTTCAATATTAATAAAATTCCTACTCGGACTAGTTTCTAAATAATTTCATTTGAATAAGGACGCCTCAAAATATATAAACAAAAAGTAAACGCAACGACTGCAGATGTAGTTGAACTATGTATTTACAAGTGAGTATGTGTTCGCGCGCATGATTAAACGTCGCTAATAATCAATTTTCATCTTATGCCTGGTCAACTCGTTATATAGTACCTAACGAGGTAAAAGAGATGTTTGATTTTGGGCCAGTTCTATGTACACTACATAGGTAAATAGGAAAAAAACATGGGAATATCATAAAAATACGAAAAAAAATATTTGAAAAAAGGTACATGCGTACAAAAGTGATTATTTGAAGAGTTTTTTATTGCGAGAACACTATTTTTAGGGCGGCCATGACAGTTGTTTTGACTTGACTTTTGACGTAGTAGACAGTTTTACGAAGAGACGTCGTCTTGAATGTCATAAGTCTTTCTTTGTCAAAAGTCATGTCATTGGCAAAATGACATTCTTTAGTTAATTCTGATCTGATCCGCTATGTTTTATTTTACTTTGTGTTGCTCTCCTTGACGAAGTTAATTTAAATGTACATGGAAACGAAGTGAAATTAAACAAAATAAAGAATAGGAAACGGTTACTATATTATGTAGCTATATTTACATATACTGTACATAGGGCTGGCCCAGGCCTCATACATTTCTTAAACACCTCTTTTATAAAAGACACTCTCGTCCTTATAAATACTCGTCTCACGTACTCATTTCTTTGTTACACCTACAGAGATAAGTACTTACTATCTCTCTTCATCCAGTGTATCTGTGGAACTGGGTAACCGTTGGCATTACAGTCCACAATACCTCGCTGTCCTAACAAAAGTGACGTATTCGTTGGCTCCTCCACCCATTTTGGTGCAACTGGAAAGTTGAAAGAAATCCTTAATTTCTGGTTACCTTTATCAGATTTTCTTATTCATCAGAATTTTCGCAAAGGGTTTCACAATATGTTGGTTTAACGGCAATGGTTTAATCGTATTGATATTTAAATCAGTAATGGTTGCCTTTCAAGCTAAATTTACACTGATGTTATATTTTTAATCAACAACTAAAAAGAAGTAGGTTATTTATTTGACTTTCGGATATATTTTATTTTAAAATTTAGTGACCTCTTCTCCGGACTTTACATAACATAATATTAGCTTGGTTACTTTGTCAAGAAAGCATCCATAAAAGTGATCCCTCTTACTAACAAAAATGTTTACACAACTGATAAGCTATTCAATGTTTGTCTGTCAAGTGACTTTTATAACGCATCAGACATAAATATTGTGTAAATGTTTTTATTAGGTATTTATCTTTTAAATAAATGATTGGTCTCAGCGCTCGTCGCGCTATCTAACAACAACAGCTCCGTGTATGCGTCAAATCATTATTGTAGTGTGGGATTATAATATTTTTGCGTGTAAGACAATTTCTAGTGTGCGTGAATTCGGTTCGTAAATCTGATACGAAGATTTCAATGTGACGGGCTCGGGCATGCCGACTTGGGCATATTATTTATTGCCGCATTTTCCAAGTACGCTAGCGGTGTGTAGTCGAGCGCCGGGACCAATAGGGAATATGCATAAAATATAAAAATAGCTTAAAACATAATAATATGATACTTACTAGACTGAAAAATAAAGGAAATGGCGAAAAAAAAATCAATATCTGTTGATAAATGAGCAAGATATGAGCGGTCAAAGTTTGTAATCTATCTCTTTCTAGCAAAACGACATTTTGTATGAACTTTCTATGAAAGTCGTGTTATGTGACGTCACGATACACGTCCGATCTCTCTGTCTAATATACTACTTTAAACGTTCATATCTTAGTTATTTTTAATGATATCAAAAAACTGATTTTACCATACGATTTACCAAACAAGATAGATCTATATAAAAAAATAAAAAAATTACGTGCATATTCCCTATTATTATTTTACTATAGGATTTTTTTTTACGGGCATTGGCCCACCACACATTCTCACCACTGCAACAAAAACCCTTTGATAATATCTCAGGGATGCCCGCCCGGGGGACATGCTAAATCTGTCTTGGGACCCATAACTAAATAATCAGAAGAAAGGTTGGAGGAGTAGGAAGTATTATCTATGGTATGTATATTCGTATTTGCTTACCGTTTATATACAGGTCGGTGGTTTGATTCACTTTTCCGACGTGGTTTGTTGCTATACACGTATACCTGCCGCAGTGCTCCAAAGACACGCGCTTTATAATCAACACGCTGAACAACTCTGAACTCCGCTCTGTAATCTGGAAATATTATTAGTTATAGAAAAATTACACCAAAGAAAGTCACAAGAATGTAGTTGTCTGAAATTGTTTGTGCTAAATAGGTCGTAATCAGCGATTTTTAATTAGTCTGGGACTATGATACCGGAAACCGGCAGACCCAGAAAAATTCAGAGCACTGAAAATAGAACTCCGGATTCCGGATCATATAGTTCCAGTCTTAATAAAACAACGTTTACAACGACCGGTTTACAACATTTTTTTTTTCAGACAGCAAAATTATTGTTAACTTCTACTCTGAATTTTCTCCGGCGTTCCGGATTCTGGAGCATATAGTCCCAACCTTATTCAGTCACAATCGTTTCATCACTATTATATTAATCAATTGTTGGCCTTTTGTCGTAAGGGGGCGTCCACGTATTACTTCAGGCAAAATTTCGACTTTTTGAACCCCTCCCGAGGAGGGGTTTAAAAAAGTCGAAATTTTATATATTTCACGCTTTTTTAGTATCCCTGTACCTGTACTTAATGGTGTCTACAGACATACGAATTTGGTACGGAGCGTACAGCGGATCTGGTACACTTCGTACCAAATCCGAGCGTGTGTAGCGCAGTCCGGCGAACATAAGAAGAAGGCGAAGAGTTCGCCGTTGGCCGCATCGGATGATCCGCTCCGTACCAAATCCGTCCGTGTGTAGAGCAGTCCGGTGGTTAGGCCGTACAATGGTATCAGTGTTGCCAACTTAGGGATGTACCCCCCAAAATTAGGGAAAATATCTACGGGGGTTTACTAGGGGACAGGATGTTTAGAGTTTACTCCTTATGAATCAATTTGTAAGTAATAATAAAAAATATTTTAATGTGTGTATATATAGCCAGGTATATGAAAATGTATTGAGAGTGAAATTAGATTAAGACAAGTTAGTTTTATGTTATTCACGCGTAAGTATTTATGTTAAACACATAACCTTCCTTTCTAGCTTATTATCTCTTAGACCTGTCAATGGTATAAGTAATCAGGGGTAAAATTTGGGGAGAAATATTTTTGAGAGTTGGTATCACTGCCCGTTATCAATGAATTGCGGGAATCATCGTCGTCGTTTAAAAAGAGCACTGTAAAAATAACTCTGTGCTAATGTAATAGAGCATAAAATCGAACACACGAGTGTCGAGCTTTACGGTGCACTGCACCGTACCAAATCCGTGCGTGTGTAGCGACACCGGATTCGGTCTGCGGATATGGTCCGCTGTACGCTCCGTACCAAATTCGTGTGTCTGTAGATAGCATAACGTGTACTGGCACGTTTAATAAGACCCCCCCCTCCCCCTTGTGCGCTGTGACGTGATAAGTGGATGGACCCTAATAGGGGTTTTAATAAGTTGGTCACTATAATCATACCTTCAAGCTTGCTGGGATCTTCATACCGTCTTTCAACCACGAGAAGAATATGGGCGGATCCCCGCTTATAATGTTACATGTTATTTGTACGATCTGTCCTTCTTTCAGTCCAGATCCGACTCTTAGTTCATCTAGTTCTGGCGCTTCTACGACTTGAATTTCAAATGACCTAGAATGATAGATTATTATTGTTATTTTAATAAATATTCTAACAATAGGCAAGCGGACTGATTTTTTTTATTGCATAAATGTATTCATTAATTATTACTTATTAATTATTACTCTTAAATATTAGTAACTTCTCAGAAGAAACCGTATATCAAAAGTTAATATTTTGAAAGTCTCGTAAAAATGCTCCATACTAAAATTTACCTACGAGTGACGTCACTCTTAGGTTAAAATGTATGAAGATTGAAGTACATAATATACGGCGCGGCCGCACGAACATAATTATTATTTTGTAAATATCTCCGATATTTGTGCGTTTCAGTTCGTACTTACCATAATGAATGAATGTATTGTTTTTGTATATTATGATGTAATCAAACTAATAATATAGGTTATGTTTACTAATTTTGCAAAAAAAAAATTTTTTTTTGTATTTTTTAGATGTAGGTATCTAATTACTATTACTAAACTACATAAAATAATATATTTTTTTACATTTAACAAGTAGTAATGCCTCAATATTTCTGAATATATTAATAAAACGAAATATTTCAGATATAATCCGATCCCCTATTGTAATATTTAGGTATATGTACGTTTAAGTGAATCGATCAAAGCAGAGAATCGACAAAGAGTCCTAAGTGGTCCAACTTCAAACTTGCGTGAGGTGTAGGTAGGCGATGTTAATCTATATTATGCGATATTAATCTATATTATGCTCGTTTACTGATCTTGTTTCCGTAAAATATCATTTTGGTAACTTTTACAATTTACCTTCTAGCCATTTCTCCAGACGGACTATACACAATACAAGTGTAAGTATCACCATTTTCTTCCTTCAATACTCTATGTAAACTCAAAACTCCATCTTCATTGCTTTCTATAACTTGTCGTTTTCTTCTTCTCTTCCTTGTGTTTATGTGTTTTATCGTGTATGTCCTTTTATATCTCATGTGTTGAGGTAAAATTGACGTCACTAGTTTCTTTCCCTTGTGTTCCCATTCTAGTTTACTGAAACAAAATTGTTGACATTAAATTTGCGCCGAGATTTAATCAATATTTAGTACTAAAAAGTATCACTAAATACTAAATAGCACGATTACTCATTAGAAAGTAACTCTTGTTGTTTTATTATAGACTAGCTTTTGCCCGCGACTTTGTCCGCGTGGAGTTCGGTGTCCATACAACATTTTAACCCCTTTTTCACACCCTTAGGAGGCGAATTTTTAAAAATGCTAAATTTCAGCAAAATCTGTTCAGTAGTTTCGGCTGTGCGTTAATAGATGAGTCAGGTTTGCCTTTTATATATAAATTACAAAAATATACACACTTACATATTATATCCGCTTTTTATATGACATCAGTCATACACTGCACATGCTAGACATTCGAACTCTTACAATGAAACTTGTAATAAATAAGAGTTCAATTTTCATAGAGCTATCCTAAAGATACATCACCATGTCGCGCACAGAACACTATTACTCGCGGAGAAGAAGGTCGACTTCATACAAAAAAATTGGGACCAAAATAGCGCCTCTAGTGAGCTGCCCCCTCAAACTTTTAACCGCCTTCCAACAAAGGAGGACTAAATATTAAAATTTGATTATATGAATATGGCGGGAAATTGAAGATACGTAATAAGTAATTAAAGTTTAAGTTAACGTTAAATTTCTCTTTAGAGCTAAATTTTGCATTCCAACAAAACCGAGCGACCACCTCTACGCACAAATCATAACTATACGTAATAAATGTTCGTGAGCCCTTAAATACATACGTCTAGTGTTTTCGATAGCGCGATCTAGAAGCGGCATAGTGTCTGTTGTGCGCCATCTGTTGTGGTTTTTAAGTAACTTTTATGTAATATTAACCATGTAAGACAGAGAGCGATATATTGAAATCTAATTGAAATATAACCATTCTTGTCGCACCGAACTGCCCCCTTTTTGGTCCAAGGCCATTCATACAAAGTCGACCACCCCTGATGTCGCGTATCATCAGGGGTGGTCGACTTTGTATGAATGACCTTGGACCAAAAAGGGGGCAGTTCGGTGCGACAAGAATGGTTATATTTCAATATATCGCTCTCTGTCTTACATGGTTAATATTACATAAAAGTTACTTAAAAACCACAACAGATGACACTATCCCGCTTCTAGATCACGCTATCGAAAACACTAGACGTATGTATATAACGGATCACGAACATTTTGTGGCGTAGTAGTTATGATTTGTGCGTGGGGGTGGTTGCTCGGTTTTGTTGGAATGCAAAATTTAACTCTTAAAGAGAAATTTAACGTTAACTTAAACTTTAATTACGTATCTTCAATTTCCCGCCATATTCATATAATCAAATATTTAGTCCTCCTTTGTTGGAAGGCGGTAAAAAGTTTGAGGGGGCAGCTCACTAGAGGGCAGAGGCGCTATTTGGTCCCAATTTTGGGACCTGTCTTGTATGAAGTCGACCTTCTTCTCCGCGAGTAATAGTGTTCTGTGCGTATCATTTCGTTTCGGTGTGATTTGGCCCTAATATTTGTATGTATATTGTATAGCCACACTTTAATATATGTAACTGCCATCTGTGGGTTACTCTGTACTCTACGTATCTACGGTTCAAACATCAGGTAATCCTTGCTAAGGGAACGTGGGTGGAAAATTACCATACTATTATTTCCCATTATCTGCTTATAGATGGCGTTACAAATTTTCATAGCTATTATTTGGTATCGAAGTGTATTTAAGTAGCATAAGAATAAATTAACCGTGAAAAAATATTATTGCCGCAGCTGGAGCGCCTCCTCCACATAAACTTTAACTGTGAAAAACTTTCGTAAGAACGGTTACAAAGTTTTTGCTTCATGTACTAATATATATTTAAGTTCCCTTAACTAGGCTTCTGCGTTTTCTTTTATACTTTAAACACTCTTGATTTATTCAGATTGGTGCACCTAAAATATATAAAACTTTTACCTGATAGGATATCCGTAATATGGACATCGCAATTTTAGACCTTCGCCACTGAGAACTTTTATTGGTGGTAAAGTTCGTATGTATGGTGGTCCTGAAATAATAATAATTTTATTATTTGAAACAAAAATTATGACTGTTGCAATAATTTCTATGGATTGATCAAATATTATTAAAAAAATGGTCACCACACACAGTCAACAGATACAACAGTTTCCTTTAAGATGAAATGAAAAACTACAATATTTTTATCATGACTCATTCGATAGTTTTATACCATGTCGCCTTTATAAAATAACTAGCTGTTTCCCGCTGCTCCGCCCGCGTAAATATAATATCGGGTATCCCGCGGGAATACTGTATTTTTCCGGGATAAAAAGTTGCCTATGTTTTAATCCAGAGCCTAAACTACTACCGTAAAAAATTTCATCAAAATCTATTCGGTAGTTTTTCCGTGAAACATCAAACAAAAATCCATTCAAAAATCCATTCATCCATCAAAAATCCAAACAAAAATCCATTCATCCATCCATACATCCTCACAAACTTTCACATTTTTAATATTATATAATATAGTAAGATAATTTAGACCAGTAATTTTAATCAAATAACTTGGCGCAGCCGCCACGAAATAGAATCCTATTTGGCTTTTCATAAATTCAGTTGTAACGATAAATTAGAAGAATTAAACCGGCTGCTTAAAATGTAAATTGGTTTAACCGAATATGCTTATTTTAATTTAAACTTACCGTAGATGTTGATTCTCGCTGAATATTTAACGTTGGATTCCCCCTCGTAGGCTATGCAGGAGTATAAGCCTCCATCCTCGACCCTGGGTCTGGATATGTTTAGCTGGGTGACTACCCCGATGCCTATCGGAGACATCACTTGTCCTAGAATGTACCTGAAATTGTAAAAAAAAAACAACTAAATATTGCCAGCGACTTTGTACGCGCAAAATGTACGGTTTTTACAGTAAAAAGTGGTCGAAGTCCATCCTCGTGGTCTAGTCTGTCTGTGCCAAATTTCATTAAAATCGGTCCAGTAGTTTCGAGTCTATTCAATGCAAACAAACAAATATTTCCTATTTATTTATTAAGTAGAGATTTTAAACATTGTTTGGTATGACATCTAAGTATATGTAGCTATAGGTAGTAGAAAATTGTTATACTCGTAAAGTATGGGTTAAACAAAAAGTGCAGTTTCGACAAGTTCCAAAAAAAAGGAGGCGGTTATACGTTGGGCTGTATGTATGTTCGACGATTACTCCGCCGTCTGTGGACCGATTTTAAAAAAAAATATATTTTTGATGTATAGGGTATACCTAATGCCAAATTGGTCCTTTTGACATCATGGTGACCTGATGATGGGATCCATGAGAAATCGAGGGAACATAATATTATAGTAATTTTTACTTTTTCTGAAGTAGGTAACACAAGCATATGCTACCAAAAAATAAGATTTTGCACCAAGGTATACGCTGAATCCAAAAGTACTGAACAGAACTCAGTCTTTGAAGATCCCCGGTTTGGAAATTTCGGCATTATTCAAAGAACTGCAAACATATTATGCCACTAAGTAACTTACAGTACCTAATCACCATCGTCATCGTAATTATAATACCTAATGGAAGCTTGGCGCGTATTACATTATACATTCCATCGTATATTTTAAACGTTCTTAAAATTGTTTTAATAATAATTTAACAAATATTGGTAAAAAGGGTAAAATTATATTTAAAAAAAAATTAAACCGACTTCCAAAGTAAAAATACACAAAAAAGTATGAAATAAAACTTATTTTTTAAATAATTCTCCTTTTAAATTCGACAATTTTTTTTATTATTTCGCTACTCGATCTTCTTAATTTTGTAGTCGGTACCAGCAAATATAAACGTGAGTTCTTTATAGTATTGTAGGATAATGTTTGGCTGGTATAGACTTCAAAAACATGAATTTAAAAGGACAATAATATGGAAAATAAGTTTTATTTCATACTTTTTTGTGTATTACTTTGGAAGTTGGTTTAATTTTTTGTTTAAAAATAATTTTACCGGTCTTCAGGGTTCCGGATCATATAGTCCCAGCCAACAAATATACGTTATTCAAGGCATGCGTAATATTATGCTGTGTGAACTGTGAATACTATTAATTATTATTAGCGTACTGTATAAAGAAATATAATTATTACGAGTATAATGAAACTTTGAGCTCCGTAGCCTAGTGGGTAGACCGTTTGGTTCGCACTCGAACGATTGCAGGTTAGAATCCCAGGTTGAGGCGTGTACCAATGAGACTTTTTCAGATTTCAAGTACATTATACGCTCTAACGGTGAAGGAAAACATCGTGAGGAAACCCGCACATAGTTGGCCCCAGACGTATTGACCAGTTCATTCCTCTGGACTAGGCTGACTATGTTATGAGAATGCCGTATGTGCTTGGGCAACCGTACGACATTCAAAAACCAACTGTCCCAGGCACTACAGTATTTCAAGAGCGGTTACTTCGCTCGGAGAATACTGTATAAATCATCTATTAACGGATGCAAAGGCCTAATGAAACTTTACATTAATTATTTTAGTAACGTTGTTACGATACTAATAATAATAAAAAGCACAACTTGATAACCATTTTGTCACAGCATAAAACCAATATCCAGTATCGGAAAATCGAGCTATAAATAACGATAATAATTTTGACAAAAACGTAATGGCGGCTGAAATTATGAGTGTAATAAATTAATGGAAAACAATAATATAGTTCATCAGTTATTCAGTGCAATAATACATTTATTGGCATAAATTTTTAATAATATATTTAACATTCCAAATCAAATTGCGGAAATTTGTTATTGAACAAATTAGATTGAAATATAATTTGTAGAGATGATAACATTTGTTACTGCTGTTTACCCCACATCACTTTACTTAATTAAAATAACATACCTACATGTAGGTGCCAATTTTTGTTTGGTGAAACTTTTTAACGGTTTGTGTGTATAACATTTTTACTACCTAGTAAACAATTTTAACATCGTCACAATTAAAAATAATCTCTCATATACATCACACCTATTATATTTTATCTAAATGACACGTGATGTTACTCTTTTTGGCACGTTGTATTTCGTTTATAATATAATGGATAATCATACAAATAATTTAATTATCCAAAATGGCGGCGATATGGTTCGCCACCCATCACGTCTCGTTCTTGCGGAGGCAAAAGTGGCCCATGGAGAGCCGCTTCGCTACGTTGAATGTAAGAGGAGGAATGGATGGTAAGAATGAAAGTGAATGAAGCGAACCGAGTATGTAAGGATCGTAGCAAGTGGCAAAAAGTGGTCTCTGCCTACCCCTTTACGGGAAAAAGGCGTGATTATATTGGTTGGGGAAAAAGTTTCTTCGCATTTTATATAAAAATTCAAAAGGTTTTTTTATAAAGTTTATTTACAAGTGACTAAAGTATATAGGTGCCATTTTGTTCGATAACTTTTTGCCATCTTGTTGGTAGGTACATGATCCCATTGCTATAAAATTTTTGGGGCTTCTGATGAAAAAACTGCGACAAGTGGTTTTGGCAGTCCTCTTGTGATGTCAACCTGACACTGCCTAAGGAATTCTGCAGCGACCGAAACAGGTGGAAATCTAAAGGTGCAAGGTCAGGACTATACGGCGGATTCATTAACACCTCCCAGCCAAACTCCCGTAATTTTTTCTGAGTGGCTAAAGATGTGTGAGGTCTAGCGTTATCATGGTGAAAAACCACACCCCTTCTGTTGATTAATTCCGGCCGCTTTCTCTCAACTTCTTGCTTTAATCTCATCAGTTGTTCGCAGTACAGTTCAGAATTGATGGTCCTGCCTGGCGGTAACAGCTCATAATGAATAATGCCCTTCCAATCCCACCACACACACACAGTATCACCTTGTTGCGAGTTAACCCGGGTTTCGCCACAGTCTGTGAAGCCTGACCGGCCTTTGACCACGATCTTTTTCGCACGTTCTTGTCGTACGTGATCCACTTTTCATCACCAGTTATCAGCTTCTTCAAAAATGGTTCGGTTTCATTACGTCGTAATAAAGAATCACAAATGAGTACACGGTTCATTAGGTTTCTTTCAGTGAGCTCATGAGGCACCCAAATATCGAGCTTTTTTGTGTACCCAGCTTTTTTCAAATGCGCTAAAACCGTTTTGTGGTCAATCCCCAGTTCTTCAGCTACATCGTAACTACTAATATGCCGATCTTGTTCCACTTTTTCAAAAATGGCAACAGTTTTGTCCGTAACAGGGCGACCAGAGCGACGTGCATCTTTGATATCAAAATTTCCGGATTGAAAACGCTTAAACCAAATTTGCGCTACTCTCACAGATACTGCATTAGGTCCATAAACATCACAAATTTTTTTCGCGGCTTGTGTTGCATTTTTACCTTTTTTGTAATAAAATTTTGAAATGTATCGAAATTCTTCATAAGAATCACTCATTTTAACAATAAGAAAAACAAATGAAAATCTCAAATTTACCTAATTTGAATTTGGAATTATTGTCTTCTGTAAAATTAAAACTTTTTAATGATACCAAAATCAGCCAGATACAATTGGTATAGCCCAAGATATTTTATGACAAGTTCATACATACTATAATGCGAAAAGACTTTTTCCCCAACCTATTATGTATGTATGTTTTTACACACCTAGAATCAGTATTGGAAGTTATCACCACTCCATCCCTCTCCCAGATGAATCGCGGCGGTCGATCTGCGGTGGCGGTGCACTGCAAACTTATCTGCAATATAATATCAGGTTATTACACTAAGTACAAGGTACCAGGGAGACCGAGCTTTGCTTGTATTTCTAGTGCATAGTACAAAATTCAACGACTTGCGTTTAATTAAAACTAGCTGTCCCGACATACGTCGTTGTGTCTTAAATATGAACTGGAATGAATAAATGACTACACTTACAATGTCCTATAACCTACACCTTTTACAATATTTCTCGCCGTTTAAACCTTTCCTGAACTTCCACAATTATTTCAAGACCAAAATAAGCCAAATCGGTCCAGCCATTCCCGAGTTTTGAGTCCCTCGGGAACGGGGACTGTTACCTCCCCACCAATTTTCAGTCAAATCGGTTCAGCGGTTCTTGAGTTATTAATAGTGCAACTTTATTTACGACTTTCTTTTATATATATAGATATCTGGGTTTTATATACTTTCTGGTTTAGTTATTAATGATATAACTGACTTCGTAAATCTTCTTTTTATGGTATTATGTAAAAAATAAAAAGAATCATAAAAATATTCATGTCACTGGGATTCGAAACCAATATTAAATTAAAAACTGCCATTCGGATACATAATATGTATCCGAATATACATAATATGTATATTATACATAATATGTATATTATACAGTCGAAATTATTAAGATGTTGTTGCACAACGAAAGCAAAAAAAACGTATATATCTACAAATGAGCGGTTTCCAGAGATAAGACCTAGCTAGATTAATTGTTCTCGTCCGAAACCCCTTGAAAATTATTTTCATGGAAAATATATGAAGGAAAATTCCGAGGTTCCGATTAATTATTTACAATATGTATAAGAATAATTATTGCTCGTTTAAAGTTTAATATTATGATGATTATTATTATCATACTGGGACAACAAGGAACGCTTAATGGCCATTAATTTTGGACAGGAAAGTCTGTGCGTGTTAGTCGTGACTGCTGTTTATGGCTCTAAATATTCACAATTTGTAAGATTCCGTTGTGCTACAATCTCTAATTTGGACCTATTTTGGTATATTATAATGTGTGCTCCTTTTCAGATTTACTCTGATTATGTCAATGTGTAATCGTGTACCCCATCTGAACATTGTATTTGTGGTTACCCTTTATTAAGCCAGTCTTATGGGACTTAAATGAAGCCTGTAAGTTTCATTAATTACAATTATATACAGTGTAATTATGAAATATAGGTTTAAACTGACAAAAGTTTCCCACCCCTGTCTTGTAACATAAACCAGTAAGACAGGGATGCTAAACTTATTGTTAACAAGTATATGCTAATACTAACGTCTTCGCCTGGCGAAATGAGTTTCTCGTTAAAATGTTGAGTTATCATAATGTTGCCGGATACCAAACTCCTCTTGAATCTGCCATCTGAAATTGTAATAATGTCCGTTAAGGCGTTTTCACAGTAGGCGATAACGATATCCGATATCGCGCGCTATAATGTGTGAGGCAGCATAATGTTCTAAGTTGAAGCATATTATATACCTGTCTTTATCATTACCTACATGATAATATAACGGATATCGGACCTAGGTGTTTAGTCAAGATCTTGACTAGAGGCCCTAATCAATGAGAAAAACAAGGATATGAGAGTAAATGAAGAGAGAGTGCGCTTGTGTACTGCGTACACACTTAGGCACTATAAGATTACTCCTGCATGTGGTGGGGAGTTATTATCAACGAAAAACGCTCGTTTCTTAGGTTGAACTTTTGTTGCTCAACTCTCAAGTTATAATAGTCGGACTCTATTAAATGCAGTACGGCTTAATAACAAGTTTGTACCAAAAAAAGTCAACAAAAATTAATTTGTAGCTAGTTAGCTATTTACTTACTTGTTTTAATTAATTCGATAGAGCTGTCTAAGTCACTTCTCGTAGTTGTGTACTTATAATTATTTGAGCTGTAATGAAAACAATGTAAATATTAGTTGAAATAGGTTGAAATAAAATAAAAAATCTTTATTAAACATACAAGTGACAAGGGACATAAAAACAGTTAAAAAAGAAAATAAACAAATCGAGAAACAATATTAAAAACCCCACAACATATGTTCAAAGGGAATCCACTCAGGCATCGACCACGGCGGTGCCGAGACGCCTGATCTTCCGTGGTCCCCTATCAGTTTGAGACCTCACATCAGCACATTATTTTGAATTATTATTATTTTAGTTTACAGACCAAATAATTACAACATCAACCCAAAAACAAAACAATTATTCTGCTATTTACAACATCAACCCAAAAACAAAACAATTACAGTCAGATGCCGCTTTATCTCGCGACACGGGATACTGGACCGCAACCTGGACACCGCGCGGTGATTGCAATTCGCAAGTCAAGTTCAGTCGGCGTGGTGACCAGGGGTGGTCGACTTTGTATGAATAACCTTGGACCAAAAAGGGGGCAGTTCGGTGCGACAAGAATGGTTACATTTCAATATATCGCTCTCTGTCTTACATGGTTAATATTACATAAAAGTTACTTAAAAACCACAACAGATGACACTATGCCGCTTCTAGATCGCGGTATCGAAAACACTAGACGTATGTATATAAGGGCTCACGAACATTTTGTATTACAAAATGTTCGTTGTCCAGCTCCAGCTGTTGCGACGTCCCTCCTCCCGGGCTAGGTGGAATATAGTACGGTTGATCTTTGTAATGTGCTCGTTTATATATAAACGACGAGGTGCACCATCCACGACGCCAGATGTATCCACGCCACGACGAACCCGAGCAGCCTTCAGGACATTGTCACGTACTGATTTCCGTGAAATCACAGACATCTATTGACTAAAGTAAAGTAACTAAAGTAAATAAATAAAAGTAATACTAAAGTAACACGCAAGTCTCATCGTTTGTATAGAAACCAAGCGTGCCATTATTTTTCAAATTACTGTGGCGTCATAAGAGCGATTTAGTGGTGATACCTCCCCGTCCCCGTGAAGAAAAAAAAATCACTTCTCTTTACACGGGAAGTTACAGGCAAAGTACTAGGTACATACACTTGCATGGTCTAGTAAATAAAAGGCTGTGGTTGAAATGGACTATCGCAATATTAGAACGAGAAATAATATTATTAAGTTTTGTCCTCAAAGTGTAAATTCGTGTTCCGTCATCTTAAGATGAACTATTGTCAGGGTTGCGAAACCTTTTTTTTTTTTTTGGCTTGTTAGTTAGGTACCGAGCCTCATAGATCGACCAAATGGTTGCGAAACCTTTTTTGGCTTACCTATTAGATAAACACTAAACCTCATAGATCGACCAAATTATCAGGACTGTGAAACAATTCATTATTATTAAATATTAATTAGCTATATCGCAGCAATCAATAGCAATCAAGTTATAGATGACATAAGCTCTATCGAGTAAACAGAGCACATGCACCTACCGCTATAAATTCAAATTGAGAACATTAATGCATGGCCACGGCCGTCCCAGCTTCGTGGTAATTTCATTAATCTCACTTTAATTTATGTACGGTTAACCGATGTTAACTATCAGTGTGTTATATCCTGTGTTTAAATGTTACGTTAAAAATGAAGACCTAAAAAGTAGTGCCAGATGGCTGATGATGCAAGATGGTCTATCGGCTATCGGTAAAGACTAAAGATGGCCATACAAAAAGTATGCACCTCTTGCAGGCTTATTGCATGTTTAGGAACATTATTTTGAATGAAATGAGACAATAGCTTTTGAAGTAATTTGAATACATCGTATTGTGCTTCGATATTTACAGAACCCTTCTTAGACATGGTTTGGTTATGTTCTAAACAAATTGCAGCTGATATTATTTTATTATTATGGTGCAGCCAAATAAAGATAATTTTTTTTTAGCAATTTAAGACTTTTCGCAGCAGGATATGAACTACGTTTTATGCGCAGCCTGTGGGTTATCTGAAAGTCGGAATATTTTTGGGATCGCATTCTATAATTTTATCATCTATCAGTTCGGATAGACTGACTCTATTATCCTTCTCAGACGTTTATTCTCAGTTACCGTCAGAAAAATAGGTATATTCTAAAGCCTTCATTTTCTATATATCAAAGGATAATTCTAGGAAGAAGTGGAAGAGATTTCAAATGTAATTTCTTCAACTTTGTACGCCATAATATTTTCCAAGTATGTATATAAAAAAAGACAAAAGGGCTTTTATTCTACTACGGTGAAAATGGAAGATATTATACAATTCAAGCAATAATTAAAATCATTTAGTATAGTATTTATTGCCTTATATCAATCCCATACTATGGAGAGCTGTTTGAGAAAATTGATCGGAACCACTGCCACGTTTTTCCGTATTATCACCATAAGCGACAGTTAATAGAGATAACTTAGTGTTGAATATCAGATTTTTATAAATTAAATATTAAAATTGTTGAATAGATATACATAATAGACTTCAAAATATTGGCCATCTCTTTCCCGAAATATAATTTGTCACATTTTCGATACATATCGCAAATTGCTCTTTCTTATTGTAAATTTTTGTTGTTTGTATCTTTATTAGATTTTAAGATTTAGAAAAATGGATTAAAATTATTTTTATTACCTTGTTGTTTAACAATCAATAGTCGAAAATAGCGCGGTGTTAGTTGGCAGTCAGATTCGAATACATTCTTCGGTATAAAACTTTTTTTTTAATTTTTAGGTTGATTTCTGTCACTTGTCACACAATGCTTAGTACGATTTTTTTATTATTATTACAAAGAAATACGGAATCTTTTCCGTTAAGCAGTGACAGAAATCAATCTCAAAATTTTAAGAAATGTATTCGAATCTAGTCAGATCTAGTCAGTCGACAAATCTACCACCACGTGCTCATTTGTCAAATCAAATAGCGCGCGCTTTCACTACTTCCTGTTACATGCTTCCGTCCCATTTCACGAAATCACTCTCACAAATTGTAAGAAAGCGAGAGGAAAGATTTTACACATCAAAAATTTTGGCAACATGCCTATTTTTGGACTGTCGTTTAACTTAAGATAGTTGACAGTCATCAACTCCCAAAAATGTCTGATTCACACAAAAAAATCACGCAATGATGCATCGTGTACGGTATTTCCGAACCAATACAATGTACTTATTATTCACGGCATTTGTTTGGGGCATAAGTGTTCATGGCCAAAGTGTCAATCGCCAATACTTTAGATACTCATTTCAACTCATGCTTTAAACACAATTTTATGAGATATCACTCACTTTAAATCATTGGAACCATTTATACAGATACATTACATAAACAATTTTTAATTTCGCTTTCCAAAAAGGTTGACAAATTCTGTTCGCGCAAAAGCGCAAAATACAATGTTTGACACATGCATTCACATTATGCGAAGATAATTTCCAGTGAAATCTGCATAATCTGATGTACAGTAATTTGTATTCAGCACAAAATACAGCATGTAGCTTTAACTATGAATTGGCTAGTAATTACGCCTGTTGGCTGAATTCCAAGCCCCATCGCTAAATTGTTATTCACGAACTCGAGCAATCGGTAAGGCGTTGTAAACATTTTTAATAAAATATGATTTAGCAATTCACGCGACATTTACGGGATCCAGATAGAAATAATATACAAACCTTAATATATTATATAACGTGTATTCATCCAACGAATGTGTACCTGAAATGAAATGAACACTGTTTATTGAATTGAAATGTTCATTATGACCTGTGCAGTGGAAATTTGCATTATCACAATCATACCTTACATTACATCTAAGTTTACAATTTATGTAAATTTTCATTTACCTAATCGCTTTAGAACAGTACAGACATTTTAATGCTATTTAGTTCAAAACAACTTTAGCCAATTTGTTTAGAGACCCGTAGTAAATTCTAGTAACTTTAATCGTCCAGTCTCCGAATAAAACAAGTCGCTAACTTCACAACAGTGGTTTTCTTCGGTGTGAAGTTCGAACGTATAATTTCGGAACTACCGGGAGGCGGTGAACACTAAATTTGTGGGTGCAAATATGTTTAACTAGTTACAGATAAGTTGGGTCCGCTTTATTATCTATTCTATTTAGTTGGTGTTAGCTGTAAATTATTTTTAGGGTTTCGTACCTCAAAAGAAAAACCGAACCCTCAAAAAGATCACTTTGTTGTTCATCCGTCCGTCCGTCTGTGTTTTTTTCAAAACATTTATTCCGGAAACGTGTTAAAATTATTTTTTATTTTAATATAAATTTAATATAAATAGTTAAAATTAAAACCGTATATCAATCAATCAATCATTCAATCATTTTTAAACAATAAGTAATTCTCATACATCCAACCATTTTATTGGTGTGTGAATGTTTGCTCAAGTCAAGTCAAGTCAAAAAATTTTTATTCAATGTTGGTATTTTTATACACTTATTGAACGTCGGTATACATGATGCCTACCACCGGTTCGGGAATCTCCACATCCACTTAGATCGATGATCTCTTGAAGCTATAAAAAAATGAGACAAAAAAATATAGTTTAAAAAAACCAAAAAAACACGCTTTTAAAGAATATCGAACTAAAAAGTTGAAAATAATTTTAAAAAGAAACTTAAAACAGTAGTATATAAAAAATACTAGTATAATTGAGGGAAAAGCGTGGGGCGCTTTGTGCCATAATTTTCGTATATCGAGCGACCCACGCTTTTCCCTCAATTATACTAGTATTTTTTATATACTACTGTTCTAAGTTTATTTTTAAACTTTTTAAAATTATTTTCAACTTTTTAGTTCGATATTCTTTGTTTTTTTAAACTATATTTATTTTATACTTTTTAGTTATTTTATACATTCATCCTTGATGTAAAAGGCAATTTAGGTGTAGATACTAGACTGTTGTAAGATAGAGGTCCATTTAATAAATTAGGAGACAGTTGGCGTGTGGCACAACACGAGCACAAGTCACAACTCACAGCACGTGTGCGGTGTTCACGCGTGGAATAACTTCAAACGGTTGCTTGGCGACCGCATTGTATTGATAGTTATGGTGTCTACAGACACACGAATTTGGTACGGAGCGTACATCGAACCATATCCGGAGACCAATTTCGGTGTCGCTACACACGCACGGATTTGGTACGGTGCAGTGAAGCGAAACGCTCGACACTCGTGTGTTCGATTTTATGCTCTATTACATTAGCACAGAGTTCTATTTACAGTGCGGTTTTTAAACGACGACGATGATTCCCGCAATTCATTGATAACGGGCAGTGATACCAACACTTTAAAAACTATTTCTCCCCAAATTTTACCCCTGATTACTTATACCATTGATAGGTCTAAGAGATAATAAGCTAGAAAGAAAGGTTATGTGTTTAACATAAAGACTTACGCGTGAGTAACATAAAACTAACTTGTCTTAATCTGATTTCACTCCCAATACATTTTCATATCCCTGGCTATATACACACATTAAAATATTTTTGATTATTACATACAAATTGATTCATAAGGAGTAAACTCTAAACATCCTGTCCTCTAGTAAACCCCGTAGATATTTTCCCTAATTTTGGGGGGTACATCCCTAAGTTGGCAACACTGATACTGTTGTACGGCCAAACCGCCGGACTGCTCTACATACGCACGAATATGGTACGGAGCGTACCAGATCCGATGCGGACAACGGTGAACTCTTCGCCTTCTTCATATGTTCCCCGGACTGCCCTACACACGCTCGGATCTGGTACGGAGCGTACCAGTTTCGTGTGTCTGTAGACACCATTACATACAAGCAAGCAAACAAGCTTACATACAGGTGAAGTTAATATACAAGCGTGTTAAAAACAGCCGTTTTGCCATAAAAAATGCACACTCTCACGGGAATCAAAATTCATAAGGTTCTCCATACTTCCCATTGACGAAGAACTATGAAATTTGCCAAGTCCTACCATCGATATAGGTACTATAAATATAAGAAAAATCTAAAAACTGCACATTATAGTAATTAAACCATAAAAATAGGGCTAAGTTTATGAGGGGGTCAAATTTCAAGTTTGAGTTATTAGTTCAAATGGGGTATCATAATATTATGAAAATGTTTGATGTGAGTATTTCAAAACGTATTTTATTCATTTTTTATGACGCATATTTTTATTTTTAAATGAAAAATCTCAAAAATAATAGCTCCATAAAACTTTTATCATCCATTTTCAGGCACGACAAAAACTGCGAGATCTCGATTCCTGAACTATTAAACCTACTTTGTACGGAACCTCAGTGGACGAGTCCGACTCGCTCTTATCTGTTTTTTTGACACTACTTGTAACCGGTAAACATAGAAATTATAAACTAAGTAGGTTGAAGAAAACAAGCTGGTTTGTAGCAGGCGGGACCCATTTTCAAATTATAAATCATACAAAAATAAATGGGTCCCGCCTGATATCAAACATAATGTCAAATATTTCAATAAGGCTTTCAGCTCATAGTGTAGTCTCTTGTCTTGTTTCGGTCTTTTTAGTGCGATGCTGGTAGGTATATTTTTTGCAGTCGGGTTTAATATTGATCACACTTCAGAGCCTACAGGGTTTGCAAGGGGTTTGCTGATAATGGTTTGCACTGTGAACAATTATTATGCCAGTAACTAAAAAAAAAAAAAAAAACAATGTGACGTCTTCTAAGAACTTATGAAAAATACACAGTGAAGCAAACTTATTTTACTTACCTTCTTTTCTAATTTTACTAAACTTATTTTATATTACTAAGCCTAAAATATTTTTAAGGGTACCTATGATTATAATATTATGCAATATAATATTTTTCTTAATATTTCATTAAACGAAATTTCATTTGCCGAGCAAAAAAAGCAACAGAGTTACGAACTTTATCTTGAACTAAAGGATAAAAAAAAGAACTTCATTCATGCAAACTCAATCAAAACTGTGCTTTTCGACCACGAAATAGAGCTGAAACTCAATTGGCGTCAAAGGTCCGTATTACTGAAATCGGTAAACGGGCAACTTTGCGGACCGCGGAGTTTGAAAGTTTTGAGTGCATTGCCGAGTTAGGCTCTGGGCACTCTACAACTAAACCGCTCGGAAATTGCACTACGAGACTCCGTTTGATAGCGTTTTTCAAAAGTTGAAGCTCCGCAGTTTCATTCATTTAAAAATTATTCCTCATTTCGCCTTTGATGAAGCGACCTTTTTTTTTAAACTGGATTTTTTAACTTTGTCATTGGGATTTTCTTTAGGTGCAACGACTTCTGTAGCATGTCTATTTGAAAGCCGCTGATTTTAAACGGAGCTGATATCTTACTATAACAAGTAATCCACGCTTCGCTCTCATCTAAATTACATGATGCCCGATGATGCGATAGGCTAGCCGCACACACACACCATATTATTGGCAATAATACTCATATTGACAATAATATTCCTTGTGTGCGAGGCTGCGGGTCATATTGCCGATTTTTTGGATGTGTTGACTAGTATTGACGAATTTATTCTGTCAATAATATTGCTCATGTGCAGCTAGCCATACAGCAGCGGGGTTGTGGTATTCACAACAGTTCCCATGGCCGCACCAAAAGAAGGACATCGGGGCGTTTAGTTGGTAAACTCGGTGCAAATCTCTATGGGACTCCAACATAAGCCTGCACTCTTCCCAAGGGCATACATAACGCATTTCCCCTCGAAAAAGAAAAGGTAATTCACGTTTACATGTCTAAAAACTGTACTTGGATAGTACCTAAGCGTAGGTACTATCTACTAACACTAAGTAGGTAGCTACGTACTTATGAGATGGATTTTCGCGGACGATTTTTTATCATGTTAACATTTTTCACACGTAACTACTGTAGTATAATATGTATCTTACTGTAGCATAAAAGTATCATGTAACTATTAGCAACTTTATTAATTGGCACCGAAACTTGATAGGTTAGCTTAATTATTTGAAAATCAAATCAAAATTGTGAACACTTTCGAACTTTAGTGGGAACGTAATTCCGATCTTCTTCAATATTCAACTCGAGATAGGATTTTCGAAGTTAGTATATTACTGACAAAAAAATGTAGCAGTACAAAATATTAAATATACCTACTTAATAATTTTTTTTAGTTCTTTAAGTTACCAATTTCTTTTTTTAAGCGATTATGTATTTGAACAGCTTGGATAATCTTAATGTCAATAATATATTGTTGTTATAGGTATATCTAAGTATATACATTATTATATTATTTATTTTAAAAACGTTGAACTCAAAGAGCACCTAAAATGTTATAAGATTAATTGCTTTTATTGAATACCAAACTTTATTTCATTTCAATATTTTTCTATTTAAAGTACAATAACAAATATTAAGAATTTAATAAATGAAAGACAATAATAAAAGAAAACATGCAGTAATTCCGTCATAACTTATTTTAGAATTGTAATATGACGAAATATTTTTTTTTACAATAATATGATAAAACTATGACTATTAACTTTGACTATGACTATTAACCTATAGCATGGAGTACCTATATAAAATAAATCCTTACATAAAACGTATGTCCTCTTTAATATGTCCCTATGGCGCTTATCTATACATTATACTTTGGTGCGGACATTAAAATCTCACACCGGATATTAGCACAATAGCTAAATAATCAAAAAAATATACGAAACCAATTTTTTTGCAAGACAATGTAATTGACTCCCACAAAAGGCAAGAGAACTAAACCCAAAAGTTTGAGATAAAGTGACAAAGTTGGCGGAGTTTTCCGAAAACATTTTTATCCGCAACTTTCCTCTTTTCAAACAAGACTTTACATGACAATGGCTCTTTAAAAAACTTAGAGACGCCAAGGAATTATTTTATTAAGATTACGCGGACTTAATTAAATCAAATTTTTGGGGTCAAATTGATAAGTTACTTCCGCGGTGTTGACAGCTATAATTAAGAATTATCTTTTCAGTACGTTAAGAATTATCTTTTCAGTACGATATAGACTACTGTATGTACTTTCTTTAGTAAAATATTTAGCTGACTGCAGTACTTGCAAGAGTTCGAATGTCATGCTAGACCACTCCACATAGTTCGGCGCCGTTCTCGCAATGAATTGTGTATTTTCTTGTATAGGTATTGAATAAGGTTCAATTTTGAATCAAAATTGCAGCGCCGTGTCGGGTATTGTCTCGTTTCGATGTGAACTGACCCTAACATCAGCCGACGATGACACCGAAATGTTATTATGTGTATGAGCCCTTTCGTGTGACTTAAATACGCTTAAAAAAATACACCCTTATTCGACAGTTGGATAAGAAAAGAGATACCGGATAAAAGTTATTCAAATGTCTATTACTACACTCGGGCATAATTTATTAGTAATAAACTCTGTTTTCAAACTATACGTTAAATCTTCATGTAATTATTGTCACCATAGGATTAGTGATAATGTTGCTGCAAAAAAAGCCTCCGTGGTCCAGTAGTTTATAGCTTAGCTCTCGACTCGGAGGTTGTGGGTTGGTGGGGTTGGGAATCGAAACCAACAAAAAATGTTCCACGCCTGATCTGACAAGAAATATGATCCATGCGTCTGATGGGCATGTAAGAAGTCGGTCCTGTACCTGATCTCTCGCCAGTCGATTCGGTTATTCGTCCCATTGGGCAACGAGAGTAAAGGAAGAGAGTATGCTCTTGTGTAATGGCCACTGGGCACACACTTGGGCACTATAAAATAACTCCTGCGTAATTGGCCTAGTTTCCATAAAACCGGCCACCGTCACCGAAATCGGCGTCAAGAGCTATTATTGGTGACAATCTTATCCATTATTTCAGGATTTTCCTAATTCCGGACAAGAATAATCAGTAGACAGTTATTATCACACCCACCGCCCGTAGCTAAATTACGACAATAATTGGAATGCAAATGTCTTATTACAATTCCACGTATGCTCGCCCGTGAAACTGATATGGAGATCAACATAATATGTATTAATATAACATCTACAAACTAAAGTATATTATTCTATTTGTATTAAAGAACATATGAGTTGACAGTTGTATATATGTACTAATAAAATAAAGAGGAAAAGTTTGTTTGTTTGATTGCATCGAATAGGCTCCAAAACTACTGGACCAATTTTGATGAAATTTGGCACAGATGTAAAGTCGCGGAAAAATTTACGGTTTCTGCGAAATTAACTTTTGCGTGCACGAAGTCGCGAACATCTAGTATTTTATACGTTTGTGGTGAGGTTACGCATATGATGGGAGGTTACTCGTTTGTTCTAAAATAAGAATATGCAACAAACGAAATCTGTCGTAAGCATTTCATTTTAATGAGCACACAGCCAGTTTTGAAGGAATCATTATTATTATACCTGAAGCAAAACCTTGCAGTACAGTTTTACGAGAATTCTAATAACAAAGGAGTATGATATTTGGCACAGTTAAAGTTTATGTGAAGGAAGGTGTGCAGAAATTTAATATTCATAAAATAATTCTTATAAATACAAATAATTCGTTTATTAAATAATAACTTAAACGGTTCACATTACAATTTACAATATTGAAAAAAATATCCATTTAAAAACTATTTAAAATAATTAAATGATTATCTAAACGTTATTCAAATAATTAATAAAAACAGGCCAAGTGCGAGTCGGACTCGCGCACCGAGGGTTCCGTTTAAACCTGTAGTAATTTTGTTACAGCCATTAAATACCTGAGTATTTGATATTAATAATTTCAATTTAATACCTCCACGTGTTCATGAGGAAAGGGGTAAATCTAAAATTATAACAAATGTTTTTATTATATGATGTTACTAAAAATATATGGTTTTTTATTTTATCTGTGCTATAAGACATTGCTTCGTGCCAAATTTCAAGATTCTAAGTTCACGGAAAGTACCCTGTAGGTTTTGAGTTTGAGAGTGTCGAAAATTTGCGCCATTAACGGCTGTATCTTTTGATTGCGTTGGCTTAGAAGTTTGATTTTTACACAGCTCTAAGGGACCGTAGACCTTAGTATTTAATATAAATTCCAGTTTGATACCTCCACGTGTTCCTGAGAAATAGGGTCTTGACAGACATTCGGACGGACAACAAAGTGATCATATAAGGATTTCGTTTTTTCCTTTCGAGGTACGGAACCCTAAAAATAACAAAAATACCTCAGATTATTTACACATACTACCGTGCGTTTCACAGATACAATTTTGTTCTTTTAATATCTAAGTGGTAAAAGAATCCTTATAAAGTTCAAACTTATAAAATATACAAACAATTTTGGGCAAATTTCAAGCACAGGCGACCTCTAGTAAGTATTAAAGTATACTCACCATTATCTCGTCTTAGGTTCCTTTTACTTTGAACACCAGGGATGACTGTAGGTGACCTAAAACAAACAGAAATTAATGTATACATATGTATGTTACACACTTTTAGTTTTACAAATGTATTTTATCTAAAATCCAAAAATTTCATATTATCATCTTTAAGCAACATTATCATATTTAAGCAACAAAACAAACTAACAAGCAGACGTATCTCCCAATGGTCAGTGATTGCAGCAAGCAGAGATGTTGCTGGTCTTCCCCCTATATCCATACTCACTTAACGAAATAGAAAATGGTTTCCTGTGAGTCCGTAGTATCACTCTATTTTACAATAAGTAAATACAAAATCAGATCAGCCAAAAAACCTCACAAATATCAACCCTATCGAGTTGGCATAAAACTTTAAAGGCAATAAAATACCAGCAACGAAACAGCTGATAAGCGCTTTTTTATTTCACTGTCCATTACGAACGCCGCGGTTTCTCTAAACGTTTATCACTGTTCCACAGAGAAATACATGAGCTGCAGCCTGCAATGTAAATTATCTACGAGTTAATAATAAACACTCGCCTGTAATAAAATGAAAGAATAACTATCTGAATTCTCATTATAAATCGAAAAAAAAAGTAAGGCAGTGTTCAAGAATTAATTAATAATAAATATATATTATTAAAGCAAAACTTAGGAAAAAGCAGAAATTAATATTGGAAATTGGAAAATTTAAACGTCATGGTTCTCAATTAAAAATTTATTTAAAAAGATGATGTGCCAGTTTCACATTCGAAATTCAAACTAAGTTTGACATTTTGGCAACCTGTTTCGTTCCGTGCAATTTTAACAGCACTATTTAATAAAATAGAAAAATCAATTTCTATGAAATAAATAATTACTCGACAGGAACAATTGGCGTTAACGGATTCCTAATGTTTCGAATGAATCTTGTATTAAACGCTGGTCATGATTTATAAACAATATTCTCATTCGATATTACGTTACGAGTTGACATTCGATAACGTAACGTATTCGAATGAAAATTGTATAAACGCTGTCATAATTTTCATACAATACTCTTTCGTTAGCTTTACGAATACGTAGTGGTCAATTGTTCCTTCTTACCCCACTGGTTAACATTATTCGAAATTTCATTTCATTTCCCGTGTGCAATGGAAAATTCCGGAATTTTGTATTTCTAGGTCAGACCTCAAAGCTGCCATTACAAGGTTCTGATGCGTCAGCCAAATCTAAATTCATTGCTGCGAGCACGGAGCAAGCTACGGGATATGGAACAAAACTAGATGAATAAAAGTTCGTTCCTTTGTATAGTATACATCATTTTTAGGGTTCCGTACACAAACCCCCTTACTAATAAACGCTGTATAAGCTTTGAATAGTTATACAGTGTTTTGTTCCCGTCACACAAGTGATATTTTTAATTCGATTGAAGAAGACAAAACACTTATAACTATTCAAAGCTTATACAGCGTTTATTAGTAAGGGGGTTAGAGTAAAAACGGGACACTGTTATTGAGACTTCTCTGTCTGTCCGTCCGTCTGTCACCAGGCTGTATCTCCTTAACCTTGATAGCTAGACAGTTGAAATTTTCATCATTTTCATTTTCCGTTGTCGCTATTACAACAAATATTAAAAACAGAATAAAATAGATATTTAAGGGGGGCAACAAACGTGAATTTTTTGCAGCAGTGAAAATTTTCTTACTTTTACTTAAGATTGTCTAAAAGTTAGAAAGTCAAGCTGTAAAAGCCAATGTTTGAAACTATTATAATCAATATTATAATCTACATTTGTATATTGATACAGCTAAGTATATTTGGTGTATGTAAGCAACCCTTTAGTTGAATTACTTATTGTCGAGAAAAAGTTATTTTTTTTTACATGTTAGGTATGTAGAGACTAGAAGTTACCCGCGACTTCGTACGCGCAAAAGAAAATACCGCAGGAACCGTAAATTCCGCGACAAAATGTAGCCTATATCGTTCCTAGCGATCTAATATCCGTGCCGAATGTAATCAAAATCGTTCCAGTACTTTCATAGCCTATTCAATGCAAATAAACAAATATACAAAGAAACAAATCTTTCAACTTTATAATATGTAGATGAATGTACCTAGTAGTAAGTAGTAAACAATTATTTTCAGCGAAATGGGAAAAATCATTTATACTTTATACCCCTTACTAATAAACGCTGTATAAGCTTTGAATAGTTATACAGTGTTTTGTTCACGTCACACAAGTGACATTTTTAATTCGATAGAAGGAGACAAAACACTGTGTAACTATTCAAAGCTTATACAGCGATTATATTAGTAAAGGGGTATGTTTATGGTAACAAACGTTCTCTATGTAGAACGCCTTCAATCTTCATTATTGCAAAACCAGTTTCACTCTATTCCAGCGAAAAACGTGTTATTAGGTACTTTGTTTTCATACTGCAAGTTACTAGCAGAAGCTGGTGTTATGTGCATTAAAAATTGGCCTACAACTTGCATAGCGTCGACAGAAAGTTAGGCATCGCAGGCTGTTAACCGACTTTCTGGTATCTAACTGGTACTGCCCTTGTCCAACAATTCCTCTATGGTATAACCTACCCTTAGGGTAAGTTCACACCGAATTGAGACGATACGCTACGCGTTGCTGCATTTAGAAAGCTTTTCGAAGTTGTTGTTTATTCGCTTCGCAAAAAGATACACGTTTCATATGACATCTGTCATACACCGCACATGCGCTTAGCGCAGTACAACCTAACATTCGAACTGTTACGATGAAAGATGTATCTTCTTGTGTAATGAATAAAGTTGAATTTTGAATAGCTAATTTTTAAAAAATATGGAGTTTCGTTTCGGTGTGAATTGACCCTAAGGGTAGGTACGGTCGAGGTCTGATCCGGTGTACCACTTTTCGACCTTATTACTTGGCAATAAGGTCGAAAAGTAGTACACCGGATCTGACCTCGACCGTACCTAATACCATTGAGGAATTGTTGGTCTTGAATCTTGACTCGTGGGTAATATACGTGAACGTAGATACCATAGAGTCAATTATGCTAAATAAAACCTGCAATAATACAATTACAATCAAGTCCCGACACGCTAAAACTGTCAAACGGTTCTCGTATACGTCAAAGTAACGTAACATGCGCTATTGGTCCAAATTTCACAAAATCAGCTTATTATAACATTTCGCTTCACTTACAATACAATCTAAGTAAAATGAGTCTACTTTAAATACGAGAATCGAGGTTCAGAAAGTCGGCTGCGGCGCGTGTGTAAGCATTTATAACACGGTCACATTAACTAGACGCATGGGATTGATGACGTCATTTTGGCGTTCTGCAACTACAACAGAAACAAACGAACAAACTGTAACAGAAAACTAACGAAAATATCGACGCGTGTATCAGTAACAGAGATGCTGACCATAGTGACGTTTGCCCGGCGAGCTAAGGGAACGCGGTGGGAAGCGGCAGGGCTTTGCATTCCAGCGATGCGTCAAGTTAATGTGACCGCGTTGTACACATGCGCCGCAGCTCCGGCGGCGCCGCTGCCGCTGCGTCGTTACAGGATTTGTATTATAATATATATTTTTCAATAGAAGCTGTTATATTAGCTGAAATAAGAACTTAGCGTCAAAATAAAGCATTAACACTTTTTCAAAAGTGTAGATACAATTTTGAAAAAGTGTAACTAAAAGTTACTAGCAACTTAGCAAGCAACTGTCGAGTGCTAAGTAAACTTTACACTGACACTGGCGGGTCATAAGGAAAATAGAATGAAGATGAAGTGTGGTAATTTAAAATCCTTAGTCTTTGTATGAATGGAGAAAGGGTATTTCATACTGTTGGCGTGTAATATCGTGATAAATTAAAATCTATAGTAGCAAACTGTATGGGTTTCTTTAATTACTTACATATTATAGTCGTGACGACATGCCCTGTATAAATGCGTTAAAATGTATATGTGAGTGCTACACTGGGGCTATCGCAACTTGTCATCTACGGCTAATATGACTAGTTAAGACTAGGATAAGCGCATGCAATATTTAAAAAAAGGTAATGACAGATTACTTGTATGAATTTTCATAAGGGGTTTAAAAGGAGAATATAATCACTACGTGGGGGCTTATCCAAAGGGCTTATCCCTTTTGAAGTTATTGTATTCCTTGTTGACAACGAAATTTTTTTTTTTATGTAATGAGCCAGGAAACGAGCAGACGGATCGCCTGATGGTAAGCGATTACCGCCGCCCATGGACACTCGCAACACCAGAGGAGTTACACTTGTAACTCCTCTGGTGTTGCGACTTGCGTTCCTGGTCCTTAAAATCCCCAATCCCCCCATGGGCCTCCGGTAACCTCACTCACTCGGCGAAACACAACGCAAGCGTTATTTCACGCCGGTTTTCTGTGAGGTCGTGGTATTTACCCGGTCGAGCCGGCCCATTCATGCCGAAGCGTGGCTCTCCCACAGTCTGAAACTGAATAATTTTAGAACTTTAAATAATTAATTTGTTTACCTGTTTTGGTGATGGATATAGTACGCCCAATCCTCTTCGTATAGATCACTAGACCTGGTTATAGCTGAAACAAAAGAATTGTATTTCAAGTTAATGTAATAGGGTAATGTAATTCCTATTTCATCATAACACTAGATGTGGCCTTCGCGACTGCGTGCGCGCAAAACTTTATTTCGCAGAAGATAAGAAGAAGCCTATGTCCTTTCCCGTGGTCTACTCTACATCTGTGCCAAGTTTCATCAAATTCGGCCCAGTAGTTTCGGAGCCTATTCAATGCAAACAAACAAAATTTTACTCTTTATTATATTAGTATAGAAGTATAGATAACATGCTTAATTATAATTCTTATACTAAGATTGGGACTATAACATGATCCGGAATCTGGAAGGCCGGGGAATTTTCAGAACATTAAAGAAATAACTCTGAAATAATACACTAGAGCTGAAAATCATACACACGAGTGTCGAGTCAAATGTCCATGTCATATATGATAGCTCGACACTTCGATTTTCAACTCTATTGTTAATAGCGCAGTGTTCTGGTTTCAGTGCTCTGAATTTTCCGGTGCCCGCCAGATTCCGGTGCAATATATAAGGTTTGGTAAAATCAATTACGGATACTTCGGGCATATGATCTGCTGCTTATGTAAAGACATTTAAGAAGAAAAATAATTGTCATACTCGAAAAAAAAATTTTGTCTTTATAAGGGCGAGTTTGCGTTTTGTGTCGCCCATACATTAGATGATTATTTTAGTTTGAGTATGACAATTATTTCTTTGCCTAAACGTCTTTACCTAAGCAGTAGATCACGTGCCTGAAGTATCCGTAATTGATTTTTGGAGACCTTATAATAAATAGAGCCAGCCTAAGAATTAATTTTCCTGAAAATTCTTAACGTATAGGTTTTCAATTTTGCTAGTGGAATAACAGATAGAATATTAATTATGAAAACGAAATCTTATAGCTTTTGTACTTTACCAAGATGTTTAATTATACAATGTCTCCAATATTTTTTGTAATTACCTACGTGAGGAGAAAGTTAACAACATAATATGACGTAATAGATCTTATTTCTAAGTAGTCTAGCTTGATTAGATTTAGGTACTCGATGAGAATATTCAATTACATTTAGGGCTTGTTTCAAAATAATAATAATAATAATATAATAATATCTATGGACGCTTCACACCACGTCAGTCTGGCCCCGTGGTAAGTATCCGAAGAACTTGTGTTACGGGTACCAGACAACGGAAATATATTTAATACTTTTTATACTATACTCTTAATTAAGATTTTTATTATATTATACACATATTTAATACACGTCCATGAGCCAGGTACACAGAAAACTTTTTTGTTCCCTGACGGGATTTGAACCCGCGACCTCCGGCTAAAGCGCCACAGCGCTCACCACTGAGCCACGGAGGTCGTCAAAATATGTATATTGATAAGGTCAAAAAGCTTATTAGCATGTTTTCTCTCTGTCGCACAATATAAAGTATTTTTTTACTGTGATCAGTTGGTCCATTAGAGCATCGTTTCTCGACCTTTTTTATGTCGCGACCCACAAAAAAGCCAAAAAGTTAAGTAAAAAGTCTTGCGTCCCCGTCAGGATTTTTTCGACGTTCGATACACAAGATTCGTTCAAAAAAGGAATCTTTTGTACCTATATTTAGTTTGTATTTATTGTTTTTCAACAAACTGTGACCCCCTTTAAAAACAAAGTCGACCCCCCAGGGGTCGCGACCCATCGGTTGAGAAACAATGCCTTAGAGCACGGATGCTCTAAGGTTGGTCCATATTCGCTGGGTGCGAAGTACTAGGTGGGGGTATCATAATCGATCGCAGCGCTCATGGTGGCAAAAAGTAGAAATAATGTAGGCTCTGTCATCTGTCAATGCCGAAGCAATCTTTTAGTTTCTAAAATTCTAAAAGCGTTTTTTAAGGTATCAAAGTTTTAATATTAAATATCTATGTATCAAAATAACAGATGTTTGTCTGATAATGCGGGCTTGAAGTATCACTAGAACTCTGTCCTTGTTTTGTTCTTAATTCCGCTACATCTCGGACATGTCCAGCAGATACCAACAATTTTCCTTTACAAACGGATTGTGGTTGAAATTTTATATTGAGTGATACTCACAAACTCGGTCTTTAAAATAATACTCATTTTGATCTGAAAACAATATTTAATTTATTACTAAAATTTAATTAAATTTAATTAATTATTATTTAATAAAACCATTAAAGTAGCTTTATCTTCTTGTTTTACAGTAAAACTACAATTAAAAAAGAAGTAAGCAAACCCAGATAATATAACCAAAATAAAAAACACTTTTGAATAGATTTTACATACCACATTTAATTTGAAGACCAAGAATGATTTTACAACACTGTCCACCCAAATCACAGTAATTTTGAAGTTTACATTAATAACACAATAGTATTTTTAGGGTTCCGTAATAATTAAGGAACCCTTATAGTTTCGCTCTGTCCGTCTGTCTGTCTGTCTGTCTGTCCGCGCCTCTAGCTCCTGTAATTATGAATATAAATTGATGAAATTTGGTATTGTTATAGATTGTGTATAGATCACGGTTTCGGGATCATAAAAAAATAATAATTTTATATTTTAGGGGTAGCTCTCCATACATGTGAAGTGGGAATGAAAAATATTTTTTCACTCTACCCCATCGTGTGGGGTATCGTAGAATAGGTCTTTTAAAATAAAGGCAAGGTTTCATACGTTACTTTTTTATAAAGTTGACCATTTTCGAGTAATCGGCCTCCAAAATAGTTTGTAAGTTCGTCCCCCCCTAGCATTTTTAAACTATAGGAGATAGAAACTTGCAAATTTCCATGCTGATAGATCATGCTAAATACTCTTTAGGAAAATTATTGTTTTAATATTTTATCACAATGCCGCCAAAAATTTAAAAACGCCAGAACGGTCAAAGCCAACAAAGTTGCGAACGCTAGGTGGCGTTGAAGTCGTGCACGGAGCGAATAGTAGGCAATAAAGCATTAAAGAACACAAAAAAGTACTTTTCTCACAGATATTAACATAATAATATAATAATAATTGCACGGCAGTGCCCCCGCCAAGTCAAGCGCGAAGCAAACACTGTCGTACCATTCTTTACTGGAACCATTTCGCCGCATTTTCAGGCCCCTATTTGAGAACCTCTGGATAAGACCAGAACGTTGATCTGGGGGCACAGCAGTGCCCCCGCCAAGTCGAGCGCGAAGCAGACACTGCCGTACCATTATTTACTGGAACCATTTCGCCGCATTTCAGGCCCCTATTTGAGAACCTCTGGATATGACCAGAACGTCGATCTGGGGGCACGGCAGTGCCCCCGTCGTCAAGTCGAGCGCGAAGCAAACACTGCCGTACCATTCTTTACTGGAACCATTTCGCCGCATTTTCAGGCCCCTATTTGAGAACCTCTGGATAAGATCAGAACGTCGATCTGGGGGCACAGCAGTGCCCCCGCCAAGTCGAGCGCGAAGCAAACACTGCCGTACCATTATTTACTGGAACCATTTCGCTGCATTTCAGGCCCCTATTTGAGAACCTCTGGATAAGACCAGAACGTCGATCTGGGGGCACGGCAGTGCCCCCGTCGTCAAGTCGAGCGCGAAGTAAACACTGTCGTACCATTCTTTACTGGAACCATTTCGCCGCATTTTCAGCAGTGCGATTCTCTAAGCGCAAACATCGTAACAGCCTAGATGGCAGCGGCTGTTACAGTGATGAGAGCTTTATCGGTATTCTCTAAGATTAGTTTCTACGCTGTTCGACACTAGCGCCGCATGGCTGTAGGCGGCGTGATTTGAAATTAAATATTTAAATTTTCTTATATGAAATCGGTATTCTCTAAGCAAAACAGCCACAAACTTCGACTACAGCCTCGACGTACGCTTACAACTTTTAATGTCAAATGAAAAGCTACAATTTCGTGGCTGTAGCCTAGGATTTTCGGTCCATTTACATTGTGTTTAGTTTATGTTAGTGATATTTGAAGTTGGATTACTCTTTAAAAATGTAAGTATTTAATACCTACCTAATATAATATTACTTTACAATCTATTTAAAAATGCAGAACACATGAAGCAGTAATTTAAAGAAATTACGTAATTGTTTTTTGTGATAACAGGGCCGCAAGTCTTGTGTATGTTGTACCTTCTAAAAGAAGCTAACCTACCTACCTTAATAATAATTGTCTAGGTACTTATTAATTGACCTTTGTAGTTAAATATTTGATCCAGTGTAGTATCTACTATCTTCTGTGTTACAACTTACACCTAGTTCGCACTGAGTTAAGGTAGGGCCTAAGTATAAGTATGTACATGCTATGTATAAGTTATAGTGAAACTTTGTATTTCTATTTTACTAATCTATTATTATTACCTATCTACTACTATACATGAAGTGACGACAACATTATTTTATTTTTTCCAGATTCTATAAACTATCTTTTTTGACCATTGGAAGCTACCAGAATATAGTTGGAAAATCTCTTTTTAATTATGAGTTACAACCATCTGCTTATTGAAATTGAAACAAAGGTACTTAAGGTAATTATATATAATATATTATATGTACCTATATAAAGTTCCCTGTGTCGACGCTTTAGCTCTTTAACTCTATCTTTTGTTGCAGGTTTTATGACATAATTAAAATTCGTGTGATCGGCTGTGTTAATGGTACTTTGGTGGCCATGATTCGTCCCAAAATACAAGAAGAATGTTATTACTGCAAAAAAACCATTCAAGAAATGATTTAATTGTAGGTGTTATATTATATACTTAATATAAATTTATTAAAATATAAAAGTATTTAACCTTTAAATAAAAATATTTGTTATCTTGAAAAATGATTTTTAAGGGGGGGGGGGCTACAGCATCACCTGGAGCAACTAAATAGAGACAGCATATTTGTTATGTATGAAAAAAACATATGTTTGCAGTTGACATTTAATAGTGAAAAGGCAGTTGATAATTTACTTAATATAATATCAATTATTCACAGGTGATTCTGCTTATGGACAGAGATCCTACTTGATGACCCCATGTGCCAATCCTGAGCCTGGTTCTCCAGAGAATCACTACAATACACTGCATAGTACAGCAAGGAATAATGTCGAAAGGACCATTACAATTTTTAAAGGCAGATTTAGATGTTTAGAAGAAATTTGGGCAAATGAAGTGTTGCAAAGTGAGCGTCATCACATAGAACTGGCATCTCTAGGCACCCTAGAACATGGTCGGGCTTGCCAACATCAACTTATATGTTATGGTCTGGGAGACGATAAATAATAGTGTAAATTGCTTTTTTACATGTATGTCTTAATTGTTAATACATACATAGTTAAGTAGTACTTATAATAATTTTTTTTTACATTATAGTATTGGAGTAAAAACTAAATCATAGCTTTTATTCTATTTTGCATCAAAGTTACTTTTTAAATATGACTTATTTATTACTTCCTCTATATAATAGTAATTATTTTAAATAAAAATATTATGAAATTAAAATCAAAGTTTATTATTGTTAACCACAAAAAATAATTACTTAAATTTCATTCTTCATGTTAGAGCTAGTTATTAGGAGCTCTAAACTGTAGTATTGTTTCAAGTGATTGCCGTGTGACGTCAGATATGATGTCACCTAAGCGGTCTATTGCTGCCGCCATTATGATGGGGCCCTGTGCAGCGGCCTCCCGCTTGCTCTTTGATGGCAATAAACCATTCAGGAAAGATTGCCATCTTGAAATAACGCGACGCTGTAACGGGGGAGATGTCTGCGTATTAATTTACCATTTCAACTCTATCTTGTATTCATAATTTCATTTCATACACCTTAAAACTCATCTGGTGAAGTAGCAATTACTGGTGTTAGTAGATTTTCAGCTATAGTGTCTCCCATAACAGCAGCTGCAGTTTCGTCCTAAAAATCAATATACTTTTTAAAACCCAAATACATTGAGTAGGCAATTACTTAAATATCTAAAATTATTGTTGACTTATATTTACATAGAAGGCATTGAAAAATACTGAAGAGAAATACTGGTACGTCGGTCGTCGTACGAGAAACATAATACGTGATAGTAAAATAATACTTACTTGTTCAAATCAGATTGTTTATGTTCACTGTGCGATGCACAACAATTCGCAACAACGTTTTGGTTAGATACCACTGATTTAGCGAACACACATTATTTCACATGTTCCCCATGTTGTATCACAAAATATTTTAAGTGATTTTCGTAGGTCGCTCGAATCGACCCATATCCAATTTAAAGCATACAAGACATTAGTGTGGCACTTGACCTTCTAACATGTTCGAGTGGATTTTTTAATTTTTTCACATAAAAGAGTTTAAATAGGTTACGTTTTTCACATGTTTAGTGTTTTTGTTTACAAACAACTCTGCTTATGATTTGACAGGTAACTTTTTTTAACTGTCACTTTAATAATGCTAAGACCACATTTACTAGAAATATTTTTACCTTTTTCTCAGCAATTTGATATTATTCTTACACAAATACATTCAAGTCATTCGTAAATATAACTTTGTATTCAAAAGTGCTAATAAAATAATAGTTATGACAAAGAAACAGCCAATATTTACGAGATAAAATTATATCGATAGTGCAAATACGGCTGCGCCCATCCCTCAAAAACAGCCTTGCGGACAGCCGTGCGCTCACGCAGCCGAGAGATCGTCGACGAGCTAATAGAGCTTAGAGAATACGAAAAATAACGCCTTGACCACAGCGAACGATGTGACGGCTGTGACATCCGTGATCACAGCGACGAACACAGCCTCAACACGTCGCTTAGAGAATCGCCTAGCTGGCCCCTATTTGAGGAGCTCCGGATAAGAACTCTAGCATGTTTCAATTTAACTAAATCAATAGCGGAAAGCTTAAGCTCTGGTGTTCGACTAGCCTCAATATTCTTAGACATGTCCAAGGCGTTTGATCGCGTCAATCATGCTAAACTTTTAAATAAGTTATCAAAATATGGTATACGAGGTAATGCCTTGAGTTGGATCACCTCGTACCTAAGTGATCGACTGCAATGTGTTGAAATATCGAAATTAAACAAAAAAGGTACATTAAAAATGACTTACAGATCGAAATACGTTAATAATGCAATTGGTATCCCACAAGGAAGCATATTAGGGCCTAAACTATTTCTACTGTATATAAATGACTTGCCTAGATATATAAACCATGACATAATACTATTTGCCGACGACATAACACTTATTATTAAACATAAAAATAAAAATCAATTAGAATTTAAAAATGAAATTATCCAAGCACTTAATTCCACAAACATCTGGCTAAGAAATAATGACTTAATTATAAATGTAGAAAAAACTAAAATCATAGAGTTTTTAACATATAACAGTAGACCAATGAACCTAAACATTGAATTTAACAATAAAAATATTGAATTGATAGATAATACAGTATTTCTAGGCATAAATATAGATAAATATCTAAATTGGAAAATCCATGTAGAAAAAATTTGCGTAAAACTAGATCGTTTTGTTTTCGTTCTTAATCGGCTAAGAAATATAAGCACCAAAGAATCAGCGCTTCTAGCTTACCACGGTTACGTAGCCTCAGCTTTAAGATACGGACTCATCCTTTGGGGCAATTCGACGCAATATGAAAGAGTGTTCATTGCACAGAAAAAGTGCATACGAGCGCTATGTGGTGCGAAATTTAATGAAAGTTGCAAACCACTGTTTAAAGAAAACAATATTTTACCTTTGCCATGCATGTACATTTATGAAATGACAACATTTGTTAAAAGTCACATGTATCTTTTCGAAAAAAAAGAAGACAATACAAATAGGCCTTTGAGACATAAAAATAAATTATGTATACCTCTACAAAAACTAGACGTCTTCAAAAGAAATGCTTATTGTATGGGAATAAAGTTATATAATCATTTACCTGACGACATGAAAAATACAAATATGAGAATATTCAAAAAAATATTATTTAATTTACTATTAAAAAAATGTTATTATTCTATTGATGATTATGTAAAAGATAATTACTTAAGGTTATCTTCATAAAACTAGCATAATACAATTAAAATTAAATGTAATAAAGTTGACATAAAGTAAGTGACGCTACAATTAATGTTCAGTTAATTTTATTTAATTAATATTTTATATTCATTACAATTATTATTATATTTTTTAACAATTGACATATTATAACATCATAACCAATAAAATTTTAAAATTCTAATTTAAAAAAAAATATGAAATCACTAATATTTACATACTTAGACATAAAAAAACTGAAGAATAAATAGGTATAATTTTTTAAGTTAAGTTAATTTTTTAAAGGTTTTTGAATATGACTATAAATTGTTTTCATACTGTAACTTAAATACCTTAAAATGTTATAATATATGTATTTGTTCTAACTAATTATTATTATTCAAGTTATAAAATAATAATATTATGAACATTTGCACGCCTTATCAAAGGCAGAATAAGCAAGAACAGAATTTATCACTGTAACACCTTGACATTGTACCTTATTTTGAGCAAATAAACATTATCTATCTATCTATCTATCTATCTAAGACCAGAACGCAGAAATTTTCGTCATCCAGTAAGCTATAATCACATACTTAAAATCCAAAATTTTAAGTCTGTAGGTCATTTAGTTCCGAAGTTAAGCGAAAGCAAAGTTTTGAATTTATGACACTCACTCACTCAGTCACTCACTCATGATCATCAGAATAGAACTAGTACTTCTCATGAACTCAGAGAGCTGAAATTTGGTACAGAGTTAGGGTTTAATGGCCACATAAAGGGAAAACTATAAAAACTAGGATAATCGAACATCTGGAGTACCTGGTGACCCTGATTAGAAAACACAAGAGTCCAACCAAACTATTAGAGATCGACAAAGCCTTTACAAAAAATATTCAACTTGGTGGGCCGCTTCATTTGATGTCAAAAATCGAAGGTCTGAAGTATCTGATGAAGAATACTCAGCTGGTTTCAGCTGATTAGAGATATGGTAATGCCCCCCTTCTACTATTGGTACATAAAAAAATCGACTGTCATTGCAAAAACCTAGCGAAGTGGGACACATCTTCTAATTTAATTTAGTCCGTAGCATCCCACTGTTGGGCGAATGCCTCCCCTTCTGCTTTTGATACGCATATAAATAAAATTAAAGGAAAACTCTGGATAAAACTAGACTGGCTTTTATACTTATATTTACAAGTTTACAAGAAGAAATAGTCGAACAATTAACTTTATTGTACTCGATCATTACACAAATTAAATAAACAAATTACACTAAAATCTAGTAAAATAAATCAATATGCCCACGTTTCTACAAAAAGAAGTGAAATCCCACCAAAAACATTCTGTAAAAAACTAGCCAAGTCTCGATAGGGCTGCTTGTTTATCTCTAAAAAGTAGTGAAATCTAGACAAAGTCGTGCCAAGTCTAAGGTTCCTTACTGCGATTTCTTTATTATTATAGTTAATGTTGTGTGACTTGGCCGTTGAACATTCTTTATACGTTACAAGTGGGTACAAGTCAATTTTGTTTACACGTAATGTATATCTGTTGTAACTACCTATGTTTGTTAAGCGAGATAAAAGCCCATATTGGTAATTGGACGCTAGTGAGTAGTGTCTCATTTTAGGCTGTTGTTGATTGTAGAACACATGTATTGGAGCAATGGTGTCATGGAGCCCCTTTTGTACCATTGTGTACCTTTCAACGGCCAAGTCACACAACATTAACTATAATAATAAAGAAATCGCAGTAAGGAACCTTAGACTTGGCACGACTTTGTCTAGATTTCACTACTTTTTAGAGATAAACAAGCAGCCGTATCGAGACTTGGCTAGTTTTTTACAAAATGTTTTTGGTGGGATACTCCTATTTTATTATAGGGTCAATTTACACCGAATAGAAACGATACATGACAATATGCCGCTGCATTTTTACGATAGCTATTCAAAATACACGAAGATTTCGAATATAAAGTGCACTTGTGCAGTATATGACTGGTGTCATATTATGAAATGTGTATCTTTTGTGTAGTTAATAAAGTTCAATTTTGAATAGCTATCTGAAAAATGCAGCGCCACGTAGCATCGCGTATCGTCGCGATAACTGACCCTAAGGCCAATTGTTAGACTCAGTTCAACATCTACAATACGCACGCGTCTTCTACCTCATTGCTCAGTCAAACGCAAAATCTATTGGCTTTTTGTTGTTTTCATCAGAGTATTTTCACACACTTAATCGTATTACGTCAATTAGGCGTGCAAAAACCACGCAGACTGGCGTGCGGGCGAGCGAGCGGGGTGAGCGAGGCGAGCGAGCATTAGTTCGACCGAACGGTAATGCATCATTCATATTCATATTCATATTCATTTATTTATTTGCTTCAAAAGTGGTGATACATTTGGTGTTACAAATATAATTTATTCTTATGATCTAACACTTTTCACTAATAATAGCATGCAAACATAATAAGAAGGTAAATATTTTAATAATACGTACAATGGTCTTAATTACTTAATCTATTAATAGTCCATTAGATACATTCCATTATCACATTTTGTTCAAATATTACAATTCACAAATATTATTAAATTCAAACATTAAACAATTCATTACATATTCTATATTAAGTCCATTAGATACATTCCATTATAACATTTTGTTCAAATATTACAATTCACAAATATTATTAAATTCAAACATTAAACAACTAATTACATATTCTATATTAAGTCCATTAGATGCATTCCATTAAAACATTTTGTTCAAATATTACAATTCACAAATATTATTAAATTCAAACATTAAACAATTAAACAATTTATTATTCATTATATTATATTCATGAGTAGGTCTTTCAATTAGTCAACAATTTTTATATAATATATTAAAGTAGTTCAATTTGTTAATTACATTCATTATGTACTATGTTGTATTTTGAAATGTCAAATGTATGTTAAGTATGATATTAATGAAATTTTATAATTTTTGCACATTTAAAAATTCTGTGATGGAATAATAATTTTTAAGCTTAAGCCATTTTATTAGTTCTTTCTTAAACTTATTATAAGGTAGAGATTTTATGTCTGTTGGGGTTGCATTGTATGCCTTAATGCACATAGCATAATGTTCTTTTTGATAAAGATTTGTTCTTGGTATAATGTCTAGTACTAAACGCTTGGGGTTCCTTTTATTCCTTGGATAAATTTCACTCGCCTCTTTAAAATATATGTAGTGAGTTTTTACAAAATTAACTAATTCATAAATATAAAGGCAAGGAAGCGTCATAATATTTAATTTTTTAAATAGGGGCTTACACGATTCGTATGAAGGCTTACCAAAGATTGCTCTAACACATTTTTTTTGTGCTATGAACGCTTTATTTATATCTGTCGAGTTACCCCATAGTAGTAGACCATATCTAAGTATCGACGCTATATAACCATGATATGCCGAAAGTACAGTCGGAAGAGTAGATATTTGTCGTAATCTATGTAGGACATATACATAGCTATTTAATTTGTTACATACATATTCTATATGAGCTTTCCAGTTAAGATTTTCATCAATGTGTATACCTAAAAATTTTGTACAGTTTACTCTTTGAATGCATTCATTTTTGTAAATAATTTTTAAATCATTTTGTTTAGTACCGTAATTATTAAACTGTATAAAATTTGTTTTAGTTAAATTTATATTTAAATTATTAGCATTAAGCCAGTCTACTACCCCCTTAATCGTATTATTAATTTCAGTGTCAATATTTTTATTACAATTTATTAATATCGATATATCATCTACAAACAAAATACTTTTATACTTTGTGATGTCAGGGAGATCATTTATATAAAACAAAAATAGCAATGGGCCTAGTACACTACCTTGTGGCACTCCAGTATTATTGACTCTATATTGCGATCTAAATGATTTTAAGATATTTTTATTATTTATGGATGTGATTTCTACATACTGTTTTCTGTTGGATAGGTAAGATCTTAGCCAGCTTAGAGCTGGACCTCTTATTCCTAAATTGTCGAGTTTGTTTAATAGGATAGTGTGTGATACAAAATCAAATGCCTTCGACATGTCAAAGAAAACGCCAACTACTGGTATTTTTTTATTCAAATTGTAGGCTACATTATGCACTAAAGATGACGCTGCTAAAACTGTGCCCTTATCACTCTGAAATCCAAACTGATTTTGTTTAATTATTTCAAATTTTGTTATAAAAGTCATAAGTCGTTTATACATAATTTTTTCAAAAATTTTTGCCAATATTGGTATTAAGGTTATGGGACGATAATTCTCTACTTTTGATTTATCTCCTTTTTTATATAATGGCTTGACTATGGATATTTTTAATAGTTCTGGAAAACAACCATTTTCAAAAGATAGATTAATAAGATGTGAAATAATAGGCGTTAATTCTTTTTTACAGTACTTAATAATTTTCGTGGAAACCCCATCATATCCTTCTGCATTAGTATTTTTTAATGATCGAATTACACTATCAATTTCAGAGTAGCTACATGGGGTTAAAAAGATAGTGCTTAAAATACGAGTTTTGTTTGTGTTCGGTAATACCACGTCATTATTGTTATTATTATTAGTCAAGTTTATAAGGTAGTTATTAAATTCGTTAGCAATGTCAATCGGGTTAGTCAATTTAGTATTATGTTCATTATGTATCTCTTTTATAATGTCATGCTTAATTTTGTCATTTCTTTCATTATTAATTAATCTCCAAGAAGCTCTACATTTGTTTTTTGCGGTCTGTAAATAATGGTAATTAAATATCCTTTGAGACACATATAGACATTTGCGTAATATTTTTGTGTATGTTGTGTATTTATTTTTGTTTTGATGTGTTTTATGTTTGTAAAATATGTAGCGTAGTGATCTTTTAGTTCTACAGCTTGTTTTTATTCCCTTAGTTATCCACTTTAGTTTTTTATATTCATTTGACATTTTAATTCTTTGCAACGGAAAACACATTTTGTAAAATAGTAGAAAGTCGTCATAAAAGGAACTCAGTGCTTGATTTATCTCCGTTTTTGTGTATACATCGTTGAACGATAACTGACTGAGACAGTATCGGAACTTTTCTAAGTTTTCTTGACTGTAGTCTTTTTTATAAATAAAGTACGTTATTGGAGCGTAAGGCATATTTTTTACAGGTAAGTATAACATTTGAGCTGTATTATGGTCTGAAAGTGCAAGTTCAAGTAATGAACTTGAAGCATCGTCAATGTTACTTATTAAATGATCAATGCACGATTGCTGTCTAGTTGGTTCATTAATGTGAAGCGAAAGGTTATAATTTTGTAAAAGGGATTTCAAATCGCGAGTAGCTCTACTTTGTTTTAGTGTGTCAATATTTAAGTCACCAGCTAATATTATACTTTTTTTTGAATATTTTAGTAGGTCAAACAACATGGAATCTAATTTGCTTAAAAATAAATTCACGTCAGAGTTAGGTGTCCTATATAAACAGATAATAATAATACCACATGAAGTAAGTTCAATCCCACAGCATTCGAAAATTTTATCTGTGGCATATTTATTTTTAATAAGAGGTAAATCTTTACATATCATACCGTTCTTTACAAAGATGCAGACACCGCCTCTTTTACTATTATTTGTTCTACAAAATTTAGAAGCTATTTTATATCCGTGTAACCTCACATTTTGTACGTTTCCTTCATTTAAAAAAGTCTCTGAAAAACAAAATATATCGGGAATCTGATTTTGGTTCATTAGGTCTGTAATTGTAACGTTTAGAATGTCTTGTTTTGAGATTAATCCTGCTATATTCTGATGCAATAATTTTATCGGAGAAAGTCTGTTATTAATACTGCTTATTTGGTTATTTTTAGTTTTATTTACATGCGAGTTTACTATGTTTTTAGGACTGAAAAAACTGACTACTGTTCCTTTTTTCTTGATCCTTAATCGTAAAGTAATATGGTATTGTGCCCTTTTTAGGTTTATTTAACAGTTCGAGAGGCGAGTTAGTAAGAGAACTTAAACTAGATGTTCTATAGGACGGATATTTTTTCCACTTGTATATTGAAGATTTTTTACAGAAGTATTTTTCACTATAGTCGAAATTGTCAATGGCTAAATTAAGTTTCTGGCAATATGGATCAGTAATATTGTGATAATTTGATTTCCCTAGAAATACGTCTTCATATAGATTCATATAGATGGCTTTTGGATAATATTTACAAATTAATTTTAACATATTATTTAGCCTCAATTCATTCAGTGTGGTATTGCTACTGACACCTAATACAAAAACTGGACAAGGTAAGATTTTAAGAACCGTACTTAACTCTACCATGACCTCAGTAGGATTTTTGTCGTGTTGTCCTAGGGACAGAATAATGCGGTCTTCCTTCGTATATTGAAATATTTCACATGTTTTAATGATTTGGCTTGATGTTGCTCCTGGCTTTATAAACGCTACAATTTTGTAATTCTCATATGTAGAATTTTCTCTTGATTTTTTCAATTTCAGCGCTAAATTTCTACATTGTTCTCCGCCAATAATGTATAAAAATTTTTCTTTAGTTTTTTCCTTAATTACCATCTCTTCCTTCAGTTCTTCTTGAAGAAGCGATGTAGTTGTAGTTGTTTGGAGATGAGGTAATTCGTGACATGGTTGGTAGTCATTATTATCAATCTTAGATCGATTTTGGGAAGACTGTATCTTACCATCTTGGGTCAAGGAGAAAGGATCTCTTTGTTTTAATGAGTCGGAGTCTTGCCAAGAAAGCTCATTACTTTTGGGCGTATTTACCACATTTTCTGATTCATTTACAATGTTGCGATTACTATCTTGTATTGAAGATCTCCTCCTCTTTTTGGCTGATTGTAATTGCTTTTTTTGTAATCTCCGAGGGCTATTACAAATTCCTTTGAGCGTATTGATTTGCTGGCTTTGCTGACAAATTATGCGTTTTAATTCATTGTTTTCAAGAATAATATTATCCAATTCGTCACGTGTACTACTTAATTGATTTTTTAATTCACTGATTTCATTTCTCATTTCATCCATGATATAACAGTTATTTAATCCTGTAGATAGGTCCAAACTCTTTATATCAAACTCATTGTCTGTAGTATGTAATGATAAATTAGAAATTTCTGAATCCATCGATTTTGATCTATGACATGGTTTTTTTCTAAATGTGATATTGGTTGATAGATCTTCTAGAGACATTTTTTTTAAGTTTATACCTTTTCTTCACACAGCGACCTCTATTGGGTTATACAGCTTGTATTTTCAGCGACTTGTAGATGACGCTGTTGTGTTTTATCACTTTAGTCTACTTTATCAATATATTTTGCGTTATTACAACTACCGCCATCTATTGTTGTTAACTATTGATTATAAAGATTAATTATGATGTATTGTGATTTCTGTTTGAGTAGTACGTTCCAAAGCAATCTTTTAAATACAATTAAATCCAATTTTTCTTTATTACAAATAAAAAGTTTTGGTGTGTGTGGATTTGAACTATGGATCGATTCAACTCAGACTTCGGTGTGTCGCACTGAGCTACCAAAGCGATGATAGGAACGGCTGAAATTGTTCTATGCATGGAGCGTACAGTTCACAGATATCCGTTACATTTATGTACTTGCACTTTTTAAACTGAATAAAATATGTTTATGTACCCACTTGCTTGGTCCCACATAACTTTATTAAAATTATTTTTAAAAGCACTTGTATTTACTTAAAATTGTTTTAATTATTTAAAAAATTTGTTATTAATTTACTTTAGTTTTATGGATATTTAAATATTTTCACTCTTTATGAAATTTACACACTATTTATACTCGGTTGCTAGTCACTATTTTATTTTAGTTTTTTAACACTGTTCTTGAATTATTCTTTTTACCAACACTTGTGCTTACGAGTCTTACAATAACACTCAAAACTAGTAAAGTTTTTCATGCAAATTTCACAGTTTTTTATTTTTAATCACAAGAAATACGCAGAGCCGATGTGACTGTGACGACGGCAGCGCCCTCGAGCTAATGACGCAGAAACCACATTCAAAGCCTTTCGCTTTTTGCGTCCGTCGGTTTTGCCGTAAATGATTTGTACACAGTAGGTACGAGTATACACGCTGTGTTCAGCGAAAATATTTACGACTTTTTTGTTTTAATTTGTATGGGTTTACAATGGTTACGGAGCAAATATTCATGAGTGTTTTATTACGCTTTTAAAGTAAATTGTGCTTAGTAATAGATTAAGAATATTTATTTACGTATATGTTTGTATTTTAATGAATATTGTTACTGTCGAAAAAGCTGTTAAGTTTTTTTTGTTACTTAATAATCTTTCATGTGTGTGATGTGTGTGAAATCGGCTGTGATGCACCTCGCACGATTATAAAATCATGAATAGTAACAAAAGCTATCTGCTAGTTCTAACAAAAAAAATTAGGATTCTCGTTTGTTATAACTTGGTTTATTTTGGCCCATTAACTCTCCATTCTTTGCGAGAAATTCGGAAAACCAAAAGCACGGTGTATGTAGCACACAAAAACGGACCAGAAAGTATTTGATTTATGTTCTACGGAAAAAAACTACATATGGGTAACTCATTGAAGCGTGGACTTCTGACTGTAAAATATAGTCATTCGTATTTTCTAGACTATTCTATGACCTATTTTAAAATGAACATTGGTGGCTAACCTAGCGAGTTTTGGCAAACATGTTTCTTTTATCGAGCCAGATCGAGCTACAGGTTGGAATGATTTTATTATGAGAGGATTGAATTAAGTCGGTTTTATTTTAGGCTATTTAACTAGCTATTTACATTGTGACGGTGGTTATTTTTAAATAGTTATATTCTGTAGTGAGGGGAAATCTTAATGAAAGCCACAACAAAAGCTCAAATATATAGTGCTAGATGTTGCCCACGACATCGTGTGCGCAAAAGGAAATCCCGCAGTAACCGTATATTTTTCCGCAATAGAATAGCCTATGTTTTTCTTTCGTGGACAACTATTATATAGAGTAGTCCACGAATGAAGAACATATGAAATATGACACATATATGTATAGAGTTATAGACCTATATGTGCCAAATTTCATCAAAATGGGTCCAGTAGTTACGGATTCTATTCAATGCAAAGAAACAAATAAAATATTTACTTGTCTCTATATATTATATTAGTATAGACTTAAAAATAAATCGTCTTGTAATATTTATTTAAAATTACAAGTGTATGGAATTATTATTAAAAAAATATATTAATGCGTCGTGAAATACCTTAAAATGTGGTATTTCTTTTCATTGAACTATTAATTAATATTAATTACATTGGTTAAAAATACTCAAACGTGTATGGCGAACATCACGGGTGTTAGAAACGACAGTTGTTTCGACTGTTAAAATGTCGTTAGTACGTTGGTGTTCATTTGGAATAGTTGTTTGTGAGTTGGTTCAACTGAATATAGTTGAATGTGGTAATGAGTATGTAATTGTACATACAATGTTGTGAATATAATATTATTTAGTACTTGGTGTCTCAAGAGAAAGATCATGACACGTTAATAAGTTCCATTTGAAAAATACGGGTAAAGATGGTAAAATAAGGGTTGATTTTTGGATCATTTATTCACTATATAATTTAAAGATAAAATTTGCGCACTATTTCCGAAGGAACCCTTTAATTTGCACTATGTGACGTCATAATAATACGAATCGTCGTGCTAACGTCGCACATCGTTGCCATTGATAAACATTCTCCTGTTTGTTGTAGAACTCCTCCAAACGGCTAGACCGCCACTAAAAATTTCATTTTTATATATTTTTTTAATTTGGTCAATTTTGATCCTCCCAGTACCAACCCCCATTGTTAAACAGCTATATTAGTATAGAAATAATCTTCAACCTTCAGTGGTCTATAACTCTTTTATACAATAGGTACCTGTAGGGGTAGGTGTAGTTAGTTGCTGGTGTCGAAACTGTGGGTATACGTAGATAGTTTTATTTTATTCCTGATCACAGTTAAGACAGTACTACGTCTGTTACAGCTGGAATTCTATCTAAATTTTAAGGCCATAAAAGCGTTAATCAATTACGGACGTCGAACGTGAAACTTTTAAAACGAAGTTGTGTTGATTTTTTAAACAGTTGAAACTGTTGCAGACGTTCCGGAGCTCGGGGAATATTGTATTCGGAGTTGAATGCGAGTTGCTGCTGCTGGTGCAAAATTGAAAATTTCAACGTCGGATTTAAACCGTTCTGACTGAATATAGCCTCATTAAACGCGATGCTAGTGCAAATTGCAATTTATTGTCGGCGCACTGTCATCTTTTGTTACATCTGTGTTTATATTTAATCCTACGCGTTGCGGCCTAGCAGAGCTGCAATTTCACTAGTATGTACACTCCCTAATACTTAGTACTGACTATATAATGTACCTACTTTAGTACTGACTTGAAGCTTTTGAATAGCTCGTATATACCTTGCTTTGCAAAGCTCATTGATGACTTAGTAGTCCAATTAGGAAAGTTTAATTTATAGATAATTCATGTGGATTTCAGTTCATTTTTATGAGTCGAAAATATCGTATTTTTTATAAGAAACTTAATGGTGAAAATCTCGTAAAATATTATGAAATATTGGTCTCATTGCAATGAGACCAATATTTCATAATATTTTACATTGTGGAAAACATTGAAAATGTAATATAACATGTATAATATGTATATTTTTGCTATCAATTCGATAAAATATTCCTGTAAATTGTACCAGACACCTATTACCTGAATCTTTTGATGAAAATTTTCAACTACGCGACTTTCATTCACGACTCTTTGATCAGTGCTATGCTCTGATAACTTTTCATTTGGTCTCTTTTTTCTCAGAATAATAAAGGTATTTCTTTCAATATTATTCATAGTGAAATAAGTATATTGCTAATAAAACACGTTTGATGCGAGCCTGAAATTAATGTTTACAATATTATATTGTTTAAGAGGTGTGATGTAGCTGTACCGACTAGAGACAATTTAGAAAAAGCATCCCTACTTAAACAAACTTTATCATTATAATTATTTACAATTAAGCAACTATCTCATCTTAAAAAATGTTGCTGGAATAGTTCTTGTATCCATAATTACTATCTAAGCCTGGTCACAGATTTGCTGAATTCCTTCCTGAATTTAAGAATCTTAATCCATAGACAATATTCAGACACCATGTCAAACACACGCTGAGCCTGGCCACAGACGTTCTTAATTTGATATACTTATAGTTCGAACTGAAATTTAAGAATCTGAAAGATTGTGTGGACTATGCGTGTTTTATATGGAAACTTTGCCTTCAACCTGAATTTGACGTTCTTAAAGAATGTCAAATTAAGAACGTCTGGCCAGGCTAAGCAACATATTACTATCTGACGGCCTGTCCGTGCTTAGATATAGCCGTATCTATACTAATTAGGATTGGAAAAATTGTTATGACCTTTGATTAATTATAGATACGTTATATCCTTACAAAACTGACAATATTTCTGTGCCACGACACACATTGACATGGGTCGCGTGTCAATGTGTCAACGTCGTATAGTAACACAAAACACGCTATTACTTGCGGAGCACACTAACCAAAATTGGCCCGAATCGGGCCAATTCGAGTCTTCATTTTTACGCGTTTATAACATATACGTTATATCCTTACAAAACTGACAAAATTTCTGTGCCACGACACACATTGACATGGGACGCGTGTCAATGTGTCAACGTCGCATAGTAACACAAAACACGCTATTACTCGCGGAGCACACTAACCAAAATTGGCCCGACTCGGGCTAATTCGAGTCTTCATTTTTACGCGTTTATAACATATCTACCTCTTTTTAATATTATATATCTATGGTTATGACCCTTTTGTCGTGCCTTGAGCTCTATCGAAAGGTCGCGCTACGCATTACATTCACGAGGCAAAAAAATTATTTTTTGCGAATCGCGCGGCTGTCGCTGCACGTCAGACATGGCGCCAATGGTGGCCAACGAGTTGCTGGGGTTCATCCAGCATGCCATCGACACCATGGACGAGGTCAGCATCGTGCAGATCCGTAAGTCAACCTTCAGCAGTGAAGAGATTTGTATGGGCAAGCAGCTGCTATACGACATGCTTAGCCAGAGCTCGAACATGTCCCTCGCTTTAAGGGTCGAGCGTCTGGAGTCTCGCCACAAGGTCAACTTCAGTTCCTTTGTGGTGAGAGTACCGACGCATCTACTGTCAACCTTTGAGGTGGAGGATTTCTGGCCAGCGGGTGTGGTCTACCGGAGGTTCCGGGGGGACTCTCGAACGAAGCGCGCATCACGTCGCCGTCATCACGTGTCAAAGTGTAATTTTTAAGTATATAAGGTAGTCTGTAAGGTATGTAGCCTAATGTGGGCCTATGTAGCCTGAAATAAAAGTTATTTATTTATTGATGACGCTAATGGAATTGTAATTAGTATAATGTACCCACCAAAAACATTCTGTAAAAAACTAGCCAAGTCTCGATGGAGCTGCTTGTTTATCTCTAAAAAGTAATGAAATCTAGACAAAGTCGTGCCAAGTCTAAGGATCCTTACTGCGATTTATTTATTATTATAGTTAATGTTGTGTGACTTGGCCGTTGAAAATTATTTATACGTTACAAGTCAATTTTGTTTACACGTAATGTTATATCAGATTCTGTTGTAACTACCTATGTTTGTTAAGCGAGATAATAGCCCATACTGGTATTGGTAATTGGACGCTAGTGTCTTATTTTAGACTGTTGTTGATTGTATAACACATGTATTGGAGCAATGGTGTCATGGAGCCCCTTTTGTACCCTTGTGTACTCTTCAACGGCCAAGTCACACAACATTAACTCTAATAATAAATAAATCGCAGTAAGGATCCTTAGACTTGGCACGACTTTGTCTAGATTTCATTACTTTTTAGAGATAAACAAGCAGCTCCATCGAGACTTGGCTAGTTTTTTACAGAATGTTTTTGGTGGGATTTCACTTCTTTTTGTAGAAACGTAGGAATATTGATTTATTTTACTAGATTTTAGTGTAATTTGTTTATTTAATTTGTGTAATGTTCGAGTAGAATAAAGTTAATTGTTCGACTATTTCTTCTTGTAAACTTGTAAGTATAAGTATAAAAGCCAGTCCAGTCTTATCCGGAGTTTTCCTTTAATTTTATTTATATGCAGTATTAAAAGCAGAAGGGGAGGCATTCGCCCAGTGTGGGACGCTACGGGCTAGATTAAATTAGAAGATGTGTACCACTTCACTGGATTTTTGCAATGACAGTCGATTTTTTTATGTACCAATAGTAGAAGGGGGCATTACCATATCTCTAATCAGCTGAGACCAGCTGAGGGTTCTTCATCAGATACTTCAGACCTTCGATTTTTGACATCAAATGAAGTGGCCCACCAAGTTGAATATTTTTTGTAAAGGCAGTATGTCGATCTCTAATAGTTTGGTTGGGCTCTTGTGTTTTCTAATAAGGGTCACCAGGTACTCCAGATCTTCGATTATCCTAGTTTTTATAGTTTTCCCTTTATGTGGCCATTACCTCTGTACTAAATTTCAGCTCTCTGAGTTTATGGGAAGTACTAGTTCTATTCTGATGATCATGAGTGAGTGACTGGGTGAGTGTCATAAATGCGAAACTTTGCTTTCGTTTAACTTCAGAACTAAATGACCTACAGACTTAAAATTTTGGATTTTAAGTATGTGATTATACTTTACTGGATGACGAAAATTTCTGCGTTCTGGTCTTATCCAGAGGTTCTCAAATAAGGGCCTGAAAATGCGGCGATATGGTTCCAGTAAATAATGGTACGGCAGTGTTTGCTTCGCGCTCGACTTGGCAGGGGCACTGCCGTGCCCCCAGATCGACGTTCTGATCTTGTCCAGAGGTTCTCAAATAGAGGCCTGAAAATGCGGCGAAATGGTTCCCGTAAATAATGGTACGGCAGTGTTTGCTTCGCGCTTGACTTGGCGGGGGCACTGCCGTGCCCCCAGATCGATTATTCTAGTTTTTATAGTTTTCCCTTTATGTGGCCATTAAACCCTAACTCTGTACCAAATTTCAGCTCTCTGAGTTTATGGGAAGTACTAGTTCTATTTTGATGATCATGAGTGAGTGAGTGAGTGAGTGTCGTAAATGCGAAACTTTGCTTTCGCTTAACTTCGGAACTAAATGACCTACAGACTTGAAATTTTGGATTTTAAGTATGTGATTATAGATTACTGGATGACGAAAATTTCTGCGTTCTGGTCTTATCCAGAGGTTCTCAAATAGGGGCCTGAAAATGCGGCGAAATGGTTCCAGTAAAGGATGGTACGGCAGTGTTTGCTTCGCGCTCGACTTGGCGGGTGCACTGCCGTGCCCTCAGATATATAATTAATGTAGCATGAAATCGAGGTGCCAGGTAAAAACTTACTGGTTAAAAGAGTCTGTACTTGTTGAAGGCATTTTTAAAAGCAACAAATCCTTCTAGCGTTTCTCTTGTTTCAACTTCCAACTCGCCTTTTAAAATAATTAGGTACATCTTAAATACCTACGTCTTTGAAGGAAATATTATTTTTTAATCAAAGGATAAAATCTTCGTTTGTGAAATAAAAATAATTTAGTAGAGCTATTTTTATTTTTTTCAGTCTTGTAAAAACTATTTAGTTTCAAACTTACTGAAACTATAATAAAGTAAAGCACAGCGTACAATTTTTAGGGTTCCGTACCTAAAGTGAAAAAACGGGACCATATCACTAAGTCTTTGCTGTCTTTCGTCTGTCTGTCACTAGGCTGTATCTCAAGAACCGCGATAGCTAGATAAATTCCATTTTGTACGGAACCCTTTCTTCGCGAGTCTGACTCGCACTTGGTTTTATCTGATTATTATATTTGACTAGCTGTTGCCCGCGGCTCCATCCGCGTTAATACAGTATCCCAAAGGAACACTGTACTTTCTCGGGATAAAAAGTAGCCTAAATATCCAGAGTCTAAACTACTATCATAAAAAATCACATCGAAATATTTGCATGAATGTTTTTGCATGAAAGAGAAAGAATTATCCATCCATCCATACACTTATCCATCCTCACAAACTTGCACACTTATAATATTTGTAGGATGTCATTATTTTAACGGATAATAATCAGATAAATAAAAGGAAACGTTGTCTTACGTTACCGTAATTTTTTTAAATAACAATATTAATGTATTAATTTTTTTATTGTAGAATTATTATTAAACAGAGTTACAACATGTAATAAAGATTTGTGCTTTCATAAAATTCGATGATCAATTTTATGAAAGCGTTAATCAAGACTTCAATGATTTAGAAACTGCTAAACTTAAATAAAATAAACCATATCCAACTATTCATGACTCAATGGTAACTAACGAAGCAGTAGTCGGAATCGCAGCCAAGACCAGAAAATAGTTTTAATTATACCTTGATTAAGTTAATTTAACGAATCGAGGTGACAATTCTAAAAGATAAATAAGAAATGAAGTTTTCTTTGAAAGCAAGTTTTTTTTTTCTAAGGATTTTATTTTCAAAGAACATACCGGATATTGACTTAAGTTACAGCGGCGTGAAAAGAAAACAACATACCTAGAATAATAGAATATGATGCCATTGCATTGTAGACTGTAGAGACAACGAAAGCTGTTCTCCTTTGATAATGGTAACCAATATTATGGATATGAAATTACAAATCTGGATACGGTAACGGTTTCGAATAATTTGATAGGTATGTAATAAGTTTGTGTTTTAGGATGGATGGATGGATGTATGGATTGATGGATGTTTGTTCCTGTTTCATGCAGAAACTACTAAACGGATTTCGATGGAATTTGGTATGGTAGTTGTTTATGCTCTAGATTAAAACATGGGATACTTTTTATCCCGAAAAAATACAGTGTTCCTAAGGGATACTGTATTTACGTATGCAGAGCCCCGGGAACAGCTAGTACGATAATATTTAGTCTCTACCATTATCCGGAATTTATCTTAAATTTTTATATCTGATTCGGTGACGGTTACGGAATAATTTTTATGTCATTCATCTTTGTATTCGTAACTTAACGGAATTAATTAATGTATGAAAATTGTGACAGCGCCATAGACAAGACATAACATGTTATAGACGATACATGTTAAGGTGAAAACTGTCTTCAAATAAATGGCCACACTTTTGGAGATTTTGGGGCCATTTCACATTTGATGTATGGTGAAATAAAGATGGCTAACGTTTTTGATGCATGGTGAAAACCAAGATGGCGTAATTTTTATCGAATACCTACAAGTCACGAATCTTATATATAAAAATGAATTGCTGTTCGTTAGTCTCGCTAAAAGTCCAGAACCGCTGGACCTCTAATATCTGGGCTAATTTTGATCTTAAAATAATCGTATCAGTTCCTAGAAGGTTTAAACGGTAAGAAATTTCAGTTCATAGTTAAGGCAGAAAAACGTATGTCGGGACAGCTAGTTTTCAATAAAAATCAGTCGTCCAGCTTTTATGCATTTATTTCGATAAAATCTTACAATGCTCAATAAACCAATCTTCATTAAAAAGTTTGAGCACGGTTCAAACTTATTCAAAAAGTTACAAAAATGTAACAAGAATACCAAACTAGTTCTCAGGTAAAATGAAGACGGTTCCACATACTGCGGAAGTACGAGCATAATATAATCTCCACTATAAATCTGAGCTGGGAACTGCATGCCAAATGAAGTTAGAATTAACGTGCGGGCTTTGTGAATTGTTTAGTCAAAGAAATTTTAGTTTTAAAAAACATAATATCAAGAAAATAAAACATAATATCAAGAAAATAAAACATAATAACTACAATTTTTATAAAAAACTATGACTACGTAAATTATATAGCATAAGTTATCCGGGCTATTATTACGAATCTATAGATATCTTATTTATTAAAAGCGGACCAGTGTTTAGGCTCTACGGTAAAAAACATACATACATATCTAGTATATAGAGTGCCAAAATCATTAATTACTCTTACTTTTGGCTTCGCCGTCGACCGTAGTTAGGTAAAAGTTTAAGAGGAAACACCAGGGCCACGAAATGTATTGAAAAAAAAACATACAAACATAATTTCCCCCTGGATAATGCCGATAGAGTAACATTTTTTTTCCTGAATATCTAGGGATACTATTAGCATGTCCCTACGAGTTCCTTTTTATCATAAATTAATAATTATAGAGATACGGACGTTCAAAACTTAAAAAAATATTCAGATTTTCCGCTATGTTCAAACATCTAGAAAACGAATTTGACTAAATTATACTTATAAATAAATTAAAACATAGGAACACAGTTCAAGCCTTTTTTAATGAAAAAAGTACTTAAATCTGTTGTTTTGGAGAAGGAATCAGGGGACTACGAATCGTTGATTCTAATGGGTATTTTCAGTTCAAGTTGTAGTTGTCTCTATCGCACTCGCACACATTGATCGTGACACTGCGAGACAGCAATAGATTTTACAAATACCTATTTTTCATTTGTCTAAGCCTTGGTGTTTCCTCTTAAGAACATTTCGTCTTGCTTGAGTCATGCACATGAAGCCGTCACAGAAAAACGGCGTGAAATACCCTTTCCGTTTTGTTTAGCTGAGTGAGCGATAATACCCGAAGACTAAGGGTCAGTTCATACTGCGACGATACATTCAATTTTGAAAAGCTATCTTAGATACACGTTTTAAGTGACTTCAATCATACACTGCACATTCGCTGTGCAGCACGGTGAAACCTGTCTTTCGAACTCTTACAATGAAACATGTATCTTCTTGTATAATGAATAAGGTTCAATTTTAAATAGCTAGTAAATGCAGCACTATGCCACGCATCATATGGTTCCGGATATGAATTGACTAATTGTGGATAGCGGCTTACAAGATCCGCATCGCTCTATCGCACACACGTGGTAGGCATCATATTGTATATCGAAGTTCAAAAAGAGTATGATAATACCAACTTTGAATAATTTGTTTTTTGAATTTGATTTGCACTTATAACCTCCCTGAGGGTAATTCTGCTAAATAAAACCTGCAATAATACAATTACAATCAAGTCCCGATACGCTTATACTCCCAAGTGGTGTTTTTATGAACGTTAAACCAACGTGAAACGCGCTCTGATTGGTCGAAACGTCATAAAATCCGTTTACGGTAACATGTCGCTACACTTTTAATCCGAACAAAGTAAAATTGACTCATTAGGTAAATTGTCTACTTTAAATACGAGAATTGAGGTTCTGGTGTTACGGGTGTCCATAGGTTATCGGTTCGTATAATATCAAATGAGTACATGGGCATTTTGGATTCATATTTTAAGATTCACAAGCACTTCACATCACTCGTTTAATAAATTCGGAATATCAATTTTACGGGAGACGCTTTTAGCATTAGTGATACTTGAGACGTTCAACGTGTTCAAATATTCACACTTAATCGCCTTAAAGAACGACTTACTGAATAATAAAAGTACCTGGTACCGGGTACTATTTCTTAGAAAACGCCTTCACGTTTTGCCGATAATTTCCGTTCAAGATTTCAATACACTTTCAGCTTCTTTGACTGCTATAATTGCAACACTTAAAAGTGCAGTCAAACCACATTTCTAATACCTTTCGGTAATCATCGTTTTTGATACGTCCTTCGTCATTTTCATAGAAAAACGATGATTGCAGAGGGCAATTGGCAGCGTGGTCGTTATCTACCTAATTGTTAGGTGAGTATACGCTATCAATAAAAGTACTTTAATAGTACTTATATAATATTCTAGTGGGATACTTCATTTACGCGTGCGGAGCTGGTATTTAAATACACGATAAGTATAGTTAATTTTGAGGTTCTGTTTGCACATTAAACATAAACAATAAAACTCAGCCATAGTACGTTTAAAGTTAGTTAAGTAGGTATAAAAATCAAAATGTGTCTGAAGTGTTGCTAGTAGAAAATAAACTATTTATATAAATATTTAAAACAACAATTATTCAGATATTATTTTACAGTTACGGTTCGGCACAAACGGACTACCGTAGACATCATTCCCGAACTCAAAACCCTTTACCTACTAATAAAATATTAACACAATGGCCGTACAATGTTTTGTCCTTGTCTGTCTACGGAATTTTTCAACGTATCACATAACGATAAATCATTGTATAGCTTAGCCATTGAGTAAATATTTTTATTAGTAATGGGGTAAATGTATAGAAATTGTATAGTCCTAGACCACACACTATAATTGGTCGCCCGTTTGCAAACAGCCTTAAGCACCAATGTAATAGTTTACGCTTATCTTGCGTAAGTAATTTAACAATAATAATTTTTAAAACTCATTCTTTCAAAGAGCTGAGTTATAAATACCAGTTCCGTGCTACACTAACGTATTTAGAGCACGTTCCAAGACTTTTCCTTACAAACGTTCAGATTGAGCGCGCGTCTTCACAGCTTGCGGAATAACTGTATTTGTACGATTGTGTTCCTAGATACAAGTGAAGTAAAAACAATTTTAATTTAAAAAAAACTATAAGCCGACTACGAAAATTGTACAGTCTTATTACCCGGGCTATTATTACGAATCTATTGACACCTCATTGATTTGATATTTGACTTCGGGTAGTCGGGTAAAAATATGTTTTACGTTTTTCTCTCTTAGGGCTAATTCTTCAATCGTCAAATAGCTTTTATTTGAGGAATAAAATATATGTGACTTTGATAGGTTTTGTATGAAAAATCTATCAAAGTCACATTTTTATTCCTCAGGTAAGAGTTATATTCTGACGAATGAAAAATCAGCTCTTAATAATATAAATGCAAAATCAATCAAATAGGCAGCAAACATAGGCCTATATAATATTATAGACGAGACAAGTCGAGGCAAAAGGTGTCTACTTAAACTACCCCGCTTTTGGGTAGTCGAAGTTTGACATTTGTCATCTTGACATTTGACGTTTGTTTTCCGCAAAATGTATGATCATTCAACATTTCGACGGCGGCGCCTACGTACATTATTGTATCTGCAAAATGACTATATTTTTATTACTGTTTTTGGAGTCTATACTCTATATGTATCTATAGTATCACGTTTTACGAACACGTCTATTGTAACTGAATTATTTTATCCTAACAATACTGCTTATGCAAATTTTCATAATGAACTAACAATTAAGGACAAAGTTATGCGAAAAAAAAAACTCTAAATCGCTCTCCTGAAAAGTAGCATTTTTCAGATACAATGAAGTACGTAGGCACCGTTGATTTCTTTTTAATTCATGATGGCGTAACTTTATATTATATGAAGATATTTATATTTATTCTGTCAAATTTACGTCACAACCTATCCATAGTTTTGAAATCATCAGCAGAAAAACTCAAATATTTACAAGATATTTTTTAAAACAGTAGTTATATATTTTTTCTATTTGTACAACTTTGCAATCTGTAAGTTAGTGCTTGCAATGTGATCTATATCTATAAAGACCCTTTATTCCTGCACCTATTGTCCTATCCTAAAAAATGTAATAAAAAACACAAAACACAATATGTTACACAAGAGTACTAATGAAACATACATTGTTCAGAAACACGCCAAATAATGCGATATCCAAGGAAAAAACACATTAGAAACAAAAGAACGACGCAGTATGAGCGAAATGGAGTGAAACTAAAAGGGGAGATCGTGGTATTACGACTTCGGCTATATTAGGGCGCACTCACAATTATTCGCATTATATTAACCGTAAAAACAAAGTGGTGTACTTTTTCTGGTACTTGAGTAATGATAGCCTGTATCATCATCTGTTTTAGCCTAGAATATTAACTAAGCCGTTTGTACAAAGAACAAACTCTATCGTGTATATAACTTATTCTAGTCTCTGAAATGATTAATCCCACAAAAAACAGCCAATTTTTTCCTTCGCAAAAAGTTTTGAAATAACGTAGAAAATATCGTCAAGAAATAGATAAAATTTGATAGGTTTAAATTAAAATATTATAACTGTGTTTATAAGTCTAGTGTAGATATGTATAATTCTAGTCTCCAAAATAATTAATTTATAATATTATGAATCACGATAATTATGAGTTAGTTAGCTACAATATGTCAAACGTAACGCCTCGCAATATACAAAAGACGATTAGCGTAAAAAAAAAAAACTTTTATCTAGATACACCGTAGAAGTGCATTTGTCTACACTAAAAGATACATACTGACAGATTGTGTACGCATAATGATAGATTTAATTTAAAAGTCTGTCATCTTGTCTATTCTTTCATAGAAGGGGTAATATTTAGAAAGCTTTTTCTTGTGTAACTACTCAATTTCGTATTTCCATCCAGTCTGTACATCGGGATTAAATTTAAGAATATTATCTTAAAAAATATTTTTAAACTTCACAAAGCCAATGTAAACACAGCCTTACAACCAAGTCCAAATACGGAATGGCGGGTTTGGAGAGTCATTAATGTAGTATTCCATTAGAAAAGGCGTTACTAAGATTTGGCCGAAGCTCTTAGTGCGCACGTTTTGTGGAAACTAAGTGCATGAATTTCCTACACAGACGTAGATGGAATTCCCTAAGAGGAGAGACTTAATTTATATACCTATACCTATTTATCTTTGATACAAAATTACGACCAACGATCGGCATTCCATACTTTTTCGTGTTTTTAACGAAACGTGTTTTGGAGCGGGTTTTTACATTTTAAAAACATTTTTAAGTGTACTTTAATTGAAATCAAAAGTATTTGTGCTTCAACCAAAATGTATAGTGATGTATAATATAATATAACATATTATTACATCTATTACTAGGAATCTATCGCTCGACAAGAATATCAATTAAGCCGGGTTTTCACAATACGAGTACGCTCGGACCGAGTGCGCTCGGATGGCTACTCGGACGCTACTCGTAATGTGTAAACAGGTGATCGGCGCTCGGATCACCTGTTTACACATTACGAGTAGCGTCCGAGTAGCCATCCGAGCGCACTCGGTCCGAGCGTACTCGTATTGTGAAAACCCGGCTTTAAGAAATTGCATACCTACTCGGCAATTTCAGCCTCGGCTGCAGCTTTGACAGTGTCAAAGTTGTGAGTCATCGCAATGGTCGTGCCGGTAAGTGGATAACGAGCCAATAAGTAGTATAGTCGATAAGTAGACCACTATTTCCATATGTGTCTACGAATCTCCAGCCGAACGAGGTGGTATGCCGAAGCCCACTGTAGTAGTTTTTAGATGTTGATAGATAAATAGCGCCGATCTTAAAAAGCTCCAATTGCGTGATTCAGGATTGTGTCGTTAATTGGTCCGTCACATCATTCCCCCCGAAAACCGAGTTTTCTACTTTAGTCGCCAGTGCCAGAGTCCCAGTGAGTCGGAGCTACCACCTACCATGCGAAATCGATGATCCGTGCTGACAGATTTTGAGATCTGCTCTGCTTGCCGACTGATCGTTGTAGTAAGAGTGTCCATTGAAGCCGACGAGGATTTGACCACGGTACGTTGGTGGTCGATGTACCTGATGAGGCTGAAGCCGGCTGGCGTGGAGAGGTGGGGAGTGATGATAGTGATGTCTAGAAGAAGGCGTGTTCTGTCGAGAGTCACTAAAGTGGCAAAACGTAGGCAAGCCCCGTGGGTGATCTCCGACAGATCGAGGTGATATGATTGCTCAGGCCGAAGCCCACTTGTAAGCATTTCAGATGTTGTATAAATAGCGCCGAACAGTGAAAACTTTGATAGCGCGATTAAGTATCGTGGCGCAAATTGGTTCGCATACACACATTATTTCACAAATGATCATTAGATTATCCACACATGCACAGTACAATAATTGATATTCAAGCAGTACACCCGCACAAAACGGCTGTGACAACACGATGTGCTTCATTATGATGTAACTGCATTTTAATAATTTAAAGTGAACTGAGTCACCGTGAGAGCCACTGTAATGCACTTTTTAAAAGCCTTTATTTAACATTGTCCTTTGCAATTGTGTTTGTTTTGTTACCGCGTGGTGGCGGGCGTGTTTAAGATATTAAAATATTATTCAGTGTTTTTGAAAGTATTATAAACAGAATATTGTATTATTGAGTATGATCTTACTAACTTTCCGATTTACGGCCGAATAATGGAGAGCTAAATTAGAGCTAAAAATTAAGTTTCCTCCTATTCATCTGCTAGCCGAAATGACAAGGAACTGGAACGATTGTTAAATTAAGTGACCGTCAAGTCACGTACTGGACTTGACTGTTAATTAGTAAAATTATTTGTGTCCATACTAAATACCTAAGCACACTAAAACATTTTGTGTTTGAAAACTCAAACACTATTATTAAGAGGAAAATTTTGTTTGTTTGTTTGTATCGAATAGGTTTCGAAACTACTGGACAGATTTTGATGAAATTTGGCACATATAGAATAGACCACGGAGTAGGACATAGGCTACTTTTTATTGCGGAAAAATGTACGTTTCCACGAGATTTCCTTTTGTCGCGCACGAAGTAGCGCGCAAAATCTAGTTATAAACATGTTGTATTAAATAAAAATATTATCTACGTATTACAACTCGTAATTTTTAAACTCATGCCTATTATGCAGTAAGTACTAATAAAGTTGAGGTCCCAGAGTAACTGTTCCGTAACATACCTGTTATTAGTCATAACAGAGACTAGAATTTCAGAATTATAGCTCATTTCAAAGGGCCAATTACAAACATAGTAAAGGTTTTTATAGCCGCATCGAGTGCCGAAATTTACAGCGCTTATTTAAATTCAGGTCATTCCAATTTGCTTGGTTCAAATGACAAGGCTATGAAGTTGGGATTTAATTATCGGAAACTAATTACGAGCCGTATTATAAAGGCGCTCTTTAATGTACTCTTTACTGTGCTGTGCTGATTGAATTTTGGTTGAATTGACAAAATATGTAAAGTACGAACTACGAATCAATGAACAGCTTGGCAATTCTCGCATTGAGAGAGTTTTTGAGCCAATAGAATTGAATTAGAGAGGTCATTATTGTTAGTGTCATGTTATCTTGTTTCGTCTGAGTCTGTCCACATGTCCACGGCGCGAGCGACGTCGCGTCCTCGACGTAAAACGGTGCGGCGTCGCGGCACGGTGCGATGACATAATATAAGGTGCAAATTCAAGTCGCCGTAAAAATAAACGTCACGACGCCGCGCCGGAACGCTGTGCCATGTCAAATTCCGGTACATTTTGCGCCGTTCTGCAGCGATGTTACATACGTGCCGTGAAAAATTTCGACGCAGCAACGCACCGTGCTACGACGCCGGGGCGCTACGGACGTTGAGGACGTCTTGACGTGGACATGTATAAGGCCTTTTATAGGTCTAAGAATGACAACAAGAGCAATCAGTTGTTGTGTATCGGAGATCGATGATACGGTTTAATTTATGTCAGGTATCCAAGTTTTTGTTAAAATGAAAATTGTACAGGTTTGCCATTTTTTCTGCCGACATGTCGGCAGAAAAAATGGCAAACCTGTAAAATTTAAACTAAATTATGTTTCGATTATGATGTCGCGACATCATAATCGAAACATAATTTAGTTTACTTTTGCTAGTAACTATCATGGATAAAACCGCTTTTGCAATTAAGAAACATAATTTAGTTTACTTTTGCTAGTAACTATCATGGATAAAACTAAAGCTTACCGCTTTTGCAATTAATTATAGTTACTAGCAAGTTAGTTTTTGCAAGCAGACATCATGGTATGTGCAAGCAAACACATAACTTTGGTAAGTTATGTGTTTGCTTGCACATACCATTTGCTTGCACAAGCCACTTTTTGAGGTTTATTGTCTAGAAAAGAAAACACATAAAACATTGTTGTACCGCATTATAAAATACAACCAATACATATTAAATGAAATTCTGAAAACATATTTAAAAAATGTTTTACGGACTGTTTAAACCTGCGACTGTTTACCAAAATATTGGAAAACCGTAACCTCAGGCTAGTATGCAGAATATGGTAAATATTTATACAATTTTACATTTTTTTACAGGACCTAGTGATGAAGCTCATTTCAATATTTTAAAGTGTAAACCTAAACGTGTTTTAAGGTCACGTCGCGTACCTAAAAAGGGTAAAAATTGAGACTTCGCTGTCTGTCTGTCTTTCTGTCCGTCCATCTATCCGTCTGTCACAGGCTGTACTTCTACAACCGTGATAGGTAGTAGTTGCAATTTTTACAGTCGCTTGCACGAGCTATGCTTACCGAAATACCAATGGCATAAGCTTGCATGCAGTAAGCATGGTTGCTAACTGCATGCAAGCTTATGCCATTGGTATTTCGGTAAGCATAGCTCGTGCAAGCGGCTTTAGTGTTTGTGCAAGCAGCTAGCGTGATTCGAACAGCGGCTAGTATACATCACGGATAATAAGCTCGTAATGTTAGCGGGCGTCATTTGTAACGCGATTGTCAAGCTCAGTAACGAATGGCTCGGTTTGGGCTTGCACGAGTAATTTGAGCGGGCACATCCAAAATTTTAATTACTCCACGCGGCCACACGAATGAAATATTAATTACGATCCTGCGGCGAACGATTGTTTCATGATGGCGGACGCGCGCCTTCGCTTTCAATTAAATTTTATCTTTTAAACATTACCCCCCGGCAGCAGATTGTTATAATGAAGTATTTTTGCGCGATCATAAATTAATCCTCATGGGCGTTTTATGGAGATCACATTTTTCGACAAAAGCTGCCGAAAGTGATTGGAGTAGGTATTTTTATTTTATAGCAGCATATAGGTTTATTGCAACTTTTGTGTTGGTTGGAACCTAACGTGCAGTGATCTATTGTTTAGTGGCCAAAACAGTAACGAACCTTCTTATATGCCCAATATAGTCCTAAGCCCGTTGTAAGGGTCAGTTAACACCGCGACTACACGCAACGTAACCCTGGGGATGCATTTTTAAGACAACTATTCAAAGTTGAACTTTCACTTCTTTTCACTACACTAAAATATACACGTTTCATATGACTGATGACATGATTCCTACACTGCACATGCGATGTGCAGTTCGGTGCCACTTGACATTCGAAATCTTACACGTTTTAATGTGTATCTTCTTGGATACTTAATGAAGTTCAATTTTGAATAGCTATCTTAAAAATGCAGCGCCGCATCTCGAATCGCTTTGTTTCGGTGGGAATTAACCCTTAGGTTAAGAAGCCGCTTTTTGAGGTTTATTGTCTAGAAAAGAAAACGTATAGGTAATACATTGTTGTACCGCTTTATAATATACAAGTTACAACCAATACATATTAAATGAAATTCTGAAAATATATTTAAAAATGTTGTACGGACTTCGAACCTGTGATTGTTTACCAAAATATTGGAAAACCGCAACCTCAGGCTAGTATCCAGAATTTGGTAAATATTTACACAATTTTACATTGATTTACATATTTTAAAGTGTAAACAAAATAATACCAAGTGTTTTAGGGTCCCGTCGCGTACCCAAAGGGTAAAAATAGTACCATACTACTGAGACTTCGCTGTCTGTATATCGGTCTGTGCGTCCGTCTATCCGTCTGTCACCAGGCTTGTACCTCTATAACCGTGACAAGTAGATATTTGCAATTTTTACCGATAATTTAGGTATTACTGATGCCGATATAACAACAAACACTAAAATGAAGTAAATATTAAAACCTTTAATATACAAACTCCTCCCAGAAAATGCTCCTATACAACAAACGTATTTTGCCGATTTGTACGTAATCCTTCGTGTGCGAATCTAACTCGTACTTGACCAGGTTTTTCTTAGGCTTCTTTCGTATAGTAATTAATGTAGGTTTCGTTGTCAGTATTGATCAGTACAATGCTAACAAAATAAGTGTTCCTACCGATGGCTGATGATAATTCATGATCTATTTGTGACTTTAACAAACGAGTACCTACCTAAAATAAATTATTATTTTCGTTAGGTAGGTACAAAAGATTTCAAAACTAAGGATGGGCCACATGTACATTTGACAGAGAAAATCTTCATACAAGCTAAAGTAACGCCATCGCCATCTTGATTTCAGAAGACTAAAATATACATACATATACTTACTTAATGTAGAAAGCAAATATTAAAATGTGTAGACACTTTCTGGCTCGACATGCCTCATCTATACCTACTCTATACTAATATACTAGTAATAAAGAGGAAAAGTTTGTTTGCATTGAACAGGCTTCGAAACTCTGTTTAGTACAATATTGATGAAATTTGGTACATATGTAGGTAGAGTAGACCACGGGAAAGGACATAGGCTACTTTTTATCGGGGAAAATGTGCGGTTTCTGTGAAATTAACTTTTGCGCGCACGAAGTCGCTGGCATCATCTAGTCTATAATATACGTCTATGTTTATAATAATATAATAATATACAGAAGTCGATGAAACATTCAAGTTCTCGTAACTGACTGTACAATTAACGAACACAACTCCACCACACCCTTTCACATCAAACACAGAATATCGCTTTCATTATGCCGGCGCGACACATCCGTGTCAAATTGCCTGTCACGACCACGTCTGTCGTCACCCGTTATGTGATTCGATAGTGACATGTGCTCAAGTTGTTACACATGAAGGGTTTTTAGCGAATACTTTGTCCCAATTTCACATTGTCATCCCCCTAAGGTCAACATAAACTCAAACAATAAAAGAGAAAGTATTTGTGCCGACCAAAGTTATATACAATTTTAGTAATTTTAAAAACAGCAATAATAGGAGTAGGTATATAAGTCTTTTAATCGCTCGCTCGCTTCGTTCGCGACAATTTTTTTTGCATCGATTATTGTATTGTAATCTTGATGATTTCTAGTTAATCTATGTTTCATTATTTAGGAAATTCGTTTTTAAAATACCTAAATAGCCTGTGAAATATAACTTTTTACCGGACAGATACACTGGATTGTAATAACTAATTTACAAAATTACTGTCTCTCGTAATACTCATGTTTCGTGACTTTATCACAAGCTCAGACCGAATAAAAAGTTTTTATTTCATCTCAGATCACAAGTACCTAGGAGACCAAGATGTGCTCGGGGCTTTAGCAGAACGATAAAATAATAATAAAGAAATATTAAATTTTATAAAAGAAAAATTATTTATAATATAATATTCGTCTGACCAGAATTCGAATACGACACATTAATCTGCCAATAACGCAAAAAGTACAACGCTAACCAAGCCACCAACCGGATTAACCATTAAGAAATCGAAATCATTATCATAGGAAAAACATACAACCTAAAATACGCAGTCTTCCAGAGATAAGACCTAGCTTTCGATTTTTCTCCCCCAAAACTCCCTGTATACTAAATTTCATGATAATACTTGCAGGTGTTGCCAAGATTCCGATTATAATTATATAATAATATATAAGACTCGCTAGTTTAAAGTTTAAGATATAGCCTAACTCTAACTTAATACTAAATCGAATTCTCCTTTATTCAAATTAATGATGAATTATGTTCGCAAGTGTGAGGTACACTTAGGCCTAAATCCTAATTAAACCACTATAGAGAAATGTCTTGCGGTACTTTATGTAATATGTTAATATCAAAGCCCTCCAATATAATATAGTGTAATTAATTATTTAATGGAACAATAACGCCACTATAATTTGATCCCGAGCGCTCGCAGTTATCATGATTACGTTATATAATAATATTATCGTGAAAAAGATAATGTTTCGTATCGCCTGATAAATAGGAACATAACAATAGCGTTATATTTTGTACGCGTATTACATAATTACGGAAAGCTATTTACTGTATCGAGTATTATGTTCAATATTCGGTAAAGTTATATAATTTAATAGGGATCCTCTTCTTTCGCATAATTTTATTTGTCATAATTTCATTTGGCATACCTCACTTGGCATAATTTTACTACGCATAATAATAATTTGGCATAATGGTTTCTTGGCATACTACATCATAAGGCATAAATATCATTTAGACTAATATTGTTTGTCCTAATTTAATGAGGCATAACTCGTAAGGCATAATTTTTCTTGTCATAATAATACTTTGGCATAATTGTTTTTCGGCATAAACTCGTTAGGCATATTTTTTGTCATAATAAATTAAAGGCATTCTGTCACAAGGCACAAATATGCATAAATTGGAATGACATAATGAAAACACGGTTATGGTAATTAAATGCATATTTTTGAAACATAAAAAGCAGGTATTACACTCATATACCTAGTGTAACATGTGTAACAGTAGGTTAAGTTGCGGCGGGGTGGCCATTGGGCCACCCGTAAGCCGCTTACATTTTTTAAATAATTAGCTCGGCATGTTCTTAGATAGCAGTTCGTGTTTTTTGTCCCGAGTTTAATTTCGTAATCAGTCAAAAATTACAATTATAATTGTTATTTCGTCTTAACTCACATACCCAGTAGAATTTATCATTCATTAGTATGTGAAAAAAAAAAATGCTACAAAGATGTATGCGTAAATATAATAGTATGCTTAAATATATTTATGCTTTTTAATATTATGCATAAAAATATTATTCTTAATGAATATTATGCGAAAAAAAATTATGCTAAGAAAGTAATGACAAATGAATATTATGCGAAACTACTATTAGGTCAAATGAAATTATGCCAAGTAAAATTATGACATATGATTTTATGCGAAAAAATAGGGAACCAATTTAATATACTACATTTTGACGCCTTTGTTGCGTACGTTAATGATGTATGTTATTCCTATCTATATAAGAGAAGATATATTTTGGTTGTAAGTTTGTTTGTTTACATTGAATAGGCTCCGAAACTACTGGACCGATTTTGATGAAATTTAGCATAGATATAGAGTAGACTACAGGGAAGGATATAGGTTAATTGCTGCAAAATGTATGCCCCCCACGCTATTTCTTATTTTGCGCACGAAGTCGCAGACTACATCTAGAATTATATACAGTTATTCTAACATTACCACTAAAATTATAAAAGCGAAAGCTAATTAGTTTGTTCGTAGAAGCCTTACGAACACTTAAATCACTGAACGAATTATGATGAACCTGTGGCCTTTGATTGACTCATGTTGTATGTCAATCAAAACTTGTTCCGTAGCATTGAACGCTATTGCAAAAATATTTAGTAGAGGATCATCATTTGACACAATAGTTTCATCTGGTTGACACAATCGTGAAAGACGATCTTACTTTGGATCTTAGACTAATTGTAAAACCCTCTTCTTAATATAATACATATTCAATGTGTAAAACTTTATTTTACAGCATTTGTTACAAATACGTTCTTATTGTATAGCACACAGGCGTACAAAAATATACGAATTTAGCATAACTCCACACATAATTCCAATTTCCTATAAAGAATCATATAGGAAAAACTCTAAATCATTTCAAACAGCCCTAATGAGTATATAAAGCGGCCATTGGTGTAAATAACAATACATTTGACGGCGACACTCACTTGACCGGGTTTCGGCGTGGCTGAGAGCCCTCGCGGCTGCGGGAGAATTATTTCATTTGCGCAACTTAAACGTACGTGTTTTTGTAGAGTTTCCAGTTTATAACTGTGATTTTATAAAAATATGAGGAAATGAGTAAACAACGGGTAGCCTGATTATCTATCTAATAATAATATTAGATAGATAATCAGGCTACCCTAGATAAACTCTACAAAAATACGTACGTTTAAGTTGTACGTAATGCTAACAAATCTTTCTGCTTTATAAAAAGAAGAAAGATTTGTTTGCATTGAATAGGCTCCGAAACTACTAGACCGATTTTGATCAAATTTGGCACAGATAAGGTAAAAGGTATAGGCTACTTTTATCGCGATTATTTCTATTCACATTTGCGCGCACGTAGTATCGGGTAACACCTAGTATTCGTTTCATATTGACAGTTTAAACTGTCAATATGCCCACGCCCATAAACGGTCAGTTCTAACAATGGTTCCAACTGATCCGATCGTTAGCGTAATGCCAATCGGACGGTAGGCCACATAGTGTATGACTACACTTATGGAGATGTAGTGCTCAAAGTTAAATAGGCTGATAGCCTAAGGAACTCTATGATCCAGAATCCGACAGGCCCGGGAAAATTTAGAGCACTAAAAATATAATTCTGCGCTAATACTATATTTAACACATTACTATATTTAAACGTGCTCCGTGGGTAGACCGTTTGGTTCGCACTCGAGATCGAATCCCAGGTTGTGGTGTGTACCAATGAGACTTTTTCAGATCTCAAGTACATTTTACAGACACTCTAACGGCGAAGGAAAACATCGTGAGGAAACCCGTACATGGTTGGCCCCGTACGTATTGACCAGTTCCATTCCTCTGAACTAGTCTGACTATGTTGTGAGAATGCCGTATGTGCTTGGGCAACCATACGACATCTAAAAACCAACTTTCCCAGGCACTACAGTATTTCAAGAGTGGTTACTTCGCTCGGAAAATACTGTATAAATCATCTTTTAAACGGATGCAAAGGCCTAAGTTTTTTTTTTATATTTAAACGAGTGAGCTGAATGCGATTAGTTTTCCAGTATAAGTTACATGGAGCCGGTTATACCGCAAACAATAAAGTGAAACAAGCTGTTACAGTATCTAATACAAGTCCAACTTTGTTATGCGAACGTTTATAGGTCATGCATAGTTAAAAGGCTTTCTCTTACATAATCCTGAATATTCAATAAGCTTTAATCGAGCTATTCGAACGAGAAACTCTACTGTCTAGTAACATTTGTAAATTGGGTAGACGACAATATGTAAAATATTTAATTTATGTACTTAGAAGTATTGAGGTATTACTAAGAACTTGATAAACGTAAAAATATAATATATTTCATGTGTAGTCTAGATAGGGAAAACTAAAAATAAAAAAAAAATTAATGAGTTAAAATTTACTCACATCCTATTATACAAAATCATTATATAAAGTAAATGTATGAACATAAACGCACGAATTTCGGATAATATATTTACAAATGTATTTTACCAGCCTTATATTTCATACAATAGGGAATATGCACGTATTTTTTTTATTTTTTTATATGGATCTATCTTGTTTGGTAAATCGTATGGTAAAATCAGTTTTTTGATATCATTAAAAATAACGAAGATATGAACGTTTAAAGTAGTCTATTAGACAGAGAGATCGGACGTGTATCGTGACGTCACATAACACGACCTTCATAGATAGTTCATACTAAATTTCGTTTTGCTAGAAAGAGATAGATTACAAACTTTGACCGCTCATATATTGCTCATTTATCAACAGATATTAAAATTTTTTTCGCCATTTCCTTTATTTTTCAGTCTAGTATCATATTATTAAATTTTAAGCTATTTTTATATTTTATGCATATTCCCTATTGGAAACAAATTTCTGTACCTGTGAAAATATTGATTTTTATATACTCTTTCCTCTGAGACTTTACTCATATTATATTACGACTATTCATTTACGAAGTAAAAATCTGTCGTCTAACCTGTTGTCACTATTTTTACCAAGTGAAAATAATTATTATGTTTATAGTTCGTTATATTATATCAATGAGTACCTACGTTTTTATAACAATCATTAATTATTCTTCTATCAGTAAATATTACAGAACATTTACCTTTTCATATTTTAATTTTTTGTAATGTTTTAAAGTTAAAACTTTGGACAACGAGTTAAGAGCATTTTTCGCATCAATAAAAATATTATCATTATTATAAGTAATTAACGAAATCAATTACGAATTAAAAAATGTATTAAATAACATAACACCTGCCATAAATGATCTTGCATACTTAAACGATTAAAGATTTTTATGCTTAGTCAATTATTAACTCGTATAATAATTTGAAGTTGATGCTCACCGACAAGTCTTATTTTACTTCAAGAGCCCTCTAAATGAGTCCAGCAGAAGTTGGTCTTGAGGTAGCACCTAACTTTACAATTCTCGTGTTCATAGTGTAGTCACGTACTCGGACTCTTCATAATTTTATTATTTAAGAAGAATGGAGGTGGAGTTTGCTTACTCTGATTTTAATAGTCATGTAAGATTTAAGCTCTCCGATTACTGTAATAATAAGTGCTAATATCGTCATATACACCCTTACTAATAAAAATATTTATACATTGTACAAGCAATACAATATTTTGTCCTTGTCTGTCAAGCGAATTTTCCGACGAATCAGACAAGGACCAACTTTTATTTTTGAAATTTTAGCATGTTATTATGACATCCTAGTCTAGTTAACCACTTTATACTGTTTATTATTAATTATTATATTTACTGAGATAACGAGTTCTATATCAACCTAGGACGTTTTACAGCGGAGAAGCGAGAGTTCGTAGTGATCATATTACGTTGTTTTACGGAGACATTTGAATGAAACGCCGTTCTATATTCATATGATTCGTTTTTTGTTGGAGTTATCCGAAGTTTTTAAGTCCTATGTGAATAATCATAATCTATTATTTTGATATAGCACTATCCACACTACGTATAAATGAATTATAATACATAATTATTTTTTAAAATCGTTTATTTACATTAAAAAATCGCAAAATAGGTGTAAATAGGTGGTGTTTTGAACAATAATAATATAATAATAAAATTAAAGACTAGTTAACTACCATAGTCTAAAACCTACAAAAAAATTAAAATCTCTAAGATATTCCCATAAAAATAAATATTGTTTGAAAAAATACATCAAGCCCAAAACAATTTTTTTTTTATTAAACTAGGGGGCAAATTAGCAAACGGATCAACTGATGGAAAGTGATTACCGTAGTACGTATGTTATCGCTTACGGTACCGTACCGTTACCGTAAACGATAACATCAGTGAAGTTGCAAGTGCGTTGCCGGCCTTTTAGGACGGAATACGCTCCCTTCTTGAAGGTTTGCAGGTCGTAATGGTCTGGATACTGCTGGCGACAGTAATTCATTCCAGAGTTTTACAGTGCGCGGCAGAAAGCTTTGGGTAAAGCGCACGGTAAAGGAAGGACTGCCACTCATGAAGGAGATGAAGATGATAAATATTTTGTCGCTTGGAACGGTGGCGAAAAGTTGCAGCAGGTATAAGTCCGAACAATTCCTCGGAGCACTCCCCGTAATATAACCGATAGAGGATGCAGAGCGATGCTACATAGTCAAGTCTGTTTGAAATACTATGGCAGGCGACAATTCGAGCGGCTCTACGTTGGATACGATCTAGAGGGAGAAGCTGATACTTTGGCGCCCCTGCCCAAAGATGAGAACAGTATTCCATGTGAGGCTGAACCTGCGCCTTATAGAGTTGTAGGCGTTGGACCGGACTGAAATACTGCTTTGACCTGTTCAGAACACCAAGCTTCTTGGAGGCTAACTTGGCCTTGCCCTCCAGATGATATCAGAATTCGGAACTGACCTCGCTCGATATGTTAACACCTAACCCTTTCTAAAACGTAGTTATAAATTAAACTGCTTTGGTACTGTATCTAAGCTTTCTAGCTATGTTGTATAATGTAATAAGTTAGGTACAAGTTCAGTTTAACCTACATGGGGGGAGGTATCTGCACGTTTATCCAAAATAATGAAAAATAACCATAATATTGTTATGGCCATAATCCCGTTATAATAAGCATGTCGCATTCAGGAGAAATAATACATAAAAAATCAATTTTGTCATAATAAGGTTCGGATTGATTTGAAGTATAAATCAAGTGTCTATAAAATCGATTATCCTGAATGTGATAGTGTATATCTACGTATACACTATCATATTTTCTGTAACACCTTATAGGAATGGCCATCAGGTACTTACACTATAATGATTTAACATATTTAAAAGGTGTTTAGCAGTATGTGATTTATCACGATAACCATTTCTATAAGACGCGATGTATTCTTTGTACCGAGTCTCAAATTTACGTCCAGTTTGAGTCAAACTTTGTACCCCGTTTCAGAGTTACATATGACCACATTTTGCAAAACATGTTTTGGATAGTGGTCAAAGGCTTTTGACCGAGCGTGCTGGAATAATTATTAGAAATAATTTAATAAAAGAGCAACAAGAGACTTGCATTATGCATGGTTAAACGTACACTCACACATTTGCTTGCAGGCTTTGGGTATTTTTCTAGATTATACTTTCGAGATATTGCTAGATATAATATTAATTAAATTGTATACTACTATCTACATCATTGGACCTGAAAACGCTGTCATAGGTGGAATAACTATCAGCAGGAGACTGCATAGGAGTTAGCACCGACATTTCTTGATCAACTGATGATCAGAACCTATGGTCAGAATTTTCTAAGTATTTAAGTTGTATTAAAGGTGATTTTTTGAAACTAGGAGTCGCTTTTAAAGAAAGTATTGATGGCCGAAGGCCATAAATTCTCTCATTAGTAGATGGATTAGGAGGTGCGGCATCAATTTTATTTCAAACATCATCTAGTGGCTGACTTTTTTCTTCTGCACCTTGTCGTCAACAACTGAAATGTTAAAAATTGTATTACTACACTGCACCATAATATATTAAAAATAATATTATGTATGATATATATAACTTGAAAACATTTTAATACAAATTAATAACATTTGTACAAAGCTATTAAAAAATTTTTGGACATACAAGGTTTAATGAACATCGCAGTACAGAACTAAAATCTGTCGATCATAATGTTATATGATTCGCCGAAGACCCTACAATGTGTATATATTGTAAGGTAACGCAGTTTTAAACTATTTTTATTTATTTAATATGAAATATATTTATATTTAACGATATTTTTAAAAGAACAACGTCCTAACTGATGTTATTATTCAGGCGATAACGTCCCATCTGCATATCGAACTGACAAAATGTATTGTAACTATTCTGTGATTCCGTTAAAAAACGTCCCATAGTTACATGAAACTCTTAGAAATTCTAAAGTATTAGTCTTAAATAGTTCTAATATTACTTATAATCTCAACTATTTGGTACGTCAACTTTTATTGATGACACGACAAATATTTACCTAATAAATAAACATGAAACTAATCATACTTTTCGAACTAACATGTATTTTTCTAACTCACCGTCAAACAATGTCTTATATGAATATAGATTTCCCGTTTCTATTTATGAGCTTAAAAAGCGAAATAGTAAAAAACTATAATTTCAAAGCATGATAATATTAAATTTGAAGAATAATTTAAGTAAAAATATCAGTTTACCCGGATCTACGCCGTTCTTCATAAAAATATATTGCTTATTTGAAAAATAAGGACTACGTTCAGGCCCTTTTTTCATCTTCTTAAAGCATATCCAGCATTATCCGTAAGCATGACATCTCAGAAATACTTTTAGTACGCAATAATTAGTAAAATTATAATTTTCGTCAAACCGAAAAAAAATCACACACATGATGCAAAAAACCCTACTTTCCGCTCGACAACGCCTGAAGTGAAGATCGCGCGAGGCGTCCGCGCCGTGCGCGCTCCAATTTCTCCGTCCTATGATCACTAGGTGCATTTTATCATGGAGCTTACATCAAATAAGACATTGTACGATTCTGTATTTCCGAAAATAAGCCAGATACAAAAATTCTGAAAATGTCAGTCTGTAGAGCTTTGATTCCTTATTTCATTTATCTAAAAAACGCACTTTTGCTCTATGATCACATCAGACTTTGTTCTACGCATAGGTCGAAATTAATATAGGTACCTACTAAAACTCAATGAAATAAGTAGGTGGGTATACTCTTCAGGACTAACAATACAACAAACACTAAATAGGTATTCAAGTATCTATCCATCATAGTTACAACGAACACAAAACAAAAAACAATATAAACTCGCACGCCTTGGTGACGCCCACTTCGCAACGGGCCGTGCAGCAGAAATCGTCATATTTTAATTTCGCCATAACTTCAAAACCAAACGTCCAATTTTAATCATTCAAAGACCAAATATTATCTACATAAACTGTACTTAGTGATGAAATAATTAATTTTGATAAGGATTAATAGCATGAGTAAAATAAACGCGTTTAAATGTAGTCCAAAAAATTTTCAAGATTTCTAAATAAAAAAATGGTTGTTGTGCCTCACTCGACATAGATAGGTATAGTGTGTCGCGGACTTTTTTGTAGATATTTATAAGATCTACAATTAATTAGAACATTTTATGGTTTTATCTTTTATAGTTTAGGCAGCGTACGCAAAATAAGTAACTTTTCTGGTTGATTTTTTACACCTTGTGTCCGAAAAACCCAAATACCTTACGGAACCCTATATTTTTCCAAAATAAAATTTAGCCTATGTTACTCGTGGATTATGTAGCTTTCGAATGGTGAAAGAATTTTTGAAATCGGTCCAGTACTTTTTGAGCCTATTCATTACAAACAAACAAACAAACATACAAACAAAGTTTTCCTCTTTATAATATTAAGTGTAGATTAGGGAAGACCCGAGCCCCAGACTACCTTCATCTCAGGAGCTATAATATGAGACGTTAGTAATAATGATGATGAATATTACAATTTGGAGCTAAGGGAATAATCTGTCAATGTGTCAGGCTGTCGATTCAGAGCCCATCAAATCATCACTAACGGTAACTACATTTTCGACGAATAAATGGATAATACCTTTGTCCTATTGGTGGTGGTACTGAGGGCTGAAATCGTTTAACCGAATAAGAATTCGATATTTAAAGTTATGTTAAAATGCTTATTAAGCGCTTAATCAAAAACAAGCTTTGATATTTTTCAAAGGGATAGAAAATATCATACAGACATCCTTCTATCCCTGTGAATATATTTTTATACTTATATATCCAAACATTGAATAAATCAATTTTATCTATATACAATTAGAACAAATCGCTCCTAAATGACACATTCTTAAATGCGGCCCTAATTTAACAAGCCTTTTTGTAAATGTTTACAAACGGTCACCCCATTTAAGATAAGCGTTATCCAAACCAGACGATGGTGGCCACGAATTACCGTCCACAAAGGATTACGCCCGGAGCTATTTACGCCATTACCCGACAACGGGTAGGGACGTCAACGAGTAGGGTAACAATGAAATTGTATGACGGTATTGACATTGCCATGTACCCATGTGTATATTTTATACTGCGGCAAAATTAAAAATAGATTGAAAATCTTCAATTTGTCTTATTACTATAATGATAATTGAATGAAAGAATTCCACGGTAACAATAAAATAAATAAAATAACACTGTACTTTTTCTGGATATAAAGTAGCCTGTGCATTAATCCAGAGCTTAAACTACAACCATTCCGAATTTCATTAAAATCCGTTCAGTACTTTTTGCGTAAAAGAGTAACAAACATCTATACATCCATCCAACCATACTGACCACCTTTCACATTTATAATATTAGTAGGATTATATGTCTCCTCATAATGTTACATAATGTGTTATAATGTTTAGTACAATGTTTGGTATTAACAGTGTTCTCTAGGTTAAAGTACATAACCTATTCATTAGTAAACGTGATTTTCTATAGACATTTCAACTATTAATAATTGAAGCAGTTAACAAACAGCGAGAAATAATGAGTTATTTATAATGTGCATTGTACTTACTTGTTTAAATACAGTCTGTGTTTGTAATTAATTTTATTGTAGGGGAGACCGGGTACAAAAGTATCGGCGGGTCGAAAGTCTCCTATCATCCTATCTAGGTTTATCCAACAGAAATCAAGGTAAAAGTACAGTGTTCCTTTCGTACCCGGTCTCCCCTACGTTTAATAAATGATGTAACTAGACGCTTTGTAATATACATTTGAAGTCCGAAGTGTGTCCGGAATTTATATTTTAAACTCATGGAGTCCGCACCGCCCCTATACACCCTTCAGTCTTTATCAGTATAGATACTTAGAGCCGAATTCGCTCTTGTCTTTGCTCTGACTTTGAATCGAGATAATTTACAAAGCATCATATTTCATTATGTTGGAAAGTTATATATTTTGTATATTAGGTTTCAGATTTTAGTGATTGAGAACTATCTAGACGCGGTTTTTATTATATCTAAATATATAAAAGGCAAACTTGACTGACTCATATCTATCAACGCACAGCCAAAACTACTGAACAGATTTTGATGTTTGGCATACAGATAGTTGTAATGGCCTACGTCATTACAACCTAATCTCCGCTAAGATTTTTTTTTTAAATTCGCCCACTAAGGGGGTGAAAAAGGGGTTAAAGTTTTGTATGGAAACCGAACTCCACACGGACGAAGTCACGAGCAAAAGCTTGTTGCATTTATAATATCAGAAATATTATGTTAAAAGGTGAATTAATCATTTAAATAGATTCTTTTGTATGTGGATAGTTTTAGATAATACTGACTTAATTATTATACTAACAAAGTGGAAACCATCCAAAAAATGAGTGTTAACCGATCCCTCAAAGAGTTGAGGTTGCATCTAAAACTGCGTTAAAATTGTTTTTTAAACGATGCAAATGCAGAGTTTACACGGCTCTCGAGACAGTGCGGCCGCATAAATATTTATAGACAGCCTCCGTAACAACCACGGCACACTCACTGAACTGAATATTGTGAAAAAGTACACACTATCACGCCTAAAACCTCTTTATTTTATGACTGCACTAACCGAATATATCGTTCTCACTATCCGATCCGATATGAGTATCGGGCGTCGAACGCCGATATCCGATAACTAAGGGTAAGTAAAATGTATGAATCATTACACAGGTATACCTTCGCATTATAGGTCCGATATCGGATAGTGTGAAAACGCTCTAATGGTGGCAATAGGCAATCGGACAAATTTTTTTTTATTGCATAAATGAATAGTACTCTTAAATATGAGTAACTTCTCAGAAGAAACTGTATATCAAAAGTCAATATTTTCAAAGGTACAGCGATTTGTATAAAAAATTTCGCGAGCCTCCTAAAAACGCTCCATACTAAAGTCGACCTAAAAATGACGTCACTTGTATATGAAGTATTATAGTATGAAGTAGTATATGAAGTATATGGCCGCAGGAATATATTTGTAAATATCTCCGATATTTGTGCGTTTAAGTTCATACTTACCATAATGAATGTTTTTGTATATGATGTGAGTAAACTAATGATGTAGGTTTTGTTTACCAATTTCGCAAAAAAAAAAAAATTTTTTGGTATAAAGACTCGCGAAATTTTGTATACAAATCGCTGTACCTTTGAAAATATTGACTTTTGATATACGGTTTCTTCTGAGAAGTTACTCATATTTAAGAGTACTATTCATTTATGCAATAAAAAAAAATCAGTCCGCTTGCCTATTATTGACAATCACAATGTTGTACAAAGTCGCAGTGGCATACATTATAAATCATGTCTGTCGCTAATAATAATAATGGTTATATAACAGCCTATCCCCAATTGGCATGACGGGCATGACGCTACCGATCAGCGCGCGAGTTGTGTTCCGTTTAACAAATTAACGAGTTTCAGTTCGTTATATTGAAATATAACGAAAGAACCGGCCATTGCGAGTCGGACTCGTGCACCGCGGATTCCGTACAAGCTAGTTGTAATTTTGTTACAGCTTAAAGGTATTATAGACTATGAATTTCAATTTAATACCTCTACGCGTTCATGAGGAAAGGGGTAGTAAGTTTAAAATTATAAAAAATATTTTTATTTTATGATGTAACTAAAAATGTACGGTTTTCGTAATTTTTATTTTATCTATGCCTCCTTCCTTAGACGTTGCTTCGAGCTATACTATTGCTAGCGGCCATGATAGTTGTTTTGTCTTGACTTTTGACGTAGTAGACAGTTTTACGAAGAGACGTCGTCTTAAATGTCATACGTCTTTCTTTGTCAAAAGTCATGTCATTGACAAAAATACATTCTTTAGTTAATCCGCCATATTTTATTCTACTTTGTGTTGCTCTCCTTGACGAAGTTAATTTAAATGTACATGGAAACGAAGTGAAATTAAACAAAATAAAGAATAGAAAACGGTTACTATATTATGTAGCTATATTTACATATACTGTACGTAGGGCTGGCCCAGGCCTCATACATTTCTTGAACATCTCTTTTGCGGCACTAACGGCTGTATTTTTTGATTGCGTTGGCTTAAAAGTTTGATTATTTCACAGCTCCAAGGAACTAAAGTATTTGATATAAATTCCAGTTTGATACATCAACGCGTTCCTGAGAAAAAGGGTCTTGACAGACATTCGGACGGACAACAAAGTTATCCTTTAAGGGTTTCGTTTTTTCCTTTCGAGGTACGGAACCCTAAAAATGCGTAAAGTTTAAAGAATAAGACTGTCAACATTTTATAATCTCGCTATTTAGTTATATTACAATCTAACGGTATTTACAATTTTACGGTGTCAAACAACTGGACGTCATATCGGCTTCCCTAATGTATATTTCTTATCTATAATAATATATAATATTATATTAAACTTTTTAGATATATACCGCCCCATTGCGTGCGCTAAGTGCAATAAAAGTAAAGTATCGTTGTTCTGTTTTTCAATATAAAGAAACTTACGCAGTTTACAATACGGCCGATGTATCTTGGCGAGTCTGAACTTCGTGCAGAAGGTTGCGCATTAGCTGTTTCTAAGTGTTTTCGTATTTATTTTATTTGTATTAATTGGTCAACTGTATTAGGGAAATTTTATTAGTACAAAGGTATATAAAAATAATACAATAACAGTTTTCTTCACGAGTTGTACATGCGCTAAAGTTCGCAGAGCCTATGTTCAGACCCGTCAAGATACAGCGGCCGTAGTGTACCTTTCTGCAGATCTCACGCTTCACCACTGGTCAGTTAGTCTTAGTCAACTGCAGCAGGTCTAAAAAGGTCACATTAAGTGAATCGTATTATGAAGCATCAACTAGGTATTGAACTTCATTAAATTCATTAGTTGATGTTGTTGTTTAATTGTTTTAGATTCAAGTATAAACGCACTCCTAACTGATGATAAGAAATTGCAGTGAAAATGGCATGAAAAGTGTACCAATTAGATTTTGCGGAGATTTACCAAGATTTGTAGCACTGTCAGTTCAGTAAATGAAATATTGAATAAGCCAATGTAAGCAAGTTTGTAGCAAGTTGTGAGTTTGACTAATTGAATGAAAAACAAGCTAAGTGGAGCTGGTGGAGCGAATAAATTGATGCCGTTTCTGAATCAAGAGTTTGTAATTGAAATTCAGTTGCAAGTGCTAGTCACAATTATAATAGATTTAGGTACTATTTTATATGCAATTATGCACTGTATGTGTATACGTAATTATTTAGCTATTCTTGTAATAAATTTGTCTAAATAACAATAATAATTATACGTGAGAAAAACACTTTTTTCGAGAAAAACACTCGAATTCTCATCAGATCTCGACGTTCTGAGGTCACAGGAAGCTTCCCTGACTACCCCCGCGAGGGTCTCACTATGTCTGTATGTATGTATTGTAACGTAGTTACATTTTATTTAATTAAATTTCGTAAAAATCGATACCCTCAACGCCATCTATGGTATATGGTGGTAACTACGTTTATAGGTTCAAGTCGTTATTCTCAACGCCATCTATGTTACATTGAAGTAACTACGGTTATGGATTCAATAGTTATCGACTTATTGATTTGAATCTAATTCTTTTTCAATTTAAACACCATAATCTTTTTAAACAACTTAAATTACACCAGTTTGCGTTATTAGGTTATTATTCTAAATAACTCAATATATCTCTACTGTGGCAAAAACTCTTAGCTGTATAGGCAACTGTAATTTAAAAAATATATATATTTTAGGTCGGGTAGTGGTTATATACTCAAAGGTCGGGTATATAAGCCTGACGCGCGATTGACATGGCCTTTTTTCTGTCTCATTTCTGGACATTTTTTAAAATTATTTGAGAGTGGTTACTTTAAAATCCCACGTTCTTTTCAAGTAATTTTAAACCCTGCCTTAGGTGAGCTATCTGTGTATTTCTGTGTCGTGTATCTCTTGTAATTGTGTAGATTTCGCTTTAATAATTTTATATTGTTATTTTCCAAATTCCTAATATCAAGTTGTAAAATAGTAATTGTCAAAATTGATTTGTGGAACACGTGGAGGTTCCCCATTTAACTAATTAGATGCTAATATCATGGTGGGCCTGTTTTATCAACACGCATTCTTAATCTCTCATCTAGTTACTTTTGATTTCCATATTGCGTGGTTGTAAATTTGTAACCTGTCAAACTTTTTGTACCTACATCATGTAATTTTGCCTTGTAAACCTTTCATTATTTTTTAACATTTAAAATTGTAAGGGACCACGGCCCTGATCTAGAGGTTCCGGGATCACGGCTGCGGCACTGAACAAGCTCTGCATATCTGCATATCTTACCATTCCAGGGTTCTAAGTTCCGGCTGGAAAAGCTCCTGTTTGGGCTACCAACGATCCGGCCAGATACCATTGTTCCGGTCTGGACAATACCAAGAAACAACAACATACCAAGGACTGTCGGTCTGATCTTGGCCTTCAGCAGTTGACGGACCCTCAACACCGGACTGCGGACCGTGGGAAACGGACGTGTTCCTGGCTTCCTCCTACTAGCTAAGTGCCGTGTGCCCAATTATCCCAAACTCTCCTCTATCACCAAGGGCTGAACCAGACTTTGCCGGCTAATCCCGCGACCTTCTAGTCATTTTAAATTTTAAATATATCATTGTTACAGTAAGTCTCGTGTTTCTTTAATCACACCTGTTACAGTGTGTATGTATGTGTGTGTGTAAGTATGTAAACCTCTTATAACTTTTAAACGGTTTGACCGATTTTATTGCGGCTGGCGCCATTCGAAAGAACTTGGGCTAACTTAGATTTTGAATACAACTTGGGCCGATTCGGACATAATATATGGCAATTTCAAGGAATAAAAAAAACTGTGATTTTTTTTAAGTTTTTTTTTTTTTGGAATAACTATTAAACGGCTTTATCGATCACCTCTAAAAACTAATGAACTCTTAACCTTGACAAACCACGTCGATTGCCACTAATCTGGTCAAAATCGGTTGATTCGTTCGAGAGATATCGTGAAGGAAAGAAAACCAAAAAAGTGTTTTTTCGGAATTACTCCGAAATTTTTCATCTAAAAAATGTTTGTTATCGATTCCTTTAAAGGACATAAAAACAGCATCGATTGCCACCAATCGCGTGAAAATCGGTTGATTCATTCCAAAGTTATAACAGTTTGAAATTTCAATAAATAGTGTTTTACTAAACATTATTGTTTTATTATCAGTGAAAATTTTTTGAAAAACTTTTATTTTTGAGCTCAATAAGCTCAAAAATGACGCATTTGATAAAATTTAAGCGCTTAGCGGGAAGTTACACGGATGGCCTTTAGGTCAAATCTTTTCCTAATTTTTTAAGAAAATTAAAGCCACAATTAAAGTTTATGTGAAGGAGGAGCTGCACTTACATTTTTCGAAAATAATTCCTAAAACTACATTTAATTAATTAAAATAACATTACACACTACCTCTGATTAGGTAATAGCTCACACTACTATGCGTTGGATACAATGAGGATACCTATAATTTCTGTCTTTCCAATTCAATAGACAACATGTATAATCCTTATAAGGTAATTAAATTTAAGAACATTTATAATTCTAAAATAATTTAAAAAAATATGAATTATGATCGAATTTAGACCGCAAGGCCAACACTAGTAGATACTCAAATATTATGCAATTTTAAAATTATGTATGTGTGTGTGTGTGTGTGTGTGTGAGTATATTTCACGTGGTCTAACAGGCTTAATATTCAACTACATCATTTTTTTGTACACAGGAAAATAGTTACATAAAAAAAACCGCACCCATGTGGTGCAGCAGAAGGTTTATTGCGGGTTAGCATTTTTTAACTAACAAAATAAGGTATTATTTGAGATCGTTAAAAAAGTTTATCAATTTTAAAACTCATTAACAAGATGTAAACAGAACATAGAGAAACCACAAACAATTAAACTTCGCCATAACTTTGCCCTGCTTCGTGTTATTCTTTAATTTCTAGTATTCAATAGCAATTCGGAAATTAATTTTACATAGAAACATTTTATAATAGCAAGTTAATTGGTTTTTCAAACGAAAGAAAACAATTAGGTTCGGGCTCCGATAGACTTGTAATGTTATCTTCTGTGAATAACGAAGTTTTATTTAATGGATTTTTTGAAAAAGAGATTGGAGTTTTTATATTTTTTATTAATTATTCTAAATAATATTGCATATATTATTTATTTTAGGCTATTGTCACTTTGGCGCCAAATGCATGTGAGCGTAAATACTACTATTTAGCAGAATCTACATTCGGCTAGATCGCACAGCATCCGTCACAGATTTCCCCAGACTGCGCTAAAGTTGTCATGGGAATCGCATTGAAATCTGCGCGGTTCGGAGGATTTCACACCCTAGTGCGTGGTGTTAATGTGGCTAATGAAATTCTACAAGTTGGAATGATTTTGTAATGACTGACCGATTGGATAAATTTCGTTTCAACTTAGTGCGGTCTCACCTTAATAATTAGTCTGCATTTGATTGACAAAATCTCGATAAAATATTATGCTTAAATCAAGATGGAGGAATAATTTTTCATAGTTGAAGATGTTTCCTGTCAAATTGACGTCATAGCCTATCCTAAAGTTTTAAAATCAATGCTACATGTTTCAGAAATAGTTTTTCTACACATTAAATCACTAGCTGTTGCCCGCGGCTCCACCTGCGGAAATACAGTATCCCTCGGGAACACTGTATTTTTTCGGGATATAAAGTAACCTTTGTTTTAATCCAGAGACTAAACTACTAAGATACCAAATTTCATCAAAATCCGTTCAGTAGTTTTTGCGTGAAAGAGTAACAAACATCCATCTATCTATCCATACATCCATACATCCTCACAAACTTTCACGTTTATAATATTAGTAGGATAAATAACAATCGTTTACTAATTTATTATTGTATCTACTTACGATTCGAACTATCATGGTAATCAAATTCTATACACATTACACAGCCATGGCAGAGTCCTGGGGTCAAGATGCATTCGATAATTTCGACGACGAAGTTCAACAAAAAATGTATGGGATTTGACATAAGTCATCGCAAGCGACATGTCACTTAACGATGACGTATGTCAAATCCCATACATTTTTGATTACGAAGTTCGCCGTCGAAAGTATCGAATGCATCTTGACTAGAGGCCCTGGTCGAATCCCGACCTACCCCAATTCTCGGCACACAGCGCTCGTCAATCCTGCGCGTTTCGGGTTTCACAAAAAAACAATCTCGAAAAAGATGATTAGGGAAATTGAAAACACGACGACACAAAAGTCTGTGTTGATGTTTCGAGATTAACAATTTGTACAATATGTTCCAGGTACCTGAAGGTGGAAGAAAAATTGCGCTCTTATTTTCTCCTGATGCGTAAGAATCTATGTTAGTATGTATAAAAGTATCCTACCATAATTATGAATGTAAAAGTTTGTGAGGAGGAATTGATAGATGGATGTTTATTACTCTTTCTCTCAAAACTACTGAACGTATTTCGATGAAAGTTATGGTAGTAGTGTAAGCTCTGGAAAGGCTACATTTTATTTCGAAAAAGTACAGTATCCCGTGGGATATCCGCTTATATTTACTTGGGCGGAGGTGCGGGAAAAAGCAAGCATATGAATATATTTATTTAGTATCTCCTAGCACTTTGAATAAATAACTACTTAGAAAATATTTTAAAAAGATATTTTGTAAAATATAAAAATTTGTTTGATAAAATAGTAAGTAGTTATAAAATCTAGGCAGCCTCAAAAGTTACTTTCAATCTTCGTATTATTTGATATCCAAACTGTTCTCAGTAACTTTAAAGTTTCAAACTTTTAAGTTATTTCAAAACATGCTTTTTGAAGATAAAGTACGGGTTCTTTTTGATTTATTTATTTTTCAGTAAAGAGATAAATTTTATTACTTTCATATTTGGATTCGAAAACTACTTTTTTATTCAAGTATTATTTATTTTTAGAGTTCCGTACCCAAAGTGTAAAAATGAGACCCTATTATTGAGACTTCACTGTCTCTCTCCTCCATCAAAAAGCTGTATCTCCTTAACTGTCATCGCTAGACAGTTGAAAATTTTCACAAAAAATGTATTTCCATTCCTGCTATAAAATGGACAACTAAAAACAGGAAAAATAAATATTTCTATACAACGATCGTGATTTTTATGCACGTTTTGTACGGAGACCTTCGTGGCCTGCACTTGCACTTGGCCAAATCGGCCAAGAGCGAGTCGCGTGCATTAATTTTCTAGTTTCTGTATTGCAAGTTTAGGTCCGTGTGGTGCCGGAGTAAGAATTGCACCTCCCCATATACCATCTCTTCCCGTGGGTGTCGTAAGAGGCGACTAAGGGAAATACATACCGGAAATGGGCAGCAGCGTTTCCGCGAACTTTATCATTTTTACATAATACTGCGCTCGCCAACACGTTTGCCAAGCGCGGTGAGTATGGCATTTTTCCCCCTATATGAGGACCAGATATGAGACCAGGCCCCTAGTCCCCGGCAGCCCCGCTAGTCTTGGCTACGGTAGCGGCCATGGAAACGGCGGGGCAGGGGGTGCTAAGAATCTCCGGCAGAGATCCGGCTACCACTCCCGACGACGACCTCTGGCCCTGGTAACATACAACGCACGCACATTGAGGAAAGACGAGAAGATAATAGAGCTGGAAGAAGAATTGAGCAAGTTACGCTGGGATATAGTTGGTTTATCGGAAGTCCGAAGAAAGGGAGAAGACACGATGACTCTGGCATCCGGTAACTTGTTCTTCTACCGGGAAGGCGACCAGCAGTCCCAAGGTGGAATCGGGTTTTTCGTCCACAAGTCTCTTGTTAACAACATCGTGGCCATCGAAAGTGTGTCGAGTAGGGTTGCGTACCTTATACTCAGAATATCTCAAAGATATTCGTTGAAGGTCATACAAGTTTACGCACCTACCTCGTCTCATCCAGATGAAGAAGTAGAGGTTATGTATGAGGACATATCTAAAGCCATACATAACTCGAAAACTCACTTCAATGTTGTTATGGGAGACTTCAACGCAAAGTTGGGAAAGCGAGGTGAAAACGAGCTGAAAGTGGGAAAGTTTGGTTTTGGTCAGAGGAATCCCAGGGGCCAAAGGTTGGCCGATTTTCTGGAAAAGGAAGAACTATTTATGATGAATTCCTTCTTCCAGAAGCCACCTCACAGGAAATGGACCTGGATGAGCCCTGACGGAGAGACAAAAAATGAGATAGACTTTATCATGAGCACCCAGAGACAGATATTTAAGGATGTCTCCGTGATACACCAAGTGAAAACCGGCAGCGATCACCGAATGGTGCGAGGCACATTAAACCTAAATATCAAACTCGAAAGAGCTCGCTTGGTAAAGTCTACGCTCCGACCGTCTCAAACCGGAATTAGAAACCCCGAAAGCTTTCAACTAGAGCTACAAAACCGCTTTGCTAGCCTGGAAAACTACGCGTCAGTGGACGAAATCAATGACAGGTTCACAGAGACTATCCATGCGGTTGGGTCAAAGTACTGTGAAACCCGCCGTAGAGGTAAGCCACAGAAAATCTCCGACCACACGTTTACACTAATGGCTAGGCGACGCACCCTTACTCTTCAAACCTCTGACGATGCTAAGTCTTATAGGCAGCTTAACAGACAGATATCAAAGTCTTTGCGGCACGATATTCGTCTCTTTAATACTAGAAGTATTGAGGACATGATACAGCGAAACAAGGGCTCAAAAGTGTTTGCAAGAGACACGTCTGTTGGGCAGAGCCGGTTGACGAAGCTGAAGACAGAGGATGGGAAAGTTGTGTCGGCCGGGCCCGAGGTGCTCGCAGAGGTCGAGAGTTTCTATGAGCAACTTTACACCTCAGTTGCCAAGCCTGTCGTTAATCTGGCTGAAGATCCTAGAGCTAGACTAACCCGACATCACACGGAAGATATCCCGGACATCAGCCTGTACGAGATTAGTATGACTCTTAAACAGCTTAAAAACAACAGGGCGCCGGGCGAGGATGGGATCACCTCGGAGCTGCTGAGGTCTGGTGGAACACCAACACTCAAAATGCTCCAGAGACTTTTTAATTCCGCCTTGTTCGAGGGCAAAACGCCAGAGGCATGGAGCAGGGGCGTGGCAGTCTTGTTCTTCAAAAAAGGAGATAAGACTTTGCTGAAGAATTACAGACCCATTACGCTGCTGAGCCATGTCTATAAGCTGTTTTCAAGAGTCATAACGAATCGTCTCGAACGGAAGCTTGATGACTTCCAGCCTCCCGAACAAGCCGGTTTCCGAAGAGGCTTTAGTACCATAGACCACATACATACGCTACGGCAGGTTATACAGAAAACCGAGGAGTATAATCTTCCACTATGCTTGGCGTTTGTGGACTATGAGAAAGCCTTTGATTCGATTGAGACCTGGGCGGTGTTACAGTCTCTTCAGAGATACCGGATCGACTACCGGTACATCGAAGTGTTGAAGTGTTTATATAGTAAAGCCACCATGTCCGTGCGAGTACAGGAGCATAGCACAAAGGCGATTCCATTGCAGCGCGGCGTCAGACAGGGAGACGTCATCTCTCCGAAACTGTTTTCCGCTGCATTGGAGGATGCGTTCAAACTCCTGGACTGGCAAGGACTTGGGATCAATATAAATGGTGACTACATCACTCACCTTCGATTTGCCGATGACATCATGGTTATGGCAGAAACTCTGAAAGACCTTAACACTATGCTAGAAGACCTCCGTAGAGTTTCACAACAGGTGGGACTTAGTATGAACATGGATAAGACGAAAATTATGTTTAATGCCCATGTTGTACCCACCCAAGTGACCGTTGGAAATTCTACGCTCGAAGTTGTTGACGACTATATATACCTAGGGCACAAAGTCCAGTTAGGTATGTCCAACTTCGAAAAAGAGGTCAACCGTCGAATCCAGCTCGGCTGGGCAGCGTTCGGGAAACTCAGAAACATCTTCTCGTCAAAAATTCCTCAGTGCCTGAAGACAAAAGTTTTCGAGCAGTGTGTGTTACCGGTGATAACATATGGAGCCGAAACGTGGTCATTCACAACGGGACTTATTCAAAAGCTTCGTGTCGCTCAAAGAGCTATGGAGAGGGCTATGCTTGGAGTCTCTCTACGTGATAGAATCAGAAATGAGGAAATCTGTAGCAGAACTAAAGTTACCGACATAGCCCAGCGCATTAGCAAGTTAAAGTGGCAATGGGCTGGACATATAGCCCGTAGAACCGATGCCCGCTGGGGCCGAAAGGTTCTTGAGTGGAGACCACGAACTGGACGCCGAAGCGTAGGACGGCCTTCCACCAGGTGGACAGATGACCTGAGAAAAGTCGCAGGAAGTCGGTGGATACAGGCCGCGAGCGACCGGTCGCACTGGAAATCTATGGGGGAGGCCTATGTCCTGCAGTGGACGTCACCAGGCTGAAACGGAAGTTTAGGTCCTAAAACAATGCCAGTTTAAATAAACTAAACTATACCGTGCTTCTACAGATCTTCGTAGTGGCTCTACGTCAATCCGTAGCACCGTATACTACGACACGTAGACGTCGTAGCAGAGCTACGATATTATCTAATAATTTTACTCTGTTTAGTGTCTATTTGCTCTGTCAAAGCGTATCTTTAATTTTGAAATCATTGGTTATACGATATGTATTAATTTGACTAAAATAAAATAGGTAAATTAATAGTCCATTGAAAAGTTACATTTGGGGTTGCGTTTTTTAGAGGACGCAATTTTATTTTTTTGATGTGTAGGGGGGGGTCAGTGTAAAGCTAAAACCAAGTTTGTGGGGTCGCCACCCTTGTCCCACGGCCGCCATCTTGAAAATAGGGGTTAAAATGGTTTTTACGGTATATCTCTTAAACTATTTATATGATAAAAAATAGTTAATATTTTTTGTTGCAAATTAAATTCTCTACAACTTTGGTCCAGTAACTTTTTGTCGTAGAACTATAAATAAAAAAGTTATAAGCGAAAATCTTCAGAAATTCGAGAAAAACATTTATATTTTTCGATGTAACTTTTTTTTATCATTTTACGAAAAAATGATATTTGACCATTTTTGTAGATCGTTTTTTGAGGAACAACTTTTATTTGCATAATTTTTTCATTAAGTCAATAGCTAAGGTTTTACAGCACTCCGAAGTGAGTACTATTTTTTAGTACTCTTAACTATACCTATATTATACGTGTGTACTAATAATATATATATTTTTTTTTATAAGATAAGGGGGCAAACGAGCAAACGGGTCACCTGATGGAAAGCAACTACCGTCGCCCATGGACACTCGCAACATCAAAAGAGCTGCAGGTGCGTTGCCGGCCTTTTAAGAGGGAATACGCTCTCTTCTTGAAGGTTTGTAGGTCGTATAGGTCCGGAAATACTGCTGGTGACAGTTCGTTCCAGAGTTTTACAGTGCGCGGCAGAAAGTTACGCGAGAAACGCACGGTGGAAGACTGCCACTCATCAAGGTGATGAGGATGGAATATTTTTCGCGTGGGACGATGGCGAAAAGTTGCAGGTGGTATGATTCCGAACAATTCCTCAGAGCACTCCCCGTGATACAACCGATAGAGGATGCAGAGTGAAGCTACATCTCGGCGTAATTCCAAGGGGTCCAAGTTGTTTGAAACACAATGACAGTCAACAATTCGAGCGGCCCTTCGTTGGATACGATCCAGAGGGAGCAGTTGGTATTTTGGTGCTCCTGCCCAGAGATGAGAACAATATTCCATATGAGGCCGAACCTGCGCCTTGTAGAGTTGTAGGCGTTGGTCCGGACTGAAGTACTGTATCGCTCTGTTGAAAACACCAAGCTTCTTCGAGGCTAACTTGGCCTTACCCTCTAGATGATATCGGAATTGGACTTCGCTCGATATGCTTACGCCATGTATTTCAATGCTAGGGGAGATGGTTAAAGATGTGCCCTCAAAACGAGGATGTACGACCATAGGTGACTTTTTAGCGGTGAACGCGCAGAACAAGTCTTGGCGGGGTTAAATTGGACTAAGTTACGTCTACCCCATTCAGAGACTTTCTCCAATGAATTCTCTATTTTAAACACAAGTTCGTTTCGACTCTCGATGACATTTAGCCGAGAAATATTAGGGGAGCCGGTATATACAGCATCACCTGTACTATCATCCGCATAGCAATGAATGCCGTTGGTCTGTAACATGTCATTGATATGCAGTATGAATAGGGTAGGCGATAGCACACAGCCCTGAGGGACACCAGCATCAACTGACTGAGTTTCCGAGCATTCGCCGTCAACTACGACCTTTATGCTTCTGTCTGCTAAGAAACTTGTGACCCACTTGCATAATTTCTCGGGCAGCCCGTATGATGGAAGCTTTGAAAGCAGCGCTTTATGCCAAACCCGATCAAAGGCCTTCGCAATGTCCAAACTAACAGCCAATGCTTCTCCCTTCGACTCAATTGCCTGAGCCCAACGATGAGTTAGGTACGCCAAGAGATCACCAGCCGAGCGACCCTTACGGAACCCGTATTGTTTGTCGCTTAGTAATCCCTGGCCGTCCAAGTATCGAAGAAGCTGGCCATTGATAATGGATTCCATTATCTTTGAGAAGAGAGAGGTTATGGCGATTGGTCTGTAGTTGGAAGGATTTGAGCGATCACCTTTTTTGGGGATCGGGTGCACCAAGGCTGTCTTCCAAGAAGCCGGGACGATGCCAGAGGAATAGGAGAGCCGAAAAAGGCGCGTCAAGACCGGAGCCAACTCTTGAGCACACTTTCTCAACACAATAGGAGGGATTCCGTCAGGCCCACTCGACTTTTGGATATCAAGGGAACGTCATCAGTTATATGTCATCAGTTATTTTTTTTTTATTTTGTTATTATAACTTTTTTAATTACAAATTTTGCAATATTATTAATAATTAATTATTGACTCTTTTTCCCACCACCCACAAGGTAGAGTCTAGAGGCGCGTTTTTTTTTACGTGGTATCTCCAATAGGCATAATCCACGGTGATTTTCTAAATTAGAACTACTCCGTCCTCAGTCGTTTCGATAGACCAGGCTGCGGCTCAGCATCTGATCGGCTTTCTGAATTAAATACCAGTGGAAGAACTGGCGATGGAAGGGGTGTTAATGTTGGCGGTTCATCATCAAAGTCATTTTCATTTATTAATTCTGAGAGTTCCATTACGTTGCTGCAAGTCTCTCCAGAACAATGGAAGCACACTGCAGAACATTTCAGTCCTGCTTTTCGACATCCACACATCGCTCCACAGTTTCTTTTGCATTTGCAGAAGATCAATTTTAGAAGCTCAGGGGGTGCTGGAGGTTTAGAGTTCTGCACTGGCATCAATAATTTTCCATATTTTTTCCAGCCCCAGTCTTCAGGATCATTATAATTATAATAACAATAGCAGGCAGCTGTTCTTTTATTCCCTCATGCTCACTTGGGTATTTTCTACCTGAACAGTATTCTCGGTAACGGCTATCAGATATAAAATTATTTTAAAAATCAATAATTGTTAAATTCTGTTATGGAGTGAAAAAGAGTCAATAATTAATTTTTCATAATATTGCAAAATTTGTAATTAATAAAATTATAATAACAAAGTAAAAAAAATAAAAAAAAATTAAAAAAACAATAACTGATGACATATTATTAGTACACACGTATAATATTGGTATAGTTAAGAGTACTGAAAAATAGTATTCACTTCGGAGCGCTGTAAAACCTTAGCTAGGTATTGACTTAATGAAAAAATTATGCAAATAAAAGTTGTTCCTCAAAAAACGATCTACAAAAATGGTCAGATTTCATTTTTTCGTAAAATGATAAAAAAACAGTTACATCGAAAAATATAATTTTTTTTCTCGAATTTCTGAAGATTTTCGCTTATAACTTTTTTATTTATAGTTCTACGACAAAAAGTTACTAGACCAAAGTTGTAGAGAATTTAATTTGCAACAAAAAATGTTAACAATTTTTTTTATCAAATAAATAGTTTAAGAGATATACCGTAAAAACCATTTCAACCCCTATTTTCAAGATGGCGGCCGTGGGACAAGGGTTGCGACCCCACAAACTTGTTTTTAGCTTTACACTGACCCCCCTACACATCAAAAAATAAAATTGCGTCCTCTAAAAAACGCAAGGTAAGGCCTAAAATATGTAACATTTCAATGGACTAAAATAATTTCCTAGTTCATTGACAACTCATGATATTTGATCAACCGATTTAATACTACCTACAAATACGTTAATTCTGCCAAACATACTATAACAAAGGGTGATTATGCCGGTTTATGAGTAAGATATAACGCAATTCGCCAGAGGAAAGGCCCTTCATACTGAATAGAGTTAGTTAGCGGAGGAGGTTCGTTACGAGCGTATTGTACCCGGCGCACGTAGGTGCAAAACATATCAAATGCCTTGTTTACTATATCTTGATATATCTTTTTGTATATACGAATTAATTATTATTATATATTTTATTCTTGTAATATTTTTTTCATTTTAATTTCTCTCATTTTATCACAGTTGAATCGAATAATCTTTATTTTTCGTTTTCAGTTATAGAAAGCTATTTAGCTCTTCGACAGTATAAACACAGTTGAAAGGCTAAAAAGGAGAAAACCTTTTAAGTTAGATTATGTGTTAGTGTAAAGTGTATACCTATCTAGTGAAGTGAAAAAATAAAAAAAAATCACCCGAACTAAGTGGCTTACCCTAAATAGAGGCAATAAGTATTGATGGACACATTCTTCATTGCAAACATTTAGAATATTTGCAATAATTAAGAATGTGTAGTTTATAAGTGTTATTGTATAGTGTATATCTAGTGAAGTGAAACTAAAAAATAAAAAAAAATCACCCGAACAAAGTGGCTTACCCTTAATAGAGACAATAAGTACTGATGGACACATTCTTAATTGCAGATATTTGGAATGTTTGCAATAATTAAGAATGTATAGTTTGTAAGTGTTAGTGTATAGTGTATATCTATTGAAGTGAAACTAAAAAATAAAAAAATCACAAGAACAAAGTGGCTTACCCTTAATAGAGACAATAAGTACTGATGGACACATTCTTAATTGAAAGCATTTGGAATGTTTGCAATAATTAAGAATGTGTCCTTTGTTGTGTAATTAAGGAGCCTATTCGATGCAAACAAACAAACAAAAAACTGTATAGATTAATCAAGGTTCAACCCTAAATTATTTTTATAATATTTTTACTTGGCAAACGCGATTAAAACGACGTTATAGAGATATCGGTGAAGAGATTGGCCGTAAACACTAAACACGTTTAACATCCCCCGGAATCGAAGCGGAATCTAATATGGCGCATCAAAGTGCCCCACTCTCCCCCGCGCTAATGAAGTTTGCAACTTGTAGCCGATCCGCTCATATAAATACCAGACTGCCGTTTAACGATGTAATGACATTATTATTACCGTGAAAATATCGCAGAGTAAAAATAGCACAGGCTACATTATTGCAAAATAAAAATATCTAGGGGAATCCTACTTAACATTATTATAAATGTAAAAGTTTGTGAGGATAGATATTTGTTCCTCTTTCATGCAAAAACTACTGAACGGATTTCGATGAAATATGGTATGGTAGTAGTTAAGACCCTGGATTAAAACAAAGGCTATTTTTTATCCCGAAATAGTAGTGTTCCCGAGGGATACTGTATTTACGCGGGCGGAGCCGCGGGCAAGGCTACTTTATCATAGGATTGCGTTTTCATTAATAGTTCCGCGCAAACTAAGTTGCGGGCATCAGCTATTCGTAATAAGTATCAAATGAAAACTAAAAATCGCGACGGTGCGGCGCGCGGCGACAACTTGTGTATCATTTACTCGGAGACGGGGAGTTATCATCACTAAATCGCTCTTATGACGTCACAGTAGGTAGAAAAATAATGGCACAATTGATTTAGAGACGTTATCTAGTCAATAGGAGTATGTGGCTTCCACACATAATTGCGATTTCTCACGATTAGAGCCCATAATATACGAGTTCCTAGATATTTGCGATGCGATACGAATTCGCAACTATGTGTTTAAAAAGCTTAAATGCCCTTAAAAAGCTTGTCAAAGCTTCACGCGATGTGCTAAGTGTTTACTCATTATTGCGGAATATATTTTATGCGGAAAATTTCATGCACTTTTTCAAAGTGGTTAATTAAAGTTTGTTTTATAACATCCAAGTTGGTGACATGTTACCCTCTGGCTGTACCGGGCTTTGTTCACTTTGCAATTTTTTATTTTCTCTTATAAACTAGTTTGAACTGGGATATTACACAATTTTTAATTGAGCTAGTAGCTGATAGTTCAGATAATTTAATCCAACCGTAAACAAATACATTAAACTATTGGGTCATTATTGGGCACGGTAATTTATGAGTGACATTTGAACTTGGTAGTATTATAAGGAGCAATTGTTACTGTGTTTACGGTAATATTAAATTGAATTTTAGAGCGACCTAGGGATTTTCTTTAATTTGTAACCATTTAAGTCTATTTTTAAGTTTTCCTTTTAAGTTTTTTTACTTTATAATATTTTAAAGTAGTTATTTTTATACAAAATAATTTTAAATGTTACAAAAAAAATGGTTACCTACAATAAAAAACAAAAACCGGCCAAGTGTGAGTCGGACTCGCGCACCTAGGGTTCCGTACAAACCTGTAGTGATTTTGTTACAGCTTGAAGGTATTATAGACCTGTGTATTTGATATAAATTGCAATTTAATACCTCTACGTGTTCATGAGGAAATGGGTAGTAAGTTTAAAATAAAAATAAAAACTTTTACATTGCAATTATAATTAGATATTATATCATAAAAGCTAAATATGTATATAAATCTAAAATAAAAAAAACCACGGTACCCTAAATTATAATGAGATAATAAACCAGCACGAGTAATTAACTCAAAACATTACGCGCATTGTTCATACAACCTCCGACACACAATGGGGATTGTAAAAATACGCATTTGTCCCTGACGCAACCCTATTCATATGCTCATAACCCACTGTAAATATAATAGGGATGTCGCTAAAAAAAACTCTAACAATTATGGAAGCGGCAAATAGCTGTTATTTTAGTGTGTTCAGGTCCAATTTAATATTTTTGTAAACAAGAAATCAGTGGTCCACTACAATGCTACCAATTTAAATGTCACTAACCGTGAAAAGCGACACATTATTGAGGTCAAAAAAGATTGAATTGAGTCTGAAGTAGGGAGGGTAGAGCTAAGGAGAACCATCTCTTATGGGAGAAAAGTTGAAAAAGTGTCCAGCTGTACCTATGCTATAAATAACAGTACAAAAATCCACAATGGCGCTGATGTACAAAAAGGGTATGGTATGAAATTAGGAATAAGAGATGGAGTGAAGTGAGTTGAGTTTAGTTATTTAAAATTTTTGACGATTTTAGTAGACTAAAAGTAAATATTCAGTAAATCATGAATATTCTACTTACTCGCGTAGTCGAATATATTTTTATAAATATAACCGAAGAAGTTGCTAAGATTTAGTTATCTGTTTAAATTTTGCCGCTTTACACCCCGTTGCGTCTTCAGCGCCCCCTTTTTAACGCTTTTTACGGACACTTTTTCATGTATGGAGATGGTACTCCTTATCTCTACCCTCCATAGTCTGAAGTCTGAACAGAGTATAAAAATTTAGGGTAGGTATAGATAGTCACGAGCACATACATGAGAAGGGTTAGTTCAGACCGCGACGATACGCGACGCTACGCTCATTTTGACGTGATAACGTCTTATAAATCGATAAACGTTGGCTACACGCACGAATAATTGACACGTTCCGTCTGATTGTCACGTTCCGGTCACGTTCCACCTAAGCCGAGCGTGCAAGCGCGAGGCACGATCAGCCTCAGCGTTCGGCTTGTGATTACGTTATCACGTAAAATTATCGTCCGTAAACCGACTTAACAGACAACAATTTTTAACATAGCTATTCAAAATTGAGCTTTATTTATTACACAAATACACGTTTCATATGATACCAGTCATACTGGACATGCGATGTGCAGCGCATGACATTCTCTTACAATAAAACATGTGTAACGAATTAAGTTCAATTTAAATACGTATCTTAGAAATGCAACGCCATGTCGCGTTTCGTTTCGGTGTGAATTGACCCGAAACTTTTTTTTTTTTTTTTCAAAAATGTACGATGTAAATTATTGTATATCAACAGCCAGATAATACTTGCACTGAATGTAAATTGTATGACGTAATTTGTCTTATATTAGTGCTCATTAGTATTATATACATACTAATGCCACAAAAACATTAAATAAAAAAAGGCAAATATTTCCTTCATAAAAGTTATGAGATGTCGTAGACACCAAGTCTAATTCGAGATAGTCCATTTAATTAGATAGTCCATTTATAAGATAAAATTGTTACCGTATGTGGAAAATTTAATTTTTCATTTATTACATTGACTTGGTAATAAGCACTTCTTCTTCTTCTTCTTCAAGTGCCTCTCCAATCACTGAAGGTTGGCAGTCAAGCTTTTACTTTTATTAGTCCAAGGCGAGTCTAAAAAGTTCTTCTACAGACTTTATCCCTGTCCACTCTCGGTTATTTCTCAGCCAAGATGTTTCTGTATTAATGTAAACTTAATGCGGGAATACCTAATTGATTATCATCAGGCGATCTATTTGCTTGTTTCACGACCTTATTACTGGTCGTAAAATTAAAGTAAAATTATTTCTGGTTGTGGACACCTGCAATACTAGAGGAGCTACAAGTGCGTTCTCGAATTAATCACTATCCATCTTATTTATCCGATCGAGTCTGCCCATTCGTCTCGAACATGTCCTAGAATCTAAAATAACCTACCCCTCCTCAATTTATGAGGTTTGATTTATATAAATAAGGATTACAAAGTTATCGGTGAACTTGTATTTATACATTTTGTTCCTATAAATTCATAAAATTAAAAATTCTGACACCAAATTTTAAATTTCTAAGTCTGCTAGAAGTATGCTTTGAATTATGCTTCCTGCCTCAATACCTGCATATCTTTCAAAATCTGGTTTTTTGTCGCTTAATATCTCCTAAACTATACACGCGTTTTTATGAAATTTAAAACATTAGCTTGTGCCACTAACGACTTCTCCGCGACAAAAATTCAGACCCCGAATTGGAACCGAAAATATGGGGGCCCAAAAAGCCGCGAATTGCTTCGAGAAAACATAGTTACGCCATCTAAATACTTGGTGATAGCGCAGCCACGCTATCGGATACTTTTAAAATTCTACCCGTAAATAAATAATGAAATATTTCATATTATTATGATGATACACTTTAATATTCGGTTACTACAATCTCAAGTCTCTGAAGGATCCTAGAGGCACTGACGGTGATGTCGGCTTTGAGCTTACCTTGACAGCCTGACCGAAGAGGTTTTAACGTAACTAGTCTGGTGTCAAGATTAGTAGTTTGATAAGACACATTTTATTTTGAAGCGATTATGACCTATGATGAGTCTTAGAATGAAATAAAAAAATGAAATTTTAGTAATATTATGTAACAAGGTTCCCATTAATATCATAATTACGGATTGTAGAATGTATTTAATATAATTATGACCTGTAGAAGGTATTTAATATCCTACCTAGGACCTTAGCCTTAAGGGCGCTACTCACATACGATTTTGGTGCCCTATACGGTTGTACTTAAGAATTGGCCACCTCACATTCATTGTACACACTAATACTACATAGTACTTGTATTATGATATAAAATAGTTAATCAGTAAGAACTTATATGTGACTAGATGTTGCCCACGACTTCAAGCGCGCAGAAGCTAATTTTGCAGAAACCGATTTTCCTTTCCCGTAGTCTACTCTACATCTGTACCAAATTTCATCAAAAAAGGTCCATTAGTTTCGGAGCCTATTCAAAGCAAACAAACAAACAAACTTTTCCTCTTTGCTATGTTATATAGAAGTATAGATTAGTATTATCAGGTGGGCCTGGAATCTATCGTCCATAAATTAATAATAATCGTTCGTCTTATAGGATTTTATTTCAGTACGAAGTCATTCAATTCATTCCAATTTGATCGTTACAATAAATCGCATGCGAGTGAAGGGCTTTAGTAGAAACACTGATAAGATTTTTTTTTTTTAGTGGGTAGCTAATAAATATTCCTTTCATCACTTTGTAAAAGTTTGAACTAGGTTAAAGAGAATTTTCAAATGTAAAATAAGTTTGAATTCTTTGTTTTACTTAATAAGAAAACCTAGTAGAAATTAAAATAGGAATGTAATTCTTTGAAAGGTAGTTGTTTGTAGTCGAAATTGCAACAGAAACTAGTATTATTTTCAATACAATTTCGACTTGAAAAAGTATCTTTGTTAGTGATTTTAATACCTTAGTTCCGGGGTAACCGAGCTTTGCCAGGGTTCGAATCCTCTACATTTTGTATTTCCAAACAACGCAAATTAACCAAACTACCAATCGGGCCGATATTATACAGTCTAAATTATTGGTACCTACATACCTATATAATTGTTGCACGGCGAAAGAAAAAACATAATTTATACCTTTGAAATACACAGTTTTCCAGGGATACAACCTAGCTACACCAATTTTTCTCTCCCAAAACTCCCTGCATACTAAATTCATGTAAATATTAGCAACCGTTGCCGAGATTACTATTAAAAATATACAAGATTGTCTCATTTAAAGTATAAGATTTTATACGGAGTCCTCTAATTTCAATCTCCACATTTTCTATGTTTAATTTTTTTAAACACTACGGAGCAGTATTAATATGTATGCCAGGTACTTTGGTACATTATATACTACAATTTTTTATTAAATACTAGCTGTCCCGACACACGTTAGTTCTGCCTTAACTGTGAACTGGACTAAATAAATATAACTAGCTTGTAGGTGTAGGTGTAGGTGTACCCTACACATACAACCTACAACTGCCTGTTTTTTAATAAACTAAATAGTCAAAGTGAAAAGATAATACCTATTATGGAAAAATTGAATTGCCGTTTTTCAGTATTTTCCACGTAATTTTTCTAATATTTCTCACCTTTTAAACCTTCCCTAAAGTTCCACAATTATTTCAAGATCAAAATTAGCCAAATTGGTAAAGCCCTTATCGAGTTTTTATATATAGGTATATTTAGAGATATTGACGATACATCTGTAGAAGGAGTAAGTACTCGTACAGATGAACTATTATAATCTTTCTAACATTAGAAAAGAGAAAGTGCCACAACAATTCGATGATGATGATATAAATATCAAAAGTTAACAGCAAAGCTCTAAGGAAAAGCCTGCTCATTTAAACCCACGAATTAAATTGTAAACGAGAACGGAAAATTTTAATTAATGCTCTCTTAAGCGTTTTATTTATTTCTCTTTCGGTCTCATTAGATTAAGAAAAAGAAAAAAAAAACTCACCGACGTTGCAGCAGGCGAACGCCGCGATAATCCAAATGGAATTCATATTTGATGACCACCTGAAATAATTACATTTATGTGAATAAAAAGTTTTGCATATTTATCAACACATTACTTATTAGATCAAAAATAAAACCAAAACCCCAATTCTCGTATTTTACTGACTTGCAATAATCCAGCTATCTGCCAGTGAAGTGAAGAGTGAAGTGCTGTTTCAGAGATAGCAATCTATTGACACGTCATTCGGTAAAATCAGATCAGTAGCTTAGGCGCTACGTTGGAACAAACATACATACATAGTTTATATATGTACATCATATTACATTTTCCATCCTGTTGCGATATAACTTTTGCCAGTTAAAAATTATTATCATAACACAAAAAAACACATAATATTCCATCCGTTTTAGTCCCAAAATCAGATCGTTGCATCAAACAAAGTTTATTATTTTAATGCAAATCACTGACTCAAATTGCAGATAGACTTTGCAGTTCGCAGACGTTTTCGATTAAAAATTTTCGCAACGACCGGATGACGCGGAGCGTTCCTTTTTTTCGCAGTCTATGAGTTATCTATGAATTCCGAAACTTCCGATTCAGAATTTTGATGGTTTTGTTAGAGTATAACTTTGTTCTTTGAAGGCACTAAAGAAGTTAAAAATATAACAGATAGGTTATAAAATATAAATAAAAGCTTGTATTATAAAACAAAAAATAATCCCTTAATTGTCGAGCAGAAAGCGTGCATGTATTCGGCAATATTTTATGAAAATCGTTTTTTACCTTGGGAGTGAAATGGAGCTTTTAAGTTAGTTTTAACTTAGAAAAATAATCGTTTTTAGAAAAAAATTGATGAAAACATCTTTCCTCTCGTTTTCTTGCAATTTGTAGGAGTGATTTAGTGAAATCGGACAGATGTGTGTAACAGGAAGTCGCGGAAGCGCGCGCTATTTAAATTGGCGAATGATCGCGCGATGGTAGAGTTGGCCGTCAGATTTGAATAAAATAGTATTCAGCTTTTTTATATGTTGAGGTTCATTTCTGTCACTGATTAATAGAGTAGTTTTCATATTATTTTTATCATATTAGAAAATCATACTATAAGCATTGTGTTTTATTAAGGTGAGACGCTGTAAGGCTCGCCGCTCGCTCGATTTTTAAATTCCTTTCTGTATCAGCGTCACCTATCGTATTCAACCACGTTTGCAGTCTTAACGGTCACTTCCTTTTACGGTAACTCAAAAATAGTCTCAGAGCATTAGCTCCAAAACTACTTTGAACTGGATCGATACTTGCCCGATTTAGATGAAATTGGACACAGATAAAGTCCTGCGGGAACCATACATACAGCCGCTTAATTGTCTATCCCTCCTGGTAGTATAATATTATATTTACTAGGAGGGATAGGCTGCTTTAGTGCCTGTATGTACGGTTGCAGCGGGATTTTATAAGTTTTTTGGATTTGGCATCATCTATCGTACATAAAATGATCTATGTTACTTAATTATAAATCCATTTATTTTTCAATATTACAGATGCCATTACGATATACATCAGTGTAAACAACTGCCTAAACAGATATTCAGTTTGACGCAAACACGATAAAAACGTGCCTCGGCCGAACGCGATCAACACCTCATGAATAAATTTGCAAGTTTCCCTCCGACGCGACCAAAGACTTTGGTCTTATAGTGATGGATAGATACAATGTAGCGATTGTCGATAAACTGGTATCGTTAAGATTATGGTGATTATGAGACTTGTTTTTTTGAAATAGATGTTATATTTGAAATCTTTATAATATTTATATAAAACGAACAGATTATAATGTTTTAATGCCATGCAAAGGACTTTTGAAACAAACACCAATGCATATTTTATGAAATCGTTGTGTTAAAATCTACAAATTAAAATAAAATTCAACGGATGTTTGTACCTAATTTATTTAAGAAAATTAATAATATTTTGCTCCGCCATATATCTGAAGCTCTATATTTATGATACATTTAACTCAAACTCAACACAACATGCTTAGATCCCCTAAATTTCCCTAAAACGTTGGCTTAATGCGCGCCGTTAATCGTATCTTATTATATCCTAACTACCTCATTATCTATTGTCTCTATTTCCTGTATGTTTGCGGGAACGACAATTTTGCGTGAATAGGTTGAATTAAGCTGAGCATAGCTATTTCTTGTATATCACTGTTTTGTTATTATTTATTTGTCATTGTTATATCACTGATGCATAAAACCGACTGGTAGGTAAAATATTTAATTTTTTTTATAGAAAAAAAATAATTTCATTTCAAATTAACAAACGAAAATTCAAATTAATAAATTTCCGATATCGACAAATATAATTGTGGAACATCTCTAAAACTCAAAGACTGTTACGGGTAGGTACAGCTCTGAAAGAAAAGCCTATAGAATGATTAAGTTTACTTACGTAGTATTTAGAGACAAAGCCTTTATTCATATTTACCACAATTTGTGTGTTCATTGAGTGAATTCATGCTTATTAACTCGTGCTGAAATGAATTAACGGATCAGCATAAAATTTAGCACACTATCATTCATATCTAATATAAAAGTCAATAGGTGCGAGTACTTTATTCACTATTCACTTTATTTAGAAATTATCAAAATTACAAATTTTGAGTTAGAACCGAATTGTATGGCAGTGATTTCCGCGCTGATTATAATGATAGCTAAAAAACTATCTGAATCACGTCCGCGTGAATTTCCAAACAAAAAAAAAATCTAAATCGGATTTATCGTTTAGGATCAACGATGCCATAGATAGACACACACAATCAGACAGATACGTCAAACTCATACCCTTCTTGGCTCTGTTTGCGTTGAGGGTTAAAATACATAATAATAAATGTACGTATAAAATAAAACAAAGTAATTTAAAAACTGGATGTTACACTTTATAACAAAGATTATTTGTTCAAAGGTAGGTTGTAATCTGGTCGTAACGTGCTCGCCCCAGGGAAATTATTGGACGCTAAATACATACGGACAATGAAATATTGTACCCAAAGCTTTCTCATAGGCTGAAACTGCGGCTTGTGATAGCGTGAACCAGTAGCGGGTCACGCGTTTTCGTGGAAACTCCGAGTGTGAGCAGTGCCCCATTCATGGTATTCACATTTCAATCCAAAAATAGATTTAACGGACAGCTATTTATCTATTTTTGGGTTGTAATAGATTTTTTTTTTTTGTAATTGAAATTTATTAAAAATAACAGTATTTTCACTATAATTATTATTATTAATTACATCCATTCGTTTTCACACGTATTTTCAGAAATCCATACTTAATATTATAAATGCGAAAGTGTGTCTGTCTGTCTGTCTATCTGTCTGTCTGTCTGTCTGTTACCTCTTCACGCTTTAACCGCTGAACCGATTTTGATGAAATTTGGTACAGAGATACTTTGAGTCCTGGGAAAGGACATAGGATACTTTTTGTCCCAAAAATTTGCGGTGTTCCCGAAGGATAATGTAATATTATTGTGTGTACTTTGATTGTCTTTTATTGCTAAAAGGTTGAATTGATTTGAATGAAATTTTGTATGGTAGTGGTTTATGCTTTGGACAAACGTGCAGTCCACTTTTTATCCCAAAAAGATATATAATAGTGTTCCCGAGGGATAATGTACTATTGTGTCTAATATTATAAATGCGAAAGTGTGTCTGTCTGTCTGTCTATCTGTCTGTCTGTCTGTCTGTTACCTCTTCACGCTTTAACCGCTGAACCGATTTTGATGAAATTTGGTACAGAGATACTTTGAGTCCTGGGAAAGGACATAGGATACTTTTTGTCCCAAAAATTTGCGGTGTTCCCGAAGGATAATGTAATATTATTGTGTGTACTTTGATTGTCTTTTATTGCTAAAAGGTTGAATTGATTTGAATGAAATTTTGTATGGTAGTGGTTTATGCTTTGGACAAACGTGCAGTCCACTTTTTATCCCAAAAAGATATATAATAGTGTTCCCGAGGGATAATGTACTATTGTGTCTAATATTATAAATGCGAAAGTGTGTCTGTCTGTCTGTCTATCTGTCTGTCTGTCTGTCTGTTACCTCTTCACGCTTTAACCGCTGAACCGATTTTGATGAAATTTGGTACAGAGATACTTTGAGTCCTGGGAAAGGACATAGGATACTTTTTGTCCCAAAAATTTGCGGTGTTCCCGAAGGATAATGTAATATTATTGTGTGTACTTTGATTGTCTTTTATTGCTAAAAGGTTGAATTGATTTGAATGAAATTTTGTATGGTAGTGGTTTATGCTTTGGACAAACGTGCAGTCCACTTTTTATCCCAAAAAGATATATAATAGTGTTCCCGAGGGATAATGTACTATTGTGTATATTTTTTTAATGTCTTTCATAGCTTAAGAATTTATGGTATGATAGTGCTTCGGACAAACAATTAGTAATTAAAGAGAGAACGTAAGATAAGGAAGATACAGATTTAACTTAGAGTACAGTCGGGAGTGGCCAAAAAACCTCATTCCTCGCGGGCGGAGCCGCGGGCAAAAGCTAGTTTCCAATAAATAGGAATTATAGGTACCTATATAGCTGCAGAGTGCAGATGCATAAAAATGTATTGTAATAGCAATCTGACAACGGATAAACATTAAACAATTTTATAATAATACTAGCTTTTGCGAGCGGCTCCGCCCGCGTAAATACATTATTCCGCAGGAACACTACTTTTTCGGGAAAGGACATAGGATAAAAAATGTCCTATGTCCTTTCCCGGGACCCGAAGTATATCTACAACAAATTTCATAAAAATCGGTTTAGCGGTTAAAGCGTGAAGAGGTAACAGACAGACAGAAACACTTTCGCATTAATAATATAATATTTTTTTTTTTTTTTTATGAAATATGGGGGCAAACGAGCAAACGGGTCACCTGATGGAAAGCAACTTCCGTCGCCCATGGACACTCGCAGCATCAGAAGAGCTGCAAGTGCGTTGCCGGCCTTTTAAGAGGGAATAGGGTAATAGGGGAGGGTAGGGAAGGGAATAGGGTAGGGGATTGGGCCTCCGGTAAACTCACTCACTCGGCGAAACACAGCGCAAACGCTGTTTCACGCCGGTTTTCTGTGAGCCCGTGGTATTTCTCCGGTCGAGCCGGCCCATTCGTGCCGAAGCATGGCTCTACCACGTATATTATATTACACGTTATATTTATCTTTTGTTTGTACGTATATTGTTTAAAGCGCTTTTAAATTTTAAGTACCTATTGAGGTTTGTCATAATTGTTTTTGAAGCCTAAGCTATCGTAGTCCTAAATAGTATAAAAGGTCACGCAACGAATTAAGATCTTTCGACAAAAGTAGATGGGGTATGCGCAGAAGTCAGTTTTTGTGTGTGTTTGGCGGTAGCGGGCTCGGGCGGGGAGGTGTGGATGCGCCGAACGCATGCCGAACGTGGCTGCCGACACGCTATTGGTACGTTAGTAATATATATTTTTTGCTATTGGTCACATGCGCATGCATTTATTATAAGAATTGTCACCTGCTTGTCCCACATCTGGTACATATCGCAGGCATACGGGCTGATTATTATTAGTGATCAAATGCATAACCCACTTGACACAAGGATAATTTTAACATTCTGATATGATTCCACGGGGTCCGATAATATAGGAGGGCTAGCACAAGCAGGGGTTAGTATCAATAGGGGATCGGACTACATCTGAAATATTTGGTTTAATTAATACAATATCTATATTCAGAAATATTGAGGCATTACTACTTGGTAAATGTAAAAGAATATATTATTTTATATGTAATTTACTAATAAAATACATTTAAAAAGTACAAAAAAATGTTTTTTTTTGCGAAATTGGTAAACAAAACCTACATCATTAGTTTACTCACATCATATACACAAACATTTATTAAGTATAATAAGTATGAACTTAAACGCACAAATATGGGAGATATTTACAAATATATTCCGGCGGCCATATACTTCATATACTATAACCTACAAGTGACGTCATTTGTAGGTCGACTTTAGTATGGAGCTTTTTTAGGAGGCTCGCGAAATTTTTTATACAAATCGCTGTACCTTTGAAAATATTGATTTTAATGCACGGTTTCTTCTGAGAAGTTACTCATATTTAAGAGTACTATTCATTTATGCAATAAAAAAAGTTGACCGATTGCCTATTATTTCTACTTGCCCCTGTTAATAGCAACGTATTCGTAATTTATTGAATAAAAATTGTAAGGTGCTGTAATGATATATAAGTCAGCGTAAAATGGAAAAACCATTAGATTGTAATATAACTATTGAAATTGTAAAATGTTAATAGACTTCGGACGTGAATATTGTACCTACCATATTATTATTATTTAACATATTATTTTTCGTTAGGTTATAAATATATAGTAATTAATCTTTGGGCATATTTTTACAACCTCGTTAGTTATTTTACAATCTAACAGTTTTAACATTTTTACGGTGACATATACATACAGTTCTCATTCGATTATTTACGAATACGTTATTGTTAATTGTTCATGCTAAGTCCATAGGTCGTATAAATTTATTTGTTTTTGTACCACTAAGTCTTTTATATTGTATTCGTGTGCACAAAATTCAAATGAAAAACTTGTAAAAACCATTTTTACAAATTGAATTTTAAAATTGTTGAATAGTTACATAAATAATACATATAAATTAATCTAAAAGAAATAGTTACTTAGGTTGGTGCTATTAAAATTATAAGCAAAATAAAAATAATATGTTGGCCATCTCTTGTTTTTAACGATTTGTGACGTCACAATCTGCTACTGCTTTGCATCGTAGCACATCGCGACGTCACAGGCCGATATGTCGCTCTTTTTCTTCATGTAAATTTAAATTGCTCTCTTCGTTATTGTCATATATAAAAAATAGATTGAAGGTTGTTCATTCACGTTAAGTAACATTGAAAATACAGATAATTCTTTTACTCAACATGCATATGCGCTAATAATTCGAGTAAGAGCTTGCAACTCTACAGTACTTTCTGTGATGTAGAAAAATATGAATATCCAACAGTCATCTAACAATATATTCAAAAGATGTCCGACGCCTTAGCACCCTTGTCACTTTGACAGACACAAATTATGTTCAAAATGAAGTCACGGCAAGATTTTCTATTTCAAAAGCTTTTATAAGTTTTGCGAAAAATAATTATAACTTTTTCATCCCTCGAGTGAAACTTTGAACACGATATAGATAAATCTATTTGGAGTTTTTTAATTTAAATTAGTGAATTGACCACAACTTGTTTCTCATCTACTTTTTTTTGTTTGTTTCCGGAGGGGAAAATGCATTACGCATACCACCCAGGCGCAGGGGGCACCCGAGTGGTGATGTGGGACTCCCGTATAGGCTAATGAGACCCACGGTATACCCACGAAAAACCACCCCCCACCTTCCTCCACGCCGCCCTGTGACGGGGCCACGGGAACGATAAACACATCCGCGACCCCGCCGGCGGCAGCCAACAAGCGGCTCCATCCTAGGCCCGAAGGCCCCAGGCGCACCAGGCGCGCAACATGCGCCTCCCTCCTCGGCCTCCACCAGTACTGTAGCAGACTCCCCCCTAGTCTGCTACTAGGAGGCCACGGATACCAGCCACCATAACCGGTACCCGGTGGCAGATCTGAGCTATGGTTCTGCCACCGACCACACCTCGGCCGCAGAGGATAGGGCAAGCGACGCACCGTAATACCAACTTACCTCTTCCTCTGCGGCCCCACCAATGCCTTTAACCGTACGGAACGGCCCCGCCAGCTCGCAGGGGGGTAGGGAGAGTGGCACAACACCACCACGCCTCTCCCCCTGCGATCCCTCCACGGCCGCAGAAGATAGGGAGTACGGCGCACCGTAATTGTACGTTTTCGGGATAAAAAAACAGCCTTTGTTTTAATCCTGAGCCTAAACAATAATAATAAATTTCATCGAAATCCGTTTAGAAGTTTTGAAAGAGTAACAATTATCCATCCATCCATCCATACTCATAATTACTTCAGTAGTAGGATGGTAAAATTTTTGGCGTCATGTTGACACGCATTATAGCTTCGTAAAGACTTTATGTGCACTTTTGTACTAAGAATGTATAATAAAATAAAATAAAAATAATACGTACGCGTAAAATAGTATTCATAAATATTGCTGCAATAACAAATAGCCTATGTCCTTCCTCGTAGTCTTCTTAGAATCTGTACCAAAATTCATCAAAATCGGTCCAGTAGTTTCGGAGCTTATTCAATGCATCCTTTTTAAAATATTATTATTTTATATTTTAAATAAATATTTTATAAAGGCTGATCTATGATATTGGCAATAATTTGGTAAAATTAATAATTATTTCATTCACTTTTGTTACTGAATAAAGCAAATATTTTTTCGAGTGAAAAACAAATAAAAATGTTTTTAGGGAAAACCTTAAATATCAATATTATTAATAATAAAGTTTTATAATACATAAAAAAAATCTATATTTTTTTAAATTCAAATTCCCAATTGTAGTCTACAAAAGCTACCGGTTACTTGATGCGTACTTCTGTATACTGGCAACAGTACAAAGCAATTTCAATTTAAACACTGTTTCATAAAAACGGAAAAAATACTAAAAAATGCCTTTCAAAGGTAAGGTACGATTTAACTCCACTAGGGTATTTTAATGACTTTCTTTGTAGAGTTAAAATTAGACTTAAGAGCATTTAATATCAAAGAGTCTCAAAGCCTAATAGACGAGTTTTGAGCATTAGTGGGTTTTATACGGTGTTTTAGATACGTAATAGAGCTTATAAGATATCTCCTTTGGTTAAAGTCAAGTACCTAAACTAGGCACAATATCGGCAAAGTTGCTCGACCAGTTTCTAAACATTTTCCTTTGCACTAGGTCGCCTCAAAAGTCAAAATTTTTAAACACAAGGGAAATAATCTCATTGAATGCAGACGTGGTTGAAATCCGTATTTACAAGTGAGTATGTGCGCGTGCACACGATTCATCGGCGCTGTTATGCGATTTTGATCGTATTCGTGGTCGAGCGGTAACTTGTTCCTTGTACAGTAATGAGCACTAGGGTTATAATATTTTCATACTGAAGCATGTGCCTGCTTCAGCGCGTTTGTATTCGGTCAATCCACACGGAGGGCTGATTTTAAAATTGTATGTTAGTACCGTCAAGTCAGTGAATCATGCGTACATACTGGTTAATGTGAACACAACTTATGCGTTTGTCAATTTTGCGTAATTCACTGCCTTCTTAACGCTAATAGATTAATTGTACTTCAATTTGTATCGATCCAAAATAATGTACTATCATCATAGTAGTTCCACAGTGCAGTTTATTTTCGCTTTAGGCTGAGGCCCTATTAGCATAGTAAATAAAAATCTATTTAATGTGCCATTAGTCCATTGCATCCGGTTACATTGTCGTAGTAAAATGCGTTAAACTATTGGGCTTCAGCTTTACCTGTATGCCTAGGTATTAACAAAAGTTAAATATGTGTCGTTTACATCTATTTAACATTTTGCAAGTGCTCCCGGGCTCTGAACGCACGAGCCTTAAAATAAATAACTTCCTTTTATGCGAAATACTTCAATTTTTCCTTAAGACCGTTGCTCAGGTAACGTGTGAGAGTTTTCATACAAAGCAACAAGATTTAGAGAAAATTATCCCAATAAAAAATGAAGACGTAAAAATATGATGGAAGTTTAAGACTCTGTCCAGAAAGTGCGTTAGTTTCCTGTTGAAAAAGGATTTTTTTATTCCAGTTTCACAACTATTTTGGGTATGTTTTTGTTGGCAATATATCTGCTCCATCAATGGTAATATAGAATGTATTTTTACTAATTTCACAGAAATCGTAAGTACATTTTCCTCCGAAAAAAGTAGCCTATGTCCTTCGGCCTTCCTCGTGGTCTACTCTACATATAAACCAAATTTAATCAAAATCGGTCCAGTAGTTACGGAGCCTATTCAATACAAACAAACAATCAAAGAAACAAACTTTTCCTCTTTATTACATTAGTAAAGAAGTATAGATTGTTTGTATAGATTCGTCATTATCACTCATCATAAACCATTGAATTTCAGGGCTCGGCAAACGGTAATAACATCTCGCAATATTTGACGGCGGGAACTCGCCCGCCTATCCTGCCGCTAATGACGAAATCGTTTTGGGGGAGAATATTAGGTACGAATTAATGAACACATAAATATTCATAAATACATAATAATGGATATAAATGCGGTAATTATAATACTGAATATAATATTTTACACGTATGTACAGTGGAACTACATTTACGTCTTTCGGGAAGCTTCTTTTTCCATGCATCTGTCACTGCCATTGGAAAGTTGTATTATGAATTAAGTGACAGAGTTGGAAACTGCGAAAGGTACTAAAAATAAAGCTCATCTCAGACTACGCTATACTATTGTGCTATATAGTATAGCAAAGAAGGACCTAATGCTATACTATATAGCATGGCGTTCACATTACGCGATATTATCGCAAGTATTTATAGTATATAGCAAACTCAGTTGACTAATGACTCGAGGGTGAGGAAGGAGGAAGAGGAAGGAGGAAGAGGGCGGCGCGCGATATAGCACAGCATGAACCCAGCGTATCGCACAATTTTATAGCGTATAGTAAGCTATTAATAAATAGTACAGTATAGTGTGAATGTGTCCATAACAATGTATGGTGCGCGATATTGTTGTGCTATGAGCTGTATACTAATATTATAGATAGCGTAGTCTGAAAGCCGCTTAACGGGAGCAAACGTAGAATTTTTCTATATATCTATACTAATAATATAATATTATAATAAAGAGGGAATGTTTGTTTTTTTGTTTGTTTATTTGCATTGAACAGGCTCCGAAATTACTGGACCGATTTTGATGAAATTTTGCACAGATGAAGAGTAGACCATGGGAAATGACATAGGTTACTTTTTATTGCGGAAAATGTACGGTTTCTGCGAAATTAACTTTTGGGCGTACAGAGTTTCGGGCAACATCTAGTTTATAATAATTTTATTAAAATCTTAATTTTAAATAAAATTATGCTGAAAATTAATAAACTTTGTCTTTTCTTCAATAATTTAAATGTATGTGTGTGTTTGTGTTTTTTAATTCAATAATTAAATCAGGTAGGTAGACTATTATAAAAATAGTTGTATTTAAGTTATCTTAATCATCATAAATCAAAAATTACATTCTTATAAAGAAATTAAAATACCCGCCCAATTATATAAAATTCTTAAATTTTTGCATAACGAAACAAACAAAATTTATATAATTTTTCGACTAAATATATACTTACCTAATTAAATGTTATAATCAAAACCACACAAGCACTGAATTTTTTAAACACAAAAGTATGAAAACAATATTCGCAAAATGTTTTCATTCCCGCGCAACCAGGGGGTGCGCACGTCCTCCCTCCTCGCCGGACCGAACGTCACTGGATCGGGAGTTCGAAATTCGAAGATACTAATCATGGCCGCCATAAAATTACTGTAATTTGGGTAATTTGAAGATGGAACGAGATCAAATTGTGATGAAAAATGAGGTTACCTGCAGCCAGTGTTTTTCTAATTTCCCTGAATTTTAGTAGAGGTTCGAAAACTCTGCTTGTGTGTGTTAAACCTTAATGCTCAATGATTAATATTTTTGCTCTTTCTTTCTAACTTGATTATTTTTTTTAGTAATAATATCTATCTACTTATTAAACTGCGATTTTAAGGCTTTACTAAAAATATGTTAACATCTACGTACATAATATTTGATTAGCGATAGTATGAAACTAAAAAAATATGTTCAATGATTACATTGCAGACGATTAAATGACTGTGATATTTAACAAAAATGCGTTTAGTAACACTCTCTCATAAGTTGTAGCGCCCATGAATAAAGTTGTAAGATGTTTCAAGTTATGATAGAGCTATTCAACGTTCTTTTAACGTTCTTATCTGATTCAATCGGAGTGAAACCTTTGAGTTCTGATAGATTGTACTGGTTGAAGATACAACTTTTCCGTAACTGTACTTATTATTAAGACAAGAAATGGCCAAGTGCGAGTCAGACTCGCGCACAAAGGGTTCCGTACAAAACGACAAAATAATCACGTTTGTTGTATGGTAGCCCTTGTTAAATATTTATTTTATTTTGTTTTTAGTATTTGTTATTATAGCGGCAATAGAAATACATAATTTGTGAAAATTTCAACTGTCTAGCTATTGCGGTTATTGAGATACGGCCTGGTGACAGACAGACGGACGGACAGACAGCGAAGTCTTAGTAATAGGGTCCCGATTTTACCCTTTGGGTACAGAATCCTAGAAACGTAGTAACAGCACAGATTTAAAGAAAGAGGAACAGATAAACAGCTATATAGTTAGAATTTCACTAACAATAACTCCCCCACACCGATATCGGTGACGGTGGCCAGTTACGCAGGAGTAATTTTTTTTATAGTGCCTAAGTGTGTGCGCAGTACACAAGAGCACTGTCTCTTCCTTTACTCTCATAATCGAGTGGGACGGATAACTGACACGACTGACGAGAGATCAGGCGCAGGTCCGACTTTTTACATGCCCATCCGACGCATAGATCATCTCTCTTGTCAGACAATTAAGTGACCAGCCTGCATTGTCCTAACCAAACTTGGAAACAACATTTTTTATTGTTACAATCCGGGAATCGATCCCACGACCTCCGAGTCGAGAGCCAATGCTCTAACCACTAGACCACGGAGGCTGTTAATTTTTCACTACTACGTATATACGATATGTCCACGACTGTGTGGAAAAATTGTGGGTCGTTGTAGGGGATGTCAAATTTTCAAATTTGGATCGATTTGGATAGTTGTATGAAAGCTGTTTCACTGTACGTAACTGTATATATTTCTACTCAGTGGTAACAGTGCTTGGCGTTAGTAATTTTTTATTGCAAGAATATCATCTTTAAAATGAATCCCTGTGGGATCAAACTTCTTTTTTACTTCTTCAAACTCCTTGGGCAGCAGATTCTTGGTGGCCAGGAACACTAGTTTGAACTGATGTTTTTGGCGGGCGTTGCACTCCCTGCATCCGTCGTCAAGGGCTTCTTTCATGTGATCTGAAAAGGATAAAATTGTTCATCTATACAAATAAATAAAATTAAAGTCAGACACTTTAATTTTGTAATTTTAAAATAACACCTTTTCATTAAATGTTTATGAAAGTATTAATAATTTACCTACTTACAATAAAAAAACAACTTTGAAACGGCTGGACCGATTTACACGGGTTTTATATAGGTATTTTTTTACAGAATATATGTTAAATAAAAAAACAGCCGGTGTGCCGGCAGAAGTCAGAATATACGTTAACATAAAAAAAACAGAGGGTTGCACTCTGGGTGTGCCGGCAGAAGTGAAAACTTGAACATTAACGTTGTGCATTTTTGAATATTTTGGAATGGTTAAGGAATAATTTCCCACGAGTTACTTTATTTATCAGTATAAAAGTACTGTGTGGTTGAATACAATATTCATTTATGGCGCTATCGAACACACACGTGACAAATTATATAACACTAGCTGTTGCCCGCGATTTTGTGCGCGCAAAAGTTAAATTAAAATTTTAGTAGCCTATGTCCTTCCTCGTGGATTCTCTACATCTTTGACGGTCCATTAGTTCGGAGCCTATTCAATACAAACAAACAAATAAACACATTTTTCCTCTTTATTATATATTATAGATATAGACATAGATGTATTAATTATTTTCGTCGCGCGGTAAAAAGACAGGGGGATATCACTTCCTCTCCTACTCCGTTCCGGCGGTCTACTCTCCCTCTGTCTTACGAATTTTCGATCAGGTCACGTGTCCTGACACTAGTTTAAAATTTTTACCCATCCCAAAAAAAGTGCACAACGCTGCTAACGGATTTTCACTTAAAATTTACCTATTTACTTACTTTTGTATTTTAGACTGAATTCGCTGCATGGCCCTTTATCGATAAAGCAATTCACTTGTTCTCGTAATTTATCTACATTTTGTACTAAATCCTCTGCTTTAAATGTGTCTACCAAATCTGTATAGCCATGCGCAAATGCAAGCACACAAGCAAACACGATCAACTTCATTTTGATATAAACTTAATAATGAAGACTTAAATACTTACCGGTATATTTATACAGATTTGAAATACAATTATAAGTCATATAACATTGAAGAATGCTATTTGTAAAATTCTAAATTTTATAATAAATTATTTTTAAATGTTAATTTTAGAATTATTTACGCGGTTATCACACTAACACAAACAGCGGTACGTTTTCTGAAAATTTAAGCAGACACAGTCATGCAGACGTAGATTTAACAATCAGTTTTTACATTATGAAAAAGTTATAATTTTTTTTTTTTTCAAAGATTAAGTGGCAAATTAGTAAACTGAGCTGTGGGCATCCTAACACCTGAGGAGTCATTTTTTGGCCTTTTCCAAAAAAACAATTTCCAAACATATTATAAGATACTTAAGTAAAATTTTGAACTTTGCTCTCTTTTGAATTACGGTCAATTCACACCAAAACTAAACGATACGGGACGTCGCTGAATTTTAACACAGCTATTCCAAATTGAACTTTATTAATTACTAAAGAACATACACGTTTTATTGTAAGATTTCGAAGTGCATGTGCATGTATGACTGATGTCATATGAAATGTGCACCATTTTATGTAGTGAATTAAGTTCAATTTTGAATAACTGTCTAAAACTGCAGCACCGCGTAGCTGCCCCTTGATAATAATTTGACTGTAATATGAATAATAATTTAGAAGATTTAGGATACTTCAATGGAAAAGTATTGATTGTAAATGCATGTAGATTCTGATATTTTTAATTTCGACTGACGCACATAAAATAATTATTATGTGAAAACTAAAAGGTCATTCAAAAATATTTTAATGTATTCTAAAAATGACATGCGATAATTTAAATAGTTTTGTATATAATTCATGTATAATTATGTATATCATCAAGAATTCTATTAGCTCAGAGTTCAGACATGAAATTTTTCATAGTAACCTTAAACCTGCTGTCTAATGCCATAAAAGTCTTGAACAAAAAAGTAAGTAAGAAATAGAAATATCAAAGAGAATATAATCACTACGTTTTAAGAAATATGATAATAGACAGTAAATGTATAATATACTCAAAGTATAATACTGAATATTATAATTTTCTTTGCCTTTAAATAATTTCAATAGTGTTGACAATAATTAGGAAAATATGCCTAATTTTAGTTCTTTGTATACCTACATAATGTACAAGCAAAATAATGCACAGGCCAAAATTTGAAATTTTTTAGGAAGAATTTTTCAAATTCAACCCTCGAGGGGGTAAAATAGGGTATGAAAGTTTTAAACCTAATTTCACGCAAGCGAAGTCACGGACAATAAATGCTATTTCAATCATAAATCAATTTTTTTTTTCAACGGGCAATTGGCCCACCACACTTACCTACCACTGCAACTCCTGTGTAGCCAGGATCGACAGTGGTAACCAACCACAAAAACCCTTTTATATGATGCCAGGGGTGCCCCGGGGACATGTTAAATCTGTCTTGGAACCCGCAACGAAATTAATCAGAAGATTGTAGGAGGAGTAGGAAGTATTCCAGTTAGCACAGCGGGAGACAGCAAAAATTGTGATGATAAAAAGTCAGAATTAAAGGGGACAATATGCACCACGGGAATAATATGGTTTTTTTATAACTACAAGACAGAATGCAAACGGTATCTACACTAATATTATAAAGAGGAAAACTTTGTTTGTATGTTTGTTTGTTTGTTTGTTTGTTTGTTTGTTTGTTTGTTTGTTTGTTTGTAATGAATAGGCTCAAAAAGTACTGGACCGATTTCAAAAATTCTTTCACCATTTGAAAGCTACATTATCTACGAGTAACATAGGCTACATTTTATTTTGGAAAAAAATAGGGTTCCGTAAGATATTTGGGTTTTTCGGACACAAGGTGTAAAAAATCAACCAGAAAAGTTACTTATTTTGCGTACGCTGCCTAAACTATAAAAGATAGAACCATAAAATGTTGTAATTAATTGTAGCTCTTATAAATATCTACACTAATATTATAAAGAGGAAAACTTTGTTTGTATGTTTGTTTGTTTGTTTGTTTGTTTGTTTGTTTGTAATGAATAGGCTCAAAAAGTACTGGACCGATTTCAAAAATTCTTTCACCATTTGAAAGCTACATTATCTACGAGTAACATAGGCTACATTTTATTTTGGAAAAAAATAGGGTTCCGTAAGATATTTGGGTTTTTCGGACACAAGATGTAAAAAATCAACCAGAAAAGTTACTTATTTTGCGTACGCTGCCTAAACTATAAAAGATAGAACCATAAAATGTTCTAATTAATTGTAGCTCTTATAAATATCTACAAAAAAGTCCGCGACACACTATACCTATCTATCTCGAGTGAGGCACAATAACCATTTTTTTATTTAGAAATCTTGAATTTTTTTTGGACTACATTTAAACGCGTTTATTTTACTCATGCTATTAATCCTTATCAAAATAAATTATTTCATCACTAAGTACAGTTTATGAAGATAATATTTGGTCCTTGAATGATTAAAATTCGACGTTTGGTTTTGAAGTTATGGCGAAATTAAAATATTACGATTTGTGCTGCACGGCCCGTTGCGAAGTGGGCGTCACCAAGGCGGGAGTGTTTAGATCTATGAGTAAGGTACCCGCGCGGCTCATTTTAAATTAGTTAATATTCTTAAGAATTTCATGCAGATTATAAAATAATCTATCCCCTACACTATATACTTTTAATGAATAACTTAGAAGTTATCGCAAAATAACAGCGCGTGTTTTCGAAGCGCAGCGAGTGAGTTAGGCCGAATGCGATAAGCGATTATGCGAGTTCGATCCATAAGAATTATTGGGTAATTTTTTTGTTTTGTGTTCGTTGTAACGATGGATAGATACTTGAATACCTATTTATTTAGTGTTTGTTGTATTGTTAGTCCTGAAGATTTAGATTTTAGAGTCCTGAAGTTAGTATTTCATACGATCAAAGTATACCCACCTACTTATTTCATTAAGTTTTAGTAGGTACATACCTATATTCATTTGTTTCTGTTTGTTTTGACTAAATTTCTCCCGTTTTGTTAGAGGTTTGAAGACATTCTGTAGTATGAGTATCAGTATTATACCCGTGCGAAGCCGGGGCGGGTCGCTAGTAATAAATAAATATGGTAAATGAGCATACTTTACATAATATAGTACAAATTCAAATTCTTTTATTGCAAGAATGTTGTAGGTACAATGGTCTTACAAAATTACTTAGTGTTCTCACATTCTGCCATCACAATGGCGTGCAATTTGCAATGTTACAACAAAATAAAACTAAATTAGAATAAAACTACATACATACATATACCTAATCACGCCTTTTGCCCGTAGGGGTAGGCAGAGACCACTTCTTTTCACTTGCTACGATCCTTAGATACTTCCTTCGCTTCGCCCACTTTCATTCTTATCATCCATTCCTCCTCTTACATTCAACGTAGCCAAGCGTCTCTCCATGGTCCGCTTTTCGCATCCGCGAGAAACGAGACGTGATGGGTGGCGAACCACATCGCCGCCATTTCGGATAATTAAATTATTTTTGATTATCCATTGCGTTTCCACGGATTAGTGGAGAGGGTAGGAATAGGGAAAGGGAAGGATAGGTGGTGTGGAAAGGAAGATTGGTAAGTTAGAGTGGGAAATAGGGAATGTAGGATATTACCGCCCAGGAGGGCAAGGGATAGGACAGTAATAGCTAGGGAAGCCGGGGTCGCATACCCGTATACTATACCACAACTACCGGACAGGTAAGTTGGGATGAGTATCCCATGACATAAAATAATAAATAATAAAACTACAACTCAAATTATTTTAAATTTTTCAATATATGCTATAACGTTGATACTCTAACGTTATTAATATTATAGAATTTTTTACTTTTATGAATTTTTATAATAATTTGTGCTATTACACATATGTGAAATATGCGGATGCAAACAAGCAAACTTTTCCTCTTTATTATATTATAGTATAGACAAAAATCGCAGTTAAAGAGGGCAGATGTTCTTTATTAACTTCAAGACGTAATTATAAGACGAAAAAATTAAGATGACGTCACGACAGGATCGTTAAAACATCTGAAAGGCGGGAAAAGTTCGAATCTAATTCGCCAGGTCATTAGGTAGCAACTTTAATCGACTTGCCTTGTAAGGTTGAGCATGACTCGATCTTCTAAATTGTTGCTTTCAAAGTACCTACCAGTATTGGAACAATTTTATGACATACTAGCTGATGCCCGCGGCTCCGCCCGCGAAAGTACAGTAACCCACGGGAACCTTATATGTTCCGCGATAAAAAGTAACCTTTGTCCTTTCCCGTGGTCTACTTTATATCTGTGCCAAATTTCATGATAATCGGTTTAGTAGTTTTTACGTGAAACTGTAAATAAAGTATCCCACGGAAACCGTACATTTTCCCGCAATAAAAAGTAGATAAAAGCAATCCTTGATGCGGATTATATATCATGCTAAAATTTCAGTTCGATCGGTGCAGAACTTTTTGAGTTTTTGAAGCGTACATTTTTATATAATAAGATTATGAATGATCCTATGTGAAGGTTTGTGAGGATGTATGGATGGATGGGTGGTATGAATGGATGTTTGTTACTGTTTCACACAAAAACAACTGAACGGATTTTGATGAAATTTGGTATCTTAGTAGTTTAGGCTCTTGTTTAAAACATAGGCTACTTTTTATCCCGAAAAAACACAGTGTTCCCGAGGGATACCGTATTTACGCGGATATCCCTCGCGGGCAACACTTAGTAATATTATATCTTAAAATGTTAAAAAAAAATGATAAAACATTGTCATGAACACTAATCCTATTAATATTATAAATGTCAAAGTTTAGGAGTGTAGGTGGTGGTGAGGTGTGGTATGTGTGTTAGGTCAAATAAATAACTTAACACAAAGCACTTTAAACTATAGTTTATTTTTACTGTCATACGGCGCACAAATAGTTCACACCTAATATTACCTACACAGTTTAAGAAGGAGAAATTTAAAGGATAGTACTATTGGTAATACTAGTTAGGTATTACTTAAATGTCATATTATAAAAACCTAATTACAATAGATCGCGTAACAAACGTATGTCGCGACAAGACGGCTGACGATACACGTACAGCGCACGGAAGTAAATTTCATACTGAAATGCATTCGCAACTTGACCGAGCGCTCGGCGCTCGCACACCTATACCTAACGATAATCAGAATTCCTGTTATTATATTTTATTGTTATTTGTTAGGTACTAGTTAAGGGTCGCCGCGCGACGCGCGGCGATCCGGTTGCGTAACAAGCTACCTATACATGACAAATATATAAGTACTAATAATTTTAGCAATAGTTTTTATTAATGTATAGATTAAGTGTTTTTAATAATTTTATTCTATTTTTAATAAATGTAAAAATATAGTGATTATTGTGTAAATATTTTGTGTGTGTTTAAAATTGTATTTAAATGATTTGTAAATAGAAATTTGTATATATAGCTGTGTGTATACCGACTTGCTCAAGTAAACTAATGTGTTAGGCCACATCACTCCCCCCCTGAGACCGTCACTGCGGGCGATAAAAATCAGGGAAACGAACTACTCGACCAGATCGTGTACGTTTCACATTTTGTTGATCTGGGAGTGAAACTGCAGAGTCCGGTGATGGACAAAGACAAGGACTTGTAATAGGAGAATTTGTGGAATCAGGAATAGTCGAAGGGTCTGCCAGCGTATAGGCCGGCTTGAGGCGGTCTATAGTCACTGTGACGCTCTTTCCTTTAACAAGTAATTTAAAGGTTTTATTACCACGTTGCAGTACTTGATATGGGCCTAAGTAAGGAGGCTGCAAGGAACCACGCACTGTGTCATCCCTTAGGAAAACATGACTGGCAGTGTTGAGGTCCTTATACACAAAGATCTTATTCTTTGAATGTCGTGATGCAGGTGAGGGTCTTAATTTGGAAACGAATTGGTGAAGTCGGGTAGTAAAATCCGATATATCAGTACTCTGATGTATCGAGGTCTGGAAGAATTCCCCAGGTAACCTCAATGGTTCTCCATATACCAATTCTGCAGACGAGGATTTCAGATCGTCTTTAAATGCACTTCTTATGCCTAATAGCACAAGAGGTAACATGTCGACCCAATTTGCATCAGCATGACACATTATTGCCGTTTTTAACTGGCGGTGGAAACGTTCCACGAGGCCATTAGAAGCAGGGTGATACGCGGTTGTTCTGAGATGTTTAAATCCAATCGCTTTTCCAAGATATTGGAAAAGCGAAGATTCAAACTGTCTACCGCGATCAGTTACAATATCCATTGGACATCCAAACCTGGATATCCAAGATATAAGTGCTTTCCCTACTGTTTCCGCTGTCATGTCAGACATTGGCGTAACTTCAGGCCATCGTGTGAACCTATCCACCGCCGTTAAACAATAGCGGTAGCCCTGTGAAACAGGAAGAGGGCCAATAATATCCACATGAATAAATGCAAAACGAGCGCGAGGTATATCGAACATGCCCAATGGAGAAGACACGTGGCGATAAACTTTAGCGCGTTGACAGGACAAGCATTGACGAGTCCATTCACGGCAGTCTTTTCTGACGCCCGGCCAAATAAAACGGTCTGCAACAAGTTTGGCTGTAGCATTGGCACCAGAGTGACTAAAACTGTGGAAACTATCAAATACTTGTCTTCTCAAAGATTTGGTGATAAACGGCCTAGGAAATGGGGTGCTAAGATCGCAATAAATTTCCGTTTGGCAGTTTGGGACTTTCAATTTCTGAAGACGTAATGAAGATTCGTCTCTTAAAAGTTCGGCGAGCTCTTCATCAGAATCTTGAGACGAGGCTAACGATTCAAAATCGATAGGTATTTGGATTTCATCGATACGTGAAAGAGGGTCTGCAACTATGTTGTCCTTCCCTTTAATGTAGCGAATATCAGTCGTAAATTGAGAAATAAAATCTAAATGACGAAATTGTCTAGGCGAGCAATTGATTTTTCTTTCAGCGAAAGCGAAGCTAAGAGGTTTATGGTCGGTATAAACCACAAAATGTCTCGCTTCAAGCATATGACGAAAATATTTTATACTTTCGTATATCGCTAAAAGTTCGCGGTCGTATGGCGAGTATTTTTGTTGGGCAGGACTTAGCTTCCGTGAAAAGAAAGCAAGTGGTTGCCACAAATTATTTTTAAATTGTTGCAAAACTGCACCCATTGCCAGATCGGACGCGTCCGTTACTAGAGTGAGTTCGGCCTGACAATCCGGGTGAGCAAGTAGTGCAGCATTAGCGAGACTGTCTTTACACTTATTAAAATATTGGAGAAGCTCACCAGATATATCGACAGCTTGAGATGCCTTGACACAGCCAGTAAGTAAGGCGTGTAATGGTGCTTGAATCTCAGCTGAATGTGGAAGAAAACGCCTGTAAAAGTTCAGCATTCCTAAAAATCTTCTTAGCTGTCTTACTGTTTTAGGCACGGGGAAATCCTTTATAGCTTGGACCTTGGATTCCAAAGGCTTAGTACCTAAAGCAGAGATTTTATAACCTAAAAATGAAACTTCAGATGCTCCAAAAACGCATTTAGAAATGTTGATGACGATGCCATATTTCTTCAAACGGCTAAATAACTGATGAAGGTGGGCCTCATGCTGCTCCTCATCCTCTGAAAATATTAAGAAGTCGTCGATGTAGCAATAACAAAAATCGAGACCTCTAGTGACCTCATCGACGAATCTTTGAAAGGTCTGTCCCGCGTTCCTTAGACCAAACGTCATGAAGGGGAATTCATAGAGACCAAAGGGTGTTGTAATAGCTGTCTTTTGGGTATCCGCCTCAAAAACAGGAATCTGGTTGTAGGCTTTCATTAAATCAATTGTTGAAAATATTTTACAACCAGAGATACCATGCGTGAAGTCGTGTATGTGCTTAATAGGGTAACGGTCTGGTATCGTCCGCGCATTAAGCATGCGGTAATCACCGCAGGGACGCCAGCCGTTATCCTTTTTAGGTGCTAGGTGCAGCGGGGAAGCCCAAGGGCTTTCCGAAGGACGCGCTGTACCGTCACTAAGCATAAGCTCAAATTCACGTTTGGCAAATTTGAGTTTGTCCGGAGCCAGTCGCCTAGGGGTACACGAAATAGGTGGGCCGGGTGTGGTCCTAATGTGGTGTACTGTGTTATGTTTAGAAAATACCGGCGAGCCTGATGGGCGTGTAATTTCGGGATACTTATTTAAAATGTCATGGTATCGCGTGCTGCCTATTGAGACCTTAACAGAAAAAATATTAGCATTAGCAATAGAAGCAATAGCAGAAAGAGTAGTAGTATTATCTATAAGGCGCTGATGGCGGCAATCTACCATTAAATTATAAAAGCATAAAAAATCAACACCAATTATTGGCTTGGTAACATTAGCCACTACGAAGTTCCAAACAAAATTTCGTCTTAAACCTAAATTTAAACTTAGCTTAATAGTACCGAAAGTGTCTATTACTGATCCATTGGCAGCACTAAGTTGAAAATCTGTTTTGGCTCGACGTTCACGAAGCGCAGTATGAGGGTAGACGCAAAGGTCACTGCCAGTGTCTATTAAGAACTGGGTCTTCGAACTGCGGTCGGTCACGAAGAGGCGACTTGAAGCGGTCGGACAGTCGTCAGTCGCCATTACAGACTGCCCAGAGCGTTTCCCACCTTGTCAGTAGAATAATCACAAGGCTTGATACATTTGTGTGCCTGCTTCCCAAATTTAGCATGGTACCAGCATAATGGATGCTTCTTGTAGCTAGAAGTTGAACGCTGTCGTTGACGTGATCTTGAACGATCAAAACGCTCACGCGGTCTTGAGCGTGAGGTAGAACAGCAGGATGCTCTGGTATGTGCCTCTAGTTTCAGTGTCAGCTCCTGGACCATCTTCTTCAGTTCAGCAATCTCATTGCATTGGCTGGATCTTGATGTGCTGGCCGATGCTGCAGCGACAGTATACGGCGACGCTAACTCTTGAATGCGGTCTGCCAAATCTGCCAACTGCTCCAAAGAATGGGTGTCCTGAGATGCGAGCACAGTCTGAATATTATGAGGAAGACGGCTACTCCATATTGACCTTAGTAGATCATCCGGTACGGAACGTCCGGCTAAGTCCTGTAAGTGACGTAAAAACTGGGACGGTTTTCTGTCACCAAGTTCCTCGTGAGTAAGCAGCTGTTTTACCTTTTTCTCGTGAGATGCAGAAAGTCTCTTAATTAATTCCGTTTTAATCTTCTCATAACGGTCCTTGGCGGGAGGAGATACGATAATGTCCTTTACAGACTTAGCAAATTGAATATCCAAATTAGTGATTACGTTCGTGAATTTAATATGCTCATCCGTAATTCTTTGACTTTCAAATTGTCCTTCCAACATCGCGAACCACAATTCAGGGTCATCGGGTGAAAATGGAGGCACTTTAATTTTAAATTTTGTCGCATCATGTCCGTCACTTATATCATAACCCACCTTGCGAGCACGTAGCGTCACGTGTTCATCGTGTCGCGATTCTGCAGTTTTAACACTTTTAATCGAGTCACTATCACTTCCACTCATGTTTATCCTTAAATGTGTTCTCGGGGTCACCAGTTGTAGGTGGTGGTGAGGTGTGGTATGTGTGTTAGGTCAAATAAATAACTTAACACAAAGCACTTTAAACTATAGTTTATTTTTACTGTCATACGGCGCACAAATAGTTCACACCTAATATTACCTACACAGTTTAAGAAGGAGAAATTTAAAGGATAGTACTATTGGTAATACTAGTTAGGTATTACTTAAATATCATATTATAAAAACCTAATTACAATAGATCGCGTAACAAACGTATGTCGCGACAAGACGGCTGACGATACACGTACAGCGCACGGAAGTAAATTTCATACTGAAATGCATTCGCAACTTGACCGAGCGCTCGGCGCTCGCACACCTATACCTAACGATAATCAGAATTCCTGTTATTATATTTTATTGTTATTTGTTAGGTACTAGTTAAGGGTCGCCGCGCGACGCGCGGCGATCCGGTTGCGTAACAAGTTACCTATACATGACAAATATATAAGTACTAATAATTTTAGCAATAGTTTTTATTAATGTATAGATTAAGTGTTTTTAATAATTTTATTCTATTTTTAATAAATGTAAAAATATAGTGATTATTGTGTAAATATTTTGTGTGTGTTTAAAATTGTATTTAAATGATTTGTAAATAGAAATTTGTATATATAGCTGTGTGTATACCGACTTGCTCAAGTAAACTAATGTGTTAGGCCACAGGAGAATGGATGGACGGATCTTTCACGCAAAAACTATTAAACGAATTTTTATGAAATTTGGTATGGTAATAGTTTGAGCTCTAGATTAACACACAGGGTAATTATATCCCGAAAAAGTACAGCCTATTAAATCTAAATACGCGCTAAATATTTGAAAAATATAATTGCACAATATGTGATACGAGAAAGGAGTGACGTATGATCTAAATTGTAAATTAAAATAATATCAAGACGAAAACATGCCTACTAGTATTTGGCACGTACAAGAAAATAAAAATCATTTTCTATTAACCAAAGAAATTGAATTCATAATACATAAATTCAGATCCTCAAAGTAAGATCACTTCACACATTACAACATTTAGCGTCTTGTTGCTTGGCTAGGACAAAGGCAAAAGGAAGGACATTTTAAATCAGTTTCCAGCAAGTCCTGACAAAATAAATTAAATAAACTCAGTCTCGGCAGTTTATTGATACCGAGATCAAAGAATATATTATAACTAACGAGATATAATATATTATTTGATCTCGGTATCAATAAACTTGCTTATCCATATTATGAGATACTTAAGAATAGTTAATATAATACCACGGCATAGTACCTAAATAAAAGTCAAGTTATATTATTATTTGTTTAATCTGTAGTTTTGAGTGTAATCGTCACAAGTAAGAAAGCAGTGAGATGCTTGTCCATTTAAGTGTGTCTCAAATGAACAAGCATACCCACCAAAAACATTTTCATGTAAAGTGATGCCAAAATCGCACTGTCAAAAGTTATCAGAACTCATGTAAAACCAAGCTTCTGAATCTACACGCCTTAACTCTAAAAGCCTAACTTCACAAACTCTACAACTTAGTCAATTTATGTGGTCTGGCCATTTCGCTACTGTAATCCTAGAATAAGTATTCTTAAAACTATACAAGATGTTATTCTACTAATCGCGCGTTTTTTTCATTTCAGTATGAAGGTGCCGGCCGCACGTCATAATCACATACTCACCTCATCTGAATATTTGATTTGCTGTAGATGGGAATCTTTACGATATTACTTGGTATAAGTCTCGAACGTATACCAAGCGAATACGGGTGCACTTACCACGAAATAAAGCTAAATAATTAATTATTTAAATACATAAAAGGCAAACCTGACTGACTAATCTATCAACGCACAGTCGAAACTACGGAACGGATTTTGCTGAAATTTGGCATACAGATAGTTGTAATGACGTAGGTATCCGCTAAGAATTTTTTTTTGAAAATTCGCCCTCTAAGGTGGTTAAAAAGGAGTTAAAATTTTGAATGGAAACCGAAGTCCACGGGAATGAAGTCGCGGGCAAAAGCTAGTTATTAAATAATTCAATTAACTATTACACTTAGGAATTAGCTATGCAGTATAACATTTCCTGTATAAATTTAAGTTAAATTATTTTAATTTGATTATAAAGAATAATTAAATTAAAATTTAAATGTTTCACTTTCAATATTTAAGTTATCCCTATAATCGAACTATATCTACATTTATGTAACTTTAGTATTTAATAACTAATAAATGGCTTAACAACTAATAATAGCTTAGAATTTAGAGCTTTATTAAGTTATAGCTTAGCTCGGAGTCCACAGGGCTTTCTTCACTTAAAGACTTAAGTGTGACGTCATAGACTAACACGCTCAAATAGTTACTTCATCTCGAACGTTCAATTAGAACTTAAGTAAGGTCTTTTGTTTTATTCGGTTGATAAAAAGTTTTTATCTCAGTATAGTCCAACACGTACTAGGTAAAAATATAACCTCTTTGGCTGAGTTACAACAAAAAGTCTCCTGTGTTCATGTGTATCATACGTACTTAATATTTATAATAAAAATCTATTATATATGTAATAAAAGTATATATTTAAGATTTTTATTCTGCATTGTAAAGTATTAAATATATGTAATAATCTTTCCGTTGTCTGGTCACCCGTTCCGTTGTCACAAGTTCTTCGAGAACTTAGCACAGGACAAGACATTATTAGATAATATATTATCCCACCAAAAACATTTTCATGTAAAGTGATGCCAAGACGATACCATATAACTCGCACTGTCAAAAAGCTATTAGATTTCATGTGAAACCAAGCTTCTGACTCTACCAAACTTCTAACTCTACACGCCTTAACTCTACAAGCCTAACTCCACAAACTCTACACCTCAGTCAAAATATGTGGCCTGGCCATTTCGATACATTCGCTTAGGCGTAAGGTAAAAAAATTACGCACTGTTTTTCTGTTATATTATTCTTGTACGAACGAAATGGCCAAGCCACATAATTTGACTAAAGTGTAGAGTTTGTCGAGTTAGGCTTGTAGAGTTAAGGCGTGTAGAGTTAGAAGTTTAGTAGAGTCAGAAGCTTGGTTTCACATGAAATCTAATAGCTTTTTGACAGTGCGAGTTATATGGTATCGTCTTGGCATTACTTTACATGAAAATGTTTTTGGTGGGATTTCACTTCTTTTTGAAAGACAATTTTTAGTCCTCTAGAGTAAACATTTACATAGGTAAGTCTCTTACAAATTTTCATCCCCTAGTTTAAGTGGTTGGAGGATAAAAGTTCCAAGTTTGTTAATTTTTATGTTGGTTATGTGCTAAAACTAGCTTACATACCAAATTTCAGCTTTCTATGATATCCGGAAGTACCCTATAATTTTGTTGATCATCAGTGAGTCAGTGACGAAATCAGGGGTTTTTAGATATCAATAAAATCAAAATTATTAGACTGATATTATCAAAACTTTACATGTTTCATTAGCCCGCTGGGAACATATCCTGAAAATTTTGTGTATCTGGTATAATCCAAACCCAAATTATGAGGGTTCAAAATATCGACGAAAGGCTTCGAGAAAAGGTAGTCTGGTAGTGCCCTTGCGCTTCGCTTAGCTCGTCTTGGCGGGGCACTACCGTGCTCCCAGATCTATTCATATTATGCCAAATTTCGGCGAAATCCGTTCAGTAGTTTCGGCTGTGCGTTGATAGATGAGTCAGTAAGGTTTTATAAAATTAGATAATTATAATCCGTTGCTGTAGGTGTAGTACTTAAAAGGTATTATAACAAACAACTTACGCGGTCACGCTTACGTACAAGACGTATACTTTTTCCATAGCGCCTAAAACATTTTCATTATATCTGAGTCATATTTTTGTCCCTGAGTTTTTGTTATATCTCTCTCGTCTTAATGGGATGTTAAAACTCGATTTAAGTCCAGAAGTTGTTGTCAAAACTCATGAATCACAAATCAAGGTTGCCTCGGCTATAGTGGACTCATTAAAACTCCTCCGACAACTTTTTATATTGATACGAATTGGTAAATAAATATTTGAGCAGGGAAAATATCATAAACTTGGCTTTTGACACTGATCTAATTAAGGGCTCTTTATAGAAAGGTATTTTTGGATGTCTGAAATTTTGAAGAAGTTATTTAATCAGGTTTCGATAGTCTTTGAACGCTTATGTAACTTTAACTTTAAGTATGTTTGTTTGTGTTCAATCTTTCAACTCAATTTCGGAGCAGATGTTATCAATTATACTGAAATGTTGTATGTAACACGTTTGGATAGCAATATAATATGGTTAACTTTGTTATTTTTCTAAATCCAACATGACGGCACACCCAAGATGGCAAACTTGTTATTTTTAATACACTGCTACAATATAGGTATCAAATGACAGAACTTGCTAGGAATAACTCGTGAAATAAAGTGACTTCTCAATCCAATATGGCGGTCTACAATAGATTGAAACTCAAATTTTCAAACTATATCACTGCAAGTAGGTACTTATAAGATTTGATAGTAAAAGTGTCTGATACGTTGGAACAGTCACATAACAGACAAAGATAGCAACATTGCATAGCTTATCTGTTGTGTAAACATTTTTATTAGTAAGTGGGTGAATGTAAGATTAAGAATATAAAAAATAAATGAGTTAAATCGAACAGTAACTCGCGTTCTCTAAACTCTAAACCATAAACATTTTATATACTAATACGTCCAAATGACTGTAGATATCGTTTACGACAGTCGTATAAGCATAAAATTTCAGTTCAACTCTGTAATGTCATCTTCAATTCGCTGGCCAACTTTATTGCGACTGCCTAAGCTATTTCGTTTACACTCAAATGTTTAAGTGTTATTGTTAATTGTTTGTAAGTTAGAAGGGTTGAAATTGTTTAAAACTAATATTATTGCAAAAATTAATGGGAATGGCTAACCTTTCTCACAGATTAGTAGACATGCGTCTATATTATGCATGTTCGTCTTTAACTCAAATACCACCAACTGACACCGTTTAGTGCAATAATCAAGTACTATTATTTAGCACACGATGTAGCTTTCATTCGAGTCAGTTGTAACTTCTTAATTAGAAACAATATCAAATTTTAACTAATAAAATATATAACAAATATATGGATAACCGAGTATGGATATGAGTTTTGGTTTTGTGTAACAATCCAGAGGGGCAATTCTGCTAAATAAAGCCAGCACTAATACAATTACAATCAAGTCCCGGTACGCTTATACTCCCAATAGGTGTTTTTATGAACGTTAAACCAACGTGAAACGCGCTCTGATTGGTCGAAACGTTATAAAATCCGCTCACGGTAACATGACGCTACACTTTCAATCCAAACAAAGTAAAATTGACTGTTTAAATTGTTACTTTAAATACGAGAATTGAGGTTTAATGTGACCAAATAAAATTAACCTTATAACAACGCATTAAGATTTACGCATAATAGCAAAACACGTGAAAATTTTGAGGAGACTTTTACATTTTTCAATTTTTAGTATTATTCGGATTATTTTTAATCAATCAAATAGTTTTTAAACAATCAAACGAAGCTATTATGGAGCAGAAAAATGTTCTGAAAAATTGTTTTTACCTACTTTACTAAATATTTTATTTTTATCGATTTTTAGATAAAGAAGGACACTATTTGTGACTATTGTTAGTTTTGTAGGATTTAAAAAAAACCAGCCAATTTATGTCAAATTTATAAACGCCTCCATAATTACTAACCAAAACTTAAAACATAATTCATTTATATATTATATTTTAACCTAGTGGATTCCTAATAATATTTATTTAATTACGATCCTAGCATAGACTATCAAATCAGTAACTACTGAAAGACAATAATCCCACGTTTGTTATTGTTGCCTGATCCATGTAAATCTCCGAAACGGGGCAACTATCCCTGAAAAACTTTGATCTCATTTTGCCTTCCCATGCAATAACACAGAGATATGAGACACGGTCAACTAAGTAGTAGCTGAAAAATTATCTCGCAAAATAATAATTGAAACATTGAAACATGGTACAGTTTATTCACAAACTAGACTAATTAAAGTCGCTGCATCGATCCCACTGGGACTGGTATCATGAAACTACCCTACAGATGACATATTATGTTAAGGTCATGATAATTCACTATTTTAGCTGATACTATCCAGTCGACAAAAAGCTGAGAACCGTCTCAACCTAAGAAATCAATAAAGCTGAATAAATGTTACCTAAGTAACAAAAGATATTCTAGGAAAACGATAAAAGATATCTTACTGGGAAAAATAATATTCGAGTTAATTGCAGCTCCAAGATTGTTGCTTATTGAGCAATATCTCATCAGAGGAATAAAAGTAAAAAGGACAAAGATAAAATTAATCACTCTCATGATGTCCGTTCCAATTTCCGCAGAAAACGCCAACGATATTTTATTGCGATACTTTAAAACTGTCATTCGCAGCAAAATATCTCTTTTCGCAGGGAGATTGTTCCAGACTGTCTTGTTATATTAATTACTGGGTGCTGTGGTTACTTATTAATGTAATAATATTAGTAATATTTTATTAACCTTAAGAAACATCATCATATCGTTATAGCATCGTTCGTCATTTCGTCATACACGTTTACGTTCGACATTTTTTTCTCTGATTTGTTTTGCAAATCCGAGTATCACGGAAAAATAATTCCATTTTATAGTGTGTGACACAAACAATATAAAAGAATAAAAAATAAATGATCTATGAATCTACTGAACTGATTTTCAAATTCTTAGATACAAATAATTTTAAAATCTGTTAGAAAATATAATTGAATTCGGAACACACAAAATGGCGGAAGGCATGTAAATTTCCCTCGCAAAATGCGCTTCAAATGAACCAATTGATGTATGAACCATTACTATTCGCAACGCAAATTATGCATATTAGTATTATTTCTGCAATTCCATTTAGAGGTAGGTAATTGTGTCATTTCCTGAATCGCTGAAAATACATGCAAACATTAGCAATTTCTTTGTTGTTTGCATATTTTATATAGTATATGGCTGACAATGATCAAGACGTTCAAGATCACAAAACACTATTACTCATAAAGAGATTGAGTATAAGCAAAAAAGATACCCGCAACCTCAGATGAAATAAATAATAGCCGCCTTTTAGCCGGCTCCAACCGCATAAATACAGGGGAACATTGAACTTTTTCGGGATAAAAGTAGCCTATGTGTTAATACAGACCTTAAGCTATGCCCATACCAAAATCCTACAAAATCCGTACAGTAGTTCATGTGTGAAATTGTGTGTTCAAGTGTGTGTTAACAAATATCCAACCGACTATGCATCCATACATCCATCCATCCATCCTCACACAAGGACCACACGATCTATAAATAGATTTATGCTTTTAACCAACGTTTTAATCTTCAGATAGAAAAAACTAAGGGCACAATCTTCTAGTAAGTGTTGGACAGCTTATTCGAAAGTTTTGTCGCTGACTTTATATCGAGTGACAGAGACAAAACATGCAAATAAGTGAAATAGGGATCAGGTCCTCGGCGACAGTAGCACCAGTAAAAAGGTACACTTGAAGGACAGAATCACCTTTATTGGTCAGCAACTAGTAGTAGAATGGCCGCATCTCGAACGCCAGTTCTCGCCCCTTCCCACCACGGCGACCGACCACGCTGCGAGGATTACCAAGGAGGTAAGGAAATATCTCTTTTCCCCTTCCCCACAACCTGCTCTACCTAACCTTTTCTTCTCTCCTAGAGAGGTAAAAAAGACCCTCGCCCGCCTCAAGCCTCGCAAGGCCCCCGGAGCGGATGGGATATCCAACGCCGCCTTAAGACACCTGCCTTTTCGAGCTGTGGCCGCTCTAACACGCTTATATAACGGAATCGTACGGACCGGCCACTTCCCTACTATTTGTAAAATGGGGCTTAGGCTTAAGGGAACCTTTCCCCACACCTTTCCCCCAAAGTTCCCCCCCGACCCTTAAGCGTCCGGGGTAAGGGAACTTTCCTACCACTGTCCCATTTTATCCTTTTTCCCAGGTCGGTTGTGTCCACGGTCGGCAAAAGCGGCGTGTGGGGAGTGGCCCCATACACGTTTCCTGGTCTCCGGACCAGGACCCCGTGCGTCGCCGGAGCCGCCCGCCAGTCTAAGCCGTCCTCGGCCGTCGTTTTATTTTTACAATTCTAATTTTCTCGGGTTTCCCCCGCGTTCTGTCGCGGGGGTCTTCCCTTTAAAAAAAAAAAAGGTTAAAAATTTTCTCTGCGCCCATTACTTGTACTGGTCGCCTTAAAAATAAAATTTGGAACTCCTCACGTAGAGGGGCAAAGCCCCTGACCGTGAATCCCCGCCCAAGGCCCCACTCAAGGGCCCGGGCGCGTGAAGACGTAAGCGATCGGGAATGGCCGCCATTTTACAATTATCGCCCTTTTATACATTTATGAGTATTAACAGTGAAATGTTTATATTAAAGTAAATATGTTTTAAATAATAATACTAGCATTTAAATATTATTTTAGATCATGTTCTATTATTAATAAATGCTTGAACAATTAATATAATCAAATTAAGATAGACCGGAAGCTACGCATTAATAGTCACCAACATTAATAGTATTATTATTATCTATCCGGAAGTGAGTTTTGTAACATAAGTGTAGTGTTTCTACAGTTAATATAAGGGATGATAAATGACCAAACCCAACGAGTGCTGTTTGTACACTGATTTATTAATTAATATAATCGAACAATATGGAATATACCTATATGCTGACATAGCATAAGGCGATCGACATGCTTAACCTAATTATATTGTACTTTGTACATCCTGGGACTCAGGGAAGAGAATGTTGTCTGTACATTTAAATCACTAAAGCTTAATGTCCATAAAATGTTCAACCTAAACCACTCGAGTCAATGTTAAATTAATCACTAATTTCACTATCACTAATTTTGGGAACTGATAATCGCACGGATTTACACTTTTCACTTTTATTACAAAACTGCGTACTGGTGCTAGAAGTAGCCACTCCCGATGATGTTGATGGCTGCTGCTTTGTAGCCAGTTGCGAGAGTTCCACGTTGGTGGCCTCCACGGCCCGCAGAACCACTGGCGCGGTCCCAACTACTGCTGGAGAAACTCTGAACTGCTGTTTGCTTATCTTGCGAGCACGACGGATGGCGTAAATGCACCCCGCTAGGATTATCAGTAGCAGCGTGACGTAAATAGCAGTGTAGTGATGTACATCGTGTACACTGACGGGAGAGTAAACCACATCAGCTTCCTGTTTTATCTTCTCTAATTCCATCTTCATCTCACTCCAAGTATGACTGTGATTGTCCGGTATGAAATTTTCAGGTAGAGTTAAATTTAAAATATGATTTAGGATAGAAAATTCTTGTATTGTAACTATGTTAGGTTTTGTAGATAGTTTTGTAAGATAATTAGTGTGTCCGTAAATTGTTATAGGCCTACCAGAATCTGATGGCATTTTAAAAAAAATAAAAAATGTGATTTTCATATGGCAATGTCAAGTATGACCCGTCAAATCAAAGTACGTGATCTGTCAACAGCTGTTAAAATTTTGTGATTATGTTCTTGGAATTTGTTGTTTTTGTGAAAATATCCAAAAAGGCAATTCGATCTCAAGCGAGAAATATTGTTTTCTATGTCTATAGTAAAATACAGAAAGAAGAAGGTGTAAATCGAACTCAATCTTATAATTTAAAGCTTGTAGTAGAGTTGACCGGTAAGTTAGAGTGTGCTGTTTTGATACTTTTAGTTTTTTTATATTTTCTTAGGTAACTATAAGGTACTACTATAAGGTGAATCGTGGCTGATGGCACATCGAATGATGGTTTGTTTTCCATGCCTGGTAAAAGGAGGAGAGGAGCAAAAAAGGAAATCAATATAAGACAGTTTCGATTTATAGTTGATTAAGAATTAAGTAAACGAGTTCTATACAGTTCGGAAGGAAATTACAACATTAAATAAACTGTTGCTAATTTAATTGTATGTTATTCGTAATAAATAAGTATATAAAGTAATTCACGATTGATTTATTTTTCATGAAATATCATTATCATTACATAGTATAAAACAAAGTCCCTTTTTTGTCTGTCCCCTATATATGCTTAAATCTTTAAAACTACGCAATGGATTTTGATGCCATTTTTTTAACAGATAGAGTGATTTAACGGGAAGGTTTTTAGGTATGTAACATGCATAACATAGTAGAGGTACACAAATAATTTTAGAGGTTTCTAAAGTCCTAAAAAATCACATATTTTGCGCTTACATTGAAAATGCTGGCTGAACACTACGAGATAGATCAAAATTATGTACCACAGTTGTATTCATCTTTAAAAAGCCTACAAAAAAGTCCGCGATGGCATATGTCTATCTCTTAGGGATAACCCACAATAACCATTTTTTTATCCTTTACATTGATTTTAATTAAATAGCTTATTTACAAAGCGATTTTAAGCAATATAGTATTAATCCTTATCCAATTAAGTACCTTAAATACATTGTTCATTTAAGATAGATCAATACTGCCCTTTACGGCATGTAATTTAAATGAATATTTTCGAAGATATTACAGATTTAAAATGCAGGGATATAGTGTTGCTGCGCGGCGCGGGCGCTCGCGTTTCTACATCGCGCTATCGAAAACGCGGGACGTATACAGTATAAAGAGGTTCACGAATATTTTGAACTGCAGCACAGAATACATAATAGTAACTGCAGTTCTCAATTCTTATGGAATATCCTCTTATGGAATATGGAATATCTGGTTTGTCAGTTTTGTTGGAATGTCAAATAACTTTACTTACTACATAGTACATAGTATAAATACTTACTACATAGTACATAGTATTTATACTATATACTATGTAGTAAGTAAAGTTTGTTTTAACAAGTCGCTTTATCTGTCTGTCCCTATGTAGGTATAGTATATTGTATGCTTAATCTTGTATGCTTAGATCTTTAAATCTACGCAAATCTTTAAGTACTATTTAGTCTTTAAGATTATGGTAAAATTTATATTCAAGTGCCATAAATATAATATTATGTAAGTATATTATCAAGTGGTCGCGCATGTCGTGTCGAGGTGATAGGGTCCCATTTTTAACAATTTGCATTGGGCAAACCTAAAAGCATTTTCAATATTGTATCAGAAGTATATTGCTGTAAGGGATCGTCCATTAATCACGTGATGCCGTAAGGGGGAGGGGGAGTCCGAAAAAAAATCACCAAGTATCACCAAGGGGAGGAGGGGGTGTAAGGAGACATCACGTGTATTAATTTTCGAATCTAGTCTATGCATACCGAAATTATTATAGGTTGTAGATTCGTAGTGTTGTTTAAATACTTACAAGACAAATCGTCGTTGCAAAGATAAAATCTCTTATGTAACATTTTTAAGTTTCCGAGAAAAACGATAAAAACTGCCTACTGAAAAAAAATGTTAGAAGATTTGTAATTTTTTAAATGCAGATGTATGCAGTATGTAGCGTCTACTAATGGATATTTGTGGATATAATTAGCAGTAAAAAATGTTAAGAAAAGCCTGAAAAGTATTTTTAAACGATTTCGCTGCACATAAGAGATTTTAGCTGCAAAATTTTGTTACATAAGAGATATTTTGCATTTTTTTTGTGTTTTCTTCTTGCAACTAAGATTTTTTAACCGTTCATAGAACTTATTAAATTAAAGATGGACTCACATAGAAGTCTTAATAAGGAAATAAAACAAAAATAATACGATAGCAAGTCTTTTAATTAAAAAGTTTTGAAAAACGTGATTTTGAATAAAAATGGTGAGTGAAACCTCTTATGTATCATCTCAGGCACATGAGAGATTTTGCTGTACCATATGATGCACGCTCACACATACGATGTTTTAAAAAAGTGTTCTAGCTGAGGCAATTGTCAAGATATGAACATAAGAGTTTTTGCAGTCGATAGCTCTTGAAATTCTGTATACGAAAATGCAAAAAAACGCATTTTGGGTAAAACTGCACATAAGAGATTTTATCTTTGCAACGACGAAATGACTCGTATAGTTTTTAATTGCTTAAATTTTTCGATTAAACGTTTTTTTAAGATAAAGTTTTTCTTCAAACATGACCTGCTTACTATGTAAAAAAAATACACGTGATCTTAGGTGGGGGAGGGGGGGTAGTATAAAACCTCACCACGTATCACCAGGGGGAGGGGAGGGGTCTAAAAAGTTGTTAAAAACATCACGTGATTAATGCACGGCCCCTAAGAAGGTAGAGCGTTATTCGCCGAAGTAGTTTTTTCTCCAAGAACACTATTCCACGCGGGCGAAGCCGCGCTCAAAAGCTAGTTTTCTATATTATACACCGAACATTCTTCACACAGTCTTATTATAATTCATGTTCAATAATACTAAAGACATAATTAAAAATTAACCAGTATCAAGATCGTTTAATCCTGTTTCCCCAGTATTGCACACTACAAAATTTTATTTCCCTATTTGCCATGAGATTCTGGTACACCTATACGAGTTTACTCTTTAAGACACATCCCTGCGCTATGTCCATGAGTCCATTTCCTTGTAGGTTAATCATTTCCATTGTATCCGAGCAGAAAAGTCGCACTAGGCAATTCTCGCAGCACGAGAATAACCACCTGTTATTAGCACGTAATTTGATCCACCGCTCTTCGCACTTAATTGTTTTAGTTGTACATAATGTTTTATTGTTTGTATGTATGTTACAAAAGGACCGACTTATTTCTTGCTCATGTATAGGTTTATCGAAGGCACATAAAACTTTTTCCGACGATAAATGCAAGCAAAAATGAGTGTCTTCTTCAGATAATAACATAAATATCTCTTTTTCTAAATTAAAAGCTATGTAAGGTGTAATTGTTACTATGATATAACTATTCCAAGGTATACTGTATATTTTGTCTAATTCGAATGATTCCTTAGCAATTAAAGGTATTTTTATCTCTATGACTAAGAATGACCTTCCGACTTTTGAGCTTATCTTCATGACCTTATATAACTCTTGTATATCTTCCAGTGGCGAAGCGTGTATAGAAGCCGATTCCCATCGGCTTCCCTTTTGTGTTGGATACATTTCAGTAACTATGACAAACTAGTTCGAAAACTAATTCACTACAGCAATGACTTATTGTACAAGCTATAGCGTGATGTAGGGCCGCGCAAGCGCCATCTATGCAACGGACATCACAATATCACATAACCCGATGAATAACGGCTTATCGCATTGTATAAAAGACCTTATTTCGTTCGAAATAAAGTTGAAATTTAAATATGCCGTCCTATTGGATGGCCAGTTCGAATTTTGAAAATCGTAATACAGTGTCTGAGTGTTTCAGTAATGAAATATATGTTTCATTCTATAATAGTCATTATTTCGTTTGTTTTAAGGTTAAATTCAAACTGTAGGCCTGATGGCTCTTATTACGTTTTGGAAATGAATGACAAAGTATTTGTACAATTTTATTGGTCGAAATTATCATTAAATAAGCCGCTCGGAGACCGGTTATGGTCTCTCATTGGTTGAAAATCCCAAACATTAGAAAATTTCTTTTTCCATTTTTATGCAAACGACAGTCGACTACATTCCATATTATGCGTTGTAATTTCGTTATAAATTATTCGCTAGTTTCTTGTATTATTGTAATTTGTAGTGTATACTGTAGTGTAAAATATTATATTTATATTGTGAAGTGTACTTCTTTGGATTGTAAATTGCATTATTGTGGTGAGTAGATTCTAGTAGGCATAGTATTTACATTATTGAAACGATCGTGAATTTCTTAAAATGGCGTTAATACATATTGAATCAAACGAAACTCTAACTCTGTACCGAAATATATAGAATCCCACGAAGCAGCCTCTAGGTATGTATTTACTATGTACTTGTTTAATATGCATAAAGACCATAGTGGCTTCCCTCTTGTAGCACAATCCGCTGCATTTTGGTCTGTGCTCACATGACGCCAACGAGAAAGTTCGACGATATCTATAATTTTTTGCACTCTGGTGGATACAAATTTTTGCCATCGGTTAATGTCACCTTGAATCCAGGCCAATACGATCATAGAATCACTCCAGCAATGAACTTCATACTGAACGTCTGCCATTGTAGCCAGAACCTTGTTCAAAAGACATGCCAAAAGATATGCGCTACATAATTCAAGCTTAGATAATGTTAACTTATTCTTTAGAGGAGCAAGTTTTGTTTTTGCCGTAAGTAGCCTCGTTGTGCACTCGCCTTTACTGTTTGTAGTGGTAATGTACACCACGCTAGCGTAAGCTTTTTCCGAGGCGTCACAAAACCCGTGTATAATATATTTATGTGTATCACCTAAGTGTCTAGGCAATTCAAATACGTCTAATTGTTGAAAATCCTGTTTTAATGTTTTCCAGTCACAAATTATCTGCTGAGGCAGCTCATCATCCCAGGTAACGTTTTGTTCCGACCAAGTTCTTTGAAATAAAACCTTAGCTCGAATTGTAAGTGGTGAGAGCCAGCCCAGCGGATCAAAAATCTTCGAAATGTTAGAAAGTAGTTGACGTTTTGTAAGATGATCTTCGCTGTCTAAATCTAGGAATTTGTTTTGAAATGTAAATGAGTCTGTTCTAGGACTCCAACGTAACCCTAACGTTTTTCGTGATTCAGCACATTTGAAATCTAGCGAAATATCCAACTGTTCTGGTGCCAAATTTTGTGTTAACTCTGTGCTGTTACTAGACCATTTGCGAATGTTCATACCTGCTGTCTTAAAAATATCAATAATTTGTTTCTGCAACTCCCTAGCTCTCTCTATAGAACTTTCGCCTGTAAGTAGATCGTCCGTGTAGAATGACGTCATAATCGCATGTGCTGCTAGTGGAAAATACTCCTTATTATCTATCGCTAGCTGTTTTAGAGTTCGCATGGCAAGATACGGTGCGGCTTTGGTTCCGTATGTGATTGTTGTTAACTGATATTCTTGCAGCAATCCTTGTGACGGCACAGAACCCGTTTCAACGTTCAACAAGGTGTCTCGCCATACAATTCTCTGTAGATGCTGATCAGATTCTCTAACATATGTTTGTCTAAACATTTTCTCCAAATCCGCTGTGATGACTATTTTATGTTTACGCCATGATAAAATTAAACTATGTAAATCACTTTGTAAATTAGGGCCTTGAAGCATTAAATCATTTAAACTGTAACCCGATGAAGTTTTAGCCGACGCGTTGAATACTGTTCGCAATTTAGTTGTTGTGGAGTCAGCTTTTATTACTCCATGATGCGGGAGATAATATGACGGCTCTACCTTTTTTGTTACAGGTTTCATATGTCCTAAACTTAGATATTCCTGCATGAATTGTTTATAACTTTCAGAAAACTCAGTATTTTTCGACATCTTGCGTTCTAAATTGTATAATTGTGCCACGGCTTTTGGCCTAGAGGTCCCCAGATATTTTTCAAAATCCTGCTTCATTGGAATCGCAACTTCATATTTTCCGTTTTCTAATCGCCTTGTGGTCGACTGGTACAGCTGTTCACAATACTCTTCTTCCTCCGAGCGGGCGCTTGAGATGCTCTGAACTTCTTCAAGTTTCCAATATTGCGAAATATCGGCAAGATTGTTTAGCACGACACAACAATTGAATGTTCTAACGTCACCTGACAATATCCAGCCCACCCGCGTCTGTTGTGCCATGGGCGCCTTGTTAGGACCCTTGATAAGGCCATCCATCAAGATGTCAGAGTATACACTCGCATCCAATAGCATGTCAATAGGTCTGGAGACGTTGTAGTCAGGATCCGCAAGTCTTATATTTTGTAGGTGCGACCACTGTTGTTTATTAAATGTTCCATTAGGCAAATTATTAATAACTTTATTTATAACAATAGCTTGTATTGAGAATTGATAATCATCGTAAATAGACATGCAATTCAACGTAACGACTCCCTTTCCTTGTTTTGAGCCATATCCTATTCCAGAAATGGAGGCGTGATGGTTTTGTCTAGGAAGACCTAGCAGCTGGGCGGCGTGCTCCGAAATTAATGAAATTTGAGAGCCTTGGTCTAAAAGTGCTCTTAAAACTATGTAAGTACCATCGTAGGTTTGTATTTTTAATAGTAATGTAGTTAATAAAATCTCCTCATTATCCGTAGCTACGTAGTTAACATTATGATTTTTATTAGGTGTAAAATTATTATAAGGTAAGTTAGATGTAGGTATGTAACTCGACGACGGAGCTGTTGTGACGACGGGCTGTACTTGCGTAATCGATGACGTCGAATATGTGGAATGAGGTAAGGATTTATGTGCTCTGAAAACGGCGTAATATCCATCATGTAGAATGGTGTTGTGATCCCCATGACATTGTTTACAACGTTTTGCAGAAGTACATCCATTGGCATCGTGTATGTATAAGCAATTTTGACAAATATTTAATTTTAATACCGTCCTCATTTTTTCCTCAGCCGACAACTTAGTAAACTTATTGCATTTAAATAAAATATGGTTTTGCTGACACAGCGGACAGTTCCACGTGCGAGTCGCTGCAGCCTGATAATGCGGTTTCGCAATGTATTTGCCTTTTATGTATTTCGTATTGTATTGTGTAGTATTTAAATGCGACGAAGAGGGCTTTGGTGTGAAAGTTTGAGCTTTTCTTTTTTGTATGGGCTCTAAAGCTGTAAACTTATTTTCTAGGAAGTTCATGAGCTCGTCCAGCGTAGGCAGCTCTCGTGGATTTTTACGATTTTCCTGATAATCACTGTATGAGTCAGGGTCCAATTTTTTCGTAATCAGGTGCAAGAGTATCGGATCCCATGTAGAAGTGTTAATACCTAGATTTTGTATGGCATTAACACACTCCATTGAGGTATCACAAAGACGTCTTACTTCGTAAGCTGACTGTTTGTAAGAAGCTGGTTGATTTAAAAATATTTCTATTTGTTTTGTAAATAGCAATTGACGATTATTGTACCGATGAGTGAGAAGCTCCCATGCGGTATCGTAGTTTTCAGCGGAAATATGTAGATGTTGTAAGGGGCGCTCAGCTTCTCCTCTTAATTTACCCTTTAAGTGTTGCATTTTTTGACCTTTTGTAAGTAAATTATTATTATGTATGCTTTCAGAAAATAAGTCGTAAAACGTAGGCCACTGTGTGTACTTGCCTGTAAAAACTGGTATGTCTATTTGAGGCGTAGCTTGTTGGATGTGAGCAGCAGAGGCTAATTTTTTATTTAATGAGCGTTTAATGTCTTTGTAACGATTTTCGTAATAAGAAAACTCATTATCGTAGTCTATGTTAGTGCCTTGTAATAAATTGTCTATTTCTAAATGTAAGGAATCTATGTTAGTCCAGCGTGACTGAACATTGCGCAACTCGTCTTCTAACTCCCATTTATCGCAAATTTTATCTATGTCGATGCTGTTTATTAGCCTAGCAAATGCCCTAAAGTTTGTACGTTGAAGCGACAAAAGTTTTTCAACGTCTGTATATGCCTGTTGTGGCGGTGCTGGCGGTGCCTGTGCTGGCGGTGCCTGAGCTCGCGGTGCTGCTGGCGGTGCCTGTGCTGGCGATGCCTGTTCTCGCGATGGCGAATAAGTTGTCGAGTATTGACTGACGGACAAACTAGTACCTGTTTGGTCTAATTTAGTTGTAGGCGGATAGGAAGAAATTCTATAGCGGACATCATTATAAAATTTACGTGCATCCTCGTATTGATTTTCGACGAAATATGGATGGTCAGGTTGGCCGCACAGACTGAGCTTATCGTTGTTCGAATTAAACTCAGCCCAGAACCTGTCTAAATTCGCAAGTCTCTCATCGAGATATTCACGCGTCTTACGGGATGGTGAATCCTTTTTAAAATTAGTTTCTATGCGCTTAATTTCTTCCAGGATCGCGTTTTGCAGCTGAATTAACTTGTCCATTGTGATTTGTTATAAAAATATGGAAAGATCTTACTTGGTTCGTGTGGTTTACTCTCCTGCGGGACTGTTGTCGCTGTTGCTGCTGCAGAAGCCTCACGGTATAGAGTCCACTGAACACGTCACTAGAGAATGTCACTGCAACTGTTCGTCACAGGTATAACACTGTATGTGCTAAATATTGTAAAAAGTCACTGGTGTCCTCACTACGCGGCGCGGATGATAAGAAACTGTACGTACGCGACACGAGTAAGGTCCTGACGTAACGAAGGACCAAAAAAGACTGTAGTGTTTCTACAGTTAATATAAGGGATGATAAATGACCAAACCCAACGAGTGCTGTTTGTACACTGATTTATTAATTAATATAATCGAACAATATGGAATATACCTATATCACAGCCTATAGAACTATTACCTACAGTCGTCCAACGGACACGTCTAGACAGAGCAATCGTGCGGGGCGTGCGGGGTGAGAGAGGGGCGGTAGCGAGCCCAAGCTGCCATACACTCGCTTGGGACACGTCAGCCGGGGTTGACGCTTTTTAATTTGATTGTTTTAAGTGGTTTGCGACAGTGTTTCGTTTGAGTTGTATGTAGGTACTTATTTACAATGGTCAATTATATGAACAGCTAAAGAAGATTAATTTTAATACAAAACCATGCGCCTGTTTCCCGTCAGAATTTTTAATAAAATTGTATCTACGTATGAGAATTTACTAACTACATCGTCAAATTCAACAATCGCAATCTAAAAACTAGTAAATCCAAATGTCGAAAATACCTTTCAGTTTCGCATTTGTGGCTTTTGCAGGGTTCGTAAATATCCGATATTTATAACAAATATCAAAATATCACATATCTTTGATATATATCCGATATTTTTGATTTTTTGATATTTTCAAAATTACATACAAATCTCATAGGTACTCTGATATGTTTTTTCGTAATAGTTGAATCGAAATAATTTGTATGTCTGATAATTTGAAGATAGGGAAGTAAAATTAAACTCATTTATTTATTATTGATATTAAAAGTTTTCAAATCAATTAAAAATCAACGATAGATACTTTTGAGTATCAATTTAAATAAACCATAAAACCGTAAAATGACTTTTGTTTATAACCAGAAGAAAAAAAAGTGTATTAATTTTAACAGTCGAATTAATTTGACACATGGTATAAATGGTATAACAATAGTATAATAACAAACAAGGAATTTTCTTCCGAAAAACAGGGGGTCACGTGGGTGTCATATGCCGTTACAGGCCGCGTCGACGGCTATGATTAGTTAATGTCGTGTCAAATAGCAAGTTTTTGATGACCTAGGCTTGTGAAACTCTCGGAAAATAAGACCTGTGTTGATGTAAGATTTTTTACATTTAAAACATTCTTTTACATTTTGAAATATAAATATCAATTTTGATATAATATATCAAGCATAAATATCAATTGATATATATCATGCTAACCCTGAGCTATTGTATACGCATTTGTATTTTTTATAACAAAACTCTTCATTAATACTTCTATATTTTTTTTTTGTTTTATTCCTAGTACTCTACATACACATACTACGAATACCTACACAAAATGTAGAACAGATTATAATAAAACACATTATTGTGACAACCCTGCAGCAATGACGAATACCTACACAAAAGCGGCATTTCGCGCGACTTCAAACGCGTTGGACCACTGTATCTCTTTATTACACTGTGCCTATATGCTGACATAGCATAAGGCGATCGACATGCTTAACCTAATTATATTGTACTTTGTACAATAAGCTATGTGACATCAGTAGACCGTGAAATAGGCCCTAAATATAACAGCGAATTAATCTTCGTATTTATTAGCTACGATAGAAGCTCGTTCCAAAGCTGTCATTTCCCTCAGCCCGGCTTATCGATTCAGTTTCAACTGTCAAAAGTTACGGAGCCTCCGGCGGGAGGAACTTGACTGACGGCCGTGTACTACAATAATAATAAGCTGTGTAGGTACTGTCTAACACGAATATCTAGATTCTATCGACGATTATCTAGATTCTAGGCATATTATGTACTACATAAATAGTTTGTGATTTTTATCTCTACTATCATTAATAGATAGGCTTTAAAGGATGTCTTGGAATATCCAAAACTAGCACAAAATAATGAAACTAAACAATAGGTTTATAATTATATTTTAACGGATCGATAATATTACCTACGATTTTATATTGATGACCTCTGTGGATCAGTGATTGAGCGTGTTGGTGCTCAAGTCGGAGGTCGCGGGTTCGAATCCCGCCAAAGGAACAAAAAGCTTTTCTGTGTTCCTGGGTCATGGATGTCTCTTAAATATGTGTATAATATAAAAGTAATAAATATGTTTCCGCTGTCTGGTACCCGTAACACAAGTTCTTAGAGTACTTACCACGAGACCAGACTGATGTGGTGTGAAACGTCCATAGATATTATTATTATAATTATCTTATACTTTACGAGCGAATCTTGTATATGTATAATCGGAATCTTGGAAACAGCTGCAATGATTTCCATTAAATTTAGTATGCAGGGAGTTTAAGCGAAGAAAAATCTATATAGCTAGGACTCATCCCTAGGAAACTACACATTTTTAAGTTTTAAATGTTTTCTATCATTGCATAATTAAGACATGAGTGATTTCGATTTCTAAATGGCAAATCCGGTTGGCTTTTTGTTTAGCGTTGGACTTATTGCAATGTTTGCAAATTGGTATCTTGGGTTTGATTCCCGGCAAGACGAATATTTTTGTGATTATGTTTTATTTACTTTTTTACTATTTTATCATTATACTAAAACTCCGAGCAAACCTCGGTCTCCTAGGTACTATAGATTATAGACTATAGTATTAATTACTTACAATAATATGAATTATTTAGTTAAACATTAACTAACCATTAAACTACTACATAGACTACTACAAACATCTATAATTTTCATCACACTATTTTAATATTTCGACCTATGCGTAGAACAAAGTCCGATGTGATCATAGAGCAAAAGTCAGCCTCCGTGGTCTAGTGGTTTAGAGCTTGGCTCTCGACTCGGAGGTCGTGGGTTCGATTCCCGCATGGGAACAACAAAAAATGTTGTTTCCAAGTTTGGTTAGGACAATGCAGGCTGATCACCTGATTGTCTGATAAGAAAGATGATCCATGCGTCGGATGGGCATGTAAAAAGTCGGACCTGCACCTGATCTCTCGCCAGTCGTGTCGGTCTTCCGTCCCACTGGGTTACGAGAGTAAAAGGAAAAGAGAGTGCTCTTGTGTACTGCGCACACACTTGGGCACTATAAAAATAACTCCTGCGTAGTTGGCCTGGTTTTCAATGAAACCGGCCACCAGTCACCGAAACCGGTGTGGGGAGCTATTTTAGAGCAAAAGTGCGTTTTTTTGATAAATGAAATAAGGAATCAAAGCTCTACAGTCTGACATTTTCAGAATTTTTGTATCTGGCTTAATTTTGGAAATACAGAATCGTAAAACGTCTTATTTGATCTTAGCTCCATGTTAAAATGCACCTTGTGTTCATAGGACGGAGAAATTGGAGCGCGCGCGGCGCGGGCGCCTCGCGCGATCTTCACTTCAGGCGTTGTCGAGCAGAAAGAAGGGTTTTTTGCGTCATGTGTGTGATTTTTTTTCGCTTTGACGAAAATTATAATTTTATTAATTATTGCGTACTAAAAGTATTTTTGAGATGTCACGCTTACGGATATTGCTGGATATACTTTATGAAGAGAGAAAAGAGCTTGATTGTAGTCCTTCTTTTTCAAATAAGCAAGATATTTTTATGAAGAACGGTGTAGATCCAGGTAAGTTGATATTTTTACTTATATTATTCTTCAAATTAAATATTATTATGCTTTGAAATGATTTTATTTTAATACTCCGCTTTTTAAGCTAGTAAATAGAAACGGGAAATCTATCTTCATATAAGACATTTTTTGACGGAGAATTAGAAAAATACGTTGTAGTACGAAAAGTATGATTAGTTTCATGTTTATTTATTAGGTAAATATTTGTCGCGTTATCAATAAAAGTTGAAGTACCATAAACGTTGACATTATAAGTAATATTAGAACGATTTAAGACTAATTCTTTAGAACTTCTGAGGGTAACTATGGGACGTTTTTTTACGGAATCACAGAATAGTTACAATACGTTTTGTCAGTTCGATATGCAGATGGGACGTTATCACCTGAATAATGACATCAGTTAGGACGTTGTTCTTTTAAAAATATCGTTAAATAGAAATATATTTTATATTAAATGAATAAAAATAGTTTTAAGCTGCGTTACCTTACAATATATACACATTTGTAGGGTCTTCGGCAAATCATATAACATTATAATCGACAGTTTTAGTCTTTTTTTTTTTTTTTTTTTTTTTTTATTATTATTTATTTATACTAAACAAATCAGTTACATGTTTGTATCTCGCCAAACTATTGTTTGACGGCGAGATGCGCTCATCTTTTATAATATTTTAACTTAACATTATTATGAATAGTTTCTTTACAAAACATTAAAGTCTTACAAAACAAACCAAACCAAAAATTGTAAACTTTGAACTTTGAGCTACACAGTTCAAAGTTTACAAGACAAGACAAAATAACCTATTTAATTATTCAATTTAACAATTCAGCCCTTAACCTCCTCTTTATTAATCCTATTGAACATTTTTCTTCATATCTTAAAATATCCCATCTATTAAATATTTTAGGTACCATATATTTATTTGTCCTCTCTCCGTAATAGTTTTTTATTTTAGGTTTACTCAGTCTTTTCTCTCTTACTCTTCTAGTATTATATTTATTATCTACTATCACTTTATATTCGTTACTATAGTAATACTGTAATCCTATTAAGTACTCCACTTTTTTATCTATTGGCAGAATATTGCACACTTTAAATAATTTCTCATATTCTGTATTACATTCATACTTAACTTTCTTACTAACTAGATATTTCAACAGTCTAATTTGTAGATTTTTGACACTATGTAAATATGTTATAAATGTTCGCCCATACACAATTAGCCCATAGTTTATCAGAGAGTCTGCTAGTGCAAAATACACCATTTTTAATGTATCAACATTTAGTATACTCTTTAGCTGATAAAACTTACCTAGAACTGATCTCAATTTATTGCAAAGCTCTGTTATATGTAAAGCCCAGTTAAAGTTTTTGTCAATTTTAAGTCCAAGATATTTAAAGTTATCTACATAGCAGAGCGTAGAACAACTACAGTTAGATTGGTTCATGTGTAGACATTCATACGTGTGACCGGTTATTTTAATATCATTTACATTCACTGTTTTTGCTGTATGATTGTGTGGCGAGTGCAGATGCATACATTGCGTTTTTTTAAGGTTTAAAATAATTCCATTATCGTGTGCCCACTTCGTAATATTCTCAAAATCGTCCTGCACATATTCCCGTACCTGTGATATATCTTTTGAGGCGTATACCACACACATATCGTCCGCATACATAAATACCTTACACTTCCTGATTACATTTGACACACCATTCACATGCATAATGTACCCGACCGGGCCATAAACTGACCCGGTCGGTACACCCAGACTCACATCCGCGTCATCTCCAGCCACACCATCTATCACCGTTCGTATTTTTCTATCAGTTAAATAATTTCTAAACCACATACTAGTCGGCCCACGTATACCACATTCATCCATCGCCTGTAGCAGTATATTATGATCGAGCGTGTCGAATGCCTTTTTGTAATCGATAAAAAGCGCTATCAGCTGTTTCCCAGAATCTAAAGCTTCGTTTACATAATCCGTGAAACTCAACAAGGCCGTAGTCGTGCTCCTGCCCCTCCTAAAACCATGTTGAGTTTCAGTGAGCACGTTGTTTCTTTCTAGGAATGTACTAACTTGACCCACAACTACTTTTTCAACTATTTTATCGATTACAGGCAAAATTGCTATTGGCCGATAGTTAGTCGTGTACTGCGATGTTCATTAAAACTTGTATATTCAAACTTTTTAAATAGCTTTGTACAAATGTTATTAATTTGTATTAAAATGTTATGTTTTCAAGTTATATATTATATTAATTTGTATTATAATGTTATGTTTTCAAGTTACATATATGTCATAATATTATATATTATTTTTAATATATTATGGTGCATTGCGCAGCACAGTGAAGTAATACAATTTTTAACATTTCAGTTGTTGACAACAAGGTGCAGAAGAAATAAGTCAGCAACTGGGTGATGTTTGGAATGAAATTAATGCCGCACCTAATCCACCTACTAATAAGAGACAATTTATGGCCGACCATCAAAACTTTCTTTAAAAGCGCCTTCTAGTTTGGAAAAATCACCTATAATACAACTTGTGACTTCTGACCATAGGTGTACTCCAGTTGGTCAAGAACTGTCGGTGCTAACTCCTATGCAGTCTCCTACTGATAGTCATTCCACCTTTGACAACGTTTTCAGGTTCAATCATGTAGATAGTAGTATACAATTTAATTAATATTATATCTAGCAATATCCCGAAAGTATAATCTATACTTTCGGGAAAAATACCCACAACCTGCAAGCAACACGTTTGCTTTAACCATGCGTAATGCAAGTCTGTTATTGCTCTATTCTTAATTAGTTTTAATTATTCCAGCACGCTTGGTAAAAAGCTTTTGTCTCATATATACCTTATAGGAAAGGCCATCGAGTACACTATAATAACCACTATCTAAAAGGTGTTTAGCGAAATGTGATTATATGTAACTCTAAAACACGGTACAAATTTTGACTCAAACTGGACGTAACTTTGAGACTCGGTACAAACCACATACCGATAAACACCTTTTAGATATGATATATCATCGTTATTAATATCATTAGTCTCTTTATAATGTTTCTAGCGTCTTAAATTATTTTTTAAATGCTTTTTTCGACAACAAGAGGTGTGATTTCACATACTTGTACGATTAGGCCGTTCGAAATAATTACACTTCTTAATGTTTCAGTTTATATTATATACTTATTAAAGAAAATTTTATGTACATTCCGAATATATTAATATATAAGCTAGTGCATTCATACAACTTTTCGTCGAAATCGGCATTTTAGCACTGACCGGCAACTTACGTTCGACGTCAGATTTGAAGGCGGGCGCTTGGCGAGATATGACATAAAACGCCCCCTTATTAATAAAATTATTTACACCACGGATTAGCTAATCCAACATGGCTGTCTCTGTCAGATAGTTTGGAACAGTCACTTGATAGACAAAGAGAGCGATTTGGATTTGCTTATGCATGGTGTAAATATTTTTATTAATAAGGAGGTTAAGGCGGCCGAGAAGTTATAGTGTACCTGATAAACATTCCTATATGTATATACATAATATATTGTACTAGATGACGCCCGCAACTCCGTTGCGCCAAAATTCGTTTATCGCGGCGGAACCTACATTTTTCCGGGATAAAAAGTATCCTATGTCCTTTCTCGGGTCTCAAAGTATCCCTATACCAAATTTCATCAAAATCGGTTCAGCGGTTTGGGCGTGAAGAGGTAACAGACAGACAGACAGACAGACAGACAGACAGACAGACAGACAGACACACTTTCGCATTTATAATATTAGTATGGATACGTGGGTCAAACTGTTTGACCCACGTATACACTATCACATTCAGGATAATCGATTATATAGACACCATATTGATACTTTAAATCAATCCGGACCTTGTTATGACAAAATTGATTTTTTAAGTATTATTTCTCCTGCATGGGACGTGCTTATTGTTACGGGATTTAGGTCATAACAATATTATTGTTTTTTTTTTATTATTTTGGATAAACGTGCAGATACCTCCCCCATGTAGGTTAAACTGAACTTGTACCTATCCAACTATATTATACAACATAGCTAGATAGTTTAGATACAGTACCAAAGAAGTTCAATTTATAACTACGTTTTAAAAAAGTTTTGTAAGTTTAAATTTTGTTTTGGGCTTTTTAATGTAGAATTATACAAATTTTTATTTTTTTATCTCATTTTAAGTTTCAAACAATATTTATTTTTATGGGCATATCTTAGAGATTATATTGTTTTATAGGTTTTAGACTATGGTAACTAGTCTTTAATTTTAAGTTAGTACCTAGTACCGACTATGATTTAATTATAGTTTAAAACACCACCTATTTTGAGATTTTTAATGTAAATAAACGATTTTAATAAATAATTATGCATTATTGTTCATTTATGCGTAATGTGGCTAATGTTATATCAAAATAATAGACTATAATTATTCACATAGGACTTAAAAATGTCGGATAACTCCAACAAAAAATGAACCATATGAATATAGAACGGCGTTTCATTTAAATGTCTCCGTAAAACAACGTAATATGATCACTACGAACTCTCGCTTCTCCGCTGTAAAACGTCCTAGGTTGATATAGAACTCGTTATCTCAGTAAATATAATAATTAATAATAAACAGTATAAAGCGGTTAACTAGACTAGGATGTTATAATAACATACCAAAATTTCAAAAATAAAAGTCTCACCGTTTATAAGTTATTTAAGATTTTCAATTCGCAAAACTTGTTTTGCCTGTACTGAAAAGTAGCAATTTTTTTTTTATGAAATAAGGGGGCAAACGAGCAAACGGGTCACCTGATGGAAAGCAACTTCCGTCGCCCATGGACACTCGCAGCATCAGAAGAGCTGCAAGTGCGTTGCCGGCCTTTTAAGAGGGAATAGGGTAATAGGGGAGGGTAGGGAAGGGAATAGGGTAGGGGATTGGGCCTCCGGTAAACTCACTCACTCGGCGAAACACAGCGCAAACGCTGTTTCACGCCGGTTTTCTGTGAGCCCGTGGTATTTCTCCGGTCGAGCCGGCCCATTCGTGCCGAAGCATGGCTCTACCACGTATAAAATCGGACTTTGTTCTTCGCATAGGTCGATTTGTTCGGGTTTGCTTTTCCATAAGTACATATATATAATCACGCCTTTTTCTCGTAGGGGTAGGCAGTGACCACTTCTTGCCACTTGCTACGATCCTTACATACCTACTTGTTTCACTTCGTTCAATTTCATTCTTACCATCCATTCCTCCTCTTACATTCAACGTAGCGATACGGCTCTCCATGGTCTGCTTTTCGCCTCCGCGAGAAACGAACGTGATGGGTGGCGAACCACATCGCACCCATTTTGGATAATAAAATTATTTTTATGATTATCCATTGCATTCCCACGGATTGGTGGAGAGGGTAGGAATAGGGAAAGGGAAGGATAGGTGGTGTGGAAAGGAAGATTGGTAAGTTAGAGTGGGAAATAGGAAATGTAGGATATTACCGCCCAGGAGGACAAGGGATAGGACAGTAATAGCTAGGGAAGCCGGGGTCGCATACCCGTATACTATACCACAACTACCGGACAGGTAAGTTGGGATCAGTATCCCATGACATGTTGCTTGCTTTTCCAAGTATGTCAAATTACAAGTTCCTCTTATATCACTTCAGTACGTAATATTTTTAAGCTTCTCTGAGGGAACAAACACAAAGTTTCGTAATAAATCTAGGAGATAAGTAAGTAATTTATAAGATTTTAACTATTATTCATTGAGCATTCGCGTCTGAGCATGCAAAGATTAACGCGCCAATTTTTTTTTATAATTTATAGATATTTGGTGGGCGCACTAATTATTTAATTCTAAACAAATTGTGATTGATCATATTTTAGTATGGTTAAGGCAAGTCGATTAAAAATATACCTATTATTATTTTGTACTGCACTAGAGCGACATAACGCCCCTGAAATCTGCATTTCTGCTGCACCAGGTGGGTTGCACCTGCAACACCTGTGTTTCCTTGACGGTGAGTGATCTCCGAAACTCTACAAAAGGTTCAAGGCAAGGTAATATTTCTTAACCCGTGTTAAAGTGTTCCCATGGGATATTGTATTTACGCGGTTGAAGACAGGTAAAAGCTAGTATATAATGTATAATTAGGGTACAATTAGGGAAAATTGCACAAAAATAAAGTAATCTCTTTAAAATGATACTTGAAAGTTAGCCGCCAGCTGCGGCTGCTAATATTTTAAATCACTCAATACAGCCGCGATCGCAAGTACGCCAACAATAACCCATTGTCTCTTACAACCCGCTAGCGTAGCGCGCGCGACGAATAAGGGTGCGAGCGTATCGTTTATTATTTTATTTTATATTTTTGTGTCTAACGACCGAATACTCAAAAGCTTCTTAAATTAAGAGGTTCTCAAGTAACATACTGTCCTTTTGTGCCAAACAGACAAAGTGTGCATGTGATTTTGAAGCCCCTATAGTTTAAAGAGGTATTGGGCTTTCAACTCGTTAGACTCGGAAAACAAGTAAACGGTACGCCTAATAGATAAATTGACGACCTGTGTGGCTAAGAGGTTAGTGTGTCGTCGCTCAAGTTGGAGGTCGCGGGTTCGAATACTGCCGAGGGGACAAAAAGTTTTCTGTGTTCCTGGGGTGGTCATGGATGTGTATTAAATAATGTGTACAATATATAAAAAATCTTAAATATATGAATACTATAAAAGTATTAAATATATTCCGTTGTCTGGTACCCGTAACACAAGTTCTTCGAGAACTTACCAAGGGACCAAATTTACGTGGTATGAAAGCGTCCATAGATATATATATATGTCACCGTAAAATTGTAAAATAACTAACGACATTGTAAAAATATGTCCAAAGATTCAAAACTATATATTTATAATCTAACGAAAAATAATGTGTGAAATTATGGGCAGCATATTCGCGTCGGAAGTCTATCAACATTTTAGAATTTCACTAGATTTATTACAATCTAACGGTTTTTACAATTTTACGGTGACATATGTAAAAAATCTCGTGTGCAGTTCACGCGTGATAGAAGTGAAACCTTCAAAAATATGTGTATCTCATAAATATATCCTTCCTTAGATATTTTTTGTTGTTTTATCTTTTTCTTGTCACTTTTAGGTTACACTGTATAGTGCTTCCTATCTCATTGTCTCCCACGTTAAATCTTATGAATTTATGTGTCTGTCTCTTTTTACTGTCGTTTTTTCGTTTCATCCATATTCAAATCACAATCATAATAAATTAGTACATTACGATACGCGTGACCTAAGTTGCCTATTTACGGAGCGAGGGTGCTAAACGCCGTGCAGTAATAGACAAATTAGGCCACAAGTATCGTATATTATTTTATAGCAAGTGTGACAAAAACCCGCACTTTACGCACGCTGCGTGCGTAAAGTGCGGGTTTAGGTCACGCTGTGCTATAAAAGATTTCACTACAAAAAGTAATAATCGTCGCCCGTGGACACTTGCTGTCGCAGCAGAGTGCCTAAACGGTGTTTTCAACCCGATCCCATCTCAGAGCGCGTTCATATGATCACAAGATCACATCGCAGCCATTTCAAATTGACCTTTATGGACTAAACCACAAAGCTCAATTTGTTGATCAGCCTCCGTGGTTTAGTGGCTTAGAGCTTGGTTCTCGACTCGGAGGTCGTGGGTTCGATTCCCATTGTCATGGGAACAACAAAAAAAATGTTGTTTCCAAGTTTGGTTAGGACAATGCAGGCTGATCACCTGATTGTCTGACATGAAAGATGATTCATGCATCGGATGGGCATGTAAAAAGTCGGTCCTGCGCCTGATCTCTCGCCAGTCGTGTCGGTCATCCGTTCCGTTGGGTTAAGAGAGTAAAAGGAAAAGAGAGTGCCCAAGTGTGTACTGCGCACACACTTGGGCACTATAAAAATAACTCCTGCGTAGCTGGCCTGGTTTTCAATGAAATCGGCCACGTGTCACCGAAATCGGTTTCCCCACATTATTTTATGGACTAAACCACAACGAACATATTCTAAGCAATTAACTTACTGCGCGTTGGGTAATTGCCATTTGTGGCCTATTCCATAAAGCTCCATTTTGCTATGAATGAAAACAGATACTCGGCCTTTGCGCGCCTCGTCATCGGGTCCTTAGGCCTCCAGCATCCTCATTTACGTCAAAAAATTAAACTACAAAAACGAATAAATCTGTTTTCATTTGCAAGTTTGTAACTTGTAACTTTTGAAAGAAAAATATAATATAATTAATTAAGTTCAAAATAAATATTGTTTTCAGAATGAATCCTAATTTAGCGTCAGGCATATTTTAATGAAAGCACCCCTTTTTAGAGAACTACTTATTACTTTATTTACGAAGGGAGGAAAATGAATGACTCTAGTAATCACAGAGTAATCAACGCAAAATGTATTTTTCATTAATTATGTATTTGAAAGTGAATGCGAGGATTTTTTTGTCATACAAGAGTGGGCTTTTTAAGAAAACTAATTGAAAATGTTGTTTAATCATTTGAAAATATTGTTTAGTATCGATATTCGTGTTCAATGAATTTTCAACAATGATAAATGATTTTTATCATTAAAGTGTGTTCAGATATGAACACTGTAGAGCCTAATTCTCTGCATATTGAGAAGAAGAGACTAATACTCGGCCCCAGTAGTGATGACATTTGTGGTTGGTAAGGATAATGACAGAATTAACGACAAAATTCAAAGCTGATGGTCCAAAATTGACCAAGAACATTATAGCGATGAAAAGGTTTCCCATGTCACCAATCATATTATTTGATGTCAAAAAAAGGGTAATCCCGAAAAACGCCGAGTATAGAAGTTATGAGCATGAATAATATCAGTTTTATGTGGAAATAACAGACGTGAGATGATGTATGAAAAAAATATGTTGTTCGGTGCAGTAGGTAATAGGTAAGGTGTAGTTTTTGGTGTATGGTGTTGGTTTATACATACGCCTACAATATCAATGTATGTAGGTACGATTTCTTGCATTCTTGCGGATGTTCTATGATTTTAGATTTCATCTTACTCATAACTTCTACACCCGGCGTGTTTAAGAGATGCTGCTTTGGTGACATCAAAATATATGATTTAAAATGAACCCATTCTCAAACATTTCATTACTGTTGACTCTGGGTTCTTTTTGTATGAATTTTGGACCATAACCTTTTAAACTACAAGTTGTAAGTCTCTGTTATTTATGCTCTGTGCAAGTCATACTGTAAAGGGACAGAAGTTGGGTAAATAACAAATAGCCATTGTTTAAATTCTCGGCTGGTGGTTCCGTCGCTTGACGTTAATGGTGGCATTATGGCTCGCCTTAAGTGCTCGCGAGATAAGGCTTTGAAGGGGCTCAATTTCGTCAATTCTAACATACACCAAATGTAGCGGAACATTGCCCTTTGTTACATTTGTTGCTTTGAAATGTTTAAAATGTGTTAAATTAAGCGCATCTTAATAACACGCGCATTATAATTTTTATGTTTGACAAAGTATAATCGCTATAACTTAGATAGGTACAAGGGATCTTAGACAAAGGGAATGGTCTTGGTTAGGTTAATATGTAGTTATTTAAGGGCCCAGATTACATAATCGTAGGGGAGAGTGGGGGAAACACGAACGCGGGGTAATATCGTATTCAATGGTTCTAATATGTTAAAAAGAGATAGAAGTGTTTTACTTCCCGCTATTTTGGACATCACGCCACCACTAGTGCCAGTCAACAACGCGGGAGACGCGGACGCACGTACTTGTCAAGGTACGCAATTTTTAATATTTTGTATGTTTTTGATGTAATTTTTTGGTAAATTCTTTGGTAAAAAGTTGGTGTAGTTTTATGTCTATCTACAATAGTAATTTAGTTTTTACATATTGGAATAATCACATATTAATCAGCTAAATGACAGCGACTCCGTTGACAAAAGAAATATAACCTAATTTGGTTTTTGCCATTTTATTATTTTTGAAACCGCTGGGTAAGGGCGAACACTCCATGTCGGGCAATCTCGAACGTTCGGCATTACCCCACTCCCTTTTGTTGGTTCCCCGTTCAACTTTATTTATTATTGTTTCAGATACCTCGTACTTACATAAGAAAGATCGAATTGAAGTACAGTTTAGATGATCTTAAAAAGGCTATAGACGATGTTAAAACCAAAAAACTCACCCTTGGCAAAGCATCAGAAACTTATAATGTCCCAAAAACAACAATTTTTGACCACCTAACTAAAGAAGTGATAAAACAGCCAAGGTCTGGACGAAAACCTTTATTTACAGACGATCAGGAAACGCAACTTGTCTATTATATCATAAAATGCAGTAAGCTGTATTATGTCGTTAATATTGTTAGTTCTTTATTACCCCACTTGGTGTTCGTATTTACCCGACTAATGTCGGGTAAAGCCGAACACTAAGGGTTTTGTTTTTCTTTCATAATGTTGCAATTTATTTTAAATATATAAATGTTGATAAGTGGTTTCGTTAGATAGATAAGTAAACTTTATAATTAAAAAAATAAGAAGCTCTGTGATCAAATTTCACTTTTTTATTTAAGTTTTCCCTTAGGTGTTCGTATCCCACTCTCCCCTATATCGCTGATAGCGTATAACAAGTGTTATTAGACTGCCAATGTGACTGCCTTTTTTGTTATTTAATAATTACTATTATAACGTTATTGTAACACAATTAGCATTTAGATTGAACGCTTAAATTATAAGGAATTAAATTAATCATAGATATAATAGCCAGAAACAACTGACGGTTCACAAAACTATTTTATTTTACAATTTATTATGTTTTAGTGCGCAGACTATATTAGAAGTGGTTCAAACAGCTAGAACTACCTAAAACGCTTGTTGTAAAGTTACGCTACTACTTTTAAATTTGACGACCTCTATGGCTTAGTGGTACTGCATTGGCGCTCAAGCCGAAGTTCGGGAGTCAGAACTTCGACAGGGAATAAAATGTATTGTGTGTTCCTGAGTCATGTGTATTAAATATTTATGTTATATTATAATATATTAAAAATCTGACATTTATGAATAGTATTAAATTTATTTCCATCGTCTGGTACCCGTAAGAAAAGCGCTTCGATAACGTACCACGGGTTCAGATAGACATGATATAAAAGCGTCCAAAGATATAAGATATTAATATACTTTGTAATAAATAATAATTTCTACATTTGTATTATTGTTTAAAATAAAATTGTTTGTTAAGATATATGTATACAAAGTACAAAGCACTTAAAACATGATTTGACTTGATTTCTCTTTCTACCCTCGGGCTGCGCTAGACTAGAATAGAAGATTGGTACATTATTTAACGAGAGAAACATAAGTGCTTGTGCATGATAAGGAGTATGACTATCAGCGTTTTATATGCTTAGAGTTTAAGGATAGCGGATTTTTTTTATACCACAAAACTTTATGCCAGACTAGAAATTTTGTTTGGGTCAATTTATAATATTTCGAAACAGTACGTGACACGGCGCTTCATTTTTTGCTATTTAAAATTGAACTTTATTAATTACGCAAGACGATATTGTCACGTTTTGTGGTGGTGTGAACGGTACCTAACAGTATTTGTCCACCGCCACCGTCAACAGGACGTCACCGAGAAACACATGACGGCGCCGAAGTAGCAATACGTATAATTACTATAGACGTGTGTCCACCGCACGCCCGTCGCTTGTTTTTTTTTACATAAAAAATTCGGAGTAATTCTGAAAAAACACTTATTTCGGTTTTATTTTCTTCACGAATCACTATCTCTCGATAGACCAGTGCCGATAGGTTATAAAACAAAATAAATTTATAGTAGGATGAAACCCATTGGAAAAGGAAGAGAATATAACAAAAATAAAAGGAAAAATAATTTACGGGCGATTTGAGTTCGGGAAGTGAAGGGGGTGAGTTTTTAAGGGTAGAAAACGGTTTATCTCGATTTCTGGCAAAACTACAAATCCTATGGAAAAAAGTCGAATGGCAAAGTTGTAGAGAAAAAAAAGATCTACAACTTTTGTATTTACACTCTTTTCACATAACCTCAAAATTTATGTGAAAAATTCAAATTATTTTTCATAGAACTTGTAGTTTTTCCGAAAATCGAGATAAACCGTTTTCTACCCTTAAAAACTCACCCCCCTCACTTCCCGACCTCAAATCGCCCGTAAATTATTTTTCCTTTTATTTTTGTTACATTCTCTTCCTTTTCCAATGGGTTTCATCCTACTATAAATTTATTTTGTTTTTGACCATTTTCAGAGGTAAAAGCACTAGTCTACGAACGAATCAACCGATTTTGACCGGATTAGCGGCAATCGACGTGGTTCTTTTAGGTTAAGAGCCGATTAGTTTTTGGAGTTGATCGATAAAGCCGTTTACACACACACACACACACACACACACACACACACGCGCGCACACACACACACACACACACACACACACACACACACACACGCGTACATACAGACATAGTGATAGCCTTTTCAACTGAGTGTAGGTATTTTGATTTTCTTCTGTATTATTTCAAGTCTGTGTCAATTTCAAAGTGAGTGAACTTTTAAGCAAATTTTGCCCTTTAGCCAGCAATTGCGCCGTTTTATTTTAAAATGCCAAGAAAAACTCATACTCACTTGCAAAGTAGGTACTAAAAGAATAGAGAAGATGCATTTGTTTTAAATCAGCAAAATTCTTATATTTGCCGAAAAGCAACATAAATATGGACCGAAAAATGCAAAAAGTACAGTAATTAGTCCTAAATTAAAAATAGTTCTTTTTTTGCTTTTGATCGCAAAACGAAAATTACTGTTCAAATATTTGTTATTCCTGTCATTTGTTATTACAATAATATACATAAACGTTTAAGTTAATAAAATCAATGTTGTATTTATCTTCATACATTTTCAACAGTTGTGATGTCACAGGAGCTACATTTTTTTTGTAGGAGCGTTTTTAATGCTCTCCAACAATTTTACTGTTGTGATGACTGTATTTCGTCAACGGTTGATCGAAGATATGCCATTGTAATGACAAAAATGTGGGTTGCATAATATATGGCTTGAAATAACAATGGATTGAAAAATCCAATAAAAAAATTATGCATCTGTATTAACACACGCTCAAATCGTCGCCATACCTTTCCTTTTGCATTACATCTACTCCCGTTCTTGGGATACATATGGGAACACTTAGTTATAAAGATTTCAAGTTCCTACAAGTTTTGTTTTGTATGGTAAGCAGACCGGCGCTGTTCAACTATCTCCATTGTTTGTAACTTAGCTAAACAGGATAAAGTTACAACTCGCTAGAAATTTGCTTAAATTGTTTTAAAATAGTCTCTCCACGGACAGATGCACACAGGCTAATATCATATTTTTTGTGAACTGTAAGTTTTAAACAAAACAAAGAAAATTAACCTTCCGTCTGTCGCACGTAGAATTTTGCTGGTTGCATGTACGGTCGCCGTTAGATCTGGTAAATCGCTTTTCAACCTTAAACCTTGGCAATAAGGTTTAATAAAACGGTAAATATACAAAAGTTATAGTAGGTATATTTAATAAAGCAAATTTACTTCAAATTTTTGGTCGATATTATAAGTACAACACAGGAAAATTATAAATCATAGTAGGTACAAAAAAAGTGCATTTATCAAATTACCAGCTTGGCCACAGGACATTCGCCGATGCGAATATTCATGCGGTGCGAACGGCGGAGCGTCTAGCGCATAGAACACATAATACTCGTGGTCTAGCGACTGAAATAAACGCCTAGCAATGTACTTGTCGAGCCACGCGCAACGGCGACCGGCGAAGCGGCCGGCGAAATGTTCCGAGCGAATCTCGCGGGCGGTTTGCGGCGCGGCGGGCGAGCAAAACTAAAGCATGAATCCGTACGACGCGAGCCATGGAGTTGAGCGGCAGTCGCGGCGAAAATTGCAGTGATCAAACGAGTTTAGTCGTTTTCGCCCCGAAAAATGAACACCGGGAATTTTATTGCTGAACTACTAGTTAGGCCAGCTATAATCAGCTAATATAATCAAAGGTTTCAATACTCATTCTGGTATACTCAAAAAAAAAATCTGGATATATTCTGTATTTCTCGTACTTCTTGTGGAATTCTCCATCTATACCGCGATTCTTATTCAAATCATGTACTCCACAATCTCTTCCAAATATTAGGTCTTGAACCAAAAAACTATTACTTTCTATTTTGTAAGATATACCTAATTTCGAGATAATTTCGATACAGACATTGCGCTGCCGGACTTCCTTACTGGTCGCGGCGGCGAACGCGACTTGCCCGTGGCCTGCAAACGGTGCCGCATGAATGCTCGCCTCGCCCACCGCTTCGCCGTTCACACCGCCGCGCCGCCCGATCCTCGTGGCCAGGCCGTAATATTATGATCTAATGATATTTTTATTTCAACTTGTAATACATATTTATTCAAAAAATATATATAGATGCATTCACACCACGTCAATCTGGACCCATGGAAAGTTCCCTGTGTATGAAAGTGGAAGGAGCCCTTCCCCTAGTGTGACGTCACATATAAATGGATTTTGAAATGTAATATTACGAAATTTAGAACCCCTCCCACCACCTTGTTACATAATGACACGCTTCATCGACCCCCTGTCTCCCCTTAACGTGTGACGCAATTTGCGGATGACCCCTAACCACTGAGCCACGGAGGTCGTCAATACCTCTTTTATAGGCTAAACAGAGTAACTGTATGTGCCATAGTCCTTTTCAGCGACTTGCACTTACTACAAATAGGATATTTATCTCAAAAACGAACAAAACCTTATATTTTTTCATTTTATGAGCTTCGAAGGTCAACAAAGGTAGGGTAGGGCATTAAAGATTCTATTACCTTTGGCCCTGATGAAACGATGATCAAGTCATTTGCCGGCGAAACACGTACACCTGTCGAAGAAGGCACTATACCTGTGAATAGGGAAAATATAAATGAAATCGAAGTTGTAAGGTAAATTCTTTTAGAAGTAGATAATTTAAGATTATCTTTCTGCAGGCCAAAAGCGAAACTAGTATAAACTCAAAACAACTTAGCCCAATTATTATAACTGAAAGTGGACCCCTTCAATGAATTTTTTAACAATTTTATAGAGTTTAAAATATAATATTTAAGAAAACCACGAGCAAGGATAAGATAAATTCAACGATAATTCTGTTTACTAATTAATAAGTGTATGTGACCAAATAATGATGATTATGATATTTATGAAGTAGTTATTAATATAATTTAATTCTACTTAAATTCGTTTAAACAAATCCAATCGTAGTTGTAGCCTGCACAATTACTCAAGCTCCAAGTTTCAGAACTCGGTGAGCGCTAACTTTGAAATCTAATTTTGTTTACAATTTATTTGGAAAATGTCATTTCAAAGGTACGCCAGTGTTTTTGTGAATAATCATTTTGAAATAAAAACCTCAGCTAAGTTTTTGTAACAAATATTTACTTTTTCATTAGCTAAAATATAATAGGTAACTGTTCCCCTTTTGAGTAAAAATTTTCTTCTTCTTGATTGAAGAGTTTTCTCTTGTCGGTGGACCTTCCGCCATTTATCTCCGTCCTGTGACATGACTTATTTTACACTTTCTATCACTTGACGTAGTATTTCCTCGGCCTTCCCTATTCTCTCTTTCCTTCTATTTTTTCTACTAAAATCGTCCTGATGAATATTATGTAATGTCCTAAAACATGTTTTTAATATGTTTTTCTTTTCTTCTATCATGTGCACTTCCTCGTTAGTTTTCTTTTTCTTCCAACTTATCCACTGCATCCTTCTAATGTTGTCCTTTAACTACTCCTTACTTATATTCCTGTTTATTTTTATTACTAGTTTCTTTACTTTGGGTTTTATCTTTGATGAATGGTTTTGTCTTTTATGTTAAAAGATGTTTGTTTTTTATTAAATTCTCCCTTGGCTGTGTTTTGGCAATTTTGGTATTTGAAAAAAATTATACCCCCCGCGCCGCGCCGAGATCGCGCGCGCAGATTCCGATGCACATATTAACATAAAGCTTAGTTTTGGAGGCAAAAATGTTTAATTCGTATTTATAAAAGTACGTACATTTAATTAAAAAGGATTTTACTAGTATATGAAATGACTTAATTTAGTACTAAATATACAAAAAATACAATTTGGCTTTATTGTCACATGTAACTTTGTTCTATGCATTGACTTGACATTCATATTGTATTTTAATCCTCAAAATGTTTTTATTTTATTATTTATTTTTTAACATCTTATGAACGCAAAATAAGTGTTTTGCTATTTAAAAAAGCCACATTTAACTGAACGAATAAACGAAATGGCACTCAATAGTATTCTTAAGAAGACAGTGAGCGCTTTTCAATTTGAATTGAATAGTCTGGACTGTGCAACCTCTTCAATCGAATACGGTATGTTTATGCGATTTGTAGTTTTAACTTCCATCCAGACCTTTTACCAGCAAATTAGTTATTTATTTTAAGTATTTTCTTTTCTATCCCATTTTATGTACATTTTGTTATTTTGTACCTAATTGGTCTAAATGCTACCTACGTCTTAATAGAAATATTTACACGTCTGATAAGCTATGCAATGTTGTTATCCTTGTCATTGGGAAATTCACTGGACAGATACATTGAATACAGCAACATTGAATAGCTTATACGTTGTGTAAAAAAGGAAAAAAAGGTTTGTCTCTTAGGAAATTCCATTTTGGATTTCTTTATGTATTAAGACTCAAATTATAAAACAAATAGTTTTGCTTATAATCTGAGTGTAACAATCCGAGATTGGGATATAGTCTATTTGCGTTAAGAAGGTAGTGAGTCATGCGTACAATTGTCAAAATTGACCAATAACGCATAAGCTGTATTCACATTAACCAATGTACCCTTGTCACGCAAATAGACAATAGTTAAATTATAAAATAAACAAAGAAAACAAAACAGTGGTAACTCATTAAGAATAACAGTAACTTAAAAACTAATTATATACTGCAGAGCAGAATAAGAAAATATGTTTATCTGCGCAAAAATTGTTGAAAATTTTTAAACGCAAATTTATACGCGGCAAAAGAAAGTAGGTCTCGCGGGCTCTAGAAAAACACTGAAAATTGTTGTACACTGAACGCTGCCTGTGTTATAACAAGATCTGAATTTAGTGCTCCTTTAAAATGTAAGAGTTTTGGGTTAAAATTATAGTTGGTTTTTCTTTAGAATAAGGGAATTGGGAAGCCTATTTGCAGCTGTGATTTTATGAAGGAAGTTTGTAAGTAGTTCGCTTTACTCTTTGATATAAATAGTTTTGATTTTAATTACCCTGGCTTACCTTGTCAGTTGATTTTTTTTTTAATGTAATGAACCAGGAAACGAGCAGTCGGAACGCCTGATGGTAAGCGATTACTGCCGCCCGTGGACACTCGTAACTCCATACGAGTTACACTTGTAACTCCTCTGTTGTTGCGACTTGCGTTCCTGGTCCTTAAAATCCCTGATCCCCCTTAGGCCTCCTTGGATCTCTTGGATCTCTTATAAATATATATATCTAAAAACTTTACTGGTTTGTTTTTTTTATTTACCTCTTTTCTATAAGAAACGTAGCAATGTAGGTCTAGGTAGGTGTTCAATACTCGTATGATAAGATACCTTCATATCAAAATACATACATATTAGTGTTTGTGACACAATAAATCATATTATGTATGATTATAGTGTATTTTCTTAAGTAATAATAATCTACACTAATATCACAGTGTAATAAAGAGATACAGTGGTCCAACGCGTTTGAAGTCGCGCGAAATGCCGCTTTTGTGTAGGTATTCGTCATTGCTGCAGGGTTGTCACAATAATGTGTTTTATTATAATCTGTTCTACATTTTGTGTATTCGTAGTATGTGTATGTAGAGTACTAGGAATAAAACAGAAAATATATATATAGAAGAGTTTTATTATAAAAAATACAAATGCGTATACAAAAGCTCAGGGTTCGCATGATATATATCAATTGATATATATCGGATATGTATCATGATATATTATATCAATTGATATTTATGCTTGATATATATCATAATTGATATTTATGTTTAAAAATGTAAAATAATGTTTTAAATGTAAAAATTCTTACATCAAGTCATAGTCTAAATACACAGGTCTTATTTTCCGAGAGTTTCACAAGCCTAGGTCATCAAAAACTTGCTATTTGACACGACATTAACTAATCATTAGGCTTATGACACCCACGTGACCCTCTGTTTTTCGGAAGAAAATTCCTTTTTTGTTATTATACTATTGTTATACCATTTATACCATGTGTTAAATTAATTCGACTGATAAAATTAATACACTTTTTTTTTCTTCTGGTTATAAACAAAAGTCATTTTATTGATTTAAGACTTAAATTGATACTCAACAGTATCTATCGTTGATTTTTAATTTATTTGAAAACTTTGAATACCAATAATAAATAAATGAGTTTAATTTTACTTCCCTATCTTCAAATTATCAGAGATACAAATTATTTCGATACAACTATTACGAAAAAACATATCAGAGTATGAAATTTGTATGTAATTTTGAAAATATCAAAAATATCAAAAAATCAAAAATATTGGATATATATCAAAGATATCTGATATTTTGATATTTATTATAAATATCGGATATTTACGAACCCTGCAAAAGCTACAATTTATGCGAAACTGAAACTATTTTCGACATTTGGATTTACTAGTTTTTAGATTGCGATTGTTGAATTTGACGATGTAGTTAGTAAATTCTCATACGTAGATACAATTTTATTAAAAATTCTGACGGGAAACAGGCGCATGGTTTTGTATTAAAATTAATCTTCTATAGCTGTTCATATAATTGACCATTGTAAATAAGTACCTACATACAACTCAAACGAAACACTGTCGCAAACCACTTAAAACAATCAAATTAAAAAGCGTCAACCCCGGCTGACGTGTCCCAAGCGAGTGTATGGCAGCTTGGGCTCGCTACCGCGCCTCTCTCACCCCGCACGCCCCGCACGATTGCTCTGTCTAGACGTGTCCGTTGGACGACTGTAGGTAAGTTCTATAGGCTGTGCTAATATTATAAAGAGGAAAACTTTGTTTGTATGTTTGTTTGTTTGTTTGTAATGAATAGGCTCAAAAAGTACTGGACCGATTTCAAAAATTCTTTCACCATTCGAAAGCTACATTATCCACGAGTAACATAGGCTAAATTTTATTTTGGAAAAAATAGGGTTCCGTAAGATATTTGGGTTTTTCGGACATAAGGTGTAAAAAATCAACCAGAAAAGTTACTTATTTTGCGTACGCTGCCTAAACTATAAAAGATAGAACCGTAAAATGTTCTAATTAATTGTAGATCTTATAAATATCTACAAAAAAGTCCGCGACACACTATACCTATATGTATGTCGAGTGAGGCAAAACAACCTTTTTTTATTTAGAAATCTTGATTTTTATTTGGACTACATTTAAACGCGTTTATTTTACTCATGCTATTAATCCTTATCAAAATAAATTATTTCATCACTAAGTACAGTTTATGTAGGTAATATTTGGTTTTTGAATGATTAAAATTGGCGTTTGGTTTTGAAGTTATGGCGAAATTAAAATATTACGATTTCTGCTGCCCGGCCCGTTGCTAAGTGGGCGACATTCTGTAGTATTAAATTAAATTAAATACCATTTATTTCGAGCTGCATAGGCCCATATTATAAATACCTTATAGACTAACATACATATTACTATTATATCAGTATTAGTATCGGTATTGTACCCGTGCGAAGCCGGGGCGGGTCTCTAGTATCTATAATAATTTCTATGGATACTTCCACACCATATCAATCTGGTCCTGTACTAATCTTATCCGAATGTCTATCTGGAATGGAATGAATCTGGACTGAATCTGTATCCGAATAACTTGTATCATGTATCACAGGTACCAGATAACGAAAATAAATTATAATTATAATTAAAAATAAATTATAATTATTTACTACACATATTACATTTAACATTTTTGTTATAATATACATATTAAATACACATCCAGGACCCAGGAAGACAGATTTTTTGTCCCTTCGGCGGGATTTGAACCCGCGACCTCCGGCTTAAGCACTGACGTGCTAACCAATGAGCCACAGAGGTCGTCAATGCACCACTACACACGTTCATTGAAATGCGATAAAGCTTTGGCAACTTGTTGTCTGTGATAAAGTTGTAGAATAAAGTTTCTTCGTTCTCTAAGCTTTTCCATATGAACGCAAAATACATTCTTGGCAATCAATAGCATTTTATTTATAGTTTTTTATTTGTACTCAAATATTTTTGTTATAATAAAGCTTTGTATTTCCAAAACGTTCTTAAACTATTCAAGATAGTACCATTACAAGATAAACCAGCAATTTTTCTCAGGCCTCCTCGACTCAATTTCATGATCAAATATCCAAAAGTGTTTGATCATTACGCCGTATTCTTCCAGTCCTTGCGGATGATAATTTCTATGCCTCAGTTTAAATAGTGATGAATCTACCCGTCTCTATCCTTAATCCCTCACTTGAAGCCGACAGAGGGAGACGACTACAGCTCTAGTTAGTTCATGATAATTGCTCGCCGGTGAATGCACTCTCTTAATTAGTCGGTTTATTAAGGGCTCAAGAGTTTGTTTACTCGACGACCTGGGATGAAACTGCGCTATTATTTTTATGAGCCGCCATTGTGATTTTTTGGATGATTATGACGTTGTGTGGCGAAATAACGAGTATTTGACAAGTATCGCAATTTGCATGGTTTGTTCAAAATACTCAAATATGCCTAAAATCTGTTACAAATACAATTATATAAAAACAATATTATTTGTAGTGTAGACATGCATATTTTGAAATTTCGTTAGGATTTTTTTACGTTTCTACATAAAAAAGTTGTTGATTCCCACATCAATTATTATAAGAGTCAAGACTGGTAATGCTTCGACAGTTTTTAAACTATGACAGGCTTTTATTTACTGTGAAAAGATAATAATCGAGAATCGTATTCTCGACTACTATCGTCAAATACGTACCTAAAGGATTTCACAGACGGCGAAGATACTTTATTATTTCATGTTAGGTTATAATATCGCTTACTTTACAGTGTGTATGAACTATCACATACGGCTACAATAATATGTATAAGATCCATACATATGAATTTTTGTTTGTTTGCATTAATAGGCTCCGAAATCACTGGTCCGATTTTGATGAAATATATAGTAAACTACGGGTTACGTAGTAACTATTATACTAATAGTAATCAGTGCTACGGGGAATGATAATAGGCTAACTTTTAATGCAGCAGAATGTTTAAATCTAAAATGAATATCCTTTTACGCACATGTAATCGTGGTTATCTTATTATATCTAGTCCTTTGTAATCCTAGTTAACTTTTAAAAGTTAATATACTCTGGGAGCAACTTTTACTATCGAATGAACTTCGCTACTTGAAAAAAAAAACTGCTGTTTCCTACAAAAATGCTATGGCACAGACACATTCCGATTGAGTTATATTCACTCTTGAAAATTTGAGTACTGACTGAAAAAACACCAAATTTAATTAAGAAGAAAGATTTATTTGTTTGCATTGAACAGGCTCTGAAATTGCATTTTTTTTTTAATTTGGCGGATATATAGAATAGACCAGGAAGGGTGTATGCTACTTTTTATTTCTGCAAAATGTAATTGAAGTTCCCGTGGCTTTAAGTTTATACTTGATGTTGTCCGCTTATTCGCGGGCAACATCCTACTAATATTATAAATGTGAAAGTTTGTGAGGATGTATGGATGGATGGATGTATGGATGGATGTTTGTTCCTCTTTCACGCAAAAACTACAGAACGGATTTTGATGAAAATTGTTATGGTAGTAGCTTGAGCTATGGATTAAAACATATGCTACTTTTTAATGCGAAAATTAATATTACGCGGGCGAAGCCGTAGGAAACAGCTAGTCAAGTATAAACTAACTTGGCCTTAGACCAAGGGTCATGTCCACACTCTACACTCACAGTAAGTGAATCAATACTGAACTAATTCTCCGTCAGTTAATATCTGTAATTAGTCGCTTGACGTCTGTAGCGATGTTCATTAGGTTAGTTGATTCAGTTAATATCTAATGCGACGTAAGATCGATTTTAAATTGACATCGCTTTTAGTAGGTACTAACTACTCGATGTCAGTTTATAATATCACTAATAATATAATTTCACCGATGTCAGTTTATAATAATATCATGTACCCGGTATACATGTTTAGCTTCCTCTGTACATTTTATTATTTGTTGGGTTTCATACCCATAGGTAAAACCATAAGGTAAAAACGGGACCCTATTACTGGCCTATTACTGAGACTTTGCTGTCTGTCTGTCCATTTGTCTGTCACCACTGTATCTCCTTAACCGTGATAGCTAGACAGTTGATATTTTCACATATAATGTATTTCTGTTGCCATTATAACAGCAAATACTAAAAAAAATTAAAAAAATAAAAATATATACAGCCGAATGTATAACCGCCTCCTTTTTTGCAAGTCGATTAAAAACAGAATAAAGTTAGGGGGCTCCCATACAACAAACATGTTTTTTTTTGTCGTTTTTTACGGAACCTTTCATGTGCGAGTCCACCACGCACTTGGCTGATTTTGACTAAGTGTCAAAGTTCTTCTATAAAATCATGAGTTCTAAATTATCATAGCAAATAGTTACATCAGCATCCAACAGCATCTATATTGTCGAAATATATATGAGAATCTAATAAAAATCTGAAAGTTTGTGAAGATGGATGGATGGATGTGGATGTTTGTTTGTTACTCTTTTACTTAAAAACTACTGAACGAATTTTGATGCAATTTGGTATGATAGTATTTGAATCTCTGAAATAACACTTAAGCTACTTTCTATCCCAAAATAGTAGTCTTTCCGTGAGATACTACAAATACGTGGCAGGAGTGCGGAAAATTTCTAGTGACTAATAGATATCTTGTGATGTACTATGTGAAACATAAAAAAATATTTTCTACTAATCATCACCTTTTGTACATTAAGGTAGCGCGTTACAGACCACTTTCACTGCCCCAAAGGCTATCCGATAACTCACAATATTTCAATAATGAAAGTGCGCAAAATATTATGTCCTCGTAGAGTTTGTTTGAAGCTCCAAACCCGTATAAAGCCGGGCTCAAATCAGTCCGATATATTATCAAGTTCTGCTGAAAAGGCATCTGCATCGGAAACCTTTTATCTGGATTGAATGGTCGTCTGCGTTTTATTCCTTAGCCCTTTTTACAATCGAAAAATTCTAGCTCTTTTACGAGCGGAACGCTGAAGTATTTTTCGCCGCATCTTTTATTGAGCCTTAAAAAGGCTTTTCCTCTAAATAATTACGTTTATTGTTATGGCTTTGCTGACATATATTTTATTATTTGGGGTATTTTCTCCAGTTTAATAAGTGGCCTCATTTTTAAATGTATATGTTTTTAAAAGCCTTTCAATGTTATAATTATATATAGGGTAATATTGTACAGTTGAGAAAAACAGTCGTCTAATCTTATATTAACAAAATAAGAAAAAAAAAGTAGCTAAAATACTCTTGATAATGTCAGCTTTCGAACAAAAAAACTTTGTCAACATTAGGTTAATCCATTTGGGAGCTATGGTGCCATGATAGACACCCAGTCACGTGAAAGTTTGGACATGTGACTTTTTCTCAGCGGCAAGGGGCTGGTAAAATACCGTCTTAATAATATGAACAAAATAAATTATGGTGAGTTCAAACTACTAAATATATTTTCCTCGACTGTGATAACAACAATTCACTAACTACCGAGCAGATCGCTTCACAATGTGAATTAGAATGTAACGAATAAACAACATAAAATATATTGGCGTAATAGTAATAAAAACGTTCAAGAGCCTGTTTTGATATCGAGTGCTATAGAAGTCGAGGGGTACAACATAATATGACATAATCAAGTGCCACGAGAGCTATTCATAATAATATTTACGACTCGGTTTTGTATGATTTATTTTTATTCATCCACTTGTTTGTGACAATGTAAATTATAGTTTTATGTCCATAATCTAATATCTGTACAGGGTAAATTTTCGAGGGTGAATAATATACTCTTGAATATAAGCAACTTTTACTATGGAATCAACTTTCCTACTTGAAAAAAAAATACCCTGCATAGATAACCCTTCTGTAGGAAACAGATGATTTTTATTTCGAAAATGAGACATGAAAATCTATAATTGCTTTCCACATAACCCCCTTTTTGCAACCAAATGACTGGGCTATTGTTTCTAACCTCTATTAAATCGCGTAGCGTCGTAGTACAGGATCGTAGCAAAGCTCTACGCGTAGCAACGAGCTACGAAATACAAAACTTCAAGTTGTACAATTACAAAATTGTATTGATCAAAGTGTATTTAATTAATTTAAGTGTAAATTAATATAAAGTCAAAATAAATTTTACAAAACCATGTTCTTTTCAAAAAAATTAACAACTTAACATTTTTAGTATATTTTGGTCTTAGTAGTATTACCTGTGATACTTTACATTTGCCCAAGGCTCAGCTCGTGTGGAACAGTATACAGTCATAGTCAAATATAAATACAGTATCCCACGGGAACATTTCACATTTTTTGATAGTAGCCAGTGTGTTAATATAGAGCTTAAACTACTACCATAACAAATTTCATCAAAATACGTTCAGTAGTTTTTGCGTGAAAGAGTCACAAACATCTTCCATCCATCTACCCAACTTCACAAACTTTCACATTTATGATAGTAGTAGAATTTATTCTAGATTATTTTTTGTAGAATATGGTTTTTTACATAGAAAAATAATTATTATTTTCCTATTTATTACCTACTTAAAGTTTATTTTAATACGGGATTATATTTTTTATATACCAGTAAAACTAATTTAAATTTTCATCGTAACAATATGAAGCTGATGATGGTAATGTCTCATTAAAATATTCGCTCGAATATTAATCAAGAGAACTACATTTTAGCAAGAATAATTATAATTAATAATCGATGTACGTACGTATTTGAACAGCCTCGTTCACTGTTATCCCAAACGGATATATAATATGCGAGCACTTATTATAGTTCATTGCATACTCTAAATTATAAATAACAGACATAAAATAATATTGTTTAAAAAAAAACTATTATAATATTATGTATATACGTCAATATATAATCTGATTTCTGAGTTAAACAATTTTCCAATTTGTTAATTTAAAAAACACGGTTTGTTGAATATAGAAATCAGTTTATTACTAATATGCCTGCAGCTTACATTTTGTTCTTTTCCTATATTATTATAAATAAACATACACACACACGATTTTCCTTGACTGATCTGTAGATGTATGTGTACCTACACGTAGGTAGGTTCATACAAATTCTAATTACAAACATGCTCTCAAAACATAAACGAGTAAAATTAATTTCATATTGATCAAGTATATTAATGGTTTATTTGCTCTCGTTGCACCAAATCTAAATCAAACAAATTTTCATTAACGAGAATACCAAACAACCGCAAATTACCAAGCAATATCGTCATTATGTCATTCAAATTAGAGTCCATTATTCATGAGCACGAAGTTTCGCTGTGGGTCATATTTGATAAGCGAGCTTTGTTTATCGTGAACACAATAACATGTTCAGTTTTCGTTTTTGAATCAAAATGTTTGCAGTCAAATCATTTATTATGAACACTTGTTTTCCTTGACGAGTAAATAGGTCAATAAAGACGAAACAAAATTAAAGAATAGGATTTGAAACCAGGAAAATAAAGCGACTCTCGCACAGAAAACATCGTATCTTTAAATGCGTAAGTTATATTATGTTATACTCGTAGTCCACGCGTGAGTTAAATGCGGAGCTAAAACGTGCCATATCTATAAACTTAGGCCATTTCATCCGTTATTGGATGATTTATACAGTATTTTCCGAGCGAAGTAACTACTCTTGAAATATTGTAGTGCCTGGGACAGTTGGTTTTTTAAATGTCGTATGGTTGCCCAAGCACATACGGCATTCTCACAACATATTCAGCCTAGTCCAGAGGAATGACTGGTTAATACGTCTGGGGCCAACCGTGTGCGGGTTTCCTCACGATGTTTTCCTTCACCATTAGAGCATCCGTATAATGTACTTGAGATCTGAAAAGTCTCATTGGTACACGCCACAATCTGGGAATCGAACCTGCACTCTCTCGAGTGCGAATCAAACGGTCTACCCACTAGGCCACGGAGCTCTTTATATAAAAGACACTATAAAAACATGCGCGTGAGTGGTGCGGACCACCGTGGTCACCTCAGGCCCCGACTGCATTCAACTAACGTGCGGACAGTACATACATTCTATGGGTAACTTGTAATTTTTTGCTGACCGGTATTTTTTCTTCAATATTGTTTAACTGAATTTAATAATTCCAAGATTTGATCAGACAATAAGCCGATGATGATGATAAATGACGGTGATAATACCGAGAAAATGAAATATTACTCCGGGGAAAAAATTAAACGCGGTCAGGGGAAATTGTTTTATCCGCGCAAAAACTCCCCACCAAACGGCGAAGGAAGTGAAATGAGGTTACAAAACTTTAATTTCGCCAAATTAATTCTTAGATTACCCACATTTAAGGTGTATTATTAAAGTCTTTGCGGAAGGGATGAATTACTGCGTAATCTCGCCGAGCAAATTTTATACTTTTATAAAAAATATTTAACGCTTTCCACTTTCTTTTGCAAAAGCCTGACAAAGAAGTTCATTAAAGTTGTAAAAAACTGTCATTTAAGATAAGTCGATTTGGCTACTTTTGATCTTGAAATAAATATTAATTCAAGGAAGGTTTGAACGGTGATAATGGAAAAATCGTGAGGAAAATACCTACTAAAAACGACAGTTAAACTTTCCCATAGGTAAGACTTTTCCTACCTGTCAAACATTTGAAGTTCGTTCCGATAATAGCGTAAATTCGTGTCAAGTATTTGTAGGTGCGTACAGTAGGAACAGAAATGGATGTAGATGGTGGGTGTAGGTATAAGGCTTAGGATGAAGGTAGTAGGTGTAGTTGTAGGTATAGTTGTAGGTGTAGGTTGTAGATCTATGTGTAGATGTTTGTGTAGGTTGTGGGCATAGGTGTAGTAAGAGGCCGTCCACATTTTACTTCTCACAATATTTCAACTTTTCGACTTTTTGAACCGCTCCCCACTACTACGTCACGCTTTTTTAGGATCACTTTAACATATTATACTGTCACATTTGGTATGACTGACCCACCATTCCCCATTTCGCTGTGACGTAATATGTGGATGACCCCTAACTAGTTATTTTTTTACTCCAGTTCATAGTTAAGAAACTAAAGACAGAACAATGTGTGTGTCAGCTAGTGGTAGAATAAAATTAAAATCTTTAAAAGAAATTTAATTGTAATGCTATCCCACATATTTTGACTTCCTTTATGCTTCTTAAATTATCAAGCATTGTACAGAATAATGAAATAATTTTACATATTTCCTAATTAATAATAACATTTCAAACGGACCATGGAGAGCCGCTTCGCTACGTTGAATGTAAGAGGAGGAATGGATGGTAAGAATGAAAGTGTAACGAAGCGAAACAAGTATGTAAGGATCGTAGCAAGTGAAAAGAAGTGGTCTCTGCCTACCCCTACGGGAAAAAGGCGTGATTATATGTATGTATATATGGTATTTCAAAAGGTTTTATGTTAAAATATAAAATTTTACGGCCATGCCGTCCGAATGGCTTCAAAATCCATCGAAATTTTATTTCGCACGCTGTTGAAATTTGAAATATAGTATTCAAACTTCACACGTCTTCAGTCAATAGTAATGCTGGTCACGCGGCGGGAATCGAACTGGCCACCCATGAGGGATTTATCATAACATTTGAAAATCTTATTTGATCGAGGATTGCAAAATCACAGGTCTTTACTGTTGGACTATGGTTACCTATGTATTTTAATACGTAGGTAAGTTATAACTAAAGGCTAGTTGACTTATATTATTACTAACTGTAAGACCGAGCCTTTCTCGGAGTTTTGGGGTCGCCCAAGCATCGGATTGTTTGTGGCCATTTAAATTTGACAAAATTTTACATCTTGACATTTTGATATTTGCTTTCCGTAGTTTACTCAGTCTTCTTAAGTTAGGATGGCGTAACATTTCCTTGTAGATAATGAGGTATTTTTCATTCAAACGTACGTACCTCATACATTTGACCCTTTTTAAAATATAATACACCTATTCATTTGACAGAAAAATCCTTAGTTTTGAAATCTTTGACCCCAATGAAAATTTGACTCCTTTCTACATAATATGCTACTCAAATTGTAGTTACAAGCACTAACGCCTTATTTTACGTACATGTCTATAAAAATTATGAGTATCCCTTAAGCTTCAAATAAAAATGTAGTTTATCAACTCGTTATAGGAAACTCTTGACATGAAAACAAGCAACAAGTAAGACAGCAGTAATCGCCGGCAATCGAATGACTAAATCAAGTTGCAGCGCAGACAGCAATTCCTGATTTCACTCCGATTGCAAATGGATTTCAAACTTGTTATTTTTTTGCTTGTGAAGTACCTTCGAGTTTTGCAAACTTTTTCAAGAACTGAAATATCTATAGGTATATAAAAGAAAGCCGTGTTAGTTACACTATTTAGGTATAACTCAAGAACGGCTGATCGTGGTACTTACACTGTTCAAGTTTATATAATATTATGTTTTTGTTATATTTTCTAATAGTTTATAAATAGCTTTAGGATTGCATATAAGTCATAAAAGTAAACCTTGCATATTATGTTCACACTCCGGACAAACCTTAGTGGTTTATGGAGTGTACAATAATTTTATATGTATGTTTCTTTATGAAAAAAAATAAATTAAAAAAAAAAAAAAATAACTCTGAACCGATTTGGCTGAAAATTGGTGGGGAGGTAGTTTAGAATCAGGAGACGGACATAGAATACTTTTTATCCCGTTCCCGTGGGACATGACATAAATACCAACCATGCTGGTCAAGTGGGTTAAACGCCTCATCGTCCAGGCTGCAAATTCAGTACCGGAAGAGTATATATATATCTGTATAATCTATGACCGGTAGGTACCTACTAATGCCAGTAATGTCAATCCTACTAATATTATAAATATAAAATTTTGTGAGGGTGGATGGATGTTTGTTACTCTTTCATCCAAAAGCTACTGAACTGATTAAAACATAGGCTACTTTTCGCGGACGAAGCCGCGGGAAAAAACTAGTAATTTATAGATTAGTTTACACGGAAATATACTGTTCATGGTTTGCTAGCCCCCATAGATATATAATATTCCCGACAAAAACAGATTGCATTATAACGGTACATTATAAGTTTCACGTGTCTGTTTGTCTGTCCGTGGCTCCCAAGTGGAAGAACCGATTTTTATCTAGATTTTTTGTTTGAAAGCTGACATCAAAAAAGGGTGTTCTTAGCTTATTCATCATCATCAGCTCGCTCATTGCTTGATAATTCGGAGGTTACAATATTTTAATTTGTTTTTCACACCTATACTATTTTTAGAATATCCGTATACTTGGTGATTTTTTTATTTCTTGAATATAAAACATACCCTGTTTCTCTCGAAACGGAATAAAGGTCACCCACTACATATACATAAGTAAATCTGTATTCATTGGAGTATAATTTATCGGGCGGCTAATAAAAATTATTAGCGACTGCACTGTATTACCAAATCCAGCAGTGAAATTCATCATTTACCTTACTAACATTACTATATCAAGCATGCAACCCAGGCGATTTACGAAGAATGCACACCACTTTATGTAAAAAGATTTATATTCTATCACTTTATGTAAAAGCTAAGAATTCGTCGTATTCTATGAAGCTGCTTGCTATTTATGAGAAATTGTATTCGCTGCAAGTCACGTTCCTAGATGAAAATCGAAATAAAAATTTGTGTACGAGTTAACTCGATTTTATTCCGCTGATTCGCTTCTCCTTCATTTCCACACCAGACATTTCTTAAATTGTTCGTTATTTCGCCAACGGGAGTTTAATATTATATTGAGTGGGACTTAAATAGGAATAGGCTTATTCAACAGCGTATGCGTTAAATACTGGCGTTACTTACTCATATTCTTTGTGTCTTATATTCTTTCTTAATACTTTCTAGATAGATGGTGCAGTAAAGTAAAAATTAGAAGAAAATATATCCCAGCCATATGGGTTAAACCTGTGAGAAAATAATATATAACTTGTATGTTAAGTCCTTTCTATACATTTATACAGGATGTATGAATGTATAGAATAGTGATAACTCTCACTGCACATAGTCATCCTCGTTCTGCCGTGCAATGCGCCGGCTTTGAAGGTCATGCGCCCGCTGCGCTGTATGCTGCATGTGTCGAACAATTGTTTCATTTGCCTCCTGACTGTGCACTAGTAGGTACATACATATTAAAATCACCTAAGCACCTCAAGCGGCGCAAATATGAGAACCTTAGTGAGGATCTCATATTTGAACCGTTTGGGGTTGAAACCATGGGGTCCGGGTGCGCACAAACTTTTCAGAGAGATTTCCAAAAAACTAATTGAGGCCACCCGAGACCCCAGAGTCGGCACCTATCTGGCCCAAAGAGTGAGTATCGCAATCCAGCGGGGAAACTCTTTTGAGCCTTCTAGGTACCTACTCTGCCTGGTGGGGACGACCTGGGAGATTTCTTTTTATTGTTGCTTTTTAAGTTTTTCTAGTTTTAATTAATTTTTTTAAGTAGTTAGCTATTAGATATTATACTATAATTGTTATTTTGTTGAAATATGTACACCTTCAAATTAAAGACGAAATGTTAAGCACTGAGTATATTCTGATATAGAGCAAAAGTTATTAAATTTGCAAGTCAAACTTTATACGCGGCATTATATCTAATTAAAGAACTTATTAAGCACATAAATTAAAATCTGACTGAGTACGAAACAAACTGCCACGCTGAGGTTTCCGTACTTTCCAAAGTTTACTCATTCTACATTTTTATAAAAGTTATAAAAGTTTTTCATAATTTCGAAATATATTCCGCAGAGGTCGTGCACTAGAATTCAGAAAATTCACCTTTCATTCTGTATGATACTCTCCTTATCTATATTTTTTTTGTTATTACTTACTAAAAACAAACTACAGGATTAATGCCCATACCCTTTTTATGTAACGAATTATAATTACCATGCTCAGGACATTTATAAATGTCCTATTATTATTTTATAATAATAATATACAATTGTTTACGAAGTCCATCATAGTTTTGTTTTAGTAAACTAAATGGCCTCGTATGGCCATATGTATGGCCATATGAGACTTATCTATTGTTTGGAAGAAGGTCGAATTTCGATGACTTTTTTTTAACACCACAACAAAGGCAGCATTGTTTTTAATTTTGCATAAAATATAGTTGCCACTTATATTATAACAACGAAATCAATAGTCACACATATTATTTACTAGTTGATTTATTTTTACTTAGATAAACTTAGAAAACTTTTAACCGCTTTAAAAATATCAATGGCAACTTCGTCAGGTATTTCCAACGCAGGAAAATGGCCGCCAATATCAAGATTAGTTGTCCCAACAAGGTTCTTGTACTTCCACTGTAGAATTGTATCTGACTGGTGAAGAAGATCGTTCTTTGCACGAAGGCCCCATGTAGGTACGATTGTAGGTATACTAAAATAAAAAAAAATTATAAAGAATATGATTTCTATGTTATATTCAAAACTAATTTTTATCTCACAACTGCGAAGCTAAAAGGAAGGTATTTTGGCACTTTGTATATTTATTCCGCCGTAGCGCCTAAACTACTGATCTGATTTTATTTAGTGAGGTATCAATAGATTCGTAATATAAACCTGAGTAAAAAAGGGTTATAGCATATGTTATAATATTAAATTATAGTCGGGTTAAATTATTTTATAACATATTAGTTATTATTCTCATACTTTTTTCATAAGTATAGTATAAACATGACTGATAAAAAGGATTGATAACTTTTAATAACTTCGTTGCATATGCGAAAAGTTGGATGCCAAACTAAATACAACTACCTAGTTGTTGCATTTAGTTATCGATAGCTATCGATAACTTTTTTGAGCACTTGTTATAATTTTTACCTGGCTAAAGTGAGTTCCATTTCGCAATTCACAATATTCTCTTTGAAGAGCCTGAGCGAGGTGGTGATACTCCCGCTGCTCCAGTACAGCATGACATTGTCTATCAGGTCTGTGGTGTTGAAGGTGGATAGACCGGCGTCCGGTAGCTCCTTATTGATGGGGTTGGTAAATGCGAAGATCCTGTCGATTATGTACACTGCGAGACCAATAGGTGAGTCTTGAAGAACCGTCCCTGTAAGACAATTTATAAGATCAATCATCTTATAACAATATATTAATTTCCTATTCTTACGTGAATGTTTTTCATTGTTTTAAATACGCACTGTCTATAAAGTATCGCACTTTCTGAGGTGCACTGTGGTCCTCCCATGACCACAGCTGCTGGAAAGTAGCTGAAGCATCGGGAAAGAAAAGTGCACCGCGATACAACCCGTAAGTGTTTGAAACAATAATAACAATATGTTAATACTAGTAATCACATGCACTAATGGCACGGAATATGCCATAGAGGTTAAAAAACCGGCTAAGTGCGAGCCGGACTCGCGCACCGAGGGTTCCGTATAAACCTGTAGTGATTTCGTTACAGCTTAAAGGTATTATAGACTGAGTATTTGATATAAATTTAAATTTAATACCTCTACGCGTTCATGAGGAAAGGAGTAGTAAGTTTAAAATTATTAAAAATATTTTTATTAAATGATGTAACTAAAAATTTATGATTTCCGTAATTTTTATTTTATCTGTAAGAAGTTGATTTGTGCCAAATTTCAAGATTCTGAGTTCACGGTAAGTACCCTGTAGGTTTTGAGTTTGCGAGTGTCGAAAATTTGCGGAAATTTGCGGCATTAAATGCTGTACCTATCTTTTTATTGCGTTGGCTAATTCGCCAGAACATAGAAGTTTGATTTTTTCCACAGCTCCAAGGGACCATAGACCTTAATATTGGATATAAATCCCAGTTTGATACGTCCACGCGTTCCTGAGATAAAGGGTCTTGACAGATATTCGGGCGGACAACAAAGTGATAATAAGTGTTTCGTTTTTTCCTTTTTAGGTACGGAACCCTAAAAAAGAGCTAAAAACTTAAATTCGAACACCAAGCAAAAACACCGAACACATACGTACTCGTTCACAAGTTCAAATGAAAGAGAGGCCAAAGAAAATAAAATGCAGTACGAACATAAAAGTTATCATAGAAACTATAGTCCCACATCACAAATTACAAATTAATATTACTAACCTATTGTATCAGGTTTCGAAGACTGCAAGTGCAGGTAGCCAGTCTCTTCTAAGAAGTTCGCCAATTTGTCAGTAAAAGGCTGCTTGTTATTCCATACATTCTGAAATATTTCCTCAGCAGCCCAAGCCAGTTGAGCAGTTTTATCAAAGTTAATGGGGAAACTTGTATGGAACCCAAGAACTTGATTTGGGAAGATAGTTGCCATGTGGCTTCCGATAATATGGCCTATGTCACCACCATGGACAAAAAACTCCTTGAATCCAAGGCGCTGCATCAAATTTCTCATCAATATAGCCATCTCGTAACCACTTAGCCCAGGTCTTATGGGTGCCTGAAATTTGGAAAAATTATTGTAATACGTGAAGGATGCGTTTGCTAATTTGACATAAATTTAGTTTCATTTTGTCGCAAAACCGACCAACGAACGTTTTTCGATCGGTCGGTTTTGTGAAAAAATTAAACTAAATCCTACAAAACTAATAGTATCTGTAAATTGATTATATAGTGCTCACTCGGTCAATGTCAAACGATAGAGTTTTCAAACACCCCCTTGTTATAAATTTCTTCCAGTTTGCGTACATTTTTATAGTAAAGGAGCAATTACCTGATGGTAAGCGTAATTGCGAAACATCTCAGAAAATTGTTATCACAAAAATAAACAAAGTAAAACATAAAATTCAAAACAAAATTAAAAATCTAAATACCGATTCCAAAATTATCTAAAAAAATATTGTAAATCAATTATAACGAATCTAAACGCACCCCATTTTACGCCAAAAAAAGAAGATACCTGATAGGAAAAATACGTTGAAAAACATTTTAACGTTTCCGAGCTACGACCGATCACAAAAAATACTAAACGTATACAGTTGAACAACAGCTTCGGCCGTGGTGCACGTGGCTTGTTCCAAATCTGAGATTCGATATTGTTGAACAATATATTCAACTATTTCGAGATCGTTTGACCAATCTATGCTCAAGGAGTGGGATGAATTTTTCGTCCAATTTATTTGAAGCAAGCAAAGGACAATGAAATAAAACGTCGGACCTGCGCCTGATCTCTCGTCAGTCGTGTCGGTTATGCGTCCCACTGGATTATGAGAGTAAAGGAAGAGAGAGTGCTCTTGTGTACTGCGCACACACTTGTGCACTATAAAATTACTCCTACGTAACTGGCCTAGTTTCAATGAAACCGGTGTGGGGAGTTAGTGTATAAACTATAATATATAAATAGTTTATTCGCGTTTAATTTAAAGTACTTAGGTCATTAAAAATTTACCAATGACACTTAGGCCGTGTTGATATTCACCAATTCAATCAGTACAATTTTGATATTTGTGTAGACGACTCACTTCAAACGCAAATAGAAAATAGAACAAATATTATTATAATGAACGTTCAACGAGTTTCTCTACCCATATGACGTAATCATCGCATGTCTCAGTGCCTGTCTTTATTTCAACGAATTATAATACCTGAGATAATAATATTAATAAATATAAATAAAAAAGTATATACCTGAGAATAAATAAATCCAGGTAAGCTGGGAGCAATGACTTCGAACACGAAATCGTACTCTAAGTTTTCGGACGTCAACGTGGGAATTATTTCGTAAAACTCCCGCACTGATGTCGGCCAGCCATGCAAAAGAAGAATCGGCACCACCTGCAACATTATAGTTTTTACGAGATTTTATTTACTATATATATACGATATTATTAACATATAGGTTTTTACGAGATTTTATTTAATTTCACGTTCGTTTACGTGCAACCAAATCTTGCTAGTTTTTAACCCATTTCCCGGTTTTCGATTGAGCTGAAATTTTGCACGCATATGTGTATCGCGAGACAATGCAGTTTATGATGATATGGAGCTGATCTGATGATAATGAACTCAGTGATTATAAAACGATACTGAAGGCTATTGGCAATTGAACTTTATTCATAACACAGCACCATGTGGCGTTATATCGTTCGTTTCGGCGTGAATAGAGTCCAGAGTAATCCTTTTTTCGAATATAATGTTGTAGTCTATTATATAAAGTAACATGTCCTGACTGACTGATTCATCAACGCCGAGGCAAAACTACTTAAGCTAGAACGTAATATTATGGACCATGGCTTCTTTTTACAATATGGTCCACTAAGAAGGGATCTTGCGAAATTCACCCGCTAAAAGGGTAAAAAACGGTTATCAACGTTTGTGTGTAACTTTTTTGTTTGTGGTCAGATCTGTTTGGAATTTCGTGATATTGCTCTTTGACATGATTTACTAAAACTCTGATTCAATATTTTCTAAAATTCGATCTTTTATGGGGTAAAAAGGGGTACTAAAATTTGTATCGGGAAAAATATGAAATGCGCATTTCGGCTTGCAACTTTGCAAATGTAGTACTAAAAGGAAATAAAGACGTGTTTTATGATTTTTCGATATTCAACCCCTAATTGCCAAACTCATTATCCTTCCTCTCCTTTCCTCGCTTCGCCGTATTCGGGTAAAAAGGGTAAAAATGAACAAAATGAAAAATGTAAAAAAGGCACCAGCTAGTTGCAAAAATCATATTATTAAATAATTTCAAGTGAAACACCTCGGCTAGATGTGAACTAAATCCTAGCTTAAATTACTTTACATAACCCAAATTAAGTTATTATGAGTCAGATTTCAAGTTATAAACCCAACATGGACTCTGAGGCTTACGAAATATTTTGCTACGATAAGTTTAAAGTTAATGAGGGTTTTCGCACCTCGGTGTAGGTTAACCGACTAAATTAAAACGTACCCTAATATTAACCAACTGGTGCTACAACTCCGAGGTAACAGGCGTCATAGAATAATTGTGTCCGATCGCCACTGCTATATAATTTAGATATGTTTTAGCGAGTCAGTACTGCCATTTGCAACACTTGTACACTGTCAGCACTCAGCGCAACTTAAATGGCTCAAATACCGAAATATAACTCAAATTTCAACGGCTGCTCAAATTTTTACTACCTAACTCCGAAACACACAATTTTACTCTGTAGCTCAGTGGTTAGCGCATGGCCATCATTGTCAAAATGACATTCTTTGGATAATTCTGATCTGATCCGCCATGTTTTATTTTACGTTGTGTTGCTCTCCTTGGCGAAGTTAATTTAAATGTACATTGATACGAAGTGAAATTAAATAAAATAAAGAATTGGAAACGGTTACCATAATTATGTAGGTACATTTACATATAGTGTACATAGTGCTGGCCCACGCCTCATACCCTAAACATCCTATACGCCTAAAACATCTCCTTTGAGTGACGTTTTGATGAAAATGTATAAAACTTACGCAATGGTGATCGGTCGCTATAGCCAGTCGCTCGTCTGTGCTAAACCTTACCTTAATATTTGGTCCAGCTTTGGGTTTCACGTGCACAAAATGTATATCCAGGCCCTGAATTTTGGTCTTAAAATGGTCAAATTTGTTCAGATATCGGACACGCTGTCTATATTCGTACTGGAATAGCCAGTGAGCGAAAACCTGCGCTACAACTTCGGAATTGAGACCATAACTTGACGTTTCGTTTAGACTCTTCACTTTGGTCATGCTGCGGTAGCTCTCAAACTTCCTACGGATATTCTCCAGCATCTAGAATGAAATAAAAATAAATTAATATTTACATACATACACATATAATCACGCCTTTTTCCCGTAGGGGTAGGCAGGACCGCCTCTTTCCCGTAGGGGTAGGCAGAGACCACTTCTTTCCACTTGCTACGATCCTTACATACTTCTTTCGCTTCGTTCACTTTCATTCTCACCATCCATTCCTCCTCTTACATTCAACGTAGCCAAGCGTCTCTACATGGTCCGCTTTTCGCCTCCGCGAGAAACGAGACGTGATGGGTGGCGAACCACATCGCCGCCATTTTGGATAATAAAATTTTTTTTGATTATCCATTGCGTTTCCACGGATTGGTGGAGAGGGTAGGAATAGGGAAAGGGAAGGATAGGTGGTGTGGAAAGGAAGATTGGTAAGTTAGAGTGGAAAATAGGGAATGTAGGATATTACCGCCCAGGAGGGCAAAGGATAGGACAGTAATAGCTAGGGAAGCCGGGGTCGCGTACCCGTATACTATACCACAACTACCGGACAGGTAAGTTGGGAAGAGTATCCCATGTATATTACCAATATTGGAAATACGAAAGTTCTACTTCCTTCTAATATTATAAATGTGAATATTTGTGAGGATGTATGGATGGATGGATGGATGTTTGTTACTCTTTCACGCAAAACTATTGAACGGTTTTTGATCAAATTTGATATGGGTACTCTCGTTTAGGCTCTGGATTAAAACATAGGCTACTTTTTATCCCGAAAAAGTACAGTGATCCCGCGGGATACTCGATAGTATATTTACGTGGGTGGAGCAGCGGGAATCAGCTAGTAATTTGTATGTTACGCAAACTCGCCAAACCAAGGAAGGATAGGTACAAGTGTGAACAGGAGGGTTATGCTTTATTATTCTTAACGAGTCAAGAGGAATACTACATGGCAGTTGGCACTGGCCATTTCTTTCCATAAGTAACTTGTAGGTGTTTTAAAAGAAAAGAATTATTATATTAGTTACCTTAATACTAGAAGCAAAGAATTTCAGTACAGTTTTACGAGAATTGTGCAACCGGAGATGTATGAAATTTAGCCGGTTAATCAAAGTTCATAATTATGGAGTAAGGCGTGCAGAAAGGTATTTTTTTAATAAAGCTAAACATAAAATTAATAATTAAAAACACACACTACGTTATATTATTGATACACACTACCGTGCGTATGATAGATATAATTTTGTTACGTTTGTCAATCCGTCACAATATTTCCGAGGCGAAAGAACCTCTAATAAGTTCGAACTTAAAAATTATAATATGAATTATTGGCTGTGTTCCGCGGAAGAAGCGCTTGCTAGCCTTCGATCATATAGAAATACATTATGATCGAAGTTGCTAGCGCTTAAGAAAAAAACAGATTATCGGCCAGGACACGTTTGCTAACTTCAATACTGCTAACATAATCCGCCATTTTGCTTATTTATTGCAACGGTCGCCATTTTGCTTACGTTTTTGTTAGCGCTATTTTCCGCAGAACACAGCCAATTTCGACCACAAAGCGACCTCTAGTATTATTTCAACTACAACGCATTGAACGTGAAACGTAGAGCAGAAATCAAAAATGCATCCAGTGTGTTCATGTATTTATTACACACCAAAATATAAAACAAAAATTGGTAACTTCTTAATTTTCAACCTTATAATGCACCGTCAGTTTCTTTGCTCGTCGGTGTCCATCGGTTTGTCTGATTGCTATAACACAAGTCTTAGCATGCGATTAGATTGACGTGTTGTAGATTACATATTTTTTTCTATTGTATATTATTGTGTTTTTTTTTATGTACAACTAGGGGGCAAACGAGCAAACGGATCACCTGATGGAAAGCGATTACCGTCGCCCATGGACACCCGCAACATCAGTTGCAAGTGTGTTGCCGGCCTTTTAGGAGGGAATACGCTCCCTTCTTGAAGGTTTGCAGGTAGTAGTGGTCCGGAAATACTGCTGGCGACAGTTCATTCCAGAGGTTTACAGTGCGCGGCAGAAAGCTTCGGGTAAAGCGCACGGTGAAGGACTGCCACTCATCAAGGTGATGAGGATGATAAATATTTTGTCGCATGGAACGGTGACGAAAAGTTGCAGCAGGTACAAGTCCGAACAATTCCTCGAAGTACTCCCCGTAATATAACCAATAGAGGATGCAGAGCGATGCTACATCTCTACGTAGTTCTAAGGAGTCAAGCCTGTTTGAAACACTATGGCAGTCGACAATTCGAGCGGCCCTACGTTGGATACGATCCAGAAGGAGAAGCTGGTACTTTGGCACCCCTGCCCAGAGATGAGAACAGTATTCCATGTGAGGCCGAACCTGCGCCTTATAGAGTTGTAGGCGTTGGACCGGACTGAAATACTGCTTTGACCTGTTCAGAACACCAAGCTTCTTGGAGGCTAACTTAGCCTTGCCCTCTAGATGATATCGGAACTGGACCTCGCTCGATATGTTAACACTAAGTATTCCAATGTTGGAGGAGACAGTTATGGGTATGCTTTCAAAACGAGGACATACGACCATTGGTAACTTTTTAGTGGTGAACGCGCAAACTTGTTGGTTGAATTGGACTAAGTTAAGTCTAATCTAAGTCTTGTGTGTTTAATAAATAATTTGAAATTTGCTGACTGTACTAAATTACAGCCCCATTATGTTTCTAAACAGCAATTCAATTAGCTATTTAACAATTCCACTGCATTTGTAGTGCCTACTTTCCACAGGTCACTGGATACACAAAGATAGACTGTAATTGTAAATGCTTTATAAAATGTTTAACAAGTTGCAAATGGTTAACAAGTTGCAACCATTTAACGAGTTGCGCTTGGTTAACAAATTGCGCCTGGTTCACACGTCTCGTCTAACATAGTTTCAGTTTTTCCCTCAGGCTGCAATTACTAACACCAGTTTCCGGTGAAGACAAAGTGAAACTAACATTTTAAAAAATATAAATCTTATTCGGAGTACAATACTCGTAGTACCTACTACGTACAGTCTACACCACGGAATATAAAACACATCATACAGGTGTATAACACATCATACCTAATTATAGTACAGATTATAATATTTGCAATCATAAGCTTCTTTAATTTATTTTTTTTACCACTATCGTCAAAATTTTAAAAGGAAAGTAATTAAGTATTTATAATATCTTTATTTAAAATATTGTAGAAATGTAAACTTATCCCCTTATTAATAAAAATATTTGTCTGTCAAGTGGTTTTTCTTGCGTATTAAAGAAAGCAGCCTGCTGCTGTAAATATTTTGTGGTGTAAATATTTTTATTCACGAGGGACAAGAGTCTAAATAAATTGTGCCTATCATGACCTATAACATTTTCACATGATCTTTAAATACTTTTAAAAACTGATTGACATGTTGCTTTTTTTAATAAGTAAAGATTACGAATCATTACTTAATATTTACCGTTAATTCAGTGACGTAATTACGTCTTGACTTAGCTTTCCTGATACCAGCACTATTGATATTATTAATTACAGGCAGAATTAGTCGATAGGCAATTTCGCGCTAGCTACGGCATAAATTATTCTGGAGACATTATGACATTGTAATTATAGTGGGTTTGGCTGTCTGGATCATCATCATCATCATGACTTATATAAAATTATTGTCAGATGGTTCAATATTATAAAGTATAATACAAAAAGTTCCAAAGTAAAGTACTTATGTGTATTTAGCGTGAAATTAAATAATTGGTTTTGGTACACTAGGTACGATTGTTTTTAGTTAATTTGTAAATTGAAAAAAAAGTCATGTTGCGCTTGCGAAACATCCATCTTATTCAAAACGTATTGGCTTAACCATTTTCTTTAAACTTGCAATTCATCAAAACAATGATTACCGAACAGGGCCGGATTTAGGGGAGGGTAACCGAGGCTACAGCCCCGGGCCTCCACAAAAGAGGGGCCTCCACAGTAGAGACTTCGGAAAAAACCGCTAGACTACGGGAAAGCACAAGACGCAGATCTGTCACCGAAGCATCCGCCTTTATCCTAGTGGTCGACCAGTTACGTATAAGACGTTTGTTAAATAATAAAAGAATTTATACTTGATTTCACAATAAATGATTTATTGGAAAACTCGACTGAAAAAAAAAAACATTTTTTTTGGGAAATAATTTGGGCCTCCACTCCTTTGTTGCCTGAGGCCTCCAGACCTCTAAACCCGGCACTGTCGCCGAAACATACAACAGAAATAGTAGTAGGTACTGACTGAGGGCCTGTTTTACGATCGCCTAATACGAGACGAATAACTTATCCGAAAGTTTTGTCTCTGTCGCTCAGTATAAAGTAACCCGCGATAAGTAGCGACAAAACTAGTGAGTTTTGTCGCTACTTATCACGGACCCTTAATAAGGGCAATATAATACTGTAACTGCCCTTATTAAGGGCCCGCGATGATACGATACGCTGCACTTTTAAGATAAGTATTCAGCATATATATTAAAAACTAGCTGACCCGGCAAACTTTGTTCTACCTTAGAGGCAATAATAGATATAATTAAAAAGAAATCAATTATTTTAATGATCGTTAAAATGGGCCATGTATTTTGTTGCATGGGTTGCAATCTTCAGTAAAGCATCTTGTAATAGACGACATTTTTCGTTTTACTATCAGGCGCAAGAATAAATAACGCAGATGGTCTTCCGATCCGTGAATATGCCACATAATATAACCACAAACTGTCAAGGATTGACCTTGTGACTTATTGTGGTCAAGGCGAATGCAAGACGGATCGGAAATTGAAGTCGTTTGAACTCAAACGGCATATCGGTATCTGTAGGGATCATCGGGATCTTCGGAATGAGAACTTCCTCACCTTCGAATTTTCCTTTGAGTATCGTCGCGTAAATCACATTATTTGTAAATCTCTAAATCCGTTAATTACTAAATCTCCAAACATATTTTTCTGCGATAAATAGTAGCCTATGCTCTTCCTCGTAGTCTACTCTATGTCTGTGCCAATTTTCATAATGATCGTTTAAGTAGTTTTACGTAAAAGCGTAAATACATTTGTCCACAGGAACCGTACATTTTCCGCGATAAAGAGTAACCTATGTTCTTCCTCGTAGTCTACTTTATATCTGTGCTAAATCTCATGTTGATCGGTTAAGTGGTTTTTACGTAAAAGCGTAAATACAGTATTCCACGCGAACCGTACATTTTCTGCAATAAAAAGTAGCCTATGTCCTTTCCCGTGCTCTACTTTATATCTGTGCAAAATTTCATGATGATCGGTTAAGTAGTTTTTACGTAAAAGCGTAAATACAATATTCCACGGGAACCGTATATTTTCTTGCAATAAAAAGTAGCCTATGTCCTTCCTCGTGGTCTACTTTGTATCTATAGCAAATTTCATGATGATCGGGTAAGTAGTTACGTAAAAGCGTAAATACAGTATTCCACGGGAACCGTACATTTTTATGCAATAAATAGTAACCTATGTTCTTCCTCGTAGTCTACTTTATATCTGTGCCAAATCTCATGATGATCGGTTAAGTGGTTTTAACGTAAAAGCGTAAATACAGTATTCCACGGGAACCGTACATTTTCTGCAATAAAAAGTAGCCTATGTCCTTTCCCGTGCTCTACTTTATATCTGTGCAAAATTTCATGACGATCGGTTAAGTAGTTATGTAAAAGCGTAAATACAGTATTCCACGGGAACCGTACATTTTTATGCAATAAAGAGTAGCCTATGTTCTTCCTCGTAGTCTACTTTATATCTGTGCCAAATCTCATGATGATCGGTTAAGTAGTTTTTACGTAAAAGCGTAAATACAGTATTCCACGGGAACCGTACATTTCCCGCGATAAATAGTATCCTATGTCCTTTTCCTGGTTCTAAGCTACCTCCCTACCAATTTTCAGCCAAATCGGTTCAGCCGTTCTTGAGTTATAAATGGTGTGACTAACACGACTTTCTTTTATATATATAGACTAGATGTTGCTGGCGAATTCGTACTAAACCGAAACCGTACACTATAAAAAGTAGCCTTCGTCCTTCCCCGTGGTCTACTCTATATCTGAGCTAAATTTCATCTAAATCAGTCCAGTAGTTTCGAAGCCTATTCAATGCAAACAAACAAACAAACTTTTCCACCTCATTATATTAGTATAGATGCAGCACCACATCGCATATCGTTTCGTTTCAGTGTAAATTGACTCTTTCATTAATTCATATAAGGAAAGTGTACTTACAGAATCCGAAAATACTATCCTATATGGTCTTATTGAGAGGTCTGCCTCACTCGACCTTGGTCCCCACCATTTATTCAATTCAATTTCTGGCATCTCAGGTACCATTATCAATGTTTGGTACGCTTTATACGAAACTGCAGCGAAGGCTAAAACTAATGCAGGTACTAGGATCCAACATATTATCTGAAAAAAAGGAAAAAATATACAGAAAGTAGTTCCTTTATTATTTGAACTTATCACAAGATGACTGATATTTGGAGCCATATCTGGAAAGCCCATGTACCAAAATCATATTCATTGGACTTAAAGGTATAGACAGCCTCCGTGGTCCAGTGGTTTAGAGCTTGACTCTCGAGTCTCGACTTCGATCCCCGCATTGGAACAACAAATAATTTTTTGTTTCCAAATTTGGTTAGCGCAATGCAGGCTGATCATCTTGACCACAAGAAAGACGATCCATGCTACGGATGGGCATGTAAAAAGTCAAACTCGGCAACGGATACCGTCACCTGCAGTTGCTGAAAAATACTCAGAGAAAATGTCAAGGAATGTGATGTCAATTTTAATTTTAAAGAAATTGACTCCAGAGATATTATTAACACTTTCAAATTACTCAATATTAAAAATACTACCGATCTCTGGGGTATGTCTATAAAAGTTATAAAGTCAATAATTGACATCATTGCCCCCTATCTAGCCTTAGTTTTCAATAATTGTATAAAGAATGGTGTGTTCCCTGACCTAATGAAGCATAGCAAGGTGATGCCTCTTTTTAAGGCTGGGAATAAGTCTGACCCAGCAAATTATAGACCAATATCTATACTACCGACTTTCAGTAAAATTTTCGAGAAAATAATCTTAAATCAATTGCTAGCCCACTTTAACATAAATAATTTATTACATAGTAACCAATTCGGGTTGACTAAAGGTCGGTCCACAACAGACGCAGGCATCAGTCTTCTATGCAGCATATTTGGGGCATGGGAGGGATCGCATGATGCACTTGGTGTCTTTTGTGATCTATCCAAGGCTTTCGACTGTGTCGAGCATGCTACGTTGGTCAAAAAATTATACCATTATGGTATAAGGGACACGGCACTTAAACTTTTAGATTCTTATCTTAAAAATAGAACGCAGAGAGTAGAAGTTAATTCTACAAGGTCTACTGGGACCTAAATAGAATTAGGTGTGCCACAAGGGTCAATTTTAGGCCCGTTTCTTTTTCTCATCTATATAAATGACCTTCCTTATCTAGTTAAAGATAAGCATGAGATAGTACTCTTTGCCGATGACACTTCACTAATTTTTAATGTAAAGCGACGACAGTCAAATTATGACGAGGTAAATAGTGCTCTCTCAAGAATGGTACATTGGTTTAATGTTAATAATTTACTTTTAAATTCAAATAAAACGAAGTGTTTAAAGTTTAGCCTCCCAAATGTTAGGCAGGCACAAACCAATATACTATTAAATGATGAGAAAATGAACTTAGTGGACACCACTGTATTTCTAGGAATAACACTAGATTGTAAATTACAGTGGGGTCCCCATATTGCAAATCTGGCAGATAAGCTCAGTTCTGCAGCATATGCAGTCAAAAAAATTAGAGAAATTACCGATGAGGATACAGCGCGGCTAGTTTATTTTAGTTATTTTCATAGTATAATGTCATATGGCATTCTTCTTTGGGGAAACGCTGCGGACATTAATACAATATTTGTGCTACAGAAGCGAGCTATACGTTCTATTTATAAGATGTCATGTTTTGAATCTCTGAGAGAAAAATTTAAAGAAATAGGTATTCTGACCGTTGCTTCTCAATACATTTTGGACAATGTGTTGTATGTCAGAAATAATTTAACGAATTTTAAAAAGAAAAGTGACACACATTGTAGGAATACTAGAAATAGGAACAAGTTAGAAATACCAGTGATCAGACTTAGTAAAGTAAGTAAATCTTTTAAAGGTCAATGTATACGCCTTTACAATAGAATCCCAGAAAACGTTCAAAATCTTTCCATTAATAAATTTAAAAAAGCTGTTAAAGAACGTTTGTGTGCTAAAGCTTATTATAAAGTCAGTGATTTCACTAACGATTGCACACCTTGGGAATAAGATGGCCCCATGCAAGGCTGCTTTTATGTACTTAAGTATGTTCTATGTACTTATGACTAATGTTATATAGATTAAGTTACAACATTGTAAAATATTTTTTGAAAAGAACAATTTTCCCATCTTTTTGCTAAAAGGTGGCCCCGTGCGAGTTTCTTACGCCGGTTCTTCTCGCCGGGCTAGTTTCCGAACCGGTGGTAGGCATCATGTAGGACAATTCTATAAGTGTTATATTATAACCTACATGGAAATAAAAATTTTGAGTTTGAGTTTGAGTTATCCGTCCCATCAGGCTACGAGAGTGGAAGAGAGAGTGCTCCTGTATTAGTTTAACGTTCATAAAAACACCGTTTCAGAGGTTTAGCGTATCGGGACTTTATTGTAATTGTATTAATGCCGGTTATATTTAGCAGAATTGCTCCCTCAGGTTTTGGAGCTATTATTATATTACTAACGTAAGTACTAACTCTATGGACTATATTATGGTCTTTGTTCGGTATGACGATATGCAATGAACCTACATACCTATGCATTTTGTTTTCTAGAACCAATGAACCCAGTACAGTTTTGAACATAATGTACAATTTTTACATGACCGTAGGAGGATTTACAGAGTCAGAAGAAAAACAACTTACCTACATTAAATTTTTTCGGTGCCGTTCCACTTGTCTCGGCAGCTGTACTTTTATTTTTATCTTTTTTCTTCGTCGCCATTTTTAATTAACAAGGTCCACTGTTACTTTTATTATGTTTGTAATTAAACTACAATCAAATATATGTCTATCTTATCTTTACGTTTAATGCTCAACCTCAGGGACTGTTATCAGTTTGGATTATCTAGTCTTGGGGACTGACGTGGCCCAATTACATAATTCATTTTCATCATCATTGTTATCTTTTATCTTTTTATGTATTGAAACTGCAATTACAATAATTACGAATATAATAATTTTATTTGAATAGGCACTTAATATTATATTCATGCCTAATAGGGGTAGGCTGACCGCAGACCGCAGACCATTTAATATCACTGCCATGTTTAGACTCAAAATAAAAAAGATTATAAGTAACTATGACTATAATAATAAATAACGTAATGTACTTAGTATGCAATAATTATATTACAATAATTATATTACTTAAGTTAGACATTTACATGCCCAATTGGACAAATATACTGATTTTATTGTTGTCAAACTATAAAATCTATAAAAACATACATTTTGCATATAAATAAATATCATAATATTCTATAATTATTAAGAGCCTCGTCTAGTGGTTAGAGCCTGGCTCTCGACTCGGAGGCCGTAGGTTCGATTCCTGCATTGGAACAACAAAAAAATGTTGTTTGGTTTGATGCAGGCTGATCACCTGATTATCTGACAAGAAAGATGATCCATGCATCGGATGGACATGTAAAAAGTCGGATCTGCGCCTGATCTCTCGTCAGTCGTGTCGGTTATCCGTCCCACTGGGCTATGAGAGAGGAAAAGAAAGTTCTCTTGTGCACTATGCACATACTTGGGTACTATAAAATTTCAATTAAGCCGGGTTTCAATGAAACCGGCCACCGTCACTGAAATCGGTGTGGGAATTTTTATTATTTACCAACGACAAAATTCTCAAAAGCTATTTAAAGTTCATCATAATCATCATTATCAGCCTATCGCCATCCACTGCTGAACGTAGGCCTCCCCCAATGAGGGCCAGTCATCCCGATCTTGGGCAGCCCTCATCCATCCGCTGCCTGCCACTTACTTCAAATCGTCGGTCCATTGTACCGCAGGACGTCTGCCTACGGCCTACGGACTACGTTTGCCTAGGTCTAACATCATCAATAACAAAGTCTAACACTTGTCTGCTCCATTGACCGTCTGTCCATCTGCAGACATGGCCGGCCCACTTCCACTTCATCGTGCTAATTCTATGATCAATGTCGGTGACTTTAGTTCTCTAGCGAATAACATCGTTACGAATTTTATACGCCAGTTATTATACCCTCAACATTGCGCTTTCCATGGATGAGTGTTGCGTGCGATGGAAAGAGCAATGCGACTTAAAATTAAGGGCCTCCTAAGCCATAGGCTTACAGTTTTTTACACGTCTTTATTCGGCAGAATTACAATGAGACCAATGAGTCTTTGTTTTATTTAGCGTTTGAGTTCAGCCGTTTATATTATAACACTTATAAAATTATGAAAAATAAATATTAAGGATTAAATATAATATAGTATTTTCTTTAAAAATTTAAAAATGTTGTCTCAAACAACCATCAAAAGCCATCTTCATTTTGTATTTCCGTCACCTTTCTGCACCATGGAGGTGTAATCTTAGCGACGAGCGGTATTCTAGGTCATTCGTTTGAGGGCAACCATTCAAAACTCCCCTTATGTAAGTACAGTCGATAATGAAAAAAGGTGTAAGAAAATATTTTATGTATGCATATTACATGCACATCTTTACGTAGTATAAAATGAAGTTGCTTTCGTTGTCTGTTCACTCAGATCTTTTAAATTACTTAATGGCTTCGAGTTTCAGTAATAGAGTGAATCAAGAAGAAGTCTTATATTGTACTAGATGTTGCCCGCGAATTCCTGCGCGCAAAAGTTAATTTAATAGAAACCGTACATTTTCCGTAAAAATAAGTAGCTTATGTCCTTGTGGTCTACTCTACATATGTGCCAAATTTCATCAAAATCGGTCCAGTAGTTTCAAAGCCTATTCAATGCAAACAAACAAACGTGTTATATACAGACCATTATTCATTCTGTGATACAGATACAGCACAGATAAAGAAAAAACATGTCCCATGTTTTGTATCAAAAATAATATCTGGGGGCACGGCAGTGCTCCCGCCAAGTCGAGCGCGAAGCAAACACTGCCGTACCATCCTTTACTGGAACCATTTCGCCGCATTTTCAGGCCCCTATTTGAGAACCTCTGGATAAGACCAGAACGCAGAAATTTTCGTCATCCAATAAGCTATAATCACGTACTTAAAATCCAAAATTTCAAGTCTGTAGGTCATTTAGTTCCGAAGTTAAGCGAAAGCAAAGTTTCGCATTTTCGACACTCACTCACTCACTCACTCACTCATGATCATCAAAATAGAACTAGTACTTCCCATAAACTTAGAGAGCTGAAATTTGGTACAGAGTTGGGGTTTAATGGCCACATAAAGGGAAAACTATAAAAACTAGGATAATCGATCTGGGGCCCCTGCCAAGTCGAGCGCGAAGCAAACACTGCCGTACCATTCTTTACTGGAACCATTTCGCCGCATTTTCAGGCCCCTATTTGAGAACCTCTAGATAAGACCAGAACGTCGATCTGGGGGCACGGTAGTGCCCCCGCCAAGTCGAGCGCGAAGCAAACACTGCCGTACCATTCTTTACTGGAACCATTTCGCCGCATTTTCAGGCCCCTATTTGAGAACCTCTAGATAAGACCAGAACGTCGATTTGGGGGCACAGCAGTGCCCCCGCCAAGTCGAGTGCGAAGCAAACACTGCCGTACCATTCTTTACTAGAACCATTTCGCCGCATTTTCACGCCCCTATTTGAGAACCTCTGGATAAGACCAGAACGTCGATCTGGGGGCACGGCAGTGCCCCCGCCAAGTCGAGCGCGAAGCAAACACTGCCGTACCATTCTTTAGTGGAACCATTTCGCCGCATTTTCAGGTCCCTATTTGAGAACCTCTGGATAAGACCAGAACGTCGATCTGGGGGCACGGCAATGCCCCCGCCAAGTCGAGCGCGAAGCAAACACTGCCGTACCATTCTTTACTGGAACCATTTCGCCGCATTTTCAGGCCCCTATTTGAGAACCTATGGATAAGACCAGAACGTCGATCTGGGGGCACGGCAGTGCCCCCGCCAAGTCGAACGCGAAGCAAACACTGCCGTACGATTCTTTACTGGAACCATTTCGCCGCATTTTCAGGTCCCTATTTGAGGAGCTCTGGATAAGACCAGAACGCAGAAATTTAAACATAAAAAAATCGACTGTTATTGCAAAAACCTAGCGAAGTGGGACACATCTTCTAATTAAATCTAGCCCGTAGCGTCCCACTGCTGGACGAATGCCTCCCCTTCTGCTTTTGATACGCATATAAATAAAATTAAAGGAAAACTCTGGATAAGACGAGACTGGCTTTTATACTTATACTTACAAGTTTACAAGAAGAAATAGTCGAACGATTAACTTTATTCTACTCGAACATTACACAAATTAAATAAACAAATTACACTAAAATCTAGTAAAATAAATCAATATCAACGTTTCTACAAAAAGAAGTGAAATCCCACCAAAAACATTCTGTAAAAAACTAGCCAAGTCTCGATAGAGCTGCTCGTTTATCTCTAAAAAGCAGTGAAATCTAGACAAAGTCGTTCCAAGTCTAAGGTTCCTTACTGCGATTTCTTTATTATTATAGTTGATGTTGTGTGACTTGGCCGTTGAAGGGTACACAAGGGTACAAAAGGGGCTCCATGACACCACTGCTCCAATATATGTGTTCTACAATCAACAACAGCCTAAAATGAGACACTAGCATCCAATTACCAATACCAGTATGGGCTATTATCTCGCTTAACAAACATAGGTAGTTACAACAGATATACATTACGTGTAAACAAAATTGACTTGTACCCACTAACGTATAAAGAATGTTCAACGGCCAAGTCACACGACATCAACTATAATAATAAAGAAATCGCAGTAAGGAACCTTAGACTTGGAACGACTTTGTCTAGATTTCACTACTTTTTAGAGATAAACGAGCAGCTCTATCGAGACTTGGCTAGTTTTTTACAGAATGTTTTTGGTGGGATATATAATACAAAAGTATTTATGTCGAAGCTCAAGTATTTGGTCAACCTACTAAGGAGGCCTCACGCACCACGCGCCAATGTATGCGCGCTATGTAATGCCAACAGTGACAATAATTATTAATAATTTCAATATTTTATGCATATGTTTTAATTTTTTTTTAATGTTTTTAAATTAGGATTTAGTTGTCAAAGTTTTTAGTTGTAGAATTATGTTGTCAAACGAATTTTCAGCGAGTTTGGAAAGAGAAAAAAAAAGTATTTCGTATTCCGTTTCGAGTTAGACAGGGTATATTAATAAATATACCCTGTCTAACTAGAAACGGAATACGAAATCACCCGGTATATTATAAAATAAAAATTAACCAAATACTAGTTTAGTCGGATAAAACAAAAATCAAAGATATTTCCATGCTGGCAAAATGTTTGAAGGAAATGGAAAAACGCGATTAAATCGAGCTCGAACAACGCATTACATCCCCATTTGTAACACATCTGGTGCCTTTTTTGCATTGGCTTAATACCTATATCCGGGTATTGATCCTTCGTAAACAAAAAATGAAGCTGTGTAATTGAAAGCGTCCAATTAGTACCGATAATTAAGTACCTTGTTCCGATATGAATAAAAAATATTTCCATAATGTGTTTTCCTCCTGATATGTAGGTAATTATTAATTAATTATATTTTCCATGCCCACGATATTACAGTCGATTACTTATAATATTGAGTTACATATTATTAATTATTATCATAGTTTTTTTTTTCGTAACTGTTGATAACTTGTGGTATAATGTTTGTTTATACAAATCTATGGTTGATTGCAACAGCATCATAGTATAACACCATCTGTCCAAAGCTACTTACACTTGTTAAGTTTCTACAGTACAGCTCAATACACAGATGGCGCTTGGTATACAACTAATGTTCTTTAGGGGCCCCATTCATGGTCCGGTCTGCCTTCAGTTCGGCCTGAACGGATGCAAAATCGTATCGTCTGTGTGCAATTTCGAAATCGCATCAGTCGGCCGTATGGACTGAATCAATTCGTTCCAGTGTTGCCAGCTCTGTTTTTGTGAAACTACTAAACTCGTATCGATTTCTACTAAAAAACTACTAAATAAGCTACTTAACTTAGGAATTCCTGAAGCCCCCCAAAAACCAATGCATTTTAGGTTTTTTTTTTTTCATTAATTGAATTTGATTATAAATTTTACCATTAAATTAAAATATACTAGGAAATATTACGTATTTAGTAGCCATTTTGCATATGATTACTGTCTGGCTTTTTCCTACTAACACACTACTAACAACTAAATTCCTACTAAGGAGGGAATAAAATACTTAATTTAGTAGTAAAACTTTGTAAAATAATCAAGTTGGCAACATTAATTCTGGCCGGAACTGGCGGCCTGTACGGACCATGTGTGGACAAATCGCTTCAGTTCTCGCCCGAGCCGCGGCCGTGCGGGCGTGTATCGTGTACAAGCGTTGTATGAGTTTTCGCGGTATTTAAATACAAAATTGATAAACACGACCGTAGCGCGCGGCAAACCAGAATGGACTGATGCTATTTTTCCGTGTGTGGGCCCGAATCCGTTCAGGCCGAACTGACGTAAATTGGGTTGGATTCGATTTTTTCCGTGTGTGTGCTCGAATCCGTTCAGGCCGAACTGACGTCAGTTCTAATTGAAACGATCGGCCTCTCATCTGTGGGGGCCTTTAGGCACAATGAGAGTATTTTTGGTTTTATAATGATTAATGAAGTTTCATTTCTGCCACGTGAACTCTTTATAGGTCATGCTCTTTCTTTTTATATTCTGATTTGAATATATCATTCATTTTTTAGTTATTTAAAAATTGAGAATATTAATTATATGTCAGCGAGTGTACCGCCGCGACTGGTGTGACTACAATATGCAATATCATTTTCATACACAGTTTTATCAGATCAGCTGGAATCAACTGCCTTGTCTCTGCATCGCCTTATTCAGCTGATTTTTATTGAAACTTGAAAAATTCTGGAATACTTGTCGCAGTTTATAAGAAAGATTTTATTCCAACTTACTTTAAGGATCGCTGAAAATGTTTAATAATAAAATAGCTTAAGATTATAAATTAAAATAATTCAATAAAAATTATCAATAAGGGTCAAAAATTTCGTAGCTAACCAGACGATGGTGTGCTAAAAATTAAACTTTTACCTACTTAGAAATAAAACCTAGTTAATATTTGAAAATAAGGGTAACTTTTTTTCGCTAATATATCAGTAATAGATAGATTATTAATCGAACATGTTCGCTCGAAACTAAAAACACAGCTGTTGTAACTAAATATAATAGTGAAATATTTATCAAAGAGAACATTTATTTCCGTTCATGGACATAAAAATTCCGTCGAAGCCTCCGTCAACAAACTCGAGGCAGTCGGAATACAAATGCAAACTTAACTCGACACTGAAATTCAAATTACTGATTTACATTGTGGTCTCACCTTTTTTCTTTCATCATCATGATTATTTCTAAAGTATTTCTTTTCATAGGAAATAACTAGTGAATAAATTATGTTTATTGTTGTTGTTGATTAATTTGGGGAAATTAGACAGAAGTTTATCGATTTTTATTAACCTATGTAGAAAGATATAAGTCAGGATTTTGCTGGTCGAAATCTTTTTGCGTCTTTGAAATGGGTACAGGTCCAATAAACATTAGGTACTGGACACAGTCGATACATCGGTTATCATTAATCGCTACCATATTTTAACACTTAACATTGTACAATTTATCAATACTAATAATAAAGAGGAAAGGTTTGTTTGTTAGCATAGAATAGGCTCCGAAACTACTAAACCGATTTAATGCAATTTGACACGGATTTCGAGGAGGCCACAGGGAATATTTGCTACTTTTTATTTCGGAAAAATTTACGATTTCCACGAAATTTCCTTTTGCTTGCACGAAGTTGCGGGCAAAATCTAGTTTCCTACACTAGAAATGTTGCCCGAAAATTATAGACAGATTGTTGTTTCCAAGTTTGGTAAGGACAGTGCAGGCTGATCACCTGATTGTCTGACAAGAAAGACGATCCATGCCTCGGATGGACATGTAAAATGCGCCTGAACTCTCGTGTCGTGTCGGTTATCCGTCTCACTGGGTTGTGAGAGTAAAGAAAGAAAGAGTGCTCTTGTGTACTGCGCACACACTATAAAAATACTCCTGCGTAACTGGCCTGGTTTCAATTAAACCGGCAACCATCACTAAAATGGGTGATGAGAGTTATTTATAAATGAAGCCTCGAGTTTGAATAAAATAGGAAATTCTGTTGAATGTTTATTACCAAACGTTTGGTTTATCAATCATAATTTACAAAATCCCTCGGCATCTCTCACGGTCGCTCAACTTGAGACGTGATAATTACTTTAAAAACAGGTCTTCCTCGGAGATCCTGTAATTTCCTGCTGTAAAGCAGCAAAAAATGCTTTTATATAACTTTTTTTACAAATAACTTGTTAGTTCGGTCAGGTTGTAGTCAGGTGTTCCTGACTACGTAAATTAAATAGCATTTGTTACCCGGGCTATTATAAAGAATATATTGACACCTCAGATATTAAATTCGGACTAGTAGTCACGCTACGGTGAAACAAACATACATACATAGATAGACTGCTAAATCATTTCCCTTCCTTCCTTTTGGTTTCACCGTAATCGTGTAAAAAGGTATCTATTTGCTTTAGATTTAATTGGTAGATCGCTAGGAGCAATCCTGCATATCTCCTGTAGAAATGTGTTTTGTCTACACGAGAATAGACAATATACTGATAGATTATATGAACAAAATGACAGTTTTTCTTTATTAATCTGTCAATTTATCTATTCTTCCGTTGAAAAAAAAAAATATCTACAGTGTCCATGCTATGCGAGCTGATGTCACTTGCTCTTTGTGTTCTGATCTTCTTCTTCTCTTTTTGTTCTGATCTTTGTTGATGATCGCGCTCAGTCAGACACCACGGGGGAACCATCACACATTTTATATGGCCGATGCCAATTTAAGGACAACACGAGCGAACTAGTAGGCAATGGATCCCAATAAGGCGCTTGCATATTACTGGTGAGGCTAGAGAGAGAGAGAGCAAGGGGCCTTAATAATTTATCTGATTTTATTAATAGTGACTAGTTTAGAAACTAATATTCTAAAATATAATTTGAATATATTTTAAAATTATTTAGAAAAGTTTACAACTTATATTTTAAGATATTCAAGTAAGTATAAAAATTCTACGTGATCCTCAATATTTTATCTATCGAGTAAAATCGTCTCATAAAATAATTGGACACGAATCGATTACAATGTCCCTGGAATCGACGAATCTTCATCCATTATCGAGATTAAGGCGACCAAGCTCTGGAAAATTAGGTTCTTCTCACAGTCCGAAAAATAAGCTATAGATATTAACTTATATTCGACAAAAATACATCTGAAATGATTTGATAAAATATTAATTAGGTACTTACAGGTCCTAACATAATAATAATAACTATGGACGCTTCACACCACTCAATCTGGTCCCGTGCTACGTATCCGACGAACTTGTGTTATGGGTGCCAGACAACGGGAAGTATATTTACCATATTTAATATATATTTTAATATTTTCATTATATTATTATACACTTATTTAATACACATACAGGAACATATAAGCTTTTTGTTCCCTTAGCGGGATTTGAACCCGCGACTTCCAGTATGAGGACCAAAGTGCTATCCACAGAGGTCGTCAAATATTATAATACCTTCACGACAATGTTGATTTTCTTATTTCAATAATTTATGCATTTCATATAAAGAATGATTATTATTTCAGTTCATCATTCTAATATCTATATCTATTTACTAATAATAAAGAGGAAAAGGTTGTTTGTTTGTTTGCATTGATAAGGCTCCGAAACTGCTGGACCGATTTTGACGAAATTTGGTACAGATATAGATTAGACCACGGGGAAGGATATAGATTATAGGCTAATTTTTATCGCGGCAAAATTTACGGTTACCGCGTGATTTCCTTGCAACATCTAGTTACAAGATGTTACTGAACCGAAAAGAAACGGAGAATCAAATCCAAAAAAAGCTTTGCATCGCATAGCTGTAGGTGTCGCAGAGCGCTACAGACGTTAAAACATCGTCGGCATTATGTAGATGAAATGTCTGGTTGTTTTCGATTGATCGAGCGATTCCTTCGATATTCAGAGCTCTCTTCAGACAAATTCCGTTTGAGTTAAATATTTTTATGATTACTTGTGGTAACACTGTTTTCGTTACCGATTTTTATGCAAATCTTACTTTGTTACGCTTAAATACGCTACTGTTTTGCATACTTATAACTCAAATTACTATGATATTTGGAATATTCATTGGCGACCAAATGTACAATTCCTGTCGAGATCTTCGACGCGAGCAATAAGTATTTCATAACGTCTATTTAGTACGTTCATTATTTGCCGCTGCTAAGTAAAAATGTTAGTATCAAATAACTCGTACACGACTAAAACCTTTTTAAAAACAGAAACCTGTAACGATAATGATAACTCGAGCAAGTTACAAAATTTTGGCTAATTATTAAAGGTCCGAATTTTAGTTTTTAATTTTGATGATTACGTACGTACGTACGTACTCGTAAGATAAAGGAACCGCAATCCAGATCAATTTGAAAAAAAAACTTTAGATCATAAAAAATATGCTTATATTTCCCGCCGAAAAAAGTTAGTACCAGCTCAAACAATACCCTACAATATTTTATAGAACTCACGTTCAAATTTGCCGGCACCGACTTCCAAATTAAAAAGATTGAGTAGAGAAATAATAAAATTTTTTGCCGAATTGAAAAGGGGACTTATTTAGAAAATAAGTTTTATTTCATACTTTTTTGTGTATTTTTACTTTGGAAGTCGGTTTACTTTTTTGTTGAAAAATAATAGTTTTACCCATTTGCTAAATTATTAGATAGAATTATTAAAATAAACGATCGAATGTATATTTATTGAATTCACGCCAAGCTTCCATTAGGTGTTGTAAATAACGGATCCCGTCATCCAGTTTCCACTTTAGCAACTAAAAGACCAATTTCGAAGTATACCCTTTACAACAATAAAATAATTTTGCAAATAGGTCCATCAACGGCAGTACCTAGTAGTAGTACTTCTACTACTAGTAGTAGTTTTATATCATCATAATGTGATAATGTATGGTGTGATGGTGGTGGTGGTGATGATGATTACTCTAATTGACATGGAGGCACATGCTTGCAGTTCTTTACACAACGCTGAAATCCCCAAACATCTATAAGGAGTCAGGAGTTGTAGGATCCAGGGTATAACTTGGTGCAAAATCTTACTTTTTAGTAGCATATGCTTGGACTACTTCAGAATCACCATATCTGTCCATATAAATTTCGAAGAGTTCCTTCGATTCCTCATGGATCCCATCACCAGGTCATCACGTTTTTGAAAACGGGACCAATTTGGGATTATATCCTTTACAGCAAAAAAAAGAATTTTGAAAATCGGTCCACATTGTCTAACATACAAAAAAATAAAATACAGCCGAATACATAACCGCCTCATGTTTTTGGAAGTCGTTTAAAAAGGGAAGAATAGAGAATGAAATCTTCGCTAACGAATTTGCGGTCATAAACCTGGTAACCTGGTATGGTATTAGATCCAACAGCAATTAATTAACCATTGTGTGCTTAATTAAATGTGTTCCTTATTAATTAATTTAAGCACCCAATTAATATTCTAATACTAACATCCACAAAAGCATGATTATCGTTCTAATATTAATTACGAAACGAAGTAGACCGCAGTAGTCTTGTATGGTAGACAGGCAGCCTTCTACCGTATGTCTCGTGCTCCGTAAAAGGACACTGATGGTTTTGATGATTACATATAAGGCAAATCGTATCTCCCTTAAATCCTGTATGTTACATTTTATCCAATACCTAGCGTGGTATATTTTAAAATTTTATAAGTAATTTCACGGTGCACAGAAAAGGTAGAGCTTGGTTAATGAGAGCCTACTAAGGAAAAAATTCAATAAAAAGATTCTTTAGAAGTTTGTATTAGAAACTAAATTCTTTCTTCTTTGACATCATATCACATAACATAATGACAGCATCAATGTTTCATTGTTAGGCATTTGGGTACATTTTTTACAGAATCGCTCCCATTACCCGAAGTTTCGGGAACTTGGCCGCAACACGGAGGCGCTGGCGTGACAACCGAGAGAATACGCTTTAGTTTCGTCTCTAGTCGCACCGCTCCTATTTCCCGCTCGCTCCCATACTCCCACGTTCCCCTACTTTAACTAAAAAGCTAGGTTGCAATTTTGTCAAGAAAAGTGCTCAAGCTGAAAAAAAAAACAACCAGTTTTTAGAGACTTCATAATGTATGTATACACACTACGCGCCTACGCTCCCTTAATCTAGCTCAAAAGCTAGGTTGCAATTTTGTCAAGAATATTGCTCAACTTGTAAAGATCAATCAGTTTTTAGAGAGCTCTTATTTTATACACATTAACCCAACGCTCCTCTAATCTTGCTCAAAAGCTAGGTTGCAATTTTGTCAAGGAAGTTGCTCAAGCTAAAAAGATCATCTTTTTTTTTAGAGAGTTAATTTATACAGTTTTGCAAAGTTTTGAGACTAAACTGTAGCTTTACGGTAAAGCCATGCAAATTCTCAGCGCAGTAAAATAGCAATACATATCTAAACAAAGTGCTTCATGGACCTGAATATATAGAGTATAAATGGGTTATTACATAAGGTGACGAGTACGCCATTTTAGCTCTTACAAACTAGCTCATATGACCCAGTTTCGCGCGATATAATTCGCATAGGTTATTGGCGAACACATCGTTTGCGGGCAGAAATAATTATGTGTGGAATTCATGCAGACAATGGAACGAGGAACGACAAAATTGTACCTGATTAAAGTGACGAAGTTTGACAGTATATTTCATTTGCTAAAATAATATACTAACTAGATTCGTTTCTCTTTCTAAGTTATGTTTTTTCCGTTTATCTAAGTTAGTATGGAAAAAGGTTTCTCTGCTTGTATTTAACGCAAGTGCAATATTTATATTGACCGAAATAGTTTAAAACATTACCAGGAATTCATTTTCGCGAAAATTACCTTTTATTGGGAAATTTCCCGATATATTTGCGGTGTAAAATCATATTTGTCGTAAAATAAACAGATTTCCATCGACATTCACGCGCCTCTATTTCGTGCACGTCGTTCGTAAAATGTCTGCCGATGACGTCACAAATTGTCCTCTATTCAGTGGCAAAATTACAGGCGTCAACACGCGCTCACTAATTTCCGCCTATACAATTATAAATGTATATATATATACTATTATTATTAAGAGGAAAGCTTCGTTTGTATTGAATAGGCTCCGATACCACTAGGCCGATTTTGATGAAATGAAACTGTCTGTCCGATCAGATAGAATTATTTATATTGACTAACTAACCAGGGTTTGTTTTCAAAAGCACAAATAATGATTGACCTATTGCCCGAAATGTGTACGTGAATTTTGGAAAGCTATTGTTAGCTAGACTCTATCTAGGTTCTGAAGGTACTTTACAAATTACAAATAACGAAATTATCGTTATTGCAGAAGTCAGCTCTTGGTTCTTTTGAATACACTTTCCAAATTGTTAAAACTTGTCGAAAGTGGTCGCTGTGTTTTCCATGTTTTTCAAGAGGAGGCAAAAATTATACGGCTCTGTTCTCACAAGTACCTACTTGAGCATTTTTTCTGATCGCTTAAACATGTTCAGCTATTTTAATGTTTAATTTTCTCGTGTAATATATTTGATACTAACTGTACTCAAGACACTTTGTTCTGTCTTAAATATGAACTGAAATGAATAAATAGCTACACCTACAAGGCAACCTACGTCCTAGTCCTACACCTACAACCTACAACTTTTCCAATACTTCTCACCGTTTAAACCTTCCACAATTATTTTAAGACCAAAATTAGCCTAAATCTCGAGTTAAAGCGAGACATTAGAATTCCAATCCATTTTTATATACATTTTATATGCCACGTTTTATTTTACACTAGCTTTTGCCCGCGACTTCGTCCGCGTGGAACAATACTTTGGGATATCGCTGAAATTTACCCGCGACTTTATTTATGACTAACGAAAGCGGAATCCTATTTTTTTAAACGGAACCCTAAAATAAAAGTAGCCTATGTTAGACCCTATAACATCAGCTATCTGCTAGTGAAAGTCCCGTGAAAATCGGTCCAGCCGTTTCAGAGATTAGTCGGAACAAACAGACAGACAGACCGACTGACAGACAGACAGACGGACAGACAAAAATTTAAAAAAAAAATGTATTTTATTGTAAGTACCGAATATACTTTCAGATTCATTATGTAAAAAGCTGTTAATTTGAAGTTACAAACAGACACTTAAATTGTATTTAACTGTATAGATGTATAGATATTATAATGTATTATATTTTAAGATATTATCAATTTGATGTTTATAAAATAACTAAACTATTTAACTAAACTAAACTAAACTAAACATTAACCCGCACGCGCACCCCGCCTTGGTGACGCCCACTTCGCAACGGGCCGTGCAACAGAAATCGTAATATTTTAATTTCGCCATAACTTCAAAACCAAACGTCCAATTTTAATCATTCAAAGACCAAATATTATCTACATAAACTGTACTTAGTGATGAAATAATTTATTTTGATAAGGATTAATAACATGAGTAAAATAAACGCGTTTAAATGTAGTCCAAAAAAAATTCAAGATTTCTAAATAAAAAAATGGTTGTTGTGCCTCACTCGACATAGATAGGTATAGTGTGTCGCGGACTTTTTTGTAGATATTTATAAGATCTACAATTAATTAGAACATTTTATGGTTCTATCTTTTATAGTTTAGGCAGCGTACGCAAAATAAGTAACTTTTCTGGTTGATTTTTTACACCTTGTGTCCGAAAAACCCAAATATCTTACGGAACCCTATTTTTTTCCAAAATAAAATTTAGCCTATGTTACTCGTGGATAATGTAGCTTTCGAATGGTGAAAGAATTTTTGAAATCGGTCTAGTACTTTTTGAGCCTATTCATTACAAACAAACAAACAAACAAACAAACAAACAAACAAACATACAAACAAAGTTTTCCTCTTTATAATATTAGTGTAGATAACACGTCCCTCGAAAACGGGATAAAAAGTATCCTATGTCCGAATCCAGGTTCTAAGCGACCACCTAACCACTTTTCAGCCAAATCGGTTCAGCCGTAATTGAGTTATAAATAGTGTAACTAACACGATTTTCTTTTATATATAGGTATAGATTTCAAAATACGTATTTAATATTAATTGTTTATGTTTATGGATGTGGGCTCGTTAGCGCGACAATAGAAATGACCTAATGACGCAGGTGCTCTGCGGCCGACGTTTGAATAAATTACCGCGCCGCAAACTGTGGTGATAAGTACCCCGTCAGTAGTACAGTTAAAGGTGTGCTTACATGGGCGACAAATATTTTACATTTATAAGCAACTAGCTTTTGCCCGCGTCTTCCGCCAATGTAAATACAGTATCCCATGAGGACACTTTTTCGAGATAAAATGTAGCCTATATTTTAATCCAGAGTCTAAACTGCTACCGTGCCAAATTTCATCAAAATCCGTTCAGTAGTAAAAGAGTAACAAACATCCATCCATCCCATCCTCACAAACTTTCACATTTATGATAGTAGTAGGAATATAGTCGACTAGCGATGCCCGTGACTCCGCCTGCGTCAATGCAGTATTTCTCGGGAACACTGGACTTTTCCGGGATAAAAAGTAACCTATGTTTTAATCCAGAGCCTAAACTACGTTCATACCAAATTTCATATTTTCGAAGGAGTAACAAACATCCATCCATACATCTATTTTCACAAACTTTCACATTTGTAATATTAGTAGGATACGACGTGACAAAATATCAAACAATTTACGGCAGCCATAAGGAGCAACTTTAGGAAACTAAACAATACTATAGTAACTAAGCAATTCAGTTGAAAAATAATCGGCAATTCATTTACACCCCGGTCTTACAACTAAATTATGAAGTAATGAAAAAGTTTGTGAGGATCTATGGATAGATATCCATTTCTTTCACGCGAAAACTAATGTACCACCGACAAAGTTCCCGCTCGACCAGTCTCTAAACATTTACCTCTGCACTAGGACACCTCAAAATATTTAAACGCAAAGGATGTAACCGCAACGACTGCAGACGAGGTTGAACTACGTATTTACACGTGAGTATGTTTGCGAGCCCACTATTCAACGGCGCTGTTGAGCGATTTTCATCTTATACCTGGTCGAGCGGGAACTTGTTCGGTAGTACGTATACTGCCGAAATGTAGCTAAGATACATTCGCAAAAAGCTACGAAATTCAAAGCATCTATAACTCGGTGAAAAATATGGGAAAACAGTTGACGCGTCGCTCGAACTCAAAGCGGTCTGATGACTGAACATGAACCGATGACGTCATTAGCGTGACGTCATTAGCGCTGCCGATACTCCAATTAGTCCTGTGTCTGCTGATTTTTATCGTGAAGCACCTACTTATCGATTTGCAGTTCGTTATGCGTGGTAAGGATATGCACACACATTTTTGAGAGTCCACTTGATGTCATGTTGACATTCTTACATACATTTACTAGCTGTTGCCCGCGACTTCGTCCGCGTCAACTGATGGCGCAATAATGCATCAATTTCGATCAAATTTGATTACCATAAAAAAGGTTACCAAGTACTTAAGTCAATCTTAAAAGATTTTATTAGATCATAGAAAAAGAGGAATAGTTCTTTCATACATATTTTTTTGTAACTTGAGCCGTTTACGCAGCGCACGCAACGGAAGCCCTCAAATAAAGCTCAAATGTGAATAATTTTCCCCGGTTTTTGCAACATTCTTACTGATGCTTCGCTCCTATTAGTCGCAGCGTAACGTTATATAGCTGAAAGCCTTCCTCGACAAATGGACTATCCAACACAAAAATAATTTTTCAATTCGATTTAGCAGTTCCTGAGATCAGCGCGTTCAAACAAACAATGTAAGCCCTCAAAGATGAATTATTTTCCTCGTTTTTTCCACATTTTCCACTGATTCTTCGCTCCTATTGGTCGCAGCGTAATGTTATATAGCTTAAAGCCTTTCTCAACAGAAGGACTATCTAACACACAAATAATTTTTCTATTCGATTAAGTAGTTCCTGAGATCAGCGCGTTCAATCAAACAACGTAAGCCCTCAAAGATGAATAATTTTCCCCGTTTTTCCCACATTTTCCACTGATTCTTCTCCTATTGGTCGCAGCGTGATGCTATATAGCATATATATTTATATAACCTAAATCCTTCCTCTATAAATGGATTTTTCAATTCGAACCAGTAGTTCATGATAGCTACTAAAGATTAGCGCGTTCAAACAAAAAAAAACTCTTCAGCTTTATAATATTATAATATGCCCGCGGCTCGTCCCGCGTATGTACAGTAACCCACGGGAACCGTATACGTACCGCGATAAAAAGTAGCCTATGTTCTTCCTCTTGGCCTACTTTATATCTGTGGCAAATTCCATGATAAAAGATTCAGTAGTTTTTACGTAAAAGTGTAAATAAAATTTCCTACGGGAACCGTATATTTCTCCGAGATAAAAAGTAGCCGATGTCCTTCTCTCTTAGTCTCCTTTATATCTGTGCCAAATTTCATGATAATCGTTTTAGTAGTTTTTACGTGAAACTGTAAATAAAGTATCCCACAGGAACAGTACATTTCCCTGTGATAAAAAGTAGCCTATATCCTTTTTCAGGCTATACTCTCTGTATTTGTGTACCAAATTTCGTTTCAATCGGTTCAGTAGTTTTGGAATGGAAGACGGACAAACAGACACACACTTTCCCATTTATAATATAGCATTCGCAAATATATTTAAGATTTTCATCAAAAACTTATGCATTCTTGTCAGATTTATTTTTCAACATGATGACAATATATTAAGTCAAAATAAAAATAAAGCTCCCCACTCACGGGCTATCGATTGCTTCGATCAAATTGGAAATTAATTCGTATTTGAAAGTAAATTGCTAACGACAAACTATTACATAAAATGATTAGTGTAAGACCTACCAGCTAGTTTTTGCGGTGGGGGTCAAAAGTTGGAACAAAATTTACGCGTATATATACGAATTTCATATAAAAATTATAGTAAGGTGGTCCTAGGATCTCAGACTATATTCAATTTTCATCTAAACCGATTTACTTGCAACTACGAATCCAGTAAATGTTTAAATTGTAAAGACTAAATCGATCGATCGCTTGTGAGTGGGAGCTTTAAATCAAAAGCACTAAGGAGTATTTATATCAACTTTAAAGCAAATCGCTCCCAAACAACTTTATTTCTCTTTTTATTCCCGTTAGGGGACGAATTTCAATAAACTATGATACACGAATTCCATGAATTCTGTTACATAATGTTTGTGCAAAATATGAAGTAGATTGGACCAAGGAATCACGTCGTCCCATACAAACTGTTTTCCCCCTTTTCACCCCCTTAGGAGTCGAATTTCGAAAAATCCCTTCTTATCGGATCCCTACGCATTACAAAGAGCAAGCCCTGCAAGTTTCAGGTCTCTACAATCAGCGGTTTAGGCTGTGCGTTGATCCGTCAGTCATTCAGGACAAAGGATTTTATATGTATAGATTTACATTAATAAGGTGAATTAAAATTATTACTATGTTCATCGAATAAATGCAATTCGCAAAAGAAGTTTAAAATTTTAACCCCCTCTACTAATAAAAATGTTTATACAATGGATGAGGTTTATATATATTTTGTCCTTGACTGATACGTTGGAAAAGTCGCCTGACAGTTGACAGATAAAGACAAAACATTGTATAGCTTATCCATTGTGTAAATATTTTGATTTGTAAAAGGGGTAGATATATAATAATCACCTAAGCAGTCTCAGGTGATTGACATAGTGTAAAGCAAGTTTTACTTTAGTAAAATTTTGAACCAAATTATTTTATATTCATTTTATAGTAGCTGGCCCGGCAATTGTTGTTTTGCCATCCTACTAATATTATAAATGTGAAAGTTTGTGAAGATATTGTTGGCAATTTTAGAAGAATCATACAACTAGCGCCACCTATTTGATTAACCGGATGTAGTGAGAATAAAAGATGGCAACATGGAAGCTATAAGATGGGCGGCATCAGTTTTATTCGGGTCTTTTGCCGCCAACCGTTGAGCTAGCAAGTTCGGATAAAAGAGTACTCTGTTATAATATTAAATTAAAAATAGTTATTAAATAATTATGAGTAAATTCTAAAGTTATTACGTCTACATTAAATTTAAAAGCTAAAATAAATTATTATTAAAAGTTATTTGATTGTTGAGTGAGTTGTGGACACTATAATAAACTTTGTTTTGTATTAGCGAGTTTTCCTTTAACAAAATATATATGTTTGTTACTCTTTCGTGCAAAAACTTTTGAACGTATTTTAATTAAATTTGGTATGGTAGTAGTTTAGGCTCTGGATTAAAACATAGTCTACTTTTTATTCCGAAAAAATACAGTGTTCCCGAGGGATACTATATTTACGCGGGCGGAGTCTTGGGCAACAGCTAGTATATAATTATAAGATCACCTCAGATCTACCGAATATGCAAAAAATCATAAGAATCGGTCAAGCTGTTACGGAGGAGTGTGTACTGAAAACTACACGAGAACTTTATAGTATATTAGATTAAATTCGCTTATACTTATACTTTTATAGAGCAATTCTTGTATTTATATAATCAGAATCTCGGGCACAGCTGGAAATATTTCCATGAAATTTAGTACGCAGGGGGTTTTGGGAAAGAAAAATCGATCTAGCTAGGAAGACCTATGAATAAGAATCCCAGAGAAACCACACACTTTTAAATTATAATTAGTTAAAGTTTTTCTTTCGTGAATAGCAATTTGAATGATTCCTTTTTTTAATCTACTAGAACTAGAACTCCCAGTAAAGCACTGTTACATTGGCACTAATCCTACTACTATCAATAAATATAGATAGATAGATAGATGGATTGATGGATATTTATTACTTCTTCACACAAAAACTACTGAACGGATCTTGATGAAATTTGGTATGGTAGTTTAAGCTCCAAAGCTTATAACAGTACAATTCTCTTGGGAAACTGTATTTACGTGGAGCTACGGGCAAAAGCTAGATTATTATTAACTGTTAGTCGATATACTTTGTAGTACTTTTGTTCACATAGTGTCCTAAAAGAGGTTTTGTTCCAGCTCCCAAAATGCAGTTTTTTAAATTATTAGTAGGTACAATTGTTATCATTAGTAAATTCGATGCGATATTGTATGTTGTAGCCTGTATGTATGTAGACATCAGAGTATTTAGAATTACACGCTTCTTGAGCACTCTAGTATAGTGCGAAGTCATGCTAAGACATTAAAAGTTTATAGATCCTTAATCTTGGAATCACTATCAAGTTTCCCATTCCGGTAGCTATTAAAAAACCTTTTACTTTTTTATTTGGGAATCAAAAATATAAAATTGTCCTTATGCGGGCTCCGTAGTATTTTCACGAACCACATATTAGATTCCTAACAAATCACATTACGCATGGACACCCTCACACTGCCGTATAACGCACCGGATTTGAAGGTCTCACGCCCGCCATGCAGTATGGCCCGTGCGGGTATTTCAAAGGATATTCTGGTTAAATTTACGGTCACATGTTTTACATATTTTTGAAACGAGAATTGATAACTGATACAATTAATATCTTGAATATACAGCCTCCGTGGTCTAGTGGTTAGAGCTTCGGCTCTCGACTCGAAGGTCGTGGGTTCAATTCCCGCATTGGAACAACAAAAAATGTTGTTTCCAAGTTTGGTTAGGATAATGCAGGCTGGTCACCTGATTTTCTGACAAGAAAGATGATCCATGCGCCGGATGGGCATGTAAAAAGTCGGTCCTGCGCCTGATCTCTCGTCAGTCGTGTCGGTTATCCGTCCCACTTGATTATGAGAGTAAAAGGAAGAGAGAGTACTCTTGTGTACTGCGCATACACTTGAGCACTATAAAATGACTCCTGCGTAACTAGCCTGTCTTCAATGAAACCGGCCACCGTGACCGAGATCGGTGTGAGGAGTTATTATATTCAATTCAAACAACATCATCAATCCTTCCTAGGACCACATTTGTACAATAATGCTAATAAGGAGATAGAGAAACTTACCACTTTCAATAACAGAGACGCCAAGTTAGCAGTTACCTGTTGGCTAAGTAAACTTAATTATAATCAAACAGAAAATTTAATAGAAATAGCACAATAAATAAAATAATAAAATGCACACATACACGCACATACGCACACACACACACACACATTCACACACACACACACACACTCACACACACACACGCAACTAACATATAATAATTATTGTAAAAATAGGTAAATAATAGTATTTTTATTACCTTTATTTTATTGGTGTTTGTCGATGTCTGTACTGTCACCATAAATATGTACACTAAGATCAGTCAACCCCTACAGCACAAGAACTCTTAGTGTAGGGGTTGCGCACATATGTTTGTTAAATTGTACAATTCTTCTGTGTTTTACCCTAATTTATAGATATTATTTAGTTAAGGAATAATAAACGTTTTATTTATTATTTATTTATTTATTCAATATATATTTCTCGTTAAAATACCTACCACCTATTAGTCTGGCTGACAATACCGATTATTCTCCTGGCGATGATCAACTAATACATGGTTATCTACTACACATGGCGTATTCCTAAAGTTACATGGTTAGTTCAGTCATTTCCGTAGAAAGTTCAAACTGAGTCCCAGTCCTGAACGCTTATTACTTGTGTACTAGTTTGGACTCCAGAGAGTACTGGAGATGAAACGACAGTATGCGACATTGGATTTATGGTGCTATCACATTAGACGGACTGTCTGCTGAAATTTGGACGCTAAATCAGTAAAAAAATATATGGCAATACACACATATAAATTTTAAGTACTGGATCCTATAACAAATCTTATCTTATGAGAAACTTCGTTAGCAATATTTTCTTTATACGTTAGTAATATATATTATTCTTTGCTACTCATATAAGTGCGGTGCTGTGCGGAGGCAAAGAATATATATATATATATATATATATATATATATATATATATATATATATATATATATATATATATATATATATATATATATATATATATATATATATATATATACTAGGGTTGCCATATCTTACATATGACTCCCCGGACAAGACGCGTGAAAACCCCGGATTTTGGAGTACGAAACCCGGACATAGAACAATTTTTACCCGACTACGGCAATGTCAAAAAGAAAGGAAGATTTATAATTGCTGCAAACCAAAAAAAAAAAAACTTAGGCCTTCCTAATTCTGCCTACAAAAACCCGGATAGCAAATAAAATCCGGCCCGGACGCTCCCCGGACGCCCTTTAAACTAGGACAAATCCGGGGAAACCCGGACGGATGGCAACCCTATAATATTACTAACGTAGCGGAGGCAAGAGGTGGCAAATGGCAATGGCTCAAAGTCTTTACATATTATGATGTGAAAAGTAAAGGACCTACTCTCTATCTATCTATCTTTATCAAGAGTTCAATATTAAAATATTATAATCCATACTAATATTATATATGCGAAACATTAAGCTCTGTCTGTCTGTCTGTTTGTCTCGCTTTCACGCCAAAACTACTCAACCGATTATCATCAAAAAGTGACATTTGTATCTTATGTCACTTTTTGTCGAAAATTCAATAAAAATGTGACTTCTGTGTGAAATAAAGTATTTTAAATATATTTTGCGACAATTGTATTGCAAAATAAATAGATGTGCATATAAATTTATGTAGTAATAGTATGAAATTACCTAATTAATGTCCATTGTATTTTTGTATAGGAAACGAACCACCTTAAGAATATATGAGTATTCTGGCATGTCTGGGATCTCAGTCCACATATTTTATTTTCATACATACATACATATAATCACGCCTTTTTCCCGTAGGAGTAGGCAGAGACCACTTCTTTCCACTTGCTACGACCCTTACATACTTGTTTCGCTTCGTTCACTTTCATTCTTACCATCCATTCCTCCTCTTACATTCAACGTAGCGAAGCGGTTCTCCATGGTTTTGTCATGGGATACTCATCCCAACTTACCTGTCCGGTAGTTGTGGTATAGTATACGGGTATGCGACCCCGGCTTCCCTAGCTATTACTGTCCTATCCCTTGTCCTCGGGCGGTAATATCCTACATTTTCCTATTTCCCACTCTAACTTACCAATCTTCTTTTCCACACCACCTATCCTTCCCTTTCCCTATTCCTACCCTCTCCACTAATTCGTGGGAACGCAATGGATAATCATAAAAATAATCATAATCCAAAATGGCGGCGATGTGGTTCGCCACCCTTCACGTCTCGTTTCTCGCGGAGGCGAAAAGCGGACCATTTTATTTTCAATAAATTAATATTACTATGTAATGTATATGTGGAAAATACAATGTCTATTTGTTACCAGCTGTAGCCTGTATCCCCCGAGAGTGCGGGTATCCATGCATGTTGTGACGCTGCCTTGCTATAAATAGGAAAAGGATTTCACATTTTGTTTTTAATATTATTAAAATAAATATATTCACTATGAGATGGTAATGCACAAAAAAGTTCCTAGAAGACTGTTCTTATTATAAAATCAAAAATCGCCAATTATTTCAATATTATTAATATGATATTATTAATAATTAATTAGTATTAATAATAATAGATGTGATATTTAGATTTCTCTCAAGAGATTGCTACTATTATTAAGGAAGGCTATTATCACGAGACTATTTTTTTTTCCTGCGGCTCCACCCGCGTAAATACAGTATCCCAAGGAATATTGTATTTTTTTTAAATAAAAAGTAGCCTATGTATTTATTTCAGAGCCTAAAAACCATACCAAATTTCATCTCAATCCTTCAGTAGTTTTTGCGGGAATAAGTAACAAACATCCATCCATCCTCACAAACTTTCACATAAAAATATTAGTAGGATAGTAACATTAAGTCACTTAAATATTTTTAATTTAATGCCCATTACATTTATTCAATTAAAACTTAGCAACAAAATAAAATACAGCGAAAGTTCCAATCTCAATTTTATATCCATGAAAAGTTGGGCAAAAATCGTAGTTGGGAAAATATCCCGTCAGTTGAAGGAAGCTCTCCGGAACAAGAGTCGATAAAAGTTTAGCGGGAAACCATAGACTTGGGAAAAAATAGAAACGCACTCGAGAGACCATAGAGCTATCTTTGCAAATCTTTAAAAATAATAAATATCTTTTAGTTTTTTTTTTGTCTGTCTATTTGTTCCGGCCTCTAAAATGGCCTGACCGATTTTGACCGAACGTGACGTCATAGCGTTCGTATTGACATCGCGCGTGCTATGTCGATCTTGGTCGATCCCATATATTTTCAATTTCGAAGTTTGTCATTCTAATTAACGATAGCAAGTTGGATAAGCCCTCTGAAGGTGATGATGGTTCTTTTCGTACAAAAACATTGTGCCAAATCTTCAAGGCAAGGGATGAATGTGTACACTAAGTTGAAAATGAATATTTAAACATTTGAATATGGCACATAACTCAAACTGATTACAGAGATTGTAGTCTCGTTAGAATTAATGATATTCAAGAAGTTTCCACTTCTGAGCTGGAACTTTGTAATTTATTGGCAAACAAAGACGCGGACTGAATAGCAATTTTCAAAATGGCGTTGTGGTATTAAAAATTATAAAGTACCTAATTATTCATTATTACGAACGGAATATTATAAAATATAGGTAATAAACCTTTCTGGCTGTAAGATAATGGACACGGAAGTAGTTTTTAAATTGAAAGTGTTTTATTTAATTTTATAAGTTTTATCTAAGGTAGATACTATTTTGGCGAGATATTATAATATTATGACGACTGACAATGGATGTATATAAGTGATTTTGTACATATTGACATAAGCGAAGATACACGTTTCATAGTAACAGTTCGAATGTCGGAGTCGGGGTCTAAAAAGGCCACTTTAGGTGAACATAAGATGAATCATATGCAATTCATATTATGTGCGCCATGTTATGCATTTCTATTGAAAACTCTCAAAATTCATGTTTGCTGTCAAAATATATGAAACGCCTAAAGTGGTCTTTTTAGACCCCCAGAACCTCAATAGGCTATTCTATACTTTTTTCAAATATATTTTAAAATGTTCATATCGATCCGATTGACAACTAGTATTTTTATTTCCTGGAAATAATATCGCTTTATGCAAAGAAAAAATGATTAAAATTTAAACGATAATTTTTTGCGCCAAAACGACAGCCACCATTATCGTGAGTTCGTGACGTCATAAGAACAGAAACAAATAAATTTTTCGTATGTCGTGTGTAGTGCATAAACTTCAGATTTAACTTTTTTTGATTTGATTATGTTCTTATGACGTCACTTACTAGAAAAATATGGCGGCTAGCGTTTTCGGTCACGTGACATACAGTTAGTAAAAGTACAGTTTTATTTTCGAAATTATAAATAAATCACATATTTATATAACAAAATAGTGTTGTATTCGCATTTCTTACGATACAAACTATATAAATAACAAATTTATATCGTTTGATTTTGATGGATGAAACTAGCCTATTCTGGTATTTAATTAAAGACGTACTTTGTCATGGGATACTCATCCCAACTTACCTGTCCGGTAGTTGTGGTATAGTATACGGGTACGCGACCCCGGCTTCCCTAGCTATTACTGTCCTATCCCTTGCCCTCCTGGGCGGTAATATCCTACATTCCCTATTTCCCACTCTAACTTACCAATCTTCCTTTCCACACCACCTATCCTTCCCTTTCCCTATTCCTACCCTCTCCACCATTTCGTGGAAACGCAATGGATAGTCAAAAATAATTTAACTATCTAAAATGGCGGCGATGTGGTTCGCCAGTCATCACGTCTCGTTTCTCGCGGAGGCGAAAAGCGGACCATGGAGAGACGCTTGGCTACGTTGAATGTAAGAGGAGGAATGGATGGTAAGAATGAAAGTGGACGAAGCGAAAGAAGTATGTAAGGATCGTAGCAAGTGGAAAGAAGTGGTCTCTGCCTACCCCTACGGGAAAAAGGCGGTCCTGCCTACCCCTACGGGAAAAAGGCGTGATTATATGTATGTATGTATGTTTGATTGGATTGAAAGTGAAGCGACATGTTATCATGAACGGATTTTATGACGTTTCGACCAATCAGAGCGCGTTTCACGTCGTTTTAACGTTTATAAAAACACCGTTTGAGAGTTTTAGCTTATAGGGACTTGATAGTAATTGTATTATTGCAGGTTTTATTTAGTAGAATTGCCCCTCATGTTGCACCGCGTTGCACAACGCATGTGTAGTGTAAGACTGATGTATGAAAGATTTTTATATAGATAAAAACAGTTGTATAGTGAAGAAAGTTCAATTTTGAATAGCTATCTAATAAAAGTGAAGCGTCATGCAGCGTCGCGTATCGTCGCATTGCGAACTGACCCTAACTTATTACATAAAATGCGATGTCCACGTTTAATTTAAATTTTGTAATAATATTTTACTGTATTAAAATTTGAAACAACTAGATACAACAGAAGACAAAGTTTTTCAGTGATGTGAAAATATCAAAATATCGATATCGATGTTCCGTTCAATAAAATAAATATTAATGAAAGAAACCTTATTATTGTTATGCTTGAAGTAGATTTGAATTTAAAAAACTAGACAACTGTGTTACTTACTGAATGAAGTTTCATGAAACAGTTTACATATTATAATATAATATTAAAACTGAATGAATGAAATAAAGAGATTGATTTGATTTAAAAAGACGTCATATAAAATTATTAGCTTTTGCCTGCGACTTCGTCCGCGTGGAACAGTTACTTTGGGATATCGCTAAAATATACCAACGACTTCATTTACGTAGAAGGAGAATCGCTTCCACCTAATGACCTCACGGCCGCGTCATACATCATTATTTATTGCGCGCTTGATTATTTTATTACTGCGATATCTTCTAAAATACTCATTGAAATCAAATTATGTCAACGGCAAATTTCTTCTAGATTAAATGCTTGTAATGAATAACGTATTTATTTGGATAAAGATTAATATCATCTTTAAGAAAACACCTTCAAAAATAATGCTTAATTTTAGAACAAATTTGGTTACCATAAAAAGGTTATAGTGAGCCAACCTTACAAGTCGCATTCTTTTTGTAGAATTTTAAAGGGGAACAATCCTGTCATACATCATTTTAGCAAAACTTTAACCGTTTCTGCAGCGTACGTAGCGAAAGCTCTCAAAAGGAAAAGAAACCCCGATTTTGTAACATTCTTGATTGGTGCTCCGCTTGTATTGAACTGAGCATGATGTTATATAGCCTAAAGCCTTCCTCGATAAGTGGACTATCCAACACAAAAATAATTTTTCAATTCGTACCAGTAGTTCCTGAGATTAGCGCGTTCAAACAAACAAACTCTTCAGCTTTATAATATTAAGTATAGATACCTGATTTTAATAACTCTCCACGCCGATCTCGGTGACGGTGGCAGGTTTCATTGAAACCAGGCCAGTTACGCAGGAGTAATTTTATAGTGTCCAAATGTGTGCGCAGTACACAAGAGCACTGTCTCTTCCCTAACTCTCAGAATCCAGTGGGACGGATAACCGACACGACTGACGAGAGATCAGGCGCAGGTCCAACTTTTTACATGCCCATCCGACGCAAGGATCATCTTTCTTGTCAGACAATCAGGTGATCTGCCTGCATTGTCCTAACCCAACTTGGAAACAAAATTTTTTGTAATTCCAATGCGGGAATCGAACCCACGACCTCCGAGTCGACAGCCAATGCTCTAAACACTAAGCCACGGAGGCTGCTTTAAAAAAATACAACTTTGCTAACTAGGTATAAAGCATTATTACAATAATCTATTTCAATACATTTATCGATAGGTATCTGGATGATAATATTTTCCCATCGCTAGTAACAAATGAACGTTAAATGGTTAACTTTGATCGTAACTCAACTAAGTTCGCCGATTTAACTCAAAGTGCTTGTCTTAACAATATATTGTATTATATTTAATAATGGTAAACAATTTTAATCAAAGGATATTTCAAATTTGTATCAATATTGTATTTGTTATTCTAATTATTAAATGCAACACAAAAAAATAAAAAATAAAATGTAAATTCAGTTACATTGAATTTAATTTCTTGATAGTGGGTTTTGCGGAGACCGCCGTTATAGGTAGGCAGGGCCCCAGGGGTGATGAATTAGAATATCATAATCGAATTATTTGTATATTTAGTATTAATAATTAATATGTACAATCGAACCACATCTTATTACATTTTCAGCATAGATATATTATATTAAAAAGAGGTTATCACTGATTTTTATTAGTTTTAATAATATTATATATCTATCTATGATTTTTAGGCTATCTGGCATAACAAAACATAAGAAAACTTGACATTAGTTATTATTCTTAATTATTAATATTTGAATTAGGTACATTCGTAGAGGTTGTATAATTTCTAAACAGTGGGAAAACAAAATACACTTTTATTTAAAATAAAGAAAAAGATTATTCACAACAAATAGTACCTACAAGTACAACCCACTTAATTATTTGATGCTTCTAATTTAATGCAATTAAAAAATATACTGTCCATTTATAGGGTTCCGTAGCAACTACAAGGAACCCTTATAGTTTCCGCCCGCCTGTCCTCCCATAATAACTTCGGTAATTATTAGGTAATATAAATAAACAAAAGTTTTGCAGGTATAGATAAAGATTGTATAAAGAATTTATTTTTTGCATCATTTAATAATTGCAATTTTGTATTTTAGGGCTAGCTCCCCGTTCATTAGAAGAACATAACAGTATAAGGAAAGTGGGGATGTTTTTTATTTAATTCCATCCCATCATGTTGGATATCGTCAGTTAGGTATTTTGAAATAAAAGCAATGTTTCATACATAACTTTTTTAAATAATATAAACCATTTTCGAGCAATCGACATTAAAAGTGGTGTACAAGTTGGTTCCTCCTGATATTTCTAAACTACGAGACTTAGAAACTTGCAATGTTCCATGCTGATAGATCATTGCTACATACTCTTTAGAAAAATCAAATTTTTGAAGTAATTTGAAAAAAAACCTATTAGGCGTTGATAGTTATATATACATGTCCTAGCATGCTTGATTATGTTTTTTTTAATAAAACCAAATAATATAATAATAATTATAGCAACCCTTCTTATACATGTCCTAGCATGCTTGATTAGGTTTTTTTTAATAAAACCAAATAATATAATAATAATTATAGCATCCCACACCGATTGCCGTGACGGTGGCTGGTATGATTGAAACCAGGCCAGCTACGCAGGAGTTATTTTACAGTGCCCAAGTGTATGTGTCCCACTAGGTGTCCCGACACCTAGTGGGATGGATAGCTGAGAGCTGGTGAGAGATCTGGCGCAGGATGGACTTTTTACATTCCCACCCGACGCATGGATCATCTAGTCAGACAATCAGGTCAACATTTTTTTATTGTACCAACGCGGGAATCGAAACCACGACCTCCGAGTCGAGAGCCAAGCTCTAAACCACGTAGCCCGATGCCAGTAAACTTGAAGTTATTTATATTCCACGCGCAAGTCCTGTTCAGGTGAGCTAGTGTCGAAGCGTCTTTTCATCGACAATCCTCGCAGAGCCCGATTCAATTTCCTGTAAATCGCGGGCGTGACTCGCAGTATTCAATTTTCTACTTTACACTCCGCAGTCTATATCGAAACTATATTTTATTTTTAATTGAATTTGTCGATACATTTAATTGATAATTTTTTGATCACCATTTTAATGATTTAAGTTTAAGTGTCAGCTCACACCGAGATGCGGCGCGATGCGGCGCTGCATTTATAAGATAGCGATTCAAAATTGAGCTTTATTCACTACATGAGAAGATACACATTTCATTAAAAGAGTGGAGCATGGTGCAGCTGGAAGTTCGACCTCTTGCACTTAAACGTTCATCTTGTATTATGAAAAAAAATTAAATTTTTAATCGCTATCTTAAAAAATTTAGCGACGTGTCATGTGCTTCTCATTTCGGTGTGAACTGACGCATAATTTGACCAGCTAGGGAATAGGCTATACCTAACGCCCCCGATGGTTGCACGCCTTGTCGTGGCGGTGGGGCTTAGTAACCGTGGACTGGTCACCCACGGTGAAGCTAAGAGGCAACCGGGGCCGGCCTGTTTGAGCGGCCCGAGGAGGGCGCTCCCAGCGGGCTGAACATGCCCGCAGAGGACGCGCGTGGAGGTGGGACCGCAGAAGAAGAGGAGTGCCGGTATTACGGTGCGCCGTTCTCCCTATCTTCTGCGGCCGTGGAGGGATCGCAGAGGGAGAGGCGTGATGGTATTACGGTACGCCACTCTCCCTACCCCCTGCGAGCTGGCGGGGCCGTTCCGTCGAAACGGCGTTGGTGGGGCCGCAGAGGAAGAGGCATGTCGGTATTGCGGTGCGCCGCTTGCCCTATCCTCTGCGACCGAGGTGTGGTCGGTGGCAGAACCACAGACCTGACTGCCACCGGGTACCAGTTTATCTGGTACCCATGACCTCCTAGTGGCAGACTCGGGGGGAGTCTGCTACAGTACTGGTGGAGGCCGAGGAGGGAGGCGCACCTTACCATCTGGTGCGCCTATCGTGGAGGGCCTTCGGGCTTCCGTGATGGAGCCGCTTGTAGGCGGCTGCCGCCGGCGGGGTCGCGGATGTGTGTATCGTTCCCGTGGCCCCGTCAGAGGGCAAAAATCAAGAGGGCGGCGAGGAGGAAGACGGGGGGGTTTTTAGTGGGTATACCGTGGGTCTCATTAGCCTATACGGGAGTCCCACATCACCATTCACCACTTGGGTGCCCCCTGCGCCTGGGTGGTATGCGTAATGCATTTCCCCCTCCGGAAAAAAAAAAGGCTATACCTAACGGCTTTTTTACAGCGAGTGGTTTTGCCTTTTTCTGTTTTCTACTTCCTACTACATAACTTCCTGACAAGTTGTAAAAACTAAAAAGGGACTTTAATATTTTTCTACTTTCACAACTATGTTATACTAAGGGCCTTTTAACACTTTGAAGGAATGTTTTATCTGTGGTTCGAATCGCCCTATTCTAAAAACGTCTTGGTCGATTCGAACCGCGGTCTGAATCGACCCCTTCAGAAACAGCGCTGGGGTGATTCACACCGCGGTTCAAATCCTTGCGGTGCGAAACGACTAATGACCTGAAATGGGTCAATTCCTAACTTTTGTAACTACATAAATTCGAAACCAAAATTAAAACTGTTGGTCTCTTCAACCATGCTTCATGGTACTCGTATCATGTAAAGTTGTCCTTTTTTTTTTAAAGGGGGTGCCGTTGTTATATCAAAACTAATATTACTCGTATGTACCTACCTAATTCTCTTCTATTCTATTTATTGTGAGGATGGCTCTCACGAGTCACGGTCTAGTCTGCAAATCCAGTAGACTGTCAATAGTGTCAATTGGCCGTCAATAGTGAGTGTATCAATCTTGTATGTTATATAATAACTAGCTTTTCCCCGCGACTTCGTCCGCGTGGAATGTTACTTTGGGATATCGCTAAAATTTACCCGCGACTTCATTTACGTAGAAGAAGCGCTTCCACCTCACGACTGCCCGCCCGCGCCGCGCGCCGTACTATAGCGCGCATGATTATTTTATTACTGCGATATCTTCTAAAATACTCATTGAAATCAAATGATGTAAACGGCAAATTTCTTCTAGATTAAATGCTTGTAATGAATAACGTATTTACTTGGATAAGGATTAATATAATCTTTATGAAAACACCTTCACAAATAATGCTTACTTTTAGAACAAATTTGGTAAGTATAAAAAGGTTATAGTGAGCCAACCTTAAAAGATAGACATATACTGTCGCGGACTTTTTTTTAGAACTTTTAAAGGGGAACAATTCTGCCATACATCATTTTATCGAAACTTTAACCGTTTCCGCAGCGTACGTAGCGAAAGCTCTCAAAAGGAAAAAAAGACCCCCGATTTTGTAACATTCTTGATTGGTGCTCCGCTCGTATTGAGTTTAGCATGATGCTATATAGCCTAAAGCCTTCCTCGATAAGTGGACTATCCAACACAAAAAGAATTTTTCAATTCGTACCAGTAGTTCCTGAGATTAGCGCGTTCAAACAAACAAACAAACAAACTCTTCAGCTTTATAATATTAGTATAGATTATGTATAATCCGTTTCTAGAAATCTGCTGGAAGTATTATTACGAAATTGAATATGCAGGGAGTTTTGGGGGAGAAAAATCGTTCTAGCTAGGTTTTATCCCTAAGAAACCGCGCATTTTGAAGTTTAATTTCGACTCTAATAGTATGTCAGTCCGATTTGCATTTTGGGATGTGTAATTTTTGCGTTATACGGAAATTTGGATGTGGATGTTCAAAACCCTTCAAATGTTTTTGTGATTCTTTTTAGGGTTCCGTACCTCGAAAGGAAAAAAACGGCACCTTTATAGGATCACTTTGTTGTCCGTCCGTCTGTCTGTCAAGACCCTTTTTCTCAGGAAGGCGTGGAGGTAGTACGCTGGAATTTATATCAAATACTCAGATCTACTGTCCCTTGAAGCTGTGAAAAAATCAAACTTCTAAACCAACGCAATCAAAAGATGTATCTTTTTCAGCTGTAGCCGTTAATGCCGCAAATTTCCACTTCGACACTTGCAAACTCAAAATCTACAGGGTACTTCCCGTGAACCATGCATGGAGGAATCATTAGTTTTATAATTGGTCCATGCGTGAACTCAGAATCTTGAAATTTGGCATGAAGCAACGTTTTATAGCACAGATAAAGAAAAAATTACGAAAACCGTAAAATTTTAGTTACATCCTATTATAATAAAAATATTTTTAATAATTTTAAACTTACTACCCCTTTCGTCATGAACGCGTTGAGGTATTAAATTGAAATTCATATCAAATACTCAGGTTTATAATAACCTTTAAGCTGTAATAAAATCACTACAGGTTTGTACGGAACCCTTGGTGCGCGAGTCCGACTCGCACTTGGCTGGTTTTTTTTTTAATAGTTCCGAGAAAAGCTCAATAAACCAACCTACTCTTTAATACTATAATTATGTCCAGTACCTAAATGGTCGCTTACAATTAGGCCTTATTATGGTCGTTTGCCAATTACAGCTGAATATCGAATCAAAAGACCAAAATGAAAAGCTTGTTGATGATGATGACGAAGTTCGACTATCATTACAATGTACACGACTGTGGCTGGCAGCAATACGCCAATATCAAATATCTAGATGCATTAATTGTCAAGGGAGCAGCTCTGACCTATATCCCGCATCCCGCATAACGCAGCCCGGGATATTAAGCATTGACGTATATTTCCCAACTCACTCTAAAGACCGAAATTAATATAGAACTCTCACTACTTTGTGGTATAAAAAATGTAATAGAGTTGTCCAGCACTTCAACAGAACAGAAATAGGGCAATAAAATACCTCGGGCAGCACGAATACTCCACCACAGAGTAAATTCGTAGCAGTTAGCACCAACCCCAACCAAAAATTCGTTCAGTTCATCAGTAGCTTAGGCCTGGGGCAGGTACAATAACGAGGAGAAGTCACGATGGATCCACTTGCGTCGCAGTGACGTCCGGGCTTGATTTTGACCTGCCTTCGATAAAAAAAGGCATTTTGGTTTACCGCTGTCTCAAGAGCACTAGAAACTTCGATTCCTGTAATAATATAAACAAACGATTTTGTGAAGAAACAACCCCCATCATTTTATGAGAAATGACGAAGTATATAATGGAATGCAAACAAGCGTGAGACGGTCTTTTTGAGGATTTTTATGATATTCGGCTGCCTCCAGTTGCCTGTTAAATTAATAAAAAGTAATATTACTTTTTGATAATATTATCAATTTCTTACATTTGCATATTATTTAATAAGTTGAATGTTTTAAAAATTATTGCTTAAATAACTGTACAACATTCTTACAACAACCTCCGTGATCTAGTGGTTAAAGCATTGGCTCTCGACTCGGAGGATGACCTCAGATTCGAGAGCCAATTCGATTCCCGCATTGGAACAACAAAAAATGTTGTTTCCAAGTTTTATTAGGACAATGCAGGCTGATTACCTGATTGTCTGACAAGAAAGATGATCCATGCGTCGGATGGGCTTGTAAAATGTCGGACCTACGCCTGATCTCTCGACAGTCGTGTCGGTTATCTGTCCCACTGGATTATGAGAGTATTGGAAGAGAGAGTGCTCTTGTGTACTGCGCACTCACTTGGGCACTATAAAATTACTCCTGCGTAACTGGCCTGGTTTCAATGAAACCGGCCACCGTTAACGAGATCGGTGTGAGGAGTTAGGTATATTTTACGACATTCTTGCAAATAAATCATTTTATTTTTATGACGTGTCGGAAGAAATACATACATTTCAGAAGCACACTTCGATGGAGAATGTATTTACACGACTGCATGCAGCATGTGTGACCCGCATTTAATATAGCGATCGAAAGCAGAATTGAAATGCTTTCTTCTATACGTAGATGACTTCTTAGGGGTCCGTAGTAAATACCAGGAACTAGAGGTGGGACGTATTTAACGTAACAGGTAAAAAGGAACAGGTAATTGGAAATAACACATAACAGTCGATATCCAGTTACTAAAATAACAGTTATTAAATAACATAACAGAGTACGTCAGTTACTAGCAGCGTAACAAGTAAAAAATACCTACCTGAGTACAGCGTACGTGTTACCGCTATACTATAGTCCGATCTTGTCTCTCTATTACACATACAACGATTCCATATGCAAAAACGAAAGGCACTTAGTATTTAAATACTCTGTATGTCTCTCTTACACTTATATGCATCTACTACTTGCTAGAATGAGAAATAATTAGTATTTTTTTAGTAAAAAATTCAGGTTGTAGTCAATCAAGAACAAATCCCATATACACTACGTGCTATTACATATGGTCGGGTTATAGACAGACGTCATTTGTCACGAGTTCTGTCTTTTTTTTTATACGCGTTGCGGCTTCAAACCATTTGCCAGTGTCAAGTTGAAAGGGCGGGAAATTGAATTTTCTTTTAAATTTTCAACACCGTAGTCAAGTCCAAAGTCCAAATAAATAGTCAGTGCACTTAAAGTCAAGTCAGTCGATTCAGTAAAGTGATAAAAGCTTTACTGAAAGTTCCTAGGGAGTATTGATTATTTATTCTCTTTGAACTATCAATTAAATCAATTTAAAAATTCTAAAGTCAATCAAAAATAATTGTCTTTCAAAAGTATTGTTATTTTGGTTGTTAATGCCTAATATTGGTAGAATATATTTTACCTTTAGATATTCGTTGTCGTGTATAAATGTGGGCAAGTGATTCAACTACAAAATGCGTGCTATTTTGGGGTTTTCCGCCAAAACTCCACAGGAAGTTTCAGTAAAGCGTCTACCACTTTACTGAATCGACTGACGACTCATTGACTACTCTGACTGTTTATTTGGACTTTGACTAGACTTTGGACTTGACGATTTAGAAATACGGTGATGAAAATTTGAACGAATATTCTATTTCCCGCCTTTTTAACTTGAAACTGGCAAATGGTTAGTACTGTTATAATTAAATGTACTTACAGACTACAGTGTTATAAATTCTAACATCACACTAAATATTATGAACAAATACATTTACAATATGAGGAATTTATTGTAAACGTTGTGGAAGGCCGTTCAAGTATACTTGAACGACCTTCCAACCTAGTAATCGAACTGAGTACGTATAATACATACGTACCTACTAACATGACTGTTATTTTTTAACAGGTATCCGAAACAGGTAGTTACGTATAACAGTAACAGGTATAACAGGTATCGTATTTAACCTGTTATATCCCACCTCTACCAGGAACCTCTATAGTTTCGCTCTGGCTGTTCGTCTGCCTGTCCTTCCTCCCTTGCTAACTTAGGTATATACAATTATAAATCTTTAAACATAAAAGAAATTCGTGTTAGTTACACAGAACGGCTGAACCGATTTGGCTGAAAATCGGTGGGGACTGGGGAGAGGTATAGGAGAGAGACATAGTATACTTTTTATCCCGTTCTCGAGGGACTCAAAACTCGAGAACGGCTGGACCAATTTGGCTAATTTTCTGAAATAATTGTGGAAGTTCAGAGGAGGTTCGGTGAGAAAAAGGTGTAGGTTATAGGGGTAGGTGTAGGACTAGGACGTAGGTTGCATTAAATGTGTAGTTATTTATTCATTCCAGTTCATATACGTGTGTCAGGATAGTATATAAGTGCAGGATGTCCAAGAACTAGTACCACAAATTTAAGTCCTGCACTGTCCAAAGTACTGTCCAATTTTGAGAGAAATTGGACAGTAAATTCTGAAGTAATTGAAAAAAAAAACTATTGCGTAGTATTGTATTAGTGTGCGTGTGGTTTGAGGGACCCACCTGAATATCCCCAAAATAAGTATAGCAAGTTTTAGTAGAAGTCTAAAAAAATTGTAGAACAAATCTGGGAATTTGTAAAAAGATAGTTTAAAAGATATAGCCCTCAGAGTGTGGTCCCTCAGTTCACACACCGCTATTTTCCAGATCTCGAAAAGTATGTGGAAAATTATGGTTTTTTCACTACAGAATTTTAGTAGAACTTTTGTAAAAGTTTTTACAAATTTATCAAATACATAGCGTTAGAAATAAAAAAGCTACAACCACCGAAGTGTGTTCCCTCAGTTCACACAAAAATGACATACTCATTTCGCGATATATTACTGACTTTTTTAATTATTTTTCTACGTAGAGTTTTAGTAGAAAATTTGTAGAATTTGTAGACAAAATTTCAGCAAAATCTATCGGCGCATTTGGAAGTTATATACCATTATGTTGGGTCCCTCAGTTCACACACTTGTGTATAAGAAAAACTCAAATAACTAATAAACGAGAAAACTAACAGAAAGTCTACTATACTTAAATTTTAGTAGAAGTTTTTTTCTCTTGGATTAGCATATAAAATATTTAATTTCTTGCTTCCTAGCTGAGATAATGTTAATTTTTTGATTGTATGAAAATGCAGAGTAGGTTACCACACAAGAGGCAAAATGAGGACAAGTCCTAATATTATTGTGTATGTTATACCTTATTAAATTTACGTTTTGCTCGCGGTTTCGCACCTTTTCACTATTTTAGGGGTTCATAGTACTACAAACAACCCATATACTTACCAATTATTAACTATGTACCTATTTGTGGTTTTGCTCTGCCCGCCCTTTTCTCTGTCCGTTCTTTCTAACTCCTTATATGTAATTACATATGTATTATATGAATAAAAAACTGGCCAAGTGCGAGTCAGGCTCGCGCACAAACGGTTCCGTACAAAACGGCAAAAAAAATCACGTTTGTTGTATTGGAGCCCTCGTCCTCGTCTCGTCGTCGTCTCGCCCCCAGCACCAAAGATTATACATACTCAATGTAATAATATGACTGCACCTAATATTTTTGTTATATTAGCTTTTGCTCGCGGCTTCGCCCGCGTGGAATAGTGTTCTTGGAGAAAAAACAAATGCGCCGATAGATTTTGCTGAAATTTTGTCTACAAATTTTACAAATTTTCTACTAAAACTCTACGTAGATAAATAATTAAAAAAGTCAGTAATATATCGCGAAATGAGTATGTCATTTTTGTGTGAACTGAGGGACCACACTTCGGTGGTTGTAGCTTTTTTATTTCTAATGCTATGTATTTGATAAATTTGTAAAAACTTTTACAAAAGTTCTACTAAAATTCTGTAGTGAAAAAAACCATAATTTTCCACATACTTTTCGAGATCTGGAAAATAGCGGTGTGTGAACTGAGGGACCACACTCTGAGGGCTATATCTTTTAAACTATCTTTTTACAAATTCCCAGATTTGTTCTACAATTTTTTTTAGACTTCTACTAAAACTTGCTATACTTATTTTGGGGATATTCAAGTGGGTCCCTCAAACCACACGCACACTTGTATTATAGTATTGATAGTTACTACTGAACCCTCAGACATGTCCTGACATGCTCTTGGTTAGGTTATTAAAACTCACAAACAATTGGCGATATTTCACAATACATCACGCTAGCACTATCTATTTACCTATAATCACTTGTCAACATAATTGTACCTGTACAGTATTCGACCGTGCTACAATCGGGCCCACTTGATAATTTCTCCAGGGAGTGTACAGTCGAGACAAACATGACTACATTGTTTGTAGCTTCAAAAGTCTTATTTACAGGAAAATATGGCAAAGAATATGCATATTACCAACGAAGTTAATACGATCTATTTGCTAAACGTACCTTTGTTTTTGAATCTTCTGTATTTAGAAAGAAGAATATGTTATGATCTACACTAATAATAATAGAGAGAGGAAAGATTTTATTGTTTGTTTGCATTGAATAGACCCCGAAACTACTGAACCGATTTTAATTAAATTTCATCAAAATCGATCCTGTAGTTTCGGAGACTATTCAATGCAAACAAACAAACTTTTCATCTTTATTATATTAGTATATACAAGGTGACTGAGGTCAGTAGACCACGGGAAAGGACATAGGCTACTTTTTATTGCGGAAAAACGTATAGTTTCTGCGAAATTAACTTTGCGCGCACGAATACGCGGGCAACATCTATTAATTATAAGTACGGACACCGATTTTTAATTAAACATAACATAGTAAATAACAATAATTATCGTACATGTCATGTACAAGCAATTTCCAAGTCTATAGATTATATTTCTGAAAACACCTTCCTTTTAGTCTGAAGCTAGCACTAGCTACAACTATTGCATAAAATGCAATGAAAACTTTAGCGGCAATTTTTGTTGCAATTAAAATTTCTGTACACACTTAATATGTAGGTAGAGTCGCGAACACTTGCGGTGTACTACTTACTGCAATACTCTACTATGTATATGGTAAACCAGAATTGTCGGCGAATGTACATAGGTACAATATCGACAAAGTTCCTGCTCGATCAGTTTCTAAATATTTTCCTTTGTTTTAGGACGCCTCAAAATATTTAAACACAAAGGGAGTGACCGAAACGACTGCAGACGTGATTGAACTAGGTATTTACACGTGAGTTTGCGTGCGCACGATTTAAGAGCGCTGATTTTCATCTTATAGATACCTGAACCCCAATTCTCGTAATAAATCTACACTTTAATTTCATTTTTTATGAATTACAAATGAATCGTCTTGATTAGTGTTGCCCAAATCAGTCTTGGTCTTGGTCTTGCAGCAAGAGTCTCGCAAGTCTCGCAATTACCTTTTAGCCTATTGCTATTTATGAAACGTTATTTTAGATATTAGAACAACTTAATATAACAACGTAACGTAATACCTACTCTATAACGTTGTTCTGAGATTTAAAATAACGTTTAATGAATAGCAATAGGCTAAAAGGTAATTGCGAGACTTGCGAGACTCTTGCGAGACTCTTGCGAGACTCTTGCTGCAAGACCAAGACCAAGACTGATTTGGGCAACACTAGTCTTGATATTATAAACAGATTTTTGGAGTTTGGACCAATCAAAACGGGCTTATCGTTTAACCCCCTTACTAATAATCGCTGTATAAGCTTTGAATAGTTATCCTTTTATCGAATTAAAAATGTCACTTGTGTGACGTGAACAAAACACTGTATAACTATTCAAAGCTTATACAGCGTTTATTAGTTAAGAGGTTAAGAGAATACCGTATTGCGGTTTTAACATATCGGGACTGGATTGTAACTGTATTATTTCAGGATTTAATTAGCAGAATCAACCTTCAGGTCGAGCGGCAACTTCACGTGTTATTTAAAAGTCAGACGGGCCAATAAAAACAAACGGTTACAACTTACAAAGTGTAATAAACAATTTTACAAAATTAGTTTATTGATTTTTAACAACAATATTATTAATCTATTCTAAAACTAAGAATATTCAACATTCGGAAACAAAAATACCTAACAACGTAAAAAATAAAGTAATTAAAAGTAAAAATTAGTTTATTGATTTTTAACAACAATATTATTAATCTATTCTAAAACTAAGAATATTCAACATTCGGAAACAAAAATACCTAACAACGTAAAAAATAAAGTAATTAAAAGTACCTCCGATAATTGTCAAGAAAATGAAAGCGGATACATACTGTAAGAAATATAATATTTAAAATTATCAAACAATTTCATTAGCTATTGTAAATGTAGCCACTTTTTTAAATATTTAAATAAATATATATATATATATATATATATATATATATATATATATATATATATATATATATATATATATATATATATATATATATATATATATATATATATATATATATATATATATATATATATATATATATATATATATATATATATAATATAATATATAATATATAAAAGAAAGTCGTGTTAGTTACACCATTTATAACTCAAGAACGGCTGAACCGATTTGGCTGAAAATTGGTAGGGAGGTAGCTTAGAACCAGGAGAAGGACATAGGATACTATTTATCGCGGTAAAATGTACGGTTCCCGTGGAATACTGTATTTACGCTTTTACGTAAAAACTACTTAACCGATCATCATGAAATTTGGCACAGATATAAAGTAGACTACGAGGAAGAACATAGATTACTCTTTATTGCATAAAAATGTACGGTTCCTGTGGAATACTGCATTTACGCTTTTACGTAACTACTTACCCGATCATCATGAAATTTTGTACAGATATAAAGTAGAGCACGGGAAAGGACATAGGCTACTTTTTATTGTAGAAAATGTACGGTTCCCGTGGAATATTGTATTTTCGCTTTTACGTAAAACTACTTAACCGATCATCATGAAATTTTACACAGATATAAAGTAGAGCACGGGAAAGGACATAGGCTACTTTTTATTGCAGAAATGTACGGTTCCCGTGAAATACTGTATTTACGCTTTTACGTAAAAACTACTTAACCGATCATCATGAAATTTGGCACAGATATAAAGTAGACCACTGGGAATGACATAGGCTACTTTTTATCGAGGGAAATGTACGGTTCCTGTGGACAACTGTATTTACACTTTTACGTAAAACTACTTAAACGATCATCATGAAAATTGGCACAGACATAGAGTAGACTACGAGGAAGAGCATAGGTTACTCTTTATTGCATAAAAATGTACGGTTCCCGTGGAATACTGTATTTACGCTTTTACGTAACTACTTACCAGATCATCATGAAATTTTGCACAGATATAAAGTAGAGCACGGGAAAGGACATATGCTACTTTTTATTGTAGAAAATGTACGGTTCCTGTGGAATATTGTATTTACGCTTTTACGTAAAAATTATCATGAAATTTTGCACAGATATAAAGTAGAGCACGGGAAAGGACATAGGCTACTTTGTATTGCAGAAAATATGCAATGCAACCCATGCAACAAAATACATGGCCCATTTTAATGATCATTAAAATAATTGATTTCTTTTTAATTATATCTATTATCCTAATGAAAAATTGCACTTAATGAAATCCAAAATCTTCTCATTTATTGCCTCTAAGGTAGAACAAAGTTTGACGGGTCAGCTGGTAATTTAATAAAACAGTATTAAAACTTCAACACACTCTAATTATTTTTTTATAAAAATGAGTTTACATAGAACTTTGTAATACTTCTTAAATTTTGTTTTTGTTTCATTTAGGATAAGGAACTCAAACAAAGCTTAATCTAAGCCGCATTATAATTAATTTATTAATTGTATTAAATTATGTAGATGCTATATAAACAATATTATGGGGTAAGCGCGGGGTGAACGCCTCCGGCACAAAATGGCGGAACCGGAAGCGGCGTATAATTAATTATGGCCTCCCCACAATAACGTGATTAAATATCTGCTTCTTGTGAAACGAGAGTCGAGACTCAGTGCCAATATATTATATTGTATGTAATATTACAAATAATATAATACAAAAATATTCATCCTTAAATGTGAAAGTTTGTTGGGATGGATGGAAGGATGTTTATTACTCTTTCAAGCAAAACCCGAACGGATTTTGATAAATTTAGTATGGTAGTAGTTAGCGTGTGTGTTAACACATAGGCTACATTTTATCACGAAGTATATTATTCCCGAGCCGCGGTCAAAAGCTAGTAGAAAATATAACTGACCTGGAAAACGTAGTTTTGCCGTAAAAATAACTCACTATCTATTGTCAGATCTATCTAACATGTACACAAATTATTATTTTTAAACAAAAAAATTAAACCGACATCCAAAGTAATAATACACAAAAAAGTATGAAATAAAACTTATTTTATAAATAATTCCCCTTTTAAATTCGACTAAATTTTTAACTATTTCTCCACTCAATCTTCTTAATTTTGAAATAAAGATTTTATTTAACCCTTTCAATGATATAATTTCAGTTGGGGCAATTGCATGGCACCGAAATTTACTGTAGTGTAGTGGTCGATAATAATAATTATGTATATGTCACCGTAAAATTGTAAAACAGTTATATTGAAAAATAACTAACGAGATTGTAAAAATATTTCGAAAAATTAATAACTATTTTATATTTATAATGTAACGAAAAATAATGTGTAATAGGCAGCATATTCGCGCCCGAAGTATATATTTACAATTTCATTAGTTATATTACAATCTAACGGTTTTTACAATTTTACGGTGACATATAATATACATAATTATTAATTAATATGTTGTTCATTATAGCAACGCGCATTAATTACATAACATTGGCAAATTGTTAGCACACCGCAAACGGCCTATCGACCTAGGTATACGTACTATCTATACATACAAATAAATTAAACTGAAGTGTCTGTTTGTTATTTCAAATTAACAGTTTTGCACTAAATGCATTTATTACAATATTCGGTGCCTACACCAAAAAAACCAATTTAAATTTATTTGTCTGTCTATCTGTTCGTCTGTCTGTATGTCCGTCTGTCTTTTTGTTCCGGCTAATCTCTGAAACAGCTGATCCGATTTGACCGGACTTTCACTTCAGATAGTGTTAGGTAGGTAACTTGGGTTACTTAAATCTTGGGGTTCTGAGTTTTTTTTTTTAAATAGGGTTCCGTTTCCACTCGTAGTTCCATGTTGAAGTTGCGGTCACCAGCTAGTGCATAAATATAATAATAATTGAGAATATTTCCCACAGTAATGTTGTTTTGTTGTAAATGAACATTGCATACATAAAGGCATACAAATATATTCACAAATTCGAAGAGCTTTTTAAATAGTATAGTTTTAAATACAATGTTCGGACCACACTTAAGTTAAAGTTCAAGATCAAAAATGGTTACTTTTATGGTCGCAGAGTAAGCGACGAAAAGTCTAACAAGGTCGAAAAGCAAATATTATTATGAATCCTTCAGTTTTTTAAAAGCAACTGCTGACTTGCATGTTTACTTTCACTATTAATCAGGCATTCTTAATCCTATACTTTAAACGACCAAATCTTGTGTATACTTTATAATAGGTATAATCAGAATCTCGGAAACGGCTACAAGTATTTTCAAAAAATGTAGTATGCGGGGGAGAAAAATCTATCTAGATTCTAGCTATGTCTTAACAATAGCATCCCTCTTTTTAATATAATACATCTATGAATACATCAATATATTTTATGACTCAATCAATGTCAGTTTGGTTTTCTTACGAATTATTTGTTGGCAAATTGGTGTATCGGGTTCCGATCCCGATCAGACGATTTTTTTTTTTAATTTACTAGAACTCCGATATTTGTTTTGTTTTTTTTTTTTTTATCTACTAGAACTCCGAGCTTAGCTATAAAATATTAATCCAATAGCCCCAGCTTCAGCTATTTAATTAGACATAGGCAGTAGGCACTAGGCAGAAATCCCTTCAGGATTCCCATACATCTTTAAAATATAATAATAATAATTGGTGGCTTAATTCACAGGCTGAACCCCTAGGTCAGGGATGGCGAACCTATGGTACACGTGCCATCAGTGGCACGCGACACAATTTTTAGGCACGTCACTTTGGTATAGGTAGACATACCTTGGGTCCCGGGAAAGGACATAGGATATTTTTTAACCCGAAAAAGTAGTGTTTCCGCGGGATAATGTACCTATTTACAAAAGATAGATTTGTCAACCTGGCTTACGTCGGCTAACATTCGCTGTTGCTCGAGCTGTCTTTTGTAGAGTCATAGAATGTCGCCCCTACTCAAGCAAGCATTCAAGTGAGGTATTTACGAATACCGCAATAGTAGTCAAACAATTTTGGTTAAGAAAATTCTTTGTTTCTGTCTAACGAAAAAAGGTTGTGGCTTTGTGTTGATATTGTATTCAAAGCTTTTTCTGAATCGTCTGACCCAGTTTTAATGTATTTTCAAAGCCATTTGGCACAGCCGAAGACTCGAATTGCAATTATCTGATCTACAATAAATTATTTGGCCAATAATTTTTACTGGAAAACCCACTAGAACATTCTAGTACCAAAACGAAAAACGCGTTAAAAAAAGTCGCCGTTTTAACTGCAGGAGAGCGATGCTTGAGAGAGAATGGGCTTACGACTAGAATAATGCCACAGTCTCACAGAAAATCGTCGTTGAATAATGCTTGTTGTGCAGGTGGAGGTTAAAAACCTGATGACGCACATGCAACCGCTCTGGTGTTAGTGGTGTCCATGGGCGGTGGTAACTGGTAACCACTTTCCATAAAACGAAAAGGTCAACGAACTACCTTACACGACCTACAAATTGACAGACGCGTTATAGACGGGTCGCGCTAGGCGTATTCGAGGTGGTAAGTGGAAAAAATTCTAAAGTCGCTGAATTTTTGTGTGTTGATTAAGTAGTCCCTGGGGAGCTTATCATTAAGTTTTGTGCCATTTCTGCCCACTGCGTTTTCAGCAATTCCATTATTTCTGGTTGATTTTTTTATATGGCTATAAAAGTGGCAATATTGATTTAAAGTTTAAAATATTAATGGTATCTTAACTGGGACAGCTTCCAGAGTATGGAGACTTAATTTGCGTCGTTTTCGTCCAGTAAAAAATTAGTTAGGGTCATTTTTTGAAAACAGTACCGGCAAAAATTCTAAAGTGTGATAAACGACTATTTTCTGTCTAAGACTACTAAAATAGACCTAATTCCAAATTTTGTGCCACATTAAGCGACTGCGATTCGAGAAATTAAGTTTTTTAGTTTCCCTAAGCTAAAAGCGCTCAAAAAACACATAATCGTTAAATAAAGTTCACGTATTCAATATTATCAAGTCATAAAGAATCTATATTCCAAGTTTGTGCCTTTTTCATGGCGGGTTTAAATAATAAAATGCAAAAATAATATTATTATAATATGCGGTCGAAGTATTGTGGAATATTCGCACTACAACATGTACACATTACACATATACGTAAATGTGTGTGATAAAATGTCATTCATTCGACTACATTTCAAAATTTTTATATTTCGCATTTTACAGCGATTACAAAATTTAAACTTGCTTTTGCCCGCAACTTTGTTTGCGTAGCACGAATGACGAAGCTGAATGTAATTGTCGCCTGATTTTATACAATACATAAATGCACAATAAAATTTTATATTCAATAGGCTTCCACATGAAACTTCGGTTATCTAAGACCAAAAAAATTACAATTTCAAATACCTAATTTTAGTTCTTGAAATTAGTGGTGTAACCGAATAGTCTCTTCAGCTACATCATATTTATTGTAAATATAGTATTATTTAATAAAAAAATAAAAAAAATATTTCAACGCTTGAATTTTATACGTAGGTTGCTGAATACATGTTTGTAATACTCGTGGTTAAGGACTTATTTATTAGGTTATTAATTGATTGTAATAATTTATATAATTAAATACATTTTACAAACCAACAAAATAATATTTGTATATATTGTTATTCATCCCGTTGATAATTTTATATCTAGGGGCACGGTAGGGCCCTGCCAAGTCGAGCCTAGTGAAGCATTAGAGCACTACGTACGAATGCGGACCGATCCAAGGTACTGCTTTTCGATATACGTTTACTATGTTTAGCATTAATTTATAATAACGTTAGTCTCAATTTAACTTGTAATTTTATTCTAATTTTTAATTAGTATTATAAAAAACATTAATTTGTGAAACTGGAAATAAAAGGTTTTCTATTTTTGAATTTTTATTTATTTATTATTGCTTGTTAGTTTTATGTTAAAACTAGCTCATGCCCGCAGCTGCGCCCGCGTAGGTACAGTAAGTAGTATTAGAAGCTATGATTTTTTTATCTTTAAGTTATTTTGTTTTTTGTATAACTGACCTTTGAATTACATCAATTTTAAACTTTGCTTGCCTTTTTGGGAACACTCCTTGACTTTTTATTTTTTTAAAGTGGTTAATTTTTCCGTGGCTGCGTAACGTGAGAACGTTACGCAGCCACGGAAAAATTAACCACAAATAATCGAATTGCTGAACTGGCAATAGGCAGACATGGCATAAAACTTAATTATTAACTCCCTAGGGACTACTCTATCAACTACATATAGGTACAGAAAAAATTCAGCAACATTAGAATTTTTCCACTTCCCACTAAAAAACAGCTAGCGCGATCCGTCTAATGAGTCAAAATGCATAGCTTGGCCGTTTCATTAGTTCATGAGCTTTCGTACAAGCCACACCCCACACTAGCAATTTTCGAGCGTCGTCGTTGTGCCAGAACATTGTGTTCTCTAACAGAAAAGCTATGAACAGTGACTAAAGTATTTTTTATCTTAAGCCTATTTTCTACTTTACGAGTTTGTAAATTCAAGCTTTATAGAGTTAGAGAACGTAGAGTGGAGTCAGAAGGTTCTAGACGAGACCTGAAGACATTTTGTTATTGGCGAGTCATAATATTATGGTCTCGTCTTGGCATTATTAAACATGAAATAAATTTAAAATTGAAATTATAAATTTCGCATTTAGAACATTATTACTTACTTGTCAAGTTGTCACATAAATTGTCATTTTATTTTGTCGTATTAATACGAAACTTGGGCCCCTCCCCGCGTGGCGAGAGGCCCGCACCCCGTATTCGCCATTGGTACATGATAAAAGTTGGTTTTTTACATTCTAATAAAAAATCCCGCGGATAAACACGGTAAAACTTATGGAAAGTGTTTTGTAACACCATAATCATCATATAGATATGAACTCTATTAACTAAAAGTTTCATTAGTAGTTTTTATAGCGAGTTTGAGGAAAAAAAATGGAATATCTTTATACGAAATTGCCGAATGTGGCACATCTTTCTTACAGACTCAGATATTAACACTCTGAACAGTTTTTTAAGATTTTTCAGACATTAGAATAGTTGTGGGCCTGGTGGGACCATGTTTTATATAGTAGCCGAATACCAGGAAACCCCTGGTTGGATACGACTCAAACTGTATATGTGCATCGGTTACTCTTTCCTTAATATCGTGAAAGTAAAATTTTTAGCTTTAATTTACTTCTGGGCCAATATCCATGAAAGACACAAAAACCTAAATTGCTACAAACGCAGCCATCCAAAATGGCACAAAATCAAATTTTAGACTTAGAAGAAGGTTCGGAAACTATATGCAAAAAATAAAAGACTTTAGAATTTTTGCACCCTCAAAACTTATCCAGACCCGTCTATTATGTCTACTCCTAATACCACAACGATAAAATAAATATTTCACGCCCGCATAAAAACAATATGCAAAACACTAACGTAATACAAATTACAGAATTTTTAGCCCGTACAGAGATTACATTAATAGTTATTAATAATAGTCCTTCTAGAATCTCCATACACGTAATTAATATTAATGGCATTCAAATTTCCCTGTCTTCACACTTACTATAACACTAGATGTTGCTGCGACTTCGTGCGCGCAAAAGTTAATTTTCCGCGATACAAAATAGCATAATATGTCCTTCCCCGTGGTCTACTCTACATCTGAGTCAAATTTCATAATTTCGTTGTCATTTCATCAAAATCGGTCCAGTAGTAAACATTCAAATCTTTCCTCTTTACAATATTGGTACAGATAATGGCTGAACACTTTAAGTGGAACTCTAGTCACATGACGACCTTGTTATTTTGGAAAATTGGAACAGTGACAGAGTGCTAAGTGAGAGTTTTTCTATTCGCATTCGATCGTGAACGCGTTTGGCGCTTACTATGAATTTGTATGTGATTTGTACAGCGCCACCTAGTTGTGAACGCGAAAAACAAAACATGTGAATGCGAGTCATATACAAATTCCTAGTAAACGCCTTATACGCTCACGATCGAATGCTAAAAGAAAAACTCACACTTAGCACTCTGTTTGTGATTTGGGCGCCCCCTAATCACAGAATAAAAGAATAAAGAAAAAGGAACAGATATAAACAGCTACATAGTTGGCTTTCGATTTGATTACTACAAGCATATACCATGTGTTCACGATTATGGGGTAAAGTTGTGGGCCGTTGAAACGGACGTTAAAATTTTGAAATTGGGATCGATTTAGATCGCTTTATGAAAGCTGTTTCTCTGTAGGTACTACGTAAGTATTTATATTCTACTCAGGGCCTCTAATCAAGATGCATTCGATAATTTCGACGGCGAACTTCGAACTTAAAATATGTATGAGATTTGACATAAGTCATCGTTAAGTGACATGTTGCTTGCGATCTAATACGTCAAATCCCATACATTTTGTTTTCGAAGTTCGCCGTCGAAATTATTGAATGCATCTTGACTAGAGGCCCTATGCTCTATTATTAAGTAGCGTTACAGCATTTGGCCGCAAGATTTCCCAAAACGTATGTAAACTATGTCCATTTCCAGTTCCGCAGAACAAATGGCGGAAGGGCTTGTACGACCTCGCCTTGACAGAGCTTGTGTAACAATAGCATCTCCAAAACAATGTTCGGAAAACGGCACTTACTTGTCGAGAGTACTCTACATACTCATTACTAATATGGAGAGTAATACTGGTGGGAACAGTGATAGTAGCCCTAAATCCAGATCTCCGACCAAACGAGGCGGTATGCTCGGTCAAGCCGAAGCCACTTGTAAGCGAGTCAGATGTTGTTAATATAGCGCCGAACTGTGAAAATTTCGATAGCGTGAATTGATCCGCCGCATCCTTACCACACTGGGAAAATGTGACATTATTAGGTACCTGGCAGACCGAACTTTTCTCGAAGTTTTTAGAGAACGATGAAATAATTAAAAATAAATTAAAAATTATAAAAGAACAAGAAAGAAAAATAATCACAAAAATATTCGTCTGGCCGGGATTCGAACCCATGACACCAATTGCCATTTGCCATCAACTCAAAAAGTCCAACGCTAATCGAAATCACTCATATATTTTTACACAATGAAAGAAACAACATTGTTATATGCGCAGTTTCCCAGGGATAAGCTTGCTACACTAACTTGCAGCCGTTTCTGAGATTCCAATTAAATATTATGAACCTATGTATAAGATTAACTCTTTTAAAGCATAAGATCGGGACTATATTGTCCGAAATCCGTAAGGCCGGAAATACTTGCAGTCGTTTCCGAGATTCCGATTATATGTAAGTGTTAGTGTTAGTTTATTGACTATAGAAATATGTAGGTATGTTAGTCTATAAGGTATTTATTCATATGCATTTATAATATAGCCTGAAATAAATTGTGTTTAATTTAATGTAATTTAATTTATTAATTATAGAAACATTGACATTTACCTAGCAAGGATGAATTTCGACATGCACTTTTTGAATATTCTATTGCTTATTAATTTGTGATTGAACAAACAGATACGTATTTATAAAGCGAATCGCACACTACGCAGATACGGTAAAATATCTGTATCTGAAGCATATATCTTTTAATATCGCTCTCTATATAATTTGTATGAACTAACACACAAGGCGCAGATAATTTACATTTTATCGTAAAGTATCTGTGGGCACCGACATAATATATAGAAAGATTGTAAGATTATACGACATTGCGTATCTGCGTATATAAATTACAAATATATTCTGCAGATAACATCTGCCGATACAAATTTTACCTGAATGTAAATACAGGATGGATGCGCAGGGCAGGATCTGCGGTGAGACAGAGTTCTGACGTGCTGTCTAATAAATCTAAAAGCAATAAACGCGTTTTTTCCGTAAAACGCGAACTCATTGTAACACTCTGTATAAGCAATCCTTACCAAAAAAAAAAACAAGTCGACTCAGTCTGAAGGATTCCTAGTGAATGTATCATCTTGTTTATTATCGTATCTGTTTAGTGTGTGATGTTTTCAGATAATTAATTTTTTATACGCAGATAAAATATTACCGTATGTGCGTAGTATGTGATTCGCTTTAAATAGTTAACTAGATGTTGATTGTTGCTAAAAGGAAATCCCGCGGGAACCATGCATGCGTCCTGCCGTATGGTCTACTCTATATCTCTTTCCATTTTTTTTTAAATTGGTCCAGTAGTTTCGGAGCCTATTTGATGCAAACAAACAAACAAACCTTACCTCTTTAATTATTAGTATAGATGGACAATTGCGCATTTCTTAAGTAGGGTTACCTGTTAAAATTACCAATATAAATATGAAATATCTTAAATAAAAAATTATCGTGTCATAGGCTGTGTTCCGCGGACAATAGCGCTAACAAAAAAAACGTAAGCAAAATGGCGGATTATGTTAGCAGTATTGAAGTTAGCAAACGTGTCCTGGCCGATAATCTGTTTTTTTTTATTTAGCGCTAGCAAGCGCTAACAAGCGCTATTTTCCGCGAATCACAGCCATAGTTAGTAATATATATTCTTTGGCCATAGTGTCCGGGGACACACTCCTCCGAAACGGCTTGACAGATTCTTATGATTTTTTTTGCATATTCGGTAGGACATAATCGGTCGTAAATTGTAATCTATTTTTTTTAAATATGACAAATATATTTTATATAGTATTTATTTTATAGTTTGTTTTCATTTGTATGAATTAATAAATAAATAAATAAAATAATAAACGTTTGCCGGGTGAGCTTGTTTTTTTTTTAAACTATAACCTGACTACGTAAATTATTATAGCCTATGTTAGGTACCTGGGCTATTATTACGAATCTATTGACACTTCATTCATCAGATCAGTACTTTAGGCGGTACGGTAGAACAAACTTACATACACTTTTTATTCCGAAAAATTACAGTGTTCCCGAGGGATACTGTATTTACGCGGGCAGAGCCGCGGGCAACGGCTAGTTCTGTATAACTTTTTTGCTAGTTAATAATTTTTATCTACCGATGTTTATACTAGGTTTCGTAGAATTGCGAATAAGAAAAATAAATTTTTTTATCCCCTATGGAATATTTAGTATATCTACTAAATAAAGTAATTAGCTCTTGGTTTTTTCAAATGAGAATAATTAAATAAATGGAAAAATTTAAATCGTAGGGACCAATTAGATATATGGAAACAAGCAGTCCGTAACGCATTGAATCGGTATGCCTATGGAATCTATAAATACATAGTCGGCGCGCTAGAGATAAGTATTACTTAATACACTAATGCCGCACATTGTTTACGTGAGAAGGCTCTATTCAAATTGATAGCATCACCTTATATCGGAGCAGTGTTGCGTTTAGCGGAGAGCCATGAAGTCGTGCACGATGTGGAAGGTCATAGCGCTGCTGGGCATTGTGAGTGCCGCGCCATCGGACAATAAGATCGGGTTAGACTTCAACCCGGTCAATCAATTCACATTAAAACTTCTCGACAACACCTTCGCGTTCCAAGAGAATTTCGGAAGAACCAACATCGCCATATCCCCTCTATCCGTTTGGGGCATATTCTCCTTGCTAGCCGAAGGCTCCACGGGGGAAACTTTTAAGGAACTGATAAAAGGATTGAAATTGCCCGAGGATTTGAGATCGACTCAAGCGCTCCACGGTGCTATTGTCAACCTATTACGGAGTGAAGACAGTGATGTGTGTATAAGTGAACAATCTGCTATTTTTGCTGACTGTGCTCTAAAGGTTCATCAGGAATTCTGTCAGTCGGCCAATTATTATAATACTGATGTGTATCTCGTAGATTCAAAAAATACAACTAAACTAGCAGACGATATAAACTATTATATTTGTCAAGCGACACATGGTAAAATAAAAAATGCGTTAAGAGCGCAAATGTTAGAGAATTTAAGACTGATATTAGTAGATGCTTTGTATTTCAAGGCGATCTGGACGAATCCGTTTGATCCGGCGCAGACTAAAGAGGAATCTTTTTACAACTCTCAAGGAAAAACTATAGGAGCAGTAAACATGATGTATCATAAGGAAAAACATAATGTCGGTGATTATAACCAGATCGGTGCACAAGTGTTGGAATTATCTTACGGGAAAAACCAGCAGTTTTCAATGCTACTGATGGTCCCACACGACGGAATGCCTTTAAAAGTGATGCTAAGTAATCTAGCGACGCAGCCTCTAGACTGGATGGCAGACTTCATGTCGACGGAATATTTACAGGAAGTAGACGTGTATGTGCCAAGATTTAAGATATCGTCGCAGATAGATTTGATTCCACCTTTACAGTACTGTGGAATACAGAGAATATTCGATGTTGAAAAAGCCGAATTGCCTGGTGTATCAGATAGTCCACTATTCGTATCGAAGACGATACAGAATGTAGATATCGAAGTCACAGAAGAAGGAACCGTTGCTGCGGCTTCTACCGTCGTCGGCTTAGAAGATAGGATATTAGGTCAACGTTTCGAAGCGAATAAGGAGTTTGCTTTTGCAATTATTGACAAACAGACTGGTTTGATATTGGTGTCTGGTGTATATGCTGATCCTCAACCTGTGTAACTAAATGCTGTGATTCTTGAAATATAATATTACGTTTTTTAAGTACCTAGTTAAACTTTTTTCTTTCACTTTATTAAATAGTAATTATTTAATACTAAACTTAGGTATTCTCATAGAGATCTCTAATGCTCATTGCGTCATTAACGTGTATAAATAAAAGATAAAATTATTTAATTTTAAATTGTGTGTAATTTTAAGTTATTCAAAACAATATGTTGTAAAAATTTAAATGGTACAATCTTGGATTGTAAACAATTTGATAACCTGATACACACGAATATTGAATACCGAGTAAAATTCATAATTACGAAATATTAGTTGATGCAATTAAAAGTTTATGGTTGAGAGTTGTGACCAACAGATCTTTACAATCTGTGAAATTTTCTTGTAACATTTTTATTATATGGAGTGTGGTTATTTTATACATGGTTTGGTTTTTATGTATAAATTGTATGCATGGCTTGCAAATACTCTCAGTGGACACTCATGGTAGAATTTATTAAGATATACAAGTGCTTGTAGAAATCATACGAGTGGCTCGTTTTTTTACCGGTAATTTTCTATTTCCCTATAATTAATGATGTAACAACAACTCAAATAATATTGTTGTTTATTATTATCCGACTCCTCATTATCCATAAAACCCATAAACAGGTCATAAAATAATTACGTCATGAAATTAAAAGTTCCATTAGGCTTGGTGCACAATTATTCTTATTTTATTGTAATCTACAATTTACCGACCGACACACATCAAAGTCACATTATGTCGCTTACATCATATTTCTTAGTTTATTTGTCAATATTAGTACTCAGCAAGATTAGTTAAAATTTACTGCTGTTAGATAATAATCGTAAAGCTATTGTTTAAAGATTTTACTGAAGGTAAGACGTAAAGCACAGGGCTGTGTCGCAATACAATGTTTCTCAGTATATATTAATCTGTGGTTAGTAAAAAAGATAAGCCTTCACAGAACTAATTACTAACCCTTTAATTTCAAAGATTTCAAAGACTAATAGTTTACAATCTTGTAAACTATTAGTATTTGAAATTAATTATAACGGGCATTGAACATATCTGAAAATCCATAGATCCAGTTTTATAAATATCATTTTGCCTATCTTTTTACTTTTATTATATAAAAAGTTGTCATAAAGCTTTAAAATAAATAATCTATCAAATTATCAATTTTCCTCTGAAAGCTTCTCAAATATTCCGTGTTTAACGCCTGTTATCATTTTTAAGAATTCGAATTTAATTTAATAATTATACTGTATTTGTACTGCGAATTATCAGTGCCGGATTTAGAGGTCTGGAAGCCTCGGGCAACAAAGAAGTGGAGGCCCCCCAAATAATTTTCCAAATAAAATGGTCAATTTTTAACAATTTTTAACAAACATCTTGTACCTATTTGACGGCGGATGCTTCGGTGACAGATTTGCGTCTTGTGCTTTCCCGTAATCGAGCAGTTTTTCTCCTAAGTCTCTACTGTGGAGGCCCCACTTTTGTGGAGGCCCGGGCTGTAGCCCCGGTTGCCCCCCCCTTAAATCCAGCCCTGCGGATTTTTGAGAAACTTTACAGGAAAACAACTAATAGCAATGCGTGCGCTTGGTGCCAACTTAACATAGTATTAAAATATTTTAAATATCCATTAAGCACACAAATGAGTTTTAATAATATTGAGACGTCAGTGTACACATCGCTTTTATCCTCGACATTGGAACTTGTACAAGACAATTATCAAGCTTCACACGTTTACGAAACAACTTCCCGATGGTCAAGGTAATAAAACTAAGTTAATTTTGATCGGTTGCCTGCCATATTAATTCTGTTGAAAATATCGCCCCTATTGCCCTTGGAGTTGCTCTAGGGGCATCAATCCGCACCCTTACATTCTTAAAAAAATAACTTGACAATAATTCGAATTCATAATCGGCCTCCGAAGTGGTATACAAGTTAGGGAGGGGGGGATTTCCAATACTATAAGAGGTAGAAACTTGAATAATATTCCATGCTTAATAGCTTATACGAGTACTAATAATCTTGAGCAAAATTATTTTGAACGAAATCTAATCACTTTGGAAGCAATTTGACAGAAACCTATTTCGCATCGATACGTATAGTGCGATTCAAATGAGAATAGGATCGAGTCGGCGCCATATTGTTTCGAATTAAGACTGTTATGATAGTTAAATTTATGTTAAGTTATGTTAAGATAATTGATTACTATTTAACGTTTTTATTTAAATTCGATGAAAATCGCACTTTTCAAGTGATATTTGACAGACAAAGGTCATTGACGTTCCTATTCTCATTTGAAACGCGTTATATATTCCATGTTCATTCGTTAAAAGAGCAGCTCGAGTGGGCGCTTGTGTAGCCTTTTCATTTCCACCAAATTTTTTAATCTACTACTATTTATAAGGCCCTACTGATTAAATAAGTGCATGTTGCCAGGAGGTAGCCTGGGTCACAGAATAGATATTAGTTACTACCTGGGTCAAGTGTTTAAACCGCATTTTTTATAAACAGCACAAATTCGTTACTTTTTAACCGGACATTTTCTTCTCTTGAGTTTCCATAATTGTGAAGTGGGATGAAATGATTTTTTTAATTTCAACCCATCGTGTGAGGTACCTTACAGGTCTTTTTAAATAAAAGCATTTCATACATGACGTTTTTACGAAGCCGACAATTTTCGAGTAATCAGCCTCCAAAGTGTTTTAACTACCCTGGCTCTTCTAAACATTAAAAGGTAGAAACTTGTAAGTTTTCATGCTGATAGATTATGCTAAAAACTCTTTAGGAAAATTATTTTGAGCATAATCGGACTATAAATTTTGAAGCAGATAATTTAAAGAAAACCTATTGCGCGTTGCTAGAGTCAAGAAATGTCCTAAGTCCTGATACGCTCTTGGTTAGGATATTAATGTTAGGCTTCAAAAAAATGTTGTTTCCAAGTTTGGTTAGGACAATGCAGGCTGATCACCTGATTGTCTGGCAAGAAAGATGATCCATGCGTCGGATGGACATCTAAAGTCTGACCTGATCTCTTATCAGTCGTGTCGGTTATCTGTCCCACTGGATTATGCGAGTAAAGGAAGAGAGAGTGCTCTTGTGTACTGCGCACACACTTGGTGTGTGCGCAGTACACAAGAACACAAGTGCCCACTATAAAATTACTCGTCCGTAACTGGCCTGGTTTCAATGGAACCGGCCACCATCACCGATATCGGTGTGGGAAGTTATTATCTATTATTTAAATTTTAAACCATTTTTCAATGTAAAAATATAGGTATTTACTTTGTAGCAAAAACAACAATTAATTGTTTGAATCTTATTACAAATTTAAATTCATACGTATACCTATTGAAATATGAATATCATTATACTTTGTTTTGTAAATCTACAAACTAAATTTAGTTGTGACCAAAATCTAAAATATTTCTAAATATAAAATCCTACTTCTATTAATGTTTGAAAACAAAAGGTTTAGTTGTTTTTAGAATATAAAATATTTTACCAATAGATTTAAACGCCGGGGCCCGGGGATGCATAAATGCTCTCACTCACGAGAGCTTTTTATGATCGTAACAAAAAAAACTGCACTGTAAATAGAACTCTGCGTTAATGCAATAGAGCTAAAAATCAAAGTGCAGGATTTTCAGCTCTATTGTATATTTGCAGTACAGTTTTTTCTGTCGCGACCACAAAAAACGCTCGTGGGAACGTAGCCTAAAGCATTTCCTCATTAAAAAAAAGACGTAATAACCAGCGTCATCTCGTAGCATATTTCTAAACTACCTAGAACAACAGCTTAGAAGCTGGAATATACTCCTGCCATCTATGCAGTATTGTTGACGTTAATAAACGAGAACTGTTTTTGTACGTAGTTCAGACAGGTGCTACGAGATGACGCTGTTTATAACTTGGTAAAATATGAGAAAGTTTGTAAGGATTGAAGTTTGTATGGATATAAACATAAGTGTTTATATTCTCTTTGGATAGATGGATGTTTGTTACTCTTTCACGCAAAAACCACTATTCAGATTTTGTTGAAATTTTGATATAATAGCCTCAACTAGGTACTTAGGCTCTGGATGACATAGACTACATAGACTAGGTATTTTTTTTATTTATTATTCCGAAAGGCATAATTAGAAGGTCATTGGGCATAATAAATAAAAAAAGCAAAAGCTAGTTGTATTCTAAATTATTTAGATACCTTAGAAATCTTTAATTGTTTTCTCACATATATAGAAGGTGAATTTAAAATTTTGAAATATATTTTAAGATTTATGTATTAGATTTATTTCTGTAGTAGGTAATATTATGTATTCCCAGAAAAATATAACTAAGTACCTGCCATTCAGTAATATTCTAATGAGTTGTTTTCATGAAATGCATTTTATAAGCGTGAATCCCACGTGAATATATTATTTAATAAGATTAATAGTTACTACGTAAATTTAATCTACAGGTAGGTATCAGTTCGTGTAGTTTCATGGAGTAGGTATAAAATGTGTGGAGCCTGTAACCACGGCACTTACAACAGCTATGGTTCTAGTGGCGAAGGGTTAGTATAACTCCACTCCTATCGGCTTCCCTTACGGCTTACCTTTTGACGACCCTCATCCAAATTCCTACCTATTATACAGGCTACGGCTTCCGTATGAAGGAGAACCAGCCTTCGGCTTCCTTATGAAGGAGAAACAGCCTTCGCCACTGATTACTATAGTAGGTACCCAACTTACCTAGCGAGCAACAAAACGTAGCTAAATTGTCTGTAGCCAATATTGTATAAATTATAATATCAATTTAGATATTTTCAATTGATTTTTCGGTTCTAAAATAAGTTTAGTACAAACAATCATAATCGCAAATTTATCACAAAATAAATAATACACTTATATGTATTAGGTATATTATGTTGCCCGCGACATCGTGCGCGCAAAAGAAAAATCACGGGGAACTGTACATTTTGTCGCCATTAAAAGTAGTCTATGTCCTTCCCCGTGGTCTATTCTATATCTAGGTATGCCAAATTTCATCTATATCGGCCCTGAAACTCAATTCTCGTATTTAAAGTAGACTTTCATTTAACTTTGATTGTATTGTAAGGGAAGCGACTTGTTGTCATAAACTGATTTTATGAAGTTTCGACCAATCAGAACGCGTTTCACGTTGGTTTAACGTTTACGAGAATACCATTTGACAGTTTTAGTGTCTCAGGATTTATCTCATTAATTTAAGTTCAATACAATGACCTATTTGTTACATTACTTAACTAAAAGACAAAATATTTTACTAAGCACATAATTTATAGGATTGACTTTCACAGCTGATATAGGGTAAGGGAAAGTTAAATTACCGCTTTCACATACCGCAATTGTCCGAAATTATACCTATAACAGGGCAATAAATTAAAATTTAAAAGAATCACTAACTTTCACAGTGTATCATATACCTACGTACCTATATTTGTACATTATTTTAATACTAGCTTTTGCCCGCGTCTCCGCCCGAGTAAATACATTATCCCGCGGGAACACTACTTTTTCGGGATAAAAATATCCTAGGTCCTTTCCCGGGATCCAAAATATGTCCATACGAAATTTCATAAAAATCGGTTCAGCGGTTAATGCGTGAAGAGGTAACAGACAGACAGACACACTTTCACATTTATAATACTAGCTGTTTCTCGCCCGCGTATTTACGCGGGCGAGATCGAGTATCGGGTATCCCACGGGAATACTGTACTTTTCCGGGATACAAAGTAGCCTAGAGCCTAAACTACTAGGTACCATACCAAATTTCATCGAAATCCGTTCAGTAGTTTTTGCGTGAAAGAGGAACAAACATCAATCCATAAATCCATCCATCCATACATCCTCACAAACTTTCACATTTATAATATTAGAGGTAAGTTCTATAGGCTGTGATATTAGTAAGATTAGTATAGTATCTACGAATTTGATAATTATTAAAAAAGTTTATTTGTAAAAATACATAGCCAACAAATGTTACAAAATACCGGTCAAGTGCAAGTCAGTACAAAATGGTAAAAATCCCTATAAAGTATATTTTTTTATTCTATTTTTCAAATATTTGTTGATATAGCGGCATCAGAAATACAGTCGTACGAGGATCTTTTGGCACTTGATGGGGGCGTGAGTGTCGCAAATAAGAACAATACTTATTACTAAAAGTGACATTTTACAAGACGGCGACGTTAGTACTGATTTTATCCACGTGCCAAAAGGTAAGTGTCGCAACTACAAAACAATACATATTACTAAAAGTGACATTTTACAAGACGGCGACGTTAGTACTGATTTTATCCACATGCCAAAAGGTAAGTGTCGCAACTACAAAACAATACATATTACTAAAAGTGACATTTTACAAGACGATATTAGTTCTGATTTTGTCCACGTACCAAAAGATCCTTGTCAGACTGTACATACTGCATCTGTGAAAATTTCAACTGTCTACATCTGTGAAAATTTCAACTGTCTACATCTGTGAAAATTTCAACTGTCTACATCTGTGAAAATTTCAACTGTCTACATCTGTGAAAATTTCAACTGTTTACATCTGTGAAAATTTCAACTGTCTACATCTGTGAAAATTTCAGCTGTCTAACTATCAAGTTTCATAAGATACAGACTGGTGACAGACGGACAGCGGAGTCTTAATAATAGCCAAAGGGTAAAAAGGCTAGAGACAAAAAAATACAACAAACATAAAAAATCTTATTAGGTACACAAAAGGATTAGTTCTAAGCATTATTTTAGGAGCAAATAGGCCTAATATATTTTAATATCAGCGTTAAATTGTTTAACCGTTAAAAAACATTAAACTGTAATCAAAGTAGGTATTTACTTTCCATCTCTGTACAATATAACTAACCAAGTTTTGTTAAATTCTTTTCCTTTTCCAATGGGTTTCATCCTACTATTTTTTTTTACTTTTTATCATTTTTATAAGCTTCTGCTCTAGCCTCTAGTCCAGGGTTTCTCAAACTTTTGGCTCCACGAACCCCTGTTAAAGTTTCCAGATGACAACGAACCCCTTGACTAACCAATTATATCCTCCAAGGTTGTTGAAGAAAAAAGGTTTTTATTTCAATATAAGGTAACAAAAACAGTGTCAAAAGAAATATATTTTTAATATTAGTTTTAACCTTAATTCTGACTCGGCATCAAGTTGATTTCTGTATTTCGTTTGCATCATGACCAGTGTGAAAACTGAAAATCCACTCTTAAGTCATCAAGCCGCCATTACGTAAATCTTGCCGCGAGTCCCATACCGACGAATGGCGAACCCCTAGGGGTTCGCGTACCCCACTTTGAGAAACCCTGCTCTAGTCTAATACCATTTGATTGTGTAAATAAACAGGCGATTGAATGATTGCGGTCCGATAGTAACTTATGTGTCGTGATGACTGATGACTATAATCTGCTTCGGTTTTCCCCACATTATCGCTCACCACGCTTTTTTTACCTTTTTCCGAGTACATACAATTATCTAATTATTTTCCCCGAGTTTCACAAAATTAAATATTTTATCACAAAATATATTATGTTGTTTATTTATGTCACTTATTTCTCATACAAATCGTCATTATTGTTTTAACTATTAACTAAACGGTACTGTCATAAAATAAAGTGAAATTGTGCATTTGAAAGACATAATTGTTTTGTTAAAAATCGATAAAATATCACAAAATAACCAAACCAGTTTGGTTTATGTACTTTTTTAGATAAACTCAACTCAACAGTTATTCAATCAACGTTATCGGTGGTATTTGTAGATTGCAATTTAATAACACTCAGTATACTTTAAAAAATTGTCTTGAATGGTCACTCACGATGAAGCTAGTCTATATACTTTTGTTATTTAAATCTTGTGCGTTCGCAATTGAATTTAGTTCAAGAGCTAGAAACTTCAGCTTAGAAATTTTATATCATACGCAACAAGAAAATGATGGACATGTTGTTATTTCTCCCTTTGGAATCTGGTCGCTGATGACAACAGTGGCAGTCGGCGCCGAAGGAAGAAGTCAATCTCAGTTAGAGCAAGTTCTATGTCTACCCAAATCTCAGTTCAGTATCGTGAATGGTTATCAAAGTTTAAGTAAAACCGTGTTGAACGCAGAAACTAAAGATGTTAATTTGACAAGCTATAATTTTATGTTCATCGATCAAGGGTTCACAATAAATCCAGATTTTAAGAAAAAAATAGAAACGGACTTTAATACAGACATTATGAATCTTCAATTTAATTCACCTACTGCAGCAGAAATGGCAAATGATATTATCAGAAACACTGGTTCAACTTTATCCGATGTTTTCAACGCAGACGATTTCTCTCAATCGAAATTCATACTTACTAATGTTATAAATTTCAAAGGACTTTGGAAATCACCATTCAACGAATCGAATACAAGAGTCGAACCATTCTACGATGAGAATAATAACAAAATAGGAGAAGCAAAAATGATGTACAAAAAAGACCTCATCCCGTTCTCCAGGATAAATGCCTTACAATCTAATGTCGCGGAGTTACCATATGGAAATGAGGACAAGTTTTGTATGCTTCTTATCTTACCAGACTCTAAAGTCAAAGTTACTGATGCTTATAAAAACCTCCAGAAGGTTCCAATTAAGGAAATATTTGACAAATTACAACAAGACGTTAATGATTTCGGATTACAGGATATGGAAATCAAATTGCCAAGATTTAAAATATCAACAAACATTGCTTTAAACAAACCGTTCATGAACATGGGTGTCATTGATATATTTGATGAAGCCTTGGCTAATTTTAAACCTATTACAGATAATAGCATATACGTTTCGGCTATTATACATAATGCAAATATAGAAGTGACTGAGACAGGTACAACGGCGTCTGCAGTCACCACCGTTGATTTTCAAGAACGTTTCGCGACGCCTAAATTCGAAGCAAATAGACCATTTATTTACTTCGTAATGGAAAAACCGACTGCTACTATAATTTTTAGTGGATTATATTCAAAACCTACAGTATTTTAGAAAACTCTGTCATTTCTACCAACCATAAGAGGTGGAAACTTGTAACTTTCCATGCTGATAGATCATATTTTAAGAAAATTATTTTGAGCTAAATCGGATAAAAACTCTTATTTTATTTTGAAAAAAAATCCTATTGCACGTTGATAGTAACAGAACGCTCCTAGTCCTTATCCTGACATGCTCTTAGTTAAGTTTTTATATTTTTTAACACGCTTTGATTAGGTCGAATTTAACCATCTTCCAAGGATCGTAGCGTCATGAAAATTGGCAGCTGTATCTAGTTCTGATGACAATACAATAATATGATACTGTCGAACTGATCTGATGATGGAGCCGGAAGATATGAACTGGAACTTCGTGATGGAACATTGTAGCATCTGTGTTTGGACTTCTTAGAAAAGCCTTGTAATGAACTTTGACCACGATTAGGTTTCAAGGTCTGATGATGAAGACGGAAGATAGGCACTGGCATCCCATGATGGAATATTGTATCATAGCCGTGTTTGGACTACTTAGAAAGGTCTTGTTATGAACTTTGACTACGGTTAAGTTTCAAGGTCTGATGATGAAGCCGAAAGACAGGAACTGGCATTCCATGATGGAATATCGTATCGTAAATGTTAGAAATATTTCGTTATCAAAGACAAAAAAGTATAAAATAAATTAATAGCTTAAAAACACAAAAAAACACGCTTTTATTAATGCACGTAAAAACCAAAAATAAATTATGAATCATTCAAGTTGTCTCTATTTCTGGGATGAAGTGTAAACTATGTGCTTTTAATTATAATATTTGATTGTAAAAGCGTGGGGCATTGGACTTTTTGTATAACTTGCTCAGAAATCAAGTTAAGTGGTGTTACGGGAAGCGGGTTACAGAGATCGGTGCTCTAACTGGAGTTGCAGCACGACTAGTAGGTGACTCTACTTTAAACAGTCTGTTCAAAGTACCAGTTTGTCGAACTCAGACAAAACATGCGCCAGGCGCCAGCAGCGAGGAGACACGACATTCGCCGACATTTTGAACGCCTCTTCTTTCCAGCAATTAAGTATATATCTAAGTAGGGTATATATAAGTAGGGTAAAGCGTCAACAATGGCAAAATGTAGAGTTCTTGTTCGTGGACGAGATATCTTTGGTTCCCTTTGGTAACCCTTTGGCGGTATAAACGTTATGCTCTTGTGCGACCTCATGCAGTTTCCACCAGGAAGTAAGTATTAGTATTTGTTTACAAGAAAGTCTTTCCTGTTCCAGCGCCCCACACTTTTACAATCAAATATTATAAATAAAAGCACATTATAGTTTACACTTCAGCCCAGAAATAGAGACAACTTGAACGATCCATGATTTGTTTTTGGTTTTTACGTGCATTTATAAAAGCGTGTTTTTCTAGTGTTTTCTAACTATTATTCCAGAACAATATGAATCGAAACATCATGATTAACCAGAATGGAATATGTTTCAATTTCAACTTTCAAGCAATAAAATATTCCAACACCGTACATGGTAAGTTAGTATAAGTGGTAACTAATATCTATTCTGTGGTATAAGTAACAGTAGCGAATGAGAGGTATCTTTTGACTTTTAACCTCCAGACGTCCAGTCTCCAACAATGATAAGAGTTCAGAGAGAACATGATATCTAAGAATTTACACTCCTTTATTATTTTAAACACACTATTATAATTCTTGTCTTACTATTCTTACTTTAATAATAACCTAACCAAGAGCATGTCAGGACATGTCTAAGGAGGGTTCCGTAACTATAAACGCGTAATATGCTTGTTTTTTTTTTTAATTACTCCAAAAGTTACAGTCCGATTTGGTTCACAATAATTTTCCTAAAGAGTTTTTAGCATGATCTATCAGCATATAAATTTTCAAGTTTCTATCTCCTATAGTTTAAAAATGCTAGGGGGGGGGGACCAACTTACAAATACTTTGGAGGCCGATTACTGGAAAATGGTCAACTTTATAAAAAAGTAACTTAAGAAACTATGCCTTTATTTTAAAAAAAGCTATTCTACGATACGATGGGGTAGAGAGAAAAAATATTTTTCATCCCCACTCACTGGAGAGCCATCCCTAAAATATAAAATATTTTTTTTTTTATGATCCCGAAACCGTGATCTATACACAATCTATAACTGCACCAAATTTCATCAATTTATGTTCATAATTACAGGAGCTAGAGGCGCGGACAGACAGACAGACAGACAGACAGATAGACAGACAGACAGATAGACAGACAGACGGACGGACAGAGCGAAACTATAAGGGTTCCTTAAGTATTACGGAACCCTAATAAAAATACATACTCCTATTTTTTTTTTAAGTTATTGCTTTTCTCTCAAGTAAACTACGAACGAGGCGAATTCCAAGACAAGGAAGGCTCTTTATTCGTCTCTTCGTGACTTTCAGCTTATAGAAGCTGGCAGTGGTTTTAATTATAGGAGCTAAATATAAAGGCAGCATTCGCATTCTAACTGCCGCCGGCAGCTGCGGCTTGGCAGTCGCACAACTGCGGCTCGGCGGTCGCGACCCACTGCCGCAGCTGTACGGTGCTGCCACGTCCTTTCGGATATCAGCAACCGCAGTTTCAGTCGCGACTGCCACGTGGACTCAATGAGGAGTCAGTGTTAACGTTATTTTTATAAGTTTAAAGTTCAGAATCTTAAAAAGGCGGATTTTTAGCAGTTAACTCAACTAAAAATTCGTCATTTTCGTCAGTAAATGACGCCATTTTGACTACCGTAATATGAGCGAGCTCCGCTGCCATACTGTCTTCCCATTGACTGGACGACTGATTTTTTTATTAAATAAATGAATAGCACTCTTATATAATATTAGAAACTTCTCAGAGGAATCAGTATAATAATTATTATGAATAAGTTATCAATATTTTCATAGGTAGAGCGATTTGTTTCCAAAATTTCGCCAAGTCTCGTGAAAACGCTCCATACAAAAGTCGTACCCAACGTCTTAGTTTATAAAATACTAGCTGTTGCCCGCGGCTCCGTCCTCCGTGTATTTTTTTGGGATGAAAAGTAGCCTATGTTTTAATCCAGAGCCTAAACTACTACCATACCAAATTTCATCAAAATCCGTTCAGTAGTTTTGACGTCAAGGAGTAACAAACATCCATCGATACATACAAACATCCATACATCCATAAATCCTCACAAACTTTCACATTTATAATATAAGTAGGACTATAAAATATAAGACCGCAGGCAAAACTGCAGGGAAATATTTTTAAATATCTCCGAAATTTGTGCGATTCAGTTCATACTTATATACTAAAATGAATGTTTTTGTATATCATAATAATAATAATATCTATAGTCACCTCACACCACGTCAATCTGGTCCCATGGTAAGTTCCCGAAGAACTTGTATTACGGGTACCTACCAGACAACGAAAATATATTTAATACTTTTATACTTATACATTTAAGAGTCTTATTATATTAAACACATATTATACACATTCATGACCCAGAAACACAGAAAAACTTTTGTTCCTTCGGTGGGATTCGAACCCGCGATCCCGTCTTTAGCACCAACACGGTCATCCACTGAGCCACAGAGACCGTCTTACATAATGTAAGTAAACTAATGATGTAGGTTATTTTTACTAATTTAGCAAAAAAAAATTGTACCTAGTACCTATTAATTTAATTACTAAACTACACATCAAATATTATATTTTTTACGTTTTTCAAGTATACCTACCTCAATTTTCTGAGTATATTAAAATAAAACTAAGTATTTTATATTATGGAGTCGTCTCCCCTATCGCCCAGCAGTAAGCGTGATGATGATGATGTTTGCCTTTTTTATCCGGTAAGTAATCCAATATGTGTAAACACATAATTACACGTATTTGCCAGTTTTTCCAGTGCAATTTAGTAGTGGATTCTTTACACCCCGAATCCCCATGTTGGCTACGTCATACAAATCAATATATTTCTGTTACTGTATGGAAAAAAATAAAAATACTCAAATCAAATACGCACTGACGTACGCACTACATCGCGATACAAAAAACCCACTTACATATAAAGTTATCCTTAATGATACTGTAAATGTTGAAAACAAATTATTACGACTCTAATGCTGAAGATATTAAATACAAAATCGCTTGCAGATTTTCTTTTCCTATTCTTGTCTAATCCAATACAAGTAAAAGAGACGACACTAGTTTGTTATGTTGTTTTGATCGCCAGTGTTTAACCTGTTTTAAGTTCATATAATGAAACTGGCTGTGTACACTCAGTGTATTCGGAATCGACATTGTGAAGCGGACATTCACAATGAAGTCTTTATTTTTCTTAATATTCGTTATCGCGTCATGTTCTTGTGCAGTAGAGTTCAGTTCGCGGGCAAGAAACTTTAGTATCGAACTCCTACATTATACACAAAAGGAGAAAGAGAGACATGTCGTCATATCACCGTTCGGAATATGGAGCCTCATGACGGGCATAGCATTGGGAGCAGCCGGTAACAGCAGATCACAGCTATCCAGAGCTTTCTTCCTACCTAGCAACCAAAACACCATCATCAACGGGTATCAAAATCTTACGAAGACGGTTTTGGATCCGACCACTAAAGGTGTGACTTTAACTAGTAAAAACTTCATGTTCGTCGACCGAGGTTTTACTATCGACCCTACTTTCGAAAGAATCATGCTCTCCGACTTCAGTGCTATGATACGAAATCTTAACTTTAAAGATCCCGACTCTGCGGCGAAGATAGCCAACAATTTAATTCAAGGTTCCGGTGCTAGTGTCTCCAACGTCCTAAGATCTGATGACTTCGAGCAATCAAGAATGATACTAACCAATGTGATAACATTCAAAGGACTTTGGGCTTCGCCGTTTAATGTATCAGAAACCACCATTGAATCGTTTTACGATGAAAACAAAAGGAAATTGGGAGAAGTTAACATGATGTACCAAAGAGCTCAGCTGCCGTTCTCCAACATGCAATCGTTGTCGTCTCTCATCATAGAATTACCGTACGGGCGAGACGGTAAATATTGTATGATGGTCCTATTACCGTACCCAAAAATAAAAGTGGAGGATGTTTACGCGAACCTTCAAAGAGTGTCGTTCGGTGAGATATTTGACAAGCTGCAAAAGGATGTAAACGAATTCGGACTGGAGGACGTGGACGTGAAATTGCCACGATTTAAGATATCAACCAACATAGTTCTGAACAAGCCGCTAAACAATATGGGCGTATACGATATTTTCGATCCGAATTTAGCGAATTTCAAACATATTACGAACGAAGAGATTTTCGTTTCTGCGATCGTACACAAAGCGGACATAGAGGTCACTGAGTCAGGAACTGTGGCGTCGGCGGTGACGTCAGCTTATTTTTCCGACCGTATCTCCACACCCAACTTCGAAGCGAATCGGCCGTTCATTTATTTTGTTATGGAAAAACCGACGAGGACTGTCATATTTGGAGGGATTTACTCGAAGCCCTCGGTGTTTTGATTTCCTCAAAAGGTTTTACATTGAATACCCATGTTCAAATTAACTCCAACGACCAATAAGTTAATGCCCATGTGAACCTTTTAGTTACGAAGGCTGCTGGTGGAAAGAGAGATAAAACTGTAGACGTAATGAATTGCGCATTTCGTTAAACTTAAAAACGTAACATAAACGTTTCTATCAGGGTCGGGAATGCCTTGTCAGATATAAAGAGTAGCTGTAGAAGTCCAATAAGATCAATATACATAAATTAACGGTTGTAAGAATTTTTGTGTATCCTAAGTACACCCTAATGTATGTAGCTATTAATACTCATTGGTTATTGCTGTGATACAAGTACTCGTGTAGTGTTAATGAGACTGCGTTTTGTAATTAGCTCTAAGAAATTTCAAGTATCAAGTAAAAGTTTGTTATCAGTAGGTGCTAGGTAGTTATGATTCGCCTATTTTTTTTTTTTATTGTTCACAAGATGTGCTTTTGACTAATTTAGATTAAAGTCACTGTATGTATTTGATTTTATTTCATTGGTCTTACTTATTTAAGATTAATAAATGTAGAGCGAATTTGTTTTAAGGTTTTAAATTTTATGTCACAACTTTTTCTGACGGTTACAGTTTTTTGTAGAAAATTTTCTTAGAACATTTTCTAAGATCTAGCTATGAATCAAGTTAATGTTCCTGCTCTAATTTTATTTAGTTAAGACACTATCTTATTATCTGTTATCCTAATTATATTTATAAAAAAAATAATTAAGTTACTGATTTCTATTAATCCTTACACACATTATTAAACATTTAATATGTTAAATAAATATATAATATGTTACAGTTAAAACCCGTTTTTCGTTATAACTCGTTTTCCCTAGTTAAAACTAGGTTTTACTAAATGCCTATGTTAAAACTAGAAATACCTAGTCAAAACTAGAATTTGATTTTCAAATAAAACTATTGTAACTCTGACTTTTAGTTACAACGAGCACTAGGGAAACTAATTTGGGATGAAAAGCAAGATATAGTTTTAAAAATATTTATTATAAGATGTAAGACATAGAGTCATATACCTAGTAAAAATAATAATCTTACACAAAAGAAACAGATTAGGGAACATCAAAGTAAAATAAAATAATCAAATCCCACCAAAAACATTCTGTAAAAAACTAGCCAAGTCTCGATGGAGCTGCTTGTTTATCTCTAAAAAGTAATGAAATCTAGACAAAGTCGTGCCAAGTCTAAGGATCCTTACTGCGATTTATTTATTATTATAGTTAATGTTGTGTGACTTGGCCGTTGAAAATTCTTTATACGTTAGTGGGTACAAGTCAATTTTGTTTACACGTAATGTTATATCAGATTCTGTTGTAACTACCTATGTTTGTTAAGCGAGATAATAGCCCATACTGGTATTGGTAATTGGACGCTAGTGTCTTATTTTAGGCGTTGTTGATTGTATAACACATGTATTGGAGCAATGGTGTCATGGAGCCCCTTTTGTACCCTTGTGTACTCTTCAACGGCCAAGTCACACAACATTAACTATAATAATAAATAAATCGCAGTAAGGATCCTTAGACTTGGCACGACTTTGTCTAGATTTCATTACTTTTTAGAGATAAACAAGCAGCTCCATCGAGACTTGGCTAGTTTTTTACAGAATGTTTTTGGTGGGATTTCACTTCTTTTTGTAGAAACGTAGGAATATTGATTTATTTTACTAGATTTTAGTGTAATTTGTTTATTTAATTTGTGTAATGTTCGAGTAGAATAAAGTTAATTGTTCGACTATTTCTTCTTGTAAACTTGTAAGTATAAGTATAAAAGCCAGTCCAGTCTTAACCAGAGTTTTCCTTTAATTTCATTTATATGCGTATTAAAAGCAGAAGGGGAGGCATTCGCCCAGCAGTGGGACGCTAGGGCTAGATTAAATTAGAAGATGTGTCCTACTTCACTGGATTTTTGCAATGACAGTCGATTTTTTTATGTACCAATAGTAGAAGGGGGCATTACCATATCTCTAATCAGCTGAGACCAGCTGAGGGTTCTTCATCAGATACTTCAGACCTTCGATTTTTGACATCAAATGAAGTGGCCCACCAAGTTGAATATTTTTTGTAAAGGCAGTATGTCGATCTCTAATAGTTTGGTTGGGCTCTTGTGTTTTCTAATAAGGGTCACCAGGTACTCCAGATCTTCGATTATCCTAGTTTTTACAGTTTTCCCTTTATGTGGCCATTAAACCTTATCTCTGTACCAAATTTCAGCTCTCTGAGTTTATGGGAAGTACTAGTTCTATTCTGATGATCATGAGTGAGTGACTGGGTGAGTGTCATAAATGCGAAACTTTGCTGTCGTTTAACTTCGGAACTAAATGACCTACAGACTTAAAATTTTGGATTTTAAGTATGTGATTATACTTTACTGGATGACGAAAATTTCTGCGTTCTGGTCTTATCCAGAGGTTCTCAAATAAGGGCCTGAAAATGCGGCGAAATGGTTCCAGTAAATAATGGTACGGCAGTGTTTGCTTCGCGCTCGACTTGGCGGGGGCACTGCCGTGCCCCCAGATCGACGTTCTGGTCTTATCCAGAGGTTCTCAAATAGAGGCCTGAAAATGCGGCGAAATGGTTCCCGTAAATAATGGTACGGCAGTGTTTGCTTCGCGCTTGACTTGGCGGGGGCATTGCCGTGCCCCCAGATCGATTATCCTAGTTTTTATAGTTTTCCCTTTATGTGGCCATTAAACCCTAACTCTGTACCAAATTTCAGCTCTCTGAGTTTATGGGAAGTACTAGTTCTATTTTGATGATCATGAGTGAGTGAGTGAGTGAGTGAGTGAGTGAGTGTCGTAAATGCGAAACTTTGCTTTCGCTTAACTTCGGAACTAAAGGACCTACAGACTTGAAATTTTGGATTTTAAGTATGTGACTATAGCTTACTGGATGACGAAAGTTTCTGCGTTCTGGTCTTATCCAGAGGTTCTTAAATAGGGGCCTGAAAATGCGGCGAAATGGTTCCAGTAAAGGATGGTACGGCAGTGTTTGCTTCGCGCTCGACTTTGGCGGGTGCACTGCCGTGCCCCCAGATAAGTTAACAGAACACAATAGGGTATTATCCTATGATGATAATATACATCAGATTGTTGATATTTTATCGCTAAACATTAATTTAAACCAATTTAACCAACTATTTACACAAAAATATGTATGATTTTTATAAAATATCAAAAACTAGCGACCCGCCCCGGCTTCGCACGGGTACAATACTGATACTAATACTACAGAATGTCTTTAAACCTCTAACAAAACGGGCGAAATTTAGTCAAAACAAACAGAAACAAATTAATATAGGTACCTACCTACTAAATTCCAATGAAATAAGTAGGTGGGTATACTTTTATCGTATTTAATACCTATACTCTTCAGGACTAACAATACAACAAACACTAAATAAATAGGTATTCAAGAATCAAGTATCTATCCATCTTAGTTACAACGAACACAAAACAAAAAATTTACTCATAGAAGTCATAGATATAAACCCCGCACGCGCACCCCCGCCTTGGTAACGCCCACTTCGCAACGGGCCGTGCCGTGCAGCAGAAATCGTAATATTTTAATTTCGCCATAACTTCAAAACCAAACGTCCAATTTTAATCATTCAAAGACCAAATATTATCTACATAAACTGTACTTAGTGATGAAACAATTTATTTTGATAAGGATTAATAGCATGAGTAAAATAAACGCGTTTAAATGTAGTCCAAAAAAAATTCAAGATTTCTAAATAAAAAAATGGTTGTTGTGCCTCACTCGACATAGATAGGTATAGTGTGTCGCGGACTTTTTTGTAGATATTTATAAGATCTACAATTAATTAGAACATTTTATGGTTCTATCTTTTATAGTTTAGGCAGCGTACGCAAAATAAGTAACTTTTCTGGTTGATTTTTTACACCTTGTGTCCGAAAAACCCAAATATCTTACGGAACCCTATTTTTTCCCAAAATAAAATTTAGCCTATGTTACTCGTGGATAATGTAGCTTTCGAATGGTGAAAGAATTTTTGAAATCGGTCCAGTACTTTTTGAGCCTATTCATTACAAACAAACAAACAAACAAACAAACAAACAAACAAACAAACAAACATACAAACAAAGTTTACCTCTTTATAATATTAGTGTAGATAAAATTATGAATTTTTCACGTTTGACCACGTGACTAAAAACGCACGAGATTGGAATGTGACGTCATATTCTTGTACTTCTTCTTCTTTTATTAATGTCTTCCCGATTTCCATAAAGAATATCCAGCATCGAATCATTAACGTCATGCGTCAGCGAGTAATAGCCACTTTTTCTGCATTTCAGTGTTCTTTGGTAGGGTCACAAAGATTTTCCCCGGTTTTTTAATAAACGTATTAGTACATTTTGGCACTACGCACCATTTATAAGGCATTTTTAATAGGCTTAAAACATTTATTTAAAAACGTAAATAGTAGGTATTCTGGGATTTGGCATTTTCAGTGTAATTTGATACTTGACACTTGACAGTTACAATGTTACAAGAATGTGACGTCATGACAACTCATTATAGCGTTTTCGCGCCTTTAATATTAATTTGAACCATGAAGCATAGATACCAGGAGTCCGAACGGTATAGGCTTTTTAATAATAATTATGTACACAATAATAGGACCAGATCTTAGTTCTCTTTTCTGCCGCTAGGCGTGCGAGACCGACGAGTACCGCGTGTTGCCAATACTATTATACCGAGTGTTGCCAATACTATTATTTATTACAATTATTTTTAAATTACCGTTAGGCAATTACCGTGTTCTACGGTATCTATTTTTCGAGAACAGTTTCTAAGAATTTCCTAAAACTTTTATTTAATAAGATTTCAATCTTTCCAGAGCTGTCAATAGCAACTTTAAACTTCCCGCGTAATTTCAAACGAGTGCATGTCGGACCGTCGCGCGCTCTACCGGCAAAAATCTGTCCCCGTAATTGAGACCATTATTTTAACATTACGTTCGGACTCCTTGATATCTATACTTCGTGATTTGAGGCATGAAGCATAGATACCAGGAGTCCGAACGGTATAGGCTTTTTAATAATAATTATGTACACAATAATAGGACCAGATCTTAGTTCTCTTTTCTGCCGCTAGGCGTGCGAGACCGACGAGTACCGCGTGTTGCCAATACTATTATACCGAGTGTTGCCAATACTATTATTTATTACAATTATTTTTAAATTACCGTTAGGCAATTACCGTGTTCTACGGTATCTATTTTTCGAGAACAGTTTCTAAGAATTTCCTAAAACTTTTATATAATAAGATTTCAATCTTTCCAGAGCTGTCAATAGCAACTTTAAACTTCCCGCGTAATTTCAAACGAGTGCATGTCGGACCGTCGCGCGCTCTACCGGCAAAAATCTGTCCCCGTAATTGAGACCATTATTTTAACATTACGTTCGGACTCCTTGTTATCTATACTTCGTGATTTGAACTTTTAGTCTAATTTGCAAGGAAAAGAAAGAAATTCACAAAGAATGGTTCAAACTGCTAATGTATTTTGGTATTAGGAACAATTTGACATACTTTTCAAAAACTTGGAAAATACCCTATTGGGTATCAAACAATAAAAAATAATGAAACAACCTAAAAATTAAATTAAAAATTAAAATAAAATGAGAATCTACTTTGTCGAATCAGGGCCTTTAGTCAAGAAGCATTCGATAATATCCACGGTGAAGTTCGAAAACAAAATGTATGGGATTTGACATGAGGCATCGCAAGCGACGTGTTATTTAACGATGACTTGTGTCAAATTCCACACATTTTTGATTTCGAAGTTCGCCGTCGAAATTATCGATTGCATCTTGACTAGAGAACATTGTGACGTCTCGCTACCAATCAGAGTAAGATACGATCATCCGATGAACTTTGACCTCGGTTGGAATAGTTTTAACTGCGAGTTTTTGGAAAACGCATTTCGACTAGTAAGAACTAGTTTTAACTGATATAAAATTTTGAGCATTAGTTAATTCTAGTTTTAACAAAGGTGTTTAGTTAAAACAAGTTCTAACTAGAGAAAACGCGTTGTATCTAAAAACTGGTTTTAACTGTAACATATATAATGTGTCATGGGATACTCATCCCAACTTACCTGTCCGGTAGTTGTGGTATAGTATACGGGTATGCGACCCCGGCTTCCCTAGCTATTACTGTCCTATCCCTTGCCCTCCTGGGCGGTAATATCCTACATTTCCTATTTCCCACTCTAACTTACCAATCTTCCTTTCCACACCACCTATCCTTCCCTTTCCCTATTCCTACCCTCCCCACCAATCCGTGGAAACGCAACGGATAATCATAAAAATAATTTAATTATCCAAAATGGCGGCGATGTGGTTCACCACCCATCACGTCTCGTTTCTCGCGGAGGTGAAAAGCGGACCATGGAGAGCCGCTTCGCTACGTTGAATGTAAGAGGAAGAATGTATGGTGATAATGAAAGTGAACAAAGCGAAACGAGTATGTAAGGATCGTAGCAAGTGGCAAAAAGTGGTCCCTGCCTACCCCTTTATGGGAAAAAGGCGTGATTATATGTATGTATGTATGTATGTATATATAATAATAATTGTCAATATGTTACATAGCATATTGACAATTATATCGTTTAGATATTTTACGTGATTTTCATTATTAATGGTAAGTTTTTATCTATCAACTCTATCTCCCTTAATATTCGTGTATAAAATATTTACTGACTATTCAAAGAAAAATAAGCTTTTGTCACTTCTAAATTCTAATAATCATGAACGTTAAAGTTCTACTCAAGACTATAATATATGTTATACCCTCACGCAAGAATGCTAGAAAAAACACTAGAAAAGGCGCCAGGGAGTAGATCACAATAAAAAAACAGTATAACTGGGAGTCGTTCGTTTATTCGTCTCACAAAGTTTCAATTATCAAGATCTTATGATATAATGACGGCGACGAACAAATAAACAAAATTAAAAACTTTAAGTAACCCTGAATTGTCAAGCAACAAGCTGATGATGATGATTTTTTGCGTCGCGGGCTAAAAAGAGAGGCAAATAAAATTAAGTCAGTCGCATCCCTGTAGTAAAAAACTAAAGAGACTAGATCATTAAGTTTAATCATGCTTTCAGCTAAAGAGCGTCAACTTGCTCTAGATAATATTAATGGTAGCACCACTTGTAACCGATTCGGTAGTGGCAACCAATTGGTGGCGTCACTAGAAGCAGATCCGATCACTGGTACCAAATTGGTGGTACCAATAGTGGCCGATTAGGTTTCCTACACCAGCTGCTGACGCTACCTTAGCTGACTCTTAAAAGGTTGTTCTGCCACTAGGTAACCAAGCCAAGTAACGTAGTATTATGAATAAGAAGGAATTTTGTGTTTTCTTTGTAGACATTATTTTCCATAACAAGTTTTGAGTCAAGTCGAGTCTGCTTGCAAATCAACTTTCTACGGGAGAAACCCGCATCCTTACATTACACAACACTTCTTGATAGTCTCATAATATTATCTTCTAGTAAAATACATTATATATTAATAAAAGGTATATATTTAAAACTCACTATTAATGATATTGCACTTTATAGGTCAACCACAATTTATTATGCATCTTTCGATTCAGGATACACGGAATTTTTAAGAATTAATCTACAGGTCGGGTAGGGGGTTGTTGTTGTTGCTATCTTGTTGCTATCGGGTCTTTGGCTACAAGCATTACCGTCACCTAATACGGGCACATTGCTGGATCGAACAGCTTTCCGGTTAGCCACATCCCTGCGTCTTGGCACCCCCCACGTTGTCCCCCATCGCTGTGTTTGTGGCGCAAACGTGGACAGCCTCGGACACCATGGGCTGTCCTGTCAACGAAGCGCCGGCCGCATCTCCCGACATCACTGCCTGAATGATCTCATCCGTCGGGCTCTTGTCACCGCCGGAGTGCCAGCTGTGCTGGAACCCTCTGGTTTGGCGCGCGACGATGGCAAGAGACCAGACGGTATGACCCTGGTTCCTTGGAAAGTGGGACGGGCTCTTGTATGGGACGCTACTTGCGTCGATACACTTGCTCCGTCCCATGTCCAGGGCACCTCGAGTACTGCAGGTGCGGCCGCCAATCAGGCGGAGAACCTCAAGCGGCGCAAATATGAGAACCTTAGTGGGGATCTCATATTTGAACCTTTTGGGGTTGAAACCCTAGGTACATGGGGTCCGGGTGCGCACAAACTTTTCAGAGAAATTTCCAAAAAACTCATTGAGGCCACTCGAGACCCCAGAGCCGGCACCTACCTGGCCCAGAGAGTGAGTATCGCAATCCAGCGAGGAAACTCTCTGAGCCTTCTAGGTACTCTGCCTGGTGGGGACGACCTGGGAGATTTCTTTTTTTTGTAGCCTTTTAAGTTTTGGAGCAGTTATTAATTATTTTTTTTAGTATTACTTTTATAGTTTGTAAATATTTTAATAGCTATCTACAGGTTAAATCTGGCCTCACACAATTAATATTGTCCATTTACCGGCAAACATCTAACATACAGAAAATATTATATCTGGGGGCGCAAGGGTACTACCAGACCACCTTTTCTCGAAGCGTTTCTTTGATTTTAAAAACCCTCATAACTTGGGATTGGATTATATCAGATAAATGAAATTTTCGGGATAATATGTTCCCAATAGCAGACTGATTTAAACATGTAAAGTTTTAATTGCATAAGTCTTTAAATACTTGAGATTTTATTGATATCTCCCCTGATTTAGTTACTGACTCACTGATGATCAACAAAATTATTGGAGACTTCCGGATGTCTTAGAAAACTGAAATGTGCTATGTAATCTAGTATTAGCACATAAACAACATAAAAATAGTTAAACTTAGAACTTTTATGCTCCAACCCCTCAAACTTGGGGATGAAAAATTGTAAGAGACTTGCTTACGCAAAGTTTTACTCTAGAGGTATGAAAATTGTTTTAGGAATCCGTGTTATAAATAGTACTTAATAATAAAAAAAAAAGATTGTCATAACAGCTCTTAATAAAAGTAAAATTAAAAATTTTAAAAACCCCCCGACACAAAAAATAAACTCTAAAAAATAAAAAATAATATTGCAAACCTATTATAATTATATTATCACATATTATAATATCATGTAAGTTGAAATATTTTTATTTTCCAATCGTCGCCTCGTCGGGGGACCGCTAAAGTTTATAAAGTATTTTTACAACAACAGCTAATTAATTATTACGAATTACATTTAGGTATGAGCGAATTTTTTTTGAAGTAAATTCTTTTGTTCTTTCTGCGACTACTATAGCGGTCCCCCGACGAGACGACGATTGGAAAATAAAAATATTTCAACTTACATATTATAATATGTGATAATATAATTATAATAGGTTTGCAATATTATTTTTTATTTTTTAGAGTTTTTTGTGTCGGGGGTTTTTTAAAATTTTTAATTTTACTTTTATTTTATCCTTTTTAAAGTAGGTATAAATAATGGTTACCTTACCATATACATACTTTCAACATCATTGAAGTAAGATGGTTCCAAATTTCGAATCGATAGGACATGTGGACGATAGTCAGATCCCCTCATCAACTAATAAAGAAAAGATGATCTCAAACGGCTAATCAGGTAATGGTTACCTTACCATGTTCTTTAAATATCGTTGAAGTAATACGGTACCAAATTTCGAATCGATCAGACATAAGAAAGTTAGTCAGATCCCCTCATCAACTAGGAAAGAGCTGATCATCTTCAAACGGCTGATCAGGTCATGGTTACCTTACCATGTTCTTTGAATATCGTTGAAGTAACACGGTACCAAATTTCGAATCGATCGGACATTGGAAAGTTAGTCAGATCCCCTCATCGACTAGAAAAGAGCTGATCATCTTCAAACGGCTGATCTTCCCACCACCAATTTTCTCATCAAACGAAGCTACGAATACTCTCGATTAAGTCATCAATATTCTCTTTCAGTGCGCTTTCATTTGAGACCCCACTCGAGTATATTTGCACATTCGGTTATTCTTCCCCGCTTTCACCCCCCACAACTTTTAAACGGCTTAACCGATTTTCATCAAACATGTCTAAGAACACTCGCATGTAAGTCACCTTTAATACAAAAGAAACTAAATTGAAATCGCTTCATCCGTTCGGGAGCTATGATGCCACAGACAGACAGACATACACACACACAGACAGACAGACAGACAGACAGACACGTCAAACTTATAACACCCCTCTTTTTGCGTCGGGGGTTAAAAAGAAGTGAAATCCCATCAAAAACATTTTCATGTAAAATGATGTCACATGACCCACACTGTCAAAAAACTATCAGATCTTTTGTAAAACCAAGCTTCTGATTCTACCCAACTTCTAACTCTACACACCTTAACTCTACAACCCTAACTTTACAAACTCTACACCTTAATCAAGTTATGTGGCTTGGCAGTTTCGTTCCTACAAGAATATTGTAATAGAAAAAAGTCAGTAAAATGTTCACCTTACGCCCAAGCGAATGTAGCGAAATGGCTAGGCCACATATTTTGACTAAGGTGTAGAATTGTAAAGTTAGGCTTGTTGTGTTAAGGTGTGTAGAGTTAGAAGTTTGGTAATCAAAAGCTTGGTAATAAGATCTGTCAGCTTTTTGACAGTACGAGTCATATTGTATCGTCTTGGCATCGTTATACATGAAAATGTTTTTGGTGGGATTTCACATGATTTATTGTTACTATTTATAACACGGATTCCTAAAACAATTATCATACTTCAAGATTAAAACTTTGCGTAGGCAATCTCTTACAAATTGTCATCAAACTAGGTGAGGGGTTGGAGGATAAAAGTACATGAAAGTGTTTTTGGTTAGATTAGTATATTTTCTGTACGCAAGATGATTGCTGTAGATTAATAATAAACATTAGTGAAAGCCTAGTACTTTTTACGACGCTCAAGCAATACACATCTAACTCGCAACCTAATGTAGAAATATTAGACCTGCTTTCTGCAGGACAAGCAGGCGGATCGCCTAATTGGAAGTGATTACCGCCGCCCGTGGACACTCGCAACACCAAAAAAGTCACACTTGTAACTCCTCTTGCGTTATGCACTTCTGTTCCCAGTTCTTGAAATTCCAAATCCCCTTTGGCCTCCGGTAACCTCACTCATTCGGCGAAAGACAATGCAAGCGTTTTTTCTATGAGGACGTGGTTTTTATCCGGTCACGCGGCCAGACCGGATAAAAACATTCGTGCCGAAGCATAGCTCTCTCAGGCTTCTGTATCTTATACTATAAAAAGTTATACCTAATATATATTTGGTAGCCATGGGTATCCCTAATAGAATGGGTACCCCTGGAACAGTGCCGTAAATAGGGCGGTGCCACCGGTGCCCAGGCACAGGGCGTAGACTCTGGGGGGCGCAAGAATGGCCAGACCAGACATGACCAGTCCCGGATTTAGGCCGAAGTTATAGAAGCTCGCACAGGGCGCAGAAAAGGCAATTTACGGCACTGCTTGGGAATACCCGCCCTATTAGGGATAGTAACAGGATACTCTTTCATTGGGCATAGGAAGTCCCGAGTAAACTGGACTTCCCCCAATTTCAGTGCTCGTAACTTTCTTAGAAGTAAAATCAAAGTATTAATTTCAACAATTTTTTGAATAATATAACATTTTAACCTTTGGATATTTCGACCGCAAAATTCCCTCGATTCGTAATGCACGTTTATGTTTATGCAGACCTACGTCAGTGGTTTTGAAAATTAGATATTTTTTTGTTTTGCGAAACATTGCAAGCAAATGCCAATAAGCAAATTGTTTTACAATAACACGTCCGACTTGTTGCAGTTGTGAACCGAGGGGCTCAGCCCATGCACAATATTAAGGTATTGTAATGATAAAGAACTATGTTTGAAGGAGGAAAGAGTTGTAACTTTCTACCTACATACTTGTAGAATAGGAGTTGGTAAATGAAACACTTGTATATTGCTGTAAAGCACACCCGCTCTGATCGGCGGTCGGTAAAGGAATGATAGTGCCAGCGAGTGCGTGGGGAATCCCACCACTCGCTCAGCCCCCACCACACCACCGATACCACGCCCCATAAGCGTGCGTGCTTTATATTTATTATTATGAATGTCAATACACTACAATACTTACCCCCTTAGTGATAAAAACATTTACACAATGGATAAGCTATAAAATGTTTCGTCCTTGTCAAGCGACTTTTCCAACGTATCAGACAAGGACAAAACATTGTACCTATAGATTATCCGTTATGTAGGTACATATTTTTATTAGCAAGGGGGCTAATGATTAAGACTATGTCCAGAAACTGCGTATTCTTACGCACGTGAGGTCTACGCACGTAGTCGAGGTACTAGGGCCCCATACATTGCGTCCAGGAGCTACGTGCGTATTATTTTAGCTATGCGCGTATCGTACAAAATTCACACATTTTGTTGTATAAGATAAGAATCTCTACGTGCGTAGGTTTACGCAGGCTTACGCACTTTCTGGACAGAGTCTTAGCCGCGTTGACCGCGTTGATCAAAGTATTATAATATTTGACTACTACGTATTAGTAACTTTATCAAAATATGTCAATTGTATAGGCACTGTCATAATTTTTTATATAATTCTCTTTCGATAACGTTACGAATACGTAGTTCTGTTAACCCCACAGAAGCCCAATTCTAGTATTTATCTTACAGATTAAAACATAAGCTGACTGAAAGTTGTGTTAAGACTTGAACAACGAGTGAAATCGAGTTATTAATTTACACAAAGTTGACGTCACACAGTAGACGTCATCGAGACAGGCGTTTTATCGATAAATTCAAAACCATGAGAAATGAATAATAATAATATCTATGGATGATTCACACCACGTCAATTTGGCCCCGCTCCAAGTATCTGAAGAACTTGTGTTACAGGTACCAGAAAACGGGAAGTATATTTAATACTTTTAAACTATACATATTTTTAAGATTTTTATTACTTACATTATACACATATTTAATACACATCCATGATCTAGGAACATAGAAAAACTTTTCGTTCCTTTGGCGGGATTCGAACACGCTACCCCCGGCTTGAGCACCAACGCGTTGAACCACTGAGCCACAGAGTTAGAATTGAAAAATAACCATTAAAACAAACCAAAAGTGTATTAATTTTTTCCTTTACATTCTTACGTAATAAATATTAAACAGGGGGGAGGGGTTCGGCGTATTATTATTTTTTTCCTATAATATGGAAGGAGGAGGAGGTCAAAAACTAGCTAAAATAGTGTTACGTAATAAATGAATGGCACCTTACCTACGCAGCGGCAAGAGGAAGATGTAAATCAAAATTTATTCCCCTTTTTCAGCCCTAACAAAAAATTTAAGCAATAATAAGACTAACTGTGAAAAAATTGTGTTGATATCACGAAAATTGAGTGTTTTATAAGCAAATCAATATGGGAACGCGCGAAAACTGATTGCGCCCATCGAGTAATGGCTGTGACGTCACATCGCCGTGCGTAGCTAGCTAACTATGCAATGTGCATACAGTATGTTTTTGACACGCGCTCTGTAAACTTACCTTCGTTCATTTCGATTCATTTTTATATATTATTATAATAAATATGACTTAATAGGGAAAATTGTTAAATTTAAACAATAAATTAATACCAACTTTCAAAGTAAAAACGCACAAAAGAGTATGAAATAAATTTTATTTTCTAAAAATAATTCTCCTTTTAAATTCGGCTAAAATTTTAACTATTTCCCTACTCAATCTTCTTAATTTTGAAGTCTGTGCCAGCCCAAACAATATCCTGATAAAACAATATTTTATAGAACTTACATTTAAGTTGGCAACCAATTTCAAAATTATGAAAATCGAGTAGAGAAATCAAAGATTTCAAACTCAAAATGGGCTATGAAGTACCTACATTATTTTGATAGAACAAATCTTTATCAAGTAAAAGTTACGCCATCTTGGTTTTCACAATACTTCAAATGTTAGCCATCTTGTTTTCACCATACTTCAAATGTCAAAATGGCCCCAAAAATCTCAAAAATGGGACCATTTAACTGGAGATAGTATACGTCTATGAGAGAAATAATTAAAATTTTTGCCGAATTTAAAAAGGGAATTATTTAGAAAATAAGATTTTTTTAATACTTTTTTGTGCGTTTTTACTTTGGAAGTCTGTTTTCATTTTTTGTTTCAAAATTATAATGTTTTCCATTTTTAGGGCTCCACTTAGGGCACACAAGGAACGCTTATAGTTTCGCTCGCTCCGTCCGTCCGTCTGTTATACTTCCGTAATTATGAATATTGATGGATGAAATTTGGTACAGTTATAGATTGAGTGTAGATCTTAGGTTTGGCATAATAAAATAATAATAATTTTATATTTTAGGGGTAGCTCTGAAGTGGGGATGAAATATTTTTTCATTCTACGCCATTTGTGGGGTATCGTTGAATAGGTCTTTTAGAATTTAGGTAAGGTTTCTTTTAACATTACTTTTTTACAAAGTCGACTATTTTCGAGTAATCAGCCTCCAGTGGTTTGTAAGTTGGTCCCCCCTCCCTTAGAATTTCTAAATTATAAGAGATAGAAACTTGTAAGCTTCTATGCTAATAGATCATGCTAAAAACTCTTTAGGAAAATTATTATTTTAAGCGAAATCGGATAGTAACTTTTGAAGTAACTTGAAAAACCTATTACGCGATTTCCAAACGTGTGTCTTTAAAGACTGAGTTCTGTTCAATGCTTTTGGATCTAGGGTATACCCTTGGCACAAAATTTTACTTTTTGGTATGATATGCTTAATTTACTTCACATTGGCCAAATTCTTAAAGATGTACCTATACATTTTGAGGAGTTCCCTCGATTCCTCATGGATTCCATCATCAGGTTTCTACTTTAGTGACTAAAGTCTAAAAGGGCCAATTTCAAATTAGGGGCCATCCATAAATAACGTCACACGTTAGGGGGGAGGGAGGGGGTCGACGAAGTGTGACATTGTGTGACAAGGGGGTAGGAGGGGTCCTAATTTTCGTGACGTCACATTTCAAAATCCATTTTAATCTAAGTGTTAATATAGTAATCATAAGTAATAGTAATCATATATAATATGATATTATGATAGCTATTGCCCCAGTGTCGAGACCCCCCAGCCCCAGTGATGTTTAAGAGATCATAATGTTTTTTTTTTATTACATAAGTTTTTTTTTTTTTTCGCCGAGAAAATGCGTTTCAGCATCCCACTAGGGGATAGCGGTCCTACCCGTGAGTATGTGAGACTGCTGCACCCGAAAAGATGGTGAATGGGCGCAGTCCTTACTCAATAAAAACTCGGCGGTACTCCACTCCATACCACCCTTGGCGGGCCACGGGATCGCGTGAGCCTGGGCATAAGAGTCTGGCAAGAAAGACTATCCACGCGTCAGATGGGCATATAAAAGTTGGACCTGTGCCTAATCTCTCGACAGTCGTGTCGGTCATCCGTCCCACCAATTCAAATTAAACAAATTTCGGAACTGCTGTTTTAATTGAATAATTATTTCTAGATGTAAAATTGTAAAATGTGACGTCACGCTAGGGAGGGAGAGGGTCTCACAAATGTGACAAGGACGGAGGAGGGGGTCTAAAATCATGAAATTCGTCTGACGTAATTTATGGATGGCCCCTAAAAGTCGAGAACGGCTAGACCGATTTGGCTGATTTTGATCTTAAAATAATTGTATCAGTTCAGGGAAAGTTCAAAAGGTGAGAAATTAATATATATATACGTTAGGGCTATATACATATATAGCCCTAACGTATATCCGCCTCCTTTTTTGGATGTCGGTTAAAAAATACTAAAATATTATAGTCAATCTATGACATTTTGTTCATAAAGTTTTTTGTCGAGATCTCAAACAAGTGACTACACCATAAACATAGTTATAAGCGAGGGAAAAAGTAGGTAGGGAGTTTTTTGTATTGTCTTATTTCATCTTTTAAGTTTCATTCAATAGATTAAATATATTTTTTAAGTAGGTACCTAACATATCTGCGTGACTCGTGTTTTATTTCTCTACTCAGATCAAATAAAAAGTATAGATGGACTTCTACGAACAACATAGTGAAGCCGGTTTTTTATGCATTGTGTGCGTGAGCCGGTGTTGCCATACTAAATTTTCATTACCATATGTTGGCTAAACTTTCGAATAACATTCCACATTTGTACTATTAATTGGTTTATGGTAATTTTACCGCTTACAGTTCTTTTACTGTCGCAGTAATTTCGCAAATTTTCAAAATTATAAGATCCGTAGTTTTCGAGATAACAATATAATAAATTTTCGAAAATTGTATAGGAATTCGGCCATGTTAACGTTTCTGTGATATTTATGTTTCTCTTTCCATAGCTTTATGTCAAAAAACTTTGCAGAGCCCTATTTTACGTAAAAGTTGTAACACGGCCTCACAAAAACCTGGCGCGAAATAACGTTGTCACAACTCTCCCCAACTATGGATTTCTAAAAATGGGTTAGATTAGAATATTTTTATTGCGTTCAAAATGTCTTTAATAATGAAAAAAAAAAACAGAAAGTGATAATTATGTTTATTATTTATTTATAGACAAATTTAGATAAAGGGTAGGTAAAGATGAAACGTTTCGATTTAGGTGTACCAATACATAATATTATGGTAAGTAATAGGGTAGTTAATATACGGTCACCAGTCACAAGTCAGTGTACCACTTACCTATTTTTTTGGTAGCATAATATGCTTGTGTTATTTCAGAAAAAATCTAAATCATTATATGTGTCCATATAAATTTCAAGGAGTTCCCTCGATTCCTCATGGATCCCCCATCATCAAATTTCCACTTTAGTGACTAAAAGACCAATTTCGAATTTATACCCTTTACAGCAATAATTTTGTTAATAGGTCCATAAACGACAGAGTAATATTCAAAGATCTCCGTGTTGGTGTAAAATACTATAAGAAGTACCTTTTATATCATCAAAATGTGATGATGTATGGTGTAATTGTGGTGGTGATGATGATGATTACTTTAATTGACAAGGTGGCATATGCTTGCAGTTCTTTAAATAACACCGAAATCCCCAAACAAATATATATAAGGAGTCAGGAGTTCTGTTCTGCACTTTTGGATCCAGAGTATAACTTGGAGCAAAATCTTACTTTTTGGTAGCATATGCTTGGACTACTTCAGAAAAAGTCAAATTCACCATAAATTTCCATAAAAATTTCGAGGAGTTCCCTCGATTCCTCATGGATCCCATCATCAGGTCACCACTTTTTTGAAAACCGGACCAACTTGGGATTATACCCTTTATATCAAAAAAAGAATTTTGAAAATCGGTCCACAGACTGCGGAATTATCGTTCCTGATATTTTCCGTATACCGAATATAGGGGCATTTACCTTAAATTACTTCAAACTTCAAAACTTCCTAATTAAAAAATAAAAACACAGTCTGACTCTCTACTTCATAATTTTGTTAAGAATTTGCCTACAAATTACTTACCTTATTTTAGGCTATTGAGAATATGAAATCCTGGCAACACTCTCTCAATCCGCCATTATGAAATTGTCATTATTTGTTTCGAGTAACTTCTAAATTGTGATAAATTATCTTAAACAAACTACAGTTTTGTGTGTACTTACTTATGAAATGTTATTCCCTGACACTTTTTGTTCGTCTTCGTACAGTTTTTACACCACTTAATAGCGCAGGACGGCATTTTTGTGGCAAAATCACTGCACGACGACTCGTTCGATACTGACGAAAAGTAGCGTACTTTTTTGCATGAGTGTGCGTGACCGCGTGTGTTTACACAAAGTAGCGTAGTTTTTGAGGCTTCAGTTGAAACAAGCGCCATGCGCAATCTAGTTTTTTATTTGATCTGAGTTTCTCTATGTAAAACCCATTGTTTAAAATACATTGTCACTAAAATACTGAATTCATTCTGAGCATATTCTATAAACATTTAGTAATGCAAAAAAAAATGTAGGTAGATGTTTCGTATTTATTTAGGTACCTACTCAGTACTCACATTAAAATATTCTTCGCAATAAATGTCTACTGATTTTTGTAGCTATAACACTTTTTTCAACACTTTACACAACTAATTTTCTCAGATTTTGTCGTTGGGCACATGAAAAAAGTATTTTTCTGGAGTGCTAACCGTTGTATTATACATAAAGATGTTATACAATTATATCTATATGTTATTTTATCACCTTAACTCCAAAAATTTCAATAAAACTTCAAAATTACTGCACGAGTTCCTTACCGCGGCGGTCAGAGCCGGCGAAATGACGTCACGCGTTGAGCGGTCAAGCTCGCGCTGATTTTAAAGACATCCAACTTTAAAAATTAATAAAAAATTCAGTTTTTGAGATATCGAAAAAATTCTTTCACTAATATTTTTTAGATTTTATTTTTGATTTTTATACATTATAAAATAATTACACTCATCTAGCTCATTATTAATTGCCGTTAAACCCGAAGAAGGTTTGTCTCGGTGCCATGTTTATATTAAACCATAGTGTCTTACATTATAATAATATTAAGAGTAACTTACTTATTATAAGAATTCTCTTAATAATGCAAGGTTACCTTATACATTATTGAGAGAGGTCAAGAGGTAAATACATCATAACCTAAGATGAAATAAATAGACAAATATATTTTTACAATACCTGCACAACGATGAAGATGGACTCTGGAGTACCGCAGGGATCTACATTAGGACCATCATTTTGAAGATGTGCACTTTGCATTGTGCCTTGTATTATGAAAATTCAGTATAACATTAAATATGGATTGAATTAATCTTTAAATGACTCGTGACTTTTCTTAATTTCCTAATTGATTGATATACTAATATAATAAACATTTAGTGTCTACTTGTTGTTACAGAACATTTAACTATCGATATTCATTATACACAAAGGATGAGAGTAGCGTTTTTTAAGTGAGTTAATAATGTTGTGTTACGTATATTATATTAAAGTAGCTTTTGCCCGCGAATTCGTCCACGTGGAGTTCGGTTTCCATACAAAATTTTAACCCCTTTTTCACCCCCTTAGGGGGCGAATTTTCAAAAATTCTTTCTTAGTGGATGCCTACGTCATTGCAACTATCTGTATGCCAAATTTCAGCAAAATCCGTTCTGTAGTTTCGGCTGTGCCTTGATAAATGTGTCAGTCGGGTTTACCTTTTATATATTTAGATTTATCATAATATCATGCCCGATTTACTGAGCCCACTAGCCACCAGTCACGTACCTAAGTATAAAAAATCCAGTATACAAAATAAAAACACGTCAAACGAGGTAAAAACAAATAACAAAGTATTGGAAGTAGGTCTTTATGTTCATTTTCCTTAAACGCAAAATCGTTTGCCGTCTCTTATATGTTCTCATTTTCCCTGTCTTTTCCAATACGTACGAGAGAGATGGACAAAAACTTGTCCTAATTATCCATGGTGACTTGTTTTGTTCATTATAAAACGCTTTGTGTTCACTCAGTATATTCTGACGCGCCAGTGCTAAGTGTTATTAAAAATGAAGTCTATAATGCTATTGATATCAGTGATCGCTTCGAACTTTTCTCTAATCGATTTCGGCACAAGAGCCAGAGATTTTAGTGTGAAACTTTTGTACAATGTACGAAATGAGACAGACGGTCATATGGTGATGTCCCCGTTTGGAATATGGAGCCTACTAACGGGAATATCAATAGGAACACAGGGAGGCAGTCAAGATCAACTAATTAAAGCCCTAAACCTGCCTTATAACAGCTACCACATAATTAGAGGCTACGACAACCTGACGAAAACAGTTTTAAATCCGGAAACACAAAGTGTGTCATTTACCTGTAAGAACTTTCTGTTTGTTGACGAAGATTTGGTACTCTATCCAGAATATAAGAACATAATGATCACCTATTTCAACGCTACGATTGCAAATCTCAACTTCAGAGATCCGAATTTGGCAGCAGAAAAAGCGAACAGTTTAATAAAAGAATCTCGTGCTAGTACCAATGAGGTTTTAAAGCCTGAAGACTTTATGACTTCAAGGCTGATAGTGACCAATGCTATAACTTTGAAAGGACTTTGGGCATCGCCTTTCAACATATCGGCGACAGTTGTCGAACCATTTTTTGACGACAACAAGAATAAAATTGGAGAAGTAAACATGATGTACCAGAGGGCGCCGTTAGCGTTTTCCGTTATGCAGTCGATAAAATCTTCCGTCTTAGAGTTGCCTTATGGTAATGATGATAAATACTGTATGCTCGTCCTACTGCCACTGTCTACTTCTAACACTGGAGAAGTTTTAGAAAAACTACAAACGCTAAAATTGAGTGAGATATTCGAAAATCTCCAAAGCGACGTAGAGGAGTACGGATTGGAAGAAGTTGACATAAAATTACCGAGATTCAAAGCGACATCGAATATAAATTTAAATAAGTCGCTGAAGAATATGAACGTTACTGAAATCTTTGATCCGAATTTGGCAAGTTTTACACGTATGACAAAAGAAAGTGTATTTGTATCTTCTATCGTACATGAGGCCAGCATAGAGGTAACAGAGACGGGTACAGTGGCATCAGCTGATACTACAGCATATTTTGCCAATCGCCAGTCGATGCCAACTTTCGAAGCGAATCGTCCATTTATTTATTTGATCATGGAAAAACCAACAACGACTGTACTTTTTGGAGGCGTTTACTCAAAACCTTCTATATTCTGATATAAGAAGTGTTTACTGGGAGTGATTGATGTTCGTGATATTATTAAATTATATGCCTCTTTACAAGACTGTAATTTTTTATGTTGTATCTCATACCCACATAGAATGTATAATATAGACTTAACTAAAATACAAGTTGATATATTATTTACATAGAACACTCACAAAGTCACAACCTTGCCTCGTGAACGTAGACACTAAAATAAAAATCAAGTCCTAAGCATAGTCGACTGGTTTGACGAAACATCTATGAAACTACTGAACTATTTATATCTAAAATATTAAAATTACAGAAGCTGGAACGGCGAACAGACAGACAGACGCACAGTGTTTTCTAAACCCAAAAAAGTGACATCGTTTTTTTATTGGAGTTATTTAAAAATTAGATCAAAAGAAATGCGAGAGAAGACTTCCTGATTTTCTAGTGTGCCTAAATCCGGAGATTTCGTTTGAATGTCCTCGAAAAACTATGATCACATCTATGATCGCGACCACAAAAAAATTCTCGTGGGTGCAAGCTGTTCATTCGTCATCAAATTATTATTATGTGTGTGATTCACAAGCTTTTGAGGCATTGATTCCAATGATGCAAAACGGCTGCTGTGAGTCATGCGAGTTACTTATCAATAAAATGACGGTATAAAATATTGTAACCGTCATCATTCCATAGATTAATTTCCAAACAGCAATTTAGCAGGTAAAGACCATGTCCAGATACTGCGTAGGTAATTACCGCGTATTCATTCGCACATAATATTTATGGGTCAAGTAAAGGTTCCCAAGCTTTACGGTCTACTTATAATAATTAATTAGTCGCGTCAATGAAGCCGTAAACAGACAATCTTAAAAAGTTCTCAGAAACAGCTCCGACTTTGATATTTTATTTATTTTGTTTCTTTACATTACCTATTTAAAATCAGAAATATTTCAGAGGGGAGAAATTATTATTTTTATTGTTTAAACAATATGTACATTATTTATATATGTCACCGTAAAATTGTTAAATCTGTTAGATTGTAATAAACCAGTTAAATTGTAAAATGTTGATAGACTTCCGACGCGAATATGCTAGGTACCTATAATTTAACTCATTATTTTTCGTTAGACATATTTTCGTTCGTTTCGACATATTTTTACTAGAGATGCAACGAATAGTGAATTGGCCGAATACCGAATACCGAATACCGAATATTCGGTAACGCTGTCGGCCGAAGCACCGAATATTCGGCACGAAATACATACTTGTCGGAAGCGCGTTAGCTGGATTATGACAAGTTGCAACCTGTTTTCCTCGTTGCGTTGGCGCGGCAGGCGAAGACCGCGACGCACGGTGGGTCGAAAATCGGCTTTCATAGACATAGAAATGATATCTCGAAAGTGACAATTTTTTTTATGGATATTGCTTCAGTTTAGTATTACTATGTAGAAAATGAAGTTTGAGATAATTTGGCTCAAAAATGAGGGAGTAATAGTTTTTTTACGAAAAACTAAAAACTTCAATTATTTCAAAAACGGCAAGTTTAACCGTAATAAAATTCAATTATTTCAATTATTATATATATATATATATATATATATATATATATATATATATATATATATATATATATATATATATATATATATATATATATATATATATATATATATATATATATTTGAAATAATTGAATTTTTCATGTTTGCTCCATACAAGTTTTTCGTAAAAAAATGATTACTCCCTTATTTTTGGGCCAAATTATCTCAAACTTCATTTTCTACATAGTAATACTAAACTGAAGCAATATCCATAAAAAAATCTATCACTTTCGAGATTTCATTTCTATGTCTATGAAAGCCGGTTTTCGACCCACTGTGCGACGGCGCGCGCGCGGGGCGGGGTGCAAGCAAACCCAGCGCGGGCGAGTATTTGTTTCAATTGCAAGTAAATCACGTCACAAAACGCTTTGTCAGTATATAAATAGTACATAAAATAAAACTTAATTACTATTTTGCTAAGAAGTTTGTTCCTTAGTTCATTTTCAATTGTTTGTTCGTTAAAAGGCTTATAAAATGACACCAGTTAATAAAAAAACGCTCAATGTTGAAGTAGCGTGTATAGTGAGAGGTTATTTTCTGAGGCTGGTAACATTTACGATGAAAAGCGTAATCGTTTGCTACCAAAAAATGCTGAAAAGCTTGTTTTTATCCATCACAACTTAACACTGATCAATTTTAATTACTAAAGTGTTGTAATTTGGATTTAAATACATAACTTTGAGTAATATAACGTATCTTTTTTACATGATTTGGTATTCGGTATTCGGCCGAATAGTACGTATTATTCGGCCGAATACCGAATAGCAAAAAAAGTGGCCGAATAGGCCGAATACCGAATAGTTGCCGAATATTCGTGACATCTCTAATTTTTACAATCTAGTTAGTTTTATTACAATCTAACGGATTTTACAATTTTACGATGACAAATTGAGTTTTGAGACCCCTTCAAGGGTCAAATTTCAAAAACTTAAAGTTTTTGAAATTTGACCCTTGAATACGTAAGTACCTACTTAATTTTTATTTATTAGCTCGCATATTAACTTATGTAAGTTTCATCATAAGTATTAAAAATATTAAATTACATGGAAATCGGAGCAGATTTTTAATATTTCTCAGACAAATTTCCAACCCTTATTTTACACCCTCAGAAGGTGAGTTCTAATAAATCTAAATGTATTTAAGACCATGAATCTCAATTTTCATCGAAATCAGTGCAGATTTAAAGATTTTTCATTCAAATTTTCAACCCCTATTTCACCCCTATAAGGATGAAATTTTTCAAAATCCCTTCTTAGTGCGCGTCTACATTGTAAATTAAAACTTCTGTACAAATTTGATTCTTTCAGGGTTTATTAGAATTCACCTTCTGAGGTTGTAAAATAAGGGTTGGAAATTTGAATGAAAAATATTAAAAATCTGCTCCGATTTCCATGTAATTTAATAAAAAATATTCGAGCTATCAAATAAAAATTAAGTACGTATTTTATATTTATTTGAAATTTGACCTCTGAAGGGGTCTCAAAACTCAATTTGTTATAAATATAATATATAAATAATGTACATATTTTTAAACCATAAAATAATTATCTCCCCCCTCTGAATGATTTCTGATTTTAAATAGGTAATATAAAGAAACAAAATAAAAAAATTTATCCAAATCGGAGCTGTTTCTGAGGACTTTCGACCAAAAAGCTTTATTGACGCAGCTATAAGTATTGTGGGTACTGGGTACAGTAACTCACACTCACTATGGAGTATTATGGAGTAGACGGTTAAAAGGTAATAGGTCCTAATTTCCTAAGGTAATAGGCAAGCGGACTGATTTTTTTTTATTGCATAAATGAATAGTACTCTTAAATATGAATAACTTCTCAGAAGAAACCGTATATCAAAAGTCAATATTTTCAAAGGTACAGCGATTTGTATACAAAATTTCGCGAGTCTTTATACCAAAAAAAATATTTTTTTTGCGAAATTGGTAAACAAAACCTACATCATTAGTTTACTCACATCATATACAAAAACATTCATTATGGTAAGTATGAACTTAAACGCACAAATATCGGAGATATTTACAAATATATTCCTGCGGCCGTATACTTCATATAATATAACCTACAAGTGACGTCATTTAATAATAATAATAATATTTATTTCTCCCAAAAATTACAAAACAATTTGTGGGAGACGTGGAGCCCAAACTAAGCCTGAGCCTGTATATTGGTGCCCCAGGCCCCCCCTCACAAACAGTGAACTTACTTAAATAAACTAATAATATGTATATTTATCAGAAATTACAAAGGACACTGGGCATTTTCTATGTAACAATTTGCTACGGCGACCAACATGAACGCATATCTGTACGAATTTTAACATATTTCAATGAATGTTCATTATGAATATGATCAACAGACTTTCATGAATCTGAACTAAAATAATAATAGGAAATGTAATGTGAATGAAAATTCTACAATCTAATAGTACAAAACGCAAAAATCTTTATTGATTTGGTCGAATTAAGAGTTTTTCCGTATCATCATAACTTAAATCGGCGAGCCAGCGTATGACTTTCATTAACCGACTTCCCAAAAAAGGAGGCGGTTATACGTTCGGCTGTATATATTTTTTATTTTTTTTTGTATGTTCAACGATTACTCCGCCGCCTGTGGACCGATTTTCAAAATTTTTTTGTGATGTATAGGGTGTAATCCCAAATTGGTCCTTTTGATATCAAAGTGGTGACCTGATGATGGGATCCATGAGGAATCGAGGGAACTCCTCGAAATTTATATGGACACATATGGTGATTTCAACTTTTTCTGAAGTATTCCAAGCATATTCTACCAAAAAGTAAGATTTTGCTCCAAGGTATATCCTGGATCCAAAAGTACAGAACAGAACTCCTGACTCCTTATAGATACATGTTTGGGAATTTCGGCGTTGTTTAAAGAACTGCAAGCATATGCCACCCTGTCAGTTAGATCACCACCACTATCACACCATACATCATCAGATTATGATGATATAAAAGGTACTCATCATAGTATTTTACACTTACACGGAGATCTTTGAACGTTACTCTGCCGTTTATGGACCTATTTGCAAAATTATTTTGTTGTTGTAAAGGGTTTAATTCGAAATTGGTCCTTTAGTCACTAAAGTGGAATCCTGATGATGCGATCCATGAGGAATCGAGGGAACCCTTCGAAATTTATATCCACACATATAGTGATTTTGACTTTCACTGAAGTAACACAAGCATATGCTACCAAAAAATAAAATATTGTACCAATGTATACCCTGGATCCAAAAGCACTTTACAGAACTCAGTCTTTAAAGATATGCGTTTGGAAATTTCGGAATTGTTTAAAGAACTGCAAGCATATGCCACTTTATAATTTACAGTAATCATCATCATCATCATCTTAATAACAATACCTAATGGAAGCTTGGCGCGTATTCAATTATACATTCGATCGTTTAGTTTAGACGTTCTTAAGACGTATTAATAATAACATAACAAAATATATCACTAAAAAGGGTGAAATTATTATTTTTAAACAAAAAATTAAACCGACTTCCAAAGTAAAAATACACAAAAAAGTATGAAATAAAACTTATTTTCTAAATAATTCCTCTTTTAAATTTGGCTATTTCTCTACTAAATCTTCTTAATTTTGAAGTCGGTACCAGCAAATATGAACGTGAGTTCTATAAAATATTGTCGAATATCGTTTGGGCTGGTATCGACTTCAAAATTAAGAAGATTTAGTAGAGAAATAGCCAAATTTAAAATAGGAATTATTTAGAAAATAAGTTTTATTTCATACTTTTTTGTGTATTTTTACTTTGGAAGTCGGTTTAATTTTTTGTTTAAAAATAATAATTTTACATTTTGTTTTGTTTTCATGATAGATTGATAAAATTTCGTTGACTTTATTGTACAAGAAACTACCAAGGAAGCAAAAGAATCTTTGTGCAAAACTAGTTTTAAATATGTCAATGGTAGTGCAAATCTGAAATTTTCTGCGACAGTTAAGTTTTAAATGTTTGTCATAGATTAGAGTGGTATGTTTTTTATGATAGTGCCTAGAATGAACAACTGACGTACAGTTAATACTCCACATTTTTGGTATAATTCAGCTGTGGGGTAGAGGGTTGGTAGCTTCCAGCCAACTTTAAGTATGCACCTCTGGGATCTTTCTAGACGCAACAATTTAGTTCTAGGAGCGCCACCCCATATAACTATACAATATGAGATGAGTGATTGTACGAGTGCAAAGTATATTTTCTTCCGAATCTTTTTGATAGTTATGCCAATGTGGTAATCGAATGTCAATCTACTGTCGATAAAGACTCCCAGATATTTAACGCATCCGGTACGAGACAGGGGTTTACATAGACAGTTACTAGGTGTGTGGTCAAGACATGAATGGGCTTTTAAGTAACTCAGACTGGATGTGGGTTGTGATGCTCCAGTGAGGGAAAAGGTAATATAGCTCGTCTTGTCAACATTTAGGGTGAGGTAGTTATTGTTAAGCCATTTTGTGACTTTATTAAGCCCTAACTGAGCAACACGAAACGTTTTATCCCAGGATTCGGTTTGAAACAGTAGAGCTGTGTCATCGGCATAAGTGAAGATTCTACCACAAGATAGATCTAGCTCACACAGGTTGTTAATATATATCAAGAAGAGCGTAGGGCCCAAAATACTACCTTGTGGGACGCCATATTCAATAGGGAGTTCATCACTTATGGTCTCTCCGATTCTGACTTGTTGACGTCTGTTAGTCAAGTAGCTTTGAAAAAGAGAGAGCTGTAGGCCTCTTACACCAATTTTTTCTAATTTCGAAATCAGTATGGGTATAGAGACCGTGTCGAAGGCTTTAGCCAGATCCAAAAAAATGCCAATAACTTTGCTTTTCTTATCCAACCCCTTCACTATATAATCTGTTAAATCTTGAACAGCATCCGTAGTTGATACACCTGTTCTAAAACCGTATTGTGATTTAGAGAAAAAAATATTTTTATTGATGAAACTAGTAAGTCTGTTGTTTAAAATTCTTTCTAAAATTTTAGATAGGGCAGGTAGGATGGCTATTGGCCTGTAGTTCTCGACACGATCTCTAGACCCACTTTTATGGATTGGAGTAATTTGTGCTAGTTTAAATGAATCAGGAAAGATACCGGTTGTGAGTGACAGATTAAAAATGTGAACTAAGGAAGGAATGAGAAAATATGCGAATTTCTTGAGTAGAAGACTTGAGATTCCATCATGACCTGTAGCACAATCTGGGCGCAGGGTCGACAAAATTGATTTTACTTCTTGTTCAGTAGTTGGTAGCAAACAGAGGGAATTTAAGCTTGAAACATTATCGTCACCTCCAGTTTGAGGTTGGGGTTTAATTTTTTGAGCTAGATTGACGCCAACCTGGGCGAAATATAAATTAATTTCATTAATGTCTTCCTTACTGTTACTTTTAAGAAGTTCTATGGGTACACTTTTGTCTTTCTCAGTAAAAGTAGTCTTTCGGATTGCTTTCCATACTAATCTACTATTTATAATCATTTGTAGGTCGACTTTAGTATGGAGCGTTTTTAGGAGGCTCGCGAAATTTTTTATAAAAATCCCTGTACCTTTGAAAATATTCTGAGAAGTTACTCATATTTAAGAGTACTATTCATTTATGCAATAAAAAAACAATTGTCCGATTGCCTATTCAATAAACTACATTTTGGTCGAAAATAACACACGTTACACACTTACACGTTTATTTTTATTTTAAAAGCTTTTATTTACCGTGTTATGTATGTAATTAGTTTGAATTATTTACGAAAGAATTTTGCAAGTCAATGTTGAAGCAGATGATAATATCTTCAACCGATTGAGCTGAAATTTGTATACACGTTTAGTTTGGATGACAATACATGGTTAGCTATGTGACGTCAGAATGGTCTATATGAATCTAACATGGCGGAACATCCAAGATCAGGGACAAGTTATTTTTAATGCACTCCTACAATATGAGTATTAAATGAAAAGGTTTGCTAAGAATAACTCGAAAAATTAATTGACGTCATTTTAAATCCAATATGTCAGAACACCCACGATGTTGACAAGTCATTTTTAATGCACTCCTACAATATAGCTATGAAATGAAAGGGCTTTCTGGGATTATCTCGAAAATCCAACATGACGGAACATCCAAGATGTCAAAGACATTTTTAATGCACTCCTACAATATGGGTATCAAATGAAAGAGCTTGCTGAGAATAGCTCGAAAAATAGTGACGTCATTCTAAATCCAACACGGCGGAACACCCAAGATGGCCGTCAAGATATTTTTAATGCACTCCTGCAATATGGGTATCAAATTAAAGGGCTTGCTAAGAATAACTAGAAAATCCAATATGGCGGATCACTCAAGATAGCCGGCAAGTCATTTTTAATGCACTCATACAATATAGACGTATCAAATGAAAGAGCTTATTGAGAATAACAGCTCGAAAAACCAACATTTATGTTAGAACGTAAGTATTCTAAGATGGACGACATGACTGTCATTATAATGCACTCCTTAATATAATACATCTATGGCACTCCTACAATTTACAATTATTTTTTAAATAAATAATTAGTATTTTGTTTCTAATAAATAGATAAAATAAATTTATTTGTCAAATTTTAAATGGAGTTCATGCGCGTGACTGACATATTAGGTCCTTACTTATTATGAAATTGGCGTTTTGCCGTACTGGCCACTTTGATCACAAAATATATAATATCTTCTTTGGTTAGGAATTCCAATTTCAAATTGATACCGCTATTTACCCATGTATAAATTGTGTTTTACGGAAAGCGTAGATAATTCATTTGTTTTTTCCTCTTTTGGTTTTTCTTTGCGTCTCTCTGTTTACAAAATAGAAGACTTGAAATATCGTATTATTTTCGAGTACGAGTACCTTGGCACCAGTGCTGCAGAAACGGCTCGAAGGAATAATGATGTATATATAAGGTCTCTGAAAATCAATTACGGATACTTCGGGCACATGATCCACTGCTTATATAAAGACGTTTAGGCAAAAAATAATTGTCTTACTCAAAGTAAAAAATCACCTAATGTATGGGTGACTCTCCGCAAAACGCAAACTCGCCCATAGAAAGTGAAAAAATTGTTTTCAAGTATGACAATTATTTTTATGCCTAAAATATGTCTATACATAAGCAGTAGATCAAATTCCCAAAATATCCGTTATTGATTTTACCGAACCTTACATGGCGGCGCGGCGCGCGGTGTCACAAAAGAAAGCAGTGCGTTTTTGGTTCCAACATTTTCGTTCTGGAAATTTCGACCTGCAGAACAAGCCCCGTGGACGGCAGAAGACCAAAGTTGATAATGAATTGAAGACTATTGTGGAAGTGGATCCATCGCAAACCACGTCCGAGTAAGCTGCAGGCTGCGGTCAGCGGTGTTAATGATAGAACTATTTTAATCCACTTGAAGCAAATTGGGAAGGTGAAAAAGCTTAAAAAAGTTGCCTGGGTAGGTATCTCATGAATTGAGTGCAGCAAACCGACAAACGCACGTCGATTGCTGCGTTACATTACTCAACCGGCACAATAATAAAGGGATTTTAAATCAAATCATTATCTGTGATGAAAAGTGGATCCTGTACAATAATTAATCGGAAATGCTCATCGCAAGGGCTGAACCCTGGGGAACCAGCGAAAGCCTGCCCCAAGCGAAAATTGACTCAAAAAAAGTTACTTGTGAGCATTTGGTGGACTAGTTCCGGTGTCCAGACGATTACGGCAGATGTCTATTGCCAGCAACTGGAAATCATGATGGAAAAGCTAGCTACTAAATAACCGAGGTTGGTCATTCGCTCGACTAGGCCACTGCTGTTTTAGGACAACGCTAGACCACACACTGCACAACAAACGGCTACCAAATTAAAGGAGCTTTAATTGGAATGTCTAAGACATCCACCGTACTCGCCGAAACTTGCTCCAACAGATTACCATTTTTTTCGAAAGGATAACTTCTTGCAAGGCAAAAAATCAACTCCGATGGGGCAGTCCAAAGCGCCTTCAAAGATTTTATTGATTCCTGTTCGAATGGTTTTTTAGTAGGTAAAGGAATCAATGAACTACCTACCTATGAGATGGCAAAAGTGCATAGATAGCAATGGTATATTTTAATTGAAATTTTATTTGAAAAAAATTAATTAGAAATTAAATTGAAAAAATCACTGGATTAAATAAATATACCTACTTATGTTTAAAAAAATCGACTGTATGTTCCTCCTTTACAAAACGCCAATTTCAGCCTAATATAAGGTTTGGTAAAATAAATTAGGTACGGATACTTCAGGCACATGATCCACTGCTTATGTAAAGACGTTTGGGTAGAAAAATAATTGTCATACTCAAAGTAAAAAATCATCTCATGTATGGGTGACTTTCTGCAAAACGCAAACTCGCCCATATAATAAAAAAAAATTTTTTTCGAGTATGACAATTATTTTTCTGCTTATACGCAGTGATACTTAAACGTCTTTAAATAAGCAGTAGATCATGTGCCCGAAATATTCGTAATTGATTTTCCAAACCTTATTAATATATAATCCCCCCTCGTCAATGCAGCTGACGATTATTGAAAAAAAATGTGATGGAAATAATAATTTTAGCTCGGTATAAAAATCAAAGAAGCAGAGTTTTTCCCCAATGACTTTTTCATGCTGTCTCTTTAGCTCCACCGCATAGATATATAATACTGCTCCACCGTCATTCAGTGCGACAAACGTTCACTTTACTAATTTTTGTACATTAAATACATAACTGTTTCAAATTCATCCGGTATAAATTTCCTAGAAAATTTATTGCAGCGCTACCTCCCGGGGTGCTCCCGGGTTATTGTACCTATTGCGATATGGGGCTTCTACACGTTGGCTATCTAGATGGTGTGTACCATAGTGTGGATTAAGGATTGGCGTGTGTTGGAATGATGGGCCGCAACTGTGATCGCTACTTGACCAAGATCCGTGCAGTAAAAAATATGTCTAGTTTAACAATTACGTTGTAACTATAAAATAGTAATAATTAATATGTGTTAACAATGACGAATGAGGAAACGTTCAGATTTATACATATAATTATATCAAACAGAAAATCCGAAAAATCAAAATCACACAAATAAAACTATTGGTTGCGTTCTTTGAGAAAAACATTTTTGGCGCATACGCTGTGGCCTGTGTACCGTGTGCATAAGGTGTGCAGTGTGCACATATTAATTTCTCGAATGTCAAAAATTTCGTCGCCGGTGCATTTTCCCGCGATAAAAATTAGCCTAGGGAAAATACATCTGTGCCAATTTTTATGATTATCGGTTACGTCATCTAAGGGTCATATGTGAGTCATTATTTCATACCTCTTGACGTCAAACTATTACGTAAATTTATTACGTAAATATGACCATAATCTTACCTTCATGTGTTATCAATTTTTTTTTCAATTTGATTTAACTTTACTCATAATCTATTTAGGGGATGCAAAATCCAGATTGTTTTTGAAAACCCGGGCGGCACTATGAAAAAATTTACACTAACTATACTATATTTTTTTTTATAATATAGGTACACCTACCTGTGGTATTGATTGAGTTTCACCGTAAGGATTGCCTTACCCTTAAAGTTAAGCCTAGCCTAACCCTGTGTTAGCTGATAAAATAGTATGTAATAGTATCTATTATCCCACCAAATACATTTCCATGTAAAAAAATTATGCCAAGACGATACCATATGACTAGCACTGTCAAAAAGTTATGAAATCTCATGTAAAACCAAGCTTCTTACCCTACACGCCTTAACTCTACAAGCGTAACTTCACAAACTCTAGGTACACCTTAGTCAATATATGTGGCCTGGCCATTTCGCTTCATTCACTTGGCCGTAAGGAGAAAAATTTATAACCGACTGTTTTTCTATTATACTCTCTTATAATAACGAAATGGCCAAGCCACATATAATGACTAAGGTGTAGAGTTTGTGAAGTTACGCTTGTAGAGTTAAGGCGTGTAGGGTAAGAAGCTTGGTTTTACATGAGATTTCATAACTTTTTGACAGTGCTAGTCATATGGTATCGTCTTGGCATAATTTTTTTACATGGAAATGTTTTTGGTGGGATTTCACTTCTTTTTGTAAGTTTTTATAACAATATTATCAAATAATTGAAAAGTGAATGGATAAAGAGCTGCTGCAGCCATGAGTTCCGGAATTATCATAAGTGTCCCCATTGTCAGCACAAGTATACAATTATTGTAGTTCATCCCAGTGAACTACGACATATTTGCACGATAGCAGTTCTGACTTCGAACGCCACCTCAGAGTCAATTTTTTCAAACATTAAATATGTCAAGGAATGGAAGAAATATTCTTTAGTACTTTAAACGGAAAAACATAAAGGTAACATTAACAAGTACAATAAAATATGTCGATATTAGATTAAAAGTACTTATTGTGTTTTTTATTGTTAATAATGGGTTAGGTACATGGTTATATTATTAAATTTTATTTTTATTATCAAATCCCTAATAATAATAATACAATTTTCTTTTCTCAAACAATTTTCTGACCTCTAGCTAAATTTGTGGACGTGTTATACAATTTTCCTTCCTGTAGTTTAAGGGTTTGAATGATAAAAGTTCATATGAGACTTCTTAACCTAATAATTCTTATCAATAAAATTAGAATGTTACCTTTGTATGTTCAATTTTCCGTTGAAATTACTACAGAATATTCGTGAAACAATTATTTTAATATTACGTCAATTAGTTTATAATCCAAGCGATAAATGACGATATATAACTTACATATTTCATAATAACGCGATAGATGGCGCTAATAATTCTTAACATAATAAAATAGAATGTTACCTTTATGTTAAATTTTCCGTTGAAATTACTACAGAATATTTGGGAAACAATTATTTCAATATTACGTCAATTTGTTTATAATCCAAGCGATAAATGACGATATATAACTTACATAGTTCATAATAACGCGATAGATGGCGCTAATAATTCTTAACATAATAAAATAGAATGTTACCTTTATGTTAAATTTTCCGTTGAAATTACTACAGAATATTTGGGAAACAATTATTTCAATATTACGTCAATTAGTTTATAATCCAAGCGATAAATGACGATATGTAACTTACATAGTTCATAATAACGCGATAGATGGCGCTAATAATTATTAACATAATGAAATAGAATGTTACCTTTATGTTAAATTTTCCGTTGAAATTACTACAGAATATTTGGGAAACAATTATTTCAATATTACGTCAATTAGTTTATAATCCAAGCGATAAATGACGATATATAACTTATATAGTTCATAATAACGCGATAGATGGCGCTAATAATTCTTAACATAATAAAATAGAATGTTACCTTTATGTTAAATTTGCCGTTGAAATTACTACAGATTATTTGAGAAACAATTATTTCAATATTACGTCAATTAGTTTACAATCCAAGCGATAAATGACGATATATAACTTACATAGTTCATAATAACGCGATAGATGGCGCTTTCACAAATAATTAACTTTAACTCCCTTGTTTCAGTTGGAAGATGAAAGTTTCAATTTTGAGAATTTTTATGTTGGTTGTGTACTAATACAATCTTACGTAACAAATTTCAGCTTTCGAGAACATCCGGAAGTACGATATAATTTTGTTGATCATCAGTGAGTCAGTGACGGAATCAGGGGTTTTTAGATATCAATAAAATCTAAAGTATAAGACGTAGGTAATCGAAACTTTACATGTTTAATGAGACCGCTGATGGGAACAAATCCTGAAAGTTTCATTTATCTGGTACAATCCAAACCCACGTTATGAGGGTTCAAAAAATCGACGAAACGCTTCGAGAAAAGGTGGTTTGGTACTGCCCTTGCACTTCGCTTGGCGTCTTGGCATGGGGGCACTACCGTGCCCCCAGATAATACAAAACAACGCTAGTTTTTCATCTATTGGGCAAGGTAGGAAGTTTTAGTTCGCCTAATCGAACGCGCGTGAACATAGCGCTCGATTCGACAGTCAATATGATGTCATGATCATGTCATACATAGTCACTATTATGTCACAACTAAGTATGTAAAATTTGGACTTTGGACGTTGGACCACTGTGTGACCTATATATTATGACGTCATTCAAAGTCATGTGTTCACTGGGGCTCACCTTCCGTCCGCCTTTTTTACGTCCATGATTACACAGTACAGCAGTGAGCAGCTTAAATAATTATTTATTAAATTAGCATTGATGCCATAGAATATGTATTATTATATTATATTAAAAAGAAGGGAACAGAACAGCAAGCATAACAGTCAGTACTTTTTCTTTTTAAATAACATTTGTGGCTATTATAATATTAAATTTATAGCACAGTTTATTTTATATTCGCGATTTTATACGACTTTCCCCTAGGGAATCTGCTTACCGCCAATAGCCTTGACTCAAGCTTGACTCATTGACGATTAATTTGGACTTTGACTAGACTTTGACGATTTAAATCGTTGTTGAAAATAAGGTTGAAACTTGTTAAAAACATAAACGAAAATTATTTTTCCCGCCATTTTAACTTGACACTTACAACTTGTAATGGTTCCATTCATTTATTTAATATACTATACGCCTCAGATCAAATAAAAAGCTATACGCTTAAAATAAAAAAATTAAAAAGAAGAAGAATGAGTTTATAATTTTTATTTACATTTTGCTGTCAGCTGTTTGCTGTTGGTTTGCTGTACATAACCTCTCAAAGGTTTTACAAAAATGTTTTCGATGAACTTTTTAAAACAAAGGTCTAATTATATGAAATTATTAAGGCCTGCTAAAGAATTTTTCGTATATAATAAATATTACATTTGCAATTGTATAAACGGTAAGTTTTTTAATTTAATATCCTTTTAAATTCCTTTTAAAGAAAAGAGTTGATTTCTTCTCTATAATTAAAAAGCAGCTAAAATTAAAATATTGTGGGTGCAAAAAGCTAGTTATATAGTCTTGAATCTAAACTGAAATCTCATGATATCAAGCTCCAATATAAGTCCCATTTCATCGTATGCCAGTTTTTTTCAAGTCCCTGACTACAAAAAAGTTCTAATATAAACAGCGTATATAGTTATTTATTTTAGTTTATCATTTATAAGTTACCAATACCCATAAATACTGCATTATTATTTTTACAAAAGCTATAAAATATATCGGACTAAATTTAACTAAACAACACTGAGATTTTTCTTAATGTTTTCAGTTTCTAGAAGATATAATGGCCTATACCAAAACAATTCAGTATTATCTTTAGTAACAAAGAGATTTTATGCTAAAGGAGTTATAGATAAGTTCATAGAATATGACCAGCATCAAAAAGGTAATATAACATTTAGAATTTAGATGTTTTCAAGTGTTATTGATATAATTACCCCTCCCCACACCGATCTCGGTGACGGTGGCCAGTTTCATTGAAAACAGGCCAGTTACGCAGGAGTAATTTATAGTGCCCAAGTGTGTGCGCAGTACACAAGAGCACTCTCTCTTCCTCACACTCTCTTAATCAATAGTACTTACCACCATACAAAATATTTTTTCAGAATTGAATAAAATAAGTGAAATATTTCCACAACCGAGGGTTACACTAAATGAATTAATGTCAAAGACACCAGACAACATATTTGATATTAGCTACAAACAAACAGTGGTCACCCCCAAAGGTAGCAAAAGAAAAACGGTTCTAACCAATGATTGGACATGCGTATATACTTTTACGTGGCCTGAAAAAATGAAATTTGAAAGGTAATTTCATACAAAAATTAAGTTAGGTTGTAGAATAGTATTAAATTATCCGTCATCAACAGTATCACTTTTGTAGTAAATTAATTGTTGCCATATAATGTATCTTCTTGTATAAGTAATAAAGTTCAATTTTGAAATGCAGCGCCATGCCGCATATTGTTTCGTTTGGTGTGAAAGGTGTATTCAGAATCGTTACTCATCACTTACAGTACAGCTAAATCTAAACGACAAGCAGCAGAAAAGGCATCTTTACAGGCGGTGCAGTGGCTATTCAATAGAAATTTTATAGACCAAAAGGGTAACCCAGTTTATGATAAAAATGTTATCAAAGAACTAAAAGATAGTCTGGACCATAGAATACAGGCAACAATCAGTGAAAATTCAATAGAAAGACTGAATAGAATATGCAATGACTATGAAGCGGATATAAGTAAGTATGATTTATTATGAACCATAGACAATCATATACAAAATACTGAATAGCTCTTGGAAGAAGAACATTGCTTTGATTTTAGTACTCCTACCATAGAATACTAAAATCAAAGCCGTAAGCAGCTATCTGTCTCAGAAAACATCAATCAATCCATAAGAGTGAAAGAGAGACACCTTTGGGGAACTTTTGGTGTCCTTTTTTACGATGTTGGAATTACGATTTTGTGGCATTCATTATAAGCAGTAGCATGTGGAATAAGGAACTTTATAATGTAATATGTTTCTTCTATTACTAATAGCCGGGTCTCTATCTCTATTCTATAGTTATTATTCTGAGGGCTAGCTTGAGTGACCACCCGTTACCTTGACTGATGTGAGTAAAAATCTTTTTAACGACAATAGGAAAATAAAAGTATTTTACTGTGGTGGTTCAACGGTTGAAAGTGTATCTTACACTCTGATAAGTGCAAAATGTATACCCCCTTACTAATAAAAACACAGTGGATAAGCTATACAATGTTTTGTTCTTGTCTTATATATTGGAAAAGTAGCTTGATAGACAAGGATAAAAATTGTATAGCTTATACACTGTATAAATATTTTTATTGGTAAGGAGGTTAGACTATAATTTACTAATATTATGATGAAATTTGAAACAGACAAAGATTAGACCAATTATTATTAATATAATATTCAGGCTATTACAAAATTCTTTTAATATGAAAAACTTTACAAATATTATGATGAAGATGAATTATATACTGGCTACACCTTTTATTTGATTAAAAAAACAATGCAAATTTTTTGTATAATTTATTATTGTAAGTAGGTATCTACATAATTTAAAACTTTTTTTTAGAAATTGTGTATGAAGAAACGTTTGCAGCAGCAAGTAAAAGAATGGCGCACATACAAACAGTTTTGCTCAAAGATTCAACAATAGATGAAGGTATGCTAAAAGTTTTGCTAGGTGGAATAGTAACATTTCAGATTATTGCATTTAGACCAATAAATACTGTCATTCCTTCGATTATTTTGTTTCAAATTGTAGAAGCTTATCAAATTAGTTGTCCACTAACTGCTAAAAAGGATAAAAATTTGAGATATTTCTACTACTACTACTAATACTGGTTGATTTTTCATTCCGTTTCGAAAGAACGCGTGTACAAAAACTCACGCGCCGTGCGCCGCTGTACGCTCAAATCACGTGCAACGTTATGACGTTCAACTAATTGACGTATCAACTAATTGTCACCCTATTGACCCTATGGGGTCAATAGGGTGACAATTAGTTGGAATGTCAATGTTATTATCATTTTTTATGAAACACTTTAAATTTAAAATTAGTTATGTAATGATATTTAATATAAATTAGTAGTGTGATGTTGTAAAACAAATTTTCATCAAGCTAGAAAAAAGAAAAAAGTAAACGAAGCATTCCATAGAGTGCCATAGACTATAGTACTCTAATTTATGTACATATTATCCCTGTTTCTCTCGTAACTAAATAAAAAATAACCCAGTATATCCAATGATATCTAAACTGGTATTGTGATATTATGTAAACTGGTATAAAATGTCTAAATATTGGGTCATGGAGATTTAGTATGCCACAGTGGCGAAGGCTGGTTCTCCTTTATAGGGAAGCCCTAGCCTGTAGGGATTTGTATGAGGGTCCTTAAAAGGTTAGTGGTAAGGGAAGTCGATAGGAATCGAGTTATAGGAACCCCTCGCCACTGGTATGCCATCATCAGTCTGATCACCTGTTGCTCTAATCGTCTAATAACCTTATTGCTCAAAAATTCCGATTATAATATGCCAAAATCATTATTATCAACAGATGCAGAGGGAGTCGCCGATTCGACCACAGACTTAGCCGATAATGAAGGTAATGTTTTAGGATACTGCTGAAATCATTAAAAAAAACTAACACAACTTGCTATTTTTTTCAACAATGCATCATTAGTTTCGAATGAGGGGTTTTAACACGAAGTATAGAATACCAGGAGTCCGAACGGCTTTTCCATAGTATGTATGTATACAATAATAAATCCAGATCTTAGATCTCTTTTCTGCCACTGGCTGCGCTAAAATTTTGGACGTACCGATGCTATTGTGGCGGACCAATCAGCGCACAGTCCTGAATCGCGCTTGGTACTTCTTGAATAATGGCGCGCTATACCGGCAAAAAATCTGTCCCCTAAATTGAGACCATTATTTTAACATTACGTTCGGACTCGGTATCGATACTTCGTGGTTTTTAAATTCGTGACACCTTACAGCTTTTTGACACCGTCATGCTAATAAGCGCCTCCTGGTGACAGAAAAAGAATCGAAAATTATTATTGACTTTTTGATTTTCTTACGGCACCAGATGACACTTTGTGTACGTTGGGTCTACTAACGGCAGAAAAATATCAAACACCCTCATTGAGCCTCTTACATGATTTTTATTGAAGACTAATCATTTGTATTTTAATATGTATTTACAATAGATTTTAGAATAAATATGCATCCGGTCTACGGAAAGAGTATGACTCCATCACCGCATTTCTTATCACGACGTCAACGTGTGCTGAGGGAAAAGTTTGAGAACTACGACGAAAATCTGACGCCTCTACCTATAGATCAGTACATGTAAGTTGTTTTTTTTTATATATATAGATTGGACAGAAGAGCGATATAACGCCTGATGTATAATTTTATCTACTTGCAAAATTAACTATTGCTATAAAATTATTGTAGGCCACATTTTTGCGTACCAAAATAAATAAAACTAGTAATAACGCAAATAAAAATTTCACAATGTAGGTACTTATTCGTCGTGGAAACCGGGGACACTGGGATCCCCTTTTGTTTTTAACCTTATTTTTTTTTTGTTTCTTTTTTCTCTCGTATAAACTTTGTTGCTATATATAAAAATATCCAATTCTTAGTCTACATATTAATTATTTGCAGTACAATCATACGCACAAGTGTTAAACTCTTTCAGCACAATCATACGCATTCATGAACTTCGCATATTTCAGTACAATCGCGTAATTCGGTTCACACGTACGACGTGCCCCACAGTCCACATTGTGCGACCTTGGCGCGCTCCGCGTGACCTCTGCGTCCCTCCTGTGACACAGTGACCTGATATATGACCCGGCGTCCCCCTTTTGTCTTGAACGTGACCTCAAAATGTACAAATGACCGTAATAATTGTTACGAAGGTCGCTTTATAAAAGTAATAACGATGCACTGCAAATTGTGCTCATATATTTTAACCTCCTGACACCGAAGTATTATTTTAAGCTACTTCGATTGTAACCGGACATTACAAATATTCTCTAAACATGAATATTATCTAAAAGCCGAGTAAAAGAAATTGTTTTAGGAAATATTTCACTGTTTGTCTCTAAGTTTAAAGGCACTAATCTCAGTAACGAAATGACCGATTGGTATGAGAAAAGCACAAAGATTATCTACTACAAAGCTTTCAGCCAGCTTTCGGAAAGATTTATTGCGTATATTTTTAATCTCAATTACCACTGAGACTACATTTCTATGCAGTATGCGCTTAATCTCTCCTTCCTCTTTTATCAGTTCGTGGAGAGAACTGAGATTAAAAATCAGAGCATATGGTTGCATACAACCTCCGCAGTAAAAAGTGAAACCCACAATCGAAAGTGTAAACCTCGTATACGAAGACACAGTAACCCAGTTGTATGTGTGTCGCGGTTTCGCCTCGGTCTCGAACGATTTCACGATACACTTTCGAGAACGGAGATCTTCGGATCAGTTTCTATCTAGGTTAAGTCCAACTATCCCACTTAAATACTAATATTAAAAGTGACGTTTGTGAAAGTTTGTGAGGATTGACGGTTGTTACTCTTTCAACAAAATATACTGAATGGTTTTGATGAAAATTGGTATGGTAGTAGTTAAGCTTTAGAATAATACATAGGCTACTTTTTATTCCGAAATACTACAGTGTTCCCATGGGATACTGAATTTACGCAGGTGGAACCGCAGGCAAAAGTTAGTATAATAATAAAGAGGAAAGATTTGTTTATTTTTTGGTTGCATTGAATAGGCTCAGAAACTACTGGACAGATTTCGATGATATAGGCTACTTTTTATCCCGGAAAAATATACAGTTCATTTTGATAACTAAAACCCAGAATGTCTGTTTTCATAATATACTATTCAGGGAAATACCGAAATACCAAATAAAAGATAAACTAGTGCTTCGCTGTTTTCCTCTATTCTTGGTATAACTCAGGGGTTATCGTTTATAAATAAATATTAATAATGTAATACAATGATGAAAACAATTGATCAGTTTTATCATCGAGGAAAATGTAAACAAAAACAAGCTCAAAAATCCCTTATTCAAAGAGTCCCTAAACAAGGAAAATGCGATAGCCTTTAAACTTATTACTGGAATTACTGGAAAACATATGTTTGTGGTTCAAAACATTTACTTAGTTACATCTGCATCAGTGAAAACCGCTTCATCAAACGCGAGTTTGACGAAACGTTGTGTCAAAATTTCTCCTATGTAGAGTTGTGTGCTCTTTAGTTCCTACTTTTGGTAACCCGGACTGGCGAAAGCCGCAGAAATCGAAAGTGAAACGTAGTCGTGAGCGTGACGTATTTCTACGTCATCTACGTCAGAGCTACGTCACATCTACGTGTACCTACTTTTCACTTTCAAGTTTCGCTTTCGTTGAAATAGCGCATCATTAGAATGGCTTGTTAAATTTTTGGCAAGTGTCTATTGCAGTAGGTCATTACGTCAGAGCTACGTCACGTCTACATTTACCTACTTTTCACTTTCAACTTTCGCTTTCGTTGTAATAGAGCATCATCAGCAATGGCTTGTTAAATTTTTGGCAAGTGTCTACAGTATCAGGCCAAAAATGTATGTCGACCTATGAAAAGAGATATTCGGATGAGGTTGTAAAGCGTTTTTATACAAAATATTTCACATTGGTAGTATTTGACAGAGATGATGCTCTACAAACTAAATACAATCGTCTTTTTAAGGTACGGCACATTATGCCGGGCCGCAGCGTGTCGAGGCGGAGCGCAAAAATCCGCTCAAATCACTTGAATACAATTTGTATGAATTATCTATCGTACACTAGGTCGGGCCACAGCGGCTCGCATTATTGCGAGGCGGATTTACGTTGTGCGATGTGGCCCGCCCTGCCCCGCTGCGCCCCGTTAACAGTGTGCTATAAGCAAGCGGATTTGTTTTATGCAGATCCTCCTTTATTATTTTAAGTAATTGAAAATATTAATAAGAAGTCATCTGAAAATATACCTACCTAAAACTTGTCTTTGTCTGTTAAAAGATCGTGAAAAGATAATGGTATTCGCTGAATACCTTTCTCTTGGAACAAATTGGATGTATCCATATTTTACGTTTTCTTTTTTTGATGAACTTCTTGTCTATGCTGTTCATTAACTTCTTCTTCTAAAAGCAGGCAAAAAAAGAAAGTTCTTCGTCAAAGCTATCCATAACGTCAGTTGCACGCAAATTCTGGCAGTACGCTGTACGCAAAATCTGTCAACGCTGCGGCCCGGCATAATGTGTCGTACCTTTAAGGCCGCGTAGACCCAATTTTACATGACTTTGAATCGATAATAAACAAACAAATAGTAACTTTAAAAAGCCAAAAAAAAATACACATTGTTGTTTACTTAATGTTCTTTTACAATTTGTGGTTCGAAACATAATATTGAAAACTTCACTCGATCAAAAATAATTCCGAAGAGGAGGCTAAATTTGAATATTTTTCTTTTTGTTCATGAAGTTCATGATAGTTTTACTTTCAAAAATCATATCTACGAAAAGCTAATAACTTAAAGAAGAATAATTTGTGGTTACATTTTGCATGTTGGTTTAATTATTTTGACATTAAATAATTATTGAAATGCAGCGTGCGTAAGCCGCTTGAGTCGCCCCACAGCAGCGTTGCCATTTGGCAACTTTGGTTGCCATTTTGGCAACATTTGACCCTTCGTGGCAACCAAATGGCAACCAGGCTCAAATGGCAACTTTTTGGCAACTTTTCGATTTGTCACGCAATCATAAGTAAAAAAGAACTAAACGCATCGAATTGAATAAAATCAAAATCTTGAACACATTTTTATTCCCAAATGAAAACAGTTCATAATTAGTAGTTAAACAAATTGTACCCATATTTCTACAACTAAAAGGTCTATTTTAGTGAAACTAGAGATAAAAGTAATTTTAAGAAAACTCTAAAACAAAAATGGAATAAAGTGTGTCTGTGAGCAGTCAGCAGTGTGTAGTGCAGTGCAAAGGAAATTTTTGTCGTGGTTTTTTAATACTTTCGTTTTTAAATCTATTTCTTTCTTAATTTTTTTCGTGTTTTTAAAATTGGATTTTAAATGCATGGCACTTACAGTTTTTTTTTAATGCAAAACATTTCAGCTTCTAGGAAAATGTGTTTTGAAATAGGAGTCTTAATTTATTTTTACTTTCATTTTTATATTTTTATTTATATTTTATAATATTTTTAATTTCATGAAAACATACATTTAAATTTTTAAGGAAAACAAAATTTGTGGAATTCATTATTTATCAACCAATAAGATTAACATTTTTGGAAAACAGGATTTTTTGGATTAAAATTTTTATCAACCAGAATGCAGAGCAATAAACAGTACCCAATATTCTTATAATATTATAAATTCGAACCGAAAGATTTCTTGAAATCTTAAAAAAAAAACAGTTTTTTTTAAGATTTCTTGAAATCTTTCGGTTCGAATCGGTCCAAATTGTTATGAGGTTTACATACTTACACACGCACATGCACACACACATACACACAAACATACAAACATAGTGACACCCTCGCGGGAGTAGTCAGGGAAGTTTTCTGTGACCTCAGAACGTCGAGATCTGATAAGAATTCGATTTTTGCAAAACGGCGTAAAACCAATAACTTCATGATTTTTGAAAATCTTAGATTTCCTTAGCGGGAAGTTAAAAATCTAAAACACGAAAAAAAAGTAGTTTTTTCTGGAATAACTTTTGAACGGCTTTATCGATAAACTACAAAAACTAATCATCTGATAACATTGAAAAATTACGTCGATCGCCGCTAATCCGTTTACTCGTTTGAGAGATATCGTGAAGGAAAGAAAACCGAAAAAAGTGTTTTTTTTGGAATTACTCTGAAATTCATCAAAAAATTTTTTGTTGTCGATTCTTTCAAAGGACATGAAAAACTGCATCGATTGCCGCCAATCGCGTAAAAATCGGTTGATTCATTCCAAAGATATGACAGTTTGAAAATTAAAAAAAAATGTGTTTTATTAAACTTTCATCAGACTTTTAAAAATTTTTTGGAGGACTTTTATTTTTGAGCTCAAAAATAACGCATTAGATAAAATTTAAGCGCTTAGCGGGAAGTTGCACGGATGGCCTTTAGGTCAACTGTTTTCCTAATTTTTTTACTAATTTTTTTTTTCTAATGGCAACCTTTGGTTTGTTATGGCAACATTTGACCCTAAAAATGGCAACCTGAGCTAAGTAGGCTCTGGCAACACTGCCCCACAGTCGCCCGCTAGGCGTTGACGAGGACAGACCTATGTCAGTTTTGCTAGCGCACGGCTTACCCGCGTATTTATCGAACAATTCTTTCGTTTCTAACGCAGTGTAAGAAAGTCAGTTTGTTTTGTTTTTTTTTGTTTCTTTTTATTTTTGAACTAAATTATACATATCATACACAATAACATGTTATATTTTATCGTCGCCGCGTCATTGCTTTTGCCAGATGAGACGACCTCTGTGGCTCAGTGATTGAGCGTGTTGGTGCTCAAGCCAGGGGTCGCGGGTTTGAATCCCGCCGAAGGAACAAAAAGTTTCCTGTGTTCTCGGGTCATGGATATGTATAATACAATAAAAATCTAAAGGAAATTCAGTTTGTTTTGTATTTTTTTATGTTTCTTTTTATTTTTGAACTAATTCTATACAGATAAATAAAATTGAAGTGTCTGTTTGTAACTTCAAATTAACAGCTTTTCATATAAGGAATCTAAAAGTATATTCGGTACTTATAATAAAATACCAATTTTTAAAATTTTTGTCTGTCCGTCTGTCTGTCTGTCTGTCTGTTTGTTCCGGCTAATCTCTGAAACGGCTGGACCGATTTTCACGGGACTTTCACTAGCAGATAGCTGATATTATGAGGTCTAACATAGGCTACTTTTATTTTAGGGTTCTGTTTAAAAAAATAGGGTTCCGCTTTCGTTAGATCTGCGCAAACGAAGTTGCGGGCATCAGCTAGTTATACATATAACCATACACAATAACATGTTACATTTTATCGTCGCCGCGTCGTTGCATTTGCCAGATGAGACGACCTCTGTGGCTCAGTGATTGAGCGTGTTAGTGCTCAAGCCGGGGGTCGCGGGTTTGAATCCCGCCGAAGGAACAAAAAGTTTCTTGTGTTCCCGGGTCATGGACATATAATACAATAAAAATCTATAGGAAAGTATATAAATAATGCATCTGATGTATATTCGGTACTTACAATAAAATACCAATTTTTAAAAATGTCTGTCCGTCTGTCTGTCTGTCTGTCGGTCTGTCTGTCTGTTTGTTCCGGCTAATCTCTGAAACGGCTGGACCGATTTTCGCAGGACTTTCACTGGCAGATAGTTGATGTCATAAGGTCTAATATAGGCTACTTTTATTTTAGGGTTCCGTTTAAAAAATAGGGTTCCGCTTTCGTCAGTTAGGCGCAAACGAAGTTGCGGGCATCGGCTAGTTATAGGTACATATAACCATACACAATAACATTATCGTCGCCACGTCGTTGCTTTTGCTAGATGAGACGACCTCTGTGGCTCAGTGGTTGAGCGTGTTGGTGCTCAAGCCGGGGGTCGCGGGTTCGAATCCCGCTGAAGGAACAAAAAAAATTCTGTGTTCCTGGGTCATGAATGTGTATTAAATATGTGTATAATACAATAAAAATCTTAAATATGTGTATAATATAAAAATTATTAAATATATTTCTGTTGTTTGGTACCCCTAACACAAGTTCTTCGAGAACTTACCACGGGACCAGATAGACTTGGTGTGAAGGGTCCATAGATATATTATTGTGTTGTGTATTATGAGAAAAAAGTAGCTGATGCGTGGAGTAGCCTTAGTACATTATTGAATAAGCCAGTAAACAGTTTTTATGAATTTGTAACATCTACCATCTTCTTTGCCGTACTTTTCGTTTCTTTTTATTTCGATTTCTGTTTTTACAATAATAATAATAAATAACTCCCCACGCCGATTTCGGTGACGGTGGCTGGTTTTATTGTAGCCTAGCCAGTTACACAGTAGTATTTTTATAGTGCCCAAGTGTGTGCGTAGTACACAAAGGCACTCTTTTTTTTTACTCTCGTAATCCAGTGGGACGGATAACCGACACGACTGACGAGAGATGAGGCGCAGGTCCGACTTTTTACCTGCCCATCCGACGCATGGATCATCTTCTTGTCAGACAATCAGGTGATCAGCCTGCATTGTCCTAACCAAACTTGGAAACAACATTTTTTGTTGTTCCAGTGCGGGAATCGAAATTAGAACCTACGACCTCCGAGTCGAGAGCCAAGCTCTAACCACTAGACCACGGAGGCTGTTCTATTTACAATAAAATATAAGGATACGTGCTCAACATCCGTCATGCTTGCCTTTGCAGAACACACCAAGTCACTCGCAAGTAGGGGTTGCAATCCGGATACTTCGAAATTCGAAAAAATCCAAAAATCCGGATTTTCATTTAAAAATCCGGATTTTTCGATTTTTTCGAATCTTGGTTACTACTATGAAAATTACATATTTTAATTGTAATTAGTATGTACTCTAGACGTACAATATTTGAATAAGGGATATAATTAATCGAGTGAACAAAAAATAAGTTGGTGACTGCACGTGAGCATACTGTATTGCTGAATTTGGCAGCGAATTAACATGTTGGCGACTAAATTACCAAACTGGTGAAATCACTCAAGTGACAAAAAATACAAAAATCGGCAGATAAAAAGTAGCGAAATTTAATCCAATTAGCACCGATGAGTTGGTGACCATTATACCATGTAAGTAGCTAATGAAGATTTGATTGATAAATTAATAGCTGCTAAAAATTCAATTTGCAAGCTACGGAAAATCCCAGTTTTGGATACTATTGGAGGTTTTTTTTTTCTTTGGTATGGGTATCGTTTTCAAGGTTTTTGGGGGTGCAGAATAATATGAAAATAAAATCCGTTTTAAAATTCCAAAATGGCGTATTTTTTTTTTTATTAAAAATGGATGTCTTTTTCCATGTTTCATATGCTGATTATAAAATTGTCTTCCAATGAAATTGGATTTTCCAAAATGGAGACTATCCAATCTTCGTAAAATTAACATGTAGTTTGTAGAGGTGCCAGCTATGTAAGGTATAGAAACTTTTCGAAATTCAGGATTTTCAAATTTCTTTTTTTGGCATTCATGAAAAAAATATGCGATTTCCGGGTTAAAGGGGAGGAAATTTTTATTATTTTTCCAGTAATAATATTATTTTTCCGTTTCTAAAATAGAAGCGATTATAGAAAAAAAATATGGCAATGTTCTACTTTGACACGAACAGTGTATAAAGCTATAGAAATTTTGGAAAATTCAGGATTTTCAAATTTATTTTTCTTCCATCGTGAAGAAAATATGGTGTTGCGGGGTTCTTAAAGGGAGGAAATTTTCATTATTTTTTCAATAGGATGCACCGTTTCCGAGATAGAATCAATTTTATAAAAAAAAATTAAATGCTCTACATTGAGATACGAGGGATGTATAAAGCTATAGAAATGTTGGAAAATTCAGGATTTTCGAATTTCTTTTTCCCTCATCTTGAAGAAAATATGTGGTTACGGAGTTATTAAGGGGGAGGTAATTTTCATTATTTTTCAAGTAGGATGCACCGTTTCTGAGATAGAAGCCATTATAGAAAAAAAATACGATAATGCTCTACTTTGAGACACGAACGGTGTAAAACGCTATAGAAATATTTGGAAAATTTAGGATTTTCAGATTTTTTTCTTCCATCATGAAGAAAATATGATGTTGCGGGGTTTCTAAGGGGGAGGAAATTTTCATTATTTTTCATTAGGATGCACCGTTTCCGAGATAGAATCAATTTTATAAAAAAAAAAAATGCTCTACATTGAGATACCGGGGATGCATAAAGCTATAGAAATGTTGGAATATTCAGGATTTTCGAATTTCTTTTTCTCCCATCATGAAGAAAATATATGGTTGCGGGGTTATTAAGGGTGAGGTAATTTTCATTATTTTTCAAGTAAGATGCACTGTTTCTGAGATAGAAGTGATTATAGAAAAAAAATATGGCAATTCTCTACTTTGAGATATTATGAGGGATGTATAAAGCTATGGAAATTTTGGAAAATTCAGGATTTTCAAATTTCTTTTTCTTTCATCATGAAGGAAATTTGAGGTTGCGGGGTTACTAAGGAAATTTAAAATGGATGACTTTTTTGTAATCAGCACCCCCAGAAACCAACAAAGGGACAACCATATTATTTTTATAAAATTAAGTATGTCCGCCATATTGGAATTTCAAAATGAATGTCATTTTCGTATCCAGCACCCCCAAAAACCTAGTAACGACACCTATGTTAATTTTGCGAAAAATGAATTACCGTTATTTTTAAATTTCAAAATGAATCTACACAATATCTACACCCCCCCTAAAGTCGAGGAAAATTAAAAATTGGGAATTTTGTACGCTCCTTTGTTTTTTTTTATGTGCGCTGGTTTTGCTGCTTGTATGTTTTTTGAGTTACCTACATTACGGAAAATATATGTACCTATTCTTAAATTAAATGTGTACTCACAAATTGTCGCCAAGATGGTTATTTGTTTGCTAATATAATATCTGTCTTCCAGTTTGGAATATTCAGTGGTATTATTTAGTCACCAGATTTGTAATTTTTTATTCCTTACATTCTTTAGCCAACATGGTAATTTAGTATTCAATATTCGGTATTTTCACATCCAAAATTTAATTGTTTTGTCGTGATTGTTTTCCGTAAGTGTTTCGTGTTGTGCGACAAAATCCGTAAGTGTTTAAAACAATGAACAATATTCGCGTAAACATAAGAAATCAAATTATCTTTGGATAATTTGATATTATTTGTTGTCCTGTTGAAATTGTTGACACATTTTTCCATTTATTTAAGTTATTTGGTAGAACATAGTCAATCCATTAAATGGTGATGCGAGGGATGAAGTTCTGCCAAAATATTATGGCCGCTATATATGTATATGTATGGACTGTTTCTAAGATACTTACCATTTTATATTTTTTCAGTAGTAGTACAGTTCAGTAATAGGTGATCCAATTTATAAAAACACTGAATATGGTTTCAGTTTCAATTGCACAAGTAGTAAGAAGTATAATAAGCAAATCCAAACCCAATTAAAGCTTTGTATTTTTATATTTATTGAATTCTTACTAACGAAAGTCGAAACATATTATTGCAATTTTAATTTCTGCAATCATAGAATGCCAAATTAATATGACAGCTTAAAAAGAAATGTAGTGGTTTAACTATATTTAATTATCTTCTAAATAATGAATATCTAAGTCCAAATACCTAAATCTTATCTCTATGATATCAGGAAGAAGTTTTGGAGTCGATAATACCTGACTGGTTGGTTTAAGATTAGAGAGAGTTTTGCCGAATGAATGAAGGTTTTTTTTTTTTTAATTATTAAAATTAATTTGATTGAACTAAACTAACCTAAACTAACGAGTCAGTAGCAAAACTAAATGAAAATCAACGCTCCTGTTTTTGCGTAGAAATAATTATTTTTAGATAATATTTTAAAGATAAGATATAAGTGTCAAAAATAGCACCAACGATTTGTGTAAACCACTGTTATTTTTTTTTAAGTAATGTAGTTTTCATCTTATAGCGGAAACTTCAAAGTACAATGAAGAGTAAGATGGTTACTGTTTATTTGTAAGTAAAATGTTAAAATAAAGATCTTACAACAGTTATAGATTTTAAATTGTGCTTAGAATTGCTTATTATACTTATGTTAGTTACCAAGGGAATTAAAAGCACCATTTACGTGTTTAATTATTACCCAAACAGGTGGGTGGTTTTTAATTTCAGTAATTCAAAAGTGGTCCAATTTCGTCCATACAAAATTATTTGTTCAGCCCCATGCTTCAAATGATTTGTCTTCACTCCCCGGATCTCGATTTAAAGGATTTTCAGTTTCCTACGTTTTATTAAACTGTATTAATTTTCCTACGTTAGTACTTTCACATAGAAATGGAACTTTACGAAAACGGTAGTGGTGAACTGTGGCGTAGATATATGTAAAAAAAGCGTTAAAAAGATCACAGGCTATTCCACTTTTTTATAATTCTTTCTGCTGGAACATTTAGTAAATAACAATATATACATACCTTATTTAAAATAATATACTAACTATAAAACTGAACATTGTAGGATTTGAAACGTAATCAAAAATATTTCTAAAAATGAAAAAATAAATATAATTAAGTATATAATTTTGATATAATCTCATTATGTTTTTATTTATTCAGATTGTAATTCTAATACTTACAACTTAAAATAAGAATTTATTTAAATTAAATTATAAAAAAGTAACTCTTTTTTTTTACTAATGAGTGTAAGTTTTGCTACAACATAGTAGTAAAATTAACATTAAAGTTTTATAAAATATGCAACAAATTTTAAAAAAATGAAAAAATCTGAATTATCCGGATAATCCGGATTTTTCGGAGAAAAATTCGGAAATCCGGATTTTCAAAAAGTCAAACGTTTGTGGAGGTTTGGATTTTGCGGCAAGTGGCAAACGTGCGGACTCGGCAGTAGGAATACATTTTTTGCAAGTGTCTGCCTAAGTAGTTACCATCAAATCGTCGGCACCTACCTGATACAATATTTTTATCTCACGAAACGACACGTACTTTAGTGACCACACGAGCTAACGATAGGTACTCGTCTCCATGCACACATCGAACACAGCGTGTTGCGTGCGCTACGTAAACGGCTCAAGTTACCCAAAAAATGTGTATAAAATAATTATTCCTCTTTAAATGATGTAAAAAAATCTTTTAAGATTGGCTCACTATAACCTTTTTTATGGTAATCAAATTTGGTCGAAATTAATGCATTATTGTGCCATTAGTTGACGCGGACGAAGTCGCGGGCAACAGCTAGTCCATACTAATATTATAAATGGGAAAGTGTGTGTTTGTCCGTCTCTCACGCCAAAACTACTGAACCGATCTAAATGAAATTTGGTACACAGATATTCTAGAGCCTGAGAAAAGACATAAGCTACCTTTTTATCGCGGGGAAATGTACGGTTCCCATGGGATACTTTATTTACAGTTTCACGTAAAAACCACTAAATATTATGAAATTTGGCACAGTTGAAAAGTAGACAACGGGGAAAGACAAAGGCTACTTTTTATCGCGGGGAAATGTGCGGTTCCCGTGGGATACTTTATTTACTGTGTCACGAAAAAACTACTAAACCGATCATCATGAAATTTGGCACAGACATAAAGTAGACCATAGGGAAGGGCATAGGCTACTTTTTATCGCGGGACATATACGATTCCCATGGGTTACTGTACATACGCGGGCGGAGCCGCGGGCATCAGCTAGTAATTGAATAAAATTTAAGCATTTTTTACTTAGGTACCTACCTATAGTATCTATTCAAATTATGTGTGCTATGTGTTGCATTAAAACAGTTACCTATGGATTTTATTATCTTTTTCAATAGAAATAATAAAATAAGATGACCTACTGCCGACATGACTACACTGTAACACTTTGGGTTCATGTAAGTTTACGCCGGCGACGTAGGCGCGCGGCTCGCTTTGCGGCAATTGCGGGCAACTCTTGGAAGCGTTAAATGCCTATTTTGCTTGGTCTACCCGGCCTGTGTACTTTGTCGTGCCTGTAAATAATAAATTACCTACCAACTTAAAAAATTACTTTCTGTAAGGATTTCCATTCTTTGGTCGAAATATATAGCAGTTATAAATTAATTGATTTGGAAAAATAATTAATACACGAAATAACTTTATTTATTGTGACATGAATACATTTACAACCACGGTAATTATTTAGTCTTATTTATTATTTGTGCACAATTGTGCGTCATAAACGCAGTGGTTTTCCCCATATCAATTTCGCAAAGTGACGATACGAAATGGTTTTACAAATTAAAATTGTTGAAATAAAGAAAGCTTATATTTTTTTATAACGTACTAGCTGTTGCCCGCGGCTCCGCCTGCGTAAATATAGTTTTTTCGCGGTCGCGGATATGTGACTGATGCAAAAAATAGATAAAAACAATCCTTGATGCGGATTATATATCATGCTAAAATTTCAGCTCGATCGGTGTAGAATTTTTTGAGTTTTTGAAGCGTACACAATCCAATATAATTTTTTTTATATAATATATAGATTGCACTCCATAAACACATGTAGGTATAATACACATTGGCGTTGGAGAGCTATGCTATACGAATTCGCCGGATCGACTATATAAGTTTCACGGCCTCACAAAAATCCGGCGAGAAATAACGTTTGCGTTTGGTTTCGTCGAGTGAGTAAGGTTACCGGAGTCCCAAGGAGATTGGGGATTTTGAAGAAAGGAGTTACAATTGTAACTCCTCCGGTGTTGCGAGTGTCCATTGTAATCGCTTACCATCAGGCGATCCATCTGCTCGTTTCCTTAAGTTTTGATGTAAATTAATAGAGCCTACCTATTCATAGTAGGAAATTTTAATGTAAATGAATAATTTGCATTAAAATTTGTGGTAATGAATATTATGGTTTATTTATATACCTACATTTAAATTTCCTGCAAATACCATTGAGGAAAATAATAAATATCTTACGTGGAAAAAAAATATTTTCCGGCAAATTACTGCCTACTAATTAGTTGTTAGTACAAGTAACGATTAGGTGCTTATGGCAAGATTCTATGTAACCGGTATGACCCGAGTGGCATGGTGTTTGGTACCATTGATCCATTTGAAGCGGTGCGGACTTCAGACTTGTCCCGAACGTGAGCTTAAAAGCACGATGCAAGAGGTCTGCGGATGTGTTCATTGAGTTCCCGTAGCCCCTATATTGCGTCGAAGAAGACCGCCACAGAGGTTTTAGTGGGTAAAAATCCCACATAACCTACTCTGGCCAATGTCCCCAAGGCTAGTCTAGGTATCTTCCGAAGATTTCCTCTGCGAAAAAAAAGGTACTTATGCCAAAATGACCATTAAATCTCTAGAAGCTATTCCGGTAAATGCGACGAAGGCATCCGAATATAAGCTTCCAATATTCTTTCCAATATTAATATCTAGCAAAATAATAAACAGTGGCACTCCGGGGTGTCGACAGAAATGAAAACAATAGCGCACAGACAAGCATGCGACGCGCGACACGCGTCTAAAGAAGTTCTCGCTTAGCCAAACATTAATCGGGTCTTTTAAAAAAAAAACTTTTCAGGGAAGAAATAACATCAACCATAGACAAGTCTCGAGTGACAGTTATAGTTGGTGCGGCAGGATGCGGCAAATCAACGCGCGTGCCGGCGGCCATTTTGAAAAAATGGCGGACAGACGCAGCCGCCATAGTGTCGGAGCCGCGACGTGTGGCCGCCATAGGCCTGGCCCAGCGAGTGGCTGATGAACTGCATGAAAACGTAAGGTTATGCTGTAATGCTAAACGAGCAGACGAATTGCCTGATAGTTGTAGATGATTGCTGCCATCAATTTTGCCGGAGGTATACCGCCAGCCATAGATATCCGAACACCAAAGGAATTACTATCCGGCCCTTTGACGTTCGCCCTATAACTTATGATGTGAATGGAACTACTGTAGAAAACTGATAATAATCTTATAATTCATAACCCGAAAGAAAATAGCGTTATTAGGCTTAAATCTAATAGTTGCAAGTTGCGATACGCCTTTTATGGTTTTTAGTGTTCCGTACCCAAAGGGTAATAACGGGACCCTATTACTGAGACGTCGCTGTCCGTCTGTCTGTCCAGACTGTATCTCATGAACCGTGATAGCTAAACAGTTGATGTTTTCACAGACGGTGTGTTTGTTGCCGCTATAACTACAGACAGAATAATATAAATATTTGAGTGGGGCTCCCACTTTTTTCCGTTTGGTACGGAACTCTACGTGCCCGAGCCCGACTCGCACTTAGCCGGTTTTTAACAACGTTCCTATCTCCAGGTTGGAGAATGTATCGGCTACCAAGTACGATTGCAGTCGAAGCTGCCGCGGCCAGGGGGAGGCGTGCTGTTCTGCACTTCGGGAGTGCTGCTAAGGAGATTGCAACTTAATCCAGGTATGCCTAATAATGTGTATTATCGATCCTACTTGTTTATACTACCACTTTCTTGGTGACAACTGACAAATACTCGTAAAATCTCAAGTTGGCATTACGTAAATTACGTCACACGAATTTCATGATTTTTGACCCCCTCCCCCGTCCTTGTCACTGTTGGTCACATTTGTGAGACCCCCCTCCCTCCCTGGTGTGACGTCACATTTTACAATTTTCTAGAATCTAGAAGTAATTGTTCAATTAAAACAGTAGTTCCGAAATTTGTTTAATTTCAATTGGTGGGACGGATGACCGACGCGACTGGCGAGAGATCAGGTGTAGGTCCGACTTTTTACATGCTGGACTTTTTACATCAGGCTGCATGCAACGCGGGAATCCAACCCACGACCTTCGAGAGCCAAGCTCTAAATCGCTAGACCACGGTGGCTGTTGAACTATACAGCATCTCGTCATGAACCAAATAAAGAATATCTCTAGCATGCTTAGCAGCAATAGGCTACGTGACTCATATTTAGTTTCATACATTGAATGAGTCTTTTAATTTTTGTCTTTTAATTTCTACTGATGAAGACACTTCGAAGCAACTACCGGAAAGAATGTGACGACACCAACACAGTAATACATACGTAGAAGTGAAACTTCTTGTTGTTTCTTCTGTAATTGCATGTGGCCTTGTGTAATGCAAAATATAGACAACTGATGCAACATGATCTCATAAACAAGTATGTCTCGACACTGGGGCACTAGCTATCATATTATAGCTATTACTTTTCACTTAGATTAAAATAGATTGTGAAATGTGACGTCACGAAAACTAGTACCCCTGCCACCCCCTTGTCACACAATGTCACACTTCGTGGACCCCCTCCCTCCCCCTTAACGTGTGACGTTATTTATGGATGGCCCCTTAGCGAATTCTGGTTCTCCTTCATAGGGAAGCTCTAGCCTGTATAATAGGCAGGGATTTGGATGAGGGTCTTCAACAGGTAAGCGGTAAGTGAAGCCGATAGGAATGGAGTTATAGGAACCCCACGCCACTGCAAGTTGGACTTATGTAGAAGACTATTGAGACAGTCGTAAATTGGTGATGAATAAACCATTAGGCTGGGACTATATTATTGTCGGGAATCTGGTGGGCCGGGGAAAATTCAAAGCATTGTAAATAGAACTCTATTCTATAGTAGAGCTGCAAATAGAACACACAAGTCGAATGTCAATATCATATACGACAGCTTCGATTTTCAACTCTTAATAAATAAGCGCAGAGTTCTATTTTCAGTGCTCTGAATTTTCCCAAGCCTGCCGGTTTCCGGATCATATAGCTCCAGCTTTAATGTCGGACTACATTATACGGAATCTCTCTGGCTGGAAAAACAGTGCTGAAAATAGAACTCTGTCCTGATAAAATGTAGTCGAAAATCGAACACACGAGTGTCGAGTTTTTAAATTGATGCCATGTGTTGTGTGTTCGATTTCCCACTCTATTGTATTAGCGCAGAGTTCTATTTTCAACACTGTTCTTCTAGCTTCTAGCCGAAGAAATTCCAGATAATGTAGTTCCAACTTTAGTGCATATTTTTTGTGATCAAGATCAATTTTGTCAGTGTGACAAAGAAGGACAAGTATTTTAGGCTCAAAAGTTAAAGTGCTGGCCAACATAAAAACTTTGACATCTGGCCCCAACCTTTTATAGAGCCTGAATCAGCCTCGGATCTAAGGAAGTTTCATGGGGACGCGACAATATCGAACAAGTGAAACTTCTTTTCCTACGATCTCATAGGTTTTTTTATTATTTTTTTAAAAACACGCCGTGTAAAGTTTGTAGTTTCTAATGGTTATATTATTTTGTCTGTGTTTCTGTTTTGTCACAAATGAGTTATTAGCATAGATCAAGTTTTTGCCCCGGTTCGAAAAAATCGTAGATCCGGGGCTGGCCTGAAATCTGAATGGTCCTTTTACAAGCAAGGTAAGTCGATCAATATTTGATACCAAATTCGTTTTAAATAAACTACCTAATTATTATTAGAAAGTTTTAATAGCGTCGTCCAGTTTGGTTAAAAGTTTCAAGTCCGGATCGTATTTCGCCTCGATCAACACGTACAAGTCCGGAAAGTCCCGCTTCAAGTCCTGTATGAGGAGATGTCCGCTGTGTTTCTGGGCTTCATCGCATTCTCTACACCCGTCCTTCATGAATTCTTGAACATGAGCTGCAAGATATAAAATATGTAACATTTAGTTTGCAATTTAGTCTACACTAATATTACGATTATAAAGAGGAAATTTTTGTTTGTTTGTTTGCATTGAATAGGCTCCAAAACTAATATTTTACTATATCTTTGCCGAATTTGATGAAATTCGGCAAAGATATAGTAGACCACGGGGAAGGCCAGGCTGCTTTTTATCGCGGGCATCTTGTCTAAAATAAAACACAGAATAAAATGTTTATGTGAATACCTCTTTAAAATAACTTCCATTTCATGAGACAAGTCCAAAAACGTATAAGGTGCAAGCTACATATCTAACATCTTCGTCCATAACTCAATTACACCACCAGCGAGAGGAAGGAGTCAACCACGCAAGTGAGGACTAGTAAATCTACCAGCCATGTAAGGGGAAATGTCGCCATTTTGAGGTCACGTTCCATATCGAGATTTCCCTACTTATTTAGTAATCTAACCTTTGACATGGTTCCCGAAGTCATCACATGGTGTCACGTCCACAAGACAGCTGAAGAACACCCTCTGCATCGCCTTATCTTTTAGCAGTGTAACATAGTTTTCATCTTTGATGTCGTCATACGCCAGAATCGTGACGATAAATGACAACAGTATTAATATATTCTTCATATTTTCTGGAAAATAAATAATATAATTTCATATGACAAATATCAATAATACGTTCAGACTTTATACTACGAGGGCGGCACTGAAAATTTCGGGAATCAAGGAAGTGATACAACATTACTATTTAAAAATGTATTTATTGCTTTTCGAAGTATTGCTCCGCGAAATTTGACACATTTTTCCATACGATGGAACCAATCATTGAAGCAACCATTCCATTCGGAAGTTGGGGTCTCCAAAATGGCCGTTTTGTAGGCGTCCACAGTTTCTTCAGGTGATGAAAATCTCTGACCACGCAATTTATTCTTTATTTTAGGGAAAGTATAGAAATCATTAGGGCTTAGGTCGGGGCTGTACGGCGGATGGTCTAATAATTCTATGATTTCTTGCTCTAAAAACTCTTTTGTTCTGTGCGCAGTGTGAGAACTCGCATTGTCGTGATGGAGGATGATGCGGCGGTTGCAGTTCTCTTTACGGAGTTCAGAAACGACCTGTGGCAAACAAATGTTAGCATACCATTCTGCGTTAACCGTTCTTTGTCCCTCATGAGGAATAGTCGCAACATGGCCGGTTTTGGAGACAAACGTGGCCACCATTTTTTTTGCAACACTCCGTCAACGAATAATTTTTGTTGACTTTAACTCGTTTTCGAACACCCAAGCTCGTGACTGGTTTTTGGTTTCAGGTTCGTACGCATATATCCAGGATTCGTCACCTGATACGATGTTGTATACAGCATTTGAGGATCCTGCGTGGAATCTTTCGAGAGTTCTGACGCACCAAGGAACGCGAGCCGCTTTTTGCTCTTCACAGAGCAAATGCGGTATCCATCGGGAAAACAACTTTTTTACAACTAATTGTTCATGCAAGATTATTTCTATTTGACTCATGCCAATGTCTAAAGTTGCCTGAATTTCGCGGTATGTCACATGTCGATCTTCTTCAATCAGCTTACGCACAGCATCAACGTTTTCTTGGGTGACTGCAGTTTTTGGATGACCTTGACGGGGATCATCACTGAGCTTGACACGTCCACGTTGAAATTCAGCAAACCAGCGATAAATTGTGGTTTCGGATGGGGCTTCATCACCAAATGCAGAAATCATCCGGTTAACACACTGTTTTTGTGTTAAACCACTTCGAAAGTCATAATAAATCATCGCTCTAGAATTTTCTCGAGTCAATTCCATTTTCTCAACGACTTAACAATTTTTTTTTTTGTTTAATTCGTCCCGAAATGGAACAGGCTAAGGTCTTAGACCATACTGCCTCGTCTGTCGTTTGAGGTATTTCTTTGTCTTATTTCTATATCGTCAAGTCCAAAGTCTAGTCAAAGTCGAAATAAGTAGTCAGGGTAGTCAATTAGTCAAGTCAGTCGATTCAGTAAAGTGGTAGACGCTTTACTGAAACTTCCTAGGGAGTTTTGGCGGGAAACCCAATTTAGCACGCATTTTGTAGAATGTATCACTTTTCCACACTAATGCACCTCAACGAATAATTAATGGTTAATATTCCACCACTATAACACATTAAAAACCGAATTAACACGAATTTAGAAAAATAATACAGAAACACAACATTGCTGATTGACTTTCCCGGCAAAACTCCACGACTGAACAAGTTTAACAAGACCTTGTGACAAGACCGAGAATCTTTTTTTAAATAAATAAACGGTATTCGATTTTTAAAACCAAGGAGTTTTAAATTAAAAAGATTTTAATATGACAGGAACAGTGGAAATATTCCATTCCCGATACTTTTAGTGCAGCCTATGTATACAGGTGAATTATAAAAATTATAAATCTAAAACGGTATAGTAAATAACGATATCTTACCTTTTATGATATTTCTTCTAAATTGACTGTTATTTAGTAATCTGTTGGATATAATATATGAGTATAGGCACTTGTTAAAATATTGAAGTATTTACGTCGCTATTCAGGAATGCCTTGATTGTATGTAAATTATTTACAAAGTGCTTTAGGGTTCTACTGTTCCTATCTGTCAAACATTTGATGTTCGTTCCGTCGTTAGCGTAAGACTGGAACTATATGATCCGGAATCTGGCGGACCGAGGAGAATTCATAGTACTACACTGAAAATAGAGCTCTACGCTAAAACGATTGAGTTGAAAATCGAAGTGTCGAGCTGATAATAAATTAATAATTATGACATTTCACGACATTTTTTCAGAACAGTTTCTCAGTTTTCTCGTGCGGAAATATTTTTTCTTTCAAAAGTGTGTAATTTTTAATCGGCCCACCCCAGTATGTTGTAAATGTAGAATGTAAATAGTAGGTATAGGTTGTAGGAATAGGTAGTAGGTGTAGATAGTAGGTGTAGTTTTTGATTTTGCAACCGTAGGCGTATGTGGGAAGGTAAGTAGGTTGTTTAGTTGGTAGGTAGGTAAAACACTATTATTACAAATACCCCCTTACTAATAATCGCTGTATAAGCTTTGAATAGCATATATCCAGGATTCGTCACCTGATACGATGTTGTATACAGCATTTGAGGATCCTGCGTGGAATCTTTCGAGAGTTCTGACGCACCAAGTAACGCGAGCCGCTTTTTGCTCTTCACAGAGCAAATGCGGTATCCATCGGGAAAACAACTTTTTTTACACCTAATTGTTCATGCAAGATTATTTATTTGACTCATGCCAATGTCTAAAGTTGACTGAATTTCGCGGTATGTCACATGTCGATCTTCCTCAATCAGCTTACGCATAGCATCAACGTTTTCTTGGGTGACTGCAGTTTTTGGATGACCTTGACGGGGATCATCACTGAGCTTGACACGTCCACGTTGAAATTCAGCAAACCAGCGATAAATTGTGGTTTCGGATGGGGCTTCATCACCAAATGCAGAAATCATCCGGTCAACACACTGTTTTTGTGTTAAACCACTTCGAAAGTCATAATAAATCATCGCTCTAGAATTTTCTCGAGTCAATTCAATTTTCTCAACGACTTAATAAGTTTAACAAGACCTTGTGACAAGACCGAGAATCTTTTTTTAAATAAATAAACGGTATTCGATTTTTAAAACCAAGGAGTTTTAAATTAAAAAGATTTTAATATGACAGGAACAGTGGAAATATTCCATTCCCGATACTTTTAGTGCAGCCTATGTATACAGGTGAATTATAAAAATTATAAATCTAAAACGGTATAGTAAATAACGATATCTTACCTTTTATGATATTTCTTCTAAATTGACTGTTATTTAGTAATCTGTTGGATATATATGAGTATAGGCACTTGTTAAAATATTGAAGTATTTACGTCGCTATTCAGGAATGCCTTGATTGTATGTAAATGATTTACAAAGTGCTTTAGGGTTCTACTGTTCCTATCTGTCAAACATTTGATGTTCGTTCCGTCGTTAGCGTAAGACTGGAACTATATGATCCGGAATCTGGCGGACCGGGGAGAATTCATAGTACTACACTGAAAATAGAACTCTACGCTAAAACGATTGAGTTGAAAATCGAAGTGTCGAGCTGTTATATAAATTAATAATTATGACATATCACGACATATTTTCAGAACAGTTTCTCAGTATCCTCGTGCAGAAATATTTTTTCTTTCAAAAGTGTGTAATTTTTAATCGGCCCACCTCAGTATTTTACAAGTTATAACATACTGGGGTAGGTATAGGTAGTAGGTGTAGATAGTAGGTGTAGTTTCTGATTTTGCAACCGTAGGCGTATGTTGGAAGGTAAGTAGGTTGGTTAGTTGGTAGGTAGGTAGGTAAAACACTATTATTACACATAGTGTTTTACCTACCGTAGGATAGATACAATAGGATACAATTTTGTTACATGTTGACATGACATTCACAGTCAGTGTGTCACATATTTTACTTTTTAAACGACTTCAAAAAAAGGAGACGGTTATTTCCTATCTAAGAGGCAAAAGAACCCTTTTATAGTTAAAACCTATAAAATCATGCTAATTATTATGTACGGTGTTCGACCGCAGGGCGACCTCCACTTAATTAAAAAACAATTATAAAATATTTCACTTATAATAAATAACTTCATAAATATTAAATACAATATAATATGAAAACATAATTGTGATTACGGATACGCCAGTATGACTAAAATATTCTCTAGAAGACTTTAGGTTTCTTGTTTAAAATTTCAATTATGTTTATCCCTTATTCTAAAGGTGCGTTCACACTGGTGACATGACGACGGACCGGACTACGTTGCATCGTACAAGGATGTTACGCTAAATGTGGACGGTCTAGGTTGTGCTGACACGGTCACAAACCATGTACAATGATATGTTACAAGTGTAGACGCATGGTGTTGAACTAGATTGCGTGGCATGGCATCGCTGCGAGAATGAGCGAACAGCGAGGCGGCGAGGTGCGGGCGGGAGACGTACCGACTGGGAAGTCAAATAGGAATAAAAATTGTAAAACTGTTGAACTATAACTAGAAATTGGTGCTATTAATGCCATCAAACGTTTGAAAATGAGCTCCAGTATATTAATTCATAATTCAGCATGCACTATATTTTAAAATAATAATATTTTCATGCTCAAGAGGCAGAAAATTTTGATCGAAAATAAATTAAAATTTTCTTGGAAATAAAAAAAAAAATTCTATAACCTTATCCGTCATGATTCTAATCAGGTTATCCAAACGATTTTACCCACGTACTACACTGGCGCCCTTTGATAAAAATGTAGTTTCTCCTACTTATAAAAATGTAAATTTCAGTTCTAATTTACAACATTACGTACAAGTACAGTATGTATAATTGTATATCTGAAAAAAAAATTGTGCGAAATGACTGACTTATCATTTAAAGTGGTTTCTTCCAGACGGTCATTGCAGTAGTATAAGAAAAATTAAAAATTAAATTAGTACAATACAAATGGATACTTATAACTAACACATACTTACTAGTATATACTTAGAACTTAACGCATACAAGTTATACTACGGCCGCTGTATCTTGACGGGTCTGGGCCTCTAGTCAAGATGCATTGTATAATTTCGACGACGAACTTCGAAAACAAAATGTATAGGATTTGACATATTGCATCGCAACTGACATGTCACATTAAGGATGACTTATGTCAAATGCCATACATTTTAGTTTTCGAACTTCGCCGTCGAAATTATCGAATGCATCTTGACTAGAGGCCCTGAACATAGGCTCTGCGAACTTTAGCGCATGTACAACTCGTGAAGAAAACTGTTATTGTATTATTTTTATATACCTATGTACTAATAAAATTTCCCTAATACAGTTGACCAATTAGTACAAATAAAATAAATACGAAAACACTTAAAAACAGTTATTACGCAACCGTCGCGCGAAGTTCAGACTCGCTAAGATACATCGGCCGTATTGTACCTAGGAGTGAGTTCCGTATCCATTCTTAAGACATATTTTCTATTCCAGGTCTAGAAGGCTGCAGCCACGTGATCATAGACGAGGCCCACGAACGCGACGTGAACACAGACATAACGCTGCTCCTGCTGCGGCGGGCCCTCGAGTTAAATCCGGCACTGAAACTTGTCATCATGAGCGCGACGCTTGACACAGAGGTTTTCACCAGGTAATTTGCAGGTAACTTAATGATAGATGCTTCCAAGTTCTAGTATTATTGCCTCGATATATCTTGAAAATACTTACAAAAAAACTGGTTGTCCATTAACGGCCGTTTTCAATATTCTATCTATCCAAAATCCTTGCTACTAACGGTAGGCAAATCTATCTTTTTGTCCTTACTTGCGTTTCAATAACCTACTGGCAGTAGGCATTTCCTGTCGAAGCAGCACATCCTATCTACGGAAGTAGAAGAAGACGAAGACTGATAGCCTACTAGAGATGGGTAAGCTCATACAAATGAAATGCAGATAGCTTTATCTGCATTTCAATATAAGTTTCAACTTAATCTCCGGTAGGCCGAGCTTACCGAGATACGTCATTTGCTTATCTGCCAAAATCGGGCGTTTTGCCGAGGATAGCAATGTGTACCATGTTGTTCATGTATTATTTTTATGATATTTCGGTTTTTAATGTGTATGTAATTATTATTTTAATATTTGCGCGACAAAATGTTGCCAGCATTTTTATGGCAGTGTTAGAATACCTTGGTGCTGCTGTTCTCCTTCACAAAACTGCTTTAACTTGAGTATCATAATATATTATGTCTCGGGCAGCATATTTTACAACCTCAAGCATTGTACAAATAACAATTTTCCAAATTTTGTTTCACTAATTGTGAATTTGGAGACATCTTCGACTTCTACTAGGTATCGACTATTGACCACTGTTTAAAGATTTCAAAACTCAAGTTAAGCTATCACGCAGTAACATTTACTTGAGAGAACAAATCTTGCATTAGAAAGTTAAGGACAATTGAAGTACGGTTTTCACCATACTTAAAATGTCAGTCATATTGTTTTCACCATTATTCGAATATCAGCCATCTTTTTTTCACGATACTTCAAATTTCATAATGGCCCCAAAAATCTCAAAAGTGGGGCCAACTAACTGGAGACACTTTTTTACCTCAACATGCCTCGTCTGACATATATAACATGTCTTTGCCACTGTCGTATTTATCAATTTAAACTTATCGTAATATTATTAACTAGATGTCGCCCACGACATCGTTCGCGTGAAAGTTAATTTCTTAGAAACCTTACATTTTTCCTCAATAAAAAATAGCCTATGTCCTTCCCCGTGGTCTACTCTACGTCTGTGCCAAATTTCATCAAAATCGGTCCAGTAGTTTCGGAGCCTTTTCAATGCAACAAACAAACAAACAAGCTTTTCCTCTTTTTTATAAACTAGATGTTGCGCGCGACTTCGTGCGCGACAAAAAAAATCACGCGGTAACCGTACACTTTGCCGCGATAAAAGGTAGCCTTTAGTCCTTCCCCGTGGTCTATTCTATATCTGTGCCAAATTTCATTAAAATCGGTCTAGTAGATTCAGAGCTTATTCGATGCAAACAAACAAACAAACTTTTCTTCTTTATTATATTAGTATAGATTAAAGTATAGATTTCACCGGTGTCGCAAGTCGCAACTGGCGATCGTAATTCGTAAGTATTGGCGTTCGAAATTCAAATTATTATAGGTATCGTCTGTGCAAACCACATACCTTGCTCGCTCTTTTATCGTGTGTACTCTTTTACACATCGCCTGTGATTGGTTAAGCAGAAATAGCAGATTAATTTTAAATTTCAAATTACGAAATACTATTCTATTTAATTTGAAAAATTATTTTCAACTTTTACAGAATTTGTTAACTCATGTTTTGTTATTTGCAAAAAACTATTTTTTAGTGAAGTGAACCAACATCGTAGGTGTTGAGTGAACTCGAAATCATATTTATTATGATGAAACAGTGATTTTGATATAAACTTCATGTATATTAACCACTGTTTATACATGCTTTAACTCAAAGAATATCGGTGAGTATTTGTATAAAATTTTACCATATATTTTAACTTCTCGTTTTATTGAAAAAACATAAGATTATATTCGTTTGACGACCTCTGTGGCTCAATGGTTCAGCGTTTTGGTGCTCAAGCCAGGTTCGAATCCTGCAGAAGGAACAAAAAGTTTTTCTGTTTTCCTGGTCATGGATGTGTATTAAATATGTGTAGGTATAACAAAAATCTTAATAATAAAATGTAATATAATTTCATAATTTGCAGGTATTGGATTCCAATTTCAAGGGCACGCAATAATAATTATGACACATATTTCAAGATTCTCATTAGTAGGTATAACGTTACGTTACGCCGCACTGTGTATTTTTTGTCCAAAAAATTGGCCATGCCTTTTTTTTTGGAAATCTCATACAGAAATGTTATGTAAATAATTTATTAGTATTTACATGCGTTAATATCTTATTATGAACAATAAAAAAACACTTTTTATTTTTTTTTCAATAAAATTAAAATTTGCCATAACTTTTTAAATATTTACTTAATTGTCTTCTTGATTATTCTGATCGACAATAATCAAAAAACACACAATTTAACCTGATTTACATATTTCTTAAATAAGTTTTTAAAAATTTATTTACGATTTATGTTTTTTTTTCTTTAATTTTTTATGAACGTATTTCTAAATATTTGGATTTTATTTTTATACAGAATTGTTACTTAAATGTACTAGAATTTGTGTAAAAAAAATTAGGTCCAAATAATAAAGGGCACTGAAGTTAGAGGCTTCTAAAGTTTTCTATGGTAACTATGGGTTTAGGGTTGTCAATATTTCTATACCAAATTTTTTTATTCATTTGAACTTTGTTTTTTTTTTTTATTCCTGACTAATACTTAAACAGGAGGTTAGAGAAACTGCATTGAGTCACTAAAGTGAATGGATAAATCGAGAAAATATTTTATTAATGCCGTGAAATATTTTTGAGCAGAAACAAAAAAACGATTACTTTTTATTGCAGTTTTCATATTAATTTGACATGTCAATCCTACAATACTGACTTGGAATTTTTTTAACAAATTAATACTTTTCTAATGTACACATGGTGACACATTTAAAATCTTTTATATATTTCCGGTATAAAATGGTCTCATATAGGTTTAATTATAACCGGAAATCTATTGTTTAATAGGTAGCCGGTGCAGACCGGGTCCGGTTTCGGATTTTATTACCTGGTTTTAGCTGTAACCTAACGAACCCCTTCCCTGCACCACATATTACCTTTCATTGGATTTTAAATAGAATGCCCGTCCGTCTGTTTGTTTTGCTTTTGACTAAATTTTGAAATGGTTGCATGTATTTTTAACCGTGACTTTCACTGGCAGACCGAATTATCAGCATATTTGTTGTAAAAATATTAGGTATTTACAACGCCGGATAATAATTTGTATACAAAATATTAAAAATTATCAGACTTACATTGAATTTAAAATAAATCTTTAGTATTAAAAAAAAGGGATATAATTAATCGAGCGAACAAAAAATAAGTTGGCGGCTGCACGTGAGCATACTCTATTACTGAATTTGGCAGCAAATTAATATGTTGGCGACTAAATTACTAAACTGGCGAAATCACTCAGGTGACAAAAAATTCAAAAGTCGGCAGATAAAAAGAGGCGAAATTTAATCCAAATTAGCACCGAAATTTATAAGTTGGTGACTTAATTTCCGAGTTGGTGACCATTATACCATATAAGCAGCTATAAAACCAGATTTGGTCGATAAATTAATGGCTGCTAAAAATCCAATTTGCAGGCTACGGAAAATCCTATTTTTGGATACTGTTGGAGTATGTTTTTCCTTTGCATGGGTGTCATTTTCTAGGTGTCTGGGGGTGCAGAATAATATGAAAATAAAATCTGTTTTGTAATTCCACAATGGCGTACATTTTTGTTGTTAAAATTAATAAGGTTCCGATTACAAAATTGTCTTCCAATTTCATTTTCCAAAATGCAGAATATTCAATCTTCGTAAAATGAATATAAATACTAAATTAAAAGATCTTGGGGATGCTGATTAGGATTGATGATTATTATTACAGTATGTTATGTAGTTCAAGGTACCAGCTATGTATGGAAATTTTTCAAAATTCAGGATTCATGTATTTTTCTGCTATTCATGAAGAAAATATGCAATTTCCAGGTTTATTAGGGGGAGGAAATTTTCATTATTTTTCCAGTAGGATGCACCGTTTCTGAGATAGAAGCGATTATAGAAAAAAATGGCAATGCTGTACTGAGATACGAGGGATGTATAAATCTATAAAAATGTTGGAAAATTCAGGATTTTCGAATTTTTTTTCTCTCATCATAAAGAAAATATGATGTTACGGAATTTCTAAGGGGACGAAATTTTCATTATTTTTTCAATAGGATGCACCGTTTCCGAGATAGAATCAATTTTATAAAAAAACGTAAATGCTGTACATTGAGATACGAGAGATGTATAAATCTATATAAAAATGTTGGAAAATTTCGGATTTTCGAATTTTTTTTTCTCCCATCATGAGGGAAATATGATGTTGCGGAGTTCCTAAGGGGGACGAAATTTTCATTATTTTTTCAATAGGATGCACCGTTTCCGAGATAGAATCAATTTTATAAAAAAAATGTAAATGCTGTAGGTACATTTGAGATACGAGAGATGTATAAAGCTATAGAAATGTTGGAAAATTCCGGATTTTCGAAATTTTTTTCTTCCATCATGAGGAAAATATGATGTTGCGGGGTTTCTAAGGGGGACGAAATTTTCATTATTTTTTCAATAGGATGCACCGTTTCCGAGATAGAATCAATTTTATAAAAAAACGTATGCTGTACATTGAGATACGAGAGATGTATAAATCTATATAGAAATGTTGGAAAATTCCGGATTTTCGAAATTTTTTTTCTCCCATCATGAGGGAAATATGATGTTGCGGGGTTCCTAAGGGGGACGAAATTTTCATTATTTTTTCAATAGGATGCACCGTTTCCGAGATAGAGTAAATTTTATAAAAAAAAAATGTAAATGCTGCACATTGAGATATTAGGAAAGTATAAAGCTATAGAAATGTTGGAAAATTCCATATTTTCAAATTTCTTTTTCTCCCATCATAAAGAAAATATGAGGTTGTGGGGTTACTAAGGAAATTTAAAATGGATGACTTTTTTGTTATCAGCACCCCCAGAAACCAATAAAAGGACACCCATATTATTTTTATAAAATTAAGTATGTCCGCCATATTGGAATTTCAAAACGAATGTCATTTTCGTAATCCAGCACTCCCAAAAACCTTATAAACGACTCCCATATCAATTTTACGAAAAATAAATATCAGCCATTTTTAAATTTCAAAATTAATCTACACAATATCTACATCCCCCTAAAACCGAGAAAAATTAAAATTTGGATATTTTGTATGCTCCTTTATGTTTTTTTTATGTATCCTCGTTTTGCTGCTTGTATGTTTTTTGAGTTACCTACATCAGGGAAAATATATGTGCCTATTTTTAAATTAAATGTGCACTCACAAATTGTCGTAGCCTAGTGGGTAGACCGTTTGGTTCGCACTCGAGAGAATGCAGGTTCGAATCCCAGGTTGTGGCGTGTACCAATGAGACTTTTTCAGATCTCAAGTACATTAACGGTGAAGGAAAACATCGTGAGGAAACCCGCACATAGTTGGCCCCAGACGTATTGACTAGTTCATTCCTCTGGACTAGGCTGACTATGTTGTGAGAATGCCGTATGTGCTTGGGCAACCATACGACATTTAAAAACCAACTGTCCCAGGCACTACAGTATTTCAAGAGTGGTTACTTCGCTCGGAGAATACTGTATAAATCATCCATTAACGGATGCAAAGGCCTAAGTTTTATTTAGTCACCAGATTTGTAATTTTTTTGTTCCTTACATTCTTTCGCCAACTTGGTAATTTAGTATTCAATATTCGGTATTTTCACATCCAAAATTTAATTGTTTTGTCGCAAGTAAATACATGCCTAAAAAATAAGTGTCTGTTACTGATACCAAAACGATCAAATTAAGAAGGTGCAGAGAAATTGAATGTCACGCGAGCGAAGCCGCGCGCAACTGCTAGGTAATTGAATAAAACTTTGTTTTCACTTGAAATTCCTGAAATATTACTCTACCAAACACACAGTGTTTCGACTAGTACATGCGAACAAGACAATATATTTTTTAATTATTTATATTATTTATGTATATTCAAGGCATGTTAGATTTTTTATGCTGAAATAAATCTGAACACTTAAATATTTAGATCGATACTTCTTACAAATATGGAACACGGCGGAGGTACATCATATAATATCTGCATATAATAAACATAAATAACCAAAAACAGAAAGGTTCAAACCAAATAGTGACTGAACTTCTCAGTACCTCACTGACTTCAATATAAGAGTGCAACAGCAGTGAAGCAAAAGGGAGCAAAGGTATAACGCGAAGAAAATGTAAACTATGGATAACATAATGAATTTCCACGCGGGCGGAGTCGCGGGCAGCAGCTAGTAAGTAAAAAAGACTATTACTATTAATTGTTTTGTTGAAGTTACGAACTTCATTAGAAAAATGAGCATATAAAAACCTACTTCAAATATTCATCTATGCGGTGACAACCCTATCCAAAATAATATAAAATTGAATAACTCCGATGCCCCGCCTCATTTGGATCCCATTTTTTTTTGGGTTATAAGTATCAATAAAAAGAATATTTCAGTCTTAGTTTCAAATCCAAATATGAAACGGCATGGCGTTAAAAAAATTAAAACATAAATTTACAAAATCAGTCATAAATACGTTATCTTGAACAAATAAAGCCTGGATGTTTTTCGCTATCGTAGGGCTTTTAAGACACTATTTAGACCAATTAATAAAATCTTAAAAGAATATCAAACTTTTGAACTATAACTGTTTCTATGTTTTTTCTGGAAACCATAGAAAATTTTTTCAAGTACTAATTTGCATTCTTCTATATGAAATGGGCAGTCGGGTGTTCTCGTCCTGCATTTATAATCACAAATCCTATAAAATTAAGTAATAAAAACGGCATGGCCAATTTTTTGGACAAAAAATACACTGTGCGCCGCTGTCAATTAATGGCCTGCTAGGCCTACAAAAGTGTACCTACCTACCTATTTTGCACCAAAGGATAACCGCTGAAGTTAATCAGGATATGTTGTTTAATAATGTGGTAATCTGAAATATTTTGGTTACCAACCTTTAGCCTTCGTATCGACGAGAGTTTTTTTGTGGTCGCGACTCGCGAAAGGAAAAACTGCACTGTAAATAGAACTCCGCACCTAAACTACAATAGAGGTGAAAATCGAAGTGTCAAGTGTACACGATTTTCAGTTAATATAGTGTAGTTTTTTTCAGTCGCGATCACATAAAAACGCTCGTGGGAATGTAGCCTTACTTTTGTATTTTTTTAATGCAATAAAAACGATCGAATTATAGTTGTTTTGTTGTTTATTGTTTTATTTACCTTTTTAACCTAATAATTGGGACCTAAATATAAAATTGAAAACAATAACCTACGTACAGTTTTTTTTTTATTCTAGGCTTGAATCTTTTGCACTTTAGAAGATAATACGTAAAAAAGCTAAAGGAAAAGCTTTTTTTATTCCGAGTGCCACCTAAGTTACGTAGTATAGTTACATTCTCATTTCTCTCTGGATTTAACAACTGATATTAAGGCTACGTTCCCTCGGGCAGTTTTCAAAAAACAAAAAAGAAACACTCGTGGGACAGCCTTACTTATGTATTTTACTTTCTTTAAAATGCAATAAAATGATTGCATTATAATTATTTTGTTGTTTTATTTAACTTTTTAATACAATAAAATCGACAAAAATATGTATGTACCTACCCAACGTATTTTTTCATTCCAGGCTTGAATCTATTGCACTTTTATTTATTGGTTATTTTCTACGTAAAAAAGCTATGTTATAATTTTGAAGTTCGAACACATTTTTTAAATTCGGAGTGCCACTTCTTATTAGGTACGTAGGTAGTGTAAAGTTGCTCTCTTTGCTTCGAAATTTGATTTCATTTAAAAATTTACATTCCTTTTCACGCGACTCCTAGCATCAATCTGTTATATTTCACTATTGTATTTAATAAAAAAAACATGATAACTATAGTAAAAAATCATCCCGAGTCTTGATTCTCAATTTTATGACAATATTTATGGTCTTAACTAATAAATATATTAATTGCAAAATAAATATATAATGTTTTCAAACATGAATCGTTATGTAGTTACCATGGAATGAAACATTTCAAAAGGCTTGCATAGGCGAGAGAGACGGATGCTATTCTTCAATGGTGATTGGACAAGAATAAATAGGTCCTATCTTTGATTGTGAAACGCATTTCCTATCTATTTTTAATGATAGATTGGCTATCTATTTTTAACTGTAGATACGATATTGAAAACGGCCGTAAGTCTGTTTACGGACAATAATTTTACGTTATAACGTCATCACAAGCCGAAAGCTTAGCCGATCTTTCCTCTTTATCTCTTGTTCTCGCTTGCACGCTCGGCTCAGGCGGAACGTGACCATTTTTCGTGCGTGCAGCCGTTCTTTCATGGATTAATAAGACGTTATCAACTTATCACATCTGAAATATTTTGAAATATAATTATTTGTGTGACAAAGCCAAAAACCTTTTGTATTTAACCTTGATGCGTCAATCCTCATTCTATGTAGTATTGTATATTTGTTTCAGATATTTCAAAAACTCCCCAGTGATACAGGTGCCTGGTCGGACTTATCCTGTGACGGTGTACCATTTGGACGAGATCCAAAAGAAATTCAACATTCGACTGTCCAACACTAAAGAGAATTGCGAGAAAGATGGGAAACCTTATCTCAATTGCCAAGAGGTAATGTGCCTGAAATCCTGCCATTATTATTTATATGTGAACGTTTTGAGGATAGATGGATGGATGGATGGATTTTTGTTACTCTTTCACGCAAAAAGTACTGAACGGATTTGATAAAATTTGATTTGGTAGTAGTTAATAATTTCTGGATTAATACATAGGCGTTCCCGTGGGAGACTGTATTTATTCGCGCGGAGCCGCGGGCAAAAGCTAGTGTAGAGTAGTCATAAGCGAGTTGAATAATAATACTAATTTACATCTCAATATTTATGTAGGCGATGTTACATAATAATAATATCTATGGACGCTTCACACCACGTCAATCTGATCCCGTGGTAAGTTCTCGAAGAACTTGTGTTACGGGTACCAGACAACGGAAATATATTTAATACTTTTATACTATACACATATTTAAGATTTTTATTATATTATACACATATTTAATACACATCCATGACCCAGGAACACGGAAAAACTTTTTGTTCCTTCGGCGGGATTTGAACCCGCGACTCCCGGTTTGAGCACCTACATGCTCAACCAATTGAGCCACAGAGGTCGTCAAAAACAACATAGATTTAAATAATAATATGTAAACAAATACCAAACATATTTTGGTAGCGTTGTAATCAGCGTATTCAATGTAGCAGCATAATATTATAATTTGTGGAGCTATAATTAGAATATTATTACATACTTGTATATTTTTAGTTGAACAAACATCTCCATGTATTGGACGGAGACAATTTAGTTTTTTTGAGTTCACATGACGCATCGCACTCGGTTAATTTGCTGTATTTCGAGATTTGTATTTTGTAAACTTCTGTTTCAGATAGTGGAAGTTATAAAGGCTGTGGATAAGAGTCAAGAGGAAGGTGCCATTTTGGTTTTTCTCCCAGGCTGGGCTGAGATAAAACAAGTGCAGCTGTTACTTCAAGAAATCTACAGAGACTCGACTGTGCATCTGATTCTTCCTGTACATTCCAGGTAATATAGCTAAGTTGTATACTAAGGTATATGTATAAAGAAAACTTCAGCGCATACAGTGCAGCCAATGAAAGAATGCCTCTCCTTACCATACTCTCAGTTTCATCAATGGCTGTCTTCCGCGGAAAAAAGTGCTAACAAAAAAAAGTAATCAAATATGCATAAAATATAAAAATAGCTTAAAACACATAATATGATACTAGACTGAAAAATAAAGGAAATGGCGAAAAAATTTTCAATATCTGTTGAGTGTTGATAAATGAGCAAGATATGAGCGGTCAAAGTTTGTAATCTATCTCTTTCTAGCAAAACGAAATTTAGTATGAACTTTCTATGAAAGTCGTGTTATGTGACGTCACGATACACGTTCGATCTCTCTGTCTAATAGACTACTGTACGGTCAACAGTGTGTCGACTGTACCGTACATCACGTTTCGCACTGTCAGCGTTTACGTCGCCACGCGTTGTAATAAGTTTAATATTTAACCAGTTCGCGTCAAGCCGCCAATCGGTTCGCGTGCTCTCTTAACCATTTCACCATTTACCATTAACCATTTAGTATAAGTTAAGTATTCAATAAACCCATTGAGCTTAACTTGTCTTTTACTCCTGTACGGACACCAAGCCACCGTACATTGTGGTCCTTCGACTATTGAACCAGTGACCAGTTAATTTACCATTTAAAAATTCGGGGATCATTGTGATCCTACGACTATTGAACCTGTGATCAGTTAATTTACCATTTAACCAATCGAGGATCATTACGATTTTTCGAGTAATTAACCAGTAACCAGTAACTTAACGTACTTCGCGTGTGAAGTGAAACCAATGGACCAGAACTAAACCAGTGTACCAATTTGAACCAAAGTGCTTGTGTGTGGAAAGTAACCAGTTCACCAGACCAGCGACTTCACCAGCTACTATCATCAGGAAGACTTCAGAGGTCATACCAGGTCACCACGTGCCAGACTTCAAGTAAGATCTTTCCTTTTTTTCCCACTTTTTTACCACTCTCTGTTGACCATTATAATGCCCGCAACCATGGAGGCTCTAATAAATATCCAAAACCAAATCATATCCTCTATTAACACGCTGTGTATTAATTTTAAGAAGGACGGGCATGATCGTAAGACGCCCGCCTATATAGAAAAACGTCTTAACACGTTGGACTCGTACTGGAATGAATTCCAGATAAACCATACCAGGTTATGTGCTGAATTCGAAGATCTTAACCACCGCTATTTTACGGAAAACCATTACCAACGGACAAAAGATTTTTACCATGAGGTTAGGAATATGATCTCTAATTACGTAACCAGCGAACCCAGCAAACCATTTCTGAGACCAGCTACACCATTATCGCAGGGCTCAGAGAAGCACGATTTTCCTTCTCCCGCCCAGGAGGGTACCTCTAGCTCTTTTAATTTTCCTGTGCCTAAACTTTCGAACCAAGGTAATTCGAGTAGGGTAGAAGAAATGCTTCGCAAACAAAAAAGCAACTTCAAGGCGCTTTCTCGAACCATAGAGGCGGTCGACCTTGAAAGCTGCTCCGAACGCTGGGAGTTCGAGGACATTTTAAGAAGTATTCAATCCAGATGGTCGGTCATTGATTCTCTTCATTGGGATATTGACAGCGAGGGATTGTTAGATAATGAAGAATATGAGACAGCCTTCGTTGAGATGGAGAGAAAATACAATACCATGAAGAAAGCCGTGAACAAACAGATGTGGTCGTCATCTTACAGGGAACGTTCAACACCACAAATGGATATTCCCACGTTCAGCGGAAATTACCAAGACTGGATATGTTTTAAGGATTTATTCTCCGAAACTATTCATAAAAATAAATCCTTACCAAATGCGCAAAAAAAGTAAGCTCCGCGGGGAGGCCGAAAAATTAGTTCACCATTTACGAATCAATTCTGAAAATTATGAAGTATGCTGGGAGATATTAAACCAACGTTACCATAATACTAGGTTAATATTTAATTCCCACATACAACTATTATTAACCATACCTACCATTCAACAACAATCTGCAGCGGTCATCAAAAAGTTACATGACACCACCAACGAGTGTCTGAACTCTATAAAAGCAATGGGAATCGACATCTCTAATTGGGACCCATTGATTGTATACATTTTATGCCAAAAGTTAGATACCGAAACCCATCACGATTACATAGAGTCGCTAAAGACTCCTAAGGAACTGCCGTCTTTGTCCGATTTTTTGAAATTTTAAGAAATGAAGTTTACGTCTCTAGAAAGCTCTCGTCGTAAGCAAGATTTCAATAAAACAGGTTCATCTCAAGTTACATATCAAAACCAACACCAAAAACCATGGGTCGATAAGCAACCAAATAATCATTTACATAACTTTATGAACAGAAACTTTAAACCAAGGCCAGCTATAATAAACCATGTTAATACAAAACCCGTGAATATTGCAACACAACGGAAATGCATACTCTGTAAAAACTGTTGCCATGAATTGTTTAAATGCAAACAATTTCTGGAATCGTCACCGCTGAATAGACTTAAAGCAGTAGAAACAAATAAATTATGTAAAAACTGCTTAATTAACCATTATGACAAGGAATGTTCTTCGGAAAAAACTTGCCGTTTTTGTAACCAACAGCATAATACTCTTCTACACAATGCCCTTGTTACTTTTGCTCCTTCTACTTCTAGTAATACCAACATCGAACATCCTACCAGGAAATCGAACATATGCGTAACCAATGCACCACAAGAAACCAGGCCCAAATTATTAGCGACAGCTAAAATTAATATACGGTCCATTGATGGCTGTCACCATACCATGCGAGCTCTCATAGACCCGTGCGCAGAATCTTCTATTATTACGGAGAATGCCGCTCAACTTTTAGGCCTACCGAGGATAAGGCGCCCCTGTGTGGTGGTGGGGGTTGGCGCGAAGGCCAACAATAGTCGGGGAGTTGTTGAGATTGCAGCATCTTCGATTCATAATAATTTTACATTTAAGACTGAAGCCTATGTTATGAAACATGTCGTCGGGAATTTACCAAACGAATCCTTTGAAAAACCAACGTGGCCATATTTACAAAAGTTACCACTTGCCGATCCGGAATTTTATAAAAGTAGACCAGTAGATTTAATTTTAAGTGTCGATGTCTACGAATTAATTATTTTACCAGGTTTAATTCGTAATGGCACATCACTACCGATCGCGCAAAATACCAAGCTCGGTTGGATTTTAAGTGGAACCATTAAACCAACCCAAAAATATTGCAACTTCGTCATGGTCGATTTGCAAGATATACAGCGGTTCTGGGAGATTGAAGACATCTCAGACAACTCTATTAATATTTCTGATGAAGATAACCATTGCCTTAATCATTACCAGCAGCATACGACGCGTCAACCAGATGGACGTTATGTCGTAAGATTACCTCTCAAACCAGAGATTACCGAAAAATTGGGTGACTCTAAAACCAAAGCTGTGGCCCAATTTCATCAGTTAGAACGAAGATTTTCTAAAAATAAATTTATCGAACAAAACTACAAACAATTTATAAATGAATATATAAATTTAAACCATATGAAGAAATGCAACGGTAACCCGATCCTTCAATGTTATTTGCCGCACCATTGTGTAATACGAACGGATTCTACGACCACTGCCACACGAGTTGTTTTTAATGCGTCTGCGAAAACTTCGACTGGATTTTCGTTGAATGACCTTATGTACAGCGGACCAAATTTGCAAGAAGATTTATTTACTCTCATCTTAAAGTGGAGGCAGTACCAAATAGCCTTCACTGCGGATATAGAGAAGATGTTCAGGTTTATAGATGTCCATGAGGATGACCAGCCGCTCCAGAAGATCATGTGGAGAGACTCAGAAAGGCAACCATTAGAGGAATACCAACTTACCACTGTCACATACGGCACCAAGGCCGCCCCATTCCTAGCCATGATGACATTGAAGCGTCTGGCTAAGGATGAGGGTCACCATTATCCAGAAGCAGCCGAAGCCCTGGCTTCCAGGTTCTACATGGATGACCTGCTGTATGGACAGCATGACCTGGAATCTGCCAAAAAGTTGATTTCTGACCTCATAAATCTCCTTAAATTAGGTGGATTTAATTTAAGGAAATGGTCGTCTAACAAACCAGATGTATTACCAGAAAACCAGTCATCGTGTGAAGACCAAGCATACGTTTTTAAACACCAGGAATCAACCAAAGCATTAGGACTTAAGTGGCATCCTAACGATGATTATTTTACATTTCAATTAAAATCCGAACCAGTCCGTAAGCTCACCAAAAGAAGTTTACTCTCGAATATATCCAAAATATTCGATCCGCTTGGATGGCTTTCGCCCATTACCACCAAATTGAAGTTACTTTTCCAAGAAGTTTGGGTTTTAAACCTACAATGGGACGACGACCTTCCAGCTGATTTAAACACTAGATGGAAAGTCATGGAAGCTGACATCTACAATATAAACCATATAACTATACCAAGATGGATACAGTGTTCTAAGAACGATACCATAGAATTACATGGGTTTTGTGATTCATCGCAAAATGCCTACGCTTGTGTTGTGTACTGCAGAGTCAACAATATTCACAGCAACCAAAGTTCTGTAGTCCTAGTGGCTGCTAAGTCTCGTCTCGTACCTGTAAAGAAAAATGTTTCGTTACCAAGATTAGAATTATGTGCAGCTGTTCTACTTACCAAGGTCATGAAGATCACCTGTAATTGCCTAACAGATTATAACATCAAAATCTACGGTTGGTCCGACTCGACAGCAGTTTTGGGTTGGCTCAATGGCGATCCAATTAAGTGGAAACCATTCGTTGCGAATAGGGTGAAGCAGGTGACAAACGTTATACCACCAAGCAGCTGGCATTATGTGTCAACCAAAGATAACCCAGCTGACTGCGCAAGTAGAGGCATCACCACAGAACAGCTGATTAACCATTCCATGTGGTGGAGAGGACCCCACTGGCTACAATCATTCGATGAGTCAAAATTAACCAATTCATCATATACTACCAGCAAAGAGCTTAAAAAACTATTATTAAATATAAATGTCACTACAATTAAATATGAAAACAAAGTCCTAGAAAATATTATTAGCAGATACAGCGATTTTACGCGAGCTTCGAGAGTGCTTGCGTGGGTGTTGCGATTTACGCCTAAATCATACAAAAAACCACGTTACCTAACTATACCTGAAATAAGAAAAGCTAAATACTTAATTATAAAATATGTACAGAAAATAGAATTTTTAGAAGATATGCAATATATTAAAAACCATAACCAACCTAACCCCAAAAGTAATTTACTAAAATTAAAACCATTTATTGATGACCAAGGACTTTTGAGGGTTGGGGGGCGATTAACCAACGCCAAATTAGAAGATAGGATGAAGCATCCGTGCATTTTACCACATAACCATAAACTTACCGACATGCTTATTGACCAGGGACATAAAATGACCTTCCATGGGGGTGCACGATTAACCTTAGCTTGGTTGCGTCAAGAATATTGGATTTTAGGAGGAAATAATGCTGTAAAGAAGAGGCTGCGGAAATGTGTGCTGTGTAGAAGGCACGACCCCCTGAAACATGACCAGTTGATGGGAGATTTACCACCAGCCAGGGTCAACAGAACCCGACCTTTCTACCATACAGGGGTTGATTTCACCGGCTTTGTTGACGTCAAGCCTGCGAAGGGAAGAGGTGTGAGATGTACCAAAGGATATATCGCCGTCTTCGTGTGTATGGTAACCAAGGCCGTGCACTTGGAGTTGGTTTCGGATCTCACCGCTTCATCATTCTTGGCAGCCCTTCGAAGGCTCGCGGCCAGGAGAGGATCGCCCGGTCACATTTATAGTGATAACGGGACGAATTTTATAAAGGCGAATAGAGTCCTGCAAGAAGAAATAATTAATTTAAAATCTATATTAAATGACCACTTTTATGCAGAAATAGCTGATATGTCGATAGAATGGCACTTCAACGCACCTTCTTGGCCTAGCGCAGGCGGTCTGTGGGAGGCGGCCGTGAAGAGTCTGAAATACCATCTGAAGAGAGTGATAGGCGAGCAAAAACTAACCTACGAGGAGTTCTCCACCTTGTTAGCTCAGCTAGAGGGCTGCCTCAACTCTAGACCTCTGTGCCCGTTGAGCGAAGACGTTGAAGACTTGGACTTCCTTACTCCGTCTCATTTTCTTTCCATTGGACCAACATTGACCATTGTTGAGTCTGAACACGATCTACGAACCAGATGGCAGCTAGTACAGAAAATTTACCAAGATGTGTGGAAGAGATGGAGAACGGAATATCTTACACAATTGAACACAAGATCTAAGTGGCAACGTTCACAACCAAACTTAAATCTAGGTGATATTGTTATTATACACGACGCTAACCTGCCACCGGGTAGATGGGCTCTCGGTCGAATCGTGCAGCTACATCCGGGGCAAGATGGGCTAGTAAGGGTAGTTTCCGTAAAAACCAAAAACGGTGTTATGAAGAGACCAGTCGTGAAATTATCTCTTTTACCAATTAACTATTCCAACGACGGGAACATAAACCAAATTCCCCAAAATACTGACCATAACCAGCCAAATAACCAGTCCACTAACAATATACAAAAACCAAAGCGGCGAGCTAGAAAAGGCATTTACCATTTGTTTACCATGTCGCTTATGTTATTTACCTTTTTATTTTCACCAGCCACGTGTGCGTATAACACAATAAACTTTAACGGTAGTCAAAGTTTATATTTGGATAAAATATCTACCATGCGAGTAGTTCAAGATGAGTGGAAACTGGTAGTTTATTATGACTTAGGACCATATTGGCAAGGCAGTAAATTATTATCTAAATATATAGATCACATGGAATATATCTGCAAAGAATCGTCAGTAAGAAATCATTGTGAGTCCATTCTAATACAATTACGGCACAGCTATACAGAGTTAATGCATTACAATAACATTCTGTCGACGCAGCAGTTCCCACACGGGCACGCGCGGCGCAAACGCGGCCTTATCAACGTCGTGGGTAATGTTGCACACGCGCTGTTCGGCGTACTCGATGACCAATTCGCAGAACAATATATTAAGGACATAGATTTAATTAAAGAAAACCAAAACCATCTCGCTGCTCTTTGGAAAAACCAGACTTCTGTTGTAGAAGCAGAATATAATGTTTTGAAAAGGATGCAAGGCTCTATAGATAAACAACATAAAATATTTACACATTATCTTAACCAATTAGAAAATGTTACCAATGATGTAAAGAGTCAATTAAAAGACGTAGAAACCACAAATGAATTTTTGTTATGCTCTATGGCAGCTAACGGTTTGGAGTCGAATTTAAAGAATATGCAGGATGTCCTATTAGATACAGTTTCGGAGGTGTACTTTGGGAAGTTTAACATACATCTTTTGAAACCCGACCAGCTTTTAGAAGAGTTAAATATTATTTCAGGAAAACTGTCCAACGACTTAAGTTTACCAATTGACAATCCTCATACCGAATTTACCAAAATTTACCATCTACTTAAAGTTAGAGTTAAAATGTTAAAAGATTATTTTATTTTTGAAATTAGAATACCATTAGTGAGTAGAGATAATTACCAAGTCTATAAAATTTATCCTATACCGAGAAAAAATGGCAAAACCATGGTCACCCTAGTTCCAGCATCGGATTACATAGCGATCAACTTACGAAGAGATTCATTCATGACCATATCGCAATTAGAATTACATAAGTGTATTCATTTAGATTCCGAAATACAGCTTTGTTCACTACAGAAACCAATTTCACATATGAGTCATGACGACATCTTGTGCACCAAGGACCAGGAGACGAAGCTTTGCAGAACCAAAACTGCTAGGTGTCAAGACTGGTGGTCCCAGTTAAACGACGTTAATACTTACTTTTTCTTTTGCTGCGACACGTGTCCAGTGCGAATAATTTGTGGAGACCAAATGTTTTCCAACCGTCTAAATAGTAGCGGTATCATAAGGCTGGGAACAGACTGTGTTCTGAAAAGTAACGACATAACTATTTATGCACAAAGACTTCAGAATGATACTTACACCATCAAAACTGATATACCAACGATAGACATTCTTCCCATCAACCACATCTTCAACCATAACAAGACGTCCGTGTCGCTGATTTCGGAGCCAGCTTCAGTAATGGAGAGCTACGATCAGGATTTAGATGATATAGGCGTTAAAATAAAACAAATGCGATCAGAGAGTGGTCTAAAGGGTGGTATATCCTATCACGACGTTCACCATTACGTCGCGATATACGTGGTGGCGGGTGTGCTGGTGGCCGGGGCAGCCGCGCACGCCGTGCGACGGTGGCGCCCGTGCCGCAGCCGCCGCCAGGACTCCAGCGCGCTGGCAGCTGCTAGCGCAGCGCCGGCACCTACCGCGTCGGGCCCGCCGCGCCCTGAGTCGCGGGGGCTGGCGAACGCAGCGTTTGTGTATAGTGTTAGTGATCAGTGTGTAAGTGTAGTGAACCATGGGCAATCTAGTGTTAAAAATAGTGATAAGTGTAGTGATAAAGTGAAAGACCAGTCCACTTCTCCTATAGTGCATAAGCATCATTTTAGTGATTATTGTGATAGAGACATTAGGGTTCCGTTAGATTAAGCAAATATTGTTTATCACCTTGTCTCACGTCACTCACTAACCATTAAACCATTAATTTTTTGATACCATTATCACCACCACTCTTCCTTCTCTCGCGGTGGCAGCATGTACGGTCAACAGTGTGTCGACTGTACCGTACATCACGTTTCGCACTGTCAGCGTTTACGTCGCCACGCGTTGTTATAAGTTTAATATTTAACCAGTTCGCGTCAAGCCGCCAATCGGTTCGCGTGCTCTCTTAACCATTTCACCATTTACCATTAACCATTTAGTATAAGTTAAGTATTCAATAAACCCATTGAGCTTAACTTGTCTTTTACTCCTGTACGGACACCAAGCCACCGTACAACTACTTTAAACGTTTATATCTTAGTTATTTTTAATGATATCAAAAAACTGATTTTACCATACGGTTTACCAAACAAGATAGATTTATATAAAAAAAATAAAAAAATTACGTGCATATTCCCTATTGGCGATCGCTAAGCTGGCGCAAAATGGCGGATATGTTAGCGGTATTGAAGTTAGTGAACGTGTCCTGACCGATAATCTTTTTTTTTTTCAGCGCTAACAAGCGCTTTTTTCCGGGGAACACAGCCGATGTGTTAGTTTCGATAAAATCATGATTCTAATTTTATTATACCAGACTGTCAACTGCGGACCAAACGCGTATGTTCCAACGTGCGGCGCCCGGCGTGCGACGTATGGTGCTGGCCACGAACATCGCTGAGACCTCCATAACTGTGCCGGACGTCGTGCACGTCGTGGACGCCGGCGCGCACAGGGAGAACAGGATACGAGAGACTACAGGTGAGGTGCGAGTGCGACGGCATGAGACATTAGCGGGACAACAACATGTGAAACATCATAACTGTACCAGACGTGGTGAACGCCGGCGCGCTTAAAGAGGACAGGATACGGCAGACCATGACAGGTGAGGTGAGAGTGAGACGGCAAGAGATACCAGCAGGTAAACGTAACAGTGCCGGATGTCGTACATGTTGCCAGTATACGGGAGACTACAGGTGAGGTGCGAGTGAGACGACAAGAGACGCGAGCGTGCCGGACGTCGTTCACGTTGCCAGTATACGGGAGACTACAGGTGAGGTGCGAGTGAGACGACAAGAGACGCGAGCGTGCCGGACGTCGTTCACGTTGCCAGTATACGGGAGACTACAGGTGAGGTGCGAGTGAGACGGCAAGAGACACGAGCGTTCCGGACGTCGTTCAGGTTGCCAGTATACGGGAGACTACTGGTGAGTTAACGAACTTACTGAAAACCTGAGCTTAAGCGATTATTATTAGCTGGACGTTGCCCGCGAATTCGTACGCGTAAAAAGAAATCCTGCGGGAACCGTCCATTCTGTCGCGATAAAAAGTTGCCTATGTCCTTCCCCATGATCTAATCTATATATGTGCCAAATTTCATCAAAATCGGTACAGTAGCTTTGAAGCCAATTCAATGCAAAGAAATATACGAACAAGCAAATATTTCCTCGTTATAAAAATTAAGTTAGATGATGATTATTATAGTGTAAGTCATCGCTCATCTGTCATGGGATACTCATTACAACTTACCTGTCCGGTAGCTGTGATATATTATACGGGTATGCGACCCCGGCTTTCCTAGCTATTACTGTCCTATCCCTTGCCCTCCTGGGCGGTAATATCCTACATTTACTATTTCCCACTCTAACTTACCAATCTTCCTTTCCATACCACCTATCCTTCCGTTTCCCTATTCCTACCCTCTCCACCAATCCGTGGAAACGCAATGGATAATCGTAAAAATAATTTAATTATCCAAAATGGCGGCGATGTGGTTCGCCACCCGTCACGTCTTGTTTCTCGCCGAGGCGAAAAGCGGACCATAGAGAGCCGCTTCGCTACGTTAAATGTAAGAGGAGGAATGGATGGTAAGAATGAAAGTTAACGAAGCGAAACAACTATGTAAGGATCGTAGCAAGTGGAAAGAAGTGGACTCTGCCTACTCCTACAGGAAAAAGGCGTGATTATATGTATATATGTATGTAAGTCATTGCTCAGTTTGGTGCAGTGACGGATGGAAGAGAGTTACGTGCGCATCGTATATAACTAACGCACAGATTACATACACCATTACGATGCCAATCATTTTTAAACAATTTATAATTTTAGTAACACTTTCTTCCTAGGCACCGCAAGCTTAGAAACTGTGTGGGTGTCGTTAGCCGGCGCTAAACAGAGAGCGGGGCGGGCAGGCCGCGTTCAACCAGGTTTGTGTTTTAAAGCTAAGTATAATATTATATAAAAGATTCTTGCGATAAACTGACCAGTGGTTTTCGTCGATTTTCATTAAATAATTAATGGTGGACTTATATTACATTACACAAACCATTAATTATATTACAATGATTGGTAATATAATTATTGGCTATATTGTAGCCTTCGTGACTAGAAAATTGTGGTTTTAAGAGAAATATTATCTAAACAGTCTATTCATTGGCGTACCCATGGGGGCGGGGCTTGTGCAGCTTCCCGCCCCGCCCCGCTTCGACGTCCCTACTATCTACTTTTATTGATAAAAAATGAAGAAAACGAACTTTTAGACATATCTTTGCAATTTGCAATAGCCAATGTATACTTAATTAACATTTTATATAAAAAAATACCTATTTTAATTTATTCTTTATAAGCACCTAGGTTATAAAAAATCTGATTTGCCCCCCTCTGGCCCAAAACCTGGGTACGCCCATGAGTCTATCTAATATTATGATATTTAATAAACTGTATTAAAAAAATATATATTTATTTCAGGTTTTTGCTATCGACTATACACTAAAGAGAAAGAAGAAGAATTTGCACCGCACACAACACCAGAAATATTGAGGTATAATTTAAATTAATATTATATTATAATAAAATTAATAAAAATGTAATATGTTTTGTGTTGTTGTAGTGCTTGTTAAGAGCTCCGTGGCCTAATGGGTAGACCGTTTGGTTTGCACTCGAGAGAGTGCAGGTTCGAATCCCAGGTTGTGGCGTGTACCAATGAGACTTTCAGATTTCAAGTACATTATATGGACGCTCTAACGGTGAAGGAAAACATCGTGAGGAAACCCGCACATGTTTGGCCCCAGACGTATTGACCAGTCATAGGACTAGGCTGACTATGATGTGCTTGGGTAACCATACGACATTTAAAAACCAACTGTCCCAGGCACTACAGTATTTCAAGAGTGGTTACTTCGCTCGGTGAATACTGTATAAATCGTCCATTAACGGATGAAAGGGCCTAAGTTTTAAGTGCTCGTTAAAATTATTAAGGATTTAAAAATATTATATAAACTATCAATCTAATTCCTTTATTAGTATCCTACATAGTTATCTAATATCTATTTTATTCTACTTATCATTTCAGGGTACCGCTAGACCAGATTGTGCTGGACTGTAAATCGTACGCGTCCGATGAAATGGTGGAGGATTTCCTGTCTCAACTACCAGAGCCGCCGAGTAAAAAGATGATCAAGTTTGCCGTCGACGACCTCATAGATTTAGGTATAATAGCTCCCACGCCGATTTCAGTGGTCCAGTCCATTCCAATAGTTTCTTTACTCTCGTAACCCAGATAATCGATACGACTGTCGTGATATCTGGGCCTTTAGACAAGATGCATTAGATAATTTCGACGGCGAAGTTCGAAAACAAAATATATGGGATTTGACATAAGACATCGCTAAGTGTAGTAGCAATGCACCTTGACTAAAGGCCCAGGCGCAGGATCGACTTTTTACATGCCCATCCGACGCATGAATCACCTTTCTTGTCAGACAATCAGGTGATCAGCCTGCACTGTCCTTAAACCGGATTTGAAAACAGCATTTCTTGGTGTTCCAAACGGGAAACTAACCCAGGATCTCCGGAGTTGAGAGCCAAGCTCTAAACCACTGAACTACGGAGGCTTACAACTACGACTTAGGTATGATAGATGCGAGTACAATAAATAAAGAGAATATAAGTTTAAGAAATTTCTATGTAGGTACATTTTAGGCTTATCTGATTTTTAGGCATGCAAAAGTCCGGCATTCAACTATCAGCAAAATTGCGTTTATTAATGGGGGTAACACATTAGATTTTTTAAATTTAAGATCACTAAATAATATTTCCGTTGTGATTCAAATTTCTGTTTTGTGTAAAGACGGTATATATTTTCTAGAGGAATTATCATCGCCTTGTTTCTAATTAGAAATTAAAATTAAAAATAAATTTATTTCCCGAGAGAAATACACCTGATTTAATTATATACAATTTCACGTATACATATTTCTACAGGTGCCCTGACCAGCTCCCAGCGTCTAACCCGACTGGGCTCGCTGCTGGCGCCGCTGTCGCTGCCGCCGCGGCTGGGCGCGAGCCTGCTCAGCGGGGCGGTGCTGGGCGGGGTGGTCGCTGCCGCAAACGTCGCCGTACACTGCGCCGACAGCGTCGAGCTGTTCCACGCCGCCGCAGACAGACGCGAGGGTAACACACACTAATATATTGAATTTACATTTGGCTGAATCTGCACTTCTATTATTCATCTACAATCTACAATTATTTATCTATAATATAATTATATGTAAAAGGCAAAGGTGATTAACTGATGTATCAACGCACAGATCAAACCCTTACGGCTAGAAATATGTAATTTTACACACTTATTTCCCATATGACGTATCACGTAGGCATCAACTAAGTAAGGATTTTTCAAAATTTAACCCCCATGGGGTAAAATAATAATAATGTAAGTTTTAAACCTAGATAAAAAATTGTGCACGTGAATATTTTCAATTGAATTCGGAAAATTAAGTGAACCGTGATAGAAAGACGGTTAAAAATTTCATAGGTGATGTATTTACACAATAAAATAAATATTATGTGGGGCTCCCATACAACCAATGTGTTTTTTTTTAGCGCGAGTCCGCTCACGCTCGTCGGTTTTTTTTTTCTTTAAATTTAATTTAAATTAAGTCTCGTTTCCTTTCAGAAATACGAGAAATCAAGAGCGAGTTCAACAAAACGTCAGACCACGCCGCGCTTCACTGGATACAGGATACCTTCGAGCTCAAGTCCAGGGAGGGGCGAGACGCGGTGGCCGCCTGGTGCGACAGATACGGGCTACGGATGGACAGACTGAGATATGTTAAATGTATGTATTTGCATGAATTGTATGATCGCGAAACCGTAAATTGCTAGTTATAAAATGCAGGCACTTAATTAAACTGCAAAAAGAAATTTTGAACAAGATGAAATTCGTGCAGTGTGAGTGAAAAATTGTCAAATGGGCATAATGAAATTCGAAACTACAAAGAAAAATTTCACGAACCCGATTTGATAAAAACTAAAAATAAATCAGAAAAAATTTGATTAAGACAGTAATCGTAATCCCTAACAAAAAAATACGCGGTATAATTAGAACATTAGGGGCCATCCATAAATAACGTCACACGAATTTCACGATTTTTTACCCCTACCCCCTTGTCACAGTTGGTCACATTTCTCCTCCCCTCTCTCTTCCCTCCCTCCCTAGTGTGACGTCACATATTTTGCAAATTTACATTTAGAAATGATTGAATAAAAATATCGGTTCCGAAATCAGTTTTATTTCCATTTAAATTATTTTTAATAAAATTAACATCAAATGAAACAATTAACAAAACAAAAAACGATTGACTATATTAATTAAAGAAATTAACAAAACAAAAAATAATATTAATAGAATTATCTTTAAATTAAAGATACAAACTTAATAATCTTCAATCCATGGACTTTGAACCCACTCCTTTAAATTATTTATAACTGGCATAATTATATGTTTTTGAGGTTTTCGTAAAGTAATAGTTTATAGTTCGTATTTTAACACTTAGATATAATAGATTTTGAAATATGACGTCACAATATTTAGGACCCCTCCCACCCTCTTGTCACATAATGTCACACTTCGTCGACCCCCTCCCTCCCCCTTAACTTGTGACGTTATTTATGGATGGCCCCTTAGATAGAGTCGGCGTTGCTAATAAGGAACAGTACGTGGGAGATCGAGCTTTACTCAGAGCTTTAGTAGCTTACTCAGAGGTTTAGTAGAACGATGATAAAATAATTAAAATTAAAAAAAGAAGTAACCGAATCAAATAGTCCGATGCTAATCAACGCTATTTGACATTTAGAAATCGAAATCATTCTTATGACACGACCAAAGATAAAACAAATATAAATTTAAAATGTGCAGTTTGCCAGAGATAAAACCTAGCTAGCTTGATCGATCTTTTTCCCCCAAAACTCCCTTCGTACTAAACATGGAGATGCTTGCAGTCGTTTCCGAGATTCTATATAGAGAATTATATATAGGTATATTGATCGTTTTAAATGTAAGATGTATACACATTTATTATTTTTTATTAAAATAAATGTTTATTTTAGCAATATCCAATCTCTACCTCGAGAACCTACTTAGAAGCGGTGTAATGGGCCATGCTGACGAGGAATTAAACCGTTTCTCCGACATAGACGAGTTAACTGCAGGCATTTTGTTGTCCGGCTCCAACGCGCTGTTGACTTCTAAGAAATATGTCAAGACGAAAGGCAAACTGGCGACCGCTCTTGGTGTTTTCACTAGGTACGTAGTGCTCATGTTTTATGATATAGCAGGGAAAATACATACATATAATCACGCCTTTTTCCCGTAGGGGTAGGCAGGACCGCCTCTTTCCACTTGCTACGATCCTTACATATCTTTCGCTTCGTCCACTTTCATTCTTATCATCCATACCTCCTCTTACATTCAACGTAGCCAAGCGTCTCTCCATGGTTCTCCATGGGAAAATGAGCGGATATCGCCCGATGATAAGTGTTTCATCACTGACCCTTTCATCCATTACAGATGATTCATGTAGGGTGCAATTTTGTTTGACGACCTCTGTGGCTCAGTGGTTAGCGCGACGGCGCTCAAGCCGGAGGTCGCGGGTTCGAATCCCGCCGAAGGAACAAAAAAGTTGTAAACCACTTTGGTTTGTAAATAGTCGTGTATAAAGCCTTGCCTTTATATAAAAACTAGCTGTTGCCCGCGGCTCCGCCCGCGTAAATACAGCATCCCTCAGGAAAACTACTCTCGAAATAAAAAGTAGCCTATGTTTTTATCCAGAGCCCAAACTACTACCATGCTAATTTACATCAAAATCCGTTCAGTAGTTTTGCGTGAAAGAGGAACAAACATCCATACATCCCCACAAACTTTTACATTTATAATATTAGTGTATTATGATACATATTTCATTTCAGTAAAGGCGAAAGAGCACATATAGGCACGGAGAGTGTTAACTATGGTATTAAGAAGTCTAAACACAGCACCCACCTTTTAACCTACTTCGGCGGTCACCACTCGCTAGAGCGGCGCGCGCTGGTTGTCTACAAAACTTCACGCATAACTCCACACACAGCTTTGTTGTTTGCTTCCGGAAATATCACTACTGAAAAGGTAAGGCTGCTTTATGGCTGGGACTATTAATATGCTTCGAAACCCGGAAGGCTGTTCATTCTGAGTATTGAAAATAGAACTTTGCGCTAATACAATAGAGTTGTAAATCGAACATAGTGTCAATCTAATATATGACAGCTCGACATGTCGTGGGCTGCGCGAAGAACTTCCGGGCTTTCAAACGTTTTTGTCATAAGTACTATTGGAAACAATGCAACACTATTTTGTCATCATAAATCCATTGTAATAATTGTCATATTATAAAATATATAATTACATTGTCTTGTAGTCATAAATACAACATGTTATTCCCGTGGTGCTTCCCCTTTAATTCTGACTTTTGTCATCACAATTTTTTCTGTCTCCCGCTTTGCGTAGGAAGTATTCCAGTTTCCCTCCCCAAGGAGGGAAACTGGAATACTTCCTACTCCTCCTACAGTCTTCTGATTAATTTCGTTGCGGGTTCCAAGACAGATTTAGCATGTCCCCCGGGCACCCCTGAGATCATATCAAAGGGTTTTTTGCAGTTGGTTACCACCGTCGATCCTGGCTACACAGGAGTTGCAGTAGTGGGTAAGTGTGGTGGGCCAATTGCCCGTATAAAAAAAAGCTTGACACTCGAAACTTCCATTTTCAACTCTATTATATTAGCACACTGCATTGAGTGGCAGGCACTCACTCACTCTCACACTCAGCGACCATGGAGAGACGCTTGGCTACGTTGAATGTAAGAGGAGGAATGGATGGTAAGAATGAAAGCGGACGAAGCGAAAGAAGTATGTAAGGATCGTAGCAAGTGGAAAGAAGTGGTCTCTGCCTACCCCTACGGGAAAAAGGCGTGATTATATGTATGTATATATGTATGTACTGCATTGAGTTCTATTTTCAGTGTTCTGAATTTTCTACGGCCTTCCTGATTCCGGAGCGTATAGTCCTAGCTTAAACAGGGAATCGTATGTTTTAATATTTAATTCGAAAGTCTACGTGTATTAGGCCGCTGCCTCGACAACACGTGGCAAGCGGCGGCGCGCGCACTCCATCAGTCATGTTAGTTTGCTTATTTGTGCACATGTGCACGATTTCCACATGCACAGTTAAACGTGTTGGTTTGACAATTTGTTTGATTTAACACAGTTGTCAATCTTCACATTCCATACGTTAAAATCTATTAATTGAGCATGTGCAAATCCCATAAAAAAGCAAACGAATACGACTACAGTCACCGCTTGACCACAGAATACAGAAATCATCCAGAAGCCGTCAACACGCTTGAAAGTGAGGCCGTCACAACTACTCCAAATTGGAATGGTTTTCCACACAAAATATGTTGCCACAGAATAACGGAATATTTCACCCAACTTTATTTCAATTAATTTTTATTGAATACTTTAATTGTCGTAACATAACGCGATTTGTTTTGTAAGTGTAAAGAGTAAAGATTAAAAAGAGCGGACGGGGCGGTATTTCGCCATGGTTTTGGACACAGTACGCTGCGTACAAATGTGATCGAACACTCATTCTGCATGTTCTGTATTCTGTGCGCTTGACACACTGCACTCCTGTCAACGAGGCAGCGGCGATAGGTGCATCTCAGCCAATTAGAGCAGAATAGCATTTAACTGAGATTTTAAATCAGAATTACTGCTTGCAAGAATGTAAACTATCTTTTTTTTTTTTAGAAAATATTTATTGTTATTGTCATAGGTAGTCATAAAAAAATATTAAATTATCACATAGTATTAAAGGTTATTTTGTTTCAGAGCGATGAAAACGATACCACAATGATATATCTTCAAAGACATAAGCTACGGATAGAAATGCCGACAAGGTAAAATTCCTATTTAACCCTAGAACTATGAACCTAATTAAGAGTTACATGAAGCCTGAGTCTTAGAGGCGTGCACGATGTTATGTTATAATTTGTGTTTATTAGCGTCAGTTCACACCGAGGCGCTGCATTTTTAAGATAGCGATTCAAAATTAAACTTTATTTACTACACAAGAAGACATACGTTTCACTGCAAGAAAATTTCGTCCTGCACAGCCCTGTGCACGGCGGCGCCACGTCGTTTCAATATGAGCTGACCCTAAGGGGCCCCATACATGGTCCGGTCTACCTTCAGTTCGGCCTGAACGGATGCAAAATCGTATCGTGTGTGTGCAATTTCGAGATCGCATCAGGCGGCCGTACGGACTGAAGCGATTCGTTCCAGTGTTGCCAGCTCTTTTTTTGTGAAACTACTAAACTCGTATCGATTTCTACTAAAACTACTAAAAAACTACTAAAGAGGCTACTTAACTTAGGAATTCCTGAAGCCCCCCAAAAACCACTGCATTTTAGGTTTTATTATATTAAATTTTTTTCATTAATTGAATTTGATTATAAATTTTACCATTAAATTAAAATATACTAGGAAATATTACGTATTTAGTAGCTATTTTGCATATCATTACTGTCTGGCTCTTTCCTACTTAAACACTACTAATAACTAAATTTCTACCAAGGAGGGAATAAAATACTCAATTTAGTAAAATTTTGTAAAATAACTAAGTTGGCAACATTAATTCTGGCCTGACCGATCGGCCTGAACGCGCGGCCTGTCCTGACCGTGTGTGGACAAATCGCTTCAGTTCTTGCCCGACCCGCTGCCGTGCGGGCGTGTATCTTGTACAAGCGTTGTATGAGTTTTCGCGGTGTTTAAATACAAAATTGATAAACACGACCGTAGCGCGCGGCAAACCAGAATGGACTGATGCGACTGTTCCGTGTGTGGGCACGAATCAGATCAGGCCGAACTGACGTCAGTTCCAGCTGAAACGATCGGCCTCTCGTCTGTGGGGGCCTTAAAGGGCGTTAAATCCGTCGGTAGCCCAAGCAGGAACAATTGTCAAAATTGTATGAAATCATGACAGCACCTATACAATTTTCATTCGATAACGTTGCGAATACTTTTGTGTCAATTGTTCCCGCTTTGGCTTCTCAACTGTGAGATTGAGGCCGTTTTCACACTATCCGATCCGATATTCGTTATCGAACCGATATTGAGAAAACGCTCTTACACTGAGTATATCAAAGTTAAAATAAGCATTCGAGTTTAGACTTTTCGATTAAACTAAAGGTTGCCCTGTGCTCAAAATTCGCCCATAATAATTCATATAGTTTTTAAGTTTCAACTTTTGCCTCTTAGAGAAAAAAATTATAAAAAATGTAAATTTTGTGGCAGATTGACGAACGTCAACGTGTTTTAAAACTGTATTAAACGCACGGTAGTGTGTGTTAATGATCTGAGATAGTGTATGTTGTTATTTTTATTAATTTATTGTATTTAAAGTAAATAAGTATTAGCTTTTACCACCCCTTCCTTCACATAAACTTTAACTGTACCAAATTTCACACAGTACGCACAGCTCTCGTAAAAATGTACTTAAATTTTTAATTCACGCAATTTAAATGACGATAATGATACTATTTTACTTAAGTAATGCTCTAAACAAAAAGTTTTTATTGCAGGCATGCTGAAGTTATATTGAAGACAAGAGAAATGCTCTGGAACACTTTAAAATACTACATCGAGAGGGATCTAAAGACAATCAACTACGATGAAGTCACAAATGTGTCAAAATTCAAGATCAGACTCGTGAAAGCTATAGGAAGAATACTAGTCGAAGCGGAGAAAGAGTTAGAAGAAAAATCTAATTAATATTTAAAATAAATGTATTTAGAAATCTATATCTATATATAAAAAGAGAGGTGTGTGTGTCCCTTTATTCCACTTTGCAGCTAAAACTGCACGTCGCAGACGCATAGTCTTTGTATAGACTATAATAGGCTTTCATCAAGTTGATACTTATAAGGGTGTAGAAGATACGGGGGTTGAAACATGTGATTTCTAAAAATGTGTGATTATCAATAATCTAAAACCATTTGGATCGTTCTAGAAAATCTTAGAATGATCTAGTATATTTCAGAATGATTTAGAAAGCTCTAAAATAGATACCACGGTTCTGAACGTGATGAACGGAACTGAACTGAACTGAACGGGAAGCGATCTAGATTGTATGCCAAGTAAGTATTGATACCTAGATTATTAACATTAACAAATAACTGTACAGTAAATAATGACCTAGCGAAGCGGGTATTCACAGATGGTAATTATATAAAATCTTAATTTTTAATTTCGTGAAACTTTTTTAGAGTTCTGTATCCAAATGATAAAAATGGGACCCTATTGCTGAAAGTTTCAATATTATTACAGTAATAATATTATCGTTATTAAACAATTTAGTGGTAGAAAGGTGAAAATAAAGGGATATATTTTTCATGCCAAACCGTAAAGTACCTACTAAAAATAATATGATAAAAAAATCCTTATCACAACATTATGAAAAAAGTTAACCGCCTATTCTCATACCGAATAGGTACACCTGTAAAATTTCATAAAAATCGGTCAAGCTGTTTGGGAGGAGTTCGATAAGAAACAGTATGAACTTTATTTGCCTATATCTTCATCCTTATACTATTAAATAAACGGGAAATTGTATATGTACTTATGGATGTTTATTACTTTTTTACGAATTAACTTCTTAACGGATTTTGTTGAAGTTTAGTATGGCAGTATTTTAGGCTCCGGATAAACACATAGGCTTATTATCGCAGCTAAATGTACGGTTCCCGTAAAGTTTATTTTAACGCGTGCGAAGCCGCGGGCAACATCTAGTTACATTTCAATTTAAATTATAACTAGCTTTTACCCGCGGCGACGCCCGCTTAAAACAGTATCCCACTACCCACGGGAACACTGAAATTTTTCGGGATAAAAAGTATCCTTTGTGTTAATCCAGAGATCAAACTACTACCAATACAAATTTCAAAATCCCATCAGTAATTTTTTGTGTAAAAGACAAACAGCCATCCATACATCTATCCATAATTACAAACTTTCACATATTTATAATATTAGTATAATTTAGCTATATTATGAACTTAAGTATGTCTTCGTTACAAATAAAGGAAAACATTAATTTTCCTCATATTTGTCACTTTAGTCTCCTTAGGTACATGCAAGGGTCACTGTAGTGTCTATTGTGCAGTGTCGTCGTTTCATGATGTTGTACGTTTTGTTGTTCTGTCTTTTTGCTGTAGATACAGCAGATAGTGAATCTGCGTGTTCCGCGTTTGCCCAGTGCGGTGCTTGTACGACGTACGCGTATGACAACTGTGTTTGGTGTTCTGCTGTGAGTATTTTAGGATGTTTTTCATTTCAATAATTTGAATGACGTGATGTTTATTCGTAAAAGGTGACGATGACCGTTCTAAACCGAATATCTGTTTGGGTTATTCCAGTAGGAATATAATTAAACAGTTTTAGTATATCTACTCAAACAAAGAAAAGAAAAGATCGTTTATTTGGTAAAAAAAACACTGAACAATACACAAAATATAAGATGCTAGCTTTTGTCAGCGGCTCCGCAGGCGTAAATGCAGTATCCCACGGGAACACTGACGTTTTTCAGATTAACAAATGTAAATCCAGAGCCAAAACTACCTACTACCAAAGCAAAGAAGAAGTGGCAAAACGTCCCCACCCTTGTAGCAATTCAAGACACATATCAAATGAAAGGGCTTAAAAAGTGTGTCATTTTATTGTATAACGTAAAATCTCTAAACCATGGGAGAAAAAAGTTAATGACTATAGGTTATAAAAAAAGTAAAAAAAAAACATTCTGTATTATTGCACCATTTCATAGTGTTGCTAATAAGGAACAATTTTTGGAAAGTAATGGTATACAGCAAACTTCAGGAAAGTGTTATATTTTGATAATAACTGCCTCATATTTTGAAGAAATGTATGGAATAATAATAAAGTGCTAAAAATTTAATTAAAAAGCTCTTTCCTCAATTTTTTCGCACATAATTACTTTCTGGAAATTGTTTCTTACTTGCAACGCGGCAACGCTATTGAATGGTGCAATTATTTTTTTCCTAATTTGCGGAATCCTGGCCTGGAAAATTGGTTGTGTAAAATCTAATGATACAGATAAAACAACTAAATTAAAATACATATATTTAAATAGCAAAAATAATTTTAAAACGATGAAAACTTAAATTGCATCATTAGATTTTTGATAACTCAATTTTCCTAGCCAGGATTCAAACTCATAGAAAAATACACCCGTATATTGCACCATTCGATACAATCGAAAGTAAGAAACAATTTCCAGAAAGTAATTATGTTCGAAAAAATTGAGGAAAGAGCTTATTTTTTGTATTTTATTATTATTCATTATCCAAACATTTCTTCAAAATATTTGGCATTTATCAAAATATAACACTTTTCTGAAGTTTGCTGTGTACCATTACTTCCCTACATTCCATTACACTATCAAATGGTGCAATAATACAGGTGATTTTTGTAACTTTTTTTTCATCTTTAAACCTCATTAACATTTTTCTCCCATGGTTTAGAGATTTTTCGTCATACAATAAAATGACACACTTTTTAAGCCCTTTCAATTTTCATTTGATATCATATGTCTTGTAGTGCTACAGTGGTGAGGACGGGCTCCATACAAAAATGCCCCTTCTTCTTTCTTTCAAATCCTTTCAGTGATTTTTTTCATGAAAGAGTCACAAACAACCATGCATTCATCCAATAGTAGTAAGATATAATTTTAATTTCTTGGAGAAATTTTTAGGACTTTTTCATCATAATAACATTTCTACAATCATACCTACCTAAACATTAGTTGTTAAAAATATTATACCCTATGTCCAGACAGCTGATTATAGTTTCTAGTACAAAAATTAATTAAGCACACTGTGAACTATATATTTTAAGCTGCCAACGGCCAATTTCTTTAAAATTTGTACTAAGGTGATTGTGAATTCATAAAAACCACACCTATAGGATAACTTTTTTTTTTTCAGAAAGAACACAAGGGCAAACGATGCCAGTCCAAAACGGATGTCGATGGATCGTGGTGTGAGGAACCCGTCTATGATCCTCAGCCAGAGATGACTATAACTAGAAATGACGACTTCAAAGCGGACAAAGACAGTGCGAACACAGTACAGCTGAGACCACAAAACATTCGCGTAAAAGTTCGACCGGGCGTACCAGTCAAATTCCCGCTCTCATATAAACCTGCTAAAGATTACCCACTTGATATATACTATTTAATAGACGCATCGTATACTATGAAGGATCATAAGAAGAAATTGCGAGAGCAGGGCTTAAAAATTTATGAGGAACTTACGAAGCTCAATAATAACGTTCGCTTGGGAATGGGCTCGTTTATCGAAAAGCCTGGGCTGCCGTTTGCTTTGTAAGTATAGGCCTAGCCTCTAGTCAAGATACATTCGATGATTTCGATGGCGAACTTCGAAATCAAAAATGTATGAAATTTGCCATACGAGTGTCATCGTAACAAGTGGCATGTAACTTGCGATGCCTTATGTCAAATCCCATACATTTTGTTTTCGAACTTCGCCGTCGAAATTATCGAATGCATCTTGACTAGAGGCCCAGGTGCCTGTATCACAATCTAATAAGTGTCGGAGAGCTTATTCGGAAGTTCTGTCGCTGTTGTACTTTATATTGAGCGACGGAGACAACGTGCAAATAATAATAACCTGACATACCTAGATTGTGAAACAGGCACCAAGAGTTTGTGGATAATTAATTAGATTAAGGTACCTATTATAATGTGTGGCTCGAACATTACACTGAATTTGTGTCGGGTAAGTATCGACCAATAATAATTATTATTGAAGTTAATGCAAGGATCAATGTGGATTAATTTGACTACAATTAGAGCGGCCGTGTGACTCTACGCCATCTCTACGCACACAAAGGCGCTTGCTGCGTGTGTGCGTGCAGCGCTGGAGTGGGGGCAAATTCTAAAGGTTTTTCCCTCTTAACAGTGCCATGTAAAGTTTAGCAAGATAATATTTTACACTACATACTTAGTAATTTTAAAGTGACTTGACAGTCAAATAACCTATTACCTAACCAAGAGAATGTCAGGACATGCCTATGGAGGGGTTCCGTAACTATAAACGTAATATGTTTTTTCAAATGACTTCAAAAGTTACTGTCCGATTTGGATTAAAACAATTTTCCTAAAGAGTTTTTAGCATGATCTATCAGCATAGAAAATTGCGTGTTTATAAGTCTTATAGTTTACAAATGCCAGGGGGGACCAACTTATAAATCAATTTGGAGGCTGATTACTCGAAAATAGTTGACATTATAAAAAAGTGATATAATAAATGACACCTTGCCTTTTTTTTTAAGTACCTATTCAACGATACCCCACATGATGGGGTAGAAAGAAAAAAAATTCATCCCCACTTCACATGTATGGAGACCCACCCCTAGAATATAAAAGTATTATTATTTTATGTTGCCAAATCCGTGATCTATACAGACTCTATGACTATACCAAATTTTATTCATTTATATTCATAATTACCGACGCTAGAAGCGCGGACAGACAGACAGACGGACAGTGCGAAACTATAAGGGTTCCTTAAGTATTACGGAACCCTAAAAATGAAATGTAAGTTTATCTAAGTTTTCTAACATCTGTGTGTACTGTGTATACTGTCTACTATTTAGTTTGCATTTTCATATTTACATAACATTTAATTTTAGCCTAGAGCACTCCGCCGCGTACGCATACAAAAACAACGTGAAGTTAACGATATACATGGACCAGTTCACAAAGGCAGTTGGCGACATCCACACTTTTGGAAATTTAGACGATCCCGAAGCTGGTTTCGATGGATTAATGCAAGCTATGGTGTGCAAAGAGGTAGGGTGGAGGGAGGAAGCGAGAAGAATAATAGTCTTCAGCACCGACAGTAACTACCACAGTGCGGGCGACGGGAAATTCGCTGCAGCCTATAGGTATAGTAAAGTACCCGTTAATAACGAATCTTTCACCTTGGATAACTACCAATATAATCTATACTTAATATTATAAATGCGAAAGTGTGTCTGTCTGTTACCTCTTCACGCTTTAACCGCTGAACCGATTTTTATGAAATTTGGTATAGACATACTTTTGGGTCCCGGGAAAGGACATAGAATATTTTTTACCCCGAAAAAGTAGTGTTCCCGCGGGATAATATATTTACGCGGACGGAGCCGCGCGCAAATACTAGTATGTTTATAACGGTTAATTACTACCTATGATCGATGTGGTATGTGTGTTTTAAACTTAAGAGTATTAAACCAACGTATTAAAGTATCTACCTAATTTAAAAACGTAAAAAGATATTGTAAAATATAAATTATTATAATTCAAACATTAGTTTTAGCTCATAACATAACCCGAAATGCGGTTAAATAATAGACAAGGAAACGATCAAATTGATCGCCTGATGTTATAAGCGATTATCGCCGCCCACGGACTCTCACAAGGCCAGAGGAGTTGTACTTGTAACTCCTCTGTTGATGCACATTTGCGATCCCAGTCCTTAAAATTCCCAACCACCCTTGGGCCTCCGGTAACCTCACTCACTCGGCGAAACAACGCAAGCCTTATTTCACGACGGTTTTCTGTGAGGTCTGGGTATTTATCCGGTCAGATGGTCCAATCGTGATGATCAATCATTTCCCACATTTCATCCCTACAGGCCACACGACTTGAAATGCCATCTGGAGAACAACACGTACAATAAAGCCCTAGAGTATGACTACCCCTCAGTGAGTCAAATCAACAAAGTGGCGATGGATAATAACATTAAAATAATTTTCACCATTGTCGGTCAAAATATCCACGACTACAAGCCTTTGGAGAACGAAATTCGCGGCGCAAACGTGATCGCTCTGAACTCTAATGACGTAGTGGGAATGATCATCGAGGAATATAATGTAAGTTACAGTGGTGTGGGGTAAATGAAGCCGATAGGAATGCAGTTATAGGAATAAGTCCATTCCTTTCGGCTTCACTTACCACTTACAATTTGAAGACCCTCATCCAAATCCCTACCTATTGTAAATTGTAATAGACAAATGATTGGTCTCAGCGCTCGAGTAGATAAATAAATACTTAATCTACACTAATATTATAAAGAGGAAAACTTTGTTTGTATGTTTGTTTGTTTGTTTGTTTGTAATGAATAGGCTCAAAAAGTACTGGACCGATTTCAAAAATTCTTTCACCATTCGAAAGCTACATTATCCACGAGTAACATAGGCTAAATTTTATTTTGGAAAAAAATAGGGTTCCGTAAGATATTTGGGTTTTTCGGACACAAGGTGTAAAAAATCAACCAGAAAAGTTACTTATTTTGCGTACGCTGCCTAAACTATAAAAGATAGAACCATAAAATGTTTTAATTAATTGTAGATCTTATAAATATCTACAAAAAAGTCCGCGACACACTAAACCTGTCTATGTCGAGTGAGGCACAACAACCATTTTTTTATTTAGAAATCTTGAATTTTTTTTGGACTACATTTAAACGCGTTTATTTTACTCATGTTATTAATCCTTATCAAAATAAATTATTTTATCACTAAGTACAGTTTATGTAGATAATATTTGGTCTTTGAATGATTAAAATTGGACGTTTGGTTTTGAAGTTATGGCGAAATTAAAATATTACGATTTCTGCTGCACGGCCCGTTGCGAAGTGGGCGTCACCAAGGCGGGGTGCGCGTGCGGTTTAATGTTTAGTTTAGTTTAGTTTAGTTAAATAGTTTAGTTATTTTATAAACATCAAATTGATAATATCTTAAAATATAATACATTATATAATATAATACATTATAATACATCTATACAGTTAAATACAATTTAAGTGTCTGTTTGTAACTTCAAATTAACAGCTTTTTACATAATGAATCTGAAAGTATATTCGGTACTTACAATAAAATACATTTTTTTTTTAATTTTTGTCTGTCCGTCTGTCTGTCTGTCAGTCGGTCTGTCTGTATGTTTGTTCCGACTAATCTCTGAAACGGCTGGACCGATTTTCACGGGACTTTCACTAGCAGATAGCTGATGTTATAAGGTCTAACATAGGCTACTTTTATTTTAGGGTTCCGTTTAAAAAAATAGGATTCCGCTTTCGTTAGTCATAAATAAAGTCGCGGGTAAACAGCGATATCCCAAAGTATTGTTCCACGCGGACGAAGTCGCGGGCAAAAGCTAGTCATAAATAAAGTCGCGGGTAAATTTCAGCGATATCCCAAAGTATTGTTCCACGCGGACGAAGTCGCGGGCAAAAGCTAGTAAATAATAAAATAAATAAAATATGCATTATTTTTCGTTATAATTATTATTATGAAAAAGCAAACAAATATCGCGGGGCACTTGCCGTTTAACCAATCGGCATGGTAAATATTACAATATAACGAAAAATAATGCGTACAATAAGGAGAAATTTTTATTTAACAATCTGTTGACATTTTACAATATCTCTTGTAATATAACAATCTAACGGTTTTTACAATTTTACGGTGACATATACGCACCTCAGATCTAATTGAAATTTGGCAAAAACCAAATTAATTAATTTATTTTTTGCACGGTAAACAAGTGACATTTAAAGTAAATTTATGTGATCTATAATTTTTCTTTTTGTTTTTGTGGAAATGATTTCAAAACTAAGGATGGGCTATGAGGCTATGAGGTACATTTGACAGAACAAATCTTCATACAAGAAAAAACGACTCAAGTAATACATAAGAGTACAATAGTTTATGTATGAGATGTGCATGAACGTATAAAAAATCTGTAATCTGGAGATGTGTATCTGTAAACTTTTTGAGCTTTCAATTTTTTAAGATGAAATTTTCTTGATGTAAACCATCTTAGCCGTTGACTAATTTGAATAAGTTCACAAAAAGTTGCGCCATATCGATTTCACCATACTTCAAATGTCAGCCATCTTGGTTTCACCATAACTCAATTGTCAAAATGGCACCAAACAACCCCAAAAGTGGGGCCATTTAAGTGATAATTTTTGTCTCGACACGTCTTATGTTTTGTGTAGATTTAAATGAATAGGAACGGAGTATAAAAGCATTTTAGTTCCGCGACCAACCACGAGAGGCGCTTATGAACTGTTTTTAATAAAAACTTAACAATTAACATTATTTCCTACAGGCGTTGGTGAGAAATGTTCTATTGGAAAGTGAATTGCCATCTTACATGCGACTTACCGCCGATCCTGACTGCACGGAAAGTAACAAACTATGTGACCTAAACCAGAAAAACTCTCTCGACATGAACATTACTTTAGTCGTCGACAAATGCCTAGATAAGAAAAAGGAACAGGTGATAATCGGCATAAATTCACTTAAACAGAAGCTAATAGTTGATGTTGAACTAGATTGTGAATGTGAGTGCGAGAAAAAGGGAGTAAAAAATTCGACTATGTGCAACGAAGCTGGCACCTACCAATGCGGAGTGTGCGCTTGTAATGAAAACAGGTCGGTAAACTCTGACCCCACCTTACTAATAATAATATTTACACATTATACAATATTTTGTCATTGTCTGTCAAGCAACTTTTCCAATGTAAAAGAGGACAAAACATTGTGTAGCTTAGCCATTGTGAAAATATTTTTTCCCTAATTTTAGGGAGAAACCCCTAAGTTGGCAACCAAATCCGTGGTCTGCTCCAGACCAAATCGGTACGTGTGTAAGCATTCTAATATTGCAGGTACGGATCAACTTGTCGGTGCAGCGGATCGGAGAGCGCAAGCGCCAGTGACAAGGACAAGTGTACGTTCCAAAACGAAACGCAGACGTGCAGCGGACGCGGGACTTGCAGGTGTTTATCTACTAATGCCCGTTCCTGGGGTTTTTAAACTTTTTATCGGTAGTTTATTTATTCATAGCGCTCTCGATTAGTTAACGCTTTTGTGTCAGAAACCTGGCATCGTTAGGCAACAAATACAGAACCTGAATTACAAGAAAGTGCTGGCAGTAGTTTATATAACGTCTTCCAAAACCTTAGATAAGCGATTGGCCTCGGCGCTCGAGAAGATACCGCGCTATATAACAGCAATAGGTCCGTGAATGTGGCAACTCGTTATTGTAGTGTGAGTTTGTAATATGGTGGGTGTGTAAGACAATTTCTAGTGTGCGTGATCTATGTGCGTGAATTCGGTACGTACACCTGACACGAAGATTTCAATGTGACGGGCTTGGGCACGCCGACTGGGGCGTACTATTCGCTGTCACATTTTCAAGTACGCTATCGGTATCTTGTCAGGTACCGATACCAATCATTTATCTAAGCACAAAACTAATTACAAATTCCACCGGGAACATTGTTAACTGCCAATATCAAGACGTTTAGGCCGAAACAATGATTCTCTTACTTGAAAGTAATCTTCTTATATATCTTCTGCGTCACGCGGTGCCACGACACGATGTTGAATATAACGCCATCTGTCGGAAGCTTCGTATACTTCTAACATAGCAACTTTTTTAAGTACAGCTCAATACACACATGGCGCTAGGTGTACAAATTTAATTTATTATATTCTGTATTGATGTTCTTTATGCACGATGCATGGGCGTAGCCAGGGGGGGGGGGCTTAGGGGGTTCAAACCCCCCCCGAAATGGGCCGGCTGGTATATATATACAGAGATCTGGCCCATATACAGAGGCGTATTTAGAAATTTTGCGCCCGAGGACATTAAACATATTTTGCCGCCCCAGTAACCCTATCTGAAAGATGATATTTTTAAGGTAATTAAGAAAAAATCAACAGCCTAAAACAGAACTTTGATACTAATTTGTACCTACTATAAGTAAGTATGCGTTTATGTTAAATGCGTTCAAACTGAGAATGCGAGCAAATGTTTTTTACTCCTTTGCCTGTAAAATCTTTTTAAACTTTAAACCCTGAAAGACTGTTGTACTAAAAAAAAAATCAATAGCCTAAACAGGAATCGTGAACCAACGCGTGCCATCGAATCCTCGAACCTATACACAATATTTTGACATAATTTGGGCACGTCACTGATCACAAAATTTTGTAATTATGTACGACGAAAAAAGTATGAAATAATGATTATATGACAAACCTAACTTAATTTTGTCATCTATAAATTACATAAATTTTACTTAAATTGAAATTACAAAACCACCCTATTTCTACACTCTTTTAGGGCTTAAAGTTTAAACAGATTTAATCTATTAACTAGGAAAAAAATTTGCTCGCTCGCTTCGCTCGCTCGCGTTTCATATGAAAAATATATAAAATTATTCAGAACCGATGTTCTGTTTTAACTGATTGATCCCCCCCCCCCCCCCCCGAAAGTAATGTACATTTTATTTTCTTAAACCCCCCCCGAAACTAAATCCTAGCTACGCCCATGGCACGATGAGAGTATTTTGAATTGTAAATGATGAATGAAGTTTCACTTCAGCTACGTATGACGTATACTCTATACACGCCATGTTTTTTTTTTTTACTTTACAGATGCGGCAAATGCGAAGACTGTCGCTCAGGCTACTCGGGCGAGTGGTGTCAGTACGACGACAACAGCTGCGCGCGGCCCGGGGGCGTGCTATGCGCAGGGCACGGCCGCTGCCAGTTCGCCAGGTGTTTGTGTGACGTCGGTTGGAACACCACGGACTGTCGCTGCCCTGATCACGAGAGGGGGTGCATGGCGTCGCCGTCGGAGGAGGTAGAGTATTTTGAGTAAAATTGCAAAGAGAACGGAGATATCTCCGACAGGCCGAAACTCCCAGTAACTCCAGTAAGGAGTGTTTGAACGGTCGCAAATATTAAAGTAGTGCCTGGAAAACCGAGCTTGGCTCGGAGTTCTAGTACCTAGTAGTGGAAAAAGAATAGATGACGAATAGGTATTTAAAAAAATGATCACAAAAATATTAGTCTGACCGGAACAAGAACCCGAGCTAACCAAGCAAAAAGTTTGAACGTCCTGTAAAAATTTGGATAGTCTGAAAAAATATGTCATGGGATACTCATCCCAACTTACCTGTCCGGTAGTTGTGGTATAGTATACGGGTACGCGACCCCGGCTTCCCTAGCTATTACTGTCCTATCCCTTGCCCTCCTGGGCGGTAATATCCTATATTTCCTATTTCCCACTCTAACTTACCATACCAATCTTCCTTTCCACACCACCTATCCTTCCCTTTCCCTATTCCTACCCTCTCCACCAATCCGTGGGAACGCAATGGATAATCATAAAAATAATAATTATCCAAAATGGCGGCGATGCGGTTCGCCACCCATCACGTCTCGTTTCTCGCGGAGGCGAAAAGTGGCCCATGGAGAGCCGCTTCGCTACGTTGAATGTAAGAGGAGGAATGGATAGTAAGAATGAAAGTGGACGAAGCGAAACAAGTATGTAAGGATCGTAGCAAGTGGAAAGAAGTGGTATCTGCCTACCCCTACGGGAAAAAGGCGTGATTATATGTATGTATGTATGTAAAAAATACCCTGTATATGAAAACTTTCCAGATCTGTTCGGGCAACGGTGAATGTGTTTGTGGCCAGTGCGTATGCTTCAAAAACACAGACAACTGCTCCGGACGATTTTGCGAGAGATGCGACACCGATAACGACAAGTTATGCAAACAACTCGGAGATCCTGTCCTGTGTGCTAAATCTGAAGATCGCTGCGAGGAGAAATACAAACAACTTCTAAACTATGTTGTTCTCAAGATGAACCGTGATGAATTCGATTCATCGGTAGACTTTGTGTGCGCGAAACGATGCCAGAAAGAGTTGGATAACGGCACTATACTCGTTTTCAAAATTGACTACCATCGTGAACCGCCCGTCATAATAATTCAGAAGGAATTGGATTTACCCTCGAAAGCTTTAATATGGAGTAAGTTGATTGCTTATTGCTCATCTAATGGCTACTCACGCTACCCTTGTACCTATAGGAAAAGATCTTTGTTTGTTCTCTTCCAAAAAGATCGAAAAGATCTTCGTGTTTACCCTCTAAGCCCTCGTTCCCACGGGAGTTTTTTTGTGGACAGAAAAAATAACACTGTAGAAAATAGATACCGTAGAACACGGTAATTGCCTAACGGTAATTTAAAAATAATTGTCATAATTAATAGTATTGGCAACACTCGGTATAATAGTATTGGCAACACTCGGTACTCGTCGGTCTCGCACAGCTAGCGGCAGAAAAGAGAACTAATATCTTAGTTCTCTTTTCTGCCGCTAAAAATAACTCTGCGTTAATTTATACTTCTATATTATTGTAGAGGAGTCCTCCTCTGAAGAGAGAGAGAAAACTCCTCTTTATAGAGGAGTTTATTTGTTTGAATAGGCAATCGGACATTTTTTTATTGCATAAATGAATAGTACTCTTAAATATGAGTTACTTCTCAGAAGAAACCGTATATCAAAAGTCAATATTTTCAAAGGTACAGCGATACTAAAAATGTTCCATACTAAAGTCGACCTACAAATGACGTCACTTGTAGGTTATAGTATATGAAGTACTCGTCGGTCTCGCACAGCTAGCGGCAGAAAAGAGAACTAAGATCTGGTCCTATTATTGTGTACATAATTACTATGGAAAAGCCTATACCGTTCGGACTCCTGGTATCTATTCTTCGTGGCTTAGGTCATGAAGCATAGATACCAGGAGTCCGAACGTAATGTTAAAATAATGGTCTCAATTACGGGGACAGATTTTTGCCGGTAGAGCGCGCGACAGTCCGACAAGCACTCGTTTGAAATTACGCGGGAAGTTTAAATGTTGCTATTGACAGCTCTGGAAGAAAATAATAAGAGAAACGTGGATTTAAATCTAATTATATAAACGTTTTAGGAAATTCTTAGAAACTGTTCTCGAAAAATAGATACCGTAGAACACGGTAATTGCCTAACGGTAATTTAAAAATAATTGTCATAATTAATAGTATTGGCAACACTCGGTATAATAGTATTGGCAACACTCGGTACTCGTCGGTCTCGCACAGCTAGCGGCAGAAAAGAGAACTAAGATATGGTCCTATTATTGTGTACATAATTACTATGGAAAAGCCTATACCGTTCGGACTCCTGGTATCTATGCTTCATGGCTTAGGTACTAATAAAAATATTTACACAACGGATAAGCTATTCAAATTTCAATGGTAGCAACATTATACTCTGTCTTATACCTACGTTGGAAAAGTCACTTGAGAGACAAAGAGCAATATTGAATAGCTTGTTCGTTGTGTAAATATTTTAATTAATTTATTTTGTTTAAAAACTTTTCGAGATAAAGTTTCTATTTTTTTAGGTAAAAAGTTACTCCTTAAAACATTAGACATGTGCCAGTGAATATCTTGTTAAAATAAGACTAGCCGTTTTAGGTTGGGACCATATGATCCGGAATCCAGCGGGCTGGGGAAAAATTCAGCGCGCTGAAAATAGAACTCTGCGCTAATACAATAGAGTTGATAATCGAAGTGTTGTGTGTCGAGCTGTCATACATGACATTGACATTGTGTTTTCAGTTCTATTGTATTAGCGCAGAGTTGTTTTCAGTGCTCTGAATTTTCCCCGTTCTAACGAATTCCGGACAATATAGTCCCGGCCTTATAAAAAAATAGGTACCTAGGTATCGTACAACATTAACGAAAATTACGAAGGCACTTCAATATTTCTAGAATAGGAATGTTTAACTACAACTTCGAGAATAGGAATCTGACTGAAGGAATCAATGACCTTTTTCACTTGAAAGTGCGATTTTCAGAAAAGCTTATGTGCATATAAATATTTTAAGTTTTGCATCGAATTTAAATAAAAACGCTAAATAGTAATCAATTATCTAAACATAAACTTAACTATCATAACAGTCTTAATTCGAAACAGTATGGCGCCGACTCGATCCTATTTTCAATTGAATCGCACTATATATTAATAATTATTATTCATTTCAAAGAGAAAAAGTATAAAAATGTCCATCCTACCATTCTTGATTTTCATGTTCTTTCTTTTTAGTTGCCGTCGGAAGTGCTATCGGGCTGGTGATACTGATCGGCCTGCTGACCGTCGTCACCTGGAAGTATCTGATCGACCTGCACGACACCAGGGAGTACAGGAAGTTCGAAGCCACAGCCAAAGCGGGGGGCTACGACGTGGCACAGAACCCGCTGTATATGTCACCGGTACAGGATGTCCGGAACCCCGCATATCAGAACGACTATGAATATGTAGAGTAGATTTTTGAAGTACTTCCTTTAGTGTAACTTTGAATTTATGAAACGAGACAGTAGTATTAAGATAGTTAGGTAAGCTCTTACAAACGTACAATCTGTTTATGAGCTGTAGTATGTAAAATAAACTAACCAAGAGCATGTCAGGACAAGTCTAAGGAGGGTTCCGTGTCTATAAACGCGTAATATTTTTTTTTCAAATTACTTCAAAAGTTACTGTCCGATTTGGTTCAAAATAATTTTCCTAAAGAGGTTTTAGCATATCAGCATAGAAATTTGCGAGTTTTTAAGTCTTATTAGTTTACAAATACCAGGGGGGGACCAACTTATAAATCAAAAAGAAAATGGTTGACTTTATAAAACCTTATCTTTATTTTAAAAGACCTATTCAACGATACCCCACACGATGGAGTAAAAAGAAAAAAGTTTTTTCATTCCCGCTTCACATGTATGGAGAGCCACCCCTAGAATATAAAATTATTATTCTTTTATGATGCCAAATTCGAAATCTATACACAATCTATGACTATACCAAATTTCATCCATTTATATTCATAATAGGGTATTATCCTATGATGAAAATATACATCAGATTGTTGATATTTTATCGCTAAACATTAATTTAAACCAATTTAACCAACTTTTTACACAAAAATATGTATGATTTTTATAAAATATCAAAAATAAAATTATGAATTTTTCACGTTTGACTACGTGACTAAAAACGCACGAGATTGGAATGTGACGTCATATTCTTGTACTTCTTCGTCTTTTATTAATGTCTTCCCGATTTCCATAAAGAATAGCCAGCATCGAATCATTAACGTCATGCGTCAGCCACTACGTACACACGTAATAGCCACTTTTTCCGCATTTCAGTGTTCTTTGGTATGGTCACAAAAAATTTCCCCGGTGTTTTAATAGACGTATTAGTACATTTTGGCACTACGCACCATTTATAAGGCATTTTTAATAGGCTTAAAACATTTATTTAAAAACGTAAATAGTAGGTATTCTGGGATTTGGCATTTTCAGTGTAATTTGACACTTGACACTTGACAGTTACAATGTCACAAGAATATGACGTCATGACAACACATTATAGCGTTTTCGCGCCTATAATATTAATTTAAACTTTTAGGCTAATTTGCAAGGAAAAGAAAGAAATTCACAATGAATGGTTCAAACTGCTAATGTATTTTGGTATTAGGAACAATTTGACATACTTTTCAAAAACTTGGAAAATACCCTAATAGGGTATTATCCTATGATGAAAATATACATCAGATTGTTGATATTTTATCGCTAAACATTAATTTAAACCAATTTAACCAACTTTTTACACAAAAATATGTATGATTTTTATAAAATATCAAAAATAAAATTATGAATTTTTCACGTTTGACTACGTGACTAAAAACGCACGAGATTGGAATGTGACGTCATATTCTTGTACTTCTTCGTCTTTTATTAATGTCTTCCCGATTTCCATAAAGAATAGCCAGCATCGAATCATTAACGTCATGCGTCAGCGAGTAATAGCCACTTTTTCCGCATTTCAGTGTTCTTTGGTATGGTCACAAAAAATTTCCCCGGTGTTTTAATAGACGTATTAGTGCATTTTGGCACTACGCACCATTTATAAGGCATTTTTAATAGGCTTAAAACATTTATTTAAAAACGTAAATAGTAGGTATTCTGGGATTTGGCATTTTCAGTGTAATTTGACACTTGACACTTGACAGTTACAATGTCACAAGAATATGACGTCATGACAACACATTATAGCGTTTTCGCGCCTATAATATTAATTTAAACTTTTAGGCTAATTTGCAAGGAAAAGAAAGAAATTCACAATGAATGGTTCAAACTGCTAATGTATTTTGGTATTAGGAACAATTTGACATACTTTTCAAAAACTTGGAAAATACCCTATTACCGACGCTAGAACCGCGGAGAGACAGACAGACAAACGGACGGACAGAGCGAAACTATAAGGCTTCCTAAAGTTACGGAACCCTAAAAACCTCAAACGGGTGCAGAGTACTCGTGGCAGAAGTCAAACTTCATGCATCATTTAAAATCCAAAAGTGCTCTCATCATACCTCACTTCAGTTAAGAATAGAAAACTTAAATTTGTATACCGTCAGTGTTAAGATGTAAAGAAGCATAAGTAGCTTCCGACAGATGGTGTCGTTTTGTGACGTGACCTTGAAATTTCACTCAACGCTGCTGGAAAGTTACACTTCAAAAATTGAATACTTAGTACAGTCGGACAAGGGTCTTTTGGCACTTGGATGGGGGCGTGAGTGTCGCAAATAAGAACAATATTTATTAGTAAAAGTGCAATTTTACAAAACGGCGATGTTAGTACTGATTTTATCCACGTGCCAAAAGGTAAGTGTCGCAACTACAAAACAATACATAATACTAAAAGTGACATTTTACAAGACGGCGATGTTAGTTCTGATTTTGTCCACGTGCCAAAAGATCCTTGTCAGACTGTAAGTGCCTGTTGCACAACATACTGATAATAATTAGTGTCGAATAGCTTATTTGCATGTGTTGTCTGTCGCTCGATATGAAGTAAGCAGAAACAAAATTTCCGATTATACTATTCGACATTTATTAGAAGATCGTCAAACAGAGCCCTAAGGTTTGCATGAACTCTAACTTACATAATATTATACTTAACTATCGCTTTAACTATTCGTTTTATTTTTTTTATTGTAAGTAAATAAAAAACTTTACCACATGAAATATATTTTATTTATAGACCCTCTATTTTTTTACCCAGACGTATTGACTATTGACCAATTCATTTCTCTGAACTAGGCTGACTATGTTGTGAGAATGCCATATGTGCTTGGGCAACCATACGACATTTAAAAACCAACTGTCCCAGGCACTACAGTATTTCAAGTAAGTAGAAGTCTTTGATTTCAAGAGTGGTTACTTCGCTCGGAGAATACTGTATAAATCATCCATTAACGGATGTAAATGCCTAAGTTATTTATATTTATTATCTATAAGTATGTCAAATAAATTGATTAATTTTCAATTGAACCAAAAAAATCAGTCAAACAAATCAACGTGTTCACGCCACCGCACCGATTAGAGGTTAGTTTTAAAAGTACCCACTTTCCGTTATCATTTTGCATACACAATCGATTATTGTGTATGCAAAATGATAACGCTGGCAACGCGAAAATGTGGCGCGCTCTACCGGCAAAAAATCTGTCCCGTAATTTGAGACCATTATTGTAACAACCAAGACACTTTTTCAAGTTAAGATGGTTCTCCTTACCTTTATCTATTCTCAATGATTTTTGGTATAGCTACCAGGAGTCCGAAGGTAATGTTATATTAATGGTCTCTATTTAGGGGACAGATTTTTTGCCGGTAGAGCGCGCCATATTAAAAGAAGCACTCGTTTGAAATTACGCGGGAAGTTATGTTGCTATTGACAGCTCTGGAAAAAAATATTATGAGAAATGTGGATTTAAATCTAATTATAAAAAAGTTTTAGGAAATTCTTATAATCTGTTCACGAAGACGGTAATTGCCTAACGGCTAAGATAAAGTACCTATAGATCCGCAGCTATTGTAACCACTAGAGTGCATCTCGCTCACCCACTATGTGTTGCCATGTACAAACATAGCCTTCAATTGTAGTATTTTTGTCTTGATCTTAAGATGTACACGTAATTTTTCTCGTCGTAGTCAGTAATAAATAAGAATCGTAGAGCGAGTTTTTCCCTGCACCACTCATTATTAAAATAAGTAAATTTTAATATTTTCATACTGGCGATTAAATTGTTCTAGTTATTTTTTATGAGTCAGAGGTTATAAGAAAACATGCGATTAGTGGATTCTCAGTCTAGATCGAGACCTATTAATAACTTAACTCTAGGCCAAGACCGAGAGTAATAGTTAAATTAACAAAATATTATGAACGTGGTAAAAATATTTATAACTCAAGAACGGCTGAACCGATTTGGCTGAAAATTGGTGGGCTATCTTGAAACCAGGAGAAGGACATAGGATACTTTTTATTCCGTTCACGAGGGACTCAAAACTCGAGAACGGCTGGATCGATTTGGCTCATTTTGATTTATATTGAAAACTAGCTGACCCGGCAAACTTTGTTCTGCCTTAGAGGCAATAAATAAGCAGATTTTGGATTTCATTAAGTGTAATTTCTCATTAGGATAATAGACATAATTAAAAAGAAATCAATTATTTTAATGATTGTTAAAATGGGCCATGTATTTTGGTGCATGGGTTGCAATCTTCAGTAAAGTATCTTGTAATAGACGACATTTTTCGTTTTATTATCAGGTGCAAGAATAAATAACGCAGATGGTCTTCCGATCCGTGAATATGCCACATATCGTGGTCTACTTTGTATCTACTTATAACAAATTTCATGATGATCGGGTAAAAGTTACGTAAATGCGTAAATACAGTATTCCACGGGAACCGTACATTTTTATGCAATAAAGAGTAACCTATGTTCTTCCTCGTAGTCTACTTTATATCTATGCCAAATTTCATGATGATCGGTTAAGTAGTTTTTACGTAAAAGCGTAAATACAGTAATCCACGGGAACCGTACATTTTCCCGCGATAAATAGTATCCTATGTCCTTCTCCTGGTTCTAAGCTACCTCCCTACCAATTTCGATAAAAAGTAGCCTGTGTCCTTCCCAGTGGTCTACGTTTATATCTGTGCCAAATTTCATGATGATCGGTTAAGTAGTTTATACGTAAAAGCGTAAATACAGTATTCCACGGGAACCGTACATTTTTATGCAATAAAGAGTTACCTATGTTCTTCCTCGTAGTCTTTTTTATATCTGTGCCAAATTTCATGATGATCGGTTAAGTAGTTTTTACGTAAAAGCGTAAATACTGTATTCCACAGGAACCGTACATTTTTATGCAATAAAGAGTAACCTATGTTCTTCCTCGTAGTCTACTTTATATCTGTGCCAAATTTCATGATGATCGGTTAAGTAGTTTTTACGTAAAAGCGTAAATACAGTATTCCACGGGAACCGTACATTTTCCCGCGATAAATAGTATCCTATGTCCTTCTCCTGGTTCTAAGCTACCTCCCTACCAATTTTCAGCCAAATCGGTTCAGCCGTTCTTGAGTTATAAATGGTGTAACTAACACGACTTTCTTTTATATAGATAGATAATTGTGGAAGTTCAGGGAAGGCTTACGCACTGAGAAATAATGAAAAAGGTGTAGGTTGTAGGTGTAGGACTAGGACGTAGGATGCATTATAGGTAAAGTCATTTATTCATTCCAGTTCATGTTTATGACAGAACAACGTATGTCGAGACAGCTAGCTATATTATATACTAGCGACCCGCCCCGGCTTCGCACGGGTACAATACTGATACTAATACTACAGAATGTCTTTAAACCTCTAATAAAACGGGCGAAATTTAGTCAAAACAAACAGAAACAAATTAATATATATAGGTACCTACTAAAACTCAATGAAATAAGTAGGTGGGTATACTTTTGTGACGCCCACTTCGCAACGGGCCGTGCAGCAAAAATCGTAATAAGTATTTTAATTTCGCCATAACTTCAAAACCAAACGTCCAATTTTAATCATTCAAAGACCAAATATTATCTACATAAACTGTACTTAGTGATGAAATAATTTATTTTGATAATGATTAATAGCATGAGTAAAATAAACGCGTTTAAATGTAGTCAAAAAAAATCTAGATTTCTATATAAAAAAATGGTTGTTGTGCCTCACTCGACATAGATAGGTATAGTGTGTCGCGGACTTTTTTGTAGATATTTATAAGATCTACAATTAATTACAACATTGTATGGTTCTATCTTTTATAGTTTAGGCAGCGTACGTAAAATAAGTAACCTTTCTGGTTGATTTTTACACCTTGTGTCCGAACATCCCAAATATCTTACGGAACCCTATTTTTTTCCAAAATAAAATTTAGCCTATGTTACTCGTGGATAATGTAGCTTTCGAATGGTAAAAGAATTTTTGAAATCGGTCCAGTACTTTTTGAGCCTATTCATTACAAACAAACAAACAAACAAACATACAAAGTTTTCCTCTTTATAATATTAGTGTAGATTACTAGCTGACCCCGACAGACGTTGTTCTGTCTTAAATATGAACAGGAATGAATAAATGACTACACCTGCTCCTACACCTACTCCTACACCTGTTCCTACTCCTACTCGTACATTAACTCATACACCTACTCCTACCCATACTCCTACACCCACTCAGACACCTACGCCTACACCTGCTCCTACACCTACTCCTACAACATACACCTTTTCCAATATTTAAAAAAAAAGGTCCAGCCCGCGCCCATTACGCCCGCGTAAGTACAGTAATCCACGGGTATATATCCCATGATATAAAGTAGCCTAGTCCTTCCCCATGGTCTACTCCAACTCCACTCTGTGCCAAATTTCATCATAATCGGTTTAGTAATATTTACGTGAAAGCGTAAATAAAGTATCGTTAAGGAACCGTACATTTTTTCGCGATAAAAAGTAGCCTACGTCCTTTCCCGTGGTCTAATTTATATCTGGGCAAAATTTCATGATAATCAGTTCAGTAGTTTTAACGTGAAAACGTTCAGGTTTACTCTTTCATTTTTATGTAAAGGGTATAATCCCAAGATGGTCCTGTTTTCATTCAAAAAAGTAGTGACCTGATGATGAGATCTATGAGGAATTGAGGCAATTTCTATGGACACATTTGGTGATTTTGACTTTTTCTGAAGTAGACCAAGCATAAGCTAACAAAAAGCCTTACTATTAATACTGTTAGGTAGGGTAGGTATTTCTCTTAATATAAAAATTAAACAATGTCAAAAAAGTCAATAGTTTTTTTATTTAAGTAGATGTTTCAAACATTCTTCATTCACTTCAACACACTTAAAAAGTTAAACAGTTAAAATACATATATCAATAAGAAACTGGCCCGTCGAGAAGAACCGGCGTAAGAAACTCGCACAGGGCCACTTTTTAGCAAAAAGATGGAAAATTTGTTCTTTGATTAATTACCTATGTATCCAAAATTTATGTTTAGTGAGGTTTCCGGTTAGGGTTAGCTGTCACCCTATTACTCAACTATGTTAACCACTCCAAATTACAACTAAACTAGTCGTTTAGTTTATAACCCCAAAACTTAAACCACTAATATCTCAGTAACTGTGGGTTTCCTGATGAGGGGAGTGGGGGTTCAACCCTCCCCCTCCCCTTCCCTCTTAACTCCCTCCTCCCCAAATCGTGGAATCGTGGGATATTATACTAAATTTTTACCGAAAGAACTTTAGTCAGTATATTTTGGTACTAAATTAAATGGCAACACTAAGACAAATATATTTTTAGAATATGTTTCGAATTATGTAAAAAATACTGATTTCATCTCACTTTCTATGGGAAATATGACTGTATTTACATCCATATATCATCATTCTTATGTTATATGCAATCACAAACTAAAAAAACACGAGCTATAGCTAATTACGAGTGAAAAGTTACGGCAGCACATTTTCGTTCGTTGCGACTTTTGCACCTCAAAATACTGCATCCACACATTGTTAAAATATTTAAAACTACACAGAGTCTCTATCTCAAAAGAGTATATAACATAAAGCACTCCAAAAAACACAAAAGAGTTCAATTAAAACGAAACCTCAATCTTCACAGTCATTTGTTTGGCACAAGAATGTCAAATTTGACAGCTTTGTGCCAAAAACCCGGTTACAGCGAAAGGGACAAAACATAACATTTTTGTCTCGTTTCTTCACAAGTATTGACCAATTTACGTTCTCTCTCTAACAAGCTGTGACGTCAGGAGCTATCCTGCCCTGCCTAACGGTAATTTAAAAATAATTTTGCCGGTAGAGCCCGCCACATTAAAAGAATGAGTCGTTAGAATCTAGTGCAGCCAGTGGCAGAAAATACAACTAAGATCTGGGTCTATGTGTACATAAATACTATGGAAAAGCCTATACCGTTCGGAATCCTGGTACCTATCTATACTTCGTGTTTTATATTTAGTTAATGAAGTTTTGCAGGGAATGTCAATCGGCAATGTTGTGTAATTTTGTATTATTTTTCTAAATTCGTGTTATTTTGGTTTTTAATGTGTAATAGTGGTGGAATATTAACCATTAATTATTCGTTGAGGTGTACTAGTCTGGAAGAGTTATACATTCTACAAAATGCGTGCTAAATTGGGTTTCCCGCCAAAACTCTCTAGGAAGTTTCAGTAAAGCGTCTACCACTTTACTGAATCGACTGACTTGACTGATTGACTACCGTAACTATTTATTTGGACTTTGACTAGACTTTGGACTTGACGATTTAGAAATTATACGTCGATGAAAATAATATACTTGATACTGGTAAATGGTGATAAGCCGACGCATAATTAAAAAAAAACAGATAATGACATTGACAGTTGAGGCCTTCGCCAGTGTTTCCATTTATCTATTTTAACCATTATTTAGGTTACTACTCTAAATAATTATAATATTTTAAGCTATACCTAAATATGTCTTCCAATAATTTATCAGCTATAACTTTAGGTGAATTTGCACATTACTCGTTTTGTCAGTCTCTTACATAAATATATTAATTTAAAAAAAAAGCAAGATGTTGCTCGTGACAAGCTCGTGACTTCAGGCGCTCAATATGAAATCTTGCTGGGAGCGTACATTTTGCCACGAATAAAAGTAGCCTATGCCCTTCCCCGTGATCTAATCTATATCTGTGCAAAATTTCTTCAAAATTTCGTAAATTGTTTAATTTCAATACGAATTTCTTTCCAGATACCAGCTCCTTCAATTTTCTAGTTTGATCGCCAGGATTTATCGCATGTGGATGTGAATGAAGCAGGAAATTAAATCTCTGGAGTTATGGTTCGGGCAAGTAAATTAATTTATATGGTAATTGGTAACACTGATTGGTCGTGTCAGAACTCAGACGTCAGCTGTCAATTGAAGCAAATCAAAACAAAACCTGTTCGTAAGTTTTGGATTTTCCATTGAACAGGTTATTGTTAATTACCTACCGTAAGCTGCTCACTAGCGCAGAGAATATTATACGCATTATATAATAAAAATATTAGTAACAAATTAATCATAAATGTACATTTGTGATATGTTATTATAGCTGTGTTCATAATTTCAGTTTGTGCGAATAAGTAAAAATTAGTGGCCAAATAGTAAAATGATGCGTCTAAGTGCTTTAATCTGTAGTCTTTTTATTGTGGCAAGATGTGGTGGCCTAATGGAAACTTCAAAAAATGTACAACGGCCAATAAGATTGTCTGAAAGAATCGGAAACTTTTCTTTAGAATTATTATACCATACGACGTACGCGCAAGAGAAACGTACAAATCTAATCATATCTCCTATTACGGTATGGTCTGTCCTGGCAGTGACTACCGAAGGAGCCAGTGGGAACACTTTGAGAGAACTGGAAAGAGCAACGAGACTACCGTCCAAAAAAAGTCGAGACGCTGTCAGAAATGATTATAAACTATTACACCAGTATTTAATTGTAAACACAACGACTGTTGAACTTCAGAAGTTTAACGCCATGTTTGTGGACCTCAAAAATTCTCCGCAACAGGATTTTATAGATGTAGCCAGAGAATATGAAACTAGGATGATTTCAGCTAACTTTTCAAATGCAGAGTTGACATCAACTCGTATTAACACAGTGATATCTAATGTGACAAGGGGGCATATTCCTCAACTCGTCTCTGCTGAGGATATCAGTGGGGCAAGTCTGCTATTGACGAGTGCTGTATATTTCAAAGGACAGTGGACTGTGCCCTTCAATGCATCCTCAACATCCAAGGACACTTTCTTTGATAGTAATGGCAAAATATTGGGAGAAGTTAATATGATGTACAGCAGATACACATATCCCTTTGCCTATATCAAGGAACTACAAGCCAGGATATTAGAAATTCCGTACGGATCTCAGGACCGCTTGTCGATGCTGATAATGTTGCCGGATTCGGGGGTTTCCCTAGAGAATATGTTCCGCAACTTTATAAATGTTTCTTTAGATGCTATTTTCGCTGGATTGAAATTGGCTCAGGAAGAATATTCTGAGGATGAGGTGGATTGCTTTCTACCGAGATTCAAAATTGACACTAGTTTATCGTTAACGGACGCCCTACAGAAAATGGGAATTAGAGACATGTTTCAAGAAAATGTGGCTCGCTTGGAAGGCATGGCGAATAAGCCTGTGTATGTGTCAAAGTTTGTTCACAAAGCTGAGATAGAGGTAACAGAGGAAGGCACCGTAGCTGCCGCAGCATCAGCTGCTGAGTTCTCTAACAGAATAGGTGTCATTCGCTTTGAAGCTAACAGACCCTTCTGTTTCCTTATAATTGAAAAAATTACCAATACAATTGCATTTGGAGGGTTTTACCATACTCCATCACTTTACTAAAATTCCCGAGGTGAAATTCAAGATGTTAAATATTTAAAATGTTTACTAGCATGACATGTTATTTTACATTAATATTTTTTCGTTCATTTATTTAATAATGTATATAGTAGTCAACAAAATAAAGATTCACCAACTATTGTTGATTTTATGTAAAGTTTAAAATACTCAAAATGGATATGGTGCTTCTAATTATCATAGATCTGAGTGCTTTTGTGATATTTTTATAACAACATTTTGATGAAGTACATTTACTTATTAATCACAGATCACTAAATAAATATAAAAGAAGTAAAACGACAAATATTTGTATATGCACAACATACATTATAAGTCCTAAACACGATGTGAGACACTAGCTAGACTTAGTCTGATAAAATAATTATAATAGGTACAGTTGCTGACAGATCTGGTGTACCATTTTTGACCTTATATGATATATCTTGGCAAAAGTGGTACACCTGACGTTTTGGTGACTGTACATAACTGAAAATTACTAAAATATTTTGAAACATATCTGTAACAAATAAACTTTGCAAATAGGGATGAATCTTTGTTCATTAATGACTCAACATATAATACGAGAACAACAATATGTATTTAGTTTTATAGGCAGTGTATTGACAAACATACTTACTTACCTGCATATATAATATTATTATTTAGTGCATACCGATATTACCTACAATTATTGTGATATTTATTGTAACTGTATCAAAGTGAAAAATGTTTTATTGTTTATTAATAAATAAGATATTTTATGTATTTTTTCATAAAGCTTATTGAATTTCTTATTTCTAAGATGTTGGTGAATTTGCAGGCGTTATTGCATCAGAAAATAATATGTTTTCATGTTTTCTGGTAAAGCTATTTGATAATGTAACACAGATGCTATGTAACAAGATAGGACAGATATTTAGCTCTGAGACACACATAAAATAGCTAATAAACAAAACTTGATATGTGACTATTAAGTAAAGTAATAACTTTTTATATCTATGACGTCATGGCGGTCATCAAATTACTCACAAGGTTAAGACTTCAAGCATCTAGAGATACGCGTTTTATCAATAGCTCTCTGCATTATTACGCTTATAATTTTGGACTGTAATTTAAAGGCATTTAATAAGTAAATACAAAGTATAATTTTTACCTACTATGTATAGCCACGAAGTAGGAAAGTTCCTTGCAATACAGGTGGCAGGCAACGAAAAGAAATTACACATGGTATATGCATTGTAAAGTAAACAAATTATTTATGTTCGGCGTCTTAAATAAGTGGGGAATACACCCACATGTATTTACAACGAGGTGTCTACGCTCTCGTCGTAATTAACTGTTTATTATCAACTGTTTAGCTTCGACCAAACTAAACTGATACACTTCAATGCTTGCTATTTTAAATACGCAGGCATAAACTCATAAATAGGTCATAATTTTTTGCGTAAATTTATGTATTTATTACCACAATTCTGCGGCAAATAAGTCACACATATTTACCTACCCGCAACTGATATCAGAGCAAGTATTTCCTCATCTCTCCACCTCCTTGAAAACAAACGCAATATGAAATGTGCACACAACAGGAAAATCATAATATTATCTAAGTACATAAGTAGTTTGTGAATAAGTACCTAAGCTATTCTATATTTGTATCGTGGGCCGTGGCTAGTCATATGTGTACCTACTTATTTATAAAGTCAACAGCCTTGTTTATAAGTAATCATCTTATAATATATTAATATCTAAGTATTTCAAGAAGCAAATCGTTGTACCCCTATAATTTATAAACGAAAATTATTAAAACGGAGGAGTATGAAACTTGGCACAGGTAGGTAAGTTTGGCCAAAGTATATGGAGGAGTAAACGGCACTATCAAGTACTATCGAACAAGTCACCGCTCGACCGCGCCTTTGAATCATGCGCACCCATACATACGTACAGTGTAAATATGTAGTTCAACTACGTCTGCAGTCGTTGCGTTCACTTCATTAGTATTTTAATATTTTAAGGTTAGTGTACAGGAAAAAGTTTAGAAACTGGTCGAGCAAGAACTTTGTCGATATTGTACCTACTTGGTACAGAATAATATACCTAACTACTCGTGACAATAATTATAGTATGTATTATGTATGTAAGTATTATATACCTACATCTACTTATAAAATAATAACTTGACAAGTTGACACGTAGCGCGTAGGTATCAATAAATACTCATTAAATAAAACAAGGAATACTTACTTAGGTCAAGATATTTATTTATCCACTAAGTACTTTGCTTACATATTTTGGCAGTTCGAAATTCTTACAAATGATCTTTATGGTGGAACTAAATATTATAATTCATTAATAATACTTAATTACATGTAGGTACCTCAAGTAGGTAGAGCCCGGTCTGAGGTAGAGCCATAAAATATTAATAAAATATAGACGTGCATAAAATGTCTCCACTTACATGGCCTTTTTGGAGCTTTTGCGGCCATTTTGACATTTGTGGGGCCATTTATATGGGCAAAGTTTTTGCCTCAACATGCCTCGTCTATCCTACTAAGGGCTGATTTTTCAATCGTCAGATAATTTTTAGGTATCTGAGGAATAATTAATACGTGACAACATATTTTTTATACAAAATCTGTCAAAGTCATATATTTATTCCTCAGATAACATGTGAAAGTTTGTGAGGATGGATAGATGTTTGTAACTCTTTGACGCAAAAACTACTGAATGGATTTCGATAAAATTTGGTATGGTAGTAGTTTGGGCTCTGGATTAAAACGTTGGCTACTTTTTTATCCCGAAAAAGTACAGTGTTCCCGTGGTATACTGTATTTACGCGGGCGGGGCTGCAAGCAACAGCTAGTAATATAATATATAAAAAGTACGTCTATGGTCTACTTGCCATGGCCATAAACCAACACCTTCTGCTAGTATTCTTTATAAACACATATTAGGTAAGTACAGGGCATGTTTGATAAAATGTACAGTAGACTTGGACATTTATTATTATTTATAAAAGTCTATAGATCTGCCCATAATATTAGGTATATTTACAATGGTTATAGCATTAAAAGTAATAACTTACATAGTTTGTATTTTGACTAGTAGATGGCGTTTTAGCGTTTGCATATCAATCACTCTATTTACATATTTTTAATTTTCATATTTACAAATATTAAATCTAATCTAGCATTAAATGCTTACATATTTTCATAATTGTAAATTAGTTACATTTTAGTATAGTTTGGCGTAAATAAACTTAGTTAAGTAACCTATATTTTATTTTATTGAAATGATTTGACAATAGATGGCGCTGTTTTTGGAATCATCAGCTTGTTACAATATTTTTTCATAGCAATCAGCTTGTTACAATATTTTTTCATAGCAAAATTTAGCATAATTAATAGGTACCTATGTAATATTACAAAAAAATACTTACTCTAATGTTTATTATAATAACTTCTTCTACGACTGATTACAATTTTAATCTGCAAATACCTAGCAAGTGGTCGTAAGCGATTTTCTTCATAAAATAGACACCTATTACGCACTGGGACAAACAAATCGGCCGTAAAATAACTAAGTAGGACGCCAAGCTTCGATTATTATTTTTAAATATTTATTTACAGTTTAGGCAACAAAATTTATGTTTTCATTTATCAATTATGTTATAATTAAGCTAATGAATATATTATATTACTATCTACAGTAGTTAGCAAACTAACTACAAACTGGTGTGAAGCTATGTATAAGATTCGAATTTAATGTATATGTCACCGTTAAATTGTAAAAACCGTTAGATTGTAATATTACTAGAGATATTATAATATGCTGACAGACTGTCAAATACAAATTTCTCCATACGATTGTACACATAATTTTTCGGTATATTGTAATATTTACCGTGCCGATTGGTTAAACGGTATATGCCCCGCGCCGTCATATTTCTTTGCTTTTTCATAATAATAGATAATTATAATGAAAAATAATGCGTACAATTCTATGGAGAAATTTGTATTTGACAATCTGTCAGCATATTATATATCTCTAGTAATATTACAATCTAACGGTTTTTACAATTTTACGGTGACATTGTAGGTATAAAACATAATATTTGTCATCGCGCACAGCGCGGCTGATAAATGTATGCGGTTGCGAGGGTGCCGCCTACAGACAAAATATTTTAGCAGCGTGAGACGTAGGTACTAGCAGACATCCCATAAGCATCATTATAAAAGAGAAGCTTTAGCTAAATACACCGCTAATTTTACCACCGGACTATGTCAGACCGTTGTCTTCCAGTATTTATTTCCTTTGTAAGTTTTATAGCTTCAGCCGCACTGCTCAGTTCTTGTACATGTCGGCCAGCACCTTCTCCATGGGCGTCTGTCCGATGGTCTTGGCGAAGTACTCTCGCTCGAGCTGCTGCGGCGGCACCGCGCGCAGCAGCGGCAGCAGCAGCAGCAGGCGGCCGAACCGCGCGGGCGCAGTGGCGTGGGCGGCGCGCGCGTGAGACATCAGCATCACCTGCGCTTGGTCCTGGAGATTCTCGATCTGGAGGGGTTCTTTGAGGCCGCGGGTCTCTGGAAAACATAATATGGTTCTTGAAGAAAAATCAAGTCATGGGATTGTTTTAGATTTCTGGAAATAATCGGGGCTTTCGTAATGACGTTATTTGGATGTGTAATAGGAAACTTGAAAACCAATCGACTAACGTTCGTTCCGCAAATTCGGATGTGTCATAGGAATTTGAAACGGCAATGCCAAGGTTTAATCAACCGCCGTTCATTCTATAGACGGACACCTAGTGATGTAATAATACCTTAAAACAGCCTCCGTGGTCCAGTGGTTAGAGCATTGGCTCTCGACTCGAAGGTGGTGGGTTCTATTCCCGCATTGGAACAACAAAAAAAAAAGTTGTTTCCAAGTTTGGTTAGGACAATGCAGACTGATCACCTGCTTGTCTGGTGAAAGAAAAGAAAATAAAGGTGATCCATGCGTCGGATGGGCATGTAAAAAGTCGGACCTGCGCCTCATCTCTCGTCAGTCGTGTCGGTCATCCGTCCCACTGGATTACGAGAGTAAAGGAAGAGAGAGTGCTCTCGTGTACTGCGCACACACTTGGGCACTATAAAATGACTCCTGCGTAACCACCGTCACCGAGATCGGTGTGGGGGGAGTTATAATACCTGACTTGAAGAGCGCGATGGCCTTCATGCAGGCGAACTCGGCGGGGTCGACCAGCACGGCTCGGTACCGCGCCACTACTTCCCGTAGACGCCGCTGACAGGGCGATCCACCGTCTGGGGAAGATTCAAGTTTGAGGATGATTGTTAAGATACGAGTATAATAACTTTTTAGAGGATAAATGTATTTCAAAGAAATTTACATTGCTGGTTAGCGATACAACATAGTGTTACGTGCTGGGGTTCGAGGATTTGGAGAGAAAAACCTGCTGACTCCTTTGAAGACTTTATTCACTAGCACTTAGTCCAACATTCAACACTAGGTCCAAATACTAAAGTATCATCACATCACTAGTATTCATATAGATATCGCCCGTTTCGCTGTTCAACTCGAACTCCCGAACTAGTTTTCACTTGTATCGCCTGTTTCGCCTTGATGGAAGCTCAAAGTGAACTCAATTTGCTCGCATTCTTCCGACGTATTTATGCCGGTCGATACGAGTCCCAGACCGTTCCAGAAATATTCGCGACTCGCGTGAACTGGTTGGATTGTTCCGGAATATTCGCACAGTAGCGCCATCTAGTAGGGGGCCCCACGCTGTCCCGGTTCACACCAAGTGGTTTCATTGGTTGACGCTAGATGGCGCTAGTCTGTATGTTCGTAACAATAGTATTAAGCCGGAGGTCGCGGGTTCGAATCCCGCCGAGGGAACAAAAACCTTTCTGTGTTCCTGGGTCATGCATGTGTAGGGTTACCAGGGGTTAAATTTAAAAATCCGATTGCAAGTGTAATAAAATCCTCCGGTCTCGAATGAAGTTCGGGTGGAGTCCGGCTTTTATCCTTAAAATCCGGTCAGATGGTAACCCTATACATGTGTATTAAATTTATGTGTTTATTATAATAAAAATATTAAATATATGTATTGTATAGTATAAAAGTATTAAATATACTTCCCGTTTTCTGGTACCTGTAACACAAGTTCTTCGGATACTTAGCACGAGGCCAGATTGACGTAGTGTAAAGCGTCAATTATTATTATAATATTATCTAAGTTTACCTTGGTCGTGTTGATCGCTGCCAAACAGCGTAGTCCCGGCGGCGTCCAGTGGCAGGCACCACTGGATTGCGTTCAGCAGGAACAGTTCCGACCACGCCTCCTCCAGTAATATCACCTGGAAATGAGAGTGTTTGATATTTTTTCTGCCGTATGGGGGTAGACCCAACGCACACGAAGCGTCATCTGGTGGCGTAAGTGGTATCAAAAATCTCAAGATAGGCTATGACGTACCTACATTTGACAGAACAAATCTTCATACAAGAAAAAGTTACGCCATCTTGGTTTTTACCATACCTCAAATGTTAGCCATCTTGTTTTCACCGTACCTACATCAAATGTCAAAATGGCCCCAATTGGGACCATTTAACTGGAGACACTTTTCATCAACATGCCTCGTCTGTAATATATACGTCTAAATATCTCCGCAAATAAATAATTATATCGCTACTATTGCTATCATGTAGAATTTCTATACGGATTCGAATCCGTTCTGTTTTTGGCCATGATCCTTTACCTATCTATCATCACGGAGCTCAAACTGGTCGATCCATGGGCATTTTTTATTATATTTCAGATTCTTTTAGACCGGCATTGAAAAATTGGAAAAACCGGTCACTACTTTTTACAAAATATAAAAACTGTGGACGTAAATAAAATATAAATGTTACCCGCGACTTCGTACGCGCAATACGAAATTCCGCAGGAACCGTACATTCTTCTGCGATAAAAAATTGCCTTTGTCTTTTTTGTCACCAGCTCTATATCTGTTCCAAATTTCATCAAAATCGGCCCAGTTAGTTTCGGTGCATATATTATGCAAACAAACAAACAAACAAGTATTTTCTCTTTATAATATTAGTGTGATAAACCGTCACAATAAATAAGTTAATAGTTATACCTGATCTCTGAAGGCTAGGCTGGCGAAGGACGGCAGATTCTTGGCCCACTTGACAGCCATAAAGAGCAGGCGAGCCGCTGTCTCCGCGGCACTCTCCACGCCTAGGGAACTGGAGCATAAATACCGTTTTAGGGTTCCGTACCCAAAGGTTAAAAAGGTCCGTCCGTCCGTCTGTCTGTCACCATGCTATATCCCATAAACATGAGCTTGAGAGTCAAATTTTCACAAAAAGTGTATTTCTGTTGCCGCTATATCAACAAATACTGAAATTTTTTGCCGTTTTGTACACACACACACACACTTCCGGTTTTTTATTCAGTCCACCAATTACTTATAAAACATACTAGAGCCAAACGTATTGGATTGGCCAATAAACTTAGCATGATATTGTGAAGAGAGAGATACCATTTTATTCTCCAAGCCCCAAGGGCTTGATATCATTTAGACATGACTCACACATGCCTATTTAAAAATTCAAAAAATAGTGGTTCTGCTAATGTTGTTTACAGACAAAACTCGGTTGCAACTTGCCATATTATAATTATCATAAGTTGATAAGATGAGTTACTATATTCCCATAGAAAATATCCCACAATCACACTCACCCATACGGGACACAGCTCTGTGGATAGCTCGGAATGGCTGGTGGGGAGTAAGAGGTGGAGTCTTCCTCGTTGGTTACATCGATACTGTCGTCTGCAAAACAGATAATATATTTAGACTTTAGACGAGTTGAGTAAAGAGTCGATATCTGTTACAGGTCTCGTACCCACGAGAGTTTTTTGTGGTCGCAACAGAAAAAACTTTGCTGTAGATAGTACTCTGCGCTAGTAAAATAGAGCTAAAAATCTAAGTGCTACGTATAGATCGATAGTAAATACTTGGCGCCTACAACATGTACACATGTTACGTTGTGTGCTATAATATTATAGCTACGTAATAATATAACATAATACTTCTTGTTCTTACATTAAGGTTTAATGTAAGTAGGACAAAGAAATATTATAATACTTCTATAGATAGATAAGCTGATACCTACACTTTGTCTAAGGCTCCTAAGGGGCCTTAGACAAAGTGCAACATCTGAGCGTTTAGCCAAGGTGCCATCGCTAATTACGTCGACGAAGTTCGCAAACAAAAATTGAATGGGATTTGACATAGACATTGATACGTGTCATAAACATCGCTATGACACTTGGCGATGCTTGTGTCAAAAATCATTTTACTTTTTTATTTTCGAACTTCGCCACTGCAATTAAAGAAGGCATTATGACTAAAACCCCAACTTAGTCCTAAGTATTTGCTAATCAAGATAAACCTCCGTGGTCTAATGGTTCGAGCATTGGCTCTCGACTCGGAGGTTGTGGGTTGAAGGTTCGATTTCCGCATTGGAACAACAAAAAATATTGTTTCCAAGTTTGGTTAGGACAATGCAGGCTGATCACCTGATTGTCTGATAAGAAAGATGATCCATGCGTCGGATAGGCATGTAAAATGTATCCGTCCCACTGGATTATGAGAGTACAGGAAGAGAGAGTGCTCTTGTGTACTGCGCACACACTTGGGCACTATAAAATTACTCCTGCGTAACTGGTTTCAATGAAACCGGCCACCGTCACCGATATCGGTGTGGGGAGTTATATATTAAATAATCAAGATAAGTGAGATTTAAGTGTTTAACAATGCTTATGTATATTATTATGATAATGATGTGGGAATAGTGAGAAGAATCCCAAAGGGAGATATCTCCGACTGAGTGGGTGCTGTGCTCGATCAGGCCAAAGCCACAGTAATTTCAGTAGTTGTTTATAATAATACGCCGGACTGTGAACGGACAAGATTCAAATCGTAACAAACATAAAAAAATACAGTCGAATTGAGAACCTACTCTTTTTTTTTAAGTTAGTTAAAAATGGTGTCCCTCTAGTATGCTACTGTCTAATACTCTTTCATTCTCGGTGAACTTCGAAAGGACTGTGCGCTGATAAGTCCGCCACAATGACGGTGACGTCACTCACCGTCGCTGTCGGAGTGATGCGTGTCGTGGTGGTCGTGGCTGGAGTCGGGCGGCGGCGGCAGCGCGGGGTAGTGCGGCGACAGCAGCGGGTACCGCGCCGGCGACAGCGCCATCGCCAACGACACCGGAGGCCTGTACGGACATCACGGTCTTATAGAAACCACCATCATTGATTAAATATCATGTTATCTCTCTCTTTCCTCGTATGAAAGAGAAGGCATGCTATTTAGACAAACGATTATCACTAACAGGCGTTGGTGAACTCGGGACTATGGCTGGGACTATATTATTCGGAATCCAGTGGGCCCGGGAAATTTCAGAGCGCTGAAAATTGAACTTTGCGCATAAGTGTCGAGTGTCGAGCTGTCATATATGAGTTATGACATTTGACTTGACATTTCAATTTTCAGCTCTATTGTATAAGCGCAGAGTTCAATTCTCAAAACTGTGAAGAATCATATTATAGTCCCAACCTACGGGCTTACACGAAAAACTGGGAGTGGCGCTAAAGGACTTCGCAGCTAAGTAAGTAACTAAATTAATAAAATTTCTGCAGCCCAAGACGGTATCTGGTGGCACTGAAGACCCAAAGCACAGATTACCAAATTATTACTACGTAACTCAAAGGCCGAAAGCCGTTTTTTGGGGTAATAAGTAGGTACTCATGATTGTCATTTTCCTGAAATTGTTGTCGGTGGTTTATAATTATTATAATATTATACCTACTAGATGTTTGCAATTATATTAGGTAACATAGTTTTTTTAACTTTAACATAAATATAAAAATAAATTACTTATTTACCTACTTCTATTATAACTAATTCACAATGGAAAAGGATGGCCTTGGGCTTGACAAAAAAACCTTCATACAAGAAAAAGTTACGCCATCTCGCTTTCAATTTTGTAAATTAAATGCGGACTGATCAAACTGCGGAACACAAATTTCAAAATGTCAAGATCACAAAATACGTCAAATATCCACTGCCTCAAACAACCTTAAAAGTGGGACAATTAAGTGTGAACACTTTTTGCTTCGACATGCCTCGTCTATAATATATAGGTCTATGACTTTATGAATATAAAATGTTAATAAAATGTAATGATTTTTTTCACTTAAGTTGATTGTTATACAATGCGTCATAAAATTCTATGACTAGACCCCATACATTTACATACCCAATGATAAAGTGATACACATGTTTGCACTCCCCTCGATTGGCTCACATTTGGCAGTCAAATCAGCTCCCAACGTTCAATTTATAAAAACATTTATGTGGTATAAATAAAGCTTTTTATTATGATTGTTGGATTCTGCGCGCTTATTCTTATTTTTATGGATAGGTAGTGGGAAATACATTATACAGCGTGTTACAAAATGGAACCATCTATAATACAGTGTGTTATAAAAATATGTACGTCCGATCCACGAAAATGTTGTTATTATATAATACAGTTTTATGTAAGGCCATGGTTTTTCTCCGATGAAGCTGGTCTACTTGTGTCGTTGCCAATATTGAAAAATAGGATTGAAAAAAAAACGGATAGCATGGAGACTAGAGTAAAGGAGTAACTTCTCCATACATGAAAAAGTGGCCGTAAAAAAATAATATTATGTATACAGGCGAATATTTAACCCCCTTCTTTTAAGGGGTTTCCACTACTGTGGCAAGGGTGTAAAGCAGTAAAATTTAAACGGAAAGTTAAAACTTATTTATAAAAATATTTTCTACTACGAGAGTAATTAGAATTTTCATGATTTTCTGAATTGACTACTAAAGTAGTCAAAAAATGATAATAACTAAACTAAACTCACTCCACTCCTAACTTCACTCCATCTCTTATTGCTAACTGGATATCGCACACTCTTCTGACTCTAGCGCCATTATAGCCAGTTTTGAAACATATTTAATTACTCTTGTCGGACACTTTTTACTTTTTCTGTCTAAGATAGATGGTACTCCTTTAATATTATATTCTCCATGATGGATAGAATATATACTCAGTACTATTCTTGTTCTATACCCACTCTTACTGCTAACTATTCTCTACATAAGCTTACAAACTCTTCCTAATATCAATGTCACGGTTAGAGCCTATAAAATGGTATAAATATAGTACTTCTTTAAAATATTCTCCATGACGGATAGAATAGTCTGTACTCACTACTCAGTACCATACTATTTTTGTCATATTATATATATTACCTACTCTCACTGCTGACTGTTCTCTACATCTTACTATAAAAGTTTGTTTGTTTGGAAACTACAGAACTGATTTTAATAAAATTTGGTAGAGATTTAGATTAGACCACGGGGAAAGATACAGGCTACTTTTTATCACGGCAAAATATACGGTTACTGCGGGATTTCCTTTTGCGCGCACGAAGTCGCTGGCAACATCTAATATGCTTATAAACTCTTCCAAATACCAATCTCACGGTTAGAGCCTATAAATAGGTATAAACGTCATACGTCCACATGACTACGCATCTCGTAGTTGACCGCCTCGACCCCACCTTTGATCAAGTTGAAGCTTGATTCGCACGTCTCAGTGGCTTGACGTCATGGCCGCCCTATAATACCCTTATATAAATAGACGGAGAAAATAAACGGTGACGTAACATATGGTCTTTAGAGGCATAAGGGTAGTCTTAAAGTTAACGTTACTTTGAGATTTAGACGCGATTGGCCGTTTTTCCACTTACCGGCAGGCGGCCGGTGACATCTGTCATGGGTCATCGCCGGGCTATTGCCGGGTGGGTAAGTAAAAAAACATGCAATGTAAAATCCTACTACTATTATAAATGTGAAAGTTTATGAGGATTGATAGATGGATGTTTGTTACTCTTTCACGCTAAAACTACTGAACAGGTTTAATCTCAGATGAAATTTCATATGGTAGTAGTTTAGGATTTTGATTAACACATAGGCTATTTTTATCCAGAAAAAGTAGTGTTAGTGTGATATGGTCCTTACGTGGGCAGACACGCGAGAAAAAGCTAGTATTCCATATATTTTTGCTCCCCCGGCAACCGGTGCCGGAACTAAGTGGAAAAACAGCTATTGTTGCTTCTGACATAATAAAAGGTTACACTTTTTGTATGTACGTAGTCCATAATAATTAATGCCCGCTATACCTAACGTTTAATGGTGACGATTTAACGGTGTAAGCCGAACTGTCCAGTTATATCGATATACATGGTAAATCGTTACGATGTTTCGCTAATGAGGCTTACATATTATGCCTTATTGCATTAACCAATGAGATTGAATTTTACTGTCAAGATAATTGAGGGGTCAGGGACAGTATAATGTACGGGCTCCACTGGTAATCTTACATGCCCCTAGCCCTAGAAATAGAGGAGTAGAAATGCAATTTTGTAATAGGTACTGCAGATGACTAGGTATAAGGAATTGGAGCCGCGCTATCATCAATCATATCTTTTGCCAAATCGATTACATCTTAATTTTCTATCCTCGACCTTTTGATAGTTGCTCCTACAGGATATTTGCAACCTGAGTTTGTGTTTTATTAATACAGTCACTTTATTAAAAAAAGATCCATGATACTAGGATAATGATATTGACATTCATAATAACAATTGAAATAACGGAACGATATGGGAAAATTAACCGGGTGAAAATAAAAATTATCCACAAAAGGAAAACAAAGGAAAAACCGTGAAAGAAGCAACCGTTGCGGAAATTCCGCAGTGCAACGCAAAATGCTACTGCGTTTGACAAAGTGAATCATTCAGTTTCCGAGAGAGGAGTCAAAGACTGCACAGTCCAGAAAATACCAAATATTCTGGAAATTATATTAAGGCTGGTACTATATTGTCCGGAACCCGTAAGGCCGGGGAAACTACAGAGCGGTGAAAATAGAACTCTGCGCCTATACAATAGAGCTGAAAATCGAACACACAAGCGTCAATACGGCAAGTTACACACTGAAAGTAGGACTTAACTACTGATGATGACAGTTTGTTTCACATAGTCAAGTAGGGTTGTCAGATTTTTTTTCAGGGACAAATGCTTACATAAGCCAAAAAATTTCAGCCTTCAGTTTTTTACCCGGGACAAAAAATATCGTCGTATATTTTTGATATTTTTCTGAGGATTGAGCGAGTTTTTGCATTTTTATTACGAGTAGTTTTAGGGTGCCTGAGCTCATGTTTAATACCATTCGCAGCAAAATAGGTCTTATTGTAAGGTAGCAAGGTCGATGCATCGTCCTTATGAGAAAGAATATTTCTTTTCTTCCCGAGCATGAACTCACAGAATGGCCTCTTTTGATAGCTAAAGTAGAAACGTTTTCTTATTTCAATGTCAAATAGTCTAATAATATTGTCAACAATTCCACATCCCGGCGCTCCAAGACAAATTGTTTCTTTACGTTCAGTCATCTACTTGAATATTTCTTTAATTTTGAAAGAAGATTTCCCAGCATCCATTAAAAAAAATATGGCTGTTTAGAAATGTTGACTTCTATTGACGACCTTGTTCATTGTCGACGGATTAAGAACTATTTTGCAACGAGCTATTTGGATGGAATATTTCTTCTTTAAATTTATTTCTTCGGATCGCCATGCTAAGCCTGCTGATCGTTCGATTAACGGGCCAACGCTTGTCCCGGCGGGACGTTTTAAATAATAACTAAAATACGGGACGTCTGGCAACCCTATAGACAAGCCTGTCTTACGAGTAAAACATTAACCCACTTAATAATTAAAATATTTACACCACGGATACGTTGAAAAAGTCACATAACAGACAAACAGACCAAGACAGCAGGGTCAGCGCATCCGTGGCGTAAATATTTTTATTATTTAGGGGGCCAGTTTTAAGACACAGTTCGTATACTGTTAATGTTTCGTCTATAAGACGTTTTGTTTCAAGTGTGCACATTTTCATAATATATTTTGTATTGCAATAGTCTATCATGTCTCAAGTGCGCGCTTGCTCTTAAGTCTATACTATTGTAAGAAAAATGGTATTCTCATAAACGTCAAACCAACGCGCTTTGATTGGTCCATGATTGCTCAAACTCCAAAAATCAGTTTATGATATCCAGATGACTCGTTTATTAATTCATTGACATAGAATTATAACGCCTCTAAGTTCATTGAAAGTAAATTGAAAGTCTTGGTTAAATACGACATTTAGGGTTCTGATGTTGCGAGTGTACATGGACGGCGGTAATCGTCATAACCATCAGGCGTCTGCCTTGTTTCCTAGTATTTTTCTTATCTATACTAATATAACTAGTTTATGCCCACGACTTCCTCCGCGTGAAGTTGTCATACAAAATTTTAACGCCTTTTTCACCCTCTTAGGGGGCGAACTTTCAAAAATCCTTACTTAGCGGATGCCTACGTCATTACAACTATCTTGCAGTGTTATTCTCTAAGAACATTTTCAAATATCTCGACAGCTGAATCCGCGGTGAGTGTCAAATATCATATACAAATTCGACACTCACCGCGGATTCAGCTGTCGAGATTTGAAAATGTTCTTACAGAATAGACAGGCTGTATGCCAAATTTCAGTAGTTTCAGCTGTGCGTTGATAGATATATGAGATGAGGTTTGCCTTTTAAATATTTAGCTGATAAAGAGGAAAAGTTTGTTTGTTTGTTTGCATTGAAAAGTTCCGAAACTACTGGACCGATTTTGATGAAATTTGGCATAGATGTAGAGTAGGCCACGGGGAAGGACATAGGCTACATTTTATCACGGAAAGATGTACAATTTCTGGTTTCTGCGAAATTAACTTTTGCGCGCACGTTCTCGCGGGCAACATCTAGCAAAAGATAAGCCTACCCGTACCAACGGCTATGTGAAAATCTAGGGCCCAACATTATTTTTGAATATATTATATCCGTTGGAGGCATGCTATCTCACTCGCACGCAGGTGGTTGGGCTTCTGCATTCACGACACTCACCCGAAAACTCCGACGGCGACGGCCGCCTCCCTCAGGGCCCGCTCCTGGTCCATATCTCGGAGCGCCTCCGGACGTATTGTGGCCGTGTTCCGAGGCTGCCTCTCGTTTTGGACCGCTGCAATAGACGAATTATATTAGTACATGCATAGACGTATATACAGCGTGTCCCGACACCTATATCGAAGCCTTTAGTGGTAAAAAATATGGGTTTTTTTATCGACAAATTTTTCTCTCACGTTTGTGAAATGGCAGCCATTTTATTTTTTGGTCACCAAGACCCGGGCTCTCGTACTAATTCGACCACCACTACTCATGTAAATGTTCTAGGAACATAAAAAAGATCTCATTTGATAGCTGAATATGTGGACAATAATTCACAGTTAAAATGTTTTAATTTTCTTTGAACAGAAAAACAAAAAAAGGTAATTAAAAAATATATATAGTTTTTTTTTGGTGAATTTTTTAAATTATTTGCTTTTTGTGAAAAATCTAGGCCATTAACCTGCTTATTTTTTGTTCTAAAACGATAGAAGAGGACGTTTGCTAAAATAATATACAAACCCCTTTACTCTCAATGCAATAGTTTAGAAGTTATAACAATTTGTTGGTATCATCTCAGGCAGGGGGCCAGCCAGTCAGCCAGTCGTCTTTTTCAAATTGTTATAACTACTTATTATTTGTTCTACAACGATACAAGAGGACGTTTGCTAAAATAAAATACTAGACTCCTTTACTCTCAGTGCAATAGTTTAGTAGTTATAACAATTTGAAAAAGACGACTGGATGGCCCCCTGCCTGAGATGATTCCAACAAATTGTTGTAATTTCTAAACTATTGCACTCAGAGTAAAGGGGTTTGTATTTTATTTTAGCAAACGTTCTCTTCTATCGTTGTAGATCAAAAAATAAGCAGGTTAATGGCCTAGATTTTTCACAAAAAGCAAATAATTTAAAAAATTCACAAAAAAAAACGATATATTTTTTTTTATTACCTTTTTTTGTTTTTCTGTTCAAAGAAAATTAAAACCTTTTAACTGTGAATTATTGTCCACATATTTAGATATCAAATGAGACCTTTTTTATGTTCCTAGAACATTTACATGAGTAGTGGTGGTCGAATTAGTACGAGAGCCCGGGTCTTGGTGACCAAAAAATAAAATGGCTGCCATTTCACAAACGTGAGAGAAAAATTAAATTTAAGTGGGAATTTGTCGATAAAAAAACCCATATTTTTTACCACTAAAGGCTCCGATATAGGTGTCGGGACACGCTGTATACTATAGAGTCTATAGACGAAGCATGTTGAGGCAAAAACTTTCTTCATTTAAATGGCCCCACTTTTGTAGTTTTTGGGGCCATTTTAACATTTGAAGTATTGAGAAATCAGTATGGCTGACATTTGAGGTATGATGAAAACCAAGACGACGTAACTTTTTAGTGTATGAAGATTTGGTCTGTCAAATGTATATCATAATTCATAGCAAATCTTGAGTTTTGAAATCTTTGAGTACATGCTTATAAGTTATAACACATATAATGTTGATTATTTATAAGTATAGCGTGGTGGTATAACGCGTTTCAAATGAGAATAGGAACGCCAATGACCTTTTTCTGTCAAATATCACTTGAAAAGTGCGATTTTCAGAAAAACGTATGTGCATATAAATGTGTCTTGCATCGAATTTAAATAAAAACTTTAAATAGTAATCAATTATCTAAACATAAATTTAACTATCATAACAGTCTAAATTCGAAACAACATGGCGCCGACTCGATTCTATTCTCATTTGAATCGCACTATACTAATAATTCTCCCCGCATTCGGGAGATATCTGTGGAGCAGCAGTGGAGACGTTAGTTACACGTTGCTTAGCCGATATACGTATATACTATCTAAGACGAGGCATGTTGAGGCAAAAACTGTCTTCACTTAAATGGCCCCACTTTTGTAGTTTTTGGGGCCGTTTCGACATTTGAAGAATAGTGAAATCACTATGGCTGACATCTACACTAATATTATAAAGAGGAAAACTTTGTTTGTATGTTTGTTTGTTTGTTTGTTTGTTTGTTTGTTTGTTTGTTTGTTTGTTTGTAATGAATAGGCTCAAAAAGTACTTGACCGATTTCAAAAATTCTTTCACCATTCGAAAGCTACATTATCCACGAGTAACATAGGCTAAATTTTATTTTGGAAAAAAATAGGGTTCCGTAAGATATTTGGGTTTTTCGGACACAAGGTGTAAAAAATCAACCAGAAAAGTTACTTATTTTGCGTACGCTGCCTAAACTATAAAATATAGAACCATAAAATGTTCTAATTAATTGTAGATCTTATAAATATCTACAAAAAAGTCCGCGACACACTATACCTATCTATGTCGAGTGAGGCACAACAACCATTTTTTTATTTAGAAATCTTGAATTTTTTTTGGACTACATTTAAACGCGTTTATTTTACTCATGTTATTAATCCTTATCAAAATAAATTATTTCATCACTAAGTACAGTTTATGTAGATAATATTTGGTCTTTGAATGATTAAAATTGGACATTTGGTTTTGAAGTTATGGCGAAATTAAAATATTACGACTTCTGCTGCACGGCCCGTTGCGAAGTGGGCGTCACCAAGGCGGGGTGCAGGTGCGGGTTAATGTTTAGTTTAGTTTAGTTAAATAGTTTAGTTATTTTATAAACATCAAATTGATAATATCTTAAAATATAATACATTATAATATCTATACATCTATACAGTTAAATACAATTTAAGTGTCTGTTTGTAACTTCAAATTAACAGCTTTTTACATAATGAATCTGAAAGTATATTCGGTACTTACAATAAAATACATTTTTAATTTTTGTCTGTCCGTCTGTCTGTCTGTAAGTCGGTCTGTCTGTCTGTTTGTTCCGACTAATCTCTGAAACGGCTGGACCGATTTTCACGGGACTTTCACTAGCAGATAGCTGATGTTATAGGGTACATAGGCTACTTTTATTTTAGGGTTCCGTTTAAAAAAATAGGATTCCGCTTTCGTTAGTCATAAATAAAGTCGCGGGTAAATTTCAGCGATATCCCAAAGTATTGTTCCACGCGGACGAAGTCGCGGACAAAAGCTAGTTTGAGATATGGTGAAAACCAAGACGACGTAACTTTTTAGTGTATGAAGATTTGGTCTGTCAAATGTACCTACGTCATAGCCTATATTAGTTAGCCTAGTTCTGAAATCTTTAAGCCATACGACATACTGCCTATCCGCGTCATGCCGATTGGACATCAGCATGACGCGGCAGGCCGCATGATCCAATGTGCAGTTGATTAAGAGATTAAAAAGAACAATTTTCCATCTTTTTGGTAAAAGATGGCCCCGCGCGATTTTCTTACGCCGGTTCTTCTCGCTGGGTTAGTTCCCGAACCGGTGGTAGGCATCATGTATATCGACGTTCAAAAAGAGTATGATAATACCAACTTTGAATAAAAAAAAATTGATTTGATTTGATTACTAATATAGACAATGTCATGCGGATTAGAAGGTGTATGGCTAGTGGCTACACTTAAACAATATTAATTATTACGTTTTCATGATACGAAAAACATAAAAAAAAAATCAAAAGAGCTTATGATACCTATCATACATACCTACATACATACCTACAAATAAAACACCTCGTTATATATATATATATATATATATATATATATATATATATATATATATATATATATATATATATATATACAAATACAAATAAAAATGAAAGGAGGTATCTGTTATCATTTCAAATTAATAGCTTTGCACTACATGTATGTGATAGTACCTATGTAAGTATGTACGGAACCTACGTTCTACACCAAAAAAAAACAAATTAAAAATTGTATATTATATATTATATTGTATTAAACTCGTATTATATTTTTTTCAGCTAATCTCTGAAACGACTGGACCGATTATGACCGGACTTTCACTGGCAGATAGTAAATCTATAAGGAGTAACTTCGGTCACCGTTATCTGGGTTTCATTTAAAAAAAATGTGTTCCGTTTTCATGAATAGTTCCAAGCAAACGATGTTGTGGGCACCAGCTAGTGCAGGAATATAATAAAATATAGACTTTAGTTAGTAACTAAAAGCCAAGCTCAATAATATCCAACCCAACAAATATTTTCATATCACATGGAGAGTTGCTGTTTTGTAAAATAATACACTTGGCTAGATCCGCCAGTCACTCGAAAGTTAACCTTTACTCACACACCCAACTACCACCCTCACTATAAATCAAACAGCCCCTCCCACTTCCGGCCGCAGCCATCTTTGAGCTCACACTTCCGGTAGAGAGGGATGGGGATATTTTTAAGACAAGTGAATTGTGGACGAAGATAAGAAGTAAAGAGTAATCTTCGAGGTTAAGGGCACAATCAAGGATTTCTTTTTTAATTGATTGATTTTGAGCGGTCTCAAGTTCGATAGTACCTAATATTAGGTCTGATAATTTTTTTCATATTTTGTTTATAGAAATTATACTGTTAGAATTTATTTATATTATAATGACTGTATCATTATTATACTGGACTATTAAATTATATCTAAGATTTAAAAAAATATGACATTCCTTCCTAAAACCTTGAATTGTGGTCACTTTTTTCCACACACATTTCTTGAAACGAGTTACGTTGACGATTCTATTTTAAATCATTTTTAATCATAATATTATTCGTATTAAAACGAAAATTAAAGTGGAGATTTTGGTCCTAAATACTAATAATATTCGGAAATGAGAAGGAGAAAGAAATAAACTTAATACAGTAAAGTAAAGAAATTAAGCTTCTCTTGACTTTATTTTTTATTAATGTCGTGAATAAAGCCATAAGAGGCATAAAAATTCGTAAATATATACTGAATTAATCAAAAATCTAATTGAGTAACGATAAAAGTCTTTGCGTTATAATAAGATCATCAAACATGCAAATGCTGAATACAAATAAAACACAAAATTGGCCGTTCAAAAGACTCCGCCATAATTGAAAAATAAAATCAACTAGATCAGGTGCGAGCCTCATCTGCTCCGCATCCCTAAACCCATTTATTTTAAGCGAAGCTCTGTGACATCTTGCTCTCTCCCTCCGACGTATTTAAACGTCCATATCCTATCCCTGTTCAACTGACTCGACCGAACTGATTTAGCGTTAGTGGTTATTGATTCCGGCAACACGCACAGAATGACTTTCTGCTATATTCCTAGATAATAATAGGGTTGAAATTTCAACAAATGTTCGATTGCTGGCTATCATGAAATTGCTAGTTGAAAATTCAACCCAAAGCCCTTTAAAATTTAAGCTTACAGTCGCATAGTTTAAAAGTTATGAATCCATTCGCCGGCTTACATTTTATTGGATTCTCAACTTCATTTGTAACGGGATAGAGGTTATATTTGAATGTGTATGCGTGAACGATTAATACTGGTTCGGATTTGGGGTTTTATGCGAGGATTAAATTCGCATTAATCAGTGTCTATAGATTTAACTCCGGTATAAACAGTTAAGTGTTAGGGTACGCGACGTTGGATTTTGCGTACAGTCAGGTACAATTTGGTTTCAATTTAATGAAATATATTTTTCACTCGATGTTTTCGTCTGCATTCTGCATTTACCTATATTTTAAATACTTACTCGTAACTGCAAGTAGAATATCGTAAATCTATCTATCTGTCAATACACGATTTGATTATGTTACACACTTGCACATTGAGTAGTGTGTACCTGTATGTGACAAATAATTTAATCGATTCCTAAACAAATCATTTAAAATCCTTTTCTAAATCACTGATAAAAAAGTTATATTATTACCTGAGTAAATAGTTAAAGAGATGTAACTGAATGTACCTATTTACAAGAAAATTTTCGTAAATAGTTAATCACAAAATCACTTTTCGTTTCAATGATACTTTAATCTCAGCGCAAGGGCTGTTGAGGATTAAAACTTAAAGTCACATCATTAGCATTCGATTTTACAAATGAAGCTCTAAACTCCTTCATGAAGCTCTAAGAACCTTTGTATATACCACAGTAGGTACTAGAATTAAATGACTATAGTCATATTTAAATATGAATGTAGGTACATATTAATATGACACTATGCGTTATTAATAAGTAAAGTTTCTGCGTAACACTCGTTATTATTATGCCCTTTATTCGGGAAATGTATCCAAGACTCGTAATTGCTAACGAGATTTCTAAAATAAAACCAACGTTAATTTAGACTCGTACTAAGCTTTTGATAAGGTATAGCAGAGGCAAGCAGCATCAGGTCCCGGCGTAATGAGATTGTCGCGTCGACATCTCAAAGTGTAACCGAATTAAGCTTTCCTTTTCACGGGAGCTGAGAGCAAAATAATGCAAAGCTTAAAGCAATAAAGGACGCCCCCGACGGGCGTGCCGCAGGGAGGTATGCTTGGTCCTCATTACTTCGAGTTTGAAATCTTTTTGTCAATTTCTTTTCGTGTTAAATTGGATCAATGTTTCATTGTTCGATTTGCAAGTTATGGTAATCGAAGCGGGAGTTTTGTGAAGATTCTTTATGGTGTACCGTTTGTTTTATTTGTTCTCGCCTTTTGCGATCGTGGTTTATTGCATGATTTCGTTCGAACGATTTTGTTTAAACCATTATTTTTTCAATATAACTGTTTTATGTAAAATTATTGCGATTAGTGTTTGAAATATCTACGTTATCATATACGTCTCTACTTTTTTTTTAAATATACAGTAATTTTATAATTTTAAAGTCTTTTATAATATAACTTTTTAAAAGATTGTTAACGTGTAATGATTTATGAATATTAATATTTTAATTTAGGATCCGATTCCCAGTACCACCTCTAAAATACTTTTAATGCAGTTTTTAAAATGATATTAATGATGATGTGGTCAGCCCACTTCAGGGGGTGCTCATTTGAATGCGAAGTGTGAGCCGGGGGTGCTTTGTAGTGCTGTAATTATCTGTATTTGCGGGTATGTGGTTCATTACGACGAAGGCGTGTCGACTTATTACGTTTAGCTTAAGGGCATTATGTTTTAATTGTGCAACTCGTTTGTGGCTTTATGGGAAATGTGCGAACGTGTGAAGATTCATAACGCCTTGGGGCAGATACTAACAAAGATGTCATTTTTAATAGGGCTCAATATATACAAGCTAAAAATATATAAATATACACTATAACCTAAATATTCCTATAAGCAAAACAAATAAGCTTAAGGTCTGTATGTAAGTAAAGCAATATAAATAAGGATCAAACTTATTGAAATCAAAAAATTGCATTAGGTTGAGCCAAAACTCTCAACAGACGCTTTTCATTTTGTAAATACAAAGCATACTGAAGTTTAAAAGAATATTCATTGAAATTAACATGACAACACGGCATCACGATTCAGAGTTTCTTCCAAAGCCTAGCCAAGATTATGGAGTTGCAAAAATTAACAAAGAAACAATATTCTTTAAGATCTCATTCTTTAAGGTCCACGAACGTTTTTTAGTGGTTGCGACAGAAAAAATACAGCTGAAAATTGAAGTGTCAAATGTCACATTTGATGACTCTACATGTTTTTCAGCTCTATTGTATTAGCGCACAGTTCTATTTACTGTGCTGTTTTTTCTCTTGCGACCACTAAAAATGCTCGTGGGAACGCCTTAATGTACCAAATATTTTTTTCGATATTCCAAAATCAAAACAATGTCAATTTGCAGACTACACCAGAATTATAAACAAAGTGGGATGACACCAGCAAGGGGTTAAAACACTTTTAGTTAGGCACGTGTCGCCACGTGGCATATACAAATTAGGACTTACGGCCCCAAAGTAAAAACGTTCCGGGTTAAGTCGCGCATACGTTTGTTAGTTTAGTTCACTCGAATGGCTTTAGTGTAATAATTTAAATATTGAAAAATGTTGTAATCTTTAGCCAGTTCGAGGGTTCATGGTTCTTGCAAATAGAGGATGTTCTGCGGATGAATGGAGTTGAATGGAGTAGTTAATAGTTGAATATTTATAAGGATGTTTACACAGGAAAAAGTTTAATTTGCTTTTCTTGGTAGCTAACGTTTATATTTTTTTAAAGGTTTTACGAGTAAGCTTATTTTGAAGATCGCAAAATATATAAAAGATTCGGTAAAGTCAATTACGGATATTTTGGGCATATGCTCTACTGCTTATGTATAGACGTTTAGGCAGAAAAATAATTATCATACTTAAACTAAAAAATCATGTTATGTATGGGTGACTCTCTGCAAAACGCAAACTCGTCCATATAAAGAAAAAAAATCTTCGAGCATGACAATTATTTTTCTACTTAAACGTTTTTAACATAAGCAGTAGATCATATGCCCAAAGTACCCGTAGTTAATTTTACCAAACCTTATATATTGTTTCATGTAGGTATGTAATGCTGAAATTGTTTTGTAATTAAAATTAAAAGTCTAAAGAGAAATAGATAGTTTAAATTTTAGTGAAGTAAGTGTTTTTAAAAATAGCTTATTTCTAATAAGATGAGTCAAGTACTCAAGCAAGGAGTCTGATTCAATAACGTTGCGCTTCCTAATTTACTCAATCCCATTCAGAGTCAATCACAACAATTCACCCCACTTGCCCAATTCTCGCAAATTAATAAAACACATTAACATTGTACTTACATGGGGATGTCTGTCCCAATATCTTTCGCCTAATTGAACAATCCTGCGTGTGACGGGACTCGCCCACTGGATTTGGACATGTTATGACGGGCTTGACGTGATTCAAACGTGGGAATCGGTATTGACTGTTTGTTTTAATATTATTGTCTAATGCACCGATCTTCTTGGGTGGATGCTTCTAGTAGGCAAATATTTGGGTAGTATTTTTTTTTTAATGAAATATGGGGGCAAACGAGCAAACGGGTCACCTGATGGAAAGCAACTTCCGTCGCCCATGAACACTCGCAGCATCAGAAGAGCTGCAAGTGCGTTGCCGGCCTTTTAAGAGGGAATAGGGTAATAGGGGAGGGTAGGGAAGGGAATAGGGTAGGGGATTGGGCCTCCGGTAAACTCACTCACTCGGCGAAACACAGCGCAAACGCTGTTTCACGCCGGTTTTCTGTGAGCCCGTGGTATTTCTCCGGCCGAGCTGGCCCATTCGTGCCGAAGCATGGCTCTACCACGTAAAAAAAACTGGTTGCTCTATCTACCATTTACTCGGTACTTTCAATTTAATTCACTATATAAAGGTAGACACAGAGGCTTCAGACCTGGCAGACATAATATCATCTCTTATCTAGACATGCGGTAGCGTTTCAAGCCAAGTTCAAGTAAGAGAATTGGCGAGCAGCACCGTGTGTAATATTATTATATCTACTTACCCAAAGACAAAATGCAATTCGTAGTGGCGTGGGGTTTCTATAAGTCCATTCCTATCGACTTACCACAATTACCTTTTGAAGACTTTCATCCAAATCCCTGCCTACAATACAGGCTAGGGCTTTCCTATGAAGGAGAACCAGCCGTTACCACTGGCATGTAGTATTCGTGACAATAAGCTGTTAGCAGCGCTTGGACCTTAGTCTATTACTTATTCAAATGATTTACTCAATTCACTAACCTTTACATATTTGCAATGTTCACGTTGTTTAAAAAATTGCATTGCAACTTACCGTCTTTGTTCATTCCCATAGCCAGACACTTCTTGAGCCGGCAAGCCTGGCATTGGTTTCTATGCGCCTTGTCTACCACACATCTTCCTGTCCCAGCTTGGCATCTGTTACAAATAAGAAATATATTGATACTAGCTTTTACTCGCGCCTCCGCCTGCATATAAATACAGTATCCCACGAGAACATGGTATCTTTTCGGGATAAAATGTAGCCTATGTATTAATCCAAAGCCTAAAATACTAGTATCAAAATCCATTAGTGATATTCCGTTGCGTAGTTTTTGCATGAAAGAGTCACAAACATCCTCACAAAATTTTACATTATTTTGAGAGATGTATTATTATATTACAGATGTAGGATTGTAATATTTTGATTTGTCTAGAGTTGGTCTGTACGTATTATCAGTTTACAATCTTTAGGAAATTAACCTTTGAAATATTTACAGGCATTTGCTAAGAACTAAGTTTAAGTTAAGTTCAACTTAAGTGTTTTTCAGATTTTTCCAATGCTTCGTATTCTTTACTGCAACATTCATTTCTTGGTAAGAAAATAACCTTTCTAATAATTGCTAAAAGTAATTTTACAGGAACAAAGGCAAAGGGCGACGGCACCAAAAGAATAAATTTTATTATGTGTTTTTTTAAAGTGAAAACTACCTTAGCTACTTTACAACATTATACAGGTACCAAAAGTTACTTGTAAAATGGTACTAGATTTTTTTCTTACAAATACATACCTAGAGGTCCCTAAAAATAAATACCCACTGGATTAACCTGATGAAATAATGATTTCAATCTGCCGTGAAACTGAGTCTAATACACTTAGTCTTAAGAATGTAACTTAATCAAAACAGAAATCCGTTCGGTAAAGGGAAAAACTACTTAATCATATTGAATGCTGACAATCTGCGGACGAAGGACTAATAAAGATTAAAGATATTTCATTACACATAATCCTTCATATAATAGGCTTAGGTCGGTTGACATTTGTTGCAATTGAAAAGGGAATCTTTGTAAGAGTTTCTCGGGAAGGGAAAGTCAGTAGAAGTGTACGTATTTTAGGTACATAAAGTATTAGGTATAAGTAGTAGAAAAATTGACAATAGTGTATTGGATAAAATGAAAATTCATTTCATAAACATGATTGCGTAGAGGATGAGCAATAGGATACCAAGATTGTTAAGTTTATTTCATAAAAAAGCAGATCATATGTCTGCCTTTACTGAAAGTTTTGTATGAGGTCTACCTACGGCTAAAAATTTATGAAAGTATATTGTGTATCACTTTTCAACTTTATAACTTTCGCAATAAGATTCAAAAGTAGTACACCGGATCTATGACGACTGTACGTAGAGCATAGTGATGTAATTTTATTAATCTACTTCCAAAAAAGGGGACGGTTATACATTCGGCTGTATACATGTTTTTTTTTTTGTAAGAAATTACTCAAAGAGCCGGCACATGAAGCTTGGCAAATATGAAACACTAGCTTTTCCCGCGACTTCGTCCGCGTGGAGTTCGGTTTCCATACAAAAATTTAACCCCATTTTCACCCTTAGGGGTCGAATTTTTTAAAATCCTTTTTTAGCGAATGCCTACGTCATTACAACTATCTGTGTGCCAAATTTCAGCGAAATCCATTCAGTAGTTTCGGCTGTGCGTTGATAGATGAGGCAGTCAGGTTTGCCTTTTATATTTAGATTCCATATTCCGCACCTAAGGGATATACTTACTAATCTATGTTCCGCACAAATCATTCGTAATACGTGGCGATGTATCACTCGCCACGGCAACAGACGGCCTCGCACACGAACTGGACCACGCATACTTAAATCTCTATAAAGAGCGCAAAAAACGCGCGTGAAATCAATTTGCTCACAATGTACCACATGTCGCACTTGACCGAGGGGCCGTATTATATTAATAACATTAGGACGGGTGCCGGTTCAATCCGAGGGGGCCAAATGTTAAACTGTTTTTAATATTATCTTCATCTATGGTAGATGAGTTATTGAGATAATTGATACACATGATGATTTTTGATACGGTAACATTTTACTATTTTTGGTTTTCTACGTAAGCATTCGATGATATTTAATATTGCTAGTGATCGCCTAGTGGTCAAAATTCGACCGTAACTACTTCATTTTTAAGTTTGAACTTCTTATGAAGTTTTTTAAAAGAGCTATTTAAAATTGAACTTTAATTAACATGTGTTGCGCGGTGCAACTTGACATCCAACTCTTATGCCCCGTCCGGAATGCTCGCGAAGTAGGCCAAGGAAGTGCTCCGTGAAGTAACCCGAAGTACGAAAAGGCGAAGCGAAGTGCGTGCCCATACTGTCTTCGGCCAACCTCGGCCTACTTCGCGAGTAGTTTTTTTTTTTTTTTTTTTTTTTTTTTTTTTTTTTTTTTTTTTTTTTTTTTATCTATGGACGCTTCACACCACGTCAATCTGATCCCGTGGTAAGTTCTCGAAGAACTTGTGTTACGGGTACCAGACAACGGTAATATATATAATACTTTTATACTATACATATATTTAAGATTTTTATTATATTATACACATATTTAATACACATCCATGACCCAGGAACACAGAAAAACTTTTTGTTCCTTCGGCGGGATTTGAACCCGCGACCCCCGGCGTGAGCACCAACATGCTCAACCAACTGAGCCACAGAGGTCGTCAAAGTTTCCTCCAAACACCTCGTCGTTTGGACGAGGTGTTATAATGAAAAGTGTATATTGTGTATTGAATAAAGTTCAATTTTAAATAGCTAAATTAAAAATGCAGCGTCGCTTCGAGTATCGTTTCGTTTCGTCGCGAATTGAACGAATTTTACAGAAGTTAGCAGGGCTTACAGACAGACAGAGCGAAACGTCAGCATTTTACTTGGTGTAACTAAAATTTCGCTAATATTCTAAAGTTTTTATTATCGATTTCTCCGTAAATTCCTCGATTACTATTGAATTTTTCAGCTACACCATATATTCGATTTATAAAATTACTACATCAAATGTAACAAATAAACTGAAGATTATAAACACACATAAGAATATTTACTAAACACAGTAAGGTAATTCATATTTAAATAAAACGATAGAGTAAACATTGAAGGGAACAAAAGGCACTTGGCCCCAAAAAATCAAATTCTCGTTGTCTGTATTGTGTTTTAAATGTAAGGGTGTGGTTTTATTATAAGCGGTAGCGTTTCTAAACAATCTACAATAAAAGCATTTTTTATTAAATTGCTTTAAATAGTTTTAATTAATAGTGATAAAATTAGTGATGACTTGTTTTGGAGTATCAATTAATAATATTATGTTTAACAGTTCATAAATAATCAAAAGTTAAAAACTTATGCAAATTATATAGCCTATGTCACCCCCGCGCCTTTATTATGAATCTATTGACACCTCATCCATTAAAATCGGATCATTAATTTAGGCGATACGATGGAACAAACATACATACATACATAGACTACCAAAATCATTACCCTTCTTTTGGCTTCACTGTAGTCGGGTAAAAGTAGGAGCTGGCTTTTTATACTGCTGTGAAGATAAATGATAGTTTATTTAAGCTCAGTAAAGGATGACTTATTACGTACTGAAGTAGGATCCTTATAGGAAAATTCCAGGTTATTTTAAATTTTCTATTTAATTAAGGATATTTTTCTTTTTCTTTTTCGGTGGGGAACTAATTCATAGCAATCGCTGTTCCACCTTTAACGTGACCGCCGTCTATCGTACCCCAGATGCAAAAAGAATTAGAAATATGCTCAGCATGGATTAAGTGGGCTCAAGCTCTATTCAAGTGTTATCAGGGCTCCCCCATTGTCATTTCAGGCGAGATTCTTTACAGATGTGACTTCTATACATTTTGGTGGCAGGTTTTTGATAGGGATTATGGGATATTTTGTATGCCTCACTTAATTCTGTTTTGATGCTGGCCTCTTTAAATCAACATAATTACATTATTTTACGGGCCTGTTTTACAATTTACTGATAGAAAAGTATTAGTTTTTAAGGTTCCGTAGCACTCAAGTAACCCTTATAGTTTAGCTCTATCCGACAGTCTGTCTGTCCACCCTTATAGCTTCTGTAATAATGAATATAAATGGATGACATTTGGTATAGTTGTAGATTGTGTATATATTTCAGTTTTGGAATCATATTATAGATTTCAGTCAGATAGCTATTTGTATGCTTGGTCTCCAAAAACTACCCAATAAACCTATCCAACACTTAGAAGATTGTGAAACAGGCATAAGTATGAAAATAAAAAATATAAGGTTCGGTAAAATCAATTACGGATATTTTGGGAATTTGATCTACTGCTTATGTATAGACGTTTAGGCAGAAAAATAATTGTCATACTTGAAAAAAAAAATTTCACTTTCTATGGGCGAGTTTGCGTTTTGCGGAGAGTCCCATATCCCGTACCCATACATTAGGTGATTTTTTACTTTGAGTAAGACAATTTTTTTTTGCCTAAACGTCTTTACATAAGCAGTGGATCATGTGCCCGAAGTATCCGTAATTGATTTTCAGAGACCTTATATAGCTTAAAAAACTAAAACACACGCTTTCAAAGCACATCGAACTAAAAATTATAATTATGAAACTAGGCACTGGCATTGGTTTAATGCTATACCATAGCTATACCTTATTAAAAACAAATTGTTACGATGTGATGTTAATAGCCGGGTATTTATGCTTTTTACACTTACTAAAAGTGTAAAAAGCATAAATACTTGCTGAGAAATCAAGTTAAGCGATGTTACGGGTTACAGAGATAGATGCTCTAACGCCTCTAACTGGAGTTGCAACACAATTAGTAGGTGGCTCTACATTAAACAGTCTGTTCAAAGTTCAAAGTACCAGTTGTCGAACTCAGACAAAACATGCGCCAGTAGCGAGGAGACACGACATTAACCGACATTTTGAACGCCTCTTATTTCCGGCAATTAAGTATATATAGGGTAAAGCGTCAACAATGGCAAAATGTAGAGTTCTTGTTCGTGGACGAGATATCTTTGATTCCCTTTGGTAACCCTTTGGCGGCATAAACGTTATGCTCTTGTGCGACCTCATGCAACTTCCGCCAGGAAGTTAGTATTAGTATTTGTTTACAAGAAAGTCTTTCCTGTTCCAGCGCATAAAAGCACATAGTTTACACTTCAGCCTAGAAATAGAGACAACTTGAACGATCCATAATTTATTGTTGGTTTTTACGTGCATTTATAAAAGCGTGTTTTTGTAGTGTTTTTTAAACTATTTATTTATATTTATAGTTATTAATCTGAGATGAGAGACGCATTGCAACGCAACGTCAATCCACGACAGATGATATCTACAAAATAATTTTGATGTTTCACATATATTTAGCAACGGCTTAACGGCTCAGTGGTTAAACTTTTTATAATAACTAAGTGACTCTGCAAACACGTTACAAGTTAGAGTTACGAAATTAGCATATATTTCATATCAAAAAGTGTTGTTCCAAAAGTTATATAAATAAATTGTAATCATTGCACCATTTAGAAAGTAATATTTGAGGGCGCAAACAATAACACAAGTGTGACATACTTTTTGACCCATCACCACTTGTATCAACAAGTGAAAACTAAACGTTAAATGTAGGCTACTGAGTCACTATTCATCAGTCTATTTACTTTATGAGGAATAGCGGTAACGAAATTAGTAGAAGAATTATTGCCGTCTATAAATTTTGTATTGGGTTTCGTAATCAATTTTAAAAAATCCTCATAGTTTAGTGTTTATTAAATTCAGTGTGTAACAAAAATGGTAGTCAGGGTAGACCGAATCGGATCAGAATAGGAAATTCGGTAATATTTTTATACGCACACTTCCCTTTGTCAAGTTTTTAGCTAACATTTTGAATAATTAATGCCCGATTTAAATTTCAAATATTTATTTCGTAGCTGGATTGTCTACTATTTTGATTTTTGTCAATAAAAGTTTGTCATTTCGTCTATTCTTCCGTAGAAATCAACCATTCCTACGGTGGTTATGCAGTTCGTGCAGTTAGTTATAACGAAAAGTATATACCTAACCTTTTTTTTCAACCGCAATATAAGCATAAATTACTATACATTCCTATACAATTGATATGTCCAATAACTTACCGATAAATAAGTTTTCTTCTGACGGAGCGCTTGAAGAAGCCACTGCAACCGTTACACGCCAGGATCCCGTAGTGTTTACCCGAGCTGGTATCACCGCACACCACGCAGACTAGACCTACAACAGAATAATTTAGTTAACTTTGGATTATCCCCCATTTGGAGACTAAAGGTACACATTTGTTTAATGCTTTTCACGCGATGAACGAATTTTTATGAAATTTGTTATGTTAGTAGTTTCAGCTCTACATAGATGTTCTAAGGCCACTTCTATCTCGAAGTACAAGTGTTCCAGTGGGATACTCTATTTACGCGAGTGAAGCCGAGGGCAAAAGCTATTATAATATTAAAGAAGAAGAAGGTTAGAGAAGAGTCTTAATAAATGTTCGTTTCTATAGCGCGTGAATCAACTTTGACTCACAAACGACATAAACGCACTTCGTAGCTTCGTAGCGCGTAGACCACTCGTAGCAAGTAGAAAATAAAATCATGTATATGGCTTTTTGTTCACCGACAACATCAACGGGACGACAACGAGAACGAGAACGAGATTATTTTTGTGTAAGATTAGATGGACGGGTCGGGCGTGCGGTGGACTATGCGCTATAAGTAATTTTATAATATGTTACATACTACATCGGCGACGTCATGTTTTTCTCGTTGACGTCCCGTCGATATTGGCGGTGGACAAACAACGTAACTCGTTTAGAAAAAGAGGGATTCGCCCTTTCTGGACAAGCTCTTTGTACTAGTTATGTCACTAAGTTTTCCTACCATAAATTAAATCTGACCTATGTAAAGCTAATACAAAGCAGCACAGGATGCCAACCTGTGTTGTTGGACGGCAGGTCCCTGGTCCGGTAGGCACGACCGTAGCTCTGCAGGCGCTGTGTTCTTGGCAGCGGCCTTAGACCTTGACCAGAAAGGGCAAATGCGCCGCAATTTCGCCACAAGTTCGCCACAAAATGGCACGCACGTAGTGACTACTCGCGAGTAGACATACTAGGCGACCATTTACACGCGTCATTCGCCCTTTCTGGACAATGTTTTAGTGCAAGTTATGTCACAAGTCCTACATAAAATGAAATCTAACCTATGTAAAGCTAATACAAAACAGCACAGGATGCCAACCTGTCTTACCCAAGTGGTTGTTCTTCTTGGACGGCGGGTCCGGTAGCCAGGGCCGTAACGCCGGTGGTGCTAGGGCCGCCGCCACTAACGCCGCTGACGTCGGTGGCGACCAACGTAATGGAGATCTGTTCTCGTCACCTGGAAATGTTATTTTATGAGAAGGTTTTAAGGCAATGAGTCTTTCGAGAAACTTCGTTTTTCATGACACTGCCGATCGAACGGGGCTAAAAATCTAGTAGCTATTATATTATAGCCACTAGATTTTCAGCCCTTGTCCTAATAAAGACGTTACGTATGGAGTTAAAAATATAAGAGTTGAATATAGAATAAACCACACTACCATAGAAATACAATGATTGCCAAAATACATTAAAAAGATGTTGTCTTCTATACTTCTTCTTCTTTAATATAAAAATGAGTCGCTGAATGTGTTGCTAAGTGCAAATCTCGAGAACTACTGAACAGATTTCGCTATTTTTTTTGTTGAGAATACTCATTGAATTACAAACATGGTTCTCACGGAGAGAATAATTTTAAAAATTATCTGAAAAGTCTAAAAATCACACTTTTCTATACTCCCATACAAAACGATTCGTAATAATACTTAAAAGTCAATTTGAACTTTAATACCATACCATAAAGTTCAAGTGTTAGTGAAGAGCTTCTGGGAAGGTAAAACAATTGAGTGACGTTATTACCGTATAAAATAATATAGTTATATATTATGGGCCTTTTTTAGGGTTCCGTAATACTTAAGGAACCCTTATAGTTTCGCTCTGTCCGTCTGTCTGTCTGTCTGTCTGTCTGTCCGCGCTTCTAGCTCCTGTAATTATGAATATAAATTGATGAAATTTGGTTCAGTTATAGATTGTGTATAGATCACGGTTTCGGGATCATAAAAAAATAATAATTTTATATTTTAAGGGTGGCTCTCCATACATGTGAAGTGGGGATGAAAAATATTTTTTCACTCTACCCCATCGTGTGGGGTATCGTAGAATAGGTCTTTTAAAATAAAGGCAAGGTTTCATATGTTACTTTTTTATAAAGTTGACCATTTTCGAGTAATCGGCCTCCAAAGTACTTTGTAAGTTGGTCCCCCCCCTAGCATTTTTAAACTATAGGAGATAGAAACTTGAAAATTTGCATGCTGATAGATCACGCTAAAAACTCTTTAGGAAAACTATTTTGAACCAAATCGGACAGTAACTTTTGGAGTAATTAAAAAAAAAGCATATTACGCGTTTATAGTTACGGAACCCTCCTTAGACATGTCCTGACATGCTCTTGGTTAGGTTTTTAATATTGGAAAAGGTGTACATTGTAGAAGTAGGTGTAGTAGTATACAGTGAAAACCGATTATATATAACAGCATTGAAGGGACCGATGAATTATGGTCGTAATAGATGATAGTTATTATAACCGAAAGTAAAATAATCATATTATTGTGACATGACGGTCCTCATCCATTTTCTTTTCATACCCGGTTCGTCGTTATAAAAGTTTTTAGCTGTGTAATTATGATGTTTTATATATAGATTACAGACGAGATAAAAAGCCGTACTAATAATATTTACTGTAATATTATTATAAATAGGAGAGACTTGTTTGTTTGTTTGTTTGCACTCATGCACTGAAATTGTTCCGACACTATTGGACCGATTTTGAATTATTAATTTGGCACAGATATAGAGTAGACCACGGGAAAGCACATAGGCTACAGCAAAGTCTACGGTTCCCGCGGGATTTCTTTTTAGGCGCGCGAAACATATGGTAGTAAATAATATGCAATGGACAATTTCACTGTTATTATTCTGCTCCCGTTTGCGGACATTTTATAAAGCATGGGGAAAATTTCAATCACAGTTTATCGCGCAATGATCTATATATAGAACAACTCGTAGTACAAAAGTTTCTACCACACAGTAACTTGTATACTCAATTACTCACTCATTACCCTGTATCTATCATAAATCAAAGATTTCAAGACTAAAGATAGGCTACATAGGATATGAGGTACATTTGACAGCCCCTAATAACTCCAAAAGTGGTGCCATTTAGTGGTGAGTTTTTGCCTCAACATACTTCGTCTATAATATACAACTATGTCATAGGCGAAGTCGCTAGAGAGTGTTGCTTACAATCAGGCAAAACGTCTACTTGTGTACTAGCCAGATATCATACTAGATGTTGCTCGCGACTTCGTGTGTGCAAAAGGAAATCCCGCGAAAACCGTACATTTTGCCGCAATACAAAGTATGTTCTTCCCCGTGGTCTACACTCTACTCCATATTATATGTTTCAAATTTCATAATTCTTCAGAATCTGTCCAATAGTTATGGAGCTTATTCAATGCAAACAAACATGCAAACGAACATGCAAACGAACAAATATTTCCTCTTTTCATAAAATTTGTATAAAAAAGTGAAACTGATAAGTATAACCAAATAAAACGCGATTCGTAACACACTATATTCGCAGCATATCTATAGTTTACAAATCTCATACCATTCCAATTACTTAATAGATTCATCATATTAGACCGGTCGTATCACAATATTAACACTCTACTATTACAATAAGAGTTCAAATTGAGTAACACGCGTTCCCATCTATTGTACTGATTTCGTCAAGCTGTTTAACACTTTATTCCGTAGAAGTAAGGTTTCAAATGCACCGACAATGCCTGGATCGCGTAAAGGATTAAGACCCTAAATCACAGAGTGAAAATCTATAATGGCCGTGACTCTAATGGTTATTTTATTAGTGGCTTTAAAATATGGTAAGGCAATTGTATTCTACTTGGGGCCGGGTGCGCATAAACTTTTGGAGTAATATCCAATGAGGCCACTCGAGACCCAAGGCACCTATCTAGCACAAAGAGTAGGCATGGCCATCCAGCGAGAAAAGACTATGAGCCTAGTAGGTACTCTGCCTGGCAGAAGCGAAGACTGGTTCTCCTTCATAGGGAAGCCCTAGCCTGTATAATAGGTAGGCATTTGGATAAGGGTCTTCAACAGGTAAGTGGTAAGTGAAGCCGATAGGAATGGAGTTATAGAAACCCCACGCTACTGCTGCCTGATGGGAAGGACTTGGAGATTCCTTACCTACCGTAGTAGCTACAACCTTTTAATAGTTTCGCTCTATCACTAAGACAAAAGTCACTAAGAAATATTGGTAACTTTACAAATATCCCATAACTTGCAACAAAATTATTCTTTTGCTCTTTGGGAGATAATCAAATATACATCCCCAGTACACAGTAGTAAGCAAACACAATAAACTCCGCTGATTGTGGGTACTTCAGCAATTATCCGCCGTCGGCATAACTCGATTTAGGGCAAAGGGCTCGTATAAAGCAGCGTTCGCACTGAAAGTTGTTTCTATTTTTTTGAGACTTTTTCATATAGCTCCGTGGCCTAGTGGGTAGACCGTTTGGTCTAAGGTTGTGGCGTGTACATACCAATGAGACTTTTTCAGATCTCAAGTACATTATACGGACGCTCCTACGGTAAAGGAAAACATCGTGAGGAAACCCGCACATAGTTGGCTCCAGACGTATTGACCAGTTCATTCCTCTGGACTAGGCTGACTATGTTGTGAGAATGCCGTATGTGCTTAGGCAACCATACGACATTTAAAAACCAACTGTCTCAGGCACTACAGTATTTCAAGAGTGGTTACTTCGCTCGGAGACTACTGTATAAATCATCCAATAACGGATGTAAAGGCCTAAGTTTCATATTATCATTCTCAGAGAAGGCCTTAATGCTATTTTCACACCGAAATATATATTTGAAGAGTTAGGTATTGGTGCATAATATTAATTGTGTAATAATTATTATTTTAATATTATTATATAAATAGAAATCGTTGGCGTTAATACAAAATTATTTATCTAGCGGTAACTGTATTTTTCGAGAATCGAAAAAATGTAAAGTTATTGTAAGCTAGGCTATGTTTTTTATTTTCTATCTTTTTTTTTTAATGAAATATGGGGGCAAACGAGCAAACGGGTCACCTGATGGAAAGCAACTTCCGTCGCCCATGGACACTAGCAGCATCAGAAGAGCATTGCCGGCCTTTTAAGAGGGAATAGGGTAATAGGGTAATATATCTATATTTATATAGTTAAACAATTTTATTTCCTAGCGGAATTCGAACCTGTGACCTCCAGCTTGAGCCTCAACACGGTAACCACTGATTTACAGAGGAAATCATAAGAAATTAAACTTGACTAATACGATATGTTGTTCACATTGTAATCGTAATAATTTATTATATCGCCACAAACAATAACACGATAAGGAATTGATACGAGTAGGTCCCCCACAAACGACTGTGCGGTAATGGAACAATATACAATCAATACTGACCGGCTCGGCTCCCCCGAGGGATACGTGTCGCTAAATGTATGTTACCACGGGCGTAGCCAGGTTTTAGTTTCGGGGGGGGTTCAAGAAAATAAAACGACTACGGGGGGGGGGGGGGTAGTATCAAAGTTCTGATTCAGGCTGTTGTTATTTTTCTAAAATAACTTCAAAAATCATCTTTCAGATAGGGTTAATGGGGCGGCAAAATATGTTAATTGACCTCGGGCGCAAAATTTCTAAATACGCCTCTGTATATTGGTCAGATCTCTGTATTAAATACTAGCTTTTGCCCGCGACTTCGTCCGCGTGGAACAATACTTTGGGATATCGCTGAAATTTACCCGCGACTTTATTTATGACTAACGAAAGCGGAATCCTATTTTTTTAAACGGAACCCTAAAATAAAAGTAGCCTATGTTAGACCCTATAATATCAGCTATCTGCTAGTGAAAGTCCCGTGTAAATCCGTCCAGCCGTTTCAGAGATTAGTCGGAACAAACAGACAGACAGACCGACTGACAGACAGACAGACGGACAGACAAAAATTAAAAAAAATGTATTTTATTGTAAGTACCGAATATACTTTCAGATTCATTATGTAAAAAGCTGTTAATTTGAAGTTACAAACAGACACTTAAATTGTATTTAACTGTATAGATGTATAGATATTATAATGTAGGTATTATATTTTAAGATATTAACAATTTGATGTTTATAAAATAACTAAACTATTTAACTAAACTAAACTAAACATTAACCCGCACGCGCACCCCGCCTTGGTGACGCCCACTTCGCAACGGGCCGTGCAGCAGAAATCGTAATATTTTAATTTCGCCATAACTTCAAAACCAAACGTCCAATTTTAATCATTCAAAGACCAAGTATTATCTACATAAACTGTACTTAGTAATGAAATAATTTATTTTGATAAGGATTAATAACATGAGTAAAATAAACGCGTTTAAATGTAGTCCAAAAAAAATTCAAGATTTCTAAATAAAAAAATGGTTGTTGTGCCTCACTCGACATAGATAGGTATAGTGTGTCGCGGACTTTTTTGTAGATATTTATAAGATCTACAATTAATTAGAACATTTTATGGTTCTATCTTTTATAGTTTAGGCAGCGTACGCAAAATAAGAAACTTTTCTGGTTGATTTTTTACACCTTGTGTCCGAAAAACCCAAATATCTTACGGAACCCTATTTTTTTCCAAAATAAAATTTAGCCTATGTTACTCGTGGATAATGTAGCTTTCGAATGGTGAAAGAATTTTTGAAATCGGTCCAGTACTTTTTGAGCCTATTCATTACAAACAAACAAACAAACAAACAAACAAACAAACAAACAAACAAACATACAAACAAAGTTTTCCTCTTTATAATATTAGTGTAGATACCAGCTGGCCCATTTCGGGGGGGGTTTGAACCCCCTAAACCACCCCCCTGGCTACGCCCATGTATGTTACATATTGATTTCATTATAATGATATGGTTTTCCTAATTAGTTCACAAAATACTTGATCTATACTAATATTATAAAGAGTTTTCGTGAGCTTGTGGTAGTCAGTATGTAGAAAAATTCTATAAGCGTTATATTATAACCCATATGGAAATAAAACTTTTTGTTTGTGAGATTACCGTCTTTGGATCTACTGAACCGATTTTGAAAATTATTTTTCCAATAGAAAGTCACGTTATTGGTGAGTATCATATAGGCTATCTATACTAATATAATTAAGAGTAAAGTTTGTTTGTTTGTTTGCATTGAATAGGCTCCGAAACTACTGGACCTATTTTGATGAAATTTGGTACAGATGTAGAGTAGACCACGGGGAAGAACATAGGCTACTTTTTAATGCGGAAAAATGTACGGTTTCTGCGAAATTAACTTTTGCGCGCATTAAGTCGCGGGTAACATCTAGTAAATTATAAAAATATCGTATAAAATCCAATTTACTGCAGGCGTAGCGGCGGTCAGAAGGTACTGTTTAATAAAAGCATATTCAATTTTTTTAAATCATGTAAAGTTTTTGAGTTTAATAACCATTTGGGTTAGGTTACCATTTTAGATTTTAAATGATCATATTTATAATTAGTAAAAAAAATTATGTAAAATTGAATCTTAACCTCAGTTCTCGTATTTGACTTAGACTTTCGATTTACTGCCAAGGACTTATGAATGAATCGTCTTGATGTCATCAACTGTTTTGGAGTTTGGACCAAACAAAACGCGTTTGACACCGCATAGAAACTGTTTGTAAGATTTGATTAGCAGAATCGACCTGCAGAAAATGTCCAAGCTGTCCGTGGCCTATCGGTATTTCGGCTGCTACGGGCTACGCGCGTAGAAATCTGCGTAGCCCGTAGACGCTCGTAACCCGTTTTAATAATCTCAGTCTTCGTAGCTGGTCTTAAGAAGTGAAACTCCTTTAGCGGAATTGAGAGTGAAATTTCAAGATCTCGTCGAGTCACAACATGCATCACGACACGATTATAGATATAGCACCATCTGTCGGAAGCTACTTATATTTCTTACATTACAATTTAACTTTCTAATGAACAGTCAATACACAGTTTGCACTAGGCGTACAAATTTTATTTTTATTTTTTCTTTTTTCAGGATTTTCTTCGTCAGGTTTTTTTTTTCATGATAAAATCCTACCAATCTCTTAACATAAAAGCTATAATACAAATAAGTATTTATAGTCAAAATATTGATTTCTCGCATTAATAGCCAGTAGGTATCAAAAAAAAAGTTTAGTATACTATGTTTAGTCGAAAAAGCATAATATTTAAGCTGAGGGCCAATGGCGTTATCCATCATTCAGTAAACGTTTAAGTGAAAATATATCAGCAAAATTACTCAGATAAAAACCGTCCATAAAAGTCAAGTGCTCCAATCTTTTAGAATATACGTCTCGTACATAAGGATAAAAGAGGGGGGACATAAAAGAAAATTGTATGAGACACATAAAAAGTACAGTTTGCGAAATTGGAAGTCGCGGAGCGGAGAGCGAAGTAAATCCCCGGTATCAAGATAAATCAATGTTTGTACCGAGTATGGCACTTACTGGGAACAGGGAGTGGCGAGGAGCTGTATCCATTTTATTGCTTTTTTGGGAAAGAAACTGAAGACGGCTATGTTGGATATTGCAAATGCAATTCCCTATTTCTTTAATAAGTATTTAAATCCACACTTTGTATATAAATAAAGATTTAAAACGTAGTAAACTTATGTCATGGGATACTCTTCCCAACTTACCTGTCCGGTAGTTGTGGTATAGTATACGGGTATGCGACCCCGGCTTCCCTAGCTATTACTGTCCTATCCCTTGCCCTCCTGGGCGGTAATATCCTACATTTCCTATTTCCCACTCCATCTTACCAATCTTCCCTTCCACACCACCTATCCTTCCCTTTCCCTATTCCTACCCTCTCCACCAATCCGTGGAAATGCAATGGATAAACGAAAATAATTTAATTATCCAAAATGGCGGCGATGTGGTTCGCCACCCATCACGTCTCGTTTCTCGCGGAGGCGAAAAGCGGACCATGGAGAGACGCTTGGCTACGTTGAATATAAGAGGAGGAATGGATGGTAAGAATGAAAGTGGACGAAGCGAAAGAAGTATGTAAGGATCGTAGCAAGTGGAAAGAAGTGGTCTCTGCCTACCCCTACGGGAAAAAGGCGTGATTATATGTATGTATGTATGTATGTAAAACGTAGAAGCTATACGCGATTATTTGGTACTTAATATACTTTAAATATTCCGACAGTAAAAAATAAATACTTATAATTTTAATAGCTATAACTTATACGAATAATAATGCATGCGCAAAACAATTATTGGTTATAGGAAACATGATAATAGATTTTGAAATATCAAATACATATCATTAGATTTAAATACCCACATAAAAATTATATAAAAGATATCAGCTCCACATATTTCCGTATCCGCGTACCGCTGAGGAAACTTTGTCGCTTGCCGTTTTATTTGCTTTTCTTTTGACGCGGCGAGCTTTTGAGCCGCCCCTGATTAATTTCCTCCACTTCCGCCCCTAAGGAATGTCTTATAAACATATTTCTTCCATGTATATTTTTATTATCTTCCCGGAAATTGTATTAATATAAATTATGTTTTAATAAAGGTTTATTTGAGCTACAAATTGATTTAATTTTACATGATATACTAGGTAGAGTCAAGACACAGCACTTTATGTGAATTCTGAAAGCTAGTATATATGCTAGGATATTTGATCCCCTTTTGTTTATTTAATCCTAATTTCCTTCATAAGGGTCCTATAAAAAAAAGTCACTGGAATAAGTAGAATTTATCTGGCTGCAAGAATCTACGACAACCAACAGAATATCTATTGAAAAATTAACATTATATCTGTCTATTGAAATAATATAGAATTTACCTACTCAAACTAAAGAGGGAAATCGTACCAAGTGAGGGTAAGTGTGATATGTTGCAAAACTATAAATTATAATATAGAAACCTATTATACCTAGACCTATTTGAGTAGTTACTATATAATTTTGACAGGACTTTTTTATATTTTTGGTAACCATGACTTTTTATTACGATTTTTCTACACTGCTTGCTCATAATTATTATTATTATTGATAATCTTGTCTTCAGCCAAAAATTCCTTTTTAAATACGGTAACTTCTACTAGGTACCAAATATACCTACCTACAAGGGGTGGCTTAAGTTGCAAGATAATAACATTATAATTTAATTTCAACTTTTAAAAGTCACATGAAACTAATGAAATTACAAAAAGCTTTACCTAATATCATTAACAATTTGTAAACATACTTTTTTTTTTTTAATTGTAATATTTAATTATTTATTTTATTCGATGTAATTTTAATTTATTTTGACATTAGATAATTTAAATGTAACTGTTTTAATTTACATAATTTATTTGTTACTTTTTTTTAAATATTTTCATAGCCGATACTTTTTTTTATAGCAAAATGTAGTAAATAGCCTGTAATTAAAAGTGCAATAACCATTTTAATGTAATCCCAATTAACATGCATGCATATTTGTAATTTTTGTTGGCTATTCATAACAATAATTCAATACATTTTTTATAGATCTAAAAATTTACTCAAAAAATAATATTTATGAGAATACTTGATTTCAAAACTTTAAACGACAACATAATAAATAAACATCAATATTATCTACTTGCATAATATGCTTTTGATATTTTATTTTAACTTTACTTCACAAACCAATCTGGCACTTAAATTTAATATCTCTCCATTTAAAAATTCAAAATATTAACGTTTTTTTTTTTGAGTACATACTACAGTCTACATACTTATTACAATTTCAATTTAGTTTATTAATATCTTCATTAAAATGCTTTTCCTTTAATAAATTTTGTAACCCTTTGTATATTATTCCATATAGTAGTTACTTAATACATTTTATTATAAATGTATTCATTAAAATTTTTAATATGTTAAAACACGTTTTTTTTTATTATTACCATTAATGATAATGATAATTATAAGTATATAGGTACATTTTTAATTTGTAAAAAAGTTCAATTAAATTTATATTATAAAATTAAGAAAATGTTACGTAATAAGCCTAGAAAAAAAAATCTGACGTCCAATTATTCTTATCTCTGTGCTCTGCTCACTGATCTCCCGGCTGCATCCACTTCCGACTCGAACTTCTCCCGGCTGCCTGCTCTTCATAATATCCACTCATCTGACACCAACAACTGCCGGCTGCCTGCTCATCATCTCTACTCATCTGACTCCGACAAATCCCGGCTGCCTGCTCACCATCTCCACTCATCTGACTCCAACAATTCCCAGCTGCCTGCTAGACATTTCCACTCATCTGACTCCAACAACTCCTAGCTGCCTGCTTATCTTCACTCAAATATCTTCAAAATTTTTGTCTTCAACTGATGACCAATATTTCGTTTTGTACCCTAACTTCTGTATCTATTTTTTTTTTGTTTAGCCTTTTTTATTATTATTCTTCATCATGCCTATGATTACAATATTCTTCTTGCAACTTTTTGGATTTAATTTCTCAGTTCATATATTTTTGTCCACACTTTATTTTATTTATTTTTACTAAAAGTCATTATATATATTTTATTGCTCAAATTATTTTTATGATTATTATTATTATTGTAGAACTTGTTACTACAGATTTGTATTTATGTCTCTACACTATTTACTTAATAATTTATTTAACCCTACAGTACATAAGTATATTTAATCAGTTCATTGTTTTAACACTTTTCACATTTTTGAGTTATTGCATTTAAAGTACACTCTTCACATCACATTTTATAGTTTAATATTTTCAATATTATAATTGTCACTGTACCATCTGCGCAGCGCTGCCACGGGGCAGCACTGGCAGGGTCGCCATGCAATGTGCAGGCTTGGGGAGTCCAAGGAAAGATGTTGTTCTCACGAATAACGTTTATTAACTCTCTCTTAATACGCTAACAATTCAATATATAGGTAGGGAGGTGACACACACACTACAATTATTATTGATACTACTATTACTAGCAACACTGTTATTCTGTTCACCGATCTACTGTTATTATTATTCAGTGTACAACAGAATCAATAAACGATAATTTAATAAACAACAAAGCGCTTCGAATTCAAATCGCGGACACATTATTCACACGAAAATGAAATTTCAAATCCCGATGGCTGCTTTGTATTCAAAGCGCGAACTGACCGGGTAAAGTGGCAAATCATGGAGCGGCTGAAAATCAGTCAAATAGACCCCGAGTTACTAGCGAACGCGCGCTGAATTGTAAACGCGATTGAAAAATAATGAAATTTGTATTGCGAATTATCTTCTACGCTCTATACAAATAAATAAAATTGAAGTCTGTTTGTAATTTAAAATTAACTGCTTCTCAATTAATTCATATGAAAGTATATTTCAACGGTACTTAACTACTTACATTAAAAAAAACTATTTTTTAAATTTTAATCTAATAGTCAGTCTGTCTGTCTGTTTGTTTGTTGCAGCTAATATCTGAAAAGGCTAGACCGAATGGGGCTTCCACTGGCAGATCGCTAATGGTATAAGGTCTAACATAGGCTACTTAATCCTAGAATTCCGTTTTAAAAATAGGTTCCTTTCATTCTTTTGCCGTTTTCGTTAGTTATGCAATCAAATTGCGGGCACCAGCTACTTTTGAATACATATTATAACGTTGTTGGACTGTAGGAAAAGATAAATATTGATCATCAATGCCGACGGCAGCGTAGATTTCAAAAGAAGCTTTTAGGTATTTTAGTTTATCACGTATCAAATTATTTAAAAACAATAATAAACGTTTATTAAAGAGATTTAAAATTTGCTATTAATTAATTTGAAAAAATAAATATTTTAGGCTTTTGAACCAGAATAGAAGAAACAGCGAGTGTCCAACGCGGTAAGAGCCATTTTAGCCAACAAAAAAAGCCAATCGTTTAAGCTAACAACTTAATATTTAAATTCATTTTGCACAAATGTATTGAGGTACCTACCCACCTAATATTTTTAAGTAAAAATGTAATTTAGCTATATATATAATATATTTTGTACGATAAAAATCAGAGGGAGCCCTCGGATTTTTAATTTAAATATCGAAAGTAATAATCAAAAGTTAAAAACTATAACCCGACTTCGCTTTCTGTCATCGGGGCTATCATTACGAATCTATTGACATCTCATTCGTTAAACCAATTAGTTCAAATTACTTTTCCTAAAGAGTATTTCGCATGGTCTATCGTAAAATTACAAGTTTCTATCTCTTATAATAGCTTAGGAATGCCAAGGGTGACCAACTTATACACCATTTTGGAGGTCGATTACTCGAAAATTATTCACTTTATTAAAAAGGTATTGTATGAAACTTACCTTTATTTAAAAATACCTATTCGAAGATACCCCACATAATGGGGTAGAATGAGAAAAAACAAATCATCCTCACTTCACATGTGTGGGGATCCACCCTTAATTTTTTTTATTATTTTAAGAAGTTAGCAGGGTTGGAGAGACTGACGCGGACATAGGTACAGAGTACAGACGGACGGACACGGCGAAACTATAAGTGTACCTTGTAATACTAGGGATTAAGGAACCTTAAAACAGCAAGTACATCAATTGGTTTTTAGCCGAGTCAAAAAAAACTTTACGTGGTGCGCGGATCGACTCTCTCTTGGCCACTCTGTACTTAATTTTTAGTACAGTCGCCGACAGATCTCGTGTGCCACTTTTGAACAACGGATTTCGATGAAATTTTGTATGATTTAAGCTCTGGGTTTATGGATTATAAGGTTAAGTTAAAGCCCTGGATTAAAATATAGGATACTTTTTATCCCGAAAAAGTACAATGTTCCCGTGGGATACTATATTTACGCGGGCGCATCCGCGAGCAACAGTTACTTGTCAAATAAAGTCGAAAAGTAGTAGGTACACCGTATCTGTCTTCAATCGCAAACATTTTTCATATTATTTATTTTAAGTTTAGTAGTAATAATAGATTTCATAGAAAAAGTAGGTTTTAAGTAGGTATTTCACAAAAATATTTAACATCTTTGTGTTTTTATTGTTCATCATTAGAATTTTTTACATAAATTTTGAGGTTATGTGAAAAAAGTGTAAATACAAAAGTTGTAGATCTTTTTATTACCTAAAACTTTTCCATTTGATTTTTTTCTATAGGACTTGTAGTTTTGCCCAAAATCGAGATAAACCGTTTCTACCATTAAAAACTTATACTTCCCGGCCTCAAATCACCGGTTAATTATATTTCCTTTTATTTTTATTATATTCTCTTAATTTTCCAATTTTTTTTTCACATTTTAACATTTTCAAAGGCTTCTGCTCTAGTCTGTTATAGCGCAAATGTACATTAAGATTAATACAACATTAATAAATTAATACGTGAAGCACAAACTTTCAGTTCTTTAAACAGTGCTTTCAGCAACAGCAGAACAACCGGATGAGTATGAAATTTTTCGGGTAGATAAAAAGCTAATATTTTTTCATTAATGCTTAGAAATAAATAAAATTAATAAAAAACAACGGGTTGCACTCCGGGGTGCCGGCAAAAGTGAAAACTTGGACATTAATTTGGAAAAACCGCCATCTAGGTTAAAAGATATTAACTAAAATAGTTTCATACTATGTTCGCGTAAAGGAACTAAGACAGCAAACAGTTGCAAGTTGCATCTTACGAATTTTCGATCAGGTTACGTGTCCTGACGCGAGTTTAATATCTTTTACCCATCCCAAGAAAAGTGATTAACGCGACGCCGCTTTTTTAAAGCGCATTTTTAAATTTTAACTCCTTTCCCCCCTCTAAAACCTAAATGGCTGGCGCGAAAAATCTAAAAAAAATCATGACGGTTGTCCATATTGCGATGAACTTTGAAGGAAAACTAATACAATAATAACGAAATAATAAGTAAATATAAAATATTGGTATAATGGTACGGACCCTACATGCGCGAGTCCGACTCGCACCTGGCCAATATTTCATATATATTTTTTATCTAAGATTTATAAGAATCCTTATTAAGGCCCTCCCCCGAGCAAAAGACCTTGAGGCGGTCAGCCGCATAACTCAGTTGAAAATTTTTCACATAACTTAGTTCAAAATTGACCAAAAAAAATAATTATACGGCGAATATCTAGCTTATGAAATTGCCTATCTATTGGTGTGTGTCCCAAATAAAGTTTACTTGTAAATACTATGGAGACGCTGAAACTATAATTCAATGAACATTCAATTATAGTTTCAGCGTCTCCATAGTATTAGGTTGGGGAAAAAGTTTCTTCGCATTTTATATAAAAATTCAAAAGGTTTTTTTATAAAGGTTATTTACAAGTGACTAAAGTATATAGGTGCCATTTTGTTCGATAACTTTTTGCCATCTTGTTGGTAGGTACATGATCCCATTGCTATAAAATTTTTGGGGCTTCTGATGAAAAAACTGCGACAAGTGGTTTTGGCAGTCCTCTTGTGATGTCAACCTGACACTGCCTAAGGAATTCTGCAGCGACCGAAACAGGTGGAAATCTGAAGGTGCAAGGTCAGGACTATACGGCGGATGCATTAACACCTCCCAGCCAAACTCCCGTAATTTTTTCTGAGTGGCTAAAGATGTGTGAGGTCTAGCGTTATCATAGTGAAAAACCACACCCCTTCTGTTGATTAATTCCGGCCGCTTTCTCTCAACTTCTTGCTTTAATCTCATCAGTTGTTCGCAGTACAGTTCAGAATTGATGGTCCTGCCTGGCGGTAACAGCTCATAATGAATAATGCCCTTCCAATCCCACCACACACACAGCATCACCTTGTTGCGAGTTAACCCGGGTTTCGCCACAGTCTGTGAAGCCTGACCGGCCTTTGACCACGATCTTTTTCGCACGTTCTTGTCGTACGTGATCCACTTTTCATCACCAGTTATCAGCTTCTTTAAAAATGGTTCGGTTTCATTACGTCGTAATAAAGAATCACAAATGAGTACACGGTTCATTAGGTTTCTTTCAGTGAGCTCATGAGGCACCCAAATATCGAGCTTTTTTGTGTACCCAGCTTTTTTCAAATGCGCCAAAACCGTTTTGTGGTCAATCCCCAGTTCTTCAGCTACATCGTAACTACTAATATGCCAATCTTGCTCCACTTTTTCAAAAATGGCAACAGTTTTGTCCGTAACAGAGCGACCAGAGCGACGTGCATCTTTGATATCAAAATTTCCGGATTGAAAACGCTTAAACCAAATTTGCGCTACTCTCACAGATACTGCATTAGGTCCATAAACATCACAAATTTTTTTCGCGGCTTGTGTTGTATTTTTACCTTTTTTGTAATAAAATTTTAAAATGTATCGAAATTCTTCATAAGAATCACTCATTTTAACAATAAGAAAAACAAATGAAAATCTCAAATTTACCTAATTTGAATTTGGAATTGTCTTCTGTAAAATTAAAACTTTTTAATGATACCAAAATCAGCCAGATACAATTGGTATAGCCCAAGATATTTTATGACAAGTTCATACATACTATAATGCGAAAAGACTTTTTCCCCAACCTATTATTTACAAGTTAATTTTATTTGGGACACACACCAATAGATAGGCAATTTCATAAGCTAGATATTCGCGTTTAAATTTTTTTTTGGTAAATTTTGAACTAAGTTATGTGAAAAATTTTCAACTGAGTTATGCGGCTGACCGCCTCAAGGTCGGGGGAGGGCCTTAAGATCAAACTTAAAAAAAATGTGAATTCTACATACATACATACTTACATATAATCACGCCTTTTTCCCGTAGGGGTAGGCAGGACCGCCTCTTTCCCGTAGGGGTAGGCAGAGACCACTTCCTTCCACTTGCCACGATCTTTACATACTTCTTTCGCTTCGTCCACTTTCATTCTTATCATCCATTCCTCCTCTTACATTCAACGTAGCCAAGCGTCTCTCCATGGTCCGAAAATGTGAATTCTATTATGGTCGAATTTTGAGGTCGCCCAATAATCCAATAGCACCAGCTAAGCACACACGGGGTAGAAATCGCTTCAAGATTTCCAAACACATTAGGTGCCTGGGCTAGCTCTTAGGTTCTCAAGTTAGAGCTCTTATAACGCGTTTCAAATGAGAATAGGAACGTCAATGACCTTATATTCTGTCAAATGTCACTTGAATAGTGCGATTTTCAGAAAATCTTATGTGCATATAAATATTAATAGTCTTGCATCGAATTTAAATAAAATCGTTACATAGTAATCAATTATCTAAACATAAATTTAACTATCAAAACAGTCTAAATTCGAAACAATATGGCGCCGACTCGATCCTATTCTCACTTGAATCGCACTATACAACCTTAGTCCTTCGGCAAAAAAAAAGTACCTAGGCATATTTCATTAGACTTAGTACAGGATATATTGGGTATTGCTAGGGTTCCGTACCTCAAAAAGAAAAAACTCGCCAAGTGCGAGTCGGAATCGTGCACGAAGGGTTCCGTACAGAACGACAAAAGAATCACGTTTCTTGTACGGAAGCCACCTCAAATATTTATTTTATTCTGTTTTTAGTAGTTGCGGTAAAATTTTCATAGCGGCATCAGAAATACATACTTAAATCTTCTGTGAAAATTTCAACTATCTAGCTATCACGGTTAAAGTGATATAGCCTGGTGACAGACAGACGGACCACGACGGACAGACAGCGAAGTCTCAGTCATAGGGTCCCGTTTTACCCTTTGGGTATGGAACCCTAAAATGGAAGTCCTTATATTTTGAAATAATACGTGTACATTCTTATCAGCATATATACATATTTTTTTTAGGATTTTTACTGAAGATTTTAGCTAATGTAGTAGTGCTCTAAATTATAATAGAAGCGCGGACAGACAGACAGACAGGCATATGGATGGACAGAGCGAAACTATAAGGGTTCCTCAAGTATTACGGAACCCTAAAAATGAGGAAATTGATTTACAACGCAGTAGGTACGCGGGAATATTCTATTAACTTCATGCAATATATTTATTTCTGTGTGTATCTGCTTACTTATGTTTTGTTTATATTATGTAGGTACTAACTACAGTTTACTACCATATTTAAAAATATTTTGTAAAGTAGTGTAACTCTACCTACCTGTCATTCTTCCTTCTTGTCGGTCCTGTGTTAGTTGTAGAGGAGTTTGTGCCACTTCCATGTTATTAGTCCCAATATCTAAGAAACTCGCATTAAAATTGCGAAACTTTTAATAAATATTAACTACAAACATAATTATTTACAAGCAACCATTACACAAAATGTCCATTCTAAATTCGAAAGTTCAAAATTTAGATTCTTATTTTTGTTGCGATGTTTTTTTACGTTTGACAAACGCGAGGCACAGGCCGCGCGCGGCTACAGCCAGGGCACTTTTGACAGAGTGCTACAACGTGCACTAGTTCGAAGGCGGGGCGAAACCCCGCCCTATTGCTTTTCGCGTCTGACTCTACCCTGGGCAGGGGGAGAGTTCGATTTTGGGTCAGCCGTTAAGCGTCCGTTTTAAGCTTTAATTTGTGGCATTACGGCGCAGCATCGACCATTTAGAATAATGAAGTCGTTTCGAGCGAGTATTAAATGAATATTTATTTTTTATTGCTTTTGTAAATTACAATATGTACTTTTTTATTTTATAAATTTGTATTAAATTTTCTTTTATACAATAAATGATTTATGTTAATATTTATGAACTTACAAAAAGCTTACGAAGCTTAAGGAAAAACTTTTTAATTACTAATTGTCTAATTTCATAAAAATAAATATTTGTAACTCTTTTCTTAGATATTAAGTATATTAGCTTCGTAGTCCGTCCTTTGTTTTATCTCTAGGGGTTGGTGAGGTTCTGAGTTCGATCCTATGTTGCTGAAAATGCAGTTCGATTGAATTATTGTATTTAGTCCGCACTTGTTCTCAGCTCTAGCTGTAGTAGATACCTATGGGGTTCTGTATTGTAATCCTTTTCGAAATTTAATTTTTATGGATGTGTATTACTTAATAATATTTTTTTCCTCTGAGAATTCAGTAGAAAAATTTTACTCCGCCGCGCTGCTTATTAAAGTTACCAAAATATGAATGTTATTTGTATTGTGCCCAATAAGAAGAGGGTATATTTAAGGCGTGGCGTGGCACCGCGAAAAGTGGCGTCAGAGAGGAAAAGTCAACAATTTCCCGCGCTGAGTCCGCCAATCAGAATACCATATTTCATTTTGTCATTCGTAGGTATTGTATTGTAGGTATTATATTAATTTATTACCTAACATTATAAATAAAACTTATTTCGTGTTTTTTATTCAACTTAGTTTTCTTAACATTAGAGTTAAGTAAGTATGTACAGTACTTAATTGGTCGTCCTTGGGAAAACTGAAATTAAAATGGCACCACGGAAATAAAAGTACCTAGGTTTAAAACAGTTATTTCGAAACTATATTTAAGATGTCTGAATATAAAAACGAATCTTTACCTGTGTGTCCATTAACATTAACGTAGACCATAGACCAATCATACTTACAATTTAATAAAAGTTTTAAACTTATTTGACTTTCATGATTATGATTAGGCAATTTATTTTATGATTAATGTTACCATTGATTAATTTCTTTTTATAATAATACATCTATGAATATAACTTATATTTATTACACAAGGTCAAATACTAATAAAACTTATTTCGTGTTTTTTATTCAATTTAGTTTTCTTAACATTAGAGTTAAGTAAGTATGTACCTAATTAGTCGTCCTTGAGAAAACTGAAATTAAAATGGCACAACGGTAATAGAAGTATTAGGTTTAAAACAGTTATTTTGAAACAATATTTAAGATTTCTATGAAGATAAAAAGAATCCTTGTCTGTGTGTATTTCGTATAAACATAGACCAATCATACAATTAAATAAAAGTTTTAATCTTAATCGACTTTTATGATTATAATTAGGTAATTAAGTTTATGATTGATATAACACATAGCATAGGTGTAGCTTCAATTCTCGTATTTAAAGTAGACATTCATTTTACTTTGATTGGATTGAAAGTGAAGCGACAACCATGACGGATTTTATGACGTTTTGACGTTACCAATAAGAGCGCGTTTAACGTTCATAAAAACACCGTTTGAGAGTTTTAGCGTATCGGAACTGTAATTGAATTAATGCAAGTTTTATTTAGCAGAATTGCCCCTCAGGTTAAATACTTATAAGATTAATTTGTTTTAGATCATAACTTATAATAATTTATAATTATTACCAAGCTATTAATAAGCGCCTATCATAAATGCTTATCCTGTAAATACCCTTTATTGATTTGATCTTTTGATATTTTTAGTTATCGTACCGCGTAGATGATATTTTTAGAAATGTTATTGTACGCGCAACCTGCTTTTATAGTAAAATAGGTATTGGTAGTCCTAAATATTATTAAATGCTACCAGGTCATGTAATTTTAATGCCATGAAATAGGTTAGGGCACTATATTTTCACCATTGCATTATTTATTAACTTAGAAGCTTTAATTAAAAATAATAAAAAACACTTTGGGCCACATACCTTGCCGCAGTCTTTAATTTGGCAACAAAGATTGCCATCATAATTCATATTTTATTCTTAGTTAACGGGTTTACAAAAAACACTTATTGACATAAAAAAGGTTTTTATTAATTACACTAACTTATAAATTTATAAAATTTATATTTTAAACCTTATTAGATACCTTCTTATCTATAAGATACCTACTATTTATTTTTAATTGGTGGAACTACATTTAGATTTTCTCGTATGAGCTGTCGCAAGATTAATGGCTGATGTAACAAAACCTCATCTCACACCCAAACTCTACATTAACTTAATTCATACTAATATTTTAACAATTATTTGGGCGCTGTTAAAAATTTAAAAATCCAAAGTAAAATATAAAGATACATATTTCTCTATATTTATAGTAAGTAGGTAGGACCACTAGTGTAACAAAATATATCATCATGAAAATATGTCATAATTCTGTGACGTGAAATCCCCTGCAATTCTCAAAGGAACTCCAAAAACTACCCACAAGTCAATCGCCAAACTCCGTACAGTAAAACACCCGCGCCCCCTCGTGGGAAGGGGGTCACTTCCCCCTTTTGCCCCCGAATTACCGCTCACCCCTTAACCGCGGTCTTCAGTGACAGTTCAATAAAGCATGGCGACCAATCGTGGCAAACGTCGCCCGGTATAAGCCAATAGGATTAACGCTATGCTCGTCTCCTTTCAACTTTAATAATTTCAGATAAGCGCATCCCGCTCGCACTCACAGCCAGCGAATTCTTGATTCGATTGCGATTGATTTCTTTATTTGAATTTTCTTTTGTTTTTCGTCTCAGTGAACGCGAAATCCGTTTATGGACTGAAGTAGGTAGGTAACAGTTTGTTTAAAAGGTATGATAGTGACCCAAATATGCTGAAACATTGCTTGCTACATCTTGCTACATCGTGTTGCTACACGACTTTCGGTTCTCCTTTGTCACGTCTTTTTAAAGGAATCTCGAGATACTAATGAACCTATATTCTTTATTACCCGAGTACAGTAGCTTAAATTATATTTTAACACGTCATATTAGTATGCTGGTAGGTATGTATGTTCATATAATATATATTAAATAATAATTTACTTATATTTATTTGTATCTACTTAATATTATAATTATTTTAATGACGTCTGAATCTACTATATGATTTCTGAGACAAAAATGGTTGTCTGTTAAGTCGGTTTAGGAATGATAAGTTTGCGTGATTTATCTCATCACAAGGCGAACGTTTAGGCCGATCGTACCTCTCTATCGCTTGTTCTGCGCTCTCGCTTGCACGCTCGGCTCAGGAGGAACGTGACAATTTTTCATGCGTGCAGCCGGCGTTCATTGATTTATATGACGTTATCACGACAAACTTATGCGAAAAATCCGCCGGTAAAATTTTTCCGCATGTTTCGATATACCTTATAATATTTTACAGAGATAAATGGCTTGGCATACTTAGTTAATTGGCGTAGTTTTTCCCTAAAAATTTTCAGGGAGCTCGTACCTACCTCCATATATAGGGGTGAAAACTACATTTAAAATATTAAGTTTCATTAATAAACTCAGAAATATTGAGGCATTACTACCTACTTGTATAGGGGGCAGGAACTTCAGCTGGTGGTACTTGATAGTATAAAGCTAGATTAATCGCCTCACAACTCGGAACGGACGTTAGGTACCTATGATATGGGTCCCGGGTTCCGACGAACTTACATACATACATATAATCACGCTTTTTTCCCGTAGGGGTAGCTACCTACCCCTACACCTTCCTTCTCTACAGAAGACTACTTCTTTCCACTTACTACGATCCTTACATACTTGTTTCGCTTCGTTTACTTTAATTCCTACCATCCATTCCTCCTCTTACATTCAACGTAGCGAAGCGGCTCTCCATGGGCCACACGCCTCCGCGAGAAACGAGACGCGATGGGTGGCGAACCACATCGCCGCCATTTTGGATAATTAAATTATTTTTATGATTATCCATTGAGTTCCCACGAATTGGTGTAGAGGGTAGGAATAGGGAAAGGGAAGGATAGGTAGTGTGGAAAGGAAGATTGGAAAGTTAGAGTGGGAAATATGAAATGTAGGATATTACCGCCCAGGAGGGCAAGGGATAGGAAAGTAATAGCTAGGGAAAACGAGATCACATACCCGTATCCTATACCACAACTACAGGACAGGTAAGTTGGGATGAGTATCCCATGACAGATTCCGACGATTTATCGTTTAAAAGATATCTAGTAAAATTGTTCAAGGGGGGTTATTCCCACCAAACGAGATTTTTTAAAATGTATTATGAGTTTATTTAATCCTTTAGGTTTTTTTGTATCCGTACTAGATTGTCTAAATGCTACTCTATAATGTATGGAAGGAATAGGAAACGTCGTGTTGGTTTTTGATTCATGCCAACCGCGTAAAGCCCGTCACAGACATAGCTATAATATATATTAACTAGCGACCCGCCCCAGCTTCGCACGGGTACAATACTGATACTTATACTACAGAATGTCTTTAAACCTCTAACAAAACGGGCGAAATCTAGTCAAAACAAACAGAAAAAAATTAATATAGGTACCTACTAAAACTCAATGAAATAAGTAGGTGGGTATACTTTTATCGTATGAAATACCATAGATCTAAACTCCCCCCCGCACGCGCACGGCGCGCGCCTTGGTGACGCCCGCTTCACAACGGGCCGTGCAGCAGAAATCGTAATATTTTAATTTCGCCATAACTTCAAAACCAAACGTCCAATTTCAATCATTCAAAGACCAAATATTATCTACATAAACTGTACTTAGTGGTGAAATAATTTATTTTGATAAGGATTAATAGCATGAGTAAAATAAACGCGTTTAAATGTAGTCCAAAAAAAAATCAAGATTTCTAAATAAAAAAATGGTTGTTGTGCCTCACTCGACATAGATAGGTATAGTGTGTCGCGGACTTTTTTGTAGATATTTATAAGATCTACAATTAATTAGAACATTTTAGGGTTCTATCTTTTATAGTTTAGGCAGCGTACGCAAAATAAGTAACTTTTCTGGTTGATTTTTTACACCTTGTGTCCGAAAAACCCAAATATTTTACGGAACACTATTTTTTCCAAAATAAAATTTAGCCTATGTTACTCGTGGATAATGTAGCTTTCGAATGGTGAAAGAATTTTTGAAATCGGTCCAGTACTTTTTGAGCCTATTCATTACAAACAAACAAACAAACAAACAAACAAACATACAAACAAAGTTTTCCTCTTTATAATATTATTAGTGTAGATATATCGAGATATATACTATATTATAGCAAGCCTAAGCAAGCTACCACACACGGAAGCTATACTCTAGATATATATTTTGCCCTCACTCGGTCTGCGGTCGTCCATACCAAAATATATATTAATATGGCAAAATATACCGTCGACGGATATAGATATATCCGTCGACATATTTTGGTGACGTCATAGAAATATATATTATAGCTGCGTGTGCTGTCATCGAAAATTTGTATAGAAAATATACCGTAATATGCTTTGCTATGATTCATATTAATATAATATGTTATTTATAATATGTATTTTCCCTGGCCTACCGGAATCCGGATCACACAGTCCTAGCCTTAGACGAGTGAATTCAGCAGACCATAATTTGAATCTGCTGTCATAGACATCATCATGTTTATTTTATTCTTCTTATCCCTCTATAATCACGTCATTGGCAATTATTTGAATCCCGACTGGATAGATACAAATTGAATAATAGCCCAGCAGGTATCCCGCTGTGACGACAGCGGCAGGCGACGTTTGGACTGTCATGGCCGCCCCTTGGTTTTGACAATATTTGGCGGGAACGTCTGCAATTTGTTAGTTTTTTTTATTTACTGGATGCTGCCCGCGGCTTCGTTGGCGTAGAAAGATAACCTATCAATCTCGCGGAAATCGTACGTTATTTCGCAAGTCCTTCATCTGAAAATATTTTTGATTGTTACTTAATAATCTATTAGGTTGGGGAAAAAGTTTCTTCGCATTTTATATAAAAATTCAAAAGGTTTTTTTATAAAGTTTATTTACAAGTGACTAAAGTATATAGGTGCCATTTTGTTCGATAACTTTTTGCCATCTTGTTGGTAGGTACATGATCCCATTGCTATAAAATTTTTGGGGCTTCTGATGAAAAAACTGCGACAAGTGGTTTTGGCAGTCCTCTTGTGATGTCAACCTGACACTGCCTAAGGAATTTTGCAGCGACCGAAACAGGTGGAAATCTGAAGGTGCAAGGTCAGGACTTAGGACTATACGGCGGATGCATTAACACCTCCCAGCCAAACTCCCGTAATTTTTTCTGAGTGGCTAAAGAAGTGTGAGGTCTAGCGTTATCATGGTGAAAAACCACACCCCTTCTGTTGATTAATTCCGGCCGCTTTCTCTCAGCTTCTTGCTTTAATCTCATCAGTTGTTCGCAGTACAGTTCAGAATTGATGGTCCTGCCTGGCGGTAACAGCTCATAATGAATAATGCCCTTCCAATCCCACCACACACACAGCATCACCTTGTTGCGAGTTAACCCGGGTTTCGCCACAGTCTGTGAAGCCTGACCGGCCTTTGACCACGATCTTTTTCGCACGTTCTTGTCGTACGTGATCCACTTTTCATCACCAGTTATCAGCTTCTTCAAAAATGGTTCGGTTTCATTACGTCGTAATAAAGAATCACAAATGAGTACACAGTTCATTAGGTTTCTTTCAGTGAGCTCATGAGGCACTCAAATATCGAGCTTTTTTGTGTACCCAGCTTTTTTCAAATGCGCCAAAACCGTTTTGTGGTCAATCCCCAGTTCTTCAGCTACATCGTAACTACTAATATGCCGATCTTGCTCCACTTTTTCAAAAATGGCAACAGTTTTGTCCGTAACAGGGCGACCAGAGCGACGTGCATCTTTGATATCAAAATTTCCGGATTGAAAACGCTTAAACCAAATTTGCGCTACTCTCACAGATACTGCATTAGGTCCATAAACATCACAAATTTTTTTCGCGGCTTGTGTTGCATTTTTACCTTTTTTGTAATAAAATTTTAAAATGTATCGAAATTCTTCATAAGAATCACTCATTTTAACAATAAGAAAAACAAATGAAAATCTCAAATTTACCTAATTTGAATTTGGAATTGTCTTCTGTAAAATTAAAACTTTTTAATGATACCAAAATCAGCCAGATACAATTGGTATAGCCCAAGATATTTTATGACAAGTTCATACATACTATAATGCGAAAAGACTTTTTCCCCAACCTATTATTAGCACAGCAACTTAATTTTTGGTAACAATACAGTATTTTTAAAGACCTCCAAAAAAAAGTCATCCTTGACTTGACAAAAAATCAAAGCTATTTTTTGAAAATGGAATATTTTTAATGGAGTAATGCCGCCGACATTAATTAATTTGTGCTGCAGAAGCGAGCTATTAGAGCTTTTTATAAGATGTCCCCATAGTCCATACGCCTCCTTAAGAGTAAAATTTAAAGAAAGAGGGATACTGACTGTACACTCTCAACACATTTTTGATAATGTTATGTGTGTAAAAAAATATAGTAGGTAATGAATTTGATAAAAATGTGACCAACACAAGATAAATACTTACCTACTAGGAATAAGCACAAGCTGGCTGTACCAGTGACTAGACTCAGTAAAATAAGCAATTCTTTTAAATGTAGAAACATACGTTTCTATAATAAACTCCCATAAAATTTCAAAAATGTGTCAATAAATAAATTTAAATTATTATTTTTAAACAAAAAATTAAACAGACTTCCAAAGTAGAAAATACACAAAAAACTAGATATGAAATAAAACATATTTTCTAAATAAGTCCCTTTTTAAATTCGGCTAAAATTTTAACTATTTCTCTACTCAATATTCTTAATTTTGAAGTCGGTATCAGCCCATGAGTTTCTTACGCCGCGCCGCGCTGGTTCTTCTCGCCTTATTAGGGTTACGAACGGTAAGTGTAATCCTTTTTTTCTCTCTTTGTTTGACGTTCAGAAAACAAAACCTTGTATTATTAGGGTTCCGTACCTGGAAAGGAAAAATCGGAACCCTTATAGGATCACTTTGTTGTCCGTCCGTCTGTCTGTCAAGACCCTTTTGCTCAGGAACGCGTGGAGGTATCAAGCTATAGGTAATTCATATCAAATACCAAGTCTACTGCCCTTGGAGCTGTGAAAAAATATTTTTAATAATTTTAAACTTACTATACCCCTTTCCTCATGAACACGTAAAGGTATTAAATTGATTCATATACTACATGATTATCAAATACTCAGGTCTATAATACCTTTAAGCTATAGCAAAATCACTACAGGTTTGTACGGAATCCTCGGTGCGCGAACCCGACTCGCACTTGCCGGTTTTTTATTCTGAATAATAATTTTCTGAAAATTAATTCTAATTTTTTCTTTCAGTAATGTAGTAGGTACATACATTTTTTTATTTTAAGATTTTCACCACCAGAAAACTGGCATGAAATAGCGCGTTTTTTGTTTCGATGATAAGAAGGTAACGGAGGTTTTAATATTATTATTAAGTTGGTACAATCTTTAGTCATTTACTATGCAATTAGCTGTAAATATTTTAAAATAACGTTTCGCCGTTTGATTAGGTACAATATCGACAAAATTCCTGCTCGACCAGTTTCTAAACATTTTCCTTTGCTCGAGGACGCCTTAAAATATTTAAACATAAAGGAAGTGACCGAAACGATTGCAGGCGTGATTGAAGTCCGTATTTACACGTGAATATGTGTTGTGCTAGGTTGTGCACGATTCTTGTCCGATACTAGGTCTAGGTACATATATTTTACGCTGGCTATCTACCACTAAGGATGTAGGTAAGTATGTAGATTGCTTGCAGGTACCTACTTGTATTTGTAGGTACCTATTCTAGATGTTGTGAATAGGGATTCCATACGTCCCGTATATCCCGGAACGTCCCATAGTTTTTAGGTATTATTTAAAACGTCCCACTGCGCCGGGTCAAGAGGCAAGCGTTTTACCGTTAATCAGGCGATCTAGGGCTAAAAATAAAAATTCACACAATGCTCGCAATATGGCTATGGGCCATACACATCCTAGTTCCTACTTACTATTATAATTAACTAGCTTATGCGCACGGCTCCGGCCGCGTAAATACATTATCCCGCAGGAACACTACTTTTTCGGGATAAAAAATATCCTATGTCCTTTCCCGGGATCCAAAGTACGTATAGACCAAATTTCATAAAAATCGGTTCAGCGGTTAAAGCGTGAAGAGGTAACAGACAGACAGACAGACACACTTTCGCATTTATAATATTAAGTATAGAAGTATAGATGTGAAAGTTTGTGAGGATGGATTGATGTTTGTTCCTCTTTCACGCAAAAACTAAACGGATTTTGGTATGACAGTAGTTTAGGCTCTGGATTAAAGCATAGGCTACATTTTATTCCGTAAAAGTACAGTATTCCGGTGGGATACTATATTACCGCGGGCGGAGCCGTGGGCAAAAGCAAGTAAATAATATGAGCTTGGTGCGTGCGTTGGCGCGCTATTAAAACTAATAAGAATATTATGTTAAAAATGGGTTAAAACTCACTCGATCCTTAGAAAAAAATTTTTTTTTGTCCCGGGTAAAAAACCCAAGTCCCATATTTTTTGGCTCACATTATAAGTTATCCCTTAGAGGCTGAAAAAATCTGGCAACCCTAGTTATGAACATTCGTATCAATCCGTCCAAAACAATGACCACAATAATTGGTACACGAAAACCCTTTGTCAATCCAGGAGCAATTGCATCAGTGCAGCGACTGTGTGTACGCTTTACAACGACTGGCCGGGTATTGGATGTTTTTCCACTTACCGGAAGCGGTCCGGCGCGGGGCCGGCCGGCATATTGTGTCCTGTGGGAGTCATCGCTTGCGCTGTGCTGGTAAGTGAAAAAACGTGCCATATAATAAAAAAAAATGTAATAAAATATTCAGGCTAGGACTATGTGATCCGGAATCCGGAAAGGCCTGGGACAATTCAGGGCATTGAAAATAGAACTCTACGCTTATTCAATAAAGCTGAAAATCGAACAGACAAGTGTCGAGTCAAATATCAATGTCATATAGGACAGCTCGACACTTCCGATTGTCAACTCTATTGTATTAGAGCCAGAGTTCTATTTTCAGTGCTCTAAATTTTTTCCCGGCCTTACAGATTCCGGAGCATATAGTCGCAGCCTAAGTGAAAAAACATTCCATATAATATATTCAGGCTGGGACTATGTGATTAGGAATCCGGAAGGCCGCGGAAAATTCAGAGCATTCAATGAAACTCTGCGCCAATACAACAGAGTTGAAAATCGATTACACGTGTCGAGTCAAATTTCAATATCATAAATAACAGCTCGACACTCGACACTTCGATTTTTAAGTCTATTCTATTAGCGCAGAGATCTATGTTCAATGCTCTGAATTTTCTCGGGCCCGCTGGATTCCGAATCATATAATCTCATGCATTTTTGCTCCCCCGGCGGTTGCCGGTGACGTGCCGGGCCGGTAAGTGGAAAAAACAGATCAACACCAGCAGCTACCGACTATTATAATTCGTACTAGTAATGCCCATAATTTCACTAAGGTGTATTATGTGCCCTAACTAGATCCTTCTGCAACTTCGTACGCGCATAAGAAAATCTCACGATAACCGTACATTTGGTTGCGTGTTACTCGTTCTGAAAATTTCAACCCGCAGAACAAGTGGACGGTCGCAGGCCAAAGTTGATAATAAAGAATTGAAGGCTATTGTGGAAGCCATCGCAAAACACGTCCGAGTTAGCTGCAGGCTGCGGTGTCTACACTAATATTATAAAGAGGAAAACTTTGTTTGTATGTTTGTTTGTTTGTTTGTTTGTAATGAATAGGCTCAAAAAGTACTGGACCGATTTCAAAAATTCTTTCACCATTCGAAAGCTACATTATCCACGAGTAACATAGGCTAAATTTTATTTTGGGAAAAAATAGGGTTCCGTAAGATATTTGGGGTTTTCGGACACAAGGTGTAAAAAATCAACCAGAAAAGTTACTTATTTTGCGTACGCTGCCTAAACTATAAAAGATAGAACCATAAAATGTTTTAATTAATTGTAGATCTTATAAATATCTACAAAAAAGTCCGCGACACACCATACCTATCTATGTCGAGTGAGGCACAACAACCATTTTTTTATTTAGAAATCTTGAATTTTTTTTGGACTACATTTAAACGCGTTTATTTTACTCATGCTATTAATCCTTATCAAACTAAATTATTTCATCACTAAGTACAGTTTATGTAGATAATATTTGGTCTTTGAATGATTAAAATTGGACGTTTGGTTTTGAAGTTATGGCGAAATTAAAATATTACGATTTCTGCTGCACGGCCCGTTGTGAAGTGGGCGTCACCAAGGGAGTTTAGATCTATGAGTAAGGTACCCGCGCGGCTCATTTTAAATTAATTAATATTCTTAAGCATTTCATGCAGATTATTTTACCCCTACACTATATACTTTAAATTAATAACTTAGAAGTTATCGCAAAATAACAGCGTGTGTTTTCGCAGCACAGCGAGTGAGTTAGGCCGAATGCGATTATGCGCGATCGATCCTTAAGAATTAGTGGGTAAATACTTGAATACCTATTTATTTAGTGTTTGTTGTATAATTATTAGTCCTTAAGAGTATAGGTATTTCATACGATAAAAGTATACCCACCTACTTATGTCATTGAGTTTTAGTAGGTACCTATATTAATTTGTTTTGACTAAATTTCGCCCGTTTTGTTAGAGGTTCAAAGACATTCTGTAGTATTAGTATCAGTATTGTACCCGTGCGAAGCCGGGGCGGGTCGCTAGTTAGTGATAAAACTGTTTTAATCCACTTGAAACAAATTGGGAAGGTGAAAAAGCTTGAAAGGTACCTGAGTACAGCAAACTGACAAACGCGCGTCGACTGCTGCGTTCCATTACTCAACCGGCACAATAATGAAGGGATTTTAAATCAAATCATTACCCGTGATGGAAAGTGGGTCATGTAAAATAATCGGAAACGCTCATCGCAATAGCTGAACCCTGGCGAACCAGCCAAAGCCTGTCCCAAGCGAAAATTTACTCAAAAAAAGTTACTTGTGAGCGTTTGGTGGACTAGTGCCGATGTCGTTCACTACAGCTTTCTTAAATCTGGCCAGACGATTACGGCAGATGTCTATTGCCAGCAACTGCAAATCATTATGGAAAAGTTAGCTGCTAAACAACCGAGGTCCGAGGTTGGTCATTCGCTCTAGGTCATTGCAGCTTCAGGACAACGTTAGACCACACACTGCACAACAGACGGCTACCAAATTAGAGGAGCTTTAATAAGAATGTCTAAGACTTCCACCGTACCTACTCCCCGGACCTTGCTCCAACAGATTACCATTATTTTCGAAATTTGAATAATTACTTCTTTTAAGGAAAAATTCAACTCCGATGGGGCAGTCCAAAGCCCCTTTAAAGATTTTATGTTTCCTGTCCAAATGGTTTTTTTAGTAAAGGAATCAATGAACTACCAATGAGATGGCAAAAGTGCATAGATAGCAATGGTAGATATATATGTATTATGTACCTACTTTTAATAAATATATATATTGTTTAAAAAAATCGACTTTATGTACCTACCTCCTTTACAAAACGCCAATTTCATATGTAATGACGTAATCTATACTAATATTATAAAGAGGAAAACTTTGTTTGTATGTTTGTTTGTTTGTTTGTTTGTTTGTTTGTTTGTAATGAATAGGCTCAAAAAGTACTGGACCGATTTCAAAAATTCTTTCACCATTCGAAAGCTACATTATCCACGAGTAACATAGGCTAAATTTTATTTTGGAAAAAAATAGGGTTCCGTAAGATATTTGGGTTTTTCGGACACAAGGTGTAAAAAATCAACCAGAAAAGTTACTTATTTTGCGTACGCTGCCTAAACTATAAAAGATAGAACCATAAAATGTTCTAATTAATTGTAGATCTTATAAATATCTACAAAAAAGTCCGCGACACACTATACCTATCTATGTCGAGTGAGGCACAACAACCATTTTTTTATTTAGAAATCTTGAATTTTTTTTGGACTACATTTAAACGCGTTTATTTTACTCATGCTATTAATCCTTATCAAAATAAATTATTTCATCACTAAGTACAGTTTATGTAGACAATATTTGGTCTTTTAATGATTAAAATTGGATGTTTGGTTTTGAAGTTATGGCGAAATTAAAATATTACGATTTCTGCTGCACGGCCCGTTGCGAAGTGCGGGCGTCGCGTCGCGTCGTCGCCAAGGCGTGCGAGTTTAGATCTATGAGTAAATTTTTTGTTTTGTGTTCGTTGTAACTATGACGGATAGATACTTGAGTAACTATTTATTTAGTGATTGTTGTATTGTTAGTTCTGAAAAGTGTAGGTATTTCATACGATAAAAGTATACCCACTTACTTATTTCATTAAGTATTAGTAGGTACCTATATTAATTTGTTTCTGTTTGTTTTGACTAAATTTCACCCGTTTTGTTAGAGGTTTAAAGACATTCTGTTATCTGTAGTATTAGTATCAGTATTGTACCCGTGCGAAGCCGGGGCGGGTCGCTAGTATAATATATTTAGGCATAGATGTATTATATTATCACTATATTTAGGTAAATATTTGAAAGATAGATTTGACGCTGATTAAATATGGATATGCATAAAACTCAAAAATGCTATAAGTCTACTTGTATCACTTTTCACTGAGGGAACAGAAATATGTCATTCCAATCTGTTATGGATATTGATGATACAGTCGAAAATGTATATGTAATGTAAATATAATAAGTACTATCGAATAAATCAGGCATAAGATGAAAATTGCTTGCCGCGACGTTGGGTCATGCCAACGCACACATACTCACGTGTATTACTGTATTACATAGTTAAACTACGTCTGCGGTCGTTGCGGTCACTTTTGTGGTAAAATATTTTAACATGTTTTAATTATTTTTCCTAGCGCAAAGGAAAATGTTTAGAAACTCTGCTTGACCAGCAGGAAGTTTGTGGATATTGTACCTACGAATTTAATCTCTTTAACTATATAGTCCAGGAGCCTTGGACAGAGTGAGTGTAATGTGAAATGTCAGAACAATAACAAAGTACATAAAGTATATAAAATACTAGCTGTCCCGGCAAACTTCGTACCGCCTTAGCGCCACCTACCGCCTACCGGGTCCAATTGTAAATGTAAACCATTCTCAAATCCTCATGAACACATACAAAAAGTTTTATCAAAATCGGTCCAGCCGCTTAGGAGGAGTTGACATACACACGCACACAAGAAATAATATAATATATTAAGATATTAAAGGGACTACGTAGTACGTAGTTACGAATGCTTACACACACGTAGATACCTGACGAGTGACGTATGATGTGTCGGGTATAGGTCGCGCAACAAATTAGGATCTTTCGACAAAAGTAGAGGGGGTATGCGCAGAAGTCAGTTTTTGGGTGTGTTTGACGGTAGCGGGCTCGGGCGGGGAGGTGTGGATGCGCCGAACGCATGCCGAACGTGGCTGCCGACACGCTATTGGTACGTTAGTAATATTATACATTATTTGCTATTGGTCACATGTCCCCTTCACTTTCACTGAGCGCTCATAAACCGTTGCGCGACCTGTAGGTAGGATTTGGTTTGCAGCAAACCAATATGACAGCACGACGCTCGGGTGTTTGATTTTCAGCTATATTGTATTAGCACAGAGTGCTATTTCCAGTGCATTCTGATTTTGTACAATGTTTCAACTCTCAAGAATACTTCTTCCCAAACTTAAAGAAACAAATAATTAAAAAAATAATGTTTTATAATGTTATTCTGTCCTTATTACATTAAAATAAATTTCTAAAAGTTTTATCAAATCGCTTGTCGATGTTATATCGATCCAAATGTTAATTTTGATAATACAAGAAAATACAGAATCTAAAATTGACCTTAAGAAATCCTCCCCCTAGAGGTTTTATTCCCTAATTTTAGGTAGAAACCTCTAAGTTGGCGACCAAATCCGTGGTCAGCTCCGGACCGAATCCGTACATATGTTATTACTATTAGCAACCAAATGTGTCAATCCCATACTTGTTTGATTTCGAACTTCGTTATTGTAATTATAGAAGTCACCTTGACTAAAGCTCCAGAGCTGACAAAAGTAAAAAAAAAACGATTTAAAATTCAATATTATTTATTTCGCCAATACAGTACATATAAACATTACATTTTATTACAACAGGAATATTACGAAACCCATTACATAAATAGGAGTATTATATACTCATTCACAGAAACTGGTGGTCACCGAACCCTGGCGGTGGAAAATGGTCCGCATCTGGTGGTGGTCTGCGGCCCGGCATGGGTCCTACACCGGGTGGACCGAACGGGTCGAACCTGGCTCCGGGTGGAACAGCACCCCTGAAATAGGATAATAATAAAAATAATTATATCTATGGACGCTTCACACCACGTCAATCTGGTCCCGTGGTAAGTTCTCGAAGAACTTGTGTTACGGGTACCAGACAACGGAAATATATTTAATACTTTTATATTATGTATACACATATTTTAGATTTTTATTATATTATACACATAATATATATTTAATACACATCCATGACCGAGGAACACGGAAAACTTTTTGTTCCTTCGGCGGGATTCGAACCCGCGACCCCCGGCTTGTGCACCAACATGCTCAACCACTGAGCCACAGAGGTCGTCATATGTTTCATGTTTTTTACTTTTGGTCTCAAAAACACAACACTGACATAAACAATACCAGAGAATTTTCGAATGCCTTGCATCGTAGAATTCGAACATGGATACGGATACTAATATATAATATCTGTATTATCTATGGATATGGATATAAATATGAGAATAATATTATACCGGTTACGGATATGTAATTATTTCGGATTATCCGGTAATTTCGAATGAGAACATATGATTAATAAAGAATATCGAAAGTAAAATACTAAATTTAGACCCCACCTTTATTCGAAATTATCTAAAACTTTTATATCAGATTCGGATACGGTTACGGATAGTTTTTATTACGGATATCGGATAGTTTCTGTTACTCTTACGGAGCTCCATAACATCCCTAGTAAAAATTGGGGTATCAACGACGGATTAAAGAGGGATTCCCTAATCCCTCTTGAGTTTTTCAACAGCGTTATTTCATGCTGATTTATTTATGAGGCATCGAAAATACAAACGTAAAGAACCCGGCCAAGAAGAAAGCTCATCGACCTTTGAGCTTTCTAAAGGCATTTAAATAGTCGTTGCGTACTTTGTTCGTAAGAGTAAACCCCCTACAAACCACTGTTCATCAACCCCCTAAAAATATAAAGGGCTTAATTTTGAGTCGGTGATAATGTCGTGAATAAGTGAATACTAGAAGTATTCACTTATTCACGACAGCGCACCTCACGCGGGTGTAGCACTCTCGCGATACACCAACACCTGTGTTTACTATACTAACTGCTTTGAGGACGCAATAATTGCCAAGATCATCAGGCGATGAATGCGCCAGTCGACGAGGTATTTGACCATTAAATTCAAATGGCGACGAGCGTAAAGCAACGATCAATAACATTTAAAAGGGCAAGGGACCTTGAATTTAGTTTGCCAAAACCGTGACATGGACTTCGTAAATAATTTTAAATATAATTAGAGGAAATTTATAAATGTACTGAACATAATAATTGTAATAATAGGTTGGGGAAAAAGTCTTTTCGCATTATAGTATGTATGAACTTGTCATAAAATATCTTGGGCTATACCAATTGTATCTGGCTGATTTTGGTATCATTAAAAAGTTTTAATTTTACAGAAGACAATTCCAAATTCAAATTAGGTAAATTTGAGATTTTGTGATGTTTATGGACCTAATGCATTATGCAGTATCTGTGAGAGTAGCGCAAATTTGCTTTAAGCGTTTTCAATCCGGAAATTTTGATATCAAAGATGCACGTCGCTCTGGTCGCCCTGTTACGGACAAAACTGTTGCCATTTTTGAAAAAGTGGAGCAAGATCGGCATATTAGTAGTAACGATGTAGCTGAAGAACTGGGGATTGACCACAAAACGGTTTTGGCGCATTTGAAAAAAGCTGGGTACACAAAAAAGCTCGATATTTGGGTGCCTCATGAGCTCACTGAAAGAAACCTAATGAACCGTGTACTCATTTGTGATTCTTTATTACGACGTAATGAAACCGAACCATTTTTGAAGAAGCTGATAACTGGTGATGAAAAGTTGATCACGTACGACAAGAACGTGCGAAAAAGATCGTGGTCAAAGGCCGGTCAGGCTTCACAGACTGTGGCGAAACCCGGGTTAACTCGCAACAAGGTGATGCTGTGTGTGTGGTGGGATTGGAAGGGCATTATTCATTATGAGCTGTTACCGCCAGGCAGGACCATCAATTCTGAACTGTACTGCGACAGTTGTTTGATGAAATTAAAGCAAGAAGTTGAGAGAAAGCGGCCGGAATTAATCAACAGAAGGGGTGTGGTTTTTCACCATGATAACGCTAGACCTCACACATCTTTAGCCACTCAGAAAAAATTACGGTAGTTTGGCTGGGAGGTGTTAATGCATCCGCCGTATAGTCCTGACCTTGCACCTTCAGATTTCCACCTGTTTCGGTCGCTGCAGAATTCCTTAGGCAGTGTCAGGTTGACATCACAAGAGGACTGCCAAAACCACTTGTCGCAGTTTTTTCATCAGAAGCCCCAAAAATTTTATAGCAATGGGATCATGTACCTACCAACAAGATGGCAAAAAGTTATCGAACAAAATGGCACCTATATACTTTAGTCACTTGTAAATAAACTTTATAAAAAAACCTTTTGAATTTTTATATAAAATGCGAAGAAACTTTTTCCCCAACCTAATATTTGGCTAAAAGAGGTGTGGGCCAAATGCCCGTAGTTTGTTTTTATTAAATAAAAATTTAAAAAAAGCACATTCCGAATATCTCTTTTTCATAGGTCAATCTGTTTTCTTTTTGTCCGGGTCTAGTATTTCCATGTGTGCGATGCAAGGATAAACTACGGTTCAAAAGAAGCGTGAACGCGTCAAAAAGAATGAACACGAAAATTTGAAACTATGAATTACCTGGGTAGGCCCCCTGGGATACCTAGTCCAGGATTTTCCAGGTCTCTCCTCGGCTGGAACGGATCAAAGATCATTCCTCCGCCGGGAGCAAACGGGTCTAAGTCTGATCGACCCACATTTCTGCCGGCTGAGCCCGGTATCCTGTAAATAAAAGTTGTATATATATAAAAATAAAAGTTATATAGTATAAAAGTAATAAAATACATTTAAAAAGTACCAAAAAAATTTTTTTTTGTTGCGAAATTGGTAAACAAAATCATGTAGATTAGTTTACTTACATCATAATAGGTTGGGGAAAAAGTCATTTCGCATTATAGTATGTATGAACTTGTCATAAAATATCTTGGGCTATACCAATTGTATCTGGCTGATTTTGGTATCATTAAAAAGTTATAATTTTACAGAAGACAATTCCAAATTCAAATTAGGTAAATTTGAGATATTCATTTGTTTTTCTTATTGTTAAAATGAGTGATTCTTATGAAGAATTTCGATACATTTTAAAATTTTATTACAAAAAAGGTAAAAATGCAACACAAGCCGCGAAAAAAATTTGTGATGTTTATGGACCTAATGCAGTATCTGTGAGAGTAGCGCAAATTTGGTTTAAGCGTTTTCAATCCGGAAATTTTGATATCAAAGATGCACGTCGCTCTGGTCGCCCTGTTACGGACAAAACTGTTGCCATTTTTGAAAAAGTGGAGCAAGATCGGCATATTAGTAGTTACGATGTAGCTGAAGAACTGGGGATTGACCACAAAACGGTTTTGGCGCATTTGAAAAAAGCTGGGTACACAAAAAAGCTCGATATTTGGGTGCCTCATGAGCTCACTGAAAGAAACCTAATGAACCGTGTTCTCATTTGTGATTCTTTATTACGACGTAATGAAACCGAACCATTTTTGAAGAAGCTGATAACTGGTGATGAAAAGTGGATCACGTACGACAAGAACGTGCGAAAAAGATCGTGGTCAAAGGCCGGTCAGGCTTCACAGACTGTGGCGAAACCCGGGTTAACTCGCAACAAGGTGATGCTGTGTGTGTGGTGGGATTGGAAGGGCATTATTCATTATGAGCTGTTACCGCCAGGCAGGACCATCAATTCTGAACTGTACTGCGAACAACTGATGAGATTAAAGCAAGAAGTTGAGAGAAAGCGGCCGGAATTAATCAACAGAAGGGGTGTGGTTTTTCACCATGATAACGCTAGACCTCACACATCTTTAGCCACTCAGAAAAAATTACGGGAGTTTGGCTGGGAGGTGTTAATGCATCCGCCGTATAGTCCTGACCTTGCACCTTCAGATTTCCACCTGTTTCGGTCGCTGCAGAATTCCTTAGGCAGTGTCAGGTTGACATCACAAGAGGACTGCCAAAACCACTTGTCGCAGTTTTTTCATCAGAAGCCCCAAAAATTTTATAGCAATGGGATCATGTACCTACCAACAAGATGGCAAAAAGTTATCGAACAAAATGGCACCTATATACTTTAGTCACTTGTAAATAAACTTTATAAAAAAACTTTTTGAATTTTTATATAAAATGCGAAGAAACTTTTTCCCCAACCTAATATACAAAAACATTCATTATGATAAGTATGAACTTACCATACTACGTAGGTTCATACCTAAACGCACAAATATCGGAGATATTTACAAATATATTCCTTCGGCCGTATACTTCATACACCTTAACCCTACAAGTGACGTCACTTGTAGGCTAAATTTAGTATGGAGCGTTTTTACGAGAGAAAAAAAATTTGTCCGCTTGCCTATTGGCTGCGTTCCGCGGAAAAAAGCGCTAACAGAAAAGCGTAAGCAAAATGGCGACCGCTAGCGTTACATAAGCAAAATGGCGGATTATGTTAGCGATACTGAAGTTACCAAACGTGTCCTGGCCGATAATCTGTTTTTTTTCTTAAGCGCTAGCAAGCGCTAACAAGCGCTATTTTCCGCGGAACACCACCACTGAGTGGATTTCACTGCCAAGGCACGTCATCTAAAATGATGATTTCGAACATAACATTGTTATGTGTTAAGTTTGTTTGTATGTTTATTTGCATTGAATAGGATCCGAAACTACTGGACCGACTTTGATGAAATTTGTCACAGATATCAATTAGACCACGGGGAAGGACATACATAGGTGTACCAGTACGACCACGACCTCAATGTCTTTCGGCAATCGTCGTTTTCAGACATTGTATGTCATTTCCTTAAAGAGGGGGTAGCAAACCAATAGTAATAGGCTACTTGACCTTGTTTTTTATTTATGTCCTAAACGCTTCATAATTGTTTTATTACACAAAAAAAAATATTACATAATTTTGAAACCTAAAAAACCTACAAAAAAAATAAGTTTTTAATTTGATAATGCTAGAATATGTTTTTCTAAGGAAATACTCCTTCCATGTATGATATTAAATATGAGTCAAGTAGCCTATTAGCAGGCATTATGCCGTGCTGCATGCAGCTAGTTTTTCATAATATATTGTGCATTTATATTACCACCGGTTACATGTATGTGATGAATACAAACATATGATACATATGCAAAAGCACATTGAATGTACAACTCCACCACTGGTGGTCAGAGATGTCTATCTAAAGTCAATTGTCCATTTGGCTGAGGCCAATTTTTGCAGTGATTGTAAAGTATACTAACCATAAAGGGTTTGGATTCTCTTGTGGCAATCTGGGACCAGGTGGAGGATTTGATGATCTTCTTTCAGTACCTAGAATTTTTTAACAAAATAATCAATTACATTTCCTTCATTGTTTATAAATTTTCCACATTTACTGAAAATTAAATATTCCATGTTTATACACTTAACATGGAATATTTAACTGCTATGCTAGAACAGTGTTTTTCAACCTGTGGGTCACGACACCCTGGGGGGTCGCGAAGCTTCTGTAGGGGGGTCGCCGGAAGTCGAGAGAACTTTAGTAAAAAATTAATAAAGATTTTTTTATTTATTGATTTATTAAGTAAGAGAATTTTACCAAAGGATATACGTATACGATAGGACTTAGAAATCGATAATCGAATCATCGATGTATGTAATTTTAAAATAGTGTGTTTGACGTACTATTATATTATGTACTTATATCCCAATAATAATTACGGAGACGCATAAAAACGTCGTATGGAATGAATATTTGTAACACTGTCGGGGGTCGCATCATGAAAAAGGTTGAAAAACACTGCTAGAAAACTGGGTTTTTATAGCTTATCCAATATTGCAATACATCTTTTTGTCAAAATTATCTGCTTAATTATATTGTTACGATATTCAAGTCATACTGTAAAATACATAAAATGCTTACTCCTTGTGGTTTGCGTTTCTGTTGTGTTGGTGGTTTTTTCAGTAAGAGGATCAATAAGATCTCTTTTTATTTTGAACATAAGATCTTTGTATGTTGGTATTAAGTTTTCAATGCTTCCCCTAGTGTCGTGCACTAGTTCATTTACTTTTAGAGCTATACTAGACACTTCCAAGCCCTCAGTTCTCTGTGAAAGATATGTTTTATTAACTAATGATACTATCTATGTGAGAGGTACAAATCCAAAAACGCAAAATTGGGCATATTTGTATGCTAGATCTAAAACCAAATTGTGTCTAATGAACACCAGATATTAACACGTCTAGATACCAGTGGTATCTAGACTTAATGCTAGACAATGAACATCCATAACCAAGAAAATAAGAAACTTACCATCAGGTTAATAATAAGATTATCATCACTTTTTAAGCCGTGGAGTACAAATAGTTTATCATTCAGAACATATCTAAGTGAGTAGTTTTTGCCATCATTCCAACCAGAAGGTAACAGCTCACTTTTTTGTTCATCACCAAGTTTTTGTTCATTATCAAGGGCAAGCTGAAACACATTAAATTATAATTCACAGGCCAATCCCTTAAGGCAGTGGTTCTTAAACTATGTGCAGTCACGGACCACTTTCAGAATTTCTGGAGTGCCACGGACCCCCTTGGGGGGGCGGGGGGCAGTTTTATCTCACACTTACTAATGCTTAACTTAATAATTAAATTGCTAAATAGAAATTGCTAATGAGATTGATGCTGTTGTTTGGCCTCAATGAGTACTTTAAATTGTGGGATTGTCTTCGATAAGGCAAGGCGCATGTCACCTTTGACATTCAATCGATTGCGATTTTTTGTTTTTATCGACACTAGAGCCAAAAACCCTGCCTCACCAAGATACGTAGTAGCAAAAGGTATCAGAACGGACATAGCTCGTTTGACCAGAAGAGTGTAAGCTTGACTCAAAGAACACCAAAATTCACCAAGACCTTTTGCGTGAAATTCAGCTCTCCACACTTCTTTTGATCTCATGTCAATTAAGTCATCTTTAATCAGTTGTGTTACTTTACTGCAAATTTTTTTCATTAATCTTAGAACACTGCGGACCCCTGGCACACATATTACGGACCCCTTGGTGGTCCGTGGACCCCACTTTAAGAAACCCTGCCTTAAGGCTAGAAATTTGAAGTTTTGCACACATATTCCTCATATGATGTAGACATCCACTAAGAAAGGAAAATAGGGGATGAAAGTTTAAAACCTATTTTCACGCGGGCGAAGCTACTGGCAACTAATGCTAGTATATTATAATTATTATACCTTAAGAAGAGATAAATGGAGTAAAATTATAAAATAGTGGTATCAAAGAGGCCACAAAAGAAACAGAGGTAAACAATTTAAAAGGTGGACAGATTAAATAAAGGAGATGGCAGCAGACACCTAGGCCTGGATTTTATTGGCATACGATAGATAGGAATGGAGGAAATTGGGGGAGGCCTTTAAATAAAGGTACAAAGATTTAGTGAACATATAAAGAATAAGCTGTATAATAAAATAAATAATAATTATGATAATAAATAAGTCCCATTAAATAAAAGGATAGTAGTGTTTAATAGGAATACTTTTCAGAATTTAAAATAATATCTTCTCTAGTCAACAGCTCGACCTCGTGCGAATTGCTGGAAAAATGCTTGTTATTTCACCTGACATCAGGGAAAAATGGATACACGCATAAAATAGTAATCTATGCTAATCTAAGAGAATCTATAGTGCACACATTTATACTACTTTGTTGGTGTTATATGAAAAAACTATATTATAGTCTGAAGTAAAGTTATCTCATTTGATGAATAATCATACTGTGTCGGTATGTGCTTGCTTTTTTATTTTCATTCTTCATTTGTATTTTATTTACGGTCAAAGTTGCGCTATAATCCGATGTTTGGAGGCTATTATTTTCTAAGCTAATTTAAATTTTAGAAATATAAGCACATACCGACCTAGATAAGTGTCATAAAAATCAATATAACGCTAAAATTTGGGTGTAAAATGTTTGACTTTGGAGTAAATCACCAACAGCATGTATGGAGAAAAAACCCGACTAGTGCAGCCTTATGGTAAAAAGGTCTAAACGTTTAACGTTAAAAAGGATGTAACTTATAATAATTTTGTTCGTTAAAGTAGAAAAATCTTACCTCATCACCGATTCCAATGCATCTGAACCCTCTCTTTATGAGATTAAAGTGAATAAATACAATTATTATGTCGGATTTGTCTCTTACATTATTTTCAACCAACTTATACGTTAATTCCCATCCATATAGCGGATCTGTTGCCATATTTCATATACTTTCGATCCAATAAATTATTTATTACATACAATACCTAGTAAGTTTAATAATTACTTTTAGCAATCCGCAATTTAGTAGGTAATAATATTATGTTTTTGTAGGTAATATTTGTTTTCGTCAAGCGTCATGTCATGATGGTCATGAGTCATGACATGTGACTCACATGACATTGTCAGTTGACATATGACACTCTTTTTTTAATAAATGGCGTCGGCTTATAACCATTTGCCAGTCTGAAGTTAAAAAGGCGGGAATTTATAGAATATTAGTTAAATTATTCATTACCGTATTTCTTATAGTTGGATACTCAAAGTAAGATATAGTACGTCTTTGTATAGTACCTATAGAGGTACTATAACTTAGGGGCTATACATGTTTTGACAACGACAAAAAATAAACAAAGGTCAAAGATTACATACGCTTTCATGTAAACTAATTTTATCTTTGGTCCCATAGCAAAATTCCCAGTGTCCTTTTAATAGAAATTAATAATAATAAAATAAAAAAGTATAATACGGATTGGTAATATTATATAATTTATATATACATTTTCTTTTTTAAAGAAAAAATAAAAATACATAAAATAAAAAAGGAAAAATTTAAAAAGTTTCTGTGGCGCGAAAATTATATTTGTCCCTTACTTTTTCATTTAATTTTTTCGGTGTCTTTTTAGTAAGTATTTTATCGTATTCATATTATTTATAGTTAGGTATAATAAAAAATATTGATTATAAATCATACAAAATATCGCACACGTTTTATATCTCACAGCAACACTGATTCTGTAAGCTATAGCTCGATGTATACACATGTAGGTCAAAGGAAAAATGGCTTAGTTCTCGTAGCTCCTATGTTCCGTGGCAAGAAAATATAAGTTTTAATTTTAAATGGCATTCAGTGATTTATGTCATATAAGTAACGCGTTTAAGCCAGTCGAAAATGAAGCAGATCAGGTAAGTTGTATTGGTGTCTTCCCATGGGTGTTGTAAATGTCCAATTAGATCTGTCAATCTGACCCAAAATCCGGGAAAATCTGTTAATATTTTTGAGTTGTGTTGTGATTAAACGAAAGTGATATGTTTCCCTGGTTCCGATGTGCTATTTTGATACAAGTGCTACCTGTAAAAAAGATAAACTGGACTTCGAGGTGAACGATGACACAAATACTGCCCACAATATTTTTAGATTTATGTAGTTTATGCGATAGAGGACATAATAACAAGCTATGTCAATATAATTTGCTTTCGAAATAATAAGGTAAAGTGAATTTATGAAGGTTCACAAGTGCAATATTGTAGGTTTACAATAAATACGCAATACGCCTTCAAATGTGACGACTTTCTCTAAAAATTTTGGACACTTCGTCTTTCATTGATGGGATCCTTAGCATCTATTGACATACAAATGCAGTTTTATCAACTACCTACACATCCAAAACAATCCACATAAAAAACCACAAACAAAATGCTTCAATTTAAATAATATGCTGGTGACAAATCTGGTGCATATTTTTAATTTTCAACACTAGGAAACAGGAAGAAGCGAACTGACCTCTGTCAAAGCTGATAAAGACACAAGACATTTTTTGATGCACACACGTGAATAACAACTTGTGAGATGATTGGATTTAATAAAATAAATAAAATTGTTCTTGACAGTTGTTGTGACATTTTTTTAAGCAGTAGCAGATTCCTTATCACATGTAAGAAAATGTATTATTTGTACTACTTAATGAATATTCATTGCTATGCAGATGACAGTACGGGTGATCCCTTATATACCGGTCGCTCAAACATCTCTCGGCAAAACGTCATTGAGAGACGAATCAAACTTGTCTCTGAAATTGAGATTTCATTGGAGAAGGTCTCTGAATGTGGTAGAGTTAGCTTAGTCCAATTTAACCCCTCTAAGACACAAGTTTGCGTGTTCACCTCTAAAAAGTTACCAATGGTCGTATGTCCTCGTTTTGAAAGCATAACCATAACTGTCTCCTCCAACATTGAAATAATTGGTGTTAATATATCAAGTGAGGTCCAGTTCCAATATCATCTGGAGGTTAAGGCTAAGTTAGCCTCCAAGAAGCTTGATGTTCTGTACCCCAAGCAGGAGCATTTTGCGGTATCGTTACGTGTACTTAAGCGAGAAATATTGTAAAACCATGATAGCGCCTCTAGCGGATGTAAAATTAACTAAAATTTTTATACAATATTCCTAATATTTTTCGTTTACGTACACATAACTATACCGCAAAAAGTTCCTGCTTGGGGTTTAGTTTTTGTTTTTGTTTTTGAAAATCTTTATTAAACATAAGAGATTACAAATATTACATTTTAGTGTACATAAGATTCCTAAAAGTAATAGACCTATTTAACAGTTGGCAGATATAACATATCTATATCAACTTTATGACATATTTAAGTTGGGGTTGGGGTTTAGTAGAACAGGTCAAAGCAGTATTTCAGTCCAGTCCAACACCTACAACTCTATAAGGTGCAGGTTCGGCCTCACATGGAATACTGTTCTCATCTCTGAGCAGGGGCTCCAAAATACCAGCTTCTCCCTCTGGATCGTATCCATTGCCATAGTGTTTCAAATAGGCTCCTTAGAGCCACTTAGAGTAGCATCGCTCTGCATCCTCTATTACGGGGAGTGCTCCAAAGAATTGTTCGGACTTATAGCTGCTGCAACAGTTCCAAGCGACAAAATATTTATCATCCTCATCACCTTGATGAGTGGCAGTCTTCCACCGTGCACTTTACCCGAAGCTTTCTGCCGTGCACTGTAAAACTGGATTGAACTGTCGCCAGCAGTATTTCCGGACCATTATGACCTCCTATGATGTTGGGTGATTGTAAACGCTTTCCATCAGGTGATCCGTTTGCTAGTTTGCCCCCTACTTTTATTAAAAAAAAAATATGTGCGTTCATTAGTATGAACGACTAATTAATTTTCTTTTTCTGAGCTGTGGCTCAGGAAATTCTCGTAATTATTAACAGTTAAATCTCGTTTGAATTATCAGGCTCCACTCGCATGTGCACAATTTGACGCATATAAAAATGAGTCAGCAAGTTGACCGAATTGAGATTATATATAAAAAAAAATTACATTAATGGTTGATATTTTAGAATGCCAAATGCCAATGTATAACCAATATTTAAATTTGTTTTTGTGACTATGAAACAATAAGTTTAAAACACTGGAGAAAATGATGTTATAGTTTGAACTTTGAAGCAAATCCTATTGGCTAACACCTACAGTGGCTAACAGTGGTCACTAGTCAAGATGAAATAAATATGTAATTATTATCACATTATGCTCTAGTTTCATGATAGAGGGAACTAACACAAAGTTGATAAAATGTCAAATGTACCACTTGTGTCAATTATGACTTCATGACTTTGCGACTTCATGCGCGCAATAAGGGTAATCCCGCGGAAACCGGAAAGCAGAAACATTTTGTCGCGATAAAAAGTAGCCTATGTCCTTCCCTGTTGTCTAAACTATGCCTGTATCAAATTTCATCAAAATCGGTGTAGTAGTTTCGAAACCTATTTTCAATGCAAAGAAACATACAAACTGTAGATATGCCTATTATTCATATTCAAGATTCATATTATTCTCCTACTATAGCTACATATTATGTGAATTTGGTTAATTTTAAGTGTGTTAGTATTTAGTAATGCATGGGTATTCTGTCAGGTGATGTTCATGATTCATCTATGCTTTCCCTCCAATCTCTAAATCCAAATGGGTAGTCAACAATGAGTAAAAGAGCAAGTGGCTAGTTAAATAAGTAATCTTCTCAAACAATCAGGAGGTCAGTTGCTTGTCAAACAAGCAGGATCATGTAGATCCAGCTTCTAATGGCTGTTTCTGATGATGGATGCAGTATGACGCAATCTCGTTAACCAATGAAAAGTGCTATTGAATAGATAAACTATCGACAAACAACCTTAGAAACCGGGCATTAGATAAGTCCTGTGATTTTTTAGACCGTAGATGCGTTTTATGTTGTACATCCATGTGGCTTGTGGTCCGAATTTTTCTGTCGTCATCGATTTTTTTATTTAAAGTAGTTATTTATATACAAATGGAATGGAGCATATTTTTTCTAAATATTTTTAGTGGCAAGTTGTTAACGAACTGATAACGTAAGTGCGCACGAGGCGATTAAGTTACCGTAGAAAAAACTTAGGTTTTACGTAGAAATGAGCAGATGACGACAATATGGTTATAGAGAAACTATGAATTTCTATTTATTAGTGTCTGCCAAAGTACAAGTACTACGAAAAATTATCACATTCTCAGCTTTTTGGAAAATTATGAAAATATAATATACTTATTCGAAAATATAATAGGGGATCGGACTACATTTGAAATATATAGTTTCATTAATATATTCAGAAATATTGAGGCATTACTACTTGGTAAATGTAAAAAAATATATTATTTTATTAATTCAATGCATTTAAAAAGTACCAAAAAAAAATGTTTTTTGAGAAACTGGTAAACAAAACCTACATCATTAGTTTACTTACATCATATTATATGTAAACATTCATTATGGTAAGTATGAACTTGAACGCACAAATATCGGAGATATTTACAAATATGTTCCTGCGGCCGTATACTTCATACACCATAACCTACAAGTGACGTCATTTGTAGGTCGACTTTAGTATGGAGCATTTTACGAGACTTGCGAAATTTTGTATACAAATCGCTGTACCTTTGATAATATTAACTTTTGATATACAGTTTCTTCTGAGAAGTTACTCATATTTAAAACTTAAGAGTACTGTTCATTTATGCAATAAAAAAAAAAATTGTCCGCTTGCCTATTGTAATACTTACTATACATATAATTATGTATAGTAAGTATGACGACCTCTGTGGCTCAGTTGGTTGAGCGTGTTGATGCTCAAGCCGGGGGTCGCGGGTTCAAATCCCGCCGAAGGAACAAAAAGTTTTTCTGTGTTCCTGGGTCATGGATGTGTATTAAATATGTGTATTATAATAAAAATCTTAAATATGTGTATAGTATAACAGTATTAAATATATTTCCGTTGTCTGGTCCCGTAACACAAGTTCTTCGAGAACTTACCACGGGATCAGATTGACATGGTGTGAAGCGTCCATAGATATTATTATTATATTATTATTATATAATTATATGTATCATAGGTTTATTTGATGACCTCTGTGGATCAGTGGTTGAGCGTGTTGGTGCTAAGCCAAGGAACGCGGGTTCGAATCCCGCCGAAGGAACAAAAGTTTTTCATGGGTCATGGATGTGTATGATACAATAAAAGTGTAAAATATGTGTATAATATAAAAGTATTAAATATATTTCAAGAACTTACACGGGATCAGATTGAAGTGGTGAATCTTCTTAATTTTGATTTTTGAAATCGGTACCAGCCCAAACAATATCCTACAATATTTTATAGAACTCAGTTCATATTTGCTGGTACCGACTTCAAAATTAAGAAGATTGAGTAGAGAAATAGTAAAAAATTTAGCCGAATTTGAAAGGGGAATTATTTAGAGAATAAGTTTTATTTCATACTTTTTTGTGTATAAGTCGGTTTAATTTTTTGTTTAAAAATAATAATTTTACCTTTTTTAGTGATATTTGTAAATTTTTTATTAATACATCTTAAGAACGTTGAAAATAAACGATCGAATCTATAATTGAAGACGCGCCAAACTTCCATTAGGTATTGTAAATAAGATGATGATGATGATTACTGTAAGTTACATAGTGGCATATGCTTGCAAATCTTTATACAATGCCGAAATTTCCTGAGGAGTTCTGTTTAGTGCTTTTGGATCCAGGGTATACCTTGGTACAAAATCTTATTTTCTGGTAGCATATGCTTGTGTTACTTCAGAAAAAGTCAAAACCACTATATGTGTCCATATAAATTTCGAGGAGTTCCCACGATTTCTCATGGATCCCATCATCAGGTTTCCACTTTAGTTACTAAAGGACCAATTTCGAAGTATACCCCTTACAACGACAAAAGGAAATACATATGTCCACAAACAGCATAGTAATGACTAATGATCAAAGATTCCGTGTCAATGTAAAATACTATAAGAAGTACCTTTTATACCATCATAATGTGATGATGTATGGTGTGATGATGGTGGTGATGATGATGAATACTCTAATTGACATAGTGGCATATGTTTGCAGTTCTTTAAACAACGCCGAAATCCCCAAACATGTAAGTCTAAACTATAAGGAGTCAGGAGTTCTGTTCAGTACTTTTGGACCCAGGGTATACCTTGAAGCAAAATCTTACTTTTTGGTAACATATACTTGAACTACTTCAGAAAAAGTCGAAATCACCATATGTGTCCATATGAATTTCGAGGAGTTCCCTCGATTCCACATGGATCCCATGATCAGGTCACCACTTTGATATCAAAAGGACCAATTTGGGATTACACCCTATAAATCACAGATTTTTTTTTGAAAATCGGTCGACAGGCGGCGGAGTAATCGTTGAACATACAAAAAATATACAGCCGAACGTATAACCGCCTCCTTTTTTTGGAAGTCGGTTAAAAAGCAAGCACATACTGACACAGTTTGATTATTCAGCAACTGAGATAAATTTACTTCAGACAAAAATATTATTTAGTTTTTTCATTAAACACAAACAGCTGTGTCGATTTGCGTAATTTGAGGACGCCTTTTCTAAAATATTTTATAAGCTGTATAAATGTTTGTACTATAGCATCTCTTATAAGTATAGATTAATGTTTTATGGGTATATCCTTTTTCACCCGATGTTAGGTGAAACAATAAGCATTTTCCCCGCGCGCCGCATTAAGTTCGAGACGTTCTTCCACCCTGTATATCTGTACTAGCTGTCCCGGTAAACTTCGTACCGCCTTAGAATTAAATTTGTAGACGTACTGACAGCAGCGCCACCTACCGGGTCCAATTACAAATCTGAATCATTCTCGAATCCACTTAAACACACAAAAAATTCATTAAAATCTGTCCAAAATAATAATTTTCCCCGATTTTGCAACATTTTTCACAGATGCTTCTCTTCTATTGGTCGCAGCGTATGTTTTATAGCTATTCTATCCAATACTAAAAGAATTTTTCAATTTGATCTAGCAGTTCCTGAGATCAGCGCATTCAAACAAACAACGGAAGCCCTCAAAAGATTAATAATTTTTCCCGTTTTTTCCAAATTCTTCGCTCCTATTGGTCGCACCGTGATGTTATATTAAAGCCTTCCTCGATAAATGGACTATCCAACACAAAAATATTTTTTCAATTCGAACCAGTAGTTCCTGAGGTTAGCGCGTTGTAACAAACAAACAAACTCGTCAGCTTTATAATATTAGTATAGATAATCTATGTTCGAGACGTAGACTAACGTACTCTTATGAAACAATGTTCTGGGGGGCAATTCTGCTAAATAAAACCTGCATTAATACAATTACAATCAAGTCCCGACACGCTTACACTCTCAAAAGGTGTTTTTATGAACGTTAAACCAACGTGAAACGCGCTCTGATTGGTCGAAACGTTATAAAATCCGTTCATTGTAATATTTCGCTACACTTTCAATCCAAACAAAGTAAAATTGACTCTTTAAAGACTTACTTTAAATACGAGAATTGAGGTTCTGATTACTAATACATAGTTTGTAATTCTTACTTGTGTCAATAGATGCCATTCTCGCGTATTAAGCTAACTCGCGCTATTGCAAGGCGCTGGCGCTGGTGTCTAAGTAATAATGATTGGAATCCATTTGTTTCCAGTCGGAGCGCATCATGGAAGAGAACTCCATGGTCCGTGATCTCATCACAAAGATCCTGGACGAACCGGGTCCTACAGAGTCGAACAGGTAACTGATTTTGCTTTAATTTCTAAATAGGTGAGATAAAAATATATACTTACTTAGGTTCAAGACGTCGACCTACTGCGAAATTCTTATTAAAACTTAGAACGCATCGGGCATTTCGAGCATCAATAATGATTATTTAAAAGCAATCATGAAATACTTATATAAACTATTCTCCACCACTAGATGTTGCCCGCGACTTCGTACGTGCAAAAGAAGATCACGCGGGAACCGTTCATTTTGCCGCGATAAAAAGTAGCCTGTGTCCTTCCTAGTGGTCTACTTAAAATCTGTGGCAAATTTCATAAAAGCAGGTCCAATAGTTTCGGAGTCTCTTCAATGCAAACATAGAGACAAATCTTTTCTCTTTTTTTATGAAATGAACAAGGTAGCGAGCAGAAGCATCGCCGGATGGTAAGCGATTACCGCCGCCCATGGACACTCACTTGTAACACTAGAGGAGTTACACCTATTAACTCCTCTGGTGTTGCGACTTGCGTTCCCAGTCCTCAAAATCCCCAAACACCTCTTGGGCCTCCGGTAACCTCACTCGGCGAAATACAACGCAAGCGTTATTTCACGCCGGTTTTCTGTGAGGCCGTGGTATTTACCCGGTCTATTCATGTCGAAACGTGGCTCTTCCACGTATTATCTCCCACATAATAATATTATAGATATATTATGAGAGGCGTAATTGATCTACCAGCATGAAATTATAAACTTCTTGCTAGACAGGTATAAAGACGTGGCACAAAGAAAGGACCCACGATAAAACTTTGCCCTGTGTACCCTGCTAGGCTCTCCCCTATATAAATGTCGCAGACATTATAGGGTGACCCCGACTCGACTTCAACGCGCCCCGACCTAATCTAAATCTTATCTTATTCCAGCTCTGTTCCACCACCGGAAAAAACGGTGAACTGTCTGCCGACAAATGTCAACAACTACGCGAAACTGGATACCAACAATACATTTATGTACAATTATTCCAACACACCTTATAATTTCAACCAGAATGATACATTTAACTACAATATGCAGAATGGGTTCAACACAAATGGGTTCGTCAATTATCCAGACAATGACGTCAATATACTCGGGGTAGACCCAGTGCCTGACACGGAGACGGTTACTCCGGAACAACTGAACTTGCTCAGATTAGCTGCTCAAGAAATCGGAGGCGCACAGTTTACAACCAGCCCTAATGACAAAATCTACAATTTCTTCGAACCCAACCAAAGAAGCTCTCTTCCAGACACAAACATGTTTTCCAATAACTTCAATCGTCCAAACAGCCTCAATTTGGACCTCAACAATTATAATTCCTTCGAGGCGCCCTTCGCTCAAAGATACCCAAATAAGTTTGATAATGGTTTCATTAAGGAACAGAACCCAGATTCTGCTGATATACTCACTTATTTGACGCAACTGAGCCTTCAAGAAAGGACGCGAGACGAGCCATTGCAAAACGACTACAAAATGCCCATGGAAATGAACGGACATTATCAAAACGACGAATATAAAATGCAAGAGGAGCGCAACAAGTTGTTCTTCAACAACAGAAACTTTCAGACGCCGAATAAGTATAACGGGGAAAATAACTTTTATTTGAACGACATGTTGGGCCCGATGACGGAGAGAAATTCCATTGGGCAATACGATTTTTCGAATCAAACCTCGAATATTAATTTCAAACCGAATGGTTTTAATCAGCAAAACGAATTTCAGAGGCGTGACATGAATATGTTTCCTCGGGAGAACTATCAGGGTAACGGCAATGAGAGGCCCAATTTTGATAACAATTTGGGCAGAGACAACGCTCAACAGGCTCTTATGAGGCAGCAAGAGATCGCTAGGCAGATGAGCATGATAATGAGGAATCGACCACCGCCTAATCAACTGAATGTCGATGTTTCCTTCATACATGAAAATACTCCTTTCAATCTTGGTAAGTCGCTAGAATTATCCTAAGAAAAGACTTATATAGGCAATAGACATACACTCATAATATGTATGTTTCATGTTTACTGTGTATTAATGAATAATATTATGTTACTATTTCGTACTTCGTAACAAAGGCTTAATCTCAATTCACATCATCTGTAGTTTAAATTTAATAATAATAAATGACCTTACTTTCTGACGAAAAAGACTCAAAAGACTTGCATTCTATAAATAAACGTTACAACGTTTATTCTTCCGTTCAGAGTAAGCGGAATCCGTAAGTTCAGGAAAAATTCAGAGCGCTGAAAATAGAACTCTGCGATATTATGATAGAGCTGAACATTGAACACGCAAGTGTTGAGTCAAATGTCAATGTCACATAATATGACAGCTCGACACTCGAAACTTCGATTTTCAACTCTATTGTATTAGCGCACAGGTCGATTTTCAATGCTCTGCATTTTCCCGGGACCGCCGGATTCGGGACCATAATATAGTTTCAGCCTTATTGTCACCTTTCAGGACTATAATATAAGAAAGTATATACTATTTATAGGTCTTGGTGCATTACTGGGCCCCAGTCCGTCAGTGCCCCCGCCCGTGCTGCCCTCCCCGATGATAGACTTGCCGCTACTGGCGCCGTTCTACGCTATGAGGAACATGAGGTAATGTTATGAAACAAATGTCACACACTTCGGCCTGACCGAGTATGCCATATCGCTCGGTCAGATATCTTCCTTTCAGGGCTTCCACTATTGTGATAATAGTTGTGGAAATTCAGGGAAGGTTTAAATGGTGAGAACTATTGGAAAAGGTGTAGGTTGTACTAGTAGGTGTAGGACTAGGACGTAGGTTGCATTGTAGGTGTAGTTATTTATTATTTTTTAAGACAGAATATCGTGTGTTGGGACAACTAGTTATTAATAAATAATACATTTATTATCAGGGGTGCAGCAACATCGTCAGCGATACTACACGCGCGGCTCGACGCGTGCTACGAGCAATGGCGGCAGCTGGAGCGAGAGCGCAAGCGCACCGAAGCGCGGCTTGCGCTCGCGTACCCCGGCCGTGCGGTGTCGTCGTCCAACTCCATACCCGTGCCGCGCCTGCCGCCGTGTCCCACGCGCGTCGACCGTCTCACGGTCGACATGCTGAGGGAACATACCAAGGTAGAATATTAGCACCCAGCGATACTCGATCGTGATGTAGATATCAAGATCGAGTATTGCTGGGTGGTTATAGTAAGAACGCTATAAGGTAGAATATTGCGTAGGTAGTGAGAACGAGAGGGCATGGCACTCGAAGGTAGAGAAAAAAGTGAAGAAGGGCTGTGATATGGGGACACAGTCTTGTTGTGCTTCAAAGCGAAATAAGCTTAAAAGTGCTATGACTTCAGTCAGTATTCTTTAATTTGTAATTTTCACTTCAGCTCCATCGTACTATAACTATATTATTGTATATGTTTCTTCTAAGTAAAGTAGTGTAATTTCAAATGTGACATTTTTGTAATTTTCCATAGGTGTTGACGTTGATGGGTAAGATGGAAACTCTGCGAGCGAGTGTTTGTGTTGCACAAAACAAAAGGCCAAACAAACAAGAGGACTGTAAGATCACTGTGCTGAAACGTGGACAAGAGAATGTTTCGACACAGAAAGATGAGAAAGACCCGGGTGTAGACCCGGCTACTTACGACCCCTCGACTTGGAAGGACGATGTTAAGAATATGTCCGAAATGTGAGTGTTTATTTTGAGTAATACGTATGTTAATAATAATTAGCTGCGTGTTATTTTGTATGTATACATTTTTATATAAAATTACTGTATATGTATTTAAGTAACCTTATGTAAAGTTTACACGCTTGTAAAATACGCAGGCCATTTAAATTGACTTAAAAGGCCGGACACTAACTTGTTACTAAATCCTTATTGTATCTTCGTTTAAAAGGATAGTACATGTATAAACATTTATTTATTGAATTACAACCGTAAATTATAGCCCTATAATAAGTTTACCTACTGACGATCAGAAGGTGTAAAATGGCCACATTAAGTGATGTATCATAGTATGACTCATTTAATGTGGCCAGTTTAGACCTGCTGCTGCTTCCGTCATGCAGGCACATTATTTCAAGGCACTTAAAAAACCGTGTGGTATCGTGGGACACCAGATAGGAACAATATTAATTTCAAGTTCTAATCGAGGTATAAAGAAAACAATTGTTCGGGGGTAATTTTTTTATTATGATTTTATAAAAAAGAAACTACAAAATTAACACCTTTATTTTATATTATAAAATAATATAGATAATATAAATAAAAATGATATATTATTTTATAACTTAAAATGATATATAAAAATATATAATAATAAGAGTCATCACGTAGACTACATTAGACACTATAGCCGTCATACATAGACTATACATTAAAAAAATAGCTTTTTTTTAACGTTACGGACGTTTTTTCCCGACTACCGACCCGCCGCAACGCCCCATAAGGAACTTTCTTTTCATAAATACTGATAATGTTTTTTGTGTGTTTATTGCAGCGCACCGCATAGCGAGGTCGAGAGCGCGATGCTGGCGTGGCGTAACGCCGTGGCGGGCGTGCAGGCGGCGCGCCGCAGGGAGCTCACGCCGCACCCCTCGCACGCACGATACATGCGCACCGACCGTAAGTGTAGAATAGGAATTGGTAAATGAAACACTTGTATATTGCTGTAAAGCACACCCGCCCTGGTCGGCGGTCGGTAAAGGAATGATAGTGCCAGCGAGTGCGTGGGGAATCCCACCACTCGCTCAGCCCCCACCACACCACCGTGTCAATACACTACAGTAAGTATCGTCATATTATCATCATCACATCTCTTTCTGAACTAAAGATTAAAAACAGAAGACATTTTTTTAATATAAAGATGTTTGTATCGTCCACTAAATTTTATGCAATCTGCCACGTACGTGTTGTAATATAATGACGTAAAACTTAAAAGTTTACAATATAACATGTTGTAAAAGTAATCACGGAAGCTTTGGATAAATAATTTACCTACTTACAAAACTCGAAACAGAATTGTATTTAAATGGAATCTACAACAATGAGAAGGTCAACGACATTCTCATTGTTGCAGACAGTATACAGATAGTGCAATCCACGAAGACGCGCCCCACCAATTTTAAGTAGAGCATATTTCCCTTCGACCGTGACCGACCGTCTATTTATTGTAGTGTGCGTGTGCACTCATAGGTAATTAGTGTGTACCGATAACACTCAAACATTGGCGAAAGCTTGCACACATATACTATAAACGATTAGGAGGAATAGTGGGGCGCGTCTTCGTGGATTGCACTATCTGTACTTTGCTATCTAGTATGTACTTTAACAGTCTTATAGTATCCTAGTATTCTTACAAAATAATTTTGTATTTTTTTCCGGGTTTTACAATTATATTTCAACCTAAATGTCTCTACAAAGACACATGATTTATTTGTCCCACATTCTTGTAATTACTGTTGCGCAACGTTATATATAACGCTAGATAGCTTCATTGCCACTGCCATGCGCTCGAGACAGCATTACAAATTATGTGCGTGCCTTTAGTGACTGGACTTAACAGTTACGCCCTATATTTTCAGCAATTCTAGGCCTCGCGGAGGCGGTGAAGCAGCTGTGTGTGTGCGCGCGGCGCGCCCGCTGCGCCATGTGGTGTGACCTGACGCTCACCGTCGCGCTTGCGCCCGCGCCGCAGTCCCACACGCCCTATCAGGTATGTGTGTGTGCGCGCGCGCGTGTGTGCGTGAATATGCGTTTGTGTTGATGTTGTAAATAGTCCACTACTAATCTTAGAGGCTACAACTTAGGCCTTTACATCCGTTAATGGATGATTTATACAGTATTCTCCGAGTGAAGAACCACTCTTGAAATACTGTAGTGCCTAGGACAGTTGGTTTTTAAATGTCGTATGGTTGCCCAAGCACATACGGCATCCTCACAACATAGTCAGCCTAGTCCAGAGGAGTGACTGGTCAATACGTCTGGGGCTAATTATGTGCGTTCCTCACGATGTTTTCCTTCTCCGTTAGAGCGTCCGCATAATGTACTTGAGATCTGAGAAAGTCTCATTGGTACACGCCACAACCTGGGATTCGAACCTGCACTCTCTCGAGTGCGAACCAAACGGTCTACCCACTAGGCCACGGAGCTCACACAGAGAGGCTACAAAGTCCTACTAATATTATAAATGAGAAAGTTTGTGAGGATGGATGGATGAAACAAGCCTAAGCCCAATAAGTAAGAGATATTACAAGTTTTAATGCTGAAACGGTCGATACGCATTCCATATTTTCGTGGCTTAAATTGAGCTAACAAATATTTTTGAATACATTGTTTTCAGAGTGAGCAGCCTACTCAAGTGTCCTCACAAACATCGCCGAAGCAGACAGCTCAAGATAACGCTGCAAACGCGAGCTCAAGTAACAATAAAACTTCTACAACAGAGCAGAAAGATGTAAGTAAATATCATCTATGAACTTATGGTACTCCATCAAAGCACCACTTAAAAACGCACTTATAAAGTAAAATATTTTATCGTACAATGTTATATCTCTGATTGTGTAGCATAATTAGTATATATTGTTAGTGTCATTTCCATTTCACATTACATACATTAACTTTCCTTCAAGGAGAAACCATCTAACACCCAAACAAAGTCTGAAACGAAACCCGAGAGCAACGAAAAGAAGTCCAGTCAGAGCGAAAAGCAGGAGAAATCGAATCAGCGTCGCTCTCAAAACTTCAGGAACAAAATGAACCAAGGTAGAAACGATTTCTATCAGAAGAACCAAAGGTACGAGAACAGATTTGTACACAACCGGCACCCATATCATTACCTAGCTACAGGTCCTATTAATTAAGTATTTAAACGTTTTTGAGCCCTAAACGCTAGGCTATGTTGCAATTTGATAAAGATTTTCACTCCGAAATAAACTTTATTTTGTATGTACAAGGTTGGAAATTGGCAGCACGACACCAAATCCAAGACTAAAACACTGTGATGCTAATTCTATTTCACTGCTCAGCTAAATTTTATAGAGGTTACTTTGTAGGATTTTGTAAATTATACGCATGGAATTTTTGAATCGATACCAGTTTTATATGCTGCCAATAGCTAACCAATGCTTTACAATATTGAATGTTGCAGCGTCGATAGCACATAATTTACATCAAAATCGCTACAGCATTCGATAGCGCCTGTGTCGTGACGATTTTGTTATAGAGTTTTATCCGGCCTGCCGATATGACAACTGAGCTTTAAGTAAATATTTTAAGGAATTGTCTGTGTAATAGATGCGATGAGATTTTGTGAGGATTTATTCGACTGCTGATTTGAGGGAGTGACTATATTGAAATCGGCGTGTGATAGTGGGAATTAAGTATGCCTAAAACGTTTCTAAATAAAGTTGAATTTGTGTCTTATCGTGTGTATTACATTTAGTGGTATTACTTTGTGTTGTCAGCGGGCCCGGAAATGTCTATGGGAATGTTGCAATCCTAAATCATATCAACAATAAATTATTATATAGCATATGCATTACACTTTTTAAAATTAGTGAAAATTTATATTAAAAATGCATTTAAAAAACTCGAATAATAATTCTCGTTGTAATTATAAAAAGTGTATCTATATTTTTTAACAGGTAAAAATGTGACCACGTATAAGCATAAATATGTGAAATAGAAAGTGTGTAGATTATTTTTATGTCAGTACCGCATGAATTGCATAATCTATTAATCGTGCTTTGCTGGTTTTTTATAACTCAAAATGTTCTGTGTACGTCTCAACGATGTATCGGCTAGTTGTAATTTTACTTGCCAAATTATTTGGTGTGAGCGAAAATAAAAGTAAACTTAATTTAAATATGGCAACTCGAAAAAGGATGAAAAATTTATAACTGTCTGTCTCGTTCTCACACAACTCTTAGAGCTCTATAGAGAGAGACAAAAGGTTAAGTGAATAAAAATGAAGTTTATTTATCAAATGAAATAAGATTGAGTTAATCATAATAATTGTTAAAATATAAAAAGAGTCAATTTATTAGGGAAAATTAACTCTAGTCAGTCACTCTTAAAGACTTGTTTTTATTTAAATGAATTTGTGAAAAATGTAGTGAATTTCAAATTAAATATTTAAACTAGCTAATGTTCGGCTAGGTTTTCAATAAAAGAGTTGGCACGTATTGAAAAAGAAATCTATTTAATTAAAATTGATGTTTTTTCGCTCACACCAACCTTAAGTGAAACCTTTACTAAAAATGTGATGTTTCTATGTTAAAACTAGTTGATTCTATTTTAGTATATCATACTACGTGCAAATAAAATATATAAAATGAAATTATAATGTTAGGTTATAAGCGTACCATTTATTTATTTAAATGTGGATTTCTATGCAGTAGGCGTTTAGCGTAAGCGTCTGTCACACCGAGACGGCGACGCGGTGCCCACTTTGTATGATAGTGATTCAAGTTCGAATGATGATCGATCACTTCTGATTTTTACTACGTACATCGTATGTATATTAACTTACTGAGCATTTTATTTTTTAAATTATTAAAATCCGTCAAGAAATGGTGGATTTATTAGAGTTTTTCTGAACGACTAGTTAGAAATGCGCGCTTTCGCTGAATTGATTACGATGACGTCATCTGTCGGGATCCGTGCGGTGTGATTGTACTCATACTTTATGAAGTATTATTGCTTTTAAATGCATACTTTATGAGGTATTGCATAAGTATTCATTCTTTGATCTTTGACGCGTTTTTTGGACTAATGCACTAAAATTGCTGTATCTTCGTCATTTTTGGTCCGACTTAAATAATTTATTTACAGTATTTACTGGTTTTTTTTGTCGCCATAAGTCTGCATACCCCACAAAAACATGACTGATCCTCATTGCGAGCTGAAACAATGCAACGTGATTCTTTTCGTGTAATGAATAATGTTCAATTTTGAATCGCTATCTTAAAAAGTGCGCGCCGCGGCCCGTCTCTGTATGATCTGACCCTAAGTGTTTTGTGTAGGGCGGTTTTGTTACGGAATTGATGTTTATGCGTTTAATTTGAGGTTGCCATCAAAGAGTATTTAAATCACTGAATTATATAGATTATAGACCATGGAGAAATATGAAGTACCATAGAATTCTTTTGCGTCTTCTCTATATATTTCACTGTGCTAAATGCAAAAATTCCAAATAAGAATATTGATATGTTCCTCTTCTCGATTGTGATTCCGTAAATTATTGGCACAATTTTGCTTAAATTGTAGAATTTTGATGCTACTGTGCAATTTTACATCGCCGATTTCTGTCTACCCTCACTCGCTATTGTTTGCAGTTTATCTCTGTGATATGTGTATAACCTTATTTAAATACAATTATGTCGTGACAACACTGACTAAAGAAACAATAACTGTCTTTTATGAATGCTTTCAAGAATATCGCCAAAACTGCTTTATTGATTATTTTTATCCTTACTCACTTCTTTTTTTCCGATATGGCCATTTTGATTGATATGGACTTATTTCGAATGCTACTTCTTTTGTAAATGGCTTTCTCAATATGTTGCCAAAGTCAAGAGAGTCAATTCTGCTAAATAAAACCTGCATCAATACAATTACAATCAAGTCTCGACACGCTAAAACTGCCAAACCGATATTCTCGTAAACGTTAAACCAGCGTGAAACGCGCTCTGATTGGGCGACCATCATATCAGTTTATGATAACATGTCGATTCACTTATAATAAATTCAAAGTACAATGAAAGTCTACTTTAAATACGAGAATTGAGGTTCAGAGTGTATATCAAGATTTTAATTGGTATAATAAAATTTAGATTTTTATGAAACATAATTGTATTTATCTAAGGCTGATTGTTTTGAGTTGCATTGTGTTCATATTACGGAGTCACAGTGTTAACACAGTGCACAAATATAGTGCGCACGCAGTGAAACCAAAACCAATAATTAATTATCTTCCACTTTTAGTTGATACATTAGTTGTAAGGGAAAGTGTTTTGTTTTTATATATATACGCTATTGACATAGGCCATAGAATTACTAATGAACTTTATATGGCTATAATATTTACTCATCGTTTAGTTTGCATGCATTTTAACATATGCAATATACAAAAAATGAATTAGTATCGTTTTTAAGTAAATTCGCTTAGTTTTTTCGTTCTTATTAGTTCTTTATGGAGAGTATTTTATTTATTCTTATAGTGTTATATTAGATGTATTGTAGGGGTTGGTTGTTAGGGCTAAAGACAGCAGTGTGTAGCTAGTTCACTTGATTAGTAGAAATGTGTTTTGGAAATACCGGCCTAATTATTATATGTGTTAGGATCTTATTGGGTTGCACAAAATTTGATAAATATTTTGAGGGGGTTCGTTTCATTCGTTTAATTATTTATTGCCGATAATTTCGTTAGATTGGCTTAAACTTTTGGCTATGCTAGTTGGTAGTGGTAAAATTCAACTAATAAAATAATATCGCCATACAAAACTAAAAACTTAAAAAGTAAATGCATTTACAGGTAACATTATAAATTTACCTTATTATATTTTTGTGCAATATTAAACAAAATTTATTTATAAAATTATTGTAGACGCAATTACGTCTCAAACAACTTTGACACGCAAACTGACGCGGTTTTTATACGAAGTAAACAGCAACGAAATTACTAAATTGTACGCAACCGCTTGCGTCCCGTACGTACGTACATGCTTACCATAGTCCAATAAAATGTGATTTTGTTCGTGTTACCCGCGAACCCTCAAATAAAACCAACCCCACTGAAATAACTTCCATACGAATAAAAACTGTTAGTACAATAACTGCACTTAGCATTATTTTAGACGGTAGTCGAGAGTTATGGAAGAAATTTGTTCATATATCTTACGCACGTTAGTCGTTTTAGTTTTTTAGCTAATTATATTTAGATAATATTACCAATCGTTTGAAATTGGAGTTTCCACTTGTCTGTTGCCATATTATAGTAACTTTACCTCAAGCCTTTGAAAAACATTATTTTGCACTGTCTTGGTTGTGTTAAAGAATTGATTTTTTAACACGTATAATGTTTTATAATATAATTGGCAGCTATATAATTTTACACCCTTTGAATAAAAATTGATTTCAACTATGATACAAATAATGTGTTAAAACTTTGAGAATTGAGATTCACATAATATTTCATTTCCTTAACACAACCTAGCTGAGATGTTGTTGTCGTTAAAATATTTATTTCTTATTATATTTATTTATTTTCTCATGGCTATGAAATGCTGTTCGCTTCTAGATAAATTTTAGGATGTTATTTTTTGCAAATGCCTTATTTTGGTGCGTCGCTAAAGTAACGATAAGAGTTAGGTTATGTATTATGAAATGCAAGATAAAGAAATACCTATAATAGGGTACTCAAATGTTTTTTTAGAACAATTCTTAGTAGTCTTGTAGTTTGATGGTTTTCAAAGTTTAAAAATATTATGATTACGTTATATTTGTCTTTTGAATTGTTAAAATATTTTTTATTGTAAGTATTCCAACTCATGCAACTTGCAAAGGCATGACTGATATAGTAGCCATAATAATGATTTCATAATAATGAGTTCTGCGTTTAGCATTACTTCGGTGACTTGTAAAGACAAGTAGAAAGTAATGTAGTTACGGCAAGTGCTGGCTAAGGGCCTTTGCACATGATCCTATTTTTGTGGATGTGTATTTTATAATGGAAATCACATTGCTCATCGCATGACTTACATTGCGTCGCATGGTTTACATCACGTCATATGATCACATTGCGTCGCTCGGTCTTCAATGCGTCGCATGGTTTTCATTGCGCCGCATGGTTCACATTGGGTTGCATGGTTTTCATTGCGTTACACCAGTTTCATTGCATGTATCACATTCAGATGGGTGGCTTCCTGTGTATAGGCTCTAAGCTACAAGGCTGTGACTTGAATATGGTAAGCGACGCGCCATACGCAGATTATGCCCGAATTTATTTTGGCTCAAAAGGTTCCTTCCGTCCATTCAATATTTGGAATTTGCATAGACTAAGCTTCTCAGATGCATTTCTTAACGCAAAATACACACATACTTGGAATATTAATATGGAAATAGTCGTCTAAGAAATTTTAGTTGTGAAAAGTATATTAAAGGTTCAAAATCAATTACAGATATTTTGAGCGTATGATCTACTGCTTTACATAAGCAACTTAGGAAAAAAAATGGTTAAAAACTTCTTAAAATAAAAAGAATTAAACTAAATAAAATTACATTGCGCTCTCTAAGGCGCTGAGGTTATTAGCCTCAAAGAAACAGATGATTTAAATATGACTTTGCCTAATAAACATCAATAAAATCAGCTGTGTGAAGGTAAATGAACGTAACAGCGCCGTAAAGAGCGTAATGTAATTGTAATTAGTACTTTTTAAAATTCAGTAGATATGTCGATAATATCCGATTTTTTTTTTTAACAGCCATATACTATTGTAGCATACGCTAAGCTCATTTTTACGCACATACTCTTCGCGAACTTCCTTTGCGGCTGTAAAGACTTAGTTGTTAATATGGTCTCAATTGTGGCGTTTTAAAAGACTTATTTACTCATTAATATTTCAAGTTAGGTATACCAAACGCTCGCCGTGCATGATAAAAGTTCTTTTGGATTACTTTTACTTCCTAACTATTTTGCTACAACATTTATGATAAAATTTTTAATACGACCAACGCTTGAAGAGCATATCTATTAAGATTGTGTGATATAATTGTAATGGATTTGTCCTTAGTCCTTAATTATGCAGTATGAAACGTACTAAACCAAAAGTATACAGTACTTAAAAAACCAATATAACGCTTACTGTACGTAGTTATTAAGTAAATGATTCTAAACTTCCTAAATGTTATCAATAATTCGTCCTATTCTATAAATGTTTACACCTCTCGTTTTCTAAATGTCCGTATCAGCTGATGATCAAATTCATGTGCATTTTGATAGCTAAATGTCTATGAAGTTAGTAGACAGCATTTTGAGGGTACTCGTGAAATAACTCTTAACACTGCGACCGCATATCTGTACGACGATACGGCAAATATTAAAATGAAATGCAAAAAGAAATATTTGCTATGCTTTTTTTACTCTTCTATTCTCTAGTCACAAACGTTCGTTATTCCCATATTTAAATGTTTTTTTGCTCTCTGTGTCTATATGATGTGTGAATATATCTTTATGCTCACGAATGGTGAATTGTTGTTAAAGAGTTATTTTACTGGTACAGTGTTAGATATTATAATATATGTTCAAATATATATGAATTACCTAAGAGAATATACGATCGCTAGATTTTTGTAGTTAGTAAAATTGCTCCAGTAATTTCATATTATAAAATTATTTTTGATTTAATTAGTGAAGGTTTAGAGAATATATTTTATCGGATTTAGATGACGGTCATCTAAATTCACAGATTTTAGGGCCATTACCATTATAGTATCGTTTGTGGCTTGAATAACTTGTGGTATTTTGTTTTGCTCCAAAATCCTGAATGTACAAAACCATAACCTGACGTTGCTAGCATATTATTAGAGAATTACGTACCTAAGATGCTTATGTGAGGTACTTTTTAGTAAGACTGGAAAATATTTCTCTAATCGTTTAAAGGCACACATAGGCCACTATTTATCTCGTGTTAATGTTACAAAGGTACCCGGTGAGTTTTAGTTAAATATAGGTTCCTTAAATGAATCAACGCTTCATTCGACTCGGTTCACCTGAGGGTTCGTTTATGTGAATGTGGAACAATCTTAGAGCTTTATCGAATTTGATAATAATTTATGAATGAAATATTTATAATAAAAGATTTAACAGTCCCAAAAAAAAGTAGCGACAGATATTCGTAACTCACTGTTTAGATAGATATTCGCGCAAGATCGTGTACCGTAGATGATTTTTATTCTATTTTAAACGATGCTAGTTGTTTAGACGATATCTTTAGGTAAAGTTAGGCTAGTCGGATACGGCCCTAAAGCTTATAGAACGTATCTACGATAAATGTTTTTAATGTAACCGTGCATGGTTAAAAATCCTTGTATATCGTAATTTTCGTATAGTATAGCGTGTCCTTTGGATTCGCCACGGGCGACTCGGCTCGTGCGCTGGGGGTTCGATGTCTTATGAACGAGTGCGCCCCGCGTCGGGCGCCACACTTGCATTACGTGCACAAAATACTCTATTCTAATAAAATGTTTTGAATCACTGTTTTTGATACTAAGAAGTCGGTCGGGAAAGCTAGCTAATGGAAGTTTTTTATATTAGTTGCAAATGTTAGTATTTATAGAGGCATGAGTGTGGACAATAAAGGTGGTTATTCCTGCTTCGGGGGAATCTTGTGATAAGTCTTGAGCCAAGCCGCACGTAGGGTCGACCACCAATGTTTTAATCGTACGTATTTAGTTCGTTAAGTTTAAAGTTGCTTAGACGTGGTAAATGTAGGCAGTTTTCTATGGGGTAATTAATGAATTTGATATATTTTAAATGGTTGTTTAAAGATCATAACGTGACTAATATTTTTGCTACTCGCCAACGCGCGTCGGTTCTGTCCAGTTTTATAGGAATGGCATCATGAATTTTCGATACGTGAGGACCAAAATATGGTTTGTACTATTTGAGTTTGACGGTTATGGAAAATACAGGATTTATTTTGCCAGTTCCTCTTAAATGTAAGTGAGAATTTCTAAAATATTTTTATAGTTGTAAGCGTCAATGAATTAAGTTTTTTACATTGTAGTTACTGTGTAAGTACGGAAGGCATTCGTCGGCCGGCCTGTTGAAGTCGCCACGCGAAACTTTTCAAATCTACCCTCGTGATAAAGTCCAAAGTCGCGTGCGGTTTTAACGGTGGCGACGTTCGCCGTTGGTGCACAAGTATTAATTTGCGCTAAGCACGGGGATTATATTATTTTCTTGTTGGGTTTCTCTGTTGCTAAACTAAGTAATGCGCCATTCTGGTTTTTGTTATTTTGTATTGAATATTTTTATGTGGTGCTAAATTATGCCCTTTTAACACCATAAGTGTATTGTTTAAGCGACGATAGTTCTGATATGTTATTAATTTAAGATTTGGAAAATAGTGTGATGATACATGCTTCTCGCAATCTCAATAGTCCTGTTTGTAGAGAAAATGTTTTAACGATTTATTCCGAACTAGTAATAAATTATAAAGCTTTTAACGTCCTAATGTGATTTGCTTGTGATTCGAAGATAGATAGATCTTGATTATGTTAATGTTACACATACAAAAATTGACTGTTTGCCTAACATTTTAATTTGCGGGTAGATATGCTACAGCTTGTTTAGATGACGCACCGCAGTGGTGTGACCATCGCTAAAAATGAATTGTTTACCAAATGTATTTTACTATTTAATACATTGAATATTTTATTTAAAGCATATTTTAATAAGCGCAGAAGTACCGTACTAAATTAAATATTATTTATTTAGGTCTATAATAATCTAGTTGTAAAGACTGACGGAGCTTTTGAGAAAATTATCCTTTTAGAATTTGGTTCATACTTCAGTGGGATTTGCCTTTTACGCCGATAGGAACGGTATGGTATCATTATTACGTAACTCGAAGGATAATTTTCTCAAAAGTACTGATTAAACGACTTCTGAACTATTTTATCGTTATAAGTATTTTATAATGTACCATATCTACCTACAAAGTCCAAAGCATTTCGTTTAGAAACTGCACTGCCACATAAAATTACCCTATACGTGAATTTTTATCTACATTCTGTTTAGTTTTTTCTTTATTTTATGCAACTGTTTCTTGTTATAATATTGTTGTTGCGTTTGCTTAATGCGTTCACATCAGATGTAGTACAATATAATAATTCGCTAGTCCCTATCTCATATGTACTTTGGATCTGTCCGTATGAAAATGAAATTATATGTGTTTAATAAGATTAATACAAAATATACTGTCTGTGGTGTATATCGAATTTTATGAGCTTATTAATACTTAATTCCATGGTTAATGGAGGCAAAGGTACGGTGTACGAATTTATTTGATATGGCACGCCCTTAATGGAAGTGTGAGTTTGTCGTGAAGTTGTGTGTAGTTTCGGCATAGTGGACGTGCGATATCGAAAATGAGGGTACACGAAGAAAGTTCTTAAAGTTTGTTAATGATGCTAAAATATAACATAAGATGCCAACAAAGATGTCGTATGGACCAAGGAATATAATTAAGTGTAGCTCACATCACGCTGGCAGTCTAGAGAATTTTCATAGAGAATTATATAAATATTTTGACATGTCTTCTCTTCATGTTAGATCCGTGTATACAAAATGTTTGTAATAAATGTTTTAGATGGCATGGTGTCAGACTGATAGCAGATCTATTGTTGATCATCGAATCTGCTAGAACGCAGTATTATGAAGGTAGATGTGTGCAAAATGACGGGTACAATTTATTTTCGTACGTTTATAAGATGAAGTTTTAACTCAAACTAATATCGCGACCGACTAACCTCATTCTTGAAAATATATTGATAAAATATTTTGACATAATTTCGAAACCAAAACTTTATGACGAAACGATTTAGACATTGTCTTTTTTTAATTTATTTTATATCTTTTTAATTGACCGACTAGCTTTATAATAATATATTAATTTCCAATTCTTCACTTTTTAATTATGAAATATTTCGCTTTTGTTCATGACCAAATACATAAATTTTGTGACATGCGTAATTAAATTACATTCTTGAAAAGATGGAGTAATTTAAAATACTTCATAAAATATTTAATTCTGCCATGTCAACACGTGTTATTTTATAGAAGTAAAAAAAAAACTGGTACTTTTAAATTAATAATGAGAAGTGGTATCGTCAATTTGCAGACATCTACGTTTAACATTGAAATGTGTAGTAAAATACAGTATCCATTAGGCGTATCGGTGTTAAATCTAGTTCACGGTTTATAAAATAGCGTACTACGTCAGCTGTCTTGTTCAATTGTTGTGAAATAAGTGTTGAATGTTGTCCCTTCATCAGACCGAATAGTGTATTGTCAAAATATACAGTAGTTCGTGCTAGATGCAGTCATTACTTTTTTTCTTACTAATGATTTGTTACTGTTTTGGCACAATATTAATTACCTTCTGACAAAAATATATAATGATGAAAAATTTTGTGTTTTCATTTACCTCCATGTATCATCTTAATAAAATATCCATTTCTCTTACTATAAATCTAAAGTTATATAATAATAATATAATGTTTTGTTTTCACTTTATTGTTTTCGATCTTTGTTATTGTTTTTGAGTCGTCCTTTTGTCCAAGGCCCCAGATTTTGAATAAAAGATGCTGTGAACGATATAAATAATTTATTAACATTCTACATACCTATACTTAAGTTAGTTATCACTAGAAGTTGAGTTCCAACTTCCCAAGTTTGCCATTGGGTAAGTCGACTGAAGGTAAGGTATCAGTTATAATGCCGGTGGCAACTGTGACGTGGTTCTCTCGTATCGTGAACCTCTGACCTTTGAGCATCACCATCCCTTCTAACAGTGTGAGGTAGACCTCGCCGTGGTCACCAGGCATCATCATTTGCATTGAAGGATCTGCAAATTACCATAAAAGAGAAATCTTTACATAGTAAAACAAAAGTCGCTTCCTTTCCTGTTCGCTTTGATCTTTTAAACTACTCAACGGATTTTGATGCATGATTATTAATTTAGCCATAGTTAATGACGACACGAATGTGCCAGATCGACAGAAAAAATACTTCGGTGTCAGAGTAAAAAAATCGTGGCGTGAAATAACTCTTGCATTGTGTTTTGCCGAGTAAGCGAAGGTTTGTGATTTTAAAGAATGGGCTGAGATCACAGCCCTGCCAGACTCCTTATATTCTTACTGATAATTGATAAAATGTATGTTATATTGTAGTGTTAGTTGTGTACAAGGAACGTTTGTATACCCGCCAGTTGTGCGGTGGGCCAATTCTTAGGTACAGGGCGCCAAAGGTACAAAAAAATTGTACCTACTAATTTTACTTACAACCTTTGAAATTATTCTAACGTATATTATAGTAAAATAATGACATTTGAATATTATAAAGTGAAATTTACACGGATTGTTTATTTTTATATTGTTGTTTTCATTAAAATAAAAAATGGAAAATCATCCACGTAGAAATAAAAATAAAAACACTTTTAACCTTCATATCTCTGTTCATAATAAGTTTCGTTCCAAAAATAAGACTGATACTTTATCAGAGTCTAAGTGAGTGCAATTTTTTGTACCTCTCGCGCCCTGTACCTGAGAATTGGCCCACCGCATAATTTGGTGGGCATGGACACGTTCATTGTACACACTAATACTACAATATGACCTACATTTTATCAGTTAGAATATAAGGGGAGTCTGGCAGGGCTGGGATCTCAGTCCAGAACGGGAACACACTCGTCATTCTGGCGCTGCTGGTATTCATAGGCGGCTATTTTTTTTTTTGTAAAATGTTTTGTTATACCAAATAAATTTGTTTTCATATCTTCATATTTATTCTTTACTAGCTTTTGCCCGCGACTTCGTTCGCGTGGAACAGTTACTTTGGGAATTGGGATATCACTAAAATATACCTTCTTCATTTACGTTGAAGGAGAAGCGCTTCCCTGCCCGCGACTGCCCGCCGCGCGCCCCATTATTTTATTACTGCGATATCTTCTAAAATACTCATTGAAATCAAATGATGTAAACGGCAAATTTCTTCTAAATTAAATGCTTGTAATGAATAACGTATTTACTTCGATAAGGATTAATATCATCTTTATGAAAACACCCTCACAAATAATGCTTAATTTTGGAACAAATTTGGTTAGCATAAAAAGGTTATTGTGAGCCAACCTTAAAAGATAGACATGTACCTACTGTCGCGGACTTTTTTTTAGAACTTTTAAAGGGAAACAATTCTGTCATACATAATTTTAGCGAAACTTTAACCGTTTCCGCAGCGTACGTAGCGAAAACTCTCAAAAGGAAAAAATAACCCCCGATTTTGAAACATTCTTGGTTGGTGCTCCTCTCGTATTGAGCTTAGTATGATGTTATATAGCCTAAAGCCTTCCTCGATAAATGGACTATCCAACACAAAAAGAATTTTTCAATTCGAACCAGTAGTTCCTGAGATTAGCGCGTTCAAACAAACAAACAAACAAACAAACTCTTCAGCTTTATAATATTAGTATAGATATGTATTCCAGTCTACTTATTCTTTAAAAAGTTATGTAGATTATGTTTCCAAGTACTAATGATTTTTAATTTTAGGCCCGTATTAATAAACCGTTCTCAAACTCGTTCTCAAGACCTTTCTCGGCTGAGACGGTCTCAAGTAGCGATTAGCTTCTCAAGAAAGTCTTTAATTCATAGTATGATCTCAAGACGTTCTCAGTTGATAACGTTCTTGAGATCACTTTCTCAACTTTTAAGCGTCATTTACACGACAAAGAACGAATGAAATTACGTTTCGTTTACACTTCTACAAAGATCGGATTTATTGAATAAACATTCCTTCAATATTTATTTAAAAAAATGTAATATCTAATAATATAAATACCAAAAAAAGATTAATTTGTATTTTTTATATTGAAAAACCTGATATTCATTAATTTTCACGTAGATATTAATGTTTAATAATCGATTACATAATAATATCTATATTTTTATAACAACTAGGTAAAACGGAATGCGGATCACAAACATTCGAAAAAGTTCTACTTCTTCTTTTTCTTTAAAATGGCTCCTTAGTGATTCGCCAATATCAGAGTGTGTTGACGAAAACTTTGCTGAGTGGGTTTCATAAATAAACAAGGGTATGGTGTACTGTATGAAGTCTGTTGAATTATAATCTAAAACCTAGAACAAACACAAACATTTAGGGTTAGTACTTACCACAGTTTTATTTTGTTACTAACAATATATTATTATGTAGGTACATAAAGTTTCAATAAAAGGAGTATTTACAAAACGCAGAACAGATTTAAGGGTGATAGGGCAAGGAATTGTAGGAGGGGGAGGGAACTGATTTAATGAGGATTGGTTTTTTTTGGACACCGAAAAACAAGTTCGGCTGACAAGTGTCAAATCAAGTCACTTTTGTTTTGATATTTATCTTTGGTATTTAGTGCTATGGTTTATAAATCAAATAGGTTTAATGTAAATAAATAAATAAAGTCGAAAATATTTCTATAATTTATACTCGACGCTGGCAGAATGGTGCAAAACCTTTGCAACCGCGATTGCCAAAAAAAAAATGAAGAGGTACCAACAAAAGTATTTTTATTCTTAACTTTGTTTTGTGTTGAGTATGTAGTGTAAATTCGAGTTTGACTAATCGTAAGTATTTAGATTATAATTTACATAATTGTAAAACAATCAAAAACACAGCAAATAATTTTCTACTGTATCCCAAGCCGTTCTCAAGTCAGGTTTTGACCATACTTACGAAACCGCGTCTCAAGAAACAGTTTGACAGCTTACTGAGAACACAGTTGAGAACGAGTTTCGTTTATTAATACGTTCTCACTCAGTTGAGACGCCGTCCCTACAGCTGTACTCAAGTACGATCTATTAATTAAAACAAAATCTTGAGAACATTCTTGAGAATCGTCTCAACTATGAGAACGGTTTATTAATACGGGCCTTAGATTGGAAATAAAACTACAATTTAACATACCTAAATCAATTCGACATGCAATATTCCATGTGCCACTGAACATCTGTTGGCTATATTTGGAGACAATAGGTTTCTTGCGACCGCCTTCACTGCTCGACAGAAAATATATTGTGGCCTTGTAGTGGTTGCTAAGCTTCAGTGATTTTGCCGCACATAACAGCATTCCCGTTTCCACTGATCTTAACTTAAGACCTCTCAATAATACGCCCACATTATCACCGGCTATGGCCTGAAAGTTGCAAAGACCTAAACTGTACATAGATATAGTCCATCATTCATCTACACTAATATTATAAAGAGGAAAACTTTGTTTGTATGTTTGTTTGTTTGTTTGTTTATTTGTAATGAATAGGCTCGAAAAGTACTGGACCGATTTCAAAAATTCTTTCACCATTCGAAAGCTACATTATCCATGAGTAACATAGGCTAAATTTTATTTTGGAAAAAAATAGGGTTCCGTAAGATATTTGGGTTTTTCGGACACAAGGTGTAAAAAATCAACCAGAAAAGTTACTTATTTTGCGTACGCTGCCTAAACTATAAAAGATAGAACCATAAAATGTTCTAATTAATTGTAGATCTTATAAATATCTACAAAAAAGTCCGCGACACACTATACCTATCTATGTCGAGTGAGGCACAACAACCATTTTTTTATTTAGAAATCTTAAATTTTTTTTGGACTACATTTAAACGCGTTTATTTTACTCATGTTATTAATCCTTATCAAAATAAATTATTTCATCACTAAGTACAGTTTATGTAGATAATATTTGGTCTTTGAATGATTAAAATTGGACGTTTGGTTTTAAAGTTATGGCGAAATTAAAATATTACGATTTCTGCTGCACGGCCCGTTGCGAAGTGGGCGTCACCAAGGCGGGGTGCGCGTGCGGGTTAATGTTTAGTTTAGTTTAGTTTAGTTAAATAGTTTAGTTATTTTATAAACATCAAATTGATAATATCTTAAAACATCTATACAGTTAAATACAATTTAAGTGTCTGTAACTTCAAATTAACAGCTTTTTACATCATGAATCTGAAAGTATATTCGGTACTTACAATAAAATACATTTTTTTTGTCTGTCCGTCTGTCTGTCTGTCAGTCGGTCTGTCTGTCTGTTTGTTCCGACTAATCTCTGAAACGGCTGGACCGATTTTCACGACTTTCACTAGCAGATAGCTGATGTTATAAGGTCTAGCATAGGCTACTTTTATTTTAGGGTTCCGTTTAAAAAAATAGGATTCCGCTTTCGTTAGTCATAAATAAAGTCGCGGGTAAATTTCAGCGATATTCCCAAAGTATTGTTCCACGCTGACGAAGTCGCGGGCAAAAGCTAGTCAATGATAAACATTAAACAGGGTTAATTATTCTTCATGATATGTAAAATCGGAAATTATAAGAAATACCGAATAATTCCGGTGTTACTGATTTTGATACAATCACATACATACATATAATCACGCCTTTTTCCCGTAAAGGGGTAGGCAGAGACCACTTTTTGCCACTTGCTACGATCCTTACATACTCGCTTCCGCTTCCGCCTCCGCGAGAAAATACAATCACACCACCTTTATTTTTCGTTTATTAGATATAAAAATGTTTTGGCTGTAATTTAACTGGCAGAGGTTATGAATTTTCCATAATATTTTATTAAATACAATTTATTATAAAACTATTTAATTTATGACATACTAGATGTTGCCCGCGACTTCGTTAAGGAAATCCAGCGGTAATTCTGTAAATTTCCCGTGATAAATAATTGCTTATGCCTACTCTATGTCCCTATGGTATACTCTATATCTGTGCCAAATTTCGTAAAGTCCATTAGTTTTTGAGCCTATTCAATGCAAACAAACAATTCTTTCCTCTTTATAATAGTACTAGAAGTTTCCCGCGACGAAGTTATTTTCGCGGAATCCGTACAATTTTTTCGCGATACAAAGTAGCCTATATCATTCCCCGTGGTCTACTCTATATCTGTGCCAAATTTAATCAAAATCGGTCCAGTAGTTTCGGAGCCTATTAAATGCAAACAAACAAACTTTACCTCTATATAATATTAGTACAGATAGATAGTATTTATGTCTACTATTTTATACAAACCTGAGCAACACTTGATCTGAAAATTTGTATATCAGACAGTGTGGTTTTGACTGTCGTTCCAAAACCGAGTAGCTCTGCATCGTCATTCTTTTTCATAATACCTCGTTTTATAGTACCCACCACCACAGTACCTCTTCCTGGTACGGTAAAAGCATTGTCTATGGGCACTAAGAACGGGGATTCTACATCTCTCTGTATATCTGGCACATAGTTGTCTATTTCATCTAGTAGTTTTCTTATTGAAGGCACTCCTGTAACAAAAGTAAGTGAAAATTAACATCTTTTTGTTATGTTAATAATTTGTTCTTTATTTTTTTAATTTAATTAATAGTACACAAGATAGATACAAGTAAATTCTCTAAAACTCAAGTATTTAATCAAATGCTATTTGTATATTTTTATAAACATTAAACCATTGTTTTTTTTTTTAATTCAAACTGTTTAAATAAAAAAGTAGACAAACCTATATCTGACTGATCATCTTCCAGTGCTTTTAAGGCAGACCCCTGGACCATGGGCGTTTTCACTCCATCAAATCCATAATCACATAACATCTCCCTCATTTCAATTTCCACAAGCTCCAACATCTGAAACAGTTAAATTATATTTTTATTACTGTTAGATGGGCAAGATGGTTTATGGGTAAAGGTGGCAAAAGTAAATAGTCTCTTGATAAAGAAAGAAAAAGTATACTCTAACATTGTACAGTGAAAAGTCTAATAAAACAACATTGAACCGACACGGGCAAATTACGGTCATAACATCCAATAATAATTATTAAAACCCATGGTATCATATTTTAACATGGCAGATCTTAACACTTGGTCGTATTATAGTTTTGTTGTTATAACTTATAAGTGATGTCTTTATAAAAGGTATAATATATAAAAAATGATGTATGTAAAAGTGGCATAAAGAAAAATTACATCCCACCTATCTATACACAAAATGTTGTGGGTTATATTTTAGAAAGAGCTATTAATACAAGGTACTTTCTGTAAATTATTATTATTCTATTATGTATTTACGTAAACTATTCTGAGAGAAAACATAGTATAAATGTAAGAATAACAGCCAAAAAATTTTTAGCAAACTTACTATGTTAATGCTGAAATTTTTTACATATAACCCCCTTATTAATAAAATATTTACAAAATGGATAAGCTATATAATGATTTGCCCTTATCTGATACATTGGAAAAGTCACTTGACAAACAAGGACAAAATATTGTATGGCTTATCCGTTGTGTAAATATTTTTATTAGTTACGGGGTTAAATTTTTTATTGCATACTGCATACCTCATCATCAACTAAGTCCACTTTATTAATGAATACTACAACATATTTTATGCCAACTTGCTGTGCTAGTAACAAATGTTCTTTGGTCTGCGGCATTGGGCCATCGTTGGCGGCTACAACTAGAATTGCTGCATCCATCTGGGATGCTCCAGAGATCATGTTACGTATATAATCAGCATGACCTGGGCAGTCTGTGTGGGCATAATGACGATTCTTTGTGCTGTAGCCAACATGTGCAGCATTTATTGTAATACCTGAAACAAAATTTTATACCATACTAAGTAGGGATATGTTAAAAAACCGGCCAAGCGCGAGAAGGACTAGTGCACAATGGGTTCAATACAAAAGGCAAAAAATCATGTTATGTTGTATGGGAACCTCCCTTAAATATTTATTTATTCAGTATTTAGTATTTGTTGTCATGGTGGCAACAGATGTACGCCTGTGAAAATTTCAACTGTCTATCAATTAAGGGGATAAGACAGGAGAAGGAGATAGACGTGCCTTGGTGACAGACAGACAGCCAAGTCTCAATAATAGGCTCCAGTTTTTATACTTTGGGCGTGGAACCCTATAAATACGACTTTCAATTGGGTAGATAAAAAAAACCTTAAGTATTAAGCTGAAAAACTTCTCTTAACTCTCTTTAATATAAAAAGAATCTAATCTAACTTTACCTCTTTTCTTTTCTTCTGGGGCCTTATCAATTTGATCATACGAAATGTATTTAGCAGATCCATCTTGAGATAGAATTTTAGTAATAGCAGCAGTTAAAGTAGTTTTTCCATGATCAACGTGCCCTATTGTACCAATATTGCAGTGTTTTTTCTCATTTGTTACCGTTTTGATCTTGGCACAATAATTTCTAGTGAATATATTCAACGAATTACATGACGATAATGATACGTTACATGATTTTAAATTGCGACTTACGGTTAATACTTTATTAAAGTTGTAAGTTATGTAATTTAAAATGATTTTTCCACTCATTTTAAAACTGTAAAACAAATAACAATTTATATTTTCAGTATTTGCCGTGCTTGAGGTTATATTTTTATTTTGACTTTTGACAATTGACAGCCATCAGAAAGTCAGAAATTAGTTTGACAAAAGTTATTTTTCATTCGTTTCTAAATTGCAATGAATAAAAAAGAAGGTCTATGCATTTTCATTACTTAAAGGGCTCTTTTGACGGTCACTCGAAACCATCAACCATGAATTATTAACTATTAACGTGATGGGCTACATAACAGTCTAAATTATTTTCATAAATCGACGTCCGCGGTCCGCGTGATGATGAGTTACGTACATAATACATTTTGTATTATTATACCTAATCATTCAAATTTTCATTGAATCCGTGTGATTGATGGTTTTGAGTGGCTGTCTAAAGGGTCTAGACCATCCAGCCTGCAAGCTCAAGGCCGCGGACTTATATGCAAAAAATAAAAATGATTGATACGGCTATTCTATTAGTATCGGTGCTGGATTTGCTGGATGGGCCGCGGCCGTGAGTATGGCGCTTAAGGTTGCAAAGGCCAAAGAAATATTAAATACATAGAAGGTAAACTAAAACCGAAGCCGTAGGCAGCTATTTGCCTTTGATGTTTTGTGACACAAATAGCTTCCTACGGCTTCGATTTTAGTTATATTAAGTAGGTACCTATATGTAATGTTTCTTTGGCAAAGGCATGTGGGCAAAGACACTATCGCTTTATTCTGTCTTGTAAAAAATTAATGTTGTCATTTGTCAGTTGTGTTGTGTCAGACGAGTCGTTTCGCCAATTTTTATCAATAAAATCTTGTAATGTTCTAATTCTAACTCAATTATAATATTCTAAAATGACGGAAAATGGGAACCATGCGTAAGAAGACCCAGGTTTCGTTTGTGATTCGTGACGAAGAGGAAAGAAGGCATAAAAACGGTGTTAGTTCACTTCAATTAGATCCTATACAAAATAGACTTTATTCGGCCGGTCGAGATGGAATCATACGCGTGTGGCAGGCGGGATCAGGCTCCCAGGACAGATACGTACAGAGCATGGAGCACCATACAGACTGGGTGAACGATATAGTGCTATGTTGTGGTGGTAAAAATCTTATAAGTGCCTCGTCTGACACTACCGTGAAAGTATGGAATGCCCCGAAAGGTTTTTGTATGTCAACACTACGAACTCACAAGGATTACGTGCGGACATTGGCGTACGCAAAAGACAAGGAGCAAGTCGCAAGCGCTGGTTTAGATCGAGCCATATTCCTCTGGGATGTCAATACCTTAACAGCATTAACAGCTAGCAATAACACCGTCACCACCTCTAGTCTCGTAGGCAATAAAGAATCCATATACAGTTTGGCTATGAATCCACCGGGAACCATTCTTGTGAGTGGTTCCACAGAAAAAGTATTAAGAGTTTGGGATCCACGAAATTGTTCACGCTTAATGAAATTAAAGGGACATGCTGATAATGTAAAAGCATTAGTTGTAAGCAGGGATGGATCACAATGTGTCTCTGGCAGCTCAGATGGAACAATTAAGTTATGGTCTTTGTCACAACAGAGGTGTGTTTCCACTATAAGGGTACATTCGGAAGCAGTGTGGGCTTTATTAGCAACAGATAACTTTACTCATATTATATCAGGAGGAAGGGACCGTCTAGTCATTATAACAGAGCTGCGTAATCCAGACAATTTTATGATTGTATGTGAAGAAACAGCCCCTATATTAAAACTATGTTTTACTGCAGACCAGCAAGGAGTTTGGGTGTCAACATCCGAATCTGATATACGTTGCTGGAAACTTCCCCCATTAAATTCCTTAAATTCAGAAATGTATAATCAGAATAGTTACAACACTAACAATGTTTACCAAACCCAACCTTTACACCACATTCCTGGTGGCAGAGCAATAAAGCACTATGCAGTATTAAACGATAAAAGGCACATTATTACAAAAGATACAGCAAACAATGTAGCGGTATATGATGTGTTGAAAGCGAGCAAAATTGAGGATCTCGGTGAAGTAGACTTTGACGAAGAGTTGAAAAAGCGTTTTAAGATGGTCCATGTTCCTAACTGGTTTAACGTTGACTTGAAAACTGGTATGTTGACTATACACTTAGGGCAGGAGGAAACGGACTGTTTCAGTGCCTGGGTGAGTGCAAAAGAAGCAGGGCTGACTACTGAGAATGATCAGAAAGTCAATTTCGGTGCATTGTTGCTACAAGCACTGTTAGAACATTGGAATCATCCAAACAGGGTCAGTGACTCTGGGCAGAAAGTCACAGGAAATAACTTCTTCAGTGTCCCTCTTCACACACCTTTAATTTTCAGCGAAGTTGGTGGCAGAACACTGTACAGGTTGCAGGTATGAAATTGTTTATTTTTGTCTCTTCTTTTTTTTAATTATACAAAACTAGATGTTGCACGCGACTTCGTGCGCGCAAAAGGAAATCCCGCGGTAACCGTACTTTTTGCCGCGATAAAAAATAGCCTATGTCCTTCTCCGTGGTCTAATATATATTTGTACCAAATTCCATCAAAATCGGTCCAGTAGTTTCGGAGCCTATTCAATGCAAACAAACAAACATACTTTTCCTCTTTATTATTAGTATATATAAATAAATATTTGAAAATGTAAATGCCTAATATCTTGGTACATTATAAACAGGTTAACATGATACCCTAATCTTTATGATTCATTTCAACATACTGAGTTGGTAATCCTCAAATATAATATTTTCAGTCTTATAAAACAACCTTAATCTTTATTGCTATAAAATATTATTTACTTTCTGATTGCCATTACAACCTAATGACATGCAACTACGAAGACTTACAAAATGTTTTATAAGAAAAAGGTATATAAAAATTAACTTCATGAAATTGATTTTCTAGGTGGGCGATGCAGGCGGTGAGACGGAAGGGAATCTACTCATGGAGACAGTTCCCTCATGGGTTGTAGATGTAGCTATAGAGATGGCTGCACCCAAGCTGAACAAGCTACCGTTCTACTTGCTACCACATTCCAGTTGTCAGAGTAAACAGGATAGACAGAAGAAGGTAAGTTTCAAATATACAAAGTAATATAAAAACTTTTCAGTTACGATTAGATTTATATATTTCTTGAATCTGATTACATTTATTTTACAAATATACAATATATTTTAATATTTCTAGGCTTTAATGTGCAGTGTAATAATAATTTACAAAAAGAAGTTCAGTGAAAACTGACATTAATTGCCATCATATTTTTATTTCTTCTTTTTTTCACATAAAAAGTAATAAACATCATTTTGTTTATTTCAGGATCGACTTGTGGCGAATGATTTCATACAATGCCGTAAAGTAGCAGAGCATGTAGTTGAGAAGATTGTGGGTGGTGGGGACGTCAACGGAGCCACAGCCAGCAAAGCCAGCACCGAAGACAGTACCACTGACCCACCTGAGGAGAAAGTGGAGTTGCTGTGTTGTGATCGGGTATGTTATTTGTTTTGTGTTAATATTGTATAGTTGTATACTATGTTACAGAACCAATTTATTTTTGTAAACATAAGATTAAAAGACTACCAATTTGCACTTTTTGTAAATAAGAAATTACAAAAAGTGCAAATTACGAAGTAAATTATGTATCATTATTAATATTATTACTTAACTATATAATAATATTAATAATTTATATTAATAATATTAATAATGATACATAAATTACTTCGTAATTTGCATTTTTATTAACTATGATAAGTATATAAATTTCATCGAATTTCTTTTCAAGCCCTTTTTATAATCATTGCTTTTGTTTGAAATTCACAATTATTATTATGAATTTCAAAAATATTAAACAGGTCTAAGTAAAGTTGAGCTTCTTGCAAATGCACTTCTATGATGCTAGTAAGATAATATGTTTAAAATACATTATTATTTATTTTACAATATCATTTCAGTAATTTCTATTTATAGGAGTTACTTACCTCACTCATCATGTAATTGTAATTTTCAGGTTCTAGACCCGAACATGGACCTTCGTACTGTGAGACACTTCATATGGAAATCCAACGTAGAATTCACATTACACTATAGAGTGCTGAAACAATGAAAATCAAATGTCTACCTGCAAAAGGTGAATAAACATTTGAAAAAGTGTTGTTCCTTGAAGAATATATTCGAATGAAGTGACATGAACAATGGACAAGACTAGATCATTTGAGTGCCCTTTTCCTGTCATACGGTTTATTATCCACACGATACAGCGGGTGATAGCACGCGTAACACGGTCGCCGTAGAAATGCGTTTTATCTACAAAGGATTAGACATACTGACAGATTGTGTAGACAAAATGACAGACTTCCTTTTTGAATGTGTCATTTTGTCTATACTAATATAGAAACCATTTCTATGGTGGTTTTGCTACGCGTGCAGGTGATAATGTACTTGATTGAGCCTATTAAAAAAAAACATTGTCAATAAAATTGTTAAGTATATTAAGTAAGTATCACCTTTTATCGATGAAGAAATTGACAAATCTATTGTATCAATAATATTGCGTGTGTGCGGCTAGCCAATGAGTCAGCGCGATAATCGTACCGAGATTCGAGCTACGAGAATTTGGGCCCACATCTGAGGGCCAATTCTCTTAATTAACTTAGACTATCAACTTACCATCAATTCATTATAAATTTATCATCCTGTTATCATAAATTGACCGAAAGTCGGTATTCTACTACACTGTTTTCGTAAATTTAAAATCCCAACACAGTCATTTTGCAATGATATTGACTACAATTTATAAATAAAGCGAGCACAAAGCATGTATAAAGACAGCTGTTGCTTGACGTTTGTACGATCCAGTGTTGCCAATTATTGTCAGTTAAGGCGCGTCTCCTGCTCGTGTTTTTTGAAACATTACACAAAATCATCGAATTTGGGGCATGGCTATGCACATTTGTGTACGCATACACGATTTCATCCTCTTCTGAGACGGACGGAAAATTATTTCCTGCGTGGTTAGAGAGGGGAAGGCAAAAAAGAGATTTTTGCGTAAAATAAATATTTTTATGTCATGGCATCCCCACATGTCAAAGTGAAAAAAATATCCGGCTGACGGATCGGTTAGAGTCAAATTGGAGTTAAGTTTATAAACATACGAGAATACCATTTTCTATGGATAAGTGGTTCGCTCAATCTATAATCAAGCTGTGATACAATGATAATCGCATCGCGGTGTAATTCGTCGTTTGACGTTTGTTTGAAGTTTAGTTGAATACCATTTTGCTGTTTGATAGGTTCCGGACTGTATCGAAACAGTAACGAAGTTGCATTATTGTTGGATTAAAATAGCAGAATCGACCTTCTGGACGCGGGCGGCTATCGAGTGACAGAAAAAGGGCTCTTTTGATATTAAACATTGCCAAGTCATATCATTAAGGTTTTGCTTTTTGTACTACTAAGGAATATTGTCACAGGTTATCATTTTGTTACAAGTTACAGCCTCAGACCATTAAAAAAGTATAGGCAGAACATTGCGCTCAAAAAGTGAGGCACGTAATATGAAGACGATTCGGCGATATGAAGACGGCAGCGCGGTAGTCTGCTGCGATGACCGAGAGCGCGAGAAGTAGTTTTGGTGAAATAATTATTGCGAAATTATGCCGTCTTGCTCGGTTTTGGTGTCCGAGACTTGGCGGTCGGTTAGTCGGTCTGAGGTTACAGCTTGCTTTGTATGACCACCATAGAAATGCGTTTCGTCTATACAGGAATAGACATACTGACAGATATTGTGGACAAATTGACAGCTTTCCTTTATGCCTGTTATTTTGTCTATACTTCCATAGAAAGAAATCATTTCTACCACGGGCGTAGCCAGGTTTTAGTTTCGGGGAGGGTTCAAGAAAATAAAACGACTACTTAAGTATCAAAGTTCTGATTTAGGCTGTTGATTATTTTTCTAAAATAACTTCAAAAATCATCTTTCAGATAGGGTAAATGGGGCGGCGAAATATGTTAATTGGCCTCGGGCGCAAAATTTCTAAATACGCCTCTGTATATTGGTCAGATCTCTGTATTATATATACCAGCCGGCCCATTTCGGGGGGGGGGGGTTTGAACCCCTTAAACCACCCCCCTGGCTACGCCCATGATTTCTACTGTGGTAGCAATTTTTGTCAAGCGCTTTTTTCCGCCAAACACAGCTAATATGACAACGCGACAACGGTCAACCATTAGATACTTTTGTCGCAGCATATTGCTATGTATTTTATATTTATTTTTATATAACTTTGTGGATTCCCTGTGACAATGTTATTAGTTCAGCAATAATTTGTAACCAAACATTTGTATCGTGAAAATTTATACTTTTAAATACGAATGCCAGTGAAAAACATTGCTAAATTGTATGAAATTTGAGCCTAAACATTGTAAAGCGTTATAGGATATAGCTTGAATATATGAATGTGTTTACAATATGTGAGATGTATTCAGCCGTTCAAAAATCTTATGGACTATTAAATATTTAATCCGATTTTTTTTTATTTATTAGAATAATTTAACTCTAGCATAATATGATAATCTTTTCAGGTAAGAGTACCCCGAAACGTCCGCTATAGGACGGCATGGTGAATGCTAAAATTAACAAAAAAAAATGACGTGTACAGAGTAAATAGATGTAGCAGAAGTAAAATTTATTTTATTAAATGTAGAATTACTCACAACGCGCCCGAAATTATTTAAATAAAATAAAATAAATTCAAAATAGTAAATCTTATACATACTTTAAACGAGACAATCATGTTTAAATATAATATAATGGTATCTCGAAAGTGGCTTCTAGTATTACCATGAATTTAAGTACCTATGCAGGGAGTTTTTGGGAAATAAAATTGATCTATCAATTCTAGCTAGGTCTTATCCCCAGGAAACAGCGCATTTTTATAAGTTATATAATATGTTTTTTCTTTCATCTTTCAATAATATATCAATACTTTCGATACTTTTGTGTCATGCAGTCAAAAAAATGGCCAAGTGCGAGTCAGACTCGCGCACAAAGGGTGCCGTACAAAACCGCCAAAAAAAAAAATCACGTTTGTTTTTAGTATTTGTTGTTATAGCGGCAACATAAATAGATAATTTGTGAAAATTTCAACTGTCTAGCTATCGCGGTTATTGAGATACGGCCTGGTGACAGACAGACGGACAGACAGACAACGAAATGTTAGTACATAATAGGGTCCCCGAGGGTTTTTACCCCTTTACGGAACTAGGGTTTCTCGTCAGGGCTTCGTTTTATTAGGAGAAAACGAAGTGAAATGCTTGTCACGATTTATTATTAGAATTATTAGTAACTATAGAACAAAGACAGCATTAGCCATTATAGGTACCAACTATTTAATAGGTAATCTGATAACTAACATAAGAATTAATCTGTGTACTTATAACAATCCGCGATTTTTCACCTAGCAGCTTCCAGCAAACTAGAGACAATAAATACAACCACGTAGTGATTATATTCTCTTTGAATACAACCGTATCTCGCAGAAAACCAAAACGTCGCGATATTTCCGTGTTTGTGCACGAATCGTCAGGCCTAACGAACTGATGCAGTTCGGCCTAGCATTGTAGGTATGATTTGTATGGTACGCTGAATTGAAACGAATTAACAAAAAAGAAAACCGCCTTCAAAAAACTAACCCACTGAAAAGCTAAAAAAAAACATTTTTATATTAAGCAAAACATTTTTCCATATTATAATTTATAATTCACTTTTTGAAGTCGGTGCAGGGGCAATGCAGAAGTATAATTTAGTTCCTAAATTACTTAAGAGATGGCGCTATACGCCGAGGCCGGAGGCATCGAATTCAAAGAGTGAACTAAAAAAATAAGGAAAATTGTTATGCTCAATTTAAATTAAATAAATTATTTGTAAGTTTTTCAGTGGGTTAGTTTTTTGAAGGCGGTTCTCTTTTTTTTATTAAAAAGTAAGATGTTACATAAATCGTTGTTAGGGTTCCGTACCTCGAAGGGAAAAAACGAAACCCTTATAGGATCACTTTGTTGTCCGTCCGAATCAAATCAAATCAATTTATTCAAACACACATAAAAATAGATACAAAACAAATATACATAATTAAATAGTATATATATCACGTCAATCTGATCCCGTGCTAAGTTGAACTTGTGTTACGGGTATCAGACAACGGATAGTCGGATATATATTTTTTATACTATAAACACACACAATTCTATACTATACAATACTATACATAAATCTTATTTTCTATATTATTTACATTTACTCTTAAACACACACACTGTACTTTATCACGTATTGTCATTTTTCGGCGACGTGATGCGCGCTTCGTTGGGGAGCCTTCCCCGAAACCTCCGGTAGACTACGTCCGTCGGCCAGAACTCCTCCACATCGAAGGTCGGTAGAAGATGCGTCGGTACTCTCACCACAAAGGCGAGACTCCAGACGCTCGACCCTTAAGGTGAAAGAAGTCTTCTTTCGGATGTAGTCCACGACGTCCTCGACCTTCGTAGACCAGTGCAGGCGGGAGTGACGGGACACATACAGCTGTGTGGCGCGTACTTCGCACCGTAGGCAGGGTTCGCTGGGTGCGGTGCCGCGGTGGTTGCGGACGGCGGGCTTCCTCTTCTTTCTTCTCTCTACCAGTATGAAGCCCTCCTCATCGTCTGTCAAGACCCTTTTTCTCAGGAATGCGTGGAGGCAAACTGGAATTTATATCAAACTAGCTGACCCGGCAAACTTTGTTCTACCTTAGAGGCAATAAATGAGCAGATTTTGGATTTCATTAAGTGCAATTTTTCATTAGGATAATAGATATAATAATTATTAAAAAGAAATCAATTATTTTAATGACCGTACATTTTCTACAATAAAAAGTAGCCTATGTCCTTTCCCGTGCTTTACTTTATATCTGTGCAAAATTTCATGATGATCGGGTAAGTAGTTACGTAAAAGCGTAAGTACAGTATTCCACGGGAACCGTACATTTTTATGCAATAAAGAGTAACCTATGCTCTTCCTCGTAGTCTACTCTATGTCTGTGCCAATTTTCATGATGATCGTTTAAGTAGTTTTACGTAAAAGTGTAAATACAGTTGTCCACAGGAACCGTACATTTCCCGCGATAAAAAGTAGCCTATGTCCTTCCCAGTGGTCTACTTTATATCTGTGCCAAATTTCATGATGATCGGTTAAGTAGTTTTTACGTAAAAGCGTAAATACAGTATTCCACGGGAACCGTACATTTTCTGCAATAAAAAGTAGCCTATGTCCGTTCCCGTGCTGTACTTTATATCTGTGCAAAATTTTATGATGATCGGGTAAGTAGTTACGTAAAAGCGTAAATACAGTATTCCACAGGAACCGTACATTTTTATGCAATAAAGAGTAACCTATGTTTTTCTTCGTAGTCTACTTTATATCTGTGCCAAATTTCATGATGATCGGTTAAGTAGTTTTTACGTAAAAGCGTAAATACAATATTCCACGGGAACCGTACATTTTCTGCAATAAAAAGTAGCCTATGTCCGTTCCCGTGCTGTACTTTATATCTGTGCAAAATTTCATGATGATCGGGTAAGTAGTTACGTAAAAGCGTAAATACAGTATTCCACAGGAACCGTACATTTTTATGCAATAAAGAGTAACCTATGTTCTTCCTCGTAGTCTACTTTATATCCGTGCAAAATTTCATCATGATCGGTTAAGTAGTTTTTACGTAAAAGTGTAAATACAGTATTCCACGGGAACCGTACATTTTCCCGCGATAAATAGTATCCTATGTCCTTTTCCTGGTTCTAAACTACCTCCCTACCAATTTTCAGCCAAATCGGTTCAGCCGTTCTTGAGTTATAAATGGTGTAACTAACACGACTTTCTTTTATATATATAGATACTAAGGTCTACGGTCCCTAGGAGTTGTGGAAAATCAAACTTTTAATCCGCATACTCAAAACCTACATCCCGGTACTTCCCGTGAACTAAGAATCTTGAAATTTGGCACGTAGCAACGTCTTATAGCACAGATAAAGATAAAATTATGAAAATCGTAAATTTTTAGTTACATCATATAGGGGGAGGTCCCCGAGAATCGGACACTTAAGGAATATCAAAAATAAAAAATAACGCATAATTGTCTAATTTGTTTATTTCACTTTAATAAGCTTTTAACTATATACCTTATCAACACAGATATATCAGCAGTCTTAAATGTTACTTTAAATGTAGTAAATACTCAGGAACAATTAACATAGAAGAACGGACGTTTCGAAAAAGGTCCCCTAATGACGGACAGCCAATTTTTCGTTAATTTTTAAACTTAAACATTATTTCAACAAACAATTCGTAATAATATCTATTATAATAGAACATATCAACTGTTAATAAAGAAAACTAATCTTAATTCTAATAATTTTTGGTCATAATCAGGAACGTTTTTTATAGAATCACAAAACTTTAATTGTACAACCTGCAAAAATCACATATGTAGTGGACTGAGCCCTCTTCGACATCAGCACACGCTTAATGAGCCCACTGATTGCAAGCTTGACAACAAATCCAATCTTCATCATTATCTTCCTGACAGATTAAACAAGTTGTTTTCTTGGCGAGATCAAAAGCCAATTTCAGAAATTCTTTTCTAGTTAAAGGCATGCCTATTTGACATATCCACCACGTAAAAGTTGGGTCAAATCTTCCTTTTTTGAGTGGTAGTTTTATTTCTTCTCCTCGTCTCAATTTTTTAATGTAGTCGAACAGTGTACTTTTTGGCACATTGTAGACTTCTGATGACTTTCTTAGCGATTTTTTTTGACATCACCTTATCGATAGCTTTTTTCAATATTTCATGTTTGGGGATATTCTGACATCTCGGTTTGGGCTTACCCATTTTAAACCTGAAAAATAAAACACAAAAATAATAACTACAACAAAAACAAATATGCTGTAAAACTGTCCGGTATTAGGGGACTTTGAGAGTGTCCGAACTTAGGGACCCTCACGTATATACAAGAAAAATTCTCATTCACATTGTGTGTTCATGAATCATAAAAAACGCATGAATCATGTCAGATTAGAACAATAGCAATAATAATTAATAATAATGAATATCATCACATACTTTAAATACTGTTTACAGATCTCACAAAGTTACTTCGAACAAAATTTTTACTAACCTCAAAATTTGGACCACGCTTCACGACGAACGAGTCTGCACTGACTATTGGCTCACACACCCCGCACTTCACTTGGGAGAAACTTTCTAACCGCGGCAAAAGCAACAAATTGGCGCGCCTTTTCGCTCTGATTTAAATTATGTCCGGTTTTAGGAGCCGTCCGGGCTTAGGGGACTTCCCCCTAATAAAAATATTTTTAATAATTTTAAAAATACTACCCCTTTCCCCATGAACGCGTAGAGGTATTAAACTGAAATTCATAATATCCTAACAAAATCACTACTGGTTTGGCGGCTCGGCGCGCGAGTCCGACTCGCACTTGGCCGGTTTTTTTTGTTTATTTATGTAAGTGCACTTTTTGTGATAGGTAGGATTTATTTCAGATTTTAGATCTAATCACTAGTTTGATAATAATAGTTAGGTTTCCCATTTTTAATACCTCTCTAAAAGATTTAACAACGTTCCCTGATAAATATTCTATGGTGATAATCATAGATAGTACCTACTACTGAGAGTGATTCTTCCTCCTTCATAAGTCCTTCATTCCATGGTGAAAACCCCGTTCATTTCTCGATTTTCTCAAAAACTACTAATGCTAACAGTAACAGTATTTGAGAAAATCGCAGTCAGACAAACAAACATACATACAAACATTAAACATACAGGTCAAACTGAACCTCCTTTTGTAGGTCTGTCCGCGCTTCTTGCTTCCGTTGCTTGCTTGCTCTAAATTGAGACCATTATTTTAACGTTTGGACTCCGTATCTATACTTCGTGTTAAGGCCGATCAAAGCAGCAGTCACGCGGCACAAGACGTTACTCGTTGAAGAACTCCATAGTTCTTTTCCGAAGCTCTTCATCTGACCTTGAACCGTTGTACTATGGCAATAACCTTCCCTTATAAATGTCCTATTCAATGGCCTATCTAAAAACCCTATCCAAATAGCATCAGTGGTTCTTGATCGAGGACAAACATAGATACATACATAAATACATACAGGTCAAACTGAGAACCTCCTTTTTTGAAGTCGGTTAAAAACTATAAGAAATGGACGTTCGTACAACTCTAGAGGGAATAAAAATGCGTTTCCGATCTTTAAACCTTCCCTGGTGGCACCCACTAGCATCGATAAAACTCAACGCAAGCTTTTTTCACGAAGGTTTTCACAAACCGGTAACGAGATTTCGGCATTTGTTAAGTTAATTAAATTCCAAATGGATGAAGCCACGTCAGATGATAGATATAAACTTTGTGATGTACACGTTTGAACTTTTGAACTTATTATAAAACTAAGTAGGCACATCAAAACGTGGAGGATTAAAGGATGACCTGGTTTCACATGGAGCGAGTTAATTAAATGTTTTTAATATATTATTTATTATAATATCTATATGGACGCTTTCACACCACGCCAATCTGGTCCTGTACTAAGTATTCGTAGAACTTGTATCACAGGTAAAGACAACGGAAATATATTTACCTACCTAATACTTTTATACTATACATAATATTTTAAATATTTTTATTATACTATACATATATTTAATAAACATCCAAGACCCAGGAACAAGAAAAAAGTTGTCCCTTCGGCGGGAATCGAACCCGTGACCTCCGGCTTAAGCACCGACGCGCTAACCTCCGTGCCACAGAGGTCGTCATTTCCATAAGCATGTGTTATATTAATTTTAAAGTAACCTTTTTGACTCGGAACTTCGATCGCGTATGAAAATGTATATCCCGATTCCCACGAGACCCGTATTTTGTCGGCTTGAGAAGTAAAGTTAAATAGATTTTTTTGAGTGTGACAAAATTTGTGTAGAATCCAAGTAAAATCCGTGTAAAATAAAAGTTACTTTAATCTCGGTCCGTAATTAATGATGGGAGATTTACCAATCTCCCTGAAACACAAAATTGACGACATGTGTATTTTACCCGTCCTAACCTACCTCAAGGTAGGTCCTAGTGGGTAGACCGTTTAGTTACCACTCAAAAGAGTGCTGGTTCGAATCCCAGGTTGTGGCGTGTACCAATGAGACTTTTTCAGATCTCAAGTACATTATACGGACGCTCTAACGGTGAAGGAAAACATCCCGAGGAAACCCGCACATGATTGGCCCCAGACGCATTGACCAGTCATTCCTCTGGACTAGGCTGACTGTATTGTGAGAATGCCGTATGTACTTGGGCAACAGCTATATGACATTAAAATTGTAAGAGTGGTTACTTCGCTCAGAGAATACTCTATAAATAATCCATTAACTATTATTAGGCCTAAGTTTTAACCTACAGTGCTCAGACCTGGTCATTAAAATTTTGGTTGTAAAGGTTCAAAAGGCTCGAGGTTTTCCAAAGAGCAATGGAGCGCAGTATTTCGGAAGTAAGAATAGCCGACCGAATAAGAAACAGCACGCTGTGCTCCAAAACGGGAATGACAGACGCTAGTATGAAGGCAGCCAAGCTAAAGTGGGATTGGGCAGGTCATACTAGCCGCATGGCCACTGGGTACCAGAAGGCGGACGACGCCGCCGTGGCCGACCTAGAAAAAGATGGCGCGATGAGCTGGATTGAGCTGGAGCACTGCTGGCCAGTCAGGCTGGCTAGCGGTGGCGCAGGAACGAGAGGAATGGAAGCCCTTGGCGGAGGCCTTTGCCCAGCAGTGGGACAGTATAGGCTACTAAAAAATACGACTTAAAAACATTGACGAAAAAATCGCGGGACGGGATCTCTCTGTCTAATTGACTACTTAAATCAATGATATTCAAAATCTGATTGTATTGTACTACACGGTTTTTTAAACAAGATAGATCAATTAAAAAGTAATGTGCATATTACATTCCTTATTTGTGGTCACAATTTGTATTTACTAATAATTTTACAAACAAATTGTGCTAATAAAGCATACTGAATATTATTTTATTGGAGCTCCGGTATTGTTCAAGTTCTGATTACCTATCTTCCTGTTTGATTATAATTCATTTAAAGTCCCAAGTTCTAAGTGACGGCACCAAGTCAAATTATATAGATGGAACTGACGAGGCGGCTGAATAATTAGAGTTGGCCATTTTAACGTTATGGTAATAAGGAGTATTATATTCACACAATCCCCTAAAACTTTGAAGATAGCGCAATGTTAGTTCCCGAATTTGCCGCGAGAGGGCGGCGCGGCGCGTTTGTATTGTACGCACAGTCGTTTCGTCGCTTCGAAGGTGGACCTACGTTTTGTCGCCTTATTTTGAACTTCGTAAGTGAAAAACTTGAGTGAAGTGTAAGTGAGAACTGTGATTTTTAATTGTTGTGATTTGTGTGTTTAATCCTGATTGCAGTCGACGAAGTATCGATGTAAGTTTATTTTGTATTTAGCATTTGGTTGTTTTCTAAGTTTTTAACACACAATTTTAAGTCTTAAACTTTGTAGGAAATGAAAGTAGATTAATTTTAATGGATTCTCACAGAAGATAATTATTTCGTAGATTCAGATTTTTTCGTAGAGCCTCTACGAAATGAGCCAGTAGTTGATAAAGAAACTAAATATTTGGTTACTAAAAATAATTAATTAAATAAAAATATTTAAAAATCGATACAGATTGCTTTTGGAAAAGTGAAGATTTTTAATGAATGTCACGATTTTATTTGCGGTTCATTTTATATAAAAGTTTCCGACGTTTTTACGACGATTACAGTAATCGTTTGAAATTGGAGGTATAAGAAATATTATTTTATGTTTATATTTTATACTTACTCTCCAAATGGTAAATAAAATACTAGCTATTGTTAATAATTATTAATTATAAAGAAAATCTACTATCTAATTATGTATTCTGATTTAAAAAAATGTAATTGTTTTGAAGGTATACATTAAAATGTATACGCTATAATTACATTAAAATGTAAAAAAATCTATAATATGACCTACTTCATTTAGATTATTATAAACATTTGAATGTCGGTTTGTCATTATTTAATCAGACGTAAGTTGCAAGTATTTTACGAGTATGTAATGTGAGTATGTAATATGAGTAACCACTCATCCAAACGACGAGTTACAATAAATTATTCTATCAGTCACAATAAATTATACAATTTTTTGCTTTAGTTATAGTCTATGGAAAATCATAAAGTAATTTATTATTCAGAATAAAGAAAATCAGCTTTCAGCTAAATAAATAAGAAAATATTGAGCAGAAAGTCCATATTTCTTACACAAGACAATTTCGTTACGCTAAATTTGCCATTTTCTCATTTTCCTTTTACATATTCTATTTTCTCATAGGTATTGAGGTACTTCGGTATATTACAGTATTGTAGGTACTTTCTACTACTATGTTTGTGAGGATGCATGTATGGATTGATGGATGTTTGTTACTCTTCACGCAAAAACTACTGAACAGATTTAGATGAAATTCGGTATGGTAGTAGTTTAGGCTCTAGATTAAAGAGAATGCAACTTTTCATCCCCAAAAAGTATAGCGTTCTCGTGGCTTTGTGTGTAACACTTTAGACAGATTTTTATAAGGTACATAAGATCTTGGAAATAGTGTTTGCGGTTATTTCTTTGTGAGTGTGTACTGCGTAAGTACTAGGTGGGTAGAACTTCATATTAAAGAAAGAAAAGATTATTCTGCTTAGACAGTATTCTGCTGGTTCCTTTCATAGGCAAGCCCAAGCATATAGTAGGAGGGAATATTTTAGATGAGGGTCTTCAAAAGATAAGTGGTAAGTGAAACCGATTAGAAAAGAGTTAGGAACCTCACGACACTGCGCTTCCTTAGGCCTTTTCATCCGATAATGGATTATTTATAGAATATTCTCCGAGCGAAGTAACCACTCTTGGAATTCTGTAGTGCCTGGGACAGTCGGTTTTTTAAATGTCGTATGGTTGCATAAGCACATACGGCATTCTCACAACACAGTCAGCCTAGTCCAGAGGAATGACTGGTCAATACGTCTGGGGCCAACCATGTGCGCGTTTCCTGACGATGTTTTCCTTCGCTGTTAAAGCGTCCGTATAATGTACTTGAGATTTGAAAAAGTCTCATTGGTACACGCCACAACCTGGGATTCGAACCTGCACTCTCTCGAGTGCGAACCAAACGGTCTACTCACTAGGCCACGGATCTCTCTAAGCTCTCGCTGCGGTTTCTACTGCTATTATAAATGTAAAAGTTTTTGAGGATGTATGTTTATTACTCTTTTCCCCGACCTTACGGATTTCGGACAATATAGCCCCAGCCTAATATGCTCTTAGGACGGAAACAGTGTAAGAGATATTCGAGGATTAAGGGCCTTCTCACACGTACCACATCGCAACCACTATGTAACCACAACTTTACCACATTTTGTCTCATCGGTGAAGTATGGTGATTCTACGTGTACCAACGGGGAAGGTCCTTTATTCTAAATTCATAGATAGAACGTATTAAGTTATATCAATATGTTAATTTTCATACATAGATACATTTTTGACCTTTACTACTATAACGTATTCACACAAACTTTGACATTTATAATTTTTAGCTATATATTACTCAAAAGTTTTATCAAATCCGTTAAAAGTCATAAATATTCATCTATACTCAGAAACTTTCACATATTTTGTAATAGTAGTTAAGATTCTGTAGATTGCTACCTAGAAGAACAATATACCTGTCTATATTGTTTTTCTTTTCCTTCTGTTTTTTTTTATGTTGTGTCCACAAAAAAATATTTAATAAATTTTTCATTCATACTGTACCAAATAAAATCATAATAAGTACGTATCCACGCACCACTGTCCAAACCTAATTACGAGTTAACATAATTTACGTATAATATTACATCGTTACGGGGTAAATGATAGCGTTATGCGTAAAATTTATCCCGCCAAATTAACCCTCCGGTGCAAATGAACGGGCACTGTGTGTCGCGTGACCGACGTGATTCCTGCATTATTTATGAACAGCATGACAACGTGACAGCTCACCTAAAGGCTACCTATTTGTCCCACAAAGCTTCAATTATGCTTCTTCTCTTACTGTTTGCCAAATCAAATTTTAAAGTAGGCAACATGCATTTGTATTATTATTTATATAATTATAAATATGGATCGTAAAATGCAAAAAGTACTGTAATCTAGTAAGTGCTAAATTAAAATGTCTCAGGAGTAAAAGAAAACGACAACTTTTTGCTATGATTTAAAAACGAATGACATACATAAACGTGTTATTTATGATAATAAATGAATTTTATATTTATACATACATTTTCAACTGCTGTGACGTCACTCGTGGTCATGCATCATTATTTGTATAAAGCGTTTTAATGCTCTCCAACGATCTCACTTTTGTGATGACTGTATTTCGTCAACGGTTGATCGTAGATATGCCATTGCAAAGACAATGTTTATTTTCTTAATCTGTACTTTTAGAAAAGTCAATAAAAACTATACCCATTATTACCTAACATAATATATTGCACAGTATATAATATATTTACAGCCTCCGTGGCCTAGTGGTTAGAGCATTGGCTGGTTCGATTCCCGCATTGGAATAACAAAAAATGTTGTTTGGTTAGGACAATGCAGGCTGATCACCTGATTGTCTGACAAGACAGATGATCCATGCGTCGGATGGGTATGTAAAAAGTCGGACCTGCGCCTGATCTCTCGTCAGTCGTGTCGGTTATCCGTCCCACTGGATTATGAGAGTCAAGGATGAGTGAGCTCTTGTGTACTGCGCTCACACTTGGGCACTATAAATCAATCCTGCGTAACTGGCCTGGTTTCAATGAAACCGGCCACCGTCACCGAAATCGGTGTGGGATTATATTGCACCATTCCTAAGTCTGGTTATTTAAAAAAACTTTCTCGTTATTTATCGCTGATCCATGAAAAATGCGCACAAAACATGTGCAATGTAAGTAAACTCGTAACTACAAACTTGAGAAAGAAAACAAGGTTTTTTGACGTACATACCAAAAAACCTTGTTATCTTTCTCAAGTTTGAAAAATGAACACGATAATCACTCAATACATCCACTATCGATCCCGATATATGAGAGATTTCAGTAAGCTAGGACACGTGAGCTTTTCTCTTTCATGAAGCTCTTGACAATGGGGATTTATTGATGAAATATTTTTCGTTTTGTTCATACATATTTTATAACGTACTAGATGTTGCGCGCGACTTCGTCCGCGACTAAAGGAAATCTCGTGGAACCGTACATTTTGCCGCAATAAAAAGTAGCCTTTGTACCTCGTGGTCTATTCTATATCTGTGACTAATTTCATCAAAATCCGTCCAGTAGATTCGGAGCCTATTCGATACAAACAAACAAACCAACAAACTTTTCCTCTTTATTATATTAGTATAGACCTAGTAAACAAATCTTGGTACATATAATTTTGGTACATTTGTCGTTAGTGCATTGGTGGATTGACTCACATTCGATCGTTAATTACAGGTTTGAACCCAGGCTATGGCGCGTATCTATATCAGATTTTTGGGTTCCGTACCTAAATGGTGATAACGGAACCCTTTTACTATGACTATACTGTCGACGGACGTTTGTCTGTCTGTTTGTAACCAAGCCGTATCTCATGAACCGTAAAAGTTAGATGATGTATTTCTGTTTCCCCTTTAAAATCAAATAAAAACGGAATAAAATAAGTGTTTACGGGGGGCGCCCATACAACAAGTTTTTTGCCGTTTTGTATGGAAATTTTCGTACGGGAGTCTCACTTTTATCATGAGAATGGTTGAATGTATAAATTATGACATTAAATAAAAACATTTAGAGTGTCTACTTCACTCGGAAAATTATTGTGTATACAAAATTTAAATAAAACCGGTCAAGTGCGAGTCGGACTCGCGCATGAAGGGTTCCGTACAAAACGGCAAAAAATTATGTTTGTTATATCGGAGCCCCTTCAAATATTTATTTTATTCTGTTTTTTGTATTTGTTGTTATAGTGGCAACAGAAATACATCATCTGTGAAAATTTAAACCGTCTAGATATCACGGTTCATGGCGACAGACGGAGGACAGACAGCAAATTCTAATTAATTTTCTATCCCGTTTTTACCCTTTGTGTACGGTACCCTAAAATGTAAATAAGTCTTTAGTATATTTTTGGTACTTTTGGCCGTGACACAGCGGTGTTATTGTTACTTTTCATTGAGCTTTTAAAATGTATTCGGGGCAAGGGCCGATTACGAAGCAAATGACCTGCAAAGTATTTGGCTATGACCAATACTTTTCTGATGCTAAAAATAGCTGAAATGTTGTGCTAAGTCATTTATCAGGGGTTGCGGTTTCCTCAGAACATTATTATTAAATAGATGTCGCTCGCGATTTCGTGCGCGCAAAAGTTAATTTCGCAGAAACCGTACATTTTTCCACGATAAAAACTAGCCTATGTCCTTCTACGTGGTCTACTCTACATCTTTGCCAAATTTCATCAAAATCGGTCCAATAGATTCGGAACCTATTCAATGCAAACAATTAAACAAACTTTTCCTCTTTCAATAAAGATGAATATATTATTATTTATCTATGCTATTATAATTATTAGCATAGTTAATAATATATTCATCATTTAATTTCTTAACCATTATCGGTTTTTATAATTGGGTATTCCTATATGTAAAAATTTAGTTTTTTTTAATAAATTAAGAAATAATTAGGTATTATACACTTGATAAAAGTAAAAAGAATTAGCATTTTATGTGTAGTTTTGTAATTACATGCATTTTGGAGTCACAAAAAAGTTGAAATATTTTTTTACAACATTAGTGTAAAAAACGTACATAAATAGTTTACTTACATCAAATGCAAAAAAAAAACTTAATTAATATGAACAGAAATGCACAAGCTTCGGGGATATCAAAAATTTTTCATTTCGTAGCAACATTACTAACGTGTGACGTCATTTACTAGTACGACTTTTATATGGGGCGTTTTCACGAGACTCGCATAAGTGCTTCATAAAATCTGCAATATCTTTGAAAATATTGATTTTAGTATACTATTCCAAACCAACTTTTTGCAAACCATTTTTTTTCAGACCACTGTTCATTTATGTACTAAAAAATACACGAAAATACCTATCTATACTCTCTTGACGTTTTCAATGCTCAACGTTCAACGGTAGTACAGCTCTGCAGTGGCGTGGGGTTCCTTTAACTCCATTCCTATCAACTTCACTTACCTTTTGACGACTCTCATCCAAATCCTTACCTATATGAAACTATAAAGGACTAATTAAGTTGCTCAAAGCATTAATGAATCTGGTTTTGATAAAAACAAAAACTGCATAGTAAAATTATTGGAATTGTTGATTTGAATTTTATGAAACAACCCCCTATGTTACAGACCATTCGATACAAAAACAAAAGCGATGTTCTAGAAATGTATGAGACGTGGGCCAGCGCTATGTACACTATGTAAATATAGCTACATAATATAGTAACTGTTTCCTATTATTTATTTTATTTAATTTCACTTCGTTTCAATGTACATTTAAAATAACTTCGTCAAGGAGAGCAACACAAAGTAAATATAACATGACGGATCAGATCAGAATTATCCAAAAGACAATGAAATGACTTTTGACAAAGAAAGACGTATGACATTCAAGAAGACGTCTTTTCCTAAAACTGTCAACTACGTCAAAAGTCAAGTCAAAACAACTGTCATGGCCTCCCTGAGAATAGTGTCCTCGCAATAAAAAACTCTTCAAATAATCATTTTTGTACGCATGTACCCTTCTTCAAATTATTTTTTTTTGTATTTTTATGAAATCCCAGTATTTTTTTCCTATTTACCTATGTAGTGTACATAGAGCTGGCTCAAAATCAAACGTCTCTTTTTACAGATATACGTAATCGTGATCTCACACACTTCAAATAGTGCTGTTATGAGAAACAAGTTCTGGAAAGTAGTCACTTTGCAGAATTTGTTCCTTATAAGCAAGACTGTTGATTTGCAGTTGCAAAACAGATGGGTGTAGTGGTTAAGTGATCACTTAGGGTCAATCACACCTAGCCGAAATAATATGTGGCGATACATTTTTAAGATAGGCTATTATTCTAAATTGAACTTTATTCTTTACACAAGAAGATAACGTTTCATTGTAAGAGTTCGAATGTCAAGTCATGTCATATAAATCGTGCATCTTTGTGCGTGTACTAACTGTGGAAGAGCCTCGCTTTGGCATAAATGGGCCGGCTCGACCGGGTAAATACCACGACCTCACAGAAAACCGGCGTGAAATAACGCTTGCGTTGTGTTTCGCCGAGTGAGTGAGGTTACCGGAGGCCCAAGGGGAGGATTGGGGATTTTAAGGACCAGGAACGCAAGTCGCAACACCAGAGGAGTAACAAGTGTCCTCTGGTGTTGCGAGTGTCCATGGGCGGCGGTAATCGCTTACCATCAGGCGATCCGTCTGCTCGTTTCCTGGTTTATTACATTAAAAAAATGTGTAACCTCAATTTTCAATAGCTATTTTATAAATGCAGCGCAGTGTAGCGTCACACAGTCGCGGTGTGAACTGGCCCTTACGGTAACAGATTGATAGGATTGATAGGAATATCTACTTTTATACAGAGTGATGTTTATATCACAAATTCACAATCTCAATTTAACCCTCATACGCTCAGGTAGAGGAAATATTACGATCATAATTCACCTGTGAGAGATTTTCCTTCTGAGAAATGATAGTTTCACTTTTTCTATACAAGCTTTTTCCCGCTGCTCCGTAAGTATTGTATCGATTATACTACAGGAATACCACACTGTTTCGGGATAAGTAGCCTAAGTTTTATTCCGGAGCCTAAACTACTACCATACCAAATTTCATCGAAATCCGTTCAGTAGTTTTTCCGTGCAAGAGTAACAAACATCCATCCATTCATACATCCATCAATTCTCACAAACATTCACATTTATAATTTTAATAGAATTTTAGATTCTTACTTTTTGTAACAATAGTTATTTACTTTTAACCAAATGTAGCTTTTTATGAGTAATTTATTCGCTCAGACAGTCGTGTATCGAGAACCGTACATTTCGCTGATGAATGATTAAACTTCTTTCTTTTATGTTCTTATATCTACTTAATCTTATATTTCTTCTTTCTTCTTCTTATCTTCTTTTTCTTATATATAAAAATGAATTGCTGTTCGTTAGTCTCGCTAAAACTCGAGAACGACTGGACCGATTTGGCTAATTTTTGTCTTAAAATAATTGTATCAGTTCAGGGAAGTTTTAAACGGTGAAAAATTTCAGTTCGTACTTAAGGCAGAACAACGTTTGTCAGGACAGCTAGTGATTTATAAATTTTAAGATCTGGCAAACATCAGTTGTACGGAAATCATAATTTTTAAGGTTATATTGCTAACAAATGATTTGAAACCATTAATTTTAAAAAATAATTGCACCATCAAAAACGAAGTTTTTGTACCGCCGACTTTTATATTTTTAAGTCCATTACAACGTACGTACAGTGTATAGGTACTGTGAAAGCTACAATATAAGGAAAGCCATAAACTAATATACAGTGCATATCGTCCAGCATTTGGATAATTTAGAACTGACAGTGGATCGGCATGACAGTTAAACGTTCGGACGTGCAGTTTTGATCATGCCGATTGGACGTTCGGCAGTATGGTGTAACATATTCAATGTTAATTATTAACGAAAAGAAATGTTGTACAAACAAAGACCCAGTAGGCGTGTAAATGTATTCGTATGGCATCACAGCTACAGGGAAGATAGTACGATAATAGTACTTAGTTACACCACGGGGATTAGACGTGACTTTATTTTAAACTAGCTATCTCAACACTATCTCTCACGTTGTTCCGTTGTAACTATGTACTAGAATAAAAAGTAAAAGCCTACGTGGTCTAATGGTTAGAGCATTGACTCTCGACTCGTGGATTCAATCCCCTTATTGAAACAATAAAAAATGTTGTTTCCAAGTTTGGTTAGGACAATGCAGGCTGATCACCTGATTGTTTGACAAGAAAGATGATCCATGCGTCGGATGGGCATGTAAAAAGTCGGTCCTGCGCCTGATCTCTCGTCAGTCGTGTCAGTTATCAGTCCCAGTGGATTACGAGAGTAAAGGACGAGAGAGTGCTCTTGTGTACTGCGCACACACTTGGGCACTATAAAAAATTACTCCTTCGTAACTGGCCTGGTTTTAATGAAACCGGCCACCGTCATCGAGATCGGTATGGGGAGTTATTATTATTATATAATAAATAAAAACCTACACAAAGCAACTGATGAATGCACCTATAAATATTTGACAGTCAAGTGACAAAAACACAGAATGTTTACTGTGTTTTTTGTAGTTTTTAGTATGGGGAAATTTTATCATCGTTTTTAATTATTTCTGCCACACTGCTCTTTTTTACAATATTTTTCACCGTTTAAACCTTCCCCGAACTTCCACAATTATTTAAAACTAAAAATTAGCCAAGTCCAGCCGTTCTCGAGTTTCAGCGAGACATTGGAATTGCAATACATTTTTATATATAAGTACGAAGACTTAAATATTGTATTGTATACTTTAAGTAGAAGAGCCAGGTAGGACACAAAAGTAATAGCACGGTCTGGCATACAACTAGCGTGATATAAAGTGATGTGTTTCGTCTAGAGACATCTCGTTTATCAAGAATATAAGAAGCAATGAAAAGCATTTTGATATTTTTAATATACTTAAGCTGTGTCATTACAAACTAAACATCGCTTATCAAAAAAAAAAAAAAAAAACACGCTAAAAAACCATGCATTATCAGATTTTTTTTTAATTTTACGCCATTGCCAAGTCAAGTACCTTTATTTGAAATAATATCATTTCAATACATACAATACATAAAATAACAAAATAATAATAAAATTGTTACAAGTACTACGACGAAATTGTATTCACATAATACTCATTAAAATTACCAATATACGGATTCATTAATTTTTTAATTCAATTGAACTCTTAACACGGTGAAAAATTAATAAAGGCAATGAAGTTCATGAAGCACGTTACACGTAAATATATTATTTTCACTTGCAATTCGATGCCTGAAACTCCGAACAGACTTAAACGACTTACAGAAAAGCTGACTTCCAGGTATCTAGTGCCTATTTTTTTTGTCAATTTACCTAAGACACACCAGACTTGTACAGAATCCACTGTGTAAGCTGTAAACGTGTGAACTAACACACTATGGTATGGCTGTGTTTCGTGGTAAATAGCGCTAACAAAAACACGTAAGCAAAATGGCGATCACTGGCATTAAATAAGCAAAATAGCTGATTATGTTAGCAATATTGAAGTTACCAAACGTATCATGGCTGATAATAATCTGTTTCTTTAGCGTTAGCAAGCGCTAACAAGCGCTATTTTCCGCGGAACACAGCCAATGTACAGTGTAGTATCCAGCGACCAATAGACAGTGTCCACTGTCCACCAAATTCTAGTAGCCCGTAGGCCGTCTACGGCGTAGAGGATGGCTACGCGATTTAGCTACACACTTGTAGCCAGCGTAGCGTTACTATTTTTTTATTCAGAATACACTAAATTCAAGTTTGATTTCATTATTCCTTATCCATAACTATTTACTAATTACTAGCGGCTTGTTATTCGATTATAATCTATATTTTTATTTTTTAAGTTTAAACTTTTTACGGTTCTTTTTCTTTTAGATACGCAATAAAAATATGTTAATGTTGTCTATGGAATGAGAAGAAAAGATTGACAATTGTGACGAACGAATACCTACTGTTATTAGGTACACAAAAGCATGGTAGAGAGTTGTATTTTTTGTAATTTTATGTATTTCTAAACATATTTTAAAAAATATTAGCATTTTGCCCTCCTATATCTCGATAAACTAATATTTATACTCTTCCGGTTACGCGATTCTCGTATTAAACTGTACTGAAAGTTTTTGCTTCACTTATTAATATAATGACGATGATAATGGTGATATAATAGAGAAAAAGAATGTGTTTGCATTGAATAGGCTCTGATACTACTGAATCGATTTTGATGAAATTTAGTACAGATATAGAGAAGACTATGGGGAAGGATATAGACTTTTTATTGCGGGAAAATGAACGGTTCTCTCGAGATTTCCTTTTGCGCGCACGGTGCATGAATTTCGTGCACGCAAAATCTATTGATCATAATTTTACATTGAATAGAGGATCGGACAACATCTAAAATATTTAGTTTCATTAAATTACTTGGTAAATGTAAAAAATATTATTTTATGTAGTTTACTAAGTAATTAAATACATCCAAAAAGTACAAAAATATTTTTTTGTTGCGCAATTAGTGAACAAAACCTACATCATTAGTTTACTTACATCATATACAAAAACATTCATTATGATAAGTATGAACTTAAACGCACAAATATCGGAGATATTTACAAATATGTTCCTGCGGCCGTATACCTACTTACCTACTTCATACACTAACCCAAGAGTGACGTCACTTGTAACCCGACTCTAGTATGAAGCGTTTTTACGAAACTTGCGAAATTTTGTATAGAAATCGCTGTACCTTTGAAAATATTGACTTTTGATATACGGTTTCTTCTGAGAAGTTACTCATATTTAAGAGTACATGCACACACAGTCATTTATGCAATTAAAAAAAGTACAATCCCTATTGTATAATCACGCCCTTACGTTTGATTCATCAGTAAACTGTTGGCCCATAAAACCGGTGGCCGAAAAAAACTCACATTTCCTTGTTCTCTGTGTAAACATAAATCATTTGTTTTAGGGAAAACAAAAGTTTGTGTTAATAATAAAGCATCTTGCCGTACAAAAGTGAAAATTTGTAAAGAAATGTTTTGTATTTACGATAAGGAATATTTGGTGAATTCACGATGATATTTTAACAAAATTCATTCGTACCATTCATAGTAATTAATCGCCATTGCCCATAAGGGTCATTAAACAAGACAATCTTGTCTTGTTTATATAATATATATAAATATATAATATAATCGGTTTCGCACTAATGAAATTCAATATGCTGGGAGTTTTGGGGGAGAAAAATGATCTAGATCGTTATCCCTGGGAAACTGCGCATTTTTAGGCTATATGCGTTTTTTTCTCTTGTCGTGCAACAATCCTTTTAATATCTATACTAATATTATAAATGCGAAGGTGTGTCTGCCTGTCTGTTACCTCTTCACGCTTTAACCGCTGAACCAATTTTTATAAAATTTGGTATAGACATACTTTGGGTCCCGGGAAAGGACATAGGCTATTTTTTATCCTGAAAAAGTAGCATTACCGCGGGATAATGCATTTACGCGAGCGGAGCCGCGCGCAAAAGATTATTATAAATATGTGAAAAATTGTGAGGATGGATAGATGTTTGTTACTCTTTCATGCAAAAACTCTTGAACGGATTTTGATGAAATTTGGTATGGTAGTAGTTCATGGGCGTAGCCAGGATTTAGTTTCGGGGGGGGGTTCAAGAAAATAAAACGTACATTACTTTCGGGGGGGGGGTACATTTAAATACTAGTCTTTAACCTATTAAAAGCCATGGGCTCATTAGCTAATGGGCCCTCATTTTCTTTCGTTTTTACCCCTTTCAGCTTTAAACCCTGAAAGACTGTGTAATGCGACAAAGTACAAATATCAATAGCCTAAAGCTGAACGTCGGTACTGAATTTTATAATATGTTTAAGCCAAACATCGTGCGAGCGAAGCGAGCGAGCAAATTTTTTTCCCATTTTACAGGTTAAAACCTGTCCAAACGTGTAGCTAAAACAGTAAATTTAGAAAAATACCATCCAGTCAACCAGTTAAAACAGAACATCGGTTCTCAATAATTTAATATATTTTTCATATGAAAGGCGAGCGAGCGAAGCGAGCGAGCAAATTTTTTTCCTAGTTAATAGTATAGATTAAATCTGTTCAAACTTTAAGCCCTAAAAGAGTGTAAAAATAGGGTGATTTTCTAATTTTAATTTAAGTAAAATTTACGTAATTTATAGATGACAAAATTAAGTTAGGTTTGTCGTATAATACTTATTTCATACTTTTTTCGTCGTACATAATAACAAAATTATGTACGACGAAAAAATGTGATCAGTGACGTGCCCAAATTATGTCAAAATATTGTGTGTAGGTTCGAGGATTCGATGGCACGCGTGCCATAGGTTCACGATTCCTGTTTAGGCTATTGATTTTATTGTTTTTTTCAGTACAACAGTCTTTCAGGGTTTAAAGTTTAAAAAGATTTTACAGGCAATGGAGTAAAAAACATTTGCTCGCATTCTCAGTTTGAACGCATTTAACATAATAAACACATACTTATAGTAAAAATTAGTATCTAAGTTCTATTTTAGGATGTTGATTTTTTTATTTACCTTAAAAAAATCATCTTTCGGATAGGGTTACTGGGGCGGCAAAATATGTTAATTGTCCTCGGGCGCAAAATTTCTAAATACGCCTCTGTATATAGGCCAGATCTCTGTATATATATACCAGCCGGCCCATTTCGGGGGGGGGGGGGTTGAACCCCCTAAACCCCCCCCCTGGCTACGCCCATGTAGTAGTTTAAGCTCTGGATTAAAACATAGGCTACTTTTTATCCCGGAAAAGTACAGTATTCCCGCGGCATACTATATCTACGCGGGCGGAGCCGAGGGAATCAGCTAGTATATGAATAATTTCGACTCTTATTATTTGAGTCCGATTGCAATTGGCAGTTTGGTATGTACTTACTTTCGTACGTATAACTTACAGCATTACTCAATGTTATGTTATTTTAGAAATCTACATCGGTTAAGATTCAGTGTTATTTCTAGAAATATCCACGTGCTAATTAGATAGGTTAGTAGGTTACCTACACCTGGCTGACCAACAGAAAAACTTCAAATGAGCCGCAACGGCTTATCGGCTTAGCTACGCGCACATGCACACGAATGTGTCCTTTATTAATTGAATAATAAAAGCGACCGTGGCTTAAGTTCTGGCTTAAGGCGCTGCAGTCATATAGCGGCGTCATATAACGTTTGCTATGTAAAAAACGGTGACAAACCGCTCTCTAGGATACCATGCTACTTTGTTAATATCGAAAATGTTAATTCACCGCTGTATCACGACCGCTATGTGACGGCAACGCTATTATAGGAAACCAGATGGTAAATTCTGCTAAATAAAACCTACATCAATAAAGTTACAATCAAGTCTCGATACGCTAAAACTGACAAACGGTATTCTCGTAAACGTCAAACCAACGTGAAACGTGCTCTTGATTGGTCGAAACTTAATAAAATCAGTTTACAATATCGATAGCATGTCGCTTCACTTATAATAAAAGCAAAATACAATGAAAGACAAGTATACTTTAAGTACGAGAATTGAAGTTCAGAGTACTGGGTGCTGGGTGCTGGGTAGACCGCTTGACGCGCGCTCGAGAGGGGGCAAGTTCGATTCCAGGTTGTGGCGTGTGCCGGTGATACTTTTCCAGATTTATACATTACTTACTTCTTTACATCATAAGGACGATCAAAAATATGATATTGAGGAAACCTGCGTGTCTAAGAATAACACAGATTAACAAATATAGCATAGATACCCAGCTGCTAGTAAGAGAAGAAGTATATATCGTCCCTTATCCCACGTAATTCCAACGCCGTAAAAAGAAGACCCAAAAGATTACCAAATATAATCAAATTATCCATTCGCCCTCTTGATCTGTGCCTGACGTGGGCCCTTGGGCCTGTAGACACGCGGTGGGTCTAGTTCGCTCTCACAGGGTCGAAGGGTAACTCTTTCCGGACATGTACTTTGGACTAATAATAACTTAATTTCTACATCATGCATTATTCCACTACTATTGATAAAATCATGAGATTTTCATCATTCATCCTGATTCTCATTTTCATGAGAATGCCCCTGAGATCCTGGCAAAGGTATGATGAACTGATGATGAACCTTTGATCCTTGCATTCCCTAAGCTAATGCCTTTCAATTTAAACATTTTGATAGTAATGCAACAAAACGGCTTAATCCACACAAAAATGTATAAGTGGCGAGTGTATTCCTTCTAGATTCTCAATCTGAAAGGTGCGTTAGATATCCCTATCATGCGGAACCCTAGTTATCACAACATTTTTGCACGTCATTACTCAAGCGCGTCAGATTTGACAGTGACAAATACACTACCGCTTGCGGATAGTTTGACGGCATCATAAACTTGTCGAAAGTGACAGGTGCTAGTATGGCCCCCACTTAATTAGTTTTGGACTTACAAAGGCTAAACAAAAGCTTTGCAAATTAAGGTTGGCTTTAGAATTTATGATAATATTGTTTTACGTATAATGTGGGACTTATTAACTAGTTTTCTGTTGGTTTAAATTCACTAGGATTAATAAGGTTTATCAGGCAAAGGGCTAAAAAGCCTACCGATTAACCCCTATACTAATAAAAATATTTTAACAGTGGTGTTGGTAAAAATACACAAGATTCTTTCTTTTGATGCTCCTTTATCATGAACATGGCAAATATTCTCGATGCAATCTTCTGCACGTAATAAAAATACTTTCATTTTAATAATAAATATGGCGGTACAAAATAAACTTTATTATCATCTAGAAATCCGATAACTTAGTTACGGAACATAGCGTGACAAAACTTGAAGCTTATTGTAGTTGAAATATTCAGTATGGTTAAGAAATTTCTTTGTAAATCCAACACAAACCTTTTTACCGTCCCGAAAATGTTTTAAGTTATATAAGGGAAACTTTGTAATTTTGATACGGCCATAACCATACAGATTTTATTAAACTACTAGAATCTATGTAGTCCCCAAACTTGAGGTTCGATTTTAGGTGAAAATAAAAATAACAGTTATTTGACCGAGAATAAAACTCCACTTAGAGCGCAGCGTGGAGTTTTATACTTACAGATTGTTCTAGGTTCTATTATATATATTATGTATATGTGTATTGATCTGAATCGAGGAAATGGCTTAACAATTTCCGTGAAATTTAGTACGCATGGGGTTTTAGGTGTGAAAAATTGATCTGGTTCTCTATATTTTTTCCATACCTACTACTACGAGTAGAACTCTAAGCAAAGCAAGCAAGCAAAAGCAAGCCGATCTCCCAGGTGCCATTCGTAATAATAGCCTGGTTTACATAGGCTATTTAATTAACATTTTTTTAAAATATTTATTGACCGTGATTCCAAAGTTTCGTATATTGAAACTTAAATATATATATCGTAATATCTTTAGCATGGATCGGCGTGTTCTCAATGATGACTAATTAAATTAAAAGTCAAAACTAATCTTGTACTGCTTATAGATTTTCTGTTAAAAACCAACTCATCTTCGGTATTTTTAACCGACTTCAAAAAAGAAGGGGTTTCTTAATTCACCTCTTTTTCTCAATTCAATTTTCGACTGGGTGAACCGATTTTGATGATTATTTTTTTATTTGAAAGCTGGTGCTTCCCGTGCCAAAGATTAAGTTAGTCCCACCCACATCAATTTGGTCCAGTTCTGACATTGGCATCCATGAGAAAACCAAGTAGGTTTTAATTTTTTTCTTAAAAATAATAATTATTATTTGAATTCATTTGGTTCATTTTATGTAAATATTCTTGATCATTTACTAAATGTCTCGTATTGCAGACTATAGAACCTATTGAAGTTATAAAGAGGAAATATAAGTAAGTTTCTTTATTTCCATGCAATAAATCTAATTTTATGATATTTATGTAGCACAGATATAGAATACACCACGGCGAAGAACATAGGCTACTTTTTATCGAAGCAAAATGTACATTTCTGTGGGATTTCTTATAGTGCGCAGGAAGGCTCGGGTATAATATGTATAGATTACTTATAAACTGTTTAGTAATATGTGGTATAGATAAAGTAATGAGTATAAAGACTACTAATATTATAAATGTGAAAGTTTGTGAGGATGGATGGATGGACGTTTCTTACTCTTTCACGCAAAAACTACTGAACGGATTTCGATGAAATTTGGTGCGGTAGTAAAAATTAAATTTAAACATAGGCTACTTTTTATCCCGAAAAAGTAGGTACAGTGTTCATTTGGGTTACTGTATTTACGCGGGCTCCGCCCGCGGGCAATAGCTAGTAATTTTATATTATTATCATGTAACGAATTATTATAATTTAACGAAGATAAATGTTGGTGTCAAATATACGGTGATAATACCATAATTATTGCTTTATAATTGTTCACTCTGTATTTATTTTGACATTGATCAATTTGCTTTTGATACAAACACAATATAAAAATAAAGAAGCAAAGCTTTTTATTACGCGACATATTATTTAACATAGTCAAAGAGTATTATATAATATTTGGACACTTCACATTCCGTCAATCTGGTAGATTCAAAGAAAAGAAGAAAGGTAGAAAAACAAGGGACCAGACAACGAGAAGTATATTTAATACATACTTTTATACTTATTATATATTACATTTAAGATTTTTAATATATTAAATACATATTTGATACACATCCGTGACCCAGGCACACGGAAAACGTTTTGTTGCCTCAGCGGGATTCAAACCCGCGATCTCCGGCTTGAGCGCCGATGAGCTAACCGCTGAGCCACAGATATCGTCAATACTATAATTAAAAAAAAGTATGATTTTGATGTATAACATCTTTCTTTTCGCTTTCTTGCAATTTGTGGGAGCGACTTCGTGCAATGGAACGGAAATGTGTAACAGAAAGTCGCGAAAGCGCGCGCTATTTGATTTGACGTATGAGCGCGCGGTAATAAAGTTGGTTGGAGTTATATTAGAAAATCGTACTAAGCATTGTGTTTTTTTTTTATTGTAAAATTGCTAATAGTAAGGTGAGATGTCAAATGTTACACATCATATGCGACTACTGTAAGGTTTGCTCGTTTTTTATCTCTTCTCTATTTTTTCAAAATTTAAGAATTTTTTTATTAGTTTTTATGTAGCTAATTTGCTAAGTACTTTAAAAGAAAACTTTTGTTTTTTACTTTTTGTAATCTGACTTATTTTTCTATGAACTCAGGAGTTCATTTATGTAAAAAAAAAACTCACTTCACATAAAAACTGCACATACGACATTTTCAAATCTATGCTGGGATCGCAATAATCTTTTCAACAAAATCGTCTCGGGATTTCGCCATTGTCAACTGCAATATCGGTCCGGCTAGTCCGCAGCTTTATTAGTTTTGCAGTCAGAATTTAGAATGTAATTTCTGAGCGGACCATCTATTACAATGAAATTTTCAAGTATGTAAATATTCGTTATTAGAATAGATTCGAGAATGTTCCATGTAATTCATTTGTATTAATTAATAAATTACGATGAATTAAACCTGGTAATTTGCTTTCCTTGATCTCAAAAAATATCAAAAACAGGCCAAGTGCGAATTCGACTCGTGCTCGAAGGGATCCGTAGAAAATGGCCAAAAATTTCGTTTGTTGTATGGGAGCTGTTTTATGTATTTGTAATGTAATGTAATAACGAATATTAAATTGAAAATTCTTTCGCTTTATAGCGATAATAGGATTTAATTTAAAAACTGCAACTGTCTAGCTATCACGGTTTATGAGATAAAGCCTGGTGACAGACAAAAGGACAGCTGAGTCTTAGTAATAAGATCCCGTTTTCACTATTTAGGTACGGAACCCTAAAAACTAATTTCTTTCATATGTTGACACGTCCTTAATCACTTCGAGTTCCGACTATAGAGTATAGACGACTATCACTTAACGCGGCGAGACGAGATTTCCTTTAATTAATTAACAAGAAAACTCCAAAATACATTTTGCATTATAAATATGTAAGTACCTGTTACTTTTGACAAAAAGACAGTTTGAATTATAAATACCTGTTACTTTTGTATGACTTTAAAGGCAGGCTTTGTAATTTCACTTAAACGAAACCTATCTTAGAGCTCTGGCTTTAAATTACTTATTTCCTTAGCCAAAAACAAGTCTCTTGAGTCTAGACCATCTGTGGCTACAAACATCTGTGTCAGTCGTATATTTCAGATTAGAAAAAAAAACAAAATTCCCTTTTTTATTTCTGTGAAATATTTCATCCGCGTAACATGTTCTACATCCGCGCCTTATACAAGAACATATTAATCTCAACGTAAGAAGATTTATCGCCATTTTCTAGAATCCCTTTTAATAATAGTGACAAGGGAAAGGATTACCTGGAGTTATATAAAAATGGTTGATGTGAGAATTTTAGTTAGGTACCAGGTACAAACATGGAGCAGACGTAATTCGTATTTTGTACCAATTTTACGAAGAACAAGTACTAATAAGGAGTAGATTTCGTATTTTGTTTCAATTTGCAATATTAGGAAAATATTGTTTTGAAGGAATCGTTGTTAATTGTTTAGTAATTCTGAGTGTGTTTTAGGATTATATAACCGTACTATACTCAATAACACACTGCAACTTTGCCTGAATGTAAGCCGTTTATCCTTACTAATATCTATTATAAACGGGTTTGTATGTATATCCGTGTGGATGTTTGTTACTCTTTTATGCAAGTACTACTGAACGTATTTCGAAAAAATTTGGTATGGTAGTACCTAGTTTACTCTAGATTAACACATAGGCTACTATTTATCGAAACATAACGTACGGTTTCAGCGAGATTTCTTTCTGCGCAAACGAAGTCGAACATCTTGTTGCTGTATATAGGTAGATAATAGCTATATGTAATATTTCAATCTATAGACCAAATACGAGTAGTTCGCAAATAGATAATACATATAATAATAATATTTTAAAATCATACACATTAACACTTTATAGACGAGCACGAGCTATGTTGAGGCGAAAAGTGTCTCCAATTAAATGGCCCAACTTTTGAGATTTTTGGGGCCATTATGTATTTGAGGTATGGTGATAACAAGATGGCTAACATTTGAAGTATGGTGAAAACCAAGGTGGCGTAACTTTTTCTTGTATGAAGATTTGTTCTGTCAAATGTACGTCATAGCTTATCTTGAGTTTTGAAATCTTTGGGTAGGTAGGTACATGTCTTAACTGCTATCTGCTACAAGAAATTTCTTATTTGTTTTTACTCTCGTAACAAAAATTTTATGATAATCTACGAGATCATCAAGTAGTAAGTAGGTATACGATTTTATAGTGCGATCAAATGAGAATAGGATCGAGTCGGCGCCATATTGTTTCGAATTAAGAATGTTATGATAGTTACGTTTGACGACCTCCGTGGCTCAGTGGTGATCGCAGTGGCGCTTAAGCCGGAGGTCGCGGGTTCGAATCCCGCCAGGGAAAAAAAAAGTTTTCTGTGTTCCTGGGTCATGGATGTGTATTAAATATATGTATAATATAATAAAAATCTTAAATATAAGTATAGTATAAAAAAGTATTAAATATATTTCCGTTGTCTGGTACCCGTAACACAAGTTCTTCGGATACTTACCACGGGGCTAGACTGACGTGGTGTGAAGCGTCCATAGATATTATTATTATTATTATATATTATTTATGTTTAGATAATTGATTACTATTTAACATTTTCATTTAAATTCGATGCAAGACTATTAATATTTATACGCACATAAGTTTTTCTGAAAATCGCACTTTTCAAGTGATATTTGACAGAAAAAGGTCATTGACGTTACTATTCTCATTTGAAACGCGTTATATAATCATGAATAATATCCTAGAGCACTCTCGATTATGGCTGCTTTTAAACAAAAGAATCTAGATCATAATCGATTCATCTGTTTGGGAGCTTCGATGCAACGGACAGAAACACAGACATCAGACACGTCAAACTTGTTTTCGTCAGGAGTTAATTAAATAAATTAAATGTTTATTACTACTAATAATAAAACATTTATTCAACAAATTTGGGCATTATACTACGATAAGTAATACATTACATTAAAATACGTATCCAGAAAAATTAGGGTCTCTTTTTTGACATTAGTAAAAAGACAGCCTCCGTGGTCTAGTGGTTAGAGCATTGGCTCTCGACTCGGAGGTCGTGGGTTCGATTCCCGCATTGGAACAACAAAAAATGTTGTTTCCAAGTTTGGTTAGGACAATGCAGGCTGATCACCTGATTGTAACTGATGTAAAAAGTCCTGCGCCTCATCTCTCGTCAGTCATGTCTGTTATCCGTCCCACTGGATTACGAGAGTAAAGGAACAGAGAGTGCTCTTGTGTACTGCGCACACACTTGGGCACTATAAAATTACTCCTGCGTAACTGGCCTGGCTATAATGAAACCGGCCACCGTCACCGAGATCGGTGGGTAGTTATTATTAGTAAAATATTCATAGATCCTATAACACTTTTGACTTTAAATCGAAGGAGCGAGAAAGGTCATATAAATTAACGCGTCTACGAAACTAGCTTATCTGTAATTTTCAATTATTAGTTCGGAACAATGATTAGAATTCAAGAGATAACTTCTAAAACTAAATCGATTTGAGTGTCTGAAACGTTTGTGAAATAGTTGATAAATATTTCAATTGCGAATAAGAAGGATACAGGGTTACAGTTGTCGATGTTTATCCTTGAAGGGGGTTTAGGAAAGCGGCCACGCAGTAAAATTTAGTTCAAGTTAAAATAACAGTAAGTGAATATACGAACGCACTATATAGTGCATAATAGTTTTATAAACTCTAAGGGCCTGATTCACAATCTCTGGTGATAAGTGTATGATAGCTTATTTGTAGATGGTAACTTTTTTTAAAGTAAATCTTTTGTGATATGTAACTTAAAGTGTTTTCTCTAATATTCTATGAAAATGGCAATATTTTTCACTCTTGTCCATTGTTTTCAATATAATTTATGTGCTTCCAATTTATTTTATAAGTTTGTGTAGTTGATGAGCTTTTTTATTATTCTGAATACCATAATTCCTGTAACTACTATGAAAATTGAGTCCCCAGTGGTGGGGACGGACTCCATACAAAAATGTCCCTTGTTCTTTGTGTTGTACTGTATTTTACTGCATATTTTGATATACAAAGCATAATTAATTGACATTTGCAGTAATGAAATAGCATACATTAATTTCATCCATATTGTATTTCGGAAGTTATCGTTTTCCATACATCGTCATCCCTTTTACATTTGTCATTTTGACCTTTGCTTTCCGCAGTTTAATTAGTTCGATTTAACAAAATTTAAATCTTTGAGAAAAAAAAAAACAAAATTAACATGGCGTAACCTTTTCATGTATTAGGATTTTTTCTGTCAAATGTACATACATCCTAATTCCCACCAAGCCCACCTCTTAGTATTGAAATTATTGGGTAATTACTTTTATATTCACAAACAAATTCACAGGTTGACAGATTCAAAGATTCTAAGATTTTATAATATTTTAATCATAGATAAATCATTGATCTCGCTTGGCGCCCAGCGAGACCAATGATTAGTCTATGATTTTAATATATAATGATATTAATTTTTGCTTACATATATAGAGAACAATAAGTACGTATCTTCAACAAGCCAATTATAAACTGGCATAATAAACCTTGAGGCTGAAATACGGAACGTAAAACTGTTTAATGTAAACGGTAAAACAGTTTAAATGTTAGGTCGAAAAGACTTAAACAAGCCTTAAAATGAATCCTAATTAGCGAAATCATTTGGGGCACTTTGTTACTTTTTACGTTTCTCATTTGCAATTACGAAAGCAGATGGAGGGTTTAACAATTTCGAGATAAATTTAAATTTCGAACAAAGATTTTTTTTTAAACTAGTGCAGCAATATCAGTGATAACAAAGATTTCAACTCACTGATAATTTAATATTCAATTAAATTGTATTAAATCTAAAATTGCGGGGCAGGGCAGCTGAATGTGTACAGTAATAGACGAATATCAATATCTAAATCAATTCTTTAACATCGTCAAGTATATAAAGATGGACTTGTTGTGCTTCGTGAAACGTAAATTATCGGTTTCAACTGCCTTAGGTCAGGCTTAGATGCCGAAATGCTTTAATTAAAACCTTTACAGGACATTCAAAAAACCGCAGCACAGTATATCAAATAAAGAATAACAAAAAATTTGGGCAGATTAGTAGTGTAATTACAGATGTACCTAGGTACGGTGCTAATTTCTATGAGGATCGTTTCTTACGTTATTGGAATAAAAGTCCTGTTAGAGGTAAAATAACTCTGAATGGATTGTAATTTCTAATATCAGAAATATTTCGTACTTTGTTTCGATAGTTTGCGATGAAAAAACATGTCCATAATCGAAACTTTGTTGTTGTAAAATTAGGCTTTCAAAGTAAACAAATCATTATAAATTTAATACAATTTTGATTAAAATTAAAATTGTTAACGGACTCAAAGACAGATTTACGACTTAACAAGTAATTTTGGAGTAAAGCCCACAATTCGTTTATGGTAATTGGAGTTTTAAATTTTTTATTGGCGGCAAATGTACAGGTAATGGGTTCACTCTTTTTATAATTTCAGTGTAATTAGTCCCTTGAGATAAAACAACTGCTAAATTTTTTAACGTTTTGCATAATTTGCAGGATTTAACTTTTGTAAAAGTAAGGTTTATTTGTTTACCTAGGTTTATCTTTCATCATGAAACTGCTCAAATAAACGTAGTAGGTAATCAAAAGTTAAGAACTATAACCCGTCTACGCAAATGATGCCTAGGTTTATCTTCCATCATGAAACTGCTCAAATAGACGTAGGTAGTAATCAAAAGTTAAAAACTTCTACGCAAATGATTTAGCCTATGTTACCCGGGCTATTATTACAATCTATTGACACCTGATTAATAAAAATCGGACCAGTAGTTTAGGTGCTATGATGGAACAAATACACATACCTACATAGACTACCAAAGTCAAAACTTTTGGGTTCGCCGTAGTCGTGTAGAAATTAGATTTCTGTTTATTAAAATATGGAGAAAAATATAAAATACTAGCTGATACCCGCGGCTCCGCCCGCGTAAGTACAGTAACCCACGGGAATGTTCTATATCCCGCGATAAAAAGTAGCCTATGTCCTTTCCCGTGGTCTACTATATATCTGTGCCAAATTTCATGATAATCGGCTTAGTAGTTTTTACGTGAAACTGTAAATAAAGTATCTCGCGGAAACCGTACATTTCGCAGCGATAAATAGTAGTCTATGTCCTTTCTCTAGCTCTATACTATTTGTGTACCAAATTTCATTAAAATCGGCTCAGTAGTTTTGGCGTGAAAGACGGACAAACAGACAAACACACTTTCCCATTTATAATATTAGTATGGATTGTAAAGAGGAGTGATAATATGAGTAGGTATCTAAATAGTTTAAATGTTAAGCCAGAAACGTAGAGTTTAATCAAAATTATTACTGAAGTTTACTAACTTATGGGGCATTTCACGTCAAGCGGACAACCACGAAAAAATTCAAATTAAGAATTCGATAAAAATATTAAAAATTACAACTTTTTAGCTATAATAAACACTACTTATTGTTCTTTATTACAAATATAATTGATGAAAATATTAAACATCAAAAAATAACGGAGTTATATTATACAGTTTAGTAAAGCTATGTTACGCTCTAAGTTTTAAAATATTAGAGATCACTTTCTAATTTTTTTTGTGAAGAATTAGTACATTTTAAGCTTTAATTTAAGGTAAAAATATTTAATTTAAAAATGGTCGAAATTAGTCAAATATCGATTTGAAATTATCACTTCCGGTTTACTATACGCAAAAAAATTCAAATTTAGAATTCGACAAAAAAATATTAAAATTTAAACTTTTTAACTACAAGAAACAATAATTTTTCGTTTTTGTTACCAATAAATTGATACAATTAATAAGCATCCAAAAATAACGGACTTCACTCTTAGTAAATTTTTAAAAGCTCATAACTCAGCAATAAAGTATGATACGAAAAAATATTGTGTGTACACATCTACGTCACCTAGAAGTATAACTGACCAGAATATAAACAAAATTCACGACCTCACCTTTTTTTGGTTGTCCGCTGGACGTGAAATGCCCCTTATGACAGATAAAAAACTGTGTAAAAAGTTTCTTGATCTTTACAATGCACATTTATATGCTCAATTCCCTAATATAATTGCTTACCTGTTAAAAAACCAATAGAATACCGACATTCTTTTCATTACATAGCAAGTTATTTAATTTCAATGAATATACAATAATATAAGTACATGGTATAATCATTGTAAGAGTAGAATGTATAAAAATTATGTTTGTTGAAACAAACTTTAATTGAGAGCGTCGCAATTCGCACCGCACCGTAATTAACTCGTGATTAATTATTGTGCTTAATTGTCACTTGTAATTTGAAATAAATGGAGTAATTATTATTCATATTGTTTTAAATTAACTTGTATGATGCGAGGTAAATAAATATTAAAATTCCGGCTGTCAACAATTTTATGAATTTAAAAAATAGAACGCGTGTATTTTTTTATTTTTTAAACGTTCGGATGGGTTTGGTGAAAATTAAAATGTAATAGATACCTATTACTTTTAAAAATTGAGACTGCAGAAGTTTATACCTTTAAAGTACATATTTTTAATAATAAAGTTGGTAACAGAGTAATAGTTATTTTATAGCGGCCTTCTTCGTCTTTCTTTTGGAAAATGCAAAACTAATAAGGCTTTTGCAAAAGTTGAGCAAAATAAACTTAAAATTATTAAGATGTGATACAGCGTGTTCCTTACTTATTAAGGCCTACTCATTTATAACTTTAAGCAACTTTATAATTAGCTTCTAGAAACTTTTATATAAGGTGTTTGATTTGCTCCGCTCTATTTTAGAAAATAAACATCGTCCTTTTTTTTTTTTTTTTTTTTTTTTTTTTTATGAAATAAGGGGGCAAACGAGCAAACGGGTCACCTGATGGAAAGCAACTTCCGTCGCCCATGGACACTCGCAGCATCAGAAGAGCTGCAAGTGCGTTGCCGGCCTTTTAAGAGGGAATAGGGTAATAGGGGAGGGTAGGGAAGGGAATAGGGTAGGGGATTGGGCCTCCGGTAAACTCACTCACTCGGCGAAACACAGCGCAAACGCTGTTTCATGCCGGTTTTCTGTGAGCCCGTGGTATTTCTCCGGTCGAGCCGGCCCATTCGTGCCGAAGCATGGCTCTACCACGTTAATTTTTTTATTTATTTATAAGATGACAATGATATAATATTATATAGTACCTAACCTTACAAAAACCTTGTTTTTGGTGGTTTATTATCTCTGGTTTAGGTTAGTGTAGCTACATGTTTACAAATCACATACATGTACTATCGTACAAGTTGCCGCGGCCGTTTGACCATGTACAGTCGCGTGCACTAATATAGATACATTGACAAATTTCACGTGTAAAAATATATGTATGTATAGTTCAACCACGTCTGCCGTCGTTGCGGTCCCTTCCTTTGTCTATACTAATAATAATGAGGAAAAGTTAGTTTGTTCGTTTGCATCGAATAGGTTCCGAACTACTGGACCGACTTTGATGAAATTTGGCACAGATGTAGAGTAGATCACGGGGAAGGACATAAGATACTTTTTATCGCGAAAAAATATAGCTTTTGCGCGTACGAAGTCGCGAGCAACATCTAGTGTTAAAATATTTTGTGGCGTCCTAGTGCAAAGGAAAATGTTTAGAAACTGGTCGAGCTTGAACTTTGTCGATATTGTACATTGTACGTAGGTAATTAGAAACAACTTCATTAAAATAACTTTTTACTAATTTCAAGCTCGTTCTAGAGCATAACGTCATTTTAGACACTTGCGGCAAAGTGGTCTAGTCTTTTTGCAATTTAAGTTACTTTAGAGAATCTTTGGTTAACAATGAATAACGGCGTATTTTCTTGAAAGTGTACGACAAAGTTCCCCGCAACACTTCAAACAACAACATACCTAAGCTTTACAACTTCTTCAGCTAACTTTCCTCTATTTTGGTTTCTACTATCATATAAAATGTATTATATTATTTGCCCCTATAAAACTATTCATAAAACCGGCTAGGCTGAGTTCCAATCACACTCGCGCATGAAGGATACCATACCGTTATCTAGTACCTAGTTATAGATGTTAAATACTATTTTTAGTTTTATAAGTGTTTTTTCCTTTTTTATGCTCGATATTTTTTACAATCTCGTTAGTTATATTACAATCTTACGGTTTTTATAATTTTACGGTGACATATACAACTATTAGTATTATTATCGAGCAAAGAACGGAAAAAACTTTCATAAAACTAAAAATAGTATTTAACATCTACTACATACTTATTTCATATCAATAAACTTTTTTAAATACTTGAAATCGTAGTACAATGTTAATGCATCGATCCAATGAATACTTGAACCTTGATTGAACGTGAAAAAGTCGTTTATTCGGTCCATTGTGGTAAACCAATAAATAAACGAAATAAGCTGGAAGTTGGAACCGACATTGGCAGGCCAAAAAGAACGCGGTCACATCGGGAGGCCTGACAAACGCCAATGGGCAGTTTTAAATAACTTAACCATTTTGTTTTCAGAATTTGTAAAAACCTTTTGTTAAAAGCTTAAATTGGTTTAAGCTATTCTCAAGTTCACGAGACAAAATAAAATGTAAAAAAAAAACTTTTAGGTGTTCGAAACCTTTGGGTCTTTGGAAAAAAAATAACAGTTGCGTCATTTATTTACTTCAATATAACAATGGCTGTGTTCTGCGGAAAATAGCGCGAACAAAAAACGTAAAATGGCGACCGCTGACGCTAAATAAGCAAAATGGCGGATTATGTTAGCAGTATTGAAGTTAGCAAACGTGTCCTGGCCGATAATCTGTTTTTTTTCTTTAGCGCTAGCAAGCGCTAACAAGCGCTTTTTTCCGCAGAACACAGCCATTATCTTCACTTTTCACAAATTTCTTCATGTGTCAGAATTCAGCTGGATTGTAACCCGACCAAGAAATTTATAAGACAACCTTAAGTTTCGAATGACACGTAGGCATAGATATATTAAATTAAAAAGAGGCACGTAGACGAATTTAATCTATTATTTTTCATTTTGACTGAGGATCAATAAAACAGTAAAGCCGTTGTCAATTTTGTTTTTTATTCCGTAATGGACAGAGACCCTAGCCCCGCCAGAATCCTCTTATATTCTTACTGATAAAATGTATTTCATATAGTATTAGTGTGTACAATGAACGTATGCACATCCGCCAGATTGTGCCGTAGGCATAGACGAATAATATATTACTAGCTGATCGCGTAAATAAAGTATCCCACGGGAACCGTACATTTCCCCGCGATAAAAAGTAGCCTATGTCCTTTCTCAGGCTCTAGACTATTTGTGTATCAAATTTCATTTAAATCGGTTCAGTAGTTCTGGCGTGAAAGACGGACAAACATACACACTTTCCCATTTATAATATTAGTATGGATAGACGAGGCATGTTGAGGCAAATCTGTCTCCAGTTAAGATAATGACCCAACTTTTTATAGTTTTTGGGGCCATTTGACAATTATTGAAGTAGACAACAATTATTGAGAAGGTGAAAACAAGATGGCTGACATATTTTGAGGCATGGTGGAAACCAAGATGGCGCAACTTTTTCTTCGCTCCTCTCGGGCGTCGGACTGTCAAAATTTCAAAAGCCGTCAGGTGTCAGCGGGTCCGGCATCCGGCACTAAAGGCGTTCGCGCGGTTTCTCCGGTTCCGGTTTTTCAAGATTATATTAATCAATTGATTTTAAAACGATTGCATGTTATATATATTTAGAAAATAGAATAAATTCCTTATATGATGATGTAACTGGAATTTAAAAAAAACTTAACGAATAAAAGCAATCTTGATGTGAACACAAAAGAATTGATTTTTTTTCCCAATTCTTAGTTTTTAAACTCAATAAAAAACATATTTAATTTAATTTTACGTTAATTACATTCTGTGGACATATTGTTCATATTATTAATTAACAAAACAGGCCAATGTAAAAAAAAATCCATGACCCCCCCTTGAGCGGTATTATACGCCAGAAGGCACCCGCGCTTGTTTTTTCGATTTTTATTATTGAATTGTTAGTAAAACCTTCGCACATTATACATTTTTAGAAATTAGAAGAATCGTTCTACACAATGAAAAAAAAATGCAAAATATCAAACATGATTTCACTGGAAATTAATTTTTTAATGTTGGTTTTTGAAGCTAAATTATGGCGAAAATTTATATCACACGCATACGAAAGTTTTTATTTAATTAAATAAATACGTGTTCAAATAACGATATATATAAAAATATTCGTGATTTGTGCACAAAATTAACCAAACATCAATGATTGCTGGAGTGGAGTGAAATTGGTGTCAAATTTCTTTACTCTGAGACAAACAATTATTTATTTTATTATTGAGTACAACAGCAAAGACAAAAGATTAAAACAGCTTTGTTTTATCCCTGTACTAAGTAAATAAATTTCAATCACAGATAAAAATCCAGATATTTACAAATTAGAATAAACAGAAAATATAGCAATAAAAATGGGCAAATGTGCCTTCCGACGCCCAACGGGGTTGTTTATTTGGATCAATGTGCCTTCCGACGCCTTAGCGGGCTTCATTTATTCTGTTAAATGTAAGTACATCATAGCCTTTGTCATAGCCTATCCTTAGTTTTGAAATCTTTGAACGCGAGCCAATTTTTAAGTACAAGGCGCTGATGATACGAAAAGAATGTACTCACTTTACTTACAGCCTTTGAAATGATTCTAATGTATGAAGAATTATAGGAAGTAAAATATTATTTACCTTTCCAACTTTGCAGACACTAAACATGTAATATATAAGCTTTATTTGGCAAACAAAGTTTTAAAAATAATCCCTACCGCAAAGTAACGTTTTTCTTTTCCATAAAAAGTTCCAAAAGAGTATTATAAAAGTAATAAAACAGAAGTTTCGTATAACCTTATCGCAACAGCTTGTTCGAAATATTTACGATGTTCATATAGCTACAACTGCGGCTTCGCCTGTGTTTGTGAAATTAGTTTTAAGGGTAAAATTTTACCCTATTACTGATACTCCGCTATCTATCCGTCTGTCTGTCACCGCTGTTACTCCTTAACCGTGATAGCTAGACGGTTAAAATTTACCGCGATAAAAAGTAGCATAATAATATTATGTCCTTTCCCATGGCCTACTTACTCTATATCTGATAGGGATTGCAATCCGGAAAAACGGATCCGGTAATGAGGCGGATCCGGCACCATTAAACGTTTTCCGGATCCGGTACTTATATACCGGCTCCGGTGATCGGATCCGGTGCTAGCAATTTTTGGCAAAATAAAAGATGGAAAATTGTTATTTTAAAATAAAAAGGTATATATAAATGTGCTACATAATAAAAGTACAAAAGTATATAGAAGAGGCCTTGCAGGGAGCCACCTCTTTCCCAAGGTATACAATTCATGAAATCAGTAGATAAGTTTAAAATAGGCTTTAGCACACAAAAATTCTTTCACTATTTTCTAAATTTATTGATTGAACATTTTAAAACTTTTTCTGAGAATGAACAACGTGAGTGAATGAAAACGAAACGAGACAATATATACGCCTATATACAATAGTATACGCGTATATATTGACCTTTAAACGAATTCTTTACTTTACTGTCTAGACACTGGTACATCAATCAAGCTTTTGCTTATTTCGAGTATTTCTATTGTGGTTGTCACTTTTCTTTTTGAATAGGCTTATTACTTTTTTACATATACATTTAATAGAATATACTGAGAAGCTACAGTTAAAATCCCAGTTTCATTAAACTTCCATATCTCTATTATTAGGTAAGTATGTACAGTGACAGTTGATTAACTTCCTGACAGTACATGATGAACCGAAAAGCGAAAATCATTCTGATTTGATCATCGGATCGATGGGAATCCGGTCGGATCCGGCCGGACTAGAAATGATGCCGGATTGCAATCCCTATCTGTGCCTATCAAAATCAGTCCAGTAGTTTCGGAGCCTATTCAATGCAAACTAACATATTAGTGTAGAAGTATACCTAGATGAATGATGTAATGATGGTGAAGATGACATTGATAATTTTGTTCCGTGATAATAATAGCTTCCAACACCGATTTCGGTGACGGTGGCCGAATTCAATGAAATCACACCAGTTACGCAAGAATTATTTTATAGTACCCAAGTGTATGTGCAATACATAAGAGCATTCTCTCTTCTATTTATCTCGTAACCCGCGCATCGGATGACCAACACAACTGGCGAGAGATCGAGCGCAAGACCGACTTTTTACATGCCCATCCGACGCATGGATTATCTTTCAGACAATCAGATGATCAGCCTGCATTGTCCTTACCAGACATAAAAACAAAATTGTTTCTAACAACGCGGGGATCGAACCCACAACCTTCGGATTCGAGAGCCAAGCTTTAAAGGACTAGACCACGGAGACGTCGTATGATGATAATGATGGTGATAACGGTGATGATGACAGTTGAAAGCCTTCGGTTCCGGGGATTCATATGAGATAATAAAGTTTCCCCGCTGAAACTTACTGGCGCTGTATGTGTAGCGTAATCCCACTGAATTTGTATAATCAAAAGCGTGTTACATTAATTCATATAATATTATTAATATGGGGATTAGGAAATAATACTTTGTGGATGAACAGATTTCTCTGTTGGTATGTATGTTTTGGAGTGATGCATAAGAACTTAGGGTCAATTCAGAACGCGACGATATGCGCCACTGTATTTTTATGATAGCTATACAAAATTGAACTTTATTCACTATACAAAAAGATACACGTTTCATATGATATCCGTTTTACTCTGCACTCTGATATTCGGACTCTTACAGTGAAACGTATCTACCTGTGTAATAATTAAAGTTCAATTTTGAATAGCAATCTTAAAAATGCAGCTCCATGCCGGATATTCTTTCATTTCGGTAACGAAAGGAATTTAAAAACGTGGTATGTATTATCTAGAGAAGTAGTGCGGTCGTAAGGCCAGTTGTTTAAATTAAATTGCTGGTTTTAAAAACACCGGTAACAAAGAAAGATGAAGCATACTAATGCCCGCTACAAACCACAACGATAAAACTGCACAGTTCGGTCACAGTGGGTAGGTGTATTAATGGCTGTGTTCCGTGGAAAATAGCCCTTGTTAGCGCTTGCTAGTGCTAAAGAAAAAGAAACGGGTTATCGGCCAGAAGGCTTAGCATGCGCATAGAAGAAACAACGAAGAATAGAAAATATGAGAGATTGAAGAAACATTAATACCATTCGGAGCAAAATAGGTCTTATTATAAGGTAGCAAGGTCGATGTATCATCGTTATGAGAAATAACATTTCTTTTCTTCCCGAGCATGAGCGCACAAAATGGCCTGTTTTGACAGCTAAAGTAGAAACGTTCTCTTATTTTATTGTAAAATAGTCCCACAATAATGTCAACCACTCCACATCGTGGCGGTCCTAGACAAAAAGTTTCTTTACGTTGAGTCATATACTTGAATATTTGTTCGTTTTTGACAGAAGATTTCCCGGCAACCATTTTAAAAATATGGCTGTTTAGAAATGGCGACTTCTATTGACGACCTTGTTATCATGGATTAAGAACTATTTTGCAATTAACTGTTTTGGATAGAATATTTCTACTTTAAATGTATTTCTATGGATCGCCATGCTAAGCCTGCAGGACACGTTTGCTAAGTTCAATACTGCTAACATAATCCGCCATTTTGCATATTTAATGCTAGTGGTCGCCATTTTTTTGTTAGCGCTATTTTCCGCGGAACACAGCCATTTACTACAGGCATTATGATACAGGGGCGACCAAAGACGACACTCTCTACAAACGATAGCTCGAGCACCGGCGAATGTCAGCCGTGTTGACGTAAGTCTAAGGTTGACACCGAAATATTTGTAAAGGTCGCTTCAGAGAAATCTATCATTAATATTATGAAATTACTAGCTGTCCCGGCAAACTTCTTACCGCCTTAGAATTAAATTTGTTGACGCACTGACAACAGCGCCACTTACCGGGTCCAATTGCAAATCTAAGACCTCAGAAACCTTCTTTGGCTCATGCACAACAACTTTGCTAAAGATCATCATAATTATGATTAAATGCATAGTTTCCGATTCTACAAAGGGCATACCGACAAACATTCATTTTTATATAAATAGAAGATATTATATTAATTATCAATTATGTAAGTACGAAACGACTAGCCCCATGTGCCATAGTCCAGGTTGGGAAAAAGTTCCTCCCCGCCCGCCTCCGCATTCGCCCAACCACGCACACACAGCTGCGAGCTGTCATTCGATAAAATGGGTGAAATGTGGATTCTTTACGTTAGTATCAGTTAGTATCTAATAATAATATTCTTTGGCTATGGTGCGTGCGCCAATTCGGGCGGTCTAGTATGAAGACATACTAGACTGCCCGTATTGGCGCAAGCACATATACGTAAATGTGTCTACTGTAACCGAACTATGCCGTTTAATAACTGTGGTGTGTAGAGCTCCGTAGCCTAGTGGGTAGACCGTTTGGTTCGCACTCGAGAGAGTGCAGGTTCAAATCCCAGGTTGTGGCGTGTACCAATGAGACTTTTTCAGATCTCAAGTACTTCATACGGAGACGGACGCTCTAACGGTAAAGGAAAACATCGTGAGGAAACCCGCACATTAACCGCAAACATTATTACCCGCAAAAGTACAAAAGTATATACAAGAGGCCTTGCAGGGAGCCACCTCTTTCCCAAGGTATACAATTCATGAAATGAGTAGATAAGTTTATAATAGGCTTTAGCACACAAACGTTCTTTCACTATTTTCTAAATTTATTGATTGAATATTTTAAATCTTTTTCTGAGAATGAACAACGTGAGTGAATGAAAATGAAACGAGTCAATATATACGCCTATATACAATAGTATACGCGTATATATTGATCTTTAAACGAATTCTTTACTTTACTGTCTAGACACTGGTACATCAAGCTTATGCTTATTTCGAGTATTTCTATTGTGGTTGTCACTTTTCTTGCTTTCTTTCTTTTTCTGGCTTTCTTTTTTACATATTATACATTTGATAGAACATACTGAGAAGCTACAGTTAAAATCCCAGTTTCATTAAACTTCCATATCTCTATATTAGGTAACTATGTATAATGACAGTATACAATGACCAAAAAGCGAAAATCATACTGATTTGATCATCGGATTGATGGGAATCTGGTCGGATCCAGCCGGACTAAAAATGATGCCGGAATCCCTAAATTTTGTGCCTATCAAAATCGGTCCAATAGTTTCCAAGCCTATTCAATGCAAACGAGCAAATCTTTTCTCTTAATAATATTATATAGAAGTATACTTAGATGAATGATGTAATGATGGTGAAGATGACAGTGATAATTTTGTTTCGTGCTAATAATAGCTTCCAACACTGATTTCGGTGACGGCCACCGTCACCGAAATCGTTTACCACCACCAAAAAGCCACCGGTTTCAATGAAATCACACCAGTTACGAAAGAATTATTTTATAGTGTTCAAATGTATATGCAATACACAAGAGCATTCTCTCTTCCATTTCTCTCGTAACCCGCGGGACGGTTAACCAACAAAACTGGCGAGAGATCGAGCGCAAGACCGACTTTTTACATGCCCATCCGACGCATGGATAATTATCTTTCAGACAATCAGATGATCATTGATCAGCCTGCATTGTTCTAACCAGACATAAAAACAAAATTGTTTCTTGTAACAACGCAGGAATCGAACCTAATTAGGATTCGAGAGCCAAGCTTTAAACGACTGGATCACGGAGACGAATGATGATAATGATGCTCATAACGGTGATGATGACAGTTGAAAGCCTTCGGTTCCGGGGATTCATATGAGATAATAAAGTTTCCCCGCTGAAACTTACTGGCGCATTATGTGTAGCGTAATCCCACTGAATTTGTATAATCAAAAGCGTGTTACATCTATACAGATAAATATAATTAAAGTGTCCGTTTGTAATTTCAAATTAACAGCTTTTCACTTAATGCATATGGAAGTATATTCGATACTAACGATAAAAGATCAATTTTTAAAATTTTTGTCTGTCCGTCCGTCTGTCTGTCTGTCTGTCTGTTTGTTCCGGCTAATCTCTGAAACGGCTGGACCGATTTTCACGGGACTTTCACTGGGAGATAGCTGATGTTGTAGCTCTATATACAGATAAATATAATTGAAGTGTCTGTTTGTAATTTCAAATTAACAGCTTTTCACTTAATGCATATGGAAGTATATTCGATACTAACGATAAAATATCAATTTTTAAAATTTTTGTTTGTCCGTCCGTCTGTCTGTCTGTCTGTTTGTTCCGGCTAATCTCTGAAACGGCTGGACCGATTTTCACGGGACTTTCACTGGGAGATAGCGAATGTTATAAGGTCTCTATATACAGATAAATAAAATTGAAGTGTCCGTTTGTAATTTCAAATTAACAGCTTTTCACTTAATGCATATGGAAGTATATTCGATACTAACGATAAAATATCAATTTTTTAAATTTTTGTCTGTCCGTCCGTCTGTCTGTCTGTCTGTCTGTTTGTTCCGGCTAATCTCTGAAACGGCTGGACCGATTTTCTGATGTTATAAGTCTAATATAGGCTACTTTTATTTTAGAGTTCCGTATAGAAAAAGGGTTCCCTTTCCATTAGTTGCGGGCAACGAAGTTATGCAAACGAAGTTGCGGGCATCAGCTAGTTAATTCATATAATATTATTAATATGGGGATTAGGAATTAATACTTTGTGGATGAACAGATTTCTCTGTTGGTATGTATGTTTTGGAGTGATGCATAAGAACTTAGGGTCAATTCAGAACGCGACGATATGCGCCACTGTATTTTTATGATAGCTATACAAAATTGAACTTTATTCACTATACAAAAAGATACACGTTTCATATGATATCCGTTTTACTCTGCACTCTGATATTCGGACTCTTACAGTGAAACGTATCTACCTGTGTAATAATTAAAGTTCAATTTTGAATAGCAATCTTAAAAATGCAGCTCCATGCCGGATATTATTTCATTTCGGTAACGAAAGGAATTTAAGGACGTGGTATGTATTATCTAGAGAAGCAGTGCGGTCGTAAGGACAGTTATTAAAATTAAATTGCTGGTTTTAAAAATCATCGGTAACAAAGAAAGATGAAGCATACTAATGCCCGCTACAAACCACAACGATAAAACTGCACAGTTCGGTCACAGTAGGTAGGTGTATTTTTGGCTGTGTTCCGCTGAAAATAGCGCTGTTAGCGCTTGCTAGCGCTAAAGAAAAAGAAACAGGTTATCGGCCAGGACACGTTTGGTAACTTCAATACTGTTAACATAATCCGCCATTTTGCATATTTAATGCCAGTGGTCGCCATTTTTTTGCTAGCGCTATTTTCCGCGGAACACAGCCTATATGATACAGGGGTACAGGTTACAGGTTTACTACAGTACTATGATACAGGGGCGACTTGGGGGCGACACTCTCTACAAACGATAGCTCGAGTACCGGCGAATGTCAGCCGTGTTGACGTAAGTCTAAGGTTGACACCGAAATATTTGTAAAGGTCGCTTCAGAGAAATCTGTCATTAATATTATGAAATTACTAACTGTCCCGGGCTCCCGGCAAACTTCTTACCACCTTAGAATTAAAGAAGAAGGGGCAAATCGTCCCCACCCTTGTAGCACTACAGGACATATGTCAAATGAAAGGGCTAAAAAAGTGTGTCATTTTATTGTATGACGAAAAATCTCTAAACCATGGGAGAAAAAAGTTAGTGAGGGTTAAATGTTAAAAAAAAGTTTAAAAAATCACCTTTTTGAAGAAATGTATGGAATAATAATAAAATGATAAAAAAAAATCCTTAATTTATTCGCACATAATTACTTTCTAGAAATTGTTTCTTACTTGTAACGCTATCGAATGGTGCAATAATACAGAATGTATTTTTTTTTAATTTGCAGGCCTGGTTAATGTAAAATCTAATGATGCAGATAAATAATTACATTAAAATACATATAATTAAAGCAAAAATTATTTTAAAACGATTATGCACTCAAAAATAGTAAAAAAAAACATATTACATGGTGAACTATTCTTCTGGGCGTTGTTTGAGAAGTCTAAAACAAATTAGGAATAGCAATTTAGCCCTATGGAGTGTCGAGTCTGACTTGATGAAAACTTAAACTGCATCATTAGAGTTTTAATAACTCAATTTTCCTAGCCAGGATTCGAACCCATATATTGTAAAAAAAAATCCATCCTGTATAATTACATCATTCGATAGTGTCGCAAGCTTGTAAGAAACAATTTCCAGAAAGTAATTATTTGCGAAAAAATTAAGGAAATAGCTTTTTTTTAAGCATTTTATTATTATTCCATACATTTCTTCAAAATAAGAGGCAGTTTATCAAAATATACCACTTTTATGAAGTTTGCTGTTTACCATTACTTCCCAAAAATTGATCCTCATTAGCAACACTATAAAATGGTGCAATAATACAGGCAGATTTTTTTTACTTTTTTTAACCTTTCATTAACTTTTTTCTCCCATTTAGAGTTTTTTGTCATACAATAAAATTACACACTTTTTAAGCCCTTTCATTTGATATATGTTTTGTAGTGCTACAGTAGTGGGGACGGGCTCCATACAAAAATGCCCCTTCTTCTTTGTTGACGCACTGACAGCAGCGCCACCTACCGGGTCCAATTGCAAATCTAAGACCTCAGAAATCTTATTTGGCTCATGCACAATAACTTTGCTAAAGATCATCATAATTATGTATATGTAATTGATTGTACTGTCGGGTCTTGGTGGAAATTCATGTTGAACATTAATAAAAAACAATTTTTCCTGCACTTTTTCCACTATATTAAGATATAATTATGAATTTTAATAAATAACACGACCGGTTTCGAATTAAATCATCATAAACGAATTAAATCAAATAAACTAGGTGTAGTTACACCTGATGATGATTTAATTCGAAACCGGTCATGTTATTTATTAAAATTCATAATTATATCTTAATATAGTGGAAAAAGTGCACGAAAAAATGTGTTTTATTAGTGTTCATCATAATAATTATGATTAAATGCATAATTTCCGATTCTATAAAGGACATACCGACAAACATTCATTTTTATATTAATAGAAGATAATATTATATTAATTATCAAATAAGTAAGTACGAAACGACCAGTCACATGTGCCATAGTCCAGGCTGGGAAAAAGTCCTCCCCGCCCGCCTCCGCATTCACCCAACCACGCACACACAGCTGCGAGCTGTCATTCGATAAAATGGGTGAAATGTCGATTATTTACGTTAGTATCGGTTAGTATCTAATAATATCTAATAATAATATTATTAGTTAATAGTAGTATCTAATAATAATATTCTTTGGCTATGGTGCGTGTGCCAATTCGGGCGGTCTAGTATGAACACATACTAGACTGCCCGTATTGGCGCACGCACATATACGTAAATGTGTCTACTGTAACCGAACTATGCCGTTTAATAACTGTGGTGTGTAGAGCTCCGTAGCCTAGTGGGTAGACCGTTTGGTTCGCACTCAAGAGAGTGCAGGTTCAAATCCCAGGTTGTGGCGTGTACCAATGAGACTTTTTCAGATCTCAAGTACTTCATACGGACGCTCTAACGGTGAAGGAAAACATCGTGAGGAAACCCGCACATAGTTGGCCCCAGATGTATTGACCAATTCATTCCTCTGGACTAGGCTGACTGTGTTGTGAGAATGCCGTATGTGCTCGGGCAACCATACGACATTTAAATACCAACTGTCCCAGGCACTACAGTATTTAAAGAGTGGTTCTTCGCTCGGAGAATACTGTATAAATCATCCATTAACGGATGTAAAGGCCTAAGTAGTAGTGGGCAATAATATGTCATATTTATAGTCAGTTATGTATGCAGATTCATTTGTCTACGTTACTCTTTTTACTTAAAAGACTTATACCTAACCTGTCAACGACAAACACATTAAGCAAGAAAGAATCCATGGGAAAGGTAAACGAGGGAAAGGGTATTACTGTCCTCTGCTGTCCTCACCGCTTTGTATACATAGATTGATGGATACGATTCTCCCCTGCCAGGGTTTGGACCCCGTGTCCCGTGACTGACTATGACAAATGAAATATTGACGAATATTTACGACACTAGTTTAAGGTTGTTTTTGTAAGATAAAAAATTCAATCCTTAGGTGCCCCCGGTCGCAACCCGAGCTACAAGCATTGGAATATTTGATTTGGTCACTACCTCACGTTGCTTGAATTTAAGTTAATAATTTTGTTTATGACTTTAATACCTACACACATAAAATAAGAAAAAAAATTACAAAAATATTGTTGTGATTCAAATAATTTTTCTACAAAAATATTGCTGTGATTCAAATGTACCTATTTTTTTTTTCTAAGAAAGCAATATATTTTTTTCAATAACGTAAAATATAATTATTATTAGCTATTAAATGGAATGATGATCCATTTACAGCCCGTTTCAATAACCTATTTATCTATAACTATTTGTTAAAACGTCGTCATTCAATTATTTTCCATTTTTCGCAATACAAAAGCGATGTTCAAAAAATGTATGAGGCCTGGGCCAGCCCTACGTACAGTATATGTAAATATAGCTACATAATATAGTAACCGTTTCCTATTCTTTATTTTGTTTAATTTCACTTCGTTTCCATGTACATTTAAATTAACTTCGTCAAGGAGAGCAACACAAAGTAAAATAAAACATGGCGGATCAGATCAAAATTAACTAAGTAATGTCATTTTGTCAATGACATGACTTTTGACAAAGAAAGACGTATGGCATTCAAGACGACGTCTCTTCGTAAAACTGTCTACTACGTCAAAAGTCAAGTCAAAACAACTGTCATGGCCGCCCTAAAAAAAGTGTTCTCGCAATAAAAAACTCTTCAAATAATCATTTTTGTACGCATGTACCTTTCTTCAAATTAATTTTTTCGTATTTTTATGATATTCCCATATTTTTTCCTATTTACCTATGTAGTGTACATAGAACTGGCCCAAAATCAAACATCTCTTTTGACGTTTTTAACAAACAGTTACAGATAGATAGGTTATTGAAACAGGCCGTTAATAGTTAATAATATTTTTTGTTTTTAAATATATATTTATTTATATTGGTTATTTATTTAAATACATTGTAATATTAAAAAAAAATATTTCAAAACATTTTTCTTTGGAAGACCTTTTTCTTCCTCAATTTTTTAATATCTGAATTTTATGTTTTGATGTAAAACACGAGACCAGAAGTTTATTCCTTCTAACTATCGGCTATATATGTTGAAAGTATAAGAACCTTCCAATCAAATCGCATATAAAATGGGTGTTGGGGGTCAAAACCAGTGAGGGTTGGGAGTCGCAACCCACAAAAGGAGAGAAAATAAAATTAAACCTTAGTACCTGCTGTTAAATTCTTTTATCCTCGAGGTGACAAATATATACATATACAGTATATAGAGAACGTGTAGTTGACTCAATTCAATTTATTCATACACACAAAAATAGACACAAAACAATTAATATTATACTTACATAATTATATAATATCATGTCAATCCGATCCCGTGCTAAGTTGAACTTGTGTTACGGTTATCGGACAACGGATACATACTTCTATATTAATTATACACGCTTACAATTTTATACTATACAATATAATTTTATAATATATATAAATTGATAGATTGACACACCTTTGTGTACAAGTGATTTAAAACCTCTATACCAAACAGTAGATTATACTGTATATTATATAATTTATAGTTTTTAACCAAAAACCAAAGCGCTTTTCATGTCGTATAAAGCCTAGAATTCAGTTTACGACTGACGTGTGACGGTTCACTAACGCATTAGAAACATGACAAAACAATATTTTATGCTACAAAATTATGCTATAAACTTCCTTTAAAATAACCGTGAAACATGATATTATTTTGCTTCTCAAATCAAAATACGTTAATTTTGAAAATTAATGATACCCACTCCAGTGGTTTAATAATTTCTTAATTAGCATTTGTGACGTGAAAACATCTTAGAGGCTTTTATGAAATTCTTGAGACAGGAAACGGAAGTAATTATTGGGAAATTGTACCTTGTAAAACGGGCGATTGAAAATTGAGATAGACGGAAATTTGGCGCAAAGGAGTTTTTGATTTTTTCAGATTGCCTAGATTAAATTAAAAATTGGCGGAAAAAACTTTCACGTTTATAGTAGTAGTAAGATCAAAATGTAGGGGAAGATGGGGCAAGATGAAGAGGGTAAGACGTGTTAGTAAGAATAGGTACTAGGCTTGTGTTGGAAACACATTAAAAGCCTAGTAGCCTATAGACCGAACACATCCGTTCTACCATATTATAAAGATTGATAGTTGTAATACGTACAAGTTTGAAAAAATCCGTCATTTGTTTAAATTACTGAGAAAAGAGTGATAAATGTATTGAACCAGCAATTTTAAGTATCCTACTAGCAACTATAAAGACTATGATAATATACTGACAAAACAGGCAATTGGTTTCACATCAAAATCATCATATTTATCCTTTATATTTAGCATAAGCGCCAAGCGTAAAAAAAAACATAAAAGTTATAATAATTTAAATAATTTATGATAATATCTCACGAGATGAATGTTATAGAAAAAAAATAATTTTTCGCGCAGTAAATAATAAGTACCTGTGAGACCGGACTTTTTTCAGAGTTCTAGTAATTTTTACGAAAAAAAAAACTGTTAGTCGGACCTGGAAATTTTTTGTGTTTTGTTTGGGTTCGAACCCAAACAAAACACAAAAAAATTCCATAAGCATTATGCATACCTTACTGCCATTCAGACTGACATTAATAGGGTTGTAATTATGTACAAATACAATTCCCGAGCAAGCAGATAGCGAGTTGATGATGATAAGTTATAGCTAAGAACACTCGATCATGTTAGATTTCACACAAAAAAGAAATCAAAAAATCGGTTCATTCGCTTGGGAGTTACGATGCCACTGACAAACAGACAGACAAGTCAAACTTATAACAACCCTCTTGCGTCTGGATTAAAACAATAACTTAAAAATGCGCAGATTCCTAGGGATAAGACCAAGCTAGATTCATTTTTCTCCCCAGAAATCACCTGTGTACAAAATTTCATAGAAATACTTCAAAGCTTTCCAAATTTCTGATTATTATCTATACTAATATAATAAAGAGGAAAATTTTCTTTGTTTGCATTGAATAGGCTTCGAAACTACTGGATAGATTTTGATGAAATTTGGTACGCGTAGAGTAGACTACACGAAAGGACATAGGCTACTTTTTATCGCGGAAAAATGTCCGGTTTCTGCGAAAATAACTTTTGCGCTCACGAAGTCGCGGGCAACATCTAGTAAAATATGTAAACAAAATTGCTCGAGCCTAAGATAATGTTTATTCATTACCTTTTCGGTTTTGTCGTCAATTTTAACATCGGTATATAAAAATGTTTTCAGGACTCTATTTGTATATTCAAATATACATTTTGTGCTCCTTTTCTCAAATATGACAGTCTGACACATATCGTTTACTTACGTACTGTACTCGCCATACTCGCGCTCTTTTATGTCACCTTCATGACATATTCAAATCATGTCCCTAATTCATGTTTTCGCTTCGACACACCGACGCATGAGCCCCAATTTATGAAAGACAGAATTTATGTTGACTTGTAATATATTCGTAAAACTTGATTGTTATACCTATTACAGACGAGGCGTGCATACAAGCCCTATGTAAATTACTTTAAATATATTATTTAATATATATTAATATTTAAAATACGGAATTAGTTCGTCACATAGTGTTAGAGCAATTTTTGGATGTATTGGGCGCAAAAATATGTTTGTACGGTACTAATCCAAATAGACACACTTTCGCATTTGTAATATTAGTATAGATTTGTAAATGCGCTCTTAAATTCCAACAAAGAATTCGTGATTATCACTATGAAAGTTAATTTATCAATAGCCTTGTTAGAGTTGTTGGCAAAAAAAGTAAAGATGCTTACTTTTTACTTACTCACATAAAACATAACTTTAGCTTTTTGTTACAAGACCTCCCATTGAGAGATTTGCTCCCTTTATTCTTTGTTTTTCGTACATGAAGCTTTTATTAGCGCTACATATTATCACATAATCATAAAATATGGAAAGGTTTAGATAATATTGTGTACAAAGTAGTGTAGCAAAGTAAGTACGATCGTTTATTGGGTATACAAATGTCATTTAATCATTTAAACACATACCCCCTTACTAATAAACGCTGTATAAGCTTTGAATAGTTATACAGTGTTTTGTTCCTCACACAAGTGACATTTTTAATTCGATTGAAGAAGACGAAACACTGTATAACTATTCAAAGCTTATACAGCGTTTATTAGTAAGGGGGATAAAGTATTAACCTTCGTTTTATCACCCTAAATTAAGCAATCGTTATTGCCTGACAGTTAGAGTGTATTTTAGTTGTTTAAAATTGTATAGCCTTTTGAGATGATTACTTATTTCATGACTAGTATTTGCCTAATTGACAGTCGACCTGAAAATAACATTATTATAAATTCAATAACAGTACTACGGATAATTTATGAGAAAGAGGCAGTCCGCAATTTAATTGCACTACGACAAGTAAAGCCAGTGGAATGTTACAGGATTGTGATTTTTTAAAATTTCGTGTTTGATCTTCGATCTTTATGGACATTACATTATGAAAGCTTCGTGTACCGAACCTATACTTTTTTCACAAAACCAAGTCATATGAAATAGTGTGTTTAGTTTGTTTGTACTTACATGCAACTAGCTGTGTTAGGTAGCCAAACGGATAGAGTAAATGTTGTTAGAATGGCATAATAAAATAAGTTATAATTTCACTCACAATTTGTAAAGAAATGTAAAGTAATGTTATGCATATTGTATAGTATTAATAGCATGCCAACGGCTTTCAGTTACAGCGAGGAATTACTTTGATTTTTCCTTTAAACTCAAAAACTCAAACTCATTTTTTTTATTTCCATATAGGTTATAATATATAGGTGAAACCGCACTACTCGGCAACACAACTACGCGACACGGCACGGCCAAATATTCTTTGTATGAAATTGTATGAGATATGACGCACTACGCGGCAACGGAACTAATCAACAATTATTTTTTAAGTTAATTTATCTTGTTTTTAAGTAGACGTCAATATTTCGGATTGAATAAACAGTATGGCGTTGATTCATGACGTCTTAAGCTCTGGACAGTGCTGGGTTATATTACGGAATACACCCATGACAAGTCATAACAAGATCGTTTTGGTGGGAAGGTTTCCATTATGCTCAGACGTTGCCGGAATACTGAGAAAATTTTGCCGCGTAGTGTCGCTGAGGTGTCGCTCTAATGCGGTATAGCTGGAAGGGTCGTGCCGTGCAGTTTAGTTATGCTCAGTGCGGTCTCACTTTTAAGGTACAATTCCGTGGATCGCAACAGTTGTGTGCGATCTACTCTACGCGTACCAACTGTTGCGATCCACGGAATTGTAATATAGTATATTCACCCATAAATGCTGCGTCTATTAGCAAAGAAGAACTAGCTGATCTATCTTTGATAGGTAGACACACGTCTAGGGGGAACTGACGAACAACACCGACTAACTTCAAGACACGGCCGCGCACGGCTCACGATATTCGTCGGTCGCGCGCGTCTGTCGCGAGCCTCGGAAGCGGTGCCATACATTTCCATACTCTGACTATTGTCGCGATCCACGGAATTGTACCCTTATTCAGGCTTTAAAATGCACCCACACTTTGAAAAACACTGTCCTACATGATGCCTACCACCTTGCAGACAGATAGTGCTTCACTCTATTTAGAAACGTCACAATGTCGATTTTCCCCTTTTGTTGTCTTCACAACAAAGTTGAATGTAATTCTTGGCTGTTATAATAGTGTATTTATAAGTTTATAAAATAAATATAAAACGGTTGTTAGTTGCACTTATTTTTATGTAAGCATAATGTAATTCAGGGGCCTTACTCCCGAAACTGATACGATTTCGATTTACGAGTCTGATCCGATTTCGATTTTGATCTAGATTCGATCCTGATGCGTACTCCCGAACAAAATCGTATCGAAACCAAGATCGCGTTGAGATCGTGTCTTATCAGCGTCGTTAGCTGTATCCGGTTGCTGACGTCACGTCCACAAAGTAAACAAGTTACAGCTGAGTGCCGTAGTCTATGGTGAAGATTATTAAAAATATGTAAAAATTATATATTTTTCACATTAAATATCATTTTATATTTGTTTATTCAAATGGATCAGCCTCAATCTCATGCAATGGTAGGTTTATAAAGGTTATTTTTCTAAAAAAAACTGTGACCATAAACAATAGTTTTGATAATCCTGTTTTTATTATTTGACGTTCTGTCAAATGTCAAAGTCATATTAAGATTATCTAATTTGTCAGAAACATAGAAAGTCAAGTGTTGTGACGTACTTTGTATATTCAAAGACAGATTGAAACAAATGAAGTCTTCATATTATTATGATACGTTAATATAGATCATATTATGTAGACTTCGTTTGTCTCGGTCCCTGTCTTAAGTGAAAATATATTGTAAAACATGATTGTGTAAACGAATGCGTAAAGGTTTTAAGTAACTTTACCTAATATAACGGTGAGTTAGTTTCTTCATAAGAGGAGTGAAATCTGCGACTAATAAAACGAATAAATAATTTTTAAGGCGATCATTTCATCGAAATTCCTTATAATCTATGTCCATTGCTAATGTGTTGAAGCGGGCAATTATTCGTAAGTTTTACATTTCCTATTCTATTAGGTCCTTTAATAACATTAAACAATGCTTATAGACGACCCATATTGTAATAAAAATCTCACAATTTAGTTCAAATACATTAAAACAAGCAAACTCGATACTATAAATGAGACCTCTTTAGCTATCGTGTAATTTGACGTTTGTTTACGATCCGGCCATTCGATTCTCAATCGATTGATTTCGTCGGGAGTACCAAAAGTTACGATCTAACGAATTTCTCGATCCAGGTTAGTAACAAATTGAGCCACCGCGCGATCGTGCGCTAGTGTAGGTGTCGGGAGTAGCAAAAGCTATTGAGATCGAGCTGATACGATTCTCGATTGTGTCGGGAGTAAGGGGGCTGAGATAACTCTTACAAAATTGTAATCGATTTCGAAGCTTCTATGAAAGCTGTTGCTCTATACGTTATATAATATATTATATGACAATTATACGTATTAATACTGGCATATTGTACAAAACAAAATAATTAAGAGAAAAGACAAATTCCGAACTCGAATTGTAGCGCTGTAAAACAATATGGTGACATCTGCTGTCTATTCGCCACACGTTGCACTGCAGCCAAATAAACTCCCAAGACACCAGAACTTGTCCCACATAAAAACTTCACCAACAAATTTAATCAAAAATATATGAGTTATAAAAAACTGGATAAACTTTGCAAAAAAGTGAAGGGTTTCAGAGAACTTGTAACATCTTTGCCATAAATATGTTCTAACTTTCAACGTTATGAGAACTTATGGCGCAGTTTTACTCCATATTTTTTCCGGAAAAATATTCTTGAGCCAAAAAGTGTTGCGCTATTAGTTGCTAATATAATTAAGCCTTCCTTTCTTTTCCACTACACTGATTCAATTTACAGAATCATAAAGTAGCTGAGTGTAGTAATACAAGTTCATAAAATATTGTAGTTACACTACAGTAAAATATTGTAGTACTTTTTTAAATACATAAGTATTTTATTTATGTCTTCTAAATTAAGTAGAAGGATAATCAGAGGTAATCTAGATGATATTGGGGTATAAGTAGTAATAGCATGGTACGTTTTCACGAGACTTGCGAAATTTTGTATACACATCACTGTACCTTTCAAATTATTGACTTTTAATATATGAGTTACTATACACATTTATTCTGTCAGAAGTTACTCATATTTAAGAGTACTATTCGTTGCAATAAAAAATGATTGTCATTTAGCCTATTTTGTATAACCATAAACAATATTGTTTCATTTGTTTCGAATACGAATTCCAAGGCAGAATGCATGTTTGCAGTGCGGTATGTTGTACGTATATTTTGATTGAACAGTGAATTGAGTACAAACCCTAACCCATTTCTCTGGTCGTTTGTACCCGTAAGACGCAATACGCCAATGTCCTTTGCAGTTAAATACAGAGTAAACCATTGATTCGATAAACAACAGAGGAGCTAGCCGGTCCATCAACATGAAAATGTATAAAATAGTTTATATTTAGGAATTAGTTTTTATACTGGAACAACAAAAAATACTATATATTTTTGAAATTGCTTACTGAGATTATATCCTAAGATAACTTTCATACGAAACTTATTAGGAGACAAAATATGGAAACTACAAATAAATTGTTCACGACGAATTTATAATGGCGGTTTGGACAAAATTTTATACATAATATTACATAATTTTATGCACCACGCTTGGATAAATTCATCAAAAATGTCTATATATATGCTTTCACATCACGTAAAGCTGGTTCTGTTCATTGTTCCTGAAGAAATTATGTTCCGGGTACTAGACACCGGAAATATATTTAATACTATACACAATACGACATACATATACTTATTTAATATCTTTATTATACAGTGTTTAGAACGTAGTCAATCCGTGAAATATAGATCCGGGAAATGAAGACAAATAATTTGAATCCCCCTTTGTAAAGCTGAATAATGTATCGTTTCTGAGATACTTGCCATTTTGTAGTAGTGGCCTGACAGAGTGACTGACCAGCTTGAGTCAAATTAAACACTAAAAAACCCGGCCAAGTGCGAGTCGGACTCACGCATCGAGGGTTCCGTACAAACCTGTAGGTATATAAGTAAAAGTTCACCCATGATGACAATCGAGTCATAGTAGCGGTCGTAAGTTTAAAATTATTGAAAATATTTTTATTATATAATGTAAGTAACTAAAATTTACGGTTTTTAAAAATTCTCCATTATCTGTGCTATAAGACGTTGATTCGTACCAAATTTCAAAATTCTGAGTACACGGGAAGTACCCTGTAGGTTTTGACTAGGGCATCGAGACCGGTTTTACCCGAAACCGAAAACCCGGGTTTTCCCGGGTTTTCGGGCCTACAACAAAACCCGGTTTTCAAAATATTGAAAACCGGTTTTCGGTTTTTTCGATCTTTTTTTCATTATGAAATTCTACAACAGTTTATAACAGTTACAGTCGTCAGTCACAAACCGAAAGTTATAGTGGCTTGTGATTATCACTGTAGAATTTTAGAATAATAGTTAGGTATAATGTTTCCATGTTGTATATAGTACATTTGGGGGCACGGCAGTGTACCCGGCCCGCTAGGACGACGAGTAACCGAAGAGCAAGGGCACTACCAGACTACCAGTGGCAAAGGCTGGTTCTACTTCATAGGGAAGCCGTTATAGCATGCATAATAGGTTGGGATTTGGATAAAGGTCTTCAAAAGGTAAGCGGTAAGGGAAGCCGATAGGAATGGAGTTATAGGAACCCCTCGCCGCTGCAGACTACCTTTTCTCGAAGCGATTCGTCGATTTTTTGCACCTTAATAACTTGGTATAATATAATATTCGGTTCCATCAGCGCTCAGCGCGAATTGCTCTCCGTTCCCATGATACCCAAAAGTCGAGTGGGCCTAACGGAATCCATTGTGTTGAAAATGTGTGCTCCAGAGTTGGCACCGGTCTTAACGCATATTTTTCGGCTCACCTGCTTATGGCACAGTCCTGGCATCTTGGTGGACAGCTTTGGTGTGCTATCGCCTGCCCTGTTCATACTGCATATCAATGATAATATATGATGACGACAGTACGGGTGATGCCATACGCAGGTCGCCCGAACATCTCTCGGCAAAACGTCATTGAAAGTCGAAACGAACTTGTCTCTCAAATTAAGATTTCATTGGAGAAGATCTCTGAATGGGGTAGACTTAACTTAGTCCAATTCAACACCTCTAAGATATATGTTTGCGCGTTCATCGCTAATAAGTTACCGATAGTCGTATGTCCTCGTTTTGAAAGCATACCCATAACTGTCTCCTCCAACATTGGAAATTGGAATACTTGGTGTTAGCATATCGAGCGAGGTCTAGTTCCGATATAATCTGGAGGGCAAGGTCAAGTTAGCCTCCAAGAAGCTTGGTGTTCTGAACAGGTCAAAGAAGTATTTCAGTCCGGTCCCACGCCTACAACTCTATAAGGCGCAGGTTCAGCCTCACATGGAATATTGTTCTCATCTCTGGGCAGGAGCGCCAAAGTACCAGCTTCTCCCTCTGGATCGTATCCAACGAAGGGCCGCTCGAATTGTCGACTGCCATAGTATTTCAAACAGGCTTTACTTCTAGAGATGAACATCGCTCTGCATCCTATATCGGTTATATTACGGGGAGGGCTCCGAGGAATTGTTGGGAATTCTACCTGCTGCAACTTTTCGCCACCGTTCCAAGGGACAAAATATTTATCATCCTCATCACCTTGATGAGTGGCAGTCCTCCACCATGCACTTTACCCGAAGCTTTCTGCCGCGCACTGTAAAACTCTGGAATTAACTGTCGCCAACAGTATTTCCGGACCATTAGGACCTGCACACCTTCAAGAAGGCAGCGTATTCCCTCCTAAAAGGCCGGCAAGGCACTTCTGTTTCTACACGCCTTAACTCTACAAGCCTAACTTCACAAACTCTACACTTTAGTCAAATTATGTGGCTTGGCCGTTTCGTCAGGCAACGTATTTTGACTAAGGTGTAGAGTTTGTGAAGTTATTAATTACTTTACATTAAAATGTTTATGGTGGGATCACATTTTACCAGTATTACGTTGTAACAACGGAAAGCAGCTGATAAAAGTAAATTTTAGGATATTCCTAACAAAATTCTACAAAATCAACAAAAAACCCGAAATACCCGAAAAAACCCGGGTACCCGGTTTTGAAGATGGCTGGGACCGAAAAACCCGGTTTTTTTAAATATGGCCGGTCTTCGATCCCCTAGTTTTGACCTTGCGAGTGTCGAAAATCTTCGATCTTAACACTTTCATTACCACTACAATTTTCATGATGTTTTCTCGGGGGCCGCCTACATTTTACGTGGACTCGCTAGGCGAGTCGCCGGCGCTGCAACACGAATCGACTCGCCACGCGAGTTCAGTGGCTTTGCGTTAGGGTAAAAACAATATTTTGTTATTTTTGTGGCCGTGACAGTGTACGTTGCGTGTTTAACGCAATTAAAAAGTGTTTAACTAGTATACGGTGTAACTTAACATATGAAAATGACAAGAAACACAATAGATTAAAAAAAAAGGTAAGTTTGTTTCATAATTTATGCAGTGGTTGTCAATCTTTTAAATAGTGGTTATTGTTGAGGTTATATTTTGGATATCTAATATTGTTTTTATAAACAGGAGGAGGTTTTCAATTCGACTGAATAAAAAACAATTTTACCCGGAAATATTTTGATACGGGATTTGTAAGAATAGGTATAATTTAAAAAACAGTACAGTTTTAAAATGTTTAAAATGTTTATTGTTAAGTTTCGAATAACGTTTACATATGTAATGATGATTCAATTTGCTATATTAAATATAAAACAATGTTATCAGTGCTTTCATTGCTTACTAACCAGCGCGTTCATGTTAAAAATAGCCGGAAAAACAAAAGGAACCGGTCTTTTGATTTGCCGGCTATTTTTTAGCAATGCGAAGGGAACCCCATTCCAATTATAACTCTTAAAGTAATAGACCGAGAGTTGAGTTTGTGTTTTCTGCACAGTTTATTTAACAATAAAACGCAAGGACACGCTCAAAAACTTAGAAGTCCCCCATATCTTTGCCTATATAATAACACCAAATTCGAGCCCCTACAAGGTGTAGAACACAATCCGCCGTTGTTTTACGAGTGAATGTGACTTTTGGTAAAATGAAAATCAAATTATCTATCGTATAGATATTTCATTAATAAAAGTTTGCGAATCTATGTCAGTGAACTCGCCTAGCGAGTTCAAGGCATTACAGAATAGTTTATTTTCTTTCGATTATAAACTGGGTCTGCACACCCGGCCCACCACGCAATTCTTTAGATTAGGGTATATTTAGTCTTCAGTATTATTTTAAGCAGAAAATACACATGCATTTTGGAAAAAAATTGCAAACACATTGAACTCGCCGGGCGAGTCTACGGCGCTGGAATAAAATTTACGTGGACTCTCCGGGCGAGTCGGTGGCACTGAATGTGTTTGCACTTTGAAGTTACCGCGTAGGTACATAGAATAAAAGAAAAACTATTTAATAAATGAAAAAATATATACTAAAATAAATTTAAAACCTGCTTAGAAACTGCTCCATTTAATTTCTTTCGAATAATGTATTGTATAACCTAAATTTTATCTCTATGATATCTGAAAAACCCACCCAAACAAAAATTAAGACGTTAATATTATTTCTAGATAGTAGAGTACTAAACAGTACTTAGTTATAGATACTAATCTTATGCTATTCGCTGTGTTAAAAAAACTCAACTGAAAGAATTTACTTTCAATAAAAAGCAACGAATTCAAATTCTATTATGAAAAAAAAAAATAGATTTTGCTTAATTTCATTAAAAAGAGAGCTCTTTGTTTACGTGCGATTTTGTACATCAAATTTTGTAGAAGAATGCAATCACAAATTACAATGGAGATTATTATTTAGACTGCAAATAAAAACTACAAAATGAAGAAGGATTCAGATTTTTAATATAAATGTTTTAGGTGCTTGTGTTTTTACATAAATATTTTTCTGAGCATCCTTCAAAAAGAATTCCTTTCAATATAATTGCTAAAATACGACGTTTTAAAAATAGGCCATAAATAGGTATTTAAAACGAATCGATTTTCGCAATTAATCAATGATAACTTCATTGATTAGTTGCCGTTTCAGTACGTTAGACAGCACCGTAACGTGTGACCTTTTTTAACAATATCTATAAATCTATACAAATAAATAAAATTGAAGTGTCTGTTTGTAATTTTAAAATTAACAGCTTTTCACTTACCTAATGCATATGAAAGTATATTCGGTACTTACAATGAAATAGCATTTTTTAAATTTATGTCTGTCTGTCTGTTTGTTCCGGCTAATCTACGAAACGGCTGGGCCGATTTTCGCGGGACTTTCACTGGCAGATAGCTGATGTTATAAGATCTAACAAAGGCTACTTTTATTTTATTATATATTTATTTTTTACACGGAACCCTTAAATAAAAGTACCCTATGGTACTTTTATTTAAGGGTTCCGTGTAAAAAATAGAGTTCCGTTTCCGTTAGTTCTATGGAAACGAAGTTGCGGGCATCAGCTAGTTGTGTTATATTTCTGTTTCATGTACAGTTTTACATCTATAGAGACCTATAATAACCATAGACATACCTATGTATATTATAGACGAGGCATGTTGAGGCCACAAAGGTTCTCCAGTTAAATGGCCCCACTTTTTAAAATTTTGGGGCCATTTTGATATTTCATGTGTCACAAAGTATGGTGAAAACAAGATGGCTGACATTTGAAGTATGGTGAAAACCAAGATGGCGTACCTTTTTACTGTATGAAGCTTTGTTTTTTTAAATGTACGTCAGAGTTTTGAAATCTTTGTATATATTTTATAGACGAGGAATGTCGAGGTAGAAAGTGTCCATACTTAAACTGCCCCACTTTTGGTGTTGTTTAGGTAAGTTGACGTTTGACATTTGTCATCTTGACATTTTGACATAATCAGTCCGCATTTAATTAACAAAATCTTTTGAAATCGAGATGGCTTTTCCTTGTACGAAGATTTTTTCTGTCAAATGTATACGTCAAAAATCAAAGGCCATCCTTAGTTTTGAAAGCAATGATGCTTTACATACAAAATCATCATCATCATTATCAAAAACCACTACCGTTTCCACTACTGCCACTGGTGTGTTCCACTGGTATGGGTAACCTTAAACTTTGTAATAATTTGATCTTTCTTGCTTGAATCAAAATGAGTTAAAACTCAAAGCAACACTTATCGACGCTGTTTATCGCGATAATTAATCGCGCTTTTTGGGTTTGATGCACGAGGTCGGGTCTCGTACCCTGAAACTATTGCTAACTTAATTATTTACAAAGTTAAGAAGATTAAATGATCCGTCAGAAAAAGTAGGAGCAAAACTAAAATTTGTTTTTTTTCTGTGGTGCTCGTTTTTTCTGCTAAAGAGAATAGACGGATAGGATAGTAATAAGTGTACGATCACAGACAGAACCGGTGTATCACTTTAACAAGGTTCACCGGGTCTGCATGTACATAATAACTTTCGTCTTGGTTCTACGAGTTACTATTCCCATGAGAACGGAAAAGGAATGACATTAGAAAGAACGACCCACAAAACTACTTACACGAATTTAAAACCGAGGGACTTTCCTTCCTTTATTTAGTACTAGATGTTTGCCGCGACTTCGTGCGCGCAAAAGGAAATCCCTAATAACCGTAAATTTTTCTGCGTTCCTCGGTCTTGGCTGTGTATTAAATATAATAAGTTGGGGAAAAAGTCTTTTCGCATTATAGTATGTATGAACTTGTCATAAAATATCTTGGGCTATACCAATTGTATCTGGCTGATTTTGGTATCATTAAAAAGTTTTAATTTTACAGAAGACAATTCCAAATTCAAATTAGGTAAATTTGAGATTTTCATTTGTTTTTCTTATTGTTAAAATGAGTGATTCTTATGAAGAATTTCGATACATTTTAAAATTTTATTACAAAAAAGGTAAAAATGCAACACAAGCCGCGAAATAATTTGTGATGTTTATGGACCTAATGCAGTATCTGTGAGAGTAGCGCAAATTTGGTTTAAGCGTTTTCAATCCGGAAACGTGCATCTTTGATATCAAATCAAAGATGCACGTCGCTCTGGTCGCCCTGTTACGGACAAAACTGTTGCCATTTTTGAAAAAAGTGGAGCAAGATCGGCATATTAGTAGTTACGATGTAGCTGAAGAACTGGGGATTGACCACAAAACGGTTTTGGCGCATTTGAAAAAAGCTGGGTACACAAAAAAGCTCGATATTTGGGTGCCAACCGTTTTGTGGTGCATGAGGCATCATGAGCTCACTGAAAGAAACCTAATGAACTGTGTACTCATTTGTGATTCTTTATTACGACGTAATGAAACCGAACCATTTTTGAAGAAGCTGATAACTGGTGATGAAAAGTGGATCACGTACGACAAGAACGTGCGAAAAAGATCGTGGTCAAAGGCCGGTCAGGCTTCACAGACTGTGGCGAAACCCGGGTTAACTCGCAACAAGGTGATGCTGTGTGTGTGGTGGGATTGGAAGGGCATTATTCATTATGAGCTGTTACCGCCAGGCAGGACCATCAATTCTGAACTGTACTGCGAACAACTGATGAGATTAAAGCAAGAAGTTGAGAGAAAGCGGCCGGAATTAATTAACAGAAGGGGTGTGGTTTTTCACCATGATAACGCTAGACCTCACACATCTTTAGCCACTCAGAAAAAAATACGGGAGTTTGGCTGGGAGGTGTTAATGCATCCGCCGTATAGTCCTGACCTTGCACCTTCAGATTTCCACCTGTTTCGGTCGCTGCAGAATTCCTTAGGCAGTGTCAGGTTGACATCACAAGAGGACTGCCAAAACCACTTGTCGCAGTTTTTTCATCAGAAGCACCAAAAATTTTATAGCAATGGGATCATGTACCTACCAACAAGATGGCAAAAAGTTATCGAACAAAATGGCACCTATATACTTTAGTCACTTGTAAATAAACTTTATAAAAAAACCTTTTGAATTTTTATATAAAATGCGAAGAAACTTTTTCCCCAACCTAATATGTATATCATATAGTATTAAATATAATATTTTCGTTGTCTGGTACCTGTGATATAAGTTCTTCGAATACCTACTTAGTACAGGATCAAAATTGAAGTGGTGTGGAAGCGTCCACAGATTTTCGATTCAGCCTGGTGACGTCCTCTGCAAGATATGGGTTATCCATAGATTTCCAGTGCGACCGGTCACTCGCGGCCTGTATCCACCGACTCCCTGCAATTTTTCTCAGGTCGTCTGACCATCTATCTGGTGGCAGGCCGTCCTACGCTTCGACGTCCAGTTCGTGGTCTCCACTCGAGAACCTTTCGGCCCCAGCGGGCATCGGTTCTACGGGCTATATGTCTAGCCCATTGCCACTTTATCTTGCTAATGCGCTGGGCCATAGATTTTATTATTATTAAATTAATTTTATCGCGACAATGTCCATGATGATGCTCAAAGAATCTTCATAGTATAGACTGAAATAGGTTTCATTGTTAGAATATAGATTGTCGATAACATTACATATAGCTGCGCCTTGAACAAAGAGCTCTCGGGAACACTTAAATAAAAAATTATTACGGACGTTATTTTTTACGGCACTTGTCTTTGTTACAAAATACACTATAGACAGACTCTAGAGTACGTTGGATTCTCTTTTATACTTATTAAGTAACGGAAATTTCTATTCGTATCGTTCATTGATGTTATTAGAACTTAATTGAAATACTAATTAAATATTAAAGAAAATATTCTATTAACATCACAATACAATTTAGATCAACATTGTAGATAGGTTTAACATAAGCTTTTAGTACCTATTTAATGTTATTCAAAATCTATTACGGATATTTTGGGCATATAATGATCTACTGCTTATGTAAAGGCATTAAGGCAGAACAATAGTTTAAAAATTTCGAAAAAAAAAAACTAAATAGAATTGTATTGCGCTCTCTAAGGTGCGGAGGTCATAAATCTAACAGAAACATGTGATTTAATGAGGGAACAAAGACGTTGCCCTAATAACATCAATATAAATATCAGCCTAAATATGCCTAAATATCAGCTGTGTGTGGTCAATGACCTTAAGAGCGGAGTAAATAGTATTTTTTCGGAATTTTTAATTCGCAGTAGATCTTATATCCAAAATATCCGTTTTTGTTTTTGAAAAATCTTATATAAATTATGTTAGTACTTACCTACCTGGGAGACCGAGCTTTATCTTAGTAGAACGATAAAATAAAAATAAAAATATGTTAGTATAAAAAATTAAAAGAAAAAGAAATACCTATTAAGAAATACAAAAAAAATTATATCTGACCGGGATTCGAACCCAACACGTTCCAAATTTCCAAAGAACGCAAAAATTATACATACCAAACTGACAATCAGACTGACGCATGAGCATCGAAAGTATTGATATAATATCGTTGAACGACGAAATAAAAACATATGGCTGGGTTAACTTTTTCTATTTGCCCACACAACTCGATATGATTAAATATTGCTTAAAAATGCACAGTGTCTGAGGGATAAGACCTAGCTAGATCGATTTTTCTCCCCCATAACTCCCTGCGTACTAAATTTCTTGGTAATACTTGTAGCCGTTGCCGAGATTCCGACTAGATAAAAATACTAGCTTATGCCCGCGACTTCGTCCGCGTGAAGTTCGGTTATATCTTAGCGTAACGTAGCGTAGGCGAGGGCTAAGAAAGGAAGTAGAATTGCACGGACGAACTTGAAGATCAATACGAAATAGTTATGTACTTACCTAAGTTTTTCTTTTGGTTTTACTATTTTATTAATTTAAAAAAAATGGTCTGGTTGTTTATTTTCATTGTTTTTTAATTTTAGATTATTATTTTTTTATTCAGGTATAATTTTGTGCAAATTTTTTTGTTTCCACTACAAACTTACAACCCCTTTTTCACCCCCTTAGGGGTTGAATTTTAAAAAACCCGAGGATACGTAATTGTTTATTTCTAATTGTTAACCTAAAAACAAAGTTTCAGGCTTCTAGCTGCTCTAAAAATGACGGACTTCCATACAAATTTTTAACCCCTTTTCACCCCCTTAGTGGGCATTTTTTCAAGGAGCCTACGTCATTATCTCTCAATCTGTATGCGAAATTTCAGCGAAATCCATTTAGTAGTTTCGGCTGTGCGTTGATAGATGAGTCAGTCAGGTTTGCCTTTTATATATTAGATAATAATATTATATAACGAGACAGTCTTATAATATATTATAAGACTGTCTTGTTATAAATATAATATATTATATATATAATATATTATATTATATATATAATATATTATATTATAAGACTGTCTCGTTTAAAGTATAAGAGTATCTACGAGTAGTACTTTTTTATTGACAACACACAAAACAAATTAATAGTAGATTATACACCAAGGGGATAAAGCAGTGTCTTACGTCACGGGCAGCATATTGGACCCTGAGCGTAACGAGGGACTCTAGAGTTAACTCCCGAGCATAGCGAGGGAGTTAAAACTTAACTCCCGAGTGAAGCGAGGGAGTTATGTAGAGTCCTGAGTGAAGCGAGGGGTTCAAGCTGCCAAAGACGAAGACAGGCTTTATCCCAGAGGTGCATACTCTACTTTTCATACCTACTGCGAGGCAATAAAAACCCAGGGCTACAAAAATATAACATTTATTTTGTTAAAAATTAATATTGATATTGGACACATTTGTCCAATTATGGAGGGATAGAGTAATATTTTTATTACGAAAATTTATGGAAGTTGTGGTGGAGTTTATTTGAGCAGTACTTAAAGGAACTTGTGACTGACGATTTTGACACGTGAGAATGTTAAAATTATAGGTGGCCAGTTCGATTTTCGAATAAACTCTCAGCAATACCGTATTATTATTGAAAAACTCTATGATAGGTACGTATCTATTAGGAGTTTTCATACGTAAATTAAAATTCCAAATTCAAATCACTTTAATCCCTTGGGAGTTTCATACAACATTATCTTTTTTTTTTTTTTTTTTTTTTCATTTATTACAGTTTAAATAATACATCTAAAACATTTATGTAATAATAACATCAAGAAACCACAGAGGTTTGTATAGATGCTATTACAAGTTAGCACCAACTTATAGGTAGGTAATTAATAGTAAGTATCTATTCTATTCTACAACAAATATAAGTTTTAAAATTATACCTATTAATTTATAAAATATTTTAACAATGTTATGATGGAGAATAGGAGCTAAGTTATTATATTATTATAATGACCCGCAGCAAAGTGTTTTTTTAATTTATTTTTAATATTATTTGGTTTAAGGGATGTTTGCAGCTCGAGAGGTAAGTTATTTATAAGCCGAGGGACTAGGTACTGCGACGTCCGCTTGCCGTAAACATTATTCGCACCTATCGTACACAACCGGTTCTGCGAAATAGCTCGTGTATGTACGGGGTGATCTATTTTGCTCTTTAAAGACTCATTGAAAAAGTTGTCTTTAAGGAGCAAATATTGCACCAGATTGTGTATTGGCATAATTTGACAGTAGTAAAATAGCCCAATGTCATCGCTACCAAATTGCTGCTTAATATTAGGCGGGACGATTGTCTTCAATATTTTTAATTGCAATTTATAAATATGGTCTAAGTAGGTCTTGTATGTCCGTCCGTAACTGGTGAGGCCATATTGGATATTTGATTCTGCCAGTGCGAAATAAAGCATTCTCTTAATTTTAAAGGGGATTTTGTTTTTGAGAAGTGTTATGTTTGCGAGGAATTGCCTTAGTTTGGTACAAACATGGTCAATGTGATGATTCCAATTAAATTTTGTATCTATTATGAGACCAAGATATGTTTGTTCCTGAACTATATCAATAGGGGGGCAGTTGCATACAGCATTAGTAGAATGTAGGCAACTGTGATTATGTAATATTAAATTTTCAGTATTATAACATTGCTTGATATAGGGGGATTTAATCAAAAGTAATTTTGTTTTGCTACCATTTATGACTAAGCCAGCATCGTGGGACCATTTTAAGAAAGCATCAAGGTCTTGTTGCATGAGTAATCTCGCTGTTTGAGGATCCTCCGATGCAATAACAAGGCAGGTGTCGTCTGCAAACTGGTAGCATGTGCAATGGGCGATACAACTGCTCATGTCATTAACGTAAGTCAGGAAAAATAATGGCCCCAATACTGAGCCTTGTGCTGTGCCTTCCGTTACTGCAATTGGTTCGCTGAGGGTATCATCAATTTTTACCGAGAATGAGCGGTTATGTAGGTAATTTTTACACCATTGTAGTAGTGGTCCACGTATACCACACTTTTCTAATTTATCTATTAACTGCTTATGCGTCAAAGTATCAAAAGCGCGTGTAAAATCAATAAAAAGGACAAAAACATGTCGCCTTTCATTTAGGTGGCCGTTAACTTCGTCAGTAAATTTAGACAAAAGCTCAGAAGTACTCTTACCGGATTGGAAACCAAATTGGTATTTATTTATAACATCGTGTTTTTTATAAAATTTATGTATTTGTTCACATACGTGTTTCTCTGCAATTTTATCTATAGTTGATAGCAAGGTAATGGGACGATAGTTGGTATAGTCGTTACGTTTACCTTTTTTATGAATGGGTCTCACACTACCAACTTTCAGGTCGTCGGGATACAAGCCGGTTTTAACACTACAGTTAATTAAGTCTGCAATACTGGAAGATACACTTTGTCCGATAACTCTTATGTCAGAAACTTTAATGTTGTCTGGACCTGGCGCTTTATTTATATTTAATTTATTTATAATTTTATGAACAGATTGGGTAGTTGCTTTTTTAAAAAGAATGCTTGAGTCAATTGGTTGAAAGTTTTCGCTTGGACAAAATAATTTATCTGTACAGTTCGGAATAATATTTTTAACCGATTTCTCGAAGTTGATCGCGAAATTGTTAGCTATTTCTTTAGTGGTAAATCCTTGTGCATCAAATGCGTTGTGTATAGCAGAATCGATGGACAGTGTCACTCGTCCTAGCATTTGGTTAATAATTTGGTAAATCTTTCTCGTATTTCTGGAATTATTATTAATGTACTTAATATAATATTTATTCTTTTTATACTCTAATAATTTATTTACCTTATTTCGAACCGTGTTATAATCTAGTCTTAGTTTAGCATTATCAGTGTTATTCTTCCATTTTGAGAATAATTTATCTCGTTTCTTACAAAGTTGAGTAATATCGGTATCAATCCAGGGAAAATTACACTTAGTGGGCTTTTTTGGTACGGTTAATTTATTTGTGGTTGCTAATTTATTTGCATTTTGAAAAGATTTAGAAATAAAGTTTAAAATATCATTTGGAGAAGAAAGGTTTTTTGTTTTTAACCATTCAATTTGTTTTAGTTCTTTATAAAGAATATCAAAATTAATTATTTTTTTGTGAACTGCCTGTATATACGCTGCAGGCGCATGGTCAATACATGCAAAGATAACGCCGCGGTGATCGGCCAGTATAACATCGAGCACTGCCGAGTACGGACGATATGTGGGGAACCTTGCGAATATGTGGTCAATGCACGTTTTAGTGACAACATCAAGTCTTTTTTCAATTCTTGTGTACTGTGAAATTCCACACATGAGTCCGCGCTCAGACAAAGCTTCTAAATATGAATCTTTATATGAGGATGATATATTCTTAAGGTCTATGTTAATATCCCCAATAAGTAGAAAGTTCTGTTTTAAATCATATTTAGAAATATAATTACTTAGCTCCTTAACAAACAGATTCTTATTAGTGGACGGTGGCCTGTATACTGCACAAACAACCACATCACAACCAGAAGCTAGTTTTATTGTGCCTATGATACATTCAAACATTATGGTTTTGCATGGTGTTAAGGTAAATTTTATATGATTACGTACATATATAATAATGCCACCACCCCTTTTGTCTGTGCGTAGTTGCGAGTGCAGGTTATAGCCTGGTATATTAAACAAGTTAATTATATTATTGGATATACCGACTTCTGTCAGTACTATTAAATCTATTGGGAACTTACAATTTGAAATAGTTTGCTGCAGTTTAGTAAAGTTTTTAATTAGAGATCGTATATTGAAATGTAGGCATGACAAATTTACACAACTTTTAGGTGGTAAGAGATTATAAAATTGATTAGTAGAAGTACAGTTATGAATTTCTTTTATATCCATTTAGATTATTATTATTATATTATTAAATACAAGTAACAAAAAAACAGGCAGTGCATTTACAAAGGAGTAGAAGCCTTAGATCTATTTATTTGAGTTGAGTATTCTTTTTCAATTATGTTAATATCCTGATTACTGCGAATGTAGTGTATTTTACTATTACCTGATTTTCTAGCACACACTCTACCGTTTTTACACCATACATATTGACAAAATTTATTAAGTAGACGAGATTTAGCTTCATACAATAAGGTTTTTTGGTACTTAGTTAGGGCTTCCCGTATAAAGACGCGGTTCTCCGCCTTCTCCTTAGGAATGTCTTGTATCAATTGTCCTATAGTTAGGGATTTTTTCTTACTTGATTCTATCCACTGTTCCTGGACCGCTTTAGACGTGAGTTCAACAAGTATAGATCCTGGTTTGTTTTTAGTTCCTGGTAGACGCTGCGAAGACTGAATATCTTTTTCGTTAACATTTAAATTAACTGCTACAGTATCAACTATACTTTTAATTTCGTTTGAGGGTATTTCAGGCAATCCAGCAATTTCGAGCGAATTTGCGAGTGATTTTTGTTCAAAATTCTTAAATCCTTGCTCCAAAGCTGTGATTTTTAGTTCCAAATTCTTGTTTTTATTAGAAAGCTCCTGATTTTTGTTTTCAAGATCCTTAATCCTGCTGTCCTGTTTGTTTATTGCCTTTTCCATTGTCGTTAATTGTTCACTTAAGAAATCGAGTGAGTTCTCCAGGTTACGAAACTCTTCTCGAAATGTTTTCTGTACTTCTCGACTTATATCTTGGGCCAGCTTCTTTGCATCAATTGTTTGAGATTTCTCAGGTATTTCAGCTTCACTTTCGTCATCTTCAGCATCCTCATCCGGTGTTATAAATGAGGATCTTCGAGATATATTTTTTAAACACTCTTCACAACTCCATTCTATTCCGGGCGAGTTTCGTAGGGTATTCAGCTGTTTGTTGGACAATTTTGAACAAACTGTATCCGCGTGGACTATTTTATTACACCTACTACATTCTAATCCAGGCACTTTTTTTGTTATGTTCTTTTTACATTTTACACACTTTTTAATAGCCATACTCATAAATTAGAATAGTAAATTGCTACAGGCGTGAGCGTTCGATAAGGCGGGTAGGTATTGATCTCCCTTGGGAGTCAATGACTTGCTTTACGTTGAGATTGCGTGATATATAATCGAACATTGTCGAGCAGGTGGTATGAAAAAAAAATTATGTCACTGGTTCTAATCCCGCCGATTGCACAAAGAGTTTTTCTGTATTCCTGGGTCCGGATTGTGTATTAAATTGTATAATGTTCAATATAATAAAAATCTTAAATATGATATGAATAGTATAACAGTATTCAATATATTTTCGTTGTCTGGTACCTATGATACAAGTTTCTTCGGATACTTAGTACATGACCAGATTAACCTGGTGTGGAAACGTCTATAGATATTATTATGATTATAGATATTATTAAGATGTTCTATATGTAAATATGGCCAGTGGCATTCAAAAAGCATAGTGCTCTTGACCTGGAAATAAAAATAGAGCCCCTCTTGCCCTGTATAACCTCATTTTTATTATTATAATATAGTGCAGATTAATTAAGACTTGGTATATACGCACAAATAGTAGGTACAGATGTCTGAATCAAAGTATTTCTCGTGCCCTACAAAGTAAAAGCATTTTTATTGGGCGACTGAGAGTAATTTCTATTTTATACCTCAAGCGTTGATCTTAACTGCTGGCTTGCTTCAAAAGGGCCAAGTGGCTCTTGTAATAAAGTAGTAACTTAATATGAACAGAACATGATATGTTATAATATTATGATTACAAGACTAATTAGCTACAGAAAAATCTGACAGTTAGGAGAATTATGTTAGCTGATATTAATTAGTCAATTTGTTGATTCATTTCTAATGACCATAATACACGACACAATAGGTACAATCGAACTTGCCGCTAAACTAGGCATAAGATAAACATGGCTTAGTGGCGCCAATGAATCGAGCGCACGCACGTTTACTCAAGTGTAAACACGGACTACAACCACGTCTGTAGTCGATGCGGTCATTTTCTTTATGTTTTAATATTTTGAGGCGTCCTAGAGCAAATATATATTTTATTGTTGAATTTTGAATGAAATAATAAAAAAATTTTCGGAAGAATGAGGATTGCAGAAATCCTAATCGCTAAGAGTCTACACAATATCTGATTGAACTTGGGAAATAATAATCTTTCACATAGAGACATGAAGTGATACACTGTGATATGACACTTTCATAATATATTTGATCAATAACATTGTTTGTTCCAACTATTTGATCAAAGTCGAGCGTGTAAGTAGGCTTTATGTTTTATTACGAAGAAATAAATATTGGTCGCCAATCCAATTACAAAATAATAGGTTGAACAAGCTTTATAGAAAGCTGAATATGTATCGGATCTATATTTATGAGTCAAAATAATTTCCTGTGAATACCTTATTTTTTATTTTTGTTAATTTTCTTTACTAATATTATAAAGATAAAAAAATGTTTGTTTGTATGTTTGTTTGCATTGGATAGGCTCCGAACCTACTAGGGCGATTTTGATAAAATTTCGCACAGATATGAACACACACCACAGGGCAGGACATATGCTAGTTTTCATAACGGCAAAATAAGGTACGCGGAATTTTTCTTTTGATTATGTTTTCGATTTAGTTCCGTAATTTCAAAAAATACGGAACAAAATCGGATTTTTTTTTAATTCAGGTTGACTCTTCCATAATGTTTCTGCAATAAGGAAAAGTCAACCAGATATTTTTTTATTTATATCGGAAGTCCAGATGTACATGTCCAATTCAATGATCGTAATTAAAAATGTTCAATTCGCAGTATGGCTTCAGCTCAAGTATGCGCGTGCGAGCGAGATATATAATAATATACTGAGACTGGAATGATACAATGAATTGAACATTTTTAATTACGAGAATTAGCATTCAGTATAAAACTATGTTAACCTCCTTGGCAACTATTAGTAATTAGTAAGAGCTGGATAAAAATATTAGCAACACAGCAAAATCCAGCTCGAGCTAATAAATTTAATATCTCCTAAATGTTGTCGATTTAGCGAGTAATTTTATAGCTTCGATAAATTTTACGGACATTTCACAGCTTCAGTTATTTTATCACACGATCAAATTGTACTTTCGCAAACTTTATTGCGTGTTAGGCCTGTTAACCTTGTTCATCAAATCAACTCGAGCAGATGCTGAACGTTTGAAATTGGAATCTAAATTTTTAAATTCTGGCAACATGTAAAAAGGTTTTATAGTTCTCGGCTTATTCTAAAAAGTTTTTACTTGCGTTATATTTATAATTTGCTCAAAAATGCTACATGAAAATTAGATGATGAATTTTATAAGATTGTTATTCATTATTGCGTGACTTTACTGTTCCTATCCAAAACTGAGATGTACGCGTATAGTAAAATAAAACTCGTTATAGAGTTAGCGCCTACCGTCGAAAAAGGAGCTCATCGAGAACAAGCATTGGATCACTGTAGATCGCTAGGGGCCTTATAGCTTGATATAAAACCGCCGGTCTGGCGGTTCTAAACCTGGCAAGTTTTTTTTCTTTATTGACCAAAATGTGTGAAGATTTTTTGAGTAAAAAAAGCTCAAAAGGAACAAGAAAACTGTTGTTATACACGGCTGCGCGCCAACTAGAAACCGATAAAAATGCAAGTCTGGCAGTCCTACTCTTGACCAGTTTCCAGCGAGACCGCCCTGAACGTTTAAGAATTTTGAGTAAAAATAGCTCATAGAGAACAAGGTCAAGTTATATGTCAATCTGTTCGTCTCCTAATCCTCTTTTGAAAATCGTTGGTCTGGCATGTTCAAACCTGGCCAAAACTAAGCCAGACCGGGATGAAGTTACCTCCTGCGATGTTTACTAATAGGTAAATAATGAGTAATATGCACTTAATGAAGCGTGATTTTAATAGATTTGTATGTATTCTTTCCGAATTTAAAATTTGCTACCCGATATTGCTACCACTGGATCCGCCATCTTGAAAAAATGGCGATAACTCTCAATATTTTGGCTATATCTCTTTACAGACATACTTTATGATAAAAATATGTTCCACGAATATGAACTATATACAATTTTCTACAATTTATTTTACGAGCATTTTTGTGTCAAATTGATAGTTTTAGCGCTGCAGAGACTTAGATTGAAATTTTATTTGTGTTGGTGATATTTTTTCTTAGAATTTTTTTTGCCATTTTTATAAGATGGCAGATCGAGTGGTAGCAATATCGGGTAGCAAATTTTAAATTCGGAAATAATACATACAAATCTATCAAAATCACGCTTCATGAAGTGCAAATTACTCATGATTTACCTATTAGTAAGTATCACAGGAGGTAACTTCATCCCGGTCTGGCTGAGTTTTGGCCAGGTTTGAACATGCCAGACCGACGATTTTTAAAAGAGGATTAGGAGACGAACAGATTGACATATAACTTGACCTTGTTCTCTATGAGCTATTTTTACTCAAAATTCTTACATGTTCAGGGCGGTCTGACTGGAAACTGGTCAAGAGTAGGACTGCCAGACTTGCATTTTTATCGATTTCTAGTTGGCGCGCAGCCGTGTATAACAACAGTTTTCTTGTTCCTTATGAGCTTTTTTTACTCAAAAAATCTTGACACATTTTGGTCCATAAAAAAAAATCAGCCAGGTTTAGGACCGCCAGACCGGCGGTTTTATATCAAGCTTTAAGGCCCCTAGCGATCTGCAGTGGTCCAATGCTTGTTCTCGATGAGTTCCTTTTTCGACGGTGGGCGCTAGCTCTACTATAACATGCTGCATTGAATACCTACATTTATATACAGAATGACATAGCAGGAAAGATGACATAACAAGGAATACCAATATAAAAAATATAACACGTAAATAGGTTTATTGCTACGTGCATCACAGAAACAATTTAAGATTCAAGTCTAGCAACATAAAACTCCAGTGAATAAAGAAAATGAAACCTCAAATCAAATCAGTGTTGTATTCAAACGTATAGGTATTAAGTTACAAATAATGTATGTGCCGTCAGCATTGTAAAGTGTATTACGCCCTATTTGTAGGGATGAAGACGAGCTCTTAAACTCCTTTGAAATTCTAAACCTTCGGCTGTTAGAAGATTATTCTCGTGCAGACTTTACGTCGAACCTATTTTTATGGAAAATACTATAAAGAGTCTTGTGTAACGCATCCTTTGTCCTAACGTGTGTCAAGTATTCTTTTATACATATTACATATCTACACTAATATTATAAAGAGGAAAACTTTGTTTGTATGTTTGTTTGTTTGTTTGTTTGTTTGTAATGAATAGGCTCAAAAACTACTGGACCGATTTCAAAAATTCTTTCACCATTCGAAAGCTACATTATCCACGAGTAACATAGGCTAAATTTTATTTTGGAAAAAAATAGGTTTCCGTAAGATATTCGGGTTATTCGGACACAAGGTGTAAAAAATCAACCAGAAAAGTTAGTTATTTTGCGTACGCTGCCTAAACTATAAAAGATAGAACCATAAAATGTTCAAATTAATTGTAGATCTTATAAATATCTACAAAAAAGTCCGCGACACACTATACCTATCTATGTCGAGTGAGGCACAACAACCATTTTTTTATTTAGAAATCTTGAATTTTTTTTGGACTACATTTAAACGCGTTTATTTTACTCATGTTATTAATCCTTATCAAAATAACTTATTTCATCACTAAGTACAGTTTATGTAGATAATATTTGGTCTTTGAATGATTAAAATTGGACGTTTGGTTTTGAAGTTATGGCGAAATTAAAATATTACGATTTCTGCTGCGCGGCCCGTTGCGAAGTGGGCGTCATCAAGGCGGGGGTGCGCGTGCGGGAGGTGAGTTTAGTTATTTTAAAAACATCAAATTGATAATATCTTAAAATATCATACATTATAATATCTATACATCTATACATCTTCTATACAGTTAAATAAAATTTAAGTGTCTGTTTGTAACTTCAAATTAACAGCTTTTTACATAATGAATCTGAAAGTATATTCGGTAGGTACTTATAATAAAATACCAATTTTTAAAAATTTTGTCTGTCCGTTTCTCTGTCTGTCTGTCGTTCTGTCTGTCTGTTTGTTCCGGCTAATCTCTGAAACGGCTGGACCGATTTTCACGGCACTTTAACTAGCAGATAGCTGATGTTAAAACTTAAAAGGTCTAACATAGGCTACTTTTTTTAGGGTTCCATTTAAAAAATAGGATTCCGCTTTCGTTAGTTCTGCGCAAACGAAGTTGCGGGCATCATCTAGTAGATATTATACATAGACGTATATATTATAGACGAATGCATGTTGAAGCAAATCTCCAGTTAAATGACCTCACTTTTGAGATTTTTGGGGCCATTTTGACATTTGAATTATCATGATCAACTGAAATCAGGTGGCTGACATTTCATAATTTGATTTTAAGAGCGCCTTCACACATTTTTACAGCGTATGCTAACATTATAGCTTAACATTTAGGCCATGACAAAAGTTATCTAAGTTATAACTTGTGTTAATTACTTAAAAGGGCATAAGTAAGTTCACACCTAATTAACTATGTAGTGAACCATACCCGGGGGTACAACCATACACGTTTGTTCGCCTATTTAGGTGTTTCTCGACCCCTTTTATTGTACTGTACTTTCATTCGTATCTAACAGTGATTTATATTACTTGTTCTGCTCAGACAGTACGTTTTGCTGATATAAATCTTTTTTGGAAGTCCTTTAATAAGTAGAGTATGTTTTCATTCAGGGTATAATCTATTCTCCGTGGTCTAGTGGTTAGAGCATTGGTTCTCGACTCGGAGGTCGTGGGTTCGATTCCCGCATTGAAACAACAAAAAATGTTGTTTACAAGTTTGGTTAGGACAATGCAGGCTGATTGTACATACATACATACATACATACATATAATCACGCCTTTTTCCCGTAGGGGTAGGCAGGACCGCCTCTTTCCCGTAGGGGTAGGCAGAGACCACTTCTTTCCACTTGCTACGATCCTTACATACTTCTTTCGCTTCGTCCACTTTCATTCTTAACATCCATTCCTCCTCTTACATTCAACGTAGCCAAGCGTCTCTCTATGGTCCGCTTTTCGCCTCCGCGAGAAACGAGACGTGATGGGTGGCGAACCACATCGCCGCCATTTTGGATAATTAAATTGTTTTTGATTATCCACTGCATTTCCACGGATTGGTGGACAGGGTAGGAATAGGGAAAGGGAAGGATAGGTGGAGTGGAAAGGAAGATTGGTAAGTTAGAGTGGGAAATAGGGAATGTAGGATATTACCGCCCAGGAGGGCAAGGGATAGGACAGTAATAGCTAGGGAAGCCGGGGCCGCATACCCGTATACTATACCACAACTACCGGACAGGTAAGTTGGGAAGAGTATCCCATGACTGACAGGCTGATTGTCTGACAAGAAAAATAATCCATGCGTCGGATGGGCATGTAAAAAGTCGCACCTGCGCCTGATATCTCGTCAGTCGTGTCGGTTATCCGTCCCACTGGATTATGAGAGAAAAGGAAGAGAGAGTGCTCTTGTGTACTGCGCACACACTTGGACACTATAAAATTACTCCTGGTTTCAATGAAACCGGCCACCGTCACCGATATCGGTATGTAGAGTTATTAATCTATTCTATTACCACATCAATTTTTTAATTGTCTCAGGCGTTCGAGCGATAAATACAGTCAAACATACACACATAGAAAGTTTCACATCTATCTATCTATTCTATAAAGTATGTCATGTGTGTCACATGTCACATGTCCTGACTGATTCATTAACGCCGAGGCAAAACTACTAAAGCTAGAAACGTAATATTTGGACCGTTGCTTCCTTTTGTGACCTATAGGTCCACTAAGAAGGAATTTTGCGAAATTCACCCCCTAAAGGGGTAAAAAGGGACATCAACGTTAGTATGTAACTTTTTTATTGGTGGTCAGATCTGTTTGGAATTTCATGATGTTGCTTTTTGGTATGATTTACTAAAACTCTAATTAAACATTTTCTAAAATAAGATTTTTTAAGGAGTAAAGAGTATGGGGACAAAATATTAAATGAGCATATCGGCTTGGAACTTTGTAAAAGAATATAAGTAAGCACATGCTTAATGATTTTTCGATATTCAACCCATAAAGGGATAAACGGGATCCCACCAAAAACATTTTGTAAAGAACTAGCCAAGTCTCGATGGAGCTACTTGTTTATCTCTAAAAAGTAATGAAATCTAGACAGGCAAAGTCGTGCCAAGTCTAAGGTTCCTTACTGCGATTTCTTTATTATTATAGTTCATGTTGTGTGACTTGGCCGTTGAACATTCTTTATACGTTAGTGGGTACAAGTCAATTTTGTTAACACGTGATGTTATATCTGTTGTAACTACCTATGTTTGTTAAGCGAGATAATAGCCCATACTGGTATTGGTAATTGGACGCTAGTGTCTCATTTTAGGCTGTTGTTGACTATACAACACATGTATTGGAGCAATGGTGTCATGGAGCCCCATTTGTACCCTTGTGTGCCCTTCAACGGCCAAGTCACACAACATTAACTATAATAATAAAGAAATCGCAATAAGGAACCTTAGACTTGGCACGACTTTGCCTGTCTAGATTTCATTACTTTTTCGAGATAAACAAGTAGCTCCATCGAGACTTGGCTAGTTTTTTACAAAATGTTTTTGGTGGAATTTCACTTCTTTTTGTAGAAACGTGGGCATATTGATTTATTTTACTAGACTTTCGCTTATCTTCGGAACTAAATGATCTACAGACTTGAAATTTTGGATTTTAAGTATGTGATTATAGCTTACTGTATGACGAAAATTTCTGCGTTCTGGTCTTATCCAGAGGTTCTCAAATAGGGGCCTGAAAATGCGGTGAAATGGTTCCAGTAAAGGATGGTACGGCAGTGTTTGCTTCGCGCTCAACTTGGCGGGGGCACTGCCGTACCCCCAGATCGATTTTCCTAGTTTTTATAGTTTTCCTTTTATGTGGCCATTAAACCCTAACTCTGTACCAAATTACAGCTCTCTAAGTTTATGGGAAGTACTAGTTCTATTTTGATGATCATGAGTGAGTGAGTGAATGAGTGAGTGTCATAAATGCGAAACTTTGCTTTCGCTTAACATCCGAACTAAATGACCTACCAACTTGAAATTTTGGATTTTAAGTATGTGATTATAGCTTACTGGATGACGAAAATTTCTGCGTTCTGGTCTTATCCAGAGGTTCTCAAATAGGGGCCTGAAAATACGGCGAAATGGTTCCAGTAAAGGATGGTACGGCAGTGTTTGCTTCGCGCTCGACTTGGCGGGGGCACTGCCGTGCCCCCAGATAAAAGACATTCGGTCTTTTTAGAGTCAGACTCATACTTGACCATTTTACTATATTATGTGTTGTACATTTTTGAAATGGTCTCTTCAAGCTCTTTATTTTGATACCATTTGCCTTTTGTAGTCAAGTAATAACATACATAGACGGTCAAAATCATTATCCTTCTTTTTGGCATCGCTGTGGTCGAGGTTAAAGGGTACCGTTTCCATTTACTGTTTCCACACAAACGAAGTTGCGGGCACCAGCTAGTATATATTTAAAAGGCAAAGTTGATTGACTGATGTATCAAAGCACAGGCTAAACCCTTAAGACTAGAAATTTGAAGTTTTGCACACGTATTCCTCATATGACGTAGGCATCCACGAAGGAAGGATTTTTCATAATTCAACCCCCAAAGTTTGCAATCTAATTTCACGCGAGCGAAGTGGCGGGTAATTAATGCTAGTATATAATATTGTGTGGTTAACTTTTAGTAGCGGCTACGTTGAGAGTGTGTACTTCACAGGAACTACCATTTTAATTGTAATCCATCTGTATTTTTTCCATTAAGATCTGTACTTGATACTATATTTACAGGAAAAATAATTAAAATGATGGTAAGAATGTTTTTATAAAGAAACAACAAATAAAATGCTAAAATTATTATTATTGCTCCCGACGCGTGAGTGCTAAAATCCTTACGTCAACACAAAATATACAGGCCGAAAATAATCTTTCCTTTTTAATTTTTCTTTATCCGCATCTTAAAGGAACATAAAAAAGGTAGAGCTTTCAAGTACACAGAGGATTGTGGTGGCTCTACATTCCACGCCAACAAATACTTACTCAAGCCTTCGTGGATTGAATTTAAAATAGGAACCCAAGCAACTTTTTTTGGAAACTTATCTATTGTAGCCACTTTATCACATAATACAATTCACTTATAATGTCAAACTGGTACAAGTATGTTTAACAGTTTTACAGTATTGTGTAAGTAGTGCAAGTATGTTTTTCAAGTCAAAGTCGAGTTTGTTTAATTGAACAAATATGTTACTGGATTTTGGCACTATCATTTTTATAGTATAATGTTGTATAATACTAGATGTTGCTAGTTGCCAACTTATAAACCACTTTGGAGGCCGATTACTCAAAAATCGTTGACTTTGTGAAGAGTCCTACGTATGAAACCTTGTCTTTATTAAATACCTATGACGAAAAAATATGTTTCATTCCCTCTTCACATGTATAGAGAGTCGTCCCTAAAATATTTTATTTGTACACTAGAGCTAGAGTTGAATACCGGTAGTTAAGATTTCTTTTTATATCCAAATGAAATTACATACCTACCTATATTAAGCGTACATTCAAGTTCGTCACAATTTAAATACATGATGGGATACAAATTTAACTAAATATATTCTGGTAGCTTTATACCATAGTAGATGTTGCACGCGACTTCGTGCGCGCAGAAGGAAATGGCGCGGTAACCGTACATTTTGCCGCGATAAAATGTAATCTATGTCGTTACCCGTGGTCAAATCTATAATAAAATAAAATCTTAAAGGTTTAATCTATATCTGTACCAAATTTCATCAAAAGCGGTTCAGTAGTTTCGGAGCCTATTAAATGCAAACAAACAAATAAACTTTTCCTATTTATTATATTAGTAATAGACTAGAATTTTAATACCGACTTGTTGGTGATGTTTATGGGCATATTTTAATCTCGTTCTAAGTAGGTATTTTTAAAGTGTTAGTTATCTAGGTGCTGAAAGTGAATTTGCTTATAATATTATGTGGAACTATGTGAAACAAATGGAATAGCGTGTTGCATATTAAAGTATTAATAAATATAAATAGTATATATTTATGAATAGTAGTTATAAAAAGTATATAATGTCTTATTGACAATGTAGTTAGCCAACTATAGCAATATTGCAATAAGATCGACAAACGGTACACCGGTTTGTCGATGACCGTAGAATAATTTGGACGAAAAGGAAAATAACAACGCGTTTAAGACCTTTGTGCTCCAATCTCTGATATAATAAAGGCCTAAATCGAATTACTAATCACGCAGCCTCTAGAACAATCTATTGTTCGGTAACGCGCCATGCCAAAATTTTGCCCCAATTTGCCGATTTCCTGGCAATTTACAGCCGCGGCTAATATCCAGTAATGAGTTCTCATTAATATTAACAGTTTCAAAGGATTCAATTAATGAGATGCTAGTGTCAACGCGCGGATTTGTTCGGTTTTATCAGGCGTTTAACGAAAAACTTATCTATCCATACTAATATTATAAATGGGAAAGTGTGTATGTTTGACCGTCTTTCACGCCAAGACTACAGAACCGATTTAAATGAAATTTGGCACACAGATAGTCAAGAGCCTGAGAAAGGACATAGGCTACGTTTTATCGCGGGGAAATGTACGGTTCCCGTGGGATAATGTACTTACGCGAGCGGAGCCGCGGGCATCAACTTGACACACATAAAGTAGACCACGGTGAAGAACGTACACTACTTTAAGTACGTTTAAAATGGACAATTTCCACGAAATATCCATTTGCGTGTACGAAGTTGCATACAATATACCTAATTAACAATCTAAATTAGATAATTACAATGTCAAATAGCATCAAAATCAAAATATCCATTAGTGTCGGAGCTCTATTCAATTTAAACAAACTAGCATAATATAAATAATCTTTCCTCTTTAGAATATAAGGTTTGGTAAAATCAATTACGAATACTTCGCGCACATGATCAACTGCTTATGTAAAGACGTTTAAGCAGAAAAATAATTGTCATACTCGAAATTTTTTTTTTTTATTATGGGCGAGTTTGCGTTTTGCGGAGAGTCACCCATACATGAGATGATTTTTTACTTTGAGTATGACAATTATTTTTCTGCCCAAACGTCTTTACATAATATGCAGTGGATCATGTGCGCGAAGTATTCGTAATTGATTTTACCAAACCTTATATAAGTGCAGATAAAATGATGTAAATTAGTTATTTGTCTAAAATTCTTATTATTAAAAGCAAAATTGGGAAATATCACCAAGTTTCTAAAATATGCCTTCAAAGCGATAGGCCCACAGCTTTCATCATAGTTGAAATCGTTTGATCGTTCAGTTCGGTGATCTTTACTAAGACACGTAGCGATGCCAACGAGTTTAAGACATAATTAATTCCAATAAGGTTCATCATCATTATTGCCCGTACATCAACATCCTACTGCTGAATCTTAGGTTCAATGTGTGGAACGTAAGATTGTAGCTCACTATACTAGTGGGTTGGCTCAAGAGCTAAGGTATGAAATCCAAATATGAGCTAAAAAGATTAAGCTTAAGGTGCTCCCTCATCTGGAGCATGTTGCCCGCGACTTCGTGCGCGGTAAATGAAATCTCGCACGAACCGTACATTTTTCCGTAATAAAAAGTAGCCTATCTCCTTTCTTCCCCGTGGTCTGTTCTACAGTTTGTTTCGTCTCGAGGTTAAGATATTTTAAGAGCTGAAAATATGTTTGGAGGTCGCAACCCTCTCCCCCCCCACCCGGGAGCCAAAAGCAATTGAATATTTTATGTTTTGGTTACTACCTTACGTTAAATGAACCTAAATAAATAATATTATTTATGACGTAAGTTTGATGTGTGTAAACACATCAAAAGGGTCTCGTTTTATTCCTCATAATAATTTTTACATTATTGAATAATTTATTTAAATACAAAGACCTACAGGGCTCAGTGGTTAGCGCGTTGACTCTAAAGCCGGAGGTCGCGGGTACGAATCCCGCCAGGGATCAAATTAGTTTTCCATATTCCTGGGCCATGGATGTGCATTTAATATGTGTACCTATTATTTAATAAAAATCTTAAATAATATGTATAGTATAAAAGCATTAAATAAATTTCCGTTTTTTGGTACCCGTAACACATGTTCTTCGAGAACTTACCACGGGACCAGATTGATGTGGTGTGAAGCGTCCATAGATATTTTTTATTACTTACTTAGATTTTTTTATTTTATTTTGTAAGTAGGTTATGATCTAACCCGTTTACCCCAAACGAGTAAGCGGCAATAGTGAAAAAATCCAGAAGGAGCCAAGTAGGACTTTAGGATTCAATATAATATTCTAAGTTTGGAATTGGAGGAATTGTGTGTTGTGTGTAGTTGGGATTCAATATTGTATGTTGTTATAAATTAATTTCAGGACTGACTAATGAACTTGACACCCATTACGATCTCACTTCTTTTCTCTTTGATAGAACTTGTCATTCATCATTTATGTTCTTGATGGGATACCATTACTTTTTGTACATAAATAATAATTAGTAGGTACTCTGTAAAATAATTATAAAAGCTTTTTCCCGCGGCTCTTAGCATCTCGGAGGCATGTTATATGAGCCAAATACATGTTTATGTGAAATAGTTTTTGAGTTATGAAGCGGTTAAAAGTGGCTCCAAATGCACACGGTGCTGCTCGCCAGTTCTGTTAGCTTGAATATGGCTTGACTTTCTGTTATTTAATGTAATAGAAAATTCTTCTTTATCATTTAGATATACTCGTAAGTTGACGTCGAGACCTAATCCAAATTACCTATCTTCAATTTATTGGTCATGAATTTTAAAACAACAATAATATTATATCCATTGTTCCGGAAAGTTCGACGCTATTGTTGAAATAACCATTTCGAGCAATAATCGCGCTAGACACATTTGAAACCGTGCAGATTTAATTAAGATACTCTTTAGTTATCGTTAACATAGTATATTGTTTGGCCTTTGTGTAATGTTATAAATTATAATACTTCCGTACCTACTTAAAAATTGCATGCGTTAAAAGAGGGAACACCTTATTTTTTGATTATTATCTATTTACGAATTGCATTCATACCTTTTTACAATTGCATTAATACACAAGAATAGTGAAAAAAATACTTTTGAGAGCCACTATAAAAAAATCCATAAATATCACGTAGACGTTTGTCTACTAAAGCCCAACTCAAACTTTTTTGAAAGTTAAAAGAGGCTCCTAAGTCACATGTTATATAGGTACTGTATTCAACATTCTCCCAAGTAAAGACAGTGATGTGGCAATTGACACCCCGAGATTTTGGGAGCCTCTAACTTAGTAGCGTTTAAGAATTCGGCCGTAAGTACGCCAACGGAATCCAAATAATAAAATGTAACAACAAAAACACGAAGCTGAATAAGCGAAGATACAGTGATGAGGGTGTTAACACAAGGGAGCTGCGATAAGTGATAACGGAAATTAAGAATGCCGCCACGCATACTGATCACCGTCATCGTCGCTTCTGGATTGGGCACATCAGGGCTGATTAACTAGCGTCATTCCATGTTATTATGTCATCATCATCATTAGCATCATCATCATCTGTATATACAAGGGATATACAAGGGAGTATCCTGAGTGTATTAATACGAGATAACTGCGATAAGTAATAATGTAAATTAAGAACGCCGTCACACATACTGATCACCGTCATCGTCGCTTCTGAATTAGAGGTGGGCGCCGACCTAAAATTTGCCGACGGCGGCGCGCCAGGGGGAAATTGGTCGGCGTGGCGGCGCCGCGCCGCTGCGTAGCTGTTTTTTGTAAAAAAAATTGGCTATCGTGCTATTGCTAGTTGCTAATGCTAAAATCCAATGCGAAATAATTTTGAGTCGACGCGCGACGCGACCCGAGAGTTCACGATGCCGCGATGTTCCACGAATTAATACGAGCGAGTGAGAAGAGAAAATACATTCAAATTCAGTCAAATTACTGCAGTTTTTTTTTTCAAAATAAAGTTAACGTTTAGGTTCCATTATTCAATAGTTGTTTTTCTACACTAATATTATAAAGAGGAAATCTTTGTATGTTTGTTTGTTTGTAATGAATAGGCTCAAAAAGTACTGGACCGATTTCAAAAATTCTTTCACTATTCGAAAGCTACATTATCCACGAGTAACATAAGCTAAAATTTATTTTGGAAAAAGTAGGGTTCCGTAAGATATTTGGGTTTTTCGGACACAAGGTGTAAAAATCAACAAGAAAAGTTACTTATTTTGCGTACGTTGCCTAAACTATAAAAAATAGAACCATAAAATGTTCTAATTAACTGTAGATCTTATAAATATCTACAAAAAAGTCCGCGACACACTATACCTATCTATGTCGAGTGAGGCACAACAACCATTTTTTTATTTAGAAGTCTTGGTTTTTTTTGGACTACATTTAAACGCGTTTATTTTACTCATGCTATTAATCCTCATCAAAATAAATCATTTCATCACTAAGTACAGTCTATGTAGATAATATTTGGTCTTTGAATGATTAAAATTGGATGTTTGGTTTTGAAGTTATGGCGAAATGAAAATATTACGATTTCTGCTGCACGGCCCGTTGCGAAATGGGCATCACCAATGGGGGTGCGCGTGCGGGAGGAAGTTTAGATCTATGAGTAAATTTTTTGTTTTGTGTTCGTTGTAACTATGATGGATAGATACTTGAATACCTATTTATTTAGTGATTGTTGTATTGTTAGTCCTGAAGAGTATAGGTATTTCATACGATAAAAGTATACCCACCTACTTATTTCATTGAGTTTTAGTAGGTACCTATATTAATTTGTTTCTGTTTGTTTTGACTAAATTTCGCCCGTTTTATTAAAGGTTTAAATACATTCTGTAGTATTAGTATAAGTATTGTACCCGTGCGAAGCCGGGGCGGGTCGCTAGTTATTAATATTTTCGTATTGTATGTTAATACTTAATGAGCGACGCGACGTAATGAAAAAACATTATCATTTCACAAAACACAGCTATTTATGATCATTAAAAATCGATTTTAGCAAATAGCATAGCAATAGCACGTAGCATGCTAAGACATGAAAATTAGCATGCTAAGGAAATTAATGAAAAATAGCATTAATTTCCATTACTACATAGCACCCCGTGCCCTGCTCCCGGCGCCGAGCGCCCGGCGCGGGCCTTTTTTTTGTGTCGACATCGATCGGCGCAAATTTTTGGATACTCGGCGGCGGCGGCGCCGCATGCATGGCGGCGCTGCGCCCACCTCTATTCTGGATTGGGCACATCAGGGCTGATTAACTAGCGTCATTCCATGTTATTTTGTCATCATCATCATTAGCATCATCATCATCTGTATTAATACAAGGGAGTATCATGAGTGTAAATATACGAGATACCTGCGATAAGTAATAACGATATTTAAAATGCCGCCGCACATACTGATCACCGTCATCGTCGATTCTGGCTTGGGCATATCATATCATATCATATCATATATATATATATATATATATATATATATATATATATATATATATATATATATATATATACTAGCGTTATTCTATGTTATTATCTCATCATCATCTTCTTCATTATAATCATCATCATCATCAGGTGCATCGTGAGTATATTATCGTAATACAAGGGAGCTGCGATAAGTGATAACGGGAATTAAAAATGCCGCCGCGCATATCATCACCGTCACCAATCATTTGATCACCGTCATCGTCGATTCTGGCTTGGGCACATCAGGGCTGATTAATTAGCGTTTTTGTCCTCCTCACTTAGCGTAACAAAATAAACATTATTGTTAGAAACAAGCAATTTAGTAAGAATTTTTTAAAAAGTAGGTATTCAAAAATTAAATAAATGTTTTTTTTATTATTTACATCAAAAGTACGTCACAAACTCATCTGCAGCGAATCCGCTATTAAAAGGAAATTATTTTTCACCGTACTACCTACAACAAGTTTAATTGTAGAGAGAAGTTTACATTGTACTATATGGGTTGTGCAGCTTTTGTTGTCTCATACGAGTTTATGAGTTTACCAGCTTTAGCCAACTACGAAGTCGTGCTTCCAGTTGCTAATTTAGAAGTTACGAAATTAATATTGCAATATCCCTCGGAGTAGTTGCTTTATCCCTGAAGGTCGATTCTGCTAATTAAATTCTGCAATAATACAGTGCGCGAGTGAAAGAGACTGTTACATAACACGATAATTATTTAAGAGTGTGTTATGTCAACGCCAAACTTCGTACTGTCACTTTGATGCCTGTGATAGTTTATTCAGTTAGCCGAAAGGCTATGTATAGTATAGACATGCATTAGTATGCTCCTCTGTTATATGAGTTATATATTAATTATATCTGTTGTACGTGTAGTAATAAATCAACATATTGTGATGCTATGATTTGTATCATTTGTATCTCCATGTAACTTATAAGAAGAACCCCCAAGATATTCAACGTAGAGATCCTGGCTGGAACATCAAACATGGTGTCAGAAACTGAAGCTAAAATATAATAAAAAAGAAAAACAAAATATTAACCGAAGAGAGGGTACTTCTACAACAACTGCTGCGGGTGTGGCGTTTTCGAGAAAAAACTGTGTGTAAAAAAGAAAAGTGAAGACCTTACAATGGCTGGAAACGGTGTGCAAAAACTTGAAATATCTACCGAAATTATCAACAATAATGCTGAGAATTTCAAGAAATGGGCGCAATCATTCGAAATATATCTACTTGCGTCAGGAACAGAGAAAACTGAAGACAGAAGAAAAATAGCGTTAATGCTACATTCCATGGGGGAAAAAGGTCTAAATATCTACAATTCCTTCAATTTGGACCTGGACAAAGCTACATTTCAAGAGGTCAAGACAAATTCGTCGAGTATTTTGAACCCAAGAAGAATCTGACGGTAGCAAGACACAAATTTTTTACATTGAAACAACGCATGAACGAGTCTCTGGACAACTTTCTTATGGAATTGGAAAATGCAAGTCATGCCTGTGAGTTTGGTTCGCTCCGCGATTCCCTAGTAAGGGACATCCTTATTGCGAATATGGCCACAAACTTCTCGCAATTTCGTCAGAAACTCCTACTAGAGCAAGATCTGACCCTAGAAAAAGCCAAACTTTTGTGTAGAACCCTCACCATGGCACAAAAAAGCGAGGAGTCCATGAATTCAACAGACAAGAAAGAAGAAGAAGCCACAGTATACAAGATACACAGAAGTCGTCGGGCCACTTCATATCAGAAAAGAAGAAAATCAAGGTCTCCGTCGCGCCAAGGTCAACCGAGATCAGCCACACCTGGATCCAGAGCAAAATGTGTGAAGTGCAACACAGCCCATGGTCCGCGCAATTGTCCAGCTTGGAAGCACAGATGCAGGTCATGTTTTAAATATGGACATTTTACCCATTTGTGTTTTAAAAAGAAGAATAGTGTCAGGAATATAGCTTCTGAAATAGGGAAAATGGGTCTCGATGATGAATCGAGTGTTGCTCAAAACAATACTCATACTGAGAGATTCACTATAGGGGCGTTATTCAATATTAAAAACATAAATTCTCAAAATACCAGTACAAATTTGATTAAAGAAAATTCCTGGCATTATTTTTTAAAAATAAACAACAAAAATGTAGACTGTTTAATTGACACTGGGGCAGACATAAATATGATGTCTTATAAAGTTTTTAAAGAATTAAATCTTAAATTTGATAAGAAAAGCAAAGAACAATGTAAAAAATATAATGTCTATGCTTATGGTGGAAATAGAGTTCCCATATTGTCAGTGTCAAACATATGGTGTATTTTTGAAAACAAAACAGAACCTGAATGTGTTACTTTTGTGATAACAAGTTTAGATTGTCCTACTGTGATTGGCCTGCCCACTTGTATAAAGCTAAATTTAATATTAAAAAATATCAGTTTAAAAATAGATCAAAAAACTTGTGACAAAATTGTGACCAAATATAATGATGTGTTTCAGGGTCTAGGCTGTTTACCATATGAACACAGTATTGTGTTAAGAAAAGATGCTGTGCCGTGCATAGATCCACCCAGGAAGGTGCCATTTGCTCTGGTGGAGCCGTTGCGGAAGGAGCTCGAACTCATGGAGGAATTGGGGATCATCCAGAAAGTCCATGAACCAACTCTCTGGGTGAGTAGCCTAGTTATCACCATGAAAAAGAATGGAGGATTAAGAGTTTGCCTAGATCCTAGAAATTTAAATAAAAACTTATTGAGATGTCATTATCCCATTAAAAATATTGATGAAGTAAGGTCTAAATTGTCCGGAGCCTCATATTTCTCACATTTAGATGCATTTTCTGGATTTTATAATATAAAATTAACTAAAGAGAGCAGTGACCTTTGTACTTTTCAAACTCCCTTTGGTAGATATAAATTTTTGAGATTACCTTTCGGAATAAGCACGGCAACAGAAATTTTCTATAAAACTATGATAGATTTATTCGGAGTCATTGAGGGAATAATAATTTGGTGTGATGACATTTTAATATACGGTGAAACAATTGAAATACACAATAAAAGATTAGAATTGTTTCTGGATAGGGCTAGATAAGTCAATTTGAAATTAAATAGGGCCAAGTGCAAGTTTCTTTTAGAAGAAATCGCATATTTGGGCTATATTTTCAGTAAAGATGGTGTAAAAATTGATCCAGAGAAAATTAAGGCTATAAAAGAGATGCCAATACCAAAAAATATTAAAGACTTGCAAAGATTTTTAGGTATGATAAATTTTTTAGCACCATTCCTAGAAAACTTAGCTGACAAAACTAATATTTTAAGAAATTTGTTAAAAAAGGATGTGTTATGGCTTTGGGATGAGAATTGTCAAAAATGCTTTGATTTATTAAAAGAAATTATAACTAAAGCGCCTGTGTTAGCAAATTATGATTGTAATTTACACTTGACTTTGTCGGTAGATGCCTCAAGATATGCTGTCGGTGCCGCTATATTTCAAAATAAGCGACCCGTTGCTTACAGCTCAAGAACACTGACCAGCTCACAACAAAATTATGCTCAGATTGAGAAGGAATTGTTTGCAATACAATTTGGATGTAATAAATTTCACCAATATATTTATGGCAGTAGAATAACTGTGCAAACTGATCACAAACCGTTGATTTATTTATTTAAGAAGCCCCTACATGAAGTACCTGCTGGGTTGCAGAGAATGATGCTTTCTTTGCAAGGCTATGACTTAGATGTGGTTTATGTACCTGGTAAATTTATGTATATAGCAGATACTTTGTCTAGAGCAGCACTTACTGAAAAATACATACCCCCATATGAACAGGATTTACAGTACCATGTAAATGCTATATTTTCTAACCTCTCTGTAAGTAAGCCATATTTGAATTTAATATTAACAGAAAGTAATAAAGATGAATCATTAAATTTGCTTAAATCTTACATTCAAAACGGTTGGCCTCCCAGCAAAAACAAAGTGTGCTGTTCGGTGAAACCATATTGGAATTTTCAAAATGAAATACATATAATGAATAACTTACTATTTAAGGGAAATAGGCTTATTATTCCTAAATCTTTGCAAAAACAGATATTGGATAAGATTCACTGTGGTCATTTGGGTATAAATAAAACGCTAAATGTTGCTAGAGAAACAGTTTATTGGCCTAATATAAATGTAGATATTAAAAATTTAATTGATCAATGTTTAGTATGTGCTAAGTTTAAGCCAAACACAACTAATGAACCGTTGCAGTGCTATGAGATGAGTTACCTGCCTTGGCAACAAGTCAGTGTAGATTTATTATATTTTGACGGTGAAAATTTCCTTGTTTGTATGGATTATTATTCCAAGTATATTGAGCTAGCTTCGTTGCACAAAAATTACACTGTAGACAATGTTGTCAAACACCTAAAGTCTTTCTTTGCTAGACATGGAATCCCAAAATCATTGATATCCGACAATGGTCCACCATTCAACTCATGTAAATTCAAATCTTTCCTTGTTGATTGGGATGTTGAGCACATAACTACTAGTCCTTATTGGTCCAGATCCAATGGGCAAGCTGAAAGCGCTGTAAAGATAGTAAAAAATATGTTAAGAAAATGCAAACAGGATAATTCTGATATATATTTGGCTTTGTTACATTATCGCAACACGGCTAAAGGAAATTTTCACAGTCCTGCGAAGTTACTAATGTCAAGGAATTTGAGAATAAACTTACCTATTATAGAAAATAGATTGAAACCTGAAATTGTAAAATTTTCAACATATGAGAGGTGTTATAAACAAAGCAGAGACAGAATGTCTTTTTATTTTGACAGGAAGGCTAGGCAAACGTCATATTTCTTTCAGCCAGGAGATGACATTTTTTTTAAAAGAAATCCCAAATCCTGCTGGACGCCGGGAATTATTAAAGAGAAATTGAAATGCGGTAGATCTTATTATATAGTAGATTTAAATGGTACTGTTTATAGGAGGAATAGAGGACACATTAGACCTAGAAAAAGTGACATAACAAACAAAAATCCTTCTCCTTCTTTTTCTGGTAGTGAACTGAGCGCTGGCAAAAATAACAGTGTGGTTCCCCTAATGGATATTGTTGACCCCATGAGTTCGGCATACCTCGGAAACGGTCCTGTTCAAAATTGTGTTAATGATGATAACTGTGTTCCTATGGAGAGTCCAGCCAATAACAATTATGTAACCAGATCTGGTAGAAATATAAAACGTCCTAAAATGTATATGCATGAAAAATTTGATTAGTTATGTATAGTAGTAAGTTTCTAGTTGTATAGTTCAAAATATTAAGTTGTATTTTTCTTGAAAAGGGAGGTGTTACATAACACGATAATTATTTAAGAGTGTGTTATGTCAACGCCAAACTTCGTACTGTCACTTTGATGCCTGTGATAGTTTATTCAGTTAGCCGAAAGGCTATGTATAGTATAAACATGCATTAGTATGCTCCTCTGTTATATGAGTTATATATTAATTATATCTGTTGTACGTGTAGTAATAAATCAACATATTGTGATGCTATGATTTGTATCATTTGTATCTCCATGTAACTTATAAGAAGAACCCCCAAGATATTCAACGTAGAGATCCTGGCTGGAACATCAAACAGAGACAAGTAGCGTTATGCCAATGTATGAAATTCTACGTTTTCTGCGACCACACTTTAAAAGAAATATCTATCTACTTAAGTAAAAATTAACATTCGTAGGTAATTTTAGGATATTTATTTTTTTTACGGGCAATTGGTTCACCACATTTACCCACCACTGCAACCCCTGTGTAGCCAAGATAACTAACCATCAAAACCCTTTGTTAATATGATCTTAGGGGTACCCGAGGGTCATGCTAAATCTGTCTTGGGACCCGCAACGAAATTAATCAGAAGATTGTATGGGGAGTAGGAAGTATTCCAGTTTCTCTCCCCAAGCAAAGCGGGAGACAGTAAAAATTTGTAATGACAAAAAAGTCAGTACTGACACTGAGGGTTAAGTGTTACCTAATCAAAATAATAATGAACTTAGCCTACTTAACTAAAACCCTCCAAAAAGTTTACTAATACACTCCTAAAACCTAAAGCAAAATTCACTAGCTTCAGGCAAAATTCCTAATTGCTGTAATACTTTCATTGTCCTCGGGAAAATTTGATATAACGTCTTATTCAATTCCCTTATTAGCGCTAATGGAAGCGCTAACTTGCCGAATTATAAAACGATTAGCTCAGTACTTGTAATTAATCCTGAGGGGTGCCCTGTCTCCCCAACTACTCAAACTACTTGACATTATATACGCAGTAAGTTACACGTATTTCGACGATAGCTGGAGTATTTGACAATGCATTTAAATAATTATAGTTATAGATTAATCCTATTACTACCTATTATAAATGTGAAAGTTCTAAGTATAGGGAACCCCCAAAATTTATTGTTTTTTTTTCTATTTTTGTGTGAAAATCTTAATGTGGTTCACAGAATACATCTACTACACAGGTTTCAACAGTATTATAGTTAATTATAGTTTCGGAAAAAATGGCTGTGACCTAAGACAGACAAACGACAGATCCATAAGGGTTCCGTTTTTTGCCATTTTGCTACGGAACCCTAAAAATACTAGTATGAGTGAGGTAGTGTGTGTTGTAATTTTTATAAATTAAATGTATTTCTAAGCTATATTTTAAAAAATATTAGCTTTCGGCAGGCCTTTCACCACTTAAACTTTAAATGTGCCAAATTTCACACTGATCCGTATATACAATAGGGAATATGCACGTATTTTTTTATTTTTTTATATATATCTATTTTGTTTGGTAAACCGTATGGTAAAATCAGTTGTTTGATATCATTAAAAATGACGAAGGTATTATATATACGTTTAAAGTAGTCTATTAGACAGAGAGATCGGACGTGTACCGTGACGTCACTTATTACGACTTTCATAGAAAGTTCATACTAAATTTCGTTTTGCTAGAAAGAGATAGATTACAAACTTTGACCGCTCATATCTTGCTCATTTATCAACAGATATTGAAAATTTTTTCGCCATTTCCTTTATTTTTCAGTCTAGTATCATATTATTATGTTTTAAGCTATTTTTATATTTAATGCATATTTCCCTATTCTCGTAAAACTGTACCTGAAATTTTTGCTTCACGTATTAATATAATAATGATGATTAAGTACTTACCTTTCGTAATTATAATGTCATTGCGAAATAAATGTAATGGAGAGAAAGTCATGTTCAAAAGTTATCGAGGAGGTGGCGATAGAACTATAATTTTGTGGTTAGCTTCTAAAATATTGTTAAACTATTCCTGAATAATATGTTAAAAAATCTAATCATAGAAGAATGGGATTATAGAATCGATTTAAATCAAAAAATTCGGGACCTAGAGCCACCTAGAGCGCTGCTAGCAAATAATAGCTTGATTATTAAATGGCAGAGCACAAAATTACACTTTCATTAAAAAAATACAGAATAAAAAAAATCTTAATTAAATCGTAGCAAAGAGAGTCAGAACTCAGAAACAAAGCAAAAATGTTTTTTCTGTTTAAAAATGGAATAGAATTTTAACCCGTCTCTAATGAAAATAATAATGTGTTACGAAAGGGTACTTCGAGGAGGTTCGATAAGCGCTGAACGTCCCTAATTCCGAGTCATTAGCTTGGGAGGTTCTCGAGGGATCGCTGCCAACAATTAAATTATCCAACGCATAAGTACACTTTGCAATAATTTCATCAGCAATATTATTGCTTTTGTTTACTTTCAGCAATTGTCTTTAAAAGATAATTTTGTTATCGTAAGCCACTTTAACCCCGCAATGATGGCGGGGGTATATATTTCGTAAGCTTTTGCCCGCGGCTTGTGTAAATAAAGTATTCGACTGGAACACTATTTACGGGATAAAAAGTAGCCTGTGGTTAAATCCAGAGCCTAAACTATAACCGTACCAAACTTCATCAATATCTCTTCAGTAGTTTTTGCGTGAAAGAGAACCCATATATCTTCCATCCATCCATTGTTCCAACTGTACTACTATTATTAATGTGAAAATTTGTGGGATATTTGTGACTCTTTCACACAAAAACTGGTGACGGATTTGATGGGTTAATAGTAGTTAAGGCTGTAGACGAACACATAGCTACTTTATATGGCAGCTAAATGTATAGATCCTGCGGGAGTGGGGATGAATACTTACATCTAAAATATTTAGTTCATTAATATAATATATAATACTCAGAAATATTGAGGCATTACTACTTGGTAAAAAAATATAATATTTTAGGTGTAGTTTAGTAATTAGATACATGTAAAAAGTAAAAAAAATGTGCTTATTTAGCAAACAAAACCTACATCATTAGTTTACTTACATCGTATTATACAAAAACATTGATTGTGGTAAGTATGAACTTAAACGCACAAATATCGGAGATATTTACGAATATATTTTTGCGGCCATACAAACTCCATACACTTTAACTTTGAAAATATTGACTTTTGATATACTGTTTCTTTTGAGAAGTTACTTATATTTAAGAGCACTATTTACTTATGTAATAAAAAAATATAGTCATCTAGCCTATTCTTTTTGCGCGTATGAAGTCGGTGTTGTTATCTAATAAAATATATCAAAACTTTTATTTTATTTTATGCATATTCGGCAAGTATAAAACCGGCTTTAGTTCTATTATTTCAATATTATATACCATCATAATTTACATAATAGGACAAGGAAGACAACAAAAACAGATATACGGTAGAGTGACTTGTTATAACTGTATTAGGCCCACTTGCGCCAATCCGGGTTAAAGTTAACCTTGGGTTAAAATATCATGCTTTCTCTTTCACAAATACGAAGAACGAGAGAGATAACATGATTTTTAACCCAGGGTTAACTTTAACCCGGATTGGCGCAAGTGGGCCTTAGTAGGTCGACTTGTATGCCCCGGCTTTTTACATGTCATATTGACAGATTATGTCAGAAAAATGGGCGGGAAATCTTGGAAGGAATTACGAGATAGATTGACGAGTATACATATACTGCACAAGCTGGCTTATATCTATACAGATAAATAAAATTGAAGTGTCTGTTTGTAATTTCAAATTAACAGCTTTTCACTTAATGCATATGAAAGTATATTCGGCACTTACAATGAAATAACAATTTTAAAATTTTTTGTCTGTCCGTCTGTCTGTCCGTCTGTCTGTTTGTTTCGGCTAATCTCCGAAACGGCTGGACCGATTTTCGCGGGACTTTCACACTTTTATTTTACTTTTATTTTAGGGTTCCGTTTAAAAAAATAGACTTACGCTTCAATAAGTTCTATGCAAACAAAGTTGCAGGCACCAGCTAGTATTATAATATACTAGCTTTTGTCCGCGGCTCCGCTCGCGTTAATAAAGTGTCTTACGGGAACACTGTACTTTTTCGGGATAAACAGTAGCCTATGTCACAGCCTATGTTTTAATCCAGAGCCTAAATTACTACCTTACTTAATTTCATCAAAATTTGTTCGGTAGTTTTTGCGTGAAAGATCAAACAACTTCCATCCATTCATCCTCACAAATTTCACATTTTATAATAGTAGTAAGATTATTTCAGATGTCGCCCGCGAATTCGTGCAAAAGAAAAGCTCACGGAAACCGTACATCTTTCCGTGAAAAAGTAGCCTATGTCTGTGTGTTAACCCAGAGTCTAAACTACTATCACACCAAATTTCATAAAAATCGGTTCAGTAGATCTGGGGGCACGGCAGTGGCCCCGCCAAGTCGAGCGCGAAGCAAACACTGCCGTACCATCCTTTACTGGAACCATTTCGCCGCATTTTCAGGCCCCTATTTGAGAACCTCTGGATAAGACCAGAACGCAGAAATTTTCGTCATCCAGTAAGCTATAATCACGTACTTAAAATCCAAAATTTCAAGTCTGTAGGTCATTTAGTTCCAAAGTTAAGCGAAAGCAAAGTTTCGCATTTACGACACTCACTCACTCACTCACTCACTCACTCACTCACTCATGATCATCAAAATAGAACTAGTACTTCCCATAAACTTAGAGAGCTGAAATTTGGTACAGAGCTAGGGTTTAATAGCCACATAAAGGGAAAACTATAAACACTAGGATAATCGATCTGGGGGCACGGCAATGCCCCCGCCAAGTCGAGCGCGAAGCAAACACTGCCGTACCATTCTTTATTGGAACCATTTCGCCGCATTTTCAGGCCCCTATTTGAGAATCTCTGGATAAGACCAGAACGTCGATCTGGGGGCACGGCAGTGCCCCCACCAAGTCGAGCGCGAAGCAAACACTGCCGTACCATTCCTTACTGGAACCATTTCGCCGCATTTTCAGGCCCCTATTTGAGAACCTCTGGATAAGACCAGAACGCAGAAATTTTCGTCATCCAGAAAGCTATAATCACATACTTAAAATCCAAAATTTTAAGTCTGTAGGTCATTTAGTTCCGAAGTTAAGCGAAAGCAAAGTTTCGCATTTATGACACTCACTCACTCAGTCACTTACTCATGATCATCAGAATAGAACTGGTACTTCCCATAAACTCAGAGAGCTGAAATTTGGTACAGAGTTAGGGTTTAATGGCCACATGAAGGAAAAACTATAAAAACTAGGATAATCGAAGACCTGGAGTACCTGGTGACCCTGATTAGAAAACACAAGAGCCTAACCAAACTATTAGTATACTTACATTAGTTTAAACTTACAAGTTTACAAGAAGAAATAGTCGAACAATTAACTTTATTCTACTCGAACATTACACAAATTACTTAAATAAACAAATTACACTAAAATGTAGTAAAATTAATCAATATGCCCACGTTTCTACAAAAAGAAGTGAAATCCCACCAAAAACATTCTGTAAAAAACTAGCCAAGTCTCGATGGAGCTGCTTGTTTATCTCTAAAAAGTAATGAAATCTAGACAAAGTCGTGCCAAGTCTAAGGTTCCTTACTGCGATTTCTTTATTATTATAGTTAATGTTGTGTGACTTGGCCGTTGAAGGGTACACGAGGGTACAAAAGGGGCTCCATGACACCATTGCTCCAATACATGTGTTGTACAATCAACAACAGCCTAAAATGAGACACTAGCGTCCAATTACCAATACCAGTATGGGCTATTATCTCGCTTAACAAACATAGGTAGTTACAACAGATATACATTACGTGTAAACAAAATTGACTTGTACCCGCTAACGTATAAAGAATGTTCAACGGCCGAATCACACAACATTAACTAAAATAATAAAGAAATCGCAGTAAGGAACCTTAGACTTGGCACGACTTTGTCTAGATTTCATTACTTTTTAGAGATAAACAAGCAGCTCCATCGAGACTTGGCTAGTTTTTTACAGAATGTTTTTGGTGGGATAGTTTTTGCGTGAAAGAGTCACGAACATTGTGTCATGAAAACGATCAATAAACTAAAGTCGCCGAACCTATGACGTCACATGTTCCTAAAGTTGAACCTAATAATATAAGGGTCGCGGGAACATAATTGCTAATATCTCCGAAATTGTTGTGTTTAACTTCATACTTATTAGGTAATTATGAATGTTTTTATATTATGAGGTAAATGAAATATTGATCAAACAGAAAAATATTTTGAAACTTTTTTCAATTTTTAGATGTATGGAGGTAGGATTCCACCAAAATAGTGTGCAGCACATTTGCTTACAAACATTTTGTGCAAAACTCCAGCAGTGCAGGCACTAAGCTGGTATCACATTTGGCCTCCGTTTCCACTGGTAAGGCTGTGCGTAACTTTTGTAAGCGTACAGTTCAGCACTTTTGTGCGCGAGCATGTTCACTGAGCAGAGTTTCTGGCGAAGACAGTTCAGTAGTTAATATGGACGGGCAGGACGTAGTGATTTGTGCTGTAGCATGTGTACGCGCACAAATAAATGTTTTTACTCCAGTAGCGGAAGCAAGACTGAGTTGGCGAACAACAGGTTTGTCGCGTCGACGCGAGTCCACTGCCTGCATGTGTGCACGCACAAAAGTATACAGATGTTTGCGAACATTCTTGAATGTTCGCGCACAATTTGTTATTGTTTGCTTTAGTGAGTTGACCAGAATAAACTTTTGTCTCGCACAATGTGCATTGCAGTGCCGCACAGTGCAGCACACCGGTGGAATCCCACCTTGATGTATCTCATTACAAAACAATTACAGTCAATCAGGGTAACTTTGAATCATCATCGACATATTTTTTAAACAAACTTTTACTATGTTAAGAATTAGTCAAAAGAGTTTAGTTAATCTGTGCTCTCAAGTTGGTTTTCATGCTATAAAGTTATAAAACGTCTTTAAAAATGACTAATTATATTAAAAACTGGCAATTTTGTCGTGTGTCAAAGTTACCACCTAACTTGGGTAACTTTGACACAGACTAACTTTTAATTATTTTACAGCTTCAGGATAACATTAGTTTATGTTTTTATCAAATATTGATGTAGTGGGGTCAAGGACAAGTCAAAAAAACCATAAAGTTATTACATTTAAAAGGTTGCATTATGTTTTTATATACCTTGATAGCAGCAAAGTTAACGAGATTTTTTTTTAAAGTTTTGCACTGATTTTTACCCATTATGTTGCGCGCGGTTAAAAACAAAAGTTTTTGATATTATCTTCTTTTGACAGCTGCTTTTTTGTTAGATTTCGTTTACGAAGTATGTTACGTACACGAATTGTTATTAAATTTTAAGCGCCAATTGTTTCCCACATAAAACAATAGAAAAGAATTTTGTGAACAAACTGTCAAAGTTACCCTCGTGATTCAAAGTTACCCTGAATGACCGTATTTTAATTTATATTTCTTCAAATATTTTATTTTTAATAGCTATCATAGCGTCGCGTACCTCCGTGGTGTGAACTGATCCTTTGTTTCACTGAACAATTGACGAATATGTAATGCTTTTAACAAAATATATTTTCAATCACTTGCAACTTCTAAAGCTTAGAGTTCAGAAGCGGTGGTAGCATAACCTTATAGTAATGGCTATAGTATTTATATTTTATACTAGCTTTTGCCCGCGGCTTTGTTCGCGTGGAGTTCGGTTTCCATATTAAATTTAAACCCCTTTTTCACCCCCTTAGGGAGCGAATTTTCAAAAATCCTTTCTTAGCGTATGCCTACATCTATCTGTACAACTAACTGTATGCCAAATTTCGCAAAAAGCAAAATCCGTTCAGTACTTTCGGCTGTGCGTTTATAGGTGAGTCAGTCAGGTTTGCTTTTTATATATTTAGACAAAGTATAATTAATAAATATTAAATGAAACAGTGGTAAAAAGCAGTTTCGTTTTAAAAGTTGTTTAAAATTGCGTTTCTACTGTCGTATTTTTTTCTAATTCTCTTGATTATTATTTAACTAACCAAATAAAAGCATTCAATGTTTTGCATAACAATAAAATAGAATTGGAATATGCTAAATGCATTTCGAATACCAGTAAAAAGTTGCTGACATTTTTTCGATCTATTCTGTCTCTTTTTACCCGACTGCGCGACGCAAAGGAGTGGTAATGTGTTTATCAGCCTATGTATGTATGTATGTATGTATGTTCCTTTGAAGCACTATACAGACCAAACGCCTGGGCCGATTTTTATGATTCACACGTCAATCGATTCCTCTTAGTCCGGCGAGTGTCACTAAAGACATGACGTTGGTGAAAATTCAATATGGCGACTACTGGACGCCATATTGTGAAAATTAAAAAAATGAAAGTCAACAAACTATATCAAGTGGGGTATCGTTGAATAGGTATTTAAAAATCATTGTTAGTTTTCTCTCAACATTTTTCGATTTGACTGACCGTTTAGGATCTATATCAATTTAAAGTTGCGTAACAACCATTCTCACATTCCAGTGCAATTGTGATATAGTACTGATGCTGATAGGAAATCCAGTCTGGTAAATAGCTAGCTAGGTACTCATAACTAAAAAGTATAAAATAAAAAATAATAATTTAAAAAATTTTAAAACCCGACTGCGTAAAAAGTGAACCAAACAGTACATAATTAAAACTGAAAAGAAAAAAACAAGCACTTAGATATCCGGTGGTCTAGAATTCTATAATATACTAGCTTTTTCCCGCGACTTCGTCCGCGTGGAACAATTACTTTGGGATATCGCTAAAATTCACCCCCGACTTCATTTACGTAGAAAGAGGAGCGCTTCCCCCTCACGAGTCACGACTGCCCGCCGCGGGCCGCGCATCATTATTGCGCGCTGATTATTTTATTACTGCGATGTCTTCTAAAATACTCATTGAAATCAAATGATGTAAACGGCAAATTTCTTCTAAATTAAATGCTTGTAATGAATAACGTATTTATTTGGATAAGGATTAATATCATCTTTATGAAAACGCCCTCACAAATAATGCTTAATTTTAGAACAAATTTGGTTAGCATAAAAAGGTTATTGTGAGCCAACCTTAAAAGATAGATATATACAGTCGTGGACTTTTTTTTAGAACTTTTAAAGGGTAACAATTGTGTCATACATAATTTTAGCGAAACTTCAACCGTTTTCGCAGCGTACGCAGCGAAACCTCTCAAAAGGAAAAAAAAATCCCCCGATTTTGAAACGTTCTTGATTGGTGCTCCGCTCGTATTGAGCTTAGCATGATGCTATATAGCTGTTCGCGCCAGAGCGCGACGTTTATAAACTGGTCACACAGATCGTTTAAATCGGCCAATCACGCACGAGTATTGGCTGTCAGCCCTCACAGCGCTGTCAAGAGAGTGACGAACACTTGCTCCTGAGATTTCGCCCGCGTCGGAAGCATCCCGAATTATAAGTACTCGTGACGCGTCAGCACATATTGTGCATTCGAATATACAAAACTCAGCTCGCTAGCGACACGCGATAAAACTACCGAAAACCCCGCTCAGCTGTGTAGTGCCTGCAGGAGAAGAATCCGCCCATTTCTGGAACCACAGCTTCAGCCAGCTCACCATTAAAGGTCAGTGCCAGTTCTAGTTTCTCTAGACAATCCTTAAATTCTCAGTCCCAAAACTCCCATTCTCCGCGTTTACCTATACCTACTTTCAGCTCATAGTCGTGTGCGCACACACTTGCGCATACATCTTTCTGGTCCTTCGTCGCCTTCAGGGTCCTCCTGGCCTTATTTAGGGCTAGGCCCCTCTAGAATCAGTACCTACACGTCCATTCCGCTCAATTCTGAACAAAAAATCAGCTCGATTCGTTATATTTTGACCGTTTCATTCTGCCCAGGCGACCTACCTACGTTGCATTTTTTGAATTTTCTGCAATTGTTTTGCCATATTTAACATTAAACACCTATTCTGCACATTAATATCAACATATATTTCAAGTAATTGAATTATTTTGTGTTTAATTCGGCCCGTAAACTCATAGGAAAAAACCCAAGATATTTATTTTTTAATAAGTGGGTAGATATCTTCGGGTCATAATCGAACAAGTAACGAACATTCCAGAACTTCCCTAGGTACCTAATACATAATTTGTGCCAATATCACAGAATTTCCTCAGCTCATAATTAATTACGAAATTTTTTAATCTTTTAATTGCATATAAATTAACTTGTTTATATTGTGAATTACGTTCGGCTCATAACTTAATAGTAAATCGCCTTAGTATTACTAAATACCGTTTATATACTCATAATCTCGGTTTTTAAAACACAATATTAATTAACTTAGCATTATTCTGAAAGTTACAAGTTGTATTCTCAAGTACCTATATAAATACGTCATCGGCTCACTACACTTCGACCGATTGCACAGCTGATAACCGGTTTGTGCATCGATAGGGTATCGTGCAGTAAACATCTGTTTGCATTCATTCTCAAATAGGTATTTTTTCATAGGAATAATAGTGAACTTCACATTGAATTATTATCAGCGTTCCGTGTTTATACAAATATATTATAGGTGTTACTTTACAGCTGTAATAAGGTGGTCGGCACACTTGATATTTAAACCTACTCATACATTGTTTCATTACGTTAATCTGTTTCTAAGGCGCGCGTTAAGAACTTGTTTATATTTAAACTTCAGCACATTAATATAATATTACAGGCGGCTTCTAACGCGTTAATATCCGCTCACTAGACATACACAACTCTTTATTACCATCAGGTGATCGGTCCGCTCATTTGTTCATTAACTTGTATACATTTTATCATTTAATTGTATACATTATCGGCACAGTATTTAAACCTATTATCTGCATTTTAATTTAATTGTGCGCGTATTTTCTGCTCATAAGTCTTTAAACATTTAACTTAGTTTTACACAAATATATTTTTTAAACATGCCTTCAAGGTCGCAAGCCGCCATCTTCAGACAAACAATTAAATCAATTAGTCGGCTCAGAGAGATCGCCTTGGCATTACACAAGGGTGAATCTAAACACAGCAAAACTGAATTTAGTGCGCGTTTTAAAGACTTACCAAACTTGAAACAGAAATTGGAAAACCTATACTGCGGAATTTTAGACGACGGCAGCCTCACAGAAGAAAATGAAAAATTTTACACAGCCGGTTACGAAAACGCGTTATCCGAATATTATGATATTTTAACTGCAGCGGAAAATTTAAGTTCTTCTCAAGAGTCAAGTCAGCTCAATTCCGCCGTCCTGCCCAAAATTGAACTACCAAAATTCAGCTCACGCGTTGAGGACTGGCCTTCGTTTATTACAATATTCAGGAGTCTCACGGACGACATGACGTCACTTACAGATGCAGTTAAGCTGCACTATCTTTTGTCCTGCCTATCGGGGGAGGCGCTCAGCATGATTGCACATTTAAAAATAACTAACGAAAATTACAGTGTCGCGCTCGACATTCTCACACGTAGGTATGAGAACCGCCGTGTTCTCATTGATAGGTTTGTTGATATAATACTCGGCTTACCTAATATTCATATCCGCTCAGGCATACGCGCGACATTTTTAACTCCGCTCATCTCAGCACAAAGCGCCTTAAATAATTTAAATTTACCAATGGATAGTAACTACGTATTTGTGTCCATTGTAGTCAGGAAACTACAGGGTGAGCTCCGCACACTATTTGAAAGAAAATTTGGTACCTCGGACACTCTGCCCACCTTAGGAGACCTGATTTCTTTTTTAGAGGAGCACGCGCGTTGTATCGAGACAGAGTTTTCTAGTACAGCGCGCGGTGTTACCTACTCACCACAACCGGGGCCTTCTCGTCAATACTCACCCCCCGCACGCTCTCCGCGCAGTCCACGCTTTAGACCGATTAGTCCCGCGTATCCTCGTGATACTCAGCGCACGCCATCAGCTCACAGTTTAGGTAGCTATCACAGCAGCCCAGTCCCTTATCATCATCAACGCTATTTACCCCCCTCCCCCCGAACCGAACGTCGCGAATACTCAGCTCGGAACACAAGCAAACACAGTCGGCTCTACTGTCCCTACTGTAAGAATACAGATCACAAACTCATTGCGTGTCCCAAGTATAATCATCAGCCCACTCAAGGTCGTTGGGACTTTATAGAAGCCAACAACAGATGTCGTAAGTGTCTAGGTCCGCACTATGAAAATGAATGCCGTTCGACAAACACATGCAAAGAGTGTGGAAGTGCAAATCACCACACTTCACTACACCGTCACGGTACCCCGAATTCACCTGTCTCATCAGCGCATTTGCTCCCTCCACACTTACGCGCACAACCCCGCCGGCGTACTCAAGACAAACCACATACTTACACAGCCTATACACAACATACACGCGCTCATCAATCATCATCATCAGACCCCAACCAGTCGTCTGATCATACAACTTGTCAAATTGAAAACAAAAAACAATGACTACCTACAATCACGGAGCATATAGAATTAGAAAATCAGCCCAATAATTTAAAATCTCATTCAGCTCACAAAATACCTACAACTAGTTCAACTCATTATTCTGCTCAAGTAAATTCAACTCAGCACATAGAAAACCCATTAAAAACTCCAGTGTTACTACCTACAGTCGTTTTAAATATATCTGATAAATGTGGTAAATATCACAGAGCTCGTGCGTTATTAGACTGTGGTAGCATGATAACACTAATAACTCAGCGCATGACTAGAAATCTTAATTTGCAACCAAAACAATGCTCATTAAAAATTACAGGTGTAGGTGATCAGCACATACAACATTCTAAAGGTTGTGTCACAATAACATTTCGGCCCACACACCGTGACACACCATCTATTACTACTACTGCTCATATTCTCAAAGATGTTACAGGTTATTTACCTATGCAAAAAATACCAGATGTTATACAACACTCAGATCATCGGATCATTCCGTTAGCAGATCAAGATTATCATACTCCTGCGCCCATTGATCTCATTTTAGGCTCAGACGTTTTGGGTCACGTTTTAGACGGAACTAAGCTCGCTTTGGGCCCGGGGAAGCCCATAGCCTTCGGCACGATTTTTGATTTTGCACTCATAGGACCCATTGAACATTCATGCGACTCACCTGTAGCTCAAGTTAACTCTGCCCACATTACTCATTGTACTCAGTCGACTCATTCTACACATTCTGCTCATGATATTTGCAAAAGCCTGGAAAGATTCTGGGAGTCAGAAGAACCCCAGCCTCGTTCTGCTCATTCAAACCCGCTACACGAACAATGTGAAAACATATTCAGCTCAACCACCACTCGTGACGATTCAGGCCGTTACACGGTGACTCTTCCCTTCTTGTCAGATGCTCCCGTGCTAGGTAGTACTCATGCTATTGCTCTACGTAGATTTCTCAATTTAGAAAAACGGTTACAATCCGATTACACACTGCGACAAAAATATATAGAATTTATGAATGAATACATAAACTTAGGTCACATGACACCTTGTCATCCTTCTACATTTACTCACAAACCTCATTATTATATTCCTCATCATGGCGTATTCAAATCAGGTACTGACAAACTCCGCACAGTATTCGATGGCAGTTGCAAGTCATCTAATGGAGTCAGTTTAAACGATTGCCTGCACACAGGTCCAGCACTTCAACGAGACATTGTAGATATCATTATGTCATTCCGCGCACATCGTATAGTATTCAGCACTGATATAAAAATGATGTTCAGAAATATCCTCCTAAGACCAGACCAAAGACACTATCAGCTCATACTCTGGCGATCGTCCCCAGATCGACCTCTGCTCACATATGCACTCAACACTGTTACATATGGGTTGCGCTCGAGTCCATACCATGCTATCCGCACATTATTACAACTAGCTGACGATGAAGGTCATCGCTACCCTCAAGCTGCCCACATTCTGCGCAAATTTGTTTTCGTAGATGACATATTGTGCGGTCATGACACAATAGAAGAAGCATCAGCACTCCAAACCCAGCTCATTGAATTATTATCACTCGGTGGATTTAAACTTAGTAAATGGACATCAAACACACCTCAACTCTTGCAAAGATTCCCAGACGATCAGTGTGAAATGCCTAAGGACTTTGACATCAGCGCAGAGTCTCCATCGGTTAAGGTTTTAGGTATTAGATGGATTCCTCAATCTGACGAATTTACATATCACATCTCATTACCACCAGTTACCCATGTTACAAAACGTTCAATACTTAGCACAGTAGCTTCTCTCTATGACCCGAACGGTTGGGTTACACCCGTCATATTCCGCGCAAAAATACTTCTTCAAAGATTATGGTTAATTAAATTGGATTGGGACGACCCCACTCCAAATAATATTACAGATGACTGGCAGCGCATTTCTCATGATCTTCCGCACATTTCAAACATACATTTTCCCAGACATATCGCTCCGCACAAATTTAATTCAACATACTCACTTCACGGCTTCGCAGACGCTTCGGAAAGCGGTTTTGCTGCTGTAATATATTTACACGAATCAGCTCACAACGGATCTGTTAATATTCATCTCATACTCGCAAAGTCTAAAGTCGCACCCATTAAGAATAAACTCACAATCCCCAAATTAGAGTTGTCTGCTGCAACTCTACTATCTCAGCTCATGTTACGTGTCTCTCAACAATTATCTGCTCATCTCACAATTACACATCACGTCTGTTGGTCAGATAGTACCATAGTGCTCGCATGGATAAAAACTCCGCCCCATCGTTTACAAACATTTGAATCAAATAGAGTAACAAAAATTAACTCATCTTCACTTACACTCACGTGGCGTCATGTACCTTCTCAATTAAATCCTGCTGACTGTGCAAGCAGAGGGTTGTCAGCTCAATCTCTCTCTGCTCATGATTTATGGTGGTCTCCTCCATGGCTCAAACTGCCAGAGGACACCTGGCCCAAGATGCCTTCAGCTCATACTCGACAAGATCTGCCAGGGCTCAAGCCAAAGTACGTACCATGTAATTTCTCGATTCCCGGTGTAGATAGTGATCTGCTCACTCGCTTCAGCTCTTTAGACAAACTGATCGGCGTTACTGCTTACATGAGGCGATTCATTCGTAACTGTAAACTTAATTCAAACTCGCGTCAACTAGGCCCTCTAACTGTAAGTGAACGTAGAGAAGCATTGCTCTTCTGGATCCGCTCTGTACAGCAGAATGTATTCGCAGAAGACATTCACCGCCTGCAAACTGACAAACTCTGCACAGTTCGACTACAACGTTTGTCACCTTTCATGCAGGACGGACTCCTCAGAGTAGGAGGTAGACTCACTCGTTCCGAACTCACATATGATGCTCAACACCCATTCATTCTGCCTAGTTCTAGTCCGCTCGTAGACCTCATAATAGATCACTATCATCGCATACACTGCCACCCTGGCACAGACACGCTCCATGCTATTTTACGTCAACAATTTTGGATATTATCTGCACGCCGCATCATAAGGCACAGAACGTTTAAATGCATAAGATGCTTCCGTTGCCGCGCTCAGCCCGAAGTACCTGTCATGGCTGATCTACCAGCTGACAGAGTCATACCTCAGCCTGTATTTAGTCACGTATCAACTGATTTTGCCGGTCCGTTTCTGCTCAAATCAAGTCCATTACGTAACGCTAAGTTAATTAAAGGATATTTTTGCATATTTGTTTGTCTCACTACAAAGGCGGTTCACTTGGAACCAGTCTCATCGCTCACTGCCGAAGCATTTATTGCTACACTACAAAGGTTCTGCTCACGACGCGGACTTCCGGTATTGATACGTTCAGATTGCGGCACAAATTATGTAGGAGCTAGGAATTATCTTCTAGAGGTACAACAATTTCTAAAAGACAATAATGACGCCATTACTCATAAACTTTCAACTCAAAATATAACTTGGTTACTCAATCCGCCCAAAGCTCCATGGATGGGAGGCATCCATGAAATTAATGTTAAATCTACAAAGCAACTTTTGTACCGTGTTATCGGTGAACAACATCTCACTTTCGAGGAGTTTTCAACTCTGCTCACTAGAATCGAAGCTGTATTAAATTCTCGGCCCATCAGCCCACTCTCGTCCGATCCTACGGACTATCAGCCCCTTACTGCCGGCCACTTTCTCATTGGTCGTCCGCTCACAGCTCTTCCAGAACTGACTCTAGATGATAGAGTAATATCCCCGCTCAAACGCTTTCAGCTCATTCAATCACTCTCTCAGCGCTTTTGGACCCTTTGGACCAAATCCTACCTCCATACCCTTCAAATCCGCTCCAAATGGCTTTCCTCTTCCTCTCCACCCAAAATTGGAGAACTAGTTCTGCTCAAAGAAGACAATCTACCCCCGCTACAATGGAAGATGGGAAGAATCTCACGTCTACTACCTGGGAAGGATGGAGTCATCAGAGTCGTGGACTTGGACACCACTCAAGGCCAGCTGCGCAGGCCTGTCGGCAAGATTGCCCGGCTTCCACTGGATTCTGCTCAAGATGGGGTCAGCTCAACGCCTTTGCGGGCCCCCCAGGATGTTCGCGCCAGAGCGCGACGTTTATAAACTGGTCACACAGATCGTTTAAATCGGCCAATCACGCACGAGTATTGGCTGTCAGCCCTCACAGCGCTGTCAAGAGAGTGACGAACACTTGCTCCTGAGATTTCGCCCGCGTCGGAAGCATCCCGAATTATAAGTACTCGTGACGCGTCAGCACATATTGTGCATTCGAATATACAAAACTCAGCTCGCTAGCGACACGCGATAAAACTACCGAAAACCCCGCTCAGCTGTGTAGTGCCTGCAGGAGAAGAATCCGCCCATTTCTGGAACCACAGCTTCAGCCAGCTCACCATTAAAGGTCAGTGCCAGTTCTAGTTTCTCTAGACAATCCTTAAATTCTCAGTCCCAAAACTCCCATTCTCCGCGTTTACCTATACCTACTTTCAGCTCATAGTCGTGTGCGCACACACTCGCGCATACAATAGCCTAAAGCCTTCCTCGATAAATGGACTATCCAACACAAAAAGAATTTTTCAATTAGAACCAGTAGTTCCTGAGATTAGCGCGTTCAAACAAACAAACAAACAAACAAACAAACTCTTCAGCTTTATAATATTAGTATAGATTAATGAATTAATACTATTGGAACATAACAACTGAACAGTCGGGATCCATTATTCGACAGCCAATCTAATTTTTCAATGGATCCTGACTGTTTAGTTGTTATGTTCCAATAGTATTAATTCAATAATATATTATAGAATTCTAGACCACCGGATATCTAAGTGCTTGTTTTTTCTTTTCAGTTTTAATTATGTACTTAGTTTGGTTCACTTTTTACGCAGTCGGGTTTTAAATTTTTTAAAATTATTATTCACGTCGTTCAGCCCGGTGTGTCCCGCCGGAATCATCTGTAAACAACTGTCACGCTATGCCGGATCACGTCGCTTTCACGCCACCACGTGAAAGGTTTCACACCTTCGAATATGTCAAATTGTTGTTCATGCGGGATAAATGGTGCCTCAGCGTGCATTTTAGGGTTGAAAAATTGCTGTTTTCATATTGAGGGCGACGAGGATGATTTGCAAGCGACAGACAACTTTTAAAACCAAACTCTTTTTTTTCATATAGGTAGGTAAATTAATGACAGTAATATAGAATTGGCCTACATGACCTAGTTTTCATCGGTTTGGATATTCATCAAAATCGATCCAGTAGTTACTGAGCCTATTACATGGAAACAAACAAACATACAGATCTTTCCTTTTTTTAAAGTAGTAAAGATAAATCTTACTATAAATGTGAAAGTTTGTGAGGATGGATGGATTTTTTTCACTCCTTCACGCAAAATCTACTGAACGGAATTCGATGAAATTTTATATGGTAGTAGTTTAGGCTATTAAAACATAGGCTACCTTTTATTCCGAAAAAGTCTAGTATTCCCGTGGGATACTATATTTACGCAGGTGGAGCCGTGGGAAATAGCTAGTCTATACTAATATAATAAAGAGGAAAATATAACACTAGCCTTCGCCCGCGGCTCCGCCCGCGTAAATACATTATCCCGCGGGAACACTACTTTTTCGGGATAAAAATATCCTATGTCCTTTCCCGGGACCCAATGTATGTCTATACCAAATTTCATAAAAATCGGTTCAGCGGTTAAAGCGTGAAGAGGTAACAGACAGACATATTTTCGCATTTATAATATAAAGTATAGATAGTATTTACTCAATATAGTAGTTCCAGAATATTATTATCTAACAATATTATGTATTTTAAGAGGACTTCTAAATATAATTCTGACGAAATAGCGATGTCAGGTTAGCCGAATTACGGAGTTCAAAGAAAATAATAAAAATGAAACATTAAAGAGATCGCTACAAGACGTCTCGAGTACGTACTACTGTCTAATTAAGGTTTATTTGAGTTTGCTTATTTTTGAGGCTTGTATAAAGAATATTAATATTGTTTGGATTATCTCATCTTTTAATACTAAAGCTAAATTAAATTTTATTATATAAACACCAAAGTTATGTTTATGTTGTCGTGTTTTTTGTGTATTATGTTTTTCCAAATTTTTAATAAATAGATACTTAAAAAAATAGAACAAAAACAATAATAAAGAGAGCTTAAATAATAATGAATTTTGAATAATAAGTATCACGTCAGCTTTTTAGTAAAAAACTTTAATAAATACATACTTAAAAAAATAGAACAAAAACAAAAATAAAGAGAGCTTAAATAATAATGAATTTTGAATAATAAGTATAACGTCAGCTTTTTAGTAAAAAACCAGCCAAGTGCGAGTCGGTCTAGCTCATTTGTAAGCTAGATCGACTCGCACTTGGCTGGTAGATTTGGATTGAAAGGATTCCGTACAAAACGGCAAACAATCACGTTTGTTTTATGAGAGTCCCCCCGGAGTATTTATTTTATTCTTATCTATACTAATATTATAAAGCTGTAGAGTTTGTTTGTTTGTTTGTTTGAACGCGCTAATCTCAGGAACTACTGGTTCGAATTGAAAAATTATTTTTGTGTTGGATAGTCCATTTATCGAGGAAGGCTTTAGGCTATATAGCATCATGCTAAGCTCAATACGAGCGGAGCACCAATCAAGAATGTTTCAAAATCGGGTTTTTTTTCTTTCTTTTAAGAGCTTTCGCTGCGTACGCTGCGGAAACGGTTAAAGTTTCGCTAAAATGATGTATGACAAAATTGTTCCCCTTTAAAAGTTCTAAAAAAAAGTCTGCGACTGTATATGTCTATCTTTTAAGGTTGGCTCACAATAGCCTTTTTATGCTAACCAAATTTGTTCTAAAATTAAGCATTATTTGTGAGGGTGTTTTCATAAAGATGATATTAATCCTTATCCAAATAAATACCTTATTCATTACAAGAATTTAATTTAGAAGAAATATGCCGTTTACATCATTTAATTTCAATAAGTATTTTAGAAGATATCGCAATAATAAAATAATCAGCGCGCAATAATGATGTGCGGCGCGCTGCGGGCAGTCGTGAGGGGGAAGCGCTTCTTCTTCTACGTAAATGAAGTCCCGGGTAAATTTTAGCGATATTCCCAAATTCCCAAAGTAAATATTCCACGCGGACGAAGTCGCGGGCAAAAGCTAGTAAAATAATAAAAGAAAAAATAATGTTATATAGCAACATGTACGTAACATTACCTGTGAAAGTTTCAACTGTCTAGCTACCACGGTTGTCGGTTCATGAGATACAGCCTGAACCTCAATTTTCGTATTTAAAGTAGACTTTCATTTTACTTTGATTGGATTGAAAGTGAAGCGACATGTTACCATTAACGGATTTTATGACGTTTCGACCAATCAGAGCGTATTTCACGTTGGTTTAACGTTTATAAAAACACCGTTTGATAGTTTTAGGGTATCGGGACTTAATTATAATAATGTAGGTTTTATTTAGCAGAATTGCCCCTCCTCTGGTGATGGACAGTGAGATCTCAGTTATAGGGGCCCGTTTTTACCTTTTGGGTACGGAACCAATCATTAAACCAATTCATTTAAAGGCTACAATGCTACAGACAGACAAAAGACATACTGACATAATATTATAGGTACTTATAATACTCTTGACGTATTTGAGGTTGAAGAAAAGTTACACGAGACAGGATTCAAAATATTTTTTAAAAATTTTCAAGGATGGTTATTGGTTATAAAACAAACTGTCGTAATTTCGCGTTAAAGAACAAAGTTCGCGTAATTATAAAACAACATTGCAACGTTACTGTTGTTTTTCAATTACAGTTTGGAAAATTTTCGCAGGTGACGTAAAGAGCTTTAAAGCTATTATATCTACATGGTTGATACTACACAACAAGTGCATTTGTTTGGCTTATTCCGGTCCACGGTTTTAAAATAAATACGAATTTATTGCGTAATGCTAATTTATGTGACTATAAAGCTAAAATATTGAGCTAACTGGGAACTTGCTGTTTTTAACCAAAAAAAAAATTGTATTGTTTGAGAATACTAGTTTGTATTGTAAAAACTATGCGCTGCTTATACAACTGTTAAAGTTAAAATATTGACACAAAAATATTTATTTGATTTTATAGCATTTTTTTGGCTTGAATTTCGGGAAAAATTGCAATAAGTACTACTACATTAGATTGGGCATATCAAGTTTCCACAAGGGTGTTCCTCAATAGGCAAGCGGACTGATTTTTTATTGCATAAAGTGACGTCACTTGTAGGTTAAAGTGTTTGACGTATACGGCCGCAGGAATATATTTGTAAATATCTCCGATGTTTGTGCGTTTAAGTTCATACTTACCAATGTAGCAATGCCTCAATATTTCTGAGTATATTAATAAAAATAAATATTTCAGATGTAGTCCGATCCCCTATTGTACAGAAAACTTAGTGTACGATTAAGGTTATTTTGCAAAACGTAAAGTCCCTACTAAAATCAATCTTCATACAATCTAAATTGATCGTCGAGTGACTCGATTGTAATCTCGAGAACCCGAACTAATCGACTGAAGTCCTACTCAGCAGGGTTTAGGTCCCCTACCTGAATAGTGAACGTACAAAGTTCATCGATCTCCTACTTCTTATATATTATAATATTATTATTATTATTATTATTATAAGCAAACCTGTTACGAGCTCTTTAAAAGGTAATTTTCGCAGGTTAATTTTTAAGTAGATAGGTTTATTACCATTATCAAACGGTGTACTATAAAATATGTTTTTTATGCAAAATTAAGGTGGGAAAAATATAGATTTTTGACGTGACAACGTCTTATAATTCGATGGAGCCGGCTGCACGAACGAAAAAACATGACGTATGCGGCGTTGCCTCGCTCTGAGGCGTTCCATATGACGTTGTCATAAGTGATTTACACTCTCGCGCGAGTGGCGAGGCGAGGCCCTCAGTGAGTCGCGAGGCGAGTGCAAGTAATAGTGTTCTGTGGGCGAGTGTGTAAACGCAGTTCGCCTCGAGGCGAACCACGTTTGCACCAGGGGTGGTCGACTTTGTATGAATGACCTTGGACCAAAAAGGGGGCAGTTCGGTGCGACAAGAATGGTTATATTTCAATATATCGCTCTCTGTCTTACATGGTTAATATTACATAAAAGTTACTTAAAAACCACAACAGATGGCGCACAACAGACACTATGCCGCTTCTAGATCGCGCTATCGAAAACACTAGACGTATGTATTTAAGGGCTCACGAACGATTTATAACGTAGTAGTAGTGATTTGGTCGTGGAGGTGGTTGCTCGCTTTTGTTGGAATGCGAAATTTAACTCTAAAGAGAAAATATTTAACGTTAACTTAAACTTTAATTACGTATCTTCAATTTCCCGCCATATTCATACAATTAAATATATAGTCCTCCTTTGTTGGTAGGCGGTTAAAAGTTTGAGGGGGCAGCTCACTAGAGGCGCTGATTTGGTCCCAATTTTTTTGTATGAAGTCGACCTTCTTCTCCGCGAGTAATAAGTGTTCTGTGGTTTGCACACTCGCCTCGCGACTCACTTCGGGCCTCGCCTCGCCACTCGCGCGAGAGTGTAAATCTAGTATCACGTTCAACTATCGTCAATAAACCGACTAATACAGACAACCGATATTTTTTTTAAAGTTAAAGATGACATTGGTTACGAGACGCGTAGAGAACTACTTTTCGCTTGTCAGGACAACGCTAGCGCCATCTATGCATTGAGCTGTACTTTAGAACGGTAAGTTGATAAGTAAGAAATATAAGTAGCTTCCGACAAATAGCGTTACATCGATCATGTCTTACGCGACCTTGACGCCGCTAAAGTTATAGTATGAAGCTATAATAATATTAGTACATCATGTAAATTAATAAGTAATTTTAATTAACATTTTCACCTTAAAGTAACCGAGACTTTATTTGTTTAATTCTATTTTACGACCACACAAACTTAGTTTTGTCGTCCTTATCAAGCCTATGGAGATGTATGAGAGAGAATATGTCGCGGCGACAATTTGTGCCCCGTAGTAATGGTAAGCTTTTTATCCCTTATAAAATCTAATGTTGTAGCGTTTGTACAGTGTAAGTTGAACAGATGCGGCGCGGAGTGTCCGCACGTATGCACTTCGTCACAATTAGAGCTCTCCTCAACTGCTATAAATTTATAATACTCCATTTCGCTGTTTAACTAGTTTTGCCGTTTCATTGTTGCACAATGGACACGTTTTCAAGATAAATTCCACACTGTATCCCACTATTTTCAACGTTTACAACGATGTATCGTTTGTATATGTGCGCAATTTTCATAGTGTAGCAAACGACCAGAACGGATATATCGCTGGCCCCGGGCAATATAGCGGTAAACGACGGTTACGCCCTTTTTAGTGTTATTTGTTTTTTGGCTTCTCTGAGTATCAGTCTATCACCCTAATTTTTTTAATTTTTTTAAATTAATATTTCTTTATAATAAATGACAATAACAGTTTTATTGCATGGAAATTTCTCTTACGACTAAAAATGTACTATTGCATTACTATATGAATCATAACGCAAAAAAACCCGTGAACATCTTAACACTACATATCTAAAAAAAGAGTAACAGTAATCAATTTAACCACGCTTTTGGAAATAAACGCATTATATCAATAAGATGTAAACATGTTATACGAAGTAATCGCAAGAGATTTTATTCCGTACAAACTATTACTCTTTTCTTTCCGGAAATTTTTTGAAACCCCGGCGCCGTATTGTCATGTTACGCTGAACGCCATCCCTTTCACTCCTCGATTAGCTCATGCTTTCTAGCATCATGTTTAGGTAAATAGCCGATACAAATCATAACTCAGACTTTGGATTTCGTTTGGATTCATGTTTTTAGTTTTATAATGTGCTATGTTAATAATCCAATCCGTATTTTCTTGAAATTCTTTCCACGCACTCTTGATTCCACCTGATTTTGTTATGTAGGATTTTATTGTTTCGGTTCTCATTTTATGCTTATGATTTCTAATTTGTATATTTATTTCTTTGCTTATTTTGGTTATATTTTGTTTGTTATTTTTCCGGTTTTTTAGAAGTAGTGCTCTTTGTTTTATTAGTTTCATTGCTTCAGGTCCTAATCTATCTTCCTTTGGTTTTTCTTTTTCTAATGTTTATATGTTTCTTTTATTTTTTCCACTAAAAAGTCATATTTTTCTTGGACTGGTCTGAGTTCATTTATTGTTATTAATTTGGCTTTTAGGGATTCTAGAACATGGTTTGGTAGTGGTAATGTGATATATTGTTTTCTATTTGTTATATGTTTTCTTGATTTCTTTGGCTCAAATATGTGTAAGTGACCTCTGAGTAGGGGTTACCAGATGAAAAAATCAATAGTCCGGAGAAAAGGCCTGATTTCCATGGAAAAGTCCTGAGATTTTCTACAGCTTGAGAAATATCTCTCAAAAACGTATTATTATCTTGCGCACGCGTTTTACGCACTTTTTTGATTTTAACTGCAATTGTTACCAAAAGAAGATTATTTTTAGTTTGTTTCACTTTGATAAATAAGTATTGATTTTAACTGCAATTGTTACTAAAAGAAAATTATTTTTAGTAGTTTAATAAGAGAGATCTTTAAAATGTAACCTGTGTTTTATTGAAAATCCTGAGCTATCACTAGATTTGCTAAATCCGGCCGGAATCCTGAGAAGAGTCCAAAAATCCTGAAACCTCAGGACAAATCCTGAGATATGGTAACCCTACCTCTGAGTAATCTGTGATCAGTAAAATAGTTAAAGCTGTTTAGAACTTCCACGTTTCTGAAAAGTTTTGGTTTATTTGTAGTTATGAAATCTATTTATTTGGCCATTAGGAGATTCCCAAGTACATTTTCTTTTAGTTTTCCTTTTATAGAAAGTATTCATGATACGTAAATTATGTTCTAACGCATAGTTTATCAATCTTTGTCCGTTATCGTCGTCGCTATTTATGCTCTGGAAAAGTCTTTCATTACAAGCGAAAGTATCCTATATATAACTTTACGATTTACAATTCATTAAGTGGACGAGGTTACTGCTATCTTTGGCACTATCAAGTGGCCAAAAGGGGTGCTAATGAATTCGGTAGCTGTGTCCTAAATTTTATTAAAACTGAGAACTAACGTGTTATTATAAATTTTATATTTTATTCAGATGGTTGTGCTGGGCAGATTAAAAATATAATTATCTTTGCTCTTTATTTATATTTGTCCAAAAAATATGGAGTTGGCATAATACATAGATATTTTGAAACAGGCCATAGCCAGTCTGAAGGAGATTATCTAACGTGCAAAAAAGAACCACACGATTTATACTCCTGACCAAATGTACGGCATAATCATGAATGCCAAGATAAATGGTGAAAAATTTCTTAAGGAAATGGAACAACATAACTTCTTCGATTTAAAGGAGATGATGGATAAAAGACACTGGTTGCGAGCAGATCAAACTATTGAAAAAGTTATATGGACAAAGATTCACGAAATTAATATTACTCGAACGCATCCAGATGTTATTTATTTAAAATACAACTTTGATGATGAACATATTTCTTTAAATACTACACCAAACACCAGATCTTCAAGAGGAAGACCCAAAAAGACACAAATGACTGACGTTTCAGGAGATGAATTGAAAAATCTGTACAGAGGGCCAATCGCCTTACCAAAACCCATTTATGATGATTTGATGAGTCTCTGCAAAACCGAAGCAATCCCGAATCATTATCACACATTTTATAATAATTTGCACTGTGTTGGGAACTCGGAAGAAGAAGTTGATATTGAGAGACATAATTCAATTTAAAATAGATAATAATATTATGTATTATTTTTTTAAGGTTTTGACCATTTTATTTTTGTTTTTAAGTAAGTATAAGGCTCATAAAATTAAAAATGTATGTGAGTTTATTCCAATCAAGGTATTGTGTTTGTTTTCTTTTCTAAGTGTTTTGTGTTCTTTTACATACATACATATTATAATCACGCCTCTTTCCCATAGGGGTAGGCTGAGACCGCCTCTTTCCCGTAGAGGTAGGCAGAGACCACTTCTTTCCACTTGCTACGATACTCACATACATGTTTCGCTTCGCTCACTTTCATTCTTACCATCCATTCCTCCTCTTACATTCAACGTAGCGAAGCGGCTCTCCATGGGCCACTTTTTTGTTCGTGTTCTTTTCCAAAGTATAATATTTAATAAAAAGTATTACATTTCAAATATTTTTTTTTTCAAGTGATTATTATATTATAAAATTTAAAAAAAACAAAAATTTGTTTAATCACACCTAAATATATATATTAGTTTCATAGAAATTCGTCAAAGTCGTTAAAAAAATACATTATAAACTCAGTCTGTTACAATGACTACTTAAAAATATGACTCATTGATATGATTCTAAAATAGCGATAAGAGAATGGTACAGCTAAGCTTTGCGTGTAAAATTTCCCAGAAGATGGTCATAATCGGCTGGTACGCTAGAAATCTAAAGCGGAAAATACGTCGTATAATATTCTTACAGTCGTGAATTTCAAAGTTTCGTGTGTTTATAAAGTCATTAACAATGTTGCAATTAAAACAACATCGCTTATTATTTGTATTATACATTTTTTCAATTATTTCAATAAATATTTACAATATTACTATTATTTTTACAAGGTTAAATTAGAAAAAAAATTAGCTTTCATTTGACACTTTACACGCTGGTTTGGATCACTCTACGCTGCCCTATAAACAAATAAGCTTTTATATTTTCTCCTGTAAAAATTGATTTTTGATATTACCGCTTTATTGCCCGGGGCCAGCGATATGATGGTTAGTGACAACCGTCGCTCAAGATTACCTGCCTTTTAACGGACTTTTTTTAACCCCCGAAACACAGGGGTGGTATGAGATGTCTGTGTAAAGTGTGTGTGTGTATGTCTGTCTGTGGCTTCTTGTGGTTTTGATGTAGTTCTTTTGTTTGAAAGGTGGCATATCGAGGGTGTTAGCTGTATCGTCATCATTTTTCGCTCAATTTTGTTTTTAAATGATGCAACTCTTCTGTTTCGATTATCAATTAATATGCTTCATAACCTTTATTCAAAGCATTTTTATTTTACTAGATGTTGACCGTGACGCAAAAGTTAATTTCGCAGAAACAGTTAATTTTCCTGCGATAAAAGTAGCCCATATCCTTCCCCGTTGTCTACTCTACATCTGTGCCAAATTTCATCAAAATCCGTCCAGTAGTTTCGGAGCCTATTCAATGCAAACAAACAAACTTTTCCTCTTTATTAAATTAGTATAGATTTATGTTGTACTCTTAATGTAGATAGTAGAACTTTATCTTCGAAACAATTTTTACAAAGAAAACTTGAGATCTAAAGCGTTATTTCGAGCACTTGTAAGAAAGTTAGTTATTGTTGTTAATAGTTCGTCAAAGTGGGACTATGCGGGCGTGCGCATACTGACAAACTTCTGCCGGTGTACTCGACCGTGAACATTACGTCAAAATATAATGTTACACTAATAAGTATACTCATATTATATACCCGCTTAATATAACACAGGTGGAAAACAATGGCTGTGTTTCGCGGAAAATAGCGCTTACAAAAAACCTAAGTAAAATGGCAACCGCTGGCGTTAAATAAACAAAATGGCGGATTATTTTAGGAGTAGTGAAGTTAGCAAACGTGTCCTGGTCGATAATAATCTGTTTTTTTTTCTTTAGCGCTAGCAAGCGCTAACAAGCGCTTTTTTCCGAGGAACACAGCCATTGCTTCGCGTAGGATCTGGCATTTCATTTACTGGTACCTATCATGTTGTAAATAGTACGTGGGAGACCGAGATTTGCTCGGAGTTTTAGTAGAACGATAAAATCATTAAAAATAAATAAAAGATAAAGTAATAAAAATAATTACAAAAATATTCGTATGACCGGGATTCCAACCCGAAACACCAATTTGCCAACAACGCTAAATGTATCTGTCACGGTAAAATTGTAAAAACCGTTAGATTGTAAAATAACTAACGAGATTGTAAAAATATGTCGAAAGATTAATTGTAGGCAGAATATTCGCGTCGGAAGTCTAATAAACATTTTACAATTTCACTAGTTATATTACAATCTAACGGTAAGCCGCCAACCGGATTTGATATTTAGACATCGTAATCACTAACAAGAAAAAACAAATATGATTTTTTCTTTTCGCAGTTTCCCAGGGTTTATCAAAGATTTTAAAACTAAAGATAGGCTATGACGTACTTTTGACAGAACAAATCTTCACACAAGGGAAAGTTACGCCATCTTGGTTTTCACCGTACTTCAAATGTCTAAATAGCCCTAAAACTCCAAAAGTGGAGACGGACTATTTAAGTGGAGACGGTTTTTGCCTTAATATCCTTCGTCTATAAAAGGTATATAAGTCTATGGGGCTTATGAAGTCATTGCAAGGAGTTTTTGGGGACAAAAATCGATCTACCTAAGTAGGTAGATCGATTTTTGTCCCCAAAAACTCCTTGCATATTATAATAAAAAAATACTAGCAGCCGTTTCCGAGATTCTGATTAGATATAGAGTCCCATTATCACCCTTACAAGTTCTAGATTGTTACATGTGGATAGATCTTGAAGACGACCTCTGTGGCTCAGCACCTTGGTGGTCAAGAGTGGTTTGAAGCTTCCATACATATTATTATATAGAAAAAAATCAAAACATTACTACATTTCAATTTTTATGAATAATCATATAAAATGCAGGGACACGTGTCAGAGACCGGAGTGGAGCGCGGCGAACCAATCTGTAACAGTGATGGGACGTGCGATGCAATGCGGGTGTCGCATCTGCGTCTCAAATATTTGCTTTTGTTTGCCATAATGTTATTGGATTTGTCTACCGCAGTGTACGGTTGGCAAAAGCATGGAGCAGAAGATGGAATTATTTTAGACGGTTTTTCTCAAGCACATTAGATCCATGTAAATTAATTTCCCACTCAAATAATAAAGGGTCTACCTGTATTGTTTGAGTATCGTGAGGAATACGGAATGTCTTAAGACAATAAAAAACTAAATATGAAGTCCACCACCCCACAGAAGGCTTTCGCGGTATTGGTAAATGTTTACTAATTTTGAATATTTTAAGCTAACTGAAAATACTCGTGATAGAAATATTTCGATACGTCGTTTAGTTTCTAATATATGGCCCAGATAGTAATTTGCGAGTTGCGACTAAGCGGTGAATAGTATGGCGCGAACTCTGGCTACGTTATAGTGTGACGTCACACTACTGTTAGCGGTTTTTCTAAAATTTGAACTCGTGTGAAATTGTACCTATTTAATATTTTTGAATAAAACAAAAACTAGTGTATCTGTGTATGTAAATAGTTTTGCTCTCTCGCCAGTCGTGTCTGACATCCACCCCACTGGGTTGCGGGAGTAGAGGAAGTGCTCTTGTGTATTGTGCACACACTTGAGCACTATAAAATAACTCCTGCATGCAATGAAACCAGTTTTAAAGTCGGTGTGGGAGACTATTTTAGATAAAATCCACGCATTAAATCTCCTACTGAGAAAGCCCTTGGATGGTAACTGAAATTTGCTGACCGTACACATTGTTCCGATAGTTTGTTAAAATCGTATACTAAAACAATTTCGCGATGTGTGGTGATTTCAGCGATTAATCAAACTGAAACGTTGCTCAGTGAGGTGTAAATTGAATGATAATAATACCGATGTTTTGGGCTAAAACTCCTTTAATTGCGGTGAGATTTTAGTAAGTTGGTTCTAATATTTATAGATCTATTGTAATAACAAGAAAGAAAAAAAAAATGGTTAGGTACAAATATGCTAAAATAGGCTAAAAATAGTAATAAAACATATTATTGCTGGGTCTGTTCTCTATTAGTTCCAGTCAAAAGCAGTCTATTTTCTTTCCCGTGATCATCATAGAAAGTACCATTTTGTTTCATCGGTTCAGTAGTTTGGAAGCATTCAGTGATTTCTATATTTGTATGAAAATAAGCAATACTATGTAAAAATGCCTAAAATGGTTTGGCAAAAATTCCCGCTACAAAAACCACATTGCATCGACTGAATCTTAATTTAATCCCTGATAAATGATAACAAACGAATTCTTCTCAATTCAAAGCCATTTAAAAGTAATCTATCACACCCTTAGAGATTGATGTGCTTTTTTCTTGCATTAACTTTTACATAAAAGGTATAACGGCAAAGGGTAGATGGAAAAAAATGATCGATTGAGGTTAAGTACGTCGATTATATGAGTATAATGTTTTACTTGTGTAAGGGTCAATACACACCGTGACAATATGCAACGCTGCACGGAGCTGTATATTTTTTTTGCACAGGAAGTTACACGTTTCATTGCAAGAGTGGCGCCTTCGACACTGAGTTGACTATGAAGGTTAGAGAAAAGGAGACCGATCGCTGTAGAAAAAAGTGTCCCAGAAATATGGACAAAATAAGTGGGGCACTGCGATCGCTAAGTTGTCGCAATAAAAGCGGGCCACCAATGCCGTGAAGAAAATTATACTACTTACCGACGGCAGCGCGGCTGGTGGCTTATAAATTCTACAAATTTTCAGGGACAGGCGGGCAATGCTAATATCTCCTCCTTTTCTCTAACCTCCATGGACTTGACATTCGAACTCTTGCAATGAAACGTGCAACTTCTTGTGCAGTGAATAATGTTCTATTTTGAATAGCTATCTCCAAAATGCAGCCACGCATAGCGTTGCATCTCGTCGCGGTGTGAACTGACCCGTAGCGATCGCTGGTCTGCTTGTTCATACAGTTTTGTTGCAGTGTTAGCACGTCGTGTTAATCGTAGCGGCGACATCGGTGGCCCGTCTGCGCGAGCGTCTTCGTTTACAGCTATTTACAATTCATTTCCCTACTGTTTACAATTTACATTTACACAAGCTTTAAGTTAATTATACAGATGTATTGACTGCGTTAAGAGTTATTAAGTAATTAAAGCCGTAGAGAATGTTAATTACATTAATTAATAGTTGTTTAATGGAATAACACCGGCAAACGAGCAGACGGTTTGTATGATGGTAAGTGATTACCGCGACCCATATACAGGACACCGCAGGAATTGTAAGTCGGTCGGTAAAACATTAATAATTGTATATTTAGGGGTGGTTATGCATATATGTGAAGTGTTTTTTTTTATTTTACCGCATCGTGGTCAACTAGGTATTTTAAAATAAAGGCAAGGTTTGATACATGACTTTTTTACAAAGTTGACCATTTTCGAGTAATCGACCTCCAAAGTTGTATACAAGTTGCCCCCTCTGGTATTTCTAAACTACATGTAAGCGTCGAAATAAGACAATTATTAAACGTAAAAAATTCAACAAGTTTATATAGTTACGAAACCCTCCTTAGATCATGTAAAGAAACATGTATCGTAATACAGCGTAAATACAGTATCCCTCGGGAACGCTGTATTTTTTCGGGATAAAAAGTAGCATATTATGATTTAATCCAGAGTCTAAATTAAGTACTAATATACCAAATCTTATAAAAATCCGTTCAGTAGTTTTTGCGTGAAAGAGTAACAAACATCCATCCATCCATACATCCTCACAAACTTTCAAATTTATAATATTAGTAGGATTGTTACTTGTTTATCCTAGCAATTTGTTAATTCTGCGAAATAGCCCTAAAACCACACGTCATCGCCCGCGCCTTACCGCAGAAAATGGCGCTACTCACAAGATTAAACCTGACCTCAACTACGCTGAAGGCTTGTGTAAGTTCGCTACACCGCCGGGACAATTTCCATCCCGGTAAAGTGGGAGATACTATCTAGAGTTTAAACGACGGTTATCTGATAATAGGGTTTAACACGGTTTTTACATTGTTAACATTTACGTTGAGTTTGTCTTGATCTTTGATAAAGTGTGTTTTTGGTTAGTTTATTATTTACTAGCGACCCGCCCCGGCTCCGCACGGGTAGTAACTTCTAACTAATATCTATTCTGTGGCACGGGTACAATACTGATACTAATACTACAGAATGTCACCCACTTCGCAACGGGCCGTGCAGCAGAAATCGTAATATTTTAATTTCGCCATAACTTCAAAACCAAACGTCCAATTTTAATCATTCAAAGACCAAATATTATCTACATAAACTGTACTTAGTGATGAAATAATTTATTTTGATAAGGATAAATAGCATGAGTAAAATAAACGCGTTTAAATGTAGTCCAAAAAAAATTCAAGATTTCTAAATAAAAAAATGGTTGTTGTGCCTCACTCGACATAGATAGGCATGGAGTGTCGCGGACTTTTTTGTAGATATTTATAAGATCTACAATTAATTAGAACATTTTATGGTTCTATCTTTTATAGTTTAGGCAGCGTACGCAAAATAAGTAACTTTTCTAGTTGATTTTTTACACCTTGTGTCCGAAAACCCCAAATATCTTACGGAACCCTACTTTTTTTCAAAATAAAATTTAGCCTATGTTACTCGTGGATAATGTAGCTTTCGAATGGTGAAAGAATTTTTGGAATCGGTCCAGTACTTTTTGAGCCTATTCATTACAAACAAACAACATACAAACAAAGTTTTCCTCTTTATAATATTAGTATAGATTTGCTGGAATTTTCTAAGTGGATGTATGCTTGATAGGATTAATATTTGACAGTATTTTTAGTTATAGGAAAGTTAAAGTTATATTATATAGTTAAAGCTATAGGAATTATTATTATACGTAGTCAATATCACATTATCATTTTTTAATCGAAACTTACTATTTTTACCATTCAACAATTCAGACTTATGTAATGAACAATAAACTATGTGGAACATAGTATTTTTAAAATATACACTGCATTATGGGTACTAAGTTTCGTATATCCGCGTAATATAATATTTAAAACTATCCACTGTAATCTTAATACAATGTAAACGTCTATAATTTTTCTGCTTCTACAATGTAATTTAGTTGTATTTAGAGATCGATCGATTTAATTATAAGCTGCCCATACGACTTTGTTCCAATTGCTAAAAGGTAGTTCCGATGAAGTTTTAAAGATACCTTTTGTTCGATCAATATCATTGTTTGTTCAGCCCCATTCAAAGAGCTTCAATATGCCCTCAGACATATATTTAAGTGGACCCCGCTGCCCGCATTTCGCTCAAACAATTTTAGAGACAGCGTGATAACTGTAAAATTTTATACCCATGGTCTGATTTTTAATTTCAGAGAAAATGAATAGCACTCTTAATTTTTCTATAATATTTTTCATTTTTCGATAATGTTTTGTTATGATACTAAGATTTAAAATCAGATTATAGGTACAAATAACTCGCTTTCTAGCTATTTGTGGTAGTGATTTCCTGAAATGGGACGGAAGTGTGTAACAGAAAGTCGCAGAAGTGCGCGTTATTTGATTTGACGAATGAGTGCGCGGTGGTAGAGTTGGCCGTTAGATTCGGTTAAAATATTCCAGATTTAGCTTTTTTAAATTTTGAGGTTGATTTTTAAAGTTTTCGAATTTTTTCATCATAATATAGGAAAATCGTACCAAGCATTGTTTTTTTTACTAAGATCAGATATCAAATGCTCATAATATGGTTGTAATGCTTGTATGTAAGTTCTTGTTCGTTTTTTTTTTCATATTTGAGAGGCAAAAGATAATATAGTTCAAACTTAAAGTTATATGAATTACTATGCCGATTTTCGACCACAGGGCGACCTTTAGTATTAGCATGTGGATCCAGTTTCGATTCCTGTAGACCTAGCATGAACATTCGACAGTGGCGTAAACGTAACATCAAATGGAAATTGTATGAAAATCTGTCAAAATCACGAAAGCGCCCATACAATTTTCACTCGATGACGTTACGTTTAAACCGCTATCAAAATATGTTTATGCAAGGCCCCCTGGTGACACGTTGTTTATTATTCCTCAAAACGTCTTTCTGAATGATCAAACAATAACCAAAATAAGGAAACCTAGATATCTTCTAACGTTTCTAAGATGAGCACACTAAGAACAAATTCCTGGTCACCTTATATTTGCCAAACAGGAGTAGACTAGCAATGAATACCGAACAAGGTACCTAGCAGGAACAATTGACAGCTACGTAAACGTCACGTTACATAAATGAGATTTGTATGAAAATACACAGCTGTTAATTGTTTCTGCTAGGCCCCCAGGCCTACCCGTAAAGGTGCTCCCTCACCTGGAGCATTCGCATGTAATGTAACATTACATATTCGCGCATTACTCAATGTAGGAGGATAACTGAGCATTACAATCTTGTAATGATACAATGTGTAATATCTTGATACAACTTGTATCATCAATGGATCTCCCGTCCGCTCGGTGCTCAAAGTGGAATCTATAATGTTACATTACAGGTACACTTGAATGCTCCAGGTGAGGGAGCACCTTTATAGACCAAATTTAATACAACATTGACTTCTTTCTTGTATGATGAATAACATTTTAATTGATAGTATTATAGAGGCCCAGTTGTCTTTTGTTTACGTAAAGATGAAATTGAATCTGAGCATAAGCCAGCAAAGCAAATGTTACCTTTTTACTAACTTTGATCAATGTCTTAGTTTGCACAGTCTAAGTTGAGTTTGTTCTAAGTCAACACTGAACGAAACTTAAACATTAGTTCACTACTAATGTTAGTTTATCGATATCCAAGCTTGCTTTGAATACGGACTCGTCTTTGATCAACGCATCAGACAGTTCGCTTAAAAGTATTTCGGGAATACTTTACGAGGAAATTGAGTTAACCCCAAAATTAATAAAGATTATATTTTTTCCTACTTATAAGTCTAATCACTTGTTGATGAGATTATTTTTCTTGTTTAGTGATATAAAAATTTAGTAGAAAAAATTGCATTAGCTTTATTTTTAAAAGCTTTAATTTATTTTGTGTAAGTACATACTTCGGGTGGAATTTTGCAACTCAATTTTATAAGCCTTCAACCGATTGAGCTCAAATTTTATATATGTCACCGTAAAATTGTAAAACAGTTAGATTGTAATATAACTAGTGAAATTGTAAAATGTTGATAGACTTTGGACGTGAATATTCTTCCTATAATTTAACACATTATTTTTCGTAAGATTATAAATATAAAGTAATAAATCTTTAGACATATTTTTACAATTTCGATACTTACTTTACAATCTAACGGTTTTTCAATTTTACGGTGTGCTAAATTAATTATTATTTTTAAACAAAAAATTAAACCGACTTCCAAAGTAAAAATACACAAAAAAGTATGAAATAAAACTTAATCTCTAAATAATTCCCCTTTCAAATTCGGCTAAAATTTTTACTGTTTCTCTACTCAATCTTCTTAATTTTGAAATCGGTACCAGCCCAAACAATATTCTACAATATTTTATAGAACTTACGTTCATATTTGCTGGTACCGACTTCAAAATTAATAAGATTGAGTAGAGAAATAGTAAAAATTGTAGCCGAATTTGAAACGGGAATTATTTAGAGATTAAGTTTTATTTCATACTTTTTTGTGTATTTTTACTTTGGAAGTCGGTTTAATTTTTTGTTTAAAAATAATAATTTCACCCTTTTTAGAGATTTATTATATTTTCTTAAGTTATTATTAATACGTCTTAAGAACGTCTAAACTAAACGATCGAATGTATAATTGAATACGCGCCAAGCTTCCATAAGGTATTGCTATTAAGATGATGATGATGATTACTGTAAGTTATAAAGTGGCATATGCTTGCAGTTCATTAAACAATGCCGAAATTTCCAAACGCATATCTTTAAATACTGAGGAGTTCTATACAGTGCTTTTGGATTCAGGGTATACCTTGGTACAACATCTTATTTTTTGGTAGCATATGCTTGTGTTACTTCAGTAAAAGTCAAAATCACTATATGTGCGGATATAAATTTCGAGGAGTTCCCTCAATTCCTCATGGATCGCATCATCAGGTTCCCACTTTAGTTCCTAAAGGACCAATTTCGAACTAAACCCTTTACAACAACAAAGGAATTTTGCAAATAGGTCCATAAACGGCAGAGTAATGTTCAAAGATATCCGTGTTAGTGTAAAATATTATGAGAAATACCTTTTATATCATCATAATCTGACGATGTATGGTGTGATAGTGGTGATGATGATGATGATTACTCTAACTGACAGGGTGGCATATGCTTGCAGTTCTTTAAACAACGCCGAAATCCCCAAACATGTATCTATAAGGAGCCAGGAGTTCTCTTCTGTACTTTTGGATCCAGGGTAAACCTTGGAGCAAAATCTTACTTTTTGGTAACATATACTTGAACTACTTCAGAAAAAGTCAAAATCACCATATGTGTCCATATAAATTTCGAGGAGTTCCCTCGATTCCTCATGGATCCCATCATCAGGTCACCACTTTGATATCAAAAGGACCAATTTGGAATTACACCCTATACATCACAGAAAAAATTTTGAAAATCGGTCCACAGGCGGCGGAGTAATCGTTGAACATACAAAAAAAAAAAAAAAAAAAAAATATATATACAGCTGAACGTATAACCGCCTCCTTTTTTGGGAAGTCGGTTAAAAAGAAAATAATGTGTTAAATTATAGGTAGAATATTCGCGTCCGAAGTCTATGAACATTTTACAATTTCACTAGTTATATTACAGTCTAACGGTTTTCTAATGCATTCCTACAATATGGGTATCAAATGAATTATGAAAGTATGATGTGTTGGGGTTTTTGAGGTCCTGAGTAGAGTATAAATCTCTAGAAGGTCTCCTGTACTAAATTAACCGGCAAATGACCTTGCAACAATGATGCGTTAAATGAGATCAACAAAGTTTAGCCACAAAAAAAGAAAGTAAAAGTTTTAAAGGAAAAGATTATTTTAATATTTTTAGCGCATTCAAATAAAAGCTTGTTTTTTAAAAAAAGTTTTTTACTTTTAATTTATTACTCTTAAAATTGTGCCACGTTTGGTAACCATGAGAAAATTTTACAGTGGTTAAACGTTGTCTGCTTTCCATTTTTTTAATTGCATTTCTACATTTACTGTAATTACAGGAGAGTATGATCATTGCAATATGGAAAGTAGCAGACAAGTACTAGCACTCGACTTCGAGTCAGCTACTTTTTAGCAAAGGTTAAAAACGGGACCCTATTAAGACTCCTGTCTGTCTGTTACCAGGCTGTAAGTATCTCTTAAACAATGACAGGTGAAATTTTCACAAAAATACTATAAATACTATAAAATACTAAAAACAGGATAAAATAAATATGTATGGGCTCTTCCATACAACAATCGTGATCTTGTGGCCGTTTTTTCGCGGAGGCGAAAAGCGGACCATGGAGACACGCTTGGCTACGTTGAATGTAAGAGGAGGAATGGAGGGTAAGAATGAAAGTGGACGAAGTGAAAGAAGTATGTAAGGATCGTAGCAAGTGGAAAAAAGTGGTCTCTGCCTACCCCTACGGGAAAGAGGCGTGATTATATGTATGTATGTATATATGTATGGTTGTATGTTTAACGAATACTCCGTGCTCGTGTTTCGACCCGCACTTGACTGTTTATTTTCTATGGATAAAGATATTATTAAGGTACTTTCAAATATCTCACTTCATCATCAAATGCTTTACGACTTTCGAATCGATTTTTTTCTCGCTGAGTGCACCTAACTAGGATAATTATCGTCCGTATAAAAGAGGAAATTTGTACAAGCTGCGTCAAATTGTACAGTCGAACTCCGATATTGATGCCGCGAGCTACATTGATCATTCCCTGCAATCAGCACCAAATGCTATCCACTCTCGATTTCGGATCACTTCAATACATTTTTGATGCGTCAGACTGTTCGTACGAATTTGAACCTTAATTTAATGAATTATGATATATTTTACAATCTTTTAAAGCTTCCAACAAAATATATTATGAATCTTCAAGCTCTCATTTATTCCTTCGATGACGTAAATAAATGTGTGTAAATAAAATATGAGTTTCATTTAATTTACGTATAAACTGAGCATAAAACCACTCTTTTGTTATGCACAAATTACTATGAGAGCTCACTCGCTCACTTCACTACCCTCACAGTAACCAGACAGCGAAAAATACAAAAGTGTAGCAACAGGGGACTGTTTAAAACTTTTATAATGTAATTAAAAACAAGTTTTTTCGAGACAAAAGTAGTTTATTAGTAAAAGCTTTTGATTTAACATGCGGCAGGATAAGTAGTTACTATCTGATCCGATATCAATATCGGACACCGATAACTCATAGCCAAGTGCGAGTAAAATTTATAAAACACTAGCTGTAGCCCGCGGCTCCACCCGCGTAAATACAGTATCCCTCGGGAACACTGTACTTTTTCGAGATAAAAAGTATCCTTTTTTTTTGTTTCCGGGGGGGAAAATGCTTTACGCATACCACCCAGGCGCAGGGGGCACCCAAGTGGTGATGTGGGACTCTTGGTATACCCACTAAAAACCCCCCCATCTTCCTCCTCGCCGCCCTCTGACGGGACCACGGGAACGATACACACATCCGCGACCCCGCCGGCGGCAGCCGCCTACAAGCGGCTCCATCACGAAAGCCCGAAGGCCCTCCACGATGGGCGCACCAGATGGTAAGGTGCGCCTCCCTCCTCGGCCTCCACCAGTACTGTAGCAGACTCCCCCCGAGTCTGCTACTAGGAGGCCATGGGTACCAGATAAACTGGTACCCGGTGGCAGATCAGGTCTGTGGTTCTGCTACCGACCACACCTCGGTCGCAGAGGATAGGGTAAGCGGCGCACCGCGATACCGACATGCCTCTTCCTCTGCGGCCCCACCAACGCCGTTTCGACGGAACGGCCCCGCCAGCTCGCAGGGGGTAGGGAGAGTGGCGTACCGTAATACCATCACTTCTCTTCTTCTGCGGTCCCACCTCCACGCGCGTCCTCTGCGGGCATGTTCAGCCCGCTGGGAGCGCTCTCCTCGGGCCAGCCGGCGGCAAACAGGCCGGCCCCGGTTGCCTCTTAGCTTCACCGTGGGTGACCAGTCCACGGTTACTAAGCCCCACCGCCACGACAAGGCGTGCAACCATCGGGGGGAGATAAAAAGTATCCTATGTAAAGGACATAAAGTTTGTCTATACCAAATTTCATCAAAATTGCTTCAGCGGTTAAAGCGTGAAGATGTAACAGACAGACAGACACACTTTCGCATTTATAATATTAGTATAGAAGTACCCGTCTTTAATACTATCTGATATTGGATATCAGATCCATCATTTTACTTGCCTTGATATCGTATCGGTGTTCGATACCAATCAGGGATGTTATGGAGCTCCGTAACCGTAACCGAATTTGATAGAAAAGCTTCTGATATTTCGGATATAGATGGAGTATACATGTCTTATTTAATGAAATAAAATACACATACATAATAAAATATTTATAAAAATATTTTGAAGGAACTAAATGATAACCTGAAAACTTTCGAAAGGTCAAAAGTCTTTGTCTGATACGTTGGAAAAGCCACATGAAAGACAAACACAGCAACTTGGAATAGCTAATAATTTGTGTAAATATTTTTATAGCACAGTTATAAAACACTAAAGTACGGGTTTAAGGAGGAGCGCGCACCACGATTTTTGGTAGTGCGATTATTCTGTCGCAGAAATGTATGTAATATTTCTGCGACAAAATAATCGCACGCACATCGTGGTGCGCGCTTAGCCTTACTGTGCTATAAAACGCACGCTTTTCCGTAACCTAAGTAGCCTGTTTTTACACCGCGCGAAAATCAATTGTGTGCACTTTACACACGCTTCTCTGTGACCTATTAAAATACAGTGTTCCCAGTATCCCACTCTACTTTTCTTGAAAAAGTGTCCTATGTCTTAATCCAGAGCTTAAACTACTCAAGCAAAATCGCGGGCAACAGCCAGCTGTATATAAGTATCGCATTCGAAAGCCGAGTGTGCTCGTATTTATTTTACATCTGAATACGAGGGCGGATTTTAAACTAGGAGTATACGATATCTCAAATTGCTCGCAAATATTGAACCTGGTTTGATGAGATACTGTGTGCACTAAAGTAACTCGAGAGCTTCAATTTTAATACATTATTTTAAATCACTGAGGTACATCTACTAGGTTGAACGTTACAATATTTCACATTTAAATCGGATTCCCTGCTCAAGTTGCGACGGACAGTGAGAACCGTCATAAAAAGTATAAATTATATTGCTCCATTACTTCATTAGATGAGTACTTATATCCTCCTACTAATCCTGCTACCATTACAAATGTGAAAGTTTTGGATGGATGTCCATAGATGGATGGATGGATGTTTGTTACTCTTTCGCCCAAAAACTAATGAACGGATTTCGATGAATTTTTTTATGGTAGGTATGGTAGGCTCTGCATTAAAACATAGGCTACTTTTTATCCCGAAAAACAGTTACAAATAAAAATACCCTATTTTAACTGAACGTGTAGATGTGGGATTTGACATAAGCAGCACTATATAGCGATGCTTATGTCAAATTCCATACATTTTTGTTTTGGAACTTCATCGTCGTAATTAGCGATGGCAACTTGGCTAAAGGTATAATTCCACCATTGAAACTTAGTCGAATTGAGTCGAGTTCAAATGAATTTGATCTCGCATCTATAAGGGAACCTGAAGGAACTGCACTCACAATGAGGCGCATTCGCATTCCGAAGGCGTCTTTTATTCAAAGGCTCCGTATAAATTGAGTCCATATTCTTCGCGGTATAAATGCGGCTTCCTCAATCAATGGACTATATTATATTTGTAATGATCTGAAAAGGTAGGTAATGATTAACGAAATAACATTCACTGTCACGCAACTCCTACTAATATTATAAATATGAAAGTTTGTATAATAATAATCATAATAATAATAATAAGCGTCCATAGATATTATATTATTATTATATAATCCTACTAATATTATAAACTAGCTGACCCGGCAAACTTTGTTCTACCTTAGAGGCAATAAATGAGCAGATTTTGGATTTCATTAAGTGCCATTTTTCATTAGGATAATAGATAAAATTAAAAAGAAATCAATTATTTTAATGATCGTTAAAATGGGCCATGTATTTTGTTGCATGGGTTGCAATCTTCAGTAAAATTCTTCATCTTGTAATAGACGACATTTTTCGTTTTATTATCAGGCGCAAAAATAAATAACGCAGATGGTCTTCCGATCCGTGAATATGCCACATATAATTGACCAGGTGAAAAACATGGATTTTGTAGATTCAGACCACAAACTTTCAAGGATTGACCTTGTGACTTATTAATGGTCATGGCGAATGCAAGACGGATCGGAAATTGAAGTCGTTTGAACTCAAACGGCATATCGGTATTCGGTAGGTATCATCGGGATCTTCGGAATGAGAACTTCCTCACCTTCGAATTTTCCTTTGAGTATCGTCGCGTAAATCACATTATTTGTAAATCCCTAAATCCCCTATTTACTAAATCCCCAAACATATTTTTCTGCTATAAATAGTAGCCTATGCTCTTCCTCGTAGTCTATGTCTGTGCCAATTTTCATGATGATCGTTTAAGTTGTTTTACGTAAAAGTGTAAATACAGTTGTCCACAGGCACCGTACATTTCCTGCGATAAAAAGTAGCCTATGTCCTTCCCAGTGGTCTACTTTATATCTGTGCCAAATTTCATGATGATCGGTTAAGTATTTTTTACGTAAAAGCGTAAATACAGTATTCCACGGGAACCGTACATTTTCTGCAATAAAAAGTAGCCTATGTCCTTCCCAGTGGTCTACTTTATATCTGTGCCAAATTTCATGATGATCGGTTAAGTATTTTTTACGTAAAAGCGTAAATACAGTATTCCACGGGAACCGTACATTTTCTGCAATAAAAAGTAGCCTATGTCCTTTCCCGTGCTCTACTTTATAACTGTGCAAAATTTCATGATGATCGGGTAAGTAGTTACGCAAAAGCGTAAATACAGTATTCCACGGGAACCGTACATTTTCTGCAATAAAAAGTAGCCTATGTCCTTTCCCGTGCTCTACTTTATATCTGTGCAAAATTTCATGATGATCGGTTAAGTAGTTTTTACGTAAAAGCGTAAATACAGTATTCCACGGGAACCGTACATTTTCTGCAATAAAAAGTAGCCTTTGTCCTTTCCCGTACTCTACTTTATATCTGTGCAAAATTTCATGATAATCGGTTAAGTAGTTTTTACGTAAAAGCGTAAATACAATATTCCACGGGAACCGTACATTTTCTGCAATAAAAAGTAGCTTATGTCCTTTTCCGTGCTCTACTTTATATCTGTGCAAAATTTCATGATGATCGGGTAAGTAGTTACGTAAAAGCGTAAATACAGTATTTCACGGGAACCGTACATTTTTATGCAATAAAGAGTAACCTATGTTCTTCCTCGTAGTCTACTTTATATCCGTGCCAAATTTCATGATGATCGGTTAAGTAGTTTTTACGTAAAAGCGTAAATACAGTATTCCACGGGAACCGCACATTTTACCGCGATAAATAGTATCCTATGTCCTTTTCCTGGTTCTAAGCTACCTCCCTACCAATTTTCAGCCAAATCGGTTCAGCCGTTCTTGAGTTATAAATGGTGTAACTAACACGACTTTCTTTTATATATATAGATATGAAAGTTTGTAAGGATGGATAGATGGATGGATCGATATTTGTTACTCTTTCATGCAAAAACTACTGAACGGATTTTGATGAAATTTGTTATAGTAATAGTTAATTAAGGCTTTAGATTAAAACATAGACTACTTTTTATTCCGAAAAAGTCCAATGTTCCCGTGGGCTCCTCGGTAGTACATTTACGCGGGCGGAGCCGAGGGAAACAGCTAGTAATATACATGTATATGTATAGGTCTATGATTATTTGATAATATTTGGATAAATTCGTTCGCTAAGTTCTCGGAGAACTTAATTATGTTATGAATGCCAGACAACGAAAATATTTAATATTTATTTACATACTATACATTCAGTGATACTTTTATTATATTATTATACAGATATTATACACCAAAATGAGCCAGAAAACAGTTTTTCTTTGGCGGGATTCGAAATCGCGACCCCCGGCTTGAGCATGGATACGCTCAACCATTGAGCCACAGAGGTCGTCAAATATAAATATAATTATAATATTATTTCTATATAATATTATAGCGAATTATTATTATAGGGAAAGCCAGCCCTTTACAATCGATTCGCATCAAATTATCCTGGGTCAACAGATAGTCTTTGAAATTCTTTGTTCAAAGTGTTTAGGGAAATAATTGTTTACTTACTGTTATTGTATATTTTACTAGATGTGACTCGCGACTTTTTTGAAAATAGTCAAAAGTGAAAAAAAAAAAAAAACAGTTTGATGAAACCCATTGGAAAAAGAAGAGAATATAACAAAAATTAAGGAAATAATAAATTACGGGCGATTTGAGGTCGGGAAGTGTAAGGGGGTGAGTTTTTAAGGGTAAAAAACGGTTTATCTCGATTTCCAGCAAAACTACAAGTCCTATGGAAAAAAGTCAAAGGGCAAAGTATTGGTAATAAAAAGATCTACAACTTTTTTAACATTTTTTACCCTTAAAAACTGTACCTTTACACTTCCCGAACTCAAATCACCCATATTTTTTTCCCTTAATCTTTATTATATTCACTTCATTTTCCAATGGGTTTCATATTATAATTTTTTATTTGTTTCAAAAATTATTATCGACCTTGGTCTAACTAGATTGAAATACATTTTGTCTAGAAGCTATACACATTACACACGCACGTAATTTGCCTTTCTGGACAAGGTCTATTCACAGACTTTTGCTGTTTCTGCTAGCCGAAATGACACTATTTCTTACTAGCGGTTGCCCGTGACTTCGTCCTCGTCAATTTCTGTTATCATGATCGCGATTAAGAAGTTTTTAAAAGAATGTTGCGGACATTTTTTTTTAGATCATTTAAAGAGGAATAATTTTTTCATGCATATTTTTTGGGTAAATTGAACCGTTTTCGCAGCGCACGCAACGGCCCTCAAATATGAATAATTTTACCCCGTTTTTGAAGCACTGATACTTCGCTCCTGTTGGTCGCAACGTAATGTTATATAGCTTAAAGGCTTCCTCAACAAATGGACTATCCAATACAAAAATAATTTTTCAAATCGATCTAGCAGTTCCTGAGATGAGCGCGTTCAAACAAACAACGGAAGCCCTCAAAGATGAATAATTTTCCCCGTTTTTTCCACATTTCCACTGATTCATTTCTCCTATTAGTCGCAGCGTGATGTTATATAGCCTAAAGCCTTCCTCGATAAATGGACTATCCAACACAAAAATAATTTTTCAATTCGAACCAGTAGTTCCTGAGATTAGCGCGTTCAAACAAACAAACTCTTCAGCTTTATAATATTAGTGTAGTTTAATAAATATTATCTATCGTTTTAGTAAAGTATAGCTATACAGCGTTGCTATCTTTATAAATATCAAATGACTTTCCCAACGTATCCGACAAAAACGTATAATATTTTTATTAGTACACAGGTAAATTTAAAACAGGGTTAAGATAATAAAAAATAATAATGGAGCTTACGTATATTACATTCTAAAATTATATTATAGGCCATGTTTATAAGGGTTTCGCCCTAAACAGTAAGCGCTCAACATTACACTCAAGAGAAATATCTAATGCTAAATATAATTGGGTGAATAAATTTTACTACAATATCCGCTTTTATTATTCCTAACCATTTCCTAACAATATTAATATATTTGAATCATTCTCGTAATACGTGAAGCAAAAATTTCATGTACAGTTTTACGAGAATTGTGCATACGTATTAGTGTGAAATTCGGCACACTTAAAGTTAAAGTAGAGGAAGGCCTACCAAAAGCTAATATTTTAAAAAATTATGCTTTGAAATACGTTAAATTTATGAAAATAATATACACTAACTACCTCATTCATACTAGCAATAAGTTTCACGCAATTGTCCATGAGTGTCAATCTTTCTTTCACACATTTACATATTTTTATTGCGTATCTAAGAGACAAAAGAAAACTAAAAAAGTTGAAGCTTCGAAATTAAAATATGAATTATGGTCGAATTTCGACCACAAGGCAACCACTAGTATAGATAATTATAATTTTTATAAAAAACTTTAATCTGACTATGGAATTTATATTATAGCCTATGATATACCCAGACTATTATTACGAATTATTATGATATCTAATTTACTAAAATCGGATCAGTACTTTAGGTGTTACCGTGGAACGAACATACATACATACATAAACTGCCAAACTCATAACCCTTCCTTTTGGCTTCGTCGGGTAAAAACATGGCTGATTCAATGGCCTATTTTGTAGTTAAAAACGTTATATATGTTTAACCTTGGACCAGGCTTGCTTATGAATATGTTGGCTCGTAGACACCATGGGCTCATGGTAAACTGGCGTAAAATAACAATTATTTTACCAAATGAGTGTAGTTGCCGCAGACTCAAGGCAATTTATAAGATCAACAATCCACTGGTTTCTGAAAACGAACTTAATATGAAGTTAATTTAAAGCAGTTTATATTTAAAACTCTTTAACCTTTTATGTTTTGATACACAATAATTAGTATCCTAAGTTCTGTTTTTGTTAACAACAAAAGACCCGTTTTACCGATTTTTTAGGTATATTAAACACAATGTATCTAAAAAACGGGTCTTTGAAACATTAAAGTACTTTTTGCCTTTTTAACTAAGCCTCTTAGAATTCTTAGATACTTTTTACTTTTGTAAAAAATAATATTGTATCTTAAAATTTTATGTTTTAAGGTTGCAAAAAAGGGTTCACTTACTAAAAGGTTGAAATTTATATATACTTATAATATGATATAATACTTTTGTGGCAACATTTTTTGTATCATACATTATAAATAATTATGATGTTAAATGTTTTACTGGTAAACAAACATAGAGCTCCGTGGCCTAGTGGGTAGACCGTTTGGTTTGCACTGGAGAGTGCAGGTCCGAATCCCAGGTGTGGCGTGTACCAATGAGACTTTTTCAGATCTCAAGTACATTATACGGGCATCCGATGTTGTTTCTTTTCCTTCACCGTTAGAGCATTCTAACGGTGAAGGAAAACATCGTGAGGAAACCCGCACATGGTTGGCCCCAGACGTATTGACCTGTTCATTCTTCAGGACTAGGCTATGTTGTGGGAATGTCGTATGTGCTTGGGCAACCATACTACATATTTTAAAAACCAGCTGTCCCAGGCACTACAGTATTTCCAGAGTGGTTACTTTGCTCGGAGAATACTGTATAAATCATCCATTAACGGACGTAAAGGTCTAAGTTTTAAACAAACATAATATTATGATATTAAGTTTTAGATTTTCATTCCAAATATGTAATAGGTATGCTTCAGGAAATGGATGTCGCACACGTGCTTTGCCAAATACTGAGCTGAATACTACTGTTACTGATAGCATTAACCGATTTTGATGAAATTTTTGTATGTGTTCATGTGGATTTGAGAGTGGTTTAGATCTACAATTGGACCCGGTAGGTGGTGTCAGTGCGTTAACAAATTTAATTATTCTAAGGCGGTACGAAGTTTACCGGGACAGCTAGTATATTATAAATGATTATAATTACTAACGTAATATTAATCCAACCAATACCTACTATATATCTATTAATATTTTTTATTAATTAAAACTAGAGTACACGCGCCTTGTGCCACCAAAAGTGCGGGCCTACTATAGTAGTCCGCGCGTATATTGGTGTACCAAATTTTGCTGTGTATCATTTTGTGTACCTATTTACGGATTGTAATGAAATTATAACGTACACTAGTTAATAATTTTATAATCACGCCTCTTTCCCATAGGGGTAGGCAGATACCGCCTCTTTCCCGTAGGGGTAGGCCGAGCCCACTTCTTTCCACTTGCTACGATCCTTACATACTTGTTTAGCTTCTTACACTTTCATTCTTACCACCCATTCCTCCTCTTACATTCAACGTAGCGAAGTGGCTCTCCATGGGCCACTTTTATGTATTTATACTAGATAATATGAGTTGTGTATTGGTTACAAACAGTAAGAATGTTTATTTTGACGACCTCTGTGGCTCAGTTTGTTGAGCGTCTTGATGCTCAAGCTGGAGGTCGCGGATTCTAATCCCGCCGAAGGAACAAAAAGTTTTTCTGTGTTCCTGGGTCATGGATGTGTATTAAATATGTGTATAATATAATAAAAATCTTAAATATATGTATAATATAAAAGTATTAAATATATTTCCATTGTCTGGTACCCGTAACACAAGTTCTTCGAGAACTTACCACGCGTGGCAAAAAAAACTATTAAAAATGACATGAACTATTAAAAAATGACTTTCTAAACAGCCAATGTGAATTTCTTTGAGCGGAATAAGCCGCGAGTGCCGCGACAATTACGCGGCGAGCGGCAAGTTCCATCACTGCCATATTTAAAATTTAAAAAGTCAACAGAAATTAGCGGGATACTAAAATCTGTTATCTATGTATCTGTGACGGACTTTTGTGCTAAGATTTGAATTGAATTTAGGTTTATTTTCCATATATTCTAAATGAAAAGTAGAGTGTATGCCACGGGTAAAAGAATGAATTCCTACTCGGACTATAGCCGTCTAACTACCTCGGGAATTGATTATTTTCAACCCTAGGCTAACAATCTACTATTTAAACATTTTAAGCTTACTCTCCCTTTCCTCATGAACGCGTAGACTGTAGAGGTATTAAATTGATATTCATATCAAATACTCAGGTCTATGATACCTTTAAGCTGTAACAAAATCAAACTTCTGCGTATATATCTACAGGTTTGTACGGAACCCTGGGTACACGAGTCCGACTCGCACTTGGCCGGTTTTTTATACGCCTTTGACTCATATTGTTAATTGTGCTGGAAGCTCTAAGGCTGGAAGAGTTAATCGAAAACCGTTAATTTATAAAGGAACCGCGTAAACTTCCACGCGTGGTAAGTTCTCGAAGAACTTGTGTTACGGGTACCAGACAATGGAAATATATTTAATACTTTTATATTATACACATATTTAAGATTTTTATTATATGATACACATATTTAATACACATCCATGACCCAGGAACACAGAAAAACTTTTTGTTCCTTCGGCGGGATTAGAATCCGCGACCTCCAGCTTGAGCATCAATACGCTCAACAAACTGAGCCACAGAGGTCGTCAAAATAAACATTCTTACTGTTTGTAACCAATACACAACTGCCACGGGATCAGATTGACGTGGTGTGAAGCGTCCATAGATATTATTATTATTATTCACTGTGTTTTACAGTTTTACGTCATGTTTAATTTTGTTCTAGCCAGGAATATAGAGAACCTTGCCATATATTTTTGAGATTAATGAAACTACATTTAAATATAATTAAAAGTAAATTTTTCAAAATTTAAGGGGCAAATAGCCCCTAAATCGCTCAGTTTGAGTCCTAACTACTCCGAAAAATGGGAATAAAAAAATTCAAAAAAATATACATTTCACACTTCAATCCTTCATCTTTAATATCATCGTTAATTTTTTTAATACGACGAAGATTAATATTAAATAAATTAAAATTAAGTAAAGTAAGTTTTCAGATTTCTTTTTCTATCTACTTACTACCTACTACGGCTATAAAGATGGTTCTTTTACGAAAATGTGAAGAATATATTTATCTAACATTTCATCGTTGGGTTTTTCGAAATACCGTTTTGTTTTCAAAATATACGTAAATAACTATTATTTTGTGAAAATATTTGTAAGCGGTGCGTGCGCGGGCGCGCGGGACAGTGAGCCGCTGACTTTCGTACGAGGAGGTTGTGTCACTCTCCGCGGTGCCGCTATTTCGCAATCGTTTATTTTACTCTTGAAATAATAGGGAACAACATGCCGTAAAAAATAAATTATGAAAACCTTAGCGAGCACTCTGCCTGCGATGGAATGAAAATGTTCGATCGTTGAATGTACTTTTTTGTTCCTTCAACTTCTTACTTGAAATTTTAATAATATATTAATATAATATTATATAGTGTATATTATAGTATAATATTTTATTGTATATGTACTTGTAAATTTCACAGAAAGTGTATAGTTCTATTTCTATGACGACCTCTGTGGCTCAGTTGGTTGAGCGTGTCGTTGCTCAAGCCGGGGGTCGCGGGTTCAAATCCCGCCGACGGAACAAAAAGTTTTCTGTGTTCCTGGGTCATGGATGTGTATTAAATATGTGTATAATATAATAAAAATCTTAATTATGTGTACCAATAGTATAAAAGTATTAAATACACTTCCGTTATCTGGTACCCGTAACACAAGTTCTTCGAGAACTTACCACGGGATCAGATTGACGTGGTGTGACGTGTCCATAGATATATTATATTATTTCTTTTTTAATTGTCTATTTAGTATATCAACGCTTTGAGCTATATAGTATATGAGGTAAAAATGCCTAAGCGACATTTATTTATTTAACACACAACTACCATTACAGACAAAATCAAATTCGATAGCGTAGGAAAGCAAATTCATATTTTATAATATAATACATATTATGATATTTCCAGTTTAAATAATAATAATTGATAAAAAATAATAATTAAAGAAATAATAATTAAAAAAGACACATATGACGCATAAATTTAGTAAACTTTATAGAAGAGTGATTAAAAGTTAAAACTTTTAGAAAAAAAAAAAACATTAAAAATCACAAAATAGTCGGATTTAGATGGTTTTAACATACATCTATATATCAATAAAATACAACGTGTATCTTATTTTTATAGCAATTTTTGATATTAAAACGAATCATATAGCTTTCGAATTACAGGCAGTTTATGTCGCTTAGGTAAAAAAGTCCTAATTCGAAAAATAGGTAAAATTATCTAAGCTATCAACGAAAGTTATGTAATAGCAAGTAAAATTGCCTAAATTTTATTTTAAAGGTTTTCAGCAACTTGTAAAAATAGATAAGCTATAGATACATTTTCTATAGTAACAGGTAGAAATAACTAATTCCAAACAAAAAAATTATAGGAGTATTCATCTAAATGGCCTAAGAGTTTATAAAATAAAACAAGATAAGTTACATAAATGTTGCTTCCATTAAGAATTTTCTACGGCTAAAGTTATCTTAGTAAATTTATTATTCAATGACATTGTAAATTTTTGCTCCTAACTGACAATATTTTCCTTCTTCTTGTTTATAAAAATTAATTGCAGTTACTAAAACGAGCTAATTTTGATCTTGAAATAATAAAAAGTATAGAAATATAAAAACTCAAGGCCTAGGATTGCAGCCCATTGCTTTATACTTAAGCTGCGGCCCCATTCCTTGAGTTCTCTCTTGGTAGCGCTGGGAGATATTCCAAATACCGATTCTGGGCATGACACCGTGACACAATTGGCCCAAAGCCTACCCAGCCCATCCGCGGTTTTGTTGCCGGAGATGTTGCCGTTGCCTAGAACCCATACCAGACTGATGCTGTTGTCTCGTCCTAGCATGTTTAGCGTTTGAACACAAGCCATAACTTATTTAGATGAAAGAAGAAGGGGCAAAAAATCCCCATCCTTGTAGCACTATAAGACATAATATATCAAATGAAAGGGCTTAAAAAAAGTGTCATTTTATTGTATGACGAAAATCCTCTAAACCATGGGAGAAAAAAGTTAATGAGGGTTAAAGGTTAAAAAAGTTAAAAAAATCATTCTGTATTATTGCACCGTTTCATAGTGTTGCTACTATTAAACAATTTTTGGAAAGTAATGGTATACACTAAACTTTATAAAAGTGTTATATTTTGATAAACTGCCTCAGAATCAGAATCAGAATCAGAATCATTTATTTCCTTGAAATTGGTACAAAGATGTTACATTAGGTACAATAATTATTGGTCACAATTTCTACCCATTGGGCGTGGAAATGTTCTCAATTTTTACATTAAATTCATTATAAATATATTAAGTAAAATAATAAAATCACTATAGTCATTACAATATTTTCACATATACACAAGCCAGTGATAACTATTTTAATAATAAATTAAATATCTATGACACAAGCAAAACAAAGTGTATAAAAATTACGTCAAATGAATTTGACGTTTCAGTCATCAAATGTCACAAATTAAAATAGTGGTTCTACAAAGGTTTTACAGCATCTTTAAACGTGGCACACCGCACAACATTCATGTGCACAATATTTTAGTAGATAAGTTGCAATAATAGTTAACTACAATTCCGTTCTTGCAAACATTAAAATAAAATAAATTCATCTTAAATTTCATAATAATCAGAAAACATATACGTAAGTATTTAGCCATCATGTATAAGGAGACATTTATTTATATTACCTACCTATTGAATTCAATTCATTGCAATTCATAGCAGAGAATATATTCACATAATAAACAATCAATTTAGTATAAAACTAAGGCTAAATACCTACTATTTAAAATGTCAATAAAAAATAAGTCATTACAATAATAGTTAAAGTCTAAATAAATAAAAATGTCAAGAAATAATATTATTATAATGATGTCAAGTATGTATTAATAATTATATTATGTATTTTAAATAAAATAAAATGTCCAAAAAATTTATACTAACATGATTAATGTCGAACTATAGATTCCATACCTATTTCATTTGTTATCAATGATTGTATCCACTAAGTTAAAAAATCTTTGACGGTGTAATATGATTTATCTATTAACATTTTTTTGAGTTCTCTTATAGAATGTTTTTTGGATAGTAGTTTTATATGTGCTGGCACCTTGTTGTAGATTTTAATACACATTGCATAAGCATTATTTATAAATAGAGATGTTTTTGGTTGTTTATCTATGATCAATCTATTTGAATTTCTAAAGTATTTTGTCGGTATCTTATCCACCAATTGAGTGAAAATGTCCTTGTTGTTAATAACAAATTTGAAAATTTCTAAAATATACATACTCGGTAATGTCATGATCTTATATTGTTTAAATAAAGGCTTACATGATTCATATGGTGGAACTTTAGCAATGGCACGGATGCATTTTTTTTGGACAATGAATGCTTTATCTATGTGCGTAGAGTTTCCCCATATTACAAGTCCATAGCACAATACTGACGAAACATAGCCGTGATAGGCCATTAAAGCAGTTTCTACACTTACAGTCCATGCCAATCTACGTAATACAAACACAAATCTGTTTAATTTAGAACATACTTTTTCTATGTGTGAGTGCCAGTTGCAATGTTTATCAATTTGTATGCCTAAAAACAAATTCCTATCTACTTCTTCTATTTTTTCATTATTATATGCCAGTTTTAATTGTAAAGGTTTTTTATTATAGTTTCTAAATTGTATATATCTAGTTTTAGTCAGATTAATTTTAAGATTATTAGAAGATAGCCATTCAATTATATGTGCAATTGTTGAATTAATGTCAGTTTCGATTTTATTCACGTCCGCTTTTTTATGTGTAAATAGTAAAGATATGTCATCTGCAAATAATGTCAGTTTGTAGGAAGGCATTATTGGAATGTCATTAATATAAAGTAAAAATAAAAGTGGACCTAACACTGAGCCTTGCGGGACACCAAATTCATTTAATAATATCTTAGATTCGCTGTTGACTAACTCTTTGTCTGTGTTGATATGTTCAATTACTGTGTATTGTGTTCTATTTTCAAGAAAAGATTTAATCCACTCATATGCAGGTCCTCTAATGCCCATTCTACTTAATTTCGTTAATAGCAATTTATGTGAAACAAAATCAAAGGCCTTGGTCATATCAATAAATACTACTACACAGTGGTCCTTATCGTCAATACAGTTAATGATTTGATTGCTCACGTTAAAACAGGCTTGTTGTGTAGATTTATTCCTCTGAAATCCATACTGTTCCGTTTTTAATAACTTAAATTTGTTTATAAAGGAGGTTAGTCTGTTATGCATAGCCTTTTCAAATATTTTAGATATTATGGGAACTAATGTAATAGGTCTGTAATTATTTATTTGTTTTGTATCACCTTTTTTATGCAAGGGCTTAATGATTGATACTTTTAAACTGTTAGGAAAAGCACCCATCACGAAAGATTTATTTATAAGTTCAGATAGAATTGGGGCTAGTATATGTTTACATTTTTTTACGATTTTTGTGGATATTTCATCAAAGCCCACCGTACTGGTGTTTTTTAATGAAGATATAATTTTAATTATTTCGTCATACGTGCATGGTTTCAAAAAAATACTCATATTGTGATTGTCATTGATAGTAGCTGTATTATTGTAATTGGAATTAATATGTATGTTAGTAGTGTTTATGAAATATTCATTGAATGCATTTGCTATATCTACTGTAAAATGCTGCCAGAGTATAGTTATTTAAAGTGATATTTGATTCCGTACCTTTTTCAATAAAGGTCTCAGTCAAACATATTATATCAGGTTCTTTATTATTAGATTTTAGTTCTGCAAGAGCGATTTCTAATTGGCATCTTTTGGCATGGAAACTAGCAATATTTTGGTGTATTATATTAATTGCTAGGTTTTGGTTTGTCGCGAAAAAAATCTTGTGGCTTAAAATAGTCAGTAATATATTTTTGTTTTTTTTTCTCACTGTTATGTATTTTATGGTACTTGGGTTCAATTTGATTTAATTTATAATATTTATTACTCACATGGTGTTTATTCTTATAATATTGTACTTTTTGTTTATGTTTATTAGTAGTGGTGTTATGTGTATTTATACTATTTCTTTTTACAAATGTTTGTTGTGTTTTTTTGTTTGCAATATTCTTGGAATTAAAATTCAAGAAAGTATTTTCATAATAAGTGTTATCAATAGCAAAATTAATTTTTTTACAGATGTTAAACTTAGTAAGTATTGGAATATCGTTAAGGTTTATAAAATGACAATTAGGATAGTTTTTACATGTTATCTTAATTAGATTATTAAGTTTCGATTCGTTGAGATGTATATTATTTAGAACACTAAGAATTAGTATAGGACAGTTTATCTTTGATGATTTAAGAAAACCACATAGTTCAGATATAATTTTCATAGGATTTTGGTCATGTTGTCCTACGCTTAAAATTATTTTATCTTTATTAGTTATATTAAATAAATATGGAGTCTTCAAAATTTCTTCAGTCACGGCCCCTGTCTTGATGAACGATATAACATCAAATTTTTCATATGGATTATTTTGTCTAGTTTTTCTTAGTATATTTGCTAAACCGGAACACTGACTTGCTCCAAATATGTATAATGTTTTTTGTTTCAATTTAGTTTCATATTTATCGTAAATGTTGCAGTTTTGATACTGTGTATTTTGGTTTTCTTTTTGTGACGATAAATTTATAATTTCTGTTTGCACAGCTTTTTCATTGTATAATAATTGAGTATCATTTTTCATAGTTTTGTTTTTTGTCTCTTTTGTTGATCTTTTTGTTCCTTTGTTTATTGGTGTTTTCGGTAATGGACTAGCACATACTAATTTTAAGGTTTCTAGTTGTTGTTTTAAATTTATAATTTCTTTCTTAAGTGTATTATTTTCCAATATTATATTTTCTAATTCATTTTGTGTGCTTTCTAATAATAATGACATATTATCAATTTTTTCTTTCATTTCAGTAATATTTTCTGGTTGTTCACGTGTAGATAAGTCAAAGCTTTTATGTTCATACTCAGAATCTGTTGATAATTCCGTAATATTTAGGTATTCATTATTTTGGTTTAGAGACTCACAAGATTTGGATTTAAATAATTTTTTGGGTCTAATAGTAACATAAGTAGGACTGTCCATTTTTACGTCAAGTATTATAATTATTTAATAATGTCTTAGTCTTAATACGAATAATTATGACTGATAATTATATTGTATTCTAGTTATAATAATTTCATATATGTAGTTTCTCGATACTATTTTCATATCATATATTACCCCTTTATATAATGTACTCTGTGTTATATAATATGTTTGAATAACGTTCTTGGATAAGTCTGCTTAACAGATAATAGGCGCCATCTAGTTGCACGTGGAGTAGTCTTTTTTTTTTATTGATACCTCTGCCTTGTATCCACGAGTGTAAAGTGACAGTTGTTTTGTCTATGTTTGCTTGTCAATTTTGAAGTTAGTTGTCATAAATTGTTTGAAGGTTTTTAGAAAGTTTTTACAAAAGATTAAGTTTTGACCAGTTTTAACAATAGATAATCCGATCTGTTTTGAATTTGAATTTTGGCAACGGACATCCAAATGAACAAGACAAAGGAAATGTACCAATTTCGATTCAAATCTATTGAAAGTTTCTTGCGTATGAAAATCCTGCAATTGTCTGTGTATGTTTTTCATGAGGTTTGTTCCCTTGTTATTTCGGTTGCCCAGATTGATTTTTGGTGTTAAAATAAAAGAAAGTGTATAGGCCAGTAGTATGATATTTAACTTATACTCACAACTTTGCTCCTATCGTAGGTTTTTTGTTGCAAACACTTGTATATACTTTTTAGGTTATATTGTTTCTCTTACTGAACTATTTATCTTAATTTGTTGATTATTTTATTTTAAAACTCAAGATTTAGCGTAGAGCTGATGTTTATCGTGTTTTGACACCTGTCACTTAACTGCACTGATGAAATGTATGGAATGATAATAAAATCATTCTCATACTTTGATGAAATGTATGGAATGATAATAAAATACTAAAAATAAGCTTTCCTCAATTTTTTCGCACATAATTACTTCTGGAAATTGTTTCTTACTTGCAACGCTATCGAATGGCGCAATAATACAAAGTGTATTTTTTTCCTAATTTGCGGGTTTGAATCCTGGCCTGGAAAAGTGGTTTATGTAAAATCAAATAATTCAGATAAAACATTCAAATACATATAATTAAATAGCAAAAATAATTTTCAAACGATTAGGTACAGAAAAAAAAATATATAGTACATGGTAAATTACTTTCTGGGCGTTGTAAAATAAGTCAAAAAAAATTAGCAATAGCAATTTAGCCCTACGGAATATCGAGTCCGACTTGATGAAAACTTAAACTCTTGAAACATGAAAATTTTTAATAACTCAATTTTCCTAGACAGGATTGGAACCCATAAATTTAAAAAAAATACATCCTTTCAATAGTATCGCAAGTAAGAAACAATTTCCATAATCTAATTATGTGCGACAAAATTGAGGAAAGAGCTTATTTTTATCATTTTATTATCATTCCATACATTTATCAAAATTTATCAAAATATTATAAACAGAGGCAATTTATCAAAATATAACACTTTTCTGAAGCTTGCTGTATACCATTACTTCCCAAAAATTGTTCGTTATTAGCAACACTATGAAATGGTGTAATAATATAGAATGATTTTTTAACTTTTTTTCACCTTTGGGTTAAAACTTTTTTCTCCCATGGTTTAGAGATTTTTCGTCATACAAAAAAATTACACGCTTTTTAAGTCCTTTCATTTGATATATGTCTTGTAGTGCTACAATAGTGGGTACGGGATCCATACAAAAATGCCCCTTCTTCTTTCTGCTGTCAGTGCCTTTAGCGCAGTGTGATTGTTTTGATAGACTGCGCTGAAAGCATTGACAGTAGCAGAAATATCATTTAAATTATCCTAATCTTCTCTATAAGATTAGGATGTTTTATGGACAAGGACAATCTGTAGGCTCTGTATCAGATATCTTCATCTAAACTGATTCAATTTAAGTCTCTATAACTCCTGAACTTATGAAGTTTTTTGGACTGTTATAGTTTTCGTTCAAAGTTTATTACATGGATTACCGTCATGAATTTTCCACATTTTTAGAGCCAGCCGTTTGGCTTTTAGAGGGGGGACGCCGTATTTTAACAAGAAATGCGCTTAAAAGTGGAATATTGCGCAAACGGAATGTACGTAACATCAAAATATAATCTCAGAAACCTCTTAATGTTCTTAAAATATCTATGTACCTAATTATATCTCCCCCTTTCGTGTAGGTGTACCCAAAAATTATCTTCATTTATTTTAGCATTGTGTTGACGTGATAAATAAACTTACCCATTCAAAGTTTTATATTTCAAGCACCACCGTTTGGATGGACAGACGGACGGGCGGACGGTCGGTCGAACGGAAGGACATGACAAAACTATAAGGATTCCGAGACATGAACTACGGAACCTTAAAAAAGGAATAATAATGAAACCACGCCGATTTCAGTGACTGTTGCCAGTTTAATTGAAAATAGACCAGCTTTAGGAGCTATTTTATTATATCCAAGTATGTGCGCAAAGTTTACTCCCATAACCTAGTATATTGATATTTACTACTACCGACAGGACTAACTAGCGAAACATTAGGCGCACAAATATAGAAATATATTTAGCAATGTTTGCGTTCATTTATGTTCCCACACACTATTAATTTAATACTTTTAGTTACATTTTGTCAGTTTTATAAACACTCAGATCATTTAGCTATTTATTCCTGTCTATAAATTCATATGTATTTGAATTTATTGATACTCATGCGACATTTTTGATTTCGTATTGTATCTTAGCGACGTAAGATAATATTTTGGGTACAGGAAAAAATTACATTTTTTTTCGTCATTCTTGAACATTTCAAAGAAAAAAAAGGTATCCCCTTTTTTCGCATAATTTTAATTGTCATAATTTCATTTGGCATACCTCTCTTGGCATAATTTTGTTACGCATACTATAACTTTGGCATACTTAATGGTTTCTTGGCATACTACATCATTAGGCATAAATATAATTCTAATATTTTTTGTCCTAATTTAATGAGGCATAACTCGTAAGGCATAATTTTTCTTGTCATAATAATACTTTGGTATAATTGCTTTTTGGCATAAACTCGTTAGGCATATTTTTTGTCATAATAAATTCAAGTAATTCTGTCACAAGGTACAAATATGCATAAAATGGAAGGACATAATAAAACACGGATAAGGTAATTAAACGCATATTTATATTTATGCTTTTTAATATTAAGCATAAAATATAATTATTCTTAATTAATATAATACGTAAAAAATGTATGCCTTTTATTAAGTATGCCTAACAATTATTATGCTATTAGTAATTATGTGAAAAAAAATTAAGCTAAGAAAATTATGCCAAATGAATACTATGCGAAACTACTATTAGGTCAAATGAAATTATGCCAAGTAAAATTATGACATATGATTTTATGCGAAAAAAATAGGGAACCAAAAAAAAAATATCTAACCGACATACTTAAAAACAAAAGTTTGAAATAAAAATATCTACATAGCACGAATAGTTATTGTGTCAAATATGTAAAACTATCTTTACGCCAATATTGTTTTATTTCACTGTGGGTAAAATTCTACAAGTTGCACTTTCGTAAATAATGGTATCAAATTAAATGCACTGTAAGGACAATTCACAAATAATTTGTATGAAGAAAATGTACAAAGTGTCCACGAAAAGAATTTTTTAAACAAGTAAAAATATTTTTGTGCAAACAAAAAAAGTAAAAACATAAAAATAGACTAAGTTGATTTTTAAAATTATTCAAAATATCCAAGTGATTTTTTTTATAAATCGCTTTTTGTTGTCGCTTAGTGAACATAACATTCATGATTTTGTATAAATTTCACTATATCTAAGCGACAAAAAAATCGTCGTAGGAAGACGACGATTAGACCAATAGACGCAAAAAAAAAATACAAACTCATTGATATTTAAACTCATTTTCGGTATTTTTGTCGCTTAGGCATTTTTACCTTTCAAGCGTCGATATGAAACTTCTTTTTTAGGAAAGCGAAAAAACACCTAGCGGATATTTTAGTGATTCTGTCAATAGCACTAAGTATTGCATTTTGGTGGGCGTAGAGGTGGAAAATGAAATCAAATATAATGGGTTGGAAGCCGCATTGCCTACCAAATAATTTCCAGATTTCGGGAATTACCTCGACCAGCTTCTACAGAAGAAGGAGAAGCGGCTAATACATTCTACGTTTTTTCTTTGCTCCCAGACCAGAAATAAATTAATATTTTCAAGTTGCATTTAAATCAATCCTAAAGTCGTATAAAAGGGCCGTTCCTCAGTTTATAATTTGAGTCGCGGCGCGGCCGCGCGCAGAGATCGCGTGCGCTGCGGGGTGTATGCGGGTGGCGCGGCGGGAAGTGTTAGGCCACGCCCGAATCTGTGACGTCATCTACGTATATTTTCGCCTTAACCAATCATATCCCAACTTTTTGTAGTGTTGCTGCGATAAAAATAGCGCGATAAACCTTTAGTGCAGGTTTTTTAATATAAATTTCGAGGAGTTCCCTCGATTCCTCATGGATTCCATCATTAAGTCACCAATTTTTTGAAAATGGGAGCGACTTGGAATTATACCCTTTACATAAAAAAAATAATTTTAAAAATCTACAGGCGGCGGAATTATCATTGAACACGACTTAGACAATATTTACATTTTTAGGGTTCCGTACCTCGAAACGAAAAAGCGGAAACCTTATAGGATCACTTTGTTGTCCGTCCGTCTGCCTGTCCAGACCCTTTTTCTTAGGAACGCGTAGAGGTATCAAGCTGAAATTTATATCAAATACTAAGTCTACTGAAAGCTTAAAGCTGTGAAAAAAATTAAACTTCTAACCCAGGGCAATCAAAAGATACAGCCGTTTATGCCGAAAATTTCCGCAAATTTTCGACACTCGCAAGAGAATCAAAACCTACAGGGTACTTCCCGTGAACTCAGAATCTTGAAATTTGGTACGAAACAATATATTATCAACAACTGATAAAGGAAAAATTGCGAAAACCGTAAATTTTTAGTAACATAATAATATAATAAAAATATTTTTCATTTCTCATACTCGGAAAGTAGTGTTGTTTTGATCTGATTATTGGAAAATGCTGCTTTCCTTTCATAGGGAGGGAAAACTCATACAAATTCATTCCGGTCCAAGGGTCTACAAAACTTCAAAAATAGAACTGCTGGCAGCTGTGAAGAGTTTTATGTAAAAAAAAAAACTATTAAAAATGACATGAACTATTAAAAAATGACTTTCTAAACAGCCAATGTGAATTTCTTTGAGCGGAATAAGCCGCGAGTGCCGCGACAATTACGCGGCGAGCGGCAAGTTCCATCACTTCCATATTTAAAATTTAAAAAGTCAACACAAATTAGCGGGATACTAAAATCTGTTATGTATGTATCTGTGACGGACTTTTGTGCTAAGATTTGAATTGAATTTAGGTTTATTTTCCATAATATATTCTAAATGAAAAGTAGAGTGTATGCCACGGGTAAAAGAATGAATTCCTACTCGGACTATAGCCGTCTAACTACCTCGGGAATTGATTATTTTCAACCCTAGGCTAACAATCTACTATTTAAACATTTTAAACTTACTCTCCCTTTCCTCATGAACGCGTAGACTGTAGAGGTATTAAATTGATATTCATATCAAATACTCAGGTCTATGATACCTTTAAGCTGTAACAAAATCAAACTTCTGCGTATATATCTACAGGTTTGTACGGAACCCTGGGTACACGAGTCCGACTCGCACTTGGCCGGTTTTTTATACGCCTTTGACTCATATTGTTAATTGTGCTGGAAGCTCTAAGGCTGGAAGAGTTAATCGAAAACCGTTAATTTATAAAGGAACCGCGTAAACTTCTGGAAGCTTGTATTAAAGGTATCAATCACATGCAGGTTGTCAATTCCTTTAAATAAATACGAGGGTACTTTGAAGTCGACGTTAAATTGGCTCTGAATTAATACCTTTCATGTATTTTGTTTAAGAAAACCCTTTCATGTGTGCGGTTAATTTTACCTTTACACCGGTTACTGCAGGATAATAAACCCACGGTAGGGGTATACAATGCTTGGCACATTAAAGTGTACGCTTGAAGCATAGAATAGAAAATACATACTTACGGACAGAGAAACAGATAGAACGATTTAATTCGAAAAATAAAAAAAAAAATTTTTTTCGAGTATAACAATCATTTTTCAGCTTAAACGACTTTACATAAGCAGTAGATCATATGCCAGAAGTAGGTATATGTAATTGATTTTACCAAACCTTATATATCAGATCCGTCCGCAGTCCAACCCATAGGCGCATATTTTATAATCGTTGTTAGCACGAAAATTTTATCCACAGTCCAAACCGCACAGATATACCGCAGATAACTAAATATAATATATTTATCATCGTAAAATTGTAAAAACCGTTAGATTGTAATATTACTAGAGATATTGTAAAAAGTCGACAGATAATCAAATAAACATTTCTCCTTACAATTGTACGCATTATTTTTTGTTATATTGTAATATTTACCGCGCCGATTTATTAAACGGCAAGTGCCCCGCACTGCCATATTTGTTTGCTTTTTCATAATAATAATTATATCGAAAGATAATACGTACAATTGTAAGGAGAAATTTTTATTTGACAATCTGTCGACTTTTTACAATATCTCTAGTAATATTACAATGTATCGGTTTTTACAATTTTACGGTGACATATCTATGGCACAGATCCATCCGCGGCGAGGAACCTAATCTCAGATGCGTGGTCCAAACTATACCGTGTGGAGGACGCTATAGGGTATTATCATAAGATGAAAATATACATCAGATTGTTGATATTATATCGCTAAACATTAATTTAAACCACTTAAACCAACTTTTTACACAAAAATATGTATGATTTTTATAAAATATCAAAAATAAAATTATGAATTTTTCACGTTTGACCACGTGACTAAAAACGCACGAGATTGGAATGTGACGCCATATTCTTGTACTTTTTTTTTTTTTAATGGCCTCCCGATTTCCATAAAGAATAGCATCAGAATCATTAACGTCATGCGTCAGCGAGTAAAAGCAACTTTTTCCGCATTTCAGTGTTCTTTTGTATGGTTACAGAGATTTTACCCGGTGTTTTAATAGACGTATTAGTGTTTTTTGGCACTGCGCACCATTTATAAGGCATTTTTAATAGGCTTAAAACATTTATTTACAAACGTAAACAGTAGGTATTCTGGGATTTGGCATTTTCAGTGTAATTTGACACTTGACACTTGACAGTTACAATGTTACAAGAATGTGACGTCATAACAACACATTATAGCGTTTTCGCGCCTATAATATTTATTTAAACTTTTAGGCTAATTTGCAAGGAAAATAAAGAAATTCACAAAGAATGGTTCAAACTGCTAATGTATTTTGGTATTAGGAACAATTTGACATACTTTTCAAAAACTTGGAAAATACCCTATTGGCTCGTACGCATACATCTTATGTCGGTTATAACGTTAAAGTGTCATGGCGAATTTCTAGTAGCAGATTAGTAGCACCATTTGAATCTTTGAAAAATTATTTTTAACATTGTTATTAATGTTTGTTTCAGATCTGAGAATTGGCGTTATAACCGTAGTACCCAGGTAAGTTGATTTAAAATTATTAAGATGTTAATACCTAATTCTTACATAGAAATCACATCTCTCAATGTCATGTTTACATAATGCCTACCACCGGTTCGGGAACTACCCAGGGCCTCTAGTCAAGATGCATTCGATAATTTCGACGGCGAAGTTCGAAAACAAAATGTATGGGATTTGACATAAGGCATCGCAAGCAACATGTCACTTAACGATGACGTATGTCAAATCCCATACATTTTTGTTTTCGAACTTTTCCGACGATATTATGGAATGCATCTTGACTAGAGGCCTTGGAATAAAAAGAAGCTATTCTCACGCCGGATAATAACTACAAAATACTACATCACCTCGTCTATTTACCTATTTAAACAACACTAAAACAATTTTATGTTTTCATGTACAGAATATTTATTTCGGTCGTAATAACCGGTTTACCGTATCATAATTACTATCATGCGTGACCGGCGTGTTCACAAATGGCGACCTTTCACGTCAAATACTGAATTATAGGGATTAGCCTGGTGTAATTAGATTTGTTTGTTATACACATTGATTTACACCTTTGTTTCGGTATAATGCAACTTGTTCCATAGAATAAAATATGAATGGAATTAGTGATTCACTTGTTCCATGAAAAATGTGGGTCTCTTTTTTATTTGCACCGCAATCGAATAATAATATATTAATACTTGCTGGCACCCGTAACTTCGTTTGCGTGTAACTATTAATGGAAACGGAACGCTATTATTTAACTTAAGTTACTCCTTATAACATCAGTTTTATTATGCCATTGAAAGTCAGGTCAAAAATCAGTCCAGCCGTTTCAGAAATTAGACGAAACAAATGGACAGACGGACAGATAGACAAACTTTATAAGTTAGTTTTTTATATAGTATCATTAAGACAGTCGGTGCAAAACTGTTAATTTGAAATTACAAACAGCCACTTCGATTTAATTTATTTGTTCAGTACACACACGTGGCAACTGACGAGTGCTTGTGTGTGTAAGTGCAAAAATCAAATATTATAGTTGTTAGTTTCAGTCAAGTTTTGCATTTTGTAGCCCAAGCAGGAAAAATTTTACAACAAAGTATTGGTAATGTTAATGAATTAAAATAGTATCGGCGCTATCAAGATTTTCATACAAACTTTATTCCAAAACGTTGTGAATATTTTCTTCTCAATTGTTACTGCTTGAATTACAGATAAAAAGAAAAGAAGTACAGATTTCAACCTTTTATACACCACTGCTAACAACTTAATTAACTGACAAAATAGAGCCAAAGTTACCCAAAAGTTTCCATTATTACCAGAAACACAAAAGCCAAAACGACTGGGAAAATGTCTGGTTACATAAACTCTAATTTAAACATTGAGTACTTTGAACCATTATGCGTTTTGATGAAATATGTAATGATGTGTCCTTAATATTTTCTACGTTTTGAAAGAAAATTTTGGTATCATTTCAAAGTTTTAACAACGTTCTTTTAACGGAAAATATTCGCAAAAAATAATTTTGTATAATGGTGCTATTTGTTATGTGCTACTGTTTTCGTTGCAAGATAGAGAAAATTTTAACCGAAGTGTGGTTTATGATAAAATACTGTCTATACCTTTTAGGTATATATAACATCGCCATATATATATTTTAAATTTTAAGTAAAAAAGATATTATAGGGCTCCGCACCTCGAAAGAAAAAGACGGAACCGTTATAGGATCACTTTGTTGCTGTGAAAAATCAAACATCTAAGCCAACGCAATCAAAATATACAGCCGTTTATGCCGCTTTCCGCAAACTTTCGACACTCGCAAGGTCAAAATCTACATTCTACAGGGTACTTCTCGTGAACTCAGAATCTTGAAATTTGGTACGATGCAACTCTTCTAGCACAGATAAAGGAAAAATTGCGAAAACCGTAAATTTTTAGTTACATCTATACTAATATTATAAAGCTGAAGAATTTGTTTGTTTGAACGCGCTAATCTCAGGAACTACTGGTACGAAATGAAAAATTCTATTGTTGGATAGTCCACTTATCGAGGAAGGCTTTACGCTATAATATAACATCATGCTAAGTTCAATACGAGCGGAGCACCAATCAAGAATGTTACAAAATCGCGGGATTTTTTTTCCAGCTTTCGCTGCGTACGCTGTACGGTTAAAGTTTCGCTAAAATGATGTATGACAGAATTGTTCCCCTTTAAAAGTTCTACAAAAAAGTCTAGGACAATATATGTCTATCTTTTAAGGTTGGCCCACTATAACCTTTTTATGATAACCAAATTTGTTCTAAAAATAAGGATTATTTGTGAAGGTGTTTTCATAAAGATGATAATATTAATCCTTATCCAAGTAAATACGTTATTCATTACAAGCATTTAATCTAGAAGAAATTTGCCTTTTACATCATTTGATGCCAATGAGTATTTTAGAAGATATCGCAGTAATAAAATAATCAGCGCACATGATAATGTACGGCACGCGGCGCGGGCGGGCAGTCGTGAGGGGGAAGCGCTTCTCCTTCTTCGTAAATGAAGTCGCGGGTAAATTTTAGCGATATCCCAAAGTAACTGTTCCACCCAAACGAAGTCGCGGGCAAAAGCTAGTCATACAATACTGTTATATATGCGCTAATTTGTGCAAAAGGAAAAGATACCACAGCATGCAATAAAATAGAATGTTTATTCCCGTTGCCTAGCAACATGACATAAGACGATCCCTGTTCCTTTAGTTAAACATATACAACATTTCTCCCCCATAGTAAAAAGGAATATCGTACAAAGGAATCTAAATAATGTATTAAGTAAATTTAAAGTAAAATATTAACTGTCTAACCTAACATATTAAACAAAACAAAATAACATCTAAGTATATTACAAACTTAACTTATAAATAACTTCTATAATCTACACGAGGAATGTCTCTCAACAATCGGGTGGGATTTCTTGAAGAGAAGGTGCTGTTAATAATATTAGGCAAAGGAACCTCATCATTCTGTTTTCTATCTCTTTCCCCTGTCGTGTTTTCGAGTTTGGAATTGAACACATTGTCCAAAAATCCTGCCTTTGTATGCAGAACTATCTGGTTCTTATGTTTCTTAACATGCGATGACGTTTGATGATCAAAAATCAAATAAACAACTTTGCCAACTTTTCCTAAAATAGTGCCTCGTTCCCACACAAACTTATTATTGTTTAAATGTTTTTTATAAAATATTTCATCTCCCGGTCCAAAACATTTTATTTTTCTATTGTCTCCTCCGTTACTCTGCAAACACTGATTTTTGTTTACACCAGATGTGAATGACGATGATAACGAGGGCGAGTTGGGATTTATTAAGTCAAGGCGACTCCTCAAGTTCCGACCGTACACCATTCGAGCCGGTGACAAACCTGTGGCAGAATGTACAGAATTTCTATAATCAAATAAATATTTCAACAACAACTTTTTTTTTTGTTCCGTGTTATTTGTTAACAATAAAGATGATTTAATCCCTTTTTTAATAATTTTTACAAAACTTTCTGCTTGCCCATTACTCGCGGGGTGATAGGCCGGCGATGTTACATGTGTAATGCCATTGCTTACACAAAAGTTCTGAAACTCGTACGACGTGAACCCCGTCCCGTTATCGCTTACTATAGTGATCGGCAACCCAAAACGAGACATGTACTCGTACATTTTTGATATCACCTCGCTAGAACCCGTATTGTTGCATTGATACACTTCTACCCATTTTGTATGTGTATCAACTACTACTAAATACGTACGTGCATGAATTGGTCCTAGGAAGTCTATATGTATTCTTTCAAAAGAATTTTTTGGATAGGGCCAGGGTGCGGGCGGGACGCGCGGCGGAGATGGCCGCAACTGTGAACACACCGCACACGACCTTATCATGGACTCTATCGTGCCGTCTATACCCGGAAACCAAAGCCTCGACCGGGCCTCGGCTTTAGTTTTAACCATACCTAAATGAGATCTATGTAACTCCGTTAAAACTTCAGATTTGAGTGTTTCAGGTATGACTACCTTATGACCGCGCATTATACATCCATTTTCATAGGATAATTGTGCTCTACATAAATGAAAAGATTTCAGACTATCATCAACAACCTTTTTAGGCCAACCGATCATTATGTAATTTTTTACTTTTTGTAACAAAGGATCTTTTAAAGTCTCTACGCGAACTCTACTAATGGTTACAGGTATATCATCATTAATTATAAAATTAATATAAGATACCCTGCCGACATCGTCCGGTCCACCGGTCGCCTCAGCCGACTGCACATCCGGCAAGATAGCCCGAGAGAGGTAGTCGGCGCAGTTGTCGGCACTGCGAACGTACTCAATGTTGTAATTGTAAGCACTTAAAAACATAGCGTATCGTTGCAACCGATTAGCAGATACCTCTGGTATACCTTTATATGGTCCAAAAATTGAAATCAAAGGTTTGTGGTCCGTGCGCAAAGTGAAAGGTGTCGATCTACCATACAAATATTGGTGAAAACGTCTAACCCCAAATATTATCGCTGTTGCCTCTATTTGAATCTGCGAATACCGTTTCTCCGCAGAGTTAAGTGTACGAGATGCAAAGGAAGTAGGCCGCTCCGCCCCCGTCTCGTCCACCTGCGACAACACCGCACCGAGCCCGCTCGGAGAGGCGTCCACTGTCAATATTAACTTCGCGTTTGGATTGAAATGTGTTAACACGTGATCGAATGCGAGCCGGTTTTTTATTTCACTAAATGCGTGTTCATGCGCCGCCGTCCATGTCCATTTAGTACCTTTTTTTAATAGTTCATACAGAGGAGTCAGCAATGATGAAGCCCCGGGAACAAAATTTCTATAATAATAGACTAAACCTAAAAATGACTGTAACCTACTGACATTGTCCGGCCTAGGCGCATTCACAATAGCCTTAACCTTGTCCGGCGACTTCCTTAAACCGTTTTTATTGATGACGTATCCTAAATAACTGATTTCATCCTTAAAAAATTCACACTTACTCCTCTGTAGCGTAAGCCCCGCGTCCTGCAGTCTCTTTAGTACAGCGTGAATTCTTCTCATGTGCTCTACTCTGTTCGAAGCTGTTATTAAAATATCATCGAGCAGACATAAAACACCATCCATACCCGCGAGTACACCCTCCATTGCGCGCTGGAAAATAGACGGCGCGCTGGTCAAGCCGAACGACATACGAGTATATTTGAACAACCCGCGGTGTGTATTAATGCACGTTATCTCCTGACTATCCTCATCGAGTACGAACTGATTGTACGCCATAGACAAGTCGAGTTTAGAGAACTGAACGGGGGGGGCGTACAAGCGTGAAAACAATTCATGCACCGTGGGCAAAGGATAATGTTCGACGACTAATTGCTTATTAATCGACACGGAGTAGTCGACGCACAACCTCACCGAGACGTCGCTTCTTGCACTTATATTTTCTGAACCGACATTGAGATGAAGCATGGTTCCTACGGCCGCACACGGAGCACCTCTCTCTGCTCGTGCCGCTGCTCTGCCCGCCCTGCTGCACGCTGTTGACCTGCCCGGCGCCGCTGACGGAGCCCGCGACGCCGCCGTTGTGCTCGCCCTGCCGTACGCTGTACACCTGCGCGACGCCGCACACGGGAGCCCCGACGACTCCGCCCGCAGTCCGCGCGCATCGCCCGCTCTCGGCCAACTCTACTGCCTTCGACATGGTCAATGTCGCAATGTCCTGCTCGAACAATTTCGCTCTTTCCGGACATGCTGTCATTCCCATGACGAAGCGATCCCTCAGCGCCTCCTCTACGTCGCTGAAGCCGCAGTCCGCCGTAAGCCCTCTGAGACGGGCCGCCCATTGTATATGCGTCTCGCCTGGTTCTTGTGCTGCCGAATAGAATTTGTGTCGCTCACTAAAACCGTGACATTTTGAGACAAAATGCTTATCTAGCAGAGCTATAATTTCCTCGAAGGCAACATCCTCGATCTTTTTCGGCAATGCGAGATCCGACGCGAGCTTAAATGTGGCATCACTCAAAGCACTTAGCAATATAGCACGCTGTTTAATTCCGGTTGTATCACTTTTAGTAACGTCGTTCGCTATAAACCATTGCAACAAGCGCCCTTTGACGCTTTTCCAATCTTGTGCGAAATGGTCAAATACCGGCAGGACTCCATACGAAAACGACATTATGCGTTACTACACCGCTTTATTCACAACTAGCTTTTGCCCGCGACTTCGTCCGCGTGGAACAATACTTTGGGATATCGCTGAAATTTACCCGCGACTTTATTTATGACTAACGAAAGCGGAATCCTATTTTTTTAAACGGAACCCTAAAATAAAAGTAGCCTATGTACCCTATAACATCAGCTATCTGCTAGTGAAAGTCCGGTGAAAATCGGTCCAGCCGTTTCAGAGATTAGTCGAAACAAACAGACAGACAGACAGACCGACTTACAGACAGACAGACGGACAGACAAAAATTAAAAAAAAAATGTATTTTATTGTAAGTACCGAAAATACTTTCAGATTCATTATGTAAAAAGCTGTTAATTTGAAGTTACAAACAGACACTTAAATTGTATTTAACTGTATAGATGTATAGATATTATAATGTATTATATTTTAAGATATTATCAATTTGATGTTTATAAAATAACTAAACTATTTAACTAAACTAAACTAAACATTAACCCGCACGCGCACCCCGCCTTGGTGACGCCCACTTCGAAACGGGCCGTGCAGCAGAAGTCGTAATATTTTAATTTCGCCATAACTTCAAAACCAAACGTCCAATTTTAATCATTCAAAGACCAAATATTATCTACATAAACTGTACTTAGTGATGAAATAATTTATTTTGATAAGGATTAATAACATGAGTAAAATAAACGCGTTTAAATGTAGTCCAAAAAAAATTCAAGATTTCTAAATAAAAAAATGGTTGTTGTGCCTCACTCGACATAGATAGGTATAGTGTGTCGCGGACTTTTTTGTAGATATTTATAAGATCTACAATTAATTAGAACATTTTATGGTTCTATCTTTTATAGTTTAGGCAGCGTACGCAAAATAAGTAACTTTTCTGGTTGATTTTTTACACCTTGTGTCCGAAAAACCCAATTATCTTACGGAACCCTATGTTTTTCCAAAATAAAATTTAGCCTATGTTACTCGTGGATAATGTATCTTTCGAATGGTGAAAGAATTTTTAAAATCGGTCCAGTACTTTTTGAGCCTATTCATTACAAACAAACAAACAAACAAACAAACAAACAAACAAACAAACAAACAAACAAACAAACAAACAAACAAACAAACAAACAAACAAACAAACAAACAAACAAACAAACAAACAAACATACAAACAAAGTTTTCCTCTTTATAATATTAGTGTAGATATTTAGTTTAAATCCTCGTCGCCACTGTTATATATGCGCTAATTTGTGCAAAAGGAAAAGATACCACAGCATGCAATAAAATAGAATGTTTATTCCCGTTGCCTAGCAACATGACATAAGACGATCCCTGTTCCTTTAGTTAAACATATACAACAAATACAAATATTTTTTATAATTTTAAACTTACTACCCCTTTCCTCATGAACGCGTAGAGGTATTAAATTGAAATTCGTATCAAATACTCAGGTCAAGCTGTAACAAAATCACTACAGGTTTATACGGAACCCTCGGTAAGCGAGTCCGACTCGCACTTGGCTGGTTTTTTATTGCATTAATGACTAGAACTCTTAAATAATATGAGAAACTTTTCAGAAGAAACATAATATTAATAAAAATCAATATTTTCATAGGTCATACTCATCAGCGATTTGTTAAGAAAATTTCGCAAGTCTCGCGAAAATGCTCCATACAAAACTCGTGCTTTACTGTGACGTCACTTCTAATAGTGAAAGTGTATGAAATATATTAAGGCCTCAGCAACATATTTGTAAATCTTTGGAATTTCTGCGTTTAAGTTGTTTAAGTTCATACTTACCATAATTAATGTTTTGTGACTGATGTAGGTTTTTTTAATAATTTAGCAAAAAAAAACACTTTTTTGCAATTTTACGATGAATCTTGTTACTAAACTTCACATATATTTTTTTATTTTTTATTTAGTAGTAAGTAACTAAGTAATGCCTCAATATTTCTGAGTTTATAAATGAAACTAAATTTTTAATATATTGTAGCCGGCAACCCCAATTCTAAATACCACTGAGCATTTAGTGTCATTATTTCGATATTAATTAAATTAGTGTTTGACAGTTTCAGAATTGGTGATTGATTGTAACGCATTTGGTAAGTTTATGGAGGGGAACGGAACAGATGGGACGATTACTCATATATTACCCGTATAGGCTTAAACAATGCCTTAATGTACTCATTTGTCAAAGCATGTAAATAAAATGAATTTCGTATTGTTATCTTTCTGAGAATAACTTACCATAATAATTATCATTCTGTGAGAAATAATATTTTAGTGAATACTGTTGTCGGCAAAATGTGCAAATACAACATGAAAGATTACTTAAATAGAACCTAAATCTAACATAGCTACTAATAATAATCTATACTATAATATAATATAAAAAAGAGGAAAAGTTTGTTTGTTTGTTTGCATCGAATAGGCTACGAAACTACTGGACCGATTTTGATAAAATTTGTCACAGATGTAGAGTAGACCACGGGGAAGGACATAGGTCACTTTTTATTGCGGAAAAATGTACGGCTCCTCCGAGATTTCCCTTAGCGCGCACGAAGTGGCGGGGAACATCTAGTCTAATATAAACTAATATAATATGACGACCTCTGTGGCTCAGTGGTTCAGCACTTTGGTGCTCAAGCCGGAGGTCGCAGGTTCGAATCCTGCCGACGGAACAAAAAGTTTTTCTGTGTTCCTGGGTCATGGATGTGTATTAAATATGTGTATAATATAATAAAAATCTTAAATATATGTATAGTATAAAAGTATTAAATATACTTACCGTTGTCTGGTACCTGTAACACAAGTTCTTCGGATACTTAGCACGGGGCCAGATTGACGTGGTGTGAAGCGTCCATAGATATTATTATTATTATAATATACTATAAAGAGATTTGGTCGTTTGTTGTCATTATCGTTTGTTAAAATTTCGAAATTTAACTGCGACAGATGGTGAAAATGTTTATTACAGCCTAAAGTATCGCATTAATTGGATTAGACAAAACAATTAATTTTCATTTATCTATAATTAATTCTGCCAAAACAAAAGGGACAGAAAGAAATAAGTCCGATGTTTTCACACTTTGGAATCGATGGGTTTCATTAATTTACGTAAAACCTTTGATTAGTTCTTCTTTTTAATATAATAAATACATCTATGCGTAAAGCAAAAACTTTAAGTACAGTTTTACGAGAAACGTGTGAAAGGCGGAGTATAAAATTTGGCACAGTTAAAGATTATGTGGAGGACGGTGTTAATTATGTTTTATTTACATTAAAATATTTTAATGTAAATAAAACATAATTAACACCGTCCTCCACATAATCTTATATGGAGGACGGTGTTAATTATGTTTTATAATGATGTTATAATATATTATGTTATAATATGTAATAATATATTCCCGTTGTTTTTCTTCAAGATAATAATATTATAATCTTGAAGAAAAACACAACGGGAACCGCCTGCGTAGCAGCTGTAATTTGATATAAATAGGTTGTGCTCCGCGTGCATGTGTCATGAGTGAATGAGGTCCAAAACTTTTTTTTGCTAAATTAGTAAACAAAACCTACATTAGTTTACTTACATCATATACAAAAACATTCATTATGGTAAGTATGAACTTAAACGCACAAATATCGGAGATATTTACAAATATTATGTTCCTGTGGCGTATACTTCATATTACACTTTAACCTGGCCATGACGTCACAGATAAGTACGACTCTAGCATGGAGCATTTTCACGGGACTTGCTGTCATCTCGCTGTGGAAATCGCTTTACCTTTGAAAATATTAACTTTTGATATACGGTTTCTTCTGAGAAGTAACTCATATTTTAAGAGTACTATTAATTTATGCAATAAACAAAATTCAGTCGTCAAGCCTATTTAAGAAGTCAAACTACTGACACGCTGTTTTAGCCGTGCGGCAGAGAGGTGCTTGTAAAATATAGTAGCAAACTATAACCAACCCAGCAAATGAAGCCCGTATACACCGAGCCTTATTCAGGATATGTCACCGTAAAATTGTAAAAACCGTTAGATTGTAATATGACTAGTTAAATTGTAAAATGTTGAAAGACTGTGGATCCGAATATTTTGCTTAAAATTTAATACATTATTTTTCGTTACATTATAAATATAAAGGAAATAATCTTTCGACAGATTTTTTTAGTTATATTACAATCTAATTGTTTTTACAATTTTACGGTGATATCCCAACAAACAAAAACGTCGTATAAGTCAAGGCTTGTACGACTTCCAGTTTTATTTCAGTTTTATTATAGTAATGAGGTGAGTAATAGGTCCTTTAGACGTCTTTAATACCAATATGTCAAAATAAATAGGTCATAACAACGTCAGCAAGATTAAACTACACGACTTTATATTATAGTTTAAACTAAAACGTTTGTACGACAACTCAATAAACAACCTATATATGACGTTTAAAAATAATAATGAAGCAGTTGTATACACGTTTTTATAATGACGTTTGTAAGACGAACCCTATCTTGTCTAACAGCAGTCAATTCGAGACACTTTAGTGACTTGGTAGTTCATTTGCGACTTAAATATAGCTTTTATATTACATGTTTTCGATTAAAAGTTATGCCCTAACTTGAACCAACCTTGTTGTCGCTTTGGAGTCAAATGTTTACTTTTAAACGAAAATAAATAAAAATAGATAGAACATTCATTTTTATGTCGTTTAAAAGTAGTAAACTTCAAGCATTTAAATAAAAAATATATGTAACAAATCACAAAATTAATTAGAGCATCAAACTTCTTGGCCTTTTTACTGTTAATCCAGTCCAAAATAAAGAATGAACCATTATACTATCGTGATTCCGTACATAAATTGGCGAAGATACTGCGCCAGGGCTGGGAGCCAGTTAAATTTAGAATATATGCGCGCTGGACTTGGCCCCACGCCAAAACTATATTTTATATCTTAACCTAGCATCGCATTGTGTGAAGACACCCTTAGATTTTTAGGGCCGCTTATAGAACTATAAATTACTGTAGGTCTTTTTATCTAATCTATATCTTAACATTATAAAGCTGAAGAGTTTGTTTGTTTGTTTTAATGCGCTAATCTCAGGAACTGTGTTTGATAGTCCATTTATCTAGAAAGGCTTTAAGCTATATAATATCACGCTGCGACCAAATGGAGCGAATAATCAGTGGAAAATGTGGAAAAAAACGGGAAAAATTATTCATCTTTGAGGGCTTCCGTTGTTTGTTTGAACGCACTGATCTCAGGAACTGCTAAATCAAATTGAAAAAATTTTTTTGCGTTGGATAGTCCATTTATCGAGGAAAACTTTAGGATATATAACATCATGCTGCAATCAATAGGAGCGAAGCATCAGTGAAAATATTTGAGGGCTTCCATTACGTGCGCTGCTTAAGCGGTTCAAGCTATCCAAAAACTATGTATGAAAGAATTATTCTTCATTAAATAATCTAAAATAATATCCTCGACAGTATATGTCTATATTTTAAGATTGACTCACTATAACCTTTTTATGTATAATACAATATTTTTCTATTTTATAATTCAGTCGTGGCTTAAGATTTAAAAAATAACTTTTAGAGAACTGAAGGTAAACAATTATGAATCTTAATAAAACTTATTACTTATAATGCTTTTGTGTACTTTTGCACATTTTACTATACAAAAGTACACAAAAGCCGGTGCAAATTTTATGAAATATTAAACGTTTCAACTTTCAACATTCAAATTTTGAGTAAAAAATTAAATTCGAGAACTCGACTTTGTATGTTTATCTTTGACCGACATTTTTTTTATTTTATATGTTTCTAGATATTTCCAGCGATTTTCTACGTGAAAAAGTTAGTTTCGTCGGAACCGTACATGTTTCCAAACCAGCCTATGTATTTATTTAGAGCCTAAACTACTATCAATCGGTGCAGTAGTTTCTGAGACTATTCAATGCAAATACATAAACAAATCTTTATAGTATTACTAAAGATTAGATGTTGGCTGTGACATCATGTGTGTGAAAATAAATTCCACGGCAACTGTACACTCGGCTGCTATAAAAGTAACATATGCATCCAGAGCCTAAACTACTAACCGTACCATAGGGTTGACATCTATCCAATGACACTAAAGTAATATTATTTCTAAGCGATGCTACACAAGTGTAAAAATTATATAACTTCAATGTTTCTCTAGGATCATATGCTTTGAAGTTGCGAACAAAGTTAGGTTACCTTATAGTAGACAGAAACTTTTAAATTAAAAATTATCAAAGTTGCAGTCATGATAACTTTCTCTGCAGTATCCTTGGGTTTGTGCAATAAAGTGACGACCGTTCGTAGCATTCTTACAAAATGATATTAGTATCAGAACTAAGAATTATACGTATTTTTAATGCTATTTTATTTCAAACTAGCTTTTGCCCGCGACTTCGTCCGCGTTGAACAATACTTTGGGATATCGCTGAAATTTACCCGCGACTTTATTTATGACTAACGAAAGCGGAATCCTAATTTTTTAAACGGAACCCTAAAATAAAAGTAGCCTATGTTAGACCCTATAACATCAGCTATCTGCTAGTAAAAGTCCCGTGAAAATCGGTCCAGCCGTTTCAGAGATTAGTCGGAACAAACAGACAGACAGACCGACTGACAGACAGACAGACGGACAGACAAACATTTAAAAAAAAATGTATTTTATTGTAAGTACCGAATATACTTTCAGATTCATTATGTAAAAAGCTGTTAATTTGAAGTTACAAACAGACACTTAAATTGTATTTAACTGTATAGATGTATAGATATTATAATGTATTATATTTTAAGATATTATCAATTTGATGTTTATAAAATAACTAAACTATTTAACTAAAGTAAACTAAACTAAACATTAACCCGCACGCGCACCCCGCCTTGGTGACGCCCACTCCGCAACGGGCCGTGCAGCAGGAATCGTAATATTTTAATTTCGCCATAACTTCAAAACCAAACGTCCAATTTTAATAATTCAAAGACCAAATATTATCTACATAAACTGTACTTAGTATTGCAATAATTTATTTTGATAAGGATTAATAACATGAGGAAAATAAACGCATTTAAATGTAGTCCAAAAAAAATCAAGATTTCTAAATAAAAAAATGGTTATTGTGCCTCACTCGACATAGATAGGTATAGTGTGTCGCGGACTTTTTTGTAGATATTTATAAGATCTACAATTAATTAGAACATTTTATGGTTCTATCTTTTATAGTTTAGGCAGCGTACGCAAAATAAGTAACTTTTCTGGTTGATTTTTTACACCTTGTGTCCGAAAAACCCAAATATCTTACGGAACCCTATTTTTTTCCAAAATAAAATTTAGCCTATGTTACTCGTGGATAATGTAGCTTTCGAATGGTGAAAGAATTTTTGAAATCGGTCCAGTACTTTTTGAGCCTATTCATTACAAACAAACAAACAAACAAACAAACAAACAAACAAACAAACAAACATACAAACAAAGTTTTCCTCTTTATAATATTAGTGTAGATATAATTTTAAATGGATTTAAACACTATGATGCTTACATTTTCCCCCCTATTTCAGTAAAACAACGAAATAGACAATTTTACTAATTTTTTCGTCGAATAAATTGTTTATTATAGACCATTTATTAATATTAAAAAAAAAACGAGGGAAAAATAATAAACTTGTTATAGGAAAGAGAGCGAAATACGGCCAATGAGACGTCATTGCTTTATTTCGTCGTACATTTTTCATAGCTAGAATCGTTTGGTGAAAAGAGAGGGACATTTTTGTTTTGTTTACTTATAATCTGTAATCGCGTCAACCGAAATAACTTTTCTTTTAAACATAAGTTAGTTTATTCATCAACTATTAACTTCCATTTTATTATTATGATTCTTGGGTTATTTTGGCTAGCGTACCCAATATCAATAAAAACACTAAGTTTGGATTCTGGCCTGATTATTAAGAAATAGTTAATTCTAATTTCGTTATTGCTAAGTACGTAAAATATACATGTAAGATTTGTAACCCAAATAAACAGCAAAATAATCTGTAGAAAGTGGATTAATTAAGAAAATATTCCTCCTAATTTTCTTCAATTTACTTTAGGATTCGGAGAGCATTGACTCGTTGAAAACAATTATTTTCGGCCGTATTCTATAGAATGATAATTTTATTTGGCAAAACATTAGAGAGAAAAACTGAATTTATCATAAATAATTACAGATATATTATGTCATAAAAATCATTTATGCTTAGCAATCAATCAACCAATAATTTATTTCACAGAATATGGTTATCAATGGCGGATACAATAAGTACATCAGTTCTTACACATCCTACCATAACAATGGTGTGTGAATATGTCAACAAGTAATTATTAATTATTATTTACTTTAGAAAATTCAAATTCAATTAGTTACATATTATATTTATTATTTTATACGGCACATTAATACTTAGAGTAATTCAATAATGTCATAATATCGAGAGTGCAATTTAATGAGCGTCTGTACGTACTGTGCCTGAACTAGTCGTAGAAATCTAAATATCTGCATTTTATCTACATATCAGCGACCTTTTTTACAATTTAAAAATTTTATTCAAATGTTTCATTTTTATTCGCAAGTTTTGCTTTAATATGTTAGAAATTTTTAATTGTAAAACATCCCAAAACAAAAATAAAAATATAAATAAAGTATCCCACGGGAAAAAATATTTTTAGTGAAAATAGAAGCCTATGTTTTAATCCAGAGCCTAAACTACTTAATATAAAGTTTCATCAAAATATGTTCAGTAGTTTTTGCGTGAAAGACTAACATACATCCATACATATCTATACATCCATCCTCACAAACTTTCACATTTACAATAATAGTAGGATTTGTCAATATTAATAATAAAATATCATAAGCAACAATATTTTAAAAAGTATGTACTACTAACATCTCGTACGTTAATCCGGGTACATATCTTAGACTTGGTGTGGCTGATTTACCGCCGCCTTAACCCAGCTTAATTTATTGCTACAAACATTACATAATAGGCTACACGACTACATCTAAAATATTTAGTTTCATTAATGTACTCAGAAAATTTGAGGCATTACTACTTCGTAAATGTAAAAAATTATAATATTTTATTTATAGTTTAGTAATTAGAGACATCTAAAAAGTACAAAAAAAAATAATTATTTTTTTGCTAAATAAGTAAACAAAACCTACATCATTAGTTTACTTACATCATATACAAAAACTTTTATTATTACATGTATGAACTTAAACGCACAAATATCGGAGATATTTACAAATATGTTCCTGCGGCCATATACTTCATACACTTTAACATGGACGTGACGTCATATCTACGTACGACTTTAGTATGGAGCGTTTTCACGGGACTTGCGAAATTTAGTAAACAAATCGCTGTACCTTTAAAAATATTGACTTTTGATATGCGGTTTCTTCTGAGAAGTTACTCATATTTAAGAGTACTATTCATTTATGCAATAAAAAAAATCAGTCGTGTAGCCTATTACACAACGCTTGCTGTGTATTATTTTAATACTAATATTGTAAAGAGAAAATTTTTGATTGTTTGTATATTTGTTTCCATTGCATAGGTTTAAAACTATTGACCCAATTTTTGATAAAAATTTGGCTCAGATACAGAGTAGACTACGGGAAAGGATACAAGCTGCTTTTTATTGCGGCAAAATTAAATTTTCTTTGAAATTCTCGCGGGATTTCCTTTTGCGTGCATGAAGTCGTGGCCAATATTACATTATAGTATGTTATAAAATGGATAGATGGACGAATAGTACGTGTTATTATTTCAAGCAAAAACAACTAATACTATTTTTTTTGTTTCCGCGACTTCTTGCGCGCAAAAGTTAATTTTGTAGGAACCGTTCATTTTTCCACAATAAAAAGTAGCTTTTGTCCTTCCTCGTGGTCTATTCTATAATTATCTGTACTAAATTTCATCAAAACAAAAAAAGCAAACAAACAAACTTTTCCTCTTTATTATATTAGTATAGATTTACTGCAACATACCTTTTTTCGACATTTTTAGGGTTACGTACCCAAAGGGTAAAAACGGGACCCTATTACTAAGATTTTGCTGTGTGTCCGTCCGTCGTCTTTCTGAAATGAAGGCTGGCTGGAATCTAGGCTGTATCTGAAAAACCGCGATAGCTAGACAGTTATTTTTTTAATAAATTATGCATTTCTGTTGCCACTATAAAAAAAAAATACTAAAAACAAAATAAAATAAATATTTAACGATAGCTCCCATACAACAACCGTGATTTTTTGCCATTTTGTATGGAACCGTTTGTGCGCGAGTCTTACTCACACTTGGCCATGCTATATAGTTTGCTATTGATGCTAGTAAAATAAATTATTTAATTTACTTACGGATTGACACATTGTTTGTGCTAAATCGATTATATGTGTAAGTAAAAACGTAAGATATTACTCATATAACTTTCACATATAAATAATACGAACTTACAGTTACTTAAAACACATTGTTTAAAAATACCGATGCGTCCTGAGACACAAAAGTTCGTAACTCGCGGTAAGTGCTAGCTGATTTACAGGCTCTAACTTCTTTCAACTTCAACTTAGGATTCAGTGAAAATACGTTAGTTTTACGTCACGGAAATAGTCATTTATATGATTAACGGCGATAGTTATGGACGTAAACCTATGTTATTAAGCACTGGTAAGAAAAGTATTTTGCAAGCAGTGTGAATGTTGTTACGTATTGTAAGTGAATCGCTTTTATGTTATTAAAGTGCACAAATATATTAAGAAGTATAAATATAGTAAGAAGATGTTGAATTCTATCTGAATTCTGGCTTACACTTGGCATGACATACCTTTTGAACGCTTAACTTCATAAAGCGCAGTTATTAATTTTATTCAAAGTGTTTTATTTAATCTCATATCCACTATCTTCAACCTAATCTAGCCCTACATCTTATAGAAGAAAATAAGAGAAAATCCAAAGTAGAAAAAATATTATGGCTAAATATTTTGTTTGCTACGCATAGTGTCTACGACCGTAGCTGCAGCTACGACGTGTGCTACGATGACCGACCGTTTGCTACGAGTCATCTACGCGGCTACGATACGTTAATAATAATAATTAATTTGATGATTTCTACAATCTTTAAATAATATAAAATTATCGTGGTACAGGAAATAACAATAGAACCCCTCCGAAATGATTTTTCTGTTATTAAGTATGAGCCACCGCATATTTATTTTTGTTAATTTTTAAATAAAAAACACAAGAACTTTAAATTTTTACCCTTCTAACAACCCAAATTGTTGAATTGCGATATTAGTACTTTAATAAGTTTTAGCACTTAGTGGTTAATAACATTTATAATGTTTATTTCTTATATTCTTTCGACGTATGTAGATCGACGTCTGTGTAAAGCTTTGTATAAAGTAATCCGATTCGCAGAAATCCTTTACATTTTAGTATCTAAAAAATTTAATTTTACAAATAATGGAAATCAGATTTTGTTATAAAAAGTTTGTTTATCATCTTATACTCTTAAAACACTCCCCTAAAAGTTCAATACATTGATTCGCCTATTTTCGTCACAAAACGAAAACAGAATTTTTATGAATCTTTTGGAACCAATTCCGGAATCTAGGGGAGATTAAAACGCTACTACCCTCAGGACCGTCTGTTTCGGTTGACATTAAAATTGAGTTATTAAAATTCCGAGAGCGTTTTTGTATTACGGAGCCGTCAGTTTGTTAAGGCCGGGATCTTTGTGAAATCCCACTTAATTACACATACTTTTGATGCGAAGTACATGTTCCAATTTATCACCTTTTCCTAGCTAGTGTAGAATAGGAGTTGGTAAATGAAACACTTGTATATTGCTGTAAAGCACACCCACTCTGGTCGGCGGTCGGTAAAGGAATGGTAGTGCCAGCGAGTGCGTGGGGAATCCCACCACTCACCCTGCCCCCACCACACCACCGATACCACGCCCCATAGTGTGCGTGTTTTATATTTATTATTATGAATGTCAATACACTACAGCTAGATGCAAAAAATGTGTCAAATATGTCATCAGTGACCTAGTCACAATACCGACCTTAATTGCGAATTCGCATAGCATCTCTAATGTTTGCGAGCTCGTATAGGGTCAATTCTGCTAAATAAAACCAGCAATAAGACAATTACAATCAAGTCTCGACACGCTAAAACTGTCAAACCGGTATTCTCGTAAACGATAAAGCAGCGTCTAACGGCCCCTGATTGGTCGAAACTTCACAAAGTCAGTTTACGATAATATATCGCTTCACTTATAATACGATCAAAGTAAAATGAAAGTCTACTTTAAATACGAGAATTGAGGTTATGGACTCTAGTATACAATCTCGCGGATGGGGATCCTCTTCTTTCGCATAATTTTATTTGTCATAATTTCATTTGGCATACATCACTTGGCATAATTTTAGTACGCATAATAATACTTTGGCATAATGGTTTTTTGGCATACTACATCATTAGGCATAAATATCATTTAGACTAATATTGTTTGTCCTAATTTAATGAGGCATAACTCGTAAGGCATAATTTTTCTTGTCATAATAATACTTTCGCATAATTGGTTTTTGGCATAAACTCGTTAGGCATATTTTTTTGTCATAATAAATTCAAAGCATTTTGTCACAAGGCACAAATATACATAAACTGGAACGACATAATGAAAATACGGTTAAGGTAATTAAACGCATATTAATAAAATATTCAAAGCAGGTATTAAACTCATATACCTAGTGTAACATGTGTAACAGTAGGTTTAGTTGCGGCGGGGTGGCCCTTGGGCCACCCGTAAGCCGCTGACATGTTTAAAATAATTAGCTTGGCATGTTCTTTGATAGCAGTTCGTGTTTTTGTCCAAGTTTATTTCGTAATCAGTCGTAAAATTACAATTATAATTGTTATTTCGTCTTAACTCGCACACCCAGTAGAATTTATCATTCATATCATGTGAAAAAAAATGCTACAAAGATGTATGCGTAAATATAATAGTATGCTTAAATATCATTATGCGTAAATATATTTATGCTTTTTAATATTATGCAAAAAAATATTATTCTTAATGAACATTATGCGTAAAAAAATATATGCCTTACAATAAGTATGCCTAACAATTATTATGCTTTTAGTAATTATGCGAAAAAAAATTATGCTAAGAAAGTTATGACAAATGAATATTATGCGAAACTACTATTAGGTCAAATGAAATTATGCCAAGTAAAATTATGACATATGATTTTATGCGAAAAAATAGGGAACCTCGCGGATGTGATGCGGATTCACAATCATGTGTGGGAGCCCGTTATATTTATCTATATTATCATTACAATCGAAATAATATACAAATATCTCAACTATAAACCTAATTTAATAAATAAGATTAAGGTACGTTACCCACATCTTCCGACCGAGATTAAGTTCTTTACAATAATATAATATATTCCTTTTTCCTAGATGCTTTAGGTAGTTTTTAAATCTGTATTTTATTTTAAATATCGTAATGTAACCTTTTATGTCATTAACAATAAAAAAATATGAAACATTAACATGTATAAATTAATTTAATGTATTTGTTATTACATCTACAATAATACCATCGCAACTGAAAGCACTTTCGGAAATAAATAATTTATGTTATTTCCAAACAAAGATGAAACATTAAAATGTACAAATTAATTTAGTGTATTTGTTATTACATCTACAATAATACCATCGCAACTGAAAGCGCTTTCGGAAATAAATAATTTATTTATTTCTTTTATTCGTATTAAATAATCTGCAGCAGTAGACACTGCATACATTTTGTTGTGGCAGTAGAGTATAAATTGTATCTGCTTGACAGCTTTATTATAGTTTATATCCGTTGTTAATTACAATTTATGTGTAAATTTGGATGGTTTAACACAATCATACTGTCACCACAACTTCAATTTTGGTTTGCGACCTTTGAAAAACTTATTTTTCGTTATTAAAAATCTTGTTTTTTTGTAGCTGACAATTAATAATAATAATATCTATGGACGTTTCCACACCACGGCAACTTGGTCCTGTACTAAGTATCCGAAGAATTTGATAATAGATAACAGAAATATTTTTAATACTTTTATACCACACAAGATGCTGCCCGCGACCTCGTGCGCGCAAAAGGTAATTTCGCAGAAACCGTAATTTTTTTTTGCGATGAAATGTCTATGTCCTTTTTCGCGGTCTACTCTACATCTGTGCCAAATTTCCTTAAAATCAGTCCAGTAGTTTCGGAGCCTATTCGATGTAAACAAACAAACTTTTCCTCTTTATTATATTGGTATAGACATACATTTTAAGATTTTTTTATACTTCACATAATTTATATGCAATACACATCCAAGGCGCAGGAATACAGAAAAATGTTTTTTGTCATTTCGGCGGGACTCGAACACGAGACCTCCAGCAAAAACGCTGATGCGCTAACAACTGAGCCACCGAGGTTTTCAAATCCTTAGTATTGATCACGAATGCGTTGGAAGCTGGCTGCTGTGTAAAACTATGTTTGTAAATGGATAGTGGAGAGTGGACACCGTCTATTCCATTATCGAGGTCTTCAAGTTCTCTGTGTCTTAAAGTAGCCATACGGCATACACCATACTGTCTATAGGGTTCAACCAATAGGCATGATGCTACCGATTGGATCAGTTAGAACTGACCGTATATACGTGTGGGTATGATACTTATACGTCCGTAGTATATATGGACGAACTGCAGATTAGGAAACAACCGGACGTTAGACAGTACGGTGCTGCTGTTATGTATCCTAGTAATATTATAAATGTAAAACTTTGCAAGGATGTATGGATGGGTGTTTGTTCCTTTTTCATGCAAAAACTACTGAACGGATTTGAATGAAATTTGGTATGGTAATAGTTTAGACTCTGGATTAAAACATAGGCTAGTTTTTATACCGGAAAAGTACAGTATTCTCGCGGGATACCCGATAGTATATTTACGCGGGCGGAGCTGCGGGAAACAGCTAGTTATTTCTATGCTCAAAATTATCAAGTGTAGTATAGTGAGTATTTTTTTTTATGTGTGACTACATATAAATTCTTAGGTCAGCGTTTTGTGTATTTTGAGCAACTGTTTCGGTTTATGCATGTTTATATAATGATTATGTAATTTTGATTATTAATAAATTGGATCTTGAATTGACTAGACGTTTCACACGAAACAATGTGTCTACACTAAAATACATCTCAAAGTGTCTACTCCTAGACATATCACACAAAATTTCTCGGGCACCCGGCACATACACACTCGCACTAAGTTAGAACAGATCTGACGTCATTGATGACATCACACTTAGAATTCCCCGTCGTCACGTTAGAGCTAAGTAGAAAGCGAATCCTATATTTATCTTCATACTAAAAGCGTTTTCATGTTCAGCTTAGGGATTATTAATTTCCCCTCCATCCTATATCTTTGAGGTCGAGACGTTATTCTGTACGATATTTATTTTAACCGACTTAAATAATTTGTATGTTGTTTCATATTCTCTTACAGATTATAAACACAAAAATATTATCTACTCAGAATCCCTATTCTCGTAATTAATTTGTACTTTTATTTTACGTTTATCTATACTAATATAAAGGGGAAAAGTTTGTTTGTTTGTTTGCGTTGAATAGGCTCCGAAAGTACTGGACCAATTTTGATGAAATTTAGCACAGATGTAGACGGGGCAGGACATGTGCTACTTTTTATCGCGGAAAAATGTACGGTTTCCGTGAAAATAACTTTTGCATGCATAAATTCGCGGGCAACATCTACTTTATTACAATAAAGAGTTTGTTTGTTTGTTTGCACTGAATATACTCCGAAACTACTACACTGATTTTGATGAAATTTGGCACAAATATAGAATACAATCACGGGAAAGGATAAAAGCTACTTTTCATCGCGGAAAAATGTACAGTTCCCTCAAGATTTCGATTTGCGTTCAGGATGTCCGGGCAACATCTAGTTGAATTATAAATGAATCGGTTTGATATCATAAACTCAATTTTGAAGTTTGGACCAATCAAAACGGGTTTGACGTTGATTTGATGTTTATAAGAATACAATTTTGCAGTTTTAATATATCGGAACTAGATTGTAACTGTAATCAAGGATTTAAAAAGCAGAATCGACTTTCTGGTTTCGTAGTTGGCGATGGATGACAAAATCGCTTACACACATTTGTCGGTCTTTCATATTTTTATATAATAATAATAATAATATCTATGGACGCTTCACACCACGTCAATCTGATCCCGTGCTAAGTTCTCGAAGAACTTGTGTTACGGGTACCAGACAACGGAAATATATTTAATACTTTTATACTATACACATATTTAAGATTTTTATTATATTATACACATAATTAATACACATCCATGACCCAGGAACACAGAAAAACTTTTTTGTTCCTTCGGCGGGATTTGAACCCGCGACCCCCGGCTTGAGCGCCAAAACGCTCAACCAACTGAGCCACAGAGGTCATCATATGTTACATCATTCCTTTGATTTCTTGAATCATTGGAAGTGATTTTATATCAATTTTATTGATTGTATTGTATATTATTTGCTGTTTGGATTGTATGAATGTATTATTTTATTATCGTATTTAGTGTTGTCAGATAATACATATTATAATATCGAATTACACAAAATCGTCTTTGTTAGGATAAAGAAACGAATATCAACGTCTTTCCTATGCCACGACCTTGAAGCAGACTTGTGAGCAAAAATTACAAATGATTGACACAATTGACACTAATGCCCTTAAGGTGATATGTATAGCGAGCCTTGAATCTGCTTAATGATCCCATTATATTATTGTTAGTATATTTTATTTCAAAATCTGTTAAATATATTACACTTATAGACAGCTACGATTGATATATTCAGTCGTCCATATCTCGGTAGCAATGAAATAAACTAAAATAAACCGAGCTAAAATCCGTAAAAGTAGCTTTATTTACACACGACGTTCTCGTCAGAGACGTTAGACTTCTTCAAATACTAAACGATAAAACTATCGCACTGTCATTTTGACGGCAACTTTGTATTCGTCTATAGTGTGCTGGGGCCTTAAACTGTTATCTCCGATACTCGAGAGTTCTCAAACTTCCATCGTTTGAACAATTCCTGTTTCGTCGCGACATTCCTCCAGAGAAGTTTTATCTGTAATTAACTAGACGTTGTGTATTCTTTTATTACGTAGTAAGCAGGCTTATTAGTGTATTATGTAAATAATGTTATACTTTAAAAATTTATGATGGTTTTTGGCGCCATATTTTATCTATCATCTATCTTCTATATCTAAATATATAAAAGTCAAACCGGACTGACACATCTATTAACGCACAGTCAAAACTACTGAACGGATTTTTCTGAAATTTGGCATACATATAGTTGTAGTGACGTAGGCATCCGCTAAGAAAGGTTTTTCGAAAATTCGCTTCCTAAAGGGGTAAAAAGGCGTTAAAATTTTGTATGGTAACCAAAATCTACGCGGACGAAGTCACGGGCAAAAGCTAGTAATATATAAAAGGTAAAGTATTATTAAGTATTAACAAATTCTTCGAAGCTCATTTTCTTTAACATAAATTTTCATATTTGGCGTGTAAGAAAATTTATGTCTTAGCTCAGTATTATTAATTACATTACCATCTGTATTTGAATTAAGCATTAAGTTCAAATATTAATTAACTAATCCAAATAATGGAACTTGAAATTATATATGATACAGTATCCCACGGGAACACTTTTTTTTCGGGGAAAAGATTGTCTTTGTGTTAATCCAGAGTTTGAACTAGTAGATGCTACTATACCAAATCCGTTCAGTAGATTCTGCGTGAAAAAGTATCAAACATCCATTCCATCCATCCGTTTTTATAAACATTTTTAATGGCTTTTAATTTTCAACGTTGTATTTAGTTTTCTGATTATATAAATATATTATATTATATAAGACAGAATACTACTTTTTATCAAGGCAAAACGTACGGTTTCTTCGGAATCGTATAATTCATTTCGTAATCTTTACTAACATAATAAAGAGTAAAATATTGTTTGTTTGTTTGCATTGAATAGGATCCGAAAATACTGGACCGGTTTTGATGAAATTGGCACAGATGTAGAGTAGACCACGGGGAAGGATATAGGCTACTTTTTATCGCAGAAAAATTACTGTGAAATTCACTATTGCGCGCACGAAGTAATGGGCAACATCTAGTTTGAAATAATTTAGCGATCACATATCAAGAATAATAACGTTATGTGTTTTATATGGAAGATATTTCTAAACTAATGCAATTTGATTCAAACAGGGGGACCTAGCAGGAACATTTGACAGCGGCGTAAACGTAACGGTATAGAATGAAAATTATATGGGCGCTATGGTGAGTTTCACAGATTTTCATACAATAAGTAAGCGGACTGATTTTTTAATTGCATAAATGAATAGTACTCTTAAATATGAGTAACTTCTCAGAAGAAACCGTATATCAAAAGTCAATATATGCAAAGGTACAGCGATTTGTATAAAAAAATTCGCAAGTTTCGTAAAAATGCTCCATACAAAAGTCGACCTACAAATGACGTCACTCTTGGATTAAAGTGTATGAATTAGGTATGAAGTATACGAAGTATTAAGCAGGAACATATTTGTAAATATCTCCGATATTTGTGCGTTTAAGCTCATACTTACCATAATGAATGTTTTTGTATGTAGGTTTTGTTTACCAATTTCGTAAAAAAAAGAAAGTTTTGGTACTTTTTAAACGTATTTAATTAGTAAACTACACAAAAAATTTTTTTTTACATTTACCGAGTAGTAATGCCTTAATATTTCTGAATATATTAATGAAACTAAATATTTCAGATGTTGTCCGATCCCCTATTATCATTCCATACATACCATTTAACGTTTAAGCCGTCGTCAAATGATCCTGCTAGGCCCACTGGATATGTCACGTGGAGGCGTAACATCAAACCTTGACCTCCTGTGTTTGCATCTCCAAGTAATGGGTGATATGAATAAGGAATAACTCCTAGCTTTGTGCAACTGTAACTACGAGTATTTCTTTTATACTACGACTTGTTTGATGTTATTCTTTGTTTTAAACTGTTACCTTGGCTTTTTGTAACAATTAGTATTGTTTCGTTTAAATAATATGTATATAATTGACATGCAGTACAATCCAATGGATACTGATAACTAGTAAACTTTTATATGTATTATTTTTGTTAAATGAACCTTGAAAGTAGTGTTGCCAAAATCAGTCTTGGTCTTGGTCTTGCAGCAAGAGTCTCGCAAGAGTCTCTCAAGTCTCGCAATTACCTATTAGCCTATTGCTATTTATTAAACGTTATTTTAGATATTAGAACAACTTAATATAACAACGTAACGTAATACCTACTCTATAACGTTGTTCTGATATCTAAAATAACGTTTAATAAATAGCAATAGGCTAATAGGTAATTGCGAGACTTGCGAGACTCTTGAGAGACTCTTGCTGCAAGACCAAGACCAAGACTGATTTGGGCAACACTACTTGAAAGCAAGCGGATATCCTGATGGCTCAATGATTAACGCCACCTATAGACACTCTGCTCTTAAAATTCCCAACGCCCCTTTGACCCCAACACCCCCATGAAATTCGACGCAAGCGTAATTTCACGCCTTTTTTTTGAGAGACCTTGATATTTAACAGGTGAAGTCGGCATTTGTGCCGAAGTATGGTTCTCTTACGTTTATTTTACAAATATTGTCGGTTTTCTAAATAGGTATCGCAAATAAAATTAAATCAAAACAACCTAAGCTTTACCCAGTGTATTCAATGATGTCTCCTAACACCATTCGCTCTTAATGTTACTTTAATGCCACGTTTTAGTGCTGAAGTTGTGCTGTAAATTACTCTGTCGTATGAGCAATAAAAACATTACGAGAGATGTTAAAACACAGTCAGTGAAGTCAGTAAAGCCGGAAACTTAATGACTATAGTGTAACTGTTAAAACTGCATTTAGACTGTTACTGAAACTGGTCTACGATAATGTAACAATTAGAAGTACTTATTATATAAAACCAGGCGAATAATGAAACGATGATTAAATTAAGGCCAATTCACACCGAAATGGCAGCGGCCGGCAGCGGCGCGACGAGCACTTTCGGTGTGAAATGATTTTAAACTTTATCTACACACTAATAAAACTTTCTATCGTTTAAAATGTTCGAAAAGGTCCCGCGGTATGCTGATAAAATTATTTCACGGCGACGCGCGACGCAAACCTACACGCGGCCAGCCCTACCTACTCTATTTCGGTGTGAATCGGCCCTTAGGTGATGCACAAGTCACATGCCGTCCTTGTCATTTCAGCTAGCAAATACAACGACAGCCTGTGAATAGGGCTCTTAATTATTTTAATTAGCGTTTCAGTAATGCTGTTAGGTAGTCAATTTTTAATAGGATTAAACAAGACACAATCTATTAATAACTAGCTTTTGCCCGGGGCTTACTCGTAAATACAGTAGTCCATGGGAACACTACTCTTACGGATATGTATAATAATATTATGTCCTTCCCCGTGGTCTTCTTTACATCTATGACAAATTTCATTAAAATCGGTCAAGTAGTTTACGAGCCTATTCAATGCAAGCAATCAATCCTCTCCTCCTTATAATATTAGTGACGTGAATATCGTTATGAGACTTATGTCAAATCCCATACATTTTTGTTTTTGAACTTTGTCGTCATAACTAGTGGCAACTTGACTAAATGCTCTGGTTTTTTAATATTGATATTATTTAACCATTATAGTATCAGTTAATAGTATCAGGCGTTACTCTGCGAAAATCATTAGCATACAACTTAATATTATATATCTGGCAATAGCATTAATTACCAGCGGCTTCGCCCACGTGAAATTAGGGTTTCAAATTTCATCCTCTTTTTTACCCCCTTGGGGTTGAATTTTGAAAAATCCTTCCTTGGTGAATTTCTGGTGAATTCATATGAGAAATACGTGTGCAAAATTGCAAACTTTTAGCCTTAGGGGTTTGGTTTGTGCGTTGATACATCAGTCAATCAACTTTGCCTTTTATATATAAAGATTATCCCGCAAAAAAGTGCACGCATAAGCATCCGTAAAGCACCTCTCTCCTCCCATACTGCTTATGCTGAAGAAACAAACAAGATAGTGCAAGGCCCCATACTACCATGCAGGTTACAGAACCTCAATTTTCGTAATTAAAGTAGAATTCATTATATACTTTGTTTGGATTTAAAGTGTAGCGACACGTTACCATGAACGGATTTTATGACGTTTCGGCCAATCAGAGCGCGTTTCACGTTAGTTTAACGTTCATAAAAACACCTTTTGAGAGTTTAAGCGTGTCAGGACTTGATTATAATCGTATTAATGCAGGTTTATTTAGCAGAATTGCCCCTCAGGTTGTGGGTATTTTGTTTCGCGGGATATTGCTAGATACAATATTAATTAAACTTTCATTATTGTACCAACTTGAAATGCAATCTCAGCGATGAAGTAATGAAGTCATACTCGAGTCCAACACAGTGTGAACTTAGAACAAACAAGTCTAATATGGGACTGTGCTGATTAGCTTCACAAAGGCCGCGGTTACTCGCTCTATAACGCTGCCCAAACTTTGGACTAATGAGCGTTGCATTAGGTACGTGTTACTGATAATGCAATCAACGGAGATACTTATTTTGATAAATCTAGTCCTAAAATTTTATATTTAAGGGTCAGTTCATATCGCTACAATACGCGACGCTATGCATAGCATAAAATTAGCATACGTTACTCCTTATAACATCAACCATCTGCCGGTGAAAGTCTGATTAAAATCGTTTCGGCAGAGATTACACATGGACAGACAGATGGAAAAACAGAAAAAATGATTTTTTGTATATACCGTATATTATGCTATCATAATAATATATTAGGTGCAAAGCTGTTAATTTGGAATTACAAACAGACACTTCAATTTAATTTATTTGAATATATTATACTCTGAAGTCCACAGGCGAGGCGTGCATACAAACCGGCTTTTCTTCTGATATTACTTAAAATCTATTATTTAATATATTATATTAATTTCTAAAATACGGAATTGGTTCATCATAATACTCGTATAGTGATAGCGTTTTAGCGTTAAAATTATTTTTTGTTGCACTTCGACCATGCACGTGAATATTTGTAATTGTATACAATTAGTAGTTAAGTAATGGAAAATATTGGTCTCAGTCCCATCTTTGTCCACATGAAAAATTCGAATACAGTTGTAAGTAATTACGTAACTATTTACTGTTGTGACTACCGGGGACTGTGGTTGAACTCAATTCCCTCACAAAAAGGTTAAGCCACGGGTTAGCGGGCCCCTTATCTAATCAAGTTAAAAGACATTTTAGTTTAATTGCCAAATAGTTAGGTAATTGCATACCCTTTATGACCTTAAAGTATAAGAGAAGTCTGGCTTTTATATAAAAGAAATGTTATAGTAAACATATAACTAATCCATACACGATTCAAATCACTAATTTCGGAATCGGTAATAATAATTAATCGGTCGGCGCGGGTGTGCCGAAATTCAGCTTTGTATAACGTTAAAATTCTCTAAGTTATTCATAATAACAAAAGTCATTCCTTTTGGAGATCAAAATGTATTGGTCCATGGTTTAGGGTCAGTTCACAAAGCGACAATACGCGATGCTGCATCTTAAGATAGCTATTAAAATTGAACTTTATTCGCTACATAAAAAGATACACGTTTCATGTGACACCAGTCATACACTTCAAATAAGTTATGCAGCGTTTGCATTTCATGTGACATCTGGGGGTCAAAAATGGCCACTTTAGGTGTTTCATATAATGTTTCATATATTATGACAGTTGAAACATTAATTTTGACAGTTTTCAATAGAAATTTTCAAATTTTCAGTTTTCAATACGTAAAATGGCGCACATAATAATATGAATTGCATATGATTCATCTAATGTTCATCTAATGTTCACCTTAAGTGGCCTTTTTAGACCCGCAGGCACACACTTCACATACGCTGTGCAGCGTGGTGCAACCTGACATTCGAACTCTTACGATGAAACGTGTATCTTCGTGTGTCATCAATAAAGCTCAATTTTGAATAGCTATCTTAAAAATGCAGCGCTATGTCTATATGATGAAATAATAATGTAATATTCTATACGCATTTGGAAATGAGTTAATTCAGATATATGACCATTGACCATATAACAATTTAATATTCTATACGTATTTAAACTTTTAATATAATGTGAAATGTAGAAATTATATTATTCTATTCATAGAGTTATGAATTGGCTTTTTGCTCCTATGACAATAGCAAACTAAGCGGCGTAGCTGTGAGCTATGAAGACTTATGCACTCTTGTCTTAATAATATACTCCAGCGCTTTCGAATACGTAGTGTAGTCCAACTAGTTGGTGAATGGAGAATTGTGATAAAGTTTTTAAGCTTCCATTCGTGCTTTTTTTTAATTTTTACTGTATACAATAAATATTTCAATACTACTAATATTATAAATGTGAAAATGGATGGATGTATGGATGAATGGATGGATATTTGTTACTATTTCACGCAAAAACAAACATCCATCCATCCATCAATCCTGGCAAACTTTCATATTTATAATATTAGTAGAATTTTCTTACTAATATTACAAATATTTGTTTGTTTGCATTGAAAAGGCTCCAAAACTACTCGACCGATTTTGATACAATTTGGCGTAGATATAGAAGAGATCACTGAGTAGGACATAGGCTACTTTTTGTCACGGGAGAACGTAGCGTTCCAGCGGGTTTCTCTCTTGCACGCATGAAGTCGCGGGAAATAGTTAGCGATTTAATCTGGGGGCACGGCAGTGCCCCCGCCAAGATAAGCCGAGCGAAGCGCAAAGGCACTACCAGACCACCTTTTCTTGAAGCGTTTCGTCGATTTTTCTGAATCCTCATAACTTGGGTTTGGATTACATAAGATAAATGAAATTTTTAGCACATGTTTCCAGTAGCAAAATTATTAAACATGTAAAGTTTAGAATGCATGGTTCTTATATTTTAAATTTTATTGATAACTAAAAACCCCTGATTTCGTCACTGACTCACTGATGATCAACAAAATTATATGGTACATCCGGATGACCTAGAAAGCTGTAATTTGATACGTAAGCTTGTATTATTTATGCAAGTATCAGATCTCATGTAAAACCAAGCTTCTGACTCGTTTCTTAACTCTACAAGCCTAACTTCACAAACTCTACACTTTAGTCAATGCATGTGGTGTGGTACTTATCTTTTTCTTTATTTTTAGTATCTTATCAAACATCTCTCTTATAACCATTCATGCTGGGCTTTCATGAATCTAGTTCATAAACTTAATTTTAGCGCCATTTTTGCGCTGCGAGAGTCAGGTTAATGGGAGCGAATGGAAACGATTTACAAAGAGGTTGATTTTACACTGAGCTAAACTAAATACGAACTAAAAACTCGGAGGTCTAGTAATTGCACGATTTTAATTTTTAAATTATATAAGTGGTGCATTTCTATTTAATTTAATGCTGACGCGTTTATAGAAAGGTCATAATATATTTTTATAATTAAATTATATATTCTAGTAACTAAGTATATTCTAGTAAGTAAGGGTGTAGTAGGTGCTTGCAGGATTTGCCAGCCGACCCCACAACTCAAAGGGTAGTGAATCGCACTGGCAAGCAGTCTACAAACTCTCACCGGTGGCTCCAAGTAGTTATTGTACGCACAACGGCCACACCCCGGTAAACCACGTCGGCTCGTGGGCTAAACCCGGTAGGATCTTTGCAAGTAAGATTGGCTACATAAGCCACATGCGAGCCCACGATCGACAACGTCAGAATCAGAGTAACTGAAACGGTCGCCGTGACCGAAATCGGTCGGACATCATCATCATATATTCTAAGGTATTATAATTTAATCTAAACTAAAACCTAAATTTAAATATTTACCCCCATACTAATAAAATTATTCACACAATAGGTAAGCTTTATGATGATTTGCCCTTGTCTGATACGTTGGAAAATTTGCTTGACAAACAAGGACAAAACATTGTATAGCTTATTTATTGTGTAAATATTTTTATAAGTAAGGGGGTTAGGATAAAGATGTTGAATAAAAAATGCCGTGAACAAGAAGGCGGAGAAGCATTATAGTAATTCAACATATTAAGAAGAATAATTTATTAAAAAATAAAATATTAATACGTGAATCGAAAACTTTCAGTACAGTTTAGGAGAATTGTCCAAACGTAGGAGTACGATATTCGACATAGTTTGACATTGACGACTTCTGTGGCTCAGTGGTTAGCGCATTGGCGCTCAAGCCGGAAGTCGCGGGTTCGAATCCTGCTAGGGAACAAAAAATGTTTTTTGTGTTCCTGGGTCATGGATGTGTATTAAATATGTGTATTATATGTATAAAAAAAACTTAAATATATGTATGTATAGTATAAAAGTATTAAATATATTTCCGTTGTCTGATACCCGTAACACAAGTTCTTCGAGAACTTACCACAGGGCTAGACTGACGTGGTGTGAAAGCGTCCATAGATATTATTATTATTATATTATTATAGTTAAAGTTTTTGTGGAAAAAGGTGCGCAGAAAGTTAATATTTTTTTTTTACATTTTGTTCACATTTACGTAATTTCAATAACACCTAGATATCACTTTTTTAAGGTAATAATCAGTAGTTTACAAATGCACTTAACGCGAATACACTGATCCCCGTTAAGTTTGAAGTGAGTCAATGCCAAATTTACCAATTGATCAATGATTTGTCAATAACGCGATTTGTTGATTGACTCAATGGCTCATTTAAGTTGGTGAATATAAACACAGCCTAAGCGTTATTTATCTATTTTAACATTTGCGCTGATGACTCACTTTAAACTTAACGTGAATAAATTATAAATATACAAATATTGCTCGTTAAATAAAATTTATAACGGAATATAATACTTGGAACCACAAAATTCAACAGTTTCAGGAATTGTTTTGGGTCGTGCCTCAAAATTGTTTTTTACTTTGACTACAAAATATACTGTCGTTATTTTAACGTGACAATTTGCGGAATGGACAACCAAAGTTAAATACTTTAAAGAGAGAACCATCATGAAATGTATAAATCTAGTGGTCAAAATTCATAACAGATTTATTTTTTAATTTTGAACTTACCTATTTACAATACAGTATTTAAACAATGGTTCGCTATGAGATAAATAATCCAATAACGGTTTTAAAGGCCTATGTTATTGTTTATTCATATTTCAAATTAAAATATTTTACCAATGTTATCACCATTTGTTAAAACAGAACCTCAATTCTCGTATTAAACGTTTTACGTTTTTTAGTTAAGTTTCATTTTACTTTGATTGTATTATAGGTGAAGCGACTTGTTATCATAAACTGATCTTGTGAAGTTTGGACCAATCAAAACGCCTTTGACGCTGGTTTAACGTTTACGATTTGGCAGTTTTAGCGTATCGGGAATTCATTGTAATTGAAGGTTTTATTTAGCAGAACTGACCCTCAGGTGTTATGTTATAGAAAACCTGTGTGACGGACCTGTCGGCTAAAAGTCCTGAATCGCGCCTTCGAAGTTTGTAGTTACTTCTAGGTAGTTCGGCGCTAAATAAACAACATCTGAAAACTACAACAGGGGCTTCGGCCTGACCGAGCATACCACCCGCTCATTCGGAGTCCCCAATTGGGGCTTGCATTATTCCCACGCCTGTATTCTAATACAGGTGTGGGACTCTACTCTCTAGTCTAGAAGGTACAGACACGTGCCAAACTGCCAATAAGTTATTTATTAGTACGATCTATATGGAACATAGAACGGTGAAGTAAAATATAGAAGAAGATTGCTTGCCTACGAAGAAGAATGCTACCTCGCTGTGATAGCTTGGTGAATTACAGCTCCATCCTTCTTGCTGATCCCTTCTCTTCTATTCTATATATTCTTAAATAGATTCCTGTGGCTTCTGTAACACACATAAGGGGCCATCCATAAATAACGTCACACGAATTTCACGATTTTTTTACCCCTACCCCCCTCCTTGTCACAGTTGGTCGCATTTGTGAGGGGAGGTCTCCATAGTGTGACGTCACATATTTTGCAAATATACATTTAGAAATTATTGAATAAAAATATTGGTTCCGAAACCAGTTTTATTACCATTCAAATTATTGTTAATAAAATTAACATCAAATGAAACAGTTAACAAAACAAAAAACGATTGACTATATTAATTAAAGAAATTAATAAAACAAAAAATAATATTAATAGAATTATCTTTAATTAAAAAATACAAACTTAATAATCTTCAATCCATGGACTTTGAACCCACTCCTTTAAATTATTTATAACTAGCATTTAAGTTTTTGAGGTTCTCGTAAAGTAAGTTTATAGTTCGTATTTAAACACTTAGATAATATAATAGATTTTGAAATGTGACGTCACACTTCGTCGACTCCCTCCCTCCCCCTTAACGTGTGACGTTTTTTATGGATGGCCCCTAAACTGTGCATTTTGATAATAATTACTTTGATAATAGTTACCTTGTGGTGTTATAATGATAATAATAAGGCAAACTCTTGATACGATATTATTATGACCAGTGATATTATGACAAATTAATGAAGCATATTTTGTATTCAACGCGAATACTCATTTGATCTTTAATTATACATTTATGTGGAATTAATCATAAATTAAAACAAACCTTTGAATTTTAATAACTATACTTTGTAATTTACAATAATAATATTTGAAACGTGTAAAATTAATGATGCATTGGTTTCAAACCAGTAAATATAAAACACGAATAAAAGAATTTATTTAATACGAACGTTACTTAGGTTTGTCTAAGATTCGTTTGAAATCTGTTCGTTGGGTAAATGTATACACAGTATTTTAATACTAAATTGTAAAGATCTAACCTTGAAATTACTATTCACATTCATGTATAAAGTCTTTCATCCAAATCGTTCCATTACTAGTAATGAATTCGACAGTCGAGCGCAATATAGATTTCGGATAAACGCTCATTTATTAGTTCGAAGCCTGGAGCGCACCTGATATTATAATGATATCCAAGTTATATTTTGAACCTAAGATATTTTTTGGTTCAGCATCAGAAGGCTAATTCTCGTAAAAAGGCCGCACGATTTGTAGCGTATCGGGACTTGATTGTAATTGTATCATTGCAGGTTTTATTTAGAAGAATTGACCGTCTGGTAAGCACTAATCTGCGTGTGGACTACAGTTTAATACTTTTCGCAGGAGAGACCCAAGTTCTCGCAGTGGCGATGTTAGTAGATGGTGATGATGATTGTAAGCCTATACAATGTTTTTTTTTTCATGAAATAAACCAAAAAACGAGCAAACGGAACGCCTGATGGTAAGCGATTACCGCCGCCCATGGACTTGCGTTCCCAGTTCTTGAAATCCCCAAACCCCTTGGGTTTCCGGTAACCTCACTCACTCAGCGAAACACAACGCAAGCGTTATTTCATGTCGGTTTTCTGTGAGGTCGTGGTATTAACCCAGTCGAGCCGGCTCATTCATGCCAAAACGTGACTCTTCCACATTAAAACAACACATGTACATATACAATATACAAAAAGCGGCCCTATTATTTTATTCTTTTGACACAGTCCCTAATTTGGGTTGCTTTCACATATTATCCCTTAAAGGGCAAAAAATAAACACGGAATCCTTTATCTTACAACAAAACTAAAGATGAAACCTTAGTACATATATATTTTAATGTATTCAAAGTACATTTGCGGCAAATCACGGTCGCCCACTTTGTAAAAACTTGATCGATGACAAAGATACTTTGAAACTTGTGCGGATTTAGGACAAAGTTCAAAGTTAAGGACAAAGAGAATTTGGGCTAGAGTAAAATTTCTTGGGTGTTACATTTTATTCGTTATGAATGTTATAATAACTAGATGTTGCCCGCGACTTCGTGCGCGCAAAATGGAATTGCGAGGGCACCGTACATTTTGCCGCAATAAAAAATAGCCTATGTCCTTCCCCTTGGTCTATTCTATATCTGTGCCAAATTTCATCAAAATCGGTTCAGTAGTTTCGGAGCCTATTCAATGCAAACAAATGAAAAACAATCATTCAAACAAACTTTTCCTCGTTACTATATTATTAGTTTAGATAATATTACATATCTTACGAAATAATAGTGTATAATAAGATTATAATCAAGTCGTATAAATATATTAGGTAATGCTCTATTGGAATTTAAATGGCTAATCCATCGATCACAATTTATTAGATAAAATCGTACCAAAACGTGATATAAGGTGAACTTACTCTGCTAAAAGGTCAGTTCACACCACCACGATACGCGATGCTACGTGGCACTGCATTTTTATGATAGCTATTCAAAATTGAACTTTATTGACTACACAAAAAGATACATGTTTCATATGAAGAGACGTGCAACGCGGTGCAAACATACAATCGAACTCTTGCAATGAAACGTGTATCTTCTTGTGAAATGAATAACGTTCAATTTTGAATAGCCATCTTAAAAATGCAGCGACGGCGTATGACGTATCGTTTCGTTTGGGTGTGAATTGACCCTTTGTCGCCAGAAATTATAACGCAATTTCTGCTACACTTCAGTGTGGGCGCAATCATTTTCAATTTATGTCAAATTTATTAGAGAGGTTTCAAATCGAATTGTGCCGACAGGGTCACTCCGCCCTGGGGCTAAAATCGCAAAATGCGAAATTCTTGAGTTGAACATGACCTTTATAAAACCATCAAAATAGATATTGAGTTTTATACGACTTTTATTGGATCGTTTAGATTTCGGCATGACCTTTATACAACCACAGATTAAAGAAAGAGGAACAGACATTAAACAGCTACATAATAAAGTTTCGATTTGTCCACGTTTGTGTGGACAAATTGTGGGATGTTGAAAGGACGTCAACATTTTCAAATTTGAATCGTTTTGATCGTTCTATGAAAGCTGTTTCTCTGTACGTAAGTATTTATTAATATATTTTCTACTCTATATACAGACTGCAATACAAATAAGTATATATTTTGATATTTAATGTAGACATAAACTTCATTCTGCTTATCATAAAATTTTTCCACAACTTCGTTCGCGCAATGAGAAATTCCGCGGGAGTCAAAAATTTATATTTTGATATTTAATGTAGACATAAACTTCATTCTGCTTATCATAAATTTTTTCCACAACTTCGTTCGCGCAATGAGAAATTCCGCGGGAGTCAAAAATTTCTTAACCTATGTCCTTCCCCGAGGGCTACTCTACATCTGTGCCAAATTTCATTAAATTGGTTCATTAGTTTTGAAGTATATTCAATACAAACAAACATACAATCAAAATATAACCGAATCATTCCTCTTTGTACTCATAATATTTTATATTCAGCCTTCGTGGTCTAGTGGTTAGAGCTTGGCTCTCAACTCGGAGATCGTGGGTTCCATTCCAGCATTGGAACAACAAAACATTTTGTTTCCGAGTTTGGTTAGGACAATGCAGGCTAATCACCTGATTGTCTAACAAGAAATATGATCCATGCGTCGGATGGGCATGTAAAATGATCTAATAAAATAAAATAATAAAACGACTGATCTCTCGCCAGTTGTGTCCGTTATCCGTCCCACTGGGATATGAGAGTTAAGAAAGTAAGAGTGCTCTTGTGTACTGCGCACACAATTGTGCACTATAATATTACTCCTGCGTAACTGGCCTGGTTTCTATGAAACCGACCACAGTCACCGAAATTGGTGTGGGGAGTTATTATCATTATGCTATCTAATATGATACACTAATAGTGTAGACAAGCATTAATTACAATTTTGTAATATCAATTTAGTACTTATTTTTTTATTCTCGACAGATCGGAGTAGTTCATGTCCTTGTCATGTTATCCATCTTTATATTTTCCGTTAAATCTAAAAGTGCGACCGCTATTTAAGATAATAAATTATAAAAATAAAATTTTCCACATACTAAATTACACATAGCCAATTAAATGGACTATCTTGAATTTCACTTGGTCTCTACGATATCTCATAACTTTTTGCGTAGGAAATACTTGCCCTTTTTTATCATTTAGGCAATGTTTTGTGGTATATTATTTTATTGTTCCAAATATAACTTTTTGTTGCCCTTTCTGAGCTTTCTAATTTTTAAAGTGTCGGCGTAAAGTCCGCCTTATAATGTTTTTTGGCTGTTTTTCATTCAATTTTTTTTTGTTATTCAGCGTGCTGATGTTAATTTTCCTGGACAGATTTGTGTCAAGTTGTCATCTTTTCTATAGTGACATGGTCTCGGATTTTCATAACCATCTTCAAGTTGTGCAGGATTTCTTTGAATTTCGTTCTTCAGATACTTTTAGTTCCTTGAACTTTCTTTGTAGATACAAAAAATAGAGTAGCTATTAAGTACCTCGTCTTTTTAGGGTTCCGTATCCAACGGGTAAAATCGGGACCCTTTAATAAGGCTTTGGTGTCCGTCCGTCTGTCAGCAGGCTGCAGTAATACATGATAGCTAGACAGTTGAAATTTTTACAGAATATGATACCCATTCAACAAGTATAATCCTTCGTGCGCGATTTCGATGCCCAACCAGTTGGTTTTTGAAATCATATTTAAAGTCTTCTAAGAAATAAAAGCTGGATGTATAATTCAATACATCCCGCCAAATTTAGTCAGGTTTTCGCTCCCTGCGGACAAAAATTGAACGTCTACATCTTCGAAATTATTATTCTGGTCGGAGTCGGAAGCCGCGAGTAAAAGCCAATCCTAATAATACTATGTACACATTCACGGGGATGTGGGGGTAAATAATTATTATTCCATCCAAAAATACTGGACGGATTATAATGTGGATTATCTACGTAATGGGTATTGTTATAGCCTACGACTCCGTTTGCGTGAATGAGTTTCACTTAGTTTTGATATGGTTACATCTATGGTTTCACTAGTTATTCCTTTCTGTCAGCGTGCATTCTCATCTTTTTTAATGCTCTAAGTTTTTGGCAATGTATCCAGATAATTTTGTGTCCTCTCTTGGACTGCACGTTCTCTCACTCCAACTATATTACACATTTTTAAAATCTTTTATTTAATTCGCATAATAAATTAAAAGTCTCAGTTAAATACTTTTTTAAAAAATGGTGTTCTGATACACGTTTATACGGAATCCTACTTCCTACTTATATTATAAATTTGAAAGTTTGTGAGGATGTATGAATGGATCTTTATTCCTCTTTCACGCAAAAACTACAGAACGGATTTCGATGAAAATTGGTATGGTATTAGTTTGAGCTCTGTATTAAAACATAGGCTACTTTTTCCCGGAAAAGTACATTATCCCCGCGGGATACTCTATAGTATATTTACGCGGGTGGAGCCGTGGGCAACAGCTAGTATAAAGATTTACGATAAACTAATTAGCCGTAAATATGTGATTCATTAAAGACATTAGCTAATAAGCGCTTAGCGTTAGGGGTGTGTAATCGTTGGTACGTCGAGACAAACTCAATTTACATTGTAATTGCCAACTTGTGTTTACAGAGCGAGCCGGCAAAAATAATTAACCGACAACCTGCGTCGAAATAACGTTATTAACGTCTACCACGTTAATAACGTTATTTCGACGCCAATACGTAATAACCAATACGTAATAACTACTGACATTTTTTAAGTGCTGTAATATAGTAGTTTCAATAACTAGTATGCAAATCGCGATTACAAAAAAAAATTTGAAACAAAATACACCGCACCGCGTGGAGCAGCAGAAATAAGCAAAAAGTAGCCATCCATTTCTGTTGTTAACGCTGGTCTGTCAAATTTCATCAAAATCGCTCCAGTAGTTCCGGGGCCTATCAATTCAAACAAAGAAACAATCAAATCATCTCTGTTATGTTAGTGTAGATGAAGTGATTTATTATAGCTCTTAGCGAGTGATATAAGTAAGATATTATAATTTGTTTGCCAAGAACGAAAGTCTAAAATAGATGTTCATTTGTTGGAGCTTAATCCTGTAGAAACGATTTTCATATATTAGCCCGGGGTATGAAAATCTATGGGAGTAAAATTGAATTCACGATGTCTGACTGTCACACGGTACGATGTCATACTAACATAGCCGAAGACGAATCTTAGGTGCATTTTATTGAGTTACGTATCTCCTAATATACCACTGCGTCTAATTTAATTAAATCTCTAGAGTGGTTTACTAGTGAATGAATAAATTAAATATGTGGAAATGAGAATTACCAAATTAAGTAACCCCCATCATTGTCAAACAGTGAGCTGATGATGATGAATTATTGCTAAGAATACTTTTGATCACGTTAGCTTTCAAATAAAAGAATGTAGACTACTAGATGAAAATCATATTAGGGCAATAATATGATTTTCATCTAGTTTCTTTGAGGTAGGTAATAAAGGTGTGATCGCCGAGCCGAAATCTTGATCGAAGAGGCGACTGGAATGGTGGTGAGACAATCGTAGCCGAACATGTATGGGAGAAGCGACATGTTGTAGTCTTCTATTTCTTCTAATAATACTTATTAACTTTTTGCAATTCGTGATAAAATCGCCCGACACTTTAGTAATCGTCGTTTCGTCGTTTGGGAATTACGATACCACAAACACACACACACATAAACACACACACATCCACATAATACACGTTAAACTTATAACACTCCTCTGCTTTTTTGTCGGGGCTTAAAAATAGAAAATATTACTGATCCTACCTCTCATGTTTCGTACCCTCCAGGTAGTTTTCACTAAACATATTATTGGACATAAATCAAAATAATTTGTTTACGCGTGTCGAAAATACCAGTACTTTATGTGAACCATTTAGTGAATAAATAGTTTGGCACCTGTATTCTATACAGTGGCTTCCTGGCGTAGGCCCAAATATAATGGTTTATGTCTCTAAACAAAAGCCCCTATTTTGTTTGATACATGTTAGGCTCGTAAAATATTTTTCATACCACCTGCTCGACAATGTTCGATTATATATCACGCAATTTCAACGTAAAGCATGTCATTGACTCCCAAGGGAGATAATGTTGTATGAAACTCCCAAGGGATTAAAGTGATTTGAATTTGGAACGTTAAAATTCGTATGAAAATTCCTAGTAGATACGTATCTATCATAGAGTTTTTCAATAATAATATGGTATTGCTGAGAGTTTATTCGAAAATCGAACTGGCCACCTATAATTTTAATATTCTCACGTGTCAAAATCGTCAGTCACAAGTTCCTGAATCTTTAAGTACCTACTGCTCCACCACAACTTCCATAAATGTTCCTAATAAAAATATTACTCTGTCCTTCCATAACTGGACAAATGTGTCGAATATCAATATTAATTTTTAACAAAATAAATGTTATATTTTTGTAGCCCTGGGTTTTTATTGCCTCACAGTAGGTATGAAAAGTAGAGTATGCACCTCTGGGATAAAGCCTGTCTTCGTCTTGGGCAGCTTGAACCCCTCGCTTTACTCAGGACTCTACACTCTCGAGGGACGAGGACGAGGACGAGGAGGGACGAGGCGACGAACGAGGGACTCTAGAGTCAACTCCCTCGCTACGCTCGGGAGTTAACTCTAGAGTCCCTCGTTACGCTCAGGGTCCAATATGCTACCCGTGACGTAAGACACTGCTTTATCCCCTTGGTGCATAATCTACTATTTTCGCACGTAAATAAATACCTACTATTTTATTCCTTGAACTTGCTACTGTGGTATTACATTTGAGTCTACTCGGGGGCATTTCACGTCAAGCGGACAACCCAAAAAAAAGTGAGGTCGTGAATTTTGTCTATACTCTGGTCAGTTAAACTTCTAGGTGACGTGGATACATATACACAATTTTTTCTCGTATCATACTTTATTGCTGAGTTATGGCCTTTGAAAAATATTACTAAAAGTGAACTCCGTTATTTTTGGATGATTAATATTTTCATCAATTAATTTGTAACAAAGACCAAGTATTGTTTCTTATAGCTAAAAGTTGAAATGTTTAATTTGTTTTGTCGAATTCTTAATTTAAATTTTTTTGAGTATAGTAAACCGGAAGTGAAGATTTCAAATAATTTTTTGAGTAACTTCGAGTTTGAGTAACATTTTAATTTTAAATATTTTAACCTTGAATTAAAGCTTTAAGTACTAATTCTTCAAAAAAAAAAATTATAAAAAGTGATCTCTAATAGTTTAAGAATTAGAGCATATAGAGTACGTCATACACATAGCTTTTAGAGGGACTATTTTAACAAAAAAAGCTATATGTTTATAAAAGAGCTATCTAATGATAGCCCACATATTTTTCTTGAGTACCTCCCCTACATGTAAAGTGGGGATGATATTTTTTTCGCATCTCCTCCATAGTGTGGGGTATCATTAGAAAGGTCTTTTATAGAAATTGAGAGATATCTCAGACGAATTTTTGATTTAGGTATCCATTTGCGAGAAATTCAACTTTAAATAGATTTTTTTGTATTATTATATTATTTATTTACTCAGCAATAAAGTATAATACGAAAAAAGTAATTGTGTATATGTATCCACGTCACCTAGAAGTATAACTGACCAGAGTATAAACCAAATTCACAACCTTACTTTTTTTTAGTTGTCCGCTTGACGTGAAATGCCTCCTGTATAATATAGTTTACATTCACGTCAAAAAATAATATTGTGTTTTTTTAACAGTTATGTTGAACATGACTATAATTATTGCATTGCTTATAATATTCTCGTATAAAAATCTCGTGGGACAGTGCTTGTTATCGAACTACTCCAAAACAGCTTGTCGATGTCGATTTTAATATTTTTCTTATTTATCGGAAAATAGGTCAATATAATAATATACTGAGTGCATGTTTGTTATTTTAATGACAGCCGAACCACAGAATAGAAATATACATACTTACATACAAACAGTGTTTTGATGGAACGATCCAAATCGATACAAATTTGAAAACTTTGACGTCATCCGCAACGGCCTACAATTTCTCCACACAATCGTGGACACACCAGTGCCGTTGCATAGTCGCGAATAGTCGCGAAGTATATGGCCATGTACACCGGTACGTGTGAAAGCTATCGTGCATGTCCATACACTTCACGACCGACTAACCGGCAACACCTACCCGGCAACCGGGACATGTGCAGCGGCACTTATGCTTGTAGTGCAATCAAATCGAAAGCTAACTATGTAGCTGTTTTTCTGTTACTCTTTCATAAATACGTGGCGGAACTGCGGGTAAAAGTGAGTCTATTACAAATAAAAAGTAAAACGATCGTTTCTCAAAGATTAAACAAAAGAATTCCCATGTAGGAGGCGCTTTAAAAACGTTTTGTCGCGCGAGGGAAATTCACAAATGATTTGTGTTGCTGAACGCTGAGATTGTAAATTTCTCTGTGAAGTCGCAAACCCATGAATTGGGGAATGTAATAAGTGTCAGAGCGTTTCCGTTAAGGAACTTGAAACGCTCGGTGGTATGTTTTTTCATATACCCGCCATATTGTTTGCGATAAAACTGATATTGAATTCCATTATCTTAACGGGATCTGACAATAAAATTCGGAAACTCTCCGACAAATTGCACGCACACGCACACGCGCATACACACACACACACACACACACACACACACACACACACACACACACACACACACACACACACACACACACACACACTTTTTATATTCTTAGGCCTTTTATCCGTTAATGGAGGTACAGTATTCTCCGAGCGAAGTAACCACTTGAAATACTGTAGTGCCTGGGACAGTAGGTTTTTAAATATCATATGGTTGCCTAAGCACGACATGGGTGTAGCCAGGTTTTAGTTTCGGGGGGGGGGGGGGGGGGGGTTCAAGAAAATAAAACGACTACAAGTACATTAAATAACCAGGGCCGTCTTTAACCTATTAGATGCCTTGGGCACATCGGAATATTTTTTTTGTTTTTACCTGTTTAAACTTTTACCTTGAAAGACTATGTAATTCGGAAAATACAAATATCTATAGTCTAAAAATAAACTTCAGTACTAAATTTTATAATACGTTTTTTAATCCAAAAACGAGCGAGCGAAGCGAGTGAGCAATTTTTTTTCCTATTTTACAAGTTCAAACGTTCAAATCTCTTCAAACGTTAAATTAAAATATTAACACTGCATAACGGTGAACGGAAAAATACCATGAAATCAACCGGCTAAAACAGAACATCGGTAATAAATAATATAATGGCCATTATGTTAACCGCGAGCGAGCAAATTTTTTTCCTACTTGATAGGCTAAATTTGCTCAAACTTTAAACCTTAAAAGACTGTGGAAATAGGATCATTTTATAATATACATGAGAATAATGAGCGCCCATTTTTTTTTTCGTTTTTACCTGTTTAAGCTTTAAAGCGCAGTCTTTAAGGGTTTACCCTGAAAGACTGTGTAATTCGAAAAATACAAATATCAAAAGCCTAAAACTGAACGTCGATACTAAATTTTATAGTAATATGTTCTGTAAGCTAAACATGAGTGAGCGAAGCGAGCGAGCAAAATTTTTTTCCCATTAACCTATAGAAGGTTAAAATAAATTCAATAGTTAAACAGTGAATAACGATGAATTTCGGAAAAATATCATAAAATGAACCGGTTAAAACAGAACATCGCTACTAAATAATATAGTATGTTCCTCATGTTAAACGCGAGCGAGCGAAGCGAGCAAGCAAATTTTTTTCCTATTTAATAGGTAAAATCTGTTCAAATTTTAAACCCTAAAAGATTGTAAAAATAGGATCATTTTGTAATTTAAATTAAAGTAAAATTAGTGTAATTTCTGATGTTGCAAAATACATGACAAATAACTTTTTATGTTATGTTTGTCATATAACATAGGTATTTCACACTTTTTTCGTAGTACATAATAGGCAAGCGGACTGATTTTTTTATTGCATACATGAATAGTACTCTTAAATATGAGTAACTTCTCAGAAGAAACCGTATATCAAAAGTCAATATTTTCAAAGGTGCAGCGATTTGTATAAAAAAATTTGCGAGTCTTGTAAAAACGCTCCATACTAAATTTAACCTACAAGTGACGTCATATGTAGGTTAAAGTGTATGAAGTATACGGCCGCAGGAATATATTATTTGTAAATATCTCCGATGTTTGTGCGTTTAAGTTCATACTTATCATAATGAATGTTTTTGTATATGATGTAAGTAAACTAATGATGTAGGTTTTGTTTACCAATTTTGCAAAAAAAATTTTTTTTTGGTACCTACTTTTTAAATGTATTTAATTAGTAAATTACACATAAAATAATATTTTTTTTTACATTTACCAAGTAGTAATGCCGCAATATTTCGGAATATATTGATGAAACTAAATATTTCAGGTGTAGTCCGATCCCCTATTACAAAGTTTTGTGATCAGTGATATGCCCAAAATATTGTGTCGCATACTATACGTTCGAGGATTTGATGATACGAGTGCCATTGGTTCGCGAACCCTTCTTTATGCTATTGATTTTATTGTTTTTTTTTTTAAGTACTTAACATTCTTTCCGGGCTTAAAGTATAAAAAGATTTTAACAGGTTAAAGCGTAAAAACATTCGCTCGCTTTCTCAGTTTGAACGCATTTAACATAAACACATACATATAGAATAAGTTAGTATTAAAGTTCTGTTTTAGGCTGTTGATATTTTTTTCCTAAAATAACTTTAAAAAATCATGTTTCAGATAGAGTTATTGGGGCGGCAAAATATGTTAATTGGCCAGGGACGCAAAATTTCTAAATACGCCTCTGTATATGGGTCATCCTCATCCACATGGACCTGTTTTCTTTCACCGTTAGAGCATCCGTATAATGTACTTGAGAACTGAAAAAGTCTCATCGGTACACGCAACATCCTGGGATTCGAACTTGCACTCTCGAGTGCAAACCAAATGATCTACTCACTAGGCCACGGAGCTCTTCATTATTTTTACGCTGAGATAAGTCATGTCGTAATGTTGATGATTGCTCCTTAATATTGTCAGAGGTTTGCGAAATATGACTTTATGAAAGTTCAGAAATTCCTTTTGCAACTATTCTGGATTTAGGGCATATTAAATTTACTGTGACGGGTTATTACATTTGGGCTCAAAGACTGAGTTGCCGACGAGCCGTTGTATCATATTTAAATTTTATTCCTATAGTAAAGTACCGGCCAACTGCGAGTCGGACCCGCAAACGAATGGTTCCCTATAAAACAGCAAAAAGTCATGTTTGTTGTACACGAGGAGCCTTAAATATTTATTTTATTTAATTTTTAGTATTTATTGTTATAGCAACAGCGAAAGTAAATCATCTGAAGAAATTTCAACTGTCTAGATATCATGGTTAAGAAAACACAGCCTGGTGACCGACGGACAATGTACGATTTGACTAATGTAATAGCTCGCTAACACCAGTCCTGCTAGTCCAACGGCTACATGATGACTAACTGACATCTAATGTCACTATCACCTGTGACGTCAATGTACACTACGGCCGCTGTATCTTGACGGGTCTGAACATAGGCTCTGCGAACTTTAGCGTAACTCGTGAAGAAAACTGTTATTGTATTATTTTTATATACCTATGTACTAATGAAATTTCCCTAATACAGTTGACCAATAATTAGTACAAATAAAATAAATACGAAAACACTTAGAAACAGTTATAGCGCAACCTTTTGCGCGAAGTTCAGACTCGCCCAGATACATCGGCCGTATTGTACGAGTTAATACGAATATCCTCGCAGACACTACACTCTACAGACTTGTCTGTAGTAGAGACAGATAGACGAACGGACACAGAAGTTTCAGTAATAGCGTCCTGTTTTTGCACGTTGGGTACGGAACCCTAAATGAGTTATAGTTGTACACCGTAGGCGTCCGTGACTGTTCGCTCCATCAAACCCGCGCTAGCCAAGCACAAACTCACAAACGAGAGGAATGAGTATGGCTGGAATTTTCCTACTGAAATCTTGGCTCTCAAAACACGCGCTTGACGTGTATTTGGATTTTAACAAATTTACTTGTTTCATATTACGAGTTATTTATGAGAAAAAGAAAAATCTATCTCGTTAAAATCGCCCTTAAAAGGAAACTTTCATTTTTTTGATGCCCATGCCTTTTATAATTTTTGCCATTATCTGTTGCAGTAACTTGTAAAAATATTCAAAGATTTATTTTTACCATAGTATTATTGATAGCCTCAATGTGATAGGTTCTACCAAAAAAAACAAAGCCAGCCAAGTGCGAGTCAGACTCGCGCACCCAGGGTTCCGTACAAACCTGTAGTGATTTCGTTACAGCTTAAATGTATTATAGACCTGAGTATTTGATATGAATTTCAATTTAATACCTCTACGCTTTCATGAGGAAAGGGGTAGTAAGTTTAAAATTATTAAAAATATTTTTATTATATGATGTAACTAAAAATTTACGGTTTCGTATTTTTTTCTATATCTGTGCTATAGCACAGATATAGATTAAATTTTAAGCAACATCTTGTAAGATGTTGCTTCGTACCAAATTTCAAGATTCTGAGTTCACGGGTAGTACCCTGTAGGTTTTGAGTATGCGAGTGCCGAAAATTTTCGAAAATTTGCGGCATTAACGGCTGTATCTTTTGATTGCGTTGACTTAGAAATTTGATTTTTTCACAGCTCCAAGGGACCGTAGACCGTATTTGATATAGATTAAAGCTTGATACCTTTTGACGTTCCTGAAAAAAAAAAAAAAAGGTATTGACAGACATTCGGACGGACAACCTAGTAATCCTATAAAGGTTTTGTTTTTTCCTTTCTAGGTAAGGAACCATAATAGTAAACCACATCTTTTTAAATTAAGTCTAACAAAAATAAATTTATTATTACAAATATACATTTGTAGGGGTAAAATTATAATCTACTAGCTGCCCGCCCCATACCCCAGTTCATACTTATTATGTATGGTATTTTCAGAAGCTATTTAGATGGATACAGTATGATCCTTATCATATTAAATACGTTTAAACACCCCTTTAAACCATACAGTTTAAATTAGTATCTTATGATAGATATTTCCCACGACTTCATGCACGAAAGGAATCTCGCGGGAACCGTACATTTTACTGCAATATAAAGTAACCTATGTCCTTTCCCGTGGTTTACTCTATATATGTGCCAAATTCCATCAAAATCGGTCTAGTACTTTCGGAGCCTATTCAATGCAAACAAACTTACCTCTTTGTAATATTAGTATAGATGTAAGAGACAATCTATATAACAATCACAATAATATGATAGTTCTAAAAGTGAGCTACATAATATACTGGATTTCAAATTTATTAGAACAAAAAACAAATTGAATAGAAAAATATGTAGGATTAATTTTAATCTAATACATTGATTTAAATTTCACTCCTTCATTAGATATTATTAGATTATGTATTATAAGTCGTTATTATAAAGTTTATTATAGAGCGTTTTACCAGTACACGATACGATTTAAATATGAAACATGTTATCTGCCTTTGTCACTATCGGTGTGATATTGTACATCGGATTGGATAAAAAACGCAGTTATGGCAAATACATAAGAGATAAAATACGTAACGACGTTATTCGCCAGAGAACTAAAGTCACCGACATTGCTCAAAGAATTAGCACGCTGAAGTGGAAGTGGGCCGGCTATGTCTGCAGACGGACAGACAATCGATGGAGCAGACAAGTATTAGAGTAGAGACCACGCTTAGGTAAACGTAGTGTAAGACGTCCTGCGGCACGATGGACCGACAATTTGAAGAAGGTGACTGGCAGCGGATGGATGAGGGCTGCCCAAGATCAGGATGGTTGGCGCTCATTGGGGGAGGCCTACGTTCAGCAGTGGACGGCGATAGGCTGATGATGATGATGATTATGATAAGAGAGTTTCCGGCCCGATATCAGATATCGATATTGCGTGTAAAACCGCATGAAAACGCTCTTACTGTTGTCACAGTAATTAAGTGTACTACTTTTAAACACTACACGATATCGAATCTGAGTTTGACCTCATTTGTGAAGAGATCTAAACCCCGATGTACGATGAATTATGTATCTGAGTCGTGCGGTAATCTTATACACGGGCAAAGCTAGAAATACAAGATCACACCCGATGTGATGAAATACGACATGTGATATAAGAGATAGTATTTTTCTAATGTGATTTAGGGCCCAGTTAGACGAGGCGCGCAATCTGAATCAAACCAAGCATCTAAATGTTATCAACCATGCCACAACGTATACATACACACATACATACATATAATCACGCCTCTTTCCCGTAGGGGTAGGCAGAGACCACTTATTTCCACTTGCTACGATCCTTTCTACTTGTTTCGCTTCGTCTACTTTCATTCTTACCATCCATTCCTCTCTTACATTCAACGTAGCGAAGCGGCTCTCCATGGGCCACTTTTCGCCTCTGCGAGAAACGAGACGTGATGGGTGGCGAACCACATCGCTGCTATTTTTGATAATTAAATTATTGTTATGATTATCCACTGCATTCCCACGGATTTTCCACAACGTATAAACTAATAAAAACTTAATGTTGAGTTAGGTGAGCCAATAAAGCTCAATTTGCTATGAGTGAAAGTTGTGATTCTTATGGCACAAACGCGTCCTTTGGGTAATACTCCAAGAAAGAAATTCACGTTTCATTGTGTTCGAATATAATGCACGACGCATGTGCTTTATATTAACTCCCCACATCGATTTCAGTAACGGTGGCCGGTTTCATTGAAATCACGCAGGCAACCATTACGCAGGAGTAATTTTATAAAGCCCAAGGGTGTGCGCAGTACACAAGAGCACTCTTTCTTTCTTTACTCTCATAATCCAGTGGGACGGATAACCGACACGACTGACGAGAGATTTTTTGCCAATGCGACGCATGGATCATCTTTCTTGTCAGACAATCAGGTGATCAGCCTGCATTGTGCTAACCAAACTTGGAAACAACATTTTGCGTGTTCCAATGCGGGAATCGAACCCACGACCTCCGAGTCGAGAGCCAATGCTCTAACCTCTAGACCACGGAGAAATAACGTGTGGATAAGGGCAAGATGGTTGATTTTCAATACATCAGCTGATTTTATATTCTTTCGAATATCGTTAGCGTTCTATTTCTGAGTAAATTATGAGTTGGATTACATAAATATTGATTCTTAGACTAGGAAACTATTCTTGCGCCCGGAAAAATACAAATGGTCGTGATCCATTGTTGTTGTGTTTTTGGTAAAATACCAAATTTGATTAATTTCAATCCTTGATTAGGTATAATTAACAACTGTTCTTACGTAAGTGCAGACAAGACGAAACTAAGTAGATAAAAAGTTATTAATGTTTTATTACTAAGAGGGACTTCAACTTGCCAAATTTCATAGCAAACTGGAAGAAACCCTTTGAATTGACTCGCTTAAGACTTTCAAGATAAGCGTTTTTGTGGCAAAAAAGGCTGTATACTTTTTTACGTTAACTAAGAAATCTGATTTTTTCACAACTTCAAGGGACTTTAGGCTAGAGAATATGGTTTTAATATCAACTCGATGCCTCTACGGTTTTCTGAAAGAATCTTGATAGACAGACATCAAAGTGATATTTTATGGGACCCTAAAAAGAAAAACATTCGTCTTTCTCTATTTATTTATTTATTTATTCTGCCGGCATTAGCGCGCTTTTATTAACTGATCGCAATGACATATTTGTTCTTATGACTCGGAAAGTTATTACCGAGTTATTATAATGTTAAATTATTTCCCCCCGTAAAAGTAAGTTATGATAAAAATTCCATGAACAATATTCATATACACTACACTGGGTTGTAGGTTAAATCGATGTTGTTCTTTTAAGAGGTTGTAATTCCCATTATTTCCAACATTTTATTTAATAAAACCCATTTTTCCAAAACAAATTTCTGGATCTTTGTTAAAAATCTCTTCTGCATTTTTTTTAAATTTGCGCTTTTAATTTATTTGTTTTTTTAGTTTTTAATGTAGCTAATGAGCTGTTTTAATAATATTACCTGTACTATAATTGCTGCTAACTATGAAAACTAAGTTGTAGTAGTAGATTGAAATTCTTTGTATTATTTATTTAAATCATGACATATTATTATATGCAGAAAAAAATATATTTGTACGTTTAAAGAATATTTAGAAATATCCAAAAATAAATAGATAGGTAGGAGCTTTTTTTTATTATACATGTTAATTATTATTCATGCAGTAAGGTAAAAGCCCCTGATAGTTGCCTTGATAGGATACTTGCCTCGGTTCTGAATTCGCTATGTTAGGAATGTTTTTTTGCGCTAGACTTTGATTATGATTGGAAGTTCCTTTCATGCAGACATTAAATCCCTAAAATTATTGTAGGCGCATCCATTTTATCTATATGAGCAAAAATCTTTCACGGTGAGAATTAGACGGGCGGTATAATTATACATGCAAGTCAATTCTACTTCATATTTTACTAGCGTAGGTTATAGTTTTTTTTTGGTATTTTTTTATATTAGTATTTTTTTGGTAATTTTGTATGCATTAAAGATTATGTTACTATAGTTTTTACTTTAGAAAAGCTTTTTTTATATTTTGTAAACAGTAAATAGTCAAGTATCCGTATCAGATAGTCCTTATATTATAGGAAAGACCTTATATTTTCAGATGATGAGTCGCCCCTAGAGCTGCTCTAGGAGCAAATATCTGCACCTAAATAAACCTATACATTTTAAAACAAGGAAGGAACAAATTTATTTTATTGTTTGTTTTTTTAAATTTTGCCGTGATCACAAATTCAATTTAAAATAAAAATATAGTTCTAACTAAACTAAAAATTCGATTGTGTAAACAAGTAAACACAAATATATTTTATTGTTTGTTTTTGAAAAATTTGCAGGAATAATAAGTATAAAAATATCATTCTAACTAAAATAATTATTCGATTGTTTAATTTTCTAATTACGGGGTAAAAAACAAACGAATGGGATGGATACATAGGTCATGTATCCATTCCATTCCATCCCCCGATACATTAGTAACGTTAGGCGACTATCCGTTATAGGAGGCAACTATCCAGTGAATATAGATTTACTTAAAACTCGTATTAATTAGGCTTACAAAAATTTATTTAGTGATTTTGTAAAAGTGAATTTAAATAAGATAAAAGATAAATATACAAAATATATATTTCTTCCGAAACTATTACATGGCATTACTTAACTATACAAAATTTAAATAATTTATTCGCTAGAGCCTCGCGCGGCACATTTGTTCACTTTTATTGCAATATTTTCTGTTTTTTTCTCATTTATAAATATCTGGGTTTTAATATGTGATTTAAATTTATTAACTTAGTACAGGGATAAAACAAAGCCTTTTGTCTTTGATGTTGTACTCAATGAAAAAAAAATTTAGTCTGCGACTAAAGAAATTTGATCTTGTCGTTTATGAGTGACGCTCATGATGAACACAATGATTTAATTTGAAAAGTACCATGGTAACTTTTCACTCAGCAGTTCTACAACTACACACAATATACATTAATTACACAGTAGGGAACTTGCTAACTAGAAACGTCTTTTGCATGGGGAAGTGGATTTGAATAAGAAAAATCGGTATTAGCTTTAAAGTGCCTTTAAACCCATTGAAAGAAACAATAAAGAACCAAAAAGGAAATACATAGCTGTAACATAATTGAAATTCAATTTATATATAACTAGATGTTGCCAATGACTTCGTGTGCGCAAAAGAAAAGCAAAAGAAAATTCCGCAGGAAAATTCGCAAAAAAATTTAGGTACGGCCTAAATTTTTTTGCGATAAAAAGTAGCCTATGTCCCGTGATCTATTCTACATCTGTGCCAAATTTCATAAAAATCGGTACAGTAGTTTCGGAGCCTATTCAATGCAAACAAACAAACATACAAACAAACAAACTTTTCCTCTTAATTATATTAAGTATAGATTAGTATAGATAAGTATAAGTATAGATAAATAGTAATAAACTATTTGAAGAGAGCAAAATAAACAAGAAAACTCTCGCAAAACCCTTTTAAATGAAATTTCGTCGAATAATTCCGTAGATTGCGCGATACACGAGCAAAGTTATTCTTGTTAGTTCCGCTTCTAAGTTACAACTCGGAGATGTAGCGTGTGCTCAATTCAGTTTTCCGATTACCTTCTCTACAATATATACTGGTGCATTAATAGCTTCGACGATAGCGTGTTAAAATATCTGAGTGCTAAGTGTGAATTTATTTTTACCCGACTGCGCGACGCAAAGAAGTGGTAATGTGTTTATCAGCCTATGTATGTATGTATGTATGTATGTATGTACGTATGTATGTTCCTTTGAAGCACTATACAGACTAAACGCCTGGGCCGATTTTTATGATTCACACGTCAATCGATTCCTCTTAGTCCGGCAAGTATCACTAAAGACATGACGTTAGTGAAAATTCAATATGGCGACTACTGGACGCCATATTGTGAAAATGAAAAAAATGAAAGTCAACAAACTATATCAAATGGGGTATCGTTGAATAGGTATTTAAAAATCATTGTTAGTTTTTTCTCAACATTTTTCGATTCGACTGACCGCTTAGGATCTATATCGATTTAAAGTTGCGTAACAACCATTCTCACATTCCAGCGCAATTGTGATATAGGACTGATGCTGATAGGAAATCCAGTCTGGTAAATAGCTAGCTAGGTACTCATAACTAAAAAGTATAAAATAAAAAATAATAATTTAAAAATTTAAAAACCCGACTGCGTAAAAAGTGAACCAAACTAAGTAGGTACATAATTATAACTGAAAAGAAAAAAAAACAAGCACTTAGATATCCGGTGGTCTAGAATTCTATAATATATTGTTGAATTAATACTATTGGAACATAACAACTGAACAGTCGGGATCCATTATTCGACAGCCAATCTAATTTTTCAATGAATCCTGACTGTTTAGTTGTTATGTTCCAATAGTATTAATTCAATAATATATTAAAGAATTCTAGACCACCGGATATCTAAGTGCTTGTTTTTTTTCTTTTCAGTTATAATTATGTACCTACTTAGTTTGGTTCACTTTTTACGCAGTCGGGTTTTTAAATTTTTTAAATTATTTTTTTTTTCGCATTCGATCGTGAGCGCGGTTGGCGTTTACTAGGAATTTGTATGTGATTTGACCTACAACGCGCGTGTACAACGCGACAACTAAGTGGCGCTGTACAAATCACATACAAATTCCCAGTAAACTCCAAACGCGCTCACGATCGAATGCGAATAGAAAAACTCACACTTAGCACGTATCTACAGCTAAAGGCCTGTATCACTTTGATTAGTGCGAGTGCGAGTGCGAGTGTCTAGTGCAGGTGTGTAGTGCGAGTAGTGTCCAATACTGTTTAGTGGCTCTGTTTAGTAAATTCATTTGAAATCATGTCCAGACGTGTTTAGTAGCAGTCCCCTCACAAAAAAATAGAACACGCTTCTAATCACTCGCACTAAACACTCGCACTCGCACTCGCAGTTGCTGCCCACACGTATTTTCTACTAATCACTAAGCACTCGCACTACGCACTTGCACTCGCACTAATCAAAGTGAATACAGGCCATTACACGCGATAGAAGTGAAACCTCCATTGTTTGAATTATGCCGTCTGTTTAACCTTTTCGATTAATTAACCCTTGAAGCTAATATTATATGCCTGTTTCCATGTAGTTTTCTCGCACTTTATATCTAACTAGCTTTGGCGCGCGACTTCGTCTGCGTAGACGCCCATTGCATCCTCGTGGGGAATTAATTTTTAAAAATCCTTTTTAACGATTTTCTAGTTCATAGTAACTATCTACGTGTACAAACTTTGGACCGCTATTTCACCCCTAGAAGGGACAAATAAAAAAACTATAAAATATATATTCAAAGATTTGTATTTATTACGTCGGATATTAAAATTCATAATTATATAAAAAAGAAATCACACAAACTTTCAACCTTTATTTTACAACTTCAGAGGGAAAGTTCTAATAATCCCTGAAACATAGGTACATATTATTTAATTAAATGTATTTGAAAATTATGAAACTCAACTTTCATCAAAATTGGTGCAGATAAAAAAATATACCCTAGATATTTTTATTTTTATTAAGAGGAACAGTAAACAGCTACACTATGCACTTAAATAACACAGTCTTATAATATAAGACTGTGTTATTTAAGTGTTAATTATATTAATTAATTATATTATGTAAGTTACAATTATAATAGTGTAGCCCACAGCACTGTCCACAGATTACCAAAAAATGTTTATACTATTACAAGTGTAGATGATTACTATTCATGCCCTAGAATCTAGATAATTTACATATAAAAATAAACTAAGAAATAAAGTAGAGAGGATATGTATACAAAATCATAAATGTATGTGTTACAATCATGTTATAACATGGGTTTAAATTACGCTTACATAGATATCACAGAGTACTTGATTATATAAGGTCACCAAAAATCAATTACGGATACTTCAGGCACGACGTGATCTACTGCTTAAGTAAAGCCGTTTAGGCAGAAAAATAATCGTCATAATCAAACTAAAAAATCATGTAATATATAATGGGCGACTCTCCGCAAAACGAAAATTCGCATATATAATGACAACAATTTTCATAAGCAGCAGATCATACGCCCGAAGTATCCGTAATTGATTTTACCAAACCTTATATATAGTAAATAGATATTAGCGCAACCATAAAGCGCCGTACCTTTTTTTTTTGTTTCCGGAGGGGAAAATGCTTTACGCATACCACCCAGGCGCAGGGGGCACCCAAGTGGTGATGTGGGAAATGAAATGATGTTTATTTGGTAAAAATATGGTTACAATAGGTGTTACAATATTTTATAGTAGACCGCATATTTTGTCGCATTAACGACGTCCAAATACTTATATTAACTAGTTCACAATTAGTTTATTATTACTTAAAGGTACATTTTAACCATAAACAATTTATTATTATCATCATTCATTAGTCAAAACTTAATTTTTATATTAGAAGAATGTCAAACTACATATTTTTCTACATATTATATGTCAAGAAAATAAATGATCTAATAGAATGTCAAAGATAATAAATACCACTATACCACTATAAAGATATAAAACTTTATGATAAAATGTTTATACAATTTTTATTCAATAATTTCAATAATGTCCGGAACTTTCATATACTTATTCAAACAAATTTCAGATGAAAATTCAGCAAAATCATATTATGTCATACAAAAAATACTTAATTTTACAGCATAATATTAGTCATTTAAAAAGTCTTTAACATTATAGTAGGATTTCTCTATTAACATTTTTTTTAATTCTCTTATGGAGTGTTTTTTTGATAGTGATTTTATATGTGCAGGTACCTTGTTATAAATTTTTACACACATTGCATATGCATTATTTAAGAATAAAGATGTTTTTGGTGTTTTGTCTATGATTAGTCTATTTGAGTTTCTGAAATATTTTGTAGGTATCTTATCAACTAATTGTGTGAAAATGTGATTGTTATCAATAACAAATTTAAAAATTTCCAAAATGTACATACTTGTTAAAGTCAATATACCATATTGTTTAAATATAGGCTTACACGATTCATATGGTGGAACTTTAGCTATGGCACGGATACATTTTTTTTGTACAATAAATGCTTTATCTATATGTGTGGAATTTCCCCATATTACTAGTCCATAGCGCAGGACTGACGAAACGTAGCCATGATAGGCCATAATTGCAGTCTGAACACTTACAGTCCACGCTAATCTACGTAAGACAAATACGAATCTGTTTAGTTTAGAACATATTTTTTCTATGTGTGCATGCCAGTTACAATGTTTATCAATTTGTATACCTAAAAATAAATTCTCATCTACTTGGTCTATAATTTCATCTTTATATCCTAATTTAAGTTGTAAAGGTTTTTTATTATAGTTTCTAAATTGTATATATCTGGTTTTATTAAGATTGATTTTCAGATTATTAGAAGTAAGCCATTGAATTATATGTTCAAGTATTAAATTAATGTCAGTTTCGATTTTATTCACGTCTGTTTTATTATTATATTTAAATAGGATTGATATGTCATCTGCAAATAATGTCAATTTATAATTAGCCTTTATTGGAATGTCATTAATATATAGTAAAAATAACAAAGGTCCTAAAACCGAGCCTTGTGGGACCCCAAATTCATTTAATAGGCTTTTGGATTTACTGTTAACTAGTTCTTTACTTACGTTGATGTGCTCTATAACTGTGTATTGTGTCCTATTTTCAATAAATGATTTAATCCAGTTAAGTACAGGTCCCCTTATTCCCATTCTGTTTAATTTGTCTAGTAACAGTTTATGAGACACAAAGTCAAATGCCTTCGTCATATCTATAAATATAACTATACAATGGTCTTTGTCATCAATACTGTAAACAATTTGATTAGTAATATTAAAACAAGCTTGTTGTGTAGATTTATTCTTCTGAAATCCGTACTGTTCATTTTTTAATATGTTGAATTTACTTATGAACGAAGTTAATCTTTTATGCATTGCCTTTTCAAATATTTTGGATATAATGGGAACTAAAGTAATAGGTCTGTAATTGTGTAACTGTCTTCGATCGCCTTTTTTATGTAAGGGTTTAATAATTGAAGTTTTTAATTTATCGGGAAAAGCACCATCCGTAAAAGATTTATTTATAAGTACTGTTAAAATTGGGGCTATTATATGTTTACATCTTTTTATTATTTTTGTGGAAACTTCATCGTAGCCAACTGTACTAGTATTTTTTAAGGAAGAGATAATTTGTGTTATTTCATCATATGTGCATGGGTTCAAAAATATACTCATAGCATTGTCGTCTATAGAGTTTGTTAGTTTAGATTTAGAGTTTATATGAATGTTGGTAGTTTTAATAAAATATTCGTTAAATGTGTTTGCTATGTCTAAAGGTGTGTCAATTCTGTTATTATTTAAATTAATTATTTCTGAAACATATATTTTTTCCTCACAGTTGTTCGAGTAGTTTTTAACAATGTTCCATGAAGCTTTGCACTTATTTTTTGCTGTTGCAACATATTTATTATGAGAATTTATTTGAGCATATCTAAAACACTTTCTTAATGTTCGGCTATATTTTTTATATTTATTTTTTGTTGCTATATTTTTCTCCCGGTAGGCACTAAATTGCAATTTGCGTTTTGTTTTGCAGCTTATTTTTAAGCCTTTGGTAATCCAGTGTGGCAATATATGTTTTTTTGTAATCTTGAAGCGGACTACAGGGAAGCAGAGTTTATATAGCAGTACGAATATGTCATAAAAATGGTTAAAAGCATCATTAAAATCATTTAAATTATAACATTCATTAAAGGAAATACTGGATAGATAGTTTTTAAATTTTTTTATATTGTCATTGTTATAAGCTCTTTTATAAATATACTGACATTTTTTTATACTATTTTTAAATCCTTCTATTGTTGCTGAAATTAGTTGTGCCGTGTTATGGTCAGAAAGACCCAAGTGTAAAAGTTCGCTATTTGCATGTGTCAAATTACTTAATATATTATCTATGCATGTCAAATTTCTTGTCGGTTGATTAAAGTGTATTTTTAAATTAAAATTATTTGAAATGTCTCGTAAGGTATCTGAGTCTTTAGTTCTTTTTAGTAAATTTACATTAAAATCCCCTGCAATTATTATATTTTTATTAGATTTTTTGCATAAGTTATGTAACAATGTGTCGAACTTTTGAAAAAATGTACTGATTACAGAGCTTGGAGTTCTGTATAAGCAGATGATAATCATGTTTAGATCTAAAATTTCTATTCCACAACATTCGAAATCATTATCACTTGAAAAGGCAAAGTCAATGTTAGTGTAATATAAGAACGTATTTTTTTTAACAAGTATACAAGTCCCACCCCTTTTTTGTTTTTTTGTCCTAGTATAAAATGCTGCTAAAGTATAGTTATTTAAGTGTATATTTGTTTCTGTTCCTTTTTTAATAAATGTTTCAGTTAAGCAAATTATATCAGGCTCTTTATTATTAGATTTAAGTTCTTTAAGTGCAATTTCAAATTGACATCTTTTAGCATGAAAACTTGCAATATTCTGATGCAATATTTTAATTTGTTGTTTTTGGTTATTCACGAAAAAGTACCTGTGGCTTAAAATAGTCAGTAATATATTTTTGTATTTTTTTGTCATTGTTAATTAATTTATTTAAATCCGAGTTATTTTGATTTTTATTCTTATTATAATATCGTTTGTAAAATTGATTTTTATTCTTAGCATAATATTGTGAGTGTTGTTTTTGACCACTGATAGTAGTGTGTGTATTTACCCTTAATTTTTTTATAAATGTTTGTTGTACTGTCTTTTTTGTATTCCTAGAGTTACATTTTAAGAAATTAGTTTCATAATATATTTGATCAATTGTATAGTTAATTTTATTACAGATGTTAAATGAGTTTAATACATGAATATTGTTAAGATTTAAAAAATGACAGTTAGCATAGTTTTTACATGTCATCCTAATCAAGTTATTTAATTTCCATTCATTAAGGTGTACATTTTTTAGAACACTTAGAATTAAAATAGGACAGGTTATTTTAGATGCCTTAAGAAAACCACATAACTCTGAAACAATTTTCATGGGATTTTGGTCATGTTGTCCTACGCTTAATATTATTTTATCTTTATTTGTAATATTAAATAAATACGGTGTTTTCAAAATTTCTTCGGTGATCGCGCCAGGCTTGATGAAGGATATTATTTCAAATTTTTCGTAAGGGTTATTTTGTCTTTGTTTTCTTATCAAGTTAGCTAAACCAGTACATTGACTTGCTCCAAATATATATAAAGTTTTTTTTGATTTATTTTCCTTTTTTTTATCCGTGTTGCAGTTGTCATAATTAGTATTTAAGTTTTCTTTTTGTGAAGTCGATTTTATACTTTCTGTTTGTACAGCTTTTTCGTTGCATAAGGTGGAATTTGTATATATTATTTTATTTTTGTTTTGTATTTTTGACTTTTTTGTAGATCTAGTTGCAGGCGTTTTTGTTAATGGACTAGCACATACTAATTTTAAGGTATCCAATTGCTGTCTTAGATTTAATATTTCCTTCTTAAGTCCATTATTTTCAATTATTATATTGTCTAATTCATTTTGAGTGCTTTGTAGTAATAATGACATGTCATCAAGTTTTTTCTTCATTTCAATAATATTTTCTGGTTCCAGTGTGGATAAATCAAAGCTTCTGTGTTCATGCTCAGAGTCAGTTGATAAGTCCGTGATACTTATATATTCATTGTTTTGACCAAGGGATTCATATGATTTAGATCTAAATAGTTTCTTAGGTCTAATTGTAACATAGTTCGGACTGTCCATTTTTTTTGTATAAAATACTTAGGTGATTATTAATAATGTCTTGATTGTAATAATAATAAGATCTTTTAATTAATATTATTTATTCCTTGTCAAATTAGTATTTAATTCATAATTTTAATTCATATTTCTTAATATTGTTATGTCAGTATAATTTTTATCATGCAGGTGCTGCCATCTGTGATTGGTCTATGCAATTACATTTGATCGAACAAGTTAATGGATTTATAAACTGTATCCAATGTGACAGTTTCTTGTCTTTGATTTTAATTGTCAATTTGAAGTTTCTGTTGCTACTTGTCAAATGTCAGTTGTAATTTGTCAACAATTTTTAGAGTTGTATAGAGATCAGTGTTTATTCCAGGTTAAAACAATAGATAATCCAATCCAAAACTATTTTGAATTTCAGAAAACGGTTATGATGAAAAATTATCAAAACAAATGTAATGTGTAAATTGGAAATTAAAGGCTACTATGTCCTTGTATTCTGAGTTCTGAGAATGCTTGTAGGTATATGTTTTCATATAATATAAGGTTTGTTTAACTGTTTTTACTGTTCTCCAGATTTATTTCATATGTAATATGTATGAATCTCTGTGAAGATGTACGATATTCAATTTGTACTCACAACTTTTCTCCTATCACAGGTTTTTTGTTGCAAACATTTGTGAACACTTTTGAGGTTATATTGTATCTTTTGCTGAACTTTTTATTAGAATTTAATAATTATTTTAATTTAAAATATAAAATTATCGTAGAGCCAATGTTTATCGTATCTTTGACACCTGTCAGTTTCTCATGGACTGGGACTCATGGTATACCCACTAAAAACCCCCCGTCTTCCACCTCACCGCCCTCTGACGGGGCCACGGGAACGATACACACATCCGCGACCCCGCCGGCGGCAGCCGCCTACAAGCGGCTCCATCATGAAAGCCCGAAGGCCCTCCACGATGGGCGCACCTGATGGTATTAGGTGCGCTTCCTCCTCGGCCTCCACCAGTACTGTAGCAGACTCCCCCTGAGTCTGCTACTAGGAGGCCATGGGTACCAGATAAACTGGTACCCGGTGGCAGATCAGGTCTGTGGTTTTGCCACCGACCACACCGCGGTCGCAGAGGATAGGGCAAGCGGCGCACCGCAATACCGACATGCCTCTTCCTCTGCGGCCCCACCAACGCCGTTTCGACGGAACGGCCCCGCCAGCTCGCAGGGGGTAGGGAGAGTGGCGTACCGTAATACCATCACGCCTCTCCCCCTGCGATCCCTCCACGGCCGCAGAAGATAGGGAGAACGGCGCACCGTAATACCGGCACTCCTCTTCTTCTGCGGTCCCACGTCCACGCGCGTCCTCTGCGGGCATGTTCAGCCCGCTGGGAGCGGCCTCCTCGGGCCAGCCGGCGGCAAACAGGCCGGCCCCGGTTGCCTCTTAGCTTCACCGTGGGTGACCAGTCCACGGTTACTAAGCCCCACCGCCACGACAAGGCGTGCAACCATCGGGGGGAAAGCGCCGTACCTACCATGTTAAAGAAAATAAAAAAAGCAAAATAAAAAACCGGCCAAGAGCGAGTCAGACTCGCGCACGAAGTGTTCCGAAAACAAAACGACGAAAAATCACGGTTTTGGATTATTTATTTTATTCTGTTTTTAGTATTAGTATAGCCGAAACAGAAATATATAATCAGCTGTTAAAATTTCAACTGTCTTATCATCATGCAGTTAAGGAGATGCAGCCTGGTGACAGGCAGACGGGACGTACAGACAGACAGCGATGTCTCAATAATAGAGTCCCATTTTTAGCTTTCGCACATGGAATCCTAAAAAGACAAAGAAACGCAAAAGCATTTAATTTAACCCACTTAACAGTGCTTATTTCTAAGGTTTATTTCGTGAAAAGCCGGCTTATACCTTTAAAGACATGGCCGTTAAAGCTGAATAATATGTTCAGTTAATACACCATTTGTTAATGTCCCAAAAGGATTCGTGTCACTCGTTAATAAAACAACCGTGTAAAAAGGTCCGGAACGTTTAAATGTTCTAAACAAAAATACTTTATGCAAGGGACAAATACTTCCAGTATTTTTCGAATTCGAATCAAATGTTTTCATCGCAGTGAGGATGTTCGAAAAATTATACTCTTGCAACAAAGTATTAAATTCACATTTTGTCGCTATAAGGCTAGATGACTTATTTTTTTTTATTGAATAAATACACAGTACACTTTAATATGAGAAACTTCTCGTAAAAAGCAGTATATCAAAAGTCAATGCTTTCAAAGGTAGAGCGATTTGTAAATAAAATTTCGCAAGTCTCGTGAAAACGCTCCATGCTAAAGTCGAGTAGCTGCTGACCTAGCTGTGACGTCACGCCTAGTTCAAAGTGTATGAAGTATACAGCCGCAGGAATATATTTGTAAATATCTCCGATATTTGAGCGTTTAAGTTCATACTTACTATAATAAATGTTTTTGTATATGATGGAAGTAAAGTAATGATGTCGGTTTGTTTAGATACCTACTAATTTAGAAAAAAAAAGAAACTTTTGTACTTTTTAAATGTATCTATCTAATTACTAAACTACACATAAAATATATTTTTTACATTTATCAAGTAGTAGTGATACGATATATCTGAGTATATTAATGAAACTAAATAGTTTAGATGTAGTCATCATCCCTATTAATAAATAACCTAACCAAGAGCATGTCAAGACATGTCTAAAGAGGGTTCCGTAACTATTAACGCGTAATATTTTTTTTTCAAATTACTTCAAAAGTTACTGTCCGATTTGGTTCAAAATAATTTTCCTAAAGAGTTTTTAGCATGATCTAACAATATTGAAAATTGCAAGTTTCTAAGTCTTATAGTTTAGAAATGCCAAGGGGGGGACCGACTTATAAATCACTTTGGAGGCCGATGACTCGAAAATAGTTGACTTTAAAAAAGCTATGTATCAAATCTTACCTTTATTTTAAAATACCTATTCAACGATATCCCACACGATGGGGTAGAAAGAAAAAAAAATCATCCCCACTTCACATGTATGGAGAGCCAGAGCTAGAATATAAAATTATTATTGTTTTATGATGCCAAATCCGAGATGTATACACGATATATCGTCGCCTTCCTGGCTAAGTGTCGTAACTGGAAAATATTACTTTTGCAGGGCAACTGTTTTTCGGTTGAGTGTTATGTATTTTGCCTTATGGATTTCTTATTTTTAGGTTTATCAACAAACTATTTACTGATTTCAGATCCTTTGGGCTATCTTTATGCTTTAATATGAACCGCAAAGGCTTTAAAAACTTTGGTAGTTAGTTAAGCTCGAACAAAGCAGATACGTCACTTTGTGAGAACTTTGTTTTACATTTCTGTGTGAGCAGTCAGTTACAACGAACATTCTATAGGTGTTATCAAATTAAACTAAGTACATTATTTGTGAAATTATATATTTTTAACTTAGAAATATTATTATAACAATATTTATAACAATGAAATTTATAATTATAACAATGAAATGAACAGTCTTAATAAAATCAATGAACTACTAGAAACTAAGCACGTCTTGTTTAATTAATTATCACAGCCATGAAACGATCAGTCTCGAATTGAAAACATCTCTATTTCTTTAATTAAAGTAACATTTTTAACTTAGAAACATATTAATTATAACAATGAAATGAACAGTCTTAATAAAATTAATGAACTACTAGAAACTTAGCACGTCTTGTTTAATATAATTATCACAACCATGAAACGATCAGTCTTGAATTGAAAATATCTCTATTTCTTTAATTAAAGTAATTAGTACAATCACTAATTAATAGTCAGTCGAAATAATAATGTAAGTATTCTTATAATTATTAAATACGACATCATCATCATCATCATCATCAGCCTATCGCCGTCCACTGCTGAACGTAGGCCTCCCCCAATGAGCGCCAACCATCCCGATCTTGGGCAGCCCTCATCCATCCGCTGCCAGCCACCTTCTTCAAATCGTCGGTCCATCGTGCCGCAGGACGTCCTACACTACGTTTGCCTAAGCGTGGTCTCCACTCTAATACTTGTCTGCTCCATCGATTGTCTGTCCGTCTGCAGACATGGCCGGCCCACTTCCACTTCAGCGTGCTAATTCGTTGAGCAATGTCGGTGACTTTAGTTCTCTGGCGAATAACGTCGTTACGTATTTTTTCCACCAGAGATACCCTTCACATTGCTCTTTCCATCGCACGCTGAGCAACCTTAAACTTATGAACCAAGCCTACGGTGAGTGTCCACGTTTCGGCTCCGTATGTCATTACCGGTAGAACGCATTGATCAAAGACCCTGGTCTTAAGGGATTGTGGGATCGACGATTCAAAGATGTCCCGGAGCTTCCCGAATGCAGCCCAGCCCAAGCGTATTCTTCTACTCACCTCCTTCACAAAGTTGTGCCGCCCGAGTTGAATGGTTTGGCCAAGATATACGTATTCTTGCACAACTTCGAGACTAGCGCCATTTACGACGACTGGTCTCGGGAGAACGTGTTCATTATACATGATTTTAGTTTTGTTCAGGTTCATACCGAGACCCACCCGTCTTGAAGAATCGCTTAGGCTGTTCAGCATCTCTTCCAGGTCCTGCAGAGAGTCTGACATAATAACTATGTCATCTGCGAATCTCAGGTGTGAGATGTACTGGCCGTTTATGTTCAGTCCCCGTCCGTTCCAATCGAGCGTCTTGAAAACGTCCTCCAACGCGTTATTAAACAGTTTTGGAGAGATAACATCCCCCTGTCTTACTCCTCGACGCAGTTGGATTGGTTTTGTACTCTGTTCTTGTACTTGGACGGTCATTGTTGCGGCCTTGTACAGATATCTCAACACCTCGACATATCGGCAGTCGACGAGACATCTCTGCATGGATTCCAGCACAGCCCAGGTCTCGACGGTATCGAAGGCTTTTTCATAGTCCACGCTAGGCAGAGAGGCTGATTATAGTCCTCGGTCTTCTGTATAATTTGCCTTAGTGTGTGTATGTGGTCCACAGTGCTGTAGCCTTTGCGAAACCCGGCCTGTTCCGGTGACTGAAAGTCGTCAAACTTCTGGGCAAGACGATTCGATATAACCCTCGAGAACAGCTTATACACGTGGCTCAGGAGCGAAATGGGGCGGTAGTTTTCTAGTCGCGTGTTATCGCCTTTTTTGAAAAACAAAACCGCTATGCTCCTGCTCCATGCTTCCGGGGTAGTGCCAGTGTGGATGACGGAATTGAAGAGCTTGACAAGCTCAGTCAAGACGGGTGTTCCTCCTGCCTTAAGCAGCTCTGTGGTTATTCCGTCATCTCCCGATGCTTTGTTATTATTAAGCTGACTGAGAGCTATTCTAATCTCACCCATGTCGACATCAGGAAGCTCATCTGTAAGGTTGCGCGTGAGTCTGGCCCGTGGGTCATCTGCATGATGGGTTTGGGGTGGGCTTGTTTTTTGGGTGTATAATTCCCCATAGAACCTTTCGACTTCAGCGAGGATCTCCGGCTTCGAGGTGACGGTAGTGCCTTGTGGAGTATTGAGTTTCGTCAAGTGACAACGGGAGTTATTGGGCTTAGCGAATACCTAAAAATAACGACATCAAATCCCTGTATTTTTCCACTGAAATTGTTGGCCTTGTCGTGTTTAAACACTCAATAACAAGGTTAAATACAAAGATAAAAAAATATTTTCATTTAATAATAATAATTAGTAATCATAGGTATTAATTAGAATACAAGACGTGTAGATACGTATTATGGATTGGAGACCTATGGGAACCCTCGCCACAAGATGTCTTCACTCCTCATATCGAAACAGAAATGAACCACAAGTATCTAAATATGTACTTACTTTTTAAGCCGTTAATAAGGCAGTCGTCAATCCCGCTTCAGCACACCTAGACGCGACCTCTTGTGACGAAGTAAATGTGACGACTGAATAGATTTGATTCGCCGTCGGCGGTTGGAATTATCACACGACGCTCACCCGCCCCCACCTCAGTCCACATTCTTTTGGACATTCGATTGTAGTATTTATATGTCAGTCACAATAACATACAAATTAAAATTTTGGCTTGAGTCAATGCGGCGTAACTTTCAACAATGCAAATAAGATGTCTGGCTAAGTGTCGAATGTACATACTACAATTAGCATTACTTTTTTCTCATACTTTGACAGATAAGCGTTTTAAAATAATTTGATATCTCTTAAACGGTAGAAGATACGGATACGATTGTTAGAGAGAACTTATGCAAAAAGAAGCTACGATTTCGAAGGTAGTATCAGTGTAGTTACGACAGTTTGTTAGATACTACACTTAGCCAGGAGGGTGACGATATGATTGTACCAAATTTCATCTATTTATATTCACACAGACAGACAGACATGCAAACAAAACGGACAAAGCGAAACTATAAGTGTTCCTGAAGTAAATTTGAACCCTAAAAAGAACGTCCTTTTTTGAATTCGGTTATAATATAGATTATTATAATTTTACGATTCGAATAAAAGGCCATACTGACGGTCCAGCCTACAAATCCAGTTTTCCCCATTTTTTCTTCTCATAGGAAGCGAGAAACGGAAGAAGATATTTGCTTTATGTTTGTTATATAGCCTGTTACATAATGCTGGTGCCATAAATAACCAGCAGTGCTCATAGTTGAGCTTGTTCAAGAGCAAAGCTTAAAATCCCACACATTAATGCGAACACACTATCGCCGAGTTTGTATTATCGTAGCTATTCTCGACTATTCCAAAATTGATCTTAGGGAATTCGCATACAACGTGCAATGTAACTCTCGTTTTTGCTCGTTCTAAGTTCGGCTATAATTCGTGGTAGTGCACATTTTAACATTTTATACAAATATTACTCATAGATGTTGCCCGGGACTTCGTGCGTGCAAAAGTTAATTTCACAAAAACCGTACATTTTTCCGTGATAATGAGTATCCTATGTTTTGCCCCATAGTCTAATCAATATTTGTGCCAAATTTAATTAAAATTGCAAACAAACAAATCTATCCCCTTTGTAATCCTACTAATATTATAAATGTGAAAATTTGTGAGGATGGAAGTATGGATGGATGGATATTTGTTACCCTTTCAAGCCAAAACCACTAAACGGATTTTGATGAAATTTGGTATGGTAGTGGTTAAGGCTCTGAATTAAAACATAGGCTACTTTTTATCCCGAAAAAGTACAGTGTTCCCGAGGGTCACTATATTTACGCGGGCGGAGCCGCGGGGAATAGCTAGTCTGCTATAACGCGCGGTAGTGCACACTTTAAAATTTTATACAAATACTAGATGTTGCCCACGACTACGTGTGCACTAAATAAATTCCCACGGGAAGCATACGTTTTGTCAGTATAAAAGTAGCATACGTCCTGCCCCATTGTCTAATCTATATCTGTGCCAAATTTCATTAAAATTGATCCATTAGTTATGATAAAAAACCAGAAGAAGGGCCCAATATTTTGATTTTTAAAATTAAATTTCATTATATTTAAGTAACATATAATATTTTTTTCATTCTTATGTAATATTTTTAAGCATAATCTTCAAAATAAAAATAGAAATTATGAAAGACTTTGTTTCATTTTTAACATATACAGTTTTTTGTCTCTCCTGTAAAATCAGTTATTCTTAAAATGGGCCCCTCTTAGTTTCGCCTCTTCATTTGGATGAAAACTACTGGAAATTCAATAGCTAAACCGTTGGAGACAAAGTGATTTAAATTTCTGGCCAGTAACGTAATAAACCGCGCTCTCGCATTAACGGGTTTGCGACGGAAGTGATACAGTAAATTCCCATTATTTTCTTTTCAGGCGTCGCCGGCGTCGTCTTACTCGTTAACTCAGCACATAACTTTAAAAGCGCGATATTTTCATGAATTTTCTTATTTAATCTCTGAACATTGTTCCGGTGGTAGTTCAAATGAAATGTTAGGATTGCATGGAATATGCGATCGTTTATCTCTGCCGTAAAATTTACGAGTGTGAATATGAGCGAGCACGTATATTATATTTTCGATTATCTTTTTTGTGACGAGACGCGTGAAGTGATGCTCACAAGTATAGGGCGCAATTAAAATAATATACTAGTGGAACTCAGCCGTGTCCTGAAAAAAATTACCTACGATTGAGCGTGGCCGAGTGGAGCGCTAGGGTTGGTATGTCTACAAAGAAAGCGCTGATAGTGCGCAAGCGTCGCGGCATAACTAAACTAAAACTCCTCGTTCGTTTTGTTAATGTCGTTCATCCGTAAAAGTCGTCATTTGTTCCGTGAAAGTCGTTCAATCCAGCGCCAAATCTCGGCGCGGCAGCGAACGCGCAGCGTGATACTCCTGCTTCTGCTATTTGAGGTTTCGTTAGCGGCCGTGTAAATGACGCTCGTGTACGCAACGCCGATTCTCGCAGTCTAGTATGGAGATGTTCTACTACTGTACATTATTTTTATTATGTATAGGCTGTGCGTACATATCCTTAGGTTGACGTGACTATAAGTAACTTGGCTTGACACGCTGCTGCGCTGCTGCGTGTCTCGATAATAAGGTATTTTCAGGTTAAAAGAGAACGGGGGTAGGAAAGGCGTTGACCATGCAATAAGCCGAGTTATCGCAAGCGACAAGACTTTGTTTACAACTCTTTAACGAAAATCTTAGGCAACGTATATTTTATTATTAGTAGATATATATAGAGACCCCCCCCCTCCTTTACAAGTAGTACTAATAAGGCCGTATTCAAGATTTTCCTATAAGATGTTGACTACCTACGTAACAAAAACCTAAACCCCCTTCCCCCACCTGGTGACCAAGCGTAGTATTTTAAAGACCCGTCCCCCCCTAAACAGGTCACGTAGTATGGGTGGTATGTTCCTTTAAAATGATAAGCTTACCTGTATCTTGTTTTATAATATTCTGCTAGAATATTTTTATTATAATTAATTAATATTAATTGTAATAATAATATTGTAACAGAATATGAAAAATAGAATCTATTAACAAAAACACGTAAGGTTAAAAGGAAGGCTTTGCTCACAAATATAATTTGAATTAACAAAACTTAATTAGTTATTAGGTACCTTTTGGGATAACAAGCTGCTTTGGGCCATTCTATTCATCCTTTATTTTAAGTTTTATTCTTCTCTTACATAATACTAGATGTTGCCCGCGATTTCGTGCGCGCAAAAGTTAATTTCGCAGAAACCGTACATTTTTCCGCGTTAAAAAGTAGTATATATCCTTCCCCTTGGTCTACTCTACATCTGTGTCAAATTTCATCAAAATCGGTCCAGTAGTTTCGGGGCCTATTCAATACAAACAAATAAACGAACTTTTCATCTTTATTATTATTTAGTATTAGTAGTGATTATTACAAAAAATTACAATTATTGTCGGTGTGTGCAATAATTAACGCCATTAACGTTCTTTTGAAGATTGCTATTATTATACAGATCCATGGCATAGATTCCTTGGTTTCCACCATTCACATCCCCGGGGCATATGTAACACGTCGGCTTTGAAATTCTTCCAATTAGTGATATTACAAAATTAATAAAACTGCAATTTCTCAAGAGATTCCAGTTAAAACAAGCATCCATTTTCTTTGCGTTCTATTTAGATAACTTTGGATTTTCGAATATTCATTTTATTTATAATAAATTAGATAATTTCTATTAATTTAATTATATTTAGAAGAAGAAGTGTAGATTTTTTAATCAAAATAATAATAATTATTATTTTAACTTTAATATTCGCCAACAGGCAAAGGACAATTTGGAGAGTATTAATTCCAATCATTTTAGAAGAATAAATATTTTGAATGAAAAGACAAACGATATAATTTCATTTAAGCTCCATAAACTTAATTACCTTATGAAAAATGGTAATGAGATTTTCCACGGATTTATGAAGCGTTTTCTAGATTAATTACCATATGGGGTCTCGTAAATTATTCCACGCAAAATTAAATGGCCTATTTTATAACTCTGTAACAAGCCTTGTTGTCGAACAAAACTCGGATGAAACCAAAGTTTTGGTCTCCGTATTTTGTATTTAGTATTTATTTATGTAAGTTTTCCGGCGTAAAAGAGGGCAAGACGCGTCAAACAGACGCAATAATTTTGGATTGTGTCTATTGATATCGTTTACTCTATCCATCCTTACTTCAACTTCCGATAGTGGGGATGATGACTGATGGAAAATATTGAGTTGAATTGATAAATTCAGAAATATTGAAGTATTACAGCCGGATAAATGTAAATAAATAATATAATATTTTATGTAGTTTAGTATTTACAGACATGTAAAAAGTAGAAAAAAGTTTATTGCTAAACCACTAAACAAAACCTACATTATTAGTTTACTTGCTTACGTTGTATACAAAAACGTTTCCAACCATTCGTTATGGTGAGTATGTTCATATTAAACGCACAAATATCGAAGATATTATAATTACAAATATGTACCTGCGGCCATAATATATTCATACACTTTAACCTAGGCGTGACGTCACAGCTAAGTATGACTTTAGTATGGAGCATTTTCACGAGAATTGCGAAATTTTATCGCTGTCCTTTTAAAATATTGACTTTTGATATTATACTGTTTCTTCTGAGAAGTTAATCATATTTAAGAGTACAATAAATAGAATCATCTAGCCTATTTTAACGCTTTTGATCCAAATTCGCGCATAATTTTTCACTATCAGGATTCATATTAGTTTGTGTAATTTACAGAAGAAGAACTTTATAATCCTTGTTTTTTTTAATTGTTCCACTGTAAAATAATTGAGATAAATTAACATGCCATCACACCTGATGATGACGTTGTCGAAACCGGTCGTGTAACATATTAAAATTAATGTAAAATACTTATTAAAGTGGAAATAGTGCAAGAAATTTTGTGTATTATTACTGTGAAACATGAATTTCCACCAAGAACCTACAGTACAATCAATAACATAACCAAATTAACATGCATTTATTTCAGCTCAAAATGATTTTTCATAGTATTACACAAAATATTGGCATATATAAAACAACAGTACCTGGGAGACAGAGCTATGTTCGAAGTTTGAATTGTTCGAAAAAAATAATAATTAAGAAATTGTCACAAAATTATTTTTCTGACCGGGCTTCGAACCCGAGACGCCAATTTGGCAGCAACGCAAGAACACCGATGTATACCAAACTGCCATTTTAATTGACAATGAAGTGTCGAAATTATTAATATTTTATTGCACCACGAAAGAAAAAAAATATAAAACTCAAAAACGCGGGTTTCTCACGGAATTGACCTAGCTGGTTTGATTTTTCTCCTCCAAAACCCCTTTAATACTATATAAATTTAATACATTTAAATGTTTAAGCCGTTTTTGAGATTCTGATTATTTAGAATACCAGAATCAAAGACTGTGTATTGTCAGATGTGACAGATGGCCAGTGTAATACAAAAAGTATCCTCTGGAACCGGAAAGAAAAAATATACTCTTCTCTAACCCCAGCTGACCTTACATAACATTAATCATATAATAATTGCACGTTGGTTAACGTGATTTATATATTATATCAAAGCCATAACGTGACATCTTATTTACAGTGAGCTACATTTATCAACTCCGCGATAATATCAGTACATTTTCTTGAGGCGAATATTTTGAGCTTCAGATTTATATTATACGCCATGTTGTTGAAACTGGAAAAGAAAGGAATGTGCAGTCAAAATATTGTTTACGGAACAAGGAGTCAGTAGGTAGATAAAATTTCGTAGTCATCAGATGATGATAAAAATGATGATTCATTGCAGCATTCAGTGCAGCTGTTTTTTTATAATATCAATACTAATATTCTATACTTACTTAATATTAAAGTATATATACTTTGGGTTCCGGGAAAGGACATAGGATATTTTTTATCCTGAAAAAGTAGTGTTACCGCGGGATAATGTATTTACGCGGGCGGAGCCGCGGGCAAACGCTAGTTGTAATTAAAACTTAGGCCTTTTCATCCGTTATTGGATGATTTATACAGTATTCTCCGAGCAAAGTAACCGCTCTTGAAATACAGTAGTACCTAGGAAAGTAGTTTTTTAAATATCGTATGGTAGCCCAAGCACATACGGCATTCTCACAACACAGTCAGTCTAGTCCAGAGGTCTAGGACCAGTCATTACTGGTCAATACGTCTAAGTGGTGATTTAAACAGGGACATTGGACAATTAAAGTATAACAACCAAAAAGCATTTGCTATTTCCGATTTATACTGTCTTTCAGTTCAAACCGGCATAGAGACAATAATGCTAAAAAGCGGCCAAGTGCGAGTCGAACTCACGTATGAAGGATTCCGTACAAAACGGAAAAAAATCACGTTTGTTTTATGGGAGCCTCTATAAATATATTTTGTCTTATTCTGTTTTTAGGGTTCCGTAATACTTAAGGAACCCTTATAGTTTCGCTCTGTCCGTCTGTCTGTCTGTCTGTCTGTCTGTCTGTCTGTCCGCGCCTCTAGCTCCTGTAATTATGAATATAAATTGATGAAATATAAATTGGTGCAGTTATAGATTGTGTATAGATCACGGTTTCGGGATCATAAAAAAATAATAATTTTATATTTTAGGGGTGGCTCTCCATACATGTGAAGTGGGGATGAAAAATATTTTTTCACTCTACCCCATCGTGTGGGGTATCGTAGAATAGGTCTTTTAAAATAAAGGCAAGGTTTCATACGTTACTTTTTTATAAAGTTGACCATTTTCGAGTAATCGGCCTCCAAAGTAGTTCGTAAGTTGGTCCCCCCCCTAGCATTTTTAAACTATAGGAGATAGAAACTTGCAAATTTCCATGCTGATAGATCATGCTAAAAACTCTTTAGGAAAATTATTTTGAACCAAATCGGACAGTAACTTTTGGAGTAATTAAAAAAAAGCATATTACGCGTTTATAGTTACGGAACCCTCCTTAGACATGTCCTGACATGCTCTTGGTTAGGTTTTAGTATTAGTTGTCATCAACAGAAATACACCTTCGGTGTTAATTTCATCTGTCTAGCTGTCACGGTTAAGGAGGTACAGTCTGGTGACAGACAGACAGACAGCTAAGTCTCAGTAATAGGGTCCCGTTTTTACACTTTGGGTACGGAACCCTAAAAATGAATGATTTTGTCTTTGCACTAGAGACGCCTCAAAATAATTAAATACAAAGGAAGTGACCGCACCGACTGCAGACGTGGTTGAACTACGTGTTTACACGTAGGTGTGTGCGTGCGCACGATTCAACGGCGCTGTTAAGCGATTTATATCGTGTGCCTGGTCGAGCGGCAACTTTGTCGATAGTACCTACAGCTTTCTATTTGTAAGTAATATTATGCTTGATTTAATATATTATCTTACATTTAACTAGTAAGCATGTTACATTTAATCAAAATTTAATTATTAAGCAACTCCTGGTAAGTACTCGAGTTGCAAATATCTCGTACAGAGTGCATACGAGTATTCAAAGATATTAAACGCTATCAGCATCTTATATGTGGAATTTAATACAAAATAGAATGCATTATCGAAATGAATTCACGTTTTTCATTAAGTATTGCAATGACATAGTTAAATAAATTAATTTTTCCGTAATCATCATAAACGGAATAAATTGGAATGGTTTTTTTGCATACAATTTGTGTGAGTATTTAATAACCTGGAGTAGTTTCATAAAAATTCTATTAAATATTATAAAAATGTGTCACAAGTAATAGGAGTAGCATGACTTTAAAAATTAAAGGTCTACTAATTATAAAAGATGGGCTTGTGAGGTTGAACAGAATTAATTTTTATGAAATTTGGTATGGTAGTAGTTTTTGAGCTCTGGATAAACATGGCTAGATTTTGTCCCAAAAAAGTGCAGTGTTTTTATGGGTTAACTAGCTGTTGCCCGCGGTTCCGCCCGCGTAAATACTGTATTCCACGTCAGTACTGCACTTTTTGGGGATAAAAAGTAGCCTATGTTTTAATCCAGAGCCTTAAGTACTATCATACCAAATTTTATCTAAATACGTTTCATAGTTTTTGCGTGAAAGAGTAACAAACATCCATCCATCCTCACAAAAATTCACATTTATAATATTAGTAAGATATAATTTACGCAGGCAGAGCCGCACGGAAAAGCTAGTTTATACATAAAAGTTAGAAGTTTATATTTATTAAAATACTTATTGTGTTATTTAAATCCGAAGACAATTATGTAATAAATAATAATACCTGAGGCTATGATAAGAAAATTTAATTAAGTGTTCGAAGAATTTGTATTTTACTTACCAAAAGGCTCTTTGGTGCGGATAATAGCCTTATTAAGATCAAAAACTAGGTTTCAATGAGAATAGTTCAAGCACACCAAGCAGTCGGTTACAAAGATCTGCTTACAAAGACTATTATGGTTCTAATGAAAAATACAATTTCCAAAGCATTTTTAGATTATATCAATAGTATTTTTTATTCGTTAATTAAATTGAAATGCTTCGTTAATGTTGCCAGTAAAATTGTGAAATTTAAAATGAAACACTTTTGATTGTAATGATATTTAAATCTTAACAAAAATTATACACTGTCAATGGCTGTGTTCCGCAGAAAAAAGCGCTTGTTAGTGCTTGCTAGCGCTAAAGAAAAAAAAACATTATGGGCCAGGACACGTTTGCTAACTTCAATACTGCTAACATAATTCGCCATTTTGTTTGTTAAAGTGGTCGCTATTTTATTCACGTTGTTTGTTAGGACTATTTTCCGTGGGACACAGCCAATGTCAAGGGTTAAGTAAACCAACCCTTAAATGTACACTTCGGATGCATGCGACGTGCGATGCGAGACCGCGACACGGGACCGAAATCGGGTCGCTTAGTATGAATTTACATGGAGCTTTAGAGCATTGATTGATGCTCTAAGGGGCCCCATACATGGTCCGGTCTACCTTCAGTTCGGCCTGAACGGATGCAAAATCGTATCGTCTGTGTGCAATTTCGAGATCGCATCAGTCGGCCGTATGGACTGAAGCGAGATTCTTTCTAGTGTTGCCAGCTCTGTTTTTGTGAAACTACTAAACTCGTATCGATTTCTACTAAAAACTACTAAAAAACTACTAAAGAAGCTACTTAACTTAGGAATTCCTGAAGCCCCCCCAAAAACCACTGCATTTTAGGTTTTGTTATATTAATTTTTTTTTATTAATTGAATTTGATTATAAATTTAACCATTAAATTAAAATATACTAGGAAATATTACGTATATTATAGTAATTAAACGGGTAGTTTTAAGAAAATTACGGACGAATGTATTATTATAATAAGATTTTTTTTTGTATTTTTTTTTGTGCTTAACCTAGGCCTTTTTGCATATGATTACTGTCTGGCTCTTTCCTACTAAAACAGTACTAACAACTAGATTTCTACTAAGGAGGGATAAAATACTTAATTTAGTAATAAAACTTTGTAAAATAACTAAGTTGGCAACATTAATTCTGGTCTAAACGGGCGGCCTGAACAGACCATGTGTGGACAAATCGCTTCAGTTCTCGCCCGAGCCGCGGCTGTGCGGGCGTGTATCGTGTACAAGCGTTGTATGAGTTTTCACGGTGTTTAAATACAAAATTGATAAACACGACCGTAGCGTGCGGCAAACCAGAATGGACTGATGCAATTTTTCCGTGGGTCCGAATCCGTTCAGGCCGAACTGACGTAAATTGGGTCGGATGCTATTTTTTTCGTGTGTGTGCTCGAATCCGTTCAAGCCGAACTGACATCAGTTCTAACTGAAACGATCGGCCTCTTGTCTGTGGGGGCCTTAAGTCATGAACGTAAAAAAGGCCGCTTTTTTACGTTCATGACTTAGAGCTACACCGCTTCAGTAATATGAATAGTGAAGCAAGTTGCAAAGTAAGACGTATCGTAGCGACATGTGCCGCACGCACACATTCACAACAAAGTAAGACGATCGGCCGCCAGTACGCCAATGGCAATTATCCGTAAATCTTACAAAAACGTAAGTCGCCGCCATTGTTGGGCTTCACTCAATGCTTAGCTCACCTTCCGTCCGCCTTTTTTACGTCCATGCTCTAAGTATGCAGCATCAAACAATCCCCGCGACCCGCGTCGTGCGACCGGTGAGCGTAGTCAAAGAACCTGACTAGCTGGTTTGCTGGTCACTGTCGCAGATCACGGTCTCGCATCGTGGTCGCATAGATGGGAAGGCTACCTTTTGATATACTCGTATATATTTCACTATACTATAACTATAGCAATCATATTGCTTGTCTATGTCAATGTCCTGTCAATGAAATGCTAGTTCGTTAAAACGGACTTTAAAATGTTGTCTTAAGGGGCCCCATACATGATCCGGTCTGCCTTCAGTTCGGCCTGAACGGATGCAAAATCGTATCGTCTGTGTGCAATTTCGAGATCGCATCAGTCGGCCGTACGGACTGTAGCGATTCGTTCCAGTGTTGCCAGCTCTGTTTTTGTGAAACTACTAAACTCGTATTGAATTCTACTAAAAAGTACAACAAAACTACTAAAGAAGCTACTTAGAAATTCCTGAAGCCCCCCAAAAACCATTGCATTTTACGTTTTGTTATATTAATTTTTTTTCATTCATTGTATTTTACTATAAATTTTACCATTAAATTAAAATATACTAGCAAATATTACGTATATTATAGTAATTAAACGGGTAGTTTTAAGATAATTACGGACGAATGTATTATTATGATAAGATGTTTTTTTTGTGCTTAACCTAGGCCATTTTGCATATGATTACTGTCTGGCTCTTTCCTACTAAAACACTACTAATAACTAAATTTCTACTAAGGAGGGAATAAAATACTCAATTTAGTAAAATTTTGTAAAATAACTAAGTTGGCAACATTAATTCTGGCCTGACCTTGCGGCCTGAACGCGCGGCCTGTCCGGACCGTGTGTGGACAAATCGCTTCAGTTCTTGCCCTCGCCGTGCGGGCGTGTATCGTGTACAATCGTTGTATGAATTTTCGCGGTGTTTCAATACAAAATTGATAAACACGACCGTAGCGCGCGGCAAACCAGAATGGACCGTTGCGATTTTTCCGTGTGTGGGCCCGAATCAGTTCAGGCCGAATTGACGTCAGTTCTAACTGAAACAATCGACCTCTCGTCTGTGGGGGCCTTAACACATCTTTCACGAAGAATTGAAAACAAAAAAAAAAAAACTTTGTGAAGATTTTTTCAATATTATGACTATTTAATTTGCATGGTAAGCCCATGGCCGCTTTTGAGAGCTACATTTTCCATTCGGCCATTGTTTTACTTTTAAAAATATTTTTGCTTGAAAATCTGCTTTGTTGTAGATGCTTTATACTTATTGGTGATTTTTTAAGCGGTGAAACGTGATGGTTTGCTATTAAGTGGCTGATTAATTAAAAGAAAGAGAGTGTATTTTCATTAAGCCGCTTTTTATTTAAATCAGAATTAGAAAAATAGTCTTCTTTTACCCGGCTACGACGAAGCCAAAAGGAAGGAATTTTGGCAGTCTATTTAATATGTGTCTATCTATATCTATAAAAATATAAAAGGCAAAGCTGATTGATGATGTATTAACGCACAGGCCATACTATTAAGGCTAGAAATTTGAAAATTTGCACACGTATTTCTCATATGACGCAGACTAAGGAAGGATTTTTCAAAATTCAACCTCCAAGGGGGTAAAATAGGAGATAAGTTTGTGTGAAGCTTTATATTCCTTGGGCATATTATGTGCATTATATTTCATATGAATTCATTTATGAGTTTCACTCAGGCGACGCTGCGGGCTAATGCTAGTATATGTATATTCGTTCCATCGTAGCTCCTTAACTACCTATCCAGTTTTAATAAATGATGTGTCAATAGACTCGTAGTAATGTCCCGGGTAACATATATGGCTGTATATTTTACGTAGAATGAAAATTAGACCAGTGAATTTATTCAAGATAACGCATAATGTACAAAAAAGACTAATATAATTATAATTAGAATACCTGATTCATCGAAATCTGTTCAGTAGTTTTTGCGTGAATGAGTAACAAACTTCATCCATCCTGACAAACTTTCACATTTATAATAGTCATAAGTACAAATATAAATAATAGTACAAAATATAAAAAATAGTAGTATGATTTTAATAGCCTCCGTGGTACAGTGGTTCAGAGCTTAGCTCTCGACATAGCGGAGGTAATGGGTTCGATTCCCGCGTTAGAACAACAAAAAATGTTGTTTCCAAATTTGGTTAGGACAATGCAGGCTTATCACCTGATTATCTGACAAGAAAGATGATTCATGCGTAGGATGGACATGTAAAAAGTCGGTTCTGCGCCTGATCTCTCGCCAGTCGTGTCCGATCATCCGTCCCACTGTGTTACGATTGTAAACGAAGAGAGAATGCTCTTGTGTACCTACTGCGCAAACACTTGGGCACTATAAAATAACTCCTGCGTTACTGGCCTGGTTTCAATGAAACGGTGTGGGAGCTAATACAGGATTTTAATTCCTTGTGTCCACAGCTCGGACATTCTGTCCACTACGAGATGTGAAAAGTAACAAAAATATGCACGACATCATCATCATTATTTTTATGGTATCCATACTAATATTATAAATGCGAAAGTGTGTCTGTCTGTCTGTCTGTCTGTCTGTCTGTTACCTCTTCACGCCCAAACCGCTGAACCGATTTTGATGAAATTTGGTATTACTAATATTATAAATGCGAAAGTGTGTCTGTCTGTCTGTCTGTCTGTCTGTCTGTCTGTTACCTCTTCACGCCCAAACCGCTGAACCGATTTTGATGAAATTTGGTATAGGGATACTTTGAGACCCGAGAAAGGACATAGGATACTTTTTATCCCGGAAAAATGTACGTTCCGCCGCGATAAACGAATTTTGGCGCAACGGAGTTGCGGGCGTCATCTAGTAGTCTATAAAAGAGATCCATTCGCGAGCGGTTGTTAAATTTTCAAATTTACGATGCTTCTGAATATATCATTACGGCCGTGTTTAGCGAAGTTTTGTTTTATGTTTATGTAAAGTAACTGGGCGATCTTTGGTTGGAGTTCTGATAGATTTAAATAAATAAAAAGAATAACAAAATATTTATCTGGCTGCGATTCGAACCCATACCGAATTTTCGAACAAAGAAAAATTGTAAGCATGTGAAATAGGTCTTCGGCGACAGTAGCACCAGTAAAAAGGTACACTTGAAGGATAGAATCACCTTTATTGGTCAGCGACTAGTAGTAGAATGGCCGCCATTTTACAATTATCGCCCTTTTTATACATTTATGAGTATTAACAGTTAAATGTTTATATTAAAGTAAATATGTTTTAAATATTAATACTAGCATTTAAATATTATTTTAGACCATGTTCTATTATTAATAAATGATTGAATAATTAATATAATCAAATTAAGATAGACCGGAAGCTACGCATTAATAGTCACCAACATTAATAGTATTATTATTATCTATCAGGAAGTGAGTTTTGTAACACTCGGCCATCCTGCATTTTGCCGTGTCCCACGGCAAGTTAGCTGGTTTTCATCATGTCATGTTATCTGTACCTGGAAAGAGTTAAAAGAGAACAGTAATTGCGCTTAGATAATATTTTATGGCAGGCAATTGGCATGTGTCACGCTCATAATATCAAAATTTTAAATACTCGTAGTATTGAATTATAATATATCTAAACTCATGGATACTTAATTTTAAATAACACAAAATACTTGCTTTTCTTTAAGGAATACATTAACATATTATATGAATTATTTGTTAATTGATTATTATAGTTATTATCTATTAAGATTTAAGTTAACAAACAGTCAGAGAATTAATTTTATTACATTATCTATTATTATTTTTGTTTATTTTATTTTTAGCATCACCTATATCTAGTTTATTTACCAGTGATTTGTTTCCAGGTCACACAGACTTCTTTTTATTGTCACACAGACTTCTTTTTATTGTCACACAGACTTCTTTTTATTGTCATACAGACTTCTTTTTATTGTCACACAGACTTCTTTCTATTGTCACACATACTTCTTTCTATTGTCACACAGACTTCTTTCTATTGTCACACAGACTTCTTTCTATTGTCACACAGACTTCTTTCTATTGTCACACAGACTTCTTTCTATTGTCACACAGACTTCTTCCTATTGTCACATAGACTTCTTTCTATTGTCACACAGACTTCTTTCTATTGTCACACAGACTTCTTTCTATTGTCACACAGACTTTTGTTTCAGGTCACACAGACTTACCTACTAGATATTTATTGCAGGTCACACAGACAGTTATTGTTACACAGACTTACTTGATATTTATTGCAGGCCCCACATACTTAGATTAGTGTCACACAGACTACTAATTTACTAGATATTTGGTTCAGGACACACAGACTGAGATTAGTTTATTTTCACACAGATCTAATTTACTAGATATTTATTGCAGGTCACACAGACTTAGTTTAGTGTCACACAGATCTACTAATTTACTAGATATTTGGTTCAGGTCATACAGACTTAGATTAGTTTATTTTCACATAGATCTAATTTACTAGATATTATTGCAGGTCACACAGACTTAGTTTAGTGTCACATAGACCTAACTAATTTACTAGATATTTCATGTTTATTGCAGGTCACACCGACTTAGATTACTTTATTGTCACACAGATATAACTAATTTACTAGATATTTAATTACAGGTCACTCAGACTTGGATTGGTTTATTGTCACAATCACTAATTTACTAGACATATTTTAGTTAGCATCACACAGATCTAGTTTATTTACTAGATATTAATTGTTTTTTTAACTACGAAATATTTAAAATACCTACTAGTAAATGCTACCCTACGGTCAGTTATTATTCTGAAGGGATTTCCGAATGCTGATATGATTCCTTTTAAGTTTTTTTTTTGTTTCATTAAAGCTAACACTAAGTACGGGAATAGCAAATACGAATTTGGTATAGAAATCGATAACATCTAATATATAAATATTTCCATAACGAGTTTTAAGAAAAGGCCCCAAATATTCGACATGTAATGTGTGTCTAGATGTTGGGCTTATCTATGGCGTGTAACTCGCCCTAAGGCTTATCATGATTCCCTTTAGCGTATGCGCACAGCGACAAGCCTTAATATATTTTTTATAAACCGAGTCATCCGTAAAAACCAGAATTGCGACTTGATTAGTTTTTTTTTGCACTTCTCAACCGTAAGTGGCCAGCTTGGTCATGATATCTTGTAACAGGCTCCATTTCGATAGCTTAGGTATCACAAATATATTCCCGTTCAAGGTTTTACGAAATAATCGGTCGTCTAAAACTACGTAATATTTTGAGTAGCCTGAAGCAGTGAAGCCCCATCAAGTTGTCTAATTATGTGTTGTTTGTCTAATTATGACATTGTCATCCTGTAGATGCAGAGTTATAAGCCAGTCTTCTTTATCGATGTTGAGTACACAAACAGTTTCTCAAAGATTGCGACTAAGGGCGTCGACGTGTTTGAATGCGCTCACCGGAACAGTATAATACATATCTACAGCTAGTGATGTGCCGGATCGTTAAAAATGTATATCCGCGGATACGGATATCTAGCACATAACCAATCTACACATAAAATAAATAAAATTGAAGTGTCTGATAGTAATTTCAAATTAACAGCTTTTCACTGAATGCTTATGAAAGTATATTCGGCACTTACAATAATATATCAATTTTTTTAAATTTGTCTTTGTTTCGGCTAATCTCTGAAGTGGCTGGACCGATTTTCACGGAATTTTCAGTAGAAGATAGCTGAGGATAAGTTCTAATATAGGCTACTTTTATTTTAGGGTTCCTTTTCCGTTAGTTCCATGCAAACGAAGTTGCGGGCATCAGCTAGTTCTATAGTAAGAGAAGTAAGATCTTGGATCACAGTGAAACACCAACGGCTATACGCGGCACAAGTGTGTTACGTAAAGCTGAGCAATCGGTAATACTTAACTGACGGGAATTCCAGTTAGATATATACGGAAACATTTTGAGTATTCTACAACTGCCAGGGTTCCTAGTTCATAGCTATGGTAACACTGTTCTTCCCTGGTATTTACGCGGCTTAAGTAAGCAATTACACAGAACACTATAGAACCTGAAGCAATTGGCTCATTTTGGTACTGTAACATAATTTCTCCTAGACTTACTGGCATCCGTATGAAGCTCAGTTTTAGCATGATGATTATAAATACTTAGTACTGGCCTTTTAGTTAAAGCTGGTTTAAGATTTTCGAACGCTCCTGCTCAGGGCCGCACTCCCAAGTTTTGTGTAAGAAATGTTAGCGGACGTGCCAACTCGGCGAAACTACGAACGAATTTCCGAAAATAGGAAGCGAGACCAATAAATTGCCTTACTTCGTGTACATTACGAAGGACGCCTAAATTGTGATACTTTCGATTTTAGCTAGTACCGGACACCCTGAGCCAAGTTGGAGACTGGCTGAAAGAACCGAACCGAAAGCAAATACCTAATCTAGGATAAATGGCTAACTTATTGTTCAATGGTTGTAAAGCCTTTTTGCATGAGACCAGAAAATACAGCGGGAGCATTGGCCAGACCAAATGGCATCCGCAGAAATTCATACTGAGTTGTAGGTGTAACGAACGCAATTTTAGGTATCGAGTCTTCTGGTATATTTTCTTGATAATAACTTTTTTTTGCTAAATCTAAGACTATGAAGTACATTTTCCCGGAAGCCGATTAATCTGGTCATCAATATGTGGAAGTGGATATCGATCATAAACGGTCATCACCTCCCTCCTCTTTCACCAATATTCCAGGACCACGACTCACGTACCTACTATACCAACCGAAATCAGTTCACTAATCTTTTGCTCGACAATAGGGAATATGCACGTATTTTTTTATATATTTTTTTAAATAGATCTATCTTGTTTGGTAAACTGTATGATCAATTAGTTTTTAGATATCATTAAAATTAACAAAGATATGAACATTTAAGGTAGTATATTAGACCGATATCGGTGTGTAACGTGACGTCACATAACACGACTTTCATAGAAGGTTCATAAGTAATTTCGTTTTGCCAAAAAAAGAGAGATTAAAAACTTTGACCGCTCATTTATATTTATCCTAGATTAGGTTGCAGCTTGTGGGTATTATTTGGCGGAAAAATTGCTTAAAATAATCATAGTAATTAATTGTATACGTTAAAAATGTCAGCTTGAGTAAGTGATTTCTCTTTTTGCCAATGGATACACCTAAATTAGTTATTTTTAATGTGTAGTCACCGAATTTTAAAATAGATTGCGGTATATATTATGACAAATTCCCAAAATCAAAAATAATAGTCCGCGTTACAAGTGTACTGCCGCGCAAATTGACCGAGTATCCCCGGGTTGCACCGGGCTGCAATTCAAGATCGTTATTTAAATACAAAGGAATTCTTTCTACAAAATCATTCAACAAATTAATATCGGACAAGTAGTGGGTAGTATGAAAATATTCTTCATTGTTTGTAATTACACGCCTTTAAAATTGGCAATGAGTGTTATGTCTGAATGTTTTTAAATCCTTAAGATCCCGTATTGGTCACTTCAGCCCCACTGTTCACACAAATATTATCTATACTTATGTATATATTAAAATATATTACCTAACAAAATGAAATGCATAATGCAAATCTCCAAAACCTTTTGATTGAAAAACTTTTTACCTTTTTTGCTTAACTGTTTCTGGTGTTATATTAACTTTACTTCCCGTGTTAATATAACCTAGTAATTATGTTACTCCGTTGACTATGATGTGTTTTTTTTTGTGTATACCGGATAGAATTTTGTAAAATTAATTTTGCGTACCTGCTTACTGCCGCGTTGATCATAAGACACGTACCGGCGGTGCGCGTTGTCCGTCGTACCCGCAGTGTTTCCAGCAGCTCGGGCGCCTGCAGCATGCCAGTAGCTACTGGAACTGTGGCCCAAGCGTTGACAAATCTGGCAGCGTGTGATGCGACAGTCTCTCGCTTCCATGACCGGTCTTGCGACAGTAGAAGCATGTTTTCGGCAAAACGGCGCTCCGACGCCAGTTTGATGTTTGTTCCGAAGCCTTCGTACTTATCGCCTTGTAATCTTCAAGAGACGACAGGAACGTAAAATATGGCTATTCTGGTGACTCGCGATTATAGGCCTTCGCATTTGGACACCGTTCAACGGACAACCCACGAATCTCGGGAAAGGAGCTCGGGAAGGCGCATGCTAGATTTTGTTTCCACTGCGTCCATGGTCGTATAGTCTTCCAAGTTATCGTCGTTATCGTACCATTCTCTCGCAGCACCGCGTAGGCGAATTTGCAAACGAAGATACGATCTTTTTTTTGTCCCAGGAATACCTACATATCTCCGAGCTGGTCGATGTTATTAAGCCACCCCCTTACATTGGTCGATTTCTTTTCTGGATCAAGTTCTGTTATGAATAATTCTGCTTCCAGATAATTAATTCTCCTCTTCATAAACATCCTAGTATGTGGACGTGGAGAGGCATAAGTCTCACAGCTCTCACTTGTACCTTCATCCGATGATGAGTCGATGGCACTTGGCGTCTTCTTCCCAAACCACAGCGATATGGACCCATCATGGTGTTTAGAGACAGAGAATGAACTCCGAGGAAGAAAAAAAAAATCCTCCTAATCCCACTTCTGAGATGAAATAGGGATCAGGTCTTCGGCGACAGTAGCACCAGTAAAAAGGTACACTTGAAGGATAGAATCACCTTTATTGGTCAGCGACTAGTAGTAGAATGGCCGCCATTTTACAATTATCGCCCTTTTTATACATTTATGAGTATTAACAGTTAAATTTTTATATTAAAGTAAATATGTTTTAAATATTAATACTAGCATTTAAATATTATTTTAGACCATGTTCTATTATTAATAAATGATTGAATAATTAATATAATCAAATTAAGATAGACCGGAAGCTACGCATTAATAGTCACCAACATTAATAGTATTATTATTATCTATCAGGAAGTGAGTTTTGTAATACTTGCCATCTCAATTTGCCGACCGCACTGACATAATATAGTCGAAATTATTGATATATGGTTGCAAGACGAAAATAAAAAACATATTATGTAGCTTAAAATGCACTGCGCATTCTAGAATAATCTAGCTAGATCGAATTTTCTCTCACAAAAACTCCTAATACAAAATTTCATGGTAATACTTGTATCCGTTTTCCCGATTTCGATTATTTATTTATTAAGATTGTCTCGTTTAAAGTACAAGATATATACTTTTACAATGTGTAGCGTCTTTTTTGGTAACCTGATAACCTGTTCTTATTTATTTACTTGCTTCTACCCGCGGCTCTACCCGTGTAAATACAGCATTCCATGTAATTAATCGGAATCAAAAGTAGCCTATGCGTTTATCCAATGCCTAATCTACTACCTACCATAATCAATTTCATCAAAATCCGTTTTATACTTTTCGCGTGAAAGAGTCCAAATAACCAGATATTGATCCTGCCTAACAAACATATTATTTATAATAGTACTAGCTTTTTCCCGCGGCTCCGCCCGAATAAATGTAGTATCGGTTAACTTTAATGTGAATACGAGTATTGTATTTTTTCGGGATAAAATAGTAGTATATGTTTTAACCCAGAGTCTAAACTACTGCTGTACCAAATTAAAACAGAATTCATTCAGTAGTTTTTGCGTAAAAGAGTAACAAACATCCATCCATCCATCCTCACAAACTTTGACATTTATCATAGTAGTAGGATTAGGATGTAAATTAACACAGTTTTTCTGGTAAGTAGTAAGTAGATAGCAGTCTTCGGTTAATCGTTTAATTAATACATAGATACGTTATATCCTTACAAAACTGACAATATTTCTGTGCCGCGACACACATTGACAAGGGACACGTAAACGTATTATTACGTGCTACTCATCGTCCGGCTCGACGCACACTAACACAAAAATTGGCCCGCAGCAGGCCAATTTGAGTCTTCAATTTTTACGTGCAATACCATATCTAACGCTTTTTATTATAATACATCTATGGTTATTATGTTTACTCTGAACAAGTTGATGTTGGAAAAAAGTAAAATAAATATTATTATGTTAGTTTATAATAAACAGTATTTTATGCTCCAATGATTAATGAGGAGAGTTTTGGGTTTTGGTTATTCGATAAAATGTGATGAATTAAACTTTCGACGCCCACGGGGCTCAGCTTCATACTATTACCACAGAATAAATAATAGTACCTAGAGGTACTATTACTAGATGTTGCCCTCGACATCGTGCGCGCAAAAGTTAATTTCGCTGAAGCCGTACATTTTGCCGCAATAAAAAGTAGCCTACGCCCTTCCCCGTGGTCTATTCTATTTCTGTGCCAAATTTCATCAAAATCGGTCCAGTAGTTTGACGACCTCTGTGGTTCAGTGGTTCAGCGCGTTGGTGCTCAAGCCGGGGGTCGTGGGTTTGAATCCCGCCGAAGGAACAAAAAGTTTTTCTGTACTCCTGGGTCATGGATGGTATTAAATATGTGTATAATATAATAAAAATCTTAAATATAATATATTAATAAAGTATAAAAGTATTAAATATACTTCCCGTTTTCTGGTACCTGTAACACAAGTTCTTCGGATACTTAGCACGGGGCCAGATTGACGTGGTGTAAAGCGTCCATAGAACGGGGAAAGCGTGTCCGCTTCCCCCGCGCCCGCGCGCCCCGGATTGCAAGGTGTCTGCTTATCTATATATATAAAAGAAAGTCGTGTTAGTTACACCATTTATAACTCAAGAACGGCTGAACCGATTTGGCTGAAAATTGGTAGGGAGGTAGCTTAGAACCAGGAAAAGGACATAGGCTACTTTTTATTGCAGAAAATGTACGGTTCCCGTGGAATATTGTATTTACGCTTTTACGTAAAAACTACTTAACCGATCATCATGAAATTTTGCACAGATATAAAGTAGAGCACGGGAAAGGACATAGGCTACTTTTTATTGCAGAAAATGTACGGTTCCCGTGGAATATTGTATTTACGCTTTTACGTAAAAACTACTTAACCGATCATCATGAAATTTTGCACAGATATAAAGTAGAGCACGGGAAAGGACATAGGCTACTTTTTATTGCAGAAAATGTGCGGTTCCCGTGGAATACTGTATTTACGCTTTTACGTAAAAACTACTTAACCGATCATCATGAAATTTGGCACAGATATAAAGTAGACCACTGGGAAGGACATAGGCTACTTTTTATCTAAATTGGTAGGGAGGTAGCTTAGAACCAGGAGAAGGACATAGGCTACTTTTTATCTAAATTGGTAGGGAGGTAGCTTAGAACCAGGAGAAGGACATAGGATACTATTTATCGCGGGAAAATGTACGGTTCCCGTGGAAATATTCCACGGGAACCGTACATTTTCCCGCGATTTACGCTTTTACGTAAAAACTATTTAACCGATCATCATGAAATTTGGCACAGATATAAAGTAGACTACGAAGGGAAACATAGGTTACTCTTTATTGCATAAAAATATACGGTTCCCGTGGAATACTGTATTTACGCTTTTACGTAAAAACTACTTAACCGATCATCATGAAATTTGGCACAGATATAAAGTAGACCACTGGGAAGGACATAGGTTACTTTTTATAGCGGGAAATGTACGGTTCCTGTGGACAACTGTATTTACGCTTTTACGTAAAACTACTTAACCGATCATCATGAAAATTGGCACAGACATAGAGTAGACTACGAGGAAGAGTATAGGTTACTATTTATCGCAGAAAAATATGTTTGGGGATTTAGTAAATAGGGGATTTAGGGATTTACAAATAATGTGATTTACGCGACGATACTCAAAGGAAAATTCGAAGGTGAGGAAGTTCTCATTCCGAAGATCCCGATTATCCCTACCGAATACCGATATGCCGTTTGAGTTCAAACGACTTCAATTTCCGATCCGTCTTGCATTCGCCATGACCATTAATAAGTCACAAGGCCAATCCTTGAAAGTTTGTGGTCTGAATCTACAAAATCCATGTATTTCACCTGGTCAATTATACATACATACATACATATAATCACGCCTTTTTCCCGTAGGGGTAGGCAGAGACCACTTCTTTCCATTTGCTACGATCCTCACATACATTTTTCGCTTCGTCCACTTTCATTCTTACTATCCATTCCTCCTCTTACATTCAACGTAGCCAAGCGTCTATCCATGGTCCGCTTTTCGCCTCCGCGAGAAACGAGACGTGATGGGTGGCGAACCACATCACCGCCATTTTGGATAATTAAATTATTTTGATTTGCGTTTCCACGGATTGGTAGAGAGGGTAGGAATAGGGAAAGGGAAGGATAGGTGGTGTGGAAAGGAAGATTGGTAGTTAGAGTGGGAGATAGGGAATGTAGGATATTACCGTCCAGGAGGGCAAGGGATAGGACAGTAATAGCTAGGGAAGCCGGAGTCGCATACCCGTATACTATACCACAACTACCGGACAGGTAAGGGAAGAGTATCCCATGACAACTGGTCAATTATATGTGGCATATTCTTGGATCGGAAGACCATCTGCGTTATTTATTCTTGCGCCTGATAATAAAACGAAAAATGTCGTCTATTACAAGATGCTTTACTGAAGATTGCAACCCATGCACCAAAATACATGGCCCATTTTAACAATCATTATAATAATTGATTTCTTTTTAATTATATATATTTTTCCTAATGAAAAAATTGCAATTAATGAAATCCAAAATCTGCTCATTTATTGCCTCTAAGGTAGAACAAAGTTTGCCGGGTCAGCTAGTTGGCAATAAACGATTAATGTGAAATGTGTGAAATTGTATATTAGACGTTGTCCACGACGTTGTACGGGCAAATGGATTCCCGCAGAAACTGTACATATTTTCTCATTAAAAAGTAGCGTAGGTATTTATTAATTCAGAACCTAAATTACTACCTTACTAAATTGCAGCAAGTTCTATTTAAATTCATTATAATTACTTATTTATAGATTTAAAAAAGTATTTCAGAAAAATGATAACATTATTGAAACTACAAATAATTGTCACTCTTTTGACCCCAATGACGTTGCGCGTGACTGGAGCGTACAAGGGCGCACGGCGCGTGAGGTCAACTTTCAAATACTTGAGCTTTGATACCAATGCTTTTGTATTTTTCTATTTTTTATATAATACATGCCTTGTTACTTTCGAAGCGAAATGTAAAATCACCCATAAAATTTATCGGAGCTATAATTTTTATGAAAAATACTGACATAAGATGGTAATATCCTAATTTAATTTAGAACACTATGGAATAAGAATTATTATTATCAAACTTATAATACGTAGATAGGTAACCTATTATCTACCTATTGGAAAATTACATAATCAACGTTGTATTGAATGGGTTCAATCAGGCCTTATTGAATATTGTTATTGGTATAATTTTGGTTAAGTAGCACTAGTGGTCGCAAATGTAGGCTTCGAATTTAACAACCTCTTGTGGTTTATATGGATAATTTCGACGGCGAACTTCAAAATTAAAAATGTATGGGATTTGACATAAGTCATCGCAAGCGACATGTCACTTAGCGATGACTTTTATCAAATCCCATTCATTCTTGATTTCGAGCTTCGAAATCATTGAATGTACCTTGACTAGAAGCCCTGTACTTTTGGAGCTTATTTATTGCAAACAAACAAACAACATTTTTCTCTTTACAATATTAGTATATATGGATGATGATTGGGAAATGAGACTTTTTGATTTGGAATAAGCATTTAGTTTGGCCTTTAATCAATTGGATAAAAGTAGAGACTTCAAAATTTTTCGAATTTTTCAATTTGATACATTTTTTAAACACTGAGCATAATATATTATAAGAATATTGGGTCATAATATTTTATCAATTTAAAATCAATGTACATAGGTACCTACCTAATTTTATAACTGACATGAATTTGCCCGCGACTTCGTGCGCGCAAAAGTTAGTTTCACGGAAACATTATATTTTTCCGTGATAAAAAGTAGCCTATGTCCTTTTCCGTGGTGGTTTGGCACACAGTAGAGTAGACTCTACATCTGCGCCAAATTTCATCAAAATCGATGCAGTAGTTTCGGAGCCTATTCAACGCAAAAAATAAACATACAAACAAACTTTTCCTTTTTGTTATATTAGTATAGATTGAGTGTACTGATGGTTCTTGGTGGAAATTTACGTTCATAATAATATTATCCAACTCTTTTATACACACTTTTCCACTTTATTTAGATTTTTAACAATAATTTATACATAAACACGACCGGTTTCAATATTTGTGTGTTATTACTACCTAATTTTATTTGGCTGTTACTTAAAACCATTATACTGTACCCACATGTTTTTTAAATCACTGCTACAATATAGGTGTATTGTATTTTATTTTTACACATTCAATTCGTTTTATGAAATATTATAACAGAAAGTTGTAACAGGAAAATGCTAAGCAAAATTTGATATGTGCCAATGGCAACGTTGAGAGACTTTACCACTCCCGTGGGGGAGATAACAAATAATATATTTTGCTGGCAGACCACGGCCAACGCATTGCGGCATTATGCAGAGTTCCATTTAAAACAGGAATACCCACGTATTCAGAATTTTCCAGAACTTTTGAGAATTTTAAGAATTTGGTTTTAAATACCCCGCGACACGTTCCGCTTTTGTTTGTCGTGTAAACTGTATAACAATCCGCGCATTTGAAGAATGTGAATACACGAATATTTGGGTTTATATTATACCGCAGATGTCAAAGAAAAAAAATCAAGTCAACTTAAATTTATATGATATTATGTTAAAGTTGAAAAGAAACTACCTACCTAGTTTTATATCTTGTAGGTAAGCATAGGAAATAATGTATATTATATGGCTGATGACCGCAACTTCATTTGCATAAAACTAACAGAAACTGAAGCCTATTTTTTTTTATCTTAAGCCTATTCGTAAGTGTAATTCCCGTGAAAATCGGTATAGCCGTTTCAGATATTAGCCAGAACGGAAGGCAGACGGACGGACAGAGATAAGGGTTCCATGTAATTCTACGGAACTCTAAAAATAGTCCACTGTATTTTTAACCTTGTTGCAAAAATATAAAAAGTATTTTAAAGTAACTCAAAGTTTGATCTTAACAAGTATTTCAAGACGAACGGGGTGAAGTTACAATATTGAAGCTTCAAAAATGCTACTAAGAATTTTGGAAAAATACCTAAAAATGTCAATATTATATTTTTTAGATACCAACAATGGGGAACCTGCGCAGTTCCTTTATTGGCTTCTACTTCTGCAATTGTAAATATTTATAAATTAATGAAATTTTGTATAGTTATAAAATAAATACTAATTTGCATATTGACGAAGTCGTCTGGTGATTTCGGATGGTCGGTTTAGTTCAAATTTCTTTAGGGTTGCCAGACTTGCTATGTTAAATAAACCTATTTGTTAACATTTGAAAATTGTATCTATTGAGTAGGTACTACCTAAGTAATTCTAACTAAACATTTTCCTGTACGACTATTTTTGAGATGCTGATGATATATTTTTCAATTAAAAGCATATTGTTGTGGTAAACAATGAATATTTTCATGTTGCCAGATATTAAAATAATTGCGTCGGTTATTTTAAACGAGAAATAAAAACGATAAATAAAAATACACTGAGGGTTTATCTTTTAACAGCTATTTGGTGAACCAGTCAGAGGTAAAGTTATTCAGAAAATATTGGTAGATATGAAATTGGCGTTTTGTAAAGGAGGAACATAAAGTCGATTTTTTAAACATAATATATTTATTTAATCAAAATATATACCATTGATATATTTGCACTTTTGCCATTTCATAGGCAGTTCATTGATTCTTTTACTAAAAAACCATTCGGACAGGAATCATTACAGTTACAATTTTTTTTAATACTAAATTATGTAGACACTATTTTCACTTATAGATAGCTAATATTATAGGGATTTAATTGGCTACTTCTATTATGAAAATAACGTCCCTTTTCCGTTTATTCTACGCAAATGAAATTTCGGGGAACATCTAGCAAACTTTTACGAACCGCACACTTCATCGAATCTCATGGACGGGGTGAAATTCGCGAGTCGGAGCACTTACGTTGCAGACATTTTACGAATAGACACGGCCTGTCCTTACTAAAGTATTATATCAATACTAATAAATTAATAGTATTAAGTAGTAAGTAAATTAAGTCAAAATTAAACATACCTACGCCTACCAAACTGCCAATCGGACTGACATAAGACATAAATTATTGATATATAGGTATTGTTGCTCGACGAAATAAAAAACAAATATAGCGTAAAAATTCACATAATACACAGAATAAGACTTAGCTAGATCGATTTTTCTCCCTCAAAACTCCCCGCATACTAAATTTCATGGTAATACTTGCAGACGTTTTTGAGATAACGATTATTTATATATAAGATTGTCTCGTACGCGTACAGTACAAAATCGAAATTGTCCTCGCACGCACAATTTCGATTTTGTACTGCTTTTAAAAAGAGCACATCGCATCGCGTCTCGGTGTAAACTGACAAACAGAGGACAAGTGTTCGCTTACGTCTTCACGCGCCGGGCCCTTGAAAGGGGCCTTGGGCGGGGAATCACGACGTGGCGGGGAATCACGTAGGGAAAGGATTCCCTTGCCCCGACATATGTATCGGGGGGGGGGGGGGGGGGGAGCGCTGCGTTTAGATTATCACTTTTGGGCATATGCAATATAGGAGCTAGAACCATCGAGATACTAACTCGTCGGGCGAATAATAACTGGATCATCGGTCAGTTACGAGATAATTGAATTTCGTGCACACGTTCATTAAGGTAGCCTTACATTGGTCTATTGCTTATCGAATTAGACCCGATTGCACAAAATATCTTAAAACGCGCTTAACGCTAAGACCGGATTCTTTCTCCCTCTCTTATTCAATGTTAGAACGGGACAGACCAATCGAAAATCGTAGATCAGCCTCTAACGTCGGTTTAAAGCGTTGGTTGGTTGAACGAATGTTGCTTACAAAATATGTAAACTCCAAATTCAAAACTTATTTTAGAAAATGTGTTGTTTGATAGCGGTTTGTTACAAACTGACATTAATTCTTTAGAAATGTGTGCCATGCATTATGATTCATGAAGTAAAGCAAATCGAGTGAAAATTTTCTTTTTTCTTTTTATGCTTTTTCGAAATCTATTTTTAATATTTTGGATTATTTTAAAGTATTTTTTTAAGTATTACATCCGCTATCTTGGGTATTTTAAACGAACATAATAAGGGTACATATGTGCAAAAAAAAGTGAAAATGATTCTGGAAAATTGTTTTTGCTATACTAAAAATCATATTTTTTTACATTGATTTTTTAACCAATTTTATATAAAAAAGTACTCTTTTTGTAACAGTTATTAGTTTCGTAGGATTTGGTTTTATTTGATCACAAATCGGCCGGAAAAACAGCCAATTATGTCAAATAATTGTAAATTAAATTTCAATTCATAGAAACTTGTGTTCTTTATTCCTATTAAATTAAATAAACCAAAACAAAGAATCTTAAGCTTAAGCTTAGGATCAAAACAAAACGATACGCGATATGGCGCTGCATTTTTAAGATAGCTATTCAAAATTGAGCTTTATTCATAGCACAAGAATATACACGTTTCATTGTGAGAGTTCGAATGTCAAGTTGCAGCTTACTGCACAGCGCATGTGCAGTGTATGACTGATGTCATATGAAACATATATCTTTTGTAGTGAATAAATTTCAAGTATAGCAAAGTGAATAAATTGCAAGTATACCTTAAAAATACATACATACATGTAATCACGCCACTTTCCCGTAGGGGTAGGCAGAGACCACTTCTTTCCACTTGCTACGATCCTTACATAATATACATTCCTCCTCTTCCATTCAACGTAGCGAAGCGGCTTTCCATGGACCACTTTTCGCCTACGCGAGAACGAGACATGATGGGTGGCGAACCACATCGCTGCCATTTTGGATAATTCAAATATTTTTATGATGAATACATTGCGTTCCTACGGATTGAGGAGAGGGTATGAATAGGGAAGGGGAAGGATAGGTGGTGTGGAAAAGAAGATTGGTAAGTTAGAGTGGGAAATCGGAATGTAGGATATTACCACGCAGGAGGGCAATGGATAGGACAGTAATAGCTAGGGAAGCCGGGGTCGCCTACCCGGGGTCGGGTATATACCAAAACTACCGCACAGGTAAGTTGGGATGAGTGAGTACCTTAAAAATGCAGTATAATAAACTTATTTTATGTATATTATATAAAAAGTCTTCTCAAAATCTTTTAAAATAGAAACCCCTGGTTCACATTGGCCATGTCTGATTCAATTTACTGTGGCTGTTTCATCAATTTGCGCTTAAGAAATAAGTGTTGATAAAAATTTTAGCGAAATACATTTCACTTCATAAAATTTAAAATAACTTTAGGTAGGCTTACAAAATAACTAAGCATAATAAAAAATAAAATGAGTGAATATTTTGTGCCTCATTTCCGGGAAATTGTTTTCGGATTGACGAGAGGTGAATACTAATGAGACCATGCCACGGAACGAAATAACGTGTTTACTTTAAGCTTTTTAACAAAATATTTACAAATAATTTAATTTGAATTAAGCGTTCCTCGCGAATTGCTCAGCCAAGAGAGCTTGAATAATAAACAAAAACATGATATTGTTTTTTTAATAATATTATTAATTTATATTTAGTAAAAATTTATAAAATATCCAAGACTTTTGAATACAACGGTTATTTAACAGTATAATATTTGCAATAGGTATTATTAGGGCTCGTGCCTGCTACGCTTTGTTTTGTTTTGTGGGTCAAGAGGTGCCTATACATGATACCTTTTCTATGGTATTGTCAATAATTACCTCACTTGCTCCAACTGACAAAAGAATGGAAGTATCACGAGCGAGCCCCCATCGTAGCTTACCGTAGAACTTCGTAGTGATTCGTAGCACGACTACAGATGCGTAGCTGCGATTAGTTCTTCTTAAATAAGGTTTTTAAATGGCATGCCGGTAAAATTTGGTTTTAATACATAATAGTCACCACAGTTTCCTATGGACGCTCCAAAAACGGGAAAAATATATATTTTTGTTTTCAAAATCAGCGATCTATTCACCTTGCCTATCGTTCAGTTTATTGCACCTTGGTTATGAATAATTTTTAGCGTTATATAAAAGAAATATTGGTCTAGGAAGTCTATTGCAGGTCACAATCACTTTTCTACCAATTTAGTTGGTAGAATTGGTAAGATCTCTTAAACATTTGGATCCAAAAGAACAGCGATATCTCAATATATAAAAGGCAAACCTGAATGACTCATCTATCAACACACAGTCGAAACTACCGAACGGATTTTGCTGAAATTTGGCATACAGATAGTTGCAATGACATAGGCATCCGCTAAAGGATTTTTGAAAATTCGCTCCCTAAGTGGGTGAAAAAGGAAAATTTTGTATGGAAATCGAACTCCACGCGGACGAAGTCGTGGGCAAAAGCTAGTCTGATACATGAACATTAAATTTATTGTATTTGATGTTCAAGGGCTTCGTCGTAGTGGCGCTTTGATGACATCAGTTGACCACTAACACCGTGTAATTTAACACTACTCGATCAGTTTCTGAGGTGCTACGCATATCTTTTAGTCTACGCAGATGAACCACAGTCAATTATTGATGCTCAAGCAAACGTAACTCGGAATATTTGACCTTGAACTCCATTTTATATGAAGAAGCCGTCAAAAATTGGTCTACAGCGGACTCGTGGCGACTATTTAGCAAATATTATTTTCCATACATAATGTCATCAAATGCAATACAATATTATAAAAATTGTGGTAACATCAATTAAACAAGTCATTTTATTTCGTTTTAAAGTTTGAGTGCTCCTAATAAAAATCAAAAAAAGTGCTCCTAATAAATTACTCATGGTAAGTAGGGTGGTTAATATTAAATAATAATAATATAAATAGAGCGTACCTAACTACCCGGTGTACAAAACATTAAGTAATATTCTTTTATTAAATAAAAATATCGTTAGTTTCTTTCAAAGCCTTTCATATTTAAATAAAATTACATGTTTGTAAAAAATAGCTATTCTCAAATTGAATTCGATGCGGCTGCTCAAGAATTTGTAACAGAACTGGAAGAATATTTACATAATCAGCTTCTCAGCGTCTTTATACAATCCTACATTGTGTGTTATTCCAGCGAGCTCATAAGGAAATATTTTACTTTTATTATCAATTCTATATATTGCAATTTCTCTTTAATGCTATCTACAGACACACGAATTTGGTACGGAGCGTACAACGAACCATATCCAGAGACCAAATCTGGTGTCGCTACACACGCACGAATTTGGTACGGTGCAGTGGAGCGAAACGCTCGACACTCGTGTGTTCGATTTTATGCTCTATTACATTAGCACAGAGTTCTATTTACAGTGATTTTTTTAAACGACGACGATGATTCCCGCAATTCATTGATAACGGGTAGTGATACCAACACTTTAAAAAATATTTCTCCCCAAATTTTACCCCTGATTACTTATACCATTGACAGGTCTAAGAAATAATAAGCTAGAAATAAAGGTTATGTGTTTAACATAAAGACTTACGCGTGAATAACATAAAACTAACTTGTCTAAATCTTATTTCACTCCCAATACATTTTCATATCCCTGGCTATATACACACATTAAAATAATTTTTATTATTACATACAAATTGATTCATAAGGAGTAAACTCTAAACATCCTGTCCCCTAGTAAGCCCCCGTAGATATTTTCCCTAATTTTGGGGGGTACATCCCTAAGTTGGCAACACTGATACCGTTGTACGGCCTAACCGCCGGACTGCTCTACACACGCACGAATTTGGTACCGAGGGGACCAGATTCGATGCGGACAACGGTGAACTCTTCGCCTTCTTCATATGTTCGCCGGACTGCCCTACACACGCTCGGATCTGGTACGGAGCGTACCAGATCCGCTGTACGCTCCGTACCAAATTCGTGTGTCTGTAGACACCATAAAGAAGACATTCAGAATATGTTATTTACAAAGATAAATTCAGAAAATGTTTTTTACAAAGAACAGACATACTCGTAGGTACTTGTTATAAAATTGTAACTGGACAATGACTGAACAAAAACATTTTATTAGCAGAAAAATGTACAATGTTTGGAATTTCTGATAAAATATTTTTTTTTTATTTTTTAATTTTCACATCAAATAACAACCACAGGTTATTTTAATGAACAAAATACAAGGCTCATTAGTGGCCGGTCTTTGTTGAAACGTTTTTGGATAGTTTCCAATAGAGATTTTTTCTAGAAAAATACCAGTAAATGTCTGGACACACTTTTGGCTACCGAAACTTTTACTACTGTCGCTTGACTGTGAAACTTTTACAACGTATTCTTTTTTATATTAGCACCTACCACTATCATCTCTAAAGCACTCTGGTAGCACGCTAGCCTACTATTACTTTAAGGGGCAAATAGCCCCTAAATCGCTCAGTTTGAGTCCTAACTACTCCGAAAAATGGGAATAAAAAAATTCAAAAAAATATACATTTCACACTTCAATCCTTCATCTTTAATATCATCGTTAATTTTTTTAATACGACGAAGATTAATATTAAATAAATTAAAATTAAGTAGCCCTGTTTTCAGATTTCTTTTTCTATCTTCTTACTACCTACTACGGCTATAAAGATGGTTCTTTTACGAAAATGTGAAGAATATATTTATCTAACATTTCATCGTTGGGTTTTTCGAAATACCGTTTTGTTTTCAAAATATACGTAAATAACTATTATTTTGTGAAAATATTTGTAAGCGGTGCGTGCGCGGGCGCGCGGGACAGTGAGCCGCTGACTTTCGTACGAGGAGGTTGTGTCACTCTCCGCGGTGCCGCTATTTCGCAATCGTTTATTTTACTCTTGAAATAATAGGGAACAACATGCCGTAAAAAATAAATTATGAAAACCTTAGCGAGCACTCTGCCTGCGATAGAATGAAAATGTTCGATCGTTGAATGTACTTTTTGTTCCTTCAACTTCTTACTTGAAATTAATAATATATTAATATAATATTATATAGTGTATATTATAGTATAATATTTTATTGTATATGTACATGTAAATTTCACAGAAAGTGTATAGTTCTATTTCTATGACGACCTCTGTGGCACAGTTGGTTGAGCGTATCGTTGCTCAAGCCGGGGGTCGCGGGTTCAAATCCCGCCGACGGAACAAAAAGTTTTCTGTGTTCCTGGGTCATGGATGTGTATTAAATATGTGTATAATATAATAAAGATCTTAATTATGTGTACCAATAGTATAAAAGTATTAAATATACTTCCGTTATCTGGTACCCGTAACACAAGTTCTTCGAGAACTTACCACGGGATCAGATTGACGTGGTGTGACGCGTCCATAGATATATTATATTATTTCTTTTTTAATTGTCTATTTAGTATATCAACGCTTTGAGCTATATAGTATATGAGGTAAAAATGCCTAAGCGACATTTATTTATTTATTTAACACACATACAACTACTATTACAGACAAAATCCAATTCGATAGCGTAGGAAAGCAAATTCATATTTTATAATATAATACATATTATGATATTTCCAGTTTAAATAATAATAATTGATAAAAAATAATAATTAAAGAAATAATAATTAAAAAAGACACATATGATGCATAAATTTAGTAAACTTTATAGAAGAGTGATTTAAAGTTAAAATTTTTAGAAAAAAAAATCATTAAAAATCACAAAATAGTCGGATTTAGATGGTTTTAACATATATCTATATATCAATAAAATACAACGTGTATCTTATTTTTATAGCAATTTTTGATATTAAAACGAATAATATAGCTTTCGAATTACAGGCAGTTTATGTCGCTTAGGTAAAAAAGTCCTAATTCGAAAAATAGGTAAAATTATCTAAGCTATCAACGAAAGTTATGTAATAGCAAGTAAAATTGCCTAAATTTTATTTTAAAGGTTTTCAGCAACTTATAGAAATAGATAAGCTATAGATACATTTTCTGTAGTAACAGGTAGAAATAACTAATTCCAAACAAAAAAAATATAGGAGTATTCATCTAAATGGCCTAAGAGTTTATAAAATAAAACAAGATAAGTTACATAAATGTTGCTTCCATTAAGAATTTTCTACGGCTAAAGTTATCTTAGTAAATTTATTATTCAATGACATTGTAAATTTTTGCTCCTAACTGACAATATTTTCCTTCTTGTTTATAAAAATTAATTTCAGTTACTAAAACGAGCTAATTTTGATCTTGAAATAATAAAAAGTATAGAAATATAAAAACTCAAGGCCTAGGATTGCAGCCCATTGCTTTATACTTAAGCTGCGGCCCCATTCCTTGAGTTATCTCTTGGTAGTGCTGGGAGATATTCCAAATACCGAAACTGGGCATGACACCGTGACACAATTGGCCCAAAGCCTACCCAGCTCATCCGCAGTTTTGTTGCTGGAGATGTTGCCGTTGCCTAGAACCCATACCAGACTGATGCTGTTGTCTCGTCCTAGCATGTTTAGCGTCTGAACACAAGCCATAACTTATTTAGATGAAAGAAGAAGGGGCAAAAAGTCCCCATCCTTGTAGCACTATAAGAATCAAATGAAAGGGCTTAAAAAAGTGTCATTTTATTGTATGACGAAAATCCTCTAAACCATGGGAGAAAAAAGTTAATGAGGGTTAAAGGTTAAAAAAGTTAAAAAAATCATTCTGTATTATTACACCGTTTCATAGTGTTGCTACTATGGAACAATTTTTGGAAAGTAATGGTATACACTAAACTTTAAAATAAGTGTTATATTTTGATAAACTGCCTCATACTTTGATGAAATGTATGGAATGATAAAAAATACTAAAAATAAGCTTTCCTCAATTTTTTCGCACATAATTACTTCTGGAAATTGTTTCTTACTTGCAACGCTATCGAATGGCGCAATAATACAAAATGTATTTTTTCCTAATTTGCGGGTTTGAATCCTGGCCTGGAAAAGTGGTTTATATAAAATCAAATAATTCAGATAAAACAATTACATTAAAATACATATAATTAAATAGCAAAAATAATTTTCAAACGATTAGGTACAGAAAAAAAAGATACAGTACATGGTAAATTATACTTCTGGGCGTTGTAAAAGAAGTCAAAAAAAATTAGCAATAGCAATTTAGCCCTACGGAATATCGAGTCTGACTTGATGAAAACTTAAACTCTTGAAACATGAAAATTTTTAATAACTCAATTTTCCTAGACAGGATTGGAACCCATAAATTATGAAAAAATACATCCTTTCAATAGTATCGCAAGTAAGAAACAATTTCCATAATGTAATTATGTGCGACAAAATTGAGGAAAGAGCTTATTTTTATCATTTTATTATCATTCCATACATTTATCAAAATTTATCAAAATATTATAAACAGAGGCAATTTATCAAAATATGACACTTTTCTGAAGCTTGCTGTATACCATTACTTCCCAAAAATTGTTCCTTATTAGCAACACTATGAAATGGTGTAATAATACAGAATGATTTTTTAACTTTTTTTCACCTTTGGGTTAAAGCTTTTTTCTCCCATGGTTTAGAGATTTTTCGTCATACAAAAAAATTACACGCTTTTTAAGTCCTTTCATTTGATATATGTCTTGTAGTGGGGACGGGATCCATACAAAAATGACCCTTCTTCTTTCTGCTGCTGTCAGTGCCTTCAGCGCAGTGTGATTGTTTTGATAGACTGCGCTGAAAGCATTGACAGTAGCAGAAATATCATCTAAATTATCCTAATCTTCTCTATAACATTAGGATGTTTTATGGACAAGGACAATCTGTAGGCTCTGTATCAGATATCTTCATCTAAACTGATTCAATTTAAGTCTCTATAACTCCTGAACTTATGAAGTTTTTTGGACCGTTATAGTTTTCGTTCAAAGTTTATTACATGGATTACCATCATGAATTTTCCACATTTTTAGAGCCTTTTAGAGGGGGGACGCCGTATTTTAACAAGAAATGCGCTTAAAAGTGGAATATCGCGCAAACGGAATGTACGTACATCAAAATATAATCTCAGAAACCTCTTAATGTTCTTAAAATATCTATGTACCTTATTATATCTCCCCCTTTCGTGTAGGTGTACCCAAAAATTATCTTCATTTATTTTAGCATTGTGTTGACGTGATAAATAAACTTACCCATTCAAAGTTTTATATTTCAAGCACCACCGTTTGGATGGACAGACGGACGGGCGGACGGTCGGTCGAACGGAAGGACATGACAAAACTATAAGGATTCCGAGACATGAACTACGGAACCTTAAAAAAGGAATAATAATGAAACCACGCCGATGTCAGTGACTGTTGCCAGTTTAATTGAATATAGACCAGCTTTAGGAGCTATTTTATTATGTACAAGTATGTGCGCAGTTTACTCCCATAACCTAGTATATTGATATTTACTACTACCGACAGGACTAACTAGCGAAACATTAGGCGCATAAATATAGAAATATATTTAGCAATGTTTGCGTTCATTTATGTTCCCACACACTATTAATTTAATACTTTAAGTTACATTTTGTCAATTTTATAAACACTCAGATCATTTATTCTTGTCTATAAATCATATGTATTGGAATTTATTGATACTCAAGCGACATTTTTGATTTCGTATTGTACCTTAGCGACGTAAGATAATATTTTGGGAACAGGAAAAAATTACATTCTTTTTCGTCATTCTTAAACATTTCCATAAGCCGCTAACATGTTTAAAATAATTAATACAAAAGGTTACTTAATGCAAAAACAATACCTTATCTTTAATTGTATTGGGCACGTGGTTATGGCTCGGCATGTTCTTAGATAGCAGTTCGTGTCGTTTGTCCGAGTTTAATTTCGTAATCAGTTGAAAATTACAATTATAATTGTTATTTCGTCTTAACTCACACACCCAGTAGAATTTACCATTCATTAGTACGTGAAAAAAAAGAAGTATGCGTAAATATATTTATGCCTTTTAATATTATGCATAAAATATTATTCTTAATATCATGCGTATAAAAAATTATGCCTTTTATTAAGTATGTCTAACAATTATTATGCTATTAGTAATTATGCGAAAAAAAATTATGCTAAGTGCCACGAAAGTTATGCCAAATGAATACTATGCGAAACCACTATAATGTCAAATGAAATTATGCCAAGTAAAATTATGACATATGATTTTATGCCAAAAAATAGGGAATCAAAAAAAATATCTAACCGACATAATTAAAAACAAAAGTTTTCAAGTAAAAATATCTACATAGCACGAATAGTTATTGTGTCAAATATGTAAAACTATCTTTACGCGAATATTGTTTTATTTCACTATGGGTAAAATTCTACAAGTTGCACTTTCGTAAAATAATGGTATCAAATTAAATGCACTGTAAGGACAATTCACAAATAATTTGTATGGAGAAAATGTACAAAGTGTTCACGAAAAGAATTTTTTAAACAAGTAAAAATATTTTTGTGCAAACAAAAAAAAAGTAAAAACATGAAAAATAGACTAAGTAGATTTTTAAAATTCTTCAAAATATCCAAGTGATTTTTTTTATAAATCGCTTCTTTTTGTCGCTTAGTGAACATAACATTCATGATTTTGTATAAATTTCACTATATCTAAGCGACAAAAAAATCGTCGTAGGAAGACGACGATTAGACCAATCGACGCAGAAAAATAACACAAACTCATTGATATTTAAACTCATTTTCGGTATTTTTGTCGCTTAGGCATTTTTACCTTTCAAGCGTCGATATGAAACTTCTTTTTTAGGAAAGCGAAAAAACACCTATCGGATATTTTAGTGATTCTGTCAATAGCACTAAGTATTGCATTTTGGTGGGCGTAGAGGTGGAAAATGAAATCAAAAGTGATAGGTTGGAAGCCGCATTGCCTACCAAATAATTTCTAGATTTCGGGAATAACCTCGACCGGCTTCTACAGAAGAAGGAGAAGCGGTTAATACATTCTACGTTTTTTCTTTGCTCATAGACCAGAAATAAATTATAATAATAATAATAATAATAATAAATAATATTTTCAAGTTGCATTTAAATCAATCCTAAAGTCGTATAAAAGGGCCGTTCCTCAGTTTATAATTTGAGTCGCGGCGCGGAGATCGCTAGCGCAGCGGGGTGTATGCGGGTGGCGCGGCGGGAAGTGTTAGGCCACGCCCGAATCTGTGACGTCATCTAGGTATATTTTCGCCTTAATTACGATTAGGGCGCGTGTCGACGAGCCGATTTCTACCCGGCAAGGCGGCCCTACTGCCAGCTATGTATGAAGCACCAAGGGCGTGTGTCGAAGCGTAGGAACTAGTGCCGGTTCGACTCGAAGCCGGTTTTGTTTACGAAACATGTACGAACATATAAAGAGCGTAACAAACGGCAAATATACTAAAATATTTAAGTACTTACTTAATATGAAAATATAGTCACTTAGCCGTCTGTGATAATTCATGCAAACTGTTATAGTGAGCGATATTTTATCTAGTTATTGCACTATACTAATAATATACAATATTATAATAGTTTAATTTCAGACTGCAAATAACACTCCCTGATAAATGTGCTATTCAATGGTGAAAACCCCGTCCAAATAGCAGCATACGTTCTTAAGACAATCGAGGACAAATATAGATACATAAAATAATATACATGCATACATACTAGTCAAACTGAGGACTTTTTTTTTTTTGAAGTCGGTTATATAGTTTCAATATTATCATATTCTTTGAATTTTTTTTCAGTTTGATTCCCGACTCCTATCATCCCTTCTTATTACTAACACTACTCCTTTAGTTTGTTCAAGCTTATTATGCGTATATTCCGTAGAAAAAATTAAACAAACAATACAATCATTTCAAAACACATGACCTAGTAAACGAATTAAAACGTGAACTTCCGCAATTAAATATTATTCTCATTCGCAATTTTAACGTGTGTTTTTGTTACGGATTCGCGCGAGTGTGTATTGTTTTCGAAAAACAAATGAATTATTTTCAACAGTGTGCGCTGGGGTTTATGATTTGAGTAACATCTGCTGTGTTTTTTACACGTGTCTGGGCTTTAGTGTTTTGAGTTCGTTTTGTTCATTTACAATTTAAATTTCAATTACATTTAATGTTTGAGCGCACTGAAGTTTTGTGCAATATCGCTCCGAGCTTTAGAGATGTGTTATATTTGTGAATTTCAAAGTTGAATTTTTAAATAGTTAATAGAATCAGGCGTTACTTTGCGGAAATCCATAACATAAATTTAATAAATATTGTTATTTTTAGCAATCTTCCGCCAAATTAATACCCACAACCTGCAAGCAAATGTGTGAGTGCACGCATAAGCATGCGTAACGCACCTCCCTCCTCCCACACTGCGAACAAAGTTGACTAACGAACTTTGTTTGCAGGTCCACTTCCTGAGGATGCTCCGGGTTCGGGGCGAAACGCGCGTCGAGTTTTGCAACCTTTTTTTTTTTTTTTTTTTTTTTTTTTTTTTGATATCGCAGGGGAAAGGACGTTACGCCTTCCCCGGGAGGGGTATCCCGGGGATATGTGGGACTCCCGACGCGACTCGCCGGTTTACCCACTAAAACTGAACCTGCGGATTGCCATCAGCCGCTATATTGGGAAGTGTCCCGGATCTGTCTAACACAGGACACCCCCCGCGACCGGCCGGTCTACCTCTATAGGGACCGGACTTCCACCACAATTAGGGGCCACTCCGACAACCTGGAGTGTCCCCCTCGACGCCGGGACTAGCCAAGCCGGGGAGGTTCCCATCCTCTCCCGGAGCCCCGGTTGGACAGGAGACTATTGGAGGAGGTTCGCATATCGACGCCTCCTCGCTCCCGTCCTACGCCGGCGGAGCGGAACAGAGGATGGATCGTTCTCTCTGTCCCGCTCCGCGGCCTCTTTCTGCGAAATGACGGCTTCGCAGAAAGAGACCGCCGCCTGCCAGGCCTCATCGCTCTCGAGCATGCAGCGTACCACACTCGAGAGCGAGAGGTCCCGCCCAAGCACTGCCACGAGATCGTGGCGCTGCACGGCCCATCTGTCGCACACCTCTAAGGTGTGCTGGGCCGTGTCCTCCGCAGCGCCACATTGGTGGCAGGCTGGCGTTGGCTCCCTCCTGGCTACCTTACACAGGTACGCACCGAAGCAGCCATGCCCGGTGAGCACCTGTGTAAGGCGGAAGGTGAGGGGTTTCCGCTTGCGGCGCATCCACGCCGCAAGGACTGGACGCAGTGCCGCGGCCGTATGTTGGCCGTACGGCGACTGCTCCAGGACCTCACCCCACCTTCGTAGCAACCACTGCTCTCCCAGCATTTGGAACCGCCTTAGCTCCTCCCACGAAGGGACCTCGCCATGTGACCTCCTCTCTGACATGAGGAGGTTCGTCTCGGCAAGGACCCTTGCCGTGAGCTCCCACGGCGGTTCCCCCGCCAGGGCAGTAGCTGCCACCCAGGAGACTGTACGGTAGCCCCTGATTACCCTCACTACTATGACCCGCTGCGCTCTTCGCAGCTGGGCCTTATTGCGAGCAGTGAGGGTATCCGCCCAGATGGGGGCACCGTACAGAGCTACACTCCGACAGACTCCGGAGTATAGCCGCCTGCAGGCCTCGCTGGGCCCTCCTATATTCGGAAGGAGTCGGCCCAGCGCTGACGCCACCCTCACGACCTTCGGCCCCAGTTGTTGAAAATGGGGGCCGAAGGTCCACCTCCCGTCCAGGGTGAGTCCGAGACACTTAAGGGTTGGACTCACCCTGACCTCCGTCTCTCCGATAAGGAGTCGTGCACCCGGTGGGGGTCCTTTCCTCCCAGGTCCGCGGAATAGCAGGGCTTCGGTCTTGTCTAAACGTACCCGAAGCCCCAATCGCTCTATGCGGCTGACTACTAGGGCTGCCCCCTCCTCAGCCAGCCGCGCGGCCTCCTGATACGTCCTCCCCCGGAACGTGACGTAAGAATCATCTGCATAGCAGATGACATCTGTTCCGGGGAGGATGCCGCTCCGCAGGACCCAGTCGTAGCCGGCGTCCCAGAGGTTCGGACCCAGAACCGAACCCTGGGGGACGCCGCACTCGACCTTCCGCCTCTCTAAGGACCCCGACCGATCCTCGAACACGATCTCCCTATCGGAGAGATACGCGTCCAACAGCCTCCCGAGATACGGAGGCACCTCGAAATAATTCAGTGCCTCGCGTATTACGCTGTGGGGAAGGCTGTTGAAGGCATTGGCGATGTCCAAAGACACCACCACCACCACCTCCCTCCCGCGTTCCGCTTCATCCGTCACCGACCTTAGGCGCCTCACTGCGTCGATGGTCGACCGACCGGGCCGGAAACCGAACTGCGCGTCTGACAATCTTGGTCCCCGGCCCTCCTCCAGATGCCGAACAAGACGGGAGGCCAAGACACGCTCAAACGCCTTGCCCGTCTCGTTCAGCAGTACGATCGGCCGCACCGCCGACGCACAGTCCGGTGATCGCCCACCCTTTGGTAATAGGGTGAGCTTTCCCTCCTTCCATGCCTTCGGGAACTGACCGCCCTGCAGACAACGGTTAAACAATTCCCGAAGGCTATCTCCGAGGTGCACGAGAGCTATAGAGAGAACTCTACCGTGCACCCCGTCCGGACCGGGCGCCCTCTTCTTACTACGGAGGCGGGACAGAACCGCCTCCATTTCTAAGTCGGTGACGGGTGGCGGAACACCCTCCTCCATCGAGCCCGGCGTCCGTCGGGTCATCCGCGGCGGAGCGAAGCCTGCCGGGGGGTCCGGGAACAACTCCCGGACGATGTTCCCCAGCAGTTCCGGCTGGAGCGTTTCCGTCAGTGGGGCCGACTGGGCGCGAAGCTTGTCCCGCGCCCTCTTATACGGTCGGCCCCACGGGTCATTCTCCAGACCCTCCACCAGCTCCAACCACGCTCGCTCCTTAGCCCGACTGATGGCCAGCTGCAGGATCTTCCTTTTGGCTTTGTAGACCCTGAACAGCCGGCCATCCCGCTCCTCGTCCTGGGGACGGCGCCGCCTGCTGCGAACGTAGGCGCGGCGCGCCGCATCGCAGGCGGCGCGAAGGTCGGCCAGCCCGGCCGACCACCAGTACACCGCCCGTCGAGGAGGGGGAGGACCCCAAACTCTAGGCATGGCTGCCCGGCAGACGTTAGTGAGAACGTCGCCAAAGCAGCCAGCCATTTCGTCCACCCCCAAACCATCCAACGGCGGGAGGCTCCAGCGGCCAACGATGGCCGCCTCCTCCGCCAGTTCCCGGTTGAGCTTAGTGAGTGCCCAACGCGGGAACCTGCTACGTCCCCCGGACACAGACGCCGAGCTCGATGCGGAGGCTGGAGACACCTCGAACCGTATGTAGCGATGGTCCGAGAGTGTCTCCACCTCCGTAACAACCCTCCACCCTGCCACCCTGCGCGCGAGGTCGGGAGTGGCGAATGACAAGTCCACCACTGAACCGCCCGTCCGCCGCACGCAGGTGAGGACTGTCCCCGTGTTTAGTAGGGACAGCCCCGAGGCCAGAGCCCATTCCTCCACTTCCCTCCCCTTTGGATCTGTAACACGGGAACCCCACGCCGAGGACTTGGCATTGAAGTCCCCTGCCACCACGACGGGGAGGGGGGCTAACCTCCTGATCAGCGGCCCTAGAGCATCGAGAAATTGCTCTAGGGCGGCTAGGTTGCGATTCGGGGAGAAGTAGACACCTACTACTACAATATCTCCCTGAGCCGCAATGACGTACCCTGGCCCCCTCATTCTGGGTATGAGGGGGGGACCAGCACCTGGCCTCACCACAACGGCGACGGAGCCTTCTGAATCCCCAGCCCAATGTGGCTGAGGGGGTACTAGGTAGGGCTCCGCCACCACCGCCACATCGATTGACCACTCCGCCATCGATTGCAAGAAGAGGTCCTGAGCCGCGGCGGAGTGGTTCACATTGCCTTGTAAGAAGCCGAGATGTGCAGGCATTACTAGGACATCTCGGCATCAGGCGCCTCCGGCCTCCTCCCCGATTGACGTGGGGAAAAGGAAGACTTTCCACTTGTGGATGGGGGGTTGCACAGTCTGCTCCCCATCACATGGTCGGCCTTCAGCCCAGCGTCGCTGCAGACTGCACAGCGGGACACGACCGAGTCACAGCTGTACATCTTGTGTCCCGGCTGCCCGCAGCGGTAGCACAGGCCGCTGCGGTCTTTTTCACAGCTGCACAGCCCCGCTGTGTGTCCTTTCCCTAGGCACCTATAGCAGTGCCTGGGGCGAACCCCTTCATGATGGAGCTGTACTTTACTCCAGCCTACCCTGATCGCACCCAACTGGATCAGTTTTTTAGCTGCTACCATTGGGCACGACATCCGGGCAAAACCTACACCGCGTGAGCCGAAGTGAATATCTCCGACCCACACTTGCTCCATAGTACAGCTCCCCTCTGCAGCGACGGCCGACCTGAGTCTGTCAACCGTTGCGGTCTCGTCGAGGCCCGTCATACGGAAACACGTAGTTTTGACAGGCCTCACCACATCCGCTACCCCGCACAGCAGCTCCCTCATCTTTTGAGCCAGGGCATCCGCTTGCTCTGCGCTATTCCGCCCTGGCACCTCTATGAGGCGGCACCCGGTCGCCGCCATGCGCACTCTTAATGGCCCGATGCCAAGTTCCTCCACATTGATGCCCTGTTGGGCCCTCATCAGCACCGAGCCATATGTTGCCCCCTGTTGAGCTGCCTCCGGCCGTAACTTAATGATTACGGCGGAGGAACTAGGGACCACCAGCTTGGTGCCCTTCTTTTGCTTGGGCGCAGGGGGAGCTTTTGCCCCCTGCGCCTTCTTTTTTGGCAATTTGCGCCTCACCACCTCAGTCCAGGCTTCCGAAGCCGGAGGAGCTGGAGCAGAAGTAGGTGCAGGAGCTGGGGCCGCTGCCGCCGTCTTGGGTGCATTGGACTTGGAGGGTCCAAAGCTAGTCCATCCAACCCCCTTCGAGGCTTTAGACGCCCCAGAAGAGTTTTGCAACCTGCATGGTGGTGTGGGGCTTTGCACGATCATGCTGACATTGTTTCTTGTGTGGTGGTGGTGTTTGCAATATCTTGCATCTGAGTGCACGCATAAGCAGTGTGGGAGGAGGGAGGTGCGTTACGCATGCTTATGCGTGCACTCACACATTTGCTTGCAGGTTGTGGGTATTAATTTGGCGGAAGATTGCTAAAAATAACAATATTTATTAAAGTTGAATTTTTAATTTTTAAGCTGCTTTAATTTTCATAATTTAAGACCAACCGCTATCAATATCCTATCTCAACATTACTACATAATACATGTATACGGAATGAGTTGCTTAATTCTAAGAAAACATGCTAAATCTTCATCCCTCAAGCAAAGCGGGAGAAATCAAAATTGTAATGGTCATAATTTCGTAACTAGAAGGGAAAATGACACGTCAACTAAATTGATAGTATGTGGAAAAATAGTATTTGATTGTTTCCAATATTATAACAAAATCATTTGAAATTTACGATTTGATACACCTGCGAATGCGACCACTCTTACTTGAGTATGTGGCCATACTGCAATTTAATCATTTCAATTACAGATCGCGGCGCGTAAGTTGAACCAAAATGGCGGTCGTTCGCGCAGGTACAACAATGGATACAAATGGGTATAACTCATACTGCACTTCGATTGAGACCCGATAATGTGTCACTGCGCATTCAAGGACATGGTTCAACTTACGCGCCGCGATTTGTAATACGTTTATCGCTCAGTTTTATTCGTCTAACACTTTTGTCCATAATTTTACCTGCGTGGACGACCGCCATTTTGGTTCAACTTACGTGCCGCGATCTGTACAAGATTTGACCTTCAGAGGGGTAATGGGCCATACTCACGGCGCATTCAGCTAATCCAGCACCGGTATTAATAGCTGTCATTAGTGTCAATAGTGTCAATTACGGTATAAAGATGTGCTGCAACGTCACATGAAGCGCTACGATATAAACCCCTCATATTGGGAAGCAGCAGCAGCGGATCGGTCTCAGTGGAGGCATACAGTGAACTCATAATGTCGGAGTTTGAAAAAAGAGGAGCTTGACGCTAAACGTGATGAGCCCAAAGCCCGACCACCTGTGGTCATTAATTACAATTATGTGGGAGGAGTGCTGACCTGTAGTATATGTGGACGCAAATGTGCTTCAAAAATAGGATATGTCAGTCAGTTGAGTTTTGAGTTTGAGTTTGAGTGTCAATAATTTAAAAAATTTGCCTGAAAATCCGCGGCCTTGAGCTTGCAGTCTAGATGGTAAGTATGGCTCGCAGGCTTGAAACGGACTTTTAGGCAAGAATTATAAAGGATTGACACTTTTGACTCTAACGACGGCTATTATTACCGGTGCTGGATTTGCAGCTGGACCGTGAAGTATACTTGTCATTTGTTCGTGCTAGGCCCACAAATACTCTTCTCTGTCCTGTCTCTAATCCTCATCGTTGTCGGCAGCTAGGGGGATGCGGCGCGCGGCGCGGCAGGCCTGACGAGATGACGCCGGCCAGCCTGCTCATATTCAGCTCGCTGCTCAACCGCGCGCTGGGCGTCATCGCGCCGCAGTTGCCAGGTGAGATTCATAAAAGCTGCAATACATGTACGGATTTGGCCGGCAGACCAGATCAAATCGGGTCTCTCTACAGTACAATACGGACGAAGTATCTTGGCGAGTCTGAACTTCGCGCAGAAGGTTGCGCAATAACTGTTTTTAAGTGTTTTCGTATTTATTTTTTTTGTACTAATTGGTCAACTGTATTAGGGAAATTTTATTAGTACATAGGTATATAAAAATAATACAATAACAGTTTTCTTCACAAGTTGTACATGCGCTAAAGATCGCAGAGCCTATTTTCAGACCCGTCAAGATACAGCGGCCGTAGTGTATATATCTCGGATTAAGCATCGTATTATTTTAAGGGTGGCTCTCCATACAAGTGAAGTGAGGATGAAAAATATTTTTTCATTCTGCCCCATCGTGTGGGGTATCGTTAATTAGGTCTTTTAACCCCTTACTAATAAACGCTGTATAAGCTTTGAATAGTTATACAGTGTTTTGTTCACATCACACAAGTGACATGTTTAATTCGATAGAAGGAGACAAAACACTGTATAACTATTCAAAGCTTATACAGCGATTATTAGTAAGGGGGTTAAAATAAAGGCAAAGTTTTATACATGTTTTTTTTACAAAGTCGATTATTTTCGAGAAATCGGTCTCCAAAGTGGTTTGTAAGTTGGTCCCCCTTGGCATTTCTAAACAATAGGAGATAAAAACTTGAAAGTTTCCATGCTGATGGATCATAGGTACTAAAACTCTTTAGGACAATTATTTTAAGGGAAATTAGAAGATAACTTTTGAAGTAATTCAAATAATACCTATTGCGCGTTGATCGTTACGGAACCCTACTTAGGCATGTCTCTTGGTTAGGTTTTTTAATTTTAAGATTGTTTAAAAAACACGATGCCTTTTTTATGTAATGAACCAGGAAGCGAGCAGACGGATCGCCTGATGGTAAGGGATTACCGCCACCCATGGACACTCGCAACACCAGAGGAGTTACACTTGTAACTCTTCTGGTGCTGCGTCCTAGGTTCCTGGTCCTTAAAATCCCCAATCTCCCCCATGGGCCTCCGGTAACCTCACTCACTCGGTGAAACACAACGCAAGCGTTATTTCACGCCGGTTTTCTGTGAGGTCGTGGTATTTACCCGGTCGAGCCGGCCCATTCATGCCGAGGCGTGGCTCTCCCACAGTTAAATCTGAGCCTCGATCTAGTGTGTCATTTCGTTTAAACTTTATCCCACCAAAAACATTCTGTGAAAAACTAGCCAAGTCTCGATAGGGCTGCTTGTTTATCTCTAAAAAGTAATGAAATCTAGATAAAGTCGTGCCAAGTCTAAGGTTTCTTACTGCGATTTCTTTATTATTATAGTTAATGTTGTGTGACTTGGCCGTTGAAGGGTACACAATGGTACAAAAGGGGCTCCATGACACCATTGCTCCAATACATGTGTTCTACAATCAACAACAGCCTAAAATGAGACACTACTCACTAGCGTTCAATTACCAATACCAGTATGGGCTATTATCTCGCTTAACAAACATAGGTAGTTACAACAGATATACATTACGTGTAAACAAAATTGACTTGTACCCACTTGTAACGTATAAAGAATGTTCAACGGCCAAGTCACACAACATTAACTATAATAATAAAGAAATCGCAGTAAGGAACCTTAGACTTGGCACGACTTTGTCTAGATTTCACTACTTTTTAGAGATAAACAAGCAGCTCTATCGAGACTTGGCTAGTTTTTTACAGAATGTTTTTGGTGGGATTTCACTTCTTTTTGTAGAAACGTGGGCATATTGATTTATTTTACTAGATTTCAGTGTAATTTGTTTATTTAATTTGTGTAATGATCGAGTACAATAAAGTTAATCGTTCGACTATTTCTTCTTGTAAACTTGTAAATATAAGTATAAAAGCCAGTCTAGTCTTGTCCAGAGTTTTCCTTTAATTTTATTTATATGCGTATCAAAAGCAGAAGGGGAGGCATTCGCCCAGCAGTGGGATGCTACGGACTAGATTAAATTAGAAGATGTGTCCCACTTCGCTAGGTTTTTGCAATGACAGTCGATTTTTTTATGTACCAATAGTAGAAGGGGGGCATTACCATATCTCTAATCAGCTGAAACCAGCTGAGGATTCTTCATCAGATACTTCAGACCTTCGATTTTTGACATCAAATGAAGCGGCCCACCACCATGTTGAATATTTTTTGTAAAGGCGGTATGTCGATCTCTAATAGTTTGGTTGGGCTCTTGTGTTTTCTAATCAGGGTCACCAGGTACTCCAGATGTTCGATTATCCTAGTTTTTATAGTTTTCCCTTAATGTGGCCATTAAACCCTAACTCTCTACCAAATTTCAGCTCTCTGAGTTTATGGGAAGTACTAGTTCTATTCTGATGATCATGAGTGAGTGACTGAGTGAGTGTAATAAATTCAAAACTTTGCTTTCGCTTAACTTCGGAACTAAATGACCTACAGACTTAAAATTTTGGATTTTAAGTATGTGATTATATCTTACTGGATGACGAAAATTTCTGCGTTCTGGTCTTATCCAGAGCTCCTCAAATAGGGGCCTGAAAATGCGGCGAAATGGTTCCAGTAAAGAATGGTACGACAGTGTTTGCTTCGCGCTCGACTTGACAGGGGCACTGCCGTGCCCCCAGATCAACGTTCTGGTCTTATCCAGAGGTTCTCAAATAGGGGCCTGAAATGCGGCGAAATGGTTCCAGTAAATAATGGTACGGCAGTGTTTGCTTCGCGCTCGACTTGGCGGGGGCACTTCTGTGCCCCCAGATCAACGTTCTGGTCTTATCCAGAGGTTCTCAAATAGGGGCCTGAAAATGCGGCGAAATGGTTCCAGTAAAGAATGGTACGACAGTGTTTGCTTCGCGCTTGACTTGGCGGGGGCACGGCAGTGCCCCCAGATCGATGTTCTGGTCTTATCCAGAGGTTCTCAAATAGGGGCCTGAAAATGCGGCGAAATGGTTCCAGTAAATAATGGTACGGCAGTGTTTGCTTCGCGCTCGACTTGGTGGGGGCACTGCAGTGTCCCCAGATCGACGTTCTGGTCTTATCCAGAAGTTCTCAAATAGGGGCCTGAAAATGCGGCGAAATGGTTCCAGTAAAGAATGGTACGACAGTGTTTGCTTTGCGCTCGACTTGGCGGGGGCACTGCCGTGCCCCCAGATCGACGTTCTGGTCTTATCCAGAGGTTCTCAAATAGGGGCCTGAAAATGCGGCGAAATGGTTCCAGTAAAGAATGGTACGACAGTGTTTGCTTCGCGCTTGACTTGGCGGGGGCACTGCCGTGCCCCAGATCGATGTTCTGGTCTTATCCAGAAGTTCTCAAATAGGGGCCTGAAAATGCGGCGAAATGGTTCCAGTAAATAATGGTACGGCAGTGTTTGCTTCGCGTTCGACTTGGCGGGGGCACTGCTGTGCCCCCAGATCGACGTTCTGGTCTTATCCAGAGGTTCTCAAATAGGGGCCTGAAAATGCGGCGAAATGGTTCCAGTAAAGAATGGTTCGGCAGTGTTTGCTTCGCGCTCGACTGGGCGGGGGCACTGCCGTGACCCCAGATCGATTATCCTAGTTTTTATATTTTTCCCTTTATGTGGCCATTAAACCCTAACTCTGTACCAAATTTCAGCTCTCTGAGTTTATGGGAAGTACTAGTTCTATTCTGATGATCATGAGTGAGTGAGTGTATAAGTGAGTGAGTGAGTGAGTGAGTGAGTGAGTGAGTGAGTGAGTGTCATAAATGCGAAACTTTGCTTTCGCTTAACTTAGGAACAAAATGACCTACAGACTTGAAATTTTGGATTTTAAGTATGTGATTATAGCTTACTGGATGACGAAAATTTCTGCGTTCTGGTCTTATCCAGAGGTTCTCAAATAGGGGCCTGAAAATGCGGCGAAATGGTTCCAGTAAAGGATGGTACGGCAGTGTTTGCTTCGCGCTCGACTTGGCGGGGGCACTGCCGTGCCCCCAGATTCACAACACTCTTGATACATCCTTCATTGCAACCGCGCGCGCGGCGTCTTCGACATTTAATTGACTTTGACTTGACATTCGAACTCTTGTAATGAAACATGTACGCCGCCGTACACTTGTTATTAAACCTCTAATTGAAAACCTTTAAATAGAGGTTTAATAACGACAAGTTCTAGGAAAATACTCATCATTATTGTGCTATAAGCTTTGAATAAATAATATTTAATATATTATAATAAGAATGTGCAGCTATATTATAGTTACATTCTTATTTTATTAGGCACCTATCCACCAAAATTTCCTATGGTGCAAATTAAAATTAAAAATACGTATATTCATAGGTATAAATCGTTTAGCAATTTCAATATGGCTTTTAAAAATAATGTTTCAAATAGAAAATAAAAGAGACACATTCGTTAAAGTAATATATCCTAAACGAGATGTTCCACTTTATCCATCATACTAGAGTATGCATTAATCTAAAACATTATTGTCGTGCGAGAGGAGCTTTGAAATCGTTATTTAACTTTAACGCTATAATAGTCGCTTTAATTTTACTCCTGGCTTCAAATAATTATGATGAAAATGTGACGTCGATTTAACACACTCAGTTTAGAGGTTTGGATGGTGTTTCATTATTACTAGCCTAGTGGGTAGACCGTTTAGTTCGCACTCAAGAGAGTGCAGGTTCAAATCCCTGGATGTGGCGTGTACCAATGAGACTTTTCCAGATCTCAAGTAGGGTGAGAGTACCAATTATCAGCACTTTAAAAAATTGTCCAATTATTATAACCTCGATTATTACAGAGGAAAATACTTTATAGTTTAAAGTATGGTGTCGCTGGCAGTAGATTCCAGAAACATTAAAGTTTTGTTTTTATTAGGTGGAAACAAAAATTAATTCCAGAGAATCTTATAATTCTACTATTTTTCCGGGGTGCTGATAATTGGGTACAGAGCTAGCAATTGGGTGTGTCACACTACATTAAAACTACACTTAAACTGCCCTATTTTTGTGGTTGTTTGGGGCAGAGGTTTGACATTTGTCGTCTTGACATTTCGACATTTGCTTTCCGCAAGTATAATCAGTGAGTTATAATTGACAAAATCTTTTAAAGTAAAGATGGAATAACTTTGTCTTGTACGAGTATGAAGTTATTTTCTGTATATAGCCAATCCTGGGTTTCGAAATCATTGGTTAGTAATTATAACGCAGGTAGTAGAAAGCCTTTTAGAAAGGATTTTACATTTACCATAAGTGATGAAATAGGTCAAAATCTACTTTGAATGCCACTAAAACCACAGAGAAGCTGATAAAAATAGACTTAAACGCTAGCAAATTACCCTAATTTGAACCGCAGAGTAAATCTGGTAGGCCGCACTATTTTCGCATATACTGACGGTAGACTTCCTCCAAATAGTTTGGTTTATTTATTGGTCCATAGTACCAAAAGCAGCGTAGAACGGCTATGAACAGGTGAACAGAATTTACATGCTTTGATGTTTGTTTGCATTCTATGGGTAGTGGGTACGTAAGTTTTCCAACGATATAATAATGTATTTCTCCACTTTACTTAGCTACGCTTATGTCAAATACCATACAAAATATGTTTTCAAACTTTATATCTGTAATTAGCGATGTCAACTTGGCTTAAGGCTCTGTTTCTCAATCGCCTAGTAAGTGTCTACTCACCAAATCATCATTATCATCATCAACAGTAACCATTAGCGTCAGCAGTACAACAGCTTGGGAACACCTTTAACGACAGTTTTGTCTAGTGGTTAAAGCATCGGCTCTCGACTCGGAGGTCGTGGGTTCGGTTCCCGCATTGAAACAACAAAAAATGTTCTTTAAGTTTGGTTAGGACAATGCAAGCTAATCACCTGATTGTCTGACAAAAAAGATGATCCATGAGTTGGATGGGCATGTAAAAAGTTGAACCTGCGCCTCATCTCTCGTCAGTCGTGTCGGTTATCCATCCCACTGGATTACGAGAGTAGAGAAATTGCTCTTGTGTACTGCGCACACACTTGGGCACTATAAAATTACTCCTACGTAACTGGCCTGTTTTCAATGAAACCGGCCACCGTCACCGAGATCGGTGTGGGGAGTTATTATTATTACTGAGCGATAAAGGCAAAACTTGCTAATTATAGCCAAGCTATTTGATAAAAAAGTAGATTGTGAAACAGGCTCTGAATAAAATTGTTGCCAAAAAAATTATCTTTGCTAGGTACATATCACCCACAGCCGAAACCTTATTGTATTGAAACAAAGCGATTTTTGATTATTAGGTTATCTACTTAATGACCTAGACTGAGAGAAAAAAGGAATAAACATCAACGGAACTAATCCTAATCATCTAAGATTTGCAGACGATGTTGTAATATTCGCTAGGAGTCCAGATAAGTTAAAAACTATGCTACAAGAATTAGACTACCTTGAAAGCAGATAAGCGGAAAAATTAGGTTACTCCAAATTCAAAGACTCATTTATCCCGATTCCTAACGAAAGAGGAAAGCTCTTTGAATAAGGGGATCAATCGTTTTCAAGTGTAAATAGAATCGGGACCTTGACACATCACTCTCTAGACTCTAGGTAATGGTTCTATGTCCTGACAAAATAATATTGTGTTTTAAGTCTTAAGATCCCGTAAATAATACTATAACCTTTTCTAAACATAAACCGAAATTGAAGCGAAACTACTGGACCGATTTTGAATTTGGAACAGATATAGATTACACCGGTCAACAAAAAAAATATTTTTTTTTTGCGCATGGGTTTTACTTGATTTATTCTGAATATATAACCAATTATCTATAAAAAAGTGCAATTACAAATCAAAAATATTTGCTTTTTAAGAAGTTATAGCGATTTGATTATCTTGTACAATATAGCTTCGAGAAGTTGAAAACGAGACGGTGACTCGTTTTGCTATATTTGTACTGGATTTATTAAAGTGAGATAAAAAAAGGGTTATTTAACTACATATTTAAAGATTTGCGAGGCATAACAAGCTTACTTCCATCTACCTGTTACAGATCAAGACCAAAAATGGGCTTATGAAATAAATGTATGAATAAAATAAATAATAAAAATTAATTCAAAACATTATACAATATACCAAACATGAATAAACACACTCGTTTGCAAATGTTCACTATTTACAGCGTACACTGTTATATTTCAAGTTAATGTCATATCTTTTTACTATTAGGACTATAACACACTAACGCTTCGCGTGCGTTTACGAACCGTTGTTGTTGCAGATAAGAAAATGTGGAGTAAACAAGGAAACCAAAGCATCGCTGTAAATCACAAGATCAATTCACGTATAGTAAAATAGTACTTGGGTAGTTACCCAAGTACTAATCTCAGTTGAGATTTACTAGGAGTTCTGATAAATTAAAAAAAAAGGGATTACAAACATTTTATTTGGCCGGGATTAGAACCCAACATGTTCCGAATTTTTGAACAAAGCAAAAATTATACATAATATGTTCGCTTACCAATCAACAAACTACCTATCGGACTGACATATAATAGAGTCGAAATTATAAATATACTAGCTTTCTTCCGCGTGGAGTTCGGTTTCCATACAAAGTTTTAACCCCTTTTTCACTCCCTTAGGGGCGAATTTTCAAAAATCCTTTCTCAGCGGATCTACGTCATTACAACTATCTGTATGACATATTTCAGCAAAATCCGTTCAGTAGTTTCAGCTGTCCGTTGAGAGATGAGTCAGTCAGGTTTGCCTTTTATATATTTAGATTATTGCACGATGAAAGAAAAACATTATTATATAGCTTAAAAATGCGCAGTTTCCCAGAAAATATGACCTTGCCAGATTTCTCCACCAAAACGCCCTACAAACTAAACTTCATGGCAATACTTGCAGATGCGGTTTCTTGAAAACCACTGCAAGGATTGCTATGAAAACTGACTGACAGACTAATATATTGTAATTACAAGTAGTGTCTAAGGGAGTATAGATAAAGTTTTAAATTATAATTATACCGTCTGTTCCGAGTACTTACACATTATTTAAAAACAAGAGCCTCGACCTACTGTATCGTTTCGACTGTGTCTTTTTCATTCACCAGTAAACCAGTCCTGATTACACGATTTATGGATGAAATAGCACACGTGTGCGTATTAACACACGTGACTCACATCCTGTATCACGTGCTCGTGATGTTTTCGCCCCACACTCATTCCTCGTTTATTTAAAAAGCCGTAGTATATCGTGGAACACTAGATAAGAACGAAAATCTTAATTATAAAATATTGATTTCAAGTTCTATTTGAGGTTTATAGATTTTTTGCGGCTTCGCCCGCTAAAAATTAGGTTTTAAACTTTCATCCCCTATTTTACCCCCTTGGGGGTTGAATTTTGAAAAATCCTTCCTTAATGGATGCCTACGTCATATGAGAAATACGTGTGCAAAATTTCAAATTTCTAGCCATAAGGGTTTGGTCTGTGCGTTGATACATCAACGCACACAAAGCATGAACAAAACAAAGCTGATTTGCCTTTTATATAATATGTACTAACTATCCCGGCAGACTTCGTACCGCCTTAGAATTTTTGTCGACGTACTGACAGCAGTGCCACCTACCAGGTCCAATTGTAAATTTAAACCATTCTCGAATCCTTCAGGTGGATTCGAGAATGGTTTAAATTATACAAAAAAATCATTAAAAACGGTCCAGCCGTTATGGAGGAGTTCACAAAATATAAAAATTATCTTTTTATATAAAAAGCTAATTCCGATACCGCAGATCGAACCCGAGCCTCCTGGATGAGAAGCAGGTATACTAGCCACTAGACCACACCAAATGTAAATGTTAAAAGAGCGACAAAATTTTGACGCCCCATAAGGAACTTTCGATCCAAAAACATTAATAATCGCCAATGTGAAACAGTCCTTACCTACCGCTGCTGTAAATATTTCTGCGTTTATTGCGAACTTTCAGGGGAAATTTAAATTTGCCATTTATTTAATATTCGTTTCAGTGTTTTCAATTTTACAAGAGTACTCGTCGCAATTTAGTTTCCGTCCTGTAAGTTCAAGTCTTGTTGAGTAACGATGTACTTTTTGTTGGAAATTTCAAATTAACTTGCTAATTTTGGGTGAATTTTAAATACTTATTTTGCTTCTCGGGCGGCCAGGCTTCACTTTTTCTAGAAGTCTTTTACCTACATTGCCGCTATAACTTAGAAGGAATTTTTATCCCAACTTAAAAAATAATTTTTGCCGTCTAGCAATCCGCCCCAGCTTCGTACGGGTACAAAGTATTATACATAATATAATGAACTTTCCTCTTAGATTAGGTAGAGTACTACCTATTGCTACTGCATTAAAAAATCCGTTGAACAGTTTAAAAGATCAAAGCGAAAAGGATAGAAAGCAACTTCATTTTATATTATGTAAATAATTAATAATACACGCTTGACGCTATACAAGTTTAGTGATAAGCATAGATACGAGGAAATAAGGAGGCATTAGTATCATTAATAACCTAACCAAGAGCATGAATTGTGAGGACATGTTCCGTGGAGGCTTCCGTAATTTTAACGTGGAATACTTTTATTTTCAAATTATGTCAGAATTTTTGTCCAATTTAGATTAAAATAATTTTCCTAATGAGTATTTAACTTGATCTATATTATTTAAAATTATATATGTCGAAGAGGTTAATATTTTGTTGCTGAATTGACAAGCAAGTCAATAGTACGGAAGTATAATCGACGGGAACACTAGTGCCATGTTGTTTGGTGTTGATAGAATCCGGTCGACCAGTTTGCGCGCTCGGTGTGGTGGGAGTTGTGATCACGTTTTCCCTCCAAGGAATGATCATAGATTATTATGCTACCAACCGTCGTGGCGGCAAGTGGTTCGGCCCGGGGACTATCGGTGTTCTTGTTAGATAGTGATAGTGAATATAAGTGCTAAGTAATGAAATAAGTGGAGTCGTTATTATTTTAATAGACAGTGAAAAGTAATTAAAACAGTGTGAAGTGCTTAGTTTTAGTACTATTGAGAATAATGGCGAAGTATTGCTGTTTCTCCTCATTTTGTAACCAACATTACCCACAATAAGCCCACAGTGTTAATTTGAGAGCCAGTACTTTAATATAGTGTGATATTTGAAGCATGTTTATCCCATGTCTTCTACATCAGAAAGTGGGATTCATGTTGGTTCAAGATGAGAATTTCAATCCTTTGTTCAAGTTTAAAAAAAAAGTGACGGTAGTTGAAAAAAATGTGTAATCTTGTGCGGTTTACCAAAAGTGAAAATAAAATCAGTGTTAATAATGTGGATCGAGTTGTGTGCAACCAAGGCAGCACGCTAAATGTATGGCGTAATTGCGGAAAGATGGGACAACAGCGGGCCGAATTCTCTGAAGAGTGGATCGTGCCGGGAGTTCTACAATGACTGTGCTGCAGTTCCATGGCAGTGGCAGACTGCGATGTAGTAGTGGCAATAGCTCGGTAAGCTCAAAGATGGGCCGCGGGGCCCCTAACTTATTGTTTTTTAATATATGCAGGTGTAGCTGCTTTGTATTTATTACAAACGAGGGATAGTGGTATAAACCGTGGCTGGTGGTGATGGTATGAATACGTGACGACGGCGGTGTCACGCGCTCTGGACGGTCCAGTGGCCGTGACTACGGTGGGTCGGAAAGCTCAGCATTGGACTCCGGTGAACTTGGTTACTTTGTAAAAGATTGTAAACGCTCTTGTATTCTCCTTTGGTATTATGAGGGTCTAACAGTACTTACATTTTCTTTAGAAAATCTTAGATCGTTAAATTAAAATTCAATTTATTGAATAATGATTTCTACATTTTACCGTTAAAGTTAAAGAAGTTCTTTAGTAGAACATTATTGTTGTGCTGTTTATTTTATGTGCAGAGGTTCGATGTTCGAGCTGTAACGGCAACCGAGTACCGATGGGCGCACCAAGGTGTGCAGCGAGCTGCGTTGTGCGACCGAGCAGCTTGGGTGACAGCGCCTAGTGCACATCTTTAGTGGACTGGTCTAGTCGCTTCACAATGATGGGAGTTACCTGGTGAAATTGTTTTTGTATCATAATTAGTGGTGCTTAATTATGCTGGATTTATAAGCAAAGGTTTTTAGAAGTTCAAGTAAATGAGTAAAAAGGAACGTAAAGTAAAAACTAGTACATAGTACATACATCTTAAAGCCTATTATTATTATTGTTTGAATGACCGCTGAAGGTCACACCGGAAAATGCAGTACTAAAGTTTAATTACTTTATCTTTTGGTAATTACATGTCATTATCGAGATTTCATTTCGTGATATCAAATAATTTGTAACATGGTAATAGGTGATAAATGAGACGACTATAGTTTTCAGTTTACAATTTCTCATAATGAAATTATCAATGCTTTTTATTTGTTTTGGGTGTGTCATACATTCATACGGGTCTTATAAGAAAGTGAATAACACTGTCGACTCGATACTGACTTAGCAGTGCAGTGATTATCAAGTTGGTACCTATACAAACTACAACCTATTTATTGGACATACTATAATCTTTTTATATCAGGCGGAATCGGTAGAGATGACAAATAAGAATTTAACGTTTGATTTTTAACGGTATGATACATGTTGCGGTTGTTTGTTGCAAGTGTTAGGCGCCTGCCAGAGGCGGATCAAACGTTGAGAGCGCCATAGGCAAACATGTCATCGGCGCCCCTGGGGGCGGGGGGTGATCGCCCAGGGCTTCGGCCTGACCGGGTATACCACCTCACTTGGTCGGAGCGCCCCTTTGTACCCTCGCGCCCCTAGGCACATGCCTGGTCCGCCTTTAGGATAATCCGCCACTGGCGCCTGCAGTTACTTTAATGAAGCTCAAACTTGCTGTTTACTTTTGAAACATAGACATACAGTTTTAATTCTTTATTGGAGTACTACACATGTAGTAAAACAAAATAACAAATGATTATCAATTTCAAAAGCGGACTTTAAAGAACATCGTGTATGTTGGAACTTCGCTTATGGTAGCCACTCTCGCTACGGTCTACCGTATGACATACTGTTAAAACACAGTGTATCTGCTTGTACGTGAATGAAAAGCTAAAACTTGTTTGTAAACTGTAAATTTAGAATTTTACATACCTACTTTTTTACTATGCGAATTTCAATGACCGTGACATTACAATAAGTTTGTGTGGTGCATCCATTATACACACGATAGGGTTAAACTTACTATGGGACATCGAAGTTTAATTGACAATATAAAAGAGGTTCAAAGAAAAGCGGTCGCGATTTAAAGAAGTTTAATCGAATTAGCATTTCGATTTGACGGTAACAGCTTAATAGACAGCAATTATCTTCATTCTCGTGGTGCTTTACTCTTTTGTTCTTTGGCTTTTGGCCATTACAACGTGGTGCGTACCTACTCCTCCTCTAATTTTCTTCTAATTTCATCGAGGATCTCAAGACAGCTTTAGCATGCCCCTAGGGCACCCTTGAGGTCACATCAATGAGTTTTATTTGATCCTGGAGTTACAACAGTTAAAGAGTTACAATGGTGGGAATATATGGTGGGGTGACCCCCTTTTAAACATAATTTGCACTATGCGTTATACGAGTACACAGTATTTACAGTATCCCATTACAGCATAGTAGTGATGTTATTGTTGATGGTATCCCATTACTACATAGTAATGAGTTGTTGATGATGGAATTCCGTTGCTGTGTAAGAATGATGTCAAGTATGTACGTCATTACTACACACTAATGATGTTGTTGATGGTGGTATCCTGTCGCTACTTATTAATACACATTGAGTAGTGGCAAAGGCATAATGATTTTGATGGTGGTATCCTGTCACTACTTATTAATACACATTGAGTAGTGATAAAGGCATAGTATTATGCGGTTCATATTGGTATCCTATTGCTGTGTAGTGACGATGGCATGTAGGTATGTTTGTCGTTACTACATAGTAATGATGTTGCTGTTGACGGTACAACGCTATTACTTGCTGTTGGATACAAAGATGAGAAATGATATTATTTTTGGGTTTCTATTGTCACTTAGTGACAAATTTTAAATGACACGTACCTAGTGATGAGGATATAGTAACGGTCACATGTTTTGCGTTGCGTCAAAGAATTGCGTTAACATCCTAAATTCTAATGTGGATGTGTCATAATTTTATGCGGTTTTTAATGCGGTTGATCTACGGCATAAAAGGTATGCGATGGGTACTATGAACTGGATAGTAAATATTGACACACACAAAATACTTGTATGTAATTTTTGGAGGTTTTGAAGCAAAATTATGACGAAAATCTAACACACACACCAAATTTACTATTTAATAAGTTAAATATATGTTTTAATAACGATTTATATAAAAAGTTTCGAGATCTGTATATAAAATATCACTTCCCGCCAGTCGGCATGCGACCCTTGAGAGGATTGCAAATGACAACTAATTAGTCCTAGATTAGAAGCTTTTTTTTTTCAATTTTTCGAATGTACATCCCAAAAGTAAAACTACAGAAGCCAGGGCTTAAGTCAGTAGAAAATAAATTGCCACCCGTCGGCACGCAATGCTTGAGAGAATTTAAAATAAACAACAGACAAAGTCACCCTAATTCGCGTGCGGTCACACCGTCTTGGACACTTGCGCGATAACTGTCAAAACGGTCACACCGCGCGGGACGCTCAAGAGGATATGTGGATATGAAATAATAGATTTAAGTGGGTTTAAGCAAAAGCAAATGAGTGAGCAATTGATCTCTCATTTGGTTACCGTAATGTTGTACCTAGGTCTAGCCAGGAGATAATCTGGTAATAGATTGTCTAAATCAAGCAAAGTACAGTCAGCTTTATGAATTAAGATAGCGTTCAGTTTGAATCGAGGGTTATAGAATGTCATATCACGTGATGTGATAAAAATGGTCAGGTTGGCCGAGCTAGGGTAAAGCTTAATACCTTGGTTTTAGGTTTGGTTACAGGATTTACTCACGAGGACGTGAGTCACGCAGGATGGCCGTGTCGAAGAGGTTAATATTTTGTTGCTGAATTGACAAGCAAGTCAATAGTACGGAAGTATAATCGACGGGAACACTAGCGCCATGTTGTTTGGTGTTGATAGAATCCGGTCGACCAGTTTGCGCGCTCGGTGTGGTGGGAGTTGTGATCACGTTTTCCCTCCAAGGAATGATCATAGATTATTATGCTACCAACCGTCGTGGCGGCAAGTGGTTCGGCCCGGGGACTATCGGTGTTCTTGTTAGATAGTGATAGTGAATATAAGTGCTAAGTAATGAAATAAGTGGAGTCGTTATTATTTTAATAGACAGTGAAAAGTAATTAAAACAGTGTGAAGTGCTTAGTTTTAGTACTATTGAGAATAATGGCGAAGTATTGCTGTTTCTCCTCATTTTGTAACCAACATTACCCACAATAAGCCCACAGTGTTAATTTGAGAGCCAGCACTTTAATATAGTGTGATATTTGAAGCATGTTTATCCCATGTCTTCTACATATATATGTCGTCTGAGGCTCAAGAATTTGGATCTATAGCATTCAAACATAGGTTAATCGTGCAAATAGAATTATAGACTTACAATATCACTCACTATGTATAATTTTTGCTTTGTTCAAAAATTCGGAACATGTTGGATTCTAATCCCGGCCAAATAAAATGTTTGTAATCCCTTTTTTTTTTTTAATTTATCAGAACTCCTAGTAAATCTCAACTGAGATTAGTACTTGGGTAACTACCCAAGTACTATTTTACTATACGTGAATTGATCTTGTGATTTACAGCGATGCTTTGGTTTCCTTGTTTACTCCACATTTTCTTAGCTGCAACAACAACGGTTCGTAAACGCACGCGAAGCGTTAGTGTGTTATAGTCCTAATAGTAAAAAGATATGACATTAACTTGATTTCAAGTTCTATTTGAGGTTTATAGAATTTTTGCGGCTTCGCCCGCGTAAAATTAGGTTTTAAACTTTCATCCCCTATTTTACCCCCTTGGGGGTTGAATTTTGAAAAATCCTTCCTTAGTGGATGCCTACGTCATATGAGAAATACGTGTGCAAAATTTCAAATTTCTAGCCATAAGGGTTTGGTCTGTGCGTTGATACATCAACGCACACAAAGCATGAACAAAACAAAGCTGATTTGCCTTTTATATAATATGTACTAACTATCCCGGCAGACTTCGTACCGCCTTAGAATTTTTGTCGACGTACTGACAGCAGTGCCACCTACCAGGTCCAATTGTAAATTTAAACCATTCTCGAATCCTTCAGGTGGATTCGAGAATGGTTTAAATTATACAAAAAAATCATTAAAAACGGTCCAGCCGTTATGGAGGAGTTCACAAAATATAAAAATTATATTTTTATATAAAAAGCTAATTCCGATACCGCAGATCGAACCCGAGCCTCCTGGATGAGAAGCAGGTATACTAGCCACTAGACCACACCAAATGTAAATGTTAAAAGAGCGACAAAATTTTGACGCCCCATAAGGAACTTTCGATCCAAAAACATTAATAATCGCCAATGTGAAACAGTCCTTACCTACCGCTGCTGTAAATATTTCTGCGTTTATTGCGAACTTTCAGGGGAAATTTAAATTTGCCATTTATTTAATATTCGTTTCAGTGTTTTCAATTTTACAAGAGTACTCGTCGCAATTTAGTTTCCGTCCTGTAAGTTCAAGTCTTGTTGAGTAACGATGTACTTTTTGTTGGAAATTTCAAATTAACTTGCTAATTTTGGGTGAATTTTAAATACTTATTTTGGTTCTCGGGCGGCCAGGCTTCACTTTTTCTAGAAGTCTTTTACCTACATTGCCGCTATAACTTAGAAGGAATTTTTATCCCAACTTAAAAAATAATTTTTGCCGTCTAGCAATCCGCCCCAGCTTCGTACGGGTACAAAGTATTATACATAATATAATGAACTTTCCTCTTAGATTAGGTAGAGTACTACCTATTGCTACTGCATTAAAAAATCCGTTGAACAGTTTAAAAGATCAAAGCGAAAAGGATAGAAAGCAACTTCATTTTATATTATGTAAATAATTAATAATACACGCTTGACGCTATACAAGTTTAGTGATAAGCATAGATACGAGGAAATAAGGAGGCATTAGTATCATTAATAACCTAACCAAGAGCATGAATTGTGAGGACATGTTCCGTGGAGGCTTCCGTAATTTTAACGTGGAATACTTTTATTTTCAAATTATGTCAGAATTTTTGTCCAATTTAGATTAAAATAATTTTCCTAATGAGTATTTAACTTGATCTATATTATTTAAAATTATATATATGTCGTCTGAGGCTCAAGAATTTGGATCTATAGCATTCAAACATAGGTTAATCGTGCAAATAGAATTAAAGACTTACAATATCACTCGTTTATTCGGAATCACAATTTTTTCTTTATAAATGTACTACACTAAAATCACTGCACTTTTGTATACACTGGCACTAAAACTAAACTTGGACAGTTCCGTGACGTGTTGACTAGTTGGTGGCTCAGATTAAACTAACTGCACCAAAATGCCTGGTCGGCACAGGAGGGGACACCCCCCACTCCAGCACTGCTTTCCGACACGTCCCGACTCTGTCGAAGCGCGCCAAAGATGGCGCACTTGAAGTTCCGTTTCTGCTTTATGACCGGATGCGACATATTATAGAATAATATCTGTGACCTGACGTCATACCAAATGTAAACAATGGCTGTGTTCCGCGTAAAATAGCCCTTGTTAGTGCTTGCTAGCGCTAAAGAAAAAAAAAACAAGGACACGTTTGCTAACTTCAATACTGCTAACATAATCCGCCATTTTGCATATTTAATGCCAGCGGTTACCATTTTGCTTACGTTTTTTTGTTAGCGCTATTTTTCGCAGAATATCACTTTCAGTTCAGCTAATCACTTTACAGTTCAGTGCACTATGCACACAAGTTACAAAACGTGAAATATAATTTGATTCTTACTGTAATACAAATATTTCTAAGAGTATGTCTATCAAATGCATTCATCATCATCATCATCATCATCAGCCTATCGCCGTCCACTGCTGAACGTAGGCCTCCCCCAATGAGCGCCAACCATCCCGATCTTGGGCAGCCCTCATCCATCCGCTGCCAGCCACCTTCTTCAAATCGTCGGTCCATCGTGCCGCAGGACGTCCTATACTACGTTTGCCTAAGCGTGGTCTCCACTCTAATACTTGTCTGCTCCATCGATTGTCTGTCCGTCTGCAGACATGGCCGGTCCACTTCCACTTCAGCGTGCTAATTCGTTGAGCAATGTCGGTGACTTTAGTTCTCTGGCGAATAACGTCGTTACGTATTTTATCCACCAGAGATACCCTTAACATTGCTCTTTCCATCGCACGCTGAGCAACCTTAAACTTATGAACCAAGCCTACGGTGAGTGTCCACGTTTCGGCTCCGTATGTCATTACCGGTAGAACGCATTGATCAAAGACCTTGGTCTTAAGGGATTGTGGGATCGACGATTCAAAGATGTCCCGGAGCTTCCCGAATGCAGCCCAGCCCAAGCGTATTCTTCTACTCACCTCCTTCTCAAAGTCAAATGCATTGAACACTTTAAATAGAAGACTTTGCTTTAAATACTGATTTCTTGAAGTTTATTAGATTGACAGTACCAAAGAAATATTATAATATATTACTAACGTAAGAAATCATCATTCGATTTCCTAAGCCAAGTATGAAAATAAATACTCATTCGATGTAAGAAATTAAAAATGAGTCAAGTAGCCTATTCATGAGCAGTTTGACCGTTGTCTTATTTTGTTCGTATTATATTATTAATTTTATAATTGTTAATATGATATTATATCACTGACAATTTTATTGTGACTACATGTTGTCATTTTATACAAATAAAATGTGAGAAAACTCTACTTGCTTTTGAATTAGATTCTATGATTTATATCATGCCTTATATCATAATATTATTGCAAGTGTTCTCTATACCGCGTATTAAGTATATCCTCATGTTAACGAAAATACGACCTAAAATAAATCAGCTAGCAATTGAGGTCAAAACAATGCAAAATAAAATGTCTAGATTCAACATTCCAAAACAAAATATGTACCTACGCATAAAATGAAATTATGTAAGCGTCGGCGAAATTGCGGTTAGTGTAGTAACTGTCCCGAAAACACATTTATAAAATTAGGAACGAAATAAGATACTAGGGATATAAAAGCTCTATAGTCCACAGACTTACTTAGATTAGTTTTTTATGATAGTACTTTATGCGAAATGAGCGTAAGTAAATTTTATCGCATGTCTGTTTAAGCATTAAGACGGTTTGCCTCCTAAATCTTGTTGTAACTATAAAAATTGTAGACTCACTTATCTTATTCTTGAATATGAAATATTATGTACTTTCGAACAAGTTGCCGCTCTACCTGCAGGCATAAGAATTAAGATGTAAATCGCTTACAGCGTCGTTGAATCGTGCGCACGCACACATACTCACGTGTAAATACGTCAACCACGTCTGCAGTCGTTGCGGCTACTTCCTTTGTCTATACTAATATGATAAAAAGGAAAAGTTTGTTTGTTTGTTGTTTTGCATTGAATAGGCTCCGAAACTATTGAACCGATTTTGATAAAATTTGTCACAGATGTAAAGTACACCACGGGGAAGGACATAGACTACTTTTTATTGCGGAGAAATGTACGGTTTCAGCAAAATTAACTTTCGCGCGCTCAAAGTCTACCCACCTGCCCACGGGCAACATCTAGTGTCTAAATATTTCGTGACGTCCTAGTGCAAAGGAAAATTTTTAGTCCTGGTCGAGCAGGAACTTGTTCGTTATTGTACATTTTAATTAAAGTCGCGGTTAAGGGCCTGTTTCACAATCGCCTAGTAACAGTAAGTGTAGAATGGCTTATCCGCCAGTTTTGTCGCTGCTTACTTTATATCTAGCGACAGAGACAAAACATGCAGTTAAGCTATCTGACACTTATTAAAAGATTATAAAACAAGCCCTTAATATCATTATGTGCTCAAAATGCTAAAAAGGCTAGAATTATGGACTAGTCTGATACACCCTACATTGACGTCACAGCCTTAGAAAAGAAAAACGTTAGTAATTGGATATTAAAATATGAAACTAGTTTTATTTTAAACAATCATAGAGTAGGTATCCACTGTTTACCAAAAGATGGCGCTATATTTACGAGTAGATAAATCACAATAATACAAATATGATAATTACAAAATTGTTTCAGATTTCCAAACTGGTGACAAGAAGGTCATAAACGGTCCGTTCTGGCATGAGATCTTCACGGAGATCTACGAGGAGCAGGATGAAGACATATCTACGTCTACGCTAGAGCCCCTGCCGTTCTTCGAGGACGATCCGTCGACGAACAACGTAACTGCACAGCTGGGGACGCATGTGCATCTGCATTGCCGCGTTCATGACTTGGGGGAGAAAACCGTAAGTGTCAGAAGTATTTTGTTTTTCATCTTACTAATAATAATATAATGCTAATGATGTCATGGGATACTCATTCCAACTTACCTGTCCGGTAGTTGTGGTATAGTATACGGGTATGCGACCCCGGCTTCCCTAGTTATTACTGTCCTATCCCATGCCCTTCTGGGCGGTAATATCCTACATTCCTATGTCCCACTCTAACTTACCAATCTTCCTTTCTTCACCACCGTGAAGTGGGAACGCAATGGACAATCATAAAAATAATTTAATTATCCAAAATGGCGGCGATGTGGTTTGCCACCCATCACGTCTCGTTCTCGCGGAAAGTGGCCCATGGAGAGCCGCTTCGCTACGTTGAATGTAAGAGGAGGAATGGATGGTAAGAAAGAATGTGGACGAAGCGAAATAAGTATATATAAGGGAAAGAGGCGTGATTATATGTATGTAATAATAATGGCTGTGTTCCGCGGAAAATGGTGCTTGTTAGCGCTTACTAGCGCTAAAAATAAAATGACAGTTGTCGAACACGATACGTTTACTAACTGTAGTGGCGCTGACATAATCCGCCATTTTGCTTATTTATTTTGAAATCAGTAGTGTTTTAGAGAGGGTAACGTGTCCTAGAGGAAAATGGTATTGAGCATTGACAACGCTTACCGCTTAGCAATCGCCATTTCGCTTACAAACGCTTACATGCGCCATTTTCCGCGGTACACATCCAATGTCTCTTCTAATAATAGTTCTCTACTACTAATAATAATGTCTCATACAGTACGACCACGACCTCAATTTCTTTCAGCAATCTTTTTTTCATATTATATCGTTTATTATTACAATAGAAAACCGTCTTCGTTTTCCTATGGAAATCGCCGAGGGCTATTTGCATCATAGTTTTACTATACTAGATTTAGCCCTCGACTTCGTGCCCGCAAAAGAAAATCTTACTAAAACCGTATATTTCACCGTGGTTTACTCTTCGTGGTTCTATCAAGTAGTTTTGGAGACTATTCAATGCAAATAAAGAAAGAAACAATAAATCTTTCGTCTTTATAACATTAGTATAGATTATATAGTTATATGCACATATGGCATTAGTGCTATTATTCATAATAAAACACATCGTTAGCTACATAAAAACTATAAAAACAAATGTTTTAAAAGCAAAAATTTTGAAAAAATAAAAAAGACAGAAAATTCTATTTTTTTAACCTTAAATGTCCAAAATCTCTTAAAAAAATTTTTTTTTGAAATATTGAAGGAACCATTGTAAATTATGGGAACTTACAACCCCTCAAATGATTTACATCTTCTTAACCTATAACAATATATAAGATGATCCATCTCTATTTCCAGTATACTTAAAAATTGCTATCATGCTAATATTAATAGTTTCGAAGCCAATGAACGCAGCTAGACTTTGTAAAGGTTAAAATGTAATTTAAGGCAAATATTCTTAATTTCTGAGGCTACAGCTTAAGGCTACAGTTTGAGGCAACAATTTAATTTCTGAGGCTATATCGAGTATATTTTTTTAATGACACCTTCAAACATCACACTTGAGTAATTCAAGATGCGTCTTAATCGCTTTAAATATATTTTTATAGCTGTAGTGTTTTAAAGTAATCTTGAACCTTCACGCCAGAAACCTATCATAATGTCATTACTGACATTATGATAGGTGTCTGGTAGTTCACCTATCATAATGTCATTACTGACATTATGATAGGTGTCTGGCGAAGTTGCTCATAAATATAAAATCCAATTTAATTTTCCATTTGAACAGTCATGCATATTATGTTTTTATAGAGTCTAGAGCTAGACCAACCAGCTGAACTATAAATCGTGTTATAGTCCGTTCAGGGCCTTTAGGCAAGATGCATTCGATAATTTCGACGGCGAACTTCGAAAACAAAATTTATGGGATTTGACATAAGGCATCGCAAACGACATCGAACGACATCGATGACTTATGTGATATTATGACGTCACATCCCCCACGTTTTTGATTTCGAAGTTCGCCGTCGAAATTATCGACTAGAGGCACTGGGGGTCTAGTCAAGATGCATTCGATAATTACGACGGCGTAGTTCGAAAACAAAATGTATGGGATTTGACATGACGCATCGCAAGCGACATGTTACTTAACGATGACTTATATCAAATACCATACATTTTTGATTACGAAGTTCGCCGTCAAAATTATCGAATGCATCTTGACTAGAGGCCCTGGTCTCATTTAATATAAACGTAAGCAAAGAGACGATAACGTACTATAACGCTACAAAGTTAAATGTTACTTATTTATCGTGCCGGCTTAACTACGCCGGCTACGCAGGAGTTATATTATAGTGCCCAAGTGTGTGTGCAGTACACAAGATAGTTGGCAGACAATCAGGTGTTTAGCCTGCATTATCCTAGCCAAACTTGGAAACAACATTTTTGTTGTTCCACCGCGGGAATCGAACCCACGACCTCCGAGTCGAGAGCCAAGCTCCAAACTACTACACCACGAAGGCTACCACGTTTGGATCTAAAATAGTTAAAAATTGTACATATTTTCACGTAACATAAAAGGAAATATGACGTAATATTTCAGCTAGTATCCGAAAAATGCGCCGGTAGTCTATATTACGAAAGCTCTTTGTAGTTGAAAAAGTAAATATTATAAAAGCAAATATTACAAGATCCTATTTTCAATTTTAAAATTCGTGGCTTCGAGATAATTTAGACAGAAAATTTTAGTTGCCGCCTTGAATAACAAATGAGATGACTCTTTAGAATTCTTTCAACAATTTTGCGCCGTATATTTTTACACTTTCTTAACTTCTAAACTTTCTTTTGGTAACATTGATGGCAATTTTATGTTTTCATCATGATCATAAATCAAAAATGTCTATGTGGGCCAGTCTTAAGCACCTCGACCTTGACCTCTTTACATATGTGTAGTTAGGTGTTATAAAAACAAATAGGGCTGAAGGTGATTTTTAGGGTTTTGTAATACTCAAGGAACCCTTATAGCTTCGTTCTGCTCGGCCGTCTGTTTGTCTGTCCGCCCTTCTAGCTTCTGTAATTATGAATATAAATATGAATAGATCTCGGTTTTGGCATCACACAATGATAATAATTTAATATTGTAGGGGTGGCTTTTCATAAATGTGGTGGTGGTGGGATGAAAAATATTTTTTTTATTCTGCCCAATCATGTTAAATGGTATCATGGTATCGTTAAATAGGTCTTTTTAAATAAAGGCATTATTTCATATAATATTATGTTTTTTACAAAGTCACCCATTTTCGAGTAATCGGCCTCCAAACTACAATAAATAGAAACTTGTAAGTAGATCACGCTAAAACCTCTTTAGGAAAATGATTTTGAGCGAAATCGGACAATTGCTTTTGAAGTAATTCAAAGAAAACCTATTTCGCGTCGATAGTTATGGAACTCTCCTTAGACATGTCTTGACATTCTCTTGATTTTTTTGCTTCCCTTAAATCATTTTATAATTTACATTCGCTCAACTTTAACGTAAACGGCATAGCGACTTTTACCAAACATAGTTACATTTAATACAATAAACTTGATTTCACAATGAGAAAGTATAATATATGCGTTCAGGGACGGATCAAATAATATGAGGACAGCTCCCTAAGGGTTGGACTTCATATAGACTTAGAACGTCGACATACTACACAAAACAAACATTATCATCGTAACTTTAACTAGTTACTAGATATAAGTGCTAGATTAGGTATGTGTTTATGTTAGATTAACATTGTCCGCTGGTTCGCCCACGTGTAATTAGATTTTAAACTTGGGAGTTGAATTTTGAAAAAGTGGTGAAAAAAGTGGAAAAAACCTTCCTTAGTGGATGAGAAATGCGTGTGTAAAATTTCAAATTTCTAGCCTTAAGGATTTGGCCTTTGCGTTGATACATCAGTCATATAAGATGTTTACAGTGAAGATGAAATCCCGCGAGAACCGTATATTTTGGCAAGATAAAAAATATCCTATGTTCCTTCAGTGTATTATGTATGTGTGTGTCAAATTTCATCAAAATCAGTATTCATTTCAAATATACATCAGTGAGTCAATGGCTGTGTTTCGCGGAGAATAGCGCTAACAAAAAAACGTAAGCAAAATGGCGACCGCTGGCTTTAAATAAGCAAAATGGCGGATTATGTTAGCGGTATTGAAGTGAGCAAACGTGTCCTGGCCGATAATCTGTTTTTTTTTTCTTTAGCGCTAGCAAGCGCTAACAAGCCCTTTTTTCCGCGGAACAGCCAATGTAAACAAACAAACAAATCGTTCATCTTCATAATATTAATAAACAATAGACGTTGCTCGCGATTTCGTACGTGCATAAGAAAAATCCGCAGGAACTGTGTATTTTGCTGCAATAAAACGAAGCCTTTGTTCTTCTCTACTTATTGGGTAATCGGTTAAGTAGTTTCTGAGCCTACTCAAAGCAAGCAAACAAATGTATCCTTTTTATTATATTAGTATACTAGCTTTTGCCCGCGGCTCCACCCGCGAAAATAGAGTATCCCACGGGAACACTGTACTTTTTCGGGATAAAAAGTATCCTATATATAATAACTAATAACTCCCCACACCGATTTCGGTGATGGTGGCCGATTTGAAACCAGGCCAGTTACGCAGGAGTAATTTTATAGTGCCCAAGTGTGTGCGCAGTACACAAGAGCACTCTCTCTTCCTTTTACTCTCATAATTCAGTGGGACGGATAACCGACACGACTGACGAGAGATCAGGCGCAGGACCGACTGTTTACATGCCCATCCGACGCATGGATCATCTTTCTTGTCAGACAATCAGGTGATCAGCCTGCATTGTCCTAACCAAACTTGGAAACAACATTTTTTGTTGTTCCAATGAGGGAATCGAACCCACGACCTCCGAGTCGAGAGCCAATGCTCTAACCACTAGACCACGGGGGCTGTTATATCCTATATATCTCTATATCCAAAGCGTAAATTACTACCATACCAAATTTCATCGAAATTCGTTTAGTAGTTTTTGAGCTAATGAGTAACAAACATCAATGGATGGATGTATGGATGATCCATCCATACATCTATCCTTACAAACTTTCACATTTATAATATTAGTGGGATTATATAATCTAAGAAACTTAAACTTAACACTTATAAGGCGATGAGGTCTCATCTGAAAAAGTAAAAAATACCAATTTTGATAGTAACTGATATAGTATATTGTAAAGAGCACAATATCAAAAATTGCAGCTATATATATTACATTTTCCAATAAGTTTTCTAGAAAGTTATTATAATAATGGTTTTCTTAACTAAGGTTTCTTAATCTAACATTTTATGATAATCTCTTAAATTTGGCTTTAATATTATTACAAGTCTGATAAAAGTACACGAGCAAAGATTAATATCTTTATCCTTTGAAGATTCCATTACATTAGCAAAAACGTTGTCGTTTGTGATCTTCACGTTAATCTCTTTTTATATTCATTATTTTATTTTGCTATTAATAGCTTCTGATTATTTTTCTTTTATCACAATGACATAAGATAAAGAAATAATAATTTGTTCTAAAAATTGAGGACTAGCTAGCTCCGCTAGCGTAGAATATCCCACGGGAACACTTTTTCGGGATAAAAATGTGGCCTATGTTTTAATCCAGACCCTAAACTACTCCTATACCAAATTTCATCAAAATCCGTTCAGTAGTTTTTGCGTGAAGAAGTAACAAACATCCATCCATCTATCCATTCTCACAAACTTTCACATTTATAATATTACTAGGATTACTAGGACTAGGATACTAGCATATTAACGTGGTCAAGTCGGAAACCCAATTGGACTGAAATTTATAAACACAAATTGTTTGACACACATATACATAAAATAGTACCAAAAGCCTACAAAGCGGTTAGGTTTATTTTCTGAGTTAATTGTAATGTAGTCGCCTTTGAAGAATAAACGCTTCGTACGAGGAGCCGGATTTAAACAATCTAAGGTGACAAACTCCAGAGTGATACATAAAGCACTATGCAGGGGGTCAATTGGCCTCAGGGAGTCGTCGAGACATTCCACTACCTTAACTACGTCATTTGAAATGACTAAGTCTAGTATTCTATAGTATTATTAGGTGTGTATTAGGCTATGTGGTCGATGTATACTTAGGTACTTATAATGTAGGTACTTAAACTAGTGTTCATGTGTTCGATTCCGCATTGAGACAACAAAAAAATATTGTTTCTAAGTTTGGTTAGGATAATAATGCAGCCTAATCAAAATATAAAAAGTGGGTACTGCGCCTGATCTCTCGCTAGTCGTGTCGGTTTTCTGTCCCACTGGGTTATGAGACTGAAGAAAGAGAGAGTGCTCTTGTGTTCTGCGCGCACACTTGGGTACTATAAAATAACTCTTGCATAACTGGCCTGGTTTCAATGACGGCCGGCCACCGTCGGCCACCGTCACCGAAATCGATGTGGGTCGTTATTATTACTATCTTTGTTTACGCTTACATTAAATTTGCATGAGAAAATAGTGATCATGATAATGATGGTAATGATGATGATGATGACGATGATTATGATGATAATAAATTAGAATATTCCACAGATATCATGGGTAAAGCGGAAAGGGGACGACCTCCATCTGCTATCGTTCGGGCGGCACACGTACTCGGCTGACTCGCGGTACGCGCTGGCGTTCGAGCAGCCCAATAACTGGCGCCTGCTCATACAGTACGTGAGCGAGAGAGACGAGGGATATTATGAGTGTCAGATCTCCACGCACCCGCCTCAAGTGAGGCGGATATATTTGACAGTTGTCGGTAAGTTCAACTTTTTATAATAGTCACGTTTGTTCTTTAAATTTGAAAAAAAAAAAAAAAAATGAGAGGTGTCAAGGGACACCCGGATGGAACGAAGTTTTATTATTTAATAAGTACAAAAACACTGTATACACTCAACAAAAATAATCGTCGCGACACCACACTGTTCAATGCGAAATAGAAAGACGAAACGAAAATAACTGGCTTGCTGACAGACAGAGAAACACGCGTACGCCGCACGGCTTACAACTATAGCGAAAAGTGTCGTTACAAGTTTTGGTCTTAATTTTTTCCGTCTAGCCCCCTTTCGCAACGCGAGATAAGGAACTTCGTTCTAAAAATAGCGATACGTGACGCTATGCGGCGCTGCATTTTCAAGATAGCTATCGAAACTTGAACTCTATTCAATATACAAAAAGATACACGTTTTATCAGTCACACACGGCACATGACTGCAGCGCGCTGCATCTTTACATTAGAACGTGAATCTTCTTCTGTAATGTATAAAGTTTAATTTAGAATAGCTATCATAAAAATTCAGTACTATGTCACGTATTTTTTTGTTTCGGTGTGAATTGACCATTAAATATATGTATGATTACTTTATCTACTGACTTAATGATAATAAAAAGCATTTATTTAAATTCAATACATTAGATACTAATTTTAGTCCCACTTGCGCAGATCTGGGTTAAAGTTAACCATGAGTTGAAAAAAACAACCGTGCCGGCAGAAGTGAAAACTTAAACATTAAACTGGAAATGCTAAACTAAAATAGTTCTTATAGTACCTAATAGTTCTCGTGTAAGGGAACTAAGAAAAACCGCCATCTAAGTTAAAATATACGAACTAAAATAGTTTCATATAGCTTGCTAAGACAGCAAACAGTTGCAAGTTGCATCTTACGAATTTTCGATCAGGTCACTGCCCTGACGCGAGTTTAACATTTTTTACACATCCCAAGAAAAGTTTAACCCGCCGCTAAAGCAGTTTTAACTTCAAAAATTATGCTTTCTCTTTCATAAAATATATGAAAGAGAAGAACGAAAGAAATATATATTTAACCCAGGGTCAACTTTTATCTAGATCTAAAAATGAAAAAAATCAGACTCATGTGATCATGCAGATACCAAAAATTTTATAATAGCGATCACAGAAATATTATTATATCTTTCTACAATAGCATGATAGTAAGTTTCAACCTCGAACTAATATAAAAGTCGTAAAAATCATCAAAGAGTAGTAAAAACATTGGCAGTTATCATTGAAATATCTAGTTCGATAGGTACAAACGATCAAAAGAGGATCGTAAAAGATACTGCTGTATTTTATCGATATTACAAAAAATCGATAAAACTATTAAAATACAATACTAGAAGCTCCTGTTTTATTACTAATGTTTGCTTCACAATTGTACTGGCTTTTGTTTGGTGTATTTTCATCCCCCTGGGGACGGGCTCTTGTATGGGACGCCACTTGCGTCGATACACTTGCTCCGTCCCATGTGGCACATCAAGTAGTGCAGGTGTGGCCGCAAATCAGGCGGAAAACCTCAAGCGGCGTAAGTATGAGAACCTTAGTAGGGATCTCATATTTGAACCGTTTGGGGTTGAAACCCTAGGGCCTAGGCACATGGGGTCCGGAATAGTTTGTAAGCCCCCGGGGGCTTACAAACTATTCGGAGAAATTTCTAGAAAATTCGTAGAGGCGACTCGAGACCCCAGAGCTGGCACCTATCTGACTCAAAGAGTTAGCATAGCCATCCAGCGAGGAAATTCTTTGAGCCTGATAGGCACTCTGCCTGATGGGGACGACCTAGAGGTTTTCTTTTTTATAGCCTTTTAAGTATCTTGTACATTTGTTTTCTCTTTTTTTAGTTTATTTTTTTCTTTCTTTCTTTTATTCTGTAAATAATTTAAAGTAGGTAGTTATTATTATGCTACTAAATATGTATACTCGTAATATTGAATAAACAAAGAAATATCCGTATATTAGGTGGTATCTTGTAATATTACACATAATCGGTTTATCGAAGACATCCGCAAGTATTATCATGAAATTTAGTATGCAAGCAATGACCTTCTAATACATTGTAATAATACATTCATGTGTATTAGAAGGTCATTGTATGCAAGGAGTTTTTGGGGGAGTTAAATCAGTCGTCTTATTCCTGGGAAACTGCGCATTTTTAAGCTATATGTGATTTTTTTTCTTTTGTCGTGCAACAATATATAAATAATTTTGACTATTCTATCAGTCCGACTGTGGCAGTTTATATAATTATTTCTTTGTTCAAACATTCCGAATGTGGTGGGTTCCAATCCCGGTCAGATTAATATTTTTGTAATTCCTTTTATTTTTTACCCGACTGCGCAACGCAAAAGAATGGTAATGTGTTTATCAGCCTGTATGTTTGTATGTTCCTTTGAAACACTCGTAAGACCAAACGCATGGGCTGATTTTTATGATTCGCATGTCAATCGACTCCTCTTAGTCCGGCGAGTGTCACTAAAGAATAACGTTAGTGAAAATTCAATCCCACCAAAAACATTCTGTAAAAAACTAGCCAAGTCTCGATGGAGCTGCTTGTTTATCTCTAAAAAGTAATGAAATCTAGACAAAGTCGTGCCAAGTCTAAGGTCTAAATAAAGAAATCGCAGTAAGGAACCTTAGACTTGGCACGACTTTGTCTAGATTTCATTACTTTTTAGAGATAAACAAGCAGCTCCATCGAGACTTGGCTAGTTTTTTACAGAATGTTTTTGGTGGGATTTCACTTATTTTTGTAGAAACGTGGGCATATTGATTTATTTTACTAGATTTTAGTGTAATTTGTTTATTTAATTTGTGTAATGTTCGAGTAGAATAAAGTTAATTGTTCGACTATTTCTTCTTGTAAACTTGTAAGTATAAGTATAAAAGCTAGTCTAGTCTTATCCAGAGTTTTCCTTTAATTTTATTTATGCATTATTAAAAGCAGAAGGGGAGGCATTCGCCCAGCAGTGGGACGCTACGGGCTAGATTAAATTAGAAGATGTGTCCCACTTCGCTGGATTTTTGCAATAACAGTCGATTTTTTTTATGTACCAATAGTAGAAGGGGGAATTACCATATCTCTAATCAGCTGAGACCAGCTGAGGGTTCTTCATCTGGGATGAAGATTTTTTTATTCGATTTTTGACATCAAATGAAGTGGCCCACCAAGTTGAATATTTTTTGTAAAGGCGGTATGTTGATCTCTAATAGTTTGGTTGGGCTCTTGTGTTTTCTAATCAGAGTCACCAGGTACTCCAGATCTTCGATTATCCTAATTTTTATAAGTTTCCATTTATGTGGCCATTAAACCCCAACTCTGTACCAAATTTCAGCTTTCTGAGTTTATGGGAAGTACTAGTTCTATTCTGATGAACATGAGTGAGTGACTGAGTGAGTGAGTGAGTGTCATAAATGTGAAACTGTGCTTTTGCTTAACTTCGGAATTAAATGACCCATAGGCTAAATATTTTGGATTTTAAGTATGTGATGAAGTAGCTTACTGGATGACGAAAATTTCTGCGTTCTGGTCTTATCCAGAGGTTCTCAAGTAGGGGCCTTAAAATACGGCGAAATGGTTCCAGTAAAGAATAGTACGGTAGTGTTTGCTTCGCGCTCGACTTGGCGGTGGCACTGCCGTGCCCCCCGATCGAAGTTCTGGTCTTATCTAGAGGTTCTCAAATAGGGGCCTGAAAATGCGGCGAAATGGTTCCAGTAAAGAATGGTACGGCAGTGTTTGCTTCGCGCTCGACTTGGCGGGGGCACTGCCGTGCCCCCAGATCGACGTTCTGATCTTATTTAGAGGTTCTCAAATAGGGGCCTAAAAATGCGGCGAAATAGTTCCAGGAAAGAATGGTACGGCAGTTTTTGCTTCGCGCTCGACTTGGCGGGGGCACTGCCGTGCCCCCAGATCGACGTTCTCGTCTTATCTAGAGGTTCTCAAATAGGGGCCTGAAAATGAGGCGAAATGGTTCCAGTAAAGAATGGTACGGCAGTGTTTGCTTCGCGCTCGACTTGGCAGGGGCACTGCCGTGCCCCCAGATCGATTATCCTAGTTTTTATAGTTTTCCCTTTATGTGGCCATTAAACCCTAACTCTGTACCAAATTTCAGCTCTCTGAGTTTATGGGAAGTACTAGTTCTATTTTGATGATCATGAGTGAGTGAGTGAGCGAGTGTCATAAATGCGAAACTTTGCTTTCGCTTAACTTCGGAACTAAATGACCTACAGACTTGAAATTTTGGATTTTATGTATGTAATTATAGCTTACTGGATGACGAAAATTTCTGCGTTCTGGTCTTATCCAGAGGTTCTCAAATAGGGGCCTGAAAATGCGGCGAAATGGTTCCAGTAAAGGATGGTACGGCAGTGTTTGCTTCGCGCTCGACTTGGCGGGGGCACTGCCGTGCCCCCAGATATGGTAACTACTGGACGCCATATTGTGAAAATAAAAAAATACGAAAGTCAACAAACTATATCAAGTGGGGTATCGTTGAATAGGTATTTAAAAATTATTTTTAGTTTTCTCTCAACATTTTTCCATTCGACTGACCGTTTAGGATCTATATTTATTTAAAGTTGCGTAACGACCATTCTCACATATGAGGTTTTAGACAGTCTACTGTCTTAAAACCTATATGTTAATATTTGTATCATCGTATTTTTGCTTTAAATCGACCAAATGTGTGTTGGTTAAACTAAAAAATCTGAAAAAAAAAAAACCCGACTGCAAAAAAAGACAGATACCTTGCGTTGCTTAAGTATCTGTCTTTTTTTGCAGTTGCGTTTTTTTTATAATTTATCAAAACTCCGAGCAAAGCTCGGTTACCCAGGTACTAATATTAATCCGTTTAATTCAGTAGCATATAATAATGACGTTAAAATTAACACCAATACGTTTACTAATCTGATTATTAGAACATCATAACGACACTTCAATGTTCCAGTGGATTTCCATGCCAGTGATGTAATATTTGTTCTCAATTAAACTGGAGCACAGCTGTAATTGTTGCAGACACTGATTGATTTGAGCCGCGCAAATATTGACTTAATGCTCCTAATACACAGTGCAAAATCAAATACAGTTGACAAAAATGCGATGACTTGACGTATAATTTGTGCAAAAGGTGAAAATTCTCAATTTTTCGACGCATTGGAAAAAACATGTACTTAGTAACTTTGAAATTAAATTGATGCTAATTCATAAACTAATAAACTAAAGGTAAATACGTACATACACATAATACTAAAGGTAAACGCGGTGCATTATTATTGCAACAAACAAAATTCTAAATTTTAAGTACGAATAGTCGAGCAATGAGCGAGATGATGATGATGAATTATAACTAAGATCATTTCAACTTTGAAACAAAAAAAATTGTTCATCCGTTTAGGAGTTATAACACCAGTTACTTTTTGTGGCGGGATAAAAATATGACAGTATCATCGCCAATAGAATGTAGTTCTTTATCCACGATAATAATAATATTAAGATCTCTATTTCGACAGAATAGTGTATGTGTGAATCGGTGACAGGCCCCAAAGGGAGATCTCCGACCGAGCGAAGTGCTATGCTTAGTCAGGCCGAAGCCCACTGTAGTGGTTTTCAGATGTCGTATATATGTCGCCGATCTTAAAAAACTTCGATAGCGCGATTCAGGACTGTGCGCTGATTGGTCCGCCACATGTATAATAAAGTATATAGGTATTCGCTGCGAAAGTTCACGGCGTTTCCTGTTAGTGTGACGCCAGTCGTCACTTTATTGATTCCATGCTAAAGTCTTAAATTAATCATTATAATCCAGCTGTCCTGGGGAGGTCTTAGCCCAGGCTGTAGAGTATTAGCGATGATCCGATACATTCTAGTAAATTGAGATTTGACTTACAAGATAATCCGTCTTACCAGCAATTATAACGCTAAGCTCATTACTAGAATTAATTGGGCAGATTACTACTGATGCTAATAGAAAACGTACACCTACTTACGCTTTCACGCCAAAGATTAGGGGGTTTTACCCAATTTATCGCAAAAATAGATTACGTCTTAGGTCTGAGCCTCTAGTCAAGATGCATTCGATATTTTCGTCGGTGAAGTTCGAAAACAAAAATGTATGGGATTTGACATATTAAGTCATTATGTGACATGTCACTTAACGATGACGTAAATATGTTGATTTATCAATACTTATTTGTGTATTATTTACGTCCTGAAAAAATAAATTAATTTAATTTATGTTAGTGAAAAGGGGCAGCAAAATGCTCTACACGCGCCCACCGACGTTTCGCGGATTGACGCGCCCACTCTAGGGTTAAGGGATGTGTGGGAGGTTTCATTCACGTCCAGATAAACACAGTTAATGAAGTTCAATTTTTATCATTAGAATTAATAAAAAAAAATTAACGAAACAAGTATGTCATCACCAAAGTAACAAAGTTTGCTTAAGTATGTAATTTACCCTCCTATTGCGATTCATTATGTAACTAAAACAATAAATTTAAATGAATTTCAAATGCATCGTTAAATAAACAATCAAAAATATACTAATAATATCTTCATAACGAAACAACTTACCTAGTGTTAATCACAAACTCCGCTTACTTAGTGCGATGTGCACAAGCGCAAGGGTTGCCTATGCGACAGTACAGCAGATAATTTATCACCAACAACCATTTAAAATACAGCGCGTATAACCGACAAAGTGAAATACGCGTACACAAATTTTCCTTCAGAAACACTTATCTAAGTAACAAAAACAGGTTAAAAAACGGCAGGTAAAAATTACTAAGCGACAAAACCAATTATTTTTCGGGAAGATAAACACTACTATATTACATTTTTAACTACGTTACATTTAAGAAAAAGATACTAAACGAATATGATTATGTAAATGAGGGATGTCATAACGTCTTAAATCACGACAATTAATAAATAAGTTTCTGGCAAAATTTCTTAAGCAATACTCCTACCCTAGTTAGTGAAAGCTAAAAAAAGCTAAAAAATACTTAATGTTTAAATGGATTAATTCCAATTAAGGCAAAAATTACTAAGTAAAAAAAGTTAAAATCAAAAGTCGACTAAGTAAAAATTAATTTGTAAATATATACAATTGTAGTCGGTTGGACGCCGAAAACAATGAAAATAAGAGTTTTTTTAAATTACCAAGCGACAACCAAACTCGTCGTAGCCACGCCACTAGAACCAATACGCCACACGGTGGGTCGAAAATCGGCTTTCATAGACATAGAAATGAAATCTCGAAAGTGATAGATTTTTTGATGGATATTGCTTCAGTTTAGTATTACTATGTAGAAAATTAAGTTTCAGATAATTTGGCCCAAAAATGAGGGAGTAATATTTTTTTTACGAAAAACTTGTATGGAGCCAACATGAAAAATTCAATTATTTCAAAAACGGCAAGTTTAACCGTAATATCCTGACAGATGGTTATAGTACCAATTATTCATGATTTTTTGGCATACATCACATAACGGTTTTAGCTGCTCTTTTTTTTTTAAAAATCGTCGAAATTTTTAAAAAAAAGTCACCCTGTATTATTGCACGATTCGATAGTGTTACTATTAAGGAACAATTTCTGGAAAGTAATGGTATACGGCAAACTTGAGGAAAGTGTTGAATTTTAATAAACTCCTTCATATTTTGAACAAATGTATGAACAATTATATAAAATGCTAAAATTAAGCACTTTCTTTAACTTTCTCACATATAGTTACTTCCCAGCAATTGTTATTTACTAGCAACACTATCGAATGCTGCAATAATACAGGGTGACTTTTTTTCATAATTAACGGATTCGAATCCTAACCAAGGATGGTGACTTGGCTATAATCTGATAATGCAGTTATATTCTTCGTACACTGTGAAGTGAAGGAAAATTATGTCAGAGTAATTTCTTCCCAAAAATACTGGATCTATAACTTTTTTATAGAAAATTTCTATGAAGCCAATGAGAAAAATCCAATTATCTTCAAAACGGCAAGATAAATCCTTAAATCCTTACATGCTGTTATAATACTATTAATTCATGTTTTTTCTGCATAGTTCATGAAACGGTTCTATTTGCCATTTTTTTTAAATAATCGAAAATTAATTTTGAAAAAAAAAAAAGTCACCCTGTATTATTGCACCATTCGATAGTCTTGCTAGTAAAGAACAATTGCTGGGAAATAACTACATATGAGAAAGTTGAGGAAAGAACTAAATTTTAGCATTTTATATTATTTTTCATACATTTGTTCAAAATATGAAGAAGTTTATTGAAATTTAACACTTTCCTCAAGTTTTCCGTATACCATTACTTTCCAGAAATTGTTCTTTACTAGCAAGACTATCGAATGGTGCATTAATACAGGTGACTTTTTTTTTCAAAATTAATATTTCGGTGATTAAAACAAAATGGCAAATAGAACCGTTCCATGAACTGTGTAAAAAGAACACGAATTAATAGTACTATAACAGCATGTAAGGATATAAGGATTTATCTTGCCGTTTTGAAGATAATTGGATTTTTCTCATTGGCTTCATAGAAATTTTCTATAAAAAAGTTATAAATCCAGTATTTTTGGGAAGCAATTACTCTGACATAATTTTCCTTCACTTCACAGTGTACGACGAATATAACTGCATTATCAGATTATAGCCAAGTCAACATCCTGGGTTAGGATTCGAATCCGTTAATTTTGAAAAAAAGTCACCCTGTATTATTGCAGCATTCGATAGTCTTGCTAGTAAATAACAATTGCTGGGAAGTAACTATATGTGAGTAAGTTAAGGAAAGTGCTTAATTTTAGCATTTTATATAATTGTTCATACATTTGTTCAAAATATGAAGGAGTTTATTAAAATTCAACACTTTCCTCAAGTTTTCCGTATACTATTACTTTCCAGAAATTGTTCCTTAATAGTAACACTATCGAATCGTGCAATAATACAGGGTGACTTTTTTTCAAAAATTTCGACGATTTTTTAAAAAAAAAGAGCAGCTAAAACCGTTATATGATGTATGCCAAAAAATCATGAATAATTGGTACTATAACCATCTGTCAGGATATTACGGTTAAACTTGCCGTTTTTGAAATAATTGAATTTTTCATGTTGGCTCCATACAAGTTTTTCGTAAAAAAATTATTACTCCCTCATTTTTGGGCCAAATTATCTGAAACTTAATTTTCTACATAGTAATACTAAACTGAAGCAATATCCATCAAAAAATCTATCACTTTCGAGATTTCATTTCTATGTCTATGAAAGCCGATTTTCGACCCACTGTGCGCCAGTAGAACCAATCGACGGAGAAAAATTTTCTGATTTCAATGATATATATAACTCAATATCGCCCAAAATGTCGCTTGGTAAGTTTTTCCTTTCAAGCGTCGTTATTATTATTAGGCCGCTGCCTTGAACTCAGCGACGAGCGGCGGCTCACGCAGGTAGGCGCCAAAGTCACCGCTTAATAGATACCGCCTCTCTGTTCTAACTTCTAAGACGTATATTAGGCGTATGCGTTCCTCGGGCGCTTAAGCGTGGCGTGTTGTCACCGTGCGGCGTGTGTGCAGCGCGCAGACGACCGAAACAGTAGGGGGCGGCGCGGCGGGACCAGTGGGCGGAGAGTAAGAATCGAACGATACACGCGCGGCGTGCGCGCTGCACACACGCCACGCGGCGGTAAATCGCGACGCCTACACGTCCAAGGAACGCGCAAGCCTTTATGGGGTCAGCCTAAGCAGCGGTTTTATACCAAGTATTACATATCTGAAGTTTATACCCTGTTAAAGACGCAATGGCACAATTTACAATATTTATATTGTGGCAATGCGTATTTTTTTTGGCAACTTTGTATCTATACGATGGTGATAAGACGGCGTGATGGGTTCTACTGTTTTTTTTTGTAAAGTGAATCATTTTCGAATAAACGGCTTCCAAATTAGTTTAAAAGTTGGCATTTCAAAACTATAAGAGGTAGGTAACTTTTAGTACCAATTGATGCTTAATATTCTTGAGGAAAATTATTTTGAATGAAAACGGAAAGTTACTTTTGAAGAAAATTGAAAAAACCTATTGCACGTTGTTAGTTAAGTTCGAACATACTTGTATTATTCTGACATGCTCTTAGTTAGGTTATATTGTATAAAGTTATTTCGGTTTAAAGCTTTCGGATAAGGTATAAGTAAGTATTAAGGTGAGGAATAATGTTTTATGATAATGTTTTCACGGAAGGTCGGAATACAATTTCGTGTGGATTTGAATGTTTAGTGTGGCTCAGATTATTTCGTGCAAAAATATTGCCCGAATATTCATGCAAGTGTAATAAAATAAAATACTGAAAAATAAAATAATAGTGTACTATTAAAATGCCAGCTGTTGCCCGCGGCTCCGTCCACGTAAATACAGTACCTATCCCACGGAAACACTTACTTTTTCGGGATAAAAAGTACCATATCTTTTAACTTAGAGCTCAAACTACTATCATACCAAATTTCCGTTCAGTCGTTTTGTGTGTAAGAGTAACAAACATCCATCCATCAATCCATCCATACATCCATCCATGCATGCTCACAAACTTTCACATTTATATAAATAATATTAGTAGGATGTATACAATGTATCTATAGCGTAAAATGTGACAGTAGGTACCTACCTAGATGTGTTTTAGTGTCCAAGACTAGTAATCCGTAGTAACTACGACAAACGGGAGTGTCTAATAAACTATTGAGTGCGTTAGACGTGTACTGCTTATCGAGATTACTGTTTATCGTAACTTGTTTTCGATCGACCGGCGAGCGCTAGCCGCCGCGCGCCGGTCTGTATAGGATAGTAGATACTATTGGAAAATGAGTGAGCAAGAGTTGATGATGTTGGAAGATGAGAATGAGATGGAGATTGGAAATGTGGAGCAGGAAGAATTTACTGGTGAAGAGTTAATACAAAATATAGATGAGAACTTACACAATATAAACTCAGAATTAGAGGAGGAGAATGATGATACTAATTGGACATCAGACGGGAGAGAGAAACGCAGGAAGGTGGAAAAAGTAGACATATGTATATCAAGTATGGAGAAATTACCGAAACAATTCGCGCTGGCTAAGTTACTTCACTGTGAAAATATATTGGGAATTAATCGTGTCAAGTATATAAATCCCTTTAAGGTTGTAATAAGTTTTAATGACATTTTAAGAGCTGAAAAACTATTATCATGTCAACACTTTAAAGACAAAGGTTGGCGATTGCAGAAAACTTGGGAAGTAAATTCTTCGTTCGGTATTATTAAAAATATAGACCTGGAATTGTCTGAGGAAGAGTTGTTAAAATGTATACAAGAATGTAATGAATCATCGAATGAAATCCTAGGAGTTAAAAGATTCAAATCAAATTTCAAATTCTTTATTAAACACACATAATAACATACAATAGAATAAACAAGTAATATACATCAAGTCGTAGATGTTCGGAGTCGGGTTGGATACTAAGCGAAACTGTTCGTATATGTTTTAAAGGAAATAACTTGCCAGCCTTCATTAAAATTTTTAATCTACGAGTTGCTGTTGAACCTTACGTATTCCCCGTGACACAGTGTTCCCGATGTTGGAGGTTCGGACATACTATTAAACTTTGTCCATCTTTAAAAGTTATATGTCCTAAGTGTGGCAATAATCACAACAACTGCGAAGCTACGACTTATAATTGTGTGAATTGCAAAGGGTCCCATATGGCTTTAGTAAAATCTTGCCCGGCATATATTAAAGAAAAGAAGATTAGATCACTTATGGCTGAGTTTAATTGTACATACCGACGAGCATTAACCATGTATGTTCCACCATTTTCTCCGCAACACAATCCATCTGTTGTGAATAGACAATACCAGCCTTCAAGTTCTGTGTCTTACGCGATGGCAGTTAGACAAAATGACCGTCATCATATTGTATAAAATAAAAATAATTCTATTGAATACCACAGGCAAGAACGCATTAAACGTAAACAATCTAATGTTTTGATACCGGAAAGAGAAATATGTACCGATCGTAACTCATCCTTATCACTGGAGACTATTTCGCCGCATACGATGCACATTGAGACCACCGTCGCCGACGTGCACGCCGTTAATGAACGAGGCGCGAGCGACCGGCGCGACCGCAGTGAAGATGATTTTAATAACGTACCTATACCTGATAAAGTTAACGCTATGAATGTAACATCTGAAACCGGTTGTGGTAGCCACAAACAATCAGATTCAAATTTAAACTCTGAGTGTAATACATTTAAGGATTTAATTAGTAAAATATTTAATATTATATTTTCGAAACAAATTAGTACAACTGAGAAAACTCAAAAAATTATATGTTCTATTTTAGAGTGGTGTATATCGAAAGTTTTGAAAAACTTCTCAGATGCATCAACATTAAATAAGATATTTGATATTACATTTAACTCGACTAATGGCTAATAACAATGATATTACTGAGGTCGTCGTATTGAATATTTTGCAATGGAATGCACAAAGCTTAAGGCCAAAATTGTCATTATTTAAGGATCTTTTAAATTCAAACAAAATTCATATAGCTGTAATAAGTGAAACCTGGTTGGATTCCAGTAGCCAACTAAAGGTAAGTAATTATAATGTTTTTCTAAATGATCGACGAGATAACTATGGGGGTGTATGTATTTTGACTCATAAATCTATAAAAGCACAGACTTGCTATATAAACTATTCCAACGAGGACATTCAGGTTTTACATTTAAAATTGTTTAATTGTAACCGTATTGACAATGTAGTTGCAGTTTACTGTCCACAGTGGGTTCGTACTCATAAAAATGACTGGGATTCAATATTTAGTAAATTTAACAGAAAAAGCTTAATTTTAGGAGATTTTAATGGGCATCATTTTACGTGGTCTTACAAAACCGATGGCTTGCAGATTTATGATTCTATCAGTGATTTTAATCTAATTTCTTTAAATGATTGCAGCCATACACGTATAAAATTAGTGTCAGGAAATATTCAACAGAGCTTGCCAGATATTTCATTCTCAACAACTGATATTGCATGTTTCTTTAACTGGAAAGTCACAAATGAGTCCCTAGGAAGCGACCACATGATAATTAATATTTCTTCAGAAATTTCATATACAAATAACTATTTAAAAAAACGTAATTTCAAGTTAGCTGACTGGGACGCTTACAAAATATCTCTTGAAACCACATTATCTTATTTAGATTTAACTAAAGACCCCCAAATTGTATATGACGATTTCGTTAGTAAAATTAATGAAGCAGCAGACTTACACATTCCATTTTTAGGGTTCCGTAATACTTAAGGAACCCTTATAGTTTCGCTCTGTCCGTCTGTCTGTCTGTCTGTCTGTCTGTCTGTCTGTCTGTCCGCGCCTCTAGCTCCTGTAATTATGAATATAAATTGATAAAATTTGGTGCAGTTATAGATTGTGTATAGATCACGGTTTCGGGATCATAAAAAAATAATAATTTTATATTTTAGGAGTAGCTCTCCATACATGTGAAGTGGGGATGAAAAATATTTTTTCACTCTACCCCATCGTGTGGGGTATCGTAGAATAGGTCTTTTAAAATAAAGGCATGGTTTCATACGTTACTTTTTTATAAAGTTGACCATTTTCGAGTAATCGGCCTCCAAAGTAGTTTGTAAGTTGGCCCCCCCCCCCCCTAGCATTTTTAAACTATAGGAGATAGAAACTTGCAAATTTCCATGCTGATAGATCATGCTAAAAACTCTTTAGGAAAACTATTTTGAACGAAATCGCATCATAATTTCTATTTCTAGAGCAATTATAGAAAAACAAATTAACATATTAAGGCAAATCAGAATAATTATACATCATGTGAAATTATCATTTAAAATAATGTTTCAAAACTGGTTGCAAAATTAAAAAAAAAACTGAAATTAACAATTAATAAAAATAACTTAAATTAATAATAAATAAAACATGCTGTCGGGCTTGAACCTACATCCAAGGACAAACACTATGATTAACTGAGCTACAGTAATTATAGTGATTATTGCGAATTTACGTTTCTTTACCAGAATTAGAGCTAAGTTTTGAAACACGTAAAATTTTAATTAATAATTAATTTTACGAATATGTGCCTCTTTTACCAATTATTACAATAATTTAATAACACTAAAAACACATGAATATAATTATGTTATCAATTACCATAATATTATTGTTTTTTATTATAATTTAATACCTACCTTTAATATTAAAAGCTTCAATTTGCTAGTAACTTTACGAAAACTAGGTGTATCATATTATATGGCGCTAGTCTCCTGTTCAAATTGTGGATTGTTTTTGAAAAATAATACTAGATGTCGCTGTGTTATTGGATTTAAATTCTGTATCACGCTATCGAAAACCTCGCTGATAATATGTATAGCTTCTCAGGTGTCTCGCTATAAAATTTTTATAAGTATCTGGTTGTATTCTTCGTACCTACTTTGAGGTCTCGCTAGAGTGCGCTAGAGTAAATATTTTTTTTGATTGTGATAGGCGGTATCGTAATAGACTAAAATAATATGCTCAAATGTTATGTGATTAGCGAAATGCGAATATTAAATAGAAATCGAATAAAACTTATTCTTAAAGAACATCTGGTTACTATTCACTTATATATATTTTGATTATTAATCAACATTCAACATTTACGGAACCCTCCTTAGACATGTCCTGACATGCTCTTGGTTAGGTTAGTTTAAATTTAATCTCAATCCTACTAAAAAGTTTGTCCCTAAGCCATACTGGAGCCCCAGTCTTTCTCAATCAGTTGCGAAACGTAGATTAGCTTTGTCTAATTTCCGTAAAAATCCCACCCCGTCCAATTTGATTCTATTAAAATCATGTATTAGGGAATCACAAAAATTAATTCGAAAGGCATCATCTGATAATTGGCATAAATTTTGTGATTCATTAAACGCCGTTTCGTCATCTAGCGAAGTTTGAAAAAAAATGAAGTGGATAAAGGGTAGTAAAATCCAAAATACTTACCTTGATAAAAATAAATGTGATCTATTATTAAATAGTTTGTGTCCACCATTTGTGACCCCCTTAAAACCGCACTTTAGTTCCTTGAATCGGAAATAAGAAGCCCCAATAACCTTACATGAATTAAATAAATCTATAAAGACTGGTGATACCGCCCCAGGAGCTGATAACATTTCATTTTCGATGATTAAATATTTACCAGAAAATGGATTAAAGATTATGTTATTTATATTTAATATTATATTATCTTCGGACTTTATCCCAAAACAGTGGCGCGATATATCCATAGTTCCGATCCCTAAGCCAGGACGAGACCCTACTTTAGTTTCGTCTTTTCGTCCTATTAGTTTATTATCTTGCGTTTGCAAAATATTTCATACGGTTATTTCCAGAAGACTCGAATGGTTTTTTGAAAGCAATGATGTTTTTTCAAGTAAAATGGTTGGTTTTAGAAAATCTAAATCTTGTCATGATGGTTTGGCTAGGCTGGTTACAAGAATTCAATCAGGTTTCTCTAAAAAATTATTTACTGTAGCTTGTTTCCTAGACATAGATAACGCATATAATAATATAGACATTAGGTCGTTACTTTTAATATTAGACAGAGCTGGAATTGGATTTCAATTATGTAATTACCTTTGGAACTTTTTACACTTAAGAATATTGAAAATTCGAGACGATCAATATGATGTTATCCGATACACAGGCCTTGGAATAGCTCAGGGTGATCCTTTAGCGCCACTCTTGTTTAATATAGCGACTAAAAATATTTGCAATGATGTACAAAATGTTCTAATATCGCAGTATGCTGACGATTTCGTTCTGTATAAGTTGGATAATAATGTTGAAAACGCTTGTATTTCCATCCAGGATGCATTAAATACTGTAGTTAAATTATTAGATAATATAGGATTAACTGTTTCCCCTGTCAAAAGTAAAATATGTATATTTAAAAAAGGTACTAATAGGAATAACAATATAAGATCTATTTTCATTGAGAACGCGCCGTTGCAAGTAGTTACTAATGTCAAATATTTGGGTATGTGGCTGGACCACTCATTACGATGGAATAAGCATATTAATGAATTAAACATTAAAACCCATAGCTTCCTTAAAATTCTTAAGGTGTTAGCAGGATCTGGTTGGGGTGTGCATCCCAAATACTTACGAAGACTTTATATTGCACTGCTTCGGAGTCGATTCGATTTTGCGAGTTTCTTATATGATAATAGTTGTCATAGTAATTTGATAAAACTTGATAAACTGCAGAATCAGGCTATGAGAGTGGTAGGCGGTTTCATTAAAAGTACGCCCATTCATGTTATGGAGTCTGAACTTTGTTTACAGCCTTTACATGTGCGACGGTTATACCTAACAGGTAAATTTTGGCTTAAATCCGTATCTACCGATAATAATGAGACAATAAAGGCTGTAAATGAATTACAGATGCTTATATCTCGAAGATACTGGAGACGTAAACGAATCCCCTTGCTAGTCCAAATGCATGAAAAGTTTCGAGATATTGATCTACATGTATCGGAACGGCTTGATATGTACAATATGGAGTATTGGACAAGTTGGTATGATATAAATGAAGTAGTTAAGTATAAAATTGTAGGAATAAATAAAGCTAAAAGAATATATCGACGATGGAAAACAACAAGGACGTATCCCGTTAAAAGGTCGTAACTAGACTACGTATATGGTAATAATCAGCTTTTTTTTCTGCGTCGATTGATCTGGGTCTGGCTGCTCTACGACGACATAAAATTGAAAAATAAGACAGAATTTTGAAAAATATGATGATTTTTTTTGGTGTAACTGCCTACAAAACTGTGTATTTATACTTTTTGGAGATACGACTTGAAGAAGTGTGTGTTTTTAATTAAAAAATATTTACGCCGTTCCTGTTTCAATGCGCCACCAATGTTACGACCTTTTTGGGGGAAGCAATTTTTATACTTCCTTATATACGACATTTTAACGGTTTATATTTTTCTAAGGACAAATAAATACTTCTAAGGTATTACAATTTCATGGATGGTTAAAATGAACCGAATCCATGATAAAACCCTATTACTCGCATCAATATTTTGTACTTTATGTAGTTAATACGAGTCATAGGTCCCGTCATTTGTGGAATATTCCGGTTTATCTTACTTACGCCCCAGGCAACTTACCTCACACGCTGCGCGGACGCCACGTTGAAAGGTTGTGACGGTTTCGCCGTATAAACGAAATCGTGTTGCGAAAACTTTGCAGTGTATAACTTCTCTAAACAAGGTATGTTATAGAATTATAGATATAAAAATTTAATTATCTATTAAAAAGTTCCGGGATACATATTATATTATATATTCCTGAGCTAAACTCGAATAATAATGATTGTAAACAAATCGAAAATATTGAATTCTGCGGGTAGGTATGCGTTGTAATTTTGGATTTCTTTAGTACTACTGTAATTATGAAAATGACAACTACGAGTTTAGTCCACATAAGTATGAATCAGAGTACCTATGGTTATTATAAAATAGTATTTAGTAAACAGTTGCTAGCTTATAAGATTTAACAAAAATATGTAGGTACCTACCTTTCTTAGTTTCAATTCATCTTTCTTTTTAGATGGCCAACCGAAGAAAATGGATAGATGATAATAATTAAGTTATTGTTTTGAGCGAACAAATTTATAGAGATGGAAAACTGGTTAAGAAAACTAAGAATACAGAAAGTAAATACGAATCGAAGTTCCAATATTTTGGTTCCAAGAATAGTGATTGCCTAGCATGCTTGCCATTAACCTCACCTAAACCACCTCACCAAAAAGTAACGTTCATTCCTTAACACCGACATTTCGCGGTCCAAATTCCTATATTACGAAAACAAAGAAAGTGCTAAAAAAGTTGACACCCAAAAAGTTTGCTTACGTGCCTAGCCAAATGGAAGAATTGGGTTCAAGTGAATTTCAACATGAGTTAAGCAGCATTAACTTTAATAAATTTACATAAAAATGTCAGAATGTGAATGATAATAATAATCCGACTCTCTTAATCAACGTGTCTGTTGACCACTTACCGGAAAATACCAGCGTACCCCGAACTCCATCTCCTCTACCTGGAACCAGCAGCGAACCTGGTACTTATCGAGCTGACTGACAGCGTACCCGGGACTCCATCTCCTTGTCTTGGAACCAACATCGAACCTGGTAGTACCGAGCTGCCAGCGTACCTCGATCTCCATCTCTACTTGGAACCAGCAATGAACCTGGTACTTACCGAGCTGCCAAAGTGCCCCGATCTCCATCTCCTGCACCTGGAACCAGCATTGAACCTGGTACTTATCGAGCTACCAGATTATCCCGATGTCGATCTCCTCGATTTGGAATTGGAACCAGTTACAAACCTGATACTTACCGAGCTGCCAGCGTACCTCGATCTCCATCTCCTCGATTTCGAACCAGTAACGAATCTGGTACTTACCGAGCTGCCAGCGTACCCGGATCTCCATCTTCTTGATATGGAACTAGCATCAAGACTGGTACTTACCGAGCTGCCAGTGTAGCCCGGTCTCCATCTCCTCGACCTGAAACAAGTGGTGAACCCTCTACCTACCGAGCTACCAGCGTACCCCGATCTCCAATTTCTCAACCTGGAACAAGTGGTGAACCCTCTACCTACCGAGCTGCCATCGTACTCCGATCTCCATCTCCTCGATCTGGAACAAGTGGTGAACCCTCTATCTACCGAGCTGCCAGCGTACCCCGATCTCCGTCTCCTCGACCTAAAACAAGTGGTGAACCCAGAGACCTACCGAGCTGCCAGCGCACCCCGATCTCCATATCCTTCATTGCTATTGTTTTTTAAAGGTCTTTACCTATAGCAGGTACCCTGCTTAATATAATAATTATATAGTACCTATTAAAGTCAGTTTTCAACAAGTTGGGCCAATTAGAAATACTATTTAACATATTGTGTTATTTTTAAAAGTTCAATAAATTTACGTTCAGAAAAGCTTACGATATTTTATTTAGGTCATTGGGTGTCTAGAGGTTTAAATTACAACTAATTTTCTAACCATTTTATGCATTATGAAAGTGCTTACACCCCGGTCCTGAGAGCAAATTAAGACGAACACTAGTTACGACCGTTTAGAGGTCAGCGAATTCTTATAATTTTTATGGTTCAGTACTAAATTAGTGTCAAGATACGCCATTTTTGAGGTTTGCTATTTTTGTATACAATAGCTGTAACTTTAATAACTTTATTTTTAGCAATAGGAAGTTATTGACTTGTATTCCACTTAATGCAGGTTTTTATTTTAAAGTGATGGTATAAAAATTATGTTTCCACGATTTACCGTTAAGAAGATATGATTTAATTTCACTTATTTTTTTTGTTTTTTGGCTCTGGTGTAAAGTTGAGTTGGCCCGGGTTACGCCCTTGTTGTTTTCCGTCGTCGATATAATACGCTAAATCTAAAAACTATTTGTTAATTATATATTGACAGTAAATTCTCATGTTATTATAAAATATTTACAGATGGGTCAAAGGAACAAATTTCTAATAATATACAGCGTATGGGAGCTGCTTTCTATGACCCTCAAGCAGATAAATCTTTTAAATTTTCAGTAACCGCCAACATGTCGATCATGTATCTTGAACTGATTGCAATTTATGAGGCGTTATCTTACATAAAATTAATTAATTTTAAGAAATTTGTTATTATGTCGGACTCGAAAAGTCCCCTACAGCATTTGGCTCGGTGTACCTCTAGTGTGAGAGGAAAACTATATTTGAGCTGAAGGCTAATTCTAAAGAAGTGACTCTTCAATGGATTCCTTCACATATTGGGTTAGTGGGGAACGAGATTGTAGACCAATTGGCAAAATCCGCGTCTTACGATGGCGTACCTTCCGATGTTAAACCTTTTTTTACTGATCACATACACTTTGTTAAAGAACACTGTTTTAAGATGTGGAAGGAGCATTTTGACATGAGATCAGTGGAAAAAGGTATCTGGTACAGGACAATGCAGGCCGAGCCATGGAAAATTCCATGGTTTGATAATTTTAATTCAAGTCGGAGCACACTTGTTACACCGTTTAGGCTTCGTTCCGGTCACATTCCACTCAATAAGTTTGCCCATATGATGCGAAGAGCTCCGACACCACTTTGTTCAGAGTGAGTTATCGAGGACGTAATTCATATTGTGTTGGAGTGTGTCCGAAACGAGGACTATAGATTTGAGCTAATGAGGATATGATTTGAAATGCACCGGTAAATGTAACGCTATATTGTCTCGTCCTATGTGTGAAAAAGCTATAGCCCTTTACAATTTGGTTGAAATTGGCATACGACGACGGGGACATTCTCAGTAATGTTGTTGTTTATTTCTTAGAATATAATTTTATTATTATAAGAATATATTGTTAAACTTAGTGATAAGTCCAATGAAGCGACATTGTCATGTTTGATAAAGCTTCTAAATAAAGAAAAAAAAAAAAAAAAAACTACGACAAACCCTTGCATTGTAGTTTCGCTCTATAGTCTATCCGTCCGTCTCTCCGTCCGTCCTCCCTAGTATGGCATACCCTTAGTAATGGGGTACAATTATTTTTAAAATTAAATTGCAATTTTATTAGTGTCTTTTAGCGTTTCAGTGTGTTTTACATCATACAATTTTAAAATTTGCGCCCCGTGCGTTGTCCCTAGTCACAAAACCTAAGTAAAGAACAATGTAAGTAATTAGTAACAGAGTGCATTGTCTCCTACACAATAATTATACACAATAATATATTCAGGAGCGTTTATAATTCCAGACTGCTGCGGTTTCATTGAGGTGGTTTATATCATGTGTGATGAGAAACAAGCTTCATTTTCCTCTCGTTTTCGGGTTTTATCTTGACACTTGTAGAGAAATACTTTTTAAAATATAGCTTTCTAAAGTAACACTTATTTAAAACTAGTAAAATGATACCGAAAATGTATTTTATTTCGTTTTATAGTACTGAAGAAAGTTGTAATTGTTTGTTTTAAAAGTATGTATGTTACAGTCATTGTGATTAATTAGCTATTATACATAATGACTGGTCATTATATATAATAACTATATTGTCTAGATAATGTGATAAATTAATCACTTTGTCCGGATATTATTCATAATAGCGGGCCAAAGTTAGCTAAAGTAATAAACACGATTCAACTTAGTGATGAAACAGAACTCTGCTTCTGCTTCCGCTTCTTCCGCGGATGTTCTGCATGTCTTTTCACTTTCCTTTCCGTTTCTGGTTCCGCAAACTTTATAACAGAACGGAAGTTTACAATGGGAAGAGAGGTGAATTTCGGCTGGCTATAAAATGCTAACCTAGCACACTGGTGATGGGCCGGGTCGCAGCGCATTGACAGTTTTTTTTTTATGAAATATGGGGGCAAACGAGCAAACGGGTCACCTGATGGAAAGCAACTTCCGTCGCCCATGGACACTCGCAGCATCAGAAGAGCTGCAAGTGCGTTGCCGGCCTTTTAAGAGGGAATAGGGTAATAGGGGAGGGTAGGGAAGGGAATAGGGTAGGGGATTGGGCCTCCGGTAAACTCACTCACTCGGCGAAACATAGCGCAAATGCTGTTTCACGCCGGTTTTCTGTGAGCCCGTGGTATTTCTCCGGTCGAGCCGGCCCATTCGTGCCGAAGTATGGCTCTACCACGTATTTTGAGTACAGTGTACCTAGTGCTAGAATTTGTGTGCAACTAACGTTATGGATAGCTCCGACGAAGAACTTTCTTTTTTTTTACTGCGGTTAGAAGAAGAAGATAATGAACAACATAGACAAGAAGTTCGTAAAAAAAAAAAAGTAAATATAGGTACATCCAATTTGTTCCAAGAGAAAGGTATTTGGCGAATACCTTTTTGTTTTGGGGATATTTTCAGATGACTCCTGATCGATATTTTCAATTACTTGAAATAATAAAGAAGGATCTACATAAAACAAATCCGCTTGCTATAACACACTGTTGACGGGGCGCAGCGGGGCGGGGCGGGCCGCATCGCATGGATGCAAATCCACCTCGCGAGCCATCATAATGCGAGCCGCTGCGGCCCGACACAGTGTGCGATACTTCATACAAATTGTATGAAAACGATTTAAGCGGATTTTTGCGCTCCGCCCCGGCATAATGTGCGCGTACCTTTAAGGCTATAATCCGAGGTTGGTCCCGTTTTCACTAAAGTGGTGACCTGATGATCACAAAAGCTTTGATCAGAACTCCTCAGTCTTTAAAGATACGCGTTTGAAAATTTCGGCATTGTTCAAAGAACAGCAAGCATAATGCCACTATGTAACTATGTAACTTACTTAATCTTATTTACAATACCTAATGGAAGCTTGACGCGTCTTCAATAATTATATATTCGATTGATTATTTAAAACGTTAGTTAATAATTTAACTAATATCACTAAAAAGGGTAAAATTATTATTAAAAAAAATACTTCATAAAGTTAAATTACTTTATAAAGATCACAATAAAATTGTATCTATGACAATATTATTATGATAAACATTATAATTATTATTATATAAATGCAGATTGAAATACAATTTTATAATCTTTCTTACTTTTTTATTACTTTATCCAATTCTTCGAAGATATTATATAAAATTGCCAGTCAATGTGATTAATTCTGTGTCATTTATCACTTTGTCTAAATTGAGTAGACATTATAAATAATGGCTGGATAGTATATATAATATCCGGATTTATTACTTTGGCTGTAACATGTATATGAAATAAGACACCGAAAGTACAGCACCGATTTTAATAAAAATTAACTCAGATATAGAGTAGAGCACGGTGAAGGACATAGAATACTATGTATCGTGATACAAAGTATCCTATGTCCTTTATACGGTGCCAATAAGATTTTGAGAAAATCGGGAAATTGTCTTGTCTCAGAAGGGTATAACTTATCAACTATTAACGAACAACAGGTTTTTTTTTAACTAAAAAAGTTATATAACATGAAATCACGTGTAAACACTGTACATAATAAATATACATTACGGAGTTAAAAATTAAAATAAATACAAACGGTTTAAGCTTAAGCCCCACTAATCTCGAAGGTTTCTCGTAGACGCTACGCTTTTGAATTCCTTACTACGAATCCAAGTATTCTTATGTTGATTTCATTTACAACTTGATTTTTTTACAATAGCTGCGTTATTTATAAATGCTAAAACGAATAAACGCGAAGTTAACTCGGCGCTCTTATTTAATTTAATCCTTCTGTATTTTTAATTTAATAATCTTAACTATTTAAGTTTTGTTTATGAATGTATAATCATAACTATTTATTTTATATATGGAGTATATGGATCTCAAAGTTGTCGATAATAAACATTTTTTCAAAGATAAATCAAAATATTTATTTTAATAAACTCAATTATTATAGCCGATGAGGTTCGTCACCCGTTCGTCACCGTCATGTAGGTAAGGGTTCCCGGGTGGGCGACAAGTGGGCGAGGTATACAAACGTTTATTGTACACAACTAATACTATAATATGACATACACTTTTAAAAACTTGGGCCTTTACATCCGTTATTGGATGATTTATACAATATTCTCTGAGCGAAGTAACCACTCTTGAAATACTGTAGTGCCTGGGACAGTTGGTTTTTAAATGTCGTATGGTTGCCCAAGCACATACGGCACATCTGGGGCCAACCATGTGCGGGTTTCCTCACGATGTTTTCCTTCACCGTTAGAGCGTCCGTATAATGATCTGAAAAAGTCTCATTGATACACGCCACAACCTGGGATTCGAACCTGTACTCTCTCGAGTGCGAACCAAACGGTCTACCCACTAGGCTACGGAGCTCTACATACATTGTATCAGTAAGAATATAAGGTAAGTCTTGCGGGGCTGGGATTTCTGGTCATAACGATTTGTATTACGTACCTAGGTAATATTTTGTAACTAAGTGCGAATTTTTGTTCATTTGACGCTTTTAAATAATAATATAACGTTGGATATTAATGAAATTTAGTACATAATTATTGCTGTTGTTATAATTTTACCAGCACTAAAAATTATTGAGATAGATTTAAATGGATCGTATTATAATATTTTATTAAAGCTATATATTTCATTTAATCGTAATTACGAAATTATCGCTAATTCAATATTCATAAATTCTGTTAAAGTCAATAACTATTTCACTTTACTTTGAATAAAAATTACGAACCTACATAAATATAAATAACATGCTAACGCATTTTTTTCCACTAGGGTTAGCAAAATACCGACCACCGAAGCCCATAGGTAGCGCTAGACCCGCTATCCCCAACCCGCGGCCCGCGTGAAATCTGTAACCGTTAGATAAAGTTGTGAAAAAGCGTTCACAATTCCAAAAATCTCACTGAGTGGACGTAATTATTATAATACATATTTGTTATTTTATTTTAGTTTGTGTCGTTAGCTCATCTTAAATGTTTAGTTTCACTCTTTTAACTACCTTGTGTTATTCTATTATTAAATCGTTAAAAGAGATGTTCTAGAAATGTAAGAGGCGTGGGCCAGCCCTATGTACACTATATGTAAATATAGCTACATAATATAGTAGGTAACTGTTTCCTATGACCTATCCTTTATTTTATTTTATTTCACTTCGTTTCAATGCACATTTAAAATAAATTCGTCAAGGAGAGCAACACAACGTAAAATAAAACATGGCGGATTAGATCAGAATTAACCAAAGAATATCATTTTGACAATGACATGACTTTTCACAAAGAAAGACGTATGACACTCAAGAAGATGTCTCTTCCTAGAACTATCAACTACGTCAAAAGTCAAGTCAAAACAACTGTCAATGCCGCCCTAAAATAGGGCTATCGCATTAAAAAACTCTTCAAATAATCATTTTTGTACGCACGTACCCTTCTTCAAATTACTTTTTTTGTATTTTTATGAAATTTCCTTATATTTTTCCTATTTACTTATGTGGTGTACATAGAGCTGGCCCAAAATCAAACATCTCTTTTAAACAACATATTTTTTTGCGCCTAAAAAATTTTGGTTGCGGCCCGCGACACCAGAAGTACAACGGGTTTATGGCCCGGGTAAAAAAAAGGTTGGGGACCACTGCGCTAGACAAAGACCACAAAGTAAATCAGTATCCCTTTCGTGATCTTTGATAAAAATTGATATTAAGATTTGAAAATAAAAGTAAAGAAAATAATAATTAATGCTCACCCTACTTGATCCGAAGTAATCCTACTACGAGTAATATTGTAAAAGTTTATGAGAATGTATGGATGGATGTATGGATGGATGAATGTTTGTAATAAATAAGCTACTTTTTATTCCGAAAAAGTGCAGTGTTTCCGCGGGATACTGTATTTAGGCGGGCGGAGCCGCGGGCAACTGCTAGTCTAGAATAATCCTAGTACAGCATTCAATTAGTACGCTCAAGCTAAGTAACCTTCCAATCTTAGCGATCGTGACTTGCGACCTCGATCTGCAGCCGCGACCGGGTCGCTTGACCCACTGCTTAGTATGGAGCACTAAACTATTCTCGCGACCGCGTCGCGCTATCGCTGGGCTTGGCCCATGGAGCAAATAAGTATAGATTTGCGTGGCATTAAGGTTTATTTTATTTGGTCGTTGTCTAGATTATAATTTGCGCAAAACATTGCGCAAGTAGAGAACGTACGGCCGCTGTCAAACAACACATATCGTAAACGCTTCCGTAAGGGGTTATTTATTCAAAGGCAACCATCGTACTCATTGGCTAGCCACACACACCATATTATTGGCAATAATACTCATATTGACAATAATATTCCTTTTGTACTGTATTTATATAATATAGAAAAACAATGTGCGGTAAAAAATAACGACTCCTTGCTTTTAATAAGATAATGCGGTTTAAGCACTTTTGAACCACGATGCCCATGGCAACTGCAATTAGGTGTAATTATCAACAGACACGCCGATTCGAGCTACAAGACGTTAATATGTCTAATAACGCGAGGACGTTATGTGAATAAAGTATACCAAGCGTACCGGCTTATTACTAACTGGAACGGCAATTTCTTTCGATATTTTCGGGGTACGGTTACAAATTTAATAATAGGTAAGCAATGAGAAAAAATAATATGATTTTATGATATTTTAGCTCCACATTTTTCGGGGAAACGCCGTAATTATATTTGGTAACGAAATACGAAAATTGGTATCTGAGGTTATAGGGAAAGTTATTTCAACAACCAACCTTCTGACATAAAAGGCTTAAGGGTCATTTCATACCGAGACGCGACACGACGCGACAATGATTGAAGATGCTGTAATAGTTATAGTCCAGGAGCCGTTAACACTGAAAGTCCTATCAAAGCAGAATCAAAAATGTATATAAATAAAATAGACCATAAGTATAGAAATAAATTAAGCTCGGCATGTGTGGATTCTTATTACCGAAACAATGTAAGAAAAAAAATATATATTTGAAATCAAATAAGCATGCCAGATGCCGGCTAATAAAGTGGTTTGCGTGATTTTTGTCTAAAAGCGGATTTCAAATATATATGTATATAAATATAAATGTAAAATTAACGTCCCGTTGTTAACGAGATTACTCAGTCATGGCTCAGTTCAGCGAAGAGTCAAAAAGACAATGGACATGCATTATCTACAATTCTACATCCATGAGTTAAAGACATTTTTTTTAAGTTGGTATTTTAAATACACTATGAACGTCGGTGTACGTGATGCCTACCACCGGAACTAGTTCTTTTGTTATTAATTGCCATCCATTAACGGCCTCCGTGGTCCAGTGGTTTTGAGCTTGGATCTCGATTCCCCCATTGGAACAAAAAGTGTTATTTCCAAGTTTGGTTAGGACAACGCAGGCTGATCACCTGATTGTCTGACAAGAAAGATGATCCGTGCGTCGGACGGGCATGTAAAAAGTCGGACCTGCGCCTGATCTCTCGCCAGTCGTGTCAGTCATCCATCCCACTGGGTTACGGGACTGCTCTTGTGTACTGCTCACACACTTAGGCACTATAAAATAACTCCTGTTTCTATGAAACCGGCCACCGTCACTAAAATCGGTGTGGGAAGCTAATATTTGTAATCTACGTTGTAATAATATGAAAGCGTGCATACATTTTGATTTCATAAAATGTGATTTCTAAATTATTTTTTTTGATCCTGTAGGCTTAGCTGATGATTAACCAGCTTAGCTAAACTCACAAAATATCCATAATAAGGTAGTTTTCCGTAATCCCACTCTCAAAGTTATAATTATTATCAAAATTGAAACGGATAATCTAGATATGTTATTGATTGTACTGTAGGTTCTTGGTGGAAATTCATGTTTCACAGTAATAATACACAATACTTCTTGCACTATTTCCACTTTAATAAGTATTTTACATTAATTTTAATATATTACACGACCGGTTTCGACAAAGTCATCATCACACTGTAAAATACTTATTAAAGTGGAAATAGTGCAAGAAGTATTGTGTATTATTACTGTGGATAATCTATAGCTGATGAAAATCTCTTTTCTTATGAAATATGTTACTTAATGGAAGTCGAAGTTAATCTCATATCCCATCTCAAGTTATTTCTGTGACAGAAAATTTGAGATATATAGATTTGCTGCGGAAATACAATTTACTGGGCTAGGAGTTAGGAGCCCTTGGTCACAGGGTCTTACAGTGATTCGACACTGAAGCAGATTAATGTGCTCTTTCCATTGAGTGTCCTTACTAATCCCACTACTATTATAAATGTGAAAAAATGTGAGAAAGGATGGATGTTTGTTACTCTTTCACACAAAAACTACTAAACGGATTTTGACGAAATTTTGTATGGTAGTAGTTTAAACTCCAAATTAACACAGACTACTTTTTATCCCGAAAACTAGTACCGTAGATTACTTTTTCACGCGGTTCCGCATGCGTGACTCCTTTTTTCCCACGCCTGCGTAAATAGTATATCCCATAAGATTGCTGTACTTTTGTGGGATAAAAAGTAGCCTATGTTTTAATACAGAGCCTAAAATACTACCGTAGGTACCAAATTTCATCGAAATCCGTTCAGTAGCTTTTGCGTGAAAGAGTAACAAACATCCCTCCATCCTCCCAAATTTACACATTAATAATAGTTTATAGTTAGATATTGTGTGAATTTTTTAAGTGTCAAGTAAGTAGGTAAAATTTTGATGTCATTAGATTCGTAATAGTGGCCCGGATATTATACTTCGGGTCTTAACCGAAGACGATTACATAATTTACTTGCAGCAGTACATGAGTAGGTGCCATCCTTATCACACATTTAGAGTAAGTAACGAGCTAGAAAGAGAAAACAACATACCTGTTTCATCCCACCACTCCCACGCCACCTGGCCGTGGGGGGTGGCGTGACAATTCATTACGTGATTTTGTGTCGTCCGAGTCACACAATTTTCTTTTTTTAATCGTTATTTTTCATTTTTTTTTTGGTTTTATACGATCAGTAGATTATGTCGAAAAGAAAACGTAATCGTTCCGTCGACAGTGATTATAATAGGTTGGCCAAAAAAGTTAAAAGATTGAGAGATAAGTTGAAAGAAAAAAGAAGAAGACGAGAACATTCCCCGTCGGTTTCCTCGAGCACTTCGACGGATTTTTCAGAACCGGAATACGATAGCTATTATCCAGATAACCGCCACAGCGCCGGGACTTATTCGAGACTGAGCCCCGTTGGACATGGGTACCTAACTTGGGCCCGTTGCTTCTATTAGCGTTTTCTAGAACCTAGACAAATGCACGGGTACCTATCTTGGACCTGTTGCTTATATTGGGTACCTATCTTGGACCCAAACAAGTTTATGGGTAGCCTAGCTTGGACCCAGACCTGAACTATTACACTCCACGAAAGTGTTATAAAATTTAAACAAAAGAAACAATTTTATAAATAGAATTCGTTAAGTGAATTCAAATAATCATATTACGTAATACGCGATATTTTACTCCCGCTGCTACTGTTTATTATTCTACCTCCTATTTAGGTGTATCTTAAGACTAAGCAGGGTTTTATTTTCCCTTCTAGTCGATGACCTTCCAAATCAGGAAGCTTTGGACGATCTTAACAATGATGAGGAGCGCCCACAGATGGAGTCTGTAGTCGTCATACCAGACAATGTGTCGACCCCAATGGAGGCAGATGCCCCGTCACTTACCCCGTCACTTACCTTACCAGAACTACAGCCAGAGGCTAGTAACGGGGACGCGGTGACTAGCTTGGAACCTGAAATTTTAAACCTCTTAGGCGAAGATCCCGCTGATAAAAAAAGTCATGGTGAGGGTTTACATAAGGATATTGCACCAAGATGGGCACATATCCTCACTAACGGGCTACAGAAGGAGACCGTGGCGGACTTACTAAAACTTTACCTACCGCCGGACAACTGTACAAATATCTGCGCGCCCAAACTTAACCCAGAAATTAAGGCTGCCCTGTCTGATTTAAATGTGAAACAGGACTTATACCGCCAAAATAAACAGAACCAACTGGGATCCGGTCTCACAGCCCTCGGACAAGTACTCAACTGGGCTTTGACATCTAATAATATTGTCCCTCCCGAAATAATAAAAACCTTGAGCGACGCTGGGAGACTTCTCTGCGACAGTCATTACAGGGAGTCATTATCTCGTAGATACGCGATTCTCAATGTCCTAAACAGGAATATTAGAGATACCGTTAAGGACACAAAGATCAACGAAAATCTCTTTGGCTCTGACCTAGCTGAGCACCTAAAATCATCAAAAGCCATAACGAAGACTGCATCTGAGATGAAGTCTAGGCCACGCCCACCATACAGGACTCCAGTAGTCGTACAGCCTCAGAGAGGAACTTTAAACTCGAGGGGGACTGCGCGTGCGGCGGCGACGGAGCCCCGGACGGCCCCCGCACCCCGCCGGCCGCCGCCGCCCCCGCCGCCGCCGCCGCGGGACAACCGCCAGGCTGCAGCGCGAGGCCGACAACGTCACACCGGCTACTCCCGGCAGCAAACGAGGAGACGATAGAAGATACACAGGTAATTATCATTGCCGGACGTTTGAAGTATTTTTATAATAAGTGGACTGAGTTTACTGATGACTGTACTATTCTAAGCTGGGTCGAAGGTTATAAAATACCATTTAAAGAAAATCAGTGCAAACAGTTAAACCAAAAAATAGTGCCTGTAATTCTAAGGCTCAAATGGCTATCATCGATAATTGTATTTGTGACTTATTAGAGTCTAATTTCATTTCACCTTGCACACATTGTGAAGGTCAATTTCTTTCACCGATTTTCACGGTGCCTAAGCCGAACGGGACACATAGATTTATTCTAAATTTAAAACAGCTTAATAAGTATATTAAGGCGGATCATTTTAAGATGGAGGACTATCGTACCGCCCTAAAATTATTACAAAATAACTATTATATGAGTTCTATTGATTTACAAGACGCTTATTTCTTAATTGCAGTCGATAAAGAAGATAGAAAGATGTTGCGTTTTGAATGGAAATCTCAATTATACCAATTTAATGTTCTCCCGTTCGGCCTTTGCACCGCACCTTATGTTTTCACAAAACTGATGAAACCGGTTTTACAATATTTGCGCTCATTAGGATTAATATCAGTGGCGTATTTAGACGATGTCCTATGTATTGGTAGTTCATATACTGAATGTGTTTTTAACGTCACAAAAACCAGAGAAACATTGGAATCTTTAGGCTTTGTAATAAACACTCAAAAGAGTGTTATGGAACCGAATACCACCTGTAAATTCTTAGGTTTTTTTTTGGACACCAACCGCATGACTATTACCCTACCAGAGGAGAAGAAAATGAGTTCATGCGCAAAAACAAATGTACTATTAGATATTTCTCAGAATTCATTGGTCTGCTGACTTCCGCATGCCCAGCCGTAAGTTACGGCTGGATAGTGGATATACACTAAGTTGTTCGAACGTGAAAAATTAGCACTAAATTTTACTGATGATTATAATAAACAAATGAATATAAAACATTATTTAAAAAATGAATTTTCATGGTGGATAAAAAATATTCATTCATCATTTAGCCCAATTCGAAAAAGCAATAATTATCTTTTGGAAATATTCAGTGACGCTTCTAATACAGGGTGGGGTGTCGCATGCGGAGATCGGCGGGCGAATGGAAACTGGACTGAATCAGAATTAGATCTTCATATAAATACGCTTGAACTAAAAGCTTATTACGGACTTAAGATATTTACTCCTGACTTACGCAATTGTGATATTTTATTGAGAATCGACAACACCACTGCTATAAGTTACATAAATCGAATGGGCGGTGTTCAACACCCTCACTTAAATGAATTAACTCGAAATATATGACAGTGGTGTGAATATAGGAATATCTTTATATTCGCTTCCTATATAAAATCTTCGGATAATGTTATAGCTGACAGGGAATCTCGACGATTTAATATAGACACGGAATGGGAAATCAGTGAAACGATCTTTGTGCGAATAACCGAATTGTTAGGTAAACCTGAGTTTGACATTTTCGCAAGTGCTCAAAACAATAAATGCGCCAGATACTCATCTTGGAAACTGGATCCATTTTCAGAGGGCCTGCCACCCACTTCATACGAACCTTGTCCTGGTGGCAGCGAAATTATTCGGGAATCGATGATCCGGCGCGGCGTACCACTTACCTCTTTAGAAATAATGATGGCATCACTTGCACCAAAAACTTTACGTCAGTATAGTAGCTCTTTACAATCTTGGTGGTCATATTGTATGATTAATAATATTAATATTTTTGAAGCTAATATTTATAGTGTAATGTCATTTTTAACACAAAAATTTAACGAAGGAGCTAGTTATAGTAGTTTAAATACATATAGATCAGCGTTGTCAATAATTTTGGGTACAAACGTTACTTTAAATGATATTATTAATAGGTTTATGAAGGGCGTATACAGACGTAGCCCCCCTACACCTAAATACAATTCCACTTGGGACACTAATGTCGTTTTAAACTACTTATCTAAGATGTATCCATACGAAACGATCACTTTATCTAACCTGGCATATAAAACTTGTACCCTTTTATGTATAGCATCTGCTCAGCGATTGCAGACAATTAGCTTAATTAAATTACCAAATTTAGTTTTTAAAGAAGATGCAATTGTTATAAAAATTACAGACTTAATTAAGACGTCAAGACCTGGAACTCACCAACCACTCATAAAATTACCGTTTATTCGTGAAAACCCTAGTATTTGCCCAGCTTTAGCTTTAAATATCTATATAGAAAGAACCCGGGATTTGCGAAAAAATGATGAACATCTTTTTGTAGGAATACGTAAACCACATAACAAAGTGGGAACTCAGACTCTATCACACTGGGTAAAAAAGGTCTTACAAGATAGTGGCATAGATATATCTATATTCGGTGCCCACAGCACCAGGTCGGCATCCACATCTACCGCCTACAGGTCCGGGGTAAATTTAGAGGTGGTTCGCAAGGCTGCAGGCTGGAGTGATTCATCTAATGTGTTCCTCAAATATTATTTCAGGGAAGTCGAATATGCGAATCCAAATGACTTTGTTATCGCAGTATCTAATATTCATTAACAAATTAGTAATTTAGAAATTTATCGACCAGGTATTCACTTAAGTATTAAAAGTCATAGTACATTGAGTGAAACATTTTATTTTTACTTCTTACCTTTTGTATTATAATTATACTGTTATATACATGTTAATAAAAACTGCAGCTCTAAACATCTGCAAGTAAATTATGTAATCGTCTTCGGTTAAGACCCGAAGTATAATTAAGAATCAAACGAACTTACCTTGTGAAGTTTGATTCCAATTATGCGAGGGTCTTAACCGAAGACGATTACATCGTCCCATCCCACCCAGATCCACTTTAATCTTAAAAATAAAATGGCCAATAACAACACAAAATCTCACGTCTCTAAAATAATGAATTGTCACGCCACCCCCCACGGCCAGGTGGCGTGGGAGTGGTGGGATGAAACAGGTATGTTGTTTTCTCTTTCTAGCTCGTTACTTACTCTAAATGTGTGATAAGGATGGCACCTACTCATGTACTGCTGCAAGTAAATTATGTAATCGTCTTCGGTTAAGACCCTCGCATAATTGGAATCAAACTTCACAAGGTAAGTTCGTTTGATTCTTAATTATGTAATCGTCTTCGGTTAAGACCCTCGCATAATTGGAATCAAACTTCACAAGGTAAGTTCGTTTGATTCTTAAATATAGGATATTATATAATTCACATAGTCGGGTTATAGTTTTTTAGGTTAAAGTTTCCTTACGCGAGCATAAAACTATTGAAGTTCGTATCTTTTAATCTAGATGGCGATTTTTCCAATTTAATGTTCAAGTTTTCACTTTTGCTGGCACTCCCGGAGTGCAACCCGTTGTTTTTTTATGATAATGAAGTTCCGGTTATAATCTAAGACTCGGACTACATCATCTACGGACTATCGGACTATAAGAATCTTCGCGAAGTCCGGACAGAAAAAACAGCGCTAAAAATCGACAATACGAGTTTTTAAATTGCTGCCTATTTTCAGCGCGGTTTTTTCCGTACGAAGAGTTTCCGGATGATGTCTGAGCCAAAAGTTTTTTTTTTCCCGGATATAATTTTTTTTTTTAAATAAAAACATTAAATTTATAAACCCATTTGAAACTATTCAAGATATTATGAAAAGGTACGTTTGTGCATGTGACTGCTAGATCCTTAGAAATGACAAATGCAATCCTATTATTATTATAAAGGTGAATGTTTGTGAGAATGGATGTATGGAGTAACAAACATCCATCCATCCATCTATCCATAGATGGATGGATGTTTGTTGTACTTTCACGAAAAAACTACTAAACGAATTTTGATGAAGTTTGGTATGCAAGTAGTTTATTTAGGCTTTGGATTAGGGAGCAAAAAGTTTTTCTGTGTTCCTGGGTCATAAATGTGTTTAAATATATGTACTCGTATAATATTCTTAAATATATTTAGTATAATATAATATAAGTATTGAATATATTTCTTCTTACTTTTTCGGGATAAAAAGTAGCCTATGTGAGGCTACTTTTATCCCGAAAATGTACAGTGTTCCTATGGGATATTGGATTTACGCAGATGGGGCCGCAGGCAAAAGCTAGTAGATATTAAGTTTCAACTTTCAAGGCCCATATGAACTCAGTCTTATATATCTCTCCAACAACATTTTCATGTAAAGTAATGCCAAGATCGCACTGTCAAAAAATTATATTTTATACATTATATAAATAAAATCTAAACTTTATATAAGAACTATACATTCAAAACTTTAAATGTTTAATAAGTTCGCTACTGGGAACATATCCTGAAAATTTCATTTATCTGGTATAATCCAAACCTAATTTATGAGGGTTCAAAAATTCCATGAAACTCTTCGAGAAAAGGTGGTCTGGTAGTGCCCTTCGCTTCGCTAGGCCGTTACCGTGCCCCCAGATCCCAAGAACGGTAACTGAAGAATCTTATAAGATTCTTTATATATCCGTTAGAAAGTCTATAAAAGCTGTCACGAAAAGAAACTTTATCTTTCTACAACTTTAAGAATTTATCTAGCTAGCTTTGAGTGTAACTGAAATTAGTTTTACTTTGAAATTTTTGTGACGTGAACTGTATGGAAGTTTTAGATAAAAATAATGTTAATACCTGAGCAACATTATAATAATTAGATATTATTATTATATCTATGGCCGCTTTACATCACGTCCATCTGGCTCCGTGAAAGTATCCGAAGAACTAGTATTACAGGTACCAGGCAACGCAAAATATTTAATACTTTTATATTATACATATACCTAATTAAGATTTCTATTATACTTTAATATTATACTAGATTTCTATTATTACGATTTCAATTATAATCTATTACACATCAATGACCCAGGAACACAGTAAAACTTTTTGTTCCTTCGGCAGGATTCAAACCCGCGACCCATGGCTTGAGTGCGCTCAATAACTGAGCCAAAGAGTTCCACAATTATAGAATTTTATTCCATTCTTATATATGTGTCGTCTGAGGCTCATGATTTTGGATTTATTCCATTCAGACATAGACCTATAACTGTGAGTGTATCTTGCAAAGAGAAGTAACAAACTTAAAATATCACTCGTTTATTCGGAATTACAATGATTTTGAAACATTCACTAGGTACACTTTATAAAATCACTTTTATAAACACTGGTACTAAAACGAAACTATGGGCAGTTCCTAGACTGGTTGCTCGCGCCACGACTGGCTGATATGTCTTGTGGTAGCTCCTCAAGTCATCACTCCTAAGGCCCCACCACATCCCACCATGTCTCTTGTACGAACTTCAGACTAGACTCTGTCAAAGCGCGCCAAACGCGTTTCTAATAGATGGCGCACTTGTAGTTCCGTTTCTGCTTTATGACCGGATGCGAAATATGCAACAACTATTAGCTAAAAACTTTTTATTAAACAACTTTACAAAACCGATAACTGCCGAGCACAGTTTGACGAGGCGCGCGAAGGCGGAGCACCTGTTTTCATTCATAGAAAATCGGGCGTTGTGGCTTGGCTAGCCGTTAAAGCTCAATTTGCTATGAATGAAAGCTGTGATTATTGTGGTCATATGCACCAATACTTGCCTATAGGCTAGCCGCACGTGCAATATTATTGACAGAATAAATTTGTCAATACTAGTCAACACTTAAAAAAAAAGGCACATAAGGAATATTATTGTCAAAATGGGCATTATTGCCAATAATATGGTGTGTGTGCGGCTAGCCAATGACTTGGCTCAACCAATCAGAGCGCACAGGGCGTTTGGTTATTGCTTACTTACACTTATTCAATTTGCGAAAATGTGAGCGTAGAATAATACAATTTATCTCTCGTTTAGAATACAAAGGCTTATAAATTTCCTAGAAAATTTATAAGTTTACGGTTCTTGTTATTTTCCGGTGACATAATATTATATACTCTGTGACATAGCCCGCGCCCGAGCTGCCGGCAGGCAGTGGTGCAGGCAGTGGTGACGCGCGGAAGCGGGCGCCATAGTCTCTCTTACAACTTAGCTATACTTTTGAAATAGTCTATAATACAATATTTTCATTTAAAACACTATAATGTTTAGCGAATGTAAGAATTCTCGCCAATTCGTGCCAAATAAAATTACAACTTTTTGGTAAATTGGCACAAATGAAAGAAAGTTTCCCCACTAATAATTGTGCCAATTCAGGGAAACTTTACTTTTGTTAGGCTTGCGATATCTTCATGCTAGTAACTTGCATGCCACCAGTTACTAGGTCATAAAGACTTGATCTATAGGTAATCTAAATAACTTTGTATTGATTAATATGTTTTGATCGTAAACTTTTTCATTTTATACGACGTCGGGAATAGTTTTGGATATGAAAATACAGTCCTATCTTTGTCCTTTAGGGTTCGTCGTGTCCGTCCGTCCGTCTTCGGCTTACCTTCCCAACGGACTTAGAAAGACGAAACTTTGTATAGATGTACTGTATATTCATCCCGCCGTCAAAGTGCTAAAAATAAAACACGAAATTTGTGTGTAATATCCAATGGTAAATGGTACCTTTAGTACGCGAGTCCGACTTGTTGGCCGTTTTTTTTTTCTTTCACATTGGTTTCAGTGGCAAAATCATTGATAAGCCACTTAATGCTATACTATTTTATACCACAGTATGTCTTTATACTTTTATAGATTGTATTAACAATTTTTTTTTTTCAGTGCCAAAAGTGGAGATCGTGGATGAACGCGGGAAGCCTCTACAAGACAAGTTCTACAAGGAAGGCTCCATCATAGAGCTGAGGTGTCTCGTCAGCGAAGTGCCAGGACCATCGAGACAAGTCAGTTGGAAACACAAGGGGCGGCTTCTCAACTTCGACACGAAAAGAGGCGGTGTCAGGTAAGTTCTAGAAGAACTACAATAACTTCTGTGACTTTTATTTTTGCGAGAATACAATTATTTTTACGTATAATGATTCCAGTTGCTGACAGGGAAGTAATAAAAAAATAAGTTAAAAACTATAACCCGACTACGTAATAAAAAGGGGGTCTAAAAATGCCAAAACAAGAAAATAATTTAGATAGTAATCCAGAAATGCATAGGTACAAAAAAGGTCAAGCTAGAGCCGTGGTTAGGGATGTTGCCTTCTGTGGAATATCACAGTTTTACAAATAAAATTTTATAATTGTTGATTAAAGGTACATAAATCTGAAAGAAATAGGTATTTAGAGTGACGCGATTAAAAAATATAAGCAAATAAAAAATATTGTCCATCCCTTTCTCGCAAAACGATTCGTGACGTCACAGCCTGCTACCGCCATACATTTTGTGATTACAAATGTATGGCGGTAGCAGGTTGTGACGTCACAGGCCGATATATCGCTCTCTTTCATATTGTAAATTTCAATAGTTTATATCTACGTTATTTTTTCAGATATACAAAAATGGGTTCTGGATTGTTTATTAACATGTTGACTAACATCGAATAGACGAAAAAAATTTTTTTCGGCAACATGCCTATTGGCATCTAAACTGCAGTTTACACTAAGACAAGGCCTAGAGGAGTTTCAGACAGACGGGTGCGATTTGAAATCGACTGTACCGAACCTTATAAATTGGGTGCGACCACGGCTCTACCTTGACCTTTTTTGTACCTATGCATTTCTGGATTTCTATCTAAATTATTTTTTTGTTTTGGCATTTTTAGACCCCCTTTTTATTACGTAGTCGGGTTATAGTTCTTAACTTATTTTTTTATTTCGTATTTTTCCGTTTCCCAATCGAACATGTTTTTGGAATAATATGAATAAGAATAAGTTATAACGCGTTTCAAATGAGAATAGGAACGTCATTGACCTTTTTCTGTCAAATATCACTTGAAAAGTGCGATTTTCAGAAAAACTTAGGTATGTGCATATAAATATTAATAGTCTTGCAACGAATTTAAGCCTTCAGTTCGGCCTGAACGGATGCAAAATCGTATCATGTGTGGGCTCGAATCCGTTCAGGCCGAACTGACGTCAGTTGGGTCTAGGGTTGCCAACTCTTTTTTTCAGATAAAGTACAATGATAGATAGGAAAAAGTACATTGTATTTAAAATAAAATACAATTTTTTTATTATCATTATTATGTTTAGATACGGTATGTTCTTATTATTGTTTTTTGCACTTTGTATCAAATTAGTATATTTACCTTTACAGTCCATATTTAAATTAAATTATGATATAATAATACATTTTTAATCAAATTCAGAGACACTTTGTTTCTTTCGTCTCTCCATTTGCTATAGATCACAGAACATTTTCGGAATCTATACTAATATTATAAAGCTGAAGAGTTTGTTTGTTTGTTTGTTTGTTTGTTTGTTTGAACGCGCTAATCTCAGGAACTACTGGTACGAATTGAAAAATTCTTTTTGTGTTGGATAGTCCACTTATCGAGGAAGGCTTTAGGCTATATAGCATCATGCTAAACTCAATACGAGCGGAGTACCAATCAAGAATGTTACAAAATCGGGGGTCTTTTTTTCCTTTTGAGAGCTTTCGCTACGTACGCTGCGGAAACGGTTAAAGTTTCGCTAAAATGATGTATGGCAGAATTGTTCCCCTTTAAAAGTTCTAAAAAAAAGTCCGCGACAGTATATGTCTATCTTTTAAGGTTGGCTCACTATAACCTTTTTATACTTACCAAATTTGTTCTAAAAGTAAGCATTATTTGTGAAGGTGTTTTCATAAAGATTATATTAATCCTTATCCAAGTAAATACGTTATTCATTACAAGCATTTAATCTAGAAGAAATTTGCCGTTTACATCATTTGATTTCAATGAGTATTTTAGAAGATATCGCAGTAATAAAATAATCATGCGCACTATAGTAAGGCGCGCGGAGCGGGCGGGCAATCGTGAGGTGGAAGCGCTTCTTCTACGTAAATGAAGTCGCGGGTAAATTTTAGCGATATCCCAAAGTAACTATTCCACGCGGACGAAGTCGCGGGGAAAAGCTAGTATATAATAAAATTGAAATGACTTTATAAAAGTTTAAAAATTTATCATTGCTCTTATTAAACACTTGCAGTGCAGTTATTGTGCAGTTAATAGTTCTAAAGTATATTGTAATAAAGTTAGCTAGTTAGTAAGTAAAGAAATTTTTCCATATAGATCATCCATATCTACATTAAGTTTTTGCAAATTTATATTTTCAATTATCTTAACATGCAATCGATGTATTTCGCTATATGTACGAAAAAAATCATAATATTATTATGACTAAAGATTTCGAAATCCTAAAAGAACAAATAGTGAAAATAAAGTATTTTCGTGTACTTTATTATTCTCATAAAGTATAGAGTATAATTACCTGAAATAACGTACAATGCTTTATTATAAAGTACGAGTGGCAACCCTAGTTTGGTCGGATGCGATTTCTTCCGTGTGTGTGCTCGAATCCGTTCAGGCCAAACTGACGTCAGTTATGTTTGAAACGATCGGCCTCTCGTGTATGGGAGCCTTTAAATAGTAATCAATGATCTCAACATAAATTTAACTATCATAACAGTCTAAATTCGAAACAATATGGCGACGACTCGATCCTGTTCTCATTTGAATCGCACTATACTAATGAGCGCGAAGCGAGCCAATTTTTAAGAACAATAATAATAATATAATATTTATCAAATAAAATATATTTTATAAAAGTAAACTAATATGTATAATATAAAAATTATATATTTAAATAGCCTTATATTACGTAATGTTCGAAAATTGGACAACTGGGATTGTAGGTACGACCGCATTTTCAACGTGCATTTTGAGATATTTGTGCAAGTACGCCATAAATATGTATAATATATATACATATTTGTGATGTGCTTGCCAAGACCTTTCTTTTGATACCAAACACGTGATGATTATCTCGGTTTAATTTTTTTAGATGTTAGAATTTGAGGTTAAATTTTAAAAATACAAAAAAAAATATATAGCCTATGTTACCCGCGGCATCATTACGAATCTATTCACACCTCATTTATTAAAATCGGATCAGTAGTTTAGACGCTACGAGGGAACAAACATACATACATACATACATACATAGACTGCCAAAATCATTACCCTTTCTTTTCCTTCCTTCGCCGTAGTCGGGTAAAAATGAATCTCGATAAAATCCGTTACAGTTCGATCTTGTATAGGATTATAGGAGCCAAAGGGCCCAGTTAAACGAGTCGCGCGAATGCCGAGCACCAGTTTTCAATTTATAACAAATTGAGCTTTATCCTACAACGTGCACCTAATATCAATCACCCGACCCGCCACCGTATTACGTAAAAATAGCGATTAGCAAAAATCTTGCAATCATCGCGCGATAGACGCACAATCGATTGCTGAACGTCAAATAAAATAGTATTACCTATGCGATCGATTGCTAATCGCTCGCTGTTGTGTTTAAATGCACTTTGCTTCATTTTCGCTTATTATTGCTAACTGACAGTTCAAATCGCTCGCTGATTGCTTTCGCTTTGCTGCAAAAGTATTACGTAATACGAAAAATTAGACAGCAGCAGTAAAGAGATTGAACGATTGATTGCAATTTATATATTAGTTCCTTGATTGTTCGGTAGAGGCAGTACTGTCGCTAGGTTGCTTCTGCTAGGTTTTTGCAGATACGTAATACGAATTTGCGATTTTAGAGCAAAAATTGCGCAATTTTTGCTATTGCTTGGCTTTTGCAAGATACGTAATAAGCCCGCGGGTAATTGCTAAGAACCTGTAAGTTGTGGCCTAGTCGATAAAGAACAATTTGCGGCGGCTGCGTTGTGAATTACTTGTGATTCTTGTGGTTATATAAACGCGCCCAAATCCTCCTCACATTAAGGAAAGACCTAAGTCCTAGCAGCGGGGACGTATAAGTTAGTTATACCAAGAAAATGTACACTTAAATTTATTGCTTAGAATATATTGATTGCTCAGAACTATTAAGCAAGTTAGAGCTTAGAGTACCGACCGGCTCGCTTAGGAAATACCAACTCCTTCACGTTCCGTTTGCTCCTACCACCTACCGTCAGCGTACAATACAGCGTCTCGGAGTACCGACATAGATTTGTTCAACACTAGCATGAAAATTATAAGAAAATCCTTAACAGACCATTTCTTTAATAATAATTGTTAATATTGTATTTTATTTTAAGTGAAATGTCTACCTCAACTTTAACATTATAATATTAGTTAATCGTGAAAACTTGTAATTGGCCCTAGCTGTAAGTTTTCCTTGAAAAATAAAATTAAATATTTATAATGCGGTCAACTAAACCAACCCTTTTGTATTAAGGATGCGTTTACAAAGACATAAATTGTCTGTTTTCGTCACATGTTGCGATCAAATGAAACTAAATTCTACAAACTAAGGCCCACTTGCGCCAATCCGGATTAAAGTTAACCCTGGGTTAAAAGTCATGTTAGGTATCTCTCTCATTATTCGTATTTGTGAAAGAGAAAGCATGATATTTTAACCCAAGGTTAACTTTAACCCGGATTGGCGCAAGTGGGCCTTATAATACTATTTGTGAGAATTTATTTATTCTAGATAAATTCTCACAAATAGAGAATTTATCTAGAATATAATTAAAAAATTAATGTTTAACATTATACATAAAAATAGCATAAAAACAATTTCTCTTCTACCCACACCTCTTCACCCAAAATTTATAATAAAAGTAAAATTAAAAATTTTAAAAACCCCCGACACAAAAAATAAACTCTAAAAAATAATAAATAATATTTTAAACCTATTATAATTATATTATCACATATAATATTAAGTAAGTTGAAATAATTTTATTTTCCAATCGTCGCCTCGTCGGGGGACCGCTAAAGTTTATAAAGTATTTTTACAACAACAGCTAATTAATTATTACATTTAAGTAGGTATGAGCAAATTTTTTTCGGAGTAAATTCTTTTGTTCATTCTGCGACTACACGTGTTTTTTTCACATAGCGGTCCCCCGACGAGACGACGATTGGAAAATAAAATTATTTCAACTTACTTAATATTATATGTGATAATATAATTATAATAGGTTTAAAATATTATTTATTATTTTTTAGAGTTTATTTTTTGTGTCGGGGGTTTTTAAAATTTTTAATTTTACTTTTATTTTATCCTTTTTAAAGTAGGTATAAATAATGATTACCTTACCATTTACATACTTTCAACATTATTGAAGTAACATGGTACCAAATTTCGAATCGATAGGACATGTGGCAACTAATAAAGAAATCCCCCCTCATCAACTAATAAAGAAAAGATGATCTTCAAATGGCTAATCAGGTCATGGTTACCTTACCATGTTCTTTAAATATCGTTGAAGTAACACGGTACCAAATTTCGAATCGATCGGACATAAGAAAGTTAGTCAGATCCCCTCATCAACTAGAAAAGAGCTGATCATCTTCAAACGGCTGATCTTCCCACCACCAATTTTCTCATCAAACGAAGCTACGAACACTGTCGATTAATTCATCAATATTCTCTTTCAGTGCGCTTTCATTTGAGACCTTACTCGAGTATATTTGCACATTCGGATTTTCTTCCCCGCTTTCACCCCCCACAACTTTTAAACGACTCAACCGATTTTCATCAAACATGTATAAGAACACTCGCATGTAAGTCACCTTTAATACAAAAGAAACTAAATTGAAATCGCTTCATCCGTTCGGGAGCTATGATGCCACAGACAGACAGACAGACAGACAGACACACCCACAGACAGACAGACAGACCGACAGACAGACAGACAGACAGACAGACAGACAGACACGTCAAACTTATAACACCCCTCTTTTTGCGTCGGGGGTTAAAAATAGATCGTGTTTGGGATCATTTTTCTATTCTTATGTAGCTTATTTTGTTTGTTTCAAAATACCCATAAACATCGGATAATTTTTATAATCACCTAGATTTCTTATGTTTGCGCGAATATTGTTCATTGTTTTAAACACTTACGGATAATTGCCTTGAATTCGGTTAAAAATAATCTAACAACATTCAAATTTGATTTAGAAAATTATAAAAAGTCTCCTCAAAATGTCCTTTTATTACACAACATTTTTCTAAAGAAGTGTCAGTCCATAATAATCTACTAAAGCAATTGTTGTTCGCAAAATAACTCCCCACACCGATCTCGGTGATGGTGGCCGTTTTCATTCAAACCAGGCCAGTTAAGCAGGAGTAATTTTATATTTCCCAAGTGTGTGCGCAGTACACAAGAGCACTCTCTCTTCCTTTACTCTCGTAATCCAGTGGGGCGGGTAACCGACACGACTGACGAGAGATCAGGCGCCGGTCCGTCTTTTTACATGCCCATCCTACGTATGGATCATCTTTCTTGTCAGACAATCAGGTGATAAGCCTGCATTATCCTAACCAAACTTGGAAAAAACATTTTTTGTTGTTCCAATGCGGGAATCAAACCCACGACCGGAGGTCGTGGGTTCGATTCGGTCGAGAGCCAATGCTCTAACCACTAGACCACGAAGGCTGTTGAATTTAACAATATTACATTATATTACCAAGATATCAATACAAAACAATCAAATAACAGTTCGGTTTGGGGAGATAAAATCAATAGCTAATGTAGGGGAAAACTCAGTTAAGCATGAACAGGAATGTGTTTGAAAATTTTTGCTGGGTTTGAAAATTATACGCTCATTTCTGGGCAGAATTATTCATTCATTAATCATTCAATTTGTTCATTAATAATTCAAGATGCGTTCCTGTTCGAATTACACGGCATTTTTATTATTGGATTGTATTGAACGAATGCTCAATTTTATCTTGTATCAGGAATAAGCCATATTTTGAAGACTTGTTATTGCTTGTACCTAAATAAAATTTTCTGAAACATTAATATTATGTTTGTGTTTACTTTATCACGGGCATTTAATTCCTCTAACGATCATTGACGTGTGTGATGAAATTTTATGACAAAAAAAAAAGCGTAAAACTGGTAGTTGAACTGCGTATATTTATTTGATCTAACATTTTAACTATTTATTAAAGGTCAACGACTTGTTTACATTCTACCTACGAACAAAACTCAATGCAATCAAAAACCAAACTAACTTTTCCTCTTTTTTATATTAGTATAGATTGGCATCACCTATGGCAGAACACCTTCGAAATATTCCTTAACAAGCAGAATGTTATATCTTCGCGATATTTTCTTTATTCATAATTATTATGAGCATTATTTGACTGTGGTGTCCGCACCACGACCTTAACAAAAGTCCTATCCGGGCATGGCATCCGGGATCAAACATGTGCCGCGGCGCCGTTTTGAGCGCAATCGGGTATTTGACAACATGTAAAAATTTAGTTTTTAAAAATAAATTAAGAAATAATTAGGTATTACAACTTGATAAAGATAAAAAAACTTGAGAGGTGTCAAGGGACACCCGGATGGAACGAAGCTCTATGAAAGAGTCAGAGAAACACGCGCACGCCGCACGGCTTACAGCTATAGCAAAGTGTCGTTACAACTTTTGGTCTTAATTTTTTCCGTTTAGCCTCCTTTCGCAACGCGCGATAAGGAACTTCGTTCCAAAAAGGATTAAGGATTTTACGTGTAGTTTTGTAATTATATGCATTTCAGTCACAAAAAAGTTGAAATTTATATTTTTTTTAAACATTAGTGTATAAAACCTACATGATTTGTTTACTTACATCAAATACAAAAATATTTACTATTACGAGATATTTACTATTACGAGATTAGATATTACGAGATATCAGAAATTTTGTGCATAATAAATGACCATACATTTCGTAGCAACTCACTAACGAGTGACGTCATTTACTAGTACGACTTCTTTATGGGGCGTTTTCACGAGACTTACAAAAGTGTTTCAAACAATCCGCAATATCTTTGAAAATTTTGATTTTTAGTATAATATCTTTTGTACACTGTCTTATTTTTAGAGCACTATTAATTTATGTAATAAAAAAATACAGTGAAATACCGTATTGAAGCAAAATTTAGTACTTTTAGGTCATTAAGGATCAGTTCACACCGTGACGCGTGCTAAGCTACGCATCGCTACATTTATAAGATAGCTATTATTGAACTTCATTTGATACACAAAAATATACTCGTTTCATATGACATATTAAGTCACTAGCTGTTTCCCGCCCGCGTAAATATACAATCGAGTATGCCGCGTAATTCTAAACTTTTCCGGGATAAAAAGTAGCCTATGTTTTAATCCAGAGCCTAAACTACTAGCATACCAAATTTCATCAAATCCCGTTCAGTAGTTTTTGCGTGAAAGAGTAACAAATATCCATCCATCCTCACAAACTTTTACTTATAATATTAATTGTAGTATATAACACTACACATAGCGCTTTGCATCGTGATTTGCATGATTTGACACTTACACTTAACGTATATATTATAAGTAAAACAAATATCTTTTACTAACTAGGTAAAAAGTAGATAATGTTCAGGTAGTTCAAAATGGTTTAGTAGAAACACAACACGAAACTCAACCTTTATTAATTAAATACACAAAAACTTTCGCATTCATTAAATTATACAGTTTGTAAATTTATCAAAGCGTATCTAGTTATAAAATAAATGCTTTAATTAAAAACGATACGTCTGTGTGAACTGAGTTATCCTGGTCTATAAATCTAAAGGCCGATTCAAACAAATGGGGGTAGTTACTAAAGTAAATTAACCCCAAATTTGTCTATAAACCTATGTAAATAAGTGTCCGGGCCCGTTTTATATTAGCCGTCGGGCTACTTTATCGAAATCGAAGGCATTATTTAATCAATGGTTAAATCTAGGATCAGATACATTTGTTTGAACGTAAAGAAATATGCGCAACTCTAGGTGATACATTTATCTTACTTACTAATGCAACATGCCATGGATGGGCATGTAGTAAGTCGGTCCTGCATCTAATCTCCCGCCAGTCGACGTGTCGGTCATCCGTCCTACTGTGTTACCAGAGGAATAGAAGAGAGAGTGCACTTGTGTACTGCGCACACACACTTGTTAACATTAAAATAACTCCTCCTGCACCATCACCATAATCGGTGTGGGGAGCGGTCAGTTTTAGAGGATAAGTGGAAATAACCTGTTTATTGTTTGTTACTTTCACTATAAAACCCCATAAAAATTGGCGCACAGAGAGTTTATAGCTAGAATTGTTGGAATTTGATTAAAACCAGATTTTACAATTATCCACACCATGCATATTCAACGGTAAGAATAAGAGAGAGAGCACAGATAATCATAGACGAGACATGGACAAAATTTTCACAGATTAAAAATTGCCATTATATTAAATTTGTGTTTAATTTTCAATATCCCCCTTAAATAAAATTTAAACCTATCTTCGAGGAGCAGTAACCCGGCTTCTTATACGGTGTTGCTTTTGTTAATGAGTCAGCAACCATTAAGTCAGTTTGTATGTACTTTACACTGATAGCTCCATCGCTGATCTTGTTACGGAGAAAATGATGCCTCACATCTATATGTTTCGTTTTTGGATGATAGCCAGTTGACTTAGAGAGTTTGATTGAGCTTCGATTATCGCTATAAATTGTCATGGGCTCATTCTTTAATAAAGGTCAAAATGTCTATTGAATTTGCTTGAGCTTAGGCTATTAGTAGCCTCTTGTACACATGATGATAAAGCCATATACACGGCTTCGGTTGTGGAGAGGGCAACAGTAGGCTGGCGTTTAGAATTCCAGCTGATTGCTCCTCCCTGAAACAAAAATGTGTAACCAGTGCAAGAACGACGATCATCTTTAGAGCTCGCCTAGTCTGCATCACAGTAACCATGAGTCATATTCTCTACTAGATCAAGTTTATAACTTAATCTGTAATTTTCTGTACCTTTCAGATACCGCATAACTCTCTTCAAAGCTTAATTATTTTTATTATCATAAATAGTAGTCGTTTCCCATGTGTTATTTTCTAATAAGGATTGATACTCCTCGTCCATTGCTACTCTCCAATGTTCAGCATCGGTGCTCGATAATGCGTCTTCAATAGTTTGTGGGTCTGAAAACTATTGAACAGACAAAAAATTATTATGCCTCTGATGTGATCTTAGAGTGATATTTCTGGTAAAATCATCATCATTTATGATGTCATCACTTGTGCTGTGATAATACGTTTCATCATCAGACCCATCTAATACAGAACTATCAAAAGTGTCAGTATTTGAGTGTAACTGAAAGTCATCCTATGCCTGTATCTCATTAAGCGTTCCATCATCAGTATATACTACCTCATCATTTTCAGAATTAAAAGAAATATTTGTTAACGGTTTGGTAGGTAAGGGTTCCAAAGTACTATCATTACTGTCCGGAGATTTTTCAATGAATATTACAACAACAACACTTATACAAATTTTTATTAGGTACCTATAGCAAAATGTTCGGTTCCTTCCGTTGACTTGCTAAATAACCGCCCCACAGCGGGCTAATTTTAGTCTTCACTTTTTACGCGCAATACCATATCTACCTCTTTTTAATTTAATACATCTATGTTTATACCTATCAAATTTTAGCCGACAAACCTCTAATTAATAATAACATTTTATCTAAAGTTGCCATGGAGGCGTTCATTATTTTAAACCACATTGTTGGTCGGTCTGTAGGTTACAGAAAATGCTTCGATGTAAATAATTGTCTTTATTGAGGCCAAATATTGAACTACCTTTTATTACATTCTCACCACCAACAAGGTTCCGTAAATCTGTGAAAATCTAGGTTAAGCTTAGCCTGATAAATTATTATTATTATTATCGGCCGCTGTTAGGGAACCGTCAACGCTCTTGTAAATATTTAATCTTATACTTTGTAACTTAAAATGCGCAATTTTCCAAGGATAAGACCTAAGCTGGATCGATTATTTTTCTCCTCCAAAACTCCCTACATACTAAATTTCATGGTAATCATAACATGGTATATCATGGTATACAAGATTGTCTCGTTTAAAGTATAAAATTAATGGTAATACATGCATCCGTCCGTTTTCAAGAAACCGATAGTATATACAAGATTGTCTCGTTTAAAGTATAAGATTACTCATAATAAGTGTTTTTTACAGTGTGAAGTCGGAGGCGATGGGCAACGGCGCGCTCTCCCGCCTCTACATAGCAAACGCCAACAGGAACGACTCCGGCAACTACACGTGTTCACTCACTGACGTGGCGACGTCCGCCGTCGCCGTGCACGTGCTGAGAGGTATGTAGGTCTATGTATAGTAGCCAGTACACATTGGCCCATGTTGGCCTACTGCACGCCATCACCATTGTGTACAGGGGGTATTGGTACATAGTGGCGGACAATTGCCTATCGTGGTGCGCAATCCGAAACTTATCGGTTTTTTTGGCATACTTCAAAAGAATCGTGGCGTAGCGTAGTCTGTGGTGTTCACACAATCGCCCATTGTTTAGTTCGTCTATAAAATTTTTAAACACTATTCTATTAGTTTAAAAAAATATTTTCAACTACTATAAAATTTTTTTACTCGTGTTCTGTTATTTGCAATAAACTGTAATTTTTAGTGAAGTGAACCCGAAATCGTATTGAACATGAATTTTATTAAAATATATGGCGATTAAAGCATGGTTATTGTATAACTTTTACCATAATTTAACAGTTATCCCAAATTAATGAAATAAGACATTTGTTTCATTATATGAAATATAATATTGTGTAGTGATTTTAATGTATACGCTAATTAAGTTTTTTTACAGATATTGATTATAAAGAAATATGTTAGTCGAAATTACTTAAATACTGTAGATTATTATAAATTATATAATTGTAAAGTTTATCTATTAATAATATTATATTTGAATGTTCAATAATGCACGCATTATGTTTAAAACAAAGTCATATTATTGCTTTCCTAATATTAGTTATACTTCTGTAATACTTGTAAGCAGTGTACATAAATAGCCGCGGCCGTAACGTCCACGTCGCCCCCTCCGACTTCGAAATTCGCTGAGGAACTATCGTTCGTCACCGATTTTCTGAGTGAAATGGAGCCAATCGACCCGGTTGAGCTCTCTATTCTTACCGCGAAGCTTAAAGGCTCGAAAACTGACCGCATTATGGCGTTGTCAGACCACGCAGACTTGATCAAAAAGATCAAGGCATCCCCCGCCGGTAATTAATGGATCCTTCGGGAAGGATTAAGCCGCACTCATTACGCGTCGTGTCTTTCAATACGAACGGCATCCGTAATAACATTGACGAAATCCGCGATTTCGTCACCAGGCATAATGTAGATATTCTTCTAGTGCAGGAGACGTTCTTAAAACCTAGTATGAGGAGCCCAAAAATAGCAAATTACAAAATTATCAGAAATGATAGAACTCGATCCCAACTCGGAGGTACTATTATTTATTATAAAAAATCCCTCCATTGTATTCCTTTAGAAGTACCGACCCTAGAAACAATGGAGTGTTCCATTTGTCACTTAAGTATGTCCGGCCATGAGCCCATTGTTATAGTAAGCGCGTACCTTTCAGGTACTAAAAAATTACTTTCTAGCGATTTACAATCGCTTTTCGACTTAGGAAATGCCGTCCTAATTGCCGGCGACTTAAATTGTAAACACCGCGAGTGGGGAAATGTTTATAACAATACAAATGGCCTTATACTACAAAGGCTAATCGATTCTTTTAATTTTGCTATTCTAGCCCCCAATGACCCCACTCGTTATGACACAAACCAACACATCAACGGTGTCATATGCGATCCTAGTACTATTGATAAAGCTTTAATAAAAAACGTTTCTCTCAATATCTCTATTGAGACTCTCCACGAGCTTAACTCGGACCATAGACCGGTTATGATTACACTTGGTAATTTTAACCCAAATTATTCCAGTACTAGAAGGATCATTGACTATAAATCCCTGGCGGAGAACATTAAAGTCCTTCAATCGAGTCACCTCGATAAGATTCCCGATACAATAGATAGTAAAGAGGTCGCCATAGAGGCCGCCTCCCACTTGACCGAACACTTGGTAGCGACCATAGAAAATTCATCTAGGGATGTGTCAACGAACCCCAAAGTTCGCTGGCCCCTCCCAGAGGACATAAAGGAGTCCATCAGACTCAGAAATGCGGCCAAACGCACCTATGATCGCTACCCGTCGGAAGAGTGGAGAAAAGCCCTCCGCCATTACGAAAGGGAAGTTAAATATAAAATAAAACAACACAAAGCCGAGAGTTGGGATCGACTTCTCAGTGATTTAGAGCCGTCACACGTGGCCTACTGGCCGCTCGCGAGGGCCCTCAAAAGTAATACGGAGAGCGACATGCCTCCATTAGACAGATTAAATCGACCTCCCGCTCTAGAAGATATCGACAAGGCTGAATGTCTAGCCGATAACTTAGAACAGCAGTGCCGGCCGAGTACCCTCCCGATTGATCCCACGCACCTTAGCTTAGTAAATAGTGAGGTCGAAAGACGACTTTCGAGGCCACCTGATGACGACAGGGTGAGGCCGGTGGACTCGGAGGAAGTCCAAGACATTATTAAGTGTTTAAATGCCAGAAAGGCCCCAGGCCTCGACGGTATTTCTAACAAAACACTTAAAATGTTACCGTCCGAACTAATTCAACTCCTCGTGAACATCTTTAACGCCCTCTTAGTAGGATGTTCATTCCCAGACTTTTGGAAAGTAGCTATTGTTATAGGTATCCATAAACCGGGGAAACCCCGGAGGGCACCTGGTAGCTACAGACCGATCAGTCTAATTAGCTCCCTTGGAAAAGTCTATGAAAGAGTTATTCTAAGACGCCTCAATGACGTCATCACCGACAAAAAACTCTTCCCAGACGAGCAGTTTGCCTTCCGCAAAATGCACAGCTGTCCCGCTCAGGTACACCGCCTAACGGAGTACATTATCTCTAATAAGAATGACAGGAAGATGACATGCGCCGTCTTCTTTGATATTGCAAAAGCCTTTGATAAAATTTGGCACAACGGACTGTTGTACAAACTTTACCAAATGGGCATACCCGATAGTTTGGTACTATTAATAAGTAATTATTTAAAAAACCGTAAATTTCATTTCCGCGTGGAAGGCGCACTGTCATCGCCAAGATATATGGAGGCGGGAGTCCCGCAGGGCTCGGTCCTCTCGCCCTCCCTATACAACCTGTATACTTATGACATCCCTAAACACGCTAAGGTGCAACTAGCCATGTTCGCAGACGATACAGCCCTCTATTTCGCGCATAGGGTTCCCTCCTACGCTTCTAAAAAACTCCAGGAGACAGTCACCGATCTCGGTGAGTGGTTCTCCAAATGGAGAATAGAAGTAAACCCCGACAAAAGTCACGCCATCCAATTTGACAGAAAAGTGTCCCAAACCATACGTTATGGTGCCCGTAGAAATATGAGTCCTATTAGCCTGCACGGTAACATCATCCCAGAGACTAATAAAGTCAAATATTTAGGCGTAGTACTAAACAAGTCGATGACCTTCACGAATCACATCTCCAATACGATACGAAAAGCGAAATTTGTACTCTACAAATTATATCCGCTATTAAATTCGCGAAGCAAAATGTCCCTAAGACATAAGCTTACTTTGTATAAGGTTTGCATTAGAACGATACTCACTTATGCGTGCGTCTCTTTCGCACAAATAAGTGATAACCAGATGGACCGATTGCAAAAAGTCCAAAACCGGTTTCTGCGCATGGCAACAGGTGCCCCCTGGTACATGCGAAACATCGACTTGCATAGAGACTGCGAATTAGTCACGATTAAAGCGTATATCAAAGAACTCGTAGAGAGATTCTTTGATAGAAGCAAAGTTCACCCAAACCCTCTCATTCGAAAGGCCCAGGACTACGAACATGACGCAATGACATTTAGATACCCCTTCAAACGGCCTAAGCATATCTTAGCCGATCCTATAGACCCGATCACAAAATACGTAACGTACTGTGTACAGTTACGTAAACACAAATCACACGCACCCGGTTTGTTAGTAAAGCACCGGGGTCGACGCCGGCGCCTACCCCGAGGACCCATATCAAACACTGACACACGTACCAACGTACAGACAGACCCAAACACGGGACCGAACCCGAGCCCGAGCTCGAGTTCGCATCCCAGTAGCTTAGTGTCACTACAAAATAGTGTCCGCGACCGCGATATTGTTATAGAGAGCTCTACCAATACCGCGAACCTCATCGACATTAGGACTTACGCGCGCGAGTCATCCCGACCGTACGCGGAAGGGGAGAGGGACGGCCCTCTCAGTTCCGAAATCATTAACTACACGAGCTCCTCTATCGCGATAACTCCGCCGCTAGTTTTTGCTACCGCGCGCGAGCAACCTCACTCATCAGAGAGTGAGGAAGGGGTCGGACCCCTTAGCGGGGGGGACCCGAGTCCCTCCCGTCCTAAAAATAGCTTACCCGTAGCTGTCCCCAACAACCGATCTGAACTTCACCCGGGTGAAGTTAGGGAGGGCCAACCCTCCCATAAAACTCTAAACTAACCAACTAGCCACCAGGCTAGTTATAGCCCGACAAAGCTAGAGCGGTCTTAACCCGACCGCTAGCGTAGACCCTATCGAAAAAAAAAAAAAAAAAAAAAAAAAAAAACCCCCGCCAATCGTGATTGTTTCGCCGGACAGCAATGAACCATGCGCCATTGTGTGAACACCAAGTGATCGTGGCCTTCATTTGTGCATTGCATAGCAGGGACCAACATAAGCCATTGTGTACTAGCGCCTTTACGGCGTTTTCACATTATCCGATACGATATCGAACCACTTTTCCACCACAACAACAGCGACCAGCAATCAACCTCAAAAACCCTTTGATATGATCTCAGGGTTGCCCGAATTATTTATTTATTAATTATAGGCTTCATACATTTTACTTGTTCTTGGCTATCGGATATCCGGATAATCGGATAAAATGCTCAAACAGTGTTAGGTAAACTTTAATTTTAAGACTTTACACATAAGGCCCGCTTCACCCTAGGGTGCGTCTACCATACACTTTCACGTGGCAGAAGCGCTGCTGTCGCTTATGAAGGCAATGAAATACCTTTTTTATTTTACCAGTAAATGTGCAAACATATTCTCCAACGTAAAGAAATTATGCCCATAAACACTGGTAGGAAAAACTTACAAAAATATTTAAAATGTTCCTATAACATATCAGAAACCCGTCAGTGTTTTTGCATTGTTATTTTTTCTAATTTCTTTTTTTCAGGCGAGAACCCTCTAGCGATGCAGAGGGGAGGCGCGGCTACATTGCACTCTACGCTGATATTATTCTGCACTTACATTAGCTGACATTTGGCCAGCGCATTGTTTGCGCTAAACTTGTGCTAAAAACACTATACTGTAAAAATATGCATAGACATAAATATCCATAGACTTAAGGTTACTGACTTGTGGTGTGATTGTTGTAATGGTCTATACTATCGGCAAAAATGTTCATGTAAATAATTAATTTTTGAATCGAAAATAGTTTTTATAATTACCTACATTCATCGTGGTCTTTATTAGTAACTGTAGGTACTTAGTACCTGATAAGTACAAAGGTTAATTAAAATTTTACATTAAAAATAATACGATTTAAATAATATTAAATTCTTTCCATTCTCATATAAAATCATACGCACTAAATCACCTACCTGAGCCTGTTTCACAATAGGCAATCGGACAATTTTTTTTTATTGCATAAATGAATAGTACTCTTAAATATGAGTAACTTCTCAGAATAAACCGTATATCCAAAGTCAATATTTTCAAAGGTACAGCGATTTGTATAAAAAAATTCGCGAGCCTCCTAAAAACGCTCCATACTAAAGTCGACCTACAAATGACGTCACTTGTAGGTTATAGTATATGAAGTAGCATATGAAGTATATGGCTGCAGGAATATATTTGTAAATATCTCCGATATTTGTGCGTTTAAGTTCATACTTACCATAATGAATGTTTTTTGTATATTATATGATGTGAGTAAACTAATGATGTAGGTTTTGTTTACCAATTTCGCAAAAAAAAAATTTTTTTTGGTATAAAGACTCGCGAAATTTTGTATACAAATCGCTGTACCTTTGAAAATATTGACTTTTGATATACGGTTTCTTCTGAGAAGTTACTCATATTTAAGAGTACTATTCATTTATGCAATAAAAATAATCAGTCCGCTTGCCTATTTTCTAATAAATGTCGGATAGCTTATTCGGAAGTTTTGCTGCTACTTTATCGAGCGACAGAAACAAAACATGCAAATAAGCTGTAGATTGTAAAACAGGCCCTTAGTAAAAGAGGTCACCTAATAAGACAGCTGGTAAATATGCTTCAATTTCCAGCGTCTCAAGAATTCTAGTTTTTCATCGCACTTTGTCACTAAATGTACTCCGTCCGAGTGCATTTTAAATTGCTCTCGCAGAAAGTGTTTACAGCACAACATTCTCACTGAATTGGATTATTCTTTTTGTTGCTCCAGTTTTTGTATTTTCAATTTGTCTAACTGGAACAATTTCTTCAATTATATTATGGCAGGATAAAATCAAAATCAAACGAGCAGGACAACAGTGATAGACATTTACTGGCGTTCCTGGCGTCCATGGGAACCCTCAGGGAACCCACACACCACAAGAATTACGGGTGAGTTAATGATGGTAATTAGGAATATTAGGTAGGTAAAATCATATGATACTTTGTTACAGACTACAGTAAAGCTTTCCTGTAAACAGATACACTACTAGCCTTTGTTTTACTAAACAATACCAAGTTGTTACGATTTTACGGGAATTCAAAATTCGCAAAATTATCTGGTCGCTCTAACTGTCGAGTGACGTCACGATATACCCGGGTCCACTTCATGTATGGTAGCCCCGTAGGTATATGGTAGGTAAAATATAAAATATTATTATTTTCTGATGCTAAAAATAAAATCTATACGCTATCCATGTCTGCATTAACTTTCATAAATATTTATTCATTTTAACGTATGGCTACAGTTCAAACTAGCGTGCTTATCTTTGACGTCACCGTACCTACTACTGAACGCTACTTTAAAATTAAATATCTTGGAAACTAATCAACGGGCCGAAATAATTATTTCTCGAGAATTTTTATTTTCCACGGAGAATACAGATAGCTGACATTTATGAATTCAGTGAACATTTTCCCTTGAAATTTTTTAAAAATGATTTTCATAATAATACTTTCGAAAAAAAGCATTTTATTTTAATTTCGATTTTTGTATGTATTTATTCATTTTATGTTACTCATCCTCCCCTTAGGGCCTTCTGACTTACTCTGTAAAATACAATGCGAGTTCTATTTTAGCTATTGTACGTTGGTTTTTTTGGCCGTAGTATCGCTCCTTTATTCGTGCCGAAGTATAGCTCGTCTAAAAGAAAAATAAATGATATATGTTATATAATTTAAGACAGAAAAATAATTGATGTTGCCAGATATTTTCCAATTAAGTGGGTTTTTTTTAATGGGCAAAAGGCCCACCACACATTCCTACCACTGCAACACCTGTGTAGCCTAACTCTATATAGTGTGTGTGTGTGTGTGTGTGTGTGATTAATTGGCGCGGAACCGAGCGTAGCTGTTGCGGGTGCGTGCGCATCGCCCTACAGCGCGAATTCAACTACAAATGCATCACGAGCTTAGATTATATACTACAAGATAAGGCACGCGAGGAAATTTTCAAACAAAACTTTCTGCCAATTTTGGTGCGGGGAGGGTAACTCCCACAATGAAAACAAAATCACATATTCACAAAAATATTGTAATCGTTACAAACTCACACATTTATAAAACTGCAACACTAGCTTATTTATTTCACACAAATAAGACTCGCGCTAATATAACAGTGTAGCGTACGCACTAATACACTGACATGTTAAGTGATGTTACCAATACAAATTATATCGATATATTGTCGATATGAATTTGTATTGGTCACATCTTCGTTATTTGAAAATAATGTAGGTATTTTGTTGAAATAAAACCATTCCGAATAATTCCGATATACATATTATATTATATTACACGTAAAAGTTATGGCAGCAATAGAAAACTTCACATACATAAGTAGTAAATACAGTCTATTCACGTTAAGTTTGCAATGAGTCGTCAGTACAAATTACAAATGTTAAACTGGCTTACCTTTATTGTCAAAAGTGAACACGAGCTAAGCGTCATTGCTTTCTAGACATTTGCACTGATGACTCACTGCAAACTTAACGCGTACCTATAGGCTGTATTTACGACTTATCTATGTGAAGCTTTTTAAAACCGCCATAGCTTCTACGTATACTATATACTGCATATACGCACATACATACGCTAATACTCACATACGTAGATATTATTATGAACACTAAACATACAACTCTCCTTTTTTGCAAACATCAAAGAAAAAATAACCTAACCTAATCAAGAATATATCAGGACACGTCTAAGGAGGGTTCCGTAACTATAAACGAGTAATATTTTGTCAAATTACTTCAAAAGTTACTGTCTGATTTGGTTCAAAATATTTTTCCTAGAGAGTTATTAGCATAATCTATCAGCATAGAAAATTGTAGTTTTTAAGTCTTATAGTTTAGAAATGCTAGGGGGGACCAACTTATAAATCACTTTGGAGGCCGATTACTCGAAAATGGTTGACTTTATAAAAAAGTTATGTATGAAACCTTGCCTTTATTTTAAAATACCTATTAAACGATACCCCACACGATGGGATAGAAATAAAAAAAAGTTCATCCCCACACCTAGAATATCTTATACGTTTAAACGAGCAATTCTTGTATATTTATGTATATGTATATAACCATGATCTTGGAAACGGCTCTTAACGATTTCGCTGAAATTTGGTATATGGGGGTTTTCGGGGGTAAACAATCGATCTAGATTAGTCTTATGTTTGGGAAAATGCGTGTTCGTGTTTTAATGCGTTTTTCTTTCCACGCAGAATATGGTCGCTAATTTCGTCCTGCCGGCCACTGTCCGTTTGGTCCAGCGGGTTAAGACGCGAATGGCAAGAAACGAGTGTTACGGGTTCGAAACCTGCTCGGTGCCTTACTTTTGTTTTTTTTATATGTTCAAGTATATAATTATAATTTTTTTATTTTTTATAGTTTTTAGACAAGTTTAAAAAAATGTAGTTAATGTTTGAGATTAAACACCTAATCTACACAGAAATCGATTGTAAATAATAATAATTATCAGTTCACATTTTACTTTTTAAGTTTATGTAGATTATCACCTAAACACCACCCACCATATTACAATAAATAGTCACCCAGGTACTAAAATTATTATTATTTTATGATGCCAAATCCGAGATCTATACACAATCTATGATCTAGCTACATAATACTAATCTGTGATCTATGACTGTACCAAATTTCATCCATTTATATTCATAATTAGGCTAGCGGTAGAAGCGCGGACAGACAGACAGACGGATGGACAGAGCGAAACTATAAGCGTTCCTCAAGTATTACGGAACCCTAAAAATGAACTGCGCTTCAAACAAGGAAAACTTGTGTCCCTCTGGCTGGGAACATCTTGATTTTATAACGATACCCCATAGTCCATATTTCAAACATCCAAATAAACTGTTCAGCCTTTCAAGTTTCAAAGTTGCGGTAGGGTAAATAATAAACATCACATACATACATGCACACTTTATACTCCTTGCTTGATCTGTCGTATAAAGTGTAAAAGCAATCCAATATTTTTACATCACAAAATATAAAATTAGTTTACCAAGAAAAAAATTAATTTTTATCGACATCGTTATTCTAGTGATTGTCACGTCACTCAAAAAGTAATAAAAAAGTTCCGCTATTCCGCTAATAATGATTAAAATCGATTACGCAAATAGTTTTTATGAACGCATTAGATTCAAAAATCTTATACCTCGTCAGAGGGGAAAGCTCATGTAAGGCGTATCCCGTAGTATAAGATCTAAGATCACGAGCCAGCAAACGCGCCGCCTTGAGTTCCCCGATCGCCGCTGAATTAAACCCTATCGATACTGAAACGAACATATTAAATGAACTCCGTATTTTTCGCCAAGAAATGCACGATTTCAAGTCCTGTCTATCGGATGGACTAGCAAAATGCCTAGAAAAAATAGACAGCTTTGACCGCAGAATTAAAGACGTAGAAGAGCAAGTTTTAATTATACCGACATTACAAGCAAAAATTGTTAGACTTGAGGAACAACTCGCACAACAATCTCAAAGCGCGATGAAAAACGAGATTGAAATTTTAGGGTTACAAGAAAACCACAACGAAAATTTGTCACATATTACTATGGTCATAGCAGCAAAGATAGGCGTGAACTTGCAGGATACAGACATTGACTGGGCTGCTCGTGTTGGACCGCAAAAGTCTAAGTCTAACGTAAGTTCACAGCATCAAGCGATCAACACCACCCCACCTAGACCCGTCATTGTCAGGTTAATACGCAAAAGTAAAAGGGATGAACTGATCAAAGGTGCCAAGACTCGCCGCACATTACCTTCTAATGACGTAGACGTACCGGGACCCAATAGAAAAAATTTCATAAATGAACACCTCACGAAGCAGAATCGTATCTTATTTCGCGACGCTAGAACTCGCACTAGAGAAAATGGATTTCGTTTCTGCTGGGTTAACAATGGAAGAATCCTTGTCCGCAGAGGAGAAGGATATCCTGCTATCACAATTAATAGCGCGGCGGATCTTGAACATATTCGAAAACACACCTCGAACCCAAAGGAAACGACTCCTTAAATTGTATTATTCTGTATTAACTTTAGAATTATTCAAGGCAAATAACTTTCTTCGTCCATTATATTGTGAACTGTATTTAAATGTAATTGTTATTCCTAACTACAACAAAAACTTGTCCCTGCAACAAGAAATTGATAAATTACCAAGCTATTCCTTATATAACCTACACAAAATAACTTTGTCTCCTAACAAAATACAACTGATAAGGATCCTACCACACATAATCCGCTGTAATAATTCATATTATACATTTACTTTTACTGACAACTATACAATGCTTCTAAACACATATTTTACGAAAGTCACTATTATTTTCCGACTATTAAAACTGAAATCTAAAACTATACAACTAATGTCTACTATAGCCACGTTTTACATTGAAAATAATAATTATTATTATCTATACCTTGTACGAACCGAACCAACTACCTACACAGACAACAGTTATAATCCAGTAACAACAAGAACTATAGTATATTTATATACACAGCGTTACAAATACATAATATTATTGACCGTTCAATTATCTGTTCCACCAAACAAAATTATACTTCTATTTAAAAACTTTTTTATATTACGCCCTAGAATATGGATAATTCAGATTTATTTAATGATATCGATGATACTCTTTCTATTAACTGTTGCTATGTCACCAAACCCGAGGACTGTGGAACAGCACTGACAAACTTTAATTTTAAATTTCTATCGTGTAACGTGAGAAGTCTAGGGCACAAAGCCGCTACAGGTCAACTCTATGTCACTCTAAGGCGGCTCGATATCAGTTTCGACGTCTTAGTGTTTACGGAATGCTGGTTTAACTCTCCAGACCTATATATCCCCACTATTCCTGGCTACTCTGCCTTTCACACAAAAAATGTCATGAACAAATGTGGTGGAGTAGCTATTTATGTAAGAGATTGCTGGTCTGCTAGGGCACAGGAGCCAACATTGGACAATGCAAATTGTCTCACTGTCAACATCGAAGAGCGCATAAATATTATAGGCGTCTACCGATCGCCGTCGACTACTAATACCCATAACTTTTTAACGTCACTAGATCAAATACTTGAATCTAACAAAGAGGTTATTACCACAGTAATCGTAGGAGATATAAACATCAACCTACTAGAAGAAACATCAGATAGTGTTGATTCCTATTTGAATACGATGACTGAATATGGCTTCCTCCCTGCTATCACCTTGCCGACTCGTTTACATTCATGCCTAGACCACAATTTTATAAAATCGTGCGAAAAGGCTTTGGGTGTTGTATGTAACTGCACTTTAACTGACCACAACTTGACCATGGCTGGTATTAGCTTAAAAGAAATTAAAAAACCAAATAAGTTATTGACGAGAACAAAGCTGAAAACTGACTATGATAGAATTCTTGACAATCTGAAGACAAATGACTGGAGTAATATCCTAAATGCTACTAATGTGAATGACGCAACAGTGTCCCTTAATAACACACTTGCAATCCTAGTAGACAGATTCACCACGGAGGTAAGGATTAGCAGAAGGAAACATAATTTAAAGCCATGGATAACACCGGGACTTTTGCGTTGCATGCGGCATAGAGACCTACTGCATCTGAAAGTAAAAAAAAACCCGAATAATGAAATGTTTACCATTTCATTATTCGGGTTTTTTTAAAACGTACACTAGGTATCGCAACTTCTGCAATCAGTTAATACGCAATCTTAAGTCGAACTATGAGAATAAAATACTTATTCAGAACCACCGGGACCCGAAGAAATTATGGAACGCAATAAAAGAAGTCTGTGACATTTCCCACGCTAAACCGGACACCCAAGAACTTCTGAAGAATTATACCTACCCTCAACAAGCAGTCAACTCATATAACACATATTATGCGCAAGCAGCTCCTAAGCTGGCGTCTAATATATTATACTTTTTAATTATATTAATTAAAAAATTAATTATATCTGAAAGTGAGGAATCGCTTTGCAAAAATGTAAAAGTAGACGTACTCACCTCAGACTCAATCTTCCTGAACCCGGTAGATTCAGCAGAAATTGACAGTCTTCTAACCGGTTTAAAACTGGAGAGCGCCCCAGCGCCGATTCGTTCTCACCTTTCTTGCTGAGGTATATCAAACCAACTATCTTAGCACCACTGACACACATATGTAACCTTAGTATAGAAACTGGAACCTTCCCCGACTGCTGGAAAACTGCCATAGTGCGTCCGATTTATAAATCAGGACCAAAAGATAAAATTGAAAACTACCGCCCAATCTCGCTCTTACCTTACTCTCCAAAATACTAGAAAAGGTTGTAAACAAGAGGCTTGTAAATTTTCTGGAAAGTCATAAGTTAATATCGGACCGTAAATTTGGTTTCAGACAGGGTTGTAGTACGGAGGACGCTATAGGGCTGTTGACGTCCACTGTTGCAGGAATCCTAGATGAAGGGAACAGGAGCATTGGAGTATTCCTCGACCTAGCAAAAGCCTTCGATACAGTTTCTATTCCACTACTACTACGTAAACTAGAAGGCTTTGGCGTACGAGGTAACGCCCTCTCCTGGTTCAGAAGCTACCTCAGCGATAGACGGCAAAGGCTGAAAATAGGAAATTACTTGAGTGAGGAACAAAAAATCACAATCGGTGTCCCTCAAGGTAGCGTCCTCTCTCCAACCCTGTTTACCCTCTATATGAACGGAATCCTGGAACTAAACATCCCAAACGTAGAAATTATTTGCTTCGCAGATGACACAGTAGCAATTTTCCGAGGAACATGTTGGAGAAGCACTATCAACGCTGCAGAAAAGGGTATTGCGAGAATCTATAAGTGGCTCAACCAAAACCTCCTCACCCTTAACACCGCTAAATCAAACATTATATGTTTTCACATAACTGGAGCTACGAAGCCTAAAGACAGTTTTATAAGTTTACACAGGGAAAACTGCTCAATTTTGTCTTTCCCCCTCCTGAAAAGTTATGCCTGCGAACGCATAAGCCGCGTAACGTCAGTTAAATATCTAGGCACCGAGGTGGACGAGAAACTCACATTTATGCCCCACATAGCAACTGTGGCCAAGAAAGTTCGTAAAATATTATATCTCATGAAATCCCTAAGACCAGTTGCTAGCCTACACGTGAAAAAACTTGTTTACAGCGCGCTGTGCCAATCTCTGTTGCAGTACTGCATCGGAGTTTGGGCGGTGCAGCTAAGTCGCACATGATCTTACTAGAACGAGCCCAACGCGCTGTAATCAAAGTCGCAATTGGAAAGCCGCGTCGTTACCCAACTGCAGAATTACTAAGGGAGTTTAACGTGCTTAGCGTAAGACAACTGTTTATTCTAAGAACGATCACAAAATACCAAAGACCTGAACGTACATGGCACTCGGACGTAGTTTTACCGGAAACGCGAACGATTTTCGCGTCGCGGTTACCTCCTTATGTGCACGCTTTTGTTAGCTGGTCTGTAGCAAGAGATCGAAAGACTACTAAGGAGCAGCCTCAAAAAAATACCTCCCCTTCTGAGACAAAAAGCTGGCTTAAATCAAAAAGTTACGCAGAGACTGAACTTCTTGTAGATGTTAGTAACACTAAGAGGAGAAAACCAAATCATTTAGTATAATAAATCAACACACACATACATACACATACACACACAATTCAATACACACGTACACACACACACGACAAAAATGAAAATTTCATTATCCCCCTAAACATCTATCCCTCCCAAACTTTTATTTGAATTTTGCTCTGACTTACCTTTGAAAGCAACGCAAATGAGAATTGACCAAATATTGCATCTTGTAATGTACATATTTTATTTTTAAAATCTTATTCGGTTTGACATAATCCTAAATCTAATTTATAATTGACGTAATCTGTTATTTACTTTTAAGAATTTTGTTAAAGTTTCATAATTATTTGTGTTATTTGTTCTGACCTGACTTGACCTCCAATGGAGATTCATTTATTCAATCGAAATAATTAATTGAATAGATACCTAAATTAACTAACTGTAGCTGACATTATATTGCATCCTTAATTTGTTTTCACACATATTTATTAATGTAAGTATTTCATGTAATACGCAAGCGCGCTAATTCCAAACCAGAGTAAAAGTTATAGAAATGTATAACCCGGACCTCCAAGATACAGTCTATGCCTAGTTTGGGGTCCACTGCTAATTTGTAATTAAATAACAGTACTCAATGGGGATTATCATGTACGCTTTAATGGTTTATGTAACATTGCATGCGACATAAATTATATTATTATTGTAAACTATGTATTAATGTTATGGCTTGGTAAATAAAAAAAATTGAAAATTGAAATTGATCTTCGTATCTACTGAACCAATTTTGAAAATTATTTAATCAATAGAAGGTTACGTTATTTTTGAGTGATATAGGCCATATGGTCTATGGATGGATGGATGTAGGATGTTTGTTACTCTTTCATGCAAAAACTATCGAACGGATTTCGAAGAAATTTAGTATGTAGTAGTTGAAGCTCTGATTAAAACAGGATACTTTTATCTCGAAAAAGTACAGTATTCCCGTGGCATTGTATATGCACGCAGGCGGAGCCGCTGGCAATAGCTGGTTATTGATATAATATAATGTTCATACCTAAGTTTTATCACTGGCGTCAAAAACTTTACATTATAATACCTACTACGACTAGTTATTACAGTTTATCATAACAGATGATAATCGTACACTTTTAAGTTTCAGCTCCGTGATTATTTTTCATATTATAAGTACTATCTGTAAAAATTAAATCTGTAATTTTATTGTTTTCGATTTTAGTAAAGCATAAGTACTCCTTACCAAAATTGTTGTTTTTTTCAAAACTCTTGGTTTTAGGCAACATAGGTTTTTTTTGCTTACATAAGCAATATAGGTTTTAAACAATATCACCACTTACACCACAAGTGTATAGAGCTATTAGCCAAGATGCCTCTATTAATATTACGATGACAAAGTTTGAAAACAAAAATGTATTGTCTTATCAGTGACGTTGACGTCAAAACCATACATTTTTGATTTCTAACTTTGTCATTGTTATTAGCGAAGGCATCTTGGCTAAAGGCTCCCAGGTTCTTTAATATTATAGCTAGTGATATAAACATTTGTACTGGTTTCAAAGTTTCACAGTGGTGTAAAAACCTCAAAAAGGTACTGTTAGCAAAAAAGTTCATATGACTTTAATAATATTCTCTACATGATAATATTCAACGCACAGACTGTACATCTACCATACATCAGTTGGTTTATTTTTGAATCAAAAATACCAACTTACGCTTGCATACTTTTTTTGCTAACTGTACTGGAGGTGTATTTTAAGCACGCTCCATTGCATCGGAAAACTTTACTCAAACTCATGAACATTTATTGCTGTTTCTCGACTTATTTCTTTTTATTTCATGATATCGCTTTAGTTTTAAAATTAACAGTTTTACTCATTTACAATTCTTAGAATATTTAAAAAATACTGAATCATTGAAACAATTATATTTTTTTTACCGAATAAGTATGTTTTTTCAATTAAAATTTATTATTTCTTTGTCAATGTTTACGATAATAATATTATAATCGTAAAAATATTGAAATGTATTCAATTTTAAGTACATAAAAAGTTCAGCATCAAGAGTAATGAAATTTAAATAATTTTTGAACTGTTAATATAAAACTGTAAATAGGAAATTTAATCATATTCATAAAAGTTTTGAAAGTAATAAAATATAGGACTTACTCAAATGAAATTGGGAATGTTTAACAAAATATGTAGTATTATGAAGTTTTATATTATTTTTTGTGATTTGAAGGTGTGTTTTTTTTTTAATGTATTTATACAATTATTCATTATCATTTATACAATTTATTATACACACTCAATAACACTGGATTAAGCATTGTAATGTTTTTGTTTTTCTCCAAATAACACTTTTGGAATGTAAAATAAAATGTGTATAATATTTCATCATGGTAGGTATATAGGTGTTTGATTTATAACTTATTAAAGTGTCTATACTTTGGTCTCTAAATAATTCTTATGTTTGTTGCAAATGTTATTGTTAATGTTTATTATAATTTTAAGAACAAATGTGGTGTATATAGCTTAATAATTTAATTTTGTACAATATACGTATATTAATATGGAAAGTGTTTACTTTTTTAAACCTTATATATTTTATCATACACGTATTTCTGTAATTTGGGATTTACATGGGTCGTTTGTTAAATCGCCTAGTCATTTTTGTTGGCAGAATTGCTTAGCCGAATTGTCATTACATTCATGTCAAAAACTAGATATTGCCCGCGACTTCGTACGCGCAAAAACCGGGTGAACCGTACATTTTGCTGCGATAAAAAGTAGCCTATGTGAAAATCCGGAGTCTAAACTGCTACCATACCTTGGTATGGTTACGTCAAAATTCGGTCAGTGGTTATTGCGTGAAAGAGTAACTAACATCCACACATCCATAATACTATACATACAAACTTTCGCATTTGTAAGGATTATCTTAAAATTTTGTTACAATTCAATATCAATAATGAGGCTGTATGTTTTAAGCTATCTGCGATACACTTTCGACTTCCTTTGGTGCGTCCGGCGCTTGTTAATCTCACGCTTTTTACTTTCAGTAAATATTTTAATGTTTACAATTACAAAAAATGTTATACTTAATGCCCCTTCTATAAAACTTTAAATAAGGTAAAATTGTAACGAAAATTTATTTTTTTAACGTTTTGTTTTATAGAGTAATTTCTAACTATACCATTACACAGATGCCAACTACCAACTCAGCAATATTATACATATTATTATAACATAATAACAAATTACGTTTACTGTTGACATTAGGTCATGGTACAAATGTTTAATAAAGATATATCCTTTAAGGAATCGTAAAAAAGTACAATGACCCTAAATAATTCTACCTTAGATACACAATAGATTCTTGTAAAAAATTGCTTCAAATTTTGTCCAAAACTTTTCTGATATATGAATTATTATTTTTTTATTCGTAGTCTTTTTTGTAGCCTTTTAAGTTTTGGAGTAGTTATTAATTATTTTTTTAGTATTACTTTTATAGTTTGTAACTATAGATATTGTATGTATATTTTAATGTCCATGAATTTAATTTTAAAGAAATTGTATATCAGTAAGCAAACTACGAGGGATGTAGTTAAGCATGCATCTCCGCATACTAATTACACAAACATAATACAAGCAATACTTTGTAACGGTAGGGGTAATAAAACACTGATTAACGGTTTCCTATCAACATAGTCTATGACCCTATTATTTACTTTGCAAATCAATCAATGTGCCTAAAACCATTGAACCGACTTAATCCGCACTTTCACTCAACTTCCTATAAAATTCATGTTTATGGGAGAAAATAATATAATGTAATTTTTTTTGTATTGATAAGATAAAAAAATATCCTTTGCTCTGTTCAAAAGTCAGCCATTGGATGTTAATCGTACTCGAAGAGTTTTCATGTATAAGACGAAATTTTATTTTAATAGGCAAGCGGACTGATTTTTTTTATTGCATGAATTAATAGTACTCTTAAATATGAGTAACTTCTCAGAAGAAACCGTATATCAAAAGTTAATATTTTCAAAGGTACAGCGATTTGTATATAAAATTTCGCAAGTCTCGCAAAAACGCTCCATACTAAAATCGACATACAAATGACGTCACTTGAAGGTTAAGGTGTATGAAGTAGGTATAAAGTTTACGGCCGCAGGAACATATTTGTAAATATCTCCGATATTTGTACGTTTAAGTTCATACTTATATAATGAATGTTTTTGCATATGATGTAAGTAAACTAATGATGTACGTTTTGTTTACCAATTACGCAAAAAAAAAAATTGTACTTTTTAAATGTATTTAATTAGTAAAGTACACATAAAATAATATATTATTTTACATTTACCAGCTAGTAATGCCTCAATATTTCTGAATATATTAATGAAAACAAATATTTCAAATGTTGTCCGATCCCCTATTGAAGCTCCTACTAACTTGTTATTTACTGTTTTTTTTTTTAAGATTTTTGTGTTAAGGTTATCCTTGAGATATAAATATTTAAAAATTAAGCTAGGTCCTAGCCTTAATTAATATATTTTCTTTGCATTCAAAAATATTCTCTATGCATTTAATTTTCAAACATTTCACATCCCTTTTATATATTTCACTAGCTTTTGCCCGCAGCTTCGCTCGCGTCAGAGGGAAAGCTTGTTCGGGAAAATACCAACACCAAAATTGAATACATAATGGTGTAGGCACTGCACAGCCGGGCCGTATCAGTTGTATTTTATTTGAATACGAATAGGTACGCTCAAGAAATCTACCGAGAACTGTACCATAAATAAAATTTAATAAGCTGCAAAAAGTATTCTGTGTTAATTCTGGATAAAATACTACCATCCCAAATTTCATCAAAATACTTTACGTGTTTTCTTTACTTTACTTTATTGCATGTAAAACTAAACATATTATTATGTACTTACAAACTTTCGCGTTTAGGTATAATATTAAGTAAGGAATTCTTTGTAGCCGATAATTAGTATTATAACGATTTCGAAAATCTTTTGAATGGGAAGACGTTGTGGACTTTGAACTTAATAAAAATAATTTGGATTTTGATCGCCCATCCTAGTTGGGACCACGACAGAGTTTGTTTTTGAGTTTTACAGTACGACCACGAAGCCATCTAGCTTCTCACTTATTCCTCATATAATAATCATACACACTAATGGTTAGGATTAACCTAGGTAAAGTTTTAACCAATTCAAATATCTGGTTATTTTATAGCATTTTATACTACGTTATTTTTTAGATTGATAAAACTTTCTGTAGGTATGAACCGATTGAATTGAAATACCTACACAAAATTATAAGCAGAGCTATCCTAATTCATATCCGCGTGGAACCCATAGGTAGTTAGGTACCCAAAAATGTTCCGCGATAAAAAGCGAGTCCTATGTATTTATCCAAGGACTAAACTACTGCGGTAACAAATTTACTACGGTAACAAATTTTATAAAAATCCGTTACGTAGTTTCTGAGATTAGCGCGCACAAACGTACATATCAAAAATCTGGGTTAAAAACTAAAAACCTATGTTTTAAACTTTTAAACACTGATAAATCAGGCACAAATAAATTAAATATTACATATTAAGTATAACAACAAAAGAGAAATAAATATAATACCTACACTCAAAATATTCTACTGAAATAGTAGGTATGTAATATAATAAGTATTATGAATATAATTAATATAACAATCGCAAATATGTAGGTGCCTAGTTTTTCAAAGAGATTTTCATCAAATTTAACTTTGGCATTCTTGTCAGATTTATTTTTCAACATGATGACAATATATTATGTCAAAATAAAAATAAAGCTTCCCACTCACGGGCTATCGATTGCTTCGATCAAATTGGAAAATAATTCGTATTTAAAGGTAAATTGCTAACGACAAACTATTACACAAAATGATAAGTGTAAGACCTACCAGCTAGTAGAAGAAATTTACGCGTATATATACGAGTTTCATATAAAAAGTATAGTAAGGTGGTCCTAGGATCTCAGACTATATTAAATTTTTATCTAAACCGATTTACTTGCAACTACGAACCCAGCAAATGTTTAAATTGCAAAGACTAAATCGATCGATCGCTTGTGTGTGGGAAGCTTTATATCAAAAGCACTAAGGAGTATTTATATCAACTTAAAAGCAAATCGCTCCCAAGCAACTTTCTTTCCCTTTTTATTCCCGTTAGCGGACGAATTTCAATAAACTATGATACACGAATTCCATCAATTCTGTTACATAATGTTTGTGCAAAATATGAAGTAGATTGGACCAAGGAATCACGTTGCCCCATACAAACTGTTTTACCCCTTTTCACCCCCTTAGGAATCGAATTTCGAAAAATCCCTTCTTATCGGATCCCTACGCATTACAAAGAGAAAGCCCTGCAAGTTTCAGGTCTCTACGATCAGCGGTTTAGGCTGTGCGTTGATCCGTCAGTCATTCAGGACAAAGGATTTTATATGTATAGATGATCCGTGCAAATTCTTAATAAGCTAGAAGGACTGGTTCAAATTAAATTAATTAAAAAATAATGGTAATAACATAAAGCTGATTTAATTGTCTTTTACTTCATCGCCTTACAATAGCCTCCGTGTTCCAGAGGTTAGAGCTTGGCTCTCGACTTGGAGGTCGTGGATTAGATATTTGGAACAATAAAAAATGTTGTTTTCAATTTCGGTTTGGACAATGCCTGACAAGAAAGATGATCCATGCGTCGGATGGGCATATAAAAGGTCGGTCATGCGCATGATCTCTCACCAGTTGTTATGCGTCCCACTTTGTAACGAGAGAAAAGAAGAAAAGAGAGTGCTAAAATGTACTGCGCACACACCTGGGCACTATAAAATAACTCCTGCGTAGCTGGCCTAGTTACAATGAAACCGGCCACCAGTTACCGAAATCGGTGTGGGGAGCTATTATTATTACTTCATCGCTTGGACTACAACTCAGGTAAATACCAAGTTACAATTTTTGTCTATATACAAATTTTCTTAAGTACTAAAAAATATATATCACGGGCAATAGTTAGCTAGTAATTCTCTTTAATAGGTAGGGAGCTGGTGGCCATTTAGGTACATGATTTTATTGTTGTTGATACAGTGCATCTCACTGTTGCCTGGAAGTAAGTGAACTAGAGAAAGACAGGAACAAGAGCAATTAGCTCTGATATTTTGACATTGGAAATGTCTTTTCGATCGCTTCAGTATAGGGGCTGAATTCACGAAAAAGTGCGATTCCCTTATATCTCGGAGAATTGTAAAGATATGATAATAAAAAATATTCATAAAATATGCGTATTTACGAGATCTATAAGGTGCGAAAAGAATTTTTCGAGAAAGTCAAAAACTAAAAAAGTTAAGGCCAAAATAGTGAAAAAAAAATAATTTTTTTCCGAATTTTTGATTTTGGCGCTCGATATTTTGGTAACGAAGAATGATATCAAAAATTTGAGAAAAACTCCTCTGGACAGTTAAGTTGGCTACAATTTGAGCCTAAAACAAATACGATCGGGTTAAGGATTTGCCCTGTAGCCTAACCTTTTGATCAATCAATCAATCAAATCATTTATTGCATGAATGTGGTATACATAAAGGTCTTACAAACTATTATATCTAAGGTTTCTCACATTCTGCCATCACAATGGCGCGCAACATGCAAGGTGTGGGAAGTTATTAAACATTAATAAATCGCAATAATAACAGATTAAAATTAAATTAAATATAAACAATGATCATAATGTTATTAATTTTGGAACATAAGCATCACAACAAATTAAATAATACATTATAAATCACATAATTTTAGTATTGGTCATAGAAATTAGTTAAATATATAATATAGTATGTCATATAATGTCATCAAATAATAATTATTAAATAAAAGTCATTGTTTATTACATAGCATAAATTCATTTAAATCATAAAAACAATTTTCCATGAGCCATAATGTCAGTTTTGTTTTGAATTTAATAAATGGTAATTATTTAAATTGATTGGGCAAGTGATTAAATACATGTATAGCCTGTATGTATGCGTTATTTTTATATATATTTAAATTACACCAGGGGCGATAAAGTTTGAATTTATATCTTTCATTTTTCCGTCCCTCCTCCGAATTCAGTTTAAAGTATTCTGGATGCATTTTAACAAACATACAAAGCTCTCGTATGTATATACAGGCTAGTGGTAACAGATGTAATTTCTTAAATAACGGTCTACAGCTTTCCAAATAAATACCAGGCACAACAAATAGCTCTCACGCATTTTTTTTGTACACGAAATGCTTTTTCGACCTCTACCGAATTACCCCACAACAACAGACCGTATGAGAGAACCGATGATACGTAGCCATGGTACGCTGTTAGTGCCGCCTCAGCTCCTACTGTCTGACGTAATCTACGATCAATTACAATTCTTGTCAAGTATGAGTCCTAAAAATTTAACTCAGTCAACTTCTGATATATGTGCATTCCCGTATCGAATATTCAAATTTAAATTTTTGCTTTTATAATTTTGAAATTGTACTAATTGTGTCTTATTAATATTTATTTTTAAGTTATTATTATCTAGCCAGGTTATTATTCTTTGTAAAGTAAGATTTAATTTAGCTTCGAAGGTGTTCTTGTCTTTACATTTCACGATAAGTGTGGTGTCGTCTGCGAATAATATAGTTGGGTTTTGGGTTATTTTAGGAAGATCATTAATGTATAGTAAAAATAAGAAAGGACCGAGTAGGCTACCTTGAGGAATACCGAATAAGTTTAATTTAAAGAGTGATCTTACGGAAACTTTAACTTTATTTATTATTTTACTGATTTCTACGCATTGGTACCGATTAGATAGGTAGGATTTATTCCATTTGTTGGCAATCCCCCTTATTCCATATTTCTCTAGTTTGTACAACAGTAATGCATGATCGACATGGTCGAACGCCTTGCTCATGTCGAGAAATATAGCACAAACCGGTATTCTGTCATTTAAAGATTCTGTGATTATTTTAATTAAATTGAAGCAGGCTAAAGCCGTGCTGCTATTTTTTCGAAAGCCATATTGATTCTGCGTTAAAATATTCTTACGGGATACATAATTTTCAAGACGGATTAACATGACCTTCTCGAAAATTTTGGAAAGTATCGGTATTAAAGTGATTGGACGATAGTTGTTCAAATCCGTTTTACCTCCCTTTTTGTGCAGGGGTTTAACAATAGATTTTTTCAGGCTGTCAGGAAAAGAGCCTTCTTGTAGGGAGATGTTAATAATGTAACTCAAAGGCTTTGATAATAATTTTGATGCAGTTTTTATTATTTTTGTGTTAATGTCATCTATTCCTGTCGATTTAGTGTTGTTTAAGCTATTTATAATTTCATATATTTCTAAAGGATCTGTTGGTCGTAAAAACATTGATTCTGATATGTTGTCATTTAAAGGCAGTGTATATGATAAGTCATTAATATTAAATTTAAAGTCAGTTGTATTAGTCATATTAATAAAATAATTATTGAATAAATTACTAATGTCAGTGGGATTTGTATACAATTTATTGTCATTTATTATTTTATCTATATTTGTGGAAAAATTTATGTCATTAATGTTTTCATTTATTATTTGCCACACGGCTTTACATATTTTGTTTTTATGTTTTTCTATTTGTTTTTTATTTTGTAACTGTTTAGATTTAACTATGCATTGTTTAAGTATTTTAGAGTAGTTTTTATCGTTTTTCTTTTTATCTGTTCCCATTTGTCTATGTTTTAGATAAAGTACTCTTTTTTTAATGCAACATTTCTTCAAGCCTTTCCTTCAACCACGAGCATACTCCAGTTGTTTTATTATTTATTTTAACTTTAAAAATAGGAAAACACAAATTAAAAAATAAGGACAATAAACTATGAAATTCTTGAAACGCTACATCTAAAGTAGTTTTTTTGTACACCTCAGAAAATGTTAATGATAATATTTTATGCTTTAAACGAGACTATCTTGTATGTTTATATTCAGAATCTCATCAACGGCTACAAGTATTTACATGAAATTTAGTATGTAGTGAGTTTTGGGTGTGAAAAATCGATCTAACTAGGTCTTATCCCTTAGAAACTGCGTATTTTTAAGCAATATATGTTTTTTATTTTGACGTGAAACAATATAATACCTATCAATAATTTCGACTTTCTTACGTCAGTCTGATTGGCAACTTGGTGTGCATGCCTACGTATAGTTTTTGCATTGTTTGGAAATTCAGAATGTGATGGGTTCGAATCCCGGTAAGATAAATATTTTTGTGATTCTCATTGTTTCTTTTTCTTTATATTTCTTTTTATTTATTCATTTTTATTTTTTATTGTTCTACAAAATCACCGGGCAAAGCTCCGGATCCCAGGTACTACTTATGCGTCACGGCTACAATTATTCAAACTTCGATACGCGTGTGGAAATTTTGCAATTTGCTTGTTCATACGTGTTATGTCGAGGATACTTATGTAATCTATTAATTTTATAATATTCTACTAGCTGACCCGGCAAACATTGTTTTGCCATAATATATAAAAAATAGATTATTACCTACTGATTTTTAGACCTACCGAATGTGCAAAAAAATCATAAGAATTGGTCAAGCCGTTTCGGACGAGTGCAGTGTCCCCGAACACTATGACACGAGATTTTTTAACCGACTTCCAAAAAGGGAGTCAATTATACTTGTGTTTTCAAAGATTGAGCACCGTCTGTGGACCGATTATAAATTTATATTTTTTATGTAGAGTGTACAATCCCAAATCGGTCCTTTTAACCTCAAAGTGGTGACATGTAATAGGATCCATGAGGAATCGAGGGAACTCCTCGAAATTTATATGGACACATACGGCGATTTCAATTTTTTCTGACGTAGTCCAAGCATATGCTACCAAAAGTAAGATTTTGCACCAAGGTATACCCTGGATCCAAGAGTAATGAACATAACTCCTTTTTTTTTTCGAGGGGACATGCGTTCTGCATACCACACGACCCAGGAGAGGGTCGCAAGGTTATGTTGGACTCCCATGCACCGGTTTACCAACTAAAACCCCCCGATGTCCTTCTTCACGCTTTATGGCGGGGCCATGGGAACTATTGTGACTACCACAACCCCGCTGACGTTTTCTCATCGGGCATCATCTGATTATAGATGACGGCGATGCTGCCATCTTCCTTCGCTAAGGGCTCCCCGGACATAAGGGAACCCTACATCTCCTGATCCTTCAATAGGCGGCAACCTCCCAGATGCCGTCTACGGATCAATTTTATAGCGCATTTAGGTGCGCTAAACACCGCCGACCATGTCGTCTACGACGCACCGGGTGCGATTCTGCCGAAGCCTCACGCTCTCACTCCGCCGCTTCCTTTTGCACCATGACTACGGTGCAGAAAGTAGCAGCTGCGTCCCAAACTTCCTTGCTCCGTGTCATAGCGGCAACTAGAGCAGGGAATGAACATAACTCCTGACTCCTTATCGTTATTTAAAGAACTGCATATTATATTATACCACTTTGTCAATAACAGTAATCATCATCATCACCACCATTATAATACGAAACACCAACATTAATTAGGATGATATAGGCACTCACTACATAACCGTTTTGTGCACCAATATATTTTACCAATATAACCTTTGAAATTTTGCTATTGGCAAAATTATATTCGTGATCATCTATAATATTATATTAATTAATGCATATTGCTACCTACTTTTTTCCACCGACTACTACAATAGATACATACATACATACATATAATCACGCCTTTTCCCGTAGGGGTAGGCAGGACCGCCTCTTTCCCGTAGGGGTAGGCAGAGACCACTTCTTTCCACTTGCTACGATCCTTACATACTTCTTTCGCTTCGTCCACTTTCATTCTTACCATCCATTCCTCCTCTTACGTTCAACGTAGCCAAGCGTCTCTCCATGGTCCGCTTTTCGCCTCCGCGAGAAACGAGACGTAATGGGTGGCGAACCACATCGCCACCCATCACGTCTCGTTATATAGATAATTAAATTAAATATAATAGTATCTAATAATTATCATCACTGGTGATTGTATATTAGGTCCACAGTTATGAAATGCTTATTTGGGGAAATACCTCTCAGAAAAGTGGCATAATAGTAGATTATGCACCAAGGGGATAAAGCAGTGTCTTACGTCACGGGCAGCATATTGGACTCTGAGCGTAACAAGGGACTCTAGAGTTAACTCCCGAGCGAAGCGAGGGAGTTATTCAATAGAGTCCTGAGTGAAGCGAGTGGTTCAAGCTGCCCAAGACGAAGACAGGCTTTATCCCAGAGGTGCATACTCTACTTTTCATACCTACTGCGAGGCAATAAAAACCCAGGGCTACATAAATAAAACATTTATTTTGTGAAAATTTAATATTGATATTGGATGACCAGTTATGGAGGGACAGAATAATATTTTTATTAGGAAAATATATGGAAGTTGTGGTGGAGTTTATTTGAGCAGTACTTAAAATATAGTCTGTTAATGTTGTATATAAAGTGGTCCTTCAATATCATAATAATAATAATAAAACGATCCTAATCCATTTACCATTTAATTTAATTTATTTTTAGCATAATTAAGGTATCTTTCTAAAAATAATAGGAAATTAGTCACCTCAATATATCGATGGCTTAGAGCACACTTGTACTAATTACAAAAATTGCGATTTTTACTTTTTGACTGAAAACTGTATTAATTGACGTGCTCTACCGTTTGCACTTACCCACGTATCGATATTCCGTCTCTTTCTACCAAATATCCAGTGTCACGGTTGTATTAAGTAAGCTCAGTTTATGTCCAAAAGTATTAAAATCCTTTATTTTTACTAATCTGCTACGAAAAGTCCATAAGTGATTTTAATATTCCCTCCCGCTGTACTAGTTAACGCACAAAAATGTTAAGTACATTTACTACATGTTATCTTACATATTACAGACAATCCAAATGTTGTAAGTGCAGTTATTACAAAAACGAATCTAATGCTCCTATTTTTTCGTGCGTGCACAAATGTGCTAAGTCGCTATGATACAAAAATAACTATTTTTACAAAATTATCGAAAATTACATATCTAATACGTACACTTAATTCATTTTTGTTTTGTTTCTTTAAATGCTCAAGTATACTAACGTCATTTTAAGTTAAGCGTGCATTCAATAATCGTTTTGGCGCGTAATTTCTATACGCGCCAGAGTAATAGGGCGGCATGGAGCCGCTGTGGAAGCCAATAGGGAATATGCACGTATTTTTTTTAGTTTTTTATATTATAGATCTATCTTGTTTGGTAAATCGTATGGTAAAATCAGTTTTTTGATATCATTAAAAATAACTAAGATATGAACGCTTAAAGTAGTCTATTAGACAGAGAGATCGGACGTGTATTGTGACGTCACATAACACGACCTTCATAGAAAGTTCATACTAAATTTCGTTTTGCTAGAAAGAGATAGAGTACAAACTTTGACCGCTCATATCTTGCTCATTTATCATCAGATATTGAAATTTTTTTCGCCATTTCCTTTATTTTTCAGTCTAGTATCATATTATTATGTTTTAAGCTATTTTTATATTTTATGCATATTCCCTATTGGCGAGTGTGGGTGAGTGGGGTGATTGTGTTGTTTCTGGCGGCCGTTAGCGAGCGCGGGGAGGGTAGATACTTACCTTCTTGCCATTACAGACAGTACTGGACTAGCTCTGACAGCGACAGGTTTTCTTAGTGTCAAATCAGTGCATGTTTATTTGTATACAAAATGTTTCATAAAGGACGTAAATTAGTCGCAATAGTTATACAAAATGATGAAAGCAAGGTATTACAAAACGTGCCTTCAAATGTAGCTGACTCCAAAGTATCAACCGATATGGTAAAAAATAAGCCAAGTAAGTGGCAGAATTATATTTTTATCTAATAGGGTACTTTCCAATTTTTTGAAAACTGTTTATATTTAAAAAGAATTTGATTAATTCAGGTTATTTTATATTTTTCAATTAAATAATTCGTTTCAATTTTAAAATAAAAGCAGTTTTCAAAAAATTCGAAAATACTCTATTATCATTCAAAATAGAACTGCTTACCTATTGCTGTGTTTATGATTTCGCATCAAACATTAAGTTATATTAGTATTCTGTTTGATATTATTTAATTCATAGGTATATTCAAAAGTGCATTGTAATTGTAACTTTTATGAAAAACTAATGCTGAAACCTAAATAAGCTTTATTTAAGTAGGTACTTTAACTAAATATTATAAAAACTAAAAAAGGATGTGGTTTTTAATCAAATAATTTACTAATTTTTTTCAAGGACACTACGCTTTCCATGACAAACGCACTTAGTGCTTCTGTGCTTTTACAATAAATTGCATTTAAATATAGAATACTAAAAGCACTTAATGTCTTTGTGCATAATCCTAAGTGCTGTTAATACACTTGTTTACCTACGCCCCTTATAATTTAGAAGTTGCTTTTAATAAAAAAATACTTTTTAAATTAAGAATAAAAAATACTATTTATGTACAGTTCATTAAATAACACTAAAATTACTTCACTTTTTCTATTGCAGAGGCAATCTCAGCGGCAGATGACTACGAACCTCAGCAGGAAAACAGCAGTGTAGACACAGACACTGGTTTTGTACCAACTCTATCTCACCTGGCTATAACTAATACAATCCTTCAACCGACTTCATGTAGCGTAACGTTCCCGTCAGCAAAATCCAATGCAAAAAGAAGATTATTTTTAGAGTTACCTCCACCACTATCTCACCAGGATCTTGCAACATCTTCTAATGAGACTGAACAGAATGAGATGACAACTAATACGACAAAAATTCTAAAGCTAGATACACCGTTAACAGTACCACCAGTAAATGTTAGTTCGAATCAAAATAATAGTTCATTTTCATCTGCATTAACGTCAAAAACTACTGTAGAATATGACGTCGCTGCCCCCGGACATTGTAATTCTGGAGATTATGCAAATAAAATTCATTCTCCATCTCTGCTTGTCGAAGATCACATTGACATGTTACCTAAGTCACCTATTCTTACTGTACCAAATAAAAATGGATCTTATCAGGTCTCACCGAAACCGGGTACATCAAGGGAAAACCATCATTACGTGGATTTTTTACCTCATAACAATACATCCCCTTACATTGATTCCGAATCTTCTTACTGTCCTACACCACCACGGTCCCGTTCTCGTCGACTATTATCACTTGATCGCGAGTTCAGCTATTACAGCGATACTGACCCACCCCAGACCCTTGCAGAAAGCGTAAATAAAAATGAACCAAAAAAGAGAAAGAATGCAATGCCAGAAACATGGAAAAAAAATGTCGTAAAAAGGCTGCGTCAAACGGGACAAGGTTATATGAGCAGACGAGGGAAATATATGGAACCAAAAGCCTGCAAGCCTACAGATTGTTCGAAATGTCGATATAAGTGTAACGTTTTGTTTCCCGAGAATATAAGGCAAGATATATTCAAAGAATATTGGACACTTGGTAACACTAAACAACAAAAACAAATGCTTAGTAGCTTAATCATACATGGCGATGTTTTACGTGTATACACGAAGGCTAAGAAAAATAGGTCAATGTCACGTTCATACTGGCTTTTTCACCAATCTATAGGAAAACACCGTGTTTGCCAAAAATTTTTTTGTAACACGTTCGATATTAGCACGAGTGTTATTAATATTTGTTCCAAAAAAAGAGGACATGCGGGCTCTTATATTGGCACTGACAAACGAAAAGGTAAAATTCCCGCAAATATAACTTCACCTGAGGCTATGAAATTTGTGAAAGAGCATATTGACCAGTACCCTCGAATTGAGTCCCACTATTGTCGCAAAGACTCAAAAAAATTATATTTAGATAGTGATCTGAACTTGTCTCGAATGTACAAAATGTACAAAGAAATTTTTTGCCCTGAAAAGCAAATAACTCCCGTATCACCATACGTATACCACAGAATTTTTCACTCCTATGAGCCAAAACTAGCATTTTATAAGCCCAAAAAAGATCAGTGCACTAAATGCAATGTTTATAAGCGATCTAATGAAAAGGCTAGTTTACAGGAAGAATATGATGCACATAAAAAACGCGAAAAAGACTCTTTGGATATGAAAAAAGAAGACAAAGAAAGATGTTTAAGCACAGACGGCGCTTTTAGAGCAATAACATTCGACCTACAAGCTGTTCTTTCTATACCCTTTACCGGTGATTGCAAAATATACTATTTAAGAAAACTCTCATTGTACAATCTAACTATTTTAGATTGTCACGAGAATACTGGCCTTTGTTATCTTTGGGATGAGTGCAATGGAAAAAAAGGTTCCACAGAAATAGGGTCTATACTGCTAAAATATCTGAAAAGTCTACCTGAAAACGTTACACATGTATCGTCTTTTTCTGACACATGTGGTGGCCAGAACCGGAACAAATATGTAACTTTGATTGCTCTATACGCAGTTCATAATATACCTCACCTAGAAACTATTGATTTGAAATTTATGGAATCAGGGCATTCATACTTAGAAGTGGATTCTATGCATGCTTGTATAGAGAGAGTCAGAAAACATAAAAGCATATTTACGGTGCGTGAATATGCATTGATAATTGGTTCTGCCAGAATAAAACCAAAACCTTATGATGTTATTGTTATGAAAAATGACGATTTCTATGACATAAAGGCATTTGAAAAAACTTTAAATACTAACACAACTAAAAACTTAAAAAATGAGACTGTGCAATGGCTTAAAATTAAGTGGCTTCGGATAAACAAAGAATCGCCTACTTCAATATTTTATAAATACGACTTGAACGATCCAGATTTCGAAGAAATCAATATTTTCAAGGGAAAAAATGCAGGAAAAATGAGAGAATTCATTAACAAATTAAAAAAAAACCTGAAAAGAGCATACAAATCGGTGCTCCCTATTTCACAATGTAAGAAAAAAGATCTTCTTACTCTTTTAAAGGATGGTGTGATTCCATCGGACTATGGGCAATACTATAGAGACTTACCATCCAGTGCTGCAAATATTCCTAATATCAATATCACTGACACTGAAACATCTGATGACGAAGAGGTCAACCAGGATGAGTTTAATATTGAATAAATTTAAAGTCTGATTATTTTAATAACCTACTTTATTCTAAGAATAACTTGATTATAATTATACTTTCTTTAATTTTTTTAAGTGTTTAAGGAAGTCTCCCTTTTTTGAGTTGTGTTTGATTTAATGAGTACCTCTAGTGGAACAAAACTTTATTAAATGATTACCTACTATGCAATGTTTTATTGATTTCCTATTTAATAATATTATTATTATTTTATGTTCTAACGTGCACAAAATATCATGAGTCGGTATTCTGTGGTACTGAATAAATATATCTAATATTTTTATTTTGATATGTACCTGTTTCTCTACTAGAATACGAACCCCGCCCACTTAGTACATTCGTGCATTCAAATTACTAAATTTGAGGGTTCAAATGTACTAAGTAAGGGGGGTTGGCTAGGAATTCAGCTGATTTTGTTATCAATTTGACGTAATTTCGTTATGAAATTTACTTTTTTGTAGAACCAAAGAATAAGTCTTATGAGTAAACTTAATTTGAATTCCATATCATATACAGTTTTTGTATTATTCATGCTTAAACTTTAAAAATGCTCTCCTGAAAAATCAACTTTTTGTAATTAGTACAAGTGTGCTCTAAGCCATCGATATACGGGTACCAATTCGCGGCCAAAAGCTAGTCTAAGTATAAAATAATATGATTTAACGTTGTCGTATAATTTTGTCACCTTTTCCTAACATTCTGAGTGTCTCGTCGCTCAATAACAATATTTTTTCGGATTCCGTAGATTCATTTCCGATGTGCTCGATAGTCGTGTGAGGCACGAAATCTGTGAATTTTTTAAGAGCAAGAGAAATTTTGGATAAAAAAAATCAGTGATTCTGTAGCCTCCTATAATAATTTCCCTATTTTACTGTGCGTGCTCGAACCTTGTAGATATAACCTTCATTTTATAACACTAAGTGCTCCTATAAAAGCTAAAATCAACAATTCCATTAAGCTTTGATGAAATATCATTCCATCATTAATGATAAAGATCTCTTTCATACTCCATTGAAATAGGCTTACATTAGGTAATAGCAGTTTCCATTTGGTTAAAGCCAAAATGTACATTAGGTATTTGAGGCAATTTTATAAAATTAAGTGCCTGATAGAGTTCGAAAATTGGGGACACAATATCTAGTGATTATTTCAAACTGAAGTAAAGTAAGTAGGAAAAGTGCGGTCTATAAGCTAAGTCGTAGAAAAGATTTAAGAAAACACCTGAATTTTCACGATATAGGTACCTACATAATAATATTTTCGTAACGTTCGTTCCTAAGTAAGTATAAGTAATTATATAATTATATTAAGTAATTATATAATATTAAATAGATTGTAACAAAGCTATTTACAATACGGCCGATGTATCTTGGCGAGTCTGAACTTCGCGCAGAAGGTTGCGCAATAACTGTTTTTAAGTGTTTTCGCATTTATTTTATTTGTACTAATTGGTCAACTGTATTAGGTATTTTTTTTAGTACATAGGAATATAAACAAAATACAATAACAGTTTTCTTCACTAGTTGTACATGCGCTAAAGTTCGCAGAGCCTATGTTCAGACTCGCCAAGATACATCGGCCGTAGTGTAATGTCAATGCTTGACGCCCAATTTATGTAACTATTTGTGATCAAAATCATGTTTCGGTCCCCGCGTTGTCTCACTCACTCATGTGCGATAGACGCGTGTGTGAATGCGACACCGCACGGACAGAAACAGGATTTTGGATACTCACAAGAATTGGGCTTCTGGATTTTATTTTGTCAATACAATATTTTACAGCTCGCAATATCATTGAGTTAACATAAATATCGTCCTGACTCACACCTCCCAAGTGTAACAGTCTAGGTATTGTAAATCGTATTTGAAATTGAATCGGGAGAATCGCTCGAATCGGGGCCCACAAGTTCATGCTCCCAATCGTAACTTTAATTTCCACCGGGACGTAACTTTTCCATTGTGACAAAGAAACGTTTATTGAATTCTTCTAAAACGTAAAGAAACCGGTTTATTCTGGTTATTTGACGTTTACCACGTCAAAGCCTTGTCCACAATTCGCATCGCAGCATTCACAGAAAGCTGCTATTTGCTGCGATGAGATTGCGTGCTGCATGTTTTTTTTTTTTGTATTTTTGCGTTCCATTTTTTCACATTTCGGGCTACTTTTTAGCATTTAAGGCTACCTATCACTTATAAAATATTATAAGGAGGAGGTAATGTGGGAACATTCGAAGAACAAAATTCTGATAGGTAATATATTACATGTAATAAATATAATATACTATAAATATAATATATTTTCTGTATATTATGTATATCAGAAATAAATTTATTAAATATTTTGTTTCCGAGATTTTTTCAAATTAAATAGCAAAAAACATAAATAGTAATAATTATGTAGATGCCTAACATAATAATAATAATAAGTACCAAATGCTTTTTAGTGTAATATGTTTTGACTATTAATTCGTGTTATTTTTACCCCTGTTTTAAACTTACTGATAAATAAAAACAAACTTATGTAAATTAAAAGATAAGAGAAGAATTTGGTCCAACAGTTACTTCACTCCGAATAAAAATATAAAAACTGGCCAAGTGCGAATCGCACTCCACCGAGGTTTCCGTACAAACCTGTAGTGATTTTGTTTCAGTATGAATATTTGATATGAATTTCAATTTAATACCTCTACGCGTTCATTAGGAGAGGGGTAGTAAGTTTAAAATTATTAAAAATATTTTTAGTAGGCATATTAAAAATTAAATATTAAAAATTACGGTCTTCGCAATTTTCCCTTTATCTGTGTTATAATACATTGCTTCGTACCAAATTTCAAGATTCTGAGTTTACGGGAAGTACCTACTCTGTAGGTTCGATTCACGATTCACTTGCGACTGTCGAAAATTTGCGGAAATTTGCGGCATAAACGGGTGTATCTTTTAATTGCGTTGGCTTAGAATTTTGATTTCTCACAGCTCCAAGGGACAGTAGATACTCAGGTATTTGATGTAAATTCCAGCTTGAAACTTCTACGCGTTCCTGAGAAAAAGGGTCTTGACAGACAGACGGACGGACAACAAAGTGATCCTTTAAGGGTTCCGTTTTTTTCCTTTCGAGGTACGGAACCCTAATAGGTTAAGTTGTATTTAAAACAATAATAATATTTCTACGGTGGTAACGAGTGAAGCTCTCTAGCTGAATATTTGATCAAAAGAAGCTAGAGAGCTTCACTCGTTACCACCGTAGAAATATTATTATTGTATCGTCGATCAAAATGAAATTTTATTGAGACGTACACGTATAGCCAGTTGCCTATTGAATAGTTACATTGCATATTCATAAGGCATTGGTTCAGCTGTTATTTAGACACGCATTCAACGCATACATTATGCATAGAAATTATAACAATACATTATTGATTCGCGTAAGGAAATTCAATTGGAACGAATTATTGGCTGATTTAGGCTGATGACATCAGAACGAATGGCGGAGATTTGGTTGAAAAAATTGAAAGAGAATCGTTTTAAAAAACATATTCCGATAGTAGGCTTAGTTTTAGCGAATTATTAGTGTATAGTTTAGTTGTAAAGTATAGTATAGTATATAGTTATAAAGAAAATTAATGAAGATATTTTGTATTTTATACAAAATATCTTCATTAATTTTCTTCTTAACTCAAATGGCAAATCGATTATCGCGCTTATATTTAATTCAATATCATAATAATTATAATATACCGCGCATAAATAGAATTTAATAAATTTCAAAATATAATTTAATTGATAAAATATTATTTATCTAATTGAATATTTGATCAAAAGGAAAAATGAATAAAAAACATGATTTCATATTTTCTTGTTCTATAGCAACATACAGCTGGCCTACTATTATGAAAACAATGGTGGCGACTACAATCAATTTGAATAAACACGAAATGATTGCTTCTAGTTGGCTCACGAGAACACAGCCCGAGGCCATTTCATGTGAATTACATGCTGAATATATTAATTATACCTAAGCCACTGTAAACATTAAACGTTATGACCTTGGGCAATGAGATGCATACAGCGTTTATTAGCTTGAGTAAATATTCAATATATGATTACTATATTGTGTCATTTTAAACCACTGGTTGGTTGCGCGATACTCTGGGATAATTTTTTTCTTTCCTAAAACGTAACAATACGTTTTATTGTTAATGGACTAAGATCTCAGGCCCGCCTGACTACTTTTATATTCTTACTGACGTCATTTATCTAATATTGTAGTATAAAATGTATCTCATATTATAGTTTAACGGCCCGGTTCAAATTTGTATAGCGAAAAACCGGCAAACGATTGAATGACGACAAATACTTATTAGTAATCTATTTACTAATATAACAAAGAAGAAAAGTTTGTTTGTTTCTTTGCATTGAATAAGCTGCGAAACTACTCAACCGATTTCGACGAAATTTGGCACAGATGTAGAGTAGACCACGTGGAAGGAAATAGGCTACTTTTTATCGCGGAAAAGTAAGGATTCTGCGAAATTAACTTTTGCGCGCACGAAGATGCGGGCAACATCTATTTAATTATAATTTAGATGTGTGGTTAATTAATTTTACTATTGCATTTACTATATTATGAACATAAAAGCTTAATTTCCACCCAAGAAAATGCGAGAGCTAGAAAAATACATCAGTCAATTTCGGATTATTTAGCATCTTTCATAAAACGCGGCAGACGACCTTGGGGGTAATTTCGATGCCAGGCGAGATAAACCGGTCGGGGTTGGGGGTGAAAAATGACCCGTGAGCTTCACATAACTCACCCCGTTATCGCGGGGTGAGTTTGTGTGAATATGAAAATTGGGCGAATCACTTCATAATTTTCTAATAGATTTTTTTGGGGTTCCTGGGTAAATTTAATATAAGCTGCCTTTATTGGAAGTCTTTGCATAAAGAGTTACGACTTATAGTAAGTATGATAGAAAAATGATTTACTAAATATCTACCGATAATACGACCGTTAAAATACGCTTAGTTATTACGGTTAAGTATAATATTACATGTTTATAACGTCTTATAATCAATAACGGATATTTATGGCATATGATCTATTGCTTATGAAAACGTTTAAGGCGAGGTCATAGCTGCTACTTTGTCATTTCCCGTCACCTAGTCTACCTAGTCAGAGATCAATTACGAAGTGGAAAAAAATATGGGATTAAGTACATAATCCTTGACAGATTCTGAACCGTACACATTTTGAAAAAAATATATAATTCCTGAGTTACAAAATCATAAAGTCACCTCTTAAAAATCACGAAATCTCTTAAAACGTAAAATGTTGTGCAGCACCATACATATTTTTTTGATAAATAATTAATATATTTATTATACTTATTTCAACTTAAACCGAAAACTTTTGTGATTTGTACAATATTTCAAGAGATATTTAGAAATACCTTGCAAACACCGTCTTTTACATGAATATAGAAAATAATGCTACGCAAAAAATACTCTTATTACAATGTGCATACGAGTAGTTAAAATCATTTTATTTTTGAGCTTTGTCCTGGCCTTAAGCAGAAAAATAATTGTCATACTAGAAAAAAAAACCTTTTAAGTAAGTGTAAGCAGTAGCTTACAATTAATTAATATGATTATTTTAAGCAGTTTTCCGCCAAATAATACCCACAATCTGCAAGCAAATGTGTGAGTGCACGCATAAGCATGCGTAACGCACCTCCCTCCTCCCACACTGCTTATGCGTACACTCAGATGCAAGATCGTGAAAACACCACCACCACACAAGCAACAATGTCAGCAAGATCGTGCAAAGCCCCACACCAACATGCAGGTTCCAAAACTCGACGCGCGTTTCGCCCCGAACCCGGAGCATCCTCAGGAAGTGGACAGGATAATAGTGTTCTGTGAAGTGGACCTGCGAACAAAGTTCGTTAGTAATGCTGCTTCGTAATCTCACGCCAGGCCCTTGAAAGGGGGCCTTGGGCGGGGAACCACGGTCAGGGGCTTTGCCCCTCTACGTGGGGTGATATTAGAAAGAAAGACGCGCCCAGTACGAATACTGGGCGCAAAGGTCTAGTTTTGGGGGAAGACCCCCTGCGACAGAACGCAGGGGAAACCCATAGCGAGCGAACTTAGGGGTAACAAAATTCGCCAACCAGGCACGACCAGGACCGGCGGTCGGCTCCAAGCGACGCATGGGGGTCCCGACCCGGAGGCCGAGAAACGTGTTTGGGGCCACTCCCTCACGCGCCGCGCTTTGCCGGACCGTGGACACGAGCGACCTGGGAAAGGGTGGGAGTAAATACTTCCGAGCCCCAGCTTTTTGTTAGCGGGGTGGAAGATTCGCCTCGGAGGCGACGGGGTGGCAAGAGGGCTGCCACTCCGACAGGCCCCAGGCGAGTGGTAGAAAAATTTGCACCGGTAGGTTTTTATTCAGTTTTTCGATTTTTTTTTTTTTTTTTTTTTTTTTTTTTTTTTTTTTTTTTTTTTTTTTTAAATACCGGTGCAAGGGAAGGAGGGGGGCTGCAATCCAGCGGTGGATGTAGCGCAAGCCTGCGCCTCGGCGAGGCGCACACTGCGCTTAGGCTCCTCCTCTTCGAGGGCGGTGGGTGGCGCATCATTGCGCCTGTGCTCCTCCTCTTCGGGGACGGTGGAGCGGGCCGCGAGGCTCCGCTGGGTCTGCTGGAGGGACAGCGTCCCTCGGCAGACGATGGCGGTCGGGCGGGCGGGCGTGCCACGGCGCCAGGTCGGTTAGCTCGACCAGGCGCGAGGCATCCGCACGCGCGAACATGTTCGTGGAGAGCCGGGCCACGAAAGCCTCCACACTCTCCATCCGGAGATCCCTCTCGATGGTGGAGTTGCGGACGTACCAAGGGGCGCCCGCAATGTAGCGCAGCACCCGGTTTTGGGCTCTCTGCAACAACCCTTTCTGGGGTGCAGAGAGCAGGTGGTGCCACGCAGGTGCTGCGTAGGTGAGGCGGGACCTTACGTACGTCTTGTACAAGGCCATCCGCATGTTGAGAGGGATCTGTGGAGATGTAAAGGCGGGGCGTAATTGGGCAGTCGCCGATTTGGCTTTTGCCACGGCTGACTGGCGCTGGGCGACCATGGAGAGGCGGCGGTCTATGATGACTCCCAGATATTTCGCCGTCCTCCCCCACGGTATTTCGGCGTCTCCGATCTTCAGAGGAGCCGGATACCCTCTTCTCGTGGTGACGGCGAGCGCTTGGGACTTACCTGCGTTAACGGATAGTCTCCAATTGCTCAGCCAGTCAGGGAGAAGGTCCAGCGTCCTCTGAAGTTTAATAGCGGCGTGATCCGGATTCAAAGAGCTGGAGATAAACGCCGTGTCATCGGCGTACAACGCTGCGGTGGTGCCAGGGTCCTTGGGGACATCGCTGGCATAAAAATTATAGAGCCCCGGAGAGAGCACGCTGCCCTGAGGCACGCCAGCTGTGATGGGGCGCACGTTGGAGAAGACTCCGTCGACTCTTACCTTAAAGGTCCGACCGGTGAGGTAGGATGCCAGGAGCCTTACTAGAGGGGGTGGGACGTTGGCTCGAATGAGCTTGAAGAGCAGACCTTCATGCCAAACGCAGTCAAACGCCTTTTCCATGTCAAGGAAAACGGCGACTGAAGCTTCCTTCTTGTTTGCCGCAACGGAGAGGTGGTGGATGACTCGAACCAGCTGGAGGGAAGTGCTTAATTCCGATCGAAATCCAAATTGGTCCTCACGAGGAGGGAGGTACGGGGCAAGATGTTTGAGGAGAAGGAGTTCGAACGTCTTAGAAAGGGTGGAGAGGAGGGTTATGGGTCTGTAGCCCTCTGCCCTTCTCAGGTTTTTGTGGGGTTTGGGGATATTTATGATTAACCCCAGCTTCCAGGGGGTGGGGAAGTGGCCGGTTCTTACGATGCCGTTGTATAGGCGGGTAAGGGCGGCCACTGTCCTAAAAGGAAGGTGTCGAAGGGCAGAGTTGGGAATACCGTCTGCTCCGGGGGCCTTCTTGGGTTTAAGGCGCGATATGATTTTTTGAACCTCCCTCGGAGAAAAGGAGAAGGAGGGGGGGGAGGAGGGAGAAAGAAGGAAAACCTTTACCTCCTCGGAGACCATTCGTGCGTGGTCCGTTGCGGTCGTTGGCAGTGGCGAAAATTGGCGTTCAAGGTGTTCGGCATGAATTTCTGCTCTATCCTCTGCACGGTATCTCAGATTGCCGTCTGAGTGGAGCAGGGGGCATACAGGGGCAGTGGCTCCAGTAAGGCTGCGGCAGAAACGGTGTAAAGAGGGCCAGTCCTCTCCCGCCTCCTGGATGCGTCGGGTCCAGTTTTCCGCGTTGAGGAGCTCTAACTGAGATCTTACCTCTGCGGTGAGGCGGTTGAGCTGAGTCTTCTCTGCTGGGCATCGGGTGAGCTGCCATCGTCGTCGCAGGCGCTTCTTCTCGGCGATCAGGTCGGCTATATGGCGTGGGAGAGGGGGCCGCTTGTGTTGGCGGCGGGTGGGCGGCTGGGTTGCCGCGTCCATTGCAGCTGTAATCGCCTCGGTGATCTGCAGCGTCATGGATTCGACGGATTCTGCAGAATTCACCGGGAAATTTGGCGTGTTTTCGTGCAGCTGCAATGAAAAGGCGTCCCAGTCACGAGCTGGGTCGAGGGGAGAGGGGGTACGCTTGCCGGGGAGGCTCGGATGATGGCCAAGACCGGGAGATGGTCGGAGCCGTGAGCCACGTCTAGTACCTCCTGATGAAGGTCGCCTGCGATGCGGTAGGTAATAGCAACGTCTAAGACGTCTGGAGAATGAGCGGGGTTCTCGGGGTAATGTGTGGGGGTGTATGTACCTACCACCGTATACCCGGCTCGCTCAGAGTCGGCGAGCAGACGTCTGCCGTCCATGTTGGACGTGCGGGAGCCCCACTCGGGGTGTTTACAATTTAGATCTCCGGCAATCACAGTCGGCTCATCTGATATGAGCCTGTGGATGTCGGAGATATCTAAATGTGACCCCGGGGGCTTATAGCACGCGAAAAGACGAGTGCGATGGGTGCCAAGAGACACCTCGATGCCCAGCGCGTAGAGGGAGGATACCGGAGGGGTTGGGACGAGTTGATGGAGGAGCCTCCTGCCGACCAAGACAGCGAGGCCTCTGCACACTCGGTCACCTCCTAGGTAGTCCTGGCGGTATATTATATACCCAGGTACGTAGAAACGGTCCGGGGGGGAGAGAAGGGTTTCGCTGAGGAGAGCGATGTCCACCTCGTACTCCCGAAGGAGGTGACGTATCGGGGCCACTTTTCTGCGAACCCCTCGGACGTTCCAATGGATGATTTTTAGAGTGTTTGGGGCGTTGGAAGCCATTGGGATATCAACTTTGAGATGAGGGAGGCCCCTTCGGGGAGGGCCGACAAAAGGCTTTTAAAAATGTCTTCCCCGGCCTGGATTTTATAATAAGTATCCATGACCAGGGAGAAAAGGGCAGAGATAAGCTCTGCAGTGGTTTCAGGGGCCTCGGGGGCCTCCCTCCTAGTACGACGACGACGAGGAGGAGGTGGAGCGATTGCTGGAAGGGTGGCGGCAACTGCTGCTGGATTAGCAGGTTCGGTAGCAACCTCGGTCACTTCGGTAGTTGTAGTGGCCGACGGGGCAGTTCGCTGTGCACGAGAAGTGCGCGGGGGGCGCGGGGTGCGCTGGGGTAGGGGGGGGGGGCCGACAGAACGGCTTCGACATTGGGGAGCGGTAGGGCCAGGGGCTCAAATTCGGAGTCCGTTGCAGCCGTGGAAGTGGCTCCAGACTTGGGGCCTTTCTTCTTTGTCCTCTTCCTTTTCTTATGTTTCCGCACTGGGCGGGCGGGGACAGTGGAAGACGAGGGACGGGGGGTAGGGTCATTGGCCTCGGCCATGAGGGATGTGGCCGTAGGCGGTGGTGGGGGGACCTCTTTCTCAGTGATGGGTATGTCGTGACTTACCCGGTTGGATGCACGGTTGGTGCGGGCTATAGGCCCCGCACGACGGTTCCGTGCCTCTCGTTTGAAGACCGGGCAGTGCTTACTGTTCGCAGGGTGGGCCCCCTTGCAGTTTATGCAGGTGGGCTGTTCGGTGGCAGGTCTGGGGCAGTCTATTGCGGCGTGCTCGTCTCCACACCGGACGCACGCCAGCCTACGGTGGCAGTTCCGGCTTGAGTGCCTAAACTGCTGGCATCGATGACACTGGGCGGGGCCGTCCTTACCGCGCCAGGCTTCCACCTTGATGCCTGGCATGTTAAGTAGCTCCGTCAGCTGGTATATCCCAGGGACCAGTTCCGGGGTACGTTTGAGGAGGACGAAGTAGGAGCATCCCGGGCGATCCTTCCTGGCTAGGATCCGGGACACATGCTCGACCACGAAGCCCTTCCTGTCGAGTGCTGCAGCGATTGCATCTGTAGGAGTGTTGACGGGCAGGCCATGGATACCTACCTTGAGTCCACGGTCCTGCGGGAGCGAGTAAGAGTACCAGCTAATTTTCTGGGTCTTGCTCAGGTCGTCCAGGTATTTCTGGACGCATCGGTACTCCTTCTCCCCTTGAGGGTTAAATTTAACCCCATTTCCTAGCGGCTTTGCGTTGGGAGGGTGGCCAAGGAGGTCAGCTAGTCGGCTAAAATGCGTGATCCAGTCCTCCAGCTTTTCCACGATTAACGGTGGGCAGCGGGGGACGGGAGGCGGCGGCGGTGTTGACACATTCGGTGCGGGTGTTGCCGTGGTTACCGTGGTGGTGTCCATCGGCGATGCGGCCCTTGAAGTAGAGGCCAGTGGTGATCCGGATCCCGTCGGAGCGGAGGTAGTAGCTGCGGCGTACGTGGCCGGACGATCGGCGCGTTTGGCAGGCGGGGAAATGTCTGAGGACACCTCCTGTCGTTGCCTTTTAGTAACCTGCACAGGTGGGGCAGGGGGCGGGGGCATGATGCTCGACGGGGGGGCCGCTACGGGGGCCCTCGAAACAGGGACACTCACCGAACGGCGATCCTCTTGCGGCGGTGATGCCGGAGATGCGGTGAAAGTGAGCTTTGTGCTCACTGCAGCTGCTGCTGGAGGGTGGCGGGGGGTGCACACCTCCGCTGAAGGGCGCACATTGCGCGGCGGTGAGGCCGAACCCTGTTCGGCTGAGCGGGGCGGGGGCCCGGTCTCGCTGCGGGCCGCCGTCGGAAGGCATTGGGGCGGGGGGGTGTCAGTACACCCCCGCGAGAATGCCGAGGACGGCCCGGGGCGAGCGGTGTCCGTGCCGCTCAAGCTGGGCTCGGTAGGCGTCAGGTATGCGCGCTCAGAGGTTCGCGAACTCGACCTCGACGAGGTGGAGCTGCGCGATGATCCCGAGTTAGCGCGGGAATGGCTAGGGCGGTCGCGGCTACGCGGCCGCGACCCACGGTCAGCCATGGTAGAAGTACTATATGTACTTATGTACTATAAGTACGTGGACATGACACATAGTGTTCACAAAATACGGGACACAAAATGTACATGTATACACAAAAGTTAATATATAAAGTACTCACATAAAACACGGTTATCACAAACACAAGTAGTCACTTAAGTGTACGTACTCGACGGCACAACACACTTAGAGGGGCTGGCTCCCCGTGACCCAACGTTAGAATAAATTCCAACGGGAGGCCAAGAGCAGGGCAACTCCTCAGCCTGGCGGCAATCCACACCTTATTCTTACGAATAAAGTGTGTATTGACGAACGCTGTTTAGAGTTTATAAGCACTGCACTGAAAGCGGATCGGCACGAGCGGCACGTAGGCAGGGCTACGACGTAGAGCTACGGAGCTACGGGGCTGCTACGGAGCAACTGCAGACGCGCGCGCACTGGGAGTCAGGACGATCCTAGTAATGCTGCCAAGCAAACCGCCGCCTTATATAGACTACTGGCTTCTAGTACCCCCACCAAACATATTAATGAGCGGTGACGTAGTCAAGCAAGTTTGCTCATTCAATAATGCAAGTCTATTGTTGTTATTTTCTTTAATTATTTCTAATTGTTCCAACACGCTCAGTCGAAAGCCTTTGTCGCATTTATGTAATACCTTATAGGAATGGCCATCAGGTAAACTATGACCACTATCTAAAAGATGTTTAGCAAAATGTGATTTATCACGATGACCATTTCTATAAGCCGCGATGTGTTCTTTGTACCGAGTCTCAAAGTTCCGTCCAGTTTGACCCACGTATACACTATCGCATTCAAGACAATCGATTTTATAGACACCGGATTGGTACTTTAAATCAATCCGATCTTTATTATGACACAATTGATTTTTTAAAGTATGCACGTCGCATTCAGGACGAATAATACTTTAAAAAATCAATTATGTCATAATAAAGATCGGATTGATTTAAAGTACCAATCCGGTGTCTATAAAATCGATTGTCCTGAATGCGATAGTGTATACGTGGGTCAAACTGGACGGAACTTTGAGACTCGGTACAAAGAACACATCGCGGCTTATAGAAATGGTCATCGTGATAAATCACATTTTGCTAAACATCTTTTAGATAGTGGTCATAGTGTACCCGATGGCCATTCCTATAAGGTATTACATAAATGCGACAAAGGCTTTCGACTGAGCATGTTGGAACAATTAGAAATAATTAAAGAAAAGAACAACAATAGACTTGCATTATTGAATGAGCAAACTTGCTTGACTACGTCACCGCTCATTTATATGTTTGGTGGGGGTACTAGTAGCCAGTAGTCTATATAAGGCGGCGGTTTGCTTGGCAGCATTACTAACGAACTTTGTTCGCAGGTCCACTTCCTGAGGATGCTCCGGGCTCGGGGCGAAACGCGCGTCGAGTTTTGCAACCTGCATGGTGGTGTGGGGCTTTGCACGATCTTGCTGACATTGTTGCTTGTGTGGTGGTGGTGTTTGCACGATCTTGCATCTGAGTGCACGCATAAGCAGTGTGGGAGGAGGGAGGTGCGTTACGCATGCTTATGCGTGCACTCACACATTTGATTGCAGATTGTGGGTATTATTTGGCGGAAAAACTGCTTTAAATAATCATATTAATTAATTGTATGCTATGGATTTCCGCAAAGTAACGCCTGATTCCATTAATTAAGCAGTAGCTGTTTGAAATTACAAACACTTCAATTTTATTTATTTGTATAGACATAAAAATACGTTAAATTAAGCTGTCTCATCTTGACATTGAACAACAACAAATAGGGAAAGTGTAATGGAATAAGTTTCGTATTGTAGCAACTTGAACAGTTCATCACGCTCGTGAGGATACGAGTAAATTAATACTCCGAATACAGTAATTGTAACTTAGGACTCCACGTGTTGGTACCGTACTGGTACTTGTGGAATTTTATATTATGGTATAGGCGCGACTTTGTGCGCGCTAAATTTTGCCGCAATAAAAAGTAGCCTACGTCCTTTTGCGTGATGTATTCTGTATCTTTTCCAAATTTCATCAAAATCTATTTAGTAGTTTCGAATCTTTTTCTATGCAAACAAACAAATCTTTCCTCTTTATTACTATATGTACAGAAATATAGATATAGCACAGGCACTAACTAACTATACAAAACAGTTTAAGATGATATCTTAGGAATTATCATAGAATTGATAATTCCTAAGATATTATCTTAAACTGTATGAACGACATTAAAAGTATGGACGAGAATATAAATTCAAGCGGACTCGCTTAACCCATCCGACAACGATGGACGGGATATGAGTATGCTCTAGGTATGGACGGGACTCGCAAGTACCACGCCCGCGCACATATTACATCAGAACTACGAATGGGCTATAAGCCCAATTTCTCAATACAGATAAACAAGTAGACGAATTGTTTCATGATCAGCAATGGCTACCGCCCATACGCAGCACAAGTAACAAGTAAGCCTTTCGCACCCCGTCACTTCCGATACCTTCACCCACTCAAAAACACGTACTACGCCTTATTTTACGCCGGTTTACTTTGGGGTATCCAGTGGAACCAGCTTATTCGTGTCGAAGCTCACCACGTTTATTTTTTCTGTAATTCTTCCAAAAGAAATACGGTCTATGTACATAATAGCCCCAACATCCGTCTAGAAAATGTAAGCTAAAACGTGAACGATTTGCCGCCACGGTCTTTGTGTGTCCATTTGCAAGTGACGGTCAATTTACTAAGGTCAGCCATCCTCATTATTTATGGTCGTCGGGCTTTCTATTGAAAGACATCAGGTCTTTCAATATCTCTTGGTTGTATGTAGAAAACTATTTTCGGTAGTTATATGCAAAATATATTTTATTGAAATTAGATACAAGAAAGTTCCTTTTGTATTGTGTTTCTAGATCTTGAAAATATCTTTAACTAGCTGTCTCGACACACGTTGTTCTATCTTAAACATGAACTGGAACGGATAAATAACTGCATATAAAGCAACCTAACTACGTCCTAATATTTCTCACCTTTTAAACGTTCTCTGAACTTTCACAATTATTTCAAGTCAAAAATTAGCTAAATTGTTCAAGCCGTTCTCGAGTTGTAACTTGTTTTGGAACATTGGAATTGCAAACCATTTTATATACATAATAATACGATATATGCCACGTCCCTCGAGAACGGGAAAAAAAGTATCCCATGTCCGTCTCCTGGTTTTATCCACCTCCCCCACCAATTTTCAGACTAATGTCGGTAAATAAAGAATAGCTGATTCTTGAGTTATAAAAAGTATAACTAACACTAATTTCTTTTATATATTCGTATATAGATCGATATATAGATATTATATTCCAGTTTTAATCACTTTAACTATTGTCATAGATTAATATACATACATTCTTATCATACATTTTCAGAAACTTTTCAGAAATTCTACCTATTTATTTCAGAGTAATAAGCTAAGTCACTTACTCCTCACGACCGGTTAGGATCGAATACATAATAATGTGCAAGTAGTACCTACACGGTTACACACGGCTCTATATTTGGGATAGATCTCCGTGGCCTAATGGGTAGACCGTTTAGTTCGCACTCGAGTGAGTGCAGGTTCAAATCCCGGTTGTGGCGTGTACCAATGAGACTTTTTCAGATCTCAAGTACATTATACGGACGCTCTTACGGTGAAGGAAAACATCGTGAGGAAACCCGCACATGGTTGGCCCCAGACGTATTGACCAGTTCATTCCTTTGGATTAGGCTGACTATGTTGTGAGAATGCCGTATGTGCTTGGGCAACCATACGACATTTGAAAAACCAACTATCCCAGGCACTACAGTATTTCAAGAGTGGTAACTTTGCTCGGAGAATACTGTATAAATCATCCATTAACGGATGTAAAGGCCTAAGTTATATTTGGGGCACACACTTTTAAGCAAGTTTCGTCTTTACGATATAATTAGTCAATATACATAATATAATAATATTATTATATGCCTTATGTATATGGTAATAATGACATAGCTCTGTATAATTATGTCATATAGCGCGAGGCGCGTTATTATTTTATGTCGGCTCCCGACATTCCCCTTTGTCACCGTTTGATGGTTCGATTCAAAGCTGAATTCAAATACCACCCATAAATTCAAATCGATGGCGAGAAATTACGGATAGCTTTAATAAACAGATGAAAGGATTCTAATTTGAAATACTTATACTATACAAGCTGAACCTTTCGCAATGTAATTTGACTACTTTATTGGAATACTACTACTACTACTACTTAATTACTATACCTAGTAGGTATACTTCAGATACTTTCTTATTCCCAAAGTTGTGGATCAATATGTAAAATTTAATTAGTATATTTTATATTAAATAATATAAAGATGAATTATCTATACTAATATAATAAAGAGGAAAAGTTTTGTTTGTTTGTATGTCTATTTGTTTGCATTGAATAAGCTACGAAACTACCGGATCGATTGTGATGAAATTTGGCACAGATGTAGAGTAGAACACGGAGAAGAACATAGGCTACTTTTAATCGCGGAAAGTGTACGGTTTCTGCGAAATTAACTTTTATGCGTACGAAGTCGCGGCAACATCTAGTGTTTTATATAAATATTAAAAAGAGGAAAAGTTTTTGTTTGTTTGTTGATTTCTTTGTTTGTTTTGCCTACCTTAAAATGTCAGTTAAATGTATCCGCCAATTATTAACAAATAATTTATTTTGTCAGAACCTTTTATGTTCAAGTAACACGAAGAATCATGTTGATAAACGGGTGAAATAACTTAATTGATTCTAAGGTGTGTTATTTTATAGTTAGGTATATATTGGTAAACAAAATTAGTGTATTTCACACTTTAATTCACTCATTTATTAGAGATTATACAAATTTAATCTCACAAATATAAACACAAATTTATTATGACTATAATAACTATGTCCACTTTAAAATATTTACAAACTAAAAAACTTAAAAAACTAAAACTACAAGAAACTTAAATGGTTACAAATAAAAGAAAACCCTTGAGTCGTAACCATCAGACAGAGTGCCTATTAGGCTCAAAGAGTTTCCTCGCTGGATGGCAAATGGCAATAATAACTCTTTGAGCCGGATTGGTGCCGGTTCTGGGATGTCGGGTGGTCTCTATGAGTATTTTTGGTGTAACTTACACCAAAAAAAAAACCCATAGAGGCCTTTAAAACCTTTAATTTACTATGTGATACATTGACATGATAAGCTTAAAGAAGAAGGGGTAAAACGTCCTTGTAGCAGTACAAGACACATATCAAATGAAAGGGCTTAAAAACTTTAAAAAGTTCATTTTATTGTATGACAAAAAATCTTTAAGCCATGGGAGAAAAAAGTTAATGAGGGTTACATGTTAAAAAAATAAAAATCATTCTGTATTATTGCACCGTTTCATAGTGTTACTAATAAAGAACAATTTTTGGGAAGTAATGGTATAGATAGGTACAGCAAACTTCAGAAAAGTGTTATATTTTGATAAATTGCCTCATAATTTGAAGAAATGTATGGAATAATAATATAATGTATGGAATAATAATATAAAATGCTAAAATAAGCTCTTTCTTTAATTTTTTCGCACATTATTGAACGCAATCGAATGCAACGCTATCGAATGGTGCAATAATACAGAATGTATTATTTCCTAATTTGGTTCGAATCCTGGCCTGAAAAATTGGTCACATTTTGTTTTCAGTGTGTATTAAAATCCATTACATTATGATAAATCAGTGCATAATGCATATACTTACACTCTCAGTACGAAAAGTTGGGAATGTTGGGTTGAATAAACCCGAATAGCCCCGGGTAACTTTGTTTTAATATTTGAACTGTTGCAGCCACATCGTCCAAGCTTCATCTCACAGTAATTCCTAGTTAAAAACACTTCTGGGAAACAGTTTCATTGCAAATAGTGATGTGCGAATTACTGATATGAAAATATCGAACCAGTACAATTGTATTTTATGCTTGCTTCAAATGTTTTATATTTATTTAACTAAGTATGACAAAAAGCAACTACTACGTTAAAAGATGTTTACAAATTATTATTAGTGAGGAGGGAAAAGAAAATTATTATTACATTTTTTAAGCGTATGCGGTGTACGATTTTTTGTAGTGTATAATCCTGCGCCCGCGGAAATACAGTAGGTATCCCACGGGAAAACTTACTTTTTTGGGATAAAACCCAGGGCCAGTAGTTTTTGCGTGAAAGAGTAACAAAAAATTATCCATTCACCATCCATCCATCCTCACAAACTTTCACATTTATAAGAGTAGTTGGATCTATAGAAAGGGATTCAATATTAATTTAGATAATATTATATTGTCAGTTTGTGCAAGATGGTCTCTGGGTTAAGATTAATACAAAAAGTATATTCGTTTGAAAAGAAAAATAACCGCAAATATTATTATTAAAAAATAAATTAAAAGTAATAACTTTCAATCCGTAAATTTTATATTCAGCTTGCTTTGAAATATTGGGACTTCTCTTGTTATTTTATACGCGAACTAAAGATAGTAAATAGCGCAACACTATCTACTGCTGAAGATAATGCAAACTAAAGAAGCAAACTCTATAAAATCTCTGTGGAGGACAAATTTGGTATTGAAATGAAATGTAGTGTCGGGAATGTTAAATATTATATAAGCTTTTCTTGCGGAGACTCGTAACTAGTGATGCCACGAATAATGAATTGGCCGAATACTGAATACCGAATATTCGGAAACGCTGTCGGCCGAAGCGCCGAATATTCGGCACGAAATACATACTTGTCGGGAGCGCGTTAGCTGGATTAAGACAAGTCGCAACCTGTTTTCCTCGTTGCTTGGCGCAGCAGGCGACGACTAGCGTGTAAGTGTATAGTGAGAGGTTATTTTCTGAGGCTGGTAACATTTACGATGAAAAGCGTAACCGTTTGCTACCAAAAAATGCTGAAAAGCTTGTTTTTATCCATCACAACTTACCACTGATTAATTTTAATTACTAAAGTGTTGTAATTTGGAAATAAATATACAATTTGGAGTAATATGAACGTGTCTTTTTTAAATGATTTGGTATTCGGTATTCGGCCGAATAGTACGTACTATTCGGCCGAATACCGAATAGCAAAAAAAGTGGCCGAATAGGCCGAATACCGAATAGTTGCCGAATATTCGTGACATCTCTACTCGTAACTAGGGATGCGCCTGGCTGATCCGATCTTTTGGAAAATCGGATAAAGAGCATAAATGATAAATTCAACGAAACAATAGTTTATATCGCGATTTCATTGACATTATAGTATTTGCTAAAATTTAAGATTAAATCATGTAATTTTATTTTCTTACTAGTATTAATTGCCCACGGCTTCGCCCGCGTGAAACTTTCAGCCCCTATTTTACCCCGTTAGGGGTTGAATTTTGAAAAATACTTCCTTAGTGGATGCCTACGTCATATGAGGAATACGTGTGTAAAATTTCAAATTTATAGTCTTGTGTAGTGCGTTAATACATCAGTCAATCAGCTTTGCCTTTTATAGATATAGATGGACTAGCCGTTGCCCGCGGCTCCGCCCGCGTAAATGCAGTATCTCTCGGGAACACTGTATTTTTTCGGGATAAAAATTAGCCTGTTTTAATCCAGAGCCTAAACTACTACCATACCAAATTTCATAAAAATCTGTTCAGTAGTTTTTGCGCGAAGGAGTAACAAACATCCATCACATCCTCACAAACTTTCACATTTATAATATTAGTAGGATAATATTCGTACAAGTTATCAATTCATCTGAACAAATCGATTTTTGGAATATTGGGTTCACAGCATTCGATTCGCGAAATTACGATTATAAAATCGGATTGACGCTCTTCGTCGCGCGTCCCTTCTCGTAACTAAATTTGAGAACAAAGCTATCTTGTTTATTTATTACGTCTTAGCGATGATAACAAATTAACATATTTTTGTTATTGCGGTCCGTTGATTACGGGAAAAATATGACATTTTTGTTGCTATATTAAAATTATGAAGCAGAACGAAAATATTATTTTTATTGACTTTATTAATTGCCCATGAATCCATAGCTAGGATTTGCATAAATTGCTTCAATATTTTTTTGTTCTGGAATGTAAACATTCTTAGTTGTGGTTTGGAATTGTTAATAATATCTACAGTCTTATAAGTACTAGAAATACCAGTAGGAAGAGTGATAGCGTAATGTACCTGGTATATAGGGCTACTTAGGGTCAGATCACACCGATGCGACGCGGCGGCTTCAAGTATAGTCGCTTTGCGTTGAGTCGCGGTGTGAACTCACCCTTAGCAAACTCGAATTTTGAAAGGTTTCCGTAGTATGAAGTGTGACCTTCAACACAAGCTACTACATCTACGCACAGCCGAAACTACTGAACGGATTTTGCTGAAATTTGGCATAGATATAATTGTAATGACATTGACATCCGCTAAAAAAGGATTTTTAAAAATAAAAGGGGTGAGAAAGGGGTTAAAATTATGTATGGAAACCGAACTCTACGCGGACGAAATCGTGGGCAAAAGCTATTAAAAATAAAATTGAAGTGGCTGCTTGTAATTTCAAATTAACAACTGGGGCATTTCACGTCAAGCGGACAACCAAAAAAAGGTGAGGTCGTGAATTTTGTTTATATTCTGGTCTGTTATACTTCTAGGTGATGTAGATGTGTACACTCAATATTTTTTTCGTATCATACTTTATTGCTGAGTTATGAGCTTTTAAAAATTCACTAAGAGTAACACAACACTAAGTATTACACAGTTTAGTAAAGCTATGTGTATGTACTCTATATGCTCTAAGTCTTAAACTATTAGAGATCACTTTCTAATTTTTTTTGTGAAGAATTGGTACATTTAAAGCTTTAATTTAAGGTAAAAATATTTAATTCAAAATTGGTCGAAGTTAGTCAAATATCGATTTGAAATTTTCACTTCCGGTTTACTATACGCAAAAAAATTCAAATTTAGAATTCGACAAAAAAATTTAACTACAAGAAACAGTAATTTTTAGTTTTTGTTACCAATAAATTGATACAATTAATCAGCATCCAAAAATAACGGACTTCACTCTTAGTGAATTTTTAAAAGCTCATAACTCAGCAATAACGTATGATACGAACAAAATATTGTGTGTACACATCTACGTCACCTAGAATTATAACTGACCAGAATATAAACAAAATTCACGACCTCACCTTTTTTTGGTTGTCCGCTTGACGTGAAATGCCCGAACTTTGCATTAAATGCATAATATGATAATTATATATGTCGGAGCGTGTTAAAGCTAAGATTGTCTATGATTGGAAACGTCAAGTAGTTTTACTATTTGGACTAGGTCGATGCCAGTATTGATAGATGTCATAGAAAATAATGGTTGTCATGGAGACTGGGGGATTATTTGCCTGAATTTGGGAATGACTGGATTATAAAAGCTCAGGAATCAGTATAAAATACGGAAGTCGTGGAATACGTGGCATCGAACTTGTCACGTTTCTGATCGTTCAGCATTTGGGCTATTCGATAATATTGTAATAAATATCTAAACTTGGAATATTTCAACCGTTCGCCATCTTATCCTAATGGAGTCTTTGATATCAGAACTGGTATGAACATCACGACCCACATAGAAAGACCCTTCGGAGCATAACGTGCAAAGGGCAGAATGAGCATGACACGCAGGATGAGCAAATTGCTTAAATCGCAAATGAACAAATGCGTAGAGCCCATAAAGGTGGAGAAAACTAAAATTTGTCCGACGAAAGTAATACCTAGATTAATAGATCGAAACCGATCAGAATGACACTAGAGTCAGAAGAGTGTATTACATGCATTTAGCATGGGTGAATCTTCATGGTGTAAAAGCAAGATGAAATAATCAGACTGCATTCACATTCCAATTACAAAGGATATTGGGTACACTTAATCCGTAGCGGAGACTTAGAACACAAGATTCTTGAGTTGAAGTTGAATTGCATTGATGGCTAAAAATATAATAATAACAAACATAAGAGATGGAAAGCCAAAACTAGAGAATATAAGATCCTGTGGTCAACACACTGCTCGCAAATGCTTTGTTTGTGGTTGATAGGGACACAAGTCAATTGATTGTCCTGCATGAGGAAAAGTTTTGTTAAAGACGTTTAGCTGCATCAGAACATCAAAGCTAGTTTAATAGCAATTCTGAGATATGTCATGTATTGTTTATTTTTATTTTACAGCGGGAGACAAGGACACTATGTATTGACATACTTGGAGGGAATTGACGATAAATTACGTGGCAGATGCAGTTTTGCTCTCTTAACTTGGTAAATGATAATATATTGGGCATAAAGATTCCAACTTGGACACTCAATAACTGTGGTGAGCGTATTCCTTCCATTACGATATTTTTTTCGAAATATTGGTAGAATTGATCTAGTATTGTTTATGAAGTCTCTTTCATTTGATACACATAGCGAAATTACCTAGCTAATAAAGATCATATAAGATGTTGCTTCTCTTGATGCTAATAGCTTCATGGTCTAACCGAGTTAGCACATCTCAAACTAAGATTTAGGTTAGATACTAGTTTGTGTATCGAAAGACTGCATATGTGTGGACCTACCTACTTATATAGCGACGCGTAGCCTGCTGAAGTCTGAGACGATGTGCATGAGTGTAATAATTTACTTCTTACAGTGTACTGCTATTTTGCAGATGATGCTATAAGAATGTATGAAATAGTTGTTAAATTTTGCAAATTTAAGTAATCTTTGTTATGATATAGAAGGAGCGTGATCTTGCGCGTTCTCACGAATGACATTTTTATTTGAGTACATAATAACTCATAATTGATTTCATGAGACAAAAATGAAAAGAATATTTAAAACGAACATAAAATTATAGTACTTCGCAACCTTTGGATCAAATTGAAAATACAGTTTTGTCCGTTTGTCAAAATCTAACTTTGCAATAAGAATTCGCATGATACTTTAAGATAGTAGTTGAAAATTCATGTGTCAGGCGCTAGATTATTATCTAACCAAGTGAAATTGTTTATTAATTTGGAATGATACGTATGTACTTTGGGATGATTTTATTTTGACAGATAATTATTGATTGCATAAATTATTTTCTCTCTTGGTTTTAGTATTAGGTACAAGGGGGCAGTTCGGTGCAACGAGAATGGCGATATTTCAATATATCGCTCTGTCCTACAGGGTTAACGTTACATAAAAGCTACTTAAAACCACAACAGATGACACTATGTCGCTTCTGCCTTGCGCCATCGAAAACGCTAGACTTATGTACATGAGGCTTACGAAATAAATATGATTAATATATTGTACCATAAAGACTAGCCAAATGGCAGTCACCAGTCCGATTAAGTTAAAACAACTTAAATGACATTAACGTAGCCCCATTCGAAAAAAAAGAAACAAAAAAAAATGAATATATTGTTCTGCAGTATTAATGAATAGTTTATGGACATGGTTAATCGGTTTTGTTGGAATATCAAATTGTATTCGAAAGAGGAATTTAACGATATCTTAAACTATGATTACGTATCTTAAATTTGTCGCCATATTGATATAATCAATTAAGTAGTCCTCCTTTGTTGGAAGGCGGTTAAAATTTTGAAGAGGCAGCTCACTAGAAGCGCTTATCTGGTCCCAATTTTTTTGTATGAGGTCGACATTCTTCTCCGTAATAAGCGTTCTGTGATTAGGTAGCGTAGTAGACTGATGCAACTTCCAGTTGATGAGAGATCCGAGCCCCAGCGTTGGGAATGTTAGTGATCAGAGCCGAGCCATTGAAAAAATGTTTAACTTAGAACAAAGAAATAACAACTTATTTCGATACGATACGAATGACTAAATTTTTCAACCCAAACCTTCAGAAAAATGAACCACTTGAACCTAACTGGAAATGTCAACCTTTTTTTTTTTTCCGGGGGGGAAAATGCTTTACGCATACCACCCAGGCGCAGGGGGCACCCAAGTGGTGATGTGGGACTCATGGTATACCCATTAAAACCCCCCCCCCCCTCTTCCTACTCGCCGCCCTCTGACGGGGCCACGGGAACGATATACACATCCGCGACCCCACCGGCGGTAGCCGCCTACAAGCGGCTCCATCCCGAAAGCCCGAAGGCCCTCCACGATGGGCGCACCAGATGCTATTAGGTGCGCCTTCCTCCTCACCCTCCACCAGTACTGTAGCAGACTCCCCCTGAGTCTGCTACTATGAGGCCATGGGTGCCAGATAAACTGGTACCCGGTGGCAGATCAGGTCTGTGGTTCTGCTACCGACCACACCTCGGTCGCAGAGGATAGGGCAAGCGGCGCACCGCAATACCGACATGCCTCTTCCTCTGCGGCCCCACCAACGCCGTTTCGACGGAACGGCCCCGCCAGCTCGCAGGGGGTAGGGAGAGTGGCGTACCGTAATACCATCACGCCTCTCCCCCTGCGATCCCTCCACGGCCGCAGAAGATAGGGAGAACGGCGCACCGTAATACCGGCACTCCTCTTCTTCTGCGGTCCCACCTCCACGCGCGTCCTCTGCGGGCATGTTAAGCCCGCTGGGAGCGCCCTCCTCGGGCCAGCCGGCGGCAAACAGGCCGGCCCCGGTTGCCTCTTAGCTTCACCGTGGGTGACCAGTCCACGGTTACTAAGCCCCACCGCCACGACAAGGCGTGCAACCATCGGGGGGTGGAAATGTCAACCTATGGCAACGTCATCATATATACACAACATACATACTCTAGTTTGCGAAAACGGACATCAAAGCAAATCACCAATCTTTGTCCTGATCTTACTTTTTTTGATATTTATGAGCTATTTGATCTTATAAATATTGTCAATTAATTATTGATCGGTAAGGTTTTAAGTAGAAAGTAATGGCAAAGTTTCAGAAGCCTGAATTTTACTTGCGCATATTAAAATCGTGGACTTAAAATTGCAGTTACTTCCAATGAAGTTAAAGGATATCGACCAGAAAGTAACAAATGTAGAAGTAAGCTTATGAAATGTCAGGAGGAGGTTCATTACTACTGGTATATTCAGTCATCTCTGTGTCAACTATCAGTTATTCTGAACCCCAATTCTCGTAGTTGACTTACACTTTTAGTTTGCTTTTGTTGAGTTGTGGATGACTAGTCTTGACGTCATGAACTGATTTTTGGAGTTGTGCCCAATCAAAACGGGTTTGACGTTGGTTAGACGTTTGTGAGAGTGCCATTTTTGCAGTTTTAATATATTATCAGGACTGGATCGTAACTGTATTGTTACGGAATTTGATTAGTAGAATCGACCTTTTGGTTTACTTTGTGGGTTTCGAATGTATATTGTTACACATGCTAAAATCAAATTGCCTAGAATATTGTGGTACTTAGGTAAAACCAAAAATACTTAAAAATTGTGCGACAGGAGACCTAAGATTATCTTAACGACTAGCAACGCATTTATGACTCTTTTGGTATGGTAATAAAAGCGACGGCTATGGTTATTTTCCATCAACAATCCGATTGCTCATCTGTAAACGTGAAAATGAACCTCGAGTTGAATACCCTTGTCGTTCGTTATAAACGCACCAAAGTTGCTTACGACCAAACGATTATTAAATTTATGAGAAAGAAACGTATAATTTCCATCAGAAACTTTGAAAATTCAAAAGTTTTATATTGATATCAATCTTTAGCGTAATCGTCCTAATATGTGTTATGTTAACTTAGTGTAACAAGTTACAACTGCTTACATTCGGCGGGAGTATTGTGAAACACCTGATCCTTCAACATTAATTGTAGTGTGTATAGCTAGAAAAAATACGAAATACTTTTGACATTGTAACTTTCTTTTCGTTCGCTCCAGTGCAAGCTCCGATTTCATGAAAAACTAAGATTCCCTTATATCTCGGAGAGTTGTGAAGGATATGATATTCAAAAAAAGCTCAAAGGACGCGTATTCACGAAAAAAAAAAAACGAAAAAAGTTATGGCTGAAACAGTGAAATAAAAATTAAATTTTATTCAGATTTTTTTATATTTTTTGGAGCGCGATAATTTGGAAACGGAGAATTATTTCAAAATTTGCGAAAAATTCCTCTGGACAATTTAGTCAGCTACAATTTGAGCCTAAAACAAAGACGATCGGGTTGCCCGGTCTAACGTTTTTGCGACAGTATTTTTTTTTTTCGAATTATGTGGAATAATTTTTAAAGTACTCGATAGTCATGTGAGGCACTAAATCTTTATTTATTTCTTGTAAATGTGCTACCGGTTCGGTCAATGTTTTTTTTGCTCGCCCGTCTCTGCTTCTGGATGTATTTATTAAAAAAGTTAAATGCAAAAATATTTTGTTATAAAAGTTCGTGACGTGTATGCAATACGACGGCTCTGTTTAGCACTAAAGTAAAATGATATTAGCTTTTGGTTTAATAGTAGGTTTAGTTATTTCACCAAGATGTTCGGCGCGCTCAATCCGGTAATAATCTAAGCGGTCCAAAAGACATTAAGATTTTGAAGTACATTGTAAACTGTTTGTTAAAATGTAAACTGAGAATATTTTTGTTTGCACCTGTTAATTGCAACTGTAGATTGCGAATGTGAATTGCGACTGCGGATTGCGAGCGAGGATTGTGATTGGGTGCCGGGTGGAGGCATCCCATTACTTGATGAGAGTAGGCACCGGAGAGAGGTGGCCTTGTGAGTGGATGCCGGATGGAGTCAGCCCATTACTTGATGAGAGTAGGCACCGGATAGAGGTGGCCTTGTGACTGGGTGTCGGATGGAGGCAACCCAGTGGTTTTTTGTAGTGAGGTGCACCGGATGGAGGTGGCCTTGTATTGTACCAATGCTGCAGTGGTTGAATATAGTTAGCCCGGATGGAGTCGGCTCTTTAGCTGCCTACCGGATGGGAATATAACAGCATCGTTTTTCGATATTGAGATTGGTACATGTAAAGTGTGAAGTGTGTGGTAAAGCATGTCATGATTTATTTGGTAGGAAGATTATGGTTGATATTGTGTTGTATCTGTATACTTTATGTGTGTTTAATCTGAGAGTATAAAATGTAAATTAAAACTTAACTCTGAGAACACTAGCCGTGTCGGAGCGTGTTAAAGCTAAGATTGTCTATGATTGGAAACGTCAAGTAGTTTTACTATTTGGACTAGGTCGATGCCAGTATTGATAGATGTCATAGAAAATAATGGTTGTCATGGAGACTGGGGGATTATTTGCCTGAATTTGGGAATGACTGGATTATAAAGGCTCAGGAATCAGTATAAAATACGGAAGTCGTGGAATACGTGGCATCGAACTTGTCACGTTTCTGATCGTTCAGCATTTGGGCTATTCGATAATATTGTAATAAATATCTAAACTTGGAATATTTCAACCGTTCGCCATCTTATCCTAATGGAGTCTTTGATATATACATGGTATCTTAGATACTAAAAAATAAATATTTTAAAATTTTTCTCCGACTATCCGTCTGTCTGTCTATCTGTCTATTTCTATTGTATTTAACAGTACTTTTACTGGCAGATAGCTAATGTTATAAAGAGTAACTAAAGGCAACTTTTATCTTAGCGTCCGTTTAAAAAAACAAGGTTTGTCTTTTACTTTATTTCAAACCTAAAGTATCAAAATGGATCATATTCTGAAATCAGAATTTATACTTCGTAAATCGTAATACAGCTCACACGTTCATAAAACCAACGTAAACGTATAGACGTAACGCCTCTGGCCGTAAAAACGTGTCGTGTGAGATTTGTGGGTGAGGGGGGAGAACATGTGTTCATAAACGATTTTCTCAATAACTTTCGTAGTCTGACCAAGTGCGTGTTCGAAAACAAAATGTATGGAATTTGACATAAGGCATCGCAAGCGACATGTCACTTAGCGATGACTTATGTCAAATCCCATACATTTTTGATTTCGAAGTTCGCCGTCGAAATTATCGAATGCATACTGACTAGAGGCCCAGAACTAATAAAGTTATCGAAGCCATTATAGTTTTCCTTCAAAGTTCATCACAATATGGACTATTAAGATGATTTTTTTCATATTGTCGAGCCAGCCGTTTAGCTTTTAGAGGGAGAGTTGGACGACGTCCACGACGATAGTTTGGACGGTAAGCCGAAGATGAACGGACGGACATGACGAAACTATAAGGGATCCAAAAAACTTGTGGAGTATTTATAATTATATTAAATCGGGACTGGGGAAACTGAGGACCCTGGTGATACAGGCAAAGCTGTGAAGCTAAGTTCAGACCACGGGACACAGTACACGCCCCACCGTCCCTGGCCACATGGTAGTTTACTAAATTATACAGAGCAGGTTAATAAAAAGTTACTACGTAAATAAATTCCCTTGCTTTAAAACGAACATTAGATGCGCGGGGCTGACAGTCCGATCTGGATTGTCGATGCAAGCGCATTTTCCACAACTATCCGCACATAATTAGCACGACAGATCGATCCGCAGTCTAAACCGCACAGATCCATCTGCGGTTTAGAACGCAGTTCGAACTTTACGTGTTCAGGGCGCTATGAGAAAAGACCATTACCATAGAGTTATTAGCTATCCCTGTACAGTTTATTCATTTTAAGGTTAGTGTAAAAACAACAAATGTTACTTCAAACAACTTCTGCAGAAAACTTTTGTTATAAACCCGAATAATTATTCAACGAATTTTTAACAGCTTAAAATTTTGCTCTTTTCACAAACTCAACAATGCGACAAGAATGTACAAAGGAGATAAGATAATAGAAGATTTAACATTTCATTAAAGTTAATCCGATGCTAGATAAAAAATACAAAAATCGTTTCGCATTTCAGGGACAAAAATTTTAACGTTCGAAATTCCAACAATTTTTCAATATCACGTTTCATAGAAAAGAAAATACAGGATTTAAGTATATTAGATTAATTTGATAGTTTACCTTCGAAAGAAAGTTTAACCAATAGTGGTTGATTAAAAATGTTTATTTCATTGATTTAGAATAGGCATGTTGCCGAGAAATTTTTTTTTCGTCTATTCGATGTTAGACAACATGTTAATTAACAATCCAGACCCCATTTTTGTATATCTGAAAAAATAACGTAGATACAAACCATTGAAATTTACAATATGAAAGAGAGCGGTATATCGGCCTGTGACGCCACAGCCTGCTACCGCCATACATTTGTCATTACAAAATGTATGGCGGTAGCAGGTTGTGACGTCACGAATCGTTTTGCGAGAAAGAGATGGACAATATTTTTTATTTGCTTATATTTTAAGTCCCGTCACTCTAAATACCTATTTCTTTCAGATTTATGTATCTTTAATCAACAATTTTAAAATTTAATTTGTAAACCTGTGATATTCCACACTAGGCAACATCCCTATTAAAAAAAATATTAAATTTTTTATACTTTTATGTAAATTCTAGGTAATATTATTTAAATTTAATGGTTATTGTGCGTTAACGAGCAAACATGCTGCGTGTATGAGCGTGGCAGCAATTTAACACCAATTGACTAGAAATATCCAAGAAGTCGCTTCAATACCTGGGCCTCTAGTCAAGATGCATTCGATAGTTTAGACGGCGAAGTTCTTAAATAAAATGTATGGAATTTGACATAAGGCATAGCAAGCGACATGTCACTTAGCGATAACTTATGTCAAATCCCATACATTTTTGTTTTCGAACTTTGCCGTCGAAATTATCGAATGCATCTTGACTAGAGGCCCAGGTATTGAAGGGACGTCTTGGCTATTAAAAGTAACATAAATAAATGTAGAAGTTTTGAAATACTAAAAGCACTCGTAAAAAACTCCTAACTCCATTCGCGCATTGTTCGCTAAGCGCGGACTAACCCCGACTTTATTTTGCTTGGAACTTTTGTTGAATGGAAAAATGAATAGCCAACTTTTCTTGATTTAACAATTCTATTTTGAATAGATTTTAAAATGATAATAATACTAATATCTATAAACGCTTCACACACTTCTGAAAGGCAATCTAAATATGGACCTAAAAATGCAAAAAGTACAGTAATAAGTTGCAAAATAAAAAGTTATAGTACTAAAATACAAAAAAATGCTACTCGTATGTTTATTTGCTTTGATTTTAAAACAAACTTTACTGTTCAAATCCTATGTTATTTGTGTCATTTTTTGTTCAAACATTGATAAAAATACATCATAAAATTCCGTCATAAATCTTATTTATTTTTAAAAAATTTGGTAGGTACAATTATTGGCATTCATAAATATTTATTAAGATAGCCATCACTAAGGGTTTCCCTGACAGATTTACCTGCTCAGTCATTCGTGTCAGGTAAACTTAAGCTGATACTGTGTGGAAATATGCACAGTTGTGCAATACACATGTACCTGTACAGGCAAACCTGTCAGGTATTGATATGCCTGTCAAGGTTTGCCTGCCAATACGTGCATACTAGGGTGGGTCACTCTAGTATGGAAAAAAATAAAAGTTGATGAATCAAATTCTAATAGTAATATTATGTTGTAGTGTACTATAAAAAGTAGTTTTAGCTAAAAAACGGTTAATTAAACACACATCTTCAGCCCGCGTATGCGCTTCAAAATTATACGTTTTTGAAAAAAACACGTTTTACTAAATGGCATAGAAAACATTGCATTTGAAACACATGGAATAATTAGTTAAAGATATATATTAACGTTTAAAACTAAAAAACTTAAACAAATACACATAAAGGTTAACAATTTTTTTTTTATACAAAAAATCACGCCTACTGTCGAATTTCGGCAAAACTTTCCTTGAAGCAAGTTTTGCATGAATTATGCCTTCCCTTGTTTTTTTATCACATGCCAACATTGCAGCTTCTGTCACTATCTTTACACTTCGTTCAACCGCTTGTGTATGGCAAGGCAGTCTAATAAACAACATCCTTTCGTCACCTTTTTTTCTATTATCTAGATAAGTTCGTCATTTGTTTGATTTCTTAGAATAGGTGGATCAAAGTTGTTTTTTTGCCAGTTTATTAGACCAATGTAACATTCAGTATTAAAATTAAGTTTAAGCACTTTAAAAGTGCGTGGTAATTTTCCCGTTGTAGGTGAACTACGTGCTTTTAGAATTCTTCTAGCTGCAAGTTCTCTTAAATGCTTTTCTCCATCTGTTAACATCAATAGTAAATATTCAGTTTAATATAAATATGCGTTTCGTTGAATAACCGGATCTATATAACAGAAACTTTTAATGCACTTGATAAAAATCGCGACCTTTTAGTCAATTTTCAAAGGTATCGTGATCCGTATTTTCATGATGAATGTGTCTTTATTTGGAACCACACGGGGCATATACTTTTACAATTTATTCGGCCAAAATAATTAAATTAGTTGATAGTGTTGGCGTAAAAATGTAAAGACGCAAGATCCGGTTTGCCTCAATCAAACAACGGTCATGTGACATTTTTCCAGGTGATATTTTTGCTAAGTCATCTGAACAACTTCCAGTAATTACTGCAAAGGTAATTTCATACAAATATTGTTGGTCTGTGCTTAAGTCATCTGGTTTAATGTTGGTAATTGACCCGGTATTGACACTACAGCTTGCGTTTCACACTTATCGAGCAACTTACCAATAGGACCATTCACCATTGTACGTAAATGGACCAGAAATTTTACCATCCATATAATCAAATATATATGCCTCAAAGGCAGTTCATTTAAATGCAGCAATCCAAATATTGGGCACTTGTATGACTGTCTTTTATTTGACATGATAGAAAAATTTAACTTCCAAGTTCTAAAACAATAATTACTCAATTTACAATTTCACAAGGTTTCACAAGAAACTAGCCACATTGATACATGAATTCTCTGAATGTACTTACCTTAAAAAATTCTCTTTTAATAAATAATAATATAAAATATAAATAATATAACAAAAGTAACGTGTATTTCAATGGATACTTATTAAAACATTCAAGTATACCCAACGTTAAACGTGTAACTTAAGGTGTAAAAGTGGGTGAGCTTAAACTTTACTTTTTTCAAAACTTCAACGGCGTTGCGCGGGCTATTCCACTTAAAATAATTCAATAATATTTTATAGGGTTTATAACGATACCTAACTTCAATATATTTTCGCTATTAGAAATAGATTACTTAAAAAATTTTTTTTTTACTCACCCTAGTGCATACCTAGTATAACTATTGGATTTAGGGCTAGATTAGGTTGAAGATCGTGGATATGAGATTAAATAAAACACTTTGAATAAAATTAATAACTGCGCTTTTATTAAGTTAAGCGCTCAAAAGGTATGTCATGCCTAGTGTAAGTCAGAATGCAGAGCTAATATATATAACATAAATAATATATAATATATATACTAATATATATCTGTATTATCTATGATGCAGAGTATAAGTTAGCTTGGCCGTTCGTATTCACATAGTTTGTCAACATCTGGTTGCCATAAAATAGCAATATTTATTACACAACTCAATCAGTAGACATTTTACAATGAATATACCTTTTGTTTTATAATTGTTGTGTTAAACTAAAACCATGTTATTAAAAATCGTATTTCAAATACTTGTCAAAGATTAGAGGTGCATAGACGTATATAATAGACGAGGCATGTTGAGGCAAAAAGTGTATCCAATAAAATGGCCCCAATTTTGAAATTTTTGGGGCCATTTTGAAATTCGAAGTATGGTGAAAACAAGATTGCTGACATTTGAGGTATGGTGAAAACCAAGATGGCGTAACTTTTTTTCGTATGAATTTTTTTCTGTTAAATGTACGTGATAGCCTTTCTTGAGTTGAAATCTTTGTAGAGGTGTGAGAAAGATAGAACTTTAGGGTTCCGCTTTCGATACGATAACCAAAAGTAACCATAAACAAAAGAGAGGGATTTTTGTAGATGAATTCTGATAGAATTCAACAATAATAAACAATTGAAACATAATACTGAGCGGTTTAGCTTAGCTTCATAAGGAGAAACTTTACAAACTAATGTTACTCATAAAAATAATTGTAGGTAATAGCTAGATAAAACTACAGTAGAATTATGTGAAAGTAAATTTATTTAATTTTATGATCACAACTCAGTTTCAGAGAGAGTTGTTCGGAATTTTTTATGAGGCTCAAATAAAGAATCTTTCTGGCTCGTTGCCAGATAAGAGATGTGGTTTAGTTTTATAATGTATGAATTCATATTTTGGCGAAAATGTCTTCTACGACCACTCAGACCACAGCTGTTTATAGGCATAGTTTATTAAGGTGATTAAGGAGGTAGACTCTTCAAAATGTATTAAAAATCAATAATCAAAAATTCAAGTAGGGTGGATATGAAATTTTTTAATTTGTTTTTACTATTGTAATTTATTGCGTTGTATTACGTAGTCATGCTACGCACCTACGTAGCTACGCATGGCTGTTTAATTGCATTTCGCTACGTCTGTTCACACTATTACACCGAAACATTACGCGGCATGCCATTTTTAAGATAGCAAAAGAGATGTTCTAGAAATGTATGAGGCGTGGGCCAGCACTATGTACACTATATGTAAATATAGCTACATAATATTATAGTAACTGTTCCCTATTCTTTATTTTGTTTAATTTCACTTCGTTTCAAAGTACATTTAAATTAACTTCGTCAAGGAGAGCAACACAACCTAAAATAAAACATGGCGGATCAGATCAGAATTATACAAAGAATATCATTTTGACAATGACATGACTTTTGACAAAGAAAGACGTATAACATTCAAGAAGACGTCTCTTCCTAAAACTTTCAACTACGTCAAAAGTCAAGTCTAAACATATGTCATGGCCGCCCTAAAAATAGTGTTCTCGCAATAAAAAAAACTCTTCAAATAATAATTTTTGTACGCATATACCCTTCTTCAAATTATTATTTTTGTATTTTTATGAAATTCCCATATTTTTTTCCTATTTACCTTTGTAGTGTACATAGAGCTGGCCCAAAATCAAATATCTCTTTTGAATGTGAGTTCTACAAAATATTGTAGGATATTGTTTGGCTGGTATCGACTTCAAAATTAAGAAGATTAAGTAGATAGAGAAAGAGTAAAAATTCTACGTTGGAAATCGGTTTAATTTTTGTTTAAAAATAATATGTATGTTTTATGTCGATGCATAAAATTACCCCCACTCTTCTTCTTTTGACCGTCGTTCTGTTAAAACGTTGCGTTTAACGACGTAAGCCATTAATAGTAATTATATTATCATAAAAAATCTGTAAAAAACGACGCTGTGATAGCGCAACGCAATGCTATGCTTTATAATTATAAGCCTCGCACTACTATATAACCTACTAGCTTTTGCCCGCGACTTCGTCCGCGTTGAACAATACTTTGGGATATCGCTGAAATTTACCCGCGACTTTATTTATGACTAACGAAAGCGGAATCCTATTTTTTTAAACGGAACCCTAAAATAAAAGTAGCCTATGTTAGACCCTATAACATCAGCTATCTGCTAGTAAAAGTCCCGTGAAAATCGGTCCAGCCGTTTCAGAGATTAGTCGGAACAAACAGACAGACAGACCGACTGACAGACAGACGGACAGACAAAAATTAAAAAAAAAAATGTATTTTATTGTAAGTACCGAATATACTTTCAGATTCATTATGTAAAAAGCTGTTAATTTGAAGTTACAAACAAACACTTAAATTGTATTTAACTGTATAGATGTATAGATATTATAATGTATTATATTTTAAGATATTATCAATTTGATGTTTATAAAATAACTAAACTATTTAACTAAAGTAAACTAAACTAAACATTAACCCGCACGCGCACCCCGCCTTGGTGACGCCCACTTCGCAACGGGCCGTGCAGCAGGAATCGTAATATTTTAATTTCGCCATAACTTCAAAACCAAACGTCCAATTTTAATAATTCACAGACCAAATATTATCTGCATAAACTGTACTTAGTGATGAAATAATTTATTTTGATAAGGATTAATAACATGAGTAAAATAAACGCATTTAAATGTAGTCCAAAAAAAAATCAAGATTTCTAAATAAAAAAATGGTTATTGTGCCTCACTCGACATAGATAGGTATAGTGTGTCGCGGACTTTTTTGTAGATATTTATAAGATCTACAACTAATCAGAACATTTTATGGTTCTATCTTTTATAGTTTTGGCAGCGTACGCAAAATAAGTAACTTTTCTGGTTGATTTTTTACACCTTGTGTCCGAAAAACCCAAATATCTTACGGAACCCTATTTTTTTCCAAAATAAAATTTAGCCTATGTTACTCGTGGATAATGTAGCTTTCGAATGGTGAAAGAATTTTTAAAATCGGTCCAGTACTTTTTGAGCCTATTCATTACAAATAAACAAACAAACAAACAAACATACAAACAAAGTTTTCCTCTTTATAATATTAGTGTAGATAAGTAGTGCGAGGCTACTAGCTAGTGAAGTTCTTTTGCGTAATGTCACATTAAGTCGATTTTTTTAAAATAAGATAATAATATATATACAATTTAAGTTCAAAGAGAGTTTTATGAATTGGTATTTTAAAAGTGCTATTCGAAAATTAATTTTATGAATTATACCTACTATTTTTTCCGAGAAACAATTTTAAATACAATGTTGTCTCTTAATCATGTATATTAAAATGGGTCAGCTGTATTATTATAGGAAACGATCAGCTTTTTACATAATATGTCGGGGGCTGCAACACGTTTTTTACAGTAGGCATTTTACATCGAACTATAATAATTTAATTATAATTCGATGAAGAAATAATTCGTAAAGGAAACTGTAATAAGTTGCCTTATATATGCGTCAACTATATTACACCATATGAAATGTCCATTATGGTGAAGATTTTGGCCACTTTTCTCTACGAAGGATGTAGGTTAGGGGGATTTCGAGGTTACATAAATATGACATCAAAATCAATAACATATTACACATGACCTACGTCATGTGAGCTGGACATGTGCCAAAAGTAAGATTGAATTGACCTTCATTTGACAAAGGTCAGGCGATATCAAATTTTATGATTGAGCTGTTGTCTCCGGGTTTACACGTGTATCCAAGTTCTACAACTTTAAAGTTTAAGTGTATGTAAACAATTATAACAAATAACACAATAATATGGTGTCCAAAACATTGCCTCTATAGTCTATAATACTATAGAGACAATATTGTGATATAGACCAGTGCAATAAGTATTGAAACAAAATAAATTTATAGTAGGATGAAAAATCGCCCGTAAATTATTTTTCCTTTTATTTTTGTTATATTCTCTTCCTTTTCCAATAGGTTTCATCCTACTATAAATTTATTTTGTTTCAAAACTTATCTGCACTGGTCTATATTACAATATAGCTTCTATAATATTAAAGACTATTGAGGCAATGTTTTGGGCTTCATCCTCCTATCAATTTACTTTACTTTTAACCATTTTCAAAAGCAAATGCACAAGTCCATATAAGCGCGAATAATAAGTGCATTTTAAAACTCAAACAGCTTGTAACCTGTTTGTAAGTCACAAAATTATTATAATGGCAATGTTTTGGGAACCTGGCGTTACAATAAGCGCGAATGACAGAGAAAGTCTGAAAACACGACACAGTTCTTGAAATGTTGTCAAGTAGCATTTTTATAATAAAACTAGGGGGCTAACTAAATAATTATAATAAACTATATGGAGAATTTTCATTAATGTTATGACAGGATCGAAGAAACCCTTGTTCGCTACCTGTGATTCCTATGAACAGAAAATGATGTAAAAAGTTTTTACGATTGTTCCACGTCGCTAAACCAAAACTATATTGGGTAGTATAAAAGTGCTGGTCTCAAAGTCGTAAATCCAAGAACCGTTTCTCAGCCTATCAGATTTAGAATCACAACTTATGAGGCCGTGTCTCACACGTACGTGTAGCTGAGATGCCATAAATTCACAGGAAACGTCTTCTGGGATATTTCAATCTGACACTAGAGCAATAATAATTGCGGTAGTATTTGTAGAGACCGAGCTTTTTCTGAGTTTCAGGAGAACGAAAACTAAATTAAAAATATTGTACGAAAAAAGAATCACAAAAATATGCAAAAAACAACGCAATATGTGAAACTTAAAAATATGCAGTTTATTTGAATTAAGACCTGGCTATATCGATTTTTCTCCCTCAAAACTCCCTGCATATTAAAGGATCATGGATACATTTATAAATGAGAAAATATTATTAGCTTTTACCAACAACTTCAATCACTTAACCATTTCCGATAAGAGGAATGCATTTATAATAATATAATTAGTGTCATTCCAAAAGATATGTTTGATTTTGGGCCAGTTCTATATACACTACATAGGTAAATTGGAAAAAAATATGGGAATATCATAAAAATACGAAAAAATGAATTTGAAGAAGGGTAGGTACATGCGTACAAAAATGATTATTTGAAGAGTTTTTATTGCGAGAACACTATTTTTAGGGCGGCCATGACAGTTGTTTTGACTTGACTTTTGACGTAGTAGATAGTTTTTTAAAATGACATTCTTTAGTTAATTCTGATTTGATCCGCCATGTTTTATTTTACTTTGTGTTGCTCTCCTTGACGAAGTTAATTTAAATGTACATGAAAACGAAGTGGAATTAAACAAAATAAAGAATAGGAAACGGTTACTATATTACGTAGCTATATTTACATATACTGTACATAGGGCTGGCCCAGGCCTCATACATTTCTTGAACATCTCTTTACTGAACTAATTTTATACAAATAAAAAGAAAACTCATTTAAGTCTGTCACCAAACTGTATTTCCGTGGGCAGGCAGCCGTGAGACAGTTGAAATTTTCACAGAATATGTATTTCTGTTATCGCTATAACAATAACTCTACTAAAAAGAGAAAGAAATAAATAGGTACTTAAGTACAACAAACGTGAAAAGAGATGTTCAAGAAATGTATGAGGCCTGGGCCAACCCTATGTACAGTATATGTAAATATAGCTACATAATATAGTAACCGTTTCCTATTCTTTATTTTATTTAATTTCACTTCGTTTCCATGTACATTTAAATTAACTTCGTCAAGGAGAGAAACACAAAGTAAAATAAAACATGGCGGATCAGATCAGAATTAACTAAAGAATGTCATTTTGTCTATGACATGACTTTTGACAAAGAAAGACGTATGACATTCAAGACGACGTCTCTTCGTAAAACTGTCTACTACGTCAAAAGTCAAGTCAAAACAACTGTCATGGCCGCCCTAAAAATAGTGTTCTCGCAACAAAAAACTCTTCAAATAATCATTTTTGTACGCATGTACCCTTCTTCAAATATTTTTTTTTCGTATTTTTATGATATTCCCATATTTTTTCCTATTTACCTATGTAGTGTACATAGAACTGGCCTAAAATCAAACATCTCTTTTTATCCGTTTTGCACGGAACTCTTCGTGCACGAGGCCGACTCGCATTTGGCCGGCTTTTACTTATGACCTAGAGAAAAAAGTGCCTGTATCTACTACAGGACCACAGAACCTAATAAGCCTAGTAAACCCTACAGAAGTGTTATACGATTTGTCAATACGTTGACTTTTTGGCTACGATCCAAATATACACAATTGCTCAGATTCTTTGTGAGAAAATTAGTCGTATCGAGAAAAACGATTCTTTACATAATTCACTATTTAGGTATATTGTTTTCGCAAAAGTTCATACGTTTTCAGGATTTATCTTATTGGGATTAAACAAAACAATACTTTACTGGTTCCGATTTGTTTTCTTGCGCAAAGACAAATACGGGTGTTTTAAAAATATGATATTTACTTATTTTATCATTACCTACATAATACTCGTATATACTTACTCACAATTCGAACTCTTGCAATGAAACGTGTACCTACCTTTTATGTAGAAAATAAAGTTCAATTTTCAATTGCTCTTATAAAAGTCGGATCACGGTGGGAGCTGACCCTAAGTAAATAGTAAGTATATGTTTGTCACCGTAAAATTGTATAAACCGTTAGATTGTAATAAAACTAGTGAAATTGTAAAATGTTGATAGACTTCCGACTCGAATTTGCTATAACCTATAATTTCATAGATTATTTTTCGTTAGATTATAAGTAGGTATATAGTTTTTAATCTCTCGACATATTTTTACAATCTCGTTAGTTATTTTACAATCTAACGGTTTTTACAATTTTACGGTGACATAATATATATTGTAATGATAAAGTAAGTAAATATTATGTTTTTAAAATATCTTAAAATGAGCGCCGCATCACGTCTCGGTGTGAAATGACGCTTAATATTAAACGTCTATGCTTCCAAAGCGACGAGAGAGGTTTTTTTTAACAATTTTGAGCTAAGTCGACACGATACGGATTCACGCACGAGAAAAACTTCTCGAAAGCATTCACAAATAAAGTGTAAAGGTTTTAGAGCATTCATTACCGTAGCAAAAAACTTTTACTCTATATTTACACGCTTGCTTGCCTAGCGTAGAAATATAGTTAAAATAATCTAACCAATGTCAGGGCATGTCTAAGGAGGATTCCGTAACTATAAACGCGTAATTTTTTTCACATTTCTTCAAAAGTTGTTACTGTTCGATTTCGTTCAAAATAAATTACCTAAAGAGTATTTAGCATGGTCTATCAGCATGGACAATTGCAAGTTTCTCTCTCTCTCTCATAGTTCTCAGTCTCATAGCTTAGTAATGCCAGGGAGGGATCAAATTATAAATCAATTTGGAGGCCGATTACTCGAAAATGGTTGACTGTAAAAAAGTCTTGTATGAAACCTCGCCTTTATTTAAAGTACCTTTTCAACGATACCCCACAAGATGGGATAAAATAAAAAATATTTTTCATCCCCATTTCACATGTATGGACTATGGAGAGCCAAAATGTAAAATTATTATTATTTAATGATGCTAAAACTGAGATCTATACACAGTCTTTAACTTTATAAGCTAGAAGCACGGATAGACAGACAGACTGACGCACGGACAGAGTAAAACTATAAGGGTTCCTTGAGTATTATGGAACCCTAAAAAGGGCAGGAAATCATTTTGATTTCCTGAGCTCCTTAAACCTTTCTTGCGCCATGGATTTACGAAGCTAATTATCTTAATCTGCTGATTGTGTCAACCTCGTTAAGTGTAGCTAAGCTCTTGAAGCTAAGTACAAATCTAACACCTTAGAAACAAATATTCTTACAATATAATATCTGAATACAATCTGATTTGAGCCTTAATGCAACAATTATGATAATTGATATACGAGATATGCTATATTGAATATTGCAGTGGCACGATTATTATTATTATTGCAGATGTAAGCTAATACATTGAAACAATGACGTCATAACACTATGCTGATACGTAATCATCATAGTGTTATGTAGCTCTAGTAGAGACAGTAGACAGTATCAATAGATGATTTAGATAAAGAAATTATACTTTCGATACGGCCGAATACTAGAACGCTAATCAAAATTAAGAGCCCTCCTATTCACAGGCTGTCGCTGTCTCTGTCAGCCGAAATGACAGGGACAGCATGTGACCTGAGCGTCACTTAATTTAACAATCGTCCCAGTATTATTTAGTTCTCCCCTATTCGTTCGTGCAGTTAATTAAATGTCACAATTAACACTTATATTCCGTGCCTGCGGCGTCATGAAATAATTCGTAAGTGTTATATTTAATACGCAAATTTTATAAATGTGAGTTTGTGAGGATGACTGGATTTATGAATGTTTGTGACTCTTTGAACGCAAAAACTACTGTACGAATTTTGAAGAAATTGCAAATTTGCAAATTGCCTGCGTTTCCGTCCGCGCAAATACAGTATCCCATGGAAAAACTGTACTTTTTAGGGGGTTAATTGTAGCTTTTGTATTAAATAAATTAATACAAAATTATTAAAATTTGTATAATCTAAAATTAAATTGGATTAAAATCCAGAGCCTAAACTACTACTATACCAAATTTCATCAAAATCCGTTCAGCAGTTTTTGCGTGAAAGAGTAACAAACATCCATCCATCCATCCTTATTCGGCAAAAATTTTAACTATTTTCTATTTTCATAATTTTGGAGTTTGTACTAGGCCCACCAGCCAACTTAAACGTGAGTTTTATAAAATATTGTTTATCAGGATGTTTTTCGGACTGGCATCTTCTTAAAAATTATGACTATTGAGAAGAAAATAGTTAAAATTGTAGCCTAATTTGAAAGGGTAATTATTTAGAAAATTTGTTTTATTTCATGATATTTTGTGCATTTTTACTTTTTTAGTTTGGACTTTCGATTATATTTTTTATTTAAAAATAATAATAAGTACATAACACCGTAGCCTGTCCTTACGGCAGTAAGATTTTAATTAATATACCATAGTCAATGATTTAACGACACACAAGTAGATATAGCCGTTCGTGACGTAGGTACCATGTTAATTACTAGATTTATTTTTCCTTAAATTGTCCGATAAAACTAAGCCATAGTGTTCCAGACTAAGCTTAATTAACCTAAGAATAGCACACGATAATCCGTTCACGGACCTGGGATAGAGAACAACAATAATCAACGATCTATGTAAATCGCTATTAAATTTTGCTGCCCTTTCAATTACTTGAAATTGAAACAGTAATTGAAGAATCTTCGGGTAGTTTCAACGACTTCAACAATTAAGACAACAAAGAAACCGTATATCAAAAGTCAATATTTTCAAAGGTACAGCGATTTGTATAAAAAAATTCGCGAGCCTCCTAAAAACGCTCCATACTAAAATCGCCACACAAATGACGTCACTATTGGATTAAAGTGTATTAAGTAGATATAAAGTATACGGCCGCAGGAATATATTTGTAAATATCTCCGATATTTGTGCGTTTAAGTTCATACTTACCATAATGAATGTTTTTGTATATGATGTGAGTAAACTAATGATGTAGGTTTTATTTACCAATTTCGCAAAAAAAAATAATTTTTTTTTGGTATAAAGACTCGCGAAATTTTGTATACAAATCGCTGTACCTTTGAAAATATTGACTTTTGATATACGATTTCTTCTGAGAAGTTACTCATATTTAAGAGTACTATTCATTTATGCAATAAAAAAAATCAGTCCGCTTGCCTACTGTCACCTCAGTCCTCCCGTGACCACTGTTGCTGGAAAGTAGCCGAAACATCGCGAAAAAGTAAAGTGCACTGCGACACAATCCGTAACCCCCTTACTAATAAACTCTCTATAAGCTTTGAATAGTTATACATTGTTTTGTTCACGTCACACAAGCGACATTTTAATTAGATTGAAGAAAACAAAACACTGTGTAACTATTCAAAGCTCATACGGCACTTATTGATAGTTAATAGTAATACTCGCGTAAACATAAGAAGTCAATATGTGAACCATTAAAACATTTAAAAAGGTTTCTACAAAGATATAGATACATTAATTTACTTTGACAAGATAGAAGTATACCTACGCACACAAGTACATATTTCGTCATAAGCATAATATTGCATTGGCATTTGTTTTAAGGTTTAAAAAAATAACATTAACATTAAAAACCTTACTTATTACTAAAAATTAATATTGTAAACATCCAGTTACAATTTATTACCCAATAATTTAAATTTACTAATTAATAAATCTTGAAAGCATTTTGAACGTAGGCACAGCCGTGGTCCAAATTAGAAATACCGCGTTAATTTAGTAATTTCCTTAATTACACCTTTCAAACTTTTAATTGCTTATTTTATTCAATGTGCTTTGAGATTCCAGAACTTGAAATAGGCTTCCCAGATTTATATTGACACTAATTATAACTATAATATTAATACAAAAAGTGGGTTTGATAAATCATAATAAATATGTTTATTTTATTGTCAATAGAAAACACGAAATAAAATCTTAATAATGCCTTTTATAATGCTAGTAGTTAGTACCTGGAAGACCAAGCTTTGCTCGGAGGTTTAGTTATTAGAATGATAAAATAATTAAAGAAATAAAACTCAACATAAAAATATTCGTCTGATCGCGATACAGCTCAGAGACACCAATTTACCAACGACGCAAAAAGTACACGCTAACCAAGTTACCAACCAGATTTGACATTCAGAAATCAAAATCACTCACACACGACGAAAGACCAAGGAATAAGACCTAGCTAGGCAAATTTATCTTCTGCAAAACTCCCTGCATACTAAATTTCATTTATTTGCAGCCATTTCTGAGATTCCGATTATATTTGGTTTACTTGTTTAAAGTATAAGATATAAAAATAATAATGTAACTCATAAAACCTTCTGCTTTAATTATGAAACTCGCATTATACATTTGTTTTCGTCGAGCCTACGCGAGTGCAAAGTTATTTGGCTTATCTTGCGCGATTCAAGCTCAGGTGCGGCTTAATACGATTTTTACGGGGGAACAAACGATGCCCACATATTTCAGGGGATCTCATTTAATTGAACACGTGTACCACAGGTAATAATGATGATATAATATTTCAAATTACCTGCCCTTGAAAAGTCTGGAATCTAGGTACCTGTTAATCATCTGACAGAACGTCTCCAAAACAAAAATTGACATTAAAATAGTGTAATCAGAATTAGATTCTTATTCCAAAAATATATAATAAATGTATCCTTAAATTTTAACCAAATTATCCTACAAAATACTTCAATTCTTTTCATAACGCGCGGCCGATACTGCGCAGCGGGCGCGTGTTCTTCAAAGCTGGCGAATTGTACGGCAGTGTGAGAATGTCCATGCGTAGTGCGAGTTGTCAGGAAAATTAATTACGAAAATAAGCATACTGTCATTACATAAGTAATACTGTAGCCTGGTAACAAGTAACAGCCTCCGTGGTCTAGTGGTTCGAGCATTGGCTCTCAACTCGGAGGTCGTGGGTTCGATTCCCACAAGGGAACAACAAAAAATGTTGTTTCCAAGTTTGGTTAGGACAATGCAGGCTGATCACCTGATTGTCTGACAAGAAAGATGATCCATGCGTCGGATGGGCATGTAAAAAGTCGGTCCTGCGCCTGATCTCTCGCCAGTCGTGTCGGTCATCCGTCCCACTGGGTTACGAGAGTAAAAGGAAGAGAGAGTGCTCTTGTGTACTGCGCACACACTTGGGCACTATAAAATTATTCCTGCGTAACTGGCCTGGTTTCAATGAAACCGGCCACCGTCACCGAGATCGGTGTGGGGAGTATTATTATTATTATTACTGTAGCCTACTTTTAGGTTAAATATTTAATTCGGATAAAATTACAACCTATATTAACGTTGCCATTTTAAAATACAGTCGCTCCTGACTTTCAAGCAATGAACTCCAAAAATTGCTGATCATTATGAAAAGCCTACAATAACAAGAAACTAAAGTACTCGTAGTCATGACTAATACAGCTGAGTTGGATCACTTTGGAGTGGACCTATGATCAAATTGGTTAGTTTAAACAATTATTGGCAAAATCGGTAAAATTAAGGCGTGGGAAATAAAAGATAAAAATAGTTTGCTATATTAGCCATATATAAAGGTAATATCGTATTTCTATTTGATGTAACCGAATACGAAATAAATATAATTATCAAATTATTTAATTATACCTACTAGATGTGACTTCGTGTCTGCGATAGGGAATCTCGTAGGAACCAATCATTTTGCCGTGATATAATATCCTCTCCCTTGGTCTACTCTGTATCTGTGCCAAATGTCATCAAAATCAGTCAACTATTTAGTTTTGAACATAGATATATTATAATATTAAAAAGAGGGTTTTGAAGTAGTTTCAATGCAAAAATTGAACTGTTAGTAATAGTATAGATTATAGAAGTATATAAAATATATAAAATATGTCATGGGATACTCTTCCCAACTTACCTGTCCGGTAGTTGTGGTATAGTATACGGGTATGCGACCCCGGCTTCCCTAGCTATTACTGTCCTATCCCTTGCCCTCCTGGGCGGTAATATCCTACATTCCCTATTTCCCACTCTAACTTATCAATCTTCCTTTCCACACCACCTATCCTCCCCTTTCCCTATTCCTACCCTCTCCACCAATCCGTGGAAACGCAATGGATAATCAAAAATAATTTAATTATCCAAAATGGCGGCGATGTGGTTCGCCACCCATCACGTCTCGTTTCTCGCGGAGGCGAAAAGCGGACCATGGAGAGACGCTTGGTTACGTTGAATGTAAGAGGAGGAATGGATGATAAGAATGAAAGTGGACGAAGTGAAAGAAGTATGTAAGGATCGTGGCAAGTGGAAGGAAGTGGTCTCTGCCTAACCCTATGGGAAAGAGGCGGTCCTGCCTACCCCTACAGGAAAAAGGCGCGATTATATGTACGTATGTATGTATGTATGTATAAAATGTTCGTCTTCTCAATAATACACCTACATCAATGTGATTATATAAGTGGCAGCGAATATTTTCTTGAATAAATTTTATTATTCGATTAACATACTCCATTCCATCTGAATCGAGCCGTTTCCAAAATGACCTTCTACTAAAACAATATGCCAGTAATGACATAATAACAAGGAAATGTTCAAATATTCTCGTGTCACGAAACTTTACTGCCGAAGACAAATTACTTTTTATGTGTAATAGAACCCTATTATTTCTATTCATCATCCAGTTGAGATATGTGAGAAGATTGGGAGAGTGGGAACGACCCCACCTGCCCACTTGCTGATTCTGTTAACACTAAAATAGTGTTGTAGTGAGGCAGATAAATTTCGTATATGCTGTTAGTCTACTTTTATGGACTAAAGAGTCAACCACAAAATGGAGTCTGAATTTAAATAAACTTCATTATAAATATTTAAGGTGGGACCGCACTAGCTATAACTACGCGGCAGTGGAACTACGCGCTGCGGCACTTTATTGCGGTATTGCCCCGTTTCACACCGAAATGGTAGCGAAGCGGCCAGCAGCATAACTGTATAATTATAATTTTAAACTTTATCTTCACTACTATATAAAACAACTAGCGACCCGCCCCGGCTTCGCACGGGTACAATACTGATACTAATACTACAGAATATCTTTAAACCTCTAACAAAACGGGCGAAATTTAGTCAAAACAAACAGAAACAAATTAATATAGGTACCTACTAAAAATCAATGAAATAAGTAGGTGGGTATACTTTTATCGTATGAAATACCTATACTCTTCAGGACTAACAATACAACAAACACTAAATAAATAGGTATTCAAGTATCTATCCATCATAGTTACAAAGAACACAAAACAAAAAATTTACTCATAGAAGTCATAGATCTAAACTCCCGCCCGCAGCGCACCCTCGCCTTGGTGACGCCCACTTCGCAACGGGCCGTGCCGTGCAGCAGAAATCGTAATATTTTAATTTTGGCCATAACTTCAAAACCAAACGTCCAATTTTAATCATTCAAAGACCAAATATTATCTACATAAACTGTACTTAGTGATGAAATAATTTATTTTGATAAGGATTAATAGCATGAGTAAAATAAACGCGTTTAAATGTAGTCCAAAAAAATTCAAGATTTCTAAATAAAAAAATGGTTGTTGTGCCTCACTCGACATAGATAGGTATAGTGTGTCGCGGACTTTTTTGTAGACATTTATTAGATCTACAATTAAGTAGAAAATTTTATGGTTCTATCTTTTATAGTTTAGGCAGCGTACGCAAAATAAGTAACTTTTCTGGTTGATTTTTTACACCTTGTGTCCGAAAAACCCAAATATCTTACGGAACCCTACTTTTTTCCAAAATAAAATTTAGCCTATGTTACTCGTGGATAGTGTAGCTTTCGAATGGTGAAAGAATTTTTGAAATCGGTCCAGTACTTTTTGAGCCTATTCATTACAAACAAACAAACAAACAAACAAACAAACAAACAAACATACAAACAGAGTTTTCCTCTTTATAATATTAAGTATAGATTTCGCTTAAGAAAACCGCCGCTCACGGCTGCCGACGGTCGCTAGCGGCCATTGGCGGCCATTGGCGGCCATGATTTTAAATTATATGACAGTTATGCTGCTGGCCGCTTCGCTGCCATTGTGGTGTGAATCAGCCCTAACGAGTAAGGACGATTCGCGTCGCGTCGTTCCGATTCCGCCTAGTGCGTGCGGTCTTACGTTTAACGATGACGTGGGTCACCACACTCACCACTTATCGCGTAAGAATTCTTGCGAGGGCGAGAAGTGGCCGGGCCACAGATTTTCTCTGTAGCCTCTGTAGTTACCCCTATGGGTAGAGACCCATTATAGGGGTAATGCAGAGGCATACCCCGGCAAGTAGTCGTGAGCATTGTATCCTACTACTATTATAAATGTGAAAGTTTGCGAAGATGGATGGAAGTTTGTGACTTTTTCACGCAATAACTGCTGAACGATGAAATTAGGTATGGTAATAGTTTAAGCTTTTGATTACAACATACGATACCTTTTATCCCGAATAAGTACAGTGTCTCCGTGGGATACAGTATTTACGGGGGTCGAGCCGCGCGCAGTCAGTCTGTTATAATATTGTGAGTAGGATTGGGAGTCTGGGAGAGGAAATATCTTCACACTGGTGGGAAATTCTCGAAAATATTGTCGGTTAAATTTTGGATTTTCAGGCTGTCTCGCTCGCGTGCGCACGTAATGACGTGTACGGGAATGAGTCAGCATCCAGAACGTGGACCGAAACGGTATATTATCGAAAATTTCTGGAGTAATTTTGTGAAATAGGTGGTAGGTACATTTCCATGAAACTTGCCACGTATCTATGTTTAAAACATAGACTAATCATTGGTCTCGCTGGGCGCTCTACCCCAGCGAGACCAATTATTCATCTATGGTTTAAAAATAAAGTAAAAAAGTATATAGCCTTTCAGGACACAATTAATTACCTAGTACCTACTAACTTAGTAATTTTCTATGACTTATCATAAAACTTAATTATAATATTAAAAACGTACTATATAAGGGTCACTGTCCACTGAACATAATGTGGTCCGCTTTATGGTAATAGTGTAATAAACTGAAATGCTCGACTCAATTAGGTACTGTGACGGTCGTTAGCCCATAGATAGTTTATTATTGCTATCATTAGCTAATATTATTGCTGAGTTGTCGTCTACATAATATAAAGTGGAATTATGTCTCCTCATAATAATAAGCAGTTTGCGCACTGGTATCAAAATCGTCTACTTCCTCCACCATTGGCATTAAGGGTTAATACCTACTACTTAATAAAACCTGCAAATAATACAATTACAATTTACAATCAAGTCCCGATACGCTAAAACTACCAAACGGTATTCTCGTAAACGTTAAATCAACGTGAAACGCGTTCTGATTAGTCCAAATTTCAAAAAATCAGTTTAATACACTAGATGTTGCCTCCGACTTCGTGTGCGCAAAAGTTAATTTCGAAGAATTTTTCAGCGATAAAAAGTAGCCTATGTCCTTCCCCATAGTTTATTCTATACATATGTGCCAATTTCATCAATTTAATTCATTTATTTGCTTTAAAAGTGGTAAGTACAATAGTTGGTACAAAATTTATAGGTTCTGACACTTTTAGCTACATGTAGATAGCATGCAAATATTTATAAGATTAATTTAAATTATAAAGCTTCTAAAATACTAACATTCTTATATAAATATTCTATTCCAATTATTTTATTTTACTTTACACTAATAACTACATGTCAAGACTTTTAAGAACCGCCCGTTTCAATAATCTATAACTTTTTGGTTAAAAACGTCGGCATTCAATCATTTGACGGTTTTTCCGCGATACGAATTTAACAATTCTAACAAACAATTATAGATAGATAGGTTATTGAAACGAACCGTTAGTCAACTTTTCCGATGAATATGACCGTTTAGAAAACAATCATGTTTTGCAGAAAGTTAACTTTATTTTGCGTGCACTTAAGTTCATAATCGGAATGCAAATGGTGGGCGACAGAGATAGAGATTTTTTTTTTGCCAATATGAACATGCACTTACATCATTGGCGATGAAATTAACGTTTTTAACGTTAATATCGTTGAATAGTAATTTCAAATGAACCTTCAAAACCACGTATTATTTTCAGACGGTATCAATATCAGCATCATCATCGGTATCACGTTAAATGTTGGAAATCTAACGTTCACCATCGCGTTGACAACTCCAATGACATACTCCATCTGTGTGTAGTTGTGGACTCATTAGGATACCTGGGGGGCACAGGAGCGCCCGCGCCAAGTCAAACAAAAAGCTATTCTTTTCTCGAAGCAGTTTGTGCTATTTTGAAATAATTAAACGTAGGTACGTGGAAATTCTTAGATGATAAATTAATGAAGTATATTTCAAAGAAAGCCTTTTCTTTGAACTTTCTTTGAACCTTTTATGTTTCGTCGCTGAAATTTAACTTCCGATTGGCAATAATATGATTTTAATAAATATCAAGACAGGATGTTTTCTTTCGGATAATCACGAAGAATTGACAGCAACGTACTTCTAACGTTACCGAGTGAAATTTGTATAGGGGCTGTCATAATTTTCATACAATTCTTATTCGATAAATATGTTGTTGTCAATTGTTCGTGTTTTCTCCACTGTTATGTCAATTGTATGAGGAAAAAACACTTTTCTAAGGTTTATATATTCTATTTTATTTTTCTAAGGTTTATAAAACGAGAATTGAGGTTTAGATCATAAACTACTGCCAAACTACCATACCGAATTTCAGCGAAAGTAGCTTTTACGCGAAAGAGTCTAGCAAGTAGTAAAAAACATCCATCCATCCTCACAAATTGTACAAGTAATATTGTAGTCAAAATGTTTTTCTTAATGTGTAACAGAGTCGCGCAATAAAATATTTTATTTCCAAGAACATTTTCCCTCGAGTAACCGAATATTATATTTCAGAAGTTCAATACGATTTGAAAGCCTATTTGCATAATTTAATTGACTAGGTACCTTTTTATACTTAGTCCAAGTTATAGATATAGAATATATTTCAAAAATACAGTTGTGCTTTCACGAAATGTTATAAGTATTACAAATTTTCATTTTAATAAAATAATATTTGACAGTGATAATATTATTATATTAGATTTAGTAGATACTTTAAGGGAAATAGTTATTTATTGCGAATAATATTTTTAATTTAAAAGTTTAGATTACTGCTTAAACTAAATTAAATAAAAATATTAACTTAAGTTTACATTTATCTTTTGAAAAGAAGTGATTTTAACAAAACATTACACTCATCTTAGATTATGTGGACCTGAAAATTAAGAAACTAATAATATTGACCACTTTGGATTGCTTTCTTAAAACTGACAATATTAACTACTAGATGTTGTCCGCGACTTCGTGCGCGCAAAAGTTAATTTCGCATAAACCGTACATTTTCCGCGATGAAAAGAAGCCTATGTTCTTCCCCGTGGTCTACTCTACATCTGCGCCAAATTTCATCAAAATCGGTCCAGTAGTTTCTGAGCCTATTCAATGCAAAAAAAGTTTTCAATATAACCACGACTCTACATTTTCAATGCTAATTCGTAGGTAGACAGATTATACAGTAAAAGATCGTGGTCCTACAAATTAAAAAGGAAACTCGTGGTGGACGCTTTTATTCGCAAAGTTACAAGTGTTCCGAACAAGTCGAAAATTTAATAATAATATAACAAATATCCAATATCACCACACACCTCTGGGGAGAGTTGGACGTGTAGTTAGTCAAGTTGATTCATGATTGATCAGTTCGGATGAGTTTATTACGTGCTAGAGCAAAACTAGGCGGTTTATTGCGAAACACTCGTCAGGCGACAGGGATGAGGTATACGATAAGGAACTAGTCAGAATATTTTACTGACTTTTGCAGATTTTTGAGGCCTTTTTGGGTAAATAATGGCTTTATGTACCCAAAAAAAACAACTGTGTACCCATTGGGATAGTTCCAGTTACGTCTTTCTTATTTGTAGATAATCAAAAAAGAAACCTTAGATTTGTATTTTTAGCACGTACTGTTTAATCTGAGATGTTCAATTAAAATGTGCCTTATATACTTAATTAATTAAAACCATTAAAGTGTATTTATTGTTTTTATTTACAGTGGCTAAGAAGCGTTAGACTTTACTTACACAAATGGTTATTATTTTGTGTCTCACTAACCATGAATATTCATCATCGACCATTCATGTTGTAGGTACATCCTGAGTGGTCAATAATTATAGTGCTTATTATATTAAATCCACTTTGAAATCAAAAAAACAATTAAAATCGAAGCAAAAGAGTAACACGGTTTTTTAACTTAAATTTTTGACCGCAAAAGAGTGAGATTGATGCTGCACATTGGTTAGCTCTCACATAATCCTATGGCATCAATAAACGATGTAGTAAGAGCGGCATGAAGCCTCGTACTGTCGAGCTGACGTGTCTCTGAATTCATTATCTACTAGTCACTCGTGTGTCTTACGTTTTATGATATTAGACACAATCTTGAGTATTAAAAATAATCTACAGTATTAGCGTAGTTAACTTGTATTATATGTTTACTGTAGTATCAGGATCTTTTCTTGTAGAAAAAAAGATAAGATGAGTTTTTAGATACTAAGATAAGAAAAGAAAATACAGACGTTTTCCACCCCGAGAAGTGAACTAATTACTCTGTAGTCTTTTAAATTGGTTTGGCCTTTACCTACCTGCTCCTATGTATACTGTCCAATGTATATGTATAGTTTTTAGATACTAAGATAAGAAACGAAAAGACAGACGTTTTCCACCCTGAGAAGTGTTCTAATTGCTCTGTAGTCTCTTAATCGGTTTGGCCTTTACCTACCTACCCCTATGTATACTGTCCAATGTATGTATATTATAGAAAGTACTTTGTGTATGTAGATTATTTGCCCACGGCTCCACCCACGTGAAATTAGGCTTTTAAACTTTCATTCCCTATTTTACACACCCAGGGCTGAATTTTAGAAAACGCTGAAATACGTAACTCATTATTTTTTTCGTACTCAATTCATACGAAATATTATGGAAATATGTCCAAGGAATAAAAAGTTACAAGCAAACTTTTCATCTCGTATCTTATCTCTTAGGGGTTGAATTTTGAAAAATCCTTCCTTAGTGAATGCCTACGTCATAAGAGTCTGTCATAAGTCAGAGTCATGTTTGCAAAATTTCAAATTCCTTTTCTTAAGCGTTTGGCCTGTGCGTTGATATATCAGTCAATCAGCTTTGCCTTTTATATATATAGACTAGCTTTAATTGGCCGCGACTTCGCCCGTTTGAAATTCAGTTTTAAACTTTCATGAAGGTATTTGACCCCCTTGGGCGTTTGAGAAATACGTATGCGAAATTTCTTTCTAGCCTGTGTGTTGATACATCAGTTAATCAGCTTTGGCTATACTTCAGCTTTGGCACTGCACAAGTCCAAACAAAATAATCTTCAACTTCGACGACGTCTTTGAAGAAAATATACATACATATAATCACGCCTTTTTCCCGTAGGGGTAGGCAGAGACCGCCTCTTTCCCGTAGGGGTAGGCAGAGACCACTTCTTTCCACTTGCTACGATCCTTACATACTTGTTTCGCTTCATCCACTTTCATTCTTACCATCCATTCCTCCTCTTACATTCAACGTAGCGAAGCGGCTCTCCATGGGCCACTTTTTGCCTCCGCGAGAACGAGACGTGATGGGTGGCGAACCACATCGCCGCCATTTTGGATAATTAAATTATTTTTGCGATTATCCATTGCGTTCCCACGGATTGGTGGAGAGGGTAGGAATAGGGAAAAGGGAAGGATAGGTGGTGTGGAAAGGAAGATTAGTAACTTAAAGTGGGAAATAGGAAATGTAGGATATTACCGCCCAGGAGGGCAAGGGATAGGACAGTAATAGCTAGGGAAGCCGGGGTCGCATACCCGTATACTATACCAGAACTACCGGACAGGTAAGTTGGGATGAGTATCCCATGACGTATGAAGAAAATATCCACACAGGATATAGGCGTACATTAATAAAATTAAAAGGTGATAATTTGCTTAAACTAATTAGGAAGGGAAAGTCTTTTCATTTTACGCAAAATCATTAATTGGATCATTTAAGCATACTGAAAGCTCAATTACGACGAATTAAAAATTTCTCCTTTTCACTGTCACCATTAAAACTCAACTTCTTAATTACAGTTTATTAATTAAAAACAAAGATTGAAGTTTCCTTGAAAAAAAAAAAAACTTTCCTTTGGTTGATGTTTGATCTTGACTACACCAAATTATCCATTAGATTTTAGTCTTTACGTTATAACGTTACAAGAACGTATTAACGTTATAAGAACTTTGCCTACAAAAATAAAAGGTTGCCTTGGCTAATAAATTTTCATAAATCTTAAAACCATATTTCTAAGACTTGTTTCAGATTAGACAAACTAAAAATATAAATAGAAAAAATATAGACAATTCTACACGTTGAAGTACTCTAGTAAATAAAACTGTTTTTGCACTCCTATTAAGGTGTTTGAATTAATCACCCACTACAACTGCGTAGACACACTACATCTTGTATGATTTTAAAATTAAATATTCAAGCATTATTATCACTATTATTAACATCTCTATAAAATACTTTAAATTAAATTCTACCGCCGCGTCATGTCTTTCTGTCTATAAAAACAACTGCGGATTTTCATGTAGTTTTCATAAATTCAAACGGTCGAAGGCGAACGTTGCCACGACGACCGATAGGACTTGCTCATTTTAGATACCCCGCCCGCGGCGATATTAGGAGCACATCAGAATTACGAATAATACGCTATATTATATACTGTAAATTATAAAGATATTATTTAAAACCCATAGTGGGCGAAGCCGCGGGCAAAAGCTAGTATTTCATATTTTTAAGATTTTTACAGATTTTTACTGGACTTTTTTCTTTTCAGGATTATTCTCACACCAATTACAACGAACCGTTTGTTAATATTAATGAATTTAAAATAAATACATTTTTTTTAATTCAGGCTCGCTAGACACGTCACACGAGTTAGCGAACTCTACTGTCGTATTTCACAGAATTTATATTTCATAAAGAGAATTTAGCAAATATCAACGTGGAATATTACAAAATTCTATATTCTTATAGTTTAGGAATGCTAGGGAGTAGGGGGTTTGGTGAATCGGAGGTTAAGCTAAATTTTCTGAAAATAACGCATTAATTGATGTTATATTATCTGATGCGTATATGAATTGACTTATAGCTTAGGCAATGCAGTAATAATTTACTAACTAAGCACTATGACCTAACTGACAAGATAATCGCGAGATATTGACGCATGCTGTATGCAGTAACCGCTATAATGCACTTTAAATTAAATTTGTAATTAATTCACCGCGTTAATAATAATCAACATTAAAAGGGTTAATTAAAACCATTAATGTAGACACAAATTCGGTGTTATTTTAAACATTATTACACCTACACGTGAAAAGCCGTGATTGCAAATTAATGAATAACAGTGAAACGAAAAATATTATTCGAACGCTTATGGATGTGCTTGTTAATTTGGAAATAGCATACATGTTATATTTGTGTATATAACATCAAATGTATATACAATATAACATCAAATGTATATACAAATATAAAAAATATGTAATATTTTGTCATCTCGACAACCAATTACAATCAGTAGCACACATGACATTGGCTGTGTTTGGCGGAAAAAAGCCATCTGATACGCTCGTAAGCGAAATGGCGAAAAAATACAGTTATCGGCCAGGACACGTTTACTAACTTCAATAGCGCTAACACAATCCGCCATTTTGATTATTATTTAACGCTTAGCGATCGCTATTTTGTTTACGAGCGCATCCGAGCGCTTTTGCGCATTTTTCCGCCAAATACAGCCATTATCACATCATTATTCTTGCAATCTAATCGCGAGCTAAGTATATAACTATTTATCTGTTCCTATTTAATCTGTGGCAAAATAATAGAACACATTAAAGAAATTTAAAAGCGTTTTGGAAAAAAAAGGTAGATAACGTTAGGAATAAAGGAATTTCCAATTTGTAACTGTGTGGTGCGGCTAATGTTGATTTGGGTCGGTATTATCGGAATGTACATTAACTGGACCTTTATCAATATGTGGCGAAGGGAACGGACGAATTCATTTTTAGTTCGTTTATTTTTTATTGGCTTAATTGTGTTACGCATGTTTTGTTAATCGAATACATTAGTATCTATACTAATATAATAAATTAACGTTTGTTTGTTTCTTTGCATTGAGTAAGCTCCGAAACTACACGATGTAGTAGTGTTTATGGCACAGATGTAGAGTAGACTACGGGGAAGGACATAGGCTACTCTTTATGTATGTACGGTTTCTACGAAATTAACTTTAGCGTGCATGAAATCGTGGGCAACATCTATTATAATATATTCTTGGCACTAAATACGCGATGATAATACTTATTCAAATGAGTACATTTCAACTATTTTTTAATTAAATCGATAAGGTAGTTCAAACTTGAGCCCGCGTCACTGCGAGTGGATTTATTATGCCTTCTTCTGCATAATATCAATACTTATAATTTCAAGTCAAAATCTCCTTCTCTCGTCTAGATAGCTTATCTTTAGCCTCAGAATACAGAAACATCCAGAATGAGTGTTCGATCACATTTGTACGCAGCGGACTGTGTCCAAAACCATGGAGAAATACCGCCCCGCCCGCTCTTCACCTCCCCGCGTAGGGTTACCAGCGCAACACAACATTACCTCTTTATGGGGTAAATTAAAATTTTATGTATGACTACAAATAGTGAATTATTACAAATATAAATTTTAAACAATAGATTTCCGCCTGCGGCTTCGTTCGCGAGGAATGTAATAAAGCAATTGTTTATAAAACTACCCAATAACAACTTACACTTTAAAAAAGACTTTAACTATGTGCTATGTAAGTACCAGCTATGTAATTATAAAGAAGAATTTCCCATCAAGGTCATGAAGAAAGTTTTCTCTGTGTCAGTAAAATTTCGCTTATGTGCAATAAAGTAGGTACATACCTATATATTATTGTATAATGATTGTTAAACCTAATATTAACTGATTACGAAAAATTGGGTAAAATGTTCCTTTTTTTGTGGCAACACTTACAAAACAATCGCGGTATTGTATTACGACAATAAGGTATTCAATAAAAAAATATTGAAAAAAAGTTAGCCAAAATATTCCGTTATTCTGTGGCAACACTTACAAAATGAAGACATGATTTTCTATGACAATTACGACACGCACTTTAAATTCGATGTTTTATTCAAATGAATTGCAAATGTGCTACTTATAGATGGAATATGATCCCATGTGATTTCTTCGCAGTTTCAGCAGCATTTTTACATGTGGGAACGACACAAGTCGGCATAATTAATTAAAAACTGACAATTTCAAACAAAGTTGACACTGCGCGGGTCGGCCATCGACTGACAGACTGAATATCTAACCATTCCAATTTGGAATGGTAGTGACGGCTTCACTTTCAAGCGCGTTGACGGTTTCTGTATTTTTCTGTAATTCTGTGTCTTTAGCTTGTAAAACATCAAAAAGTGTAGAAAAAATGAAGATATCCTCATAAAATACTACGCAAGGGTAGTGTGTTCCTAATAAAATTTAATCCAAGGAATATGTTCAGAGAAATTTATTTGAAGTCTTCCACTATGTGCCAAAGATATCGTAGAAATTATGTATGCAGCTCGGAAATGTTGTGAATACTGATTCTCTAGTTCCGTTTGTTCAAATCAAAAATGCACACCGGCACTGTGTGTGAGTGGCATCACTTTACATACTATGGAACACTGATTAACTATACATACTATTGAAATAAATAAAATAAAAACAATTCTTGATCATCTCACCAATTTTAAACTTATCTGTTTTATATTATAGATCTATAGATCTATTAAAAATATACATGACTAGCTGACCCCGACAAACATTGTTCTGTTTTAAATATGAATGGGAATTAATATTGACTACACCTACTCCTACACCCACACCTACTTCTACTCCTACTCCTACGCCTACCCCTACTCCTACTGCTACACCTACTCCTACTCCTACACCTACTCCTACTCCTACACCTACTCCTACACCTGCTCCTAAATATGATAGAGGATTAAAACACGTGTCCTATTTCATTAATATTTTATACAGCTTTTAGATTTAGTATTTTTTTTTACATTCTAAGTTTACATTTCAAGTGATTTTTTACCATAGGCAATTTGTGTTCTGTTTCGGTCTTTTTAGTGCGTTGCGTCTTTTTTGCAGTTAGGATTTTTTCAATTATTCATTTTATTTTAGATTAATTAGTTTAACCATATTTTAACACACAATAGGTCAATTTAAAGCAAGAATACGACTTGATTACAAATTTAATCCAATCCAATGATTTAATTGAAAAGGTTGCGATTTTCCTAATTATTATTATATAAAACATACAAACAAGATACGCGTGAAAACCTTATGTTTTTATTAGTCAAAAAGGATTAACCCTTCTTGACAGTCGAATAATAGACACTTCATTTAATAAAATCAGACCAGTAGTTCAGGTGCTACAGTGGAACAAACATACATACATAGTCTGCCAAAATCATTATCTTTCCGTTTGGATACGCCGTAGTAGGGTAAAAATATATAGAAAATGTAATGAGTTTAAAATAAATTGACAACAAAATCAATAATTTATTAACTTCAGCCACGTCGGGTCATGCCGGAGCTGACCTTTCAGTTTAAGCTACAGATATCGGAAATTGATACTAACGAGATTTTCCTGTAGCAAACCCAAAGTTCGTATGTAACTATGAGCTGGGCTCACAACTACGTCTTATTTAATGAATCTTTTCATTTCTACGGGCTTCAGGTTTTGCGATGCTTATAATAGACGATGTTACAATTATAAGTCAAGTGTTATTTTAAAAAGGGTCTTAAAAAGAAGTGAGCTCCGTGGCCTAGTGAGTAGACCGTTTGGTTCGCACTTGATAGAGTGCACGTTCGAATCCCAGGTTGTGGCGTGTACCAATGAGACTTTTTTCAGATCTTAAGTACATTATACGGACGCTCTAACGGTAAAGGAAAACATCGCGAGGAAACCCGCACATGGTTGGCCCCAGACGTATTAACCAGTCATTCCTCTGTACTAGGCTGACTGTGTTCTGAGAATGCCGTATGTGCTTGGGCAACCATACGACATTTAAAAACCGACTGTCCCGGGCACTACAGTACTTCAAGAGTGGTTACTTCGCTCGAATACTGTATAAGTCATCCAATAACGGATGAAAAGGTCTAGGTTTTAAAAAGAAGTATGCAATCGTTACCTTCTCAGGCTGGGACTATATTGTTCGGAATCCGGAAGGCCGGAGAAAATTTAGAGCATCGAAAATAGAACTCTGGAGTAATACAAATAGTGTTGTAAATCGAACACATGAGTATCGAGTTGTCTGGTTCGGTTAAAAAAATATTTATAGGTGCGTTCAGTTTATCTGATTGGTTGGACTGCAAAAACGTTCTATTAAAAAATCGAGATTGCGGTGTAGAATATGTATCTATTTATTCCAGTTAAGTTAAGATAGAACAACGTACCTATGTTGGGAGTTCGGGACAGCTAGTAATTAATAAAACCTGTCAATGAGCAAATTTTAAAGTTGTATTCGCGTACAAAACTATAAAACCCGTGCCAAGACATCATTTTTCTTTAGATCTTTTCCTGATCTTTTATATCTTTTGTTTATTTTTTATTCAAAAGAGGTATTTGCATTAATAATATTGCATATTATACCTTACAATTTTGTTCATTACGTCTGCTTAATATAGTACAGTTTTCTGCTGTATCATAAAATGACTATGATCTTTCGTAATTGCCTATACTCACGCAACATAGAAATATTTGTATATTTCTCAGTATATACGACATTGCTAGTACAAAACAGTACCAAGTATTTAAATTGTAACAGATTGTAACCGAAATTCTTAAATGCTACTTAAAATGTGGGTCCCTCTAAATCCCTCTTAACGTTAAAAGCAGCTGTTAAAAATTATCAACAATAAAAATAAATTTTGACACAAAAATACCCATATCATTATATTATATCAATTTTGTAGAACAATATTTAGACTATCTTGGCGTTTATTTTTGGAACATAATGTGCTGAATGCTTCCGTCATATTATCAATCATTCATAATTATTTTCAAAATCCTTTTCCAAAAGGATTTTCTTGATTGCATAAATTAATAAAATATTCTTAAATATGAGTAACTTCTCAGAAGAAACAGTATATCAAAAGTCAACATTTTAAAAGGTACAGCGATTTGTGTACAAAATTTCGCAGGTCTCGTAAAAACGCTCCATACTATAGTCACGTTAGTAATATATATTCTTTGCTATAGTCGTACCCTTGTGTGACGTATTTGTAAACAACTATTTGTGCGTTTAACTTCATACTTACTATAATGAATGTTTTTGTATATGATGTAAGAAAACTAATGATGTAGGTTTTGTTTACTAGTTTAGGAAAAAAAACTTTAGATACTTTTAAGATGTATCTAATTAATAAACTACACATAAAATATATTTTTCTACATTTACCAAGCAGTAATGTCGTCGAGAGTCGAAATTATTGATATATTGTTGCACGACGAAAGAAAAAAAATCCTATATAATTTAAAATGCGCAGTTTTGCCCCAAAAACTCCTTGAATACTAAATTTCATGTAAATACTTGCATGGTTTTTCCATTTTAATTAAAATTATAATATGTGCCCCAGTGTCGTCTAGATTAATATACAAGAAACATTTCCAGTATCGTTATAAAAGTGTATAATAACACACAGACATATTTAAACATTTAAATTTAAGTAGTGATGTAATTTTAAAACTCAGATATCTAAATGGTTATCAGAAAACTCTTTCTACTCGTCTTCTATTGATTGTTGTTTGTTTGTTGACATTTTTTATTTCGTCTCATGAAATCGACTATAGCTTCGCTAGCTGACAGCTCAAATTAAAACAACTAGAATATATCATCAAGTTTTATTTCGGACTTTGTTTGAGATATAATTAGGAAAAGTTGGAGCTATTATTACTAAAAATACAAATTTGGTAATTAAATAATTACAAAAATACAATTCTTTGAAGAATAATGTATTTTGTACGCTGTAAATTATATGCTTCCATCATGTCAATCATAAATAATCTTACGTTATTATTTTTCAATTGCCTTAATGATTTAACAATACAAAACAGTTGCAAATGGTAGAAACAATTCAGTCTCGTACTGTCTTTCATAATGACGAGTAAAATACTAGCCTTACTAATTTATGTTTTAATACTAACAGCCAATATAGAAGCAGCTAGAATATTGGCTGTCTTTCCAACTCCGTCAATCAGTCATCAGGTTGTGTTTCGGCCCTTGATGAAAGAGTTAGTGAAGCGTGGACATGAAGTAGTAGTTATAACAACCGATCCAGAACATTCTAAAGAACGAGCACCTAAGAATCTTACCGAAATAGACGTGCATGATATTTCTTACAAACTATGGAACAAGTTTATGGAATTGCCTAAAGGGAGTGAATCCGATATTTTTACACAAATTACAGTTGCAATGGAAATATTAACCCATGTGCTTGAAGCTCAGATTAAAAGTGATGAAGTTCAAAAGTTGTTAGAAGATAAGATAGGCTTCGATCTTGTGTTTGTGGAAGCTTTGATACAACCAGCTCTGATCTTTTCTCATTTGTATAAAGCACCTGCAATACAATTTAGTTCATTTGGAGGATTATATGACATGTTTGAAGATTATGGTGCACAGATTCATCCTCTTTTATATCCAATTTCTTTACAACAACGTATCAATAACTTAACATTTTGGGAAAAAATTGGAGAATACGAATTTGCTTATAAAGTTGGAGGAATTTTTGATAATATACGAAAACCCGAAAATATGATGCTAAAATCGTTATTCGGGCCAAATACGCCTGATTTGAGTGAACTGAAAAATAACGCTCAACTGTTATTTTTGAATGTTCATCCGATTTGGGACTTTAATCGTCCGGTTCCACCTAATGTGATTTATTTAGGAGGACTTCACCAGAAACCAAAAAAGAGCTTACCTCAGGTGAGTGTGAGACATTTATAAATACATACTTTGCGATTTACAGTGTCCAATTCATTTTAAAATTTTAACGCTGTTTTATTAAAATTGGTATAAAAATTATTAACTTCCATAAATCACTATTTTAGGATTTACAAAAGTACTTGGACTCATCAAAAAACGGTGTTATTTACATGAGTTTAGGAACAAATGTGCGTCCTTCTTTATTACTGCCGGAGAAAATAAAAATATTTACCGAAGTATTTTCCAAGCTGCCTTACAATATACTGCTGAAATGGGACAAAGATGACTTAGAGGAACGATCGAACAATGTAAAAATATTCAAATGGGTGCCACAATCCGATTTGCTGCGTAAGTAATTTTCAAAAGAGAAGAAATATTTGATAGTGAAAAAAAGATTGATCCAAAAAACTTTTACATTTTACTAACAATAAAAAAAGCAAACTCTTTAGAATATTATTAATAGTATGCCCATGGTAGCAGGATAAATTATAAAGTTATGACTATAACTTCATTAATTATTATTCGATTTGCTATTGTTTAATAACATAATATTATAAAGATAGATTTAGAATTTTGTGAAAAACATTTGAAATTCGTGATTGAATGATGCATAATATAATGTTGCGTAATTTTATAGAGACTTTTTACAGATTGCATACTAAAAATGGTACCATTTTGAGTTTATTATTTATTTATTACAACCATTTAAAAATCACCGTTTTAATTGTTAATAGGTCATCCAAATGTAAAAGTATTCATCACACAAGGCGGTCTACAATCAACAGACGAAAGTATCTCAGCTGGGGTACCACTCATAGGAATACCAATGCTTGGAGACCAGTGGTATAATACTGAACAGTATCTACACCAAAAGATTGGACTGAAATTGAGTATCGATAGTCTCACTGAAGATATCTTAAAGAATGCGATTGAGAACGTTATAAAAGATGAGAGGTAGGTACTTAAGTCCAAAACAATTTTCTCTTGCCCAATGATTGCTTGAATTGTATGCACCAATGAAACAACTTTATTCTTTTATTAAATTTATTTTAGCTATCGCAAGAATATCGTCAAGTTACGAGACATCATTCTAGACCAACCTCAGACTCCACTCGAAAGAGCCGTTTGGTGGACGGAGTATGTATTGCGGAAAGGCAATGCTGAACATTTGCGAGCATCTGGTTTTGGTGTTCCAATGAAGGAATACTATGAAGTTGATCTAATTCTGATATTACTTTCAGGTTTCGTAGCTCTTGTATTGATTTCTGTGTACCTGATAATGGCTGTGAAAAGTCATCTTATATCAACGAAAGTAAAAATACAATGATCATTTCAAATATTTTTTAAATATTAGTTATATTAAAATACACTTAAGAATTTAGAGTCAATAAAATGACTTAATCAAGGCCATATCAGGACAATATGTCAAAGGCTGGTTTTAAGGTGGGACCGCACTAACTAACTACACGGCAGCGGAGCGACGCGACACGGCATCACACTTCTAACTATACCTCTATATAGCGACACCTCAGCGACACTACGCAGCAAAATTTGCTCAGTATTTCGGCAATGTCTAAGCATGATGGAAGCCTTTCCACCACAACAAACTTTTATGACTTATGATTGGTATATTCCGTAATATAACCCAGCATACTAGCCAGTGATAATCATATTATGAATCAACGCTATATTGTTTATTCGTTCCAAAATATTGACGTCTACGTAGAAACTTGATAAATTAACATAATAAATAACCGTTGATATTGTTGAGATGTCATTATTGTGAATAAATAATACAATAAAATTTTCCCAGTATGCAGGGTTACATTTCGGAATACACTCTATTTGTCAAGTTGTTGAAATGTGTCGCGCTGCTCGCTATACCGCACTACGCGGCGGAACTACGCTCCACACCACGACGCGCGGAGCGTCAAAGTTGGTGAGTTGGTCAACCTTGCCATGCAGTCATATACGTTAGTAATATATATTCTTTGATGCAGTGCGTTGCGATGCAGATGCAGTTCCGCTGCCGTGTAGTGCGTTATATCTCATACAATTTTATACAAAAAATATTTGGCCGTGTCTGTTTCAAATTACTTCAAAAGTATATTGTCCGATTTCGCTAAAAATAATTTTCGTAAAAAGTATTCAGCATGCTAGGTGATGACTTATCAGCATTGAAAGTCACAAGTTTATTCCTCCTATAGTTTAAAAATGCCAACGTAGACCAACTTTTAAACCACATTAGAAGCCTATTAATTGAATATAATTAACTTTATAAGAAAGTCGTGTATAAAACTTCGCCTTTATTAGAAAGGGCAATTAGTAATCTACCCCACACGATGGGGTACGATGAGAAAACAATATTCGTCTCTGCTTCGTAGGTATGGAGAGCCACCCACAAAACATTAATATTATTTTTATTATTATGTCAAAAGTAAAAACTATACGCAATATATAAGTCTACTAAATTTAATCAATTTATATTCACAATTACAGATGTGAGCAGGGGCAGACAGACCGACGGACAGACAGACGCAGACGCACCGAGGGAAACTTTAAGGGCTCCTTATAGTTCTACAGATACACACACATCACATAATCAGCCAATCGCCGTCCACTGCTGAACGTAGGTCTCTCCCAATGAGCGCCAACCATCCCGATCTTGGGCAGCCCTCATCCATCTGGTGCCTGTCACCTTCTTCAAATCGTCGGTCCATCGTGCCGCAGGACATCCTACACTACGTTTGTCTAAGCGTGGTCTCCACTCTAATACTCGTCTGCTCCATCGACCGTCTGTCCGTCTGCAGACATGGCCGACCCGCTTCCAATTCAGTGTGCTAATTATTCGTTGAGCAACATCGGTGACTTTAGTTCTCTGGCGAATGACACCCTCAACATTGCTCTTTCCATCGCATGCTGAACAACCTTAAACTGTGAATCAGCCCTACGGTGAGTGTCCACGTTTCGGCTACGGTATAGTTCTACGGAACCCTTAGAATTATAAACCGAGAATTTTTTCGCTAGCCAACATCTGTAACAGAGGAATAACTAAATAAAAATAAATTCAAAGTGTTAATAAGTAGGTACGTATGTATGCTTGACATTAAATATGCGTAATGATTATTATTATGCTTTTAGTGATTATGTCAAAAAAATGCCTCAACAGTTATATCAAATTAATGTTATCAGAAACTTTATGACAAATGAAATTACCTATGCCAAGATAAATAATGCCATAGTATGATTTTATGCGATAAAAAATAGGGAACCAACCAAAGTACGTATTGCTAATTAACACAAAATCGTAACAATAGCAATAAGTGGTTAAATAGTGTATTGGGAATTGTGTTATGGATTTGAATGTAACTAGGTTTTCTAGCAAAATGAATTATTGGTTTCGATAAGATTCATGTGATAGGAAAACAGATTTATCTAACTCACTCCAAATCTTATATATATCGTGTAGTCAGCGCCTAATTTTATTTAAATTATGTATGTAAAATAACTCATAATAATATAATAAGCATATTTTTATAGATAATTAATAATATTACCTTTTGCCAAGGAATATATTATTACTAACGTACATTTACTTCATGAAAGATAAATAATAACTTATTTTAATTGCATGTAAATGTAAATATTATTATTATGCATACCTTTAAGTGCTGTTATAACTATGAATAATAAGAAGGAAATAAATTTTAAGTTGTTTACGTACATTTGAATTGATTTATGAGACAAACCGTATTTTATCACACTAAAAGTTGTGATAAAATATTTAGAATGCTGTGTGATTTTGACGTTGAGCAATAATTCAGCTTTAGAATATTTTAGAATTATAAAATACTAGATGTTGCCCGCGACTTCGTGCGCGCAAAAGTAAATTTCTCAGAAACCGTTTATTTTTCCGCGTTAAAAAGTAGCCTATGTCCTTCCCCGTGATCTACTCTATATTTGTGCCAAATTTCATCAAAATCGGTCCAGTATTTCGGAGCCTATTCAAAGCAAATAAACAAACAAACTTATCCTCTTTATTTTAATTAGTATAGATTTGTCTAGAAATTCTGTATTTGAATGAGAAATGAATAATATTTCTGTGAGGATAAGAACAAATAATTATTAAATGCAGCAAAATAATGCCAAAATGGCGGTATTTTACCCTCCAGTAACCGATACATTTACGCGTAACGAGAACTCAATGGAACGATTGGTGGTGCAAGGGAAAATGGAGGGAAAAAGATCACGTGGGCGCTCTCAAACACGATGGACAGGCCTAATTAAATCTGTAACGCACTACTCCATAAACGACTGCTCTCACTCTACCATACATAGAGCTCTATGACTGGGTATTACAAATACGGCGACGCGTGCGACAGATATTATATGACCACGACCACTCTACCAAGAGTGAACGACTAAGAAGAAGAAACGATACGTCTCAGTCTTCACGTAACGGTTTATTTAGTCCTCTAGAGCTATATAGAAATGAATTAGAACATTAGTTAGTAATATATATTCTTTGACATTAGACAACGGTTCTTTTTATAAATAATTAATTTAATATAATAATAATACTGAGAGAGAACCCTTATAGTAGAGGATCCGTATTAAAATCGTCCTTCACTGAACTCCTTACCAGACAAAAATGATGTTTTAGAGAACAAGATAATTTTTTAAATATGTTTAGATTAGGCAACCCCTTTGGAAATTGTCATTATTATTTTTAATTAAATTTATAAAAAAATAATTTTTTTTTTAATTTCACTGGCGTGTTTACTAAATAAAATTAACTCCGATGGAAAGTATATAATGTATACAATATGCTACACCTCAGTTGCAGACCTTTTTTTAGTCCCTATTACCTGGTTGCTGTGTTTAAACAGGTAAATTGATATTAGTAATTGCGCTTTATTGTTTACCAATTGAGACCAGTCTCAAAATGTAAGCAATTTAATTAGAAATAACGTAGTATAAAGTTGCTTGAGAAAATTCAGTCGTAAATACGGGTTGCAAGGGTTTAAAGTTAAAAAATTCGGGGCGAGCAAAATTGTTAGACCTAGAGGCATTGAGTGTACAATTCTCTGTTATAGAAAAGGATACACTACTACAGCTGTGCGCACAGGCGTCGTAAACTGTGAGAGAGTGTGCATGTTCCATACTCCATGGTAAAGACAAGGATAAATTAATGTACTATAGTGTAGTGTTTTGGAGTGGATAAAGTTATTTTTGTAGCGCCAAGTAATTTTAAATTGCCGCGCCATACGGTGTCAGGAAGGCGAATCTGCCCGCCATACCGATATCGCGCCATAATTGCAACTACTCCCCGCTAGAGGGTGCCGGGACTCACGGAACAGTCGAGAACGCGGGCGCAACCGGGAATGGCGGCTGGGTTGCGTCTCCCGTAAATATTAACATTGTGGTGTAATTGTGTAATTTGGTGAATAAATAAAGATATATCAGCCAAAATTGGCTGCCCAACGTTTGGCCGGATTAATAAGTATAAACCGGTTTTCTTCTTTTCAAAAGAAAAGTGAACGTAAATAGTTACAGTGCAAACCAGTAAACAATTTACTGTATTACCGTGATAAGAACTGTGTCTACGAGCTTTTTTCACGTGGAGCGGTTCTAGGAATTTTGTTTTCATCCTAGTTGTGAAGCGTACCTACTCTAAATAGGTTACCTAGGCATGCCGAAATCTCACTTCTAGCGACAAAATTCTAGAATACCTATTGTGTGCCCGCGTAGTGCTTCTAGACTTTGTCTTCGGTTCTTTTCTTGTGTTCGGTAATTTAGGACTGTACGTACTTAATTACACCACAAAAACGTTTCGTTTATATACCTATCGCGTTCCGTACTCAGTTGAACTGTGCTATTTAGTGTACCTACTTTGTGTTAAAACTTTTGGGAACGTTACTATAAAAACTCACATAATTTTCTCACTCGTAAAACAAACTCGAAAACAAGTGTTTTTCAGTAATCAGTAGTGTTATTATTTCAGCTTGCATTCATTCAAAAGGACTAACTTTTTGGTTTTAATCGAACATTCTCGGGAACACTTGAAGTGCCTTTAAACTCGTAAAAGTGAATTCGTGAGTGACTATAGTGAGAATAAGTGAGAATAGTAACTCGCTTATGTTTTGACGATTGCAACGACGTAATAAGTTTACGTTGCGTCGAGTGTCGTCGGCGCCGTGTGATCGCCGAAACGTTGTTCTTACTTCTTTGCCGCCTCGCCGCCCGACGACGCCTAGGTTATTGGATACCTATGACCGTTGGTGGGTCGCTGCTTAGAGGGAAGTAGAACTTTTGTTTATATTTGCGTGCCATTCATAAAATATATGGTGCTGTGGACAATTTTTAAATATGGACTTATGGCCATTGTATTAGGGTATGGACACACTAGTGACTTATGTTGATATAATATAAATATTTTTTGAACATTTTGTTGCGTAAGGAACATTATAGTGTTATGTTTTATTACTTACGTGAACTTTATTATGGTGGACTTTAAAGTTTAACGCACAGAGATTAAGTTAGCCTACCGTATTTTACCAAAATGGTGTTAACGAGAAGTTCTCGCGCGAGTAGTCTTGGACAGCTTTCCGCCGCGGCGTCTGCTGACGCCGAAGCTGCCCGTGGTGGTGATGCGACACCACCCGTGACTCAACATACTGTGTCCCCCCCGGTGCAAGGTGCACACACACAGATGTTTACGCCGCACTCGAGTACCTCGACTATGTTGCCGCCTGTGGGCGCGACTTCCACATATATTACTATGACGGATCAACATCTACAACAACTAATCTCTGCTCTGCGTACTACTGGCCCGCCGCCGTCCACTGCTAGTGTGATGGGGAGCCAGAGCAACTTCGCGAGATGTTCTGCAAGATTTGACGGAGCTCAAGGCACCGACGTCATCGCTTTCATAGACTCCATAGAGATCTATAAAGAATGTGTCACCATGGATGATAGCATCGCGCTTCGTGGTCTCCCTATGTTATTGACGGGGATGGCTGGCACATGGTGGCAAGGCGTGAAACATTCCGTGTCGACTTGGCCTGACGCCATTCAGCTCCTGCGGCAGACATTTGGTCCTCGCCTCCCACCGCATAAAATTTATCGCGAACTTTTTAGTAAAGAGCAAACTGATGAGAAGACAGACGTTTTCGTGTGTAGGGCAAGAGCCTTGATTGCACAGCTGCCACCAAACACATTACCCGAAAACCCTGTTCAGCTGGATATGATATACGGCTTACTCCATCGACGACTGCGTGAGAGAGTGTCTCGCGCCAGTTTCTCTTCGTTCGCCGAGCTACTAGAGAAGGCTCGCTCCGTAGAAGAGCTTCTAGAGGAAAGTCGCACGCGAACACAAGTGCGTTCCCCTGCTTCCTCTGCTTCGGCTATCCCAGCTGTGGTAGTTCCGCAGCACGTCGCTCCAGTGCCTGCTGTGATTTCACCGCCTGTACCTAGTACCTCGAGTGGTAGTCTTACTCCCAAAGCCAGACCCCGTTGCGGATACTGTAAGAAGTTTGGCCATGAGAAGGATGTTTGTCATAAACTACAACCACGCAGGATAACGACGGGCCTAAGTGAATCGAGACCAGAGGCAAAGCCATCGCCTATAGTATGTTTCGGGTGTGGCACTCCAGGAGTGATTCGAGCAAACTGTACGAACTGCAAAAAGAAGGATGAGCTGCCTACGACATCGGCTCCTCTACAGTCGCTCTCCGTTTCTGCGGTCGGCACAGCGCCAATCGACGCGCGCGCTCGACCTAAAATAAAAATTAAGATTTTTGGTGTTAGTGGTTGTTTTCTCGTGGATACCGCCGCAAAAATCTCTATCGCGAGTGAATCTATGAAAGAATTACTAGTGAAAAACAATGTTAAGTGTAAAGATGTCAATGTTGACATAAAACTAGCTGACGGCTCTATTTGTAACAAAAATGTTAAATCTGCTGTTATCAATGTAGAAGTATACAATGTTGTTATACCTACTGTCTTTGTGATCTTACCTGGTGCTACAGACTCTCTCCTGGGTATGAATTTTATACGCGACGCTGGTATGGTACTTGACTTTACGTCACGTCGGTTTACTTTGAATGCGGTAAATCAAGGTCGTACTTACTTTCCTTTAGATTTCGAGGGTGAAGTCACTTCTCTTGTTTGTTCTTCCGTGGTGCTCCGCGAGAATGAGGGAACGTTATTGACTGCTCCTGAAAGGGAAGTTCTTTCATCAGTGCTCGTAGGTAACGAAGACATCTTTTCACCAGGGGGAGCGCCGACTCCAATGGCAGTACATCACATTGATACGGGTGATAGCCTCCCAGTAGCAGTTCCGCCGTACCGCTTGACTCCTGCGAAGAAGGAGATTGTGCGAGCTGAAATAGATAGGATGTTACAGGATGAGATTATTGAGGAAGCCGACTCGGAGTGGGCTTCCCCGGTCGTGTTGATTCCTAAGAAGAATGGACAAACACGCTTCTGCGTCGATTATCGCCTCTTGAATGCGGTGACCCGGACGGATAAATATACGCTGCCGGCGATCGACGACATCTTATCCTCAACTAAAGCCGATCGGAGCAGAAGAGAAGGACTCTCTTTTCAGGAGGAGGACCTTGTGTGGGTCACCAATCACGCCCTCAGCCAAGCAGCTAAAGGTGTTACGAAAAAATTCGCTCCGCGTCGCATAGGTCCCTTTAAGGTTAGCCGCGTCGTATCGCCTACCACGTACGAGATCGTGGATAGTCAGAACGTGGTGAAGGGCAAGTACCATGTCAGCCAGCTCACTCCCTACGTCGGAGAATCCGAACCTATTGCCGCTAAGTCGAGGGGTAGACCCAAGTCACAACCGGGGCGGTCTAGTGACTTGGAGGGGGAGGATGTAGCGCCAAGTAATTTTAAATTGCCGCGCCATACGGCGTCAGGAAGGCGAATCTGCCCGCCATACCGATATCGCGCCATAATTGCAACTACTCCCCGCTAGAGGGTGCCGGGACTCACGGAACAGTCGAGAACGCGGGCGCAACCGGGAATGGCGGCTGGGTTGCGTCTCCCGTAAATATTAACATTGTGGTGTAATTGTGTAATTTGGTGAATAAATAAAGATATATATTCGCTAAATTTTTTTATTAAATTCAATAAAATGATTTTTGAAAAGCTTGGCATATATGAAACTAGTAGAGAAGCACGTTTTTAAAACAAATCAAAGAACAATATTCTTAAAAAAATTATTAATACATGTTGAGTAGGAAACTACTGCCATACCAAATTTCATTGAAATCTGGTCAATAGTTTTTGCGTGAAGGAGTAACAAACATACATCCAGCCATCCTCACGAACTTTCATGTTTATAATAGTAGTAGGATGCTGACAAGTCGATTGGACGATAGCCTGCATAGGCTATAGTGTGTGGGTGTATAGTTCAAGAGGCTAGCTCCCCCAACATACTTCTGTTTGTTGTAGACAATACTGCAATAATTTGTTTTTGATCGACTGATAATAATTTATAAATCACAAAGGTGCATAGATCATTACGCATAAATCTTCCACTTTAATCATTCAATCTATTGGCTGCAAACTGCATTTAAATTCATTTAATAGTTTAAAAGATCTAAGCAAACATAAAGCGGAATAAAATACTTCATTTTATGCTATGAAAAGATTAACATTTTCATCATCATTTTGATTTTTATCGACACAAAATGCCAACTAGGGACTTCACTGGCGGACGGGAATATATTTACATATGAAGTTGCTGATAAATACGAGCATGGCAACTTGTAACCAACTTCAGACAGCTGATCTGTCTGAAGTTGGTTACATATGTTCAAAACCTGTAACCGTCTACAAAAATTGTAAGTAACGAACAACTAGATATATCTTTCTTTCTCATTGGCATGTGTCATATAGGAGGATAAGGTACGATATATAATTTTCCTCTTGCTAATAGCCTTTACTCTTTATACTTTATGGAATTGTACACTCAATGTCTCTCTGTCTAACAATTTTGCTCGCCCCGAATTTTTTAACTTTAAACCCTTGCAACCCGTATTTACGACTGAATTTTCTCAAGCAACTTTATACTACGTTATTTCTAATTAAATTGCTTACATTTTGAGACTGGTCTCAATTGGTAAACAATAAAGTGCAATTACTAATATCAATTTACCTGTTTAAACACAGCAACCAGGTAATAGGGACAAAAAAAAGGTCTGCAACTGAGGTGTAGCATATTGTATACATTATATACTTTCCATCGGAGTTAATTTTATTTAGTAGACATGCCAGTGAAATTTAAAAAAAAAATATTTTTTTATAAATTTAATTAAAAATAATAATGACAATTTCCAAAGGGGTTGCCTAATCTAAACATATTTAAAAAATTATCTTGTTCTCTAAAACATCATTTTTGTCTGGTAAGGAGTTCGGTGAAGGACGACTTTAGTACGGATCTTAGACTATTAAGAGTGCGATAGTCAACGGCTCGAACTCAGTGCTGCGCGCGGGGAAAATGCTTGTTATTTCACCTAATATTGGGGAAAAAAGGATATACCCATAAAATAGTAATCTATACTTATAAGAGAAGCTATACTGCAGACATTTATGCAGCTGTGTAAAGTATTTTAGAAAAGGCGTCTTCAAATTACGCAAATCGACACTCAGCTGTTGGTGTTTTATGAAAAAACTATATAATATTTTTGTCTGAAGTAAAATCATCTCAATTGCTGAATAATCGAACTGTGTCGGTATTTGCTTGCTTTTTTATTATCATTCTTCATTTAATTTTTATTTACGTTGAAAGTTGCGCTAAAAATGCGATGTTTGGAGGCTATTATCTTCTACACTAATTTGAATTTCAGAAATATAAGCAAATACCGACCTAGATAAGTGTCATAAAAATCGATATTACGCTAGAATTGGGGTCTACAATGTTTGACTTTGGAGTAAATCACCAACAGCGTTTGTATGGAGAAAAAACCGACTAGCGCAGCCTTAACTCAAAATACTCATTGTAACACTTGTAATAATCACAAATCCTTGTACAAAAGCTTCTTCAGTTAAGCTGCTTAACCAATCTTACACCTAAGTAATTTACACTCAAAAATGATGAAATAAATTTATAACTGATTTAGTATTTTTGGTTCTTGGTGGAAATTCATGTTCATAATATCACAGAACTTTTCCACTTTATTTATGTATAGGATAATATTATATTAATATTAAAAACTTAAGAATGTAAGTATACAAGAATGAAAGAAAAACGCAAGTGTAAAGCGACACGTTATTTGTGGAATTAAAACAAGCTAGCACGCTTTTTCCAAACCACCTTTATTTCACTTTTCACTGCACTTATTATAATAATCATAATAGTTACACTTCACATAATTTTCGGGCATAGGTTGCCCTAACCAAAAGCTTATAGCCAAAATGGCCCCGTTCTGATTGCGGTGTCTAGTTTTAAATCAAGTTCCCCTACCAGCCTCTAGTAGGGATAGGGTAGGGGTTGGTGGGGTGATAAACCCGCCATTGCATAGTTTAATTAATCGATCACTAGATGGCGTGCATTAATTGAATTATGATTGTTACAGTCGGCCATCCGATTCAAAACGAGTCCTCTCGTTTACAATATGTGTCAAGTAACTTATTACATAATTCACAATTACACCTTCATCGACTGATTATATTAAAAAAAACATATATATTTAACAATTATGGAACAAAAATACATATATGATAATATCTCACTTAATATATTCATTATAATATCAATCGACTTTAACAATACTAAAATATTTAACTTCATATTCCTTGTAAATAATAATCAAAATATTGTTATTAACATTAATAACTTATTGTGAATATAACTTAACGGTATTGTAAATATAACTGCTAATAAATAACTGTCTTATAGAGTACCTTACAATTATTATAGTTCTCTTAACAAGGTTGGTCGACATCTATTCCCTGTGTCCAACAATATCTTACCAGATCAATCACTATTCCTCCGATGAATCATCACTAGAGGAATCACTTTCAGGATTATTGTCAAAGCTAAGCCAAGGAAATATTTTATCTATGGAGACAATTCCCTCGTAACGTTTACCATTTTTCCTAGTTAGGGGTGAATCTTCAATAACGAATCTGTCATTGGGCAAGAGTTTTTTAAATCCTACAGGGACCTTGACACTTAGGTTCGAGTTTCTTAGACTGCCCAGCATTGCCTACTATAGCCCTTACTACCCTTACAAGGTCTTCTTATTTATATTGTGTACATTTCTTCCTACTTTTATCAAACCTTTCTTTACTACGCTTTTGATTTTCTTTAATTAATTCTAACATCTTTTAAATTGATATCTACGGAACTATTTTCTATGTCTTCTATAATCTCATTTAATATACCTTGTGAAGCATTATTAACTTTCCTACCAAATAATAATTCCGATGGTGATCTTTTTGTAACATCATGTACAGAGGAGTTAATACCTATTTGAACGTCTTGAATAAGTTCATCCCATCTATCTGGACTTTTTCCGTGAGACATTGTGCTAAGTACTGAAAGGATCGTTCGATTGTAACGTTCTACCTGCCTATTAGCTCGCGGTGTAGCTACTGAATTTAATATATGTTTGATACCTGATTTTTGCAAGAACGATTTGAATTTCTTACTTGTAAAGCTAGTTCCCCTATTAGTTATTAAGCGGGTAGGGGTCCCGAAGTAGCTGAAAAAGGTCTTAAAAACTTTTATACTCGATATAGTTTTTGTACTACGCACTGGGGTTAGGTTGACATATTTTGTAAAGGAATCGACGACTACCAATAAATAAGTGTTTTTTCGTTTACTACGTACGAATGGTCCTAAATGATCGGCATGTACCGTATGGAATGGAATTTCAACTTTAGGAATTGGGTGGAGTTCACCTTCTTTAGCTCCAGACGGGTGTTTATGGTGGGCACACTCTAAACATGCCGACACATATTTCTTGGTAAATCGTCGCATCTTTGGGAACCAGTAGTAAGAACGGAGACGCTGTAACGTTTTTTCGAATCCAAAATGACCTACGTCATCATGATTCGCTTTCAATAACATCCAACGAACTCCTCTAGGAACAACCCAACGTGTTGTATGTTCGTCTATTACGCGGAAGACTTTATTATTCATTAATTTATATTCTTTATGTATTTTGGAAATCTTACTAGTGGCAGGATCTTCTAACACTTCCTTAATGAGCCTAATTTCAGAGTCCCCAGACTGGACTGTGGCAATCCAATCTTCCGTATTAACAGATAAGATATCTAGGGTATGTGGTTGTTCCAGTTCAGTGGATACCGGATTCCTACTAAGAGCGTCTACGTGGGACATTCTTTCGCCAGGTCGGTATTCAATTTCACAATCGTATTCCAAAAATTGTATCCACCATCTAGAAATGCGCGTTACTAGATCTCGTTTAGTAAATGTGGAGCGTAAGGCGTTACAGTCTGTGACGATTGTGAATTTGATACCAACTAAGTAAACCCTAAATTTGCTTAATGAACTAACCACGGCTAAAGTCTCTAGTTCAAAGGAGTGCAATTTTTGCTCGTCAATTGTAGTCTGCCTACTATAATATGCCACGGGTTTCCAAGGATCTGAACCCAAACGCTGCATCAAGATGCCTGCCACGCCTACCTTGCTTGCGTCAGTGTGCAACTGTGTCTCAGCCTTGTGATTGTACAAGGTGAGAACAGGTCTTTCTGTTAATTTATTCTTTAAGGTCTCGAAGAAGGCATCTTGTGCAGATGTCCATTTCCAAACTGCATCCTTCTTCAAAAGACTTGTCAAGGGTCGAGCGATAATTGCGAAATCTTTGACAAACCTTCTGAAGAAACTAGCCAAACCTAAAAATCTCCTAACATCGTGTTGATTATTTGGGGTAGGGAACTTGGACACGGCCTGTATTTTCTGTAAACCGGGTTTTATACCACTTTTATTTATTTCGTAACCTAAAAACTTGATGTTATTTTGGAAAAAGTTACATTTGTTCATTTTGAGAGATAAGCCACTTTTCTTTAAAAGAACTAGTACTTCTTCTAATCGGGATAAACCTTCCTCAAAAGAAGGAAGCTGTCGGAATTAACACGTCATCCATATATATTACTACATATTTAGCACTAGCAAGAACCTTGTGCATAAGGCGTTGGAATACCGCAGGAGCGTTTGCCAACCCGAAAGGCATATGAACATATTCGTATTGCCCATCAGGTGTGACAAACGCTGTCTTTTCAATGGATTCTTCAGCAATAGGGATTTGATGATAACCTGACGCAAGGTCAAGCGTTGTGAAAATTACTTGTCCCGATAACTGGTCAAGTAAGTCCTCTATACGAGGAAGAGGGTAATGGTCCCTTTTAGTTTTTCTATTGAGTGCGCGATAGTCCACACAGAGCCGCTTGTCACCTGACTTTTTATTTACTAAAACAATTGGACTAGCATACGGTGAACTTGACTCGCGAACTATCCCGCATTCAATTAATTCATTTACCATTTCTTGGACTTGACTCATTTCTGAATAAGACGTTCTATAAGGCCGATATACTACTGGTTCAGTATCCTTTAGCTGAATCACCATTTCAGCTTCAGAAGTATAACCTAAATCATGAATGCCAATTGAAAAACAACTTTTGAATTTATTTAAAAGAGCATTTAATTTTTGCCTCTCATTACTAGACAAAGCCTTTCTACACGAAATTGTTGAGATGTCAAGTGCTTGGGCATTTGATACAGTAAGAATTCGTTTTGATTCACCTAAATACCTAGCTCGTGTGATCAAAGAATTTTTAATAAAAGTAAGAGGCTTTGTGCCCAAATTTTGTACTAACAAGAGACCTTTACCCGAGTGGATTTCGTATTCCCCTGGTAAAAGGTAATATTCCTGTCCCGAACATCCCCTTACCGAGCCTCCGATATAAACATTGCCACTAATTTCATCCTCTGCATGAACTCTAATTGTTTTCATTTCTCCTACGCCTATGTTAAAATCACTCTCGCACTTTAAAATCTTCTTGTCGTTAAATTTAACTTTTTCAAATTTCAAATCTGTAGCTGTTTTCACTATGCGTATACTTGGGCGCTCGGTAAAGGTATGTCCTAAAAGTACTGGACTGTTTATTAAATTATCATCTACAACCAAGCAATCCACATCACTCTCAATTACGCCTTGAACCTCAATTATCAATTTAAGTTTACCTAATAGTAAGTAAGGTACATTTCCTAGACCACGTAATAATGGGCCGTCAACGGCCAACCAAGATAGACCTAATTTTGCAGCATCTGATTTACGAATTAAGGTAGCTTCACTACCTAGGTACACTTGACAAGCTATTGGCTTCCCATTTATCCGTACTATTATTTTATACTTATTAGAATCACCGTCTAAGAACGCATCAAAAATTTTGTTTTCACACACTGTTATAGGTTCAGAATTTACTGGGGCAGGTAAAGCGTCGTATGAATGTTCACTAACCAGTACTTTTAAAACATTTTTATTCTTTTCAGATTCAGGTTTCATTACTTTTTTCTTTGGACAATCCGGAAGGGAATGTCCAATCAAACGACAATAGGAGCACTGCACAATGGGTTTCGGACATTTTGAGCAAGGGTGGCCTTTTTCTTTACAGTTAAAACATATCACCGTATCCGAGAACTGACCCTGTTTCGGCTTTTGAAAGAAATCATTCTGTTTATTTTTCGAACGAGTTGCATAAAAATTGTTGCCAATAATTCTTTTATCTTTCTTATTATCTATACTATTGTCCATAGCCTGAACTTTTAATGTTTTAAAGAAATTTAATACTTGCTCTGGTTTTAAAAAGTTTGCTGCTTGAGCACCTACCCTAACACCCTTGTCATCAATACCGTGGACTAAACAATCAATCGCTTCTTTACCGAAAATTTTGCAGCGGTTTAATAAATTTATTTTAGAATAATAATATAATTCAAGTGAATCTCCGAACCGAGCCCTTTTGGCAAGCATCTCAGTTAATAACTCTGCATAATTTTCAGTATCAGGAAAGGATTCTTTCAACAATACTTTCCATTCATACCATGAGCTTTTAAGCGACGGTAAGCCTTGATACCACAGCCTAGCGTGACCACTAAGCTTCGGCAAAGCATAATGAATGGTCTGACGATCATCCCACCCATATATATCTGCACATTCATCAACCTTCCCAAGCCAAATAGTAATTGGCTGTTCTCTACACATTGGATCGAATTCTGGTAATACATTATTTAGATTAGGGAAATTAGAACGTTCGTTATTACTTGTGCTTTTGATTGCATTTAAAAATTCTTTCAAGAAAATAGATGTCGACTCACCAGGCTGCCAACTGCTTACGTCAGGAATCGTTCTGTCCCGTATAGGGCTCCGATACATATCCCTATCAGGGCTCCGATACCTGTCCCTTCCAGGGCTCCGATACCTGTCCCTTCCAGGGCTCCGATACTTGTCCCTTCCAGGGCTCCGATACTTGTTCCTTCCAGGGCTCCGATACTTGTTCCTTCCAGGGCTCCGACTCTTGTCCCTTCCAGGGCTCCGACTCTTGTCCCTTCCAGGGCTCCGACTCTTGTCCCTTCCAGGGCTCCGACTCTTGTCCCTTCCAGGGCTCCGACTCTTGTCCCTTCCAGGGCTCCGACACTTGTCCCTTCCAGGGCTCCGACACTTGTCCCTTCCAGTACTCCGACACTTGTCCCTTCCAGGGCTCCGACACTTGTCCTTTCCAGGGCTCCGACACTTGTCCCTTCCAGGGCTCCGACTCCGTCCAGGACTCAAGTAGTCTACACGGTCTATGTTCCGATAACGATCATTGCGTCGTCTCAAGTCACGAAGCTCCGAATCTCTTAGCTCACGTTCTCGTCGTTCATTATTTAGCTGTTTTTCTAAAATGTACATACGCTGTCTATCGAGTTGTAGTTGTTCACGAAGTTTTTCGTTCGATAAACTACGGCTTCGTGTGCGACTACGGCGTTTACTTGCCCGATCACCACTTTTTGATCGGGTACGACCTCTTGTAGTTATAGACCAGGGTCGATAATTTTTGAAACCAAAAAAAATAGTAGTAGGATGAAACCCATTAGAAAAGGAGGGGAATATGATAAAAATGAAAGGAAAAATAAATTACGGGCGATCTGAGTTCGGGAAGTGGGAGGGGGTGAGTTTTTAAGGGTAAAAAATGGTTTATCTTGATTTCCGGTAAAACTACAAGTCCTATGAAAAAAAGTCAAATGGCAAAGTTGTAGATGATAAAAAGATCTACAACTTTTATACTAACAATTTTTTTACATAACCTCAAAATTTATGTGAAAAATTCAAATAACCAAGTTTTTGGTTTTTAATTTTTATCTTGTACAAAAACAAAAAAAAATTCACGAAATTTAGTGAAAACTTACCTTTTTATGTCCTAAATACACTGTAATTTTTGTGATTTAAAATATTTATTTTTTCACCTTATTTTGTCTTAATATCGAAAAATTAACCCTAATTTTCAATCGAAAATTCTCCTGTCAAAATATCAGCTTTTTTTTAAAAATTGATGGGCTTCTTGTTTGTTGAAATCTATTCTTTCTGATAATGTAAAAAAATACATACATTACCATAGTAAATGTTCTCAGAAAATGCAAAGAAAAGAATAGGTAGTAAGGCCTAGCCCCAATAAGACATCTACAATATTTTGAGTAAGTTGTCGAATCTTCTTTAAATTATGCGCATACATGTCTATTTATTGCTATTTTAAGATGACTTGTATACTTGAGTGACCTGCGGATAATTTTAACCCATCAAAAGGTATTTCATATACAAGAGGGAAAGGGGCTAGGCGACCTGAGCCTTACTACTTGTTCTTTTCTTTGCATTTTCTGAGAACATTTACTATGGTAATGTATACATTTTTTTACATTATCAGAAAGAATAGAATTCAACAAACAAGAAGCTCACCAATTTTTTTAAAAAAGCTGATATTTTGACAAGAGAATTTTCGATTGAAAATTAGGGTTAATTTTTCGATATTAAGACAAAATAAGGTGAAAAACTAAATATTTTAAATCACAAAAATTACAGTGTATTTAGGACATAAAAAGGTAAGTTTTCACAAAATTTCGTGAATTTTTTTTTGTTTTTGTACAAGATAAAAATTAAAAACCAAAAACTTGGTTATTTGAATTTTTCACATAAATTTTGAGGTTATGTAAAAAAATTGTTAATATAAAAGTTGTAGATCTTTTTATTATCTACAGCTTTGCCATTTAACTTTTTTTCATAGGACTTGTAGTTTTACCGGAAATCAAGATAAACCATTTTTTACCCTTAAAAACTCACCCCCTCCCACTTCCCGAACTCAGATCGCCCGTAATTTATTTTTCCTTTCATTTTTATTATATTCCCCTCCTTTTCTAATAGGTTTCATCCTACTACTATTTTTTTTCACTTTTTACCATTTTTGAAGGCTTCGACCCTGGTCTATTATAGAAAGTCTTGATGGTCTTTCATGTACTAAACCAGCAGTCTCCATTCTTTGTAAAATAGGACTTATTGATCCATTTGAATGTTCATGGCACACATCGATATCCATCTCAATTTAAGTCTGAAACTCAAAATTGTGTATTAATATTTTGTACAGAACTGTGCATTTTTTACTAAGGATAAGAAGAGATGAAATAACACAAAATAAATAATTTTAAATGTTCAACTCCTTTTTTTTTTAAAGTGTGATTATTGTTACGAATTAAACTATAAATCATAATATTTAATAACTGTTATTGTTATTATTTTGATAATTATAACTGTAGTAGATAATATGTGCTAAATAAATTGTTACTTATTATTGCCGAAAGGAGAGCGGAGATTTCTGGCACAAGTTTAATGAGTATTTATTAGAAATCCCTAAAATTTCTTTGTAAGATAATATGCAATGTGTATGGTTACTCAATAAAGAAATTTAATGCAAAATTAATAACAAATACAACGATTCAAATACAATGCAAGCCAGTTAACATCTTAGTCGTAGGCAGTTTTTTTTCAATTATGATTGTAATACAGTATAATAACCAATAAATTATTGTGGGTGTGTAGGTACGATAACATGGTATACTATTTACCAAAAATTTAAATTTTCTAGTTTGACGTTTGTTTATTGTGGTGTTAGTTTATATACGAAATAAATTATTTTAATTTTAAACCGGAAGTAACGAAATAACAATATTTTCAAGGCAATATAATGCCTACAGGTTATATGTGCTTGTTTATCTCAACTCATAATTTGATTATTATTTCGTTTACAAATAACAAGAAGTTTAAAAATATTAAGTACCAAATATTACCTACTTTGCATTTAGTTTTAATAAGTATAACAAATATAAACGAGACATTTAACTAAGGGACAGAGTGATATAATTATAGACGCTGACATCTATAAGTTCAACGAAATAAATATATATTCTTTAATTTCATCATTTCTATAATTTCATATAATTACGAGTACAGAAGGTAGAGAAGAAAAAACAGAAAAAATGATGCGATAAAACGAACTACGTACCTTGTTATCGTATCCCACTTCTGATATGTAAAGCGACACGTTATTTGTGGAATTAAAACAAGCTAGCACGCTTTTTCCAAACCACCTTTATTTCACTTTTCACTGCACTTATTATAATAATCATAATAGTTACACTTCACACAATTTTCGGGCATAGGTTGCCCTTACCAAAAGCTTATAACCAAAATGGCCCCGTTCTGAATGCGGTGTCTAGTTTTAAATCAAGTTCCCCTACCAGCCTCTAGTAGGGAGGGTGGTAGGGGTTGGTGGGGTGATAAACCCGCCATTGCATAGTTTAATTAATTGATCACTAGATGGCGTGCATTAATTGAATTATGATTGTTACACAAGGTAGCGGAAGAACATAATTGCTCTAAATGGGTCAAAAACTCATAAGAGTCCTAACGTCTACATAACCATGTTATTTAGGCTAGATACCCATATCGTAGCACATCAATGTACAGTCGCCGGTAGATCCGGTGTACCAGTTTTCAACCTTATTACTCGGTAATAAGGTTCAATATTGCTACAACGGCTATGTCGTCTACTGTACTGTGTACATAGCTGTCACGATCAGCTAATACTTTTAAGTATATGCTACACGAGTATTGACCTTATTCACTTTGTATAAAGTTCAAAACCCCTCGATAGTTTGAGGATATCAAATTAGGTAGTAATGTGCTTAAATTGCTTCTAATTTTAGTGTAATGTGTAAAGGATGCCCCAGGCTTTGTAATGGTAATGGAGACATTTAGCAGGCGTATTGCAGATGATTCCCGAACACTTTTATTTGCGGAAGGTTCTAGTGTGTAGATACAGATGAGAAAAATATAATAGCATATTGACATACTTCTGTAATTTATAAGGGTTCCCTACTTCACGTCTCGGAACCCTTAGAGTTTTATTATCTCTCCGTCCGTCCGTCCTTCCGTAGCTTACCGTCCAAACGGTTAGTGCTAGAAAGATAAAACTTTCCATGGGTATTTACGACTCGACAAAAAAATCTTAAAAAATATATTTTTGAGGTACCTCCCTACACCTAAAGTGGGGATCCGAAAACGGACGGACGGGCGGACGTGATGAAACTATGAGGATTCCGAGACGTGAACTATGGAGCCCTAAAAACAGTGCCCACCTTTGAGGATATAATGACGTCATAATGTCGTCATTATCTTTATATGTATATATTATAATTCTTCTGTACGTGTGTTGATAGTGAACTCCTCCTAAACGGCTGAACCGATTTGAATGTTTTTTTGTGTGTGTTCAAGTGGATTTGAGGATTGTTTAGATTCACAATTGGACCCGGTAGGTGGCGTTGCTGTCAGTGCGTCAACAAATTTAATTCTAACTTCTTAAGGCGGTACGAAGTTTGCCGGGACAGCTAGTATAAGTATAAAGTTAAACCCCTTTCAAGTTTTTAATCTGTAGTAAATTTTAGCCAAGTGCAAGTGCAGAGAAAGTACCGGGAAAAGGATTATATTATGATACGAGAAATGGACTTTCTACTCGCTTATTACATTTTAAGCTTGGCTTCATAAAAGTAATTTTAGTTTAGAGTACCTACTTTAAAATGTTTACTCGCGCTAAGTTTGTTATAATGCAGTCATTTTATTTTTGAGTTTATTATAGAGCAGATATTTAGCGAAACACCCTATAGCAGCGATGTGAGTAAAATATCATGGTCGCATCACGTCACGCGTCACGATACGATTTTGGATATAACGCTATCTGTCGGAAGCTACTTATACGTCTTGCCTAACAACTTAACTTTCTAAAGTACGGCTCAATACACTCATGACGTTAGTTATACAAATTATTTTTTTTTGTAATTTTTGAAGTAATGTTTTAGTCACGATGAGAGTATTTTTGGATTTTAAGTGATAAATAAAGACACGTATACTCTGTAGGTACATGACGTCTTTTTCATGAAGTTATTTCAATGCAAATAAACTATGAGCTTGAGATTTTTCGTATTTTGAATATTTTTAAAACTTTTATTTCAACATCCTATCATCGTTAATTCAATAATAATTATATTAAGTCCTTAGGTGCTCTATGATATGACCTGCTCAAATCTAATCCTTATAATATAGGTTAAAAATCCGCTGTAAGATAATTTAATGACTGTATGGAAGCCCCCCTTTTGAAAGCTTATTTAGAAAGCAAAAAAATCCTCATTTCAAAAGCCGGTTATAAGGGTATGAAATGACAATAATCTGGGTACTTTTTATTTGCCGTTGTCGCGGGGATTCTATTAGGTAAACTGCACTGTGACGCTAGTTTACGACTATTTACGACAACCCTCCGCCGATCCTAGAAATTGGATCTGCAAACATTCATGTTTACTTGCGTAACGTAAGTTGAGAAATAAAATTTTATACCTTATCTCTGTCTTTTCCCTTTATAAGTTGGCTATTTATGTATAACCTTGTTTAAGCCTACTTATGGCCATGTTTAGAAAAAAGGTTTTTTTGTTAAATGAAATTACAAACTCATCACTGACTACTAGTGGTCGTTATATATCTTCTGTTATTTTATATAACTTCACTTTTTACACGCTCATTTTACACTTCTACCTCTTCTTAACATAATAATATATCTATGGGCTCCCATAGTTAGTGACAGAACTGTGTCTTGCAGTAATCCAATTAGTTGACAGTCTGCCTGGACTAGATTACCGTCACAAAATGGCTGTGTCTGTAATCTAACGATTATGCTATTCAAAAGAAGGTACCCATTGTGTAGTTAATAACAAGGAGATTGAATGTTTTGCAGCTTTAGGGTCAATTCACACGGAAGCGAAACGATACACGACGCTGCATTTTAAGATAGCTTTTTGAAATTGAACTTACACAAGATACACGTTGCATTGTAAGAGTTCGCATGTGCAGGTGTATGATTGATGTCATAATATGAAACATATATCATGTATAGTGAATAAAGCGCAATTTTGAATAGCTATCATAAAAAGGAAGCGCCGCGTATCGTCGCGGTGTGAACTGGGGGCCTAGCAGGAATATTATCGAATCAAATTTGTATGGGCGCTTATGAAAAATGAAAAGGTTTTAGAACAACAAATAATAAAAACAGAAAAAAAGAAATATGCATTTGAGGGGTAAGGGGGCAATGCTTCCTACTCCTCCTACAATCTTCTGATTAATTTCGTTTCGAGTTCCAAGACAGATTTAGCATGTCCCCCGGGCACCCCTGAGATCATATCAAAGGGTTTTTGCGGTTGGTTACCACTGTCGATCCTGGCTACACAGGAGTTGCAGTGGTAGGAAAGTGTGGTGGGCCAATTGCCCGTTAAAAAAAATGTATTTAAGGGGGCTCCCATACAACAGTATGGGATGGCATGCCATACTGTTGTATGGGAGCCCCCTTTTTACTCTTTTGGTATGGAACTCTAAAAAAAAATCGCTCTGAACAAAAACTCAACAACTATAATATAATAACTCTTACTCAGAAGTCGTTAGTATAAAACATTTGGTCAAAGCCCGCAAGCGATAAGTAATGTTTCGTTCAAATGAACGGAAGAAGAAAAGCCTTTTATTGTTATGCATTATTTAAAATAGATGACGAAATCTAATCTTTCGGTAGGTTACATAAACAATTATTGTACATAGATGTTATCATGTTTTAAAAGTAGTACCTGGGCTTTGCTCGGAGCTCTTGAAGATAACATAAAAAAAAGAATCATAAAAATATTTACCAGGGTTCGAACCCGCCACATTGCGCATTTTCGAACAACGCAAAATTTACCAAACTGCCAATCGGACTGACATTATAGAGTCGAAATTATTGATATATTGTTACACGACGAAAGAAAAAACATATTTAACTTAAAAATTCGCAGTTTGAGCGATTTGTGTCCCCCAACACTTCCCTGCTTTCTAAATTTAATGTTGCCCTTGCCAAACTTGCAGCCTTTGCTGAGACTAGGATTATATTTTATTCAACGTGTAACATAATATATAAGGTATATCAATCCGAAATCCAGTGATAATACTTATGAAATTAAACAACTTTCCCCAAAAAGTATAGGACGAAATATAAAAAAAAAAGTTCAAAAGTTCCAATTTTTTTTTTCACATACAACATTGGCTCGTTTAAAGTATATTAATTATAAGCTAATACGTTCAGAGCAGTTTGTTTGGATTCAAAACGGCACTGTTGTTATATTTGCCAGCATATAATCCTACTACTAATATAAATATGAAAGTTTCTGAGGATGGATAGGTAGATGGATGGATGTTTGTTTCTATTTCACACAAAAGCTACAAAACGGATTATGATGTTTGGTATGGTAGAAGTTTAGGCTCTGGATTAAAACATACGCTACATACTTTCTCGAAAAAGTACAGTGATCCCCGTATTTAACCAAGTCTTCAATTTCTTTTTGTCTTGTAAGAAAAATATTTCCAAAAATGTATTATACTTTGTGTTTCTATTTTCTAATTTCTATTTCTCGAATTTATTCGGTTCATTTCATAATTTATATAAAATGTTTTACCAAAAATATATTTCTTATAATATTTGAAGCGTAGAAATGTACCTACTACAGATGAATCTAACTTGAAGTAGGTAAACGTGATGTCTACATCTAGGAACGATACTTGGCACCTACTTATAACGCGACGAGGTGGCGTGCGGCGACGGTTTTTGAATCGCTTACTCGGGAACGGGGAGTTATTATACCAGGTGTAACAAAAATAAGTGATAATACTTAAATATAATACTTAAGGGTGTGTTTGTGTTCCTTATAGAGAGTTCACTGTGAAAGCAGTAGCGCTGAAAGAGCAAATTTTTTTTTGCGATTTGTATAAGAAAGCGCTCCAGCGACGCGAGTTTCCCCATACAAAAGTGAAAAAAAATTTGCTCATTCAGCGCTGCTACTTTTACAGTGAACTTTCTATAAGGAACACGTATACACCCTAAAGTATTATCACTTATTTTTGTTACACAATGTATATAACGGGCTTTTAATAATTTTCACTAATAAGTTTCTTTTGCGCTCTCCGAGCTCTAGTCTGATGAAAGTTTAATAAAACACAATTTTTTTAAATTTCAAACTGTCATAACTTTGGAATGAATCAACCGATTTCACGCGATTGGCGGCAATCGATACAATTTTTCATGTCCTTTAAAAGAATCGACAATAAAAAAAATTTAAGAGTAATTCCGAAATAACACTTTTCGGTTTTCTTCCCTTCAAGATATCTCTTGAACGAATTAACCGATTTTGACCGGATTAGCGGCAATTGACGTGGTTTTTTAAGGTTAAGAGCTGATTAGTTTTTGCAGTTGATCGAGAAAGCGGTTTAAAAGTTATTCCTACATAACCACTTTTAAAAAAATCATCTTTTTTTTTCGAGATTTCTTAAAATCTATCCGTCCGATCGGTTTAAATTATATTCATAATCTAAGTTTGGCCAAACCCTTTCGAATGGCGCCAGCCGCAATAAAAAGTTTCAGTCGCAAAATCAAAAGTTATAAGAGGTTAACATACTTATTACTTAGACACACATACATGCATACATACAGACATAGTGAAACCCTCGCAGGGATAGTCAATGAAGCTTCCTGTGACCTCAAAACGTCGAGATCTTATGAAAATTTTGCAAAAAGGGATAAAACCAATAACTTCCCGATTTTTGAAAATCTTAGATTTTCTTAGCGGGAAGTTAAAAATAGACAGCGTATTGCATGCACTCAGATAAAATATAAAAGTGAAGACAAAGTTTTGTAATACCTAACAGTGGCTGTATTCCGCGCAAAATAGCACTAACGCTTGCTAGCGCTAAAGAAAAAAAGATCATCGGCCAGGACACGTTTGCTAACTTCAATATTGCTAACATACTCCACCATTCTGCTTATTTAATGCCAGCGGTTGCCATTTTGCTTAGGTTTTTTTTTGTTAGCGCTATTTTCCGTGGAACACAGCTATTGAGTCTAATTATACATCGAGGCGTAGTTTAGTTTAGACCGGTCTAAACTACGCATATACGTGTGATTTCATAGTGTCAAGCACACACACGTACAAACTATGCCTTACCTTACAAGGTACAAACTATGCCTTACCTTACAAGGTAAGGCATAGTTTGTACGTGCCTTACAAGGCGAACAGTTTAGGTGTGTAGTTTGTTATGTATGTAATGCGTAGCTATACGCGCACTACATAGGTACCTCCATAAATAACCTAACCAAGAGCATGTCACGACATGTTTTAGGAGAGTTCCGTAACTATCGACGCGCAATAGGTTTTCTTTGAATAACTTCAAAACGAGCGAGCACTCAGAGAGCGGGCAGCCTCGGCATCGTTTAAAAAGTTCGAAAAGTCTCATCCCCGATTCACATATGTATTGTATGAAAAGCCACCCGTAAGATATAAAATTATTATTATTTTATGACGCCAAAACCAAAATTATACGTAACCTTAAACTATACCAAATTTCATCCATTTATATTCTTAATTACAGAAGCTAGAAGCGTGGACAGACAGACAAATAGACGGACGGATAGAGTGAAACAATAAAGGTTCCTTGATTATTACGCAAGCCTGAAAACCGGCCTCCGTTTTTGTTTGGCAAAGCTCTGACTCTACTTTTTTATTTGGGCACTATAGATTAGGAGGTCACGACATTTTTGGTAACGATATCCAAAATGACTTATTTTAGATTGACAAGATAAAGAGCAACTCTCTGATGCCAAATATGTCGGTCTGCCTGCGTAAAGTAGTTGTGTTCTCTGTATAGGGCGCCTGAAAACCCAGTTATCATGACCAAAAAAAAAATGATAAGGTAAATGGCTGAGTAAGTTATATTAGGTAAGTACTAGTTGTTGTCATATCAGTAGCGTAAAAACTGACCAAATATTCGGTTGCGTTATGAAGCAACGAGCGTTCAAACGTGACTTATTGTGACCAAAAAAAAATGATTAGGTAAATGGCTGAAAATTACAAATCGTAAACTGTCAGTACGTACTAGCTTATTGGCACCAAAACTGACCAAATATTCGGTTGCGTTATGAAGCAACGAGCGTTCAAACGTGATTTATCGTGACCAAAAAAAAAAACGATCAGTTAAACGGCTGAAAACAACATAGTGTAAAGTATCAGTATGTGCTAGCTTAGTGACACCAAAACTGACCAAATATTTTGTTGCAATTCATGGGTATATGGTTGTTTAGGTTACAGTTATTTTTTATCACTATCACTGCATAGTATGCAGTGCATACCTACCTAATTTGAAAATTTTATTAAAGTTACTGATGAAAACATTTTGAAACATGATGTCGTTATCATATTACTAAAAATATTCCTATTCCTTCGTCGGTTACTATGACAAGAATGAATATAACTTCTGAAAAACTTATTGGTACAAGGTCCGGGTTGGAATTCGAACCCACGACCCTACGATCACGATTATTGGGATCATGATAAGTACATATGTAAATCGAAGAATCTCACCTGTGCGGGTATCTTACTTAGGCCTTTACATCCGTTAATGGATGATTTATACAGTATTCTCCGAGCGAAGTAACCACTCTTGAAATACTGTAGTGCCTGGGACAGTTGTTTTTTTAAATGTCGTATGATTGCCCGAGCACATACGGCATTCTCACAACATAGTCAGCCTAGTCCAGAGGAATGAACTGGTCAATACGTCTGGGGCCAACTATATGCGGGTTTCCTCACGATGTTTTCCTTCACCGTTAGAGCGTCCGTATAATGAACTTGAGATCTGAAAAAGTCTCATTGGTACACGCCACAACCTGGGATTTGAACCTGCACTCTCTTGAGTGCAAACCAAACGGTCTACCCACTAGGCCACACAATTTACTACTCAATGATGAGAGAATGAACATGGTAGACTCCACTGTATTCCTAGGTATTACACTAGATTGTAAATTACAGTGGGGTCCTCATATTGCTAACTTAGCGAATAAACTTAGTTCTGCAGCATATGCAGTCAGAAAAATTAGAGAAATGTCAGATGAAGAAACGGCGCGCCTGGTCTATTTCAAGTATTTTCATAGTAGAATGTCTTATGGCATACTTTTATGGGGAAATGCTGCCGACATAAATTCAATATTTGTGCTGCAGAAGCGAGCTATTCGTGCTATTTATAAAATGTCCCCTATTGAATCTCTGAGAGAAAAGTTTAAAGAAATAGGCATACTGACAGTCGCCTCTCAGTATATTTTGGATAATTTGTTATACGTTAGAAAAAATTTAAGCAATTTCAAGAAGAAAAGTGATAGTCATTGTATAAACACTAGAAATAAGAATAAGCTAGATGTACCAGTGATAAGACTTAGTAAAATAAGTAAATCTTTTAAGGGCCAATGTATACGCCTATAACCACACTAGGATCCACAATAGGATCCCAGAAAACGTTCAAAACCTTTCTATTAATAAATTTAAAAAAGTAGTCAAAGAACGTTTGTGTGCTAAAGCTTATTATAAAGTAAATGATTTTGTTGACGATTGCACACCTTGGGAATAAGATGCAACTTTTATTATATTTAACATAGATTTAAGTTTACAATGTAAAATATATATTTCTTTTAAAAGAACAATTTTCCATCTTTTTGCTAAAAGATGGGCCCGTGCGAGTTTCTTACGCCGGTTCTTCTCGGCGGGTTAGGGTTGAACCGGTGGTAGCCTTTTTTTGTTGACTTTCCGAAAATAGCTTTTTAAGTTTTATTTGAAAATAAAAAATTTCATTTTCATTTCCATCCTCATCACCTTGATGAGTGGCAGTCCTCCACCGTGCGCTTTACCCGAAGCTTTCTGCCGCGCACTGTAAAACTCTGGAATGAACTGTCGCCAGCAGTATTTCCGGACCACTACGACCTGCAAACCTTCAAGAAGGGAGCGTATTCCCTCCTAAAAGGCCGGCAACGCACTTGCAACTTCTCTGATGTTGCGGGTGTCCATGGGCGACGGTAATCGCTTTCCATCAGGTGATCCGTTTGCTCATTTGCCCCCTAGTTTTATAAAAAAAAAACTTAAAGAATATACGTTCAGACATAGGTCGCCGATAACTATGAATTGCAACAGAATATTTGGTCAGTTTTGGTGCCAATAAGCTAGTACGTATTGACAGTTTACGATTTGTAATTTTCAGCCATTTACCTAATCATTTTTTTTTGGTCACAATAAGTCACGTTTGAACGCTCGTTGCTTCATAACGCAACCGAATATTTGGTCAGTTTTTACGCTACTGATATGAGAACAACTAGTACTTACCTAATATAACTTACTCAGCCATTTACCTTATCATTTTTTTTTGGTCATGATAACTGGGTTTTCAGGCGCCCTATACAGAGAACGCAACTACTTTACGCAGGCAGACCGACATATTTGGCATCAGAGAGTTGCTCTTTATCTTGTCAATCTAAAATAAGTCATTTTGGATATCGTTACCAAAAATGTCGTGACCTCCCGTAATACTATGCGTAGCTGGACTGGTGTGGGGAGCTGATATTATTATGATCTCGGCTGTATATATATTATGTACAAATTTTTAATATAATATATTATTTTGTAAAAGCTAAACAGATAAACTCTCTCACATTTATAATATTAGCCAAGCTAACAGGTACATTCGTACTGTAAACATTGGTTATAATAACACCTAAGCTCCCTAGAGAGTATTTTGTCGATCGTTATAACTTATAATGTAGCGTCTAGGCTCTAGAGACGGTTATAGTATTACTAACGATCGCTTATTGGTCGAATTTGACCATAATTCATATTTTAATTCTTTATTAAGGTAGTTTGCCTCTTAGATACGAAATAAATGTGTAGATTGAGAAACATCAATGTGTAACAAAAATGTATATATCCCCATAATCTATCAAACTAACAGTGGAGTGTGTTAATATTATAAGTTAGGCCGTAGGTAGTATCTTGTTATTATTTAGCCTTCTGCACAACTTGATCCACATAAATTTGATCCCTCTATTCGCATATTTTTGTGTAGTTAACTTCAATAGAAAATTTAAAATTTGTTCCATGAGAAAATGCGTCTCAGAAAGGCTTCGACGCTATGATCACCTTACGGCATAACCTGTAGCGTATCGCTTTAAAGCCTTGTTACCATAGTAATGACAAATAAGTAATTCTATACTAATATTATAAAGAGGAAAGATTTGTTTGTTTGTTTGCATTTAATGCAAACAAACATCGGAGTCTTTTCATGCAAACAAATTTTGTTTGCATGAAAATACTCCGAAACTAATAGATTGATGTTAAGGAAATTTGGCATAGATACAGAGTGTACCACGGGGAAGGACAATAGCTACTTTTTATTGCGGCAAAATGTAAAATTACAGTGGAATTTCTTTTTTCGCGCGTCGCGGGCAACATTTAGTAAGTGAATTTGAGTTTGAATTTAATGGTGCGCGTCGAGTTTGTCGGTGACACTGAAACAAAAAGATAACGGCGAGGAAACCCAACAAGGGTTTGATACAAATTACCGAAAACTAATTATCAGAAAGCTCTTGTATTGTAAAACTTGATGGCGCCAAATCCTATGAAACTATTCCTTTGGTAGAGGGGATTTTAGTTGTCATGACAATTTAGAAATATTAGAAAAAATACCAAGCTTGGCAAAAATAATTCATAATTACTTTGGGTTTAAATAATTAAATCCCTAGCATTAAAAGTAGAACACAAAACTAAACGCAAACTTTCCCGGAAGGTCCATAAATTACATTTAAAGTTAAAGATATTTTTGTACGAGAAGTTTCTAGAAGTGCATCTTCTGAGAACGCCTTTTTGCACCTCCCTCCATTGAATACCAACCATTACATGAAAGGAGCAATAGTCTAGCCTGCGTTTGCTAAAAGTTCTTATCCTTTGATTAGCTGCCATTTCATTTCAAGAATGCTTTTTACTGCTCTTTTTATGCAGAAACAAAGTCTCATTCTTTGAAGCGAATTGAAACAACCTTTTTGCTTAAGTATCATGCCTTTACGGGACTAATTTCTTACCTTCTCATTAATGCAGGTATTAATTGGATTCGAAAATAATTTTGGATGATAAGTTTTTCTGGTAATTAATTTACGTAGCCAATATTTCCCAGTTTCTATATTATTTATTTAACTTTTCATGTTACATCTTTATGATGTACACACACATAATAATATTTTCAGATGGCGCAAAAACAGGAAAAGATAGCCAGTTCTGTATTAAAGTTATGTTCCTATTTAACCAGTAAGAAAAATAAAGTTCCTCGTGCCCCGAACAACCATAGACGGTAGGTATTTTTTTTAAAGGATTACCAAAAAAACAAAATTGTTTCGTTTAAAGTTTTTATTCGATAAATCATTGCATATTCTGTTCATTAATTTTAAAGCCTCTGTTCATCGGTTGGTATCCTCACGATGTGTTTCATTCTGAGAGCCAATGTTTGCTCGTCTATCCATTTCCTGAGCGCTGAGACCTTGGCGTATACTCCGGGGTAGTTTGGTCTGGCACAACCCAGGCCCCAAGATACCACGCCAGCCAGCTTACCGTTGAAGGCCAAGGGACCTCCGCTGTCTCCCTGGAATAAGATAATATTATATGTAAAACATTTTATAACAGTTGTTCAATAGAACAGTTCAATTGGTAACCCAATAATATACTTTCTACATACTATAAAATATACAAAGGAGAAAATATTTATTTTTTGATAAACTGTATTAACTGTATTTTTTTTTATAAAAATATGTCATACTAGCTTTTTCCTGCGACTTCGTCCGCGTGGAGTTCGATTTCCATACAATATTGTAACCCCTTTTTTACCTCCTTAGGGGGCAAATTTTCAAAAATCCTTTATTAGCGGATGCCTACGTCAACTATCTGTATGCCTTTTTCAGTAAAATCCGTTCAGTAGTTTCGTGCGTTGATAGATGAGTCAGTCAGGTTTGCCTTTTATATATTTAGAAGAAGATAATGCTGTTCAGAAAGTTACAATTCTTATCAAAATTAAACAAAATTAAATTGTAATTATTTTTGTTGTGTACAAAAACACATTGCGTCTGTTAAAGGGGAAAATCCCTGAAGAATAAACACGGCATATGTGGAACATTTTCCTTTGTAACATAATTCTTAAATGTAATACGTGCATAGAATTGTAAATGAAAGGAAATAATTAATGTATCACGCCTTAAAGGTACTGTTTGTTTACACACAACTGGTTTTTAAGCGAGTAAAGGAAAGGAATGATTTTAATAGTGTATGTATGTTTGTATATTTCAGTAGCAAGTAGCAACTACAATACTGATCCGATGTTAATATACATTACAAAGTATTTTCCCAATTAAACAAAAATTAGGATGAGTAAAGTAGATCACACAGACTCTTATGTAGGGGATCGAAGACCGGCCATATTTAAAAAAACCGGGTTTTTCGGTCCCAGCCATCTTCAAAACCGGGTACCCGGGTTTTTTCGGGTATTTCGGGTTTTTTGTTGATTTTGTAGAATTTTGTTAGGAATATCCTAAAATTTACTTTTATCAGCTGCTTTCCGTTGTTACAACGTAATACTGGTAAAATGTGATCCCACCATAAACATTTTAATGTAAAGTAATTAATAACTTCACAAACTCTACACCTTAGTCAAAATACGTTGCCTGACGAAACGGCCAAGCCACATAATTTGACTAAAGTGTAGAGTTTGTGAAGTTAGGCTTGTAGAGTTAAGGCGTGTAGAAACAGAAGTGCCTTGCCGGCCTTTTAGGAGGGAATACGCTGCCTTCTTGAAGGTGTGCAGGTCCTAATGGTCCGGAAATACTGTTGGCGACAGTTAATTCCAGAGTTTTACAGTGCGCGGCAGAAAGCTTCGGGTAAAGTGCATGGTGGAGGACTGCCACTCATCAAGGTGATGAGGATGATAAATATTTTGTCCCTTGGAACGGTGGCGAAAAGTTGCAGCAGGTAGAATTCCCAACAATTCCTCGGAGCCCTCCCCGTAATATAACCGATATAGGATGCAGAGCGATGTTCATCTCTAGAAGTAAAGCCTGTTTGAAATACTATGGCAGTCGACAATTCGAGCGGCCCTTCGTTGGATACGATCCAGAGGGAGAAGCTGGTACTTTGGCGCTCCTGCCCAGAGATGAGAACAATATTCCATGTGAGGCTGAACCTGCGCCTTATAGAGTTGTAGGCGTGGGACCGGACTGAAATACTTCTTTGACCTGTTCAGAACACCAAGCTTCTTGGAGGCTAACTTGACCTTGCCCACCAGATTATATCGGAACTAGACCTCGCTCGATATGCTAACACCAAGTATTCCAATTTCCAATGTTGGAGGAGACAGTTATGGGTATGCTTTCAAAACGAGGACATACGACTATCGGTAACTTATTAGCGATGAACGCGCAAACATATATCTTAGAGGTGTTGAATTGGACTAAGTTAAGTCTACCCCATTCAGAGATCTTCTCCAATGAAATCTTAATTTGAGAGTCAAGTTCGTTTCGACTTTCAATGACGTTTTGCCGAGAGATGTTCGGGCGACCTGCGTATGGCATCACCCGTACTGTCGTCATCATATATTATCATTGATATGCAGTATGAACAGGGCAGGCGATAGCACACCAAAGCTGTCCACCAAGATGCCAGGACTGTGCCATAAGCAGGTGAGCCGAAAAATATGCGTTAAGACCGGTGCCAACTCTGGAGCACACATTTTCAACACAATGGATTCCGTTAGGCCCACTCGACTTTTGGGTATCATGGGAACGGAGAGCAATTCGCGCTGAGCGCTGATGGAACCGAATATTATATTATACCAAGTTATTAAGGTGCAAAAAATCGACGAATCGCTTCGAGAAAAGGTAGTCTGCAGCGGCGAGGGGTTCCTATAACTCCATTCCTATCGGCTTCCCTTACCGCTTACCTTTTGAAGACCTTTATCCAAATCCCAACCTATTATGCATGCTATAACGGCTTCCCTATGAAGTAGAACCAGCCTTTGCCACTGGTAGTCTGGTAGTGCCCTTGCTCTTCGGTTACTCGTCGTCCTAGCGGGCCGGGTACACTGCCGTGCCCCCAAATGTACTATATACAACATGGAAACATTATACCTAACTATTATTCTAAAATTCTACAGTGATAATCACAAGCCACTATAACTTTCGGTTTGTGACTGACGACTGTAACTGTTATAAACTGTTGTAGAATTTCATAATGAAAAAAAGATCGAAAAAACCGAAAACCGGTTTTCAATATTTTGAAAACCGGGTTTTGTTGTAGGCCCGAAAACCCGGGAAAACCCGGGTTTTCGGTTTCGGGTAAAACCGGTCTCGATGCCCTACTCTTATGCTGTACGCCCCGTAAACAACCCCATGTTACTTATTTTATTCGGTTTGATATTTGTCATCTTAACGTTTTGACATTTGATTTCCATAGTTTAATAAGTCTTGAAATCAAGATGGTGTAACTTTTTCTTGTATGAAGATTTTTTTTTCGACTGTATTGTAAAACCATATCGGATCCGAATGATTTATTAAATGTAAATATATTTAAATATTATACATAAATATATTACTCATTCCAATTTAATCCCAATCAGAGTGCTAAGTGTGAGTTTATCTATTTGAATTCGATCGTGACCACGTTTGGCGTATAATAGGAATAGGCAAGCGGACTGATTTTTTTTTATTGCATTAATGAATAGTACTCTTAAATATGAGTAACTTCTCAGAAGAAACCGTATATCAAAAGTCAATATTTTCAAAGGTACAGCGATTTGTATACAAAATTTCGCGAGTCTTTATACAAAAAAAAAATTTTTTTTTTTGCGAAATTGGTAAACAAAACCTACATCATTAGTTTACTCACATCATATACAAAAACATTCATTATGGTAAGTATGAACTTAAACGCACAAATATCGGAGATATTTACAAATATATTCCTGCGGCCATATACTTCATATACTACTTCATACTACTTCATATACAAGTGACGTCATTTTTAGGTCGACTTTAGTATGGAGCGTTTTTAGGAGGCTCGCGAAATTTTTTATACAAATCGCTGTACCTTTGAAAATATTGACTTTTGATATACGGTTTTTTCTGAGAAGTTACTCATATTTAAGAGTACTATTCATTTATGCAATAAAAAAAAAAATTGTCCGATTGCCTATTTGTATATTATACAAATTCCTATTATACGCCAAACGTACTCACGGTCGAATGTGAATATAAAAACTCACACTTAGTACTCGAGTATTTATTTTAGAAGTAAATACCTGACAAGCATCCAGCCCTCCTTCAGGCACTCCCGCGCATATCATCGTCGGGCTGATGACGTACATCGGAGCGTATGCGTCGTTACACACCGCTGGACTCACGATAGGCACCTTCACCATTTGCAACTGAGTGGGGACGCCACCGCCTTCCTGAAATATCAAAAAAAAAACTACTTATCTGTTCAGTTGGTTTACGGACGATAATTTTACGTGATAACATCATCATAAGCTGAACGCTTAGGCCGATCGTGCCTCTCTATCGTTTGTACTGCGATCTCGCTTGCACGCTCGGCTCAGGCGTAACGTGACAATCTGGCGGAACGTGAGTTTTTTTTAATATAATAGTTTATTGATTATAAGACGTTATCACGTCAAAAAAGGTAACTGGCAGTCTGCAAGCGCGGGTTACAGGCTTATTTTCCTCGAATTGGTTTACCTCATTAGTGGAAATACTAGTGGTTAGTGATATAATAATTCAAAGCTGAGGGGCAATTATGCTAAATAAAACCTGCATTAATGCAATTACAATCAAGTCCCGATACGCTTACACTCTCAAACGGTATTTTTATGAATGTTAAACCAACGTGAAACGCGCTCTAATTAGTCGAAACGTCATAAAATCCGTTCATGGTAACATGTCGCTACACTTTCAATACAAACAAAGTAAAATTAGGTCTACTATACGATAATTGAGGTTCAGATCTTTCAATTTTAAATTGTCAGAAAAATAGTCCCTGCAAAACCCTTGGTCATTGCCTATTATTTGTAATATGTATAGTAAAATTATATCCTCTGAACTCTAGTGCCTATAAATAAAGGAAATGATGACCCTTTTATTATGATAACAAGCTGCTAAAAATATACTTCGAAAAGATTTATTTAACTACAAAATCTTTGGCAAAATCATTAGCAAAATGGTTCTCCACGTGAAAGGTTATTATAATTTATTTTTATCGTTCATTCCGGCGATAATGCTAATAACGAATATTTTTCGCCCGAGGGCTAAAATGGACTACGGTAATGTGTTTGGCATATTTTATACAACAATTTTGTATAATAAACATCCTTAATTCATAGCGATGCTGTTTTATGTATTTTTTTTTATTAATGCATAGTTTCGTTCGGATATAACATCGGTAGAGTTAAAATTAAAATCTCAATTTTATGATTAACAGAGTTCTTTTTTCATACCTACCTACATGAAATATCAGTTTACCATTAATGCCATCTTTAAGAGTGTAATATTCTTAGAAAGAAGCCAACATTATATTTTTTATTAAAATGTAGGTAATCAATGAATCACGTCTTCAATCCCATTAATAGTAACTATGTGATTTTATTTAAACAGTATATTTTCAACGGCTCCGAATCTAAAAATGTGTGTACTGATGTATATTTAAAATGTACTACGTAGCGGTTAACCGTATTAGTAACAAAATAACATACAAACACGCTCATTTCTACAGAACAAAGACCATCATGCCTAGGCAAAGCCCACAGAGCAAAATGTAAGAAAAACGTAATAAAATATATTTGCAGAAATCGTCATTATTCTGTAAAACAACATAAACAACATACATGGAAGTCTCATTAAAAACAAAATAGCAATACACGTTTAACAAGGCTTCGGGTATGAAATCTTAACTTTTTGTTTTCAAAAGTTTGAAACACAAGTCGGATTCCTATTGTTAGGATGTCATACTGCTGTTAGCTGTATTTCTCTACCTGTTTATTTAGAAAGTTTTTCCATTAAAATTAAGTAGGTTTTTTTTTTTAGTTTTTATTTTTTATTTAGTAAATTATTTTTAATTAATAGAAACAAAAGTTTAAATTATTGTAGTTTAGCATTTAATTTTGTTTTTATTAAAATTTATGTTTTATCGAACTCAGTGGTTATAGCGCTTTGGCGCTCAAGTAGGAAGTTGCGGGTACGAATCCCGCCAAGGGAAACAGAAAATAGAAATATTATGTTTATTTATTATTATCCTATATACCTACATTAGGATTTTTATTGTACTCGTATTAGGTATTAATGACATTGGGGGTGCCGTCGCCCACCGCACCGAGTCCCCGAGTTGGTCGCGATGCGTAGTGTACTCCTGCGCATCGCGACACCAGAGGAGAATGGCCCATACAAGCCCCGATGGGGCCTCTGTTCGTCCTGGGGGGCCATCAATGCCCCCATCCAGAAGAGCCTGCGGTAGCAGGTGCCCGCCGGCGGAGTCGCGGTGCAGGCTCACGCGATCCCGTGGCCCGCCAAGGGTGGTATCGAGTGGAGTACCGCCGAGTTTTTAGTGAGTAGGGGCTGCGCCCATTCACCATCTTTTCGGGCGCAGCAGAGTCTCACATACTCATGGGTAGGCCCCCTATCCTCCCGTGGGATGCTTAAATGCATTTTCTTGGCGAAAAAAAAAAAAAAAAAGGTATTAATGACATATTTAATGCACAGCAGTGACCCAGGAAAATAGAAGACTTTCCTTTGGCGGGATTCGAACCCGCGATCTACGGCTTGAACACTGACGCACTCTACCACTGAACTACAGAGGTCGACTCTCGCTAGTTGATATAATTATATATTCAATGATGATGTTATGATTTTGGCCCGAAGTCATATTTTATGTGATTATAAGGAAATAAATAGAGTTTTCATTAAATTTATCGTTGTAGAAACGTAATTGTGGTAGGGTGCACTAAAAACCACAGCACTTCTATTTAAAAAGTTTATTGGAAGGGGCGACGGTTAAAGCACAGGCGAAATCAGTACAGTTTTAGCGAGAATAAGGAAAGCAAAGTACGATCGATAGAAAGGAAGACTTAATTTTAAGTACAGTTAAATCAAGAGCGTAAAGCGACATACATTCCGCGTCAAGATAATTTCCGAATGGCGATCGCCGATCGGTGGCCGGCGGCGGCGGCCGGTCCCCGTCCCCCGCGTCCCGCGCTCGCGCGGACCGGACCGGTTCGAGCGCGTCGCAGGAGACGCGGCGGAGGGGGGCCGACCGAGCGGCCCGCAACTATATACAACAAAATGTGTTTGTCCGTCTAACAAATATTTATGTAGTTTATGTAATTTATTTAAGTATTTATATTGTAGGGATTCTCCGACTATATGTTTATATTTATTATTTTATTATGTTTATTATTTACAATAAAACTTATATATATATATACACTTAATAAATTATTATTTACATATTTACATTATACATATATATACATATATATATATATATATATATATATATTTATACACTAAAATAAAAACAAATATTAGTAATATAAAACCTTATCCTAATTAAATAATATAATACTTACACTAATAACATCATTAATTAAAACCTACGGATAACGTGCCGTGCCGTTGACACAAACCGTAGTATGGAACCGCGCACGACAAGTGACCGCGGTGACGTCAATGAGACGGAGCATACGAGTGCGAGTAGCGCGTCCGAGAACCGGCTAGTCGCTGCGCCGACGCACGCCGCGGACCGCTCCCGCTCGCTTGACAGTCAGTCTGATTTTCACGCCATTGCGACACAGATGCTTTGCTATAGTTCCTTGCTTAATACTTTCTTTCTATACTGTAACTACGGACTTTCTTCTGAACTATAAATTGTGCTTGCTTTCCATAATTCTCCTTCTGTGCCTTCAATCAATAGTGTGTGTGTGTGAACAATAAACGAACATTATCGAATTCAGTGAGTTATTTATATTATCCTCGCACACGACCTATAACTGGTGACCCGTTCTGAAGACGCTCAGGATAAACGCAAGTACTAGACTATGATCATGAGTGACAGTGATACAGCAAAATCGAACGTGTCAGATAATGGCGGCGCACGGCAAGGTCCGAGTACACAACACGAACGAGATCCCGTTTCCACTGCACCGTCCGACATTTGCCGTGTCGGAATACGAGTACCACCGTTTTGGCCCGAAGAGCCCGAAATATGGTTCGCTCAGATCGAAGGACAATTTGCCATATCTAATATTACTTCGGACACGACGAAATTTTATTACGTCATAAGTAATTTAGAAACGCAATATTCAAAGGAAGTTAAGGACGTTATAACGAACCCACCGACTTCGAATAAATACGAGAAGCTGAAGCAAGAGCTGATTAAGCGTCTTTCTGCATCCCGTGAGAAAAAGCTGCATCAACTTCTCATGCACGAAGAACTCGGGAATAGAAAACCATCCCAGTTTTTGCGCCACCTACAAAGTTTGGCTGGACCATCAGTGCAAAACGATTTTCTGCAAACCATCTGGAGCAGCCGTCTGCCGAGCAACATTCAAACGTTGTTGGCTTCACAACCAGCGAGTCCACTGGAAGTCCTCGCAGACCTAGCAGACAGAGTCCAGGACATCGTGTCACCTACCCTCCAAACCGCAGCAGCAAGCGTTCCAGGCCCAAGTACCCAGGCCATGGCCTTAGAGATAGCTGAACTGAAGGAGGCCGTCAGGAACCTGACCATGCAGCTGGAGCACCGTCCTCGCAACCAACATCGTCCAAGAGACCGTAGCCGGCACAGGTCCTCAAGCAGGTCGAACTCAAATTACCACAAGTACCCCCTGTGCTGGTATCACAGCAAGTATGGTGCGAAGGCGCACAAATGTATCAAACCGTGCGACTTCAAGACTTCGGGAAACGCGCAAGGCAGTCGATAATGGCGACTGACGACTGCCTACCATCCACTGGTCGCCTCTTCGTCACAGACCGCAGCTCGAAAGTCCAATTCTTAGTGGACACAGGAAGCGACGTTTGCGTTTTCCCCCGATCTGCGCTGCGTGAACGACGAGCCAAGACCACCTTCCAACTTTCTGCAGCAAACGGAAGTATCATCGAGACCTATGGTGTTATAGAACTTAAGTTAGATCTTAGCTTAAGGCGCAGTTTCCCATGGAAATTTATTGTTGCTGATGTTGTAAAAGCTATCATAGGCGTAGATTTTCTTAATCATTATAAATTGATTGTAGACGTACATAACAAACGCTTAATAGATAATACGACATCGCTTTCATCTGTAGCTTATATTGCCAATATGCCTAGCAACGTATGTTCCGTCAAAATTCCGTCTGGCAACACTAGATATCACGCGTTACTTTCTAAATTTCCTGATATTCTAAAACCGGCAGGCACGATACGCTCCGTAACACACAGCACAGTTCACCACATAAGAACAACACCCGGACCACCTATTTCTTGTTCCCCTAGAAGGTTAGCCCCGGACAAGCTTAGAATTGCTAAGCAAGAGTTCGAGCTGATGCTGAGCAGCGGCACTGCACGCCCATCCGAGAGTCCCTGGTCGTCTCCACTCCACCTAGCGCCCAAAAAAGATAATGGTTGGCGCCCCTGCGGAGACTATCGACTTCTCAACTCTCGGACTATCCCGGACAGGTACCCCATCAAACATATCCAGGACTTTGCTCATAGCATCTCAGGTTGTACAGTCTTCTCTACAATAGACCTCGTCAAGGCCTACAATCAAATCCCAGTAAGTACCGAGGATATTCAGAAGACAGCAATAACAACGCCTTTTGGCCTATTCGAATTCCCATTCATGACCTTTGGACTGCGAAACGCAGGTCAAACGTTCCAAAGGTTCGTGGATGAGATGACTCGAGGGCTAGACTTTTGTTATTGTTATCTTGATGACTTCCTGGTGTTCTCTAGGTCAGAGGAAGAGCATGAACAGCATCTCCATCTTCTCTTCGAGCGTATGAAGAAGTACGGCATAGTTATCAACACTTCGAAGTGCGTTTTTGGCGCATCCGAAGTGCAATTCCTGGGTTACCTTATCTCAGCCGCAGGCACTAAGCCGCTTGATTCTAAGGTTCAGGCTATAAAGGATTTCCCTCAGCCCAAAACAGTCAGGCAACTTAGGCGATTTTTAGGCATGCTGAACTTTTATAGGCGATTTTTGCCCAATGCTGCACAAATTCAGGGACCACTAAACGCTTTGTTGACTGGCTCAGTCAAAGGCTCTCAACCAATTTACCTCGTAGGTGAATCGCTGGAAGCCTTTAAAACTGCCAAAGAGAGCCTCTGTAACGCGACGTTGTTAGTACACCCAGATTGCGAAGCCAAACTTGCTCTCACCACAGATGCATCTGACTCAGCAATGGGTGCCGTGTTACAGCAACAAAAAGACCAAGTATGGCAACCCCTAGCATTTTGGTCAAGAAAGCTCAGCCCGGCCCAGCAGAAATACTCGCCTTATGATCGCGAGCTGCTGGCCATTCATGAGGCGATAAAGCACTTCCGCCACATGCTGGAAGCCCGATATTTCACCGTCTATACAGACCACAAACCCCTGTGCTACGCTTTCCACGAGAGGAAACATAATTGTTCCCCACGCCAGTACAGGCATCTGGACTTTATCTCACAATTCACGACCAACATCAAGCATATTTCCGGCAAGGATAATGTTGTTGCTGACACATTGTCGCGAATTGACGAGTTACAAAGTCCAGTCGATCTCAAAGAGCTCGCAAAAGCCCAAGATGTTGACCCAGAGTTGTCACAGCTTCTACGCGACGAGACATCCCTTCGTCTGCAAAAGATGCAACAACCCGGCTACAACACTGAGGTATACTGCGACGTCAGCACTGGCTCAGCAAGACCTTATGTTCCCAAAGTCTTGCGGAAACAAGTTTTTGACAGCCTGCATAGCATGTCTCACCCCGGCGCCAATGCTTCAGCTAAATTAGTGGCTCAGCGTTATGTTTGGCCCGGTGTAAGAAAGGACTGCCGAAATTGGGCCAAAACTTGTTTACCATGCCAGCGCACAAAAATTACGCGACATGTTGCAGCCCCAACCGGAACTTTTACGTTGCCTCGTGAAAGATTCAAACACGTCCACATTGACATTGTAGGACCCCTTCCACTATCTAATGGCTTCCGCTATTGTCTAACAGCCGTAGACCGCTTCACCAGGTGGCCTGAGGCCGTACCTACAGCGGATATCACAGCGGAGACAGTTGGTAAGGCATTATTGTCAATGTGGATCGCCAGATTTGGTTGCCCTCTCGATATAGTGTCTGATCGAGGACGCCAATTTGAATCGTCACTGTTCCAATTCTTAGGCAAGGTGGCTGGTTTCAAACATCGTCGAACCACTGCTTACCATCCAGCCTCCAACGGTCTTGTGGAACGATTCCACCGGCAGCTTAAAACGGCTATAAAGTGCCACGCTGACCATAATTGGACGGAATCGTTACCTATCGTTCTTCTAGGCATTAGAAGCGCTTTCAAGGAAGATCTGCAATCTTCCTCGGCTGAACTCGTCTACGGCGAGCCATTACGACTTCCAGGCGAATTCTTCCACAGTAATGTGAACGGTACGACGGACATAACCGATTTCACTGCCCGTTTACGTTCCGTTGTTAATAAATTACAACCCGTACCTGCATCGCGACATAACCGCGATAAATACTTTGTATTCAAAGACCTCAATTCCTCCAGTCACATATTTTTAAGGGAAGAAATTAATAAAGGAGCCCTATATCCTGCATACACTGGCCCTTATGAAGTTGTGGAGAGAGGGGATAAAGTATTTAAAATTTTAGTTAAGGGTAAACCCGTGACAGTAAGTATAGACCGAATCAAACCAGCCTATCTACTGTCCGATACATATACATCACAAACTGACACTTCAGAAGAACCACCACAGCCACCACAGAGCGATCACTTTGTGCGAAAGACAACTCGTTCCGGAAGACAAGTTAGATTCCCGGATTATTATCGCCCGTAGTGACGGTCTCTGGAGGGGAGTGATGTAGGGATTCTCCGACTATATGTTTATATTTATTATTTTATTATGTTTATTATTTACAATAAAACTTATATATATATACACTTAATAAATTATTATTTACATATTTACATTATACATATATATACATATATATATATATATATATATATATATATATATATATATATATATATATATATATATATATATATATATATATATATATATATATATATATATATATATATATATATATATATATATATATATATTTATACACTAAAATAAAAACAAATATTAGTAATATAAAACCTTATCCTAATTAAATAATATAATACTTACACTAATAACATCATTAATTAAAACCTACGGATAACGTGCCGTGCCGTTGACACAAACCGTAGTATGGAACCGCGCACGACAAGTGACCGCGGTGACGTCAATGAGACGGAGCATACGAGTGCGAGTAGCGCGTCCGAGAACCGGCTAGTCGCTGCGCCGACGCACGCCGCGGACCGCTCCCGCTCGCTTGACAGTCAGTCTGATTTTCACGCCATTGCGACACAGATGCTTTGCTATAGTTCCTTGCTTAATACTTTCTTTCTATACTGTAACTACGGACTTTCTTCTGAACTATAAATTGTGCTTGCTTTCCATAATTCTCCTTCTGTGCCTTCAATCAATAGTGTGTGTGTGTGAACAATAAACGAACATTATCGAATTCAGTGAGTTATTTATATTATCCTCGCACACGACCTATATATATAATTTAAACAATGTGAATACATATTTTTTAACATTTTAACATTTATCAAAGTTACACTACATCACCCCCCTCCAGAGACCGGGTTACGGGCGATAATAATCAGGGAATCTCACCCTACGACCTGATCGAGTAGTGAAAAGAGGCTTCTCCGATCCAGGTAAGTTCTGGTAGTCTGTGTGAGTAGATGTTGGTGGTGTGTGTGTGAGTGTTCGTGTTGTATGTGTGGGATGTATGAGTGTTGATTGTGTGTATGGTGAATGGAATGGGGTATCCGGGTCGGAAAGTATATAGGCCGGCTTAATACGGTCTACTGATACCGTCACCCTTTTCCCGTTTACCATAATGGTGAATATCTTATCTCCTCGCTGAATCACTTCGTAAGGGCCCGTGTAGGATGGCTTTAAAGAACCGCCGACAGTGCAGTCACGTAAAAACACATGACTGCAGGTAGCTAAGTCTTTGAAAAGGAAGATGGTCCTTTTGCTGGTGTGTTGGGAGGTGGGCGCAGGCTGCAATTTACGAACTATACTGCGTAGTCTTGACGAAAATTCTGTCAAGTCCGGAGTATAATCGGTCGTGGCTGTTACGTCCAAAAACTCTCCAGGTAGGCGAAGTGGTTCGCCGTACACTAGCTCAGCGGTAGAGCATTGGAGATCCTCTTTGAAGGCACTCCGTATCCCGAGTAATACCAGGGGAAGAGTCTCGACCCAATTGGTGGTCTCGTGGCAGGTTATGGCAGCTTTTAACTGCCGGTGGAATCTTTCCACGAGCCCATTGCATGCTGGATGGTATGCTGTGGTTCGGCGATGTTGGAATCCAGCAATTTGCGACAGACATTTAAACAAAGCGGATTCAAATTGTCTACCACGGTCTGTCACAATGTCGGCTGGACATCCGAACCGCGAGATCCATCCACCCAGCAAAGCTTTTGCTACTGTCTCAGCAGTCATATCCGGTATCGGTATCGCTTCTGGCCACCGTGTAAAACGGTCTACAGCTGTGAGGCAATACCGGTAACCTTGAGAGACTGGCAGCGGTCCAACGAGGTCGATGTGAACAAACCTGAACCTGGCTGCTGGAAGTTTGAAGGCGCCCAAGGGTGCACTGACGTGCCTTGTGATTTTGGATCGCTGGCATGCCTGGCATGAGCGTACCCATTCTCTGCAATCTCGTCTCACTCCCGGCCAAACAAATCTGGCAGAAACTAACTCTGCTGTAGCGTTGGCACCAGGGTGACTGTAGCAATGAAGACTGTCAAAGACCTTTTTTCGCAGACTCTTGGGAACAAAAGGTCTCAGACGATTATTGCTGTCATCGCAGAAGATTTTATGTAGCGATCCGGCAAATGGGACCTTCCTGATGTGCAGTGAAGTTGTTCCCTTGATGAGTTGACTAAGCTCAGGATCGGACTGCTGGGCGACCGCCAGCTGGTCCAGATCGACGGGTTTCGCAATCTCGTCAACTCGGGAGAGGGTATCTGCCACCACGTTATCCTTACCAGAGATATGGCGGATGTCGGTGGTAAACTGAGAGATAAGGTCCAGATGCCGGAATTGCCTGGGAGAGCAGTTTTCCTTTCTGTTATGGAAGGCAAAAGTTAGCGGCTTGTGATCTGTGAAGATCACGAAGTCGCGTGCCTCTATCATGTGCCGGAAGTACTTGACACTCTCATAAATCGCGAGCAGTTCTCTGTCATAAGGTGAGTACTTCTGCTGCGTGGGACTGAGTTTGTGGGAGTAGAATGCCAAGGGCTGCCACTCGTTCCCATCATGCTGCTGAAGCACTGCCCCAATGGCAGAGTCCGACGCATCGGTGACGAGGGCGAGTTTGGCATCGGACTTCGGGTGAGCCAATAAGGCAGCCTGACATAGACCATCCTTACAAGCTTGAAATGCTTGCAATGCCGCGCCTGAAATGTCAACTGGATGCGATCCTTTGACAGATCCGGTCAGTAGTGCGTTCAGGGGTCCCTGGTGCTGAGCTGAGTTGGGAATAAAACGCCTATAAAAATTGACCATTCCCAGGAACCGACGCAATTCCCTAACGGTTTTTGGGGTGGGAAAATTACTTATGGCCTCGACTTTAGAAGGGAGCGGAGTGGTCCCTTTGGCCGAAATCTGGTACCCAAGGAAAGTGACCTGAGGGGCACCGAATATGCACTTGGCCGTGTTAATTACCATGCCGTACTCCTTCAGCCGGGTAAAAAGTTGATGCAAGTGTTCTTCGTGTGTCTGGTGGTCTTTAGAAAATACCAAAAAGTCATCAACGTATGCGTAAGTGAAGTCCAGGCCCCGTAGCATCTCGTCGACGAACCGCTGAAATGACTGTCCGGCATTACGGAGCCCGAACGTCATAAACGGGAACTCGTAAAGTCCGAACGGCGTTGTTATGGCGGTCTTCGCGACGTTGTCTGGATTAACGGGGATCTGGTTGTACGCTTTTACCAGGTCGATGGTCGAGAACACAGTGCAACCTGACAAGCTATGCGAAAAATCTTGGATGTGCCTGATTGGGTACCTGTCGGGGATTGTCCGGGCGTTTAGCATTCGGTAGTCGCCACAGGGTCGCCAGCCGTTGTCCTTTTTCTGGGCGAGGTGTAGTGGTGATGACCAGGCTGATTCCGACGGACGGCAGGTACCAATCTGTAACATAGCTTCAAATTCCGCTTTTGCGATTTTCAGCTTTTCAGGCGCAAGCCTACGTGGGCTGCACGATACTGGTGGTCCAGGTGTAGTACGGATGAAATGAACGGTGTTGTGTGTGGGTGTGCGATGTAAGCCGGATGGGCGAGTAACCTCGGGATACTGTGCGAGTATGTCGTGGTAAACAGTACTACCAGAAATCACCTTTACCGAGGAAACGTCTTTTTTACAGGTAAGTGAACCCGGGGCCGCGAGCATAGTGCTACCATCAATAAGGCGTCGGTTACGGACGTCAACAATAAGATTATAGTGTGAAAGAAAATCCACACCTATAATCGCTTTCGTCACATCGGCTACAATAAATCGCCAAGCGAAGTCGCGGCGCAGACCTAGGTTAAGCACTATGTGCGCGTACCCGTACGTACTAATAACAGTACCATTAGCTGCACACAATTCATAGTTGGTTTTTGTGCCGTGCACTTTTAGATAAGCTTTTGGAAACACACACAAATCACTGCCCGTGTCCACTAAAAATTGCATTTTTGTCCGCCTATCCGTCACAAACAAGCGACCGGGACTTGGACAGCCGTCGGCCGCGTCTACCGACTGCCCTTCGCTTTTCCCGCGTAGTCGCACGGCTGTACACACTTATGCGCCTTCGACCCGAACTTGTTGTGGTACCAGCAGTTGGGAAACTTCTTATAGCTGGACAGTGACCTGGTCGAAGCTGAGCGTCCCTGGCGACGTGACGTTTGGCGTTGCCTAGGTCGTGACATTCGGTCCAGTTTGGCAGATAGTGCCTCAACTTGTCTTGTGAGCGCCGCTATCTGTGCCGACTCTGACGCACCTGGGTGTGACGACGCTGCTGCCACTTGTGGAGTGGACGTGACTACGTCCATTATCTGGTCTGCAAGCTCGGCTAACTCCTTCAGCGTTGACTTCGCCGCTTGGGAGGCAACTATTGTCTGCACGTTTGATGGTAGGCGGCTGCTCCAGACGCTGCGTATAAATTCGTCTGGGACTCCTGGGCCTGCCAAGTTCTTCAGGTGACGAAGAAACTGCGACGGCTTCCTTTCACCCAGCTCCTCGTGATTTAGAAGCTGCTGCACCTGCTTTTCGCGCGACGCTGTGAGTCGTTTTGTGAGCTCGGTCTTTAGACGCTCGTACTTATCTGAGGCGGCTGGGGCTTCAATAATGTCCTCCACCAGTTCAGCGATATGGGGATCCAGCTGAGATATCGCGTAATGATATTTTGTCGCGTCTTGTGTGATGTTCGCGATCGCAAACTGGCTCTCTAGCGTAGCGAACCATAGTGTCGGTTTTGTCGCGTAAAATGGAGGTACCTTTACTCCGACTCGATCGATCCTACCTCCAACTCCAGATTGTTCACCGTCTTGCATTGTGTTCCGTAGGAAGTCACCAGTGTAGAAACGTAATTGTGGTAGGGTGCACTAAAAACCACAGCACTTCTATTTAAAAAGTTTATTGGAAGGGGCGACGGTTAAAGCACAGGCGAAATCAGTACAGTTTTAGCGAGAATAAGGAAAGCAAAGTACGATCGATAGAAAGGAAGACTTAATTTTAAGTACAGTTAAATCAAGAGCGTAAAGCGACATACATTCCGCGTCAAGATAATTTCCGAATGGCGATCGCCGATCGGTGGCCGGCGGCGGCGGCCGGTCCCCGTCCCCCGCGTCCCGCGCTCGCGCGGACCGGACCGGTTCGAGCGCGTCGCAGGAGACGCGGCGGAGGGGGGCCGACCGAGCGGCCCGCAACTATATACAACAAAATGTGTTTGTCCGTCTAACAAATATTTATGTAGTTTATGTAATTTATTTAAGTATTTATATAATTTAAACAATGTGAATACATATTTTTTAACATTTTAACATTTATCAAAGTTACACTACATCGTAGTCAGTACCTACTTGACATACAGACAGGCCCAGTTATCCTAAAAGGCATTGTGTCTTATTCCATTTGAGGTTTCATTAGAAAAAAAAACGTAATTTACTAGCTTTTTCCCGCGGCTCCTGCGTAATATAGAAAATAGTATCGGGTATCAAACGGTAACAAGTATTTTTCGGGATAACAAGTAGCCTGTGTTTTAATCCAGAGCCTAAACCACTACCATACCAAATTTCATCAAAATTCGTTCAGTAGTTTTTGCGTGAAAGAGTAACAAACATCCATCCATCCTCACAGACTTTTACATTTATAATAGTAGTAGGATTAGTATGATTACTACCTAGACCCGTATTAAGTAGGTACGTATAATAAAGGAATTTGTGAGTGAACAACCGTATAATAGACTGAAAAGAAAAAAAAACTGAGAACACACAATGACACAGAACACACACAGTGTACCTACACGGTGAGTGTCGCTTATCAGTTTTATTTTTCAGTCTATTGTACTAAGGTGGAAATCACTTGTCTCAGTCTGGCTATTGAACTGATGGGGTCATCAGTCAAATTGCCTGATAAGTGATTAGTTGATTACCAATGCCAACATGTAACCACTAAGTCACATGGGTTCGTGGTTCAGTGGTTAGCGCGTTGGCGCTCAATCCAGAGGTCGCGGGTTCGAATCCCACAATGTAACAAAAAATTTCTCTGTGTTCCTGGGTCATGGATGTGTACTAAATATGATGTGTATCTATACTAATATCTATACTAGTCTATACTATTCTTTACTAATATTATAAACGTTTCGCATTGTGTCTGTCTGTCTGTCTGTCTGTTACCTCTTCACGCTTTAACCGCTGAACCGATTTTTATGAAATTTGGTACAGACATACTTTGGGTCCCGGGAAAAGACATAGGATATTTTTTGTCCTAAAAAAGTAGTGTTCCCACGGGAAAATATATTTACGCGGGCGGAGCCGCGTGCAAAAGCTAGTTAAATATATTCCTTTTGTCTGTCAGTTGGCACCCGTAACAAGTTGCTCGAGAGCTGAACAATTGGACCAGATCGACGTGGTACGAAGGCGCGTCCATATAATTATAGATATTGCTATAAATTGATTTACTGTTCAGTCCAACTTACCAGTAAACTCCCCCATCCCGTAACCGTTGTGAGCTCTCCTTCCTCGATTTCTTCGCCGATACCGAACAACTCTATCGGTTTAACCCTCTCGCTGTATCTCATGGGCCTGGCTAGCCATATCAACGCAACGTCGCTCTCCATATTCCTGAACGTGAACGCGGGGTGCCACACGATGTCCCCAACGGGGTAAACCTGGCCTCCTCTGGAGCTGTACGATGATCCTACGCGGACGGAATAATCTTGGGGCTTGGAACTGCAAAAAGAGATTGTTTAGTTTATGTAATTGATATTGTACTGTCGGTTCTTGGTGGAAATTCATGTTGAACACTAATAAAACACAATTTTTCGTGCACTTTTTCCACTATATATAGTTTGATTTGATTTGTTTAGTTTGATTTGAGTTATAATAGATCTATCTATCTGTTGTCCATAGCAACGCTCGTGTAATTTTACAGCATCCCACGTGAACGTGAATACTGTATTTTTTTACGGGTAAAAAGTATCCTATCTTTTAATAGAGAGCTTATCTCAGTACTACCATACCAAATTTCATCGAAATCTGTTCAGTAGTTTGCATGAAGGAACTACTAACATATTAAGGAACTACTAACATGCATCTGTCCGCCTGTCTTCGCAAACTTACACATTTATGATAATAGTAGGGTACATCTGCAAAATTTCAGAAAAATCGGACTAATTGTTTCTGAGGAGTTATGTAAGATACATGACACGAGAATTTTATTTATAGTATGATAAAATTTTGTGAAATGATATGAAATAGATATATTTACTGTTTATAAATAGATAAAATAAAAAGTTGATTAAACCAGGATAAACCACAGAATTACTGATACTGATTGCGAATCAAAAGTAAGTACGGAAAAGAAAATAATTTGTGGTGCATAAATAAGATGAAATAATTGGTGAATATAGTATTACATATTGATAGTTAAATCATTAATTAAAGCAATAATTATAACGTTCACGAAACACCCGACCAATTACAAAATACAAGTTAAATGAGTAAATCATAATTATAGATTCATTTAAAATTGCCAGATTCCATGAAATTGAGACGAAAAAATAATATACGAGACTACAGAGAAACATAAAAATATAATGTAATTAAAAAATAAATATGATTTTCAAAACCAAATTAATATAACTGATTGAGTGTACTGTTACAGGTTCTTGGTGGAAAATGTTCATAATAATATCACACGACTTTTTTCATATACTTTACCACTTTATTTAGATTTTTGCAATAATTTATATATTATGTCAATGTAAAATTGTAAAAATTTTATATTACTAGAGATACCTATTATAAAAAGTCGACAGATTGTCAAATAAACATTTCTCCTTACAATTGTACGCATTATTTTTCGTTATTTTGTAATATTTACCGTGCCGATTGGTTAAACGGCAAGTGCCCCGCGCCGCCATATTTGTTTGCTTTTTTATAATAATAATTATAACGAAAAATAATGCGTACAATTGTAAGGAGAAATGTTTATTTGACAATCTGTCGACTTTTTATAATATATCTAGTAATATTACAATCTAACGGTTATTAAAATTTTACGGTGACATATACCTATAAACACGACCGGTTCCGATTAACTCATGATCAGGTAGATCCTGATGATGAGTTAATCGAAATGTATTCCGAAACTTTACGCATTTTATCCGCGGTCCGAACTTTACGTGTGCAGGGCGGTAATGTCAAGCACGCATCGCTATCCATACTAATATAATAAATGGGAAAGTGTGTGTGTCTGTTTGTCCGTCTTTCACGGCAAAACTACTGAATCGATTAAAATGTTTGGTACACAGATAGTCTAGAGCCTGAGAAAGGGCATAGGCTACTTTTTATCGCGGGGAAATGTACGGTTCCCGTGGGAAACTTTATTTACAGTTTCACGTAAAAATTACTAAATCGATCATCATAAGATTTGGCACAGATATAAAGTAGACCATGGGGAAGGACATAGGCTACTTTTTATCGCGGGATATATACGGTTCCCGTGGGTTACTGTACTTAGGAGCCGCGGAAATCAGCTGGTTTTCTATAATTTAATAAATACTTTAACGAATTTTGATCATTTAGCTTAATATTATCTTACCCCATAACACAATGAGCAGCAGTCAGTATGAGGTCATTTGAAATGATCGTGCAGCCGCATGTGTACGAGCCCTTACGCAGTAGAGACGCCTGATATGGTACAGTCTTTATGTCCACATTCTCACCGCCCACTATCCTTACATCTTCTAGTAATGGGTTTGAAACTGAAAAAAAAAATGATAAAAATGTAATCATTATTAAATAATCATAGTACACTTTAATTTTGAAAGGTAAATGGACATAAACTATTCCTTACTAACAAATTTACAAAGCTTGAAATATCAAATAAATCATAACTTTCTGAAAAAGTTTGAGCAAGGCTAAATAAAATTGGTAATTTCCTAGGTTTACCATCAGAACCCTAGTTCTTCAAGCCAGGGATCGCGGGATCGAATCCCGCTGAAGGAACAAAAAAGTTTTCCTGTGATCCTGGGTCGTGGATGTATATTAGGTAACAAATTCTTACATTAATGAGTAATAAATTTAATTGACTATGTGTATAATAAGGATAAGTAATAAAATTCTTAAATAAATTAGTTATAAATAATTATACTGTCTGGTACCCGAAACACAAGTGTTTTTGGTTACTTAGCACGGGGCCAGATTAGTGTGGTGTGAAGCGTCCAAAGATATTATTTACTCACTCTTTGAAAACATTCATATCTTATTTTAATTAGGTTATTTTATGCTGAAAGGCTCTCAAAATCTTCACAATAAAGGAGCACTGTCCTTTGTAGTCACACTTCATTTTTAGGGTTCCGTAATACTTAAGGAACCCTTATAGTTTCGCTCTGTCCGTCTGTCTGTCTGTCTGTCTGTCTGTCTGTCTGTCTGTCTGTCCGCGCCTCTAGCTCCTGTTATTATGAATATAAATTGATGAAATTTGGTGCAGTTATAGATTGTGTATAGATCACGGTTTAGGGATCATAAAAAAATAATAATTTTATATTTTAGGGGTGGCTCTCCATACATGTGAAGTGGGGATGTAAAATATTTTTTCACTCTACCCCATCGTGTGGGGTATCGTAGAATAGGTCTTTTAAAATAAAGGCAAGGTTTCATACGTTACTTTTTTATAAAGTTGACCATTTTCGAGTAATCGGCCTCCAAAGTAGTTTGTAAGTTGGTCCCCCCCCTAGCATTTTTAAACTATAGGAGATAGAAACTTGCAAATTTTCATGCTGATATATCATACTAAAAACTCTTTAGGAAAACTATTGTGAACCAAATCGGACAGTAACTTTTAGAGTAATTTAAAAAAAGCATATTACGCGTTTATAGTTACGGAACCCTCCTTAGACATGTCCTGACATGCTCTTGGTTAGGTTTTTAATATTTTTCTTTCAAAAATATTATTGAGACCCTTTGCAAACCTTATCAGAGTTCCTTTATGGATTCTGTAACCTCACCAACTTTTAAGGGTTTCGTAATACTTGAGGAACCCTTATAGTTTCGCTCTGTCTGTCCGTCTGTCTGTCCGCGCTTCTAGCTTTTGTAATTATGAATTGATGAAATTTGACGTAGTTATAGACTATGTATAGATCTCGGTTTTGGCATTATAAAATAGTAATAATTTTATATTTTAGTGATGGCTCTCCACACGTGTGAAGTGGGGATGAAAAAAATTTTTTTCATTCTATCCCATCGTATGGGGTATCATTGAATAGGTATTTTAAAATAAAAATAAGGTTTCATACATGGCTTATTTACAAAGTCGACCATTTTCGAGTAATCAGCCTCCTAAGTGGTTGTAAGTTGGTCCCCCCTAGTATTTCTAAACTATAGAAGATAATGTTAAAAACTCTTTAGGAAAATTATTTTGAACGATATCGGATAGTAACTTTTGAAGTAATTAAAAAAAGTATTAAGCGGTGATAGTTACAGAACCCTCCTTAGACATGACGTCCTGACATGCTCTTGGTTAGGTTTGGTTAGGTTATTTTAATTGTTTTTTTTAATACATCTTTTTTGTTTTTATTTTTATTTATTTAATTTCAAAACATATTTTTTCTTCTTCGATAGTTTTAAATACAATTTATGCTTAAATTAAGCTGAGATGAAGAAAATACTAGATTATCTTGGCACATTTCACAATATATTATTTAAAAAAAATCTTACCTGCTAAGTCTACTAAAACTAAAAATACAAGTGAACTAAACATGTTGCGTTAGATGATTAGCTCTGGCCAAAGGGTTCTTCAGCCAGGCCTAATTTATACCCGCTAGTTCAAGATATAACAATAATAGGTCAACACCATTATCAAATGCCTGATAGTGTTGAACCTTCACATCAATTTTACGTTTTAGATAAGGATTATATCACTGCATAGACTGTGCGTGTGTACGTGACTTTTCTCGTCATGAAAAAAGTAAGAAATTCGACGTTATTTCCTTAACAATAGTTACATCTATACTAATATAATAAAGAGGAAAAGTTTGATGGTTTGTTTGCATCGAATGGGCTTCGAAACCACTGGACCGATTTTGATGAAATTTGGCATAGACATAGAGTAGACCACGGGGAAGGATATAGAATACTTTTTATTGCGGGAAAATGTACGGTTTCCGCGGGATCTCCATTTGCGCGAACGATGTCGCGGGTAACATCTAGTTATTAATAAAATTAAAACCCGACTACGTAAAAAAGAGGTCCATAAAGAGCGAAACAAGAAAATAATTCAGATAGAAATCCAGAAACATATATATAAATTATCAAGGTGGATTCGTGTTTGCACTCACTAATAGTGTCTAAGGCTTAGAGAAGGTTCTTGCTTTCCAATACCTTGCATTCGATACTAATCACGCGATTATTACCTTGTTTTGATTTTTTCAAGGTTAGAATTTGTGTTTTAAATTCCGAAATAAAGAATTTTGGCAAAATTTTTATAGCCTATATTAGTTACGCGGGCCATTATTACGAGTCTATTATCACCTCAACCGTTACAATCGGTTCAGTAGTTTAGACGCTGCGGTGGAACAATTACTATAGGTACATACATAAATACATAGACTGCCAAAAATATTATTTTTTGCAGTCTATGTATTTATGTATGTACCCCGTAGTCGGATACAAAAGAAATAAAAATAAAATATTTTAAAGGAACTTTTAGGGAGTAAAAATACCACAAGATCAATTAAGATTATGACGCTTTTTGGTCCAATCAATGATTCGCGTAGTTTCTAAGCCAATGATATTAGGAATTAAAAAATCAAATTGAAATTTTAAATATTTTCTCTCTGATTTCGCTTGTTGGCTTTAATTTCCTAATGATGATTGAAAATAAACAGAAATAAGCTTTCAAAAGTAAGAATTCTTACTTTTGAAAGCTTATTTCTGTTTATTTTTTTAAGCATCATAGCATCTATAAAAGGGGAGTTTCTAAACTGCTTACTAAATATATTTGATTACGGCACCTATCTCTTATATTATATTAAAATGGATTAAAAATCCAACGTCTCGCTAAAACTCAAGAACGGTTGGACTAATTTGGCTTATTTTGGTCTTGAAGTTATTGTGAAAGTATAGAGAACTTTTCAACAGTAAGAAATATTGGAAAAAATGTAATACATTTCTTAACTCGGGACAGCTAGTTAAATAATATAATTTAGTATCAGTGAACTCTAAATGAAATAGAATAAGGCAACGTGTACCTATGATTGTGTCTCGAATAAAAAAAGTTTTGGAATTCCCGAAGAATTCCAATTGGAAACTAGTTTCCCTCGGAGTAGGAACTAGAATTAATAATAATTATACTTTCCTGACTTTAATCTTTTTATTTGATGTAGGATAATGTTATTGGAATAAAGGAAAAATCATCATCATGGACAACCAGCATCTCCACTGAGATTCAGGGCCTTTAGTCAAGATGCTTTCGATAATTTCGACGGCAAAGTTCGAATTCAAAAATGTATGGGATTTGACATGAGTGACATGTCACTTACGACAAATCCTATACATTTTGTTTTCAAACCTCGCCGTCGAAATAAAAACCCAGGGCTCCAATCCTCGTACCTTAATTTTCAAAGATAGATTGAACTTCCATTGTAATTGAAAGAAAGTATAAAAACGTTGATTTCTTACTTTTATTTCGTTATAATCTGGTATTCAATTAAATGCTTTTTATGTTTTATTTAACTTTGAATCTTGCTTTTATTGAATAAGTATTTTCAATTCGGTAATTGCTTTTTTATGTTTATTTTTAGTACATAGAATCTTGATACTATAATTAATGTCTAAATGAAATTGGTATTCACAATACCTTCTGATCGTTTGATAGCATCAAGATTAATTGAAGATAGATTTAATTAACAGTAATAATACACAATACTTCTTGCACTATTTCCACTTTAATAAGTATTTTACATTAATTTTAATATATCACACGACCGGTTTCGACAACGTCATCATCAGGCACCTGATTGTGTATTATTACTGTGAAACATGAATTTCCACCAAGAACCTACAGTACAATCAATAACAGATTTAATTAAACTTGTGCCCCTCCTAAGTCAGAGTACTTACTGTCATTTCCAATGCATTTTGCTTCTATATAAACAGAATGAGAAATTATATTATTGAAGGATTTAGTATAGAAATTAGTTACATTATTCAACATACACACAGTTACACACATGATTATATGAATCAAGCCTTTTTCCCGTAGGAGTAGGCAGAGACCACTTCTTTCCACTTGCTACGATTTTTACATACTTGTTTCGCTTCGTTCACTTTCATTCTTACCATCCATTCCTCCTCTTACATTCAACGTAGCGAAGCGTCTCTCCATGGTCCGCTTATATCATCACATTATTCAAACCTTTTTATACTTTTTCCCTGAGTAAAAAATACTGAATAAATTCTGTATGCACAGACAAACGAATCATTTTTGTACGGTACACGATAGGATGAGTAAATAAATATTCTCATACTTGAATTTTGTTTATGTACCTGATAAGATCGTGTGTTGTTAATAAATCCGACGATCGAGGTATGAAGTGCGTTATCTGATAACATTTCATTCAACTTATAAGTAAATTATTTTCGAGTATCTAACTGAAGACTTTAGAAACGGCTAGGATATGGCATTGTAAACTTAGTATGATTTTTTTAACCCTCGTAGCAAAATGAGAAGTCTGTCTGTTATCCATTGAGAGAATTTGAGATTTGAGCCACGTAGTTGGTAACTATTTTTTACTTACGTAGTAACTATTTATTAATATGTGCCTTAGCTCCCGAACGGATGAACCGATTTTGATATTTTTTTTGTAAGGGGCCGTTCAAGTATTACGTAAGCTCTATAGGGGGTCTTTGTTTTGCTTATTTTTGGTGACATAGGGGGTGGTTGATCTAGATGGTGATTACGTCAGCACTAATACTTTTTTACACGTATGGCATCCACACATGGTCTATGCTTAAAAACGAAATACATTTTCGGGGATTCCTACAATACAGTCCTCTAGGGTTGGATTTTATAACGAGTCGCCTGAATTTGAGAGTATTGGTGGTGTAGGGGGCTTAAGGGAGTTAGTCTTACACCCCCCAAAGAAATTTTGGCTGCCGGAGTTTCGTCTAAATATATTTAAACAATTTTCAAAAATTATTTAATATTATTGCAATTATGCAAAACGGAACGTAATCTTTATGCTTTAGTACAAGGGGAGTGAGCCAAGATCTTTTCTTTATCGCTTCTTTAAAGAATCGCCGATCAAAATGTATGGAATTGAAATTTGGAAAAAGAAAATATAATCGAGGTAATTATATTTTATATATAATGTGATATAGGAAATGTATAAAAGAACAGTATATAATTCTTAGGTAATTAATAGCAATGTATTACTCCGAGTTGGCCCAATACGACTTCATTGGGTTAGGTTAGATGGCTAAGGCGGGAGCGTAGCGCAGCGAAGCTACCGTGGTTATTTTTTTGTAAACCACCCAGAAGTAGGAGCCCCGCCTAGCGGGGCTCCGTCGACTCTAATTGAAGCCAGTTGTTATTGAGGGCCATTGGGTTCTAGGTATGATTGAGGATGGATCTGAAGATTTGAGGTTGGAAGTAATATGTCCAGACAGTATTCGCTCTGCTGAGGTTTTGGTGCCACTTATATTAAAGAATGTGAAAATTGGCACCACCATCCACACTGATTTTTGGAAAGCATATGATTGCTTGTCAAAACATGGCTACATACACAGAAAAGTCAACCACTCGGATTGTGACAACCCATTCATAGCTGAAGATGGGTTTCATACTCAACGAATTGAGTCCCAGTGGAAGGCCGTTAAAAGATTTTTAAAAAAAGACAATTTTAATAACATAGACCATTTTGCAGATGTTATTTTTGAATATTTGTGGCGGCGAAATAACATGAAATAAAGAAAAGATCCATTCGTGGAATTAATAAAAGCTATAAAACATGTTTATAAAGTGGAATAAACAATTTTTGAAAAAAATCTGTTTTTTATTTTTTCTAAGGAAATCAAGTATTTCCGGCGGGTGAAAATGGTGAGGGGGGAATCCGACCCCTCCCCCCGCTCCCCCCAACCACTCGCAACCCCTTAAAATGGCGATGTTGTTTATAAAGTGGAATAAACAATTTTTTAAAATTCTGTTTTTTATTTTTTCTAAGGAAATCAAGTATTTCCGGCGGGTGAAAATGGTGAGGGGGGAATCCGACCCCTCCCCCCTCCCCCCCAACCACTCGCGACCCCTTAAAATGGCGACGTATTTTAAAAATTTTACCCGTCCTCTATACCCTAGACCTATTGCTTCCGCTCATGAATCAATTGTACCAATCTTTTGCCTCCTCGGGGTTGAGTTTGGAAAAATCCTTCCTTAGTGGATGCCTACGTCATATTATGATAAATACGTGTGCAAAATTTCGAATTTCTAGCCATAAGGGTTTGGCCTGTGCGTTAATGATACATCAGTCAGTTGGCTTTATTATTTTAATATAGATTAATGGATAATGCTATTTTAAATATACCTAAATTCTATCTACTACATGTATATGTCTATTTCTATAATAAGTTATCCGTTTTTGTATGTTAGTTAGTTACTGTAACAGAAAAATATTGTCACGCAATTAATACCTAAGAAGGTTAAAAAAGTTTTTTTTTAATCTTTTTTGTTGATACGTTTAAGGATAAAATGCAATCGATGTCAAGGCAAATAAAATCAACAAATTCTGTTGACGAAGGTAAGGCTATGTTGTTTTAGAAGTTTATTTATTTAGTTGATAATACAATGAACATTATAATAACAAATGACATTCTAAGGTAAACCTTTCGGCATTGTGTTTAGGCTGTAACGGAGGTTCAAAGTAGACATTTAAATAATTAAATAAATACAAAAACCCGACTGCAAAAAAGACAGATACCTAAGCAACACACTAAAAAGACCGAAATAATATTGAGAAAATTATCTGAATTTGATCGAACACTATGAGCTGATAATTGACTTTACAATTATTTGGTAGCAGGCGGGACCTATTTATTTTTGTACGATTTTTTGAATTTCTCTGGTGTTGCGAAATTCCAAAAGCAGTTATTACTTGCCAGCAGACGATTCGTCTGTTTATTTACTGGTGCTACCCCAAAAAAGGAACCGGGTTCCTATTTCCTACTCGTTATTATGACGGCGTTTTCGATTAATTGATCAAAGAATTCTGAAAATATTTTCGCGTACAAATGCAGATATTGATTCTGAATGTGATGGATGAACTCACATTTATGATTATAAAAAAGGGATTTCAATAGAGCCTGACATTTGACATGAAATTCCAGAGAGACTGCGCTAGGGTTGTGCCTCCAAAATTAGAAATATTTTTGTCGATGAATTGAATTTACAAAAACTAGCTTTTGCCCGCGGATCCGTCCGCTTAAATATACAGTATACCACGGTAACACTGTTTATTATTCGGGATGATGTAATAATCTAGATTCTAGAGCTTAAACTGCCACCGTACCAAATATCACCAAAATCCACTCAGTAGTTTATGCCTAAAATAATAACAAACATCCATCCGTCCATCCATTTATCCATCCTCACAAATAGTCACATTTATAATAGTAGTAGAATACATTAATTGGAAATAAAGATTGATTCTATTAACTTTATTTATACGTGACGTAAGACACATGTTACTCTGTTATGGCTGGAACTGAAATTTCTCACCGTTTAAAACTTCTCTGAACTTGCACGATTATTTCAAGACCAAAATTAGCCAATCGTTCCAACCGTTTTCGAGTTTTAGCGAGACATTGACAGTATGAAATATATTATTATACCCAGCGCCTAGGAAGTCCGAAGTACTGTATATCTTAGATATAAGTCCTAAAAGAATATACGAAATATCGGTATATAATATATATTTTACTAGCTGATGCCTGCGACTCCGCCTGCGTAAGTACAGTACCCCACGGGAACCGTATATGTCCCGCGATAAAAATTTGCCTATGTTCTTTCCCGTGGTCTCTTTTATATCTGTGACAAATTTCATGATAATCGGTTTAGTAGTTTTTACGTGAAACTGTAAATATATTAATCCCACGGGAACCGTACATTTCCCCGAGATAAAAAGTGGCTTATGTAAGGACATAGGCTACTTTTTATCGCGGGGAAATGAGAAAGGCTCTAGACTATCTGTGTACCAATTTTATTTTAAATCGGTTCTGTAGTTTTGGCGTGAAAGACGGACAAACATACACACTTTCCCATTTATAATATTAGTATGGATTCCAGCCCTCCCAACCTCCATCTGAATGCTAAGTGTGAGTTTTTCTGTTCGTGCTAACGAACGAATGCGAACAGAAAAATTCACACTTAGCACTCTGAGTAAATTCTAACGCCACATGGTGGAGGCGAATATCACGCATAAAACGTGTATGTTGAACGCCATAGTACAGTAACACAGAAAGTCTAACGTAAATTACTTAATTACATACATACAAACATACATATAGGTAATCACGCCTCTATCCCGTAGGGGTAAGCAGAGACCACTTCTTTACACTTGATACGATCCTTACATACTTGTTTCGCTTCGTCCACGTTCATTCTTACCATCCATATTTTCTCCTTTTACATTCAACGTAGCGAAGCGGCTCTCTATGGGTCACTTTTCGGCCTCCGTGAGATTCGAGAACAAGACGTGATAGGTGGCGAACTACATTGCCGCCATTTTGGATAACTAAATAATTTTTATGATTATGCATTGCGTTCCCACGGATTGGCGGAGAGAGTAGGAATAGGGAAAGGGAAGGATAGGTGGTGTGGAAAGGAACTACCGGACAGGTAAGTTGGGATGAGTATCCTATGACTGTATTAATACTTAATTAATTCTTTAATAAAGATATTATCCAAAGACAAACTTTTTTCCCATTTCAAACTTAAAAATCACCGAAGTTACTGACTTGTTCCGGCTTCTTTGTTATCAAAAATTCATCACTCAGGGGGTCTAATTATAAAGGACAAAAACTTCAAAAGTCTAAGTTTGGGGATCCTTTTGAACGTTATCAACAAGTAATATTCCAATTTTTAATAGTTTTCTATTTCGAGCATCCACTTTCAAAGGCTAGTTATAATTATAACACGTTATCCTTATGCAATAATATAACCATAACATTTTAATTAATATTGACATTCTTAGTTTTTCACTATGATAATTCGTGAGTTGATTTACGTTTAAACAATACAATATTTAATACTTAATTACTCCTATTATGTAGAGTGCAGACAATAATTTTTATGATTTTTACGTACTATCAAACTACGGAACCATATTAAGTTAAAAGTACTTTCACTCTTAGCTAGTTTGACGATAGCTGCAGTATTTAAATATTTAAAGGGAGCGCCTGTCTGGAATTCAGAATAAAGGGGTAGATATCTATAGGTAGGTACTAATTTTATAATTGTGTGATTCCTGGAGGTAACATAGGCTATATGGATGTATAATTGGATGGATGGATATACGCGGGCGGAGCCGCGAGGATCAGCTAGTATTATTATGTTGCGTATTTTTAAAATATAGGAAATATTGGAAAAAAATTGATTATTAGGATCGACCGTGTAGTGGTTGGGTTGCGCTCAAGAGGTTTGATTTGGAGTGTTGGCGTGTACTAATGGGACTTCTGGCTCATAGTTCCGCGTCATAACCATTCATGAATCTTTACTTTACTTACCTTTACTTTTGAATCGGTGATAATTTTACAAACTAAGAGCGACACTGGACATATAACCCGTAGAACAGATGCCTGTTGGGGCCGAAAGGTTCTGTAGTGGAGACCACGAACTGGACGTCGAAGCGTAGGATGGCCTCCCACCAGGTTGACAGATGACTTGAGAAAATTCCCAGGGAGTCGGTGGATACAGGCCGCGAGCGACCGGTCGGACCGGAAATTTATGGGGGAGGCCCAATGACATTCTAATACACATTGTGTGTATTAGAAGGTCATTGGGGAGGCCTATGTCCTGCAGTGGACGTCACCAGGCTGAAACGAGAGGAACGACACGATGAGCATTACCGACAGCATACCTCATGCGGTTATAGCATACTCGCGACACACCAACACCTGTGTTTACTTATACCAACTGCTTTGAGGATGTTATTGCCCAGATCATCAGGTAAACGAAGGAAGAGTCAGTCAGCGAGGTATTTGATTATATCACGAATGGCCATACGAGACGAACACAAACAATGTTTAACTGAAATATTTTTAAGAGCAAAGTTTCATACACGAAATATCAGGCACTTTAGGAATTATTAGGATGAGGGTAAGCATTCTTTTGATGAAGATCAAAAATGCTGTGACAAACATTTAGTGTATCGTTATTATTTTCGACTTCATCCTCTGTAGAATACTAATTTTTTTTTTGTAAAATCAGTAGTATATTAAGCAACTTTGCTCATAATAATAGTTCAGTTTTTAATTTTTTTTAAATAATAAAGTAAAAAAGAACGCTTAGTTTTAGCGTGAAAGAGTCGCATCCATATAATATGTGGATTTATGGATGTATGTTATCCATCCTCACAAACTTTCACCGTTTTTATAATAGTAGATAATAGTAAATTTCAAAAATATATGTTATACTTAAACGAAAATTTCTATATATAATAAGCCTTTATTAGAAACACTAAAATAAATGAAGATTTTCTCTTCTTAGATTTACTTCTTCTAACATTCACTTTAACTAGATTTTAAATTAAGTCTTAAGTTACATGTTCCAACCGCTGATTACCTCAATTTTATTTACGGAGATACAGTCGCAGTAGAACACATAAGACCTAAGCCTTTGATGTTCTGTGAGCTTCCTTACTTAAAACGTCGTCTCGATTTATGTTCCAACTTAAAGTGTTGACACGCGCTCCAAGGAAAATGTACTTTTGTACCTACCTACTAAATTCTTTAAAAATTCCTTCGAAACGCCTGTGAATATTTTATAGCAATAAGAAACTTTAAGCAATTGTTTTTATTTATTACATGCTTTTCCCCGCGACTCCGTCCGTGTAAATACAGTATCCCAGAGGAACACTATATCTTTTAGGATAACAGCTAAAGACCATTCCAAATTTCATCAAAATCCCTTCAGTAGTTTTTGCGTGAAAGAGTAACAAACATGCACCCATCCATCTATCCATCCACTCTCACAAACTTTCACATTTATAATATTAGTAGGATTAGTAGGATTATCGGTTTCTCTAAAACGGATGCCTTAAGTATTACCATAAAATTTAGAATGCAGTTAGTTTTTGGGGAGAAAAATGGATCAAGCTAGCTCTTATCCCCGTGAAGCTGCGCTGCTATGTATGTTATTTCTTTCATGTCAATAATTTCGAATCAATTGTGTCAGTCCAATTGGCAGATTGGTATGCTTAAAACATAGATGTATAATATTAAAAAGATAGCTGAAAATATATAATTTTTATTGTTTCGGAATTTCATAATGTGGTTTGTTCGAATCCCGCTCAGATAAATATTTTATGATTCTTTTTTTCTAAATCTTCTAGAACTCCGAGCAAATCTCAGTTATCCAGGTATAACTACTTTTTACTTAAAAACATTATTTTGCAAAATTATTATTTGTTAGAGTGTCTATTGTTTATGTGAATGCACTGTATATCGGGCTTTGACACAGTTTAATAAAACTAAACGGGAAATAAACATTGATAACAATGAAAAGCATGTTATTCCTTTCCGTCTGTGGCCACTGAAAGAGCGTTTTAAATCCTCGCCCACAAGAACAGTTCCCAGCTTTTATTATTTTTAAAACTTATATTTATGAAAGCTGATAAAGTGCGAGTTAGACAAGCGCACGAAGGGTTCCGTAAAATACGACAAAAAATCACGTTTATCTATCAATTATTATCTATCTGTTCGGTCTGCTAGCTTCTGTAATTATGAATATAAATGGATGAAATTAGGTTTATTTATATATTTTGTACATAGGTTTCGATTTTTGCGTCATAATATAATGAACTATAATAATTTTATATTTTAGGAGTGGTCTTCCACCGCCAAAGTAGTTTACAAGTTTGTCCATTCTAGCATTTATAAAACTATAAGAGATCGAAACTTGTAAGTTTCTGTGCTAATAGGTAGTGCTAAAAAGTCTTTAGGCAAATTATATTGAGCGAAATCGGGCAAAAAGTTTCATAGTAATTTAAAGAACCTTAAAGAGAATGTTTTAAAATTTTCCATCAACTATTCGCCGACTCATTTATAGGATACTTTTCATAAAATATGTACCTAATATCAAATGTGTAATAATCATTAACCAGTAGATAATATAATTACTATATTTTAACTTCGTTTTGCACTCGATATTACTCTTATCTAAATACTCTTGACGATAACCAAAAGTTGGTTGTTTTACTCTTGTTACAAAAAGGTGTAATAATGATGACAAGTAAAATTACTGATTCTACAAATATTTTTAACACTGTGAGCCTCTCAGTTCTCGTCTTAGCATTTTATTTTTTGGTTGGATATAAGATGCAAATCGCTGTTTTCGTGGCCACCAGACAGGGACAATTCGGGTAGAATGGCCGACAGTAATCTTTATTTATAGTACGGAGTCGGCGTTGGTCAGTGCGATTGGCTCGCTGGAATCAAACGGCGATTGGCAATGGCGTAACATTGCAGGAGATTAGACTGCAACCGCCGAAATTGGCCGAAAGCTATCTTTGGCAAATCCTGGCAGGCAAACATCCATTAGTAGACAAAGTGTCACCATGGACCAATAATGGTGTCACTATAACGTGGAGCAAAGTTGTCTCAAAAGTGGGATGAAGAATGTTATTTTATAAAAAAAAAATACAATGGGCCGCGGGAACCTTTACTTACTTAGGTACTTGACGAAATACAACGCGAGGATTTTAGTGAGGCTATAGTATCCGGTTGACCCGGCCATTTCGTGCTGAAGCATACTATAAGCGATAACACTTAGATATCTATATGTCACCGTAAAATTGTAAAAACCGTTAGATTGTAATATTACTAGAGATATTATAATATGCTGACAGATTGTCAAATACAAATTTCTCCATACAATTGTACGCATTATTTTCGTTATATTGTAATATTTACCGTGCCGATTGGTTATACGGCATGTGCCCCGCGCCGCCTTTTTGTTTGCTTTCTCATAATAATAATTATAACGAAAAATAATGCGTACAATTGTATGGAGAAATTTGTATTTGACAATCTGTCAGCATATTATAATATCTCTAGTAACATTACAATCTAACGGTTTTTACAATATTACTATGATATATTATATAAATAAAAGGCAAAGCTGATTAACTGATGTATCAAAGCACAGGCTAAAAATATAAATTTTTGCACACGTATTTCTCATATGACGTAAGCATCCATTATTATTGAAGGATTTATCAAAATTGGACCCCCAAGGGAGTAAAACAAGGGATAAAAGCTCTCATAAAACTTATTATTCCTTGTATATATTTGCATGGTATTTCGTATGAATTGAGTACCTACTTACGGAAAAATAATGAGTTACGAATTTCAAAATAAATAGGGTATTATTATTTTAAACAAAAAATTAAACCGACTTTAAAAGTAAAAATACACAAAAAAGTATGAAATAAAACTTATTTTCTAAATAATTCCCCTTTTAAATTTGGCTTCAATTTTAACTATTTCTGTACTCAATCATCTTAATTTTGAAGTCGCTACCAACCCAAACAATACTGCCGTCGTACGAGAGAAGGGCACATCTATCATTTTGGTCAAACTGAGATAATTGGGATTAAAGTTTTTACCATATTCTGCTTCATAGTGTGGAAACCTATTGCTCAAAAGAAAAAAAAACTGATGATATATGCGTGAAGGTTAGTACTATTATATTTTTTACTTTTTAGTTTTTATATATAATTAATTATTAAATAAATTCAAATTATTCCTTTCAACTTAAAAAAAATATATTTTAAAAATACCACTTAATACAAAGAAAAGGCATAGTTAACCAAATGTGACCTTTCTTTTTAATATTTCAAGCAAATTGGTCATTAAGTCTAAGATAAAGGGCACATTTGGTTAACTATGCCTTTTCTTTGTAGTAAATGGTATTTTTAAAACATTTTTTTTTTAATTATTGTGCTAATTGCGCCTTTTTAATATAAATTGATTTAATATAAAAATCTATATAAAAAAAACAAATAATCATGTGAAGAAAGTTTATAAACTACTAGCTGACCTTTTGTATTTTTAATGCCATATTATAAAAAAATTAAAACAAAAAAATCGTCCAGAAAAAAAATATAAGGGTGAACAACCCTTATCACTTCGGGGTATGGAAAATAGATAGTAGCCGATTCTCAGACCTACTGAATACGCGTATAAAATTTGGTAAAAATCGGTAAAGCCATTTCGGAGAAGTACGGTAACTAACATTGTGACATTGACATTATATATATTAGAGATATATACAAAAAATAAAAACAAAAAATTTCGTCCAAAAACTAAAAAAAAAAAAAATTAAGGGTGAACAACCCTTATCACTTAGGGGTATGAAAAAAAGATAGTAGCCGATTCTCAGACCTACTGAATACGCATATAAAATTTGGTAAAAAACGGTAAAGTCGTTTCGGAGTGTAACGGTAACTAACATTGCGACATGGAAATTTTATATATTAGATAAAACATATTTATTGTCATGACATTTCTGGTTAGCCTATCCAAATAACTGAAACAAAACTTAACAAATCTTCTTCTAGGATACCAACATTTAAAACGTTCTTAATATTCAATAGTTATTTATAAATTATTAGGGATTAGGGATAAGCATCTACCTAAGTACAAATATTTTCAACAAATATAAAACAAAAAGTGCTAATACTTAAACTCATTTACACTTTTTAGTTAGTTTAGATACCTAAGGAAAGTAAAAATTAAATATTTTTATTCTTTTTACTAATAGGTTGGACCCCTAACTTAAAAATGTATAAAAAAATAGAATCACAATATGAAAAATAAATCAAAATACTATTCTTAATTCTTAATAGAGGTAGTAATTTTTTGAACCTTTATTAAGCTTACTCTATTAGAGTTTATTCTAATTATTTATTGTTCATTTACAGGAAATAGCTTACACCCGTAATTATTAAAGGCACTCGTAGTTTAATATTAAAAAAAATATATTATTATAAAAATTAAATGTAACTATAACAAAAAACTTCTGTTGTCAGGCATAAGTGGCCCAAGCTTGGAAAGTATAGCTGATTATGAAAAATGCGACGTCGCAGGCACAACAGCTGGCGCGTTTCAATCAAACCCTGCCATCCTTTCTTCACCCCTAATCGTAAATAATTTAAAGAAAAGGCACAACTGGTTATTTGTGCCTGTTATACGTAAATTAATTGAGGCATGCATGGATCATTAATTAAGTAGACAGGGCACATCTACGTATTTGTGCCTTTTTAATATAATGGTAAATAAATGTGCCTTTTCATTCTATAAAACATGAATATTAGTGTTATTTGTGCCTTTTGAGCCTACTGTATCTCCGAATTCCTTGAAGATAAAATTCTACAAAAAATTGAGCAGATGTGGCTTTTTTTTCTGATTCTAAATATGTATATAACTCAATTTAAAAAAAAATGCTAGTTGTGCCCTTTTTTCTTACGACGGCAGAATACCCTACAATATTTTATAGAACTTACGTTTAAATTTGCTGGTAACGACTTCAAGATTAAGAAGATTGAGTAGAGAAATAATTCTTAGTAGAGGAATACTTCTAAAACATCGGATATTAAATGTTAAATAAATATCTACTAATATAATAAAGAGGAAAAGTTTGTTTATTTGTTTGCATCGTATAGGCTCCGAAACCGAAACTACTGGACTGACTTTGATGAAATTTGGCACAGATGTAGAGTAGACTACGGAAAAGGACATAGGCTACTTTTTATTGCGGTAAACTGCACGGTTCCCGTAAAAAATCTTTTAGCGCACACGAAGTCAGCATCTAGTTTAAAATAAAATTAAACTATTGAGCCATAAAAATACAATAAACTGTTATTTTATTATTCCTAACTTTGGTTGTAATTTCAATGAACGTAATAATATTATTATTATTATTATAGTAATCAGTTTTAGCTCGGCATTTTGACCGTTTATTTTTCATTGGGTGCAAAATTTTAGAAATAAATTGAATTTTTGCCAGAATAAATTGAAAAAAAAAAAAAACAAGTAAGTACTTGGTTCCAATTTCCAACTCATGGCAGATTCCGTAAAGCTAGCCATAATAAGGGTTAACCTGACAGGTTTTCCAGCACATTTATACCTGTCAGCTAATTTTGAGCTGAAACTATAATATGGAAACCTGTTCAGTTTTCCAACGTACACGTTCCGGTTTACCTGTACAGGTAGAAATTTAAAATTTTGCACTCGTATTTCTCATTTCACGTATTGCATTTTCATTATTTGCATGAAACTTGTTATTCCTTGGACATATTATTATTTGTATGAAATTTCATATGAATTGAGTATGGAAAAATAATGAGTACCTAACGTATTTCAACGTTTTCTTATATTCAAATTCTAGAAGAATAAAGTAGTGGATGAAAGTTTTAAATTTTTATAAAGATATCGTTTAAAACCCAATTTCATTTGGAAGCCGCGGGCAAATGCTAGTTATTAATAAAAGTAGTGGGTAAAGTCACGCGTCCTACTAGTATTCGAAAGACTCCAAAGCTAATTAAGCTCAAACAACAAAGTGTATGCACTTCCCTTGATGTAAACGTTCTCTGAAACAATTTTGGTTTCATTTTATCGTGCCTTTCGTGTAAAATGGAGGAGATTATACATTTTCTTTTGATATACGGCCACGAAAATGGCATATTGAAAAAAATTTGATTCTGGCAACCCAGTAGACAGACGGATACCTTATTATTCTTTGTATTGAGATACATGTACTATCGAACAAGTGAATTGCTTAACAGCGCTGAGCCTCTAGTCAACATGCATTCGATAAATTCGACGGCAAACTTCGAAATCAAATGTTATGTGATATGTCACTTGCGATGCCTTATGTCAAATCCCATACATTTTATTTTAGAACTTCGCCGTCGAAATTATCGAATGCATCTTGACTAGAGGCCCAGATCGAGCACACGCACATATATATGTAAATACGGACTTCAACCTCATCTGCAATCAATGCGATCACTTATGTGAAACGTATTTCTTTTTGTGTACTGATTAAAGTTCAATTTTCAATAGCTATCTTAAGAAATGCAAAGCCATATATTATAGTCGGGTATCGTAGCGGTATGAACTGTCAAGTGACCACAGAACACATAATACTCGCGGAGAAGAAGGTCGACTTCATACAAAAAAATTGGGACCAAATAGCGCCTCTAGTGAGCTGCCCCCTTAAACGTTTAACCGCCTTCCAACAAAGGAGGACTATATTTGATTATATGAATATGGCGGGAAATTCGTTAAATTTCTCTTTAAAGTTAAATTTTACATTCCAACAAAACCGAGCAACCACCTCCACGAACAAATCATAACTACCTACTGCGCTACAAATTTTTTTTTTTTTTTCGAAAGGGTCTATGCTAGCGGTCGGGTTAAGACCGCTCTAGCGTAATCGGACTATAACTAGCCTGGTGGCTAGTTGGTTTGTTTAGAGTTTAATGGGAGGGTTGGCCATCCGTGTTTGGGTCGGTCTGTACGTTGGTACTTGTGTCAGTGTTTGATATGGGTCCTCGGGGTAGGCGCCGGCGTCGACCCCGGTGCTTTACTAACAAACCGGGTGCGTGTGATTTGTGTTTACGTAACTGTACACAGTACGTTACGTATTTTGTGATCGGGTCTATAGGATCGGCTAAGATATGCTTAGGCCGTTTGAAGGGGTATCTAAATGTCATTGCGTCATGTTCGTAGTCCTGGGCCTTTCGAATGAGAGGATTTGGGTGAACTTTGCTTCTATCAAAGAATCTCTCTACGAGTTCTTTGATATACGCTTTAATCGTGACTAATTCGCAGTCTCTATGCAAGTCGATGTTTCGCATGTACCAGGGCAAAGAATATATATTACTAACGTAACCAGGGGGCACCTGTTGCCATGCGCAGAAACCGGTTTTGGACTTTTTGCAATCGGTCCATCTGGCTATTACTTATTTGTGCGAAAGAGACGCACGCATAAGTGAGTATTGTTCTAATACAAACCTTGTACAAGGTAAGCTTATGTCTTAGGGACATTTTGCTTCGCGAATTTAATAGCGGATATAATTTGTAGAGTACAAATTTGGCTTTTCGTATCGTTTCGGAGATGTGATTCGTGAAAGTCATCGACTTGTTTAGTACTACGCCTAAATATTTGACTTTATTAGTCTCTGGGATGATATTACCGTGCAGGCTAATAGGACTCATGTTTCTACGGGCACAATAATGTATGGTTTGGGACACCTTTCTGTCAAATTGAATGGCGTGACTTTTGTCGGGGTTAACTTCTATTCTCCATTTGGAAAACCACTCACCGAGATCGGTGACTGACTCCTGGAGTTTTTTAGAAGCGTAGGAGGGAACCCTATGCGCGAAATAGAGGGCTGTATCGTCCGCGAACATGGCTAGTTGCACCTTAGCGTGTTTAAGGATGTCATAAGTGTACAGGTTGTATAGGGAGGGCGAGAGGACCGAGCCCTGCGGGACTCCCGCCTCCATATATCTTGGCGATGACAGTGCGCCTTCCACGCGGAAATGAAATTTACGGTCTTTTAAATAATTACTTATTAACAGTACCAAACTATCGGGTATGCCCATTTGATAAAGTTTGTATAACAGTCCGTTATGCCAAATTTTATCAAAGGCTTTTGCAATATCAAAGAAAACGGCGCATGTCATCTTCCTGTCATTCTTATTAGAGATTATGTACTCCGTGAGGCGGTGTACCTGAGCGGGACAGCTGTGCATTTTGCGGAAGGCAAACTGCTCGTCTGGGAAGAGTTTTTTGTCGGTGATGACGTCATTGAGGCGTCTTAGAATAACTCTTTCATAGACTTTTCCGAGGGAGCTAATTAGACTGATCGGTCTGTAGCTACCAGGTGCCCTCCGGGGTTTCCCCGGTTTATGGATACCTATAATAATAGCTACTTTCCAAAAGTCTGGGAATGAACATCCTACTAAGAGGGCGTTAAAGATGTTCACGAGGAGTTGAATTAGTTCGGACGGTAACATTTTAAGTGTTTTGTTAGAAATACCGTCGAGACCTGGGGCCTTTCTGGCATTTAAACACTTAATAATGTCTTGGACTTCCTCCGAGTCCACCGGCCTCACCCTGTCGTCATCAGGTGGCCTCGAAACTCGTCTTTCGACCTCACTATTCACTAAGCTAAGGTGCGTGGGATCAATCGGGAGGGTACTCGGCCGGCACTGCTGTTCTAAGTTATCGGCTAGACATTCAGCCTTGTCGATATCTTCTAGTGCGGGAGGTCGATTTAATCTGTCTAATGGAGGCATGTCGCTCTCCGTATTACTTTTGAGGGCCCTCGCGAGCGGCCAGTAGGCCACGTGTGACGGCTCTAAATCACTGAGAAGTCGATCCCAACTCTCGGCTTTGTGTTGTTTTATTTTATATTTAACTTCCCTTTCGTAATGGCGGAGGGCTTTTCTCCACTCTTCCGACGGGTAGCGATCATAGGTGCGTTTGGCCGCATTTCGGAGTATGATGGACTCCTTTATGTCCTCTGGGAGGGGCCAGCGAACTTTGGGGTTTGTTGGGACATCCCTAGATGAGTTTTCTATGGTCGCTACCAAGTGTTCGGTCAAGTGGGAGGCGGCCTCTATGGCGACCTCTTTACTATCTATTATATCGGGAATCTTATCGAGGTGACTCGATTGAAGGACTTTAATGTTCTCCGCCAGGGATTTATAGTCAATGATCCTTCTAGTACTGGAATAATTTGGGCTAAAATTACCTAGTGTAATCATAACCGGTCTATGGTCCGAGTTAAGCTCGTGGAGAGTCTCAATAGAGATATTGAGAGAAACGATTTTGATTAAGGCTATATCTATAGTACTAGGATCGCATATGACACCGTTGATGTGTTGGTTTGTGTCATATCGAGTGGGGTCATTGGGGGCTAGAATAGCAAAGTTAAAGGAGTCGATTAGCCTTTGTAGTATAAGGCCGTTTGTATTATTATAAACATTTCCCCACTCGCGGTGTTTACAATTTAAGTCGCCGGCAATTAGGACGGCGTTACCTAAGTCGAAAAGCGATTGTAAATCGCTAGAAAGTAATTTTTTAGTACCTGAAAGGTACGCGCTTACTGTAACAATGGGCTCATGGCCGGACATACTTAAGTGACAAATAGAACACTCCATTGTTTCTAGGGTCGGTACTTCTAAAGGAATACAATGGAGGGATTTTTTATAATAAATAACAGTACCTCCGAGTTGGGATCGAGTTCTATCATTTCTGATAATTTTGTAATTTGCTATTTTTGGGCTCCTCATACTAGGTTTTAAGAACGTCTCCTGTACTAGAAGAATATCTACATTATGCCTGATGACGAAATCGCGGATTTCGTCAATGTTATTACGGATGCCGTTCGTATTGAACGACACGACGCGTAATGAGTGCGGCTTAATCCTTCCCGAAGGCTCCATTAATTACCGGCGGGGGATGCCTTGATCTTTTTGATCAAGTCTGCGTGATCTGACAACGCCATAATGCGGTCTGTTTTTGAGCCTTTAAGCTTCGCGGTAAGAATAGAGAGCTCAACCGGGTCGATTGGCTCCATTTCGCTCAGAAAATCGGTGACGAACGATAGTTCCTCAGCGAATTTCGAAGTCGGAGGGGGCGTGACCTTTGGCGCCTGTGGCGCGGAGGGCGAGGCCTTTTTAGGGAAAGCGGGGAAAGCCGCTTGAGAAGGGGGCTGGGTGGGTTTGGCCCACGCCGATTTAGTGGGTAGGGGAGCAGGGACGAATCTCTGCTTTGGCAGGGCACCTCTAGTTTGAGGTGCAATGCGCCTTTTTACTTTGGGTGCTTTTTTGCACCCTCTGTAATTGGCTGGGTGGCCCTGCGTCTTACAGAGGACACAGCTGGGAGGCTCGACCTCCTCAGCTGGGCTCTTGCGAGTGCAGTCAGAGGTGCCGTGGTCGCCCAGGCACTTGACACAGCGTGGCCGTGCTTGGCAGTTTCGCGCCGAGTGCCCGTAAAGTTGGCATCGGTGGCACTGGCCAGGGATGCCCCTTTTACGGGGAGGCTCGACGCGAATGCCGGTGATATGGCAGACGGCTCGGATATTGAAAATATCCTTGCCCTCTGGTGTCAGGGGGAGCGTTACCAGTACCATATTGTACTGGTGTTTTTTAATTGGATGGTACATCCTGTGTACCTCCATGGCAGGGTACCCTTGGGACTGCGCTACAAAATGTTCGTGAGCTCTTATATACATACGTCTAGTGTTTTCGATAGCGCGATCTAGAAGCGGCATAGTGTCATCTGTTGTGGTTTTTAAGTAACTTTTATGTAATATTAAATATGTAAGACAGAGAGCGATATATTGAAATATAACCATTCTTGTCGCACCGAACTGCCCCCTTTTTGGTCCAAGGTCATTCATACAAAGTCGACCACCCCTTGCAAGTGCAATGCAAGTGACGCTTAAAGGTAGCGTTTCGAACTGAGCTTCAGTGGCGCCGCGACTGTGACGCCGCGACAGAGCGACAGATCGGTGTTCTATAGATGCAAATGTATGAAATTCTAGGGAACGTCATTCGAGCGCAGCGACACTAAAGGTAGCCTTTCGAAGCGAACGTAAAATGTATTAAATTATAATATATCTTCTGTGATTAACCTGGTGCATCAAAATTTACAAGGAATGGTAGGTAAAGAACTTGAAATTGAGTTATTTTTAAATGAATTTAATGTTGACATTATTTGTATATCTGAACATTGGTTCAGGCAACATGCACTCATTTTCAATTTTAATGATCACCAGTTAGCAAGTTCGTTCAGTAGAGAAAATGCCATTAGAGGTGGCTCTTTAATATTAATTAGAAAAAATTTGAAATTCAAGGAACGAAAAGATGTCGTGAGCCTCTCAACTGAGCGAATTATTGAAGTAGCTTGCATAGAGTTGAGTCAACTTATTATTGTAAGCGTATACAGGCCTCCATCAGGGTTATACGATTCATTTGAACAAACTATGGAACGAGTATTGTCAAAAATATGTGCATCTAACAAAAAAGTTATTATATGTGGCGATTTTAATATAAATTTATTAGATTTAAACTCCACAACTGTTAGATTCACATCTTTGTTTAAATCGTATAACCTCTTTAATTTATTTCTTGAACCGACAAGAGTGTGTGACACAACTGCTACTTGTATCGATAACATTTTCACGAATATTACTCCATGTAAAAAGGAAATAATTAATAAGCTCAGTTCTGATCACTGTGGACAGTTAGCTTCTTTTAATATTAATTATGACCGTAACCAAAAGGAAGAGTTTGTGTTTATTCCTGTGAATACAAAACGTATTGAGAAATTTAGAAATAATTTAAGTACAAATATTCAATTATTGGATGGGTCAAATAGCTCAGATGAAGCTTTTAGTAAATTGTTTAAGGTAATAAGAACCCAATTTAATTCAGTATTCACAACTAAAACGGTTAGAAATTGTAAGGAAAAAAGTAACTTTATTGAATGGGCAACTGCAGGAATTAAAATTAGCAGGCAAAGACTATACGAATTATATGCTGAAAAAAGTATTAATAATAATGAAACATTTAAAACATATGTTAAAAACTATTCAAAAACCTTCAAAAAAGTATGTAAAGCTGCTAAGGCTCTTTATATAAAGAATAAAATTAAATATTCTAAAAATAAAATTAAAACTACATGGAAGGTAATAGCTGGTGAGACTGGAAACGTCACCTGTCGTAGCTCTGAATTTGAACTTTATTTTGAAAAAAAAAAATTACTACTGATTTGGAAGTTGCGACGGTCTTTGAAAAGTTTTTTGCTGACATTCCGGTCTCAACTACAAAAAATTTAAATTCCTCACCTGCAGCTGCTGAAAAACTACTCAGAGATAATGTAAAGGAATGTGATGTCAATTTTAAGTTTAAAGAAATTGACTCCAGAGATATTATTAACACATTTAAATTGTTGAATATTAAAAATACTGCTGATCTCTGGGGCATGTCTACAAAAGTTATTAAATCAATAATTGACATCGTAGCTCCTTATCTAGCGACAATATTCAATGAATGTATAAAAAGTGGTGTATTTCCTGATTTAATGAAGCATAGCAAGGTAATACCCTTATTCAAAGCAGGAAATAAATCTGATCCGACAAACTACAGGCCTATATCAATTCTACCGACTCTTAGTAAAATATTTGAAAAAATTATTTCAAGACAGTTATTAGTGCATTTTAATTTAAACAAATTATTACATAATAATCAATACGGTTTTACTAAGGGTCGATCCACAACGGATGCTGGTATAGGTCTTCTTTGTAGTATCTTTGAAGCTTGGTAGGGGTTACAGGATGCATTAGGTGTATTTTGCGATCTCTCCAAGGCCTTTGATTGTGTTGAGCATGCTACATTGATCAGAAAATTGCACCACTATGGCATTCGGGACTCTGCACTCAAACTTTTGAGTTCTTACCTTAACAATAGAACTCAAAGGGTGGAGATAAATAGTAAAAGGTCCACTGGGACCAAAATAGAATTAGGTGTCCCACAGGGATCTATTTTGGGCCCGTTTCTTTTTCTCATCTATATAAATGATTTACCTTATCTTGTTAAAGATAATGATAACGAGATAGTACTTTTTGCCGATGACACTTCACTAATTTTTAATGTGAAGCGACAGCAGTCAGACTACGACGAGGTAAATAGTGCTCTCTCAAAAATACTACATTGGTTTAATTTTAATAACTTACTTTTAAATTCCAAAAAAACAAAATGTTTAAAGTTTACATTGCCCAATGTTAGGCAAGTTCAAACCAATATACTATTAAATGATGAGAAAATGAATCTTGTGGACACCACTGTATTTCTAGGTATAACACTAGATAGTAAATTACAGTGGGGTCCTCATATTGCTAATCTTGCAGATAGGCTCAGTTCTGCAGCATATGCAGTCAGAAAAATTAGAGAAATTTCTGACGAAGACACGGCGCGACTTGTTTACTTTAGTTACTTTCATAGTAGAATGTCTTACGGCATCCTTTTATGGGGAAGTGCCGCAGACATTAATACGATATTTGTGCTGCAGAAGCGAGCAATACCTTCAATTTACAAAATGTCCCCCTTTGAATCTCTGAGAGAAAAGTTTAAAGAAATAGGTATTCTAACCGTCGCTTCTCAATACATTTTGGATAATGTATTATATGTTAGAAAGAATATTAGTAATTTTAAAACTAAAAGCGACAATCACTGTAGAAACACTAGAAATAAGCACAAGCTAGATATACCGGTGATCAGACTAAGTAAAGTAAGCAAATCATTTAAAGGTCAATGTATACGCCTATACAATAGAATCCCAGAAAACGTTCAAAATTTTTCCATTAATAAATTTAAAAAAGTAGTTAAAGAACGTTTGTGTGCAAAAGCCTATTATAAGGTCAATGATTTTATTGACGATCGCACACCTTGGGAATAGGGTGACCACCTGCAAGGCTACTTCTATGTACTACAATATGTATCTGACTTTTGTCAATATTATATACCTAGACCTAAGTTTTCAAATTGTAAACATCTTCATTTTTTTTAAAAAGAACAATTTTCCATCTTTTTGCTAAAAGATGGCCCCGTGCGAGTTTCTTACGCCGGTTCTTCTCGCCGGGTTAGTTCCCGAACCGGTGGTAGGCATCAAGTAGGGACAATTCTTTAAGCGTTACTTTGTAACCCATATGGAAATAAAACTTTTTTTGATTTGATTTGAACGTCAGTGATGCTCGCTTAACGCGGAGCCACTGACGCCACTGACGCTCAGTTCGAAAGGCTATCTTAAGTCAGAACGGCCTATGAATAGGAGCGCTCTTAATTTTAATAAGCGTTTCAGTGACAGTGACAACCGAAGTCACTTGTAGCTCCGTAAAATTCAGTAAGAAAACTAATATTTAGTGATTTCACATATTACACGACCGGTTTCAACAACGTCATCATCAGGTGTTGTCGAAATCGGTCGTGTAACATATTAAAATTAATGTAAAATACTTATTAAAGTGGAAATAGTGCAAGAAATTTTGTGTATTATTACTGTGAAACATGAATTTCCACCAAGAACCTACAGTACAATCAATAACATATCTAATATTTAGTGGCCCATGTCGTATAACTTTTCCTAGACATCGCCGTAGAATGCGATAGAGTCGTGAGTCACGTGTCAAAGTATCAGCTACTTGTCAGACAGGCAATAACTTTCCCACTAAGCCGGAAATTTCCAAAACACCTTTATTTGTTGATTTGTACAAAGTTGTTTTGCAATACAATTTAGAAAATATCCAAAATTAAAAATGATTTTTCACCAGCACTTTTTACGAGACTTACAAACTCATATTGTAGTATTAAATTATTTATGTGTATGAATAAAAATGTATGTTTATCAAGACGATAATTATTTATTAGTGTAAAGCTATTTCCGAGTAGCTATCGAAAATTCTGGGGATTACTAAATCAGATAACACACCTGCAAGCTATCAGTGTTCTATTTAATAAACATTACAATCAGATTTTTTATAATAAACTAGCTTTTGCCCGCGACTTCGTCCGCGTGGAACAATACTGTATGGGACTGTATTTTTCCACTAGGTTTTCACCGCCGGCTCTGATCAGACTCGAAGATAGCAAGGTTACACCGATTCGGGCAGAGCTGGGGCGTATAAAAAATAACACTGATTTGAGGAGAACATTTTTCACATTAACTCGTTAGCTTACCTGGCTCAGGGCAATGCCGTATAGAGAGCACAAATGTACTCTTCTAATTTCCATATAAGCTATCTCTCTCTTATTTCTCTATACGGCTATTTTTCCGTAATTTTCCCTAATTTCCCTTTATTTCCCCTGAGCCAGGATAAGTGAAACGCATAACGTGAAATTCTTTATTTACCATAAAACAATACATAATCACACAGTTTACATAGATACTTAGTAACACATAAGCAAAATTACAAGTATAAGAAAAACCATATATTTTTCACCATTATAATCTAATTTTCTCTAAAACCATTTACATTTCTATTTACCTAAATGTTATTTACTTTAGCCACTAATTTTTCCTATGTACAACACTAATTTTCCAAGTGAAATAAGCTACGGTTAAGAAATTATAAAGAAAATAAACTCGTGACTTTAAAACAATTATTTACCGCTATTCTAATGAACTTAACACTTATGTACAACACTTATATTCACTATTTTCACTCTTAAAAGTTTATGTACTATTTACTCACAGTTTTTAGAAACATTTTAAAGCACTGATAAGTGTTCATTGTCTTTAAATTCACTTTAAAACACAGGCGAGGCCGCTGTCCTTAACATCCTCCCCCCGGCGCAGTAGCCAGGTTCTACGCAGCCTCCTCTGGTGACCGCGGGCTCGCTGGACCCGCCGTGGACTGCTCCGCTGACTGCCAGCTGTCTGTGTCCGCCGCAAACTGCTCTGGTGACTGCGGGCTGACCGTGCCCGCTGCAACTGGCTGCGACCGCGAGCTGTCTGTGCTCGCTACAGCTCGTGATGGTGACTGCGAGCCGTGTGTGGCTCGCTCCGGCGACTGCGAGCTGTCTGTGGCTCGCTCAGGCGACTGCGAGCTGTCTGTGGCTCGCTCAGGCGACTGCGAGCTGTCTGTGGCTCGCCCTGGCGACTGCGAGCTGTCTGTAGCTCGCTCAGGCGACTGCGAGCTGTCTGTAGCTCGCCCCGGCGACTGCGAGCTGTCTGTAGCTCGCTCAGGCGACTGCGAGCTGTGTGTAGCTCGCTCCGGCGACTGCGAGCTGTCTGTAGCTCGCCCCGGCGCTCGTTCCGCGCCCGGCGACGCCCCCGGCTCCGTCTGCTCCGCCAGCGGTCGCGGTTGCGACTGCGGCGCCTCCTCCAGCACTGCCAGCTTTGATGTGGGCCTGCGGAACACACCACTGCGCGTGCGAACGTCCGCACAACGCACCTGTCCGTCCGGGCCAGGGTAGACCCGGTGCACGACCCCGCGCGGCCACGTATTACGCGGCAGCGCCGGATCTACGACCACGACCAGGTCGCCCGGAACCAGGGCACGGCTGCTCTGCGGCGCCCCGTAGCGTGGCGTGAGCGTGGGGAGGTATTCCCTCACCCAGCGCCTCCAGAACTCGTCGGCAAGGGCTTGCGCGACTCTCCAAGTCTTCTTGTCCGCCGGCACACACGGTCCGACGTACGGCAGTCCGGCGGACGACCCCAGGAGGAAATGGTTCGGTGTGATTGCCTCCGGGTCGCTGGGGTCCACGGAAACGTGAACTAGCGGTCGTGCGTTCACGGAATACTCCGCCTCGGCCATCAGGGTCTGGAGTACCTCTTCTTTCGGCGACTTCTCGTTCAGCGTAGCGAGTAAGGCGGTTTTCACTGACCTCACCATCCGTTCCCAGGCACCTCCTTGACTCGGCGCCCCCGGCGGGGTGAATTTCCATTGCATGCGGTGCGTGAGGCCCAGCTGAGCCATAGCCGGTGCCCACTCAGCGTACGCTTGCCGCAGCTCGACGTCCGCGCCTCTGAAGTTCGTCCCGTTGTCGCTGTACATGACTGACGGCCATCCTCGCCGCGCAGCCATCCTTCTCATGGCCATTATTGCTGAGTCTGTCGACAGCGAGGCCACCAGCTCCAGGTGCACGGCCCGCGTCGTCAGACAGGTGAAGAGCGCTCCCCATCTCTTCTCGTGACGTCGGCCGATGGTGATCGTCATCGGGCCGAAACAGTCGAGACCACAGTACGAAAATGGTCTCTGGAACGCCCCCAGGCGCTCCGCCGGCAGGTCTCCAGTTTGTGGTGTTCTCGGGTGCGCCCGTCGTAGCCGACAAAACGCACACTTACTTGTTATGCTGCGCACCGTCGGCCGCAGCTTCAGGATCCAAAACCTTTGCCTGAGGTCGTTCACGACCCTCTCACGGCTCCCGTGTCCTGCCCTGGCATGCTCCCGTGCCACCAGGAGCTTCGTGAACGGATGTCTTCCGTCCAGGATGATTGGGTTCTTCATCTCCGCTGCAACCTGCGCTGCTTTGATTCTTCCGTCTAGTACGAGCAGCCCGTCTTTGTACACTGGGCTGAGCCGGTACAAGGGGCTCCACCTAGGCGCCGTCTTGCCACTTGTGATCTTTTCAATTTCTTGCGTGAAGCTGTCCCGTTGTGACCTCTGATACCACAACGTCTCGGCCCGCTCTAGGTGTCGTACCTCGAGGTTGGCTCGACGATCTCGGCACTTTTCTAAGAATAACAAAACCATCGCTGTGCTTCTTATGAGGCGCTCGTAACTCGAAAAGCGCGTCACATTCGGTAGACAATCCAGCTCACTCGCCCTTGTGGTGTAAAAGGTGACGTGTTCTTCCTTATCTTCAACTTGGGCGGGACTCTCCGCGGGCCACTCGCTCATAGGCCTGCGCAGGAAGTCTGGCCCTTTAAACCATGGGTCCTCGTCGCTCCTCGGAACATAGCCCGTTCTCGTGGCTAGGTCCGCGACGTTGTTCTTAGTGCTCACCCACCTCCACTGGTGGACGGATGTCAGTTCGGCGATTTCCCCCAGGCGGTGCGCGACATACGGCGTGTATTTCCGGCTGCCGTTTTGTATCCAACACAGCACCACCTGTGCGTCAATCCAGTAGAAAACGGTATCTGTTTTCCACCTGTGCTCTGCTACGACGGCGTTTCCCAGCCTCGCTCCGACCAGGGCGGCCTGTAGTTCCAGCCTCGGTATGGTTTGGGCCTTCAACGGCGCTACTTTGGCCTTGGCTGCGGCCAACACGACTCGAACATCTCCATTTTCCTGTTCCATCCTCCAATAGACGGCTGCGGCGTATGCGTCTTTGCTCGCATCACAAAATACGTGCAGCTGCCGGCTCCTCGTCGGGCTCCCCCCGTTGTAACTCCGGGGCAGCTCGAGATGGCTGATGTATTCCATGTCTGTCAGCCAGCGGGTGAAGTCCTCGGCTGACTCAGCTGGCAGCGGCTCGTCCCAGTCCAGCTTCTGACGCCACAAGCCTTGTAGGATGACTTTGGCGGTAATGGTGTAACAGCTAAGTAGCCCCAGCGGATCGTAGATACTCATTACGGTGCTAAGGGCCTCTCTTTTCGTCGGCGCGCGCTGCAGCTCACGGACCTCCACAGGAACTCTAGATAGCGACGTGTTGAATTTTAGTTTGTCACCTTTGGAGTCCCACAGCATGCCCAGGGTCTTCTGCTCGTCCTTGGTGACGTGCTGCGTAGTATTCTCAGCTAGGCGGTCCTCAGGCAGCTCCTCTAGCACCCTCCGATCGTTGCTCGTCCAGCCTCTTAAGTGGAAGCCACCTTTCCTGTGCACCTGGTCCACTTGCTCTACCACCTGCTTGGCCTTCTCCCGGTCCGGATAGCTGTCCACGTAGTCATCCATGTAATGGGCTTCGGAAATAGCGCGATGGGCTTCCGGGTGTGACTCAGCGAATTCTTCCGCGTTCCTATTCCGGGCTGAGTGTGCCAGGAACGGCGAACACGACGCTCCAAAAATCATCACCACCATCTTGTACCTGGTCGGCGGCTCGTTCGGGTCCTCTCTCCACAGGAACATCTGGGCCGGCTGGTCTTCTCGTCTGACTTTCACACGAAGGAACATCTCCTGTATATCGGCCTTCACAGCAACAGCTTCCTCCCTGAACCGGAACAGGATTCGTGGCAGTGACGTCAGAAGGTCAGGCCCCTCCAACAAGTGATCATTAAGGCTCACGCCGCTTGTCTTCGCCGCCGCGTCGAAAACCAGTCGCAGCTTACCCGGTTTGTTTGGGTTTTTGACCGGGAAGTGCGGCAGGTACCATGTACGGTCGCTTCCGGCCTCCGTCCCGTCGCATTTTTCCGCATATCCCTTGCTTATGAGATTTTTCATCTGCCCATGGTACTGCGCCTCGTCTTCTGGGTTTCTCCTGAGCTTGTGTTCTAAGTTCTTAAGCCTCTTCAGCGCATTGTTGTAGCTGAGAGGTAATTTGACGCCGTCCTTGCGCCACAGAAGTCCCACTTCGAATCGACCGTCTTCCGTTCTCTTGGCCGTCCTGCCAAAGAGGTCGATGGCCCGCTGCTCGCCGTCTGTCAGCCTCGCCTTAGCCGCTATTCCCAATGCGTCTATATCGAAGTGTTTCTTCACCATTTCTTCGAGCCGTTCGCCTCTGGTCTCGATTGTGGATATGTGCAGGATACTCTCATCATCCTGCCTTATGATGCGCCTCGGGATGCTGCCATGGATCACCCAGCCGAGTTTGGTCTTTGAGGCCGCAGGCTGGTTCCTTTTCCCGATTCTCAGTTCTCTTGACACGATGAGCTGCCAGTTGTCCGTACCGATGAGAAGTTGGGGTTTCTCGTTCTCATAACACATCTCTTCATCCCTGAGATCGTGCAGGTGAGCGAGTTGCAGCAATGATTCCGGAACGGATTGAGTGAGCAAGTTCAATCCGCCCACCGTTCTCGCAGTGATGTCGTGCCTGGTACCGTCGTGACCCCGTACGCCCAGTTGTACGAGTCGGCTTTTTTCCTCATTTCTCTCGGCATTGATCCCGTGCATCCGCAGCACTTTCGACGGACCGTCTGCGCCGATAGCCTTCGCGACGTCTTCATCCAGCAGAGTCACTGTCGAGCCCTCGTCGAACAGCGCGAAGATGTCCGCTTCGCCCCGTGGACCCACGACTTGAACCCTTCTCATCTTGAGTTTTACCGCACGGTCGGACGTGACCGATGCGGTAATAACGGCGTCCTCAGCCTGTGGAGCGCCGCCGGACCTCTCCTCGTGCAGCAACGTGTGGTGCAGCCGCTTACAACCCTGTGCGCCGCATCGTTTCGCCTTACAGTTGAATCTTCTGTGTCGACTCGATATGCACAGGAAACACAGCCCCTCTTTCCTGACTGTGTCCCATCTCTTTGGTACGCTCATTTTCTTGAAGGTGGCGCAGCGAGGCAGAGCGTGATCATTGGCACATATCGGGCACTTCATTGCTTCCTCACGTACCTTCTTGGGTTGGCTGTGGCTCGGCGAACCCCTGCCCTCATCTGTCACCGCGAAGACTGGCCTTCTTGCTCTGGTTTCACTCTTGTTCGGAGGTTGACGCGGTGTTTCTCTCTTCGATGTCGTGCTGAATCCGTAGCGCAGTGCCCTGTCCGCTTCCCTCATTAAGAATTCAGAGAGAAGGACGACATCGGGCTCGTTCCTGAAGCGCGACGTCTCTTCTGCGTAGTCGTACCACTTGCTTTTCTCGTAGGGACTGAGTTTCTCTAGAATGTCTCTCGTGAGCAACGGGTTGAAAAGGTACCCGTGCCTCAGCCTCTTCAGGATAGCCACCATGTTCTGAATCTTCACGGCGAATTGGTTGAGTTCCGCCGCCGAACCTCCGAGCCTCGGTAGCCTCTTCAGGTCTTCCATCATGCGGTCCACCATAACTTCTGGACGTCCGAAGCATTGTTCTAGAGTCTTCATGATTTGTTCGGGCGGCGTAGCGACGCTCAGCAGTGGTGCCACGGCTTCCCTGGCTTCTCCCCGCAAGCAGTTCCTCAGCCGAGCTAAGTTCTCGATCGGTTTCAGCTTGTAGAATGCAGTGGTGTCTTCCATGGCTGCTTTGAAGGACAACCATTCGGTGGGAGCCCCTGAGAATGTAGGCAGCTCCGTTGTGTGGCGCGTCTGGCGTTGGTTCAGCAGCTTGTCTAACGTTTCAGCGAGATGTTCCACTCCATTGGCCCTAGACGTGGGCGGTGTGGGTGAGCGTGGGCGGCGCTGTTCCGGCCACTCAAATCTCGTCCTCTGGCCTTCGCGTCTTCCTCCAGTTGGTGGCATGTCTTCTGGCTTCGGCGTCTCTCTCTCCTCTAACACGACCGGCTCTTGTCTAGCCTCTTCATGGTCGGGTCCTTGTTCGCTTAGCCAGGCTCGTACACGTTGCTCCACCTGTTCAGACGGCTCGTCGTCATCGGGGCTGCTTCCATCCTCTGCAGCGGCGACGTCGGCGACGAGTTTCTTCTTGATAAGTTCTGCTTCTATTTGCAGTTCCTTTTTACGGAGAGCGGCCAGCTTCTCTTCCGCCTCATATTGTATGCGTGCGACGACACTCGCTGTCGATCGACGCGACCTAATTGAAATAGCCTTCTTCCTGGCTAATGTTTGCACTTCCGGAGCTACAGGTGCCTTGCTAGTACCTGGTCTCGGTTTTAAAATTGTTTGAAGCAGATCTGCCCTTCCCTCGGTCGGCGGCGGCTGGCTCGTGGCGGCAGCAGACGGCGATCGTGGCGGATCTGGAAATCTTCGCGGTTGTTGTTGTTGTGGTTGGTTCTCCTCGGCCCCGCTCTGACTCCTTGTGATGACCATAGTTTAAGTTAAATGTTACGTTAAGTTAAATCCTCAAATCAAAAATTAATCTTCAAATATTCGTCTTCAAACTCCAAATATCTTCAGAGTCTTCACGACTCTTCAAGAATCTTCGGTAGGTTTTTCAGGCGAAAAATCTGCGAATCCTTGCTTCCCTCTTCGTTGGTGTTGTCTTGTATCTTCGAGTCCAATCTTCTAATCTGAGTCCGTCGATCCCCGGTGTTGAATTCCTTTCTTCCAAAATTCTATGTTCGGCTTGATAAATTTTCTTCAAAAAATTTTCTATGTCCTTGGCTCGATGAAATTATTCTATGTCCAGTGTTCGGTAAATTTTTCTAAGTCCGGTCTTCAATAAATTTTTCTATCTCCTTGGCTCAGTAAAATTTTTCTATGTCCGATGTTCAGTAAATTTTTCTATGTTCCGTCATCAATAAATTCTTCTAAGTGTCGTCTTGATTGTTTTCAACTGGTATTGGACTTCGAAAATTTCTTCAATCTTGTATCTCGGATCACACGCGACTAACTCACTTACTTGCAATCCGGATCGCAAGGACCACGCACTACTGTATGGGACTGTATTTTTCCACTAGGTTTTCACCGCCGGCTCTGATCAGACTCGAAGATAGCAAGGTTACACCGATTCGGGCAGAGCGGGGGCGTATAAAAAATAACACTGATTTGAGGAGAACATTTTTCACATTAACTCGTTAGCTTACCTGGCTCAGGGCAATGCCGTATAGAGAGCACAAATGTACTCTTCTAATTTCCATATAAGCTATCTCTCTCTTATTTCTCTATACGGCTATTTTTCCGTAATTTTCCCTAATTTCCCTTTATTTCCCCTGAGCCAGGATAAGTGAAACGCATAACGTGAAATTCTTTATTTACCATAAAACAATACATAATCACACAGTTTACATAGATACTTAGTAACACATAAGCAAAATTACAAGTATAAGAAAAACCATATATTTTTCACCATTATAATCTAATTTTCTCTAAAACCATTTACATTTCTATTTACCTAAATGTTATTTACTTTAGCCACTAATTTTTCCTATGTACAACACTAATTTTCCAAGTGAAATAAGCTACGGTTAAGAAATTATAAAGAAAATAAACTCGTGACTTTAAAACAATTATTTACCGCTATTCTAATGAACTTAACACTTATGTACAACACTTATATTCACTATTTTCACTCTTAAAAGTTTATGTACTATTTACTCACAGTTTTTAGAAACATTTTAAAGCACTGATAAGTGTTCATTGTCTTTAAATTCACTTTAAAACACAGGCGAGGCCGCTGTCCTTAACAAATACTTTGGGATATCGCTGAAATTTACCCGCGACTTTATTTATGACTAACGAAAGCGGAATCCTATTTTTTTTAACGGAACCCTAAAATAAAAGTAGCCTATGTTAGACCCTATAACATCAGCTATCTGCTAGTGAAAGTCCCGTGAAAATTGGTCCAGCCGTTTCAGAGATTAGTCGGAACAAACAGACAGACAGACCGACTGACAGACAGACAGACGAACAGACAAAAATTAAAAAAAAAAAATGTATTTTATTGTAAGTACCGAATATACTTTCAGATTCATTATGTAAAAAGCTGTTAATTTGAAGTTACAAACAGACATTTAAATTGTATTTAACTGTATAGATGTATAGATATTATAATGTATTATATTTTATGATATTATCAATTTGATGTTTATAAAATAACTAAACTATTTAACTAAACTAAACTAAACATTAACCCGCACCCCGCCTTGGTGCGCACCCCGCCTTGGTGACGCCCACTTCGCAACGGGCCGTGCAGCAAAAATAATATTTTAATTTCGCCATAACTTCAAAACCAAACGTCCAATTTTAATCATTCAAAGACCAAATATTATCTACATAAAACTGTACTTAGTGACGAAATAATTTATTTTGATGAGGATTAATAACATGAGTAAAATAAACGCGTTTAAATGTAGTCCAAAAAAAAATTCAAGATTTCTAAATTAAAAAATGGTTGTTGTGCCTCACTCGACATAGATAGGTATAGTGTGTCGCGGACTTTTTTGTAGATATTTATAAGATCTACAATTAATTAGAACATTTTATGGTTCTATCTTTTATAGTTTAGGCAGCGTACGCAAAATAAGTAACTTTTCTGGTTGATTTTTTACACCTTGTGTCCGAAAAACCCAAATATCTTACGGAACCCTATTTTTTTCCAAAATAAAATTTAGCCTATGTTACTCGTGGATAATGTAGCTTTTGAATGGTGAAAGAATTTTTGAAATCGGTCCAGTACTTTTTGAGCCTATTCATTACAAACAAACAAACAAACAAACAAACATACAAACAAAGTTTTCCTCTTTATAATATTAGTGTAGATAAAATTTAGCCTATGTTACTCGTGGATAATGTAGCTTTCGAATGGTGAAATAATTTTTGAAATCGGTCCAGTACTTTTTGAGCCTATTCATTACAAACAAACAAACAAACAAACAAACAAACAAACATACAAACAAAGTTTTCCTCTTTATAATATTAGTGTAGATGACATAATGGTGAACGTTCACTAATTTTAAATTTGTATTTAGTTCTGTATATCGTTAACTTACGTCTTTATTTATTTAATTTTGTATTTGTTTCTGTATCAATAGTATATTTGACTTTCTGTATTTATTTTTGTACAAAATAAACAGTACTCGTGAAAGAACTATTTGGATACGTCAGTTAATTTCCAAGATGTTTAACTTTAAAGTGGCCCAGACGGTAACTTGCGACTGAACTTTAATATTATAATAATAATAATATCTATAGCCGTATCACACCACGTCAATCTAGCCCCGTGCTAATTACCCGAAGAACTTGTTACAGGGACCAGAAAACGGGAAGTATATTTAATAATTTTATATATTATAATGCACATGTACATGACCCAGGAACACAGAAAACTTTTTTGTTCCTTCGGCAGGATTCGAACCCGCGACCCTCGGCTTGAGCACCAACGCGCTGAACCACTGAGCCACAGAGGTCGTCAAACTGTGGTGCGTAGTATTCGCGCTGTATGGCTAAGGTGTAGCGTGAAGATGGCCAATGTCACATTAGGGTCGGTTTATACTCCCCCCGATGGTTGCACGCCTTGACGTGGCGGTGGGGCTTAGTAACCGTGGTTTGGACACCCACGGTGAAGCGAAGAGGCAACCAGGGCCGGCTTGTTTGCCGCCGGCTGGCCCAAGGAGGGCGCTCCCAGCGGACTGGAGGAGTCCGCTACGGACGCGCTTGGAGGTGGGACCGTAGAAGAAGAGGAGTGCCGGTATTACGGTGCGCCGTACTCCCTATCTTCTGTGGCCGAGGTGGGAACGCAGGGGATAGGCGTGGTGGTGCTGTGCCATTCTCCCTACCCCCTGCGAGCTGGCGGGGCCGTTCCGTATGTTAACGGCTTTGGTGGGGCCGCAGAGGAAGAGGCAAGTTGGTATTACGGTGCGCCGCTTGCCCTATCCTCTGCGTCCGAGGTGTGGTCGGTGGCAGAACCAGAGCCCAGATCTGCCACCGGGTACCGGTTGTGGAGGCTGGTATCCGTGGCCTCCTAGTAGCAGACTCGGGGGGAGTCTGCTACAGTACTGGTGGAGGGCGAGGAGGGAGGCGCACCTTACCATCTGGTGCGCCTGGGGCCTTCGGGCCTTGGATGGAGCCGCTTGTGGGCGGCTGTCGCTGGTGGGGTCGCGGATGTGTGTATCGTTCCCGTGGCCCCGTCACAGGGCGGCGAGGAGGAAGGTGGGGGGTGGTTTTTAGTAGGTATACCGTGGGTCCCATTAGCCTATACGGGAGTCCCACATCACCACTCGGGTGCCCCCTGCGCCTGGGTGGTATGCGTAATGCATTTTCCCCCCCGGAAACAAAAAAAAAAAAAAGGGTCGGTTTATACTGCGACGTGACGCTACCCGCTACATTTTAAGATAGCTATTCAACATTGAACTTTATTCACTATACAAAAAGATACATGTTTCAAATGACATCAATACACCGCACATACGCTGTGCAGCAAGGTGCAAACGTTCGAACTCTTACAACAAAACGTGTCATCTTCTTGTGTAATGATTTTTTTTTTAATGTAATGAGCCAGGAAACGAGCAGACGAATTGCCTGATGGTAAGCGATTACCGCCGCCCATGGACACTTGTCCACCAGAAGAGTTACACTTGTAACTCCTCTGGTATTGCGACTTGCGTTCCTGCCTTAAAATTCCCAATCCCCCCCATGGGCCTCCGGTAACCTCACTCACTCGGCGAAACACAACGCAAGCGTTATTTCACGCCGGTTTTCTGTGAGGTCGTGGTATTTACCCGGTCGAGCGTTCAATAGTTTTCTAAATGCAGGGCCGCGTCAGGAACGTTTTAACAAAAAGATACACTCTCTTGTTTGATTTTGGTAGGAATTGACCCTAAAATGTAAGTTCTTCTTGATGCAAAAAATATGTAAAGTAAAAAAAAAATCTACAACAAATCAAATAAATAATTATGTTGCACAAAAAAAAAACAGAGTGATCTGTATCTTGCTATCTTGTTTGGTATTCCCCATATCACATGTTTCAAGGTAATCAATAATTTACTCAATTAATTAATATCAAAATAACTGACGTAATAGACCACCTAGTCAGCAACGGAATGCAAGCCACTTATTTTTTTTTATGTAATGAGCCAGGAAACGAGCAGACGGATCGCCTGATGGTAAGCGATTACCGCCGCCCATGGACACTCGCAACACCACTTGTAACTCCCCTGGTGTTGCGACTTGCGAGCGACCTCACTCACTCGGCGAAAAACAACGCAAGTGTTATTTCACGCCGGTTTTCTGTGAGGTCGTGGTATTTATCCGGTCGAGTCGAAGCGTGGCTCTCCACAGTTAAAAAATGACCATCTGATATACTTAATATATCAGATGGTCATTTTACTTACCAATATCTACCTGCTTAATCCTATTCTATAAAAAATATTATAATATTTTCACAACAACAACAAATATTTTGGTGATTATGATTTGATAAGATTTCAGGTTACAAGGCCTGAGTGTATCAATATTGTAATAGATACGTTCAAAATATTATTTAATGATCTACTAATATTATTATTAAATGATTACAATCAGTTCTGAGGCGATACGCAGCGGGCACTTTAAATGTACACGTTTCATCTCAAGAGATCAGAATAATTTTCGATGTTATTGGATTCAGTTTCACTTGAACGTAAGTTTTCGACGCTGCAATTGTTCCTGCTATGCCACATGCTGGCGTTGTTATTTTACAAAGCAGTGTGTTAGAACCTTTATGAAGTATTTATACAAAAAAGACGGGCTGCACTCTGGGAGTGTCGGCAGAAGTAAAAACTCGAATATTAACGTTGTGCATTTTTGATATTTTGGAATATTTAGGGAATAACTTTGCACGAATTGCTTTAATTATTATCAGTGTAAAAGTACTACCTATCATTTATTTGGTAAAATACAATACTCATTTATTGCGCTATCCTACACAAACAGAACGTCATGACAATTTAAATTATTAAAATAAAAAGTTTAACACTCCAGATTTTTGGAGTATATCAGTAATTTGGAATCTGTATGAAGCCAAAATGTAGGGCTCCTTTTCTCAAATGTAGGGCAATACGAACTAAAATAGTTTCATGCTCCCGTAAACCAATAAAGCAAACAATTGCAAGTGAATCTTACGCATTTTCGATCAGGACACGTGACCTGTCGCGCGAGTTCAACAGTTTTTACCCATCCCAAGAAAAGTGCTTAGCGCTGCTTAAGAAGTAGGTATTTACTTCAAAAATCACAAGAATATAATATGATGGCTCCGTGATCGTATAAATATTGTACGCACGTAATATCAGCTCCATACACGAATCACACGAATCGCGGCCATTTTTAGGCTACTTTCCTTCATTTCCACGTACAAGTTACAACACATTTTTTCTGCACAACATTCCACGGATCAGTATCACGAATAAAGTTGCGTCGGGCCACTAGCGTATAAATCCTGGGGCGTATCTGTTCAACCGCACTCTTGTGATGGATTACCCAACAAAAGCTCGCAGAAAGGAAAATCTTTTGTTTTTGCATAAAGACAAATAGGGGAACTATTTTTACTTAAATCGCTTCGTAGTTTTGTAACAAAGTTGGATGTTGCTTGTGAAAACTTTTATTAGAGAACAGACGGTTAAAATATGTTGTTAGGTATATAGTTTTTATAACGATAAAGTTATTAACATGGATGACAAAAAAATAAAACATCAGAAATATAAATAGTAGTGAAATGTAACACGAATGTTACCCTTTATAAAGTTACTAGATCTTGCTCGAGAATTCTTGCGCGCTTAAGTTAATTTTGCAGGAAACGTACATTTTTCCGCCATAAAAAGTAACCTGTGTCCGTTCCTATATCTCTGCCAAATTTCATTAAAATCGGACCAGTAGTTTCAGAGCCTATTCAACGAAAACAAAGAAATAAATTTTTTCTCGTTAAAGAAAAATTAAACGATTTTACTGAAAATAGAAAGCATGAAAATAATTAGTAATAGACATCGTGTACTCGTATATAAATAAGAAGAAAATCAGGTGTATGCTAACAAGACGTATGAACGCTGTAAGTAGTACAAATATTAGTGGAATCACATGCGGAGCAAATCAGGAAAACGCCGGGATTGCTTCAAAGCAATTTGTGGAATCGCTTCGGTTAGCCTTTACCTTTTTATTTCGCTCCGAATTACCTCAAATACTGAGAGAAAATCGAGAGACCATTGATATTCAAATGGTTCCAACTTTAATGGAGATAGTTGTTATCTCTGAAAATCTCAGACTTAACGATAAGATCGAACAAAAGTCCAAAGATGGAAAGTTTAAAAGTCGTAAGATTTATGTCTTTTGCAATCACGAAAGTGTCGACCCAGCGACATTCTGTCATAACATTTAAGTCTGTAAAAGTCTTCGATTTCTCATTTTCCTTCTCACTAGCTTTTGACCGCTTCTTCTATGTAAAGGTGACAAAAATGTCAACAAGCTACAGATACACTTGCTGCACGCTAATATTCTATAGCTTTAGTAAGCAATTTCAATGTAGACAATATTATTGTATTTGTTTTTCATCTAGTTTTGAATTTAAAAACCCAATAAGCTGTTGACGTGTTAATGGATATAGAAATCAATTAATTATTTTATTGTATCCTTAAATAATATATATATCCTTAATACTACTATTGCCCGCGACTTCGTCCGTTGGTTGGAGTATGGTTTCCATACAAAATTTTAACCCCTTTTTCACTCCTTTAGGGGGTGAATTTTCGAAAATCCTTTCTTAGCGAATACCTACGTCATTACAACTATATGTATGTTAAATTTCAGCAAAATCCGTTCAGTAGTTTCAGCTGTGCGTTGATAGGTGAGTCAGTCAGGTTTGCCTTTTATATATTTTTACTAATAAATGCAGTAAAACTTTCATCACGATTTAAATGTCTATAAAAGCGTGATGTAAATTCAACTTTTCCTTAGTAAAATGTTAAAGTAAAAAGTAGCCTTTATCACACCGTGGCGTCTTAAAGTGGAGCAATATGTCAATCCATCGCTTCACTGCGCCGCAAAATAGAGGTAAGGAAAGCCTTAAGTTCGTATTTAAATATCGGAGGGGATTCATAAGGATTAAGAGCTGAGGAAATGGAACTTTTAGGTAAGCAGAAATTATAGAATATAATAATAATATCTATGGCCGCATCACACCACGTCAATATGGTCCCGTGCTAAGTTCTCGAAGAACTTGTGTTACGACTTATGGGTACTAGACAACGGAAATATAATAGGTTGGGGAAAAAGTCTTTTCGCATTATAGTATGTATGAACTTGTCATAGAATATGTTGGGCTATACCAATTGTATCTGGCTGATTTTGGTATCATTAAAAAGTTTTAATTTTACAGAAGACAATTCCAAATTCAAATTAGGTAAATTTGAGATTTTCATTTGTTTTTCTTATTGTTAAAATGAGTGATTCTTATGAAGAATTTCGATACATTTTAAAATTTTATTACAAAAAAGGTAAATATGCAACACAAGCCGCGAAAAAAATTTGTGATGTATATGGACCTAATGCAGTATCTGTGAGAGTAGCGCAAATTTGGTTTAAGCGTTTTCAATCCGGAAATTTTGATATCAAAGATGCACGTCGCTCTGGTCGCCCTGTTACGGACAAAACTGTTGCCATTTTTGAAAAAGTGGAGCAAGATCGGCATATTAGTAGTTACGATGTAGCTGAAGAACTGGGGATTGACCACAAAACGGTTTTGGCGCATTTGAAAAAAGCTGGGTAAACAAAAAAGCTCGATATTTGGGTGCCTCATGAGCTCACTGAAAGAAACCTAATGAACCGTGTACTCATTTGTGATTCTTTATTACGACGTAATGAAACCGAACCATTTTTGAAGAAGCTGATAACTGGTGATGAAAAGTGGATCACGTACGACAAGAACGTGTGAAAAAGATCGTGGTCAAAGGCCGGTCAGGCTTCACAGACTGTGGCGAAACCCGGGTTAACTCGCAACAAGGTGATGCTGTGTGTGTGGTGGGATTGCATTATTCATTATGAGCTGTTACCGCCAGCCAGGACCATCAATTCTGAACTGTACTGCGAACAACTGATGAGATTAAAGCAAGAAGTTGAGAGAAAGCGGCCGGAATTAATCAACAGAAGGGGTGTGGTTTTTCACCATGATAACGCTAGACCTCACACATCTTTAGCCACTCAGAAAAAATTACGGGAGTTTGGCTGGGAGGTGTTAATGCATCCGCCGTATAGTCCTGACCTTGCACCTTCAGATTTCCACCTGTTTCGGTCGCTGCAGAATTCCTTAGGCAGTGTCAGGTTGACATCACAAGAGGACTGCCAAAACCACTTGTCGCAGTTTTTTCATCAGAAGCCCCAAAAATTTTATAGCAATGGGATCATGTACCTACCAACAAGATGGCAAAAAGTTATCGAACAAAATGGCACCTATATACTTTAGTCACTTGTAAATAAACTTTATAAAAAAACCTTTTGAATTTTTATATAAAATGCGAAGAAACTTTTTCCCCAACCTAATATTTAATATTTTTATAGTATACACATATTAAAGATTTTTATTATACACACATTTGTATAATACACACATTTTGTTAGATTAATAGGAACACAAATAATTTTAGTTTTAATATTTATATAAAAAAGAAAAGGGTTATTGTCAAATATAAACTTTTTTATTATCTGTATTTTGTTTGTCTGGCAACCCTTTTACTCCAGACTTCCTTTTCCGTTTTGCTCTCTCTTTGGCTCGTGTGTTCACTCGGTGTAAGTTATAATTTATATGAATTAAACCATAAAGTTGTACTTAAATATTGTGTTTAATTACACCAACCACATAAAACCCTTTACATTTAAGACACATCCATGACCCAGGAACACGAAAAAACTTTTTGGAACGAAGTTCCTTATCGCGCGTTGTGAAAGGGGGCTAGACGGAAAAAATTCTTACGAAAAGTTGTCACGACACTTTTTTAATTACAAAAGATAATTTAATTTTTTATAATAAATATTTACGCGTATACATTTATTATATTGATGTATGTATGTATGTATGTCTGTATGTATGCATGTATGTAATGTATGTATGGATAATATCGGTTCGGATATTGTATTATTATTTATTTTATATATACAATCATGTCATGTTCAATTGTCTGTCTGTATGTCTTTTTTTTTTTTTGCTATAGTAAGCTATTGTAAGCTGTGCGGCGTCGCATGTTTCTCTGTCTGTCTCTCTCTCTCTTATAGAAAGCAAGCCAGATATTTTCATCCGGAACTTCGTTCCATCCGGGTGTCCCTTGACACCTCTCAAGTTTTTTATTCCTTCGGCGGGATTCGAACCCGCGACCCCCGGCTTGAGCATCAACACGCTCAACCACTGAGCCACAGAGGTCGTCGATATTTACTAAAAAACTAAAATAAAAAAACAAATAATGTTACACACAAAAACAGTTTCCACAACACGTCAATTTGGTACTGTAATAAGTTCCCGAATAACCTGTATCACATAATATATCAAACAACGGAAATATATTTAATACTTTTATACTATACTCAAGTAGGTTTCCTTGGCCATTCAGCGCGGCAATGCTAGCGTCATGGGATTGGGAACGTTTGAGTCTGGTACGCTGCGGGGTCCTGGGAGGAGCTCTTGCGAGTGCGGAGGCTGGGGCAACAGTGGTTGCTACGAAGGTGGGGTGAGGTTCTGGAGCAGTCGCCGTAGGGCCAACATACGGCCGCGGCACTGCGTCCAGTCCTTGCGGCGTGGATGCGCCGCAAGAGGAAACCTCTCACCTTCCGCCTTACACAGGTGCTCACCGGGAATGGATGTTTCGGTGCGTACCTGTGTAAGGTTGCCAGGAGGGATCCTACGCCAGCCTGCCACCATTGTGGCGCTGCGGAGGACACGGCCCAGCACACCCTGGAGGTGTGCGATCGATGGGCCGTGCAGCGCCACGATCTCGTGGCAGTGCTTGGGCGGGACCTCTCGCCCTCGAGTGTGGTGCGCTGCATGCTCGAGAGCGATGAGGCCTGGCAGGCGGCGGTCTCTTTTTGCGAAGCCGTCATTTCGCAGAAAGAGGTCGCGGAGCGGGACAGAGAGAACGATCCATCCTCTGTTCCGCTCCACCAGCGTAGGACGGGAGCGAGGAGGCGTCGCTATGCGAACCTCCTCCAATAGTCTCCTGTCCAACCGGGGCTCCGGGAGAGGATGGGAACCTCCCCGGCTTGGCTAGTCCCGGCGCCGAGGGGGACACTCCAGGTTGTCGGAGTGGCCCCTAATTGTGGTGGAAGTCCGGTCCCTATAGATATAGACCGGCCGGTCGCGGGGGGTGTCCTGTGTTAGACAGACCCGGAAAACTTCCCATTATAGCGGCTGATGGCAATCCGCAGGTTTAGTTTTAGTGGGTAAACCGGCGAGTCGCGTCGGGAGTCCCACATATCCCCGGGATACCCCTCCCGGGGAAGGCGTAACGACCTTTCCTCTGCGATATCAAAAAAAAAAAATGGTACGCTGCGGGGTGGGCTTTTCTCCTGAGGCTGGCTACGTAGGTACTGTTTAATGTATATACTATAATTGTTGGCGACGCGGCAGCTCTGCGGGGCCGTGGTCGTCGGGTAGTGGACTGTAGCTTGAGGGTTGTGAAGTCCTGGAGAAGGAGCGGGAAGTCGAAGTAAAACACCAGGAGAATCTTGGAACTGCTATTTGGCAGAGTGTTGGTGCGGCAGAGTTTCCTCAGGCATCTGCGGTGTTGTGAATGTGAATGTTTTTGCACTGAGAAAGTGCGTATTAATATTGTGAAATTGCACTGATACAGCCTATGGGGTGTATCAGGTGTTGTCGTGTATGCGCAGTCCGTTTATTTAAGCAAAATACAAATTTGTTCAGATTTCATTACCTGACATTCTTATAAGATAATACAATAGTAAACAGGCATTCTTATAAGACTAATTACAGTAAAAACGTAAAATAAAGTTTAAAAATAAAAGAGACAACAATAACATTAACGTGAGACACACTGCGCGTAAGCGAAAAAGGGACAACAATATCGATTATGTGAGACACAAGATAGGAACATTCTCTATACAAATTATCTGAAATCTACACATTAACAAAATATACTACAACTAAGTGAACTATGTATTATTATACAGCATAACATAATTTCAACAGGAAATATATTCATAAAATACCTAATACGACAAAAAATAAAACCTAAACTATATTTTGCATAGTGCGAAAAGGACAGCAATAATTCAATATGGTAAAAAATGAGACAAAAGCGTAACTTAGTTTTCTAATAAGAAATAAACAGGAATAAAACTAAGCTATTATTTACAGTCTCCCCCTCGTGCGCAAGCACCAAAACGTTTTATTCCTGGCTGCTTAAGAGGATCAGACGAGAGGCTGGGCGACGAATCAGTCCGGCGGCTGTGCGGACTTCTGCTACTCTGACTCGCCCGTCTGGGCCTGGGAAAGTCTTTGCTATTTCTCCTCTAGGCCATATTCCTCGGGGCATCGTTCCGTCACAGATTAGCACGACGTCTCCGGGTTTGAGATTGCTGTGCTGCGGGTTGCCGAGCCGAGGCATCAATTGGGGTTTGTATTCTGATACCCATCGAGCCCAGAACGCTTCGGCCAACTTCTGTGCAGCTTTCCACGAGCGACTGTCTGCTGTATAGTCTTTATACGAGCCGAAAGGCATCATCCCGCTTGACCTCCCAATCAGAAAGTGGTTTGGGGTCAGTGCTTCCTCATTTAGATCAGGATTTACTGGAGTTAACGGTCTCGTATTTATGACATGCTCTGCTTCCAGCAATAGAGTATGCAGCACTTCATCTGGAGGCGTCTTTTCATGCAAAGTGACTCGTAATGCTGCCTTCACAGATCTCACTAATCTCTCCCAGGCGCCGCCCATGCTTGGGGCCCCAGGGGGTATTCTCTTCCAGGTTATTTGTTTTCCAGAGGCGAAGACTTTCATCGCGTCATCATTTTGTCGAAGAGCTTCCGTTACTTCTTTCTCGGCGCCCACGAAGTTGGTTCCGTTGTCGCTATATATGACCGTCGGAGTGCCGCGGCGGGTCATCATTCGGCGCAGGCTCATAATCATGGAGGATGCAGAGAGGGAAGGCACCAGCTCCAGATGTACGGCCCGAGTGGTGAGGCACGTGTAAAGGGCACCCCACCGCTTCTCTTGTCTTCGCCCGACCGTGACATACATCGGCCCAAAGTAGTCGACCGCTGTGGCTGTGAAAGGCGGCTGATTGTGGGCTAGTCTTTCGGGAGGTAAGTCACCCAGGGGAATTTTAGAGGGAACTCCCCTGTAGGTTTTACACCATTGACATCTGTTGCATATATAGCGAAGCATGCTGCGTAGTCCAATTATGTGGTAGCGCTGTCGGAGCTCGTTCATCACGGTCTGGTGGTTACCGTGATTAAAGACTGCGTGCGTATGATGCACTAGCAGCCGTGTAAATTCTTCCTTTGCATGTAAGACGGGCAGGTTGTATTCTTCCTTAACTCTGCTATCAAGGTACAATATCCCGTTGCGGTCGAGTTTAACAGCAAGCTTGTGAAAAGGGGACCTCTTCGGTGGTCGCTGCCCAGCCTCTATAATCCTCAAGTCGTCCGCGAACGAGATGCTCTGACTCCTCTTGATGAGCAGCAGTTCTGCTAGTCTGATATGGTCAGGAGATATTTCTGTGTTTACTTTTCTCTTGAGCAATTTGGCTTTAGATGCCTCAGCTGAGAGCAAGACGGTGGCAGCAGCGCGTACCAGGCGCTTATAATTCGAGAACCTTTCGACTTTAGGTAAGTAATCGCTATTATTTCGGTCTATACAGACGTGAACCTGCTTAATAGTTCTCTCCTCCCCTGAAGGGGGTAGGGGAGCCGCGGTCTGCTTTTCGCACGGCCATGTCGCGGGGTCGTCTAAAATAAAGCTAGGTCCCGTAAACCATCTATGTTTCGAATTAAAATTCGCCGGAATGCATTGCAATAAGTCGGGTCCGGTTAGTAGCGCGTCATTTAGGCATTTTCCCCCGCATTTAGCCGCAGCATCGAATACTAATCGCACCTTACCTTTTTGAGGATGTACTACAGAAAAGTGAGGTAAGTACCAAGTGCGAGGTGATGTGGCCGGGGTGCTCACTAATTCCGCGTAACCCGAACTTAGCAAGTTATTTATTTGTTTAGAGTATTCTAATTTTAAGTTTACATCCTTATCTAACTTATTTTCCAAGTTATAAAGACGGCTGAGGGCCTGTTTCTTATTGTCCGGCATTACTTCATTGTCGGTTTTCCACAATAAGCCTGACTCATACCGATCGCAACCGTCAATTTTCTTGCAAGTTTTATTTAAAACAGCTAACGCGCGCTCGTCCGGGTCCGACTTAGGTTTACGCGGCTCTATACCTAACGACTCTAAGCTAAAGTAATTCCTTATCAATTCTAGCGCGGGATCCTCGGACTGCGAAGTTCTTACGTGACTTATAAACGGAATGTTATTTTTGCGCGAGCTTGCGTCCAGCCCGTGCAGGACCCATCCTAGCTGAGTTAGCGACGCTACTGGCTGGCCCTTATTTCCGACACGTAGTTGTCTCGATGTAATTAAGTGCCAGTTATCTTGGCCGATAAGTATTGTCGGTTTAGCCTGCTCGTAACAGAGTTCGTCCTCTAAGTCCGCTAGGTGGCTGCACTGTCGCACTAATTCCTTACTTATTGTCTGCGGCGTAAGGTTCAAATTTCCGATTGTGTTCGCGTTTATTTTTTCAATATTTCGACTACACGCGCCGCGGATCGAAATTGATATTTTACACGATTCGTGGTCGTCAATTTTATTACCCCCTACCCCTTCCAGCTTTAGGAGCTGGCTGCGACCCCTAGGTGCTACGATGTCCGCTACCGTACGCTCGACGAGGGTCAATGTAGAGCCTTCGTCCAGCAGGGCGTACGTGGCGGTGCTGCCCTCTGGGCCGCTTATTTCAACCGGCACAACTTTGAGGTAGGTGTTAGACGCGCGAACGTGATTAATTGAGCTTATATTTCCGCTAGCGGGCGGTGCTGCACTACCGGTGCCATGAAATAATTTATTATGCGATGCTTCACAACCGTTTACGCCACACGGAATGTATTTACATCTGAAAGTTCGCCCGTGCGAACTATTTAGGCATCTAAAACAGAGTTTACTATTCTTAGCCGTGTCCCATCGCTCCGACACGCTAAGTTTGTTAAAATCAGCACAATTAACAGTCGTATGGGAGCCTGAACATACGGGACATCTATTAGAAAAGTTTGACGGCGCCTCCGTCACGGGGCGTGGCGCCACTGTCGTGGGACGCGGCGCCTCTGCCGCGGGGCGCGGTGTGCGATGCTTCGGCCTAACATACGATTCTTTTTTGAATTGAGGTCTACTCGCGGTTGCTACGGTTTTACGCGGCTCGTACATATTTTCGCAGTCCGATCTATCGCATGAACTATCGCTATCATAACGCGACGATTTCGGAGCTCGCGTGCGAGTCGTGTTTACCGCGCGCGGTCTTATTATCTTGCCTCTCTTTTCTTCCTTAGCCGTTTCGTATGCGAACATCGCGCCGCACTGATCCGCCATAATATTTAAAAATCGAGACATTAACTCGAGTTCCGGCGCCCCGGGGCGCTCCGACTTGAACTCGTACCACTTATATTTTAAAATAATGTTTAATTTATCGACTATGCGACCTACTAACTCGGGAGAATACAAATATTGCGGTTGATTAAGCGACTTTATCGCCGCTACCGTGTTCGATATTTTATTCGCGAAACTACTAACGTTGCGCCCGTCTTCCGTCATGCGGGGCAAACGTTTTATATTTTCAATTTCGGAAAGAATAAGTAGTTCGGGCCTGTCGTATCGCCGTTCTAACGTATCGATTATTTCGTACGGATCCGATACCGTGTATAGCAAGGCTCTAACTGTTTCGCGGGCCGCACCTCTCAATGCTTTTCTCAGCCGAGCTACGTTTTGTACGTCTGAAAACATTTCCGCGGTGTCACTAAATACGGATTTAAATGCCATCCACTCGGTAATTGTACCGTCGAAGTGGGGCAACTCGTGGATGAATTTAGGCGTTGATTCCGACTTACTAGAATTGACCGCCTGAACTATCGCGTTGGCTAGCATCGTCATGTCGTTTAGCGGCGCATTACCGGTGCGCGGTTCGTTTCTTTCGGTCGGACGCGTATCTCTTCCCGGGTTTTGAGCGTTTGTCGACGGCCTAACATATTGCTCCGAGATCCAGCCTTCTATCCGGGTTTTATCTACTCTGGGTGGTTGGTCCGCGTCGGTGGACTCTTCTAGCTCTATCCTAGCTATTTCCAGCCGACTCATGGCAGCTGCGGACGCCGCCCTAGCCCGTGCTAGCTCAGAGTTATGGAACTCTAATTCGGCCTGCAACATCGATAATTTGCTGCTCGCTCTGTCCCCGGGGACGTTAACTACAGTGCCCGGCGCACTTCCTACATTTTCGACTGCGTTGTCGATTTGCGCGGGTTCTGTATTTTGCGTCGGTTTAGTGGCCCTAGCGTTGGTACGCGCGCTGTTTTCCGTCGTGTCTTCTACGCCGGTGCCTCTGCTCCATGTGTTGGTTTCCTGGGACGTGGTCTGCCCAGACGACGGCGTCTCGTCTTGCGAGGGAGTGGTCTTGCCCGAGCGCAACACACGCGCGTTCTCCATTGCGCACGAGGGGGCCCTAACCTTAAAACTAACACTTTTCACTTTCACTTTTCACTTAATGTCTTTAACGCGACCTACAATGCCTACCAAGCCTACTGCTATCAGCCCGGTCAGCTTACTACCGCGGTGACGCCGAACCGGGAATGGGAATGCAGGGGGATAGGAAGGTAGGAACCTCCCGGTAGAGGGCGCGGGCGCTCACGGGTGCATTAGAGTGCGGGAGGAATGTCCGCACTCGACGTTGCGTGCCAACCTGTGGCCCCAGAGCGTTACCGTACCGTGCCGGCGGGGTCTGACTATGCACCTGGGTAGGTGTGTGGAGGCGTCAGGTCGACCACAATGCTTCTGTGCGCTCTGCAGGGGCCGTTTAACACCGCTAGGTGGCCACGCACGTGTATGAAGATTGCTTCCAAGTAATTGGTGGAGGTAAGCAAAGCCAACCACCAACACTCGCGCGTACTTGTTTCTATTTTCACTCTTGCAGGTAGACGCTGGCCGTAGCTGCCGGGGCCTCGTCTCTTCTCCTGGGCTTCTTTCTTCAAGGGCTTCTATCTTCCCGGACAGGTCGCAGTCTTCAGGCGAGCTTCTGTCTTTTCTTCAAGTCTTCTTCCAGGACTGGCTGCCGTCTTCAGTGGCGAGCTTCTTCACGAGCTGGCGCAGTGATCCGGCTCGAAGGACCAGCTGTTGGCGACACGGCAGCTCTGCGGGGCCGTGGTCGTCGGGTAGTGGACTGTAGCTTGAGGGTTGTGAAGTCCTGGAGAAGGAGCGGGAAGTCGAAGTAAAACACCAGGAGAATCTTGGAACTGCTATTTGGCAGAGTGTTGGTGCGGCAGAGTTTCCTCAGGCATCTGCGGTGTTGTGAATGTGAATGTTTTTGCACTGAGAAAGTGCGTATTAATATTGTGAAATTGCACTGATACAGCCTATGGGGTGTATCAGGTGTTGTCGTGTATGCGCAGTCCGTTTATTTAAGCAAAATACAAATTTGTTCAGATTTCATTAGCTGACATTCTTATAAGATAATACAATAGTAAACAGGCATTCTTATAAGACTAATTACAGTAAAAACGTAAAATAAAGTTTAAAAATAAAAGAGACAACAATAACATTAACGTGAGACACACTGCGCGTAAGCGAAAAAGGGACAACAATATCGATTGTGTGAGACACAAGATAGGAACATTCTCTATACAAATTATCTGAAATCTACACATTAACAAAATATACTACAACTAAGTGAACTATGTATTATTATACAGCATAACATAATTTCAACAGGAAATATATTCATAAAATACCTAATACGACAAAAAATAAAACCTAAACTATATTTTGCATAGTGCGAAAAGGACAGCAATAATTCAATATGGTAAAAAAAGAGACAAAAGCGTAACTTAGTTTTCTAATAAGAAATAAACAGGAATAAAACTAAGCTATTATTTACAATAATATTCCATTGTTTTATTTTATTGTAAATTCGATCAATCCAAACTTAGGCCTTTACATCCGTTAATGGATGATTTATACAGTATTCTCCGAGCGAAGTAACCACTGTTGAAATACTGTAGTGCCTGGGACAGTTGGTTTTTAAATGTCCTATGGTTGCCCAAGCACATACGGCATTCTCGCAACATAGTCAGCCTAGTCCAGAGGAATGAACTGGTCAATACGTCTGGGGCCAACTATGTGCGGGTTTCCTCACGATGTTTGCCTTCATCGTTAGAGCGTCCGTATAATGTACTTGAGATCTGAAAAAGTCTCATTGGTACACGCCACAACCTTGGATTTGAACTTGCACTCTCTCGATTGCGAACCAAACGGTCTACCCACTAGGCCACGGAGCTCTATTTATCCAAAGTAACATAATATTACATGCAAAGATCTTAAATACTATACACAATATCCACGAGACAGGCCTGACCTAGTGTGGAGTCCTCTAGTAATAAGTAAATTTTGTGATGTTATTTCATGAAATAAAAGATTATTTATTTATTTATTTATTTTAATATTTAAGATTATACGTATATTTAATACACATCCAAGACCTAGAAACACAGAAAAACTTTTATGTCCCGTCAGCGGGATTCAACGAGTAATCCCCCATCAAGAAAACTAGCGAAACAAACTTGGTAAATAATAATATTTACTTTGTGTTCTGTAGTCCAGCTTTGGCTTATTCATTTGTTTCTTCTAACACAAAATTCGGATTAAATTCCATCCCTCGAGACAAGCTTAAGCTAAAACCGTACGGCTAAAAAGCATTTGAATTTGGAAACTAAACTGAGGCAGTGTATCGATTTCTAGTCGATCTCGACACTTAAACCTCAGAGGACCCTGTAAAGGATCGAGACGGACACTTTGAAGTATTTTGTGTATTTTTTTTAATAATAGGCTCTTGAGACATGAGAGACATATGCTTAAAGCATTTTTTTCGTAAAAAGGTCGTTTTCAGCTTAAGCTTACAAAAAGGTATTAAGTCTACGGCTTTAAAAGTATTAACCTTTTTGCGGTCCGTCTTAGCGGCCGAATTGATGACACACAGAAAAAACTGTTTATAAAACTACGTTTATTTTCTCAAACATTCGTGAAACAACCCTTCCACTCGCCACTTCCCGTCCACTTAAATCTTTAACTTAATCTTAACTTCCAGCTTTATTTCGATAGTGGAAATCACAAATTGGGGAAAAACTATGTAATGCTTTTGTGTGTGACTGACGCATATCGGCTATTGACGACTGTGATTGCCACCGTTAACTCTGGACGGTTCACTTTACTTCGTATAAAAACATTTTCGCCTAGAATTTGCCGCTAAATTAGATAAACTTTTGTCATTCGCTCATTCGTTCATTTTATATGATACAAAAGATGGCATTAACTAAAGGAACGCTGCAAATCCGGAATTATTTCAGTAAAGCCAGACAATAAACCATAAAGCATTGCAGAACAACGGCGATCCAAAGTATAAACGAAACGGTCATCGCTCACAACTGTAAATAAGTCTGTTCGTGGAATCATAAAGTCCGGTACATTTTTCCGATGGTCGTACGCACTCGGTACTTGTTGACGACAAAAATCTCAGAACTTTGATGATGAGCAGAAGAGTAGTACCGCTGACGAGACGTGCCTAGGCAAAAAAATAAAAAAAATCGAAAAATAAAGTATTTTGCTAAATAAAGTAACATTGTGCTCTCTAAGGCACTGAGGTCATTAACCTCATAGAAACAGGTGATTTAAAGGGAGAGCAAAGACTTTGCCTCAATAACATCAATAAGGCGAACAAAACCCTCGTTAATAAGAAAAGAAAAAAATACAATCAGTTATGTAAGTTCAATGACCTTAACAGCGCCGTAAAGACCGTAATGTAATAATTTTATTTTGTATAATTTTTGTTCTAATTTCTTAATTATTTTCTGTTCAAACGTCTTCACATAAACAGTAGGTCATAATTATTATGCCTCAAATATCCGTAATTTATTTTGATACAATCGTTTCTAAATTATATAACGTCAAACGTTACCAGAAATAGCGACTCTTATAATCTGTACCCCAAGCAGGAACATTTTGCGGTATCGTTACGTGTACGTAAGCGAAAATTATTGTATGAAAACCATGAAAGCGCCTCTAGCGGACGTAACTAAAATTTTCATACTAAATTTCTCATATTTCACATTTACGTACACGTAACGATACCGCAAAATGTTCCTGCTTGGGGTACAGATTTCAAAGTGATGAAGCTTCATCATCGACACTTTGAAATCTGAATAAATACATTTTATCTTTGTGTCCAGCTGGACTTTATATCGCCCGAAATTATTTTCAAGTAAAAGCATTCTTAAGCCCCATGTGGGCACTGTGCAAAATTCACCTTCTGCCATTTAAAATAAATGGACCATAATAAAAAAAAAATCTGCCGCTCAGTGCGTACTCGGCGCCTCATTCGTGGATCATAAAATCCCGTGCATTTTTCCAATTGTATAATTCTGGAATGCAATATCTGTCACGCATTGCCGTTAATGGTCTGTGCTCACTTTAATGCTCGTATAACTATTTTTATGTCCGTACTTTGTCTGATTTATCCGCTCGTAAACTCTCACCGCCCTCGACGTCGGGGTAAATCAGGAAAGAGATGGTGCAACAAATGGGAAATTTTACAATGAAAAAAATATTCTGAGAGAATATCTTCAGATAGCCTTCCGATTTATGCGACTGCGACCCGCGACGCGACCAGGAAATCAGCCAATCAGGTTCTCCGGTCACGCTCACCGGTCGCGCGACACGGGTTGCGGGGATTAAATTTAGAGATCCATGTAAATTCATACTATGCAGTGGCTCCACGACGCGAGACCGCGACCAACACACCAGCCATTCAGGTTCTCCGGCCACGCTCACCGGTCGCGCGACACGGGTCGCGGGGATTATTTAGTGCTCCATGTGTAAATTCATACTAAGCAGTGGCTCCGCGACGCGAGACAGCCAATCAGGTTCTACGGCCACGTCCACCGGTCGCGCGTCGCGGGTCGCGGGTCGCGGGAATTATTTAGTGCTCCATGTAAATTCATACTATGCAGTGGCTCCACGACGCGACGCGAGACCGCGACCAACACACCAGCCATTCTGGTTCTTCGGCCACGCTCACCGGTCGCGCGACACGGGTCGCGGGGATTATTTAGTGCTCCATGTGTAAATTCATACTAAGCAGTGGCTCCGCGACGCGAGACAGCCAATCAGGTTCTACGGCCACGTCCACCGGTCGCGCGTCGCGGGTCGCGGGTCGCGGGAATTATTTAGAGATCCATATAAATTCATACTATGCAGTGGCTCCCCGACGCGAGATCGCGACCAGCACACCAGCCAATCAGGTTCTCTGGCCACGCTCCACGGTCACCCGTCGCGGGTCTCAGGTCGCCGGGATTGTTAAGTACTCCATGTAAATTAATACTAAGCAGTGGCTCCGCGACGCGAGACCGCGACCAACACACCAGCCATTCAGGTTCTCCGGCCACGCTCACCGGTCGAGCGACACGGGTCGCGGGGATTGTTTAGTGCTCCACGTAAATTCATACTATGCAGTGGCTCCGCGACACGAGACCGCGACCAGCACACCAGCCAATCAGGTTCTCTTTCCACGCTCCGCGGTCGCCTGTCGCGGGTCTCGGGTCGCCGGGATTGTTTAGTGCTCCATATAAATTCATTCTAAGCAGTGGGTCCGCGACGAGAGACCGCAACCAGCACACCAGCCTATAAGGTTATCTGGCCACGCTCACCGGTCGCGCGTCGTGGGTCGTAGGTCGCGGGGATTATTTAGTGCTCCATATTATAAATTCATACTAAGCAGTGGCTCCGCGACGCGAGACCGCGACCAGCACACCAGCCAATCAGGTTCTCTTTCCACGCTCCGCGGTCGCCTGTCGCGGGTCTCGGGTCGCCGGGATCGTTTAGTGCTCCATATAAATTCATACTAAGCAGTGGCTCCACGACGCGAGACCGCGACCAGCATACCAGCCAATCAGGTTTTTTGGCCACGCTCCCCGGTCACGCATCGCGGGTCGCGGGGATAGTTTAGTGCTCCATGTAAATTCATACTAAGCAGTGGCTTCACGACCCTATTTCGGTCGCGGGTCGCGGGGATTGTTTAGTGCTCCATGTAAATTCATACTAAGCAGTGGCTTCACGACCCTATTTCGGTCGCGGGAATAGTTTAGTGCTCCATGTAAATTCATACTAAGCAGTGGCTTCACGACCCTATTTCGGTCGCGGGTCGCGGGGATAGTTTAGTGCTCCATGTAAATTCATACTAAGCAGTGGCTTCACGACGCGAGACCGCGACCAGCATACCAGCCAATCAGGTTTTTTGGCCACGCTCCCCGGTCACGCATCGCAGGTCGCGGGGATAGTTTAGTGCTCCATGTAAATTCATACTAAGCAGTGGCTTCACGACCCTATTTCGGTCGCGGGTCGCGGGGATTGTTTAGTGCTCCATGTAAATTCATACTAAGCAGTGGCTTCACGACCCTATTTCGGTCGCGGGTCGCGGGGATTGTTTAGTGCTCCATGTAAATTCATACTAAGCAGTGGCTCCCTATTTCGGTCTCATGTCGCGGTCTCGCGTTGCACGTCGCGCGTCGCTTGCATCCGTAGGGTACCTTAACGCTATCTAAGGTGCTACACGAAGCTATTATGTTGCAGTACAGTCTACCCAACTTAATGAATATATCAATAGATTTCTAAGGTTGTTTCATAAATTTTACTAAATTATGCGAGCGTCCAAATTTTCAATCAAACGCTTTAGGCTTTTAGATGTTTCTTTATTCGGATGTTCCTGTCACGCTAACCGCACGCTGACGGTCGGCACTGATGGGTCGAAATATAATTACGGAATTCTAGGAAGCGTTTTCGAATAATGCGTAGCTCTCGGACATTTCATATATTTCGGTGTCGACACCGACCGACGCGACGGTCGGCGAGCCATAACGAGCGCGCGAGCGATAGCCTACAATAAGAGGTTCTTCTAATAAGTCACTTTCTGTCTGTAGCGTCATACTGCTATCTAATCCATACTAATATTACAAATGGGAACTGAACCAATTGAAATGAAATTTGGTACACAGATAGCCTGAGTAAGGACATAAGCTACTTTTTATCGCAGGGAAATTTACGGTTCCCGTGGAATACTTTATTTACAGTTTCATGTAAAAACTAATAAACCGATTATCATGAAATTTAGCACATATATAAAGTAAACCACGGGGAAGAATATAGGCTACTTTTTCTCGCGGGAAATAGTGCGGTTCCTGTGGGAAACTTTATTACCAGTTTACGTAAAAATTTCTAAACCTATCATCATGTAATTTAGCACAGATATAAAGTAGACCATGGGGAGAGACATAGGCTACTTTGTATCGCGGGACATATACGGTTCCCGTGGTTTACTGTATGTGATTACGCGGTCGGAGCCACGGGAATTAGCTAGTAGATATAATAATATAGTAACACCCGTAATTTAACAAGCTCTCAACTTTAAGAATCTTTGAGAATGTAATTGGTACCTAATGCTACTTTTTTAATCAGGTGTGTAGTCAAATTACCGTAAATAATGTGTTTTTGAACGTTTATTAACAGTTTAATATGAGTGATTGGATTCGTTAAATTGGAATTGCCTAATGCTGCGGTTACAGCGTTTATTTTAGAACATGAAATGGATTTGACGTTAATTGTTTTGAAACAGAAGCGTTCTATTGTAAATCGAAATTGTTTACGCAAATAAAAATACCACTAAACGATTAATTTTAAGGTTTTACTAATATTTACGTAGTAACTATTTAGAAATCTGTACAAATATTAAGTACTAGATGTTGCCCGCAACTTCGTGCGCGCAAAAGCTTATTTCGCAGAAACCGTACATTTTTCCACGATAAAAATAGTCTATGTCCTTCCCCGTGGTCTACTCTACATCTATGCCAAATTTCATCAAAATAGGTCCATTAGTTTCGGAGTCTATTTGATGCAAACAAACGAACTTTTCCTCTTTATTATCTTCTAATCTATAAAATTTCCATGTCACAATGTTAGTTACCGTACTCCTCCGAAACGGCTTTACCGATTTTGACCAAATTTTATATGCGCATTCAGTAGGCTCAGATCGGCTACTATCTATTTTCCAAATAATTTATAAGGCAAAACAACGTTTGCCGGGTCAGCTAGTATTAAAGTATAGATGAAAATTTTACGAACATATATTGTTTCACGACTTTCACTTTTTACCCGACTGTACCAGAACGAGGCTTATGTTTTCGAGTGTATCGTGTATGTAGGTATATTTCTTTGGCACACTCTAGAGCTTGTTCACGGCTTGTATTATCGCATTTGAGATTGAGAGATATCATATGATACGTCATACGGCCCGTTTCAATTACTTATCAACCAATAACTATTTGTTAAAAACGTCAAATTTGTATCGCTAAAAACCGGCAAATGAAACATTTTTAACAAAAAGCTATTATTGGTAGATATGTAATAACCCCGTTTCCTTATTTTAACAAATAAGGAAACGGGCCGTTAGTCGTGAGAGTGACAATGGGGTACATCAAATTTATTTGATATCGTCGGGTTTTTTGTACTTTTGACCATCAGTATAATAATTATTGATACCAAAATAAATTATTTCTTTTCTTATGTTCCCTTGTAGTCTTTTACATACCAAGTAACAGTAGATGCAGCTCATTGGAAAGAATAGCGGGAAAATCGATGACGATGATGATATTGGTATTATCTCTCGCAAATTACCCTCAATTTCACCTTCAAGAGTTAAGTTCACCAAGTTACTTCTTGGTTAAAAATAATATTTGGGAATTTCATTAGGATCATATGTTAAAATAAAATTTCTCCTATGATAATATGCAAATAACATGTAATAAATCGTAAACATCCCAACAACTTATTATATTAATTTAAGATTATATCTGATCGTTTTAATTCGATAATATAATATTAATGCTCGTTATCGGGTAGGTATTATATAATTAAAAATTGCGTAGCCCAATTAAGTACCTACTATCTATACTATCACGATGCTTTTATAATTAAGGTTTGGTAAAATCAATTACGGATATTTCGGGCATACGATACTTGGGCAGAAATAAAAACCGTGTGGTATCGTGTAGGGAATGGAAGAACCGGTCTGATTTTGAGAACCGGGAATTTCGGGACTGGGCAATTTCGGAACCGGGATTTCCCGGGAAATTCGGGAATTTCGGGATTGGTGTTAAGACATGAAATACAAGTGTAATTACTGTCTAAAGAGTAATTCAAAATATAAGAATAACTTTTTATAATACAATTACAAATTAAATAAGGTTTTAAATGCAACTCGACACATCAGCCAACATGTGACCGCCATAGTAATGACAATATTACTGGCGATAGTAAAGAGCCGTAGGTCTTTTTAGTTTATTAGCATTTATTTATGGTTTTTAAATATGTTATTTCGAGTTATTTGATTTTTGCAAAATATCAAATAGTTGGGGTGCCCAGAATGCTATTAGTGTACATGCTCGAACATCTAGGTACCCTTCTAGAAGTGGCAGATTAGATAATTAAAAAACTAAATATTTAAATAACCAGACACACACTGACAAAAGTTATAAAAAAGACCATGACACGGATGTGTCAGATTATAATTATTAGTGTTGTTTATGCGCAAATAAGTATCTGATATGAAGTATATATTAATCTGACGATATGCGTGAAAGGTGGGAAGGGGTAAAAAAAATATTTACTCGAGTGTCAGAAGTTCAAAGGCGGTATTCAGTGAATCCTACAGATGCTCTAATTTGAAATTAAAATTTGTAATTAATATAATGCGTAACTATTTTTATAAGGAGAATAAAGAGTATTTAAATGACAATAGGTAATATCAATCTAAACTGCTCACCAACCCCAAAAGTAACCAATATGCATATTACTAGGTATACAAATATATACGTATATATTTATTAAACAATAAAACAGTCGCCACACAGACCTTGTAGGCCAAGTCCCAAGATGTTCAATTTAATCGTCAATACCATTGGCTCCAGTATTGGTCGGTCGTCAGTCGATGTGTGGTGCTATCATACTACATATTAATATTAAATACGGCATACTATTATGGTTATTATTTTCTCGCACCGCTCAGTCAACTTTTATGTACAGAATCTATTATCTAATACAAACTTCTAATTGTATCCTTTGTATAATATTTTTAATTTTTGTCTTTAATTCGCTTTCGGAAATGATTAAAAATTATTTTTTAGCTAATATTAACAATTACCGATGATAGTTTACTTAAATACTTGTTAAATTTAATACAATTTGTTCGGTACCGAAAGTACCGAAATTCCCGGTTCTCAATTTTTGATTCCCGGTTCTCTGAGCGATTCAAAATTTCGGGAATTCCCGGGAATTTCGGGACCGGGATTTCCCGGTTCCATACCCTAGTATCGTGGGAGTCGTGGGACACCAGATAGGAACGACGTTCCTTATTTTAAAATATTAATTTCAAGTTCTATTTGAGGAATAAAGAAAATAATAATTATTCGGGTATACATTTTTTATTATGATTTTTTCATTGATTAAAAAAACTATAAAAAAACTTTACAAAATTATCTTAACACCTTTATTTCATTTACAATGATTTATTAAAATATATAATAATAATAATAACAGTCATCACGTAGGATATACATTAGACACTGTATAGGTATCAAATATAGACTATACATAAAATTCTTACGTTTTACGCCGACCAGGGTGGGTACCCTAAAACCCATAAGTAACTTTCGTTCCAAAAAATAAAATAAAAACGAAAAAATATTTAAGCGAAGAAATTTGTAAATTTTCCGAAGTACCTACCTAATTGATCTGTAGTAGGTATTAAAAGGATCTCTCCGAAAGCCCTGAGGCTGGTCGGGTTGAATACGGCCGTAATAGGCAATCGGACAATTTTTTTTTATTGCTTAAATGAATAGTACTCTTAAATATGAGTAACTTCTCAGAAGAAACCGTATATCAAAAGTCAATATTTTCAAAGGTACAGCGATTTGTATAAAAAATTTCGCGAGCGTCCTAAAAACGCTCCATACTAAAGTCGACCTACAAATGACGTCACTTGTAGGTTATAGTATATGAAGTAGTATATGAAATATATGGCCGCCGGAATATATTTGTAAATATCTCCCATATTTGTGCGTTTAAGTTCATACTTACCATAATGAATGTTTTTGTATATGATGTGAGTAAACTAATGATGTAGGTTTTGTTTACCAATTTTGCAAAAAAAAAAATTTTTTTTTGTGACTTTTTAAATGTATTTTATTAGTAAACTACACATAAAATAATATATTTTTTTACATTTACCAAGTAGTAATGCCTCAATATTTCTGAATATATTAATGAAACCAAATATTTCAGATGTAGTCCGATCCCCTATTAGGGAGTTATTATGAAGTCTAGTTATTGTATGAACTTTTAGAAATGTTTTCTTTAATATTTTATTCATTGTACACGCTATGGCCTGCGGCTTTGCACGCGGAGATGCTGAAAAAATAGCACTGTCGCAAGACCGCAAATAACATAATATAGGTTAACACACCCAATTGCTAGCACTGTACCTAATTATCAGCACCCCGAACAAATAGTAGAATTATAAGCTTCTCTGTAATTAATTTTTGTTTCCACTTAATAAAAACGAAACTTGAATGTTTCTGGAATCTACTGCCAGCGACACCATACTTTAAACTATAAAGTATTTTCCTCTGTAATAATCGAGGTTATAATTGGACCCTTTTTTTAAAGTGCTGATAATTGGTACTCTCACCCTACTATATTATTACATACACTCCTAGTTAGAGTTCCGTAATACCTACTCAAGGAAAATTCGCTGTGTCCCTCCGCTATCTGTCTATCTATATTATGTCTGTCCTCACTTCTACCTTCCTGAAGTTATGATAATATATAAGTAGATGCAATTTGGTATAGTTTAAATATTATATTGTGTATAGATCTTGGTTTCGGCAATAATTTTATATTAGGAGTGACAATCCTTGCAATATATTGTGAAGTGGGAATAAAAAATATTTTTTTCATTCTACCCTACCGTGTGGTAACATCATTGAAAGGGCTTTTATCATAAAGGCAAGGTTTCATACATATTTTTTTTACATAGTCAACCATTTCTAAGTAATCGGCATCCAAAGTAGTTTTTTAAGTTGGCTCTGGCATTTGTAAAATATAGGGATATAGTAGAGGAGGGGAAGAGGGGATTTCGGGAGTAGCTCGAGCGTGTCAGATTAAGCTTGTATAGGCTTCCGACATGTGTCTAGTTATCATGGTATAGAAATCAGATTTCTAACGTGGTGGGTTAAAAAAAAATTTTTTGAGTATTGAAATGTCATCCAATCTGTCAGATTAAGAGAGGGGCTGTTTAGTATACCCCAAAGAAGCTTCCATAAAAAGCACTGACGATTCAAAGGTTAGGTTAGCCTGTAGGGACATTTTAAAATATAAAAATATAAAGCTTCATATTTTCCTAACTAAGCTTTGCAGATATTTTATTTTGCACTAAACTAAACGATTTAGTACTTGTTGTCTAAAATATAATAATAACTGACCGAAATAAGCAATTTTCTGAATATATTTTCTTTTCCAAAACTTTAAAATGGCCGCAGTTTCTGAACCCACCGCTAAAATAAAAAACGCTTTTATTATTTTTTTATCAGTTTTACCTAATGTAAAAAACCTACTAGATCTCCATGACGCTCGAGCGACTACAAAATTAGCACCTTCCCCTCCCCTACTAATAGAAAATTGTAAGTTTCCATGCTGATAGATCATGCTAAAACTCTTTAGGTATCTTCTGTAAAATAATCATATCGCAAGTATGTACCTATAAGCATAATCTTTTTTTTTTTTATGAAATAAGGGGGCAAACGAGCAAACGGGTCACCTGATGGAAAGCAACTTCCGTCGCCCATGGACACTCGCAGCATCAGAAGAGCTGCAAGTGCGTTGCCGGCCTTTTAAGAGGGAATAGGGTAATAGGGGAGGGTAGGGAAGGGAATAGGGTAGGGGATTGGGCCTCCGGTAAACTCACTCACTCGACGAAACACAGCGCAAACGCTGTTTCACGCCGGTTTTCTGTAAGCCCGTGGTATTTCTCCGGTCGAGACGGCCCATTCGTGCCGAAGCATGGCTCTACCACGTAAAAATCTTTTGTTATTACCTACAATTAATACCGGAGTCGAACCTGCGCCATTTCGTAATTATTTCAAGTGCTCTACCATTGTGTTCGGACTACCAAAATTTTGGTTAAATATCACAAATCGTTAAGCCACAAATTGACGTTTATTTAAATGAAATGTGCATCATTACAAGAGCTGACGTAAATACGTCTATTAAACTTTGAATATAATTGTTTTGCTGAGTCCAGTGCTTCTGTTAAAGTAGAAATCCCGTTAAGGCTTCCAATCTTGCAAATAGCAACTTAGATAACGACGCGCTAAGCTTAGAATTCGCTAACAATTTTAAACTTTGACAAGAGCCTTTATGATTTGTTTCGTGCAATTTGGAGCTATTAAATCGTGGAGTTACGAAATGTCTAAATCAAATATGAGATTAATTTAATGTTTAAAATGAGTGAATGTTTTTGTTGTAATAATTAAATTATATTATGATGTTGTAAAAATATATCCAAGGCGATATAATTCTGTGGGTAAAGAAGGAATTATTAATTGAGTATTAGATAATTAAAAAATCTATTTATATGAAAATGAATGTTTGTCTGTATGCCCTTTATAGAATCGTAAACTATGCATTTGATAATGTGATGATCTGTACTCTGTAGCAAAGGAGCCAAAGAAGGTTTCTGAGTTTGTACGACCAATTTTGGACAGATGGCGCCAATGTCATTTTTAGGGTTCCGTAATACTTAAGGAACCCTTTATAGTTTCGCTCTGTCCGTATGTCTGTCTGTCTGTCTGTCTGTCTGTCTGTCTGTCCGCGCCTCTAGCTCCTGTAATTATGAATATAAATTGATGAAATTTGGTGCAGTTATAGATTGTGTATAGATCACGGTTTCGGGATTATAAAAAAATAATAATTTTATATTTTAGGGGTGGCTCTTCATACATGTGAAGTGGGGATGAAAAATATTTTTTCACTCTACCCCATCGTGTGGGGTATCGTAGAATAGGTCTTTTAAAATAAAGGCAAGGTTTCATACGTTACTTTTTTATAAAGTTGACCATTTTCGAGTAATCGGCCTCCAAAGAAGTTGGTAAGTTGGTCCCCCCCCCTAGCATTTTTAAACTATAGGAGATAGAAACTTGCAAATTTCCATGCTGATAGATCATGCTAAAAACTCTTTAGGAAAACTATTTTGAACCAAATCGGACAGTAACTTTCGGAGTAATTTAAAAAAAAGCATATTACGCGTTTATAGTTACGGAACCCTCCTTAGACATGTCCTGACATGCTCTTGGTTAGGTTATTAATTCTAAGGCGGTACGAAATTTGTCGGGCAAATTAGTATTGAATGAATTTTTGAAAATCGAAAAACGTGTGTCATATTTAAATTAATGAGTGTTCATGAAAATGTATACTCGTTGATACAAGTTGATACAGTTAATAACGTCTATCGGGCGAACTAGTATGATTACTAGTTCGCCCGATAGACGTTATTAACTGTTTACTACAAACTACCTACACCTGTGCTTACTACCTACAGTCTACACCTACACCTTCTACCTATATTTAAAACTTACACCTAAAACTACCTCTACAACCTACAATTATTTTGGCGACGCACGATGAAAGAATACACACATTATTAATTATTAAGCGTTATCGACCACCGAGGTTGAACTACTTCAAATAAAGTTCAAGTAAAATTCAAGTAAAATGAAAGTCTACACTTTCATTTTACTTTGATTGTATTGAAAGTGAAGCGACATGTTACTATGAACGGATTTTATGACTTTTCGACCAATCAGAGCGCGTTTCACGTTGATTTAACGTTTATAAAAACACCGTTTGAGAGTTTTAGCGTATCGGGACTTGATTGTAATTGTATTAATGGAGGTTTTATTTAGCCCCTCTGGCTTGAAGATTAGTACTAATATCGTTATTATACAGGTTGGTGTTAGAAGATTTTATTATTTTATTTTTTAAATCAGGTGATTGCGCATTGTTGGCTCATTTAATAATGTTATTTTTTATGTCTACTAATACAAATAGCTAGTTACGGCTGGTTGACAGAAAATTACTGCTTATTATTTGTTACGATGACAGACTTTTTCACGGAATGTTCAAGAAATAAGCAGCTTAAATGTTTTCTAATTATAAACTTTAATAAATATAAAATAATCGGCAAGTACCTGTTAGACAGTAGATAGTGGAAACTAGATAGATATACGTGGTCTTAGGTTTAATTAAATAAGCTCTAGTCTTAGATGAAGATGTTAATCAGGAAGACTTAAGATAAAATCCGGCCTGAATATGTAACGTGATGGTACATCTTGCACACGGACCATAGATCTCGATAAACATAGATATGACTTGATACTAAGAGTTTGATATAATATTTTCTTCTTTCTGTTTAGACGGAATTGAAGGCACATTGTTTATTTTTAAAGAACAAATTTCCATCTTTTTGGCAAATGATGGCCCGGCGTGATTTTCTTACGCCGGTTCATCTCGCCGGGTTAGTTCCTGAACCGGTGTTAGGCATCATGTAGACCGACGTTGAAAGAAAGTGTATATAAATACCAATTATGAATATTTTTTTTCACTTTGACTTGACTTTGATATTATAATGTTAACGTAATTATTTAATCTGTTATTTTGTACCCGGAAGCTGGTACCAACCATGTCTGCGGTTCCGTATTGGGGTATAACAAGAGAGGTATAGGCCATAAATTTAATGTATTTCTAAGCGTTATTTTTTAAATATTAGCTTTTGGCAAGCCTTTCTCTACTTAAACTTTAAATGTGCCAAATTTCACACTGATCCGTATGCACAATTCTCGAAAAACCATACTTGAAATTTTTGCTTCACGTATTAATAATATAATGATGATAATATTAACATAATACATTCAGATTTCAGAGCGTATATTTTTATAAGCTTAATATGTGCATGTGTAAGTTCAATTTAATATCCTATATCTACATATTATATTTTTATATTTATTAATTTCATCAAAATATTATAGAGGTAGGTATAGGAGGTGAAACTACTACATATGAGGTATGTAGTAGTTTTTTGCCAAATCTGTTTGTTTCCTCAATCTCTGGCACTAGTAGGATGTACCTAATCTAAATAAAGCTTATAATCCAAGCTAAATTTCCTTTCTGCCAAGCATCTTGTATTACATATTAAAATTATTCCATGCACCTAAAAGCTTAATAAACTTTGCTTAAATTTGCCAAATAATTTTACTTTTTCAGAAGCTATGAGAGAGAGATATATACTATGGAACTCAAGAAACCCTTCTTTTTATTACGCTAGTTAAAATGCATAGTTTTAGTCTTGGCCGATCCATCTTTTTTAAGCAAAGCAAGTCATTCCTTCTGTCCCCGAGCCACTCCACGCACTTTCCTGCTTACCAAGCTGCTTATCTTATTTGTGCGGGTGTCATAACACGTCTCTAATGAAGTAACTTAATCAGTATAGAACTAATACATATAACTGCTATAGTTATATTCACTAGTTCTATACTGTAAAGGCAAGGTTACACAGTGCGTGCTGATGACGTGACCATAGATAGCTACTTAATTACAGTCGGACAAGGATCTTTTGGCACTTGGATGGGGGCGTGAGTGTCGCAAATAAGAACAATATTTATTACTAAAAGTGAAATTTTACAAGACGGCGATGTTAGTACTGATTTTATCCACGTGCCAAAAGGTAAGTGTCGAAACTACAAAACAATACATAATACTAAAAGTGACATTTTACAAGACGGCGATGTTAGTACTGATTTTATCCACGTGCCAAAAGGTAAGTGTCGCAACTACAAAACAATACATAATACTAAAAGTGACATTTTACAAGACGGCGATGTTAGTTCTGATTTTGTCCACGTGCCAAAAGATCCTTGTCAGACTGTACTGTATACCTGTACTTGCATGGCAGTAGCTCGTCTCCTCTCACCCGACCACCCGAATTACGATCTGCTGATGTGGAAACAGACAGCTGCCTCTATGTACTCACCTTCCGCCTTCTCATGTGACAAATCAAGCACGCACGACGACTCGTGGTTCATACCACAATAAGTGCGGTAACAAAAATCCTTTGTGCTGCATTAATTACTTCAACCTGAAAATACTAGTCCAAAGATAAAGAAAACATGTATTTATATATGAAAAAATTCACATGGCCTAGTCACGCGTGTACGAGGAACTGTCTGTATCCAAAGATGTGCGTGCCGACGTTCGAGTTGCGAGTGAGTTACTCGTGTGTGCTGTCCGTGGTGTTGAAAGGTCATAAAAATGTTACAGTAACTCGGTTGCGAGCTACTAATCGACTCGCTCATGACAATAACACGTCATATTATGCCATTTTATGCGTCGTACAATGCGAGTAGCTGAACTACAGTAACTGGCTAGGCACACCAGCTCGCATTGTGTAACATAAGACGCTTAAAACATATGTAACACTGGTATAACGACTCCTTTCCACGAAGCCTATTAGTACCTCTCTAATGATACTTTCTAAGCGGTACTGGCCCACATTCAAAGAGTCTTTAGGACAAGTTTATACATGTAATGATGGCAAACTTTGCTTTGTATGTTTCAGATTCGGATGGTAGAATTATGTAACATTTGCGTCGAAATAGAGTCGTGTGTTATATTGATAGGAATTTACCAGTTCCAGTAGAAATATCTCAATTAAATTTAATTTAAATTCAGAAGGTGGCTGTGTCTTAACTTGAGTAAAACAGAAAATAATAATACGCTCACACCCATTTCCCAATATGAGCATGGTGATCAACGAGCCCAATTGGGGCAGACAAAGGCCACTGAACCCCATAGGGGTAAGCAGAGGCCACAGAGCAAATACATTTCGTGTAATACTATACTAATTATTACTACAATATTTCATTGATAAGATAGTAGCAAATTCTGAAAATACAAAAGACGTCCGCGTCGGTTGAAACGTTGATCATGTTATAACAGATTATTGAACAATACTTACCACTCGGTTGTATTGCGGTTTTAATTCCTTTCCCTAAACCTGTTCAATTTGTAGCTTTGAAGTACTGTAACTATGATCAGACCACGATCATCATAGAAAATTAATTTATATAATATTATTTTACTATAGAAAACTAATTTATCTGGGCACACGGCAGTGCTCCCCGCAAAGACGAGCTAAGCAATTCAGTACATAGATGGAGAGCTACTAGGAAATTTAGAGCAGGTGCTCGAGGCAACCTGAAACCTTATCCTACACTTCTCCTATTGTACCTCAACACGAGACTCCAGGACTGGCTGATTAGTAGCGGGACTATGTCAATAAACAAATTGTTGAAAAGTGATATTTTTCTATCCCAGGGGCTGTAATCATTAAAAAAAAACACATTTCAAAAAAATTTATATTAAGTTAGCCCCGCTTCTGACCAGCCAGTCCTGCAGTCTCATTTTGGGGTACAATAGAAGTACAACACAATGTTACAGCTTGCCTCAACCACCTGCTAGATAAATTTCCTAGTAGCTCTTGGGCTAACACAAGAATATACACGTTTCATTATAAGAGTTCGAATGTCATGTTGCACGTGCATGTGCAGTGTATGTCTGATGTCATAATATGAAACGCGTTTATTTTGGTATAGGTAATAAAGTTCAATTTTGAATATCTATCTTAAAATCATATCATCTCGTATCGTCGCGGTGTAAACTGACCCTTACTTAACACCGATTTAATGTAGGATGAGAGCCGGTCCACACGGCGCGTTGCGACAGCGTTGCGTCGACGCTGACGCGCTGTCATTTTACATACTAAAAACTGTACCGTTTACACTGCGTCGACGCAACGCTGTGACGACGCACGAACAACGGACAGCATCCCTCGAAACGAAGCGGGAGGGATAACCATGTTACGTTTACATCGCAACAACGCTGCGTTAACGCAGCACCCGTGTGGCCGGCATTGCGTTAACATGTTTGCGCTGCGTCTACGCAACGCGCCGTGTGGACTGGCTCTGAGTGGTACTTCACCGAATATGCTCTACAATCGCCTGCAGTAACCAATTGGCATTATTTCTTATCAATTTCAGAGTTCGATGACTTTTTGGTCCTAAAACGATATCTTTATTTTCTGTTTTATTGCGTAATGTTTTACAGTAATTTAGTAGATATACCAAAATTAAATTGTTTTCGCAACGAAACGCAACGTTTCAAGAGCAAGTTTTTTGAGTTTGCTTCAGCTTCAATATTAGAATCAAATATTTCAAAACTCAAGATAGGCGAGGACATTTGACAGAACAAATCTTCATACAGTAAAAAATTACGCCATCTTGGTTTTCGCCGTACTTCAAATGTCAGCCATCTTGTTTTCACCATACGCCAAATGTCAAAATGGCCCCAAAAACGCTTTTGCGGGGGCCATTTAACTGGAGACACTTTTTGCCTCAACATGCCACGCCGCCCACGTCTATCCTACTAATATTATAAATGTGAAAGTTTGTGAGAATGTATGGATGGATAGATGTTTGTTACTCTTTCACGGAAAAACTACTTAACGGATTTTGATGAAATTCGGTATCGCAGTAGTTTAGGCTCTGGATTAAAACATAGGCTACTTTTTATCCCGAATATACAGTGTTCTTGTATTTACGCGGGCGGAGCCGCGGGCAACAGCTAGTAATATATACGTCTATGATTAGAATACTTTCAAGAGACATTTTTAGCGTGAATATCCCAAAAGATAGCGAGTAATTATCGTCATAATAGCTCCGACAACGTGGCCTATCGTTAAATGTATAATTTTATCTTAACTAAGTTTTTATATCCGACCCTAAAACGGACTCATTAAATAATCGAGAGAGATAATGAGAACGACGGGAGGTTGTTAAATCTTACTTAATCCTAACTTTAATTCCCGGGATCTATTGGAAAATACTAAAATGCCAGTTTTTTAGCTTCAAGGAAAAGCCTATTCCGCAAATGTATTCGAAAATAATGTTGGTATAATACGAGTATGAACAAAAACATGTATTTTTCATTTGAACATATTTGTATATGTTCTAAAAAAAATTAAAAATGCTTTTTTAAAAGTAAAATAAAACCTTATAGTTATATTAATTAATTCAGAATCTATATAATTATATAAATTTATGTTATACTATTTATAACTCAAGAACGGCTGAACCGATGTGTCTGAAAATTGGTAAGGAGGTAGCTTAGAACCAGGAGATGGATATAGGATACTTTTTATCACGTTCCCGAGGGACGTGACATAAAACGTGGCACTATCTATATAAAAATTTCAATAGATAGGTACACAATATTGAATGTGAAATTATTCAGACACGTCAACGTGTGACAAAATTGTGTCATACCTACGCAATATGGTAGTACGAGTAACTAATCTGTGGTAAGTAGTGTGTGTTAAGTTTTTTTTTATTAATTTTATTTAAGTATTTTAACCATTATAAAAATAGTGTAGTTCACTCCCTCTCTATATAAACTTACTTAACTGTGCCAAATTCCATACTTCTCTGTTTGAATAATTTTCGTAAAACGCAGTACAAAGTTGTTGCCTTTAAACGTTGTAAAATATACTATACAATAGTCTCTTTTTAACGATTTAAGATTAATTAAATTACTTCTCCCTGACAAATCATACCCAGTTCGCTCAATCTATACATATAAAATCCTTTGTCCTGAATGACTGACGGATCAACGCACAGCCTAAACCGCTGATCGTAGAGACCTGAAACTTGCAGGGCTTGCTCTTTGTAATGCGTAGGCATCCGATAAGAAGGGATTTTCCGAAATTCGACTCCTAAAGGGGTGAAAAGGGGTAAAACAGTTTGTATGGGGCAACGTGATTCCTTGGTCCAATCTACTTCATATTTTGCACAAACATTATGTAACAGAATTGATGGAATTCGTGTATCATAGTTTATTGAAATTCGTCCCCTAACGGGAATAAAAAGGGAAAGAAAGTTGTTTGGGAGCGATTTGCTTTAAAGTTGATATAAATACTCCTTAGTGCTTTTGATTTAAAGCTCCCATTCACAAGCGATCGATCGATTTAGTTTTTACAATTTAAACATTTATTGGATTCGTAGTTGCAAGGAAATCAGTTTAGATAAAAATTGAATATAGCCTGAGATCCTACGACCGCCTTACTACACTTTTTATATGAAACTCGTATATATATGAGTAAATTTTGTTCCGATTTTTGACGCCCACAGCAAAAACTAGCTGATAGGTCTAACACTAATCATTTTGTGTAATAGTTTATCGTTAGCAATTTACTTTCAAATACGAATTAATTTCCAATTTGATCGAAGCAATCGATAGGCCGTGAGTGGGAGCTTTACTTTTATTTTGACATAATATATTGTCATCATGTTGAAAAATAAATCTGACAAGAATTCGAAAGTTAAATTTTCAATGAAAATATTAGTCTTTGAAAACTAGGCACTTAGATATTTGCGATTGCTGCATTTAATTATATATAATTCATAAAACATATATTATATACTAGCTGATACCCGCGGCTCCGCCCGCGTAAGTACAGTAACCCACGGGAACCTTACATATAAGGTGTCCCGCGATAATAAGTGGCCTATGTCCTTCCCCATGGTCTACTTTATATCTGTGCCAAATTTCATGATTTATCGGTTTAGTAGTTTTTACGTGAAACTGAAAATAAAGTTTCCCACAGAAACCGTACATTCCCCCGCTCTAAAAATTAGCCTATGTCCTTTCTCAGGCTCTAAACAACCTGTGTACCAAATTTCATTTAAATCGATTCAGTAGTTTTGGCGTGAAAGATGGACAAACAGACAGACAGACACACACTCTCCCATTTATAATATTAGTATGGATATTTCTGTAGAATATTTTGAGTGCTTAGTTAAATTTCTTTCTCTTTTGTTATTGTATATGTAATATTTAATTTATTTGTGCTTGATTTATTAGTGTTTAATATATAGGTTTTTAGTTTTTAACCCAAAACAGTGACTTAATTTTTTTTTTGTTTTTTTGTGCGCGCTAATCTCCGAAACTACGGAACGGATTTTTATAAAATTTATTACCGTAGTAGTCTAGGCTATGAATAAACACATAATATGACTCACTTTTTATCGCGGAAATGTTTTGGGTACCTACGGCTTTCACGCGGTTAGGATAGCTCTGCTTACAATTTTGTCTAAGTATTTCAATTCAATCGGTTCATATAAAGTAAAAGTTTTATCAATCTAAAGAATAACATAGAATAAAATTCTTTAGAATAACCAGATATTTGAATTAGTTAAAAGTTAAAACTTTACCTAGGTATTACCTAATCATTAGTGTGTATGATTCTATGAGGAATAAGTGAGAAGCTCGATGGCTTCGTGGTCGTACTGCTAACTCATCTCTCTCTCAAACTCAGCCGTGGTCCCAACTAGGAAGGATGATCACAATCCAAATTACTTTCATTAAGTTCAAATTCTACGCGCCTACTGCCAATTGCCAACTAACGTCTTCCCATTCAAAATATTTTCGAAATTGTTAAAATACTAATTATCGGCTACAAAGAAATCCTTACTTAATATTATACCTAAAAGCGAAAGTATGTATGTACATAATATGTTTAGTTTTTCAAGCAATAACTTAATACGTAACGAATTTAGATGAAATTTGGTATGGTAGTAGTTTATTTAGAATTAACACAGAGTACTTTTTGCAGCTTATTAAATTTTATTTATGGTAGAGTTCCCGGTAGATTTCTTGAGTGTACGAAGTCGCAGGAAACATTCAAATAAAATACAACTGGTACGGCTGTGCAGTGCCTACACCATTATGTATTAAATTTTGGTACCTATTGGTATTTTTCCGAACAAGCTTTCCCTCTGACTTAAACCCAATTTGACGCGGGCGAAGCTGCGGGCAAGAGCTAGTAACCTATATAACCTTTATATTCCACTATACCATGTGTCCCGACAACTGTGTCGGAGCCTTTAGTGGTAAAAAATATGGCATTTTTTATCGACAAATTGCCCCTCAAACTTTTTTTTCTCTTACGTTCTACATTTCTCTATCGTTTTAGAACAAAAAACAAGCAGGTAAATGGCCTATATTTTTTACAAAAAGCCAATAATTAAAAAATACACCAAAAAACTATTTTTTAAATTACCTTTTTTTTGTTTTTTATTCAAAGAAAATTAAAGCATATAGACGGGTCGCGCTAGGCGTATTCGAGGTGGTAAGTGGAAAATTTCTAAAGTCGCTGAATTTTTGTGTGTTGATAAAGTAGTCCCTGGGGAGCTTATCATTAAGTTTTGTGCCATTTCTGCCCACTGCGTTTTCAGCAATTCCATTATTTGTGGTTGATTTTTTTATATGGCTATAAAATATTGATTTAAAGTTTAAAATATTAATGGTATCTTTACTGGGACAGCTTCCAGAGTATGGATACTTAATTTGCATCGTTTTCGTCCAGTAAAAAATGACTTAGGGTAATTTTTTGAAAACAGTACCGGCAAAAATTCTAAAGTGTGATAAACGACTATTTTCTGTCTAAGACCACTAAAATAGGCCTAATTCCAAATTTTGTGCCATATTAAGCGACTTCGATTCGAGAAATTAAGTTTTTTAGTTTCCCTAAGCTAAAAACGCTCCAAAAACACATAATAGTTAAATAAAGTCCACGTATTCAATATTATTTAGTCATAAAGAATCTATATTCCAAATTTGTGCCTTTTTCATGGAGGGTTTAAATAATAAAATTCGCATATTTTACAACGATTACAAAATGTAAACTTGCTTTTGCCCGCAACTTTGTTTGCGTAGCACGAATGACGAAGCTGAATGTAATTGTCGCCTGATTTTATACAATACATAAATGCACAATAAAATTTGATATCCAATAGGCTTCCACATGAAACTTCGGTTATCTAAAACCAAAAAAAAATACAATTTCAAATACCTAATTTTAGTTCTTGAAATTAGTGGTTTAACCGAATAGTCTCTTCAGCTACATCATATTTATTGTAAATATAGTATTATTTAATAATAAAATAAATAAATTATTTCAACGCTTAAATTTTATACGTAGGTTTCTGAATACATGTTTCTAATACTCGTGGTTAAGGACTTATTTATTAGATTATTAATTGATTGTAATAATTTATATAATTAAATACATTTCACAAACCAACAAAATATTTGTATAATATATTGTTATTCATCCCGTTGACAATTTTATATCTAGGGGCACGGCAGGGCCCCGCCAAGTCGAGCCTAGTGAAGCATCAGAGCACTACGTATGAATGCGGATAGATCCAAGGTACTGCTTTTCGATATAATATGTTTACTATGTTTAGCACTAATTTATAATAATGTTAGTCTTATAAAATAATTGATTTATAATACCTAACGTTAGTCTTAATTTAATTTGTAATTTTATTATAATTTATAATTAGTATTATAAAAAGCATTAATTTGTGAAACTGGAAATAAAATGTTTTTTATTTTTGAATTTTTATTTATTTATTATTGCTTGTTAGTTTTATGTTAAAAATAGCTGATGCCCGCAGCTCCGCCCGCGTAAGTACAGTAAGTAGTATTAGAAGCTATAATTTTTTTTATTTTTAAGTTATTTTGTTTTTTGTATAACTGACCTTTGAATTACATCAATTTTAAACTTTGCTTGCCTTTTTGGGAACACTCCTTGACTTTTTATTTTTTTAAAGTCTCACGTCGTTACGCAGCCACGGAAAAATTAACCACAAATAATCGAATTGCTGAAAAGGCAATAGGCAAACATGGCACAAAACTTAATTATTAACTCCCTAGGGACTACTCTATCAATTACATATAAGTACAGAAAAAATTCAGCAACATTAGAATTTTTCCACTTCCCACTAAAAAACAGCTAGCGCGATCCATCTAATGAGTCAAAATGCATAGCTTGGCCGTTTCATTACTTCATGAGCTTTTGTATAAGGCACACCCCACACTAGCAATATTCGAGCGTCGTCGTTGTGCGAGAACATTGTGTTATCTAACAGTAAAGCTATGGACAGTGACTAAAATATTTTTTATCTTAAGCCTATTTTCTACTTTACGAGTTTGTAAATTCAAGCTTTATAGAGTTAGAGAACGTAGAGTGGACTCAGAAGGTTCTAGACGAGATCTGAAGACATTTTGTTATTGGCGAGTCATAATATTATGGTCTCGTCTTGGCATCATTAAACATGAAATAAATTTAAAATTAAAATTATAAATTTCGCATTTAGAACATTATTACTTGTCAAGTTGTCACATAAATTGTCATTTCATTTTGTCGTATTAATACGAAACTTGGGCCCCTCCCCGCGTGGCGAGAGGCCCGCACCCCGTATTCGCCATTGGTACATGATAAAAGTTGGTTTTTTACATTCTAATAAAAAAATCCCGCGGTTAAACACGGTTAAACTTATGGAATGTGTTTTGTAACACCATAATCATTATATAGATATGAACTCTACTAACTAGAAGTTTCATTAGTAGTTTTTATAGCGAGTTTGAGGAAAAAAAATGGAATATCTTTATACGAAATTGCCGAATGTGGCACAACTTTCTTACAGACTCAGATATTAACACTCTGAACAGTTTTTTAAGATTTGTCAGACATTAGAACAGTTGTGGGCCTGGTGGGACCATGTTTTATATAGTAGCCGAATACCAGGAAACCCCTGGTTGGATACGACTCAAACTGCATATGTGCATCGGTTAATCTTTCCTTAATATCGTGAAAGTAAAATTTTTAGCTATAATTTACTTTTGGGCCAATATCCATGAAAGACACAAAAACCTAAATTGCTACAAACGCAGCCATCCAAAATGGCACAAAATCAAATTTTAGACTTAGAAGAAGGTCCGGAAACTATATGCAAAAAATAAAAGACTTTAGAATCTTTGCACCCTCAAAACTTATCCAGACCCGTCTAATAATGGTTGTAAATTATTGTCCACATGTATAGCTACCAAATGAGACCTTTTTTATGTTACTAGGACATTTACATCAGTAGTGGTGGTCGAATTAGTACGAGAGCCCGGGTCTTGGTTACCAAAAAAACAAAATGGCTGCCATTACAAACGTGGGAGTAAAAACAAATTTCAGAGGCAATTCGTTATTAAAAAATGCCATATTTTTTTCCAATTAAGGCTCCGACATACTTGTCGGGACACATTGTATACAGTATATCTATGGAGATAGTCAAGAGTTCGTATCTCCGTTGCAGTTCATGGGTTGACTACGGAACCCCAAACAGCTTTATGGCGTTAGTTATGACTCGTGTTACATAACGGAAGTAAACATAGAAGATTGATCGCGCTTGCGTTACGGTAACACGTCGACTACTGACATTCATAGATTTATCTATAAAGATATTATAATATAATATATTGGATATATTGTATTAACAGTACGCACTAACATAGGCAATAAACACGTGATCGAGATTACTAACGAGTAATCTCGATCACGGTAATCTATACAATATATAAAATCCTTTGTCCTGAATGACTGACGGATCAACGCACAGCCTAAACCGCTGATCGTAGAGACCTGAAACTTGCAGGGCTTGCTCTTTGTAATGCGTAGAGATCCGATAAGAAGGGATTTTTCGAAATTTGACTCCTAAGGGGGGAAAACAGTTTGTATGGGACAACGTGATTCCTTGGTCCAATCTACTTCATATTTTGCACAAACATTATGTAACAGAATTGATGGAATTCGTGTATCATAGTTTATTGAAATTCGTCCCATAACGGGAATAAAAAGGGAAAGAAAGTTGTTTGGGAGCGATTTGCTTTAAAGTTGATATAAATACTCCTTAGTGCTTTTGATTTAAAGCTCCCACTCACAAGCGATCGATCGATTTAGTCTTTACAATTTAAACATTTACTGGATTCGTAGTTGCAAGTAAATCGGTTTAGACAAAAATTTAATATAGTCTGAGATCCTAGGACCACCTTACTATACTTTTTATATGAAACTCGTATATATACGCGTAAATTTTGTTCCAACTTTTGACCCCCACCGCAAAAACTAGCTGGTAGGCCTTACACTAATCATTTTGTGTAATAGTTTGTCGTTAGCAATTTACTTTCAAATACGAATTAATTTCCAATTTGATCGAAGCAATCGATAGCCCGTGAGTGGGAAGCTTTATTTTTATTTTGACATAATATATTGTCATCATGTTGAAAAATAAATCTGACAAGATCAAGCGAAAGTTAAATTTGATGAAAATCTTACTCTTGAAAAAGTAGGCACTTAAATATAAATTGCGAAAGCTGCATTTAATAATATATTATATTCATAATACATCCATACTAATATTATACATGGGAAAGTGTGTGTCTGTTTGTCCTTCTTCCACGCCAAAACTACTGAACCGATTGAAACGAAATTTGGTACACAGATACAGAGAGCCTGAGAAAGGATATAGGCTAATTTTTATCGCAGGGAAATGTACGGTTCCTGAGGGATACTTTATTTACAGTTTCATGTAAAAACTACTAAACCGATTATCATGAAATTTGGCACAGATATATATAGTAGACCACGAGGAAGGACATAGGGTACTTTTTATCGCGGAGAAATATACGGTTCCTGTGGGAAACATTATTTACACTTTCATGTAAAAACTACTAAAGCTATCATCATGAAATTTGGCACAGATATATAGTAGACCACTAGGAAGAACATAGGCTACTTTTTATCGCGGGACATATACGGTTCCCGTGGGTTACTGTTCCTACGTGGGCGGAGCCGCGGACATCAGCTATCTATACTTAATATTATAAAGTTTAAGAGTTTTTTTGTTTGAACGCGCTTATCTCAGGAACTACTGGTTCGCATTGAAAAATTATTTTTGTTTTGGATTGGTTGGATCCATTTATAGATGAAGGATTTAGGCTATATAGCATCACGCTGTGACCAATAGGAGTGAAGAATCAGTGGAAAATGTGGAAAAAACGGGGAAAATTATTCATCTTTGATGGCTTACGTTGTTTGTTTGAGCGCGCTGATCTCAGGAACTACTAGATCGAATTAAAAAAATATTTTTGTGTTGGATAGTCCATTTGTTGAGAAAGGTTTTAAGCTATATATTTAGGAGCGAAGCATCAGTGAAAATAATAATAATAATAATAATCTTTATTGCACACCACAAAAACATTCAATTATGATAACAATATTAACATGATAACTATAGTACAATTTGAAAATGTTGCAAAAACGGGGAAATTTATTTATTTATTTTATTTTATTTAATAATTTATGTACACATAATAATATACAAAGAAATCTTAAAACTAGGAAACAATTTAGTACAAAGGTACTACTTATTCCAAAATTGGTTTTTCTTCCAGTAGACCTGATACAGGAAAAAATACAGAAAAGTAACATATCTGGTGCGTACGATTATTACTATAATAAGATTAAGTTATTATAGTAATAATTTATTCATATTTGAGCTTTATTTGAGGGCTTTCGTTGCGTGCACTGCGTAAACGGCTCAATTTACTCAAAAAATATGTATGAAAGAATTATTCCTCTATAAATGTTCTAAAAAATCTTTTAAGATTGACTCACTATAACCTTTTATAAGGTAATCAAATTTGGTCGAAATTAATGCATTATTGCGCCATCACTTGACGCGGACAAAGTCGCGGGCAACAGCTAGTCTATATATATAAAAGAAAGTCGTGTTAGTTACACCATTTATAACTCAAGAACGGCTGAACCTATTTGGCTGAAAATTGGCAGGGAGGTAGCTTAGAACCAGGAAAAGGACATAGGATACTATTTATCGCGGTAAAATGTACGGTTCCCGTGGAATACTGTATTTACGCTTTTACGTAAAAACTACTTAACCGATCATCATGAAATTTGGCACAGATATAAAGTAGACTACGAGGAAGAACATAGATTACTCTTTATTGCATAAAAATGTACGGTTCCCGTGGAATACTGTATTTACGCTTTTACGTAAAAACTACTTAACCGATTATCATGAAATTTGGCACAGATATAAAGTAGAGCACGGGAAAGGACATAGGCTACTTTTTATTGTAGAAAATGTACGATTCCCGTGGAATATTGTATTTACGCTTTTACGTAAAAACTACTTAACCGATCATCATGAAATTTTGCACAGATATAAAGTAGAGCACGGGAAAGGACATATGCTACTTTTTATTGCAGAAAATTTACGGTTCCTGTGGAATACAGTATTTACGCTTTTACGTAAAAACTACTTAACCGATCATCATGAAATTTGGCACAGATATAAAGTAGACCACTGGGAAGGACATAGGCTACTTTTTATCGCGGGAAATGTACGGTTCCTGTGGACAACTGTATTTACACTTTTACGTAAAACTACTTAAACGATCATCATGAAAATTGGCACAGACATAGAATAGACTACGAGGAAGAGCATAGGTTACTCCATATTGCACAAAAAAGTACGGTTCCCGTGGAATACTGTATTTACGCTTTTACGTAACTACTTACCCGATCATCATGAAATTTTGCACAGATATAAAGTAGAGCACGGGAAAGGACATAGGCTACTTTTTATTGTAGAAAATGTACGGTTTCTGTGGAATATTGTATTTACGCTTTTACGTAAAAACTACTTAACCGATCATCATGAAATTTTGCACAGATATAAAGTAGAGCACGGGAAAGGACATAGGCTACTTTTTATTGCAGAAAATGTACGGTTCCCGTGGAATACTGTATTTACGCTTTTACGTAAAAACTACTTAACCGATCATCATGAAATTTGGCACAGATATAAAGTAGACCATTGGGAAGGACATAGGCTACTTTTTATCGCAGGAAATGTACGGTGCCTGTGGACAACTGTATTTACACTTTTACGTAAAACAACTCAAACGATCATCATGAAAATTGGCACAGACATAGAGTAGACTACGAGGAATAGCATAGGCTACTATTTATAGCAGAAAAATATGTTTGGGGATTAAGTAACCTATTTACTTAATCCCCATCCCCAAAGATTTAGGGATTTACAAATAATGTGATTTACACGACGATACTCAAAGGAAAATTCGAAGGTGAGGAAGTTCTCATTCCGAAGATCCCGATGATCCCTACCGAATACCGATATGCCGTTTGAGTTCAAACGACTTCAATTTCCGATCCGTCTTGCATTCGCCATGACCATTAATAAGTCACAAGGTCAATCCTTGAAAGTTTGTGGTCTGAATCTACAAAATCCATGTTTTTCACCTGGTCAATTATATGTGGCATATTCACAGATCGGAAGACCATATCTGCGTTATTTATTCTTGCGCCTGATAATAAAACGAAAAATGTCGTCTATTACAAGATGCTTTACTGAAGATTGCAACCCATGCAACAAAATACATGGCCCATTTTAACGATCATTAAAATAATTGATTTCTTTTTAATTATATCTATTATCCTAATGAAAAATTGCACTTAATGAAATCCAAAATCTGCTCATTTATTGCCTCTAAGGTAGAACAAAGTTTGCCGGGTCAGCTAGTTTTGGTATAAAAATATGTAGGCATCTATGAAAATTAATCCCTTATTTAATGTTATATTATGTTGGTCTTTTTAAAATAATAATTAATTTTCAGAAATATTTATTTATTTATTTTATTGATTCACCAACGGAACAACATTTGGTACAATATAAAAATAATACAAACAATGTTTTTTAAAGATAAAATGAGTTCTAATGATAGGTGAAATACAACGTGCGTCTGCGACAATGAGATGAGATGAAGTAAAATATGAAGTAATTGATGATAATGGTAACAAAGATGACTGAAAAAATGAGACAATTTTCTTCTTAAAACTAAAAACTAAATAAAATATAGTGCTTAACAACAAAATATATAAAAAATTTAATAATGATGTTTGAGAATACAGTAAATTTTTTATTATCTAAGTATTTTTAATTGTACTTATGTAACAGTAGCAAAATATATAATAAAAGTAAGGCTTCATTATGTTATTAATAATTAGGATTTGTACTACTTTTGATATATTGTTTCAATAAGTTTATCTGAGAGTATACAAATATCTGGACATTTGGATATAGCGTTTATTATATTTAGTTCATAATTATATAGATAAACTATTATTTTATCCTTAACAACTAACATTTCCCAAACTATATTATGTTTTTTACAATGTAATAATTATTTTCAGTTAATTGGTGTGTTAAATCACATAATAATTATTAGCAAGATAACAATTTTATCATATGAGGTATAATCTTGTTATATAATTTAAATATAAAGACGCCTATTCATGTTGCATATTACCGTGCTACCCTTTTAAAGACAGACAATATGTATGTAGGAACAGACCGGTGTAGTTTTTGCCAATACATAATGCACAGAATAACGAAACAATAATTTTTTTAGGTATAACGAGCGTCCACAGCATATGCAATATACACAAATATATATTATATATAATATAATATATACAAAATATAGACACTATTGCTGCCGAAATTCGTAGCACTGCTACGTAAGTCTCGTAGTATGGAAAGAACCTTAACTGAATAGAAATATGAAAATGCTTAAATTTGACTGCAACATGCTGATAGCAAGTGTTATGTTACATGTTTGATTTTACCAAAATATTTTGTACTCTGCGATATATAAAAGGTGACAGTTCTTACTTATAGGAATTTCACTCTGTCCGTCTGTTTTTCTGTATATGTCTGCATGTCTGTCTGTCTATCTGTTTTGTCATCACAAAAATAATCTTAGGGGTAGCTGTCATAAATGTGAAGTTGGAATGAAATTTCATAGTCTTTTCTCATCTACCCCACCGTGTGAGGTATAGTGCAATAGGTCTTTTTAAATAAAGATGAGGTTTGATAAACGAATGTTTGATGACCTCTGTGGCTCAGTGGTTGAGCGTGTTTTGCTCAAGTCGGGGTTCGCGGTTCGAATCCTGCCGAATGAACAAAAAGTTTTTATGTGTTCCTGGGTCATGGATGTGTATTAAATATGTGTATAATATAATAAAAATCTAAAATATATGTATAGTATAAAAGTATTAAATATATTTCCGTTGTTTGGTACCCGTAACAAAAGTTCTTCGAGAACTTACCACGAGACCAGATTGACGTGGTGTGAAGCGTCCATGGATATTATTATTATTATTTTTATAACGTTAACTATTTTAGAGGCCTCCAAAGTGCTTTACAAGTTGCCCCCCCCCCCCCCCCCCCATAAATATATTTCATTATATGTATATTCTCTAGTAAAATTATTATGATTAAATTAAATTTGAAAAACACCTATTGTACATTGATAGTTACGGAATCATTTTTATGTATGTCCTAATATGCTCTTGGTTAGGTTTTAATGCAATTCGGCGCGTCGAGTGAGCGAGAGGAATAGTCATAGTGTGTAATTTCAGTCAGTGACTATGAGCATTCATTTTACCCAAATCATAATATGTAGGTACCTAAATAAATCTTACTTCTTGCATGCTTTTAACGAGAAAAAGGTGATTAACCTCTACATAACTCATTTTTACCATTATATTCACCACTCTCATATCTGCTAAAAACCTTCTTTTATTTACTACACAAACAATTTAGTACCTAGATATTATCTCCTCCTTTCGAACGTAGCGACTTATCAAATTTATTGGCGTTGAAAAGATAAAATTTGTCGGTAATTAATTAGCGCATTAGTAAAAAAACTTTCCACACAATGATTACAAATACGCCTTTTAATTTCTTACTTCTTAGTTTAAAATAGGTAGTAACCTTAAAATAATTGTTGTTTTATATTTTAAGGAATCCACTCACAAACGAAGATAAATAATCAATTGCATACACAAACGGCCGCACTCCTGTTATTTGTCTCAACATTTAGTGCTTACTTAGTTTCGACGACCTCTGTGGCTCAGTGGTTCAGCGCTTTGGTGCTCAAGCAGGAGGTCGCAGGTTCGAATCCTGCCGAAGGAACAAAACGTTTTTCTATGTTCCTGGGTCATGGATGTGTATTAAATATGTGTATAATATTATTAAAAAGTTTAATATGTGTAGGTATAGTATAAAAGTATTAAATATACTTCCCGTTGTCTGGCACCTGTAACACAAGTTCTTCGGATACTTCCATGCTAAGTATCAGATTGACGTGGTGTGAAGCGTTCATAGATATTAGATACTAGCGACCCGCCCCAGCTTCGCACGGGTACAATACTGATACTAATACTACAGAATGTCTTTAAACCTTTAACAAAATGGGCGAAATCTAGTCAAAACAAACAGAAACAAATTAATATAGGTACCTACTAAAACTCAATGAAATAAGTAGGTGGGTATACTTTTATCGTATGAAATACCATAGATCTAAACTTACCCCCCCGCACGCGCACCCCCGCCTTGGTGACGCCCACTTCGCAACGGGCCGTGCAGCAGAAATCGTAATATTTTAATTTCGCCATAACTTCAAAACCACACGTCCAATTTCAATCATTCAAAGACCAAATATTATCTACATAAACTGTACTTAGTGATGAAATAATTTATTTTGATAAGGATTAATAGCATGAGTAAAATAAACGCGTTTAAATGTAGTCCAAAAAAAATTCAAGATTTCTAAATAAAAAAATGGTTGTTGTGCCTCACTCGACATAGATAGGTATAGTGTGTCGCGGACTTTTTTGTAGATATTTATAAGATCTACAATTAATTGGAACACTTTATGATTCTATCTTTTATAGTTTAGGCAGCGTACGCAAAATAAGTAACTTTTCTGGTTGATTTTTTACACCTTATGTCCGAAAAACCCAAATATTTTACGGAACCCTATTTTTTCCAAAATAAAATATAGCCTATGTTACTCGTGGATAATGTAGCTTTCGAATGGTGAAAGAATTTTTGAAATCGGTCCAGTAGTTTTTGAGCCTATTCATTACAAACAAACAAACAAACAAACATACAAACAAAGTTTTCCTCTTTATAATATTAGTATAGATTAGGGGAGACCGAGGGGTGTTGACACAATTTTTACATTTTGTCTCGTATACCAAATACTATTGCCAGAAATGGTATGATATTAGTACCAAACGTTAGGTCATTCTTTACACTTGCAAATGACTAACATAAAGAAATTGTAAGTGTTAAATATTGTGGTAAAAAATCGACCGCAACAAGTCATCTTGTTTCAATTCCCCTCATACCGAGGTAAAATGAAACAGGGGTCGAGGAGAGTTAACACATATGATTTCTGTGAAATATTAAGGGCTGTAAAATAAAAGTTGTGATATAATTTAAAGGCATGTAATAAAATGTATCTTTTCAAGCACATACTTTGTTGTTTTACGTATCTATTCACATTTTGTACTGATATATCGCATAAGTAAATTACTACAGTTCTGATACACAATATGATCAACTCCTAAATTAGTTAAAAGTATCATAACGTCATTATTCGTAATATTAAATAAAATAACACTCAGATAAACAAAATGTTTTACATTCATTGAAAATATTTAAAATAAAACATTGATTTTCAATAAATAATTAACTTTTAGTCGTTTCTTTAGAATTACAATCAGTTTTGATAATTATTTCTTCAAATATTAATGTAACGATAATAATCTCACAAATATGAAAAATGTAAATAGAAAACAAAAAAACGTCATTCTGGAAAAAATGTGGCAAAGTTACTTGATACTATATCTTCTGCTGCAAAATCATATATTTTGCGACTTGCCATACCTCCGTCAGTCTTTATTTAATGATAAGTAGGCATGCTGAAACAAAATAAATAAATTAAAAAGCATTTATTTAATTGACACAACGTTAATGCTTTTTAATGCGTAAATATTCTGATACAATATTGAAAACGAGGAGATTTGAAACAACCTGTTTCAAATCTCCTCAGTAAGAAAAAACCTCTCAATATTAATTTAACCTGCAATAAAAAATCAAATACACAGAAATCAATTGTACCAAATATATACAATAAATCTCTAGATAATGAGCTTTTGAAACCAATATAAATCAAACTAAAATACAATACCCTTATCAAAATATAGGCATGGTAAAAAAACGTAAATAACTTACTTTTCACGATTTTTGTCACATAGCACACAGAACTCCATAGCCGCGCGAATCATGCCATCAGACAAGACAAGTCAGATGGTGGAGGGGAGTGGTTGAAATGCAACGTTGCGAACTCGCTAACAGTTTTAAGTTCCATGAAATCGGTACTGTTTCAAATCACCTTTGTGTCAAAACCCCTCGGTCTCCCCTACTTAAGGAGCTATTTAGTAGAGATCTAGATATTAAGTCCGTGTTATATTTTCTGTTAAAATCTCTAGCAAATAGCTCCTTAAGTAAGACTTAACTAACCCTGAGTGCGGCCGTAAGCAGTGTATTTAAAACTAGCTTTTGCTCGTGACTTCGTCCTCGTGGAGTTCGGTTTCCATACAAAGTTTTAACCTCCTTTTCACCCCTTCAGGGACGATTTTTCAAAAATCCTTTCTTGGCGGATTCCTTCATCATTATAACTATCTGTATGCCAAATTTTAGCAAAATCCGTTCAATAGTTTCGGCTCTGCGTTGATAGATGAGTCAGTCAGGTTTGCCTTTTATTTATTTAGATTTAAATCAACATACCGTTACAAATGCGCAAAATAATCATGATGATTATTATAGGTAAGGTAAAATAGGAATGATATTATACTTCGGGTCTTAACCGAAGACGATTACATAATTTACTTGCAGCAGTACATGAGTAGGTGCCATCCTTATCACACATTTAGAGTAAGTAACGAGCTAGAAAGAGAAAACAACATACCTGTTTCATCCCACCACTCCCACGCCACCTGGCCGTGGGGGGTGGCGTGACAATTCATTACGTGATTTTGTGTCGTCCGAGTCACACAATTTTCTTTTTTTAATCGTTATTTTTCATTTTTTTTTGGTTTTATACGATCAGTAGATTATGTCGAAAAGAAAACGTGATCGTTCCGTGGACAGTGATTATAATAGGTTAGCCAAAAAAGTTAAAAGATTGAGAGATAAGTTGAAAGAAAAAAGAAGAAGACGAGAACATTCCCCGTCGGTTTCCTCGAGCACTTCGACGGATTTTTCAGAACCGGAATACGATAGCTATTATCCAGGTAGCAAATTTAGTCTTCTGTTCAACATTTTTAACTACCTACTTACTTCAATAAAAATTTGATTGGCGAAAATTGTAAATGTCGTTGTCTTTATGCATTAATAATTTTAACTGATATAGTGGTTACAATAGTGTTAACAGAACGTCGACTAGCCACGGTCCAATCTATGATTTAAGTGCATGATATACACATAATATTTTGTGAGCCAGATAACCGCCACAGCGCCGGGACTTATTCGAGACTGAGCCCCGTTGGACATGGGTACCTAACTTGGGCCCGTTGCTTCTATTAGCGTTTTCTAGAACCTAGACAAATGCACGGGTACCTATCTTGGACCTGTTGCTTATATTGGGTACCTATCTTGGACCCAAACAAGTTTATGGGTAGCCTAGCTTGGACCCAGGCCTGAACTATTACACTCCACGAAAGTGTTATAAAATTTAAACAAAAGAAACAATTTTATAAATAGAATTCGTTAAGTGAATTCAAATAATCATATTACGTAATACGCGATATTTTACTCCCGCTGCTACTGTTTATTATTCTACCTCCTATTTAGGTGTATCTTAAGACTAAGCAGGGTTTTATTTTCCCTTCTAGTCGATGACCTTCCAAATCAGGAAGCTTTGGACGATCTTAACAATGATGAGAAGCGCCCACAGATGGAGTCTGTAGTCGTCATACCAATGTGTCGACCCCAATGGAGGCAGATGCCCCGTCACTTACCCCGTCACTTACCTTACCAGAACTACAGCCAGAGGCTAGTAACGGGGACGCGGTGACTAGCTTGGAACCTGAAATTTTAAACCTCTTAGGCGAAGATCCCGCTGATAAAAAAAGTCATGGTGAGGGTTTACATAAGGATATTGTACCAAGATGGGCACATATCCTCACTAACGGGCTACAGAAGGAGACCGTGGCGGACTTACTAAAACTTTACCTACCGCCGGACAACTGTACAAATATCTGCGCGCCCAAACTTAACCCAGAAATTAAGGCTGCCCTGTCTGATTTAAATGTGAAACAGGACTTATACCGCCAAAATAAACAGAACCAACTGGGATCCGGTCTCACAGCCCTCGGACAAGTACTCAACTGGGCTTTGACATCTAATAATATTGTCCCTCCCGAAATAATAAAAACCTTGAGCGACGCTGGGAGACTTCTCTGCGACAATCATTACAGGGAGTCATTATCTCGTAGATACGCGATTCTCAATGTCCTAAACAGGAATATTAGAGATACCATTAAGGACACAAAGATCAACGAAAATCTCTTTGGCTCTGACCTAGCTGAGCACCTAAAATCATCAAAAGCCATAACGAAGACTGCATCTGAGATGAAGTTTAGGCCGCGCCCACCATACAGGACTCCAGTAGTCGTACAGCCTCAGAGAGGAACTTTAAACTCGAGGGGGACTCCGCGTGCGGCGGCGACGGAGCCCCGGACGGCCCCCGCTCCCCGCCGGCCGCCGCCGCCCCCGCCGCCGCCGCCGCGGGACAACCGCCAGGCTGCAGCGCGAGGCCGACAACGTCACACCGGCTACTCCCGGCAGCAAACGAGGAGACGATAGAAGATACACAGGTAATTATCATTGCCGGACGTTTGAAGTATTTTTATAATAAGTGGACTGAGTTTACTGATGACTGTACTATTCTAAGCTGGGTTGAAGGTTATAAAATACCATTTAAAGAAGAATCAGTGCAAACAGTTAAACCAAAAAATAGTGCCTGTAATTCTAAGTCTCAAATGGCTATCATCGATAATTGTATTTGTGACTTATTAGAGTCTAATTTCATTTCACCTTGCACACATTGTGAAGGTCAATTTCTTTCACCGATTTTCACGGTGCCTAAGCCGAACGGGACACAAAGATTTATTCTAAATTTAAAACAGCTTAATAAGTATATTAAGGCGGATCATTTTAAGATGGAGGACTATCGTACCGCCCTAAAATTATTACAAAATAACTATTATATGAGTTCTATTGATTTACAAGACGCTTATTTCTTAATTGCAGTCGATAAAGAAGATAGAAAGATGTTGCGTTTTGAATGGAAATCTCAATTATACCAATTTAATGTTCTCCCGTTCGGCCTTTGCACTGCACCTTATGTTTTCACAAAACTGATGAAACCGGTTTTACAATATTTGCGCTCATTAGGATTAATATCAGTGGCGTATTTAGACGATGTCCTATGTATTGGTAGTTCATATACTGAATGTGTTTTTAACGTCACAAAAACCAGAGAAACATTGGAATCTTTAGGCTTTGTAATAAACACTCAAAAGAGTGTTATGGAACCGAATACCACCTGTAAATTCTTAGGTTTTTTTTTTGGACACCAACCGCATGACTATTACCCTACCAGAGGAGAAGAAAATGAGTTCATGCGCAAAAACAAATGTACTATTAGATATTTCTCAGAATTCATTGGTCTGCTGACTTCCGCATGCCCAGCCGTAAGTTACGGCTGGATATACACTAAGTTGTTCGAACGTGAAAAATACTTAGCACTAAATTTTACTGATGATTATAATAAACAAATGAATATAAAACATTATTTAAAAAATGAATTTTCATGGTGGATAAAAAATATTCATTCATCATTTAGCCCAATTCGAAAAAGCAATAATTATCTCTTGGAAATATTCAGTGACGCTTCTAATACAGGGTGAGGTGTCGCATGCGGAGATCGGCGGGCGAATGGAAACTGGACTGAATCAGAATTAGATCTTCATATAAATACGCTTGAACTAAAAGCTTATTACGGACTTAAGATATTTACTCCTGACTTACGCAATTGTGATATTTTATTGAGAATCGACAACACCACTGCTATAAGTTACATAAATCGAATGGGCGGTGTTCAACACCCTCACTTAAATGAATTAACTCGAAATATATGGCAGTGGTGTGAATATAGGAATATCTTTATATTCGCTTCCTATATAAAATCTTCGGATAATGTTATAGCTGACAGGGAATCTCGACGATTTAATATAGACACGGAATGGGAAATCAGTGAAACGATCTTTGTGCGAATAACCGAATTGTTAGGTAAACCTGAGTTTGACATTTTCGCAAGTGCTCAAAACAATAAATGCGCCAGATACTCATCTTGGAAACTGGATCCATTTTCAGAGGGCCTGCCACCCACTTCATACGAACCTTGTCCTGGTGGCAGCGAAATTATCCGGGAATCGATGATCCGGCGCGGCGTACCACTTACCTCTTTAGAAATAATGATGGCATCACTTGCACCAAAAACTTTACGTCAGTATAGTAGCTCTTTACAATCTTGGTGGTCATATTGTATGATTAATAATATTAATATTTTTGAAGCTAATAGTTATAGTGTAATGTCATTTTTAACACAAAAATTTAACGAAGGAGCTAGTTATAGTAGTTTAAATACATATAGATCAGCGTTGTCAATAATTTTGGGTACAAACGTTACTTTAAATGATATTATTAACAGGTTTATGAAGGGCGTATACAGACTTAGCCCCCCTACACCTAAATACAATTCCACTTGGGACACTAATGTCGTTTTAAACTACTTATCTAAGATGTATCCATACGAAACGATCACTTTATCTAACCTGGCATATAAAACTTGTACCCTTTTATGTATAGCATCTGCTCAGCGATTGCAGACAATTAGCTTAATTAAATTACCAAATTTAGTTTTTAAAGAAGATGCAATTGTTATAAAAATTACAGACTTAATTAAGACGTCAAGACCTGGAACTCACCAACCACTCATAAAATTACCGTTTATTCGTGAAAACCGTAGTATTTGCCCAACTTTAGCTTTAAATATCGATATAGAATGAACCCGGGATTTGCGAAAAAATGATGAACATCTCTTTGTAGGAATACGTAAACCACATAACAAAGTGGGAACTCAGACTCTATCACACTGGGTAAAAAAGGTCTTACAAGATAGTGGCATAGATATATCTATATTCGGTGCCCACAGCACCAGGTCGGCATCCACATCTACCGCCTACAGGTCCGGGGTAAATTTAGAGGTGGTTCGCAAGGCTGCAGGCTGGAGTGATTCATCTAATGTGTTCCTCAAATATTATTTCAGGGAAGTCGAATATGCGAATCCAAATGACTTTGTTAACGCAGTATTTAATATTCATTAACAAATTAGTAATTTAGAAATTTATCGACCAGGTATTCACTTAAGTATTAAAAGTCATAGTACATTGAGTGACACATTTTATTTTTACTTCTTACCTTTTGTATTATAATTATACTGTTACATGTTAATAAAAACTGCAGCTCTAAACATCTGCAAGTAAATTATGTAATCGTCTTCGGTTAAGACCCGAAGTATAATTAAGAATCAAACGAACTTACCTTGTGAAGTTTGATTCCAATTATGCGAGGGTCTTAACCGAAGACGATTACATCGTCCCATCCCACCCAGATCCACTTTAATCTTAAAAATAAAATGGCCAATAACAACACAAAATCTCACGTCTCTAAAATAATGAATTGTCACGCCACCCCCCACGGCCAGGTGGCGTGGGAGTGGTGGGATGAAACAGGTATGTTGTTTTCTCTTTCTAGCTCGTTACTTACTCTAAATGTGTGATAAGGATGGCACCTACTCATGTACTGCTGCAAGTAAATTATGTAATCGTCTTCGGTTAAGACCCTCGCATAATTGGAATCAAACTTCACAAGGTAAGTTCGTTTGATTCTTAATTACCATGCTTAATGAAAATGATTTGTAACAGATTTGTTTTTGAGAACGGTATAATACCAAACAGAGACAGCTAGTTATGTCGCTCCATATAGATGATATTGAGGTCGTCTCGCTCGATTGTCCACGATTCTGCTCGTTCCCTATTGTTTTTCCTTTCAATCTACATCATGCATTATTCAAGAGTGAAACAAGCTGAAAAGAATTATATAATACCATTAGAAATATTAGATTTGTATGTTTTAAAACTACGGTTGTTTTCTACGAAACGCTGTTTGTTGATGCTTAATAATTGCCACTTTAAAGAAAATATTTCCTTTGGATACTTTCAGTGAACTACTTAATTTTTACATTAAATATTAAGAAATTTAAGTTAAGAAAATGAAATATCAAAGATAATGGCATTTTGCTTTGATAAAAAAGAAGCTTGAATAATAATACGTCGTAAGTATTTCAAGGCATAAGTTAAAAGTATAAATTTTTCAAACCCTTTCAATGCAAATAGAATAATTAGTATAAGTGTGTACTCCTGACTCTAGAATTGTAATTCAGAGTGAAATTCAGTGGAATTGTTTTCGTGCTAAGCGGATTTGTACTAATTACATCTACATTGAAGTTGCCACAAGCAGATTTAGTCACTGCACTTTGGTTTGCAGTAAAAATCACCAAGTAAACTGTAATTAAGACTTTTTGACATACAGTTTGTGGTTGTTGCGATTCAATTGCTGATTTCCTTTAAAATGTGCACTGTTATTACTTATTGGTATATATAATAGTATGCTTGATTCTAACTTTTAAAGAAACACCCAGTCATATTTAATGATAATAATAATTTACGTTAGCTATACGTAAATTATTATTATCATGCGAATGATAAGTTTCAAAACAATGATAAGTTTTACCCGCGGCTCCACCCGCGTTAACATATTAGTATCCCATGGAAAACCAGTTCTTTTTCGGGATAAAAATCAGCCGATGTGTTAATCCAAAGATTGTCTGAGCACTCGGGAGATGACTTGAGAATGACGATTAGTTCACAAAATATAAACTAAAGTAACTGTGACTAGCTTTTGCCTGCGGCTCTGTCCGCGTAAATATAGTATCCCACTGGAACACTGGAACTGTACTTTTTCGCGAAAAAAGTAGCATATGTGTTAATGCAGCAACTAAACTGTTACCATACCGTAATTCCATCAAAATTCATCAAAAGTAAAAACCATCCATCCATCCATCCATCCTCATAAACTTTCACATTCATAATAGAAGATCTATGTATCGATACCCTCAAAGCTAGACATTTGAAATTATGCACACGAATTTCTCATAATATGACGAAGGCATCAATCAACTAAGAAACGAATTTTCACAATTCAACCCCCAAGGGGGTAAAGTAGGGGATGAAAATTGTAAATCCAATTTCACGCGGGCAAAGCCGCGTTCAATTAATTTTAGTATAAAAATATAAGTTCTATAAACATTTATATTTCGTAGCTAATATTGTGATTGCTGCTTGCTTCGCTCTCGTATACGTCATGATAGGCTCGAATAAGCACGAAGACGTGTTGTCATAATGCACGAAGACTTTATGGCGAAGCGCCAAATGCAAGTACAAGCATCACTCACCTGGATAGAGAGTGCTATTTGGGAACGATGACGTCATCCCAAATATTTTGTGATCTCCAGATCTCGATAACTCTTAACAAAAGCCGTATTTGTAGTGAATTGAAAGTCGACGACTGAGGTAGTATTTATGTTATTTTGTATATTATACTTAATATAATAAAGAGGAATAGTTTGTTTGTTTGTTTGGATGCATTGAATAGGCTCCGAAACTACTGGACTGATTTTGATGAAATTTGACACAGATGTAGAGTAGACCACGGGAAAGGACACAGGCTACCGTTTATTGCAGAAAATGCAAATTTTGTGGACATAGTATTTACAATACGCTGTCTATAGCTGTAACCTATGACAAAAATATTAGTTTGAGAGAGAGAGTGTTAAAAATAAGTTTACTTCCGCCTAGTTCAAACTTACTATGCATTATATAGTACTCAATGTGAGTTTTTAATGAGCTCATTATTATTATTATGTAATAAATTTTGTTATAATAATCAAGTTACAGTATCTACTGGATTAATAACGAAACTAAAAATGATTTTTAATTATGACGGATGCAACGTAATTACGCTGGATCATCATAGGATATGAATCCCAATTCTCTTTATTTAACACTGCACGATAAGTCGGTTTTTTCTGCATACAAATGCTGTTGCAAGGTGATTTACTCTAAAGTTAAACATCGTAGACCCAAATTTTAGCGTAATATCGATTTTTATTATACTTATCTAAGTCGGTATGTGCATATATTTCTTAATTTAAAATTAGTTTAGAAGATAATAAATATCCTTCAAACATCGGATATTTAGTGCAATTTTGACCGTAAATAAAAAAACAAACGAAATATTTTTTGAAAGATCGTTTATGAGAATACCATTTCAACATATTATCGAGAATGATTGAAACAGTATAATTGTAAGATTAAGTTTATAGCAGAATGAACATACTCATAACTTGGATTAGGTTCATACCAGATAAATGAAAATTTTAGGACATGTTCCCAGTAGAGAACTTATTAAACATTTAAAATTTTGATTGCATAGTTATAGATTTCGTCACTAACTGACTGATGATCAGCTTGTATTATTACACATCTAACAGAAGAATTATCTAAGTTGGAACTTTTATCCTCCGACCCCTGAAAGTTAAGCTTCTTTAAAAGCACCATCTATCGCGTATATTATGATGTTATGTCGTCGTCGAAACAAATTGACGTAATATTGAAATAATTATTTCCCGAGTATTCTGTAGTAATTTTAACGGAAAATAAAACATATATAGGAAACAAACAATTTCTATAAACAAACTCTATTTTGCAAGAAATATACTTACCCTAAATAAAAAAACAAAAGAAAATAAAAATATTATCATAACAACTTACAAAAAGAAGTGAAATGCCACCTAAAACATTTTCATGTAAAGTGATGCCAAGATCGCACTGTCAAAAATTTATCTCATGTCATGTCATGATCTCAAGAAACCAAACTTCTGTCTTTACAGGCCATAACTCTACAAGCCTAACTTCACAAACTCTACACCTTAGCCAATTCATGTGGCTTGGCCGTTTAGTTCTTACAAGAATAGTATGACAGAAGAACAGTCAGTAAATTTTTCACCTTACGCCCAAGCGAATGTAGCGAAATGGCCAGGCCACATAAATTGACTAAGGTTTAGAGTTTGTGTAGTTAGGCTCGTAGAGTTAAGGCATGTGGAGTCAGAAGCTCGGTTTTACATGAGATCTGAGGGGCAATAGGCAATCGGACTATTTTTTTTTATTGCATAAATGAATAGTACTCTTAAATATTAGTTCTCAGAAGAAACCGTATATCAAAAGTCAATATTTTCAAAGGTACAGCGATTTTTTTTGTTTGACGACCTCTGTGGCTCAGTTGGTTGAGCGTGTTGGTGCTCAAGCCGGAGGTCGCGGGTTCAAATCCCGCCGAAGGAACAAAAAGTTTTTCTGTGTTCCTGGGTCATGGATGTGTATTAAATATGTGTATATTATAATAAAAATCTTAAATATGTGTATAGTATAAAAGTATTAAATATATTTCCGTTGTCTGGTACCCGTAACACAAGTTCTTCGAGAACTTACCACGGGACCAGATTGACGTGGCGTGAAGCGTCCATAGATATTATTATTATTATTATTTTATAAAAAAATTCGCGAGCCTCCTAAAAACGCTCCATACTAAAATCGCCATACAAATGACGTCACTATTGGATTAAAGTGTATTAAGTAGGTATAAAGTATACGGCCGCAGGAATATATTTGTAAATATCTCCGATATTTGTGCGTTTAAGTTCATACTTACCTTAATGAATGTTTTTGTATATGATGTGAGTAAACTAATGATGTAGGTTTTGTTTACCAATTTCGCAAAAAAAAAAAATTTTGGTATAAAGACTCGCGAAATTTTGTATACAAATCGCTGTACCTTTGAAAATATTGACTTTTGACATACGGTTTATTCTGAGAAGTTACTCATATTTAAGAGTACTTTTCATTTATGCAATAATAAAAAATCAGTCCGCTTGCCTATGTAACTTTACCAACTACATAATCATGAATATACATACAGCTTTTTAAAAGCAAAATATCATGTACGGGATAAACAATATGGCCTACTCCACTTTGTCATTGTAATGAAAGGATTATAGAATTCTATAACGGTTATATAGTAATGGTAATACGGCTAAGTTGCGTTGCCTAAAACCGTGTACATGATGCAATACTAGACACGACACTGGAATTCACTTAGATGACATCATCGAGTACTAAGTTGTAACGTTTTCTAGCAGTATGCAATAATACACTCATAGATATTGGAGCCAGAATGTATGTGTAAAATTGTAAAAATCGTTAAAATGTAAAATAACTAACAAGATTGTAAAAATATGTCGAAAGATTGAAAACTATACATTTATAATCTAACGAAAAATAATGTGTTAAATTATAGGCAGTAAGTATATTCGCGGCGGAAGTCTATCAACATTTTACAATTTCACTAGTTTTATTACAATCTAACGGTTTTTACAATTTTACGGTGACATATACATCTAGAAGTGTGTGCGCTTAGGGTCTGTTTCATAATCTATACTTCTATACTAATATAATAAACAGGAAAGTTTGTTTGTTCGTTTGTTCCTTTGCATTGAATAGGTTCCGAAACTACTGGACCGATTTTGATGAAATTTGACACACATGTAGAGGAGACCACGGCAAAGTAGGTTCATAGGTACACACAATAAACTTGTACATACAATAAACTTTTGCCCGCATGAAGTCGCGGGCAAAATGTAGTCTTCTATAAGTTTCGGATAGCTTATTTAGTTTCGTCACTGCCTTGTCTGCGTTTGATATTTCGAGCGACAGAGAGAGAGAGAAACAATCTAATACACATAAGTATAGACGTATATAATTATTATAGACAAGGCATGTTGAGGTAAAATGTGTCCTCCAGTTACATGGCCTCAATTTTGAGATTTTTTGGGCCATTTTGACATTTGAAGTACCTACGGTGAAAACAAGATAGCTGACATTTGAAGTATGGTGAAAACTAAGATGGCGTAACTTTTTCTTGTATGAAGATTTGCTCCGTCAAATTAACGTCATAAGGCCATAGCCTACCTTGAGTTATGGCGTTTCGACCAATCAGAGTGCGTTTCACGTTGGTTTAACGTATAAGAGAATACAGTTTGACAGGTTTAATAATAATATAATAATATCTATGGACGCTTCACACCACGTCAATCTGATCCCGTGTTAAGTTCTCGAAGAACTTGTGTTACGGGTACCAGACAACGGAAATATATTTAATACTTTTATACTATACACATATTTAAGATTTTTATTATATTATACACATATTTAATACACATCCATGACCCAGGAATACAGAAAAACTTTTTTTGTTCCTTCGGCGGGATTTGAACCCGCGACCCCCGGCTTGAGCACCAACACGCTCAACCAACTGAGCCACAGAGGTCGTCAGAGGTTTAGCGTATCGGGACTTGATTGTAATTGTATTAATGCAAGTTTTATTTAGTAGAATTGACCCCCTGGTTGGAATCCATTCCTTGCTAATATTATAAACGCGAAAGTTTGTATGTACGGATGTGTGGACGTTTGTTACTCTATCGTGCAATAACTACTGAACAGATTTTGACAGAATTTGGTTACTTTTTACTGCAGCAAAATTAATGAAAAATATTATGAAATCCCGCGGAAACTATACCCGCGAGATTTCTTTTTGCGCGTATGAGGTCGTGGATTACATCTAGCTTCCGATAAAGAGCAAGAATTTATTGAAATAATTTTACACAAGAAATACATTTTAAAATCGCTAGTCAGTACTTATCAGTTATCTTATACATTTTAACATTTGCCATAGGTTTTGTACATAATATCTAATGTAGTTATTAGAGAAAATAATGTTTACGTTTATTAACAATAACATAGTTGTTGTTAAAAGTTTTACAAAAAGTCTGAGAAGGACAATAATGTATAGAAAAACATATTCGTTTTAAAAAGGTCCAAAGTTCAAAACAAAATAATGTTAAATATTGTTTTTAATAACAAGGAAGCAATTAAAATTGTTTGGGAAAACTTGTTAAACATATCTAATAATTATAATGCAGGATGGCATGGGCTGATCTATAATGTACGAGGCTGAGTCGGGTCAATGGAATGTCCCAAGAATTCCACTCAATTTCGAATTCCTCGTATTTTGGGTCTTAATCAGCGAAGTTAATTACAAACGATTATTGATTTTACGGTCTTGTTTCATAAATATCCATAACGACGGGATTGTTTTTTATTCGACTACGGCGAAGTTAAAAACGGTTAATATTTTTGGCAGTTAATTTATGTGTCTTTTTCCACCGTAGCACCTAAACGAATGGTCTGATTTTAATAAGTAAGATTTCAATAGATGATAACAAAACAAAATAATAAAAAAAAAGTTATTCATGAACAGCTTTCCATTAAAGAAAATTTATTTTTCAACCTTAAACTATTACCTAACTACTTTTATCTAGATATTGACAATAGATCTTGACCTACAGTTACGTTAGGTCAAGACTGATCTTGTGACCCTGAGCTACAATATATCGCGTGAAACAATATTATGTTGCATCAATTTTTGAGAGTGCCGTGTAACTGAATTCTACCCTCTAGGTTATCTTCTTGAGTTACATTTGAGTGGGTAGAGGTTCGATGACGGGTTATAGAATATCTTAATGAGACTTTTCTCAAGTGGGACGTTACGGACACTCAAACGGTGAAGGGAAATATCATGAGTAAACGTGCGAAAGACTCACAATCTTTACAGACGTGAAGTAAGCTAGTGTGGTTGCTAACAGCTTGAGGATACACTCAAGTCTTAGAAATGGGGACGTCTTTGTTCGTTGATGATGATAATTTTGAACTTTTGCACATTTATCTCGTCTCGTCGCGTATAGACGCTACGCGATGCTGCATTTAAGATAGCTATTCAAAATTGTTATTTATTCACTACACAAAAAGAAATATGTTTCATATGACATCAGTCACTGCACATGCGTTGTGCAGCACTATGCAACTTGACATTCGAACTCTTACAATGAAAGGTGTATCTTCTTGTGTAATTAATAAAGCGCTGCGTCGCGTATCGTTTCATTCTAGTGTGAATTCATTCATAGCCTCCTCGACTAGTATTGATTATATTAATGATACTGGAGTCATAATATTTATTTAAATCAAAGCTTAAATGTACGGATTACATGGTTCGATACCAGTGTCGTCATTATAGAGATAACAATAAGTAGTCTAAAGTTCGAATTAATTGACATCTTGTTTCTACTTCGCTGTTTTATGATGGGATATTAAGATATTTTTGAAGTGAAAACTTCTATTGGCGCACCGCACACACATTTTTTCGTAGGCTGTAAGTGAAACTGATCCATCACGCTCTGAGGTGAAAGGCTCGATAAGGTGAACTCGGGACCGTCGAGTGTACCCGAGCGAGAAAGCACCGCATACACATTTCTTCGTAGGTTGAATCTTGGAACTAGTTGAAAAAAAAAACTATCTTGGAACTAGATAAGGCAAGTCATTTATGTACATGAGAAAAAGAAATGGACCTAAGATAGATCCCTGTGGGACACCTAATTCAATTTTAGTCCCAGTGGACCTTTTACTATTAACCTCTACCCTTTCAGTCCTATTGTAAAGATAAGAACTCAAAAGAGCTCCTTATGCTATTTGGGCAATAGCAAAATTTAGAAGAGATTGATATCGGTGCAAAAATGAGTAGTAATCGTAAAATATGTATTTTGTGTGAAGATGGTGGTGATGATGATGATGATTACTGTATGTGGTACGATGGCATATTATGCTTGCAGTTCTTCAAACAACACCGGAATGCCCAAACATATGTATCTATAAGGACTCAGGACTTCTATTCAGTACTTTCGGATCCAGGGTATACCATGGTACAAAAGCTTAATTTTTGGTATATGTTTATATGCTTGTACTACTTCAGAACAAGTAGAAATCACTATATGTGTCAATACAAATTTCGAAGAGTTCCCTCGATTCATCATGGATTCCATCATCAGGTTACCACTTTAGTGATTAAAGGACCAATTTCGAATTATAATAATTTACAGAAACAAAAGATTTTCGCAAATAGGTCCGCAAATGGCAGAGTAATGTTCAAAGATTTCCGTGTCGGCGTAAAATACTATGAGAAGTACCTACTATATCGTAATAATGTGATGTTGTATGGTGTAATTATGATGATGATGATTAATATAATTGACATAGTGGCATATGCTAGCAGTTCTTTAAGGACCCCCGAAATCCCAAAACATATTGTATCTATAAGGAGTCAGGAGTTCTGTTCAATACTTTTGGGCCCAGGGTTATACCTTGGTGCAAAATCTTACTTTTTGGTAGCATATGCTTGGGTTTACTTCAGAAAAAGTCAAAATCACTATAATAATATGTGTCCATTTAAATTTCGAGGAGTTTATTTGGCTCTTTATAGATCCCATCATCAGGTCAGCACTTTGGTGAAAACGGGGCCAACTTCGGACTTTGGAAAAAGGGAACACCCCTTTAAATTTAACAACCCAAAAATAAACAGTCCACAGACGGCGCGGAATTATCGTTGAACATACAAAAAAAAGTTATCCAGCCGAATGTTTATCCACCTACTTTTTTGTAAATCGGTTAAAAAGAATCCATACCAGCACGCGTAGCATGATTGGCATAGAAATGGCTTTAAAAAAATTAAATTTGACAATTTTAAATATATACATACATACATACATATAATCACGCCTTTTTCCCGTAGGGGTAGGCAGGACCGCCTCTTTCCCGTAGGGGTAGGCAGAGACCACTTCTTTCCACTTGCTACGATCCTTACATACTTCTTTCGCTTCGTCCACTTTCATTCTTACCATCCATTCCTCCTCTTTCATTCAACGTAGCCAAGCATCTCTCCATGGTCCGCTTTTCGCCTCCGCGAGAAACGAGACGTAATGGATGGCGAACCACATCGCCGCCATTTTGGATTATTAAATTATTTTTGATTATCCATTGCGTTTCCACGGATTGGTGGAGAGGGTAGGAATAGGGAAAGGGAAGGATAGGTGGTGTGGAAAGGAAGATTGGTATGTTAGAGTGGGAAATAGGGAATGTAGGATATTACCGCCCAGGAGGGCAAGGGATAGGACAGTAATAGCTAGGGAAGCCGGGGTTGCATACCCGTATACAATACCACAACTACCGGACAGGTAAACTTACCTGTACCTTACCTTACAACTGGGAAGAGTATCCCATGACAACTTTTTTAAATACAATTTGTCTTATATACTTTCGAAGACCAAATCCGATTTCAACGGTGGGCGTAGATACTATGCATGCTCGTATCGCCACCAATGTGACTAAAGTAATGCAAAAAAGTGACGCAACCATGGTTTCTGAGTTAGTGCCGTGTGATAACTGATAAGCTACAATATAAAGACAATAATTAAATATATACAAGAATCCTCACTACTACTTCCAATGTCTTTAAATGAAACCAGCTATTTTTTATAGTGCCCAAGTGTGTGCACAGTACACAAGAGCACTCTCTCTTCCTCTACTCTCGTAGTCCACTGGAATGGACGACCGACACAAGAGGCGAGAGATCAAGCGTAGGTCCGAATTTTCATATGCCTATTCGATTCCGAAGCATCGATCATCTTTCTTGTCAGACAATCAGGTGATCAGCCTGCATTGTGCTAAGCAAAGTTGGTAACAAAATTTTCCAATGCGGGAATCGAACCCATGACCTCCGAGTCGAGAGCCAATACTCTAACCACTAGACCACGGAGGCTGTAATAGGCTGTAGTTATTTACGTTAGTAATATAATATATTGCTAACGCGCTAAAGAACAGCCATTCGAGACGATTGACGCTCGCAGCTGTGTGCGTGGCTAGTGAGTTTTTTCCAGCCAGGACTGCCGTTCACGAGGCTGACCACTGGTCGTTTCGTGCTTTGACGTAATTGATATTATAATTTCATAATATTTATGATAGATTTGTCTGACGCGATGCTTTAAATTATTTCGGTGTCAACATGGCTGACATTCGCCGCTGCTCGAGCTTGTAGAGAGTGGTCGCCCCTGTGATAACGATCTAACCGCATGCTGTTTCACATAAAACCCTGACAATAGCTTGTTCAATTTACGAGATTCTTCATACATAATCAATATTATTATTACGAGTTTTAAATAATATTATAAATTGTATTGCCGCTCATATTATGATATATTATTATCATTGTTTGCTTTTTATCTACACTAATATTATAAAGAGGAAAACTTTGTTTGTATGTTTGTTTGTTTGTTTGTTTGTTTGTTTGTTTGTAATGAATAGGCTCAAAAAGTACTGGACCGATTTCAAAAATTCTTTCACCATTCGAAAGCTACATTATCCACGAGTAACATAGGCTACATTTTATTTTGGAAAAAATAGGGTTCCGTAAGATATTTGGGTTTTTCGGACACAAGGTGTAAAAAATCAACCAGAAAAGTTACTTATTTTGCGTACGCTGCCTAAACTATAAAAGATAGAACCATAAAATGTTCTAATTAATTGTAGATCTTATAAATATCTACAAAAAAGTCCGCGACACACTATACCTATCTATGTCGAGTGAGGCACAACAACCATTTTTTTATTTAGAAATCTTGAATTTTTTTTGGACTACATTAGACGCGTTTATTTTACTCATGCTATTAATCCTTATCAAAATAAATTATTTCATCACTAAGTACAGTTTATGTAGATAATATTTGGTCTTTGAATGATTAAAATTGAACGTTCGGTTTTGAAGTTATGGCGAAATTAAAATATTACAATTTCTGCTGCACGGCCCGTTGCGAAGTGGGCGTCACCAAGGCGGGGGTGCGCGTGACATGACTTCTATGAGTAAATTTTCAGGGTTCCGTAATACTTAAGGAACCCTTATAGTTTCGCTCTGTCCGTCTGTCTGTCTGTCTGTCTGTCTGTCTGTCTGTCTGTCTGTCTGTCTGTCTGTCTGTCTGTCCGCGTCTCTAGCTCCTGTAATTATGAATATAAATTGATGAAATTCGGTACAGTTATAGATTGTGTATAGATCACGGTTTCGGGATCATAAAAAAATAATAATTTTATATTTTAGGGGTGGCTCTCCATACATGTGAAGTGGGGATGAAAAATATTTTTTCACTCTACCCCATCGTGTGGGGTATCGTAGAATAGGTCTTTTAAAATAAAGGCAAGGTTTCATACGTTATTTTTTTATAAAGTTGACCATTTTCGAGTAATCGGCCTCCAAAGTAGTTTGTAAGTTGGTTCCCCCCCTAGCATTTTTAAACTATAGGAGATAGAAACTTGCAAATTTCCATGCTGATAGATCATGCTAATTTCAATCAATTTGTTTCTGTTTGTTTTGACTAAATTTCGCCCGTTTTGTTAGAGGTTTAAAGACATTCTGTAGTATTAGTATCAGTATTGTACCCGTGCGAAGCCGGGGCGGGTCGCTAGTATGAATATAATTTATAGATATAATCTCAAAGTATAAATAGAATTTATTATATTCGTTTCTAGTCGTAGGTTTGTACAGCAACGTTTGCACGTAAGACGTAACGCAAATGATAAAATTCCAGTGTTCTGTACATTGCCAATAAACTTACAAAATTAAAATACTATGGAGGGGTCTTGGTACAACTCTATGACTTGATTGGTTTGAAAATTAATATTGGTTTCGTTTCAATATTCTTAATAGGTGTAAGTGATGTAACGATGAATTACCTAGTGTAAGTGTTAGGTACGGAAGTTAACTTTGTACTTTAAGAATTTTTGGATCAGATTTGCTATTTTGGAACCTGGGATCATACCATGAACATTTTTTTAAATAACCCTCTAATGCTTCCCGTCATTCATTCATTATTTCGGTAAAAACAAATAGTCAATGAGTGATAAGAAAAGAGGTTATAATAAGTAGACGAATATTTGTTATCAGGATTATAACAATAAGTCATCCTGATAAAATCCCATACATTTCTTATCGTAACAATACAAAAACTGGACCGCTCAAATATTTCAGTGGCTTATTTACTTTGATCAGAGTGGAGAACAAACAAGTCAGTTTTTATTAATACATATTTTATACACTTAATTATTTTGGACACATATTTTTAAACCAGTGCCAGTAGTAAGTGTTCTCTGGTTTTTTAGAGGTTACAGCGTTTCTGTTCTTACTTCGATTTGGATTTGTGTTTGTTAGAATTTATGTTTGTTTTATTTTTGAGTGAATAATCGAATAGGTTGTTTCAGGCAGGTACTACTTCAATTTTTTTCGAATAATAATTAACCTTACCATAATATTACAATATTGATGTTCACTAACCTAATGATGATCGTAATTAGTCCTCGTACAGTTCTAAATAAAAAACACAAAACTATTCGATTTTACTACCAAATGTAACCAAATCCTACAAAACTAACAATTGTCACAAATAGAGTCTTAATCTTTAAAAAGATTACAAGAGTGGTAGTTTTAGTACAATAAAAACAATTTTCGAGAGTCTCATCACCCAAAATTAAAAAAAAAAGGTTGTGTTTACTTCACGACCACTTTAATTCTGCTCTTATGTAGATTACTTTTTTAAAAATATCCAAAGATATAGGCACTTTAAAATTAACTAAAAAAATGTATGCCAATTATGGGTTATTAAACAATATATTTATATTTTTTTTCCTAAGAATATTTATTAACAATAGGCAATCGGACAATTTTTTTTTATTGCATAAATGAATAGTACTCTTAAATATGAGTAACTTCTCAGAAGAAACTGTATATCAAAAGTCAATATTTTCAAAGGTACAGCGATTTGTATAAAAAATTTCGCGAGCCTCCTAAAAACGCTCCATACTAAAGTCGACCTACAAATGACGTCACTTGTAGGTTATAGTATATGAAGTAGTATATGAAGTATATTATGGCCGCAGGAATATATTTGTAAATATCTCCGATATTTGTGCGTTTAAGTTCATACTTACCATAATAAATGTTTTTATATATGATGTGAGTAAACTAATGATGTAGGTTTTGTTTACCAATTTCGCAAAAAAAAAACATTTTTTTTTTTTGGTACTGGAGCGGAGCGAAATTTTGTATACAAATCTCTGTACCTTTGAAAATATTGACTTTTGATATACGGTTTCTTCTGAGAAGTTACTCATATTTAAGAGTACTATTCATTTATGCAATAAAAAAAAAAATCAGTCCGCTTGCCTATTATGTCTAAAAGTACACGTTCTGTAAATACCTACTTAAAAAATAGTATTATATTTTTTTTCTTATGCAGTTAAAATTCTCTTATGTGTCGAAGCAGACAGTTGTAACAACAAGTTGTCATCATCATAATAATTATGATTGTTGTTCCAATTAAAAATACCTCTCCAAAGATATAATATTAATCTTACTAGGATTGAAAGGTGGTCTTTGTTCCATTCATTATTGCATAATACATTTTTTGTGGTCTCAAAGTGAACGACTCCTGTGTGATAAATAAACTAAGTAATTTTAAGGAAATAATTTGTAACATTAGGTTACTACTAGTTTCAAATAATTGATTTTATTTAAAGCATTCCGTAGTTATTAACGGAAAATGGTCTAGGTTGGTTTAAGTGTAGTGTTTGTAGTTTGTAGGTTTAGCTAGTAGTGTTGGTGTAGAAGGTATTTATGTACCTATCTATCCTAATTAATAGTTAAGATAGAACAAAGTTTGTCGGGTACAGCTAATAATTATATGGGTGGCTCCATCTCCATACATGTGATGTGGAGAAGATTTTTTATCCATCATGTACAATGTGCATCGCCAAATAAGTATTTTTAAATGAAGGCGACGTTTCATACATGACTTTTTTTCTTTAGCGAGCTATTGATTGAGTAATCGACCTCCAAAGTGCTACTAGTTAGTCCCGCCTGTCATTTCCAAACTGTGAGAGTTAGCTTGTAACTTTCCATACCTACTAATAGCTTAAATATTATTAAAGAAAATATTTTTTAGCGAAATCGGATAAGTTTTGGAGCTATTTCAGAAAACCTATTATGCGTTCATATGTACGAAACTCTTCTTTAAACCATGTCAGGACACGACATGCAAGAGCGGAGGTTACGTTATTTTAATTCGATCTGAAATTAGAGCAAAGTTTTTTTTTTTAACAAATAACATAATTAAATCAGTCAGTTTATTTTGTTGCCATTATTTAGTTCCTTGTCGTTACCAATTTGTATTATTAACAAAAATACGCAACTAATTATGTTTGTTGTTTATAATATGCTAATATTACACAAGACAGATAATTATTTTACATTATGAATAGAAAATATACGCATATAGAGTATTTTTGTACGAGTAGGCGTTGCATATTTTATTTAATAATAATTCTGGATAGTGTTTTACGAGGGCGGCACTGAAAATTTCGGGAATCAAGGAAGTGACACAACATAACTGTTTAAAAATGTATTTATTGCTTTTCGAAGTATTCTCCGCGAAATTTGACACATTTTTCCATACGATGGAACCAATCATTGAAGCAACCATTCCATTCGGAAGTTGGGGTCTCCAAAATGGCCGTTTTGTACAGCTTCTTCAGGTGATGAAAATCTCTGACCACGCAATTTATTCTTTATTTTAGGGAAAGTATAGAAATCATTAGGGCTTAGGTCGGGGCTGTACGGCGGATGGTCTAGTAATTCTATGATGTCTTGCTCTAAAAACTCTTTTGTTCTGTGCGCGGTGTGACAACTCGCATTGTCGTGATGGAGGATGATGCGGCGGTGGCAGTTCTCTTTACGGAGTTCAGAAACGACCTGTGGCAAACAAATGTTAGCATACCATTTTGCATTAACCGTTCTTTGTCCCTCAAGAGGAATAGTCGCAACATGGCCGGTTTTGGAGACAAACGTGGCCACCATTTTTTTTGCAACACTCCGTGAACGAACAATTTTTGTTGGCTTTAACTCATTTTCGAACACCCAAACGGTTCCCTATTTTTTCGCATAAAATCATATGTCATAATTTTACTTCGCATAATTTCATTTGACCTAATAGTAGTTTCGCATAATATTCATTTGTCATAACTTTCTAAGCATAATTTTTTTTCGCATAATTACTAAAAGGATAATAATTGTTAGGCATACTTATTGTAAGGCATATATTTTTTTACGCATAATATTCATTAAGAATAATATTTTTATGCATAATATTAAAAAGCATAAATATATTTACGCATAATGATATTTAAGATACTATTATATTTACGCATACATCTTTCTAGCATTTTTTTTCACATACTAATGAATGATAAATTCTAATGGGTATGCGAGTTAAGACGAAATAACAATTATAATTGTAATTTTCGACTGATTACGAAATTAAACTCGGACAAAAAACACGAACTGCTATCTAAGAACATGCCGAGCTAATTATTTTAAACATGTTAGCGGCTTACGGGTGGCCCAAGGGCCACCCCGCCGCAACTTAACCTACTGTTACACATGTTACACTAGGTATATGAGTGTAATACCTGCTTTTAATGTTTCATAAATATGCGTTTAATTACCTTAACCGTGTTTTCATTATGTCGTTCCATTTTATGCATATTTATGCCTTGTGACAGAATGCCTTGAATTTATTATGACAAAAAAATATGCCTAACGAGTTTATGCCGAAAAACAATTATGCCAAAGTATTATTATGACAAGAAAAATTATGCCTTACGAGTTATGCCTCATTAAATTAGGACAAACAATATTAGTCTAAATGATATTTATGCCTAATGATGTAGTATGCCAAGAAACCATTATGCCAAAGTATTATTATGCGTAGTAAAATTATGCCAAGTGAGGTATGCCAAGTGAAATTATGACAAATAAAATTATGCGAAAGAAGAGGATCCCCACCCAAACTCGTAACTGGTTTTTTGTTTCGGGTTCGTATGCATATATCCACGATTCGTCACCTGATACGATGTTGTATACAGCACTTGAGGATCCTGCGTGGAATCTTTCGAGAATTCTGACGCACCAAGTAACGCGAGCCGCTTTTTGCTCTTCACAGAACAATTAATGCGGTATCCATCGGGAAAACAACTTTTTTACACCTAATTGTTCATGAAAGATTATTTGTATTTGACTCATGCCAATGTCTAAAGTTGCCTGAATTTCGCGGTATTTCACATGTCGATCTTCCTCAATCAGCTTACGCACAGCATCAACGTTTTCTTGGGTGACTGCAGTTTTTGGACGACCTTTACGGGGATCAGCTTGACACGTCCATGCTGAAATTCAGCAAACCAGCGATAAATTGTGGTTTTGGATGGGGCTTTTTCACCAAATGCAGAAATCATCCGGTCAACACACTGCTTTTGTGTTAAACCACTTCGAAAGTCATAATAAATCATCGCTCTAGAATTTTCTTAAGTCAATTCCATTTTCTCAACGACTAAACAAGTTTGACAAGACCTTGTGACAAGACCGAGATTATTTTTTTTAAATAAATAAACGGTGTTCGATTTTTAAAACCAAGGAGTTTTAAATTAAAAAGATTTTAATATGACAGGAACAGTGGAAATATTCCATTCCCGATACTTTTAGTGCAGCCTATGTAATTCTAGCCAGTAAACCTTATCTCTCGCGGTCCTAGATCTATCCTATGATAGTTTACCTGGCTCAGTCTCTTCCTACTCAATTGAGTAAGAAGAGTAGTAGATATTATATTATGTCAACATTCTATGTTGAAAAAACAGCACGCAATGTATTAATTTTAAACTAGATACTATCAACGTTTTTTTCAGATTAACTATTTGTTGCGACAATAATGCTGAAGGAAACTTTATCAGCTGTATTGCTGCTACTTTTAATTTGGGCAGAAGTAGATTCTGCCAGAATATTAGTGGTTATGCCAACACCCTCAATAAGTCATCAAGTAGTTGCACGGCCCCTTGTACATGCACTTGTGGAACGTGGCCACGAAGTTACCCTAATAACAACAGATCCATCTTATGAAAAAGGCAAAGCACCAGCAAATTTAACAGAAATAGATGTGCATGATATATCGTATCAGCACTTTCAGGACATACTTTTACATCACAATGGAAAACCATCAGAAGTACTCAGTCAAGTTTTAAAACTCATTCAACGGCTTGGAACTACAATAGATCTACAATTGCAAACTCCAGAATTTCAAAAAGTACTCGAGAAATCCAAAGACTACTTCGATGTGCTAATATTAGAAGCATGTAATCGAGTTGCTCTTGGCTTGTCCGAAAAGTTCAATGCTCCAATAATTCAATTGAGTTCTTTCGGTGCGACTGCTAATCATTATGGCTATTTGGGTGCACCTAGTCATCCCTTACTTTTTCCTACAGCAATCAGTCAAAGGCTTTATAATTTATCACGATGGGAAAAAGTTGCTCAATTTCTAAAAGAATTTATACTAGATTATATGGTAGCTTACACGATAGAAGATGACTTAAATATTATTCGTAAGCATTTTGGTAAAGATGCCGATTTACAAAAATTGGGTAGAAATATAAAGCTCTTATTACTAAACGAACATCCGATTTGGGCAGAAAATCGTCCACTTCCACCTAACATACATTACATAGGTGGTATTCATCAAACACCTGACAAGGAATTGCCAAAAGTAAGTATTTTTGATATTATTTTCCTTGGGTACCTACGGCAGATTATTTAACTTTGTTCTGAAAATAATGGTAGTAATAAAATGCGATCAATTTACAAAATCAAATATTATTATTGCTTAATTTTCAGGAACTTAATGCTTATTTAGATGCTTCCAAAAATGGCATCATTTATATGAGTCTAGGTACAAATGTTTTCACCTCACTTTTACCTGAAGATAAAAAAGAAATAATTACGAAAGTATTTTCGAAGCTACCCTATGACATACTTTTAAAATGGGATGATGATAAAATACCTAACCAACCACTAAATGTAAAAGTACAGAAATGGTTTCCACAATCAACACTTTTAAGTAAGTAACCATTTTTCGTCTTTTACTACATACTATACAATAATCTCAGCCTATATTATAATTATGAAACTAGTATTATTATATATAAAATTATCGTGTTACAGTGTTTGTAACAAAACTAAGCCGACTGATCATTAAAAAAAAAAAAAAAAAAATATATATATATATATATATATATATATATATATATATATATATATATATATATATATATATATATATATGCGTATTCCGGTAGGTATAAGAATAGGCGGTAGAGTATTTTTAATACCAATTAGTGAAAATTTAATTAACAATAAAATGTTTGCTAGGTCGGTTAGTATTTTATAAATTTGAATACAAATGGAAATCTGACTGACATAGTTTTAATATTTCAGAACACCCGAAGATCAAACTATTCATCACTCAAGGTGGCTTACAATCGACTGATGAAGCTATCAATGCTGGTGTACCACTCCTTGCTATACCCATGTTAGGAGACCAGTGGTATAATGCTGAAAAATACGTTCGCCATAAAATTGGCCTACAACTCGATATTCATGCACTAGACGAAGATATTTTCCACAATGCAATCACAACTATTATATCAGACAAAAGGTATGAGAAGTCGTGACTGCCCACGTTTAAAATGATACAAGCTCCAATACATATCCATTTCAATATGCATTTTTCAGTTATAAGAAGAATATGCTAAGGCTTCGTGCTTTAATGAGGGAATATCCTATAAAGCCTGTGGACCTGGCTGTATGGTGGACGGAGCATATCATCAAGTACGGCGGTGACCATCTCATACCCCCGAGCGCCTACTTGCACTGGACTGAGTATTATGAAATCGAGCTTGTGCTCATATGTTTAGGAGTTGTTTTAGCTACTCTGTGTGTATTGTTTTTTATTAGTAAATTCCTATTTAGGATGCTTATGGGACTTTTAAAGTTGGACGTGAGATTAAAAACTAAATTTGAGTAGTTATAGTTGGAGTGTACTTCTTCTTCTTCTATAACTATAAAATGTCGAAAATAATTTTTTTTAGTCAATTTTTTGCATATTAGTTCCTATATTGGCTAGAAAATGCCCTCAATTGGAATTAAATTATTTTTAGTCACTCAAATTCCTTGAACGTACTAAGTAAGTATAATATTATAATTTTATCATACATCTATCTGTCTCATTAGAAGCTGTAAATTTGAATGTATATTTTGATAGGATAAGTTTTAAATGCATTGTGATTATAGGAATTAAGTACTGTAAATATAATATTATCGTAGTTAATAATGTTTTCAATTCTTTTTATCATCTTACTCTTTTCTCTATTTATAAATAAAGCGAGGTATTAAACCATATAATATTTATATGAAATTGTACATTATCATATTAATATGCACTTTGTAAAAGAAAAACGTAAATAATAACAAATTTTTGATACAATTATTATTTTTAAATAAATAATAAACCGACAAGGTAAAAATACACAAAAAAGTATGAAATAAAACTTATTCTCTAAATAATTCCCCCTTCAAATTCGGCTAAAATTTTTACTATATCTCTACTCAATCTTCTTAAGTTTGAAAACGGTACCAGCCCAAACAATACCCTACAATATTTAATAGAACTCACGTTCATATTTGCTGGTACTGACTTCAAAATTAAAAAGATTGAGTAGAGAAATAGTAAAAAATTTAGCCGAATTTGAAAGGAGAATTATTTAGAGAATATGTTTTATTTCATACTTTTTTGTGTAATTTTACTTTGGAAGTCGGTTTATTTTTTTGTTTAAAAATAATAATTTTACTCTTTTTAGTTATATTTGTTAATTTATTATTAATACATCTTAGGAACGTTTAAAATAAACGATCAAATATAATAATATAATTGAAGACGCGCCAAGCTTCCACTAGGTATTGTAAATAAGATGATGATGATGATTACTGTAAGTTACATACTGGCATATGCTTGCAGTTCTTTATACAATGCCGAAATTTAAAAACGCGTATCTTTAAAGACTGAGGAGTTCTGTTCAGTGCTTTTGGATACAGGGTATTCCTTGATACAAAACCTTATTTTCTGGTAACATATGCTTGTGTTACTTTAGAAAAAGTCAAAACCACTATATGTGTCCATATAAATTTCGAGGAGTTCCCTCGATTTCTCATGGATCCCATCATCAGGTTTCCACTTTAGTTACTAAAGGACCAATTTCGAAGTATACCCGTTACAACAACAAAAGAATTTTGGAAATATGTCCACAAACAGAATAGTAATGTTCAAAGATATCCGTGTCGGTGTAAAATACTATAAGAAGTACCTTTTATACCATCATAATGTGATGATGTATAGTGTGATGATGGTGGTGATGATGATGAATACTCTAATTGACATAATGGCATATATTTGCAGTTCTTCAAACAACGCCGAAAACCCCAAACATGTATCTATAGGGAGTCAGAAGTTCTGTTGAGTACTTTTGGACCCAGGGTATACCTTGAAGCAAAATCTTACTTTTTAGTAACATATGCTTGAACTATTTCAGAAAAAGTTAAAATCACCATGTGTCCATATAAATTTCGAGGTGTTCCCTTGATTCCTCATGGATCCCATCATCAGGTCACCACTTTGATATCAAAAGGACCAATTTGGGATCACACTCTATACAGCGTGTCCCGACACCTATATCGGAGCCTTTAGTGGTAAAAAATATGGAATTTTTTATCGACAAATTGCCCCTCAAAATTTATTTTTCTCTCATGTTTGTGAAATGGTAGCCATTTTATTTTTTGGTAACCAAGACCCGAGCTCTCGTACTAATTCGACCACCACTTCTCATGTAAATGTGCTAGGAACATAAAAAGGTCTCATTTGATAGCTAAATATGTGGCTAATAATTCACAGTTAAAATATTTTAATTTTCTTTGAACAGAAAAACAAAAAAAAGGTAATTAAAAAAATATATAGATTTTTTTTGGTGAATTTTTTAAATTATTTGCTTTTTGTGAAAAATCTAGGCCATTAACCTGCTTGTTTTTTGTTCTAAAACGATAGAAGAGGACGTTTGCTAAAATAAAATACAAACTCCTTTACTCTCAGTGCAATAGTTTAGAAGTTATAACAATTTTTTGGAATCATCTTAGGCAGGGGGCCAGCCAGTCGTCTTTTTCAAATTGTTATAGCTACTTATTATTTGTTGTCCACATATTTAGCTATCAAATGAGATCTTTTTTATGTTCCTAGGACATTTACATGAGTAGTGGTGGTCGAATTAGTACGAGAGCCCGGGTCTTGGTTACCAAAAAATAAAATGGCTGCCATTTTACAAACGTGAGAGAAAAATAAAATTTGAGGGGCAATTTGTCGATAAAAAATTCCATATTTTTGACCACTAAAGGCTTCGATATAGGTGTCGGGACACGCTGTATATCACAGAAAAAAATTTGAAAATCGGTCCATAGGTGGCGGAGTAATCGTTGAACATACAAAAAAAATAAAACTAAAATATATAGGTACAGCCGAACGTATAACCGCCTCCTTTTTTAGAAGTCGGTTAAAAATAATAAAGATGACTACACTATACGTTTTATTTTGTTGGTACTGAAGGGATTAGTCTTGAAATCATGTTAAAATTATATCAAAAGATAATACTTATTATTAAGTAGAAAATAATATGCATTTATTTTAAATCAGAAAAAATTGTATTTTTTCCGAAAGGAAACATAAATATGGACCGAAAAATGCAAAAAGTACAATTATCAGTTACTAAAAGTTATAGAACTAAAAAGGACTAAAAAATACCTTAAAATTTTTGGCTTTAATTGAAAAACGAATATACCGTTTATAACTGAAGATGTTATTAATGATTTTTTCTTATTACAATCAAATACACAAACCCAGTTGTAACGACTTGTCTATTTGATTTGACACACTGCTTTTTCTACTTGAATTAACTAGGAAACAAGACTTTATCTTAAATATATTGAAAACAAATAATTTATTTATAGGTTTTCTTTTCCTTATAAATCACCATAACTAATTGCTAGTCTTGATTGTTGCTGCAATATTTTATCCGGCGCTGTATTTTACTATGGTAATTATGATGAAGTTATGTAGTTACGACTTACAAACTTCATACTGGTAGACTGCACGGAGCCGACATTTGGTTTCGCGGATCGAGGATGACACAGATGATCTCGTCGTGAATTTTATTGAATAACGACAACTTCATATTTAACAAAATAAAAAATTTATGGTTAAAATACTTAATATTACCTAAACTTTGAATGTGTTTGTTATCCCCGGTTGGGGTTCTCCGCTACGGTAGATATATTATTACCCAAATTAACTACAACAGGATTGTGGATCTGATCTACCTACCTACCTGCCTGTCTACACCGGGACATTACCTGGAAAACTTCGGACCTACCTACTTACCTGCCTGACTACATCGGGAAATGGGAAACATGCTGATCTGCCTACATCAGTCTGCAGGATAGTAAAGCCGATTTTTAAAAGGTACAACAACAAGGCTAATTGCGAACTAGACCTCACGACCCTATTCATAAATCTTTGGAATTCTTGTTTTAATTTAAATGCAACCTATATGTGCATTTAAATTAAAACAAGCCTAGGTATGTATGTCTACTATATATAATGATATATAATAACAATGCCTACTATACGTAAGTGTTACACAGTAGTTAAGTTTAAAATAAAATTTTGTACTAATCTATGGAGATTCAAGAAGATAAGAACTCAACTGTGGTTGTGACCATTTCTCATGCATTTTTTCGTATAGGGCGTTTTTAATGTTCTCTGAGGATTTCACTTTTGCGATGACTGTATTTTGTCAATAGTTGATCGTAGATATGATATTGCAGGAATAATATTTCCTAGCTTACTATTTAGTACCTACTTTACGAAAAGCCGAAAAGATATGCATTATTTATTAATATTATGTTAAAAAGCGTTTCACTTACCTCTGTGAAAGAAATAAGTAAAACATGACTAAAAACCACACTACACGCTGACTATTATAGAGGTTTTTTGTCTTACCTTACAAAATACGAACCACACATCTTATAATTTACGCTTCTGAAGCCAATATGGTTTTGCAAAAAGTAAAGAATACAGTAAAAATATTTATTATAGAAAGAAAACTTGAAAAATATAACAAAACCTTGTTATCTAAACGAGTTAACTTCTTGAATGAAAATGAGTTATAAACGCTATTGACTGTCAATAAATGAGATATCCAGTATCCTCAATAAAACAAGTTAATTAATACTTATCGTCATTATTGTAAGAACTGTAAAGTATAAAACAAGACGCTGAAAATGTTCTTATCTAAGTTGCGTTTAACTCATATGTGTGTGATTCTAGTGATTCTCCTTTAGGAAGAGTTCTAGTGCTTAGACTTTAAATGAATATATTTTTTCATTTATCTAAAAGTTAGTCATGAAGACCAGTGAAATAATATATGAAAAAATAAAAATATTATGAAAATAAAACGTTTATATCAAATCGAATTTGAAATACTTTCTGCAGATTAAATATTTATAATAATGTGGAAGCAAACTCCGTTTGCAGGATTATTACTATTTTTATATTGGATTCCTGTAGATACAGCTAGAATATTAGTGGTTATCCCAACACCTTCAATAAGTCATCAAGTAGTTGCTCGGCCCCTCGTGCAAGAACTTGTGAAACGTGGCCACGAAATTACACTAATAACAACAGACCCATCATATGAAAAAGGTAAAGCACCAACGAATTTAACAGAAATAGATGTGCATGATATATCATATCAGCATTTTAGTGAAATACTTCTGAATCACAGAGGAAAAGCGTCAGAAGCACTTGGCCAAGTTATAAAATTCATAAGGCGCCTTGGAACTACATTAGATCTACAACTGCAAACTCCAGAGGTACAAAATATTCTCAAGAAACCCAAAGACCACTATGATCTTTTAATATTAGAAGCATGTAATCGGGTCGCTCTTGGCTTTTCCGAAAAATTTAAGGCTCCAGTGATTCTATGGAGCTCTTTTGGAACTACTTCCAGTTATTATGGTTATTTAGGTGCTCCCAGCCACCCTCTTCTTTTCCCAACGTTATTAAGACAAAGACTTTATAACTTGACACGATGGGAAAAAGTAGTTGAAATCACAAGAGATTTCGTAATTAATTTTTTATTAAAATATACGAGAGAAGAAGATTCACAAATTATTCGTAAGCATTTTGGTAAAGATACTGATATGAATAAGTTATTTAAAAACATTAAGTTATTGTTAGTTAACGAACATCCAATATGGGCAGAAAACCGTCCACTTCCACCAAACATCCATTACATAGGAGGTATACATAAGACTCCCGATAAAGAAATGACAAAAGTAAGTCTGATTATTATTATTAATAATCGAGTCGTAATCGTTTAATAAATATACAAAAAGCTAAATAATATTTCTTACCGTAAATATTCTTAATATTTGCCAACGAATCACATACAAAATATTTTTTATTTGCAGGAATTAACATCATATTTAGATGCTTCCAAAAATGGCGTCATTTACATGAGTTTGGGTACAAATGTTTTAACCTCTCTTATAGCTGAAGAGAAAAAAGAAATAATAACTAAAGTTTTTTCCAAACTGCCATATAACATACTTTTAAAATGGGATGTAGATAAAATACCCAACCAACCACAAAACGTAAAAGTGCAGAAATGGTTTCCACAATCAACGCTTTTGAGTAAGTAACCAATATTATACATATAGGTACCTGGACTACTAATTTAAGTATTAATGTAGCTATTTAAAAGCTTTATAGTTTTGGCAACATTGAGAAATATGTAAATAATACTTTGTTTTTTAGCGGTAAGTACTCTTTTCTTTTAAAAATACCTAACCAGAGATAGCATACCAGGGTAGTTAGACACCTGTACAGTGTGTGTTGTTTCGAGGCTAAAATATTTTAACAGCAGGTAAAAATGTTTAATTTTACTGGCGAAAAGAGGTGCATTTTTGAATTCCAACTCTCTTATGAATATTTTAGCATTAAGCCTCAATTTAAATATTTAGCCTCGAGACGATACACAATATAATTTGTATCTGAAACAATCATAATACATAATATTACAAAATCCTTAGAAAAGTTTAGGTGTACCTACAATTTATTAAGATTTTGTAAAAATTGGTTGAAATAGCATGATAATTGTTGAAGGTATGGGAAAAAATCAAACCTAATTATTAAAAGCGCTGCCTAGTTCGTTGAAGATATAATAACAATACTAACAAAATTATGTATGGTGGGATTGATTGTTTCTCTTTAAAGGTTTACAAAATAATCCGCGATGGCTTATTATAACTAATATTTATATTTTAACGATAGCTTACAATGCATTTGTCCATTCCAAGTTTTAACAAATGATATAGCATGTGAATATAATGGGGCATTTTAAAAAGCTAAAAAGTATTTTAGATGGATACAGGCGAGATAATAAATGTAGGCGGTCTCGCACCAACGATATAGTAAGCTAATAATAATATATTTTATAGCGGAAAAGCCGCGGACAAAAACTACGTTAATGTAGTAATACCTATTCATAAAAAACAAAAAAAATTTAAAAATCTAATTTAGTAGTCAATAGATCTATTTATACATTTCAGAACATCCAAATATCAAATTATTCATCACTCAAGGTGGCTTACAATCGACTGACGAAGCTATTAACGCCGGTGTACCACTACTTGCTATACCCATGTTAGGAGACCAGTGGTATAATGCTGAAAAATACGTTCGACATAAAATTGGCTTGCAACTCAATATTGAAACATTAGATGAAGACATTTTCCAAAATGCTATAACAACTATTATAACAAATGCAAGGTATGGAAAATTACGAACTTATTGGTCACGTTCATGGTAAAGAATTTAAAACAAAAACATAACTGCTGTTTTGTGTTGAAATATTTATCAATGATTTTTATAATTGTTATATATTTTCAAACATTATTACAAGCATTTGATTGTAAATTATTTTTGATTTTTTTTTAAATTATTGCAATTATTAAATTAAAAGAATTAGAAATAAACTTAGTTGTGTTTATTTTTTTAGTTACAAGCAGAACATGCTAAGGCTTCGCACTCTTATGAGGGAACATCCTATACAGCCTGTGGACCTGGCTGTGTGGTGGACAGAACATATCATCAAGTACGGCGGTGACCATCTCATACCCCCGAGCGCCCACTTACACTGGACTGAGTATTATGAAGTCGAGCTTGTGCTCATATGTTTAGGAGTTGCTTTAGCTGCCCTGTGTATATTAGTTTTTATAAGTAAAATAATATATTATAGAATTTTTAAGAGGCTATTTAAATTTGATGTAAAAATAAAAACGAAACTTAAGTAGTATATTGCTATATTATTGTGCAAGTTCTATTTGCAGTAGTTTTACTTTTTAATCTCATAAAGTCGTTATAAGTCGGGTTAAGATTTATGTGGTACCTACTAAGTTGAGAACTAAAGATTCCATTTTCCATAGAAAAAATTACTTTACACAATTTCAGTCTATTGTACATTTTTTAACCATAATCTAATCTATATAAATCGTAATCCATTTAATACCTTAATTTTTATTTTACCATATTTATTGTAATTTATTTTAGCATATTTATAATAAACTTAAGAACTTAACACTATCCCCTTCACTAGTAAAATATTTTCACAATTACTGATTGATTAGCTATTCAATGTCTGAAACGTTGGTAAAGTCATTTGACTGACCGAATAACTACTCAGTTCTATAAATATTTTTATTAGTAGAGGGGTTTATAATTTTACTAGGAATCATTGCAATATTAAAGTTACCTCGAAACCAAAAATATTTTTTTTTTCGTTTTTTGTTACTACTTACTCATTAAACGGTAAAGTAAAATAACGGTAAGTGGTGGGTACCAATGCTGAGAATTACGGTTGAGAATGAGACAAAGAAAATGAGACAACACTATAATAATAATATGAGTTATTGGTATAAAGAATATGTATTAGTACCAATTGTTAAACTATTATCATTTGAGTAGCGTCAAGCTTTTGGACACCATCTCGTCACACTTATTGACTTAATTTCTGCTAGGGTGGTAGATTGTAATGGAAAGCGATAAAATGGACATCCGTCCAGTTCGAAAAACCAGAATTTTAACTTGAAGATACACTAGGGACTATGGCGTCAAAAGTGCGTCACTGATTGACAATGTTTGTTAATGAAAGACACCTGCGTACTAAATCACGCAGGAAGTATAAGTATATTTTTGACGTGGGAGAGCCATGCTTGGGCACGAATGGGCCGGCTCGACCGGAGAAATACCACGGGCTCACAGAAAACCGGCGTGAAACAGCGCTTGCGCTGTGTTCCGTCGAGTGAGTGAGTTTATCGGAGGCCCAATCCCCTACCCCCCTAGAAATGCCGCAGTTGAAAAACAATTTGTTACCCCAGGAGGGTACCAACTGCGTTGGAGTATCCCTCTCTGGACGTCTATGCTCAGGGACCCCTGGAACTGAGCGTGGACGTCCAGGCTGCCCCTCGTATTCTGGGGAGGGCAAAACTGCGCTACAATCTGCTCGGGGCAAGAGCAAACACACAAAGGCACCCCCCTCGATATTAGGCATGGACTTCTGTAATATCAGGGGATTACACTCCAACCTTAATGCCGTCCATTACCACCTTGAGACGGCAAAGCCGGCTTTGCTCTTTTTAACCGAGACGCAGATATCATCTCCGAGTGACACATCATACCTTTCCCACCCAGGGTATTATCTCGAGCACTCCTTTCTGCCCAAAGCTGGACTGTGTGTGTATATCAGAGATGATATCAGCTCTCGCCGCCTCAGCAATCTTGAGGACAGGGACCTGTCAACATTATGGCTCCGCATAGATTGCGACGACCACCCTCGCGTCTATGCGTGCTTATATAGGTCCCATAGTGGTGACACCGAGACGGACCGACTCTTGGAACACCTGCAAGCTGCTTCAGATTTTGTACAGCGGCAGATCCCATCTGCAGAGATCATAATACTTGGCGACTTTAATGCCCACCACGCCGACTGGCTCAATTCCAGTAAAACTGATCATGCGAGGAGATCTGTATGCGACTTTGCCCTTGCGAACGACCTAACACAACTGGTTACTACGCCTACGCGAATCCCAGATGTGAACGGTCAGAATCCTTCCTTGTTGGACCTTCTGCTGACTTCAAATCCTGATGGCTACCAAATATCCGTAACCGCTCCACTTGGTTCATCGGATCATTGCCTTGTCAGGAGTTCTGTGCCACTCACGACGGTGTTACGACAGCGTGCTCTTAAATACCGTCGTGTGTGGCACTACAAGTTAGCAGACTGGGATGGGATGCGGTCGTTTTTTGCATCCTATCCTTGGGGGCACGTGTGCTTCTCGCCGGATGATCCCGACAACACTGCCAACTCTGTTGCCGATGTGGTAGTGCAGGGGATGGAACTTTTCATTCCGTCCTCTGTGTGTCTAGTGCCAACTGGCGGCAGATTTCGTCCCTGGTTTGGTTCATCCTCCAAAAAAGCTTCTCGCCGGAAGCAGGAGGCTTACCAATCCTGGGCCAATGCAGTGTCTACTCGGGATTTAAATACCAGCACATATTAAATGGAGTACAACCATGCCTCTAGGTCCCTCAAGAAAGAGATCATTTGGGCAAAGAAACAGCACGTCAATAGAATTGGCAAGAGACTCGAGCGCCTCCCCTCGGGAACCCCTGCATTCTGGTCTCTGGCCAAAGCTATTGAGGGAAATTTCTGCAAGCCAACCCTACCATCCCTACACGTAGGAAATGGATCGTTAGCCCAGGACGCAAAAGACAAAGCCGATCTTCTGGGCAAGCTCTTTGCGTCTAACTCGACCCTAGATGACGGGGGGCAGAAACCGCCGACCATACCGCGATGCACGAGCTTCATGTCGGATATTCGGTTTCATCAGCGCTCAGTGCGAAAAGCCCTCCATTCCCTTGATATCCAAAAGTCGAGTGGGCCTGACGGAATCCCTCCTATTGTGTTGAGAAAGTGTGCTCCAGAGTTGGCTCCGGCCTTGACGCGCCTTTTTCGGCTCTCCTATTCCTCTGGCATCGTCCCGGCTTCTTGGAAGACAGCCTTGGTGCACCCGATCCCCAAAAAAAGGTGATCGCTCAAATCCTTCCAACTATAGACCAATCGCCATAACCTCTCTCTTCTCAAAGATAATGGAATCCATTATCAATGGCCAGCTTCTTCGATACTTGGACGGCCAGGGATTACTAAGCGACAAACAATACGGGTTCCGTAAGGGTCGCTCGGCTGGTGATCTCTTGGCGTACCTAACTCATCGTTGGGCTTAGGCAATTGAGTCGAAGGGAGAAGCATTGGCTGTTAGTTTGGACATTGCGAAGGCCTTTGATCGGGTTTGGCATAAAGCGCTGCTTTCAAAGCTTCCATCATACGGGCTGCCCGAGAAATTATGCAAGTGGGTCACAAGTTTCTTAGCAGACAGAAGCATAAAGGTCGTAGTTGACGGCGAATGCTCGGAAACTCAGTCAGTTGATGCTGGTGTCCCTCAGGGCTGTGTGCTATCGCCTACCCTATTCATACTGCATATCAATGACATGTTACAGACCAACGGCATTTATTGCTATGCGGATGATAGTACAGGTGATGCTGTATATACCGGCTCCCCTAATATTTCTCGGCTAAATGTCATCGAGAGTCGAAACGAACTTGTGTTTAAAATATAGAATTCATTGGAGAAAGTCTCTGAATGGGGTAGACGTAACTTAGTCCAATTTAACCCCGCCAAGACACAAGTCTGCGCGTTCACCGCTAAAAAGTCACCTATGGTCGTACATCCTCGTTTTGAGGGCACATCTTTAACCATCTCCCGTAGCATTGAAATACTTGGCGTTAGCATATCGAGCGAAGTCCAATTCCGATATCACCTAGAGGGTAAGGCCAAGTTAGCCTCAAAGAAGCTTGGTGTTCTCAACAGAGCGAGACAGTACTTCGGTCCGGACCAACGCCTACAACTCTACAAGGCGCAGGTTCGGCCTCATATGGAATATTGTTCTCATCTCTGGGCAGGAGCACCAAAATACCAACTGCTCCCTCTGGATCGTATCCAACGAAGGGCCGCTCGAATTGTTGACTGTCATTGTGTTTCAAACAGCTTGGACCCCTTGGAATTACGCCTAGATGTAGCTTCACTCTGCATCCTCTATCGGTTGTATCACGTTGAGTGCTCTGAGGAATTGTTCGGAATCATACCACCTGCAACTTTTCGCCATCGTCCCACGCGAAAAATATTCCATCCTCATCACCTTGATGAGTGGCAGTCTTCCACCGTGCGTTTCTCGCGTAACTTTCTGCCGCGCACTGTAAAACTCTGGAACGAACTGTCACCAGCCACCAGTATTTCCGAACCTATACGACCTACAAACCTTCAAGAAGAGAGCGTATTCCCTCTTAAAAGGCCGGCAACGCACCTGCAGCTCTTCTGATGTTGCGAGTGTCCATGGGAGACGGTAGTTGCTTTCCATCAGGTGACCCGTTTGCTCGTTTGCCCCCTTATTTTATAAAAAAAAAAAAAAAAATTTGGCTGATGAAGATAACAATATCTCGAATTAGCTAATTAAATTCCTACTTATACTAATAATATACTTATAAGTGATAACAGCTGTATTTTTCATTTGCTAAAAATATTGGTATTGAATTAAACAATTATTAATGTAACTAAATAGAACTAAAATAATAAAGATGGTCTTTTTGTTTGTCACCATGTACCTATTTTATACTTTAAACGAGACAACCTTGTATACATCACGTTTTATCAGTCACTATGTAAACTTTCAGGAATGAATATACTCTTGAATATAAGCAACTTTTACTTTAGTTATTGATATGTTCTTTAATATTGTAGAACATACTTTTATTCTATCACTACGAAAGATGTTTTATTGCATTTTTTTACACCTTGGGTTACGTTACTAAAGTTTTAGTAAGAAACCCTTATCTCTTCTATCAATCAATATAGCCATATGTTACTCAGGACGAATATAGCTTTTTAATGGTGAAATAATTTTTAATATCGGCAAAGTAGTTTTTGAGTTTTTGTTCATTACAAACATACAAAAATACATAAAATACAAATCTTTCCTCTTTATCTACACTAATATTATAAAGAGGAAAACTTTGTTTGTATGTTTGTTTGTTTGTTTGTTTGTTTGTAATGAATAGGCTCAAAAAGTACTGGACCGATTTAAAAAATTCTTTGACCATTCGAAAGCTACATTATCCACGAGTAACATAGGCTAAATTTTATTTTGGAAAAAAATAGGGTTCCGTAAGATATTTGGGTTTTTCGGACACAAGGTGTTTGTATGTTTGTTTGTTTGTTTGTTTGTTTGTTTGTAATGAATAGGCTCAAAAAGTACTGGACCGATTTAAAAAATTCTTTGACCATTCGAAAGCTACATTATCCACGAGTAACATAGGCTAAATTTTATTTTGGAAAAAAATAGGGTTCCGTAAGATATTTGGGTTTTTCGGACACAAGGTGTAAAAAATCAACCAGAAAAGTTACTTATTTTGCGTACGCTGCCTCAACTATAAAAGATAGAACCATAAAATGTTCTAATTAATTGTAGATCTTATAAATATCTACAAAAAAGTCCGCGACACACTATACCTAACTATGTCGAGTGAGGCACAACAACCATTTTTTTATTTAGAAATCTTGAATATTTTTTGGACCACATTTAAACGCGTTTATTTTGCTCATGCTATAATTCCTTATCAAAATAAATTATTTCATCACTAAGTACAGTTTATGTAGATAATATTTGGTCTTTAAATAATTAAAATTGGACGTTTGGTTTTGAAGTTATGGCGAAATTAAAATATTACGATTTCTGCTGCACGGCCCGTTGCGAAGTGGGCATCACCAAGGCGGGGCCGGGGGTGCGCGTGCGATCTATGAGTAAGGTATGAGGGAGTTTAGATCTATGAGTAAGGTACCCGCAGTATTAGTATCAGTATTATATCCGTGCGAAGCCGGGGCGGGTCGCTAGTGTACCAATAAAGAAGAATATCCTATTTGTCGTATCATTTATAACTTCACTATAAAGTAATAAGAATCCTGAACAGTCAAGAAGTTGCAGCTCAAACTTTACAACGAGATTTTAAATAAACTACAAGCATGACAAAAATTGGTTAAAATACCTCTTTTTAATATTATACATCTATGTTAAAATAAAGAAAAAATGTATTTGAAAGGCCAACCAGCGCATAAAAGTTATTCTATAAAGATTGTAATTTGTTGTTGTTGGTTACAAAATGAAAAATAAACTCTACATTTCTGATACGATCGAAGTTACGATCCTGATTTTATATTTATTGTTTTATCTATATATTTTATGATTTTCACTTTTAACATAACTTTTTTATGTATGACTTTTACATGTTGAAATTCGGTCAATCTAAATTTATTCTCAGAACATTACTCAGAGAAGGATACCTACTAAGCGTTAGTCATTTCTTTTAGGTCTTAATTAGAGTGAACTAAATATAGTCACTGAACATCCAAAACAATTTACCGACTTAATTGACATGTACGAATGTTTTTAAATATGTTCAAAACATTTTTACCGACTTTGAAATCGTAAAGCGTTTTTTGAACATGAGACATCTATACATATAATAAATCTGTAGAGGGGTCATGTCTGTACATTAAAGATATTTAAGTGAAACTCGAAATGGGGGGTCTAAAAAGGTCACAAAACCTAAAAATAACGTTTTTGAAAAAAATGTCTGTCTGTCTGTCTGTATGTCTGTGTGTTTGTTATCACATCACGCCGAAACCACTAGATGGAATAAAATTAAATTTTGCAGGTAGGTAGCTTAGGACCTGAAGGGTAAAATAGGATACATTTTATCCCGAAAAACGAAAGGGTTCCCATGGGATCTTCAAAAACCAGTACCTACCTAATTGACGTTATTTCAGGCAATCTATTCGATGTATTTAAATGAAACTTGGCACAAAGGTAGATTAGAACATGAAATAACTAACAGGATATTTTTTTTTTTCTTGGAAAACAAAAGTGTTTCCACGGGATCATGAAAAAACTGTATTTTTGAACTTGCTTCACAAACCGGAACAAATCATAATTTTTCGAACAATTCATCTTAATTAACTGCATTATTTTGTTTTCTTTTGAAATAAAACTATTAAATTAAAACTATAAAAATAAAAACAGGTTGCACTCCGGGAGTGCCGGTGGAAGTGAAATATCTCAAAAGTGGGGCTATTTAACTGGAGACACTTTTTTCTCCATAGTGTTTTCACCATAAGTCAAATTTCGAAATGGCCCCAAAAATCTCAAAAGTGGGGCCATTTAACTGGAGACACTTTTTTCTACATAGTGTTTTCACCATACGTCAAATTTCAAAATGGCCCCAAAAATCTCAAAAGTGGGGCCATTTAACTGGAGACACTTATTTCTACATAGTGTTTTCACCATACGTCAATTTTCAAAATGGCCCCAAAAATCTCAAAAGTGGGGCCATTTAACTGGAGACACTTTTTTCAACATAGTGTTTTCACCATACGTCAAATTTTAAAATGCCCCAAAAAATCTTAAAAGTGGGGCCATTTAACTGGAGACACTTTTTTCTACATAGTGTTTTCACCATACGTCAAATTTTAAAATGCCCCAAAAAATCTTAAAAGTGGGGCCATTTAACTGGAGACACTTTTTTCTACATAGTGTTTGCGCCATACGTCAAATTTAAAAATGGTCCCAAAAATCTCAAAAATGGGGCTATTTAACTGGAGACACTTTTTTTCTCCATAGTGTTTTCACCAAAAGTCAAATTTCAAAATGGCCCCAAAAATCTCAAAAGTGGGTTCATTTAACTGGAGACACTTTTTTCTCCATAGTGTTTTCACCATACGTCAAGTTTCAAAATGGCCCCAAAAATCTCAAAAGTATGGCAAAGCGTCGCCACGGCAATTCTCACCACGCCAAAAATCAGGTTTACCCTCGCCTAGATCCGTTTCAGTCTGGTGCCGTCCACTGCAGGAAGGCCGCCCCCATAAATTTCCAGTGCGACCGGTCGCTCGCGGCCTGTATCCACCGACTTCCTGCGACTTTTCTCAGGTCATCTGTCCACCTGGTGGAAGGCCGTCCTACGCTTCGGCATCCAGTTCGTGGTCTTGGTCAAGAACCTTTCGGCCCCAGCGGGCAACGGTTCTACGGGCTATATGTCCAGCCCATTGCCACTTTAACTTGCTAATGCGCTGGGCTATGTTTAGTTCTGCTACGGATTTCCTCATTTCTGATTCTATCACGTAGAGAGACTCCGAGCATACCCCTCTCCATAGCTCTTTGAGCGACACGAAGCTTTTGAATAAGTCCCCTTGTGAATGACCACGTTTCGGCTCCATATGTCATCACCGGTAACACACACTGCTCGAAAACTTCTGTCTTCAGGCACTGTGGGATTTTTGACGAGAAGATGTTTCTGAGTTTCCCGAACGCTGCCCAGCCGAGCTGGATTCAACGGGTGACCTCTTTTTCGAAGTTGGACCTACCTAACTGGACTTTGTGCCCCAGGTATATATAGTCGTCAACAACTTCGAGCGTAGAATTTCCAACGATGACTTGGGTGGGTACAACATGGGCATTAAACATAATTTTTGTCTTATCCATGTTCATACTAAGTCCCACCTGTTGTGAAACTCTACAGAGGTCTTCTAGCATAGTGTTAAGGTCTATAGATGTTTCACATCAATAAATCTTTTCTCTATCCTACTCAATACAAATAGCGAAGGAGTAATACCAATAGTACAAGATCTCTTTAAACTAAGAATTTACTTCGAGCGGGAGGTTAACTTATCTGGTGATTCATAATATGTTGTTAACATTTGACAGATAAGTACTATTTTTTAGCCAGTAAAAATGCACCTTGATATTATTTCGTTCAGTCGATCGAAACTCCCTCGAAATGTTTGCGTTCGAAATTAAAATTTAAACCGGACCATACATAGGTAGTCTGTGGAAGCCTTATACCGCATTGATTGCGATTGGCTGAGCAGAATCTATACTAATATTATATAACTGAAGAGTTTGTTTGAACGCGCTTATCTCAGGAACTACTGGTTCGAATTGAAAAAATATTTTTGTGTTGGATAATTCATTTATCGAGGAAGGCTTTAGGCTATATAACATCATGCTAAGCTCAATATGAGCGGAGCACCAATCAAGAATGTTTCAAAATTGTTTTTTTTTTTTTTTTTATCTTTTGAGAGCTTTCGCAGAATTGTTTCCCATTAAAAGTTAAAAAAAAAAGCCCGCAACTGTATAATGTATATGTCTATATTTTAAGGTTGGCTCACTATAACCTTTTTATGCTAACCAAATTTCTTTTACAAATAAGCATTATTTGTAAGGGTGTTTTCATTGAGATGATATTAATCCTTATCCAAGTAAATACGTTTTTCATTACAAGCATTTAATTTAGAAGAAATTTGCCGTTTACATCATTTGATTTCAATTAATATTTTTTAGAAGATATCGCAGTAATAAAATAAGCGCGCTATAATAATGTACGGCGCGCGGCGGGCAGTCGTGAGGGGGAAGTGCTTCTCCTTCTACGTAAATAAAGTCGCGTGTAAAATTTAGCGATATCCCAAAGTAGAACAGTCCACGCGGACGAAGTCGCGGGCAAAAGCTAGTAATATTATAAGTGTAGATAAAATAATCAACAAAAAAAAATGGTTTTCTGATAACTTGGTTTACCTACGATAATTTTTTACATGCTAACGTCATAACAAGCCGAACGCTAAGGCCGATCATGCCTCTGGGCTCAGGCTGAACGTGACAATCAGGCGCAAAATGATTTTTTTTGTGCGTGCACCCGTCGCGTCGTTCAGATGTTATCACTTCAAAAATATGACCACACTATCCACTAAAAGGATGAAAAGTTTTTGGGTCAAAATATTGAACTCTAATATTTTTTTTGCCAATGACTAATAATATGGTCTTTTATCGTGTATAATAATTATTTGAACCCTATATACTTTTGTATCTTTATTTGTTATCGTCACATGTGAATGTAATTAGAGGACGTGGTAGAGCCATGCTTTCTGCACGAATGGGCCGGCTCGACCGGAGAAATACCACGGGCTAACAGAAAACCGGCGTGAAACAGCGTTTGCGCTGTGTTTCGCCGAGTGAGTGAGTTTACCGGAGGCCCAATCCCCTACCCTATTCCCTTCCCTACCCTCCCCTATTACCCTATTCCCTCTTAAAAGGCCGGCAACGCACTTGCAGCTCTTCTGATGCTGCGAGTGTCCATGGGCGACGGAAGTTGCTTTCCATCAGGTGACCCGTTTGCTCGTTTGCCCCCATATTTCATAAAAAAAAAAAAAAAAAAAAAACACCTTCTAAACTTATATGGTTAGCAGTCTGAAAGGTAGTCATCGCACTAATTATTATGAGTTCTCTGCTATAATGATTGTGAGTGACCATGGAGTGACAGTATTTTATATATGTCACCGTAAAATTGTAAAAACCGTTAGATTGTAATATTACTAGAGATATTACAAAATGTCGACAGATTGTGAAATAAAAATTTCTCCTTACAATTTTACGCTTTATTTTTCGTTATATTGTAATATCTACCGTACCGATTGGTTCAACAGCAAGTGCCCCGCGCCGCTGTATTTGTTTGCTTTTTTATAATAATAATTATAACGAAAAATAATGTGTACAATAGGAAATCGAACTGATTTTTTTTTCTTGCATAAATGAATAGTACTCTTAAATATGAGTAATTTCTCAGAAGAAACCATATATCAAAAGACAATATTTTCAAATTTTACGGTGAGATATACATAAAATAATATACGATACCTAAATCTTATTAATGAAGGTTTATCTGATTTTATCACAACGACCAAATCCATTTATCAATAATTTAATAACGTCGATTAATATTTTAGTTGATATCTTAAAACATAATATACGTAATTCATCAGTCATAATTACTAATTCGTTCAAAATGTTCGGCAGAATATTCAATTTGTACGTGTTCTTCACGGCTACATTTCTGTCATCAGGAATAGAAAGTGCAAGAATTTTAGCATTTTTTCCTACGCCGTCAATTAGTCACCAGATAGTTTTCCGACCTTTAACTCACGAACTAGCCAGAAGAGGCCATGAAGTTACCGTTGTTACTACAGACCCATATTTTCCAAAGGGTAAAACTCCTCCAAACCTAACAGAAATAGACGTTCATGATATTTCGTATAAAAATTGGGCTGATGTTTTGACGAACCTTATGGGTGAAAAAGATGGGGCATTAAAGCAAATTGAGTTGTTCTTCAAACGCTTTGCAACAACGCTGGATTTGCAATTGCAGACAACGGAACTTCAGGAAATATTGAAGAAAGATAGAAAACACTATGATCTAATGATATTAGAAGCTTGTATTAGACCACTAATGGGAATAGCACATATTTTTGATGCACCCATAATACAGTTTAGTTCTTTTGGAGCAGTTCCTGCCCAGTATTCTGCGTTCGGTTCACCGATGCATCCACTGCTATACCCAACACCTGGAAGACAACGATTATATAACTTATCTTTTTGGGAAAAGGGTTTCGAATTATTCAAGCATATAATGCTAAATTATTTGATTACTACAACTGAACCGTTTGATTATGCTATAATGAAAAAACATTTTGGAGAAGATATTCCAGAATTTGGAAATTTCAAACACAGAATACAAATGATGTTCATCAACGAGCACCCAATCTGGAATGACAATAGACCAGTAGGCCCTAATATACTTTATGTTGGTGGGATTCACCAATCCACTGAAAAGGAACTTCCTCAGGTAAGCTTTTTTGATTTTAAAATACTATGTTTAAGTGACATAGTAACAAACACTTCATTCTATACCATAAAACAAGGGTCTTGCTCGTGTAATGTGATAATTAAAATATTTTTCTTTGCAGATGAAATTATTTTTTCTAACTTTGCTTTCATATAATTAATTATTCGTATTATATTCTATCTCTGAATAATTAATGAATAATATTACAGGATTGTTTGAATAAATTATAATAATTGTTAATAATTAAACATTGATAAGTATAGATTATTATATTGTATTTTAAATTGATTATTTATATTTCCACCTTTCTCCTGTTTTTCTGTTCTAAATTTTCTTTATTATTCTTTCAGGATCTGAAGAAATATCTAGATTCATCTAAGCATGGCGTGATTTTTATGAGTTTTGGAACGAATGTCCTAGCATCTGCATTACCAAAGGATAAGATTGCTGTAATAACAAAAGTATTTTCGCAGCTACCATACGATGTTATTTTCAAATGGGACTTGGATGAACTGCCTGGGAAGCCGGATAATGTCATGCTAACTAAATGGATTCCACAACCAGATTTGCTAAGTCAGTGAAAATATTACTTTCTAGGCTAAGTTTCTAGGGTCTTGTGACGATTGTATTTTAATTCTATAGTTATAGAATTCCTTTTACAAATTTCATGGACTATAAGAAACTTTTTGAGTGAAATGGATGAGCTTAGAAGTATTACTAGATCTGTTTTTGGATCTGAGATTTTATTATATTTATGGTTCAAATATACTTACGAAAGAAAGCCCACAGTTACTTGTTTTTCTGTAACATACACACTTATTTAATTTTGATGAAAATTTTAGGGCACGAAAAAAATATGACACTATTATAACTGAATTTAATATTTGCTGTTTAACATACTAGTACAATAATGCTAAACTATATCAAAATCTTAATTAAATCTAACTAAATCAAAAACATAAAATGAACTTGTCCATTTAAATTTTCAAATTTTTTTGTAAAGTTATTATTAGGTGGTAACTTTGTTTCTTGACTTTCTGAAAAGTTATTAAGTTTCAGTTAGAAATTTAATTTTCATTATCATTATGTTACAAAAATACGGCCATTGAGTATTTTACGGTTCATATCGAAAACATTAAAATTGATTGAGTATATTTTAAACATTTATATGCAGATTTTTTAAGACAGTAAATACGGGCTTTTATGTACTCATATAACTACATGTTCCCCGCGACTTCGTGCGCTCTAATGGAAATCTCGAGGGAACCATACATTTTGCCGCATTAAAAAGTTGCCTGTGTCCTTCCCCGTGGTCTACTCTTTATCTGTCCTAAATTTCATCAAAATCCGTACAGTAGTTTCGGAGCCTATTCAATGCAAATAAACAACAAACAAACTTTTCCTCTTTATTATATTAGTATAAATATTGGGTAAGTTAGTTGTTGAAACTAAAGTTTTTTCGACGTAAAGGAGTTTTCTCCTTCATTCAGATTTCTGTGTTGTGTTTTCATTATTTCTAGAATTCATGGAAAAAATCTTGTATTTAATGGTTATATAATATTCAATGGTTCCGCATTGCTAATCATTTCCCTACATTAGTTTTATTTTCCTTATATTTCATTATCATGCTTGGTTAAATTATTGTCGAAACCCTGATCTTATCTTGAAGAATCGTTCTTATAATATGCACTTGTCCTTCACGACACGCATCAGTGATTTAAATCAAATTTATCGTAAAAATATTTTATCTTTCCTACTCTTCACCATCATTCTCATCGAAATTATTTGTTAGCGGCTAGGTAATATTAATCTCATATGATATTGTTACGTGCTAGGGTTCGTAGATTTGGAGAAGAAAGACCTGCTGACTCTTTTGAGGACTTTATTCACTAGCACTTAGTCCAACATTAAAGCACTAGGTCCAAACACGAAGCACTAAGTCCAATACTAAACACTAACGGTGTCCTAAGTCGTAGCTAAGTCGTAGATATCGCCTGTTTCGCTTCGAAGGAAGCTCAAAACTGAACTCAACTCGCTCGCATTCCTCCGTCGTACTTTTTTTTTTTTTTTTTTTTAAAGGTGGGCCCGACTTGTTCCCCCTATCGTAAATAAGGCCAATTTTTAACTTTTTATTTTACAATACATCATTATATTTCTCTCATCATTACATAACATTTCATTACGTCACATATGCGCCCAGCGCGAGGCCTCCCGTAGGTTGCCATTGCTATTCATTATTTCACAATAATTACACATCAATTTGTGGTCTGCCACACCACTGCTACTGATCCATTCAATATTTAGTACACCGTTCCGCTTTACATTTACACCACTGTAGGTTACATAATATATATTTTTATAACATTATATTATCTTTTACTTATAATACATACATACATTTGAAACTGCTTACAGATGACTTATAGGTAGGTACTACATACATTATTTATTACATATAATTTTTTTATACATTTCTTGTACTTATGCTATATATGCTTATCATATATATGCAAAGTTTGCATCAATCTGTGTAAATTATTATAATTTTTTTTTTATTTTTTTTTTCTTAATTTTTTTTTAATATTATATTATATGCTATTATATATTGGGTACACTGGGATACATTGGGTTCAACAAAAACATTTTTGCTCCCCCAATGCTTACTACAATTATTTCTTATTTTATACATCTATTTATACTTATATTTTACACATATTATATTTATTTATATATATTTTCATACATTTCATAGAGAGTGTGTGTGTTCAGTGGTTTACGGTTCTGTACTAGTGTAGGCCACCGTAGCACGTGCTATGGCGTCCCACCTTCGCCTAACAGGGCACATCGCGCTGAACGCATTGTGGTCCGTACTATCTGCTCCTTCCTTGTTACAATTGGCGCAACATGCTTTCTCTCCTGCTTTCAGGCTTTCGCACTGGTGCTGGCGGTGTGCACCGGAGCAGTGGTTGCACTTCTCTTCACCTCCGTTATTGCAATGTCGCCTTCCATGTCCGTACCCTAAACAGTGCGAACACTGTATTAGAGGGGACTGGTCGGCGACACGGATTCGCTGCATGTCTACATAAATGTAGCCCGCCTTGGTGAGAGATTGCCACAGCCCCGGCGACACCGTCAGCACCACATGCTCAGTCTGACTGTCTTTCCCCTTCTTCCTGTATTTTACTACCATCCTATCCTCCTTTCCTCCAAGCAGTGGCTGTATGAGGTGCCTATTTTGGGTCCGAATTGCTTCGAGGATGTCCTCGTCGGAATTGGCCTTGAGCAACCCATACATCACTACTTGGGGGTCCTTGTTCCTCCGTCGTACTTATATCGGTCGACACGAGTCCCAGACCATTCCAGAAAAGTTCCCGACTCGCGCGACCTGGTTGGATTATTCCGGAAGATTCGCACAGTAGCGCTATCTAGTACTGAGTAGGGGGCCCCACGCTGTTCCTGTTCACACTAAGTGGTTTCATTGGTTGACGCTAGATGACGCTAGTCTCTTTATTCGTAACAATATTTTATTACTTAAATCCAATGTTTGCCGATATCTACCTTAGTTATTATATTATATCAGTATTTAATATTACGGTTTTACATTACAATAAAACCGATATTATGTGCCGAAGAGGAAAACATACAGCATTGTTTTGAAGAAAGCAGAGTATACTTATCTGTTCCGGTCTGTTTTATTGTCATAAACGGGTTTTAGTAACGTCACTAGATGGCGCTAGGAGCACGTCCATCGAGTGGGGTTGGACCAGCAAGTGGGGGCGCGCGAGCGCCGCCATTTTCCAAGTCATAGTCTTCTTCACCAGGAAGAACTTCCTACAATGCTGTATGTTTTCCTCTTTGGCACATAATATCGGTTTTATTGTAATGTAAAACCGTAATATTGATGTGCCTCTGGAAAACATACAGCATTGTTTTGAAGACGTGTTTGTTATCTGCTGGTGATAATTAATATTTTACACAACGCTATGATGATTTGTAGGCTAATAAAGAAAGTATAGTTGATAGATACAAAAATGTAATATTATGTTTTCTTATATTATGTTACAACATAAATGCTTAACACTGTACTTAAAGAATCAGAATTTAAATTAAGAATTATTATTTTATATATTTTTTTTTTTTACTTATAATCAAGGATACTAATGAAGTCTCATGCAATTAAGCTGGAACAAAAGTATTAAAAAAAGGAATCAAGTCGATTTCCTTTAGGAATTTCTATCAGTTTACAATAATGGTTAAAAAACGTGCTGGATGATCTCCAGTTTCCTCGAGATAATATTTCGTCTATCGGTTGATTATTGAGCCATCTCCAGGAGGCTACCGCTGCCCTACAACTTCCTGGGGAAGCATTAATGCCACTGTCTCTCAATACAGTACGGACCCAATTTCCTATCACAGTTCTGGAAGCTGCTTTAATTACTCCATTAACCGTAATAAACAAATGATTTAAATCTTTTACCTCAGACCTTCGGGGCATAACTTTCTCTAGGTAGGATCTTAAAAGACTTACAGGGCAAATATTTTTATCATCATGTTTTGAAAGCATCCAAGCCGATTGGCGACGGGAATGAGTATCTGTTTTAGATCCGAATGCTGGTATCAAGTAAATATGGTCACCCTTGTCAAAGAAGTTATCTTTTGTTATCTCGAGCAGCGTCGGATCATGTACTCTTCGTCCAGAGGCTAACAACAACACTATTGCAGTTCTTCTAGCTATATCGAAGAGCGATTCTTTTGCAGGATTTGCCGAAAGCCACTCTAGCACATCTCGTGGATCCCATGATAAAGAAACGTTTACTTTTTTAGGTTTCATTGCTGCAATGGCTTTAATTGTATGTTTGATAATAAAATTTGAAAAGGTGTAATGTTCGGCGTGAGGTCCACAAAAAGTAAGCACAGCAGACTTGTGCACTAGAATAGTACTGTACGATAAATTTTCTTTGAAATGAAGGTGCATAAGAAATTTCGCTACTTCGAATGGTTGTGGCTCTTTAGCGTTTACTCTCTCATTGGAACACCACTCAAGCCATCTTTTAATCGGCATTTATTAAGGCATGTAGGTTGATAACGTCGAGGGACGCCAGCTATTTTGCAGTATTTTTTTTTTTCCTCCGAGGACCAATCTCTTATTTGTGCGCCCCACCCCCAATTTTCCACACTTTCAACGTTAACGAGTGCACTTGCTGTGGGGGTTGTCCTGTTGTCGCGTCGATCAGAATCTCGAGATTTCAGGTCCTGTAACCAGAACACTTGAGGCCACTCCGGTGCCACTATTAGGTAAGTTCCTTGTGCTGTATTTATATGTGCCAAAATTTTCGGGATAAGACTTGGGGGCGGAAATACCCATGCTAGTCTGTAGTCCCAAGGTCTGCTGAAGGCATCTATAAAGTCTGCTGATTGATCTCTGCAGTCTATCGTGACGTAGTTCCGTACTACTGCTGTCCGTCTCGAGGCAAACAGGTCTACCTCTGGTTGTCCCCATTTCTGGAATACTTCCACAGTACCCGAAGGGAGCAGATGCCACTCTGCTGGGGCTTTTCCCCTGGATAGTCTGTCCGCTATTATGTTGTACCTCCCTGGAAGGTAATGCGCTGACAGAGTTATGTTTAATTTGTCGGTCAACTGTAGAAGCTGGAAAGTCAAAGTTAGCAGTTCTATCGATTTCGTTCCCCCTTCTTTCCGAATGTAGGCTATTAGGGTTCGATTGTCCGACTGGATTAATATGTGCGAGTTCTTTAGCTCTTTTGATTTTGTTTGTATTGCTGCGATGACAGCAAACAGTTCTTTTTTGTTGCTGTGCCATTTTTTCTGCTGCGTTGACCATTTTCCAGATAGTAATGTTCCGTCTAAGTAGGCACCCCACCCCACATCTGAAGCGTCCGTCGCCAGATAATTTGTCGTGGGTTTTTTGTGTATAGGGACTGAGCGGTGGATGGCGCCGAGCCACCACACCATCTCGCGATGCACATGATGCGGAAAGCGTATCTTTAAGCGGGGTAATGTCTGGGCAAATTGTTTCAGAAAAATTTGAAGGTGCCGGCAATGTAATCTTCCCCTTGGGATGACGAAATTGGCGAAGTTCAACTGTCCCAGTATGCTTTGTAATTGCCGAAGATTTATGCCTTTCTTTTGTAGAAGTCTTTGTTTTAGATTGTTGTGCATGCTCAGCACTTTCTTTTCTGGAAGTGACATTGTATTTGTGGACGTCCTCCATCGAACCCCTAAATATTCTAAGTCCTGAGTTGGAATTAGAACTGATTTCCGATAATTTATTTGCCAGCCCAACAATTCCAAGTGTCTCACGGCTTCCGCAGCCTGCAGACGCAAAGCGCTCCGATTCTGGTGCGCTAGAAGGAAATCGTCTAGGTAGACTAGCACTCGATATCCTTTCGCACGTAGGGTCTCCGCGACCCAACACGTCACAGAAGAGAAAAGGTAAGGAGCAGAAGCCAGGCCAAACGGCAGGCATGTCATTTGATATAACTGGCCTAGGTAGCTGACTCTTAAGAAAGTTCGGTGCGATTTTGCGATTGGCAAATGGAAATATACGTTTGAAATGTCCAACTTTATCATCCAATCCTGTGGTTGGAGAAATTCTGGAACATTTGCGTGAGATATCAGACGAAACTGTTTTGCTTTCACGAATTCGTTTAGTTGTCGAAGATCGAAAATTGGTCTCATTGAACCGTCGCTCTTTTTCCGCAGAAAGATTTTGGATATAAAACTGGGTGTTTTGGTGACTACTAGTTGCAGTACCTTCTGATCTAATATTTCCTGAATTGCTTTCGATATTGCTGGGGACGGTTTTGTTGCATACTGTTTTAGTATTCGTTTCGTGGGTAAAATTAATGGGGGTTTTTTGAACAATGGTATTCAAGAACCCGAAATCGCTAACATTACGTGGCTTGTGGCTCCCAAAGATCGCCAATGACGTTTGAATTTTATTAATTGTCCCCCCGTGAAATGTGTTAGATAGTCACTTCTTTCTAAAGTTGTTGTTACGAAATGAATTATTTTGTTTTTGAGAATTATTATTGGATTTTTATAGTTTGATTTCGTGTTATTTATTTTGTAACCTCCGAGGTTTGGTTGTTTAGGTAATGAAATTGACCTCGACGTGGAGGGGATTGGCTCAGTCATTTTTCGCTTTAAAACCGATCTATCTCTTTTGAACGATTGTGGTTGTTGACCTAGCCAACTATGGGCGCCTCCTTGAGATTTAATGAACGCCTCTAATCGTGTCTTTTCAAACAAAGAATCCTCACTTGGCGGTATATTTGATAACGCAGCTTGTATATTTTTATCAGTAATTTCGGATATTAATCTTTGACGTCTTACTTCAATGCACTCTGCACGTTTGCCACACACAACTTGTAAGGCCTCTTCAGATAATTTGTAAGAGGGTGACGATTTGCCAAAGGAGTCGGTTATCTTATTAAATAGTGTATCCGAATTAACCTCTTTAGGGTTTTTATAAGCCCAATCTACTATATCTTGAAGGCCGACCCTCATTAGCTGACGTTGATATAATAATGCGTTAGTCAAAGCCGCCATGACTAGTTCTGTAGGTGCTAAAAAATCTTTACCTTTGTTAAGACTACAAAGCTCGTTGCTTATAAATTCCTCATTATCCTCGGATTGTTGCACAGAAACGCTTAACTCCGGGATGGAATGCGATGCACATTGCTGCTGCATAATAAAATTTGTAAGGGCACTGACCTGGTCAAATAACGCGTCGATCCTTGGATCGGCCGTTACCTGTTGATGATCATTTGACTCGTCACGTTCCTCTTCAGCTGACGATGAGTCCCCCGAACTGAATTGGTTCTATTGGTTATCTACACGTTCACTCAAATCACCGTCATTGTCTTTGTTTGGTACCGAACTCATTTTCGACACTTTAAATTACGAAATATACAAAAATATAAGTTTTAATATGGGCTTGTTACTCAGGGGTGTTCGACTTTGTATGAATGACCTTGGACCAAAAAGGGGGCAGTTCGGTGCGACAAGAATGGTTATATTTCAATATATCGCTCTCTGTATTACATGGTTAATATTACATAAAAGTTACTTAAAAACCACAACAGATGGCGCACAACAGACACTATGCCGCTTCTAGATCGCGCTATCGAAAACACTAGACGTATGTATTTAAGGGCTCACGAACATTTTGTGACGTCCGACGAGCCGTCCGACGAGCACGTGTTTCTCGCTCCCAGTGAGTGCGCTATCCGGTTGTTCCGTCTCGCTCGCGCGTGTAGTGCTCTCTCGCTCTCGCGCGGGCAGCCCCCCGTTCCGCTCTCGCGAGTGTTAACCGCTCGCGAAAGTGACAACATCTTTTTCAAGAAAGAAGACAGAAGCTTTCAAGAGGCAAGACTTGAAGTGCAAGATTCAAGAGGGTGAAGCCTCAAGAATCAAGCTTCAAGAGTCAAGGCTCAAGAAAGAAGACCTAGCCGCCCTTATCGGCTATACCGGCCTGCTATAACGGCCGCACCGCCCTTACCGTGCCGTACCGTGTCTCGCGCCGCGCCGCGACCGTCGCGCCCCCTGTAGGATGATCGTTGCGACCGCTCGCATCGTCCGTCTCTTTTTAGGTGCGAGCCCTCTGCTCGCACCCCGTCGCGCAGCGCCCGCCGCGCAGGACGAGCGTGCGACCGGTCGCATCGTCCCTTCGGTTTTTTAGCGTGAGCCTTCTGCTCACGCTCCGAGGTGTTAGTGCTCGCTAGTGTTAGTGCTAGTGCCAGTGCTAGTGCCCTTTTTTGGATTGCGTTCCAGCCTCCCGGAGGAACTGTAAGTACCGTGACACGGTTAGGCACACTACACGAGGAGGTTTTTTCCTCCCTACACACCTCCCCTCCCGGATGCCGGGCGGGGTTGTACCCCCAACCATTCAGTTTTAGAGAGCAGAATCCCCCAACCGGGATAAATTTCTTAATTATGGCGGAAGCTTTAATTAAGAAATTCCTGGTTTTCCTGAGCCACGAGTTCCCCGACGCCGCGACTAAGTGGGACCGTTTTTTGCGTAACCACGACGCCGACTCTCCGGCCTCTCCGGATGTAGATACCCGCCCTTTAGCGGAAGAAATACCCGTCATTTCCGGAGCCGTCTCCGGAAATGACCAGTCCGACATGTCTTGCTCGGAGCAAGACTCTGACCGTAGTGAAGGTGAATTCACTACAGTCAAATACAAAAAGACTAAGAAGAGGAAATGCCCAGAGGGCACTTCCTCTCCAGTCTCCTCCCCCACTAAACCGGCCCCTAAAAAGGCCGGTAAAGCCAGGAAAACCCTGCAGGCTAATAGCCCTTCACAGGCCCCCCGGCCTCCCAGGCCCCGCCGCTAACTCAGGTGTCTAACACCTCTCAGGCCCTCCCAGCCTCTCAGGCCCTCCCGACCTCTCAGGCCCTCCCGGCCTCTCAGGCCCCTCTGGCCACCCCGACACCCAAACTTCCACCTCCTGTAATTGTACAGGAGAAAGAAAAATGGAGCTTAGTAAGTGCGGCGCTTAGCGAACACAAGCTTCGCCCTGCTTCCGCAGTTACTATCACTCCTATAGGAATAAAAGTCCAGACTAAGACTTCGGAGGACCACCGCCTCCTCACTGCGTTTCTACGCAATCATAACATAGGTTATCACACCTATGCCCTAGAAGACGAGCGCATGTTGCGCGTCGTAATCACTGGCGTAGACAAGTGTCTGTCTACATCAGAAGTACTCTTGGACATTCAGTCCCAAGGGTACCCTGCCACGGAGGTACACAGGATGTACCATCCAGTTAAAAAACACCAGTACAATATGGTACTGGTAACGCTCCCCCTGACACCAGAGGGCAAGGATATTTTCAATATCCGAGCCGTCTGCCATATCACCGGTATTCGTGTCGAGCCTCCCCGTAAAAGGGGCATCCCTGGCCAGTGCCACCGATGCCAACTTTACGGGCACTCGGCGCGAAACTGCCAAGCACGGCCACGCTGTGTCAAGTGCCTGGGCGACCACGGCACCTCTGACTGCACTCGCAAGAGCCCAGCTGAGGAGGTCGAGCCTCCCAGCTGTGTCCTCTGTAAGACGCAGGGCCACCCAGCCAACTACAGAGGGTGCAAAAAAGCACCCAAAGTAAAGAGGCGAATTGCACCTCAAACTAGAGGTGCCCCGCCAAAGCAGACATTCGTCCCCTACCCACTAAATCGGCGTGGGCCAAACCCACCCAGCCCCTTTCTCAAGCGGCTTTCCCCGCTTTCCCTAGAAAGACCTCGCACCCCGCGCCACAGGCGCCAAAGGTCACGCCCCCTCCGACTTCGAAATTCGCTGAGGAACTATCGTTCGTCACCGATTTTCTGAGTGAAATGGAGCCAATCGACCCGGTTGAGCTCTCTATTCTTACCGCGAAGCTTAAAGGCTCGAAAACTGACCGCATTATGGCGTTGTCAGACCACGCAGACTTGATCAAAAAGATCAAGGCATCCCCCGCCGGTAATTAATGGATCCTTCGGGAAGGATTAAGCCGCACTCATTACGCGTCGTGTCGTTCAATACGAACGGCATCCGTAATAACATTGACGAAATCCGCGATTTCGTCATCAGGCATAATGTAGATATTCTTCTAGTGCAGGAGACGTTCTTAAAACCTAGTATGAGGAGCCCAAAAATAGCAAATTACAAAATTATCAGAAATGATAGAACTCGATCCCAACTCGGAGGTACTATTATTTATTATAAAAAATCCCTCCATTGTATTCCTTTAGAAGTACCGACCCTAGAAACAATGGAGTGTTCCATTTGTCACTTAAGTATGTCCGGCCATGAGCCCATTGTTATAGTAAGCGCGTACCTTTCAGGTACTAAAAAATTACTTTCTAGCGATTTACAATCGCTTTTCGACTTAGGAAATGCCGTCCTAATTGCCGGCGACTTAAATTGTAAACACCGCGAGTGGGGAAATGTTTATAACAATACAAATAGCCTTATACTACAAAGGCTAATCGATTCTTTTAATTTTGCTATTCTAGCCCCCAATGACCCCACTCGTTATGACACAAACCAACACATCAACGGTGTCATATGCGATCCTAGTACTATTGATATAGCTTTAATAAAAAACGTTTCTCTCAATATCTCTATTGAGACTCTCCACGAGCTTAACTCGGACCATAGACCGGTTATGATTACACTTGGTAATTTTAACCCAAATTATTCCAGTACTAGAAGGATCATTGACTATAAATCCCTGGCGGAGAACATTAAAGTCCTTCAATCGAGTCACCTCGATAAGATTCCCGATACAATAGATAGTAAAGAGGTCGCCATAGAGGCCGCCTCCCACTTGACCGAACACTTGGTAGCGACCATAGAAAATTCATCTAGGGATGTGTCAACGAACCCCAAAGTTCGCTGGCCCCTCCCAGAGGACATAAAGGAGTCCATCAGACTCAGAAATGCGGCCAAACGCACCTATGATCGCTACCCGTCGGAAGAGTGGAGAAAAGCCCTCCGCCATTACGAAAGGGAAGTTAAATATAAAATAAAACAACACAAAGCCGAGAGTTGGGATCGACTTCTCAGTGATTTAGAGCCGTCACACGTGGCCTACTGGCCGCTCGCGAGGGCCCTCAAAAGTAATACGGAGAGCGACATGCCTCCATTAGACAGATTAAATCGACCTCCCGCTCTAGAAGATATCGACAAGGCTGAATGTCTAGCCGATAACTTAGAACAGCAGTGCCGGCCGAGTACCCTCCCGATTGATCCCACGCACCTTAGCTTAGTAAATAGTGAGGTCGAAAGACGACTTTCGAGGCCACCTGATGACGACAGGGTGAGGCCGGTGGACTCGGAGGAAGTCCAAGACATTATTAAGTGTTTAAATGCCAGAAAGGCCCCAGGCCTCGACGGTATTTCTAACAAAACACTTAAAATGTTACCGTCCGAACTAATTCAACTCCTCGTGAACATCTTTAACGCCCTCTTAGTAGGATGTTCATTCCCAGACTTTTGGAAAGTAGCTATTGTTATAGGTATCCATAAACCGGGGAAACCCCGGAGGGCACCTGGTAGCTACAGACCGATCAGTCTAATTAGCTCCCTTGGAAAAGTCTATGAAAGAGTTATTCTAAGACGCCTCAATGACGTCATCACCGACAAAAAACTCTTCCCAGACGAGCAGTTTGCCTTCCGCAAAATGCACAGCTGTCCCGCTCAGGTACACCGCCTAACGGAGTACATTATCTCTAATAAGAATGACAGGAAGATGACATGCGCCGTCTTCTTTGATATTGCAAAAGCCTTTGATAAAATTTGGCACAACGGACTGTTGTACAAACTTTACCAAATGGGCATACCCGATAGTTTGGTACTGTTAATAAGTAATTATTTAAAAAACCGTAAATTTCATTTCCGCGTGGAAGGCGCACTGTCATCGCCAAGATATATGGAGGCGGGAGTCCCGCAGGGCTCGGTCCTCTCGCCCTCCCTATACAACCTGTATACTTATGACATCCCTAAACACGCTAAGGTGCAACTAGCCATGTTCGCAGACGATACAGCCCTCTATTTCGCGCATAGGGTTCCCTCCTACGCTTCTAAAAAACTCCAGGAGTCAGTCACCGATCTCGGTGAGTGGTTCTCCAAATGGAGAATAGAAGTAAACCCCGACAAAAGTCACGCCATCCAATTTGACAGAAAAGTGTCCCAAACCATACGTTATGGTGCCCGTAGAAATATGAGTCCTATTAGCCTGCACGGTAACATCATCCCAGAGACTAATAAAGTCAAATATTTAGGCGTAGTACTAAACAAGTCGATGACCTTCACGAATCACATCTCCAATACGATACGAAAAGCGAAATTTGTACTCTACAAATTATATCCGCTATTAAATTCGCGAAGCAAAATGTCCCTAAGACATAAGCTTACTTTGTATAAGGTTTGCATTAGAACGATACTCACTTATGCGTGCGTCTCTTTCGCACAAATAAGTGATAACCAGATGGACCGATTGCAAAAAGTCCAAAACCGGTTTCTGCGCATGGCAACAGGTGCCCCCTGGTACATGCGAAACATCGACTTGCATAGAGACTGCGAATTAGTCACGATTAAAGCGTATATCAAAGAACTCGTAGAGAGATTCTTTGATAGAAGCAAAGTTCACCCAAACCCTCTCATTCGAAAGGCCCAGGACTACGAACATGACGCAATGACATTTAGATACCCCTTCAAACGGCCTAAGCATATCTTAGCCGATCCTATAGACCCGATCACAAAATACGTAACGTACTGTGTACAGTTACGTAAACACAAATCACACGCACCCGGTTTGTTAGTAAAGCACCGGGGTCGACGCCGGCGCCTACCCCGAGGACCCTTATCAAACACTGACACACGTACCAACGTACAGACAGACCCAAACACGGGACCGAACCCGAGCCCGAGCTCGAGTTCGCATCCCAGTAGCTTAGTGTCACTACAAAATAGTGTCCGCGACCGCGATATTGTTATAGAGAGCTCTACCAATACCGCGAACCTCATCGACATTAGGACTTACGCGCGCGAGTCATCCCGACCGTACGCGGAAGGGGAGAGGGACGGCCCTCTCAGTTCCGAAATCATTAACTACACGAGCTCCTCTATCGCGATAACTCCGCCGCTAGTTTTTGCTACCGCGCGCGAGCAACCTCACTCATCAGAGAGTGAGGAAGGGGTCGGACCCCTTAGCGGGGGGGACCCGAGTCCCTCCCGTCCTAAAAATAGCTTACCCGTAGCTGTCCCCAACAACCGATCTGAACTTCACCCGGGTGAAGTTAGGGAGGGCCAACCCTCCCATAAAACTCTAAACTAACCAACTAGCCACCAGGCTAGTTATAGCCCGACAAAGCTAGAGCGGTCTTAACCCGACCGCTAGCGTAGACCCTATCGAAAAAAAAAAAAAAAAAATTGTGACGTATAGTTATGATTTGTGCGTGGAGGTGGTCGCTCGGTTTTGTCGGAATGCAAAATTTAGCTCTAAAAAGAAATTTAACGTTAACTTAAACTTTAATTACGTATCTTCAATTTCCCGCCATATTCATATAATCAAATATTTAGTCCTCCTTTGTTCGAAGGCGGTTAAAAGTTTGAGGGGGCAGCTCACTGGAGGCGCTATTTTGGTCCCAATTTTTTTGTATGAAGTCGACCTTCTTCTCCGCGAGTAATAGTGTTCTGTGTTGTTACTTCCCTTTAGCTAAGAACACTTTTATTTTAAAGCAAAAATTTAATATAGACCCGATTAAAATGGATTTAAGACCGAACGCGGCGAAAGTACACAACGCTATGACTTGGAAAATGGCGGCGCTCGCGCGCCCCCACTTGCTGGTCCAACCCCACTCGATGGACGTGCTCCTAGCGCCATCTAGTGACGTTACTAAAACCCGTTTATGACAATAAAACAGACCGGAACAGATAAGTATACTCTGCTTTCTTCAAAACAATGCTGTATGTTTTCCAGAGGCACATCAATACGATTCCGCTCGCGAAATTATCTGATATAATATTATGATGTAATATAAATAGTATATTCGAGGCTAAAATTCGGTAAACAAAATAATTTGTGTACCTAGTCAATTCGTACAGTCGTTTGGGTTATTTTTACGGATGATTGATGAAACTTGCGTACAATTTCGGATTTATTTTATTTATTCTGCTCACTTGCTTAACTCCACTGAATAATAAGAGATAACCACTAAACATATTAATACTTTACTTTTAACTACTAACCGATTCACACCGCGACGTTTTTGCGTAGAATGGAAAATATGGTCGCATCGTGATTTTAAATAGTGTAAACAGTGTTGGATTAAACAATAGATCGACCAACACTTAGGGTCAATTCACACCGAAACGGCATCAGATTTTCACCGTAAGCTGAAAATACTAAATAAATATTTTTTTTGCCTAAACACTTCAAAAAGAGTGTTTTCATACCTACCAATATTTTATGTATGTGGTTGTAAATGTAGGCAGTTGTTCGTTTGTATAGGTTACGGTGTAGTAATTATCAATTATTCCAGTTTATAGTAAAGACAAATCCACGTCTGTCAGTCAACTAGTTAATCTATATAAAATATCTTCATATTTCAGGGCATCCAAATATAAAGCTGTTTATAACACAAGGGGGTCTGCAATCTACCGATGAAGCTATAGACGCAGCGGTACCTCTCATCGGCATACCAATGCTGGGTGACCAATGGTACAACGTGGAGAAATACGTCAAGCATAATATCGGGCTCCAGCTAGATATACATACTTTAACAGAGGATAAATTCAAACATGCTATAGAAACAGTCATTAACGAGCAAAGGTTAGTTCAATTGTTAGTCATATTAAGAAGAAAAACCTTGGTAGTGTCTAAATATGCGGTGGCGTATCTACTATCCAGCCAAAGCAGAGGCGGATTAAACGTTGAGAGCGCCGTAGGCAAACATGTCATCGGTACCCCTAGGGAGAGGGGGATTGATCGCCCAGGGTTTCGGCCTGTTCGGGCATACCACCTCGCTTGGTCGGAGCGCCCCTTTGTACCTTCGCGCCCCTAGGTACATACTTAGTTTGCCTTTAGGATAATCCGCTACTGAGCCAAAGTCAATAAAAACCTAACGGAAATAAATGTCAGTGACATTTGGTTGAAAATAATTTGTTTTTAGTACCTTTAAATGTTAATTAAAAGATCATAATTGTTGTGCATGTTCTAATGTAAATATAATACATATATAAAAAAAATCTAAAAACTGATTCAAGCAATAAAATATGTTGAGGTGAATTTTAGTGCCTTTAAAACGTTATTAGCAATTACAATATTTTTCGTTTCAGCTACAAACAAAACATCACAAAACTTCGCACGCTTATGAGATCTCATCCAATTAAGCCTCTGGATCTTGCAGTCTTCTGGGTAGAACATGTTTTAGAATATGGAGGAGAGCATCTACAGCCATCATCAGTAGGTCTCAGTTGGGCAGAGTATTATGAAGTTAAACTAGTATTAGTATTTCTAGGTATTTTACTATCTCTTTTGTTAACAACTGTTTTACTTATTAGATCTATAGTTAGGAAAATATACCAAAAGTTTAATATAAGCGTTAAGATCAAGCATAATTAGGGTACGTGTAATTTGTGGCATTTTTATTTAAAAGCTTTTATTTATTATTTATTTTTAGTTCGATATGTGTGTCTCATTAACTGTTTGTCTGTTTGTCAGTGGTCACGTAGCTCCTTGCTACGAGGCTACGAGCTAACAAACTTAGCAAAGGGTCAGATTTGAATTTAGTACTAGCCTTTGCCCGCGGCTTTGCCTGCGTAGATACAGTATCCCACGGAAACACTGTACTACTTTTTTTGGGATAAAAAGTAGCAAATATGTCAATCCAGAACTTTAACTACTACCATATCAAATTTAACCAAATCCATTTAATAGTTTTTGCATGACATAGAAACATACACCCATCCATCCATGCTCACAAACTTTCACGTTTGTAATAGTAGTAAGATTTAATTTTAAAAAAGTCTCGGCTTTGCACGGAATGTTTATTATATTTAAATATATATTATAGAATATATAATATATGTTTTTATATTTTATTACATTTAAAAGATCTATAATTCCTTACACACTGAAGCAGTCAGCCGGTCAGTCAGTCCTACACTCGTGTGTTTAATTTTCAGCTTTATTCTATTAGTGCAAAGTACGATTTACAGTGTATTCCGATTTTTGCAGTATTCCAACTTTCAAAAATATTTCTCCTTAAATAAACTGATTAACAAATAAAATTGATTAATAATAAAAAAGTAACATTATTTTGTCCTTTTTACATTAAAGTACCTATACTTCCAAAAGTTTATTTTCTACAGGTTGAATTTTCAAATCGCTTATTGATTTAACAGTTCAATAACTTAAATTTAATTAAAAACAAGAAAATACGAAGCCCTAAAAATATCCCAAAAAATTCTTCCACTCGAGAAATTTTTCCCAAATTTTAGGGAGAAACTCGCTAAAGTTACCACTTCCATACTACCAAATCCGTAGTCTGCTCCGGACCAAGCCTGTTCGTGTACTAAGACAGCGGATGTCAGAACTTCATTGGCTGTGTTCCACGAAAACAAGCGCTTGTTAGCGCTTGCTAGCGCTAAAGAAAAAAAAACAGATTAATATTAGCCAGGACAGGTTTGCTAACTTCAATACCGCTAACATAATCCGCCATTTTGCTTACGATTTTTTTTGTAAGCGCTATTTTCCGCAGAACACAGCCATTGTATACCTACTATATAAATATAATCTATATTAGCAAAATTAAAATGTCTGGAATATAACAAATAGGTATTTGTTAATATTAAAAATAATATTAATGATAATAATAAATCCTAAAACACAGCGTGAAAAATGGCAGTCTCACCGCTTACAACTGTTTCCATTGCAACAATAAAAGCTATAAATAGGTATTATTTACATTTTAAATATCTACAATCATTGACATTATGGAAAGACAAAAGTATATTTTTTGTTTTAAATTTTTTTATTTACATTTTACCTATTCAATTTAGTTTTGAAACTTTCTTAATGACCTAGAAACATAATTACTTAAAGGATAATTATTGTAATCTCATGACATACAACATTAGCTTAGCTAAATTCACACGAAGCGAATTTAATTGTTTGCGAGTCGCGCGGTTACGCCGCTGCACGTACACCATGGCGTTGGTGGCCAACGAGTTGCTGGCGTTCATCCAGCACGCCATCGACACTATGGACGAGGTCAGCATCATGCAGATCTGCAAATCTTCTTTTACAAGCGAGGAGATTTGCACGGGTAAGCAGCTGCTCTACGAAACGCTCGGCCAGAGCGCGAATATGCCATCACGGAGGCGAGATGGCGGCGAACGAAGCGTGCAGGACATCATCTCCCTGCTGAAGCAGACGGATCCAGACGACGTGCCGGCCTTTGTGGCGAAAGATCTCCACAAGCTGCCGGTGGTGACGATGGACCACGTCGACGTCTCCAGCCTGCTGAAGAACTTCAACAGTATGAAGGCAGAGCTGGACGAGATGCGAGGTAGGTTGGATGCATCGGAATCTACCATCCGTGGCTTACGTAGTGAATTACTACAAATAAAATGTAATAATTCAGTAAGTAAGTTAGTAAGTAAGTAAGTTGTGTCATGGGATACTCATCCCAACTTACCTGTCCGGTAGTTGTGGTATAGTATACGGGTACGCGACCCCGGCTTCCCTAGCTATTACTGTCCTATCCCTTGCCCTCCTGGACGGTAATATCCTACATTTCCTATTTCCCACTCTAACTTACCAATCTTCCTTTCCACACCACCTATCCTTCCCTATCCCTATTCCTACCCTCTCCAACAATCTGTGGAAACGCAATGGATAATCATAAAAATAATTTTATTATCCAAAATGGCGGCGATGTGGTTCACCACCCATCACGTCTCGTTTCTCGCGGAGGTGAAAAGCGGACCATGGAGAGCCGCTTCGCTACGTTGAATGTAAGAGGAGGAATGGATGGTAAGAATGAAAGTGAACGAAGCGAAACGAGTATGTAAGGATCGTAGCAAGTGGCCAAAAAGTGGTCTCTGCCTACCCCTTTACGGGAAAAAGGCGTGATTATATGTATTTATGTATGTAATTCAGTAAGGTCACCCGATCATTCAACCGACTTTGCGTGTCAGCGGATTCCGACGAGTCGGCGATGCAGGTCGAGGACGTCGTGGACTACATCAGCCAGAAGACGTCCATCGCCTTGAGGGTCGAGCGTCTGGAGTCTCGCCACAAGGTCAATTTCAGTTCCTTTGTGGTGAGAGTGCCGACGCATCTTTTGTCGACCTTCGAGGTGGAGGAGTTCTGGCCGAAGGGTGTGGTCTACCGGAGGTTCCGGGGGAGACTCCGGAACGAAGCGCGGATCACGTCGCCGTCAACACGTGACAAAGTGTAGTTTTTAAGTATATAATATGTTATGTTAGTCTGTAAGGTATTTATAATATGGGCCTATGCCGCCCGAAATAAATGAAATTTAAATTCATTTTACTATCATTAGGTATGGTATTATTTATATCATCATCACCATCAGTAGGTATTAAAAGCATTGCATACATTGTTAATAATGTTAGTTTTTTAAACTAGAGTAAAAACCACAGAACACTTATAACTCGCGGAGTATTATGACTGGTATAAACAGGGTGTAATTATATTTGTGTATTTTATTTATTTTTATTATTAAAATGAAATAAAATACATACGTCTATAGGTACTTTTTCATTTTCCTATTTCACTAGCTACTGCTACCAACTTAATATTATAAGTAGATATATCTACACTAATATTATAAAGAGGAAACGTTTGTGTTTGAATGGGCTCCAAAACTACTCTGCCGATTTTGATAAAATTTGGCAGATATATAGCATCTTTTTATTGCAGAACTTAACTTTTGCGGGCACGAAGTCACGGGCAAGATCTAGTAATTATATATTTTAATCAAGTTCAATTAACAGTACACTTTAATACAAATAATTTATTGCATACTACGCAATTCGGTTTCACTAAAGGTCGGTCTACTACAGATGCAGGCAGCTTCTCTGTAATATATTCGAGGCTTGGGAGGAGGCGCAGGATGCATTAGGAGTTTTTTGCGACCTTTCCAAAGCGTTTGATTGTGTAGACCATGCTACACTAGTCAGAAAACTACACCACTATGGCATAAGGGACTCAGCTCTTAATCTTTTGAGTTCTTATCTTTACAATAGGAAATAGAATCAGGCGTTACTTTGCGGAAATCCATAACATAAATTAATACATGAATTTATGTTATGGATTTCCGCAAAGTAACGCCTGATTCTATTAACTATTTAATTATTTGGCGGAAGATTGCTAAGTATAACGATATTTATTAAATTTACAATAGGACTCAAAGGGTAGAGATTAATAGTAAAAGGTCCACTGGGACTAAAATAGAATTAGGTATCCCACAGGGATCTATTTTAGGTCCATTTCTTTTTCTCATCTACATAAATGACATGCCTTATCTAGTTCAAGATAGGCATGAGATAGTACTTTTTGCTGATGACACTTCACTTATATTTAAAGTGAAGCGACAACAATTAAATTACGACGAGGTAAACAGTGCTCTCTCAAGTATAGTGAACTGGTTTAGTGTTAATAATTTACTTTTAAATGCAAATAAAACAAAATGTTTAAAGTTTAGCTTGCCAAATGTTAGGCAAGTACAAACCACTTTACTACTCAATGATGAGAGAATGAACATGGTAGACTCCACTGTATTCCTAGGTATTACACTAGATTGTAAATTACAGTGGGGTCCTCATATTGCTAACCTAGCGAATAGACTCAGTTCTGCAGCATATGCAGTCAGAAAAATTAGAGAAATCTCAGATGAAGAAACGGCGCGCCTGGTCTATTTCAGTTATTTTCATAGTAGAATGTCTTATGGCATACTTTTATGGGGAAATGCTGCCGACATAAATTCAATATTTGTGCTGCAGAAGCGAGCTATTCGTGCTATTTATAAAATGTCCCCTATTGAATCTCTGAGAGAAAAGTTTAAAGAAATAGGTATACTGACAGTCGCCTCTCAGTATATTTTGGATAATTTGTTATACGTTAGAAAAAACCTAAGCAATTTCAAGAAGAAAAGTGATAGTCATTGTATAAACACTAGAAATAAGAATAAGCTAGATGTACCAGTGATCAGACTTACTAAAGTAAGTAAATCTTTTAAGGGCCAATGTATACGCCTATACAATAGGATCCCAGAAAACGTTCAAAACCTTTCTATTAATAAATTTAAAAAAGTAGTCAAAGAACGTTTGTGTGCTAAAGCTTATTATAAAGTAAATGATTTTGTTAACGATTGCACACCTTGGGAATAAGATGCAACCCTGCAAGGCTGTCTCTATGTACTTGTGTACTGACTTTTGTTATATTTAACATAGATTTAAATTTACAATGTAAAATATATATTTCTTTTAAAAGAACAATTTTCCATCTTTTTACTAAAAGATGGGCCCGTGCGAGTTTCTTACGCCGGTTCTTCTCGGCGGGTTAGGGTTGAACCGGTGGTAGCTTTTTTTGTTGACTTTCCGCTTTTTAAGTTTTATTTGGAAATAAAAATTTTCATTTTTCATAATCTTTTTTCTTTTTGTTAAAATGTATGTTTTCATGGTTATTTATAATTTTATTCTAACTTCTTTAAATATTAAAATGTACATTGTAAAATCAGCAGATTCATTTCATTAGCATTATAAGTACATAATATTATATCCATTTGTGGCCAATATTTAGAAAAGCCAGTGTCCATGGGCGGCGGTAATCTTTTACCAGCAGGCGATCCGTCTGCTCGTTTCCTGGTTCATTTCAGTAACCAAAAAAACTATAATATGGTACCATTATTTCAAAAAACCAAGTCACATAGTATCATGTGTTTAGTTTACATGCAACTAGTTGTGTTGTTACAACTAGTTGGCAAACGTAGTGTAGGACGTCCTGCGGCACGATGGACCGACGATTTGAAGAAGGTGGCTGGCAGCAGATGGATGAGGGCTGCCCAAGATCGGGATAGTTGGCGCTCATTGGGGGAGGCCTACGTTCAGCAGTGGATGGTGATAGGCTGATGATGTTGATGATGATAGTTGTGTTAAAAGATAGCCAAAAAATAGTGAATATTCTACCATGTGTAATGATTTTGGTAACTTATGCTAATACAAATAGGTTGGACAAATAATTACGAACGATTTCTAAATACCTGATAGTTATTTATTTTTGCAATAAATGTAACTATCTTTATATAAAATTTGCTTACCACCGCTTACCACAATATAATAATTATTAATGTATTTTATCTTAGAGCATCGAACCAAAGATGTTGTATGTTGATAGTTGTATACAGATTGATTAATATTAGCATGCCCTTTTATTTATATGCCTTTACAGCCAGGCGCTAATTTTTTAATTTTCGGTTTCTTTGCAAGGAGATAGAGCTGCAATGTATCTGCTCAAAACTGTAGGGTTTTTAGCAAATAAAGACTTGAATACAATAATTAGTTTTATTCGATATTTCACAGTAGGTACATACATGAAAGACAATCGCAAGGAAAATAAATATAGTTTAAAAAAACTAAAAAAAAAACATGCTTTTAAAGAATATCGAACTAAAAAGTTGAAAATAATTTTAAAATTTTTAAAAATAAACTTAAAACAGTAGTATATAAAAATACTAGTATAATTGAGGGAAAAGCGTGGGTCGCTCGATATACGAAAATTATGGCACAAAGCGCCCCACGCTTTTCCCTCAATTATACTAGTATTTTTTACATACTACTGTTTTAAGTTTATTTTTATTTTTTTTTTAATTATTTTCAACTTTTTAGTTCGATATTCTTTAAAAGCGAGTATTAAAGCTACCAGAGCCGAGGAAGGCAAAATTTTTTTTTTTTTAACAAAAACTATCTTTATATGAAATTTGCTTACCACCGCTTACCACAATATAATAATTATTAATGTATTTTATCTTAGAGCATCGAACCAAAGATGTTGTATGTTGATAGTTGTATACAGATTGATTAATATTAGCATGCCCACTGCTTTTAGTTATATATGCCTTTACAGCCAGGCGCTAATTTTTTAATTTTCGGATTCTTTGCAAGGAGATAGAGCTGCAATGTATCTGCTCAAAACTGTAGGGTTTTTAGCAAATAAAGACTTGAATACAGTAATTAGTTTTATTCGATATTTCACAGTAGGTACATACATGAAAGACAATCGCAAGGAAAATAAATATAGTTTAAAAAAACTAAAAAAAACATGCTTTTAAAGAATATCGAACTAAAAAGTTGAAAATAATTTTAAATTTTTTAAAAATAAACTTAAAACAGTAGTATATAAAAAATACTAGTATAATTGAGGGAAAAGCGTGGGTCGCTCGATATACGAAAATTATGGCACAAAGCGCCCCACGCTTTTCCCTCAATTATACTAGTATTTTTTATATACTACTGTTTTAAGTTTATTTTTATTTTTTTTAAATTATTTTCAACTTTTTAGTTCGATATTCTTTAAAAGCGAGTATTAAAGCTACCAGAGCCGAGGAAGGCAGCAGGCGCGCAAGAGAGAGTTACTTACAAGCAAATAAACAAGCTTACATACAAGTGAAGTTAATATAAGCGTGTTAAAAAGAACAGTGCCACAGAAAATAAAGCAGTGTTATCAATAGAGACCCTGTATCAAAAAAAACATAGCTAATCCGATTGCGTTCTAATTCTATCAAAAACGACTCATAACCTTTTTAATATTACCTAAATAAAAAATAAAAGGTGTAAAGTCCTTTTATTTTAGTCTTCATAGCACAGTTGAATTAAAGGCTAGCCTGTTAAGGGTCTAACCATGGTCTTACCTAAAGGCAAAATGTTAATGTGAAGAGACAGAAAGTCTATAATGATGCATGCAGTATTTTGAATTACTTCCGAATACCTATAATGTTTTTTTGTATTGTAATAAATTTAATGCTTACTTCTATCAGCCTAACAGCTCAATGTGAGATGATAAAATAAACAGCTCTTATTTGTACATATTTCTGCCAATGTTTAAAGTAGTTTAATTTATGTAAAGTCAAAATAATGTGTGTTAAGACCACGGGAAAACCCTAGGGGGATTGGGGATTTTATGAACTGGAAACGCAAGTCGCAATACCAGAGAAGATCAGGCGATCTGTCTTGCTCGTTACCTAGATCATTTCATAAAAAAAAGTTTTTTTTCTAAGTTTATTGCAATTTTTTACTTCTACCAATACGAGTATATTATCTAAGATGAATTTATTACTTTTTTTACGCTAAAAGACACTGAAATACTTGCAAGTTGCAAAATCGTAAAACTGGTTTTTTCAATCTACACTAATATTATAAAGAGGAAAACTTTGTTTGTATGTTTGTTTGTTTGTTTGTAATGAATAGGCTCAAAAACTACTGGACCGATTTCAAAAATTCTTTCACCATTCGAAAGCTACATTATCCACGAGTAACATAGGCAAAATTTTATTTTGGAAAAAAATAGGGTTCCGTAAGATATTTGGGTTTTTCGGACACAAGGTGTAAAAAATCAACCAGAAAAGTTACTTATTTTGCGTACGCTGCCTAAACTATAAAAGATAGAACCATAAAATGTTCTAATTAATTGTAGATCTTATAAATATCTACAAAAAAGTCCGCGACACACTATACCTATCTATGTCGAGTGAGGCACAACAACCATTTTTTTATTTAGAAATCTTGAATTTTTTTTGGACTATATTGAAACGCGTTTATTTTACTCATGCTATTAATCCTTATCAAAATAAATTATTTCATCACTAAGTACAGTTTATGTAGATAATATTTGGTCTTTGAATGATTAAAATTGGATGTTTGGTTTTGGAGTTATGGCGAAATTAAAATATTACTATCTCTGCTGCACGGCCCGTTGCGACGCGAAGTGGGCGCCGCGAGGGTGCGCGTGCGGGAGGAGAATTTAGATTATTGGTTACATTTTTTGGTTTTGTGTTCGTTGTTATATGATGGATAGTTACTTGAATACTTATTTATTTAGTGTTTGTTGTATTGTTAGTCCTGAAGAGTATAGGTATTTCTTACGATAAAAGTATACCCACCTACTTATTTCATTGAGTTTTATTAGGTACCTATATTAATTTGTTTCTGTTTGTTTTGAATTTTTGACAAAATTTCGCCCGTTTGGTAGAGGTTTAAAGACATTCTGTAGTATTAGTATCAGTATTGTACCCGTGCGAAGCCGGGGCGGGTCGCTAGTTTATAATAAAAGGAAATCTTTTGCCATCCTTAATTATTTGGCCAACATAACGAGCGCTAGTAAGTTGTAATACTAGTTTTATATAAATTGTACTAATTTTTAAAAAAAGTTTAATTATTAAAACGAGGAAAGTAGGTAATTATTATTAATCAAAGGAATTAGATAATGTTATATTCTTGACTGTATCTTGATACTCTTTGGCTGAAGTTTTCACTCCTTTTTCACAAAAAATTAGTTTTGTGACTCCTTGATAAGACACGCCCCACCAAACCATCACTGACGTAGGATGATTACATTTAGACGGGTCGCGCTAGGCGTATTCGAGGTGGTAAGTGGAAAAAATTCTAAAGTCGCTGAATTTTTGTGTGTTGATAAAGTAGTCCCTGGGGAGCTTATCATTAAGTTTTGTGCCATTTCTGCCCACTGCGTTTTCAGCAATTCCATTATTAGTGGTTGATTTTTTTATATGGCTATAAAAGTGGCAATATTGATTTAAAGTTTAAAATATTAATGGTATCTTAACTAGGACAGCTTCCAGAGTATGGAGACTTAATTTGCGTCGTTTTCGTCCAGTAAAAAATGACTTAGGGTCATTTTTTGAAAACAGTACCGGCAAAAATTCTAAAGTGTGATAAACGACTATTTTCTGTTTAAGACCACTAAAATAGGCCTAATTCCAAATTTTGTGCCACATTAAGCGACTGCGATTCGAGAAATTAAGTTTTTTAGTTTCCCTAAGCTAAAAGCATTCCAAAAACACATAATAGTTAAATAAAGTTCACGTATTCAATATTATTAAGTCATAAATAATCTATATTCCAAGTTTGTGCCTTTTTCATTGAGGGTTTAAATAATAAAATGCAAAAATAATATTATTATAATATGCGGTCGAAGTATTGTGGAATATTCGCACTACAACATACACATTACACATATACGTAAATGTGTGTGATAAAATGTCATTCATTCGACTACATTTCAAAATTTTTATATAATTTCACATTTTACAGCGATTACAAAATTTTAACTTGCTTTTGCCCGCAACTTTGTTTGCGTAGCACGAATGACGAAGCTGAATGTAATTGTAGCCTGATTTTATACAATACATAAATGCACAATAAAATTTGATATCCGATAGGCTTCCACATGAAACTTCGGTTATCTAACACCAAAAAAATTACAATTTCAAATACCTAATTTTAGTTCTTGAAATTAGTCGTTTAACCGAATAGTCTCTTCAGCTACATCATATTTATTGTATATATAGTATTATTTAATAAAAAATAAATAAATTATTTCAACGCTTGAATTTTATACGTAGGTTGCTGAATACATGTTTCTAATACTCGTGGTTAAGGACTTATTTATTAGGTTATTAATTGATTGTAATAATTTATATAATTAAATACATTTTACAAACCAACAAAATAATATTTGTTTATATTGTTATTCATCCCGTTGACAATTTTATATCTAGGGGCACGGCAGGGCCCCGCCAAGTCGAGCCTAGTGAAACTTCAGAGCACTACGTACGAATGTGGACCGAACCTTGTATTGCTTTTCGATATTATATGTTTACTATGTTTAGCATTAATTTATAATAATGTTAGTCTTATAAAATAATTGATTTATAATACCTAACGTTAGTCTTAATTTAATTTGTAATTTTATTATAATTTTTAATTAGAAAGCATTAATTTGTGAAACTGGAAATAAAATGTTTTTTTTTTTTTATTTATTATTGCTTGTTAGTTTTATGTTAAAACTAGCTGGTGCCCGCAGCTCCGCCCGCGTAGGTACAGTAAGTAGTATTAGAAGCTATGATTTTTTTATCTTTAAGTTATTTTGTTTTTTGTATAACTGACCTTTGAATTACATCAATTTTAAACTTTGCTTGCCATTTTGGGAACACTCCTTGACTTTTTATTTTTTTAAAGTCTCACGTTACGCAGCCACAGAAAAATTAACCACAAATAATCGAATTGCTGAAAAGGCAATAGGCAGACATGGCACAAAACTTAATTATTAACTCCCTAGGGACTACTCTATCAACTACATATAGGTACAGAAAAAATTCAGCAACATTAGAATTTTTCCACTTCCCACTAAAAACAGCTAGCGCGATCCGTCTAATGAGTCAAAATGCATAGCTTGAGCGTTTCATTACTTCATGAGCTTTTGTATAAGGCACACCCCACACTAGCAATATTCGAGCGTCATCGTTGTGCCAGAACATTGTATTCTCTAACATAAAAGCTTTGAACAGTGACTAAAATATTTTTTATCTTAAGCCTATTTTCTACTTTACGAGTTAGTAAATTCAAGCTTTATAGAGTTAGAGAACGTAGAGTGGAGTCAGAAGGTTCTAGACGAGATCTGAAGACATTTTTTATTGGCGAGTCATAATATTATGGTCTCGTCTTGGCATCATTAAACATGAAATAAATTTAAAATTGAAATTATAAATTTCGCATTTAGAACATTATTACTTGTCAAGTTGTCACATAAATTGTCATTTCATTTTGTCGTATTAATATGAAACTTGGGCCCCTCCCCGCGTGGCGAGAGGCCCGCACCCCGTATTCGCCATTGATACATGATAAAAGTTAGTTTTTTACATTCTAATAAAAAATCCCGCGGATAAACATGATTAAACTTATAGAAAGTGTTTTGTAACACCATAATCATCATATAGATATGAACTCTACTAACTAAAAGTTTCATTAGTAGTTTTTATAGCGAGTTTGAGGAAAAAAAATGGAATATCTTTATACGAAATTGCCGAATGTGGCACAACTTTCTTACAGACTCAGATATTAACACTCTGAACAATTTTTTAAGATTTGTCAGACATTAGAATAGTTGTGGGCCTGGTGGGACCATGTTTTATATAGTAGCCGAATACCAGGAAACCCCTGGTTGGATACGACTCAAACTGCATATGTGCATCGGTTACTCTTTCCTTAATATCGTGAAAGTAAAATTTTTAGCTATAATTTACTTTTGGGCCAATATCCATGAAAGACACAAAAACCTAAATTGCTACAAACGCAGCCATCCAAAATGGCACAAAATCAAATTTTAGACTAAGAAGAAGGTCCGGAAACTATATGCAAAAAATAAAAGACTTTAGAATTTTTGCACCCTCAAAACTTATCCAGACCCGTCTAATTGTACCATTCCGACCACTTGAGCAGCTTCTTTAGAACTGCGAGCGTACACTTTATAATTTTGCTTATTGTAGATTTTCAAGCGTAAAATTGTTTTCATCAGTAAAGAGGATATTTCTGTGCCTTTCACCGACAGAAGGCATTTTGTCGATCCGCTCTCTTTAATTGTAAAGATTGATTTAGGGCATGTCCTGTATATCGATGATAAGCACCGAGCTTTAGGTCTTGTTTTATAATACGCGACAAAGTCCTAGCGGGAATCTTCATATCTCGCGATAAGATTTTTTGCTTCCCAATGGGGTTTCGACGAATTCTGGCTTTAACAGCATTAACCTTTGTAGTTCTAACAGCACGCGCCGCCCTGATCTTTTCTGGTCTTCGACAGAGGAGCCGTATGTTCGTATATCGTACTATCTGTGGATAGTACGATATACGAACATACGGCTGATTCCAAGCTTTTGAAGTCTCTGTAATATGACCGACGGCAACATACCTACTACTATTTTCTTTAACACCCCATTCCATATTCTAATTTGACGATGAACACGAAAAAATATGTGAAATGGCGCAAAATCATTTTATTTTTTATTTTATTAAAACGTTATACTAATATTGTCTTCTATTTTAATGAAGAAAAGTAAATCAAATAAATATATAATTAGATGTTACTAGCTGTTGCCCGCGACTCCGCCCATGTAAGTACAGTACGGGAAACTGTACTTTTTCGAGATAAAAAGTATCCTTTTTTATTCTCTAGATTAAAGTACTACCATACCAAACTTCATAGAAATCCGATATGTACTTTTTGCGTGAAAGAGTAACAAATATTGATTTCTATTTCTATTAATATTCTATATTATCCTCACAAAATTTTACATTTATTTTAATCTTAGATATTAATAGTAGGATATAGTAGTATAATATTATTTGGACTGACCCTCACAACTTAGGCCTTTACATACAGTATTCTCCGAGCGAAGTAACCACTCTTGAAATACTGTAGTGCCTGGGATAGTTGGTTTTTAAATGTCGTATGGTTGCCCAAGCACATACGGCATTCTCACAACATAGTCAGCCTAGTACAGAGGAATGACTGGTCAACTATGTGCGGGTTACCTCACGATGTTTTCCCTCACCGTTAGAGCGTCCGTATAATGTACTTGAGATCTGAAAAAGTCTCATTGGTACACGCCACAATCTGGGATTTGAACCTGCACTCTCTCGAGTGCGAACCAAATGGTCTACCCACTAGGCCACGGAGCTCTCTACACTACCTTCACTAATAGTACAAAATTTTACAAGATTAAACTGTTGGTATACACTATTCTCACTGAGTAATGGTGTTTTAATAACGGTAAGGGACGAAGCTAAGTATCCGTAAAAATTATAAGGGCCGATTTACACCGCTTTGCATTACATTAATTAAGTGTCAACTATCATGTAAAAAATATTTTTCAGAAAAAGGGTAGATTTTAAAAATGTTTTTGATAGTTCATATTTTATTATTACTTAAATTAATACCTACAAAATTATAAATTATACGTTAAAATCTAACTTTTGTCAAACAGTAAGGTTATAAGTGTGAAGCGTTCAGCTTGAGATACCCGCATCAACTTATAAATATTCCATTTTATTATATTGACATGTCTAAAAAGCTTAGAAAAGATACACAATAAAATAATTATATACAAGACTAGCTGTTGCCCGCGACTTCGTTCGCGTCAACTGATAGCGCAATAATGCATTAATTTCGACCAAATTTGTTTACCATAAAAAGAGTTATAGTGAGTCAATCTTAAAAGATAGACATAATATACTGTCGCGGATGGTTTTTTAGATCATTTAAAGAGAAATAATTCTTTCATACATATTTTTTGGGTAACTTTAACCGTTTACGCAGCGCATGCAAGGGAAGCCCTCAAATATAAATAATTTTCCCCGTCTTTGCAACATTTTTCACAAAAATATTTTTTCAATTCGAACCAGTAGTTCCTGAGATTAGCGCGTTTAAACAAACAAACAAACTCTTCAGCTTTATAATTTATTAGTATAGATATAAGGCATTTTTTCAATTGAATCACTTTAGTGTCCAAAACCTTAGCCTTAACCTTCATATAATATAACTAGCTTTTGCCCGCGACTTCGTCCGCGTGGAACAATACTTTGGGATATCGCTGAAATTTACCCGCGACTTTATTTATGACTAACGAAAGCGGAATCCTATTTTTTTAAACGGAACCCTAACATAAAAGTAGCCTATGTTAGACCCTATAACATCAGCTATCTGCTAGTGAAAGTCCCGTGAAAATCGGTCCAGCCGTTTCAGAGATTAGTCGGAACAAACAGACAGACAGACCGACTGACAGACAGACAGACGGACAGACAAAAATAAAATAAAAATGTATTTTATTGTAAGTACCGAATATACTTTCAGATTCATTATGTAAAAAGCTGTTAATTTGAAGTTACAAACAGACTTAAATTGTATTTAACTGTATAGATGTATAGATATTATAATGTATTATATTTTAAGATATTATCAATTTAATGTTTATAAAATAACTAAACTATTTAACTAAACTAAACTAAACTAAACATTAACCCGCACGCGCACCCCGCCTTGGTGACGCCCACTTCGCAACGGGCCGTGCAGCAGAAATCGTAATATTTTAATTTCGCCATAACTTTAAAACCAAACGTCCAATTTTAATCATTCAAAGACCAAATATTATCTACATAAACTGTACTTAGTGATGAAATAATTTATTTTGATAAGGATAAATAACATGAGTAAAATAAACGCGTTTAAATGTAGTCCAAAAAAAATTCAAGATTTCTAAATAAAAAAATGGTTGTTGTGCCTCACTCGACATAGATAGGTATAGTGTGTCGCGGACTTTTTTGTAGATATTTATAAGATCTACAATTAATTAGAACATTTTATGGTTCTATCCTTTATAGTTTAGGCAGCGTACGCAAAATAAGTAACTTTTCTGGTTGATTTTTTACACCTTGTGTCCGAAAAACCCAAATATCTTACGGAACCCTATTTTTTTCCAAAATAAAATTTAGCCTATGTTACTCGTGGATAATGTAGCTTTCGAATGGTGAAGGAATTTTTGAAATCGGTCCAGTACTTTTTGAGCCTATTCATTACAAACAAACAAACAAACATACAAACAAAGTTTTCCTCTTTATAATATTAGTGTAGATTATATAACATGATCAGTATAAGAACGTAATACTTGTAACATAATAATAAATGTTTTTTTCTTTACAAAGGTACGTATGAATTATAATATTAGATATAACTACCGAAAAATTACACACGTGTTTCATACTTAGGTAATTGATAACAATCACAATTTTTACGTTAATAAATCCCCAACGATTACAATTTTTGCAAATTATCTTGTTTATAGATCGATTTGATTATAATAATCTAGTAGATTTTTCGCAAATTTTTCAAATTATTTTTAATCGCGATGAAGTCACCGTGTGAAATGTTACGAATTAGTGTAATATTTGTTGTTTACATAGTGATAGTTTCAAAACTTGAAGCCGCAAGGATATTGGCTTACTTTCCGACACCCTCTATAAGCCACCAGGTTGTGTTCCGTGCATTAACCCTTGAACTTGTTAAACGAGGCCATGAAATTGTCGTCATAACACCAGATCCAGCATTCCCGAAAGGAAAAGCACCGGCCAACCTCACTGAAATAGATGTACACGATATTTCATATAAGAAATGGGAGGAAGCCGTAGTTTTGCACAATAAAGGAAATAAGGAAGATACTGCTTATCGGATATTTGAATTTCTAAATTGTTTCACAGTGTTGGTAGATGCACAACTCGATTTGCCAGAAGTTAAGGCCATAGTAAAGAAAGATAGGAAATATTTTGATCTACTCCTGTTGGAGTCCATACATCGTTCGACTTTTGGTCTAGCGCATATCTTTGATGCTCCAATAATACAAATTAGTTCTTTCGGTATAGGTGGATTTCAGTATGGTGATTTAGGAGGTGCGAGCCATCCGATGTTATATCCAACACCAGAAAGGCAAAGGTTGTACAATTTATCTTTTCTTGAGAAAGGAATTGAGTATTTAAAGCAAATCGCATTTTATTTTGTGATAAAAATAAGCCAAAAAGATGACGATGCAGTTATACAAAAGCACTTTGGACGAGATGCTCCTTCTGTAGACGAACTAAATAAGAGAGTCAAAATGATTTTCGTAAATGAACATAAGCTCTGGTCTAGCAACCGTCCAGTCCCACCAAATATACAGTTTATTGGTGGCCTACATTTGAAACCACAAAAGGATTTGCCTCAAGTACGTTATCATGCCATGTATTCTATGAGCCGGTGTAAAAATATGTTAGGTACATATATTTAACGCTCATCTGTTATTTATTTGCGATACGTTTTATATGGTAGATAAAAATCAATTTGCAATGTATTAATTAAATTTTTATCTACCATATAAAACCTTTAACCTACCGAAAATAAATCACGGTTGAAATACGATTATATTCATCATACCGTATCTCGTACTATATTACTCTCGAGACTTAAAATAGCTTTTGAAGACCTAATGTAGCATGAAATCTTGTTTCATAATGCTTTAACAATTTCATAATGGATAAATTTAAAATCATTTAAAAGGTTTTTTTTTATATTTTTCATTTAATAGCAACTAATAGACACATAACGTTCTAGGATCTGAAAAAGTTCCTCGATTCATCTAAAAATGGAGCCATTTACGTTAGTTTTGGAACAAACGTAATAACGGGAATATTGCCACAAGAAAAAATAGTTTCAATGATAAACGTATTCTCGAAGCTTCCTTACGACATTCTGTGGAAATGGGACACGGATGAGCTACCAAGCAAATCGAATAATATTAAGATATTAAAATGGCTTCCTCAGGCAGATTTGCTCAGTACGTACTATTTTATTTATATACATTATACAGTCAGTACTATTTTCATTGACGTGTGTTAGAAATGTTTCTTCAATGCTAATATTATTTGACTATTTACATATTTTTCGAGACTTTTATATTGGTAGGTATTCATATACCTTAAATTTCATAATTTACACACGAATAAATATTCGAACGTACGATTTATGAAGCGTGATTTTTATATTTCTATGCAAAACGGCCTTGGTGATATGAGTACTACTTATTACATAAATCTTGTAAGCTAGTCTACCTGCCGTTACTTGTATACCTAATAAATATGTTAATATTTTATAAAGTATACATATTACACAACATCTTAGTAAAGCAAATCATAATAATTATACCAAAATCGACTTGTATTACACTAAATTTATTAGGGATCATGGCAACTACACAGCCAAGTCTAAAAAAAATCATCTTTTTACACAAACTTTACGGTTAAAATGTTACAGAACATCCCAAACTTAAACTTTTCATTACGCAAGGAGGCTTGCAGTCAACAGACGAAGCTATAGACGCTGGTGTACCCCTTATTGGTATACCAATATATGGCGATCAATGGTATAATGTAGAAAAATATACCCATTTTAATATTGGACTACAGCTGGACATGACCACATTAACAGAAGAAGTATTCGAAAATGCTGTGAAAAGTGTTTTGAACAATGACAGGTAAGGATTACCAATTTCTCATTATCAAATTATTAGGATTAAAATATTGCGTAACCTTATTTAAGGATATTATGAAATAATTTCTTTGAAAAAATCATGTAAATAACGTTGTTAAAAATAAATTACGAATATTTTGGGCATATGATCTACTGCTTACGTAAAGACGTTAAGGGAGAAAAAAAGAATATTAATAGTTTTATACTGATTATACTAGACAAAATTACATTGTGCTCTCCAAGACACTGAGGTTATTAACCTCACAGAAACAGTTGATTTGAATGCGAAAGCGAAGACTTTGCCTAAATAACATCAACACTTGATAGTCTAAGTATTGTCCAGTGTGTAAGAAGTCCAAACTTCCTCTTGATAGGTACCTTTACAACGCCGTCAAGAGCGTAATGTATAAAATTTTATCAAAGTACATATTTAATTTTCCGAATTCTTAATTTTTTCTTCCTTCACAAGTCTTACATTTAAGTAATACATCATAATATGCCCAAAATATGCATAATTGATTTCGAACAACGTTAGATATATTTTTAGGTAAGTATCATCCATCACCTTTCATCACGGGCATTTGTTAAACCATTTTGGATCCATACTTCAAGGTTAGAATATTACATTGCAAATGTTACCGATAATACATTGGTGTATTATTGCTGCCAGACCATTTCATTCTGAACCCTAATTCTCGTAATTAACTTACACTTTTACTTTAATTTGATTGAATTATAAATTAATCGTTTTGTAATCATAAACTGATTTTTAGAGTTTGGACCAATCAACGTTTGCAACGTGTTTAACATTGCTTTGACGTTTATGAGAATACTATCTTGCAGTTTTAACATATCGAGACTAGATGGTTTCATGATTTACTTAGCAGAATCAGCCTTCTGATTATAGACAAGTCTAAATTTATTTAATCTTTTCAGCTACAAGAATAACATTATAAAGCTACGAGGTCAGATGATGGAGCAGCCTATATCTCCCCTGGATTTGGCCGTGTGGTGGACGGAACATATTATAGAGCACGGCGGAGAGCACTTACAACCTCCTAGCGTTTTCATGTCGTCCTATGATTATTATGAAGTTAACGTAATCGTAATATTTGCGTTGATAATCATAACGACAATTATATTTGTAGGTTTAGTATTGAAGAGTATTGTAAGTGTTATATTTAGAATAGGAAAGGTAAAATTAAAAAGTCATTAGGATATTTCATGTAACCACGATGTTATTAGTTTAGAAATAAAATCTACTTATAACGTACAGAACCTCCAGCGGAATTCTAAATTTTGCAGGGACAATATTTTAAGGTCAATTCACACCAAAACGAACGACACGGACATGGCACAGCATTTTAAGATAGCCATTCAAAATTGAACTTTATTCACTTTACAAGAAGATAAACGTTTCATTATAAGAGTTCGAATGTCAAATTACACCGCGCTAACCCAGCGCATGTGCAGTGAGCCAGTGTATGACTGATGTTATAATATTATTATGAAACCTGTGACAAACAGCCTCCGTGGTCCAGCGGTTAGAGCTAGTCTCTCGACTCGGAGGTCGTTGGTTCGATTCCCGCATTGGAACAACAAACAAATGTTGTTTTCAAGTTTGGTTAGGACAATGCAGGCCGATCACCTGTCTGTCTGACAAGAAATATGATCCATGCGTCGGATGGGCATGTAAAAAGTCGGATCTGCGCCTAATCTCTCGTCACTTCGTTAGTGGTGTCGGTTATCTGTCCCACTGAGTTATGAGAGTAAATGAAGAGAGAGTGCGCACACACTTAGGCACTATAAAAATACTCCTGCGTAACTGGCCTGGTTTCTATGAAACCAGCCACCGTCATCGAAAATCGGTGTGGGGAGTTATTATTATTATTATGAAACCTGTACCTTATATTGTATTGAACAAAATTCAATTATCAATATCTTAGGAATGCAGCGCCGCGTATCATCGCGATGTGAGTGACCCTAGCTGCGCGTCCACTGGATCGGAATCGGAGCGTACGCAGCGTACGGATTTGTTGCTTTGTATTGATTTCTATGGTACTGCGACCACTGGATCGGCATTTCTGCGCCTGAGACCGGTATTTATGCCGATGACGTCATCCGCACTTGTAGAATATATTGAAGTTAAAAAAACTTTTATCGAGTCATATGAATGTACCCAAAAAATCTATTTTCATCTTCTAATAAATCAGAATATAATGTATAAAATTCTCCGAAAATTATTCTTTTTGAGTTTATATTAAGAACCCATATCTTTCATTTCCTCTTGTTTCTCTTTTCCTCTTCTGATAAAATACAGCTAATTACAACAATATCCTCGTCACTATCCTCCATAAGGGGCATTTCACGTCAAGCGGACAACCAAAAAAAGGTGAGGTCGTGAATTTTGATTATGTTCTGGTCAGATATACTTCTAGGTGACGTAGATGTGTATACACAATATTTTTATAGTATCATACTTTATTGCTGAGTTATGAGCTTTTAAAAATTGACTAAGAGTGAAGTCCGTTATTTTTGGATGCTTATTAATTGTATCAATTTATTGGTAACAAAAACTAAAAATTATTGTTTCTTGTAGTTAAAAAGTTAACATTTTAAATTTTTTTGTCGAATTATAAATTTGAATTTTTTCGCGTATAGTAAACCGGAAGTGAAAATTTCAAATCGATATTTGACTAACTTCGACCATTTTTAAATTAAATATTTTTACCTTAAATTAAAGCTCTTAATGTAATAATTCTTCACAAAAAAATTTAGAAAGTGATCTCTAATAGTTTAAGACTTAGAGCGTATAGAGTACATACACATAGCTTTACTAAACTGTACAGCGTGTCCCGACACCTATATCGGAGCCTTTAGTGGTAAAAAATATGGATTTTTTTATCGACAAATTCCCCCTTAAATTTTATTTTTCTCTCACGTTTGTGAAATGGCAGCCATTTTATTTTTTGGTAACCAAGACCCGGGCTCTCGTACTAATTCGACCACTACTACTGATGTAAATGTCCTAGGAACATAAAAAAGGTCTCATTTGATAGCTAAATATGTGGACAATAATTCACAGTTAAAATGTTTTAATTTTCTTTGAACAGAAAAATAAAAACAGGTAATTTGAAAAATATATAGTTTTTTTTGGTGATTTTTTAAATTATTTGCTTTTTGTGAAAAATCTAGGCCATTAACCTGCTTGTTTTTTGTTGTAAAACAATAGAAGAAGACGTTTCCTAAAATAAAATACAAACCTCTTTACTCTCAATGCAATAGTTTAGAAGTTATATAACAATTTGTTGGTATCATCTCAGGCAGGGGGCCAGCCAGTCAGCCAGTCGTCTTTTACAAATTGTTATAACTACTTATTATTTGTTCTATAACGATACAAGAGGACGTTTGCTAAAATAAAATACTAGACTCCTTTACTCTCAGTGTAATAGTTTAGTAGTTATAACAATTTGAAAAAGACGACTGGCTGGCCCCCTGCCTGAGATGATTCCAACAAATTGTTATAATTTCTAAACTATTGCACTAAGAGTAAAGGGGTTTGTATTTTATTTTAGCAAACGTCCTCTTTTATTGTTTTAGAACAAAAAATAAGCAGGTTAATGGACTAGATTTTTCACAAAAAGCAAATAATTTAAAAAATTCACAAAAAAAAACTATATATTTTTTTTAATTACCTTTTTTTGTGTATCTGTTCAAAGAAAATTAAAACATTTTAACTGTGAATTATTGTCCACATATTTAGCTATCAAATGAGACCTTTTTTATGTTCCTGGGACATTTACATGAGTAGTGGTGGTCAAATTAGTACGAGAGCCCGGGTCTTGGTTACCAAAAAATAAAATGGCTGCCATTTCACAAACGTGAGAGATAAATAAAATTTAAGGGAGAATTTGTCGATAAAAAAACCCATATTTTTTACCACTAAAGGCTCCGATATAGGTGTCGGGACACGCTGTATAATACAACTCTGTTATCTTTGGATGCTTAATGTTTTCATCAATTAATTTGTAATAAAGAATAATAAGTAGTGTTTCTTATAGCTAAAAAGTTGTATTTTTTTATTTTTTTATCGAATTCTTAATTTGAATTTTTTTTCGTATAGTAAACCGGAAGTAAAGATTTCAAATAGGTTTTTTAAATACTTCGACCATTTCAATTTAAAATATTTGAATCTTGGATTAAAGCTTTAAATGTACTAATTCTTCACAAAAAAAATTAGAAAGTGATCTCTAATAGTTTAAGACTTAGAGCATATATAGTACATACACAGCTTTTAAAGGGACTATTTAAAAAAAAAGCTCTCTCAGCAATAAAGTATGATCCTATAAAAATATTGTGTGCACACATCTACGTCACTTAGAAGTATAACTGACCAGAATATAAACAAAATTCACGACCTCACCTTTTTTTGGTTGTCCGCTTGACGTGAAATGCCCCATAATAATACACGTTCAGGCTATGACGGACTAAAAATAACTAAATTGCCGATGATGAATCCGAATGCATTTCGTAAATGACGACGCTTCATACGATGCGTACGCTCCGATTCCGATCCAGTGGATGCGCAGCTTTAGGGCGCGTATCGACGCTCCGCGGGCTTATTACGTATCTTGCAATAGCCACGCAATAGCAAAAATTGCGCAATTTTTGCGCAAAATCTCAAATTCGTATTACGTATCTGCAAAAACCTAGCAGAAGCAACCTAGCGACAGTACTGGCTCTACCGAACAATCGAGGAACTATAAATTGCAATCAATCGTTCGATCTCTGCACTGCTGTCAAATTTTTTGTATTACGTAAGACTTTTACAGCAAAGCGAACTGTCAGTTAGCAATAGTAAGCGAAAATGAAACTAAGTGCATTCAAACACAACAGCGAGCGATTAGCAATCGATACGATTTTATTTGACGTTCAGCGATCGACTGCGCGTCTATCGCGCGATGACTGCAAGATTTTTGCTAATCGCTATTTTTACGTAATACGGCGGCCGGTTTCTACGCGGCGCGGCGCCGGCCCGGTGCTGGACCGGTACCAGTTATGTATGAAGCACCAAGGGGGCCGCGTACGCGTGTACACGCGCCGGCGCTAGCAACGGTTTGACTCGAAGCCGGTTTCATACATAACTGCCGCCGCGCGTGCCGTGTAGAAGCCGAAGCGTCGACACGGGCCCTTAAGATATTATATCTAATTAATTAATTAATTAAATTTAGCTATTACGACATTAAAACAGGTATCCTCAGCAACTAGGTATACTAAATATTATAATTATTTTATTAGCTTAGGTATAAATATTTATTTAATAAACGTATAACACTGCAATATCTTGTAGTTATTGAATTACATTTCTACCTATACCTACTTAATTAAATATAATAGACGACGTTCTCCTTTTATCCGCGGGTGGAGTCCTGCTACCGATTTACCGCTACCTCTAGAGGCGGTTTCATGGTTTTCATACAATATTTCTCGTTTACAAACACGTAACGAAACTCCCAAAAAGTTCCTGGTTGGGGTTGGGTTACAGGGATCACACGACACCCTCAGTTCACACGGTTATTTATTTTGTAATGTTTGTACCTTTATTATATTTGTACCTATGTGAAAATTACTTTGTTGAAAAATAGGTATTAGTGAAAATTCCCCCAGTCACGCGTCGTTGACAATATAAGGAAAATCAATTACTTAAATACAGAGATAAGAAAAAACTGCTACACAAATTAAACCGTGGAACAATATTACAGAATAAAATACCGAAAATGTTTTCGGTATTACGTCCTTTCCTTTATCACGGACTAGCTTTTCCCCGCGGCTCCACTCGCGTAAATATAGTATCGGATATCCCACGAGAATACTGTACTTTTGGGATAAAAAGTAGCCTATGTTTCAGTGGCGTAGGGTTCCTATAACTCCATTCCTATCGGCTTCCCTTGTCACTTACCTTTTGCAAACCTTCATAGAAATCCCTACCTATTATACAGGCTCCAGCTTCCCTATGAAGGAGAAGCAGCCTTCGCCACTGCTATGTTTTAATCCATACCCTAAACTTCTACTAAACCAAATTTCATCGAAATCTGTTCATCCATACATCCTCACAAACTTTCAAATTCATAATAGTACTAGCTGCGAAACCCGGCGTTGCACGGGTTAAAATATACACCGTATGTTTAATGGTGTAAAAAATACATGAAGATACATTTTTGATGTAGATATTATAGATTCCTATCGTAGATATTAAGACTTATTCGACCATTAAACTTACGGTGGATATAGAGTACATCTTATAGACTAATAATTAGCAAATCGAAATAATGTAAAGAAAGAATTTAGTAAATATAAAATTTTTCATTTTATTTATATAATTGTCTATACATCATATCATTCATACACAGATTACATAAAACGTTATACACTAATACTATTACATATTTACATTTGTTATTTTAGTTTTCTTTTTTGGTTTTAAATTTATCTTTATAATATTTGCTTGTACATTACATTTATGGTTCTGTTGTTTGTGTTGTATGTTGGAACTGTTGACTCAGCAGCATTTATCATAAACTCACGGTGGAGATATTCAATGATACAATGATTGTATACTCTTCTTTATTACATATGTTCTACATATAACATCCATATATTCTATCTTATCATACATATAATATGTTAAGGAGGCCAAATAGACATACACACGTCTAAGCTATACATAGCCTTATGGCTAACTGAATATTCTATCATAGGCATCAAAGTGACACCTATGAATGACAGATTGTCTTTTTAATAATGTTACATCATTATGCAACACCTCCCTTTTCAAGATAACGCAACTAATACTACAATTTGTACACAACTAAAAACATACTACTATATCACTAATCATATTTTTCATGAATATACAGTTTAGGACGTTTTACATTTCTACCAGATCTGGTTACATAATCGGTATTCACTAGACTCTCCATAGGAACACAGCTTTCATCATTATCACAATATTGAAAAAGACCGTTTCCGAAATTCACCGAACTCATGGGGTTAGCAATGTCCTGTATGGTAACCATACTGTCATATTTGCCACTGCTTTCGCCATTACCAGAAGAAGAAGGAGGAGTATTTATGTTTTTTAAATCTCTTTTTCTAGGTCTAATGTGTCCTATATTCCTCCTATACACAGCACCGTTTAAATCTACAATATAATACGACCTACCACACGTCAATTTCTCTTTAATTATTCCCGGAGTCCAAACGGATTTAGGATCTTTTTTAAAATATATATAATCTCCTGGCTGAAATACATATGACTTTTGCTTAACATTCCTGTCAAAATAAAAAGACATTCTGTCTCTGCTATGTTTGTGACATTTCTCATATGTCGAAAATTTAACTACTCTAGGATATAACTTTTTATTTAGTATTGGTAAATTTACTCGTAAGTTTCTAGACATTAATAATGAAGCTGGACTGGGAAAATCTCCCTTAGCCGTATTACGATAATGTAACAATGACAAGTATATATCAGAGCCATCCTCTTTGCATTTTCTCAAAATGTTTTTTATAATTTTTACCCCGCTTTCAGCTTGACCATTGGATTTAGGCCAATGTGGGCTGCTTGTTATGTGTTCAATGTCCCACTCCTCAAGAAAGGACTTGAATTTACTGGAGTTAAAAGGTGGACCATTGTCAGATACAAGAGATTTCGGTATTCCATGACGAGCAAAAAACGATTTAAGATTCTTAACAACAACGTCCACAGTGTAATTTTTATGCAAAGGAGCTAACTCAATGTACTTGGAATAGTAATCCATGCAGACAAGGAAATTTTCTCCATCAAAATATAGTAAATCAACACCTACCTGTTGCCATGGAAGATGGGACATCTCGTAGCATTGCAACGGCTCATTTGTTGTGTTTGGCTTGAACTTAGCACATACTAAGCATTGATCAACTAAATTTTTAATGTCAGCATTTATATTCGGCCAATAAACTGTTTCTCTAGCAATATTAAGTGTTTTATTTATACCTAAGTGACCACAGTGAATTTTATCTAATATTTGTTTTTGCAAAGATTTAGGAACAATAAGCCTATTTCCTTTAAATAGTAATTCATTCATTATATGTATTTCATTTTGAATATTCCAATATGGTTTTACCATAGATGCCATTTTGTCTTTGCTCTTAGGCCACCCGTTTTGAATATAAGACTTAAGCAAAGTTAATGATTCATCTTTATTACTTTCTGTTAATATTAAATTCAAATATGGCTTACTTACAGAGAGGTTAGAAAATATAGTATTTACATGGTACTGTAAATCCTGTTCATATGGGGGTATGTATTTTTCAGTAAGTGCTGCTCTAGACAAAGTATCTGCTATATACATAAATTTACCAGGTACATAAACCACATCTAAGTCATAGCCTTGCAAAGTGCGAACTCTTACTTCGGCGGTTTGATTTTCTCTGAGTTTCTTTATACGTTCACGATTATTCGAAAGTCGTTTTTCCGTTTGTTCTTCTGTTTCATTTTGACGTGCTTCTTTCATTTTTTTTGCTCTCACTTGAGATTTTGTAAATACTTTTTTACGCTTTGGCATTGTGTATATGTAATGTAATAAAATTACACAAAGTCGATCTCTCGCTTATAACGATGATAACACTAACAAACTCACTAAATTTTGGTATATAAATAATCGAACATTGGAACACTCTAGAACCATCCAAAAGCTTGTTCTGTTTTATTTGTCAAAATCACGTGAATCGTTTTAAGTACTGGTCACTTTTAATTCTCACTGATCTTCACTGACTACAGACACGATTGAACTAACGAAAAGCTACTGATTTCGGGTTTATATACCGTCAGATATTGAAATTTCTAAATTTGGAACACTCTAGAACCGTCCAAAAGTTTGTTTTGTTTTATTTGTCAAAATCACGTAAATCGTTTTAAGTACTGGTCACTTTTAATTCCAACTGATCTTCACTCGACTACAGACACGATTAAACTAACGAAAAGCTACTGATTTCGGGTTTATATACTGTCAGATATAGAAATTTCTAGATTTGGAAGACTCTAGAACCTTCCAAAAGTTTATTCTATTTTTAGAACTTTCTGAAACGTTCCAGAATGATAATAACCGATATTATTAAAGAAATTTTCAGAACTTTCCTAAAGTTCTAATGAGTTAGAAAAGGACAGATTATTAATTTCAGTACTTTCTAAATCATTCTAGAAAATATTAGAACTTTCCGGAACATTCTATATCAACTACATTCAGTTTTATACATTTTGGAACGTTCTAGATCATTCTAGAAAATATTAGAACTTTCCAGAATATTCTATATCAACTACATTCAGTTTTATACATTTTGGACATTCTAGATCATTCTAGAAAATATTAGAACTTTCCAGAACATTCTATATCAACTAAATTCAGTTTTATACATTTTGGAACGTTCTAGATCATTCTAGAAAATATTAGAACTTTCCAGAACATTCTATATCATCTACATTCCGTTTTGCACATTTTGGAACGTTCTAGATCATTCTAGAAAATATTAGAACTTTCCAGAACATTCTATATCAACTACATTCAGTTTTATACATTTTGGAATGTTCTAGATCATTCTAGAAAATATTAGAACTTTCCAGAACATTCTATATCAACTACATTCAGTTTTATACATTTTGGAACGTTCTAGATCATTCTAGAAAATATTAGAACTTTCCAGAACATTCTATATCAACTACATTCCGTTTTGCACATTTTGGAACGTTCTAGATCATTCTAGAAAATATTAGAACTTTCCAGAACATTCTATATCAACTACATTCAGTTTTATACATTTTGGAACGTTCTAGATCATTCTAGAATATATGAGAACTTTCTAGAATATTCTATATCAACTACATTCAGTTTTATACATTTTGGAACGTTCTAGATCATTCTAGAAAATATTAGAACTTTCCAGAACATTGTTTATCAACTACATTCCGTTTTGCACATTTTGGAACATTCTAGATCATTATAGAAAATAACAGAACTTTCCAAAACATTATATATCAACTACATTCAGTTTTGCACATTTTCAGAACTTTTCTAAAGTTCTCATGTGTTAAAGAAGGACAGATATATATTTTTCACATTTTCGCCACCCACAGCCACCCACTTCCACCCACCGCGCCCAAACTCCCTTACTTTTTTCTAGGACCCAAGGAGTGTCTACCACCACAATGGGGTGTTGATTGGAATTGGTGGTGAATTGGTGATATAGAAAACCGGTCACATACATTTTCACCCAAGCATTATATATATATATATATATATATATATATATATATATATATATATATATATATATTAGATTAGATTAGATATTAGATTAGATTAGTAGATATCTAATTTCCACCCCATTGGGTCTCGGCTTTTTTTGTCTATTAATAAAGTAATAAAGTCTGATACTGGAAACGCAATACCAGAACAGTCACAAATGCGTTGCTCTAATTTAAGTGTGTTTAGTAATTAATTCAATAGGTCAATTATTCTCACAGTGAGCATAGGAATCGGCATTGTGAAAGACAATCGGTGCGATTGTTCTGAAACTCATTACTATAATATTAGCGTATTAATTAGCGCTTAGCCTTAATTAAACACGCTCTTTACAATACATAATAATATACTACAACTCTCAGACCAAATAAAAAGCTACAACTGCAGAATATATTATTAATCTGAGTAGATATTTCCTGCGATGTCGCACACGCAATAAATTCTGCGGGAACCGTACTTAAAATTTTGCTGCGACAAAAAGTAGTACTGTGTCGATTCAGAGCCTAAACTACAACAATAATATTATACTCGTATATTATGTCACTGTAAAGTGTATAAACTGTTAGATTGTAATATAACTAGTGAAATTGTAAAATCTTGATGGACTTCGGACGTGTATATGCTGCCTATAATTTTACACATTATTTTCCGTTAGATTATAAACATATTATAGTTATGAATCTTTGGACATATTTTTACAATGTCGTTAGTTATTTTACAATCCCGCTAGATTCACATTTTTACATCTTACAATTTTACCGTGACATATTCATACTCCATTCAGTAGGATTTACGTGAGAGTAATAATAATCCATTTAATATAAAATTTTCACGTTTTATATATTTTAAATGTATAACATATTATATTTTTTCGTCGTCGTGTTTTAATGATTTCGAAAATTGTTCCTTAAACGAGTTTCATGATCATTAAAATAATTAACTAGTAAAACGTTAGTAGGATCATGGACCAATAAAACTAGTAGGATTTATTAGGCGTATGTACTGTGCCTTAAACAATATTTATGATTTTCATCACCCATCCTAGTTGGAACTACGACCGGGGTTGCAGCGTTACGAACACAAAGCCATCGGGCTTCACACACATTCTTCCTGGTATTATAATATTCAATGACTAACAGCCTTAGCTAGTAGGTTAGAGCATTGGCTCTCGACTTGGTGGTTTTGGGTTCGATTCCCGCATTGGAACAACAAAAAATGTTGTTTCCAAGTTTGGTTAGGACAATGCAGGCTGACAATGAAGATGATCCATGCGTCGGATGGGCTTGTAAAAAGTCGGACCTGCTCCTGATCTCTCGTCAGTCGTGTCGGTTATCCGTCCCACTGGATTATGAGAGTAAAGGAGAGAGAGTGCTCTTGTGTACCGCGCACACACTTGGGCACGATAAAATTACTCCTGCATAACTGGCCTGGTTTCAATGAAACCGGCCACCGTCACTGATATCGGTGTGGGGAGTACTTCAATGATTAGATAATACATAGGTATTATCTTTACGTAGGTAAAGTTTTAGCCAATTCAACTGATCGGTTATTCTATATAATTTTTTACGTAATTCTGTAGATTAATATTACTTTTTTATTAATGAACCGATTGAAATTGTGAAAAAGAAAAATACCTAAACACTAACTTTTAGTGAAGCAAACCAAAACGCATTTGCATGCAAAAAATTTGGCACAAATATAGAGTAGACTGCAGGGGAGGATAAAGGCTACTTTTCACTGCGGCAAAATGTACGGTTTACGGGATTTCATCCCCCCCCCCCCCCTCCTAAACGGATCACGTAGTATGGATACGTTCCCTAAGGTAGAGTATATGAAGAGCCAAGGAACCACAGAATATTGATAGCCTATTAACAAGAGATAACTAATAAATGCTATTTACTGTGCAGTATGAACTTACGCCTCTCCGTGTCACTTATCTACGAGTGTACTATAATTATAATAATATAATACAGAGGAAAAGTTTGTTTGTTTGTTTGCATCGAATAGTCTTCTTTACTACTGGACTTTTTTGACTTTTGATGAAATTTGGCACAGATATAGAGTAGACCACAGGGACGGACATAGACTACTTTTTATCGCGGAAAAATTACGGTTTCCGCGAGATTTCCTTGAACGCGCACGAAGTCGGGAGAACATCTAGTACTTGAATAAACGTAACACACTTAACACAGGTATAATATAAGTTATCCTTAAATAGCAATAAATAGGTATCTATGCGTATAATTTAAGGAAGATTCGACAAATTACTCAAAATATTGTAAACTAGCTGTTACCTGCGGCTCCGCCCGCGTAAATACAGTATCTCACGGGAAAACTGTATTTTTTTGGGATAAAATACTTTAAAACATAGGCTACTGCCTATGTTTTAATCCAGAGCCTAACCTACTAAGATACCAAATTTCATCAAAATCCGTTTAGTGATTTTTGCGTGAAACAAACATCCATCCATCCATACATCCTCACAAACTTTCACATTTATATTAGTATTAGTATATGTCTATTTGAGGCTAGGCGGTTCTGGGCCTTACTACCTGACCCCACTGTAATTTACAATCTAGTGTTTTTCCTAGAAATACAGTGGTGTCCACTAAGTTCATTTTCTCATCATTTAATAGTATATTGGTTTTTGCCTACCTGACATTATCAGAAAGATAACTTTTCAGGGAGCAAAAAGCCCACCGACTTTTTAAAAAGCTAATTTTTTGATGCGAGAATTTCGATTGAAAATTAGGCTTAATTTTTCGATAGTAAGTCAGAATAAGGCGAAAAAAAAATTTTTCAATCAAAAAAATTGCAGTGAAAGCTCTCAAAAGAAAAAAAAAACTGCGGAAACGGTTGAAGTTTCGGTAAAATTATGTGACAATTTTTTTTCCCTTTAAAAGTTCTAAAAAAAAGTCCGCGACTGTATATGTCTATCTTTTAAAGTTGGCTCACTATTATAACCTTTTTATGGTTACCAAATTTGTTCTAAAAGTAAGTATTGTATTTTGTGAAGTTGTTTTCATAAAGATGATATTAATCCTTATCCAAGTAAATACGTTCATTCATTACAAGCATTTAATCTAGAAGAAATTTACCGTTTACATTATTTGATTTAAATGAGTATTTTAGAAGATATCGCAGTAATAAAATAATCAAGCGCGCAATAATGATGCATGGCGCGCAGCGGGCAGTCGTGAGGGGGAAGTGCGTTCTCCTTCTACGTAAATGAAGTCGTGGGTAAATTTTAGCGATATCCCAAAGTAACTGTTCCACGTGGACGAAGTCGCGGGCAAAAGCTAGTTTGGAACATAAAAAGGTAAGTTTTCACCAAATTTCGTGATTTCTTTTATAAGTTAAAAATAAAAAACCAAAAACTTGGTTATTTCAATTTTTGACACAAATTTTGAGGTTATGTTAAAAAAGTGTAAATACAAAAGTTGTAGATAGTTTTACTATCTACAACTTTGCCTTTTGACTTTTTTTCATAGGACTTGTCGGAATAGTATTTTTTGTTAAATTCTCTTCCTTTTCCAAAGGGTTTCATCCTACTATATATTTTTTCCTTTTTTTACCATTTTCAAAGGCTTCTGCTCTAGTCTAAAATGATAACTCACACAATGAGATAGACCCGATTAAATAAAATTATCACCACTTTTGCGTAGATACCCTAAAAAATATAATACCTATTACTTAATATTTCTCATCATTTAATTCGTAATTTTATTTAAGCGTAAGTTTTTTATACACTATTATTAATGCAACTTTTCTAGCACTAACCGTTTAGACTGCAGGCCTAAGATGAACGGGTTCCGGACATGACGAAATTACAAAGGTTCCGAGACATGATCTACGAAACTCTAAAGAAGAATGCATAATAATTAACCAATATTTGGATAAAACATATTAAATCAATAAAAAAAAAAGCTAAAAATAAATATATTTGTTTTGGCAAAAGTATGATCTACCTATCAAACAAATATTCGTAGCGAATAACTAAATCGACATAGTTTTAATCCTAGGATGGATGCTCGAATAGGCTTTCGACTCAAACTGTATTGACAAATCGCTTGTTCGCTCGCTGTCGAATATTCAGAACATTTCCAAATTAAAAATTTAACAAAGAAATTGAAAAATGTATGCCATAAAGAAACTAGAGTTGATGGCTTACAATTGGGACACGAATGTACGAGTGTCGGTACTATTGTGTGTTAATTTAGATGTTGAAATAAAGAACACGTTATTAATTTCAATAAGTTATTAAGATTTTTTGTAAACTATATATAACAAGCTTTTGCCTGCAGCTCAGTATGCAGTGGCAGCGGTAACGCTACTTTTTCGGGATAGTAAAAGATCTATGCAACACATTACATAACTGTACCAAATTTCATCAATTCATATTCATAACTAGCTGTTGCCCGCGGCTCCGTCCGCGTGAATACCATATCCCACTTTTTCAGAATAAAAAATTGCCTATGTTTTAATCCAGAACTTAAACTACTACCATACCAAATTTCATCGAAATCCGTTCAGTAGTTTTTCGTGAAAGAGTTACAAACATCCATCCATCCTCACAAACATTCACATAACAACGGACAGACAGATAGACGGAGACGAACGCACGGACACAGCAAATTTATAAGGGTTCCTTCTAGTACCTATAACGAAAGCCTAATATATAGAATAATAAAAAATATAGATTAAAAAAAAACTTCTGACTGGGATTCGAACCCGCGATCAATTTGCCATGAACGCAAGTCTGTCGCTTAGTAGCTGAAATACTGAAAGTCGTTTCCGAGATTGTCAATCTGGGGGCACGGCAGTGCCCCCGCCAAGTCGAGCGCGAAGCAAACACTGCCGTACCATCCTTTACTGGAACCATTTCGCCGCATTTTCAGGCCCCTATTTGAGAACCTCTGGATAAGACCAGAACGCAGAAATTTTCGTCATCCAATAAGCTATAATCACGTACTTAAAATCCAAAATTTCAAGTCTGTAGGTCATTTAGTTCCGAAGTTAAGCGAAAGCAAAGTTTCGCATTTTCGACACTCACTCACTCACTCACTCACTCACTCACTCATGATCATCAAAATAGAACTAGTACTTCCCATAAACTTAGAGAGCTGAAATTTGGTACAGAGTTGGGGTTTAATGGCCACATAAAGGGAAAACTATAAAAACTAGGATAATCAATCTGGGGGCATGGCAGTGCCCCTGCCAAGTCGAGCGCGAAGCAAACACTGCCGTACCATTCTTTACTGGAACCATTTCGCCGCATTTTCAGGCCCCTATTTGAGAACCTCTAGATAAGACCAGAACGTCGATCTGGGGGCACGGTAGTGCCCCCGCCAAGTCGAGCTCGAAGCAAACACTGCCGTACTATTCTTTACTGGAACCATTTCACCGCATTTTCAGACCCCTATTTGATAACTTCTAGATAAGACCAGAACGTCGATCTGGGGGCACGGCAGTGCCCCCACCAAGTTGAGCGCGAAGCAAACACTGCCGTACCATTCTTTACTAGAACCATTTTGCCGCATTTTCAGGCCCTTTTATTCTACTCGAACTTTATTCTACTCGAACATTACACAAATTAAATAAACAAATTACACTAAAATCTAGGGAAATAAATCAATATGCCCACGTTTCTACAAAAAGAAGTGAAATCCCACCAAAAACATTCTGTAAAAAACTAGCCAAGTCTCGATGGAGCTGCTTGTTTATCTCTAAAAAGTAATGAAATCTAGACAAAATCGTGCCAAGTCTAAGGTTCCTTACTGCGGTTTCTTTATTATTATAGTTAATGTTGTGTGACTTGGCCGTTGAAGGGCACACAAGGGTACAAAAGGGGCTCCATGACACCATTGCTCCAATACGTGTGTTGTACAATCAACAATCTAAAATGAGACACTAGCGTCCAATTACCAATACCAGTATGGGCTATTATCTCGCTTAACAAACATAGGTAGTTACAAATGTAAACAAAATTGACTTGTACCCACTAAAGTATAAAGAATGTTCAACGGCCAAGTCACTCAACATTAACTATAATAATAAAGAAACCGCAGTAAGGAACCTTAGACTTGGCACGATTTTGTCTAGATTTCATTACTTTTTAGAGATAAACAAGCAGCTCCATCGAGACTTGGCTAGTTTTTTACAGAATGTTTTTGGTGGGATTTATATTTACAAGATTTGTTTGTTTGAAGTACTATCAGATAATGAAAATTTGTATTGTAATTTGTATTACGTACATTGTAATATATTAAAGTTATATTATTATTGTTCCAGTATAATATTACGGAAATACCGTGATATTATGATATTATTGTTCAATATTGCAAGGCGTTTACCTAATAAATATTGACTTCAATTGTATTAAAGCACAACAGTAAGCTATAGTCGAATATAATCGACTAAGAGCCCTGCTGCCACTTAATGTAAATAGTAAGCCAACTAAAAAAGGTAAAGATAGATAGTGGAAAAAAGCGTCTATTGTGCAAGAAATACACCCTAAAAGAAGAAAAAGAAAAAAAACAATATTGTTATAACAACTTACAAAAAGAAGTGAAATCCCACCAAAACATTTCCATGTAAAAAAAATATGCCAAGACGATACCATATGACTAGCACTGTCAAAAAGTTATGAAACCTCATCTAAAACCCTTTCTTACCCGACACGCCTTAACTCTACAATCGTAACTTCACAAACTCTATAGGTTAGTCATTATAATATGTGGCTTGGCCATGAATAAAAGGGCTCCCAAACAGATGAACAGATTTGATTTCATTTGGTTTCTTAAATTGAAAGCTGATGTGATCGAGATAGTTCTTATCTATATACAAATAAACCTTATTTTGGATCAAGGATACCTACAAACATATTTAAATTTATTTATTTTTATTAAAAGAAATACATATATTATCTACTATCATACAATTAAAAATCTGTGGTATCAATGAATCGCATAATTGATGATATGTAATAAAACACCTGTTGCAAACAACAACGGCATTGATTTCATTAATCGGATATTGTATCGTTGCAATACATCACAAATTAGGTTTGTGATGTATTGCAACCCACCTGCAGGCTGCAGTGCTTCATATTGATCAATATCCTTATTCTTCAAAAGGAAATGACGCGATCAGATAACTAATTCATTAATAAATATTTTGTATTTTTACATAATACTTACATACATACAATACGCCTTTTTTCCGTAGGCGTAGGCAGAGACCACTTCTTTCCACTTGCTACGATCCTTACATACTTCTTTCGCTTCGTCCACTTTCATTCTTACCATCCATTCCTCCTCTTACATTCAACGTAGCCAAGCGTCTCTCCATGGTCCGCTTTTCGCCTCCGCGAGAAACGAGACGTGATGGGTGGCGAACCACATCGCCGCCATTTTGGATAATTAAATTATTATTTTTTATCCATTGCGTTTCCACGGATTGGTGGAGAGGGTAGGAATATGGAAAGGGAAGGATAGGTGGTGTGGAAAGGAAGATTGGTAAGTTAGAGTGGGAAATATGAAATGTAGGATATTACCGCCCAGGAGGGCAAAGGATAGGACAGTAATAGCTAGGGAAGCCGGGGTCGCATACCCGGATACTATACCACAACTACCGGACAGGTAAGTCGGGAAGAGTATCCCATGACACATACTTACATAATAATAACTACAATACGGCCGATGTATCTTGGCGAGTCTGAACTTCGCGCAGAAGGTTGCGCAATAACTGTTTCTAAGCGTTTTCGTATTTATTTTATTTGTACTAATTGGTCAACTGTATTAGGGGAATTTTATTAGTACATAGGTATATAAAAATAATACAATAACAGTTTTCTTCACGAGTTGTACACGCGCTAAAGTTCGCAGAGCCTATGTTCAGACCCGTCAAGATACAGCGGCCGTAGTGTAAATAGTATGTCACTAATGCACCTCAAAATGCTATCTTTATATCCCGCGAGAACTGCAAAGCTTCCTTTTTCCAACTCGCGTAGTATAATCAGTTCACAACGTGACAATACGCTACGCGATGCGGCGCTACTTTTGAAACAGATATTCAAATAGGCTATTCTATATTTTTTTCAAATATATTTCAAAACTAGCCGATGCCCGCAACTTCGTTTGCGCAGAACTGACGGAAGCGGAACCCTATTTTTTAAACGGAACCCTTAAATAAAAGTAGCCTATGTTAGACCTTATAACATCAGCTATCTGCTATTGAAAGTCCCGTGAAAATCGGTCCAGCCGTTTCGGAGATTAGCCGGAACAAACAGACAGACAGACCGACATACAGACAGACGGACAGACAAAAATTAAAAAAATTGGTATTTTATTGTAAGTTACAAACAGACACTTCATTTTTATTTATCTGTATAAATGTATAGATGTATAGATGTTCGTAACGATCCGATTTACAACTAGTATTTTTATTTCCTGGAAATAATATCGCTTTATGCAAAGAAAAAAATATTAAAATTTAAACGATATTTTTTTGCGCCAAAACGACAGCCACCATTATCGTGAGTTCGTGACGTCATAAGAACAGAAACAAATCTGGGGGCACGGCAGTGCCCCCGCCAAGTCGAGCGCGAAGCAAACACTGCCGTACCATCCTTTACTGGAACCATTTCGCCGCATTTTCAGGCCCCTATTTGAGAACCTCTGGATAAGACCAGAACGCAGAAATTTTCGTCATCCAATAAGCTATAATCACATACTTAAAATCCAAAATTTCAAGTCTGTAGGTCATTTAGTTCCGAAGTTAAGCGAAAGCAAAGTTTCGCATTTACGACACTCACTCACTCACTCACTCACTCACTCATGATCATCAAAATAGAACTAGTACTTCCCATAAACTTAGAGAGCTGAAATTTGGTACAGAGTTGGGGTTTAATGGCCACATAAAGGGAAAACTATAAAAACTAGGATAATCGATCTGGGGGCATGGCAGTGCCCCTGCCAAGTCGAGCGCGAAGCAAACACTGCCGTACCATTCTTTACTGGAACCATTTCGCCGCATTTTCAAGCCCCTATTTGAGAACCTCTAGATAAGACCAGAACGTCGATCTGGGGGCACGGCAGTGCCCCCGCCAAGTCGAGCGCGAAGCAAACACTGTCGTACCATTCTTTACTGGAACCAATTAGCCGCATTTTCAGGCCCCTATTTGGGAACCTCTAGATAAGACCAGAACGTCGATCTGGGGGCACGGCAGTGCCCCCGCCAAGTCGAGCGCGAAGCAAACACTGCCGTACCATTCTTTACTGGAACCATTTCGCCGCATTTTCAGGCCCCTATTTGAGAACCTCTAGATAAGACCAGAACTTCGATCTGGGGGCACGGCAGTGCCCCCGCCAAGTCGAGCGCGAAGCAAACACTGCCGTACCATTCTTTACTGGAACCATTTCGCCGCATTTTCAGGCCCCTATTTGGGAACCTCTAGATAAGACCAGAACGTCGATCTGGGGGCACGGCAGTGCCCCCGCCAAGTCGAGCGCGAAGCAAACACTGCCGTACCATTCTTTACTAGAACCATTTTGCCGCATTTTCAGGCCCCTTTATTCTACTCGAACTTTATTCTACTCGAACATTACACAAATTAAATAAACAAATTACACTAAAATCTAGGAAAATAAATCAATATGCCCACGTTTCTACAAAAAGAAGTGAAATCCCACCAAAAACATTCTGTAAAAAACTAGCCAAGTCTCGATGGAGCTGCTTGTTTATCTCTAAAAAGTAATGAAATCTAGACAAAATCGTGCCAAGTCTAAGGTTCCTTACTGCGGTTTCTTTATTATTATAGTTAATGTTGTGTGACTTGGCCGTTGAAGGGTACACAAGGGTACAAAAGGGGCTCCATGATACCATTGCATAAAAAATTTCCCGCCGTATTTTATCGTCATGAATTAAAATTGAAGATATCTATCCTGCTCATACTTGCACAACGTACGGGAAATACGACAAGGATGGAAAAATACATCAGGCGATACACAATATATCGCCTATAATTTATCTATGGCCCAGCGTTTGCCGCGCAAGCGACTGTGAGTGTGTGTCAAAACGACTCGATTGTTTTTATGTTTGTGTTTTAGGTGTTTTTCTTTAATTATTTGTAATAAAATTATGTGTTCATCATAAACTGGAAAGTAACAAACAATATAAAATTCATAACTTCATAAAACTAAGTTTAAATAACTTTATATTCATAATTTTATAAAACATCGGCTGCCATTTCCCGCGCTTTTCCCCTGAATAAAAAAATTGTAATGCATCAAAAAAATACTAATTAGGAGCTAAATCAATTTTACATGTAAATAAATACGTAAATATAGTATTTAAAATATATATCTTCAATTATATTGTATGTATCGAATGTATCTAAACTACGCAACAGAAATCCGACACCTGCTCGCATGTCGTCTAGACCTAGGCCGAAATCTAGAATGACAGATGAGTCTATTACGTCATTTAGACTGTCGACAGTTTAAAGGCTATTTGAACTCTATTCACTACTAAAAAATATACACGTTTTATACGACATCACCACATCACTCATGCACCGCACATGCGCTGTGCAGAACAGTGCAACTTGGTTTTCGAATTCTCACAATGAAACGTTTTTCTTCGAAGTAACAGTAAGTAACTGGGAACACATACCTCCGCTTTTAGTCTAAACTAATATTGTAAAGAGCAAATATTTGCATTGAATAGACTCCGAAACTACTTACTAAACTTAAATGTATATTATAGAGCTAGCTATTGCCCGCGGCTCCGCCCGCATAAATACAGCATCCCAAAGGAACACTGTACTTTTTCCATCATAAAAAGTAGTGTTCGTTTTAATCCAGAAGAAAGAGTAACAATCACATCCTAATAATATTATAAATGTGAAAGTTTGTGAGGATATATGGATGGATGTTTGTTCCTCTTTCACGCAAAACTACCGAACTGATTTCTATGAAATTTGGTATGGTAGTAATTTAGGCTCTGGATTAAAACATAGGCTACTTTTTATCCCGAAAAAGTACAGTCGCGGGATACTCGATAGTATATTTACGCGGGCGGAGCCGCGAGAAACAGTTAGTTTATAATATTACTAGCTGTTGCCCGCAACTCCGCCCGCGTAAATACTGTATCCCTCGGGAACACTGTATTTTTTCGGGATAAAAAGTAGCCTATGTTTTAATCCAGAATCTAAACTACTACCATACCAAATTTCATCAAAATCCGTTCAGTAGTTTTTGCGTGAAAGAGTAACAATCATCCATCCATCCTTACAAACTTTCACGTTTACAATATTACTAGTAGGATACAGACGGTGCCGTTGGTAAAAGCTGAAGATAACACTTGAAACATTTCCCCATAAGCGTTAGGGGGCGTACAAAGCGGTCATTAGGCTGATATAAAGGGCGGATAAGAGGGTCATCCGTCACCTTTTTGTGCCCGCAATAAAGTAACACACGAACTAACGATCTTATGTCTATTTAATTAAATGGCAGTTTAAAACTTATATAATAAAACTAGATGTTGCCCGCAACTTCGTGCACGCTAAAGGAAATCTCGCAGAAACCGTACATTTTGCCGAAATATAAAGTAGCCTATGTCCTTCCCCGTGCTCTACTCTATATTTGTGCCAAATTTCATCAAAATCTAAATACTAGTTTCGGAGCCTTTTCGATGCAAAGAAATAAATTTTTCCCCTTTATTTTATTAAAGTATAGATTAGTATAGATGACGACCTCTGTGGCTTAGTGGTTGAGGGTGTCGATGCTTAAGTTGGAGGTCGGGTTCTAATCCTGCTGAGAGAACAAAAAGTATTCCGTGTTCCTGGGTCATGGATATGTATTAAATACATAAGACGTGTTTTTATTTAACAAAAAAATGAAAATTCTCAATATATAATGTGTAATACAAAAGTATTAAATATACTTCTCGTTGTCTAGTCTACGTACTTAATACAAGTTTTTAATAAAACTTGTAACCAGACAAATATTAATAAAAGAGAAAATATTGTATACAGCAAGCAAAAATTTCTACAATTAAGAATTATTGTACACTAATATAATATCATAGAAACGGATAATTTTGCAATAAAAACTCAAAATAATATATTGTAAACTTCCTTGCATCAAAACAACGAATAATTTTATTCTTCTCACCTCTTTCGCGAAACATTTCGTATGAGATATTCGTAATTCGTATCACATAAGAGATGGTTTATATATTACTTTATACTTTATATCCCCGAAGTTTTTCCATTATATACGATTCAGTTATCGCATTAAACATCCATTCATATTCAATTTCGAGTTTCGTAAACCACTTAAAAATGTTTATAGAATCACGTGGAAACACGTAAACGAAATAAAACACGTGAATTTCCACGTAACCGTAAATCCGAGTCGACTTTTGGAATTCGTTAATGTCATCTATTTTTTCGCGATCCAATGATCGTATTGACACATTTCTAGTGCTCGATATTTGCTCTCACCGGTTTATATCGAAATAATCCAGTTACTACGAAGAGTAAATTGTGACAAACTAACTTTCGAAACGGTAAAATTACACTGAAAAATATTCCTGCTAGGTACTATTATAAAATTTATAATAGTATGAGAAAGTTTGTGAGGATGGATGGATGTTACGAATTGACGCTAAGCAGCAAAAATTATAAGTTACTTTGAATTCGAATTCAAGACTGAAATAAAAAAAAACGTTGTGATTGCGAGTCGGACTCGCGCACCGAGGGTTCAGTACTAAACCTGTAAGTATATAAGTAAAAGATATCACGAGAATCGAGTCATATTAGGGCCCGTAAGGGTAGTAAGTATAAAATTATTAAAATTATTTTTATTGTAATATATGATGTAACTAAAAATTTACGGTTTTCGCAATTTTTCTTTTTTAAGTGCTATAAGACGTTGCTTCGTACCAAATTTCAAGATTCTATGTTCACGGGAAGTACCCTGTAGCTTTTGACGTTGCGAGTTTCGAAAATTTGCTAGAAAAGGTCCACACGTTCCTGAGAAAAAGGGCATTGACAGACAGACGGACGGACGGACAGCAAAGTATTCCTATAACGGTTCCATTTTTTCCTTTCGAGGTATAGAACCCTAATTATATTTCATCTTGAGGTTTTTGGGTTACCTAATATTTTTGTTTTGTATCTAAATTGCATTTACGTTTTATTATTTAAAAAGATTATATTATTTCCTCACAAATTAAGCTATTAAGTAGTAGTCACTACGTTAAATTAATTTAAAAAACACCAATGTTTTAATTCGTTCATTCTCTACTCTACAAAAGCGCCAATCAGTCCGATGTTCGATAATTTCCAAAGAGATTTTCTTCATTTAAAATCCCACTACTATTATAAATGTGAAAGTTTGTGAGGATTGTCGATTGTTACTCTTTCACGCTAAACGACTGAACGGATTTTAATGATAATAATTTGAGCTCTGGATTATTACATAAGCTTGTTTTTACAAAGTACAGTGTTCCCATGGATATTCAACTGAACATACTGTATTAGTGCTGGCAGAGCTGCGGGCAAAACCTAGTTTTGTCGTAATTCAAGGATATAGAATGTTTTAATAAAAACCTAATTCATTACGTTTAACCTTTTTTTTGTGTCTCGTCAGTATTCAAGCCGGAGGTAGCGGGTTCGAATCCTGCCAAACGTATATGCCCCGGGCGGCACTTTTAAGGGGGCGGCAAAACCTAAGTAAGGGGGCGGCAAAATTGACGTCCGGGCGGCAGACATCCACGCTACGCCACTGTGTATAACACAATATTAGCTGAAGATGCGTCTATCGTCATGCGTTTTAGAGCAAACTCCAGTCGTTCGTCGGAGCTGACACACACTTTTTATATTACGACGCACTGATGATGTAATGTGTTTTAATTGTTCTTAATAAAGAAACTAAAAATCCATAATGAATAATACCTAAACCTACGTGCATCATCGTTATCAACGTTGATAATATTATCATCAATAAATTATAATAATAATAATATCTATGGACGCCTCACACCACGTCAATCTGATCCCGTGGTAAGTTCTCGAAGAACTTGTGTTACGGGTACCAGACAACGGAAATATATTTAATACTTTTATACTATACACATATTTAAGATTTTTATTATATTATACACATATTTAATAATAATAGGTTGGGGGAAAAGTCTTTTCGCATTATAGTATGTATGAACTTGTCATAAAATATCTTGGGCTATACCAATTGTATCTGGCTGATTTTGGTATCATTAAAAAGTTTTAATTTTACAGAAGACAATTCCAAATTCAAATTAGGTAAATTTGAGATTTTCATTTGTTTTTCTTATTGTTAAAATGAGTGATTCTTATGAAGAATTTCGATACATTTTAAAATTTTATTACAAAAAAGGTAAAAATGCAACACAAGCCGCGAAAAAAATTTGTGATGTTTATGGACCTAATGCAGTATCTGTGAGAGTAGCGCAAATTTGGTTTAAGCGTTTTCAATCCGGAAATTTTGATATCAAAGATGCACGTTGCTCTGGTTGCCCTGTTACGGACAAAACTGTTGCCATTTTTGAAAAAGTGGAGCAAGATCGGCATATTAGTAGTTACGATGTAGCTGAAGAACTGGGGATTGACCACAAAACGGTTTTGGCGCATTTGAAAAAAGCTGGGTACACAAAAAAGCTCGATATTTGGGTGCCTCAGGAGCTCACTGAAAGAAACCTAATGAACCGTGTACTCATTTGTGATTCTTTATTACGACGTAATGAAACCGAACCATTTTTGAAGAAGCTGATAACTGGTGATGAAAAGTGGATCACGTACGACAAGAACGTGCGAAAAAGATGGTGGTCAAAGGCTTCACAGACTGTGGCGAAACCCGGGTTAACTCGCAACAAGGTGATGCTGTGTGTGTGGTGGGATTGGAAGGGCATTATTCATTATGAGCTGTTACCGCCAGGCAGGACCATCAATTCTGAACTGTACTGCGAACAACTGATGAGATTAAAGCAAGAAGTTGAGAGAAAGCGGCCGGAATTAATCAACAGAAGGGGTGTGGTTTTTCACCATGATAACGCTAGACCTCACACATCTTTAGCCACTCAGAAAAAATTACGGGAGTTTGGCTGGGAGGTGTTAATGCATCCGCCGTATAGTCCTGACCTTGCACCTTCAGATTTCCACCTGTTTCGGTCGCTGCAGAATTCCTTAGGCAGTGTCAGGTTGACATCACAAGAGGACTGCCAAAACCAATTGTCGCAGTTTTTTCATCAGAAGCCCCAAAAATTTTATAGCAATGGGATCATATATAGCAAAAGTTATCGAACAAACTGGCACCTATATACTTTAGTCACTTGTAAATAAACTTTATAAAAAAACCTTTTGAATTTTTATATAAAATGCGAAGAAACTTTTTCCCCAACCTAATACATCCATGACCCAGGAACACAGAAAACTTTTTTTGTTCCTTCGGCGGGATTTGAACCCGCGACCCCCGGCTTGAGCACCAACATGCTCAACCAATTGAGCCACAGAGGTCGTCAATTATTGTAATAACATAGAGAAATATTTTGCTAGATAATACAAATAAATTAAATTGAAGTATCAGTTTGTAATATTTAACAGCTTTTTACTAAATGCTAATGAAGTTTAAACGGTACCTACTAACAATAAAAATCTCTGAAATTACTCGACCCATTTCCACAGGACTTTCACTTTGAGATAGCTGATGTTATAAGGTCTTACTTATTACTTTATCTTAGGGTTCCGTTTAAAAAAATTGGGTTCCGTTTCTTTTAGTTCTATGCATACAAAGTTGCAGGCACCAGCTGGTACCTGCAGCTTTGTAGCTAGCTAGTTATAATCTATTAACCCATGATTTTCTACAAACTATATTCGGTAGTTTGATATTAATATAATATTAATGTAATATGATTTCAGAGGCAATATTCGGGTTCGTGGAAACGCGGCGAATAGAAGGAGTTTTGAATTTGCTTTTGTCCGGTTTAACTGCAATTTGGTTTAAACTCGTAACTTTAATATCAAAATGTAACATAAAATGTTAAAAACTCAAAAAAGCTATTTACATTGCAATATTTGTGTAAAGTTATAAATAAGAACGTCATGAGTCATGATTACATTTTTTTCAAACAAATGTGATATTATAATATTATAACATGTTACTAACACAATATTAATAATAATGTTATAACATTTTAATAATATTATTAATTATAATATTGCGTTAGTGATGCATTATGTCGTTTACAGACCACATTTCTTTGAAGTTGTCTTACGTCTGTGTATAGATATACAGATATACACAGACGTAAGACAACTTCAAAGAAGATAATAATGAAAATTGTCGTGTAAGAAAAATACCTACTAATATTTATCTGATTTAACAATTACATATTAAACTAGCTTTTGCCCGCGGCGCCCGCGTAATAACAGTATCCCACGGGAACATTGTAGCTTATGTGTGTTGGTATCTACAAATATTTAATTCATAAAACCTCTGTAAACAGTTATAGTGCTTTGACTTTTATTTTTAACTAGCTTTTGCGCACGGCTCCACCCGCGTAAATACATTATCCCGCGGTAACACTACTTTTTCGGGAAAAAAATATCCTATGTCCTTTCCCGGGACCCAAAGTATGTCTATACCAAATTTCATAAAAATCGGTTCAGCGGTTAAAGTGTGAAAAGGTAACAGATAGACAGACAGACACACTTTCGCATTTATAATATTACTAGCACTAGTTCAGATAATGTTATCTTATCATTCGAATATATATTCTGATTCGAGCTATAGGTACGTGTTTTATTTCTCGCCCTTATTACAATGTGTTAGTCCACAGCAGTGGTCCCCAACCTTTTTTTTACGCGGGCCACAAACCCGTTGTACTCCCAGGAGTACCCAGTCGCGGGCCGCAACCAAAATTTTTAGGGACAAAAAATACGGTGTTTAAATTTAACGATTTAATAATAGAAAAACACAAGGTAGTTAAAAGAGTGAAACTAAACATTTAAGATGAGATAACGACACAAACTAAAATAAAATAACAAATATGTATTATAATAATTATGTTCACTCAGTGAGATTTTTGGAATTGTGAACGCTTTTTCACAACTTTATCTAGAGCTGGCTTGTAGCTGCATGCTATCCTTATTACATCGTAGGCTGTATTTCAAGAACCACTTTAGCTAGAAAGCTGATATTTTCATAAGTCTTAATTCTGATGCCGCTATAACAACATAATATCATATCTAAAAAACAAGATAAAACAAATAATATAAGGAGAAGCCCTTTTTATGATAACAAAACGCGATTTTTTGTCCTTTCTTTAGTCGATGGAAATACTTTAAATATTCACAAGATACTAAATTGATTTCTACTCCAATATATAATTCAAAATAAAAATTAATATAAAAGGGGTTTTTATAAAAAATACAATTTTTGTCTATTTTTTTTCCTAAAATGGCTTTTCCTTGGCTGATTTTTAAGTTACAGATTTCACGCGGGCCGCAGATAAAGGCCCGGCCGGCCGCATGCGGCCCGCGGGCCGCGGGTTGGGGATAGCGGGTCCACAGCTTGAACTACAGATACCTACTATAACAAATTTCATCATAATCCGTTTAGTAGTTTTAAAGTAAAAAGTAACAAACATCCATCCATCCTCACAAACTTTTACATTTATAATAGTTATGGGATAATCGCGTGGTTAAAGGAAATGTACGTCCTATCTAATATATTACTACGCCTCATACATTTCGGCCATTCTCCAATTAGCAAATTTTACGTGTCCGGGCTTGTTTATTCCGTAATATTATCATATTCAATCATGCATTATTTTTTATATGTTAGATAGCATCTGTATCTATCTGCAAACAAAAACATTGGCTTCTGTTTTAAGTTATTATGACTAAATTAATTTAACTTATGTTCAAAAAACCTCTATTCTCTAATTACCGTGGCGTGTCCGCACACCAACTTAATCTTTAAACTTGCTTGTAATTTTTATAACGTACAGATTTACTTTGATCCATTTAACTTTTTAAACGATATTAAGTAACGTGTATCGCATAACAAAATATCGACTCAATAGAACCAGTCTATAATTAATTATCATTAAGTAATCGCATGTCCAATCGAAAGTTATAATTGCCGTAACATTTGCTGTTCTCGGGTGCACATCCCTAAATAAAGGTATTTGGCACATCACTACCATAGGAGTCGCGTCTCCTCCGTGTATACCGAGGCCCAGCAGCAGTTGCACGTCTCTAACGTTAGTGTACCGCCAATGAAGCACGTGAGTATATAATTACCGTAGCCTTGGTTAAAAACTTTTCTAATTACCGTTATTCTTATTTTAATACTTGATTTTTTAAGATAGACCCAAGTTGATCATGTAAATGGAGACAGTACTTTGGCCTCCGTACGTTGTAATAAGCTAGTATTTGCATACTGTGTCGGTTTTCAAAATTTTTAAGAAAATCTATCGTTTTCTAATTACCGTATACTAATTACCATATGTTTATAATTACCGTTGTATGAAAAATTAATACTTGTTTACTAACTGAAGCCGCGATTTCTTACCAATGGAAAGTTTTCCCGCGGTTTTCGTAGATTATTATTATCATTGTCCGTAAATATGTCTATATTATATGCTGACCATTCATTAAATTATTTAATTTATAGGATGGGAAATCCCAAAAAGACCAAAGAGGAAGTTAGAGAATTAAATATTGTCATCCAAACTAAAAAAACTAAGTGTGTACAAAATTTCAGCTCAATCAGTTGAAGATATCTGCTTCAAAATTGAGTAGCAAGATTCCACCCGAACTAACATACATTGCAAGTTGAATAAAATATGCTTTTAAAATAATTGTATCAGAAACCAAAAGAAAGTCAAAAAAGTGTCAAATTTTTATTTAATTATAGCAATGATAAAGTGTCTGTTTTTACTATTGGTAGGTTATAGTTATGAGAGACATCGTTAATTCTATCGCTTGAATTATAATTATATGTGTACAAAATATTAATGTGTGTTATTATCATTTCATTATATCATATTTTACATAGACTTGATGATATTTTCTAATTATTATATTATATTATATATTATTATATTAATATCATTTTTTTCTAATTACCATAGTCATAAAATTTTTAAGTTTCATTATCTAGAAAACAACAATTAATTTTTACATGCCTCATTAATTATTGAATTCGTATCTTTGATTTGCTTCATATTTTAATGTGTTTAAGTCAAATCAGTGAAAAATAAAAAAGGTTACGGTAATTAGGCAAAGAACGCCGAATCGGAGAATGACCGATTTCTAGAACTAAACGTACACAAAAATATTAAATTCAACTAAGGTAAAGACGTATAGCACCTTATACCGCGGTATTTCCACATAAACTTGAAATGACATTAAAAATTAGGCATTTCGTGTACTGTATACGTTTTTGAGATATTATTAGATATTTTTGTTAGAATTTTCATTTATTTAACTATAAAAATATGCTATAAAAATGACACGTAAAATTTGATTTAAATATTAAATTAAATAATGCTAAAGTGACCGCATCGGCTGCAGACGTGTTTGAAGTCCGTATTTATATATCGTGTGCGAGCGCACAATTCAGTACTTGGCACCTACCTAATTCTATACCCGATTCAACAACGATACCTACAAAGAAAAAAAAACTAGTTTTTTCAACTTTGGCATAGATTCAAACGTATAAAAAATTCTATACAGATAAAACGGCAAAACCTACGTGACAATATCATTCAAGTGGCAATAGGAAATATTACTATTATGTGAGAGACCGAATTAACTCTCTGGATAGCCGCCAAATGTATGTGAAAAGTGCCCAAAGCATAAAATTGAGGACGTCTATGAGTTTATTAAAGCTATATATTGTTTTATCTCAGTATTTGCGATGGTATAATATGGGATGAGCGTCTTTTATCTTATTAATAAAAACAATATACGCACTTGTCATAAATAAGGAAAAGCGTATAAAATTATGTAATACTAGATATTGCAGCGGCTCTGACTGACCAGAAAATGTACAATAATGTACTTTTTCTAAAACATTGTAATTTATACTGTAAGTACTAAATGTTGCTCGTGACTTCGTGCACGCAAAAGTTAATTTCGCAGAAACCGTACATTTTTCCTTAAAAGTAGCCCCGTGATGTACTCTGCATTTGCGCCAAATTTCATCAAAATCGGTCCATTAGTTTCGAAGCCTATTCAATGCAAACAAACAAAAAAATATACAAACAAACTAACAAACTTTTCCTCTTTATTATTTTTATACTGTTTAATTATGTTTTGTAATAATTGTAATCGCTGATACCCTCAATTGTTCCAAGCGACCTTAAATAAATAAAAATAAATAATAATTGCTTATCATATTCGATGAGGTTTATGTGTGTGTCATAGAAAAATTCACAGATTTCATCGACAATCGAGCACATTGGAAATGAAGCTACGGAAGTCGAAAACAATATTGCGCAATAAGTTTAGGCTACAGTTTAGCCACTCTTAACCCGATCGTCTTTGTTTTAGGCTCAAATTGTAGCTGACTCAATAATTAGAGGAGTTTTTCTCAAATTTTTGATATCATTCTTCGTTTTTAAAATATTGAGCACGGAAATAAAAATTTCGGATATTTTTTTTCGCTATTTTGGTCATAACTTTTTGTTTTAGACCTTCTCGAATTATTCATTTTGCACCTTACAAATCTCGTGGATACGCGTCTTTTGAGCCCTTTTTGAATAATATTATATCTTCACAACTCTCCCAGATATAACTGATATAAGGGAATTGCCCTTTTCGTGAAATCGGAGCCACTGAAGCGAACGAAAATTTATTTCCAATGTCAAAACTTTGTGTCTCTTGACCCGTAACAATAAAGTATGCTCTTGCCCCATCAAACCTTCTACATAACAATTTAGTCTTGAACAGAGCCTCTACTTTGAGAAATATACCTATACTCCAACAGAAAAACATTTGAGACGTTTTGAAATCTATAAGTATCTATATTACTATATTACTATAATATTATAAATGCGAAAGTGTGTCTGTCTGTTACCTCTTCACGCTTTAACCACTCAACCGATTTTTATGAAATTTGGTATAGACATACTTTAGGTCCCGGGAAAGGACATAGGATATTTAATATCCCGAAAAAGTACATTGTTCCTGCAGGATAATGTATTTACGCGGGCGGAGCCATAGGCAAAAACTATATAAAATATTAAGATGCTAATGACCATTTCAAGTATTTATTTCTCATTTCTTTCCCTTTTGAAGAAAAGTTTTTGTTAAATCTTTCCACTATCGCAAAGCGCACTCGTATTACCATAGTTAATATTATTCACAAAAACAACAAATTTGCATTTTAAACGTTTAAATTATAATTAGCAACACAAATTAGTCGGTAGTAATTTTTAAAATATCTGGTTGGCTCATTTTTAACCGACTTCCAAAAAAAGGAGGCGGTTATACGTTCGGCTGTATATATTTTGTTTTTTTTTTTTTTTTTTTGTATGTTCGCGGATAACTCCGCCGTCTGTTGGCCGATTTTCAAAATTCTTTTTTTGATGTAAAAGGTATATTCCGAAGTTGGTCCCATTTTTAGAAAATTGGTGACCTGATGATGGGATCCATGAGGAATTGAGGGAACTCCTCGAAATTTATATGAACACATATGGTGATTTCGACTTTTTCTGAAGTAGTCCAAGCATATGCTACCAAAAAGTAAGATTTTACTCCAAGGTATACCCTGGATCCAAAAGTACAGAACAGAACTCCTGACTCATTATAGATACATGTTTGGGGATTTTGGCGTTGTTTAAAGAACTGCAAGCATATGCCACTTTGTCAATTAGAGTAATCATCATCATCACCACCACTATCACAGCATACATCATCACATTATGATGATAAAGAAGGTACTTCTCATAGTATTTTACACTAACACGGAGATCTTTGAACATTACTCTGCCGTTTATGGACCTATTTGCAAAATTCTTTTGTTGTAAAGGGTTTAATTCGAAATTGGTCCTTTAGTCACTAAAGTGGAAACGTGATGATGCGATCCATGAGGAATTGAGAGAACTCCTCGAAATTTATATCGACACATATAGTGATTTTGACTTTTACTGAAGTAACACAAGCATAACTATGCTCCCAAAAAATAAGATGCTGAAACCAAGGTATACCCCAGATCCAAAAACACTGAATAGAACTCCTCAGTCTTTAAAGATACGCGTTTGGAAATTTCGGTATTGTTTAAAGAACTGCAAGTATATGCCACTTTGTAACTTACAGTAATCATCATCATCATCTTAATAACAATATCTAATAGAAGCTTGGCACGTATTCAGTTATACATTCGATCGTTTATTTTAGAAGTTTTTAAGACGTATTAATAATAACTTAACAATATTATCACTAAAAAGGGTGAAATTATTATTTTTAAACAAAAAATTAAACCGACTTCCAAAGTAAAAATACACAAAAAAGTATGAAATAAAACTTATTTTATAAATAATTCCCCTTTTAAATTTGGCTATTTCTCTACTTAATCTTCTTAATTTTGAAGTCGGTACCAGCAAATATGAACGTGAGTTCTATAAAATATTGTAGGACATCGTTTGGGCTGGTAGCGACTTCAGAATTAAGAAGATTAAGTAGAGAAATAGCCAAATTTAAAAGGGGAATTATTTATAAAATAAGTTTTATTTCATACTTTTTTGTGTATTTTTACTTTGGAAGTCGGTTTAATTTTTTGTTTAAAAATAATAATGTGAAGTTACAAAAGCCTTCACCTTTCATGAAAAGTTTGCTCTTAAAATGAATTCAGCTTGTTATAAAATAATGTAATGTCCGCGTTTTTATCTACGATGAACTGATATGCCACGAGTACCTTATTAGTATTTTTCAGGCACTGATCTCTCTCTACCTTTTATTTTGCAGGTAGATACTGAAGGTATGAATTACTAAGTAGCCTATCATGTGGTTCTCTTAGGTCTTATGTACATTTATTTTTAATCGACATCGGCTTGGTGTCAGCCTATTTCACACCGCTACGTTACACGACATTAAGCAGCGCTGTATTTTTAAGATAGCTATTCAAAATTGAACTTTATTCATGACACAAAAAGATACAAGTTGTATATGACATCAGACATACACTGTACATGCGCTGTACAGCGCGGTGCAACTTGACATTCGAACTGTTATAGGTCGCGCAACGGTTTATGAGCGCTCAGTGAAAGTGGAGGGGATCGTTCGCGCATGTGACCAATAGCAAAGAATCTATATTACTAACGTACCAATAGCGTGTCGGCAGCCACGTTCGGCATTCGTTCGGCGCATCCACACCTCCCCGCCCGAGCCCGCTACCGCCAAACACACCCAAAAACTGACTTCTGCGCATACCCCCTCTACTTTTGTCGAAAGATCTTAATTCGTTGCGCGACCTGTACAATGAAACGTGTATCTTGTCACTTGTGTGATGAATAAAGTTCCCATAGTTTTCCTTTACAAAATATTAAGTTCTAGCTATTTCCCGCGGTTACGCCCGCGTAAATAGTATCGATTATACCGCGGGAATACTGTACTTTTCCTGGATTATAAGTAGCCTATGTTTAAATTCAGAGCCTAAGCTACTACCATACCAAATTTCATCAAAATCCATTCAGCAGTTTTTGCGTGAAAGAGTAACAAACATCCATCCATCCATCCATCCATCCATCCATCCATACGCCCATCCATACATCCTCACAAACTTTCACATTTATAATATTAGTAGGATAATCGGAGACGTCCTTAAAGGTTTACCCGTATTCTAACCCGATTCCGCGAAACGTGACAACATAAAGAACCACTTTGCAATACTTCAGTCAATTTCTCGCGTTATGCAAAGAGAATAGGCATACATTAGTCTATTTTTATCTCACATACGATAAATTTAACTTGAGTCACCGGAGCCACTAGGAAATATCGAGCCAGTTTATTTTCCCAACTTGTACATTGTACATAGTTTACCCTATTACATTATTGCTATTTACCTTTTTCTATTTTTTCAGATTTTGGCTTTAACGGCTCATTTACAAATCTATAATATATTATATAAAAGAAAGTTGTGTTAGTTACACTATTTATAACTCAAGAACAGCTGAACCGATTCGTCTGAAAATTGGTGGGGACGTAGCTCAGAACCAGGACACGGACACAGGATACTTTATCCCGTTCCCGAGGGACGTGATATAAAACGTGGTATTATGTATATAGAAATGGATTGCAATTCCAATGTCTCGCTAAAACTCAGAAGTAGGTTGTAGAAGTAGGTATAGGTGTAAGACTACGATGTAGGTTGCATCTAGTGATGTGCCGGATATCCGTATCAGTATCCGTATCCGCGGATATCCGAGGCAGAAGAAAGATCCGTATCCGTGTCCGTATCCGTTACTTTTTGGCGGATCTTTTACGGATCTATTTACCTTATTAATTTTAAAATTATAGATGAATTCTTTAAATAGGTGATGATTTTTTCAAGAAGTTGTGCCTTTACCCTTACGGGAATACTTTCTATCACAAATTTTACACTTTGCACATTCATCATTTACTAACACAAAATAATTCCAAAGTACACTACTAAACTTCTTTGTAGACATTATTTTTCAAACTCATGTACCAATACCAAACAAACGTTATCTATGCTGTCCAGTGTCACACTTATCTATAAACAAAACAAAAGAAAGAACCGCCGTGAAATGCAAGTCGAAACATGTGTGAAGGTCGCACGCACCGACAACGACTGCGTAAGAAAGTTAAGATCCGTATCCGTATCCGTATCTGCGGATCTTGACACCAAATATCCGTATTCAGATCCGTATCCGCGGATATACATTTTTAACGATCCGGCACATCACTACTTGCATCGTAGGTGTAGTTATTTATTCATTCCAGTTCATATTTAAGACAGAACAACGTGTATCGGGACAGCTAGTTTTTTATAAACGGAGACATACTTTTTCTTTTTTTGGAAAAAGTGAACTGAAACCCAAGAATTAAGCTGCAACGTTGGAATAAGAACATAATAAAAAATGTTAATCCTACTAATATTAAAAATCTGAAAGTTTGTGAGGATGTACGGATGGATGTATGGATGGATGTTTGTTACTCCTTCACGCAAAAACTACTGAACGGATTTTTATGAAATTTGGTATAGTAGTAGTTTAGACTCTGGCTTAATATATAAGCTACTTTTTATCCTGAAAAAATACAGTTTTCCTGAGGGATACTAGGTATATTTACGCGGGCGGAGCCGCGTTCAACAGCTAGTTTGATATAAATTGGCTGTTCTTCGGTACATTTTGCGACCAAATCAAACTAAATCCTACAAAACTAACAAACGTCACAAATAGAGTACCTATTTCTTTATCTAAAATAGCTAAAAATTATTGAATAAAATATAATATTATGGTTTTTAGTATAATAAAACAATTTGGTGAATGATAAGGTTGCTAAGTGATTTTGGTAAATAACTCCCCACACCGATCTCGGTGACGGTGGCCGGTTTCATTGAACCCACACCAGTTACACAGGAGTAATTTTATAGTGCCGAAGTGTGTGCGCAGTACACAAGAGCACTCTCTCTTCCTTTACTCTCATAATCCAGTGGGACGGATAACCGACACGACTGACGAGAGACCAGGCGCAGGTCCGACTTTTTACATGCCCATCCGACGCATGGATCATTTTTCTTGTCAGACAATCATGTGATCAGCCTGCATTGTCCTAACTCCTAACCAAACTTGAAAACAAAATTTTCGATGGATCGGTTCGATCCCCAATGCGGGGATCGAACCCACGACCTCCGAGTCGAGAGCCAATGCTCTAATCACTAGAGCACGGAAGCTGTTATCTAAGCCGTTTAAGAGATTTTGGAATAAAAACACAATTAAATATTATTTTCGTAAAGTCACGAGCAAGCTGCTGTATGCTATGAAAATATACTACGAAAACACAAGGTGTGTCGTATACAATACCGATATAAAATGTATGGAATATACAAGATCGCTTGTGAAGCAATTCTTTTATTTATGATCTCTTCTGAAGCGATTCTTTTATTTATGTCAAAATAAAGCATAGAATATATGAAATACGTCTAGACGAAATAAATAAATACATCCTTACAACATGGCCACACTATTGTTAAATGCGATTGAAGACGTTTACATAGGCGATGCCATCATATAACGGCAATAAGTTAACGGCATTAAACTGCATTGTATGAGTGTCATTAGACCGTATGTCTCATTTTAAACGCATTAAGCAGCCGAACGTATAACCACTCCTTTTTTTGGAAGTCGCTTAAAAACGGTGGAGCATCAGCTGTAGCGCGATCTCGTAGACTTTCAGGGTCTGGCTGTTGAGCCTCTCGCGCGCACACAATTTGATGCATATTTGAATGGCTAGCCGCACACACACCATATTAATGGCAATAATACTCATATTGACAATAATATTCCTTGTGTGCGGGCCATATTGCCGTTTTTAGGGTTCTGTAATTCGAAAGGAAAAAACGAAACCCTTATAGGATCACTTTGTTGTCCGCCCGATTGTATGTCTGACCCTTATATCAAATAGTAAGGTCTGTTGGAGCTGTGAAAAAATCAAACTTCTAAGCCAACACAATCAAAAGATACAGCCGTTAATATCGCAAATTTCCGCAAATTTTCGACACTCGTAAACTCAAAACCTACAGGGTACTTCCCGTGAACTCAGAATCGTGAAATTTTCATGAAGCAATGTCTTATAGCACAGATAAAGGAAAAAATACGAAATATGAAATTTTTAGTCACATCATATAATAAAAATATTTTTAATAATTTTAAACTTAATACCCCTTCCCTCATGAACGCGTAGAGGTATTAAATTGAAATTCATATCAAAAACTCAGGTCTATAATACCTTTAAACTGTAACAAAATCACTACAGGTTTGTACGGAACCCTCGGTACGCGAGTCCGACTCGCACTTGGCCAGTTTTTTTTTTGTATGTGTTGACTAGTATTGACAAATTGTTTTAAACACTTACGGATTTTGTCGCGGTGCACTTTTCTTTTACCCGACGTTTCGGCTACTTTCCAGCACCACCACCAAAAGTGCACCGCGACAAAATCCGTAAGTGTTTAAAACAATGAACAATATTCGCGTAAACATAAGAAATCAATAGTATTGACAAATTTACTCTGTCAATAATATTGCACGTGTGCGGCTAGTCATTGGTCTGAACAAACCGAGATTATATCGAAAATAGTTTCGAGAATTAGAACAAACAATATTCACAAGACGTTAGGTGTATTTTCTTAACTTTATTTTTTAATTTACCTGTCAAATTTAGCTAAAATAATTTAAAAGTAAAATAACTCCGGATTGAACTTACTTTATCGCTGATCAGACTATGTAAATTAATTAAATCTTTTAAAATAGAATCCTAACGTTAAATTTAATAATATCATGATATTTACCGTTCATTTAATTACAAATAGCGGCATTATTATAAAATAAAATATAAACGTTTCAATTATAATGATTTCAATTATAGTGAACTATTATGTGCTCTAACAGAAATTCCCGCTAAGAGCAATTAAAATGACGTTCATTTCAATGTGCTAGAACTATTACGTCATTATTTTGTAATAAACGATTAATGAAAAGCGATTAATTGGTGTGAAAGTATTGGATTTTATCAATTGTTAGCCGCACACACACCATATAATCGACAATAATGCTCATATTGACAATAATATACCTTGTGTGCGGGCCATATTGCCGCTTTTTTTGTTTGTGTTGACTAGTATTGACAAATTTATTCTTTCAATAATATTGCTCGTGTGCGGCTAGCCAGTGAATATTATTTAAAAGTATGCAGCACTGCCCAAGTAACATTTTGTTAATAAGAATTAAGCGCTAAATGAGCTACTTAAGAGAAACTTAAAAACCTAAGCTACTGGTCCGATTTTAATAAATAAGTGGTCAATAGATTTGTAATAATATCCCGGGCAACATAGGCTATATAATGTACGTAGTACGTATAATTTAATATAAAAATTGTTGTTATTTGTAGCAGCGATGAGCCTTTAGAGTAGGGCTTCCCAACCTTTTTCATTGAGCCTCAGATTATAAATAAGACTTTTATTATCCTGTAATATTTTAATTCCAAAATAACGCATTTTATCGAGATTTATTTATTCCCATACAAATCTGTTTGTGTATGGAAATAAATAATAAATATTGTAACTCGCCGAAACTTGTTTAACAATAACCGACGAGGCTTTCATTATAGTATGAGATAAAAATATATTATTAATTTGTGTTTCACCCTCCTCAATATCTATCCACGAATTGGTTTGGGACTCCTGTTTAGAGGATAAAAGAGGGACTTATAATGTAAACGACAGAAAGTCAGTTGCGCAATTATTATCCGCCCAATTGAATCCAGAAATGTGTGTAGCTCTAACTTGGCCGAGCGTATGCTCTAAATTTGCTCCGATGCCAAATTCAAATGGCCTCTCGAGGTGTTTTGATTGCACTTCAAATTGTACGAATTTATAAGCGTTGTTAAATTGGAATAATGCATTATAACAAAGTTTTTGAGTAAACACAAGCATATCTATACTAATATTATAAAGCTGAAGAGTTTGTTTGTTTGTTTGTTTGTTTGTTTGAACGCGCTAATCTCAGGAACTACTGGTACGAATTGAAAAATTCTTTTTGTGTTGGATAGTCCACTTATCGAGGAAGGCTTTAGGCTATATAGCATCATGCTAAACTCAATACGAGCGGAGTACCAATCAAGAATGTTACAAAATCGGGGGTCTTTTTTTCCTTTTGAGAGCTTTCGCTACGTACGCTGCGGAAACGGTTAAAGTTTCGCTAAAATGATGTATGGCAGAATTGTTCCCCTTTAAAAGTTCTAAAAAAAAGTCCGCGACAGTATATGTCTATCTTTTAAGGTTGGCTCACTATAACCTTTTTATACTTACCAAATTTGTTCTAAAAGTAAGCATTATTTGTGAAGGTGTTTTCATAAAGATTATATTAATCCTTATCCAAGTAAATACGTTATTCATTACAAGCATTTAATTTAGAAGAAATTTGCCGTTTACATCATTTGATTTCAATGAGTATTTTAGAAGATATCGCAGTAATAAAATAATCATGCGCGCTATAGTAAGGCGCGCGGAGCGGGCGGGCAGTCGTGAGGTGGAAGCGCTTCTTCTACGTAAATGAAGTCGCGGGTAAATTTTAGCGATATCCCAAAGTAACTATTCCACGCGGACGAAGTCGCGGGGAAAAGCTAGTTTACGATAAAGTTGTGAAATTTTGCCATATTTTGCTACAGGATAGTTTTTTGAATTGTTATTCCATACCATAGTAACTATTTATTCATCTGTGTCCATAGTTCATACCTACGTTGTGGTCGTGACTCATAGCCTTTAGCCAAGTTACCATCGCTAATTAAGTGAACGATGTTCGAGAAAACAAAATTATGGGATTTGACATAAACATCGCTAGCGATGGCAACTTGGTTAAAGGCTCAGGGCCTTTAGTCAAGATGCACTTGATAATTTCGACATTTGATAAGTTTGAAAACAAAATACAGTCGTACAAGGATCTTTTGGCACGTGGATAAAATCAGTACTAACATCGCCGTCTTGTAAAATTTCACTTTTAGTAATAATTATTTTTCTTATTTGCTACACTCACGCCCCCATCCAAGTGCCAAAAGATTCTTGTACGACTGTATATGCCATATATCATATGCCTTATGTCAAATACCATATACTGTATGGGATTTGACATAAGGCATCGCAAGCGACATGTCACTCAGCGATGACTTATGGAAAATCCCATACATTTTTGATTTCGAACTTCGCCGTCGAAATTATCAAATGCATCTTGACTAGAGGCCCAGGTTAGTAAATTAGTTGTCCTTATTATTGAAAGCCTAAGCTTTCCTTTTAAATGTGCCAAACTTCATACTGATCCGTATGCACAATTCTCTTAAAACTGTACAACATGACATTTTTGCTTTACGTATTATTATAAATAATGATCTAGTTTCACCACAGGGTGAACTGTAGTTATTATTAAACCTTGTCGTAATAAAATATTAACCATAAGTAAGATATTTAAATTAATTTTATACCAGCTGGTAATAAAGATATTTCCAAGTATATTTAATAACTTGTTACTGAATTTGAATGCAAAGCAACTCCGGACTGCTTTATAACGATGCTGAAGCCTGAACCTTTGTTCAAAGATTCAGAAGGAAAATTTTATGAAAATTTTTTCATTCAGTGCATTGTTTCATTACAAGTAGCCATTTATTATTAATATTAGGCTTATAAATATTTTTTAAATATCATTTTTGCTACTCAATTACCATTGAGTAGCAAAAATGCTATTAAAAAAATTTCACCTACCGCATACCGGTCAAAACAAAAATGTTTTTTTTTTTAGAAGAATAATAATATGTTAGCAAAAATAAAGTCACAACAAACACAGTCACTAGATATTTTTTTTTTATCTAGCTTACGACCTATCCACATGTCCACGCTAGGACGTCGCGTTGTCAACGTGAAATGGTGCAATTGGCATAACGTTCAAATTCACGTCACGTCACATCGGCGTGATAATGCAAGACATAACGCTGGATCGCCATATCATGTTACATTCTAGTCCATTTTACGCCGTTCTGCCGCGATGTTGCCGTCAAAAATCACGATGCGGCAACGCACCGTGCCACGACGCCGCGACACCGTGCCTTTTGCGGTAATTGACGACGTCACATCATGACGTGGACATATGAAGACCATACTGCCACTTTCCACTATCGTATTTCAAAAATATTTGTTTTATATTTTCCAAAGACTTCTACTCTATCTTCTTCATGGGTGTCCTTTACTTGACCCTTCTAAATAATTTCCAGAATAACTATAATTAAAATGCTCTTATCCGGCTATATCGCTACAAAGGGCCCCACCTTTACAGCGGTCGCTATAACAGTGAGCTGAAAATATAACCAACCTAATATGCCGGAAAAGGTTTTCCCTTTAGCCTCTTAATATTCGGCAAAACGGGGTCGAGAATTTTGCCGCTATTTTCTTTACATTAACCTTCAAGGTAATTTTATGGGATCCTTATGGTGTGTACATATCAATCTTTCAACTTTTTTCTACAGCTTTCAACTTCAAACCTTTAATGTCACACTATTGGTGACGTAAATGTTGATAAAATTCAAATTATCAGCATTTAAAAAAAAAAATACGAAATCTCTATTTTCATGCATATACCTACCCCATCAAATATAAAAAACCTAGCTTAACATTATGAACACTAGCATTTCTAATAATATTTAAATGCAATTCCAGAACAAGAATATAATATCACAGATTAAACTAACATACCGTATGCGTGTATTAAATTATAACCTCCTTTGTCGATTGTTTATCAAAGCGCAACATTCCGGTGTTTACTTGTAGCAAATGGTCGGCTTTTGATACTTCGTATTGAAACTGGAGTGCAATATTGTTTCGCCAAAATGGCGGTTAGAAGTAAATCTACATTATATTCGATCATTATTGAAATGATAATCTGAACCTCAATTCTCGTATAAAAGTGGACTTAATTTTACTTTGTTTGGATTGAAAGTGTAGCAACATATTACCATGGACGGATTTTATGACATTTCGACCAATCAGAGCGCGTTTCACGTTGGTTTAACGTTCATAAAAACACAGTTTGAGAGTGTAAGCGTGTCGGGACTTGATTGTAATTGTATTAATGCAGGTTTTTTTTTTAATAGAATTGCCCCTCTGCTCTTGTACACAAAACCGCGATGCAACGTCGTATCACAATAATGAGTAATGACATCATACAGCCATATAATTATTATCATAATATGTACTCCAAAGATTTCAAAACTAAATATATATTTGACAGACCAAATCTTCATACAGTAAAAAGCTACTCGATCTTGGTTTTCACCATATTACAAATGTCAGCCATATTGTTTTCACCATACTTTAAATTGGGGCCATTAAACTGGAGACACTTTTTGCCTCAACATGCCTCGTCTATAATATTACGTATAATATAGCAAAACATAACCGCATAACTATCTACTCAATTCCAATAGATCAAGTCAAACAGTTTAGATATTTGGGAAGCCTCATCACGAATGACTCCAGGTGTACTTCGGACATAGCAACAAGAATAGCAATAGCAAAGAAAGCCTTCAACGACAAAAAATATCTTTTTAAAGCCCGCATATCACGTCACATCCGAAAAAAGCTAATTAAAATATACATCTGGAGCATTGCTTTGTATGGTAGCGAGACGTGGACCATGACACAACGCGATAGAGAGAGATTGGAAGCATTCGAGATGTGGTGTTGGCGAAGAATGGAGAGAATACGTTGGACTGAAAAGAAAAGTAATGAAGAAGTTTTGGCATTAGTTAATGAGAAGAGAGATATATTAAAGACCATTGAGAACAGAAGAGGAAAGATGTTAGGACACTTGATACGGCACGACAACTTTATGAGAGGAATAATTGAAGGGAAGGTTGAAGGTAGAAGAAAACGTGGAAGGCCGAGAAGAACGTTTATGGACCAGGTGAAGGAGAAAGTGATGGTCGTGTCGTATTAGGAGGTCAAGAGAAGGGCGGAGTGCAGAGAGGAATGGAGGAAGCTCCACCAACAAGAGCGAAGCTCTTAAGTTAGAATGAATGACGTATAATATGTACATTTCATAATATGGTCGTGTGACGTCATCTTTGTAATGCGACGTAGCGTCGTAATTTTGTTTACAAGCTCTATAGAGCTAAAATTGGTATTTCAATCTGATTAGAAAATTCATAAAAGCTATTTTTATTGTAATTTATACCCGAATATCTTTACGCCAAGCATATAATAACATCAGAGGTTAAGATGTATGAATGCTCTTTCAGTTGTCGTTTTTCGAGGGCAAATATTTTTGTAACCAAGGTATCTCGAAAACAAATTAATTATGAAAGTTCCTAACAGTACAAAAAAGATAGCTCTTCATGTTTCAAACCTTGCAAAACGATGACAACAAAATATGAAGGTGTACATAATATTACATCCAAATCGAAGATGATAATATGAAGCAAGCCCAAATCGTAGACGATATAATAATATGTAAGTGGGAACTCGATCGACTATATCAAGCAATGCAATTAGGATATAATATCGTAACGATCGCGATAGATCTAAGGTTCGAATCAAAGGCTATTTCTGATCAAGGATTCGTTCCTCCTTCAGATACATCGTATCTATTGATTGGACGTATTTTTCCTAATAAATGTTATTATCAAAGTTATATTATTATGTCGTGAAACGACAGAGTAAATAATAATATGTACCTACTTGTGGAACTGTTTGTCATGCCAAACTACGTTTAGTTTCAATCAGTACATTTCATCCGTGATGCAAATTTGATATTGATGACAGCAATAACTATCAATTTCCATTCAGGTGGCGATTTTCTGAACAATGTGATAATGAATAATTTCATGCATATGAGTTTATAATAGTACATTACGATACGCGTGACCTGCACGGCGTTTAGCACGCCGCGGCCGTGCAGTAATAGACAACTTAGGCCACAAGTATCGTATATTATTTTATAGCAAGTGTGACCTAAACCCGCACTTTACGCACGAAGCGTGCGTAAAGTGCGGGTTTAGGTCACGCCGTGCTATAAAAGGTATCACAATGGGGACGCTAGAGCTTCGACTTCGCCTAGCGACTACCAAGCGATAGCTGTAGAATTTGACATGAATACACATTAAGATGTCATAACAAATTGCCATGGAAAGTTGCATGTTTCAACAACGAATAGAAATTGTTAAAAATTGTAATCAAATTCAGCACTCTATTCGCATTTATGGTGTTTCAAAATAAATTGTGGCCTAGGGAAAGATATGTAATTGGTTTCGCTAGTAGAGCGCCCAGCGAGACCAATAATTATTAGTCTATCCCACCAAAAACATTCTGTAAAAAACTAGCCAAGTCTCGATGGAGCTGCTTGTTTTTCTCTAAAAAGTAATGAAATCTAGACAAAATCGTGCCAAGTCTAAGGTTCCTTACTGCGGTTTCTTTATTATTATAGTTAATGTTGAGTGACTTGGCCGTTGAACATTCTTTATACTTTAGTGGGTACAAGTCAATTTTGTTTACATTTGTAACTACCTATGTTTTTTGAGCGAGATAATAGCCCATACTGGTATTGGTAATTGGACGCTAGTGTCTCATTTTAGGCTGTTGTTGATTGTACAACACACGTATTGGAGCAATGGTGTCATGGAGCCCTATTGTACCCTTGTGTGCCCTTCAACGGCCAAGTCACACAACATTAACTATAATAATAAAGAAACCGCAGTAAGGAACCTTAGACTTGGCACGATTTTGTCTAGATTTCATTACTTTTTAGAGAAAAACAAGCAGCTCCATCGAGACTTGGCTAGTTTTTTACAGAATGTTTTTGGTGGGATTTCACTTCTTTTTGTAGAAACATGGGCATATTGATTTATTTTCCTAGATTTTAGTGTAATTTGTTTATTTAATTTGTGTAATGTTCGAGTAGAATAAAGGGGTCTGAAAATGCGGCAAATGGTTCTAGTAAAGAATGGTACGGCAGTGTTTGCTTCGCGCTCGACTTGGCGGGGGCACTGCCGTGCCCCCAGATCGACGTTATGGTCTTATCTAGAGGTTATCAAATAGGGGCCTGAAAATGCGGCGAAATGGTTCCAGTAAAGAATGGTACGGCAGTGTTTGCTTCGCGCTCGACTTGGCGGGGGCACTGCCGTGCTCCCAGATCGACGTTCTGGTCTTATCTAGAGGTTCTCAAATAGGGGCCTGAAAATGCGGCGAAATGGTTCCAGTAAAGAATGGTACGGCAGTGTTTGCTTCGCGCTCGACTTGGCAGGGGCACTGCCGTGCCCCCAGATCGATTATCCTAGTTTTTATAGTTTTCCCTTTATGTGGCCATTAAACCCCAACTCTGTACCAAATTTCAGCTCTCTAAGTTTATGGGAAGTACTAGTTCTATTTTGATGATCATGAGTGAGTGAGTGAGTGAGTGAGTGTCGAAAATGCGAAACTTTGCTTTCGCTTAACTTCGGAACTAAATGACCTACAGACTTGAAATTTTGGATTTTAAGTACGTGATTATAGCTTATTAGATGAAGAAAATTTCTGCGTTCTGGTCTTATCCAGAGGTTCTCAAATAGGGGCCTGAAAATGCGGCGAAATGGTTCCAGTAAAGGATGGTACGGCAGTGTTTGCTTCGCGCTCGACTTGGAGGGGGCACTGCCGTGCCCCCAGATAGGCCTAGGATAGATGTATGGATGTCACAAACATGTAATAACTACAAGACGGCGCTTCTAGCCATTCAGCATGGGAACAATTTAATTTCTGGAATTACACGTCCTAGGGCTTCGTTGTAGTCGCACGGTAGCGACATCAAGTGACCAACGAAACCGATTTAACACGACTCTATCACTTTCTGAGGGGCTAAACAAAATCTCTAGGCTGCGCAGATAAACCACAGTCAATTATTGCTGCCCTAAAGCAGACAAAACTTAAGTTATTCGTGAACCTGAGTCCCATTTTATGCAAAGATGTTGTTAATAACCGTTTTTTTGGAAGTCGGTTAAAAATTGGTCTACATCGAAGTCGCGGCGGCTATTTGTCTGAAATTACTTTCCGTACATAATATTATAATAGAATTTCGTTTACAATATTAAAAAATATACATTTAATTTAAAAGTCAGAGCGTTCTTAATGAAAATCCCTATATTATGATCTATGATAGCCCCGAGTTAAATGCCTTGGTTTATTTTCGTTTCGACAAATAATCAAATTATAATCTAAATAATTTCATTTTATTTTCATAGAGTTGTTTTTATTCCGAAAGAGAGGATCAAGATAAAAAAAATAATAGAATTTGCAGGACGTGGAAATGAAAACCTATTTAGATAACAATTATTGAATATATTCATATATAGTGACTTGGGGTAATTCCGAAAATGGGGAAATTCCGAAATTAATAAAAATCTACTAAAACAAGCAAAATTTCTTAAAATGGGAACATTAGTTCAGCGCCCAATTTGTTTGTCTTGGCCGCATCAATTATTGCCGCCCGGTGAAATTATTATTTGTACAATGCTTGAGGTTGTAAAATGTGCTGCCCGAGACATAATTTAAATGATATTCAAGTAAAGCAGCCCAACTAACATTTTGGTAATAAGAATAAGCGCTAAATGAGCTACTTAAGAGAAACTTAAAAACCTAAGGTTCTATAAAAGGTCTAACAACTAGTGGTATAGCGCGCTATAACTATCTTATAACCCTGGATTGGGCCCACAATTTTAGAGCTTAAAGTGACATAATAGTTGTAGAAAAGTGATAAAAAGGTGGGAATAAAGAGTTACAATAGTGCTATTGAAGTAGTATTCACCATTTTAGGTGTATTATAAGCTATACACAGGTTACAACTGCACCCTTTAGTAATAAATAATTTATAAAATTCACTCAATTAGCTTTTTTAACAACATATGAGTGCTCCTACGATACTATTTATATTGTGCATAATAAGTAGTAATAAAAATGATAAAATATAATAGCAGTGCGCATATTCATGGCCGACAATCATGGCCGACATCAATTAATAATTTTATACATTATCGGTTTCATAATTATGAATTCTCCCTGCGGTGATAAGTATTCTGTGATAATATATATACTAGTTTTCATCTCAATTTTGAGGCGCCTCAAAAATAAACAACATTTCATATTATTAGGTAAAATAAATCACTGCCACGGCATTTTTTTTTCTTGTGGTTGTAAATAACAATTCTCAGTACGTCTATGTATATTTTAATTGAAAACAGTAAATAATGTAAATCAATAAGTCGGAAAATAATATTTTGACCATAAATTTCCTTTTAAAATTTTATAGGTTATGTTTATTTAATGGCGTAAAATGTACATTACCTAAGGTTCCTGATAACTCTTTTATTCCTAACGCAGTGTTAAAAAAACTATAGCTAGCTTTTTAATGCCACTTGGACTTTTATAATGTGGGAGTAAATCCTATTATACAACCTGTAATGATTTAAAGGTGGATTCTGACACTTGCAGCATCTAGCTCTATAATACATATAGTTATCACTTCTTTAACTTCTATAGCTCTATAATACAAATAGTTATCACTACTATAACTTTCTTTTAACTCTTAGGGCTCCATAGAACTCGTTAGGTGGTACAAGGTATTGACTAACTCCATTTAAGAACTTTAACCGTTTGTAAGTATTAGCAGACACCTTACAATTAATTGGTGCTAGTGTTTTACGTTTCCTAAAGATGTAAGAGTAAGTTATACAAAAGTTCTGACAAACTCCAAGTTAGCACCTTAAGTTATATATTTTTCCTTTATTTCTATTATGCCTCTTGAAACTTTAATTATTTATTCCTAACGCCGCAGTAGAGTCCAAAGCTATTGTCAGAGCTCTTTATGTCGTTTATAATACTTTAAGTGTCAAAAATGGTTTCCCTTAGCGCCAAAATGTTAGTTGGGAATTAACTGAAGGAAAACAGCAGCAACAAGGTATTCTAACACTGCCATAAAAATGCAGGCAATATTTTGTCGCGCAAATATTAATATAATACATACACATTAAGAACCGAAATAACACAAAAATAATACAAAAACAACAAGGTCACATATTGCGATCCTCAGCAAAATTGCCGATTTTGGCAGATAAGCAAATGACGTTATTAAAGTAAGCTCGGCCTACCGGCGAACTTATATTGAAATGCAGATAGTTATATCTGCATTTCGATATAAGTTTCAACTTAATCTCCGGTTTTTTTTATATATGAGCTTACCCATCTCTAGTAGGCTACCCGTCTTCGTCTTCTTCTACTTCCGTTGATAGGATGGGCTGCTTCGGTAGAAAGTGCCTACTGTCAGTAGGTTATTGAAACGCAAGTAAAGACAAAAACATGGATTTGCCTACCTTTAGTAGCAAGGATTTCGGATAGATACGATATTGAAAACGGCCGTAAGGCGGTACGATTTTTTTTTTTATGAAATAAGGGGGCAAACGAGCAAACGGGTCACCTGATGGAAAGCAACTTCCGTCGCCCATGGACACTCGCAGCATCAGAACAGCTGCAAGTGCGTTGCCGGCCTTTTAAGAGGGAATAGGGTAATAGGGGAGGGTAGGGAAGGGAATAGGGTAGGAGATTGGGCCTCCGGTAAACTCACTCACTCGGCGAAACACAGCGCAAACGCTGTTTCACGCCGGTTTTCTGTGAGCCCGTGGTATTTCTCCGGTCGAGCCGGCCCATTCGTGCCGAAGCATGGCTCTACCACTGCTAATTTACGAAGTTTGCCGGGACAGCTAGTATTATATTAAGGTTTAGTAAAATCAATTACGAATACTTTAAGCATAATATCATCTACTGCTTAAGTAAAGACGTTTAAGCAGAAAAATAATTATCATACTCGGAAATAAAATTTATTCTTTATATGGGCGACTTTGCGTTTTGCAGAGTTACCCATACATGAGAAGTTTTTTTTAGTTTTGAGTATTGCAATTATTTTTCTGCCTAAACGTATTTACATGAGCAGTGGATCATGTGCCTGAAGTATCCGTAATTGATTTTTAGGGACCTTATATAACTATTTCAGATCAAAGTTGCGTGTGATTTAGTGAAATATTCACCTAAAATTATGTTTCTCTATCTGTAGTAGAATTAACTAAAGTTACCTATTTCAATTTGCGATGTTAGAAGTTAATATAAAATTCAAAATAGTAAAACATGAGGAGCTAGTTTAGCTGATATGCAAAAAGCTTTTCGAGTCCGCGTTATTTCAACTGTATCAAGTCGGAAGATCTGTGGAGGACATTAATCTAGCTTTTGCTTTTGTTTAAAATGGAAATAAATTATGTTAACACAATTCCGAGTGGTTAAAAACAAAACCAATGAAGCGTCGCATTACTCGCAGCACGCGTGGCAAATGTCAAGCAACTATATTTTGCCCGACACCAGAACCTCAATTCTCGTATTTAAAGTAGACTTAATTTTATTTTGTTTGGATTGAAAGTGTAGCGACATGTTAGCATGAACAGATTTTATGACGTTTCGACCAATCAGAGCGCATTTCACGTTGGTTTAAGGTTCATAAAAACACCTTTTGTAAGTTTTAGCGTGTCGGACTTGATTGTAATTGTATTAATGCAGGTTTTATTTAGCGCGGTTTTATTTAATAAATCGCGGGAAACATCTAGTTCTATAGCAAAAATCCCAATGTCCTTTTAAAATTAGACTAGTTCAATAAATAATACGTACAATTATATCTTTTATCTCCCCTTACTAATAAAAATATTTATTACAGTGTATTTAAGCGATACAATGTTATGTCCTTTGTCTATCGACTTTTCCGACATATGACAATGACAAAAAATAGTATAGCTTATACACTGTATAAATGTTTAATTAATAAGGGGGTAATTGTTTTTCATTCATCTTTAGAATTTCAATGAGGTTTTACTGACTTTCTTCTGGGTTATCAAAATTTTCATCTAGTCCGCGATAATAAAATTTTACTACACCCCATTGCGTGAAACTTTTTTGATAAATAAACCCGAAATGCAAAGTTCATTGGACAGATGGCACCGAAGGGAAAGGTCTGTTTTATGACGTATAAGCCCTTCGTTATTTGGTTTATAATTTTATTTTGTTAAATGTCGGAAACAGTATAGTTAGATATCAAATTGTTCAGAAAAAGTATATTTAAAGGCTTAAAAATATACAGTAAATAATTAAAAGTATTCTGAACATAAAAAATGTAAAGTTAGTAATTAAAAGGTATTTTAAAGTACCTACAGGTTTTTTTTTTCTTTTACATTAGGTTTTTCATTTTTTTTTTGCGGCTGCATCTGAACCGCTCAGGTAAGTACCGCGAAGCGACACCGTACATCGTGAAAGGGCAGAAAACAATAATCGTTAAAAATTTTCTGTTACAAATTTCATAAAAAGAAACGAGACTTTAGTATTTCAAAATAAAACCGTAATATTAAGTTCAGGTACCTACCAATTACGAGTATTATGGTGTTATTTCTTAATAACATTACCTAAGTAACTTTCTTTGTAGTATTTTTTCCTTTGTAAATCCACCAAGAGCTATTGAACGCTTTCATCGTATTGATATCACAAAGGACTTACATTGTGAAAAATATAACATTGCGGATTTACTCAATAGTATTGTAATACTGTTTCAAATACTTTAGTGATCCTAAAAATGCGAGTACGGTTGATTCAAATACGATGTTATTTTTGGTTTGATATTTCAATAGGCTTATGTTTTCAAATAATACCTACTATGACATTTTTCTATCAATTTTTAGCGTTTTCACACTATCCGATCCGATTCCCGATAACAAGAAAGACATTTTAGACAGAATTATTATGTTTCAATATCAAACATTATCTTTCTCATTATCGGTCTGATATCGGATATCGGCTAGAATAATGTGAAAACGCTCTTAGAATCACGACGCGGTCTGCATTTTTAAGTTTTTCTGTATTCTGAGTTTTAAGATAGCTATTCAAAATTAAACTTTATTCACTACACAAGAGAACAATTTTTCAAAAGAATTCAAATGTCAAGTCAATCAAAGTCGACGTCGAAGGCGCCGTTCTTGCAATGAAACACAAATTATTAATAATAGAATTTTAATATAAATATGTGTAAAGAAATCCTGTAGTCTTGTCACGAAGCCCTGTACGATTCAACAGATCTGAAAATGTTAACAGATCATAATTCCGTACATTGTCTTGCCGTTTAGTCCGTGTCCAGCAGCTTCTTCTAGTGTTTGGAATGGATTGAAGCGTAACTGCGGCTTGTAACAATTGTTCGCATAACAAAATACGTCCATACTATCGGTACTGACTCGTGTTTCTGTTACAGTTACGGGATAATGTTCGGTAAAATGTTAAAAGAGTGGACGCACCTTAAAAGGGCACTGGCATTCAATAAAAAACAAGCCTGGCAGAAGTGAAACTTCATTCATCATTTCAAATCCAAAAATATTCTTGTCGTGCTTAAAGTATTACTTTACACATCGCTTAAAAAAAGGATAGAAATATTAAAAATTGTACAACTAGCGCCATCTGTGTATTGAGCTTTACTTTAGAAAGTTAAGTTGCTATGCAGACGTATAAGTAGCTTTCGACAGATATGCATATGCCATCTGTCGAAAGCTACTTATACGTCTATTTAAGTATAATCCAAAATCGAGTCGTGACACCTTGAAAATTCGCTCTCAACGCCCGCACCGTTACAGAATTTTTCGAAAAGTAGTTTTACGTATAGATTGAAGAAGATTCAACCTAGAGGAACCTATAAAAAACTGTCTGAAAAAAAAACGCTTTTTGATTATTCTTGTGACGTATTGCTGTGAAACAATTACTGTTCGCAATCTGTTATCAGTCGACTGACAAATGCCGCCGCAAGTGCGCACGTGCTATCAATAACGAAACAAAAATTGCTTTATAGTTTTATTTAATGGCATTCTGATATTCGAGAATAAAAAATAGCATGGAAGCGGAACCTAGCAAAATATTCTACACAGCAACAATACCTATCTAGGGATATTTCATCATTTTTTAGTTTTAGTTTTTTTGTATAACATTTAGAGCAGCATATTATTGTACTTACTGTATTATTAAACTTGGCTTTGACATGCTACCGCGTGTCTAGATAATTTAGGAAATATATGAATAATTTCACAAATATCTTATAATTAAGAAAATATAATTTTTTGTTTTTAACTGTACTATTTTACAATTTTTGTCCAGTATGTTTTTTTAAACGTTTTCTGTAACGGTTGGTACTGCTTTGTCCAGCCTTTTTTCAGTTGTATAGTTTTCGAATATTTCGCCATCGAAATGTTCAAAATCTATACAGTTGTTAAGTTTTACTTGAATTAAAAATGTTTCCGAAATAAAGCGTTGAATCGGGCAGAATTGATTGTATCCTAATATTATTTTGGATTGTCTTCTTGAAGTAACGTAAGTGGCAACTCCAGCAAAATATTATTTGATAAATACCAACGTAGACTATCGGAAATGGCAAATCCTATACATTTCTGTTTATGCAGTTACGATTAAAAAAAAATATGTAGCATACAATCGTTACTCAATTTTCGCTTTTTTTACTTTGGTTTTTCTATTCGATTCAATTATTTGTTATCATAACTCCATTAAAATTTCCATAAAAATATAACCATTGACAAAGTTAAGCGAAAAATAATTTTTAAATCGCTCTCCTGAAAAGTTGCATTTTTCAGTTCCGATAAATTACGTAGGCGCCGTCGATTTGTTTGTCTTATCTATTTTAAATTGTACAGTTTTATATACAGTTATTGTCGAATCTATTTTTAACTGCACAGTTTTATTAACAGGGCCTCTAGTCAAGATGCATTCGATAATTTCGACGACGAACTTCAAATCAGAAATGTATGGAATTTGACATAAGTCATCGTTAAGTAACATGTCGCTTGCGATGCTTTATATCATCCCATTTTTATTAATCCTTCCCCCTTTATATTAACCCCATCATACATTTAGATTTTCGAAATTATCGAATGCATCTCGACTAGAGGCCCAGTTTCTGTCCAGTCTTTTTGAAGTGCATAGTTTTCTGTATAGTTCAATAGTTGCCCAGAATTTTTTTAGAAATGACACAAAATATGCGTAATAATATTTTATTATGAAGACATCAAAATTAAACATATCGAAACAGGAACAATGCTTATAGTTTTCTTGGATGCGGCATCAGGTAGTCCCCTCATAAACCTCAGTAGCATTCTCTCACTCGGTCGGGGGTCTCCACCGGGACAGTTTTCGTACATCATGTTGCGGTCACAGTCCTAAAGAAAGAAAATTAAAAATTTAAAGTACCCCTGATATTGTCAAACATTAAGCGAGCTGATGATGCTAAAGCTAAGAAGTAAGTGAGAGAGAGAGACACACACACACAAGAATATTAAGTCACCTCTCAAACAAAATTTTAAGAAAATTATGAAACCCCCGAACTGATGATGATGATGTTCATAGCTATAAAGCTATGAACACTCTCGACCATGATAACTTTCCAAATACTAGATCAAAATCGGTTTATCCATTTGGGTGTTACGATGTCATGGAGAGACACACAGGCAGACATGTCCAACTTATAACACCCTTCTTTTAGCGTCGGGGGATTAAAAACTAGATCAAAATTGGTTCACCCGTTTAGGAATACGATGCCACTGACAGACACGTCAAAATTATAACAAGTCTCTGTTTGTGTCCGGGGTTAAACATAAATATGTGTGTAATTTGTGCAATCAAGTCGCTTACGGCCGAATCTGTGTAATAAAGTCGTTTACAGCCAAATCTGTGTAATAAATTCGCTTACCTACAGCCAAATCTGTGCAATAAAGTCGCTTGCGTCCGAGTCTGTGTAATAAAGTCGCTTACGGCCAAATCTGTGTAAAGTTGCTCACGGCTTAATCTGAGTAATCAAGTCGCTTAGAGCCGAATCTGAGTAAAAAGTTAATTTCGCAGAAACCTTCCCCGGTACTTTTTATCTTTCCGCGATAAAAAGTATCGGGGAAGGCCCCGTAGTCTACTCTACATCTGAGCCAAATTTCATAAAATTTGGAGCCTATTCGATGCAAACAAACAAACTTTTGCTCTTTATTATATTAGTATAGATAAATTAATTAAAAAATATAGTTGAAGAGGAAGATCATAAAATTAAAAGTAACTTAGCACTTTATCACAAAGTCCTTATAACCTTTTCATAGGTTACCTACCTATACTTCATAAAGTTTCAAAGTAGTCTTTAAAAGAACATTACCAAAAGTACAAAATAGTGTAGGTAACAATGATTTAAGTTTTCATTTTCAATTTAACTTAGTCACTGAGCGAACTTAGGGTCGAAGTTTCTGAAACTTAAAATTAAATTACCGACGAAACAAACAAGCTAACATGATAATAGCAAATGGACTGCAAAATTGTGCATTGTGCATTTTCCAATAGTTCGTTTGTGTAAAAGTTTGTATGGAATAATAAAATACTACGTACGTACAATTTACTAGCCTAAGACAATAATTATAATAGCAATTTTGCTTAATATAGGAATATTGTTCTATGACAAACTAACATTAACTAAATTAGCAATAGGGAATATGCACGTATTTTTTTTATTTTTTTATATAGATCTATCTTGTTTGGTAAACCGTATGGTAAAATCAGTTTTTTGATATCATTAAAAATAACTAAGATATAAACGTTTAAAGTAGTCTATTAGACAGAGAGATCGGACGTGTATCGTGACGTCACATAACACGACTTTCATAGAAAGTTCATACTAAATTTCGTTTTGCTAGAAAGAGATAGATTACAAACTTTGACCGCTCATATCTTGCTCATTTATCAACAGATATTGAAAATTTTTTCGCCATTTCCTTTATTTTTCAGTCTAGTATCATATTATTATGTTTTAAGCTATTTTTATATTTTATGCATATTCCCTATTGATCTGTTATAGGAAATTCTCCTAACCTAATTATATATTATTTCTGAATTGTAATGTCAGTAAACGTTTAGCGATTTAAGAGTATATTAACCTTAAGAAGAGTTTAAGAAATTGGGTGCAGCAATTGATCTGATAAAGGAAATTCTCCTAACCTAATTATATATTACTTCTGAATTGTAATGTCTGTAAACGTTTAGCGATTTAAGAGTATATTAACCGTTTAAGAAATTGGGTGCAGCAATTGATCTGATAAAGGAAATTCTCCTAACCTAATTATATATTACTTCTGAATTGTAATGTCTGTAAACGTGTACACCCTTATTAATAAAAATATTTACACCATGGATAAGCAAATCCAAATCGCTCTCTTTGTCTATCAAGTGACTGTTCCAAAGTATCTGACAGAGACAGCCATGTTGGATTAGCTAATCCGAAACAGTCTTATTAATAAAATTATTTACACCACGGATTAGCTAATCCAACATGGCTGTCTCTGTCAGATACTTTGGAACAGTCACTTGATAGACAAAGAGAGCGATTTGGATTTGCTTATCTATGGTGTAAATATTTTTATTAATAAGGGTGTTAGCGATTTAAGAGTATATTAACCTTAAGAAGAGTTTAAGAAATTGGGTGCAATCTTGGCACAGCACTATTGTATCTCCTATGAACCTCAACTCTCGTATTTAAAGTAGACTTTCATTTTACTTTGATTGTATTATAAGTGAAGCGACTTATTAGTATAAATTGATTTTGTGAAGTTTGGACCAATCAAAACGCGTTGACGTTGGTTTAACGTTTCCGAGAATACCGGTTTGGCAGTTTTAGCGTATTGGATCTTGATTGTAATTGTATTATTGCAAGTTTTATTTCGCAGAATTTTTGCTCTGGTGTTGTTCCAGTTACAGTTGAGTGACAGTTATCGCTTCTATCATCAGTCCCTTTACCCTTTTCTTTGCTTTATATAATATGTCACCGTGAAATTGTAAAAACCGTTACATTGTAATAAAACCGTTAAATTGTAAAATGTTGATAGACTTCCGACGCGAATATGCTGCCTATAATTTCACACTTTATTTTTGGTTGGATTATATGTATATAATTTTTAATCTTTCGACATATTTTTACAATCCCGTTAGTTATTTTACAATCTAACGGTTTTTACAATTTTACGGTGACATATACAAATGATTTACATAAAATACTCTGTTCAGCTCCAGTTTGATCTAAACGTAAACAAACCATGAAATTAGAACAAATTCGTGTGTCATATGAATTGGTGTCATTATGTTATAGTGCCTGGGAGACCGAGCTTTGCTCGGTATTTTAGTAGAACTAGAACTAATTAAAAATAGTAATAATATAAAACAAAAATAAATAATAAGAATCACAAAAATATGTATCTTACCGGGATTCGAACCCACCACATTTTGAATTTCCAAACAATGCAAAAATTATACGTAGGTAGTAGGTACGCATACCAAGCTGCCAATCAGAATGACATAAGAGAGTCGAAATTATTCATAATTTAATGTTGCACGACGAAATAAAAAAAAAAACATAATATTATATTGCTCAAAAAAAAGCAGTTTCTAAGGGATAAGACATAGCTGGATTGTTTGTTTAATCTATACTATAATATTATAAAGAGGAAAAGTTTGTTTGTTTGCCTTAAATAGGCTCCGAAACTACTATGCTGATTTGGCACAGATGTAGATCAGACCATAGGAAAGGACATAAGCTACTTTTCATCGCGGAAAAATGTACGGTTACTACGAAATTAACTTTTACGCGCACGAAGTCGCGGGTAACATCTAGTATATTATAATATACAAGATTATCTGGTTTAAAGTATAAGATAAACTGGATGGATATGATAAATAATGCCATAGCCCCAGACAAATCACGCTGACAATTGCCACAGGTTTTATTATCAATTCATCAGTATAATCTTGAAATAATAAAACGCGGTAAACTTTCATATTACGACACGGCATAGAGGAATTATATTATTGGCCTATGGACACAGGAACGATACATGTGACTGCTTATTCGATTTGTCGTTGGGGCTCTCGAGAAGTTAAATTGGTGTCACTATAGCGCTATTCTTTTTTTTACGTTTAGGTTAAAATCGTTCTGAACGGAGTATTAACTGCAGAGTATATATAGCTCGACATAATATAAATGATGTCATCACCTCAGAGCTCAGACAGACCACGCTGACAATGGCCACAAATTACTTCGTGTGAATTTAATCGAATCATCACTCAGACTGCATGGCGCATACAACACGTCAGAATACCAAGGGCAGCTTCACACCGAAACGCCAGCGGAGCGGCGAGCAGCATCACTTTTATTGAATTTTAAGCTTTATGTTTTTTAATAATTGGATTAATGCTGTATTGCTTAAAATCGCTTCGTAAATAAGCCATTATTTCTCGTAAAAAGTAAAGGATAAAAAATGCTTATTGTGGGTTATCCCTAAGAGATAGACATAATATGCCATCGCAGACTTTTTTGGAGACATTTTTAAGGTGTACAATACTGTAGTACATTATTTTGATCTATCTCTAACTAACTAACTACATTGTAACTACATTAACAGCCAAACTGCAAATTGAAATAAAAATACAAAGCTTTTACATAGTAATCGGATACTGAGCGAAGAAAATCAAACAAATTGATGACTCATGTAAAATAGAAATTGCGCTGTGTTTTCGTCTTGCAATGTAAAATTCCCAAAAAGTAAAAAAAACACTAGACGACTTTTCTTAAGGCCCCCACAGACGAGAGGCCGATAGTTTCAGTTAGAACTGACGTCAGTTCGGCCTGAACGGATTCGAGCACACACACGGAAAAAATCGCATCCAACCCAATTTACGTCAGTTCGGCCTGATCTGATTCGGGCCCACACACGGAACAGTCGCATCAGTCCATTCTGGTTTGCCGCGCGCTACGGTCGTGTTTATCTATTTTGTATTTAAACACCGCGAAAACTCATACAACGCTTGTACACGATACACGCCCGCACGGCCGCGGCTCGGGCAAGAACTGAAGCGATTTGTCCACACACGGTCAGGACAGGCCACGCGTTCAGGCCGCTCGGTCAGGCCAGAATTAATGTTGCCAACTTAGTTATTTTACAAAATTTTACTAAATTGAGTACTTTATTCCCTCCTTGGTAGAAATTTAGTTATTAGTAGTGTTTTAGTAGGAAAGAGCCAGACAGTAATCATATGCAAAATGGCCTAGGTTAAGCACAAAAAAAAAATACATCTTATCATAAAAATACATTCGTCCGTAATTTTCTTAAAACTACCCGTTTAATTACTATATACGTAATATTTGCTAGTATATTTTAATTTAATGGTAAAATTTATAGTAAAATTCAATGAATGAAAAAAAATTTTATATAACACAACCTAAAATGCAATAGTTTTTGGGGGGCTTCAGGAATTCCTAAGTAGCTTCTTTAGTAGTTTTTTAGTACTTTTTAATAGAATTCAATACGAGTTTAGTAGTTTCTCAAAAACAGAGCTGGCAACACTGGAGTCTGGAACGAATCGCTTCAGTCCGTACGGCCGATCGCATCGATCTCGAAATTGCACACAGACGATACGATTTTGCATCCGTTCAGGCCGAACTGAAGGCAGACCGGATCATGTATGGGGCCCTTTAGCTTGATCGAGCTTACAACTTCGAAACGTGAGCCGTTATTTCACATAGGGGTATATAGACGGGTCTGGATAAGTTTTGAGGGTGCAAAAATTCTAAAGTCTTTTATTTTTTGCATATAGTTTCCGGACCTTCTTCTTAGTCTAAAATTTGATTTTGTGCCATTTTGGATGGCTGCGTTTGTAGCAATTTAGGTTTTTGTGTCTTTCATGGATATTGGCCCAAAAGTAAATTATAGCTAAAAATTTTACTTTCACGATATTAAGGAAAGAGTAACCGATGCACGTATGCAGTTTGAGTCGTATCCAACCAGGGGTTTTCTGATATTCGGCTACTATATAAAACATGGTCCCACCAGGCCCACAACTATTCTAATGTCTGACAAATCTTAAAAAATTGTTCAGAGTGTTAATATCTGAGTCTGTAAGAAAGTTGTGCCACATTCGGCAATTTCGTATAAAGATATTCCATTTTTTGTCCTCAAACTCGCTATAAAAACTACTAATGAAACTTTTAGTTAGTAGAGTTCATATCTATATGATGATTATGGTGTTACAAAACACTTTCTATAAGTTTAATCATGTTTATCCGTGGGATTTTTTATTAGAATGTAAAAAACTAACTTTTATCATGTATCAATGGCGAATACGGGGTGCGGGCCTCTCGCCACGCGGGGAGGGGCCCCAGTTTCATATTAATATACGACAAAATGAAATGACAATTTATGTGACAACTTGACAAGTAATAATGTTCTAAATGCGAAATTTATAATTTCAATTTTAAATTTATTTCATATTTAATGATGCCAAGACGAGACCATAATATTATGACTCGCCAATAAAAAATGTCTTCAGATCTCGTCTAGAACCTTCTGACTCCACTCTACGTTCTCTAACTCTATAAAGCTTGAATTTACTAACTCGTAAAGTAGAAAATAGGCTTAAGATAAAAAATATTTTAGTCACTGTTCATAGCTTTTATGTTAGAGAATACAATGTTCTGGCACAACGACAATTCGATTATTTGTGGTTAATTTTTCCGTGGCTGCGTAACGTGAGACTTTAAAAAAATAAAAAGTCAAGGAGTGTTCCCAAAATGGCAAGCAAAGTTTAAAATTGATGTAATTCAAAGGTCAGTTATACAAAAAACAAAATAACTTAAAGATAAAAAAATCATAGCTTCTAATACTACTTACTGTACCTACGCGGGCGGAGCTGCGGGCACCAGCTAGTTTTAACATAAAACTAACAAGCAATAATAAATAAATATAAAAAAATATTTTATTTCCAGTTTCACAAATTAATGCTTTTTATAATACTAATTAAAAATTATAATAAAATTACAAATTAAATTAAGACTAACGTTAGGTATTATAAATCAATTATTTTATAAGACTAACATTATTATAAATTAATGCTAAACATAGTAAACATATAATATCGAAAAGCAGTACAAGGATCGGTCCACATTCGTACGTAGTGCTCTGATGTTTCACTAGGCTCGACTTGGCGGGGCCCTGCCGTGCCCCTAGATATAAAATTGTCAACGGGATGAATAACAATATAAACAAATATTATTTTGTTGGTTTGTAAAATGTATTTAATTATATAAATTATTACAATCAATTAATAACCTAATAAATAAGTCCTTAACCACGAGTATTAGAAACATGTATTCAGCAACCTACGTATAAAATTCAAGCGTTGAAATAATTTATTTATTTTTTATTAAATAATACTATATATACAATAAATATGATGTAGCTGAAGAGACTATTCGGTTAAACGACTAATTTCAAGAACTAAAATTAGGTATTTGAAATTGTAATTTTTTTGGTGTTAGATAACCGAAGTTTCATGTGGAAGCCTATCGGATATCAAATTTTATTGTGCATTTATGTATTGTATAAAATCAGGCGACAAGTACATTCAGCTTCGTCATTCGTGCTACGCAAACAAAGTTGCGGGCAAAAGCAAGTTAAAATTTTGTAATCGCTGTAAAATGTGAAATATATAAAAATTTTGAAATGTAGTCGAATGAATGACATTTTATCACACACATTTACGTATATGTGTAATGTGTATGTTGTAGTGCGAATATTCCACAATACTTCGACCGCATATTATAATAATATTATTTTTGCATTTTATTATTTAAACCCTCAATGAAAAAGGCACAAACTTGGAATATAGATTCTTTATGACTTAATAATATTGAATACGTGAACTTTATTTAACGATTATGTGTTTTTGGAACGCTTTTAGCTTAGGGAAACTAAAAAACTTAATTTCTCGAATCGCAGTCGCTTAATGTGGCACAATTAAGCGACCTAAAGCGAAGCGAAGCGAAGCGAAGCGGAATTGGAATTAGGCCTATTTTAGTGGTCTTAAACAGAAAATAGTCGTTTATCACACTTTAGAATTTTTGCCGGTACTGTTTTCAAAAAATGACCCTAAGTCATTTTTTACTGGACGAAAACGACGCAACTTAAGTCTCCATACTCTGGAAGCTGTCCCAGTTAAGATACCATTAATATTTTAAACTTTAAATCAATATTGCCACTTTTATAGCCATATAAAAAAATCAACCACAAATAATGGAATTGCTGAAAACGCAGTGTGCAGAAATGGCACAAAACTTAATGATAAGCTCCCCAGGGACTACTTTATCAACACACAAAAATTCAGCGACTTTAGAATTTTTTCCACTTACCACCTCGAATACGCCTAGCGCGACCCGTCTATATAAGGTATAAAGAATTTACATAAAGAATAAATTTGAGACAAATAATTCTACTAAAAATCATTCGACATATCGTCAAAGAATATATAGTAGTAACGTAATATCGTACAACTTACAAGCAGCGCCGTGCGTGTGTGTGTAAGAGAGAGAGAAAGAGGTGACGTCACAGGTGGTACCTGATAGACGGCGCCTTCGGAGACGATGGCGGAAAACTTCTGCAGGACCACAGCCTGCTCGTGTTCGCAGCGGGACGTGGAAAACAGTAGGTCGAGCGTGCAGCGTCGAAACCGGGCGCGAGCGCTGGTAAACAAACATACTTTATATTAACAACTCCCCAGACCGATTTCGGTGACAGTGGCCAGTTTCATTGAAACTAGACCAGTTACGCAGGAGTATTTTTATAGTGCTCAAGTGATTGCGCAGTACACAAGAGCACTCTCTCTTCCTTTACTCTCAAAACCCAGTGGAACGGATAACCGACACGACTGCCGAGAGATCAGGCGCAGGACCAACTTTTCACATGCCCATCCGACGTATGGATCATCTTTCTTGTCAGACAATCAGATGATCAGCCTGCACTGTCCTAACCAAACTTGGAAACAACCTTTTTTGTTATTCCAATGCGGGAATCGAACACACGACCTCCGAGCCCTAACCCCCTATCCACTAGACCACGGAGGCTGTTACTTTATATTACAAACCAATTCAAACATAACAAACAAAACAAACCAATTCTGGTTAGTATATAGATCAATATAGCGTTTAGACGTCTCTTTGATCGACGAAATAGGCGATCACGGGAGTCGGGACTAGAAAGATGTGACGTCATTAAGTGACTCTATTTTAGCAATCTGTGGTGACAACGTAATAATTTTGTATTTGTAGTCAAATTCATGACTGACACTATCTTTGTTTTTTGTAAGATAAAACATTATACATTGATACAATGATAAAACATTTTTCAATAAAAGAAAGTCAAAATTGGTTGTTAGTTAAAGTGCAATTTAATTTAATAAGTAACCAAGAAGCCAATAGAGGTGAAAGTTACCGGCAGTTTTGTTGCGAAATCGCTTAGCTGGTCGCTTCATGTTTTATTCAGACGGACTAACAGTTTTCAGTGGGAATATGTTACGCTGAATTTCATCTGTTTGTACCCAATAAACTATTTCCATTCGTATTTTTACCCGATTACGTCGAAGCTTTCGAACAAATTGTTCGAACGGATAAATATTATATTCGGCACATTTAATGTTTATGTTTAGATTATACAAGCAATATGTACTCAGGCAGAAATAATTGTGCCGTTTAGGTATTATATGTATTATGTCTTATTATTTTGGAATGCACAAAATCACATCTCACCAACACAGATCGAAGTGCACCTCATAGTGTGTCCATTCGAGAGAGCCGTTCTGTTGTTCGCCGAGTACTTTGTCAAACGCGATGTAGCAGACCTCCCATGCTCTCGTCGAGTTTTCTATACACGGCAGGGATTCATTATATTCTGTAAAAAGTAAAATATTATTAGGCACTAGCTTTTGCCCACGGCTCTACCCGTGTAAATGCAGTATTCTACGGGAATACTGTACTTTTTTAGAATAAAAAGACTAGAGAAAGAAAGGTTAATCGACAACCTAAACTACTACCATACCTTTATGAAAATCGTATGTAAGGAAATAATTACAATGAAAATTAATAGCTCCCCACACCGATTTCGGTGACTGGTTTCATTGAAAATCAGGCCAGCTCCGCAGGAGTTATTTTATAGTGCCCAAGTGTGTGCGCAGTACACAAGAGCACTCTCTTTTCCTTTACCTTCATAACCTAGTGGAACGGATGACCGACACGACTGGCGAGAGATGACCTCCAAGTCGAGAGCCAAGATCTCAAGAGGTTTGGTCCAACCATTTAGAAGGAGTTATATTACAAACACACACACACACACACACACACACAATATTTATATATAAAAGATAGAGCACATTTCCAGACAGCTTTTTATGAAGAATGACTATACAAGTAACATTACTTGTTAGTAAAATAATTTACATAAATTATTTTTACTTTCAGAATCGCGAAAATCTTCTAATTTTCACAGCAAAGTGCTATTTCAATTATTTACGACTTGAAAGTTTGTTTTGAACAAAACAAAGACTTCAGATTTTGTTAATTTCTGTGAATACCATAACAGGTGTTATTCAAGTATTTGAATCGGTCGGGCGTCCTCAAAGTCAAAGTCGAACAATAGTAAAAATCTTCTTAAAGATTGACTACTTACAAAAGAAGTAATTCTTTTGAAACTTTGAAACATTTTAAAAACTTATTTATTCACAAACAAGTTTACATGAATGCTAAATTGCTTGTGATTTTTTTTTTCCTACGGCATACGTAGAAAAATTATGGCCTTATGGCCAGAAACCAAACAAATGGATCTAAAAACTATATGAGTTAAATGTGCATTAGTAAAGCCCCCAACCGTCTTTTGCCCACCGATAGCAGAGAATATATATTACTAACGTACAGATAGATCCTTACACAAATATTGGCGAAATACAACCCCAGCGTCTTTTTATGTCAGTATATCTGTGACAGACTCACAGATATACTGACATAAAAAGAGTTTTCTCTCTACTACTCACGTGTGAGGAAGACCTCATTGTCGCAGATGTTGTAGACGATATGCGCGTGTCCTTTCACCGTCTCGACGTTGAAGTGGCGGTCGGTGACGTCAGCGCAACTGGTGTCCCACACTGTCGCACATTTCACCAGAACCTTGATGGCTCTAGAATCAGACATAAAATAAATAGCATGGATGGCTTGAGCATCTAAATTAATTATTTAAATGTTCCATCTATAGATATTGATATAGACTGACGACGGATGGACATGTGCACGGATGATAATCATTTGCAAATCCAGGCTGACCGCCCATTCAACCCCCAAGTTTCGTCCCTCAGAGCAAAAGATGAGGTATCGAGACTTAAATAACTGCCAATAGATCTCCTCAATAAGATCTATCGACATCCGCTGATGCATCTGTAAGCGTATAGAGGACACATGAAGCAAATGTTGTGGCTCAGGCGTAAAACGTCATTGTATGGATGTCTGATAATGATACCTAACCTAACTACTTGTACCTATGTAAGGTTTTGTTCTGCACTTAGGATAGTCAATAGCAAACTGACAGAATAAGTTCAGAATTCAGTTTCCAATACAGACAAGTAAAGTGGTAGATAGGGCCTTAGCCGAGTTTTGGCTCTATTTACCACCACGCCGGCTTAATTCCACCAAGCGAGACAACATCACTTTCAGCATACTTTATAAACAAAGTGCCTATGGTCTTGGTCATGCCCTTAGGCTTAAAAATCAGTGACTATCCATTGATGGCAGAAACCGCTAACCATCAGGCAATTTCTCGTCTGCCTTAATCCATAAACATTCCAACCTCTTGCCATATCTAACCGTACATACTCTAAGTAGTACAAACTTGCACCAGTCGTTTATTTCCAAAGGCGCGGGCGGCGACATTCTGCTTGAATTGTAAATGAGAGCGGCGTTGGTTCGGCATTTCGCGGCGTACCCTCTGAAGTTGTCACAGTCTATGTACTTAGATATTGATATTTTTTCATTATACTTGTCAATACTGATCAAGTCCTGGTCTATGTTATCGAATTCTCTTTCCGTATCGTCTGTGTCGTCATTAAGAATTGAATCTGTAAAGGAAAATGTTCTCTGATAATTTCCGTTGAAATTTGCGGGTTTTATTAGTGCACTAACATTATACAGAGGGAATTTTGACTTGGCATAGCAGGCAAAATTTGAAACTATTAATAACTAGCTGTTGCCCGTGGCTCCGCCCGCGTAAATATGGATATAAAGTAGGGGATAAAAAGTAGCCTATGTTCTACTAAGATACAAAATTTCATCAAAATCCGTTCAGTAGTTTTTCCGTGAAAGAGTAACAAACATCCATCCATACATCCTAAAAAACTTTCACATTTATAATATTATCCTATTATCCTACTAGCGAAATAGCAGAACTTGATTTTCAAAACTGCATCATTACATTTTTGATAAATCAGTATCATCAACCAGGAATCAAACTGACTAATTTTGACAAAAAGATTCGATGACAAAACGAAATCACTGTATAATTAAAACACTCAGTTATCCGTCTGATCTGTTTTCTCTTTTACAATAACGTTAAATATAACTATAATCTTAAATATACACTTTTGTTGTCACACTGTTTGAGAACTACTAGAAATTGATTATTTTTAATTTTGCAGGTTCATTTGGTAGATATGAGAATAGGCTGTAAGCCGTTTCGATATCAATAAATGATAAGGGTGGCCCACCCGTTATTATTTTTATTATATTATTATGATTTGCAAATAAAAATACAAAAAGAACTAAATTTTCACCCTATCACAATATGTAGGGTGTAGTAGGTATACGTTGTTTTAGGTGTAGGTGTAGGTACTGTAGGTTGTAGGTAGTTATTTATATTTTATTCCAGTTCATAGTTAAGATAGAACAACGTACTCTATTGGGTACAGCTAGGGTTTTATTAAAACTTAACGCGAGTACGTAAATTATGTTACTCGGTTTATAATAGGCAATCGGACATTTTTTTTTTTATTGCATAAATGAATAGTACTCTTAAATATGAGTAACTTCTCAGAAGAAACCGTATATCAAAAGTCAATATTTTCAAAGGTACAGCGATTTGTATAAAAAATTTCGCGAGCCTCCTAAAAACGCTCCATACTAAAGTCAACCTACAAATGACGTCACTAAATTTGTAGGTTATAGTATATGAAGTAGTATAATAACTCCCCACACCGATTTCGGTGACGGTGGCCGGTTTCATTGAAACCAGGCCAGTTACGCAGGAGTAATTTTATAGTGCCCAAGTGTGTGCGCAGTACACAAGAGCACTCTCTCTTCCTTTACTCTCATAACCCAGTGGGACGGATGACGACACGACTGGCGAGAGGTCATCAGGCGCAGCAGGTCCAACTTTTTACATGCCCATCCGACGCATGGATCATCTTTTCTTGTCAGACAATCAGGTGATCAGCCTGCATTGTCCAAACCAAACTTGGAAACAACATTTTTTGTTGTTCCAATGCGGGAATCGAACCCACGACCTCCCGAGTCGAGAGCCAATGCTCGAACCACTAGACCACGGAGGCTGTTAAGGCTGTTAATGAAGTAGTATATGAAGTATATGGCCGTCGGAATATATTTGTAAATATCTCCGATGTTTGTGCGTTTAAGTTCATACTTACCATAATGAATGTTTTTGTATATGATGTGAGTAAACTAATGATGTAGGTTTTGTTTGCCAATTTCGCAAAAAAAAATTTTTTTGGTACTTTTTAAATGTATTTTATTAGTAAACTACACATAAAATAATATATTTTTTTACATTTACCAAGTAGTAATGCCTCAATATTTCTGAATATATTAATGAAACCAAATATTTCAGATGTAGTCCGATCCCCTATTACGAATCTTTTCATATTATGTGTATGAAGGTATGTATATTTATTCCACCATAGCGCCTAAGCTACTGGCATGATGTTGAATGAGATGAATGTCAAAAGATTCGTAATAATGCGTAGACTGCCAGTCTTACGATTTCCTTTGTCTTCGTCGTAGTCGGGTAAAAATGTATGATACTAGACGTTGCCCGCGACTTCGTGCGTCCAAAAGGGAATTCCGCAGGAACCATATTTGCCTCAATAAAAAGTAGCCTATGTCCTTCCAAGTGGTCTAATATATATATATATATGCCAAATTTCATTAAAAACGGTTCAGTAGTTACGGAGCCTATTCGATGCAAACAAACAAACAAACCTTTCCTCTTTATAATATTATAGTATATTATAGATATAGTATAGATTAAATACTATAACTACAATTTTTATAAAAAAATATTACCCGACTACATCAATTACGTGACCTATTAATATTACTCGCGGGCTATTATTACGAATCTGTGGACACCTCATTTATTACCATCGGACTAGTACCTAGTTTAGGCACTACGGCCTACGGTGGAATTTTACACATATTAATATATAGACTGCCAAAATCATAACCCTTCTTTTTGGCTTCGCCGCAGTTGCGTTAAAAGTAGAATTTAATCTTGATCTACGTGTAAACTATATATATATATATATATATATATATATATATATATATATAGTTTACACGTAGATCCATAGATATTATATATATATATATATATATATATATATATATATATATATATATATATATATATCTATGGACGCTTTACACCACGTCAATCTGGTCCCGTGTTAAGCTCTCGAAGAACTTGTGTTACGGGTACCAGACAACGGAAATATATTTAATACTTTTATACTATACACATATTTAAGATTTTTATTATATTATACACATATTTAATACACATCCATGACCCAGGAACACAGAAAAACTTTTAGTTCCTTCGGCGGGATTTGAACCCGCGACCCCCGGCTTGAGCACCCAATACTGATTATATATTGTTATATGCCAGAGAGATCAGGGCCAAGGGTTGATTGATCCAAGCTCGAATCAGTTTATGGTATCGAGACGATTCATTCATAATTCATTGAAAGTAAATTGAAAGTCTAAGTTAAATTCGAGAAATTGTGGCTCTGATTTGTCTCTCCACAGTCTACACCAGAGTGGTCCATTATTGAAATGATTCCATGATGAATAATAGTTAATAATTCATATTTTATTTTCAGTAGAGTGAAATGGACTTTATTTATGCTACAACGTAGAGCTAAACCATTCAATTAACAATTCATTTGATGGTAATCTGGGGGCACGGAAGTGCCCCCATGCCAAGACGTCAAGCGAAGCGCAAGGGCACTACCAAACCACCTTTTCTCGAAGCGTTTCGTCCATTTTTTGAACCCTCATAACTTGAGTTTGGATTGTACCAGATAAATGAAACTTTCAGGATTTGTTCCCATCAGCGGTCTCATTAAACATGTAAAGTTTCGATTACCTACGTCTTATACTTTAGATTTTATTGATATCTAAAAACCCCTGATTTCGTCACTGACTCACTGATGATCAACAAAATTATATCGTACTTCCGGATGTTCTCGAAAGCTGAAATTTGTTACGTAAGATTGTATTAATACACAACCAACATAAAAATTCTCAAAATTGGAACTTTCATCTTCCAACCCCTTAAACAAGGGAGTTAAATTTAATTATCTGTGAAAGCGCCATCTATCGCGTTATTGTGAACTATATAAGTTATGTCGTCGTTCATCGCTAGGCTTGTAAACTAATTGACTAATATTGATTGAAATAATTATTTCCCGAATATTCTGAATTTGAACGGAAAATTTAACATATATGCAACATTTATTTAATTAAGTTAAGAATTATTAAGGTAAGAAGTCTCATGTAAACTTTTATCCTTCAACCCCTTAAACTACAGGATGGAAGTTTCTATAATATTACCACAAATTTAGCTAGAGGCCTGAAAATTGTTGTTGTTATTAGGGATCCGATAATAACAATAAAATTTAATAAAATAACCATGTATCCCTTTATTAACAACAAATAACACAATATTTTTTTTAATCTTTATCGATATATTTTATTGCACTTGTTAATTTTACCCGTATTGTATTTTCCGTTTAAATTACTAAAGAATACTCGGGAAATAATTAGGTACCTATTTAAATATTACGTCAATTAGATTCCAATTCAAGCGACGAACTCATAACTTACATAATTCATAATGTACGAGATAGATGTCACTTTTACACAAGACTATAAAAATATTATGAGATATCATTAAAACGAATAATAATAATTAACTGAAGGGAATGAAATAATAAAAAAACTATGTATCAAATTACAGTTACATACTTTTTAGTATCATCAAAATATTTACAGTATCCGAGTAATTTACAATAAATAAAATGTAGTAAAAGCGCCACCTAGCATAGCTTATGAACAATAATCAATTATAAATGGGCATTCAAGTAGTACTTACTGCTACCGACAGATGTCAGTGCTTCGACTAAATTTATTACATAAGTCATAGAACGTGAGTATAATTTTTTACCCTGAAAGATTCGGCTACTTGTTTGTAGTAACTAGTACCTGGGAGACGTGAGTCATGCTCAGGAGTGACCCGGGAGATCGAGCTTTGCTCGGAGTTTAAACAATAGTACGGAAGAAGAAAAATTATAAAAGGAATAACCTAACCAAGAGCATGTCAGGACATGTCTAAGGAGGGTTCCGTAACTATAAACGCGTAATAGCCAATTACGTTAATATTAATTAATATTTATTTAAATTACTTCAAAAATTATTGTCCGATTAGTTCAAATATTTTTCCGAAAGAATAAGTAACGACCACTGTGGCGCAGTGGTGAGCGCGTTTGTACTCAAGCCGGAGGTCGCGGGTTCGAATCCCGCCAGGGAACAAAAAAGTTATTATTTAGTATGATGCAAAGGGTGGGGAGGGCTTGGGGGGGGGAGGGCTTGTAAACCACTTTGGATTCCAGTTACTCCAAATTGTTGACTTTGTAAAAAAGTAATGTATGAAACCTTGCCTTTATTTTAAAAGACGTATTCAACGATACCCCTCACATTGATGGCTAACAATGAAAAAATATTTTTCATCCCCACTTCACATGTATGAAGCCCCTGAAATATTAAATAAGTGTTTTATGTTGCCAAAAGTGACATTTAAGTTACATATTACATAACTGTTCCAAATTTCATCAATTTATATTCATAACTAGCTGTTGCCCGCGGTTCCGCTCGCGTAAATAGCGTATCCCACTTTTTCAGAATAAAAAATTGCCTATGTTCTAATCCAGAGCCTAAACTACTACTGTATCAAATTTCATCGAAATCCGTTCAGTAGTTTTTCGTGAAAGAGTTACAAACATCCATCCATTCTCACAAACATTCACATTTGTAATATTAGTAGGATAACAGAAGCTGAAACAATGGACAGACAGACAGACGGAGACGGACGGACGGACACAGTAAATTTATAAGGTTTCCTCGAGTATTACGAAACCCTATTACATAGAATAATGTAGAATTAAAAAAAATCGTCTGACTGGGATTCGAACCCGCGATCAATTTGCCATTAACGCAAAAGTCTGTCGCCTAGTAGCTGAAATACTAAAAGCCGTTTCCGAGAATCTCAATTCATATTTACAAGATTTGCTTGTTTGAAGTACTATCAGATAATGAAAATTTGTATTGTAATTTGTATTACGTACCTACGTTGCAATATATTAAAGTTATATTATTACTAGCTGACCCGGCAAACGTTGTTGCCTTATTAAAAGTTAAAAACACTATAATTGATCAGTTATCGAGCGGGATGAAAAATGATTAAATTACTAAAATGGCTATAAAAAAAATAAAAATGGTGATAAAAAAGTAAAAATTTAGGATTGTATGTATTTTTAATTACCACATTATAAAAAAATAAAAACAAAAGATTTCGTCCAAAAATTAAAAAAAAATTAAGGGTGAACAACCCTTATCACTTAGGGGTATGGAAAATAAATAGTAGCCGATTCTCAGACCTACTGAATACGCATATTAAATTTGGTAAAAATCGGTAAAGCCGTTTCGGAGGAGTACTAACATTGAGACTTGGAAATTTTATATATTAGAAGATAGATAGATTGTTCCAGTGTAATATTACGGAAATACCGTGATATTATTGTTTAATATGATAAAAGGGAGCAAACGTGATACGCCTGATGAAAAGCGACTACTGTTGCGCAAGAATACGTCTTGTACTCTCGTATGTACGTACTATACGTACTCTTGTGAGCAGGCTTATGTAGCATTCTCTAGTGACCAATTCGCAAGGCGTTCACCTAGTTAAATATTGACTTCAGTTGTATTAAAACACAAGAGTCAGCTGTATTCGAATATAATCGACTAAGAGCCAAGTATCGCCCTAATCTGCCACTTATTTTAAATAGTAAGCCAACAAAGAAAAACCAAACCAAGAGCATGTCAGGACATGTCTAAGGAGGGTTCCGTAACTATAAACGCGTAATATCCTTTTTTTTTAATTACTCCAAAAGTAACTAACTGTCCGATTTGGTTGACAATAATTTTCCTAAAGACTTTTTAGCAAGTTTCTATCTTATATAGTTTAAAAATGCTAGGGGGGGGGGGGGGGACCACCTTACAAACTACTTTGGAGGCCGAATACTCGAAAATGGTCAATTTTATAAAAAAGTAACGTATGAAACCTTGCCTTTATTCTTTATTTTAAAAGACCTATTTTACGATACCCCACACAATGGGGTAGAGTGAAAAAATATTTTTCATCCCCACTTCACATGTATGGAGAGCCACCCTTAAAATAAAAAATTATTATTTTTTTATGATCCCAAAACCGTGATCTATACACAATCTATAACTGCACCAAATTTCATTAATTTATATTCATAATTACAGGAGCTAGAGGCGCGGACAGACAAACAGACAGACAGACAGATGGACAGAGCGAAACTATAAGGGTTCCTTAAGTACTACGGAACCCTAAAAAAGGCAAAGGGAGAGTGGGCAGAAAAAAAGCGTCTCTGTTGTGAAAGAAATACACCCAAAAAAAAAAAGAAAAAGAAAATAACAATTCTGTTATTATATAACAACTTACAAAAAGAAGTGAAATCCCACCAAAAACATTTTCATGTAAAAAAATTATGCCAAGACGATACCATATGACTAGCACTGTCAAAAAGTTATGAAATCTCATGTAAAACCAAGCATCTTACCCTACACGCCTTAACTCTGCAAGCGTAACTTCACAAACTCTACACCTTAGTCATTTTATGTGGCTTGGCCATTTCGTTATTATAAGAGAGTATAATAGAAAAACAGTCGATTATAAATTTTTCTCCTTACGGCCAAGTGAATGTAGCGAAATGGCCAGGCCACATAAAATGACTAAGGTGTAGAGTTTGTGAAGTTACGCTTGCAGAGTTAAGGCGTGTAGGGTAAGAAGCTTGGTTTTACATGAGATTTCATAACTTTTTGACAGTGCTAGTCATACGGTATCGTCTTGGCATAATTTTTTTACATGAAAATGTTTTTGGTGGGATTGGAATGACTACTTAGTACTCTTATTGGTTTAAGTCGGGATTTATTGTATTGATTAGGTTAGAGATTACTCGTCGCTTCAACAACTCAGTTATCGGCTTTATGTTACAAATTTAAGGACCTAATATTGCATTTGTTAGAGGAAGCAATTTTATTTTTGGGACATGTGTGGGGGGTCAATAGAAGCTTAAACCCAAGTTTGTGGGGTCGCCATTTTGGAAAAAGGGATGCAAACACCTTTTTCGCGATATCTCAGAAACTATACACATAGTTACTACAAAAAATTCGTAAAGACATAATTTGTAGTAAATCGCTTTGCCTACAAATATGTTCATGTAACTTTTTGCCCTAAAGCAGAAGAGGCAAATCGTCCCCAACCTTGTAGCACTACAAGACATAATATATCATCGACAAGATGTCTGTGGAGTGGCCTACTGGGGATACCATATAAAAGAAAACGCGCCTACAGACTCTACCTAATAGGTGGCGGGGAAAAGACTTAGCAATGAATAAGTAAATTTGTAGGTCTAGGGATTTAACAAAAAAAAAATTATGTATTTATAATTAAAAAAAAAAAGATCATAAAACTAAATTGAACATTTCTCATGAGCATTGACGAAACCAGTCAACTTTGAAGCGCTGTAACAGCGTTTTAAATGAAAAATGTAAAAAAGTTATTTTTCCTCAAAAGACCATCTACAAGATTGGTCCGAGGTTTTTTTTATTTTTGTAAAAAGGTATAAAAGAAAGTTATAGAGCAAAAAGAAAAAAAATTACAGAAATTTCCTCTTTCTTGCTTATAACTTCTTTAATTTTAAATTTAGGGCAAAACGTTATATTTATGGACATATTTATAGGCAAAACGATTTGCTACAAATTATTACCTATGTCCTTACGAATTTTTTGTAGAACGCATAGTTTCCGAGATATCGCGAAAAGGTGTTTTCACCCCTTTTTCCAGGGTTTTTCCAAGGCGGCCAGGGGACAAGAGCAGCAACCCCCTAAATTTGGGGTTAAGCTTCTATTGATTCCACACACATGTCCCAAAAATAAAATTGCGTTCTTCTTAAGATGTCAAGCTCATGTAACATTTCAATGGACTATAATATATATTGTTGAAACTCTAAGGAAAATGTAGAGGCAGGTATACGAAAGAAGTTTTATTTATTTCGATGGGATGAAAAATACCAAACACCGCAAAAGTATGCTATCAATGAACGAGGTCCAAAAACGAACAAACGGATCGCCTAATCGTTTCCGCCGCCCATGGACAACCTTAGAGGTATTATAAGCAAATGAGTTCCCGATTTTTTAGGCTTAAATGAGGCGATTCGTCCACTTAGGCACCCGGAACCCTCACTTATTTTACGCCGGTTTTTTGTAAGGTTGTAACATACTTGCGTATTATTTTAGTGTAATCTGCTGTTTATATGATGACAGTTGTTAACTGAAGCCGTGCATTTTGATCCCATAAAATGGAGCCGACTCTATATCTTTCATTAAAATCGGTTCAGCCGTTTCAGAGATTAGTTGGAACAAATAGGCTGACAGATAGACGATCAGACAAAAACCGACTTTTGCTGGGAGATAATGATGTAATAAGTAATAACTCAGGCTTCTTTTATCTTAGGGTTTCGTTTCCATTAGTTTTACGCCAAGGAAGTTCACCAGTTAGTAGGTACGTAAGAAAAAAAAAAGTTTTCTCTCCATACTTTTTAGAAAAGATGTTCTTATATCCCAGATTCAAATTCTAAGAAACAGACTAAGTAAGTCTGTTTCTTAGAATTTGAAAAGCAACACTAATTATAATAATGATTATTATTATGCTCGTACAATTTATAACTTATAAACAAAAGAAAAAAAATAGATATTTACCGTATGATACTCCTACATAGAAAATAACTGATAAATACAAGTAAATTTCCAATATCATAGCCAATTCTTCAAATTCATTATTAATTTTTCAAATGTTAACATTGCTATATAATTTGACTGCGTAAAGAAGCATTTTGTTTGTACTCTAAACTCTTTGGTAGTGACAGATTTTTGACAGTATTTTTTTTTTCAGTTTAAAAAACGACTTAAGTCTTATCCTCTCAAGAGCCCCAAGCGTGATAATTATGTCAACATAGAGGCATCCAACCAAGAGCATATTTTGGTTTGATGCTTTAAGCAACAATAATAATAATTTTTATTTAATATCTATTGAAGTTTCACACCACTGGCACCGTGGAAAATAGGTATCAGAAGAACTTGTGTTACTGGGTCCACAAAACGAAGTATATTCGATTACATAATCCATAATTATATTTACATACATACATATAATCACGCCTTTTTCCCGTAGGGGTTGGCAGAGAACACTTCGTTCCACTTGCTACGACCCTTACATAGGTACTTGTTTCGCTTCGTTCACTTTCATTCTTACCATTCATTCCTCCTCTTACATTCAACGTAGCGAAGCGGCTGTCCATGAACCGCTTTTCGCCTCCGCGAGAAACGAGACGTGATGGGTGGCGAACCACATCGCCGCCTTTTTGGATAATTAAATTATTTTTATAATTATCCATTGCGTTGCCACGGATTGGCGGAGAGGGTAGGAATAGGAAAAGGGAAGGATAGGTAGTGTGGAAAGGAAGATTGGTAAGTTAAATAGGAAATGTAGGATATTACCGCCCAGGAGGGCGAGGGATAGGACAGTAATAGCTAGTGAAGCCGGGGTCGCATACCCGTATACTACTTATAGGTACCACAACTACTGGACAGGTAAGTTGGGATATATACATACATATTTCATACACATCCATGACTCTGGAACATTGAAAACATTTGATACTTCGACGGGATTTGGCTCGAATTTCGGCTCCGGCTGGAGCGGCGACACTCTTAACCACTGAGCCACATCGTCTAAGTATTTTCTTTTTTTAAATAAAGTATACCTATATGTAGATATAATATGTGTAGCAATGACCAATGCGCAATTATTGATCAACAATAATAAATACCATTAAAATTCTTCAGTCGTATAGCTATCTAAGTATAATATACTAGTAATATTATAAATGCGAAAGTGTGTCTGTCTGTTATATTTGTATTAAATTTGTTATAGACTGTACTTTGAGTCCCGGGAAAGGACATAGGATATTTTGTATCCTGAAAAAGTAGGGTGTTCCCGCGGAGAACACAAAAGCTAGTATATATAATTATGGTGTTACACCACACCAACGCTTAAAAAATCGTGACAAGTAAAAGCTCGAGTGTTCCACATTATGTAATATATAAACAAACGCCAGAAATATATTACCTGCTCAAGAGGATCATATAATATTATACATGTCATGAGCAGAAGTAACGTGGACACTTCGCAAACAACAAAGCTTTGATTACATTGAAACAACTTGCAGAAATAACTAATAGGAGAAAAACATCGCTGACCAGCTGCTAGTAGAAGGCAGAAAATTGTATGTATACCAAAGATATATAATATTAAAATCATAGACAAATCGTCTATATATACCATAGACAGTCGAGCGCCCAGCGAGACCAATGATTTATCTTATGATCTATAGTACAAGTCAGTAAAATTGAAGTGTCTGTTTGTAATTTTAAATAAACGGTTTTGCATTAAATTTATGTAAGTACCTGTATCGAGACCAAAATATATTTTTTTCACTTCTGTCTGTCTGTCCGTTTGTCGTTTTGTCTGTTTATTCCGACTGATCTCAGATACTAAAATGTATTATAGACTACCTACATACCTTAAAATACATACCTGATACCTTTCGATACAATATATTTCACAAAGGGTAAAACGGTATCCTATATTGCTAAGACTCCGCTGTCCGTACGTCTGTCCGTCTATCTATCACGCTGCATCTCCTGAACCGTGCTAGCTACATAGTTGAAATCATTACACCTTTCTGTTGGCGCTATAACAGCAAATACTAAAAACAGAATAAACTAAATATAGTGGGGCTCTCATACAAAAAATGTATTTTATTGCCGTTGGTACGGAACCTTTTGTGCTCGAGTTGGTCGGTTTCCATTTTATCAAAAACGCTGACAGCGAATAAGTGTGTTAGGTTTGCTAAAACGATTTGCTCATACACAGGTATTTTTGTAAGCGTACAGAAACGCTATACAATATCGGAAAATCGAATCTGTAACATGTGTGGCTGAGCTTAACATATTACGCAGTTCAATCAAATTAATTGATACTTCATTAGTATATTGGATGCGTAATCTTGTGGGAATAAACCTTTACGAGGATGATTCGTCATCTGTTTAGCTATAAATGATCAGGTTTGATGTATACCTACAATATACATACAAGTAACGTGGGGTATACATACATACATATAATCACGCCTTTTTCCCGTAAAGGGGAACTTTTTGCCACTTGCTACGATCCTTACATACTCGTTTCGCTTCGTTCACTTTCATTCTTACCATCCATTCCTCCTCTTACATTCAACGTAGCGAAGCGGCTTTCCATGGTCCGCTTTTCACCTCCGCGAGAAACGAGACGTGATGGGTGGTGAACCTCATCGCCGCCATTTTGGATAATTAAATTATTTTTATTATTATCCATTGCGTTTCCACGGATTGGTAGAGAGGGTAGGAATAAGGAAAGGGAAGGATAGGTGGTGTGGAAAGGAAGATTGGTAGGTTAGAGTGGGAAATAGGAAATGTAGGATATTACCGGGGCAAGGGATAGGACAGTAATAGCTAGGGAAGCCGGGGTCGCGTACCCGTATACTATACCACAACTACCGGACAGGTAAGTTGGGATGAGTACCCCATGACATGGGGTATATAACTCCATTTATAGCGGCTTCACTTACCACTTAACTATAGAAGACACTTCAAATCCCTACCTCTCGTATTACATTTGATGGATTCACTTCCTGACAAGTCTTGCCAGAAGGTGAGTATAATAATCTCTAATCTTTCTGTCTAATCTTTTAAGTATATACTTACATTTATGTATTAAGTTTACTCCAAAAAAAAATTAAAATGAGGATCACATCACCTACATACAAACTGTGCAAGCAGTTTTGTAGGACATTTAATAATTTAAACATTGTAACTTAATGTTTTAATAAATAAAAAAAAATACAGGCTAGGGCTTCCCCATGAAAGAGAACCAGCCTACGCCAATGAGACACATTATAGTTGTATCTATATGTTTCCAGCGACTTTTTACGCACAAAATGCAAACTCGAGGGAATCGTACATTTTGCTACAGTAAAAAGTAGCATATTATGTGTTAATCCAGACCAAATTTCATCAAAATCCGTTCAGTAGTTATTACGCGTAAGAGTAACAAACATCCATACATCTATCCATCCTCACGAACTTTCACATTTTTTTATATTGGAAGAATGTTTATGTACTAAAATTGTGCATCTGCTAGCAGCTAGATCGCTTTTTACCAATAGAAAGCCAAAAAGTTTGCATGTAATAAAGAAATCGTGTAAAATCCCGGGTGAAGCCGCGGGTAAAAGCTAGTTACTGCATAAATAGTTTGATTAAATATCTGGTAGGCAATCTAAAATTAGTGGGAGAATGCAACCGAGATACCTATGGGAAACCAGTGCCTTGTTTTTCACTGAATGAGTTATAAATAACAGTAGATATAATATTTTATGAATCGTGTGATAATATATGGGTGGTGACAATTATTTAACAACAGGCGACCTATCCACTCATTTGTCGGCTCCATTCCATAAAAATATGCTTTTCAATTTGTATACGTATTGTGACCTGATTTCTGTTAAATGGTTTTATTAATCCTGTCTGATTTTGTAATATTACGTGAAAAGTATCTGGAAAATTGAAATTACCCTTGTCGCTACGAAACCCTTACGTCGCAATTGGCAAACTCCCACGGGATTACAAAATATTATATTGAAAATAAAAGAAAAAAATGTTTTTCGTTACAAAAGTTTCCTTGAAGTCATTTTGTACGGGAATTTTCATTCATATTTTCTCATTATCTTATTATCATTATCGGTAAATAAATTATGTAAAATAGTTGTTTAAAAATTATTACAAATATGATATTATACAAATGATTCAATAGTTATAAAATATTATTTAATAGTTTTTAGAGATTATTTTTTGTATCAGGAGATTTTTACTATAATTATTATTTTGTTGATTGAAGATTGTGTTTTTAAACAAATTGCAACGCAATGCTTTCCTTTGTTTCATACACATATATTACTACTTGGGTTCTTTGGAAAAATCTAATTGGGACAGTCGGAGACAAGGATTTTTGAAGTGAAAACTTCATTAACGGCGTTGAGCACTTTTTATGTGATGGGTGAAAAATGTTAAACTCGCGTCAGGACACGTGGCCTGATCGAAAATTCGTAAGACGGAGGGAGTGTAGACCGCCGTGCGTAGCGTAGGAGAGGAAGTAATACCCCCCCCCCCTCCTTCCTACCGCGCGGCGAAAATGTATGCCTGCTATAGAAAAAAGTTGATTTTGCTGTGAGATAAACTTTTTAACGTAAAATAATTGTAATAAAAATTATTAGTAGCTAAAAGTAACATACTATAGACTAGATGTTGCACGCGACTTCATGCGTGCAAACAAAATCCCGCCGTGACCGTACATTTTGCCATAATAAAAACTAGCCTATGTCCTTCCCCATGGTCTAATCTATATTTGTAGGTACCAAACATCAAAATTAGTCCAGTAGTTTCGGAGCCTTGTCAACACAAACAAACAAATAAGCTTCTCCTATTTATTATATTACTCGTAGTATAGACAAGCTTTTCCCTGCAGCTCCACCCGCGTAAACATAGTATCATATGTGTTAATTCAAACGATTACCTTAACAAATTTCATCAAAAGTGAAAGAGTAACAAACATCTATCCGACGATCCTCACAAACTTTCTCATATAATATACTAGCTGTTTCCCGCGGCTCCACCTACGTAAAAATACTATCGAGTATCCCGCGGGAATACTATACTTTTCCGGGATAAAAGTAGCCTATGCTTTAATCCAGAGCCTAAGCTACAACCATACCGAATTTCATCAAAATCCGATCAGTAGTCCGTGAAAGAGGAACAAACATCCATCCATCCATACATCCATACATCGTAACAAACTTTCACATTTTATTAGGATTGAAACAATTTCACCGAATACCCATATTTTATACAGTTAAAAAGAAAGCTTTTGCTGCTTGTGAACGAAACTGTCAACATGTAAACTGCTCGCTGTGCAACTGTACAAAGCGTCGTGTACAAAGCGTCAGGAAAATGGACATTCATTTTCACACCTTGTCGTGGAATACCAAACGATTATCACTGAATCGTTGGTTCTTACAAATACTACTTTTGTTTTAAAATAATATAATATGTTGGGAAAATGGTATAAATTAAACCTCGGGTGTAAGGCTGGGACTAGGTTTAATATGATCCGGAATCTGGAACGCCGGAGAAAATTCATAGCGCTGAAAATAGAACTCTGGGCTATAATACAAGTTGAAAACCGAACATACGAAACCGAATTTAATGTCATATTTGATAGCTCGAAACTCGACAATTCGATTTTCAACCCTATTGTATTAGCATAGAGTTCTATTTTCAGTGTTCTAAATTTTACCCTGCCCGTCGGATTCCGGCTCATATAGTCCCAGCCGGCCCAGTCTTACATAACTTTTTGTAAGTTTAGAAAGTAATTTGTCAGGCACTAGTAGCTGACAGGTGATGATGATGAGTTACCTTCTTATACTAATTATAATATAATAAAAATTTTGTTTGTTTGCATCGAATAGGCTCCGAAACTACTTGACCGATTTTGTGAAATTTTCTACAAAATTTTAAACGATTAGACCTCGAGGAAGGACATAGGCTACTTTTTTTTGCGCTCACGAAGTCGCGGGCAACATCTTGTATGAAATAAATATCTCGATCACATCAGCCTTAAACTAATAAAACTGCATCAAAATTCTAGTCATTTTGGATGTACGAGGCCGTAGACAAACACACATACTTATAAAACATAGCATTGCGGGCTTAAACTGATGTGCTAATTATTGAAAAGGAACCTAGAATAATCTATTGTATCTATTACTAATATTGTTACTAAAAATTTAATAAAAATTGAACCACATTCCATAATCTTGATTTTCACACATTGGAATATTAATTTTATAATATTTCGTGTTAAACTGTTGTTATTCTACGTAAACTATTATTTGCATAATAAATTAGTTCTGAGAGTTATAATTAATTAAACAGTCAAGAATATCATTAGTGGTTGGCAGAAACTAATTATTGGGTAATTGGAACTATCTTTTTAAACGAACCTTACAAGTTACAACCCGGCCTTCGGTACCTACATAAAATGTAATGTACATTATGTACAGTGTAAGTTTAATTTTTTTAAGATAATAATATTATGTAGCCACAGAATTACAGAAAAAAAAAAGTTTTTTCTGTAATTCTGTGTATGTAGCTAGGTATTGGGTACTCAAAAGGAGGCAAAAGAACCCTTTTTAAGTTTAAACTTAAAAATTATATGAATTTGACGACCTCTTTCAGTGGTTGAGCGTGTTGGCTCAAGCCGGGGTCGCGGGTTCGAATCCCGCCAAGGGAACAAAAAGTTTTCCGTGTTCCTGGGTCAAGAATGTGTATTAAATATGTCTATAATAATATAATAAAAATCTTAAATATGTGTATAATATACAAAGTATAAAATATATTTCCGTTGTCTGGTACCCGTAACAAAAGTTCTTCGAGAACTTACCACGGGACGATTGACGTGGTGTGCAGCGTCCATAGAGTTTATGATTGTTGTTATTAATTATTGTGGGCGAATTTGTTCTCTAGTCATATATTAATATTCGTTGGAATAAGTTAAAATATCACAGTATTTACCCAATCCTGTGGGTATGCGACCTATGCCGTATCTAGATGAGAATTTCGCTTACATCTAACCTATTTTTATCTTTGGTCGCCATTGGTAATTATTGTTCCATTGTAAAATTTCCCATCTCTCATTGTTCTTTGAACAGCTACTCAATAATGTAATATTTCGTAGTATTTCAGAGTTTTCTGAGTGTATTAAATATTTCTTGTAGGGGAATAAACAGGCAAAATTCGTCGGTAAGTTTAGAATATTATGTATCTACTACATAATTCTTACCTTCCGAGAATTCGTCTACTATATATCGGTGTTACAGTATTTTGTACATTTCTATGATGCGATAGTGAAACAATTCCGAATATCTTGGTAGCATAGATATATAATAGTTATCACTGCTTGGTAGACATTGTTTTGAAGTTTCGACATTCGACTGTGAAAGACAGTATTCTAACTGTGAATTTAGTAGCAAACCCGGAAACTGGTAAGTTAAAGGAGTAAGAAGAACATTGTAGGTAATTAATAAAAAAAAACAAGTTCCTCAAAGAATTCACTAGCTGAAAAAATGTTTGATAATACGCCAGTTTAAGAAACGTGTCATTTTTGCGAGACACTCCTATATGAGTCTCTCTTTTTCTACCTATCTTCGTTACTAGAGAAGCAGAGAAGCACTTTTTTTACTACATATTTATAGGCCTTTATTTAAGAGTTGGCGCCTAAAACACGTTGTACATGTGTGCTGATAATAATAATCATGACTTGCCACGTAATACATATAATGCTTATATTCATAGACAGTGCACAACGCAATATTCATGTATCTGTCACCGTAAAATTGTAAAAACCGTTAGATTGTAATATTACTAGAGATATTATAATATGCTGACAGATTGTCAAATACAAATTTCTCCATACAATTGTACGCATTGTTTTTCGTTTTATTTATTAGCCCCCGACGCAAAAAGAGGGGTCTGTCTGTCTGTCTGTGGGTGTGTCTGTCTGTCTGTCTGTGGCATCATAGCTCCCGAACGAATGAAGCGATTTCAATTTAGTTTATTTTGTATTAAAGGTGACTTACATGCGAGTGTTCTTAGGCATGTTTGATGAAAATCGGTTGAGCCGTTTAAAAGTTGTGGGGGTGAAAGCGGGGAAGAAAAACCGAATGTACTCGAGTAAGGTCTCAAATGAAAGCGCATTGAAAGAGAATATTGATGACTTAATCGAGAATGTTCGTACCTTCGTTTGATGAGAAAATTGGTGGTGGGAAGATCAGCCGTTTGAAGATGATCAGCTCTTTTCTAGTTGATGAGGGGATCTGACTAACTTTCTTATGTCCGATCGATTCGAAATTTGGTACCGTGTTACTTCAACGATATTTAAAGAACATGGTAAGGTAACCATGACCTGATTAGCCGTTTGAAGATCATCTTTTCTTTATTAATTGATGACGGGAGCTGACTATCGTCCACATGTCCTATCGATTCGAAATTTGGTACCATGTTACTTCAATGATGTTGAAAGTATGTATATGGTAAGGTAACCATTATTTATACCTACTTTAAAAAGGATAAAATAAAAGTAAAATAAAAATTTTAAAAACCCCCCGACACAAAAAATAAACTCTAAAAATAATAAATAATATTTTAAACCTATTATAATAGGGAATATGCATAAAATATAAAAATAGCTTAAAACATAATAATATGATACTAGACTGAAAAATAAAGGAAATGGCGAAAAAAATTTCAATATCTGATGATAAATGAGCAAGATATGAGCGGTCAAAGTTTGTACTCTATCTCTTTCTAGCAAAACGAAATTTAGTATGAACTTTCTATGAAGGTCGTGTTATGTGACGTCACGATACACGTCCGATCTCTCTGTCTAATAGACTACTTTAAACGTTCATATCTTAGTTATTTTTAATGATATCAAAAAACTGATTTTACCATACGATTTACCAAACAAGATAGAACTATATAAAAAACTAAAAAAAATACGTGCATATTCCCTATTATATTATCACATATAATATTATGTAAGTTGAAATAAGTAAGTAAGTCGTCTCGTCGGGGGACCGCTATGTGAAAAAAACAGGTGTAGTCGCAGAATGAACAAAATAATTTACTCCGAAAAAAATTTGCTCATACCTAAATGTAATTCGTAATAATTTATTAGATGTTGTTGTAAAAATACTTTATAAACTTTATGGAGAAATTTGTATATGACAATCTGTCAGCATATTATAATATCTCTAGTAATATTACAATCTAACGGTTTTTACAATTTTACGGTGACATATACAATATGTTGTAGGCGCCAGCTCTTATCTAATGGCCTATATCGTACATGAAACCTACAAACATACTATTTCCGTAAATCTAAAAATCCTGATGCACCTAAAAAAATTCGATAACAAACTAGAATTTTCTGGAACGACAGAAATATTCAAGCGTGGATAATAATAGTGTCGCTGAGTTGTCGAACCCTAACAGAATTCCGGCTCATCAAATAAAATCTAGGCGTCATGATTACGGAGACGGGGAGCTACGTGGAGTAAATGAAGCGAAAATATCATTATGTCGCTCGGAAACTTGCAAAAATTCAAACGAAGCGTACACGAGAATGCGTAGGATTTAGTTGGTTATTTATAACTAGGCTTCAAAATTTATTGAGCGCGTACAGCCGGAATTGTTATGGTCTCCAAGAATTAGAAGTCTCAGATACTTTCAGGAAAAAAGGCTAGGCTAAAAGCCTAGCCTATAAAAGATGATCAGATGTATTGATAGAGAGGTAAAAATGAGGCAGAATTATCTCCATTTTAACAGATATGTAAACGAAATATTTATAAAATACAAGATGTTGCCTGCGACTTAGTGCGCGCAAAATAAATTTTAACACGAACCATACATTTTGCTGTGATAATAATGCATCCCCATGGTCTACTCTATATCTGTGCCAAATTTCATCCAAATATGTCCAGTAGTTTCGGAGCCTATGCAACGCAATTTTAAACATATAAACAAACAAAATATTTCCTTTTTTTAATATTAGTATAAAATAATACTTTTAGATGCAGGGTCCTTTGTTTGGGTAAAATTTTAAAATACGTCGCCATTTTAAGGGGTCGCGAGTGGTTGGGGGGAGGGGTCGGATTCCCCCCTCACCATTTTCACCCGCCGGAAATACTTGATTTCCTTAGAAAAAATAAAAAACAGAATTTTTCAAAAATTGTTTATTCCACTTTATAAACATGTTTTGTAGCTTTTATTAATTCCACGAATGGAATCTTTTCTATATTTCATGTTATTTCGCCGCCACAAATATAATTCAAAATTATATTATATATTCAAAAATAACATCTGCAAAATTGTCTATGTTATTAAAATTGTCTTTTTAAAAAGATCTTTTAACGGCCCTCCACTGGGACTCAATTCTTTGAGTATGAGTCCCATCTTCAGCTATGAATGGGTTGTCACAATCCGATTGGTTGACTTTTCTGTGTATGTAGCCATGTTCTGACAAGCAATCATATGCTTTCCAAAAATCAGTGTGGATGGTGGTGCCAATTTCCACATTATTTAATATAAGTGGCACCAAAACCTCAGTCTGGACACACTTCCAACCTCAAATCTTCAGATCCATCCTCAATCATACCTAGAACCCAATGGCCCTCAATAACAACTGGCTTCAATTATGAGTCGACGGAGCCCCGCACGCGGGGATCCTAAGTCCTACTTCTGAGTGGTTTACAAAAAAATAACCACGATGGCTAAGGCGGTAGCTTCGCTGCGCTACGCTCCCGCCTTAGCCATCTAACCTAACCCAATGAAGTCATATTGGGCCAACTCGGAGTAACACATTTATACTGTTCTCATACATTTCCTATATCACATTATATATAAAATATAACTACCTCGATTATATTTTCTTTTTCCAAATTTCAATTCCATACATTTTGATCGGCGATTCTTTAAAGAAGCGATAAAGAAAATATCTTGGCTCGCCCCCCCTGTACTAAAGCATAAAGATTACGTTCCGTTTTGCATAATTGCAATAATATTTAAGATTTTTTGAAAATTGTTTAAAAATATTTAGACGCAACTCCGGCAGCCAAAATTTCTTTGGGGGGTGTAAGACTAACTCCCTTAAGCCCCCTACACCACCAATACTCTCAAATTCAGGCGACTCGTTATAAAATCTAACCCCTTTGTTTTGAAATATAAAAAAAAACTCTACAAGTAAACACAAAAATAATTTATTACGTTCATTTATCATATTTATGATTGCTTCAATTTGAATTGAAAACTTTCTTTTACACAAACTTTATAAACAAGATATCTAAATACGTACAATGATACTAGTAATACTGCAGCTATAGCCAGTACTAACTCTACTTCATAGTATTCCGCCCAAGTTAGATTGGCACTTGCAGCCCGTAAATGCTTCCCCCCTTTGTGACGAATCAAATGATTTATCCAAAACATGGCTCGATCCAAAGGTTTTAGTGGTTGGTCCAGCAACAGCTCACGAAGTTTGATAACGTTTTTGCGATAGCTAAAACAAAAAGAATAGTAATTTCAAAAACAGATTTCAGTATAACATTATAAGCAATTTTTGATTATAAAAAAAGTGAAAGGCTTGTAAATTTCACAAGTAATGCCTAGTGAAGAATCATTAAAAATCAAATTTTGTTTTTACCTGACTACGGCGAAGAATATGTATATTAGATTACTAACGTAACTACGGTGAAACCACAAGGAAGAGTAATAATTTTGGCAGTCTATTTATATATGTATATACGTACATATTATGTATGTATGTTTGTTCCCCCGTAGCAACTAAACTACTGATCTGATTTTAATGAATGAGGCGAAATAAATTCTTAATAATAGCTCTGGTAATTTGGGCTATAAAAATACTATAACTTATGTTTTCAAAAATATAGTTAATAGCTTATAACCTCTATATTATTTTCATCAGACACTAGCGTAATAATATGTTTTATATGACCCAAGTGTTAATAATAATTATTTTGTATGAATATAATTAATTCAATGCAAGTTACCTTTCATCTTCAATGACCGTTATAACAGCGCTTCTCAAATGTTCTTCAGTCACATCTTCAAAGGATATTTGCTTCCCAATACCAAGTCGAACATATTTCTCTGCATTATACCACTGATCCCCTAAAACTGGTAGTGCTAGCAGAGGCACTCCTGCTGTTATAGCTTCATCAGTCGATTGTAGACCAGCTTGGGTTATAAATAGTTTAATTTTAGGATGCCCTAGAAGAGAAAGATAAGAATAAAGCCCCTTCATCAATTTCGTTTACAGCAGCCGCCTTGTGATTTGTGAATTGTATTTTGTTAAGTCCCATTATAACTTTTTACTAGACATTTAATTAATTACTTGGATTCATTTCATTTCAGTTATATGTTTCATCTACACTTGTATTTTAAATTGTTTTTTATATTAATATAATATCTATGTGGGTACCAGACAACGGTAATTTATTGAATACTCTTATATTATACACATGTTTAAGATCTTTATTTTATTATATGTATACATATTTAATACACATCCATGACCCAGGAACACGGAAAAACTTTTAAAGAGGATAGATTTGTATTTATGTGTATGTTTGTAATGAATAAACTCAAAAATTACTGTGCCGATTTCAAAAGTTATTTCACCATTAGAAAGCTACATTCACCCTGAGTAATATAGGCTATACTTATTTATTACTAAAAAAGATTAGGGATCCTTACTAAAATTTTAGTAACGTACCCCAAGGTGTAAAAAAATGTCACAAAACATATGTCATCGCGTGCGCTGCGGAAACTTTTGATGATAGAAAAGTACGTTCTACAATATTAGAGAACATCCGTACATTCATCCTCACAAACTTTCACATTTATAATATTAGTTGGATGGATGGATGGATGAATGGATGGATAGATGGATGGATGGATATTTGTTACATTTTCACGCAAAAATTACTGAACGGATTTTGATGAAATTTGTTATATTATATGTTATGTATGTTATATTATATATTATATATGTTATGTATGTTATTACTAGCTTGAGCTCTGGATTAAAACATAGGCTACTTTTCATCCCGAAAAAGTACTGTGTTCCTCTGGGATACTGTATTTACGCGGGCGGAGCCGCAGGTAACAGGTAGTTATGTAATAAAATAAAGGTTGATAAAAATAATTAAACATAATAAGTTGATGGAACATACTCAAAAGATCAGCTTGAGGTAACCACTTCGACAGCTTCATATTTTTCGTACTACCAGGTAGCTCGTCAGTATCCCATTTCCACAGCACGTCGTATGGCAGTTGGCCCAAAACTTTGGAAATTATTTCCACTTTATCCTGAGGCAGCAAAGCAGATAATGCATTCGTTCCAAAACTGACGTAAATGACTCCATGCTTTGAGGAATCTAAATAGTTTTTGAGGTCCTGAAAAAATATAAACATCGCAAATTTTATGAGCAACTAGTTTGTGCTTAAGACAAAATGTTCTTTATATTTTGATATAATTTACATAAGGAAGCCTTAATTATCTCTTAAGTACGTTTTAAAACAAACGGATAACTATTAGCTTCTTGTTACAAATGGAGTGATAAGATATATATATAATTATATATATACACATGTATATATATATATATATATATGTGTCACCGTAAAATTGTAAAAACCGTTAGATTGTAAAAAAAACTAACAAGATTTTAAAAATATGTCAAAAGATTAAAAACTATAATATTATATTTATAATCTAACGAAAAATATTATGTCAAATTATAGGCAACATATTCGCGTCGGAAGTCTATCAACATTTTACAATTTCACTAGTTTTATTACAATCTAACGGTTTTACAATTTTACGGTGACATATATATAAAAGGCAAAGCTGATTGACTGGTGTTTCAACGCACAGGCTAGATCCGTGAGGCTAGAAATTTGAAATTTGCACATATTATATTTCTCACTAGCTTTTGCCCGCGGCTCCGCCCACGTAAATACATTATCCCGCGGGAACGCTACTTTTTCGGGATAAAAAATATCCTATATCCTTTCCCGGGGCCCAAAGTATGTCATCGTACCAAATTTAATAAAAATCGGTTCAGTAGTTAGAGCGTGAATAGGTAACAGACAGATAGACAGACAGACAGACTTTCGCATTTATAATATAAGTATAGATATGACCTAGGCATCCACTAAGGTAAGATTTTTCAAAATTCAACCCCCAAGGTGATCAAATTGTGGATGATTACACTTTCATCCATAATTAACCTAATTTCACGCAAGCGAAGCCGTGGGCGATGAATGCTAGTACTTTGATTATATATAATACTAGCTTTTGCCTGCAGCTTCGCTCGCGTGAAATTGGGTTTAAGGCAGAGGGAAATCTTGTTCGGGAAAATACCAGTACCAAAATTGAACATACGGTGTATATTTTAACCCGTGCAACGCCGGGTTTCGCAGCTAGTATGAATATAATTAATGCAGCAATCGCAAATATTAAGGTGCCTAGTTTTTCAAAGATTAAATATTTAACTTTCGCAATCTTGTCAGATTTATTTTTCAACATGATGACAATATCTTATGTCAAAATAAAAATAAAGCTCCCCACTCACGGGCTATCGATTGCTTCGATCAAATTGGAAATTAATTCGTATTTGAAAGTAAATTGCTAACGACAAACTATTACACAAAATGATTAGTGTAAGACCTACCAGCTAGTTTTTGCGGTGGGGGTCAAAAGTTGGAACAAAATTTACGCGTATATATACGAGTTTCATATAAAAAGTGTAGTAAGGTAGTCCTAGGATCTCAGACTATATTTAATTTTTATCTAAACCGATTTACTTGCAACTACGAATCCAGTAAATGTTTAAATTGTAAAGACTAAATCGATCGATCGCTTGTGAGTGGGAGCTTTAAATCAAAAGCACTAAGGAGTATTTATATCAACTTTAAAGCAAATCGCTCCCAAACAACTTTCTTTCCCTTTTTATTCCCGTTAGGGGACGAATTTCAATAAACTATGATACACGAATTCCATCAATTCTGTTACATAACATTTGTTCAAAATATGAAGTAGATTGGACCAAGGAATCACGTTGCCCCATACAAACTGTTTTCCCCCTTTTCACCCCCTTAGGAGTCGAATTTCGAAAAATCCCTTCTTATCGAATCCCTACGCATTACAAAGAGCAAGCCCTGCAAGTTTCAGGTCTCTACGATCAGCGGTTTAGGCTGTGCGTTGATCCGTCAGTCATTCAGGACAAAGGATTTTATATGTATAGATCTTTGATTAATTATTACATAGATACGTTATATCCTTACAAAACTGACAATATTTCTGTGCCACGACACAGATTGACATGGGACGCTGTCAATGTGTCAACGTCGCATAGTAACACAAAACACGCTATTACTCGCGGAGCACACTAACCAAAATTGGCCCGACTCGGGCCAATTCGAGTCTTCATTTTTACGCGTTTATAACATATCTACCTCTTTTTAATATTATATATCTATGGTATAGATAGATAATAATAGAAGCGAAAGTTAACTAAAGTCATTATTTTAGAATTAATTTCTAGGTTTTTTTTAATACTCAGTTCAAAATATATTCGAATAATGAAACGATAGTTAAATTATGTGATGCTCGCACGTGACGGAGGTTACATGCTGTCCTTATCCATTAATTCATGTACCTCGTAGAGGAAGCAACAGACTGTTAATAATAAATAGGAGGGCTATTAACAGCCTGTTGTTTCCTCTAATATATGAAATAATTATCCCTTAATTTTGATTTTAGTTTTAATATTCGGCTGTGAGAATAATTTAGTTACCGCTGGTAGTTCTTTCCTTTCTATTTGATGAAAGCCTCCCAAGAAAACAACATTTGGGGATACTGGCTGGTTTTCGACCCATAATGAATGAATGTTCAAGAACAACATATCGACATTTTTGTATAATTCTGGAATAGAAGGTACTTCAGCACCGAAATATTTTTTCAACTTGTCATGTTCTTCTTTTCCTTTCAAATGCTTGTAGAACACTTCTTTTAAGTATACGAATATCTTCTTTACTTTGTCCCAAAATGTCAGGTTGTAGAATGGCCGACTCATTGGCGAAGGATATAGGATTGGATGTGTCTGCAATCCAAATGCGTCTTGTGTATCATGGTTACCACCATAGGAACTAAATAACACAACAGGCGCTTTAAAAATATGAGACACTCCTAGAAAAGGACGCGCTAAATCTTCTATTAATATAAGATCAAAATGAGTTCTATTTTTGAATATTACGTCTTGAACTTGCGGATCTTGAAGCTGAACATCACATATTTTTGTAAAGAACGTTGAAAACACTGAACCATCTGATAGTTTATCTTTTATTTCACTTTTATGCCATTGACTACTAAAACGACGTAATGTTTCATACGAGTAGTCATGGACATCAATTTCTGTTAAATTATTCGGAGCTTCTGTCTTCTTATACACAGGATTTGGCGTTATCACAGTTACTTCATGACCTCGCTTTATCAACTCTAGAGTAAGTTTCCTAAACACTATTTGATGACTCAAAGAAGGCATCGGATATATTGCTAATATCCTAGCTGATTTTGTTTTCACTAGTACATCAAAAATAATTATTACACATAATATTTTCAGACGCATTGTTAAGACTAAAAGATGCCCACGACGTGAAGTTAAAGATTAAACTGAGTGGTACTTGCGTCTGTACTTAAATAAATATAATTTCTTTAATTATTATGTTATTCAATGCCTTGATATTAACAGTACCTTGATGATACAGGATCAGATACGCAATAACTTGACTACCTTGGTGGTAAGGAGCAAACAGTTTTTGTAGGAACCAAATTAAAAATCTACCTTGGTAACAGATACTTTAGTTGTAATTTTTTTTTATTTAAAATATATGTTTATTAATTTCAATTTCAAATTTTATTATCTTTTTAAGAAATAAGCAAAATTGAAAAAAATAAGTTGTATTTTCCAACACACTTCTGAAAATAATTTATTTAAATCTATCTAATTAATAGTATACACATGCCTAATTAAAAGATAATGTTAACTGATTGCTACATTATTTTTAAGTAATAAATAGCCAAATTGTACAGACAAAGTCGCGGGCAAAAGCTAGTAAAGTCAGGCAGTTCACACAACCATTCCATTGGCTTATCGTGGATATTATGAGCAATATCCAATTGCTCATACCCGGTTCATTATCCAGGTAAATTTTGGATATTAGCTGCAAAATGCACAAATTATTATCAGGGATGGTTATCATTCCGTCATTTATCGGGTAATCACCATTGCCGATTTCAAGTAGGAGGTTGCATATCCACCAGCACTCTTTTTCGCCTAAGTATGCCCGCATATTTTTCGAAAGCTTGAGGATTTTAATTAGAGGCCATAAACTGGATCTCTTAAGACACGCCTTAACTTCATCTGCTCTAGTTCTTTTCAGGTGTAATTATGTGCCATTTTTTTGTTTAAATCTATTTTGTTTTATGTTTTTGTGCAATTTTCGTGAAATAGATAGAAATATATATTTAAATTAAGTTTGACCTATGATAATATTATGTAATAGGGTTCTTAAGGCTTTACCTCTTAGATACGCAATAAAAATGTAATGTGAAAGATATAGATAGATTGAGGAATGTGTGACAAAATTGTATCCAATACCTACTGTTATTGCTTATTAAACAAAAGCATAGTCGAGCTCCGTGGCCTAGTGGGTAGACCGTTTGGTTCGCACTCGAGAGAGTGCAGGTTCAAATCCCAGATTGTGGCGTGTACCAATGAGACTTTTTCAGATCTCAAGTACATTATATGGACGCTCTAACGGTGAAGGAAAACATCGTGAAGAAACCCGCACATAGTTGGCCCCAGACATTGACTAGTCATTCCTCTGGACTAGGCTGACTATGTTGTGAGAATGCCGTATGCTTACGGGTATGGGCAACCATACGACATTTAAAACCAACTGTCCCAGGCATTACAAGTACTTCGCTCGGAGAATACTGTATAAATCATCCATTAACGGATGAAAAGGCCTAAGTTTTTAGTCGTAGGAGAATTTTATTCTAGTTATACGAAAAAATAATTACCTAATACTTTAAGGATCATGACTGATGATTAGAATCATCAATCCATCGAGTCCAATATCTCAGTAGACATGTAATTCTGTGAGTTTTTAACATAAATACGTGCCTGGGAGATCGAGCTTTGCTCGAAGTTTTAGTAGAACGATAAATTAACTAAAGGTAAACAAACAACCATATAAAACAAAAAAGAAAAAAATCGTGCTTTCTGGATTCGAACCCGAGACATCAACTTGCCAACAACGCAAAAAGCCCAACGCTAACCCAGCCGCCAGATAGATTTGACATCGTCGGAATTACTTTTATCTTGATCGACGAAAGAAGAACATAATATTATTTAAAATTTTTAAATGCGCCATTTCTCAGGTATTAGACCTAGCTACATCGACTTTTCACCCCCAAAGCTCCCTGGATAATAAATTTAATGGAAACACAAGATTTGCTCGCTTAAAATAAAGAGTCGTAAGTATTTAGTTACCATAAAGAACGAATATTCAACGAGGCTTGATCATTATCACTAATATTAGGTAGTGAACATAGTCCCCTGGGTTTGGTAGTAAACATGGCGTCCCAACTGTTTCGCCAAGGTTTTATGGGTATTAGTAAATCCCTAGTAATTACGATTAGTTTTGACGAGTTCAATTTATAGTTTAGAATTGATACAATTATAATAAATTTCAATTACCTACTGAGCTATAAAGATATAGCAGAAGATAAAATTTGGACACAAAGTTCTTAATTGACAAGAATCATTTTTGCTAAGTTTTGTTATACTTTAATACTATTTTATAGAAAACTCATTTTGTTTCCTTTCATTAATATCGCTGTCTTTTTCTGAACATAATAACGACGCGACGTGACGCAGAATCGTTAATCCAAATCCAATTTACTACATTTCGCCATTGATAGATTAAGTTAATTAAAAATAATTGAGTGTGATTAGCCTTAAAATTAACACGACGACAATGCATTATATCAATTATAATTATTAATAGTTGTCAAAGTCTTTCCTCCGACCCTGGGTTGACATTTTTAGGTCAAGGAAGGAGTTTATTATACTTCACCTACTCAATTCAAATTCAATTGTTAATTTAAACGTAAACAAAAGGATTAAAATCGACCAAATTAATGTATTTTGTCTTTTTCAATGCACGGTAAATAAAGTGACGACATGTAAATTGGTAGCATGCACAAGTAACATTATTAAATTGGTCATTTAGAGGTGTAAAAGTAATGAAATATATGTATTCGTTACTTTGTCGATTAGTACTGACTCGTTACTATAATATCTTTACGTTACCCTTACTTCTGATGAAATAATTAAATAAGTAACTGGTGAAAAAGTAAGTATTATAGGTTATCTATATATTCCACTGTATGTAAGACATGGCCCCATATTGATGACCTCATGCGAGCAGCGCTCCGTTCTGGAGAGTCGGTGTCGGTAAAACATAGGATCAGCAAAAGTTTCAATACACGCATCAACGCTACTTGTGTGAACTGAAACAGCTTAGTACCCATACTACGAAAAATGCGAGTAACGAAATGTATTCGTGTGTAACGTTTCATTACTTGGTATTAGACCCGGCGGACCCGTTACTCAGTACCGAATACATCTGGTTTGCTACAGCTCTAGTAGTATTATGCACTATAAAAAAACTTGTTGTCTTTGTTTAAGTTTAGATTAAATTAGATATTATATATAATATATAATCTGTATGTGTGATATGTGTAGCTAATATATTATATTTATGCCACAGATTAAATAAAAAGGAACAGATAAACAGCTACATAGTTAGCTTTCGATTTGATTGCACTACTACGAGCATACGGTGTGTCCACGATTGTGTGGAGAAATTGTGGGCCATTGAAGGGGACGAACAAATTTTCAAATTTGGATCTATGTGGATCGTTCTATGAAAGCTGTTTCTCTGTACGTAAGTAGGTATACGAGTATATAATATTTCATACTCTCTGCTTCATACTCTACTAAATCCTACTAATATAAATGGGAAAGTTTGTGAGGATCACAGAACACTATTACTCGCGGAGAAGAAGGTCGACTTCATACAAAAAAATTGGGACCAAATTAGCGCCTCTAGTGAGCTGCCCCCTCAAACTTTTAACCGCCTACCAACAAAGGAGGACTATATATTTGATTATATGAATATGGCGGGAAATTGAAGATACGTAATTAAAGTTTAAGTTAGCGTTAAATTTCTCTTTAGAGTTAAATTTTACATTTCAACAAAACCGTGCAACCACCTCCACGGCCAAATAGTCACTACGTTACAAACCGTTCGTGAGCCCTTATATACATACGTCTAGTGTTTTCGCTAGCGCGATCTAGAAGCGGCATAGTGTCTATTACGCGCCATCTGTTGTGGTTTTTAAGTAACTTTTATGTAATATTAACCATGTAAGACAGAGAGCGATATATTGAAATATAACCATTCTTATCGCACCGAACTGCCCCCTTTTTGGTCCAAGGTCATTCATACAGAGTCGACCACCCCTGGTGAGGATGGATGGATGTTTGTTACTCTTTCACGCAAAAACTACTGAACGGATTTCGATGAAATTTGGTATGGTAGTAGTTTAGGCTCTGGATGAAAACATAGTCTACTTTTTATCCCGAAAAAGTACAGTATTCCCGTAGGATACTGTATTTACGCGAGCGGAGCCGCGGGCAACAGTTAGTACTTGCATTATATTTTGTCTTGGCATAATGGAATAACTTCATACACTGCACTGGGACAATGGGACACTTCAAAGAAGAATTATTTCATACTTTGTAATGCTTATGAAAATACACAAAACTATAATTAGGTATCTACATGATTGTTGAAAAGTATTAATCAATTAATGTACTGTACCCCAAGCAGGAACATTTTGCGGTATCGTTACGTGTACGTAAACGAGAAATATGAGGAATATTGTATGGAAATTTTAGTTCCTTTTACGTCCGCTAGGGGCGCTTTCATTGTTTTCATACAATATTTCTCGCTTACGTACACGTTACGATAACGCAAAATGTTCCTGCTTGGGGTACAGTACACGTATGTCATAATATCTACTTCTTTGTATTTTTATGGAAATAAAAAAGTTTGAGTTTATAAAAAATCGAGATTTCTGTTTTTGTGTTATTTCCATGATATATTATATTGAATGTAGCGAGTAGTTATTACTGAAAAATCAAAAATAAATTCAGTAAAAATTTTATAGACATTTCACAAATGCAATTCTTCGTGTAAAATACAATAGGCTTTTGATATTTCCCGATATATTCCGACAATTGTACACATTTGACTGTGGTGTCATACAAAACCAAATTTTATTCGTTTCACTAGCTCTATAATAGTAGGAAACGTTTGGAAAGCCTATTCTAATATCTCTGGCATCGATATCCCGTACAATAATTGTTCTATATGTGGCACAAAGGAGTATATAAAGTACAAAATATTATTATTAATATTACCTATTAGTTTTAAACACAGTTAACAGCCTCCGTCGTCTAGTAGTTAGAGCATTGGCTCTCGACTCGGAGGTCGTGTTGGTCCAATGCGGGAATCGCATCCCGCATTGGAACAACAAAAAATGTTGTTTCCAAGTTTGGTTAGGACAATACTGACTGATCACCTGATTGTCTGACAAGAAAGATGATCCATGCGTCGGATGGGCATGTAAAAAGTCGAACCTGCGCCTGATCTCTCGTCAGTCGTATCGGTTATCCGTCCGACTGGATTCTGAGAGTAAAGGAAGAGAGAGAGTGCTCTTATGTACTGCGCACACACTTGGGCACTATAAAATTACTCCTACGTTACTGGTATTGTTTCAATGAAACCGGCCACCGTCACCGAGATCGCTGTGTGAGTTTATTAAGGTTTAAATGTTAAGTACTAACACTATAGACTATTGGTCTGCAATAAACGTATTTTATTTCATTTAACCCTAGACACCTAACCTTCGAATATACCTGTTTAAACCTAACCATTCGTCGATTTGACGAAAAAATTTTGAGGCGTATAATTTTATCTATTACCTGCACATGTTTCGGTTAATTTTAATACTTAAATATATGAAACAAGTATTATTTTAGTAAATAAAATAATAAATATCTATTTTGATACAAAAATGTTTATTTTATATCATATTCTGTAAGACCCTAGATAGAATCTCCTAAAACTCTAATTAAGAGTTTCAGGAGATCAAGAAAACACTTACTTATAAAAATAAAAATTTGAAAAAAAAACTAACAAAAATATCATTTTCTTCTTTGGCGAGACTAAACTATAATAGTCTTGTCATATAGGAAGACATATAAAAACTAATATTTTGAAGCGCATTTTACACAAAAATCAACTTTAAGTTCACCACAAATTGCAGTCTTGCATTTTGAGCAATAAGTCTTCGTCATGCGCCTTTTTATATGAAAAGACCAAAGATTACCTTTTTCTCGTAATTGTGGCCTCCACTAGTTGAACGTCATTGTTGGTTGATAACTGACTTTCACTAAGGTCTTCATCCATCTTCGCTAGTATGTCTTTGATTTATTATATTTCATATATTTCGCTATCAGATGACTTCTCTAATGTACTGACGTCTTCCTGGTCCAATATTAAAAGCGTAATATATTCATCAGATAGCATTCGTTTAGATGCCATGGTTAAAGCTGCAAAAAATTAATGCCATGGTAAAACTTACAGAAATACACAAACCCTAACCATTCGTCGAAACGACAACTATTTTTGTAATATATCTAAAAATAAAGTACTTACGCGCCAGATCCGATCGCCTTCCGAAAAGCTCGACGAACACTGAGTTGATAAGCAGCGCAGCGGTGATCGGAGCCCGCGCCGAAAAATAGCAATATTTCTATTATGACGTGTTCGTCGATTCGACAAAGGTTAGGTGTCTAGAGTTAAATTATTTTATTTCATTCTTTCCCTAGCCACCCTAAGTTTGTATGGAGGAAGGATATAATTAATGTTCGTGATGTTTTGTAAACGATTTGCATTGATTGTCTATTGAAGTTCTAAAGCTAGTCATTTAGGTAGAGCTAAAACTGAAAACATTTAACAATCTACATAGCAACATCGATAGTGAATATCTGTATGAAAATTTTCTTTGTACAAGCTGTCGAAGTTTGTTAAATGCCTTATTCGTACAACTTTGTCCTAAGTTTAATTCAGAATGTGTATGATAAAATTGCTTAAACGTCGCAATAAATCATATTTTGCTTTAACTGATTCTATCTGTTTGTTACGATAAGATTTGATACAAAGTAAATTTAGAGTAAAATAAAAATACTGGTTTGATTTAATATTTCACATAAAGTTATTTATGATGTTAAGAGGTTACTTTTGTATGATAATGGCATTTCACATGAGGGTTAATTCTGCTAAATAAAACCTGCAATAATAGAATTACAAGCAATTCCTGATACGCTAGGACTGCCAAACCGGTATTCTCAATAATCAGCGTCAAACGCGTTTTGTTTGGTTCAAGCTTCACAAAATCAGAGGGGCAATTCTGCTAAATAAAACCTGCATTTATACAATTACAATCAAGTCCCGACACGTTTACACTCTTAAAAGGTGTTTTTATGACCAACGTAAAACGCGTTCTGATTGGTTGAAACGTCATTAAATCCGTTCATGGTAACATGTCGCTACACTTTCAATCCAAACAAAGTTAAATTAAGTCTACTTTAAATACGAGAATTGAGGTTCAGTTTATGATAACAAGTCACTTCACTTATAATACAATTAAAATTAAAATGAAACTCTATGTTAAAATACGAGAGTTGAAGTTCTGGAGGCACATTAGTAAGAAATTTACGCATTGCCAAGTACCTAACTTGGCAATGCGTAAATTTCTTACTCAATTATTTCATCGACGTCAAAGAAATTCCGTCGCCTCCGTCGTCTAGTGGTTTAAAGCTTGGCTTATGTGGATTCAATTCCCGCGTTGGATCAACAAAAAATGTTGTTGTCAAGTCTCATAAAGGCAATGAAGGCTAATCTGATTGTCTGACAACAAAGATGATTCATGCGTTGGTCGGGCAACTTTTTACAAAAAGTCGGTCCTGCGTCTGACCTCTTGAGAGAGAGTGCCCTTGTGTACTGCCCATACCCTTAGGCTGGACTAGCATCAGCGTGGGAGCTATTAATTATTACATGTTAAATCTTAGATTTAGGGGCAAAAATATTTACTAGACCAATAAAAGTGAAATCAAAGCATTATTTTATCATTATTGTAATCAAAAAATTACAATTTGGACATTTTTTTATTATTAGTCGAAGGTGGGTCAAAATCTTGCCCTAACGTCACTGCGACCCAAGTGGATCTATTGTGACTCCTTCGCGTTATAGTACTTCCCCCAGGCCTATGCTGCTCATGAACTGAACAATATGGTTGGGGTTGGTGCTACGAATTTCCTCCGTAGTGGAGTATTCATTTAGGTCATACTGTCTTTAAATCAACACGTCTGTCAAACACCACGAGCCTATTGTAATTAATTACGAAACGCCTTGGTCCAAAGTTGGTCCAACCCACCATTGTTCGAATGCAAAAGGAACAAAATAGAGCAGCTAAATATGACAAATGACGGAATTTAGACGCACTCCTTTTCACACTTTAGGGTCAATTCACACCTAAACGAAACGATACGCGACATGGCGCTGCATTTTTAAGATAACTATTCAAAATTGAACTTTATTCATAGCACAAGAAGATACACGTTTTATTGTAAGAGTACGAATAACGGGCAATTGGCCCACCACACTTTCCCACCACTGCAACTCCTGTGTAACCAGGATCGACAGTGGTAACCAACCGCAAAAACCCTTTGATATGATCTCAGGCGTACCCGGGGGACATGCTAAATCTGTCTTGGAACCCGCAACGAAATTAATCAGAAGATTGTAGGAGTAGGAAGCATTCCAGTTTCCCTCCCTAAGCTAAGCGGGAGACAGCAAAAATGAAGTAAATGAGAGTACGAATGTCAGGTGTAGGCTGCACAGCACATGTGCAGTGTATGAATGAAGTCATAAAACGTGTATTATTTTGTGTAAGGGCCGATCACAACTCACACCGAAATGCCAGCGAAGCGGCCAGCAGCATAACTGCCATTTAATTTTAAAATTTATCTTCATTACTATTCGCTTGAGACAACAGTCGTCGTCGGCCATCGGCGACATCACTACCATTTCGGTGTGAATCGGCCCTAATGAAATAATTTCAATTATGAATAGCTATCTTAAAACTGTGCGAACTAACTCGTATATTTTACCCACCAAAAACATTTTGTAAATAACCTAACCAAGAGCATGTCAGGACATGTCTAAGGAGGGTTCCGTAACTATAAACGCGTAATATGCTTTTTTTTTAATTACTCCAAAAGTTACTATCCGATTTGGTTCATAATAATTTTCCTATAGAGTTTTTAGCATGATCTATCAGCATGAAAATTTGCAAGTTTCTATCTCCTATAGTTTAAAAATGCTAGGGGGGGGACCAACTTACAAACGACTTTAGAGGCCGATTACTCGAAAATGGTCAACTTTATAAAAAAGTAACGTATAAAACCTTGCCTTTATTTTAAAAGACCTATTCTACGATACCCCACACGATGGGGTAGAGTGAAAAAATATTTTTCATCCCCACTTCACATGTATGGAGAGCCACCCCTAAAATTTATTTTTTTATGATCCCGAAACCGTGATCTATACACAATCTATAACTGCACCAAATTTCATCAATTTATATTCATAGTTACAGGAGCTAGAGGCGCGGACAGACAGACAGACAGACAGACGGACAGAGCGAAACTATAAGGGTTCCTTAAGTATTACGGAACCCTAAAAACTAGCCAAGTCTCGATGGAGCTGCTTGTTTATCTCTAAAAAGTAATGAAATCTAGACTAAGTCGTGCCAAGTCTAAGGATCCTTACTGCGATTTATTTATTATTATAGTTAATGTTGTGTGACTTGGCCCTTGAAAATATTTTATACGTTAGAAGCAAAGAATATATATTACTAACGTATTAGAAGTCAATTTTGTTTACACGTAATGTTATATCAGATTCTGTTGTAACTACCTATGTTTGTTAAGCGAGATAATAGCCCATACTGGTATTGGTAATTGGACGCTTGTGTCTTATTTTAGGCCGTTGTTGATTGTATAACACATGTATTGGAGCAATGGTGTCATGGAGCCCCTTTTGTACCCTTGTGTACTCTTCAACGGCCAAGTCACACAACATTAACTATAATAATAAATAAATCGCAGTAAGGATCCTTAGACTTGGCACGACTTAGTCTAGATTTCATTACTTTTTAGAGATAAACAAGCAGCTCCATCGAGACTTGGCTAGTTTTTTACAGAATGTTTTTGGTGGGATTTCACTTCTTTTTGTAGAAACATAGGAATATTGATTTATTTTACTAGATTTTAGTGTAACTTGTTTATTTAATTTGTGTAATGTTCGAGTAGAATAAAGTTAATTGTTCGACTATTTCTTCTTGTAAACTTGTAAGTATAAGTATAAAAGCCAGTCTAGTCTTATCCAGAGTTTTCCTTTAATTTTATTTTTATGCGTATTAAAAGCAGCAGGGGAGGCATTCGCCGAGCAGTGGGACGCTACCGGCTAGATTAAATTAGAAGATGTGTCCCACTTCACTGGATTTTTGCAATGACAGTCGATTTTTTTATGTACCAATAGTAGAAGGGGGCATTGCCATATCTCTAATCAGCTGAGACCAGCTGAGGGTTCTTCATAAGATACTTCAGACCTTCGATTTTTGACATCAAATGAAGTTGCCCACCAAGTTGAATATTTTTTGTAAAGGCAGTATGTCGATCTCTAATAGTTTGGTTGGGCTCTTGTGTTTGCTAATAAGGGTCACCAGGTACTCCAGATCTTCGATTATCCTAGTTTTTATAGTTTTTTCTTTATGTGGCCATTAAACCCTAACTCTGTACCAAATTTCAGCTCTCTGAGTTTATGGGAAGTACTAGTTCTATTTTGATGATCATGAGTGAGTGAGTGTATAAGTGAGTGAGTGAGTGAGTGAGTGTCGTAAATGCGAAACTTTGCTTTCGCAAACAGACTTAAAATTTTGGATTTTAAGTACGTGATTATACTTTACTGCATGACGAAAATTTCTGTGTTCTGGTCTTATCCAGAGGTTCTCAAATAGGGGCCTGAAAATGCGGCGAAATGGTTCCAGTAAATAATGGTACGGCAGTGTTTGCTTCGCGCTCGACTTGGCGGGGGCACTGCCGTGCCCTCAGATCGACGTTCTGGTCTTATTCTGAGGTTCTCAAATAGAGGCCTGAAAATGCGGCGAAATGGTTCCCGTAAATAATGGTACGGCAGTGTTTGCTTCGCGCTTGACTTGGCGGGGGCACTGCCGTGCCCCCAGATCGATTATCCTAGTTTTTATAGTTTTCCCTTTATGTGGCCATTAAACCCTAACTCTGTACCAAATTTCAGCTCTCTGAGTTTATGGGAAGTACTAGTTCTATTTTGATGATCATGAGTGAGTGAGTGTATAAGTGAGTGAGTGAGTGAGTGAGTGTCGTAAATGCGAAACTTTGCTTTCGCTTAACTTCGGAACTAAATGACCTACAGACTTGAAATTTTGGATTTTAAGTATGTGATTATAGCTTACTGGATGACGAAAATTTCTGCGTTCTGATCTTATCTAGAGGTTCTCAAATAGGGGCCTGAAAATGCGGCGAAATGGTTCCAGTAAAGGATGGTACGGCAGTGTTTGCTTCGCGCTCGACTTGGCGGGTGCACTGCCGTGCCCCCAGATAAATAGAACTCGATGAATTCTAGAAACTATATTCAATGGCGTTGAACGATTTTTTCTGTAATATTTTATACTTCTTATATAAGTACTATCTGTCCTGTGCACTTCACAAAAATTAATTAATAAAACATCGCGATACCAAATTAAAAATATGAACTCTTCTCAAATCTACTTGAACACACACAAAAAATTTCATAAATATCGGGCTAGCCTTTTAATAGGAGTTTAATTGGAAACACATGCATACACGCATAGAAGATTTTTTTATTTAAATTAAATTTCTAATTGGCTCTCTTAAGCTAATATTACTTACTATTAATTTTGCTGTTGAATCTCCTGTAAATAAATACATAAATTAAATACTGAACTAAACTAACTCTAAAATGGGATAAGCAAATTTCTAACCGAACTGTGATCAAAACAATATCTCTGTTAATAATTTTGATGAAATTTGGTATGGTAGTAGTTTAGGCTCTGGATATACATTATACATATGGAACATAGGCTACTTTCTATCCCGAAAAAGTACAGTAATCCCGAGGGACACCATATTTACGCGGGCGAAGCCGTGGGGAACAGCTAGTTAACTCATAAAGCCGATTTTCCAAAAACCTCAAAGTCTCAGCTAAACCAAGTCTCTGCCCTCATACAGGCATATTATATATTATATTATGTTACTACAAATCTGGATTATTTCATCCAAGTTTCCACAAACTCATATTGCAAGTTGGGTCAAAGTTTTCAAAGAATTTTCTCCAATGTGTCGTAAGTTGCCACCTCGTTTAAAAGACATTAAAAAACCAAAGTTCTCCGTCATCTATCAAGTTGGCTTAAGCGACTAGATTAATGTACTTTCTTCGACGATGGACTTTAGTTCTAGCAATAGTGAAAAGGTTTTTGATTCAAATATTGTTAACGTTTGCCTACGTGTTTATAAGGAACACTGTTTGAGATAATTTACTAGACAAATATAATAATATGTTTGATTTTATTACTAATGATTTTAGCTAGAAATACTTACTAGCGATAGCGCTATTATATATTCAGACAGACAGATACCCCCGGCGTATCTGTCTGTCTGAATATTCGTGATAGTCTCAAAAACTACCCAACGAATACTCATGTAGTTTTCATTTATCGATAGGCATACAGCATACTTAAAATCCTTTAGATGTGTACAAAATACTTTAAGCCTTTAAATCTATAACAGGGCTGTCCATTTCATACGTTCTTGGGCCAAGAATGTAATAAGATGAAAATCGTATGTATAGATAGATTTAGATTAATGAGAGACTTGTATAAAATTGTGTAACTTTTGGCAATCTGAGAACAAAGTTATGACCTGTTTAGTGAAAGTGGGGTTATGTTTTCAATAGCAATAAAACTTTTTAACACTGTATCAATTTTTTTTTTTTTATGTAATGAACCAGGAAACGAGCAGACGAATCGCCTGATGGTAAGCGATTACCGCCGCCCATGGACACTCGCAGCAACAGAGGAGTTACACTTGTAACTCCTCTGGTGCTGCGACTTGCGTTCCTGATCCTTAAAATCCCCAATCCCCCCATGGGCCTCCGGTAACCTCACTCACTCGGCGAAACACAACGCAAGCGTTATTTCACGCCGGTTTTCTGTGAGGTCGTGGTATTTACCCGGTCGAGCCGGCCCATATTTGTTGAAGAATGCTTGAAAACTCATAATAATAGGCTTTTTTTAAAAAATCTATTTACGTTCCTTCTTTACAAAACGCCAATTTCATATGTAATGACCTAATATTTCCGCTAAGTGTTAGAAACGAAGCTCAAAATGGGTCTACCTACGAGCTTGTTTATCTACTTTCGATTAAATGAAAAAGTATATCTCTTTTTACAAATTATTATCAGGCCAGTAGTATCTAGTAACCAAAAAACATTTGAACCAGCCTTATAATTGAGGTTTAAGACGAGAAAGGCGAAATCTCATTGAATAGAATAGCGTATAATTAGAGTTCGTAAATGATTCGTTAAGCGAGGAAATCGCGGTAATTGCTGTATAGCTGAATCAAAGTATTTAGTTTCACTTTATGCTAAACGGAGTAAGTGGGTATCTTATCTAAATATACAGTATAATAAAAATTATTCTGTAATCTTACTATTCTGTATCTATACTACTAAAGAGTAAGTTTTTCTTTAAAAAGCCTGGAAAAGTTCCGTACCATTATATTTGTAATAGGTTGGGGAAAAAGTCTTTTCGCATTATAGTATGTATGAACTTGTCATAAAATATCTTGGGCTATACCAATTGTATCTGGCTGATTTTGGTATCATTAAAAAGTTTTAATTTTACAGAAGACAATTCCAAATTCAAATTAGGTAAATTTGAGATTTTCATTTGTTTTTCTTATTGTTAAAATGAGTGATTCTTATGAAGAATTTCGATACATTTTAAAATTTTATTACAAAAAAGGTAAAAATGCAACACAAGCCGCGAAAAAAATTTGTGATGTTTATGGACCTAATGCAGTATCTGTGAGAGTAGCGCAAATTTGGTTTAAGCGTTTTCAATCCGGAAATTTTGATATCAAAGATGCACGTCGCTCTGGTCGCCCTGTTACGGACAAAACTGTTGCCATTTTTGAAAAAGTGGAGCAAGATCGGCATATTAGTAGTTACGATGTAGCTGAAGAACTGGGGATTGACCACAAAACGGTTTTGGCGCATTTGAAAAAAGCTGGGTACACAAAAAAGCTCGATATTTGGGTGCCTCATGAGCTCACTGAAAGAAACCTAATGAACCGTGTACTCATTTGTGATTCTTTATTACGACGTAATGAAACCGAACCATTTTTGAAGAAGCTGATAACTGGTGATGAAAAGTGGATCACATACGACAAGAACGTGCGAAAAAGATCGTGGTCAAAGGCCGTTCAGGCTTCACAGACTGTGGCGAAACCCGGGTTAACTCGCAACAAGGTGATGCTGTGTGTGTGGTGGGATTGGAAGGGCATAATTCATTATGAGCTGTTACCGCCAGGCAGGACCATCAATTCTGAACTGTACTGCGAACAACTGATGAGATTAAAGCAAGAAGTTGAGAGAAAGCGGCCGGAATTAATCAACAGAAGGGGTGTAGTTTTTCACCATGATAACGCTAGACCTCACACATCTTTAGCCACTCAGAAAAAATTACGGGAGTTTGGCTGGGAGGTGTTAACGCATCCGCCGTATAGTCCTGACCTTGCACCTTCAGATTTCCACCTGTTTCGGTCGCTGCAGAATTCCTTAGGCAGTGTCAGGTTGACATCACAAGAGGACTGCCAAAACCACTTGTCGCAGTTTTTTCATCAGAAGCCCCAAAAATTTTGTAGCAATGGGATCATGTACCTACCAACAAGATGGCAAAAAGTTATTGAACAAAATGGCACCCATATACTTTAGTCACTTGTAAATAAACTTTATAAAAAAACCTTTTGAATTTTTATATAAAATGCGAAGAAACTTTTTCCCCAACCTAATATCTACACTAATATTATAAAGAGGAAAACTTTGTTTGTATGTTTGTTTGTTTGTTTGTTTGTAATGAATAGGCTCAAAAAGTACTGGACCGATTTCAAAAATTCTTTCACCATTCGAAAGCTACATTATCCACGAGTAACATAGGCTATATTTTATTTTGGAAAAAAATAGGGTTCCGTAAAATATTTGGGTTTTTCGGACACAAGGTGTAAAAAATCAACCGGAAAAGTTACTTATTTTGCGTACGCTGCCTAAACTATAAAAGATAGAACCATAAAATGTTCTAATTAATTGTAGATCTTATAAATATCTACAAAAAAGTCCGCGACACACTATACCTATCTATGTCGAGTGAGGCACAACAACCATTTTTTTATTTAGAAATCTTGATTTTTTTTGGGCTACATTTAAACGCGTTTATTTTACTCATGCTATTAATCCTTATCAAAATAATTTATTTTATCACTAAGTACAGTTTATGTAGATAATATTTGGTCTTTGAATAATTGAAATTGGACGTGTGGTTTTGAAGTTATGGCGAAATTAAAATATTACGATTTCTGCTGCACGGCCCGTTGCCAAAGAATATATGTATATTACTAACGTACCGTCGCGTTGCGAAGTGGGCGTCACCAAGGCGGGGGTGCGCGTGCGGGGGGAGTTTAAATCTATGGTATTTCATACGATAAAAATATACCCACCTACTTATTTCATTGAGTTTTAGTGGGTACCTATATTAATTTGTTTCTGTTTGTTTTAACTAGATTTCGCCCGTTTTGTTAGAGATTTAAAGACATTCTGTAGTATTAGTATCAGTATTGTACCCGTGCGAAGCTGGGGCGGGTCGCTAGTATACTAATATATTAAAAGAGGAAAAGTTTGTTTGTTTGTTTGCATTGAATAGGCTCCGAAACTACTGGACCGATTTTGATGAAATTTGGCACAAATGTAGAGTAGACCACGGAGAAGAACATAGGCTATTTTTTATTGCGGAAAAATGTACGGTTTCTGCGAAATTACCTTTTGCGCGTACGATGTCGCAAGCGACATCTATAAAGTATAATGGTACGGAACCCTACCCTTCATGTTTGCTTATTTATTATTTCGCTATTTTTGTATGAAGTTTTACAAGTCTCTTGAACTAACAAAGTTATCAAAGCCTTTATAGTTCTCCTTCAAAGTTCATCACATGGACTACCATCATGATTTTATTCAGAACCTCAATTCTCGTATTTAAAGGAGACAATTTAAACAGTCAATTTTACTTTGTTTGGATTGAAAGTGTAGCGTCATGTTACCGTGAACGGATTTTATGACGTTTCGACCAATCAGAGCGCGTTTCACGTTGGTTTAACGTTCATAAAAACACCGTTCGGGAGTATAAGCGTATCGGGACTTGATTGTAATTGTATTAATGCAGGCTTTATTTAGCAGAATTGCCCCTCAGATTTTTTGAGCCAGCCGATAAGCTTATAGAGGGGGTTTAACCTCGAATTACTAAATAGTAACTACGTAAGTATACCGCCCTATTTTAACAAAAAATAATTAAAGTTACATTATATCTTGCAAAAGGATACCTAAATAAAAAAATCGTATTAACAACCTCTCAATGTATTTAAGACACTTTATCTAATTATAACCCACACTATGAGGTAGACTCGAGAAAAAAAATCATCCGCACTTTACGTGTAGGGGAGACACCCCATATTTTTCGTGATTTTATTTTAGCACTTTGTCGACGTGGCTTATATACATATCCATGCAAAGTATCATCTTTCTACCACTAACCGTTTGGTCAGCAAACCGTAGACGGACGGACGGACAAAACCATAATGCCGAGAACCGGACCTGAACCCTGAAAAACGAAAATGAAAAAGCTTTACTTGCTCTCCCATAACTCGTAAGCTATAGAAAAAATTAAAGGGAAGCGAAATTCAATAACATAGCACTTTGAAGAGATTTATATATACTTTGTCGCAGACACATGTAAACCTTCACAAGGACTTGGAGGACCCAATTGCTGGCATCTGCAATTTATTTGAGCACGAGTGATCGTTGAAACTTGAAGTCCGTCTGCCTTTGATATCATTTAATTATCTGCAGAGAAAGTCAAAGAAAATGTCATTTTGAAAAATATATGTCGTAAAAAGAAGCCAATTAAATTAAGTCAACGATATATTATAAGATAACCTTAGATCAACAATCTATATTAATAACTGAAGTATAAACCCCAGTTTATGAATAATCATTTCAAAATTTATATTAAATGATGAGAATGATGATGTTTATAGTGACTAAGATACTATTGAGGATTAGTATAAGTTAGTATTAGCTAAGATATTACTCGCGGATTTAATTCTTGGCTAGATCTAGTATCTCTAAAATTCAGTGACTGAGTTTTTATGTTCCATGCAATCGGACACGAGAGTCCTTTGAGTGCTTTTCGTTATTCCTCACTTTCGGCTTCAACCCACTTGAAAAATTCATCCCGTATTGGAAAAACTCTTTCTAACTTTTTATCTTTTTAAAGATATTGCAATATATAGTTTCGGTATACAATTAAAATATATACTTTTTATGTAGTTTAATTCGGTAAGTAAATAAATGTGAAAATTTTGCTTTTTTCATCGGATCTAATATTATCGCACTCATATTTCTGTAGCAAAATTCTGCCCATTATAGATAAAGCTAACGAGTTTCTCCATTAGAAGGGTCATCCCTTTTGAAAAATACCAGGGAAATAAGCGAAGGGGAAATTATACATGTCCAGTGATGAATACGCTGAATCTTGATAATACGCTGATAGCAGTGGGATCAAAATCAATGATGCCGCTCATGGATGCCCGCAGCAATCTCTTATGTTCAGTTGAGGAGAGACAAGTGCTTCGCCGGTCTTTTAGGTCTCCAATAGATGTTATCCAGAACCTTTAGTCAAGGTGCATTCGATAATTTCGATGGCGAAGTTCGAAGACAAAATGTATTGGATTTGACATAAAGCATCGCAAGTGACATGTCACGATGACTTAGGTCAAATCCAATATATTTTTGATTTCAAACTTCGACATAGAAATTACCGAATGCATGTCGAAATTATGAACATAATGAAAACAAATAGTCAGATAACTTGTTGTTGTAAAATTTCAATTAGCTTAATAGAAAAATAGTTCAGCATAATTCCTATAAAGATTGGCGAAAAGTTATACAATTTAGAACTCTGATTTTGATCCAGTATACAACGTAAAACATACCTTCATAAATAAAGTACTTCTCCATATTTTAACAGGGTTAGACACTAGACATCCTCCTCAATATAAATATTTAGGTACACCACAGATACGCTAATCCACTTTGCTGTCTTTGTCTGGGGCTTTTCCTAAGTATGAGTCAATGACGTCAGCAACATGGATTGGCGTATCCGTGATGTAAATATAATTTATTATTAAGCGGGACAAAATCTATAAGGCTATGTACACACACGGTAATCTGTCAACACGTGCAATTTAGGCCGGTGTACACGGTTGCATAAATTTCCCCTTATCGGTTTCCACGCCGCCTCCCCTGAGCGGCGACAATTGCGGGCTAACGCTAGTGTTTTATTACATAGATACTCCGAGTTTAATGGCCCGTGGCTTCCCAACGACGTGACGTCATAAGTGACTTTTGATGTGGAAACGTCATCGATCCTGGCTACGAAGCTACTGTCTTTGTGGTGTGTATATGGTACGAACGAGGTATTGGCTTATAGACTGTCTCTAAGTAGCTTGCTAGAACTAAATACTATTTCTTATAATATTAAACCTGTACTAGGTTTAATATTATAAGAAACTAGATTTTGCCTGCAGCTTCGCCCGCGTGAAATTGGGTTTGTCGGAGGGAAAGCTTGTTTGGAAAAATACCAATAGGTACCAAAATTGAATACATAATGGTGTAGGCACTGCACAGCCGTATCAGTTGTATTTTATTTGAATGTTTCCTGCGACTTCGTACACTCAAGAAATCTACCGGGAACTCTACCATAAATAAAATTTAATAAGCTGCAAAAAGTATTCTGTGTTGATTCTAGATAAACTACTACCATACCAAATTTCATCAAAATTCGTTACGTACTTAGTTATTGCATGAAAAACTAAACATATTATGTACATACAAACTTTCGCTTTTAGGTATAATATTAAGTAAGGATTTATTTGTAGCCGATAATTAGTATTTTAACGATATCGAAAATCTTTTGAATGGGAAGACGTTAGTAGGTAATTATTGGCAGTAGGCGCGTAGACTTTGAACTTATTGAAAGTAATTTGGATTGTGATCACCCATCCTAGATGGGACCAAGGCTGAGTTTGAGGGAGATGAGTTAGCAGTACGACCACGAAGCCATCGAGTTTTTCACTTATTCCTCATAGAATCATACACACTAATGATTAGGTAATACCTAGGTAAAGTTTTAACTAATTCATATATCTGGTTATTCTTAAGAATTTTATTATATGTTATTCTTTAGATTAATAAAATAAATAATTATAAAAAGCGATAAAAAGTGAGTCCTATGTGTTTATCCAAAGCCTAAACTACTACGATAACAAATTCCATATAAATTCGTTCTGTAGTTTCTGAGATTAGCGCGCACAAACGGACAGATAAATAAAATAAATCTTAAAAGTCATTGTTTTGTCTTAAAAACTAAAACCTATATATTAAACATTGATAAATTAAGCACAAATAAATTAAATATTACATATAACAACAAAAGAGAAAGAAATTTAATTATACACTCAAAATATTCTACTGAAATAGTATATTATATATCGCTCGGCGATCCGATATATATAATAAATGCAGCAATCGCAAAATATATCTAAGTGCCTAGTTCTTCAGAGTAAAATTTTCATCAAATTGAACTTTCGAATTCTTGTTGACATTTATTTTTCAACATTCAATGACAATATAATATTATGTCAAAATAAAAATAAAGCTCTCCACTCACGGCCTATCGATTGCCTCAATCAAATTAGAAATTTGAATGTAAAATGTATTTGAAAGTAAATTGCTTAAACGACAAACTATTACACAAAATGATTAGTGTAAGATCCAGACCAGCTAGTTTTTGCGGTGGGCGCCAAAAGTGGGAATAAAATTTACGCTTAAATGAGTTTCAAATAAACTCGTATGAGTTTCATATAAAAAGTGTAGTAAGGCGGGCTTAGGATCTCATGGTATATTCAATTTTATCTAAACCGATTTACTTGCAACTACGAATCCAGTACCTAAATGTATAAATTGTAAAGACTAAATCGATCGATCGCTTGTGAGTGGGAGCTTTAAATCAAAAGCACTAAGGAGTATTAATATCAACTTTAAAGCAAATCGCTCCCGAACAACTTTCTTTCCCTTTTTTAACCCCGTTAGGGGATGAATTTCCATAAACTATGATACACGAATTCCATCAATTCTGTTAAATAATGTTTGTGCAAAATATGAAGTAGATTGGACCAAGGAATCACGTTGCTCCATACAAACTTTATCCTTTCTTTTTACCCCCTTAGGAGTCGAATTTCGAAAAATCCCGTCTTATCGCATGCCTATGTATTATAATGAGTAAGCCCTGCAAGTTTCAGGTCTCTACGATCAGCGGTTTAAGCTGTGCGTTGATCCGTCAGTCATTCAGGACAAAGGATTTTATAATATGTATAGATAGTATTTTGATGTGGAAACGTCATCGATCCTGGCTACGAAGCTACTGTCTTTGTGGTGTGTATATGGTGCGAACGAGGTATTGGCTTATAGACTGTCTCTAAATAGCTTGCTAGAACTAAAATACTATTTCTTATAATATTAAACCTAGTACCTACACACATTTATTTAGCTAAGATTTAACTTGTAAATTATGAAAAATGGCACCGATTCCGTAGCAATAGCAAGTAGTTTCTATCATAGGAATACTTTACCAAATCTGTTAGTTTTTTACATTATTTAGACCTGTTCTAGGTAGATTACAAAACTATGAATAAACAAGCAGGTATTTGTTTAAGCATAGTTTTAAAATATTGAGTAAGTGCGGTAATTTTAAGACTGGTCCTTTAATATGGACCACAGGCGTTTTTGATGAATATCCATTGTTTTGACACAGATAAGAAAATATGCAATAATATATCTGCGTACAGAGGAACAGCTTTCATAGAACGATCCAAATTTGAAAATTGTGACGTCACCTTCAAGTTCAACGACCCACAATTGTTAACATGCTTGGTGTAGTGCAATCAAATCGAAGGTATATGTAGCTATTTATCTGTAATCTTTCTTTAATCTGTGGTAATAAGTCAGAGAACTTTGCGTGCTCTGACCGTATGCATCTCTCTCTGGTCGTTTGCAGACCGGTAGTTCTTGGAATTCTTTTACGTTTGCAATAACGCTTGATGTGTCTTTTGAGGACAATTGCTCATAATTTACCATACCACACCAAATTTCATCGAAATTCGTTCAATATTTGTGTGAAAGAGTAACAAACATCAATCCATCCATCCATTCTCATAAACATTCACATTTATAATAATATTAGTAGAATTATTAAAACCAAGTCCCAATATACAATCCATACTAATATTATAAATGCGAAAGTGTGTCTGTCTGTCTGTCTGTCTGTCTGTCTGTCTGTCTGTCTGTTACCTCTTCACGCCCAAACCGCTGAACCGATTTTGATGAAATTTGGTATAGGGATACTTTGAGACCCGAGAAAGGACATAGGATACTTTTTATCCCGGAAAAACGTACGTTCCGCCGCGATAAACGAATTTTGGCGCAACGGAGTTGCGGGCGTCATCTAGTAGTTTATAAATATGGACTAAAACTTACAAATGACCAATATCTTTAATATATTTTATTAGAGAAATACATTTTGAAGGACTTGCCCGTCGCTGTTCTAGGCTATATTAATAAGTTTTCTAATAAAAGTTAGTTGCACCACAGTGTGATACTTAATAGCCCGGCAAATTCAGCGGTTACATAAATATCCATCCATGTTGTGTATAAATCGTCGTATCGTGTCTGCGCCACTACACGTCAAAATGCGAGCGGGATTGTAGCTAGATAGATGCGTCACGTCTATTTATTTATAGTCAATGGCATAGATATGCCATAGATATAGGATAGATAATAGATATACTATATTATAAAGCTGAAGAGTTTGTTTGTTTGAACGCGCTAATCTTAGGAACTACTTGTTCGATTTTTTTTTGTATAGTACCTACCTATATTTATCGAGGAAGGCTTTAGGCTATATAACATTACGCTGTGACCAATAGGAGCGAAGCATTAGTGAAAAATGTTGCAAAAACGGGAAAAATTATTAATGTTTGAGGGCTTCCGTTGCGTGCGCTGCGTAAACAGAAGATCCGATTCTTCGTAATATTGTTCTTCTGCCACAAGAAAATAAAACTAAAAATATAATATACAAAGAAGTACTTTATAATATATTCTTTTAAAAACTTCTAAATAGCGATCATAATAACATAAATTGATGGGGACGAAGACGCGGGCAACGGATAATTTAATATAATATTATTATATAATAGTAAAATATTCATGGGTTATTATTATTTTTAAACACAATCTTTTTAATAAACATATTGTGTCACTGAATTTATCTTTACGATGTTACGGGGATAGGGGATCACGGAAGACCAGGGACAGTGGCAACAGTCGCTGTCATGACCTGAGGGGTCCCCTCTTTGGTCCCCTTTTCCGTTTTTTTTAAGGCATTGCACTGCCATAAACGAAACACTATTTTTCACTATTTAAATTTTTTTTGTTTGATTCTTGTTTTTTATTGTTTATCTTATTGTGAAACTACGCATATTTTGTTATATTGTATGTGCCCTATGTGGTAGTGTAGTTTGTAAGAAGTGGAATAAATGCTTGTTTAATTTAATTTAATTTAATTAATATGTTATTGGCTTGACATATTATTCTCAAAGAATCTGGATCCACTGGACCACAGTTTAAACTTTAAACTGAATGAAAAACTGAAATCCTACTACCATTATATATGTGAAAGTTTGTGAGGATGGATGGATGGATGTTTCTTTCTCTTTCACGCTAAAACTAATGAACATATTTTGAATAATTTGGTATGGTAGGTATTAAAAAAATTGACTACTTTTTATCAAAAAAAATATATGTTTATCCGTGGAATACTTTATTTACTCGTAGGTACGCTAAAATAAAATTAAAATTATTTTAACTAGTTTATTCCTGCGGCTCCGCCCGCGTAAATATGGTATCGGGTATCCCACGGAAATACTCTATTTTTCGCCAGAATCCCGCCAGGGAACAAAAAAGATTTCCTGTGTTCCAGGGTCATGCTCATGGATGTGTATTAAATATAATATATTATGTGTATAATATAATATAAAAACTCAAATATAAGAAGGTTCGTATAGTACCTATAAAAAGTATTAAATATATTTCCGTTGTCTGGTACCCGTTTAGTAACACAAGTTCTTAGGACACTAATTACCGCGGGGCCAGATTGACCTTCCATGAAGCGTCCATAGCTGTTGCCCGCAGCTCTTCCCGCGTAAATACAGTATCCCTTGGGAACACTGTACTTTTTCAAGATAAAATGTAGCCTATGTTTTAATCCAGAGCCTAAACTACTACCATACCAAATTTCATCGGAATCCGTTCAGTTGTTTTTGCGCAAAAGAGTAACAAACATCCATCCATACATCCATCCATCCATCCTCACAAACTTGCACATTTATAATATTGGTAGGATAGTAGGATTATTATTATTATATTCATACATCCATCCATACATCTATATTCACAAACTTTCACGTTCATAATATTAATTGGGATTTTACAGTAACTATGTAAATGACTTCAAAATACTACAGGTGAAGTTAGTCAGAATTTAGTTAGCATGTTTTAGTTTTGAAGCGTGACCACGGTCGGTAAACTAAATACTAAATAGCCAACGGAAGTTTTAACTAAATATTAACATTCAATCAATTATTGTCCATTTGCCATTATTAAATTTCCTTTTTGTGAATTTAGAATACTATTGTGGAACATAAAATTAACATTATATTGTTGTAGAGAAAACACAATTTACCTATATGTAAATGTTGGATTGTATGATTGTTACGTCATATTATATCATTCAATGACGTGTTACACACACATTTATAATATCTTCCCGTTTTATTCTTTTAATGTTCTTCTTCTTCTTCTTCTTTTAAAAAAATGGCTCCTTTGTGATTCGCCAATGTCAGAGTGTGTCTTTTAATGTTATTATTAATCATGAATCATGACAAGTTGTAACGTCTGTCAAATGTTTTAGACATATATCAGATCTTATGTCATTTATGTCAAAGTCAGCAACTAAGGTGATTTCATGATAACGGCCATCACTTCTGAACGAGCCACCTTCAAGGAAAGACAGGTTAGTAAGACTTGTTGATTATTGTAATTATGCAGTTTAGGTTTAGTAACTTGGTGATGATATTGAATTCGAATTATGTATTTGTTAAATTATTTTATATGTGGAAAGTTGTCGATAGAATGTACTTGATTAGCTATGTATATTAAAATCATTAATATCAAATAAATGGCATAAAGTGATACGTGATCTTTTGATTTTACTCCCTTCTGAGTCTTTCGTAACAGACGTATGAATATTACCAGGGAATATAATTCATAAGCGGTAGAGTGTTGTCGTAATTTATTTGTATTAAAATGACGGCATGCAGTCACAATAGAATTGCTAATGACATTTGTTATAATACCATTAAATTATTTTACTACGAAAAAATATGGCAACAGGCTTATGAACTAAATTACCTAAATATAGTGTGATAGTGTACATAAAAATTCTATGTTCCCTCTATTAAATTACATCACCGTCATCATCATCAGCCAATCGCCGTCCACTGCGAAAAAAAAAAAAAAGGCCTACGTTCACGGCCTTTTTTAGGGTTCCGTAATACTTAAGGAACCCTTATAGTTTCGCTCTGTCCGTCTGTCTGTCTGTCTGTCTGTCTGTCTGTCTGTCTGTCTGTCCGCGCCTCTAGCTCCTGTTATTATGAATATAAATTGATGAAATTTGGTGCAGTTATAGATTGTGTATAGATCACGGTTTCGGGATCATAAAAAAATAATAATTTTATATTTTAGGGGTGGCTCTCCATACATGTGAAGTGGGGATGAAAAATATTTTTTCACTCTACCCTATCGTATGGGGTATTGTAGAATAGGTATTTTAAAATAAAGGCAAGGTTCCATACGTTACTTTTTTATAAAGTTGACCATTTTCGAGTAATCGGCCTCCAAAGTAGTTTGTAAGTTGGTCCCCCCCCTAGCATTTTTAAACTATAGGAGATAGAAACTTGCAAATTTCTATGCTGATAGATCATGCTAAAAACTCTTTAGGAAAATTATTGTGAACCAAATCGGACAGTAACTTTTGGAGTAATTAAAAAAAAGCATATTACGCGTTTATAGTTACGGAACCCTCCTTAGACATGTCCTGACATGCTCTTGGTTAGGTTATTATTTTTTTTTTTTTGTTTCCGGGGGGGAAAATGCATTACGCATACCACCCAGGCGCAGGGGGCAGCCGAGTGGTGATGTGGGACTCCCGTATAGGCTAATGAGACCCACGGTATACCCACTAAAAACCACCCCCCATCTTCCTCCTCGCCGCCTTGTGACGGGGCCACGGGAACGGTAAACACATCCGCGACCCCGCCGGCGGCAGCCGCACACATGCGGCTTCATCCACGGCCCGAAGGCCCCAGGCGCACCAGATGGTAGGGTGCGCCTCCCTCCTCAAGCTGAACGTAGGCCTCCCCCAATGAGCGCCAACCATCCCAATCTTGGGCAGCCCTCATCCATCCGCTGCCTGCCAACCTTTTTCAAATAGTCGGTCCATCGTGCCGCAGGATGTCCTACACTACGTTTGCCTAAGCGTAGTCTCCACTCTAAAACTTGTCTGCTCCATCGATTGTCTGTCCGTCAGCAGACATGGCCGGCCCACTTCCACTTCAGCGTGCTAATTCGTTGAGCAAAGTCGGTGACTTTAGTTGTCTGGCGAATGGCATCGTTACGAATTGTATCCTATACATCATATATTTCACCTGTTTATGTAATTTATTAAATTACATAAACAGGTAGAAATATATGATGGAAGTAAACAGGTAGGTTGCTCAGCAAACTTTTCGTGGATGGGAAAAGGGATCTGTAGTAACCACAAGGAACACTTTTAGTCTCATTCTGTCCATCCATCCGTCTGTCCTCCCTTGCTAACTTCAGAAATTATGAATATTTAATAACCAACTTCATAAACTCCAGTGGTTTTATAAACAGTAAAAACTAAGCCTGCCGCTGATAATACTCATGAACTACTTAAAAATGTACACGAAATTACGCGCAGTAATGAAATCGTTTAACTTCGCGCAGGGGTACGAAACTTTTATTTTACGTTTCGTTGTGGTGTAAGTTTATGTGTAACTTTTCCTAATTAAGGTCAAGTTTTACAAACAAAATGTATCGAGTTTTAAAAGCGTATAAAACGGTCTGTCTTGCCGTTAACAGGCGTCTATTAAAAGTTTGGAATTTATGTAGCTTTACTGCATTTTTTTGTATTTTAGCTAACAAAAGGGAGAGAAAAATTTCAACACAATGTTTTATACTTTACCGTTATTGAGCAGGTTTATTACAAGCATCAAAAACACATCGTCGCACAAAATATTAAGCATTACAAGCAATCAAATTATTTTGCAGTATTCGGTAATTCGTAAATACAACGTAAGTTTATCGAAATTTTCAATTCATGCAATGTATAGTAGGAAAATATACGGTATTAAAATCAGTAAATATACTAAATTATAAAGGAAACAATCTAGATTCATTAGTAAATACTTGTATTTTACATAATGCCGTCCTCGAGGCGAACGAGGCGAGCGAGCCGAGAGATAACAGCGTGCGCCAGAATTAATTAGCCAACTAAAAACTTGTCTCATTTAACGTAACGCCATCCGCGAACAAGATGGAGGGTGTACTGAATAATTTATTTCTGTGATTTTAGTTTTAGGATGATACACCGCTGTTTCTATTACTTTTGGCAGGGTTTATACCTTATACAAGTTATAACAAACAGTTTGTTAATTTTATCTTTGAGAAATGTTAAGAGCATCTGTACTAATGAACTTTGATTTTTAACCAACTTCAAAAAAAGAGAGAAGAGAAAAAGGAGAGATATGTTAGACCACAATTCCGCCGACCGATTTTCAAAATTAGATATATTTTTGATATAAAGGGTATAATCCCAAGTTGGTCCCGTTTGGAAAAAAATAGTGACCTGATGATGGGATTTATGAGGAATCGAGTGAAATCTTCGAAATTTATATGGTTACATATGGTGATTTCAACTTTTTCTGAAGTAGTCCAAGCATATGCTACCAAATGTTCCCTATTTTTTCGCATAAAATCATATGTCATAATTTTACTTGGCATAATTTCATTTGACCTAATAGTAGTTTCGCATAATATTCATATTCATTTGTCATAACTTTCTTAGCATAATTTTTTTTCGCATAATTATTAAAAGCATAATAATTGTCAGGCATACTTATTTTAAGGCATATATTTTTTACGCATAATATTCATTAAGTATAATATTTTTATGCATAATATTAAAAAGCATAAATATATTCACGCATAATGATATTTAAGCATACATTTTTTTTCACGAACTAATGAATGATAAATTCTACTAGGTGTGCGAGTTAAGAAGAAATAACAATTATAATTGTAATTTTCGACTGATTACGAAATTAAACTCGGACAAAAAACACGAACTGCTATCTAAGAACATGCCGAGCTAATTATTTTAAACATGTTAGCGGCTTACGGGTGGCCCAAGGGCCACCCCGCCGCAACTTAACCTACTGTTACACATGTTACACTAGATATATGAGTGTAATACCTGCTTATAATGTTTTATAAATATGCGTTTAGTTACCTTAACCGTGTTTTCATTATGTCGTTCCATTTTATGCATATTTGTGCCTTGTGACAGAATGCCTTGAATTCATTATGACAAAAAATATGCCTAACGAGATTATGCCGAAAAACAATTATGCCAAAGTATTATTATGACAAGAAAAAATATGCCTTACGAGTTATGCCTCATTAAATTAGGACAAACAATATTAGTCTAAATGATATTTATGCCTAATGATGTAGTATGCCAAGAAACCATTATGCCAAAGTATTATTATGCGTAGTAAAATTATGCCAAGTGAGGTATGCCAAATGAAATTATGACAAATAAAATTATGCGAAAGAAGAGGATCCCGCTACCAAAAAGTAAGATATTGCTCCAAGGTATACCCTGGATGCAAAAGTACAGAACAGAACTCCTGACTCCTTATAGATACATGTTTGGGTATTTCGGCGTTGTTTAAAGAACTACTTTAATGTCAATTAGAGTAATCATCATCATCACCACCACCATCACACCATACATCATCACATATAAAAGGTACACGTTTCGCTTCGTCTACTTTCATTCCACTTCGTCCCCTACGGGAAAGAGGCGTCATTATATGTATGTGTTTATGTATGTATGTATGTATGATATAAATTGACCTCGTTCGAGAAACGATCTTTTCAGAAAACTGTTTATTCATTAAATTTACCTCACCAGGAAATAGGAATGCATATAATGGAACATACTAATTCCGTTATGCAAATTTCCCGCATAAAGAATATATTCATATATGATTCATACAGAAGTTGGAGCCTTAATTAAAATATTCTAGCAAGAATTGCCGAAACTCGTGTGGTTTCAGGAATTGCTTTTCAAACAAAGTGAAAATGAATGATCTAATTTTGCAGCGCTTTGAGAATTCTAAGTATCCTATTACGCTTGGTGTTTGTCTTACGCGAAATAGGAAGTTCTGATAGTTCAATTAATATCTTGCGACTTCGTGCGCACAAAAAGAAATCGTGCGGGATCCGTACATTTTGCCCCGATGAAAAGTCCTTTGTCCTTCCATATGGAATCCATCCATCTAATCTATATCTGTGTCAAATTCCATCAAAATCGGCCCAATAGTTTCGGAGTCTTTTCAATGCAAACAAACAAATCTTTCTTCTTTATAGTATTATAGTAGAAACAACGTTTTGTAAAACAATTACTAAAGCAATAAATCATGTTAGAAAATTTGCCTGTAATTGATTTAACATAACGTTATAATACACTAACTTTTTCCCGCGGATTCGCCCGTGTAAATATAGTAACGGGTATCCCACGGTAAAACTGTACTTTTTCGGGATAAAAAAAGGCGTATGTTTTAAACTAAACTACTATCATACCAAATTTCATCGAAATCTGTTCAGTAGTTTTTGCGTGAAAGAGTAACAAACGTCCATCCATCTATCCATCTATCTATCCTCACAAACTTTCCCATTTATAATATTAGTAGGATTAGAACAACGAGTTTTGGCATGGACAGCAACATGTCACATGTTTGGGAAAAGGAAACTTTTTTTTGCAATCTCTATATTCATGTCACAACAAAGTTTTAAATAACTTTTCTATCCACATGGGCTATGGTTTCCGGGTCAGGGCTAAATTGTAGACAAATTGACTTCCAACTTAACAAGTTGTAATCAATTTTTCTGTCGGGGGAATGATAGTTTAACATGTAAGGTTACAATTTTTGTAAAATATAATCTCATCAATTTGAACAAGGAACAAAACAAATTTTATAAATACCTATACACCGTTCTGATCTACGAGTAATTAAGAAATCTTCCACACATTGTATGAATAAAGTTCAAAGTATCTTTAGCTTTTTTTTATTAGTAAAATAAAAATGTGTAGTGATACCTATATATTTTACTAGCTGTCCCGACACAGTTGTTCTGCGTTAACTATGAACCGAAATTTCTTAAACCTTCCCTGAACTGATACGATTATTTAAACACCAAAATTAGCCAAATCGGTCCAGCCATTCCCAAATTTTAGCGAGACTAACGAACAGCAATTCATTTTTATATATAAGAAATAAAAAGAAGAGAAGAAGAAAGAAAGAAGATAAGAAGATAACATTCCTCATTTAGTGTTGAAATAATCAATAGGATTAAGCTAATATCAACTTACTACAGTGAGTACAGGCTTAGGTAGAAATGTCTCTCTTCATATTATAATACTAGTTGGTGGCCGCAACTTCGTTTGTATGGAACAAATAGAAACGGAAACCTATTCTTTAACGGAATCCTAAGATAAAATCAGTTAAGATACTCCTTATAACATCAGCTATATTCTGCCAGTAAAAGTCCGGTCAAAATCAGTCCAACCGATCTAGAGATTAGCCGGAATAGACAAACAGAAGGACAAACAGGCCATTCTCCCTATATATTCTCCCTATATATAATGTACTCTGTGAAATAGGCAACCATTTTAAAATTAGATTTTTTGGTGTAAGTACACCACATACAGTATATGGTGTACTTTCATTAAAGGGTTCCACACAGATAGTGAAGATATTATCCCACCAAAAACATTTTCATGTAAAGTGATGCCAAGACGATACCATATAACTCGCACTGTCAAAAAGCTATTAGATCTCATGTGAAACCAAGCTTCTGACTCTACCAAACTTCTAACTCTACACGCCTTAACTCTACAAGCCTAACTCGATAAACTCTACACTTTAGTCAAATTATGTGGCCTGGCCATTTCGATACATTCGCTTAGGCGTAAGGTGAAAAATTTACGGACTGTTTTTCTGTTATATTATTCTTGTACGAACGAAATGGCCAAGCCGCATAATTTGACTAAAGTGTAGAGTTTGTCGAGTTAGGCTTGTAAAGTTAAGGCGTGTAGAGTTAGAAGTTTGGTAGAGTCAGAAGCTTGGTTTCACATGAGATCTAATAGCTTTTTGACAGTGCGAGTTATATGGTATCGTCTTGGCATCTCTTTACATGAAAATGTTTTTGGTGGGATTTCACTTCTTTTTGAAAGACAATTTTTAGACCTCTAGAGTAAACATTTACATAGGTAAGTCTCTAATACAAATTTTCATCCCCTAGTTTAAGGGGTTAGAGAATAAAAGTTCCAAGTTTGTTAATTTTTATGTTGGTTATGTGCTAAAACTAGCTTATATACCAAATTTCAGCTTTCTATGACATCCGGAAGTACCCTATAATTTTGTTGGTCATCAGTGAGTCAGTGACGAAATCAGGGGTTTTTAGATATCAATAAAATCTAAATTATAAGACTGATATTATCAAAACTTTACATGTTTCATTATTCCGCTACTGGGAACATATCCTGAAAATTTTGTGTATCTGGTATAATCCAAACCCAAGTTATGAGGGTTCAAAATATCGACGAAACGCTTCGAGAAAAGGTAGTCTGGTAGTGCCCTTGCGCTTCGCTTAGCTCGTCTTGGCGGGGCACTACCGTGCTCCCAGATAATATGAAAATATATGGTATCTTAGCAGTCTGTGATAAAGTTTGTATGAACTATCCCAGACGGCTACACAGCAAGCGATATCTTACCTTACTGTAAAATACTTATAATATCACTAGCTGTTGCCCGCGGCTCCACCCGCGGAAATATAGTATCCCTCGGGAACACTGTACTTTTTCGGGATAAAAAGTAGCCTATATTTTAATCCAGGGCCCAAACTACTTCCATGCGGAATTTCATCAAATTCCGTTAAGTAGTTTTTGCGTGAAGAAGGAACAAACAACCATCCATCCATACATCCTCACAAACTTTCACATTTATAATATTAGTAGTATATACTATAGTATGAAATGAAAATATACTTTATTGTGTACAATCCGCAGTTACACACACATATACAAAATATATAAACTATACACAGAACAAGACGAAAGTACACAAAGTATCTTAGTCGTCTGCGATGATATTAAGTGAGTATTATTAATATCAGGTAAAAGTACAAGCTTCAGCAACAGGCCAGACAGTAAATCTGGTAAGTCTGAGCCGATTTAATATAAACTAAATATTCGCGTGCCAACTCCCAGCCCAAGTGTATTACGCCCGCAAACAATTTGTTCGTATATTAACCAACTTTTTGGACGCCGCTAACTCACTCCGAAGTTTCTATATTAATCGGCGTACATGTTTTTTTCATGGTTACATTCAATATTCCGTAATATTTATTTTGCGTGTGTTTGATGTAAGTTTTTATATATTCAAGCATGAAACTACATCAGAAAGTCGATTCTGCTAATTAAATTCTGCAATAATATAGTGACAATCCAGTCCCGATATCTTAATACTTCAAATATCAAGCCATTATCAAGATTTATATTTTATCACAATTCATTTATATTTCAACTAGCTTTTGCCCGCGACTTCGTCCGCGTGGAGTTCGGATTCCATACAAAATTTTAACCCTTTTTCACCCCCTTAGGAGGACAATTTTCAAAAATCCTTAGCGGATGCCTACGTCATTACAACTATCTGTATGCCAAATTTCAGCAAAATCCGCTCAGTAGTTTCGGCTGTGCGTTGATAGATGAGTCAGTCAGGTTTGCCTTTTATATATTTAGATAAAGTAAAATGAAAGTGTAAATTAATAAAGAGAATTGTTGTTCTGAAACTTGTTGGTAGCTATTAAATAGATATTTTTTTTTAGAAAACAAATGCTCAAGCTTCTGTTCTTCGTCCTGCTGGTCACGTCTACTTCAGTATCGATTAAGTAGCTGGACAGTATAGATACTTAAGTATATATTAAGTAGCTGGACGCGCTTTATGCTCGAAAAAACTTGGCGAGTCTCTGCAACTACGGAAATGTATGAAAATTCTGTAGCGCTAGCGATTTTCGCCAGTAGACCGTCTCGTCTTCTGCCAAGCCTCTGTGTTAGTGCCTGTATAAGAAAAATAACTTTAAATAACATAAATAAAATCTCCGCTTACTTTAAGTATCAAATTTTTCTCGTTATCTAAAACGAGTTTCAAGCTGAAAAAATTACTAAATATAATTCCATTAAAAGATTAAGAGACGGTGAAAGATCAACTTGAAAATCCGGATTATTAAAATAAGTTTGGGAGTTAAATAAAAAGAAAACATTTTATAAGTAAACTTGAGTTACAAGCGCGCTATCTTTTATTGCGAGAACTAGGTTAGGCTGGATCAGTGTTTACTTTTAGTAAAACATTTTGACGTGATAACGTCTTATAAATCGATGAACATCGGCTGCACGCACGAAAAGCTGCCACGTTCCGCCTGAGCCGAGCGTGCAAGTGAGAACGCGGAACAAGTTACCACGTAAAATATAATATTATCATCCGTAAAACGATTCAACTATTTTACTATATGCGTAAGCTGACAAGAACTTCAACAACCAACAGAACAGAAACAGGGCGTCTAGTCAAGATGCATTCGATAATTTCGACGGCGAACTTCAACAGGACCTCTACTCAAGATGCATTCGTTAATTTCGACGGCGAACTTCAACAGGGCCTCTAGTCAAGATGGATTCGATAATTTCGACAGCGAACTTCGATTAAAAAATTTATGGGATTTGACATAAGTTATCGTTAAGTGACACGTTGCTTACGATGCAATATGTCAAATCCCATACAGTTTGTTTTCGAACTTCGCCGTCTAAATTATCGAATGCATCTTGACTAGAAGCCCTTGTACCTTAGGTAGCACGAATACTCTGCCACAGAGGACATTTGTAGCATCAATCCCTACCATGTCGTTCAGTTTATTAGCAGCACAGGGCGCCTAGACAAATTACCTTCGTTAAAATTCGGAAAGATCTGTCGTACCGACTTCTCTTTTGAGATCACGACATTTTGTGCCTAGCCAAACGCACACTGTTGTTCGAATCGCAACAACGAATTGCTCAAACGTTAGTTGTTTATGATTTCAAGAATTTAGCCGTCAGTTGTGAAGTTGTCAAATGTCATATATATTTTTTTTAAATTATTGATGGCGTTACGGCATAAAACTATTTGTCAGTGTCAAGTTAAAAAGGCAGACAACTAGATTTAATATAGTATGATTTCAACACCGTATTATTTTCAAGTCTAATGTCTAGTCAAAGTTCAAAATACAAATAGTCAGTGCAAGTCAGTCGATTCAGTAAAACGGTACCTAGAAGTTTTATTGAAAATTCCTGGAGTGTTTTGTATAAAATGGAATCAAATTTCAAGTGTAGAAATTTACAAAAAGAATAAAGTAGGTACTTATTTAACAAGGCCGATTATTACGGTTGTAAGGCTGGAACATGAAGCATAGATACCAGGAGTCCGAACGGTATAGGCTTTTTAATAATAATTATGTACACAATAATAGGACCAGATCTTAGTTCTCTTTTCTGCCGCTAGGCGTGCGAGACCGACGAGTACCAAGTGTTGCCAATCCTATTATACCGAGTGTTGCCAATACTATTATTTATTACAATTATTTTTAAATTACCGTTAGGCAATTACCGTGTTCTACGGTATCTTTTTTTCGAGAACAGTTTCTAAGAATTTCCTAAAACTTTTATATAATAAGATTTCAATCTTTCCAGAGCTGTCAATAGCAACTTTAAACTTCCCGCGTAATTTCAAACGAGTGCATGTCGAACCGTCGCGCGCTCTACCGGCAAAAATCTGTCCCCGTAATTGAGACCATTATTTTAACATTACGTTCGGACTCCTTGTTATCTATACTTCGTGGGCTGGAACTTCAATATGCACCGAAATCCGAAACACCGGGAAAAATTCAGAGGATTATAAATTAGACACACAATTGGATAACTGTTTATCTATTGTATGACTCCAGAGTTCTATTTTGAATAATTATATTATATAATACATTATTTAATTAATTATCTTCTAGTTTTCATTGATAATACAGATTTTATACAGATTTCTTGCCAAATGGTCATAGGACACACATTATAAACAGATTTTAAGAGATTACACTAAAGGCCATACTCACGGTGCGTCCAGCAAATCCAGCACCGGTACTATTATGAATTTTAATATTATCCGGTGTTCAGCATAAAATATGTGTACAGTCTGACAAGGATCTTTTGGCACGTGGACAAAATCAGAACTAACATCGCCGTCTTGTAAAATGTCACTTTTAGTATTATATTGTATTGTTTTGTAGTTGCGACACTTACCTTTTGGCACGTGGATAAAATCAGTAATAACATCGCCGTCTTGTAAAATTTCACTTTTAGTAATAAGTATTGTTCTTATTTGCGACACTCACGCCCCCATCCAAGTGCCAAAAGATCCTTGTCCGACTGTAATGGCGTACTATTCTATTGTCTTGCGAATGATACCATCTAATAAAAAAGAAAGAAAAGGTTTTAATGTAAACTGCATTTTTATTTAGTATTAAATGACTATTACTAACTGTTTTAATTAGAATATGATATAGTTATAAACATTTGTTAAAATAATAATAAAGTACACTCGTTTTATCTAAGATTTTTCAAGTTACTTTTTAAAAATACCAACATTTTTCTGGTTGGCAACATGCAAGAACGAGACACACGGCCTCCCTTATGGCTATCTCGCTCGGCTCGGATTTGCCTCTATGATACGTGCATTGTGAAATACACTCTATTACCAAAGCAATACAGTTCTTTTCAGCAATTACAAAATACGGAGTCTTCTATCCTTAGGACTATATCCATGTCCTGGTAACACTTTAAACTGGCCAGAAGAAGAAGAAGAAGAAGAAGATGAAGTACAATAATTTTTGTTTGTTAACAAAATAACAATTTACCTAACTTAGGCCTTTACATCCGATGATGGATGATTTATACAGTATTCTCCGAGCGAAGTAACCACTCTTGAAATACTGTAGTGCCTGGGACAGTTGGTTTTTAAATATCGTATGATTGCCCAAGCGCATACGGCATTCTCACAACATAGCCACCCTAGTCCAGAGGAATGACTAGTCAATACGTCTGGGGCAAACTATGTGCGGGTTTCCTCACGATGTTTTCCTTCACCGGTAGAGCGTCCGTATAATGTACTTGAGATCTGCTGGCCGATTCTGTATCTGTGCAGTGGCATAGGGTTCCTATAACTCCATTCCTATCGGCTTCCCTTGTCACATACCTTTTGCAAACCTTCATAGAAATCCCTACCTATGATACAGGTTCCGGCTTCCCTTTGAAGGAGAAGCAGCCTTCGCCACTGATAGTGAGAAGTGATATAAATCATAATGTAATTATTAATGTATCTAAACCGCTACCAACCTAAGTTAATTTGTATTCATTCTGTGACAGGCTCTAACTAGTTTGTATAAATAATAATTATTATTAGCTGTGTTGATTTTTAAATTGTATAATGTTATTATTGGTTATGTGACTTCAAGATTATTTAAAGAAATCTGCATTATGTAATTCCTTTGCAAGAAATAAAAATATTTTTACATTTTAAGTTTATTTTCTTACTAAAACCATGTAAAACTTACTTAAAAAAGTAAAATAAAATGTAGATACTCTTGTATTGTTATTATTTAATCAATCCTAATACGGACACTTGATACGGCACAACAACTTTATTAGAGGAATAATTGAAGGGATGGTAGTAGAAAACATGGAAGGCCGAGAAGAACTTTTATGGACAGGTGTAGGCGAATGTGATGGTCGTGTCGTATCAGGAGGTCAAGAGAAGGGCGGAGTGTAGAGAGGAATGGAGAAAGCATCACTGACAAGAGCAAAGCTCTTAAATTAGAATGAATGAATAATTCTAGCAAGACAATGCTTATAACAAATTCAAAGTGCTATGGCCGCATTGTAATATTTTGTCTACAATATGTGGTAAGTGTTAGGTTTACTTATTTATTGCAATAGTACCCTGTACAGTCAAGGTACTTTAATAACACTTCCTTTAACGTTATAGTTCTGTAAAATTGTAAAGACTTTCAATTATTTAGTCACAAATATACTATAGAGATTAAATATTAAGTATTTAATTGGTTAACACTACTTGACTGTTTATAATAGGTGTATAATAATACACCTATTATAAATAATTGTATCTACATTTTATTTTACTTTTTTAGATAGATAGATATATAATATTAAATTTGTAATAATTAATCAAAGTATAATAGCAAATATTTCAAAACTTTTATGAGGTGTTTGTGTCCTTCTTACCCATTTATAAGACGAAGGTGTTGAGCATCGATGACAATAAAATATCATTACATTGAAAAACTTATAAATTTTAACTACTAAATACCAATCTTTATTTCTAAGGAAGTTTCAGAGAAACTTGCTTAATTATGAACTCCATTTGTTACCTACTATAATTTAGGTACCTACTATACACCTAAAGATTGCTTTCAGCTGATATAGTAGCGTGTAAAGATTAAAAACTGCAAGTAAGCTACAAATTAAGAAATTTATATTTTAACAAAGTGTTGAATTATACTTGAATACAATGAATTACATATTAGGTATTGACAATAATTGTGATTTATTGAATACTTTAGATTGAATTCTTTTGACTTTATGCAATATAGACTACTAGCAGAAGGTGTTGTATAGACCCTTTAGGCAACTTTAGGCAAATCATTATTATTTACAAATAACAGCTGATCAATAAAAATCCGCCATATTGTTCGTTGAGGCGATAAAGGTAGCCCCCTGGGTATCTTTATCGTTAGGTCGATAAAGATAAAGATCACGATCTACTAAATGTCACTTACGGCCGCTTGTCTAGGCATTGTATGGAGAAACACGTTAGAGCAATTCGTTATATGAGTGCATCGTTAGCGTATTCGTTCAAAGTGGCTGCTTGGCTACCAATTTTTTTAACGATACGACTGAATATGTCATTTAACGCACGCTTATGTCAATCCCATACATTTTTTATTCACGAAGTTCGCCGTCGATATTATTTAATGCATCTTGTCTAGCCCTCCAGGACTGGAGACGGTGTTATAACGAGGAGTCACAATAGATCCACTTGGGTTGCAGTGACGGGCTTAGATATGACCTGCCTTCGATTTAATAAAAAAATAATAAGAGGAGACTATCATAAGTAAAAAAAAACCCTCTCTTATCATCGAATAATCTGCTTGTTAATGATCTCTATTAAAAAGAACAACGGGTTGCACTCCCGGAGTACTAGCAGAGGTGCTGGAACATTAAATTGAAAAAACCGCTATCTAGGTTGAAAGATACGAACTAAAATATAATATAAGGTTCGGTAAAATCAATTACGGATATTTTGGGCATATGATCTGCTGCATATGTAAAGACGTTTAGGCAGAAAAATAATTGTCATACTCGAAAAAAATTTTTTTTCTTTATATGAGCTAGCTTGCGTTTTGCGGAGAGTCACCCATACAAGAGATGATTTTTTACTTTGAGTATGACAATAAATTTTTTGCCTAAACGTCTTTACATAAGCAGTGGATCATGTGCCCGAAGTATCCGTAATTGATTTTCGGAGACCTTATCTACACTATCTACACTAATATTATAAAGAGGAAAACTTTGTTTGTATGTTTGTTTGTTTTTTTGTTTGTTTGTAATGAATAGGCTCAAAAAGTACTGGACCGATTTCAAGCTACTTTATCCACGATTAACATAGGCTAAATTTTATTTTGTAAAAAATAGGGTTCCGTAAGATATTTGGGTTTTTCGGACACAAGGTGTAAAAAATCAACCAGAAAAGTTACTTATTTTGCGTACGCTGCCTAAACTATAAAAGATAGAACCATATAATGTTCTAATTAATTGTAGATCTTATAAATACCTACAAAAAAGTCCGCGACACACTATACCTATCTATGTCGAGTGAGGCACAACAACCATTTTTTTATTTAGAAATCTTGAATTTTTTTTGGACTACATTTAAACACGTTTATTTTACTCATGCTATTAATCCTTATCAAAATAAATTTACTAAGTACAGTTTATGTTAATAATATTTGGCCTTTGAATGATTAAAATTGGACGTTTGGTTTTGAAGTTATGGCGAAATTAAAATATTACGATTTCTGCTGCACGGCCCGTTGCGAAGTGGGCGACATTCTGTAGTATTAGTATCAGTATTGTACCCGTGCGAAGCCGGGGCGGGTCGCTAGTATATGATAATTCTGTAACGCTAGCGATTGTCGCCAGTAGACCGTCGAGTAGACTGAGTTTCATGCTCGCGTAAGGGAACTAAAACAGCAAACAATTGTTTTTTTTTTTTGTTGAAAAAACAAAAAAACAAGTTGAATCTTTGTTCAACACGAATTTCCACCAAGAACCGACAGTACAATCAATTACATAATAATATATGAATCTTACGAGCTTTCGATCAGGGTCACGTGAGCTGACGCGACTTCAAAATTTTTTACCCATCCTAAGAAAAGTGTACAACGCCGATAAATAAGTTCTCACTTCAAAAAACATAACGTGTACAAAGAGTACACGTGGCAGAAATGGAACTTTAATCATTTAAAATCCAAAAATACTCTCATCGTGTTAGACACGATACAATGACATACGATATGACAGACATAATTATACAATGGTGATACGTCACAAGGATGGTTTGCCTGATGTTAAGCGTTTGCTTATCATCAGACAATCCGTATTTGCCGATCCCCATCTACACTAATCCTTACTTCATATTATAAATGTGAATGTGAGTACGGTTCCCATGGGATACTGTATTATTGCAGGCGCAGCCGCGGACAAAAGTATTATAATAAAGAGGTAAGGTTTGTTTGCATTGAATAGGCTTCTTAACTATTGGGCCGATTTTGGTGTAATTTAATAGGTACAAACAATAATTAGACTATGAGGAACTTTGATTAATTATTACATAGATACGTTATATCCTTACAAAACTGACAATATTTCTGTGCCACGACACACATTGACATGGGACGCGTGTCAATGTGTCAACGCACAGAACACGCTATTACTCACAGAGCACACTAACCAAAATTGGCCCGACGTCGGACCAATTTATGCCTTCACTTTTTACGCGCAATGCCATATCTACCTCTTTTTAATATAATACATCTTTGATGAGGAAGGACATGGGCTACTCTTTATCGCGTAAAAATGTACGGCTACTGCGAGATTTGATTTGATGCGCACGAAGTCACGGGCAACATCTATAAAAATACTCTTAACAGCCTCAAAGCCGCACTTTTCAAACGGATTCAATTTAGCATGACAATGGAATTCGCTGCATCAGAACGTCTCGTTATCATGTCGATCACGTGCGACTAGGTGTCACGCGGGCGCGCGACGAAATTTCATTTCTTTCACGATTTCACCATGTGTGGCTTTAAATTCGAGGTGAAGTTTAATTCACCAAAAATTATCTGTCTCAATCCTCATGTTTGATGTCAAGTTAAATATTCATAATGCGTACAGTAAAACCATATTGCTAATGGTCCTAGGCAATATATTCGTTTTTCTGTGTAGGTAACCTACACATCCTTTTCCAATATTTATCACCGTTTAAACCTTCCCTGAACTTCCACAATTATTAGCCAAAATTAGCCAAATCGGTCCAGCCGTTCTCGAGTTTTGAGTCTACCTCCCCACCAATTTTCAGCCAAATCGGTTCAGCCGTTCTTGAGTTAAAAATAGTGTAACGAACACGACTTTCTTTTGTATTATAAATAGATTAGGATAGGTGTCAATAGATTCGTAATAATGGCCCGAGCATAGAAAAGGGAGGCCCGAGTAACAAAGGGTATAATAATAATCTTTATTGATTATAACAGGTTGGTACATAATACAATATTAGGAAGTACAAGAAATCTAATACTATCTTAATTATACAAATTTGTTGTTACTTAAGTACCTAAACTAGGTCACCGAAGCAACCTGTTCTTATAGGAACTTATGCTCTTTGTTTTAGGTAGGTAAAATAGTATTTTGGTTGTCAGTACGACGTATGTATAATATAAGGTTTGGTAAAATCAATTACGGATATTTTAGACATATTATGGTCTAATGCTTAAGTGTAGACTTTGACTTGTAAGATGATGGCTTTGTCTAAACCGGTCGCATATTATAAAATGAATGTGAAATACTTTTAAAGTTGAAATACATAGAGCAAGTCTTGTGTGTTATTACTGTGTTAGTTGATTTTACCAAACCTTATGTAATTTACGCAGTCGGGTGATATAAATTTAATACTTATATAAAATTGTGTTAGGGGAATACTTCTGCGAAATAGCTGGATCGATTCTTATGAATTTGTAGGTCTGAGAATCGGTCGTACCTAATCTATTTTTAGGGTTCCGTAATACTTAAGGAACCCTTATAGTTTCGCTCTGTCCGTCCGTCTGTCTGTCTGTCTATCTGTCCGCGCCTCTAGCTCCTGTAATTATGAATATAAATTGATGAAATTTGGTGCAGTTATAGATTGTGTATAGATCACGGTTTCGGGATCATAAAAAAATAATAATTTTATATTTTAGGGGTGGCTCTCCATACATGTGAAGTGGGAATGAAAAATATTTTTTCACTCTACCCCATCGTGTGGGGTATCGTAGAATAGGTCTTTTAAAATAAAGGCAAGGTTTCATACGTTACTTTTTTATAAAGTTGACCATTTTCGAGTAATCGGCCTCCAAAGTAGTTTGTAAGTTGGTCCCCCCCCTAGCATTTCTAAACTATAGGAGATAGAAACTTTACGCGTTTATAGTTACGGAACCCTATTTAAACATGTTCTGACATGCTCTTGGTTAGGTTATTTATATAATATGGCAATACAAATTACAACGTTTGCCGGGTCAGCTAGTGTTTTATAAAAAATATAATTATATACCTACCTAATTTTAGACAACCCATTTGAGCAGTAAATATCCGTACGCTAGTAACTAACGAATCAATATTTTGATATCAATAAGATTATTATTTTTAAACAAAAAATTAAACCGACTTCCAAAGTAAAAATACACAAAAAAGTATGAAATAAAATTTATTTTCTAAATAATTCCCCTTTTAAATTCGGCTAAAATTTTAACTTTTTCTCTACTCAATCTTCTTTATTTTGAAGTCGGTACCAGCATATATTTCCGTAGTCTGGTACCCGTAACATATAAAGTTCTTTGAGAACTTACCATGGGACCAGATTGACGTGGTATGAAGTGACGTAAATATTATGAATCTATCTAAAATAGAAACAAAAAATTGCTGAGGATTTACTTCAGTAACAAATATCACGTCATTCTTAATTCCAACAGACTAGACCTTTCTAACCAACTTCCAAAAAAGGAGGCGGTTATATTCTCTTCTCTAACCATCTAGCGTAATTTGTAGTTTTTCAAAAGTCATCTCGTTACAGATAAACTCAATAAAAATGTCGGCACCAGATAACGGAAAAATCGAATATTTAATTCGGGCGGGAAACGGGTGGGCAGTAATCGAGAGGCAAGTTTAAATTGTACAGAATTTGCATAGAAACAGCTGTCACGTTTCGCTATCCGTACCTGTTCGTTTTGCACCCAATAAAATCCCTACAGTTTAAATTTTACCCCAAGGCGACTGCTCTCATTATTTCTATGGTCTGCATCGAAATTCGTGATTTATTATAATATGTGGAGTAATTTTGCCGTAGGTTACGTATTTAATAAATTGTAATGGTTTTCAAAATATTGAGGGTAAAAATTGTAATAATATTATCATGATGAATTCTAGGGAGTCTAGGGTGCCCTATGTAAAGCTCATATGCATTTGATCGTACAATATGTTATTACAGAAACCAATAGCTCCCCACGCCGATGACGGTGGCCGGTTTCATTAAAACCAGGCCAGTTACGCAGGAGTAATTTTATAGTGTCCAAGTGTGTGCGCAGTACACAAGAGCACTCTCTCTTCCTTTACTCTCATAATCCGTGGGACTGATAACCGACACGACTGACGAGAGATCAGGCGCAGGTCCGACTTTTTACATGCCCATCCGACGCATGGATCATATTTCTTGTCAGACAGTCAGGTGATCAGCCTGCATTGTCCTAACCAAACTTGGAAATAACATTTTTTGGTTCCTTTTTTTGGTTCCGAAGTTCCTTATCGCGCGTTGTGAAAGGGGGCTAGATGGAAAAATTCTTACGAAAAGTTGTCATGACACTTTTTTAATTACAAAAGATAATTTTATTTTTTATAATAAATATTTACGCGTATACATTTATTATATTGATGTATGTATGTATGTATGTATGTGTGTTTGTATGTATGTATGTAATGTATGTATGGATAATATCCGTTCGGATATTGTATTATTATTTATTTTATATATACATGTACAATTGTCTGTCTGTATGTCTTTTTTTTTATAGTAAGCTATTGTAAGCTGTGCTGCGTCGCATGTTTCTCTGTCTGTCTCTCTCTCTCTCTCTCTTATAGAAAGCAAGCCAGATATTTTCATCCGGAACTTCGTTCCATCCGGGTGTCCCTTGACACCTCTCAAGTTTTTTATTGTTGTTCCAATACGGGAAGCGAACCTACGACCTCTTAGTCGAGAACCAATGCTCCAATTAACCACTAGACCACGGAGGTTGTTAATAACGCTTTGCAAGAGATAATTTTAGAACAGCTATTTTAGGCTCAAAATACGCCAACTCGATAGGGCAGAGCAGTGATGAAGAAAGAGAAGTCCGATAAACCGCCAAAAGCATAGTGGAGATAGAGAGAGAAGTCTGTTAACCCCAGGGGGTCTTAAAAGTCCACTTAGCCGACCATTCGATAAATCATACATTAACCATACATTGGCAGAATCTTTTTTTTTATTAATGGATACAAAGTCCTTTAGTCGTTTTTAAAACAACAGTATCATAATATTATTTACTAGTAAATTCTAAATGTTTTACGTTTGGAAAAAAAAAATGAAACATAATATTATGAAACACCCAAAGTTGGTCTTTTAGGCCCCCAGATCCGTGATTAACTATACACATTGCGGAGAGGTCTGAAACAGAGTTTACACCACCAGCGATAATGTATGATGATGATGAATATTGGTGTAAACAATCAACAATTATTGGCCATCACAGCAATGCCCAGCCATTTGTACATTGTCCCAAACGTCTTTGATGTACAATTTGAATTGACCGACATGTGCACAATATGACGTGCGGTCACGTCCGTTACAGGTGACATAATATCACCAGCCAAGTCTCATAACTCAACAGTATATATATATGTTACCGGCCAAACCCGATTTTAGGACAAACTAGCTTTGCCTAGGCTAAACCGTTTCTTCCTATAAGCGATAGGATTAACTAGTATATCCTAGTCCAAATTAATTTGTCCTAAGCCCGATAGGACAAACCAGTTTAGCCCAGGCCAAACTAGTTGATCCTGATATTAATACGCACACTCTAGGACAAATAACTATAGGAATATCGTTAAGGACTGCAGCTACGAAACATTCTGTTGGATCAGGCCAAGGTTTCGTGAGATGCAGCTGCATCACAAACTATTCCACAAACAAATGCAAGTGAAAGAAGGCAATTGTACTCTGCAATTCTAAGTGCCACTAAAGCACACCATGTAAATAAAATAAATAACAATTTTAATAATTGAGATATGATTATTGCTTCTATTTCAAAACATTATTAGTTATTGTTTGTATAACCAATAAACATTCATAGCTTTTAACGACGAATCATTATCTATTTAATAAAAATGATTATTTTTTCCAATTATTCGGAGTATTTTATTCAGTTTATATATTTATTTAGATTTTCTCGATATACCATAATGTTTAGAATAAGCCGTACTAGTTTATCCTGTAGTGTGCATATTAATATCAGGATCACCTTTTTTTTTTTTTTTTTCCGACGCGACTCGCCGGTTTACCCACTAAAACTGAACCTGCGGATTGCCATCAGCCGCTATAATGGGAAGTGTCCCGGATCTGTCTAACACAGGACACCCCCCGCGACCGGCCGGTCTACCTCTATAGGGACCGGACTTCCACCACAATTAGGGGTCACTCCGACAACCTGGAGTGTCCCCCTCGGCGCCGGGACTAGCTAAGCCGGGGAGGTTCCCATCCTCTCCCGGAGCCCCGGTTAGACAGGAGACTATTGGAGGAGGTTCGCATAGCGACGCCTCCTCGCTCCCGTCCTACGCCGGCGGAGCGGAACAGAGGATGGATCCATCTCTCTGTCCCGCTCCGCGGCCTCTTTCTGCGAAATGACGGATTCGCAGAAAGAGACCGCCGCCTGCCAGGCCTCATCGCTCTCGAGCATGCAGCGCACCACACTCGAGAGCGAGAGGTCCCGCCCAAGCACTGCCACGAGATCGTGGCGCTGCACGGCCCATCTGTCGCACACCTCTAAGGTGTGCTGGGCCGTGTCCTCCGCAGCGCCACATTGGTGGCAGGCTGGCGTTGGCTCCCTCCTGGCCACCTTACACAGGTACACACCGAAGCAACCATGCCCGGTGAGCACCTGTGTAAGGCGGAAGGTGAGGGGCTTTCGCTTGCGGCGCATCCACGCCGCAAGGACTGGACGCAGCGCCTCGGCCGTACGTTGGCCGTACTGTGACTGCGCCAGCGCCTCTCCCCACCTTCCCAGCACCCACTGCTCTCCTAGCCTACGGAACCGCCTGAGCTCCTCCCACGAGGGGACCTCGCCATGTGACCTCCTCTCTGACATGAGGAGGTACGTCTCGGCAAGGACCCGTGCCGTGAGCTCCCACGGCGGTTCCCCCGCCAGGGCAGTGGCTGCCGCCCAGGAGACTGTACGGTAGCCCCTGATGATCAGGATCAACTAGTTTGGCCTAGGCTAAACTGATTTATCCTATCGGACTTAGGACAAATTAGTTTGGACTAGGATATACTAGTTAATCCCATCGCGTATAGGAAGAACCAGTTTAGCCTAGGCAAAACTAGTTTATCCTGAAATCGGGTTTGGCCGGTAACATATACATGATTATAATTAATAATAATATCTATGGACGCTTCACACCACGTCAATCTGGCACTGTGATAAGTATCCGAAGAACTTGTGTTACAGGTACCAGAAAACGGGAAGTATATTTAATACTTTTATACTATACACATATTTAAGATTTTACTATATTATACACACATTTAATACACATTCATGACCCAGGAACACAGAAAAACTTTTTGTTCCTTCGGCGGGATTAGAACCTGCGACCCCCGGCTTGAGCACCAAAGCGCTAAACCACTGAGCCACAGAGGTAGTCAATAAATAATTACTTGAAAGTTGCTGACGTAGGTATAAACCTACTATTAAATCTGAACGTAGTATAAACTCCGTTCAGATTTAATCCGAACGTAATCAAAGAGAACAATAGATCACATAATGCTACCAATTTAAATGTCATTTGTTTACCAGGCTATAAATAAATACAATGACACATTTATTTTGAATTTATTATTTTTGTTTACGTTTCGAACCCACCAACAAAGCAAAACATACGCTCAAACTGCCAATCGGACTGATATGATAGAGTCGAAATTATTGATATTATAATATATTACTAGCGACCCGCCCCGTCTTCGCACGGGTACAATGTATATATCTGTATAATCTATGGGTACGATACTGATACTAATACTGCGGCTACCTCATAAATCTAAACTCCCTCCCGCACGCACACCCCCGCCTTGGTGACGCCTACTTCGCAACGGGCCGCGGAGCAGAAATCGTAATATTTTAATGTCGCCATAACTTCAAAACCAAACGTCCAATTTTAATCATTCAAAGACCAAATATTATCTACATAAACTGTACTTAGTGATAAAATAATTTATTTTGATAAGGATTAATAGCATGAGTAAAATAAACGCGTTTAAATGTAGTCCAAAAAGAAATCAAGATTTCTAAATAAAAAAAATTGTTGTTGTGCCTCACTCGACATATATAGGTATAGTGTGTCGCGGACTTTTTTGTAGATATTTATAAGATCTACAATTAATTAGAACATTTTATGGTTCTATCTTTTATAGTTTAGGCAGCGTACGCAAAATAAGTAACTTTTCTGGTTGATTTTTTACACCTTGTGTCTAATGTTATGTTACTCGTGGATAATGTAGCTTTCGAATGGTGAAAGAATTTTTGAAATCGGTCCAGTACTTTTTGAGCCTATTCATTACAACCAAACAAACAAACAAACAAACATACAAACAAAGTTTTCCTCTTTATAATATTAGTGTAGATTATTACACGACGAAAGAAAAAAAATTATCAACCTTAAAAATGCGCAGTTTCCCAGAAATATGACCTAGCTAGATCGATTTTACTCGCCCAAAACTTCCTGCATACAAAATTTCATGGTACCCGTATGGTAGCCGTTTTCGACAAACCGATTACATTGTGATAATTATTATGTCACCGTAAAATTGTAAAAACCGTTAGATTGTAAAATAACTAATGATATTGTAAAAATATGTCAAAATATTCATAACTATATATTTATAATGTAACGAAATAATATGTTAAATTATAGGCAGAATATTCGCGTCCGAACTCATTCAACATTTTACAATTTCACTTTATATTACAATCTAACGGTTTTTACAATTTTACGGTGACATATACAAGATTGTCTCATTTGAAGTATAAGATTAGACATATAAGTACTTAATTTTATCTATACTAATATTATAAAGCTGAAGAGTTTGTTTGTTTGTTTGAACGCGCTAATCTCAGGAACTACTGGTTCGAATTGAAAAATTCTTTTTGCGTTGGATAGTCCATTTATCGAGGAAGGCTTTAGGCTATATAACATCATTCTAAGCTCAATACGAGCGGAGCACCAACCAAGAATGTTTTAAAATCGGGGGTTATTTTTTTCTTTTGAGAGCTTTCGCTGCATACGCTGCGGAAACGGTTAAAGTTTCGCTAAAATGATGTATTACAGAATTGTTCCCCTTTAAAAGTTCTAAAAAAAAGTCCGCGACAGTACATGTCTATCTTTTAAGGTTGGCTCACAATAACCTTTTTATTCTAACCAAATTTGTTCTAAAATTAAGCATTATTTGTGAGGGTGTTTTCATAAAGATTATATTAATCATCAACAGCCTCCGTGGTCAAGTGGTTCCAGCATTGGCTCTCGACTCGGAGGTCGTGGGTTCGATTCCCACATGGGAACAAAAAAAAATGTGGTTTCCCGGTTTGGTTAGGACAATGCAGGCTGATCACCTGATTGTCTGACAAGAAAGATGATCCATGCGTCGGATGGGCATGTAAAAAGTCGGTCCTGCGCCTGATCTCTTGCCAGTCGTGTCGGTCATCCGTCCCACTGGGTTACGAGAGTAAAAGGAAGAGAGAGTGCTCTTGTGTACTGCGCACACACTTGGGCACTATAAAAATCACTCCTGCGTAACTGGCCTGGTTTCAATGAAACCGGCCACCGTCACCGAGATCGGTGTGGGAGTTATTATTATATTATATTAATCATTATCCAAGTAAATACGTTATTCATTACAAGCATTTAATTTAGAAGAAATTTTCCGTTTACATCATTTGATTTCAATGAGTATTTTAGAAGATATCGCAGTAATAAAATAATGGGGCGCGCGGCGGGCAGTCGCGGGAAGGAAAGCGCTTCTCCTTCAACGTAAATGAAGTCGCCGGTATATTTTAGCGATATCCCAAAGTAACTGTTCCACGCGGACGAAGTCGCGGGCAAAAGCTAGTCACAAATAAAACTGACTACCACGTTAAATTAAAAAAAAACACCTACGTTTTAATTCGTTCATTCTCTACTTACCTAACTCTACAAAAGCGGTAATCAGTGCGATGTTCGATAATTTTCAAAGACATTTTCTTTTATATTAAGATAGATTAAAATTGTAATATCTTTGTGAGCTATGAAAGGAATTGAAGAACATTCCAATTTGGCAGCCATATAAGCTGATTGAAAATTTAATTTAATGAAACATTGTCGGAATGAGCAAAGTAAAAAAGGAAAACATGTGCCTTTTCTGGTCTTTTGCAAAGTTGGCTGTATTAAAATATTTATCACTCTATTTTTAGTTTTAAGCCCCAACGCAAAAAGAGGGGTGTTATAAGTTTGACGTGTCTGTGTAGTGTGTATGTATGTTGGTAGCAATGTAGCTCCCAAACGAACGAAGCGATTTTGATCAAGCGGTTTTATTTGAAAGGTTATAATAGAGAGAGAGTTCTTAGCTATTACTCATCATCATTAGCTCGCTTACGATAAAGACAATTTCGTTCTAAATCGTGTATCTCTGGATTAACACATAATATGCTACTTTTTAAGACCAAATAACCTAACCAAGAGCATGTCAGGACATGTCTAAGTAGGGTTCCGTAACTATAAACGCGTAATATGCTTTTTTTTAATTACTCTAAAAGTTACTGTCCGATTTGGTTCACAATAATTTTCCTTAAGAATTTTTAGCATGATCTATCAGCATGGAAATTTGCAAGTTTCTATCTCCTATAGTTTAAAAATGCTTGGGGGGGACCAACTTACAAACTACTTTGGAGGCCGATTACTCGAAAATGGTCAACTTTATAAAAAAGTAACGTATAAAACCTTGCCTTTATTTTAAAAGACCTATTCTACGATACCCCACACGATGGGGTAGACTGAAAAAATATTTTTCATCCCCACTTCACATGTATTGAAAGCCACCCCTAAAATATAAAATTATTATATTTTTATGATCCCGAAACCGTGATCTATACACAATCTATAACTGCACCAAATTTCATCAATTTATATTTATAATTACAGGAGCTAGAGGCGCGGACAGACAGACAGACAGACAGACGGACAGAGCGAAACTATAAAGGGTTCCTTAAGTATTACGGAACCCTAAAAAGCACAGTGTGGGTAAAATTTTAAAATACGTCGCTATTTTAAGGGGTCGCGAGTGGTTGGGGAGGGAGGGGGGGAGGGATCGGATTCCCCCCTCACCATTTTCACCCGCCGGAAATACTTGATTTCCTTAGAAAAAATAAAAAACAGAATTTTTCAAAAATTGTTTATTCCACTTTATAAACAACATTGCGAGTGGTTGAGGGGGAAGGGGGGAGGGGTCGGATTCCCCCCTCACCATTTTCACCCGCCGGAAATACTTGATTTCCTTAGAAAAAATAAAAAACAGATTTTTTTCAAAAATTGTTTATTCCACTTTATAAACATGTTTTATAGCTTTTATTAATTCCACGAATGGATCTTTTCTATATTTCATGTTATTTCGCCGCCACAAATATTCAAAAATAACATTTGCAAAATTGTCTATGTTATTAAAATTGTCTTTTTAAAAAAATCTTTTAACGGCCCTCCACTGGGACTCAATTCGTTGAGTATGAGTCCCATCTTCAGCTATGAATGGGTTGTCACAATCAGAGTGGTTTACTTTTCTGTGTATGTAGCCATGTTCTGACAAGCAATCATATGCTTTCCAAAAATCAGTGTGGATGGTGGTGCCAGTTTCCACATTCTTTAATATAAGTGGCACCAAAACCTCAGCAGAGCGAATATTGTCTGGACACACTTCCAACCTCAAATCTTCAGATCCATCCTCAATCATACCTAGAACCCAATGGCCCTCAATAACAACTGGCTTCAATTATGAGTCGACGGAGCCCCGCTACGCGGGGCTCCTACTTCTGGGTGGTTTACAAAAAAATAACCACGATGGCTAAGGCGGTAGCTTCGCTGCGCTACGCTACCGCCTTAGCCATCTAACCACCCAATGAAGTCGTATTGGGCCAACTCGGAGTAATACATTGCTATTAATTACCTAAGAATTATATACTGTTCTCATACATTTCCTATATCACATTATATATAAAATATAATTACCTCGATTATATTTTCTTTTTCCAAATTTCAATTCCATACATTTTGATCGGCGATTCTTTAAAGAAGCGATAAAGAAAAGATCTTGGCTCACCCCCCCTGTACTAAAGCATAAAGATTACGTTCCGTTTTGCATAATTGCAATAATATTTAAGAATTTTTGAAAATTGTTTAAATATATTTAGACGCAACTCCGGCAGCCAAAATTTCTTTGGGGGGTTTAAGACTAACTCCCTTAAGCTCCCTACACCACCAATACTCTCAAATTCAGGCGACTCGTTATAAAATCCAACCCCACAGTGTTGCCGTGGGAGCATCCATCCTCCCAAACTTTCACATTTATAATAATTGTAGAAAGATATAAAAAAATTAATAAATGATATGGTAGCCGGTGTATTACCTGTAATACGGGATAACATGTACTTACCTAGAAAGAGATTAGATCCTCAAAACAACTTTTAGCAACTTTGCATTTTGTTCATAAGTACGTAAAAAAAAGTTTTAGAACAAAATACTGCATAGTATTTTGTTCTAAACAATTGCTGAAAGTAATCAGTCTGATTGCGGCTTATTAAATATTTGTATAAGAATACTCGAAATTAAACCTTATTCCTTGACAATTAAGGATGAGGAATGTAAAACATAAACTAGTTAGTCTAGTAAAGTTTATGATTTAATCAGCTGTTTTCAGAGCGTATTGTTTCCTTTTGTTAGCACGAGGTCGTGGGCAACTCCTAGTAAATTTATAATTAAGAAAGTGTCATTAGTGTTATGGTTCCTAAGGGTCATCTCACATAGAGATTTGATGGGGCGCGTAGCAGCATCGATTGAAAGTACAACTTGACTCACTTACACACAAGAAGATTTAATTGCAAGAGTTCGAATTCCGAGCTGTGCTGATAGGTGAACGAGCTATTTGTAACATAATTTCATTCATAATGTAACCTTACCCACTACACAAGAAGAATAGCAAGAGTTGAAAATTCGAGCTGTACAGATTAGTTAGCGAGCTATTTGTAACATAATTTCTAGAGAACTTAGCAAGAGATTTTCTTTTCAAATAATAACTCCCCACACCGATCTCGGTGACGGTTGCCGGTTTCATTGAAACCAGGCAAGTTACGCAGGAGTAATTTTATAGTGGCCAAGTGTGTGCGCAGTACCCAGGGGCACTCTCTCTTCCTTTACTCTCGTAATCCAGTGCTTTACATGCCCATCCGACGCATGGATCTTCTTTCTTGTCAGACAATCAGGTGATCAGCCTGCATTGTCCTAACCAAACTTGGAAATAACATTTTTTTGTTGTTCCAATGCGGGAATCGAACCCACGACCTCGGAGTCAAGAGCCAATGCTCTAATCACTAGACCACGGAGGCTGCCTTTTCAAATAATAATCTAAAGACTCTTAAATATTACTATTCATAATGCAAACAAAATGTTGTTTTTGGTTGTAATAATAATAATTGCCTGTATCAAAAATTCACACCGAAACGCGACGTGACGCGGCGCTGCTTTTTTAAATTAGCTATTCAAAATACAACTTTATTCACTACACAAGAAGACACGTTTTGTTGCAAGTTCTTGTGTAGCGAATAAAATTCAATTATGAATCGCTATCTGAAAAATGCGGCGACGCGTCACGTCACGTTTAATTTTAGTGTGAGCTGACCCTAAGAGGCAAAAGAACCCTAATAAAGTTTAAAATAAAAAAATAAATTAATTATGGCCGAAAGGGCGAATTTTGATCACGGCGGCTACTAATAAATTTTAAGTATACGTGATTGGCTTTGACACTCTCAACCATAATAATATAACTAGAGTCTAGAACACGTCATGTGGATTGTGGGTAGACAATAGACATACAATATTTCAAATTCAATAATGGAACAGGGTTTGGAACGGTACGCGTGACAGACGAACACCAGAGTAATGAGTTTGTGCGTCTCAAAGTCAAAGCCAAAGGATTTGTTCCTTTTTTTATTTATTCATTCATTAATTTATTCCTTGATCATACAAACAATCTAAAAGGTTTTTAAAGTAATTTTTACAATATTATTTTGACTTAACATTAGACCTATATTTGGGGAGACATTTTATGAAGAGTATGGTAACACTGTTTTGGATATATAATATAATATATGCCGACCCCTTTGTAGATTATATCAGAGCTAGACTATCATATAGTCTATTAGAATATCTTTGAGTCCAGGATATAGGTTATAATATCTCTACACAGTTGCTTTTCAGTTTGATAGTGTCAACGAGTCTGACGTTATTGGTCGCCAGCGTTTTCACATAAGGGCCAATTGACACCGAAGTGAAACAAGTGCTCCGCGAGTATTATGTGTTCTGTGAACAAGTGTTACATATAGCACTGCATTTTTAAGATATATGAGCCATTTAAAATTAAACATTTTCCCTTACTTCTTTAGCATAAGGCCTCTACCTTGAATATTGCGGGCAGCATGGCGGCCCGGCGCGCGGCGCGGCGGCGGCGACGGCGCGGGAGCGGAGCGAAAAACGCAGATCCGTTCTCGAAACCAGCGCGGCACTATAGCGGCGTAGTAATGTGTTCTTAGTTGTGTAGTCGAGATATTTGTTTTTATTCGCGAATGAAATATCTAAACAACGGCGACAACGTCTTTTAGATCCAAAAGAAATAAAAGTTCTGATAGAAAGAATAGACACCTAATATGTTTAAAATTTAGACGTTTATTGCAAATTAAGTTATTAATTATAACTAATCGCTACGAAAACGCGTCAGTAAACAATTTAATTAATATTATATCTAGCAATATCCCGCGAAAAAATACCCACAACCTACAAGCAGATGTGTGAGTGCACTCTTAGTGCCCCCGCACACTTCCAATTTCAAGTCTGCCAACTAAGTAGGACAGTATGCTATAATACCAGTAACTATATGGGAGCGCGCACATTATATCCAACTAAGTCGTCCAACTAAATAATTGGACACCGATCGTATCAGATCCAAGATTCCCTTCCGATCGCATCCAACTAAAAAGTCGTCCAACTGTCGGCCACCTGCCTATTAGCACTGGTACCTTATGACAGGCCGCAGACTATCCAACTTTGTCGGCCAGTCGCACGGCAAAATGCAAGCGGACCATACGCGCGCGCGCGTTTTCCCCGCGCCGCTACCAGCCCAAACGATATATCTAATACATCTATACGGATAAATAAAATTGTCTGTTTGTAATTTAAAATTAACAGCTTTTCACTTAATGCATATGAAAGTATAGTCGGTACTCACAATAAAATACATTTTTTTTAAATTATTGTCTGTCCGTCTGTCTGTCTGTCTGTCTGTCTGTCTGTTTGTTCCGGCTAATCTCCGAAACGACTGAACCGATTTTCATGGGACTTTCACTGGCAGATAGCTGATGTTATAAGGTCTAACATAGGCTACTTTTATTTTAGGGTTCCGTTTAAAAAAATAGGGTTCCGTTTTCGATAGTTCTATGCAAACGAAGTTGCGGGCATCAAATAGTTTTTTTATAAAGTTGATTATATCTCGGAAACGGTGCATCCTACTGAAAAAATAATGAAAATTTCGCTCCCCTTAGGAACCTCGCAACATCATATTTTCTTCATGATGGAAGAAATTTTTTTTGAAAATCCGGAATTTTCCAAATTTTCTATAGCTTTATACACCATTCATGTCGCAAAGTAGAGCATTGCCATATTTTTCCTATAATGGCTTCTATCTCGGAAACGGTGCATCCTATTGAAAAAATAATGAAAATTTCCTCCCCCTTAGGAACCCCGCAACATCATATTTTCTTCATGATGGAAGAAAAAAAAATTTTTAAATTCCGGAATTTTCCAAATTTTCTATAGATTTATACACCATTCATGTCTCAAAGTAGAGCATTGCCATATTTTTTCCTATCTATTTTATATCTCGGAAACGGTGCATCCTACTGAAAAAATAATGAAAATTTCCTGCCCCTTAGGAACCTCGCAACACCATATTTTTTTCATGATGGAAGAAAAAAAAATTGAAAATCCGGAATTTTCCAACATTTCTATAGATTTATATATTTCTCGTATCTCAATGTACAGCATTTACATTTTTTTTATATAATTGATTATATCTCGGAAACGGTGCATCCTATTGAAAAAATAATGAAAAGTTTCTCCCCCTTAGGAACCCCACAACATCATATTTTCTTCATGATTCACACAACACGTTGTTTTTTTTTTTCACTGGCAGATAGCTGATGTTATAAGGTCTAACATAGGCTACTTTTATTTTAGGGTTCCGTTTAAAAAAATAGGGTTCCGTTTTCGATAGTTCTATGCAAACGAAGTTGCGGGCATCAAATAGTTTTTTTTATAAAGTTGATTATATCTCGGAAACGGTGCATCCTACTGAAAAAATAATGAAAATTTCGCTCCCCTTAGGAACCTCGCAACATCATATTTTCTTCATGATGGAAGAAATTTTTTTTGAAAATCCGGAATTTTCCAAATTTTCTATAGCTTTATACACCATTCATGTCGCAAAGTAGAGCATTGCCATATTTTTCCTATAATGGCTTCTATCTCGGAAACTGTGCATCCTATTGAAAAAATAATGAAAATTTCCTCCCCCTTAGGAACCCCGCAACATCATATTTTCTTCATGATGGAAGAAAAAAAATTTTTAAATTCCGGAATTTTCCAAATTTTCTATAGATTTATACACCATTCATGTCTCAAAGTAGAGCATTGCCATATTTTTTCCTATCTATTTTATATCTCGGAAACGGTGCATCCTACTGAAAAAATAATGAAAATTTCCTGCCCCTTAGGAACCTCGCAACACCATATTTTTTTCATGATGGAAGAAAAAAAATTGAAAATCCGGAATTTTCCAACATTTCTATAGATTTATATATTTCTCGTATCTCAATGTACAGCATTTACATTTTTTTTATATAATTGATTATATCTCGGAAACGGTGCATCCTATTGAAAAAGTAATGAAAAGTTTCTCCCCCTTAGGAACCCCACAACATCATATTTTCTTCATGATGGAAGAAAAAATTTTTGAAATCCGGAATTTTCCAACATCTCTATAGATTTATACATCCCTCGTATCCATTGGTACATCATTGCCATATTTATCGTTAGTGCTTAGTGTTTGGACCTAGTGCTATGTGTTGGACCTAGTGCTAGTGAATAAAGTCTTCAAAAGAGTCAGCAGGTCTTTCTCTCCAAATCCTTCGAACCCTAACACTTGACAATATGCTTGTGTTACTTCAGTAAAAGCTGTGGTAAAAGTCAAAATCACTATAATGTATGTGTCAAGCTGAAGAGCGCCTACGCGCTAACCACTGAGCCACAGAGGTCATCTTTTTCCTCATTTCCAAGCACACGTCACTTCGTTGGCAACACCGTCGCCGACTAAATCGATATAGTCTGCGGCTGGTCACCGACACAATTTAGTTGTCAGACTGAATTGGAAGCGTACCCAATTTAGTTGTTAGACAGTCTGCAGACTTGAAATTGGAAGTGTGCGGGAGCACTAATTCATAAAGCACCTCTCTCCTCCCACACTACTTATGCGTATACTCAGAAACAAGACCGTGCAAACACCACCACCACGCAAGCAATAATATCAGCAAGATCGTGCAAGGTTGCAAAACTCGACGCGCGTTTCGCCTCGAACCCGGAGCATCCTCAGGAAGTAGAACTGCGAACAAAGTTCGTTAGTACATACTAGTTAAGTATTACCTATGGGAGTAATCTGTGGTACTAGTTTCGTTGACTAATTCGTTATTATTTCATGATTAATAATAACTAACTTCTCATTCTCATCCAGACTGTAAATATTTTTTTCGAGGGATATTGCTAGATATAATATTAATTAAATTGTAGGGATGCTATAGATTCCCGCAAAGTAACGCCTGATTCCAACCACACGGTATATTAAAAAAAATCATAATCATTAAAATTTTCTAGACGAAATATAAAGTCGTTAAATATAATTGCACCAAATAATTTTTCTTTGGTGTTTAATACTCATAAACATAATTATTTTCGAGATAAAATCAATACTATTAAGGCATTATTAAAGGTAACCCTGATCATTAAGCAGCTTATGCTAAAGAGATCTTGCTTCCGGGAAAATTATTTAATATCTTTTCAGTACTTAAAAGGGTTGTTCTTTTTTTGTTATTTTTATGAATTGTAATAAAACAAAGACAGATTTACCGGCGTTCCCTCAATAGATCAATCTTTTATCAATCATATTTATTTATTTATTTTTTTGAAGTGAAAACTGCGGAATTGTGCACTTTTCTTGGGATGGCTGAAAAATGTTAACCTCGCGTCGGGACACGTGACCTGCCTGTCTATTCTCTAAGAATATTTTCAAATCTCGACAGCTGAATCCGCGGTGAGTGCCAAATTTGTATATATGATATTTGACACTCACCGCGGATTCAGCTGTCGAGATATATGAAAATGTTCTTAGAGAATAACACTGCTGATCGAAAATTTGTAAGATGCATCTTTCAACTGTTTGCTGTCTTTAGTTCCCTAATACGAGCATGAAACTATTTTAGCTCGTATACCCTCTCCAGCGTCCGGCCGCAAATATGCAATATGGCGCAAGCGTCCGGGGTATGTCACGTGACCCCGCGTGAGCGCGTGAAAGTGCCCGCCTTTTATTTGTTTATGGATTATATTGATAAATTATTGCTAAAACCTATGCATGTTATATATATTTAGAAACTAGAGTAAATTCCATATAAGATCATGTAACTGAAATTAAAAAGAAACTGAAGGAATAAAAGCAGTCTCGATGTGAATACAAAATACTTATATATAATTTATTCCATTTCTAAGTTTCAAATGTCAACTAAAACTTTATTTATGTTCTTATGTACTTAAATTTGTGTTAAATACATACTATGAATACATTTTTAATATTATTTAGTGACAAAACAGGCCAATGTAACGCGACGCTTGAGAGGATTGCAAATGATAACTAATTAGTCCTAGATTAGAAGCTATTTTTTTAATTTTTTAAGTGTACTGCCCAATAGTAAAAATACAGAAGCCAAGGCTTAAGTCAGTAGAAAATATATTGCTGCCCGTTGGCACGCGACGCTTGAGAGAATTTAAAATAAACAAACGACAAAGTCACCCTAATTCGCGGGCGGTCACACCGCCTTGGACACTTGCGCGATAACTGTCAAGTCGGTCACACAACACGTTGTTTTTTTTTTTTAAATATTGTTTTATCATTAGCTTAACATTAGGTCATGTAAACGTTTACGTAGAGATTTAATCTGTATGCAACATACTGCGTCTTCCATAATATATGGAGACGTGATACTGAATAATGTCCGCGTTCAGAAACCGCTTTCTGTCCTATAAAATTTAAGATATATTGCGCTTCGTATATTTAACATAAAATTAATGACTTTATTTTAAATATACAAAGTTTTTTTTATAGTAAATGAGACTGCTGAAAAAATAGGTAGAAACTCTGAAAATATATTATACTGCAGGTCGTATTATTATTAATGTTATATAATATATTAATTGCAATTACAGTACATTTTTAGGTTTTTCTTTCTTTTGTTATTATGGTTATCTTTAAATTATATTACATTTTTAAAAATAATTTGAAGTCACATTTCTGGAGGCTCGACAGGTAATGCTATTACTCTCGCACATGCATCAAATTGTGTTTGTGTGAATGTGACATCATTACTTGAGAGTTGAGACTGAATCGAGACTATATTTTTAGCACTTTTTAAAAAATTTGCCATTTTCCTCTGAAGCTTCCAAAAATCTGCTTTACCCTGGCGCTTTTTTCAATTATTTTGATTTACAAAAACTTTACACAAAAACAAAGTATTGTGTGACATAATATTAATAATATTATAATGTTTCGCAAAATCAATTAGGTACAGAATCTTTGGATTTTTTTTACATAAAATTTAGTAGATAATAGTTTTTAACTAGCTGTGTCACCTCAGTATGAAGGACCTCAATAACCTTCATAGCACCACCGTAGATTTTTTTCATATTCTTAATTTTTTTCTACTTTAACTTAAAGAAATATGTAAAGATATATAAGCAGCAATTCAAATTGTCGAAGTATTTTTAATTGAATTCGCAAATTTTATATTATCAATCAATCAATCATTTATTTGCGTTTAAAGTGGTACAACAGATGTTCATATTATGTAATGTAAGTATTCCTAGTTTTTTAAAAAGTGGTCTACATGATTCATAAGGTGGTCTACCACAAATCGCTGTGACACATTTCTTTTGCACTATGAACACCTTATTAATTTCTGTGGAGTTTCCCCATAGCATCAGGCCGTATCTAAGTACTGATGCTACATAAGCATGGTACGCCGAGAGAACAGTCGGTAGGGCGCATAATTGTCTCAGTCTGTAAAGAGCATAGACAAATCTATTAAGTTTGTTACATACATACTCTACATGTGCCTTCCAATTTAAATTTTCGTCTATATATACTCCCAGGAATTTTGTTTTACTTACCTACTTGTTGTATAACGTCATTATTGTACTTAATATTAAAATTAATTATTTTATTTCCACGATTTTTAAATTCAATATAATTAGTTTTGGTCAGATTAATATTAAGATTATTGTTTTGCATCCATTGTATTTTTTTTTTATTATTTCATTCATTTTAATTTCAATATTTATGTTATTATAAGTATATCATTAGCAAATAGTGTGCACGTATCATCCGTGACGTCAGGAAGGTCGTTAATGTAAATCAGAAACAGTAATGGCCCTATAACATTAACTCTGGACTCCGACCTTTATATTGTTTATTGACAATCTTGATTTGGTAACGCGGATTTTTAAGAAGATTTCAGAGGAAAATGACTAATTAGTCAATGTTGTAGTGCAATTCCGTTATTATGGTGTCTAATTATTAGACACCATAATAACGGAATTGCACTACAAAATTACCTTAATTAACTATCATAGTGTGCATAGCTAAGACAGTATGACAATCCGTAGTCTAATTCCTAGAAACACTAACGTGCAGAAAGCAGTGTAATTATCCGGAATATAGTTACGCTCGGCTAAATTTAGTCCAGCCTTATTGCATCGTGCTCTCTCCAGAGATTAAACCCAAGACTCTCATATAGGTATCAGATATTTGGAGCACCTATATTATTACATTTGCCTTAAGGAGTTTACAGACCGATTTTGTTGTTGTATAACTTTTGCCCGCGACTTCACCCGCGCGGAATGTTCTTGGAGACTTCTTCAGCAAATAACTCTACTCACTGCAATATTCTTCTGTATATTATAATTTTAAAAATTTAAAAACCCGACTGCGTAAAAAGTATTCCTATATTTTTAAGGGGTTTTTTACTTAAGATTACTTATTTATTCCAGTTAATTTTTTTTTTTTTTTATGATATAGATATTTTATTGCTCATTTAAATAACACAAGAAACATAAAATTAACAATAAAACTAGAGCCAAATAAAAAACTAAAAATTAATACCTACTAATAAAAAGAAGACATCTATAAATAATCTATCTCTAAAAAAGTCTATAAATAGAAAAACTTCCCCAGGTCGTCCCCATCTGGCAGAGTACCTAGCAAACTGATAGCATTGCCTCGTTGGATAGCAATGGCTATCCGTTGTGCCAGGTAGTTCCCGGCTCTGGGGTCTCGGGTGGCTTCAGTAAGCTTTTTGGAGATTTCTTTAAAAAGCTTATGTGCGCCCGGACCCCATGCGCCTAGGGTTTCCACCCCAAACGGTTCAAATATAAGGTCTCCGCTAAGGTTCTCATATTTGCGCCGTTTGAGGTTCTCTGCTTGGTTTGCAGCCGCGCCCGCACAGTTCGAAGTGCCCTGGACATGGGACGGAGCAAGAGTATCGACACAAGTAGCATCCCATACAAGAGCCCGTCCCACACTCCAAGGAACCAGGGTCATTCCATCAGGTCTCTTGCCATCGTCGCGCGCCAGACCGGAGGGCTCCAGTATAGCTGGCACACCAGCGGTGACAAGAGCCCGACGAATGAGGTCATTCAGACTGTGATGCCGGGAAATGCGTCCAGCGCTTCGTGAGCAGCACAGCCCGTGGTGACCGTGACTGTCTACGTTCGCGCCGCAAACACACTGATGAGGGACGACATGGGGGGCACCAAGACGCAGGGCAGTAGCTAGCCGAAATGTATTACGGCCCAGCAATGTACCAGTATTGGCTGACGGTAGTGCCTGCAGCCAAACGCCCGACTCCCACTTTTCCACAGCCAAAAGACGAGCCCGCTCTACAGGACTGGAAGACGTGTTAAAAAGTCTATTCCGTACCAGTCTACAGATGGGCTCGTCCCAAAGCCTTTGGGAAAATGTGTTCTCGGGCACATTGCTGCCTGCACTAGCAATGTCCCAGGCGTCCTTGGCCTCGTCCGCAAAAGGGATTACTAACGGACAGGATGAGCGCTCTAAAATTTTCAAAATTACTGCGTGGTTTGCGTGGACTGAGGACAAGAACGCTGGTAAGGCTACGTCAGACGTTTGTCGAATGCCCAGGCCACCGAATCTTACTGGAAGCGTTGCTTGAGTCCATGAGCGGTGGTCAAATTTTATATTAAGAATGGAAGAAAGCGTATGTTTTATGGTGTCGTCTAAACGTTTGAGAAGTTGGGGGAACTTCCAAAGTTGGCAACACCGCAAGACATAAGTAAATTTTGGAACAAATAAGCAATATCGGATTAATGTAAAAGCCATGTGACAGTTAATTTGGAGAAGTCGGTCTAAAGTTTCAGTAAAATTTTGTAATTTATTGTTTATAAAATCCGGAAGGGAATCGTCTAGAATAGGGGAACCTAAGAGAAGAAGTGAACCCTTTTCGATAACTGATAATTGTGGAGCTACTTCTTTGAACCTGGATATAACGGTTTCTCTGTCCTCACAATTATCAGGGACAAAAAGTTCACATTTTCCAAAGTTTAATTCTAGGCCGATATTTTGGAACTCATGGATTAATGTACGAAAGTCAGAGAGTACAGTAGATGCATCGCTTCCAAGGGTCCCATCATCCAAATACCAAACGTTGAATTTTGAATTTAGAAGTTCGATGGCCGGGTGTATAGCAAGACTGAAAATTGCTGGACCTAAAGGGTCACCCTGTTGACAGCCAACTTCTGATGGGATGAGATGATTTTTATAAATAAGCTTGGTGGGCTCCTTATAACATTGAAGCATAAAAGGCAAAATGGCAGGCGCTTTAGCTTTTATTTGAGCCAACATGGCGACCCTGTTAACTGAATTGAATGCATTTTTTACGTCCACCTTTAAGAATACACTGTTATTTTGGTTTTTAATGAATGTGCGAAAAGAGTGAACGGCTGCCTCACAGCCACCTTTGCAGGCAAAACCAAGTTGCTTCGGTTGGAAGTAAGAAGCTAGGGAATTAATGGACCTGCAGGCTATTTTGGCAGTGAGGCGCCGGTATGTCGAGCCGACAGCGATCGGCCGGATACCTCCATCTCTTTTCCTCAAGGCGCAGAGGTTTGCTCCATACAAAATGTCAACGATATCTGATGCAACCCCCCCGCGAAGCATTAGGTTGCACAAATACGTGACTTCCTGCAGGAGCTTTTCTCCGGCTTCCCCACAGCAACCGCTGGTGAGATCCTTCAGATGCTGAGGGGTGAGACCGTCGAGACCGCCCGCTGAACCCGGAAGAAAAGACATGATGGCACCGCGAACACTGTCAACCGACGTTTGGAGGGCTGGTTCGGCATCATCGGTGTCTAGGAAAAGATGAGGTGATAGTTGAGGAGGATGTTTATTCTGCAAGGCGGTGAGGGTTTCTGGGGAATTGGGAGCGATCGTGTCGTTGGAAAAAAGTAGCCGCGCGGCGCCTTTAATGTCTCCCTCACTTATTTTGTTTTCGACATTTTTTATGATGTTATTTTTGGCCGATGAAGGTGAAGAAAAATTTGGGTGTAAATCGGAATCAGAAACACAGTTCTTTTTTACAAGAGACGTGAGGGAGGCATTATTGCGAGGATCCCTAGTAACGTGTAGGATGCGGTAGGGAAAAGTAAATAGATGTTCCCAGGCCTGCCTCGAGTTTTCACTTACAGTTTTGTGTACCGTCTCGGCAAGCTTCTGGGCCACAGCTACTCTTGCACCCCTAGGGATCCGCCTGAGTATGGGGACTGAATTTTTCAATTTGGAAATTTCTTGCCAAAAGGGTTGGTGTTCGGTGGAGTTTTGTGATGGTAGAACTACTGAAGAAGGGGCTAACGATAGTTTATGGCACTTACCTATATGGATGCGTAGGCCCCTCTCACTTTTGAAATAGCGTGGTTGAGGACATTGGGTACATTGCACTAAATTTTCCAACGGCACGGTCACATCATCGGTGGACGTCCCTACATCTTGGCTGCTACTTAACATTGGCTTATAACTTTTATCAAAAATATTATATTAGAACTTGCCTAATGTAAACAAAAAAACACAAAAACACTTAAATTAAAAATAGATAAAAATATATAACAAATTAAAAGTCAATCTGGTAGGTGGAACTGCGCGCGCACGTATTTTCCTCCCAAAAACGGTCTGGAACTGTCGTCGTAATCGCCGCCGTCGCCTTGGATACGACTAAGCCTCGTTTGTTGTCCAAAAAAACATTGCTATGGCACAGGCATGCACATGATTTGGGATTTTCGCAGGAGAATGGGTATGTGGAGGGCTGCTCATGAAAACACATGTAGATCCACATTTATAGAATAACTCGTGGCACTTTTTAAGCAGCTGAGTGCCGGATAATATTTTAATTTGGATTTTAGAATTCAGCTTTCAAAAACACGTCCATTCTCAACTTGACATGACAGTTAATTTTTAGATAACACAAGAAACATAAAATTAACAATAAAACTAGAGCCAAATAAAAAACTAAAAATTAATACCTACTAATAAAAAGAAGACATCTATAAATAATCTATCTCTAAAAAAGTCTATAAATAGAAAAACTTCCCCAGGTCGTCCCCATCTGGCAGAGTACCTAGCAAACTGATAGCATTGCCTCGTTGGATAGCAATGGCTATCCGTTGTGCCAGGTAGTTCCCGGCTCTGGGGTCTCGGGTGGCTTCAGTAAGCTTTTTGGAGATTTCTTTAAAAAGCTTATGTGCGCCCGGACCCCATGCGCCTAGGGTTTCCACCCCAAAAGGTTCAAATATAAGGTCTCCGCTAAGGTTCTCATATTTGCGCCGTTTGAGGTTCTCTGCTTGGTTTGCAGCCGCGCCCGCACAGTTCGAAGTGCCCTGGACATGGGACGGAGCAAGAGTATCGACACAAGTAGCATCCCATACAAGAGCCCGTCCCACACTCCAAGGAACCAGGGTCATTCCATCAGGTCTCTTGCCATCGTCGCGCGCCAGACCGGAGGGCTCCAGTATAGCTGGCACACCGGCGGTGACAAGAGCCCGACGAATGAGGTCATTCAGACTGTGATGCCGGGAAATGCGTCCAGCGCTTCGTGAGCAGCACAGCCCGTGGTGACCGTGACTGTCTACGTTCGCGCCGCAAACACACTGATGAGGGACGACATGGGGGGCACCAAGACGCAGGGCAGTAGCTAGCCGAAATGTATTACGGCCCAGCAATGTACCAGTATTGGCTGACGGTAGTGCCTGCAGCCAAACGCCCGACTCCCACTTTTCCACAGCCAAAAGACGAGCCCGCTCTACAGGACTGGAAGACGTGTTAAAAAGTCTATTCCGTAAAAATCTAATTTTAATTTTAATTTTAATCTTTTTCCGTATTCTACTGCGTAAAAAGTGAACTAAACTAAGTAGGTACATAATTAAAACTGAAAAGAAAAAAACAAGCACTTAGATATCTGGTGGTCTAGAATTTTATAATATATTATTGAATTAATACTATTGGAACATAACAACTAAACAGTCAGGATCCATTGAAAAATTAGATTGGCTGTCGAATAATGGATCCCGACTGTTCAGTTGTTATGTTCCAATAGTATTAATTCAATAATATATTATAGAATTCTAGACCACCGGATATCTAAGTGCTTGTTTTTTTCTTTTCAGTTTTAATTATGTACCTACTTAGTTTAGTTCACTTTTTACGCAGTCGGGTTTTTAAATTTTTTAAATTATAATTTTTTATTTTATACTTTTTAGTTATGAGTACCTAGCTAGCTATTTACCAGACTGGATTTCCTATCAGCATCAGTACTACATCACTGGAATGTGAGAATGGTTGTTACGCAACTTTAATTCGATATAGATCCTAAACGGTCAGTCGAATCGAAAAATGTTGAGAGAAAACTAACAATGATTTTTAAATACCTATTCAACGATACCCCACTTGATATAGTTTGTTGACTTTCATTTTTTTCATTTTCACAATATGGCGTCCAGTAGTCGCCATATTGAATTTTCACTAAGGTCATGTCTTTAGTGACATTCGCCGGACTAAGAGGAATCGATTGACGTGTGAATCATAAAAATCGGCCCAGGCGTTTGGTCTGTATAGTGCTTCAAAGGAACATACATACATACATACATACATACATACATACATACATACATACATACATACATACATACATACATACATACATATGCTGATAAACACATTACCACTCCTTTGCGTCGCGCAGTCGGGTAAAAATATTGAAATTTCGTACCCAATGGGTAATTATTATTTTTAAATGAAAAAATTAAACCGACTTCCAAAGTAAAAATACACAAAAAAGTATGAAATAAAACCTATTTTCTAAATAATTCCTGTTTAAAATTTGGCTATTTCTCTACTTAATCTTTTTGATTTTGAAATCGCTCGGAGAATACTGTATAATTCATCCAATAACGGATGTAAAGGCCTACGTTATACTTATAATAAAGAGGAAAAGTTTGTTTCTTTATTTACATTGAATAGGCTCCGAATCTACTGGACCGATTTTAATAAAATTTGGCACAAACATAGAGTAGACCACGGGAAGGACATATGCTACCTTTTATCGCGGAAAAATGTACGGATTCTGCGGAATTAACTTTTGCGCGCACGAAGTCGCGGGCAACATTTTTTTCTAATATTGTGCCGTTATTAACTTGTCTTTATGTTACACTAGATGTTTCTCGCAGCTCCGTCCGCGTAAATATACTATCGAGTATCCCGCGGGAATACTGTACTGTACGTTTTTGGGATAAAAAGCCTATAGTTTAATCCGGGGCTTAAACTACTACCATACCAAATTTCATCAAAATCCGTTCAGTAGTTTTTGCGTGAAAGAGTAACAAACATCCTTACATCCACCGATCCTAAGAAACTGTCACATTTATAATATTAGTAGGATTTTTATTGCAAGAAACAGAACTTATTTTAAATAAAAAAAAAAAAGTGCTTCAAACCAGGGCCGGGGGTTAATCGACAAAAAGCTATCGACTATAGTGCCATAAAATAATTCAAGTTATTCACGATGAAGACGATTAACTTTTAACATATTCGATTTTGCCGAAATATTTAACGTGCATCTTATACCGACGCAGTAACGGCGAAACTTGCATAAAAATTCGGCGTTATTGTGTCTGAAAAATATTACAGTGGAATTTTTATAGAGGAAAATCCGACTGGGAGCTTCCGCAATAAAGGTCGGACAATATGAGAAAATTATTGTTATTTATGGGCCAATGTTGTGATATTTTATTTATTTTTAACCGGCTTAAAAGAATTCCACTAAATACGTATTTACGTATGGGAATGTATGTACGTGAATTATATCACTACTATCTTATTTTAAATCAGCCTAGTCCTTTAGCCAAGATGCCATTGCTTTTACGATGACGAATTTGTCATTTAGCGAACATTATAGGTTGCATGCGTTGAGCGCCGGTGAACGGACGCGTTCCGCATTACGACACACGACAAAAATATTAATGAAAATAATTTAATATTTCGCGAATCGCGCGGTTGTGAACCGCTACACGTCACCATGGCGCTCGTAGTCAACGAGTTGCTGGCGTTTGTCCAACACGCCATCAACGCCATGGACGAAGACAGCATCGTGCAGCTCTGCATGTCCACCTTCAGCAATGAAAAGATTTGCACGGGAAAGCTGATGCTGGACGAGGCGCTTGGTAAGCAGGCGCAGATGCCATCGCGACTCAAAGATGGTGGCGAAAGAAGCTTGCAGGATATCATCACCCTGTTAAAGCAGACGGGTCCAGGGGCTATACCAGCTTTCGTGGCTAGGGATCTCCACAAGCTACCGGTGGTGACCATGGACCACGTCAACGTCTCCAGCATGCTGAAGAATGTCAACACCATGAAGGCGGAGCTGGACGAGATGCGAGGTCGATTGAATAGATCGGAATCCACTATCCGTGATTTGCATAAAGAATTATTGCAAATAAAAAGTAATAATTCTTTATGTAGGTCACCCGATCATTCGTTTGACTTCGTAAACACGCGGCGACGCGGCGCGCAAGCTGACATGTTTTGCTCATCAGCAAAATCCGACGGGTCAACAACCGCCGCTGACTGCTCACCGCTTGCGGTCGAGCCGAAACCGAGGACACCAGCGTCTCCGAAAAATTACGCAAGTATCGTCGCTGGCCCCAAAGCACCCCCGCGGAAGAAGACAAGAGGGGTGGAAGAGCGCCGCAAGGCTGAGCCTCTTCGAACCGTCAAGGACGAGAGCAGGAGGTGCGATGAGGAGGGCTTCACTCTGGTGGAGAGGAGAAAGAAGAGGAAGCCCGCCGTCCGCAACCACCGCGGCACCGCACCCAGCGAACCCGAGCAGCGTCTGCGGTGCGAAATACGCGCCACACCGCTGTACGTGTCCCGCCTGCACTGGTCGACGACGGTCGAGGACGTTGTGGACTACATCCGAAAGAAGACGTCTTTCACCTTAAGGGTCGAGCGTCTGGAGTCTCGCCACAAGGTCAACTTCAGTTCCTTTGTGGTGAGAGTACCGACGCATCTTCTACCGACCTTCGAGGTGGAGGAGTTCTGGCCGACGGACGTAGTCTACCGGAGGTTTCGGGGAAGGCTCCCCAACGAAGCGCGCATCACGTCGCCGAAAAAAGACAATACGTGATAAACTACAGTGTGTGTGTAAGAGTGAATGTGAATAATATAGAAAATAAGATTTATGTATAGTATTGTATAGTATAGAATTGTGTGTGTTTAGTATAAAAATATATATCCGTTGTCTGATACCCGTAACACAAGTTCAACTTAGCACGGGATCGGATTGACGTGATATATATTATATAATAATGTATATTTGTTCTGTATATATTTTTATGTGTGTGTTTGAATAAAAATTGATTGATTGATTATGTCAATAGCTTTTAATATATTCAATTTCGAAGATTATCATTTTAATAATAACTAACGATTTGACTTTGATAATCTTTTGCGAATGGATATCTAAATTGATAAGAAATACCTAAGTACCATGTTCTTGACCTACAGTTCGAGCTATAATGTCAGAAACTATTGCCTTTAAACGAAAGTGAATATATCTAGTCTCTAATCCAACGTGCTATCAGTCCGGCAACTGTATATTAAAAATCTCATATTAGCACAGCATTGCCTTACCCATGACCTAGACTTTGCAAATAACAGTAATAAAAGAAAAAAAGGCTAAAGTATTTACAATACCTCAAATCCAAACCACAACAGCACAACGCCATCAATCATTTCTTGGCCCCAGATTGTACAACCACGCTAATAACAAAATTGATAATCTAACCAACTTAAATAAGAGAGATTCCAAGTTAGCAATCACCTGCTGGCTTAGTAGTCTAAGTTATCAGGAAACTGAAAATCTGCTAGAAATAATTAAATAAACACGCACCGTTTACACACTCACACACACACACACACACACACACACACACACACACACACACACACACACACACACACAGGCACGCACGCACGCACGCTCACGCACACACACACACAGACACGTCTTAAATAACAATAATTAATAAGTCCCAGTAATGAATTATCGTTACCTTTGCTCTATGTCTATATAATTTTATGTATCCTAAGAATTTTAGTCAACCCCTACAACACAAGTATTCTTAGTGTAGGGGTTGCGCACTTCAAATTGTAAACCTTGGTACTATGATAATATCTGTGTTCCTTTCCAAATCTGTATTTACTATGAGACAATAAAGTTTTTATATTTATATTTTTATATTTAATAAATAAGTATTTTTGAAAGTAAAATATGCTTATTTCAATTTTTAAAACGGTATCACTGAGTTCATATATGTACCTATCGCCTAATAAGTCTTCTTGTTTGTTATCTAGCCTAAGTGCCTGTTTTTTTTTTTGGATATAATTAATCGAGCGAACAAAAAATAAGTTGGCGGCTGCACGTGAGCATACTGTATTACTGAATTTGGCAGCGAATTAATATGTTGGCGACTAAATTACTAAACTGGCGAAAACACTCGGGTGACAAAAAATTCTAAAGTCGGCAGATAAAAAGAGGCGAAATTTAATCCAAATTAGCACCGTCATTTATAAGTTGGTGACTTAATTTCCGAGTTGGTGACCATTATACCATATAAGCAGCTATAAAACCAGATTTGGTTGATAAATGAATGGCTGATAAAAATTCAATTTGCAGGCTACGGAAAATCCTATTTTTGGATACTGTTGGAGTATGTTTTTCTTTGTCATGGGTGTCATTTTCTAGGTTTCTGGGGGTGCAGAATAATATGAAAATAAAATCTGTTTCGTAATTCCACAATGGCGTAAATTTTTGTTATTAAAATTAACAAGGTTGTCCTTTTCCCGGTTTCTGGGGGTTCTGATTACAAAATTGTCTTCCAATTTCATTTTCCAAAATGGAGAATAATATTCAATCTTCGGAAAATGAATATGAATACTAAATTAAAAGATCTTTTTTTCACCCATCATGAAGAAAATATGATGTTGCGGGGTTCCTAAGGGGGACGAAATTTTCATTATTTTTTCAATAGGATGCACCGTTTCCGAGATAGAATCAATTTTATAAAAAAAGAAGTAAATGCTGTACATTGAAGATACGACGGATGTTTATAGCTATAGAAATGTTGGAAAATGCAGGATTTTCGATTTTTTTTCTCCCATCATGAAGAAAATATGATGTTGCGAAGTTTCAAAGGGGGGCGAAATTTTCATTATTTTTTCAATAGGATGCACCGTTTCCGAGATAGAATCAATTTTATAAAAAAAGAAGTAAATGCTGTATATTGAGATACGACGGATGTTTATTGTTATAGAAATGTTGAAGAATTCAGGATTTTCGATTTTTTTTTCTCCCATCATGAAGAAAATATGATGTTGCGGAATTCCAAAGGGGGGCGAAATTTTCATTATTTTTTCAATAGGATGCACCGTTTCCGAGATATAATCAATTTTATAAAAAAAGAAGTAAATGCTGTACATTGAGATACGACGGATGTTTATAGGTATAGAAATGTTGGAAAATTCAGGATTTTCGAAAGATTTTTTCTCCCATCATGAAGAAAATATGATGTTGCGGGGTTCCAAAGGGGGGCGAAATTTTCATTATTTTTTCAATAGGATGCACCGTTTCCGAGATAGAATCAATTTTATATAAAAAGAAGTAAATGCTGTACATTGAGATACGACGGATGTTTATAGCTATAGAAATGTTGGAAAATTCAGGATTTTCGATTTTTTTTCTCCCATCATGAAGAAAATATGAGGTTGTTGGGTTACTAAGGAAATTTCAAATGGATGACTTTTTTGTAATCAGCACCCCCAGAAACCAATAAAAGGACACCCATATTATTTTTATGAAATTAAGTATGTCCGCCATATTGGAATTTCAAAACGAATGTCATTTTCGTATCCAGCACTCCCAAAAAGCTGGTAAACGACACCCATATCAATTTTACGAAAAATAAATATCCGCCATTTTTAAATTTCAAAATTAATCTACACAATAATCTACACCTCCCTAAAACCGAGAAAAATAAAAAATTGGGAATTTTGTACGCTCCTTTATGGTTTTTTTGTGTGCGCTCGTTTCGCTGCTTGTATGGTTTTTGAGTTACCTACATCAGGGAAAATATATGTCCCTTTTCTTAAATTAAATGTGTACTCACAAATTGTCGCCAATATGGTTATTTAGTCGCTAAAACATAATCTGTCTGCCAGTTTGGAAAATTCAGTGGTATTATTTAGTCACCAGATTAGTAATTTTTTTGTTCCTTACATTCTTTCGCCAACTTGGTAATTTAGTATTCAATATTGGGTATTTTCACATACAAAATTTAATTGTTTTGTCGCAAGTTTAAATACATGCCTTTTTTTTTTATTAGCAATGCAAAATTATTTATGATGTGAATTGTATGTTTATAGCGCCTGATTTTCATACTAGCAAATGGATTTTCAAAAGTAAATTTCAATAATTATATTTGATCTAAATTTAGAAACACGAATTTCAATATCTTATAATGTATGACATTAAGGCTGACATTCATTTATATCACGAAACCCATCCATTCCAGATAATCTTAGATTTACGGGAATTACGATTTGAAACGAACTCCGCGAGTATACGAGTGCGTATAAATTCTAGCGCGAGATAGCGTTGTTTTCTATAATGGCTTCATTATTTTACTTTACGAAGACTTTATGTGTAGTGACATCTTGAGATTGTGCTTACAAAGGGCTTATTGGTGTCAGTTATCAATCCTGGGCTTAACCTTATGTTACAGTGCGAGAGATTTTATTGAATTAATGAATACTATACTTCCTTTCAATACTAATCTTATGAAATTTTGGCGCATTTTGCGGGTAGATACTAAAATATCATTTGTATATTCTTTATATTACCTATATAATAATAGGCTCTAAACTTTTGTGCGAATTAAATGCAACTCAATACATAGGCACCTACCTACTTGTGAAATAAAAGATTTCAGTAATCCGACGCTAAATAAAATAGTAGATTTTAACGCTATTAATAAAGAAAATAGAATGAATATTTGATTCAGAATTCATCTCGTTCGGTAAACGGCAGCTGGTGCTATATAGTGATGAGAAAATAAGGATTCTGACTTATCGATTTTCCCTTTGAATCTTTAGAATATTAAATTAGCCTCGAGAAGTTTTTAAGAATAAAATTTAGATGATGACTTATTTAAAAAAAACTTTTTAAATTAAGTCATTGTTTATTGGCCAGATGTATTTCTAAATATAGTTATACACAGTATGTAATAATTTATAACTTTATAGTGATAGTTACCGTAAATTGTTAGATTTAAAATGAACTCTTTTTTTATTAATGGTAATCCTAAAATACAGCGTCAGTTAAAAAGTTTTATCGAAATTACTTCACAGCCCTTTTCGGAAGGAAGATATCCCAAATGTGGTTTTTATTCAAATTCCCCCGTACCTACTCTGCCGGACACGGCTTTTGTTATGGATTCCAGACCTTTCTCTATTTCCTACAAATCCATGACACGACTGAATCCTGATCTTTTGTTTTCCGCTAAATTCCACACTTCTTTAAATTTATTCCCGTGCCTTTTATAAATCTTCTCATCTTTTATTATTTTGATTTCATTGATTTTATCTACAATTAATAATTCTCTAATAACAATACAAAATTTCTGAAATTGTCGTTGCTAACAATTTGTATAAGGCATTTATTATAATTATGTATTATTATTGATTACTCTTGAATCCAAATGGAATTGAACATCTTAATATGAAAATTTTACTGTTAATCTAAAGCAAATCATATAATATTTAATTGCTCAAATTATATTTATTTTAAATGAACGAGTAAGGAAACGGAAATAAATAGGGAAATTATGAAACCATTGCATTGTACAGAGTTTAAATAGCAGTTACATTGTACCATCAAGAATCAAGATTACGTGAACATTATTGCTGCCGTTTTAAAAGATGAAAAAAAAAATGATTTAAGAATGATTGAATTACCTAAGTATAGCTTTTTATTTGGAAAAAATATTTACCAAGTTTTTCCTTTCCTTGTAATAAGCTTGTACAACTCCTATTTCTTGTTTATGCCCATGTGCGACGATAATTGCATTCTATCAGGCGATCCATTTTATTGTTTGTGCCTACAATATTAAATGTTTCACCTTGTACACTCTGCTATCGTTTCAAATAGTCGCAATTTTTATATTATGGCCTTGAAATAAACTTGAAATAATATACAACACAAGAAGGCCGGCTTAGTCTTAGGTTTCTCCTTTTAAATGTGATATTTTTCAGTGCTTAGGTAGATAAAAAATAGACAACTAGATACATTAACATTTTATATTTTTCAATAAACAAACTTACAATAAAAAAATCAACTACAACATGAAGACAGTTGAAAATGACTTAAAATTAGTTAACAATATTTACAAGGCACTTTGAATTTGGAAGATCAGTGATGACTTTTGTGATGGATGGTCTTGTACACTGGGATTTTGACGGGGTAGGGTTGAGGAACATGGACATGAACCGTCTTCTCGACCCTGATAGGAACATGTTTTTCCACGGGGTAAGGAACGTGCTTTACAACTGGATATGGAACGACTTTTTCAATGGGAATAGAGATTTCAGTTTCGACTGGAACAGCTACTGGCTTGTGTACTGGCACTTTGACGGGGTACGGCTGAGGAATTCCCACTAGAATTGGCTTCGGTACATTCACTTGAATTGCCTTATGGATGGGATATGTCACGTGTTTGTACAACGGCACTTGGACTGGGTGTTCCTCATCTACATGCTCGCCAACTGGGAAAGCGTGGACATTGCCAAAATCGTGCTGGTCTCCGAATTCGTGACCACCATCTTGAAGGATGAATCCTCCTTGATGACCGAAGGCTTGCTGTCCGTGACCAAAATCTTGTTGACCGAAGGCTTGTTGTCCGTGACCAAAATCTTGTTGACCGAAGGCTTGTTGTCCATGACCAAAATCTTGTTGACCATGGTTACCCTCGGCATGTTCTTCATGACTCGAGTCACCGGCTCCGCTGACATCACCGCCATGTCCAATATCACCATTGAAGTTCTGTGATCCAAAATCATGTGCCGCTTGTAAATATGAATCACCACCGTAGCTGCCTAATCCAGCGCCGCCTAAGAAATGCTGCGGTCCGTGAAAATCTTGCCCTTGGGACACAGCGAGAGTGTAGTCATTCCCATGTCCTCCAGAGAGCCCAGAGCTTTGCTCTCCAGAGATATCATGACTCTGACCACCGGAAAAGTCATGTCCGCCTTGTCCAGCAGAGAATTCACCGCCTCCTTGTCCACCGGAGAAATGATCGCCCTGAGATGCGGAGAAGCTATGGTCCTGACCAGAGAAATCTCCTCCCGTCAATGGTGCTGAATAGTGGTAGCCCCCAGAACCATCCGCCACGCTGTTGCCTGAGGTGTGGAAACCGGCTTCGATGCCAGCGTTACACCTCACCACTGCAACTATAAGTATACATACCTGGAACAAATATAAAACGTATGTTACAAATATATTTTGGTGGTTCTACATTTTCACAAAAAAGATTAGATATACCTACACACTATAGGTAAAGAAAATCAGAAAAAATAATAATCGGCCACAGTTATTAAGGCTGAAACCCACACAGCAGTCATAGCTCATATGCCCTGATAAAATATTTAAACCCGCTTCAAAACATTGAAATTGAATACATTTTTGGATTCATTAATGGAAGGCTCTCTAAAGCTTTGAGGTCATTAAACCCACATAAACAGATGATTTAAAGGAGAAGCAACTTAGGTTTTACCAAAATAATATCAATACATTCAGATGTGCTACGGTAAATGACCTTGATTTTTTTTCGAATTTTGTAATTAGTTTTCAACCTAAGCCTTTCAGCTTGATATAATCAGTAGATCATATTATTATGCCCAAAATATCCTTAATTAATTTTGAACAACCTTATAATAAACAATATTGTTTAGCACGACAACATTTGCGTTTGTTCAGTGTTTTAGTAGTCAACAAATATGTAAAACTAGATGTTGCCTACGGCTCCGCCCGCGTAAATCCATACCCCAAAGGAACACTGTATTTTTCGATATAAAATGTAGCCTATGTTTTAATTCAGAGCCTAAACTACTACCATACCAACATAAAACTACTAAACGATTTCATCCAATCGAACGGAATTTAAAGTTTAGCGTGAGAGAGTAACAAACATTAATCCATCTATCCATCCATCCATCCTCAGAAACTTTCACATTTATAATATTAGTACGATTATCTAATAACCATGCACACTTACATATTTTATGATCATGTTAATATTCTTCTTAGCTCTACTTCTCATCAAAATCAAGAGTCGATCGATCAATTATGGTTGGATACTCAAAGGATCAAAATAATAAAAACAATTCGCAGAATCGAATCCTCGCGTCGATTAGATCAACGACATTTTTCTTACGTAAGTGACAAAATATTTCAATAAAAGCAAAATGAAAATACTCTTTCAGCGTGCCGGTACGGTAAATCAAGCATTTTTTTCTACTATCATTGTATACTTTATTCAAGTTAATGTATACATAAAATAGACGCTGTCCGTACGTAGAAAAAGAAATAAACCGTACATTTTGCTGCAATAAATAGTATTATATTATGTCCTTCCCATAGTCTACTCCGTAACTGTGCCAAAAATCAAAACTCGGTCAATTATCATAATATGCTGGTGATTGCGTAAGCCAAACTACCGATGGACACATTCAAAACTAGTTGATAGGACCTATCTGCACCATGGGGTGCAATACTTTCATGACGGTTTCTCTATGGCTAACCGCACACGTGCAATATTATTGACAGAATTAATTTGTCAAAACTAGTCAACACATACTTAAAAGAAAACGGAAATATTATTGACAATATGAGCATTATTGCCATTAATATGGTGTGTGTGCGGCTAGCCTATGAGGCCTTTGTATCACTCCGTGCGCGCTATCCCATTCGGCATAGCTTAGTTATCTCACGAGGTAAAGTTACCCAGTTTTAGTTGAGAATAGAATAGAAAACTGTTTATTTGCACGATCATTAAAAACACAACATTAAGTACAAAACTAAAAATAGTACAAATAGTATTTTTGCTTACAGCATTCCAGATGACCTAACTAGAAGAGTTTCATAACCAGCAAATAATATTTAATAAAAAAAAACTCGTTAAAAACAACTTCATAGTTTACCGGTAATTCGCTTAAAAGGAAAAAGAAATGAGCTGAGTAATCGATTTAACAAAGAACAAAGAACAGGTAAAAGAACTATTTGACCTACTGACTTAATAGCATAAATATCGTAGTAGATAAATCGGCTTATATCGGTAACTGGCTAAGCTAAAGGTGTTTTAGTGAATGATGTATAAATAATAATAATAATGTATATATGTCACCGTAAAATTGTAAAAATCGTTAGATTGTAATATTACTAGAGGTATTATAATATGCTGACAGATTGTCAAATACTAATTTCTCCATACAATTGTAAGCCATAGATATATAATATTAAACTATTGTAAGCATTATTTTTCGTTATAGTGTAATATTTACCGTGCCGATTGATTATACGCTATGTGCCCCGCGCCGCCATATTTGTTTGCTTTTTCATAATAATAATAATAATAATAACGAAAAATAATGTGTACAATTGTATGGAGAAATTTGTATTTGACAATCTGTCAGCATATTATAATATCTCTAGTAATATTCACCGTAAAATTGTAAAAACCGTTAGATTGTAATATTACAATCTAACGGTTTTTACAATTTTACGGTGACATATATAATATGTTCTAGATACGAGCAGACGGATTGCTTGATGGTAAGATATTAATGAGCACTTGCAATACCAGACAAATTACACGTGTGCTCGCGCTCGCAGCCTTTAAATCCTTAAACCCTGCCTTCATCTCCGGGTGTGTAGCTTTTCAGTGCCCGTCTGGACGTCTAAGGGCCTAATTCGACGAGGCGCGCAAAGACCTCAGTCCTCGTCAAGTGTCTTATTCATAGTAAATTGAACTTTATCGACTACGTATTCATATTAACTAAATACTATAACCCCGCAGCGGTCCGTTTCATAATTGAAGCTCAAATCAAAAAATAGAGCTCAAATTGCTATGTATGAAACATGTATTTTTTGTGGCTTAATACGCCTACGTTATTCTCTGTTCAGTTCAAATTTAATCTGAACGCAAACAAGGAGAACAATAGAATACAATATAGGAATGGTATTATGGTACTAATCTAAGTCGCTCATTTATCACGCCGCGTGCGATAAAGAAATAAAACGACACGTTAATTTGGTTATGCTTTTTGTTTACCCTTAGTATAAGTTGGATCTGAACAGATTATACACACCTTAAGAGAGGCTGTGGCTGTGGCGTGATAAATCAAATGTAACTTAGCCTTTTGAATTTTGATAAAAATAAGAAGAATGAGTAACGTGACGGCGATTGGAGTATTACATCATCATATTGTAAATTGTAACATCGGCACAATAGAAATTACTGGACCGGAGATGGAATTCGGTTCTTTTACTCATTGTAATGTATGAGTAACAAAAGAGGAGACAGTCTTTAAGTTTTGTTACGTAGAGTACTGAGAACCTAGTTATATCTAGTTGAAAATAATTTAGACGCCTTTTAAACAGCTAATGAAGAAATGCTAATGAGGGGGAACAAGGAACAAAGTATTCTGTGTTCCTGGGTCATGGATGTGACGTAATAAATGTATTGCGTATATTAAAATAAAATCTTAATATAATTGTATAGTACAAAAGTATTAAATATGCTTCCCGTTGTCTGGTCCTCGGAAACGCAAGTTCTTCGAATACTTAGAAGTTAGAAATGTCATACTGACATACTGCGAAATGCCCATAGATAATATTATTGAAGTGAAAACTCCTGAAAAAATGTTTAACTCGCGTCAGGATACGTGACCTGTTCGAAAATTCGTTAGACGAAGGGAGAGTTGAACGCCTCTCTTTCTACCGCGCGGCGAAAATGTATGCCTGCTCCTGCTTTTTTGCTTAACTTTAAGTTTTTACTTCTGCCGATACTCCCGGAGTGCAAACGTTGTTTTTTATTTAAATTTTTACTCATTCTAGAATTAAACTTTGTCGGGTTGAGTGCTACTTCCAAAACAAAAATGGGAATATTATAGTATCATTTCTAACGAAACTCAAAACTCCTTTTATTTAATCCAATCACAAAAAACTAATGAACTCGATGCGCGAAACTAACTCGCGCTTGGCCGGTTTTTGTAACACAGAAACTATTAGAAACTAACATAAACACTCGTTTGCCTTATTTTCGATCTAATTTCGATCGCATGGTAACCAGATATAAATAAGCATTTAATCTATAAATCTGTCAAGTTCCTATTCACTGTGGTCAGTAGAAAGGCTGGTAAAAGGGACATTCACTTATGTGTATATACACTATACTATAGACTCGTAATTTACTTTCAAATTGACCAGATAAAAAGATCAAAATAATCATTACAAGTAAACAAAAAACAAGTTGAGTACATTCTACCATATGGATAAAGAAGTTTTGACTTTAAGGCTCTGCTTATCGCCACCGTGATCGTTTAGTCCCATACTAATTTTGTAGGCGACAAGGGCGTATCGGAGAGTATTAAAATGGGATAAAAAATCACTTTAAATATATTCGAGACAAGATTTCGAGATAAAACTACCTTCCCCTGAGTCTTGTCTTACTTAAAATACTGAAATAATTTTCAAACTCGTGTGACATATAGAAGAGAAGAAAGGTTTTACCTTAAAAAAGGTGGAATTAGCATATTATTAAATCAATATTTAGGTAAAAAGTTTCAATTTATAGAAGGACAATCCTTGGATAAATATAATGCAGATTAACATATATTTTTTTGGGATTATTCATTTCGGCCATGACTGGGAAAAAAGGGTTTCAAAGAACTCCAATTTTCTGTTCTACCCAGCGCACAACCATAGTAAGAATGGACAGGGACAGTATTGGTTACTTTTTAAATATTTTCATCCTCCAAATATCATTAGTATTATTATAGCATTTAAAAAAATAGGCAAACTATTTTGTACCCTGAGTATGTGTATTGTATTTACTAGGTACTAAATCAAACTTCGTGAACCTAATTTAGCCCAAACTTGTAATTAGCTTCACCCGAATCTACGAAAGTTTTCTACTTATCCCAATTGGTTGTTTACATTCATCGAGTAATTTAATAAACTAAGCAAATGTTTACTCGACTGTCTAAAGATGGTGAGTAACTCCAACAAAGCTTGAATATAGCTGTGTATTTTTTTTTTTCTCTCAAGACTTTATACTTAAGTATAGCGTATACTTAAGTAAAAATAATAACTCCCCACACCGATATCGGTGACGATGGCCGGTTTCATTGAAACCAGGCCAGTTACGCAGGAGTAATTTTATAGTTTCCAAGTGTGTGCGCAGTACACAAGAGCACTCTCCCTTCCTTTACTCTCATAACCCAGTGGGACGGATAGCCGACACGACTGACGATAGATTAGGCACATGTCCGACTTTTTACATGCCCATCCGACGCATGGATCATCTTTCTTATTGTCCTAACTAAACTTGGAAACAACATTTTTTGTTGTTCCAATGCGGACATCGAACCCACGACCTCTGAGTCGAGAGCTAAGATCTAATCACTAGACCATGGAGGCTGTTGATTACGTAATTACGTAAATATGTTTCATTTACATAAAAATCGACAGGTATGAATTAATCTAGCCTTTCTATTCGCATTAGGCATGCTAAGTCTGAACCACTAATTATGTCTGACATGTAACGTGTGCTATTCGAATTTAATAAGGGTAATCGGAACAGGCGGTTGAGGTCTACCTTTCACTGAGGTGAGATAATTTTTGAAAGGTATCCAGTTCGAATATTACGTAAATGGAATGTATCAAAATTATATCACATTGAGTTAAGTAACGATATCAAATGAAACACAAGACATTAATTATCAACGTTGTGGAAAGACAGCTGTCTATCCCACGGGAACGTTTCAGGATAAGCAATTTACACCTGTTATGAATACTGAAACGTCACTCAAAGGCTGCTCAAATTTTGAGTAGCTCCTTAACACTAGTATCCCAGCACATCTATACTATCTATACTTAATATCATAAATGCGAAAGTGTGTCTGTCTGTCTGTCTGTATGTTACGTCTTCACGCTTTAACCGCTGAACCGATTTTTATGAAATTTGGTATAGACATACTTTATATTATATACATACTTTGGGTTCCGGGAAAGGACATAGGATATTTTCTATCCCGAAAAAGTAGTATTCCCGCGGGATAATGTATTTACGCGGGCGGAGCCGCGAGCAAAAGCTAGTTATAGATAAAAACACTCTCGATCCTGTCAGCTTTCAAGCAAAGAAAACTAGATCAAAATCTGTTTATCCGTTTGAGAGCTACGAAGCCACAAACAGACACACATACTGATTCAGACAGACAAGTTAAACTTATAGCATACGAGCCCCTGCATACGAGCATACAGCCCCTGTTTTCGTCGAGGGTTGAAAAAAACTGAGGGTTGACTGGTTAGGTACGGTACAGACGATGATTGAAGATTCATCTATTGACCACTAGATGGCTCGTTTAGGACTCTGCGCCAGATAAACTTAGTTTATCTAGAGTATATGTAAAATTTTCAGAAGCCGGGCATAAGACGATCTAACTGAAACATCGTAGTCAAATGTAATATGAGACACACAATATATATTCACAGTACTTTAAGCAAGGACATCCTGACACGTGCATTGCATTTGTCTGAAATTTAGAGCTATTTTCTAGACAACAATCGTCTGAGAGACGTCCCTAACAAGATTTTGGGAAGTGTGTAGTCAGTGTGAGCTTGTTAAAACCGATTTTCTGTTTGTTATCCAGATGACTTGCCCTTTCGCAGTTCTGTAATTTTAACATCCTATATAATATGCTAGAGGAGTAATTTTAATAGGTTATACATAGATAAATCATTGGTCTATCGGGTTATATTATTGCAATATTTTTTTGGTTTTAAATTATACAAGGACAAAACATTGCATTGCTTATCTACTGGATAAATATTTTTATTAGTAAGGGGGATAATATTTAGACTAAGGATACCTAAGATACATAAATCTATTCTGGCCACATGCGAATTGCATTGAAGCAAAAATTTCAAAACTAAGAATGACGTACATTTGACAGAAAAAAATGAAAATGTTACGCTATCTTGGTTTCAGAACACTTTTGAAGAATATTGCGGAAAGCAAATATCAAAATGATGACGACAAATGTCAAACCTAAATGGTCCCAAACTACCCCGTGTTTGGGGTTAATTTAGGTGTAGACACTTTTATCTATAATAATATAGGTAATATACATCTATGCATTGAAGTATATTTATGGAGTCATTAATTACTTGATTTCCTTCAAAAGTTATAACTAACTTCCATGCTATGAAAACTAATAAAATATATTCCAGCTAACAACAGCCATTGTACGTGTCCCAGATTGTATTGTGAGGAATATATTCATTTCTGTAAACACAATGTCGGCAAGCGGCAGCATTATCTTTACAAGCGACATTTACTTTTCAATTTCATAAATGAAATTCATTTATAAATGAACCACAACACTTAATGTATGTCGACAAGTTGTTTTAAAGTTTGAATGTGAATAATCAAACGTTAAAAACTATAACGCGACTACGGAATTAAATTACGCCTTATCTAATGACACCTCATTTATTAAAATTGAATCAGTAGTTTAGGCGCTAAGGTAGAAAGAACATACATGCCATATACATATTATATACCTATATATACTGCCAAAATCATTACGATATATTTTAGCTTCGCTGTAGTCAGGTAAAATTGAAGTGAAGTCTCAGGACAGGGCCTGGGCTGAAACGAGTCGCGACTTCAAAATCATTTTGAAATTAAAAGAATCAGGGCATCTAGTCGAGATGCATTCGATAATTCATCATGGGTTCATTATCCAGAATGACGATACTAATTATCGGTTGTGCTACACAACTAAAGAGCTAGTACTATTATATTGTATTCTGTGGTGTAAGGTAAAAATATATCACGATGTTAATACTATGAGCTCTACAAAATTAGCTAAATATTATATTACTAATAAGTTATAATTTATTTTTTAACAAGTTCCGATATTGTTACATACCATTATTTTTTTTATAATAACGTGTATTATACGATAATGTAACTTTGTATCTACTCTGAAGTTCTGAACATTAAAACTAATGGTAATTGAAAAAGACTCGCGCAAAATCCTTCCCATTATTTCGTTTAAACGGGAAAAGTTTTAAGTTGTTTTTGAATTTATCTATTTATTAGTTAATTATATACGAGTAATATGATTATATTAAGTTCCTCGTTATACATAATAATAATCGTAATATTGATAAAATCAATTATCTAAAGTCAAAAGTGAGAGAGCTATGTTTCGGCACGAATGGGCCAGCTCAACCGGATAAATACGACCGGGGTAAAATAACTCTTGCGTTCTGTTTCGCCGAGTGAGTGAGATTACCGGAGGTTTGGGATTTTGAGGACCAGGAACGCAAGTGCGCAAGGACAGAGTAGTTATAAATGTAACAACTCCTCTGGTGTTGAGATCGTCTACAATCAGGCAATTTGTCTGCTCGTTTCTTGGTCCAGTTTATAAAAAATCGTAGTAGGTACTGCACTACAGCGCTCATACATTTTTTCAACCTTACATATTGTTTTTTCTTAGGAAAGATTTCAAGAGCTTAGGAGCTTTAATGTATGTTCCTATAATGTATTATTTTGTTAACTTAGGTTATAGGCCCTATGTGCTAAGTCATCACATATTGTAACCTTTCTCTATGGACTATAGCCCGTGAATCAAGGTAACTTAAACGGTGCTTACGCGTATGACGTAACACGACCTGGATGAAAATGAACGAAAATCGTAATCGAACATGTCTTTGCAAATTACTCTGTCTCTCTCTCTCGGCGTTATGAAACTATCATCGTACATAGATGCAGTACTTCCTGGACATCAAGAATTCATTAGCACAAAATCGCTCTGGTCCATTAAGGTATGCCGGAACCATGCCGGAACTAATTTTTTTGCTCACAAAACACAAAATAATGAAGACAATTTCATATTATGTGACATAATCGCAAGCACGTCCTACATATTATAATACTCATGATACCGACAGCATACATAAATACAGCCTCCGTGGTCTAGTGGTTCGAGCATTGGCTCTCGACTCGGAGGTCGTGGGTTCGATTCCCACAAGGGAACGACAAAAAATGTTGTTTCCAAGTTTAGTAGGACAATGCAGGCTGATCACCTGACAAGAAAGATAATCCATGCGTCGGATGGGCATGTAAAAAGTCGGTCCTGCGCCGGATCTCTCGCCAGTCGTGTCGGTCATCCGTCCCACTGGGTTATGAGAGTAAAAGGAAAAGTGAGTGCTCTTGTGTACTGCGCACACACTTAGGCACTACAAAATTACTCCTGCGTTACTGGCCTGGTTTCAATGAAACTGGCCACCGTCACCGAGATCGGTGTGGAAGTTTTATATTTATATTTATACATAAATACAAATAACCGACCAAGTGCGAGTCGGACTCGTGGTCGAAGGGTTCAACAGACGGCAAAAAAATCACGTTTGTTGTATGGGAGCTTCATTTCAATATTTATTTTATTCTGTTTTTAGTACTTGCTGTTATAGCTACAATTGATATAGGTACTTTTTAGTATCATGGTTGATGAGATAAAGCCTGATGACAGACAGATGAACGAGCGGATGGACGGATGGACAGAGATCGAAGTCTCAGTAATAGTGTCCCGTTTTTAGCCTTTGGGTACGGAATCCTAAAAAGCTAAAACCGAGGAAACATTTTATATGCTACCTTGACACCTGTAAACCAGAATTAAAAGCTCAATAGTTATAATTAACATAAAATTCATTATTGACAAAACAATTTATACTAATCTATATCTATATAATAATAACTCCCCACCGATCTCGGTGACGGTGGCCGGTTTCATTGAAACCTGGCCAGTTACGCAGGAGTAATTTTATAGTGCCCGAGTGTGTGCGCAGTACACAAGAGCACTCTCTCTTCCTTTACTCTCGTAACCCAGTGGGACGGATAACCGACACGACTGATGAGAGATAAGGCGCAGGTCCGACTTTTTACATGCCCATCCGACGCATGGATCATCTTTCTTATCAGACAATCAGGTGATCAGCCTGCATTGTCCTAACCAAACTTGGAAACAACATTTTTTTGTTGTCCCAATGCGGGAATCGAACCCACAACCTCCGAGTCGAGAGCCAATGCTCTAACCACTAGACCACGTAGGCTGTTATATCTATATACTAATATAATAAAGAGCAAAAGTTTGTTGTTTGCATTGAATAGGCTCCGAAACTACTGTTCTGGTTTTGATGCAATTTGGCACAGATGTAGAGTAGGCCACAGGGAAGGATATAAGCAACTTTTTATGGCGGAAAATGTACGGTTTCTCCGAAATTACCTTTTGCGCGCACAATGTCGTGGGCAACATCTAGTTGTATAATAAGGGACAGACGGGACGGAAAATAATATTTGGTCGAGACAACTGAAAAAAAATATTACTGTAGTATAGTGCAATTCAAATGAGAATAGGATCGAGTCGGCGCCATATTGTTTCGAATTTATGTGTTATGATAGTTAAATTTACTATTTAACGTTTTTATTTGAATTCGATGCAAGACTACTAATATTTATACGTACATAAGTTTTTCTGAATATCACACTTTTCAAGTGATATTTGACAGAAAAAGGTCATTGACGTTCCTATTCTCATCCGCTACACGGTGTGAGAGTGCCTTTAGTTCCGGGATGGCAGCCTTCAAACCATCTAGAAGCACATAAATATTCGCGCATTGTTAGACATTGGTCGTTAGAGTTAAGGCTCTTATTTACAGCCAATTGGGCGTTTCACAAAAACTGCATGTCTCTTTAATTGGATTGGACCGTACGTCAATATAAAGGGGCAGTCTATGCTATTTGTCGTGTTGTATCTGATGTATTTAATTTTTATTTTATTTAGTAAAAATAATGTTTTATTTTAATTCACACGAAAGTTTTAAAAATATATTTTTTTGTACGATTTATAATTTGCAAATGGGTCCCGCTTGCTACCGAACATAATGTCAATTATTTCACTTAGGCCTTCAGCTCAATCTTGTTTCGATCTTTTTGGTGCGTTGCTAGGTATGTTTTTTTGCAGACAGGTTTTAATTTCTTTTTTAATTAGAGCTCATTTTAGTGCTCTACAAAATATGATAGATATCGATCATCTTTAGACCCGAAAGTTTTGGTTGGTTTCAAGAGAAAGTATTATTTCTCTGTACTCATGGCTTACTGATTCCATAAAGTGATTTAAATTAGCGAGTTCCAGTGGATTACTACAAACAATACTATTATGAGTAACGTTGGTTTAATCCTCTATCGTAACAGTCAATTTTTTTGTTGTTTTGACGCCGTTTTGGGGTCATCGTTAACCGTAACTAAATAGAAAAAAACGATAGTTTAATATTAATATACCGTGAAATTTTGTTTTTGTAGTGCTGCTTGAGTTTTAACTGCTGCTCATATAACTACTAAAGTAAGTGTTTTTATAAATGTCTATAATACTCAGACCAAATCAAAAGCGAAGACAGAGCTTGGTCAGAGCAGAAAGTAATAACCCTAATTTATTAAATAATAAACAAAGGGTAAAACGAAAAATAAGTTATTACATAATAGGTTATATTGTGACATGTTTTTAATTCTGTTTTATGTTTGTTACACTGCACCGTAGCTCCTGAATTCAGTGTGTGAAGCATTTTTCTAGTTAATGATGATAATATTATGATCGTGATGGTTTTTGGCTATCACTCATATTCATCAGCTCGCTTAGAATATAATATAATAAACTTAGGCTTTTACATCCGTTATTGGATGATTTATACAGTATTCTCCGAGCGAAGTAACCACTCTTGAAATACTGTAGTGCCTGGGACAGTTGGTTTTAAATGTCGTATGGTTGCCCAAGCACATACGGTATTCTCACAACATAGTCAGCCTAGTCCAGAGGAATGAACTGGTCAATACGTCTGGAGCCAACTATGTGCGGGTTTCCTCACGATGTTTTCCTTCACCGTAATAATAGAATAGAAAACTCTTTATTTGCATAAAAAAAACATACACATAACAAAGATTAAATAAAGGAACTATACAAAAAGGTGGTCTTTGCTTACAACATTTTCTGCCAGACAACCTAACAAAAAAATTACTACTTGAAATTACTATCGCTTACTACTTGAAATAAAACCAACCAATTGCGAGTCGGACTCCGGCACGAAGGGTTCCGTCTTTTGTATCTACTATATTTATTTTATAGCGGCAACAAAAAAACATAATTTCTAAAAAAATTTGACTAACTAGGTAGCTACTATATTTCATGAGATACAGCCTGAACCTCAATTCTCGTAGACTCAATTCTAGTAGACTTCATTTTACTTTGTTTGGATTGAAAGTGTAGCGACATGTTACCATGAACGGATTTTATGACGTTTCGACCAATCGGAGCGCGTTTCACGTTGGTTTAACGTTCATAAAAACACCTTTTGAGAGTATTAGCGTGTTGGTGATTGCTTGATTTTAATTGTATTAATGCAGGTTTTATTTAGCAGTATTGCCCCTCTGTTGACAAACGCACAGACGCACAGCGGAGTCTTACACCCATATCATTAGTTGTTACCTCGAGATTTCCTCCACTCGACTCAACCTCAATCCATAAAAGTTGTATCATTAGTTCAACAAAATTCCCTCTTGAGGAATTTCCTTACGCGAGTCGAGGAATCAACAGTCAAACTATACAGCGCATAGATATTCATCATTCTGTAAACTTGGATCGAGTTTTAATGGTTACTGTTTGTGTTAACATAAAAAAAAATATTTTTCCATGATTATTTATGATGTCATACCTTCACTCAACCTTACTGGAGGAGCAAACAGCTTTAAGGTAGAAATTATTATATTGACGACCTCTGTGGCTCAGTGGTTCAGCGCTTTGGTGCTCAAGCCCGAGGTCGCAGGTTCGAATCCTGCCGAAGGAACAAAAAGATTTTCTGTGTTCCTGGGTCATGGATGTGTATTAAATATGTGTATAATATAATAAAAATCTTAAATATGTGTATAGTATAAAAGTATTAAATATATTTCCGCTGTCTGGTACCTGTAACACAAGTTCTTCGGATACTTAGCACGGGGCCAGATTGACGTGGTGTGAAGCGTCCATAGATATTATTATTATTATTATTATTATTATGTTTAAGAATACCAAACTCGAGGAACTTCTCAAGGATACCTCAGATGATGTTGAGTCGAGGCGGATCTGAGGAAACAACTAATGATACGGGTGTTAGTAGGTACTTAGTATGATCCCGCTTTTACCCTTTGGTAACGGAACCATAAAAACACGTCTTTGTTTTAAAATGTTCATAACAATGTCATGTAACAGTAATAGATAGGTACCTAATAATCTAGATTCTAGACGTTTATTTTACGCTAGATTGTTAGATTGCCTTTTTTTGTGTAACTACAAAACGTGACCAAATTTTAGCTGCTTACAAGAAATCACACTAGAATCTAGATGGAATCATTTGCCAAGCGAAACTAAATCTTTCGTGAAAATAATAAAGTACAATTTACTTTGCTTCTGTTGTCTTTAAGTGGGAAAGGCGAAGGGGTTGATGGTAGGATGTTAACAATTACTTTAAGCCTCGTATCCACTAGGCAATTGGTATCCCAGTTTTGAATGCCGAATATTTTTATTTATTTCTTTGTAAGTACATTTTTTTTATTTATTTATTATGTATAATATGGCAATTAAAATAAAACAATTGAATACACATCATATAGTCTATACAGTTAGGTAAAATTTATATTTCTTTATATTTATTTTCTATTTTTATTTACTTTATGTTTATATTTTTTTGTTTATTTTTAATTAATTTATCATTCTACTCAAACCTATATAAGTACACTACTACGTACTTATGGATTTAAATGGATTCGACACGAAAATTAAATTATTGATCCGTAGAAGACTAGAATAATTTTTTTGTGTGAACAATAATGAGAATTATCTATAAATTTTTTGATATATTGCATGTATTGAATAGGCTCAGAAACTACTGAACCCATTTTGGTGAAATATGGCACTGATATAGAGTAGACCAAGGAGAAGGATATAGGTTTTATCGCGAAAAATGTACGATTACTGCGAGATTAACTTTTGCGCGAACGAAGTTGCGGGAAATATCTAGTGGAGACATAGAAGAACGAAAGAGATGAATTTATTTATACTTTGCACATGCTTTATATAAACATCAAGACTTAAATAAATAGTTAAGTGGGTACTAAGTAGCTGGTACATTATTGACGTCATAAAGGATTTTTTATTTAATCAAAACATATTTTATTTAAGTCTCTTTTATAAGTCTCTTTTAAATGATAGTATGTATTCCCTTGTTGAATTATCGCTTAAATAAATCTTCAGAGTATGTTATCTGTAAAAACTTTTTGTACGTTAAAGGTAAAAAAAATAATAGTTCCATTATGTGCAGATTTTTTTTCATAAAGTATATTTTATGTAGTTTCATACTTTTCGTATCATATGAATAAAGTAAGTTTCTAAAATATAATACTCAGAAGCATATAAGTCTACTTAAAAATGAAATTTATTAAACTTCATTAAGTATAAAATTATTGTGAAAAATTACTTCCTGTCATAAAAGGAACTCAACTTTATTATCTCTACTTTATTGCTTAAGAAAAAATTTCTGTAGATTGTAGATACTTAGGTTATATATGGATAAAAATAAGGATAGGAATTTCAATATTGATTATGGATCTTATAAGTAGTTTTTCCAATATTTTTCAACTGTTGATGTATCTACGTAATATGATCTAATAAAAAATTGGAAATCCCCACATCCATAACAAATACGGTTTTTTACTCCAAAAAAAAAGTGGGAAGTTCCTTTTTTTACTATCCTTTGCGTTATAAATTATGTTGATAATAAAAAAAAAAACACTTACAAATATCTTCATGTTGTTTGCTTGTGATTTCCAAGTGCTACAGATGCAATGATAGCTTTACAGAATTGCAGTAACTTTTTATAGAGAGCGGAAGTGATTGTCGAGTAGAGGAAGACGAGAAAGGCTTTTTGGTCCGCTCAGAACTGTTTTGTTCAATTACTCCTTTTTTTTTCTTTATATGGTATTGGTATAGAGAATACACTTGCTTAAAAGATACTTCTATGTTAATTAACTTTTCGCTCATTTGAATTTGGAACAACGCGTTTTGAAAACTGCCAGCTCTATGCGTTTACCGTTAGTATGCAATTTAAACATGCAGTTGTTTTAAATCAGCAAATTTCTTATATTTTCCTGTTTGAAAGGCAATGTAAGCACTGACCGTAAAATTCAAATATTTTTTTCAGTCCAGTTGCTAAATTAAAAAGTTACAGGACTAAGAAGACGAAAAACCTGACCATTTTTTACGACGATTGAAAACGATAATTACTGTTCAAATCCTTATGTACACTACGGCCGCTGTATCTTGACGGGTGTGAACATAGGCTCTGCGAACTTTAACGCATGTACAACTCGTGAAGAAAACTGTTATTGTATTATTTTTATATACCTATGTACTAATAAAATTTCCCTAATACAGTTGACCAATTAGTACAAATAAAATAAATACGAAAACACTTAGAAACAGTTATTGCGCAACCTTCTGCGCGAAGTTCAGACTCGCCAAGATACATCGGCCGTATTGTAGTTAGAGACATTTCTTAGGGTTCTGTACCCAAAGGGTAAAAACGGGACCCTATTACTAAGACTTCGGTGTCTGTCCGTCCGTTTTTCTGTCACCAGGCTGTATCTCAATAACCGCGATAGCCAGACAGTTTAAATTTTCATAAATTATGTATTTCTGTTGCCGCTATAACAACAAATACTAAAAGCAAAATAAAATAAATATTTAATGAGGGCTCCCATACAACAAACGTGATTTTTTGCCGTTTTGTACGGAACCCTTTGTGCGCGAGTCTGACTCGCACTTGACCATTTTTTTATTAAAACAATGATAAACTTACATGAACGCAGTATTCAAGTTAGTAAAATCAATTTCGTTATTTTATCTTAATACATTCTCAACTACCGTGACGTCACTCGTGCATAATTTTTACCTGACTACGGCGAAGCCATAAGGAAGGGTAATGATTTTGTATGTATGTATGTTTGTATGTATGTATCAGTGGCGAAGGCTGCTTCTCCTTCATAGGGAAGCCGGAGCCTGTATAATAGGTAGGAATTTCTATGAAAATTTGCAAAAGGTAAGTGACAAGGGAAGCCGATAGGAATGGAGTTATAGGAACCCTTCGCCACTGGTATGTATACCTTAAACTATTGGTCCGATTTTAATAAATCCAATAGATTTATAATACGGATAATAGCCCGGGTAACACAGGCTATATGCTCAACTAGCATTAGTTGCCTGCGGCTTCGCCCGCATGAAATTAGTTTTTAAAACTTCATCTCCTAATTTCTCCCTTGAGGCCCTATTTACTATTACTATTTTTTAAAAATCCTTCCTTAGTAGATGCCTACGTCGTATGAGGAATACCTGTGCAAAATTTCAAATTCCTGGCCTTAAGGATTTGGCCTGTGTGTTGATACATCAGTGATCAGTCAATTAGGTTTGCCTTTTATAAATACGTATAGGTATTTAAATAGATAGATAGAAGATAGATAGATTTTAGTCGGGATTTTATAGTTTATATAAAAAAATATAGTTAGTATATCATAGATGTAGACCAGTGTTTTTCAACCTGTGGGTTCGTGACCCCCTGGGGGTCACGACTCACGAAGCTCCTGTAGGGGGGTCGCCGGAGGTTGAGAGAACTTTAGTAAAAAAACAATAAAGATTAAACAGATTGATTTATTAAGAGAATTTTAACAAAAGGATATACTCATAAATCGATCATCGATATCATCGATGTATGTAATTGTAAAATAATGTGTTTGACGTACTTTAATATGTACTTATATCCGAATCCTAATTATGAAGACGCATAAAAACGTCGTATGGAATGAATATTTATAACACTGTATCATACACATAGATACATTATAAAAATGGGAAGGGTCGGGGGATCGCGAAATATTTTTTCATACAAGGGGGGTCGCATCGTGAAAAAGGTTGAAAAACACTGATGTAGACTATATTATATTAAAAAGAGTGTTTGTCTAATGTCAATGGCCAAAGTTACGAAATAATATTTTTTGTGAGACCCATGGGTTTATCATGGCTACGGCAATAAATAACATCAAAGTGTACCACGTCAACACGAATTGTCGGTATCATTTGTCAAAATCACAATTTAGCTGGTCCTATCCTGCATCCCTCTGTTAATTGAAAGTTAATGGTTAGTTACTCTAATAAATTTTGGCCATTTTGTAGCGCTATTTTTAAAATTCTTCCAACATGCTGCTATAGCGCCACTTAATTTGCTCCGTTTCAACGGACACTTTTTAGGGTTCCGTAATACTGTCTGTCTGTCTGTCTGTCCGCGCCTCTAGCTCCTGTAATTATGAATATAAATTGATGAAATTTGGTGCAGTTATAGATTGTGTAAAGATCACGGTTTCCGGATCATAAAAAAATAATAATTTTATATTTTAGGGGTGGCTCTCCATACCTACATGTGAAGTGGGGATGAAAAATATTTTTTCACTCTACCCCATCATGTGGGGTATCGTAGAATAGGAAATTTAAAATAAAGGCAATGTTTCATACACTACTTTTTTTATAAACTTGACCATTTTCGAGTAATCGGCCTCCAAAGTAGTTTGTAAGTTGGTTCCCCCCCCCCCCCTAGCATTTTTAAACTATAGGAGATAGAAACTTGCAAATTTCCATGCTAATAGATCATGCTAAAAACTCTTTAGGAAAATTATTGTGAACCAAATCGGACAGTAACTTTTGGAGTAATTAAAAAAAAGCAAATTACGCGTTTATAGTTACGGAACCCTCCTTAGACATGTCCTGACATGCTCTTGGTTAGGTTATTAAATATTAATACATCACAATAATTCATAAATCCATTTTTTTTCGAAAGGGTCTACGCTAGCGGTCCTCTTCCTCACTCTCTGATGAGTGAGATTGCTCGCGCGCGGTAGCAAAAACTAGCGGCGTACGAGTTAACGCGATAGAGGAGCTATTAATCCCCTTACTAATAAACGCTGTATAAGCTTTGAATAATATACAGTGTTTTGTTCACGTCACACAAGTGACGTTTTAATTCGATAGAAGAAGACAAAACACTGTGTAACTATTCAAAGCTTATACAGCGTTTATTAGTAAGGGGGAATATCTATTAATATGTATTGCAAATCAATAATATCCTAAAATACAATTGTCTGATTCCGTAGTTCACGACTCGGAACCCTAAATACTTTATAGTTTCGTCATGTCCGTCCGTCCGTCTTCGGCTTACCTTCCAAACGGTTATTTCTAGAATAATGAAGCTTTGGATACATAGGCAGCTGGTACTAGGTAGGTATGTGTATTTATGGCGCCGACAAAATCCTACTAATATTATAAATGTGAAAGTTTGTGAGGATGGATGGATGCATAGATGGATGGATGTTTGTTACTCTTTCACGCAAAACTACTGAACGGATTTTGATGAAATTTGGTATGGTAATAGTTTAGGCTCTGGATTGAAACATAGGCTACTTTTTATCCTGCGGGATACACAATACTATATTTACGCGGTCGGAGCCGCGGAAAACAGCAAGTGTTAAAATAAAATGAAGAAAAACATTTTCATTTGAGGTACGTACCTACTACGTAGCTACCTTCCTGGATATTCCTATTACCTGGAATCTGGATAGGTCGATCATTGATATGATGGTTTTTAGGGTTCCATAGCCAAATAGCAAAAAACGGAACCCTTATGGATTCGTCATATCTGTCTGTCTGTCTGTCTGTCCGTCCGTATGTCACAGTCACTTTTTCCGAAACTATAGGAATTAAGAACTATACTGTTGAAACTTGGTTAGTATCTGTATTCTGTGAACCGCAAAAGGATTTTCACACAAAATTAAAAGAACAAAACAAAACATTTTCCCTATACTTTGAACTGAAACTCGTTTTTTTTTATCAAACCCATACGTGTGGGGTATCTACTATCTATGGATCGGTCTTCAAAAATGATATTGAGGTTCGTTATATAATTATTTTCTAAACTGAATGAGTGAACTGAGTTTGCGCGAGAGACACTTCCAAAGTGGTAATTGGTAAAATGTGTGTAACTCGTAAAATGAGAGAATGATAAAACTAAAAAAAAATATATGATGTTCATTGCCATGCACCATGCAAGCTTCCACCAAAAATTGGTTTGAACGAGATCTAGTAAGTAGTTTTTTTTTTAATACGTCATAAATCGTAAATCGCAATTTACCTTTCATTCAATCAACTCAAATTTAATACAATGAAAAAAAACATTTAATTTCATAAACAGAAACCTTATGCAAAAATCGTGAACCATTATTTTTCCCTGAACCCTCGGTGCGCGTATCCGACTCGCACTTGGCTGGTTTTTAATTGTTTGATTTAGGTATCCGATTCGAGATTCAACTTTAAAGGGCATTTTTTTGTTAATGTAAATAACAAAAAAATGCCCTTTAAAGTTAGTAAATAAATTTTGAGAAGGGGGGTCCCTTCTCAAAATTAAACGGTTGACTGATAAATCTAGGGCTAAATAAAACCTGCAATATTACAATTACAATCAAGTCACGATAGGTACGCTAAAACCATGGGCGTAGCCAGGGGGGTGGTTTAGGGGGTTCAAACCCCCCCCGAAATGGGCCGGCTGGTATATATAATACAGAGATCTGACCAATATACAGCGGCGTATTTAGAAATGCGCCCGAGGCCAATTAATATATTTTGCCGCCCCATTAACCCTATCTGAAAGATGATATTTTAGAAAAATAATCAACAGCCTAAATCAGAACTTTCATACTCCCCCCCCCCCCCGTAATCGTTTTATTTTCTTGAACCCCCCCCGAAACTAAAACCTGGCTACGCCCGTGGCTAAAACTGTCCAAACGGTATTCTCGTACACGTTAAACCAACGTGAAACTTGTTCTTGGTCCAAAATTCACAAAATCAACAATTAGTCGCTTCACTTAAAATACAAAGTAAAATGAAAGTCTACTTTAAATACGAGAATTGAGGTTCTGAAAATAATAATAATATCAACGGACGCTTTACACCTCGTCAATCTGGTCCCGTGGTAAGTTCTCGTCGAACTTGTGTTACGGGTACCAGACAGCGAAAATAATATATTTAATAATTTTATATTATACACAACATCTACACTAATATTATAAAGAGGAAAACTTTGTTTGTATGTTTGTTTGTTTGTTTGTTTGTTTGTAATGAATAGGCTCAAAAAGTACTGGACCGATTTCAAAAATTCTTTCACCATTCGAAAGCTACATTATCCACGAGTAACATAGGCTATATTTTATTTTGGAAAAAAATAGGGTTCCGTAAAATATTTGGGTTTTTCGGACACAAGGTGTAAAAAATCAACCAGAAAAGTTACTTATTTTGCGTACGCTGTCTAAACTATAAAAGATAGAACCATAAAATGTTCTAATTAATTGTAGATCTTATAAATATCTACAAAAAAGTCCGCGACACACTATACCTATCTATGTCCAGTGAGGCACAACAACCATTATTTTATTTAGAAATCTTGATTTTTTTTGGACTACATTTAAACGCGTTTATTTTACTCATGCTATTAATCCTTATCAAAATAAATTATTTCATCACTAAGTACAGTTTATGTAGATAATATTTGGTCTTTGAATGATTGAAATTGGACGTGTGGTTTTGAAGTTATGGCGAAATTAAAATATTACGATTTTTGCTGCACGGCCCGTTGCGAAGTGGGCGTCACCAATGCGGGGGTACGCGTGCGGGGGGAGTTTAGATCTATGGTATTTCATACGATAAAAGGATACCCACCTACTTATTTCATTGAGTTTTAGTAGGTACCTATATTAATTTGTTTCTCTTTGTTTTGACTAGATTTCGCCCGTTTTGTTAGAGGTTCAAAGACATTCTTTAGTATTAGTATCAGTATTGTACCCGTGCGAAGCTGGGGCGGGTCGCTAGTATTTAATATTTTTATTATATACACATCCAGGAATACAGAAAACTTTTAATTTCTTCGGCGGGATTCGAACCCGCGACCCCCGGCTTGAGCACCAACAATCAACATGCTCAACCACTGAGCCACAGAGGTCGTCATTCTGAAAATCATCCATGTGATAAACTTTTGCGCATTTTGAAAGAAAATATTAAGTAAAAGTAGGAAAGGTTTGTTAATCTAGCCCACACTAAACGGGTAACTAATTCGTGTAGGTTTTTCCTGCGATTTGTGGTGCACCTACTTGAGGTAACTACAAGCTACCAAATTAGAAAGTGCTAGCTTAAACCGCTTTAAGCTAAGTATTCGCGTAGTCGATAATTAATATTACTTTACCTATAGGTAACGTAATATTATAATCCCCACACCGATTTCGGTGACGCTGGCCGGTTTCATTGAAACCAGGCCGGCTACGCATCCCGCAGGAGTAATTTTGTAGAGCCCAGGTGTGTGCGCAGTACACAAGAACACTCTCTTCCATTTACTCTCGTAACCCAGTATGTTAACTCTTTATGTCAGTAGGTCATAGACGTATATATATTATATAATATTATAGACGAGGCATGTTGAGGCAAAAAGTGTCTCCAGTTATATTGCCCCAATTGGGGCCATTTTGACGTTTGAAGTACTATAGTGAAAACAAGATGGCGTAACTTTTTATAGTAGGTATATTACGATTACGAAGATTTGTGCTGTCAAATGTTCGTCATAGCCCATCTTTAGTTTTGAAATCTTTGCAATACGTACTAAATATCAAAGTAAAAATAAATAGCTAGATACCTACTTTGAACTTTGTATTTGGAGATGTTTGATTTTGGGCCAGCTCTATGTCTCACTCACTAAGGTGGCGCCACCGTACAGTAGCAATTGGCAAATTGATGAGATTTATTGGGCTGGGCCACTGGGCCATTCACGGCTACTATAATTTATATTTGGTACTAATTAATTATTATCACAATATTATAAAGTTCTATAAATGTTTTTATTTGTGTTATATCACATTAAAGCCACACCGGTGAAAACGTGGTGTTTTTCTCTCATCTTCGTAGTAAGCAAGGGGCCCAAGGGTATCGACATATTATTATAATATATTTGAACAATTAACATATTGTTTATCAGACGTTCATGAGATATGTTTCTAATGTTAACCATCGTAAAACTTTAGTCGATAGCGAAACTTTTTAATACATTAGCAAATCCATTGACTAAAACATGAAGCATAGATACCAGGAGTCCGAACGTAATGTTAAAATAATGGTCTCAATTACGGGGATAGATTTTTGCCGGTAGAGCGCGCGACAGTTCGACAATCACTCGTTTGAAATTACGCAGGAAGTTTAAATGTTGCTATTGACAGCTCTGGAAAAGAATAATAAGAGAAATGTGGATTTAAATCTTATTTTTAAAAGTTTTAGGAAATTCTTAGAAACTGTTCTCGAAAAATAGATACCGTAGATTACGGTAACTGCCTAACGGTAATTTAAAAATAATTGTAATAAATAATAGTATTGGCAACAATCGGTATAATAGTATTGGCAACACTCGGTATAATAGTATTGGCAACACTTGGTACGTAACAAGTTCTCGGAGTTTTTGCCGGGAACATGAAGCATAGATACCAGGAGTCCGAACGTAATGTTAAATTATTGGTCTCAATTACGGGGATAGATTTTTGCCGGTAGAGCGCGCGACAGTTCGACAAGCACTCGTTTGAAATTACGCGGGAAGTTTAAATGTTGCTATTGACAGCTCTAGAAAAGAATAATAAGAGAAACGTGGATTCAAATCTTATTATATAAAAGTTTAAGGAAATTCTTAGAAACTGTTCTCGAAAAATAGATACCGTAGAACACGGTAATTGCCTAACGGTAATTTAAAAATAATTGTAATAAATAATAGTATTGGCAACACTCGGTACTCGTCGGTCTCGCACAGCTAGCGGCAGAAAATAGAACTAAGATCTGGTCCTATTTATAATAAAAAGAGGTAGATATTATGTTATAAACGCGTAAAAATGAAGACTCGAATTGGCCCGAGTGGGGCTAATTTTGGTTAGTGTGCTCCGCGAGTAATAGCGTGTTTTGTGTTACTATGCGACGTTGACACATTGACACGCGTCCCATGTCAATGTGTGTCGTGGCACAGAAATATTGTCAGTTTTGTAAGGATATAACGTATCTATGTAATAATTAATCAAAGTAGTAGGCACTAAATAATATTGTTCTGAAAACTGCATCAAAATCGATGCGTACAGAGCTATTGTACATACAAAAAAATATCAACATTATATACTTAATCAATCCCATTTATAATAAAATAAACATTTATATTTTACTTACGTATGTGCCACTGAACAAATAATTCATTCAACCACCATACACCATAAACTAACACCTAAGTATAATATTACCATTGAATTATTCCAGCGAAATATTCGACGGAAACATTCGATTGCGGGGTACGAATCTTTCTCGCGCGGGGAAAACTTCTCCGGGGTTCATCTCCCTCCCGCCCCGCCGCGGCCGTCTCGCTTGTGTGGCAGGCGGCAGCGGCCGGCGGGAGACGATTGATGCAAAATACGATTTTTCAGCAAAAATAAAAATCTTAATTAAATTCATTTTGAATAATTCTAATTTAAAGAAACTTTCCCAGTAGTATTCCGGAATTATTCGGAATTTTTCAGAAGTTTTGCAACTATAGTTCGGACTCCTGGTATCTATGCTTCATGATAATTACTATGGAAAAGCCTTAGATCTTATACTACGGGATACGCCTTACATGAGCTTTCCCCTCTGCCGAGGTATAAGATTTTTGAATCTAATGCGTTCATAAAAACTATTTGCGTAATCGATTTTAATCATTATGTGCATCGGTATAGCATCGAAAGGACGTCCGAAATGCTCCGCTAAAAATGCCGATTTGTGCTCTTATGTCCTGTAAAAACAAGTCCAACACGTCGAACCTTAAAAAAGATGGAATAACCTTTCATTTATGAGTATTTTTTTATTTAATTATTGTATATTTCTATTTAAATGTAATTTCGTAAAAATCGACGATGTATCGAATAGCGGTGTACACGAGACAGATAATCGTAGAATATTCGATTGTAGCGTACACCCCACGAGGCACGCACTCGTTGTTGTTAGATATAGAATTTTAGTCTTTATTTCCTATGTAATAGATTCGAATTTTACTATGACACTTAATTCTCGAAACATGGCCGAACTTTTTTATTACTTTTTGAGTGACGTGACAATCACTAGAATAACAATGTCGATAAAAATATTTTTTTTTTCTTGGTATACTAATTTTATATTTTGTGATGTAAAAATATTGGATTGCTTTTACACTTTATACGACAGGTCAAGCAAGGAGTATAAAGTGTGCATGTATGTACGTGATGTTTATTATTTACCCCACCGCAACTTGAAAGGCTGAACAGGTTATTTGGATGTTTGAAATATGGACTAGGGTATCGTTATAAAATCAAGATGTTCCCAGCCAGAGGGACACAAGTATTCCTTGTTTGAAGCGCAGTTCATTTTTAGGGTTCCGTAATACTTGAGGAACGCTTATAGTTTCGCTCTGTCCGTCCGTCTGTCTGTCTGTCCGCGCTTCTACCGTTAGCCTAAGTATGAATATAAATGGATGAAATTTGGTACATTCATAAATCACAGATTAGTAATAGGTAGCTAGATCATAGATTGTGTATAGATCTCGGATTTATAATTTTAGTACCTGGGTGACTGTTTATTGTAATATGGTGGTGTTGTGGTGATAATCTACATAAACTTAAAAAGTAAAATGTGAACTGACAATTATTATTATTTACAATTCTGTGTAGATCAGGTGTTTGATCTCAAACATTAACAACATTTTTTTAAACTTGTCTAAAAACAATAAAAAATAAAAAATCACTTATAAATATATAAACTTGAACATATAAAAAAAAACAAAAGTAAGGCACCGAGCAGGTTTCGAACCCGTAACACTCGTTTCTAGCCTTTGGCGCTGGACCAAACGAACAGCGGCCGGCAGGACGAAATTAGCGACCATATTCTGCGTGGAAAGAATAACGCATTAAAACACGAACACGCATTTTCCCAAACATAAGATTAATCTAGATCGATTGTGTACCCCCGAAAACCCCCATATACCAAATTTCAGCGAAATCGTTAGAGCCGTTACCAAGATCACGGTTATATACATATAAATAAATATACAAGAATTGCTCGTTTAAACGTATAAGATATTCTAGGTGTGGTTCTCCATGCATGTGAAGTGGGGATGAACTTTTTTTTTCTTTCTATCCCATCGTGTGGGGTATCGTTTAATAGGTATTTTAAAATAAAGGCAAGGTTTCATACATAACTTTTTTATAAAGTCAACCATTTTCGAGTAATCGGCCTCCAAAGTGATTTATAAGTTGGCCCCCCCTAGCATTTCTAAACTATAAGACTTAAAAAAAAAAAAAAACAAACTTTAATATTTTGAACCAAATCAGACAGTAACTTTTGAAGTAATTTGAAAAAATATTACGCGTTTATAGTTATCAAGAATATATCAGGACACGTCTAAGGAGGGTTCCGTCCTTAGACGTGTCCTGATATATTCTTGATTAGGTTAGGTTATTTTTTGCTTTGATGTTTGCAAAAAAGGAGAGTTGTATGTTTAGTGTTCATAATAATATCTACGTATGTGAGTATTAGCGTATGTATGTGCGTAGTTGTGCAGTCTATAGTATACGTAGAAGCTATGGCGGTTTTAAAAAGCTTCACATAGATAAGTGGTAAATACAGCCTATAGGTACGCGTTAAGTTTGCAGTGAGTCATCAGTGCATATGTCTAGAAAGCAATGACGCTTAGCTCGTGTTCACGTTTGACAATAAAGGTAAGCCAGTTTAACATTTGTAAATTGTACTGACGACTCACTGCAAACTTAACGTGAATAGACTGTATTTACTACTTATGTATGTGAAGTTTTCTATTGCTGCCATAACTTTTACGTGTAATATAATTTAATATGTATATCGGAATTATTCGGAATGGTTTTATTTCAACAAAATACATTATTTTCAAATAACGAAGATGTGACCAATACAAATTCATATCGACAATATAACGATATAATTTGTATTGGTAACATCACTTAGCATGCCAGTGTATTAGTGCGTACGCTACACTGTTATATTAGCGCGAGTCTTATTTGTGTGAAATAAATAAGCTAGTGTTGCAGTTTTATAAATGTGTGAGTTTGTAACGATTACAATATTTTTGTGAATTTGTTTTCATTGTGGGAGTTACCCTCCCCGCACCAAAATTGGCAGAAAGTTTTGTTTGAAAATTTCCCCGCCTGCCTTATCCTGTAGTATATAATCTAAGGGAAAAGCCTATACCGTTCGGACTCCTTGTATCTATACTTCGGCGACTAAACTAAAAAAAACTGACCGTCAAAAAAGACTACGACGTAGGTCGTAGAAGAAGAACTTTTCAATGCAAAGTCGTTACGTTTGTTGTTGTTTGAGCTTCAATAGATCATAAAAACGATAATTATTTGCCCATGTACGGTTTTAATTGTACAATTCGCAAACTTACACCAAGAAATCTAAGTTTTTCTATATAATAAAGTTATATTAACATGTTTTACTATATAAAAAGTAATTTTAAAACTTGTTTGCCTTTGTTCTTGTTTTGAAAATATATTTAAAGGTAATATCAATATATTTTATATTTTTAGAGACCACAAGATGGTAAAAAGCTGGATTCATTAATTTGAAATCACCCCAAGAGAGTCAAGAGTTCCAGAGGTCCATAATGGCTGAAAGAGGAATGCGTCATTTTCCTGAAGATATTGTAGAACGTACAGCTATTGCCACAGGTTCCGATAAAAAAGCAAACAAAAACACAATAATAAAAATATCTGCTTTAAAAAACATAACCAATGACCATAAACTCATAGTTAGGAATTGTATTTATGATTATTTCTATTTAACAGAACGAGTAGTGCCTTCTGTTAAGCAGCTCTATGAAAAGTTAAAAGAGGACAATCAGTTCCCAGGAACTATTAAGAATCTGAAACGTATTTTAAAAGATTTAGGCTTTACAAAGCTTCGAATACATAGAAATCTCAATGTGTTAATAGAAAAATCAAAATTCCAGTTACAAAGGATACAGTTTAGTGAAGCTATTGCCAAGTTTCGTTCAGAAGGAAGAACTATTGTGTATACAGGAGAATCAGCGATTGGTAATGTACTATTAAATATAACTTCTAGTGAGAGCGGATCTCGTAAGAATAAGGGCCAACGAATAATACTAGGGCATGCTATGTCAAGTGATGGTTACATACCTAATTCGCAAATCTTGTTTCAAGAAACAACAAGGAGAGCTTATAATATTACTTACCACAGATGGATGCGCATTCAAGTTGTACCAAATATACCTCCTAAATCAGTCGTAGTGATAAACAATGCTCTCTGTAATAATATACTTGAAGATTATGTGATAACGATATATTCAAACAGATCTGACATGGAAGCTTGGCTTAGAGAGAGAAATATACCCTTTTCTGAACATATGTTCAAACCAGAGTTATACAAACTGGTGTCGTTCCATAAGGACCACAAAATACAGTACAAAATAAATACAATAATTGAGGAAGCAGGTCATCAAGTATTAAGGATTCCAGAGATATATTTAGATCTAAATCCAATGACAAAAATATTTGAAGATATCAGTAACTTTGTGAAAGAAAATGAAGACAATATATTGAATTATGCTGATTTTAAGCAACTGATAACAGAAAAATATGGAAATATATCCACAATTGAATGTAAAATTTCATTGGAGAGGGTGAAAAAAGTTGAGGCGAAATACGATAAGTTGGATCGCTTAGTTGACGATTTGACTGATGAATTGGCAGATCAAGTAGTTGAAGACGAGAGTCGTGGACCGTACGCAGACATGATGTACAGTGATCTGGACGACTCCGATGACCAAATGGATATTGGCATTAAAGAAGACGTTGAAATTAAATGTAAGCTTAAATTTTTTATTTTATATTTATTATAATAAAAGCATATATATTTCATTTGGTAAGCACACAGGTATGCATTTGAACAACAATCACATCAAAATTGCATTTTTTTTTTAAATAAAAAAGAGCTTTGCTTCGCTTTTTTTTTCTACATGGAATTTGAAATTAAGTAGGAATTATTGAATGTAAATAATGTTAAGTACTGTTAATGACTAATGTGTTTTTTTTTCAGATGAGCCTGACGATAATGATCCTCTTCAAAAAAATTAAATTTAATTAAGTATAATAATTAATAATAAGCAATATCTACTGGCAAAACAAGCTATGCTGTGTAGAACTTCTAATAGGGATTTTTTTTTAAAGTCTTTCTTACCTTTATGGTGAATAAAAAGTATATTTTGTGTTCTAGGCATTTTATTTATTTTAAGGTTTTTGACTCAATAATTATAATTATTATACTTATAACTCTTCCATGCCATTTATGATTGACCTTTGGTTATTCTTGCCTGCTTGGAAAACTTGAAATAATGTGGGTATCTGAAACAGTATTGTATTATGTACAAGATTAAAATAATACTTTACATAAACGTATACATTCCAAGGAATTTGTAAGTAAACAAGTTGGTTTACTTACAAATTCCTTGATATGTTCATGTAAAGAATTTTGATAAGATATTTAAAAATTACGTTTTTCTTAAATAGAGCCATCTGTTAGAGCTTTAGAGTACTAATTCACATAGCTTGCAAGTTGCATGAAGAGAAAAAGTGTTAATAGATGACGCTTTAGAAGTGATATAAAATTAATTTGAATTTAAAAAATTGCCTAGAAAAGCTTAATATAAAGTACATAATATTAATAAATATGTAATTTTATTACTTCTCTTTGTAACCAGGTGGCAAAGAAACTTGTGCGTTTGTGTTTGCGAATGCCATGAAAAGGACCAAAAGAAACAATATTGAATATTTTATGAGTTTCATGCTTCTGAAAAGAAATATCACAACAATTAAAGACGGGGCTAAGTGGAGTTATCATAATATAATTATGTCAGTCAACTGTAATTGTAACTAATAACAACACATTTAAAAATGTTCGCTCATTTAATTTAAAAATAACTTCCAAGAATAGCGCCATCTTCCCAAATCTTCTGTACTAATATAGACGGTTATCATAATATGAAAATGAATACGGTTTCGTTGTAAAAACATAGATGGCGCTTATATTTATTTAACTACTAGATTTTGCCCGCGGCTCCGCCGGCGTAAAACATTGTCCCGCGGGAACACTACTTTTTCGGGATAAAAATATCCTATGTCCTTTCCCGGGACCCAAAGTATGTCTATACCAAATATCATAAAAATCGGTTCAGCGGTTAAAGCGTGAAGAGGTAACAGTCAGACTGATAGACACTTTCGCATGTATACCTTATATTAGTATAGATAATTATTAAAAATCTTACCTTCCTTTGTAAGACTTCTCTCTCGCTAATATTATTATTGAATGATGTGCTATTTGTTAGTAAGTACGTATTTATATTCAATTTTAGTAAAGTCCCGAACAGTAATTGTTCATCATGTTATCAATAGGTAAAGAACCGGTATATACCTACTTTAATAACCTCCTTATTTGGAAGGTTCATTTTAAATAACTTAATAGGTACAAAATAATAATATTAAAGTCGTTTCATTTTGACTCATATTATGAATAACTAGCGACCCGCCCGGCTTCGCACGCGGACAATACTGATACTAATACTACAGAATGTCACCCACTTCGTAACGGGCCGTGCAGCAGAAATCGCAATATTTTAATTTCGCCATAACTTCAAAACCAAACGTCCAATTTTAATCATTCAAAGACCAAATATTATCTACATAAACTGTACTTAGTGATGAAATAATTTATTTTGATAAGGATTAATAGCATGAGCAAAATAAACGCGATTAAATGTAGTCCAAAAAAAAATCAAGATTTCTAAATAAAAAAATGGTTGTTGTGCCTCACTCGACATAGATAGGTATAGTGTGTCGCGGACTTTTTTGTAGATATTTATAAGATCTACAATTAATTAGAACATTATATGGTTCTATCTTTTATAGTTTAGGCAGCGTACGCAAAATAAGTAACTTTTCTGGTTGATTTTTTACACCTTGTGTCCGAAAAACCCAAATATTTTACGGAACCCTATTTTTTTCCAAAATAAAATTTAGCCTATGTTACTCGTGGATAATGTAGCTTTCGAATAGTGAAAGAATTTTTGAAATCGGTTCAGTACTTTTTGAGCCTATTCATTGCAAACAAACAAACATACAAACAAAGTTTTCCTCTTTATAATATTAGTGTAGATAACTACCTGTTTCCCGCGGCCCGCCCGCGTAAATATAGTATCGAGTATCCCGCGGGAATGCTGTACTTTTCCGGGATTAAAAGTAGCCTGTTTTAATCCAGAGCCTAAACTACTACCATACCAAATTTCATCAAAGTCCGTTCGTTAGTTTTTGGGTGAAAGAGGAACAAACACCCATCCATACATCCTCACAAACTTTCACATTTATAATACTAGTTGTTGCCCGCGGCTCCGCCCGCGTAAGTATAGTATCCCTCTGGAACAATATACTTTTTCGGGATAAAAAGGAGCCTATCTTTTAATCCAGAGCCTATACTACTACCGTACCAAATTTCATCGAAATCCGTTCAGTAGTTTTTGCGTGAAAGAGAAACAAACATCCATCCATACATACATTCATGTACATCCTCACAAACTTTCACATTTATAATTTTAGTAGGATTAGTAAGATATTTTGTAATGGCTAAGTAGTTCTAATGAGTAGGGTCAAGGAGGCAACAGTGACTCGGATTTTTTCAGAAGATTGAAAAATGGTGAAATTGTCATAGTTTGGGCCTAAAATTTGCACACATTGTAGTTATTCTATTGTATTTTAATTTAGCATATATGATTCTTTATTATTTACTACATAAATGAAACTAAGGACCTAAAACAAAAAAATGGGAATTGAGTCACTGTGTACCACTAGGTGTACACACTGACTCACTACTGTAGTACACAGTGACTCTAATAGTACACAGTGACTCAGGAGTATTTAAAATAAAGTAAAATGTCGAAAAATTTTGTTTTATTACAAAGAAAAAATAAACATAAAAAAACATTCTAAAAATATAAACACTTTAATCTAAAAAAATCACCAAATTCCTTGACTTTCATAGCGAAACAATAATATCAGTCTCTTGATTAACACTTTTAGTTTTTTCAATTTTTATCAGCCTTTAAGACCTTTTGAGAGATTTGATATAATCCGTTACTCTTAGAAAATATTAAGTATATAACTACCCTCATTTTGTGCCCATTTAGTTAGAAACTTTATTAATCACTTATCTTAATGACACTCTCTGATGCCTTTCTTATGGATTCACCTCTCCTTATTAACCGTAAATCTTCTTTGATTTTTTAATGTGGAGTGTTCCCTATTTTTCGATCCGTCTTCTGTCGCGACATTTTACGAATATAATAATTAAATTCAAATTATTGAGCGTTACACTCCAAAGGTACACAGTGGCTCATGAGTATAGTTGCAAAACTTCTGAAATATTCCGAATAATTCCGGAATACTTCTGGGAAAGTTTCTTTAAATTTGAATTATTCAAAATGAATTTAATTAAAATTTTTATTTTTGCTGAAAAATCGTATTTTGCATCAATCGTCGATCGCCGCCGCGCCGCACTCTATACGTCGCCCGCCGGCCGCTGCCACACGAGCGAGACGGCGGGGCGGGCGGCGGGAGGGAGATGCTCCCCGGAGAAGTTTTCACCCGCGCGAGAAACATTCGTACCCCGCAAATCGAATGTTTCCGAATGTTTCTGTCGAATATTTCGCCGGAATAATTCAATGGTAATATACCTAGGTGTTAGTTTATGGTGTATGGTGGTTGAATGAATTATTTGTTCAGTGGCACATACGTACGTAAGTAAAATATAAATGTTTATTTTATTATAAATGGGATTGATTAAGTATATAATGTTGATATTTTTTGTATGTACAATGGCTCTGTACGCATCGATTTTGATGCAGTTTTCAGAACAATATTATTTAGTACCTACTATATGTATACGTGACATAAAAAAATGTTGAAATAAATAATGTTTAAATAAGTAAAAAGATGGAACCTGTAGTAAGGACGAGCCTAGCTCGAATTAGATTAAGTATTCCAATATCTATACTAATATTATAAAGCTGAAGAGTTTGTTTGTCTGTTTGTTTGTTTGAACGCGCTAATCTCAGGAACTACTGGTATGAATTGAAAAATTATTTGTGTTGGATAGTCCATTTATCGAGGAATGCTTTAGGCTATATAGCATCATGCTAAACTCAATACGAGCGGAGCACCAATTAAGAATGTTACAAACTTCTTTCTTGGTCTTTTTTCCTTTTGAGAGCTTTCGCTACGTACGCTGTGGAAACGGTTAAAGTTTCGCTAAAATGATGTATGGCAGAATTGTTCCCCTGTAAAAGTTCTAAAAAAAGTCCGCGACAGTATATGTCTATCTTTTAAGGTTGGCTCACTATAACCTTTTTATACTAACCAAATTTGTTCTAAAAGTAAGCATTATTTGTGAAAGTGTTTTCATAAAGATTATATTAATCCTTATTCAAGTAAATACGTTATTCATTACAAGCATTTAATCTAGAAGAAATTTGCCTTTACATCATTTGATTTCAATGAGTATTTTAGAAGATATCGCAGTAATAAAATAATCATGCGCGCTATAGTACGGCGCACGGCGTGGGCGGGCAGTCGTGACCGTGAGGTGGAAGCGCTTCTACTTCTACGTAAATGAAGTCGCGGGTAAATTTTAGCGATATCCCAAAGTAACTATTCCACGCGGACGAAGTCGCGGGGAAAAGCTAGTATCAAGATAAAAAAAAAATTATTGACAATATAAGTCAAAGCATTAATTCACTTTTTAAACTGTTATACAATACAGAGGTTTTATTAATTGAACTTTTGTAGATACCAATAGAACCGACTTCAATGATGCCGGAACACCTCAATCACTCAAACCACCACCAAGCGAAGACTTTATTGAAGAGGTGCTCTGACGACTTTATTAAATGATGCGACGTGCAATCAAGTCACAACCATAAACTCAAATATACCTACCGCTCACAACACAACTGAAGATAAACCCCCTTACTAATAAACGCTGTATAAGCTTTAAATAGTTACACAGTGTTTTGTCTTCTTCTATCGAATTAAAAATGTCACTTGTGTGATGTGAACAAAACACTGTATAGTCTATTCAAAGCTTATACAGCGTTTTAATAAAGTTGTAAAGTTGGAAGTTGTAAACTAATACCCCCTTACTAATGTAAGGGGGTATTAGTTTACAACTTCCAAGCGCAATTTTTCTCGTTTTTTTTTGAGTTGAAATATTCCCAAAGTTTCGGAATATTTCGGAATACTTTCGAAGTATTCGACGGGAATGATTCGGAATTTTTCCCGCCAGCATCTATACTCATGAGCCACTGTGTACCTTTCAAAAATGAGTCACTGTAGACTTCTACACCATTTTAAAAATATTTCATCTCAACAATCGAAACGCGCGTCGGGGTACCAACCGCTTCGAATCACTAAGCGAGACAACTGTATATTGCCATTCCTTCAGGTCGAAATGAGACTGAGCCACTGTAGTCGACTGAGTCACTGTTGCCTACTTGACCCTACTATTACGTATATCAATCAAGATTAATGCTTATGTAAAGAAGGTAGGTACGGGCTATATACCTACTGCGTAAGCCACATATCTTTATTGAAATAAAAGGCAAAGCTGACTTACTGATGTATCTGCACATACCAAAGTGCACAGCAGAAACCGTCAACGCGCTTGAAAGTGAAGCTGTCACGACTAGGGAATATTATTCGAATATTCGAATATTCGTTTTATTCGAATATTCGACGATTTCATTATTCGAATATGACTGGGTTCAATATTCGAATATTTCGAATAAAATGAATAATAAAAATATTTTATTTATTTATCAAAAATATGTTAATAATAGCAATAAACTTGTACATAAACCGGAATGTTTCGTTATTTAATACATTACTTTTATTATTTATTAATATTGTCGTCAATAATATCCTAAATCAGATTTTACTACACTCTTTGTGAAAGAATACATACAAATAAAGTAATATTTAAGGTGAATATTTCCTACAGGCGTCAGCGAAAGAAATCCATACTCACACGCTTGTCAAAATAACCTAACCAAAAGCGTGTTATGACGTGTCTAAGGAGGGTTCTGTTACTATAAAGCGTAATACGATTTTTAGTTTCTTAACCTTACTGTTCGATTTCGTTTAAAATAACTTTCCTAATTTAAAGAATTTACCATGATCTATCAGTATGGAAAATTGTAAGTTCCTAATCTTCATAGTTCAGAAATGACAGAGAGGGGTGAAACCAATTTGGAGGCCGATTACTTGGAAATGGTTGACTTCGTAAATGTCATGCATAAAACTTTTCCTTTATTTTAAAAGACATAATATTCAACACACTTGGCAACCAGGATAGCTTTCCATACACGTGAAGTGTTTATAACTATGTAATAAAATTATATTTTTTTATCAAACCAAAACCGATATCTAGACGCAATATAGCTAGAAGAGCAGATAGAAAGAGAGACACGTGGACGAACAGAGTGAAACGATAAAGGATACCTGTTAAGTTGATTATTACAGTATTACACTGGCCTGAAAAACACTTGTACTAACAAATCGTTTCAAATTTCATACTTTTCAAAATATTATAACAAGATTTATCAGCTTTCTTTAAAAGTAATAAATTCTATTATATATCAGTATATTATTTTTATCTTTAAACAAATATTAACCATTTTAATCTTAGTCTTAAAGACTACATTTACACGTTATATAAAATTGGAGTTTTGAATAACTCCTCGAGGCCTGACAACAGCTTGGAGGAGGTTTGTCATACTGAAAACGAGGTTTTAGAGCTGAATTATGCAATATTCTCTCCCATTCTTATATCAGGGCGTGTTTTAGTGCTGTGAGGGTACTAACTGTAGGTGATAATTTGCGGCTTCTGACTAGCCTTCTAAGCTCTTCTCAGGGTATACTTAATCGGGTTGAGGTGAGGACATTAAAGAGAATCTTTAAAAATCTCTTGACCATATCTTTCTCCGGGTAGAGGTCCAATTGTCACTATGTGGCTACATACTCAGCGCGGATTCCTGAAAGTATGCCAGCCCATTGTATATGTACTATACCTGAGCATACTGGACTCTATCTGAAAAGTAAGCTTGAAGATATCCCCTACCAGGTCACGTTTACTTAGCCTCCCTTCAGAAGTTCACTTTAACTTGTGGAGTTAGTGAGTAAATCCACTCATTCGGGACCAAAATTCTGGACCATTCTCGTTCATCCTTTTGTATGTGTTCACGGACGTATCACAGTGATGATGATGTGGTCCGACCGATTTCGGTCACGGCGACCGCTTCAGTTAGTCCGATTCTGACGTTGTCGATCGTGGGCTCGCATGTGACTTATGTAGCCAATCTTATTTGCAAAGATCCTCGCACATTGCGGGCATGTGAGCACACCATTAATAAGGTTATAGTTTGTTTGCCCAGGTGGTCGGGCTTTTATTTCATCGCGCTTGGCATCATCCTCAGCGCGCCGGAGAATTGCTACTCGATACTAGGGCTCTCGAGTTTGGTCTCGAGGTGAGACCACTTGCCCTTCGCCTCGGTCTTAAGGGATTCAGATTTACTTAAGCAAATCTTCTTCACTTGCCGTCAGTAACATAGTTCCCTTGGGTTTGAAGAAGTTGTTTCTGAACTTAACTGCATTTAAGTATTGATTTTCAACAAGTGGAAACAAATGAACGGTCTTGCCAAGCGCTGAGTCTGCCATTCAATCCAAAGTCTTGCACGGCCTTGTCAAATAATTTTCAGTCTCTTTGTACCATGCTTCATCTTCTGAACGGTTCATAACATGACACACTCTGTTCTTGCAGTACAACGCAGTTCAGAAAAACCATCAACTCATTCTTCAGGCTATGATACAATTTTTAAATCTATTGTTTTCTAACTTCCTTTTTTTAATAAGGCTCATCGTTGAAAAATTGAAAACATAAAGATACCAAAAACACGGATAACTTGAAAATGGAAAAAGGTTATTTTTGTTTTAAAGATTTTCCTCCCACTTTTTACCAACTATGAAGTTTTTTGTTATGATAACATAACATTAAAATCTTTTTTGAGTGCTTTTTATTTTGACGGTTTATCTTGTTTACTTATTACGGTTTATATATACATGTACCGATTAGGTCTGGAGCAGACCATTATGACAGCATGATACTCGTATGTTTAGAGTTTTCAGCTGTACTATATTAGAACAGAGTACTATTTACAGTGTATTCCGATTTCTGTGCAATGTTCCAACTCTGCAAATATATTTCTCTCCAATCCTAAACAAACTGATATATAAATAATAAAGAAATATGTTCTGTAATATTCGTGTTCCTTATAGGTATACATTAAATTATACTACCAAAAGTTTAATTTAAAAAGTCAGACTGTAGGTCTGACTCTTTAAATCGATTGACTATGTTGAATCGATCAATAGCTTAACTCAATTAAAAACCAGAAAATACGAACCTCTAAAACAAACCCCAAAAATTCTCTCCCCTGGAGGATCTTTTCCTTAATTTTTTGAAGAAACCACTTAGTTGACAACCAAATCCATGGTCTGCTCCAGACCTAAACCGTTCATGTGTTAATAGTTTTAAAAAAGTAATTGCGATTTAGTATGTTAAGTTTGAAACTTAAAAGAAGATTTTTTTATCAAAAAGACGTTGATTTTTTTAATTTGTGAAACATGTCACGTTTTGATATTATGAAATATGCAGGTATATATAAACGCATTATATTACTTGTATTTAAAGTTTATTACTAATATTCGTATTATTCGAATTATTCGAATTTATTCGAATAGTGTTTTGCCATTATTCGAATTATTCGAATAGTAAAATTTGTCGAATAATAACATTCCCTAGTCACGACTCACGACTACTCCAAATTGGAGTGGCTGTCCATCCACATAATATAGTATGTTGCCACTGAATAACGGAATATTTTACCCAACTTTTTTTCAATTAATTTATATTGAATACCTAATTGTCGTAACATAATTACGCGATTTGTTTTGTAAGTGTACAGTAAAGTAAAGTAAAGAGCGGGTGGGGCGGTGTTTCGCCATGGTTTTGCTTACCATGCGAGTTTCTTACGTCGGTTCTTCTCGCCGGGCTAGTTTCCGAACCGGTGGTAGGCATCATGTAGGACAATTCTATAAGTGTTATTTCATAACCTATATGGAAATAAAAATTTTGAGTTTGAGTTTGAGTTTACAGTACGCTGCGCACAAATGTGATCGAACACTCATTCTGTATGTTCTGTATTCTGTGGCAAACCCTTAAAGCTAGAAATTTGAAATTTTGTACACGTATTTCTCATATCTCATCAGGCTTCCACTGAGGAATTTTTTTTAAAATGCAACCCCCAAGGGGGTAAAATAGAGGATGAAAGCTTAAAATGTAATTTCACGCGGGCGAAGCCGCAGGTAATTAATGCTAGTATTGTATAAAACTAAAATTACATCTTCCTAAGGTCCTTGGATATATATAACTAGCTTTTGCCCGCGACTTCGTCCGCGTGAAACATTTACTTTGGGATATCGCAAAAATTTACCCGCGACTTCATTTACTTAGAAGGAAAAACGCTTCCACCTTATGACTGCCCGCCCGCGCCGCGCGCCGTACATAATTGCGCGCTGGATTATTTTATTACTGCGATATCTTCTAAAATACTCATTGAAATCAAATGATGTAACTGCAAGTTTCTTCTAGATTAAATGCTTGTAATGAATAACGTATTTACTTGGATAAGGATTAATATCATCTTTATGAAAACACCCTTCACAAATAATGCTTAATTTTAGAACAAAGTTGATTAGCATAAAAAGGTTATTGTGAGCCAACCTTAAAAGATAGACATATACCGTCGCGGACTTTTTTTTAGAACTTTTAAAGGGGAACAATTCTGTCATACATCATTTTAGCGAAACTTTAACCGTTTCCGCAGCGTACGCAGCGAAAGCTCTCAAAAGGGGGAAAAAAACCCCGATTTTGAAACATTCTTGATTGGTGCTCCGCTCGTATTGAACTTAGCATGATGCTATATAGCCTAAAGCCTTCCTCGATAAATGGACTATCTAACACAAAAAGAATTTTTCAATTCGAACCAGTAGTTCCTGAGATTAGCGCGTTCAAACAAACAAACAAACAAACAAACAAACTCTTCAGCTTTATAATATTAGTATAGATAGGTAAGACCCATTTTGGGATAAAAAAATATTTATATAATCAGCAAACTAGCGAGGTTGATATTCTATGATTTTTTATTAATTGCAATATATTTTTTTTTTTTGGAAAATATGTATTAATTTTTTTTTCATAATATTTAAACTTTTTGACCTTAAAGTCCTTGTGTCAAAAAGGAGCCAGGAGTAAAGAAATTAGGGCTCTAGTATAGTAGGCCAATTAATTACGTATGTACCTACTTAGAATTTTTGGAATTTTTAGTAATTAGTTATCCTATTGCTACAAAAGATGGTTGTCAGTAATTTTTTTCTTTTCCATAAACTATTTGGAAAAAAATAGCTGATATGCTAACTTAGGGGGATGATCGGAATGATTTCTAGGACAAATTATATTTTTGCATATTTGGATAATTATTACCTACGTCCTAGGATATTACCTAGATCCTAGGATATGTTTGTGGGAAAGTTGGAAAAAATCTTTTTATCTCATTTTTGGATTAGTTATGTCACTAAAAGCATTTAAATATAATTTATAAATCGCCAACCAATCGTCTACGATGATGATGACAATGAAATAAAATGGGAACTAATATTTTTGGAAATGTTTTATTTAAAAATCACTTTTTACCAAAAATTTATACCTAATCCTTTGTTGACCTAACTAGCTAAATATGCCTTCATTTTGAACTTTGTTTTATAAATAAAAAATAAATTAATTAATTACAATAATATTTTCTAATTTTTTTAATATTTTTCTATTACTGGGTCTTATATGACCCGAGGAATGGTAATTTCAGTAATTACGAGGACCGTACGAAGGTTAATACAAAACGAGAAATTAAAGGATATATTTTATTATTACATCTTACATTTTGTATCCTAAAATACACAATACACACGCATGTAAGACATTTTTAACAAGCTATACGTTACAATATTGAGACGATATAGAGCAGTGGCGAAGGCTGGTTATCCTTCGTAGGGAAGCCCTAGGGCTGGCAGAGCAGGCTAGCCTGTATAATAGGTTGGGATTTGGACGTAGGGTCTTTAATAGGTAAGTGGTTAAGTGAAGCCGATAGGAATGGAGTTACAGGAACCCCACGCCACTGATGCAGAGCCTAAAATTTCTTCTTATAAATAAATGCTCCTGATTTCTCCCATGAGCTTTTCGGCATAAACGGTGAGACGCTTTTGGAGACCCCAGCACTAACGTCCAGCGACGAAGTTGGCGTTTTGAACACGTTGACACTACCCATGGCCGAGTAGTCGGTTTTCTTCATGATGTCCATATGCTGGACGCCAACTGATGCGCCTAGTTTTTGCCTGCAAATAATATTATACCCCATCCAGATTCCAGACTACTCGCAAAGTAGGCCGAGGTTTGCCGAAGGCAGTGTGGGCACGCAAATCTCATACTTTAGTCCAAGAAAATAGGCTCTGAAATACGAATGTTGAGTTAAAACTTGAATTTTTGATATAAGTTACTTTGAAGAATTTAAAAACGAACTGTGTAAGTTTTTTTAAATTTCACCCCCGAGAAGGGGTGAAAAAACATAAACAAAGTTTTAATTTTTTTATTTTGGGAAAACGGCAAGAAGCTAGAGTATGATTTTTTAAAGTTCCTGTCATCATACTGTAGTTTCTAGCTACCCTATCTCAGTTTTCGGAAAAAAAGTTATGAGAACATTTTTATGTAAAATTTTACGCTCTACAACTTTTATTTGAAGATTTTTTTTCTAGCACTTGCCGTTTTCCCAAAATAAAAAAAATTAAAACTTTGTTTATGTTTTTTCACCCCTTCTCGGGGGTGAATTTTAAAAAAACTTACACAGTTCGTTTTTAAATTCTTCAAAGTAACTTAGTTTTAACTAAAATTCGTATTTCAGAGCCTATTTTCTTGGACTTCTTCGGGTTACTTCGCGGAGCATTTCCTCGGCCTACTTCGCAAGCAGTTTGGACGGGGCATTACGAATTTTAATATCTGAACTTAGTCATAGGAACCTATGACACCGCGACGATAAGCGACGTTGCATTTTTAAGATAGCTATTCAAAATTGAACCTTATCCACTACACAAAAGATACACGTTTCATTTATGACATCAGTCTTACATGATACACTGCACATGCGCTGTGTGTGTGCGCTTGACATTCGAACTCTTACAATGAAACGTGTATCTTCCTGTGTAATTAATAGAGTTATATTTTGAATAGCTACTTATCTTAAAAAATTTGTTTGGTGTGACCCTTATCGGTAGAAACTAGAATTAAAATTACCTACAATATTGTATACTAGCTGAAGCCCGTAACTTCGTTTGCGCAGAACTAACGGAAGCGGAACCCTATTTTTTTAAACGGAACTCTAAAATAAAAGTAGCCTATGTTAGACCTTATAACATCAGCTATCTGCTTGTGAAAGTCTCGTAAAAATCGGTCCAGCCGTTTCAGAGATTAGCCGGAACAAACAGACAGACAGACAGACAGACAAAAATAAAAAACTTGGTATTTTATTGTAAGTACCGAATATACGTTCAGAAGCATTATGTGAAAAGCTGTTAATTTGAAGTTACAAACAGACACTTCAATTTTATTTATCTGTAATAATGTAATAATAATAATAATTATGTAATTAATAATTAATTTGAAGTTACAAACAGACACTTCAATTTTATTTATCTGTAATGGAAGTGGAAGAACTAAGATAATAAGAAAGCTGAAACGGAAAAACGAATCCTCTAAACTACATACCTACCAAAGGGAATAGATTGGGTATTGTAGTTTGGAATGACACATACAAAACCACGTTGCTAATGGCCCTTGGTAATCTTGGTTTTGTATGGAAAACGACGGTTTTCGAAAGATAATTTAAGATTGTTGTACTGTTCAAGTTTTTATGAAATGAGGGAGGGAAATCGAGCAAACGGGTCGCCTTCTAGAAATCGCCTTTATCCAAGGACATTGTAACATCAGAATCGCTACGTTACAAAAGTGCGTTTCCAGTCTGTAATAAAGTACCTACACCTAGGCATCTACGTAGATCAAGCCTATTTACTTTATTTTTTATTCTATTAAACAGCATATTTCACAGATAGAGAGGTAAGTGTCGGATAGCTTATTCGGAAATTTTGTCGCTACGCTATAATTTATTAACACGCTTATATACGAAAATTATGGCACAAAGCGCCCCACGCTTTTCCCTAGTATTTTTATATACTACTGTTTTAAGTCAGGGATACTCATCCCAACTTACCTGTCCGGTAGTTGTGGTATAGTATACGGGTATGCGACCCCGGCTCCCTAGCTATTACCGTCCTATTCCGTGCCCTCCTGGGCGGTAATATCCTACATTCCTATTTCCCACTCTAACTTACCAATCTTCCTTTCCACACCACCTATCCTTCCTTTTCCCTATTCCTACCCTCTCCACCAATCCGTGGGAACGCAATGGATAATCATAAAAATAATTTAATTATCCAAAATGGCGGCGATGCGGTTCGCCACCCGTCACGTCTCGTTCTCGCGGAGGCGAAAAGTGGCCCATGGAGAGCCGCTTCGCTACGTTGAATGTAAGAGGAGGAATGGATGGTATGAATGAAAGTGGACGAAGCGAAACAAGTATGTAAGGATCGTAGCAAGTGGAAAGAAATGGTCTCTGCCTACCCCTACGGGAAAGAGGCGGTCTCTGCCTACCCCTATGGGAAAGAGGCGTGATTATATGAATGAATGAATGAACTGTTTTAAGTTTATTTTTTAAATTTTTAAAATTATTTTCAACTTTTAGTTCGATATTCTTTAAAAGCGTGTGTCAGTGAGACATAGATTAAAAGATGATTTGCACTTAAAACATTTACTAGTTTTTACATTAATAATTATTAATACATATTAATATCGCGGTGTTGAGGTGTGTGTGCCCGACTGCCCGTGCGCGTCACCAGAGAGAAATGCGTCATGCGAGCGCTGCGGCCGCGCCGGAAACGGGAACGCTCCCCCGCGCCCCGCTGTAGTGTTGGTGCAGTGCAGCGCTAGTGATGTGCGCGGCTCGAACAGCGTGTTTTTTTAGTTTTTTTTAAACTATATTTATTTTATATTTCGATTCGCGATTGAGACAAAATATGCAATATTAAGTAGGTATCTGACACATTATGACTTAGCCTCCGTGGTCTAGTGGTTAGAGCATTGGCTCTCGACTCGGAGGTCGTGGGTTCGATTCCCGCATTGGAACAACAAAAATGTTGTTTCCAAGTTTGATTAGGACAAACCAACTAACATTTTGGCGCTAAGGGAAACCTTTTTTGACACTAAAAGTATTATAAACGACATATAAGAGCTCTGACAATAGCTTTGGACTACTGCGGCGTTAGGAATAAATAATTAAAGTTTCAAGAGGCATAATAGAAATAAAGGAAAAATATATAAGTTAAGGTGCTAGATTGGAGTTTGTCAGAACTTTTGTATAACTTACTCTTACATCTTTAGGAAACGTAAAACACTAGCACCAATTGTAAGGTGTCTACTAATACTTACAAACGGTTAAAGTTCTTAAATGGAGTTAGTCAATAACTTGTACTACCTAACGAGTTCTATGGAGCCCTAAGAGCTAAAAGAAAGTTATAGTAGTGATAACTTTTTGTATTATAGAGCTAGATGCTGCAAGCGTTAGAAAATCATTACAGGTTGTATAATAGGATTTACTCCCACATTATAAAAGTCCAAGTGGCATTAAAAAGCTAGCTATAGTTTTTTTTTAAACTGCGTTAGGAATAAAAGAGTTATCAGGAACCTTAGGTACTTAATGTAGATTTTACGCCATTAAATAAACATAACCTAAGTATAAATTTTTTAAAGTAAATTTATGGTCAAAATATTATTTTCTGACTTAATGATTTACATTATTTACTGTTTTCAATTAAAATATACATAGACGTACTGGGAATTGTTATTTACAACCACAACTAAAATATAAAAACATGCCGTGGCAGTGATTTATTTTACCTAATAATATGAAATGTTGTTTATTTTTGAGGCGCTTCAAAATTGAGATGAAAACTTTGTGAAAACTAGTATATATTATCACAGAATACTTATCACCGCAGGGAGAATTCATAATTATTATGAAACCGATAATGTATAAAATTATTAATTAATGTCGGCCATGATTGTCGGCCATGAATATGCGCACTGCTATTATATTTTATCATTTTTGACGGTAATAGAAACGTAAAGTAAAAAAAAAAACTTTGGATGATGTTTATTACTACTTAATATGCACAATATACTATTTATTACTAAAGGGTGCAGTTGTAACCTGTGTATAGCTTATAATACACCTAAAATGGTGAATACTACTTCAATAGCACTATTGTAACTCTTTATTCCCACCTTTTTATCACTTTTCTACAACTATTATGTCACTCTAAAATTGTGGGCCCAATCGAGGGTTATAAGATAGTTATAGCGCGCTATACCACTAGTTGTTAGACCTTTTATAGAACCTTAGGTTTTTAAGTTTCTCTTAAGTAGCTCATTTAGCGCTTATTCTTATTACCAAAATGTTACTTGGGAATGCAGGCTGATCACCTGATTGTCTGACAAGAAAGACGATCCATGCGTCGGGTGGGCATGTAAAAAGTCGGACCTGCGCCTGATCTCTCGTCAGTCGTGTAAGTTATCCGTCCTACTGGATTATGAGAGTAAAGGAAGAGTGAGTGCTCTTGTGTACTGCGCACACACTTGGGCACTATAAAATTACTCCTGCGTAACTGGCCTGGTTTCAATGAAACCGTCCACCGTCACCGAGATCGGTGTGAGGAGTTATTATCAATAGATTGTGCAACTGCCAACAGACTCAGACGAAGGGAACTTTGAACTTACTTGTAAGAATAGTCCACACCTCCACCGACTTTGTCGAACGTAGGTATCGCTGGATTGTTGGGAAAAGTCCTGGTGGCGAAGGCATTGGCTGACAGGTCGTGGTCGTTGCTGTTCATGAGATTAACCTTGCCAGCGACCGTCGCTTGCTTCCCGAAGTCAGCGATATGGGTCCCTGTCACAGAAATGCCGTGGCCTTTTCTGAAAAAAAAAACACAATTTTTAATCTTTTCACTATGCCCTTCAAAACTGTCAAGATTTCGCCACATAATCTATCTAAACTCGATCAGGGTACCTAAATTATTATAAATGGAAACTATGGGAATGGGAAACAACGTGATATTTAAATTGGTAGTAGTAATGCTGTTGTCTTTGTTTTAATATTTAGATTAGATAATAATATCCAGGCATCCTGTCGTTACGACCATAATAATACAATTATTATGAACTTTGCTATTGAAATAGTTAGCTGAATTTATAAAACAACTTACGCATTATCCAAGGCCAATCCTCCTGTGGCAGAATGAAAGTTACCATTTTTGGAATTTTGCAGACTACCTATTGCGCTTAATGTGTTGTTGTCGCCACCGGCGATTGGTAATTTGCCCCAAGCATTTCCTGATCCGTCAGAATTTTGGCTTATTCCACCGTCCATTGTACGATTCCTTAGCTTAGTCGAAATAAGAAAAAAAAAACTACGTCAAACTTGAATTTCGAACAATTTTTCAAGAGTTTTTCAGCTTCGAAATAAAAAGAAAATTATTTTTTAATTAAAATAATCGAAACCGAACTTTTAACGTCGATTGAGCGTAGTTTGAGTTTGTTCTCGATTTTATAGTGTTGCTGGTACTATAGAGTTCTTCCCCGCAATTATGCACTGGATTCAGTAGTTGCTGGATGTGTCACCATTTAGCTCAGACCATTTAGGTAAGTGCTTTATTAATTTAATCAATATGTTACCATAAAATTGTAAAAACCGTTAGATTGTAATATAACTAGTGAAATTGTAACATGTTGATAGATTTCGGACGCGAATAAGCTGTCTATAATTTAACCCTAGATAGGTACCTACATAACGTGAGTCAAAGCGACTCACGCGCACAATGTTTTCGTCTCTTTCTTTTTAACTATTTTGTGTATCGCATCGTCCCTGATAAGTGGTTGATAAGTGGTTTACACTCTCGCGCGAGTGGCGAGGCGAGGCCCTCAGTGAGTCGCCAGGCGAATGTGTAAACGGGCATTCGTTCCTCGCCTCGCCATTCACCTCGCCACTCACGACGCTCGCGTCCGGAGCGGTTTTTTGCGCACGAGTCAAAGGACCTCGCGACGAATACGAGCGGGTGTTCACATTCTCGCGTTCGCTTCAGTCTAGTGGTGGGTCGTCGACGCTTTTTCGATCAACGAAACGAGACCGTTTGTCGTTCATCGTAAACTAGTTGAAAAAACAGTTTTTTTTCGACTAGTTTACCTACGTGTTCGACAAATACTGAACTGAGCAATAAACTATGACAAACAAAGTAGTTTTGTTGAATGAACGACTTTTTGCTTTAACTGTTTTGACAAACTTGTTGTCGTTTGCTGATCGACGCGACTAGTGATGACGACGAACGACGAGACGGTTTAATCTGTGAGCGGTGGAAATTGTTAGCTTACTTTAAAGTTCATTTTAAACCCCCGACGCAAAAAGAGGGGTGTTATAAGTTTGACGTGTCTGTCTGTCTGTCTGTGTGTGTGTCTGTCTGTCTGTCTGTGGCATCATAGCTCCCGAACGGATGACGCGATTTCGATTTAGTTTTTTTTGTATTAAAGGTGACTTACATGCGAGTATTCTTAGACATGATTGATGAAAATCGGTTGAGCCGTTTAAAAGTTGTTGGGGGTGAAAGCGGGGAAGAATAACCGAATGTGCAAATATACTCGAGTGGGGTCTCAAATGAAAGCGCACTGAAAGAGAATATTAATGACTTAATCGAGAGTGTTCGTAGCTTCATTCGATGAGAAAACTGGTGGTGGGAAGATAGCCGTTTGAAGATGATCAGCTTTTTTCTAGTTGATGAGGGGAAGTTGAAGTTAGTCAGACTAACTTTCCAATGTCCGATCTATTCAAAATTTGGTACCGTGTTACATCAACGATATTCAAAGAACATGGTAAGGTAACCATGACCTGATCAGCCGTTTGAAGATGATCAGCTCTTTTCTACTTGATGAGGGGATCTTACTAACTTTCTTATGTCCAATCGATTCGAAATTTGGTACCGTGTTACTTCAACGTTATTTAAAGAACATGGTAAGGTAACCTTGACCTGATTAGCCGTTTGAAAATAATTTTTTCCTTAGTTGATGATTAGCCGTTTGAAAATCATCTTTTCTTTATTATTTGATGAGGGGATCTGACTATCGTCCACATGTCCTATCGATTCGAAATTTGGTATCATGTTACTTCAATGATGTTGGAAGTATGTATATAAGCTAAAATTATTTCAACTTACATAATATTATGTGATAATATAATTATAATAGTTTTAAAATATTATTTATAATTTTTTAGAGTTTATTTTTTGTGTCGGGGGGTTTTTATATTAAAACACCGCCCACTCAATGAATGTAATTATTACATAGATTAGAGCACGTCGTCGGTTGTAAAGAACAGAGATAGACGTATTGCTCGTGCCGAGTCGTCGTGCCCCGCGCCCGTCCGTCGATCGTGTCGTCGCGTCGCGAAGAAACGGTCTCTGTCGCACGCACCGTTCCGGCATATGGCAACCGTTCACGCATAGACTAGTTTATCAGTAGACGCTAAACTAGTTTACCCGTTCATGACAAATAAACAGTTTAATAAAACAGTTCGTTCATTCAACGCCCATCCCTACTTCAGTCTGTTGCTAGTTCTCATGCGCGATAGTTGTTTCTCTCGCACGCGAAATAATGCGTTTCTTAGAACTTTTTCAAAAAGAAAAAGAATAATATATAGGCTACTTGACTCAAATATTTAATTTCATACATTAAGGGAGTATTTCATTTAGTAGGTACTTGGCTTAGGAAAACGTATTCTAACGATATCATAAATTAAAAACTTAAGATTGATAAATAAAGTTGATATATAAATTAAGTATTTTTGTTTTTTAATTTCTACTGATAAAAACACCGAAGTAACTTCCGGAAAGGATGTGACGATACAAACACACTAAGCATATATTATCTTATACCTTTTAACGAGCAATTCTTGTATATGTATAGTCTTATGTTTGGGAAAATGCGTGTTTTCGAGTTTTCATGCGTTTTTCTTTCCACGCAGAATATGTTCGCTAATTTCGTTCTGCCGGCCACTGTCCGTTTGGTTCAGCGGGTTGAGAGGCGGATGGCAAGACACGAGTGTTACGGGTTCGAACCCCGCTCGGTGACTTACTTTTATATAAATTTACTTTATATAATTTTTTAATTTTCATTGTTTTTAGACAAGTTTAAAAAAAATTGTTAATGCTTGAGATCAAATACCTGATCTACACAGAAATCGATTGTAAATAATAATAATCTATCAACCAACATGTCGAATTGTGTTTTCGGCTGTTTTTAAAAAGTGTATTTAAAAAAAAATAGGTTTTGACGACCTCTGTATATCAGTAGGTATCAGTGGTTCAACATGTTGGTGCTATAGTCGGAATCGCGGGTTCGAATCCCGCCGAAGGAACAAAAAGTTTTTCCGTGTTCCTGGGTCATGGATGTGAATTAATATTAATTTATATTATGTGTATAATATAATAAAAATCTTAAATATGTGTATAATAAAGTACCCGTAGCACAAGTTCTTCGAGAACTTACCACGGGACCAGATTGACGTGGTCTAAAGCGTCTAAGATATTATATTATTATTAATTTAGGTTTCAAAATAATGTAACTAATATATATATTTTTTGTGTAATAAAACAATTATGAAACGTTTAGGACTTAAATAAAAACAAGGTCAAGTTGCATAATATATGGAACCCAAAGCATAATTATACTAACCATAAAACTCAACTAAGTTAGACTTGTTGCCGCTAAAACTTCGACGTCCTCCATTGTCAATGGCATACAGACCAGGGGGGTGAAACTCTCATACATGCACAAATTAACAGAGAACAGAGACATCTAAAAATGACGATCCGGTACTAACAGTTTGAAAGTTTTCGGATAGTCACAACAGATGCCACTAAGCGACTTCTACATCGCGCTATCGCTAACACAAGGCGTATTTATAAGGGCTCGCGAACATGTTACTATGCGCGCGAGCAACCTCACTCGTCAGAGAGTGAGGATGGGGTCGGACCCCTCAAAGGGAGGACGGCCTCCCAGTCATAAAAATAGTTCATTCAAAACTATCCCCAAAAATCCGGTTTCATACACCACCCCCTAGGGGGCGGGTGTAGGAGGGACTCACCCCCCTCTTCTCACTCCCACCATGAGACTAGCCAAAAGGCAGTCGTTATCCGATTAAGCTAAAGGGACTTAAATGTCATTAGCGTAGACCCATTCAAAAAAAAAAAAAAAAAAAAAAAAAATGTTACTATGCAGCAACCATATCCCACTATTAAAGAGGAACTTGGTCGTTGTTGTGTCTACGACTTTCGATAAAACTTAATTTCTGTCCATAATTCAGTTCAATAAAAATTATCAGGCGGTACTACTTCCATCTAGCGGGTTTGATAGTAACTAAAACGGTACAACGCCATCTAAAAACGACATTCCGAAACTTTTGCAAGACTCAGTTTCAATTTTAGAGTTGCGCATCTATACTAATATATATCTGTATTATCTATGATACAGACAACTGAACGCACTACGAGAGTGTAAGCACCCACTCGTAGGCGCGTCGTGCGAGGTGAGGAACGAGGCGAAGTGCGAAGTGAGTGGCGAGGCGAGAATGTAAATCTTATTATTCTTATATCAAAGTCAACTCAGTACATGGCCAGAGGTCACGAACGGCGTACGCGTATCGCAGGTAAGTATTGTATATATCTAAATATAGAACTATAGTGAGTCAGAATCAATCAATCAAAATCAATCAAAAATATTTATTCAAATAAACAACTTATACATTACAATAGATTATTATTTAAAAATTCCTAAAGACTATCTTATGGACTAACAATACATATGTATCTGCCTGAACTAGGTTGACCTGTGTTTCAGGCGACAGAGGCTAATAAATAGGTTAACATAATCACTGATTAGACTACTTAAAGCTAGCATAATATATTAATTACATTATTATTAAATTAAGCTACTTGAAATAAATAGTATTAACTTACGAAGAGAGAGCAATTATTTTACAACTAACTAGTAGAAATAACAAAAATTCTAAAAATAAACCACTTAAATACAGTTAAAATACTTAACACTAATTAATTTGTTTATTTATAAACTAATAATAACTTCTCAGTGTCATCATAAGACATACATTGTAAAGTGTCTGTTAGAGTCTTTTTGCAATTGCTATAATTTTGTGAGTAGATATTTGTTAACGCATTAATTCTATTATACAGAAGCGGACCTAAGAATATGTAGAATTTTGATGAGAAAGCGTATTTGGTTATTACGTTGAACCTACAAGCTATATCTTTTCGTCTTTTATTTTCATGGTCAGGGTAAAAAGGAAGGGATGAGTGTTGTTTTAAAACTATATTCAAAATAAATAGCTGCCGGACTGTGAGCACTTTGCATGCAGAGAAAAGCTGGTTAGTGGGATACAGGAAAGGGCGGAATGTGGCTACCTTAAGTATAGCTCTTTGTGCTCTTTCTACAGTAAGCAGCAGTGTCTTGCCCACGCCACCCCATGACGTAATGCAGTACGTTATTATGGATTGACAAAGAGCAAGGTATACTTGTCTTACTAATTTTTGATCTAGGACATTGCGAAGGATTTTGAAGGTGAAGATAAGCTTACGTAATCTGTTTGTAAGAGTCATAATATGTTGCTTAAAGGAAAGGGTCTCGTCTAAATACACACCTAAGTATTTTATTTTGTTTACCGGTAATATGTAAGGGCATGCGCATTGGGAATTGTTTATACAGTGGTGCGCATATAGTAACTCAGACCGGTCGCGGCTTGATGATACCTTGCTCTTTGTAAACTTAATAAATTTTGTTTTATCGGAATTTAATGTTAGTAGGTGCTTATTAAGCCACTTATTAACTAACGTAAAGCCTTTCTGTGCAAAATTATAAGCGTCTGTTTCCGAATCAGCAGAGAAAAGTAGGGCGGTATCGTCGGCATAGGATATGATTTTGCCGTTTTGTAGTACTATATCACAGAGATCATTAATGTATATTAGAAATAGCGTAGGACCTAGGACACTTCCTTGGGGAACACCGTAACTAGTATTTTTTAGGTCATTACTGATTATATCATCTATTTTAACACATTGCGTCCGTTCTTCTAAGTAGCTTTTGAAGAGATTGTACTGAGTACCTCTTATACCGATAGCGTCTAATTTTCTCAAAAGTATTGGGATAGATACTGTGTCAAAAGCTTTAGAGAGGTCTATAAAAATGCCGATAGTGTGTTTCCCTTTGTCGAGTTCTTGTGCCAGATAATCCGTTAAAGTATGAACCGCATCCGCAGTGGAAACTCTGGGTCGAAAACCAAATTGTGTTTTGGACAGAATTGATTTTGCATCTAGGTATTTTACTAGTCTAATATTTATGACTTTTTCTAACACTTTAGAAATGGAAGGTAGTAGTGAAATTGGTCTATAGTTCGTCATTTCCTTCTTATTACCTGATTTATGCACAGGGATAACAACGGCTTTTTTAAGACATTTTGGGAAGTATCCATTTTGGGAATGACCCCACATTATGTGATTTGTAAGTTTTGCAATAATCCCGTGTTAACTTATCTGTTTTTTTAGTGTTTTAGTTTATTTAGAACATGTTTTGATGGTTATGTAGGTACTTGTTTTAGGTTTTATAGATTATTAATTATATCAAACTCACTTCCCGATGACGTCACGTGCATTGAAAGATTTTGAGATTGAAGAGTTTTTGGAGGAGGAACTGGAAACTGTCGATGCATGTAGCGAAAATGAGGAAGACAATTTAAGTGCAGACGATGTGCAAAGTGACTATGAAGATGATTTAGTAGATTTTGTACCAGAAGAAGTTACAGAGGTGAGCGAAAACTTGAATGTTCCTTCAGCTTCCACGTCCAATCGAATTATCATACTGCCGCAAAGATCTCTAAAGGGAAAAACAATCACTGCTGGTCTACAGTAAAAGGTCGTACTCAGACGAGAACTCCCGCTCTAAATATCGTCAGAACATCAAGAGGGCCTACAAGAATTGAGCAATGACCTAGTAAAGCCATGGATGGAGAAAAGACTAGAAATTCCTAATTTGAGTCGAAAATTGCGTGAAAATATAAAAAATATTCTACCCAAGTCTCCTGCCATAAACTCACCAGAAGTAGACGATGATCCTCCTGCGAAGAAAAGGAAATACTGTGCCTTTTGTCCATGGCAGCTGAGACGAAAGACAAAGGCAGAGTGCAATAATTGCAAAAAAGCTGTCTGCGGGGAGCATAAAATATTGACTTGCTCAGATTGCAAATAGTTCCTATTTCGAGACTGTTAATTTAATATTTTTTCTATTTTCGTATTTGCTATTTCACTATATAATAAAAAAATATATTTGTTGCTACTTTTAAGTGCTTTTTATCCAAAGAGAAAGAGATACTCAATTTAAGTAAGTTTTTTAGAGACTTTTAGTTTATGTTTTCTTTTTAAGTAAAATAAAGATAATTCAAATTAAAATGCGTTTTTATTTCATTTATTACATTACTTTAATGATTTCATTCAATAAATTGGTGTAGGTGTAATTAGGTGTGAGTCAAATCGACCTCACGTTATGCTATTAAGAGTACCCAAGAACGTTATATATCTAGGGTTAAAACAGTATTTTTAGTTAGATTATAAAATATAGGTATATAGTTTTTAATCTTTCGACATATTTTTACAATCTCGTTAGTTATTTTACAATCTAACGGTTTTTACAATTTTACGGTGACATATACAAACTCAGATTATATAAATAAATAGAAGTGCCTGTTTTTAATTTAGATTAACAGCTTTGTACTAGAGATAATATGTTTGTTATTTCAAATTAAAGACTTTGGACTTAATGCATTTGATAGTATATATCCGATAACTACACAAAAAAATCTAATTTTATTTTTTACGTGTGTCCGTCTGTCTGATCCAGCTAATCTCTAAAACGGTTGAGCACGTGTTATGCGTCATTAGTGAATTTTGGCATTTGTACCGATGATCACTGCAATCTTAATGCGACTATAATGTGTCACATCCAGTATACGCGCGTATCAGCTCTCTGTATTCCTCGCTAAAATTCCCCGCGCCTGTGACTCACAAAGTCACAATGTCCCACTTATTATTATTAGACTAGCTTTTGCCCGCGGCTTCGCTTACGTAAATACAGTATCAAACGAGAACACTGTAATTTTTCGGGATAAAATGTAGCCTTTATCTTAATCCAAAACTACTACCACACGAAATTTTATAAATATCCGTTCAGTAGTTTTTGCGTGAAAAGTAACAAATCCATACATCGTTCATAAACTTTCACATAATATTTCAAAAGTTTGTTGATGTTTTTAAGTTACTTTCACATTTGTAAGTGCTTAGGAAGTAGGAAGGTACTAGTATGAATTTCTTATAGGCTTTTAGAAACTATTCCCAGCAAATCAGACGTGTAAACAGTTCCCCGTTGACTCTACACCGTATCGCAAAGAGCAACCGTCCGGGCTAACCCAAATCCATACATTTTGGGGAATGGATCCACGCCGGACATGTAACATGCTTCAATCACAGTACACTCCCCCGCTCTGTATTTACTCTGTATATGGGCGGCGCGGCTCCGTTGTTACACGTCACGTTTAGAAATAAAGAATCGTGTAGACCACGAAGACACGTGTGAACAAGTATGGATACTGTGGTCTGGAGCCGATCCGCACATTTTCCACGTAATGTAAAACTGTAAGACCGTTGTTCACGTCTCGGAACCTTTATGGTTGCCTCATGTCCGTCTGTCCGTTTTCGGCTTACCGTCCAAACAGTACTAGAAAGATGAAACTTTGCATGGATATATTGTGTATTTACCACGTCGACTAAGTGTTAGAATAAAATCACAAAAAATATTTTTGGTGTAGGTATACTTTTTATCGGTAAAATTTACGGTTTCCACCCTGTGTGGTCTCGGGCTTTAGAATAGACCACTCCATCTGTTTCCTATAGGTGTCGTAGAAGGTGACTAAAGGATATTAGCCGGATAAGAGGACAAACATCTTCCTCTCCCGCTTGGGCTCCGGCAACCGTTTCATGGCGGTATAACCATGTTGATATTCTGGAATGCTCGAAATGCCACTACTGATAGTGGACAGCAGCACTATTAGTGAAAAGCAATCCAGTCTACGGTCACCAACCCGTTCGCCAAGCGTGGTGACTACGGCAAATCCCTCTTATGCAACCAGTGGCGTAGCGTAGTAGGGGGGGGGGGGGGGGGGGGGGGGGCGGCACAACCCTTAGGTAAGAGGGCGGCAAAACCCAAGTCTGGGGCGGCAAAATTGACGTCCGCCCCGGGCGGCAGATACCCACGCTACGCCACTGTATGCAACACAACAATAATATTATGTTTTATATATTATTTTGACAGAAAACGTCAACTTTGACAGTTTTCAATAGAAATGCGTAAAATGGCGCACATAATATGAATTGCATATGATTCATCTAATGTTCACCTAAAGTTGCCTTTTTAGCAGATTAAACATATAGCAAGAAATATTTTTTGTACCGTGTCGAATAAAACAATGGATACAGGGCCTCACTGCACAGCATAGTCAACATAATATATGAGCATTGCATTTGGCGAGCGCCCAAATTTACTGGCTGATGCTAAAGGCTATAGTAACGTGCTATATCTATACAAGATACTCATTACCTCCCATTTAAAGTTACTTCTTTGTTTTTTTAATGTGTTATTTGTTTTGATTTAAATATATTTTACGTTTAATCTATTGAATAGCTTTTTACCCGACTACGGCGAAGCCAGGAAGGGTAATGATTTATAGGTATTTATAGGTATTTATGTTTAACATACATTCATAGTTCATACATACATAATATTATGTTTGTTCGATCGTAGCGCCTAAACTACTGGTCCGATTTTAATAAATGACGTGACAATAGATTCGTAATGATACTCCGGGTAACATCTAAATGTTTATGGCAAACCTGACTGACTCATCTATCAACGCAAAGCCGAAACTACTGAAAGGATTTCGCTAAAATTTGGCATACAGATAGTTGTAATGACGTAGGCATCTGCTAAGAAAGGATTTTAGATAATTCGCCCCCTGAAAAAGGGGTTAAAATTTTGTATGGAAACCGAACTCCACGCGGACGAAGTCGCGGGCAAAAGCTAGTAGGCTATATATTATGTTACGTAGTCGGGACATAGTTTGAAGTTTCTTATAAAAATTGTAGACTTTATTATATAAATATCTATCAGTATAAAAACGGTAAACAAAAAAGTACACGATTTCTTATTAGTCTGAAAATAGCTGTGCATAGGTACATAAGGCAGGTTGTAATATAATAATTATTTTTTAATATCTATGCACGCTTCACACCACGTCAATCTGGCACGGTGGTAAGTATCCGAAGAACTTGTGTTAGGGAGACCTGGGCGTTTCAAAAGGCCACTTTAGTGTTTCATATTATGTTTCATTATATATTTTTTTCCATACAAAAATCGTGAAATGTTAAAGTGGCTTCATGATTCATCTGATTTCATCAGAAAACATCCATTTTGATAGTGGGGTTGTTATGTTGGAGATAAATGAAAAGGTAGAGTCGCGGAAATATTATTATATTATGTACTTTCACTTATATTACTAAAGACAGTGTTTAGCCTAATATACTATTAGGGGGTTGTTGAGCTCCGTGACCGTGTGGTTCGCACTCGAGATAGAGCAGGTTCGAATCCCAGGTTGTGACCAGGTGTGTACCAATGAGACTTTTTCAGATCTCAAGTACATTATACGGACGCTCTAACGGGGAAGGAAAACATCACGCACATGGTTGGCCCCAGACTTATTGACCAGTCATTCCTCTGGACTAGGCTGATTGTGTTGTGAGAATGCCGTATGTGCTTGGGCAACCTGCATACGACATTTAAAAACTGACTGTCCCCACTCCCAGGCACTACAGTATTTCAAGAGCGGTTACTTCGTTTATAAATCATCTATTAACGGATGTAAAGGCCTACCTAATTGACAGTTTTCAATAGAAATGCGTAAAATGGTACACATAATATGAGTTGAACTATATATATGACACAATATAAAACACCAGTCTTATTAATAAAATTATTTACACCACGGATTAGCTGTCTCTGTCAGATACTTTGGAACAGTCACTTGATAGACAAAGAGAGCGATTTGGATTTGCTTATCCATGGTGTAAATATTTTTATTAATAAGGGTGTTAAAGTGGCGTGTTTAGACCCCCAGACAACGGGAAGAAGAATACACATCAAGGAACATTGAAAACTTTTGTTTTTCCCTCGTCGGGACTCGAACACGCGACCTCCGACTTGAGCGCCGACGTGCTACTGAGCCACAGATGCCGTCAATCTATACATATAAAATCCTTTGTCCTGAATGACTGACGGATCAATGCACAGCCTAAACCGCTGATCGTTGAGACCTGAAACTTGCAGGGCTTGCTCTTTGTAATGCGTAGGCATCCGATTAGAAGGGATTTTTCAAAATTCGACTCCTAAGGGGGTGAAAAGGGGAAAAAAGGTTTGTATGGGACAACGTGATTCCTTGGTCCAATCTACTTCATATTTTGCACAAATATTATGTAACATAATTGATGGAATTTGTGTATCATAGTTTATTGAGATACGTTTTAACGGGGTTAAAAAGGGAAATAAAGTTGTTTGGGAGCGATTTGCTTTAAAATTGATGTAAATACTCCTTAGTGCTTATGATTTAAAGCTCCCACTCACAAGCGATCGATCGATTTAGTCTTTACAATTTAAACATTTACTGGATTCGTAGTTGCAAGGAAATCAGTTTAGATAGAATATAGCCTGAGATCCTAGGACCGCCTTACTACACTTTTTATATGAATTTCGTATATATACGCGTAAATTTTGTTCCAACTATTGACGCCTACAGCAAAAACTAGCTGGTAGGTCTTACACTAACCATTTTGTGTAATAGTTTATCGTTGGCAATTTACTTTCAAATAAGAATTAATATCCAATTTGATTGAAACAATCGATAGGCCGTGAATGGAGAGCTTTATATTTATTTTGACATAATATATTGTCATCATGTTGAAAAATAAATCTGACAAGAATTCGAAAGTTAAATTTGATGAAAATATTTTTCTTTGATAAACTAGGCACTTAGATATTTGCGATTGCGGCATTTTATATATTCAGAATATATAATATAATTTTTATATAGTATTTTAGTAAAATATATTGAGTGTTTAATTAAATTTCTTTCTCTTTTGTTGTTGTATGTAATATTTAATTTATTTGTGCTTGATTTATTAGTGTTTAATATATCGACGGTCCCTACGTATAAAGCGACATGTCAAAAGTGGCGGTTTACAGGAGAGCGTAGTAAAGGTTCCAATCGTTCTAAATTATGCTATGTACAAATATGAATATATTTTTATTATTTTGTTTTATTAGATTTGTCAAGTTTAAAGTCATATTTATAAATATTAGATTTTTATAGATTTTCTTGATAAAACCGACAGATGACCGTTTCTACTTTGAATATTTTAACAGACAAATATAAGATAACCGTTTTTACGTAGGAAATAAAAAATACAGTATTTTAAAATATTATTCAAGCAAATGTTCAATGAAAATAAAGAATACTGTTATTATTTTCATAGTTATATTGTAGTATAATGAATGAACATAACTAAAAAAACAAACCATTATAAATGGCGTTACGTTTGACAAGACCGTGTTCGCGCCAAATGGCGCGCATTTTAAAACACAGTACAAACGGATACCTCTAGACATAGATAATACAGATATATATTAGTATAGATGCGCAACTCTAAAATTGAAACTGAGTCTTGCAAAAGTTTCGGAATGTCGTTTTTAGATGGCGTTGTACCGTTTTAGTTACTATCAAACCCGCTAGATGGAAGTAGTACCGCCTGATAATTTTTATTGAACTGAATTATGGACAGAAATTAAGTTTTATCGAAAGTCGTAGACACAACAACGACCAAGTTCCTCTTTAATAGTGGGATATGATTGCTGCATAGTAAAATGTTCGCGAGCCCTTATAAATACGCCTTGTGTTAGCGATAGCGCGATGTAGAAGTCGCTTAGTGGCATCTGTTGTGACAATCCGAAAACTTTCAAACTGTTAGTACCGGACAGTCATTTTTAGATGTCTCTGTACTCTGTTAATTTGTGCATGTATGAGAGTTTCACCCCCCTGCCTCTAGATATCCGCATCTACGACACTAATACTTTGTAATTATTGTACTTGTTCTCTTATACGTTTGGCAAACATGCTAAAAACATATTTAAAAAAAATAATAATAATTAGGTATGAGCGTATGGACAATCTAAAGCAATTTATGAAATAATAAAAAAATGCCATTTTCGACATGACTTTTTGTACGTAGGGACCGTCGATATATAGGTTTTTAGTTTTTAACCCAAAACAACGACTTAAGATTTTTTGTTTATCTGTACGTTTGTGCGCGCTAATCTCAGAAACTACGGAACGGATTTTTATAAAATTTGTTACCGTAGTAGTTTAGGCTTTGGATAAACACAGAGTACTCACTTTTTGTTACGGAAATTTTTTGGGTCCTACCAACGGCTTTCACGCGGTTAGGATAGTTCTGCTTACAATTTTGTGTAGGTATTTCCATTCAATCGGTTCATAAATCATACCATAGATTTAGTACTGTAGTAGGTATATAATAATTAATAAGTCTTATATAATAATTCATAACTATATCTGGGGGCACGGCAGTGCACCCGCCAAAGTCGAGCGCGAAGCAAACACTGCCGTACCATCCTTTACTGGAACCATTTCGCCGCATTTTCAGGCCCCTATTTGAGAACCTCTGGATAAGACCAGAACGCAGAAATTTTCGTCATCCAGTAAGCTATAATCACATACTTAAAATCCAAAATTTCAAGTCTGTAGGTCATTTAGTTCCGAAGTTAAGCAAAAGCAAAGTTTCGCATTTACGACACTCACTCACTCACTTATACACTCACTCATGATCATCAAAATAGAACTAGTACTTCCCATAAACTCAGAGAGCTGAAATTTGGTACAGAGTTAGGGTTTAATGGCCACATAAAGGGAAAACTATAAAAACTAGGATAATCGATCTGGGGGCACGGCAGTGCCCCCGCCAAGTCGAGCGCGAAGCAAACACTGCCGTACCATTATTTACGGGAACCATTTCGCCGCATTTTCAGGCCTCTATTTGAGAACCTCAGGATAAGACCAGAATATCGATCTGGGGGCACGGCAGTGCCCCCGCCAAGTCGAGCGCGAAGCAAACACTGCCGTACCATTATTTACTGGAACCATTTCGCCGCATTTTCAGGCCCCTATTTGAGAACCTCTGGATAAGACCAGAACGCAGAAATTTTCGTCATCCAGTAAAGTATAATCACATACTTAAAATCCAAAATTTTAAGTCTGTAGGTCATTTAGTTCCGAAGTTAAACGAAAGCAAAGTTTCGCATTTATGACACTCACCCAGTCACTCACTCATGATCATCAGAATAGAACTAGTACTTCCCATAAACTCAGAGAGCTGAAATTTGGTACAGAGGTAGGGTTTAATGGCCACATAAAGAAAAAACTATAAAAACTAGGATAATCGAATATCTGGAGTACCTGGTGACCCTTATTAGAAAACACAAGAGCCCAACCAAACTATTAGAGATCGACATACTGCCTTTACAAAAAATATTCAACTTGGTGGGCAACTTCATTTGATGTCAAAAATCGAAGGTCTGAAGTATCTGATGAAGAACCCTCAGCTGGTCTCAGCTGATTAGAGATATGGCAATGCCCCCTTCTACTATTGGTACATAAAAAATCGACTGTCATTGCAAAAATCCAGTGAAGTGGGACACATCTTCTAATTTAATCTAGCCGGTAGCGTTCCACTGCTGGGCGAATGCCTCCCCTTCTGCTTTTAATACGCATAAAAATAAAATTAAAGGAAAACTCTGGATAAGACTAGACTGGCTTTTATACTTATACTTACAAGTTTACAAGAAGAAATAGTCGAACAATTAACTTTATTCTACTCGAACATTACACAAATTAAATAAACAAATTACACTAAAATCTAGTAAAATAAATCAACATTCCTACGTTTCTACAAAAAGAAGTGAAATCCCACCAAAAACATTCTGTAAAAAACTAGCCAAGTCTCGATGGAGCTGCTTGTTTATCTCTAAAAAGTAATGAAATCTAGACAAAGTCGTGCCAAGTCTAAGGATCCTTACTGCGATTTATTTATTATTATAGTTAATGTTGTGTGACTTGGCCGTTGAAGAGTACACAAGGGTACAAAAGGGGCTCCATGACACCATTGCTCCAATACATGTGTTATACAATCAACAACGCCTAAAATAAGACACTAGCGTCCAATTACCAATACCAGTATGGGCTATTATCTCGCTTAACAAACATAGGTAGTTACAACAGAATCTGATATAACATTACGTGTAAACAAAATTGACTTGTACCCACTAACGTATAAAGAATTTTCAACGGCCAAGTCACACAACATTAACTATAATAATAAATAAATCGCAGTAAGGATCCTTAGACTTGGCACGACTTTGTCTAGATTTCATTACTTTTTAGAGATAAACAAGCAGCTCCATCGAGACTTGGCTAGTTTTTTACAGAATGTTTTTGGTGGGATAAAGTTTTATCAATCTAAAGAATAACATAGTATAGAATGCTATTGAATAAACAGACAATAATTGGTTAAAAATTTACCTAATCATTAATGTGTATGATTCTATGAGGAATAAGTGAGAAGCTTGATGGCTTCGTGGTCGTACTGCTAACTCATCTCTCTCTCAAACTCTGTCGTGGTCCCAACTAGGAAGGGTGATCACAATCCAAATTATTTTTATTAAGTTAAAAGTCCACGCGCCTACATTGCCAATTCTATCTTTCCATTCAATACTAATTATCAGCTGCAAAGAAATCATTACTTAATATTATACCTAAACGCGAAAGTTTGTATGTACATAATATGTTTAGTTTTTCATGCAATATACTACGTAACGAATTTTGATGAAATTTGGTATGATAGAAGGTTATCCAGAATGAACCCAGAATACTTTTTGCAGCTTATTAAATTTTATTTATGGTACAGTTCCCGGTTTATTTCTTGAGTGTACGAAGTCGCAGGAAATATTCAAATAAAATACAACTGGCTGTGCAGTGCCTACACTATCACGTATTCAATTTTGGTATTGGTACTTTCCCGAACAAGCTTTCTCTCTGACTTAAACCCAATTTCACGCGGGCGAAGCTGCGGGCAAAAGCTAGTTACGGATATAATGAATTTTACTTTTAATTGAGTCCGTAATTGCAATTAAATTTCTTAAAATTTGGCTATTTCTGTGTAAGTATTATACCTATTATAATATAATGTTATTTAAGTAATGCTTGTAAATTTTGTGTAAAGGATTGGGATCTATAGGAAATAGGAATAGATCTCGGAATCTGTGAATAATCTCACAATGTTAGCTAAGCTGTTTTTTTAGTTCAACAGTTCAACCTACGAACCATTTTAATTAAGAAGCTTACAGCTCAAACTTTGATTGACTTCACACACACATACAGGGTTCAAAACTAATCCGCTCAGTTCTTCTAAAAATCTCGATTGGCTTAAAGTTCCAACTGCGAGGCAATTTTCGTCCAAAAAATATTCGCGGAAATGTGTGAATTTCTACTTTCATTGGTTTTTAACCGACTTACAAAAAAGGCGCCAATACATTCTTTGTATATATTTGTTGTATGATAGACGATCATTGCGCCGTCTGTGGCCGATTTTCAAAATTCTTTTTTTTTATGTCCTTTACATCAAAAACAGAATTTATAAAATCGGTATAATCCCAAGTTGGTCCCGTTTTCAAAAAAGTGATGACCTGATGATGGGATCCATGAGGAATCTCAGGAAACATTACTCTACCATTTATGGACCTATTTGCTAAATTCTTTTGTTGTTGTAAAGAGTACAATTCGAAATTGGTCCTTTAGTCACTAAAGCGGAAACTTCATGATGCTATCCATATGGAATCGAGGGAACTCCTCGAAATTCATATGAACATAATATTATATAGTGATTTTGACTTTCATGCTACCAAAAACTAAGATTTTGCACCAAGGTATACCTACCCTGGATCCAAAAGCACTGAACAGATCTACTCAGTATTTAAAATGACGCATTTGGAAAATTCGAAACTTTTCGAATTTCCTCATTTTTCCAAATGCTATAAATTTATGTATTTGGAAAAATGAGGAAATTTTGGTATTGTTTAAAGAATACAAGCATAATTATTATGCCACTTTGTATCTTCGCGTGTATTCAATTGTACATTCGATCGTTTATTTTAGACGTTCTTAAGATGTATTAATAATATTTAACAAATATCACTAAAAAGGGTAAAATTATTATTTTAAACAAAAAAATAACCCGACTTCCAAAGTAAAAAAATATCTACACAAAAAAGTGTGAAATAAAACTCATTTTCTAAATAATTCCCCTATTAAGTTTGGCTACAATTTTAACTATTTCTCTATTCAAACTTCTTAATTTTGAAGTTGGTACCAGAAAATTTTAACGTGAGTTCTATAAAATATTGTAGGATACTGTTCGGGCTGGTCTAAATAGCAGCAATATTCAACACCATCAGATAAGTGCAGTCTTTAACTTTAACAGCGCTGTAAAGAGCGTACCTACTGTATTTTTTTTTTCTAGCTAAACACCTTTACACAGATAAAAATAGATCATATGCCCAAAATCTATGTAACTAGCTTTTGCCCGCGACTTCGTCCGCGTGGAGTTAGGTTTCCATACAACATTTTAACCCCTTTTTTCACCCCCTTATCGGCCGAATTTTCAAAAATTATTTCTTAGTAGATGCCTCCGTCATTACAACTATCTGTATGCCAAATTTCAGCGAAATCCGTTCAGTCCGACAATCCGAGTTTCGGCTGTCGTTGATAGATTAGTCAGTCAGGTTTGTATTTAAGATTGATTTTGAACAATCATATAAAATATGTCTTTACCATGAAAAAAGCATTTCCTGAATATTTGCTGTCGAGTAAAAAATATATATAGAAGTGATATCATCTAGCAATTTCGTTCGATTCAGCTCACGCCGTCAAATGATAAAAGACTTTATCATAAACGTTCGCCATTAGAGCTTATTCCGCTGGCAAAATATTAAAACTGAATAACTCTCGTAAAGTAGACTTTGGGTAAGGCCGCGTTATACGACACGACTTCTTCGTGCAGTGGTCGCAATTTTTTGGAGTTAAGACTCCTGTTACAGATTTTAAGTGCCGGATAAGCGATTATAAATAGTTTAGGAATCGAGTATCGCGGGGATAATCTTATAAAAAGGAAATAATACTTCGTAAAAAATGTTTTTACTTTATTTATTCGTAAAAAATAAATAGAATATTATGTTCGCATGCGCAAATCAAGCCTTTTGATGTATTTGTGATTTGATGTTAAATGGAGAATTATGATACTCCATTTGATATAGGTATGTAGTAGCTTTATTAAATTTTAAATATATTTCATTTTGATAAGACTTTCTACTACTAGGTGTAACTGTACACGGTACCCTAAAAATAAAAATATATCAACTAAAAATAAATCACACTTTTATCTAATTTATGAGGGTAAGTTATTGGCGTTTTGTATTTTGATTTTGAGTGGAAAAGAAATAAACTAACACATCTGCAGATCGTAAAGTTAAACGTTCTTAGAAACTCTAACAACAATAGAAAAAAAACATCTAAAAAAGGAGCTTGGAGGCGGAGCTAAGGGATGACGAAGCGGACGGACGCTTGGTAGTAGGGGCATTCGGTTTGAGACCAGGAAACGGGGCGGAAGGGTTTTCAAAGCTCGGGTAAAGTTTGACGCGTCGCGAGAGTTTAGGGGTAAGGGAATAAGATCGCGTGGATTGACGAAGCAGAGATCGCAGGAGGTTGCCGCGTCGGAGCAGTTTTGTTGGTAAATAAATCTGAAGAGATACAAGTAAGTCCTATTATTAATTAGCATTCTAATTTGTTATATTTTAATTCTTTTGTGGCTAGGCTCAGTAGTGGACGAAGAATACTTATTTCTTATTTATTTTTCTCCTCTTTTGGTCCCAGATTCCTCCCTTATAAATTGACTGAATATATGGAATAACTTATTGAATAACTTGAAGATACAGTTAAAGGAATCCTCTCGTCCTTCGATATTCCCGTACAAATTACAGACAGAGTAATGTTCTACCAGGGAAAGATGACCTTGTACTCATCCACACTCATACGCTCACCTTTTACTACTATAATTAATTACTTATTTTACTTATATTTTTACTGGAATCGACGTCGAGGAGTAACATGAGTTGTGACATTGTGGGAGGTCCGTGGGGACCTTTTATCTGAAATGAGTTCTGACCATGTAGAACATGCGCTCGTGGTCAGCTTCGGGGGGGCTACGTGCTTCAAGGCCATTATTTGACCTATCCCACTATGGGTACACGGGCATCGACCTTTGGTCGGACTTACTGACATTGACAACCTCTCTTTTCCCCTCAATATGGTCAGCATCAGCGCTGGCTATATTGACCGGCAGGAGGGATTAATAGGCGTTCGACGGATGAAATCCCACTAGATCACGCGGACTGATGGCTCTGGGTTTAACCTGGACCTAGGAGGGGCGTGACCTTCCCGTAGAAATAAATAATATTTTTACGGGAGCCAAAACCTCAAAATTTGTATTATATTAATAAAGTTATTCCGTTTATTGAATTAAATACTATTAAATTATTTACTCTCTAAATTCAACAGTGGATAGATTGAAATGATGACTCAATAGTTTAATTTTATAATATGTATTTTTCTATTATTTTTAATTTTTCTGTTATTTCCAAAATTTAGTACTTGATTTAACATTTAATTTACCATTATTCGATTTTTATTAGCCTGGGTATGAGTTGGGACACTCACATTTGGTGCCGTGACCAGGATCTCCGTCATAAAATGCATTTTAAAATTAAAATGCAACGGAGATAATTTCTAAATACTTGGCATAACAAGGGTCAAAAATTATAACTAGACGATCAGAACCATTCATGGCCAAATACCAGGTATACTCAACGCCAGATGGCATAGCAATGCGGAACACTAAACACCTTTTCTTAGCCCCGTATTTATAAACAAATAATTACTTGTTGCTAAGTAATAATAATACTCCTCACACTGATATCGGTGACAATGCCCGGTTGCATTGGAACCAAACCAGTTACTCAGGAGTAATTTTATAGTGCCCAAGTGTGTGCGCAGTGCACAAGAGCCATCTCTCTTTCTTTGCTCTCATATTCTAGTGAGACGCATGGTCGATGCGACTGACGAGAGATCAGGCGCAGGTCCGAACTTTTACATGCCCATCCGACGCTTGGATCGTCTTTCTTTCAGACAACCGCGTAATTAGCCTGTATTGTCCTGACCAAGCTTGGAAACAGCATTTTTTTGTTATTCTAATACGGAATAAATAAAAAATAAAAAACACAAGTTATTCGAACCCACGACCTCCGAGTCGAGAGCCAAGCTCTTATTACTAGACCACGGTGATTGTTGCTAAGTGGTTATTTAGTAAAGTTATTTCTTGAAGTTAAAATTCTTAAATAATAAATCTCATTTCATAGTCAAGTAAAATACATAACTTATATAAGTAAGTAACCACTTAAGAAAAAAATAGGTCTCAACGACTCTTTTTTGTGTTCTATGCCGAGTGGCTTTGTAATTTTTTTATGTGGGTGAAATCCTGCAGTCACAATGTTTTTCAACCCAGGTGCTGTTTCTATGCAACCCAATATTCCAAAATATTTCTTTGTTTTGTTTAAATCTAAAGGATTTTTTATTATCTAAGCCTAGCATCAGTAACGCCAGTTCACGGCTGACTTTCTTCACTTTTTATGTAATACAGAACGTTGATTGTAATCACAATCATTTGTATGTGCATAATATTTGTATGTGTATAATTTCTGCACATACAATTTTGAAACTACAAGTAGCATAGCAAATCCGGCATAGTGGATTCAAATGGAACCTTTGTGTTTCTGTCTGCAGAGCATACACAAGTTTTTCTAAAATTCAATTCTTCATGACGTTTTTGTATAAACGGAATCCCTTTTTAAATTCATTTCTATGAAATCTTTAAATATGTGGTAAACACTTGTCATGCGTATTCTTTTGCTTAAGTAAAGGAAATGGCGACTATTACTTGGCTAAGAATTCTAACGTTTGACAATTCTTAACATAAGCAATTGCTTGACTATAAAAATAAAAAAAAACTTAAGTAATCACTCTTACTTAAGTAATATAAATACTTCATTATAGATACGGGCCTATTCTTCTCGGGTAGGTACTCAACTTGTTTAACCCTGTTATCGAGGGTTTTTGAAAAGGTCAAAGGTCTTTAATATGGCTCATATTATAACGACTACTTTCCATAGAAAGTAATCGGGACCGACATTTCAACGTGCGATTTAAAGCACGGAATCAATCTTACTTTTCGGGCAAACCTGCAAAGCCCTTACCAAATGAGGATGTTTCACAAATTTACTTTTTGTGAGATAGCATTCCCACCGGGAACCAAACCTGGAACTTCCGGATTATAAGTCAAACGTCACTAGATCACGGAGGCTTATAATCCTACGATTTTACTAAGCATTTACAAAACACTTCTTATATTGTGATATTCAATTCAATGTAAATCTTTGGAACTTTGTACAACTACGAAAATATAAGATAAAATACAATTATGTATTTTCAAATTCTTAAGTTAAACGAAGTTCATTTTTAGACGTATTTATGTCATTTATTGGTGAAATGAACCGCTTCGCTTTGTCATTGTCTTTGGTATCAGGCATAAGCCACTGTTAACATCTGGCGTACACGTTGGGGTTAGTGCAGCAGTCGAGTGATAGTTGGGTTTTTTTTACAAGCCTATTATTATAAAATAAATTGTTCAATTCTTTGAGTATATTCTGCCGCCTTGTTTGTTCTAAATTCCAGGAACGTTTCGGGGAAAGGAAAGTTAAAACAATTACTTCCATAATACTACAGTATGCAGCGGCTTGCAGCGCAGAGTCATTCGAGCGGGAATTGGAGAATCAATGGCGGATTTTTGCCTGCAACACAGAGCTAAGTATAAAGAATCTATGTCATAGCTTAATTTCAATAATTGATATACTGATTGGAAAAAAAATGAATATACTCGCGTGGTCATTGACATTTCTGCAATTTTTTGTGGCTATAATCAATTAATCTAAGGAATATGTAGGAGATGAAAGTTTATTAGTGGTTAAACTGTACATAATACTATAACATAATTATACAACTATCAACAACAAATATACTTTTAACTGATAAATAAATTTTGAGATAAGGATGCAGTCACTTGTGTAAGTGTAAATAATTATTGGTGAAAGGTTATTAAATCTACATTATATTTTTTTAAAGAGGAAAGTTTGTTTATTTGTTTGTATGCATTGAATGGGGTCTGAAGTTGCAGGACCCATTTTGATTAGGTTTGGCACGGATGTAGAGTAGACCACGGGGAAGGACATAGGCATGGAATCACGGAAAAATGTGCGGGCAGCATCTAGTTTTTAACATAATTATACAACTATGTATCAACAACGAATGTACTTTTAACTGACAAGTAAATTTTGAAATAAAGTATGTGATCGCTTGTGTAAGTGTGGGTAACTATGGATGAGAGGATATTAAATATAATTATACTAATACAATAAAGAGAAAGTTGTTTGTTTGCACTGAATGGGCTTCGAGGCTGCTGGACCAACTTTCATGAAGTTTGATACTGATGTGGAGGTGACCACGTAGAAAGAAAATAGGTTGCTTTTTGTCGCAAAAAACTTGTACGGTTTCTGCAAAATTAGCTTTTGCGCGCGCGAGGTCACGGGCAACACCTAGTAATAAATAGCATCGATTGTTCATTCATAACTTAAATAGGGTAACAAATAATATGATTTTATGAGTTACTGTATGAATGTCTGTGGGCCTTATATTTAGGTAATTCTTACTAACTAATATTATCAATACGAGGGTGGCTTTGTTTATCTTTCTTGTCTGTCTGTCTGTCTCGTTTTCACGCCAAGGCCATTGAGTCGATTTAAATGAAGTTTGGCACAGATATAAATAGACCAAGGGGAAGGACAAGGATTACTTTTATCGCGGGGCATGTACGGTTCCCGTGGGTTGTTATGCGTACGCGGGTGGAGCCGCGGGCAACAGCTAGTATAGAATATACATCAGTTTACAAAGGTTATGAAAATAACTTAAGTCTGTCAGTGACTGAAACAGAAGAGAAGGCATTTTGGAGCCTGGAGGACTACAATTTATTAGGTTTTGCTAATAGATAACACACGGATAGAAAGCGTGGCGTTACCGGAGGATTTTAGAGCTTGATATTTTGGTGGGATGAAGTCGACGCGTATTATGCAACGTCCAATTCGAAGCCACAACAACCCTATTTCGGTTGAATTTCTTATTATTTAATACGAGGAATCATCTAAGATTAATATAAAAAAAAAATGTGACCATAATTTTGTATGGGATGTCTTTGGGCATGTGAATATTCATATTTAAAATAAAATACGCCAGTTTAAAGATTCTTGTACTGGTTTTGTGTTGAGGGTAAAATTTGCTGGGTCCTTTTATGGTTTATTATTTTTGAGGGAAAACTAGATAAAATGGACATAGATATAAATTTAACATTTACCAACGACAAGTTACAGGAAACACCTTGGGCGTAAAAGAGGGAAGGAGAATCGAGTTGGAGACAAAGGTATCGAGAGGCGAGGCGATAGCATTGCTGTGTAAGCAGATAGCAGTAATTTTATATGCGGTAGGCTGGGATAAGTGGTATGTGTTTTTAATTTAAGCATGTTTAAGGCATATTTGGAAGTAGGAATTGTGGTTAGGAGTAATTTCAGATCTGACAAGTTTTATTTAATGAGAAGGTGGAATAATAAAGTCAAATTAAATAGTTTAGAGAAAAATGCAATTAAAGCAAGACAGGTGCGGAGGACTTTAATTCGACTGTAAATCTATACTAATATTATGGGACTGAAGAGTTTGTATGTTTGAATGCACTAGTCTCGGAAACTGCTGATTCGAGTTGAGGGGTTCTTCAAGTGTTGGATAGTCTATTTATCGAGAGGAGCTATGGGCTGTGTAACATCACGCTGCGACCAGTTGGAGCGAGGAATCAGAGGAAGGTGTGGAGAAAGTGGAGATAATTGTTCGTCTTTGAGGGCTTTCGTTGTTTGATCTCAGGAGCTGCTGGATTGGATTGAAGAGTTATTTTGTGTTGGATGGTCCATTTGTCGGAGAGGTCTTTGAGTTATATAGCTTTATGCTGATACCGATAGGATCGAGGCATCGGTGGGAAGTGTTGCAGAGACGGAGAAAATTATTCATATTGGACAGATTTAATGTGAAGATGGTTTAGATTTGCAATTGGATTCGGTAGATGGCGTTGCTGTTAGTACGTCAACAAATTTAAATCTAAGGCGGTACTAAGTTCGTCGGTATAGCTAGTAATTAAATAGAGAAACACTGAAAATATAAGTTATCGATATAAATTTTACATGGAGCTACGAGTTAAATGGTTAGAGGGGGGGGGGGGGGGAGATAAACATTTTAGGAATGAAAGATTAATAAGTAGAATCTATTGAAAAAATTGTATAAATTTGTTACAATAACATAGATAAAGAATATCGGCCTTTATTAGTTAAACGTTTTGCTTCGCAGTAGAAAACGATGAATAGGGTTACAGAAAAATCTTGAATAGGAGGAAGTTGTATGTATGTTTGTTTAAGTCTGAAAGATATTAATGATAACAGTATGGGAGGGGGGGAGATTAGAGTGTTTGTCTGGTGATTTAAATGTTTAGGGTCGGAGTTGTAGGAGTATTAGTATAGTTAAGAGTTCTACTGACTCATGAAATTAGTCGTTGTATTTTAACGAGATTTATACTAGCTTCATCTGTATGTATGTATGTTTGTAACCGACTCTTTTGGGTGTGATTTTGACCCACTTTCAACGATCAGATTTCGTTCGGATTTGTAGATTTGTCGAGGATCGATGAGAATACACTGATTTGATTACAATTGTCTCATTATCCTGATCGGGATCGCCGAGATTGAATGTTTCCCCACGGAAGTTGTTTAAAAAAAAAAAATTGAACTATTGTCTCATTATTCTTATCGGGATCGTCAGGATTGAATGATTGCAGCAGAGTTGTTTACATACCACAAAGGAAAAAATTGATTATTGAATTGTCATAATATTTTATCGGCTGTGTTTGGCATCCCATCGCAACAGTTCTTTTTTTATAAGGTATAGCCATGGTGTGTCATTGAAGCAATGTTGGTGCCTGCTTTGGTAATTGTGAATTTTTTTATTCGATGAATTTTGGAGGCGGGGTTTTTAGTTTCAAGCTATATTTATTATTGCTAGTTAAAGACTCGTAGGTAAACATCAGTTCCAACCTTATAAAACAGCTAATTAACACAGTAGGGACAATTTAGAGAAAGAATTTGAGCAAACAAAGGTATGAAAATCAATCCTCTCGACAAGGTCTGCGCGTCTGATTTTCAGAGGGGGGAATGTAACTGTACACGGTACCCTAAAAATAAAAATATATCAACTAAAAATAAATCACACTTTTATCTAATTTATGAGGGTAAGTTATTGGCGTTTTGTATTTTGATTTTGAGTGGAAAAGAAATAAACTAACACATCTGCAGATCGTAAAGTTAAACGTTCTTAGAAACTCTAACAACAATAGAAAAAAAACATCTAAAAAAGGAGCTTGGAGGCGGAGCTAAGGGATGACGAAGCGGACGGACGCTTGGTAGTAGGGGCATTCGGTTTGAGACCAGGAAACGGGGCGGAAGGGTTTTCAAAGCTCGGGTAAAGTTTGACGCGTCGCGAGAGTTTAGGGGTAAGGGAATAAGATCGCGTGGATTGACGAAGCAGAGATCGCAGGAGGTTGCCGCGTCGGAGCAGTTTTGTTGGTAAATAAATCTGAAGAGATACAAGTAAGTCCTATTATTAATTAGCATTCTAATTTGTTATATTTTAATTCTTTTGTGGCTAGGCTCAGTAGTGAACGAAGAATACTTATTTCTTATTTATTTTTCTCCTCTTTTGGTCCCAGATTCCTCCCTTATAAATTGACTGAATATATGGAATAACTTATTGAATAACTTGAAGATACAGTTAAAGGAATCCTCTCGTCCTTCGATATTCCCGTACAAATTACAGACAGAGTAATGTTCTACCAGGGAAAGATGACCTTGTACTCATCCACACTCATACGCTCACCTTTTACTACTATAATTAATTACTTATTTTACTTATATTTTTACTGGAATCGACGTCGAGGAGTAACATGAGTTGTGACATTGTGGGAGGTCCGTGGGGACCTTTTATCTGAAATGAGTTCTGACCATGTAGAACATGCGCTCGTGGTCAGCTTCGGGGGGGCTACGTGCTTCAAGGCCATTATTTGACCTATCCCACTATGGGTACACGGGCATCGACCTTTGGTCGGACTTACTGACATTGACAACCTCTCTTTTCCCCTCAATATGGTCAGCATCAGCGCTGGCTATATTGACCGGCAGGAGGGATTAATAGGCGTTCGACGGATGAAATCCCACTAGATCACGCGGACTGATGGCTCTGGGTTTAACCTGGACCTAGGAGGGGCGTGACCTTCCCGTAGAAATAAATAATATTTTTACGGGAGCCAAAACCTCAAAATTTGTATTATATTAATAAAGTTATTCCGTTTATTGAATTAAATACTATTAAATTATTTACTCTCTAAATTCAACAGTGGATAGATTGAAATGATGACTCAATAGTTTAATTTTATAATATGTATTTTTCTATTATTTTTAATTTTTCTGTTATTTCCAAAATTTAGTACTTGATTTAACATTTAATTTACCATTATTCGATTTTTATTAGCCTGGGTATGAGTTGGGACACTCACATAGGGTTCCGTAGAACTCAAATAACCCTTGTAGACACCGACGCTACTTACTAGACTCTAGAGTAATGAATTGGCTCGTTACACCACCGGCGGTCTGCTCTGACACGACCTAGCACTAGCACTCCTAAGAATCCAGTCCACAGAACACATAATACTCGACTCCGGCCCGTGTCTCAGATCCGCCCGCCCATGACCGCGAGACAACACTTTGGTTACAAGTTACAAACACTACAACCCTTATAGTTTCGCACTGTCCGCCCATCTAGCTTTTGTGATTATGAATATAAATAGATGGATACAGCCGTCTGTATATACTATACCGTTATAGTTATAGATAGATTTTGGACTTGGCATCTACTATACTACTATATACTTATATATAGCTCTAGTGAATAGGTACTAGTTAGGCTAGCGGTATTGGTTCGATAACGCGTTTCTGAACAAAAAAGTGACAACATAAATAAACTTAGCTTATCATATCTGAGCAATAAGTCCGTTTTGTTGATTCTGTAACTCTGAAAGATGGCACTGATACAGAAAATAATTTAAAAAAACCATAGATAAATCATTGGTCTATGAAAAAAACTTAACAGAAAATGATTAAGCTAAAATACTTAAATTAGGTACCATTTCACTCCCAAAGAAAAAAAAAATGTTCTTTATAAAACTAGATAGGTACATTGCCGAATTATAGCACATCAAAAATAACTTTATCCACGAATTTGTAAAAGATTCATCTAGTCACCGCTAGATGATATCCGCCAGTTAGACATAATATAGTTTATGTAGAGCTTATATAAAGTCTTCCGAAACTGGGCATTGGTCGTACAAAAATCGCACCAGTATCATCCTACCCTAGGCATTCAAATAATTTGTCTGTGACCATTGGATCGCCAGTCAAACTTAGTTTATCTAGAGCTTATGTAAAGTATTCCGAAACCGAGCATTGGTCGCACACAAATCGCACCAGTATCACCGTACCTTAGGCAATTTCAATTTCCAAGCGTACGGCGACGGCCTCTTCGGATACATTAAGCACTTAACTATCATGGCTGTCTGCTTACTCTCTACTTGGCCCGCTTTATAAAACCCCCAGAGATTTTTCTGTTGATATTTTCGAGTTGTTTATCTTGGAAGCGCGTATTTAAAATGTATTTGTAGTGTTTAATTAATAACTTGATACTTCGTATTATTCCTTACAACAATATTATAAAGGGATTGACATATTAAAAGAAATTCAACAACATTTATATTTATATGTCTGTATTATTTTATGAATTTTATATTTTTTATGAAACACGGGGCAAACGAGCAAACGGATTGCCTGATTGCGATTTCCTTCGCTCATGGACACTCGCAACACAGGCACAGGCAATGCACTCCTCTGGGAGTAAAGGAACTCAAGAAATAGGAACTCGAAATAAAATATATTTACTAAACTTAGTTTGTTACCTGGTAGTCCCGATACCAACTAAAAATATTCAATTAGTTTATCATTAATATATTAATGTTATACTCGTATCATAATTAATATTTAATTTAATATTTTAAAATCTCACTGGTTTTTAAAAAGTTTATTTAGTAGTAAGTAAGTAGTAAGTATTTAACTTATTAAACAAAATTAAATAAAATAGACCTTGGAAAGGGTCTCAGACATTCAGCCAAAAACAACAAGTTAATTATTAAACTCCCAAATTGCTAATACGTTCGGGCAACTGCCCGTAGTTATAGAAAACGTATAGTGTTTTTCCGAATTCTGAATTTGAATAAGCTACGTACTTACTCGTATTTATAACTAGAAGTTTCCCGCGACTTAATATATGGTACGGGACCCTACGTCCGCGAGGCTGACTCACACTTGGCCGGTTTTTGTCCATGTAGTGCACAGCTACACACGCACATACATAAAAAACATGCACATTACAGGGTACCTGCAGCGTATTTTCGTATCCATTTCATTGAGTCAGGCCTCGTTTCTTTGTTAGATCTTAACTCAGACCGGCGCGGGGGTCTGTCGAAACTAAGCCTCGCCGTGTAGTTACACAGTGTCAGCACACATGTAACGAAACTACGCCTTACCTTGTAGGTAAGGCGAGCTGTTGCGATGTGTGTTATTACCCGACTGGTGTAGGAAGGGCGTAGCTACACGCGCCCATACATGAAAAAACCGTACTTAGTTTTTATTTGACGAATCTCTTCTCTTCTTCGTCTTCTTCACTTCTCTCAGATGCTTGATAGGAACAAAATGGGTACAAATAATTCAAATAAGAATTTATTTTCTCCCACATCTATTTCCTGGAATGTATCGGGCGTAAACTTGAAGTTTCGATGTAATGTAACTTGTAAGTTTAGATGTAGTTTTGTATAAAATGTATTTTATACGTATTGAATATTCGCGAAAAGTATTCAAAAGTAGTTGAAAGTATTCATAAGACAATCCTGGCGACCCAGTTCCACAGAATTTAATCTGGAAATTGCTTGCTTAGCGGATTCCCGTCTGACGTGGAAACAAAACGATATCGTGCAATTTCATTACTAGATAATGTTAGGTTTTAATACAGTTCCGCTTTTACACAGATTATATTATAGCTTTTGTTGAAATGTTCTTAATATTATGTGTAAAATGTAGTACTTATGTCTCGACTCTCGAATGTTCTTTAGATAAAGCTTGCAGCCAACGTTTAGTTAAAGCTTATCAAGCTGTTTTATTGTTTAAATTGATTTTAGCACTATACTGTTTTACATAATGTGTCCTGTTGTACATATGTAATTACATAATATGTTGTAATATAAAAAATTATATCATTATACCTATTCATTATATTATATAATATATCATAATATATTATGACGACCTCCGTGGCTCAGTGGTGAGCGCAGTGGCGTTTTAGCCGGAGGTCGCGGTTTCGAATCCCGCAAGGGAACAAAAAAAGGTTTTCTGTGTTCTCCGGGTCATGGATGTGTATTAAATATGTGTATAATATAATAAAAATCTTAAATATAAGTTATAGTATAAAAAGTATTAAATATATTTCCGTTGTATGGTACCCGTAACACAAGTTCTTTGGATACTTACCACGGGGCCAGACTGACGTGGTGTGAAGTGTCCATAGATATTATGTATTATGATTATATTTATTCGAAAAGCGACAACTCTTAGAACAGTTTTACGAGCATTGTGAGAACGGAGGAGTATGAAAATTAATTTAATGTAGTGAATAAACAGTTAATGTCTATTCGTAAAGTCTATAATACGCCTGCAAAAGCCTTTTTTGTCGGCTTATATCATATGAACTAGATGTTAACCGCGACTTCGTGCACGCAAAAGTTAATTTCGCAAAAACTGTACATTTTTCCGCGATAAAAAGTAGCCTTCCCCGTAGTCTACTCTACATCTGTGCCAAATTTCATCAAAGTCAGTCCAGTAGTTTCAGAGCCTATTCAACGCAAACAAACAAACAAACAAACTTTTCCTCTTTATTATATTAGCATATCAATCAATCATTTATTTGCGTTAAAAGTGGTACAATGGATGTTCATATTATATAAGATACATTAAACTTTTAGCTACACAATAGCATGCAAATACTGTTACCTAAATTGAAGTCTTATTTAAAATTACATAATTTACTACACAAAAAGGCATAAAATACATAAAAATACATAAAAAGGCAGTAATCTATAGAAGTAGAAATTACTGCCTTTTTATATTAAACTTAAATAATTAAACTAAATTCATAAAAGGATGGCACAGACGAACCACAAGTGGCCGCGACGCGACAACCTGTTGAAACGCTTTTTCATACATTTTATAAAGCCTTATCACACACAACTCAAAATGGCACATCTGCACCGAGCCTTATTCTGGCTAATTAGCAACACAAGCTAGACCCAGCTCTCAGCATTCACTAAGTTTATTTAATTACGAGCAGGTACGGCACATGTCGCAGGAATTAACGGCGAAAAGCTAAAGGAGGATGGGTATTGCGGTCTACCTCCTCAATACACACAAGATATACGTCATTAGACTTTTTTTTGTGTGGCCACAAAAATGTAGCAATTGACAGTTTTTCGTTAGACGCAAAAAAAAAAACAGTTTTTATTTCACTTTGAGTATACCTTAGAATTTCGAGCTTAGGTTTTTGGCTTCTTTATCGTTGTGGTAGAGCCATGGTTCGACCGGCTCATTCGTGCCAAACATGTTTATGTACGATTGAGCCAGCCTAACGTGTAAAATTACATGGCCACATAGATAATAATCGACGTGATAAAACCGACTAACTTCGAAAAATATTCAAACCCTATTTTATTACACCATTCGATAATGTTGCTAATAATAAAAAAAATGTGGAAAGGAATGCATTACAGCAAACCAAGGATTGGCACGATTTTGTTTTATGCCTCAGCCAGGACGTCTACGTTAAATCTCTTGGGGATTCTTCTTATGTTACAATGGAGATAAAAATGATACAATTTATAGCATTACAATATGCTTCTTTATTCATACACGTACGATAGATACATTTATTATACAACTCATATAACAGAGCAAAATACTAATACCTACATATCTATGCTGTACATAGCCTTCAGCTACTGTATAATCTATTTTAAGCATCAACATGACATTAGAAAGTTTGGCATTGACATAACATATTCTTAAATAATTATAATGATATGCGGGTTTTTTGTTAATGTAGGACCGCATGTGCTGCCGCGTAGTGCGTTATATGACATACAATTTCATACAAACAATATTTGGCCGTGCCGTGTCACGTAGTTCCGCTGCCGTGTAGTGCGGTCTCCTTTTAACTGACTAAAATTCGGGTCTTGGCGTCATAGTCTACAACTATCTGAATCTTCTATTTTTAAGTGTTTCTCATAGTAACTTTGCTCATGGTAATGATACATAGGCCAATTTAGGTTTAAGAAATAATATTATACTCGTATTTATGCATACACGCAGAACATAATATTTTGATCTTGCTCCATTCCTTGACCTCTCCTTCATGAATCCCGGCCCAAAAACGTAGCAGATAATAACAATGTATGCTCACAGTAACGACAAAAATTGTTATTTTTGGTTTTCACGTAGGTATATACAAAAAAACTCCACTGTTAACACATAATACCTACTTATATGTAAGTTCCGGGAAACATAATCTATAACAAAACCATATTTCAAATTATATTTTAGGACTTGTTCGTATTGAGTTGGTAGTACAGCTTCCATAGATTTTTTACCATCTTCCTTTGGTATGTAAATCTAAGCTTGTTGAATAACACAGTACCAAAGTTTATGAAACATTTCCTTACATGTTATGTCTATTATTGCTATTAAGTTTTTTATACGAAATATAAAACACAAATTAAGGTATTAAATATAACATATAATATTATGTCTGCCACTCTGTCGGGCATTTAAAATAAGCGTTTCTTAATCGCTGCAAGCCTGCTGTTTGAAGAAGCCTTCAAAAAGATATGTTAATAAGTAGAAGAAGTTTGGAAAAATTCTGAAAAGATTTACTATCCAATACGACAAACATTCCTTTTTAGGGTTCCGTAATACTTAAGGAACCCTTATAGTTTCGCTCTGTCCGTCCGTCTGTCTGTCTGTCTGTCTGTCCGTCCGCACCTCTAGCTCCTGTAATTATGAATATAAATTGATGCAATTTGGTGCAGTTATAGATTGTGTATAGATCACGGTTTCGGGATCATAAAAAAATAATAATTTTATATTTTAGGGGTGGCTCTCAATACATGTGAAGTGGGGATGAAAAATATTTTTTCACTCTACCCCATCGTGTGGGGTATCGTAGAATAGGTCTTTTAAAATAAAGGCAAGGTTAAAGGTTTCCTACGTTACTTTTTTATAAAGTTGACCATTTTCGAGTAATCGGCCTCCAAAGTAGTTTGTAAGTTGCCCCCCCCCCAGCTTTTTTAAACTATAGGAGATAGAAACTTGCAAATTTCCATGCTGATAGATCATGCTAAAGACTCTTTAGGAAAATTATTGTAAACCAAAACGGACAGTAACTTTTGGAGTAATTAAAAAAAAAGCATATTACGCGTTTATAGTTACGGAACCCTCCTTAGACATGTTCTGACATGCTCTTGGTTAGGTTATTTTGGTTTGTATCAAGCCCTATAATTTTCAGAATCAAAATTATCGATTCCGCCTGATATTCCCCATGGGGCCTTTTACTATGGAATAAATGTAATGAACGTGATTTCATCTGGATTACAACGGCATACAAGTAGATCGCAGGAGGTCAGAGATAGGGTCTGACTGACTGAAATTTTAACTAGTTTTAATTTATATCTTACAATTTTTATTGGTTATCTTCACTTCTCCGTGGATCTGAAATAAAATAAATACGGGAAATTAAATGTGAATAGAAATTTTACTTACAATCTAATAGTATTCTGGTTTGTGGTTGTAATTTTTAGGGTACCCAAAGGGGAAAACGGGCCCCTATGATTAAGAATCCGCCGTCACCGGGTAACTATTTACGAATCTGTATCCTGGCTGTATGTCATGAACCGTGATATTTAGACTGACGAAAATTGTCACAGATGATGTATTTCTGTTGCTCCCATACAAAAAACGTGTTTTTTTCCGTTTTGTAACGTGCATTTGTTACCCTTCGTGCGGGAGTCCGCACTCGGCCTGTTTTTTGAACTGTGGGCCATAAACGCCCAATGCCTTTTGACGAACGGGGAAGTATTAGTTATTTTTCTGAATCTGAAGTACCAATTCGATTTTCCCTATTCACAATGTACTCGTATCTTATCTCCATAGATGATGAAATGAGAATAACATTGTATATAAATCTGCATAATTGATCTGTCTGTCCAGGTATCGCGGGATATCGATATCGCTCCGAGCACTTCATCCTTTTATCTACCCCCTTTCTATTGTTTCCACCCTCTTTGAAGCAGACGCGGTAAGGGTGACGTCACAGGAAACTGCACGCGATACAGCTTCTATATTTAGCTGCGGATTCTAGTATTTATATTAAGTAGCCTAGAAGTCGCCCTGTGGTTGATATTCCCCCATAATAATTAAAAAAATAATGTCTTTCTGCACACCTAAAATTCCACATAAAATTTATCTGTGCCAAGTATCATACTCCTCCGTTCGCACAATTATTCTCATTAAACTGTACTGAAAGCTTTAACTTCACGCGATATAGCCTATATATTTATGACAGCTGCGGATTCTAGTATTTATATAATAAGATTAGAGGAGGTCGCCCTGTGGTCTGTATTCACCCATAGTAATTTAAAATATAGCTTTGCCCACCCCTTACTCCACATAAAATTTATCTGTGCCAAATATCATACTCCTCCATTCAAACAATTCTTATAAAATTGTAGTGAAAGCTTTGACTCCCAAATATTAATATAACAATGTAGACACCAGTGTACTGGGAAAATTGGTCAAAAAGATTAGTTGTCAAAAGCTTCCCATAACACAATTTATCAACATTCCATGTTCAACCACTGCCTAGATTTTTTACCCTCGTCTTTATAACGACGTTACATACGACTAGGGTAGAAAATCAAGAGGTAGAACACGGAATAAACCTACAGAATACGCTAATAGCTCTGCAAAATATCGCAAATTGACTTTAAATTTCTTTAGTTTATAATTAAATGATTGGCTGTGTTCCCGGAAGAAAGCGCTAAGAAAAAAGGGTAAGCAAAATGGCGGATTATGTTAACGGTATTGAAATTAGTAAACGTATCCTGGGCCCTGGCTGATACTCTGTTTTTTTTTCTTCAGCGCTAGCAAGCGCTGTTTTCCGCGGGACAAAACCATTTATGAGTAATGTAGAGAATGTCGCCCCTGTGACAGCGCATCGCACCGCGGTTGCAGCTCGATATTCGAACTCTTGCAATGAAACGTGTATCTTTTTGTGTAGTGAATAAAGTTCAATTTTGAATAGCTATCCTATACATACAGCGCCGCGTAACGTTGCGTATCTCGCGGTGTGAAATGACAAAGAGCCGTCTAAATTATCGAATGACTAAAGGAGTCAAGATGCATTCGATAATTTAGACGGCGAACTTCGAAATAAAAAACCGGCCATAGCGAGTCGAACTCGCGCTACGAGGGTTCCGTACAAACCTACAGTGATTTTGTTACAGCTTAAAGGTATTATAGACCTAAGTAGGTATTTGATATGAATTTCAATTTAATACCTCTACGCGTTCATGAGGAAAGGGGTAGTAAGTTTAAAATTATTAAAAATATTTTTATTATATGATGTAACAAAAAATTTACGGTTGTCGTAATTTTGCCTTTATCTGTACTATAAGACATTGCTTCGTGCCAAATTTCAACATTCTGAGTTCACGGGAAGTACCCGGTTTTGAGTTTGCGAGTGTCGAAAATTTGCATAAATTTGCATCATTAACGACTGTATCTTTTGATTGCGTTGGCTTAGAAGTTTGATTTTTTTACAGCTTCAAGAGGCCGTAGATCTTAGTATTTGATATACATCCCAGCTTGATACCTCCACACGTTCTTGAGAAAAAGGTTCTTGACAGACAGACGGACGGACAACAAAGTGATTCTATAAAGGTTTCGTTTTTTCCTTTCAACGTACGAAACTCTAAAAATGTATGGGATTGGACATGAGTCATCGTTAAGTGACATAATATCGCTTACGATGCTTTGTGTCAAAACCCCTACATTTTGTTTTCGAAATTCGCCATTGAAATTATCCAATGCATCTTGACTAAAGGCCCTGGTTGGAGATATTATCGCTCGCAGTGATCGACCAGTCTCCCGCGGTAAAGTAAGTGAATCTCAGCTACAATTGTGCGATTGTTCCGGTAAATGTACTGGCTGTCTATAATACACTCCATATTGTTTAAGTCACAACAAATCGAGTCAACAACGTGTCTAAAACAGACGAGGAAAATGTTTCCTTTTACATTTTTTTACTGTTTTCATAAAATGAGATTTTATGCGAATGTTACAGACGCATTAAAGGAAATTTGATTGCGAGGCTTGCTTGTGAAATAAAAACTTAGCATGTTTATTTTGTTCTATGTTTATTAAAACGTCTTATACAAGATTACAAGTTATATAACTGTGCGTTTTTTCAACGTGTTTTAATCGTTTAAAAACGTATAGGAGCATTTTTAAAATGTAATTAATTCTGAAAGTTAGGGCAACAAAATACATTTTTATGTAGACGTGTAGCAAAAATATCCGAAATAGTAGTGTAAATATTCACAAAGAGATGTCCTACATCGACAATGTTTAATGAAATAAAACCGACTGTGACTATAGTTTTTTGTGCACAGCTAGATTTATCCCACTATTTACTCTCGTTATATACAGTCCCAGCGTAGCACAGCTGTTTCATACAATGCCCCAGTGAAAAATACAAACAAACGGGGTTTTCAGCTTTTTCATAATACGTGTATCTTTTATCCCACTACTTATTATAAATGTGAGGGTGGATGGATGAATGGATGTTTGTTATTCTTTCACGCAATAACTTTTGAAATTTGGTATGGTAGCAGTTTATATTCTGGACTATCACATAGGCTTTTTTAACGGACATTGGCCCATCACACATTCCCACCACTGCAACTCGTGTGAGCCAGGATCAACAGCGGTAACCAACCACAAAAACCCATTGATATGATCTCATGGGTGCCAGAGGGACATGCTAAATCTGTCTTGGGACCCGCAACGAAATTAATCAGAACAAAGGTTGGAGGAGTAGGAAGAATAACACATAGACTACTTTTTATCCCGCAAAAGAACAGTTCTATTTTCAATGCCCAAAATTTTCTACAGCCTTCCGGATCCCGAAGTATATTATAGTCCAAGCCTTAGGGTTAGTTTCAGAAAACTGTCGATTGTCTGTTGTCGTATTAAAAATATCATAAAACTACCAACTAAACCTTGTAAAATGCTAATTTTGGATGTGATTTTTAAATTATTACGGATAAAAAGCGCTGCGAGCTCCGGAGCTCTAATAATTTAGTTTTATGCTGAGGCGTCTTTATGAATATGCATCGTGTGTCCGCTTGAACATTTTAATTATGCACGGTTTACGTCCTTCCAGTTAAAGGGCAGACGGGGAAAGGCTGTCGTTTTATTATTATTGTTTTTAATAATCGCACTCTATATATTTCTATATAAAACAATATTATGACTTAGGTATACATGTAGCTTGTATAGAGTTACTACGGCCTTGATTATTATGAGCATTTTTGAGCAAAAGTTTCGAGTTCTGTTATGTTTCGTAGAATCTAAGGAAAATAGTTTGTTCTAAAAGCTTCTAGGAAAGATTCTAGGAATCCAGAGATATTATAATAACGTCACCTTCACACATAAAACGAAGTCAGCACACATCTAGGTAATACTTTAAACAAGCAAATCTTGTATTTATATATTATGTAATTGTAATATCTGAAACAGCCGGAAGTATTGCCATGAATTTTAGTATACATGGCGTTTCGGTTAGAAAAATCGATCTAGCTATGTCTTATTTCTGGGAAACTGCGTTTTTCTTTCGTGGCGTAATAAGATGATAAGAGTTGTTTCAATTTTATATGTGAAATTTGGTTGGCGGCTTGGTTAGATGTACTTTTTGCGTCAATGGCAAATTGGTGTATCTGCTTCTAATCCCGGTCAGATGAATATTATAATATTCCTTTAATCTTTTATTTTCTTGTAGTTTAACTAAAACTAAGTAAGCTATCCCGGTACTTTACAAGTGAAACGCTACATTACGGTATAATATTAACACAGAATTAAAGCAATAAATTAATAAACCCATACCTTGCTATTCTTGCTCCTTAATATCTGTCTACGGCGCATTCCCCTTAACTTGGTGTACTCAGGATTTTAAATCACAGACTTTAAACGCTGCAAAAACCAGAGCGCTGACGTTACTAAAAAAATATCCTCGCTGCCTTATTAAAAACTTCCAAGCAAAACGAGGAGGAAAGTAATATCAACTACATCCTGGCTTTTATCGCATGGGTTATAACTTATAAGAACCCTTTACCACTCTAGGTGTTGAAAAACTTTGCAGTTTAATTTCTTAGCATACCGTACATTTATATGATACACGATTGCCTATAAAAAAAACTCGGTTGCATGTAATTGTCCCATTAATGCGTTGCGTCGTCAAACGCGACGTTTCAACGAAACGACGGACAGGAGACGAAGACAGAGGGTGGATGATTCGCTGCGCTATCACCTTCTTGCGTTGTGATGTCGTGAGTTGAGGCAACGCAGGTGTAGCCATCTTCCGTTAATCCGTTGCGACGACGCAATGCACTGCGTTTGTAAAATAACTAACGAGATTGTAAAAATATATCGAACGATTCATAACTATATATTTATAATCTAAAGAAAATTATTGTGTTAAATTATAGGCAGAATATTCGCGTCGAAAGTCTATCAACATTTTACAATTTTACGTTTTTATAACAATAATACAAAACTGTAAGAACTTACATATTTTACTTCACTTCATTACTTTTAATTTAAGCTATTTCGTTCTTGAGATTAAACAGTTAAATTAATTAATATCCAGCCGAGAATCTCAACGATACTTACCTCGACGAAGGTTTTATCTCAGTTAAAGCCTTCACAGAGTACAGAGCTAATATTAGCTTATACTAATGTTACTTATCTCACTTCTAAGTTCTAACGTTTTATTTCAGCTGTATAATCTTACGATTTTTGAGATATAGTATTTCATTTGTTTCTAAGCGACAGTTCACACCGAGACGAGGCATTGCATTTTACGATATCGATTCAAAATTGAACTTTATTCCGCACACAAAAAGATACTAATTTAGTTGCAAGAATTCGAATTTCGAGCTGCACTGTAGTAGTGCGGCGCCGTTCTTGCAATGAAACTTGTATCTTGTGTACTGCCAAAATAAAGATCAATTTAGAATCGCTATCGTAAAAATGGAAAAAAACTAATGAGCTTAATGACAAAAAATAGACTTGAGGTTTTTGATTTATGAATATCTAAAATCTGTTGCACAAATTTTTAAGTTATGTGTTTTATTAAACTTTCGTGAGGCCTCTACACCTAAATCTCCCTATGAATAAAAATATTTACACCATGAATACGCTAATCCAAGTCGATGTCTTTGTATGTCAAGTGGCTGTTTAGTCTCTAATCTATGTTGGTGCTAAAGCTAATACATGGTGTAAATATTTTTATCAATAAGGGGGTGAACGTTTAGTAGTATTTTTTGCATGAACACTAGAAATAAAGGCATTAGGCAAGGTAGAGCTGGTGTAAATCTCTACCTTTCCTTATTTACTTCTTCCTGTGTTAAGTATTCAAAAATTTTAGAAAAAATGAATATTAAAAACATAAACAGACAAAAAAATACACAAATAAGAGAATATCCACACGATTGCAACGTCTTCTTGTTTCATTCCAGTTTGGAAATTGAAAATAAAACTGAAGCGACTCCAGATTCGCTGAGGTTGGAATTGATTTGGTCTATGAATATTTTGCCAGGAAATGATTGGCAAGGATATTGAGGGTTTGTTTTGGTTTCGGTAATGAAAAAAGATGTTTTTGTGAGTTATTTGTAAAGATTGTTTCAGAGGAAATGTTCTGGATTACTTTTTATGAATGTTTGTAGTCTTTTGTCTGTTCTTGTCTTTTTTTGTCATGCCATCCGATAGATATATTATTAGGACAGATTAAAAAGGAACAGATAAACAGCTTTATCCCCCTTATTAATAAAATTATTTACACCACGGATTAGCTAATCCAACATGGCTGTCTCTGTCAGATAGTTTGGAACAGTCACTTGATAGACAAAGAGAGCGATTTGGATTTGCTTATGCATGGTGTAAATATTTTTATTAATAAGGATATGTATGTTTACTTGCACTACTAGTAGTAGTGTAATGCATGTCCACTGTCCACTAGCCTCCTATCGCGTACGCGGCAGGAGTGTGGAAAAATCCGGTTAATCCAGTGGACCGTAGAAGGGTCGTTAAAATTTTCAAATTTCATATTTGTTTGATGATATTGTGTGCTACTAATTGGTGTTGGTTGTCATGACAACAAATGATAAAATTTTGAGATTATATTAATTGTAGCTCATGAATGCTAAAAGCTAATAAATAAAGATGATATTAAATTAAAAAATATTGTATACACTGTATAAATAATATTAAAATTACAAAAATATGATTGTGTATTGTACTACTATTACAAAAAGTAATGGAATAAAAATAATATTTAAATTTAAAAATCCCAAGGATTGAGGACATTCCGAAAATAGTTACTGTACTGGCAAGTGGTAAGTACAAGTAGGTAAAGGCATATTATATAATTATAAATTCTTTTTGTTTACACACAATATATGTCTTATTTTAATATTTTGTTTAAACGTTATTTAATCTAAATGTAAAAAAGAATATTTAAATTTACATTAAAAGAAGACACTTATGTATATATTAAAAGAACACATCCATGACCCAGGAACAGAAAAACTTTTTGTTCCTTCGGCAGGATTCGAACCTGCGACCCCCGGCTTGAGCATCAACGCGCTGAACCAATGAGCCACAGAGGTCGTCTAAGATCTAAACAGAGTATACCTAATATACTTACGTCGGTGTAAACTGTTTTATGTCTCTTCTTTAAAGCTAGGAATATTGTAAAGTTTCTAACAAAGACACACAAAAATGAAAACTACCCTCCAAACCAGAACATCATGTCACCTGTGAAATGAACTCAACCCATTTTGCTCGGCGGCCATTAAACAAGACGCCATTGTCAACTTTCCTATCTAGAGCCATAGATTTGATATTTTTCTTGCGCTTATGTCATACAAAAGTAAAACTTATTTCTTTTACGTTAAGGTTCAAGAGTTCAGGAATCAAAAGCTTGTTTCGAACGCTGTTCGCTGCTATAAAATGTGCTCGGTTGTTCTATTTTCATACCTGTGCCCACGTAACAAGGTCTATGTTGGTGGAAAACCATATAGACTTTATGGTGGTTGAGCACTCAATGCACCTCTTATCCTAGATTAAAAAGGGAGGGGTTTCCTAAGAAGTTGTTTAGAACAGGTGTAACACTTAAAAGTTCATGTCGGATAATAAAACATCGATTACATTTATCGACTTTACGGAAAGTTTATATCTAAACTAGGATGCTTGTTAGTGTTCACTTTATTTTCTGTTAAGGTCGTCTTTTCTTTACGGGGAATTCACATTTACTACAGTCCCTCGGTAGTCGTACTCAGCGAAATACAACCCAAGAATTTCTAGCCGGTTTTCTATAAGGCCGTGGCAAGACAAATCGTGCAAATGCATGGCTCTCAGGTCAAATCAGAAAAGCGGCATATACAAGCTAATATTCCTACACACGTAAAACATCATTTTCGAAAAATGGTTCCTTTTTTAAATGTTTGCAATGTAGAACAAAATTAATAGTAACTTGAACTTAGGATATATTCACACGCCGCACAGCGAATAATAACACCCCCACCGATTTCGGTGACGGTGGCCGGTTTCATTGAAACCAGGTCAGTTACGCAGGAGTTATTTTATAGTACCCAAGTGTGTGCGCAGTACACAAGAGCACTCTCTCTTCCTTTACTCTCATAATCCAGTGGGACGGATAACCGACACGACTGACGAGAGATCAGGCGCAGGTCCGAATTTTTACATGCCCATCCGACGCATGTGTGGGATATGTGGTAAGCCCCAAAGGGAGATCTCCGACCGAGCGAGATGGTATGCTCGGTCAGGCCGAAGCCCACTTGTATTCATTTCAGCTGTCGTATATATACTTTCCGAGCTCAGAAACTTCGATAGCGCGATTCAGGACTGTGCGCTGATTGGTCCGCCACATCACTCCCCCCCGAAGACCGGAGGTCGAACCATTTCTGATGAGTCGTGTTGCTAGAGTCGCCAGTGCCAGTGGAGAAAGTCCCAGTGATTCGGAACTGTGCTGCTGCTGCACGGGCTCCAGTGAGTCGGAGTGCTGCCGTGCGGGGCCGATGCTACGTGCTGACCAGGAGAGATGTGCTCTGCTTGCTGACCGGTCGTTGTAGTGAGAGTGCCCGTTGAAGCCGATGAGGGTGCGACCAGGCCGCGGTGCTTTGAGGCTGGTGGTCGAGGTACCCGATGAGGCTGAATGCTGGCTGGCGTGGTGCGGAGGGGTGGGGAGTGATGATGATGATGTCCAGAAGGAGGCGTGTTCTGTCGAGGGTCACCAATATGGGAACATGTGGTGGCAGGCCCCAAAGGGAGATCTCCGACCGAGCGAGATGGTATGCTCGGTCAGGCCGAAGCCCACTTGTATTCATTTCAGCTGTCGTATATATACTTTCCGAGCTCAGAAATTTCGATAGCGCGATTCAGGACTGTGCGCTGATTGGTCCGCCACACATGGATCATCTTTATTATCAGACAATCAGGTGATCAGCCAGCATTTTCTTAACCAAACTTGGAAACAACATTTTTTGTTGTTCCAATTCGGGAATCGAACCCACAACCTCCGAGTCGAGAGCTAATGCTCGAACCACTAGACCACAGAGGCTGTTAAAAAGGTGCACAGCGAATGTGCAGTGTACGATTGATGTCATATGAAACGTGTGTCTTTTTGTGTACTGAATAAGTAAATTACTATTTTGAATAGCTCTATCTTTAAAAATGTAGCGCACCGTCACGTCGCGTTTCGTCGCGGTGTGAACTGACCCTTACCCGTTACAGGCTCAGGCTTAAACGCAGCAATTTTCAAGTCTCAACAAAGCGAGCGTTGCGAAATTTTTCATAATTGAAAATTCGCTTTACCAATCCACCGTAAAACCTTCCATTAATTACCACTTGAGAATATATAACATTGGAGTTTAAAATATAAAAACAGCGAAAATGTTTTTAATAATTCCGCTCGGCAAGTACTCTGCAGTTTTCCAGTAGAAAACACACTACAGTGGAGGCAAATAAACGCTTGCGAACAATTTTTAGAGATCCACGCGGTGTTTGTGAAAATAATAAGTGCTGTTAGTATTAACCTGGTAAGAAAAGTTCTGTATGATTTACAAAACGCGTTACTCCGCTGGACGCAGGTTCAAGTTTCACGAGAAAACGGAGAGTCTGACTCAGGAGGAGTCATAAGACTCAGGAATGAATACATATAAATATTTATTTTATTGGACTTCTAGATACTCATCAATTAATTAAAAAACATGACATGTAGTGTCACGGGGTAAGTCCCTGTACTTCTTTTTCAAGGAAAAAAAAATGAGAAGTCAGAGACCCGTGCAAAATTTATATTCAAATATTACAATTAAAGAAATAATATGAATGTCGACCTTATATAAAGGGGCGTAAGGTCGGCACTTATCCACTCAGGTCTTATAAATTCGCCCAGGGTAGGTACTCTCCTGGCTGACGGCGATAAGGGGAGAGCGAGGTCAGCCCGAAGGTGGTGGCAGCGTCTGGAATATGTTCGTCCTCCCTCAGCGGCGATGTCCAAAGTGTCGACGCCTGAATTAGGTCCGAAGTCCCAACTTGGAACCCTGGAACGCACCATCAAAACCAATTACGGGCGGTCCAGTGTATCTGGTGACCATCCACCTTAACCGCAGCATTAATGAAAGTGCCTACGTATAGCCGTGCAGTCGTGGATGGTCACAAATCAGAAACGGAGATTACAATGATTAAGCAATTTTAATATTGATAAAAAAATACATGAGGGTAAAATTAAAATCTGATGCAATAATGAAAATGATTGTGCTAGAATGTATTAACCATTGTACATGATGATTGCAAATATATATCTAACAAAACACAAGCAACACCAATCTATAATTAATTTCTAAATTTATAAAAATATGTAATACATAAGCCTATGCAATATAAAATGCACCACTTACCCAATCTGGGGTACAATACACTCGCGATATTTATTATAACAATGTAGAACGCTTAGAGACGTTTTTAAAATAATTTTAAATATTTAAAAAAAGAATTATGATGTACGGCGGTTACGTTATAGACGTATATTGACCGGTAATTAAGGTAACGTGCGCCCACTGTTAATTGATCTTCCAGAATGCGAGCGATGCGTTTGTCACTGCAGTCAATAACTCGTTTTACAAAGGAATCGGTAGTGAGCGCTAAAATGCTGCGACCGTGAGCGCTAAGACCGTGCTTTAAACTTATATTGCATTTTTTTCTGTAAATTAATATTTTAATGAATTTTTAAATTATTTTTAGTTAAGTTGTTTATTATTTAATATGTTAATATTATATTTAAGTCTAGTATTTATAATAAATATTAAAAATGTAACCATAACGTTACAGTAGGTACACAGTACACGTGTCAAAAGTGAAACTTCATACATAATTTAAAATCCAAATTTGCTCGTGCCTTATATTATGCACGTCTCTTCAAAAATTTTTTTTTTATACACCTAACGCCATCAGCTGTGTTAATACACAGCTGATGCAAGCAGCTAAGCAGCCGCTTAATAAGCGGTACTTGAGAATATGTAAGAAGTATAAGTAGCTTCCCACAGATGGTGTTATAATGATGGCATTGTGACGTGGACGTGGAAATTTCACTCTCAGCGCCGCTAAAGCAGTTTCACTTCTTTACCTTCCATTATCTTAAGCGTGTTTTATAGAATGATGTGCATATTTCAACCTATGGAATAAGGTGTACCTCAGATGCTTACCACGAGACCAGACTAAAGTGTCATTATGCCACTGTGATTCGATTCCTTGAGTCCAATTACTGTTACAAATCTTTGACTAATGAGCACTATAAAACTTCCAACTTCTCAGTACGGAATCCTTAAAAGTTAGTTGATCAAATAGTAAAGTTGGAACATTTCTCGCAATACATATTTGTCAAGTACTAACGAGCCAAGTTACGGAGTATACGGAACCACATCTCAAAGCACGAATATACATAGATCCAAATAATTTAATGTGTTTCAGCCGGATAATGGGATGCATACTTTTTAGATGCAAGAATTCACTGAGGAGCGTTCGCAAAGCTTGTTTATAAAGTTACGGATTTTCTCATGTTACGAAAAAATGTATTTGTATGTATCCAGGTATGAGGTAGCTTTGATTGTGAATTGGCTATCGATTAATATTAAAGCACAGTGAAATTAGTAGATGTAAGTGCAATAACTGACAGTTGCGGTACGCAAAGGGAGGTCACAGATTTTTTTTATTTACGGATGAGAATTTTTTTATAATTGAGCAACATTTTATAACTGATTGAATGTACTGTTGGTTCTTGGTGGAAATTCATGTTCATAATAATATAACACAACTTTTTATACACACTTTTCCACTTTATTTAGATTTTTACAATAATTAAATATAAACACGACCGGTTTCGATTAACTGACACCTGATGATGAGTTAATCGAAACCGGTCGTGTTTATATTTAATTATTGTAAAAATCTAAATAAAGTGGAAAAGTGTGTATAAAAAGTTGTGTTATATTATTATGAGCAACATTTTAACAAACAAAATGACCGTATTTGTGCTCAAAGTTTTAAGGAAGCTTCCCAATTAGTCGACAGAGTACAACGTGGGCACTATCCGACTTCAGTGATGGTTTGGTGGGGTATTAGCTATGAGGGAGTGACTGAGCCATACTTTTGTGCAAAAGGTATCAAAACATCGGCACAAGTGTATCAAGATACAATTCTTGAGAAGGAAATGAAGCCTCTTAACAACACCATGTTCACTAACCAAGAATGGTCCTTCCAGCAAGACTCGGCGCCGGGTCATAAAGCTCGGTCTACACAGTCTTGGTTGGAAACGAACGTTTCGGACTTCATCAGAGCTGAAGACTGGCCGTCGTCTAGTTCCGATCTTAATCCGCTGGATTATGATTTATAGTCAGTTTTAGAGAGTATGGCTTGCTCTTAACATACATACATATAAACACGCCTTTTTCCCGTAAAGGGGTAGGCAGAGACCACTTTTTGCCACTTGCTACGATCCTTACATACTCGTTTCGCTTCGTTCACTTTCATTCTTACTGTTACGAACACACAAAAGCGCCATCTAGCGTCAACCAAGGAAACCACTTGGTGTGAACAGGGACAGCGTGAGGTCTCCTACTCAGTACTAGATGGCGCTACTGTGCGAATATTCTGGTACGTTCCAACCAGTTCAGGCGAGTCACGAACTTCTCTGGAATGATCTGGGACTCGTATCGACCGGTATAAATACGTCGGAAGAATGCGAGCAAGGCGAGTTCAGTTTCGAGCTACCTTCGGGCGATTTCGAGGCGAAACAGGCGATAAGTAAAAGTGATACCAGTGATTAATACCAGTGAAACCCGCGATTTGGCTACGACTTAAGGACACTGTTAGTGCTTAGTGTTTGGACTTAGTGCTTAGTGTTTGGACTTAGTGTTTAGTGTTAGACCTAGTGCTTTGTGTTGGACCAAGTGCTAGTAAATAAAGTCTTAAAAGGAGTCACCAGGTTTTCTCTCCAAATCCTTCGAACCCTAACACGTAACAACTGGTGTCAGAAGTGGGATTTGGAGATGCCATTGACTCCGAGAGAAGATTTCAAGAAGTGCGGCGGGAGGAGCAGCCCTGGTGGAGGAGCGACCCCGGGCGGAGAGGAGCGACCCCGGGTGGAGGAGCGACCCCCGGGCGGAGGAGCGACCCTCGTGCGGAGGAGCGACCCCCGGGCGGAGGAGCGACCCCCGGGCGGAGGAGCGACCCCCGGGCGGAGGAGCGACCCCCGGGCGGAGAGGTGCGACCCCCGGGCGGAGAGGTGCGACCCTCGGGCGGAAACGAGTGGCCCCTGGCGGAGAGGAGCGGCCCCTGGCGGAGAGGAGCGGCCCCTGGCGGAGAGGAGCGGCCCCTGGCGGAGAGGTGCGACACCTGACGGAGAGGTGCGACTCCTGGCGGAGAAGTGCGACCCCTGGTGGAGAGGTGCGACCCCTGGCGGAGAGGTGCGACCCCTGGCGGAGAGGTGCGACCCCTGGCGGAGGTGCGACACCTGACGGAGAGGTGCGACCCCTGGCGGATATGTGCGACTCCTGGCGGAGAGGTGCGACCCCTGGCGGAGAGGTGCGACCCCTGGCGGAGAGGTGCGACCCCTGGCGGAGAGGTGCGACCCCTGGCGGAGACCTGCGACCCCTGGCGGAGTGGTGCGACCCCTGGCGGAGTGGTGCGACCCCTGGCGGAGTGGTGCGACCCCTGGCGGTGGAGAGCGACCCCTGGCGGAAGACTGCGACCCCTGGCGGTGGAGAGCGACCCCTGGTGGTGGAGAGCGACCCCTGGCGGAGCGGTGCGACCCCTGGTGGTGGAGAGCGACCCCTGGCGGAGCGGTGCGACCCCTGGCGGAGTGGTGCGACCCCTGGCGGAGTGGTGCGACCCCTGGCGGAGTGGTGCGACCCCTGGCGGTGGAGAGCGACCCCTGGCGGAAGACTGCGACCCCTGGCGGTGGAGAGCGACCCCTGGCGGAGCGGTGCGACCCCTGGCGGAGCGGTGCGACCCCTGGCGGAGCGGTGCGACCCCTGGCGGAGCGGTGCGACCCCTGGCGGAGCGGTGCGACCCCTGGCGGAGCGGTGCGACCCCTGGCGGAGCGGTGCGACCCCTGGCGGAGCGGTGCGACCCCTGGCGGAGCGGTGCGACCCCTGGCGGAGCGGTGCGACCCCTGGCGGAGCGGTGCGACCCCTGGCGGAGCGGTGCGACCCCTGGCGGAACGGTGCGACCCCTGGCGGAGAGGTGCGACCCCTGGCGGAGGCCACACCCACTGGGGACCAAGCTCCTCGACTACTATGCCCCGCCCACTGACCACGCCCCTCAGGCTCCGCCCACTGGCCCCACCCACCGGGCCCCGCCTGCTCAAGTCCTTTGGGTCTCTGGGAGGAATGATGCTATGAGGAAGGCTCAAGACAGAGATGACGACCTTCGGCACATCGTCACGTGCAAGAAACGGGGTGACGTAAAACTAATCTGGAGCAAGGTTGCACCCACTGGCGCTATCACTACGGCGTACTGGGCGCAATGGGACAGTCTGATAAACGGAATACCCTACCGGGAATAACGGCAGAGAGTTCCATCCTCAGATAATTGTCCCAAGAACGAGAGTGCCAGATGTTCTCCGTAAAATGCATGATGGCGTATCAGAAGGTCATCTGGGTGTCAAGAGGGACGTTCAAAGTGGTACACTTAGACCGTCTAGCGTGGTACCATGGCGGTAGCAATGATGCTCGGGACGAGCATCTCTAAGAGGGGAGTAGTGTTACGAACACACAAAAGCGCCATCTAGCGTCAACCACTGAAACCACTTGGTGTGAACAGGGACAGCGTGGGGCCCTCTACTCAGTACTAGATGGCGCTACTGTGCGAATCTTCCGGAATAAATCCAACTCGGTCAAGCGACTCGGGAACCTTCTGGAGACGTCTGGGACTCGTATCGACCGGTATAAATACGTCGGAAGAATGCGAGTGAGTCGAGTTCAGTTTCGAGCTACCTTCGGGTGATTTCGAGGCGAAACAGGCGATAAGTAAAAGTGATACCAGTGATTAATACTAGTGATACCCGCGACTTGGCTACGACTTAAGGACACTGTTAGTGCTTAGTGTTTGGACTTAGTGCTTAGTGTTTGGACTTAGTGTTTAGTGTTAGACCTAGTGCTTTGTGTTGGACCTAGTGCTTTAAATAGTGTGTGTGTGTGTTAGTAAATAAAGTCTTCAAAAGAGTCACCAGGTCATTATCTCCAAATCCTTCGAACCCTAACACGTAACAACTGGTGTCAGAAGTGGGATTTGGAGATGCCATTGACTCCGAGAGAGGACTTCAAGGAGGGCGTCAGAACAAGGGCACAACGAGCTGCGGAGGCCACACCCACTGGGGACCAAGCTCCGCCCACTGTGGACCAAGCCCCGCCCACTGGCCCCGCCACCGGGCCCCGCCTGCTCAAGTCCTTTGGGTCTCAGGGAGGATGATGCTATGAGAGAGGCTCGAGAAAAAGATGACGACCTTCGACACATCGTCACGTGCAAGAAACGTGGTGACGTAAAACTAATCTGGAGTGAGGTTGCACCCACTGGCGCTATCACTAAGGCGTACTGGGCGCAATGGGACAGTCTGATAAACGGAATACCCTACCAGAAATAACGGCAGAGAGTTCCATCTTCAGATAATCGTCCCAAGAACGAGAGTGCCAGATGTTCTCCGTGAAATGCATGATGGCGTATCAGAAGGTCATCTGGGTGTCAAGAGGGTCATTCAAAGTGGTCACATAGATCGTCTGGCGCGGTACCATGGCAGTGGCAGCGATGCTCGGGACGAGCATCTCTAAGAGGGGAGTAGTGTTACGAACACACAAAAGCGCCATCTAGCGTCAACCAAGGAAACCACTTGGTGTGAACAGGGACAGCGTGAGGTCTCCTACTCAGTACTAGATGGCGCTACTGTGCGAATATTCTGGTACGTTCCAACCAGTTCAGGCGAGTCACGAACTTCTCTGGAATGATCTGGGACTCGTATCGACCGGTATAAATACGTCGGAAGAATGCGAGCAAGGCGAGTTCAGTTTCGAGCTACCTTCGGGCGATTTCGAGGCGAAACAGGCGATAAGTAAAAGTGATACCAGTGATTAATACCAGTGAAACCCGCGATTTGGCTACGACTTAAGGACACTGTTAGTGCTTAGTGTTTGGACTTAGTGCTTAGTGTTTGGACTTAGTGTTTAGTGTTAGACCTAGTGCTTTGTGTTGGACCAAGTGCTAGTAAATAAAGTCTTAAAAGGAGTCACCAGGTTTTCTCTCCAAATCCCTCGAACCCTAACACGTAACATTACCATCCATTCCTCCTCTTACATTCAACGTAGCGAAGCTGCTCTCAATGGTCCGCTTTTCACCTCCGCAAGAAACGAGACGTGATGGGTGGTGAACCACATCGCCGCCATTTTGGGTAATTGAATTATTTTTATGATTATCCGTTGCGTTTCCACGGATTGGTGGGGAGGGTAGGAATAGGGAAAGGGAAGGATAGGTGGTGTGGAAGGGAAGATTGGTAAGTTAGAGTGGGAAATAGGAATTATTACCGCCCAGGAGGGTAAGGGATAGGACAGTAATAGCTAGGGAAGCCGGGGTCGCATACCCGTATACTAATAGGTTGGGGAAAAAGTCTTTTCGCATTATAGTATGTATGAACTTGTCATAAAATATCTTGGGCTATACCAATTGTATCTGGCTGATTTTGGTATCATTAAAAAGTTTTAATTTTACAGAAGACAATTCCAAATTCAAATTAGGTAAATTTGAGATTTTCATTTGTTTTTCTTATTGTTAAAATGAGTGATTCTTATGAAGAATTTCGATACATTTTAAAATTTTATTACAAAAAAGGTAAAAATGCAACACAAGCCGCGAAAAAAATTTGTGATGTTTATGGACCTAATGCAGTATCTGTGAGAGTAGCGCAAATTTGGTTTAAGCGTTTTCAATCCGGAAATTTTGATATCAAAGATGCACGTCGCTCTGGTCGCCCTGTTACGGACAAAACTGTTGCCATTTTAGAAAAAGTGGAGCAAGATCGGCATATTAGTAGTAACGATGTAGCTGAAGAACTGGGGATTGACCACAAAACGGTTTTGGCGCATTTGAAAAAAGCTGGGTACACAAAAAAGCTCGATATTTGGGTGCCTCATGAGCTCACTGAAAGAAACCTAATGAACCGTGTACTCATTTGTGATTCTTTATTACGACGTAATGAAACCGAACCATTTTTGAAGAAGCTGATAACTGGTGATGAAAAGTGGATCACGTACGACAAGAACGTGCGAAAAAGATCGTGGTCAAAGGCCGGTCAGGCTTCACAGACTGTGACGAAACCCGGGTTAACTCGCAACAAGGTGATGCTGTGTGTGTGGTGGGATTGGAAGGGCATTATTCATTATGAGCTGTTACCGCCAGGCAGGACCATCAATTCTGAACTGTACTGCGAACAACTGATGAGATTAAAGCAAGAAGTTGAGAGAAAGCGGCCGGAATTAATCAACAGAAGGGGTGTGGTTTTTCACCATGATAACGCTAGACCTCACACATCTTTAGCCACTCAGAAAAAATTACGGGAGTTTGGCTGGGAGGTGTTAATGCATCCGCCGTATAGTCCTGACCTTGCACCTTCAGATTTCCACCTGTTTCGGTCGCTGCAGAATTCCGTAGGCAGTGTCAGGTTGACATCACAAGAGGACTGCCAAAACCACTTGTCGCAGTTTTTTCATCAGAAGCCCCAAAAATTTTATAGCAATGGGATCATGTACCTACCAACAAGATGGCAAAAAGTTATCGAACAAAATGGCACCTATATACTTTAGTCACTTGTAAATAAACTTTATAAAAAAACCTTTTGAATTTTTATATAAAATGCGAAGAAACTTTTTCCCCAACCTAATATACCACAACTACCGGACAGGTAAGTTTGGATGAGTATCCCATGACATTGCTCTTAACGCCATGATAATTTGGAGTCCCTAAAATAATCCGTACGATTGGCAGTGAAGAATTTTTCCATGGAAAGAGTGCGTGCTTCTATTGATAAGTGGCCTCAACGTTTAAAGGACTGCAGTATTGCAGCCAATGGAGACCACTTCGAATAAGCATTTTATATTTTAAATGGTTTTATATTAATTTAGGTATTAAACTAACACACTGTAAAAGTAATAAATGTTATTTGCAATAGATTATTTTTCTTTGTTTCAGTATTTATGGCAAGACTAGGTATAGTGTCCCTCACATCGCAACGATGGTTGCTTTACATTTTTTTTTAAACTAGCTTTTGCCCGCAGCTCGCCCGCGTAAATACTTTAGCCCGCAGGAACTCTACTTTTTCGCGATAAAAAATATCATATGTCCTTTCCCGGGACTCAAAGTATGTCTATACCAAATTCATAAAAATCGGTTCGGCGGTGAATAGGTAACAGACAGACAGACACACTTTCGCATTTATAATATTAGTAAAGATTTCTTAATGTATTTATATAAAAAAAAAGCCTTTATTGTTGATCATATAGTTAATATAACAAAAGTTTTATAATTACCTATGCCTAAAAACGTATTACATATTTCAAAATTTAAATAAGATTATATACTAAATAAACTGTAATGCTACTGATTTCATGTATAATTGAATTTTATTCGGCAAACGGTAGTTACTCCTCAACTTGTCTTCCGACAAAGGCTTCCTCTAAAGATCGCCATTCAATTCTATCCCTTGCCGTTCGAGTCCATGTTGAACCAGCTATTTTCCGGATATCATCTTCCCATCTCTTAGTTTGTCTTCCCCTTTTCCTTTTGCAGTTAAGCGGGTACCATTCTGTTATTAGTCTCGTCCATTTTCCATTCGTCTCTCTTGTCATATGTCCTGTCCATCTCCACTTTGATTATTTGTATGTTATGTATCCATTCTTGAATTTAGTTTTACTTTTTATGTCTTTTAATTTTTCTCGGTACTTTTTTTTTGACACCTATTGTACTTCTCTCAATTCCGTTTTGGCAAACTTTTATTTTGTTTGCCAGTTGTTTTGTCAATGCCCAGGTTTGACACCCGTGTAGCAAGTATGGCAAAATACACATATTAATTCATCGGCATTTCTTTGTTCTTCATAACTTCGCTAAGTGACCAATATCGTTTCCAGGTGTTAGCAATTCTTCTTTCTATTTCTATTTTCATGCAGTCTTCTGTAGATATTAATTGTCCTAAGTAAACATATTCATGTACATATTCTATTTGTTCTTTATTCACTGTTATGGTGTCTTTTTGTGCAGAGTTTGACATAATTTTTGTTTTTGTTAAATCCATTGTTAGACCTGCCTTTTCACTTTCATCAGCTAATTGTTGAAGAATTGATTCTAATGTTTTTGGGCTCTCAGAGAAAATTATTAAGTCGTCTGCAAAACATAGGTGGCTCAAATTTTCGCCGTTTATATTTAATCCTATATTCTCCCAATCTACGTTCCTAAATATCATTTCTAAGACGGCTGAAAATAATTTAGGTGAGATGGGATCTCCTTGACGTACGCCTCTCTTGATAGGAAATTCTTCGCCTATAGTTTCTAACTATGTATTTATATACAGCATAACTAACTTCTTATTATATCTCGGTAATCTTAATTTTTCTAGGGAAGTGAAAAACTAGGATTCCCGAAAGAAATAAAGAACGAAGCTTCACTGTATTCAATTTCTATTTTAAATTACACAATAACAACAAAATAAAATAACGTATGAAAAAATATTTTTTTTTCTGTGACTATTGACTTTACCCTAAAGTTAAAATACCAAGAACGCGTATTTCAATGAAATGTTTAAAATCTTTGTAATCTTCAAAAACTAAAAATTTTAGCCAAAGTGGTGTTAAATATTTGCAAAATGGCATCATTATTCTTTGAATTTATATATGTATTATTTTTTAATTATCATTGCGTGTGGAAGAAGGGGTGAAAATGATCAATATAAAAGTGGTGCTAAGAAACAGGAATAGGAAGGAAAATAACGAAAATTTCGTTTTTTAGCATCGAATGGAACGCAGTACCTATTAAATGTGAACCAAGTACCAATTAAAATGTAATTTATGGGTGAATCAACGCTTCCATCACCTATATTTTACGTGAATTGTGTGACGAGCGAAAAACAATCAAGTACGAAATATTAATTAACATCAATTTCATAAAATGAAAAAAGGTTTTAGTACAACAATTTCATTTCGAAATATGGAATTGTTTCACTACACTATTTTTAAACATATTTTGCTACGGTAGGCATTTCAAAATTATGAATTTTTTAACCTCCGTTGCAAACGAGGGGTGTTATTTTAAGTTTAACGTGTCTGTGTATCGTAGCTCCCAAACGGATAAACCGATTTTCGTTTAGTTTTTTTTTGTCATAGATAATTTTATCCCGAGTGTTCTTTGCCATGTTTCATGAAAATCTGTTTAGCCGTTTGAAGATCATCAGCTCTTTTCTAGTTGATGAGGGGATCTGACTAAAGTTTATTTGTCCGATCGATTCTAAATTTGGTATCTACAGTGTAACTTCAACGATATTTAAAAAACATGGTAAGGTAACCATGACCTGATCAGCCGTTTGAAGATCATCAGTTCTTTAATAGTTGATGAGGGGATCTGACTACCTTCCATATTTCCTATGGATTTGAAATTTGGTACCGTGTTACTTCAATTATATTTAAATTACATGGTACAGTTAGACTGGGTAACTTTGGCCCTTAATTCACTGTTAATTGGCTATTAATTCCTTACTAGTGAAAAGAATTTGAGGTTATATGCGTTTTTAGTGGCATCCAGGGTTGCTTTTTCAATAAATATACTAGGATTCAGTCAATTAAAATAAGAATAACGAAAAAACCGCCTTAGTATCGAGGGCCAAAGTTACATGGATAGTGGGGTAGGTTTAGCTCTCGTTAAAACTATAGAAGAAAATGTACAGTTTTTCAACAATTTAAGGCTAAATCTAACATAAGCTTCACTTTTTTACATTAAACATCTGTCAGATTACTAAATGTCATCACTAACAAGTCAGTCGAATCGGCCAATCATCTCTATTTTGGGGTTGCTATATAAATGAAAGAAAATTTCCTGAGAATCAATATTTATTTTATAATTTTACTAAATCTTTTTGGCGTTGCTTCTTATACCTTACTTATTAACTAAAAACGTTAAACAAAATTATAAACTATTATATAAAAACAATAATAAGATCTTTATCAAGTTAATGCTTAAAAATAATGTGAATTCAGCCGCCCCATTCCATGAAGAGCAGCGGATCGTCTACCAAGTAGTAATCCCTTTGTTTGGTAATTTTTTGGTCATCCAGATAGCTGATTATGCTCTTCTGATGACAGATGAAGACGTCCCGCTGTACTGGCCACTTCCAGCCGTCTGCTGACTTTTGCATGACGGATATTTTTACAGTATCTCCTTCTCTGCAAATGATACGCCCCGGAAACAAACAGTCTTCGTATTTCACAACACAATAATCCTGTTTTCTGTTTTCATTTCTCAAACCAACGACACTTGCATCCTTATTATATAGTACCCTTCAATATCTTCATTACCATATAATTCAACGACTTCAATTGGTGATGGAACATTCATAGGGTGATCTTCAACAACGCTAGCATCCAATTGCGGTGGCGATACCGGCATGGGATACACCAAAACACTTTCGGAGGATAAATGAGGAAATGCAAGTATGGAGTCATAGTCATCTATATCTTTCGACGTCGCCACACACATTCCTGAAGGACCAGCTGTAGGTACATCGGAAGAAGGGTCAGGTGTAGGTGATGTTCGGTGATCCGCGATGGTTGCAACTACCTTCTTAACTGCTTTATTTTTTGATCCAACAGGTCGCCCCCTCTTCTTTGCAGGTCCAGGAATAATATCCGCGCCTGAATCACATGTTCGCTTTAGAGTCTTGGATTTTGCAGTCACCTCCCTTTCGTTATAGTATTTTTCTACAGCCTCCACAGAAACGCTCTTTCCAGCAACAACAGGTAATTGAAATTTTTTGGTAAGTTTGGGTTGCAAATCGGCCTCCCTGATTGCACTGATGTATTGTTTGAAACTCTCTCCTATTTCTTCGCAGACTTCTTCCATGGGCTTAGAATAGTCTTTTAACTTATCTAAAACTACGGATGGATCAAATGGATATATGCCACAGGCTTTAAAACCTGCGACAGCATTACGTGCAGCTGTGTCGGTTCCTACTTCTAATGTTTCGGTGAGTAATTTAGCGAAAACTTCTTTTGGTAAAGCATTGGTAACTTTTCCACGTCTCGCCTTTCTCCAATCTGCCAATACCTTCCGCCAGTTGGTTTTCAGTGAGCTGAAGTAAGAGACATCAAGAGGTTGCAGTAGATGTGTAGAATTGGGTACAAGACAAATAAATTTAACATTATTTTCTTTACACAGTTGTAAAGTCCTGGGAGTTATATGGGAGCTCAAGTTATCACCCAAGATCACTCTCTTTCCTTCCTTTTTTTGAAGAACTGGCAGAAGTTGTTGTTCAAACCAGTCATCGAATGTTGCAGCATCTATCCAACCAGATTTAGTGACTGCCATACGAGTCCCAGCAGGAGCTCCCTGGATCCAACTAGTCCACTTCTGTTTAGCCTTATAAATTATGTATAAAGGTACAAATTCTCCAGTGGCATTACAACAAAACATTACTGTATAGCAGGACTTTGTTGAATTTAGTATTATTTCCGGATTCTTACAAGATCTTCTGAAAAGAAGTGTCTGTTTCTTCGGATAGTCATGGAACCCAGTTTCATCAAAGTTAAAGATGTTAGATGGTGGCACATCCTTAAGCTCTTCTTGTAAATAATCAAAATAATTTTGAACCATCTCCTGTGTAACTTGTGCACGCTTCCGACTAATCGCATGGGCTACTTTCTGCTTGATATCGGGATGACGTTCGAGAAAGAGTTTTCCCCATTCCCAACCAGGTAAGTTATTCTTAAACTCTTTAATTTTCCTCTTTATACTGTCTAAAAAACCTTTCACGGTTACTCGGACGTCTAGCATGCTAACCGGGATTCCAAGATCAGCTAGGGCTATGACGTGTGCAACTATGGAATTTTCCTCTTCTCTGCTTAGTACCGGTGGTTTACCTACTGGTTTGCTGTGCTGCTCTTTCAATTTATATTTTAATGTACTCACAGGAATATTATAAACTTCTGCGGCACTTTTTTGAGTCCTTCTGCATTTTTTTATATCATCCAAAGCTTTTTCTAAATCTTCTATGGGACTTCGTCCCATATTGACGGGTACCTGGGGAGGGACAAATCTTCTTCCTAGCCATGTTATGCACCTAAAAATAAATTTTACGCTTAAAACAGGGAAAAAATATATTTTAGCAACACTAAAATCGACGTCAGGGTAACATTAGCTCATAGTCAATGTTACCCGAATCACCCACGAAAACTTGAATATTTTTTATAATAAGACTTTTTCACAAAAATATTGCATAAAAAGTTATTTTCTTTATTTGACACAGCAAAGTAATCACTAAATATCAATTAAAATACAAACTTACCTTACTAATCACTGTTTATCATGTAAAATAAAAAACTTTAAAACCACTTATTTAAAGACACTTGTTTTAGCGAAAATTTCAAACGTCAAAAGAGAATAAACTGACAGCTATAGCTTTGACTGACAACTCAGGTTACGTTCAAAAACTTATAAAAAAACAAACGATGCCTAATTTAGGTAAATTGCATAGGTTCAGAAACTTAAAAAAATATATTATTCAATAATGGAGTTGAGGGCCAATGTTATATTGAAAGACAAAGTTACCCAGTCTAACTGTAAGGTAACTATTATTTAAACCTACTTTAAAAAGGATAAAATAAAAGAAAAATTAAAAACCCCCCCAACACAAAATGCACTCTGGGAGTGCCGGCTGAAGTAAAAACTTGAATATTAACGTTGTGCATTTTTGATATTTTAGAATGGTTAGGGAATAACTTTGCACGAATAACTTTAATTATTATCAGTGTAATCAGTGTAATAAAAGTACTATCATTTATTTGGTAAATTACAATATTAATTTATTGCGCTATCCTACACAAACATAACGTCATGACAATTTATATTACATAAAAAATTTAACACTTCAGATTTTTGGGGTATATCAGAAATTTCGAAACTGTATTGAGCCAAAATATAGGACTCGTTTTCATGATTCCAATGATACCCCACTCGAGAGGTCTAGGGGTCAGGAAGGCATAGTTATGGCTCGAGGGGATTTTTGCTTGGGGGACGATTGGAGGTAAATGTCAATGTGGTGGGCATTGTTGGGGTCAAAGGCTAAGGTCAAAGGCCAAGGTCAAAGTACAAAGTCAAGGTCAAAGGTCAATGTGTTGGTTGGGGTTTGGCGTCAAAAGTCAATACGAACTAAAATAGTTTCATGCTCGCGTAAACCAATACAGCAAACAATTGCAAGTGAATCTTACGCATTTTCGATCAGGACACGTGACCTGTCGCGCTAGTTTAACAATTTTTCCCCATCCCAAGAAAAGTGCTCAGCGCCGCTAAAATGGCGGATCTAGTAGTTTTGCCAGCAGTAGAAAATATTGCCTAGTTCGTCGATCGGATGTGACATACATCTTATGTCACATCCGATCTTAGGCGACCTAACCCTATTTCAAAAAATATCGGTAAGTCAATTAATAGAACCATAAAGTCACTAAGAGCCATTATATGCCGTCTCGGTTCGGCGACAAATCAGAGCGGGGCGCAGTCGGCAAACTTGATTACTGCTTGTGATTTAGAGCCGCACGTGACTGTAGCGGGGTTAATCTACTAAACAAGTTAGACTACGAAAATTGAGACTTGCGCTTTTAGGTCATATTATATTTTTACCCATCTGCGGCGAAGCCAAAAGCATGGGTAATGTTTTTGGCAGTCTATGTATGTTTGGTTTACCATTGCGCCTAAACTACTGGTCCGATTTTAATAAATGATGTGTTAGTACATTCGTAAAGATAGCTCGGGTAACAAAGGTTATATAATTTACGTAATCGGGTTGTTTATACTATTAATAACAATATAATATAATAAAAAGGAAAAATTTGTTTGTTTGTTTGTTCATTGAATAGATTCCGAAACTACTGGACCGATTTTCATGAAATTAAACATAGATATAGAGTAGACCACGGGGAAGGATATAGGCTACTTTTTATCGCGGAAAAATGGTCGGTTTCTGCGAAATTAACTTGTTCGCGCACGAAGTCGCGGGCAACATCTAGTATTTTATTAAAAAAAATGTTATTGATTTGTGTTACATAGCTTGATACTTTTTTTTGTATGCAAAAGCTCTGAAGGTCGATTCTGCTAATTATAATCACAGTTACAATAATACAGTTACGATTCAGTCCCGATATATTAAAACAGAAAAATGGTATTCTCGTCAACGTCAAACCAGCCTTAAACGCGTTTTGTTTGGTCCAAATTCCAAACATCGGTTTATGATATCAAGACGATTTATTTATAATTCAATATAATTTTAAACGAAAGTGTAAGTTAATTACGAGAATTATTGTTGGACTTGCTTGTGAACGATGCTCAGCTCCCGTGAACAAACTTAAGGTATGTCTGCTATGTATTTTTAATGTTTTAAAGTAGCCTTTCGAACTGAGCGTCAGTGGCGCCGCGACTGTGACGCTGAGACAGAGCGACACATAGGTGTGCTATGCAAATGTATGAAATTCTAGGGCGGGCGGCGTAAGTGACGTCACATATGGTGTCTACAGACACACGAATTTGGTATGGAGCGTGCAGCGGATCTGGTATGCTCCGTACCAGATCCGAGCGTGTGTAGGGCAGTCCGGCGAACATAAGAAGAAGGCGAAGATTTCGCCGATGTCCGCATCGGATCTGGTCCGCTCCGTACCAGAACCGTGCGTGTGTAGAGCAGTCCGGCGGTTAGGCCGTACAACGGTATCAGTGTTGCCAACTTAGGGATGTACCCCCAAAATTAGGGAAAATATCTACGGGGGTTTACTAGGGGACAGGATGTTTAGAGTTTAATCCTAATGAATCAATTTGTATGTAATAATAAAAATTATTTTAATGTGTGTATATAGCCAGGGATATGAAAATGTATTGGGAGTGAAATCAGATTAAGACAAGTTAGTTTTATGTTATTCACGCTTTATAAGTTTTTATCTTAAACACATAACCGTTCTTTCTAGCTTATTATCTCTTAGACCTGTCAATGGTATAAGTAATCAGGGGTAAAATTTGGGGAGAAATATTTTTTAAAGTGTTGGTATCACTGCCCGTTATCAACGAATTGCGGGAATCATCGTCGTCGTTTAAAAACAGCACTGTAAATAGAGCTCTGTGCTAATGTAATAAAGCATAAAATCGAACACATGAGTGTCGAGCTTTACGGTCCACTGCACCGTACCAAATCCGTGCGTGTGTAGCGACACCGAATTTGGTCTCCGGATATGGTTCGCTGTACGCTCCGTACCAGATTCGTGTGTCTGTAGATAGCATTAGTGTCGCTGCGCTCGAATGACGTTCCCTAGAATTCCCTAGAACAGACGCCACTGACGCTCAGCTCGAAAGGCTACCTTAAAATTTAAACCAGCAAGGCAGTTTAATAGACCGGTACAGAAAGAAACATGGACAACCATGAATTCCGATTTTATTGTACTTTTTGAGCTCGGTGCTTTTACATGTAAATAGGTAAAAATGTTATTCGATTCGTAATTTTTGTCCTAAGTTCACACTTTAAGTACTCTAACTAGTTCCCTAAGAAGAGTTTATCAACTAATTCCGAAGCGTACCGGTTTATTGATATACTCTTAGAAAAGTACTCCGACTTAGTATTTGTTGAAACTCCGAGAGCCGGTAAGTTTATATTTAATTATAGTAGTTAAGGAAATCTCAAGGAAATATATAAGATGAGCTCTCTTTTGGCTTGTGACCTCCAGTAATTAGGATTGAGTGGAGTTGTATACAAAATCTTCATTTGTTCTTTTACATCGTACTAATATTATAAATGTGAAAGTTTGTGAGGATGGATGGATGGATAGCTGATGTATGTATGAATGGATGGATGGATGTTTGTTACTCTCTCACGAAAAAACTACTGAACGGATTCCGATGAAATTAATTAACACATATTATACTACTTTTTATCCCGACAAAATACAGTGTTCTCGTAGGATACTGATTTAACGTGGGTGGAGCCGCGGGCATTAGCTAGTTTACCATAAGGCAATCCATCTGATATCATAGAAATAGGTATACAATATTATGTAAATAATAAAATAGGCAAGCGGACGGATATTTTTTTATTGCATGAATATGAGTAACTTCTCAGAAGAAACCGTATATCAAAAGTCAATATTTTCAAGTCTTGTAAAAACGCTCCATACTAAATTTAACCTACAAGTGACGTCACTTGTAGGTTAAAGTGTATGAAGTATACGGCCGCAGGAAGATATTTGTAAACATCTCCGATGTTTGTGCGTTTAAGTTCATACTTACCATAATGAATGTTTTTGTATATGATGTAAGTAAACTAATGTGTAGGTTTTGTTTACCAATTTTGCAAAAACAAAAAAAAATTGGGACTTTTTAAATGTATTTAATTAGTAAACTACACATAAAATAATATATTTTTTACATTTACCAAGTAGTAATGCCTCAATATTTCTGAATATATTAATGAAACTAAATATTTCAGATGTAATTCGATCCCCTATTATATGTATGTAAATATAACTAAAAAATACATACAGCCGAATATATAAGTATTATAACCGCCTCATTTTTTAGGAAGTCGGTCAAATACTACTTACTCTCAAGGTCTTTGACTCTCAACTGATGCGAGCGATTTCCTAAAATGGAACACCGACTATCAAAGGTAAGTTTTTACTTCAAGTCACAAATCCCTTCATTACTTAAGCGACGTGTTCCATCAGCTGAATCCCTTGAAGGATCGCCCATTTTTCCTCAAGCCCTTTTCAAGGTAAACGAAATAACTGTGATTTAGTGAATTTGATATCAAAGATCAATTTCAAACTTTACCGGATTATAATGTTCAAATTGAGATTTTGATAGAAATATTATTATTACGAGAGAGTAGCGTGAGATAGCCATAATTCTGTCTGGCTAGACCGGAAAACACGGCCTCGTAGAAAACCGTCGTAATAACGTCAAATAACGCGTGTATTGTGATTCGCCTAAAATATCTATGGACGCGGACACCACTTCAAACTGGCTCCGTACTAGTACTCCGTGTATTCGAAAACACAAAATCTTAAAGATCAATTCTTCATGAGGCTTCTTATATATTAAATAAGATTATTCAACAGAGAATGCTAGATAGACGTCAATAAGATATCTAGAACAAAAAATACTATACATAACATTATGCATATTATGCATTTCGCTTGGATTCCGAACTGTGCGTTTGGTATTGATTCAAACAGTAGATAGTTATTATTGAATATTTTCGAAATTTAATGTTAGCATTCAGCACAATATTACTCAATATTTTAACATCAAACAAATGAAAAGTAAATATTTACGTTAAATATGCGGAATCGTAAAATATTGAAATATTTTATACCGTGAACATTTCCGCTAATAAAATGTAAGATTTTATAGATTAAACGAGGGAATTTTGTGTAAGCGAGAAACATAAGTCCCAAAGGTTAGGAGCACTTAGATAGATTAGTTCGGAGAATCCATAGTCATCCGTCAACCGTCAGTCCCTCCGCTGGGCATCGGGCCAACGTCGAATACGCCTATCAATCCTTTATGTAGGGATAGCGCACGGTGATTGCCCACAATCTATATGACGTAGCTATAGCCAGTTAATTGGCAATATTATTAAGAGCATTGATCGGCGCGAGACTCAGATTTCACGAAAAACGCTACTTTTCAAATGCGTCTATATCTAACAAAAACTGGTTATTCTGATTTTTAAATGTAGAAAAACACTAGAAAATATTGTATTCTAATTTTTCACTTATCATTTATTTTAAAATAATTTCAAACTTTTGAATAAAACTGACAAAACTAACCAGAAGTTTTTACAATTTAGGTTCAGGGGCAATTTCAAAACATATAATCTTAAATGACGGACTTCAAAAGGTAGGTGGTAAGTGAAGCCGAAGCGTTATAGAAGCCCCACAGCACTGAGGGGCAATTCTGCTAAATAAAACCTGCATTAATACAATTACAATCAAGTCCCAATACGCTTATACTCCCAAACGGTGTTTTTATGAACGTTATACCAACGTGAAACACGCTCTGATTGGTTGAAACGTCATAAAATCCGTTCACGGTAATATGTCGCTACATTTTCAATCCCAACAAAGTAAAATTGACTCTTTAAATTGTCTACTTTAAATACGAGAATTGAGGTTCAGGTTCCGAATAAGTTATCCAATACTTATTACATAATAATAAAACCAAAAATACTTTGATAGCAAGACGCAAGTTGTAATTACATAAAATCTCGTGTGAGCTTTTAAAAAGTTAACAGTTACTTTACAAAACAAATATTTTTAATGAAAATGCTGGTTATTATGATTTAAAAATTCAATAATATATTATAATATATGTATGTATGTGTATATTGTATAACTCTATCATTTATCGTATGTAGGTACAGCATGTCCATAACATGCAACATTTTATTTGGCGATTCTGTTTAAATAAAGTTATTTTTTAAACTGTTTGTATAGATCAAATGCATTCAAGCGTCAAAAGCTTACAGATTTAGTTTTTAAGGTAAATACTGCCATGGATATTCGAATATTTGACTATAACAAGTAAGTTTAACAAGCCTTACTTGTAGGTTTAGTTAACTTATACGCACGGCTTAAGTTTGTTAGGTGCTAGTTAAGACTGTGTGTGTAAAGCCATTATATTAAGGCTATCTGTGTGTGGGTAAATTAATTTAATCTTTACAGTCTAAAGAAAGAATTTTTTAAATAGTTTTTTTTTTAATTTTTAGCATTTTCCCTTCCAGCTAGGACATATTTTCGAATATCTTGGAGTTAAGTGGTTTGTGCTGTAGGTGTATCGATAGCAGGGCTTGATTAACGTTATTAAATTGTTAACGTTACCTGTGTTTCACAGAATAACCTTAGGAATAAATATTAACGTTAGGAAAAATAAATTTATTTTTATCGGTACATGAAATTAACGTTAAGAAAAAGTATTGTTATTAATTAACGTTATTTTATATAACGTTACGTATTTCCCTGCCTGCGCCCCGCCTCGAAGTGACAGAAAGAACATGCACTAGCTTCGTCGCGTCGGCTATTATCTACACTAATATTATAAAGAGGAAAACTTTGTTTGTATGTTTGTTTGTTTGTTTGTTTGTTTGTTTGTTTGTAATGAATAGGCTCAAAAAGTACTGGACCGATTTCAAAAATTCTTTCACCATTTGAAAGCTACATTATCCACGAGTAACATAGGCTAAATTTTATTATGGAAAAAAATAGGGTTCCGTGAGATATTTGGGTTTTTCGGACACAAGGTGTAAAAAATCAACCAGAAAAGTTACTTATTTTGCGTACGCTGCCTAAACTATAAAAGATAGAACCATAAAATGTTCTAACTAATTGTAGATCTTATAAATATCAACAAAAAAGTCCGCGACACACTATACCTAACTATGTCGAGTGACGCACAACAACCATTTTTTTATTAAGAAATCTTGATTTTTTTTTGGACTACATTTAAACGCGTTTATTTTACTCATGCTATTATTCCTTATCAAAATAAATTATTTCATCACTAAGTACAGTTTATGTAGATAATATTTGGTCTTTGAATAATTAAAATTGGACGTTTGGTTTTGAAGTTATGGCGAAATTAAAATATTACGATTTCTGCTGCACGGCCCGTTGCGAAGTGGGCGTCACCAAGGTGGGGGTGCGCGTGCGGGGTATATCTATCATCTATGAGTAAGGTATGAGGGAGTTTAGATCTATGGGTAAGGTACCCGCAGTATTAGTATCAGTATTGTACCCGTGCGAAGCCGGGGCGGGTCGCTAGTATTGTTATATTCTTAAATATTATTGTACCTACCTACCTACCTCAAACATGGATAAAACCGCTGCGCTACCGACGCTCCCTATATTATAACGTTATATATACCATAAATACTGTTATTTACAAAATAAAATAACGTTAGTATATAACGTTAAAAATATTGTTAAGTATCAAATAACGTTAAAATTAATATCGTTACCAAAGTATTTTTATAAAATGACCGTTAATTAACGTAATTTTTTGGTGTTATTTGGTAACGTTAACAAGCCCTGATCGATAGATAATGATCTATCGACACACATCACTAACATTGCTGTATCGGTTATTTATAAAATGGATGAACCTATTTTTCTCTGACCTAATTTTATAAATATTGTGTGCTGTATTATAAATGATTTTGGTAGATAACAGAACTTAGACTCCTCACTTATTAAACCCTCAGACCAAATAATAAAGTGAAGACAGAGTTCTGCGAATAACACAATGAGGCCGGTCTATGCCTCACCTTCAAATTACATTGAGTCACGCTCACACATACATATAACGAAACTACGCCTTACCTTGTAAGGCAAGCTGAAGCGGGGTGTATTTTTATGTAGGTAATGGTAGTGCGTAGCTACATGCTCTCGACATACATAAAGAAACCGGCCTCAGTTTTCATTTTACAAAGCTCTGTCTAGTTAAAACTAAAGTATCTTCACTTTTTTATTTGGTCTGAGATTATTTTCACGTAAAATTACAAGGATATTTTTTATTTTTATCATTTTAATTTTACTATGACTAAATAACATCATAAGCACATCAAAAACCTCGCATTTTCGTATTTATTACCTGCCCCTCATATCGTAATGTATCATTTTACTTGGCGCTTGACACTAAAAGGGCCGGTGATGGATAGCGGGCTCGACCATTCATCTTAATAATTCGTCAAACCGTACGCCGTAGATGCTTATAAAATTCTAAATAATGCGAGGTCATTGTAAGGGTATTTGTATATTGTATGTATAATATTATGTGCCTAGAGTATTTATTAAGTATCGAACAGAAGCACCGTATCGATTCTGTCTAAAAGACTTAACAACTTTAAATCATTATCTATAATTATTATTATATGTATAAAAGAAAGTCGTGTTAGTTACACTATTTATAAATCAAGAACGGCTGAAGCGTTTTGGCTGCAAAATGGTGGGAAGGTATATATAAAACCAGGAGAAGGACATAGGATACTTTTTCTCATTCCCGGGGGACTCAAAACTCGAGAACGCCTGATTTAGCTAATTTTGGTCTTGAAATAATTGTGGAAGTTCAGGGTAGGTTTAAACAGTGAGAAATATTGGAAAAGGTGGTAGGGTGTAGGTGTAGGACTAGGACGTAAGTTGCATTGTAGGTGTAGTTATTTGCTCATTTCTGTTCATATTTAAGACAGAACAACGTGTGTCGGGATACACTGATTGAAAAAGGTTATTAAAAACCTCCAACTGATTTTAACTATATATCCAACGATACCTCAGTTGATATAGTGTTTTTTTTTTTACTTTTAAACAATATGGCGTCCAATATCAGCAATTTTGATTTTTCCAATTTTCATGACTTCTATGACTGCGCCGTCATGACAAATCAAAAGACGTACATATCATTTCTCAAAATTAGCCCAGGAGTCGACTTTTGAGTCAGAAGAGTCAAAAATTACAATTTACAAAATTTGTAAGTTTTAGATGAGCCACAATTTCTTTTTCTTGCCAACATATATAAACAAATTCTAGCATAAATAAAGTTTTTTATATTATAAAAAACTAATATATTTCTTTGTATGAACTGGTGAAGACGCTAAACTGTCTCGCGTTGGAAGCTCATTAAAAGCTGCAAAGAAACATCATATTTTTAATTACAATGCGAGCGAGCGGAGCGAGCGAGGAAATTTTTGTCTATTTTACAAGTTAAACTATGAACTCTGAAAGACTGTGTGTACACTTGGAAAAATACAATAAAATCAACAGCCTTAAACAGAACATCACTACAAAATAATATAGTACATAATATTATGTTGTTTATATATTTTATTGCATTTGAATTCCGTAATTGAGACGCGCGGCCGCAGCAGATGTCCACGTCGCATCGCTCACGCCTTACGCCGTCTTTGAAAATCCCTTTTCCCTGCAGCCAGCCAGCCGAAGTGGCTATGAGATAGAAATTGTGTCATATCTTCGTTTATCAATTCAGAACGATTTTCAAACTTTTTTTAATAAAATAAACAATATTTTCGTATAGGTATAGTAAAAAGCTACAGCTTCACTTTAAAGAGCCGTAGGTTGCCGACCCCTGGCCTAGACGTGTTTGGTCTACCTAAATCCTGTTTTTTTATATATATATTCCGTGGTCTAAATAGTGCCACAAAGTTCCAAACCCGCATACATACATTATAGGTAGGTTCATAAACACATTGCCACTCCTTTGTGTCGTAATAGTCGAGTAATAAGGGTGTTTTTTTTTAAATAAAAAAACGAGTAAACAGATCGCCTGATGGAAAGGCACCTCGTCCGGTGGTGTATGTGTATCCTATTGTGTAGTCAATAAGTTCTACTTTGAATCGTTATCTTAAAAATACACCGCCGTGTCACGACTCACGTCGCGTCATAGTGTAATAATCTACACTAATATTATAAAGAGGAAAACTTTGTTTGCATGTTTGTTTGTTTGGTTGTAATGAATAGGCTCAAAAAGTACTGGACCGATTTCAAAAATTCTTTCACCATTCGAAAGCTACATTATCCACGAGTAACATAGGCTAAATTTTATTTTGGAAAAAAATAGGGTTCCGTAAGATATTTGGGGTTTTCGGACACAAGGTGTAAAAAATCAACCAGAAAAGTTACTTATTTTGCGTACGCTGCCTAAACTATAAAAGATAGAATCATAAAATGTTTTAATTAATTGTAGATCTTATAAATATCTACAAAAAAGTCCGCGACACACTATACCTATCTATGTCGAGTGAGGCACAACAACAATTTTTTTATTTAGAAATCTTGATTTTTTTGGGACTACATTTAAACGCGTTTATTTTACTCATGCTATTAATCCTTATCAAAATAAATTATTTTATCACTAAGGACAGTTTATGTAGATAATATTTGGTCTTTGAATGATTAAAATTGGACGTTTGGTTTTGAAGTTATGGCGAAATTAAAATATTACGATTTCTGCTCCACGACCCGTTGCGAAGTAGGCGTCACCAAGGCGGGGGTGTGCGTGCGGGAGGAGAGTTTAGATCTATGAGGTAGCCGCAGTATTATTATCAGTATTGTACCCATAGATTATACAGATATATACATTGTACCCGTGCGAAGCCGGGGCGGGTCGCTAGTAATACATATGGAAAAATATTTAATACTTTTATACTATACATATATATTTCAGATTTTTATTATATAATACACATATTTAGTACACATCCATGACCCAGGAATACAGAAAACTTTTTGTTCCCTGGCGGGATTCGAACCCGCGACCTCCGGCTTTGGCGCCAACGCGCTAACCAGGGTGATCTGACGCTTAAACTTAAATATTTTGCTTTAGCTTTTGAAAAATATCAATACTCTTTTCCAACGGGTTGAGTAAAAAGACAAACTCGGCTCCATATATGATTGCTCGCAAATGTTTGTGTAGGTTATTTGCCGTAGAGCAAATTGTTTCCAACTGCAAGGAAATTAATGTTAGCTTTGCCGGGAGTTTAGTTAGAGCGTTGGACTGAAATATGTTATATTTGGGGTTTCTGGTACTCGAAAATAGTCTGTTAATAGCTTTGAGTATCCAACCAAGTATGGTTGGATACTCAAAGATTAATAGATTTCGCTTAGTACCCATCGTAATTAAACCTGAGGTTTAAAGGTGTACTCACTTAATTTTTAGTTATTCCGTGTTGAACCCCTAGATTTTCCAGCGGCGTGCTCAGAATTATGACACTGGGTATGCGGCAGAGTAGTCGGTCACAAAAACTTTTTTTTATAGATATTTAGCATAGCCACAGCCAAGCTACGGATCTCTAAGTCGGAAACCATGCCAACAGAACTAACAGAACTTCATAACTTTTAACATGAAACTTTCGAGTTACATTCCCTTTTTGCTGATTTAATTGTTGTAACTCGGGTACACACCTACCTTTAGACACCATTTGAATCTTTTCACTGAATGACAATTGTGAGAACTTATTATTTTTAATTTTTAATAAACACACATTTTCAACACAACAATTTCAAATAACATTTTTAAAAAATCAAATCAATTAAAAAGCAAATCACTACAATTTTTATAGAACTTCAGTAATAAACTGTTAAATGTACACAATTTCAAATGTTAAAATGAAAAATCTTTTAAGAAAACTATAAATATTAAATATAATAGCAAACGAAAAATAACAATGCGTTTTCACATGAAAAAATGGCTTCATTGAAACACATTTCTGATATTTAAACAAATAAAACCTTACTAAAACAAAATTGCATCATGTGCATACATGAGTAAAGATTTTACGTCAATTATAATTCTGTGGCCCTAGTGAAAAGGGGTACAAGTCCGATTTTGTCGAAAATGAGTTTATTATACCAAAATGATCAGAAATAAATGCTCTATCGATTGGTGTAAACGGATCTGAGCTATCTCTAAAAACAACAAAGTTTCTTGGTGTATATGGGTCTAACTAACACAAAAAAAACTACAAAAGTCGGATCCAAGTATATCTGTATTGTTTTAAACTGAAAAATAAAAAAAATATCTTGTGTTTTTTAATCTAAATTAACATAAACTACCTTCTTTTTTATAAAATTGGTGTTTACCAATACAACAAGAGTTGGTCCTTAAAAATGACTTAGTGAGTAATGATGTTACTGGACATCAATCTGTTTTCACCAAAATAAATGACAAAAGTCTAGTATAACTCAGTTTAGATCAGTATTCACAATACGCTATTGTGAAATCAATAAATGTAATGTAGTACTACTCTAGTTGTATCCTACGAATGGTATTCATTTTACGTGTAAAACGATATAAATCGTCGATGCGGGGGACTGGTGCGGGTGTGTGGAGGGCGCATTGCGCCCGCGCCCCTTCAGTTTGAAATTATGAAAAAGCTAAATAAACTTTCTACTTAAGTTATAACAGTCATATTTGACTGTTGATGACTAACTAAGTCTCGCTTTTTCTCATTAGAAATTACAATCGGCCCATCGTAAGACTTGGATATACATTTAGTTTAAAAAATACTTGGGAACGGTGATTTTCCGCGTTTTCTTTGCAAATGCACTATATACCATTCATTTTGACCATGTATTTTGTAATGGAATTGAGGAAATTCTCCTTTTTTATATTTAAAAGCTGCACACTCAGATAAGTTGAACTTCTTTTTATTTTCATCCATTTTCTTTTGTTAGAGTGGCCCTTTTAAATAACTCGCAAAATCTAGAAATAATTCTGAATGCATTACTATAACAGTAAATGGTTTCTTTTTACTGCATGTTCGGACAAGTTGATACCAATCCCGCGGATGATGAATGTCCATTTGAGTTTTTTTCTTGGCCTTCTCAATTAATGTATGATCCACGTCACAATCCATGTGGGTATGACTTAGTACTAAAAAATTATGCGTTATGGTTTCCACATTTGTATTATTATGCACAGCAAACAGGAACATAGATACAACGTGAATAATAAATAATAAACCCCAGCATCAGATCTTTTTATACTAATCTAATAAGTGATGATAACGATGATCAGCATCCTCTTCTTAATAATGACTGGTCAGATGAGATTTCCTAATATTTTTATTTTGCTAACAACAATATTAACAATATTTTGTTGTCATATTTGACTGTTAAAGTTATAACAGTCAAATATGACTGTTATAACTTAAGTAAAAAGTTTATTTAGCTTTTTTCATAATTTGAAACATTATCCTTTACACGGATCGTTTCTATACTAAGCGGTTATAGATAAGTACTTAAATTTTCAGGAGCATTTTTTCTTTTGTTAATTTGTGATTTTGTGAATGAAAAACTCACATTTCTCTCAACTAAAAATAAAATCAATGTTATGTAGATTCACTACATAACATTGATTTTATTTTTAGTTGAGAGAAATGTGAGTTTTTCTCTTAATATTTTTGTATTGTACTACAAAAGAGATTGTTACTTAACTACGTTATCTTAAGTTAACTCTTATTTTGTAAAAAATAAAATATATATTAATTTTGTATTCTTTTCGTTTTATTTTTGTTAAAATAATGGATATAAGTTGCACAAAGTAGTTCATATAAGTCTACATATACCACACGCCACGTATAAAATCTTTGTAGAAAAGACGCTAAGATATTATTTTTCATAATTTTGACTTTTTTTTTGAGTCGAATTAAACTACACAGTCAAACACATACTTTTTATTAAGTGAGCCATTAAATATTTCTTTTAATTACTTACTTATCATAAAAGTTATTCCAAATGCGTATTCCTTTTCACATAACAGAATTCACAATTTACTTATGTGATAAAGGGTATAAGTTATTTTATACCCTTGAGGAATTTATTTTTTCGTGGATATAAGTCATTATCTTAAAAAATATTAAATTTACATAAAAAACAACTTAATAATAATAAAGAGCATACTCTGTTTACCTACAAAAATATCACATGTATTATTTAGCTAGCAGTTTAAAGAAGCTACACGAGGACAAACACGAAATTTTTGCGCGCTGAGTGTTTTTTGCCTCTCCTGTAAAGTTGTAATTTTAGACTTAAACCCCTTTTCACTAGGGCCACAGAATTAGTCGCATTATAGGCCACCGTGCCACGAATATACCCGATTACTTCCGAGACCCGACAACTGCCGAACTTCGCCGAAGTCGATAGCATGCCGCTGGAGGCGGACGAGTCGCGCCTTGGGATATTCATAGGTGTGTGCGTTTGCGAACTGTGTACGGACACTAAAATTGCTACACACATGCGAACAAATCTCCTGCGAGACGACAAGGTATGACTCATGAGTCGCATCACCAATATACGCCTGGCAAACATAATGTTCATGCAAATAGGTGCTATTATAAAATATTAGGCGTTTTTAAGTTATTATATTTTATGTATTCATTTATTTACTATTAATTAAAGTCATCTAAAACGTACGAACGTTTTATTAAAATATCTGTGAAGTAAAGCACTGCATTTCTGCCTTTAAGGAGCGCACGCCCCTGAGATTTTCAAACCCCTACGGAGTTATACTGAGAAGGGTAGAAATCTATAGGCTAAACAAAGTATAAACTTTATTTTCTTTATAATTATATACTCATTATATTTACATCTTTCAAGGTGCATAGTCCATGCTGACTCTTGTCGAAAGGCCGTGATAAGTAAATACGAGTGGAAAAAGTTAAAGAAGTTTATGTAAATAAAATGTGTAATGATGATGATGATGAATTAGTAATTCTATTATATTTCAAAGTTTCAAAAGTTAAGAAAATGGCATCGGTGTGTACGAAAACTTGATAAGCAATTTTGTTTCGTTTGCAATGTCAGCGATACATTTTGACTATCGGACTGAACAGCGGCAACTGAACAGCGAGCCTTTTCAGTTGCCTGGATCAAATTCGACATCTAAATCAGTAGCGGCTGTCATTTACATCCATACACTAAGCTACAAGCAGGGCAAAAAGTTTTGACCTAAACCACATATTACTAATACCTGATGATGCTCAAAAATCTTCAACAAAATTTAAACGAATAAGTGCCTTTTTGCTGTTAATAAATTTTCATAATTCATAACGTGAATTTTTATCCGAACACCAGACACAATATTATGATAATAACTCACGATACTCACATACGCAGATACACACACACCACACACATTTCTGTTCGCATGCATTATATAATATTTAACGTTTATCTTAATAATAATCATTCTTATAAGTTTTACGAAAACAAGCTTCATTCCTATTGGCCTTATTTTTAATTCTATTCCTATGAGGTTATTCACCGCTTTTTATAAATAATTTCTATCCACTCCAAAACATTTAAGTTGTCGGGTATTTACTTTTATCTGAAAATGGACCGTGTATGCATTTCCGGGCTTGCAACACGAGCACTATGCACTAAACGCAAGCGGCGCAAGACAATTTGCATCTGCCACGGATGTATAAGCGATGGAAGTAACCAAAAACATTGTTCTAGATTAAACGTTGATAAAACAGTCTTTCGCAATGTATACCTCGAATAATATGGATATTGTTCAGTAATTTTAAATGTAAATTTCTCTGTTCTCTGTGGAACAAAAAATACTTATGAAATAGTAATTTCGATACGTCCGCGTCACTTAAATATGTTGAGTGTGGCCCATACGGTAACTAGCGACTAAGCGGTGTTTAGTGAGGCGCGAACTCTGGGCTGTTTAATTGCCGAGTTGTAGTTAACTCTGCTACGCTACTGTCAACTGGTTTCGAAAATCTTCAGAACTACTTAATGTTTTTGATTAATACAAAAATTTATGTGTCTGTATACATAATTGCATTACTCATACAAGTAACTTTACATACATGTAACATTCTCCATTATACTACTTGTGATAATTAAAATAACGTTATAAGTTACAGTTATAACAAAGATATTTTTGCCTGTATGTCATATTTTGATGATTTCCTTAAAAATGCTTAGCTCTAATGTAGGCGTCATTACATACAGTAATGATTTTATTTTCCCATGGTTACTCTACGGCGAGTTTTTTTTTTCATAACCTACCAACTACTGAAATCCATCACCTACCCTAAGCTTGTCGTCTCCATTGGCTGTACATCCGCGCAGTCGTTAGAGGCCGCATCGCATACAGGCTTGATTGCGATGGCGACGGGTTTGCGTATCGTTGCGGAATACCGGCGCATGTCGAGATTTATATATACTATATTAGGTGTATAAGGCGCTGATCGACAGGGTGGAATAATCACGCTATTCCTGTACCTTAATTTCCGTACCTAGAATCTCGGTTCGGTTAATGCACTGACTCATTTGCTTAGGCTTCAAATCATGCACGCGCGAGCGGAACAGACTGACTACTGCTATAATAATATATTTTTACACTTTACTGACAACTGAGTCGAGATTCGAGGAACGAGAATTAGGGTCCCTATAGCACATTCAAAAGTGCACAGTTTGCCAAATGTTTTTATAATACAGTCATGAACACAGCGATTGTTGCCAAATATTGCAGTTGGTTTACTCATTTAAAAGCCAATAAATATCAGAAAACAGCATAACGTGTAGTGTACGAAGCGAAAGAGTACTTTTGTGCTTCTTAAAATATATTAGTTATTTCTTCTTCATCTGTTTTGTTTTCGTCAATAGATCTTATTTTATTGGATTCCTGATGTAAAGAAAATGCTTAGTACAAGTGTGACGTTCAAAGGCGTAGTCACTTAGATAAAGATTAGGTACGCCGAAATCAAACACACATCGTCTATTCTTGCCTCAATTGACAAAAATGGATAACTTGGTATATTTGCCTGTCCCGTTGAGTCTAATAATCTTTTCTTACTGACGTAACCGATGGCATATATTTTATTCGTCATCCTGATATAAAATTTAGGCCGGGACTGCGAGATTTTCAACTCTATTGTAGCAATAAAAATAGTCCAAAGTTCTATTTTTATTGCTCTGAATTTTCTTCGGTCTTCCGGATTCCGGAAAGTATAGTCCCAGGCTTATTTGAATTCTGTGTGCCCGAACATACCATGGAGTCTAGCCACCGTCATCCACTACAGTACCTAACGTTATTTTACGTAAGTCGATCAGCGGCTTAGGTCAAACCGAATCGCAGCAGCTTTTTAATTGTACGTTGCTTGCAGTATGTTAGTGATTCAACTTGAGAACTTCATACCAAAGGAGCAGGGGGATTTGACAGGTTTCAATAGTCGAAGCCATAACCAAAGATTTTTTATCTATTTTTATTTAGGGATTTGTATCTAAGGGTATGTCAATCCCGTTATATGCTATACATATTATATTATAACTCTCCACACCGATCTCGGTGACCGTGGCCAGTTTCATTAAAACCAGGCCAGTTACGCAGGAGTAATTTTATAGTGCCCAAGTGTGTGCGCAGTACACAAGAGCACTCTCTCTCTTTCTTTACTCTCATAATTCAGTGGAACGGGTAACTGACACGACTGGTGAGAGATCAGGCGCAGGACCGACTTTTTACATGCCCATCCGACGCATGGATCATCTTTCTTGTCGCACAATCAGATGATCAGCCTGCATTGTCCTAACCAAACTTTGAAAAAAATTGTTTTCCAATGCGGGAATCGAACTCACGACCCCTGTGTTCAGAGCCAATGCTCTAACCACTAGACCACGGAGGCTGTTATTCCGTGTGGATGCTATACAAAATATATTATTTTACACTACACTATCTTCGAAACTGCCAAAGATAAATATTTACATAAGGTTAGATGAGGCAAGAAGGTACTTTAACGGTCTTTCCGGGTCAAGATGAATTTACCTACGTGTTAGACAACCGATGTTACGTCCGCCTTCTTCCCCGGTCGTTTCAGCACCAAAACAAAAGCTACTAAGACGCAGGGACGCAGCAAGCAGGGGGAAGGGGTCAATTCTGAGAATTCGCATACCACGCGACGTCTGTGAGGCTACACGTCACTGGTTAAAGGTTAAAATAACGTTATAAGTTACAGTTATAACAAAGATATTTTTGCCTGTATGTCATATTTTGATGATTTCCTTAAAAATGCTTAGCTCTAATGTAGGCGTCATTACATACAGTAATGATTTTATTTTCCCATGGTTACTCTACGGCGAGTTTTTTTTTTCATAACCTACCAACTACTGAAATCCATCACCTACCCTAAGCTTGTCGTCTCCATTGGCTGTACATCCGCGCAGTCGTTAGAGGCCGCATCGCATACAGGCTTGATTGCGATGGCGACGGGTTTGCGTATCGTTGCGGAATACCGGCGCATGTCGAGATTTATATATACTATATTAGGTGTATAAGGCGCTGATCGACAGGGTGGAATAATCACGCTATTCCTGTACCTTAATTTCCGTACCTAGAATCTCGGTTCGGTTAATGCACTGACTCATTTGCTTAGGCTTCAAATCATGCACGCGCGAGCGGAACAGACTGACTACTGCTATAATAATATATTTTTACACTTTACTGACAACTGAGTCGAGATTCGAGGAACGAGAATTAGGGTCCCTATAGCACATTCAAAAGTGCACAGTTTGCCAAATGTTTTTATAATACAGTCATGAACACAGCGATTGTTGCCAAATATTGCAGTTGGTTTACTCATTTAAAAGCCAATAAATATCAGAAAACAGCATAACGTGTAGTGTACGAAGCGAAAGAGTACTTTTGTGCTTCTTAAAATATATTAGTTATTTCTTCTTCATCTGTTTTGTTTTCGTCAATAGATCTTATTTTATTGGATTCCTGATGTAAAGAAAATGCTTAGTACAAGTGTGACGTTCAAAGGCGTAGTCACTTAGATAAAGATTAGGTACGCCGAAATCAAACACACATCGTCTATTCTTGCCTCAATTGACAAAAATGGATAACTTGGTATATTTGCCTGTCCCGTTGAGTCTAATAATCTTTTCTTACTGACGTAACCGATGGCATATATTTTATTCGTCATCCTGATATAAAATTTAGGCCGGGACTGCGAGATTTTCAACTCTATTGTAGCAATAAAAATAGTCCAAAGTTCTATTTTTATTGCTCTGAATTTTCTTCGGTCTTCCGGATTCCGGAAAGTATAGTCCCAGGCTTATTTGAATTCTGTGTGCCCGAACATACCATGGAGTCTAGCCACCGTCATCCACTACAGTACCTAACGTTATTTTACGTAAGTCGATCAGCGGCTTAGGTCAAACCGAATCGCAGCAGCTTTTTAATTGTACGTTGCTTGCAGTATGTTAGTGATTCAACTTGAGAACTTCATACCAAAGGAGCAGGGGGATTTGACAGGTTTCAATAGTCGAAGCCATAACCAAAGATTTTTTATCTATTTTTATTTAGGGATTTGTATCTAAGGGTATGTCAATCCCGTTATATGCTATACATATTATATTATAACTCTCCACACCGATCTCGGTGACCGTGGCCAGTTTCATTAAAACCAGGCCAGTTACGCAGGAGTAATTTTATAGTGCCCAAGTGTGTGCGCAGTACACAAGAGCACTCTCTCTCTTTCTTTACTCTCATAATTCAGTGGAACGGGTAACTGACACGACTGGTGAGAGATCAGGCGCAGGACCGACTTTTTACATGCCCATCCGACGCATGGATCATCTTTCTTGTCGCACAATCAGATGATCAGCCTGCATTGTCCTAACCAAACTTTGAAAAAAATTGTTTTCCAATGCGGGAATCGAACTCACGACCCCTGTGTTCAGAGCCAATGCTCTAACCACTAGACCACGGAGGCTGTTATTCCGTGTGGATGCTATACAAAATATATTATTTTACACTACACTATCTTCGAAACTGCCAAAGATAAATATTTACATAAGGTTAGATGAGGCAAGAAGGTACTTTAACGGTCTTTCCGGGTCAAGATGAATATACCTACTTTTGTATGGTTCATTTTTGCTTCATCTGACAATAAGTAGATAATTTTTATTTTTAAAAACAAATTTTCTTTAAATCTAGTACAATTCCAAAAATATATCTAAGAAAAATCTTGTCTACAAGATAAACATACTTTTCAGGATATTTTTTTTACTTGAAAACATCTTATTTAATTTTTATAATATTAGTTAGAAGTGCTTAGCTCTTACAGAAGTATTTATCACAAAACTTCATTCATTAAAATACATATTTACCGTCATAAAATTCAAAATTTAAAAGTCTGTAAAACTGTAAAATTATCCTAAAAGCCCTGTTAACCTAATTTGCGATTCGGACTACTCTACGTGGATATGAAAATATAATCACAGGCGCATATAGAACATTTAATTTTAAAAGTATTTTCAGGGTTCTGTACTTCGGAACCTTAATAGTTTCGTCACGTCTGTCAGTCTGTCTTTGGCTTAACTTCGAAACAGTTAGAGCTAAAAGATGAAAAAGAGATGTTCTAGAAATATATGAGGCGTGGGCTAGCACTATGTACACTATAATATAGTGTACATAGTGCTAGCCCACGCCTCATATATTTCTATTATATTATATGTAAATATAGCTACATAATATAATAACTGTTTCTTATTCTTTATTTTATTAAATTTCACTTCGTATAATGTACATTTAAAATAACTTAGTTAAGGAGAGCAACACAACGTAAGATAAAACATGGCGAATCAGAACAGAATTAAACAAAGAATGTCATTTTGACAATGTCATGACTTTTGACAAAGAAAAACGTATGACATTCAAGAAGACGTCTCTTCCTAAAACTGTCAACTACGTCAAAAGTCAAGTCAAAACAACTGTCATGGGGTAAAAACTCACGGTAAAACACTCTTCAAATAATCATTTTTGTACGCATGTACCCTTCTTAAATTATTATTTTTTTGTATTTTTATGAAGTTTCCATATTTTTTTTCCTATTTACGTATGTGGTGTACATAGAGCTGGCCCAAAATCAAAAATCTCTTTTTCATTGATAAGCATATTTACCTCACCGTCAAAGTGCTGAAATGAAATGACTAAAAATAATTTCTGCTACCTCCCCTAGTGTACTAGTGTACGTGCACTGGGAATATATTTTTTCTTGAGTCCACCCCATAGTGAAGGTTTCATTAGAAAGGTCTTAATAACATTAAGAGGTTGCTAGGACGAGTTTTTGATGTATGTATCGGTTTATGATGATCCAATTAAAAACGCATTTTTGTTTAAATAAATGTCTTCACCCCTCTCAAAAGTAGCCTATGTCCTTCCCCGTAGTCTACTCTTTATCTGTGATAAATTTCATGAAGATCAGACCTTCAATTATCCTCGTATTTAAAGTAGACTTTAACTATACTTTGATTGTATTATGAGTGAAGCGACATGTTACCATAAAATGATTTTGTGAAGTTTGGACCAATCGAGCGCGTTTGACCCTTGTTTAACGTTTACGAGAATACCTGTTTGGCAGTTATAGCGTATCAGGAGTCAATTGTTATGCACGTTTTATCAAGCAGAATTGATAAAACGTGCATTGCAGTTAGTGCCTCGGTTAGAACATGAAAGAGAAAAGACTGTATCCCACTGAAAGCGTACATTATCACGCAATAAAAAGCAGCCTATGTTCTTCCCCTTGTCTATTTTATACTTGTGCCAAATTTCATGACAATCGGTTTAGTAGTCTTACGTGAAAGCTTAACAACAAAACAAATAAATTCAGATTAATTTTAACTAGCTTTTTCTTGTGGCTCCACCCGAAAAGTACGGTATTGCTGTAGCATTTCTGTGAAAATACCGTAAATTTTATCCCGATAATTTGTACTTTACTATACTATAAAATGCTATAAAAAGTAGCCTATTCAGTAGCATATACAGTAAGTATATAAATTCAGACTAAACAACTACATTCGGATCTTCTCATGTAGAGGGGCAAAGCCCCTGGTCATGATTCCCCGCCCAAGGCCCCTTTCAAAGGGCCCGGCGCGTGACGACAATACAGAATTTCATCGTAATATGTTCTGTAGTTTTTGCGTGAAAGAGTAACAAACATCCATCCATCCACAAACTTTCATATTTATAATGGTAGTAGAATATTAGTAAGGATGGTAATAGCACGCTATTTTAGTATAATATTTCGCTACAGCCATCTAAATTTCAACTAAATACTTACCTTAATCTATGCCTCAACTTGCGCAAAACTTTGAAACTCGTACCTATCATTTCGGGAACTATAAATTATAATATTTAGATTCTAGAGCATAAATGTACAAATGCACGATCGCTATCTAAAATTAGCGCTTGGAGATTTAGCATGTTCTGAAAATGACGATAATATGAAACATATGAGTACATGATAATTTCTGTGCATATTAGGAATAGGCTTAATGGAACAAATATTCAGACACATTCTAGACTTTTGTTTTTGGTATCTAGTATTTGCAATAACCTAATTTATTGCAAATACTTTGACGACCTCTGTGGCTCAGTTATTAGCGCGTTGGCGCTGAAGTCTGGCTCGCAGGTTCTAATCCCACCAGGGAAGAAAAAGTTTTTTGTCTTCCTCGGTCATATTAAATATATTGTGTGTATTGTATAAAAAGTATTACTTAGTATAAAAAGTGCGAAATGTCAAGATCGAGAACTTACCACGGGACGAGACCATTTGGATGAAAAAGGCTAGAGACGAACGATAGAGGTACGTGGAAGTAAACGCAACGTGGTGCGCACTTTTTAACATTGCGATTCAAAATTTAAGTTTGTTCGCTAAACCAAAATATAATGAGAGTTTTTAAATTCACATCTGACATGACAAAGACCGTCGGGCTACCAGACGGTTGATAGAAAAAGAATCGAAAATTCTTATTGACCGTTTTCGATACCACTTGCACCACCAGATGACGCTTTGTGTGCGTTGGGTCTGCCCCTTCACGGCAGAAAAAATATCAAACACCTTCATTATACACGTTTCAGAAAAGAAGCATAGTGCTGCGTAGTGTGGTGCAGCTCACAATTAGTACTTGTAGCGGACCAATCAGCGCACAGTCCTGAATCGCGCTATCGAAGTTTTTGAAGTTCGGACCGAGCATACCAGGTGGTACACTCGGTCGGAGATCTCCCTTTGGGGTCTGCCACCACATTCCCACATACTCTTGCAATGAAACGTGTTATATCTTTTTAACCGACTTCCCAAAAAAGGAGGCGGTTATACGTTCGGCTGTATATATTTTTTTTTTTTTTTTTTTTTTGTATGTTCAACGATTACTCCGCCGCCTGTGGACCGATTTTCAAAATTTTTTCTGTGATGTATAGGGTGTAATCCCAAATTGGTCCTTTTGATATCAAAGTGGTGACCTGATGATGGGATCCATGAGGAATCGAGGGAACTCCTCGAAATTTATATGGACACATATGGTGATTTTGACTTTTTCTGAAGTAGTTCAAGCATATGCTACCAAAAAGTAAGATTTTGCTCCAAGGTATACCCTGGATCCAAAAGTACAGTATAGAACTCCTGACTCCTTATAGATACATGTTTGGGGATTTCGGCGTTGTTTAAAGAACTGCAAGCATATGCCACCTTGTCAGTTAGAGTAATCATCATCATCATCACCACTATCACACCATACATCATCAGATTATGATGATATAAAAGGTATTTCTCATAGTATTTTACACTAACACGGAGATCATTGAACATTATTCTGCCGTTTATGAACCTATTTGCAAAATTCTTTTGTTGTTGTAAAGGGTTTAATTCGAAATTAGTCCTTTAGTCACTAAAGTGGAAACCTGATGATGCGAGCCATGAGGAATCGAGGGAACTCCTCAAAATTTATATCCACACATATAGTGATTTTGACTTTAACTGAAGTAACACAAGCATATACTACAAAAAAAATAAGATATTGTACCTAGGTATACCCTGGATCCAAAAGCACTGTACAGAACTCCTCAGTCTTTAAAGATGTGCGTTTGGAAATTTCGGCATTGTTTAAAGAACTGCAAGCATAATTATGCCACTTTATAACTTACAGTAATCATCATCATCATCTTAATAGCAATACCTAATGGAAGCTTGGCGAGTATTTAATTATACATTCGATCGTTTAGTTTAGACGTTCTTAAGACGTATTAATAACTTAACAAAATATATCACTAAAAAGGGTGAAATTATTATTTTTAAACAAAAAATTAAACCGACTTCCAAAGTAAAAATACACAAAAAAGTATGAAATAAAACTTAATCTCTAAATAATTCCCCTTTCAAATTCGGCTAAAATTTTTACTATTTCTCTACTCAATCTTATTAATTTTGAAGTCGGTACCAGCAAATATGAACGTAAGTTGTATAAAATATTGTAGAATATTGTTTGGGCTGGTGCCGATTTCAAAATTAAGAAGATTGAGTAGAGAAATAGTAAAAATTTTAGCCGAATTTGAAAGGGGAATTATTTAGAGATTAAGTTTTATTTCATACTTTTTTGTGTATTTTTACTTTGGAAGTCGGTTTAATTTTTTGTTTAAAAATAATAATTGTAGTAAATATTGTAAGTTCAATTTTGAATCGCTAATCGAATCGAAACCACGACGTCCAAAGTCGAGAGCCAAGCTTTAAACCACTGGACCACCAAGTTGCGCTAGCTTAAACAGTATAGTATCGCCTGAGTTTATATCTACAATGCATTTATATCCCCGTACAACTCAGTATAAAACAAAACAATGCATTGTCATTAACAAAATCTAGCGAGACGGCGCGACTTCCTGTGCTCACATATGGCGGACGAGAGGCATTGTGAAAAACCCCTTTGCAGTTATAAAAAAGCTTAAAACGTCCACCCGCCAAAAAGAATTCACGCTGATTTTAAATTTAAGTTTTATGTGACAAGTTTTTGTATAGAGAAAAAGAATAGAGTTTTTATGTTGTATAAATTAAATATTGCTTATATTGGATTGACAAAACTAATTTGATAAGTACCAATTTATTCCCCGGTCTTCAAAATTGTTTTCATACACAAACATTTTCTATTCCACTACCTGCTGGTTGATTATTATAATTCAATTTTGAAAATCGAACTCACTTACTTATTACACAAAACAATGGAGCAAAAGACAATACATTTATATCTTAAAAGCTATGCTCAAATAGAGTATTAAAATTTTTAATTTAGACAATGCCGAGTATTGTTTTGTGTCTGCAGTAGTAATTGATGGCTAGAGGGTCTATTTTTGAAAAGAAACTCGCTCATTGGCTTTCTTTCCTTGGAGAACAAAGGAATGGCTTGAGATTTCCACATTATTTCTGTTTGCTAGTAATAATGGCCGAAGAATTCGAAGAACAAATATAGAAGAAAGTTAATTGTTCTAACATTTTGCAATTTGTACACCAAATATTTTCGGACTGTCTCTAAGCTTTCTTATCCAAAAGTATTAGTTTTAGGAAAATATTGGAATTATTTTGGAAGTTTTCGACTTTAAGTTCTTCTGCACAAAATATGTCTTCACTTATGCAGTAATTAATCACGTGCCCAAATTTTCTGTGATTGATTTTAACATCCCACGACTTCGTGAGATCAAATCCTGTGGAAACCGTACATTTTGCAGATTAAAAAATGTCCTTAACCTATGTCTTTCCCCGTAGTCTACCTATAAGTGTGCAAAATTTTATCAAAATCGGTTCAGTTATTTCGGAACTTATTCAATTTAATTAACAAACATGCCAACAAACTAATATTTCCTCTTTATAATATTAGTATAGCAGTATAGATTTACTAAAAATATTCAGTTTTTCTAGTAAACGTTGAAATTTTCATTATGTTCATAGCGGCAGCTGCATAGTTGTACTTTGTGGAATTAAAGTCTGAAATTGTGTTAGTTTCCTTTTTTGTCTCTGAGCGTAAGTTATTTTCGCTCTTCGTGCTATTTTTAGGTAAAATCCGGTACACCATTTTAAAATACAGCGATAATACATAAGATAAAACAGCGTGATTGTTTACGCAGGTCTTACCAGAGAGTAATCGCAACTAAATACAATCAACGTCCATGTCTGACAGCTGCCAACCCCTTGAACGTCCACGCGCGCGCTGATATAATAATGCGGTCGAGCGCCAGATACCGTCATCGATTTAAAGCCTATTTTCTAACAAACTACAACTGTTACGGCAAATTTAAAAAATACCTGTATAAAGCTGATATTATAAGAAATCAAAATATGTGAAAAGTAAGTTATAACTCTTATCGTAAATAGTACAAAAAATGAAACTTTACAACAATTTTTACCTAAATTGCGTAAAATATTAAATAATTACACGTTTTTACGTAATTTTTCGTAACATACCTTAAAACTATTTACATATTAATAAACTAGATTATATAAGCTTTTTTTTTGATACCAATATTTAATTACTTAGAGGGATGAGTGTATTACAATAAAAGAAAACAATTTACCCATTCCTGCATGAATTTGATATCGCCCATGTCTAAATCCTGAGAATTAAATAATAAAAATATGTAATCCTTTCTTGTTTTGCTATATTTATTTCATTTAAATATTCACATATAATAACGGTGACCTATTTTTTCAATTACAAGAAGTATTTTACTACATTAAACATTATATCATACAAAAACTTAACGAAAAACCGACAAACAACGGCAAATTTTTGCTTGTCGATTTTAACTCATTTATAAGCATCTTATTAGACTGTGGATGCTTATAATTTGTAGATATTCTGAAATAATGATTCTCCAGGATTATTTCAATATATAACACCTAATACAATTGTATAATAAATACATTTTTACTTACATTTTAAAGACGGCACTCACAGACACATCAAAACTTGACTCTAGTGTTTGTAAACAATTTTTTTCATAATGATGGTGTCGCCCGACGTACTGTTTTACCAACCCAAAAGACGGGTAATTTAATAAAGAACCATCTAGCGAAACACTTGTGTACCTCTTGAACACTACCACAGATAAAAACACGTTTAAGTGGAGCGAGTCATCTGGGCTGCTCTAGTCGCCCTAACGGTTGGCGCCAAAAAGTTTTGGGCGACTATAGTCGCCCGGACGTTTGAGTGGATAAGACTGAGAAAGTTTTATCTCGATCTGTAAACAGGGTACCTTAACCCGATTGTCATTGTTTTAGGCTCAAATTATAGCTGACTAAATTGTCCAGAGGAATTTTTCTCAAATTTTTTATATCTTTCTTCGTTTTCAAAATATCGATCGCAAAAATCAAAAATTCGCAAAATTTTTTCACTATTTCGATCATATCTTTTTTCATTTTTGACTTTTAAAATACTTCTTTTTTCCCCTTACAGTTCTCGTAACGTGTTTTGAGCTTTTTTGAATATCATGTCTTCACAAATCTCCAAGATATAATACAACTCTCTGTGAAATCGGATCCTACACTGGAGCGAACGAAAAGACATTTCCAATGTCAAAAACAGTAAAAATAAAAGCTAAACATATATTGGAAAGCTAGCTAGGCTATTTGATATTCAAAAAGGTCAGCTCACACCGAAAAGCGACGCGACGTGGTGCTGCATTTCTAAGATAGCGTTTCAAAATTGAACTTTATTCACTACGCAACTTAGGCCTTTACATCCGTTAATGGACGATTTATACAGTATTCTCCGAGCGAAGTACTGTAGTGCCTGGGACAGTTGGTTTATAAATGTCGTATGGTTGCCCAAACACATACGGCATTCTCCACAACATAGTCAGCCTAGTCCAGAGGAATGACTGGTCAATAAGTCGGGGGCCGACTATGTGCAGGTTTCCTCACGATGTTTTCCTTCACCGTTAGAGCGTCCGTATAATGTACTTGAGATCTGAAAAAGTCTCATTGGTACACGCCACAACCTGGGATTTGAACCTGCACTCTCTCTAGTGCGAACCAAACGGTCAACCCACTAGGCCACGGAGCTCCTTCACTACGCAAGAAGATATGTGTTTCATTGCAATAGCGGCGCCGTGCTACGCATCCGGGTGTAGCTCATCATTCGAAATCTTGCAAACATGTATCTTGAGTAAATATAACATACTCTAAAGGTTGAATATCTTCAATAAAATATGTCTTGATATTATTATTTGCTCCGTGATTTCAAACGAGCCCCGCTCAACTTGGCTCGCTGTGTGCAAGCTGCTCGCAAATATTATCATGAACTTCAAACTTCCAATGAAAGCTTAGTTTGCTTGATCTAATAAATATTACTACAAGTCGCCCTGTGGTTGAAATTCTACAATGAATCAAATTTTAATTTAAATATAAGCCTTTGGCAGGCATTCCTCCGTTTAAACCTTGAATGTGCCAAATTTCACACTGATCCCTTCGCACAATTCTCGTAAAACCGTACTTGAAATTTTTGTTTCACGTGTTAATATAATGATGATGGAATGTTTCACTAGGCAACCTATAGTATCAGATCCGGTGTAGGTACCACTTTTAGACCTTATTACTTGGATAAAAAGTTCAAAAGTGGTACAGCGAATGTACCTATTACCTAAGACTACCTTAGATTTAGCGCCTTAGACCTTTCACACGGAGAACCGCTAAACGGATTTTAATGGGATTTGGCACGCCGATAGTTCGTAGCCAGGATTAACACCTTAGCCAGTTTTTATATTTTTTTGCGGGAATACAACATTTTTCAAATAAAATGCCCTCCAATTTAACGGAATTTAAAACTCTTAGCGCTTAAAGTATACAAAATGTTTTGGCAAAATCTAAATATCTTCCAGTGGACGCTTGACCCAAATTCCGCCTCCAGATTTCAATATTCCGGATTTCCGAGAATATTTGCATTTACTTTCGTTTCATGTATCATTGTTGCTTGCCTACGTTTATTTAATATTTATAGGTATTTTGAGCAAAGTAAATAAATGAAAACAGAGGTTTAAATATTGTATGTAACTTTCGTACGTTTTTAGTGGCCTACGTACTACATCTTAAGTTAAGATGTAGTACGTAGGCGTACGTAGTTAAGATTCTTAACTCAATAAAAGACCATAGACAATGCAGAATAAACTAATTAAATTACATTGAATTGAGTTACATCCACATATTGGCCATACTATTAAAACCTTTGATTAATTATTACATAGATACGTTATATCCTTACAAAACTGACAATATTTCTGTGCCACGACACACATTGACATGGGACGTGTGTCAATGTGTCAACGTCGCATAGTAACACAAAACACGCTATTACTCGCGGAGCACACTAACCAAAATTGGCCCGACTCGGGCCAATTCGAGTCTTTATTTTTACGCGTGTATAACATATCTACCTCTTTTTAATATTATATATCTATGATTAAAACAAACATATATATTTCTCCTACTATACTTAATGAAAATGAAAAAAAGATATATATTTCCAAATGAAACTATTTTCGGAAAGTTAACAGAAAAAGCTACCACTGATTCAATCCTAACCCGCCGAGGATTAACTCGCACGGGGTAAGAAACTTTTAGCAAAACAGATTTAAAATTGTTTTTTATAAGAAATATATATTTTACATTGCAAACACAAGTACATAGAGACATCCTTTCGAGGTGTGTAATCGTTAACAAAATCATTTACTTTATAATTTTGTGCTTTAGCACACAAACGTTCTTTGACTAATTTTTTAAATTTATTAATAGAAAGATTTTGAAAGTTTTCTGGGATCCTATTGTATAGGCGTGTGTGTATTGTATATGAGCCTTTGATTAATTAATATTATACATATATGATATGAGCCCTTAAAAGATTCACTCTTAACAGCAAATACCTAAACCTATGCCCCATATAAATAAAATAAATATAGTTTAAAAAAACTAAAAAATCACGCTTTTTAATATCGAACTAATAAGTTGAAAATAATTTTAAAAATACTAGTCATAGATGAATGATTAGTCTCGCTGGGCGCTCAACTAGATAGAGCATTCACATAGAATGACTTGAGATGACACCTTGTCAATGCGGCCACAAATTATTGTAGTGTGTAAAGTGACAATTGACTTACATGTGACAAATTCTAGTGTGCGTGAAAAATTGTGATGCCTACTCAACTTTTGCCTGATTTGACGGGAAAAATATCTTATGCTCTAGTCTATTACTTAAGTTATTGGTTATAAATTCAGGTAAGTTAAAACTAGCTTTTGACGCGGCTCCACCCAAATTCTTCTTTAGAAAAATGGTAGGTTATATGTAAACAAATGATTAGGTCTAATTTTTATTTATTTATTAACCAAGACAGAATAATGTGCGTCGAGGCAGATAGTACGATAATAATATTACACATCTATACTAATATAATAAAAAGGAAAAGTTTGTTTGTTTGCATTGAATAGGCTCCGAAACTACTGGACCGATTGTGATAAAATTTGGTACAGATATTATAGATTAGACCATGGGGAAGCATTTTCATCACTTTTTATCGCGGCAAAATGTACGGTTACAACGGGTACCAACCATTTGCGCGTACGAAGTCGCGTGCAATATCTAGTAATAATATAATATTTAACTAGCTGTTACCAGCGGCTCCGCCCGCTTAAATATACTATCGAATATCCCGCGGGAACACTGTACTTTTTCTGCACAAAAATCCAGAGCCTAAACTACTACCATACCAAATTTCATCAAAATCCGTTCAGTAGTTTTTGCGTAAAAGAGTAACAAACATCCATCCATACATCCATACATCTTCACAAACTTTTACATTTTTAATATTAGTAAGACTGTGACGTTTTAATTTTTTTCCGTATTTTTGATCTGTATTTTTCGAATAGTTATTTAGTTTCATGGGAAAAATCCTGAAGAATCACAATAAATAAGTTAGGTAAATGAAATACCAAGGATATAATTTATTTCATTGTATCTTATTAGATTATAATAAATAGCATGACGATTATAAAATCACGTCATAAAATTATCAACTACGGGGAACTTGATTCTTACAATACGCGGCAACACTTAATGGCATTTTGAGTTTACGTAATTTTATGTTGAAATTTCGAATTTATACGATATGTGATCCCAGTGTCCTTCTTATTTCTTGTCGAATTGTTTTCACATAGTTTCACTACACAACATGGCATTTTGTTTCCAATTTTAACTAAAATGTAATAAAATATTCGGGATGCACAACTGTCATAACCCAAGTAACATTTTGGTAATAAGAATAAGCGCTAAATGAGCTACTTAAGAGAAACTTAAAAACCTAAGGTTCTATAAAAGGTCTAACAACTAGTGGTATAGCGCGCTTTAACTATCTTATAACCCTGGATTGGGCCCACAATTTTAGAGCTTAAAGTGACGTAATATTTGTAGAAAAGTGAAAAAAAGGTGGGAATAAAGAGTTACAATAGTGCTATTGAAGTAATATTCACCATTTTAGGTGTATTATAGGCTATACACAGGTTACAACTGCACCCTTTAGTAATGAATAATTTATAAAATTCACTCAATTAACTTTTTAACAACATACGAGTGCTCCTACGATTCTATTTATAGCTCGATTGTATATTGTGCATAATAAGTCGTAATAAACATCACCCAAAGTTTTTTTTTTTACTTTACGTCAAAAATGATAAAATATAATAGCAGTGCGCATATTCATGGCCGACCCTCTTTTTAATATTATATATCTATGTGGCCGACAATCATGGCCGACATCAATTAATAATTTTATACATTATCGGTTTCATAATTATGAATTCTCACTGCGGTGATAAGTATTCTGTGATAATATATACTAGTTTTCATCTTAATTTTGAAGCGCCTCAAAAATAAACAACATTTCATATTATTAGGTAAAATAAATCACTGCCACGGTATTTATTTTTATTTTAGTTGTGGTTGTAAATAACAATTTTCAGTACGTCTATGTATATTTTAATTGAAAACAGTAAATAATGTAAATCAATAAGTCGGAAAATAACATTTTGACCTTATATTTACTTTTAAAATTTTATAGGTTATGTTTATTTAATGGCGTTAATTCTACATTACCTAAGATTCCTGATAACTCTTTTATTCCTAACGCAGTGTTAAAAAACTATAGCTAGCTTTTGAATACCACTTGGAGTGTTATAATTTGGGAGTAAATCCTATTATACAACCTGTAATGATTTGAAGGTGGTTTCTGACACTTGCAGCATCTAGCTCTATAATACCTATAGTTATCACTTCTTTAACTTCTATAGCTCTTTATTATCTACAGTTATCACTACTATAACTTTCTTTTAGCTCTTAGGGCTCCATAGAACTCGTTAGGTGGTACAAGGTATATAAATAACTCCATTTAAGAACTTTAACCGTTTGTAAGTATTAGCAGACACCTTACAATTGATTTTAGTGTCTTACGTTTCCTAAAGATTTAAGAGTAAGTTATACAAAAGTTCTGACAAACTCCAAGCTAGCACCTTATATATTTTTCCTTTATTTCTATTATGCCTCTTGAAACTTTAATTATTTATTCCTAACGGCACAGTAGAGTCTAAAGCTATTGTCGGAGCTCTTATATGTCGTTTGTAATACTTTAAGTATCAAAATAGGTTTCCCTTAGCGCCAAAATGTTAGTTGGGAAAGCTTTCAATATGACTGGCTCGTGTAAGCCGACCTCGGCTTAGTATTTAGTGTGTATTTGACAAGCACGTCGGCTCGGTCTAGTAGAGCGCCCAGCGAGTCATTCCATTACCAATCACCAATCATTAGTCTATGATACTAGTATAATTGAGGGAAAAGCGTGGGTCGCTCGATATACGAAAATTATGGCACAAAGCGCCCCACGCTTTTCCCTCAATTATACTAGTATTTTTAAAATTATTTTCAACTTTTTAGTTCGATATTAAAAAGCGTGTTTTTTTATTTTTTTAAACTATATTTTTATTTTCAACTTTTTAGTTCGATATTCTTGATGTTGACGGTCGCCAAGCAACCGTCAACTTCAAACGGTTGCTTACAATACAAATAAGCTTACATACAGGTGAAGTTAATAATATAGCGTGTTAATATTGACGCCACGGATACGTTATTCCATGTTTCTGTCTAATACGTTGGAAAAGCCACATGACAGAAAAGGTGCAAATATTTTTATTATCAAGGGTTAAGTTAAATAACAAGCTAGGTGCCTGACATAGAGACTATATTCCTTTTGATATGGTGCCTAACTTAAGTGATCACTTAGGATCACTATCAATTACGTAATGCAGGCTACGGCTTGAATATGGAGCGGCACTTAGTGAATTCCGTCATTAGTGGGTCGAGTACCAGTTCCGTGAATGGCTCGTCATTTGATACTAAAGATAGTACGATCTATAATCTGTCTCAGACTTTTGAATCATCCTTGGGCGGAGATGTTCCGAATGTTATTTTACTGTTGGAGATTACGTAAGTATATATTTACTAGCTACTGTCCCGGCTCCACATTATTCACTCGTTTCGGGACAAAAAGCAGCCTGTGTTAACACACAGCTTAACTACTACCATACCAAATTTAATCAAAATCCGTTCACTAGTTTTTACGTGAAAGAGTAACAAACATCCATATAGTCATCTATCCATCCTCACAAACTTTGACATGATTAATAGTAGTAGTAAGGTAGTAAATACTCTGTGCTAAGATTATAAATCAGAGTATGTATATGTAAGCTTATAGTTGAAGGTTTCATAAAATGCTTCTAATTAATAATATGTAAACGTGCAATGAACGGTTTAAATGTGCATTAATATATAATTATTATTAGTTGGTTATGAGATGAAATGATTTTATAGTTTATTTCTTAGGCATAAGAAATAATATTCAGTGCCATGTTCAATTTGTATAAAAAATGCAAGATCAGTATCGTCGCTTGTTTGGTATGGACGCCGGGTTTGGCATTATTACCGAGAGACTGCCATGGAGGCACATGTTATGTTAATTTATGGAGAATAAGTTAATTTATGGAGAATAAATCCTGTATATTATTTATTTGAAGTTTTAATCACTGGATATGAATAAGGATTTCAGAGAGGACTTTACATTTCAGAAGTGTGATCGGCGAAAATTATATTTTTTTTCGCTCTGAGCCTACGTAAGTATCGTTGTTTATATGGACATTTATTTTGAAAATTTTTCTTTGTTTTTGTGGTACCTAACTACCTACCTAATAATGATTAATGTTATGGTAAACTATAATTAATTGCTTAGATAATAGTAAAGTGAAAAATCTTAATATTATCTAAAGGGATTAAATTAAATTTTTGATGCATATCGTAAAAAGGGGCATAGAGAATCGGAGGAAATTTGAAAATGGAATACATATTTTATTCTCGAATATGCTCATGAGTCATGACGTCATATGAGTGCAAAAGAGATAGAATGATGATGGAAGAGATAATATTATTAAAATAATAATTTAAATAGTAGTTAGTTATTAATAAATAGGTTTTGCGATTTTATGATATTATATCAGATACTTTAATCGAGACGATATTGTTTATACATAATTATTGTTTATTAATATGTAAGTACAATTGGTTTTTCGAAAACAGTTGCAAGTATTACCTACCATGAAATTTGCAGAGAAATGTGGGGGAGTAAAATCGATCTCACTAAGGCTTATATCTGGAGAACTGTGCATTTTTTGCTACATTATGTATATGGTTTTTTTTTTTCGTCTTGTAACAATGTAATATAATTATTTCTATAATTTTGACTATTATAATTTATAAATGTTATGACAACTTGATCGAAATAGAACTCAAAATAATAATATGGGTTTTTTCGACTGGAGCAAAAGATTTGTATTTATGTTTAAAAGAGCATTTATTAGTTGAACTTCAATATATATGATTTATTAATTTTAATATAGAATAACGCTTAAGATTCTTAATTTCTTTTTATTTGGAGTGACATGGTATTAAGCTGTATTCTGTCAGTTTCAGATCAGATGGAATTCCGATTACGACTATCTATTTTGGGTATTTAAGGACCCAGGGAGCCCAAAATGAGAGTGAAAGTCAGGAAGTTCCTAATACCATTAGAAAGTACTAGGTGAGAAATTAAATGCCAAAATTAATATGCCAGTTGACCAGGACGACCCGGGTGTAAGCGGTCAGGTCAGCCGGTGGAGCAATACAGAGTGATACCCAGGGAGCCCAAGGTTAATGGGACAGGGTCAGGAAATAGACTTCTGCCGGTTGCTCAGGACGACCCAGGTGTAAGTGGTTAGATCAGCCGGTGGAGCAATACAGAGGGATACCCAGGGAGCCCAAGGTTATTGGGACAGGGTCAGGAAATAGACTACTGCCGGTTGCTCAGGACGACCCAGGTGAAAGTGGTTAGATCAGCCGGTGGAGGTGAGTGGTCAGGGGTGGCGCAGGAGAGTAGCGCTACCGAGACCAGAATTGTAAGGGGATCGGTGGAGGCCGATCCCAGGATTGGTGGAGGCCAATCCGAGCCGAAACAAATTGTAAGGGGATTGGTGGAGGCCGATCCGAGACGAAACGAGACGAGGACTGTATTGACGGAGAGCACCTATCAGAGAGTATTGGTGGGTGCCTATTCAAGAGCATTGGCGGAGAGCGCCTATTCCAGACGAGATTTGAGGATGGGATTAATGGAGTGTGTCGATCACGAAACGTTTTGATTATTCATGGAGTATGAGGAGTGAGGATGGTGTATTTTTCTGCCGTATAGGCCAGATCGTGGGTCTACCATGGAACACCAAAAGTGTGATAGAGATCAATCATAATTATTTAAGAGCACTATATAGTACTTTCGACATAACAGTTCGAGTAGAGTGGAGAGAACGATATAAAAAAAATGAATTTGAAACGAGGTGTAAAAGTGAGAGAAGTAAGGTACAGATTTTGTTTGTATCAATTTTATAGTAAGGGATTATATATGAGATTTAAATGAATTTACAGAATCAATATAGAACAAGGTTTTGACAATAATAGAGTCAGTCAACGGTTTGGATAGACAAAAATTTATTAACCTACTTTTACCATAAATATTGAGTTGACCCTATGTCTAAAGAGCAGACAATGTTAATGTGGCTTACAAGTAATATAAGTATTAGTTATTGGAATGAAAGTTCCTATGGGGCGTTGCGGAGAGGTACTCTAGTCGGCAAAAAAAAAGAAAGGGTCTGTGACGTTAAATAAAACCGTAAGATTTTTATGTATTAGTAAAAAGCAAAATTCGATCGATCGATCAATTGACATCCTACATTATGGTCTAGTGGCAAGGATGCCTGGATTCTCACCCAGGAGGCTCGCGTTTGATTCCCGGTATTGGAATTAAACTTTTACATTATTTTAACTCAAATAAGTATTTATAATTATCACTTAATAATAATAATAATGTGACCTACACAAACTTTCTTCACATAAAAATAATATTTTTGCAAACAATGTTACGTAAAACGCCACCTGTGATCTAGAAACGGTACTTTATTAGGGTTCATATCGGAAGCGATCGTAGTTCTTATCGAGACAAAGTACAGTTTTAAAAGGTAAAGCTGATCGACTGATGTATTAATGCACAGACCTTTGCTAGAAATTTGAAATTTTGCACATGTATTTCTCATAATATGACAGGAATTGGTTGCGGGGTTATTAGGGTGGAGGTAATTTTCATTATTTTTCAAATAGGATACACCGTTTCTGAGATAGAAGTATTATAGAAGAAAAAAATACGGCAATGCTCTAATTTGAGACACGAACGGTGTATAAATCTGTAGAAAATTTGGAAAATTCAGGAAGAATTTTTCAAAATTCAACCCCCCCAAGGGGGCAAAATATTGGATTAAAGTTTAAAACCTAACTTTACGCAGGCGAAGCCCCAGGAAATTAATATTGTTTTCTATAAACCTCAAATAGAACTTGAAATCAAAATTTTATAATGAGGAACTTCGTTCCTATCTGGTGTCCAACGACACCACACGGCTTTTTGTTCTAATGAATCGAATAGAACGACTAGGTATGTAAAAAAATTGTTAAATCGATGTAAGGTTGTGAGCTGTAGATTTTTTAACAGCTGTACAGTATAAAAGATAGGGTGATAAAGATATGACGTGAGGCACTAGTAAAATTTTAAAGACTAAAATTCTTTTAAACATGTGTACTTGAACGATTACAATTTGTAAAACTTAAAGAGATGAAACTTTGGATAATTGTCATTCTGATTTGAATAGACAATAACTACTTATCTAAAATGAAAATTTAACTAAATAATTATAGTTTAATATTTTCTTTGGGCTTTGGCTTTGAATATGGGCTTCTGACCGAAATAATAATCGAACTTGAGGATACCGAGCTGGCTGGTTAAAAAATAGACAAGTGATAGAGAAAGTATATTTATAGTATACAATATAAATAATAACGTTTTCTTAGGTTTTTACAGTTTAAATATCACCTTGACCTTGCGGACTATGATAGGTACTAGATGCAAAGATTCCACTTTCTTCCCCTGCATTATCGTAGGAACATCTCCGATCTAGTCTACTTATGTAAAATTATTAACAAAATAGATGTTCCTGACTTACAAATTTGATACAGTTTAACGTTCCCACTAGGTAATCATAGTTTTATGCATTTTTATGTCTCACCATTTAACACCTATTATCGTCGAAACTCTTTCATCCTTAGATCAAGCGCTCAAATGAATACATTCCTTAATGAAAATCCACTTGAAGATATATTTTCATTAAATCCACCTAAAATTAGGAGACTCCTAACTGATACCCTTCTTCAATTGTAACTAATAAACCATTTTAAATATTAATCTTAATTACTAAACAAATATAAGACTATCAAATAATTATGTGTACGAGTGTAGTTTTGAATTTTAATATTAACATTCATTCGGTTTATTATGTTTGTGGTTATGACTGCTTTTACTTTAAGGTATATATGGATATTTTTTTGACACATTCAGGGGCTTAACTTGAGCTTTGCTAATTTGTTTTGTAGTTGTGAAAACTTGTCATTGGTACTTTATTTTTTTAATATGATAATTTATTATCATTGTATTTGTTGCTGTAAGCTTTCATAACAAAATAAAAAAAATCGCCCAAGTGCGAGTCGGACACGCGCGCCGAGGGTTCAGTACAAACCGGTAGTGATTTTGTTACACCTTAAATGTACTTTAAACCTGAGTGTTTGATATGAATTTCAATTTAATATCTCTACGCGTTCATAAGGAAAGGGGTAGTAAGTTTAAAATTATTAAAAATATTTTTATTATATTATGTAAAAACTAAAAAGTTACGGTTTTCGTAATTTTTCCTTTATATGTGCTATAAGACGTTACTCTATGTATTTCAAATTTCAAGATTCTGAGTTCACGGGAAGTAGCCTGTTGGTTTTGAGTTTGTGAACTTCAAAAATTTGCGGAAATTTGCGGCATTAACAGCTGTATCTTTTGATTGCATTGGCTTAGAAGTTTGTTTTTTTCACAGCTCTAAAGGACCGTAGACCTTACCTCTACGCGTTCCTGAGAAAAAGGGTCTTGACAGACATTCGGACGGACAACAAAATGATTCTATAAGGGTTTCGTTTTTTCCTTTCGAGGTACCCTAAAAATGAATAAAAATAAAAATTAAAAAAATAATTATAGTAGTAGGAAGCGCAAGTAGAGAGGCAGATTCCCCACGATGCAGATGGTCAGTTTCAAAATTACTACTCAAATAAGTCCCTATCGGGGAGTGTACTGCAAAGTAAATGTAAATTATGTCATACTAGATGTTCATACGCGCAAAGAAAATTTTGTCACGAAAAGTAGCCTATTTAGATACTAGTGGTGACGATGATGTTTCTGAGAATGAAGAAGTGGTCCTAATAGTTATAAATATATTTTAATAACAATAGTCAGTAAGAAATTCATAGTTGTTATCTTTGAGTATATAACCACCTTGTTATATCTCTACCTCTCAATTGTCAAAAGTGTCCATTTTGTATCTGTCGGACTAGATTTCGGCCTAGGTCTAGAAATAGCGCCCCGTCGCATTAAAATGACGAAAACTTCCTAATTTTGTATGAAAGATATAATTATATAAAACTTATGTTGTTAGAATCTGTGCAATGTAAACTAACAGAATTAATACAAGTTATATTCTTTTACCCTAAAATATTTTGTAATCCTAAGGAGAAAATAGATGAAAGTAAGTGAAAGTATACGCGAATATTTCGAGTGATAATATAAAAAAAAAATCATTTAAATTTCTTATATTCTTCGTACAAATGGATATACTGTTTTACAATAATTGATTAAAAAAACAACACCTTTACATACTGTGTTTTTTAAACCACAAGCTTTTTAAAAATATATATTTAGCACATCTATCGATACGCCTGTTTATAAAAACGCCATGAGATGGCATTCGACAGACAAGGGGATATTTCATTAAATTGAGCGTTTTTTTGGTTAGTTTAAAAAATAGTTAGTAGGTAGGTAGTTAGGTTAAAAAATAGTTAGTAAACTATTACTAACTATCGTTGTATGTTATAATATTATGATTGTGTGTAGATAAAGTGTTATCTATCTATATAACTGAAGCGAAGGGACTCGCTTCTTGCAGGAAGGCCGAGCTGTAAGCTTATAGTTGAAGGTTTCATAAAATGCTTCTAATTAATAATATGTAAACGTGCAATGAACGGTTTAAATGTGCATTAATATATAATTATTATTAGTTGGTTATGAGATGAAATGATTTTATAGTTTATTTCTTAGGCATAAGAAATAATATTCAGTGCCATGTTCAATTTGTATAAAAAATGCAAGATCAGTATCGTCGCTTGTTTGGTATGGACGCCGGGTTTGGCATTATTACCGAGAGACTGCCATGGAGGCACATGTTATGTTAATTTATGGAGAATAAGTTAATTTATGGAGAATAAATCCTGTATATTATTTATTTGAAGTTTTAATCACTGGATATGAATAAGGATTTCAGAGAGGACTTTACATTTAGGAGAATAGTATAAAGTTTTTCATTGAAGATTTGCAGGTCGTAACGGTCCGAAAATACTGCTGGCTACAGTTCATTCCAGACTTTTACAGTGCGCAGCAGAAAGCTTCAGGTAAAGCGCACGGTGGAGGACTGCCACTCATCAAGGTGATGAGGATGATAAATATTTTGTCGCTTGGAACGGTGGCGAAAAGTTGCAGCAGGTATAAGTCCGAACGATTTCTCGGAGCACTCCCTGTAATATAACCGATAGAGGATGCAGAGCGATGCTACTTCTTTACGTAGCTCTAAGGAGTCAAGCCTATTTGAAATACTATGGCAGTCGACAATTCGAGCGGCCCTTCGTTGGATACGATCCAGAGGGAAAAGCTGGTACTTTGGCGCCCCTGCCCAGATATGAGAACAGCATTCCATATTGTGAGGCCGAATCTGCGCCTTATAGAGTTGTAGGCATTGGACAACACAACTAAACTTGTCATTTGTCGCTCTTTATTTGTTTTTATATACGAAACTACAAACGGCAACATTCATCAAACAAAGGTAGTATTGGTAAGTTGGGGCAAGATATCTATTGACAATGATGCCAAGTAAAGTATATTTGAACCTCTTGAACCTGAAAGAAAAATAAAGATTGACCCTCTTAAGATTTATGCGACCAAGACGCGAGACCGAGGCCTGCGACTGCGACCAGCGAATCAGGGCCTCTAGTCAAGATGCATTCGACAATTTCGACGACGAATTTCGATATCAAAAACGTATGGGATTTGACATAAGTAATCGCTAAGTGATATGGCGCTTGCGATGCCTTATGTCAAATTCCGTACATTTTGTTTTCAAACTTCGTCGTCGAAATTATCGAATGCATCTTGATTAGATGCCCAGGTTCTCCGGCCACACCCACCGATCGCGCGACGCGGGTCGTGGGGATTGTTTATTGCTCCATATCCTACTCCTACTATTATTATAAATGTGAAATTTTGTGGGATGTATGAATGTTTGTATGGATGGATGGATGTTTCTTCCTCTTTCACGCAAAAACTACTGAACGGATTTTGACGAAATTCGGTATGGTAGAAGTTTGGGCCCTGGATTAAAACTGGCTATTTTTTATCCCGAAAAAGCACAGTGTTCCCGAGGGATACTATATTATAACAGCTAGTAAATTAATACTACGCTGTAGCTTCGTGACCTTATTTTGGTCTCGTGTCGCGTGTCGTGCGTCGCGCGCTACGAAAACCAACTTAATTTTATAATTTTTTTCATCATGGCAATATATTTTTTTACAAACGAACTAATTTCTGTGATTACGAACTATACAAACTCAATATTTGAACTCTATTAATACAGTCTATTAGATATTCCATTGAAATTCTGATTGCACCGAATTACAACTAGTCTAGTTCAAATCCGAACTTCACTAAAATGATCAGTAGTTCGCTAACTATAATATTGGCGTAAACCATTGGCTGTTAAGGTCCGACTAAACATTTCATCTTAGGAATACATTTTTCCAAAGGAATTACATATTCCTACTTCATACTTAAGGCATCATACAGACGCTTCTTAAATTATAGGTATGTTTTAAAGTCACTTATACTTTCCTTGCCAAAGACTAAAATATGTGACTAGAGACCCTATTGACCACGCAACGCAAAAAGAGGGGTGTTATAAGTTTCGACGTGTTTGTTTGTCTGTCTATCTGTGTCTCTCCGTGACGTCCTAGCTCCCAAACGGATTAATCGATTTGGGTCGAGTTTTTTAGAATTTACTCCTTTAGAAGTGATTTTCATATAATTTTCATAATATAAACCCGGGGTATGAAAACATATGTGAGTAAAATCGAATTCACGATGTCTGACAGTCACACTATGATGTCACACGATCACGAAGAACTTAAAAGTGTGACACATCTTTATGTCACACTATTAAGTTCTCCGTTCAATATCTGCTGCCTTATTACCTAATATTATGAACTTCAACTGACAACTGGGAATGGTCTTCTTTTTGTCCTACATCTTCTAATAATTATCTTATAATGTTGAGACTTCTATCCACTAATAAAACTTCGTCTTCCCAGTAATACAATTCTAATTCAATTCAAGCTCATTTAAAATTAAATATTTCATAATAAGTATTACATACATACATATAATCACGCCTTTTTCCCGTAAAGGGGTAGGCAGAGACCACTTTTTGCCACTTGCTACGATCCTTACATACTCGTTTCGCTTCGTTCACTTTCATTCTTACCATCCATTCCTCCTCTTACATTCAACGTAGCGAAGCGGCTCTCCATGGTCCGATTTTCACCTCCGCGAGAAACAAGACGTGATGGGTGGTGAACCACATCGCCGCCATTTTGGATAATTAAATTATTTTTATGATTATCCATTGCGTTTCCACAGATTGTTGGAGAGGGTAGGAATAGGGATAGGGAAGGATAGGTGGTGTGGAAAGAAAGATTGGTAAGTTAGAGTGGGAAATAGGAAATGTAGGATATTACCGTCCAGGAGGGCAAGGGATAGGACAGTAATAGCTAGGGAAGCCGGGGTCGCATACCCGTATACTATACCACAACTACCGAACAGGTAAGTTGGGATGAGTATCCCATGACATTAGTATTAACTAAGTATAAATTAATTTCAGTTGGAACATAACATCATAAGATAAAATATGAGTTACAACTAGAAAAAAAAGAAAAAAAAAGATAAATTGATCATTGTACGTCTTTCAGTGTCTCTCCATTATTCCAAATTAAAACTAACAAATTAATCTGCTTATTTAAATTTTTATAACATACCAGTACCAAGTAAAATGAAAGAGTTTTCTTAAATAAATTAAATAATAATATTATAGAGACAGAAAATGTCGGATATTATTTATATAAAGAATATTTTTGTGGAAAGTCGAAGAAAACGGCTAGTATTCAATAAAATAAAATATCCGTCATTGAATTGCGATAACTGCGTTGAGTCGGCGCGAGGGACGTAATATCCTGCGGAAAATTGCTCTGAAACACTTGCCATTCGAAGAAGTGTTTTAAATATCATAAATTCATAATGGACGACTGTTTTGAAATTTTCAGTATTTATTATTACTTACTACTACTACCTACATAAAATATACGGATTCACTAATAAAAAGACAGACTTGTACTTCCTTCAATCAAATTGTCATCCAATCAAAAGCGCTACTGAACTACCTACGTACATAAAAGCTCAGAAACCGGGCATTATGAGCATCTATTTTCCGTTTAAAAATAGGGCTCCGATTTCATTAGTTTTGCGCAAACGATGTTGCGGGCACCACCTATTTATAAAATATATACCTATATAGCTGGTGCCCGCGACGTCGTTTGCTATATATATGTCACCGTAAAATTCTAAAAACCGTCAGATTGTAATATAACTAGTGAGATTGTAAAATGTCGACATATTGTCAAATAAACATTCTGCTTACAACTTTACATATCATTTTTCGTCATATTATAATATATCGATCTGAAACTCGTCAAATTGTAAAACGGAAAATTGAACTTTGTCACATAATAATATACACATTTCATTGTAAGAATCCGAATGTCAGGTTGCACCGTGCTGCATGTGCAGTGTATTAGATGACCTCTGTGGCTCAGTGGTTCAGCGCGTTGGTGCTCAAGCCGGGGGTCGCGGGTTAGACGGGACTAAGAAACAAAAAGTGTTTCCGCGTTCCTGGGTCATGGATGTGTATTAAATATGTGTATAATATAATAAAAATCTTAAATATATGTATAGTATAAAAGTATTAAATATACGTGCAATTCAAATCGCGAACGTATCTGCCTAACTATTTTGAACGTTGTTAAAAAATTTCATATATTGCCTTTATCCGAAAGGAGAAAAGTAGCAGATCTGTCACTTTTATTTAATATTGCTAAAAGTTCAGTAGACTGTGCGGATCTTACTAGTAGAATCGAGCTGCGCGTCCCAGCAGTTTCGCGAAGAAAATATTGAGTGTTCTAATACTGCCTATTGCCAGAACGCGTATATTGTCCGGGCCAGTAAAACTTTTAATGATATTTCGCGGTTTCTCGATGTAGATTTGTTCTGTACCAATGTTACTACTTTTAAGAAAGAGTTCACCAATTTCTATTTTAATAATAATATGTCTTAATTTTTCTCACAACTAATTTCATGTTTGTTGTCTGTGTCTGCCTTGCCTTAAATTTGTAATTCGTTGTTCTCATTGGTTATCGCTGTCTATTTTTCTTTGCTGTTATTCCTACTATATATGAAAACTTTTAATTGGCCTTCTTGTATTATTCTTATGTTTCTATTGTTATACTTTAGCTGTAAGTTTTCCAGTAAATAAAAAAAAAGAATAATAATAAAATAAAATACTTCCCGTTGTCTGGTACCTGTAACACAAGTTCTTCGGATACTTAGCACGGGGCCAGATTGACGTGGTGTGAAGCGTCCATAGATATTATTATTATTATGACTGATGTCATATGAAACGTGTATATTTTTGTGTAGTGAATAAAGTTCATTTTTGAATAGCTATCTTAGGAATGCAGCGCTGCGTAGCGTCGCAGTGTGAACTGACCCTTAAACTAATTATCGAAGTTACATAACGTTTGATGGATATGTCACCGTAAAATTGTAAAAATCGTTAGATTGTAATAAAACTAGTTAAATTGTAAAATGTTGATTGACTTCCGACGCGAATATGCTGCCTATAATTTTTTCACACATTATTTTTCGTTACATTATAAATATATAGTTTTTAATCTTTCGACATATTTTTACATTCTCATTAGTTATTTTACAATCTAACGGTTTTTACAATTTTACGGTGACTTATACATAGACCAATCCATTCCCATCCCTTTTCGAAAGTCGGTCAATAGTGGAGCAACAAACCAAGAACTGCGAATTAAAATTTTTATTTACTGGATATTTTGCGTGGATTTGTTTTTGCCCGTTGCAGGTGTGTGACGTCATCGTTGTGTTAAAGCAACTAATGCTATTATTTTTAAGCTATTGCATAGCTTTTATCGCGGGCTTTGAGTGCGGCGACCGAATCAAGAAATTCCGTAACGAAAAAAACCTAACACCGCTGAGCTGGGGTGGGGGTCTGATTAATTTGGTTACAATCGAGCCGCTGGTACTGAATCGCTTTCCATCTAGTGTAACGTGAGCTATGTGTTATTTAAATTAGTAGCAGGAATATTGAATTATTACAATGGTTTCACCATCTATGTATTCAAGCTTAAACTACGACATTGCTGAAGATAATGAAGTACTTGATTGGTAGATGGAGTTGTACTTTTAAATAATATGTATTTTATTTTAAAGTACAACGGAATGGAAAAAAATGCTATATATTGTATTTATATTTCATGCAATAGCTTTACCGCGGCAATCTCCGAGTGCGACACGTCTTTTTTTTCTTCTAAACAGACCGAAGTGGTCCGTGTCCTTGTGAAAATATGAAAATATTTATTTTACCTTAATATGAGTACCTTGTTTACCTTGTATATTTTTGTTTATGAAATAGTATATTCCTTTCTACGTTTTCTTTTTCATTATAATAACACAAAATGTTGCGTACAAATGTAAGGAGAAATTTTTATTTGACAATCTGTCAACATAATATTATAATATCTCTAGTAATATTACAATCTCTCGGTTTTTACAATTTTACGGTGACAGATACATAAAACATAATATTTATTCGGTAGAAAGGAATATACTATTACGGTGACATATCCACTTATTTGCGATTTATGGTTTCAAGTTAACTCTTGTGTGCTGACTGCTGATGTTTGTTTTACTGGATTTGTTTAGCTGGTAATTTTAATGGTCATTTTTATATTCAGGAGACCAGAATTTCTTCCGCCATTACTATTCACAATATACTATACTTATTTTTTATCGTGAAAGGGCTATGGGCCTTAAAATATAGTATGCTATATATAGTATGCTTTAACCGGGTCGGATTGACTGAAGAGATAGCGATACCTTACCAGAACGGGTATGAACTATGAAGTATGGTTGTTTTTATTCAAGTCACTGAGTGAAAAAATGTGTTTTACGCACTTGGCACTTTTTTATGTTCAGAAACAGGCACCAGAAATCCAGGTGATCTGTTTGCAAGTCTTATTTGTTATTACATATAATATATCAGATGCCCACTACTTTGTTTGCGTAAAACTAACAAAAACTAAGATAAAAGTAGCCTAAGTTACTCCTTATAATATCACTTATTTGCCTATGAAGGTCTTGTGAAAATCGTTTCAGCCGTTTTAGAAATAAACCGGAAAAAACAAACTAATATACTGACAGATGAGCGGACAAAAATTTTAAAAATTGATTTTTTTTCTGCCCGTCTTTATATACTTTTTTGTATACTTTATATACTTTACATTTAGTGAAAAGCTGTTAATTTAAAATTACAACAGACACTACAATTTGATTAATTTGTATGTATGTATAGAAAAAATCTTTCAAAAATTATAATATACGACGTTTTCACTTTACTATGCCCCTAGATCACAAGGTATTCAAGATAACGTGTGAAGGTCACTGGTGGAGATATCTGCTTATTATTCGACCATCGCCCCGAGAGCTCATCAAAATCAGCAAAGCCTCATGAAAATCTAATCGTTGTGTGATCGCACGGTACACTTTATGGTTGCTTTACAGGGCTGTCCAAAATTACAGAAAAAGCAATTGATACCTGTTTATAAGCCACGTCGAAAACAGAGGGGTGTTATTAGTTTGACGTGTGTGTGTTGTGTGTGTGTGCGTGTGTGTATGTGTTGTATCGTAGCTTCTAAACAAATGAACTAATTTTGATCCAGTTTTTTTTTATTGAAAGCTAACTTGCTCGAGAGTGTTCTTGGATATAATTTCTCATCATTAGTTCGCTCAATGCTTCACAATTCGGTGGTTACTTATACTACAATAGAGTTTGAATAGCACATATAACTTTAGTTTCCTTAATAACCCTCCTAATATTGAGGAGACGTGCCACTGTAGTTGGGACAAGAAATTGTTTTCTTCGTCTCCGAACTTCAGAGACAACGAAAGCGATAATTTTGATGTGATTTAAAAACAAATAGTAATTAATAAGTGGTATCCAAATATTAAAATTAAAAACTAAGTTTTAATAGTTAATGAATAATCTTTTTAAGATGTCTGTTTGTAAGATAATTACAACCTTAATTTTTACATTAATTGTAATTAACTCCATAATGTTTCAATATCGAATCAAATAATTCGAAATAGTTTCACACCTTCACCTTTGCGACAACCCTATATCCACGGCAATATTCAGGGGCATGCATTATTCAGTTTCATTACTCCCGAGCCACTTCAGCAATAAATCGAACGGTAGCCTTTATTCATTCCCTCTATTTTTCTCCTGTATTGTTTACTTTTGTTTGTTCCCCATTTCCTTGTTTTACACGTAGGTAACGATATTGTGATTCTCGCGGTTATTGACCTTACTAGATTGAATTTGTTACCGGGCCGCACTAACGGCTATTCAGCTGTTAGTACGGCCCCAAAGGAATCTCAAATTAGGCAAGACTTAACTTTATGAATCGTTTGAGTATTCTACCGTAAGTGTCGCGGTATTGTTCCTCCGTTAACACAGGACGTGTAACGGGAACACTGTATTTTTCGGTATAAAATTAGTCTGTGTGTTACCAAATCCAGAACTTAAACTACTACCATACCAAGTCCGTTCAGTATTTCGATGAAATTTTTGCTTGTTTCCGAACACTACTACTATTATAAATGTGAAAGTTGTGACATGGATGGGTAGATGGATAAATTGATGTTTGTTACTCTTTCACATATAAACTACTGAACGGATTCTGATGAAATTTGTTGTGGTAGTAGTTTCAACACATAGGCTACTTTTATCCCGAAAAAATACCTAAAATTTTCCCGTGGGATACTGTATAGGTACTGATATTTTTACATGGCGGAGCCGTGGGTAGAAAAACTAGTTCACCATAATAAAAGTTTTCTCTACCTGAACACGAAAGCTTCATTTTTGTTACACGGAATTGATATAGACAGAAAGCTATATTAACATTCATTATTTAAAAGAAGTACCCACAAATATAAACCAATACACTACTTAATGATGATAGAATGAACATGGTAGACTCCACTGTATTCTTAGGTATTACTAGATTTAAGAATAACAGAATAACAGTCATATTATTAACCTAGAAAAAAAGACTCAGTTCTGCAGCATAGATATGAACTCAGAAAAATTTTAACGGCACGCCTGGGCCTCTAGTCAAGTCGCTTGCGAGGCCTTATGTCAAATTCCATACATTTTTGTTTTCGAACTCACCGTCGAAATTAACGAATGCATCTTGATTAGAGGCCCAGACGTCAAGTCTTATGTGGGTAACACTGAAAATGTTTAGAACTGGCCAGTAAGAAACATTGCTAATGAAAACTTTTTTTGAATTTCAATTTTAGAACTCTTTGGTAACCTAATGAAGTACCTATATCCTCTTTTTAATATTATATATCTATGAGTATATTGCATTCATTTGTCATTTGTTTTTGTGACTTGCGGGCAAATCTAAAACTCTTGTTACACGTGAAAATGAACATAACGCGAGTAAATTTTCAGTCAATGATTTATTATGACTTTCGTTGTGGGCTTACTCAACAACAAAGCTATGATAGGCTGCGATTAATATTTCTTAATGAAGCCCCATCTTGTGCCACTTTTTACAATTAGTTTAACGAGTTTAAGCGTGGACGTAGCAATCTCAATGATAATCCGCGTGTGGGACGTCCTTTAACAGCGACTACTGAAGATAACATCAGTATTATGTGACGCATGATAGAGGAACATAAGAAAGTGACCTATCAGCAGTTACGGGCATGCCTAGGCATTGGTATGAGTCAAGTTCAAAAAATATTACACGAACATTTAGACATCAGGAAACTTTGCCAGATGGATTCCCCATACTTTAACCGACGACCAGAAACACCTTAGCATGGACTGGTGTCGCCAAATGTTAGATAAGTTCAACGGCGGTGACTCAAATGCTGTATTAGACATCGTCACAGGTGATGAAAGCTGCATATATTACTACGAACCCGAAACCAAAAGACAATCAGCTCAGTGGGTGTTTCCTTTCGAGGATCGGCCAACTAAGGTAAAGAAAGGAAGAAGTCAAGGAAAAAGATGATTTCCTCATTCTTTGGTCGGAAAGGTCATTTCGCGACAGTTGTGCTAGAAGATGGAAGGACAGTTACTGCAGACTGGTATGTCAATCGCTGTTTGCCTGTTGTCTTGGAAAAAAATCGATAGCAGCGCCCTCGAAGCAGGATCCTCCTTCACCACGACAATGCTTCAGCGCACTCCGCAAAACGGACTGTTGAATATTTGACTATGGCAGGTGTCGAGATAATGAGTCATCCGCCATACAGTCCTAACCTGGCACCTTGCGACTTTCATTTATTCCCAAGAACAAAGATAAAATTCGAGGTATTCGCTTTACGAGCCCTGAAGATGCGGTGAAAGCGTACGAAAATGCCATAGAAGAGACCCCTAAGGAAGAATGGGTACACTGCTTTTCTCAATGGTTCCATCGAATGCAACGATGTATAGAGAAGAACGGGATTACTTCGAAAAATAATAAAAATATTGGCAACTTTCTACATTAAGCCGTTTTTTATTTTCTAAACATTTTCAGTGTTACCTAGGCATTAACGGTATAGAGAGAACAGTAGGACATCTAAGGCCGTCTGGTGAATTATTATTTTTGCCTACTCTTGCGTTACCTCAAGGGCTGACTTTACCTCATATTTTAGTTAAATATTTTTATTTCCGTATCATGGACCAGCACTTGGTTTTTATTTCTATAAAATAATAAAAAGTTTTACTAATTCATAAATGAGGTACGAATTTTCAAAAGGCTTTTGATTTTTTTAGATTATAAAATTGCATTTATTAAAAGAAAAACTGCGTATTGAAAAAAATCCTCTCGTTTCTGCATATTCGAAACGCTTTATAGTAAGTAGATGAAGATAAGTAAATTCTTATCCTGTAAACGTTTTCATTTAGTAAAAAGCTTCTAGATTTTCAATATTTTTGCTTCTGTTCGAAGTCATGATCAAAATAAGTGCTTAAATAATGCAGGCAAACAACAGCTCGTCTTACAATGTAAGGTGTAATTTCGTTGCATGTGTGTGCTTCATACTGTGTAATTACAAGGCGAGGCGTAGCTTGGACTGTGTTCTGGCAGAACTCTGTCTTAAATTTTTCATTTGGTCTGGGAATAAAAGGCTATGATTGAGACTACAGAAAGATGTGCAAATGAACACGCGAAATTATCCTTGATGATTCACAAAATGTAAAATACATAATGTCCGTTTTGAAGAGATATTTTAATATTTAATACCAGAAGAGAAAATTCTAAATGAGAACATATTTAAATAAGTGCGCCATTTCAATCCTTTGGGACTGAAGAGTACCGCTAAAGCAGCTGAGTAAATTTTTAATGTAATTAAAGCTACATTTCTCATACATTTGCGAAAGTAAATTCAGATTTTTACGCTACCGAAATTTTACGTGCAGCGTATATTTAAATTAAATATTGACGGTAATTTTAGTTAACAACTAGACGTTGCGTTACCTTCGACTTCATACGGGCAAAAATAAATGCCACGGGAACCGTATATTTTGTTAAGAACGTAGCCTAGCCGAGCCTCAACTACATCTATACCAAATTTCATCAAAATCCGTTTATTAGTTTTAATAATTGACACAATTAACATTCATTTTAATACAATACTTTTTGCTTGTTTCCGAACACATTTACTAGTATTATAAATGTGAAAGTTTGTGTGAATAGATAGATGTTTGCGACTATTTCACGCGAAAATTACTTAATTTGATGACATTTAGTATGGTAGTAGTTCAGTCTTTGGATTAACATATACACTACTTTTTATCCCGAAAAAGTACAGTGTTCCCGTGGGATACTATTTACGCGGACTGAGTCGTAGGCTAAAGCTAGTCACAATCACAAATATATTCTAGTTTGTAATATGTGAACAAATCGTCATTCACAAACCATCTCTCGAGTGCACTTCCACATATAATATGCAAATACTTCGAGGTTCTGTCTCTTAGTTATACCACGATGAATATTAAGTAGGTACCATCAAGAATCTAACTTCAGTTATGCAAAGTTCCTTTTAACTACTAAAACTAAAAATAGTATATACTAGAAGTTCAAAAAGAAATCACGCTAGAACCGTACATTTTGCTGCGATAAAAAGTAGCCTATGTTTTGATCCAGAGTCAAACTACTACCATACCAAATTTAATTTAAATCTGTTCTGTAACTACAGAACAGATTTTATATAGCTTTTAGCCGGGATTAAATATAGCTAGATTGAATTTTTCTATCCCAAAACTCCATCCATACTAATGGTAGGTTGGTTAAAAATTGGTTTTGAATATAAATATATTTTTGTTATAATAAACCTCTTTGACAGTCTCTGTATTATACAATATACTTACATAAACTTTACACTTGATCAGATTTCTGTGCATCCAAAAGTTTCTTAATAAATAGCAGCTAAGACTTATTAGTCTTTAGTTAATTGTTAAAAATATATATAGTACCTACAAGTTTCACCTTGTCTCAAATACCTACCCAGAAATTTCCACCTGCTCCCCAACTACAATACCTCCCTGAAGTTTCTGTCACGGATCACAACCACGTTGATGACGCCTCGGGGAGCTTTAAGCTTAGGCGTACAGTTTCTCCGAGGGAAAATATAGCCTCACAATTTTATTTATCGTATTGTGCTCATACATTTTTACGGTTCCCTACTCAAAGGGTACAACCGGGACCTTCGCTGTCAGTCTGTCTATTTGCCTGGATGTATTTCCTTAACCGTGATGGGATACTTCTCTCTTGGCCATGACTCGCACTTGGCCGGTTTTTTATGGAATGTGACCTGCAGCTATTATTATTGCTATTATTATTTGCGTAATTGGCAGATATATTTCTAGTTCGATAATAATTACCATCTTCTATGAATACTCACAACACCAAAGATATTACCTGTTATTTGAGGCACGGGCTACCATCTCTGGGCCTCCAGCACTCATTTCCTCTAGCAAAACACTACGAAGCGAGGCTGTGGCATTTTTCCGGGGAAGGCAGTCCATTCGTTTCGAAGTATGATGAAGTATTCCTTCTTAAAAAAGGGTAATTTAAACATAAAGTCGATGAAACACTTTTATTTCACATTTAGTACATTATGTAAGTAACTTAATATAACGTTTGGAAACTTGAACGTTAACTTTTAGATGGTTTATGGCCCAAAGTTTTACAGTTAAATCAATTTGGCAGCGACTTTGGCATTCCTTACTTCTAATAAAATCAGTCTTTTAATAAATATTCACGATAAAATGTTTTACTCGAGGTTCTCGTGACACGATTTGATATGCTGAAATTGTAATTATTTCGTTTAAGAATCGCATTAAAAAGATGTGCCTCCATTTTATTACACTTTAACAACTATACTTACGGTTCGATAGTATATAATTTTGTTCATTATATTATTTAGTAGCGTGTTTTTACAACAACTAGAGATCGCCCCGTGGTCAAAATTAGCCCATAGTTTTAATATACATTTTTCTTTAGCTGTATAATTGTTTTTTGCCTCTTAGATAAACGTTGACGTTTAACAAACGTATACTTTATCAAACACGCGGCAGTTTATGTTAAAAATCTGAGATAGTACTGTGTTGTTATTTTTACTAATACTCGTATAGTATCTTTTAGCATTATTTAAAAATACGGTAGCTTTCTGTACACCTTCCTCCACATTAAATTCAATTTACCGGCCAAATTTCACATTCCTCCGATTGCACAATTCTTGTATAGTACAACTGTACTGAAGTTTTTGCTTCACGAATTCACGAGTTTATCAAAATAACAAACTGTTAAAGGTTTGTAGGTGTTGTATCAAATTGTGCCACAAAAACCGTGATGCTAGAAATTAATATTGTTATAGTTTCTGTAAAACAATTGATCGTTATTAAAATAACTATCTAGTAGCAATTTACTTATTAAGGTCGAATATGCATTATTAAAGTAATCGCACATAGTACCAACTTAATAAAATATGACAATATTCATGTATATATCCATTATTTAATAAAAGAATTTATACGAATCGAAATAAAATAATTTAAAATTATTTAGATAATATCTATAATTAAGGTACAATAGATTCATAAAAATCTAAATCTTGATACATTGAACAACAAAGATTAATAAAACCATCGTTTCTAGACTAAGTGAGGCTCAGTCGTTAAGCTTGATAATATTAGGTTAATAATGTATTATTGTTTATCTCTGTCACACTTATGATAAGAGAAAGCTGTTGTCTCACTCACTTAGCGATCATTGAACTGGAGCGAGTGGGACAGCAATACGTTGTCAAATCATGGAAAAAGATAGACAATGATAGGTTAATGACCGTTTTCTGTTCAGCGACTGAGCTAGTAACCTCAAAAACATGCTATAAAAAGTTAATCATGTTCTTTTTTCTATTCTACACTTTTTCATTGATATGACATCTTTAAACTTACAAAAATTTATATTTTTACTATTTTACAATTTCAGAAGTATTATTTTTACAAATAAGTATATCTAAGTCATTAATCCTGGTTCAATTGTCTCTGATTTTACAAAGTATTTTGAATGTTTGTCAAATACATTACCTACTTATGGCACAGGATATAATTTCCTCAATAATATATTATATTAACTAAATAAACACATAAAAAATGAGAAATTATTAAAAATATACAAAAAACATTGCAATACTATTACAATACTACCAAATTACCAACATTAGGTACCAATATTTTACATAAACACAATAATATTATTTACATAATCAAAAAATATTCCGACGAATGACAAATCCTTTTGGAAGTCGGTTAAAATGTGATATTATTTATGAAATACCTGTAATGTTTTATCTGTGGTGCGGCGTACGGCACTGTCCTGCAACAAATAAACGCATCGTTTTTACATCATAGTACTTTACATAATGGTATTAAAAATCACACAAACATTGGAAGAATTTTTCAAGAAGTCCTCCTTAGAAACTCGAGCCCTAGAACATTTAGGTCGATGATGATATTCAATGACATGATCATCATGACAATTTTTTTTTTTACAAAATAGCATTCTATTTAAACTAATAAATCTTATTATATCCATATTATAAATGCGAAAGTAACTCTGTCTATCTGTCTGTCTCGCTTTCATACCAAAACTACTGAACCGATTTAAATGAAACTTTGTACACAGATAGTCTAGAGACTGAAAAAGGACAGAAGCTACTTTTTATAGCGGAGAAATGTACTGTTTCCTTAGGATACTTTATTTAAGGTTTCACGTAAAAAACCGATCATCATGAAATTTGGCACATATACAGGATGTCCCAGAAGTCGACGTCGTCCCTTCGAAGGCTGATAGACTAGCTCATGACTCATCAGAATATCGTAATATGACCTTAGTAAAAAAACTTTAGTTTTCGAGATATTGGCACTTTTAATAATTTTTAAAAAATTACACCTCATGTCAGTTTTTAGACTGCCGCAACTACAATTTTCCGTATTGTGGGATAAAAATTTGTATTGCGGAATCCTGACCAGTTCTGCTATTGAACACGGTTATAAACGAAGCTAATAGATTTGAACTTTGTAGAAAAAAAGAAAACTTTTCCCTAATCGTAATTTCAAAAACATTTTCTCCTAACTTTCACTATCCATACTGGAAAAAAATACACCACACTAACCTGGGTTGTTACTTTAAAAAGTTGCTCATTTTATGTACTTTTCGAAATAGTAAAATAGTTGCTATTAAGCTACGTCAAAATTTTTTTTTGCTATTTTAAGTGCACAGAGAACACATTTTGAATGTTTTTCTTTAGTTAGAACTTCGAACAAAAACACTCGTTACATTGAAATTACCCAGATGTTTACTTAAAAATTGCACGTTGAAGTGTAAGATGCTTACTAAACTTAGACACTAAACAGAATACAAGGATTTTTTTAAACTGTAAGGAGAAATGCAAAGAAGGAGAACACATTAATAATATCATAACTTAGAGTGAGAGAATAGATGACGCCACGCACGTCTTTTGTTTGTTCTATACATGAGTTTGTTTATTAGTTACTAGTACGTTACGCTATTGATGTGCATCGTTTTGTTGTTTTCTTACTTTTAACGGATTTTGCATTATTTGGACTTCTTTTGCCTAGTAACTCGGACTTAAATGACAGTTCTTTACTGTCTCCAAGCACATTGTGCTTGGAGACAGTAAAGAACTGACCTGGCTCTCTTCTGGACTTTTATGTTTCTGTGATACACGTCTTACTACCAGTCATTATAGCATATACTATACATCAGTATGCTAACATGCATTACATTTACGGGGAATACAGTGGCAACGGTGCTGCTGCAGCTAATCTGTATCGTGAAAGGTTAAATACTCAAGTCCAGATTACAATGCAAAATCCGTTAAAAGTAAGAAAACAACAAAACGATGCACATCAATAGCATAACGTACTAGTAACTAATAAACAAACTCATGTATAGAACAAACAAAAGACGTGCGTGGCGTCACCTATTCTCTTACTCTAATGAGTCTAACTCATTAAATGATATTATTAATGTGTTCTCCTTCTTTGCATTTCTCCTTACAGTTTAAAAAAAATCCTTGTATTCTGTTTAGTTTCTAAGTTTAGTAAGCATCTGACACTTCAACCTACAATTTTTAAGTAAACATCCGGGTGATTTCAATGTAACGAGTGTTTTTGTTCGAAATTCTAACTAAAGAAAAACATTCAAAATGTGTTCTCTGTGCATTTAAAATAGCAAAAAAATTTTTTGACGTAGCTTAGTATCAACTATTTTACTATTTCGAAAACTACATAAAATGAGCAACTTTTTAAAGTAAAAACCCAGGTTAGTGTGGCGTATTTTTTTTCCAGTATGGATAGTGAAAGTTAGGAGAAAATGTTTTTGAAATCACGATTAGGGAAATGTTTTCTTTTTTTCTACAAAGTTCAAACTCTATTAGCTTCGTTTATAACCGTGGTCAATAGCAGAACTGGTCAGGATTCCGCAATACAAATTTGTATCCCACAATACGGGAAATTGTAGTTGCGGCAATCTAAAAACTGACATGAGGTGTAATTTTTTAAAAATTATTAAAAGTGCCAATATCTCGAAAACTAAAGATTTTTTACTAAGGTCATATTACGATATTCTGGTGAGTCATGAGCTGATCTATTAGCCTTCGAAGGGACGACGTCGACTTCTGGGACATCCTGTATAAAGTAGACCATGGGTAAGGACATAGGCTACTTTTTATCGCGGGACATATACTGTTCCCGTAGGCAGTAGCCTAATTTAAATAGCTCCACACGCGTAAGTACAGTAGTACTTACGCGGGTGAAGCTATTAAAATTGTATTTCAACTTGTATATTTTAATATGCTGTATTTCAACTTTTAAAATTCATTAACTTTGCATGCTATTGAAATGTTTAATCTATAATAATCTATAATACTATAATAAAGAGGAAAAGTTTGTTGTTTGTTTGTTTGCATTGAATAGGCTCCGAAATTACTGGACTGGTTTTGATGAAATTTGGCACAGATGTAGAGTTAGGGAAAGGACAGACTACTTTTTATCGGGGAAAAAATGTACGGTTTCTGCAAAATTAATTTTTGAGCGCACGAAGTCGCGGGCAACAACTAGTAGACAAATATCAAGGCATCTTATGATAAAATATTGTAGTTTCTTCGCCGTCTGTTACCGATAAGTGGCCAAAAACGACAAGGCTAATTATCAAGCGATTCGCCGCACGGCGAAAATCGACCCATGTTAGTCGACCTAAAAAATTCTCCTGACGTAGAATAGCTACGCTGCACCGTAGCATTACTACAGTACAGCGTAGCAATGCTACAGTGCAGAGTAGCGCAGCCTACGGCGCGCGGCGTAGTAGAACCCACAGTTTTTAAACTATAATAATAATAATTAAAGTTATCTTGTATAATCAAAAATAAAATTATTTTATTTTTGACTTGATTTCGATTGGTTATTGTTATTTATATTTTCAACAATGTACCAAATGCTGTTCTGTTGGTGAGTCAATAAAAAAAATGTTTTCGTAAAAAATATTTACTATATAACTAATTAGTATTTACATGATGTCCTTTGTTGTCTTATTTTAATTACCTTGTATTTTAACTTGATTATCCTATAACTATATAGAATGTAAATGTAGGTAAGTTCACCCACTTAATCAATTAATTTGTGTACCACTTTGTTGTAACTTAAAACTGATTGAATGTACTGTTGGTTCTTGGTGGAAATTCATGTTCATAATAATATAACACAACTTTCTATACACACTTTTCCACTTTATTTAGATTTTTACAATAATTAAATATAAACACGACCGGACACCTGATGATGAGTTAATCGAAACCGGTCGTGTTTATATTTAATTATTGTAAAAATCTAAATAAAGTGGAAAAGTGTGTATAGAAAGTTGTGTTATATTATTATGTAACTTAAAACTCTTTTTTTTTTATTTATTTATTTTCAGCAGTCTAAATATTTTTCTATTTTCCTCTGATTTCCGTATGGCTTTGACAGCTGTCACTACCATTGTTGACATGTCAAAGTATGACGGATGTCAGTCGAGCGTATTCCGTTTTACGTTGCATGATTATTTAAGATTTTTAATTTTTTGTTGTTTTCACTTGCTGATTTTTGTTTTTATACCATCTTTTGTGTAATAGCGCTTAATTGGTGCATGTTTAAATACATTTAAACTTATCATATGACACTGTAGGTATGAGGTGTTTTTAAGTAGCATAGATAAAAGGTATAAATTATTATAATATTATAAAGTAGGTATACATATTGTTATTTATTTATTTAATATAATATAATAAAGTTAATAATTATACTTATATATTTACATAAACACTATTTTTGTATTGTTAGTCTAATTATTATTTTAAAATAATTAGATTATATTCATGAATAGCAGTTCTGACACTTCATCTAGTGACTTTTTTTCTATTTCTTCTGTATGTAGTGATGAGAGTTTTTTAAGTGCTTCTTTTACCCCACTAAGGGATACCATTTTAAATAACTTTTCTTCAGTTAAAAAATGTTTTAAGGCCGTCCATATCAATGCGCAGACCATTCCGGCTCATTATCCTGATATGCTGACTTCCTTCGATCAAGTTAATGTTGACGCCATCTTGGTGTCAGAGACGTGGCTTAAACCTTGCCTACCATCAACTTCTTACAGCCTACCAGGCTATAAATTAATTCGCAATGATCGCATTGGAAGGGGCGGTGGCGGTGTTGCGATCTATTTGCGTTCTGACATTCCTTTCACTGTTATCAGTTCGTCAGCACAGCCTCCGCCATCCGACGCACTGGAGTATTTGCTCATCGAGATTGAAGTAGCTTTCAGTTGTAAAGTACTTCTGGGCGTGTTCTACTGCCCATCATTGCACCATAACTACTTTTCATCCTTCGAGCATTTACTTGAAATATACAAGCCTATCTACACTAATTTAATCTTAATGGGCGATTTCAATACTTGTATGGTCAAAGATGATGGTAGATCAAAAACCCTTAAGTCTATTTTGGACTCCTACAACATGAGTCTACTGCCACTTAACCCTACACACTGTTCTCCTGGTTGCTGTCCTTCCTTGCTGGATCTCATCATCGTGTCATCGCCAAATTCCGTAACCAAATACGGCCAAAGTTCAGCAGAGATGTTCTCTTACCACGACCTTATATATGTTGCCTTTAATGTTCGCACACCTAAACGTAACCGTAAAATTCTTCTTCAGCGCAATTTCTCATCCATGGATGTAGATAGCCTAAGGGAGGACGCGCGCAAAACAGACTGGTTCGCATTGTACACCATGGAATCGGCTGATGCTAAGGTAGAGATGTTTAATAGCCTGCTCACATCTCTATACGATAAGCACGCTCCTGTTAAGCCAATTAGAATTAAACATCTTCCGGCTCCATGGCTATCAGATAATATTAAATCTCTTATTAATGCCAAGCATGCAGCCAAAGCCAAATACAAGAAATTTAATACAAATGAGTATCGCGATAAATATATTAAATTAAGAAACCGCTGCAATACTATGTGTCGTGATGCTCAACGGCGTCATATTCATTCAGCGGTCGAGAATGGTGACCCAGCAAAAACGTGGAAATTTCTAAAATCTCTCGGTATTGGCAAAAATTCTAATCTTAATGACTCCTACAATATCGATACTAACTTACTAAATAAACACTTTACATGTACCCCTAACTTAGACCCGGCGATTAAATTACAAACCCTTAGTAAAATTTCACTGATGCCAACTTCTAACTCCGAACCTTTCTCTTTTGCTTCATTCACTGAGTATGAGGTTAAAAGACACGTCATGACAATAGCCTCGAATTCCGTTGGGGATGATAGCATCAGTCGCAGAATGATTATCCCGATTCTTGACATAATTGCACCTATCCTTTTACATATTTTCAACTTCTGCGTATCAACTTGCTCCTTTCCTAATACCTGGAAATCTGCTCACATAATCCCCTTGCCTAAATCCTCACGTCCTAAATTATTTTCTGATTTCCGCCCAATATCAATTCTTCCTTTCCTATCTAAAGTTTTGGAGCGTCTTATGCATCATCAACTCAACGGATATATTACGCGCAACAATCTCCTTAGCACGTATCAATCTGGTTTCCGCACAAGTCACAGTACCACTACTGCCCTAGTCAAGGTAGCAGATGATATTCGGTCTGGCATGGACAATAAGAAGCTCACCGTCTTAACTCTACTTGACTTCAGCAACGCATTTAATTCCATTGATCATGACATCCTTGTTAGTCTTTTAGCGTCTTTTAACCTCTCACCTTCTGTGATTCAGTTATTTCGTAGTTACCTTGTGGGCCGTCGGCAGAGAGTTAAAATTTCTGAATCTTTTTCTGACTGGAGCAATACTACTGCCGGCGTTCCTCAAGGCGGTGTTCTATCCCCATTACTCTTTGCCTTATTCATAAATTTCGTTACTTTTTCTATTTCTTCTTCTTTTCATTTATATGCAGACGATTTGCAAATTTACACGCAGTCAACTCTGGATGCATTGCCTGCGGCGGTGGGTGTTATGAACAGGGACTTATCGGCTATATGTGACTGGAGCAAGGAGCATGGTCTTCTCATTAACCCTGTTAAGTCTCAGTTGATAATACTTGGCAGCCCGGGGCTGGTCTCCAGAATTGACTGAGGTACTTTGCCGTCGGTTTCCATCAACGGTATAACAATACCATATAGTATGGTTGTAAAGAATCTTGGTGTGTACTTTGATGAGCATCTATCTTGGTCTCAGCAGCTGAAGGAAATTAGCAGAAAGGTTTACTCAACGTGGCACTCCCTTAAACGACTTCGGTATGTTCTGCCGGTACCTACTAAGGTGGCCTTAGCTGAATCGTTGTTCCTCTCCCTTCTTGATTACGCGGATGTTTGCTTCATTAACTTGACCGAAGACCAACTAGACAAACTTGAGCGACTCCAGAATCTATCTCTGAGGTTCATCTTTGGCTTGCGCAAATTTGACCACGTATCTGAGTTTCGTAACAAGCTCAAGTGGTTACCAATTCGCTTTCGCCGTAATGCTCGCGCACTTTCCCTTCTTTACTCCATCCTATTTGATCCCAACAGCCCTCAATATCTAAAGGAAACCTACAGCTTTCGTTGCTTCGACAGGCAAGAGCTGCGGTCCTCTACAAATCTCCTTCTTGATATCCCCATCCACCACACTAAGTATTTCCACTCCTCATATCTCGTACAATCTGTCCTACTCTGGAACTCTCTCCCTACCCGAATAAGACAAGCCAAAACATTAAATACTTTTAAATCCTCCTTAAAAGAGCACTACCTCAGTCTGTGTCAGACATAATAGTATTCAAATAGTGTTTTTATGATTAAAACTCCAATGTTATTATTACATTATATTATATCATTAAGTTATTGTTTCTATATCTATATATATTATTGTGTATGTATGTATGTATATGTGTATTTATTTTTTCTTTCGTATTTATTTAATTTTTGTAGTATGAAGTTATATACTTTTAGCGCAATACCCCTCTCCATCAATCTGTTCCTTTCTTCCAAAGGTTGTCTGGGAGAAATTGCTATTTAGTAATAAGGCCGCCTTTGTGTACTATCGTAATGTTCTTTGTATCGTATATATTTATGTGTATGTGTAACTACTGATTGTGCACAATAAAGTATATTTTCATTTTCATTTCATTAGTATGCAGAAATTTTCAGATAAGTACGTATTTTATTATACTGTTTATTCGTGAAACTTAAATCAAACAAGCGAATCCTTACTGCCTGAACAAAAAATACCAAACAATTGAGATAGAGAATTTCTGCAAAATCCACAGTCTCCACGCTTATACTGCAGAATGTTTAAAATAAGCGCAGTCATCTCCCGGGATAAATTCAAACACACTACAGTCACGTACAACGTTTAAACAACAACTAAAATAACAAAACGGAGATTTTCACCTCTTAAAAACTAAATATTACAACAAACGCAGATGTGACACGTTCGAAAATATGCACTATAGTTTAAATTAATGAACTTAAAATGTTATTGTAAAAAAATAATTGTTAAAATGATAAATTAAAATCTAGAGGTTTAATTTTATTCTGTAATAGCGTGTAGTATTTAATATAATAACATACAGATATTTTTACACAAATCCAAGAAAACTACTGAGATTTTTTAATAATATATGAAGCTGAATTTCGTACTACACAATAAAGACGAAAATGAGTCCGTATTTATGTCCCGATCCCGCGGAAAAGATAGATTTTACAAATTGTTTCAGGCTAAACTAAAACAGAACCCCAATTCTCGTATTTAACTTAGACTTTTAATATACTATCAATGATTTATAAATGAATCATTGTGATATCATAAACTGATTTTTTGAGTTTGGACCAATCAAAACGGATTTGACGTTGGTTTGATGTTTGTAAGAATACGATTTAGCTGCTTTAACATATTATAGAGACTGCATCGAAACTATAATATTATTGTCAGATCTAATGAGCAGAATCGACATACCGGTCAAAAGGTTTTAACACGAAATGGTACGATATTCAAATCACACTAATAAGGTTTGCCAACAAGGAAACATCACTGCATCACTGAGACTAGATGACTATAGCAAATTACAACAAAACCAATCTACAGACATTTGACGTTTTAAAATACAATTGTGGAAGTTGCAGGAAACTTCTTTTCAACGCCCGAAGTAAACAGAGGGTTGGTAAAACTTTGACGGTTTTGTGTGTGTCTGTCCGTGGCATCGTATTTTCTAAACAGATGAACCGATTTGGATCTTGTTTGTTTTGTTTGAAAGCTAAGGTGATCGAGAGTGTTCTTAGCTATAATTCATCATCATCAGCTCGCTTACTGCTTGACAATCACGTGGGTTACTCAAATTTTTGTTTTTTAATTTGCTAGATTGCAAACTTTTGTAAATATAAAAAAATATTTTTAAGGCAAGTTTGAACCGAAAATTAAATTAAGGCATAAGTTTGAACCGAAAATTAAATTCAGGTCAGTTTAACACGTAATGCTGCTGTTGGTTTCGAATTTTTGTCCGACCAGGGCCAAAAGAAAGGGTAATTGTTTTGGCAATCTATGTTTGTATGTACCTATGTATGTTTGTTCTATCGTAGCGCCTAAACTACTGATCCTATTTTAATGAGTGATTTAATTTGTTTGTTATAGAGTAAATTACTTTATTACACTATGTTAAGCTCGTTATTGTGAATGTTATGTCACCTGCTAAGGTTCATGCATCGGTACAGTTTACAATTATTGTAGTTATCTCTATAAATGTGTTTAATGTATGTACTGTTTGGTGTCCTTATAAAAAAAAATAGGTGTCATTAGATTCGAAATAATAGGCCGTGTAACAAATGGCTATATGTATGGCCGTGTAATGTGTATGGCTTATAGTTTTTAACTTAATATGTTATTCCAATCAAAAATTGACTAAGTGGATACGCATTATGCAATTAAAATGTATGAAAATTGACTGATTTAGTTCCAATAAAATGATTATAAAACTACAGTTCCTAACTATTGATAATTCAAAAAGCCTTTCTAGTCATAAACTGCTTTGCTGACTCCTAGTGCAATTGCTATCGCAGCGAAATTTTATTATACCCATATATTCCCCAAATGTAAGCAATAAATTGGCCAAATTTTATTGCTATCCGATGAACGCTTGACAGCGCCAAATATTTAAAACTTTTAGAAAATCTGCCTTCCAAAGCGACTTTGGTGATTGCGTTCTATAAAATGAATGAAGTGTCTGAAAGTCTAAAATATCGGAACTTAAATAAAATAAAACACGCTTATTCATAAAAAAAAAAAAAAACTAATATAAATTGTTTTGAAAGATCAAACTCCGCGTGGTGTGTGTACGTTATAAGTTTGATGTGTCTGTTTGTGTATGTCTGTCCGTTGCATCTTATGGCATCTACAGACACACGAATTTGGTACGGAGCGTACAGCGGATCATATCCGCGGACCGAATCCGGTGTCGCTACACACGCACGGATTTGGTACGGTGCAGTGCACAGTGGGTCGAAAATCGGCTTTCATAGACATAGAAATGAAATCTCGAAAGTGATAGATTTTTTGATGGATATTGCTTCAGTTTAGTATTACTATGTAGAAAATTAAGTTTGAGATAATTTGGCCCAAAAATGAGGGAGTAATAATTTTTTTACGAAAAACTTGTATGGAGCCAACATGAAAAATTCAAATATTTCAAAAACGGCAAGTTTAACCGTAATATCCTGACAGATGGTTATAGTACCAATTATTCATGATTTTTTGGCATACATCATATAACGGTTTTAGCTGCTCTTTTTTTTTTTTAAATCGTCAAATTTTTTGAAAAAAAGTCACCCTGTATTATTGCACGATTCGATAGTGTTACTATTAAGGAACAATTTCTGGAAAGTAATGGTATACGGCAAACTTGAGGAAAGTGTTGAATTTTAATAAACTCCTTCATATTTTGAACAAATGTATGAACAATTATATAAAATGCTAAAATTAAGCCCTTTCCTTAACTTTGTCACATATAGTTACTTCCCAGCAATTGTTACTTACTAGCAAGACTATCGAATGCTGCAATAATACAGGGTGACTTTTTTCAAAATTAACGGATTCGAATCCTAACCAAGGATGTTGACTTGGCTATAATCTGATAATGCAGTTATATTCGTCGTACACTGTGAAGTGAAGGAAAATTATGTCAGAGTAATTGCTTCCCAAAAATACTGGATTTATAACTTTTTTATAGAAAATTTCTATGAAGCCAATGAAAAAAATCCAATTATCTTCAAAACGGCAAGATAAATCCTTATATCCTTTCATGCTGTTATAGTACTATTAATTCGTGTTTTTTTACACAGTTCATGAAACGGTTCTATTTGCAATTTTTTTAAATAATCGAAATATTAATTTTGAAAAAAAAAGTCAGCCTGTATTAATGCACAATTCGATAGTCTTGCTAGTAAAGAACAATTTCTGGAAAGTATTGGTATACGACAAACTTGAGGAAAGTGTTAAATTTCAATAAACTTCTTCATACTTTGAACAAATGTATGAAAAATAATATAAAATGCTAAAATTTAGTTATTTCCTCAACTTTCTCATATGTAATTACTTCCCAGCAATTGTTTTTTACTAGCAAGACTATCGAATGGTGTAATAATACAGGATGATTTTTTTTTTCAAAATTAATATTTCGATTATTTAAAAAAAATGGCACAAACCGTTTCATGAACTATGTAAAAAAATCACGAATTAATAGTACTATAACAGCATGTAAGGATATAAGGATTTATCTTGCCGTTTTGAAGATAATTGGATTTTTCTCATTGGCTTCATAGAAATTTTCTACAAAAAAGTTATAAATCCAGTATATTTGGGAAGCAATTACTCTGACATAATTTTCCTTCACTTCACAGTGTACGACGAGTATAACTGCATTATCAGATTATAGCCAAGTCAACATCCTTGGTTAGGATTCGAATCCATTAATTTTGAAAAAAAAAGTCACCCCGTATTATTGCAGCATTCGATAGTCTTGCTAGTAAATAACAATTGCTGGGAAGTAACTATATGTGAGAAAGTTAAGGAAAGTGCTTAATTTTAGCATTTTATATAATTGTTCATACATTTGTTCAAAATATGAAGGAGTTTATTAAAATTCAACACTTTCCTCAAGTTTGCCGTATACCATTACTTTCCAGAAATTGTTCCTTAATAGTAACACTATCGAATCGTGCAATAATACAGGGTGACTTTTTTTCAAAAATTTTGACGATTTAAAAAAAAAAAAGAGCAGCTAAAACCGTTATATGATGTATTCCAAAAAATCATGAATAATTGGTACTATAACCATCTGTCAGGATATTACGGTTAAACTTGCCGTTTTTGAAATAATTGAATTTTTCATGTTGGCTCCATACAAGTTTTTCGTAAAAAAAATATTACTCCTTCATTTTTGGGCCAAATTATCTCAAACTTAATTTTCTACATAGTAATACTAAACTGAAGCAATATCCATCAAAAAATCTATCACTTTCGAGATTTCATTTCTATGTCTATGAAAGCCGATTTTCGACCCACCGTGCAGTGGACCGAATAGCTCGACATTCGTGTGTTTGATTTTGAGTTCTATTGTTAATGCAATAGAACTGAAAATATGCTAATGCACAGAGTTCTATTTACAATTTTACAGCGCTGTTTTTCAACGACGCGATGATTCCCGAAATTTATTGATAACAGGCAGTGATACCAACTCTCAAAAATATTTCTCCCCAAACTTTACCCCTGATAATAATACCATTGACAGGTCTAAGAGTTAATAAGCTAGAAAGAAAGGGTATGTGTTTTACATAAAGACTTACGCGTTAATAGCATAAAACTAACTTGTTTTAATCTGATTTCACTCCCACATTTTCATATCCTTGGCTATATACACACATTAAAATATTTTTTATTATTACATACAAATTTATTCATAAGGAGTAAACTCTAAACATCCTGTCCCCTAGTAAACCCCCGTAGATATTTTCCCTAATTTCGGGGGGTAAATCCCTAAGTTGGCAACACTGACACCGTTGTACGTAGTGTTGTGCAATGGAAATTTTTCGGAAAGAAAAGAAAAGAAAAAAAGAAAAATTTCCAATATTTTTCCAATTTTTCAAATATTTTTCCAATATTTTTCCAAATTGGAAAGTCAACCAAGATTAGAAATAGCTACAATTCTCTATTCCCTAAACACTTAAACATAGCGGGGAATCCCCGAACATAGTTTACATGCTACGTTAAGTACCATAGACTAAAATCTACTCGACAGTCAGTGTTGCCATATTAGTCAATCAATTTTCTACAACGTTGTCTCGCCTCACGGTGGAGAAATAGTGTTTTTCGTGGCTGTTGGATTTCGAGGCTGGGATTCAGACGTGTATTTTAAGCGTTTAGAACGTTTTTAAATACTTTACTTCAATTCAATTGCTTATACAAAAATCGTTTGACAGTTGTCCCTCGATGGTAGTACACGTTGAGTTCAGTCCTAATAGGACTCACGAGTAACACACGACTCGGTCTTCTTAAATATGAATCGGGATTTACGGTATTTTATTGATATATCGGTGATTTTTTTAAACCGGACATCAATAATCATCAATTGATTGATTGATTGATCGTCTCACGGACCCTTTATAGCAAAGTCTGATGCAGTGTTGTAAATTGAAAGGCTTGTCCACTGGACTGGACTCAACGTCTACAACCATCGAGAAATAACTGTAAAACGAATTTTGTATAAGCATTGAACTAAAGTTAAAAGTTTAAAAACGTTGTAAGCGCTTAAAATATATCTGAACTCTAGCCTAAAAAGCCACCAACCGCGAAAACAATATTATTCCACTGAGGGGCGAGACCACTTAGTAGAAAATGAATTGACTAACCTGGCAACACTGATTGTCCAGTAGATTTTAGTCTATAGTACTTAACGTAGCATGTAAACTATGTTCGGGGATTCCCCGCTATGTTTAAGTGTTTAGGGAATAGAGAATTGTAGCTATGTCTAGTTGGCTGGCATTAAGTTACCTATTAAGGAAGTGTTGTTATATTTATTTCTGAAATCATATTGGTACTTATTAACGCAAAATTTTTCCAACAATGGGTCGTAATGGGGTGGGTTTGGGACAAAAATGGGTCGTAATAAGGACACTCTAGTGTGGAATTTGTTTGAAAAACGGAATAATAGTGTCTTTTGTAAATATTGTAAGAAAGTATTTCGATATGCGAATGTTACTCATATGAGGTCTCATATTGCAAATTGCACGAAATGTCCACAAGATGTGAAAATTTTAAATGTTAGCTTGACAAAAGAAGCCGATTCGTACCTAAGTTCGTCTTCTACTTCTTCCGCCCTGTTTTCAGTAGCAGATTGTTCCGTTAATAAAAAAGACGTCGATAAATTGATCGCTTTAGCAACTACAGTATCAGGATCTCCTATCTCCTGGGTAGAACATGCATTATGGAAAAAAGTGTTTTCTACTTTAGCGCCATCCTACACATTACCAACACGAAAAACTTTAACAACTTACGTGGATAACATTTATGATGAAATGAAAAAGAGTCAAGATGACACTGCATCTTCAGCTAGATGGCTGGTCCAATATAAAAAATGAAGGTATTATAAATTTTTTATCTCCACACCTGTCCCTTTACTCGTAGACTTTGTAAACACGCTTGATAATCGTCATACATCAGAGTACTTGACCACAGAGATTTTCAGAGTGATGAATCATATTGGCCCCGAAAAATTCTTTGTATTAATAGGTGATAACGCAAATAATGTTCAAAGAGCCCTGTTGAATGTGAAAGACTTATATCCACATATAATAACATTACGTTGCACAGCACATACATTAAATTTATTGGCAGATGATGTTCTAAAGATTGATGTTATTAAAGCTATCATGAAAATGATAGTCGATGTAGTGAAAGAAATAAAATACAGTCAAGTTCTCTCGTCACTCTTTACGAAAATTTCAATTGAAAAGAACTGCAACAAATATTAAAGCTTCCAGTAAAAACGAGATGGAGCAGTGTACACGACACGCTGCAAGTGATGAAATTTGTCAAACCAGCTATGCAAATGTTGGCGGTGCATGAACGAGTACAGTTGTCGTCAGAAAACAAATCACATTTGTTAGATGAAAGATTTTGGACAATGACAAATGAAGTTGCTGCAATTGTAGAACCAATCGCTGTTAGCATCTCACAACTAGAAGGTAACGATTGTTTAATTCAGAAAACAGTTCCTGTGTGGAATACCTTAAAATTAAAACTAGCAGAAATTTTGGCTTACAACAATATTCTCAATGAAGAAGAAAAGCAATGTCTGCTTGACAAAGTAGAATCCAGAAAAGAAACAGTCGTAAAACCTATCCATTTTGCTGCATGTTTGCTAGATCCTAAGAACTGTGGTGATAATTTAAGTAGTAAAGAAGATGTTGCAGCAATGAATTTTATCAATGAACTAGCAACTTACTTAAATATTAAAAATATAATGGCGGAAGTATCCGATTTTAAGTCAAAATCAAACTTTTGGAGCAACCAGTTTGTGTGGTCGCCAGTAAATAATGTCACCCCACTTTCTTGGTGGCAAGGCATATGTAAATGCACGAAACTAAGGAAAGTGGCTGAAGTTATTTTCACAGCTCCTGTAACATCTGCCGCATGTGAACGTTCTTTTAGTACGATAAGTGGAATTCACACAAATAAGCGTAATAGACTGCTGACGGAGCGAGCTGAAAAAATAGCTTTTATTGCATATAATTGGAATATCGAAAATAGAAATAACGATGATTTGTATAATCTTAATATTGAAGAGGACGATATCAGCCCACCAACTGAAGATTTACTGTTTGTAGATGCAGACAATGTACAAAATATTGGTGACGATTTGTTTTATGATGATATAGATTCAGATTTAGATTTAAATTAATCATAAAAGTGACGTTATTATTTCTAAATTAATTAAAAATTGTAATTTCAATACATATATCTGTAGTTTAACTTTTCACATTTGTTTTTTTCTTTTAACAACATCTAAAGCCATTCAAGCCTTTGAATTTCAACTTAATATGAATTTCGATAAAAAAATATTTTTCCATTATTTTTCCAATTTTTCAATTTTTCTGAAAAATAAATTGCAAAATTTCCGAGCTTTGAATTTTTTCGGAAAATTACCCATCACTAGTTGTACGGCCTAACCTCCGAATTGCTCTACACACGCACGGATTTGGTACGGAGCGGACCAGATCCGATGCGGACAGCGGCGAACTCTTCGCCATCTTCTTATGTTCGCCGGACTGCCCTACACACGCTCGGATCTGGTACGGAGCGTCACAGATCCGCTGTATGCTCCGTACCAAATTTATGTGTCTGTAGATGCCATTAGCTAGCTTAGAACATTTTAGATCATTTTTTTCTAACAATATCAAAATAGGTTTTATTCGTGTATATATAATATATCGTCATCAGCTCGCTCACTGCTTGACAATTCTATAGTTACTTAAAATTTTTAATTTGATTATAAACTAAATGTTGCACGCGACTTCGTACGCACAAAAGGAAACCGTACATTTTGCCGCGATAAAAAGTAGCCTATATCCTTTCCCGTGGTCTAATAATCTGTACCAAATTTATCAAAATCGGTCCAGTCGTTTCGGAGCCTATTCAATGCAAACAACAAGCATACTTTTCCTCTTTATTATATTAGTATAGATATGGTAAAAGTAGGTATTAATATGCGTCTTTGCCATAATTGATCCTGAATTTTAGTTCATTATAAATTAGACCAGTCTATATTAGTAAAATATAATCAGTTTAAGATATAATCCGATTAAGTCCGCCATTGTACAACGTGCAAAAGGTGTAAAATAAATAAATATAAAAACTAATATAAACTAGGGAAATTAATACTGTTGATAGTCATCAGTATTTCTACTAAATACTGATGAGTATTTTCATTTGACGTTAAGAAAATTAAATATAGGTAACATTCGAATTTAATATATATTCTAATATCCATTCTAAATCCAAAGAGAACTGAATTGCAAATCATAACCGAATAGAATTAAGAACTTGTATTGAAGATTTATCGGTCGTAATATTGCATATTCCTATGACGGATTGCGCGCACAATTTATAGTAATCGAATTCTGTAATACAAGTATGATAAAGATTTATGATTTGCTGTGGAAGCATTTGCTGAATAATATCTTTCCATGCAATATTACGTGGAGATGTATGAATATATTTTCAAAAGGCTTAATACCTTAGCTGTGGTACAGAGTGAATAAATAACTATTCCGCCATCATGGATGGTCCGCCATATTGGATTTAGAATGACGTCACATAGCTTATTGTATATTGTTATCCAAACTAAACGTGTGTACGAAATTTTAGCTCAATCGGTTAAAGATATCTGCTTCAAAATTGAGTATCAAAATTCCACCCGAACATACATTGCAAGTTAAATAAAAGCTTTTAAAAACGACAGCATTAAGGTCTCAAACAAGACAAAATACTGTCATGTTATTAGTAATTTTAAAAAATCCTAACCTTTATTGAAAAATATATTATTGGCAAACTGCATTTTTTATATTATTGGAATATAAACCATAGAGGGATGGGCAAATGGATATTGACTATTGAGGTTATTTTGTACCAAATTTTTATTTTTCTGATGACCCGAACCTGAATGTTTATATAAGTAACCCATAATATATTTTTAAATCAACAATTGCTTGTACAAAACTGGTGAAAATTATTTCCCTCCATTTTTGGGCATAAATATTTACGATAACCATAGTTTACACATGTTATATTAACAACGACGCCAACTTTAGAGCCATTACCCACCTATTGGCAGACCTCCAGCTGGGTCAAAGCAATGAAATCGTAAATTTGATCGGCGATACAGAATTTGAATCGCTTACTTGGCAATATTTGTACTTGCATTTTATTCGGGACGATTTGTAATGCGCCATTTTAACGGTTCGATTCAGTTCGACAGAGAACTGTCTTTTCGATATATTTTATTGTTAAGGTTTAAACGCTTAAATTTTTAACCAAATTTTCAAGGGACTCATTTTACATTATTACAAAAAAAATGTGACATGATTTACATTGCTTTACATAAGCAATGTAAATCATGTCACATTTGCCCAAATTTTATATTATATGTTAGTTAGACGTTTATATTATAAGGTTTTTAATTTGACAAAATATATATGGAGGAACGAAACAAACTTCGCTACTCTTTCCACTATCAGCTGATTCAACTACAGCCAATTTAAAAACATAATTTTTAATAAAAATGTTGGTTGAAATCAGCTGTGAGGTGAATCAGCTGATAGTGTGAAGTCAATAGCCTCAGTGGTGAAGATTAATTGTATATGTACATATTTTTCGCATTTCAGAAAAAAATGGGTAACAATAAATCACGTATCCAATTTTTTGTGATTAGTTTTACATAACGTTCTATTTGACCTAAATTCTGTTGGCATAATCTATACTAATATTATAAAGCTGAAGAGTTTGTTTGTTTGTTTGTTTGTTTGTTTGAACGCGTTAATCTCAGGAACTACTGGTACGAATTGAAAAATTATTTTTGTGTTGGATAGTCCACTTATCGAGGAAGGCTTTAGGCTATATAGCATCATGCTAAACTCAATACGAGCGGAGCACCAATCAAGAATGTTACAAAATCGGGGGTCTTTTTTTCCTTTTGAGAGCTTTCGCTACGTACGCTGCGGAAACGGTTAAAGTTTCGCTAAAATGATGTATGGCAGAATTGTTCCCCTTTAAAAGATCTAAAAAAAAGTCCGCGACAGTATATGTCTATCTTTTAAGGTTGGCTCACTATAACCTTTTTATACTTACCAAATTTGTTCTAAAAGTAAGCATTATTTGTGAAGGTGTTTTCATAAAGATTATATTAATCCTTATCCAAGTAAATACGTTATTCATTACAAGCATTTAATCTAGAAGAAATTTGCCGTTTACATCATTTGATTTCAATGAGTATTTTAGAAGATATCGCAGTAATAAAATATTCATGCGCGCTATAGTACGGCGCGCGGCGCGGACGAGCAGTCGTGAGGTGGAAGCACTTCTCCTTCTACGTAAATGAAGTCGCGGGTAAATTTTAGCGATATCCCAAAGTAACTATTCCACGCGGACGAAGTCGCGGGGAAAAGCTAGTATTGTATACTCGTGAAAATGTAAAGCAGCTGTGCTAATCTGCTGATTAAAGTGATGGCGTCCAATGTCTATACGTTACGTGTTTTAAGGAGCCTTTGATAGAAACGTATTTTTAACTTTCTATGTATACTAAAACATAGTTATAACATACGCACTGTTTATTGATATCATTGAGAATTGACTGATATAATTGAGAACTACTTACTTCTTGGCACAGCTGTTACCGTCGCTTTGGATGTGCTATCGCTGTCGTCTGATTCTGATCGGGTCTGGAAACTAGTTTCTGCAGAAAGAAGTTTAATCCATTAGAGTAACACTTAAAATACTATACTCTTCATTAGACTAAATTTAAAAAAGAACAACGGGTTGTACTCCGGGAGTGTCGGCAAAAGTGAAAACTTAAACATTAAATTGGAAAACTGCCATCTAGGTAAAAGATACGAACTAAAATACTTTCATCCTATGTGCGCGTAAAGGCCCCCACAGACGAGAGGCCGATCGTTTCAGTTAGAACTGACGTCAGTTCGGCCTGAACGGATTCGAGCACACACACGGAAAAAATCGCATCCAACCCAATTTACGTCAGTTCGGCCTGATCTGATTCGGGCCCACACACGGAACAGTCGCATCAGTCCATTCTGGTTTGCCGCGCGCTACGGTCGTGTTTATCAATTTTGTATTTAAACACCGCGAAAACTCATACAACGCTTGTACACGATACACACCCGCACGGCCGCGGCTCGGGCAAGAACTGAAGCGATTTGTCCACACACGGTCAGGACAGGCCGCGCGTTCAGGCCGCTCGGTCAGGCCAGAATTAATGTTGCCAACTTAGTTATTTTACAAAATTTTACTAAATTGAGTATTTTATTCCCTCCTTGGTAGAAATGTCGTTATTAGTGATTAGTAGTGTTTTAGTAGGAAAGATCCAGACAGTGATCATATGCAAAATGGCCTAGGTTAAACACAAAAAAAGAAACCTATCATAATAATACATTCGTCCGTAATTTTCTTAATAATTTTCTTAATAATAACTACCCGTTTAATTACTATATACGTAATATTTGCTAGTATATTTTAATTTAATTGTAAAATTTATAGTAAAATTCAATGAATGAAAAAAAATTTATATAACAAAACCTAAAATGCAATAGTTTTTGGGGGGCTTCAGGAATTCCTAAGTAGCTTCTTTAGTAGTTTTTTAGTACTTTTTAGTAGAATTTCAATACGGGTTTAGTCGTTTCACAAAAACAGAGCTGGCAACACTGGAACGAATCGCTTCAGTCCGTACGGCCGATCGCATCGATCTCGAAATTGCACACAGACGATACGATTTTGCATCCGTTCAGGCCGAACTGAAGGCAGACCGGATCATGTATGGGGCCCTTAAGGGAACTAAGACAACAAACAGTTGCAAGTTGTATCTTACGAATTTTTGATCAGGTCACGTGTCCTGACACGAGTTTAACATTTTTTACTTATCCCAAGAATAGTGCACAACGCCGCTAAAGGAGTTTTCACTTTAAAAATGAGATAACATAATATTCAGGCCCTCGGTGGAAGTAAACAGCAATAAACATTTTTTTTTTCAATGAATCTTATTACAAAGTGTCAATAAATTTATGTGCGACTTATTTATTTTATAATATTAACAGTTTATCCTAAACACCTAAACGCCTGAAGTGATCAATTTTTAATTCTCCAAAGTTATAAAGCAAAACTTTCTAACACTGTACAGCGATCAATCAAGGTACTTTCTGGAGCAGATAAGGCGCGAAAACTCGGCGAAAAGCTCCACTAAATGGGAGAACAAAGTCATTAATTTTATTAAAGTAGATCAAGATTGATGGCACGAACAGCGGGGATATTAAAAGTGCGACACAACAAAAATAGCTTTACCGACTATTAATTTAACTTAGCACCTTTTTGGGTGACTTTATATTCTTTTGGGACTATATTGTCAACGTAATACTGCGTATACACTCGATGACACGAGCAGAGTGATGACTCATGTTGATGAGCAATTTGTTTATATATTATGACACGCGACGTTTAGAACGCTTAGGCCACTTGCGCATATCTGGCTTAAAGTTCACACTGGGGTAAAATAATGCCTTCTCTATCATCATCTACGAAGAACGAGAGAAATAACAACATATTGAATCCAGGGTTAACTTAAACCCTGCTGGCCGAATCTGTATCGTACATTTTGTGAGTTAATTACTGAGTTAGTAGGTAGTAGCAACGAAACGGAGGAGTGAGTAACGGAAAGTCGCATTTTTGTATTCACTATAATACAAAAGTGAGACTTTCCGTTACTCACTCCTCCGTTTCATTACTAACTCAGTGATTAACTCACAAAATGTACGATACAGAATAGGCCACCAGGTTTGCGCAAGTGGGCCTTAGTTCACTATCCTGTTGTATTGGTGTAGTATCGTTAATTTATTCAGTGGATTAACGTACCAATCAGATGGTCTAAATATAACATGATTAAAAAAACCAATTACACAATATACTCTATTACATAATAGCGTATCGATCAAAGTGTTAATAAAGCGTGATCCAAATTCAAAGGTCCAATATACATGTAGATCGAATACGTTAGTATATATAACTCGGGTAGTTCCCTGGACAGCTCCATTTCGGCCATATTGAGCGCCAGTGATAAATTTTACCGGGAGACTGTTCATATTTCAAAGGAAATGTTATCCCTTTTGTCAATGCTGAGCGCATTATGGAGTCAATGTTACTGGATGTGGCAAAAATACTTTGAGGGTATATAATATTGTGGCTTAAAATTATAACCGCAGCTATTAAAATATACAGTGTTTTTATCAGGTTGACATTAATTATACAAATATATAGTATGATAAATATAGTTAAAATATTATACAAAGTTATCACACATACGTTAAATAATCACTACAGGACATCAATAATATTTTTTATTAGAAAATATTATAAAGTTGTATCATCGCATTGTTGGCCCCAAATAAGGGTGTATTTAATTCTATCCAATTTTTGTGTATTTGTAGAAAGAAATGAATGAAAATATTAGGCCAAATCCAGTGTATCGAAGTCCATGCGAGTTACGTAACAATATATTCGAAAATTGCTTGGTTCGCATTCATTGTTCAATTGCATTTGAACGCAATCTCGAAAATTGGAAATCGAGCAAGTGGGCCATAAATCCGCGACGGATAGCATTTTGTTGCCCGAATTATTTGCCCGAAAGTGTATTCGAGTTTTTAATTGACAAATCATGAATTGGCCTACATGTAGGATCTAAAATATGCTTTGTTTTATCTGAATAGTTACTGTGTGTATTTTTGTGAAATGTGGAAATGTATGTAGCTATTTCATTATTTTTGTCAAGCATCGTTTGGAGTATCTTTAAAATATGTTTTGTTTTTTTACTATTTGAATGGCTCTTCTTATTGTATTATTTTTGTAAAATTTAGAAACATCTATTATTTATATCAGTCATCTACTGTTGTTTGTAAAATTTTAAAAATTCCATCTATGTAACAAAACACTGTTCTCAGTACAGACTAATATTATAAAATAGTAATAATAATATATGGACGCTTTCACACCATGTCGTTCTAGTACCATGCTGAGTTCTTGAAAATCTTGTGTCACGGCTACCAGCTAACGGAAATATATTATATAATACTTTTATACTAAACACATACACATACATACATACGCATACACTGAGGTCGTCAATACAGACTAAAAACAATATACCTAATATGAAAAATGAATTATCGGAGACTCTTGAAAAATACAACTAAATGATTTCACACACATTATACCTACTACTAGTTATTTACCTAGATACCTAGGTAAATAACTAGTAGTGAAGACCCGAGATAAACCACCAGTTTATTTTGCTTACCTGTATCAAATCTGGGTCTGCTAGGCATTCTGCTCGGTAAGTCTTGGTTCTCAGCGTGGTCGAATGTTCGGAACCCAAGAGCGAACTCCGCGTAGGGGCTTATCTCAAACATTTCTGTCAACAAAAATTTGTGTTATATTTTGGTGGTTATTTCTTTATACGCATACGCATTTACATACGTATTTCTGCATCGTGGTAGTTTTTAAATACCTGGTCCTTCCATTACTTTTTTGTAACAAAACACAAAGACGATGAATAAGTAGGTACTAAATTACTGTGTTCATTATTTCGATTGTTTTCGAACATTCCACGCCTTTAATATTAAATAACCATTCATTTTCTGACTGCCTGTGCCAGTTTGAAATTTTAAAAATGTTTTTATCAGTCGCCGTGGCTTTAAATTAAAAATCATTTATTTAGAGACTAGTTTTTGCTCGGCATTGTTTGCCTGCCAATCACAGCCAGTCAATTAAAATATTGCAAATTATTTATTAACGTCCACTAGAATATAGGGTTGCCTGTAATATTGTACATCTTTTTTTTTTTATGTAATGAACCAGGAAACGAGCAACGGATCGCCTGATGGTAAGCGATTACCGCCGCCCATGGACACTCGCAGCAACAGAGGAGTTACACTTGTAACTCTTCTGGTGTTGCGACTTGCGTTCCTGATCCTTAAAATCCCCAATCCCCCCCGTGGGCCTCCGGTAACCTCACTCACTCGGCGAAACACAACGCAAGCGTTATTTCACGCCGGTTTTCTGTGAGGTCGTGGTATTTACCCGGTCGAGCCGGCCCATTCATGCCAAAGCGTGGCTCTCCCACAGTTAAATGATAATTTTTATACTAATATAGCGTAACTGAATACAGAAACAAAAATGTTTGTCAAATTAGCTCTTCACAATTTATTTTCATATTAGTTTTTAAGTATATTAAAAGTATGTTAGTCTCTAAGGTATTTATAATATGGGCCTATGCCGCCCGAAATACATGAAATTTAAATAACTGAATAAGTCAAGCTAACTTTCAGTTTTAGGTTGTACCTATATTTTGAGGGATCCTCTTCTTTCGCATAATTTTATTTGTCATAATTTCATTTGGCACACCTCACTTGGCATAATTTTACTACGCATACTAATACTTTGGCATAATGGTTTCTTGGCATACTACATCATTAGGCATAAATATCATTTAGACTAATATTGTTTGTCCTAATTTAATGAGGCATAACTCGTAAGGCATAATTTTTCTTGTCATAATAATACTTTGGCATAATTGTTTTTCGGCATAAACTCGTTGGGCATATTTTTTTGTCATAATAAATTCAAGGCATTCTGTCACAAGGCACAAATATGCATAAAATGGAACGACATAATGAAAACACGATTAAGGTTAATAAACGCATATTTATGAAACATTAAAAACAGGTATTACACTCATATACCTAGTGTAACATGTGTAACAGTAGGTTAAGTTGCGGCGGGGTGGCCCTTGGGCCACCCGTAAGCCGCTAACATGTTTAAAATAATTAGTTCGGCAAGTTCTTAGATAGCAGTTCGTGTTTTTTGTCCGAGTTTAATTTCGTAATCAGTCGAAAATTACAATTATAATTGTCTTAACTCGCATACCCAGTAGAATTTATCATTCATTAGTATGTGAAAAAAAAAATGCTACAAAGATATACATCTTTTGCGTAAATATAATAGTATGCTTAAATATCATTATGCGTAAATATATTTATGCTTTTTAATATTATGCATAAAAATATTATTCTTAATGATTATTATGCGTAAAAAAATATATGCCTTACAATAAGTATGCCTAACAATTATTATGCTTTTAGTAATTATGCGAAAAAAAATTATGCTAAGAAAGTTATGACATATAAATATTATGCGAAACTACTATTAGGTCAAATGAAATTATGCCAAGTAAAATTATGACATATGATTTTATGCGAAAAAATAGGGAACCATATTTTGATTCCGCGAGTGAAAAACTTTAGCACACTTTCATGTAAAAGGCAATTTTGATATAGACTAACTATTTGGTAAAATTTTATCTGTATTCTCTCATGTAGTACTTGTACTGAAGTAAAACGGCGCGAGTCTCTTGCGCGGGCGCACGGGCGACGTGTAGATCCGCGTGCGCTTACCGGTCCTCATAGCCGGAGTGCGACGCCACTCGATCCGTGACTTCGCCTCCTCGGGGATCGGCGGTATTGGGTTATAGTAGGTTATAGTAGGATATAGGGTTCCCCCCGATGGTTGCACGCCTTGTCGTGGCGGTGGGGCTTAGTAACCGTGGACTGGACACCCACGGTGAATTGAAGAGGCAACCAGAGCCGGCTTGTTTGCCACCGGCTGGCCCGAGGAGGGCGCTCGAGGAGTCCGCTGCGGACGCGCTTGGAGGTGGGACCGCAGAAGAGGAGTGCCGGTATTACGGTGCGCCATACTCCCTATCTTCTGTGGCCGTGGAGGGAACGCAGGGGCTAGGCGTGGTGGTGCTGTGCTATTCTCCCTACCCCCTGCAAGCTGGCGGGGCCGTTCCGTATGTTAACAGCATTGGTGGGGCCGCAGAGGCACAGGCAAGTTGGTATTACGGTGCGCCGCTTGCCCTATCCTCTGCGGCCGAGGTGTGGTCGTTTAGATAGGGTTGCCAGGGAGATATGTAAACTAGGATGTAGGGTTGCCAGAGATAATTAAACAATAGGATATATCCCATGGCTGCTAATAATATTTACCGTTTTTCGAGTTGGTCTTGCGCGGGTGCACAGGTGAGGTGTATATCCGCGGCGCGTGCGCATAACGCTCCTTATGGTCGGAGTGTGACGCCACGCTCTCATTCCGTGACTTCACCTCCTCGGGGATCGAGTGGCGGTATTGGGAGTAATGCCTGAGAAATGGACTTGGGTTAGTTACGGTTGGTCAGAAAGAAAGAGATACAAAACGTGTAAGGGCGTAATTTTGCGCCACACAAAACGTGTCGTCGCTCGACTTAAAATTCTTGACAATGAAGATTTATAGGAGAAAATTTGTCAATGACTTACCTATGCCTCAACAGTAATATGCACACGAATGCCATGAGGCAGACGAGTAGAAGAACAGAGCTGCATATTATGACGAGCATGTTGAGGTCCAGCAGATCTGAAGGTGGCCCGATTTCCTCTAAACAATAAAACAAAATGACTTTCTCTCTCTCTATATTAAGACGAAAAACAAAGACGCAAAAACTTTTACTACGGTCACACAATAACTGAAAACATCTATGATTACTGCAATTTAGACTTCTATTACCTCTTTTTAATATAATACGTCTATATGGCTTGGCCATCAGTTTAGTGGTAAAATTTCTATTAATTGCCATACGCCGTTTATCATCATGAAGATTACTACTTCTCCAGTTAGGCCCTAGAAATCCTGACATATTGTAACGAATGGTGAGCTTTAATCCTATCCTTTACAAATGATAGTTTTTGTTAAAACCGGGACTTGTTAGTAATAAAAACAGTCGGGAAACTTGTTTAATTTATCCATCTATCCAATTAGAAACACCGTACGTGGTATAGGCTCGAATACGAGTATAACACAGAATAATTTTCAATCTCTACAAAATTCCTGTAATAATAAATTACTTTGTAATAAAATTCAAACTAAAGAACATGAGATTGACGTTCTATTTCTTATGTATAAGGTTTTAATGATAAAAGTTAAATTAAGTTTGCTTTGACTCTCCGTGTCTGTAATTTCGTCTTGATCAAACTTCACTAACAGAATTTACAGTAATTCTTCATCAACTGAAATTGACGATGCAGACATAATTATAGAGCTGGTAATAAAGCGTCTCTTCAAGTAGAAAATTGATTATAAAATCTTACAAGAATTCTTAGCTTATTCGTTGGACAGTGAAAATCTATCTAAGGAGAAAAGTCTTTTACGGGTATACTTTATTATTGTGAAAGTTTGTGAGGATGGATGGAAGGATGTAAGTTACTCTTTCAGGAAAAAAGTACTGAATAACTACTTTTATTAATTTGGTATAGTTTAGTTTAGCTTCTGAATACATTTGTTACTTTATCCCCAAAAGTACAGTGTTCCCGTGGGATAGACTAATTACGTGAGCGGAGCCACGGACCACGTCTAGTACGGGTATAAGAGAAATTGCTAACGTATACCACTACCTATAATATGTACCGACTGGCAGGGAAAATCTATACTGATAATATTATAAAGAGGAAAGGTTTGTTTGTTTGTTTATTTGCATTCAATAGGCTCCGAAACTACTGGACCGATTTTGATGCAAATTGGCACAAATATAGCGTAGACCACGGGAAACGACATCTAGGCTACTTTTTATAGCGAGAAAATGTACGGAAAATGTACGAGATCTTCTTTACGAAGTCACTGGAAACATAAATAACTACACCTACTACAACCTACACCTTTTCCAATATTTCTCACCGTTTAAACCTTCCCTGAATTTCCAAAATTAACCAAATCGATCCAGCCCTTTTTTGAGTCCCTCCGGAACGGGATAAAAAGTATCCTATGTCCTTCTCCTGGTTTAAAGATATCTCCCAACCAATTTTCAGCCAAATCAGTTCGCCGTTCTTGAGTTATTAATAGTGTAACTACTACGACTTTCTTTAATATATTTTATAGAATTATGTCTGCAATGCCTAGTGCCTATATTTTTTTGCTAGAGTTAATCTGTCAAGTTGACTTACCTCCATCAACAGTCTTAGTAGCATAGGTATAAACAGTAGACGCAGTACCCGCGTCGTTGGTAGCTGTAACCCGCAACTGGTACCAGCTGCCGGGTACGAGGGATCCCACCGCGTACGACAGCATCGACCGGATGGGCGTCTGATAGTGGGTGTCTATGTAACCCCAACCTAGGGTTAAGTCCGTGGACTGCAAAGAGGATTTAATTAAGCGTCTTCTGTCAAAGATTTACAATTCGCTTCATGTAGTAAGGTACAATTTTATACCGCGGTATGGCGTTAAAGAAATTGCTTAATATATTCGTGTTTTGCTGCCTACCTTTTTCAAACGATTTTTCTTTCACACTGTAAAATACTTTTTTACAGTGTGAAATACAAAATCTTGACACAAAAAGTTTTATTACGTTACATTGTTTAGGAGCATTTTGTACTTTTTTCAGAAAGTTTTACGCGTTGCATTATTCGTCAGTATGCAATTTATTGCGACTCAAACTTCAAACTTAACTTTACAACTGAGTTGTTTTCCCCATGTAAAGTTGAAAAGTTTATACAGGTGCAGACAAGTTAGAAAAGTTGTATCTACAGGTCAAATAATGGAATATAAAGCAAATTATTAACTAAATAAGGCTCTCGCGGAATATCCAGCATATAAATAATGTAAATACCGAGTATACATACATACATACATACATACATATAATCACGCCCTACCCCTAAGGGAAAACCTTACGGGTAGGCAGGACCGCCACTTTCCCGTAGGGGTAGGCAGAGACCACTTCTTTCCACTTGCTACGATCCTTACATACTTCTCTCGCTTCGTCCACTTTCATTCTCACCATCCATTCCTCCTCAACTTCAACGTAGCCAAGCGTCTCTCCATGGTCCGCTTTTCGCCTCCGCGAGAACGAGACGTGATGGGTGGCGAACCACATCGCCGCCATTTTGGATAATTAAATTATTTTTGATTATCCATTGCGTTTCCACGGATTGGTGTAGAGGGTAGGAATAGGGAAAGGGAAGGATAGGTGGTGTGGAAAGGAAGATTGGTAAGTTAGAGTGGGAAATAGGGAATGTAGGATATTACCGCCCAGGAGGGCAAGGGATAGGACAGTAATAGCTAGGGAAGCCGGGGTCGCATACCCGTATACTATACACTACCGTACTACTACCGTTGGTTTCAAGATAAGATATAAAAAAATTCTTCCGTTTCAGCCTGGTGAGTCCACTGCAGGACATAGGCCTCCCCCATAAACTTCCAGTGCGACCGGTCGCTCACGGCCTGTATCCACCCTCTGTCACTTTTTTCAAGTCGTATTCTGTCAAAATATTACTTACAGCAACATTATCAGCCCTATGCCAGAAGCTGGACCCGAGCAGTCGGTATTCTACGTCCCACTTGGTGATAGCACAACCGCCGTCATCCCACCCGCTCAGCTGTATGTATATGTGCGTCGCGTTACTCCACAACCAGTCCGTAGTTGATGGGGATATGGGAGCTAAAAAAACATAACATATACAGCGTGTCCCGACACCTATATCGGAGCCTTTAGTGGTAAAAAATATGGAATTTTTTATCGACAAATTGCCCCCCCTCAAATTTTATTTTTTTCTTACGTTTGTAAAATGGCAGCCATTTTATTTTTTGGTAACCAAGACCCGGGCTCTCGTACTAATTCGACCATCACTACTAATGTAAATGTCCTAGGAACATAAAAAAGTTCTCATTTGATAGCTAAATACGTGGACAACAATTCATAGTTAAAATGTTCTAATTTTCTTTGAACAAAAAAACAAAAAAAGGTAATAAAAAAAATAGTTTTTTTTTTTGAAGAATTTTTTTAATTCAAAAATACTCTCATCGTGCCTGAAGCACATCGCTTTAAATATGTGTACTCCTAGTTAACTTGTTATGTAATAAGTATAAGTAGCTTCCGACAGATGGCTTGATATCCAAAATCGTATTTCGATTAGGCGAACTAAAACGCACTTATTCTACCTCGCCTAATAGGTGGCTCTATGCGTAATAGAAACAAACTAGCGTTGTTTTGTTTAATATAATAATAATATATTAATACGAGTATAGTATCTTACGTGGCCTCGGGCTTGTCATTCCTAATACCCCGTCCATACTACTCGCGAAGTAGGCCGAGGTTGGCCGAATAAGACAGTGTAGGCACGCACTTCGCTTCGCCTTTTCATACTTCGGATTACTTCACGAAGCACTTCCCGGCCTACTTCGCGAGCAGTCTGGACGGGGCATAAGTATTCACGCTTCGCCACTGGTAAACACACACACTAAAAGCATATAAAAGGGAATCACATACCTCCTCCTAGCGTAGATACGTCTAGATGCGCCGGCGACGACGTCCCCACACTATCCGTAGCTGTCACTCGCAGGGAATATCGTGTCCCACACCGGAGTCCTGTCAGTGCGTGCTGGTGAGTACCCGCGACGTGACGGGCTGCCGGCCATGACTCCTGCCACGGTCCGTCCTCCTCGCACCAGGTTAGATTGTAACCTGGGGGAAAGAGATGGAGTATATAACCAACTAGTTTCCTGATTTAGTTGAAAGGGTTCACCAAACTTACATCTTCTAAAGTACACTTTCCTTTATCTATGTAACAAATGTTCTAGAGATGCCCACCGCGGTTTACCTACATTTTATATGTATTTAGTTGGGTAAAAATTGCTTATGACCATAGTTTCAGTTGCTGTTTCATATGAATTCATTCATAATATTTAATGTCAATAAGTATCACTATTTACTACATCTTTACTAATATTATAAAGCTGAATAGTTTGTTTGTTTGTTTGTTTGAACGCGCTAATCTCAGGAACTACTGGTAAGAATTGAAAAATTATTTTTGTTTTGAATAGTCCATTTATCGAGGAAGGCTTTAGGCTATATAACATTATGCTAAACTCAATACGAGCGGAGCTCCAATCAATAATGTTTCAAAATCGGGGTGTATTTTTTCCTTTTGAGAGCTTTCGTTGCGTACGCTGCGGAAACGGTTAAAGTTTCGCTAAAATTATGTATGACAGAATAGTTCCCCTTTAAAAGTTCTAAAAAAAAGTTTCCGACAGTATATGTTTATCTTTTAAGGTTGGCTCACAATAACCTTTTTATACTAACCAATATTGTTCTAAAATTAAGCATTATTTGTGAGGGTGTTTTCATAAAGTTGATATTAATCCTTATTCAAGTAAATACGTTATTCATTACAAGCATTTAATTTAAAAGAAATTTGCCGTTGACATCATTTGAATTAAATTAGTATTTTAGAAGATATCGCAGTAATAAAATAATCAAGCACGCAACGGCGCGCGGCGGGCAGTCGTGAGGTGGAAGCGCTTCTCCTTCTACGTAAATGAAGTCGCGGGTAAATTTTAGCGATATCCCAAAGTAACTGTTCCACGCGGACGAAGTCGCGGGCAAAAGCTAGTTAGTAATATAATTATATATAATACTTATACGACGTACAATTAGTAAAATATTATATTCTTTGATATTACTTTGTTGTCGTTGTTAACGGTCAAATTCAAATTTTGTGGTATCAAAAAGATTTCAAAGATACTAAAAGATAAACGCATGTAGGATAAATAACATCAAATTAGATAACAAAGCGCAACAGTAAATCAATTTCACATCACTAAAAATAAAATGAAACACAAACATCGGAAATTGTAGCATTAATCGGGAAAGTTCTACGGATATTTAAAACGGCACTCAGGATGTTTTCGCTTAACATTTTTTAAGTAGAGAAAATAAAGTATAATTAACGTTATCACTGAAGGGCTAGCCTGGAAAATAAAGTAAAACTACGTTTCGAGAATTAATTGAAAAATCAGTTTCAATATTTTCTAAGAGTTGCAATTAAAACAGAAATTCTCTTTCACTTAATAGACTTTATAATAGGCAATCGGACAATTTTTTTTTTATTGCATAAATGAATAGTACTCTTAAATATGAGTAACTTCTCAGAAGAAACCGCATATCAAAAGTCAATATTTTCAAAGGTACAGCGATTTGTATAAAAAATTTCGCGAGCCTCCTAAAAACGCTCCATACTAAAGTCGACCTAAAAATGACGTCACTTGTATATGAAGTAGTATGAAGTAGTATAATATGAAGTATATGGCCGCAGGAATATATTTGTAAATATCTCCGATATTGGTGCGTTTAACTTCATACTTACCATAATGAATGTTTTTGTACTTATATGATGTGAGTAAACTAATGATGTAGGTTTTGTTTACCAATTACGCAAAAAAAAAAATTTTTTTTGGTACTGGAGCGGAGCGAAATTCTGTATACAAATCGCTGTACCTTTGAAAATATTGACTTTTGATATACGGTTTCTTCTGAGAAGTTACTCATATTTAAGAGTACTATTCATTTATGCAATAAAAAAAAATCAGTCCGCTTGCCTATTGTAAATTGCTTCTAAGAACTTGTTTATCTTGCAGAGGCGGGAGAAATTCATTTTACAATATTCTAAGTGTGATGACGTATATTGAGTTTGCAACAGAGCTCTTAATTTTCTATTTCTATCAAAATTATGTGGAATTTGTGTTACCTTGTCTAACTTAAGAACGATAGCCAATTTTCAGTTTTGTATATTGTTAGTAGGGGCAAAATGACCTTAAGAATAAAGATATTTTTAGGGTTCCATAATAACTACAAGTAACCTTTGTAGCTTCGCTCTGTCCATTGAAAATAACTGTATCAAAATCATTATTATATTAATCCGTGAATCAAAAACTAGGAGTACAGTTGTTTTACGAGAATTGTGCGTACATAGGAGTATGAAATTTGACCGTTAAATTAAAGTTTATGTGCAGGAAGTTGTGGAGAAAGATAAGTTTTTTTAATAGTGCTTAGAAATACATAAAATTAATAAAAATAATTACAACAGACACTACCTCAGATTTTTAACACACACTACGGCGTGTTTGATAGATACAATCAATACAATTTTGTTACAGGATGACATTTGTGAATCTGTCACAACGTATATAATTTTATGTAACATCAAAGAGGCAAAACAATACTTTTGTTCAAACTAAATAAGGTATGTACAATAGATGTAAAGAGGTAGATATGGTATTGCGCGTAAAAGTGAAGACTCATATTGGCCCACTGCGGGCCAATTTTTGTGTTAGTGTGCGTCGAGCCGGTCGGCAAGTAGCACGTATTAATACGTTTACGCGTCCCTTGTCAATGTGTGTCGCGGCACATAAATATTGTCAGTTTTGTAATTGTTTGTAATAATAAATATAGTTTAAAAAAAACTAAAAAAAACACGCTCTTTAATAGCGAACTAAAAAGTTGAAAATAATTTTAAAAATACTAGTATAATTAAGGGAAAAGCGTGGGTCGCTCGATATACGAAAATTATGGCACAAAGCGCCCCACGCTTTTCCCTCAATTTTACTAGTATTTTTAAAATGATTTTCAACTTTTTAGTTCGATATTAAAAAGCGTGTTTTTAGTTTTTTTTAACTATATTTATTTTCAACTTTTTAGTTCAATATTCTTGATGTTGACGGTCGCCAAACCTTCAAACGGTTGCTTGGCGACCGCATTGTATTGATAGTTACATACAAGCAAACAAGCTTACATACAGGTGAAGTTCATAATAAAGCGTGTTAAAAATATAAATAGTTATGTACTATTTCTTGAATACACTCTTACAATATTACTAAGATTTATATTATAAGTGTTAGGCATTTAATTAAGTTTGTCTTTATTTATTAAATGATAAGGCGTGAATAAATTTCCACGATAAAATAATATTATATTAGGCATAGATATATAATATTAAAAAGAGGAAGATATGTTATAAACGCGTAAAAATGAAGACTCGAATTGGCCCGAGTCGGGCCAATTTTGGTTAGTGTGCTCCGCGAGTAATAGCGTGTTTTGTGTTACTATGCGACGTTGACATATTGGCACGCGTCCCATGTCAATGTGTGTGTGTACAAAACTGACAATATTTCTGTGCCACGACTCGTGGCACAGAAATATTGTCAGTTTTGTAAGGATATAACGTATCTATGTAATAATTAATCAAAGATATTAGGTCATTACATATGAAATTGACGTTTTGTAAAGAAGGAACATAAACGTAAGGACCTAATATTAACTGACAAAGTGAGGTTGTTTACATTGACATGTATTAACACAAGAGAATATACTGCCTTCTTATATTGTAGGGCTACGCAATATTTCCTTGTCACGTTCAGCGTAAATACAGTAAGTACTTTATCAAGGCTTCTGCGTGTCTTCTTTTATTGCATAATATTATTATGTTAGTAACAGCTGTTCCCGATAGACGATGTTCTGTCTTAACTATGAACTGGAATAAATAAATATAATACGGACAACTACATCTATAACCTATACCCACCATCTACTTCTACACCTAGTACCTACAGCTACTGCGTACAGCTACGATCACCACCTACGCCTGCTACCTACCCTTACAATCTATGAGTGAATGATACGTGAAATAATATTGTATATGGTGATATAATAGGCTAGACGACTGAATTTTTTTTATTGAATAAATGAATAGTACTCTTAAATATGAGTAGCTTCTCAGAAGAAACCATATATCAAAAGTCAATATTTTTAAAGGTACAGCGATTTGTTTACAAAATTTCGTAAGTCCCGTGAAAACGCTCCTTAATAAAGTCGTACGTAGCTATGACGTCACATCCATGTTAAAGTGTATGAAGTATACGGCCGCAGGAACATATTTGTAAATATCTCCAATATTTGTGCGTTTAAGTTCATACATACCATAATAAAAGTTTTTGTATATGATGTAAGTAAACTAATGATGTAAGTTTTGTTTACTAATTTAGCAAAAAATATAAAAATATATATATTTTTTTGTACTTTTTAGATGTATCTAATTACTAAACTATAAATAAAATATTATAATTTTTTACATTTATGAAGTAGTAATGCCTCAAAATTTCTGAGTACATTAATGAAACTAAATATTTTAGATGTAGTCGTGTACCCAATTTGGGTGGGTCACCCCTATCACTCAGGGGTATAAAAAATAAATTACAACCTATTCTCATGCCTACTAAATACATCTGCAAAAAATATAGATTAAGCCGTTTCAATGGAGACCTATACAAACATCGACACGAGAATTTGATACATAAGATATAGGCAATGCCAATCAATTTGTCACTAATTACAATAAAAATTAACAATATTGCCAACTTGAACACCGCTTGCGTGTGGGTTACATGTTTTATTTACACTAAATCACTCTCAGAGATTGCAAAAAACTAGCGAAATGACACATCAAGCATGTTATTTCAATTGTTATACTTTTTGGCTTATTGGTTGTGTAAAAGTTATATGTAAGTCGTAATCCTACTAATTAGTGTAAGCCAATCTTAGAACAATACGTACTCTAAAATTAGACTATTTGCCGAGAATCACAGATATATGGGAGGATTATACTATGCTATGCTATGTTATGCTATTTACACATACGGCATTATTTTCGACGCGCGTTGTTTCTTCGCGATTTTTTTTCGTCACTCGAAAATAGTTATTACAGATTAGCAATTTATTAGAGCGTAAATATTTTAGAAAGTTTATGAGAGCTTTATTGAAATATCTTTGTATGTAAACATAATTTTTTGTAGTTAAAATTTGTGTAATTCAATATTTTGTTTTATAAAACGCAGCCTGTATTTGAACAGATGTTCAGGTTCAATTTTTCTAAATAAAAAAGAAGTAAGTGAACCTATATAATAATGCCTCTCATTTACCGTACAATTGCTCTAAGATTAAAATGTTACATTCATTTGTGTCAATTTAAATTTTTTGTTTCTGACTACTAAAGACTACTACGTTTCACACTTGCGTTAGTATCGCACATGTACAACACCCCTTAACTATTCCAATTACACAGAATATATTACAATATTATATCAATATTGATTAAGGAATGGATTTAACAGTACTTAAATAACATCAGAATTGAATGTAATGATATATCTAATATTTATGCAATACCTTATGGAGATGTTTTACTCCTTGTAGGCTTTCTGAACCTCAATTGTCGTATTTAAAGTAAACTTTCATTTTACTTTGATTAGATTAAAAGTGGAACGACATGTTACCATGAACGGATTTTATGAAACGATCAATCAGAGCGCGTCTCACGTTTATGAGAACACCGTTTGACAGTTTTAGCGTATCGGGACTTAATTGTAATTGTATTAATGCATGTTTTATTTAGCAAAAAACGGCAGCGATCTCACCAAATCTGTAAGCGGCCGTACTACCTTTTCTCGAAGCATTTCACGGCTTTTTCGTGATCCCATTTTTTTTTTGTAATAAATATATCGGTCTTAACTTTTGTCGCCGACGATATATTATTTTAGGGTTAGTTTACACCGAGACGATATACGACTCTGCGCGGAAAGCTCTTCAAAATTGAATTTTATTCACTACACAATAAGACACGTTACATATTATGATATTATTCATACGGTGTACTTTACTTTTACCTTGGCCAAGAACTTGTGTTACGTAGACCAGACGACGGGAATATTTAATGCTTTAATACTAGGTATATAATATTATATTATATTCAAGCTTTTTATTAAATTCCTAGCTGATGCCCGGAACTTTGTTTGTGCAGAACTAATGGAAGCGGAACCCTATTTTTTAAACGGAACCCTAAAATAAAAGTAGCCTATGTTAGACCTTATAACATCAGCTATCTGCCAGTGAAAGTCCCGTGAAAATTGGTCAAGCCGTTTCAGAGATAAGCCGGAACAAACAGACAAACAGACAGACAGACCGACAGACAGACAGATAGACGGACAGACAAAAATTTGAAGAATTGGTATTTTTTATTGTAAGTACCGAATATACTTTCAGATTCACTATGTGAAAAGCTGTTTATTTGAAGATACAAACAGACACATAAATTTTATTTATCTGTATAGAATGTATAGAGTATAGATGTATAGATAAACATAATCTATACTAATATAATAAAGAGGAAAAGTTCGTTTGTTTGTTTGCATCGAATAGGCTCCGAAACTGCGGGACCGATTTTGATGAAATTTGGCACAGATGTAGAATAGACCACGGGGAAGGCTACTAGGCTACTTTTTATCGCGGCAAAATTTACGGTTACCTCGGGATTTCCTTTTGTCGCGCGCAACATCTAGTATTTAACTCCATGACCCAGAAACATTGAAAACTTTTTTCTTACCCCGGCGGTATTCGAACCCGCGACCACTGGCTTGGGCGCCGACATGCTAACCACTGAGCCACAGAGGTGGTCTGGTGTTTTCAAAATAAATAATTTACCTTTTTTATACAAACGTACAATAAACCCTTCAGCAAACGAAAAAGTCGCTGCGTTTTCATTTTATAATATGACTGTTTTGATTTATCGAGCACCACAAGAATTGTGAGAAAGTATTCTCACAATTCTTGTGGAAATATTTTCAATTTCTATATTATGACGTACCTAATAGATAATTACGTTCTAAACAGACATGCGATTCAAATAGGTATTTGGAATAGCAGTTTTGTGTTTCCTGATACGTGAATAGGTTTTAATTTGAAGAAAATATAAATATAATTCTACTTGTATGCATTGGAGTTGTTTTGGAAAAAAATGTGCGGGATTTAACAAAAATAATTTCAAGCTATGCCTACTCATAATTATTATATCCAGAACTAGCATTTGCCCTCGACTTCATCCGCGTGGAATTCGATTTCCATACAAAACTTTAACCCCCTTTTCACCCCGTTAGGTGGCGAATTTTCAAAAATCCTTTCTTAGCGGATGCCTACGTCATTACAACTATTTGTAAGCCAAGTTTCAGCAAAATCCGTTCAGTAGTTTCGGCTCTGCGTTTAAAGATGAGTCAGTTAGGTTTGCCTTTTAAATATTCAGAATAAGAAACTTTTTATTTACGCATAATGAAATTAATATCTGCAATTTTAGCCTGATAAATTCAATTATATTCTATTTAATACGAACCTCACACATTTAAGTAAGTACTTTACAAAGTTATTTCATAAACAAGGCCGACGTTAATAAATTCTTGATTATATGAGGGCCTAATAATTTTAAAGCTTCCACCTACACGGGTTACCGAGAATTCAATTGAAAAAGGTTATATTATTCTGAAAAACCGGCAAAGTGAGAGTTGGATTCGCGCACGAAATGTTTCGTAGGTAGGTACTGAACTGAAAAAATAAAGTTTATTAGAGTGCCTTTGAGTATCCAACCAAGAGTGCCCATTAAATAGATTTTTTTATTCTGTTTTAGCAGCTATTGACAGTTGTTGTAGCGGCAACGTAAATACATCATCTGTAAAAATTCGACTGTCTATCATGGTTCACGAAATACAGCCTGGTACAGACGGACGGACACACAGCAAAGTATCAGTGTAGGGTTCCGTTTTTACCGTTTGGGTACGGGACCCATAAAACTTTTGCGCGCAACTTTGTCAACAAATATTTAGATATTTTACTTAGCCCTCGTACGGACGAGAGTTTTTTTTGTGATCGCAACAGAAAAAACTGCACTGTAAATAGAACTCTGCGCTAGTACAATAGAACTGAAAATCGAAATGTCATATAGTCAAAAGAACAGATTTGACAATTCTACACGATTTTCAGCAGTATGTCCTAATAACAGACATTTCTATTTACAGTGCTCTTTTTTCTGTCGCAACCACCAAAAAACTCGTTCCAACGTAGCCTTATTCATAAAAATATTTTAACGTTTTACTAATCAGTGTCTTCGTCATCTTCTCTTAGTGACGTTTCAATTATTAACTAACAAAGAGAGAAACGTTTATTAGGTAATCAGTCATTTAAATATTTTTTTATAAATGAGTTAAGACTGTCTATGGACCTATATTGGGATAACAATTTAGATAGGTTATATAAAAAATCTATTATTTTAGTTAAGAAGATCAATATTCGTCAATTTCAGGAAAAATATCAGTAACTGTAAGCTTAGATAAGTACAAATTCATTACACCCAGAAGCCTAGATTTAAAAGAGAAACATAATAATATTATGTTTATTTACCTTCGAATTTGCAATGCTATTTAGCCAAAGTCTAATGTTTCAAATTTAAATTGACCTATCAACTATTGTACCTAAATTGTTCCAAATTCAAACGGACCGCGTTTTCACACGTACTAAATTACTCATCTCAAGTTTTGTCATTGATAAATTATGGAAATATTGTAAATGCATGCCCATATTGTAAGTTGAAATAATATATTAAAATGGTAATTTGAACTTGCTAGCTAAAGTTGGGTTACATTATATTGCAAGGAGCTCCGGAACTATTTTAGTTTAGCATAATATTGTAGAGTTGAGTGAGAAAATTTAAAAATAATAATAGGACCTACTGGAGCCTTCGCCCATGATTATTAAAAATGTCAGATGTGAAAAACAGCAACTTTATAGGACAACGATGGAGATGCAATGTGTAAATTGTACGTAACTGCGTCTTATTTGAAGTAGGATCATGAAAGCTTAGTGTAATGCTGTATAAGTTATTTATGTTTAGGACAATATTATGACTATTATTATTAGTGTGTAAATATGAGAAGAGTTACTTGTGACCTTTTTAACGGGGTATAAGTAATACTGATTGGTCAGAAGTACCAGAACAGACATTGTTGCTTGTACTAAATTGATGATTGCTTGTCGGAAATGGCATTTACGTTATTTTTTTTAAGTATGTCGTATGTAAAAAATACTAACAAAAATGCCAAAAATTTGAAAATTTTAAATTTTAAATATTCATAATTTTGATGTACCCAGTGTCACTCTCACAGTAAATACGAATCTAACGACACCACCATCTATCTAGCCGTTCAGGCCACAGAGCATGCCAAACAATTATACATGCATACATACTCTCGAAAAACACAACTCTCCTTCTGACGCAGTCGGGTAAAAACAATCGTCTAATTATAATACAAAATCTTTCTTATTACTTACCTTTAAATACCTAATTCAGAAAATTAAATTTTCATACACAATTAGGTGATAATCACTTCCACCATTATATACCTCTTCCACCATCACCACTTCTACCACATGATTTAAAAGGCATTGTTCGTTGCATCATGCATGGTACATTTATCTCTAAGGCTGGTGTTTTTTCCTCTAGCATTAATAAAACACACAAAATACCGCAATATCCTATGTCTATCTTTTAATGATAGATTATTATTAAACCCATTCCAAGTTTCAAAATAATGATAACATAATCCATATTATTAGGTATTAATTTCAAAAGCTATTTAGACGGATACTGTAGTAAACCTTTAAAATTAAATGCGTTAGTTATATAAATAATTTCATATACATTATAATATCCCTTTACACTATTCAGTTTAAATTAATCATTAATCGTAAAATTAACGCACATACTTTCGACGACAATGACGGATCGCGCTTGATATGGGTTTTGTTTTGTTTTTCAAAATTATTTATTGAACATAACACTGAGTAAATATACAATTGGATACACACAATTATATAGAAACATACAATTTCTTTACTTACAGGCTATACACCTATTTAAGCTTTCTGCATGATTTTTATTTGATTTTATTTCGATGAATAATAGAAGAAAACTAAACTTGTTTACATGCGGTAGTACCTACAGCGGTTTAATTTTAATAACATGCAATTACGATTTACGACTTATACCTAGTTTCCAACTTTACTTAAATACACTAATTAAGAGAAATATTTTATGGCTTCATATAGGTAGTAGATACCTCGCTAGCAAACATAAGTATGGCATTAGCATAACGAATAGGCTATAATCGTGTAAACCCCAATTTTACGCGGTCTAAGAGAGCTCTATGGGGAAAGAGGACCACCCTTAGAGGACGCCATAGACAATTTAACCCATCTGACAGTATAATTGTAAGATACTTACTTATACTATATCCGTTCGAATCATTGCTGCCCTTGATTTCATCCCACTCCACCAATATGGAGTCTTTGTAAGGCGTCGCTCTGATGACGGGAGAGTCTGGTAGAGGCAGTACCCTCACTGTGTAGACAACTGAGTCGGAGCCGTACAGGTTCTTGGCTAGGCAGGTGTAGTTGCCGCTTAGGGATTGGTCGATACCTTAGGAAAGAAAGTAGGTCCACGTTCATACAATAAAATCATTAATTATTACAGTATATTTTTCAGATTTATTACTTACTAGCTTTTGCCCGCGACTTCGTCCGCGTGTAGTTCGTTTGCCATACAAAATTGTAACCCATTTTTAACCCCCATTAGGGGGCGAATTTTCAAAATCCTTTTTTAGCAGATGCTTACGTCATTACAACTATCTGTAAGCCAATTTCAGCAAAATCCGTTCAGTAGTTTCGGATGTGCGTTGATAGATGAGTCAGTCAGGTTTGCCTTTTATATATTTAGATTTTTATTAACTTTATTTATTACAATACCAACGGCATGTTATGGTACAAAAAATTAACACTAAGCAATTAACTATTAATATGGCCAATAATAGGTACGGCACCAGGGTGGCGTGTGAAAAGTAATGCAGAACCATGCAGCAATCGCCAACAACAGGTTAAAATACAGGGTAAGTGTTATTTTTAATTATTTTTATAATTATTTAATTATTGGGTACTCATGGATTCATGCAGCAATAGCCAACATAGTGTCAAAAATACAGGGTAGGTAAGTGTTTTTTATGATTATTATTAAATTTTTTAACGTTTGAAAGATTTCATTTTTAATTTTTTTTATGTGCGTAATGGTGGACACTACTAAAGCTATATGAGCTAATTATACGTCTAGATTATTAATGCCATCTTTATTCACGATGATAACACATCTCTGACACATAGTTTTCGAATCCCGTAGACAGGGGTTCAAAGAAGCCCATAAATTCCCTAAATCCATGAAAATCGAAATATCTTGACGTTAAAATGTATTGTTAATAATAAGATTGAACGGATGTGCAGACGATCGGCCGGCCATACAATTTTAATCCGCCATTCTCTAGCCTAGTCAGATTTAGCTATCCGTAAAAAATCTTTGAAAATAGTAAAAAACGGTACATATTTCACAATGAAAATTCTTTCGTTTTAAACCAAAATTCACGTATAAAGGATTTCATTTTTCCACGGATACAAAAATAGAGTATTGTAGTGGAAATAAAAGGCAGCATCGTTTCGTAAAAGGCAGTGAAGCCAGAATAGTTTTCCAGTGTATGTTTTTGCCACTCACAATATTTAGCGAACGGATTCCGATATTTTTCCGATAAGAATAAACTATTATTAAACGCTGACTGTTCAGAGGATCCTTCCACGTGCAATTCTAAAAAACGTTTTCACTGGCATTTAGAAATTCTATTTTGCTGGATCCTTTTATACAATAAACTTAAGGCCAAATATTCAACGCTTGTTAAATATAAAGGGTCTGAAGTATAATCATGGCCGCCGTGAAATAACGCTCGCATTGTGTTTTGTCGAATGAGTGAGGTATGGAAGGTCCAAGGGGTTGGGGATTTTTAGGACCAGGAACGCAAGTGCGCAACGCCAGAGGTCAGCTGCGAGTGTCCATAAGCGGCGGTAATCGCTTACCATTAGGCGATCTGTCTGCTCGTTTCCTGATCAATTTCATAAATCCTTGTTATTGTCATTATGCCAAACAAAAAACATAACTGTCTGTGGTTAAGGGGGCCCCTTACTTTAAGATGAGTAGGAGTTCGGCCGTTAGAGTCCGGTAAATTAGATTTTAGGGCAAGGGCAACAACCAGTCATGTTGGTTATATGTAGCCACATAGCCGAGACTAGCGCACGCCAGCCGCAGCAGTCTCCCAGCCTTGACTCTACACGATCACCATCATCACTAACTGTTGATCAGCAGGCTGTCGTCCCTGTTCCTGGTGAAGCGCGGGTGGTGCGTGATGATGTTGTGGTTGTGGTACCACACGGTGCGCGGTGGCGGCGCGCCCAGGCTCGCGCACGCCAGCCGTAGTGGTCGACGTACCGCTACACGCACCTCTCCTCCGAGAGACCAGACGCCCGCTACCACTAGATGAAGGAGAGAAATAAAAGTTTTATAGAAAAAAACTTCCTTTATATGGGGGAGTTTGCGCTAAGCGGAGATTCACCCATTATGAGACGATTTTTTAACTTTCATTATGACAGCAATTTATTACCTAAATGTCTTTATATGAATGAAGTAGTACATCATAAACCCAAAATATCCGTAGTTGATTTTACCAAACATTGTATATTATAGAAGAGACATGTCGAGGTAAAAAGTTCTGCACCTAAATGGCCCCATGTTTGGGGCCATTTAGGTGCAGAACTTTTTGCCTTGCCCTGCAGAAGATTTGATATTTGTTGTCTTAATCTGCATATCTATACTAATATAATAAAAGAAAGCCTTGCCGCGGGCGAAGCCTTGCAATTAATGCTAGTATTTTGATATTTGCTTTCCGCAGTATATTCAGTCCCCTGAAATCAAGATATCTGGGGGCACGGCAGTGCCCCCGCCAAGACGAACCAAGCAAAACGCAAGGGCACTACCAAACCACCTTTTCTCGAAGCGTTTAATCGAGTTTTTTAACCCTTATAAATTGGGTTTGGAATATTCGTAACTTTTTCTTGTAATTATGAAGATTTTTCTGTCAAATGTACGTCATAGTCCATCCTTAGTTTTGAAATCTTTGCTTTATCCAATTATTATATTTCATCCGATAATGTATGATTTATACAGTATTCTCCGAGCGAAGTGACCACTCTTGTAATACTGTAGTGCCTGGGACAGTCGGTTTTTAAATGTCGTATGGTTTCCCAAGCACATACGGCATTCTCACAACATAGTCAGCCTAGTCCAGAGGAATGACTAGTCAATACGTATGGGGCTAACCATGTGCGGGTTTCTTTACGATATCCTAGTATAATATTATAAATATCTCACCTCGTTGTGAAGGTGTGTTAGTAACATGCCGGCTCTCTGGACCCTCCCCTACCGCAGTACTGACCGTCACCCACACGTCATACTGTCTGCCCTCGTACAAGCCCTTAAGTACGAGGTTCTGAGTCTCGTCGTAGGGCTCCTTATCCGGTTCCGCGTCAACCCGGTGTATTTGTGGACTGTCGTTGCTAAAAAAATTTCATCATGATCATCATTATCATCATCATCACCCACCACAAAAATCGCAACTACAGCAGTTCACAAAGATTAAACACCCGGCCCGCGTGTCTAATCTATATTATGTGAAGCAGGCATATTATGGAGCTCTGTAACCGTAACCGAAACAATAAGAATAAGAAAAAAAATTTGCAACTCTACAAAAACTAAAATTTAATAATTATTATTATATATAATAATTTCACAATAATTAAAATATAAATAATTAAACTTATATTTAAATAGAATAAGAAAAATATATCAATTAAAACGTCTAAAACTAAAACAGTGCAGGTAGCCGCAATTGGATCAAGCTTGGCATTGCTGGCACTCCTGGGTATGTCCAGCACCGGTCTTCCGCTTAGTAAGATATCCGAAATTAAAATCAATCCGTCACCGTAACCAATTCCGATATAAAAGCTTGGGATATTTATCGGATAAAATAGGATACAGAAGGAGTATAGGCCAAATGATTACCTAAGCTTTTAAAATGCAAATAAGTGTTTTCATTTACTTACACGCACCGTAAACCTAATATCCGTAACCGAAATTATCCGAAACCAACGGATAATCTGAAATAAAATAATATCCGAAACTGATATAATGTTACGAGATACTACACATTCTTTAATGGACTAATTTACAATAATACAGCCTTGGAAAATATAACTATATTTTTACACATACACATCTTAATAACTAAAATTATAATTTATAATGATTATATTATAATGATATGACCCCAAAAAAATAAAAGTTGGTCTCATAAACCCAGGCTCCTTAGGCTCCAGGCATGACGAGTTTTTAGTGGCTGCGAACAGACATAACTGTGACCTTATTGCGATCAATGAGACCTGGCTGAGACCGGGTGAGGCGGGGCGTGCGCCGCGGTTAGCGGGCTACCGACTCGCGCATATACCTAGACCCGAGAGCGTACGCACCCGTGGTGGCGGCGTAGGCTTTTATATTAGAAAAGGACTAAGTGCGCAGATTGTTAAACTCAACTCGGTAACCACCAACGTTGAGCAGATGTGGCTTTCATTAAAAAGTAACGGCAAGATCGTTTTTATAGGTACCGGCCGCCGTGGCTATCTGTGAATCATTTCCTCGGCGCACTGACTGATACGATTAGTAGTCTACCGGGTCACGACTATTTGTATCTAGTAGGCGATTTTAACATCAACTATTTGAACTCCAATACGACTCATTTCAGTATACTACGCGACTTCTTGTCTACACAGGCTACACCAGTTTACGACCGAGGCCACTCATTTCACGGCGGACACAGAAACCCTACTCGACCTAGTCTGTACTAACGCAGACCTGGACCGAGTCGTGGTTGACTATATACCTGATTTAAGTGCCCATGCCTTTGTAACATTTCAAATAGCTATACCTAAACCGAAGGCCGTAGCTCGAAAAATCACCTATCGAGATCTTAAAGATATTGCAAGTAATGATTTAGAGTACGTTATTAACACAATAGACTGGCACTATTTCAAACAGTTATCTAGTGTTAATGATATGGTGCGCATCTTTAATGACAGTATTTTGTGGACATTTGACTTGTTGGCCCCCATCAAAACACTCTATATAAAAGACCGCCAGCACCCGTGGGTCACATATAATATTCAACAGATGATGAAGTGCCGGGACGAGGCGCATAAACGTGCGCTCAAAACTAAAAATGATTCACATATTCGCTACTATAAAGACCTTAAGAGGGAGGTGTCCAGCGCGCTTACCAGGGAAAAGGTAGCCTATTTTAATACCTATATCAATGCTAACGTTAAGTCTCCACATCGGATGTGGAAGCATATTAGGGAAAGAATAGGTCTACATACATCTAAGACTGATTTAATATTGCCTAGTCATCTTTCTGACCCGAACCTTATCAACAATTTTTTTCTGGATACTCCGGGTACTGGTTCCGTGCCCCAGTCGACGCTTGACTACTTTAATAACCATCGATTTGGCTCAAGTGAGTTTAGATTTTCTACGGTCAGCGACAGCGAAGTTCTTAAGTATATAAAATCATGTACATCTAACGCGGCGGGCGTTGACGGCATAAGCTTGGACATGTTGTCTATCGTTTGTAATTTTCCGGTTTGCCTAAGCGTCATAACTCTAATAATTAACACTTCTCTCGCAACCTGCACCTTTCCTGAGATGTGGCATCTGGCAAACGTTAAACCTTTGCCTAAAAAAGAAAATATTTACGAATTAAGCGACCTCAGACCAATAAGCATATTGCCATGTATGTCCAAAATTCTTGAGAAGGTGGTACATGGCCAAATAAGTAAGTTTTTGGAAGAGAACAATATACTACCTACTGTACAGTCTGGCTTTCGCAGTCGACATAGCACGACTACTGCACTAATCGATGTCGTGGACAATATTATTTCGGCACAAGACACAGGCGAGGTTACTATTTTGGTATTGCTAGATTTTTCGCGCGCGTTCGATACAATTAGTATACCTTTGCTGTTGGCCAAATTAAAATTCTATGGTTTCGACGAAGAGGCCATCGCTTGGTTCGGTGATTACCTGAATAACCGGTTTCAAGTGGTCGAATTAAAAGACGATAGCGGTACATCAGTACGCTCTAATCCATCAAAGGTAGATAGGGGAGTACCTCAGGGATCGGTGGTTGGCCCTTGCCTGTATTCAATTTACTGCGCAGACATTGTACAACATATTAGGCATTGTAAACATCACATATACGCTGACGATATCCAATTGTATATCACTTTTAAGCCAAGTGATGTCAATGAGGCCGTAGACAATCTCAACGAAGACCTAGCGCGGATCTGTGAGTGGTCCGATACGAACGCTCTAGTACTCAATCCTAAAAAAACCCAGTACATGATATTAGGTACAAAATATCAGATCCAAAAAATTGCTCTGACACAGCCGCTAATACGTGTCCGAAACGATATTATAGCAAGGGTTACAGAGGCACGTAACTTAGGAGTGATAATGGATGAAGGACTAAGGTTTGAAAAACATGTCGTTAAAACAGCCAGTCGATGCTTTTTCAGGCTGAAAGTCCTGTATAAAATAAGAAACTTTATTCCAGAACCATTACGTCGGACCCTATGCGAATCTTTGGTGCTCTCAAATTTAAATTATGCAGACGTGGTGATACGTCCCTGTTTACTCGCACGGTCTAAAAATCTCATTCAAAAGGTCCAGAATGCATGCAGTAGGTATTGCTGCGACATCCCTCCGCGTGCGCACGTCACTCCTTATATTAACAACTTACGGTGGCTCAAAATGGATGGTCGCAGACAATTACACTTTGCCACTCTTTTATTTGGAGTGGTAAAATTCAAAACACCGGCCTATCTTTATGATAAATTACAGTGGGCGTGCGATAAACAACTGACAATGACCACTAGGGGATCGGACTATCTAATAATTACACCCCTACACCGCACTTCTATGTTCCGAGGTAGTTTCAGGTACTTGGCAAGCAAGGTCTGGAACAATCTTCTGCCGCCGCAATTTCGAGCTCTGAAAACAATAAATTATTTTAAACTAAAACTTAAACATCTTTTACTGACAGAACAACATGGAATAATGCAATAGTATTTTTTTTTGTTTGTTTGATTAACTTATTGAAATACTTATGATTTACTAAACGTACTTACGTTTTTTATCTAATGTTTTCCTAATTGTTACAATTTTTATTCTATTGATTATTTATTACTATTTATTGATGAACTTGGTCTATTATTGATTATGCTAATTATTAATACACCACAACTACTTACCGTTCGGGTTGTAAGCTGAGTCATGGCGGTTTACAGGTGATTCGTAGTCGCCTTCAAGGTCAGGTAGTAGATACCTATTTTTCAGCAAATTAATTGACCAATTAGCTGTACTGCCCACGCCTCGTGATTGTAGTGTTTATATATTGCTAATCTATTTCTTAGTACACACCTAAAAATATAAATACATATTATTATTTTATATATTTTAATTGTATTGTATAATATTGAATTATCTATGTACATATGCTTAAAAATATAAGATCACTATCAAAATAACTTACCTTTCTATCCAAATATTGCGCTGGCACCTATGTAGTAAATAAGTATTTAATAGATCTTGTTATCCATAATATTATTATCTATCTCGCAATAGTTGCTATGGACAGGCCTATGGCGGATAGCCATGCGCGCGTCTGCCCCTTGTAACTTAACCGTAGTCACCAGGGGGGTGAAACTCTCATACATGCACAAATTAACAGAGAACAGAGACATCTAAAAATGACGATCCGGTACTAACAGTTTGAAAGTTTTCGGATAGTCACAACAGATGCCACTAAGCGACTTCTACATCGCGCTAGCGCTAACACAAGGCGTATGTATAAGGGCTCGCGAACATTTTACTATGCAGTAACCATATTATTCCACTATTAAAAAGAAACTTGGTCGTTGTTGTGTCTACGACTTTCGATTAAACTTAATTTCTGTCCATAATTCAGTTCAATAAAAATTATCAGGCGGTACTACTTCCATCTAGCAGGTTTAATAGTAACTAAAACGGTACAACGCCATCTAAAAACGACATTCCGAAACTTTTGCAAGACTCAGTTTCAATTTTAGAGTTGCGCATCTATACTAGTATATATCTGTATAATCTATGGTAGTCACTATGGGAAAACGCAAATGCGTGCGGGGCGTGCGGAGGGCGCGGGTGGCGTAATCGCTGTATTGTCCATAGCAGTGAGTCACACTATCTATTTATATCTATACTTTATATCATCCCTTATTATAATTTATTTTTCTCACATTTATTTATTTCTGCAACTTCCTAAATGCTGTTGCTGCTGAGTGTTAATCTGTCCCTCAAATGACAATACTGATGGAACCACATAATACCAGGCACTGTGGTGTTCTCACCGCAGTAATAAGCCTGAGTGGTTTCCTTTTCGGCAATAGGACATTACACTGCCTACCTTTCTATCTGTTAGCTTTTGTATTACTTGTCTTTGTTCAATAATTAGTATTTCTGTTCTTGTTTATTGTTTAATAACTATGTTTTGTTTTACTTTTTTTTTTTCTCTCTTCTGTTCATGTTAATTTTTATTACTTAAATCATGTCATTGTATTTCTATAACGTAAATCTATTTTATGTAATGTAATGTCTTTGTCGAATAAATGTCTTATTATTATTATTATTATTATTATTATTATATATTTTTTTTCCTATATCCGTATCCGCATCCAGATCCGAAATGTCATACCCTTACATAGGCTGCACTAAAAGTATCGGGAATGGAATATTTCCACTGTTCCTGTCATATTAAAATCTTTTTAATTTAAAACTCCTTGGTTTTAAAAATCGAATACCGTTTATTTATTTAAAAAAAGATTCAAGGTCTTGTCAAACTTGTTTAGTCATAGGGAAAATGGAATTGACTCGAGGAAATTCTAGAGCGATGATTTATTATGACTTTCGAAGTGGTTTAACACAAAAACAGTGTGTTGACCGGATGATTTCTGCATTTGGTGATGAAGCCCCATCCAAAACAACAATTTATCGCTGGTTTGCTGAATTTCAACGTGGACGTGTCAAGCTCAGTGATGATCCCCGTCAAGGTCGTCCAAAAACTGCAGTCACCCAAGAAAACGTTGATGCTGTGCGTAAGCTGATTGAGGAAGATCGACATGTGACATACCGCGAAATTCAGGCAACTTTAGACATTGGCATGAGTCAAATATAAATAATCTTGCATGAACAATTAGGTGTAAAAAAGTTGTTTTCTCGATGGATACCGCATTTGCTCTGTGAAGAGCAAAAAGCGGCTCGCGTTTTTTTTTTTTATGAAATATGGGGGCAAACGAGCAAACGGGTCACCTGATGGAAAGCAACTATTTTTTTTTTTTTTATGAAATATGGGGGCAAACGAGCAGACGGGTCACCTGATGGAAAGCAACTTCCGTCGCCCATGGACACTCGCAGCATCAGAAGAGCTCCAAGTGCGTTGCCGGCCTTTTAAGAGGGAATAGGGTAATAGGGGAGGGTAGGGAAGGGAATAGGGTAGGGGATTGGGCCTCCGGTAAACTCACTCACTCGGCGAAACACAGCGCAAACGCTGTTTCACGCCGGTTTTCTGTGAGCCCGTGATATTTCTCCGGTCGAGCCGGCCCATTCGTGCCGAAGCATGGCTCTACCACGTAAAGATGCTCTCTCTACCAACTTCCGTCGCCCATGGACACTCGCAGCATCAGAAGAGCTGCAAGTGCGTTGCCGGCCTTTTAAGAGGGAATAGGGTAATAGGGGAGGGTAGGGAAGGGAATAGGGTAGGGGATTGGGCCTCCGGTAAACTCACTCACTCGGCGAAACACAGCGCAAACGCTGTTTCACGCCGGTTTTCTGTGAGCCCGTGGTATTTCTCCGGTCGAGCCGGCCCATTCGTGCCGAAGCATGGCTCTACCACGTAAACTTTACGTTACTTGGTACGTCAGAACTCTCGAAAGATTCTACGCAGGATCCTCAAATGCTGTATACAATATCGTATCAGGTGACGAATCCTGGAATCCGAATCGTGACGAATACGAATCCGAAACAAAAAACCAGCCACGAGTTTGGGTGTTCGAAAATGAGTTACAGTCAACAAAAATTGTTCGTTCACAGAGTGTTGCAAAAAAAAAACGGTGGCCACGTTTGTCTCCAAAACCGGCCATGTTGCAACTATTCCTCTTGAGGGACAAAGAACGGTTAATGCAGAATGGTATGCTAACGTTTGTTTGCCACAGGTCGTTTCTGAACTCCGTAAAGAGAACTGCAACCGCCGCATCATCCTCCATCACGACAATGCGAATTCTCACACCGCGCACAGGACAAAAGAGTTTTTAGAGCAAGAAATCATAGAATTATTAGACCATCCGCCGTACAGCCCCGACCTAAGCCCTAATGATTTCTATACTTTCCGTAAAATAAAGAATAAATTGCGTGGTCAGAAATTTTCATCACCTGAAGAAGCTGTGGACGCCTCCAAAACGGCTATTTTGGAGACCCCAACTTCCGAATGGAATGGTTGCTTCAATGATTGGTTTCATCGTATGGAAAAATGTGTCAAATTTCGCGGAGAATACTTCGAAAAGCAATAAAAACATTTTTAAATAGTAATGTTGTGTCACTTCCTTGATACCCGAAATTTTCAGTGCCGCTCTCGTAACATCTCTGACATGAAAAGAAAAAGGCTGCAATCGTTCAAAAATATTTAATACCTAGCTTTTTCCCGTGGCTTTGCCCGCGTAAATTTAGTATCGGATTTGTCACGGGAAACTTTACTTTTTCGGGATTAAAAGTAGCCTATGTTAAAATGCAAAGCGTAATCTACTACCATACCAAATGTAATCCAAATTCCGTTCAGTAGATTTCCATTAAAAAATTATATTTCGCGAAATTTATTGCCCTTCTACGGTTTTCTAGTAGTTTAAACTTGAATAAAACCGTGCCGATGCAAATCTATCAACTGGTTGATATACCTACTGACATTAAAACATAATCAGTAGATCATATTATGCCCAAAATATTCGTAATTAATTTTACCGAACCTTATGTAATGTCACCGTAAAATTGTAAAAATCGTTAGATTGTAAAATAACTAACAAGATTATAAAAATATGTCGAAAAATAAAAAACTATATATTTTTAATCTAACGAAAAACAATGTGTTAAATTATAGGCAGCATATTCGCATCGAAAGTCTATCAAAATTTTACAATTTTACTAGTTTTATTACAATCTAACTGTTTTTACAATTTTACGGTGACATATACATGAGGCATGACAACCAAAATCAAGATTAAAAGCTTAATATTAATTGCTATCTATTAAAACGATGCCGAGCTGTAATAGAAAGCAATTTCATGAGATCTTAATTTTCTTGTGCTAATCTAATCTATACTAATATTATAAAGCTGAAGAGTTTGTTTGTTTGTTTGTTTGTTTGTTTGAACGCGCTAATCTCAGGAACTACTGGTACGAATTGAAAAATTCTTTTTGTGTTGGATAGTCCACTTATCGAGGAAGGCTTTAGGCTATATAGCATCATGCTAAACTCAATACGAGCGGAGCACCAATCAAGAATGTTACAAAATCGGGGGTCTTTTTTTCCTTTTGAGAGCTTTCGCTACGTACGCTGCGGAAACGGTTAAAGTTTCGATAAAATGATGTATGGCAGAATTGTTCCCCTTTAAAAGTTCTAAAAAAAAGTCCGCGACAGTATATGTCTATCTTTTAAGGTTGGCTCACTATAACCTTTTTATACTTACCAAATTTGTTCTAAAAGTAAGCATTATTTGTGAAGGTGTTTTCATAAAGATTATATTAATCCTTATCCAAGTAAATACGTTATTCATTACAAGCATTTAATCTAGAAGAAATTTGCCGTTTACATCATTTGATTTCAATGAGTATTTTAGAAGATATCGCAGTAATAAAATAATCATGCGCGCTATAGTACGGCGCGCGGCGCGGGCGGGCAGTCGTGAGGTGGAAGCGCTTCTTCTACGTAAATGAAGTCGCGGGTAAATTTTAGCGATATCCCAAAGTAACATTCCACGCGGACGAAGTCGCGGGGAAAAGCTAGTTAATTAATATAATAACGTTCAATTTGAAGAGCTACTCAGGTATAATCTAAGGTAAATATAATTTACTCACTGAGTATTATATTGAATTGTGGATACATATAACATTGATAAAATATATAGAGTCTGCAATAAATTTTAACTAAACTGCCTAACTGTATCGAAGTACTTATCCACAACAATAAACAGAGTTTGTCTGTCTTTTAAATCTTCTACTACCTTTCGATCTCCGCAGAACCTTTACTCACTCAACTGAATTGTTATTTCTTTCAGTTTTCTGTTATGTTAGGTTAGATAATATACCTAACAGAAAACTGAGAAGATTCTTGGATTTTTTTTTAACTCCAACGGTACCTACAACTTTTTTTTTTTGATATCGCAGGGGAAAGGACGTTACGCCTTCCCCGGGAGGGGTATCCGGGGATATGTGGGACTCCCGACACGACTCACCGGTTTACCCACTAAAACTGAACCTGCGGATTGCCATCAGCCGCTGTAATGGGGAGTGTCCCGGATCTGTCTAACACAGGACACCCCCCAACGGTACCTACAACTAATATAATATAATCTAGTATAATTTAATACAGTAGTTTACTTCAGCTATGTAACCTATTATTTTAATAAGGGTCAGTTCACACCGAAATCGACGCGACACTACATTTTTATGGTTCCGTACCTCGAAAGGAAAAAACGGAACCCTTATAGGATCACTTGGTTGTCCGTCTGTCTGTCTGTCAATACCCCTTTTCTCGGGAACGCGTGGAGGTATCAAGCTGGAATTTATATCAAATACTCAGGTCTACTGTCCCTTATAGCTGTGAAAAAAAGTGTGTGCGTGTGCTCAATTCCATGGCGCTGTTAAGCGATTTCCAGCTCATGCCTGGTCGAGCAGCAACTTGTTCAATAGTATCTATGTACAAATAAGTGGTCGTCCATTAATCAAGTGATACCTAAAGGGGGAGGGGGGTCAGAAAAAAAATCACCAAGTATCACAAGGGGAGGAGGGGGTTTAAAGATGTATTAATTTTTGAATCTAGTCTACACATACCGAAATTCTTATCGGTTGTAGATTTGTAATGTTGTTTAAATACTTACAAGACGATGGACTCGTATAGTTTTTAATTGCTTAAATTATTTGATTAAATTGTTTTTAAGTTAAAGTTTTTCTTCAAACATGACCTGCTTACTATGTACAAAAAAATACACGTGATCTTAGGTGGGGGAGGGGGGTAGTATAAAACCTCACCACGTATCACCAGGGGAGGGAAGGGGTCTAAAAAGTTGTTAAAAACATCACGTGATTAATAGACGACCCCTAAACATAATAAGCATTGAACTCACCCAGCTGTGGCTTTACAATAAACAGTGTAATGTAGTAAGCGGCCGTTGGGTTGACTCGGTTTTTTCCAGCTAACTAGCAGCGTACTCGTCGACTGTGAGAGTAATTTTATTTCCGCCGGCGCATCTGGCACTAAGGGTTATTAAAAATAAGATTTATAACTCAAGTACAATTTAATTAACTTACATCTATAAATCACTGGGCCTTATCCTAAATCCCTAATTTGGAATGATTAAGGTCTCAACAAGACTGTAGAATATTGTGAAAGTAAATTTTTGAGATGTCTGTTTCATATTTCTTGTTTATTTTTTATGAATGCTCGGCTCTGCACCATATCCATGAAGCTAAAAGCACAAGAGCACAGAGTAGAAAATATGTATATGTCACCGTAAAATTGTAAAAAACCGTTAGATTGTAATATAATTAATGAAATTGTAAAATGTTTATAGACTTCCGACGCGAATATTCTGCCTATAATTATAGGCAGAATATTCGCGTCTTATTTTTCGTTAGATTATAAATATATAGTTTTGAATGTTTGTTAGTTATTTTACAATCTATCGGTTTTTACAATTTTACGGTGACATATACAGACAGACAGCTTTCATAGAACGATTGAAATCGATCCAAATTGGAAAGTTTTAACGTCCCCTTCAACGGACTACAATTTTTCTACACAATCGTGGACAAATGCAATCAAATCGAAAGCTACACTCTTATTGTCCTTTGTCAGTTCCTCTTTCTTTAATCTGTGACAGGAGTGACGTAAATGGATGACGTTCGAGAGGTTTTTATTTGGGTTTCCACGTATTTTGCAGTGTATTTGCGGCGATAGTGTATATTTAAAACGAAATACCGAATACACTCTTATGCCATGTTATCCATAAACATCCTCCGTGGTCTAGTGGTTAGAGCATTGGCTCTCGACTCGGAGGTCGTGGGTTCGATTCCCGCATTGGAACAACAAAAAATGTTGTTTCCAAGTTTGGTTAGGACAATGCAGGCTGATCACCTGATTCTATGACAAGAATGATGATCCATGAGTCGAATGGGCATGTAAATCGGACCTGCGTCTGATATCAGTCTCGTCAGTCGTGTCGATGTCAGTTAATCGTCCCACTGGATTATGAGAGTAAAGGAAGAGAGAGTGCTCTTGTGTACTGCGCACACACTTGGGTGCTATAAAACTACTCCTGCGTAACTGCCCTGGTTTCTATGAAATCGGCCACCGTCACCAAGATCGGTGTGGGGAGTTTTTATATTCCATGTTATAATAAGACCATTAAATCGTTATCCGAATATTCAAAGTTGCGGGACTGTGTGAACACACAACTTTGAACCTACTGTCAAAGTTGTACCAAGTTTAATGATACCCACCGTCCTGGAGCGTCGAGCAAACAATCGGGAAGGAGAACGGCCCCACTCCGTAGTTGGAGTACCCGGCGACTTTGACGGTGTAGTTCGTGTACTTCGACAACCCCTGCAGCCGTAACTCGGTCACCAGTGAACTAGTGTTCACCCACGGACGACCTGTGGACAGTCAAAGTTTGCACCCAAAACTTTGCACCCACATTTATCTTTCTAAGCGTGTGTTGCGGATATAAAGTTTTAACAAGATTCATACATTTGAATCAAATTTGTGTCTAACGATGTTATATTTTTTTATTAGTTAAAGAAATTATTATTTTCGGACTTGTTATAGTTCTCACTGATCATAAGAAAGGAAAACAATATTTTCCCGTTAAATTAGTTTTTTCGAGGAAAAAATTACAAATGTTGCGTAAATTATACATTAATGTAAATTGTAATCTTTATTTTTAAATTTCTTTTGTGCGTGTGTATGTAACTAAACTGCTCTTAAACGGCTGGACCGATTTTGATGAAACTTTTTTTATGTGTTCATAATAATTTTAAATGGTTTAGATTTACAATTGAACCCGGTAGGTGGCGCTGCTGTCGGTTTATCAACAAATTTAATTCGAACTCCTAAGGCGGTACGAAGTTCGCCGGGACTGCTACTATAATGTAAATATTAATGCGTTAGATACTACAACTAAGTTAAAGCGGGCGCATTATTTGAGTAAAAGAAAAATATTAAATATTTAAACGTAGATAAAGTAAACGGACACAGGTCTCTACTAATTTATTATCAGGACTAGTGTATACCCATTTTACCCTTTTAATAATTTATTAACTAAGAGTTAGGACACTTTAGGTCAAGAACCCGTGAAACTCGTTTATTATTATAAAGACCTGTTACACCATCTACTGATGTTTAGTCCCTATCACTCTATATTTACACGTTTACTTTGCGTGCGCCAAAACGTCCCAATAAGCTATTCGATACTTAATAGAAGAATGTAAAACGGAGTCTAAATGAAACAATATGCAGCCAAAAGTGTATGTCCAACGCACGACTGGCGTTTAATAATAAAAAGTATAAAATATGGTGTGCAATACAACCATGGGAATGCAATGGATAATCATAAAAATAATTTAATTATCCAAAATGACGGCGATGTGGTTCGCCACCCATCACGTTTCGTTCTCGCGGAGGCGAAAAGTGGCCCATGGAGAGCCGTTTCGCTACGTTGAATGTAAGAGGAGTAATGGATGGTAAGAATGAAAGTGGGCAAAGCGAAACAAGTATGTAAGGATCGTAGCAAGTTGAAGGAAGTGGTCTCTGCCTACTCCCTACGGGAAAGAGGCATGATTATACATATAATCATGCCTCTTTGCACACGATGTTAGTCGAAGATGTGTCGGTCTATTTGTATTGCATACATACATATGTATGCAATACAAATAGACCGACACATCTTCGACTAACATCGTGTGACACCGTACCGTGTGCTTACTTAAATTCGATTTTACTCCCATTGATTTTCATACCCTGAGCTTATTTTTGAAAATCGTTTCTTAATGAGTAAACTCCAATATAAATTCCTTTATTTTACTTGACTCAATGCTTTCAGACAAAGCTTGCTACAGATTTTAATAATGAACAAACTTTCAATACAAAAGTAACTCCAAGCACTGAGTAAGCCTTATACATTGAATTATTATACGAAGTTATTTAATTTAATTCTAAAGGAAAGCATTTCTATTTTATTTATTACTTTCTTAGCTTTTGTTTGTACTATCATAAATTCCATTGTTGATACTGAAATTTATTGAAATTGCGATCATTAAATTAAGAGTTTATTTCGCTTTCGGGGGATTTCGCAGCAACAACGACTGTTTAAGTTTTTAACCGACTTTATTTTTTTAATACATTGTTTTGAATTTAGTACATTGTTGAAAATTAATTATTGAGTAATAATGTCCTTACCTTGTGCCGCGTACAGCACGGAGTACCCTATGAGTGCGCCGGCCTGCTTGTGCGGCGGGATTGGCTGCCAGCTCACTCGTAACGATGTGGAGGTGACGCCACCACACTCTACCGATGATGGACCTTCTTCGGGGGCTGTTTGCATAGAAATAATTTAAGAATATGAGGCACAATTGAAGAAGATAATATGACGCAACTCAGGAGTTATGACGTGTGCTGTTGACAATGCTATTTCGCGCTGTTAGTGCCATTGCACACGTCCCGGTTGCTGGATAGCCGTTGCCGGGTATCCGGACGCGAAATGTACGGCCATGTACACAGGTACGTGTGAAAGCTATCGTACGTGTCCATACACTTCGCGACCGACTACTCGGCACCGGCTACCCGGCAACCGGAACGTGTGCAACGGCACTTAAGCTTGCCATACACGTAATATTAACAGCCTCCGTGGACTAGTGGTTAGAGCATTAGCTCTAGAATCGGAGGTCGTTGGTTCGATTCCCGCATTGGAACAACAAAAATGTTGTTTCCAAGTTTGGTTAGGACAATGCAGGCTGATCACCTGATTGTCTGACAAGAAAGATGAACCATGCGTCGGATGGGCATGTAAAAAGTCGGACCTGCGCCTCATCTCTCGTCAGTCGTGTCGGTTATCCGTCCCACTGGATTACGAGAGTAAAGGAAGAGAGAGTGCTCTTGTGTACTGCGCACACACTTGGGCAATATAAAATTACTCCTGCGTAACTGGCCTGGTTTCAATAAAAACCGGCCACCGTCACCGAGATCGGTAGGGAGTTATTATTATTATTATAGTATACCTGTCAGGTAAGTTTGAGTCAACTAATATAGAAACCTGTACAGTTTTGCAACATACACACTCCGGTTTACCTACACAGGCAAATCTGTCAGGTATACTATTACGTGTATGGATAGCATTAGATATGTCAACAACTCACAACATACACTCGTATCGTGTCGCGTCGCGTCAAATAAGTTATTTGGTCAAGCCCTAGCTGAATAGTTTTATTTTTAACCAAATTCTTCATAGTTAATGTGCAAAAATTTACATGGGAAAATTGTATGACAGTTTTATTTCATCAAATATTTTATTTCAAGGCTTTATCAAACCACTTGTAGGTCGATAAGGAGGGTAAAGTTATGATGTTTTTTATTTAAGGGGACCAGTGGAAAAATTCTAAATGTACGGCGGAAACAGAATTCGTAATCGGATAGTCACGTTTCTATGTCGAAATGTTTCTCTTTTCGCTTGAAAATGAAATGCTGATTAAAAATTCGACTTGAAAGAATAAAATATTTGATCAAAAATTTTATCTTTAGGCTAGGATTTATATAAGTCTAGAAAATACTACAGAACCTTAACTCTTATAAATTTACCGCTTTGATTTTGGTTTCATGTACACACACAAATATAATATAGCAATGACAACGAAACACACTTCCTCAATGCATGCTTGCATCAGATTGATCGTGCTGCGCGGTGTCTTTTGGTAACTTTTTCCGTGGAACCATTTTTTTGGCTCAGCTTCGCTTCTGTAGTATTGTTATTCGTAGAGATAATACATTTGTATATTAATAACTATCTTGAGACTTTTGGCTACTACTATATAGTATATTGTAATTTCAAATCTAAGTTAGATGCTGTTTATTAAATTTTTCAATTCCTAGCTGCTAGCACAATTACCGCGGTAAGCGAGAGAGTCGAGAAGTTATTAAAGTGAGAGCCTTTAGAGTTATATTTAATCATTTAACATTAAACTCCAATGTATAGATGTTTGAGACCGTTTTGACTCCTTCGCGCTTAGCAAGCGAGTGGTGCTGGCAACAAAAAAAGGACGTAAGTAGTCCTTATAATATTATATTACTTTGGCAATTGTTAGTTAACAATTGCGCCGTTAATTAACAATTGCTAGCGTAATATATTATATGGACTAATCAGTTTTTCCCAACCTTTACTTTATCGGTGACAGTTGAAAAATTAACTACGGAGCAAATGTTGGAAAAAACTTACTCATCTTCAACCATATACTATACTAACAATTTTAATCATGCATTTTATTATTTAAATATAATAGCATATTGAATTCTATTATACTGATCCGATAAGGACATAGATAATACCTCCTTCACGCGTATCCTGGTACAGCGGGATGGAAAAGGGCCCACTCCCGGCGCTATTGAAGGCCGCTATTGAGATGGAGTACCTGATCAATAAAGTATTGTTATCAGTTTGCTTATCAAGATATGATGTGATTGATATAGTAAGAGAATTATATTCCAAAGTATACGATGTAATTGATTTGTTCCAAAAAATGTAACCAAAGTTCCTTCCTTAAAACATCAGCTATCTGCAGTGAAAGTCCCGTGAAAATCGGTCCAGCCGTTTCAAAGATTAGGCTCGGACTATATGATCCGGAACCAGGCCCGGGAAATGTTAAAACACTGAAAATAGAACTCTGGGCTAATACAATAGAGTTGAAAATGGAAATATCAAGTGTCGAACATCGAGCTGTTATATCGACTTGACATTTGTGTGTTCGATTTTCAGGTCTAATGTATTAGCACAGAGTTCTATTTTCAATGCTCTAAATTATCCCCAGCCTTCCGAACTCCGGATCATATAGTCCTAGTCTAATCTCTGAAACCGCTAAACAGATTTTCACGACTTTCACTGCATATAGCTTATGTTATATGGAAGGAATTTTGGTTACACTTTTTAGGGTTCCAGGGGGAAAGAGGGTTACGTTTTCGTTATATCTACGTAAACCAAGATGTGAGCACCAGCTAGTAGTAAAATAAAATATCTCGTTTTTAAGCATTTAACTTTTATGAGACCCATTCAAATATTGTATTATGCAAATTACGTCAAAGATAATTTTCCATCCATAGTAAAACAATAATTGCAATTTTAGAATGTTTTTATCACATTCTGCTAAGTGTAGCCTTTGCATAAGTTTCGTGCCTTTAAATGAGCTATTAAAACAATTTAAATAGGCTCTAAAGTAAAATATAAAAATTAAATCAGTCTACCTTCAATTCTTGAATCTAGATTTCTAGATTTTTTTTTCTTTCCAGAAATTTGTAAACGCGCCCTTAAAATATCTTATGTATAGTTACTACGCAACCCCACAAATGTACAAACTTGGACTCTCCAAGTTATGCTGGTGAAGGCGAAAGAAATTTCTCATATTTTCGAACATTAAAGTACAGAATTCGCAATAAATGAGTACCAAAAGTTGCTCCAACTTACCGAACGCCTTTCAAAAGTCCCGTAATTACCGTTTCTTGTTTCGAGTAGAGAGACGTCGTCTTTATAATTTTATCATTCGCTTCTTGGCTGTCTGTGGGGAGGGAATATAAAAATCACTTAGAAATCGCAATAAGGCTTCAATTGTAATTATGGGCAAGTATTAGGTTATAATTCTATTAGAAGTTGATTAAATACGCAAAAAAAAAATAAACCAAAAATATTAAGAAAAATAATAGTAATTATTCTATATAATATAAAAAACAAAAATAACATAATTAAGAAAATATATTTATTTTTGTTTATATGGCAGTGCAATGCTCAAAATAAGGAAGTATTAAGTATCCAAAATCGAAATAATTTAATATCAAAATATATATCTTAGATTAATATATATTATTATGTACATATTATATAGTTATAATATTATGTAGTTATTAAAAAGGAGACTAGGCATCCCTATTACATGACTGCATTTACAACTTTGCTGGATAGGGTGGATATAGTATCACAACCGTTTTATCTCGACGAACCCCTTGTGCACTGGCTAAAAATACCATTAATGGAAATCAATACCTCCAGCAGACGTTACTTCTACGGATAATTCAGTAGCTTTTATTGCCGTTAGCTACATATCTCTCAAGTATCTAAAAATAAATCGTATTTGCTAATTAAGCTTTTATTTCAACTGCGTTTGTATACCAAAATAATTCCGAATGAAATAATTTAATTCTAAATAACTTTGTTAAGTATCCTAAAATAAGTGTTGTGATAATTTATTTATTCGGAATGTTACTAACTGATGAAATAGGTTCCGAAATAAATCTTACATGAACAAGCTCTACCTTTATAACCGAATAAAAAACCATAGGAGATTCTCAAGTCAACGCGTATATAGCTTGTATTAAATTGTTTAGTGGATTGAAAATGATGAGGACGGTTTTCCTCGAACGTCTCATCGTCTTCAATCGCTAGACACAAAACGCCAATTACGTAAAGATAGTCGTAAGCTTTCCTACACTTATACATGTGTATAAGTGTAGGAAATCTTATGTCTTTAACTCCGCGGGCCAACTCTACTGCTGCACGTGTAATAGGACATTCAAGACCAATTTCGGCATGGCAAGTCAAATTAGAGCTGCTAAATGCTACGTAGAAATAATCCCTAATTCCTGAGGTAGCCGGTATCGAAATCGTTAAGGAGGACTATATGTGGTGGATTAATTTGCTATGTTTAAATAATTACTAGTATAGTTGTTGCCCGCGGCTCCGCCCGCGTAAATACAGTATCCCTCGGGAACACTGTATTTTTTTGGGATAAAAAGTTGCCTATATTTTAATCCAGAGCTTAAACTACTAAGATACTAAATTTCATAAATTCCGGTAATAATCCGGTCAGTAGTTTTTTCGTGGAAGATTCCATCCATACATCCATTTATACATTCTCACCACAAACTTTCACATTTATAATATTAGTAGGATATATATTTAGTTAGATGATTTAGTCTTACTGTTGTATGTTGGATCTGTTGACCCAGCAGCATTTATCATAAACTCACGGTGGAGATATTCAATGATACAATGATTGTATATTCTTCTTTATTACATATGTTCTACATATAACATCCATACAGTATATCTTATCATACATATAATATGTTAAGGAGGCCAAATAGACATACACACGTCTAAGCTATACATAGCCTTATGGCTAACTGAATATTCTATCATATGCATCAAAGTGACACCTATGAATGACAGATTATCTTTTTAATAATGTTACATCATTATGCAACACCTCCCTTTTCAAGATAACGCAACTAATACTACAATATGTACACAACTAAAAACATACTACTATATAACTAATCATATTTTTCATGAATATACAGTTTAGGACGTTTTACATTTCTACCAGATCTGGTTACGTAATCGGTATTCACTAGACTCTACATAGGAACACAGCTTTCATCATTATCACAATTTTGAAAAAGACCGTTTCCAAAATTCACCGAACTCATGGGGTTAGCAATGTCCTGTATGGTAACCATACTGTCATTTTTGCCACTGCTTTCGCCATTACCAGAAGAAGAAGGAGGAGTATTTATGTTTTTTAAATCTCTTTTTCTAGGTCTAATGTGTCCTATATTCCTCCTATACACAGCACCGTTTAAATCTACAATATAATACGACCTACCACACGTCAATTTCTCTTTAATTATTCCCGGAGTCCAAACGGATTTAGGATCTTTTTTAAAATATATATAATCTCCTGGCTGAAATACATATGACTTTTGCTTAACATTCCTGTCAAAATAAAAAGACATTCTGTCTCTGCTATGTTTGTGACATTTCTCATATGTCGAAAATTTTACCACTCTAGGATATAACTTTTTATTTAGTATTGGTAAATTTACTCGTAAGCTTCTAGACATTAATAATGAAGCAGGGCTGGGAAAATCTCCCTTAGCCGTATTACGATAATGTAACAATGACAAGTATATATCAGAGCCATCCTCTTTGCATTTTCTCAAAATGTTTTTTATAATTTTTACCCCGCTTTCAGCTTGACCATTGGATTTTGGCCAGTATGGGCTGCTTGTTATGTGTTCAATGTCCCACTCCTCAAGAAAGGACTTGAATTTACTGGAGTTAAAAGGTGGACCATTGTCAGATACAAGAGATTTCGGTATTCCATGACGAGCAAAAAACGATTTAAGATTCTTAATAACAACGTCCACAGTGTAATTTTTATGCAAAGAAGCTAACTCAATGTACTTGGAATAGTAATCCATGCAGACAAGGAAATTTTCTCCATCAAAATATAGTAAATCAACACCTACCTGTTGCCAGGGAAGATGGGACATCTCGTAGCACTGCAACGGCTCATTTGTTGTGTTTGGCTTGAACTTAGCACATACTAAGCATTGATCAACTAAATTTTTAATGTCAGCATTTATATTCGGCCAATAAACTGTTTCTCTAGCAATATTAAGTGTTTTATTTATACCTAAGTGACCACAGTGAATTTTATCTAATATTTGTTTTTGCAAAGATTTAGGAACAATAAGCCTATTTCCTTTAAATAGTAATTCATTCATTATATGTATTTCATTTTGAATATTCCAATATGGTTTTACCATAGATGCTATTTTGTCTTTGCTCTTAGGCCACCCGTTTTGAATATAAGACTTAAGCAAAGTTAATGATTCATCTTTATTACTTTCTGTTAATATTAAATTCAAATATGGCTTACTTACAGAGAGGTTAGAAAATATAGTATTTACATGGTACTGTAAATCCTGTTCATATGGGGGTATGTATTTTTCAGTAAGTGCTGCTCTAGACAAAGTATCTGCTATATACATAAATTTACCAGGTACATAAACCACATCTAAGTCATAGCCTTGCAAAGAAAGCATCATTCTCTGCAACCTAGCAGGTACTTCATGTAGGGGCTTCTTAAATAAATAAATCAACGGTTTGTGATCAGTTTGCACAGTTATTCTACTGCCATAAATATATTGGTGAAATTTATTACATCCAAATTGTATTGCAAACAATTCCTTCTCAATCTGAGCATAATTTTGTTGTGAGCTGGTCAGTGTTCTTGAGCTGTAAGCCACGGGTCGCTTATTTTGAAATATAGCGGCACCGACGGCATATCTTGAGGCATCTACCGACAAAGTCAAGTGTAAATTACAATCATAATTTGCTAACACGGGCGCTTTAGTTATAATTTCTTTTAATAAATCAAAGCATTTTTGACAATTCTCATCCCAGAGCCATAACACATCCTTTTTTAACAAATTTCTTAAAATATTAGTTTTGTCAGCTAAGTTTTCTATGAATGGTGCTAAAAAATTTATCATACCTAAAAATCTTTGCAAGTCTTTAATATTTTTTGGTATTGGCATTTCTTTTATAGCCTTAATTTTCTCTGGATCAATTTTTACACCATCTTTACTGAAAATATAGCCCAAATATGCGATTTCTTCTAAAATAAACTTGCACTTGGCCCTATTTAATTTCAAATTGACTTGTCTAGCCCTATCCAGAAACAATTCTAATCTTTTATTGTGTATTTCAATTGTTTCACCGTATATTAAAATGTCATCACACCAAATTATTATTCCCTCAATGTCTCCGAATAAATCTATCATAGTTTTATAGAAAATTTCTGTTGCCGTGCTTATTCCGAAAGGTAATCTCAAAAATTTATATCTACCAAAGGGAGTTTGAAAAGTACAAAGGTCACTGCTCTCTTTAGTTAATTTTATATTATAAAATCCAGAAAATGCATCCAAATGTGAGAAATATGAGGCTCCGGACAATTTAGACCTTACTTCATCAATATTTTTAATGGGATAATGACATCTCAATAAGTTTTTATTTAAATTTCTAGGATCTAGGCAAACTCTTAATCCTCCATACTTTTTCATGGCAATAACTAAGCTACTCACCCAGAGAGTTGGTTCATGGACTTTCTGGATGATCCCCAATTCCTCCATGAGTTCGAGCTCCTTCCGCAACGGCTCCACCAGAGCAAATGGCACCTTCCTGGGTGGATCTATGCACGGCACAGCATCTTTTTTTAACACAATACTGTGTTCATATGGTAAACAGCCTAGACCCTGAAACACATCATTATATTTGGGCACAATTTTGTCACAGGGTTCTTTATACATATTATTTAAATTAAAGTTTTTTATAACTAAATTTAGCTTTATACAAGTCGGTAAACCAATTACAGTAGGACAGTTTAATTTTGTTATAACAAAAGTAACACTTTCAGGTTCTTTTTTGTTTTCAAACATACACCATATGTTTGACACTGACATAATGGGAATTGGTTGCTTTCCCCCATAAGCATAGATACTATATTTTTTACACATTTTTTTACTCTGTTTGTCAAACTTAAGATTTAATTCTTTAAACACTTTGTAAGACATCATATTTATATCTGCCCCAGTATCAATTATGCAGTCTACACATTTGTTATTTATTTTTAAATAATAATGCCAGGAATTAATGTCATTTTTACTCAAATTTGAACTGGTACTTTGTGACTTTATATTTTTAATATTGAACAACGCCCCAATAGTGAATCTCTCAGTAGGAGCATTGCTTACTAAGCAAGCAGCACTCGGTTCATCATCGAGATGCATATTGCCTACCCCAGAGACTAAACTCCTGACACTATTTTTCTTAAAGCATAAATGAGTAAAATGTCCATATTTAAAACATGACCTGCATTTGTGCTTCCACGCTGGGCAGTTGCGGTGACCATGGACTGTGTTGCACTTCACACACTTTGTTCTGGATCCAGGCGTAGCTGACCTTGGTTGACCTTGGCGCGACGGAGATTTAGATTTTCTTCTCTTCTGGTGTGTATAAGGACTGTTCTGACGACTTCTGTGTAGCTTGTATACTGTGGCTTCTTCTCTTCCATCTGCTGCATTCATTGATTCTTCACTTTTTTGTGCCATTGTGAGTGTTCTACATAGAAGTTTGGCTCTTTCCAGGGACAGATCTTGCTCGAGTAAGAGTTTTTGACGAAATTGCGAGAAATTTGTAGCCATATTCGCAATAAGGATGTCCCTTACCAGCGAGTCGCGGAGCGTACCAAACTCACAGGCATGACTTGCATTCTCTAACTCCATAAGAAAGTTCTCCAAGGATTCGTTCACACGTTGCTTCAGCGTGAAAAATTTGTGTCTTGCTACCGTCAAATTCTTCTTGGGTTCAAAATACTCGACGAATTTTGCCTTGACATCTTGATATGTGGCTTTGTCTAGGTCCAAATTGAAGGAATTATATATATTTAGACCTTTCTCTCCCATGGAATGCAGCATGATTGCAATTTTTCTTTTGTCTTCTGTCTTCTCCATTCCTGATGCCAGTAGGTATATCTCGAATGATTGCGTCCATTTCTTGAAATTCTCAGCATTATTGTTGATAACTTCGGTAGAAATTTCAAGTTTCTGTACTCCGTTTCCAGCCATTGTTAGGTCTTCACGCACTTTTTTCACCGATCGTTCCTAAGTTCAGACTGCCTTCAAGTTTTTTGTGGTTATTCTTGAGTTTTTGATGTACCCTCTTTTTCGTTCATATATTTTTGTATTTAAGTACCTCACACTTCTAACACCATGTTGTATGTTGGATCTGTTGACCCAGCAGCATTTATCATAAACTCACGGTGGAGATATTCAATGATACAATGATTGTATATTCTTCTTTATTACATATGTTCTACATATAACATCCATACAGTATATCTTATCATACATATAATATGTTAAGGAGGCCAAATAGACATACACACGTCTAAGCTATACATAGCCTTATGGCTAACTGAATATTCTATCATAGGCATCAAAGTGACACCTATGAATGACAGATTATCTTTTTAATAATGTTACATCATTATGCAACACTTACCTTTTATTCCCGTCAACTGTGGCACGGCTCTCAATCGGTATCCCAATATAAGACCGTTGTGAGTGTCGGCGGGCGGCGGCAACCATCTTGCCCGCAGCTCCCCCGGTGTCTCCGTCTGCTCCAATTGGACACTCACGGGTGGTGATGATGGAGCTAAATAGAGATACATCAGATTAACTTATTTTTCGTTTGGCAAGTGGATACGGGACCTAAAACATAATGATTTAATACCAATCTTTGACAACAAGATACTTTTCATACCACCTGCTCGACAATGTCCGATTATTATATATCACGCAATCTCAACGTAAAGCAAGTCATTGACTCCCAAGGGAGATAATGTTGTATGAAACTCCCAAGGGATTAAAGTGATTTGAATTTAGAACGTTAAAATTCGTATGAAAACTCCTAATAGATACGTATCTATCATAGAGTATTTCTATAATCATATGGCATTACAAAGAGAGTTTATTCGAAAATCGAACTGGCCACCTATAATTTTAACATTCTCACATGTCAAAATCGCCAGTCACAAGTTCCTGAATCTTTAAGTACTACTCAAATAAACTCCACCACAACTTCCATAAATATTCCTAATAAAAATATTACTCTGTACCTCCATAACTGGACAAATGTGTCCAATATCTATATTAATATTAATCAAAATAAATGTTTTATTTTTGTAGCCTTGGGTTTTTATTGCCTCGCAGTAGGTATGAAAAGTAGAGTATGCACTTCTGGGATAAAGCCTGTCATCGCCTTGGGCCGCTTGAACCCTTCGCTTCACTCAGGACTCTATTTAACTTAGGTTTTAACTCCCGAGTCTAACTCTAGAGTCCCTCGTTACGCTCAGGGTCCAAAATGTGTGCCCGTGACGTAAGACACTGTTTTATCCCCTTGGTGCATAATCTACTATTATTGTCATTTGCGGGAGTTTTTTTAGTTAATGTACAAAATTGTCAGAAACAATACTAAAAGAAGAATCGAGTAATTCACGCAATCATACAATTAGAATTTGTTATACATAGAATATGGTTATACTTTAGATTAAAATTGTCCCAAGACAGATTTAGGTTGCCCCTAGGGCTTCCCTGAGATCATAGCAAAGGGTTTTTGTGGTTATGTTAACGATGTCGATCCTCGCTACACAGGACTTGAAGTAGTAGGAAATTGCCCGTTTAAAAGACACAGTTAAGAAGTTTCTAGAAGATAAATATTCGTACCTTCCTCCGTAGTAGTGAATCGTACTGGTGTGGAGTACGAGCTGATGTCAGCCTGGTTGCCGCCGGCCACTCGCGCCAGGTAGCTGGTGGCGGGCTGCAGGTCATCTATATCTATACTGTGCCGCACCTCCTCTAGCCTGAACAGACATACAGCAGAGCTTAAGACGATGTAGACAGATCTTTATGCTCTTCACATATCAATCATTTTGTATTAACCGACTAGAAGCTAAAAGCACTGCTAATTCAACTGCTACCTCGAATGAAAAAAAACGGAACCCATATAGGATCACTTTCTTGTCCGTCTGTCTGTCTATCAAGACCCTTTTTCTTAGGAACGCGTAGAGGTATCAAGCTGGAATTTATATGAAATACTCAGGTCTACTGTCTCTTGGAGCTGTGAAAAAAATAAACTTCTAAGCCAACGTAATCAAAAGACACAGCCGTATATAGTGAAAATTTTCGACACTTGCAAGGGAATCAAAACCTATAGGGTACTTCCCGTGAACTCAGAATTTTGAAATTAGGTAGGAAGCGACGTCTTATAGCACTAAAGTATAGCACAGATAAATGAATAATCGCGAAAACCGTAAATTTTTAGTTACATCATAATTATAATAAAAATATTTTTAATAAATTTAAACTTACTACCACTACTATGACTCGATTTTCGTGATGGGTGAACTTTTACTTATATACTACAGCTAGGACTCAACCTACAGGGTACGGAACGCTCGATGCGCGAGTCCGACTCGCACTTTGCCGATTTTTTTATTATTTTTCAGCTTTAACGTCTTGACATAAATACACATATTACATCATATGCTTAAAATATACGTAGGTAATTAATTTTGAAGAACCTTATAAGTAATTAAAATAACTTAAAAAGTAAGAGAATAATAATATTTTAAAAATAAAATATGCGTTAAGTAGCTCTTATAATTATTTATTATGTAGTTCCTACCTACGTACAGACAGAAAGCATACTTAAGATTATTGATAATTGCTTTTAAAAATTGATTGACATATTTTTATAGGAGCTATTAAACTGTAAAATGAAAAATATCATGGCTACCCTCTGTTTACCAAACTTGAAAAGACAGCTCATAAGACAAGATTAGTTAAATTAGCACATGGTATACGCTCATACTTTTCCTTTGTGCTAATCTTACTCTGATAATAATGCCTCTCATGTGTAAGGAATTTCTGCATCACAAAGGATAATGGCCGCATTGTGCTTGAAGACCGGCTTGATGTACTCCAATAGATAGCTATGTCAAATTTAATTTAAGTAAAGTAGTTCAAAGTAAAATACCTTATTATCTTGAACGCATTGAGGCATGTAAAATATATATTACAACCCGTAATCTGATGAAGAATATATCCTTATAATTTTTCTATTCTTTTTAGAAGTGATGTTCTTTAGGCACGACAGCGTATCGCTGATCTTCTCGCAAAGTAACATTGACTGGCCTGATCACGTCAACGTGCTCGCCAACAACCAGCGCCTGTCGTAGAGCACAGTTAGGACTCAACCTAACTGTGCTCTACGACAGGCGCTGGTTGTTGGCGAGCTGCACGATGGAGTGTTGAGCTACGTATGGGAATTGCTGTCCTGCTCACACAGTAGCATTGACTGACCTGGTGACGTTGATAGTCCTTGCTGTGCTCCACGACAGACGCTGGTTGTTGGTGAGCTGCACGGTGAAGTACTGCGCTACGGAATGTGTGTCGCGCCACGACAGTTTCACAGAACGACTCCGGACAGACTCCACAGAGAGGTCGGACGGTGGGATGGGAGGTTCTAAAGAAGATAACAATTCATCATCATCATCTACGATTATCGGTCTGGCTCTTGGTCTATAGATTATGAGGAAAGTGCGGCAAGACATGATATTCAGCGGTTAGACTTAAGGCGTAAATATCTAGATAATATATTTCTTTTCAAAATTTTGCACAACGAAGTTAATTCGTCCACTCTGTTAAACAAAATTTATTTTAAAATACCGCGACCATCCTCACGTACAATGGACACTTTTTATATTCCTCCCTATCATACGAACTACGCGAGAAATACCTTCTTCAGGCGATCTTGCTCTTATTACAATAGTTATCTTAAATCAGTTGATATTTTTTCTAGCAACTTAAGAACGTACAAAATAAAATTGAAAGACTTAATATTTGGCTCATAACCATGTTTTTGATAATTACCTAGTTATGTTGTGTAGGGTTAAGGTTCATTATATATTATACCATTGTAACTACTGAATGTTAATATTTTGTGTTCTAAATTATGGTACTTTAGGTCTAGCTGTAGTTATAAAATTTATTAATGATTGTAAACGACTGTTTGTTACCTAAATAAATAAATAAATAAATAAAAATAAATAAATTAATAATTTACCACAATTTATTAGCAATAACTATTAGTCCATATTCCTAAAAATCATGTAATATCACTATTAACAACCTGTTTGATTTATCGGTTTAAGTTTATTTATCTATTTTAACCGACTTCAAAAAGGGAGGTTCTCAATTTGATTGTATTTTTTATGTTTGTCACCTCAAAACTTTCGACTGGGTGAATCAATTTTATTTTATTTCATGTTTTTTTATTTTTTATTTGAAAACTGGTGCTTCCCGTGTAGTCCCATGTCAATTTGGTCCAGTTCCGACAGTGGAATCCATGAGAAAACCATATCATGTCTTAAATTTTACATACGTTTACACGAGTAAGTAGGTATAGCATAAGTATTATATAGTTCAGCAATAGATATAAGAAGAACATAAATAAGTACCAGCATGCTACTATGTAACTATATAGTGCGATTCAAATGAGAATAGGATCGAGTCGGCGCCATATTGTTTCGTATTTAGACTGTTTTGATAATTAAATGTAACATACATTTAATTATGATAATTGATTACTATTTAACGTTATTTAAGTTCGATGCAACACTATTAATATTTATATGCACATAAGTTTTTCTGAAAATCGCTCTTTTCAAGTGACATTTGGCAGAAAAAGGTCATTGAGTTTCTATTCTCATTTGAAATGCGTTATAGGTCGCGCAACGGTTTATGAGCGCTCAGTGAAAGTGGAGGGGATCGTTCGCGCATGTGACCAATAGCAAAGAATATATATTATTACTAACGTACCAATAGCGTGTCGGCAGCTACGTTCGGCATGCGTTCGGCGCATCCACACCTCCCCGCCCGAGCCCGCTACCGCCAAACACACCCAAAATCTAACTTCTGCGCATACCCCGTCTACTTTTGTCGAAAGATCTTAATTCGTTACGCGACCTGTACATCCCTCTATAACCAACACTCACCAAGTATAGTGAGATAGACACTGTAAACATCGGCGCCGAACGGATTGCCCGCTTTACACTGGTACAGTGCGCCGTCTGACGTCTCCGTCTGCTGCAGCTCCAGCAGGCTTGTCATGCCGTCATCCGTCTTCGCCTCCGATATTTTCACCCTGTTATATGAAGTTTCGGGATTTTTACTTAATTGAAGTGAAAACTCCTTTAGCGGCGTTGTGCACTTTTCTTGGGATGAGTAAAAAATAAGAAAATTCATAAGATGCAACTTGCAACTGTTTGCTGTCTTAATTCCCTTACGCGAGCATGAAACGCGGTTTTTCCAATTTAATATTCAAGTTTTCACTACTGCCGGCACTCCGGGAGTGCAACCCGTTGTTTTATTTTAGTGAAGATAGATTGCTTATAGGTAGGAATATACTAACGAATGTAGATTTAATATAGACTAGACGTTGCCCATGACTACATGTCGAAAAATATTCTGAGAGAAACATACATTTTGCCGCTATAAAAAGTAGCGTATGTTCTTCCTCGTGGTCTAATATAATATATCTGTGCCAAATGTCATCAAAATCGGTCTAATAGTTTCGGAGCCTTTTCAATGCAAACAAAGAAACAAACATATTAGCAAATTTATAATATTAATATAGATAAGTACATACAGTTAAGCTAATAGGAGCTGTCCAAATTTTTTTTTAGATATAATAAGTATATATTTTTTTCTAATAAGTTTTATTTGTGTGTTTTACAGTTTTTTCTTACTTTTTACGTTTTTATATTTTTCTCATATAAGAAGCCAATATATATTTTCTAAACATATTATAAATTAATCGTACCATTTAAAAGATCCATTCCAATCCAACCATTCTCAAACAAATGACACCGACGACTTTACGTTTAAGGCACAGATACTCGTACAAATACTAATATGCCTTTAGAATGTTAAAGGAGAAGTAAAAAGTTGCAGTGTGATTTGGAGTTGAAACGCGAAAGCGACGTTGTCTGGTACACGATATTAAATTCAGGTCCGACTGTATTAAGCTATTAAAGTTTCAAATTTAACTTTTATGGTATCAAGATTCTACTAATAAGTGGCCGTCCACATAAAACGTCACGCCAAATTTCGACTTTTTGAACCCTTCTAGGGGAACGGTTAATATATGCCACGCTTTTTAGTATTTATGTACCTGTAACTTAACATGTACCGTCACGTTTAGTATGCCCCCCTCCCTTTTGCACTGTGACGTAATAAGTGGATGGACCCTAACCATCAAATACGTGGCATACCTCTGTGTCAACGGGTTCACGGGTTTGCCGTTCCTCGTCCACATGATTCGGATCGGATCGTCGCCTTTCGCCTGGCATTCGATCGCTATGTGCTGCCCCAGTTTCGCCGTCAGATTCCGGGACACGATGTCGAATGTTACCGGCTCTGAAATCATCATCATCATCAGCTACTAGCATGTCTAGACGTGCGACTCCCGTTGAATAGTCCTTCTTAAACCATACTTATCATTGTAAGTACTATTTACTAGATTATCTCGGACTATTAGAATAGTCTGGAATATTAACGATTTTTTTTCATTTTCTGCTTAAGTCATGTTCATTGTATAGGATTTTATTTGATAATTATCGTCAAAAAATATATAAATTGCAATCTGATAGGTCTGTCTGCCTTGTCTCATCTTCAGGCATAATCATTCACATGCAAATCAGATCACGATTGCAAAGAAAAAGTCACAATACTATATTTTCACAATACGGAGAAATAAAAAATACATATAATAGTAGGTATATTATAAACACATATGTATCACATAAAAAAAATCAATGAAATTTTTTTATAACTGTATGCCGTAAAACCGTCTAAGTTGTATTTAAATCCCAAATAATACACTAGGCAACAAGTGCCATTTTGGTCAACTTTTTTCAGCAGTCTCCGAAAATTATGATTGAGGTATCATTCGATTGGGAATGGCATCTAGATGATTTTTGAAAAAAATTAAGTTCCGCTTGCATAAATTGCAAATGTTATTAACAATTAACTAAAAACAAAAAAAGCGGTTTAGTTTTTTGCAAATTTCTCAAAAACTAAAAATTTTTTTTCAAATTTGAAAAGAGATTAAAAAAAGGAGGATATTTCCTAAAAAAAATTCTAACTCCCGGAATTGTACGATAAATATTTATATTTTTCCCAGAGGGTTGAAAATGCGCCCGAAAACGGGTACTCCGGCTTTCGCAAGCCACGCTCCCTTCGGACCTTTAATGGTATTTATTCATTTAAACTTATTAAATATGAAAATTTAAAATTGACAAAATTCAGACGCCTACAAGACAGATCAATGTACAATAATCCGTGGTAAAAAAAAAATATCGCAATTTTTCAATAAGTTATCCATTAATTAATTATCAATTTTTTGTAGCATGAACATTAACATTGTAAGTGCGATATTTGTTAAACTATTAATCTGAGATTTTTTTCTTTCGTGGAGTTATTTCTCAAAGGTCTTAGAATAAATTTCCGTTTGAAAAATTAAAAAAAATGTTGATTTTCGTTTTTTTATAAACAATTTACTAAGATGAAAAATTATAAATTGTTATTAAACATTGAAAATGTAATAAACAATTTGTTATAAACAAATGAATTTTTACCTTTTATTTTTTTATTATTCTACTTATTGTCTCAAAAACAGACATGATATTGTTTTGTTTTTTAAATATTTTTTACTATTTTTTTTTTAATTTTTAAATATACGTTGTCCGTAATTTCGTCATTTTTTTCATCCTTAAAATGATCATAATTTATAAACTAATGGAGATATGATGAAATACGTGAGATATATAAAAACGTATAATTTTAAAAAAACAAAACAAAATCGTGTTTGCTTTTGTGACAATAAGTAGAATAAGAAAAAAAATAAAAGGTAAAAATTCATTTGTTTATAACAAATTGTTTATTACATAAACAATGAAAAATTAAATAAAACATTTTTTTATATATTATATCAAAAAGAAAAATAAATAATGATTTAAGAAAGAAAATGGTTCCTTAATATTAATTAGAAGTGGGAGAAAATAATTGTTAATCAACAAATGCGTTTTTCAGCAATAAATATTGTTTTTTTTTTAAGAAACGGTTTTTTTTATTATAATTATCGTTAAAGATTATGTTATTAAAAAAAATTAAAATTATTTCATAAACAACGCATTTGTTTATAACAATTATTTAAACAATAGGAGATAAAAAATATTAAAAATCTTTTTTAAGTAGCTTCTGATGATAAGAAAATAAATCAATAATAATATTATAAAAAAATATTTTTTTTCAATGTTTAATAACGATTTATAATTTTTCATCTTAGTAAATTGTTTATAAAAAACGAAAATTAACATTTTTTTTAATTTTTCCAACGGGAATTTATTCTAAGACCTTTGAAAAATAGCTCCACGAAAGAAAAAAAATCTCAGATTAATAGTTTAACAAATATCGCACTTGCAATGTTAATGTTCATGCTACAAAAAATTGTTAATTAATTAATGGATAACTTATTGAAAAATAGCGATATTTTTTTTTGACCACGGATTATTGTACATTGATCTGTCCTGTAGGCGTCTGAATATTTTCAATTTTAAATTTTCATATTTAATAAGTTTAAATGAATAAATATCATTAAAGGTCTGAAGGGAGCGTGGCTTGCGAAAGCCGGAGTACCTGTTTTCGGGCGCATTTTCAACCCTCTGGGAAAAATATAAATATTTATCCTACAATTCCGAGAGTTGGATTTTTTTTAGGAAATAACCTCTTTTTTTTAATCTCTTTTCAAATTTGGAAAAAGTTTATTAGTTTTTGAGAAATTTGCAAAAATCTAAACCCCCTTTTTTGTTTTTAGTTAATTATTACTAACTTTTGCAATTTTTACAAGCGGAACTTATTTTTTTTTTCAAAAATCATCTAGATGCCATTCCAAATCGAATGATACCTCAATCATAATTTCCGGAGACTGCTGAAAAAAGTTGACCAAAAAGGCACTTGTTTCCTAGGCTATAAGTTCTCGAAGCAGACTTAAAAGTGCAGCGAGTTTGAAGACGCTCATTTCTCAGAAGTGAAGTCGCGGCAAACGATAATTTTCGTAGTTATTATAAACTTTGATGAAGCTTATACAAGAGATATAATATTATGTTCCACGGAATACGATATGTTTAAAATTATATCTTCATAATATCTTCTTCAAATATGTTACTTTCTGAAGAACACGAATATTGAACAGTCAGTAATAATTATTTCACTCCTCACTTGTTTATAAATGTACTATACATTTTCAACAGATATATTAAAACGTTAAAAAACACCCGTAGTCCTTGTCATCTGCAATCAATTTTGAACTTTTTTAATCTATCCCCAGCACAATTCGCCGCGACAAATGCGAGAGAATCGAGAAGAATAAATAGTCTGCACTGTTCTTGAAAATAGCGCGGTGTGTTGCTTTCAAAGCCCTTTCTCGAATCTCTCTCTCGCTTTCTCGCTTTTTGATTTATGCTAGCATTTGACTAATAGGTAAACGGCCTCCATAATCCAGTGTTTTAGAGCTTAACTCTCGACTGGGAGGTTGTGGGTTAGATTCTCTCGTCGGAACAACAAAAAATGTTATTTCTAAGTTTGGTTAGGACAATGCAGGCTGATCACCTGATTGACTGTCAAGATGTATGTAAAAAGTGGGTTCTGCGCTTCTCTCAGCAGTCGTGTCAGTCATCTTTCCCACTTGATGCCGAGAGTAAAGGAAAAGAGAGTGCTCTTGTGTACTGCGCACACACTTGGGCACTAAAATAACTCCTGCGTAGCTATCCTGGTTTTTATGAAATCGGCCACTGTCACCAAAGTCGGTTTGGGGAGTTATTATTATTAGTAAGTACTAGATTCTTACCATAGATGTATTATATTAAAAAAGAAGTAGATATAGCATTGCGCGTAAAAAGTGAAGACGTCGATTAGCCCGACGTCGGACCAATTTTAGTTACTGTGATTCGCGAGTAACAGTGTTCTGTGCCAGTGTGCGTCGCGCCGGTCGACGACGACATGTATTACGCGTCCCGTGTCAACGTGTGGCACATAAATATTGACAGTCTTATTAATAAAATTATTTACACCACGGATTAGCTAATCCAACATGGCTGTCTCTGTCAGATACTTTAGAACAGTCACTTGATAGACAAAGAGAGCGATTTGGATTTGCTTATCCATGGTGTAAATATTTTTATTAATAAGGGTGTATGAGTTTTGTAAGGGTGTAACGTATCTATGTACCTAATAATTAATCAAAGGTTCTTACATACAAATTCAAACAAAACATTTCTCTAATCAATAACAAATACTCACTGTTAACAGATATCCATATCGTCTTGCTCAGAGCCTCGCCTACACCGTTCTCCACATGGCACGTGTATAGCCCTGCATCGGAGAGCGCCACGGAGTCGAATATGAGGGAGCCGTTGGACAGACTGAGCACACCCCCGCCGGCTATCTCCAGCACTGGCCGCCATGTGTCTGATACCACTAAAGAAGATAGTCATCAACACTTAGGGTCTATGCTTATAAGATACTTCGCAGCACTATAACCCCTTAAAGGATCAACATCGACCTTGCCTGTAACCCTGTATACACTATACGACAGGGTTATTGGTATAGTATAAGGTTCGGTAAAATCAATTACGGATATTTTGGCCATATGATTTACTGCTTATGTATGTACATAGATGTTTAAGCAGATAAATGTTTTACTCAAAAAAATACTTCATATGAACAGTACATCATATACCCAAAATATTCGTAATTGATTTTACCAAATTACTTTATCACTAATAGAGTAGATCTGTAAGAGAATGCCACAAGGCATAAAGTCAACCCATACACAAGGTGCAAAATAAATCAAATAAAAATCCTGCCACTAATATATATGAGAACTAGCAACAGCCCGCGGCTCCGCCTGCGTAATATAGTTTCCCTCGGGAACACTGTACTTTTTCAGGATAAATAGTAGCCTTGTTTTAAACCAACTAAACTACTACCATACCAAATTTCATCGTAATCCGTTTAGTAGTTTTTTGCGTGAAAGAGGAACACACATCCATCCATTCATCATCACAAACTTTCACATTTATAATATTATTAGGAAGTTTCTGATGATGGATAGATGTTTGTCAGTATTTCACGCATAAACAACTGAACGGATTTTGATGTAGTTTGGTATGGTAGTAGTGAGCTTTGGATTAACGCATATTATAAATATTATGCTACTTTCTATCCCGAACAAATATTTACGTAGGCGGAACCGCAGAATAATCTAGTAAATAAATAAATATAACTGTAGTCAGGAGGATCTGAGATCTCTGGGCCCCAATTCTCGTACCTCGAATCTCGATTCGATTCTCGCGCTGACTCATTCACACAGGCGTCAAATCATGTGTGTGTGAGCAGGACAGACTGACAATCGAACCGATATTCGAAGCACGAGAATCGGGGCCCTGACCATAAATGATCGCCGATCGTAACTCGATTTCGACTCGATCGGAACTCGATCGATCGCACGTGAGTGTCCATAACACGAATAAATAAATGCTGTAACAATACTGTTATGTAACTGAATACTATATGAATCGATGTTAATTGGTCAGATGTTTATTCTGACGCTAATTGGACACAGTTACGGTTTGGTACACGTCATTCCGGACAAAGTTTTAAATTGGGACGTTTCGGAAAGTTGGGACATTCGTGTGTATTCGACTGGCTAATTTTCCGGAGTGCTTAACAAAATTGAATACATAATTACGTACTTAAGCTACTTATTTCAGTTCCTATAGCATGAAATGTAAATATGAATATGATGAGATATATCTATAAAGAAACTAGCATATTCCCGCTGCTCCACCCGTGTAAATATAGTTCGGAATCAAAAGTAATCTGTTTTTAATACAGAGCCTAACCACATCTGTGGTTAGGCTCTGTATTACAAACAGATACTAAATGGCAGTGGCATGGGGTTTCAACAACTCCATTCCTATCGGCTTCATTTAACACTTTCCTTTTGAAGACCCTTATCCAAATCGCTACCTATTATACAGGTTAGGGCTTCTCTATGAAGAAGAATCGGACTTCGCCACTGCTAAATAGTTACTACGTAACCTAAACTATTACAGGAAATATAGTTTAAGCTCTAGATAAAAACGCAGGTTACATTTGATCCCTAAAAAGTATATAATTTGTTAAGGACAAAATTTCATCGACATCCGTTCAGTATTTTTTTCGTGAGAGAGTATCAAATATCCAACCATCCATCCTCACAAACTTTCACATTAATAATAATTGTAGAATGAGATATTTTTATGTAGAAGTTAAAATGTAAATAGATATAATAATATTATTTTTAACGAACATTGCTCCACCACAAACACTATAGTAGTTACAAAACTGTGATCGAAAGCAGTAAGGTAGGTCCTTAAAATGTTTTAAATATCTCAGGGGTGCCCAAAGGGAAGCTGCCATGAGCCTAACAATGAAATTAATTAAAAGAGAGGGACAGGACCCAGGAGGATTTGAAAGTAATTTCCAGTTACTCTGCCCAAGTAAAGCGGGAAACGACCTATTTAGAGCGATTTGTAAGTTTTTAAGAGAGTTGTGTTGACTAATATAATAAAGAGGAAAAGTTTGTTTGTTTGCATCGAATAGGCTCCGAAACTACTGGACCGATTTTGATGAAATTTGGCACAGATATAGAATAGACTACGGGGAAGGACATAGGCTATTTTTTATTGTAGCAAAATGTACGGTTCCACGAGATTTCCTTTTGCGCACGAAGTCGCGCGCAACATCTAGTACTACAAGATAAAATAACATTACGCTCTTTAAATTATAATAAAAGGCAAACCTGACTGACGCATCTATCAACGCACAGCCGAAACTACTGAACGAATTTTGCTGGAATTTGGCATACAGATAGTTGTAATGATGTTAGGCATCCGCTAAGAAAGGATCGCCCCCTAAGGGGTGAAAAAGGGGTTAAAATTTTGTATGGAAACCGAACTCCACGCTGATGAAGTTGCGGGCATAAGCTAGTATTCAATATTTAGAAAGTGATTTGACATTACCGCCTTCCTAGTGAAATTCAGAACAACAAACTATCAATAGTGAGGAGAGTTCACAAATCGATAACATATCGACTTCCCTCATGAATATTACTTAATAGATGGCGCTAAGTGCAATCAAAATAAAATATCACAGATGATAGTAGCTTATGCGGCTCATTTTTCCGCACGTCTCACTCTTCGCCACTATACTAGAAATACTGTTATTATGCGCCTATTAAATTATGAATTTCATTTAAATCTACTAATGTCTAATTGTATAGGCATTAAAATGCAAAAAAAATATATGTAACATTGCTGCTTTTTAGGGTTCCGTAATACTTGAGGAACCCCTATAGTTTCGCTCTGTCCATCCGTCTGTCTGTCTGTCTGTCTGTATGTAATTTTGAATATACATGGATAAAATTTTGGTATCTGGGGGCACGGTAGTGCCCCCATGCCAAGACGTCAAGCGAAGCGCAAGGGCACTACCAAACCACCTTTTCTCGAAGCGTTTCGTCGATTTTTTGAACCCTCATAACTTGCGTTTGGATTGTACCAGATAAATGAAACTTTCAGGATTTGTTCCCATCAGCGGTCTTATTAAACATGTAAAGTTTCGATTACCTACGTTTTATACTTTAGATTTTATTATTGATATCTAAAAACCCCTGATTCCGTCACTGACTCACTGATGATCAACAAAATTATATCGTACTTCCGGATGTTCTCGAAAGCTGAAATTTGTTACGTAAGATTGTATTAGTACACAACCAACATAAAAATTCTCAAAATTGAAACTTTCATCTTCCAACCCCTTAAACTACAGGATATTTTACCGGGGGTAGGGCAGGGTAAAACTCTCATACACAACTCATACATGTACAAATTGACAGAGAACAGAGACATCTGAATACGACTATCCGGTACTAATAGTTTGAAAGTTTTCGGATAGCCGCAACAGATGACACTAAGCTGCTTCTACATCACGCTATCGAAAACACGAAGCGTATGTATTAGAGGCTCGCGAACATTATACACTGCGACTAGGGATGTTCGATGTTGCAAAAACATTGATGTTGGCATCGATAATGACATCGATGGCTAAACATCGATGTTCGATGTTTATCGAGCTCTAAGCATCGATGTTAGGCAACATCGATGTTTTTTTGCGAACGTCTTCAATGTTTTTTTGCGAACGGCCGTCCGTCATCAATACATCCATACTAATATTATAAAAGGGGAAGTATGTGTGTTTGTCCGTCTTTCATGCTAAAACTACTGAACCGATTTAAATTAAATTTGGTACACATATTGTAGTCTAGAGCCTGAAAAAGGACATAGGCTACTTTTTATCGCGGGGAAATGTACGATTCCCATGGGATACTTTATTTACAGTTTCACGTAAAAACTACTAAGCCGATTATCATGAAATTTGGCACAGATATAAGGTAGACCACGGGAAACGACATAGGCTACTTTTTATCGCGGGGAAATGTACGGTTTCCGTGGGATACTTTATTCACGGTTTCACGTAAAAATCACTAAACCGATCATCATGAAATTTGGCACAGATATAAAATAGACCATGGGGAAGGACATAGGCTACTTTTTTCGCGGGACATATAAGGTTCCCGTGGGTTACTGTACTTATGCGGGCGGAGCCGCGGGTAGCAGCTAGTAAATTATAAAAAAACCATAAAATCACACGTTTTTTTTAATGAAACAAAGAAATTTTATATAGGAGATATAAGGAGAAATTCATTATAAGTTCCAATATATTTTGTCAATAATTGACTATAAAAATGATAATTTTGAAAGCACAGAACCTTTTATCCTGTTGCGCTGTCTATATAGGGTTGAACCAGCCTTAGAAAATAATCGCTCTGATGGCGTTGATGTCGCAATAGTGGTTAAATATTTTACCGCAAGTTTTTTCAACTTTGGGTTTTTCGATTTCGATGTTTGTGTCCGTGACATCGATGTTACGATGTTTTAAATAATGCAACATCAATTTTAAAACATCGATTTTTTATCGTCTAACATTTCGTTATGATCATCGATTTTCGATGATCATCGAGCATCCCTAACTGCGACCTGCATTGACCATATTCCATACTAGATGTCTATGACTTTCGCTAATAAGTTAGATAATTTCTGTCTTATATTTCGCGAACAGTTCCTGTGTTGCGTACGCTATCACCATTCACGAAAGTCAAGGGCTAAGTTTGAATAATGCTCTTGATATTGGGTCATCTACGTTCTCTTGTGGTTGTGGGCAAGCTATGTAATACTCACTCTAGAGGAGTGACCAATTTGCAAGGCGTCACTAATAAATATTGACTTCAACAGTCAGCTATAATAGTCGAATATAATCGACTAAGAGTCATCGTCCTGATCTGCTTCTTATTGTAAATGGTAACCCAACAAAGAAAAGGCAAAGATAGAGAGTGGGCAGAAAAGCGTTCTGCTGTGCGAGTAATACACCCTAAAAGAAGAAAACAATATTGTTATATAACAACTTACAAAAAGAAATGAAATCCCACCAAAACATTTCCATGTAAAAAAATTATGCCAAGACCAGGCCAGGCCACATATAATGACTAAGGTGTAGAGTTTGTGAAGTTACGCTTGTAGAGTTAAGGCGTGTAGGGTAAGAAGCTTAGTTTTACATGAGATTTCATAACTTTTTGACAGTGCTAGTCATATGGTATCGTCTTGGCATAATTTTTTTACATGGAAATGTTTTGGTGGGATAATCATAGACTGTGTATAGATCTCGGATTGGCATCATAAAATAATAATAATTTGTGATTCTAGGGATGGCTCTCCATACATGTGAAGTGGGGATGAAAAAATGTTTTTCCTTCTACCCCCTCGTGTGGGGTATCGTTGAATAGGTATTTTATAATAAAGGCAAGGTTTTGTAAATAACTATTTTATAAAGTCAACCATTTTCTAGTAATCGGCCTTATAAGTTGGTCCGCCCTGGCATTTCTAAACTATAGGTAAGACTTAGAAACTGGCAATTTTCTACGCTGATAGATCATGCTAAAAACTCTTTAGAAAAATTATTTTGAACCAAATTTGACAGTAACTTTTGAAGTAATTTGAAAAAAAAAAACATATTACACGTTTATAGTTACGGAACCCTCCTTAGACATGTCCTGACATGCTCTTGGTTAGGTTATTTGTATTGTATTCATTAGACATCAGGTGCACGTTATTATGTTGCCTAACAATTTGAAAGTTAGCGCGGAACTTTTGTTTACCAACTTTGACGTAGTCTATGCATATCTAATCGCTCCAGCTGGTTACGTCGCGCGTTTTTTTTTACGTTGCCAAAGATGTTGAGCCTTATATTATGTAGCATGTCAAATGATGCCTAGTGGATACGCGGCATTAAAATCCTAAAGATCATGCCTTTATAAGCCGTCACCACAGAGTAGAAAATATACATGTCACCGTAAAATTGTAAAAACCGTTAGATTGTAGTTTATTATATAACTAGAGATATTATAAAATGTCTACAGATTGTCAAATAAAAATTTCTCCTTACAATTTTACACATTATTTTTCGTTATATTGTGTGTTGTGTTGTTTACCATGCCGATTGGTTAAACGGCAAGTGCCCCGCGCCACCATATTTGTTTGCTTTTTCATAATAATAATTATAACGAAAAATAATGCGTACAATTGTAAGGAGACATTTTTTTTAACAATCTGTCGACATTTTATAATATAGAGATATTATAAAATGTCGACAGATTGTTAAATAAAAATGTAATATTACAATAATACAATCTAACGGTTTTTACAATTTCACGGTGACATACATATTATACTTAGTACTTACATACCGAAAAACATATTTCATAGAACAATCGCTCTAAATTTGGAAATTTTAAGATACCCTTCATAGGCCCATAATTTTTCCACACAGTCTTGACACATCGTATGCTTGTAGTAGTACATTCAAATCGAAATCTATCTGTTCCTCTGTGGCGTTACCATAACATAAGTAATTTCATTACCTTCTTTCTTCAACCAGTGCGTCTGCGGTTGCGGGTAACCATTCGCGCTGCAAGACACGTAGCCGTTTCGTCCTAACAGTAGAGATGTGTTTAGTGGCTCTTCGCTCCATTTTGGTGCCACTAAAATAACGTTTCATTATCAATTTAACCGATAATTTACGTACAATTTTTTTTTTTTTATGAAATAAGGGGGCAAACGAGCAAACGGGTCACCTGATGGAAAGCAACTTCCGTCGCCCATGGACACTCGCAGCATCAGAAGAGCTGCAAGTGCGTTGCCGGCCTTTTAAGAGGGAATAGGGTAATGGGGGAGGGTAGGGAAGGGAATAGGATAGGGGATTGGGCCTCCGGTAAACTCACTCACTCGGCGAAACACAGCGCAAACGCTGTTTCACGCCGGTTTTCTGTGAGCCCGTGGTATTTCTCCGGTCGAGCCGGCCCAATTCGTGCCGAAGCAAGGCTCTACCACGATTTTACAATAATGTTTTCAAATTAATTGTCAAGAGGTATTGATTTACCTACTCCTAATACCTAACTAATTTTTATTAAACTAATCTTTAACTATTTGTCAGAAACAAAACCGGAAAATAATTGAATGACGACGTTTTTAACAAATAGTTATAGATAGATAGGTTATTGAAACGGGCCGTAAGAGTCGCTCAGATGTTAAGCCGCTATTTATGGTGATGAATCATCGAAAATGCCACAGCCTTTAACCAAACTGCCATCGTTAATTACAACGACGAAGTTCGAAAACAAAAATTGTGATAAAAGAATCGGCAAGTAATGATGTTTATGTCACACATTGATGCTTATGTCAAATCCCATACATAAGTGTTTTCGAACTTCGTCTTCGGAATTATCGTTGGCAACTGGGCTAAAGGCTCTGAAATGGCATTTGTATGTGAGTTACCAATACCTTTTATATACAAATTAACAGTTCTATTGACTTTGGCGACGTGGTTGGCCGCTACACAAGTGTACGTCCCGCAGTGCTCCAGAGACACATTCTTGATGATGAGCACGCTAAATACCTCCAAACTCCTCTCCACAATCTAAAATAAATGTTACACATTAGATTTTGTACTGTAAATACTGAGAAAGTCTGATCTTTTTATTGTTTAATAAAAATAAGTGAAAGTCGTGTTAGTTACACTATGTATAACTCAAGAACGGCTGAACCGATTTGGCTGAAAATTGGTAAGTAGGTAGCTTAGAGGCAAGAGACAGACAAAGGATACTTTTTATCCCGTTCCCGAGGGACGTGAAATTCAGTATTCAATATATTCATTCTAGTTCATATTTAAGATAGAACATTGTATGTCGGGACAGCTAGTATTATAATAGAATCAATACTGAGAGTAGTATTTTTGTTGTTTAGATAAAAACTTTCAACGGCCAAAACCAGTCAGATAATCACAAGTATATTAAAGTGGTAACAGAATCATAATCTAAATCTTTTGTAGTTTTGGAGTTTACTGTAAACAAAGCAACAGAAATATAGAACAAAATAGCACTTATTAAGGCGTGACTCCTGTTCGAAACATTACACAGAAAACATGAAACAAAAACATTTGTTTTCATACACAAGCTGTCTCCAGCTACAGAAAATGTTTTTGGTCGAAACCAAACATTTTGTCCAGACACGATCTAAGTTCCGACGAGGAAGACGTATTAGCGCTCACAGTTTTAGTGATTGTAGGTGTAGAATCTAGGAGAAAAGAGGGGTTCTGAAAAGGCCACTTTAGGTGTTTCATAAAAGTAATATTTTCAACTCATAAATATGTGCGCCATTTTACGCATTTCTATTGAAAACTGTCAAAATTTGTATTTTTTAATTAAGTCAGGCCGTATATGATGAGCGATCACAAAAACAAACACAAAAAACACAACAAGCAAAACGATAACCCTAAAAAACCTGTACCTAGGTGTCATGTGAACGATGTGAACATTTGAAACATGTGAAACATTTCTTACCCTCTCTACCCGCGCGGGAATGTTTTTCGTCCGTCTCCGAAAACAAAAACATTGTCTATTCCTAGACAAATGTGTATAGCTACGCCCCAATGTTTCATGTTTTCTGTGTAATGTTTCGAACAGGAGTCACGCCTTTAGATGAATATTTAGGTGCAAAAAGTACCTAATGATATTATTTTAACTTTATCATAAGATATAATAAGGTTTCCAAGTATACCTTTGAGTAAGTAATATCACCTATCAAAAGCCCTATCACAGACTGCCAGAGAACCCTCACATGTGAACAGGTAATTAATGATTTCGGATTGGAGGGAATATTAGACACAGACAGATATCTATATACATAATGTTATGTAAAAAGAGATTCCCCAATGAAATATTATAGACGCACGCGTAGCCGGAACCGCTAATAGTAGAAATGTGAAATATAGACATTTCTTTAAATTTAATACGTAGACGCACACTAAGAAGGGATTTTGAAAATTTTCATCCCTAAATAAATACTAAATATTTAGTTCTTGCGACCATGATATGCCTCATTTAAAAAATAAGCCACAATAAATCAACGTGGCATGTAGCTTAACATCTCAAATATTTAACCTTTGCTCTATTTAATTTGAAAATAACTGTAAAAAAATATTACCTTCAGATGTGTCGGTATCTTTTTCCCGTCTTTCAGCCAGGAGTAATAAACGGGGGAGTCCCCGCTTTTCAAGTTACAATGTATTTGAACGATCTGACCCTCTTGAAGGTCAGACGGTAGGAATATCTCCTCCAATTGCGGTGCCTCTACAACTTGTAATTCGAAAGAACGCTTGGCCATTTCCCCCGATGGGCTCCTAACAATGCAGGCGAAAGATGCTCCGTTTTCACTTTTCGAAGCCTTTTGCACGAGCAAGACACCATCATTCGAAACTGTCGCTATCTCCCTCTTGCCTCTTAACTTCGGTTTGCGTCCGAATATCTCTGTACTTAAAGTGTCGTTCACGAATCGTTTGTACCGCGACGTTTTATCTGATTTTATCTCTTTACCTCGGTGCTCCCATGTGATTTCTCTGAAAGTTTTACGTAGTTTTAGTTTTATTTACAGCTACATTTTGTAATATTTTTGTACAATGTTTCAGTTTGCCATATTAAGTAAAGTTTATTTCATGAATAAACAAGTTTTACCAGTAAAATAGTTGTATTAAAGAATAGTTTCAAACCTTATTGGGAACCCGTAGTAAGGACACCTCAGTTCAACACTTTGCCCGCTTTGAACTTTTACAGGCGGAAGAGTTCGTATGTACGGAGGACCTGGTAAAAAGAAAAAGTAAATGAATAATATTGTACTGGAAAAATCCCAATATCATTATGATTGTTCTACCGTTAGTAAAACGGTTGAAAAGGAAATAAATAGCTTTGAAATTCACAGTAGAATTTAAAATATAATAGGTACTATCGACAAAGTTGCCGCTCGACAGCGCCGTTGAATGATGCGCACGCACACAGTTCAACTACGTCTGCAGTCGGTGCGGTCACTTTATTCGTGTTTAATTATCTTGAGGCGTCCTAGTGCAAAGACAAAATTAAGGAACTGGTCGAGCAGGAACTTTGTCGATGGTACATAAATAAATTATAATTATCTATGCACGTTTTCACATCACATCAATCTGGTCTCGTGCTAAGTTCTCGAAGAATTTATGTTAGTAACATAAATTCATACCTAGACAACGGATACTAGCTGGTATAATACGTCTTTTATACTATACTTTTACATATATTAAAATTTTTAATATATTACATGAATTAAGTATGTTTATATTTTAATACAACATCCATAATCCAGAAACACAGAAAAAGTTTTTGTTCCTTTGGCGGGATTTGAACCCGCGACCTCCGGCTTGAGCATCGACACGCTTCACCACTGAGCCACAGACACACATAATATATAATATTATTTACGTATATTCTTTGCACAGAGGTCGTAAATACTAAATAATATTTCAACAAATCTAAAAATAATTTATTATTAATAACTTAATTTATTTGCTTTTATAATAATTTATTTATTTCTATACTTATTTCTAGAAACACCGAAGCATAACAAATATAATTTATTTTATTGCCTCGTAAGTATATTATCTGATATCTCGTACGTCTATTTCTTTTTCTAATTTAAGGGTAATCTGAAAACATCCTAAGGTTGTTAGCTCACCCTCCCACTTAAAACGGTGGATTTCTAGGGCTTTGCTGAGGTAACCATTCTTTTATTTAGCGAGAAATAAATCCTAATATTCAGGTGGTATAAAATGTACCTAATTTAAAAGGGCTAAATTTTCAAGTTAGTGAGCGTATTTTGACTTTTGATAAAAACTTTAACATAACCTTTACTTGTATATTAATATTATAAAGAAAAACTATTTGTTTATTTATTTATTTTGCATTGAATAGGGTTCCGAAACTACTGGACCGATTTTAATTTTTGACACAGATATAGAGTATACCACGGAAAAGGACATAGGCTCCTTTTTATCGCAGAAAGAGCTATGGTTCCCGCTGGATTTCTTCAACATCTAGTAATAAATTAAATATTATATTTGTTGTAGCTTGTAATTAATTGTAGGATAATATTTTCAAAAGAGAAACAAACTTAATAATTATTGTATGATCATCTATACTTACTAATATAGTCGAGCGTGAGTCTTTGACGCGGATTGACGTACTTAATATTCAGTATTTATTTTTAAAGTACCTACATTATGAATAAATGTGGAATATGTAAAAAATCGGTAACAAAAAAATCGCCAGCAATAACTTGCAGCCGATGTGAAACTGTTGTTCATGAAAAGACGGAATGCAGTGGCCTTAATAACAAACAAAGAACCGCACTTCGAGCAACCGAAACACTCGAATGGGTGTGCAGTGCATGTCGCCTCTCATCAACCCGAAGAACATCATTTCTGTCAGCTCTAGAAGATGAGGACGAAGACGAAGATGAAGTCAAGTCCAGTACTATGTCTGGCGTCGACCTAAAGAAAATGTTAGATAATATCAGTAAAGAAGTCCATAAAATTGTGATGAAGGAGTTGGAACAAATTATAAAATCAATGCAACACATAAGTGATAAATTTGATGAATACGAAGAAAATATTAGTGCAACATCTGAAAAAATTAAGATGCTAGAACGTAAGCAAGGTGCACTCAAAAACTAATGCACCCATCTAGAAACAAAGATGGCTTCACTGGAACAACGTCTCGAAATAAGTGAGCAGTCGGCGTTGGCTAACTGTATTGAAATTGCTGGAATACCGTTTCAGGATAATGAGGATGTCAATCAACTGGTAAAAATGGTAGCTAACTTCCTACAAGTGGGCTCTGAAGATAAAACGCAGGTACAAGTCTCGCGACGCCTACCCGCACGAAAAGGTAAAAATGGAGCAATTTTAGTGCAGTTAAATGATCAGGCACGTAAAACACAATGGTTGGCTGCTGGCCGAATCTCAGGACTTACCGCTTCTAGTGTACTACCCAATTTATCTGGTGAGAAGGCAGCTGAATCCATCTACATCCGTGAGGCACTTACCCCACGCACCAAATACATTTTGTCTAAGGCTAAACAAGACCTCAAGGAAACAAAGAAATTTAAATTTGTATGGTGTAAATATGGTAAAGTTTTCGCAAGGAAATCAGAATCGGACAAAACTATTTGGATTAGATGTGACAAAGATATTGAATCCCTTACTTCCCAAATGTAATGTATTCTATCTACTTTGATACATATCTATATAAAATACTAATTACAACTATTTATGGATAGCTACATATCTAGTAATTGTAACGAATTATTTAATTGCACTAACATACATAACTTTACAAAGCAAATACCTAACAAAAATACTAATAACTTACTTTGTGTTCATACTAATATTAACTCTCTGGTTAAACACTTTAGTGAATTGGAACAAATAGTATTGTCCCAATATACACCTCATATAGATATTATTGTAATTACCGAAGCTAATATCTCGTGCAAAATAAGTGATTTGTTCCAATTAAAGGGCTATACAATGCACACACTTCTTAGAAAAAATAAAAAAGGTGGAGGCATAGTGATGTATGTCCACAATAAACATAAATTTAAACAGATTAAAATAGTAACTGTACACTTTGAATGCCTTATTGGTAACATCGAAACATCTATGCACTATAAATTTACGATATGTGCAGTGTATAGACCTCCAAAAGAACACAAGCACTCATTTATATCCGAACTAGACCGTGTTTTAAAATCTTCTCCGAACTTGGATTTAATTGTTATCGGTGACACCAATATAGATACTAAGCTAAACATTCCTGTAACGAGGGCATACGTAAACATGGTGAGCGAGCATGGTCTGGTTAGCGGGATCACAGATTACACTAGAATCGAACCAAAAATGGATAATATCACTAGATCATGTATTGATCATAATATATTCGTGCGATCCCGCTTGCGAGACGTTTACTTCGCGGCGCTCTGTACTAAACTGGCAGACCACAAAATGACCGCAGTATGCATAATACAAGAGCGATTTATACAGGATGCTCCGTTATTTGTGCCTAGAATAAATAAAAATAAACTAAAAGAAGAATTCCAGAATGTTAAATTTTATTCATATGAATTATCAGATTCGCCACTAGATATTTATAAATTATTGAATGCAAAATTATTAGAATGCTATAACAAATCTACATTTCTAAGCAAAATTACTTGTTCTAAGAGAAATAAAGAACCGTGGGTGTTAGGAAAAGTTGCAAAAGAATGTGAAAAAAGGGATAGCTTATTCAAGGAATGGTTGAAGGATACTCGAGACAATATTAAAAGAATACAATATAAAAAACAAAGAAACAAAACAAATAAACTAGTACAAAAACAGAAAAATAATTATTACAAAAATAAAATATATAATAATTTTGGCAACATACGAGAGCTATGGAAGATTTTAAACCAAATTACAGGCAAAATAACAACCTCGATTAATTATCACATAGTAAATTCATTTAAACATTTAAATACGGAAAAGGAAATTGCAGATCTATTTGCACAAAAATTTAAAGAGGGTGTTCAAGATATAATACCTGATTGCCATAGTAAATTATTAGATAAGAGCTTATATCGAAGGCCAATAAATAAATCCCTGCACTTTAAAAAAGCAGACTCTTCTCAAATTCGCAAAATTATTTTAAGCATTAAAAATAATAAAGCTCCTGGAATAGATGGTATTCGACCGATAGATATCAAGCTAATAGCTGATAAAATATCTGGGGTTATAGCTCATCTTATCAATACTAGCATTAAATCAGGTATTTACCCTAATGAACTTAAAGCTGGGCTAATTAGGCCGATCTTTAAGTCTGGTGACCCTAAGGACTGTTCAAAATACCGACCGATAACCATGCTCCCTATTGTAGATAAAATAATAGAAAAATTTATTAGCAATCAGATACTCGAATTTTATAATAAACACGGAATAATATCTGAAAATCAATTTGGGTTTCAAGCTAAAAAAAGTACCACTCTGCTCTTGTCTCGTTTTACAGATGAAGTTAATCAATACTTAAATGATAAAAAACACGTTCTCATTGTACTAATTGGCTACAGTAAGGCATTTGATACTTTACAGCATGATATCCTTATCAGTAAACTAGACGACACAGGAGTTCGTGGTCCTCTTCTTGAATGGAATAAAAACTATCTTAATAATCGGTCTTACCGTGTACGTATCGGCGAAACACTCAGTGATGAGGTCTCGGTGACAGAAGGCACGGCACAGGGATCTGTCGCTGGTCCCCTTCACTACATCTCCTACGTAAACGACGTTAATAATGGAATAATGGATTGCAGTACTTACCAATTCGCCGATGACACGTGTCTATTGATAGCTGACAGGGATCCAAAAGTAGCTGAAATGAAGTTGCAAAGAGACTACAATTTTATATGCCGATGGTCACATGACATGGGTTTAGTATTAAATTCCGAAAAAACGAAATTGATACATGTGCACTCCTCCCACTCGAAAACAAAGTCAGAAGTTAAGTTAGTCGGACACGATCATGACTGTTTACATACAAATATCAAAAATGTAACCTGTAACTGCCCGACCATACAACAAGTAGAATCACACAAATACCTAGGGCTAACTTTGGACAATCGGTTTAACTGGGATAAACACATAGATGTAGTGTGCGACAAGTTGCGTGCCATTTTAGCAAAGTTTTATATTATCCGAAACCGAATTCCTTTTAATGTTAGGCGTACAATGTATCTGGCACTTGCAGAGAGTATAATTTCTTACGGATTAAGTAGCTACGGCCGGACTTTTAAAACACATTTAGACAATATTTATAAATTACAAATACGATTGTTAAAAAATATTATACCATACCATATTAAACCACAAATAAAAAACGACTTCGACCTATTCCAGTACTGCAATATTCTACCTGTACACATTAAATTTAAATATCAGATGTTAAAAGAACAATACTTTAGATATGACATTCAGCACTTTAGCGAATCCCATAAAACAACACGAAAAATCACGAAAAATATGTTAATAACACCAAAATTTACCAATTTCTATGGCCAGAGAACGTCACAATATTTAATACCCCATCTCATAAATCAGATCCCAATGGACGTAAAAGAAAAAATAACTGCAAAAAATTTGAACAAAATTATAAAAAAACAACTTTTTGAATCCTATAAAAACACTTACCTTTTGGAGCATCCTGTACAATAGCATGTCGCGAAACCGGTTGGTAAGTGGGAACGATGCATCGCAAGGTGCATCGAGCCTACTCATTCAGTCGTAATCGTAACTTAGCTCCATCAGTACAGTATACGTATGCGCTCGACTTACTTATAGTGCGATTCAAATGAGAATAGGATCGAGTCGGCGCACTATTGTTTCGAATTTAGACTGTTTTGATACTTAAATTTATGTTTAGTTAATTGATTACTATTTAACAATTTTATTTAAACTCGACGCAAGACTATCACGAGTAACATTTATATGCACACAAGTTTTTATGAAAATCGCACTTTTCAAGTGACATTTGACAGAAAAAGGTCAATGACTTTCCTATTCTCATTTGAAACGCGTTATACCCAGTTTATATTAAATTGTTATCCTAGTATTATTATAATGTAAGATACTTTGGTTTAATATAAACATGGCATCGAGACAAACCTTCTTCGGGTTTAACGGTGCTTACTACACTACTTTTATATGTATTTATGTTCAATAAATAATAAATAAAAAAAAAAAAAAAATATATTATAAATGCGAAAGTGTGTCTGTCTGTCTGTTACCTCTTCACGCTTTAACCGCTGAACCAATTTTGATAAATTTTGGTAAAGATATACTTTGAGTCCTAGGAAAGGACATAGGATACTTCTTATCTCGAAAAAGTACAGTGTTCCCGAGGGATTACTGTATTTACGCGGGTGGAGCCGCGGGCAACAGCTAGTTATATTTCTAATATTATAGCATTATTTAACATTATAGCCGGGTTAAGGTTCCGAACCGGTGGTAATTGTAATTATTTATTTATTTTTTTCCTTGTTTGACGTTCGGAAAACAGAACCTTGTTTTTTATTCTGAATAAAATGATTTTTATTTTATTTATTTATTATTTATGTATGATAACAGTTATTACATACGTAAATTCCTATTATTTAAATTCACGACATGACCCTGGGTGCCTCAAGATAATTAAATCACAAATGGGACCTGTCCCAGCAAACTCGTCACGCCTGGCCACCCCAGTCCTTACTCTGCTCGATATTCTCTCTAATTGATACTTGATATCCATTATCCCTCGCTGCGGATAACAGTTATAGTTTATAACTCATTTTGATACTTATAATGTTACATTGAGACTGTTCAAAGTATTAATAGCATTCTTTATAATAGTAATTAGAGCCTTAATTTTTCTATACACACAGTATGAGTAGGCAGGCCATCATGAAACCTAACCCTTAGTAGCTGTTTTGGTTCAGGCATATTATAGTTATATGTTATAATGATTCAGGAATGTCGCAGCACAATACAATTTAGCGCTATATAGGTACATAATACAACATCCGAAAACTACCACCCGAATGGTCGGAGATATCCCTTTAGGGCTTCCACTATTCTCACGTCACTAGTAAAATTGTGGGGATATCATGTAGACTGAAGAGTAAAGCTCACCAGCCAAGCCCTTTTGCCAAGATGCAATCGCTAATTACGAAGACGAAGAAATCAAAAATTTACGATATTTACGTATCGCGCGCTTGTCATAGCGAACACGATCTTCAAAATTAAATATATATATATATATATATATATATATATATATATATATATATATATATATATATATATATATATATATATATATATATATATATATATATATATATATTTAATTGTAATATATAGATATATCAAAATTAAAAATATTATATAATTGAAGATCGTCATTGTAATTAACTATTGCCTACTAAATTGCTACTAAATTACTAAATCGGCTAAGCCCTCAGTGTTACTAATAGTCCCTGGTGGCAAAACCAGTACGTAAATGTATAGTCTATAGAGCTGTGGGGAGAGACATTGGCTGTGTGCCGCGGAAGTGCTTGTTAGCGCTTGCTAGCGCTAAAGAAAAAATAACAGATTATCCGGCCAGGACACGTTTGGTAACTTCAATACTGCTAACATAATCCGCCATATTTTCTTATTTAACGCCAGCGTTGCCATTTTGCTTACGTTTTTTGTTAGCACTATTTTTCGCCCTAATTTGGTAAAATCTTAGATTTGAAGTTCCGCGTGTGCTGTTGGATAAGAACGCGCATGATTTGTTGCATGTAGCATGCGTCGGGCAAAACATTGGGCTTTAAGTTTCTTCTGTTACCACCAATTCGCTACCATTAAAATAGTGACTGCTGGCGCAACTGTTTTAGTGAACAAGGACTCTTAGGTTGAATTCATACTGAAATTAAACAATACGCGCCAAGGCGCTGCTATTAAGGATACACGTTTCATTGTTAGAGTTCGAATGTCAAGTTGCACCACGCTACACCGCGCATGTGCAGTATACGACTGATGTCATATTATGTAACGTGTATCTTTTTGAGCAGTGGATAAAGTTCAATTTTGAATAGCTATCTTAATAAAACCGACCAAGTGCGAGTCCGACTCACGCACCGAGGTTTCCGTACAAACCTGTAGTGATTTTGTTACAGCTTAAAGGTATAGACTTGAGTATTTCATATGAATTTCAATTTAATACCTCTACGCGTTCATGAGGATAGGGCTAGTAAGTTTTAAATTATTAAAAATATTTTTATTATATGATGTAACTAAAAATGTACGGTTTCCGTAATTTTTCCTTTATATGTGCTATAAGACGTTGCTTCGTGCCAAATTTCAAGATTCTGAGTTCACCGGAAGTACCCTGTAGGTTTTGATTCCTTCGCGAGTGTTGAAAATTTGCGGCATTAACGGCTGTATCTTTTGATTGCGTTGGCTTAGAAGTCTGATTTTTTTACAGATCCAAGGGACTGTAGACCTTAGTTTTTGATATAAATTCCATTTTGATACCTCCACGCGTACCAGAACCTCAATTCTCGTATTTAAAGTAGACAATTTAAACACTTTCACTCCAAACAAAGTAAATTTTACTTTGTTTGGAGTGAAAGTGTAGCGACATGTTACCGTGAACAGATTTTATAACGTTTCGACCAATCAGAGCGAGTTTCACGTTGGTTTAACGTTCATAAAAACACCGTTTGGGAGTATAAGTGTATCGGGACTTGATTGTAATTGTATTAATGCAGGTTTTATTTAGCAGAATTGCCTTTCTGAGAAAAAGGGTCTTGACAGACATTCGGACGTACAACAAAGTGATCCTATAAGATTTTCGTTTTTTCCTTTCGAGGTACGGAACCCTAAAAATGCAGCGGCGCGTATAGTCGCAGTGTAAATTGACTCTTGGAGCTCTAAGTGATCAGTTAACTAATTTAAGTTAAACATACCATAAACATTCAGTCTGTCCTCGTGTGACATCATCATCTCGTCGTGGTGGGCTCGGCACGCGTATCGCCCCCCGTCGTCGACCCTCACGTGCGATATGTTGAGGTGGGTCAGAACCCCCCCGTCCGCCGCCATGGTCTGGCCTATTGAGTACCTAGATGAAAAAGGTTAAGTTAGGGGGTCACATGACACATTATATTGAGGTGTCTAATACATAAAAAAAATACACGTTTCATATTATGACATCAGTCATACACAGTACACTGCACAATGCACATGCACTGCAGCGCGGTTCAACTTGACATTGTGAGTTGTGACTTGTGACAGTGGTCCGCGGAAAATAGCGCTAACAAAATAATGTAAGCAAAATGGCGACCGCTGGCGTTAAATAAGTATAACCTAACCAAGAGCATGTCAGGACATGTCTAAAGAGGGTTCCGTAACTATAAACGCGTAATATGCTTTTTTTTAATTACTCCAAAAGTTACTGTCCGATTTGGTTCACAATAATTTTCATGGAATCAGCATGGAAATTTGCAAGTTTCTATCTCCTATAGTTTAAAAATTCTAGGGGGGGACCAACTTACGAACTACATTGGAGGCCGATTACTCGAAAATGGTCAACTTTATAAAAAAGTAACGTATGAAACCCTGCCTTTATTTTAAAAGACCTATTCTACGGGACGATGAACCACACGATGGGGTAGAGTGAAAAAATATTTTTCATCCCCACTTCACATGTATGGAGAGCAACCCCTAAAATATAAAATTATTATTTTTTTATGATCCCGAAACCGTGATCTATACACAATCTATAACTGCACCAAATTTAATCAATTTATATTCATAATTACAGGAGCTAGAGGCGCGGATAGACAGACAGACGGACAGAGCGAAACTATAAGGGTTCCTTAAGTATTACGGAACCCTAAAAATGGCGGATTAAGTTAGCAAACGTGTCCTGGTCGATAATCTGTTTTTTTAGCGCTAGCAAGCGCTAACAAGCGCTTTTTTCCGCGGAACACAGTAATTGTAACGTGTATCTTCTGTATCAGGTCAGTTCATACCGAAACGAAACGCGTTTCGCTGTAAATTGACCGTCGAACAGCAAAACTATAATTAACAATACACAGCTAATAATATTGTGTAATCATAATTTATCCGCGTAAGTTTGCAGTAAATTATTAGTGCAAATGTCAAAATTGACCAATAAGACCAAGCAAGACATTGACTCCAGTTTACATTAGGACATCCAGCCATCCACCTATATAAACCAAATGTGTAAGTGCCATACATGTTTTATTTCGAACTTCGTGATTGTACAACCCGTGCAACTTAAAGGTACGTGCACATTATGTTGGGCCGCAGCGTGCCGCGGCCGGCCGGGGCGGTCCGCAGCGCAGTGCAAAATACTAACCTAGCCCACTGGGACGGGCCGGGTCGCAGCGCATTGACAGATTTTGAGTACAGTGTACTACCAGAATTTGTGTGCAACTAACGTTATGGATAGCTCTGACGAAGAGCTTTCTTTTTTTTACTGCTGTTAGAAGAAGATAATTTTTTTTTTTTTTTTTTTTTTCAAATCAATGATAGACGTGTTAAAGGTATTCCGCGAATACCTTTATGTTTTGGGGATATTTTCATAATATGACTCCTGATCGATATTTTCAATTACTTGAAATATCTTAATAAAGAAGGATCTGCATAAAACAAATCCGTTTGCTATAGCACACTGCAATAATGCGAGCTGCTGTGGCCCGACACAGTGTGCGTTACTTCATACAAATTGTATGAAAGCGATTTGAGCGGATTTTTGCGCTCCGCCCCGGCACATTGCGGCCACGCATAATGTGCGCGTACCTTTACCAGACACTGTGACGTCATCACGATGGTATGCTCATATCGGTCAGTACCTACCGCACGAAGGCGAGTGCGGGGGTGGTGCGGAACAATAATATTCCTTGTGTGCGGATTGCGGGCCATATTGCCGTTTTTTGGTATGTGGTGACTAGTACTGACAAATTTATTCTGTCAATAATATAGGCTAGCCATTCAGATATATGCTAGTTCCAGTGGTGTGTCTAGTTAAGTCGCACGTGTTGTAATTAGAGGGGTCACCTTGACTAAGCTTTAATAAAAACTTTAAAAGTTAGTCATCCTTTTATCCTTTACACCTATATCGTCCATACTTTGTGTAACCACTCGAATCTTCAATATCGTACAAAGTACGCTTGAACCTGATTTTCATACGCTTAAACAGCGTATCAAGTGCCACTTCAAGCTGATATTCTCGAGGATAAAAGAACATTGTTTAAGCTATAACAAGCTGATGTAACGGATAAGCATTTTTTCATACTTTGTATCGTTTTCTTAAGTAGGATTACGATTATATCGTCTATCTAGGTAAAATTATAAGTAATTACAGTAAAATCAATATTTGGAACGAAGTTCCTCATCGCGCGTTGTGAAAGGGGGCTAGACGGAAAAAATTCTTACGAAAAGTTGTCACGACACTTTTTTAATTACAAAAGATAATTTTATTTTTTATAATAAATATTTACGCGTATACATTTATTATATTGATGTATGTATGTATGTATGTGTGTATGTATGTATGTATGTATGTATGTATGTATGTATGTATGTATGTATGTATGTATGTATGTATGTATGTATGTATGTATGTATGTATGTATGTATGTATGTATTATGTATGTATGTATGTATGTAATGTATGTATGGATAATATCGGTTCGGATATTGTATTATTATTTATTTTATATATACATGTACAATTGTCTGTCTGTATGTCTTTTTTTTTTTTGCTATAGTAAGCTATTGTAAGCTGTGCGGCGCGCGGCGTCGCATGTTTCTCTGTCTGTCTCTCTCTCTCTTATAGAAAGCAAGCCAGATATTTTCATCCGGAACTTCGTTTCATCCGGGTGTCCCTTGACACCTCTCAAGTTTTTTTAAAGCTTAAAGGGTAGGTAATACTCTGTTATCGAAGGCGTCTTCAGGTTCATCCATGATTTTTCTCTTACCTTGAATCTGTATTTGATGATATGATCATTCCGTCTCTTTCCCATACAAATCTTGCTGGCCCGTTTACTACACATTGAAGATTTATCTACAACCAAAAAAAAAAGTAGCCACTGATTATATTGTTATATTTAAGTGATTATAAGAACTGTGGTTATAAGAACGGCGCGCGGCGCAGCGCTGCACAGTGTTCTATTTGACTCAAAAAAATTCTCAAAAAATTTATCAATGATAGACGCATTAAAGGTCAATCTTTCAGTGTCAGTCACAAGTCGCACTTTTGAGTTTTTTGGGAGAAAAAAAATAAAAACAAAAAACTGAATAAAAATTAATAACTCGGTAACCAGAAGTGATCTTCAAAAAATAAAACATGGAAAATATGCGCCTAAAGGTCCTTTATTAAACCATATTAATCAAAAAAATATAATAGGTTGGGGAAAAAGTCTTTTCGCATTATAGTATGTATGAACTTGTCATAAAATATCTTGGGCTATACCAATTGTATCTGGCTGATTTTGGTATCATTAAAAAGTTTTAATTTTACAGAAGACAATTCCAAATTCAAATTAGGTAAATTTGAGATTTTCATTTGTTTTTCTTATTGTTAAAATGAGTGATTCTTATGAAGAATTTCGATACATTTTAAAATTTTATTACAAAAAAGGTAAAAATGCAACAAAAGCCGCGAAAAAAATTTGTGATGTTTATGGACCTAATGCAGTATCTGTGAGAGTAGCGCAAATTTGGTTTAAGCGTTTTCAATCCGGAAATTTTGATATCAAAGATGCACGTCGCTCTGGTCGCCCTGTTACGGACAAAACTGTTGCCATTTTTGAAAAAGTGGAGCAAGATCGGCATATTAGTAGTTACGATGTAGCTGAAGAACTGGGGGTTGACCACAAAACGGTTTTGGCGCATTTGAAAAAAGCTGGGTACACAAAAAAGCTCGATATTTGGGTGCCTCATGAGCTCACTGAAAGAAACCTAATGAACCGTGTACTCATTTGTGATTCTTTATTACGACGTAATGAAACCGAACCATTTTTGAAGAAGCTGATAACTGGTGATGAAAAGTGTATCACGTACGACAAGATCGTGGTCAAAGGCCGGTCAGGCTTCACAGACTGTGGCGAAACCCGGGTTAACTCGCAACAAGGTGATGCTGTGTGTGTGGTGGGATTGGAAGGGCATTATTCATTATGAGCTGTTACCGCCAGGCAGGACCATCAATTCTGAACTGTACTGCGCCAGGCAGGACCATCAATTCTGAACAACTGATGAGATTAAAGCAAGAAGTTGAGAGAAAGCGGCCGGAATTAATCAACAGAAGGGGTGTGGTTTTTCACCATGATAACGCTAGACCTCACACATCTTTAGCCACTCAGAAAAAATTACGGGAGTTTGGCTGGGAGGTGTTAATGCATCCGCCGCACTATGTGGACGCTCCTAAGAAAGCCGTGCCATAAATGCTTTTTCCAAAAGTCGGCAGACGTACATGTGTTATACAGAACACTATTCCACGCGAATGGTTCTTTACAGCAAATATGTGTTATACCTCAAATTGTAGACAAAGGACCAGTCTACCCAAAAACAAACGATTAATACTTCTGTTTATCCCTATTTTTGAAAAAAATACGCTCAAAATTGCTGAATGGAAATTTGTTGAAAAACTATTCTTGAAATGTAGAAGTTTAACTTTGATTTTATAGTAGCTTTCCTCTATGGAATATATAAGTGTTGTACCATTTTAGAAAGCTTAAAATATGTTCTTTTTTATACATTAATTAAATATTGGGTTTTTGCATATATGACACCACTAGAGACGTACATCTCGTAGTATGCCATTTTTTCTTATGTTTCATTTTCGACTAGAGTTTTGACAGTTATCGAAATTTGCCGAAGTTCTGTAATTAAACTTATTTTATAGAAAATTTAATGTAGATTTACATGATGAATTTTTTTGTTGCGGCATCAGTGCGCAACATGTGTGAATATGTAAAAATGTGAAGGTATGTTTTTATACTTTATAGGGTGCAAATGATGAGTTTTTAATTATCGTCTAATTAATTTAAGAGAATCATTTAAGTATATACCATTTTAAAATACTTGAAATATGTTGTTTACGGTAGATAGGATCAATATCATTTTCTTCAATAAATTACACCTCTAGAGACGTAGGTACTGTATCGTTTTGTCTTCTCTTCAATTTTCGACTTGACATTTAATTAAATCTCCTAAAGTTCTGCTAATAGTCTTATTTTGTAGTAAATGTAATGCAGATTTACAGAATATAATATTTTTTGCAGTTTCAGTGCGTAAACTATAATATTATACTTTAAAATGTGAATGTATCTATGAAAAAATATCAGTCCTACCAAATTTTGGCCATTACGGCCTTAGAAATAACACAATTGTATGCTAATTGTGTATATAAATGGTTAATAGCCTTCTTCTATACATAAAATCTTAATTAACGACGAAAGTGTAATACTAAATTTTGCTGTGTTGTCTGTCCTTTGGGCAACTCTCCGAAGGCGCCCAGGGAGTTACAGAAAAAAATATTAAAATAGGTCTAAACTAAAGTCTGAACTTTACCACACAAGAAATTGCAAGAAATAAGCCACTAACGAAATCATTTTACATATACTTTACTATACTTCGGATATTTATACATCGAGTTTAAAGAATCATATTTATAGGAAGACTCAGAGTTCTAGATGGAAGTTGTAATACTTTTAGATAAATTTTGAGCGACTGCTTTGTTATATTTTTATCTTAGAATAACGTATAAAATTTAAATAATTTCATATTTACTAGGAATTCGTATTAAACTCGAAAAACATACCCACAAAGACTTTATGTTTTTTCATGTATTCGTGATTTTTTTTTTCAAAATAGTATAATTTTTTTATCACTTCATACCTAAAGTATCTATAAACATTTCATTTTTATAATTTTTTTGTAAAATTATCTAAAATAAGCTTAAAATAAATATGAAATTATTGAAATTTTCACTTTATTATTTTGGCGTATTATTTAACGAATTAAAAAAAATTAAAATAAAATCAAAGTGTACGTCATTTGAAAGTGTATTTATTCAAGAGTAAAATATAAAAAAAATCGTGAAAATATATTGAAAAACAAAAAAGTTACAGATTTATGACACGAAAATGGTCTAAAGTCCACATAGTGCGCCGTATAGTCCTGACCTTGCACCTTCAGATTTCCACCTGTTTCGGTCGCTGCAGAATTCCTTAGGCAGTGTCAGGTTGACATCACAAGAGGACTGCCAAAACCACTTGTCGCAGTTTTTTCATGAGAAGCCCCAAAAAATTTATAGCAATGGGATCATGTACCTACCAACAAGATGGCAAAAAGTTATCGAACAAAATGGCACCTATATACTTTAGTCACTTGTAAATAAACTTTATAAAAAAACCTTTTGAATTTTTATATAAAATGCGAAGAAACTTTTTCCCCAACCTAATATATTGATCAGACACGCTTACAGAATTTATTACACAATAAGAGTCTTTTTTTTACGTCGAGGTCACGAAACATAAATTATTTTTTATAAAAAAAAGTATTTGAAATAGACACGTGGGTGTTTTACTCTTGCATTTATTCTAATATTCTAATATTCGATATATCGATGAAGAAATAATGCATTTCTTCATCGATTTATGCAATAAACAGCATAGGGAAATTTTTTGAGTCAAATAGAACACTGTGCGCTGCGCTGTGCAGAGAGATCTACGAGTCTAGTTTGACACTCGAGATCTTGCAATAGAGTTTAAAATTTTTGGAAACTGCATAAATTTAAAGATTGGTAAGAACGATATAACACAAAAAATAAAAATAAATTAATTAATGTCTTTTTTCTCCATTAAACCAATTAGAGTCGAATTTATTGTTAATGGTTTTTTTACCGCCAAAACACTCGGTTCGATGACGTCTACTGTGTGAAGTCAAATCTGTGTAAACAACAAGTGAATCGAGTTAGTAATTTACACAGAGTTGACGTCACACAGTAGACGTCATCGAACCGAGCGTTTTGGCGGAAAATTCAAAAACTTTAAAAATAAATTCGACTCTAATGGGTTTAATGCAGAAAAAGACATTATTTTTTATTTTTTCTGTTAAATCATTCGTCACAATCTTAAAATATAAGCAGTTTTCAAAAATTTGGAAAATACCATATTAAACGTGATTCTTTTTATGTAGTGAATGAAGTTCATTTTTCAATCGCTATCATAAAGATATAGCGCTACGTCATGTATCGTCTCGTTTCAATGTAAACAGACGTTTAGGCTGGGACTATATGCACCGGAATCCGGAAAGCCGTCGAGAATTCTGAGCATTGAAAATAGAACTCGGCGCTAATGGAATAGAGTTGAAAATTGAAGTGTCAGGTGTCGAGCTGTCATATATGACATTGACGTTTAACTCGACACTCATATGTTCGATTTTCAACTCTATTGCATTAGCATAGATTTCTATCTCCAATGATCAGAATTCTCTACGGCCTTCCGATTCCGGTGCGTATATCTCTACCCTAAGGCTGCTATTTTACGTTATTAAGCGTTCAATTCTTACGTCTATCCCAGGTGTGACTGTAGTTTCGCTGAAGTGCTGCGTTAGTATCACAGGAGTCCGCTTGTGCCGGTTCGTCACTGTTATTAAATCTGGAACAAAATGTAAAATGTAAATCTTTACTATATATAATTATCTATAATAATAATATAAAAAGGAAAAGGTTGTTTGTCTGTATGTTTATTGTTTGTTTCATTGCAATGTATAGGTTCCGAAGCTACTGGACCGATTTTGATGAGATTTGGTAGAAATATAGAGAACATAAGCTACTTTTTATAGTGAAAAAATGTACGGTTCCCTCAAGATTTTTTGCGCGCACGACGTCGCAAGAACCATCTTGTCTAGTAATATTATAAACAGGAAAGTTTTGTTTGTTTGTATGTTTGCTTGTTTGCATTGATTAGGCTCTGAAACTATTGGACCGATTTTGATGAAAATTGGCACAGATATAGAGTAGACTACGGGGAATGACATAGGCTACTTTTAATCATGGAAAAATGTACGGTTCTCACGAGATATTTTTTGTGCGTACAAAGTTGCGCAAAAGAAAATCTCTAATGAAATTAATAACTATACTATTTGCTACTACCATTATAGAACTATCAGGCAAATTGAGAATTTAGCAGGCAGTACGGTCTCATAATATCTGTAATTTGAGTAAAATTAAATTAACAATGTAATATTATGCAGGTACTTTGTATAGGTAGTAGGTTTGGGTTGTAGGAGTTAGTAGTAAGTGTAGGTAGGTGTAAGTAGGTGTAGATGTGCATAGTTTATTAAAGAATCTACTAACACTATATAAATATTATACTCATAATAATACAATGCAAAAAAAATCTTAATAAACGCCAATATAGATAAATACTTTTGCCAATTGCATGCGAAAATTGTATGAAATTAACTTTGTTCATTACAAAGGAACCGATAACGAATATAGTTCTATTACAATTGTTATCATAGTTGAATTGAAAACTCCAACTCGTTTAAATATTATAATATCATTGGCTGCACTTTCAATATACAATGAATATTTAAAAATATATTCTGTTTCAATAAAGTTTATTTAAAAGAGCTTGGAATTTTGCAAGCTGGCAGCGGTGGGCTTGCAAATTTTATTCAAAGTTCACTGACAGTTTGTCATGGAAAAAACGGATCGTTTTAGCGTTGGTATTTTATCTATATTAGTTGGATTCTACTTTTTTACTACATTTTTATATAATCTATACTTTTGCGATTTGATAAAATATGATTCTATCAATTGCATAAGCCAAGTCTTTGAAATTTCAGGTATCTTGCATAGGCAGGCAGGTATTTTTAATTCCGAATATGCTTAAATTATTCAGTTTCACCTGTCTCTTTGTGTAGAACCAAATCTTGCAAGTTTTTGGGTCAAATTTAACTTTTTAAGTTTACGACTTTGGATTGAGCTGAAATTTTGCACGCATAAGAATATAATAATAATATATGGAAAGGAGAAAGATGATAAAGCCGGAAGGTAGTCATAGGCACTATGTTAAAAAATACAATTTTACGGGTGAAATTGTATGTTTCATCATCCATCTTACATTTAACACAAATTACAAGAAATACAAATAAAGTAAAACCAACTCGAAAAAACATGTATTTAATAATGTTATTAACTGCTTGCTATAAAAAGTAAACAGCAAAAGTAAATACCTTCGTGCCATCTGGGGAAATGGCGGCGCTCCTCCCTGAAACAAATTGAATATCGAACGAGACAATTAGTTTAATACAGTCATTGTTATCGTTGCAATTACACAGAATAAAGCGATTACAGCCACAAGTTTTATTGTTATATTAAATAAAGGTTTGCTTAGCTATTAAACTGCATAGACAAAGGGCTCATAGACTATGCTAGTATTTGTTTATCTGTATTTAGACCAGCAGATCTAAAATGACCACATTATGTGATCATAAGACCATCGTATCATGGAACATCAACATTTAAAGAAGTTCCTCTTACAGTAACTTCTAACAATTATATTTAGACAGTTTTCAATAGAAATGCATAAAATGGTACAAATATTAAAATTGACAATTGAGAGAATCGTTAGAAGTTACTGGAAGAGCAACTTCTTCTAAAGTATATATTGTTTCATAGTGTGATTCACTTAGTGTGGCCATTCTAGACTTGCAAACTATTTAGTAATCTATGTTTAGACTAGCAATATGGATAAAGCTTAAGATGAAGCTGTAACTTAGTTTTTTAATCAGTTCATTGTCAAATTTTCAGCACGTCTTTCAGTATTTCTCATATTATTCTAAGAGCCATAGCACATGGCGTATTTTAAACGCACTGTGGACGAACAGATGACGCGCGTATACGCACTTAAAATGAGATTCCAATTAATTTCTATGTGCAACAATCGGAATCTACGGCGACGTAAGCGTGCGTCCCTAAAACGCGCGTCCTCTTCGCGTTTAAAATACGCAGTGTGCTATCGCTCTTAGATCTAATTCCATTTCCTGAATTCCAAGTTTAAATCCTACAATATTAGGCTATGAATGTAGTTAAAACGAAGGATGTAGAATAGAAGTAGGTGTACCTACTGTGCAGCAGTGACGTAGGGTTCCTACCTATTATACAGGCTCCGGCTTCCCTATGAAGGAGAAGCAGCCTACGCCACTGCCGTGTAGTCAGCCTAACAAAGGCTGGCAAGAGAAATGTAACAGGGGTTTGTATGAATTTTTAATTAATTAATACGAATAGCCATGCATGATCTCTGGCCTGTGGACTAACAACTAGCAATATTCCATTGGATTCGAAAGGCTATGTGTGATACTTAGGCACAGAAAAATCACTTTGTTAATGGCCATCGGCAATCTTCGTTTGTCTATGGAAATGAGAGACGATGTATGAAAATGACGATTTCTGAAAGACATCGATATCGTGGTCGTACTGTATTTAAGGTGTACGCGCTGGAAAATACTAAGCGAAGAAAATATTTTCTGTGCCAAACATTACTACCGCATCTGGGCGCGGATTTCCAAAACCCTAAAATATACCGTAAAATAAACACATTGAATCAAAGTAATTCCGTACAACAATTGCGATAAATTCGGCGGTATCTAAAATCGGCGCGAGACAATCAAAACACGACCTTAATTAAACAGCAGCAGAAGCCACTTTCGCATTAACACGGTAGCAAAAATAAATTTTATCAAACAGTTTATTTTGCAGACCGTGCACTTTATTGTCTGACCCTACTGTATGCTGTAATGCCGTTTAATTTGGCGAGTTGCCGCGACTAACGTTTTACTTTTAAAAACATTTTGAATTGTAAAATGGCTTGGCCCAAGCGGCAGATTTCTATAATATGAGTATTATATTTTTATGAAGTGCTTACTTTTACGATGTTGTCCGCGACTTCGTGCGTGCAAAAGTTAATTTTGCAGAAACTGTACATTTTTCCGAGATAAAAAGTAACCTATGTCCTTCCCCGTGGTCTACTCTACATCTGAACCAAATTTCATCAAAATCGGTCCAGTAATTTCGGGAACTATTCAATGCAAACAAAAAAAAAATTTTTTTTCTCTCTTTAATTTATTAGTATAAGTATAGAAAAAAACTAAAAGGAGTATAAAATTTGTATTATGATAATGGCATTTACTACTGGTAATAGTTACTGACAATTCTTTTAGAACTTGCGAATATTGATGTTATCGTCACTTTTTAAGAATCAAATTGTTTTGGGTCAAATCTTTTTGCCGAATAAACATAGAGATAACTTTTTGGAACCTTTGAGTCACGTACAATTTCTATTGACTTATCATCTAATTTGATGGAATTTATAATCGAAGGTAGATAGATACAATTAATGCTTGTAAAACCGCCTTTTCTAACTGACGACCTCTGTAGCTCAGTGGTTCAGCGCGTTCGTGCTCAAGCCGGGGGTCGCGGGTTCGAATCCCGCCGAAGGAACAAAAAGTTTTTCTATGTTCCTGGGTCATGGATGTGAATTAAATATGTGTATAATATAATAAAAATCTATACTAATATTATAAAGCTGAAGAGTTTGTTTGTTTGAACGCGCTAATCTCAGGAACTACAGGTTCGAATTAAAAAATTATTTTTGTGTTGGATAGTCCATTCATCGAGGAAGGCTTTAGGCTATATAACATCATGGTAAGCTCAATACGAGCGGAGCACCAATCAAGAATGTTTCAAAATCGTTTTTTTTTCTTCCTTTTTAGAGCTTTCGCTGCGTACGCTACGGAAACGGTTAAAGTTTAGCTAAATTATGTATGACATAATTGTTTCCCTTTAAAAGTTCTAAAAAAAAGTCCACGACTGTAAGGATGTTTATGTATTAAGAAGAAATTTGCCGTTTACATAATTTGATTTCAATGAGTATTTTAGAAGATATCGCAGTAATAAAATAATCAAGCGCGCAATAATAATGTAGAGCGCGCGACGGGCAGTCGTAAAGGAGAAGCGCTTCTCCATCGACGTAAATGAAGTCACGGGTAAATTTTATGGTGTCTACAGACACTCGAACTTGGTCCGGAGACCATAACCGCAGACCGAATCCGGTGTCACTACACACGCATGGATTTGATCCACTCCGTACCAAATCCGTGCATGTGTAGAGCAGTCCGGCGATTAGGCGTACAACGATGTCAGTGTTGCCAATTTTGGGGGGTAAATCCCTAAGTTGGTAACACTGACACCTTTGTACGGCCTAACCGCCGGACTGCTCTACATACGCACGGATTTGGTACAGAGCGGACCAAATCCGATGCGGACAGCGACGAACTCTTTATTATTAATTGAGTTCGTCGCTGTTCGCATCGGATTTGGTCCGCTCCGTACCAAATCCGTGCGTGTGTAGAGCAGACCGGCGGTTAGGCCGTACAATGGTGTCAGTGTTGCCAACTTAGGGATTTTCCCCCAAAATTAGGGAAAATATCTACGGGGATTTACTAGACACCATAATGGCACCTACAGACACACGAATTTGGTACGGAGCGTACAACAGTACCAAATCCGGGCGTGTGTAGGGAAGTCCGGCGAACATAATTATTATTAATTGAGTTCGTCGCTTTCCGCATCGGATTTGGTCCGCTCCGTACCAAATCCGTGCGTGTGTAGAGCAGTCCGGCGGTTAGGCCGTACAACGGTGTCAGTGTTGCCAACTTAGGGATTTTCCCCCAAAATTAGGGAAAATATCTACGGGGATTTACTAGAGGGCAGGATGTTTAGAGTTAATTCCTTATGAATATTTTTGTATGTAATAATAAAAATAAGTTTTATATGTATTTATAGCCAGGGATATGAAAATATATTGGGAGTGAAATCATATTAAGACACGTTAGTTTTATATTATTCACGCGTAAGTCTTTACGTTAAGCACATAACCTTTCTTTCTAGCTTATTATCTATTAGACCTGTCAATGGTATAATTACTAATCAGGTGTAAAGTTTGGGGAGAAATATTTTCGAGAGTTGGTATCACTGCACGTTATCAATGAATTGCGGGAATCATCGTCGTCGTTGAAAAACAGCACTGTAAATAGAACTCTGTGCTAATGCAATAGAGCACAAAATCGAACACACGAGTGTCGAGCTTTCAATTCGGTCCGCCGTACCAAATCCGTGCGTGTGTAACGACACCGGATTCGGTCCGCGGATATGGTCCGCTCTGCGCTCCGTACCAAATTCATGTGTCTGTAGATACCATAACTGTTCCATGCGGACGAAGTCGCGGGCAATAGCTAGTCTTAAATATATGTATAGTATAAAAGTATTAAATGTAATTCCCGTTTTCTGGTACCTGTAACACAAGTTCTTCGGATACTTAGCACGGGGCCAGATTGACGTGGTGTGAAGCGTCCATAGATATTATTATTATAGATATTCTAACTATAATAATAGTCCACACTTAAACAAGTTTCTGTGAAGTGTAATAAATTACGGAAACACTGTCATACAAAGCATTTTCATATTCTAAGCGTAACTTATATAAATGGAATACAATTTGTTTGACCTATTTATAAACATTGTCGAAAATTTGGTTTTAGCACTATTTAAGATTTATAGATGCCAAAATATATCGATTACCTTTAATGGCTAGCCATATTATTGGCAATAATGCTCATATTGACAATAATATTCCTTGTGTGCGGGCCATATTGCCGTTTTTTGTATAATATTGCGTGTGTGCGGCTAGTCACTCAAAATAATATTAAAATAATGTGATGAGACTGATGACCGATGCTTGTGTATATAATCACATACCGATTTGTAAGAAAAGGTGGATATACTACAATATAAAGTGAAAAAAAACTAATAAATCTCGATCCGAAATATAATGTAAATTACTGTGAGAGATCTAACAGTTAAAAACTTTAACGCGACTACGCAAATTATAAAGCGGCCATTCGCTATAACGAACCTATTGACATCTCATATCAGTTGTTTAGACGCTACGGTGAAATAAATACACATACGTAGACTTCTAAAATAGATTACCCTTTCTTTTGGCTTTGTCGTTGTCGGGTAAAAGTCAGCGTTTGTGAACACTTCATCAAAACACTTTTAATCATGGGATAGCCATGCTTAGGCATAAATAGGCTGGCTCGACCGGATAAATACCACGGCCTCGCAGAAAATCTGCGTGAAATGACGATTGCATTGTTTTTCGCCGAGTGAGTGATACCAGGGGCTCAGGGGGTTGGGGATTTTAAGGAACGCAAAACGCAGCACCAGAGGAGTAACAAATGTAAAAATGTAACTCATTTGGTATTGCGAGGGTCCATAGGTGGCAGTAATCGCTTATCATCAGGCGAGCCCTCTGATTGTTTCCTGATCAATTTTATAAAAAAACCAGCTGTTTTCTGCCTGTCCGCATTAGAACGCCGAGCCTTCGTCAAGGCAGGATGCGTAAGATGTTCGCTGAAATTCGTGACGTCACCGAAATAATTCACGCAACATTACCTACAAAAGGGTATATTTATTTATTGTTGGAAAAACTACAATTTTTCAATGGTATGAGTATTTTTCAATGATTATTATGTAAGACTAAAAAATATGCCAATATTCCGTCCTCTTGCTAGTTGGGGCAAGGGGATAAAGGTAAACTTTATTTAGTAAAAGTCCTGTATAAATTCTGTAAAGCAATAATTACGCCAATAAAAAACAACTTAAACAAACACAATAAGCCCCCTAAAATTGGAAATTAAAAAACATAATCGAATTACGCTGAAGGCCTCGCAAGGCTTTCCGATAATATGATTAATTTCAAAGTCAGTTCAGGCTTATTTCGATATTTACGTCAATTGATTACTCAAGGGAAAGCCCTACAATCTTATTAGTAACTTCAAAGAACCTCTCCATGTTTATTCGCTAGAAATAAACGCGTTCGACCCACTGAATTTCCGATAACTTGTTTGAGCTGCGTCGAATCTGTGGATATTTTCTACTAAATGCGTTCCAGATTTTATTCCTTTCTAGTCGAGAAATCTCGTGTTTGACGTAGGTTGTATATGTCACCGTAAAATTGTAAAACCCGTTAGATTATAATATTACTAGAGATATTATAAAATGTCGACAGATTGTCAAATTAAAATTTCTTCATACAATTTTACACGTTATTTACCGTGCCGATTGGTTAAATGGCAATGCCCCGCGCCGCCATATTTGTTTGCTTTTACATAATAATAATTATAACGAAAAATAAGGCATACAATAATTGTAAGGAACTGTCGACATTTTATAATATCACTAGAAATATTACAATCTAACGGTTTTACAATTTCAAGGGGACATATACATACCTATATATATATTTCCTTATTTGAACACTAGATGTTGCCCGCGAATTACATTTTGCTACCTTAAAAAGTAGCCTATTTATTTTCCCGTGCTCTACTCTATTTCTAAGTTGCATCAAAATCGGTCCAGTAGTGCTAGTGTCGTAGATGCAAACAAACAATCAAATCCGTCCTTTTTATAATATTAGTTTAAAGGAAACATCAACCTACTTGTAGGTAGGGTATATAATATGTAAAATGTACTCTCAGGGCTCTCAAGAAATCTAATTTATAAGCAGTTTGACTGCCGTCATAATTTGTTCGTATTATTTTATAACAATATCGAACTGACATGTCATTTACAATTGTATTGTGACTGCATGGCGACTGCCGTCTTTATTAAATACAAATCAATTATGAGAACACCTCTATATGCTAATGAATTATATTCCCTGATAGTATATCCTATTTACTGTACAGTATGTATTCTATTTGTCAAGCAATTAGTGTGTCTAGTAGCTACTAACTATTGGTTACCATTTCAGAGAATTTACTCTGAATATCAATATTACGAACGAGATGTAAGGTCAGCAACGACAAGGCTATTTCGGGTTAACTGTTAGATAATTCGAACTGATACAGGGAAACCTACACCCTCTATTTTGAACCTAAAGCGATAACTTTAACTAGGACGCTTTCTAAATTTTGGATTTCAACCACAAAGTTTCTAGCTCCTATAAGGCTGGGGCTATCGGGAATCTGTTATGCCGGGGAAAATTCAGAGCACTGAAAGTAGAACTCTGCGCTAATACAATACAACTGAAAATCGAACGCTCGAGACAAGTAAATGTCAAATCTCACAAGTCGATACTCATGTGTTCAGTTTTCTACTATATTAGCTGTGTTCGGCGGAAAAAAAGCACTTGTTAGCGCTTACTAACGCTGAAAATAAATAAAAAAATACATACAAAAATATCGGCCAGGATACGTTTACTAACTTCAATCATCATCATCATGATGATGATGATGACGATGATGATGATGATTGAAGACCGCTAACATGATCCGCCATTTTGCTTATTTAACGCTTAGCGATCGCCATTTTACTTACACTTTTTTCTTAGCACTTTTTCCGCCGAACACAGCATTTGGCTGTTCCGCGGAAAAAAAGCGCTTGTTAGCGCTTAGCGCTAGGCGCCAAAAAATACAGATTATCGGCTAGGACACGTTTACTAACTTCAATACCGATATCATAATCCGCTATGTTGTTTATTTAACGGTAGTGGTCGCCATTTTGCTTACGCTTTTTTGTTTGCGCTTTTTTCCGCGGAACATAGCCAATGTATTAGTCGAGAATAATAAAAAAAAAATAGAAATTTCCAATACTCTGGAATTAGAAATCGAAATAGAATATGAATTGATGCTGATCACATGGATCTCGCTACTGCCTCAGGTAGGTTTTAAAAATCGTTTACTGCCTCTTTCACGTTTCATCAATTCCAATATATTATATAACGAAACTATTATCCGTTCACTCCAAGACTCGACGCAGCACTGCAATTTTAGGATAATGATTCAAATTTGAGCTTTAATCACTACACAAGAAGACAACGTTTCATCTAATTTCGAACTACCCTTGTAAGAGCAAGCTTGTAATGAAAGGTGTATCTTTTTGTACATACATACATACATATAATCACGCCTCTTTCCCATAAGGGTAGGCAGAGACCGCCTCTTTCCCGTAGGGGTAGGCAGAGACCACTTCTTTCCACTTGCTACGATCCTTATATACCTAATTCTTTCGCTTCGTCCACTTTCATTCTTACCATCCATTCCTCCTCTTACATTCAACGTAGCGAAGCGGCTCTCCATGGTCCGCTTTTCACCTCCACGAGAAACGAGACGTGATGGGTGGTGAACCACATCGCCGCCATTTTGGATAATTAAATTATTTTTATGGTTATCCATTGCGTTTCCACGGATTTGCGGAGAGGGTAGGATAGGGAAAGGGAAGGATAGGTGGTGTGGAAAGGAAGATTGGAAAGTTAGAGTGAGAAATAGGAAATGTAGGATATTACTGCCCAGGAGGGCAAGGGATAGGACAGTAATAACTAGGGAAGCCGGGGTCGCATACCCGTATACCACAATACCACAACTACCGGATAGGTAAGTTGGGATGAGTATTTTCTTGTGTACTGAATTAAGCTCAATTTTGAATCACTATCATAAAAATGCAACTCGCTGCTGACCCTCACAATGTATGTTTCACTCCCAAAAACTACAGCTATCTCTTTCTGGCATCATTCAATTGGTTCAATAATAAAAAGCTTGTTAATATATTATACATAGAAATTCATGAACAGCCATTTATCTGCGCGAACCTCCATGTTTTATTATTGCGATAAAGCTGTACAAAGTACGCTTTACGACCCTTCCACCGAAGAAACTCTCTTACAAGATTTCGTTTCAATATATTTTATAAAATAATACACTTTTGGCAAACAAGAAATAAGATATTATAGTCGTTAAAATTGCGTTCTGTTTATGAAATACCCTATTTTATTATACCTAGGCCTAGGCCTTTGAGAATAATATAGCCATTTTATAGTTTTTTCGATAGAGACAAGTCCTCCTTTTTAACACGCTTATATTAACTTCACTTGTATGTAAGCTTGTTTGCTTGCTTGTATGTAGCTCTCTCTTGTGCGCCTGCTGCCTTCCTCGGCTCTGGTAGCTTTAAAACACGCTTTTAAAGAATATCGAACTAAAAAGTTGAAAATAAATATAGTTTAAAAAAACTAAAAAAACACGCCATTAAAGAATAAAAATTTTAAAATTATTTTCAACTTTTTAGTTCGATATTCTTTAAAAGCGTGTTTTTTTAGTTTTTTTTAACTATATTTATTATATACTTCTCTTAATAAAAGTAAAGGAATATTACATAACAGTAATAAAAACAAAGGAAAATGGTAACATAAATTAGACACCCACTTAGACGAAATCACGGTATTATAGTAGTACTAGCCCCCGGCTCCGGCCACCTAAATATACCATCGGGTATTCCGCGAGAATACTGTATTTTTCCGGGATAAAAAGTAGTCTATGTTTTAATCCAGAACATAACTACTACCATACCAAATTTCATCAAAACACGTTCAGTATTTTTTTCGTGAAAGAGTAACAAACATCCATCCTCACAAACTTCCACATTTACAATATTAGTATGATTCAATGATTTCCATGGCCTAGTGGGTAGACTGTTTGATACGCAGTCGAGAGAGTGCAGGTTCGATTTCCAGGTTGTGGAGTGTACCTAAACCTATATGTTATACGGACGCTCTAACGGCGAAGGAAAACATCGTGGGGAAACCCGCACATGGTTGGCTCCAGACATATTGACTAGTCATTCTTCTGAACTAGGCTGACTATGTTGTGAGAATGCAGTATGTGCTTGGGCAACCATACATTAAAACCGACTGTCCCAGGCACTACAGTATTTCAAGAGTGGTTACTTCGCTCGGGGAATACTGTATAAATCATCCAATAACGGATGAAAAGGTGTTTATAATGCTACCAACTCAAATATTACTTCTTTGCCGTTAATTAAATAAATACAATGACACATTAATTTGGTAGCTTTCTGTTTATAAAAGAATATGTTTCCCGCAACTTCGTAAGAAAAAATCCCGCGGAAACCGTATATTTTCCTGTTATTAAAAAGTAGCCTATGTACCTTTGTCTTGGTCTACTCTATACACACAACAACAGTAAACAAACAAACAAATATTTCCCCTTTATAACATTTGTGTAGATTAAATTGGACCTAACCACAGTATTGTATATTTCTAAGTCAAACTATTTATTAATATGTGTCTAAGTATAGTCTAGTGGCCAATAAATTAAAACATAAATGTACGAGTTTGGGCACAAAAATAAGTTGAATTCTCTATAAGCTGTGACACTGAGGGCACTGCCCTACTTGGGGTTCGGTACAACTTTTCGGTATTATTACTATGACACTAAAATCCAAAAGTGGTACACTAGATCGTCGGCGACCGAACATGAGAAGTATGAGATATATTTTTGTACGTATATAAAAAGCGTTTGGCTTAGCGATGTATTTAATTTTAGCGGTAAAAATCTTGTTTATATCCTTGTATTTAAAGCCATAATATAATTAATGTCATGGGATACTCATCCCAACTCACCTGTCCGGTAGTTGTGGTATTGTGGTATACGGGTATGCGACCCCGGCTTCCCTAGTTATTACTGTCCTATCCCTTGCCCTCCTGGGCAGTAATATCCTACATATCCTATTTCCCACTCTAACTTACCAATCTTCCTTTCCACACCACCTATCCTTCCCTTTCCCTATCCTACCCTCTCCACTAATCCGTGGAAACGCAATGGATAACCATAAAAATAATTTAATTATCCAAAATGACGGTGGTGTGGTTCACCACCCATCACGTCTCGTTTCTCGCGGAGGTAAAAAGCGGACTGTTATGTACCACTGTTAGGGAACACAAGTGAAACACCCGAGTGCTAGATGCCAACTGGTTTATTATAATTTCGATCTGACGAAGTTTAATCCCGGATCTCAACGTGTATCAACGAGACTTTCTTGTATTCTCATTAAGTAGGAACGTTGAATGGACTCTCGAACTGAAGAAGGAAGACGTTCTATGAACACGAGCTTCCTAAGACTAGCAATCTTAGAAGGCTTGTCAACCAACCTGCAGAACACGCATGTTAGTTGTCTGATGACGTTTTTATGATGATGAAAGCATTTTCGCAATGTATTTAGCAAGATTTTAATATTCCGAACTATCGATCAACTCTCATAACTATGACAATACAATTTCACGTTGAACAAACGGAGCCGAAACTTCACCGTTTATTCTTTTGTTTCAGCCTCAATAACTTGGGATACCGCTGCAAATTCTAGGTTTTTAGGTCGACAGATTTGTTCATATATTTTTGTTTATCCATTGAGATTACGCTGCATTCGATTTTTTGTTTGCTGTGCAGTCCATTTACACAATGCTTTAATCTCGCTAATGTTACAATATTTGTATATTATGTTTAATTGTGAAAATGGAAGTTGGAATGAGTCGCTGTGGTTTAAGATCATTTAATAGAGGGCTCTAGGCTCGCAATGTAAAAAATTCTGCTCCCGCGGAAGGCGCGAACCACGAGTGCTTTCGCAGTTTCGCGGCTTCGCGGCGTATTGGAGGTATTTCGGCTCGCAACAATTTTTTCGAACCGAGATCGCATTCACAGTGTAGAACCCGCTTTACACGGAGATATAATATGGTATTTACTAAATATGTTTTCGATAAGTACATCTATGTGGACGTTTTGACGGTTAAGGGAAACGGTATCGAGAGGACGCCTACCTTTTTAATAAGATTTTGAAGTCACGTGAAGTTTGAAATATCGTAAACTTACACAAATATCGTGTACTAACCCCCTGACCAATATAAATATTTACACAACGGATAAGCTATTCAGTGTCTTATACGTTAGAAAAGTCACTTGACACACAAAAAAGGCAACATTGAATAGCACAATCGTTGTGTACCTAAATATTTTTATTAGTAAGGGGTAATTGTTTTACGGTAGTAAATACGTCATTGTTTGGTGATTAAATTTAAATAGATGCTATGTATATATACTCTAACAGGCAAATACGAATTGTTTTTATTACTAAAATAATTGCAAATAACGAAAACAAACTTAGGTGCAAAATTGCATTATTAATAACCTACAAAAGTTTCGCAAGCAAATATTTAAATAGTAATTACTTATTTGCTAAGCCCCCAAAATCTTTATCTATATAATAAACTAACTTTTGCCCGCGACTTCACCGGCGTGGAATAGTTACATTGGGATATCGCTAAAATTTACCCGCGACTTCATTTACGTAGAAGTACGCCCCCCTCACGACTGCCCGCCGCGCGCCGTACATTATTATCGCGCCCGTACATCGATTATTTTATTACTGCGATATCTTCTAAAATACTCATTGAAATCAAATGATGTAAATGGCAAATTTCTTCTAAATTAAATGCTTGTAATGAGTAACGTATTTACTTAGATAAGGATTAATATCATCTTTATGAAAACACCCTCACAAATAAAAAGCTTAATTTTAGAATAAATTTGGTTAGCATAAAAAGGTTATTGTGAGCCAACCTTTAAATATAGACATATACAGTCGCGGACTTTTTTTAGAACTTTTAAAGGGAAACAATTCTGTCATACATAATTTTAGCGAAACGCAGCGAAAGCTCTAAAAAAACCCGATTTTGAAACTTTCTTAATTGGTGCTCCACTCGTATTAAGCGTAGCATGATGTCATATAGCATATGGTCTTCCTCAATAAATGGACTATCCAACACAAAAATAATTTTTCAATTCGAACAAGTAGTTCCTGAGATTAGGGCGTTCAAACAAACAAACAAACTCTTCAGCTTTATAATATTAGTATAGATAAATAAAATTGAAGTGTCTGTTTGTAATTTTAAATTAACAGCTTTTTACTAAATGCACATAAAAGTATATACGGTCATCATCATCAGTCTATCGCCGTCCACTGCTAAAGGTAGGCCTCCCCCAATGAGCGCAACCATCTCGGTCTTGGGCAGCCCTCATCCATCCGCTGCCAGCCACCTTCTTCAAATCGTCGGTCCATCTGCAGACATGGCTGGCCCACTGCCACTTCAGAATGCTAATTCTATAAGCAATGTCGGCGACTTTAGTTCTCTGGCATCGTAATGAATTTTATCCACCAGAGATACCCTCAACATTGCTCTTTCCATCGCACGCTGAGCAACCTTGAACTTGTGAACCAGCCCTACGGTAATTATATATACCGGTAGAACGCATTGATTAAAGACCCTGGTCTTAAGGATTGTGTGTTAATATGTTACACTAAAATCTTCTTCTTTTTTTTTTAATTTTGTCTCTCAGTCTGTATTTCTGTTTGTTTTGGCTAATCTCTGAAATGGCTGGACCAATTTTTACAGGACTTTCACCAGCAGAAAGATGATGTTATAGAGAGGAACTGAGGCTACTTTTATATTAGGGTTGCATTTAAAAAATAGGGTTCCGTTTCCGTTAGCTCTACGTAAACAAAGTTGCGGGTCCAGCTAGTTATAATTTAATCCTATTAGAACACGTCGGGCTGTGTTGTATTTAATTTAATCGAATTAGGAGGTGGAATCCTCCCTTTGTCCTCTCATTTTCGTTATTTTAATCTAAATTAAATGGATAAATTATACTTTCGAGGAACATTGCAATTTTTTAATAAATCAACTTACCTTTGAAGCTCCTGTGATATTTTTCGTCTGTCGATACCACTTGTTATGTCTGAAATAGAATATCGTGTTGTCAATTTATTTGTAAAACAATAATAGAAAGTATAATATCATTAAAAATATATTATTGATAATGTATAGAATTTGTTATGTTAAATAATTCGTAAATTGCTATCATTTAAATCAATGAGGGTTTTTAAAATCGTGACATCTGACAGCTTTTTGGCACGACATACGTTTGCATCTTCTCCGCAAAACGTATCCTCAATCCCAATTTCCTATTTATGACTTCAATAAATAATACAGCGTGTCCCAGGAAGAAATATGGTCAAACCGTGGTTTTTCAATACAAGCATCTCTTGGGCTATCCAAAAAAAACAAAAAAAAAAGGACCGTCGTGCTACCAAGCGCCGCCTGGTGACAGAAAAAGAATCAAAAATTCTTATTGACCGTTTTCGATACCACTTACGCCACCTTGACACTTCGTGTGAGTTGGGTGCAGAAAAAATATCAAAAAAAAAACTCATAATTTAGTTGTGGTTAAACTGGTCACTACAATATATAAAAAAATTAAAAAACCCGACTGCGTAAAAAGTGAACCAAACTAAGTGCATAATGAAAAACTGAAAAGAAAAAAACAAGCACTTAGATGTCCGGTGGTCTAGAATTCTATATTATATAATTAAATGAATACTTTCGAAGAAAATAAAATATAATCTAATAATGGAACAAAACAACTAAACAGTCAGGATCCATTGAAAAATTAGATTGGCTGTCGAATAATGGATCCCGACTGTTCAGTTGTTATGTTCCATTAATAGATTATATTTTATTTTCTTCAATAGTATTCATTTAATTATATAATATAGAATTCTAGACCACCGGACATCTAAGTGCTTGTTTTTTTCTTTTCAGTTTTTCATTATGCACTTAGTTTGGTTCACTTTTTACGCAGTCGGGTTTTTTAATTTTTTTAATTATTGCTTTTATTTTATACTTTTTAGTTATGAGTACCTAGCTAGCTATTTACCAGACTGGATTTCCTATCAGCATCAGAACTACATCACAATTACACTGGAATGTGAGAATGGTTGTTACGCAATTTTAAATCGATATAGATCCTAAACGGTCAGTCGAATCGAAAAATGTTGAGAGAAAACTAAAAATGATTTTTAAATACCTATTCAACGATACCCCACTTGATATAGTTTGTTGACTTTCATTTTTTTCATTTTCACAATATGGCGTCCAGTAGTCGCCATATTGAATTTTCACTAATGTCATGTCTTTAGTGACACTAGCCGGACTAAGAGGAATCGATTGACGTGTGAATCATAAAAATCGGCCCAGGCGTTTGGTCTGTATAGTGCTTCAAAGGAACATACATACATACATGCATACATACATACATACATACATACATACATACATACATACATACATACATACTTACATACATACATACATACATACATACATAGGCTGATAAACACATTACCACTCCTTTGCGTCGCGCAGTCGGGTAAAAATTAGGTAGATATGACAATGGTCTTTAAAGAGATGGGGTAAGATAGTCTACGAGTAAAAAATGGTCAGTGCCATACAAAAAGTATAATCTACTTAACCCAAAAAGAAATAGGTATTAAGTATGCTTCTCTTGTCCTTAGCGTCAGTGTTCACCGAAATGAGACGGCACGCGACGCAGCGCACTATTTTTAAGATAGCGATTCAAAATTGAAACTGATGCGCTACGCATGAAGTAGATTGAATGTCAAACTGCACAGATCTGTATAGTGTTTATTGATTAAATTTCAATTTTGAATCACTATTAGTCGCGTATCGTCTCTTTTCGGTGTGAGCTTAGGTAAAACTTCAATCAATGTTAAAACATAGATTAATTTTCAAGTGGATAACTTTTCGATAGCTCATTGTGCGCAATCGGGAGGGTGGGTCTTAAGGGTTTGTCGTGAAGGGACAGAACAAAGGCCCTTAGAAAAGCCAAGCCGATAAAAATTATCCCTCCAAATTTATGATTATTATTTTTTTCGGAATTTCCCGAAAATATACAACGAGATTTTTAAGTTAAAGAAATTCAAACTTCTTGTTTTTCTGTAAAATACTTAGAGTTAGATACTTAAGTTTTTGTTTTTATATTTATTAATATTGTTGCAACTTTATGAAATATTTTTCTATTTTCTAAGGAAATAAATACAATATTGCCAGGCAACAAAATTTAATTATGCAGTACGGGCTTTGGCAGCAGTTTTGCTAAATTGATTTTTCGATTAATTTTCAATATTTCAATCGCAATTTATCGCTTACATGAAATACCTCAATTTGTCTATATCAAAGCATCACTCACTCGAACATTATACATTATAATCAATAATTAATTTAATTATAACTAGTACCTGAAAGACACAACATATTCGTACAAAAAAAAATCACAAAAATATTTATCTGACCGGGATCCGAATCCACCACATACCAAAAGTCCGAACAACATAAAAATTTCAAATACGCATAACAAACTGCCAATCGGATAGGAGTCGAAATTATTGATTTCTTGCATAGATGTATTATATTAATAAAGGAATTTACATACATACAAGATACGCGCGAAAAACAAAACCCTTCTTGACAGTCGGGTAAAAAGAGGCACTGATTTATTGTAGCGCGACGAAAGAAAAAACATTATATAACCCTAAAAATGCGCAGTTTTCTAGGGATACGACCAATCTAGATCTATTTTTCTCCCCCCAAAACTTCCTAGAAAATATATATATTTTTTTAATTTCATGGAAATACTTGCCTAAATACCCGTTTCCGAGATTCCGATTACACTTACTATTTTAACAAGATTGTCTCGTTTAAAGTGTAAAATTTTGGAAATGTGTTCTTATTACATTAATTAATAATAATTAGAATTTTCTTTTTGTTTTTTAAAAATATAATATAAAAAACTTTCTACATACAAGTACATACTACTACATAAATGTCTTTGATATTCACATAAATTTAAAATTTTTACTTTTTAAGGGTTCTTTTGCTTCTTAGATAGAAAATATAATATACATTTTGTAATGTTGTTTGTTACAATATGTTGTAAAATAAACAGCAGGTCTAAAAAGGCCGTTTTGGCAATTCATTTTCAATTCTTGTTATGAATTACTGTATCAAAGATGACAGCGATCGTAAAATGGCCACTTGAATTGCAATTCATAATATAATTTGGATACAATTCATATGCAGAATTTGGCTGAAATGCATTCATTTGACAGATTTACAAGCAGAATTGCTTTAGTGTCAAATAGCAATATTGCGATGATATTGCGCAAGTGGCCTTTTTAGACCCGTAGATTGACAAACATCAACGTGTAACAAAATTGTATCTACCAAACGCATGGTCGTGTGTGTTTCGCATTACTTAAAAAATATTAGTTTTCTACATATCTTCTTCCGCATAGACCCCAAATATCATACTCCGCCATTCGCACAATTCTGTACTATTTTTTTTTTCTTGACGTATTATATTAATAACTCGATGTTGCCCGCGACTTCGCGCGCGCAAAAGGTATTTTGTAATGTTGTTTGTTACAATATGTTGTAAAATAAACAGCAGGTCTAAAAAGGCCGTTTTGGCAATTCATTTTCAATTCTTGTTATGAATTACTGTATCAAAGATGACAGCGATCGTAAAATGGCCACTTGAATTGCAATTCATAATATAATTTGGATACAATTCATATGCAGAATTTGGCTGAAATGCATTCATTTGACAGATTTACAAGCAGAATTGCTTTAGTGTCAAATAGCAATATTGCGATGATATTGCGCAAGTGGCCTTTTTAGACCCGCAGATTGACAAACATCAACGTGTAACAAAATTGTATCTACCAAACGCATGGTCGTGTGTGTTTCGCATTACTTAAAAAATATTAGTTTTCTACATATCTTCTTCCGCATAGACCCCAAATATCATACTCCGCCATTCGCACAATTCTGTACTATTTTTTTTTTCTTGACGTATTATATTAATAACTCGATGTTGCCCGCGAGTTCGCGCGCGCAAAAGGTAATTTTGCAGAAACCGTACATTTTTTGAGATAAAAAGTGGCCTATGTCCTTCTCCGTGGTTTACTCTACACCTGTGCCAAATGTCATCAAAATCAGTCCAGTAGTTTCGGAGCCTATTCGATGCAAACAAACTTTTCCTCTTTATTATATTAGTATAGATAAGGCGACGAAATACCATAGTCACATTTATTCTTCCTTCAATATTTCGAACAAGAAACGACTGCGATTATGCGCGTTAATAAACTGATAATGTCTGGCGGGCCTGAGATCTCAGTCCATAAATGTGTACTCCATAGGCTAGCCGCACACGTGCAATATTATTGACAGAATCAATTTGTCAATACTAGTCAATACATTTGTCATGGGATACTCTACCCAACTTACCTGTCCGGTAGTTGTCGTATAGTATACGGGTATGCGACCCCGGCTTCCCTAGCTATTACTGTCCTATCCCTTTCCCTCCTGGGCGGTAATATCCTTTATTCCCTATTTCCCACTCTAACTTACCAATCTTCCTTTTCACACCTACCTATCCTTCCCTTTCCCTATTCCTACCCTCTCCACTAATCCGTGGAAATGCAATGGATAATCAAAAATATTGTAATTATCCAAAATGGCGGCGATGTGGTTCGCCACCCATCACGTCTCGTTTCTCGCGGAGGCGAAAAGCGGACCATGGAGAGACGATTGGCTACGTTGAATGTAAGATGAGGAATGGATGGTAAGAATGAAAGTGGACGAAGCGAAAGAAGTATGTAAGGATCGTAGCAAGTGGAAAGAAGTGGTCTCTGCCTACCCCTACGGGAAAGAGGCGGTCCTGCCTACCCCTACGGGAAAAAGGCGTGATTATATTATGTTATGTTTATGTTAGTCAACACATACAAAAAAAACGGCAATATGGCCCGCACACAAGGAATATTATTGTCAATATGAGCATTATTGTCAATAATATTGCACGTGTGCGGCCAGCCATACGACAGAAGTAAAAAAATCAAGTTTTTATACTCCAATCATAATACAAATGTTGATTTTCTGATACGAAGTTCCTAGTTCCCAATTGTGTCAATTGATGTCGCTCACAGATATCTTTTAAGAAGTAGGAAACTATAGAAAGTTTTAACTACAAAACTGAACTATCTTTCTAAGTTAACATTCGGAATATTATATAACTATCCCATTGGCTTCGAACTTTATCATCACAAAACTGTTACCGTATCTTTGACTCACTTGTTTTAGGCTCGCGAAGTTCTGACTAAAGTTGCACTAATTAAATAGTTCGTCTTCTAGAACTGTAAAACTTGGAACTGTAATTATTACTTGCAAATTTCAGTTCGGAATAAATGGAAATTGTGTTAATTTCGAGTTATTACCATAGATCTTTAAATTATAGACGTGACATGTCGAGACAAAAGTGTCCACACTTAAACTTACTTTTTGTGTTGCATGGGGCAGTCGAGGTTTGACATTTGTCATCTTGACATTTGCTTTTCGTATTTGTATCAGTTCGTATTTAATTGAAAAAAAAAACTGAAATCAAGGCGTAACTTTTTCTTGTATAAAGATACTGTCAAATGTACTTGTATAAAGATACTGTCATTGCCTAACCTAAGTTTCATTTGTTGTTACGAACTCTGGGTAATTGATTATTATCAAAAGTGATATTTTCAAGTTATATTTGAATGTGTTTTGAATATTGTCGGTTAGGCTAATGTGTTTTATATGGGCACAAATTAAATAACAGATAAACAGCTAGTTAGTTAGCTTTCGATTTGATTGCAGTTGCACTTCTGTAGCAAGCAAAGGGTGTGTCCACGATTGTTACCGTGACTAGAAATATAAGAGCAGCTACTGCTGGGAACTTCTAGGATGAATGGATATGGAATAGAAAACTCTTTATTTGTACACTCATATATTATCTCATACAATAATTACAAAACTATAGGAACTGTACTTATAGGCAATCTTACTGTTTACAGTTTCTTCCAGATAAACTATGATCATTGCTAAGCAACAATAAAAGATGATATTTAATAAAACGTAATTTTAGTAACATGATACGTCATAAATGATTCTTTATGGCGCCCGCACACACTAGGCAAGCAGGATACTACGAGGGTCAGGGCCTCCAGTAAAGATGCATTCGATATTTTCGACGGCGAATTTCTAAAATAAAATGTATGGGATTTGACATAATATTGCATCGCAAGCGACATGTCATTCATCGATGACTTATGTCAAATCCCATATAATTTTGATTTCGAAGTTCGCCGTCGAAATTATCGAATGCATCTTGACTATAGGCCCAGGAATCGCTAGAAACAACCATTAGCTTGCTTCCTAACCTGCTAGCTTGGCGCGAATATCGAGCATAATATAAGAGCGTGGAAACGTTGCATCATAAAATCTTTTATGGCGTACTTCTCGAAAAATATACTCAATTAGGAGACGGGGCGTGACAAAAGGCGATGTAACTTGTATATATAATTGACAAAGTTTTAACGAACTCGGCGCAGCCATGTTCCACTCGCCGCGAGTTAGTGAGGGAGACACTTTAATGTTGCTGATATCAATTGTATAGAGATGTAGACATTATTCTATTATACAAATTCTATAGTAGGTTTATAATAACTAGCTTAAAAGTGTTTTGGACCTTATTTTTTGAGGACTCGCGACGTTTTCTACACTCTTCGGCAGTTTTTAAAGGAAGATAACTTTTGACGTATGGATTAATATTATGACGTGGTTTAGTTAGTTAGACAGCTTAAAATGTTAAGCTACAAGCTGTGTTACATAAGTCAGTAATAACATTTATTTTTAATATTTTAAACAGTAAAATAGTTTAAGTAGGACAAATATATTATACGATTTTACTTATCCTTCACCTTACGTAGAACGTAAGTCACGCTTTATCGATATTCTAATTTATACATACGAGTGTTCAGAAATTAAAATTATATTCTCATTTGTATTTTATTGTATATATTTCAATATGTAATAACAGTACATGCAACGTGCTTTATTACAGAACTAACGTGTGCGTGCGTACACAATTACACATCGCCTAACCCCCTAGACCCACGACAAATTAACCCCGTGCCGCATCGTTGCCTTGGGCAGTGACCGTGACTTAACCCTACACTCTACATCCCTCAGGCTAAAACATATGAATCCCCCCAGCGTGATAGCTCTTAGACCAAAACACTTAGAGCTCTTCCAAATTCGTCGTATTTTTAGTAAACCCAACGGAAGGTAGGAAATATCCTTATGTAGATAAACAGAGAGGTGATGTAGTTAAATAGAGTAAGTTTGCCTACGACTCCGCCCGCGTAAATATAGTATCCCACGGGAACACTACTTTTTCAGGATTAATGTAGTAGCCTAAATATAGGATATTTATTATCCGGATCTAAAACTACTACCAAACCAAATATCATCAAAATCTGTTGTAGTTTTTGCATGACAGAGTAACAAACATCCATCCATCCATCCATACATCCATCCATCCTTACAAACTTTCACATTTATAATAGTAGTAGGATTTTGTGTGTTATATTGAAAATAGTGTGTAAAGAGATATTTAGTTTAAACCAATATTACTCATCCGATTTTAATAAATTAGATGTCAATAGATTCTAAATAATCCGTCAAAGGCTACAAACAATCCTAGGAATTTCACCCTTTGTATCGGTTTCAGGCTTGAGCTGCTTTATTGGAAGCACTTCATCCAAGTAACCACTAACTAATAATTGCGATAAAACAACTGAGTCTATAGTCTTCTTGCTTCCATTTTTTCATTTGACCAGAAAATGAGCAGATAGATCGCCAGATGATTCATAAAACGCCTGAAGAGTTGCAAGTGTAAAATCTCTAACCCTTTTTGCCTGCGGTAGCCTCTCTCAATAGGCAAAATAATAATAAAACTCCCACACCGATTTCGGTGACGGTGGCCGGTTTCATTGAAATCAGGCCAGTTACGCAGGAATAGTTTTATAGTGACCAAGTGTGTGCGCAGTACACAAGAGCACTCTCTCTCCCTTTACTCTCATAATCCAGTGACACGGATAACCGCCACGACTGGCGAGAAATCAGGCGCAGGTTCGAAATTTACATGCCCATCCGACGCATGGATCATCTTTCTTGTCAGACAATCAGGTGATCAGCCTGCATTATCCTAGCCAAACTTGGAAACAGCATTTTTTGTTGTTTCAATGCGGGAATCGAACCCACGACCTCCACGTCGAGAGCCAAGCTCTAACCACTAGACCACGGAGGCTGTTGACATAGGCAAAATAAATCGCTAGCAATGTCACGCCGGTTTTCTGGGAAGCAGTATTTGTTGGAGTCAAGCACCAATGGCACACGAAAAAGTACTTTTTAACACTTTTTTGTACTTGCTTTAGCCCGCGGCTCCGCCTGCGTAAATAAGGGAACCATGTATTATTTTATAACACATAGGCTACTTTTTTACGGCTCAAACGACCGTTCAGTAGTTATTGCGTGTCATATTTAAACCATTCATCAATCCTCAAAAACTATCACATATTTAAACCATTCATCAATCCTCAAAAACTATCACATCTATTTATAAATGAATGTTTGTCTGTATGTCCTTTATAGAATCGTAAGCTATGGATTTGATCATGTGATGATCTTAAGCAAAGTTGTTATTCTGAATGGTTACTGATGGGTTAAGATTTGCAATTGGACCCGGTAGATAGCGCTGCTGTCAGTACGTCAACAAATTAAATTCTATGGCAGTACGAAGTTTGCCGGGACAGCTAATATTTTATAATATTAGTAGAATTAGTAGAATTCTGTATATTTAATAATAATAATATGTATGGACGCTTCACACCACGTCAATCTGGTCCCGTGCTCAGTATCCGAAGAACTTGTGTTACAGGTACCAGACAACGGAAATATATTTAAAACTTTTATACTATACATATATTTAAGATTTTTACTATATAATACACATATTTAATACACATCCATGACCCAGGAATACAGAAAACTTTTTGTTCCTTCGGCGGGATTCGAAGCCCGCGATCCCCTCCTTGAGCGCGCGCTGAACCACTGAGCCACAGAGGTCGTTTATTAATTATTATTATATTCTTTCATTGTATTAAATACTAATAATACTACTGTTCTTTATTGTAGGAATAAACTAGTCACCAAAACTATTGAACACAAAATCTAAATTCAAGTATTGAGTATCAAATATCAATTGAAGTCCCATTTAGTTGGGCTTAATAATATGTCCTATTTGCTCTTTCATCGTATTTATCTATTGATATAATTAATTAAATGTTGTATCTAATTTTAATGGATATATCTAACACTATGATTGATTTTAGTCAATCTATATTTTTTTGATGCCTACTTAATATTAGTTTGAAAATTGTAAATAGCAGTAACGCGGATTGCCACACGCGTGCGGTTTTCGCCCGCGTCGCGGGCTGCCCGCATCCTATAAATTCGGGCCCTTTTCCTGTTGCCATACGCTTGCAGGTCTCGGCTGCATTCGTGCTGGCCGCATTCTATCATCATTCTATCATTTCATACATATTTTATCTGTCCCGCGGGCAGCACGCACGCGGACTGGAACATCCTATCACCGGCGTGTGGCCAAGTGCGGCCGATACCCGCACGCGCGTGGGGGCCCATAATATATGTTTTCCTATGACAAGGGAGTCAATCTTCAATAATTTGTATTTTTAAAGACTAATTATGCCAGGGTTTTTATACCCTACACGGAATTTTATCGTCCAGTATCCAATGCCATTAATACTATGTATGTACAAAGTAAAAAAATAATAATTAAATAATCGGGCTTTATAAGTAAAAAATTGGCTAACGGACAATAAAATTTCTTGTAGTACACAAAATCTGTAATATCTTTAGTTGTTACAAAATACAGATTCTTGGAGATTGTCCCCCTAAGCAGCAAGTGCGCTGACTAGTATATCTTATCACCCGTATCTGGTAGCTCGCGCGATATTAAACATATTATATTGAAGTCCTAATTTATTATTATATTATAAGGTCTTAAGTTTTTTTTCTAAGATTTCCAGCTGCAAGTTTAAACTGTGCATGTCAATATATATCTACTATGTTATAGTTTTTACTTGCAAGACTAATACCCATTTGCACTAAACGTAAGTTAGGCTTGTCCTAGTTAAGATACACTTAATCATAAGAACAGCCTAGCTAAACATTTTGTTTGCACTAACATATATAACTTAATTATGTCGTAGCTTAGGCATTGCCTAGTTAAGTGAATGATTGAACGAATGTAAAGATTGATTGTTTATGGTTTTATAAATCGGCTAAGTAATATAGTCCATAGAAAATATTTTGGCCTTCTCTTTACATTGATTCCATCGTGTGTTAAAAAGTGACAAAAGATAAGACATGGGTTTATTTTGTTTGGTAACGTAAATTCACCAAAATGGCAAATTATTGTCTTGTCATATTTTGACAAATTCGGTGCGTGTTTCATAGAATAAACAGTTTCATAGAATATACGTGTTTACTGTTGACTAAAATTATACATTACGATTGATTTGGAATCGTTATTGATATACCTATTATGGAAAATAAGTTAGAAGAAAAAGTAAAAACCGCAAACTTTACGGCGGCGGAAAAAATAAATTTTATGCGATTGTTGTGCGACGAAGGCTCGTGCATTATTCTATCGAAAGTAACTTCTCACGATGCCACGACGAATAAAGAGAAATAATTCTTTTGCACATCCTATAGGTACCGCCTGAAGAAGTCCATTTCATCGAAATTTTGGAAGCAGTTTGGTCGTGATCTTGTTATTCTAGTTCTCGCGTGTCGTTCATTATGAAAATCGACTTCTACAAATTCAAGGAAATTCAATAAATATTAAATCCCCTGCCATGGTGATTGCGATCTGACTTTTTTAAGGTTTGAATTTTTAAAACCACTGTAATAAAAAAATCTGCTAAAAAATATACCTCTTTTTATTGTAATACATCTAAGGCTAGATAGATCTCTGACAATAGTAGGTATATCAATAAAACTATAAGTATATTAATAATTACAAATAATCTACAAGACTAGATAAAACTCCCGACTTATATGTGTTGCCTACGCTTACGCACTTCCTAATCGGGCTCATAAAGTTAAGAATATCCTAAGTGGACTTAGGAATGGCCTAAGGTTAGTGCAATAGTATTTTTTCCTAGGAGCAGCCTAAACAAGTTAGGAAAGAACTTAGGCGATCCTTAAGTTTAGTGCAAATGGGCATAAGTATATTAATAGTTACAAATAATCTACAAGACTAGATAAAACTCCCGACTTATGTGTTGCCTACGCTTACGCACTTCCTAATCGGGCTCATAAAGTTAAGAATATCCTAAGTGGACTTAGGAATGGCCTAAGGTTAGTGCAATAGTATTTTTTCCTAGGAGCAGCCTAAACAAGTTAGGAAAGAACTTAGGCGATCCTTAAGTTTAGTGCAAATGGGCATAAGTGCTGCCCTTTGCCCAGACACGCACTTATCTTAACCCTTTTAGCATGAGAAGCCTTCTTAGCTCACATTTTGCATTCGTTTAAAATTATGCATTTATATTTTTCACACAGAAAAAAAATGTGGATGATGATAATAAATTCAAATTTAATTGACGGAAAGTTTAGGTTCACCCGGGTAATTGATTTAAATAAAAATAAATAAATATTAAAAAGTCTTTATTTCATGCATATATAACCATAGTAATTAAAATAGTAAAACTAGTATTAATATTAATTAACATTAACTGTATATATTAACAGCCTCCGTGGTCTAATGGTTAGAGCATTGACTCTCAACTCGGAGGTCGTGGGTTCGATTCCCGCATCAAACAACAAAAAATGTTGTTTCCAAGTTTGGTTAGGACAATGCAGGCTGATCACGTGATTGTCTGACAGTAAATATGATCCATGCGTCGGACAACTGTTCTGTCAACAGTTGGTCGAAATACCACACTCTCACATCCACTTAAATGCACCTTGGATACTACCTCCGGACTTCGCCCAGGCGTGAACACCATGACTTCAGTTTTGGAGACATTATACTTCAGCCCATGAGCATTCGTATAATGCTTACAGATAGAAATCAGTTTCCTCAACCCCTTGACAGAGAGGCTGAGGAGCTGGTATACTATCGTCTGCGTAGTTTAGGTTATTTACACAAACGTTCCGTATGTGGCAGCCGATTCTGGTGCTCTTTAGCTCCTCAATCAAGCCGTTCACATACACATTGAGGAGGTGCGGAGTAGTGACCCTCTCCTTCTTGGCGAACTCCACACTCTAGTCTATATACACTAGAGGTCGCGTCACCCCATATATAATGATATAATGTAGGATTTTTCAATTTCATGCATTCCGCGTTGCTTTTAATTCGATTCATAAGATCTACCTTATCTACAAGAAACCGTTATTCAAATTTTTATCTTATCCTAATGCGGGGAATCATTAACGTTATATGCCATATTATTATGTAAATATTGTGGATATTTATATTATTGTGGTGCTCGCCTATTAGAGCGATAACACGTGCCTTTTTTTTTTTAACGAGGGTTTTAGGAACGCGTGCTTATGGCGCTGTAGATTCTGATTGTTGCATATAGAAATTCATTCAAATCTCGTTTGAGGCGCGTATATGTACACTGTCTCATTCTCACGCCAACTCGAAATGTCTAGATTGTTCTTCTTTCTTTCCGGCCGGACCTTCAAGGTCAAGGTCGAGGGTCCTCTCGGAAGAGCGCCCCGCCGCAGGTATCCTGCAAGTCAGCGTGTTGTAGCCCAACCTCTATAACTTCTACGCCAGCGACGTGCTCACCGACGTCGGCACCACCGCGGCGTTATATGCTGATGACACTGCCTTTATTAGTACCTAGGCCAATCTTGTACATGCAGCCGTGAAACTCCACAGGATCCTGGACCTCCTTCCAGCGTGGCTGAGCAAATGGCGTCTTCATGTGAACGCAGGTAAGTATCGCTGGTGTAATAGCCGCAGCAGCCCAACTTTCACCTATCTTTACTGCCCCACAGGTCCCATTCAAAATGAGACTGACGCTCTATAATACCTACATCCGCTCTCGTCTCAAGTACGCGGCCCCCGTGTGGCACCTGCTTGATGAGTGCTTGCGTAAGAAGATCCAGCAAACGCAAAATCGTGTACACCACCACATCGTTGGACCATCGCGTTACGTGAGAAACGACACCAAATAGAGACCTCCGCATAGAGAGTGTGAAAACTTTTGTTTTCAGGCTCGCCACCACTCTCTTTGAGCAAGCGGACGCCTCGAACCTGGTCGAGCTTGCTGACTTGTCGCCATGGCACACCCACCCAACTGACCGCCGACTACTACCCCGAAACGCCATCAGCACCGGGGGTACGCAAAACCACGCCGCTGCGCCGGCTTCCCCGCCCCTGAAGAGGAGACGTTACGGCGCGCTAGCGCACTCTACGCCCCACACACCGCTGGATCGTTTCATCGCACCCCTACCCTTGCCTTGGTAACTGCAATACCGGCGAAATTTTTTCTTGATCACGAGCGACGAGCCCCGTCGACACCTTGGCGTAACTTCCTCTCCGACACAAAAAGTCTGGAGCACGGCAAATAATTCTCTCTATCTTTTCCCCAGGTCGGTTTTGTCCACAGTCTGATAAACGACGCTCCCTTGGTCTTCGTAGTCTTGGGTCTTGGCCGCCCTTGGCCGTCACCTTCGTGTTCCCCATCTGTTGCTCGCGTTCCCCCCGCGTTTTGTCGCGGAAAGTATTTCCGTAAAAAAAATCATTTTTGCGTCCAGTACTTGTACTGAGCGCGTCCTCCCATATAGTCGATCTCCACATGTAGTGGGGCATAGCCCCTGGCCATGTTTCCGCGCCCAGGGCCCGGTGTAAAAAGACGTAGGTACTAATGCCGTCAGTTCAGTTAACTAAGAATACACTTCGAGATAATTTCGAACGATGCCTAAAGTGATTAATGCGATTACTCTTTATGACATTTCGACGTGTTGGAAGACCAGATCTATATCAATGTGAGGATTTGTAACAAAAAAAACTCCCTCTGAATAAACTGGCATTTTTCTTCTAATATTGGACCATAATCCCAAAACAATATTATGCTTATCACGTACAATCTACAACTTTAAGCAAAGAACATTTAATTCCATCAGGCTCCAAAACGTAAAGAACACAAATGAAAACGTTAACTTTTGTTGTAAAATTACCCCTGTATTAAAAGCACGTAGCCGGAATATTCAAAATTCTAAGACAATGGCCGCCATTGTGCAACTTTTGAAATTTCGTTGAAATTGTGTTTCGCTTATTACGAAGAAAATTAAATTTATTTAAGTCATAAACTTTAATTGTACTTTACTAGACGTTACCCGCGATTTCTTGTGCACAAAAGGATATGCCGCGGGAACCGAAGCCTGTTTTGTTTTATATTTGTTTGCGATTAAAAGGAGCCTTTATCCAGGATCCGTGGTCTATTCTATATCTGTGCAAAATTTCATCAAAATCGGTTCAGTAGTTCGGGAGCCTATTCAATGCAAACAAACAATATAATCTTTCCTCTTTATAATATTACTACGAGTAGCATTAATTGCCCGCGGCTTCGATCACATGAAATTAGGTTTTAAACTTTCATCCCCTATTTTACCCCCTTTGGAGTTGAATTTAAGGGTTTGGACTGCGCGTTGATACATCAGTCAATCAGCTTTGCCTTTAATATATATAGATAGATGGATAATAATAATAATATCTATGGACATTTTCACACCACGTCAATCTGGTCCCATAGTACGTTTTCGAAGAACTTGTGTTACGGGTATATAATACCATAATTATAAAGACAATGGAAACCTTTATAATATTATACACATATTTAAGGTTTTTAGTGTATTATACACATATATAATACACATCCCTGACCCAGGAACACGGAAAACTTTTTGTTATTTTGGCGGGATTGGAACCCGCGACCCCCGGCTTGACCATCTAGAAAGCCTAGCAACAGAGGTCGTCAGAGTATATAAAATAGCTCTAAGCCTCAACCCATAGTAGGCTAGTGGACTATATCCCGATTTCATTCATAGAGAGTCTGAATAATGTCATTGGCTGATGTTGATGATGGTCACATTTAATCCGGGTTATATTTGTTGTTACATTTTCTAAATTCTACTCCAACTGGGAATTCGCAAAGGAACTGGACTCTGATTTGATTGCTCACAAACGAAATAAACTTTGAAAATATTTACAATTCGAACGTAAAACAGATGTTTATTTTATATAGGTATATATTTCTGAGCATCTGGGATCTTTATGAAATAAAATATAACTTGTTGCCTACGACAATTCAAATAAACATAAATTTTTGAGTTAAAAAAGTAGATAACTTGTAATAATCACGAATTTTATTAATCAAAATCACTCAAAGCTTATGACGTGACGAAAGAAAGAACATGGAAAACTTAAAATGCGCAGTTTCTCAGGGACTATAGATCGATCGATTTTTCTGTCCCAAAACTACCTGAATACTAAAATTCATAGTAATACTTGCAGCCGTTTTCGAGAAACCGATTATATATAATATATTATACAAGATTGTCTTTTTTAAAATAAAAGTTACATGCAAGATTTATTACATTACTTACTCATGGTAAAGAATCAATCAACTAAATACCCACAAGAAATCCGAAAATACTCGCTTGGGTTAGTAATATTCTTGGCTTGGGTTAATACTGAAACAAAGATTTCACTAATCTTGTAGTAAAGTGACTGGACCCAGGCTATATTTGGTCCTCGTAGAAAACCTTTTAAATAAATTAGTTGGTGTAATTTAAGTAACGCCTGTATTGTGGGCATCTATGATAAAAGTTTATTTGCACAAAATAATGAAATATACACAAAAACAATGTGAAAGTAAGTGTCACTTCACACCACGACGATACGCGGCACTATAACGCGAAGCTGCGTTTTAATAGATACAGGTCGCGCAAAGAATTAAGATCTTTCGACAAAAGTAGAGGGGGTATGCGCAGGAGTCAGTTTTTGGGTGTGTTTGGCGGTAGCGGGCTCGGGCGGAGAGGTGTGGATGCGCCGAACGCATGCCGAACGTGGCTGCCGACACGCTATTGGTACGTTAGTAATATAGATTCTTTGCTATTGGTCACATGCGCGAACGATCCCCTCCACTTTCACTGAGCGCTCATAAACCGTTGCGTGACCTATAACTATCCATAATTGAACATAAGATACACGTTTCATATAACATCAGTCATAATATCACTGCACATGCGCTGTGCCGCAAGCTGCAACCTGACATTCGCATTTACAATGACATTCACACTCTTACGACGAGTATGAAACGTGTATCTTCTTGCGTAAAGAATAAAGTTCAATTTTGCATAGTTATCTTAAAAATGCAGCACTATGTCGCGTATAATTTTGTTTAGGTGTGAATTAACCATAATACTCCACGGAACAGATGTGGGCGAAATATGGGAAACATAATGAGGTATGTTTATAGGTATGTAAAATCACTTAAAAATTCGTTACAGTAAAGCTTTTATATGTATAAATACACTAGTTTTTGTTTTATTTAAAAATACCCAGTAGTTTAAATTTTACAATCATTCAAAGTTCGCGTAAATTTGTTGCCCCGCTAGAAGTCACTGAGCAGCCGATGACATCATTTTTTAACGCTTCGTGCCGTCCCTGCCCGGCTGTAGCAGTGTATAGGTCCCGCACAGTGTTTACTATTCTTTCTTCACTTAAACAATATCCCAAACAATATCCTACAATATTTTATAGAACTCACGTTCATATTTTCTGGTACCGACTTCAAAAGTAAAAAGATTGAGTAGAGAAATAGTTTAAATTTTAGCCGAATTTAAAAGGAGAATTATTTAAAGAATAAGTTTTATTGCATACGTTTACATTTTTACTTTGGAATTGGAATTTCGGTTTAATTTTTTGTTCAAAAATAATAATTATACCCTTTTTAGTAATATTTGTTAATTTATTCTTAACTAGCTGTTGCCCGCGGCTCTGCCCGCGTAAATATAGTGTCTTTCGGAAATACTGTATTTTTTCGGGATAAAAAGTACTACCTATGTTTTATTCCAGAGCCTAAACTAGTACCATACGTGAAGGGGTAACAAACATCCATCCATACATCCTCACAAACTTTCACATTTATAATATTAGTAGGATACATCTTAAGAACGTTTAAAATAAACGATCGAATGTATAATTGAAGACGCGCCAAGCTTCCATTAGGTATTGTAAATAAGATGATGATGATTACTGTAAGTTACATAGTGGCATATGCTTGTAGTTCTTTAAACAATGCCGAAATTTCCAAACGCGTATCTTTAAAGACTGAGGAGTTCTGGACAGTGCTTTTGGACCCAGGGTATACTACTACTTCAGAAAAAGTCAAAATCACCATATATGTCCATATAAATTTCGAGGAGTTCCCTCCATTCCTCATGGATCCCATCATTAGGTCACCACTTTGATGTCAAAAGGACCAATTTCGGATTATACCCTATACATCACTGAAATTTTTTTGAAAATCGGTCTAGAGACGGCGCGCGGCGGAGTAATCTTTGAACATACAAAAAAATATAATATATTATACAGCCGAACGTATAACCGCCTCCTTTTTTTGGAAGTCGGTTAAAATATTATTAATCAAATTTATAACAAAGTTGCTGACTGACTGAAGTTAGTAATAGGGTTTTTACCCATTGGGTACGGAACCCAGAAATCAATCGGTAATACAAAATAGCTCTATCGATTCCAAGATAATATTATTTATTAATAATAATGTCCTCTTCAAAGTCAGTTAAACCACAGAATAAAATATATTAGTACAAGTAGTTAAACTAAGTGTAAGTACCAATGTATAAACACAGCGAAATAAAGTTTCTGATACCAAAGGTTTTGCACCTCTGACCTGATTCTATGTTTGTCTATATTTATACAACAAGTAAATGAAAATTACAAAAGATTATAATACTGCCGACTTAACGAAGAGTGCAGTAAGTCGAGCCCTTTGGGCAAATCGATTTAAGACCATATTATACCATAATATAAGGTCTTAATCCAATTTGCCCAAAGGCTCGACTTACTGCACTCTTCGTTAAGACGGCAGAATAATATACCTATGTCTACATAAAAGTATACTATACTTACGTCAAAATGATCTTCACAACAATAAACCATTATTTTTTCACTAATGGGATCTAACCTCTTCATGGCATTTAGGTAACGATTTTCGTATTTTTAAGTCCGTTGGAACTAGGAAAAACAACTTTTCCGGCGTCTTGATAGTAGTACTTGTACATTTTGGCTCAACACAGGATTTCCGAGAATTAGGATTGGACATATCCAATGATTTTTAGGGAAACGTAAGGCCAGCGGTACGGAAGAGCTCGAACGGACTAAGTGAGTGTTACAATATGACGTCACGCGGCAGGAGCGTGGCCCAGCGGTCGCGAGCTCACTTTAAATTCTATAACTTGGAAATTAATTGACGTATCAAAATAATTCTTTCAGGTGTATTTTTTATTGTTGACAGAGAATACATTAAGCTAAAATTCAAAATTAGTGAACATTCTTCATTGTAGCTTTTATAGTTTATACACAATATAATATTAGTTTATGTAATATTAGTAACAGCCTCCATGACCTAGTGGTTAGAGCATTGGCTCTCGACTCGGAGGTCATGTGTATGATTCCCGCATTGGAACAACGAAAAATGTTGTTTCCAAGTTTGGTTAGGACAATGCAGGCTGATCACCTGATTGTCTGACAAGAAAGATGATCCATGCGTCGGATGGACATGTAAAAAGTCGGACCTGCGCCTGATCTCTCGTCAGTCGTGTCGGTTATCCTTCCCACTGGATTATGAGAGTAAAGGAGGAGAGAGTGCCCAAATGTGTACTGCGCACACATTTGGGCACTATAATATTACTCCTGCTTAACTGGCCTGGTTTCAATGAAACCGGCCACCGTCACGGCCAACATGTGGGGAGTTATTATAATATTAGTTCTAGAGTATTATCTGGTGACAAGTTATAATATAATATAACTATGTAGATGATTCAATTTTAAACAGGTTTTTGTTAGAGTACTATTTACTTTTACATAGAGTGAAACTATAAGGTTTACAACTTAATAAATTTTCTTTGAAGTCATATAACTTTTTTTTAATTTCTTTAGAGCACAGAATATAAAGCGTCTAAGGTTTTAGAGCTAACACCTCTAGTGCTCACGTGAAAAGATTTACAAAACTGTTATCTGGGTTACATCTCGCATTTTCCATTAAAGTGCTTTTAAAAGAGGTATAGACATCAAAGGGTTAAGCCCGTACCGGCTTCTCCAAACTAAAGCACCTTTTGTAAATATTTTAACTGCTATGTTATTTATATATGCTATAGACTATCAGGTCCTAAAATATCTTCGTAAACGACATTACTTTGTAATATTACTACTGTATCCAGTTCAGTAAATAGCTTTTAGTAAAACGCATTATCTAGAGGAAAGACTAGCAATAGGATGCAATAGCTAGTGGACAGAATTATATAAATAACTAGATGTGCGCGCGGCTCCGCCCGCGTAAATACATTATCCCGCGGAAACACTACTTTTTCGGGATAAAAAATATCCCGGGACCCAAAGTATGTCTATACCAAATTTCATAAAAATCGATTCAGCGGTTAAAGCGAAAAGAGGTAGACAGACAAACAGATACACTTTCGCATTTATAATATTAGTATAGATGGACCTGATTGTGAATTTCAATGGTTGAATGGTGACATGGTTCAACACACATGGAAATGTTCAGTCACAACATTCATAATAATCATTGACATACAATTTGATAACAGATATATATATATATATATATATATATATATATATATATATATATATATATATATATATATATATATATATAGACACCATAAATAAGTCATGACTCAGATCTGCTAAAATTTATTACCTATATATATATATATATATATATATATATATATATATATATATATATATATATATATATATATATATATATATATATATATATATATATATATATTAGATGTTACGAATTTAAAAATCCTCATTGTCTTTTTGACTACTGCTGATTCGGGAACTAGCTCGGTGAGAAGAATCGACGCGGCGTAAGAAACTCGCACGGGTTACATTTTAGCAAAAATATAGGAAAATTAGTAATTACGTGAATTTTTATATAATATGTGAACATATTTAAATGTCTTTTTATTTATAATTTTTTTACTATTACTTTATTATACTTTTGCTCGCAACTTGGATAGACTTCTATAAAATTTTAAGGATCCTGTTTTATCCTTGTGGCTTCAAATTTTGGTCTACTTTTATGGCGAATATCAGTACCATAAAACGTGGTATAAAAGTTGTGAGTGGGGTATTGGGGCACATACGTTGGAGACATTTTACTGTAGATACAGCTTCTTTACTTTCAAATCTTATGACAGTAATATTAATGCTATCTACAGACACACGAATTTGGTATGAAGCGTACAGCGGACCATATCCGGAGACCAAATCCGGTGTCGCTACACACGCACGGATTTACAAAGCGCGACACTCATGTGTTCGATTTTATGCTCTATTACATTAGCACAGAGTTCTATTTACAGTGCTGTTTTTAAACAACGACGATGATTCCCGCAATTCATTGATAACGGGTAGTGATACCAACACTTTAAAAAATATTTCTCCCCAAATTTTACCCCTGATTACTTATCTATATAGGTCTAAGAGATAATAAGCTAGAAAGAAAGGTTATGTGTTTAACATAAAGACTTACGCGTGAATAACATAAAACTAACTTGTCTTAATCTGATTTCACTCCCAATACATTTTCATATCCCTGGCTTTATACACACATTAAAATAATTTTTATTATTACATACAAATTCATTCATAAGGAGAAAACTCTAAACATCCTGTCCCCTAGTAAACCCCCGTAGATATTTTCCCTAATTTTAGGGGGTACATCCCTAAGTTGGCAACACTGATACCGTTGTACGGCCTAACCGCCGGACTGCTCTACACACGCCCGAATTTGGTACGGAGCGTACCAGATCCGATGCGGACAACGGTGAACTCTTCGCCTTCTTCATATGTTCGCCGGACTGCCCTACACACGCTCGGATCTGGTACGGAGCGTACCAGATCCGCTGTACGTTCCGTACCAAATTCGTGTGTCTGTAGACACCATAAATAAGTCATGACTCAGATCTGCTAAAATTTATTACCTATATATATATATATATATATATATATATATATATATATATATATATATATATATATATATATATATATATATAGGTAATAAATTTATATATATATATATAGGTAATAAATTTTAGCAGATCTGAGTCATGACTTATTTATGGTGTCTACAGACACACGAATTTGGTACGGAACGTACAGCGGATCTGGTACGCTCCGTACCAGATCCGAGCGTGTGTAGGGCAGTCCGGCGAACATATGAAGAAGGCGAAGAGTTCACCGTTGTCCGCATCGGATCTGGTACGCTCCGTACCAAATTCGGGCGTGTGTAGAGCAGTCCGGCGGTTAGGCCGTACAACGGTATCAGTGTTGCCAACTTAGGGATGTACCCCCTAAAATTAGGGAAAATATCTACGGGGGTTTACTAGGGGACAGGATGTTTAGAGTTTTCTCCTTATGAATGAATTTGTATGTAATAATAAAAATTATTTTAATGTGTGTATAAAGCCAGGGATATGAAAATGTATTGGGAGTGAAATCAGATTAAGACAAGTTAGTTTTATGTTATTCACGCGTAAGTCTTTATGTTAAACACATAACCTTTCTTTCTAGCTTATTATCTCTTAGACCTATATAGATAAGTAATCAGGGGTAAAATTTGGGGAGAAATATTTTTTAAAGTGTTGGTATCACTACCCGTTATCAATGAATTGCGGGAATCATCGTCGTTGTTTAAAAACAGCACTGTAAATAGAACTCTGTGCTAATGTAATAGAGCATAAAATCGAACACATGAGTGTCGCGCTTTGTAAATCCGTGCGTGTGTAGCGACACCGGATTTGGTCTCCGGATATGGTCCGCTGTACGCTTCATACCAAATTCGTGTGTCTGTAGATAGCATTAATATTACTGTCATAAGATTTGAAAGTAAAGAAGCTGTATCTACAGTAAAATGTCTCCAACGTATGTGCCCCAATACCCCACTCACAACTTTTATACCACGTTTTATGGTACTGATATTCGCCATAAAAGTAGACCAAAATTTGAAGCCACAAGGATAAAACAGGATCCTTAAAATTTTATAGAAGTCTATCCAAGTTGCGAGCAAAAGTATAATAAAGTAATAGTAAAAAAATTATAAATAAAAAGACATTTAAATATGTTCACATATTATATAAAAATTCACGTAATTACTAATTTTCCTATATTTTTGCTAAAATGTAACCCGTGCGAGTTTCTTACGCCGCGTCGATTCTTCTCACCGAGCTAGTTCCCGAATCAGCAGTAGTCAAAAAGACAATGAGGATTTTTAAATTCGTAACATCTAACAGCTTTTTGACACAACAAGGACCGTCGTGTCTACCAAGCGCCTTCTGACGACAGAAAAAGAATCGAAAATTCTTATTGACCAGTTTGGTACAATTTACGCCACCAGATGACGCTTTGTGTCATTTGGGTCTACCCCCTAACGGCAGAAAAATATCAAACATCATTAATCTGGAAGCATCAGTATACCTAATCATTAGAGCATTGACTCTCGACTCGGATTCGGTTCGATTCTCGCATTGGAACAACAAAAATGTTGTTTCTAAGTTTGGTTAGGACAATGCAGGCTGATTACCTTATTGTCTGACAAGAAAGATGATCCATGCGTCGGACGGGCATGTAAAAAGTCGGACCTGCGATTGACCTGAATTTATAGGACAATGCGGTTTTTAAATTATATAAGTATAAACTAAGCAACTGACAAAAAAATAACTGGTTAGTAATAATTTATATGACCGTGTTATTGATACATTTTGGAAGAGGGGGATTCTTTCATTATACCATACAATTTGTAGGACTGATGTATTTTCTAATAGGTTAGATTATTATTATCTATAGATTTACCAAAAAAACACCCAGTTAGTAATGAATTTTTGGGAGTCGTTAAATCGACATATTTTATCCTTGCTATCCCTGTTAGCTCCCACCATCCAAAGTTGTTGTAAGAGGAAGTTGGGCGTCTCATCAAGAAAAAGTCACTCACGAAAAATTAACTTGATAGTCATCAATTTAAAAACAAGTTCTTGGTAACCCGGACTATAATCTATCAAAAAATAAAACATTTTCATTTATACTCTACTAAGTGCTACGCAGGGTCTACGAACCTCTACGCGCCTCTATGAAATAACTACGTGTTGCTTTTTATGGATCCTCACTACTGCTACTTAGTACTTCCTACTACTATTATAAATGTGAAAGTTTCTGAGGACAAATGTATGGATGGATGGATGGATTTCTCTTTCACGTAAAACTACTCAACGTATTTTGATGAAATTTGGCAGGGAAGTAGTTTAGGCTCTTGATTAAAACATAGGCTACTTCTTATCGAGATAAATTCCCATGGGATACTTCATTTATGCGAGCAGAGCCGCGGGCAAAAAGTAGTACTATTAAATGAAAATTTCTGAGGATGGACGGATGTTTCACGTAAAAACTACTGAACGGCATTTGTTGAAATTCAATATTGTATTACTTTAAGTTCTGGATGGGCTACTTTTTAACCAGAAAAAGTACAGCGTTCCTATGGGATACAGTCCTTACGCGAGCGTAACCGCGGGCTTGTATAAGAAATATAATAAACGCAAAAGTTCGTGTGTATGGAGGTATGGATGTTTGTTGCTCTTTTATGCAATAGCTACTGAACGGATTTTGATGAAATTTAGGTATAGTTATTACCAGTTTAGTCTCTGGATTACACAGGCTTTTTGTCGCAGCAAATTGCACGATCCCCGCGGAATTTCTTTTTGCGCGTACGAAGTCACGAAATACATCTAATTTTTTTTTATGTAATGAACCAGGAAACGAGCAGACGGATAAAATAAAATAAATAAAAATACATTTATTACCAAAATGTGTACAATATTTCCGGAAAACCCTGATTTCTGATGTAAGTTTTCACTTGTGTTTCAGAAATCAGTGCCCTCTCCATTTCAATATTACTACAAACAGAAAACTACGAGATAACTATAAAATAAAAGTTTTAGGACTAAGTTATAACTAAGTACTTAGTTATTAAAAGTTTTAACATTAAAAACAAAAACAGTGATTTGTGTATTTGTGTGTGTGTATGTGTGTATTTGTATGTGTGTGTATGTAATTGTGTGTGCTTGTATGTGTTGGATCGCCTGATGGTAAGCGATTACCGCCGCCCATGGACACTCGCAACAACATTTTTATTAATTATGTGTATTAAATTAAAAATAAAACATTTCTTTCATTTTCAGGTTTCACTGAAACTCAAACAATGAAAGGAATTAAAATGCGCACTAGAAATCTGACACCTTTTAAACTTTTGTGAATCTGCGGTGTCATTTTAAAATATGATCGAATAAATTCGCAGAATCCGGTCTCGCAAGCAGATAATGCGAGGGTTTATTATTCCAACTTTCACAAACTTATATTATAAAGACTAGATGTTGCCCGAGACTTCATGCGCGCATAAGTCAATCTTGCAAAAACCGTACTTAATTTGCAAAAAGAGTATACTATATTATTTCTCATGGCCTACTCTATATCTCCGCCAAATTTCATCAAAATCGGTCCAGTAGTTTCGGCCTATTCAGCTATTCAATACAAACAAACTTTTCCTCTTTACAATATTAGTAAAGTAATAATAATAGTAAAGATATCTATAAATTATCTAAAATTAACGAGGAATCCTAAAAACGTATAGATATCTAGTAAAACGATGCAATCATAGCATTAGAATGTTCCCAAACAGTAGTTATACTATATTTCATAACATACTAGCTTTTAGATAACCATTAATCTCAAATTGTACAGAATTACGTTATTATTAGATTTTTTAACGCTTCCGAAACTATGAGATTCTTAAATTACATGATATCTGCGCTTGAATAGGCAATCGAACTAATTTTTTTTTATTGCATAAATAAATAGTACTCTTAAATATGAGTAACTTCTCAGAAGAAACCGTATATCAAAAGTCAATATTTTCAAAGGTACAGCGATTTGTATAAAAAATTAAATCTGCCCAAAATTACACAAAACCGCGAGAAAATAATCTCTTAATTTCCTTTAACATCAAACAGAGTTACATAAGTGTGCTCGAAAACTTGGTCCATTACTCTAATTACATTAAGTTTTGTAATTTACGAGAAACCCTTACCCTATACTTTACGTTGAAGGATCGTGAAGGCTGTTCTCAATAAGATCGTAATCCGGATAGGCTTCAACATCGCGATAAAGACGAATTTATTACTTATTTAGTATAGTCAAAAGTATCTTGGGTGCATGCCTTGTTTTAATATACCTGAACGATACTAAATAAAGTAATAAAATTTTAGATACGCGTTCAAAAATGTTGTATATAAATTTCTCATATCAGAATGTTTTTTACAAACTTCTCCGACACGGCTTAATTGATTTTTATGAAATTTTGCAGGTGAATTCGGTAGGTCTGAGAATAGGTTAGAATAGTTTCTTCCCCTCAGTGATGAGGTTGGCCTACCCCATTTTTTTACATTTTAGGGTTCAGGGACTCGGACAAGGAACCCTTAAAGTTTGTCTCTATGCGTCCTTCTGTCCTCCCTTGATAACTTCATTAATTTACATGTATAAAAGAAAGTAGAGAGTCGTGCTAGTTACACTATTAATAATTCAAGAACGGCTGAACCGATTTAGCTGAAAATTGGCGGGGCCTATCTTAAAACCAGGAGAAGGACATAGCATACATTTTATCCCGTTCCCGAGGGATTCAAACTCGAGAATGGCTGGACTGATTTGGCAAATTTTGGCCTTGAAATAATTTGGAAGTTCAGGAAAGGTTTAAAAAGTAAGTAATTTGGAAAAAGTGTAGGTTGTAAGAGTAGGTATAGGAATAGGACGTAGGTTTCGGACGTCATTCCAGTTCATGTTTCGGGACACCTAGTTATGAATATAAATATACGAAATTTTGTACGGTTATAGATTTCGTATAGACTTTATAATTATTTTATGATGCCGAAATTAATGTGAACGGGACCTTTTTTAATCTACCTCATCTTATAGTGTATTTTTAAATATATTTACATACGCTTTAATTTTCGAAAATCTGATGTTATCATCATCATAAATATTAATCTAAAACTTTTAATAAAGTTTACGAGAATTGTTCTAACAGAGGAGTATGAAATTTGGTCCAAAAAAGGTGTGCAGAAAGCTAATATTTTTTAGGTAAGGCTTAGAAATACATAATATTAAATAGTAACAACACACACTACCTACCTCAGATTATTAACACACAAAACTGTATGTTTCTTATATACAATTTTGTTACACGTTACCGTTTGTCAAGCTGTCACAACATTTACATTTTATTATAACTTAGAGACAAAAGAACCCTTATAAAGTTCAAAATTAAAAAATATATGAATTATTATGTACTAATTTAGACCACAGGGTAACGTTAATATTATTATAATTATATGTACGAAATTCTTATATGTTTAAGAATTAAAAAAAAAACAAAATGTATAATATAAACAACTTACTGAAAATTCCAAATAAGATTAATAGTTTCCAAAAAGTATCCATTGTCACGTTTTCCAAATCAACACACGATATAAGTTTTAACAGTTATTTTAAACGTCACTATCATTTTCTAATTTAGAATATACCTAATTCAAAGTTCGAATTTCGAAAATCGAATCGCACTTTCCCGCTCTTTTCATTTGAAGGGACGTGCATACCTCGACGCGGCTTTGTACTCACTGAGCGCTGTATGAAGTGCCGCAAAGTGTCACTACTTTTCTATCTTTTCTATTTACCATGATAGATGAAGAAAAATCTGCCTAGATTATCTGTTGCGTTAGTTAAGACATTATTTATGTGTACAACAATGGAAAAAAGTTTTTAAGCTGAAGTGAAGTGCTTCCTTTGAATAGTTTTGCGCCATTTTTGCGCATGTCACGCATGCTCTATGTTTAAAGTGGTGCGCGGTAAATAAATATAATATTTCCATCACTAAAATGCCAGAGCATGCTGTGAAAATATTCACACATGTCATGTCATGTTTTTTTTTTTCATATTGTTAGGTTAGATGGGTCTAGATCAAGGTAATCAAAAAATATGGTAAAGATGTCATGCAAATAGAACGTTCGTTTTCACTCGGAATGAAAAAAGTATCCTCTCGCCCCAACTACACTTATTATAAAACTAGCGGCCCGCCCCGGCTTCGCACGGGTACAATACTGATTCTAATACTACAGAATGTCGCCCACTTCGCAACGGGCCGTGCAGCAGAAATCGTAATATTTTAATTTCGCCATAACTTCAAAACCAAACCTCCAATTTGAATCATTCAAAGACCAAATATTATCTACATAAACTGTACTTAGTGATGAAATAATTTATTTTGATAAGGATTAATAGCATGAGTAAAATAAAAGCGTTTAAATGTAGTCCAAAAAAATTTCAAGATTTCTAAATAAAAAAATGGTTGTTGTGCCTCACTCGACATAGATAGGTATAGTGTGTCGCGGACTTTTTTGTAGATATTTATAAGATCTAAAATTAATTAGAACATTATATGGTTCTATCTTTTATAGTTTAGTCAGCGTACGCAAAATAAGTAACTTTTCTGGTTGATTTTTTACACCTTGTGTCCGAAAAACCCAAACTTTTCTTACGGAACTCTATTTTTTTCCAAAATAAAATTTAGCCTATGTTACTGGTGGATAATGTAGCTTTCGAATGGTGAAAGAATTTTTGAAATCAGTCCAGTACTTTTTGAGCCTATTCATTACAAACAAACAAACAAACAAACAAACATACAAACAAAGTTTTCCTCTTTATAATATTAGTGTAGATGTATTATATCCATAAGGGTCAATTAACACCAAAACAAAATGATTCGTGGCGAGGCTTTGCAATTTTAAAATACCTATTCAAAGTTGAACTTTATTCATTGTAAAAGTTACAAAGCGTGGAAACTTTATTGTAGTAAACTAGCATTTGCCCGCGGCTTCGCCCGCGTAGAATAGTGTTCTTGGAGAAAAAAACTTCTTCAGAAAATAACTTAACTCACTGGGATAATATACTTCTGTATAGAATATTGAAAATGTTTTTAGGCTTTCGTACCCAGTGGGTAAAAACAGAACCCTATCATAAAGACGCGTCACGCGACGTGTGAGACCGCTTGCTATTTATTATATCAAAAGGATGAGTATCTATGTCTATACTAATATATAAGAGGAAAGATTTGTTTGTTTGCATTGAGGCTCCGAAACTACTGGACCGATTTTGATGATATATTAGTGTTTCTCTACTATGTTATGATGTTATATGCATAAAAACCTTCCCGTTGGGTTGAATCACTTTATGTATTAAAAAACCGCATCAAAATCCGTTGCGTAGTTTTAAAGATTTAAGCATGCATAGGGACAGACAAAAAAATGGACTTTGTTTTATACTATTTAAATGATGATGATAATAATAAAGTTAAATTTTGAATCGCTATCCATAAAGAAATAATAATAGCTGTATATACAATATAATATTATACAATAATGTGATCCTACTAATATTCTAAATGTGTAAGTTTCACACAAAAACTACTGAACGGATTTTGATGAAATTTGGTATGGTAGTAGTTAAGGCTCTGGATTAAAACTTAGGCTACTTTATATCTCGGAAAAGTACAGTATTTCTGCGGGATACTCTGTCTACGCCTGTCTTATCTATGACAGGCGAAGAAGGAGAAATCTGTCCGAGCAGTCGGCAGACGGCCATTATTATTATATCACCAACTACGTTTACAAGATTAGCAATCTTTTATTCTAAGTAAATACGGCAAGTAAAGTAATCAAATTATCAAAAATTGTGCATTTCGGTGTGGACAATTAGTGGCGACTGAGACAGATAATCGAATACTACGTGAATTGGCGTGCGTTGAAAATAAGTGTCGTAAGTACATAGACGCGGGCCGGTCTTAAAACAAAGGTATGCATATTTTGCCTTTTCCCAATTAATTGCCGTACCTATTTCCCATTCCAATCCTATGACCTATCTGTATTGTTCATTCCGTGGTGCATAACATATCTCGACCTGAGACGCATTAGGTCTGATGTGGAATATCACAAGTTTAGAGGAGAGCCAAAAGAAAATTATTGACAAAATCGGGTCAAAACTTTTGTTTATTATCGAATAGGCTAACAAAAATAGTATAATGTTTTAGATAAGTCGTGTACCTACCTTTGTATCAGTACAGTAATAAAACCAGTCACAGTTAAATAATAATATTTTATTAATCAAAAACTACTTTTTTGGTGACATCCAACCTTATGCTTGTACAGAGTTATTAAACGACGAATGTTTTTAATTCTATTTACTGATCCGACTTTATGCCTGCAATTTTTTTGTAAATTCAATGCGTATTATAAGCTTTTTTAAAACATGTAACATTATGTTTGACCAAAACTAGAAATTTTGTTACGTCCGATCTATTTATGAGGCATTTAAATTAATTAATAGGTTGGGGAAAAAGTCTTTTCGCATTATAGTATGTATGAACTTGTCATAAAATATCTTGGGCTATACCAATTGTATCTGGCTGATTTTGGTATCATTAAAAAGTTTTAATTTTACAGAAGACAATTCCAAATTCAAATTAGGTAAATTTGAAATTTTCATTTGTTTTTCTTATTGTTAAAATGAGTGATTCTTATGAAGAATTTCGATACATTTTAAAATTTTATTACAAAAAAGGTAAAAATGCAACACAAGCCGCGAAAAAAAATTGTGATGTTTATGGACCTAATGCAGTATCTGTGAGAGTAGCGCAAATTTGGTTTAAGCGTTTTCAATCCGGAAATTTTGATATCAAAGATGCACGTCGCTCTTGTCGCCCTGTTACGGACAAAACTGTTGCCATTTTTGAAAAAGTGGAGCAAGATCGGCATATTAGTAGTTACGATGTAGCTGAAGAACTGGGGATTGACCACAAAACGATTTTGGCGCATTTGAAAAAAGCTGGGTACACAAAAAAGCTCGATATTTGGGTGCCTCATGAGCTCACTGAAAGAAACCTAATGAACCGTGTACTCATTTGTGATTCTTTATTACGACGTAATGAAACCGAACCATTTTTGAAGAAGCTGATAACTGGTGATGAAAAGTGGATCACGTACGACAAGAACGTGCGAAAAAGATCGTGGTCAAAGGCCAGTCAGGCTTCACAGACTGTGGCGAAACCCGGGTTAACTCGCAACAAGGTGATGCTGTGTGTGTGGTGGGATTGGAAGGGCATTATTCATTATGAGCTGTTACCGCCAGGCAGGACCATCAATTCTGAACTGTACTGCGAACAACTGATGAGATTAAAGCAAGAAGTTGAGAGAAAGCGGCCGGAATTAATCAACAGAAGGGGTGTGGTTTTTCACCATGATAACGCTAGACCTCACACATCTTTAGCCACTCAGAAAAAATTACGGGAGTTTGGCTGGGAGGTGTTAATGCATCCGCCGTATAGTCCTAACCTTGCACTTTCAGATTTCCACCTGTTTCGGTCGCTGCAGAATTCCTTAGGCAGTGTCAGGTTGACATCACAAGAGGACTGCCAAAACCACTTGTCGCAGTTTTTTCATCAGAAGCCCCAAAAATTTTATAGCAATGGGATCATGTACCTACCAACAAGATGGCAAAAAGTTATCGAACAAAATGGCACCTATATACTTTAGTCACTTGTAAATAAACTTTATAAAAAAACCTTTTGAATTTTTATATAAAATGCGAAGAAACTTTTTCCCCAACCTAATATTATTAAGTACAAAATATAAGGTCGTAGTTAATAAAATAAAATTTAAAAAATAATAAAAACTCAAACATTATGACCTTCAAACTTATGTTTTAAACTAAAAGAATGGAAACATTATTAAAATTAATCTATACTATCTATACTTCTATACTAATATAATAAACAAGAAAAGTTTGTTTGTTTGCATTGAATAGGCTCCGAAACTACTGGACCGATTTTGATGAAAATTGGCACTGATGTAAAGTAGACCATGAGGAAGGATATAGGCTACTGTTTATCGCGGAAGAATGTACGGTTTTAGTTAATTGTGTAACTTAATTTGTTTAATTTTATTTTTCCATTTGGTTCAGTGTCAATAAGCATTAAAATAATAAGGGGCATTTTTGTATGTAGCCCGTCCCCACTACTGTAGCACTACAAGACAAATATCAAATAAAATGTCTTAAAAATTGTGTCATTTTATTGTTTGACGAAAAATCTCTAAGCCATTGGAGAAAAAAGTTAATGAGGGTAAAAGGTTAAAAAAAAGTTTAAAAAATAATCTTTTACTATTGCATAATTTCATAGTGTTGCTAATAAGAAACAATTATTATTGGGAAGTAATGGTATACAGCAAACTTCATAAAAGTGTTACATTTTCATAAACTGCCTCATATGTTGAAAAAATTTATGGAGTAATAATAAAATGCTAAAAATAAGCTCTTTCCTTAATTCTTTCGCACATAATTACTTTCTGGAATTTTTTTCTTATCTCGAATTGCGATACTTCAATACTATCGAATGGTGCAATAATACAGAATGTATTTTTTTCACTATATATGGGTTCGAATCCTGGCTAGGAAAATATTGAGTTATCAGAAATCTAATGATGCAATTTAAGTTTTCATCAAGTCGGACTCGACACTTCGTAGGCCTAAATTGCTATTTCTTATTTGTTTCACCATGTATATTTTTAACGGGCAATTGGCCCACCACACTTATTCACCCCTGCAACTCCTGTGTAGCCAGGATCGACAGTGGTAACCAACCGCAAAAACCCTTTGATATGATCTCAGGGGTGCCCGGGGACATGCTAAATCTGTCTTGGAACCCGCAACGAAATTAATCAGAAGATTGTAGGAGGAGTAGGAAGTATTCCAGTTTCCCTTCCCAAGCAAAGCGGGAGACAGCAAAAATTGTGATGACAAAAAAGTCAGAATTAAAGGGGAAGCACCACGGGAATAACATGGTTTTTTATGACTACAAGACAGAATGTAATTAAATGTTTTAATTTATAATATGACAATTAATAACAATGCATTTATAATGACAAAATAGTGTAGCATTGTTTCCAATAGTACTTATGACAAAAACGTTTGAAAGCCCGGAAGTATTTGTATATGTATTTTCACCATGTATATGTATTTTTTACTTTTTTCTGTACATACTTAATCATTTTAAAATTATTTTTGCTATTTAATTATATGTATTTTATTGTAATAGTTTTATCAGCATCATTAGATTTTACATAAACCAATTTTCCAGGTCAGGATTCGAACCCGCAAATTAGGAAACAAATAGGTACATTTCGTATTATTGCACCATTCGATATGAAGTAAGAAATGAGTAAGTAAGAAATGAGTAAGTAAGAAATTATCAAAAACCACACCATGCAAGTAAGAAACAAATTTTCAGAAATTAATTATGTGCGAAAAATAAGGAAAGAGCTTATTTTTAACATTTTATTATTATTCCATACATTTCTTCAAAATATGAGGCAGTTTATCAAAATATAACACTTTTCTGTGTTATATACACACTTACATACACTTCAATAGTTTTCTGTATACCATTACTTCCCAAAAATTGTTCCTTATTATATAAACACTATAAAATGGTGCAATACAGAATGATTTTTTTACACCTTTTTTAACCTATAACCCTTATTAACTTTTTTCTCCTCAGATTTAGAGATTTTTCGTCATACAATAAAATTACACACCTTTTAAGCCCTTTCATTTGATATATTATGTCTTACTGGCTGTTTTCCGCGGCTCCGCCCGCGTAAATATAGTATCGCGTATCCCGCGGGAATACTGTACTTTTCCGGGACAAAAAGTAGCTTATGTTTTAATCCAGAGCCTAAACTACTACCGTACCAAATTTCACCGAAATCCGTTCAGTAGTTTTGCGTAGTAGCGTGAAAGAGGAACAAACATCCATCCATCTATCCATACATCCTTACAAACTTTCACTTTTATAATATTAGTAAGATAGTACTACAGTAGTGGGGACAGGCTCCATACAAAAATGCCTCTTCTTCTTTACACGTATATGAAGGTTTCAGCTCACGACCGTTGATAGGTCAAGCCACCGTCGCGCCGAAAACGGCCGAGTGACCGGCGATAATGTCCGATGTCATTTTATCGCGCCGGTGTGCGGTCACAAAGTCAATGGAATACTGTTTCTTCTTCACATAGGCATTTCTGTACAACGATAAAGTAGCACTTTTTAAAGGCATAAGGACTAATTGTGTTTGTAGACCTTAACCAAACAAAAAAAAATTTCGAGGCATAACACTATATCTCAAGATACGACATATACATTTTACTTTTACCAACAATCCTTGTAGAATAAAGTCGAATGACAAAATAGTCCCTTTATTACGCGTAAAATAATTTACAAGCATAAAAGCTGAAGTTAACGTTCGACCTCTTAATTAAACCAAAATTTTAAGCATAAATGCTGTAGTTGCTATTAAGCCTTATTCCACGATATAAATTTAAAAATTCGACACATACGACCTTATGCATTTCTATAATAATAAGAACTAAAAGAGATAGAATTATGATTCTTATATGCTTAGAAAGAGCGCGAGATACTGGTTTCAGCTGACTAATAAAGTTATTTTATTCGATCTCGACATTCGACCTTATGCGTCTCAGGTCGAGATATAATTTGTGAATTTCAAATACAAAGTCGACGCCTTGTTGTACTGTCGGCGCCATATTTTTTCCCCCATAGGTATTTAATTTAGTCGCACCTAACATAATATTACTTTAACATACACAGTGGAATTGTAACATTATTCTGTATTTTGTGTTGTTATATCATAAAATTTCCCTTTTCCAAAGTCGTCTTTAACATAATTCGTACTCTTAAAAAGAAATTTCAACTTTACGAGGCGGACATCGCCATATTGAAATTATAGGTTATCATTATTTGTGAAATTTCTTTACGTATAATTTAATCACATTATACCCCAATTCTTTAAGCTATTGCTTTATTGTTATTTAATAGCCTTTGTGCCGAATATTTCAGCGCCCGGTGGGGTCGCCGATCACAAATCGTTTCGCCGGCCGGCGTGCTCGACGTTGGGGCGGCGCGGGCGCCCTCGGCCTCCGCTAGCAATAATCGCGACGGACGAGTGTGCTTCGCGCCGGCACGCAGTGGTGTGAGTCGATTGCGGCTGGATCGAAAACGGTCAGACCTTTCCTTTTATAAAAAGTTTTTCGTGAATTTGCAATGTCTGAAAGTGAATCAAAAACAAGATCTAAAAGTCCTATGATTAAAACGTACGGCTTTAAACGTACAACATTCGGATTCTAGTGGTGACCAAGTAAAAATCTTAACTAAGAAACGTGGAATTGTTCGAGCTAGGTTAACTAATTTTAAAAATTACGTACAAGTTTTTAACACCTCAACTACTTATTCAAATTTACAAATAAAGGAATTAAGTTTGAGATTAGCTCAAGTTCAGGAATTATTTTCAAACTTCGATATAATACAAACCGAAATAGAGGAGCTTTCAGATAATTTTGAGGAACAAGTAATTCAGCGTGAAATTACCGAGAAGGAATTTGTTACTCAAATAGCTTATGCACAGTTAATAATTGACACATTTTCAGCAAACGATAAAAATTCTGAACATGGATCTGAGAAGTCGCATCAGTCTAATTGCTGTCATGTGAGTGGTGGAAGTATGCCAGTACGGCTACCGACTATTAATCTACCTACCTTTGATGGTAATTATACAAAGTGGTTAGAGTTCCGTGACTCATTCAAGTCATTAATACATGAGAATGATGCGATTTCACCGATTAACAAATTTCATTATTTAAGGCATTCGTTACAAGCGCCTCTGTAACTATTAAATCTATAGATTTTTCCGCTAATAATTATGAACTTGCGTGGCTTCATTTATGTGAAAGATACAACAATAAAAACATTTTAGTAAATAATCATTTGAAGGCGATTGTAAATTTAAACCCAATTCAGAAGGAATCATTCAGTGACCTTAGGTATTTAGGTGATCAAGTTTCAAAAAATTTAAGTGCGCTTAATAGTCTTGATATTTCCACGACGGGGTGGGACCCTTTAGTTTTATTCTTAGTCTCCGCCAAATTAGATCCCGTAAGCAGTGTCAAGTGGGAAGACTATAAAGGACATATTTCACAAATGGCCACACTTAAAGATTTTAAAACATTTATTCAAAATAGAGCGAATACATTAGAAAGTAGAAGTACCACCAATAATTATTATGACAATCAAATTAATAATATTAAATCTAATAATAACAATAAAGGCAATGGCAATTTTAATAAAAACATAAAATCATTTCTCGTTTCGGAGGTTTCCAAAAAAGGTTCTTGTCTTGTTTGTAATAAATTAAACCATTTTGTCCATCAATGTCACAAGTTCAAAACAATGAGTGTAGACGATAGAATTTCTGTAGTTTCAAAACTTCATTTATGTATCAACTGCTTACGTTTTGGTCACGCCGTAGCAGAATGCCCCTTGAAAGGTCGATGCCGCATCTGTCAAGAAAAACATAATACATATTTACATAAAAACAAAAATACAGTTAACAATAGGGTTGTTGAGAACACCACATTAACTTATATTAATCCAGTAAGTCTACCAGCGACATCACCAGGCCAAGTCATACTGTGTACAGCTCGAGTCAAAATTATTAACAAAGAAAACAATCGCACTTATCTTGCTCGCACGCTGTTAGACACGGGAAGCCAGGTGTCTTTTATCACTAGTGACCTAAAACGAAAATTAGGAGTAGTTTCAAAAAAAATTAGTAGTTTCAATATTTCTGGTATAAGTAATATTACATGTCCAGTGTCTGAAAGATGTAGTATTTTAGTAAAGTCATGTGTAAGACCTTTTAGTGTAAACGTTAATTGTTTAGTTATACCTAAGAAAACGGGTACTATTCCAAAAACCAAAGTCGACATTCAAAATTTAAATCTACCCGGTAATTTAGAACTTGCTGACCCTTCATTTCATGAACCCTCCGAAATAGATATTTTGTTAGGTGCAGACATATTCTTTGACATTCTTTGTCCCAATAAAATTAAATTAGGTCCAAATAAACCTATTCTTCAAGAAACTAAATTAGGATGGATAGTAGCTGGCCCTACTGTTCAAGATAATAATTCTGTCCCATCCATCCTTTTAACAGCTGGCTCTGCTAACCAGCCAAAGGCAAACGGTGATGTTTGTTCTCCGCTATCGCTTCAAGATACGGATGCCTATTCTTTGATGTCACTTCAAGACGTCAACCTACCCCATGAAGTATAACTTCAAGATACTTCTAGGTCTACTTCTTTGATGTCACTTCAAGACATCAGCCTATCCAATGAAGTATCACTTCAAGATACTTCTAGGTCTAATTCTTTGATGTCACTTCAAGACGTCAACCTACCCCATGAAGTATCACTTCAAGATAATTTTGGCTCCAATTCTTTGATGTCACTTCAAGACATCAACATATCCCATGAAGTATCACTTCAAGATACTTCTGACTCCAATTCTTTGATGTCACTTCAAGACGTCAACCTAACCCATGAAGTATCACTTCAAGATACTTCTGGCTCCAATTCTTTGATGTCACTTCAAGACATCAGCCTATCCAATGAAGTATCACTTCAAGGTACTTCTGGCTCCAATTCTTTGATGTCACTTTAAGACATCAACCTATCCCATGAAGTATCACTTCAAGATACTTCTGACTCCAATTCTTTAATGTCACTTCAAGACATCAACCTATTCCATGAAGTATCACTTCAAGATACTTCTAGGTCTACTTCTTTGGTGTCACTTCAAGACATCAATCTACCCCTTGAAGTATCACTTCAAGATACTTCAAAGTCCAATTATTTGATGTCACTTCAAGACGTCCACCTATCCCATGAAGTATCACTTCAAGATACTTCTGACTCCAATTCTTTGATGTCACTTCCAGACATCAGCCTATCCAATGAAGTATCACTTCAAGATACTTCTGGCTCCAATTCTTTGATGTCACTTCAAGACATCAACCTATCCCATGAAGTATCACTTCAAGATACTTCTGACTTCAATTCTTTGATGTCACTTCAAGACATCAACCTATCCCATGAAGTATCACTTCAAGATACTTCTAGGTCTAATTCTTTGGTGTCACTTCAAGACATCAGCCTATCCAATGAAGTATCACTTCAAGATATTTCTAAGTCCAATTCTTTGATGTCACTTCAAGACATCAGCCTATCCAATGAAGTATCACTTCAAGATATTTCTAAGTCCGATTCTTTGATGTCACTTCAAGACATCAACCTATCCCATGAAGTATCACTTCAAGATACTTCTAGGTCCAATTCTTTGATGTCACTTCAAGACATCAGCCTATCCAATGAAGTATCACTTCAAGATACTTCTGACTCCAATTCTTTGATGTCACTTCAAGACATCAACCAATCCCATGAGGTGTCACTTTTAGATACTTCTGGGTCTAATTCACTTTTTCCTGAAGTGTCACGTGAAGATGCTTCTAGGTTCCCCAATGTCCCACTTTGTCCTGAAGTGTTATGTGAAGACGCTTCTAGGTCCCCCAAATTCCCACTTTGTCCTGAAGTGTCATGTGAAGACGCTTCTAAGTCCCCCAATTTCACACTTTGTCCTGAAGTGTCATGTGAAGACGCTTCTAGGTCCCCCAATTTCTCACTTTGTCCTGAAGTGTCATGTGAAGATGCTTCTAGGTCCCCCAATTTTACACTTTGTCCTAAAGTGTCATGTGAAGATGCTTCTAGATCCCCACTTTCCCCTGAAGTGTCATGTGAAGATGCTTCTAGGTCCCCGCTTTCCCCTGAAGTGTCATGTGAAGATTTTTAGGTTCCCCAATTTTACACTTTTCCCTGAAGTGTCCCGTGAAGATGCTTTTAGGGTCTCCAATTTTACACTTTTCCCTGAAATGTCACATGAAGATAATTCTAGATTCCCCCATTTTAAACTTTCCCCTGAATTATCACTACAAGATAATTCCGGGTCTAACCCTTTGATATCACTAGGACAGGTTTTGAGTGATATCAGTCCTGACTCTGAGGTGTCATTTCAAGATACTTCCGGGTCTCCTTCCATATCACGTAAAGATATAGTTGCGTGTTCTCGGGTATCACTTCAAGATACCTCCGAGTCCTTAGTGATATCACTTAGAGATGTCAAACCTTATTCCGAAGTATCACTTTTAGATACTTCTGGGTACACTCCTTTGAATTTCTACTCCGAAGTATCACTTCAAGATACTTCTGGGTCTATTCCTTTAGAACGTTACTCTGAAGTATCACTTCAGGTTACTTCTGAGTCTAACCCTTTTTTAATCTTGGATCTAAGGTATCACGCCGCTCGGTATCCAAGCTCGATCTCTTTTCCAATTAATTTCAAGTTGCTAGTTCTTCTCTGTTTTAATTAAATTTGGTCCCTTATCATTATGACAACCTCTGCCAATTGAATTGCGATCATGATCTTAATATTAATATTGCTCGCACATTCTCAAATTCTTAAATCTTTATTTATAATTATATTTAACACGTTATAATTTCCTTCATTAGTTGATATATATTTTTTGGAATAGTTTCTATATCAGTTGGTGTAACATTATAGGCACCAACGTATTCGCATAATATGGTTGTTGAAGCACGGATTTGTGTTTCATCAGATGACATCATTGTGTCACTCTACCTTGTTTCTGCACATCGGTGGCAAACTTTTAGCTTGTTCTATTTTCAGAAAATGTGGTCTGTTGTCATTTGCGTGGCCAGACCTTACAACTTAAAATGGGAGATTTACCTTTAATAAGAACTTGTTCAGATCTTCCTTTTAATCAATGTAGTGTCCATTTTGCTGGGCCCTTTATGATTTCTTCTAAAAAGGGACGTGGTAACCGTATAACCAAGGCATATTTATGCGTGTTTGTACGCCTTGTAACCAAGGCTATTCATTTAGAAGTCGTTAGCGACCTTAGTACTGATGCCTTCCTTTCATGCCTACGCAGGTTCATATCAAGACGCGGAAAACCGGCAGTAATATACTGCGACAATGGGAAAAGCTTCGTAGGCGCGAAATACGAGTTAGGGAAAGTTATGCGATCCAGTCGACATTCGATGCATACTTATGCAACCAACGAAGGCATACAATTTATGTTTTCACCCCCTTATGCCCCTCACTTTGGTGGGATTTGGGAGTCAGGCGTTGCGCCAAATATCACTTAAAATGTATAGCAGTACATGCTTCTTTAACTTTCTTTAAATTGTTTGCACATATAGAGATAATCCTCAACTACCGACCTATATCTGCTTTATCGTCAGATCCTACTGACCTTAATCCTTTGACTCCTGGGCATTTTAACATTTTAATTGGCCGCCCGTTGATGTCTGTACCGACACCGCCTACCACGGCCTCGAGAACCAAATGGGCAAAGGATTGATCATCCGCTCAAGTGGGAGATCTGGTGGTGTTGAAGGAAGAAAATATACATCCCTTACACTGGATGTGCGTCATTCCTGCGTCAGCAGCAGAAGTGTTGGAGCCCAGTCTCCAACGGCCCCCCAGGATGTCTACGCCTGTCTTATCTATGACAGACGAAGAAGGAGAAGTCTGTCCGAGCAGTCGGCAGACGGCCATTATAATTATATCACCAACTACAACAAGGTTAGCAATCTTTTATTCTAAGTAAATACGGCAAGTAAAGTAAAATAATTAAGCAAATAATCAATAAATGTGCATTACGGCGTGGACAACTCAATAGTATATTTACGCGGGCGGAGCCGCAGCAAACAGCTAGTATTTAATACTTTTTTAACTAAACTTATATTCAACATTTTCGTTTCAAAAAAATCATAATTTTAATACACATTCATGATCCATGAAAAAAGAAAACTTTTTGTCCCTTGAATGTGATTTTTGTCTTGAGCGCCAACGCGATAACGTCTGTGGCTCATTATCTACAAGTATGTCCAAAATGGCCCTAGTGTTTGGGTCAAGGGGTTCTAATACTATACTATACCGTGTCCTGAGAGTGGCTAATTCCGCTGTTGTAGCAGATGGCGCTGCAGTGGCCATTACTGTATGTCATCCACTAACTATGCTAGGGATGGGACGTGTCGATAGAAAGTTTGTGTTTATTTTGTTAATGGAATAAGACCAGCCAACAGAAAGATTGCCTCAAGGAAAGTGATCACTGCCGATATCTATCTGCAATTCCAGTTGTTGTCTTTTAAATAATGGTTCTGAAAATCGAATATGGTTCTGAAAATTATGTTATAATAAAATACGCAAAACATGTCATTGTAAAATAATGTTTAAGGCTACGTTCACACCAAACTGTCTTTCAGCCGCCGAATATGAGCAGGCTCACTGTGAGCCCCAGTGTAAACGTGAAAATGAACGGTATTATACGTTCACACTATACTGACAAATCGGCCGCCGAATGTCAGCGTCTACGCATAGCGTAATAACGTATTGTCGGTTAGGTGTGAACGAAAAGGTGAATATGTATGGAAATACCATAAACTGCGTAACGCTCGCTCACTTTCGGCGGCTGACAGTCAGTTTGGTGTGAACGCAGCCTAAATCTATCCAAAATATTTTCATATTGTTCGACTAATGATTTTAAATATAATTGGAACAAAATGAAACGGCGGTTGGAGGCAAACTAATTTATTCCTTTTCATAGACTACATGACATAGATAAACTATACGTCTGTTACCACAGATCATAATTATACATAGCTAATAAACCTTCCATTTTTCCCCTCTTTAAATGAATAGTACTTTATTTAATTGGAAGTAAATCGTACCTATGGTTTACAAAACATACTACAATTTACAATAGTGCTAACTAAGATCCTTAAATAGTAAATACTATAATAATAACATCATAGGTTAAAGTAATTAACCTTTACTAATTCAGATATACTAACTATTAAGTTTACAATATTTTTTTAGCACGATTATAGGCTCGTACGGCTCGATCCGACGCACCGGCAGGAGGAGGTGTCGGGGAGCGGGCGTGTGTGGCGGGTGTGCTCGCACCCGGACTGTCCGCTCTCCCGGCACCGACCTCTGCTCCCACGCACTCCTCCTCCCCTGCCACGTCTGAACACGTACCGTCAGCATCGCGACCTATCCGGTTGTCATTGTTAACAGTGGAGGCTTCAAAATTCGGGCGGGATAAAGAGAATCTGCTCTTACAATTTTCCCTACCATTTAATGTAATTAATTGGTCTTGGTGCCTTCGCCATTCAGTCCCGTCCCCAACTTTAACTTTATATGAAACCGGACCCGTCTTGTCTATCACATTGCCCGCGACCCACTTCGGTGACCGACTGGAGTAACTCCGGACGAGCACCGACTCTCCGTGCTCGATGTGCCTATCCCGGCCCCCTTTGTTTGTGATCTGCCGCTGCTGCGCCCCACGCACTTCCGCGGCCACGTCTGGTCGCAGCGCGTCCAAACGGCCGCGCAGGCGGCGCCCCAGTAGTTTCACAGCCGGAGCCACTCCAGTCGTGGCATGTTCGACATTACGATATTGAAATAAAAACTTCGACAACGCTCGAGACACGTTCTCGCCTTCGTAAATGGCTCTTTTAATAGCCTTTTTTACTGTCTTTACCGCGTTTTCCGCGGCCCCGTTTCCTTGCGGTCTATACGGTGCCGACGTCACGTGTTGGATACAATTCCTTTTACAATAGTTTTGAAAATCTAGTGATAGGAAAGGAGGGCCGTTATCCGTCACCAATTGTGCCGGTAATCCAAATCTAGCAAACAACGACCTCAACGTCGCCACGGTGGATTCGGCGTCCGTACGAGTCATGGCGATTACTTCAATCCATTTGGAATATGCGTCTACTACAATTAAATATTTGACACCACCACAATCAGCAAAATCAGCATGAATTCTGTGCCAGGGTCTCGAAGGGAACTCCCACGGATGTAAGGCGGCCCGGGGAGGCGCGTCGAGCACCACCCGGCAAGCCTCACAAGCTCGACCCAATTTTTCGATATCACCATCCACGTTAGGCCAATACACGTAGTTACGAGCTAAATTTTTCATTTTATTTACACCTAAATGGCCCTGGTGAATTTCCTCCAAAACCCTAGCACGCAGCGATGGGGGCACTATAAGCCTATATTTAAACAGTAAACATCCCAAATCATGTACAATTTCATCTTTACGCGCGAAATAAGCTTTTTCCTCCTCACTAACACAACTAGCCGGCCAACCAAATAATACATAACCTTTAATTTTACACAGTAATTTATCCTTATATGTTTCGGCCGCAATTTCTTTATAACTCACGGGAATCGAATCTTTAACAATCTCGACATAGCTACACGCCTCTGTCACGTTCCGCTCATACGGAAGAGGAAGCCGAGACAGTGCATCTGCAGGACCGTTCTCACATGATCGAACGAATTCGACTGTAAAATCATAAGCGGCTAACCGGACGGCCCACCTTTGCAATCGGCTTGCTGCTGTCTGTGGTATCCCTCCCCTTTTTCCGAAAATATAATATAAAGGTTGGTGATCGGTACGCAATATAAACGACCGCCCATAGAGATATTGATGGTGTTTCGTAACACCAAAATAAATCGCGAGCGCCTCTTTGTCTAACTGGTCATAATTTTTTTCCGCTGAATTAAGGGTCCTAGAAACGCAACTAACTGGCCGCTCACTTTTATCTACATACCGATGCGCTAGTACCGCGCCTACCCCGTACGCGCTACTGTCCACCGACACGATGAGATCGCGCCCTTCCTCATAGTGTGCCAACACCTTATCACACGTCAGTGCTCGTTTTGCTGCCGAAAAAGCCTCCCGACACTCTGACTCCCATTTCCAGTCCGCGCCCTTTTTTAAGGAGAGAATGTAACGGGTGCAGTATTATGCTCAGATTAGGAATAAATTTTCCATAATAATTCAACATATCTAAAAAACTTTTTAACTGTGTAACATTCTGTGGCGTAGGAGCCTCTGTTATAGCGGCAAGTTTGTTTGGGTCGGGTCGCAATCCAGTTTTATCAATAATAAAACCTAGGTATTTTACGCTTTTCTTTAAGAAACTACACTTGTCTATTTTTACTGTGAAGCCCATCCGGCGTAAGCGTTCTAATACTGAACGTAAATTGTTTAAGTGGTCTGCCCTGTTCCCCCCGGTCACACAAACGTCATCTAAAAACACAACCGTGTTTGGAACACCCCGAAGCGTTTCCTCCATAATTTTTTGGAATTTTTCGGGAATACATGATAAACCGAACGGAGTACGACGATATACGAAAGTACCTACATGAGTAGTTATGGCTGTATATCGACGAGACTCTTCCGATAACATACACTGTTGATAACTGTTTTTTAAATCAATCTTTGAATACTCCTCCCCGCCACTTAGAGTGGCAAACAACTCTTCGATCCGGGGGAGAGGATATTGATCACGCTTAAGAACCGGATTAATTGTTATTTTATAATCTCCACATATTCTTATATCGCCGCACTCCTTAATCACCGGGACTATCGGTGTACCATATTCCGAGGACTCGACCCGGTAAATAATACCTTCTCGTTCTAAACGCGCCAACTCCAACTCAACGCGCCCGCGCAATGCTAGCGGCACGGGCCGCGCCCGCACATACACAGGCCTCTCCTCCTTAACCTGAAGCGTAATTTCCTTCGTACACGTTCCTAACTTATCTGTAAACACTTCCGGAAATTCAGCCATTAGCCGATTCACAAATGGTTCGCTCACCGACTTATCCGTCATTTCATGTAAATCGATCGTAATATTTTTAATTCCTAGAGCGCGCACCCACTCTCGGCCTAATAATGGGCGTCCCCCATTCTTAATTACATATAATTTACAATTTAACACTGAAGTGTTATCGAGATTTAAATTCACATTTAAAAATCCTAACGCATCCATTTTTGAACCCACGTAACTACGTATATTTAAATCATTTGACATTAACGATTTATAACTAAAATTACGTCTATAAAAGTCCTCACTTATGGTCGAAATGCGACTCCCAGTGTCAACTTCGAAGTCCATCGGACGGCCGTCCACTTTAACCATAATAATATAAGGTTGGTCACCTGTACCGTCCACTTGGATATTGAAGAATTCCTCGCTGTCCTCGCACTCGTCACTTACGTAATTTTGGCGGGCATTCACACGACCTTTGTTGCTCCGAGATTTGCACATCACTTTTAAATGGCCCCGCACACCACACACATCACAGTTATAATTAGCGAACCGACACTTATCCGCCCGATGAGGCCGACCGCATCTCCAACAGCGCCCGGCGCCGCCGCTCGTGCCCGCGCCTCCCGAGCCCGCGCCAATGCCGCCCTGTTGCGTCGCACGCTCGCTTGATGTAGGCCTTCGCACGCCGCCGACACGCCGTCGCACGCTCGCTTGATGTAGGCCTTCGCCCGCCGCCGACACACCGCCGCCCGCGCCTACCGCGCTCGGGCCTGCGCTCACCTCCGCATGCCTTTCCGCCGCTTCCAAAGCCAGAGCTAACTCCACGGCCTGTTTGTAGTTTATGTCCTTCTCGGCGAAAATCCGTGACCGCATTGCCTCACTTGCTAATCCAGATACGAACTGATCGCGTAGATTTTCTTCTAAATTCTGTCCAAAATTACACGTAGTCGCCAAGTGTTTTAAATTATGTAAATACTCGGTCATAATATGTTGAATAATTAATTAATAGATCTAGGTGTATGCTTTTTAATATTATACATTATTTTGCCTGAGTCTCTGTCTACGTTAAGATAATATAAACAAGTATAAAATAAATAACACCATAAATTCATAAAAAACGGCAGAAAATCCATTTCTGCACTAAGGTCCAAGCGTACATAGGCTGCAAGCCTTTGATTTATATTACTACTAGCTTTACTCCGCGGCTTCTCTCGCGTAAATAAAGTACCCCTCGGGAACACTGTACTTTTTCGGGATAAAAAGTAGTCTATGTTCTAATCCAAAGCCTAACTACCACATTAAATTTCATCAAAATATGTTCAGTACTTTTTGCGTGTAGTAACAAACATCCCTTCATCCATACATCCGTCCTCACAAGCTTTAACATTTATAATAGTAGCAGGGCCGCCGTAAGCGGCCGTGCAAAGCGTGCACCACACAAGGGCGGCACGCCCAGGGGGCGGCAAATCGAGCGACTCATCACCTTTTTTTGACAAAACTCATAGTATTAGGGCGGCATAATCGGTATTGCACGCAGGCGACGAAACAGCTAGCGGTGGGCCTGAATAGTAGTAGGATACGAAAAATACTCGACATCTTATTTAATCGATATGTTCGTATCAACATTGGTACATCCCTACGCTGTCTAAAAGCTATTAGCAGTTGCCGTTGGAGACACCTGCGACTGTCATTTCCTACGGCGAGATTACTTACCTAGCCCATTAACGTTTACTTTGTTCAGTATTGATACTTACCTAATAGCACTCATGTGATCTTAATAAAAACATCAAGATGGGGTTCGGGTTGGATAAACACTATTTATTTCGAATTTTTCCAAAAATACAAAACCACTTCTTATTTTATAAATAAAAATGACTTTATTTCAAAATACCTACGATACCTCACTTATTGGGATAGAATGAGAAAATATTTTTCATCCCCATTACACATGTATGGAGAGCCCCATAAACTAAAATATAAAATGTTATCATTTTATGATGCCAAAACTGTATACTACATAATATATAACTATACCGAATTTCATCCATTTAGATTCATATTAGGTTGGGGAAAAAGTTTCTTCGTATTTTATATAAAAATTCAAAAGGTTTTTTTATAAAGTTTATTTACAAGTGACTAAAGTATATAGGTGCCATTTTGTTCGATAACTTTTTGCCATCTTGTTGGTAGGTACATGATCCCATTGCTATAAAATTTTTGGGGCTTCTGATGAAAAAACTGCGACAAGTGGTTTTGGCAGTCCTCTTGTGATGTCAACCTGACACTGCCTAAGGAATTCTGCAGCGACCGAAACAGGTGGAAATCTGAAGGTGCAAGGTCAGGACTATACGGCGGATGCATTAACACCTCCCAGCCAAACTCCCGTAATTTTTTCTGAGTGGCTAAAGATGTGTGAGGTCTAGCGTTATCATGGTGAAAAACCACACCCCTTCTGTTGATTAATTCCGGCCGCTTTCTCTCAACTTCTTGCTTTAATCTCATCAGTTGTTCGCAGTACAGTTCAGAATTGATGGTCCTGCCTGGCGGTAACAGCTCATCTATACTAATATTATAAAGCTGAAGAGTTTGTTTGTTTGTTTGTTTGTTTGTTTGTTTGAACGCGCTAATCTCAGGAACTACTGGTACGAATTGAAAAATTCTTTTTGTATTGGATAGTCCACTTATCGAGGAAGGCTTTAGGCTATATAGCATCATGCTAAACTCAATACGAGCGGAGTACCAATCAAGAATGTTACAAAATCGGGGGTCTTTTTTTCCTTTTGAGAGCTTTCGCTACGCACGCTGCGGAAACGGTTAAAGTTTCGCTAAAATGATGTATGGCAGAATTGTTCCCCTTTAAAAGTTCTAAAAAAAAGTCCGCGACAGTATATGTCTATCTTTTAAGGTTGGCTCACCATAACCTTTTTATACTTACCAAATTTGTTCTAAAAGTAAGCATTATTTGTGAAGGTGTTTTCATAAAGATTATATTAATCCTTATCCAAGTAAATACGTTATTCATTACAAGCATTTAATCTAGAAGAAATTTGCCGTTTACATCATTTGATTTCAATGAGTATTTTAGAAGATATCGCAGTAATAAAATAATCATGCGCGCTATAGTAAGGAGCGCGGAGCGGGCGGGCAGTCGTGAGGTGGAAGCGCTTCTTCTACGTAAATGAAGTCGCGGGTAAATTTTAGCGATATCCCAAAGTAACTATTCCACGCGGACGAAGTCGCGGGGAAAAGCTAGTAATGAATAATGCCCTTCCAATCCCACCACACACACAGCATCACCTTGTTGCGAGTTAACCCGGGTTTCGCCACAGTCTGTGAAGCCTGACTGGCCTTTGACCACGATCTTTTTCGCACGTTCTTGTCGTACGTGATCCACTTTTCATCACCAGTTATCAGCTTCTTCAAAAATGGTTCGGTTTCATTACGTCGTAATAAAGAATCACAAATGAGTACACGGTTCATTAGGTTTCTTTCAGTGAGCTCATGAGGCACCCAAATATCGAGCTTTTTTGTGTACCCAGCTTTTTTCAAATGCGCCAAAATCGTTTTGTGGTCAATCCCCAGTTCTTCAGCTACATCGTAACTACTAATATGCCGATCTTGCTCCACTTTTTCAAAAATGGCAACAGTTTTGTCCGTAACAGGGCGACAAGAGCGACGTGCATCTTTGATATCAAAATTTCCGGATTGAAAACGCTTAAACCAAATTTGCGCTACTCTCACAGATACTGCATTAGGTCCATAAACATCACAATTTTTTTTCGCGGCTTGTGTTGCATTTTTACCTTTTTTGTAATAAAATTTTAAAATGTATCGAAATTCTTCATAAGAATCACTCATTTTAACAATAAGAAAAACAAATGAAAATCTCAAATTTACCTAATTTGAATTTGGAATTGTGTTCTGTAAAATTAAAACTTTTTAATGATACCAAAATCAGCCAGATACAATTGGTATAGCCCAAGATATTTTATGACAAGTTCATACATACTATAATGCGAAAAGACTTTTTCCCCAACCTATTAATTATAGAAGCTTTGACTTTGACTTGTAACGCTAAAAACGGTTTAAACAAGATTTTTGTAAAATTGACTTTGCAACTGTTTAGTTGAATATTGCGAGGGAGGATTGCAAAACACTTTTAAAATCGTTAAGATTGTAGAGCTATTTGTAAGAGCTTAAATTTAAAAATAATTGTATGCCACAAAGTACAAACGCGATCCTAACTGCTGCAAATGCATAAATCAGCTGGGCGCCTAGACAAATTACCTTCGTTAAAATTCGAAAAGATCTGTCGTATCGACTTCTCTTTTGAGATCACGACATTTTGTCCCTAGCCAAATGCACTCTGTTGTTCGAATCGCAACAACGAATTGCTCAAACGTTAGTTGTCTACAATTTATAAGAATTTTTCCGTCAGTTGTGAAGTTGTCAAATGTCATAATTAATTTTTTTTTATGATGGCGTTACGGCTTAAAACTATTTGCCAGTGTCAAGTTTAAAAGGCAGAGAAATAGATTTATTGTAGCCTGTATATGATTTCAACGCCGTATTATTTTCAAGTCTAATGTCTAGTCAAAGTCCAAAATACAGATAGTCAGTGCAAGTCAGTCGATTCAGTAAAACGGTACCTAGTAGTTTTACTGAAAGTTCCTAGAGTGTTTACAATAAGAATTAAGTAAGTACTTAATTAACACAGGCGATTATTATTGCATTCTAAATCAGACACACAATTTGACAACTGTTTATTATTTGACATTGATATGTGACTGACCACTCGTGTGTACGATTTTCAACTCTATTGTTTGACTCCAGAGTTTTATTTAGAATTATATTCTTTTAAAATACATTATTTAATTAATTATCTTCTATTTTTCATTGATTATGATACAGATTTTACAGTCGGACATTGATCTTTTGGCACTTGGATGGGGGCGTGAATGTCGTAAATAAGAACAATATTTATTACTAAAAGTGAAATTTTACAAGACGGCGATGTTAGTTCTGTTTTTGTCCACGTGCCAAAAGATCCTTGTCAGACTGTATACGGATTGCTTGCCAAATGGTCATAGGAAACACATTTTATACAGATACTAGCTTTTCCCCGCGACTTCGTCCGCGTGGAATAGTTACTTTGGGATATCGCTAAAATTTACCCGCGACTTCATTTACGTAGAAGAAGCGCTTCCACCTCACGACTGCCCGCCCGCTCCGCGCTCCTTACTATAGCGCGCATGATTATTTTATTACTGCGATATCTTCTAAAATACTCATTGAAATCAAATGATGTAAACGGCAAATTTCTTCTAGATTAAATGCTTGTAATGAATAACGTATTTACTTGGATAAGGATTAATATAATCTTTATGAAAACACCTTCACAAATAATGCTTACTTTTAGAACAAATTTGGTAAGTATAAAAAGGTTATGGTGAGCCAACCTTAAAAGATAGACATATACTGTCGCGGACTTTTTTTTAGAACTTTTAAAGGGGAACAATTCTGCCATACATCATTTTAGCGAAACTTTAACCGTTTCCGCAGCGTGCGTAGCGAAAGCTCTCAAAAGGAAAAAAAGACCCCCGATTTTGTAACATTCTTGATTGGTACTCCGCTCGTATTGAGTTTAGCATGATGCTATATAGCCTAAAGCCTTCCTCGATAAGTGGACTATCCAATACAAAAAGAATTTTTCAATTCGTACCAGTAGTTCCTGAGATTAGCGCGTTCAAACAAACAAACAAACAAACAAACAAACAAACTCTTCAGCTTTATAATATTAGTATAGATTAACATGTTACACTAAAGGGCCATACTCACGGCGCGTCCAGTAAATCCAGCACCCGTACTAATAAAGGGCTATTATCTTTGATTAATTATTACATAGATACGTTATATCCTTACAAAACTGACAATATTTCTGTGCCACGACACACATTGACATTATATATCTATGGCTATTATAATATACTCACGGTGCATGATTCATCTAGCAAATCCAGCACCGGTACTAATAATAATAAATAGGATTTAGGAATAACAAGTAGATCCATTCATTAGTGTCAATCATTTAAAAATTTTGCCTACAATCCGCGGCCTTGAGCTTGCAGGCTGGATGACCTTTTACAAATAAATATCCTGGTAACACTGGGTAGAAAAAGAAGAAGATGAAGTACAATAATTTTTGTTTGATTATTGATAACAAATTAACAATTTACGTTAACTATTATCCCTAAGTCCATGAGGTAAACACAGATGAGAAACAAACAACCTAAATAAGTTGGCTTCAAGTCTTCATATTGGTGGAGAGGTGAAACGAGGAAGCTCGCCGCGAAGCAGCACCGCGCCCAGCGAACTCGAGTAGAGCCTAGTCCACCTCCATCTGCACTGGTCCATGAAGGTTGAGGACGTTGTGGACTAAGTACATCCTAAAGAAGACGTCTTTCACTTTTAGGGTCAAGCGTCTGGAGTCTCGCTACAACGTCAACTTCAGTTTCTTTGCGGTGAGAGTACCGACGCATCTTCTACCGACCTTCGAGGTGGAGGAGTTCTAGCCGACGGACGTGTTCTACCGAAGATTTCAAGGAAATGAAACAAAGCGTGCCTCACGTCGTCTAAAAAGTAGCATTTTAATCCAGAGCCTAAACTTTTTGTGTGAAAGAGTATGAGTAACAACCATTCCACCATCCATACTCACATACTTTTATATTTTTATAATATTAGTAGGATTTTTGACTACTAAAACATTACCATTACCTTATACATAATATAACATAAGTAAAATGTGTTTTAAATCTTTATAATTTGTAGGAATTGTAGGTATACAATAATGTTGTTTGTTAAGTAGTTTAACACGTTCAGTGCCACCGACTCACCTGTATAGTTCACGTAAATTTGATTCCAGTGCCGACGACTCACCTGTATAGTTCAGTGTTTTTCACTAATATTTCCAAAATGCATCCGTATTTTCTGCTCAAAATTATAGTTTAGACTAAATATATGCTAAACTAAAGATTTATGCGGTGGGCCGGGCGTGGAGATCCCGTTTATTTTTGAAAGGAAAAAAACGATTATGCAATGCCATGAACTACACAGGTGAGTTCCCAGACATAGATCCTCAAACTGGAAATATGTATGACTGTATGTACATGTTAGAAAACGACGTCAACATAATAGCATGGACGACCTACATACTTGTGATATGGAACTAATATACAACAAACTAGTTTCATTAGAATCTATACGGTAAGTATATATAAGTCGTGTTAGTTACACTAATTATAACTGGAGAACGGCTGAACAGATTTTTATGATTTTTGTGTTTTCGGATTTGTCTTCGTCGGGAATAGGATAATAAAAATGAAAAAAAATAATAATTATTATTATCAGCCCACATTCATCTAATGTTGATTTTTTTTGTGGATACGTGTAGGAAATGTATGAAATAGCCATTATCACTTATTTAATATTTTAGGTATGTTTAAAGTGTTTACGAAAAGCTAAAGCTAGGACAGTACACTGTACAACGTCTTTTTGGGTCCACTTGTGCCGTTCTCGCGGTCGCATCGACCGCTTGGGAACGAAAGAGCTAGTAAAAAATAAACTTTAGAAATACAAAGTTATCGTAATATTTGAGATCACATATCTAGTAGCCATATTATAAATCTTGTGGCTTTGTAATAGGGTTGAAAATTAATTTTTAAAAAGGGTTGAAATTGACAAAACAGCCGGCAAAAAACACCGGCGCGCCGTTGTGTTTGAAGAACAAAAGCACTGATAATATTGTATTTTGCGAAGCTCTCATTGGCTAATGTTAAATCGCACTCCTAGAATGCACTAATTGCAATGTGACATTTCGTTTTGTTTTGAATATCAGTGCAAAGTTTAAAAGATTGACAACCACTGCTTAAATTACGAAACAAACTTACCTTTTATTTTATCCAAAGAGTTTTTTGCCATTTTTACAAGCTGAATAGTCCTACAACAACACCTAACACTTTTTAATTGCGTTAAACACCTTATTTACACTGTAACGACCACAGAAATAGCAAAAAATTGAATTTACCCTTACGCAGTGCCAGTGAACTCATATGGTGAGTCGATTCAATTCATATTGCAGTGCCGGCGACTCACCTGCTGAGTCCGCCGTACAATGTAGGCGGCATCCGAGAAGATATCATGAAAATCGTAGTGGGAGCGAAAGTGTTAACCATAGTGATATAAAATCTTCATAATGTACAATACGGCCGATGTATCTTGGCGAGTCTGAACTTTGCGCAGAAGGTTGCGCAATATCTGTTTCTAAGTGTTTTCGTATTTATTTTATTTGTACTAATTGGTCAACTGTATTAGGGAATTTTATTAGTACATAGGTATATAAAAATAATACAATAACAGTTTTCTTTTCAGTTCGCAGAGCCTATGTTCAGACCCATCAAGATACAGCGGCCGTAGTGTTATTAATGTATCAAAACCGCTACCAACCTAAGTTAATTTGTATTCATTCTGCGACAGGCTCAAACTAGTGTGTGTAAATAATAATAATTATTAACTGTGTTGATTTTTAAATTGTATAATGTTATTATTGGCTATAGCCATGACTTATGTAATTCCTTTGCAAGAAATAAAAGTATTTTTTACATTTTAAGTTTATTTTCTTACTAAAACTTAGTTAAAAAAGTAAAATAATTGTGTCGTATCAGGCTAGAGTAGGCTAAAGCTCCACCGACAAGAGCGAAGCTCTTAAATTAGAATGAATGAATAATTCTAGCAAGACAATGCCTATAACAAATTCAAAGTGTTATGGCCGCTTGTAATATTTTGTATACAATATGTAGTAACTGTTAGGTTTTTTATGGCAATAGTACCTTGTACAGTCATGTACTTTTAATATTTTATTACTTCCAGCTAATTACACTTCCTTTAAAGTTATAGTTCTTTAAAATTGCAAAGAATATTTCAATTATTTAGTCATATTTAGTCACAAACATACTATAGAGATTAAATATGATGTATTTAATGGTTAACACTACTTGACTGTTTATAATAGCAAATATTTCAAAACTATTATAACACTACTTGACTGTTTATAATAGCAAATATTTCAAAACTATTATGAGGTGTTTGTGTGCTTACATCCCATTTATAAGGCGAAGGTGTTGAGCATCGATATATACAATATAATAATTTTTTTATGGCAATAGTACCTTGTACAGTCATGTACTTTTAATATTTTATTACTTCCAGCTAATAACACTTCCTTTAAAGTTATAGTTCTTTAAAATTGCAAAGAATATTTCAATTATTTAGTCATATTTAGTCACAAACATACTATAGAGATTAAATATGATGTATTTAATGGTTAACACTACTTGACTGTTTATAATAGCAAATATTTCAAAACTATTATGAGGTGTTTGTGTGCTTACATCCCATTTATAAGGCGAAGGTGTTGAGCATCGATATATACAATACAATAAAATATAATTACATTGAAAAACTTATAAATTTTATCTACTAAATACAACTTGCTTATTTATGGACTACATTTGTTACCTACTATAATTTAGGTAGGTACCTACTATAGGTACACCTAAAGATTGCTATCAGCTTGTATAGTAGCGTGTAAAGGTTACAAGGTAAGCTACAAATTAAGAAATTTATATTTTAACAAAGTGTTAAATTATACTTGAATACAATGAATTAAATATTAGGTACCTACATATTGACAATAATTATGATTAATTGAATACTTTAGATTGAATTCTTTTGACTTTTTATGCAATATAGACCCTTTAGGCAAATCATTATTATTTACAAATAACAGCTGATCAATAAAAATCCGCCATATTGTTCGTTGAGGCGATAAAGGTAGCTATCTGGGTATCTTTATCGTTAGGTCGATAAAGATAAAGATCACGATCTGCTAAATGTCACTTACGGCCGCTTGTCTAGGCATTGTATGGAGAAACGCGTTAGAGCAATTCGTTATATGGGTGCATCGTTAGCGTATTCGTTCAAAGTGGCTGCTTGGCCACCAATTTTTTTAACGATACGACTGAATATGTCATTTAACGCACGCTTATGTCAATCCCATACATTTTTTATTCACGAAGTTCGCCGTCGATATTATTTAATGCATCTTGTCTAGCCCTCCTGATTATATACCAACATACACAATACACATAGTGTAATGTGAATTTTAAAACGTTTTTTTTTTTTTGAAAATATTCTAATAGGAGAATCAGACTTTCGCTTGATGGTGAGTAACGTGTCACCACGACAATTTACCTACCAAAAGCGGCAAAACCGTGATTTTGAAAGGTATGGATAGAAGTAGGGAGAGTAAGCAAAATTAAAGGCATATATCTAGCAGACTCAGAAATTTCAAATTTGCTGTCAGGCTATGTAATAACCTACATATAAAGGGAAAGCCAGCCTCCGTGATCTAGTGGTTAGAGCTTGGCTCTCGACTCGGAGGTCGTGGGTTCAATTCCCGCATTCGGGCAACAAAAAATGTTGTTTCCAAGTTTGGTTAGGACAATACAGGCTGATCACCTGATTGTCTGACAAGAAAGGTGATCCATACGTCGGATGGGCATGTAAAAAGTCGGACTTGCGCCTGATCCCTCGCCAGTCGTATCGGTTATCCGTCCCACTGGGTTATGAGAGTAAAGGAAGAGAGAGTGCTCTTGTGTACCGCGCACACACTTGGGCACTTTAAACAGTTACTCCTGCGTAACTGGTCTGGTTTCAATGAAACCAGCCACCGTCACCGAAATCGGTGTGGGGAGTTATATAAAAGAAAGCTACATATAAAGGGAAAATATAGAAAAACCGGCCAAGTGAGAGTCGAACTCGCGCACCGAGGGTTCCGTACAAACATGCAATAAAAATAATGGTTCACGGTATATGCATAAGGTTTATGTTTATGAAATTAAATCTTTTTTTTATATATTTGAGTTGATGATTGGTAAATTGCAGCTTACGATATATGACGTGTTAAAAAAAACTACTTACTAGATCTCGTTCAAACCAATTTTCGGTGGAAGTTTGCATGGCAGTAATGTACATCATATATTTTTTTCAGTTTTATCATTCTCTTATTTTAGAAGTTACACATATTTTACCACTTTGGAAGTGTCTCTCGCGCAAACTATTCAGTTTAGAAAAAAATTATATAAGAAACATCAATACCTGGATCACCTTTCTTATCAGACAATCAGGTGATCAGCCTGTATTGTCCTAACCAAACTTGGAAACAACATTTTTTGTTGCCCGAATGCGGGAATTGAACCCACGACCTCCGAGTCGAGAGCCAAGCTCTAACCACTAGATCACGGAGGCTGGCTTTCCCATTATATGTAGGTTATTACATAGCCTGACAGCAAATTTGAAATTTCTGAGTCTGCTAGATATATGCCTTTAATTTTGCTTACTCTCCCTACTTCTATCCATACCTTTCAAAATCACGGTTTTGCCGCTTTTGGTAGGTAAATTGTCGTGGTGACACGTTACTCACCATCAAGCGAAAGTCTGATTCTCCTATTAGAATATTTTCAAAAAAAAAACGTTTTAAAATTCACATTACTCTATGTGTATTGTGTATGTTGGTATATAATCAGCTGATTTATGCATTTGCAGCAGTTAGGATCGCGATTGTACTTTGTGGCATACAATTATTTTTAAATTTAAGCTCTAACAAATGGCTCTACAATCTTAACGATTAAAATTGTTTTGCACTCCTCCCTCGCAATATTCAACTAAACAGTTGCAAAGTCAATTTTACAAAAATCTTGTTTAAACCGTTTTTAGGGTTCCAAGTCAAAATCAAAGCTTCTATAATTATGAATCTAAATGGATGAAATTCGGTATAGTTATATATTATGTAGTATACAGTTTTGGCATCATAAAATGATAAATAACATTAATTTATATTTTAGTTTTTGGACCCAGGGTAAACCTTGGAGCAAAATCTTACTATTTTGTAGCATATGCTTAGACTTCTTCAGAAAAAGTTGAAATCAATAATGTCCATATATATTTCGAAGGGTTCCCTCGATTCCTTATGTATCCCATCATCAGGTCATGACTTTTTTTAAATGGGACCAACTTGGGATTATACCCTATACATCGTAGAAAAAAATTTTGAAAATTAGTCCACAGGCGGCGGACTAATCGTTGAACATACAAAATATCGTAAAACGTATAACCGACTCCTTTAAATAGAGGGATGAAAGTTTAAAACCTTATTACACGCGAGCGATGCTGCAGGAAATTAATGCTAGTTTTCTATAAACCTCAAATAGAACTTGAAATCAATCTATACAAATATAATAAAAAGGAAAAGTTTGCTTATTTGTTTGCATCGAATAGGCTCCGAAACTACTGGGGCGGTTTTGATGAAATTATACCACGTGGAAGGAAATAGGCTACTTTTTATTGCGGAAAAATGTATGGTTTCTGCGAAATTAACATTTGCGTGCACGAAATCGCGGGCAACATCTAGTATTTTATTTAACTTCGTTCCTATCTCGTGTCCCACGACACCACACGACACCACACAACACACACATTCTTTAATAAAACAAACGCTTCAAGGGCGCGGCATTGGATTTGCAAGCTGGACGGTAAGTATGGCGCTTTACACTATTTTCATGACCTTCCAACAACACGAAATAAGTTGATTAAATTAAATTAGTCTGTTTATAGATTGACAATGAACTTCCTCTTCTTATGTTGCATTTGTCTATGGGCTGCACGTTTTCCGGCCTGTTTCTAACAAATAAGAAGAAGCTGGATATTCAGGGAGACATAATATTACAGAGAGCTTGAAATGCGAAAACAGTGCATAATTAAAATGGTGGATCGCTTGCATATTCATGAAGTGACGCCTCAGCATAAAACATCATTAAAAAGCCCTTAAAAACACTTGGAGAGGACATTTTAACCATTCTCACTTAGTCCTGAATATTCCTCGTAAAGTTTACTCGCTGAGTGTATTATGCTTCACTCAAAATTTTTGTGTAATAAAACTTGATCACGTAAAAATAGTAAATCTAATAGTCCGAGACCTCGTACAGAGACGTACTCTCTCTAAAGAGAAGATATTAGAAATTGAGGCAAGCTTACTACCTTGTCTCAAATGTCTTCTTTTTACCACTTGTTACCAACCACTTGTCCTGTAACTTTTCTGATATACGCCAACATCTGTGGAGGCTTGTAATTGGCTGTTTGTAAACTATATTCAAGCATATTGTATTATTGTTAGCTGTAAGCCACCCAAACAAAATAAAATAAAACATGGAACCGCAAACCTGACTAAGTCGATATAACAGTTTCAATAACTTATCAGTTAGCACTTTAAACTAAATAATTATTTATATTTATAACACACTAAAATCAAAGAATATAATATCGATGACCTCTGTGTCTCAGTGGTTCAGCGCGTTCGAATCCCGCTGAAGGAAAAAACAGTTTTTCCGTGCTCCAGGGTCATGACTCATGGATGTGTATTAAATATGTGTATAATGCATAAAAAATTTAAATATAGGTATTTATGGTGTAAAAGATTTAAATATATTTCCCGTTGTCTGGTCTAACACAAGTTCTTTGGATACTTAGCACGGGGCTAGATTGACGTGGTGAGAAGCGTCTATAAATATTATTATTATTAATAATATACATATTACTAACGTACTAAAATTCTATTAAAAGTCAGTCTTTATAGATCGTAAATGTGTTATTTTAATTATTATTGTTATTGTTTATAAATGGTAAATTAACTACGTAGTACACAGGCTCTTTACACAGCTCGATAGCTGCGACTTTGTCTGAAAGCATTATGTGTGGTATTCCTATCTATATATAACCAAGAGCACCCCACACACGGTCCGGTCTGCCTTCAGTTCAGCCTGAACGGATGCAAAATCGTATCATGTGTGGGCTCGAATCCGTTCAGGCCGAACTGATGTCAGTTGGGTCTAGGGTTGACACCTCTTGTTTTTTGCAGATAAAGTATAATTATTATTTTAGGTAGGAAAAAAGTACATTGTATTTAAAATAAAGTACAATTTATTTATTATCATTATTATGTGTAAATATATACTTACCTACTTTTTATTGTTTTTTGCACTTTATATCAAATTAGTATAATATCTACCTTTACAGTCCATATTTAAATAATAAGTAATACATTTTTAATCAAATTCAGAGACACTGTTTTTTCGTCTCTCCATTTGCTATTGATCACAGAACATTTTCGGAATATATAATAAAAATGAAATGACTTTATACAAGTTTAAAAAATTATCATTGATCTTATTAAACATTTTATTGTGCAGGTGATGATAGTTCTAAAGTATATTGTAATAAAGTTAGCTAGTTAGTAAGTAAAGAAATTTTTCCATATAGATCATCAATATCTACATTAAGTTTTTGCAGATTTACATTTTCAATTATCTTAACATGCAATTGACATCGATTGCGCAATCGATGTATATGTACGAAAAAATCATAATATTATTTTCAAAATCCTAAAAAACCAAATCGTGAAAATAAAGTATTTTCGTGTACTTTACTATTCTCATAAAGTATAGAGTTCAATTACCTGAAATAATGTACAATACTTTATTATAAAGTACGGGTGGCAACCCTAGTTTGGTCGGATGCGATTTTTTCCGTGTGTGTGCTCGAATCAGTTCAGGCCGAACTGACGTCAGTTTTAACTGAAACCATCGGCCTCTCGTCTGTGGGAGCCTTAAGGATGGTTCTGTAACGTTTAGAAATACCAGGCCTTTACATATAAACCACTTGTGAGGTCGATTACTCAAATGGTTGACATTGAAGCAAAGTCGTAATCGAAGCAAAGTATGAAACACACTTGTACAGTGATTACTTTTAATATATAAATATTATTTTATTTTGATACTGCAGCCTGCATGCCATAACATAAAATTTGATGTTTATTACAAATTAAATAAACTTTTACGAGTAACAGTTTAATATATAAATCAGGAGTCCTAGTAAACCATTTACTTATTAGTTTGTTACATTTTGAGACATAATTTAGTTTTATATTTTATCTAGACGGGTATTTTGGTATTTTAGCAGTTACCACAAGCAATTAAAAACTTATATACCTAATTGATATATTTAATAAGTAAAGGGTACGTAAAGTTTTGTTACGTCTATATTATAACTTTTTTAACTTGGCACAGTTTTATCTATTTTTCAACCTACTAATAGTAGCTTTCTATTAATTGTACAGTGAATCGTAACAGTCTCCGTAGTCTAGTGGTTAGAGCTTGGCTCTCGACTCAAAGACCATGTTTGGTTAGGACAATGCAGTCTGATCACCTAATAGGGGATCGGACTACATTTGAAATATTTAGTTTCATTAATATATTCACTAATATTGAGGCATTGCTATTTGGTAAATGTAAAAAAATATATTATTTTATGTGTAGTTTACTAATTAAATACATTTAAAAAGTACCAAAAAAATAATTTTTTTGCGAAATTGGTAAACAAAACCTACATCATTAGTTTACTAACATCATATTATATAAAAACATTCATTATGCTAAGTATGAACTTAAACGCACAAATATCGGAGATATTTACAAATATATTCCTGCGGCCATATACTTCATAGGTACTCCATAACCTACAAGTGACGTCACTTGTAGATTAAGTTTAGTATGGAGCGTTTTACGAGACTTGCGAAATTTTGTATACAAATCGCTATACCTTTGAAAATAATGACTTTTGATATAGGGTTTCTTTTGTGAAGTTACTCATATTGAAGAATACTATTCACTTATGCAATAAAAAAAAATCAGTCCGATTACCTATTGTCTGACAAGAAAGATGATGGGTCGCATGGGTAGGTTTGTAAAAAGTCGGACCTGTGCCTGATCTCTCGCCGGACGTATTGGTTATCCGTCCCACTGGGTTATGAGAGTAAATGGAAGATAGAGTGCTCTTGTGTACTGCGCACACATTTGAGCACTATACAATTACTCCGGCGTAAGTGGTATGAACCTCAATTCTTGTATTTAAAGTAGACAATTTAAACAGTCAATTTTACTTAGTTTATTTTGTCTTTGTTTGTCATATTACCGTGAACGGATTTTATGACGTTTCGACCAATCAGAGCGCGTTTCACGTTGGTTTAACGTTCATCAAAACACCTATTGGGAGTATAAGCGTATCGGGACTTGATTGTAATTGTATTAATGCAGGCTTTATTTAGCAGAATTGCCCCTCAGGTTTCAATGAAACCGGTCACCGTCACCGAAATCGGTGTGGGTTATAACATGCAGTGAACCTTAAGCAAAAAAAAATACAGATTAGGGAAATAACTTTAAACGAGTAATTCTTGATACTAACTGAACCCTCTTTCAACATGCCCTGACATGCTCTTGGTTAGGTTCATTATTATTTTTAAATTTAAAACTACTCAGTGGTTTGACAACAGATTAGCTAGGTACTTACCGTACGTAACATACTAAATAAGAATTTGAGCTTTATTTTTTACTAGCTGTTGCCCGCGGCTCCGCCCGCGTAAACATAGTTTCCCTCGGGAACGCTGTACCTTTTCGAGATAAAAAGTAGCCTATGTTTCAATCTAGAGCCTAAACTACTAACATACCAAATTTGATCGAAATCCGTTCAGTAGGTTTTGCGTGAAGGAGTAACAAACATCCATCCATCCTCACAAATTTTCACATTTATAATATTAGTAGGATCTTTTTAAAATATTACCCTTTTCATCCTAGATGCATCTTGCAACTGCAATGTTGGGTACATTTCTTTCAATTGTAATAATGGCGTCGGCGTATCAGGACATAGACGACTTGTACGACTATGACTCAATGTTGAAAGACATGAAGCAGCTGCGTCAGCTGATCGACTGTTTCCTGGACAAGGGATTCTGCACAGACGTGGAAAGCCATATCAAAGGTAAGAGTCTATTGTAAACGTAACCGAGCCCGAACACACGAAAAAAGGTACTGGTGTACTTTTTGAATAGTAGAGTTAAGATCAGTTCAAAACGAGAAACGTCGCGACGCGATGATGCTTTTAAGATGCTGTAAAAATATGCATAATGTGCAGCGCTTAAAATTAGCTCAATAGAATATTTATGTAGTAAATATAGTACTGTTGCGACGTTCACATAGCCCAAATGTTTTAAGCCTCTTTAAAAAAATGCAGTGGTTCCGCGCGCAATTTCGATTTTGTATCAATATTAAAAACACGCGATGCGTCGCGTCGCTCCGCGTCTAGCTTTGAGTAAAGAAACCATATTATACTTGATGTCCTGTGTATCCAAAAATAAAACGTCAAAAATGTTAAATACGGGCTTTCTAAGGTTTAAAAATATTATAATATTTCTGCTAAATAGGTAAAAGTAACTTATATCCTTTTAAAACTCTTTATTTGTGCTAAATTTCCTCAAAATCGGCCAAGTAGTTACAAAAAAGCAAATAATCAAAACTTTCCCATATATATATATATATATTTTTTTTAAATCATCCTCGAACATATCAGTGGTCTCCACAGTAGGATTCCCTGGGGCGTGGAAACCTTAGAAGTATCTTTCATCATGCACAATAATAAGAAATAATATCTAAAAAAGTAAAAACAGATAATTGTACTTTACAGTATATTTTATACATGCTATAAAATATGAGAAAAAAAACATGTTTCTTATAACTTAGGGCTGAATTTTCAATCGTTAGATAGCTCATATCTGAGGACTAAATATGTGATTTGTCAAGTCAAATTGTTATTCCTTTGGGTTATCTGACGATTGAAAAATCAGTCTAAAATATGAGCGTAAGTGAAAAGTTATTTGTATAGATTACATAGTATGCCTGCCTGCTCTGCCTGTCCTTCCCGAAATCGACCATCATAATATCCGAAAACCTATAATAACTCTCTGTTTATGTTGTCAGGACATCTTTTAGATCAAATAATGACGAACTGTGTGAACTGTGATCAAGTACAGAAGCACTACACCCACGCTTTCTTTGATGCCGTAAGAAAGAACTATCCAGAAGATTACCAGGAGTACAAGAAGAAATATGACCAAGATGGAAAACATATGGCAACGCTTGAAAAGGCTATATTTTCTACCTTTTGAATGCATTTTTGATTCAGTCCCTATCTTTAATCAGTTTCTTGTATCCCAGTGTAATTATTATTGCCACGTCTGTCTGTCTGTATGTTCACGACAATCTCTAAAACTACTGAATGGATTTTCGGAACGGATGGATTTTAATTTATCGACAAATTGGTTCCTTAGGATGGGGTAGATGTAATCATTTGTTAAGTTTTTATGGAAATTGGTTGAAATATGACGTTGAAGGTGTCGGAAAAAAGCTGTCATCGAAAATGCCTAATCTGTTGGAGATATATTTATTAAATGTTTAATAGACTAGTGCCGATAAGTTTTGAAACAAAATAAATTTATAGTACGATGAAACCCATTGGAAAAGGAAGAGAATACAAGAGAAATAAAAGGAAAAATAATTTACGGGTGATTTGAGGTCGGGAAGTGAAGGGGGTGAGTTTTTAAGGGTGGAAAACGGTTTATTTCGATTTTCAGCAAAACTACAAGTCCTGTTGAAAAAAGTCAAATGGCAAAGTGGTAGGTAATAAAAAGATCTACAACTTATTTACACTTTTTTCACATAAACTCAAATTTTATGTGAAAATTCAAATAACCAAATTTTTGCTTTTTTATTTTTATCTTGTACAAAATACAGTTTATACAGTTTACAATAAGTTGCATGCAATACATATAAATTACATATTTAGGCGTTCAATATAGTATTATGCTAAAGTAAGGTATGTTGATCCATGAAAGATTGCAAGCATTGGACCCCAAACTAGGCAGAGCCTGTATCTTGGTGGTCCGTATTTTGTTTCGTACACATTTTTGGTATTGGAGTTTGGCGCGCTTTCGTACCAGAGAACAAACTTAAAATTAAAGTTAGTTAATTTTTAGAATTAGAATAAGTAAAATATAATAATTAATTATTTATAAACAACAACAAAAAAAAATTAAAATAAATAAGGTAATTATATAAAAAAAGTACGTAATATAAAACATGCCACTTAATAACTCAAAATTTAATTCAGGAATATAGTTCACGTATTTAGATATCAACACAAGAGTGGGAAATGTTATAATTTTTATCAATATGTTATTTGATATGATAGATTAGATCCATAAACATTAAATCAAATACAAGTAATACCATTTCATTACATTGATCGAAGTAGAATAATGATGATAATTAAAGACATAAAAACAAAAAAAAGTATTTTTTCACGAAATTTAGTGAAAACTTTCCTTTTTATGTCCCAAACACACTATAATTTTTTTCATTTAAAGTCTTTACTTTTTTCACCTTATTTTGACTTAATATCGAAAAATTAACCCTAATTTTCAATAGAAAATTCTCGCGTCAAGATATCAGCTTTTTTTTAAAGTCAATGTGCTTTTTGTTCATTGAAATCTATTCTTTCTGTCATTTTTTTACATTATCAGAAATAATAGATTTCAACGAACAAAAAGACGTTAAAAAAAGGTGATATTTTGACACGAGAATTTTCGATTGAAAATTAGGGTTAATTTTTCGATATTAGGTCAAAGTAAGGTGAAAAACTAAATTTGAAGGTTATGTGAAAAACGTGTAAATACAACAGTTGCAGATCTTCTTATTACCTACAACTTTGCCATTTGACTTTTTTCCATAGGACTTTTAGTTTTTCTGGAAATCGAGATTAACAGTTTTCTACCCTTAAAAACTCACCCCCTTTACTTCCCGACCTCAAATCGCCCGTAAATTATTTTTCCTTTTATTTTTTGTTATATTTTCTTCATTTTCCAGTGAGTTTCATCCTACTATAAATTTAATTTACTTTTGACCATTTTACCATTTTCAGAGGGAAAATCCCGAGTCTTTAATGGGATTATTTCTTTTTTATAGATCTACAAAAAAGTCGGCGATGACACATAGACATAATATGTGTCTTTTTTTTATTTTCCTTACAGTAGCTGTGCCGTACACCATACAGCCTATCATCCGATCGGCATGACGCTACCGATTGGATCAGTTAGAACATGACACAGTTTATAAGCTGTCATGCCAATTATTATCTACGCCCATGAACACGGTCAGTCCAATCGATTACCGATTGGATCAGATAGAACTTGCTATAAACAGTATATATATATATGTCACCGTAAAATTGTAAAAACCGTTAGATTGTAATAAAACTAGTCAAATTGTAAAATGTTGATAGACTTCCGACGCGAATATTCTGCCTATAATTTAACAAAATAATTTTCATTACATTATAAATTATATTTTTAATTACAATTTTACGGTGACATATTATATAAGCCCTCGTGCCAATTAGACACGCTATACACGGTCAGTTCTAACTAATACAATCGACTAGCGTTTGGATCAGTTAGAACTTGACTTAAACAGTTTATAATCTCTCATGCAAATCTACGTTCATACACGGTCAGTTCTTACTGATCCAATCGCTTTGGGCGGCCGATTACACCATAGGCAGTAGGCCACACTAATTATAAAATTAAAGCAGAATTATCTATAAATTATTAAACTGAAAATTTTCCTGTATTTTGTGATGCAGAATGTTAGATGTACCAAAAATATCCTAGACATTCCAAACATTTTATTTGCGTTACTGAAATATTTGTAATTTTACTAAAAATATTAATTTAAATTGTACTTTTGTTTTATTATAAAAACCTGACACAAATTCTTTAGTATATGAGTGTACCTTGGCGTCTTAAGTTTCAATAAAGACGGTTATGTGACAAGAATAATAAAGGTACTCGACGACCTCTGTGACTCGGTTGAGCGTGTTGGTGCTCAAGCCGGGGGTCGCGGGTTCAAATCCCGCCGAAGGAACAAAAAGTTTTCTGTGTTCCTGGGTCATGGATGTGTATTAAATATGTGTATAATATAATAAAAATCTTAAATATATGTATAGTATAAAAGTATTAAAATTTCCGTTGTCTGGTACCCGTAACACAAGTTCTTCGAGAACTTACCACGGGATCAGATTGACGTGGTGTGATGCGTTCATAGATATTATTATTATAAAGGTACTACTACTAAGGGAATCTAATTCGTAAGCAGGTAGAGTGGTCTCATAAGCTATTTGTATTATAATGACGACATGCAGTCACAAGTCACAACAAAATTGTCAGTGACATGACAGTTTCATAATTTAGACTAAACTCAACCTGCATTTAAGAATAAGATTCATCTGAGATACTTTCTATACTATCTATACTAATATAATAAAGATGAAAAGTTTGTTTGTTTGCATTGAATAGGCTCTGGAACTACTGGATTTTTGAGTTTATCTCCTCTCTCTGGGCACCTTTTCATTAAATTATTAGCTTTTGCCCGCGGCTTTGCTCGCGTGGAATGTGTTCTTGGAGAAAAAACTTCTTCGGCAATTAACTCTACTCACTGTAATATAACTGTAATAAAACATTGTATTCAATATTGTATATAGAAGTAGGTATATACCTACTTCTATATACAATATTGAATACAATGTTTTTTGGGGTTTCGTACCCAATGGGTAAAAACGGGATCTATCACCTCGACGCGATATGCGAGATCGCTTGATAGGAATGTAAATTTTACAATACCTTCTTAATATAAGATATTAATTTAAAATGAATGGCTAGCAATGTGTATGAAATCCTTAAAGTGAGTAACGTATGCTGTCAGCTGTCAAAACAAGCAACAACATTATCTCCGTGTTAAAAATTATTTTAAAATATTTAACTAAAAATCTGTGTGATAATTGTGCCAAAAACTAAGTGCCAAGTGATACAGTGATAAGTGAAAATTTTACTCTATCAAAAAATCTTGTATCGAAGCGTAAATCACAAAATTAAAATAGAGTATGTCCTCTAGTGTCTGAAAACAAAGATTATACTAAATAACTCCAACAAGAATTTATAAAGTACACCAGTAGCATATTTATTAGTACATCTTACATCGTAATACAGGATTATAAACATAAAGCTAAAATAAACTAGAAAAGAAAACTTAAAAATTAAAGATAAAATTCAAATATTGTCAACGTATCAACGGCGCACCACTGACATTTTGGTATGAAATAACAGACTTCCTCAATTATTTAATAAATATAACAAACTCAGATTTTAAAGTTTACAATGGATATGTCTACTAATGAATTTGTTACACTACGAAGACATGGAAGATCAAATTCGCTATCAAACATTGGGCATTCCTTCATACTTGATGCTTCTATGAGTAGTTTACCAAATAATTCACTTATTGATTGTAGTATAGAATGTATTGAACACACAAATCAAATCAAGAAATTAGAGGAAGAATTATTGGTAGCTAACAATGAAATTGAAAATTTAGGTCTAGAAATCTTAAGTTTAAAAAATGAACTAGAAAAAAAAGACAAAATTATAAACACATATAAAAAGTTAGAAAACAGTAGCTTCATCACACCAAATACAAGAAGGAAAAGTAGAAACAAGTTGTATGACCTTAACAGGTGTCAAAATATAGAAATTACACCAATGAAAAGTAACAATAACAAATTAGAACACACAATGGATACGCATACCGACAATTATTACAAACAAAAATTATCTTCAAATCAGACTAAAAAAATGACAGGTATGACAGATAATACCACACAGACAATACAAATAAATGATACGTTTAGCAGCCAAGCGGAAATCTATCCCTCGCCAAAGACAATACATAGAAATGTCATTGAAATGTCAAACAGCAATAAGAAGGTGAAGAAGAACTGTACACAACAAAATAAAAACAAAATGTGCATTCTCAATACAAAACCCTATAACAATATGCTTAATACCGTGTTGAAACTTTTTGGAAATAACTTTAATTTATGCCATTACAGCTCTCCGCATTCTAACACTGTAAACATGATTAATGCATTAGATAACAAGATTGTCAATTACACTTTAAGCGATTTTTGTATAGTGTTCATAAGTGAAAATGACTTTACTGTTACAAAAGATTATTTATTTTAGTTATTAGTATAAGAAACATGCTTCAGAATTACAAAAATACAAATATAATTTTATGTCTTCCCACATATAGATTAGGATATAACATGTATAACTGGAGAGTGGAGCATTTCAATAATTTACTATATTTAGACACAATAACCCATGAACATGCTTATATACTAGATAGTAATAAGAATCTGAAATATGATTATTCTATGTTTAAAATGTACAATGGAACCTTAAATAAAATTGGCTATAATATTATTTTTAATGACTTATATAACTGTATAAATGAAATCTTGACATATTACAATAATCATAATTCACAAATGAAAGATAAGAATGTTAATTGCTCCTATATAAACTGTAAAAGCCCTACTCAACTAAATCACCAAAATGTTAATTGCTCCAGTGACTTTTTTCTTAACCAATAAGTTACTTATCCTTCATCAAAACATTGCTGGGCTCTTAAATAAATGTGATCTCCTCACTGCAAATTTACATGAATTAGCGAATAATGAGAGACCCGTTGACATCATTTGTATAACAGAACACTTTATTAGATCTGGATACGAAGAACACTTATTGGTGCCTAATTATGTATTAGGAGCTTGTTATTGCAGAGAAAATCAAAATAGGGGAGGATCATGTATCCTTATAAGAAAGGGATTACTATGGAATGAACTACAAGATATATCTCAACTAGCAGTAGAGGGTTCGTTTGAATGTTGTGCGGCAGAAATAATAAATCACAATTTAATTATTGTTTGCTTGTACCGAGTACCTAAGCCAAACAACCTAAGTAGCTTTTTAAATAAACTAGAACAGCTTCTCACTTATTTAGTAAAAAAGAAAAACAAGTTGGTTGTTATTGCTGGAGACTTTAACATAGATATATTGAAAAACAACTATGTAACATTTGATCTGGGGTGTTTACTATCAAATTATAATTTTAAACTTGCCATAAACCAACCCACAAGAGCCAGTAGCCAAACTTGTATAGACAATTTTGCACACAATATCACCAGGACATGCAAAACTGAAGTGATTGAATAGGCAATCGGACAAATTTTTTTTTATTGCATAAATGAATAGTACTCTTAAATATGAGTAACTTCTCAGAAGAAACCGTATATCAAAAGTCAATATTTTCAAAGGTACAGCGATTTGTATAAAAAATTTCGCGAGCCTCCTAAAAACGCTCCATACTAAAATCGATATACACATGACGTCACTTGAATATGAAGTAGTATGAAGTAGTATATGAAGTATATGGCCGCAGGAATATATTTGTAAATATCTCCGATATTTGTGCGTTTAAGTTCATACTTACCATAATGAATGTTTTTGTATATGATGTGAGTAAACTAATGATGTAGGTTTTGTTTACCAATTTCGCAAAAAAAAAAAATTTTTTTTTGGTATAAAGACTCGAAGAAATTTTGTATACAAATCGCTGTACCTTTGAAAATATTGACTTTTGATATACGGTTTCTTCTGAGAAGTTACTCATATTTAAGAGTACTATTCATCTATGTAATAAAAAAAAATCAGTCCGCTTGCCTATTAGCCCTATCAGATCACTCTGCTCAGATTATACACTGCCCGACAAAGCAAACACCTGTTATAAAATATTGGCGAATAAAACAGCGAGATTATTGCCCTGAAAACATATTAAAACTAAAAAATTGCTTAAAAAACTTAAGTTTTAGTGATGTTTATAAAAATCTTGCTTATGATTGCTTTATGGAGACCTTTCAGCTATTTTATAATCTATGTCTTCCATATAAATTAATCAAAATACACATTAACAGGAAACTAAAATGGCTGTCCCGCGGAATAAAATTTGGATGTAAAAAGAAAAGAAAATTACTATGGTCATTTAGAAAAGTACCTACACCTCAAAATAAATCAAATCTAATACAATACTCAAAATTATTAAAAAAAATAATAAAATTAACAAAAAAATCTCAGAATAGTTATAACATTAAGATGGCCAAAAACAAGTCTAAAACAGTTTGGAATATTATAAAACAAACAAAATACAATTTACCAAAAGAAAATATTTCTGAAATAACAATAAACGATTGCACATTAACTAATCCTACAGAAATTGCTAATAAATTTAATGACTTCTTTGTAGACAAAATTGACCCCATCTTGGGATATGGCAAAAATGTCACAGAGAACATAATACCCTCAGTAAACTCAATATTTATTCCTCCTAGTATACCTAATGACATTCATAAAATTATAAATAGTCTAAAAAACACTAAAAGTGTAGGTCATGACGGAATTTCAACAAAAATAATAAAATCTGTCGTTAATATTGTTTCTGGTCCTTTGAGCCATATTTTAAACTTATGTATATTAAATGGTGTATTTCCAGAGAAATTAAAAACCTCAATAATTACACCCCTCTTCAAAAAAAAAGGTGACAAGAAAATATTAAAAAATTACAGACCTATAGCCCTAACATCTGTCATATCAAAAATCTTTGAAAAGTACATTTATAAATATCTCTACGATTATTTTGAAAAATATGAAATTTTTTGTAAAGAACAAAAAGGTTTCCGACACAATATTGGTATAAATAGAGCTATTTTTGATTTTTTAAGTACCGTAATGAATAACATGGATAGTGGAAATCCAATATGCTCAATTTTCTGCGATATGACCCAAGCTTTCGATTATATTGATCACAAAATACTTTTTAAAAAACTAGAAGCATATGGTATACGTGGAAATATACTTAGGCTCATAGAATCGTACTTGACGAACAGAAAACAGTATACAGCAATTAAACGGCTAAATTTAAAGACATTGCTAGAGGAACTCTATATATCTGAAATGAGATACCTCATCTACGGTGTACCACAGGGTAGTGTTTTGGGTCCCTTATTATTCTTAATTTATATAAATGACTTCCCTAAATCAGTTAAGAAACCATTGACATTATTTGCTGATGATAGTACTGTAACTATACCCTGTGACAATTTAAATAACTATGAAATTGACATTAATAATATATTGACATCTATTATTTCTTGGCTTAATAAAAATAACCTAAAAATAAATCTAGACAAAACTAATATTATACATTTTACACAAAGAAAAGCACCACCAGTAATTCATGTCCAATACAAAAATAATAAAATCAATAATGTAAATAACACAACATTTTTAGGATTGACAATAGACAGCAAACTAAATTGGAAACCACATTTAGAGCAATTAGGCAAAAAGATAAGCAGCTGTTCCTTTGGCCTCCGTCAATTAAGTTCCATAATAAGTACAGATGGAATATTATCTGCATATCACGGCATGGTTGGGTCACTACTACGATATGGCATTATTTTCTGGGGTAACTCCTCTGATAAAGATCTAATTTTCAAAATGCAAAAGCGATGCATTCGGGCAATGTTTAACCTGGGAGCGACTGATAGCTGCAAACCATATTTTACTAAATATAAGATTCTGTCACTTCCATCACTATACATATTAGAAATACTACTGTTTGTTTATAAAAATCAAGACCTGTTTCCCAAAAATTGTGATTACATAAAAAGAAATAGACGTGATAACAAGAAGTTATTTACCAACTGCTTTAAAACATCACTAGTGTGTAAAAGTATATTGGGTATGTCATCAAAATTATTTAACAAACTACCTACATCAATAAGAAAAAATGATGATAATGTTTTTATTTTTAGAAAAACAGTCAAAGATTTGCTTTTGCAAAAGTGTTATTATAGCCTTGAAGAATACCTGAATGATAATATTGACATGTACTTGAAATCAAATTAATTACAATTTTTCTCCCATGTAATCAGACTTTTACAGTTTATATGGCGGTAGATTCCCATCCAATTGACTAATGAAATTAATGACATTATTTAAATTTAATTTATTGACATCTAATTTATTGACTATGTAATTTATTGACATTTTTACTTTATTCTATCATCAATTATTAATTAAAATTTTACCCCTATGACATTACTTTCATTATGCATACTTAATAATATGACTAATTATAATCTTTTAATCTGCTAATCTACTGTGTGTTTTGTCATCCTTCTATTTCGTAGTTTGTGACATCTGGGTGCTGAAAACAAAATTAAATAGTTAGAAAATATTTTAACCGTATTAAAGTACCTACTAGTAAATAAATATAGATTACCTGTATTTCTTGCACCACATGTAAGGTCACAGGTTTGCGTTCAATTTGGATGCTAAAATAATAAACACAGTTCAGGGCAGCACTATAATAACTTAATTATGTATCAACAATTTGTAGTACAAATCAGAACAAATTGAATACCTTTATTGAGCGCATCTCGAGTAAGTGAACGGCATACGGAGCGAATCATTGTATTTGGATAGCAGTTCAGTAATAATTTATCTTCTTACTTTAACGCAATTTTTTTTTTCTTTTTTATGTGTAATAGGCCTTTTTTAATTTAATTGATGTATAATTAATTACTTAATGAATTTAATTTATGCTATGACTCAAATATCTAATGTTAATACTTATTATGTTAATGTTCAATATCTTTATTTTTGACTTAAGTGATATTGCTTCTTGTAATAATTTTGCACGCCACTGACAAGGCAGAATGTTGGATCCATATAAAGCATCATATTGTAACACCTTTATAAACCACATTTCATGCAATAAATGTTATTCTATTCTATTCTATTCTATTTAATTTGATAAGGATCATACTGTGTACGCTACGAATAGTATTGTTACTCGTAGTATGTACGGCACAGGCCACACTGCCACCACATTATAAATCTGTAATATCTTCGATAATATTGATTTAAATTTCATGCTGTAAAAGGCCATTTTTATCTATATTAAATTACAATGTATTTATGGTACTTAATTGGATAAGGATTAATGCTGTATTGCTAAAAATCGCTTCGTAAATAAGGTTTCGTAAATAATCCATTGAATTCTACCACAAATAATATTTGTCGTAGAATGCAACGGATAAAAAATGTTTATTGTTGGTTATACCTAAGAAGGTTTTTTGTAGACTTTATTAAGGTGTACAATAAAAGTACATTATTTTGATCTATCTCGTAGGGTTCAGCCAGCGTTTTTAATGTAAGCGCAAAAAATGTGTTTATTTAGGACATTAGAAACCTCTAAAATTATCTGTGTACATCTGTATTATGCATGTTATATACCTAAAAACCTTCCCTTTGAATCGCTTTATCTGTTAAAAAAAACCGCATCAAAATCGTTGCGTAGTTTAAAAGATTTAAGCATACATAGGGACAGACAAAAAAAGGGACTTTTGTTTTATACTATGTAATGATATTGACATGCTTACTAAACCAGGATGTAGATTCTGTTTATTAAATCCTACAATAATACAGTAACGTTACAGTCCCGATATGCAAAATGGTGTTCTAATTAACGTTAAACCAACGTCAAACCCGTTTTGATTGATCCAAATTCCAAAAATCATTTTATAATATCAAGACAATAATTACGATTACATTTACAATTCAATCAAAGTAAAAATAGAAGTGTGTGGCTCACTAGTTAAAGTTAACCCTGGGTTAAATATCATATTGTTATCTCTCGTTCTTCGTATTTATGAAAGAGAAGGCATGATATTTTAACCCAAAGGGTCAATTCTGCTTAATAAAACCTGCATTAATATTATAATAATGAAGTTCCGATAAGCTAAAACTGACAAACGGTATTCTCGTAAACGTTTAACCAACGTGATTCTCGTAAACATTTAACCAACGTGAAACGCGCTCTCATTGGTCCAAACTTCATAAAATCAGTTCATGATCACATGTCGCTTCACTTACAATACAATCAAAGTAAAATGAAAGTCTACTTTAACTCGAATATGTGCAAGTGTGCCTAAGTTATCAAAATTGGGGTTAAGATTGGCTTTAATTCAATTTTTTTATTTTTTATTTCTGACCAAATGAAGAACTCGTGCGCTAACTGCGACGTAGTGCAGGAGTATTACGCGCATGTGTTCTTCGACGAAATGAACACGTACTTAACATAAGAATACATAGAGTACAAGAAAAAGTACGACAAAGATGGTAAACATCTAGCAGTTCTTGAAAAAACCGTGTCTAAATATTAGTTTGTGCATTTTAAATTATTTTATTTTATTTATTTTATTCTTTATGTACACAGTAGACATTAAAAACTTACAGACTAAATACAAATGAGATGGTACAAAGGTGTGCTTATCTCTATGAAGAGATCTCTGCCAGCAGACCTAAGACCTAAGGAAAAAAAAAATTACAAAAAGGACACAGGTAGTACAAAAAGAATAATGACAAGATTGAGAAGAGAAATAAATGCTTAAGATAATAATTACATATTTTTAATGAGATTATACATATTAATAAAATATACTAAGTAATACTATAGATACATATTATGGTAGTAGTAATAATTAAAATATTTATATACCTAATGAATGAGATTAATATAAAATAAACTTAAATAAACTATTTTGATTGTAATGACGAAAGAAAATGATTCTTCAGCCTATTCTTGAACGTGCCCACTGTTGGACTCTGCCGCACAAGTTCAGGCAAAGCGTTCCATAGTTGGGCTGCTCTGACAGTAACCGAATTGGCATAGAAATTGGAGTTACACCAAGGAGTATCAAGTACCTTCTTTGGATTGCAAGAGCGTGAAGACCTATCGCTAGGTGCAGTGTAAGAAAATCGCTCAAATAGGTAAGAAGGAGAGGAGGTAAATTTAAGGATTTTGAACAGTAAAGTTAATATGTGAGTATTCCGGCGAAGCTTGATGGGAAGCCATTGCAATTTCTTACGAAACTCAGTAATGTGATCAAATTTGCGCAGTCCGTATATGAAACGAATGCACGAATTCTGGAGACGTTCGAGTTTGCATAAGAGCTCCTCAGTTACATCTAAATAACAGGCGTCGGCGTAGTCTAAGAGCGGTAATAATAAGGATTGTGCCAATAGTATTTTAGTGGAGATAGGGAGAAAATTTTGTAACCTTTTAAGTGCATGCAAGGAGTGATGTAATTTTTTGCTTACTACATTAACATGGGCAGACCATGATAGATTACAGTCAATTATTAAACCTAAATCTTTGGCACTATCGCTAAACTCTATTACACTACTGCAGTACTTTATTTTACTTATGGACCTTAGTTCAATCCTGGAGCGCAACTGTCTGCTGCCAATGAGAAGGGCTTGAGACTTTTTTGGATTTACCAAAAGTCCAAAAGTGTTAGCCCACTTGTCTATACCTAAAAGATCATTGTTTACGTCACTTATCGCAAGCTCGATTTCATCAACACTAGTGTGCCTGTAAATTTGCAGGTCATCCGCATATAAATGAAAGGCTGAGCGGATGTATCTTGTAATTTCATTAATGAAGACTGCAAAAAGCAAAGGCGACAGAACTCCACCCTGAGGAACACCAGCACAAACGCTGGTCCAGTCAGAGCTGATGTCGGCTGTGAATATACGCTGTTTTCTTCCTCTAAGGTAGGAGTTAAACCATGCAATTGTTGATGAAGACACACCCAAAGATCCAAGTATAGCAAGCAGAATGTCGTAGTCAACCGAATTGAACGCACAGCTAAAGTCTAGTAATACTAGAATTGTGAGCAGTTTATTATCCATTGCATACCGTATATCGTCCGTTACTTTTAACAATGCAGTGGTAGTGCTGTGTCCTGGACGAAACCCAGACTGGTATGGACTTAAAATCTGATTGGTATGTAAATAATTAGTAAGTTGAGTGGTAACTGCTTGCTCGAGAATTTTAGAAAGGATAGGTAAAATAGAAATGGGACGATAGTCAGAAGGTAAAATAGGATTGTTGGATTTAGGAAGCGGTATTAAATGTGCATGTTTCCATGTATCAGGAAAAGTACAGGAACTTATGGAAAAGTTAAGTAAGTGCGCTAATACGGGAGATAACAAATCAGCAACTGGCGATAACATGTCCTTACTCAGGCCGTCACATCCAAAAGCTTTTGACGAAATAGAATGTAGACTTGTAAGTACCTGTTGCTCAGAGATATTGTTTAAAACAAAAGGATCGCAAGAAGGAGGTATCTTATTTGAAAGGAAGCTTAAGCAGGCGGATTTATTGGCGTCAGATAAGTGTAAAGGCTGATCAGCAAAGTATTTATTAAGCGCATCAATATTTACTGAAGGAATGGGAGTTTCCGATGTCTTTCCAATTCCTAGGCGTCCAAGAAATTTCCACATCTGTGCCTGAGACAAATTTTCGGCCGAGTCATAAATTAAACGGCGTTTAGCATCCCTGCACATCCTATTACAAGTGTTTCGCAGTTTTTTATAAGCAGAAATATTCCAATCTGTAGGTACACGTTTACACTTGCTCTTGGCTTTGTCACGCTTTTTCATTAATGTTTTGATTTCAGTGGATAACCAAGGTGCAGGTAATCGGTTCACACGAACAGGTTTGATAGGAGCATGTACATCATAAATCTTAGTGACCACATTGTATTCTTGTATAAACAAACGTAACGTTACGTCTAATAATTGAGGAGACGACTACAATAATATGTGATTGAGGTATTCTATTGGATAATCGTTAAAAATTTAGTATTTTATGAGTCTTTTAGTAAAAAGATACATCTTAAATACAAAAAGCTTTTTTTTTTGCTAAATTACAAAAAAATTTACACCATATTATTATACAAAAACATTCGATATGGTAATTTATGTATGGAGTTAAATGCACATTTATGAGATATTTACAATTATGTTCCTGCGACCTTATTTTTCATACGCTTTGTGACGTCACAGTTAGGTACGACTTTTGTATGAAGCGTTTTTATGAGACTTGCAAAATTTGGCAAACCAATCGCTGTACCTATGACGACCTCTGTGGCTCAGTGGTTGAGCGTGTTGGTGCTCAAGCCGGGGGTCGCGGGTTCGAATCCCGCCGACGGAACAAAAAGTTTTTCTGTGTTCCTGGGTCAAGGATGTGTGTTAAATATGTGTAGAATATAATAAAAATCTTAAATATGTGTATAATTTAAAGTATTAAATATATATCCTTTGTCTGGTACCCGTAACACAAGTTCTTCAAGAACTTACCACGGGACCAGATTGACGTGGTGTGAAGCGTCCATAGATATATTATTATATTATATTATTACCTATGAAAATATTGATTATTAGGATACTGTTTCTTCTGAGAACTTACTGCGTCTAAAATTCAGTCATCTAACCTATTGCTTTTTGTTATAAAGCCATTATTTGTTATAAAATTCGAGGCAGCGGCAGCGTCAAAATGCCATGTAATTATTGTGCAGTGGATGGGTGCAGTGTAGTAGTTTAACAACTAAATTTAGTAATTTTTGACCTCTTTACTAGGCATTTAATTCTTAGTCGTTTTGTTTGTAGGAAAAAGCCTCCAGACAGAAAAAAATAGAAAGAGCGTTCTTAAATAAGTATGTATTGCAAATTTCAAAACTACTTATTTAAGAATTTATTAATTTTCCTCGGCTCTGATGTCTTCCTTTTTATTGTATACCTATTCAAATTATTTACGCGATTTAGGATATTTTTAACTATAAAATTGAATAATCGAGAATTCAATGAAAAAAAAAATATTTTTAAATTATTTTATAACTTTGATTGACAAATAAATTACAATAATCCTCATAGATACCCTGACGCATTCGTGAGCAGTCAATGTGATGAATCTGTTACGTAGTAACTATTCATTAATCTGTGGCGATATATCACTTGCATACAAAAACGAAAATACCTACGCTTTATTTGCCTACAAATTTTTTAATAATAATAATATCTGCTTTTTGTAGCGAGAAAAAAGTACCATAAGTACGCGCATAAAGACATGAGATTGTGAAAACGGCCGTGCAACTCACGTTATACTAGATTTACAAGCTCGCGCGAGTGGCGAGGCGAGGCCCGAAGTGAGTCGCGAGGCGAGTGTGTAAACACGTAAGCGTTTACACACTCGCCTCGTGACTCACTTCGGGCCTCGCCTCGCCACTCGCGCGAGAGTGTAAATCGCTTACACGTGAGTCACACGTGACTGCTCATGAATGCGCCAGGGTTGTACCTATGAGGTTATTGTAATTTATTTGTCAATCAAATTCCGAAGTTTGTCGTCTCACGCCGGGCCCTTGAAAGGGGCCTTGGGTGGGGAAACATAACCAGGGGCTATGCCTATACATGTGGAGTTCTAAATTTTGGAAGCGCGCCCAGTACGAATACCGGGCGCAAAAATATAGCGACGCACGGCCGAGGACGGCCAAGACCTAAGGACGACGCCGACGACGCGTGGGGTCCTGGTCCGGGGATCAGGAAGCATGTATGGGTCCACTCCCACCCGCGCCGCTTTTGACAAACACGGACACAACTGACCTGGGAGAGAAAGGATAAGGGAAGGTGTGTTCCCGGGCCCCAGATTTTTGATATCGGGGAGGAATTCGTGTGTCAAATATGTTATAAAATAATTTAAACATTTCTTTACCTTCATTGAATTCTCGATTATAACATTTTATAGTTGAAAATATCCTAAATCACATAAATAATAATTTGAATAGGTATATAACAAAAATGAAAACATTAAAACGAAACAAAATCAATAAGTTCTTAAATAGGTAGTTTTAAAATTTGCAATGCATACATATTTAAGAACGTTCTTTCTATTTTTTTTCTGGCTGGAGGCTATTTCCTACTAAACAAAACTACTAAGAATTAATGCCTAGTAAAGAGGTCAAAAACTACTAAATTTATTGATGTTGGCGAGGTTGATATCGCCAGAGGGCGCTTGACGTGTTAAGATCGGCTCCGTGTCCTTTTTACCCGACTGCGCGACGCAAAGGAGTGGTAATGTGTTTATCAGCCTATGTATGTATGTATGTATGTATGTATGTATGTATGTATGTTCCTTTGAAGCACTATACAGACCAAACGCCTGGGCCGATTTTTATGATTCACACGTCAATCGATTCCTCTTAGTCCGGCGAGTGTCACTAAAGACATGACGTTAGTGAAAATTCAATATGGCGACTACTGGACGCCATATTGTGAAAATGAAAAAAATGAAAGTCAACAAACTATATCAAGTGGGGTATCGTTGAATAGGTATTTTAAAATCATTGTTAGTTTTCTCTCAACATTTTTCGATTCGACTGACCGTTTAGGATCTATATCGATTTAAAGTTGCGTAACAACCATTCTCACATTCCAGTGATGTAGTACTGATGCTGATAGGAAATCCAGTCTGGTAAATAGCTAGCTAGGTACTCATAACTAAAAAGTATAAAATAAAAAATTATAATTTAAAAAATTTAAATTTCAATGGATCCTGACTGTTTAGTTGTTATGTTCCAATAGTATTAATTCAATAATATATTATAGAATTCTAGACCACCGGATATCTAAGTGCTTGTTTTTTCTTTTCAGTTTTAATTATGTACCTACTTAGTTTAGTTCACTTTTTACGCAGTCGGGTTTTTAAATTTTTTAAATTATAATTTTTTATTGAATTAAATTAAATATAGTGAATAAATATAGCACAAATTAGGCTCATAGTGTAAATAAGACTCTAACTATTGTGTGTAAATGTTATTCAAGTGATTCATTCAAGAATGGACAAATAAATTGTAAAAACTATTTGTGTCTGCTAACCATAATTTGACTGTGATTTCGACTCTAACCGTGGGTTACTTGTGACTTGGAACTTTTAAGTAACCTGTGAGTAATAAACTAAGTGCTATTATACAATAATAAGGAACATTAGCAACGAATTAATAAGTCACCAAAAAAAATAATTTTTGTTTGGCTAAGAATACTAATTTCAAATTAATTTTATTTTAAAAACATGGAATTCTTTTTCCATAAGTCCATAGTAATTTGTTTATTGATTAGTGTTACATTTTCATCGCATTTCAATCTTTTGCGGCATAATGGATACGTAAAAAATTCGAGTAATTATGGAATATGAGTACCGTCGTGGCAGCAACGCGGCACAAGCGGCACGCAACATCAACGACGTACAACGGAGCTAACACTACAAACCAACGCACCACCTGTTATTGGTTTGCTCGCTTCCGTTCTGGAAATTTTACGACCTGAAAAATGAACCTCGCGGTCGTCCGAAGACTTTGGTCGACAATGACGAATTAAAGGCGATTGTGGAAGCTAATGATACACAATCTACGGCTGAATTAGCAGCAGCTTTCGACGTTAGCGTCAAAACAATATTGGTACATTTGCGTCAATTTGGCAAGGTAAAAAAGCTTGACAAATGGGTGCCCCACGAACTCAATGATCGCTAGCGCAAAGTACGCGTCGAGACATGCCTTGCACTGCTCAACAGACACACAAATGAAGGAATTTTGAACCGCATTGTTACCTGCGATGAAAAATGGATTCTGTTTGATAACCGCAAGTGCTCAGCAAGTTGGTTGGATCCTGGTTCAGCACCTAAACCTAAATGAAAACTTACCCCTAGAAAAGTGATGGTCACTGTTTGGTGGTCTAGCGCCGGTGTGATTCATCACAGCTTCTTACCAAATGGGGTGAGCATTAGGTACTGCAGATGTGTACTGTGAAGAACTGAACACAATTATGGAGAAGCTCGCACATCTCCAACCAGCATTGCATGGTCAATCGCTCGTCTTCGCTGCTCCTGCACGATAACGCGCGACCTCATACTGCACAGCACACGGTCTCCAAGTTGCAAGAACTGGGGTTGGAAGCCCTCCGTCATCCGCCATACTCACCAGACCTTGCGCCTACAGACTACTTCTTTTTCCAGAATTGGGATAACTTCTTGGCGGGAAAAAAATTCAATACCCGAGAGGCAGTACAAAATGCCTTTGAAGAATTTACTGCCTCCCGTCCAGCTGATTTCTTTAAGAAGGTCATCAATAAACTGCCACTGCATTGGCAAAGATACATTGATTGCATGGGCGATTACTTCGATTAAAACAAATAAAAAATACATAAAAAAAATTGTTTAAATTTTTTCATTCAAAACGGCAATTTCATAGGTAAAGACCTAATATAAACGTGAAATATTGTGAGGCTGGATGGATGGATGTTTCTAACACTTATCACACAAAAACTACAGAACGGATTTTGATAAAATTTGGTATGGTAGTAGCCTGATCTCTGGATTAAAATATAGGCTACTTCTTATCCATAAAAAGTACAGTGTTCCCGTGGGATAATGTATTTACGCGGGCGGAGCTGCGGGTAACAGTCTTAAATATATGTATTATTAGGTTAAATTTAAGATTGATTCAAATATTTAAGAGTTTTTAATTATATCCACTTTATAATTATGCAGATTGGACTTATTTTTGATCGTATAAATTGATTTTTAAGTAATTCTCACGTGCGACTGCAGGTGTGCAATGTAAATAACAGGTGCAGTCGTTATCATTGCACGTGAGCCTGAATTACAACACCTGCATTGCATGTGTGCTCATCTGTGTACAGAGGTCTCGCCGCTCTCGGCCCAGTCGATCTCGAAGTCGGTCTAAGTTAGTGGTGTTCTGCCTTTTGGCGCCGAAACTATGGGTCCGTGGGGCCCGAGTGCCAAGCTCCTTTTTAAAGGTCTGGTCAAAAACTGGTCGACAAAACCAGTGACCCTAAGGCCCAGCATACCTCGTCAAACGAATCAGTTTTGCCATACAGTTACTCTTAGGTACTCTACCTGCAGTCTCCGACCTATATACAGTTTTTTATCTGTAGCTCTTTTTTTATTTCGACAATTAATTTTAAATAATTTCGATAATTGTGAAGTGTTTTTAACCGACTTCCAAAAATGGTTATACGTTCGGCCGTATATTTTTTTTTTGTATGTTCAACGATTACTCCGCCGTCTGTGGACCGATTTTCAATATTTTTTCTATGATATATAAGGTGTAATCCCAAATTGGTCTTTTTGATATCAGAGTGGTGACCTGATGATGGGATCCATGAGGAATCGAGGGAACTCCTCGAAATTTATATGAACATATATGGTGATTTCGACTTTTTCTGAAGTAGTTCAAGCATATGCTACCAAAAAATAGATTTTGCTCCTGGGTCCAAAAGCACTGAACAGAACTCTTGACTCCTTATAGATACATGTTTGGGGATTTCGGCGTTGTTTAAAGAACTGCAAACATATTATGCCACTATGTCAATTAGAGTATTCATCATCATCACCACCATCATCACATCATACATCATCACATCATACATCATCACATTATGATGGTGTAAAAGGTACTTATTATAGTATTTTACACCGACACGGACATCTTTGAACATTACTATGATGTTTGTGGAAATATTTCCAAAATTCTTTAGTCGTTGTAAGAGATTTAGTATGATAAGTACGATGAGAAAAAAAAGTAAAAGGAAAAATTTATTTGTTTATAACAAATTGTTTATTACATAAACAATGAAAAATTAAATAAAACATTTTTTATATATATTATATAAAATAAAAAAAAATATTTAAAAAAAGAAAATGGTTCCTTAATATTAATTAGAAGTGGGAGAAAATAATTGTTAATTAACAAATGCGTTTTTCTTCAATAAAAATAGTTTTTTTAAGAAACGGTTTTTTTAAATCATAATTATCATTAAAGATTATGTTGTCAAAAAAAATTAAAATTATTTCATAAACAACGCATTTGTTTATAACAATTATTTAAACAATAGGAGATAAAAATTATTAAAAATAATTTTTAAGTAGTTTCTGATCATGAGAAAACAAATCAATAATAATATTTAAAAAAAAAATCAATGTTAATAAAGATTTATAATTTTTCATCTTAGTAAATTGTTAATAAAAAAACGAAAATTAACATTTTTTTTTTAATTTTTCTAAGGGGAATTTATTCTAAGACCTTTGAGAAATAGCTTCATGAAAGGAAAAATCTCAGATTAATAGTTTAACAATTATCGCATTTGCAATGTTAATGTTCATGCTACAAAAAATTGTTGATAAATTAATGGATAACTTATTGAAAACACGCGATATTTATTTATTTATTATTATTTTTTTTGACCACAGATTATTGTTCATTGATCTGACCTGTAGGCGTCTGAATTTTTTCAATTTTAAATTTTCATATTTAATAAGTTTATATGAATAAATCCGAAGGGGACGTGGCTTGCGAAAGCCGGAGTTCCTGTTTTCGGGCGTATTTTCAACCCTCTGGGAAAAATTTAAATATTTATTCTATAATTCCGGGAGTCGGAACTTTTTTTAGGAAATATCCTCGTCTTTTTGAATCCTTTTTCAAATTTGAAAAATTTTTAGTAGTGTTTGAGAAATTTGCAAAAAACTCAACCTCCTTTTTATTTTTAGTTAATTGTTTATAACTTTCGCAATTTTTGCAAGGTGAACTTCATTTTTTGTCAAAAATCATCTAGATGCCATTCCAAATCGAATGACACCTCAATCATAATTTTCGGAGACTGCTGAAAAAAGTTGACCAAAAAGGCATTTGTTGTCTAGACTATAACACAAGATCTTCGAGAGAAATTAGCACGAGACCAGAGGGGCAATTCTGCTAAATAAAACCTGCATTAATACAATTACAATCAAGTCGCGATACGCTTATACTCCCAAACGGTGTTTTTATGAACGTTAAACCAACGTGAAACGCGCTCTGATTGGTCGAAACGTCATAAAATCCGTTCACGGTAACATGACGCTACACTTTCAATCCAAACAAAGTGAAATTGACTCTTTAAATTGTCTACTTTAAATACGAGAATTGAGGTTCTGATTGGAGTGTCATGGAAGCGTTTATAGATATTATTATATTTTTGCCATACATACATGGGAATGTTTTTTTTTTTACCTATAAATAATGTGATACATAATAATTAATAAGCCAAATAAATATTAAATAAACTAAATATAACTGTACCTACATAAAAAAATATACAGCCGAACGTATATAACTGCCTCCTTTTTTTGGATTCCGATAAAAATATGTAGTTTCATATAAATATAATGATATATTATCATATATGTATAGGAAAAATTCATATTTGTCTGTCTTCCACTGATCAAAGTCGCAGGCAAAACCTATAGAAATAAAAACTATTTTTTTTTATGTAATTTATTATGCATTGAAATCGCGTTTATTTTTAGCAAGCTTCGGCTAAGAACTCACGGAGCGATTTTTAGTCGCGCCTGCCTGGGTCAGCTCATAACGAAACGAGACAATACGTGACGCGGGCTGTATTTTTAAAAGTAGTGTTTCAAAGTTGACAAGAATATAACACTTGTTTCATTGCTGGTCGTTTGACACTCAAACTCTTGCAATTGAGTAGAGAATAAAGTTCAATTTTGAATCCCTATATTAAAAATTCATCGCAACGTCTGGTATCGTCTCGTTTCGGTTTGGGCTGACCTTTACACTTGAGTCTATTTTATAAATAGGTCAGTTTCTTAATTACGTTGTCGGCGTATTTTCCTTTGGGGTCGTATTTGGCTTCGAGTGCCTCGTAAATTTCTGGGTAGTCGCTTTTGATAATTATTATCAATAAGTGGGAGTAATGCTTTTGTCTCGCGTCACACTCATTGCAGCCGTCCGCGTAGAACTCGGTCATGTGAGCTGGAAAAAAATCATCATCACTACTGAGTCACGGGTCTCTCCTCAATACGAAGATTGTTAGTTGAATTAGGGTTAGTTCACACCGAAACGCGACGAGACGCATCGCTTCACGCACAACGTACGACGGCATCCTGCGCAGCGAAGCGTCGTACTGCCAACGATTTTCGAAGCAGCGAACAGTATCTTCATGCATCGTCACGTCGCGACGCGTTACGGTGTAAACTGACCCTTAAAGTCTACCACTCTATCGTTTAACCTACTGTACAAGTTGGCAGAATTCGGGTCGATTCTGTCTGGGAGCACGGTAGAGCCCACGCCAAGACGAGCTAAGCGAAGTGCAAGGACACTACCAGACCACCTTTTCTCGAAGCGTTTCATCAATTATTGTAACCCTCATAACTCGGGTTTGGATTATACCAGATACACAAAAATTTCTGGATATGTTCCCAGTAGCGGACTATTTAAACATGTAAAGTGTTGATTATATAGGTCTTATAATTAAGATTTTAGTGATGTCTAAAAAACCCTGATTTCGTCACTGACTCACTGATAATCAACAAAATTATAGGATACTTCCGGATGTCCCAGAAAGCTGAAATTCGTTAGGTATATAAGCTAGTATTAGCACATAACCAACATAAAAATTGTCAAACTTGGAACTTTTATCCTCCAACCCCATAAACTAGGGGATGAAACTTTGTAAGAGACTGAACTAGAGGTCCGAAAATATTATAGTGATCCGTGTTATAAACAGTAACAATAAAATAAAAATAAAATAAATATACTATCATAACAACTTTGGAAAAGAATTGAAATCCCACCAAAACATATTCATGTAAAGTAATGCCAAGACGATACCATTTGACTCGCACTGTCAAAAAGCGATTAGATCTCATGTAAAACCAAGCTTCTGACTCTACCAAACTTCTAACTCTACACGCCTCAACTCTACAAGCTCACAAACTCTACACCTTAGTCAAGTTATGTGGCTTGGCCATAACTGTGCCAATTTTTACAGGAGTTAGGAGGTCGGACAGATAGACAAACAGACAGATGGATGGACAGAGCGAAATTATAAGGATTCCTTGTAGTACTGCGGAACTCTAAAAACGTACCTTTAACACGACTCGCGAAATCACTACAAGGTCCTTGGTCTACTAAGCACTTGAAGAAAGCATCTAACTCAGCTCTGTTGTCCAGCAGTTTCCCGTAGTTATCATCGTCGATGTCATCATAGGCTGCAGCCAGTGCCACGCAATACAGGACTAGTAGAAGTTTCATTGTATCTGTAAAATTATGACGTTTTGACACAGATTAAAGAGGAACCACAGATGTATAATATTAAAAAGAGGAACAGATAAACAGCTACATGGTAAGCTCTCAATTTGATTACACTACTACAAGTATACGGTGAATGTATGCGTGTCCAGTGTCCACAAATTTTTTATTACGTTCGAATGCTTGAACTTTACCAGACTTTTCCATTATTGTCTCTCATGTGAGATTGAGAATTGGGATATATGATGGAATAAATTGTGTTATATTAAGCTACTGATTGGTGTTGATTTTCATGACGACAAATAACAAATTTTTGATATTATATTTTTGTCTTATTATAGTTTCAACTTTTTAATATTAGAACATTACGTCGTCTAACTAACTAACGACGTTACGTTACAATGTTGCTTCGTTCTGCAGTTGTATGATTTGACCTTTATAATTTTCCCAACCAAAATAAAAGCTGATGTGGATGTAGATGATTTTTAGTTCATTTATAAGTAAATGAACTAAAAAATTGTAATAGCTCTAACAAAATATTTACAAGTTTTAACTCATTTTCTTCACGTGAAAGACATGTTATAAATTATCATACTGACCTTTGATTAATTATTTATTATATAGACACGTAATATCCTTACAAAACTGACAGTATTTCTGTGCCGCGACACACATTGACATTTTTCATTATTGTTACATTTGACTCCAATAGAAAAAAAATATTAAAGGGAGCCTTCTTAATTCAATAGCAAAGAAAAAGATGACTAGGTTTGTCTGACAATACACGGGACGCGTAATACGTGATACTCGTCGACCGGCTCGTTGCATACCATATAAAAATTGGCCCGACTGCGGTCTTTACTTTTTACGCACTAATACCATATCTACCTCTTTGTTAATATAATACATATATGATACTGACCTGATAAACAGATGATGATACCAAATTACAGTAGTTGTTTCAAGTGTGAACGATATATTATATACACTCAAATTACAAAGCATTCAACTATAAATTCATTCAGGTATGTGTTTACGAAATAGTTGATACAAGGTGGAAAATTACTATTAATTATTATTAATATTGTACAAGAAAATGCCTATTCCTTGAACTGATTTTATCCTCGTCTTTGCCTGTATTAAATAACATTGTGCATACATCATACGATTAAAGTACTTTTGTTTAAATACTCTGTGTAATAGTGAAACTCGCATCAAAATTCGTCAACTTATAGTTTACTTTGTGGGAATAGTGGAAGCCCCAAAGGGAGAAGCCCCCAGGGTTGTCTCACACTATACCAAGTTAGACGATTTTAGACTCAACTTTTGGATTATTACAGAGTTTATTATAAGCCTCTATTATATAACATCTTAATAACCGACTCCAAAAAGGAGGCGGTAATACGTTCAACTGCATATATACATATATACATATATACATATATATAGGGTGGCCTGGAGATTGACGTCAATAAAAAAATAGGTCCCACGTATCGTGGGGTTTCCGAATCATCCCCATGTATGTTCCGTGAATTTTCATAGTTTTCGAGTTATAAATTTTTTCTGAATTTTTGAGAATTTTCAACCTGACCAACTTAAAAAATTTCTACAAAAAAAGTAGAAGATTTTCTTGAGTTTCTTTTCTTGCAACTGAATTTTAAAGTTGTACTTTTATGCATAAAATAATCAGGTTCATGACTGATGAAAGTTACGGAAATGTTGGGTTAAAGTGAATGCACTAGTCTCTCACCTTTGATAATTATAAAAGAAAGTAATACTTAATGAGCTACTTTGGCTAAAATCGGCCTTCAAAGACAGCGAGATGGAAAAGTCTTAAAATCCATCCATCCATCCATCGCCATCTGATTACAAATTTGTTTTTTGACCAATTTATCATTCCTAAGACTAATTAGTTATTTAACTAACCGAAAATCACTGCAGAAAAGCTAATATTCAAACATTTGGAGGTTTTATTTATTTAGTTTAATTTAAGTTAACTAAATTTTGCGCGATCCGCTCTCGCGGATCATGGGTAGTAAAATACCTTAATGGGCCGAGAGGATAAGAGAGAGACCCAGATAAACTGACCTCAACACCATCGAATTTTTCATTAAACACAATCGGGTCAACAAAAGCTGAGGCAGAAGATTGCAGAAACCGAACGTGTTGTGAGGGAGAACAGAGAAGCTTTTAGACAATTGAAAGACAATTTATTACGTAGGTGTAGAATGTGTATTGCTGCTGGAGGTGTCCACTTTGAAAATCTTTTGTAAATTTTAAAAATAAATAAAAAATTACATTATAATCTGTGATTTATTAACACTTATCAACTACTTCTTACTAAAACTTATCTCACCCAACCTCTGAAGCTATTTGTTAGTAAGTTTGCAGCATTCTCTATCATTCATAAAACTTTAGTAATTTTAAGAATTTTCCACCTCGCTGTCTTTGAAGGCCGATTTTAGCCAAAGTAGTATAAGTATTACTTTTTTTTATAATTGAAAAAGGTGATAGACTAGCGCATTTTTGAGGCCTATTAAGGAGCCATGAAGTCACCTTTAACTTAAAGTTGAAAATTTCAGTCATAATTAATCGAACGTCAATTTTTCACTTTAACCCAAAATTTCCGTAACTTTCATCAAAGTCATGAGCCTGATTATTTTATGCATAAAAGGACAACTCTTTAAGATTCAGTTACAAAAAAGAAACTCGAAAAAGTCTTCTATTTTTTGTAGACATTTTTTAAGTTGGTCAGGTCGAAAATTCTCAAAAATTCAGAAAAGAAATCATAACTCGAAAACTATGAAAATTCGCGGAACATACATGGGGTGATTCGGATGCCCCACGACACGAGGGACCTAATTTTTTTTTTTGACGTCAATCTCACGGCCACCCTGTATTATCATTACATAGTTTAAATAGTTAATAGAATCAGGCGTTACTTTGCGGAAATCCTTATCATAAAATTAATTAATATTATGATTTAAAGCAGTATTCCGCCAAATAATATCCATAACCTGCAAGCATAAGCATGCGTGAGTGCACGCATGAGCATGCGTAACGCACCTCCCTCCTCCCACCTGCTTATGCGTGCACTCACATGCAAGATCGTGCAAACACCACCACCACACAAGCAACAATGTCAGCAAGATCCTGCAAAGCCCCACACCACCATGCAGGTTGCAAAACTCGACGCGCGTTTCGCCCCGAACACGGAGCATCCTCAGGAAGTGGATCTCTCTGATGAGTGAGGTTGCTCGCGCGCGGTAGCAAAAACGGCGTACGCGTTATCGCGATAGAGGAGCTCGTGTTTTTAGTGATTTCGGAACAGAGAGGGCCGTCCCTCGCCCATGCTCGAGAGCGATGAGGCCTGGCAGGCGACGGTCTCTTTCTGCGAAATGACGGCTTCACAGAAAGAGACCGTCGCCTGCCAGGCCTCATCGCTCTCGAGCATGCAGCGCACCACACTCGAGAGCGAGAGGTCCCGCCCAAGCACTGCCACGAGATCGTGGCGCTGCACGGCCCATCGGTCGCACACCTCTAGGGTGTGTTGGGCCGTGTCCTCCGCAGCGCAACAATGGTGGTAGGCTGGCGTAGGCTCCCTCCTGGCAACCTTACGCAGGTACGCACCGAAACATGCCCGGTGAGCACCTGTGTAAGGCGGAAGGTCAGGGGTTTCCACTTGCGGCGCATCCACGCCGTAGGATGCGCCGCAAGGACTGGATGCAGTGCCGCGGCCGTATGTTGGCCGTACGGCGACTGCTCCAGGACCTCACCCCACCTTCGTAGCAACCACTGTTGCCCCAGCCTCCGCACTCGCAAGAGCTCCTCACAGGTCTGGACTCGCCGAAATATGCCCTCCTCTCTGACGCGAAGAGGTGCACCTCGGCGAGCACTGACGCCTGGAGCTCCCACGGCGGATCTCCAGCCAGGACAGTAGCTGCCACCTAGGAGACCGTGCGGTAACCCCTGATAACCCTCACCGCTATGACCCACTGCACCTTCCGCAGCTGGGCCTTATTGCGAGCGGTGAGGGAATATCCGCCCAAATAGGGGCTCCGAACAAGGCTATACTCCAACAAACTCCGGAGTATAGCCGCCTGCAGGCATCGCTGGGCCCTCCTATATTAGGTAGGAGTCGGCCCAGCGCTGACGCCGCCCTCACGACCTTCGGCCCCAGTTGTTAAAAATGGGTCCACCAAAGTTCCACCTCTCGTCTAGGGTGAGTCCGAGACACTTAAGGGTTGGACTCACCCTGACCTCCGTCTCTCCGATAAGGAGTCGTGCTCTGGGCAGGCTCGTTTCCTCCCGGGTCCACGGAAGAGCAGGGTTTCGGTTTTGTTCAAACGTACCCGAAGCCCCAACCGCTCTATGCGGCTGTCTACGAGAGATACCCACCTCGGCGAGCCGCGCAGCCTCCTGGTAAGTTCGTCCCCGGGACGTGACATAGGTGTCATCCGCATAGCAGATGACATACATCCCGGGAAGAAGGCCGCTCCGCAGGACCCAGTCGTAGCCGACGTCCCAAAGGTTCGAGCCCAGAACCGAACCCTGGGGGACGCCGCACTCGACTCTCCGCCTCTCTACGGACCCCGCCTGGTCCTCGTACACGATCTCCCTATCGGAGAGATACGCGTCCAACAGCCTCCCGATATACGGAGGCACGTCGAAGAAATTCAGTGCCTCCCGTATCATGCTGTGGGAAAGGCTGTTGAAGGCATTGGCGATGTCCAAGGACACCGCCACCGTCACCTCCCTCCCGCGTTCCGCCTCACCTGTCACCGACTTGAGGCGCCTTATTGCGTCGACGGTTGACCGACCGGCCCGAAACCCGCACTGCGAATCTGACAGCCCGGGCCCCGGGCCTTCCTCCAAATGCTGAACAAGACGGGAGGCTAAGACACGTTCGAACGCCTTGCCCGTTACGTTCAGCAGTACAATCGGTCACACCGCCGACGCACAATCCGGTGGTCGCCCGCCCTTTGGCAGCAGGACGAGCTGACCCTCCTTCCATGCCCTCGGGAACTGACCGCACCGAAGACAGCGGTTAAACAGTTCCCGAAGGCTATCTCCGAGGTACACGAAAGCTATCGACAGAACTCTTCCGTGCACCCCGTCCGGACCGGGCGCCCTCTTCTTGCTACGGAGGCGGGACAGAACCGCCTCCATCTCTGCGTCGGTGACAGGTGGCGGAACACCCTCCTCCATCGAGTTCGGCGTCCGTCGGGCCATCCGCGGCGGAGCGAAGACTACCGGGGGGTCCGGGAACAACTCCCGGACGATGTTCCCCAGTAGCTCTGGCTGGAGCGTTTCCGTCAAGGGGACCGACTGGACGCGAAGTTTGTCTCGCGCCCGTTTGCACGGTCGACCCCAGGGGTCGTTCTCGATCCCCTCTACCAGCTCCAGCCACGCTCGCTCCTTGGCTAGACTGATAGCCTGCTGCAGGATCTCTCGTTTCGCCCTGTTGACCCTGTACAGCCGGCCATCCCGCTCCTCGTCCTGGGAGCGGTGCCGCCTGCTGCGAAGATAGGCGCGCCGCGCCGCCTGCAACGCGGCGCGTCGCGATGGTCGGCCAACTCCACCGACCACCAATATACCACCCGCCGAGGTAGGGGAGAACCCCAAATTCTTGGCATGGCTGCTCGGCAAACGCTAGTAAGCACGTTGCCGAGACAGCCGGCAATTTCCTCCACTCCCATTCCCTCGCAAGACGGGAGGCTCCAGCGACCGATGATGGCGGCCTTCTCCGCCAGTTCCCGGTTGAGCTTTGAGAGTGCCCAACGCGGGAACACGCTATGCCCCCTGGACTGCGACGCCGAACTCGATGAAGAGACTGGATACACCTCGAACCTTATGTAACGATGGTCCGAGAGTGTCTCCACCTCCGTTTTCACCCTCCACCCTTCCACCCGGCGTGCGAATACGGGAGTGGCGAACGTTAGGTCCACCACTGACGAGCCTGTTCGTCGCACGCACGTCGGAACTGTCCCTGTTTTGAGCAGGGACAGTCCCGCGGCCAGCGCCCACTCCTCCACCTCCCTTCCCTTCGGAATCGTGACTGGAGACCCCCACACCGAGGACTTGGTGTTGAAGTCTCCTGCCACGATAACAGGGAGGGGAGCTAACCTCTTCACTAGATAATAAATGTATTAGAAAGATAAGAGAAGAAACAAATTTGAAAGATTAAACAGCTATAAAATGTAGAGACGATAAATGTGTAGAGTGGAAGTGTAATGACAAGATAAAGAAACACGTAAATGTAATGGAAATAGATAGGAAATAAAATGTGGTACATTTTATTTCCTATAAAAACAGTATAAAATGTAGAGATAATAAATGTACTACAATTATAGAATTAATAAATAAATAAATTGTCTACAAGTAGAAAAAACAAAAAGCAAACAATTGTCCTAGCCTACGGTTGGGGGAACAATTATATAAAAAAAATAAAAAAATCTCCTCACTAGCGGCCTCAGAACATCGAAGAACTGTTCCAGGGCCGCTAAATTTCGGTTCGGGGAGAAGTAAACGCCTATAACTGCGTACTCTCCCCAAATCGTGACCATATATCCGGGGCCCCTCATTCAGCGCCTGGCCTCACCACTATGACGACGGAGTCCTGATCGTCCCCAGCCCAATGCGGCTGGGGAGGGACATAGTAGGGCTCCGAGACCACCGCCACGTCAACACACCACTCCGCTATAGCTAGCAGGAAGAGGTCCTGGGCCGCAACGGAGTGGTTGATGTTGGCCTGTAAGAAGCTTGAGATGTCCTGGCATTACTCTGACATCTCAGCCTCAGGCGCCGCCTGTCCCCTCCCAGATTGAGAGGAGGAGACTTTCCCTCTGGTCGATGGGGGGGTTGCATAGTCTGCCCCCCATCACGTGATCCGTCGGTCTGCCCGCATCGAAACAGACCGCACATTTCGGACGAGCAACATTGCAGCCGGAGGCAATGTGTCCGGGCTCGCCACAGCGGTAGCAAAGGCCGCTGCGGTCCTTCGATTTAGGGCAGCACAATACCGCAGCATGCCCCTTGCCCAGGCACCTGTAGCAGTGCTTGGGACACGACTCCAAAAGGTGGATCGAAACCTTGCTCCACCCAACAATCATGCTGCCCAATACTACCAGCTTTTTGGCTGCTGTGACAGCGCAGCTCATTCGCGCAAAGCCGGTTCCCGCCAAACCACGGTGGATCTCCCCTACCCATACCTGATCGGCGAGGCAACCAGTCTCCCGAGCAACCGCGGATTTTACTCTTTCCGCGGTTGCTGTATCTGACAGGCCTGTGATTTTAAAATCAGCCTTCTTCACGGGCCTCAGTACCTCCGCCTTGTTGTGACTGTCTGAACCGGGTATTTCTATAAGCCTGGCTCCAGTCGCCGCCTGCCTTATTCTGAGGGGGCCTATGCCCAAATCCCCCAGATCTATTTGGGTCTCCGCCTTATGCAAGGTGGAGCCGTACGTGACCCCATTGCTGACCGCCTCGGGCCGCAGCTTTACCATTACGGCTGTTGACCGGGGCAGAACCACCTTAGGCTTCTTGACCGCCGCCACCGGAGCTGGCTTTGGCGCAGTATTCTTTTTTGGAGCCTTCCGACGGACAACTTCTGTCCACTCCGACGAACGCTCCACTTGGACACCCGACGACGGCACTGGCACCGCCGCAGCTGGCGCAGAGGGACCAAAACTGGTCCACACCGGAACCACAGGCCCCTTTTTCCCCTTCCCCTTTTTGGCGAGAGCCGACGCTGGACGCACTGCTGGACGCACGGGCAGGGCTGGGAATTCTTCCCGTATCTGACGCACTGCTAATACAGGTGACGCCTCCCGGACTATCGCCGTTCTCTCAACGGCGGCCTTACTCTCCTGGGCCGCCTTCTTCTTATCCGCCGCCAGTGGAGGACGCACTACAACGGACGGAGGCAATCGCTCCTCAAGAGCTGCCAGACGACCGTCCAGCATATTGCCCACGAGGCGCGCCACACTGCTCTCCAGGATGCCCAGCTGCTCGCTGGACATCGAACTAGAGGACAGCGGCAACGACTTATTAGCCGCCGTCTTCTTTGCTTCTTCGAAATCGCGTCTGTAGGCGCTCACCTCCTTCCGAAGGCTTTCCACCTCCCGTTTCAATTTTTATTTATTTTTATTTTAACGGTGCCCGTTGCCCGCCGCATCTTGCTGGCATACCTTTTAAATTGGTGGATGTGCCAGTCAAATTTAAAATCACTTGCAGATTCGTCTCAGCCACCTGCACTAAATCCTTTGCCCCCAGCATATCAACATCCAGGTCCAAGGGGCCAGGAGGGATATCCTGCTCTTCCAGCACCGCGTCCTTCCGGTACGCCCTTTTATCCAGGAAGGCGACAAACTCCGCCTCTCTAGCTTCCTCCGTCCGCTCTCGGAGCTCCTGACAAGCAGAGGATACCCTGCTTGATGATCCACGCGCCTTTCCACGTTTGGCCAACTGGGCCTTAAAATATTTATCGGCAGCAGCGCCAACATCCTCCGTATCAGAGCCGGAGATCTCCGAAAAGAGACGCTTACTAGCGACCATCTCCGACTCTGACATTGAGGGCATCGACTCCATGCCCAACAATTCCTCCAGGGTTACGCCCCCCTTTACGGGCTTAACCCTTCGCCATTCCTTCTCCCTTTTCTCCATTTTACTCCCAACACCTGCCTCAGGATTTTCCAAACCTTCCTTCCTAAACACCACCATCCTCTCCTGACATGTTGACACAAAATGGCCAACAAAGAGGAGTAAAATAAAAATTCTATCCTGTGGAGTACCACAGGGCTGTCCTGTGGGACCCGGAGTTAAAACTATACAAATTTAATAAAACTAAACCTAACGTAAAAAACAAACATAGAATGTTAGCTACACAATAAAAACAACAAGTTAAAATATATACAGAAATTTCTACAAGTTGATAAAATTCAAAAGTTGAATTTCTCCGCAACCAGATGGCGTACGAAAGAAATTCAACCATAAAAAGAAAGCCCTAAAAAGCCTCTTTTTAACGCCACCAAGAACTTAAATAATCGCAAGATTGGTATCGGCTCCGCCCAATCGCAAGATTGGTATAGGCTCCGCTCCTGGAGTTTTATAGAAGCGTAAGAGGGAAACCTATGCTCGAAATAGAGGGCTGTATCGTCCACGAACATGGCTAGTTGCACCTTAGCGTGTTTAGGGACAGTGCGCCGTCTACGCGGAAATGAAATTTTTGGTCTTTTAAATAATTACTTATTAACAATACCAAACTATCGGGTGCATATGCCCATTTGATAAAGTTTGTATAACAGTCCATTATGCCAAATTTTATCAAAGGCTTTTGCAATATCAAAGAATACGGCGCATGTCATCTTAGGCGCATGTCATCATATCTCCGTTAGGCGGTGTATCTGAGCGGGACAGCTGTGCATTTTGCGGAAGGCAATCTGCTCGTCTGGGAAGAGTATTTTGTCGGTAATGACGTCATTGAGGCGCCTTAGAATAAATCTTTCATAGACTTTTCCGAGGGAGCTAATTAGACTGATTGGTCTTTAGCTACCAGGTGCCCTCCGGAGTTTTATGGATACCTATGACAATAGCTGCTTTCCAAAAGTCTGGGAATGAACATCCTACTAAGAGCTGGGCGTTAAAGATGTTCACGAGGAGTTGAATTAGTTCGGACGGTAACATTTTAAGTGCTTTGTTAGAAATACCGTCAAGGCCTGGGGCCTTTCTGGCATTTAAACACTTTATAATATCTTGGACCTCCTCCGAGTCCACCTGCTTCACCCTGTCGTCATCAGGTGGCCTCGAGAGTCGTCTTTCGACCTCAATATTCACTAAACTAAGGTGCGTGGGATCAATCGGGAGGGTACTCGGCCGGCACTGCTGTTCTAAGTTATTGGCTAGACATTCGGCCTTGTCGATATCTTCCAGTGCAGGAGGTCGATTTATTCTATCTAATGGAGGCATGTCGCTCTCCGTATTACTTTTGAGGGCCCTCGCGAGCGGCCAGTAGGCCACGTGTGACGGCTCTAAATCACTGAGAAGTCGATCCCAACTCTCGGCTTTGTGTTGTTTAATTTTAAATTTAACTTCCCTTTCGTAATGGCGGAGGGCTTTTCTCCACTCTTCCGACGAGTAGCGATCTTAGATTCGTTTGGCCGCGTTTCGGAGTCTGATGGACTCCTTTATGTCCTCTGGGAGGGGCCAGCGAACTTTGGGGTTCGTTGGCACATCGCTAGATGAATTTTCTTTGGTCGCTATCAAGTATTCGGTCAAGTGGGAGGCGGCCTCTATGGTGACCTACTGTCTATTGTATCGGGAATCTTATCGAAGTGACTCGATTGAAGGACTTCAATGGTCTCCGCCAGGGATTTATAGTCAATGATCCTTCTAGTACTGGAATAATTTGGGTTAAAATTACCAAGTGTAATCATAACCGGTCTATGGTCCGAGTTAAGCTCGTGGAGAGTCCCAATAGAGATATTGAGAGAAACGTTTTTGACTAAAGCTATAATAGTACTAGGATCGCATATAACACCGTTGATGTTGTGTTGTTTTGTGTAATATCGAGTGGAGCATTAGGGGCTACAATTGCAAAATTATAGGAATCGATTAGCCTTTTTAGGATAAGGCCGTTTACATTATTATGAACATTGCCCCACTCACGGTGTTTGCAATTTAAGTCGCCGGCAATTAGGACGGCGTTTCCTAACAAAAAGCGATTGTAAATCGCTAGAAAGTAATTTTTTTGTACCTGATAGGTATGCGCTTACTATAACAATGGGCTCGTGGCCGGACATACTAATGTGGCAAATGGAACCCTCCATTGTTTCAACTTGTAAAGGAATACAATGGAGGGATTTTTTAAAATAGATTATTGTACCTCCGAGTCGGGATCGAGTTCTATCATTTCTGATAATTTTGTAATTACCTATTTTTGGTCTCCTCATACTAGGTTTTAATAACGTCTCCTGTACTAGAAGAATATCTACATTATGTCTGTTGACGAAATCGCGGATTTCATCAATGTTATTTCGGATGCCGTTCATATTGAACGACACGACGCATAATGAGTGCGACTTAATCCTTCCCGAAGACTCCATTAGGTACCGGCGGGGGAAACTGTCTTGATCTTACTGATCAGGACTGCGTGTTCTGACAGAGCCATAATGCGGTCTGTCTTTGAGCCTTTAAGCTTAGCGGTTAAGATTAAGAACTCCATCGGGTCAATTGGCTCGATTTCGCTAAGAAAATCGGTGACGAACGATAGTTCTTCAGCGAATTTCGAAGTCGGAGGGAGGGGAGGGGGGCGTGACCTTTAGCGACTGTGGCGCGGAGAGCGAGGCCTTTTTGGGAAAAGCGGGGAAAGCCGCTTGAGAAAAGGACTGGGTGGATTTGGCCCACGCCGATTGCGAGGGTAGGGGGGCAGGGACGAATCTCTGCTTAGGTGGGGCACCTTTTGTTTGAGGTGCAATACGCCTCCTTACAACTCCAAACTCGAATATTATCCAATTTTTAAATAAATTTGACATGTTATTATACAAATTAAGAAATAGGGACATGAAAAATATTGTAATCGTTGGTGATTTTAATATTGACATTTTAAAAAACACAAAAATTAAAAATGAATTTATTGACCTATTAAGTAATTATAATATTTTTAATCACATAAATGTGGCAACTAGACAAAAATCTTGTATAGATTTATGCTTAAGCAATATGAAAGACACTATAGGTGAAGTGAAGCCTTTGGGGTTATCTGATCATGACACAGCGCAATTTTTATCAATTCCTATACAAAATAACACTTTGCTACCAAAGTATCAATTTATTTTTCAGAGGGACATAGGTGAACGAAACATAAATACTTTTAGAAAACACATCAAAAACTTATCATGGTCAAACGTTTATCAGGCAACAAATTTAGAAGATGCTTTTAATGAGTTCTATGAAATAACTAATACGATATATAATCTATGTTTCCCAAAAATAAAACGTAGGATAAAAATGTTTGATACACAAGTTAAATGGTTAACTAAGGGTATAAGAATATCATGTGTCAGAAAAAGAAAGCTTAGATTTGAATATTACAAATGTAAAACTACGGAAAATAAAACTAAATTTAAAAAATATTCACAAATTTTAAAAAAATGTATAGACATAGCTCAAAAAACTAGCAATAAAAGGTACGTTCTGAATGCGAATAATAAATGTAAGGCATCATGGAAAATAATTAATAAAAACAAACAAAACGCTAAAAACACAAAAAACCTAGATGAAATAATTTACAAAAAAGAAGTTATAAATAATCCAATACAAATTGCCAATTTATTTAACGAAAATACTCTAAATAACAGCAATGAAGAAGAATCAATCATAGAAAAAACACATAAAAGTAAGAATTATCCACTCACACAAAACGAAAAAAGTATTTTCCTAGAACCAACTAATGCAAAAGAGATCATATTAGTAATTAAATCATTAAATAATTCTTTTTCCACGGGGTACGACGAAATTTCTACAAAAGTCATAAAGAATTGTGCATCCGAACTTGCCCCAGTAATGGCGTACCTGGTAAATTTATCCCTAGAAGAGGGTAAATTTCCGACTAAGTTAAAAACGTCAGTTATAACTCCATTATTTAAAGGCGGAGATAAAAAAGAGATTAATAACTATAGACCTATAACTTTGATCCCTATAATATCAAAAATTTTTGAAAAAATTATGCATAAGCGTCTAATGTCGTTCATTGAAAAAAATCAAATCATTGCCAGGCAACAATACGGGTTCCAAAAAGGAAAATCGACTACGTTAGCATGTTTTTCATTGGCAAAAGAAATAGCTGAGTGTATCGATAAAAAGATCGCAGTGTCGGCAGTGTTTTTCGATATGACTAAGGCTTTTGATCACGTAAATCATAAAAAACTTTTAGAGAAATGTGAACATTATGGTATACGAGGACTAGCAAATAATTGGCTAGAAAGCTATATCTCCAACCGAACTCAATATGTTAAAATTGCAAAAGCCAATAATAAACATGAAATTGTATCATTTACTTCAGACATTAAAGTTAAGACTAAAGGAGTACCTCAGGGAAGTGTGCTAGGTCCACTTCTCTTTATTATTTATATTAATGACATGCCTAAAATTACCTCTCATTATTGTACAATTTTTGTAGATGACATATCCATAGTAATTAAGAATAATAATGATTTGACATATAATTTAGAAATTAATAATGCTGTAAATGACATAATTGAATGGATGGACTTTCATAATTTAAAATTTAATGTAAAAAAAACCACATTTATGCAATTTTATAACAAAAATAATAAGGGTAAGGATTTGTGCATAAAGTATGACAAAAGTAATATAAGTGAATCACATATTGTAAAGTTTTTAGGAGTTAATTTTGATAATAATCTGTCATGGAAGACACATGTTGAAATGACCTGCAAAAAAATTAATCAATATGTGTATGTTCTTAGACGCTTACAAAAAACGGCCTGCATAGAAACAGCATTAACTGCATACCATGCGTTTGTGGTGTCTGCACTCAGATATGGACTAATAGTATGGGGCAACTCGGTAGATATATCACGGTTATTTATTGGACAGAAAAAATGTATTAGGGCTATTTGTGGAGCTAAACCCATGGATTCATGTCGCCCATTATTTAAAAAATTAAAAATACTTACATTAACCTGTTTGTATATTTTTGAAATAAGCATGTTTGTTCGGAAGTATATGTCAGAATTTTACACCAAAAAAGTTACGGTAATAAATAGGAATACCAGATATCCTAACAAGTTAGTACTCCCACCTGCAAAAACAACATTTCTCAGTAAGAGTTGCTACTGTATGTCGATAAAAATATATAATAAATTGCCTAATGACATAACAGAACTCCCTTACGACATATTATTTAAAAAAAAATTGTACAATTGGCTTGTTGACCAATGTTATTACAATTTAAATGAATTCTTTTGACATACCTTTATATAGGTACTGTAAATCTAAAATAAATAAAATTGACATTTTAACTATAAATTGACATTTCTTCTTAATTTTAATCAACGTAACATGACATGACATGCTTTATTTATTTTATGGTTTGACATTTGGTTAAAATATAATAAGTAGGTACATTGATTGGAATGTGTTAAATAATTAATGAATTTTAATTTATTGTGATTTGTTTAAATAATTTTGCATAAAGGTATATTTAAGTAATTGACATTTTAATTAATTTCTGACTGATGATGATATTATTAATGAATTAATTATATTATATGACGCGGTAATTTTAATCAATTTTGTGTAATGAAATAAGTTAATTTTATATAATAATTGTATGTCTTAATTTATATTCATGTAATAGTATAATATTTGCATGTCAGTATATGACGAAACATTTGTGACTAAAATAAATATGTAACACCTTTGTACCTACAATGTTTTATGCAAATAAAGAATTTATTTATTTATTTATTTATTTACTTACTTTGGGTGCTTTTTTGCACCCTCTGTAATTGGCTGGGTGGCCCTGCGTCTTAAAGAGGACACAGCTGGGAGGCTCGACCTCCTCAAGTGGGCTCCGCGTGTGCAGTCAGAGATGCCGTGGTCGCCCAAGAACTCTACACAGCGTGGCCGTGCTTGGCAGTTTCGCGCCGTAAAGTTGGCATCGGTGGCACTGGCCAGGGATGCCCCTTTCACAGGAAGGCTCGACGCGAATGCCGGTGATATTAAAGATATCCTTGCCCCCTAGCGTCAGAGGAAGGGTTACTAGTACCATATTGTACTGATGTTTTTTGATGGGATGGTACATCCTGTGTACCTCCGTGGCAGGGTAAACTTGGGACTGAATGTCCAAGAGTACTTCTGATGTAGACAGACACTTGTCTACACCAATGATGACGACGCGCAACATGCGCTCATCTTCTAAGGCATAGGTGTGGTAACCTATGCTTTGATTGCGTAGAAACACAGTGAGGAGGCGGTGGTCCTCCGAGGTCTTTACTTGGACTTTTATACCTATCGGGGTGGTATAACAGGAGGTGGCATTTTGGGTGTTGGAGTGGCCAGAGGGGCCTGAGAGGCCGGGAGGGCCTGGGAAGTCAGGAGGGCCTGAGAGGCTAGGAGGGCCTGAGAGGTGTTAGACACCTGGAACATCGGCGGGGCCTGGGAGGCCAGAGGGGCCTGTGTAGTGCTATTTGCCTGCACGGTTTTCCTGGCTTTCGGGGCCTTTTTAGGGGCCGACTTAGTAGGGGAGGAGACTAGAGAGGAAGTACCCTCTGGGCATTTCCTCATCTTCGTCTTCTTATACTAGACTGTAGTGATTTCGCCTTCACTACGGTCAGAGTCTTGCTCCAAGCAAGACATATCGGAATGGTTATTTCCGGAGGCGCCGCCGGAAATGACCGGTAAGTCTTCCGCTAAAGAGCGGGTATCGACATCCGGAGAGGCCGGAGAGTCGGCGTCGTGGTTGCGCTGAAAGCGCTCCCACTTTGTCGCGGCGTCGGGGAATTCAAGGCTAAAAAAACCAGGAACTTCTTAATTACAGCTTCCGCCATAATTAAGAAGTTTATCCCGGTTGGGGGATTCTGCTCTCTAAATTAAATGATGGGGGTTACACCCCCCCGGCGTCCGGGAGGGGAGGTGTGTAGGGAGGAAAACCTCCTCGTGTAGTGTGCCTAACCGTGTCTCGGTACTTACAGTTCCTCCGGGAGGCTGGAACGCAATCCAAAAAGTGGCACTAGCACTGACACTAGCACTAGTGAGCACTAACACCTCGGGGCGTGAGCAGAAGGCTCACGCTAAAAAAACCGAACGGACGATGCAACCGGTTGTACGCTCGTCCTGCGCGGCGGGCACTGCGCGGCGGGGTGCTTCCTCTTCATGACAGGTGTATGCTGGTTTGAGTCTGTCCAGCGATACAACTGTGATACGGTTCGGCAGCTGGATCTTGTAGTACTTGTCGTGTCGCAGTAGCACTGGATACGGTCCGTCGTAGGGCGGTGTGAGAGGCGCCCGGACGGTGTCGCTTCTAACGAAAACATGTGTACACTTTTGTAGGTTTTTGTGTATGAACGGTCGACACGACGATTGCACAGTGTTCTGTGCTAGAGATAGCGTTGCCATTGTTTCGGTGAGGCAACGCACGAAGTCTGTTTCTTGTACCTGCTGCTTTGATGGTACGAAGAAATCTGCGGGCAAACGTAGCGATGCGCCGTAGGTGAGCAGTGCGGGACTAGTGTTGCTGTCTCCGCGCAGAGCGGTGCGAAGCTCCAGTAGCACTGTCGGTAGTTCCTCGCTCCACCGCGTGGCGGCGCCTCGGGCCATTAGCGCGGCCTTAAGCGTGCGGTACCAGCGCTCTATCTGTCCGTTTGCTTGCGGGTGAAATGCGGTAGTATGGATGCGTTTTATTCCCAATTTCTTCGTTAACTCGTTGAATAGTGTAATCTAATTGTCTGCCTTGATCAGTAGATATGCGCAGTGGGCAACCGAATCTTGATATCCACGCTTCGTATAGAGCTTTAGCGACAATCTCAGCTGTTATCTCGTAAACTGGAACTGCTTCGGGCCACTTTGTAAATCTGTCTATTATTGTTACTATGTAGCGGTAATCTTGAGATGGTCGGAGTGGGCCGACTATGTCGATATGAATATGTTCGAAGCACTGTGACGGCGGGAAACTTGCTAAAGGTGTAACTGTGTGTCGTTGAATTTTCGCTCGTTGACAATCGACGCAGTTTCTGCTCCACGTAACGACGTGGAGCAGGATGTAACAAAAGTGTGATGTAATGCAGACAAGGATGTAACGACATCCTTGTTCATCGAAGGCCAAAAATATTTTGATGTAACTAACTTTCTTGTCGCTCGTACACCTATGGGCTCCCCGAGAAATTATGCAAGTGGGTCACGAGTTTCTTAGCAGACCGAAGCATAAGGGTCGTAGTCGACGGTGAATGCTCAGATACTCTGTCTGTTGATGCTGGTGTCCCACAAGGCTGTGTGCTGTCACCTACCCTGTTCATACTGCATATCAATGATATGTTACAAACCAATGGCATTCACTGCTATGCAGATGACAGCACGGGTGATGCCTTATATCCCGGCCACGCGAATATCTCTCGGCAAAATGTCATTGAGAGTCGAAACAAACTTGTCTCTCAAATTGAAAATTCATTGGAGAAGGTCTCTGAATGGGGTAGACTTAACTTAGTCCAATTCAACCCCTCTAAGACACAAGTTTGCGCGTTCACCGCTAAAAAGTTGCCAATGGTCGTATGTCCTCGTTTTGAAAGCATACCCATAACTGTCTCCTCCAACATTGGAATACTTGGTGTTAACATATCGAGCGAGGTCCAGTTCCGATATCATCTGGAGGGCAAGGCCAAGTTAGCCTCCAAGAAGCTTGGTGTTCTGAACAGGTCAAAGCAGTATTTCAGTCCGGTCCAACGCCTACAACTCTATAAGGCGCAGGTTCGGCCTCACATGGAATACTGTTTTTATCTCTGGGCAGGGGCACCAAAGTACCAGCTTCTCCCTCTGGATCGTATCCAACGTAGGGCCGCTCGAATTGTCGACTGCCATAGTGTTTCAAACAGGCTTGACACCTTAGAGCTACGTAGAGATGTAGCATCGCTCTGCATCCTCTACCGGTTATATTACGGGGAGTGCTCCGAGGAATTGTTCGGACTTATACCTGCTGCAACTTTTCGCCACCGCTCCATGCGACAAAATAATTATCATCCTCATCACCTTGATGAGTGGCAGTCCTCCACCGTGCGCTTTACCCGAAGCTTTCTGCCGCGCACTGTAAAACTCTGGAATGAACTGTCGCCAGCAGTATTTCCGGACCATTATGACCTGCAAACCTTCAAGAAGGGAGCGTATTCTCTCCTAAAAGGCCGGCAACGCACTTGCAACTTCTCTGATGTTGCGGGTGTCCATGGGCGACGGTAGTCGCTTTCCATCAGGTGATCCGTTTGCTCGTTTGCCCCCTAGTTTCATAAAAAAAAAAAAAAAAAAAACCTGGGTGGCACAGGTCGTGTTGAGATTTGAAAGCTTCGTAACGATGCGCAGACGGCAGGTATGGACGTGGCGATGATGATGAATATTCGCAAGAGATCAGTCGATTGCCGTTAAGGGCGGCGATATCGACGAACTTGAGATTTGGTTGCAGTCTTAGCTTTTTCAGTTCATCATCATGTTGCTGCTCGCTCGCTAACTTGTTGTAATCGAGGTTTGAAGGAATGTCGATCTCTTCTATGCGGGAGAGAGCGTCGGCCACAGGGTTGTTTTCGCCTTGTATGTAGACAATCTTCGAGCAAAACTGACTGATGAAGTTGAGTTATCTTTCTCTTCTACGTGTGTCGCTGCTGCTGGCCGGTTTCGACAGAGCGAAAGATAGCGGCTTGTGATCGGTGCACACGATAACGTCACAGCCTTCGATGAGTCGACAAAAGTGTTTAATAGCTGTGTAGATCGCTAGTAGCCCGCGATCGTGCTATTATAAGGCCTTTTCTGGGCCCCTTTTTAAAAAAGGATTTTATTTAAACACTAGAAAATAGAAATTACAAATTAAAACACGGTTTGGATTTAGAACACGACCGTCATGGATTTGGAATGGAAAGAGACTAAAGAGGTACGGTGGAGGATGTTTATTTAAGGGGAATAGTTTTGAATTGATGACTACATTGGAAGGAATATGGATATGACTTAGGTAAGGAATATAGGGAACATTGGACGGATATAACACTTCCCTGGCCAAGACTAAACTTCGGGGTTAGATTCCGAAGTTTGGTTAGGTTGGGGGATAGGATTTGGATTCGAATTTACAGGGATAGACGTTTTGAGAGGATGGAGTCTATATTTAGGAGTAATAGGACTGAGGTTTGTATTTGGAGTATTAGATGGATTGGGATTTTGAGTATCTGATGGATTGGGATTTTGTAAGTTAAGGGTTATTAGAGATAAAAGTTGGGATCGACGGTTGTGTTTCTTTATTAAGGGATACAATCTGAAAAAAACATAACATGTAACAGTAATAATTAATATTAAGGCAATTATTGAGTAATGAGTCTCGTATCTAATTATTGGATGTTTATTAATGATTTTATCTGCCTCTTGTGTTAACGATTTTAGTTTTGTTTTAGTTTCTAAAGTAAATGAATCTAGATCTATATTCTCATAATTGATAAGAGGCTCATTACTTTTGATTATTTTAAAATTATCCAGAATACAGCATGTATCATTAATTATATTAAAATCAGGTTGAACTACCACTGAATTTATCTTTATGACATTAGAGTTTGATATTAACTACAATACGCGGAACATTCTGTTGGTAGGGAAAGAATACCTGTACCAATTATATTCAGGTTCAGTGTAGTTTGATTTATACATTTTATATAGAGTTTATTATATTGTGTTTGTACAAAAATCCAATTATAGTTAGTAATTTCTTTCCATACATCTAAATTTCCTTTGTAAGTTTTAAAATAAGTTTTACATTGATGCGGTACACTTTTTAACACTTTAGTTATAAGTTCACTTTCACAATTTGGGTTGGCGGTAGTGGAATACACTATCGTTATGTCGCACACGTAGGAGCCTTGATCTATTATCGCGCATGTGTGGAGTGACTCTAGTACACAATATTCTGATTTAGAATTATTAATAGCAATATATTTATTTGTAGGTATGATGTAACTAAATTGATTGGGTTCAACATTATAATGGGGAATAGGCATTGCTATGCTGTGATACAGATCATAAACAGTTGATGATACTAATGATATTCTTAATACAAATGTAACTTTATTATTTAAACTGAAACTTATAACTCTAGAAACATTAATTAACTTAAACATATTACTTAATTCTATATTTACAGGAAGTTTCGTAGTTCCAGGCAAATATCTATAATTATCAAACAATTCCTGGTATAATACAATTGGAGGTAAAATGGCTGGATGTATGATGTTTTACTGCTAAACATTATTGCATTTATTATGTCTTCCAATTGAAAAGACAATGTTAATATGGCTGCTTCTAAACTATTCAAAATTGAATTGATTTCAGTTTTCGAATATAGTTCGTTGATGGTTGTGGATGTATTTTTTAACTTAGCTGCCAGATTATCAATAGCTTGGATGAGATTTGCTTCATTAGTTTTTACTTTATGTAGTGTATGGTTAAATTCTGTCAATGTAGATGTTATAATTAAAATATTTTCTTTTAATAATGAACTTAACTGCTTTTGATCATTTTGAATAGTTTGAATTACGTTGTCATATTTTACTGCGTCGTCCTCATCCAGAGTTCCAAATATAGTTTTGGAGAGGGTTCCAATGTTACCGAACCATGCTCCTCGTCTGACTCTATTATTGGTCAGGTGAGATATAGATGAATAATCGGAAACTAAGTCATTCATTGTATCTGATTGTTAGCAGTTCTAGTATATTGGAACATTGTAGATTTCGTTTTGTTTTTATTTCGTTTTGTATTGATATCTGATTACAGGTGAAGCGTAATGTACCTAATACAGAGTTGAATTTTTTTAAATGCGGTTCTATGAATGATATGTCGCGAGGAGTCACCACGTCGAGGTATCTGGTTCTTATTTTAACTTTCGCATTGTATTTATATCTGATTACAGGTGAAGCGTAATGTACCTAATACAGAGTTGAATTTTTTTAAATGCGGATCTATGAATGATATGTCGCGAGGAGTCACCACGTCGAGGTACCTGGTTCTTATTTTAACTTGTCCAATTAGGTCGAAGTATATACCAGGGCTTAATTTTATTTCCTTAGCGTAGCCTTGTTATCCGTAGCCCATGCGCTGTAATTAAATTTAAAACTATATTACTATCCTAATTTTTAAACTAAATTATATCGATATGAAATCGATGAGTTTGTCTTATGATTATGTATATAAGTTTAATACTATTTTCAAAATAATGTCGAGTCGGTGCTGAGTTTTGAACATCAGCAGGTTTGACTTCATCAAAATGATGTCTTACATGACGTCTATTTATTAATAAAGACAAGGTGTGATTTCCATGAATCTTAACTACCTTGTAGAGCCCTTTCCATATAGGTGAAAGAGCTTTTCTTAGCTTAAGATGATTTTTCAAATATATAAAATCACCTACTTTGTATTCTACTGGGCGAGTACGCGAATCATAGTAATTTTTTGATGTTTGTTTTGATTTCATAATATATTCTCGAGCATTTTCACGAGAGTGCTTCATACGATGTTGCAGTATCTTAACGTATTCAGGGTAAATTGTAGATGAAACGTCATCATATACTGATGTTGATAAATTAAAATCCATCCGTTCCGAAAATTCATTCAGTAGTTTTTAAGATTATCGTGAACATACAGACAGACAGACGTGGATATTATAATTACACTGGGATACAAGAAACTGATTAAAGATAGGGACTGCATCAAAAATGCATTCAAAAGGAAGAAATAGCCTTTTCAAGCATTGCCATATGTTTTCCATCTTTGTCATATTTGTTCTTGTATAGGATATGTGGCGTTATAAATTCGGAGGGCTTATCTAGCATTTCCCCTAGGCACATAAGCATGTCTGCATATTCAGTGGCACTGAAACGTAACACGTTAGCCATCACAACACGAACACGTTACGCGCGGGACAAACACAACGCGGCTGCGCGAGCGCACAGTTCGGCCAATCAAAAGCGACTAAAGGTCAAACGCGGGCTTACGCGGGTGTGTGTGGGGGAGGGGGGTGCGCAGGCGATTCCCCGAACGATAGTTACGTAGAAACAGCTGATTCGGTACGTGGGCGTTGTGTGTGTGGTTATGCATACATTGCGGTTTTTTTTATTTTAGCTGTTTTTTTTTTTTGAAAAAAACTGGTATAGTGTACGAAAAACTTAATTTTACGTCGAAATAAAGGACTTATACTTAAAAAATACCATAAAAAATTAAAATTTTCCTGAAAGAAATTCCAGTTGATTATGATTCAGAATGATGAGCTGCTTGAACCCTATCAGTTTTCGGAAGTCTGTCCCTTACACCGTGTATATGTCACCGTAAAATTGTAAAACCGTTAGATTGTAATAAAACTAGTCAAATTGTAAAATGTTAATAGACTTCCGACGCGAATATTCTGCCTATAATTTAACAAAATAATTTTCATTAGATTATAAATATTATATAGTTATAAATCTTTCGACATATTTTTACAATCTCGTTAGTTATTTTACAATCTAATGGTTTTTACAATTTTACGGTGACATATTATATAAGCCCTCGTGCCAATTAGCCACGCCATACACGGTCAGTTCTAATTGATACAATCGACCAGCGAATAGCGAATCGATAGCAACTATATCTACTTGACATAAACAGTTTATAATCTCTCATGCCAATCTACGTTCATACACGGTCAGTTCTTACTGATCCAATCGCTTTGGACGGCCGATTAGATCATATGCAGTAGGCCACACTAATTATAAAATTAAAGCAGAATTATCCATAAATTATTAAACTGAAAAATTTCCTCTATTTTGTGATGCAGAATGTTAGATGTACCAAAAATATCCTAGACATTCCAAACATTTTATTTGCGTTACTGAATTATTTGTATTTTTACTAAAAATGTTAATTTAATTACTTTTGTTTCATTATAAAAACCTGACGCAAATTCATTAGTATATTAGTGTATCTTGGCGTCATAAGTTTCAATAAAGACGGTTAAGTGACAGGAATAATAAAGGTACTACTACTAAGGGAATTTAATTCGTAAGCAGGTAGAGTGGTCTCATAAGCTATTTGTATTATAATGACAACATGCAGTCACAAGTCACAACAAAATTGTCAGTGACATGACAGTTTCATAATTTAGACTAAACTCAACCTGCAGTTAAGAATAAGATTCATCTGAGATACTTTCTATACTATCTATACTAATATAATAAAGATGAAAAGTTTGTTTGTTTGTTTGTTTGCATTGAATAGGCTCCGAAACTACTGGACCGATTTTGATAAAATTTGGCACAGATGTAGAGTAAACCACGTGAAAGGACATAGGCTACTTCTTATCGCGAAAAAATATACGGTTTCTGTACGGTACGGTACTAATACGGTAAATTAACTTTTGCACGCACGATATTGCGGGCAACATCTACTTGATATATATATTGATAATTAAAATTTAAATATAAGGTATCGCTGTATTCTAGACAGCGAAAAAAATCTAGGCTACTTAAACACTTCGATAGCTTGTGAGAGCTATTAAGTGGATAAATATAAATAAATAAAACTAACAAAAAATATTATTTCCCTTGTAACAGAACATAACTAATAATAAACTTGGCTATGGTTTTTTCTATAGTTGTCTGAAGGTATGCAATACATCATACATTATGTCAGGCCGCATCGCAGCTCAAAATGCCTACTCAGCTAGGGTTCCCAGGCGTCCGGATAAAGCCGGACGTAGTTAGACTTTTTGTTTGCATGTCCGGCCAAAATAGACAATGTCCGGCTTGTCCGTATTTTATTAAGTTCTTTACATTTCGCAAACGATGCCAATGAACAGGCATTCGATTTTTTTTTTTGTATAATTTTTGGGGTGAAAATCAAAAAGGCTCGATTTTAGGAACTATTTTACCGCCGTATTTATTAATACTGAGACAAATAGTCAAGAATGTAAAGTCCGACTTTTTTACCCAAATATCCGACCAAACTGGCTGGTCCGTCCGGCTATTACGTTTGGCGACCTGGCAACCCTACACTCATCGCAGTAAAACAATGGATGTAAAACGGGCCGGGAAGAGCATTGGATTTCGAGTACAGTTTACTGCCATATATAATTTACTCTGTGGCCACTGTACGTTACGTGTGTACGATCCCTATGACGATAATTATCTTTTTTGCTTTTCATTTCTATGTATATGCTTATGTATTTATCATTGATAATTTAGATGATTATTATCTGTAAGCTGTAAGTTTACCGAATACAATAAAATAAACAAATAAATAAATTACCTGTTGTTAGAAGAAAATAATAAACAGTTTCTACAAAAATTATTTCTATATTATCATACTTTACTGCTGCTTTCTATATCACTCTGTGTCAGGCCACAGCAGGGCAGGTCGGGCCGCATCACAGTATACCAAAATACGCGACGCAGTTACAAGGTCCGATGCGCCCCGACAAAGTTTGTGATAGTTCATAAAAAATGTATTGAGCCAATACCTACTAATAACAAGATTGAGCGCAATTTAGCGATGCGGCCCGCTTCGCTGCGAACCGACATAATGTGCGTACCTTAAGGCTACGTTCCCACGAGAGTTTTTTGTGTTTTTACGACAGAAATAAGAGCACTGTAAATAGAACTCAGTGCTAATACAATAGAGCTGAAAATCGTGTAGAGTTGTCAAATCTGACATTTCACGCAGAGTTTTATTTATTAAACCGTTTTTTCCTCGCGACCACAAAAATAAAACTCGTGGGCAAGAGGGCTAACGATTACTACATTTTATTTCAGATGTTTCTCAAGATTTGTATTCTGGCACTATCAATCATGTCTGTGTCGGCATATAAAGACATAGATGACAACTTTAATTTCGACACCATATTCAACAACCGCACCGTTCTGCATGAGTATATCGAGTGTTTCTTAGACAAAGGACCCTGTACCGATCTCGGAAAGCACATCAAAAGTAAGTTATTTTGTTTAAAAAAAACGTATAACGCCACGTCATATTAAATTACTACTTAAGTTAACTGGGACTAGGGTTACCAGATGAAAAAATCAAAAGTCCGGAGAAAAGATCTGATTTCCATGGAAAAGTCCTGAGATTTTCTACAGCTTGAGAATTTTCTCTCAAAAACGTATTATTATCTTGCGCACGCGTTTTACGCGACTTTATTGATTTTAACTGCAATTGTTACCAAAAGAAGATTATTTTTAGTTTGTTTCACTTTGATAAATAAGTATTGATTTTAACTGCAATTGTTACTAAAAGAAAATTATTTTTAGTAGTTTAATAAGAGAGATCTTTAAAATGTAACCTGTGTTTTATTGAAAATCCTGAGCTATCACTAGATTTGCTAAATCCGGCCGGAATCCTGAGAAGAGTCGAAAAATCCTGAAATCTCTGGACAAATTCTGAGATATGGTAACCCTAACTGGGACTCAACTCTCAAGTCACATACTGTCTTTTAATTTTGTATATTATGTCATTCTGCCATGTAGAAACTGTGACGTAGTATATGATCTAAGGTGACAGCCTATGATTAAGGGGAAGGGCGGGGGGGCTATAAATTATGTTCCAGTATTCGGCTATATATACTTATATTTTTTTATATTTAGGTCCCAACGAAAACAGGAATTTTATAAGTCTGAAATGACTGTCTGTATGTCTGAACTCTGAACGTGGCATCTTATCGTATTTAATTGTATACATAGATGTATTATATTAAAAATGTATATAAATGTTTCAGTCGAGAATGTTTTAAATCTGACACTGTTGAGATTGTTTTTGTCATTCATCATCATCAGCTCACTCACTGATTGACGATTCGGGAGTCACTTAAACTTTTTAGTTTTGTTTATCTAAATGAATTATTTTGAGATTCTCTTCTCTCTGGGCACCTTTTTATTTAATTGCGTACTAAACCAGAAGGTCGATTCAATAATAGTTGCAGTAAGCAAAGTATCCCGATATGTTAAAACTGTAAAATGGTATTCTCATAAACGTAAGACCAACGTTAAACCCGTTTTGATTGATCCAAACTCCAGAAATTAGTTTATGATATTATCATGACATCAACACAATTATTACAATTACACTAGCTTTTGCCCGCGACTTCGTCCGCGTGGAACAGTTACTTTGGGATATCGCTAAAATTTACCGGCGACTTCATTTAAGTAGAAGAAGAAGCGCTTCCCCCTCACGACTGCCCGCCGCGCGCCCCATTATTTTATTACTGCGATATCTTCTAAAATACTCATTGAAATCAAATGATGTAAACGGCAAATTTCTTCTAAATTAATTGCTTGTAATGAATAACGTATTTACTTGGATAAGGATTAATATCATCTTTATGAAAACACCCTCACACATAATGCTTAATTTTAGAACAAATTTGGTAAGCATAAAAAGGTTTTTGTGAGCCAACCTTAAAAGATAGACATGTACAGTCGTAGACTTATTTTTTGAACTTTTATAGGGGAACAATTCTGTCATACATAACTTTAGTGAAACTTTAACCGTTTCCGCATCGTACGCAGCGAAAGCTCTCAAAAGGAAAAAAAAAAACCAATTTTGAAACATTCTTGATTTGTGCTCCGCTCGTATTAATGTTCTATAGCCTAAAGCCTTTCTCGATAAATGGACTATCCAACAAAAAAATATTTTTCAATTCGAACCAGTAGTTCCTGAGATTAGCACGTTCAAACAAACAAATTCTTCAGCTTTATAATATTAGTACAGATTTGCAATTTAAAGTAAAAATAAAAGTGTGAGGATCATTTCTGCAGATCTAGGTTAAAGTTAACCCTGGGTTAAACATGTTATATCTCGTTCTTCGTATTTATGAAAGAGAAGGCATGATATTTTAACCCAAAGGGTCAATTCTACTAAATAAAACCTGCACTAATGTTATAATAATCAAGTTCCGATAAGAAGTGCTTCGGCACGAATGGGCCGGCTCGACCGGAGAAATACCACGGGCTCACAGAAAACCGGCGTGAAACAGCGTTTGCGCTGTGTTTCGCCGAGTGAGTGAGTTTACCGGAGGCCCAATCCCCTACCCTATTCCCTTCCCTACCCTCCCCTATTACCCTATTCCCTCTTAAAAGGCCGGCAACGCACTTGCAGCTCTTCTGATGCTGCGAGTGTCCATGGGCGACGGAAGTTGCTTTCCATCAGGCGACCCGTTTACTCGTTTGCCCCCATTTTTCATAAAAAAAAAAAAAAAAAAAAAAGAAAAGATTGACAAACGGTATTCTCGTAAACGTTTAACCAACGTGAAACGCACTCTCATTGGTCCAAACTTCATCAAAGCACTTCGTGATCAAAGTTAAATGAAAGACTACTTTAAATACGAGAATTGAGGTTCTGGGATAACTTAAACCCTGAACCTAAATTCTCGTATTTAAAGTAGACTTTCATTTTACTTTGATTGTATTGTAATTTGTAAGTGAAGCGACATATTATCATGAACTGATTTTGTGGCGTTTAGACCAATCAGAGCGCGTTTCACGCTGGTTTAACGTTTACAAGTATACCGTTTGACAGTTTTAGCGTATCGAGACTTGATTGTAATTGTATTATTGCAGGTTTTATTTAGCAGAATTGACCCTTAGGCCTGCACAATTGAGCCGTTATGAAAATTGGGGTTAAGATTAGCTTTATCTAATATATATTTTTATTTTTTATTTTAGGTCACCTCACAGACCAAATGAAGAACTCGTGCGCGAACTGCGACGTACTGCAGGAGCATTACGCGCACATGTTCTTCGACGAAATGAGGACATACTTCCCAGAAGAATACTTCGAGTACAAGAAAAAATACGACAAAGATGGCAAACATCTAGCAGTTCTTGAAAAAACCCTGTCTAAATATTAAAGTTTGTGTATTTTAAATTTTTATATTGTTGCATAAGCAAACGTAACGTGTAATGATTGAGGAGACGACTACAATAATATGTAATTGAGATATACTATATATATACGTTAAAAAATATTGTATTTTATGAGTTGTTTAGTAGTAAGGTACAAATAAAATACAAAAAGACTAATTTGTTTTGCTAAATTACAAAAAAAAGTTACATTATAGGTATAACGCCTCCGAAAATAAATGGGATATAATTAATCGAGCGAACAAAAAATAAGTTGGCGGCTGCACGTGAGCATACTATATTACTGAATTTGGCAGCGAATTAATATGTTGGCGACTAAATTACTAAACTGGCGAAAACACTCGGGTGACAAAAAATTCTAAAGTCGGCAGATAAAAAGAGGCGAAATTTAATCCAAATTAGCATAGACATTTATAAGTTGTTGACTTAATTTCCGAGTTGGTGACCATTATACCATATAAGCAGCTATAAAACCAGATTTGGTTGATAAATTAATGGCTGCTAAAAATTCAATTTGCAGGCTACGGAAAATCCTATTTTTGGATACTGTTGGAGTATGTTTTTCTTTGTCATGGGTGCCATTTTCTAGGTTTCTGGGGGTGCAGAATAATATGAAAATAAAATCTGTTTCGTAATTCCACAATGGCGTAAATTTTTGTTATTAAAATTAACAAGGTTGTCCTTTTCCCGGTTTCTGGGGGTTCTGATTACAAAATTGTCTTCCAATTTCATTTTCCAAAATGGAGAATATTCAGTCTTCGGAAAATGAATATGAATACTAAATTAAAAGATCTTTGGGATGCTAATTAGGATTGATGATTATTATTACAGTATGTTATGTAGTTCAAAGTACCAGCTATGTAGGTATAGAAATTTTTAAAAATTCAGGGTTCATGAATTTTTCTGCCATTCACGAAGAAAATATGCGATTTCTAGATTAATAAGGGGGAGCAAATTTTCATTACTTTTGCAGTAGGATGCACCGTTTCTGAGATAGAAGCGACTATAGAAAAAAATATGACAATGCTATAATGAGATACGAGGGGTGTATCAATCTATAGAAATGTTGGAAAATTCAAGATTTTTGATTTTTTTTTCTCCCATCATGAAGAAAATATGATGTTGCGTTATTCCTAAGGGGGACGAAATTTTCATTATTTTTTTCCAATAGGATGCACCGTTTCCGAGATAGAATCAATTTTATAAAAAAAGAAGTAAATGCTGTACATTGAGATACGACGGATGTATAAATCTATAGAAATGTTGGAAAATTCAGGCTTTTCGAAATTTTTTTTCTCCCATCATGAAGAAAATGTGATGTTGCGGGGTTCCTAAGGGGGACGAAATTTTTACTTATTTTTTCAATAGGATGCACTGTTTCCGAGATAGAATCATTTTTATAAAAAAAGAAGTAATGCTGTACATTGAGATACGACGGATGTATAAATCTACAGAAATGTTAGAAAATTCAAGATTTTCGAAAAAAAATTTTCACCCATCATGAAGAAAATATGATGTTGCGGAGTTTCTAAGGGGGACGAAATTTTCGTTATTTTTTCAATAGGATGCACCGTTTCCGAGATAGAATCAATTTTATAAAAAAGAAGTAAAAGCTGTACATTGAGATACGACGGATGTTTATTCGCTGGGTGCGAAGTACTAGGTGGGGGTATCATAATCGATCGCAGCGCCCATGGTGGCAAAAATTAGAAATAATGTAGGCTCTGTCATCTGTTAATGCCGAAGCCACGCTGAAGCAATCTTTTAGTTAAATCTATACGTATTTTTTTAATCGCATTATTTCGTTAACAAAAATAAGTCACAGCATTTGTTGTGTTGTAAACTGTAAGAATACTGGCAGACTTGTTCGTCTAATAATTTTCGTGCGATTTTTTTTTGATTTCGTTCTGAAAACTACACCTACGCAAAAGTTCTTCTCAGGGCTAAACAACAGTTCTTTTCAGAGCTAGAATATCACACGCTATTAATATTTTTTTTAACATTTGAAAATGCCTAAGAGAGCCAGGTCTCAACTTTCTAAACATAGGCAGCAAGAATACGTCGTATGAGAGAATCTTCACCTGAACGTTCACAACACCTTGCTGAACAAAACCAGAGAAACTCTTAGGTATGCGATTATGCGTAATGGGTAATGGGTAATGGGCTTATGAATTATTTGGTAATTTTTTTGTTTTGTGTTCGTTGTAACTATGATGGAAAGATACTTGAATACCTATTTATTCAGTGTTTGTTGTATTGTTAGTCCTGAAGAGTATAGGTATTTCATACGATATAAGTAGACCCACCTACTTATTTCATTGAGTTTTAGTAGGTATTAATTAGTTTCTGTTTGTTTTGATTAAATTTCTCCCGTTTTGTTAGAGGTTTAAAGACATTCTGTAGTATTAGTATCAGTATAGTACCCGTGCGAAGCCGGGGCGGGTCGCTAGTGGTTTATATAGTGGATCAAAGCAGCGATGTGCTTGCATTTACCACTTTGATTATAAACGGCTTAGAAAAGGCAATCACATTTCACACTTATCACTTATGTCACTCGTGCTGTATTCACCTGCGATCAAATAAATATTTAAATATTACGTTTATTAGAACTTAATCAAAATGAGAGAATGAAAAAGCATTTTATAAGGTATTTCGCATTATCATGTTTGTATGATAATGCGAGCTTGAAGTATAGAATCTGTCCTTGTTTTGTTCTTAATTCCTCTACATCTCGGACATGTCCAGCAGATACCAACAATTTTCCTTTTCCAAAAGGTTTGTGGTTGAAATTTTGTGAGAGATACTCACAAACCCGGCCTATAAAATAATACTCATTTTGATCTGAAAACAATATTTAATTTATTACTAGCGAATAGCGATATAGAAACAATTATATGTTTAATATCATATAGTAAAACCATTAAGAGCGTTAATTGGCGCGCGACTCAGATTTCACAAAAACGCTACTTTTCAAAAGCAAAAATATCTAACAAAAACTGGTTATTCTGATTTTAACATGTAAAAAAACACTAGAAAATATTGTATTCTAATTTTTCCCTTATCATTTATTTTAAAATAATTTCAAACTTTTGAATAAAACTGACAAAACTAACCAGACGTTTTGACAACTTTAGGTTCAGGGGCATTTTCAAAACATATAATAGCTAAAACCACTTACATTTTTTAAAAACAAAAAATCTTTACAAACTTGTTGGATCCTCTTGTAGATTATCTCTTTGTCAGATTATTTTTATATACGTTTCTATCTCATAAAAATAAAATTTAAAGAATGCGAAATTATCAGGAATTATAGTTATTTAAAATGATGATATTTATGTATTTCACTTGCTCTTTCTCTTTCTTACTTACATAATCTAAAAGAACAACGTTTTATCTTTAATATGCCATTTAAATTTTTAAGTAAATTAGCTTGACGAATTTTATATGAATTTTTAAAACTAGTGTATAAAACGAGGCGCACGAGCGTTTACAAATCAGACGGCCGTGAGCCATTCCAGAGGGTGGACGTATCGGTCCGCGCTCTGCACTGAACTCTGTTGACCTTTGTAGTGCGTACGAGATCCACCCCGATACAAAGATTTTGATATTTGGAAAATATATTTTTTAATTTAATAATAAATATTGTTATTTAAGTTAATAATTTTTTATTGTAATAACAAATTATTTTACATATATAATGGGAGATAAAAATAAGTTCGCACGAAAAAGAAAACATACACATTTTGAAAACTTGGCAAAGGCAAGAGCTGCTAAAAGTTTAGTACATTTTAACATAATTAGACCCAGTAGGTGGCGCTGTTGTTAGTCTACATTTATTTATTCCAGCGCTAGTCAACGGCTGGAACTCAGTGCGGCGCGAGGGGAAAATGCTTGTTAATATCTGGGAAAAAAGGATACTTATACCCATAAAATAGTTATCTATACTTATATGAGAAACTATAGTGCACACATTTATACTGTTTTGTAAAGTATTTTAGAAAAGGTATCCTCAAATTACCCAAATCGGCTGTTCGTGTTTTATGAAAAATCTATATAATATTTTTGTCCGAATTTAAGTCATCTCAGTTGCTGAACAATAAAACTGTGTCGGTATGTACTTGCTTTTTTATTTTCATTCTTGGTTTGTTTTATATTTACGGTCAAAGTTGCGCTAAACATCCGATGTTTGGAGATAGCCTCCAAACATCGGATATTTTCTTAACTAATAGGCAATCGGCCTAATTTTTTTTATTACAAAAATGAATAGTACTCTTAAATATGAGTAACTTCTCAGAAGAAACTGTATATCAAAAGTCAATATTTTCAAAGGTAAAGCGATTTGTTTAAAATTTTCGCGAGCCTCCTAAAGTCGACCTACAAATGACGTCACTTGTAGGTTAAGGTGTATGAAGTAGTATAATATGAAGTATATGGCCGCCGGAATATATTTGTAAAAATCTCCCATATTTGTGCGTTTAAGTTCATACTTACCATAATTAATGTTTTTGTATATGATGTGAGTAAACTAATGATGTAGGTTGTGTTTACCAATTTAGCAAAAAAAAAATTTTTTTTTGGTACTTTTTAAATGTATTTAATTAGTAAACTACACATAAAATAATATATTTTTTTACATTTACCAAGTAGTAATGCCTCAATATTTCTGAATATATTAATGAAACTAAATATTTCAGATGTAGTCCGATCCCCTATTTGAATTTTAGAAATATAAGCACATACCGACCAAGATAAGTGTAATAAAAATCGATATTACATAAACTTTGGGTCTATAATGTTTGACTTTAAAGTAAATCACCAATAACGTTTGCATGGAGACAAAACCGACTAGCGCAGCCATAATAACAATATACTACTTTGCATGTTCATTTTGTTGTTGATATGCATCTGCTTTCAAATAACAAAATTCTTGTGTTTACGGCTTTGTGGTTTAACTTCAGACAATGTGCAAAACACTCAAGTAAAGTAAAACAGAAGAAGTAGAACTTCGAAATGAAGAGGTACGTATTTAATAATCCATATAATCCCCTCAGATAACAGTAGATTCTTAATTTGTATGTACAAAGTAAACTTCTTAAACTTCTAACTCGGAGCTGCGTACAATCAGGAGCCAAGATGGGAGCATTATAAAAGGAGAAGAACGTGTGTTAAAGAGATGTAAAGAGTATTTTGAAAGTTTTTTTTAAAGAGAGAAAGTGCAGGTACAACATCCGGCACCTTCCATGGAAACTAATATGAATGTTGATGAACATGTATGAAGGGAATAATTAAAGTGGGCGAAGCGAAACAAGTATGTAAGGATCGTAGCAAGTGGAAAGAATAGTGTTACCTGCCTGCCCCTACGGGAAAAAGGCGTGATTATATTTATGTATGTATGTACAAAGTAAAAACTACTAACTACTTAATTACCAAGTTTTATCTAGGTACATATATGCGGCAAACGGTAGTCTGGATTTCGAGATTATGATTTAGAAACAAAATTGTTTCCAAATCATTTTGCCTCGAAAAGAAACAACTTATATATGTCACCGTAAAATTGTAAAAACCGTTAAATTGTAAAAAAACTAACGAGATTGTAAAAATATGTTGAAAGATTCATAACTATATAGGTATTTATTATCTAACTATAAATAATGTGTTAAATTATAGGCAGCATATTCACGTCCGAAGTCTATTAACATTTTACAATTTCACTAGTTTTTTTTACAATCTAACGGTTTTTACAATTTTACGGTGACATATATAAATGATAAGTACATCTAGATACGTATTAGTAACTAATACTTTTCTTCTTTAAAATAGCACCTAAATTGGTAATTTCGTTTTTAATTTTTAAAACACAAATATTTTGACGTCTTGATATAAGATGTTAGTACCTGGGAGACTGAGCTTTGTCCGGAATTTTAGTAGTGAAAATAATTAAAAATTATAGAGGAACAATTATTAGTCATAAAAAATAACAAATATAAAAAAGTATATAAAATTGTCTTGTTTAAAATATAAAATGTTTATTTTGTGTTCCAGAATCTATGTAATGTAATGTATGCATATTGCATACATGCATACATTTATACATGCAAGATACGCGCGAAAAACATAACCGGGCGAAAAGCATAACGTCTTGACAGTCGGGTAAAAGTAAAAGAGATTTAAATAAACACATTTCAGCTGTATAACTAAATTATATTAATTAAAATAGTATAAAAGTATTATTTCAAGGTATTTTTATTTTCCATAATATTATGTTAGTATTACATTACCTACTGATATTGTATGTTTTGTGTAGATAATATGTTATATTATATATTAAGTAATATGACACAGAATATAATTATTATTATGATATTATGTATACCATAATCAAAATTCAATAATAATTATTATCGTTATTATTATTATCGTAAAGTAATTAAAGTAAGGCAAGTATCAATGTGGGTTAGTTGGCTTACAGTCGTCGAGCTATTCACGCACACAAAGACGCTCGCTGCAGGCTGCAGCTGTGTGCGTATTTTTCACCAAAGTTGACTTCACGCGCTATGCGTTAATGCTCTTAAAGTAGCTTTACCTTCTTGTTTTACAGTAAAACTAGATCTAAAAAGAAGTAAACAAACCTGGGTGGACATAATCAAAATAGCACACACTTTTTGAATAGATTCTACTTACCACATTTATTTTAAAGACCAAAAACGATTTCACAACACTGTCCACCCAAATCACAGTAATTTTGAAGTTTACATTAATAACACAATAGTATTTTTTGAATCACAATGCCGCTAATAAATATCAAAATGCCAGAACGGTCAGAGCCAACAAAGTTGCGATCGCTAGGTGGCGCTGTAGTCATGCACGGAGCGAATAGCTATAGAAATGTTGGAAAATTCAGGATTTTCGTTTTTTTTTTTCCCATCATGAAGAAAATATAATGTTGCTGGGTTTCAAAGGGGGGCGAAATTTTCATTATTTTTTCAATAGGATGCACCGTTTCCGAGATAGAATCAATTTTATAAAAAAAGAAGTAAAAGCTGTACATTGAGATACGACGGATGTTTATAGCTATAGAAATGTTGGAAAATTCAGGATTTTCGAAAAAAATTTCTCCCATCATGAAAAAAATATGATGTTGCGGGGTTCCAAAGGGGGGCGAAATTTTCATTATTTTTTCAATAGGATGCACCGTTTCCGAGATAGAATCAATTTTATAAAAAAAGAAGTAAAAGCTGTACATTGAGATACGACGGATGTTTATAGCTATAGAAATGTTGGAAAATTCAGGATTTTCGAATTTTTTTTCTCCCATCATGAAGAAAATATGATGTTGCGGGGTTCCAAAGGGGGCGAAATTTTCATTATTTTTTCAATAGGATGCACCGTTTCCGAGATAGAATCAATTTTATAAAAAAAGAAGTAAAAGCTGTACATTGAGATACGTTCCTAGATGTATAAAGCTATAGAAATGTTGGAAAATTCAGGATTTTCAAATTTCTTTTTCTCCCATCATGAAGAAAACATGAGGTTGTTGGGTTACTAAGGAAATTTAAAATGGATGACTTTTTTGTAATCAGCACCCCCCGAAACCAATAAAAGGACACCCATATTATTTTTATGAAATTAAGTATGTCCGCCATATTGGAATTTCAAAACGAATGTCATTTTCGTATCCAGCACTCCCAAAAACCTGGTAAACGACACCCATATCAATTTTACGAAAAATAAATATCCGCCATTTTTAAATTTCAAAATTAATCTACACAATAATCTACACCTCCCTAAAACCGAGAAAAATAAAAAATTGTGAATTTTGTACGCTCCTTTATGGCTTTTTTGTGTGCACTCGTTTCGCTGCTTGTATGGTTTTTGAGTTACCTACATCAGGGAAAATATATGTGCCTATTCTTAAATTAAATGTGTTCTCACAAATTGTCGCCAAGATGGTTATTTAGTCGCTAAAACATAATCTGTCTGCCAGTTTGGAAAATTCAGTGGTATTATTTAGTCACCAGATTAGTAATTTTTTTGTTCCTTACATTCTTTCGCCAACTTGGTAATTTAGTATTCAATATTGGGTATTTTCACATCCAAAATTTAATTGTTTTGTCGCAAGTTTAAATACATGCCAAAATAAATTACAGATACTTCGGGGACATGATTCACTGCTTGTGTAATCTGTTTAGGCAAAAAAATATTCGTCTTACTTAAAGTAAAAAAATTATCTAATGTATGGGTGTCTCTCCTCAAAACCCAAACTCGCCCATATGAAGTAAAAAAAAATTTTTCGAGTATATTTTTCTGCCTAAACGTCTAACTAACATAAGCAGTAGAAAGCAGTAGATTAAATGCTCAAAATATCCGTAATTGATTTTACCGAACCTTATGTATGTTACAGTTAAAACCAGTTTTAGATAGAATGCGTTTCCCCTAGTTAGAACTTGTTTTTACTAAACACATTTGTTAAAACTAGATTTAACTAATGCTCAAATTTTAATATCAGTTAAAACTAGTTCTTAGTTCTTACTAGTTAAAACGCGTTTTTCAAAGACTCGCAGTTAAAACTGTTCCCACCGGGGTCAAAATTCACCGGATGATCGTACCTTACTCGGATTCGTCGCGACACGTCACAAGGTTCTCTAGTCAAGATGCAATCGATAATTTCGACGGTGAATTTCGAAATCAAAAATGTATAAAATAAATTGACACAAGTCAACGTTAAATGACACATTGCTTGTGATGCCTCATGTCAAATCCCATACATTTTGTTTTCGAACTTCGCCGTGGAAATTATCGAATGCATCTTGACTAAAGGCCTTGATTCGACAAAGCGGCGTCCACGCGCTGTGCGCAATAGCAAGTAGATTCTCATTCTTTTTAGGGTTCCGTACCTCGAAAGGAAAAAACAAAACCCTTATAGGATCACTTTGTTGTCCGTCCGAATGTATATCAAGACCCTTTTTCTCAGGAACGCGTGGAGGTATCAAGCTGGAATTTATATCAAATATTAAGGTCTACGGTCACTTGGAGCTATGAAAAATCAAACTTCTTAGCCAACGCAATCAAAAGATACAGCCGTTAAGGCCGTCCCCCGAGGAAAAGACCTTGAGGCGGTCAGCCGCATAACTCAGTTCAAAATTTTTCACATAACTTAGTTCAAAATTGACCAAAAAAAATATTTAAACGGCGAATATCTAGCTTATGAAATTGCCTATCTATTGGTGTGTGTCCCAAATAAAATTAACTTGTAAATACTATGGAGACGTTGAAACTATAATCGAATGTTACATTCAATATTAAATTATTCAATAGGCAATTTCATAAGCTAGATATTCGCCGTTTAAATTTTTTTTGGTCAATTTTGAACTAAGTTATGTGAAAAATTTTGAACTGAGTTATGCGGCTGACCGCCTCAAGGTCTTTTGCAAATTTCCGCAAATTTTCGACACTCGCAAACTCAAAATCTACAGGGTACTTCCCGTGAACTCTGAATCTTGAAATTTGGTACGAAGCAACGTCTTATAGCACACATAAAGGAAAAATTACGAAACCCGTAAATTTTTAGTTACGTCATATTATAAAAATATTTTTAGTAGGTAATTTAAATTTACTACCCCTTTCCTCATGAATTGAATTGAATGAAATGAAGAGGTATTAATAATCACTACAGATTTGTACGGAATCCTCGGTGCGCAAGTCTGACTCGCACTTGGCCGTTTTTTTATTTTTAGTTAGTTTGATTATTTTTTATTGTTTGATACCCATTTGGGTTCTGTTGACTTATTTGATTATTTTATTTTACTTTTAATTAATATTGTCACCTTAGCAACTACTAGTCGATATTCCCTAAACCGTTTCTTTTGTGATAATTATTTTTACTAAGTATATAACTCTATGCCTTAAATCTTATAATAAATATTTTCAAAACTATATATTGCTTTAAATCCCAAATTAGTTTCCCTAGTGCTCGTTTTAACTAAAAGTCAGAGTTACAACTGGTTTTATCTGAAAATAAATATATTAGTAGTATATTCTAGTTTTGACTAGGTATTTCTAGTTTTAACATAGGCATTTAGTAAAACCTAGTTTTAACTAGGGTTACTGAGTTATAACGAATTAAAAATTTGAAAAACCCCCGACAAAAAAAAATACTCTAAAAACTAATAAATAATATCCTATTATAATTATTATTGTCACATATAATATTATGTAAGTTGAAATATTTTTATTTTTCAATCGTCGCCTCATCAGGGGACCTCTAAAGTTTATAAAGTATTTTTTCAACAACAGCTAATTAAATATTACGAATTACATTAAGGTATAAGCGAATTTTTCCAGAGTAAATTCATTAGTTGCAATCTGCGACTGTTTTTCTCACATAGCGGTCCCCCGACGAGACGACGAATGGAAAATAAAAATATTTCAACTTACATAATATTATATGTGACGATAATAATTATAATAGGTTTAAAATATTATTTCTTAGTTTTTACCCGACTGCGCAACGCAAAGGAGTGGTAATGTGTTTATCAGCCTATGTATGTATGTATGTATGTATGTATGTATGTATGTATGTATGTATGTATGTATGTATGTATGTATGTATGTATGTATGTATGTATGTATGTATGTATGTATGTATGTATGTATGTATGTATGTATGTATGTATGTATGTATGTATGTATGTATGTATGTATGTATGTATGTATGTATGTATGTATGTATGTATGTATGTATGTATGTATGTATGTATGTATGTATGTATGTATGTATGTATGTATGTATGTATGTATGTATGTATGTATGTATGTATGTATGTATGTATGTATGTATGTATGTTCCTTTGAAGCACTATACAGACCAAACGCCTGGGTCGATTTTTATGATTCGCATGTCAATCGATTCCTCTTAGTCCGGCGAGTGTCACTAAAGACAAGACGTTAGTGAAAATTCAATATGGCGACTACTGGACGCCATATTGTGAAAATGAAAAAAATGAAAGTCAACAAACTATGTCATGTGGGGTATCGTTGAATCGGTATTTAAAAATTATTTTTAGTTTTCTCTCAAAATTTTTCGATTCGACCGACCGTTTAGGATCTATATCGATTTAAAGTTGCATAACAACCATTCTCACATTAAGCCTATATGTTAGTGTTCGTATCATCGTATTTTTGCTTTAAATCGACCAAACGTACGTTGGTTAAACTAAAAAATCTAAAATAAAATAAATAATAAATGAAATTAAAAAACCCGACTGCAAAAAAAGACAGATACCTAAGCAACGCACTAAAAAGACCGAAACAAGATCGGTCTTTTTAGTGCGATGCTTAGGTATCTGTCTTTTTTTGCAGTCGGGTTTTTTAATTTAATTTATTATTTATTTTTTAGAGTTTTTTTTTTGTGTCGGGGGTTTTTAAATTTTTTAATTTTACTTTTATTTTGTCCTTTTTAAAGTAGGTATAAATAATGGTTACCTTACCATATACATTCTTTCAATATCATTGAAGTAACATGGTTCCAAATTTCGAATCTATAGGACATATGGAAGAGAGTTAGATCCCCTCATCAACTATTAAAGAACTGATAACCTTCAAATAGCTGATCAGGTCATAGTTACCTTACCATGTTCTTAAAACATCGTTGAAGTAACACGGTACCAAATTTCGAATCGATCGGACATAAGAAAGTTAGTCAGATCCCCTTATCAACTAGAAAAGAGCTGATGATCTTCAAACGGTTGATCTTCCCACCACCAAATTTCTCATCAAACAAAGCTAAGAATACTCTCGATTAAGTCATCAATATTCTCTTTCAGTGCGCTTTCATTTGAGACCCTACTCGAGTATATTTGCAGACATTCGGTTATTCTTCCCCACTTTCACCCCCCACAACTTTTAAACGGCTCAACCGATTTTCATCAAACACATCTAAGAACACTCGCAGATAAGTCACCTTTAACACAAAAAAACTAAATTGAAATCGCTTCATCCGTTCGGGAGCTATGATGCCACAGACAGACAGACAGACACACACACACACACAGACAGACAGACAGACAGACAGACACGTCAAACTTATAACACCCCTCTTTTTGCGTCGGGGGTTAAAAACGGGTTTAAGCTGTAACATAAAAAACATTCGATATATAACACAAGTATAAACTTAAACGGACATTTCGGAGATATTTAAATTACAATGTTCCTACGGCTTTATTTTTCATACACTTTTCCTTAATTGTGACGTTACAGTTAGGTACGCAAAATTTAGAAATAAGATGATAAACAAAAGAGATTATTGATCATTTTACCAGAGTGACAGAACCATACTTCGACACGAATGGGCTGGCTCGACCGGATAAATACGACGACCGCATAGAAAACCAGTTTGAAATAACGCTTGAATTGTGTTTCGCTAAGCGAGTGAGGTTACTTGAGGCAAGGGTGTTTCGGAATTTTAAGGACCTTGAACGCTAGTGTGTAACACTAGGGGGTCTAAAAAGGCCACTTTAGGTGTTTCATAATATTATGTTATATATATATATTTTTGACAGAAAACATAAATTTTGACAGTTTTCAATAGAAATGAGTAAAATGGCGCACATAACATGAATTGCATATGATTCATCTAATGTTCACCTATAGTGGCCTTTTTAGACCCCCTGAAGTCCGTTTTGTGAGGGTATGGACACTCCCATGGAGGAGGCGGTAATTTACCCCAAGACAAAGTGTTTGTTCTCTTCCTGGTCCCTTTTTTATTTTTTTTTTATGAAATAGGGGGCAAACGAGCAAACGGGTCACCTGATGGAAAGCAACTTCCGTCGCCCATGGACACTCGCAGCATCAGAAGAGCTGCAAGTGCGTTGCCGGCCTTTTAAGAGGGAATAGGGTAATAGGGGAGGGTAGGGAAGGGAATAGGGTAGGGGATTGGGCCTCCGGTAAACTCACTCACTCGGCGAAACACAGCGCAAACGCTGTTTCACGCATGTTTTCTGTGAGCCCGTGGTATTTCTCCGGTCGAGCCGGCCCATTCGTGCCGAAGCATGGCTCTACCACGTAAGAAAAATGAGTATTTTAGGGTTCCGTAATACATAAGAAACCTGTATAGTTTCGCTGTCCGTCCGTCTGTCTGTCTGTCCGCGCTTCTAGCTTCTGTAATTATAAATATAAATGAATGAAATTTGTTAAAGTTATAGACTGTGTAAAGATCTCAATTTTGCTATCATAAAATAAAAATAATTGTATATTATAGGGGTGGCTCTCCATACATGTGAAGTGGGGATGATTTTTTTTTTCATTCGTGTAGGGTATCATTGAATAGCTCTCTTTAAATAAAGGCAAGGCTTTAACTTTTGAAGTAATTTGGAAAAAACGGTCTAGGTTCGGTTACAACTCACAAACCATGTACGATGAAATGTTAGAAGTGTAGATGCATGGTGTTGAACTAAAATGCTTTGAAAAAACCGACTGTCGTTGGATCGGCTCGTAACACGTGACTTAGATGCGTGACAGTTCACAGACCACCGTCCACACTGGGCCCGGCTAGTAGACCGTAACTCCGTACATTGTCTTGCCGTTTAGTCCGTGTCCAGCAGCTTCTTTTAGTGTTCGGAAAGGATTGAAGCATATCTGCGGCTTGTAGCACTTGTTCGTGCAAAAGACGTCCACAGCATCGGCACTGACATGTGTTTCTGATACAGTTACGGGATAATGTTCGGTAAAATGTTACCAGTGTGGACGCACCTTAATATAATATTTTATTACATTATATTAATTAATTATACGTGATTCAAAAATTTCAGGTACGGTTTTACGAGAATTGTGCATACGGATCAGTTTTAAAATTTGGCACATTTATAGCTTAAGTAGAGGAAAGCCTTGCGAAAGCTAATATTTTTAAAAATACGCTTAGAAATACATTAAATTTATAATTAAAAATAACAACAAAACGTGTAAAAAAAAACCTCACTCATACTAGTATGTGTAGATTTGACATAATGAGGGTCAACTATCCTTCACATTTACATAATATTTTCGTATCTAAAGTGGCCCTTTATGGGTACTTATGACGGCTGTTAGTACCGGTGCTGGATTTGCTGGATGCACCGTGAGTATGGCCCTTAAGAGGCAAAGGAAACCTAAAAAAGTTGAAACTTAAAAATTAAAACATGAACATAAAATTATGGTCGAATTTCGGCCACAGAGCGACCTCTAGTTTTAATAAGTCTACAAATTATTTTACATAAGGGGCCCCACACATGGTCCGGTCTGCCTTCAGTTCGGCCTGAACGGATGCAAAATCGTATCACGTGTGGGCTCGAATCCGTTCAGGCCGAACTGACGTCAGTTGGGTCTACGGTTGCCACCTCTTTTTTGCAGATAAAGTACAATGGTTATTATAGGTAGGAAAAAAGTACATTGTATTTAAAATAAAGTACAATTTATTTATTATCATTATTATGTTTAAATACATAGGTACCTATTTTTATTGTTTTTTGCACTTTGTGTCAAATTAGTTTACAGTCCATATTTAAATTAAATTAAATAAGTAAAACATTTTTAATCAAATTCAGAGACACGTTGTTTCTTTCGTCTCTCTATTTGCTATTGATCACAGAACATTTTCGGAATATACTATAATAAAAATTATAAATTAAATGACTTTATACAAGATTAAAAAATTATCATTGCTCTATTAAACACTTGCTGCCTTCATTATGCAGTTGATAGTTCTAAAGTATATTGTAATAAAGTTAGCTAGTTAGTTAGTAAAATAAATTCCATATAGATCATCCATATCTACATTATGTTTTTGCAGATTTATATTTTCAATTATCTTAACATGCAATCGATATCGATTACGCAATCGATGTATTTCGCTATATGTAAGAAAAAAAAACATAATATTATGACTAAAGTTTTCAAAATCACTGCAAATTTACTTTTTTTATTAGACTATAATATTTAATATAAATAATAGTTACTGACTAGTAAATATATCCAAACTAAAACGATAAAATACAGAAACTAAAGAAACCAAATCGTGAAAATAAAGGATTTTCATGTTCTTTAGTATTCTCATATAGTATAGAGTACAATTACCTGAAATAACATACAATACTTTATTATAAAGTACGGGTGGCAACCCTAGTTTGGTCGGATGCGATTTTTTCCGTGTGTGTGCTCGAATCCGTTCAGGCCGAACTGACGTCAGTTCTAACTGAAACGATCGGCCTCTCGTCTGTGGGAGCCTTTACGCAAAAATTAGCATACTAATTAGATACTTAAGTTTCAAAAATTTTAAAAATAAAAATATTATTCATAATAATTATCATAATTGTAATTATAGTGTATGATAGAAATCTTGACACTGAGTTTATTCGTGTTTTTGTTAACATTATTTATTCAGAGATCACAAACATTGGGCTGTATTAAAACTGCATGACTCGTAATTTTCGCGTTTGTCATCGTACCAATCGTCATTTTAATTAGTACTATATAAAATAAAAAATAAAATTTCAAGTAACCCCAGAATTGACAAGCAGTAAGCAAGCTAATGATAATGAATTATATAATATGTAATTGATTGTACTGTCGGTTCTTGGTGGAAATTCATGTTGAACACTAATAAAACACAATTTTTCGTGCACTTTTTCCACTATTTAAGATATAATTATAAATTTTAACAAATAACACGACCGGTTTCGAAACCTGACGATGATTTATTTCGATACCGGTCGTGTTATTTGTTAAAATTTATAATTATATCTTAATATAGTGGAAAAAAGTGCACGAAAAATTGTGTTTTATTAGTGTTCATAATGAATTATAGCTAAGAACTTTCTCGATCGAAAAAACATATCTCGTCAGTCGTCTAACTTGTTAAATCAAATAAAATAAAATATATTTAGTATATGAAAAAGGTTTAAAAATAACTAAATATATCTGCGAGCAAATTAACAGTGCATGTACCCTAATACTTTGCTATGGCCTTCTGGAACAAGCTGTAGTGGTTTCCTTCTGGGTCGTATTTGGTTTTGTACGTCTCATAATCTCTTTCATGACTTTGTCCATCGCCAGTGCGTAGTGTCGCTGCTGCATCGTGTATGTGGATTTTAAAATTATTTTTCTTAGATCCTACTACATAGAAATGTGAAACCTTGCGACGATGGATGGATGAATGGATTTCCACGCAAACCGAATAAACTACTGAACGGATTTTTAATGAAATTTGGTATGGTAGTAGTTTAAGCTCTGGATTAGTTAAGCTTCTTTTTATCCTGAAAAAGTACAGAGTTCCTTTGATATACTGTGTTTACGCTGTTCTGGACTAAAACATCGGTAGAATTAGTGTGTTTACGAGGGATCAGCCGCCGTAAATACAGTTACAATTAAAAATAAACATAATATTACATTTGAATTAGGAATCTGTCATTTTCATATGATTTTTCATTGATTTTCTCATTTTGGCGCCAATACATTCTACAATATTTTACTATATTAAAATGATGTGGGGTGATAAAGAGATCCGAATCGCTGTGATTGCATTACACAAATACCTACGTATGGAGCCAAATGCAATTTTTAAAAGTCTCCATACGCTTGGTATTAGTAAAATGTTTGTGTACTGGGATATTAATAGGTACAATGAGACCTCCTCTATTTGTGACAGAAAAAGATCTGGCCGTCTCCGTTGTGTTCGTATGAAAAAGGTGGTCAAAGCCGCAAGGGAAAGAATTCGAAGAAATCCTGTCCGAAAGCAAAAGATTTTATCTCGGGAGATGAAGATAGCACCTAGAACCATGTCGCGTATTTTAAAAGATGACTGGAAGCCTATAAGAGATGTACTGGTCATTTCTTAACTAATAATTTAAAAAAGAATAGGATGGTAAAATCGAAACAACTACTGAAGCAGTACGCAAAGGGAGGTCACAGAAAATTTTTGCTTACGGATGAGAATTTTTTTACAATTGAGCAACATTTTAACAAACAAAATAACCGTATTTATGCTCAAAGCTCTAAGAAAGCTAAAGAAAAAATTAGTCGACAGAGTACAACGTGGGCACTATCCGACCTCACTGATGGTTTGGTGGGGTATTAGCTATAAAGGAGTGACTGAGCCATACTTTTGTAACAAAAGGTATCAAAACATCGGCACACGTGTATCAAGATACCATTCTTGAGAAGGTATTCACTACCTCCTACTACTGTCCAAACTATGTTTAATAACCAGGAATGGTCCTTCCAGCATTTTTTTTTTGTTTCAGTATTTATGGCAAGCCTAGGTACTTATGATAGTTCCGACACTGATTTTGGTGGTAAGGGCTGGTTTCGTTGAAACCATTCCGGCTACAAAGAAGTTATTTTATAGTGTCCAAGTGTGTGACCAGTACAAGCTCACTCTCTTCTTCTTTACTCTCGTAACCCAGTGCGACGAATGACCGACACGACTGGACATAGATCAGGTCAGGACCATACAGTCGCAGGTTCGACTTTTTACATGCATCCGTCCGTCCGTCGGTCCGTCCCGTCCGTCGCATGGATCATATTTCTTGTCAGACAATCAGGTAATCAACCCTGCATCCTAACCCAACTTGAAAACAACATAATATTTGTTGTTCCAACGTGGGAATAGACAGAGGCGGCGCAAGGGGTGGGCGGTGTGGGCGACTGCCCACGGCCTCGCGGTGTAAAGAGCCTCGCGCCTCACAGCCGAAAATAAATTTAAAAAAAGTATGGCAAATCCAAAATTATACACCACAAGTAGACTAGAGTATATCGTCATTTCAGCCTGGTGACGTCCACTGGCCTCGGACATAGGCCTCCCCCATAAATTTCCAGTGCGACCGGTCGCTCGCGGCCCTTGTCCACTTATCGTCTATGATAAATGTTCGGGTCTCCAAAACTCAAAATATAAAACACTGCTAAGAAGAAGAAGAAGTATAGCGCCATCTATCGTCGGGTCACCTGAGTTACGCTCTTACCACTTACCGATTATTAACATTGAAAATTACTATATATACGGATACCCCTAAACATTTATAACAATAATTTTGGCAAATGGCATCCGTTCACAAACAATGCTCCGGTTGTAAGAATAATATACCTAAAAAGGAGTTCATGAAATGCTCCTCTTGTAATAAATTATATGATTTGTTTTGTGCCAATATACCACCTGGAACTTTCTTTCTTATGACTCCCGAGCATAAAAACAATTGGAAATGTATCGAATGTCACAGTCAGATACCTAAATCTGATAACTCTAACACTCCTGTACGAGCGCCAAACCGTCTTAATATAAACTCAGATGATGACATTTACTGTGGGGTGGACAATGTTACGATACGAACAAAAAAGAATCCGGGTTCAGTTACAGAAGATAGTTTGCGCAGTATTATCAAACAGGAAATGACAAATACAATCCAAAACTTAGTCTCCGAACACCTTGCAAACATTTCACAACAAATTACTGGTTTCCATGAGTCACTAACATTTCTCAGTAAGCAGTATGATGATCTCCTTCAATCTGTGAATGAAAGAAATAAAGTTATTGCAGGACTGGTTACTAAAAATGAAAGCTTGTCTCAGCAGGTCAATATCTTAACAGATAAAGTAAACCAGATGGAACAAATCATGCGATCGCCAAATCTTGAAATAAACGGAATACCTGAACATAAATCAGAAAATCTCGTCAAGACAATAGAACAACTAGGCAGAATTGTTGAAAATCCTCTTAAGGACGAGGAAATTCTCCATGTGACGCGTATTGCTAAACAAAATAAGAATACCGACCGTCCACGCTCTGTTATTGTTAAACTTCGCAGTCAACGTTGCCGCGACGAAATATTGGCCGCAGTTTCAAAATTTAATAAAAAAAATCGAGACAACAAATTGAACTCTGAGCATATTGGAATAGGTGGACGAAAATCTCCTATATTTGTGTCAGAGCATCTCACTCCTATAAATAAACAATTACATGCAGCTACTCGAATTAAAACAAAAGAAGCAGGTTATAAATATATTTGGGTGAGAGATGGCAGGATTTTTGTAAGGAAAAATGAACAGAGTAATGTAATATTTATTAGAAATGAAGCTAGCTTAAAATTGATTGTCTAGCTCAATAATTACTCAGAAATTGCTTTACCAATGTTATTGTATTTAATTATTATCCAATTATGTCTCTAGAAATATATTATCAGAATACTCGAGGTCTGCGAACCAAAACAGAAAATGTATTAAAGAATATCGCGATTGGTAATTATGACTTAATTGTATTCACTGAAACGTGGTTAAATTGTAATGTTTCTAGTACTGAACTCATAGACGATAGGTACATTGTATATAGAAAAGACCGGTCATGCATAGCTTCCTCCAAAAAGGACGGAGGGGGTGTTTTAATCGCGGTATCTAAAGATATTCCCTCTACCAGGCATACAAATTGGGAGAGCAGTGCTGAAGATATATGGATATCAGTAACTCTGAAATCTCATAATGAAGTTAAGAAAATATCTATTTGCGCCGTGTATTTACCCCCTCCCGTCTCTTACGAACTTCTGACAACATTTTTTGAAAACACGACCTCTGTAATAGATCAATCTGATCAAGTTATAATACTGGGAGATTTTAACTTAGGGTTTGTCGGATGGTCCAAGGAATCTGATGACGGTCCATGTAGTCCTTTAAACTATAACTCTAAACTGGGTTTGTTACTTGTTGATTTCATATCGATGAATAATGTTTTTCAGTACAATGGTGTGGTTAATGCAGACAATAGAACTCTAGATCTCATTATATCGAACTGTGATGGTCTAAAGGTAACCAAACCAGTCAATACACTTAGTAAAGTCGATCCCAAGCATCCTCCAATTTATATATCCTACTTAAGCAATGTCCATAAATTCCTAAAACCACTTTTAAGTCGTCGTTATAATTTCTTCAGGGCAGATTACAATAATATTATATCGTACTTGAAAAATATAAATTGGAACACTTCATTGGAGGATTGTCAGAGTGTCAATGAAATGACTGATGTTTTTACCAACGGATCCAAAATGCTATTAATTTATACGTACCTTTAATGAAGCCCAAGCCTGCAAAATTTTCTTCGTGGTTCAGTAGTTCCCTTATAAAATTGCTTTCTGAAAAAAATAAACTGAGGAAAAGATTTCGAAAGTATAACAATCCGCGTGATGGTCTAGAATATGAAATTCTTCGTGAACGTGCTCACAGGTTAAGTAAGCAGTGTCTTCTCAATTACAAAAAGAAAATCGAAGCTAACATTTGTCTTAATCCAAAAAGCTTTTGGGGTTTCATTAAAGACAGACGGAAGGGGAACACCACAATACCGTCTGTCATGAAACATGGAGAAATTACTGCTACTAGTGGTAACGAAATTGTCCAAATGTTTGCTAATAAATTTTCGTCCGTATTTTCTGATTCTACCTTAGATAACGATGCCGATATTGATGATAGTGTGTCATTGTTAAATTATATCCATATTACAGAATATCAAGTTTTGAATGCAATCAAGAAACTTGACATGCATAAAGGAGCTGGCGCGGATGAAATTCCCCCTGTCTTTGTTAAGCGTTGCGGTCCGGTCCTGTCACTTCCATTAACGATTATATTCAATAGATTGCTACAGGATGGGATATTCCCAGAGGTCTGGAAAAAAACCAAAATAATTCCAATATTTAAAAAAGGAAATACCAATGACGTAGATAATTACAGACCCATTGCAGTTCTCTCATGTATTCCTAAACTATTTGAATCAATAATTTGCCCTCTTGTGACACATCACCTCAAAAAGTTCATTACTATTCACCAGCATGGATTTAGAAAAGGTTTCTCGGTGGAAACTAACTTAGTAACGTTTACAAATTATTTGTGTGCCGAGATGGATAAGAATCGAGAAGTAGACACTATTTATATGGATTTCTCTAGCGCCTTCGACAAGGTCTGTCATTCCCGGCTTATAAATAAATTACGTAAATATGATATCGGTGGATCTCTTCTGGAATGGTTTCACTCATACCTCGCAAAAAGACTTCTATATGTTGTAGTTAATGGTTTTGTATCAGAAGACTACATGGCTATTTCAGGTGTGCCACAAGGCTCTCACCTTGGTCCCATACTTTTCCTGGCTTTCATTAATGATGTCACCGATGTCATACACAATAGTCAGTTGTGTCTATTTGCTGACGATCTAAAAATTTACCGAACAGTTACTTCAGTTTTGGATGCAGATCTTCTTCAGCGTGACTTGAATAGAATAAGTAACTGGTGCTACAAAAACGGTATGGTTCTCAATATTAGAAAGTCATTTCATCTTAAATTTTCACGAAAACGTACACAGATGAAAACCGTATACATAATTAACTCTGAAATTCTTGAACAGGTTACCGAAATTCGAGATTTGGGCGTAATATTTGACTGCAAACTTAATTTTAAGTCTCATATTGATATGTGTGTCAAGAAAGCTTATAGAATGTTGGGATTCATCAAGAGGAATACTATGGGTTTTTCAAGCATGAAGCCTAAAATCATTTTGTATAATACATTGGTTCGTAGCCATTTAGAGTTTTCATCGGTAGTCTGGAGCTCTAGATATGTCTCTCACTCCATGCGCATAGAAAGTGTCCAACGTGCATTCACAAGGCATCTCGCATCACTTAGCAATCGTCGACTATTAATTAACATAGTATTCCTAAAGAAGATACTGTCTGGAGCCATAGACTGTGATAACTTGCTACAACACATAAAAATAAATGTCCCATACCATTATCCTCGTCACCCAATAACCAAAATATTCCACATTCCCAAATGTAAGACAGATCTCCTAAAATATTCTCCTTTATCAAAGATCTGCATCGACTATAACCAGACTTGCGCATCTATAAATGATATTGATATTTTCAAGGATTCCTGTACCAGCTTAAAAAATAAAATTACTCTCAAAATTCTGTCCGACATTAGAAATTAGAAATAAACAATTAAATAATAAAAATACTTTAATAGATAGTTTTAATAAATTGTTTTTTTGACTGTCGTAATTAATGTGATGTTATGATCGTTTAATGTATTAAATACTAACTGTTTGTTGTTCATGAATGTTGTACTCGCCTATAAGTGGCATACGCATAAGTGCATGCATTACATAAAATGTTTGTTTAATATATAATGTTTTTGTGTGTTTTGCTGTTGGTGTGTCTAATAAAGAATAAATAAATAAATAAATAAATAAAGACTCCCTGCGAATTTTCTCAGGTCATCTGTCCACCTGGTGGAAGGCCGTCCTAGGCTTCGACGTCCAGTTCGTGGTCTCCATTCAAGAAACTTTCGGCCCCTACGGGCTATATGTCCAGCCCATTGCCACTTTAACTTGCTAATGCAATGGGCTATGTCGGTGACTTTAGTTCTGCTACGGATTTCCTCATTTCTGATTATATCACGTAGAAAGACTCCGAGATAGCCGTCTCCATAGCTCTTTGAGCGACACGAAGCTTTTGAATAAGTCCCGTTGTGAATGACCACGTTTCGGCTCCATATGTCATTACCGGTAACACACACTGCTCGAAATTTTTTGTCTTCAGGCACTGAGGTATTTTTGACGAGATGTTTCTGAGTTTCCCGAACGCTGCCCAGCCGAGCTGGATTCGACGGTTGACCTCTTTTTCAAAGTTGGACCTATCTAACTGGACTTTGTGCCCCACGTATATATAGTCGTCAACAACTTCGAGCCTAGAATTTCCAACGGTCACTTGGGTGGGTACAACATTTTACTAAGTCCCACCTGTTGTGAAACTCTACAGAGGTCTTCTAGCATAGCGTTAAGGTCTTCCAGAGTTTCTGCCATAACCACGATGTCATCGGCAAATCGAAGGTGAGTGATGTAGTCGCCATTTATATTGATCCCAAGTCCTTGCCAGTCCAGGAGTTTGAACGCATCCTCCAATGTAGCGGAAAACAGTTTCGGAGAGATGACGTCTCCCTGTCTGACGCCGCGCTGCAGTGGGATCGCCTTTGTGCTTTGCTCCTGTACTCGCACCGACATGGTGGCTTTAAACACTTCAACACTTCGATGTACCGGTAGTCGATCCATATCTGAAGAGACTGTAACACCGCGCCGCCCAGGTCTCATACGAATCAAAGGCTTTCTCATAGTCCACAAACGCCAAGCACAGTGGAAATTATTTGGGACATTAAAAGGTAAGTTTTCACCAAATTTAGTGAGATTTTTTTTTGTATAAGATATAAATAAAAAAATAAAAACTTGGTTATTTGATTTTTTCACATAAATTTGGTTTTTATTTCACACAATTTGGTATTTCACATAAAAAAGTATAAATACAAAAGTTGTAGATCTTTTTATTACCTACAACTTTGCTATTGGACTTTTTTCCATAGGACTTCGCTTTTGCTTTGCTTTCGCTTCGCTTTGCTGGAAATCTAGATAAACCGTTTTTTACCCTTAAAAACTCACCCCCTTACACTTCCCAACCTCAAATCGCCCGTAAATGTTGTTCCTTTTATTTTTGATATATTCTTTACCTTTTCCAATGGGTTTCATCCTATTATATATTTTTAAAAATTTTATCATTTTCAAAGGCTTCTGCTCTAGTTTATAGTAATGACGACGTTCGGTTTTAGGCTTTTCATTTTATTGTATATTTTTGAAGCGCAGTATTTTAAGCTTTGAAGTTTAAACAGATTTTAATTGGTAAAATAGAAAAAAAAATGTGTGCTCCTCTGCTCACTCGTGTATAACATAAAGAGCATATTACTATTAGGTATATTATTTGGTATGGACGTTGTGTTTTGTGCTGTTGATTTTATTGTTCTTATTTCCGAAGTGCAAAGCTGTCTTTCAGATATAAGCCTTTGTAGGCTAAACTTTAAAGATACCTTGATAGATATTTTAGAACCTGTAAATAGTCAAAAAAATTTGCTTGTTTGCTACTCTCGCTTGCATTATGATTGAAATTACAACACTAATTAATGAGGCGGCAAAATAAATTGGCCCGGGACACCACCAGAGGGCCTCGCTAAACGTGTCTTGCCCACATCAAATGTTGGTCTTGCGCCGCTACTGGGAATAGAAACCCACGATCACTGGAATCGAAGGCCAAGCTCTTATCCACTTTACCACGGAAGCGTCATATAAACAACTGCTAAATGGCCAGTTAATATTTTAAACCATTGCTTTGTGATTTTTTTATTTTACAAATTGGCATTGACAAAATATTATTACGACAGAATCATCTGTCGCGAATTACATGCTTCACATAAAAATGTACTTGGAATATATTTTAAAGCTTCAATTATGAAAGTAATACTACGGTTAAGAAATTTTAACAGAATAATAATAATAATAATGCTATACAATAGTATGTAATAATCATACTTAGAAGCAAGATTTTTTGTTCCAACGAGGGAATCGAACCTCCGAATCGAGAGCCAAGCTTTAAACCACTATACTGCGAAGGCTGGTCAGTAGAATACTACATATACTAAGTTTTAAGTCGATTGCAAGGATAATCGCTGACCATATTATATAGACCCTGTACTTAACATGCTCCTTAACCGTACTTACTTTTGATGTGCTACGTGATACGTCAGAGCACGGATTCTTGTCAAGGAAACAAACTGAACTCTGAAACTGCTGAACTGCTGAAAATTTTTTCAGCATCGTTTCATAGTCGTAGTTATCGTCGATGTGCTTTTATTACATTACATACTAGCGTAAAAAGATACGTACACTCGACATTAGGTTATGTTAGAACACGCCGAAACAAAACGATACGCAACGCGTATTTTTGAGACTCAAAGTTAAACTTGATTCATTACACAAGAAGGTACAAATTTCATTTCGAATTGACTTTGTATAACTAAATTGTTAATAGTTTCATTTTAACTTATATGTTTTACACTATCCTTTCTTATAATATGAAATGTGAAAGTAAGTTTGTATCTTTCTCTTTCACCATAATACTACTTAACCGATCATCATGAAATTTAGAACAGATATTTTAAAGTAGACCACGAAGAAGGACATAGGCTATTTTATTGCGGCCAAATGTACAGTTCCACGGGATCGAAAAAAATTTACTTCATTCAAATTCAGTTCAAAAAGTTAAGATTTTTTTTTTAATGGTTGGCCTAATTCACAACAAAATTGTGATCCTATTACTTTACGATATTGGCATATTCGTGATGAAATCAATGTTGTAAACAACATTATTTTCAAGAATAAAAGTGTTATTATTCCAAAATCCTTAAGGTCAGAAATGTTAATTATTTTACATGAAGGTCACATGGGTATTGAAAGGACAAAAAAGTAGATAACGCTCGTGGAATAATTTATTAGCCAAATATTAATCAAGACATTGAACAAAAAATTAAACAATGTGAATCATCTAGTCCACATTATCCACAGTCAAACGGATTAGCCGAAGTATCTGTAAAAACAATTAAAAAAATATTTAGGAAATGTGAACAATCAAACACTGATATTTACATTAGATTACTTCAACATAGAACAACCTAAAAAGGAAATCTAAGATCCCCAGCAGAATTACTTATGTCAAAAAAGTTAAGAACTAAACTTCCTACACACTTAAATAATTTAAAACCCAAAATTTTCAAATCATTTTAACATTAAACAAGAAAATATTAACAAGAGAGAATCACATTATAATAAATCTGCTAAAATTTCATATAAATTTAAAAAAGATGATATTATCTTTTTCAAAAAAAAACCCTAAAGATGTCATGTGGGAAAAAGGTACAATTGTGTCATAAACTAATTTCCCTAGGTCATATATAGTCAAAGATGAAAATGGTTCTATTTATAGAAGAAATTCTCGTCACATAAAAATATATAAGTCAAGTTAGTCAAAAAATAATTTGTCATATTCAAGTCAAAATAAGTCAAAGTCACAGTCAACAACAAACGATTTGTCGATTCCAGTCTCCGAAACCTTTGAGTATACAGGGCGACCGGTAATAGGTCTGTTTCCTTTTAACATGTAAAAATACATCACTTTTGCAGCCTAAAAAGCTATATCATACCCTGTCCAAAAGCTAACGGTTTTTGAGATATTCAAGATTTTGTATTTTTTTCAAAAACACCCGATTTTAAAGGAAAACTTGAAATAAACAAAAATCTACCTTTTAATTTCTAAATCTTTATCATAATTTTACTTCTTAGGTAGATAAACTACAAATACAAAAGTTATTTATCCATCTAAACAGGAAACAAAAATTAGCAGAGTGTTTCAAAAGTCTTAACAAAAAAATTGAAAATGATTTTCCCTCGTTTCACCCCTTATTGTTTAAAAAAATCAATAAGACATTAGTCGTACAAATTACTTAATTAAATTCCTTATTTATTAAGCTATCCAAAAAGGTATAATTTGTAATGCAAAAAGCTAAATTTGCCGATTTGTCCTAATGAAAAACCATCTAACTACCTGAACTAGCAGGTAGTAAAATTCTAATTAGCAAATTGGAAAAGTCTAAATAAACCTTTGCTACGTCAGATTAAGTTAAATAAAAGTCTTTGAATAAAAATTAATATTTTATTTACATAATAAGTTGATAATTACGGTAAATCCTGTTCGAATTGTCGTCCTCGATTTCTGATGCACTTGCGTAATCTTAAGCGAAAATTAGATCGCGTTACTCTACTTGTTAAAGTTTCTCGGATTTCGTTTACTGCATTAATTATTCTTCTCCTCAGTTCATGTACATCGCTAATAGGTGTTGTGTAAACCAAAGACTTCATGTGGCCCCATAAATAATAATCGCAAGGAGTCAAATCTGGAGACCTTGCGGGCCAAGGTATTGGACCGCCGCGGCCAATCCAACGCTGCGGGAAATTTTGATCCAGCCATTGCCTAACTGTCACTCTGTAGTGTGCCGGGCATCCATCATGTTGGTATATCATACCTCTTCGGGTTTCAATTGGTACATCTTGCATGAGCTCGTGAAGATTATTTCTCAGGAAATTTTCATACGTCTCCCCGTTTAAATTGTCCGGTAGAAAAAACGGCCCAATGCAATGATTATGCAAAATTCCCATCCATACATTCAGGGAAAACCTCCTTTGATGAGCACCTTCTTTTGCCAAGTGGGGGTTTTCACCCTTGGGAGCCCAAAAGTGTATGTTGTGGTAGTTGGTTATGCCGTCACGCTCAAACTTCGACTCGTCGGTCCATAAAATCTTTTTTAAGAAGTTATAGTCGTTTTCATCGGAGTGCAGCATAAAGCGGCAGAAATCGAGCCTCCTTGCAGGGTCTCCTTCTTCTAATGCTTGTACTGGTGTGTAGTGAAAAGGGTATAACCGAGCGCTATGTACGGTGAACCACACTTTCCACTGCGTTAAACCCAGTTGCTTCGCTACAATTCTTGTAGAGGTGGTCGGATCTCTTGCAAAACGTTCCAATATTCTCTCTTCGTCTTCTACAACATAGCGAGGAGATCTTCCTGCATCACGTCGCCTTTGATGAACAGAGCCACTTTCCCGCACGCGTTGGTACGCCGCGGAAAAAACTCCAGCACTTGGTACATTATTTCGACGGGGAAAACGACGCCGGTACTCTTCCCGTGCAGCGGCTGCGTTGCCATCACAAAAACCGTAGCAGTACAGTATGTCAGCATACTCTTCGTTGCTAAAAGATGCCATTTTTGATAAATTAACTTGATCAGAAGGAATCGCAAATAACACGTCAGCGCGCTCAGGACGAGAAGCGTTAACTAAACAAAAACTCTACATAATGCTCTTTAGACGGACCCGAACTGTTACGAACCGACGCGAACAGTTACGAAGAAACCGGATTTTTTTAAACCGACCAATAATAGAGCGCTTCTTCCTCCGATAACAAAAGAATTTGACTACCTGACTACCTAATCCTGAACAAATTGTAAGGCAAAAAAATGGTGCTGAGAGTTATTAACTTACCTTACCAGATGTTTGTGAATTTTTTGCACACAAATTATACCTTTTCGGATAGCTTAATAAATAAGGAATTTAATTAAGTAATTTGTACGACTAATGTCTTATTGATTTTTTTAAACAATAAGGGGTGAAACGAGGGAAAATCATTTTCAATTTTTTTGTTAAGACTTTTGAAACACTCTGCTAATTTTTGTTTCCTGTTTAGATGGATAAATAACTTTTTTATTTGTAGTTTATCTACCTAAGAAGTAAAATTATGTTAAAGATTAAGAAATTAATAGGTAGATTTTTGTTTATTTCAAGTTTTCCCTTAAAATCGGGTGTTTTTGAAAAAAATACAAAATCTTGAATATCTCAAAAACCGTTAGCTTTTGGGCAGGGTATGATATAGCTTTTTAGGCTGCAAAAGTGATGTATTTTTACATGTTAAAAGGAAACAGACCTATTACCGGTCGCCCTGTATAACCACTCCGAAACAGAACTGAATAACAGTTACAAAAATCATAGTCATTCTTATGCAAGTCAGTCTTGTTCTCCAACAAAGTCTATAGAATCTGAGTCATGTGAGAATAATTTAACATATTATTGTAATATTAATTTCAGTAATAATGATAATAGTGTACAAGAAAGTCAAAGCAAAACGTCAGGTAGTTTTCTTCTTCTTCTTTAAAATGGCCTCCCCGTCAGGTAGTCAAAATGAGTCTTATGAAAAAATTAACAATCTCTCAAATGAGAACATAAATGTCAGTAATAATACACTTTGTCGAGTCCAGTAGAAAAGTTAAGTAGTTTTAAGTCAGATATAAATAATTATAGTCAAGATAAGAATAAAGTTATTCATAAGTCAGATAATAGTGAAAATGTAAAGGAAAAATGTCAAGTCGAAATAGATTTTCAAGAATGTCTAACTAGTCAAGAAAATAATGATAATTTTCAGTCACCCTCAAGTGAAGGTATGTCAAGTCCAATTGAAATTCAATCATCAATTTTTGTTCAAGTAGAACATGATAATGAAAATTAATTCTTGTCAGAAAATTAAAATTATTTATGGTCGGGCTAAGATTATGAATTATAGACAGATGTCATTTGTCACGAGTTCTGTCTTTTTTTTAAAATATTTATCGCGTTGCGGCTAAGAGTATGTACCTACGTCTTTGTGTACAAATGTGGGCAAATGATACAACTACAAAATGCGTGCTATTCTTATATACTTCGCATTGCGATAAAATTATACTTATTAATTAAAAATTATAATTAAATGTATAGACTACTGTTATAAATTCTAACATTACGCTAAATATTAAGAACAAATACATTTACAATATCAGGAATTTATGTAACGTTCAAGTATACCTACTTGAACGGCCTTCCAACCTAGTAATCAAACTGAGTACATACTACATACCTACTAACATAACTGTTATTTTTAACAGGTACCCAAAACAGGTAGTTATGTATAACAGTAACAAGTATAACAGGTATCGTATTTACTCACTGCAATATACTTCTGTATATAATATTGAAAACGTTTTTAGGGTTTCCATTGTTTATATCTGTATTTTAAGTTCATATCTGTAACTAGCTTTTACCCGCGACTTCATCCGCGTGGAACAGTTACTTTGGGATATCGCTAAAATTTACCCGCAACTTCATTTACGTAGAAGGACAAGCGCTTCCACCTCACGACTGCTTGCCCGCGCCGCGCGTCGTACATTATTATTGCGCGCTTGATTATTTTATTACTTCGATATCTTCTAAAATACTCATTGAAATCAAATTATGTAAACGGCTAATTTCTTCTAAATTACATGCTTGTAATGAATAACGTATTTACTTGGATAAGGATTAATATTATCTTTATGAAAACACCTTCACCAATAATGCTTACCTTTAGAACAAATTTGGTTAGCATAAAAAGGTTACAGTGAGCCAACCTTAAAAGATAGACATATACAGTCGCGGATTTTTTTAAATAACTTTTAAAGAGGAACAATTCTGTCATACGTCATTTTAGTGAAACTTTAACCGTTTCCGCAGCGTAAGCAGCGAAAGCTCTCAAAAGGAAAAAAAACCCGATTTCTTAACATTCTTGATTGGTACTCCGCTCGTATTAAACTTAGCATGATGTTATATAGCCTAAAGCCTTCCTAGATAAATGGACTATCCAACACAAAAATAATTTTTGAATTCGTATCAGTAGTTCCTAAAATTAGCGCATTCAAACAAACTCTTCAGCTTTGTAATATTTGTATAGATATCTTTGAAAATATTCATTTAAATTACATGCTGTAAGGGCAGGCCATATTGATCTATATTAAATGCAAAATGTATTTAAAGTACTTAATTGGATAAAAATTAATGCTGTATTGCTTAAAATCGCTTCGTAAGTAAGCCTTATTTCTCGTAAAAAGTAAAGGATAAAAAATGGTTATTGTGGGTTATCTCGAGATAGACATAATATTGTTACGAACACACAAATCACAAAGAAACTAGCATCATCTAGCGTCAACCATTGAAACCACTCAAAGAACAAAGAAAACATGAAACCCCCTACTCAATACTAGATGGCGTTACTGTGCGAACTTTCCAGAATCATCCAGCCCGGTCGATCACGTTCGCGCGAGTCAGGTATGTTCCAGTTTCTTCTCGTTTCGGTCCTAAACTTTCTACTCGTTTCTACTACTCGTTTCTTTCTACTCGTACTTTCTACTCGTTTTGGCCCATATAAACAGCCGCAGGGAGGCGAGCAAACACATTTCAGTTTTGAGCAAAGAAATAGGAGATTCTCTATGGTTTTGAGCTACCTTCGAGACGACTTTGAAGTGAAAACTAGTGATCAAGAGTAATACCAGTGAAACCTACGACTTGGCTACGATTTAGGACATCGTTAGTGCTTAGTGTTTGGACCTAGTGCTTTGTGTTGGACCTAGTGCTAGTAAATAAAGTCTTCAAAAGAGTCAGCAGGTCTTTCTCTCCAAATCCTTCGAACCCTAAACGTAACAATATGTTAAATACATTATCCCGCGGGAACACTACCTTTTCATCATAAAAATTATCCTTTGTCCTTTCCCGGGACCCAAAGTATTTCTATACCAAATTTCATAAAAATCGGTTCAGCGGTTAAAGCGTGAAGAGGTAACAGACAGACAGACAGAAAGACAGACAAACAGTCACAATTTCGCATTTATAATATTAGTATAGAACTATTTTTAAATAATTTAAAGAGACATACCTGAATGAAAATGACATTCCATTATCGTGGAATGCTTTGTAATTTGAGTGTATTATTATATTGTTCATACTTGAAACAACTACTGTAATTTGGTTTCATCAACTGTGTATCAGGTCAGTATCATATAATTATATATTATATTAAAAAAGAGGTAGATAATATGGTATTAGCACGTAAAAAGTGAAGATCGAATCGGCCCGCAGTCGGGCCAATTTTGGTTGGTATGCAAAGAGCCCGTCGACGAGTATCACGTATTACGCGTCCCGTAAATTTTTATACAAACCTAGTCATATTTTTCTTTGCTATTGAGTTAAGAAGGCCCCCTTTCAAATTTTTTTCTGTTGAGTGAAATTAACAATAATGAAAATTTTCAATATGTGTCATGGCAAAGTAATATTGTCAGTTTTGTAAGGATTTAACGTATCTATGGAATAATTAATCAAAGGTCAGTATGATATTTTTATACCATTTTGTATTTCACATGAAGAAAATGAGTTAAAACTTGTAGATATTTTGTTAGAGCTATTACAATTCAGTAAATGAAGTAAAAAGTCTCATCCACATCCGCTAAATTTATTTTGGTTGGGCAAATTATAAAGGGTCAATTCATACAACTGCAGAACGAAGCAACATTCTTACGACGTTATATAATTATAGCGTATTCATGCTTATATCTAACGTAGGGGAAGGCTGGGCAAAGTGAATACCTTAAGATAATTAAGGTTTTAGCAAAAAGGTATTAGATACAAAAACAAATTAACTGTCACAAATAAAAAATCAAAAGCATTGAGGTAACATCAAAGAATATTCCCCGAGACATTACTGATAACCAACGTCACAAATAAATAGCCGTTTGCATGATTATTCATCCCACGACCATTTTATATCATATTTATATTCACCATCTGAAAATAAAAAAGATAATTATTACAAAATATAGAATATCCACTTTGCCCTATTTATTTTGCCGGAGTAGGTAAGTTTTGATGTTAACACATTTCATACGAAAGTTAATAATTCTAATTCTCTGTTAAATATAGTATAAAAATCTGCTTTGATATGCTACCGAACAAAAATATTTTTAAAACTCAAGAACGAATAAAACTGAAAAAATTAACAATATATTTAACTTGTCAAATCAATCTTTTATTGACGAAAACACAAATCTCCACTTGGTTGATCGCACGCGACGCGTAAGTTCACTCTAGTGTTTGCCATGTAATAAGCCATGATGGCCGAACTTAACAGAGGTATTGTGTTAAGTGACAAACGAATAATTTAGGAGTAGTAGGCAGTATTCGCTTAGACTGGGGTGTTCAATATACCGGATCTTCCCCTAATGTTTACAACATTAGGAGAAGATCCGGTTTTAAAAAGTTTAAACATTAATAAAACACAAATATGATATCAAAAATTTGTTATTTGTCGTCATGAAAATCGACACCAATTAGTAGCATAATATAACACAATTTATTCCATCATATATTCTCCCATCCCAATTCTCAATCTCACATGAGAGGCAATAGTAGAAAAATATGGTAAAGTTCAAGATTTCAAACGTAATAGAAAATTTGTGGGCACTGGACACGCATACATTCACCGTATACTTATAGTAGTGTTATCAAATTGAGAGCTTACCATGTAGCTGTTTATCTGTTCTTCTTTTTAATATTATACATCTATGGTTCCTCTTTAATCTGTGTCAACACGTCATAATTTTACAGATACAATGAAACTTCTACTAGTCCTGTATTGCGTGGCACTGGCTGCAGCCTATGATGACATCGACGATGTTAACTACGGGAAACTGCTGGACAACAGAGCTGAGTTAGATGCTTTCTTGAAGTGCATAGTAGACCAAGGACCTTGTAGTGATTTCGCGAATCGTGTTAAAGGTAGGTTTGTAGAGTCCCGTAGTACTTACTACAAGGAATCCTTATAATTTCGCTCTGTCCGTCTATCTGTCTATTTGTCTATCTGTCCGCCCTCCTAACTCCTGAGGGGCAATTCTGCTAAATAAAACCTGCATTAATACAATTACAATCAAGTCCCGACACGCTTACACTCTCAAAAGGTGTTTTTATAAACGTTAAACCAACGTGAAACGCGCTCTGATTGGTCGAAACGTCATAAAATCCGTTCACGGTAACATGTCACTACATTTACAAAACTAATGAAGTAAAATTAAAGTCTACTTTAAATACGAGAATTGAGGTTTTGTAAAAAAATTAGTACAGTTATAGCCTACGCCTAGACTATGTAGATTTTGTTAATATAAAAAAAATATTTTATTTTTTACGTGTAACTTACCATTAGGGTTGCCAGCAGGCTTGGCATGGCGATCCAAAGAAATAATTTTAAAGAAGAAATATTATATCCAAAACAGTTCGTTGCAAAATAGTTCTTAATCCATGGTTACAACGTCGTTAATAGAAGTCAACATTTCTTAAATAGCAATATTTTTAAAATGGCTGCCGCGAAATTTTCTGTCAAAAACGTTCAAATTTTCAAGAAAATGACTGAGCAATGAATGAAGAAGTCTGGATTTTAGGATTATCGTTAGGTCAAATAAATTTTACAATAGGGAATATGCATGTATTTTTTTTATTTTTTTAAACGTTTCTACTGGTTATAACATTACCAAAAATATATATAACACATCCAAAATATAAAGCTAGAAAAAATGTTTAAAAATCACTTAAATTTTTACGCGGTTTAAACACGCCATTTTCGCGGGCTTGGGTTGTGACGACATCGTACACGAAAAAGACAGTTGACAGTTAAAATCATAGATGAGTCAGAGCATAAAATTCAATAGAACGTCAGTCATGTCATTGTCATGAAAGACAGCGTCGTGTAGTGTGACGTCACACACGCGCGTCACCATTGGTCGCGACTCGTGACCAATGGTGACGCGTTTCGCAATTTTAAATATCCCGGGCTGATTTTGAATTTTTTATATATATTTTTTTTCGATTTAAATAAGAACTAAATTTAAAAAAAATCCTTTTAGTTATAATGTGACGACAATAAAGAACAGACAAAAAAATATTTCAGGCAAATTAAATTTTCATGCATATTCCCTATTAAGTGTCATTACTTATTTTACGTCGAGAGACGTAGCGGTCTCGTTTTAAGATAGTGATTCAAAATTGAACTTTATTTAGTACTAAAGAAGATACACGTTTCATTGCAAGATTTCGAATTGCGAGTCGCAACTCGCGCACCAAGCTACTATGAACGGAGCCGACGCTTTTGAAATGAAACGTATATCTTATTATGTAGTAAATAAAGTTTAATTTTGAACCTTTGTGGAAATTATTAGTATAATCATGGACCAATAAAACTAATAAAAAAAGTTATTGGTATATGGTATAATTCATAAATTTTTTTCGCTCTTATATTTTATGCCCAAAACCTAAATTTATTTAGTCTAAATCTACTATCCCACCAAAAACATTCTGTAAAAAACTAGCCAAGTCTCGATAGAGCTGCTCGTTTATCTCTAAAAAGTAGTGAAATCTAGACAAAGTCGTTCCAAGTCTAAGGTTCCTTACTGCGATTTCTTTATTATTATACTTGATGTCGTGTGACTTGGCCGTTGAACATTCTTTATACGTTAGTGGGTACAAGTCAATTTTGTTTACACGTAATGTATGTCTGTTGTAACGACCTATGTTTGTTAAGCGAGATAATAGCCCATATTGGTAATTGGATGCTAGTGTCTCAATTTAGTCTGTTGTTGATTGTAGAACACATATATTGGAGCAGTGGTGTCATGGAGCCCCTTTTGTACCCTTGTGTACCCTTCAACGGCCAAGTCACACAACATCAACTATAATAATAAAGAAATCGCAGTAAGGAACCTTAGACTTGGAACGACTTTGTCTAGATTTCACTACTTTTTAGAGATAAACGAGCAGCTCTATCGAGACTTGGCTAGTTTTTTACAGAATGTTTTTGGTGGGATTTCACTTCTTTTTGTAGAAACGTTGATATTGATTTATTTTACTAGATTTTAGTGTAATTTGTTTATTTAATTTTTGTAATGTTCGAGTAGAATAAAGTTAATCGTTCGACTATTTCTTCTTGTAAACTTGTAAGTATAAGTATAAAAGCCTTATCTAGTCTTATCCAGAGTTTTCCTTTAATTTTATTTATATGCGTATCAAAAGCAGAAGGGGAGGCATTCGTCCAGCAGTGGGACGCTACGGGCTAGATTTAATTAGAAGATGTGTCCCACTTCGCTAGGTTTTTGCAATAACAGTCGATTTTTTTATGTTTAAATTTCTGCGTTCTGGTCTTATCCAGAGCTCCTCAAATAGGGACCTGAAAATGCGGCGAAAAGGGTCCAGTAAAGAATCGTACGGCAGTGTTTGCTTCGCGTTCGACTTGGTGGGGGCACTGCCGTGCCCCCAGATCGATGTTCTGGTCTTATCCAGAGGTTTTCAAATAGGGGCCTGAAAATGCGGCGAAATGGTTCCAGTAAAGAATGGTACGGCAGTGTTTGCTTCGCGCTCGACTTGGTGGGGGCACTGCCGTGCCCCCTGATCGATGTTCTGGTCTTATCCAGAGGTTTTCAAATAGGGGCCTGAAAATGCGGCGAAATGGTTCCAGTAAAGAATGGTACGGCAGTGTTTGCTTCGCGCTCGACTTGGCGGTGGCATTGCCGTGCCCCCAGATCGACGTTCTGGTCTTATCCAGAGGTTCTCAAATAGGGACCTGAAAATGCGGCGAAATGGTTCCACTAAAGAATGGTACGGCAGTGTTTGCTTCGCGCTCGACTTGGCGGGGGCACTGCCGTGCCCCCAGATCGACGTTCTGGTCTTGTCTAGAGGTTCTCAAATAGGGGCGTGAAAATGCGGCGAAATGGTTGCAGTAAAGAATGGTACGGCAGTGTTTGCTTCGCGCTCGACTTGGCGGGGGCACTGCCGTGCCCCCAGATCGACGTTCTGGTCTTATCTAGAGGTTCTCAAATAGGGGCCTGAAAATGCGGCAAAATGGTTCTAGTAAAGAATGGTACGGCAGTGTTTGCTTCGCACTCGACTTGGCGGGGGCACTGCCGTGCCCCCAAATCGACGTTCTGGTCTTATCTAGAGGTTCTCAAATAGGGGCCTGAAAATGCGGCAAAATGGTTCTAGTAAAGAATGGTACGGCAGTGTTTGCTTCGCACTCGACTTGGCGGGGGCACTGCCGTGCCCCCAAATCGACGTTCTGGTCTTATCTAGAGGTTCTCAAATAGGGGCCTGAAAATGCGGCGAAATGGTTCCAGTAAAGAATGGTACGGCAGTGTTTGCTTCGCGCTCGACTTGGCGGGGGCACTGCCGTGCCCCCAGATCGACGTTCTGGTCTTATCTAGAGGTTCTCAAATAGGGGCCTGAAAATGCGGCGAAATGGTTCCAGTAAAGAATGGTACGGCAGTGTTTGCTTCGCGCTCGACTTGGCAGGGGCACTGCCGTGCCCCCAGATCGATTATCCTAGTTTTTATAGTTTTCCCTTTATGTGGCCATTAAACCCCAACTCTGTACCAAATTTCAGCTCTCTAAGTTTATGGGAAGTACTAGTTCTATTTTGATGATCATGAGTGAGTGAGTGAGTGAGTGAGTGAGTGAGTGTCGAAAATGCGAAACTTTGCTTTCGCTTAACTTCGGAACTAAATGACCTACAGACTTGAAATTTTGGATTTTAAGTACGTGATTATAGCTTATTGGATGACGAAAATTTCTGCGTTCTGGTCTTATCCAGAGGTTCTCAAATAGGGGCCTGAAAATGCGGCGAAATGGTTCCAGTAAAGGATGGTACGGCAGTGTTTGCTTCGCGCTCGACTTGGCGGGAGCACTGCCGTGCCCCCAGATTTATTTTATTTGAAGTAAATATTTGTTTGTGTACGAGCATGTTAATTGAGTTCTGTTGTTTATGATATAGTTCGAGTCAAATATTATCCCACCAAAAACATTTTCATGTAAAGTGATGCCAAGGCGATACCATATGACTCGCACTGTCAAATAGCTACTAGATTTCATGTTAAACCAAGCTTCTGACTCTACCAAACTTCTAAGTTCTAACCCTACACGCCTACGCTACAACGCTATAAGCCTAATAACACAAACTCTACACCTTAGCCAAAATATGTGGCCTGGCCATTTCGCTACATTCGCAAGGTGAAAATTTACGGACTGTTTTTCTAGTTTTGGAACGAAACGGCCAAGACACATAACTTTAGAGTCAGTTTGCACCAATTCTGTTCGCTGCTTCGTAAAATCGTTGGCAGCACGACGCTTCGCTGCACAGCACTACGCCTCGCGTTGCAGAGCGCTGGTGTGCTCGTTGCGCCTCCCAACAGCACGATACCGCAGAACATAGCCTGAGGTCATCGTACGTTGCGTGAGCAGCGTTTCAATGTGAACTAACCCTAATTAAACTAGTAATATTCGGATTAAGGAGAGACCCGTGACTCAGTAGTCAGTAGTGATGATGATGATGACTTTTTTCCAGCTCACATGGCTGAGTTCTACGCGGATGGCTGCAATGAGTGTGACGCTAGACAGAAGCATTACTCCCACTTATTGACAATAATTGTCAAAAACGACTACCCAGAAATTTACGAGGCACTCGAAGCCAAATACGACCCCAAAAGAAAATATATCGACAACGTTGTTAAGAAACTGAACAATTTATAAAATAGACTCAAGTGTAAGGGTCAGTCCAAACCGAAACGAGAAGATACGCGACGTTGCGATGCATTTCTAATATAGCGATTCAAAATTGAACTTAATTCTCTACTTAATTCCAAGAGTTAAAATATCAAACTTCGCCGCTCTGTATAGCCCATCGCCGCTCCAGCGATAAAACATATATATTCTTGTGTACTACATAAAGTCAACATTGAATAACTATTTTGAAAATGCAGCACCGCGTCGCGTATTGTCTGGTTTCGGTGTAAGCCGATCCTAAGATTTCTAAAAGTGAACGTGATTTCAATGCATAATAAAGGTTACATAAAAAATTTCTGTAGTTTTTATTCATATAGTACATGTTTTGCCTGCGAGTTTGACCAGTTAAGTAGAAGACAGACAATTATGGATTTATCCTATACGTGTAGGATATTTTATCATTATATTTATGTGAAACTACATATTTTTACCAATATATACCTTTTACCTTTTGTCTTAAAAACCGGCCCGCGTCTACTTACGACACACAAAATGAATGCCCAACCATCTATAATTGTATTCGTATTATCTGTTTCGGTCGCCACAATGTCCACACCGAGGAGCACAATTGTTGATAATTACACTATTTACTTTGCCGTACATATTTATTAACACGCTTATATTAACTTCACCTGTATGTAAGCTTGTTTGCTTGCTTGTATGTAACTCTCTCTTGCGCGCTTGTATGTTACAAGATATGCATTTTATTAATTAGTAGATATTTATTTTTGAATGTAATCATTTAGTTTTAATCAAATATTATATTGGAATCTATTTTTTATTATTTTAATGAATTTTATTTATATAACTTAAAAGTGAAAAATAAATATAATTTTAAAAAAACTAAAAAAAACACGCTTTTAAAGAATATCGAACTAAAAAGTTGAAAACAATTTTAAAATTTTTAATTATGGCGCTTTGTGCCATAATTTTCGTATATCGAGCGACCCACGCTTTTCCCTCAATTATACTAGTATTTTTTAAATACTACTTTTTTCAGTTTATTTTTAAAAAAATTAAAATTATTTTCAACTTTTTAGTTCGATATTCTTTAAAAGCGTGTTTTTTTAGTTTTTTTAAACTATATTTATTTTACTTTTGATAGATAAAGATTGCTAACCTTGTAAACGTAAAGTCGGTAATGAATAATGGCGGGCGCGCCCTCACAGCAAATGTATAAAAATATTATATAATATGACTAAAAAATAAATAAGAATCAATCAAATCGAGATACAATTTCATTATACTCGAATCTCGTTAAGGCTTAAACTTATGTAAAAATAAATTTTACGATTTATAACAATTTAAATGCTATTGCACTAAATAATTTTCTATGGGCGATCAGCTGTACTTGCCGTACTACGGCACGCGACGCTTGAGAGGATTATCCTCTCAAGCGTCGCGTGCCGTAGTACGGCAAGTACAGCTGATCGCCCATAGAAATGTATTTCTCATTTGTAAGTGTTTGGTTTGTACCACATAATTTTTCACATTTATGTTAATAATATTATGTATTTTATGCGTATAATAAGTATTTTCATAATTCTACTACGAATTATTTCAGAAAATCGAACGAAAATTTTACGTTTTTATTGCTATTTTATTTCATAGTGAGTTCATGATTTTCTTGTAAAATGCATTTTGAATTGAACATTTTATTAGAAATTTTATTAGAACAGTATTTATGCTAGAGTCTACGAATGGAATATATGGATAACAATAAGTAGATTTATTACTATGATTGTTTTTGTAAGACATTACCGTCAAAATAGATCTAGTTTCGGAGGGTTCAATGAGGAACCCTTAACCTTAACCCAAGGTGTAAAAAAATACAAGAAAACATCTTTCGTAGCATGCACTGCGGAACCTATTGATGATAGAATAAAAGTATGTTCTACAATATTGAAGAACATATCAATAACTTAAAAAAACTTCTTGATACTATATGTCCAACTATTACCGTTATGTCACAATAATCACTTTTACATTTTAAAAGTTGATAGAAATACCGACCAAAATTCGACCATGTTATTCATACTACTGTTTAAATCCATATCCAATTAAATCATATTGTTGACGTAGGCTACTTTTTATCGCGGGGAAATGTACGGTTCCTGTAGGATAGTTTATTTACGCTTTCTCGTAAAAAATACTAAACCGATTATCATGAAATTTGGCACATATATAAAGTAGACCAAGCCTCCCCATGGTCTAGCCTATATCCTATGTCCTTTCATAGGCTACTTTTTATCGCGGGATATATTATACCCGTGAATTATTGTACTTACGCGGGCGTAATGGGTATATAGGTATATAGGATATATCCGAAATTGGTCCTTTTGACATCAAAGTGGTGACCTGACAAGATGGGTTCTATGAAGAATCGAGAGAAATCTTCGAAAGGAGACTGAAACCATTTCATACATTCTTGGGCCAATAATATAAAAAGAGGAAAATTGTATATATAAATAGATTTAAATTAATGAGAGCCTTGTGGAAAATTGTGAAACTTTTGGCAATCTGAGAACAAAGTTATGAGCTGTTTAGTGAAAGTGAGGTTATGTTTCAATACCAATGAAACTTTTTAACACTGTATCTATTTAGTGGAGAATGCGTAAAAAGTAATAATAATAGGCTATTTAATATTATTTTTCCTATTTACCTATATATAAAATATTGATGATTATGATGACTAAGAACTATAGGAATATATCTATATAGGAAACAGGAAACAGAACAATTTTTATGTATTATATAGTTTATTCCTCTTCTATAAATATTAAAATATCGTCAAAAACTTATCCAGGTGAAACAATATGATCTTGATACCTTGTCCAGTTAAGGAACCATAATATTATGATATACGGTAACATGAGCATTGAGCACTCAGCAGGCTTCAACAGTTCATCTTCTTACTATGCAATTACAATAGAAGCGTACAGCCGTAGATTAAAATATTTTTTTCAAATTTTGTGACCCGGAATCTGTAATAATTAAAGCAGTGGTTGTTGAAAATAAAACTATTTACGAGTGCACTCAAAAGGCATAAGAAAACACGAAACGAGTGAACCGAAACTCAAAAGTCAAAACGTCAACGGCCTATGACAAAATTGACAATTATTAAATGATCATAAAATATGATTTGTGCAAAAAGTATTTACTGTGATACTGAAATTAATTAAATATATGGAAGATGTCACGAAACCTAAACTTCTTTCTTATTTTTCTCAGCTCCCCGATTGAGAACTGCGCAATTTTTTATATTTTAGGACAAAAAAGGCGATTTTTTTAAACCATATCTCATGCCATTATATTTTGGCCCACGATGTTCAGTCTCCTTCATACGGATACATATTATGGTTATTCGGTGTTATTTACAGTGTCCAAATCCATGGGTGTGTAGAGTAGTCCGGCGATTAGGCCGTACAACGATCTCAGTGTTGTTAACTTAGAGATTTTCCCCCCAAAATTAGAGAAAATTTCTACAGGGGGTTTTCTAGAGGGGAGAATATTTGGAGTTTACTCCTTATGAATCATTTTTATGTGTATATAGCCCGGGATATGAAAATTTATAGGGAGTAAAATCAGACTAAGACACGTTAACACATAACCTTTCTTTCTGGTTTATTACCTCTAAGACCTGTAAATAGTATATCTAATCGGGGTAAAGTTTGGGGAGAAATATTTTTGAGACTTGGTATCATTGCACGTTATCAATGAATTGCGGGAATCATCGTCGACATCGAAAAACAACAAATAATTTATTGCATACTACACAATTCGGTTTTACTAAAGGTCGGTCTACTACAGATGCAGGCATCAAGCTTCTCTGTAGTATATTCGAGGCTTGGGAGGAGGCGCAGGATGCATTAGGAGTTTTTTGCGACCTTTCCAAAGCATTTGATTGTGTAGACCATGCTACACTAGTCAGAAAACTACACCACTATGGCATAAGGGACTCAGCTCTTAATCTTTTGAGTTCTTATCTTTACAATAGGACTCAAAGGGTAGAGATTAATAGTAAAAGGTCTACTGGGACTAAAATAGAATTAGGTGTCCCACAGGGATCTATTTTAGGTCCATTTCTTTTTCTCATCTACATAAATGACTTGCCTTATCTAGTTCAAGATAGGCATGAGATAGTACTTTTTGCTGATGACACTTCACTTATATTTAAAGTGAAGCGACAACAATTAAATTACGACGAGGTAAACAGTGCTCTCTCAAGTATAGTAAACTGGTTTAGTGTTAATAATTTACTTTTAAATGCAAATAAAACAAAATGTTTAAAATTTAGCTTGCCAAATTTTAGGCAAGTACAAACCAATTTACTACTCAATGATGAGAGAATGAACATGGTAGACTCCACTGTATTCCTAGGTATTACACTAGATTGTAAATTACAGTGGGGTCCTCATATTGCTAACTTAGCGAATAGACTCAGTTCTGCAGCATATGCAGTCAGAAAAATTAGAGAAATGTCAGATGAAGAAACGGCGCGCCTGGTCTATTTCAGCTATTTTCATAGTAGAATGTCTTATGGCATACTTTTATGGGGAAATGCTGCCGACATAAATTCAATATTTGTGCTGCAGAAGCGAGCTATTCGTGCTATTTATAAAATGTCCCCTATTGAATCTCTGAGAGAAAAGTTTAAAGAAATAGGCATACTGACAGTCGCCTCTCAGTATATTTTGGATAATTTGTTATACGTTAGAAAAAACTTAAGCAATTTCAAGAAGAAAAGTGATAGTCATTGTATAAACACTAGAAATAAGAATAAGCTAGATGTACCAGTGATAAGACTTAGTAAAATAAGTAAATCTTTTAAGGGCCAATGTATACGCCTATACAATAGGATCCCAGAAAACGTTCAAAACCTTTCTATCATTAAATTTAAAAAAGTAGTCAAAAAACGTTTGTGTGCTAAAGCTTATTATAAAGTAAATGATTTTGTTAAAGATTGCACACCTTGGGAATAAGATGCAACCCTGCAAGGCTGTCTCTATGTACTTGTGTACTGACTTTTGTTATATTTAACATAGATTTAAGTTTACAATGTAAAATATATATATGTCGGAGAACCACAGCTGAGAACGGAATTGAGACGTAAAATCTGCAACTGATTTGACGAGTTCGGATGCAATTGGCAGTTGACAGCTCGATAGTCAATGTCACTTTTGACAACGATGGAAGAATAACGCTGGTCGACTGGAGGACTCGGAGAGAAGATACCGTGAGCGGCGCACGTATTGCCAAGTTGTTTCCGACTTCGCCACGTCTCGATATTAATCCGTTTGCATCAATGTCGTGTGTGAATATTTTAGTGTGAAACTTTGTTATTTCTCGAACAATATACCGGTACAGTGTATGAGGACTATTATTTCCTGACAACTTGACGATTGAAGAAAATCTAAACAACGCCCACAAGGAGCCTACCACGTTATCAGAATTGGGATGTAACCCCGAAAATCAAGATAGATTATTTAAGGGCACAAAATGGAATAATCAATTGTGTAATTTTACGAAAAAAAGTGAGGGTAGTGAAAAATAAAGTGTAATCTAGCCCGCACAAAAGCTACAAAAAGTGATAATAATCATTGCGAATGTTGTGGATCGAGTTTGGCAGTATGTACAACAAGGCAGCACGCCATGCATACGGCGTAATAGCGGAAAATCGGGACAGCAGCGAACCGAGTGCTGCAAGGTGATCATGTTGATACATGATTGTAACAAAGGGTTATTTGTTCGTGGCGAGATTGCAACGGCGCTGACGATGGTGACGTACTGACGGCGGTGACGTAGGTGCTGACAACGGTGACAACTGCATCTACGATGGCATCGTGGCAACTGCGGTGACGACAGCGACGTGGTGACCGTGGTGACGACGGTAACGTGACGACTGCGGCAACAATGGCAAGGTGGCGACTGTGGTGACGTGACGACGGTGGCATGTCATGAACGTTACGTCTGTGGTGGTGACACGAGCGTGGTGGCGAGGCAACGACAGGCTTTGGTTATGAATTTGGTGGATTTGGTAACAGGTGGTAGCCAACTTTTTATTCCTCGTAATAATTTTTAAAGACCTTCAATGTTACAGTGATTTATCTGACACTGGATACATTTACAAAGTGTCCATGAAATTGCTTGCCTAAATCTCAAAATAAACTTTATAGTTTAGTGTTCTGTTGTTCTGCTGTTGTGTTTTCTGTGCAGATGGAACATATTGCAGTCTGCGGGCCTATTCGCTAAAATACAAGTTTAGTTAATCACTTTGAAAATGGTTATTAACCAGCTTTTGTTTGTAACCAACCAGTTCCATAATTTTGTATTCAGTACCTTTTGATGGCAAAGTGAATAACTCAATTGACGCAAAGTTCTCGACTGTAATTCGGCTAAATTGAATAGTACCGTCTGTGGAGGAGTACATTATAAAATGTGAGAACCTTTTAATTTATTCGGATAACTATTTATTTTGTTGTCTGTGGACTAAGTTATCAACTATTGTTTGTCAAGTCAATGAGACGAGTACCTACATAAATATTTCGAATTATAAGTTTTTCCTCTCAACTTTTTCAAAATAAATTAATATTTCCTAACTTTCTGCAGCATATACCATTATTAGAGTGTGAGCCATCTTTACCTTTACCTACGTGAAACCAAAAATAGGTTAGAGAAAAATTATTGAGCGGTAAAGTCAACAATGTAAATGTTTTTCATATGTTTTTGTTAAGTTAATTACATCGATGTTATGAGGTACTTACAATTTCTGTAGTAAATCGCACTTACAGCGATTTACTACTGCCGTGAACATTTACAGAAGGTTTTAATATCCCTAGGTTTTATTTATAAAAGAAAATATTTTAAAAGGCAAAAGGTATGTATGTAGTCCTAACTGAATTAATTTAATTATTTTTAATAAACTTCTACTTTCTTAATGTATTTGTTTAATGTTCAAGCATTAAACCTAATTATTGTTTAATATAATATATTCTCTTTATTTATTCAACATACATAATAATATACAATAGAATAAAAAATATATTTAAACTAGAACAAGGAACCTAAAACTAAAAACCTTAAAAATATAATGTAATGGCTAAAATATATTATTAAAAGGAGTCCCTTTAAGCAAGGTTCCCAAGATACTGGCAGCGTTCCCCCGTTGAATAGCTAGACTAATTTTTTGCCCGAGGTGAACCGAGCCGCCAGCTCTTCGGTCTCCTGTGATGTCGACTAACCTTTTTCCTATTTCCTTAAAAAGCCTTATAGCGCTAGGACCCCATGGATTTATTTTGATTTTTCTATTTTTATTTTATTTTTATTTTGATCTTTGATTACCTATTTCAATTTTTTTTTCATGATTACCTATTTCTATTATTTTTTTCAGATACATAATAATTATACATGCAGGCTCTGATAAAGGTTTTGTACCAAATTCATTGCTAATTTTTTGTGGAAAAAATAAAAATGAGGATTATCATTCAGAAATGAATAAAAATAATTTTACAAAGTGGGTTAGGGAAAGATTAATTCCCAATTTGTCAGAGCCATATTGATGATTGTAATGGATAATGCTCCTTACCATTCTGTTTTACTAAATAAAGCTCCTACAGCAGTGGTTGGTGAAAATCAAAATAATGTTTAACAAAACAGCGAAAAAGCCAAATCTGGTAATGCTTGTTAAACAACACAAGCCCGAGACTATCTACGAGATCGATAAACTGTTAGGTGGCTCCCACCTTACCACTGTGACCTTAACCCTATTGAGTTGATCTGGGGCATAGCAAAACAAAAAATCGCCTCACGCAATGTGGGATCAGTTGATATCATGGTAGGTACTACAAAGTACTAACTTTATTTGTGAATTATGTACTTTACTGGATTAGTATATTAAAAAAAAATATTTGTTTTAAATATGTGTTTTATTTTTCAAGGTGTGTGTTTGAAGAAGATGTATCTGCTGAGGACTGGAGAAAAGCATGCCAGCATGTGATAAAAATAGAAGATGGATATGTTAATAGAGGACACACATTAATCATTATATGATGACATAGACAGAATAGTCGTAAACCTCCGAGACGACAGCTGCAGCATTAGTGACAATGATTCTAATAACAGCCAGACTTTTGGGAAGGGCTCGATCCAGGCTATTGAGGAGGGTTCGAGCTAGACTTTTGGGGAGGGCTCGAGCCAAGCTATAACTTGGTTTTCTGATATAGAATATTTGGATGAGGGTGTTTTTGACTCTGATTAAATAAACAAAATAAATATACTGCTTTTATTTATTCCTAAAAAAACTATTTTATGAAATCCGCTTAGATGCAATTTGACCTAAGCAACGTAAACAAAGATACAAATGCAAGCTTTAATGCTACTATTTGTTATTATGTTTATGGCTAGTTAAATTTGGACATAATAAAAAATGTATATGCAAACTCATTAAATTAATTAATGGATAAATTATTTTTCAAAACTGAATTTAATCAAAGTATATTTTATAGTTATAAATATAGGAAATGAGGTGAGGTGACTGGTGACCATCCGAACGATGCTGGCGCCCCTATTAATTTCACGATTTATTTGCCAAGCTGTAATTTCAATTAAAATCTTCAAATTTTATTATCAACGCACCAAAACAACTACTCTTTAGCAGTTGTTAAAATGGGTTAGTCACTTCATTGAGTTCGTAATTATGAACTGTCATTTTGCTTTAGTGAATACATATTTATTGATAGTTAAGAACTTTCGATAAAAAATTTATGGCAAAATGCATGCCTCTTCCCTAAAAGTTATCAACCAAGATTTGGTTAAAAACCGTACCAACTCAGTTGATAACTTGTGCATAGTGAATACAAAAGTGACACTTTCCGTTACTCACTCCTCCGTTTCGTTATTAACTCAGTGATTAACTCACAAAATGTACGATAGCGAATAGGCCCGCTGGTGTCCAAGCTGTAATGCTTGTGACGCAACGCGCAACAGCATGCAGTGGCGGTGTCCTGTAGAACGAGACGCGCAGCATATTCGGAGCGGCTGGTTCCTGTGGCGGGTGGTGATGGCGGCGTGACGGTGGCACGCACTCAACTCACACACAACACCAGTGAACTCCGGTGAACTTGGTTATCATGTAAGAGGTTGTAAACGCACTTGTGAGTCTTCTGGTATAGTGAGACTCTTACTGTAATAGCTTTTCTTCATGCAATCAGTTAGATTGTTGAAAGAAAATGAAATTAACTTTATTGCCTAATCAAATCTGATATTTTTATCTGAAAACAAAAGGAAATCAATTTTCTAGCTATTGCAATTCTTGAGATACAGCCTGGTGACAGAGAGACATACAGCAAAGTCTTAGATTTTTCAGTTCCTGTTTTTACCTTTGGATACGGAACACTAAAAAGAATGTAATTGTACATAGTTTGGACAATTTTTGTGCTCTTTTATTTCGTGTACAGGTGGGGTCAGTACGCGAGCGGCGGCTAGCGACGCGTGGTGTAGGCCGTGCGACGGGGTGCCGCGGCGGCCAGGGATCTGCACTCTGTACTTTATTGAAGTATCGGATTTGGAACTAAAGATATTTGGTGAGCGTAATTGTTTATCTCGTGACTGTAGTTTGAAGACTCGGTATAGTCTTTAGTAAAATTGTTACAAAAATACGTTTTGAAAAGCAGTAAAGCGGAAGTAAATAGATTTTCGATTCGTTATTTTTATTATTTGAAAATAAGGGACGTAATCAGAGAAAATTAGAAATTTTAGAGAGAGACCGTTATACACTAAAAGCTGTAAATTCTAATCGCACAGTTTACAAGTATGCGTACGACCGTCTGAGAAAGATGCCTGACCATGAGACTCCTGTAGATTGCAAAAATAGCGGTGCAGAATAAGTTGTGTAACCCATTGACCACTATTCAACCAACGAATTGCGAATTAGTTTATTGAGTGTAAATTGTGTGAAAGTTGTTGGTGTTGAAATGGTGTTGAGATGAGATGAGATGTGAGTGACGGCTGTCGTGAGATAGCGTTACTTGGCGCACCGCGCAAGTGGCATGAGTCGCTACCGCTCGATTTAGGTGGTAGTGACGACTGTTGTGAGATACCGTCACTTGGCGCACCGCGCAAGTGGCATGAGTCGCTACCGCTCGATTTAGGTGGTAATGACGACTGTTGTGAGATACCGTCACTTGGCGCACCGCGCATGTGCCATGAGTCCCTATCGCTCGATTTAGGTAGTAGTGACGACTGTTGTGAGATACCGTGACTTGATGGAGTGGAATGAGTTACTATCGCTCGATTTAGGTGGTAGTGACGACTGTTGTGAGATAGCGTGACTTGATGGAGTGGAATGAGTTACTATCGCTCGATTTAGGTGGTAGTGACGACTGTTGTGAGATAGCGTCAGTTGATGGAGTGGCATGAGTTACTATCGCTCGATTTAGGTGAAAGTGACGACCGTAAGGATTGATACTGAGTAGACTGTACGTAGAGTTAAATTAAGAGTAAAGTGGTGTGTGTGGTGGTAAGAGTGGTGAAAAAAAAAACTGGTGTCCTTGTATGGTTGTAAAAGAAGTGTGGTTGTATGGTGTGTGAATACTGGTCAATGGTCAGTAAATTGTTATTTGATGATTCCCTCTGAACTCTTTTATAGTGTTAGCTAAATTGTGTGAGAAAAAAGTGTTGATTCCTTGTGAGACTTGTTTCAAGTAAAGTACCATACCCAATCGAGTTAATCAGGATAGGCCGAGCGAAAGACTTGTGATATTGCAGCTGGGTTTTCTCTTTTACAGGAGCATCACACGGGGACGTGTGACTGGTCAGAATGGCCGTGTCGGAGAACCACAGCTGAGAACGGAATTGAGACGTAAAATCTGCAACTGATTTGACGAGTTCGGATGCAATTGGCAGTTGACAGCTCGATAGTCAATGTCACTTTTGACAACGATGGAAGAATAACGCTGGTCGACTGGAGGACTCGGAGAGAAGATACCGTGAGCGGTGCACGTATTGCCAAGTTGTTTCCGACTTCGCCACGTCTCGATATTAATCCGTTTGCATCAATGTCGTGTGTGAATATTTTAGTGTGAAACTTTGTTATTTCTCGAACAATATACCGGTACAGTGTATGAGGACTATTATTTTCTGACAACTTGACGATTGAAGACAATCTAAACAACGCCCACAAGGAGCCTACCACGTTATATATTTCTTTTAAAAGAACAATTTTCCATCTTTTTGCTAAAAGATGGGCCCGTGCGAGTTTCTTACGCCGGTTCTTCTCGGCGGGTTAGGGTTGAACCGGTGGTAGCCTTTTTTGTTGACTTTCTGAAAATAGCTTTTTAAGTTTTATTTGGAAATAAAAATGTTCATTTTCATTTTCATTTTTCATTTTCATTCAGCACTATAAATAGAGATCTGTGCTAATACAATAGGCAAGCGGACTGATTTTTTTTTATTGCATAAATGAATAGTACTCTTAAATATGAGTAACTTCTCAGAAGAAACCGTATATCAAAAGCCAATATTTTCAAAGGTACAGCGATTTGTATACAAAATTAAACTACCATTAGTTTAGTAAAAAAAACGTAAAAATCATTTTTAATTCATAATGTATATAAAATCTTGTTTTTATTTTCCTAATTTATTCAAATATTGTGATTATTTGTAGGAATAAACACACAAAATTGCCAATCTCGCGAGATCTCGGGATCGCTTGAGTCCCGATCTTCCGAGATTTGCATTCTCTAGTCGTAATCTATTTGTTATATTATATGACAAAACAACGTTTGTCGGGTCAGCTAGTATTATACATTCTTTGACGCGGGCGTAGCGGAAGTGGCCAATCGTAATCAAGCGAGGTGCAGAGATATTCCGGTCATGTTTAACTTCTGGTATAACATTGAGATCCCGTTTTTTACAATGTACTAAGTGTCAGCTAGCCTATTGGCAAGTTTTGTCTCTATCGCTCAGTATAAAGTAAGCAGCGACAAAATTATTCGACACCTATTAGGCGATTGTGAAACAAACCCTAAGACTTCATAATATTTATTAAGTCCACAAGATCCATGTTATTTTACATCACGCAGTAATTAGAATATTATTCAGATAATTATAGTTTCAGCTGTATTATTCATAATAATTATAATAATTGTAATTAAAGTGTATGACTAGCTGATGCCCGCAACTTCGTTTGCATAGAACTAACAGAAACGGAACCCTATTTTTTTAAACGGAACCCTGAAATAAAAGTAGCCTAGACCTTATAACATCAGCTATCTGCCGTCAAAATCGGACCAGCCGTTTCAGAGATTAGCCTGAACAAACAGTCAGATAGACGGACAGACATACATTCAAAAAATTGATATTTCATTATAAGTACCGAATATACTGCATTAAGTGAAAAGCTGTTAATTTAAAATTACAAACAGACACCTCAATTTTATTTATCTGTATAGATGAAGATGTAGGTATAGATAGAAAACTTGACATTGAGTTTATTCATGTTTTTATTAACATTAGTTATTTATTCAGAGATCATAAGCATTGTATAAAAACTGCATGACTCGTAATTTCTGCGTTTCGGATTAATCGTGATTTTATTGTTCTATAAAACAAAATTTAATAATTTTAGGTAACCCCCGAATTCAGGCAGTGAGCGAGCTGATAATGGTGTAATATAGCTAATAACACTCTCGATCATGTCAGCTTTCAAGCAAAAGAAACTAGATCCAAAACGGCTCATCCATTTGAAAACTACAATGCCACGGACAGACAGACAGACGCTTCGAACTTATAGCACCACTAACAAAGAAACAGTTATTTGAGTTCGGTTATAAAAGAATTTACAATTAAACAAAACACGCTTTTTTGGAATTATTCTAACTGAGCAAATAAAATCAACGTAGCGACTAGGGTATTAAAAAGCTTTCGACGTAATCAAAACCTTGAAAACATTGAAACCTCTGTCGTTCTATCTGCAATCATAATATAAAAAATATAATATCTGCATAATATAAAAAAACCTATCAAGTTCGTGTCAAGCCTTTTTTTTTCCGGGGGGGAAAATGCATTACGCATACAACCCAGGCGCAGGGGGCACCCGAGTGGTGATGAGGGACTCCCGTATAGGCTAATAAGATCCACGGTATACCAATAAACCCCCCTCCATCTTCCTCCTCAGCGCGGGAACGATAAACACATCTGCGACCTCGCCGGCGGCAGCCGTCCACAAGCGGCTCCATCCTAGGCCCGAAGGCCCCAGGCGCACCAGATGGTAAGGTGCGCCTCCCTCCTCGGCCTCCACCAGTACTGTAGCAGACTCCGCCCGAGTCTGCTACTAGGGGGCCACGGATACTACCTCCACAACCGGTACCTGGTGGCAGATCTGGGCTATGGTTCTGCCACCGACCACATCTCGGCCGCAGAGGATAGGGCAAGCGGCGCACCGTAATACCTACTTGCCTCTTCCTCTGCGGCCCCACCAATGCCGTTAACACACGGAACGGCCCCGCCAGCTCGCAGGGGGGCAGGGAGAGTGGCACAATACCACCACGCCTCTCCCCCTGCGATCCCTCTACGGCCGCAGAAGATAGGTAGTACGGCGTACCGTAATACCGGCACTCCTCTTCTTCTGCGGTCCCACCTCCAAGCGCGTCCGCAGCGGACTCCTCCAGCCCGCTCGGAGCGCCCTCCTCGGGCCAGCCGGCGGCAAACAGGCCGGCCCTGGTTGCCTCTTCACTTCACCGTGGGTGTCCAGTCCACGGTTACTAAGCCCCACCTCCACGACAAGGCGGGCAACCATCGGGGGGTTCGTGTCAAGCCTACCATAGAATGGTTAGTAGCTGACATATTATTTCATTATTTTTGACGACCTCTGTGGCTCAGTTGGTTGAGCGTGTTGGTGCTCAAGCCGGGGGTCGCGGGTTCAAATCCCGCCGAAGGAACAAAAAGTTTTTCTGTGTTCCTGGGTCATGGATGTGTATTAAATATGTGTATAATATAATAAAAATCTTAAATATGTGTAAAGTATAAAATGATTAAATATATTTCCGTTGTCTGGTACCCGTAACACAAGTTCTTCGAGAACTTACCACGGGATCAGATTGACGTGGTGTAAAGCGTCTATAGATGTTATTATTATTATTATTTGTCAAAAATTTCAAAACTTAAGATAGGCTATGACGTACATTTGACAGAACAAATCTTTTACAGTAAAAAGTTACGCCACTATACTCCCAATGTCGGCCTTCTTGTTTTCACCATACTTCAATTGTCAAAATGGCCCCAAAAATCTCAAACGTGGGGTCATTCGATTGGAGACATTTTTGGCTTCAACGTTTCTCGTCTATAATATATACGAGTACGTCTATGATTTTTGTACGAAGTTTTCCAAGTAAGCACATTTTACAATTAGTTAGACCTCTATAACTCCTGAACTAACAAAATTATCTAAGCTGTTAAATAGTTTTGAAACCGTCGTTTGCGTAGTCAATTATCTTTCTTTTTTAAACTGACTTGACGCTAGGTCAAATAAAAGATAAAAATATTAGGTAAAAAATATGTATTTTCGAGCTATTATGTTAATTTAACAGTGCGTGTATTCTAATACTTTGCTATGGCCTTCTGGAACAAGCTGTAGTGGTTTCCTTCAGGGTCGTATTTGGCTTTGTACTTCTCGTAATCTTCTGGATACTTCTCTTTCATGACCTCGTCCATGACCCGCGCGTAGTGTCGCTGCAAATCGTCGCAGTCAGCACACAGCTTCACCACCGCGTCGTGTATGTGGACTGGAAAAATATTTTTCTTTCATCCAACTACTATAATAAAAATGTGAAAGTTTGTGCGGATGGATGGATTTTTAAGCAAACACCATTGAACTGAATTTAATGAAATTTAGTATGAACTTTTACTATTGTACGGAGTATTGCGCCGTCGGAATATTACGTCGGGGTCACCAATGTGGGAACATGGTGGTAGACCCCAAAGGGAGATCTCCGACCGAGCGAGATGATATGCCCGGTCAGGCCGAAGCCCACTTGTAATCGTTTCAGCTCTCGTATATATACTTTCCGAGCTCAGAAACTTCGATAGCGCGATTCAGGACTGTGCGCTGATTGGTCCGCCACACTATCAACTTATTTAATAGAATAATAATAATAACCAAACTTGGAAACAACATTTTTTGTTGTTCCAACGAAGCTTTAAACCATTGCACCGCGTAGGTTGTATCAGTAGAATACCACATAACTATGATTTAAAAATACCGGTAATGATTACATTACCGGTATTTTTTACAATTTTGCATTTGCAAAGTGTCGATTGCAAGGATAATCGCTTACCATATTATGTCGACCCCGTACTTAACTAACTCCATGAACGTATAGTGCGATTCAAATGAGAATAGGATCGAGTCGGCGCCAAATTGTTTCGAATTTAGACTGTTATGATGGTAAAATTTATGTATAGATAATTTATTACTATTTAACGTTTTAATTTAAATTCTATGCAAGATTATTAATTTTTATATGCACATAAGTTTTTTCTGAAAATCGCACTTTTCAAGTGATATTTGACAGAAATAGGTCATTGACGTTCCTATTCTCATTTAAAACGCGTTATACTTACTTTTGATGTGCTGCTCTACGTCAGAGCACGGGTTCTTGTCAAGGAAACAACCTATGAACTCTGTGAGCTGCGTGACATTCTTCAGCATCGTCTCAAAGTCGTAGTTGTCGTCGATGTCCTTGTAAGCTGAAGCTGTAGTCAGACATGCTGCTATCGTAATGAATTCTACTACGCCTTTCATTTCTTAAACAAAAACAACATAATTATTTTACATAGCGATAAAGCTACGGACACTTGACGTTGGGTAAGGTGAGAACACGTCAAAACGAAACGATACAATACGTGACGCTACATTTTTAAGATTCAAAATTGAACTTTATTCATTACACAAGAAGGTACACGTTATATATGTATATATGAACCGATTGTTATCAAATTTCTAAGCATCTGTAATTTGGTCCAACTTGGGAGATAGGGTAGTTTTTATCTCAAATAAAAATCTGAATATATTAGGTTATTGTAAATTAAATGTTTATTATACGACTTTAGTATGTATTTTTTTTTTCGGTTAGTTCTATAAAATCCTAATAGACGGCGGTTTGGCATCTAAGTTGCACAGATATCCGGTAGATGGCGCCGTGTTTCTATAGAATAGAATCTATTGTATCATGGGGAATACACTCCTCCGAAACGGATTGCCCGATTCTTATGATTTTTTTTTCATTTTTGGTAGGTCTGAGAATCGATCTTAATCAATTTTTCATATATGGCAAAACAACAATTGCCTGGTCAGATAGTATTTATTATAAAATGTGAAAGTGAGTTTAGTTTCCCTTACATTTAAAAACTACTTAACCGACCATCATAAAATTTGGAACAGATATAAAGTAGACCACGGCGAAGGACATAGGCTATATTTTTATCGCGGGATCTCTCTCCGGGACGAAGTCTCAAGCATCATCTAGTCTTTTACATTGCATTAATTTTCCATACAAAAATCCACTTACCATTAATTTTCTTACAGCGTTAATTAATATAAAATAATTATTTATTTATTACTTCTTTTAATAGCCAGCGTACTTATCAAACCCTACGTATACACAAGAATCACTACATCCAACTTTGAAGTTGGGCTTAAATACAAAGTAGGTAATGTGATTGTTTTTATTATTAAAATAATTTTCGGCATAAATTTTCCTCATATTCTAATTATAACTATGGTATTAGATTAATTGATAAAAATTAAATATCTAACGCGGATACTGGCAATTAGAACAGATACAATGACGACCTCCATGGCTCAGTGGTTAGCGTGTGGGATAGCGTTGGCGCTCAAGCCAAGCTCGTTGCGTAGTTGGAGTAGATCCTACTGCTATTGTAAATGGATGTTTGTTATTCTTTCACACAAAAACTACTGAATGGATTTTGATGAAATTTGGTATGTAGTAGTTTAAGCTCTGGAATAAGACTACTTTAATCCCAAAATACAGTGCTCGCGTGGGATACCGTATTTACGCACGCGGACAAAGCATAATATTATAATGGTCCCACTTTTCACATGTTGATGATGAAGATGACTGACATTTGGAGTATGGTGAAAACCAAGATAGCGTAACTTTTTATTGTATGAAGATTTGTTCTGTCAAAATCCTATCTTGAATTTTAAAAAATTTGCATGTATGACCGACACATAGACTAATCATTGGTCTCGCTTGGCGCTCTCCCAGTGAGACCAATCATTCATCTATGGACCCACATACATTTATCTTTACAAATAAATAAAATTGAAGTCTCTTTATGTAATTTAAAAATAACAGCCTTTCACAAAATGCATATATTATATGAAAATGAATACATACGGTTCTTACAATAAAGAATATTTTTTTATCTTGCCGTCTGTCCGTTTGTTGCTTCGGCCAATCTCCGTAACGGCTAAATCTGTTTTCTCCGAGACTTTCGCTGGCAGATGGCTGATATTATAAAATATACTTTGGCAACATTTATCTTAGGGTAGCGTTTCCGTTCTACACAGTAAAAGCTCCAGTTACTTCTAAAACTACAAATTAACAATAATTAACTATAAGGTATATTAGTTTTTTTTTGTATTTGATGCTCTATCTTTGTTTTTCGCCATACTACGCAGTAATAGCTGCTACAGATTATCATTATCAGGATCAAAATATGATGAAATGAACTGTTGAAAACGAGGTTACGATCTTAAAACTAGATGTTAGTCAAAACATGATGGTGAATGTGTGGGATGGGCATCACAGAGATTTCCGAGAGATGATTTATTTAGGATTCTGTACCGTACAGGGTTCAATCGGGACCATGTCACTAAGACTCCACTGCGTATATCTGTCTCAAAACTCCAAACTCAACATTTTTCCACAGGATATAGGTTAATATAACTCTTATAGAATAGGGATGTTGCCTAGTGTGGAATATCACAGTTTTACAAATTAAATTTTAAAATTGTTGACTAAAGATACATAAATCTGAAAGAAATAGGTATTTAGAGTGACGGGATTAAAAATATAAGCAAATAAAAAATATTGTCCATCTCTTTCTAGCAAAACGATTCGTGACGTCACAGCCTGCTACCGCCATACATTTTGTGATGACAAATGTATGGCGGTAGCAGGCTGTGACGTCACAAGCCGATATATCGCTCTCTTTCATATTGTAAATTTCAATGGTTTGTATCTACGTTATTTTTTTAGATATACAAAAATGGATTCTGGATTATTTATTAACATGTTGTCTAACATCGAATAGACGAAAAAAAATTTTTTCGGCAACATGCCTATTGTCCTACATGGCGCCTACCACCGGTCTGTTCATCTGTCTGTCTTTCATCAGGCCCTATTTCATGAACTGTGATAGCTAGACAGTTAAAATTTCCACAAAAGATGTTTTTTTTTATGTAATGAACCAGGAACCTGTCATGGGATACTCTTCCCAACTTACCTGTCCGGTAGTTGTGGTATAGTATACGGGTACGCGACCCCGGCTCCCTAGCTATTACTGTCCTATCCCTTGCCCTCCTGGGCGGTAATATCCTACATTCCCTATTTCCCACTCTAACTTACCAATCTTCCTTTCCTCACCACCTATCCTTCCCTTTCCCTATTCCTACCCTCTCCACCAATCCGTGGAAATCAAATGGATAATCAAAAATAATTTAATTATCCAAAATGGCGGCGATGTGGTTCGCCACCCATCACGTCTCGTTCTCGCGGAGGCGAAAAGCGGACCATGGAGAGACGCTTGGCTACGTTGAATGTAAGAGGAGGAATGGATGGTAAGAATGAAAGTGGACGAAGCGAAATAAGTATGTAAGGATCGTAGCAAGTGGAAAGAAGTGGTCTCTGCCTACCCCTACGGGAAAGAGGCGGTCCTGCCTACCCCTACGGGAAAAAGGCGTGATTATATGTATGTATGTATGTATGAACCAGGAAACGAGCAGACGGATCGCCTGATAGTAAGCGATTACCGCCGCCCATGGACACTCGCAGCAACAGAGGAGTTACACTTGTAACTCCTCTGTTGCTGCGACTTGCGTTCCCCTTAAAATCCCCAATCCCCCGCATAGGCCTCCGGTATAGATTTCATTTATATCTATCACAAAAAATACTAAAAATAGAATAAAATAAATACTTAAAGTTTGTTGTACATGATTCTTGAATTCTCTGCCGTTTTGTACGGAACCATTTGTCTTGTTCGTAATAACGTGGTAGAGCCATGCTTCGGCACGAATGGGCCGGCTCGACCGGAGAAATACCACGGGCTCACAGAAAACCGGCGTGAAACAGCGTTTGCGCTGTGTTTCGCCGAGTGAGTGAGTTTACCGGAGGCCCAATCCCCTACCCTATTCCCTTCCCTACCCTCCCCTATTACCCTATTCCCTCTTAAAAGGCCGGCAACGCACTTGCAGCTCTTCTGATACTGCGAGTGTCCATGGGCGACGGAAGTTGCTTTCCATCAGGTGACCCGTTTGCTCGTTTGCCCCCTTATTTCATTAAAAAAAAAAAAAAAAAAAAGTTTTTTTTTAAACACTGTTTAATATAGGTACGATTTCGGCGCGTGGGTATTGCTAGTGCCTGGTTACTGCTAGCATTCCATATTTGTTTTTTTTTTTAATTCTTATTTATGATAATACTCGTAATTATTATAAAACCCGAATAATATAATAATTATTATAAAACCCGAACAAAAAAAAAACACATAATAACCCTACCAATTATTTTAAACAAATGAGTATGTTAATATTTCAAAGCATGTTTTTTTTTATCATAGAAGTTCCTATTAACTGCTACGCATACATCTTATAACTGAGTCAATAAAAGAAGATATTATCTGAATGATTAAGCACGTTTATTGTATAACTAATTAAATCATTTTCTTTATTGTATTATAAGGGCCTATTTTCAAATCGCCTAATAAGTGAGGTATAGCTTATCCGGAAGTTTTGTCTCTGTCGCTCAGTATAAAGTAAGCAGCGACAAAACTTCCGGATGAGCTATTCGTCACTAATTATTAGGCGAATAGGAAAAAGGGCATAAAATGCAATTTTATTAGGCATATTTCATGATAGTATCGTCTAATTTCTTAAGAAGCGTTCTATTGGGGTCGTACATTTTTTCAAACGCCTCGTACAATTCCGGATAGTCCTTGAGGGTGCTTATAATTATGTGACCATAGTGCTTCTGAGTCGAGTCGCATTCTCGGCAGCTATCATGTAATGATTCAATGACGTGCTCTGAAAAAAAATTGGGAATTAGTGGCTGTGAGGTTAAATCGCTTAAGAAATTTTCTGGCTCAACCGAAGAGATACCATGGTCCACAGAAATCTAAATTACCTTATGCAGTGAATCCTAACTAGTGGTGGTCGCTCCACTTGGTGGCCAATGATTCAAATGGTAACTGCAACTCTATGTTATATTTTAAATAGCTGCAGTTTTTCATTAAAATGATTGTGATATAACCAGGTCGTAGAGGGGATCGAGTCTCCTGGTTTACAGTGTAGTGTGACGAACACTGATTGGGCAAATTGCTGCAAACTTTTAGTATCGAAGATTAACAACAAACGTCAATTCGTAAGTGTTTAAAACAAAGAACGAACGTCAACATTAAAGTGGAACTACCTCCCCCATTTAGAGAGCGTAATAATTTTTTAAAACGTTGGATGAGCCGCATAGGGTAAAAGGTTGAGAACCGCTGCGTTAATGCATATTTCGTTAAATGAATGACTGTACCGAAGGCCCAAGGATGTGCTGTATTGAAAACATGGCAACGCTAAAAGCGTTGCTCGTCCGCTGATACTGCAGATGTCTATGAGCGCCGCGGAGTGGAATAGAGGGAACGATCCATCTTTTTTCCAAAACTCAAACTCAAAATTTTTATTTCCATGTAGGTTATGATATTAACGCTTATAGAATTGTCCTACATGATGCCTACCACCGGTTCGGAAACTAGTCCGGCGAGAAGAACCGGCGTAATAAACTCGCACGGGGCCACCTTTTAGCAAAAAGATGGGAAAATTGTTTTTTTCAAAAAAATATTTTTACAATGTTGTAACTTAATCTAGGTATATAACTTGCAGGGGTCCATCTTATTCCCAAGGTGTGCAATTGTTAATGAAATCACTGACTTTATAATAAGCTTTAGCACACAAACGTTCTTTAACAGCTTTTTAAATTTATTAATGGTTAGATTTTGAACGTTTTCTGGGATTCTATTGTAAAGGCGTATACATGAACCTTTATACGATTTACTTACTTTGCTAAATCTGATCACCGGTATTTCTAACTTATTCTTATTTCTAGTATTCTACATTGGTTGTCGCTTTTCTTTTTTTTTATGTTATTTATATTCTTTCTGACATACGACACATTGTCCAAAATGTATTGAGAAGCGACGGTCAGAATACCTATTTCTTTAAATTTATCTCTCAGAAATTCAAAACATGACATCTTATAAATATAACGTATATAGCTCGCTTCTGCAGCACAAATAATGAGTATTGTCCGCTATTCTCGAAGAACTGGTACCATGTTGTCTGGTACCCGTAACACAAGTTCTTCGAGAACTTAAGACGGGACCAGATTGACGTGGTATGAAAGCATCCATTGATATAGGATATTATTATTATTACTTACTTTTGGCATTCTCTCCAAATTCATCACATTTATTCTTATTGGTCAGACATCCCCAGAACTGGTGCATAGCCTCCTTATTCTTCACTAGTTTTATAACGTAGTCATCCTTCATATCGTCATACGCTACTGTCAGAGTAATCAACGGCAACAGAAAAACAGCGAAATCTACGTACTTCATGATTATTTGAGTTTCTGCAAATAACAACCACCTACAGTTCTGTAATATGACAAAATACTGCATGACTTTTTTATCAAACTGACAAAACACCTTTGTACTGCTTTCATTTAATCATCATAATATGTATCTGCTTGTACAAAAATACGCAGAAATTTAACACGCTGTTGCAAAATTATAATTGAAAAAGCTTGTGATTGTACTTTGGGGCTTCTACTATTCCCACAACCACTATACTTCGGCCTGACCGGTCGGAGATCTCCCTTTGGAGCTTCCACTATTTCCACATTCGTCTCAACATAGCACACCTCCTTCTGGACATTATCATCATCACTCCTCACCCCTCTGCATCATGCCAACCAGCTTCAGCCTCATCGGGTACATCAACCACAGCCGCAAGGCATCGCGGGCAATGCAATCCCTCATCGGCTTCAACGAGCACTCTCACTACAACGACCGGTCAGCAAGCAGAGCATATCTCTCCTGGTCAGTACGTAGCATGCCCAAGTAACATTTTGGTAATAAGAATAAGCGCTAAATGAGCTACTTAAGAGAAACTTAAAAACCTAAGGTTCTATAAAAGGTCTAACAACTAGTGGTATAGCGCGCTATAACTATCTTATAACCCTGGATTGGGCCCACAATTTTAGAGCTTAGAGTGACATAATAGTTGTAGAAAAGTGATAAAAAGGTGGGAATAAAGAGTTACAATAGTGCTATTGAAGAAGTATTTACAATTTTAGGTGTATTATAAATATAAAATAATTTATAAAATTCACTCGATTAATTTTTTTAACAACATATGAGTGCTCCAACGATACAATTTATAGCTCGATTGTATATTGTGCATTATAAGTAGTAATAAACATCACCCAAAGTTTTTTTTTAACTTTACGTTTCTATTACCGTCAAAAATGATAAAATATAATAGCAGTGCGCATATTCATGGCCGACATCAATAAATAATTTTATACATTATCGGTTTCATAATTATGAATTCTCACTACGGTGATGAGTATTCTGTGATATATACTAGTTTTCATCTCAATTTTGAAGGCCTCAAAAATAAACAATATTTCATATTATTAAGTAAAATAAATCACTGCCACGGCATTTTTTTTATTTTAGTTGTGGTTGTAAATAACAATTCTTAGTACGTCTATGTGTATTATAATTGAAAACAGTAAATAATGTAAATCAATAAGCCGGAAAATAATATTTTGACCTTATATTTACTTTTAAAATTTTATAGGTTATGTTTATTTAATGGCGTTGATTCTAAATAACCTAAGGTTCCTGATAACTCTTTTATTCCTAACGCAGTGTTAAAAAAACTATAGTTAGCTTTTTAATGCCACTTGAAGTTTTATAATGTGGGAGTAAATTCTATTATACAACCTGTGAAGATTTAAAGGTGGTTTCTAACGCTTGCAGCATCTAGCTCTATAATACTTATAGTTATCACTTCTTTAACTTCTATAGCTCTATAATATCTATTTTTTATTAATTATATTTATCTATTCTTTTAGCTCTTAGGGCTCCATAGAACTCTTTAGGTGGTACAAGGCATATGACTAACTCCATTTAAGAACTTTAACGGTTTGTAAGTATTAGCAGACACCTTACAATTGGTTCTAGTGTTTTGCGTTTCCTAAAGATTTAAGAGTAAGTTATACAACAGTTCTGACAAACTCCAAGCTAGCACCTTAAGTTATATATTATTCCTTTATTCCTATTATGCCTCTTGAAACTTTAATTATTTATTCCTAACGCCGCAGTAGAGTCCAAAGCTATTGTCAGAGCTCCTATATGTCGTTTATAATACTTTAAGTGTCAAAAAAAGGTTTCCCTTAGCGCCAAAATATTAGTTGGGTGGGCTCTGCACGGCAGTACTCCGGACTCACTGGAGCCCCTGTAGCAGCTTCACAGTTCCGACTCACTGGGACTTCACTGCAACAGTTCTGGGACTGGGGCTCTCTGGACTGGTGACTCAAGCACAAGACTCAAGATTTGACCTCCGAGGATTGATCTGGCGGACAAATTAGCGATAGCGCCACGATCCTGAATGATCCACGAGCTTAATTGCTTACGAGTTGGCTTCAGCCCGACCGAGCGAGGTTGTATGTACGGTCAGGCCGAAGCCCCCTCGTAATTTGCTTACGCTTTCTCACGCCAGGCCCTTGAAAGGGGCCTTGGGAGGAGAGTCATGACCAGGGGCTTAGTCCCTCTTCATGAGGAGATCCGAAAAGGTGTGCCCAGTACGAATGCTGGACGCAAAAAAAACTGTTTTAGGGGAAGATCCCCCGCGGCAGAACGCAGGGGAAACCCGAGGTGCTAGGGGATGATAAAATAGCGACGGCCAAGACCTGCGGACGACGCCGAAGACGAGAGGGGTCCTTAAAAAGGAGGCCAAGGATAATAAAGGCGGTCCCCTTGCCTAGCCGGGGATAGGAAAGAGGGGAGGACAGCGATCCAACGGTGCATCTTGGTACTGCGGTGTCCCCTGCTGATGGCCCACTCGTAAGAAATTCAGATGTTGAATATATAGCGCTGAAATGTAAAAACTTTGATATTGCGATTCAGGATCGTAGCGCTAATTGGTCCGTCACAGGATTAACTGATTGTATGCCGATGCATTGTATTGCGATGCAACGCAACACACTAATAGAGCCTCGCTCTAAATTATTCCTTATTTTAGTTCTAATTTAATAAAAAAATATCCGTACCAGTAAAAATTATTGCTATGAATCAGTTTTGAAAAGTCACGTCTTGGTTTTTGAGAAATCTTTTCACTCAATGCTGTTTATTATTGCCATGCAAGTATTATATAGTAAAGGCTACCTATTGTAAAAAAAAATGGCATAATTTATTATTTTTATAGTAATTAACAAAATTAGTAATAAAAAAGCGTAACATTTTCTTGTTTTTAGGATTCCGTACCCAAAGGTTATAAACGGGACTCTATTGTGAAGACTCCGTTGTCCGTCCGTGTGTCTGTCACCAGGCTGTATCTTATGAACTGAGATAGCTAGACAGTTGAAATTTTCACAGATGATGTATTTCCGTTGCCACTATAAGAACAAATACTAAAAGCAGAAAAAATAATACAGATTTAAGTGATATTAATAAAATAATTCAGATTTAAGTGATATTAATAAAATAATACAGATTTAAGTGATATTAATAAAATAATACAAATTTAAGTGATATTAATAAAATAATTCAGATTTAAGTGATATTGTGGGATTAGTGGGGGCCCCAATAATAATAAAATAATACAGATTTAAGTGATATTAATAAAATAATACAGATTTAAGTGATATTAATAAAATAATTCAGATTTAAGTGATATTAATAAAATAATTAAGATTTAACCTCCATACGACAAAAGTGTTTCATTTTGTCATTCTGTACGCAACAAAAATACATCATCTGTGAAAATTCTAACTGTTTTTAAGATTCAGCCTAGTGACAGATAGACAGACAGCGGAGTCAAAAAAGTTGAGTTGTACCTACATCGTAAGTTAACGGTGACAGTAATAATTATTCTGGAGCTTAAAAATAATACAAATAGGGTCTCGTTTAATTACTCTTTGGGTACAGAACCCAAAAAAACAAACTATTATAATAACACTAATGTGTATCATCTGATACACATTAGTGTTATTATAATAGTTTTAGTCTTGCGTCATACTACTAGCTATAACTCTATTAATGCACTCACAGAGTTCGTAATATAATAAGCCGTAACCATGAAAATGCTTGTTTTCATGTTTATAAAAATATTATTACTTTTATTATATTATAATAGTAAACTTCTCAGAAGAAGATAGGCAGGTGAAGCCATTTTTGGCAATTTTATGTACTATGCATAGATAAGTAATATTTTTTGTGTATAAAATTAATTAATTATTTATTATAATTTAATTTAGATATTTTTAATTTAGAAAAGTTATTTATGGTTGAAGATAAGGTTTGAATAAGAAATAGGTGCCTAAAGTTTTTTTTTTTTAATATTACAGAAAACTTAAAAACTGTTATAGACGACTGTGGCACATTTTATATATTTAAAGAAAATAATTAAAAATATATAAAATGTGCCACAAATTTGGGTACAACACGATTGTTTTAGCATAAATCAAGGAATTATTTGTTGAGTTGTACCTACATCATAAGTTAATGGTAACTTTAATAAAAAATTATCCCTGAGATAAAAAGTAATAAAATAATTAGATAGAAATATTTTTTATTGCAACTACGTAATACGTTGATATCAACATTTACATAGTTCTATATAGAACATTTTTATTATTTATTACCCGACTGCGGCGAAGCCAAAAGGAAGAGTAATGATTTCGGCAGTATATGTATATTGTGTGTAGGTATGTATGTATGTTTGTTCCACCGTAGCGCCGTAACTGATCCGAAATTAATTAATTAGTTGTCAATAGATTCGTAACAATAGCCCGGGTAACATAGACTAGGTATAAAATTTACGTAGTTGGATTATAGTTTTCACAAAAACGTATTGTAATAAAATTAATTGTTGTAGGATTTTATCACCATTCTTTTATTATGGTTTTGCACCCAAAAGGTAAAAATGGAACCTTATTGTAATAGACTCCGCTGTCCGTCCGTCTGTCCGTCTGTCTATCACCAGGCTAGGTATATCTCATGACAAGAGATGTAGAGTTCCCTTATGTCCAGTCATCCGTAGCGAAGGAAGGTGTCAGCATCGCCGTCATCTATAATCAGATGATGCCCGATGAGGCAAAACGTCAGCGTGTTTGTGGTAGTCACAACTCACAATAGTTCCCATGGCCCCGCGCGTAAAGCGTGAAGAAGGACATAGGGGGGTTTTAGTTGGTAAACCAGTGCATGCACTGTGGAGTCCAACATGACCCTGTGGCCCCCCGGGTGGTGTGGTATGCACAACATAACTAAGATATGAACGTTTAAAGTAGTCTATTAGACAGAGAGATCGGACGTGTATCGTGACGTCACATAACACGACTTTCATAGATAGTATAGATAAGTTCATACTAAATTTCGTTTTGCTAGAAAGAGATAGATTACAAACTTTGACCGTTCATATCTTGCTCATTTATCAACAGATATTGAAATTTTTTCGCCATTTCCTTTATTTTTTAGTCTAGTATCTTATTATTATGTTTCGAGCTATTTTTATATTTTATGCATATTCCCTATTCTTTTGCCTATGCCGCTTTAACAAGATATACTACAAATCAATAAAATAAATGTTTAGGTAAGTAAGGCTCCCGAAACGACGAACCCTGTTGAGCGCGTGCGTCGGGGATTCGAATCCCGCTAAAGGAACAAAAATGTCTGCCTGGGTCATGAATGTGTATAAAAATACTAATAAAATAAAATAATTATATATATAATTCTTTTATACTATACATTTAGTATAGTATAAATGAATTAAATATATTTCTATTGTCTGGTACCCGTAACACAAGTTCTTCGAGAACAGCACGGGGCCAGATTGACGTGATGTGAAAGCGTCCATAGATATTATTATTATTATTAACATGCATAAAAATAAAAAATCTGTTGAATATAATAAATTTAACTGTACAAAATATAGTAGTTTCACGTAAATCTAACATTTGAAATGAGACAATCTTGTTTAATATATATTTTCGGTTTCATGAAAACGGCTGCAAGTATTACCATGAAATGTAGTATACAGAGAGTTTGCGAAACTGCGAAACAGCGCAATGTAAGCTATGTCTAGATGTTTTTGGAGTTTACTCCTTAAGAAACGATTTGAGTTATAAGGCCCGATACGGAAATTTTATGAGGAGTAAAATCAAGTGTAACACGAAAAGTTGAGGCGTTATGTAGAAAGAGACAAACATATATATCTGTAGGATTGAACGTGCAAAAGAATGAGATTACACAGCGTATCTTATTACAACCCATTTCTATTTTTAAATTTAAATATGTTCAAATTTTAAATGTCTGAATTTGTTCATTCACTGTCCTGAAACCAGCTCGTTATTACCGTCAGCTTTATCTCTATTACCTACTATTATAATACATACAATTTTGTAACATACTTTATGTAATACGCTTTTATTGAAGTAATATAAATAATCCGAATAATTACAGATACATATATGTTTGTTTCTCTTATCATTTTAGAAGATGCGTTCATTTACCCTCTTTCTGTTCGATATATATATTATATCATAAATATCGTTCGTAAGAAGGAAACTCCAGTCGTGCGTAGGAGATGACATACACACACTTTTTTTATTTAGTCCTGCAAAAAATATATCAATATGTAATTTCAATTTTTGGCAGTGTGATATTCATAATATGTAGAATTTTTTATTTGCTCGAAAATTCGGAATGTGGTGGGATCGAATCCCGGTAAGATAAAAAAAAAATGAGTTTCTTTTAATTTTTTAAGCACTTTATCACAAGCGAAGCGAGCGAAGCTTTGTTACTCAGGTACTGTATTGTTATATCATAATTACGATAGGTGAAATCCATATTTTTCTGTCTTCCACTGATCAAAGTCGCAAGCAAAACCTATATGAATAAAAACTACTGAATATTTTTATGTAACTTTTATTAAGCATTGAAATCACGTCTATTTTTAGAAACCTTAGGGTCAGGTCACAAGGAAACGAGACGATACGTAACACGGGCGTAGCCAGGTTTTAGTTTCGGAGGGGGTTCAAGAAAATAAAACGACTAAACTTCAAAAACGACTTTTCTAAAATAACTTCAAAAATCATCTTTCAGAATGACTCCCCACCGATCTCGGTGACGGTGGCCGGTTCCATTGAAACCAGGCCAGTTACGCAGGAGTAATTTTATAGTGCCCAAGTGTGTGCGCAGTACACAACAGCACTCTCTCTTCCTTTACTCTCGTAATCCAGTGGGACGGATAACCGACACGACTGACGAGAGATAAGGCGCAGGTCCGACTTTTTACATGCCCATCCGACGCATGGATCATCTTTCTTGTCAGACAATCAGGTGATCAGCCTGCATTGTCCTAACCAAACTTGGAAACAACATTTTTTGTTGTTCCAATGCGGGAATCGAACCCACGACCTCCGAGTCGAGAGCCAAGGCTCTAACCACTAGACCACGGAGGCTGTCTTTCAGATAGGGTAATGGGGCGGCAAAATATGTTAATTGGCCTCGGGCGCAAAATTTCTAAATACGCCTCTGTATATTGGTCAGATCTCTGTATTATATATACCAGCCGGCCCATTTCGGGGGGGGGGGGGGGGGGTTTAAACCCCCTAAACCACCCCCCTGGCTACGCCCATGATACGTAACGTGGCGCTGTATTCTCAAGAAGGTGATTCAAGTTGAACTTTATTCAGTACAAAAGAAGACACATGTTTCATTGCTGGAGCGGCGCTGGGCTGCAGAGCGGTACAGTTTGACATTCGCAATATTGCATTTAAATCTTGTATCTTTTGTAGAGAATAAAGCTCAATTTTCTATCGATATTCTAAAAATGCAACTCTTCGTCACATATCTTCTCGTTTGAGTGTGAACAGAGAGTCCATTCTGCTAAATAAAACCTGCATTAATATAATTACAATCAAGTCCCGATACGCTAAAACTGTCAAACGCTATTCTCGTAAACGTTAAACCAACATGAAACGCGATCTGAAACTCAATTCTCGCATTTAAAATACACTTAATTTTACTTTGTTTGGATTGAAAGTGTAGCAACATGTTACAATGAACAGATTTTATGACGTTTCGACCAATCAGAACGAGTTTCACGTTGGTTTAATGTTCATAAAAATACCGTTTGAGAGTGTAAGCGTGTCGGGATTTGATTGTAATTGTACTAATGCAGGTTTTATTTAGCAGAATTGCCCCTCTGGTTACACTTGAGTCTATTTTATAAATTGTTCAGTTTCTTAACAACGTTGTCGACATTTCTTTTGGGGTCGTATTTGGCTTCGAGTGCCTTGTAAATTTCTGGGTAGTCGTTTTTGACAATGAGTATCATCAAGTGGGAGTAATGCTTTTGTCTCTCGTCACACTCATTGCAGCCGTCCGCGTAGAACTCGGCCATGTGAGCTGGAAAATAATCATCATCATTATCACATCACCATGAGTCACGGTCCGCTCCTCAATACGAAGATCACACTGAAACGCGACGCGACGAGTCGCTGCAACTTGCGGCGTGTTAACTTTTGAAGTTAGTCTGATTTCGCTTAAAATAGTTTTCGTTAAAATCTATCAGGTATCTATCGTTAAAATCTATACTATAGTTTAGAAATGACAGAGGGGGGGCAACTTATACACCACTTTCGAGCCTGATTACCCGAAAATTGAAAAAGACCTTATTCAATGATATCACACACGATGGGGTAGAGCGAAAAAAATTCATCCCTCTTCACATTTAGGGCAATTCGCCCGTAAAATTTTAATTATTTTAATGTACAAAAATCTATATTTATACGCAAGGTATTCATCTGTACCAAATTCATTTATATTCATTATTACAGGAGTAAGAAAGGTGGTCAGACAGACTGATTTACAGACAGACAAATGGACGAAAAGAGAGAAATTATAAGGGTTCCTTCGGATCTCTTCAAGCGTACCTTTAGCACGATTCCCGAAATCACTGCAAGGTCCTTGGTCTACTAAGCACTTGAAGAAAGTCTCTAACTCAGCTCTGTTGTCCAGCAGTTTCCCGTAGTAATTATCGTCCAGGTCATCATAGGCTGCAGCCAGTGCCACACAAGACAGGACTAGTAGGAGAAGTTTCATTGTGTCTGTAAACAGATTAAAGAGGAATAGATAAACAGCTACATAGAAAAAAATACATATAATAAATGTTATTATTATCATAAGAGCGCTCTCAATTTATGTGATTGAATTGAAAGATTACACTACTAATTGCATACGGTGAATGTATGCATGTCCCAAATCCCTTATAATTGTATTCGGTCGCAATAAGAGATTGAACTTTTTGTATTTTTCCCGCCAAAAGGACGTCAAAATGAACGAATTTCATGTTTGAGTTTTCGTATCATGTTAGATTTTGAATTGTTAGGTGTATATATAATGGATATAAAATAAGCTCCTGATTGGCGTTGGTTATCATGGCAACAAATAACATTTTTTGATATTATATCTAAATATATATAAGGCAAACCTGACTGACACATAAATAAACGCACAGCCAAAACTACTGAACGGATTTTGCTGAAATTTGGCACACGGATTTTTGAAAATTCGCCCCCTAAGAGGGTGAAAAAGGGTTAAAATTTTGTATGGAAACCAAGCTTCACGCGGATGAAGTCGCGGGCAAAGCCATTTATAATATATGTCAAATGAGAGATATTTATTGTATGTTAGTAAATATTCAATTTTCTGTAGTAGGTGACTTGTTTTATTAAAAGACCGTCTATGACCTAGTGATTAGACCCTTTGAATTACACACGTGATTGATGGTGCAGGCAACAGGATCCGTGTGGTGTGTACCAATTACACTTTCTCAATAACCGTATTATTATACTGCTATATGATGCTAATCTTAGTTTAATTTACCCCGTCTTCTGTGACAACCCTGACAAAATTTGGATCATTGTATGAAAGCTGTTCCACTGTTATGTAATAATAATAATAACATGTTATGTACGTAAGTATATTATATTATCTACTCTGTGGTGTAGGGTCAGCTTATACTTTTTTTTTTTTTTTTTTTTTTTTATTGTTCCCCCTACCATAAGCAAGGCCAATTTTTTGCTTGTTTTTTGGTTACAGTTTGTGTTTGTTTGTGTTTGGTTACATTTTTATTCTTACATTTACATTTCTATTGCTATCACATTACATTTCTCTTTTCTTATTACATTTCTATTTTTACGTTTACAACTTCTACATCTCATTACCTATCTACTTTACACATTTTGCTTTAAATTTTACATCACATTTTTGCATTTTCTTAAATTTTCTAATCTTACGTTTATATCTTTGACATCCTTTACTATTTACTTTACATTGATTTTTGCATTCGCATTTACATTTTACATTTCCTTACATTCTTTCACTTTTTTTACATTTTCTTACTTACTTATATAACTCTATCTCTTACTTATATTTGTACATTTCCCTACTTTCTTACATTTCTCTTTTGATTCACATTTTTAATTTGTATTTTGCTATGTCTAACTATTACACTCATTTCCTGTTTCTATCATGTTCTACATTTCTTTACACTTTTCTACATTCCTTCCGTATATTTACTTTGCTTTATGTTTTCTTACTCATCCCACTACTCCTATCCATTACCATCATTCAGCCCGGGACGTCCGCCCCGGAGTTTTGCACAAAAATTATTTGCATAATAATAATTGTTTGCAGTGTGTGTTTTTCCACAGCGCGTTTTTTGCCGATAGTCCCAGTGTACAATTATTTAGGACAGCGGGGGGTTACGTTTTTCAAAGCTTATGCTATATATGCTTCCTTATTTACATAATTCCATATATATGCAAAGTTTTATATCCAAATTTTTATACCCACCGCTGTCTACCTACCTCCTTCCTTCACATCATTGGTTTAGAATTAATACAATTAATTGCAATATCCAATGCTGGGGTTTACAGGCGGCTTACTGGCACTATTGGTGTTCGGCATAGGCAACCGTTGCACGCGCTATGGCGTCCCACCTCTGGCGGACCGGACACCCCGCGCTGAATGCGTTATGATTGGTGTTATCTATCTTTTCGTTTTTACAGTTAATGCAGCAAGCATTATTCCCAGCCTTCAGCTCCGGTCAGCTTATACTGTGGCAGAAACGCATCGAAGCAAAATTATAATATTTAGTAAGTAAATTCCATAATCCCAAATCATAAATTCTACTTCTGAGATAAAATAAACGTGCGAATTTGCGGTCTTCGCTTGTTTATTTTAATCTCTGATGCGATACTTATTGCGCATTACGTTGTGGACATAAAAGTGGAATCGTTTTAAAAGTCGTCAAAATTTAGCTTAGATTCTGCAGTTGTATGAACTGACGGGTTACTTAATTTTTCCAACCAAAACAAACCAAAATAAATATAGTGGACGTGGATGAGGTTTTTAGTTTATTTACTTAACTATAATAAGTCTAAAAAATAACTACAAGTTTTAACGCATTTTCTTCATGTGAAAGACAAAATGGTATAAAATTTCATACTGACCTGATAAAACAGCAGATGATACCAAATTACAGTAGTAGTTTCAGGTGTGAACGATATATATACACTCAAATCACAAAGCATTCCACTATAATGGAATGTCATTTTAATTCAGGTATGTGTCTATAAAATATTTGATGCAAATAGAAAAATTACTATTATATTATTTTACTAGAAAATAATTAGTACTTTAACTGCGTTTGTCCTTGGCTCTGCCTGTATTAAATAATAGTACCTAGGTAACCGAACTTTGCTCGGAGATCTGATATTATAAAAAAACTAACAACAAAAATATATAACTATCTGACTAGGATTTGAAACCACTATATTCCCAATTTTATAACAAAGCAAAAATTATACATACGCATAGATACCAAACTGTTAATCAGACTGATAAAATAGCATCGAAATTATAGATATATTGTTGCACAACATTATATGAATGTGGTCTATTCTATACCCGTGCCAAATTTCATCAAAATCGGTCGAGTAGATTCAGAGTATATTCAATTCAAACAAACAAACAAATCTTTCCTCTTTCTTATATAAGTATTTATAAGTATTTTTAAGATAAATGCCTATATTACGTATTTTTTTTTAGAAATTAAAATAATTTTGGGAATATTTAGGAAAGTTCATCTCATAGTAAATGTTGCTTATATTGTAGAGTATATTAATCCCTGAAAGTTTGGACAGTGACTGGAAAAACATCCTTTATATAAAAGACAAAGTTGATTTACTGATGTATAACTATCTGACTAGGATTCGAAACCACTATATTCCCAATTTAAAGGCATAGCACAGGCCATTAAACCCTTATGGGCAAAATTTCATAAATTTTGCACATGTATTTCTCATATAAGTAGTCATCAACTAAGAAAGGATTTTTTTTAAATTCAACCCCCAAGAGGGTAAAATAGGGGATAAAAGATTGTATGAAGCTTTTTATTCCTTAGACATATTATTTGCAAAATTTTCAAACGCGTATCTTTAAATACTGAGGTAGACTCTATATAAAAAGTCAAAATCACCATATGTGTCCATATGAATTTCCAGGAATTCCCTCGATTCCTCGTGGATCCCATCATCAGGTTTCTACTTTAGTGACTAAAGGACCAATTTAGAATTAAAACCCTTTACAACAACAAAAGAATTTTGCAACTAGGTCCATAAACAGCGCTGCTACTTTTTGCACCGTAGTCATGGTGCAAAAGGAAGCGGCGGAGCGAGAGCGTGAGGCTTCGGCAGAATCGCACCCGATGCGTCGTAGACGACATGGTCGGCGGCGTTTAGCGCACCTAAATGCGCCATAAAATTGATCCGTAGACGGCATCTGGGGGGTTGCCGGCTACTGAAGGATCAGTAGATGTAGGGTTCCCTTATGTCCGGGGAACCCTTAGGGAAGGAAGATGGCAGCATCGCCGTCATCTATAATGAGATGATGCCCGATGAGGCAAAACGTCAGCGGGGTTGTGGTAGTCACAATAGTTCCCATGGCCCCGCCATAAAGCGTGAAGAAGGACATCGGGGGGTTTTAGTTGGTAAACCGGTACATGGGAGTCCAACATAACCTTCCGACCCTCCCCTGGGTCGTGTGGTATGCAGAACGCATTTTCCCTCGAAAAACGAAAAAAAAAAAGGTCCATAAACAGCAGAGTAATGTTCAAAGATCTCCATGTTAGTGTAAAATACTATGAGAAGTACCTTTTACAATATCATCATAATGTGATGATGTATGGTATGATGATGGTGATGATATATTTTTTTTTTAATGAAATATGGGGGCAAACGAGCAAACGGGTCACCTGATGGAAAGCAACTTTCGTCGCCCATGGACACTCGCAGCATCAGAAGAGCTGCAAGTGCGTTGCCGGCCTTTTAAGAGGGAATAGGGTAATAGGGGAGGGTAGGGAAGGGAATAGGGTAGGGGATTGGGCCTCCGGTAAACTCACTCACTCGGCGAAACACAGCGCAAACGCTGTTTCACGCCGGTTTTCTGTGAGCCCGTGGTATTTCTCCGGTCGAGCCGGCCCATTCGTGCCGAAGCATGGCTCTACCACGTACAAAAATACGTAATTATGATTACTAAAAAACGTAATTATGATTACTCCAAATAACATAGTGGCATATGCTTGCAGTTCTATAAACAATGCCGAAATCCCCAAACATGAATCTTTAAGGAGTCAGTCAGAAGTTTTGTTCAGTAGTTTTGGATCCGGGCTATACCTTGGAGCAAAATTTTACTTTTCTTTAATACAATATGCTTGGACAGTGGACTTCAGAAAAAGTCGCTACTTATATGTTTTCATATAAAATTCGAGGCGTTTCCTCGATTCCTCATGGATCCCATCATCAGGTGTCAAAAGGACCAATTTGGATTTTGGGATTATACCCTTTACATAAAACATTTTTTTTGTAAATCGGGCGTCGAAGTTATCGTTGAACATACAAAAAAAATAAAAAAAATATATATGCAGCCGAACGTATAACCGCCTCCTTTTTGGAAGTCGTTTTGAAAGTTATGAATAAATATTAGAAATAAAACTTTTTTTAATTTACAAGCGAGCAGCTTTACTCGGATGTATAAATATCAATAATTATATCGTAGGTGATAATGTAGCTATCTTTTAAAAGATTATTATCTAAAAATAGGTTCAATAGATTTTAGCTTAGGTAAATGTTTAAAAAAATATGTTAAGTAAAGGAACAATTTTTTTTCATTATAATAAGTATTTCTTCTAGACTGTAGACATCATTTTTTCCCTACACTATTAAATTATACTAGCTGTCACACGTTGCTCTGTTTAATTTGTCACCGACACCATTAACCTACACCTACAACCAACAACTATTAAACTACTGAGGCCGGCCAATATTTTTGAATTAAACCAAACTGATAAACTATTTACCTACTGAATGCGCCTATAAATATTTGTCAGTCAAGTGACAAACTGAACACAGTCACAAGGGCGACAGTCTCTACAAATGACAGTTCAATCACCGGCGAATGTCAGCCATGTTGACGTAAGATTGACACCGAAATAGTTTTAAACGTCGCATCAAACAAATATATCATAAATATTATGAATACAGATACACATTACAATATGCATTACAATATAATTGTCAATTATATCACAGCACGAAACGACCAGTGGCTAGTCCCGTGATCGAAAGCCCTAGCTGGAAAAAAACTCACGAACGCTTGCCGCGCGCACCTTTAGCATACGTAGAGTAACGCACACATAAATGCGAGCTGTCAATCGTGTAAGCTTTATTATTAATATATATTTTTTAACACAGTGAACTCCTATACTAACTGAGTATAGGAAAATTTAATCGTTTCTAGTATTTTCCCAGCAAATTTTCCAATATTTCTTACCACTTAAACCTTACTTTAGCTTCCACACTTATTTCAAGACCAAAATTAGCTAATTGGTCCAACAGTTCTCGAGTTTTGGCAAGAAATTAGAATCATAATCCATTTTTATATATTCTAAGAGAAGAAGATTAAAAGATAGTGCCAGTTAGGTGAGGTTAGTTAGGCGTAGAAATAGGTTAAAATAGTATAGGATTGTATCTTATAATATGTAGTTTAAGTATACTTACTTAATACAAATATGCCTACAAAAGCGAAATCACAATTATAGTTGATTCTTTTTTTTTATATTTACATACATTCATTCTTCAATCAATGACATGCGTTAGCGTTGATGTCTTTTCTATGATATAGATATCTTTCTCATTTTATATAATTTAAAGGTTGTCTAGTCATCCATTTAGTGGACGACTGAATAAATATTTATTCGTATGTTAATAATATAATAATAATACTTTATTTCAGACCATGGATTCAAATTAATAGGTAGGGTCAAGTATGCAACAGTGACTCAGTCGACTACAGTGGCTCAGTCTCATTTTTACCTGAAGGGATGGAAATATACAGCTGTCTCGCTAAGTGATTCGAAGCGGTTGGTACCCCGATGCGTTCCAATCAACCCACTCGCAGATCATGCGCTCTATTGAAGTGTGAAGCATTTTCTGCTCTCGGCCTCCGTCCGACGAGCACGTGTTTCTCGCTCCCAGTGAGTGCGCTATCCGGTTGTTCCGTCTCGCTCGCGCGTGTAGTGCTCTCTCGCTCTCGCGCGGGCAGCCCCCCGATCCGCTCTCGCGAGTGTTAACCGCTCGCGAAAGTGACAACATCTTTTTCAAGAAAGAAGACAGAAGCTTTCAAGAGTCAAGACTTGAAGTGCAAGATTCAAGAGGGTGAAGCCTCAAGAATCAAGCGTCAAGAGTCAAGGCTCAAGAAAGAAGACCTAGCCGCCCTTATCGGCTATACCGGCCTGCTATAACGGCCGCACCGCCCTTACCGTGCCGTACCGTGTCTCGCGCCGCACCGCGACCGTCGCGCCCCCTGTAGGACGATCGTTGCGACCGCTCGCATCGTCCGTCTCTTTTTTGGTGCGAGCCCTCTGCTCGCACCCCGTCGCGTAGCGCCCGCCACGCAGGACGAGCGTGCGACCGGTCGCATCGTCCCTTCGGTCTTTAGCGTGAGCCTTCTGCTCACGCTCCGAGGTGTTAGTGCTCGCTAGTGTTAGTGCTAGTGCCAGTGCTAGTGCCCTTTTTTGGATTGCGTTCCAGCCTCCCGGAGGAACTGTAAGTACCGTGACACGGTTAGGCACACTACACGAGGAGGGTTTCCTCCCTACACACCTCCCCTCCCGGATGCCGGGCGGGGCTGTACCCCCAACCATTCGATTTTAGAGAGCAGAATCCCCCAACCGGGATAAATTTCTTAATTATGGCGGAAGCTTTAATTAAGAAATTCCTGGTTTTTCTGAGCCATGAGCTCCCCGACGCCGCGACTAAGTGGGAGCGCTTTCTGCGCAACCACGACGCTGACTCTCCGGCCTCTCCGGATGTAGATACCCGCCCTTTAGCGGAAGAAATTCCCGTCATTTCCGGAGCCGTCTCTGGAAATGACAATTCTGACATGTCTTGCTCGGAGCAAGACTCTGACCGTAGTGAAGGTGAATTCACTACAGTCAAATATAAAAAGACTAAAAAGAGGAAATGCCCAGAGGGCACTTCCTCTCCAGTCTCCTCCCCCACTAAGCCGGCCCCTAAAAAGGCCGGAAAAGCCAGGAAAACCCTGCAGGCTAATAGCCCTTCACAGGCCCCTCCGGCCTCCCAGGCCCCGCCGCTATCTCAGGTGTCTAACACCTCTCAGGCCCTCCCAGCCTCTCAGGCCCTCCCGACCTCTCAGGCCCTCCCGGCCTCTCAGGCCCCTCTGGCCACCCCGACACCCAAACTTCCACCTCCTGTAATTGTACAGGAGAAAGAAAAATGGAGCTTAGTAAGTGCGGCGCTTAGCGAACATAAGCTTCGCCCTGCTTCCGCAGTTACTATAACTCCAGTCGGGATTAAAGTCCAGACTAAGACTTCGGAGGACCACCGCCTCCTCACTGCGTTTCTACGCAATCATAACATAGGCTATCACACCTATGCATTAGAAGACGAGCGCATGTTGCGCGTCGTAATCACCGGTGTAGACAAGTGTCTGTCTACATCTGAAGTACTCTTGGACATTCAGTCCCAAGGGTACCCTGCCACGGAGGTACACAGGATGTACCATCCAGTTAAAAAACACCAGTACAATATGGTACTGGTAACGCTCCCCCTGACACCAGAGGGCAAGGATATCTTCAATATCCGAGCCGTCTGCCATATCACCGGCATTCGCGTCGAGCCTCCCCGTAAAAGGGGCATCCCTGGCCAATGCCACCGATGCCAACTTTACGGGCACTCGGCGCGAAACTGCCAAGCACGGCCACGCTGTGTCAAGTGCCTGGGCGACCACGGCACCTCTGACTGTACTCGCAAGAGCCCAGCTGAGGAGGTCGAGCCTCCCAGCTGTGTCCTCTGTAAGACGCAGGGCCACCCAGCCAACTACAGAGGGTGCAAAAAAGCACCCAAAGTAAAGAGGCGAATTGCACCTCAAACTAGAGGTGCCCCGCCAAAGCAGAGATTCGTCCCTGCTCCCCTACCCACTAAATCGGCGTGGGCCAAACCCACCCAGCCCCCTTCTCAAGCGGCTTTCCCCGCTTTCCCTAGAAAGGCCTCGCCCTCCGCGCCACAGGCGCCAAAGGTCACGCCCCCTCCGACTTCGAAATTCGCTGAGGAACTATCGTTCGTCACCGATTTTCTGAGTGAAATGGAGCCAATCGACCCGGTTGAGCTCTCTATTCTCACCGCGAAGCTTAAAGGCTCGAAAACTGACCGCATTATGGCGTTGTCAGACCACGCAGACTTGATCAAAAAGATCAAGGCATCCCCCGCCGGTAATTAATGGATCCCTCGGGAAGGATTAAGCCGCACTCATTACGCGTCGTGTCGTTCAATACGAACGGCATCCGTAATAACATTGACGAAATCCGCGATTTTGTCATCAGGCATAATGTAGATATTCTTCTAGTGCAGGAGACGTTCTTAAAACCTAGTATGAGGAGCCCAAAAATAGCAAATTATAAAATTATCAGAAATGATAGAACTCGATCCCAACTCGGAGGTACTATTATTTATTATAAAAAATCCCTCCATTGTATTCCTTTAGAAGTACCGACCCTAGAAACAATGGAGTGTTCCATTTGTCACTTAAGTATGTCCGGCCATGAGCCCATTGTTATAGTAAGCGCGTACCTTTCAGGTACTAAAAAATTACTTTCTAGCGATTTACAATCGCTTTTCGACTTAGGAAATGCCGTCCTAATTGCCGGCGACTTAAATTGTAAACACCGCGAGTGGGGAAATGTTTATAACAATACAAATGGCCTTATACTACAAAGGCTAATCGATTCTTTTAATTTTGCTATTCTAGCCCCCAATGACCCCACTCGTTATGACACAAACCAACACATCAATGGTGTCATATGCGATCCTAGTACTATTGATATAGCTTTAATAAAAAACGTTTCTCTCAATATCTCTATCGAGACTCTCCACGAGCTTAACTCGGACCATAGACCGGTTATGATTACACTTGGTAATTTTAACCCAAATTATTCCAGTACTAGAAGGATCATTGACTATAAATCCCTGGCGGAGAACATTAAAGTCCTTCAATCGAGTCACCTCGATAAGATTCCCGATACAATAGATAGTAAAGAGGTCGCCATAGAGGCCGCCTCCCACTTGACCGAACACTTGGTAGCGACCATAGAAAATTCATCTAGGGATGTGTCAACGAACCCCAAAGTTCGCTGGCCCCTCCCAGAGGACATAAAGGAGTCCATCAGACTCAGAAATGCGGCCAAACGCACCTATGATCGCTACCCGTCGGAAGAGTGGAGAAAAGCCCTCCGCCATTACGAAAGGGAAGTTAAATATAAAATAAAACAACACAAAGCCGAGAGTTGGGATCGACTTCTCAGTGATCTAGAGCCGTCACACGTGGCCTACTGGCCGCTCGCGAGGGCCCTCAAAAGAGATACGGAGAGCGATATGCCTCCTTTAGACAGATTAAATCGACCTCCCGCACTAGAAGATATCGACAAGGCTGAATGTCTAGCCGATAACTTAGAACAGCAGTGCCGGCCGAGTACCCTCCCGATTGATCCCACGCACCTTAGCTTAGTGAATAGTGAGGTCGAAAGACGACTTTCGAGGCCACCTGCTGACGACAGGGTGAGGCCGGTGGACTCGGAGGAAGTCCAAGACATTATTAAGTGTTTAAATGCCAGAAAGGCCCCAGGCCTCGACGGTATTTCTAACAAAACACTTAAAATGTTACCGTCCGAACTAATTCAACTCCTTGTGAACATCTTTAACGCCCTCTTAGTAGGATGTTCATTCCCAGACTTTTGGAAAGTAGCTATTGTTATAGGTATCCATAAGCCGGGGAAACCCCGGAGGGCACCTGGTAGCTACAGACCGATCAGTCTAATTAGCTCCCTCGGAAAAGTCTATGAAAGAGTTATTCTAAGGCGCCTCAATGACGTCATTACCGACAAAAAACTCTTCCCAGACGAGCAGTTTGCCTTCCGCAAAATGCACAGCTGTCCCGCTCAGGTACACCGCCTAACGGAGTACATTATCTCTAATAAGAATGACAGGAAGATGACATGCGCCGTCTTCTTTGATATTGCAAAAGCCTTTGATAAAATTTGGCACAACGGACTGTTGTACAAACTTTACCAAATGGGCATACCCGATAGTTTGGTACTGTTAATAAGTAATTATTTAAAAAACCGTAAATTTCATTTCCGCGTGGAAGGCGCACTGTCATCGCCAAGATATATGGAGGCGGGAGTCCCGCAGGGCTCGGTCCTCTCGCCCTCCCTATACAACCTGTATACTTATGACATCCCAAAACACGCTAAGGTGCAACTAGCCATGTTCGCGGACGATACAGCCCTCTATTTCGCGCATAGGGTTCCCTCCTACGCTTCTAAAAAACTCCAGGAGTCAGTCACCGATCTCGGTGAGTGGTTCTCCAAATGGAGAATAGAAGTAAACCCCGACAAAAGTCACGCCATCCAATTTGACAGAAAGGTGTCCCAAACCATACGTTATGGTGCCCGTAGAAATATGAGTCCTATTAGCCTGCACGGTAACATCATCCCAGAGACTAATAAAGTCAAATACTTAGGCGTAGTACTAAACAAGTCGATGACCTTCACGAATCACATCTCAAATACGATACGAAAAGCGAAATTTGTACTCTACAAATTATATCCGCTATTAAATTCGCGAAGCAAAATGTCCCTAAGACATAAGCTTACTTTGTATAAGGTTTGCATTAGAACGATACTCACTTATGCGTGCGTCTCTTTCGCACAAATAAGTGATAACCAGATGGACCGATTGCAAAAAGTCCAAAACCGGTTTCTGCGCATGGCAACAGGTGCCCCCTGGTACATGCGAAACATCGACTTGCATAGAGACTGCGAATTAGTCACGATTAAAGCGTATATCAAAGAACTCGTAGAGAGATTCTTTGATAGAAGCAAAGTTCACCCAAACCCTCTCATTCGAAAGGCCCAGGACTACGAACATGACGCAATGACATTTAGATACCCCTTCAAACGGCCTAAGCATATCTTAGCCGATCCTATAGACCCGATCACAAAATACGTAACGTACTGTGTACAGTTACGTAAACACAAATCACACGCACCCGGTTTGTTAGTAAAGCACCGGGGTCGACGCCGGCGCCTACCCCGAGGACCCATATCAAACACTGACACACGTACCAACGTACAGACCGACCCAAATACGGGACCGAACCCGAGCCCGAGCTCGAGTTCGCATCCCAGTAGCTTAGTGTCACTACAAAATAGTGTCCGCGACCGCGATATTGTTATAGAGAGCTCTACCAATACCGCGAACCTCATCGACATTAGGACTTACGCGCGCGAGTCATCCCGACCGCACGCGGAAGGGGAGAGGGACGGCCCTCTCAGTTCCGAAATCATTAACTACACGAGCTCCTCTATCGCGATAACTCCGCCGCTAGTTTTTGCTACCGCGCGCGAGCAACCTCACTCATCAGAGAGTGAGGAAGGGGTCGGACCCCTTAGCGGGGGGGACCCGAGTCCCTCCCGTCCTAAAAATAGCTTACCCGTAGCTGTCCCCAACAACCGATCTGAACTTCACCCGGGTGAAGTTAGGGAGGGCCAACCCTCCCATAAATCTCTAAACTAACCAACTAGCCACCAGGCTAGTTATAGCCCGACAAAGCTAGAGCGGTCTTAACCCGACCGCTAGCGTAGACCCTATCGAAAAAAAAAAAAAAAAAAAAAAAAAAAAGTGTGAAGCAGTGTTAAGTTTTTTCGCGCCAACAATATACTTTTTGAGATAAGTTTCAGCTCTTTTCAAGTCTTTGTTTGTTGAAATTGGTGATAACCATTATATTTATTGCATAGTTAGTATGCTATCAATTACTTTGAATGCATGTTTGGTCACAATTGATTTCAATTTCGATTGTTGAGATAAAATATTTTCAAAATCGTGTAGAAGTCTACAGTGACTCATTTTTGAAAGGTACAAAGGTACACAGTGGCTCATGAGCCACTTATTATTCATTTAAAAGCGGAAAATAGTAGACTCTACTGACAAAGTGGAAGCCATGGAGACAGGTTTCTTAAAATACATTTGATTTTTGAAAAGTTAAGTTTTTTTTAAATTTATAATACCTAATTTGTTTAAAGAAGTTCGATTTCAGTTTCATATAATATTTTCTAAGAGTTTTGGATTATATCAAATCTCTCAAAAGGTAAAGGCTGACAAAAATTTCAAAATCTAAAAGTGTTAATCAAGAGACTGATAATAATGTTTCGCTATGAAAGTTTAAGAAATTTGTTAATTTTTTTAGAATAAATTGTTTTTTTTAGAAAGTCTTTTATGTTTTTTCTTTGTTTTTCATTTTTTTACTTTATTTTAAATACTCCTGAGTCACTGTGTACTATTAGAGTCACTGTATACTACAGTAGTGAGTCAGTGTGTACACCTAGTGGTACACAGTGACTCAATTTCCATTTTTTTTTTTGTTTTAAGACCCTAGTTTTATTTTTGAAGTAAATAATAAAGAACCATATATGCTGAATTAAAATACAATAGTATAACTACAATGTGTGCAAATTTTAGGCCAAATCTATGACAATTTCAAAAAAAAATTCTGAAAAAAATCTGAGTTATTGCCGATTTCCCCATGTTTGGGGATTTCGGCATTGCTTAAAGAACTGCAAGCATAAGACACCATGTCAATCAGTAATCATCATCACCACCATCATACCATATATCATCATCACATTATGATGATATAAAAGGTACCTCTCATAGTATTTTACACTAACACGGAGATCTTTGCAAACTTATCTGCCGTTTATGAACCTATTTGCAAAATTATTTTGTTGTTGCATAGGGTTTAATTCGAAATTGGTCCTTTAGCCACTAAAGTGGAAACCTGATGATGTGATCCATGAGGAGTCGAGGGAAATTCTTGAAATTTATATCGACACATATAGTGATTTTGACTTTTATTGAAGTAACACAAGCGTATGCTACCAAAAAATAAGATATTGTACTAAGGTGTACCCTGGATCCAAAAGCACTGAACATAACTCCTCAGTCTTTAAATATATGCGTTTGGAAATTTCGGCATTGTTTAAAGAACTGCTACTTTGTAATTTAATCTAATATTTTGTACCTTGTAATCATCATCATCTTAATAACTATACCTATTGGAAGCTTGGCGCGTATTCAATTATACATTCGATCGTTTATTTTAGACGTTTTTAAGTTGTATTAATAATAACTTAACAAAATATATCACTAAAAAGGGTCAAATTATTATTTTTCAACAAAAAAACTAACCGACTGCCAAAGTAAAAATAGACAAAAAGTATAAATAAAACTTATTTTCTACATAAATCCCCTTTTATATTTGGCTATTTACTCTACTCAATCTTCTTAATTTTGAAATCGGTACCAGTAAATATGAACGTGAGTTCTATTAAAAATCATTTGGGCTGGTAGCGACTTCAAAATTAAGAAGATTGAGTAGAGAAATAGTTAAAATTTTAGACAAATTTGTGAGGAATTATTTAGAAAATAAGTTTTATTTCTTACTTTTTTGTGTCTTGGAGGTGGTTTAATTTTTTTGTTTATTCGTGTATCTAAACTGAGTATACATATAACATACACAATTATTATACCAATGTAATCTTTTGCCTCTTGCGTCTCTTTGAAAAATCGCTTATACCTAGGTAACAATGAAAATGTTTAGAAAATGAAAAACGGCTTAATGTAGAAAGTTGCCAATACTTTTATTGTTTTTCGAAGTAATCTCCGTTCCTCTCTACATATCGTCGCATTCGATGGAACCACTGAGAAAAGCAGTGGGCCAAATCTTCCTTAGGGGTCTCTTCTATGGCATTTTCGTACGATTTTACCGCATCTTCAGGGCTCGTAAAGCGAATACCTCGACTTTTATCTTTAGTTCTTGGGAATAAATGAAAATCGCAGGGCGCCAGGTCAGGACTGTATGGCGGATGACTCATTACCTCGACACCTGCCATAGTCAAATATTCAATAGTCCGTTTTACGGAGTGCGCTAAAACATTGTCGTGGTGAAGGAGGATCCTGCTTCGAGGGTGCTGCTGTCGAATTTTTTCCAAGACAACAGGCAAACAGCGATTTACATACCAGTCTGCAGTAACTGTCCTTCCATTTTCTAGCACAACTGTCGCGAAATGACGTTTCCGACCAAAGAAAGATGTAATCGTCTTTTTTCCTTGACTTCTTCCTTTCTTTACCTTAGTAGGGCGATCCTCGAAAGGAAACACCCACTGAGCTGATTATGTTTTGGTTTTGGGTTCGTAGCAATATTTCCAGCTTTCATTACCTGTGACGGTGTCTAATACAGCATTTGAGTCACCGCCGTTGAACTTGTCTAACATTTTGCGACACCAGTATGGACTGGTGTTTCTGGTCGTCGGTTAAAGTATGGGGAATCCATCGGTTACAAAGCTTCCTGACACCTAAATGTTCCTGTAATATTTTTTGAACTTGACTCACACTAATGCCTAGGCTTGCCCGTATCTGCTGATAGGTCACTCTCTTATCTTCCTCTATCATGCATTGCATAGCACGGATGTTATCTTCAGTAGTTGCTGTTAAAGGACGCCTATCATAGCTTTGTTGTTAAGCCCACAACGAAAGTCATAATAAATCATTGACCGAAAATGTTCTCGCGTTAGGTTCATTTTCACGTGTAACAAGAGTTTTAGATTTGCCACCAATTCACAGAAACAAATGACAAATTAATGCAATATACTATAATATTATGTTACCAAAAAGTTCTAAAATTGAAATTCAAAAAAGTTTTCATTAGCAATGTTTCTAACTGGCCAGTTCTAAACATTTTCAGTGTTACCCACGTACGTCTTATTAATGTTCATAAACATAATAATGAATATTTTGTTTCTTAACGCGTAACAAAAATTTGAATTTTAATTCCACAACATAATTACCAATAGCCATTAATGTTATATTATGTACGTTACTGCTTTGAGCTATATGTATGTGTGTAAAGTTTTAATATTTATTGCACATTTATTAGCATTCCTTACATTTGTTTCAAATTATTCAAGTTTTAACATCGTTATGCATGTTTATAAGAGTTGTATAAGTTGGCTAAAACCAGTCAATTCTGCTAAATAAAACCTGCAATAAATAATATTACAATCTTTTGATTGTAATATTATTTATTGCAGTTTTATTTAGCAGAATTGACTGGTTTTAGCCGGGACTTGATTGTTCAAGTCCCGATATGGTAAAACTGTCAAACCAGCATTCTGTAAATGTTACATGAGAGTAAAACGCGTTTTGATTAGTCGAAACAGTTTGTGAGAAAATGTCGCTTCACTTAGGTACAATACAATCAAAGTAAAATGAAAATCTACTTTAAATACGAGAATTGAAGTTCTGATTGAGGTTTATTTTTATAGAAGAGCCGTACTGTTTTAACACATCAAGGGCTGGCTTGATTGGAAAAAATACAGCAGTTTTTTTTGTAATTAATAAAAACATGTTTTTTTTTAATATCCTAGGATATAGTAATTTAAAAGGATAGCTAAAATGAAACACCTTCATTTTCAGAAGAGAGTTAAAACATACAAACTATAAATATAATATATTATATAATAAATAGTAAACGCTGCTTCGTACTTAACTCAAATCGAACTAAATATTCATCATCATCATTTATTCCAGTATTCCTTCAAAGTTTTGTCTAATTGGAGCAACAGAGTTCTGTTAGGATCGTATTTATTCTCGAAAGCCTCGTACAGATCCGGGTACTCATTCCTAAGGGTCGTGATGAAGAAATGTGAGACGTGTTTTTGATCGTTGTCACATTTATTACAACCACTTGTTATCACTTCAGCTATATGATCTGAAAAAAAAAAACAAAAATCTAATCGAAGAGTCCTTATAAAAGGTTTTTATGTAGTTACTTTATTACACAGGATGATGCCCATTACTTCGTGCGCGCAAAAGTGGCCTAATATCTGTGCCAAATTTTATTTAAATCGGTCCAGTAGTTTCTGATCCTTTTTAATGTAAAGTTGTATCTGACAATAATATAATTACATTAAAACAAACTTATATTCAATAGAAAATATTTACGATTAAAGTTTATTATCTAATAGCTAACTACTTAAAAAATTAAAAGTAGAAAATTTAAAAAGCTACAATAAAAGAAATCTCCCAGATCGTCCCCACCAGGCAGAGTACCTAGAAAGGTTCAAAGAGTTTCCCCGCTGGATTGCGATACTCACTCTTTGGGCCAGATAGGTGCCGGCTCTGGGGTCTCGGATGGCCTCAATTAGTTTTTTGGAAATCTCTCTGAAAAGTTTGTGCGCACCCGAACCTAGGGTTGAACCTAGGGTTTCAACCCCAAACTGACAATTAAATTCATATTATATATAGTAATAAATACCCAAACCGCGAAAAAATACCTACAACCTGCTTGTGGGAGGAGGGATATGCTTTACGCATACTTATGCGTCCACATCTGTTTGCATGTTGTGTTGACGGTATTTTAATTTAGGTAGGTAGTTTGCGAGATATTCAACTATAAAGCGCATTTTTTTTATTTAAATATTACGTTGTCGTAACTTCTCTTACGTCGTCGTAACTTCTCTAGTGTTACGACAACGTAACGTAAAACCCCCTCGGGCCTCCCGTAACCTCACTCGGCGAAACACAACACAAGCGTTATTTTATGCCGATTTTCTGTGATTTCGTGGTATTTATGGCTCTCTCACAGTTAAAAGCAACGTGTCGTTGTAACTTACTTTTAACGGACTGAGCAAATTCATCGCAAGGTCCTCGATCAACCAGACAGCTAAAATATCGACGCAGGGAAGCTGTGTCTCGTGCGAACACGAATTTGTTCATGTAGTTGTCATCCACATCTTCGTATGCAGCTGATACAGCAAAAACAAGGCAGATAAATAGGATACATAACATATTTCTGAAAAAAATGTTTTTTTTTTTTTTAAGAAAACAGTGGTTTCTCAATGTTTAATGAGTGAAGAAAAAAATTGTCAAGTTTCATAGTTTAATCCAATATGAAAATAGTTTTAATTCCAGCTATACAATCTTTAAAAATTAATAAAATTTAAGTGTTTGCTAATTTCAATTAACAGATTTGTCTGTCCATGTAATTTATAAGTTTTCATGTCAAGAAAATCTATATATGCTAAACATAATCTAAATATGGAGCACTGTACTTTTTCAAGATAAAAAGTAGCATATTACGATTATGTGTTATTCCAGAGCTTAAACTACTATAACACAAAATTTTATCAAAATCCGTTCAGTAGTTTTTGAGCGAAAGAGTAACAAACATTCATCCATACATCCATTCATCCTTACAAACTTTTACATTTTTAATAGTAACAATGTTTCTTACCTTATCTCCATCTCGAGTAAAATACTCACTGAGGATTATGTATGGAGGTATAATATATACGGTGTATTTTACAATTTTTTACCTATCATGAGGCCTTATCGTAGTTAAAAATCTCATTGTTTATCGATCCGTTAAGTTTCTTGTAACCTCTAAGGTAGTTTAAATTAAAAATCACATAAGCGTGTCGACTTTGGTCAAAAACGCCATATTTATATTGTTCATGACGAAACATAAATAATATAACATTGTAAAATGTATAAAAAAAATTAACTAACGAAATGACATAACTCAATGTTTTAAACACTTACGGATTTTGTCGCGGTGCACTTTTCTTTTACCCGACGTTTCGGCTACTTTCCAGCAGCCGTGGTCACGGGAGGGCACGGCTGCTGGAAAGTAGCCGAAACGTCGGGTAAAAGAAAAGTGCACCGCGACAAAATCCGTAAGTGTTTAAAACAATGAACAATATTCGCGTAAACATAAGAAATCAATATGACATAACTCAAACTCAAATTTTTTATTTCCATGTAGGTTATGAAATAACGCTTATAGAATTGTCCTACATGATGCCTACCACCGGTTCTTTTAGCAAACTTAACTACTTGGATAACAACGAAACTATTTTCCTGAAACAATACATTTTATACGCGACTAGATGTTGCCCGCGACTTTGTGCGCGCAAAAACGAAATCTCTAGGGAACCGTAACTTTGATGCAATATAAAGTAGCGTATGTCCTTTCCTGTGCTGTGGTCTATTCTATACCTGTGCCAAATTTCAACAAAATCGGTCCAGTAGTTTCGGAGCCTATTCAATGCAAACAAACAAACAAACCTTTCCTCTTTAATCTTTATCATAGTAGATATAGATACATAAGAGGAAAAAAATAAATCATGTAGATATAAAATGCTTTACTAGCTTATGTCCGCGGCTCCGACCGCGTAAATACAATGTCCCTCGGGAACACTGTATTTTTTTTGGATAAAAGTAGCCTATGTTTTAATCCAGAGCCTAAACTACTACCATACCAAATTTCATCAAAATCTGTTCAGTAGTTTTTGCGTGAAAGAGTTACAAATCCATCCATCCATCCATCCTCACCGACTTTCACATTTATCCTACTAATATTATAAATATAAAAGTTTGTGAGGATGTATGGATGGATGGATGTTTGTTACTCTTTCATGCAAAAACTGCTGAACGGATTTTAATGAAATTTGGTATCTTAGTAGTTTAGTCTCTGGATAGGCTACTTTTATCCCGAAAATATACAGTGTTCCCGAGGGACATTGTATTTACGCGGGCGGAGCCGCGGGCAACAGCTGGTCTAATATATACATATTAGTAGGATTAAACTACAAAACTACGGCTTGGCGTAGACGGTCCACTAGCAACCACCACCGGTCACCTTCGATTAACATTAGGGTAGTTGAATACATGTTCAATATTTAGTTTTTTTTTTTTATATTCTAAAATATTTAGGTAATAGCATTTTCCCGCGCCTCCGCCCGCGTTAATATACTATCGGGTATCCCACGGGAACACTGTACTTTTCCGGCATAAAAAGTAGCCTATATTTTAATCCAGAGCCTAAACTACTACCATACCAAATGTCATCTAGATCCGTTCAGTAGTTTTTGCGTGAAAGAGTAACAAATCCATCCATCCATCCATACACACATCCATCCATCCTCACAAACTTTCACGTTTATAATATTAGTAGAGTAGGATTTATTTGATAAATGTAAAAAAATATAAAATTTTATGTATAGTTTTGTAATTAGGTGCGTAATGCGTTACAAAAAAGTTGGATTTTGTTTTACGTAACTAGTGTAAAAAACCTTAATAATTAGTTTACATATTATATGAAATACAAAAACATTCATTATGGTAATTCTAAACTTAAACGCAATAATTTTGGAGATATAAGCAAGGTTTTTTTTGCGATAAAATATAATATAAAGGATCGCCCATGGACACCCCGCAACATCTAAGAAGTTGCAATGTCGTTGCCGGCTTTTTAGGAGGGAATACGCGCTCTTCTGGAAGGTTTACAGGTCGCAATGGTCCGGAAGTACCGACTTCTTATTATCATGTAGAACTAATACACTTACCCTTTATAACACTAGCGCGCTAATAAATTATAAAATAAACTAGCTGTTGCCCGCGGCTCCGCCCGCGTAAATATAGTATCCCTCGGGAACACTACAGTGTTTTTGTTTTAATTCCGAAAAAATATTTTTTTTTTCGGAATAAAAAGAAGCCTATGTTTTAATCCAGATCCGAAACTACTAAGATATCAAATTTCGACCATAATTCATGTTTTAATTTTAAAGTTTCAACTTTTTTTAGGTTTCTTTTGCCTCTTAGATACGCAATAAAAATATATAAATGTTGTTTATGGATTGTGCAAGAAAAATTGACATTCATCATCAATTGTGTCAAACCTACTGTAATTTATACAAAAATGCTAGTATGAGTGAGGTTGTGTGTGTTGCTGATATTTTCATCAATTTAATGTACATATTTCTAAGAGTTCTTTTAAGAAATTGAAGATTTTCCACCATTTAATTGTGCCAAATACCTATCACTCTCATCTGTAGGTACAAGTCTTCTAAAACTTTACTTGAAATTTTTGCTTCACGTACGTACCTATTATTATTTTTTAATATAATGATAAGCCTGCAAGCCTCTTTTTAATATAATAAATACATCTATGCCTGCAAGTAAGTTTTTCTTTCAGAATCAGATCTTTGCTCAGTCACAAAAAAAATATTGCAGTCCTCTTTTTAATATTATATATCTATCATGATTGTACTGGAATGTGGAAACCCGCACATAGTTGGCCCCAGACGTATTGACAAGTTCATTCCTCTGGACTAGGCTGACTATGTTGTGAGAATGCCGTATGTGCTTGGGCAACCATACGACATTTAAAAACCAACTGTCCCCAGGCACCACAGTATTTCAAGAGTCGTTACTTCGCTCGGAGAATACTGTATAAATCATCCATTAACGGATGTAAAGGGCTAAGTTTATGATTGCAATAAAATTAAGGGACACTATATACAAAGTACTCATTGATTAGGTATCTTGTTAGAATTGTAAATAGATTATTAGCTTATTTAGATAAGAGGGAGTATTGTGATTTATCTAAATACAGCGCCATATCTTTTATTAAAAAGTAGATACATACACTATGATTGTTTATGTACATAATTGTTATAATTTATGCTCTTTTGTCTATGTTTCCAGTGTGTTGGTTATAATGTGAACCGCGAAATCTTAATACATTCTGTTCGTGCAAGTTAATGAAGCCAATTAATTTTACCCCGTTCCATTTTAGAGCTAAATTAAAATAATTACAGGAAATTAAATGTAAATAACAATAATAATTGTTCGATTGTTGAGCCAGTTACATTTTAAAGTCCCTACTCAATCTGTGCGCACTCCGAAAGTATTTGATATTCCCTTTAGTAACAATAATGTTTCCATGAACAGCTAACTAGAACGTGCAACCAATATAACGCAATATATCTTGAGGTAGATATGTTTTTCAGTAATTTTAATGAATTGAAAAAGACTTTACAATTTATATAAATTGTAAAGTCAACATAATTAAGTACTTAAGAAGTAAAACATTTTTAGAAAAGCTAGCTGCTAAACAAACGAGGTTGGTCATTCGCTCTAGGCCATTGCTGCTTCAGGACAACGCTAGACCACACAGTGCACAACAGACTGCTACCAAATTAGAGGAGCTTCAATTGGAATGTCTAAGACACCCACCTTCCATCCCGGATCTTTCTCCAACAGATTACGAACTCTGTGGCTTAATTGTTGAGCGTGTTGGTGCTCTAGCCGGGGGTCGCGGGTTCGAATCCCGAAGAAACAAAAAGTTTTCCTTTGTTCCTGGGTCATGGATGTGTATTAAATATGTGTATAATATAATAGTATTAAAATTTATGGTAATAAATGGTACCCGTAACACAAGTTTTTCGAGAACTTACCTCAGGACCAGAACCTCAATTCTCGTATTTAAAGTAGACTTTTATTTTACTTCACTAGTTTTGTAAATGTAGTGACATGTTACCGTGAATGGATTTTATGACGTTTCGACCAATCAGGGCGCGTTTCACGTTGATTTAACGTTCACAAAAACACCGTTTGGGAGTATAAGCTTGTCGGGACTTGATTGTACCTAATTATTGTATTAATGCAGGTTTTATTTAGCAGAATTGCCCCTCAGATTGACGTCGTGTGAAGCGTCTATAGATATTATAATATTATTAAGTACCAATTTTTTATTCGAAACTTGGATAACTTCTTGCAAGGGAAAAAATTTAACTCCGATGGGACAGTCTAAAGCGCCTTCAAAGATTTTATCGATTCCTGATCGCTATAATAAGGCAAAAGTGCATAGATAGCAATTGATTAAATAAATATATTATTATGTAAAAAACGACTTTATGTTCCGCCTTTATAAAACGCCAATTTCATATGTATGTAATGAACTAATATAATATATACGTTCGGCTATTTTTTTGTATGTTAGACGATAATTCCGCCGTCACTAGATCGATTTTCAAAATTCTTTCTTTGATATAAAGGGTACAATCCCAAATTGGTCCCGTTTTCAAAAAAGTGGTTACCTGATAATGGGATCCACGAGGAATTGAGGGAACTCCTCGAAATTTATATGGATACATAATGATTTCGACTTTTGCATATGCTACCAATAAGTAAGGTTTATACTAAGCTATACCCTGGATCCAAAAGTACAGAACAGAACTCCTGACTCCTTAAGGTGAACGCGCACCTAGACGCGCCGAAGGAGCCGCGCGCGCCGAAGTCTTCGCATTTTCTGATGGCTCCGCGCAATACGCGCCGAACGCACCGCAGGAGCCGAACGTGCCGTACGCACCGAACACACAGTAGGAGCCGCACGCGCCGAATCTTAGGGAGAATAACAGTGTTGCCAGCAGAGTGACTAATTTCTTACCGGAAAATTGCCGTGTTTTAAGGAAAAAACTATCTTCCTATGGCTACCGTAACAAATTTACTGAATAAAACATAAAGCTTATCACAAAATAACCTAACCAAGAGCATGTCAGTAGATGTCTACGGAGGGTTCCTTAACTATCATCGCGTAATATGTTTTTCAAATTACTTGAAAAGTTACTTTCCGATTGAAATAATTTTCCTAAAGAGTTTTTAGCATGGCCCATCTGCATAGAAACTTACAAGTTTTTATCTCCAATTGTTTAGAAATGGCAGGGGGGACTAACTTACAAACCACTTTGAAGGCCGATTAGTCGAAAATGGTTGACTTTGTAAAAAAGGGTTATGACCATGAAAACCCTATGGCTGCCGTAGCAAATAAATTAAATAAAACTTAAAATCACATGAACTTATAAATTTCCGTATGTACACGGTAACACTGTCAGAATGCGAATGACGTCCGTATCCGCTCCGCACTGTCCGCGCCGCACTCGTCGCACGCATCGAAAGCGCGGATGATGTCATCCGCAAGCGCTGGTGGAATCAGTATACCTACAGCATTTTACTAAAATGCGATTCGTGCGGCGCGGATAGGTGCGCGGCTTTGCATACGATTTCATACAAAGATTTATAAAATGTGATGACTGCGGCGCGTACGGCTCCTGCGGCGCGTATAGGCGCGCGTTCACCTTAATAGACACATGTTTGGGGATTTCGGCGTTATGTATGCCACTATGTTAATTACGGTAATCATCATCATCAACACCATCATCATACCATACATCATCATATTATGATGATTTCTCATAGTATTTTACACCGACAGTACTATTTGTAAAAATCTTTTGTTGTTATACGGGTATAATTTAAAATTGGTCATTTAGTCACAAAATAAGAAACCTGATGATGCGATCTATGAGGAATCGAGGTAACTCATCGAAATTTATATGAAGTATGGACAGTGGACACATATTATTATAGTGATTTTGACTTTTTCTGAAGTAACACAAGCATAATATGCTACTTAAAAATAAGATTTTGTACCAAGGTGTACCCTGGATCCAAAAGCACTTAACAGAACTCCTCAGTTTTTAAAGATATGCGTTTGAAAATTTCGGAATTGTTTAAAGAACTGCAAATATATCTAACAGTAATCATCATCATCATCTTATTAACAATAGCTTGGTGCGTATTTAATTATACATACGATAGTTTATTTTAGACGTTCTTAAGATGTATTAATAATAATTTAACAAATATCACTAAAAAGGGTAAAATTATTGTTTTTAAATAAAAAATTAAACCGACTTCCAAAGTAAAAAAAAATCAAAAAGTTTGAAATAAAACTTATTTTTATAATAATTCCCCTTTTAAATTTGGCTAAAATTTTAACTCTTTCTCTAGGTACTCGATCTTTTTATTTTTGAAGTCGGTACCAGCTAATTTGAATGTAAGTTCTATAAAATATTGTAGGGTATTGTTTCGGCTGGAAGAGACTTTAAAATTTAGAAGATTAAGTAGAGAGAAAGTTAAAATTTTTGCCAAATTTAAAATGGGAATAATTATTTAGAAAAAATAAGTTTATTTCATACATTTTTGGTTTATTTTTACTTTGGAAGTCGGTTTAATTTTTTATTTAAAAATATTGCTCAACAACTTTAATCTAAATTGTAACATTATTTATTGTCATATGAAGATTTAAGCAAATAATTGTTCAATAAAAGCTGGTACAGTTATAACTGGACTGCAGATTAATGTAAGGCATCGTTTCTCAACCTTGGGGGGATCGAGTTTGTTTTTAAGAGGGTCGCAGTCTGTTGAAAAATAATAAATACAAACTACATATAGGTACAAAAGATTCGTTCGAAAAACGAATCTTTTGTCGAACATGACGGGATCGCAAGACAGTTTACTTAGCTTTTTGGTTTTTTCGAGGGTCGCGACATAAAAAAGGTTGAGAAACGATAATCTAACTATATCATAAATATATCATAAATAAATAAATAGAATTAAACTATAAACAGTATTTTGGTTGGTCGACACTTTTTAAAACGGCGCGCGGGTCATAAACGGCCAAGGCCAAGTATTTCTATTTTCTGTTTCGCAATAAATTGACGCAATAATATTGTAACAGCTTATGAAAAAATTAAAATAACCTGACGGTTTGAAATGTTATGCAAATTTATTCCGTTTTTCCACCACTCCAGTTTCAAAACAATTGTTATGTTTATTGTTATTTTTATTTTTCCAAAGGTAACCTTACCTTAAATACCTTTAATAACAAAAATGGCAATGTATTATATCAAAGCATTTTTATTAGTAATTTATTTTAACTTGTATATACGGGATGAAAATTTTTAAAAGGACATAGGAGTATCTTAAACTGGGGGATTTTTTATTCCGTATCAGTAAAAACAAGGTTCGGTAAAATCAATTACGGATATTTTGGACATAATATATCCAATATATTATGTCCAAAATATCGTTTAGGCAGAAAAATAATTGTTGTACTCGAAAAAAAAATTCTTTATATGGGCGAGTTTGCGTATTGCGGAGATTCACCCATACATGGTTTTTTTAGACTATGACAGTATTTTTTATACTATATCGTCTTAATATGAGCATTAGATCGTATACCCAAAATAACCATACTTGATTTTGCCAAACATTACATAGGTACATGAAATACAATAGATATTGTTCACATTTTTCTTTTTTTTTAGAAAAAAAAACAAATTGTTTTGTTCGTAAGCTTGATGAAAAATTGTTTTACAAAATCGGACTACCAATTTAACATAAAATGTTATGGCCCTCTTTTTAATATTATATATCTATGGAATTAATAAAAGAACCCATATCAACAATGGATGATTCGCTCGAAGTGTCTCATTACAACAAGGAACGTGTTTATTATTTATTGCTAGTGAACAGATCCTCAGACAGAGTCAATCATTCTGTTTTTAAAAGTATACCAGATAACATAGATGTATAATATTAAAACCAGATAATTTATGTTTCAGTAAGAACGCGCATATTGAAAGCCCAACAAATATTATCTACATTATTCAGTGACGAGTTAGGTAAGGATTTAGGTATGTATCTAAATATAATGTGTAACGGACAATCAATTTCAAATTTACTGTCCACAGTGATCAGAACTGAGCTGTTTTATAATTTATTTTTTACATGGAGTAAATATTAGTAAATATCTAATAGTTATCGATACAAGTAGCAATTGTGTCACATGCTCTTGTACCTGGGTAACACTGAAAATGTTTAGAAAATGAATAACGGCTTAATGTAGAAAGATGCCAATACTTTTATTGTTTTTCGAAGTAATCTTCGTTCCTCTCTACACATCGTCGCATTCGATGGAACCACTGAGAAAATCAGTGGGCTCATTCTTCCTTAGGCACTTCTATAGCATTTTCGTACGCTTTCACCGCATCTTCAGAGCTCGTAAAGCGAATACCTCGAATTTTATCTTTAGTTCTTGGGGAACTTGGGGGAAAGTGCGGCAAGACATGATATTTAGCGGTTAGACTTAAGGCGTAAATATCTAGATAGTATATTTCTTTTTAAAAATTTTGCACAACGAAGTTAATTCGTCCACTCTGTTAAACAAAATTTATTTTAAAATACCGCGACCATCCTCACGTACCATGGACACTTTTTTTATTCCTCCCTATCATACGAACTACGCGAGAAATAGTTTCTTCAGGCGATCTTACTCTTACTACAATAGTTATCTTAAATCAGTTGATATTTTTTCTAACAACTTAAGAAAGAACAAAATAAAATTGAAAGACTTAATATTTGGCTCATAAACATGTATTGATTTATTATGTTTACGCGAATATTGTTCATTGTTTTAAACACTTACGGATTTTGTCGCGGTGCACTTTTCTTTTGCCCGACGTTTCGGCTACTTTCCAGCAGCCGTGGTCACGGGAGGACTGAGATGTCAGTTGTCCTATTTGTTGAAGTTGTTCAAATGTGTTCTTGATAATTAGTTATGTTGTGTAGGGTTAAGGTTCATTATATCTTATAACATTGTAACTACTGACTGTTAATATTTTGTATTCTAAATTATGATGATTGTAAACGACTGTTTGTTACCTAAATAAAAAATAAAAAAATTAAAGTGGCAGGGCGCCAGGTCAGGACTGTACTGTATGGCGGATGCCTCATTATCGCGACACATGCCATAGTCAAATATTCAACAGTCTGTTTTGCGGAGTGCGCTGAAGCATTGTCGTGGTGAAGGAGGATCCTGCTTCGAGGGCGCTGCTGTCGAATTTTTCCAAGACAACAGGCAAACAGCGATTGACATACCAGTCTGCAGTAACGGTCCTTCCATTTTCTAGCACAACTGTCGCGAAATGACCTTTCCGACCAAGGAATGAGGCAATCATCTTTTCTTCTTGACTTTAGTTGGCCGATTCTCGAAAGGAAACACCCACTGAGCTGATTGTCTTTTGGTTTCGGGTTCGAAGCAATATATCCAGCTTTCATCACCTGTGACGATGTCTAATACAGCATTTGAGTCACCGCCGTTGAACTTATCTGACATTTGGCGACACCAGTCCATGCGAAGGTGATTCTGGTCGTCGGTTAAAGTATGGAGAATCCATCTCGTATACAAAGCTTCCTGATGCCTAAATATTCGTGTAATATTTTTTGAACTTGACTCATACCAATGCCTAGGCTTGCCCGTATCTGCTGATAGGTCACTCTCTTAACTTTCTCTATCATGCGTCGCACAGCACTGATGTTATCTTCAGTAGTCGCTGTTTAAAGACGTCTCTCACGCGGATCATCATTGAGATTGCTACGTCCACGCTTAAACTCGTTAAACCAATTATAAATAGTGGCACGAGATAGGGCTTCATTAAGATATGCTAATCGCAGCCTATCAAAGCTTTGTTGTGGAGTAAGCCCACAACGAAAGTCATAATAAATCACTGACTGAAAATTTTCTCGCTTTAGGTTCATTTTCACGTGTACTCGTAACAAGAGTTTAAGATTTGCCGCCAATTCACAAAAGCAAATGACAAATGAATGCAATATATTATATTAGGTTACCAAATAGTTCTAAAATTGAAATTCAAAAAAAGTTTTCATTAGCAATGTTTCTAACTGGCCAGTTCTAAACATTTTCAGTGTTACCCACGTATGTTCAAGAAACAAATTAAAGAGGTTATATGAATTAAACAAAGATTCTTAACAGTAATTGTGGAGTTTGAATCTAATAAATGAATATTAAAATCGCCACATAACCTTTTTGAAATAATCGTATAATCCTGATGGAGACCTGTATACGCATAAAATAATAAGTTGACTCAACTCTATGCAGGCTACTTCAATAATTCGCTCAATTGAGAGCCTCAAATCCTGACGTTCCTTGAATTTTAAATGTTTTCTAATTAATATTAAAGGGCCACCTCTAATGGCATTTTCTCTATTGAACGAACTTGCTACCTGGTGCTCATTGAAATTGAAAATGAATTCATGTTGTCTGAACCAATGTTCAGATATACAAATAATGTCAACATTAAATTCATTCAAAAATAACTCAATTTCAAGTTCTTTACCTACCATTCCTTGTAAATTTCGATGCACCAGATTAATAATAATAGATATATTATTATAATTTAATACATTTTTATGGTATTGGTAGGTGGTAGGTATATTTAAACTTATTTATGTGAGAGACATCATCAATTGTCTTATTATTTAATTACAATAAGTATTTGTAACAATTGTATAAATCCTTTAATAAATCGTTAAATTAACAAGTACATCCATAAACATACGGTACTAACAATATTTTAAAGAACTTACGTTCAAATTATTTGGTACCGATTACAAAAATAAGAAGATTGAGTTGAGAAATAGTTAAATTTAACAGAATTTAAAAGGTGAACTATTTCGACAGTAAGAATAGAGAAGATGCATTTGTTTTAAGTCAGCAAATTCTAGAAAGCATTAATTATAATATTCGTATTCGTCAAGTTTGAGAATGATAACTAGTAACTACGCTACACTTCGAATTGCAGCCTGTATATGGCATTTTACAAACAGACGCAAAAGGACTTGAATAAATCAAATGACATTCCAGATTATTTTACATCCAATAATGAATGCTTTATATACTAAGGTAACCATCTCTCACTTTGTACACCTTGGTACAATCTCTAATAACCAGTGCTTCCAGCTACTTCAGGTGAGTATGAAATTTAGACTATTTAATTTTTTAACCCGACTACGGCGAAGCCAAAAGGTAGTGTAATGATTATGGCATTCTATGTATGTATATATGTTTTATCCATCGTAGAGCCTCAACTAATATTAATTTTTTATGAATGAGGTGTCAATAGATAATATCCCGGGTGACATGGGCTATATTATAGTTTGTGAAATCGGGTTATAGTTTAAACTTTTTTGTTTGGTTTATCTATAGAGTTAGTTTCTAAGCTCTAATATAACTGTAATATAATAGGAATGTTCTATTACTCTTGTTGCTACGTGTTTATGTAATATTAAACAGGGTACATATTATACCCATAGGGCATAGACGTATGTAGAGATAGATAGGTCATAGCGAGGCTAAAATCTTCCTTACATTCAGTCTATCGAGTTTTACATTTGACAATATTGAGATCAGTGTTGTGCTACAAAAAGTTGCAAAATTACGACAAACAAGTCAAAAAGATGGACGAGACGAGTAACGTAGGTAACAAATTCTTCAAAGGCATTTTGTACTGCCTCTTGGGTATTGAATTTTTTTCCCGCCAAGAAGTTATCCAAATTCTGGAAAAAGTAGTAGTCTGTAGGCGCAAGGTCTTTTGTTTTTGTTTATGATGTAAGTAAATGATTGTAGGTTGATGGAACCTACATTACACTACATTGTTTAGATACTAATTTAGCAAAAAAAAAAACTTTTTGTACTTTTTAGATGTATTTAATTAATAAACTACACATAAAATAATATATATCTTTTTACATTTTAGCAAGTAGTAATGCCTCAATATTTCTGAGTTTAATATACAAGCTAAATATTTTAGATGTAGTCCGATCTCCTATTTTAAAATTATTTTTAAATTAACGTCTGTGTAAGGTACCGGCCTACGATAATTCACTTACAACACGTAGTTTAATTGTAGACATAGTTTACTAGACATAGAAGATAAATATACCTATATTATTAAATATTATTATTATTAGATATACATATTATTTAAGATTTTTATTATATTAAAGACACATTTAATACAAATCCGTGGTCACGGCAGACGGAAAATTTTTGGTGCCAGGTGCATTTCGAACCCGCGACCTTCGGAATTTTATAACGCCAGCTTGAGCGCCAGTAAAATAGGATTCGTGTAGTGTACAAAAACCCTAACGTCATTAGACAACAAAATACAGAGCGGTAAGCACGAACTATCAACAAGTATTCGTAAGACCATGTCCAGAAACTGCGTATTCTTACGCACGTGAGGTCTACGCACGTAGTCGAGGTACTAGGGCCCCATACATTGCGTCCATGAGCTACGTGCGTATTATTTTAGCTATGCGCGTATCGTACAAAATTGACCTATTTAACCGCTTTGGTTGATTCAGGCACGGATCCAGCTCTCAAAAGAAGATGTGGCCCGAAAATTTTGATTTTATTATTTCCTTCATAACATGGTTATTAGAATTTAAAAAAATAATTGTATTAATTTCTTTATAATATTATGTTAATTAAAAGCTAACGCGCGTAATGAGCGAGAAAGTTTCTCGCTTATTTAGCAAAATATTTATTTTATGTTTGGTAAAAAAAATAAGCTTACAATATAGGTACCTTAAACAAATTAACATCAAATAAGATTATAAATTAATGAAATAAAAAATATTTGCATATAGAAACGTACACAAATTATAGATTATATAACATCGGCAGGAGTAATTCCTATCGGTTCAATCAAAGTATTATTTTTTCTTAAACATGTTGGTTAGTAAATAAAAAAGGGCTGAAAATTTATGGAGAGGTTGATAAATTTTGCGCTTTCTTCAATCTACCTGACTAAAGGTCCGTTTAACACTAAATCCACTACTATAAATATGTATTTTAACAATAACATAAGTATGACCAGCAGGTAAAAAGCACCAGGTAAGACTCAAAAGGTTATCAATACCAATACTACTACCCACTGAACCTATTTTGATTATAAATTAATAGACCTTGAAAGTATGCACTCACAAGGCTGTTGGGGTTGTGGGTATGCCCATACTACACGTATAGGTGCTCCGCTCCTGACTCAAATAGGTGCAGCAATTACGCTGTAATATGCAGCTAGCTACCTCGAGTACGCGCGAGACACGAAGTGAAAGAAAAATGTTTTTCTCGCTCCGATTGTATGATTCAGAGTGAGACAGAAGTATTCAGTTCATTCCTTACACAGCATTCAGTTCGGTTGACACCGTTTGGCATTTGGTAATTTTGGCATTTTCACAGTACTCACACGTTATGCTATCTACAGACACACGAATTTGGTACGGAGCGTACAGCGAACCATATCCGGAGACCAAATTCGGTGTCGCTACACACGCACGAATTTGGTACGGTGCAGTGAAGCGAAACGCTCGACACTCGTGTGTTCGATTTTATGCTCTATTACATTAGCACAGAGTTCTATTTACAGTGCGGTTTTTAAACGACGACGATGATTCCCCCAATTCATTGATAACGGGCAGTGATACCAACACTTTAAAAAATATTTCTCCCCAAATTTTACCCCTGATTACTTATACCATTGACAGGTCTAAGAGATAATAAGCTTGAAAGAAAGGTTATGTGTTTAACATAAAGACTTACGCGTGAATAACATAAAACTAACTTGTCTTAATCTGATTTCACTCCCAATACATTCTCATATCCCTGGCTATATACACACATTAAAATAATTTTTATTATTACGTACAAATTGATTCATAAGGAGTAAACTCTAAACATCCTGTCCTCTAGTAAACCCCGTAGATATTTTCCCTAATTTTGGGGGGTACATCCCTAAGTTGGCAACACTGATACTGTTGTACGGCCAAACCGCCGGACAGCTCTACACACGCACGGATATGGTACGGAGCGTACCAGATCCGATGCGGACAACGGTGAACTCTTCGCCTTCTTCTTATGTTCGCCGGACTGCCCTACACACGCTCGGATCTGGTACGGAGCGTACCAGATCCGCTGTACGCTCCGTACCAAATTCGTGTGTCTGTAGACACCATTAGTGAAATTTTACTTTACAGAGTGTTCCGAAATTTTGTGCTGTCAATGTTTTGTCAAAACCAATTTTTTCTGAAGACAACTTCTATTAAAACCTACAACAAACAATTGATATCGATTTAAAATAGTCAAAAGTGTCATCCCCTGTATTTTGGAGTGCAATGAAAGCGTAGTAAGATCGAGTTGCCAAGTTTCAAAAAATATTTCTCCCTAAAACAAATAGTACGGTTCCCGTGGATTTTACCTAGTATGCGAAGACTCTCAAATATAATTATTAAAGTACTTATGCCACATCGAAACTTCATAAAGTTACATAATACGATAAAATATAATATAGGTACCGTTAAAAATCAAAAAAGTTACATACCAAATAACATACCTATAAAGATACTTTATATAGTAAAACTACTTTGCTTATATCTTTCGGAAGTCCCACACATGCTTTCCAACATCCGTCGTTTCCGTAGAAAAAAAAACGATGATTGCCGAGGGCATTAACAAATTGGTTGCACTGTACGCAGCACATTGAATGACGCGGTCGCGTCCTATTCGTGTTATATAAAGTCTATACTTTAGCCTATTCGCGTTATGAAGTCAGTGAATCATGCGTACATACTATGTCAAAATGGCTTACTTTAATAGGTAAATTAATGTAATCACAGCTAATGCGTAAATTTTGACATTTGTATGCATGATTCACTGCTTTTTTTAACACTTACAGACTATAAGTTATTTCGTAGGTATCTAGAGGGTAAAAACTGTATGTCTGTCACCAGGCTATGTCTCATGAGATCATAATCCTTGATAGCTAGACAGTTAAAATTTTTACATAACCTTTACTAAAAATAGTCGATTTCGTAATAAAAAATGAAACCCTTATAGTTTTGCTCTGTCCCTCCGTCTGTCTGTCTGTCCACGCCTCTAGCTTCTGTAATTATGAATATAAATGGATGAAATTTGGTATAGTTTTTTGTATATTATATTATCTCGGATTTAGCATCGTAAAACAATAATAATTTTATATTTTGAGGGTGGCTTACATGAGAAGTGGGGATGAAAATTATTTTTTCATTGTAGCCCATTGTGTTGCGTAACGTTGAATAGCGCTTTAAAATAGAGTCAAGATGACTTTTTTTCAAAATTTTCAAGTAGTTGTAGAGTAGATTTCTAAATTATAGGTTAAACTTGTAAGTTTCCATGCTGATATATAATGCTTAAAACTCAGGGAAAATTATTTTAAACCAAACCGGACTGTGACTTTTGAAGTAATTTGAAAAACCTATTACGCATTGATAGTAACGGAACCCTCCTTAGACACAACAAACGTGATTTTTTTGACGTTTTTGGCGTGATTCTTTAATGGCAAGATGGCAATAGGTAGACGCATGCAATAAGAATTTTGGTTTTTTATACAATACATTTTTTATACCAATAAGTGATAGGTCAGCTGTAATTAAATAATAATAGTATATTATATTACTTACCGTCAAGCAAATCAATTGCAAATTTAAATAAAACAAGAATAAAAACCCCCTAATAACCCCTTCAGATACCTTTTCTCCCTAAATTTAGGGAAAAAGTCCCAAGTTGGCATCACAGATAGACCGGCAGACATTTTGTTGTGATAAGATAAGAATCTCTACGTGCGTAGGTTAACGCAGGCTTACGCACTTTCTGGACAGAGTCTAACGCTCGCGCTATTGAATGCTAATAGAGAAAATGCATTCGTTTTAAATCAGCAAAATTCTTATATTTTCCCAAAGACAACATAAATATGAAATGCAAAATTTTAAAAGTACAGTAATTAGTGCTACATTAAAAAGTTACAGGATTCAAAACGAAGTTTTTTTTTTTTTGCTTTCATCGCAAAACGAAAATTACTGTTCAAATCCAGGATGTTATTTGTGTCATTTTTTGTTATGAGTTATGACAATGATATAAAAAAACGCAGTATTTAAGTTAGTAAAATGAATGTTGTATTTATCTTTAATACATTTTCATTGTGATACAACAACTGTGACGTCACTCCTGCTACATTTTTTGCATAGAGCGTTTATAATGCTCTCCAACAATTTCACTTTTGTGATGATTGTGCCATTGCAATGACTGCTTATGGTTTTTTTTTACTAAAGGATTCAATAAACCTATGAGATGGCAAACGTGCATAGATAGCAATGGTATATACTTTGATTAAATAAATATATTATGTTTAAAAATCGACTTTATGTTCCTCCTATGCAAAACGCCAATTTCTTTAATGACCTAATATTTAACGATACGCTTTTTTATAGATACAATGAAACTTTTGCTGTGGTTCCTCTCGTACGTCGCCATAGCTGCTGCTTACGAGGATCTTGATGATGATTATTTCGGCAAGATATTGAGCGAGAAAAGCGCATTGGAGAACTATTACAAGTGCTTAATAGATCAAGCTCCGTGTGATGACTTCGGCAATCATGTGAAAAGTAAACTTATTTTTTAAGGTTCCGTACCCAAAGTGTAAAAACTGTACCCTGTGGGCGTTTCCGGGCGTTTCCGCTCTACACGAAATTTTACCGCGTGGCAGTCTGATGTTTTGGTTATAACGCCCTATTGAGCGTTGTTAATAGGACATCGGTTGCGTAACGGTAAAATTCAGTGTACTTCACAAACTCCCTATTACTGAGACTACGCTGTCCGTCCGTCCATCACCAGGCTTTATCTCGTAAACCGTAATAGGTACAGAGTTGAAAGTTTCATAATTAATGGATTTCTATTGCTGCCATAAGAGTATATATTAAAAACTAGAGTCCGACCGAAACTGGTTTTCCGGCCGAAACCGAAACTGAAACCGAATATTCGGCCGTGGCTTCAGTTTCGGCCGAAACCGAAACCGAAACCGAAACTCACGTGGTCAAGTAGAAAATTCCTTAAAATACAGAAATTTGGTGCATTTTATCTATAACTAGCTTTTTCCCGCGACTTCGTCCGCGTGGAACAATTACTTTGGGATATCGCTAAAATTCACCCCCGACTTCATTTACGTAGAAGGAGGAGCGCTTCCCCCTCACGAGTCACGACTGCCCGCCGCGGGCCGCGCATCATTATTGCGCGCTGATTATTTTATTACTGCGATGTCTTCTAAAATACTCATTGAAATCAAATGATGTAAACGGCAAATTTCTTCTAAATTAAATGCTTGTAGTGAATAACGTATTTATTTGGATAAGGATTAATATCATCTTTATGAAAACGCCCTCACAAATAATGCTTAATTTTAGAACAAATTTGGTTAGCATAAAAAGGTTATTCTGAGCCAACCTTAAAAGATAGACATATACAGTCGTGGACTTTTTTTTAGAACTTTTAAAGGGTAACAATTGTGTCATACATAATTTTAGCGAAACTTCAACCGTTTTCGCAGCGTACGCAGCGAAAGCTCTCAAAAGGAAAAAAAATCCCCCGATTTTGAAACGTTCTTGATTGGTGCTCCGCTCGTATTGAGCTTAGCATGATGCTATATAGCCTAAAGCCTTCCTCGATAAATGGACTATCCAACACAAAAAGAATTTTTCAATTAGAACCAGTAGTTCCTGAGATTAGCGCGTTCAAACAAACAAACAAACAAACAAACAAACTCTTCAGCTTTATAATATTAGTATAGATTCTGCATTAATTAGGACATGAAATGGAAACACGGTATATTAAATTTATTGTAATCATTTATTTAATATAATATTAAAAAAATATTAATCATATTTAAACACAAACGTCTGAAACAAGTTTACCTATACAACGAAATTTAACAAATTAAACACTTCACATTTTTCATTTACAATCAATCAATACAAAGTTACTGACTTAATATTTAACTATATAAATCATCAACAGCCTCCGTGGTCTAGTGATTCGAGCATTGGCTCTCGACTCGGAGGTCGTGGGTTCGATTCCCGCATTGGAACAACAAAAAAAAAATGTTTCCAAGTTTGGTTAGGACAATGCAGGGTGATCACCTGATTGTCTGACAAGAATGATGATCCATGCGTCGGATGGGCATGTAAAAAGTCGGACCTGCGCCTGATCTCTCGCCAGTCGTGTCAGTTATCTGTCCCACTGGATTATGAGAGTAAAAGGAAGAGAGAGTGCTCTTGTGTACTGCGCACACACTTGGGCACTATAAAATTACTCCTGCGTAACTGGCCTAGTTTCAATGAAGCTGGTCACCGTCACCGAAATCGGTGTGGGGAGTTATTATTATATAAATCATTCAAGTAAAAAAAAAATTAACGAAACAAAAACTTACATGTAATCAGTTCCATCAAAACAACCTCTAAATAATGTTTGCGTCGGGAGATAACGCACTGACTAAGTTGTGTTGCTACAGAGCTATCCAAACGGCGCACGACAATTCTCGAACAGGGCCGCCAGCGTCCGCCAAAGCGTTGCCGCAAGAAACGAAGTTACAGTCTGACAAGGATCTTTTGGCACGTGGACAAAATCAGAACTAACGTCGCCGTCTTGTAAAATGTCACTTTTAGTATTATGTATTGTTTTGTAGTTGCGACATTTACCTTTTGGCACGTGGATAAAATCAGTATTCAGTACTAACATCGCCGTCTTGTAAAATTTTACTTTTAGTAATAAATATTGTTCTTATTTGCGACACTCACGCCCCCATCCAAGTGCCAAAAGATCCTTGTCCGACTGTAGGCGAGCGTGCACGACAACTTCCGAAATCAGTTTCGGTTTCGGCAAAAGTTTCGGCCAATTTTGGCCGAAACCGAAACTGCCGCCGAAACTTGATTTTTGGCCGAAACTCGGCCGAAACCGAAACCGAACTTTCGGTCGGACACTATTAAAAACAGTATAAAATAAATATTTAAGGAAAGCCATACAAGAAACGTGATTTTCTTGCCAACTTTTGCTCGATATTAATAACGGCAAACGACTCAAAAGCCGTAAGAGCTTTATACAGTTTGAACAGATGTAAAATCCTATCGTCTATGTAAAATTTCAAGATCGCATCAGTCGGCCGGATGGACTGTACCGATTCGTTCCAGTGTTGCCAACTCTGTTTTTGCGAAATAACTAAACTCGCGTCTATAATTCTCCTAAAAACTATTAAAAGAATATTAAAAACTATAAAACAGCTACTAAACTGAGGAATGCCTAAAGCTCCATGAAAACCACTGCATTTTAGGTTTTGTTATAGTAACATTTTATTATTTATTGAATTTTATTATAAATTTTACCGTCAAATTAAAATATACTAGGAAATATTACGTATATATTAATTCAACGCGTAGTTTTAAGCAAATTACAGACGAATGCTACGATCGTGTATTATTATGATAAGATGTAATTTTTTTTGTACCTAACTTAGGCCATTTTGCATATTATGATTACTGTCTGGCTTCTTCCTACTAAAACACTACTAACAACTTAGTTCCTACTAAGGAGATAATAAAATACTTAATGTAGTAGTAAAAGTTTGTAAAATAACTAAGTTGGCAACATTCATTCTGAACTCAACGGATGGACTGAACGGACCATATGTAACAAATCGTTTCAGTTCTGGCCAGAGCCGCGGCCGTACGGACGTATATCGTGTACAAGCGTAGTGAGATAACAATTAATAAACACGACCGTAGCTCGCCGCTCGCGGCAAACCAGAACGAATTGATGCGATTTTTCCGTGTATAAAGCGTTTGAAATGAGAATAGGCAAAACGTCAATTACTTTTTTCTGTCAAATATCACTTGAAAAGTGCTATTATCAGAAAAACTTATGTGCATATAAATAATAATCTAGCATCGAATTTAAATAAATAGTAATAAATTAACTAAACATAAATTTAACTATCATAACAGTCTAAATTCAAAACATTATGGTGCCGACTCGATGCTTTTCTCATTTGAATCGTATTGTATGTGCTCGAAACCATTCAGGCCGAATATCAGTTCTAACTGAAACGACCGGCCTCTCGTCTGTGGGGCCTTAAGACTACGTTCCCGCAAGAGTTTTAGTGATCACGACAAAACAATCAGCACTGTAAATAGAACTGTGCGATAACACAATAGAGCTGAAAATCATATAGGGTTGTCAAATCTGGCATTTGGCACTTGATACTTCGATTTTAAGCTCTATTATATTAGCATAGAGTTTTATTTACAGTGCAGTGTTTTCTCTCGCAACCACGAACATACTCTCGTAGGCACTAGGGCTAACGGCTGGCGTGTTACTATCGACGCGGACACCGCTCTTGACTCATTTGCGTGCTTGCGAAGTAATTTCGATTTCACATATCAGCCAGGCTCTCCGCGACGACTTATTGGTTATTAAAATACAGTTTCATTCAGGAGCCATTTTATTTTGCAGCTCACATGGTCCAGTTCTTTGCGGACGGCTGCGAGGAGTGCGACGCGAGACAGAAACACTTTGCTCACTTGCTTCTGATGATTGCGGAAAACGACTATCCAGAACTACTGAAGGCTATGGAAACTAAATATGACTTTACCGCAAACGTTAAGAACGTAGATAAAAAGTTGAAGCAATATTAAACGAAATATATCATCACTGAGCATGCTGCATGATAATAACAGTAATGAAATGTATTCGATTTATAGTTTAGTTTTATTCCCATGTATTTAGACGTTATGTAGGAGCTATAAATTTTGTCAGGATAAAATAGTAACTAATAATATTCTTAATCGATACATACTTTAAACTATTTTCGCGTTTCTAGTTTGTCGCGAACGGCGAACGTCCATGTAAGTTCTATTCAGAGGGCTTCATGTATTGTATATTTTAGACTTTAGAGGTACATTTGCAACGGCTATACAGTGTATACTATCGCCACAGGTTAAAGAAAGAGCAACAGGTAAATAGCTACATAGTTAGCTTTTGATTTGATTGCACTACTACAAGTATATGATGTGACAACTATTGTGTGGATTGTGGTACAATTGTGGACCGTTGATGGGGACGTCAAAATTTTCAAATTTGAATCGATTTGAATCGTTCTATGAAACTTACCAGAATCCTTACCAGAACCCTAACGGGGCACTGCAAGCTCCACAAACACCTCAACAAAACAGGAATTGGTGACACATCGACTTGCAGATTCTGCGGGGAGAAGGATGAAACATCCCTTCATCTTCTCCTCGCCTGTCTGGCACAGAACAGAGACAGGTACTTTGGGCAGCACGAATACTCCACCTCAGAGGAAATTCGTGCCACCAACCCCAACCACATAGTTCAGCAGCTCATTTTATGAGCAGCAAAGGCCTGGGGCAGGTACTATAACGAGAAGGATTCACAATAGTTCCACTTGGGTCGCAGTGACGTCAGGCTCGATTTTTACCTGCCTTCGCAAAAAAATGAAACTATTTCTTTGTACGTAATCATATATACCTGCTATGGTACTTACTTCCCGTCATATATTTTCTAATCTGTGCTATCGCCGCAAAGCTTTGCGAACATACGCGAACGTAACTGATACACATTAACATGAAGTCTCGCAAGTTAAATTTGTACTTCACCTCTAAGACAATGAGAGCAAACAACAAAAGTAAATTCAGTGAATGGGCAACAGCAGGTATTTTAAAAAGTAGATTGAAATTGTATGAACTTTATAATGAAAGAACAATGAATCAAAGTGAAGATTTTAAAAGTTATGTAATATTTAAGAAACTTTGCTCGCAGCAAAATTTCTTCACATTAGAAATAAAATTAAGAATTCTAAAAACAAGGTTAAAACAACATGGCAAATCATTGCAAATGAAACTGGAAGAGTCACCAGTCGTAACTCATCTTTTAAATTAAATATAGATAGTAAAATAATTAAATCCGACACTGAAGTTGCAACTGCTTTTGAGAAATTCTTTGCTGACATTCCAGTTTCAACCACAAAAAATTTGAATGCCTCTCCTGCTGATGCTGAATTACTTCTTAAAGAAAATATAAAAGAGTGTGAAGTCGATTTTAGATTTAAAGAAATGGGACCTCAACACATTATTAAAAAATTTAATTTATTAAATATCAAGAATACTGCAGATTTATGGGGACTATCTATGAAAGTTAATAAATCTATAATCGATATCATTGCACCTTACTTAGCAACTATATTTAATGATTGTATAAAAAGTGGCGTCTTTCCTGATCTAATGAAATACAGGAAAGTTTTACCTCTCTTTAAGTCTGGTAGTAAGTCGAATCCATCTAACTTCCGACCTATATCTATTTTACCAACACTAAGTAAAATATATGAAAAAATAATACTCAGTCAGTTGCTAGCACACTTCAATGTAAATAAAATTTTACATAACAAACAATTCGGTTTTACAAAGGGACGTTATACAACAAATGCCGGCGTCGATCTAATTAGTTATATTTTTGATGCTTGGGAGGGATCGCAGGATGCTCTAGGAGTCTTTTGCGATCTCTCTAAGGCGTTTGATTGCGTGCAAAATACAACATTGATCAGGAAATTATGCCACTATGGTGTAAGGGGCCCAGCACTCGTATTCTTAAAATCTTATTTATCAAATAGGACTCAGAGAGTCGAGATAAATGGGAAAAGATCCACAGGCACCAAAATTGTGATGGGGATCCCACAAGGGTCCGTTTTAGGACCCTTTCCATTTCTGATTTACATAAATGACCTACCATACCATATTATTGAAGAAAACGGGATAGTATTATTTGCTGATACGTCACTTACTTTTAAAATGAATCACCAAAACTCATGTTATAACGAAGTAAATAATGCTCTCTTAAAAATAGTACACTTTAGTGTACTATTTTTAAGTTTTTATTAATATACTATTTACATATTCATAGAAATATTTTTCTCTCTATAATGTATAATAATAATATTGTTTTCATGCGTAAATACTACATGCGACATATATAGATATATACACAAAAAATATAATATATTTTTTTTACATTTACGTTAGTAGTAGTGCCTCAATAATTCTGAGTAAGTTATTAATGAAAGTAAATATTTAAGATGTAGTTATCTCATCTAATAATTAATTTTATAACAATTTTAATGTATTCACTGTTTGGTATTCTTATAATTAAGGAAAATATCTACGAGGTGTCCACGGAATGAAAATAATTGAAATACTTTATGCGAAAATAAAGACATTCATTTTAAATAAATAGCGTTATGTTTTAGGAAAAATATTTAAGTTGCAAGAGCTATTTAATTTCAATCAGTCACTTTTAAATAGAACAAGGAAAACTTATTTTCTTTGAGCAGGGTTTGTTAATTATTTAAATTAATATAAGTATAAAGTCGCAATTATAATAATTAAATTGTAATTAAATATAAACTCTGCGTATCATTGAAGTACAAGGTTATTTATTTATATTAAAGTACCTACAAAATATAATGTGCAAATCAATATTATTAAAAGTTATGATTATTTATATCAAAGTAGCTGTCCCGACACATGTAACATGTTATTATGTCTTCACTATGAACTCGAATAAATAAAAACACTAAAGTATCGATATAAATTTCGAGGAGTTCCCAAAAGCACCAAGGTGCAACATCTTATTATTTGGTAGTATATGCTTATGTTACTTCAGTAAAGTCAAAATCACTATATGTATCGATATAAATTTCGAGGAGTTCCCTCCATTCCTCATGGATCGCATGATCAGGTTTCCACTTTAGTGATTAAATGACCAATTTCGAATTAAACCCTTTACAACAAAATAATTTTGCAAATAGGTCCATCAACGGCAGAGTTATGTTCAAAGATCTCCGAGTTAGTGTAAAATAATATGAGAAGTACCTTTTATATCATAATAATGTGATGATGTATGGTCTATGATGTGATGATGTATGTTTATAAATTACTCTAATTGACATGGTGGCATGTGCTTGCAGTTCTTTAAACAACGCCGAAATCCCCAAACATGTATCTATAAGGAGTCAGGAGTTCTGTTCTGTACCTTTGGGGTCCATATAAATTTCGAGGAGTTCCCTCGATTCCTCATGGATTCCAACATCAGGTCACCCCATTTTTGACAACCGGACCAACTTGGTATTATACCCTTTACGTCACAAAAAAAATTGAAAATCGGTTCATAAACGACGAAGTTATCTGCGAACAAACATAATATTGAATTTTAGGTCATCTGGAACTGGGTTAGAGTTTTGATCTATAGGTCAGTCAGTGATAAAAATAACGATTTTTGGACGTTAATATCTAAATAACCGTTTGGGCTCCAAATGGTTCTTGTAATATTAGACACGGTGCCGCTCGCCAGTTCTGTTACTTGAACTTAGCTTGACACGCTACCGCGTGTCTAGATTTGTTTTTTATATACAATTTGTCGAGTAAATAAGACTATTGCACAATATATAATTTTATTGCACACAATATTGTATAAACAACGAATGGATGTCTTCGATTTTTGTAGGAAAATCAATTAAAAACGACTCATATCGACTTTGCAAAAATTATCAAGACTATGTTGTTCTTCGATCCTTCCTAGATGTCGCTTTACGTTTATAGGTAACTAAACTATTATCTAAAACATGTAGATGGTAGGTTATGCTGGTTCGTATGCCATTTCTATTTCATTAATACCTATTTGTTTTATATATACATTTTGACGAGTAAGTTTATTGCACAATACGCAATTTTATTTTTTGACCACGTAGTTCTTTGAGGGCTTCCTAGATGTCGCATTTTCGTCCACACGTATATTGCAGTTCATAACATGACCAATAGATGTAAGAAAATCATGAATCGAAAGCCAGTTTATTTACTTTTAAACTGACATGTCTAGGTTAAAGTTCCAACTAAATTACATGGCTTTTTTTTCCCAACTCCTTATACATTATACTAACTGTATATCAAAATTTCAAAGCGCCTCAAACATGTTTTTCGGGCATTAAAAAATCTACTTTTCAAAAATTTGTAACTTGGCTAAGTTCCGCTTCTGACCAGCCAGGCCTGCATTCTCGTGTTGAGGTACTATGAGCAAAGTTCCTGGTCGATCATTTATTGAAAATTTTCCTTTGTACTGGCTTACTTCAAAAATTCTTAAGCACATAAGAAATAGCAGTGTGATTGGTTAACGCACACATCGTCGTGTGCTTGACCGTAAAAATGATTAGTTGTAAGGTCGTGTTCGTCGGTGTACTTTTTGGCGCATGCGCTGTGGCGTCACCGAAACTCAGTACCATTTAATAACAAAGGTTACCTGGCAACTTGTAAACAAATTTGAAATTTGTTAATAAATTGACATGTAACCAAGCCAACCACAGGCGTCCGGCCAAAAAAATAGTATTAGGACAGGCACAAAAAGAAGCTAGAGTGCGTTTTTCCACGCCATATTTTCCGACGAGATGATTTCTCGAAGAGGGGCATCGGAACCTATGGTGTATGAATAATACACGATATGAGCCCAAAAATGTAAAAGCTAACAACGAATCCGGTAGGATAATGGTCAATATGTGGGGCTGGATGAGTGCCGATGGCCCAGGAGAGATGTGTTAATTGACGGGAGGGCGAATGGACAGTCGTATGCCGGCTTGCTGGAGGAAGTCATGTTGCCGACAGTGCGCAGGATACACCGGTATCCTGCGGAACAAGTTCCAGAATTTTATTTTATTCAGGATAATTGCCCAATACACCGTGCGAGCGTGGTTCAAAACTATCTCCGGCAGCATCCCGAGGTAAAAACTGTTCCTTGGCCCTCCCGATCCCCGGATCTCAACCCCATAGAAAACTTGTGGTCCATAATGGTGCAAAGATGGAATTACAGAAATTAGCGAAACAAATCGACACTCGTATTTCAACTACAACGAAATCTGGGACTCTATTAGGGGCACCGATTTGTGTCGGTCACTCGTGGGCTCTATGCGTAAACGATGCGATGCATCTATATGCAGAATGATAATAATTATATAGATGCCTTAACAAAATATTTTTTTTTATCTTCCTTGCCTGACCATTTATCTTAAAATGTTATTATACACATGTCAGGACAGGAAAAATAAAAAATATTTAGGAAGCTATAAAAATAAATGTATATGTTTACCCAGCTAGGTGCTGAATCTTAGAAAACATCATTATTTTTTTCCTACTCAATTCATACGAAATTTCATATAAATTTGTCCACGGAATAAAAAAAATCATACAAATTTATATCCCATATTTCACCACTTTTGGGGTAGAATTTAAATAATCCTTCCTTAGTGGATGCCTACATCATATGAATAATACCTGGGTTTGGCCTGTGCGTTGATAAATCAATCAGCTTTGCCTTTTATATATAGCTAGGTAACCAAGCTTTGCTCGGAGCTCTAGTAGATTTTAAAAAATATATACAAAGAATCACAAAAATATTTTACCGGGAATCAAACCCAACACATTCAGAATTTCCGAACAACGTAAAAGTTAACCAAACTGCCAATCGGACTGACATTATAGAGTCGAAATCTATATATATAAAAGAAAGTCGTGTTAGTTACACCATTTATAACTCAAGAACGGCTGAACCGATTTGGCTGAAAATTGGTAGGGAGGTATCTTAGAACCAGGAAAAGGACATAGGATACTATTTATCGCGGGAAAATGTACGGTTCCCGTGGAATACTGTATTTACGCTTTTACGTAAAAACTACTTAACCGATCATCATGAAATTTGGCACAGATATAAAGTAGACTACGAGGAAGAACATAGGTTACTGTTCATTGCATAAAAATGTACGGTTCCCGTGGAATACTGTATTTACGCTTTTACGTAACTACTTACCCGATCATCATGAAATTTGCTATAGATACAAAGTAGACCACGAAGAAGGACATATGCTACTTTTTATTGCAAGAAAATGTACGGTTCCCGTGGAATATTGTATTTACGCTTTTACGTAAAAACTACTTAACCGATTATCATGAAATTTTGCACAGATATAAAGTAGAGCACAGGAAAGCACATAGGCTACTTTTTATTGCAGAAAATGTACAGTTCCCGTGGAATACTGTATTTACGCTTTTACGTAAAAACTACTTAACCGATCATCATGAAATTTGGCACAGATATAAAGTAGACTACGAGAAAGTACACAGGTAACTCTTTATTGCATAAAAATGTACGGTTCCCGTGGAATATTGTATTTACGCTTTTACGTAAAAACTACTTAACCAATCATCATGAAATTTTGCACAGATATAAAGTAGTGCACGGAAAAGGACATAGGCTACTTTTTATTGCAGAAAATGTACGGTTCCCGTGGAATACTGTATTTACGCTTTTACGTAAAAACTACTTAACCGATCATCATGAAATTTGGCACAGATATAAAGTAGACTACGAGGAAGTACATAGGTAACTCCTTATTGCATTAAAATGTACAGTTCCCGTGGAATACTGTATTTACGTTTTAACGTAACTACTTACCCGATCATCATGAAATTTGCTATAGATACAAAGTAGACCACGAGGAAGGACATAGGCTACTTTTTTTGCAAGAAAATATACGGTTCCCGTGGAATATTGTATTTACGCTTTTACGTAAAAACTACTCAACCGACCATCACGAAATTTAGCACAGATATAAAGTAGAGCACGGGAAAGGACATAGGCTACTTTTTATTGCAGAAAATGTACGGTTCCCGTGGAATACTGTATTTACGCTTTTACGTAAAAACTACTTAACAGATTATCATGAAATTTGGCACAGATATAAAGTAGACCACTGGGAAGGACATAGGCTACTTTTTATCGCGGGAAATTTACGGTTCCTGTGGACAACTGTATTAACGCTTTTACGTAAAACTACTTAACCGATCATCATGAAAATTGGCACAGACATAGAGTAGACTACGAGGAAGAGCATAGGCTACTATTTATCGCAGAAAAATATGTTTGGGGATTTAGTAAATAGGAGATTTAGGGATTTACAAATAATGTGATTTACGCGACGATACTCAAAGGAAAATTCGAAGGTGAGGAAGTTCTCATTCCGAAGATCCCGATGATCCCTACCGAATACCGATATGCCGTTTGAGTTCAAACGACTTCAATTTCCGATCCGTCTTGCATTCGCCATGACCATTAATAAGTCACAAGGCCAATCCTTGAAAGTTTGTGGTCTGAATCTACAAAATCCATGTTTTTCACCTGGTCAATTATTTATGTGGCATATTCACGGATCGGAAGACAATCTGCGTTATTTATTCTTGCGCCTGATAATAAAACGAAAAATGTCGTCTATTACGAGATGCTTTACTGAAGATTGCAACCCATGCACCAAAATACATGGCCCATTTTAACAATCATTAAAATAATTGATTTCTTTTTAATTATATCTATTATCCTAATGAAAAATTGCACTTAATGAAATCCAAAATCTGCTCATTTATTGCCTCTAAGGTAGAACAAAGTTTGCCGGGTCAGCTAGTTATTAATATATTGTTGCACGACGAAAGAAAAAACATATTAGGTTGGGGAAAAAGTTTCTTCGCATTTTATATAAAAATTCAAAAGGTTTTTTTATAAAGTTTATTTACAAGTGACTAAAGTATATAGGTGCCATTTTGTTCGATAACTTTTTGCCATCTTGTTGGTAGGTATATGATCCCATTGCTATAAAATTTTTGGGGCTTCTGATGAAAAAACTGCGACAAGTGGTTTTGGCAGTCCTCTTGTGATGTCAACCTGACACTGCCTAAGGAATTCTGCAGCGACCGAAACAGGTGGAATTCTGAAGGTGCAAGGTCAGGACTATACGGCGGATGCATTAACACCTCCCAGCCAAACTCCCGTAATTTTTTCTGATTGGCTAAAGATGTGTGAGGTCTAGCGTTATCATGGTGAAAAACCACACCCCTTCTGTTGATTAATTCCGGCCGCTTTCTCTCAACTTCTTGCTTTAATCTAATCAGTTGTTCGCAGTACAGTTCAGAATTGATGGTCCTGCCTGGCGGTAACAGCTCATAATGAATAATGCCCTTCCAATCCCACCACACACACAGCATCACCTTGTTGCGAGTTAACCCGGGTTTCGCCACAGTCTGTGAAGCCTGACCGGCCTTTGACCACGATCTTTTTCGCACGTTCTTGTCGAACGTGATCCACTTTTCATCACCAGTTATCAGCTTCTTCAAAAATGGTTCGGTTTCATTACGTCGTAATAAAGAATCACAAATGAGTACACGGTTCATTAGGTTTCTTTCAGTGAGCTCATGAGGCACCCAAATATCGAGCTTTTTTGTGTACCCAGCTTTTTTCAAATGCGCCAAAACCGTTTTGTGGTCAATCCCCAGTTCTTCAGCTACATCGTAACTACTAATATGCCGATCTTGCTCCACTTTTTCAAAAATGGCAACAGTTTTGTCCGTAACAGGGCGACCAGAGCGACGTGCATCTTTGATATCAAAATTTTCGGATTGAAAACACTTAAACCAAATTTGCGCTACTCTCACAGATACTGCATTAGGTCCATAAACATCACAAATTTTTTTCGCGGCTTGTGTTGCATTTTTACCTTTTTTGTAATAAAATTTTAAAATGTATCGAAATTCTTCATAAGAATCACTCATTTTAACAATAAGAAAAACAAATGAAAATCTCAAATTTACCTAATTTGAATTTGGAATTGTCTTCTGTAAAATTAAAACTTTTTAATGATACCAAAATCAGCCAGATACAATTGGTATAGCCCAAGATATTTTATGACAAGTTCATACATACTATAATGCGAAAAGACTTTTTCCCCAACCTATGTAAAAATGCGCATTTTTCCAGGGAATCAACCTATATAGACCGATTTTTCTTTCCCAATACTTCCTGCATACTAAATTTCATGTAAGAACTTGCAGTCGAGATTACAATCTATACTTCTATACTAATATTATAGGGTGTCTGTCTGTCTGTCTGTTACCTCCTCATGCTTTAACTGCTGAACCGATTTTTATGAAATTTGGTATTGACATACTTTGGGTCCCGGGAAAGGACATAGGATATTTTTTATCCCGAAAAAGTAGTATTCCCGTGGGATAATGTTTTAAATTTTACGCGGGCGGAGCCGCGGGCAAAAGCTAATTATAAATATATCGACGGTATAAAGCGGTTCTGCTGTAACCTACAAAATGAAAAATGTTCACCAGAGCAAAAAAACTTTTTAGATTCAGCAAAAAAAATCATAACTCTTTAACTGTAATTTTTGGAACAAAATTATTTCTTTATCAAGTAGAATAACAAAAACTTACGAGAAGTTTGTTTGTTTATCTTTTGTGGGTTACAACAATAATACTTTTTTTCTGTTACGCAAAAGTTGCTGTAATCACTTAAATTACAATTAATCGTTTGTCTAAATTGTCTTAGAAGTTATAAATTTCACTAAAATAAAAACGATGTTTAGGAACAAAAAACAGTACTAAATATAATAATAATAATATCTATGGACGCTTCACACCACGTCAGTCTGGCCCCGTGGTAAGTATCCGAAGAACTTGTGTTACGGGTATCAGACAACGGAAATATATTTAATAATTTTTATATTATACTTATATTTAAGATTTTTATTACATTATACACATATTTAATACACATCCATGACCCAGGAACACAGAAAACTTTTTGTTCCCTGGCGGGATTCGAACCCGCGACCTCCGGCTAAAGCGCCACTGCGTTCTCCACTGAGCCACGGAGGTCGTCAAATTGTGATATTAAAAATTAAAATATTCCTTACACCTAGAAGAATCCCGGATGGCACAGGAAATACTATACTTCGCATAATTTTAAAAAGTTGTGGATCGTAAAAACTCTTAAATTTTTCTTCTTAATTTTTCCGATACTAGCAACCGCGACCCTGGTAGCCTCACATACCTACAATACTTGGGACTTAAAAACCCCGGATGCTATTAGTATAGGAACTACTATGACATTAATTTAAATAATCCAAAAAATATAGTACCTTCCTATCAAAATACAACAGCACTACTTATACATGCCTATGATCATATCTACAGGTTTTAACTAATATCAGACTTAAGAGCTAAATAACTTTAGGTTTGTCATTTAACACAGGATTTTGGTAAGCAGCCAGAGTATAGTCAGTAAAAAAAAAGATTGGGTCCATTCTATTGTCGCGCCATAAGGAACTTTCGTTCCATTATTAACACTTGCGTTTTGAAATGACGCCAGTTTGTTAGCAAAACGGCAACAATACGCACAACATGCCTTCCCGAGTGTTGCAGTAAATGAACGAGCCGGGCCGCGGTGCTACATGCACGAGTGCGTGTTTCAATGGCGCTAAATGCACATGTTATGCAGACAACTATAGTATTAAAAAGGGCTTAAATAGCAAAATTCAATAAACTTTGGTAATCATATGTTGGCGTAACAAGAAATCTATACTAATACAATAAAAAGGAAAAGTTTGTTTGTTTGCATTTAATAGGCTCCGAAACTACTGGACCGACTTTAATGAAATTTGGCACACATATAGAGTAGACCACGGGGAAGGACATAGGTTACTTTTTATCGCGGCAAAATGTACGGTTTCTGCGAAATTAACTTTTGCGCGCACGAAGTCGCAGCTTTTCTATAAAACCATATTTGTTTAGAATATAATAAACTAAAACGATCAATATAAAATCATCTTATAAATGTAGTAAACACCTTGCGTCACTTAAATGTTATTTATCTACTAAAAAAAATACGCGTATTCGCTAAATGACACAGCACGCGATACGTCATTATAGTGCGATTCAAATGAGAATAGGATCGAGTCGGCGACATATTGTTTCGAATTTAGACTTGTGTTGATAGTTAAATTTATGTTTAGTTAATAATTGATTACTGTTTAACGTTTTTATTTAAATTCGATGCAAGACTATTAATATTTTGGTATATACAGAATTTTTTTTTTCTGAAAATTTAAATGCAGCGAAACAATTTTTTTTTTCTGAAAATCGCAATTTTCAAGTAACATTTGGCAGAAAAAGGTCATTGACGTTCCATAATTTTTTGCTTTCTAACTTCGTTATCGTAATTAGCGACGATATCTTAGCTAAAGGGTCTGTATTTGGTTCCTGTGTAATGGTTACTCCGATATTCTTAACCGGCAGCTAATCGTTTTAATATTTATAACACCACTGCTATTATATGGATTTATGAAGGTTGGCTATCGTGAGCAAAAAAATTGGTTGAATATAATTAGTATTAGTTAAAATAAAACTACTCTATTCTGACAAAAGAAGTCAAATCAAGGCAAAATACATTGTGTATGATTATAAATTACTATTGTTCTAATATATTATTACATATTATGATATATAGCTTATTGTTATATTTATAAACAGCGTGTATGACACAGACGAGTGTAAAAGAGAGACTAAAAGATTTTACAGCAGATAAAAAAATTATATTATTGGCAAAACGACCCCCTTTATGAATATGAATACTAAATTAAAAGATCTTGGTTATGCTAATTAGGATTGATGATTATTATTACAGTATGTTATGTAGTTCAAGGTACCAGCTATATATAGAAATTTTTCAAAATTCAGGATTCGTAATTTTTCTGCCATTCATGAAGAAAATATGCGATTTCGAAGTTAATAAGGGGGAGGAAATTTTCATTATTTTTGCAGTAGGATGCACCGTTTCTGAGATAGAAGCGACTATAGAAAAAATATGGCAATGCTGTACTGAGATACGAGGGGTGTATCAATCTATAGAAATGTTGGAAAATTCAGGATTTTCGAAAAAAATTCTCCCATCATGAAGAAAATATGATGTTGCGGGGTTCCTAAGGAGGACGAAATTTTTATTATTTTTTCAATAAGATGCACCGTTTCCGAGATAGAATCAATTTTATAAAAACAGAAGTAAATGCTGTACATTGAGATACGACGGATGTTTATAGCTATAGGAATGTTGGAAAATTCAGGATTTTCGAATTTTTTTTCTCCCATCATGAAGAAAATATGATGTTGCGGGATTCCTGAGAGGGACGAAATTTTCATATTTTTTTCAATAGGATCCGTTTCCGAGATAGAATCAATTTTATAATAAAAAATGTAAATATGCTGTACATTGAGATACCACGGATGTATAAATCTATAGAAATGGAAAATACAGGATTTTCCAAAAAAAAAAATTCTCCCATTATGAATAAAATATGATGTTGCGAGGTTCCTAAGGGGGACAAAATTTTCATTATTTTTCAATAGGATGCACCGTTTCCGAGATAGAATAAACTTTATAAAACATAGTAAATGCTCTACATTGAGATACATTCCTAGATGTATAAAGCTATAGAAATGTTGGAAAATTCAGGATTTTCAAATTTCTTTTTCTCCCATCATGAAGAAAATATGAGGTTGCGGGGTTACTAAGGAAATTTAAAATGGATGACTTTTTTGTAATCAGAAACCAATTAAAGGACACCCATATTATTTTTATAAAATTAAGTATATCCGCCATATTGGAATTTCATAACGAATGCCATTTTCGTATCCAGCACTCCCAAAAACCTGGTAAACGAGTAACGACACCCATATCAATTTTACGAAAAATAAATATCCGCCATTTTTAAATTTCAAAATTAATCTACACAATATAATAATATACACCCCCTAACACCGTGAAAAATTAAAAATTGGGAATTTTGTACGCTCCTTTATGTTTTTTTGTGTGCGCTCGTTTTGCTGCTTGTATGTTTTTTGAGTTACCTACATCAGGGAAATTATATGTGCCTACTCTTAAATTAAATGTGTACTCACAAATTGTCGCCAAGATGGTTATTTGTTCGCTAAAATATAATCTTTGGAAAATTCAGTGGTATTATTTAGTCACCAGATTTGTAATTTTTTTGTGCCTTACATTCTTTCGCCAACTTGGTAATTTAGTATTCAATAATGGGTATTTTCACATCCAAAATTTTATTGTTTTGTCGCAAGTTTAAATACATGCCATATTTTATTTAAAAATAATGCTCAACAAGTTTAATCTAAATTGTAACATTATTTATTGTCATATGAAGATTTAAGCAAATAATTGTTCAATAAAATCTGGTACAGTTATAATTGGGCTGCAGATTAATCTAAGGCATCGTTTCTCAACCTTAGGAGATCGAGTTTGTTTTTTAAGAGGGCCGCAGTTTGTTGAAAAATAATAAATACAAACTACATATAGGTACAAGAGATTCGTTCGAAAAACGAATCTTTTGTCGAACATGACGAGATCGCAAGACATTTTACTTAGCTTTTTGGTATTTTCGTGGGTCGCGACATAAAAGAGGTTGAGAAATAATAATATAACTGTATTTCATAAATAAATAAGTAGAATTAAACAGTATTTTGGTTGGTCGACACTTTTTAAAACGGCGCGCGGGTCATAAACGGCCAGGGCCAAGTATTTCTATTTTCTGTTTCGCAATAAATTGACGCAATAATATTGTACCAGCTTATGAAAAAATTAAAATAACTTGACGGTTTGAAATATTATGCAAATTTATTCCGTTTTCCCCCACTCCAGTTTCAAAACAATTATTGTTATGTTTATTGTTATGTTTACTTTTCCAAAAATAACCTTACCTTAAATACCTTTAATAACAAAAATGGCAATGTATTATATCAAAGCATTTTTATTAGCAATTTATTTTAACTTGTAATATACGGGATGAAAATTTTTAAAAGGATATAGGAGTATCTTAAACTGGAGGATTTTTTATTCCGTATCAGTGAAACAAGGTTCGGTAAAATCAATTACGGATATTTTGGACATAATATATCCAATATACGTAAGCAGCAATATATTATGATCTATAATATTATGATCAACTGCTTATGTATAGATGTTTAGGCAGAAAAATAATTGTTGTACTCGAAAAAAAAAATTCTTTATAATATGGGCGAGTTAGCGTATTGCGGAGATTCACCCATACATGGTTTTTTTTTGACTATGACAGTATACCCAAAATATCCGTACTTGATTTTGCCAAACATTACATAGGTACATGAAATACAGTAGATATTATTTACTTTTTTTCTTTTTTTAGAAAAAAAAACCCTTCGACATGGATATTAACTGAAAGGGCATTAAAAGTAGGATATAATTAATTATAAAAATACCACCAACACAAATAAAATTTCTTTCTAAGTTTTTGCAGCGCAAGAACTATTAATTTGACATAAAACTTCTCATAGCATTAGTTGTACAAAATTGCATGTAGTTAAATTTTGCTGAACAAACTTTTCTCGTAAAATGTGTCACTGAATAGTTATTGACAAAATATTAAAGATATCGCCATTTTTACATGATGGCGGATCGAGTGGTAGTAATATGAGACGGTAAAATATTTGAAATTCGGAAAGAATACATACAAATCTATCAAAATCACTCTTCATTAAGTGCAAATTAATCATAATATTCCTCTTAGTAAGTATCACAGGAGGTAGCTTCATCCCGGTCTGGCTGAGTTTTGGCCAGGTTTGAGCATGCCAGACCGACGGTTTTCGAAAGAGGACTAGGAGACGAACAGATTGACGTATAACTTGACCTTGTTCCCTATGACCTTTTTTTACTCCAAATTCTTACACGTTCATGGCGGTCTGGCTGGAAACTGGTCAAGAGTAGGACTACCAGACTTGCATTTTTATCGGTTTCTAGTTGGCGCACACCCATGTACCTAAATAGTTTTCTTGTTCCTTATGACCTTTTCTTACTCAAAAAATCTTCACACATTTTGGTCAATAAAAAAAATCTGTCAGGTTTAGGACCGCCAGATCGGCGGTTTTATATCAAACTTTTAGGCCCCTAGCGATCTGCAGTAGTCCAATGCTTGGTCTCGATGACCTCCATTTTCGACGACGAGCTCTAGCTCTAGTATGTATCTTAGATACATACTAGATCTAGAGCTCGTAAGCTCGTAAATATATGTGTAACGGACAATCAATTTCAAATTTTTGTAAGACCGGAGCACAATTAATTTTAAAAGAAGCTTACTGTCCACAGTGATCAGAACTGAGCTTTTTTATAATTTATTTTTTACATGGAGTAAATATTAGTATATATCTAATAGTTATCGATACAAGTAGCAATTGTGTCACATACTCTTGTACCTGAGTAACACTGAAAATGTTTAGAAAATGAAAAACGGCTTAATGTAGAAAGCCAATAAAGATGCCAAAACTTTTATTGTTTTTCGAAGTAATCTTCGTTCCTCTCTACATATCGTCACATTCGATGGAACTACTGAGAAAATCAGTGGGCCCATTCTTCCTTAGGGGTCTCTTCTATAGCATTTTCGTACGCTTTAACAGCATCTTCAGGGCTCGTAAAGCGAATACCTCGAATTTTATCTTTAGTTCTTGGGAATAAATGAAAGTGGCAGGGCGCCAGGTCATGACTGTACTGTATGGCGGATGCCTCATTATCGCGACACATGCCATAGTCAAATATTCAACAGTCCGTTTTGCGGAGTGCGCTGAAGCATTGTCATGGTGAAGGAGTATCCTGCTTCGAGGGCGCTGCTGTCGATTTTTTTCCAAGATAATAAGTAAACAGCGATTTACATACACGTCTGCAGTAACTATCCTTCCATTTTTTAGCACAACTGTCGCGAAATGACCTTTCCGACCGGAACGAGGCAATCATCTTTTTTTCTTGACTTCTTCCTTTCTTTACCTTAGTTGGCCGATTCTCGAAAGGAAACACCAACTGAGCTGATTGTCTTTTGGTTTCGGGTTCGAAGCAAAATATCTAGCTTTCATCACCTGTGACGATGTCTAATACAGCATTTGAGTTACCGCCGTTGAACTTATCTAACATTTGGCGACACCAGTCCATGCGAAGGTGATTCTGGTCGTCGGTTAAAGTATGGAGAATCCATCTGGTACACAAAGCTTCCTGATGCCTAAATATTCGTGTAATATTTTTTGGACTTGACTCATACCAATGCCTAGGCTTGCCCGTATCTGCTGATAGGTCACTCTCTTATCTTACTCTATCATGCGTCGCACAGCACTGATGTTATCTTCAGTAGTCGCTGTTAAAGGACGTCCCTCACGCGGATCATCATTGAGATTGCTACGTCCACGCTTAAACTAGTTAAACCAATTGTAAATAGTGGCACGAGATGGGGCTTCATTAAGAAATGCAAATCGCAGCCTATCATAGCTTTTTCGTTGAGTAAGCCCACAACGAAAGTCATAATAAATCATTGACTGAAAATTTTCTCGCGTTAGGTTCATTATCACGTGTAACAAGAGTTTTAGATTTGCCGCCAATTTACTAAAACAAATTATGACAAATGAATGCAATATATTACATTAGGTTATCAAAGAGTTCTAAAATTGAAATTCAAAAAAGTTTTCATTAGCAATGTTTCTAACTGGCCAGTTCTAAACATTTTCAGTGTTACCCACGTATGTTCAAGAAACAAATTAAAGAGGTTATATATGAATTAAACAAAGATTCTTAACAGTAATTGTGGAGTTTGAATCTAATAAATGAATATTAAAATCGCCACATAACCTTTTTGAAATAATCGTATAATCCTGATGGAGACCTGTATATGCATACAATAATAAGTTGACTCAACTCTATGCAGGCTACTTCAATAATTCGTTCAATTGAGAGCCTCAAATCCTTACGTTCCTTAAATTTTAAATTTTTTCTAATTAATATTAAAGGGCCACCTCTAATGGCATTTTCTCTATTGAACGAACTTGCTACCTGGTGCTCATTGAAATTGAAAATGAATTCATGTTGTCTGAACCAATGTTCAGATATACAAATAATGTCAACATTAAATTCATTCAAAAATAACTCAATTTCAAGTTCTTTACCTACCATTCCTTGTAAATTTCGATGCACCAGATTAATAATAAGAGATATTTTATTATTATAATTTAATACATTTTTTACGGTATTGGTAGTTGGTAGGTATATTTAAACTTATTTCTGCGAGAGACATCATCCATTGTCTTATTATTTAATTTCAATAAGTATTTGTAACAATTGTATAAATCATTTAATAAATAGTTAAATTAACAAGTACATCCTTATACATAGGTACTAACAATATTTTTAAATAACTTACGTTCAAATTATTTGGTACTGATTACAAAAATAAGAAGATTGAGTTGAGAAATAGTTAAATTTTAGCAGAATTTAAAAGGGGAACTATTTCGACAGTAAGAATAGAGAAGATGCATTTGTTTTAAGTCAGCAAATTCTAGAAAGCATTAATTATAATATTCGTATTCGTCAAGTTTGAGAATGACAACTAGTAACTACGCTACACTTCGAATTGCAGCCTGTATATGGCATTTTACAAACAGACGCAAAAGGACTTGAATAAATCAAATGACATTCCAGATTATTTTACATCCAATAATGAATGCTTTATATACTAAGGTAACCATCTCTCACTTTATACACCTTGGTACTATCTCTAATAACCAGTGCTTCCAGCTACTTCAGGTGAGTATGAAATTTAGACTATTTAATTTTTTAACCCGACTACGGCGAAGCCAAAAGGTAGTGTAATGATTATGGCATTCTATGTATGTATGTTTGTTCCATCGTAGAGCCTCAACTACTATTAATTTTTTATGAATGAGGTGTCAATAGATAATATCCCGGGTGATATGGGCTATATTATAGTTTGTGAAATCGGGTTATAGTTTTAACTTTTTTGTTTGGTTTATTCTATATAGTTAGTTTCTAAGCTCTAATATAACTGTAATGTAATAGCAATGTTCTATTACTCTTGTTGCTACGTGTTTATCTAATATTAAACAGGATATATATTATACCCATAGGGCATAGACGTATGTAGAGATAGGTCATAGCGAGGCTAAAAACTTATTTTTTGGGTGCTGGGTGTGGAAACATTTCGTTTATCCTCAGAAGAGTCGCTGGAATATATAATTTGTATCCTATGTCTCTTACTTGGCCGTATTTTTTCTTCTTCTGACACAGAAGATTCGTAAAATGAATCAGAATCGCTGTTGTTAGACCGGGTACCTACCAGTCTACCAGCAGCCATTTTTTTATCCAAAATATTTTCAGTTTCTGATTCTGTATCCCAAATTTCTTCATCGTCTACGTCAGTGTCGCTTAGTGTCGGTAAGTCCATGTTAAAATAGTATATAATACAGAAGATGCATTCGTTTTAAATCAGCAAAATTCTTATATTTTCCGAAAGACAACATAAATATGAACCGCAAAATGTTAAAAGAACAGTAATTAGTGTAAATTAAAAAGTTACAGGATTAAAGAGTTTTTTTTGCTTTCATCGCAAAACGAAAAATTCTGTTCAAATCTTTATGTTATTTGTGTCAGTTTTTGTTATATAACGCAGTATTTAACCCTAGATAACTAAACTATTTTTGTTGTTACATAGATACTAAACATTCGTCGAACCGACTACGCCAAGTAAAATGCATTTTTTGGAAAAGTACTTATTAATCATATGAACTTCTGACATTGGTATATTATTTGGGTTATTATTAAACAAAAAAATATCAAAACAGTAACTAAAAACTATTCCACACAGCCACAGCACATATCCATGTTATGAGGTCCGCAAATGTATTGCTTGAATGCGATTCAGCGGTGTTTGGTCATTCTACGGGTCTTAGATGTACTAAGGTAGAAAATTTTAGGCACATTTGACGCAGAAGGAACTGGAGCATTTACAGGCGGAGTTAATTTATTTTTATTTATTTTATTTTATTATATATATAATATATATATATATATTATACCGAGAAATTCCTGAAACATGACCTTGATGTCCCGCCTCAAAGTAACAGTTTGACATTTTTGCCTCGTCCAGAGCTCCATAAGTTTGCCGGCAAACATCAGCACAAAATCACGCCGATGCAAAGGTTTTTTCTTTTTCCGCAAGAAATTAGATATGTTGATAGCAAATGCATTTATGATATACAAGTTTAGCAGATTATAACAAATGCATGTGCATTTGTTATAATCTGCTAAACTTATATTATCCATGTGGACCATCTGTTGGTTTTACGGTTGATACATATTTTTTGGGTACTTGGTGTGGAAACATTTAGTTTATCATCAGAAGAGTCGCTGGAACATATAATTCGTGTCCTATGTCTCTTACTTGACCGTATTTTTTCTTCTTCTGACACAGAAGATTCGTAAAATGAATCAGAATCGCTGTTGTTAGACCGGGTACCTACCAATCTACCAGCAGCCATTTCTTCTTCCAAAATATTCTCAGTGTCTGATTCTGTACCCCGAATTTCTTCATCGTCTTCGTCAGTGTCGCTAAGTGTCGGTAAGTCCATATTAAAATAATATATAATAATGAATAAAATCGTAACTATACGCAACGTATAAAATCATACGTGAAGTTAATATTATAGAGTTACAAAATTGAATGTCTATAAATAAAAGTGTTCACACTGGGTCTTTACATTTATAAAATAAATATTATTCATAAATACTAATACATGAAAATATTTTTGAAAAAATAAACAATACAATGAACAAATATTTCATAAAAATATAATACAAATATCACCACATACATGAGAATTGCGAGTAGGTGGGTCGTCGAACGGACGAATCTTTAGTTATCTAGGGTTAAGTTAATAAAATGATTTTGTATTTATCTTTAATACATTTTCATTGTAACACAACAACTGTGACGTCACTCCTGCTACATTTTTATAAAGAGCGTTTTTAATGCTCTCCAACAATTTCACTTTTGTGATGATTGTGCCATTGCAATGACTGCTTATGGTTTTTTTTTACTAATGGAATCAATAAACCTATGAGATGGCAAACGTGCATAGATAGCAATGGTATATACTTTGATTAAATAAATATATTATGTTTAAAAAATCGACTTTATGTTCCTTCTGTGCAAAACGCCAATTTCTTTAATTACCTAATATATTTTAACGATACACTTTTTTATAGATACAATGAAACTTTTGCTGTGGTTCCTCTCGTACGTCGCCATAGCTGCTGCTTACGAGGATGTTGATGATAATTATTTCGGCAAGATATTGAGCGAGAAAAGCGCATTGGAGAACTTTTACAAGTGCTTAATAGATCAAGCTCCGTGTGATGACTTCGGCAATCACGTGAAAAGTAAACTTATTTTTTAAGGTTCTGTACCCAAAGTGTAAAAACTGTACCCTGTGGGCCTTTTCGGGCGTTTCCGCTCTACACGAAATTTTACCGTGTGGCAGTCGGATGTTTTGGTTATAACGCCCTATGGATATAATAATAAGAGCGTTGTAAATAGGACATCGGTTGCCGAACGGTAAAATTCAGTGTAGTTCACAAACTCCCTATTACTGAGACTACGCTGTCCGTCCGTCCATCACCAGGCTGTATCTCGTAAACTGTAATAGGTAGACAGTTGAAAGTTTCATAAATAATGGATTTCTATTACTGCCATAAGAGTATATATTAAAAACAGTATAAAATAAATATTTAAGGAAGGCCATACAAGAAACGTGATTTTCTTGCCAACTTTTGCTCGATATTAATAACGGCAAACGACTCAAAAGCCGTAAGGGCCCCTTTATACAGTCTGAACAGATGTAAAATCGTATCGTCTATATGCAATTTCAAGATCGCATCAGTCGGCCGGATGGACTGTACCGATTCGTTCTAGTGTTGCCAACTCTGCTTTTGCGAAACTATTAAACTCGCGTCTATAATTCTCCTAAAAACTATTAAAAGAATACTAAAAACTATAAAAAAGCTACTAATCTGAGGAATGCCTAAAGCCCCAAGAAAACCACTGCATTTTAGGTTTTGTTATAGTAACATTTTATTATTTATTGAATTTTATTATAAATTTTACCGTAAAATTAAAATATACTAGGAAATATTACGTATATATTAATTAAACGCGTAGTTTTAAGCAAATTACATGCTGCATGACGAATGCTACGATGATGTATTATTATGATAAGATGTCAATTTTTTTGTACCTAACTTAGGTCATTTTGCATATTATGATTACTGTCTGGCTTCTTCCTATAAAACACTACTAACAATTAATTAATGGAATCAGGCGTTACTTTGCGGAAATCCATAGCATACAATTAATTAATATGATTATTTTAAGCAGTTTTTCCGCCAAATAATACCCACAATCTGCAAGCAAATGTGTGAGTGCACGCATAAGCATGCGTAACGCACCTCCCTCCTCCCACACTGCTTATGCGTGCACTCAGATGCAAGATCGTGCAAACACCACCACCACACAAGCAACAATGTCAGCAAGATCGTGCAAAGCCCCACACCACCATGCAGGTTGCAAAACTCGACGCGCGTTTCGCCCCGAACCCGGAGCATCCTCAGGAAGTGGACCTGCGAACAAAGTTCGTTAGTAATGCTGCCAAGCAAACCGCCGCCTTATATAGACTACTGGCTACTAGTACCCCCACCAAACATATTAATGAGCGGTGACGTAGTCAAGCAAGTTTGGTCATTCAATAATGCAAGTCTATTGTTGTTCTTTTCTTTAATTATTTCTAATTGTTCCAACACGCTCAGTCGAAAGCCTTTGTCGCATTTATGTAATACCTTATAGGAATGGCCATCGGGTACACTATGACCACTATCTAAAAGATGTTTAGCAAAATGTGATTTATCACGATGACCATTTCTATAAGCCGCGATGTGTTCTTTGTACCGAGTCTCAAAGTTACGTCCAGTTTGACCCACGTATACACTATCGCATTCAGGACAATCGATTTTTTAGACACCGGATTGGTACTTTAAATCAATCCGATCTTTATTATGACACAATTGATTTTTTAAAGTATTATTCGTCCTGAATGCGACGTGCATATCGTTATTTCTCATTATTTTGGATAAACGTGCAGATACCTCACCCATGTAGGTCAAACTGGACTTGTATTTAACCAATTCCTTATCAGGAGTCCCTGCGTACAAAAACTTAACCAATTCCTTTTTATTTTTATTATTCAAAATATTATTAATAATTTTTTAACGAAATTTAAAGGCTAACGAGTGCGAGTCATTATCCAATCTAACTAATCGAATGCGTTTCCTCACCGAGAGTAAGCTTTATTATTTTTGTTATATTGGTAGCACGACTTCACTGTGAGATTAACCGTCCAAATTGAATGTCATTTTCACTGTATTAGTTTTTTTTTTTTTTTTATGAAATAAGGGGGCAAACGAGCAAACGGGTCACCTGATGGAAAGCAACTTCCGTCGCCCATGGACACTCGCAGCATCAGAAGAGCTGCAAGTGCGTTGCCGGCCTTTTAAGAGGGAATAGGGTAATAGGGGAGGGTAGGGAAGGGAATAGGGTAGGGGATTGGGCCTCCGGTAAACTCACTCACTCGGCGAAACACAGCGCAAACGCTGTTTCACGCCGGTTTTCTGTGAGCCCGTGGTATTTCTCCGGTCGAGCCGGCCCATTCGTGCCGAAGCATGGCTCTACCACGTTTGTTAAGAAGCTGCTGTCATCAAGATTGTGACGGGTTATATCGAGTGTTATTGTTTGTGACACTGACATAAGTCGCTGAAATTTTGAATTTTATTTGCAAAGCATTTTAAACAATTTTACATTTCGTTCACAGAATTACAGAAAAAACCAGAATGAGTGTTCGATCACATTTGTACGCAGCGGACTGTGTCCAAAACCATGGCGAAACACCGCCCCGCCCGCACTTCACCTCCCCGCGTAGGGTTACCAGCGCAACACAACATTACCTCTTTATGGGGTAAATTAAAATTTTATGTATGACTGCAAATAGTGAAATAGAAATTTTAAGCCATAGATTTCGCGTGGAATGTAATAAAGCAATTGTTTATAAAAACAACAAATTTTCCAAATTTTCTAAAACTGCTTATTTAAGGTTTGGGAGGAACGATTTAATTGGAAAATAAAATAAATAAATTAATGTCGGTTGTTCTCCAATAAACCAATTATTAGAGTCGAATTTATTTTTAAGCCCCGACGCAACAATTTGACGTGTCTGTCTGTTATAAGTTTGACGTGTCTGTCGGTCTGTCTGTCTGTCTGTGGCATCATAGCTCCCGAACCGATGAAGCTATTTCAATTTAGTTTTCTTTTTGTATTAAAGGTGACTTATCTGCGAGTGTTCTTAGACATATTTGATGAAAATCGGTTAAGCCGTTTAAATGTTGTGGGGGGTGAAAGTGGAGAAGAATAACTGAATGTCTGCAAATATACTCGAGTGGGGTCTCAAATGAAAGCGCACTGTAAGAGAATATTGATGACTTAATCGAGAGTGTTCTTAGCTTCGTTTGATGAGAAAATTGGTGGTGGGAAGATCAGCCGTTTGAAGATGATCAGCTCTTTTCTAGTTGATGAGGGGATCTGACTAATTTTCTATGAACGGTCGATTCGAAATTTGGTACCGTGTTACTTCAACGATATTTAAAGAACATGGTAAGGTAACCATGACCTGATTAGCCATTTGAAGATTATCAGTTCTTTAATAGCTGATGAGGGGACTATCTTTCATATGTTCTATCGATTCGAAATTTGGTACCGTGTTACTTCAATGATATTGAAAGTATATGGTTAAGGTAACCATTATTTACACTGACTTTAAAAAGGACAAAATAAAAGTAAAATTAAAAAAATTAAAAAACCCCCGACACAAAAAATAAACTTTAAAAACTAATAAATAATATTTTTAACCTAATATAATTATTATCGTTACTTTTATTTTTCAATTGTCGTCTCGTCGGGGGACCGCTATGTGAGAAAACGAGGTGTAGTCGCAGATTGCAACAAAAGAATTTAATCCGGGAAAAAATTCACTCGTACCTAAATGTAATTCGTAATAATTAATTACATAGCTGTTGTTGGAAAAACACTTAATAAACGTTAGCGGTCCCCCGACGAGGCGACGATTGGAAAATAAAAATATTTCAACTTACATAATATTATATGTATTAGGTTAAAAATATTATTTATTACTTTTTAAAGTTTATTTTTTTTGTCGGTGGGTTTTTAAAATTTTTATAAATGGTTTGAATTTACCACCAAAATGCTCGATTCGATGACATATACTGTGTGACGTCAACTTTGTGTAAATTACTTACTCGATTTCACTTGTTGTTCACACAAAGTTGACGTCAACTTAGACATTATCGAACCGAGCGTTTTGGCGGTAAATTCAAACCATTAAAAATAAATTCGACTCTTAATTATTGTTTTAATGAAGAAAAAAAGACGTTAAATCGTTCTTCCCAATCTTTAAAATATATAAGCAGATTCCAAAACTTTCATATAACATATTCAGCTTTAATATAATATTTGGGGGCATCATACTATAAAAATAACAATTTTATCTTATAGAGTATTTTTTAAATAGTAATAACAAACATAACAACAACAATGCTACTAACAATTCTACACTAAATTATTATTTAGGTACCTTTCTGTTGAGTAAGTTTATTATAATATTGCCTTTTAGAATCGGGAATTATTTTAAGAGTTTTGCATTTAGATACATGATGTAATCTTATATCTAGATATTTTTCAATTACTACCCGTATAAGATTATTTCTATGGATCTGACCATTTACATGGTTTTCTTCAAATATAAATGTGCCACAATTCCCAAAGAATTTTTTGAAAATTTGAAGCACAATCGCTAAACGCTGAGTATTTGATGTCACTACGAAATCTTCGCAGACAATTCTGCGCACATGTGCCTCACAAATACAACATACATCATACAAGTACATACATCATACTCATTTAAAATTATAATTATACCCTTTTTAGTGAAATTAGTTAAATTATTATTAAAATATTTTAAGAACGTTTAATAAACGATCGAATGTATAATTATTAAATACGCGCCAAGCTTCGTTAGGTATTGTAAATAAGATGATGATGATGATTACTGTAAGTTACATAGTTGCAGTTCTTTGAACATTGCCGAAATTTCCAAACGCGCATCTTTAAAGACAGAGGAGTACTGTTCAGTACTTTTGGATGCAAAAACTTAACCGCCTCTTTTTTGGAAGTCGGTTAATATATAATTCGCATATAGTCGTTATTTAACTGCCACAAAACGACTTTAAGTATGTGCTGTGTGAATATGTAATTATAAAAAAGAATTTCCCATCAAAATCATGAAAGTATTCTCCGTGTTATTAAAATTTCGCTTATGCGCAATAAAGTATATTGTATTTTATTGTAAAATCTAATATTAACTAATTACGAAAATTTGGGTAAAATGTTCCATTATTTTGTGGCAACACTTACAAAACAATAGCGTTATTATGTTTCGACAATTATTTATTCAATAAAAATTAATTGAAAAAAAGTTGGGTAAAATATCCTGTTTTTCTGTGGCAACACTTACAAAAAGAAACCATGATTTTCTATGACAATTACGACATGGATTTAAATTCAATAATTTATTCAACTGAATTGGAAATGTACTACTTACAGATGAAATGTGATCCCATGTGATTTCTTCACAGTCCCAGCAGCATTTTTACATGTGGGAACGACACAAGTCGGCATAATTAATTAAAAACTGTCAATTTCAAACGAAGTTTACAAGGCGCGCGTCGGCCATTGACTAACAGACTAAATATCTAACCATTCCAATTTGGAATGGTCGTGACGGCTTCACTTTCAAGCGCGTTGACGGTTTCTGGTTTTTTCTGTAATTCTGTGATTTCGTTATAATAAATTGTATTTAAGTAAACTTAAAAATGATGAAAACAAGTTTTTCTCAGTTTGATACTATAATAACATTCATGGAACAGTAAGTGTGACAATCGGTAAAAAATAATGTCCAATAAAGGATCGAAAGATGCACAAGCTCTTGCTTCGCGTTTTGAATTAAAATTGCGGTCGTCTTCAGATTGAGCAGCCGCAAACATCCTCCACGCGAAAAAAAAACGCCCTGCCATAGCAAATAAATTGCTAAAATGTTCTTTTATAAATGCTTTCACCGCAATTCACTACCTAGTCACTGAGAAATTGGAAGTGAGCGCGGGGTGACAACTTTTCGACGTCGTTAACACAAATTTACAATTCGAATGTCAAAATGTGCAACTGGCACTCGCAAGACTTTTGAAACAACCAATCAAAGCGCTGAAACACCCACATCCGAACGTGAGTTTGAGACGACGCTCGATTAGTTAAAATCCACAAAACTCACACTCGCTAATTATGTTTCCTATTTTTGCCACTAGGGGCGTTGTTTCGATACCATACAAATTGTAGTTTACTTTTTCATGTCGAGTAGTGATAAAACTCGCACTAAGCACACAGAACGAATTGATGCGATTTTTCCGTGTATAACGCGTTTGAAATTAGAATAGGCAAAACGTCAATGACATTTTTCTGTCAAATATCACTTGAAAAGTGCGATTTGCAGAAAAACTTATGTGCAAACATAGATATATAATATTAAAAAGAGAGCATATAAATATTAATAATCTAGCATCGAATTTAAATAAATACGTTAAATGGTAATAAATTACCTAAACATAAATTTAACTATCATAACAGTCTAAATTCGAAACATTATGGTGCCGACTCGATGGTTTTTTAATTTGAATCGCATTGTATATGCTCGAAACCATTACTTACTTACTGAAACGACCGGCCTTTCGTCTGTGGGGCCTTAAGACTACATTCCCGCGAGAGTTTAGTGGTTACGACAAAACAAACAGCACTGTAAATATAACTGTGCGATAACACAATAGAGCTGAAAATCATGTAGAGTTGTCAAATCTGGCATTTGGCACTTGACATTTCGATTTTAAGCTCTATTATATAAGCGTAGAGTTCTATTTACAGTGCATTGTTTTCTCTCGCAACCACGAAAATACTCTCGTAGGCACTAGGGCTAACGGCTGGCGCTATTACTATCGACGCGGACACCACTCTTGACTCATTTGCGTGAGCGCGAAGTAATTTAGATTTCACATATCAGCCAGGCTCTCCCCGACGACTTTGGTTATTAAAATACAGCCATTTTATTTTACAGCTCACATGGTCGAGTTCTTTGCGGACGGCTGCGAGGAATGCGACGCGAAACAGAAACACTTTGCTCACTTGCTTCTGATGATTGTGGAAAATGACTATCCAGAACTACTGAAGGCTCTGGAAACTAAATATGACTTTACCGCAAACGTTAAGAACGTGGATAAAAAGTTGAAGCAATATTAAACAAAATATGTCATCACTGAGCATGATGCATGATAATAAAAGTAATGAAATGTATTCGATTTATAGTTTAGTTTTATTCCCATGTATTTATGCGTTATGTAGGAGCTGTAAATTTTGTCAGGATAAAATAGTAACTAATAATATTCTTAATCGATACATACTTTAAACTATTTTCGCGTTTCTAGTTTGTCGCGAACGGTCCGTGTAAGTTCTATTCAGAGAGTTTCATGTATTGTACCTATATTTTAGACTTTAGAGGTACATTTTCCACGGCTATACAGTTTATATTATCGCCACAGGTTATAGAAAGGGAAACAGGTAAACAGCTTCATAGTTAACTTTTGATTTGATTGCACTACTACAAGTATACGATGTGACAACTATTGTGTGGACTGTGGTATAGGTAACGAAACGAATTAAGATTTTTCGACAAAAGTAGAGGGGGTATGCGCAGAAGTCAGTTTTTGGGTGTGTTTGGCGGTAGCGGGCTCGGGCGGGGAGGTGTGGATACGCCGAACGCATGCCGAACGTAGCTGCCGACACGCTATGGTACGATAGTAATATAATATCGACCTATGCGTAGAACAAAGTCCGATTTGAAAAATTGCTACTTTTCAGTAGAGGCAAAACAAGTTTTGCGAATTGAAAAACTTGAATAACTTATAAACGGTGAGACTTTTATTTTTGAAATTTTGGTATGTTATTATGACATCCTAGTCTAGTTAACCACTTTATACTGTTTATTATTAATTATTATATTTACTGAGATAACGAGTTCTATATCAACCTAGGACGTTTTACAGCGGAGAAGCGAGAGTTCGTAGTGATCATATTACGTTGTTTTACGGAGACATTTGAATGAAACGCCGTTCTATATTCATATGGTTTATTTTTTGTTGGAGTTATCCGACATTTTTAAGTCCTATGTGAATAATCATAAGCTATTATTTTGATATAGCACTATCCACACTTCGTATAAATGTATTATAACACATAATAATTTTTTAAAAGTGTTTATTTACATTAAAAAATCTCAAAATAGGTGGTGTTTTGAACTATAATTAATCCATAGTCGGTACTAGGGACTCACTTAAAATTAGAGACTAGTTACCATAGTCTAAAACCTACAAAAAAAATTAAAATCTCTAAGATATGCCCAGAAAAAAAAATATTGTTTGAAAAAATACATCAAGCCCAAAACAAAATTTAAACTTATAAACAATTAAAAATTTTTTTTTTATTAAACTAGGGGGCAAATTAGCAAACGGATCACCTGATGGAAAGCGATTACCGTAGTGCTTACGATACCGTACCGTTACCGTAAGCGATAACATCAGAGAAGTTGCAAGTGTGTTGTCGGCCTTTTAGGAGGGAATACGCTCCCTTCTTGAAGGTTTGCAGGTCGTAATGGTCCGGATACTGCTGGCGACAGTTCATTCCAGAGTTTTACAGTGCGCGACAGAAAGCTTCGGGTAAAGCGCACGGTGGAGGACTGCCACTCATCAAGGTGATGAAGATAAATAATAAATAAAATAAAATAATAAATATTTTGTCGCTTGGAACGGTGGCGAAAAGTTGCAGCAGGTATAAGTCCGAACAATTCCTCGGAGCACTCCCCGTAATATAACCGATAGAGGATGCAGAGCGATGCTACATAGTCAAGTCTGTTTGAAATACTATGACAGTCGACAATTCGAGCGGCTCTACGTTGGATACGATCTAGAGGGAGAAGCTGGTACTTTGGCGCCCCTGCCCAAAGATGAGAACAGTATTCCATGTGCCGCCGAACCTGCGCCTTATAGAGTTGTAGGCGTTGGACTGGACTGAAATACTTCTTTGACCTGTTCAGAACACCAAGCTTCTTGGAGGCTAACTTGGCCTTGCCCTCCAGATGATATCGGAACTGACCTCGCTCGATATGTTAACACCTAACCCTTTCTAAAACGTAGTTATAAATTAAACTGCTTTGGTACTGTATCTAAGCTTTCTAGCTATGTTGTATAATGTAATTAGATAGGTACAAGTTCAGTTTAACCTACATGGGGGGAGGTATCTGCACGTTTATCCAAAATAATGAAAAATAACCATAATATTGTTATGGCCGTAATCCCGTTATAATATGCATGTCGCATTCAGGAGAAATAATACATAAAAAACCAATTTTGTCATAATAAGGTTCGGATTGATTTAAAGTATCAATCAAGTGTCTATAAAATCGATTATCCTGAATGTGATAGTGTATATCTACGTATACACTATCATATTTTCTGTAACACCTTATAGGAATGGCCATCAGGTACTTACACTATAATGATTTAACATATCTAAAAGGTGTTTAGCAGTATGTGATTTATCACGATAACTATTTCTATAAGACGCGATGTATTCTTTGTACCAAGTCTCAAATTTACGTCCAGTTTGAGTCAAACTTTGTACCCCGTTTCAGAGTTACATATGATCACATTTTGCAAAACACCTTTTAGATAGTGGTCAAAGGATTTTGACCGAGCATGCTGGAATTATTATTAGAAATAATTAAATAAAAGAGCAACAATAGACTTGCATTACGCATGGTTAAATGTACACCCACACATTTGCTTGCAGGTTTTGGGTATTTTTCTAGAGTATACTTTAGAGATATTGCTAGATATACCTAATATTAATTAAATTGTATACTACTATCTACATAATTGGGCCTGAAAACGCTGTCATAGGTGGAATGACTATCAGCAGGAGACTGCATAGGAGTTAGCACCGACATTTTTTTATCAACTGATGGTCAGAATCTATGGTCAGAATTTTCTAAGTCTTTAAGTTGTATTAAAGGTGATTTTTCGAAACTAGGAGTCGCTTTTAAAGAAAGTATTGATGGCCGAAGGCCATAAATTCTCTCATTAGTAGATGGATTAGGAGGTGCGGCATCAATTTTATTTCAAACATCATCTAGTGGCTGACTTATTTCTTCTGCAACAACAACAATCAGTCAACAACTGAAATGTTAAAAATTGTATTACTATACTGCACCATAATATATTAAAAATAATATTAAAAACATGTTTATACAAATTAATAACATTTGTACAAAGCTATTAAAAAAAGGTTGAATATACAAGGTTTAATGAACATCGCAGTACAGAACTAAAAACTGTCGATCGTAATGTTATATGATTCGCCGAAGTCCCTACAAATGTGTATATATTGTAAGGTAACGCAGCTTTAAACTATTTTTATTTATTTAATATGAAATATATTTATATTTAACGATATTTTTAAAAGAACAACGTCCTAACTGATGTCATTATTCAGGCGATAACGTCCCATCTGCATATCGAACTGACAAAATGTATTGTAACTATTCTGTGATTCCGTAAAAAAACGTCCCATAGTTACATGAAACTCTTAGAAATTCTAAAGTATTAGTCTTACATAGTTCTAATATTATTTATAATCTCAACTATTTGGTACGTCAACTTTTATTGATAACACGACAAATATTTACCTAATAAATAAACATGAAACTAATCATACTTTTCGAACTAAAATGTATTTTTCTAAGTCTCCGTCAAAAACTGTCTTATATGAATATAGATTTCCCGTTTCTATTTATGAGCTTAAAAGCGGAAAAGTAAAAAACTATAATTTCAAAGCATGATAATACTAAATTTGAAGAATAATTTAAGTAAAAATATCAGCTTACCCGGATCTACACCGTTCTTCATAAAAATATATTGCTTATTTGAAAAATAAGGACTACGTTCAGGCTTTTTTTCTCCTCTTCTTAAAGCATATCCAGCATTATCCGTAAGCATGACATCTCAGAAATACTTTTAGTACGCAATAATTAGTAAAATTATAATTTTCGTCAAACCGAAAAAAAATCACACACATGACGCAAAAAACCCTTCTTTCCGCCCGACAACGCCTGAAGTGAAGATCGCGCGAGGCGCCCACGCCGTGCGCGCTCCGATTTCTCCATCCTATGAACACTAGGTGCATTTTATCATGGAGCTTACATCAAATAAGACGTTGTACGATTCTGTATTTCCGAAAATAAGCCAGATACAAAAATTCTGAAAATGTCAGTCTGTAGAGCTTTGATTCCTTATTTCATTTATCAAAAAAACGCACTTTTACTCTATGATCACATCAGACTTTGTTCTACGCATAGGTCGATATATTCTTTGCTATTGGTCACATGCGCGAACGATCCCCTCCACTTTCACTGAGCGCTCATAAACCGTTGCTCGACCTGTACAATTGTGGACCGTTGAAGGGGACGTCAAAATTTTCAAATTTGGATCGACTTCTTCTTTTTACGTAATCATATATACCTGCTATGGTACCTACTTCCCGTCATATATTTTCTAATCTGTGCTATCGCCGCAAAGCTTTGCGAACATACGCGAACGTAACTGATACACATTAAATACATGAAGTCTCGCAAGTTAAATTTGTACTTCACCTCTAAGACAGTGAGAGCAAACAACAAAAGTAAATTCACGAATGGGCAACAGCAGGTATTTTAAAAAGTAGATTGAAATTGTATGAACTTTATAATGAAAGAACAATGAATCAAAGTGAAAATTTTAAAAGTTATGTAAGATTATATTCAAAAATATTTAAGAAAGTTTGCTCGGCAGCAAAATCTCTTCATATTAGAAATAAAATTAAGAATTCAGAAAACAAGATTAAAACAACATGGCAAATCATTGCAAATGAAACTGGAAGAGTCGCAACTCATCTTTTTAATTAAATATGGGTAGTAAAATAATTAAATCCGACATTCAGTGTCGGATTTAATTATTTTGCAATTGCTTTTGAGAAATTCATTGCTGACATTCCAGTTTCAACCACAAAAAATTTGAATGCCTCTCCTGCTGATGCTGAATTACTCCTTAAAGAAAATGTAAAAGAGTGTGAAGTCGATTTTAGATTTAAAGAAATAGGACCTCAGGACATTATTAAAAATTTTAATTTATTAAATATCAAGAATACTGCAGATTTATGGGGACTATCTATGAAAGTTATTAAATCTATAATCGATATCATTGCACCTTACTTAGCAACTATCTTTAATGATTGTATAAAAAGTGGCGTCTTTCCTGATCTAATGAAACACAGTAAAGTTTTACCTCTCTTTAAGTCTGGTAGTAAGTCGGGTCCATCTTACTTCCAACCTATATCTATTTTACCAACACTAAGTAAAATATATGAAAAAATAATACTCAGTCAGTTGCTAGCACACTTCAATATAAATAAAATTTTACATGACAAACAATTCGGTTTTACAAAGGGACGTTATACAACAGATGCAGACGTCGATCTAATTAGTTAAATTTTTGATGCTTGGGAGGGATCGCAGGATGCTCTAGGAGTCTTTTGTGTGTCCCCTTACACCATAGTGGCATAATTTCCTGATCAATGTTGTATGTTGCACGCAATCAAATGCCTTAGAGAGATCGCAAAAGACTCCTAGAGCATCCTGCGATCCCTCCCAAGTAGCACTCGTCCTCTTAAAATCTTATTTATCAAATAGGACTCAGAGAGTCGAGATAAATGGGAAAAGATCCACAGGCACCAAAATTGTGATGGGGATCCCACAAGGGTCCATTTTAGGACCCTTTCCATTTCTGATTTACATAAATGACCTACCATACCATATTAATGAAAAAACGGGATAGTATTATTTGCTGATGATACGTCACTTACTTTTAAAATGAATCGCCAAAACTCATGTTATAACGAAGTAAATAATGCTCTCTTAAAAATAGTACACTGTAGTGTACTATTTTTAAGTTTTTATATACTATTTATACATTAATAGAAATATTTTTCTCTCTATAATTTATAATAATAATATTGTTTTCATGCGTAAATACTACATGCGATATATATAGATATATACACAAAAAATATAATACATATTTTTTACATTTACCAACGTAGTGCCTCAATAATTCTGAGTAAGTTATTAATGAAAGTAAATATTTTAGATGTAGTTATCTCACCTAATAATTAATTTTATAACAATTTTTAATGTATTCACTGTTTGGTATTCTTATAATTAAGGAAAATATCTACGAGGTGTCCACGGAATGAAAATAATTGAAATACTTTATGTGAAAATAAAGACATTCATTTTAAATAAATAGCGTTATGTTTTAGGAAAAATATTAAAGTTGCAAGAGCTATTTAATTTCAATCAGTCACTTTTAAATAGAACAAGGAAAACTTATTTTTTTCGAGCAGGGTTTGTTTATTACTTAAATTATTATAAGTATAAAGTCACAATAACAATAATTAAATTGTAAGTAAATATAAACTCTGTGTATCATTGAAGTACAGGGTTTTTGTTTTATTTAAGTATAAAATATAATGTGCAAAACAATATTTTTATAAGTTATGATTATTATATAGAACAAAGATAACAAAGTAGCTGTCCCGACACACGTTATTATGTCTTCACATTGAACTCGAATAAATAACTACACCTACATCTACACCTACACCTACCAATGCACTGGGACCTGTGTTTTTTTTTTAATAAACCAAACAGATATCTAAACTGAACGCATCTATAAAAACGTATTTTCCGCGCAAATTTTCCAATATTTCTCACTGTTTAACTGAAACTTCTTCCCTGAACCTGTACATTTTTTTTAATAAAAAGTATTGTAAAATCTCTACTCACAAAAGTATTAGTGTAGATAACCGAAACTTATTAGTACACTTACCAGTAACTATGTTATCTAGGCCACTAGCCAACACGTATTATTATTTTCAAATTTATTATAACTTTTGCGTCATAGTACCTACTACCTACCTAAGTAGGAAATATATTACACGCGTGGTTTGCATACTTTACATTATGTAGTATTAAACGGAGGCGTTATCTACTAAAATATTTTCCTTAAATCAAACCATACCTGTACTACGGCTTAGCCAACATGCCAGCGTTAGTTTCATTCTTCGAAATTGAAAATATTTTATGGGATTATTACATGATGTTCGCTAAATGTCACAGCGTGCGATACGTCATTACTTTCTAACTTCGGCTTTTTAAATTTTTGGTTTCTAACTTAGGCATCGTAATTAGCGACACGTTGGCGAAAGGCTTGTATTTGGATACTGTGTGATAGTTAGGAGGAGCGCGCAGCACGATTTTTTGTATAGTGCGATTCAAATGAGAATAGGATCGAGTCGGCGCCATATTGTTTCGAATTTAGACTGTTATGATACTTAAATTTATGTTTAGATAATAGATTATATTAACGTTTTTATATAAATTCAATGCAAGACTATTAATATTTATATGCACATAAGTTTTTCTGAAAATCGCACTCTTAAAGTGATATTTGACAGAAAAAGGTCATTGACGTTCCTATTCTCATTTGAAACGCGTTATAGTGCGATTATTTTGTCACAGAAATGTATGTATAATATTTCTGCTACAAAATAATCGCACATCAAAAAAATCGTGGTGCGCGCTTAGCCTTACTCCGATGATTACGACTAGGTATATATTCTATTCTAAACTAACAGCTAATCGTTTTATTATTTATAAGGCCACTGCTATTATATTATGAATTTTATGCAGGATGGCTAGTGTGAGCAAAAAATTGGTCGAAAATAATTATTAATGGTTAAAATAAAACTATTCTATTCTGACAACAGAAGTCAAATCAAGGCAAAATATATTGTGATTTTTGTGCACGATTATAAATTACTATTGTTTTCAAAAAAAAAAATATCAAAAAAGTTTTATTTCCATATTGGTTACAAAGTAACGCTTAAAGAATTGTCCCTACTTGATGCCTACCACCGGTTCGGGAACTAACCCGGCGAGAAGAACCGGCGTAAGAAACTCGCACGGGGCCATCTTTTAGCAAAAAGATGGAAAATTGTTCTTTTAAAAAAAAAATAAGATGTTTACAATGTAAAAACTTAATTCTATATAATATTGACAAAAGTCAGATACATTTATTACATAGAAGCAGCATTGCAGGTGGCCATCCTATTCCCAAGGTGTGCGATCATCAATAAAATCCTTGACCTTATAATAGGCTTTTGCACACAAACGTTCTTTAACTACTTTTTTAAATTTATTAATGGAAAGATTTTGAACGTTTTCTGGGATTCTATTGTATAGGCGTATACATTGACCTTTAAATGATTTGCTTACTTTACTTAGTTTGATCACCGGTATATTATGTAGCTTGTGCTTATTTCTAGTGTTTCTACAGTGATTGTCGCTTTTAGTTTTAAAATTACTGATATTCTTTCTAACATACAACACATTATCCAAAATGTATTGAGAAGCGACGGTTAGAATATCTATTTCTTTAAACTTATCTCTCAGAGATTCAAAGGGGGACATTTTGTAAATTGAACGTATTGCTCGCTTCTGCAGCACAAATATTGTATTAATATCTGCGGCACTTCCCCATAAAAGGATGCCGTAGGACATTCTACTATGAAAGTAACTAAAGTAAACTAGTCGCGCCGTGTCTTCGTCAGAAATTTCCCTAATTCTGATAGAATTGATAGGCTCAGTTCTGCAGCATATGCAGTCAGAAGACTGCATATGCTGCAGAACTGAGCCTATCTGCAAGATTAGCAATATGAGGACCCCACTATAATTTACTATCTAGTGTTATACCTAGAAATACAGTGGTGTCCACAAAATTCATTTTCTCATCATTTAATAGTATATTGGTTTGAACTTGCCTAACATTGTGCAATGTAAACTTTAAACATTTTGTTTTTTTAGAATTTAAAAGTAAGTTATTAACATTAAACCAATGTACTATTTTTGAGAGAGCACTATTTACCTCGTTTTAGTCTGACTGTTGTCGCTTCACATTAAAAATTAGTGAAGTGTCATCGGCAAAAAGTACTATCTCGTTATCATTATCTTTAACAAGATAAGGTAAATCATTTATATAGATGAGAAAAAGAAACGGGCCTAAAATGGATCCCTGTGGGACACCTAATTCTATTTTGGTCCCAGTGGACCTTTTACTATTTATTTCCACCCTCTGAGTTCTATTTTTAAGGTAAGAACTCAAAAGTTTGAGTGCAGAGTCCCGAATACCATAGTGGTGCAATTTTCTGATCAATGTAGCATGCTCAACACAATCAAAGGCCTTGGAGAGATCGCAAAACACACCTAACGCATCCTGTAACCCCTCCCAAGCTTCAAAGATACTACAAAGAAGACCCATACCAGCATCCGTTGTGGATCGACCCTTAGTAAAACCGTATTGATTATTATGTAATAATTTGTTTAAATTAAAATCCATTAATAACTGTCTTACAATAATTTTTTCAAATATTTTACTAAGAGTCGGTAGAATCGATATAGGCCTGTAATTTGTAGGATTAGATTTATTTCCTGCTTTGAATAAGGGTATTACCTTGCTATGCTTCATTAAATCAGGGAATACACCACTTTTTATACATTCATTGAATATTGCCGCTAGATAAGGAGCTACGATGTCAATTATTGATTTAATTACTTTTGTAGACATGCCCCAGAGATCAGCAGTATTTTTAATATTCAACAACTTAAATGTGTTAATAATATCTCTGGAGTCAATTTCTTTAAACTTAAAATTGACATCACATTCCTTTACACTATCTCTGAGTAGTTTTTCAGCAGCTGCAGGTGAGGAATTTAAATTTTTTGTAGGTGAGACCGGAATGTCAGCAAAAAACTTTTCGAAGACCGTCGCAACTTCCAAATCATTAGTAATCTTTTTATTTTCAAAACAAAGTTCAAATTCAGAGCTACGACAGGTGACGTTTCCAGTCTCACCAGCTATTACCTTCCATGTAGTTTTAATTTTATTTTTAGAATATTTAATTTTATTCTTTATATAAAGAGCCTTAGCAGCTTTACATACTTTTTTGAAAGTTTTTGAATAGTTTTTAACATAATAGGTTGGGGAAAAAGTCTTTTCGCATTATAGTATGTATGAACTTGTCATAAAATATCTTGGGCTATACCAATTGTATCTGGCTGATTTTGGTATCATTAAAAAGTTTTAATTTTACAGAAGACAATTCCAAATTCAAATTAGGTAAATTTGAGATTTTCATTTGTTTTTCTTATTGTTAAAATGAGTGATTCTTATGAAGAATTTCGATACATTTTAAAATTTTATTACAAAAAAGGTAAAAATGCAACACAAATGCAACACAAAAAGGTAAAAAAAATTTGTGATGTATAAACATCACAAATTTTTGACCTAATGCAGTATCTGTGAGAGTAGCGCAAATTTGGTTTAAGCGTTTTCAATCCAGAAATTTTGATATCAAAGATGTTCGTCGCTCTGGTCGCCCTGTTACGGACAAAACTGTTGCCATTTTTGAAAAAGTGGAGCAAGATCGGCATATTAGTAGTTACGATGTAGCTGAAGAACTGGGGATTGACCACAAAACGGTTTTGGCGCATTTGAAAAAATCTGGGTACACAAAAAAGCTCGATATTTGGGTGCCTCATGAGCTCACTGAAAGAAACCTAATGAACCGTGTACTCATTTGTGATTCTTTATTACGACGTAATGAAACCGAACCATTTTTGAAGAAGCTGATAACTGGTGATGAAAAGTGGATCACGTACGACAAGAACGTGCGAAAAAGATCGTGGTCAAAGGCCGGTCAGGCTTCACAGACTGTGGCGAAACCCGGGTTAACTCGCAACAAGGTGATGCTGTGTGTGTGGTGGGATTGGAAGGGCATTATTCATTATGAGCTGTTACCGCCAGGCAGGACCATCAATTTTGAACTGTACTGCGAACAACTGATGAGATTAAAGCAAGAAGTTGAGAGAAAGCGGCCGGAGTTAATCAACAGAAGGGGTGTGGTTTTTCACCATGATAACGCTAGACCTCACACATCTTTAGCCACTCAGAAAAAATTACGGGAGTTTGGCTGGGAGGTGTTAATGCATCCGCCGTATAGTCCTGACCTTGCACCTTCAGATTTCCACCTGTTTCAGTCGCTGCAGAATTCCTTAGGCAGTGTCAGGTTGACATCACAAGAGGACTGCTAAAACCACTTGTCGCAGTTTTTTCATCAGAAGCCCCAAAAATTTTATAGCAATGGGATCATGTACCTACCAACAAGATGGCAAAAAGTTATCGAACAAAATGGCACCTATATACTTTAGTCACTTGTAAATAAACTTTATAAAAAAACCTTTTGAATTTTTATATAAAATGCGAAGAAACTTTTTCCCCAACCTAATATGTTTTAAATGTTTCATTATTAATAATACTTTTTTTAGCATATAATTCATATAGTCTTTGCCTGCTAATTTTAATTCCTGCAGTTGCCCATTCAATAAAATTACTTTTTTTCTTACAATTTCTAACCGTTTTAGTTGTAAATACTGAATTAAATTGGGTTCTTATTACCTTAAACAATTTACTAAAAGCTTCATCTGAGCTATTTGACCCATCCAGTAATTGAATATTTGAACTTAAATTATTTCTAAATTTAATAATATTATTACATAATATTATATTATGTAGCTTATTGTGATATTTGTAAGCAGTGTGTGTCGTCTTGAGGCTGAAAGATTTTACAGCAGGTACCTATTTAATTTCCGCGCAGTTAGAGGAAATGTAATTATCTGAGCCTATTTAAAAACAAAAATATTGTCAATAAAATTGATAAGGACCTTTTAGTAATGAAAAAATTGACAAATGTATTGTATCAATAATATTGCATGTGTGCGGCTAGCCAATTGATTTAATTTTATTTGCAAAACGACTAGATCGGTCGGGAACATGTTTTTAAATTGATGACTATCTAACTAATTTTTCGTGAGTGACTTGATGAGACACCCAACTTCCTCTTACAATAAATTTGGATGGTGGGAGCTAACAGGGATAGCAAGCAATAACAAGGATAAAATATGTCGATTTAACGGCTCCCAAAAATTCGTTACTAACTGGGTGTTTTTTGGTAAATCTATAGACAATATTCTAAATCTAAACTATTAGAAACTAGCTGACCCGGCAAACTTTTTTCTGCCTTAGAGGCAATAAATAAGCAGATTTTGGATTTCATTAAGTGTAATTTCTGCAAAATTTCATGATGATCGGTTAAGTAGGTTTTACGTAAAAGCGTAAATACAATATTCCACGGGAACCGTACATTTTCTGCAATAAAAAGTAGTCTATGTCCTTTCCCGTGCTCTACTTTATATCTGTGCAAAATTTCATGATGATCGGGTAAGTAGTTACGTAAAAGCGTAAATACAGAATTCCACGGGAACCGTACATTTTTATGCAATAAAGAGTAACCTATGTTCTTCCTCGTAGTCAACTTTATATCTGTGCCAAATTTCATGATGATCGGTTAAGTAGTTTTTACGTAAAAGCGTAAATACAGTATTCCACGGGAACCGTACATTTTCCCGCGATAAATAGTATCCTATATCCTTTTCCTGGTTCTAAGATCGGTTCAGCCGTTCTTGAGTTATAAATGGTGTAACTAACACGACTTTCTTTTATATATATCGACCTATGCGTAGAACAAAGTCCTATTTGAAAAATTGCTACTTTTCAGTAGAGGCAAAACAAGTTTTGCGAATTGAAAAACTTGAATAACTTATAAACGGTGAGACTTTTATTTTTGAAATTTTGGTATGTTATTATGGCATCCTAGTCTAGTTAACCACTTTATACTGTTTATTAATAATTAATATATTTACTGAGATAACGAGTTCTATATCAACCTAGGACGTTTTACAGCGGAGAAGCGAGAGTTCGTAGTGATCATATTACGTTGTTTTACGGAGACATTTGAATGAAACGCCGTTCTATATTCATATGGCTCGTTTTTTGTTGGATTTATCCGACATTTTTAAGTCCTATGTGAATAATCATAATCTATTATTTTGATATAGCACTATCCACGCTACGTATAAATGAATTATAATACATAATTATTTTTTTAAAATCGTTTATTTACATTAAAAAATCTCAAAATAGGTGGTGTTTTGAACTATAATAGTCGGTACTAGGGACTTACTTAAAATTAAAGACTAGTTAAAAATACATCAAGCCCAAAACAAAATTTAAACTTATAAACAATTAAAACTTTTTTTTATTAAACTAGGGGGCAAATTAGCAAACGGATCACCTGATGGAAAGCGATTACCGTAGTGCTTACGGTACCGTACCGTTACCGTAAGCGATAACATCAAAGAAGTTGCAAGTGCGTTGCCGGCCTTTTAGGAGGGAATACGCTCCCTTCTTGAAGGTTTGCAGGTCGTAATGGTCCGGATACTGCTGGCGACAGTTCTTTCCAGAGTTTTACAGTGCGCGGCAGAAAGCTTCGGGTAAAGCGCACGGTGGAGGACTGCCGCTCATCAAGGTGATGAAGATGATAAATATTTTGTCGCTTGGAACGATGGCGAAAAGTTGCAGCAGGTATAAGTCCGAACAATTCCTCGGAGCACTCCCCGTAATATAACCGATAGAGGATGCAGAGCGATGCTACATAGTCAAGTCTGTTTGAAATACTATGGCAGTCGACAATTCGAGCGGCTCTACGTTGGATACGATCTAGAGGGAGAAGCTGGTACTTTGGCGCCCCTGTCCAAAGATGATAACAGTATTCCCTGTGAGGCCGAACCTGCGCCTTATAGAGTTGTAGGCGTTGGACCGGACTGAAATACTGCTTTGACCTGTTCAGAACACCAAGCTTCTTGGAGGCTAACTTGGCCTTGCCCTCCAGATGATATCGGAACTGACCTCGCTCGATATGTTTAACACCTAACCCTTTCTAAAACGTAGTTATAAATTAAACTGCTTTGGTACTGTATCTAAGCTTTCTAGCTATGTTGTATAATGTAATTAGATAGGTACAAGTTCAGTTTAACCTACATGGGGGGAGGTATCTGCACATTTATCCAAAATAATGAAAAATAACCATAATATTGTTATGGCCATAATCCTGTTATAATAAGCATGTCGCATTCAGGAGAAATAATACATAAAAAATCAATTTTGTCATAAGGTTCGGATTGATTTAAAGTATCAATCAAGTGTCTATAAAATCGATTATCCTGAATGTGATAGTGTATATCTACGTATATACTATCATATTTTCTGTAACACCTTATAGGAATGGCCATCAGGTATTTACACTATAATGATTTAACATATCTAAAAGGTATTTAGCAGTATGTGATTTATCACGATAACCATTTCTATAAGACGCGATGTATTCTTTGTACGGAGTCTCAAAATTACGTCCAGTTTCAGTCAAACTTTGTACTGATTCTCAAAGTTACGTCCAGTTTGAGTCAAACTTTGTACCCCGTTTCAGAGTTACATATGATCACATTTTGCAAAACACCTTTATATAGTGGTTAAAGGCTTTTGACCGAGCGTGCTGGAATAATTATTAGAAATAATTAAATAAAAGAGCAACAATAGACTTGCATTACTCATGGTTAAACGTACACTCACACATTTGCTTGCAGGTTTTGGGTATTTTTCTAGATTATACTTTCGAGATATTGCTAGATTTAATATTAATTAAATTGTATACTACTATCTACATAATTGGACCTGAAAACACTGTCATAGGTGGAATGACTATCAGCAGGAGACTGCATAGGAGTTAGCACCGACATTTCTTGATCAACTGATGGTCAGAACCTATGGTCAGAATTTTTTTAGTCTTTAAGTTGTATTAAAGGTGATTTTTCGAAACTAGGAGTCGCTTTTAAAGAAAGTATTGATGGCCGAAGGCCATTAATTCTCTCATTAGTAGATGGATTAGGAGGTGCGGCATCAATTTTATTTCAAACATCATCTAGTGGCTGACTTATTTCTTCTGCACCTTGTTGTAAACAACTGAAATGTTAAAAATTGTATTACTACACTGCACCATAATATATTAAAAATAATAATATTATGAATGATATATATAACTTGAAAACATTTTAATAAAAATTAATAACATTTGTACAAAGCTATTAAAAAAAGTTTGAATATACAAGGTTTAATGAACATCGCAGTACAGAACTAAACTGTCGATCATAATGTTATATGATTCGCCGAAGACCCTACAAATGTGTATATATTGTAAGGTAACGCAGCTTTAAACTATTTTTATTTATTTAATATGAAATATTTCTATATTTAACGATATTTTTAAAAGAACAACGTCATTATTCAGGCGATAACGTCCTATCTGCATATCGAACTGACAAAATGTATTATAACTATTCTGTGATTCCGTAAAAAAACGTCCCATAGTTACATGAAACTCTTAGAAATTCTGAAGTATTAGTCTTACATACTTCTAATATTACTTATAATCTCAACTATTTGGTACGTCAACTTTTATTGATAACACGACAAATATTTACCTAATAAATAAACATGAAACTAATCATACTTTTCGAACTAAAATGTATTTTTCTAACTCTCCGTCAAAAAATGTCTTATATGAATATAGATTTCCCGTTTCTATTTATGAGCTTAAAAAGCGGAATAGTAAAAAACTATAATTTCAAAGCATGATAATATTAAATTTGAAGAATAATTTAAGTAAAAATATCAGCTTACACGGATCTACACCGTTCTTCATAAAAATATATTGCTTATTTGAAAAATAAGGACTACGTTCAGGCTCTTTTTCTCCTCTTCTTAAAGCATATCCAGCATTATTCGTAAGCATGACATCTCAGAAATACTTTTAGTACGCAATAATTTGTAAAATTATAATTTTCGTCAAACCGAAAAAAATATCACACACATGACGCAAAAAACCCTTCTTTCCGCTCGACAACGCCTGAAGTGAAGATCGCGCGAGGCGCCCGCGCCGTGCGCGTTCCAATTTCTCCGTCCTATGAACACTTGGTGCATTTTATCATGGAGCTTACATCAAATAAGACGTTGTACGATTCTGTATTTCCGAAAATAAGCCAGATACAAAAATTCTGAAAATGTCAGTCTGTAGAGCTTTGATTCCTTATTTCATTTATCCAAAAAACGCACTTTTGCTCTATGATCACATCGGACTTTGTTCTACGCATAGGTCGATATAGATTATATCAGTCCTACAAATTGTATGGTATAATGATAGAGTCCCCCCCTTCCAACATGTATCAAACTCAAATTCAATGTACAAGTACACATAACACAGTACACTGGTTGTTAAATTATTTAAATGTAAATTGCGTGGTAGGTTATCTCGGTCTTATATTCAAAAGTTGTATGAAAGATACCTGATGTAAAATTAATTACTAAAAAGCTGTGGTGCATACCGGTGGCAACCGGTGGTAGGCATCATGTATACCGACGTTCTAAAAGTGTATAAAAATACCAACTTTGAATAAAAAATTTTGACTTTGACTTTGCTGAATCTTTATGAATAGCTTCGTTTCCAGGAGACGGCCAACAATTTACCGTATAATTCTCGATTGTGGTAGCAGAGATAAAATATGTCGATCTGACAACTCTCGAAAATTCATTATAATTATCTAAATTATTTAAAAAATATATTAATTCTACAAAATGTATGGTTTAATTAATTAGTCCACCCAATAGTGCCGAAGTTCCAACATGTAACAAGAATGCGGTTATTAAAAGTTATTACTATTTGACTGTTTTTTCTTTAATTAGTTTATATTTGTATAGGTACTTTTTAATTGTATTTGTACATTACATTATACATAACAAGCTGCGTAAAGTGCATTTTTTCACCTTTTCGTATTTTGAACCACTTTTTTAATTAAAAGACGATACTACGAAAAATGCGATTAACGACGTGTATCCTATATGATAATTTGGTCAAGATTTATGGTCACATGTTATATAATTTTTGGAACGAGAATCGAACACTAATTATGCTCCTTGAATATCTATTTTAGATAACCGACCAATATATATATATTTATAAATTGATGACCCAACATATCACGTGCACTTTGCATGTTCATAAATAAAACTATATTTTATTTATGAACACAATAAAGAGCTGTGGCCTAACAATGACTGTCGGAAGTTGTGGAAAGGAGGTCTAAGGAGGAGAGGAAGCCTTTGACAGTAGTGGTACACCAAAGGCTTTTAATTATTACTGGAGGGCGCTTAAATTATGGAGCAATTTCGACCACAGTCGAAATTAGTCTATAATAATTTGTAGTATATTTTTTAGTTTGAACTTTATAATAAAAATATTTTACCTCTTAGATAGAAAAAAAATGTAAATAATAAAAAAATGCGGCAAAATGTACTTCTTTTTTCAGGGCGTTGCGGGCAGTATCTAGTTTAAAATAAAAATGCAATTATCACATTATTACTAAAGTTTATTACTAATAGCACAGAGTAGAAAATATATACGTCACCGTAAAATTGTAAAAACCGTTAGATTGTAAAATAACCAACGAGATTGTAAAAATATGTCGAAAGATTCAAAACTATATATTTATAATCTAACGATAAATAATGTGTTAAATTATAGGCAGCATATTCGCGTCCGAAGTCTATCAACATATTTCAATTTCACTAGTTACATTACAATCTCATATGTTTTTACAATTTTACGTTGACATAATATACAAACGTAGACAGAAACAGCTTTCATATAACGATCATAATTTCAATTTTTTCACTCAATCGTAGACACACCGTATGCCTGTAGTATTGCAATCTATTCGAAAGCTAAAGTATGTAGCTGTTTGTCTATTCCTCATTCTTTAATCTGTGCTAATAGTCTTTAACGCTCTCCTCCAGCTTCTGAAAGTACTTTCCCTCCGGATCGATCTTGGTTCTGAACTCATCGAAGTACGCCTTGTACTCGTCCTGCTGAATAATCTGATCCATAATATGCGCCACGTGCTTCTGTACTGGATTGCATCCGTCACAGCCTTTCACGCCTTTCACAGCATCGTCGAAATGTCCTGTCCAAATGATAAATACAGCATTTTTAAATTGAAAAAAAAATGTTAAAAGTAAAATTAGTGGTCAAAAGTATAAAATATATATATTTTTAATTATTAAAAAATGTTGTCGGTCTATTAATTCTACACGCTTAATTACATTGTGAGCTATGTTCTAAAGTAACTATAAACTGGCTATTTGTTTCCTCTTTACCAAAAATTTACAAAAAGGGGTCGTTTTCAGGATAATTTCACTTCTCATAAGTTGCTTATTTTTTTGTTTAAAAATACTAAAAGTTAATGTTAAATTGGGTTAAAAATAAACCGACTATATTAAAAATGTATTGGAAAAAGCATAAAAGTCTCCTTAAAGCTTTAAAGTGTTTCGCACTATTATTATTAATCTGGCTATCACAAGGATTACCAGGTGTCCCCATGTGTTTTTAAAATGAAATGTGATTAAATAGAAATTGATAGAATTTTAAACAACCTTTTTTTTTTGTATTTTCATATAAATAGCGTTCTATTTTGCACTATTGTTTATTTTTCAAGTATTGATAAAATTCAGCTAGCTATCATGAAATGTCTCATCATTTTTCACAGCCTTTAGCGCTTACAAAATTACTTTAAACATTTTTACTTTTAGCATGGGTCCCGAATTCGTCGCACGGGTTCTTGTTAAGCACACAACCGAAGAAGTTCTCGACGGCTGTTTTGTTCTTCAGAAAATTGTCGTAGTAGGCCAGGTCACTGGGCAAGTCTGTATACGCCGCCGCCACAGTCATAAATACTAGTAGAAGAGCGATCTTCATGGCTCCTGAAAAACATCGTTATTAAATTAAATCTCCTAGTTAGACGTATTCCAAGTTTTACACCTCATCCAGACTACTCGAGTAGTAGGCCGAGGTTGGCCGAATAAGACAGTGTTCACGCACTCACGCACGCACTTCGTTTCGCCTTTTCGTACTTCGGATTATTTCGCGGAGCACTTCCTCGGCTTACTTCGCGAGCAGTCTGGACGGGGCATAATATACTAAGTTGTTTTCAGAAAGTCAAACAAAAATTACCATTAATATTACATACATACATATAATCACGCTTTTTTCCCGTAGGGGTAGGCAGAACCGCCTCTTTCCCGTAGGGGTAGGCAGAGACCACTTCTTTCCACTTGCTACGATCCTTACATACTTCTGTTTCGCTTCGTCCACTTCCATTCTAACCATCCATACCTCCTCTTACATTCAACGCAGCCAAGCATCTCTCCATGGTCCGCTTTTCGCCTCCGCGAGAAACGAGACGTGATAGGTGGCGAACCACATCGCCGCCATTTTGGATAATTAAATTATTTTTGATTATCCATTGCATTTCCACGGAAATTAATATTATACCTACCAATATAATAGGTACCTGTACTACCAATCATTATAATACTATATACATGTTTATTATTAGGAACTACATGTTTTATACCTATACTAATATTATAAAGCTGAAGAATTTTTTTGTTTGTTTGTTTGAACGCGCTAATCTCAGGAACTACTGGTTCTAATTGAAAAATTATTTTTGTGTTGGATAGTCCATTTATCGAGGAAAGCTTTAGGCTATATAGCATCATGCTAAGCTCAATACGAGCGGAGCACCAATCAAGAATATTTTAAAATCGGGGGTTTTCTTTTTTCTTTTGAGAGCTTTCGCTGCGTACGCTGCGGAAACAGTTAAAGTTTCGCTAAAATTATGTATGATAGAATTGTTTCCCTTTAAAAGTTCTACAAAAATGTTCGCGACTGTATATGTCTATCTTTTAATGTTGGCTCACAATAACCTTTTTATGATAACCAAATTTATTCTAAAATTAAGCATTATTTGTGAGGGTGTTTTCATAAAGATGATATTAATCATTATTCAAATAAATACGTTATTCGTTACAAGCATTTAATTTAGAAGAAATTTGCCGTTTACATCATTTGATTTCAATGAGTATTTTAGAAGATATCGCAGTAATAATCAGCGCGCAATAATGATGTGCGGCGCGCTGCGGACAGTCGTGAGGGGGAAGCGCTTCTCCTTCTACGTAAAGATTTTTAGGGTGCCGTACCTTAAGGGGAGAAACGGGACTGAACGAGGAAAAAATAAAAATAAAATGTCACCAACATCTAGCCTTTGTTGGTACGTAATGATTGTTTATTTTATAATATTTTTTATTATTATTTGTTTGTTGTATAATTGTTACTTGTATTAGTTCAACAGTCATAATATTGTACTTGTATTTTAAGGATTTTGGGGCATTTCACGTCAAGCGGACAACCAAAAAAAGGTGAGGTCGTGAATTTTGTTTATATTCTGGTCAGTTATACTTCTAGGTGACGTAGATGTGTACACACAATATTTTTTTCGTATCATACTTTATTGCTGAGTTATGAGCTTTTAAAAATTTACTAAGAGTGAAGTCCGTTATTTTTGGATGCTTATTAATTGTATCAATTTATTGGTAACAAAAACTAAAAATTATTGTTTATTGTAGTTAAAAAGTTTAAATTTTAATTTTTTTGGTCGAATTCTAAATTTGAATTTTTTTGCGTATAGTAAACCGGAAGTGAAAATTTCAAATCAATATTTGACTAACTTCGACCATTTTTAAATTAAATATTTTTACCTTAAATTAAAGCTTTAAATGTACAGTGTACTAATTATGAGAGGTATCTAAGCCGATTCTTTGATTTAAGTATCCGTTTGCGAGATATTTAACTTTAAATAGCTTTTTTTTAAATAGTCCCTTTAAAAGCTGTGTATGTACTATATATGCTCTAAGTCTTAAACTATTAGAGATCACTTTCTAATTATTATTTTTTTGTGAAGAATTTGTACATTTAAAGCTTTAATCCAAGATTAAAATATTTAAAATTAAAATAGTCGAAGTATTTAAAAAATCTATTTGAAAACTTTACTTCCGGTTTACTTTACGAAAAAAAAATTCTTATTAAGAATTCGATAAAAAAATTAAAAATTACAACTTTTTAGCTATAAGAAACACTACTTATTATTCTTTATTACAAATTAATTGATGAAAATATTAAGCATCCAAAAATAACGGAGTTGTATTAAACAGTTTAGTAAAGCTAGTGCATATACTCTATATGCTCTAAGTCTTAAACTATTAGAAATCACTTTCTATTAATTTTTTTTTGTGAAGAATTAGTACATTTAAAGCTTTAATTAAGGTAAAAATATTTAATTTAAAAATGGTCGAAGTTAGTCAAATATCGATTTGAAATTTTCACTTCCGGTTTACTATACGCAAAAAAATTCAAATTTAAAATTCGACAAAAAAATTAAACTTTTTAACTACAAGAAACAATAATTTTTAGTTTTTGTTACCAATAAATTGATACAATTAATAAGCATCCAAAAATAACGGGACTTCACTCTTAGTAAATTTTTAAAAGCTCATAAACTGAGCAATAAAGTATGATACGAAAAAAATATTGTGTGTACATATCTACGTCACATAGAAGTATAACTGACCAGAATATAAACAAAATTCACGACCATACCTTTTTTTGGTTGTCCGCTTGAAGTGAAATGCCCCTTTTTCCAGTTTCTCGAGCCGAAAACTCAGAAAACCGTGACACAGTTAATACTAGTAGGTACGACTGCCGATGTTACCTTTATTGTCTACTTTGTGGAAATGTTTTTGTAATTTGCTAAACTGTGTTTTATGTTATTTTAGTTTAAGAATAAATAATAAAATATTAAATTTTGTGCGACATACGTAAGTCTATTAGTGCTCTTTAATTAAAACGTTACCTGAATAATTTTGTTTTTGATTTAAGTTAACTATAATGATTTAATGAACATCTGCACCTAAACTTACACTGTGACTAAGCGGTTGATTGTTGTGTGCAAATATTTATAAGACAATGTATCATAACATTGTGATTTTTTATAAAGGATAATCATTGTCGAAATAAAGTTATATTTAGTATGTTCAACAAAGACAAAAGATTACCTCTGTAAATATTTTATTTTTTGTGTATTTATGAGTATCCAGTGTTATCTTAAGTATTTCCAGGAAATGATTATTTTTAAACAAAAAATTAAACTGACTTCCAAAGTAAAAATACACAAAAAATAATGATATAAAACTAATTTTCTTAATAATTCCCCTTTTAAATTTGGCTAAAATTTTAAGGCATGTATTTAAACTTGCGACAAAACAATTAAATTTTGGATGTGAAAATACCCAATATTGAATACTAAATTACCAAGTTGGCGAAAGAATGTAAGGAACAAAAAAATTACTAATCTGGTGACTAAATAATAACCACTGAATTTTCCAAACTGGCAGACAGATTATGTTTTAGCGACTAAATAACCATCTTGGCGACAATTTGTGAGTACACATTTAATTTAAGAATAGGCACATATATTTTCCCTGATGTAGGTAACTCAAAAACCATACAAGCAGCGAAACGAGCGCACACAAAAAAACCATAAAGGAGCGTACAAAATTCCCAATTTTTTATTTTTCTCGGTTTTAGGGAGGTGTAGATTATTGTGTAGATTAATTTTGAAATTTAAAAATGGCGGATATTTATTTTTCGTAAAATTGATATGGGTGTCGTTTACCAGGTTTTTGGGAGTGCTGGATACGAAAATGACATTCGTTTTGAAATTCCAATATGGCGGACATACTTAATTTCATAAAAATAATATGGGTGTCCTTTTATTGGTTTCTCAGGGTGCTGATTACAAAAAAGTCATCCATTTTAAATTTCCTTAGTAACCCAACAACCTCATATTTTCTTCATGATGGGAGAAAAAGGAAATTTGAAAATCCTGAATTTTCCAACATTTCTATAGCTTTATACATCTAGGAATGTATCTCAATGTAGAGCATTAACTATGTTTTTATAAAGTTGATTCTATCTCGGAAACGGTGCATCCTATTGAAAAAATAATGTAAATTTCGCCCCCCTTTGGAACACCGCAACATCATATTTTCTTCATGATGGGAGAAAAAAAAATCGAAAATCCTGAATTTTCCAACATTTCATAGAGTGTCAGACATACAACATACACACACAAGAACGCACATAAATACATGACACACATACAAGCACACACAATTACATACACACACACACAAATACACACATACACACACACAAATCACTGTTTTTGTTTTTAATGTTAAAACTTTTAATAACTAAGTACTTAGTTATAACTTAGTCCTAAAACTTTTATTTTATAGTTATCTAGTAGTTTTCTGTTTGCAGTAATATTGAAACGGAGAGGGCACTGATTTCTGAAACACAAGTGAAAACTTACATCAGAAATCAGGGTTTTCCGGAAATATTGTACACATTTTGGTAATAAATGTATTTTTTTTTTATTTATTTCTATAGCTATAAACATCCGTCGTATCTCAATGTACAGCATTTACTTCTTTTTTAGGGTTCCGTAATACTTAAGGAACCCTTATAGTTTCGCTCTGTCCGTCTGTCTGTCTGTCTGTCCGCGCCTCTAGCTCCTGTAATTATGAATATAAATTGATGAAATTTGGTGCAGTTATAGATTGTGTATAGATCACGGTTTCGGGATCATAAAAAAATAATAATTTTATATTTTAGGGGTGGCTCTCCATACATATGAAGTGGGGATGAAAAATATTTTTTCACTCTACCCCATCGTGTGGGGTATCATAGAATAGGTCTTTTAAAATAAAGGCAAGGTTTCATACGTTACTTTTTTATAAAGTTGACCATTTTCGAGTAATCGGCCTCCAAAGTAGTTTGTAAGTTGGTCCCCCCCCTAGCATTTTTAAACTATAGGAGATAGAAACTTGCAAATTTTCATGCTGATAGATAATGCTAAAAACTCTTTAGGAAAACTATTTTGAACCAAATCGGACAGTAACTTTTGGAGTAATTAAAAAAAAGAATATTACGCGTTTATAGTTACGGAACCCTCCTTAGACATGTCCTGACATGCTCTTGGTTAGGTTATTTATAAAATTGATTCTATCTCGGAAACGGTGCATCCTATTGAAAAAATAATGAAAATTTCGCCCCCCTTTGTAACTCCGCAACATCATATTTTCTTCATGATGGTAGAAAAAAAAATCGAAAATCCTGAATTTTCCATCATTTCTATAGCTATAAACATCCGTCGTATCTCAATGTACAGCATTTACTTCTTTTTTTATAAAATTGATTATATCTCGGAAACGGTGCATCCTATTGAAAAAATAATGAAAATTTCGACCCCCTTTGGAACCCCGCAACATCATATTTTCTTCATGATGGTAGAAAAAAAAATCGAAAATCCTGAATTTTCCAACATTTCTATAGCTATAAACATCCGTCGTATCTCAATGTACAGCATTTACTTCTTTTTTTATAAAATTGATTCTATCTCGGAAACGGTGCATCCTATTGAAAAAATAATGAAAATTTCGCCCCCCTTTGGAAACCCGCAACATCATATTTTCTTCATAATGGGAGAAAAAAAATCGAAAATCCTGAATTTTCCAACATTTCTATAGATTTATACATCCGTCATATCTTAATGTACAGCATTTACTTCTTTTTTTATAAAATTGATTCTATCTCGGAAACAGTGCACCCTATTGAAAAAATAATGAAAATTTCGCCCCCCTATGGAACCCCGCAACATCATATTTTCTTCATGATAGAAAAAAAATCGAAAATCTTGAATTTTCCAACATTTCTATAGATTTATACATCCGTCGTATCTTAAAATACAGCATTTACTTTTTTTTTATAAAATTGATTCTATCTCGGAAACGGTGCATCCTATTGAAAAAAATAATGAAAATTTCGTCCCCCTTAGGAATAACGCAACATCATATTTTCTTCATGATGGGAGAAAAAAAAATCGAAAATCTTGAATTTTCCAACATTTCTATAGATTGATACACCCCTCGTATCTCAGTACAGCATTGTCATATTTTTTTCTATAGTCGCTTCTATCTCGGAAACGGTGCATCCTATTGAAAAAATTATGAAAATTTCGCCCCCCTTTGAAACCCCGCAACATCATATTTTCTTCATGATGGGAGAAAAAAAAAATCGAAAATCCTGAATTTTCCAACATTTCTATAGCTATAAACATCCGTCGTATCTCAATGTACAGCATTTACTTCTTTTTTTATAAAATTGATTCTATCTCGGAAACAGTGCATCCTATTGAAAAAATAATGAAAATTTCGCCCCCCTATGGAACCCCGCAACATCATATTTTCTTCATGATAGAAAAAAAATCGAAAATCTTGAATTTTCCAACATTTCTATAGATTGATACACCCCTCGTATCTCAGTACAGCATTGTCATATTTTTTTCTATAGTCGCTTCTATCTCAGAAACGGTGCATTCTACTGCAAAAGTAATGAAAATTTGCTCCCCCTTATTAATCTAGAAATCGCATATTTTCTTCATGAATGGCAGAAAAATTCATGAATCCTGAATTTTTAAAAATGTCTATACCTACATAGCTGGTACTTTGAACTACATAACATACTGTAGTAATCATCAATCCTAATTAGCATCCCAAAGATCTTTTAATTTAGTATTCATATTCATTTTCCGAAGATTGAATATTCTCCATTTTGGAAAATTAAATTGGAAGACAATTTTGTAATCAGAACCCCCAGAAACCGAGAAAAGGACAACCTTGTTAATTTTAATAACAAAAATTTACGCCATTGTGGAATTACGAAACAGATTTTATTTTCATATTATTCTGTACCCCCAGAAACCTAGAAAATGACACCCATGACAAAGAAAAACATACTCCAACAGTATCCAAAAATAGCATTTTCCGTAGCCTGCAAATTGAATTTTTAGCAGCCCTTAATTTATCAACCAAATCTGGTTTTATAGCTGCTTATATGGTATAATGGTCACCAACTCGGAAATTAAGTCACCAACTTATAAATGTCGGTGCTAATTTGGATTAAATTTCGCCTCTTTTTATCTGCCGACTTTAGAATTTTTTGTCACCCGAGTGTTTTCGCCAGTTTAGTAATTTAGTCGCCAACATATTAATTCGCTGCCAAATTCAGTAATACAGTATGCTCACGTGCAGCCGCCAACTTATTTTTTGTTCGCTCGATTAATTATATCCCTTTAAACTATTTCTCTACTCAATCTTTTTAATTTTGAAGTCGCTACCAGCCCAAACGATATGCTACAATATTATTTTATAGAACTCACGTTCATATTTGCTGGTACCTACTTCGAAATTAAGAAGATTGAGTAGAGAAATAGTTAAAATTTTAGCCTTTAAAAGGAGAATTATTAAGAAAATAAGTTTTATTTCATAATTTTTTGTGTTTTTTTACTTTGGAAGTCGGTTTAATTTTTTGTTTAAAAATAATCATTTCACCCTTTTTAGTGATATATTTTGTTATGTTATTATTGATACGTCTTAATGCATAATTGAATACGCGCCAAGTTTCCATTAGGTATTGTTATTAAGATGATGATGATGATTACTGTAAGTTACAAAATGGCATATGCTTGCAGTTCTTTAAACAATGCCGAAATTTCCAAACGCGTATCTTTAAAGACTAAGAAGTTATGTTCAGTGCTTTTGGATCCAGAGTATACCTTGGTACAACATCTTATTTTTTGGTAGCATATGCTTGTGTTACTTCAGTAAAGGTAATCACTATATGTGTCGATATAAATTTCGAGGAGTTCCCTCGATTCCTCATGGATTTGGCGGAATTGTGGTCTAACATACAAAAAAAAATATAAAAAATATAATATTATACAGTCGAACTTAGAACCGCCTACTTTTCCGATATCATTATTCGAAGAGCTATTAAGCGGGTTATCAAAATACAGATATATACAGAAAGAAAATTTTAAACGAAGGAAACTTTTTTTGGAGAATTGGAAAATTTATTGGACGTTGTTGGTTTGATGGCTCGGAATGTATTTGTGAGGATGAGGCAGTCCTCGATTCAGTATATTCGATATATATATATATATATATATATATATATAATATAATATAATATAATGTTTTGGCATCATAAAATAATCATTTTATATGTCCGAAAACAAAAGATTTTATCTCGGGAGATGAAGATAGCACCTAGAACCATGTCGCGTATTTTAAAAGATGACTTAGAACTTGCAGCCTACTATGTTATACATGTTATATACATAAAAACCTTCCCGTTGAATCATTCTATCTATTAAAAAAAACGCATCAAAATCTAAAAATATAAATATATTAAAACGATTAGAATAGGGTCGTGAGGTCTAGTTCACAATATAGCCTTGCTGTACTTTGAGAAAATCGGCTTTACTATCCTGCAAACTGTGTCCCGATGTAGTCAGGCAGGTAAATAGGTAGGTCCGAAGTTTTTCAGGTAATGTCCCGGTGTAGTCAGGCAGGTAAGTAAGAAGATCAGATCCACAATCCTGTTGTTGTTAATAAAGGTAGTATATTTACCGTAGCGAAGAACCCTGGAATCAGCAACCAGACATTTTGGTATTTGTCCGATTTCATAGTTTGACTGCGACATCACGGTTGCGAATTGACGGTACGTAGTGAGGAAGAAAAAGCGCGATTTATGCAAAACTAGCAATCAGTGGTGAGGCAGTCATACAAAATAAGCAGTGAATATGAGAAAAACAATTAAATCGCACAGTTGAGCGTGAAAGATAAAATAATAGGTACATTCAATATTTTAGGTTTAAATATAATGATAATATTTCTAATTTTTAAATAGAATAAAAGTAATATCTTTCGTATGCAACGTATAGCAATACAATATACAATATACATAATAGGCAATTGAGGGAATTATGAAGTCGGTCAAACATATAATTTTTGACCGTTACAAGATTAATTTGATAATTTGAAATATGGATTATTATCAAATCAGTGTAATCACAATAAAATCAAGAAAACCATCAATAAGTTTTACTTGTACACCTCATACATGCATTAGAAATAATAGATGTACAATTTGATGAACTATGTACATACTTGACTGACAATAATAATCGTTGTAAAGTTACTTAGTGTCATGGGATACTCTTCCCAACTTACCTGTCCGGTAGTTGTGGTATAGTATACGGGTACGCGACCCCGGCTTCCCTAGCTATTACTGTCCTATCCCTTGCCCCACTTTCCGGTAAATATACTACCTTTATTAACAACAACAGGATTGTGGATCTGATCTTCTTACTTACCTGCCTGACTACACCGGGACATTACCTGAAAAACTTCGGACCTACCTATTTACCTGCCTGACTACATCATCGGGACACAGTTTGCAGGATAGTAAAGCCGATTTTCTCAAAGTACAGCAAGGCTATATTGTGAACTAGACCTCACGACCCTATTCTAATTGTTTTAATATATTTATATCTTTAGAAGTCTGTTTTTCTTGATTTGAAACGCTCCCTACTAAAAGTTTTACACTACCCGGACCGGAATAGCTTAGTATTTCCGGAAACCCCCCATCGAAATGAAATGATTGAGTCGTAAAATAAAATTTATTTGCGTTTATTAATAGCATTTAAATGTTGAAATGTTTAATTCAATGTTTACTTTTTTATAATAAAATTCCGTGGCATAAAAATATAGTTTCATTCTTGTGAATAATGTTATTTATTCTTTTTTTATTATTCTTTTATACATCCGCTTTTTAGTATCCAGCGACACTCTTTTCCAATTTTGGCAAGTAAACACCTTCAGGGTCGTATTTCGCCATCAGCTTTTCGAAGTAGTCCTTGTATTCCTCTCTCTTCACTATCTCCTCCAGGATTCGTGTGAAGTGCTTCTGCATTGGGCCACACTCCTTGCAACTGTCCTTTACCGATTCAACCATGTGACCTGCAAGAAAGTATAGACATGTTCAAAAATTTGTTTAATACGCCATTTTGCTTAGGTATTATTTGAAGCAATGTAACTTGGCAAATAATTGCTTGTACTTCGTTCTCTGGTGGTGTAACATAAGTTCTTTGAGAACTTACCACGGGACCGGATTGGCGTGTTGTGAAAGAGTCCGTAGATATTATTATTATATTACCTGAGCATTTCTAGATATTATAATATTAACTACATAATGTACCTTATTATTATTACTAATATTTATTTATTCACCTTTGGCGTGGGTTCCGAATTCATCACACGGGCTCGTTTCCAGCAAACAACCGAACAGACTTTCGACTGCTGCTTTGTTGCTAATCAGGTCTTCGTAGAAGGATGGGTTACTAGGGATATCAGTGTATTCTGCAGCTGCGAGGGCTACCGTCACAAAAACTGCTGCGATAATCTTCATGTTACTCCTAAAAAAATATTAAAACAAATTTTGATTGTGACGAAAAATGTTTTCATTCCAGGTATGGTTTGTCCAGTGTGTTTTTATGGAACCCTTCGTGTGCTAATCCGACTCGCACTTGACCGGTTTTTTTTTAATATATATTTACCTTTTGTATTCTCACAATAATATCTAGATTATCTATAACCACAGTGTATGCTCTTCTGAACTTTAAACCGAAGAGATGATTTATATATGAAACCACAAAACTTGTATTATGACAAAAAATAAAGACTTTTATTTCCTAATGCATTAACCGTTTAAGGCAAGTACTTTATTATAATGACGTATAATAATTTTATTATTTTGATTAATGTTTGGGGTAAAGTATTGCGTTAAAACTTAAAAGTGATACCTTTAACTGATACTTAACGAGCAATTTTTGTTTAAATATTTAGTACCTGGGTAACTTTTTTTTTATTTTTATGAAATGAACCAGGAAACGAGCAGACGGATCGCGATGATGGTAAGCAATTACCGCCGCCCATGGACACTCGCAACACCAGAGGAGTTATACTTGTAACTCCTTTGGTGTTGCGACTAGCGTTCTTGGTCCTAAAATCCCCAAGCCTCCTTGGACTTCCGATAACCCCACTCGGCGAAACACAACGCAAGCGTTATTTCACGCCGGTTTTCTGTAAGGAAGTAGTATTTACCCGGTCGAGCCGGCCCATTCATGCCGAAGCGTGGCTCTCCCACATTCGATTTCATGATAATCAGTTTAGTAGTTTTTACGTGAAACTGTAAATAAAATATCCCATGAGAATCGCACATTTCCCCGCGATAAAAAGTAGCCTATATCCTTTCTCAGACTCTAGATTATCTGTGTACCAAATTTCATTTAAATCGGTTTAGTAGTTTAGGCGTGAAAGTGAGACAGACAGACAGACAGTTACTTTCGCATTTATAATATATATGTTGCCTATATATAGATGTTGCCTGTGACTTCGTGCGTGCAAAAAACAAAGCAAAAAATGGAACCGTACATTTTGCCGGTCTGCCGCACATCTGTGCTTAATTTTAACAAAATCGCTCCAGTAATTTCGGAACCTATTAAATGTAAACAAACAAACCTATCCTCTTTATTATATTAGTATAGAAAATATATAGATTACTAATATGGTTCATTATAATCTGGGGGCACGGCAGTGCACCGCCAAGTCGAGCGCGAAGCAAACACTGCCGTACCATCCTTTACTGGAACCATTTCGCCGCATTTTCAGGCCCCTATTTGAGAACCTCTGGATAAGACCAGAACGCAGAAATTTTCGTCATCCAGTAAGCTATAATCACATACTTAAAATCCAAAATTTCAAGTCTGTAGGTCATTTAGTTCCGAAGTTAAGCGAAAGCAAAGTTTCGCATTTACGACACTCACTCACTCACTCACTCATGATCATCAAAATAGAACTAGTACTTCCCATAAACTCAGAGAGCTGAAATTTGGTACAGAGTTAGGGTTTAATGGCCACATAAAGGGAAAACTATAAAAACTAGGATAATCGATCTGGGGGCACGGTAGTGCCCCCGCCAAGTCAAGCGCGAAGCAAACACTGCCGTACCATTATTTACGGGAACCATTTCGCCGCATTTTCAGGCCTCTATTTGAGAACCTCTGGATAAGACCAGAACGTCGATCTGGGGGCACGGTAATGCCCCCGCCAAGTCGAGCGCGAAGCAAACACTGCCGTACCATTATTTACGCCGCATTTTCAGGCCCTTTCAGGCCAGACCAGAACGCAGAAATTTTCGTCATCCAGTAAAGTATAATCACATACTTAAAATCCAAAATTTTAAGTTTGTAGGTCATTTAGTTCCGAAGTTAAACGAAAGCAAAGTTTCGCATTTATGACACTCACCCAGTCACTCACTCATGATCATCAGAATAGAACTAGTACTTCCCATAAACTCAGAGAGCTGAAATTTGGTACAGAGGTAGGGTTTAATGGCCACATAAAGGGAAAACTATAAAAACTAGGATAATCGAAGATCTGGAGTACCTGGTGACCCTTATTAGAAAACACAAGAGCCCAACCAAACTATTAGAGATCGACATACTGCCTTTGTAACGTAGTTACATTTTATTTAATTAAATTTCGTTAAAATCGATACCCTCAACGCCATCTATGGTATATGGCGGTAACTACGGTTATAGGTTCAAGTCGTCATTCTCAACGCCATCTATGGTATATGGTGGTAACTACGGTTATAGGTTCAAGTCGTTAATCTCAACGCCATCTATGTTACATTGAAGTAACTACGGTTATGGATTCAATAGTTATCGACTTATTGATTTGAATCTAATTCTTTTGCAATTTAAATACCATAATCTTTTTAAATAACTTAAATTACACCAGTTTTGCGTTATTAGGTTATTATTCTAAATAACTCAATATATTTCTACTGTGGCAAAAACTCCTAGCTGTATAGTCAACTGTAATAAAAAAAAAACTAAGTAGCTATAAAAGGGGCCTCAGCTAATGTCACTTTCTTTTTCGTCTTATCGCTCGTAATAACTATTTTCCAAGATGTAGTTATTAATATATTTCAAACCCGCCTTTAAGGTGAGTCTGTGTATATCTGTGTCGTGTAACTCTTGTAATTGTGTAGATTCCGCTTTATTAATTTTATATTGTTATTTTCCAAATTGCTTATATCAAATTGTAGGTAAATGTCAAAATTGATTGGTGGAACACGTGGAAGTTCCCCGTATAACTAATTAGATGCTAATATCATGGTGGGCCTGTTTTATCAACACGCATTCTTAATCTCTCATCTAGTTACTTTTGATTTCCATATTGCGTGGTTGTAAATTTGTAACCTATCAAACTTTTTGTACCTACATCATGTAATTTTGCCTTGTAAACCTTTCATTATTTTTTTTAACATTTAAAACTGTAAGGGACCACAGCCCTGATCTCGAGGTTCCGGGATCACGGCTGCGGCACTGAACAGCTCTGCATATCTGGACTTACCATTCCAGGGTTCTAAGTTCCGGCTGGAAAAGCTCCTGTTTGGGGCTCCCAACGATTCCGCCAGATACCATTGTTCCGGTTTGGACAATACCAAGAAACAACAACATACCAAGGACTGTCGGCCTGAACTTGGCCTTTAGCAGTGACGGACCCTCTACACCGGATTGCGGACCGTGGGAAACGGACCTGTTCCTGGCTTCCTTCTACCAGCTAAGTGCCGTGTGCCCAATTATCCCCAAACTCTCCTCTATCACCAAGGGCTGAACCAGACTTTGCCGGCTAATCAACCCGCGACCCCCCTTCTAGTCATTTTAAATTTTAAATATATAATTGTTACAGTAAGACTCGTGTTTCTTTAATCACACCCGTAACGCCTTTACAAAAAAATATTCAACAAAATGGTGGGCCACTTCATTTGATGTCAAAAATCGAAGGTCTGAAGTATCTGATGAAGAACCCTCCGCTGGTCTCAGCTGATTAGAGATATGGTAATGCCCCCTTCTACTATTGGACATAAAAAAATCGACTGTCATTGCAAAAATCCATTGAAGTGGGACACATCTTCTAATTTAATCTAGCCCGTAGCGTCCCACTGCTGGGCGAATGCCTCCCCTTCTGCTTTTAATACGCATATAAATAAAATTAAAGGAAAACTCTGGATAAGACTGGACTGGCTTTTATACTTATACTTACAAGTTTACAAGAAGAAATAGTCGAACAATTAACTTTATTCTACTCGAACATTACACAAATTACACTAAAATCTAGTAAAATTAATCAATATTCCTACGTTTCTACAAAAAGAAGTGAAATCCCACCAAAAACATTCTGTAAAAAACTAGCCAAGTCTCGATGGAGCTGCTTGTTTATCTCTAAAAAGTAATGAAATCTAGACAAAGTCGTGCCAAGTCTAAGGATCCTTACTGCGATTTATTTATTATTATAGTTAATGTTGTGTGACTTGGCCGTTGAAGAGTACACAAGGGTACAAAAGAGGCTCCATGACACCATTGCTCCAATACATATGTTATACAATCAACAACAGCCTAAAATAAGACACTAGCGTCCAATTACCAATAACAGTATGGGCTATTATCTCGCTTAACAAACATAGGTAGTTACAACAGATATAACATTACGTGTAAACAAAATTGACTTGTAACGTATAAAGAATTTTCAACGGCCAAGTCACACAACATTAACTATAATAATAAATAAATCGCAGTAAGGATCCTTAGACTTGGCACGACTTTGTCTAGATTTCATTACTTTTTAGAGATAAACAAGCAACTCCATCGAGACTTGGCTAGTTTTTTACAGAATGTTTTTGGTGGGATTTAAAAGTTTACTTTAATCATTAGAGTTATCTCAATATTAAATTTTGGTAGGTAAACAATAGGTAAATCCCAAGTTTTTGTTTTAGAGGATTTTGGTATTTAAATAATCTTACTTGTATATTAATCTTACTTATATATTTTTTCCGACAGACTCAATTCTTTTAAAAGAAAACTTAAATACAATATCAATAATAATAAGCATCATAATAGTAGCAGTAAATAAATTGTAAATTTTAGTATTGTCTGTTGAACACTATGTCCTTTGTTATTTTTGTTTAGTTTGTAAGAAGAAAGTTATTTGTTTTTGTTACATTTTATCATCATCACATTATAGAACCATTAATTATCATCTCATATTTCATATTCACTATCGCCAACGCAATTTGTACTTCACCTATCTTTAGAACTAATTTTATCTTTAAGTAATATATTGATTTGTTTTTCAACAATGTACCAAATGCTGTTCTGTTGGTGAGTCAATAAAATAAAATAAAATAAAATAAAATAAAATAAAATAAATAAAAATAAAATTATATATTTTATTTAAAGAAGAAGGGGCAAACCGTCCCCACCCTTGTAGCACTACAAGACATAATATATCAAATGAAAGGGCTTAAAAAGTGTGTAATATTATGACGAAAAATCTCTAAACCATGGGAGAAAAAAGTTAATGAGGGTTAAAGGTTAAAAAAAAGTTTAAAAAATCATCCTGTATTATTGCACCATTTTATAGTGTTGCTAATAAGGAACAGTTTTTGGAAAGTAATACAGCAAACGTCATAAAAGTGGTATATTTTGATAAACTGCCTCATATTTTGAAGAAATGTATGGAATAATAATAAAATACTAAAAAAAAGCAATTTCCTTAATTATTTTGATAAACTGCCTCATATTTTGAAGAAATGTATGGAATAATAATAAAATGCTAAAAAAAGCTATTTCCTTATTTTTTTCGCACATAATTACTTTATAGAAATTGTTTCTTACTTGCGACGCTATCGAATGGTGCAATAATACAAAATGTATTTTTTTCTTAATTTGCGGGTTCGAATCCTGGCCTGGAAAATTGGTTTATATAAAATCTAATGATGCAGATAAAACAATTATATTAAAATACATATAATTAAAGCAAAAAATATTTTAAAACAATAATTATGCACTGAAAAAAAGGTAAAAAGAAACATATTATATGGTGAACAATTTCTAGGCGTTGTAAGAGAAGTCTAAAACCAAGTAGGAATAGCAATTAAGCCCTATGGAGTGTCGAGTCCGACTTGATAAAAACTTAAACTGCATCATTAGATTTTTAATAACTCAATTTTCCTAGCCAGGATTCGAACCCATAGATTGTTAAAAAAATATACATCGTGTATATTGCACCATTCGATAGTGTCGTAAGTAAGAAACAATTTCCAGAAAGTAATTATGTGCGAAAAAATTAAGGAAATAGCTTTTTTTAGCATTTTATTATTATTCCATACATTTCTTCAAAATATGAGGTAGTTTATCAAAATATACCACTTTTATGACGTTTGCTGTATACCATTACTTTCAAAAAATTGTTCCTTATTAGCAACACTATAAAATGGTGCAATGAACAGGATGATTTTTTCAACTTTTTTTAACCTTTAACCCTCATTAACTTTTTTCTCCCATGGTTTAGAGATTTTTCGTCATACAATAAAATTATTCACTTTTTAAGTCCTTTCATTTGATATATGTCTTGTAGTGCTACAGTAGTGGGGACGGGCTCCATACAAAAATGCCCCTTCTTCTTTGGTTTCAAATTTTTTAAAAATGTGAAATATATTTTTTGTGATTTTTTTTCGTTTTTATAATTTGCATGCCTAAAATCCGTCTACGATGAGTTCAAGAGTAGGTTTATATTTATTTAACAGCAAAGTAATAAACCTAACCAAGAGCATAGTCAGGATATATTTAAGAAGGGTTTCGTAACTATAAACGCTAAATAAGTTTTTTCAAATTACTTCAACAGTTACTGTCCGATTTGGTTCAAAATAATTTTCCTAAAGAGTTTTTAGCATGATCTATCAGCGTAGAAAATTGCAAGTGTCTAAGTCTTATATGCCAGGGGCCAACTTATAACTCACTTTGGAGGCCGATTACTCAAAAATGGTTGACTTTATAAAATAGTTACGTACAAAATCTTGCCTTTATTTTAAAATACCTATTCAACGATACCCCACACGATGGGGTAGATAGAAAAAAAAATCATCCCCACTTCACATGTATGGAGAGCCACCCCTAAAATATAAAATTATTATTATTTTATGATGATCCGAGATCTATACAAAATCTATGATTTTACCAAATTTTATCCATTTATATTCATAATTACCGACGCTAAATTAAATAAGCATTTATTCGACTTTTTTAAGAACTGTACTACCACATACAATATAACAAAATATAACAAAACATGCGTAGTTTCACAATAAGATAAACAAGAATCAAACAAAAAAAAACTTAGTAACAAAACATAGAAATAGGATAGGTATATTATCAGACAAAAAGGAAAAATAATGTTTCATAGGGAGGAGAAGGTCATGAGGCGCTACTGTTGCCACTGTCCCTGGTCTTCCGTGATCCCCTATCCCCGTAACATCGTAAAGATAAAATCGGTGACACAATATGTTTATTAAAAAGTTTGTGTTTAAAGTTTATATGTATACAAGTAATAATAATAATAACTCCCACACCGATCTCGGTGACGGACGTTAGTAATATATATTCTTTGGTGACGGTGGCCGGTTTCATTGAGTCGGTCGGTGGCAGGAGTAATTTTTTATAGTGCCCAAGTGTGTGCGCAGTACACAAGAGCACTCTCTCTCTTCCTTTTACTCTCGTAACCCAGTGGGACGGATGACCGACACGACTGGCGAGAGATCAGGCGCAGGACCGACTTTTTACATGCTCATCCGACGCATGGATCATCTTTCTTATCAGACAATCAGGTGATCAGCCTTTTTGTTGTTCCCTTGTGGGAATCGAACCCACGACCTCCGAGTCGAGAGCCAATGCTCGAACCACTAGACCACGGAGGCTGTTTACAATTTATACAAGTATAGTACAATGGTCGGAAGGTGTTTTGGGTTTATGTTATAGACTAGCTTTTGCCCGCAGCTTCGCTCGCGTCAGAGGGAAAGCTTGTTCGGGAAAACACCAATACCAAAATTGAATACATAATGGTGTAGGCACTGCACAGCCGTATCAGTTGTATTTTATTTGAATGTTTCCTACGACTTCGTAGGTACGCTCAAGAAATCTACCGAGAACTGTACCATAAATAAAATTTAATAAGCTGCAAAAAGTATTCTGTGTTAATTCTGCTTAACCTACTACGGACTATCATACCTGATTTCATCAAAATTCTTTACGTGTTTTCTTTACTTTACTTTATTGCATGTAAAACTAAACATATTATTATGTACCTACATACAAACTTTCGCGTTTAGGTATAATATTAAGTAAGGATTTCTTTGTAGCCGATAATTAGTATTTTAACGATTTCGAAAATATTTTCAATGGGAAGACGTTGTGGACTTTGAACTAATTTGGATTGTGATCGTCCATCCTAGTTGGGACCACGACAGAGTTTGAGAGAGAGATGAGTTAGCAGTACGACCACGAAGCCATCTAGCTTCTCACTTATTCCTCATATAATAATCATGATTAGGATTAACCTAGGTAAAGTTTTAACCAATTCAAATATCTGGTTATTTTATAGCATTTTATACTACGTTATTTTTTATATTGATAAAACTTTTTGTAGGTATGAACCGATTGAATTGAAATACCTACGCAAAATTATAAGCAGAGCTATCCTAATGAGCCTAATTCCTATCCGCGTGGAACCCGTAGGTAGTTAGGTAGGTACCCAAAAATTTTGCGCGATAAAAAGCGAGTCCTATGTATTTATCCAAGGGCTAAACTACTACGGTAACAAATTTTATAAAAATCCGTTCCGTAGTTTCTGAGATTAGCGCGCACAAACGTACAGATCAAAAATCTGGGTTAAAAACTAAAAACCTATGTATTAAACACTGATAAATCAAGCACAAATAAATTAAATATTACATATTATAACAACAAAAGAAAAAGAAATATAATACCTACACTCAAAGTATTCTACTGAAATCATAGATATATAATATTAAAAAGAGGACTGAAATAGTATGTAATATAATAAGTTTTATGAATATAATAATTAATATAGCAATCGCAAATATTTAGGTGCCTAGTTTTTCAAAGAGATTTTCATCAAATTTAACTTTGGCATTCTTGTCAGATTTATTTTTCAACATGATGACAATATATTATGTCAAAATAAAAATAAAGCTTCCCACTCACGGGCTATCGATTGCTTCGATCAAATTGGAAAATAATTCGTATTTGAAAGTAAATTGCTAACGACAAACTATTACACAAAATGATTAGTGTAAGACCTACCAGCTAGTGGAACAAAATTTACGCGTATATATACGAGTTTCATATAAAAAGTATAGTAAGGTGGTCCTAGGATCTCAGACTATATTTAATTTTTCTCTCAACCGATTTACTTGCAACTACGAACCCAGTAAATGTTTAAATTGTAAAGACTAAACTGATCGATCGCTTGTGTGTGGGAAGCTTTATATCAAAAGCACTAAGGAGTATTTATATCAACTTAAAAGCAAATCGCTCCCAAGCAACTTTCTTTCCCTTTTTATTCCCGTTAGCGGACGAATTTCAATAAACTATGATACACGAATTCCATCAATTCTGTTACATAATGTTTGTGCAAAATATGAAGTAGATTGGACCAAGGAATCACGTTGCCCCATACAAACTGTTTTACCCCTTTTCACCCCCTTAGGAATCGAATTTTGAAAAATCCCTTCTTATCGGATCCCTACGCATTACAAAGAGCAAGCCCTGCAAGTTTCAGATCTCTAGGATCAGCGGTTTTGGCTGTGCGTTGATCCGTCAGTCATTCAGGACAAAGGATTTTATATGTATAGATTAAACAGCATAATAAAAATAAAAATTAAATTTAAAGTAATTATATACAACTAAAGTGCGACGTTATGAGAATAATAAGACATGTTTGCCTAGCTAATTAAAACGTATATTTGGAGTCCTAATAAGTAAGATTTAAATTTTATTTTAAATTTTGTGTAAACTTTAAAGCCCAATACGGCGATAGGAGATTCTTCCATACTTTACAAGAAATATGTCTAAAGCTTCCTCTGAATGCAGCGGAGTTGACAGTTGACAGATTAGCAAATAGTTTAAGCCCCTAGTAGAGATGGACAGCTGACTGTCTCCAGCCCACTGCAGTTTATTGTAAAAGTAGGAAGGTGTTTTGAGTTTCATGACTTCAAAAAGAAGCGTGACGAAGTGTAATTGTCGACGATAATCCATGTTGAGTCATCACTCGCTATTTATATACGGAGAAACATGAATTCTAGGGGGGATGGTCAAACAGTATCTAGCACATGCGTTTTGATCTTTTTGGATTATTTTTTTGATCTAACCAGAAGACATGGCCCTGTAACGACATCCACATAATTTAATTTAGAAAGGACAAGAGATTCGCAAATGGTTACACGTAACTCTTTAGGCAAGAAGTTTCTAATATTATACAATAATTTTAATCTGTAGAAGCAATTGCTTATCGATTTGACCGTGTGCTTTACAAAATATAAATTTTCATCCATAATGATTCCCAAATTTTTAGCTTCCTGACTCTTTAGATTTCTTCACCTTTTATGTAAACAGATAATTAAGTGTCACATTTTTTTTTTTTACTTGATGTTTGAAGCCCAGAACCATATATTTAGTTTTAGATGGGTTTAATACCAAAGCGTCAGCTTCTGACTATTCAACTATTCGCCTTAAATCATCATTTAACCACTCCACGGCCTTTTTTAAATTACCTGGTTTGAAAGAGATGTACAACTGAATAATGACATTCAATTGTACATCACCCAACACATACGTCACTGTAAACATCATATATGAATATGATGTTTACAGTGACGTATGTGTTGGGTGATGTCTGCGCAGTAAATGCAAAATATCTGAGGTCCGAGAACTGATCCTTGAGGCACGCCCCTATCAACACTACATGGTTCCGATCGTGTGGGAACGCCCTCAATATTACGAATTTCTACGACTTAAGATCGATTTGTGAGGTAACTGGAGAACAAGGAAATTACATTATCATCAAACCCGTAATATTTTAGTTTGGAGAGTAACAGGGAATATTTATAGTATCGAAAGCGCGTGAGTAATCGAGTAGAACCAGAATAGTTCCCTCGCCTGCATCTTGTGCGTTAAGTATGTTGTCAACAACATCAAGAAGTGCAGTGGTCGTACTGTGACTTTAACGAAAACCTGAGTGTATTATCGGCATTATTATCTAGATACTTAGTTATTTGTCCGTAAAGGACCTTCACAAGTATTTTCGACATACATATTTATTGGTCTGAGTTCTTTTAAATCAGTCACTTTGTCTTTTTTGGGTATACCTCTTATTAATATTATATATCTATGGGTTTCACTATACTGATCGGTGCCACATTTTAGGAAAGGAGCCAGTTTTGAGGGAAGTATTAATAATTTTAGTTATAGTCTTGAGGCAGATATCAGAACGACTGATCAATAAAAGCATGTCCAATGACAGACCATCAATACCTATTGCGTTTGATTGCAGTGATTTAAAAATTTTCAACACTTCATTGTTGATTGCTCTAGAAAAACGAAATATCTCGGGGCCAAATGAGTTGGTATCAAAGTAAGTAAATGTGGATGGTGGAACAACGTTGCTGCTGGGGACGTCCAGAAAGAAATTGTTAATGAGAGAGTACGGTCGCAAAGATGCTGTGGAGGTGAAAAATCCGATTTACTTTTATTTAAGTTTATATTATCCTTTAAATGTTTCCACATTTGTTTCGGCGTATTGTTATTAGAATTTATATAAGTATCGAAATATGCCACTTTTTCTCTGTATAAAGCCTGAAATACCTCTCGTTTAATTCCTTATAATAGTTAATATGTCCCAATTTTTCGGTATTACGAGATCGTCTGTAAGTATCGTCGCGTAGTTTCATCATAAGTTTAATTTTGTAGGTAATCTACGGGTCCTGTCGTTCTATAATTGTTAATATCATACCAGGGGCAAGTAAGTCAAATACCGCAAGGACGCTGTCGCTAAAGTATTGTGTCATGTCATTTACGTCTGTCATATTCGTTATAAAATGCCGGTCAACAGTACTAATGATATCATCTAGGGAAAGTTAATATCCCGAATAGGTGTAAATTCAATTTTTGTAACTGCACGTTTTATTTTAGGGATGTCAATAAAAAACGAGAGGAATTCATGACTGCTTAGGTCAGCTATGTAGTCGGTCGATACTTGGTCAAGGTCAGAATTCGTACAGACGAGGTCGATAAATGTTTCAGTGTTGGAAGTAAAATGCGTAGTCTCACGTCTTGTACATTGACGCAACCGGTGGATGGACAAAAAGTCATTTAACATTTTGTAACTATTATTTTCACGGTTCAGCTAGTTTATATTGAAATCTCCAGTTAAATATATAATGTCCTGAGAAGGTAAAGTAGTAATAGTGCCAGTTAAGGAATCGAAAAAACATTTACAGAGTGCCAAGGCGGCCGGTATGCTGTACCAATAACAATAACATTTCCGTTAGCCTTTATCGACAGCCGCATTTGCTCGACGTTAGGTGGTGATGTGTAGCGCGTGTATGCTTGTATTGTTAAACCCTTCCTAATGTAAGCCTACACCACCTCCCAGGGTTGCCAGAATTATCTCGTACTAGGGCTGCCAAATATCTCGTACTGTCAATACAAAATCTTGTAAAAGTATACATTTTTTAAATCTCAGACCCTAATTTACACTATGTACTATAACTAGCTAGCCTGGGGGTAGCAATATTCTTTAAGTTTTGGACCGCCAAATGAAAAACTAAAAAAAAACATTACTCTATGTGGTTAATATTTTTTTGATAATTTTACCAAAATCTTAAAAAAATATTATTAACTTCTTTATAGAATACTTTAATATAAACTTTAGTGTCATATATCTAGCGGATGTTCCCCGGTCAACAACTAAAGATACATTTAGTGATGAGGTAATGAATCTAGTGATGTGCTTTGTCGAGTTCGTGGCATGGACATATTATATTCTTTTCTTTTACTTAATGGTTTTGGTTTGTATTAGCAACATTGTTAAAATCTCGTAAAAAAGTGTACGAGATTTTTTTTTCTCGTTTCTCGTACTGAGACTGCTAAATCTCGTAAAGGTACGAGATTTCTCGTACATCTGGTAACGCTGCCACCTCCGCGCGAGCGCACGGCGTCCTGCCGGGGTTTGTGCACCAGCCGGTAACATGGGACATTGGGTGCGCGACCGTCTTCTCCGGGTCTTATCCACGTTTCGTTAATGGCGACTAAGTCGCAATTCTGTCTATTCATGGCAACAAAAAATTCCTCATGCCGAGATCCTAGGGAGCCGGGATTTAAAAAACTAACTTAAACTTTCTTGAGTTTAAGCATTTTTAAATGAAGTATCTATTTAATAATATACTTACAATGTATAAATAATAATTTTTAATATTTTTAATAATTGACCGGTATTATCCAATTTATATTGAGCATAGTAAAGTATTATAATATTATATTGTATAAATATTGAAACACTTGCATAACAATGATATAAAATTGTACATATGTAATTAAGTAATATTACGAGTAAAAATAATAAGTAAAGATAATTAGGTACGCAATATTGTAACAGCTTATGAAAAAATTAAAATAACCTGACGGTTTAAAATGTAATTCAAATTTATTCCGTTTTTTCCCACTCCAGTTTCAAAGCAATTGTTATGTTTATTGTAATGTTTTCAAAGGTATTTTCCTTAAATTGCAAAAATATATTATATCAAAATGATGTACTATATCAAAATATTTTTATTTGCAATTTATTTAAATTAATAATATACGGGATGAAAAATTATTAAGAGGACATAGAAGTATGTTAAACTGGATGATTTTTTAATCCACATCAGTAAAAGCGGGGTACATAGGTACATGAAATAGAGTATGAAGTAGAGTCAGCTTGATAAAACGTTATATTCTAAGAGCCGGTGGGAGGTCGACCTTCACCGATCTGATAACCAGATGAGACATATTTTTTATCAAATATAATTTATAAACAAATATGCCTATAATTACTTGCCTATCTAAAAGTGCTCATGACTATTTTTAATTAAATTAATTTTAATCGATTTTTTTTCATCACTTTCATTCTTTTGATAACCAAATGAATTTTATTTCACTGTTAGTTTTTAACACACAGAATATGCCTCAGTAGGCTTGCCTACTCATTTTTGTGTATAGCTACCTGGCAAGCCGATGTGAACAGGTAAGTCAATATAGGTGACTCCATCGTTCTCTAACTTAACGAAAGTTATATCAAATTTTAGATTATTTTATTACAAAATCAGTCATATAGACTTGCCTGCAAAAAATCATACTTAAAGTACTGTTGTTGCCTAGCTAAAAACTTTTAGAGTTTTAGCCATCTGATAGGTGTGAGAGAGAAAGTAGAGCGTCCGAAGTCCATGTGGTAGAACAGGACACAACATATCAGCTGCAAGCTACCTGACCGTTGAATGTATCCGAGTGCGCATGCTCGTGTACATGTGAGTGACAGAGACAGCATTTATTTACACTTGTCATTAATTTTGAACTCCAATTTATTATACCTAATTTCGATCACAATTTTTATATTATTTCACACTATACGTACTTACAGCTATGCAAAAATCAAAAATAAATAAGTTAAAATATTAATATAATATTATTTTATTAATATATTGATAAATAAATAAAAAAAAACTAATTCAACAAAACTTTTTATAATTTTAAAGCTAAATTGTAAAATTAAAAAATCTATATTTTTTATTTAGGATTAAATAGAGAATAATTTATTTATTATTTTAAATTAAATAAATGCCGTAAAGCGGGAAAGAATAAGTGTTACTTTTAAAATATTAGTATAAAAAATAAAAAATAATAATTTAGAAAAAAATAATTAATAGGTAGCTTGCAGCTGCTATGTTGTGTCCTGTTCTACCACACGGACTTCGGACGCTCTACTTTCTCTCTCGCACCTATCAGATGGCTAAAACTCTAAAAGTTTTTAGCTAGGCAACAGTACTTTAAGTATGATTTTTTGCAGGCAAGTCTATATGACTGATTTTGTAATAAAATAATCTAAAATTTGATATAACTTTCGTTAAGTTAGCAGAACGATGGAGTCACCTATATTGACTTACCTGTTCACATCGGCTTGCCAGGTAGCTATACACAGAAATGAGTAGGCAAGCCTACTGAGGCATATTCTGTGTGTTAAAAACTAACAGTGAAATAAAATTCATTTGGTTATCAAAAGAATGAAGGTGATGAAAAAAAATCGATTAAAATTAATTTTATTAAAAATAGCCATGAGCACTTTTAGATAGGCAAGTAATTATAGGCATAATTGTTTATAAATTATATTTGATAAAAAATATGTCTCATCTGGTTATCAGATCGGTGAAGGTCGACCTCCCACGGTCTCCTCTACTATTATTTTACAACATCGGACTACCAATTTAACACGTCACAGTGTTTGAGAGAACTCCTCCGAAACGGCTTGACCGATTTTTATTAAACTTGTATTGTATTGGGTATGTTTGAGAATAGGTTGTAAGCTAGTAGATATAATAACATAATGTGCTTGCAAATAGGTGCTATTATAAAATATTAGGCGTTTTTAAGTTATTATATTTTGTTTATTCATTTATTTACTATTTATTAAAGTCATCTAAAACGTACGAACGTTTTATTAAAATATCTGTGAATGGTAAGTAAAGCACTGCATTTCTGCCTATAAGGAGCGCACGCCCCTGGTATACAGGTTTAAATAATGAACTAACAAAGTCACTTAAAACGTATATATTCATGAATTCATTAAAGATGAAAAGTTGTAGGTGTACGTTGGTGTAGGGAGTATTATAGAGAGTAATATATTTCCGTTGTCTGGTATCTGTGATACAAGTTCTTCGCATACTTAGCACAGGACCAGATTGACGTGGTGTGGAAGCGTCCATAGATATATTATTATAATACTTTTTATGTATTGCTATTACAAATTCTAGAAAGCATTGATTATAATATTCGTATTCGGCAAGTTTGAGATGATCTACACCTCGAATTTCAGCCTGTATAAGGTATTTTATTAACTGACACATAAGGGCTTATATAATTTATATGACATTCCAGTTTATTACCTTCAATGTTATATGCTTTATATACTTAGGCATCTCTCACTTTATACACTTTAGTACTCTTTTTAGTAACTTTAGTATCTTTAATTATAGCCAGTGCTCCCGTGCTTCCAGCTTCTTCAGGTCAGTGTGAAATTTTTAACCCGACTACGGCGAAGTCAATAGGAAGGGTAATGATTTTAGCAGCATATGTATGTATGTTTGTTCCATCGTAGCGTACTGATCCCATTATAATGAACTAGCTGTTGCCCGCGACTTCGTCCGCGTCAACTGACGGCGCAATAATGCATTAATTTCGACCAAATTTGATTACCATAAAAAAAATTATAGTGAGTCAATTCGTATACTGTAGCGTACATTTTTAAGGTCATTTAAAGAGGAATAATTCTTTTATACATATTTTTTGGGTAACTTGAACTCTTTACGTAGCGCACGCAACGGAACCCAACTAACATTTTGGTGCTAAGGGAAACCTTTTTTGACACTTAAAGTATTATAAACGACATATAAGAGCTCCGACAATAGCTTTAGACTCTACTGCAGCGTTAGGAATAAATAATTGTAAGGTATCTGCTTATACTTACAAACGGTTAAAGTTCTTAAAAGGAGTTAGTTATATACCTTGTACCACCTAACGAGTTCTATGGAGCCCTAAGAGCTAAAAGAAAGTTATAGTAGTGATAACTATAGATATTATAGAGCTATAGAAGTTAAAGAAGTGATAACTATATGTATTATAGGGCTATAGAAGTTAAAGAAGTGATAACTATAGGTATTATAGAGCTAGATGCTGCAAGCATCAGACACCACCTTTAAATCATTACAGGTTGTATTACTCCTACATTATAAAACTCCAAGTGGCATTAAAAAGCTAGCTATAGTTTTTTTAACACTGCGTTAGGAATAAAAGAGTTATCAGGAACCTTAGGTAATGTAGAATTAACGCCATTAAATAAACATAACCTATAAAATTTTAAAAGTAAAAATAAGGTCAAAATATTATTTTCCGACTTATTGATTTACATTATTTACTGTTTTCAATTAAAATATACATAGACGTACTGAAAATTGTTATTTACAACCACAAATAAAATAAAAAAATGCCGTGGCAGTGATTTATTTTACTTAATAATATGAAATGTTGTTTATTTTTGAGGCGCTTCAAAATTGAGATGAAAACTAGTATATATTATCACAGAATACTTATCACCGCAGTGAGAATTCATAATTATGTAACTGATAATGTATTAAATTATTAATTGATGTCGGCCATGATTGTCGGCCAGGAATATGCGCACTGCTATTATATTTTATCATTTTTGATGGTAATAGAAACGTAAAGTAAAAACAAAACTTTGGGTGATATTTATTACTATTTATTATGCACAATATACGATCGAGCTATAAATAGTATCGTAGGAGCACTCATATGTTGTTAAAAAAGTTAATTGAGTGAATTTTATAACTTATTTAAGGGTGCAGTTGTAACCTGTGTATACCTAAAATGGTAAATACTACTTCAATAGCACTATTGTAACTCTTTATTCCCACCTTTTTATCACTTTTCTACAACTATTATGTCACTTTAAGCTCTAAAATTGTGGGCCCAATTTAGGGTTATAAGACAGTTAAAGCGCGCTATACCACTAGTTGTTAGACCTTTTATAGAAACTTAGGTTTTTAAGTTTCTCTTAAGTAGCTCATTTAGCGCATATTATTATTACCAAAATGTTACTTGGGAAGTCCTCAAATATGAATAATTTTCCCTGTTTTTGCAACATTTTTCACTGATGCTTCGCTCCTTTTGGTCGTAGCGTAATTTTTATAGCCTTTCTCGATAAATGGATTATCCAACACAAAAATAATTTTTCAATTTGAACCAGTAGTTCCTGAGATTAGCGCGTTCAAACAAACAAACAAACTCTTCAGCTTTATAATATTAGTATAGATGAGGCGTCAATAGATTTATAATAATATTAGCCCGGGTAACATAGCCTATAATATAATATGCGCAGTCGGGTTTTAGTTTTTAACTTTTTTCTACGCGTATTTGATAATAAAGTCTGTTTATAAACTCTAATACAAAGGTCACTAGATAAGTTCTGTAATACGGCTTTATTTATTACAGTCTTTCAAAATAATTTCCATCAGAGCTAATACACTTATTCATTCGTAGAAACCAATCATCAAAAATTCGCTTCCATTTTTCTTCTGGAAGATCGGAGCAAGCCTGGTCCCAAGCTGCTAACAACTCCGAATCGCTAACAAATCTCCTTCCCTTGAGCTGGTCCTTAATGACTGGAAACAGACCGAATTCACAGGGCGCAAGATCAGGACTATACGGAGGATGTTCAAGCAGTTTTACTCCAACATCTTGTAAAAAACTTACAGTTTCATGTGACCTATGCGCAGGAGCATTATCGTGATGAAAATGCCAATTATCGAATCTTGAATTTGGACGAAGTTCTTTGAGTTTTTGGATAACCTTTTGCAAACTAAAGCAAACATTCTTTTGTGTACCAAGATGCTGTAACTGTACGCTGACTTTCCAAAACTATTCGATCTAAAATTCCTCGCCTTGTGAAAAATACAGCAATCATCTTTTTTTTTACTGACCGAGATTTTCGCACTTGAATCGGCGTAGGTTCATTTTCATACAACCAAATCTTGTTCTTACTTTTGGAGGGTACATCAAAATAATATAACCAAGTTTCATCACCCGTGATGATATTATTTACGTAGTTAGAAGTTCCATTTTCATACTCTTTTAACATTTTCTTACACCAATTCACTCTGCATATCTTTTGTTCTTCTTTTAAGTCATGGGGCACCCAAAGCGTACAAATTTTTTTCACTCCAATAATAATGTGCAGAATTTTATAAATGCTTGGTGCACTAATTTGCAGGACCTCTTCTATCTGCCTATAAGTTATTCGACGGTCTTCTCTTATCAGTTTTTCAATTTTTTCCACATTTTCTTTAGTGCAAACCTCCGTGGGACGTCATGACCTTGACGCGTCTTCTACACCAAAATTACCACGACTAAATTCCCGATACCACCGATAAATCGTTGTACGATGAGGACAGTTCTCTATCAGCACAGAACTCATTTCTTCCACACATTGATCAAGTGAGAGACCGCGAGCGAAGTTGTACCGCATAATAACGCGCAATTCCTCCTTTGACCACTCAGTCATTTTAATTAAATCAATATTATTTTTGTGCAATGTCTAATGAGTGACTATTGAAAAATTATGTATGTACCGTCGTATAATAAGTGTCACTTTCCAATAAAACTATTCTCATCTACACACAATTAAAAATATTGTTGTATTGCAGAACTTATCTAGTGACCTAGTATAACTGTGATATAATAGCAATGTTCTATTACTCTTGTTGCTACGTGTTTATCTAATACTAGATGTTGCCCACGACTTCGTGCACGCAAAAGTTAATTTCGCAGAAACCGTACCTACATTTTTCCGCGATATAAGCCTATGTCCTTTTCCGTGGTCTACTCTACATCTGTGACAAATTTCATCAAAATCGGTGCAGTAGTTTTGAAACCTATTCAATGCAAACAAACAAACCAACTTTTCATCTTTATTATATTATTATAGAAGATTTGGGTACCCAATGATAGACGAGTATATTAGTTGTATTATAATTGTAGTATTATTATCATATTAGAAATAGTGGCGAAGCGAAAACTTCCTTAATTTCACTCAATCGAGTTAAACATTAGACAATATAGAGATCAGAGTTGCGCTGTAAACGCAACGAGTAAAAAAGATGGACGAGTTAAAATAACATAGGTAGAAGAAACACAATATAATTTGTTGTAATTAAAGTACATGAGGTATTTTACAATATATCATATATGCCTCGACACGTAGTTAAATAGACTAGGCGACTAATGTTTTCACTGTATAAACGAATAGTAGGTACTCATAAATATACAGGAGATCAGAGTTGCGCTGTAAACGAGTAAAAAAGATGAACGAGTTAAAGTAATATAGGTAGAAGAAACACAATATAATTTGTTGTAATTAAAGTAGATGAGGTATTTTACAATATATCATAATATATGCCTCGACACGTAGTTAATTAGACTAGGCGACTAATATTTTCACTGTATAAACGAATAGTAGCTATTTACCAGACTGGATTTCCTATCAGCATCAGTACTACATCACTGGAATGTGAGAATGGTTGTTACGCAACTTTAAATCGATATAGATCCTAAACGGTCAGTCAAATCGAAAAATGTTGAGAGAAAACTAACAATGATTTTTAAATACCTATTCAACGATAACCCACTTGATATAGTTTGTTGACTTTCATTTTTTTCATTTTCACAATATGGCGTCCAGTAGTCGCCATATTGAATTTTCACTAACGTCATGTCTTTAGTGACACTCGCCGGACTAAGACAAATCGATTGACGTGTGAATCATAAAAATCGGCCCAGGCGTTTGGTCTGTATAGTGCTTCAAAGGAACATACATACATACATACATACATACATACATACATACATAGGCTGATAAACACATTACCACTCCTTTGCGTCGCGCAGTCGGGTAAAAAGATGAACGAGTTAAAGTAATATAGGTAGAAGAAACACAATATAATTTGTTGTAATTAAAGTACATGAGGTATTTTACAATATATCATAATATGCCTCGACACGTAGTTAAATAGACTAGGCGACTAATGTTTTCACTGTACAAACGAATAGTAGGTACTCATAAATATACAGGAGATCAGAGTTGCGCTGTAAACGCAACGAGTAAAAAAGATGGACGAGTTAAAATAACATAGGTAGAAGAAACACAATATAATTTGTTGTAAGTAATTAAAGTACATGAGGTATTTTACAATATATCATAATATGCCTCGACACGTAGTTAAATAGACTAGGCGACTAATGTTTTCACTGTATAAACGAATAGTAGGTACTCATAAATATACAGAATGATTTCTTAATCACCATCCAAACATTCAGGAACCGTCGTACCTAGCTGTGACGTCACGCTTAGGTAAAGGTGTATGAAATATAAGGCCGCAGGAACACATATTTTATGAATGTCTCCTAAATTTGTGCGTTTATAATTTCGTACTTACTTCAATTAATGTGTTTGTATATGATCTAAGTAAACTAATAATGTAGGTTAATTTTTTTAACCGACTTCCAAAAAAAGGAGGCGGTTATACGTTCGGCTGTATATTATATATATTTTTTTGTATGTTCAACGATAATTCCGCCGTCTGTGGACCGATTTTCAAAATTCTTTTTTCGATGTAAAGGGTATCCCAAGTTGGTTCCGTTTTCAAAAAAGTGGGGACCTGATGATTGGATCCATGAGGAATCAAGGGTACTCCTCGAAATTCATATAGACACATATCGTGATTTCAACTTTTTAAGAAGTAGTCCGAGCATGTGCTACCAAAAAGTAAGATTTTGCTCCAAGGTATACCCAGGATCCAAAAGTACAGAACAGAACTCCTGACTCCTTATAGATACGTGTTTTGGGATTTCGGCGTTGATTAAAGAACTGCAAGCATATGTCACCATGTCAATTAAAGTAATCATCATCATCACCACCACTATTACACCATTCATCATCGCATTATTTTGATATAAAAGGTATTTCTCATAGTAATTTAAACTAACACGGAGATCTTTGAACATTACTCTGCCGTTTATGGACCTATTTGCAAAATAATTTCCTGTTGTAAAGGGTTTAATTCGAAATTGGTCCTTTAGTCACTAAAGTGGAAATCTGATGATGCGATCCATGAGGAATCGAGGGAACTCCTCCAAATTTATATCGACACATATAGTGATTTTGACTTTTACTGAACTAACACAAGCATATATGTACTACCAAAAAATAAGATGTTGTACCAAGGTATACCCTGGATCGAAAAGCACTGAACAGAACTCCTCAGTCTTTAAGAATATTTTATGGATAGAGACGTTTAGAAATTTCGGCATTGTTTAAAGAACTGCAAGCATATGCCACTTTGTAACTTAAGTAATCATCATCATCTTAATAACAATACCTAATGGAAGCTTGGCGCGTATTCAATTATACATTCGATCGTTTATTTTAGACGTTTTTTAGACGTTTTAATAATAACTTAACAAAATATATCACTAAAAAGGGTGAAATTGTTATTTTTAAACAAAACTTCTTTCAAAGTAAAAAAACACAAAAAAGTCTGAAATAAAACTTATATTGTAAATAATTCCCCTTTTAAATTTGGCTAAAATTTTAACTATTTCTCTACTCAATCTTCTTAATTTTGAAGTTGGTACCAGCAAATATGAACGTAAGTTCTACGAGTATAAAATATTGTAGGATATCGTTTAGAGAAATAGTTAAAAATTTAGCCAAATTTAAAAGGGGAATTATTTCGAAAATAAGTTTTATTTCATACCTTTTTGTGTACTTTTACTTTGGAAGTCGGTTTAATTTTTTGTTTAAAAATAATACTAATTTAGCAAACAATTTTGAAACATTTTTGTACTTTTTAGATATTATATCTAATTACTAAGCATAAAATATATATTTTTATATTTTCCAAGTATGTAGTAGTACCTCAATATTTTTGAATATATAAATTTAACCATATTATATTTAGAATAGAATAGAAATATTATTTATTTGGTAAAAAAATAACACAACAAATAAAAAATTAACAACAAAACTATGTATTTTACCAAATTGGTGCTCACTCAGCGTATTATTGTTGCGAAATCGAAACGCTGATTTTCAGTGAGCACCATAACAAACAAACAAAAAGAATAATAAAATAAAACGAAAAATAAAATAAAACTAAAAACGCTCATATACGTGATAGAATGAGAACAATTAGTTAAAAATATAACGAGTAACACTTGTAAAATTAACATGACATTTTTAAAGTATGTAACAGATAAACTAGACAAAATATACAACCATTTATAGCAGCAATAATATGCAGTTTTAAATAATAACAAATACAAAACAGGAATAAAATAACATGAATACAGAACAATACAAGCATTAACATTCCTACAGAAGATAGAGTTTTAGATGTTAAGCGGGAGTAAATATTATATTTAAATTTTAAGATATAAATTAAAGTGGTCAGCGTTATAAATTTTACTGCAAAACTTATAACGATAAGTACTTTTCCATATTGACAAAGTGTTTTGGTGTAAGATATAAAACCATAATGAACAGAATATTTTTGTTCATTTAGTAGATAATCGCGTAATTTCCGTTTGAATGTGCCAATTTTAAATGTAGTCTCCCCTATTCTCTTACGATATATTACGAATACGTACTTGTCAATTGTTTGTGCTAGCCCCACAGATTCTTGGAGGTTGACCCACCTCTGCCTACTCCTAAAAGCTCTGCTGTCTCCGCTTGCCTAATGTAAATTGCGCGTGCGTATGACTGAAGACATACTAACATACCAGTGGCGTGGAGTTCCTATCTCCATTCCTATCGGCTTCCCTTACCACCTACCTTTTGAAGACCATCAAAATCATGGAGCTAGTAAAAAGATCCAAATCCCTACGTATTGCATAGGCTAGGGCTTACCTATGAGGGAGAACCAGCCTTCGCCACTGCAACCTTCTGTTAAAATAATATTAACGGTGCGCATTTTTTTGACAGATACAATGAAACTTTTGCTGTGGTTCCTGTCGTGCGTCGCCATAGCTGCTGCTTACGAGGATCTTGATGATGATTATTACGGGAAGATATTGAACGAGAAAAGCGCATTGGAGAATTTTTATAAATGCTTATTAGATCAAGCTCCATGTGATGACTTCGGCAATCACGTGAAAAGTATGCTTCATTTTTAGGGTTTCGTATACCAATCGATTATTATTATGGTATCCACACTTACTGGGAGAAGTCTCGAGTCGGCTGTCTCGTGATAAAATGTCTGCGCAAGAGCGAAAAGTACCTACTTATAGAACTTTGAAGATGTGCTTTAGGTTGACCGGCTTTAAATCGCATATTTTGGGTTCCGTACATCGTCTTGGAACCTTTATGGTTTCGTCATGTCCGTCCGTTCGTCTTCGGCTTACCGTTTAAACGATTAGTGCTAGAAAGATGAAATTTTTCATGGATAATTGATATGTGTGTTTACCACATTGAATAAGTGCTAAGATAAAATCATTAAAATATATTTTTGGGGTTCCTCCCTTACATGTAAAGTGGGGATGATTTTTTCTCGCTTCTACCCCATAGACGCATTAAATTACCTATAGAATACTTATTTATTGATACTCTATAGTGTAAAATATTCCCCTCCCCCCTCCCGTCTCTAAAAACTAAACGGCTGGCTTGAGATAATCTGAAAAAAATCATGATGGTAATCCATATGCTGAGCTTTGCAGGAAAACAACTTTGTTTGTCCAGGAGTTATCTACACTAATATTATAAAGAGGAAAACTTTGTTTGTATGTTTGTTTGTTTGTTTGTTTGTTTGTTTGTTTGTTTGTAATGAATAGGCTCAAAAGGTACTAGACCGATTTCAAAAATTCTTTCACCATTCGAAAGCTACATTATCCACGAGTAACATAGGCTAAATTTTATTTTGGAAAAAAATAGGGTTCCGTAAGATATTTGGGTTTTTCGGACACAAGGTGTAAAAAATCAACCAGAAAAGTTACTTATTTTGCGTACGCTGCCTAAACTATAAAAGATAGAACCATAAAATGTTCTAATTAATTGTAGATCTTATAAATATCTACAAAAAAGTCCGCGACACACTATACCTATCTATGTCGAGTGAGGCACAATAACCTTTTTTTTATTTAGAAATCTTGAATTTTTTTTGGACTACAATTAAATGCGTTTATTTTACTCATGTTATTAATCCTTATCAAAATAAATTATTTCATCACTAAGTACAGTTTATGTAGATAATATTTGGTCTTTGAATGATTAAAATTGGACGTTTGGTTTTGAAGTTATGGCGAAATTAAAATATTACGATTCCTGCTGCACGGCCCGTTGCGGAGTGGGCGTCACCAAGGCGGGGTGCGCGTGCGGGTTAATGTTTAGTTTAGTTTACTTTAGTTAAATAGTTTAGTTATTTTATAAACATCAAATTGATAATATCTTAAAATATAATACATTATAATATCTATACATCTATACAGTTAAATACAATTTAAGTGTCTGTTTGTAACTTCAAATTAACAGCTTTTTACATAATGAATCTGAAAGTATATTCGGTACTTACAATAATATACATTTTTTTTTAAATTTTTGTCTGTCCGTCTGTCTGTCTGTCAGTCGGTCTGTCTGTCTGTTTGTTCCGACTAATCTCTGAAACGGCTGGACCGATTTTCACGGAACTTTTACTAGCAGATAGCTGATGTTATAGGGTCTAACATAGGCTACTTTTATTTTAGGGTTCCGTTTAAAAAAATAGGATTCCGCTTTCGTTAGTCATCATAAATAAAGTCGCGGGTAAATTTCAGCGATATCCCAAAGTATTGTTCAACGCGGACGAAGTCGCGGGCAAAAGCTATAGAGGTATATAACCAGTAAAATACACTTACTTGAAAAATATCGTACAAAAATAGCTAAATAATAAGTAAATCTTTGTATAATGGTACGGAACCCTACGTGCGCGAGTCTGACTCGCACTTGGCCGGTGTTTTCCAAACATCTATTGGAGGACGTAGACAGTATTATCGACTCAAAAGCCATAAACGGCTGTCGCTGTTAGACTAGTACTGTATGCTCCGGAATCGGGAATGCCGGTGAATATTCAGAGCAGTGAACATTTATCTCTGCGCTCATACATTAGAGTTGAAAATAAAAGTTTCGAGTGTCGAGCTATCATATATGACATTGACATTTGACTCGACACTGTGTTCGATTTTCAACTCTGTTGTATTAGTGCAGATTTCTATTTTCAGTACTCAGAATTTTTACTGGCGTTCCAGATTTAACGCGCCGCCGCTCTTGAGTCTTGAACTCTTGACACATTTGCGCGCGCTCAAAATAATATCAGATTTAACACATCACCCAGGCTCTCCCCGAGGGCTTATTGGTTACTTAAATACAGTTTTATTTTGCAGCTCACATGGTCGAGTTCTTTGCGGACGGCTGCGAGGAGTGCGACGCGAGACAGAAACACTTTTCTCACTTGCTTCTGATGATTGTGGAAAATGACTATCCAGAACTACTGAAGGCTCTGGAAGATAAATACGACTTTACCGCAAACGCTAAGAACGTAGATGAAAAGTTGAAGCAATATTAAACGAATTTCGTCAATGAGCATGACAATTAAATTAATAAAATGTATTCAACTAATTTTATTCCAATGTCTTTAGACGTTATTTTAAGAGGGTTTAATGAATCGTTATTTTCATATAGGGCGTCAGCTCATTTCTAAACGAGACGATACCCATACACTTCTTTTTATCATTTTATGATTTGGCGTTAAAAATATAAGTACTGTATTATCTTTACTAATATTATAAAGAGGAAAGATTTATATTTTTGTGTGTGTGTAATGAATAAACTCAAAAACTACTGTGCCGATTATAAAAATTATTTCACCATTAGAAAGCTATATTCACCCTGAGTAACATAGGTTATATTTATTGATATAAAAGTTTAAGGATCCTTACTAAAACTTTAGTAAGGTAAACCAAGATGTAAAAAAATGACAAAAAATATATTTCGTCGCATGCGCTGCGGAAACTATTGATGATAGAACAAAAGTATGTTCTACAATATTAAAGAACATCCATACATCCATCCATCCTCACAAACTTATACATGTTATAATATTAGTAGGATGGATGGATCGATATTTCTTACTCTTTCACGCAAAAACTACAGAACGGATTTAGACGAAATTTGGCATGGTTGTAGCTTGAGCTCAGAGGGGCAATTCTGCTAAATAAAACCTGCATTAATACAATTACAATCAAGTCCCGATACGCTTATACCTACTCCCAAACGGTGTTTTTATGAACGTTAAACCAACGTGAAACGCGCTCTGATTGGTCGACACGTCATAAAATCCGTTCATGGTAACATGTTGCTACACTTTAAATCTAAACAAAGTAAAATTTACTCTTTAAATTGTCTACTTTAAATACGAGAATTGAGGTTCTGGATTAAAACATAGATACATTTTTTTCCGAAAAACTACAGTGTTCCTGTGGGATACTGTATTTAGGCGAGCGGAGCCGTGGAGCCGCGGACAACAGTTAGTAGTTTATAATCCTAAATTTTCACCCTTCTAGCCAAAGATTTCAAAACTAATATGACGTAAATTTGACAGAACAAATCTTCATACAAGAAAAAGTTACGCCATTTGGTTTTCACCATAGCTAAAATATCAGCCATCTTGATTTCACCATACTTCAAATGTCAAAATGGCCCCAACTCAGAAAGTGGGGCAATTTAAGTGAAGACAGTTTTGGCCTTGTCTATAATATTATATACGTATATGCTTCTAACACCAACCTCCACTGTTTGCTAGCGATATCAGTACTGTAATAATCTTCAACCTTCAGTTGTCTATATGTCACCGTAAAATTGTAAAAACCGTTAGATTGTAATAATACTAGAGATATTATAATATGCTGATAGATTGTCAAATAAAAACTTGACCATACAAAGTACTCATCATTTTTCGTTATAATTATTATTTTGAAAAAGCAAACAAATATGGTGGCGCGGGATACATGCCATTTAACCAATTGGCACGCTAAATATTACAATATAACGAAAAATAATGCGTACAATTGTATGGAGAAATTTTTATTTGACAATCTGCCAACATATTATAATATCTCTAGTATTATTACAATCTAACGGTTTTTACAATTTTACGATGACATATATAACTCTTTCAGACATCACCTGTAGGTGTAGGTAGTAGATGTAGGAGTAGATAGTAGGTGTAGTTGTTGGTAGTTATTTATTTATTCCAGATCATAGTAAATACAGAACACTGAACAGCGTCTGCTGGGTACAGCTTGTTGTGAATATAATATTTATTATATTAGACATGTCGTGACATGATCTTGGTTAGGTTTTTAAATGTGATAAATAATGACAACAATAATTAGCATATATTCTCTTTAAAAATTAAAAATAAAATAAAAATATTTAAGGTATATAAAAAACTTTATTTTTAATTAATAATTGTGCTCAATATTAGTACTAATAGTTGGAATATATGTATGTAATGATAAAATAGTACCGAACTCTTCGAAGAGCTAAAAAAAATAGGCTAAGTGCGAGTCTAAGTGACTTTACACCCGGTTTCTGAAAGGCTAATCAAAAGGTTGATCAACTAACGCGCATGTTAAGTTAACAAGATAGTTAAATCAATTTGCGTTTCTGAAACGCTAATTAATGAAAAATTTATTAATCATTGATCATCTTGACATAACACGAAGTTTGATTTTTAACGTGTGTGGCGTCCAATTTTACGCTCAATATTTCGTTGAAAATAGTAAAATAATGTAAATTTCTGGCAGAATGGTGCAAAACCTTTGCAACCGCGATTGCCATTAAGCAAAAGAATAATGTAAATTTCCTGTCAAGTATACAGAGTGAAATTTTCGTTCGTTTTTCGTTAGCCCGCCAATTTCAAACTTTTTCTTGACAAATATTACAAGGAAGTAGTAAGAGAGAGAAACATCAGGCAAAATGTTGCTAATGAAAATGTTAGCAAAGTTTTATGAAGGACTTATTTACAATACACATTATTCTTCAATTAGATTAATCATATCAGGCATAGAGCATTTAATAAATCTAGTTGAAGCGTTTATAATATAATAATAATAACTCCCCACACCGATCTCGGTTACGGTGGCCGGTTTCATTGAAACCAGTTACGCAGGAGTAATGTTATAGTGCCCAAGTGTGTGCGCAGTACACAAGAGCACTCTCTCTCCTCCTTTACTCTCATAACACAGTGGGACGGATAACTGACATGACTGATGAGAGATGAGGCGCAGGTCCGACTTTTTACATGCTCATCCGACGCATGGATCGTCTTGTCGGACAATCAGGAGATCAGCCTGCATTGTCCTAACCAAACTTGGAAACATTTTTTGTTGTTCCTACGCGAGAATCGAACCCGCGACCTCCGAGTCGAGAGCCAATGCTCTAACCACTAGACCACGGAGGCTGTTATATATATACTATACCTATATATTTATCCCTCACCAGTCGTGTCCGTGGGTGGCCACTGGATTATGAGAGTAAAGGAAGAGATAGTGCTCTTGTGTACTGCGCACACACTTGGGCACTATAAAAAATTACTCCTGCGTAACTGGCCTGGTTTCAATGAAAACAGCCACCGTCACCGAAATCGGTGTGGGGAGTTATTAAATATATTTATAATATATACCTACATACCTAATGTAGGTAAATGCGCCAAATTAACTTAGTAAAAACACTTTAAATACCTTCTGTAAACAATATCAGTGGAAAAATGGGAAAAACTCATAGAAAAACTAATATTTTCAAAAGTTAATTCGCCGAAATACATTGATCAGTTGACAATAGATTTGACATAAGATTAATCTATGATTACGCCTTAAATAGCTTTCCAGAAACCGAAAACAGCGTTTGACATGTGGTTTGACATTAGTGTTGTTAACTAACACGGTGATCAAATCAAACGACTGATCATGCTTTTTGCAACTCAATTTACACTTGACAAGAGATTTGAAAGCTGATTAGTTCATTTTGGCGTTGATCAGCCTTTCAGAAACCGGGTGAAAGTCTTTTGCTAAACTTATTAGTAAAATCAAATTGTGATCAACGAAAAACATCATTACTTGGAAAATCCAAGATTAAAGATGATTAATACAAGTAACAAGACACATAGTATTCGAAAAAAAATTTTGCTCTAATAACTAAGTTAATTGTAATTTGTAACGCACAAAATGTAGGTAATATTATTTACGTAATTATTACTTAAAAATATTTTGTTCTGTACTGATAACTGGACATCTGGACGCGTTATCGAAAAGTCGTTTGACTGGTTCCCTATAGTACGTATACGCAGCCACAAGTCACAAACAAATCTATAGAAATCTTTTGTCCAAAAAAAATGCCCAGACAATGACTAAATAAAATAAACTTTATTGCCACGGATTAAGAATCATGTTAACATGCATAATAGCAAAACACGTGAAAATAAAGAGACTTTATATTATGCTTTAATATTATTGAGCTCCGTAGTCTAGTGGGTAGACCGTTTGGTTCGCACTCGAGCGATTGCAGGTTCGAATCCCAGGGTGAGGCGTGTGCTAATGAGACTTTTTCAGATCTCAAGCACATTATACGGACGCTCTAACGATGAAGGCCTCAGACGTATTGACCAGTTAATAATTAATTCCTCTGGACTAGGCAATGTTGTGAGAATGCCGTATGTGCTTGGGCAACAATACGACATTTAAAAACCAACTGTCCCAGGCACTACAGTATTTCAAGAGTGGTTACTTCGCTCGGAGAATACTGTATAAATCATCCATTAACGTATGCAAAGGCCTAAGTTTTTTCTTATATTGTTGGATTATTTTTAAAACAATTTGAATACTTTTCGCAATCTTTGGGTATTTTAACAAACAAAATAAGAAAACAGAAAAATGTTCCTAAGGACGACCTCTTTTTTTGTGGTTTAGGGTGAACTTTGGGTAGTAAATTTTGGGTGAATAGATTCTGGAAAATCGTTTTTGCCATACTAAATATTATACCTATCATAATTATTATAATATTTTAACAAATTTTACTTTGTTTAATTTGTTTGCAAAATATTTGCGAAAAAAATTCAATTTAGGAAACGCGCCCATATGCTAGTAGATTTTTCTATACTGCCTACTTTGTAACTTTTAACAACGAATTCTTATTATTATATAATAAGCAATTTACACTTTAAAATATAAAAGACAAGCGAAATAAATTACAAAACGGACGTTGACAACGAGCGGTTGCAGCTGCACAACTGCAACTGATTACTACTAAACAAAACATTATTATTGTTTGTTATTTTACGAGCGCATGCCCAAACTCCCCCGTAATTGGCTCATTACTTTAGAGTGGGCGGGGACTACACTCTGCGCTAGCACATCCGAAACACTCGCCAAAGTGATAAACCGATAGTGTCCTCGACTGTACATGAAATAGAGTATGAAGTAGAGTTAGCTTGATAAAACGTTATTTTACAACATCGGACTACCAATTTAACACGTCACAGTGTTTGAGAGAACTCCTCCGAAACGGCTTGATCTATTTTTATTAAACTTTGTATTTGTATTGGGTATGTTTGAGAATAGGTTGTAAGCTAGCTATAGGTGTATGTTGTAGGTGTGCGTTGGTGTAGGGAGTATTATAGGGAGTAATATATTTCCGATGTCTAGTATCTGTGATACAAGTTCTTCGCATAATTAGTACAGGACCAGATTGACGTAGTGTGGAAGCGTCCATAGATATATTATATACTTAATACCTTTTATGTATTGCTATTACAGATTCTAGAAAGCATTGATTATAATATTCGTATTCGGCAAGTTTGAGAATAAGTTACACTACACATCGAATTTCAGCCTGTATAAGGTATTTTATTAACTGACACGTAAGGGCATAAATAAATGATATGACATTCCAGTTTATTACCTTCAATGTTATATGCTTTATAATATAAAGTATATTATACTTAGGCATCTCTCACTTTATACACTTTAGTACTTTCTTTAATTATAGCCAGTGCTCCCGTGCTTCCAGCTTCTTCAGGTCAGTGTGAAATTTCTTTTTTAACCCGACTACGGCGAAGTCAAAAGGAAGGGTAATGATTTTAGCAGCATATGTATGTATGTTTGTTCCATCGTAGCGTACTGAACCGATTATAATGAACAAGCTGTTGTCCGCGACTTCGTCCGCGTCCACTGATAGCGCAATAATGCATTAATTTCGACCAAATTTGATTACCATAAAAAAGGTTATAGTGAGTCAACGTATAGGTACTGTAGCGTACATTTTTAAGATCATTTAAAGAGGAATAATTCTTTTATACATATTTTTTGGGTAACTTGAACTGTTTACGCAGCGCACGCAACGGAAGTCCTCAAATATAAATAATTTTCCCCGTTTTTGCAACATTTTTCACTGATGCTTCACTCCTGTTGGTCGTAGCGTAATGTTTTATAGCTTAAAGCCTTTCTCGACAAATGGACTATTCAAAACAAAAATAATTTTTCAATTCGATCTAGCAGTTCCTGAGATCAGCGCATTCAAACAAACAATAGAAGCCCTCAAAGATTAATAATTTTTGAGGGCTTCCGTTCTTCATTCCTATTGGTCGCAGCGTGATGTTATGTAGCCTAAGGCCTTTTTCGATAAAATAATTTTTCAATTTGAACCAGTAGTTAGCTATATGCTATATAACTATAGGCTATTATAGGCTACGGCTTCCCTATGAGGGAGAACCAGCCTTCGCCACTGCAATCTTCTGTTAAAATAATATTAACGGTGCGCATTTTTTTGACAGACACAATGAAACTTCTGCTGTGGTTCCTGTCGTGCGTCGCCATAGCTGCTGCTTACGAGGATCTTGATGATGATTATTACGGGAAGATATTGAGCGAGAAAAGCGCATTGGAGAATTTTTATAAATGCTTATTAGATCAAGTTCCATGTGATGACTTCGGCAATCACGTGAAAAGTATGCTTCATTTTTAGGGTTACGTATACCAACTAGTATATTATGGTATCCATATTCCATACTTACTGGGAGAAGTCTCGAGAGAAGTTGGCTCTCTCGTGATAAAATCTCTGCGCAAGAGCGAAACGTACCTATATAACTTTGAAGATGTGTTTTAGGCTGACCGGCTTTAAATCGCATATTTTGGGTACCATCACGGAACCCTTATGGTTGCGTCATGTCCGTCCGTCCGTCTTCGGCTTACCGTTCAAACGGTTAGTGCTAGAAAGATGAAACTTTGCATGGATATGTATGTGTGTTTACCACGTAGACAAAATGCTAAGATAAAATCATTAAAATTTATTTTTTGGGGTTCCTCCCCTACAGTAAAGTGGGGATGATTTTTTTCTAACTTCTACCCCATAATAAAGACCCTATGGTACTATACTGTGGGTGAGACGCGATAAATTACTTATCTATTGATTACTCTATAGTGTAAAGTATTCCCCCCTCCCCTCTCTAAAAACTAAACAGCTGGCTCGAAAATCTGAAAAAAATCATGATTTTAGTCCATGTGCTGAGCTTTGCAGGAAAACAACTTTGTTTGTCCAGGAGTTATAGAGGTATATAACCAGTAAAATACACTTACTTGAAAAATATCGTACAAAAATAGCTAAATAATAAGTAAATCTTTGTATAATGGTACGGAACCCTACGTGCGCGAGTCTGACTCGCACTTGGCCGGTGTTTTCCAAACATCTATTGGAGGACGTAGACAGTATTATCGACTCAAAAGCCATAAACGGCTGTCGCTGTTAGACTAGTACTGTATGCTCCGGAATCGGGAATGCCGGTGAATATTCAGAGCAGTGAACATTTATCTCTGCGCTCATACATTAGAGTTGAAAATAAAAGTTTCGAGTGTCGAGCTATCATATATGACATTGACATTTGACTCGACACTGTGTTCGATTTTCAACTCTGTTGTATTAGTGCAGATTTCTATTTTCAGTACTCAGAATTTTTACTGGCGTTCCAGATTTAACGCGCCGCCGCTCTTGAGTCTTGAACTCTTGACACATTTGCGCGCGCTCAAAATAATATCAGATTTAACACATCACCCAGGCTCTCCCCGAGGGCTTATTGGTTACTTAAATACAGTTTTATTTTGCAGCTCACATGGTCGAGTTCTTTGCGGACGGCTGCGAGGAGTGCGACGCGAGACAGAAACACTTTTCTCATTTGCTTCTGATGATTGTGGAAAATGACTATCCAGAACTACTGAAGGCTCTGGAAGATAAATACGACTTTACCGCAAACGCTAAGAACGTAGATGAAAAGTTGAAGCAATATTAAACGAATTTCGTCAATGAGCATGACAATTAAATTAATAAAATGTATTCAACTAATTTTATTCCAATGTCTTTAGACGTTATTTTAAGAGGGTTTAATGAATCGTTATTTTCATATAGGGCGTCAGCTCATTTCTAAACGAGACGATACCCATACACTTCTTTTTATCATTTTATGATTTGGCGTTAAAAATATAAGTACTGTATTATCTTTACTAATATTATAAAGAGGAAAGATTTATATTTTTGTGTGTGTGTAATGAATAAACTCAAAAACTACTGTGCCGATTATAAAAATTATTTCACCATTAGAAAGCTATATTCACCCTGAGTAACATAGGTTATATTTATTGATATAAAAGTTTAAGGATCCTTACTAAAACTTTAGTAAGGTAACCCAAGATGTAAAAAAATGCCAAAAATATATTTCGTCGCATGCGCTGCGGAAACTATTGATGATAGAACAAAAGTATATTCTACAATATTAAAGAACATCCATATATACATCCATCCTCACAAACTTTCACAGTTATAATATGACTAGGATGGATGGATCGATATTTGTTACTATGTCACGCAAAAACTACAGAACGGATTTTGATTAAATTTAGTATGGTAGTAGCTTGAGCTCTAGATTAAAACATAGGCTACTTTTTATTCCGAAAAAGTACAGTGTTCCTGTCGGATACTGTATTTAGGCGAGCGGAGCCGTGGAGCCGCGGACAACAGTTAGTAGTTTATAATCCTAAATTTTCACCCTTCTAGCCAAAGATTTCAAAACTAATATGACGTAAATTTGACAGAACAAATCTTCATATACAAAAAAAAGTTACGCCATTTGGTTTTCACCATAGCTAAAATATCAGCCATCTTGATTTCACCATACTTCAAATGTCAAAATGGCCCCAACTCAGAAAGTGGGGCAATTTAAGTAAAGACAGTTTTTGCCTCGTCTATAATATTCTATACATATAATAAATATGTAGAGGGGTCATGTCTGTACATTAAAGTTATCTAAGTGAAAATCAAAATGGGGGGTCTATAAAGGCCACAGAACCTAAAAATAACGTTTTTGAAAAAAATGTCTGTCTGTCTGTCTGTCTGTCTGTGTGTTTGTTATCACATCACGCCGAAACCACTGGATGGAATAAAATGAAATTTGGCAGGTAGGTAGCTTAGGACCTGAAGGGTAAAATAGGATACTCTTTATCCCACAAAATTAAAGGGTTCCCATGGGATCTTCAAAAAACTGTACCTACCTGTTTGACGTTATTTCAGGCAATCTACTCGACGTATTTAAATAAAACTTGGCACAAAGGTAGATTGGAACATGAAATAACTAACAGTATTTTTTTTCTTGGAAACCAAAACGGTTCCCACGGGATCATGAAAAAACTGTATTTTTGAACTTGCTTCACAAACCGAAAAAAATCATCGTTTTTCACATGTTTTCTCTTGAAATAAAACTATTAAATTAAAATTATAAAAATAAATCTATTTTTATCCTACTCAACACAAATAATAAATAGCGAAGGAAAAACCAATAGTACAAGATCTACTTAAACTAAGAATTTGCTTTGAGCGAGAGGTCAACTTATTTGGTGGTCTTTAATAAGTTACCTACAATTTTTTTAGCCGGTAAAAATGTACCTTGATATTATTTCGTTCAGGCTCTTGAAATATTTGCGTTCGAAATTCAAAATTAAACCGCATACATAGGCTGTGTTCCGCGGAAAATAAAACGTAGGCAAAATGGCAACCGCTGGTATAAAATAAGCAAATAGGCGGATTATGTTAGCATTATTGAAGTTAGCAAAATATGTGCCTTGGCGGATAATCTGTTTTTTTAGCGCTAGCAAGCGCTAACAAGCTCTATTTTCGGCGGAACACAGCCATAGTCTTTTTACCGTATTGATATTGACTGAGCAGAATAGAAGAATAACTGTTTTATAATTTCAAATACTATTCTATTCTGTGAAAAAATATTTTCAACTTTTATAACATTCGTCTTCTTTAATTTTAGTGAAATAAACTTTAAATTGATGTTATATCTTTGATTATCCTACCATATTATAGGTACTAAGTAATTGTATATTAGGTTGAACATGAAGCTTGGTACGTATCTTATTACGAATAATGGTGTCTACAGACACACGAATTTGGTACGGAGCGTACAGCGGATCTGGTACGCTCCGTACCAAATCCGAGCGTGTGTAGGGCAGTCCGGCGAACTTAAGAAGAAGGCGAAGAGTTCGCAGCTATCCGCATCGGATTTGGTCCGCTCCGTACCAAATCCGTGCGTGTGTAGAGCAGTCCGGCGGTTAGGCCGTACAACGGTGTCAGTGTTGCCAACTTAGGGATTTACCACCCAAAATTAGGGAAAATATCTACGGGGGTTTACTAGGGGCCAGGATGTTTAGAGTTTACTCCTTATGAATCAATTTGTATGTAATAATAAAAAATATTTAAATGTGTGTATATAGTCAGGGATATGAAAATATAATATTGGGAGTGAAATCAGATTAAGACAAGTTAGTTTTATGTTATTCACGCGTAAGTCTTTATGTTAAACACATAACCTTTCTTTCTAGCTTATTATCTCTTAGACCTGTCAATCGTATAATTATCAGGGGTAAAGTTTGGGGAGAAATATTTTTGAGAGTTGATATCACTGCCTGTTATCAATGAATTTCGGGAATCATCGTGTCGTCGAAAGACAGCACTGTAAATAGAACTCTGTGCTAATGCAATAGAACTGAAAATCGAACACACGAGTGTCGAGCTTTTCGGTCCACTGCATCGTACCAAATCCGTGCGTGCGTAGCGACACCGGATTCGGTCTGCGGATATGGTCCGCTGTACGCTCCGTACCAAATTCGTGTGTCTGTAGATGCCTACTCTGTAGCAAACCGCAAAAGTTTTTACAATACCTATACTAATATTATAAATGCGAAAGTGTGTCTGTCTATCTGTTTGTTACCTCTTCACGCTTTAACCGCTGAACTGATTTTGATGAAATTTGGTATAGACATACTTTGAGTCCTGGGAAAGGACACCGTAAATTTTCGGCATAAAAAGTATCCTATTACTTTTTTTGCCGAAAAAGTACGGTGTTTCTGAGGGATAATGTTTTATTCTGTGTATATTTGACTGTCTTTCACTGCTAAAAGGTTGATCCGATTTGAATGAAAGTTGGTATGGTAGTGGTTTATGCTTTGGACAAACGCGCAGTCCACTTTTTCCCAAAAAGATACAGTGTTCCCGAGGGATAATATATTATTTTGTGGATATTTTACTGTTTTTCACTGCTAAAAGGTTGAACCGATTTAAATGAAAGTTGGTATGGTAGTGGTTAATTCTTTGGACAAACGCGTAGTCTACTTTTTATTCTAAATCTATACTTCTATACTAATATACTACTATTAATATACTAATATATTATACTTCTATACTTAATATTATAAATGCGAAAGTGTGTCTGTCTGTCTGTCTGTTACCTCTTCACGCTTTAACCGCTGAACCGATTTTTATGAAATTTGGTATAGACATACTTTGGGTCCCGGGAAAGGACAGGATTGTTTTTATCCCGAAAAAGTAGTGTTCCCGCAGAATAATATATTTACGCGGGCGGAGCCGCGGGCAAAAGCTAGTATTATATACGTATATATGCTTCTAACACCAACCTCCACTGTTTGCTAGCGATATCAGTACTGTAATAATCTTCAACCCTCAGTTTTCTATATGTCACCGTAAAATTGTAAAAACCGTTAGATTGTAATAATACTAGAGATAATATTATAATATGCTGATAGATTGTCAAATAAAAACTTCGCCATACAAAGTACGCATCATTTTTCGTTATAATTATTATTTTGAAAAAGCAAACAAATATGGTGGCGCGGGGCACATGCCATTTAACCAATTGGCACGCTAAATATTACAATATAACGAAAAATAGTGCGTACAATTGTATGGAGAAATTTTTATTTGACAATCTGTCAGCATATTATAATATCACTAGTATTATTACAATCTAACGGTTTTTACAATTTTACGGTGACATATATAACTATTTCAGATATCACCTGTAGGTATAGGTAGTAGGTGTAGGAGTAGATAGTAGGTGTAGTTGTTGGTAGTTATTTATTTATTCCAGATCATAGTAAATACAGAACACTGAACAGCGTCTGCTGGGTACAGCTTGTTGTGAATATAATATTTTGTTTTTATCAAATCCAAGGTCTGTCCATCTGTCGTCGTTCGTTTTATTGCGCATAGTTTTATTACACTACTTCTTTAAAAATATGGGGCATAAATATAAAATATACCAGTGCCATATTAATAAGAATATGCACAATACACATTGTGTTAGTGTAAAATTATGTATTTTTATATTATATTTGTAATATACACGTTTGAACACGACCCTTTAGCACAGTACACATAGCATAATATTTTCCCCTTCTACTAAGAAACTGGTTTTTTCCTAAAGTAGATCTAAAGATGTGAATGAAACTTATTAGTTTTGCGGGTTTAAATTAATTCGAGGGTTTCACTCACGGTATCATCACATCACTAGTATTCACATCGATATCGCCTGTTTCGATGTTCAACTCGAACTCCCGATCACTAGTTTTCACTTATCGCCTGTTTCGCTTCGGAGGAAGCTCAAAGTGAACTCAACTCGTTCCCATCCGTGTTGCGTATTTATACTAGCCGACACGAGTCCCAGACCACTCCAGAAGGTTCCCGACTCGCGTGACCGAGTTGGATTTATTCTGGGATGTTCGCACAGCAGCGCCATCTAGTACTGAGTAGGGGGCTCCACGCTGTCCCAGTTCACACCAAGTGGTTTCATTGGTTGACGCTAGATGGCGCTGTCTCTTTGTGTGTTCGTAACAATACAATAGAATAAACATGTAATATACATCACATCAATCTAATCCCATGCTAAGTTAAGACTTGTGTTATGGCAATCAGATAATGGATACACATTTAACAATTCTATACTATGGTATATTATTACAAATGCGGGGTAAAATTTTAAAATACGTCGTCATTTTAAGGGGTCGCGAGTGGTTGGGGGGGAGGGGGGGAGGGGTCGGATTCCCCCCTCACCATTTTCACCCGCCGGAAATACTTGATTTCCTTAGAAAAAATAAAAAACAGAATTTTTCAAAATTGTTTATTCCACTTTATAAACAACATCGCCATTTTAAGGGGTTGCGAGTGGTTGGGGGGGAGGGGGGAGCGGTCGGATTCCCCCCTCACCATATTCACCCGCCGGGAATACTTGATTTCCTTAGAAAAAATAAAAAACAGATTTTTTTCAAAAATTGTTTATTCCACTTTATAAACATGTTTTATAGCTTTTATTAATTCCACGAATGGATCTTTTCTATATTTCATGTTATTTCGCCGCCACAAATATTCAAAAATAACATCTGCAAAATTGTCTATGTTATTAAAATTGTCTTTTTTTTAAAATCTTTTAACGGCCCTCCACTGGGACTCAATTCGTTGAGTATGAGTCCTATCTTCAGCTATGAATGGGTTGTCACAATCCGAGTGGTTGACTTTTCTGTGTATGTAGCCATGTTCTGACAAGCAATCATATGCTTTCCAAAAATCAGTGTGGATGGTGGTGCCAATTTCCACATTCTTTAATATTATAAGTGGCACCAAAACCTCAGCAGAGCGAATATTGTCTGGACACACTTCCAACCTCAAATCTTCAGATCCATCCTCAATCATATCTAGAACCCAATGGCCCTCAATAACAACTGGCTTCAATTATGAGTCGACGGAGCTACGCGGGGCTCCTACTTCTGGGTGGTTTACAAAAAAATAACCACCATGGCTAAGGCGGTGTCTAACCTAACCCAATGAAGTCGTATTGGGCCAACACGGAGTAATACATTGCTATTAATTACCTAAGAATTATATACTGTTCTCATACATTTCCTATATATATCACATTATATATAAAATATAATTTCTTACCTCGATTATATTTTCTTTTTCCAAATTTCAATTCCATACATTTTGATCGGCGATTCTTTAAATAAGCGATAAAGAAAAGATCTTGGCTCACCCCCCTGTACTAAAGCATAAAGATTACGTTCCGTTTTGCATAATTGCAATAATATTTAAGAATTTTTGAAAATTGTTTAAAAATATTTAGACGCAACTCCGGCAGCCAAAATTTCTTTGGGGGGCTTAAGACTAACTCCCTTAAGCCTCCTACACCACCAATACTCTCAAATACAGGCGACTCGTTATAAAATCCAACCCCAAATGCGCATCGATGGTTGCGGACGGCAGGCTTCCTCTTCTTTCTTCTCTCCACCAGAGTGAAGCCCTCCTCATCGCACCTCCTGCTCTTGTCCTCGGTCGGTTGAAGACATTCAGCCTTGCGTCTCTCCTTGGCCTTGGGGCTCTTCTCAGCCTTAGGGCCCTCCATTTCCCCTTTTGATTTCCACGGGGGTGCGGGGTAAGAAGCTACACTGGCATACTTTTTCTGCTGAGTCGATGGATTCTTCAGCTTCGGCTCGATCGCTAGCGACGAGTCTTCGGCGGTTGTATAATAAATTTAATATTTTATTAAATTATTAAAAAAATCATAAATAATAAATTTATATAATTTTTCAGTAGGATACACCATTTCCGGAATAGAATAATATTACAGAAATTAAAATACATCCTTCATTTTTAAATTTGAAAATATTTTGTTTTTGTAATTAACATCCCCTAAATCTAAAAAGGACACCTAGATGCATTTCATTAAAAATAAATGTCCGCTATCTTGAAACTGAAATTCAAAATCCATATATCATTTTTGTATTTGTATAAATGTTTAAATATACGAGCCTAAAATAATTATGTTTTATTATACGAGCACACAGAATACTGAGCATTAAAATGTTGTCACTTATGACCTTATTAGGTGTTAAATTTATGTTTCAAAAATTTTATAGTTTCACTTACTTTCAGTTTTGAAGTAACATAAAAAATACTACTATATAAATAATACTATATAAACTATAATTTTTAATGTAATTAAAACCAAAAATCTAATTAAAGTCTGAAATTATCTAAGTATTTTTTACACAAAAAAATTTATGAATATTTTTTTTATTTTATATTTTTATATATATTTTTTTTATTGTATGAAAAATAAATATATAATTATAATGGTGTATTCTTTATCTAAGTCACAGTAAACATATTATACATACAGTACAACGTCTTCATACTTAACCGTCCCAATCGGCACAAATACACGTCATTTACACGGGCTGGGCGATAAGTGCTAACGAATCTTGGAATAGCAAAACTATGCAGACCGCTTTCATATTACGCGATACATTAGCAGATTTCAGACCGGAAAACGCTATGAGGCTGGGACTATAATTGAACTAATATAAAGGCACCCCCGGAAAATCAGAGCATTGAAAATAGAACTCTACAGTCATACAATAGAGCTGAAAATCGAACACGCAAGTGTCGTATCAAATATCAGTGTCAAAATATGTCAATCATATTATAATATTATGATATTATAATATTGCTTCGAATTTTCCCCGACAAAATAATCCCAGCATCTTATACTGTCACTTTACATTCCTCAACGTTTCAGAGAGCAATAGTGCGAAGAATAATAAATATATACATAAATATATTTACTAACTTAACATACACTTATTTACTATTCATTAGAGGTTCCTTTTTAACCGACTTCCAAAAAAAGGAGGCGGTTATACGTTCGGCTTTATAATTTTGTTCTATAAAATATTGTAGGATACTGTTTGTGTATATTATAAAATATTGTAGGATATATTTATTTTATTTCATACTTTTTTTGTTTTTTTTTTTTACCTTGGAAGTTGGTTTAATTTTTTATTTAAAAATAATAATTAAAACTGGATAAAGCAAAAAACTAAACTAAAACCTTACTAAACTTACTTTCAAAAATTTGTTGCATTTAAATTTTTTATAAATACTATTGTGCTTTGTGTATATTATTTAAATCTGAAGAACAGTGGTTAAGCATTAATAAAACCATTTTTTTAAACAGATCATAGAAATACGAGTAACATGACATTGCATTCCTAAACTCGAATCGTACTCATCCATAAAAAAAATTTATACACAGCTCTGTTTTACTACTTGTAGACGTCCTAACTCTATATTAAGCTACCTATAATTAAGTTATAGGTAGCTGCAGGCTTAGCATGGCGATCCATAGAAATACATTTAATGAAGAAATATTCTATCCAAAACAGTTCGTTGCAAAATAGTTCTTAATCCATGATAACAAAGTCGTCAATAGAAGTCAACATTTCTAAACCACCATATTTTTAAAATGGTTGCCGGGAAATTTTCTGTCAAAAACGAACAAATATTCAAGTATATGACTCAACGTAATGAAACTTTTTGTCTAGGACCGCCATGATGTGGAGTGGTTGACATTAGTGTGGGAGTTTTTGACATTAAATTAAGAAAACGTTTCCACTTTAGCTGTGCTTTAGCCATTTTGTGAGCTCATGCTCGGGAAGAAAAGAAATGTTATTTCTCATAACGACGATACGTCGACCTTGCTACCTTATAATAACACCTATTTTACTCCGAACGGTATTAATGTTTCTTCAATCTGTCATATTTTCTTTTCTATGGTGTTTCTTCTATGCGCATGCTAAGCCTGCTGATTTACACTACTGTATTTTATATCTACTGTATCTGAGTTATCTACAGTCCAAGTAATTAAAGAACAATCGCACAAAACTCATAAAATGAAGGTCGTCAATTTTTTTATGCAAATTTAGTTTTTTATGCAAAAGTTTCAATAAAATTGTACTTTTTGTTTTGTATTTTCAAAAATTTTTAATTATATAAACTATGACTGATAAGAAAAGAATAGCAATTAGCAATTATTATAATAAATTATACCATATTATTAACATGGTGCGACAAATTTGTAACCATAAGTAATAAAATGTATACGTGGCTCTATAGCTGTATAGCTGTAATATAATTCTCAATTATTTTTATTTATCACTAATTTAATAATTACAATTGAAGTATAGCATGCTATACTAATTATTATTATCTGACTCAAATTCTTTACTTACGATTCTTAATAGTCATTTGCAAATTCATGCTAGTGCGTTCGCCATCATGAAGCGAGTTAGGTACCGCGAATATTAACAAAATATTTTAACCATTACGAGAATAATTTGTCTGTAATGAATATATAAGGTTCGGTAAAATCAACTACGGATATTTTGGGCAATTATCTACTGCTTATATATAGACTTTTACATAGAAAATAAGTTGTTGTACTCGAAAAAAAATCTTCCTTTATATGGGTGAGTTTGCGTTGCACGGAAAGTTACCCATACATGAGATGATTTTTTTTTATTTTGACTATGACAATAGTTTTTTTGTCAAAACGTCTTTATATGAGCAGTAGATCATATCCCCAAAATATCCGTAGTTGATTTTACCAAACCTTATATTTGTAATTTGTATATAATGAAAGTGAACTAATATGCTAAATATTTTTTTAATTGTCACGATGTGTCTTATTACTAAGCTACACATAAAAATATATTTTTACGTATTTGTCAAGTAGTAATATTATATTTCTGATGTTCTGACTGTTCTTAAACTTTACATGTAATCGTTTTTCTCTATCTATTTGCCCGTGAGTTGCAATGTTTAACAACCTGTATAAACTTAAGATGTTTGTCGTCATTAAAATTAATAAAGGACATTAATCAAATTATTATGACATTTCTTATACTTTTTTACCATACCCGTTTATACATAAATAGACATAAGTATCTTAATATCATCGAAGTACTACCATTACGTATTAGTGCACAGCCAGAGCTACTTCAGGTCTGTATGAAACATTTTAACGGTCTCTGTAGCTTAATGGTTAACGTGTCGGCGCTGAAGCCGGAGGTCGCGGGTTCTATTCCCAAGGACCAAAAGTTGTCTGTGTTCTTGGTTCATGGATTTGTATTAAATAATAAATGTATGATATAATAAAAATCTTAAATCTATGTATAGTATAAACTCATAAAATATATTTCCGTTGTCTGGTACACGTACAAGTTCTTTGAGAACTTACCACGGGACCAGATTGACGTGGTGTGAAGGGTCCATAGATTTTTTTTTAGCCTAGACTGTCCCACTGCTGGGCAAAGGCCTCCTCCAATGTCTTCCAGGTATCTCTATTCTGAGCCACCGTTGGCCAGCCTAGCTTTTGTGCATCCAGCTCGTCGCGCCATCGTGTTCTCGGCCAGCCATGGCGACGTCGTCCATCCTCAGGTACCCAATCGGTGCATAACTTTGCCCAGCGGTCGGGATGCATTCGGCTGATGTGTCCTGCCCAGTCCCATTTAAGCTTCGCTCCCTTTATTCCCACGTTTGTGATGCCTGTTTTGGAGCGCAGCGTGGTGTTTTTTACTCGGTCCGCTAGTTTTATTCCCAAGATGCTGCGCTCCATAGCTCTTTGGCAGACCCCGAGGCGGGACTTTTGTGATTCGGTCAATGACCAGGTTTGAGCACCGTAGGTTAGGACGGATACACTTGTCGATAAGGTTTCGTTTCAGGGAGATTGGTAAATCCCCTTCTTTCATTAATGTCTTCATGGACCAGTAGCTTTTCCAGGCGTTTTCGATTCGGCGATCGACTTCCTTCCCTTGTCTGTTTTCGAAAGATACTAGCTGCCCCAAGTAGATGTACTCATCGACATATTGTATATCTTGCCCATCTACCTCGACCCTACGCTTCGTACTGTTGGTCATTATTTGAGTCTTGGACCTATTTATTGTCAGGCACACCTCGAGGCTTGGTGTGCTCAGATCTTTGGAGCATAGATTGTAGTTCCACGGCTGTAGGAGCAAAAAAGTTAGTGTCGTCAGCAAAACGAAGGTTTGTTAGCCTCCTTTTGCCAACTTCAATACCTTTTGCCTCCCATAGACCTTTAAGCTTTCGGAAGACCTCTTCAAGCACACAGGTAAAGACTAAAGAGTTTGGGAGAGAGCGTCCATAGATATTATTATTATTATTAGTAGGATTCGCCATTTTTCGCGCTAGCCCCACAGAACAAGTGCTACATATGAAAGCTTTTTTACAGTCACAACTCACGATGCTCCGTTTCCTGTGGATCCCGTTGTTCTTCGCCGCAACTGCCGCATACCAAGACTTGGATGACAATTACTACGTGAAGATATTGAGCGATAAAACTAATACAGAGAATTTTTTCAAGTGCTTAATAGACCAAGTTCCGTGTGATGACTTTGGAAATCACGTGAAAAGTATGCTTTTTTTCCTTTTTTTTTAATACATGATGGATTTTTTTAAAAACAGCAAAACAGAAAACTATAAAAAAAATAGTGAAAGCTAAAGCTGAGAGTCTGATGGCAGTGAATTTTTTGGGAAAAAATCTAGGTCCTATCCCTGAGAAACTGCGCATTTTTATGTCATATATTATGATTTTTCTTTCGATGTGCAACAATAACTTAATAATTTCAACAATAATCGGCAGTTTGGTACGCGAATGTATAATTTTTGCGTTATTCGGAAATTCAGAATGTGGTTCGAATCCCGGTGAGATAAATATTTTTGTGATTCTTTTAAATCTACTAGAAGTTCGCATAAGGCTCGGTTACCCAGGTACAAATTTTTAATTCTCTTTAACTTATGATCTATTTGATTTTGCAGTTCACATAACCGAGTTCTTTAAGGATGGCTGTGAAGAGTGCGACCTGAAACAGAAACACTATTCTCACTTGTTGCTAATGATATTAGAGAACGATTATCCAGAATTATTTAAGGCTGTGGACCGTAAATATGACTTAACCTCAAATGTTAAGAACGTAGATGAAAAGTTGAAGAAATTCTAAAATTACAGGTTTATAAAACAATAAATATATCGAAATGTTATTCATTTGTGTAGTTTTATTCTTATATTTCTAATATCATTGGCTGGTTTGCTGGAACTGAACTTTTTCCAGTTATAAAAAGTGACCATGTCCAGTTTGATGCTAATAGGCAATTATCCCAACCAACACTTTACTGTAAAATATGTGTGATTTTTATAAAATATTATCTCTACTAATAATATAATAAAGAGGAAATGTTTCTTTGTTTGTTTGTGTGTTTGTTTGCTTTGAATAGGCTCCGAAACTACTGGACCGATTTTGATGAAATTTGGTGCAGATATAGATTAGACTACGGGGAAGAACAAAGGCTACTTTTATCGCGGGAAAATGTACGGTTACCGTAGGATTTCCTTTAGCGCGCACGAAGTTGCGGGGAACATGTAGTTATTAATATAAATTGATGAAATTTGGCAATAAAAAGTAGACTATGTCATCTCCTGTGGTCTACTCTATATCTGTGACTACTCTATATCAAAATCGGCTCAGTAGCGTCGGAGCCTATTGGATGCAAACAAAGAAACAAATAAACCGTTCTTCTTTATTATATTAATATAGATTACAGAAGCCAGAAGACCGGACGGACAAAGCGAAACGAAAATAAAGGTTCCTTGAGTATTACGAACCATTTTCGAGTAATCGGCCTCCAAAGTGGCTTATAAGTTGCCTGGCATATACTAAATTATGAGACTTAGAAACTTGTAGTTTTCCATGCTGATCATATGAAAAACTCTTTAAAAAAATTATATTGAACGAAATCGGACAGTAGCTTTTGAAGCAATTTGAAAAAAAAAAAACAATCACGCGTTTATAGATACGGAACCCTTCTTAGACATATCCTGACATGCACTTGGTTAGGTTATTTTTTATTTGTTGTGTGTATTGACGTATAGTATTTAAATTAATAAATAATTTTTAAATTGGTAGCGCCGAGCGTTATTGCAAGACAATTTTCCACTGTGTTAGAAATTATTTTTTTAACAAAAAATTAAACCGACTTCCAAAGTAAAAATACACAAAAATGTATGAAATAAAAATTATTTTCAAAAGAATTCCTCTTTTAAATTTGGCAAAAATTTTAACTATTTCTCTACTCAATCTTCCTAATTTTGAAGTTGCTACCAACCCAAACGATATCCTACAATATTTTATAGAACTCACGTTCATATTTACTGGTACCGACTTTAAAATTAAGAAGATTGAGTAGAGAAATAGCCTAATTTAAAAGGATAATTATTTAGAGAATAAGTCTTATTTCATATTTTTTTGTGTATTTTTACTTTGGGAGTCGGTTTAATTTTAGTGATATTTGTTCTTAAGATGTATTAATAATAATTTATTATTATTAATACATCTTAAGAACGTCTAAAATAAACGATGGAATGTTTAATTGAATACGCGCCAAGCTTCCATTAGGTACTGTTAATAAGATGATGATGATGAATACTGTAGGTTACAAGTTGCATATGCATCCAGTTCTTTAAACAGTTTCGAAATTTCCAAACGCGTATCTTTAAAGACTGGGGAGTTATGTTCAGTGCTTTTGGGTCCAGGATATACCTTGGTGCAAAATCTAATTATTTGGTAGCATATGCTTATGTTACTTCAGAAAAAGTTAAAATCACTATATACTATTTGACAAAATAACAATTATGGTATTATATCTAATAGCTAACTACTTAAAAAATATTAAAACTAGAAAAACTTAAAAAGCTACAATAAAAAGAAATCTCCCAGGTCGTCCCCACCAGGCAGAGTACCTAGAAGGCTCAAAGAGTTTCCCCGCTGGATTGCGATACTCACTCTTTGGGCCAGATAGGTGCCGGCTCTGGGGTCTCGGGTGGCCTCAATTAGTTTTTTGGAAATCTCTCTGAAAAGTTTGTGCGCACCCGGACCCCATGAACCTAGGGTTTCAACTCCAAACGGTTCAAATATGAGATCCCCACTAAGGTTCTCATATTTGCGCCGCTTGAAGTTCTCCGCCTGATTGGCGGCCGCACCTGCAGTGCTCGAGGTGCCCTGGACATGGGACGGAGCAAGTGTATCGACGCAAGTAGCGTCCCATACAAGAGCCCGTCCCACTCTCCAAGGGACCAGGGTCATACCGTCTGGTCTCTTGCCATCGTCGCGCGCCAAACCAGACGGTTCCAGCACAGCTGGTACTCCGGCGGTGACAAGAGCCCGACGGATGAGGTCGTTCAGGCAGTGATGTGACTATATACTTATGTCCATATAAATTTTTTGAAACATAATATTAAGTTTATCATAAACAATTTGATATATCTATTTACAAGAACAATAGACTTTTTATAATGCTGAAAGCCGTGCTGGTCTTGACGTTAATATTTTGCTGAGGAAATCTTTTGTCCTTGGAATTCAATGGGCCGCAAGTGAAAATCATAATAAAAGGAATAAATAGATCGAAGATGTAAAATTTCCAATCTCGTACTAGATGCGACTTAAGTTTTTTTTTGTATTTTTGTACAATAAAGTGTAAAAATATAAAAGCTTTTAGCGTTTCCTACTTTTCCTTAGTTTTAGCCCTATTTTACTATGTCAAAACTATTTTTCGGATTTAAAGACAAGTAAACGTGAAACATTAAAATTAAATAAAAAATTAAAAAATGTTTATTTGATAGATTAGGACATACACTACAAGATTTTACATTTAGTATACATTACAAATTACAATAAAAACACAATAAAAGAAAAATTATATCAGGCCTTTCCGATATTTTGAATAAGTACTTAAAAGTTTACAAATGTGACATCACGATGGGACTAAGCTTAAAAATGTTTAGTATGCTGTATGATTAATATGTGTGCTTACGCAGAGTGAGAGTTTTTGTCACAACTCACCGTTGAATGGCATCGAATTAGTTACCATCGTTTGCCACTAGGGGCGTTGTTTCGATGTCATTCAAATTGTAGTTAACTTCTTCACGGCGAGAAGTGACAAAAACTCGCATTCTCGAGTTTTGCGTCAGCACACTGATATGTAAATGATCAGATTAGATATAAAACAATCCTTATTATTATCAGGTATGTACTATGTACCTACAGGGCAGGCGTATGTACCGATTGCAAAGATATTCTGCCAATAATCCGTAACTAACTGTCGCATACTTGACTCTATAACTCTAAGGTATCGTTTCTGCAATATTATTTGTGAATATATTATATCTTCGTAGCACAAACGAGACAGGTCCCAGGACATTATCAAGAGCGTTCAGCGACGGAAAATTGTTTTTCGAGAATCTACAATCTGAAACAATAGCGAGCAAGTCACTGAAGTTACACCGCACACAGATCGTAGTGACGATAGATATGACATCTGTTGTAATAATTATTAACTAGAGGTCGTGCTGTCTAAATTCACCCATAATAATTTACATAATTTTTCAAGTTTGAACTTTGTAAAGGTTCTTTTACCTCTTAGATAAAAAAATGAAAAGGTTTTGATAGAATGACAAAGTGTCAACTTGTAACAAAATTGTATCTACAATATTATTAAATGCACAGAGTAGTGTGTGTTGATAATAAATCAATCTGAGGTAAAATGTTGTTATTTTTATTAATTTAAAGGCATAGATCTATAATATTATAAGTAGAGATAGATATGTTATAAACGCGTAAAAATGAAGACTCGAATTGGCCCGAGTCGGGCCAATTTTGGTTAGTGTGCTCCGCGAGTAATAGCGTGTTTTGTGTTACTATGCGACGTTGACACATTGACACGCATCCCATGTCAATGTGTGTCGTGGCACAGAAATATTGTCAGTTTTGTAAAGATATAACGTATCTATGTAATAATTAATCAAAGATTTTAGGTATTACTTTTTTGCATGCGGTAGTGTATTACTCTTCCCTGTTGTACTTTGTTGTTATGTTTTGTAAACAAATTTTGGATTTTAATTAATAAGCATTATTTTAAAATATAGTAGCCTTTTGGACACCTTCCGCCACATATAAAATATTAACTGTGAGTATTACATTTGGAATGTAATACTCCTCCGCTGGCATATTTATATATTTTTCACTTCCTGAATCTAAGCATTAAAATTTAAAGATAACTCGTATTTTTCACTTAAGGCATAACATTTAAGTATATAATTATGAAGTGAGATACAATGATACAATAGCTTGACCCAAATTGAAAAATGTATGTTTCTGTATTCAGTTGTCACTATTAGTATGTAAGAAGCATTGTGGCCTTCCTGCCCGTATTTGTCTGTCAAAAAGCAACAAGGCATTAGTAAATATGAGGTATTACTAGTGTCTAGTATAAGAAGTACTAGATCGATCATTTATTGCCAGTTTTTAGTTTTTGTACGAAGACCGTGTCTATATTTTTCTACGTCTGTAATTTTACAACGTAAAAAACATTTTATGAAACGTTTATTACTGTCATACCCTTTTAAAACAAGAGTTATTGCGTCTAGCTTTTTTTTTGATGAGCCGTCTTTATATTGCTTTAATGCTATAGAATATAGATGCATCTCAATTAATTTGTGGTTAATAAGCTAAGTGAGGGCTGTGACGTTGGGAAGCCCCGTGATTTTGAGGTCATTTTGCTACGCTTTTTTTTTTTGGTAACTAGTAACTATCTTCTGAGATTGAATCGTTTACATTTCTATACAAAATAGTCGCTATCTATTCGTATAAAAGGCTGTTCAAAATCTATCTATTCGTACCTAATACTAACGTGGTCTCTAGCGGCCGGAGTGCTCACTCCGGCCGCTAGAGACCACGTTAGTATTAGGTACGAATAGATAGATTTTGAACAGCCTTTGAAACGTTTATTACTGTCATACCCTTTTAAAACAAGAGTTATTGCGTCTAGCTTTTTTTTTGATGAGCCGTCTTTATATTGCTTTAATGCTATAGAATATAGATGCATCTCAATTAATTTGTGGTTAATAAGCTAAGTGAGGGCTGTGACGTTGGGAAGCCCCGTGATTTTGAGGTCATTTTGCTACGCTTTTTTTTTTTGGTAACTAGTAACTATCTTCTGAGATTGAATCGTTTACATTTCTATACAAAATAGTCGCTATCTATTCGTATAAAAGGCTGTTCAAAATCTATCTATTCGTACCTAATACTAACGTGGTCTCTAGCGGCCGGAGTGAGCGCTTGTGAGCGGCGGCGGTTGTCTCAAGCGAAACTGTGTTTTATATTAAAGATGATAAAGTTTAAAATTATAATAGAACAGCTATGCTGGCCACTCCGCTGCCGTTTCGGTGTGAATCGACCCTTATGTCCGTCCAGACTGCTCGCGAAGTAGGCCGGGAAGTGCTTCGCGAAGTAACCCGAAGTATGAAAAGTCGAAGCGAAGTGCGTGCCCACACTGTCTTATTCGGCCAACCTCGGCCTACTTCGCGAGTAGTCTAGACGGGGTGTAAGGCTGTTTAAAATTACGGACATTTTGGGCATATCATCTACTGCGTATGTAAAGAGTTAAAGACGTTAAGGCAGACATATACCAAATTATATATTAAATATTAAAAAATATATTTACTGAATAAAATTACATTTCGCTCTGTATTCTATAATGTTCTGTGGACTGTGATCATCAACCTCACAGAAGCAGCTGTCTTGAAGGGGAAGCAAAGATTTTCCTAAATCACATAAATGCAATCAGGTGAGTGTTTTTTTTTTTTTTTTTTTTGTGAAATATGGGGGCAAACGAGCAAACGGGTCACCTGATGGAAAGCAACTTCCGTCGCCCATGGACACTCGCAGCATCAGAAGAGCTGCAAGTGCGTTGCCGGCCTTTTAAGAGGGAATAGGGTAATAGGGGAGGGTAGGGAAGGGAATAGGGTAGGGGATTGGGCCTCCGGTAAACTCACTCACTCGGCGAAACACAGCGCAAACGCTGTTTCACGCCGGTTTTCTGTGAGCCCGTGGTATTTCTCCGGTTGAGCCGGCCCATTCGTGCCGAAGCATGGCTCTACCACGTAAAGTGTGCGGCACTAGGGAACGGATTTCGATGAAATTTGGTATGGTAGTAGTTTAGGCTCTGGATTAAAACATACAACATATTTTTATCCTGAAAATGTACAGGATTTCCGAAGGATACTATATTTAAGCGGGTGGAGCCGCGGGCAACAGCTAGTTATAAATATATTTAATTGATTTTGAACAAACATAATAAAGTTAAACGTATATGTATCTATTTTTATACATAAATATATTTAAATCTCATACATGTAGTAGGAGATCCCACATAACATATTACGCTCTCATGAATATTCCCGGGCCGTCAAGATTTATTGCGGCCACGTCCTGTCTCGTGGATTTATGTTCGTCCGTCCGACCGACCGGACCGTCCGACGTTAGATTTGTCTAGCACAAAGTTCTAGGTTAAGAGAATAATCGAGAAAGTTAGGTATCTTCTATGTTTAGGATGATAGGACATATAATGAATTGTTTTAGGCTAGAAAATTCTAGTAAAACTTTATAGAGAGAGGAGATTTCATTAATTGTGTTATAACATCAAGAAAATGTATACACATACCTAGTAATATTATGCAGATATTCTGCGAAACAATCATTTTAAGGCCCATTCTTAGATATTAAGATGTAGAAGCAGATATAGAGTTTTGTAGATGGGCTAGCTGTAAGCTGACCCCGCCAGACGTTGTTCTGCCTTTACTATAAATAATAACTACACCTACACCAACTCCTTACACCTACAACCTACACCTACCGGCGATGTGTGAAAGTATCCACACAAGATTATATTACAGAGGGACAATTCTGCTAAATAAAGCCAGCATTAATACAATTACAATCAAGTCCCGGTACGCTTATACTCCCAATAGGTGTTTTTATGAACGTTAAACCAACGTGAAACGCGCTCTGATTGGTCGAAACGTTATAAAATCCATTCACGGTAACATATCACTACACTTTCAATCCAAACAAAGTAAAATTGACTGTTTAAATTGTTACTTCAAATACGAGAATTGAGGTTCAGTTATAGACCACTGAGCGTTGAAGGTTATTACTTATTACAGTGACAATGTCGCCATCAAACAGCAGAGTTGGTGTTAGAGAGATGAAAATACAAGTTTAAAATAAATAATAATATGTATTATTTAATGCCAATCATGAATAATTAGATACTTAATATAATTTTAAAAATGTCAATTAAAGGGAAAACATTTTGGGGTAGGGCCAAAGGGCTTTTCACTTAGGAGTATGAAAATTGCTTAAAACCTGGAGCGCAATTCTGATAAATAAAACCTGAATTAATACAATTACAATCAAGTCCCGATACGCTTATACTCCCAAACGGTGTTTCAATGAACGTTAAACCAACGTGAAACGCGCTCTGATTGGTCGCAACGGCATAAAATACGTTCACGGTAACATGTCGCTACACTTTCAATCCAAACAAAGTAAAATGAAGTCTACTTTAAATACTAGAATTGAGGTTCTGTTCTTGTTCTTACCGAATACACGCGGGAAATTTCATAAAAATCGGTGAAGCTCAGAGGAGTTCTCTAACAAACACATGGTATTTGTTTTAATTAAGATAGCGTACCTTTATTTTAATTCTAGATAGAAGGCATCCTAAAATATAATACTAACCTTCCCAATCGCTTAAACCTAGTTAAAATGTATGGGACATTTTTCGTAGATACTGCATTAAAATTAACCACGGATAAATTTACTCAGATATAAAACTCATAAAGGCAGACAATTCCTAAAGTTAAGATAACTTTAAAAGTTAAGACAAGTTTAGAAGTAACATTGTTCTAATTTTCAATCGGCTTCAGAACCTATGAACTATTCACAAATCTTTCGGTAAAATGCAGAAAGCCTGTCTCTCGCTAAAATCAACATAAAAGGCACTATGAAAGTAGAAATGGATTGAAAATTCACTAAAAGGCGTACAATGTTTAAAAGTCACTTTTCGATTTCATGAAAATCCATTTTCTCTGACGTCGTTCCTTTGAAATAAAAATGTATGACATTAAAACATGCAAATAAAATAAATTAAAGTTATGAGTGCAAACATAATAATATTATGAAACTTCAGAGTCATAAAACTACATTAGTTATTATTATTGACTTTTCGACGCCTTGTCCATGTCCATCCTACGGTCCACCTCAGACTTTTTATTAGGGTTCCGTACCCAAAGGGAATAAAACCAAACCCTATTACTGAGACTTCGCTGTCTGTCCATCTGTGCTGTCTAACCTTTTTTACCCGACTGCGCGACGCAAAGGAGTATGTATGTATGTATGTATGTATGTATGTATGTTCCTTTGAAGCACTATACAGACCAAACGCCTGGGCCGATTTTTATGATTCACACGTCAATCGATTCCTCTTAGTCCGGCGAGTGTCACTAAAGACATGACGTTAGTGAAAATTCAATATGGCGACTACTGGACGCCATATTGTGAAAATGAAAAAAATGAAAGTCAACAAACTATATCAAGTGGGGTATCGTTGAATAGGTATTTGAAAATCATTGTTAGTTTTCTCTCAACATTTTTCGATTCGACTGACCGTTTCGGATCTATATCGATTTAAAGTTGCGTAACAACCATTCTCACATTCCAGTGATGTAGTACTGATGCTGATAGGAAATCCAGTCTGGTAAATAGCTAGCTAGGTACTCATAACTAAAAAGTATAAAATAAAAAATTATAATTTAAAAAATTTAAAAACCCGACTGCGTAAAAAGTGAACCAAACTAAGTAGGTACATAATTAAAACTGAAAAGAAAAAAACAAGCACTTAGATATCCGGTGGTCTAGAATTCTATAATATATTATTGAATTAATACTATTGGAACATAACAACTGAACAGTCGGGATCCATTATTCGACAGCCAATCTAATTTTTCAATTGATCCTGACTGTTTAGTTGTTATGTTCCAATAGTATTAATTCAATAATATATTATAGAATTCTAGACCACCGGATATCTAAGTGCTTGTTTTTTTCTTTTCAGTTTTAATTATGTACCTACTTAGTTTGGTTCACTTTTTACGCAGTCGGGTTTTTAAATTTTTTAAATTATATAATAATAATATAATAATAACAATAACTCCCCACACCGATATCGGTGACGGTGGCCGGTTTCATTGAAACCAGGCCAGTTACGCAGGTGTAATTTTATAGTGCCCAAGTGTGTGCGCAGTACACAAGAGCACTCTCTCTTCCTTTACTCTCATAATCCAGTAGGACGGTTATCCGACACGACTGACGAGAGGTGAGGCGCAGGTCCGACTTTTTACATGCCCATCCGACGCATGGATCATCTTTCTTGTCAGACAAACAGGTGATCAGCCTGCATTGTCCTAACCAAACTTGGAAACAACAGTTTTTGTTGTTCCAATGCGGGAATCGAACCCACGACCTCCGAATCGAGAGCCAATGCTCTAGCCCCTAGACCATGAAGGCTTTAACCATTTTATAAGTGTTCCATCACCAAAAGGTGAAAACGGAACCCTATTACCTACTTTGACTTTGCTGTCTGACTGTCCGTTTGTCTGTCACCAGGATTTATCTAAGTTAAAAATTTTCAGATGATGTATATTTCTGTCGCCGCCATAACAACAAATACTTAAAACCATAGATATATTAAATTCGAAAGATTTGATAATATCTAAGCTTAAAACAAATAAAATCAATATATTTTGTGTGTATCGTACAACAAACGTGATTGTTTCGCCGTTTTGTACGGAACCTAGTCCTACTCGCACTTCAATTTTTAGGGTTCCGTAATACTTGAGGAACCCTTATAGTTTCGCTCTGTCCGTCCGTCTGTCCGTCTGTCTGTCTGTCTGTCTGTCCGCACTTCTCGCGTCGATAATTATGAATATAAATGGATGAAATTTGGTACAGTCATAGATTGTGTATAGATCTCGGATTTGGCATCATAAAATAATAATAATTGACCTCCTTAGAGGTCAATTATTATTATCTTGGTTAGGTTTATTTTTACATGTCCTCATCGAAGCAAAATACAAATAATTAGTCACAGACATAAAACTTTACAAGCCGTGAATTATAATGTCTACATTAATTACAAGCTCCGACCTCCTAAGTTTGTCCGTACGCGGTACAACTTTGTACAATATTACCTAATCTAATGAAGTTAGGCTGGGACTATATGCTCAGGAATCCGGAACGCCGGTGAAAATTTAGAACACTGAAAAAAGAAGTCTGCTCTAAAACAATAGAGTTGAAAATCGAAGTTTCGGATGTCGAGCTGTCATAATATAATATGACAATGAAATTTGACTTACCATTCATGTGTTCGATTTTAGAACTAGTATATTAGCTCAGATTTTCAGTACTGTGAATTTTCTCTGGCATATTGGATTCTATTGGATTCATTTTGGATTCATATTTCTATTCTATTCATTTATTCAGAATACATAACGATGACTTATGTCAAATCCCATACATTTTGTTTTCGAACTTTGCCGTCGAAATTATCGAATGCATCTTGACTAGAGGCCCTGAACACAGAACGACTAACTTGCGTTATGACTTATGCCTAAACGTCATTTCCAAATCTAAGATGAAACAAACATACATATACATACATAGACTGCCAAAATCACTACCCTTCTGTTTTGGCTTCGCCATTGTCTCGTAAATAGCTTTCATGAAACTAGGCTAAATATCTCGATCATTTCGGTGGTCATTATTACGTTTATGCCTTTAAAACCGTAATTTCCAAATGAGCCGTAAAAGGTAATGATCGCTGGGATCCGGCTATTTATACGAATTCCCATCTCTGTTCCGAATAATTACTTGTTCGAAATAAAATTGTTGCTTTTTATTAGGTATATATTTGCTATCTGACATCTGTACCCAACACTTCTGTTGGCTCAACAGACGAAGTACATAAGTACATAAAATCTACATTCACTACCTACATCTACAACCTACACTTACTACCTACGCCTACAACCTACAGGTGATGTGTGAAAGAGTAATCTACTACTAAGAATTTAAGGTTGTTACTACACCTCGACTGCCCCAAACAATGCTAAAAGTAAGGCGGTATTGACACTTTGCCTCGATATGCCTCGTCTGTAATATAAGGTTGTTAAAAATCAATTATGTACGTATATTTTGGGCTTATGTAAAGACATTTAGGCAGAAAAATAATTAATAATTTCGGAAAAATCATATTATAACTAAATAAAATTACATTACGCTCTCTAAGGCGCTGAAGGTCCTCCTTAACCCCACAGAAACAGGTGATTTAAAGAGGGAGCAAAGACTGTGCCTAAATACAATCAGCTGTTTGTAGTCAATGACCTATACGTCTTGAGATAAGCAGTCAATCATACGTGATACGGCCAAAATATTCGTAACTGATTTGGAACAACCTTATTTATGGGTATGCTTTAAACACCTTTTTTTTTTTTGTTTCCGGGGGGGAAAATGCATTATGCATACCACCCAGGCGCAGGGGGCACCCGAGTGGTGATGTGGGACTCCCGTATAGGCTAATGGGACCCACGGTATACCCACTAAAAACCACCCCCCACCTTCCTCCTCGCCGCCCTGTGACGGGGCCACGGGAACTATACACACATCCGCGACCCCGCCGGCGGCAGCCGCCCACAAGCGGCTCCATCCAAGGCCCGAAGGCCCCAGGCGCACCAGATGGTAAGGTGCGCCTCCCTCCTCGGCCTCCACCAGTACTGTAGCAGACTCCCCCGAGTCTGCTACTAGGAGACCACAGATACCAGCCTCCACAACCGGTACCCGGTGGCAGATCTGGGCTATGGTTCTGCCACCGACCACACCTCGACCGCAGAGGATAGGGCAAGCGGCGCACCGTAATACCAACTTGCCTCTTCCTCTGCGGCCCCACCAATGCCGTTAACATACGGAACGGCCCCGCCAGCTCACAGGGGGTAGGGAGAATGGCACAGCACCACCACGCTTAGCCCCTGCGTTCCCTCCACGGCCGCAGAAGATAGGGAGTACTGCGCACCGTACTACCGGCACTCCTCTTCTTCTGCGGTCCCACCTCCAAGCGCGTCCGCAGCGGACTTCTCCAGCCCGCTGGGAGCGCCCTCCTCGGGCCAGCCGGTAGCAAACAAGCCGGCCCTGGTTGCCTCTTCGCTTCACCGCGGGTGTCCAGTCCACGGTTACTAAGCCCCACCGCCACGACAAGGCGTGCAACCATCGGGGGGATGCTTTAAACACCTTATTTAACGTGACTTAACCTTACCTTGATCCTTAACCTGCAATAATTATCTCTGTTCATATAATAACAAAAAGTTTAACTCACATAAAACTGATACTTCCAGTGCATATTCTGCTTTTAAATTCATGAAGTTTATACTCCATTACCTACTTTAAGAAACAAATCCTTAATACTTATAAGTAGACGAATTACGTGAACTGTCACGTTGGGGTACAACGGGGAAGAGGAAACGGGGGATGGGGAATTTATGAAGTTTATAATGAAATACTCCGAACGGCTGGAGCCCGGATGAGTTTGTTATAGAGCAAGGCGCCCGAGTTTATGAAAATACAGTTCGCTGCTGCTGCGGCACACTGGGCTCTGAAATAATTGGCTATGGGCTTTAATATCCTACTAATATATATGGGCCGTAATATCCTACTAATATATATGGGCTTTAATATCCTACTAATATTATAAATGTGAAAGTTTGTGAGGATGTATGGATGGATGTTTGTTATTCTTTCACGGAAAAACTACGGAACGGATTTTGATGAAATTTAGTATCTTACTAAGTTTAGGTTCTGAATTAAAACATAAGCTACTTTTTACGAAAAAATACAGTGTTCCCGAGAGATACTGTATTTACGCGGGCAGAACCGCGGGCAACAGCTAGTAAGATAATATTTTTTATCGACCGCAGAGGATAGGGCAAGCGGCGCACCGTAATACCAACTTGCCTCTTCCTCTGCGGCCCCACCAATGCCGTTAACATACGGAACGGCCCCGCCAGCTCACAGGGGGTAGGGAGAATGGCACAGCACCACCACGCTTAGCCCCTGCGTTCCCTCCACGGCCGCAGAAGATAGGGAGTACTGCGCACCGTACTACCGGCACTCCTCTTCTTCTGCGGTCCCACCTCCAAGCGCGTCCGCAGCGGACTTCTCCAGCCCGCTGGGAGCGCCCTCCTCGGGCCAGCCGGTAGCAAACAAGCCGGCCCTGGTTGCCTCTTCGCTTCACCGCGGGTGTCCAGTCCACGGTTACTAAGCCCCACCGCCACGACAAGGCGTGCAACCATCGGGGGGATGCTTTAAACACCTTATTTAACGTGACTTAACCTTACCTTGATCCTTAACCTGCAATAATTATCTCTGTTCATATAATAACAAAAAGTTTAACTCACATAAAACTGATACTTCCAGTGCATATTCTGCTTTTAAATTCATGAAGTTTATACTCCATTACCTACTTTAAGAAACAAATCCTTAATACTTATAAGTAGACGAATTACGTGAACTGTCACGTTGGGGTACAACGGGGAAGAGGAAACGGGGGATGGGGAATTTATGAAGTTTATAATGAAATACTCCGAACGGCTGGAGCCCGGATGAGTTTGTTATAGAGCAAGGCGCCCGAGTTTATGAAAATACAGTTCGCTGCTGCTGCGGCACACTGGGCTCTGAAATAATTGGCTATGGGCTTTAATATCCTACTAATATATATGGGCCGTAATATCCTACTAATATATATGGGCTTTAATATCCTACTAATATTATAAATGTGAAAGTTTGTGAGGATGTATGGATGGATGTTTGTTATTCTTTCACGGAAAAACTACGGAACGGATTTTGATGAAATTTAGTATCTTACTAAGTTTAGGTTCTGAATTAAAACATAAGCTACTTTTTACGAAAAAATACAGTGTTCCCGAGAGATACTGTATTTACGCGGGCAGAACCGCGGGCAACAGCTAGTAAGATAATATTTTTTAGGTACATAATATAACAATAATAATATCTATGGACGCTTTCACACCATAATTATCAAGTTCTTCGAGAACTTGTGTGACGGGTACCTACCAGACAACGGATTTTTTTTAATGCTTTTATACTATACTTATTATTATAAGATTTTTATTATATTATTCACATATTAATTAAATAAAAAATATTTTATTTAATACACGTCCACGGAATATGTCATAGGAACACAGAAAACCTGTTGTACCTCCGGCAAGATTCGATCCGAAATGTGCGAAATGTATATTAATGCTGTAATAGTAGATTGTTAGCCTAGGGTTGAAAAGAATCAATTCCCGAGGTAGGTAGTTAGACTATAATCCGAGTAGGAATAGGGTATTATCCTATGATGAAAATATACATCAGATTGTTGATATTTTATCGCTAAACATTAATTTAAACCACTTTAACCAACTTTTTATACAAAAATATGTATGATTTTTATAAAATATCAAAAATAAAATTATGAATTTTTCACGTTTGACCACGTGACTAAAAACGCACGAGATTGGAATGTGACGTCATATTCTTGTACTTCTTTTTTTTTTTAATGGCCTCCTGATTTCCATAAAGAATAGCTAGCATCAGAATCATTAACGTCAGCGAGTAAAAGCCACTTTTTCCGCATTTCAGTGTTCTTTTGTATGGTTACAGAGATTTTCCCTAGTGTTTTAATAGACGTATTAGTGCATTTTGGCACTACGCACCATTTATAAGGCATTTTTAATAGGTTTAAAACATTTACTTACAAACGTAAACAGTGGGTATTCTGGGATTTGGCATTTTCAGTGTAATTTGACAATTGACACTTGACAGTTACAGTGTTACAAGAATGTGACGTCATGACAACACATTATAGCGTTTTCGCGCCTATAATATTAATTTAAACTTTAAGGCTAATTTGCAAGGAAAATAAAGAAATTCACAAAGAATGGTTCAAACTGCTAATGTATTTTGGTATTATGAACAATTTGACATACTTTTCAAAAACTTGGAAAATACCCTATTCATTATTTTACCCGTGGCATACACTCTACTTTTCATTTAGAATATATGGAAAATAAACCTAAATTCAATTCAAATCTTAGTACAAAAGTTCGTCACAGATACATATTTATAACAGATTTTAGTATCCCGCTAATTTGTGTTGACTTTTTAAATTTTAAATATGGAACTTGCCGCTCATCAAAGTCATGTCATTTTTTAATAGTTTTTTTTTTACATAAAACTCTTCACAGCTGACAGCAGTTCTATTTTTGAAGTTTTGTAGACCCTTGGGCCGGAATGAATTTGTATGAGTTTTTCCCTCCCTATGAAAGGAAAGCAGCATTTTCCACCCAATAATCAGATCAAAACAACACTACTTTCCGAGTATGAGAAATGAAAACATGTTTTCATACCACCTGCTCGACAATGTCCCATTATATCATTATATAATGGGACATTGTCGAGCAGGTGGTATGAAAACATGTTTTCATTTCTCATACTCGGAAAGTAGTGTTGTTTTGATCTGATTATTGGGTGGAAAATGCTGCTTTCCTTTCATAGGGAGGGAAAAACTCATACAAATTCATTCCGGCCCAAGGGTCTACAAAACGTATATCACGCAATTTCAACGTAAAGCAAGTCATTGACTCCCAAGGGAGATAATGTTGTATGAAACTCCCAAGGGATTAAAATGATTTGAATTTGAAACGTTAAAATTCGTATGAAAACTCCTAATAGATACGTATCTATCATAGAGTTTCTCAATAATAATATGGTATTGCAAAGAGAGTTTATTCAAATCATTTATCAAACTGGCCACCTATAATTTTAATATTCTCACGTGTCAAAATCGTCAGTCACAAGTTCCTGAATCTTTAAGTACCTACAGCTCAAATTAACTCCACCACAACTTCCATAAATGTTCCTAAAAAAATATTACTCTGTCTCTCCATAACTGGACAAATGTGTCCAATATCAATATTAATTTTTAACAAAATTTTTTTTTTTTTTTTGTAGCCCTGGGTTTTTATTGCCTCGCAGTAGGTATGAAAAGTAGAGTATGCACCTCTGGATAAAGCCTGTCTTCGTCTTGGGCAGCTTGAACCACTTGCTTTACTTAGGACTCCACATAACTCCCTCGCTTCGCTCGGGAGTTAACTCTAGAGTCCCTCGTTACGCTCAGGGTCCAATATGCTGCCCGTGACGTAAGACACTGCTTTATCCTCTTGGTGCATAATCTACTGTTACTATGTCAGCTATCTGCAAATATCTATAATTAGGACGATAGGCAATAGAACGAAAACAATGGGAAAAGTTAGAGGACGCCTTCATCTGAAGAGGATCTAAGCCACAAAACTAATCAGTAAACATGTTATTATTAATCAACGTTTTTTATTCAAAGTTCATATGAATTATGAATTATGAAGAGTACAAGTACATAGACTCAGCCTTGCAGGTGGCTATCCTATTCCCAAGGTGTGCGATCGTCAATAGAATCATTGACACTTTAATAAGTTTTTCATCCCGCCTGCTCGACAATGTATCGGATATATTATATCACGCAATCTCAACGTAAAGCATGTCATTGTCTCCCAAGGGAGATAATGTTGTATGAAACTCCCAAGGGATTAAAGTGATTTGAATTTGGAACGTTAAAATTCGTATGAAAACTCCTAATAGATACGTATCTATCATAGAGTTTTTCAATAATAATATGGTATTGCTGAGAGTTTATTCGAAAATCGAACTGGCCACCTATAATTTTAACATTATCACGTGTCAAAATCGTCAGCCACAAGTTCCTGAATCTTTAAGTACTGCTCAAATAAACTCCACCACAACTTCCATAAATGTTCCTAATAAAATATTACTCTGTCCCTCCATAACTGGACAAATGTGTCCAATATCAATATTAATTTTTAACAAAATAAATGTTTTATTTTTGTAGCCCTGGGTTTTTATTGCCTCGCAGTAGGTATGAAAAGTAGAGTATGCACCTCTGGGATAAAGCCTGTCTTCGTCTTGGGCAGCTTAAACCCCTCGCTTCACTTAGGACTCTACATAACTCCCTCGCTTCACTCGGGAGATAAGTTTTAACACCCTCGCTACGCTCGGGAGTTAACTCTAGAGTCCCTCGTTACGCTCAGGGTCGAATATGCTGCCCGTGACGTAAGACACTGCTTTATCCCCTTGGTGCATAATCTACTATTAGCACACAAACGTTCTTTAGCTATTTTTTTTATTTTTTTTTTTATTATTAGACAGTGCAATAACAATACATAGTTAAAGCCTAACATTTTGTGCTCTAGCAGATATGTAAAAGCGCAATAATTATTATTACAACACAACACTTTTTAAATGTTAACCTACGTACGTATTATCTCTTCTAAGACTAGTAGGAGTAGTGGGCCAACAATTGGCTGTTCCAGGCCAACAATTGGTTGTTTAATACCTATATTATTATTTTCTAAGCATAAATTATTCCTTTAGCTGAGATGTCTCGGTGTACCACAAGCATACTTCGAGAGCTTCATTGAAGCGTGAAATAGGACGGAGAGGTCGTTAACGTTTTAGATCAAAAATATGAAGGAAATTATGTTAGAGAGTATCTAAAAACTATATTTAAAAGTTAAGTACAACACTAATGGAAGGTGAGTTTGCTAAAAGAATATTATGTATACATATAGTATTTATATATTATAGTTATAATAATATATTAGTATTTATATATATTATCTAGCTATAATTATTTCTACAATTATGCTCGTCCTAACTGCTATATTTAATCCCATCTCTCTCCGTAGGGCTGCTGGAAGAAATTTCTATTTAGAAATAAGCAGTCCTTTATGTCATCTTACTTTGTTAATTGTATTGTCATAATTTTCTGTGCGTACAATAAATTGTTAAATAAATAAATAAAGAAAACGAAGTTTACGTAAGTTAGCGTGTTAGTGCCGTAGAAAAGAGTTAGAATATATAGTATATATTATACTCGTATTTTCAGTGTGCAATGCTTTTCTGTTCCTACGTGTGTTCAATATTAGGTGCCTAATGTATGAGATGGCATGGGTGCATGTAGGTATGGCTCATTACATTGGCACCTAACCAAAAAATATATTAAACAGAAAATCTGCCCGACAAGTGAAAAAAAGAGTCCTTTTGCTATTATATCTAGAGACGACGAAGAACCAATTGCATCGAATAACGAAGTCAATAGGAGTCATTCTTGTGCTGGAGAATGTTGGCTTCAATGCCAAGTTTTCCCCCAATGGTGTCACGCGGAATGTATGATGATCACCAAAATATCAAAAATGGGATATTTGATGTTTATATCTAAATAACTATACTTAATAAACATTTTTTTATTTATTTATTTATTTAACACACATACAACTACCATTACAGACAAATTCCAATTCGATAGCGTAGGAAAGCAAATTTATATTTTATATAATACATATTATTAATATTTCCAGTTTAAATAATAATAATTGATAAAAAATAATAATTTAAAAAAGACACATATATGACGCCTAGTGTCACTTTTGTAAATTCGTTCAGCGGACACACGAATAAGTCCAATTTTTTGTGTACTTTGTTAAGTATTCGGATTGTTCTTACAATGGGCGCGTATTTCAATAAGTTGGTTCTGGCCTGTGGTGTCGCGAACAAATCGGGAGCACGCCTCATGACAAATAATTGATTTTGCATGTTTATCATCTACTAGACGTTGCGCGCGATTTCGGGCCCGACAAAATTAAATCTCGTGAACCGTATTTTGCCGCAATAAAAAGTAGCCTATGTCCTTCCCCGTGGTCTTTTCTATATCTGTGCCAAATTTCATCAAAATTGGTCCAGTAGTTTCGGAGCCTATTCGATGCAAACAAACAAACTTTTCCTCTTTATTATAATATATTATAGTACTTATAGTAGTATAGATATGCTGTTTTACTGGGGTAGGGTGAGATGGATTTTCGAATGTTTTTTACTATTGATTATTTCTACAAAATAATAATGTAAATTCAACTTTGAGATTGATAAATTAGCTAAGAATAAATGAAATTTTAATATAGAATGCCTTTTTATTTTTATTTCAATTTGTGTTTTTTGATATACGATGATTTTAAAATGTATGCCATCTCAGATATTCCCATAAGTAAGTATGTAAGTAACCTGTCAAATGTTTTTTGACAGGTTACCTACACTGTTTTGTTTTTTTACACTGTGCTTACCTGTATTTTCTTTTTAAATAAATAAAATATGTAGTATACTTACTAAAAATCAATATTTTCAAAAAACTGCGGATTGTTTGAATGTTTTTGGCCTCTTGTGAAAACGCCACATACAAAAGTCGTAACGGCAGATGACGTCATACGCCTCTAAGATGCTATTTGCTGCTATATTATATAAGGTCTCCGAAAATCAATTACGGATACTTCGGGCACATGATCCACTGCTTATATAAAGACGTTTAGGCAAAAAAATAATTGTCATACTCAAAGTAAAAAATCATCTTTTGTATGGGTGACTCTCCGCAAAACGCAAGCTCGTCCATATAAAGAAAAAAAAAATTTTTCGAGTATGACAATTATTTTTCTGCTTAAACGTTTTTACATAAGCAGCAGATCATATCCCCAAAATATACGTAATTGATTTTACCGAACCTTATATTTGCATGTTTAACAAACTCCGCCTTTCGTCAAACGATTTTTTAAAAGCAATCTTAAAAATGCAGCGCTGCGTCGCATATCGTTTTGTTTTGATCTAAATTGACGTGGTAGAGCCATGCTTCGGCACGAATGGGCCGGCTCGATCGGAGAAATACCACGGGCTCACAGAAAACCGGCGTGAAACAGCGTTTGCGCTGTGTTTCGCCGAGTGAGTGAGTTTACCGGAGGCCCAATCCCCTACCCTATTCCCTTCCCTACCCTCCCCTATTACCCTATTCCCTCTTAAAAGGCCGGCAACGCACTTGCAGCTCTTCTGATGCTGCGAGTGTCCATGGGCGACGGAAGTTGCTTTCCATCAGGTGACCCGTTTGCTCGTTTGCCCCCATATTGCATAAAAAAAAAAACCCGAAAGTGACACCCAAAATATTCTCAAGTCATACTCTCGTATTTAGCAGTATGACTTTCGGTTGAATAAAAACTAATCCACTTCTGATTTCTATTTTCCAGGTAAAATCACTTTAATTATCCTGAAAGCAGTAATCGTAAAAAGTAATCCAGAAACTTTCCAACTTCAATAAAAGTAAAATGCGCTTCGCGAATGCTTTTATACAATTTTCAAATTAAATCTTAAATGTAGTTAAAAACAGTATTTTAACTCGGCGACTCTGTTGCAAGTTCGCATTTTTATTTAGTTTCAAAAATACAAATAAATTACCGGCTTTTCCACTGTACCTAGCCTGTAGGAGCCGTACGACTTTTATTAAAAGCTCTTTAAAAGTTTTGCTTTCAGTTTGAAATTCATTGCGGCGACCTATTCCTGGGAAACGGTACTGTGTATGCAATTTAGAACATTCCAGAGATTGAATATAAAATTTTATTGGACTTTTCCAAAGCAACAGAGTTTTTACTGCTTGCAAGTTGCAACATAGAAGACAAAATAGTTGCATTTGTAAGTCTGAAATTGAAATAAAAGTTATTTCAACATAATATGGCTTTTACACTTATGATATTATAGTTTTGAGTAAATAATTGTAGGTAGGTACTTAAATCAGGGAATATATATTTTATTAGCAGATATAGTGTTGTCATAATTTATTTGTATTGTTATGACTTATGGGTCATAAAGTCATAAAAATACAAATAAATTATCGATAAAAGTCACAATACAAATTCTCAATGACATATTAATTTGATAATGGTGTCTACATATTCATTCATCATTCATATAATCACGCCTCTTTCCCATAGGGGTAGGCAGAGACCGCCTCTTTCCCTTAGGGGTAGGCAGAGACCACTTCTTTCCACTTGCTACGATCCTTACATACTTGTTTCGCTTCGTCCACTTTCATTCATGCCATCCATTCCTCCTCTTACATTCATCGTAGCGAAGCGGCTCTCCATGGGCCACTTTTCGCCTCCGCGAGAACGAGACGTGATGGGTGGCGAACCGCATCGCCGCCATTTTGGATAATTAAATTATTTTTATGATTATCCATTGCGTTCCCACGGATTGGTGGAGAGGGTAGGAATAGGGAAAGGGAAGGATAGGTGGTGTGGAAAGGAAGATTGGTAAGTTAGAGTGGGAAATAGGAATGTAGGATATTACCGCCCAGGAGGGCACGGGATAGGACGGTAATAGCTAGGGAAGCCGGGGCCGCATGCCCGTATACTATACCACAACTACCGGACAGGTAAGTTGGGATGAGTATCCCTGACATTACCGTACCAAATTCGTGTGTCTACAGACACACGAATTTGGTACGGAGCGTACAGCGGATCTGGTACGCTCCGTACCAGATCCGAGCGTGTGTAGGGCAGTCCGGCGAACATATGAAGAAGGCGAAGAGTTCGCCGTTGTCCGCATCGGATCTGGTTCGCTCCGTACCAAATTCGTGCGTGTGTAGAGCAGTCCGGCGGTTAGGCCGTACAACGATATCAGTGTTGCCAACTTAGGGATGTACCCCCCAAAATTAAGGAAAATATCTACGGGGGTTTACTAGGGGACAGGATGTTTAGAGTTTTCTCCTTATGAATCAATTTGTATGTAATAAATTAATAATAAAAAATATTTTAATGTGTGTATATAGCCAGGGATATGAAAATGTATTGAGAATGAAATCAGATTAAGACAAATTAGTTTTATGCTATTCACGCGTAAGTCTTTATGTTAAATACATAACCTTTATTTCTAGCTTATTATCTCTTAGACCTGTCAATGGTATAAGTAATCAGGGGTAAAATTTGGGGAGAAATATTTTTTAAAGTGTTGGTATCACTACCCGCTATCAATGAATTGCGGGAATCATCGTCGTCGTTTAAAACCGCACTGTAAATAGAACTCTGTGCTAATGTAATAGAGCATAAAATCGAACACACGAGTGTCGAGCGTTTCGCTTCACTGCACCGTACTATATCCGTGTGTATGTAGCGACACCGAATTTGGTCTCCGGATATGGTTCGCTGTACGCTCCGTACCAAATTCGTGTATCTGTAGATAGCATAACTTATTAATTAATTAATACCATAATACAAACAAATTATGACAACAGTCAACCTGCTTATGATGAAGATTCCCTGATAGTACATACCTCAGGTACAGTTATACGTTGGACACTTCAACTGAATGTATCTAGACTTCATTTGTCGTAAACCCATTCCTTAAGTAAACGCGCTATACGTGGGTAGCAGTGGCGAGGGGTTCTTATAACTCCATTCCTATCGGCTTTCCTTACCGCTTACCTTTTGAAGACCCTCATCCGAATCCCTATAAAGGAGAACCAGCCTTTGCCACTGGTGGGTAGGCACAAAACTTATAACCCGGTATGCAAGTGCAAGTCGGACTCGCGCACTGTGGGTTCCGTACAAATCTGTGGGTATATAAGTAAAAGTTCACCCATCACGACAATCGAGTTATTGTAGGGGTAGTAAGTTTAAAATAATTTAAAATATTTTTATTATATGATGTGACTACAAATTTACGGTTTTCGCAATTTTTCCTTTATCTGTGTTATAAGACGTTGCTTCGTACCAAATTTCAATATTCTGAGTTCATGGGAAATACCTTGTAGGTTTTGATTCCGATTTTGATTGCGAGTGTCGAAAATTTGCGGCATAAACGGCTGTATCCTTGATTGCATTGGCTTAGAAGTTTGATTTTTTCACAGGACAAGAGAGAGTAGACCTGAGTATTTATTATAAATTCCAGCTTGTTACCTTCACGCATTCCTGAGAAAAAGGGTCTTGACAGGCAGACAGACGGACGGACGGACGGACAACAAAGTGATCCTATAAGGGATCCGTTTTTTCCTTTCGAGGTACGGAACCCTAATAGGAAACATAGGTTATGTTACCCGGACTACTAAGATTACGAATCTATTGACACATCATTAATTAAAATAAGAGTAGTTTAGGCGCTACGGTGGAACAAACATACATACATATTACTCTTCCCTTTGGCTGGCCGTATTCGGGTAAAAAGATGGATCATTTTGCGCGAATGTAGGTTGTAAAATAAATACGCGATAAAATTCAAGACATTGAGTCAGAACTCAGGAGTCGTCGTTAATGTGTAATCCGGGGAGTGATTCGATTTGCCCCGGCCGTAACACCCGCACCCGTCCGCCCGCCTTGTTACAGTTGCTGGCCCGCCAATTAAGGTGAACTCTCCATTTGAGCATACACTGTAGGGTAACCAAGTTTTGTGACAGTTACGGAAAGAATAGACATTGGATATTATGAAACATTGTCTGTGTTACGCGGAAAAAAGAGCTTGTTAGCGCTTGCTAGCGCTAAAGAAAAAAAACAGAACACGTTTTCTAACTTCCATACTGCTAACATAATCCGCCATTTTTTTTAAGGTGTGCTCTCCATTTGAGGCTTGAGCATACACTGTAGAGTGACCAAGTTTTGTGACAGTTGCGGAAAGAATGGACATTGGATATGAAACATCTAATGTTGAATGTAGCACATAACGCGTCAGATCAACACCCGATATAATTCGAAATTTGTCCCCTGGTCACCAAAGTGACTGATGATGTAATATAAATATGACATATAAATGTATATGGACACATAATATAGTGATTTCGACTTTGTCTGAAGTAGTCCAAGCATGTGCTACCAAAAAGTAAGATTTTGCACCAAGGTAAACCTACCCTGGGGGCCTGGATCCAAAAGTATTGGACAGAACTCCTGAGCCCTTATAGATACCGTTTGGGGATTCCGGCGTTGTTTAAAGAACTGCAAGCATATGCCATCATACCACTTACAGTAATCATGATTATCATCACCACCATCTTCTTTTTTGAAGACTATCCGACTTCAAAATTAAGAAGATACTCTTGAGTAGAAAAATAGTTAAAATTCTAGCCGAATTTAAAAGGGAAATTTACAAAATAAGTTTTAGTTCATACTTTTTTGTGTAGGTATTTCTATTACTTTGGAAGTCGGTTTTAATTATTTATTTAGAAATAATTTATTTTACTAATTATTCAAAAAATCATGGTCACCATGTAAAAGGATACACTCTAGCGGCAAGGATTACAATGCCTCAGAAGCTCGGAGGGGTTCAAATGTGACACGCAAATACGAGCCTATTGTTTTTACCTGACTTTAATCTCACTCAAATGGATTTACCCGAGTAATTAAATCAATATAACTGTGAACTGTGTAAGGTTAAGAGACTACTTGATTTAGCTATTGCAAGATTAGATTAGATGCAAGTGCTTATGGTCCAACTAGCTTTTTCCGCTCGCGTAAAGATCCCACGGGAACACTGAACTTTTTCGGGATAAAAAGTAACGTATGTTTTAATCCAGTATCTAAACTACTACTATACTACATTTTATCGAAATCCGTTCAGTAGTTTTTGCATGGAAGAGTAACAAACAAACTGTGGGAGAGCCACGCTTCAGAATGAATGGGCCGGCTCGATAAATACCACGACCTCGCAGAAAACCGGCGTGAAATAACGGTTGCGTTGTGTTTCGCCGAGTGAGTGAGATTACCGGAGGCCCATGGGGGGATTGGGGATTTTAAGGACTGGGAACACAAGTCCAGACCGGAGGAGTTACAAGTGTAACTCCTCTGGTGTTGCGAGTGTCCATGGGCGGCGGTAATCGCTTACCATCAGGCGAACCGTCTGCTCGTTTCCTGGTTCATTTCATAAAAAAATCCATCCATCCTCACAAACTTTCACATTTATAATACTACTAACTTTTGCCCGCAGCTCCGCCCGCCCGACCATACAGTATCCCACAGGAACACTGTACTTTTTCGGGATAAAAAGTAGCCTATGTTTTAATCCAGAGCCTAAGCTACTTCCATACCAAATTTCATCATATTCTGTTCAGTTTTTGCGTGAAAGAATAACAAACATCCATCCAACTTTCACATTTAAAATATTAGTAGAATTATAATAGTACCTTGTAGGATTAGGTAGAGTGCGTATCTACACTATAAAAGTCGTATTCACGGCAAAATTGTGCCCATACAAATTCAACGTGTAAAAATCTCGTGAACGCCCGTGAACGTTCACGCTTGTTACAGAGCTTCGCGGCGATAGTGTATAAACTACTTTTTCTATCACTAATTCATTTTATTTCAGCAAAATCTTTTTAGTGAAATTCATTAAAGATCGAACCTGCAATCTAGCGTCTCATAAGACTGCCATAGGTCGCTGCTACTGGTCCAAACTCAAACTCACTAGTCACAACTATAGATATAAAGGAAAAACAATATCAGTAACAAATAACATTTATTTCGACGTATCACACTGACATGAGGCACGCATTACAAACTAACATTCCGTTAAACCAAATAATATATAATATAATTTACTGGGTAATTTTTTATTCCGTCTGAGATATAATAGGTTAAAACTATGCTGGCATACTTTTGTTTAACAACATCGCAATACCAATTTAAAATCATTATTTAATTTATTCAAACATAAAAAAAAAGAAATTATAAATAATTGTCACTATAAGCCGCCACTGCTTAGTATGAATTAATATGGAGCACTAAACAATCCCCGCGACCCGTGTCGCGCGACCGGTGGGCGTGGCCAGAGAACCTGGGCCTCTAGTCATGATGCATTCGATAATTTCGACATCTAAATGTATATTTCGATATTTCGACATCAAAAACTAAATGTATGGGTTTTGACATAACGCATCGCAAGCGACATGTCACTTGACGATGACTTATGTCAAATCCCATACATTTTTGATTTCGAAGATCGCCGTCGAAATTATCGAATGCATCTTGACTAGAGGCCCTGATTCGCTGGTCTCGCCTCGCGGTCGCATATATCATTGGAAGATTACCTCTATATTTCGTAGACGGGTGATCAACGGCGCCCACGCAGGTAGGATTTAAATGTTTTTTTTTTTTTTTTACTGAGATTTAACACCTCGTCCAGACTACTCGCGAAGTAGGCCGAGGTTGGCCGAATAAGACAGTGTGGGCACGCACTTCGCTTCGCCTTTTCATACTTCGGGTTACTTCACGGAGCACTTCCTCGGCCTACTTCGCAAGCAGTCTGGACGGGGCATAAGAATTTTCTAATACTTGACCATATTGTTGATATAAAACATGCTCTGTATATCATCAGACGGAAGAAAAATCACCCAGTATATTAATAACGTACCTAAATTAAACTATACTAGTATGGCGCTCGAGTATATTTAAATAAGACATTTTGTTTTCGATCGCTAAGGACGTGAAAATTTTCCACCTGTCCCGATCGCATACTAGCATTGACCGCCGGCATCATACTGTAAACCTTATTCTCATTGTAATAAGGTCTTAAAATAAGTCTTTTGGCTTATAGAAGCATGCTTAATTATGTGTATGTAGCGTAAAAGTTAATGTACGAAAAATGATTAGGTACGACCCGCCACGAATTCAAAACTTATCAAAATCCTTTATAAAAATCTTGATCAGAAAAATAAAGTAGGTATGTTTTAAACTATGCTTGCAAAAATTATTGATTTGTAATGCTAATTTTTTTTTTTTAATAATTTAGATATTATATCGTAGTCAGGTAATTATTTTTCTGGTCAATCTTTATCAAAAATCTCTCTTATTTCTTCTAAAAAATTCTCAATACAAAAACCGCATTTTCCCTTATACCTAATTTTCTATCCCATATCTCGAAATAATATTTTACGCTTATTATAATTTTCATACAATGCAGACATATTATATTTACAAAGTTCTTCCAACTTATTCTTAGTTTAAACTACTTCTTAATCATATTTACAAAGATATGTAGGTACTTAGTACTTATCAATTTAAATGCTTAAAACTGACGACATTTTTCAATTCCCTAAAATAGTAATAACTAATAATAAGAAGAATAAAAAAGAAACAGAAATGTACTATCATGATGTCTTGAAATAAAAAAAAATACTTCGAAAAACCTAAACCGGTATAAAATAAAGACAGTTTTTACAAAACTGTCTGGTACGAAAGCAACAAAAAAAAACAAAAACCTATAATTTCTTTCAAGTATAAAAATAGTGCTTCATTATTCCAAACCTTTTATCCTTAACTTCAAATAATATAAGCGCATTACAATAACCTAACATAACTAAGGGTGAACCACACACTGCACTGACATACTCTTACAATGAAACGTGTATCTTATTGCGTAGTAAATAAAGATGATTTTTAATAGCTATCTTAAAATACATCGCTGCGTTTCATTGCGTATCATCGCGGTATGACAAGACCTTAGACTAAATCTATAAAAAACCTAAACTAAGCAATATAAACAGTATATTCAGTATTCACACTAGTGACGTTAAAGGTTAAAATCTTTATATAAATAATAATAAACTAGACATAATTGTTTTAGTCAAAACGTAAAATAAAAAAGAATAAACATCCAAATCGTGTGATAATAAATTAAACATAATTCTTTGATTCGTTGCGAACGTTTATAAAGATTTACAAAGTACAAAAATTAATAAATTACAATTTTATATTATGTGCCAAATACAAGCAAAACTACAAAATATAGGAATCAGACTAATGCGAGAGTGAGACAGATGGGTGGGTGCGGGAGGGACAGCAATGCTGCAGTCCAAAGGCTCAATACTTATTGCAAATTAACTATAGGAAAAATTGTTTCACGAAACACAGATCCAATATATAGCATTTGTACGAAAAAGTACAAAGATTTGAGCATGAATATACATAAAACATAATTTAAAATAACTTTGACATTATTGTGTTACATACAAATAACTCCTAACCCCCTTACTAATAAAAATATTTATTCAGTAGTGTAATACAATGTTTTGTCATTATCTTATGTGTTGGAAAAGTCGCCTGACAGACAAGGACAAAACATTGTATTCCTTATCTACTGGATAAATATTTTTATTAGTAAGGGGGTTAATGTATATTATGTATTTAATTTTTTAAATTAAATACATAATATACATATAGGAGTTACAACGGTAGACATACGGCCTGTTTCAATACCCCATCTATCTATAACTATTTGTTAGAAACGTCAAATTTATATCGCGAAAAACCGGCAAATGATTGAATGACAACGTTTTTAACAAATAGTTACAGATAGGTTATTGAAACGGGCCGTAAATCTTCTTCGATCGATCTACTAATCATACCAAGTTTTGATAAAGTTTTCATTATTACTTGTCCCTAAAGGTTGTTAAAAATCGATTACGAACAAAGAATTATACTAAATAAAACTACATTACGCTCTTTACGGCGCTGTTAGGGCCATCGACCTCACACGGCTGATTGAATTGAATGCTATTTAAGCAGATGTCTTTACTGAAACAGTATATCATTTGCCCAAAATATTCGTTATTGATTTAGAACAACCTTATTTAAGCAAGTTGCAACAAACTCTCAGATTAATAAACTAGCTATTAGTGGCGAAGCCTGGTTCTCCTTCATAGTGAAGCCTTAGCCTATATAATAGGTAGGGATTTGGCATAGGGTCTTCAAAAGGTAAGCGGTAAGTGAAGCCGATAGGAATGGGTTTATAGGAAGCCAACGCCACTGAATTAACTATACTATTATGTATGTTCATCTTCCAAACTATATAAACTAGATGTGAGTAACATAGACGACAGTGAAATAGTAGCAGCTTTCATTGACGACTCACATCCCGTTTCAATAACCTATCTATCTATAACTATTTGTTAGAAACATCAAATTTGTATCGCGAAAAACCGGCAAATGATTGAATGACGACGTTTTTAACAAATAGTTATAGCTAGATAGGTTATTGAAACGGGCCGTTAAGTATTTAAAAGTTAAGTGACCGTGGCTTTAGGGCCACTTTCCGTAGATACTGATGAGCCAACATGGTGAGGCTCAGTTGGTCCGTGGTCTTGCCGAAGGCAATCTTCTCCCAGTTGTATTCACACTGCAAAATAAAAAATTATTTCTTAATTCTTAAATATTAATGTAATTCAAGCGAATTCGGGTTCAAGCGTACTACAAGGATCGCACACCTTGGGAATAAGATAGCCACCTGCAAGACTACTTCTATGTATATATATCCTAACTTCTGTAATATAATATATATTAGCCTCCAAACATCGGATTCTTAGCGCAATTTTGACCTTAAATTAAAAAAACCGGCCAAGTAGGGGTCGGACTGGCAAAAATTATTTAAAATATTTTATTATATTATGATGTAAATTTACGGTCTTCGCAATATTTCCTTTATCTGTGCTATAAGACGTTTCTTCGTACCAAATTTCAAGATTCTTAATTCACGGGAAGTAACCCTGTAGATTTTGATTCTCTTACGAGTGTCGAAAATTTGCGATAATTCTCGGCATAAACGGCTGTATCTTTTGATTGCGTTGGCTTAGAAATTTCCAAAGCTCCAAGGGACAGTAGACCTGAGTATTTGATATAAATTACAGCTTAATGCCTCCACGCGTTCCTGAGAAAAAGGGTATTGACAGACAGACGGACGGACAACAAAGTGATCCTATATATAAGGGTTCCGTTTTTTCCTTTCGAGCTACGGAACCCTAAAAACGCAATTTCACCACGCGCCGCGCTGAGTTCGAGACGTAGATTAGCGCACTCTTATTACTTAATAGGTATTCAGTAAATAAAAAGAGTTCCAAATCATACTATGTATGATACTCACCTTAATAAATGCAGGTTTCTCCGCAACCACGCTCGGTTCTTGATCGAACTTAATGGAGCGTACGGCAGATTTCTTCAGTACCACAGGTTCACCAGACAAGCCTTTTACCTGTAATAGATTGTTATGGGGAAGTTTTACTAAAGTGCTGATGGAAAGTTGTAACTTGTACTACTTATGGCCATCTGAGGTAAAAAATGTATTGGTAGTTTATATATTAAATAAAGACGGGCAATATTTAGTTTCATTAATATACTGAGGCAGGACAGAAATATGACAAGCCATGACTACTTGGTAAATGTAAAAAAATATAATATTTTATGTGTAGTTTAGTAATTTGATACATCTAAAAAATACAAAAAAGTACCTATATAGTTTCTTGCAAAATTAGTAAACAAAACCTACCTACATCATTAGTTTACTTACATCATATACAAAAACATTCATCATGGTAAGTATGAACCTAAACGCACAAATATGGGACATACAAATATGTTCCTACGGCCGTATACTTCATACACCAGGTTAAAACCTAGGCGTGACATCACAGCTAGGTACGATTTTAGTATGGAGCGTTTTCACGAGACGTATATCTTAATTGATAATGCCCGCGACTTCGTGCGTGCAGAAGAAACTTCTTCCCCGTGGTCTTGTCTATATCTTTGCCAAACAAGAAGGGGCATTTTTGTACGGAGCCCGTCCGCACTACTGTAGCACTACAAGACCATACATATCAAATGAAAGGGCTTAAAAAGTGTGTAATTTTATTGATTGACGAAAAATCTCTAAAACATGTAAGAAAAAAGTTAATGAGGGTTAAAGGTTAAAAAAAAGTTAAAAAAAATGTATTATTGCACCATTTCATAGTATTGCTAGTAAGGAACAATTTTTGGGAAGTAGTAATGGTATACAGCAAACTTCAGAAAAGTGTTATATTTGGATAAATATGAGGCAATTTTGAAGAAATGTATGGAATGATATTAAAATCCTTAAAATAAGCTCATTCCTCAATTTTTTCGAATATAATTACTTTCTGGAAATTGTTTCTTACTTACAACACGATCAAATGGTGCAATAGCGTTCGATAGCGTTGCAAGTAAGAAACAATTTCCAGAAAATAATTATGTGCGAAAAAATTGAAGAAAGAGCTTATTTTTAGAATTTTATTATTATCTCTAAACCATGTGAGAAAAAAGTTAATGAAAAAGGTTAAAAAAACTTTTAAAAATCATTCTGTATTATTACACCGTTTCATAGTGTTGCTAATAAGGAACAGTTATTGGGAAGTAATGGTATACAGCAAACTTCATAAAAGTGTTATATTTTGATAAACTGCTTCATATTTTGAAGAAATGTATGGGGTTTAGAGATTTTTCGTCATACAATAAAATGACACACTTTTTTAGCCCAAAGCATTTGATATGTGTCTTGTAGTGCTACAAGGGTGGGGATGTTTTGCCCCTTCTTCTTTCATAAAAAATCAATCCAGTAGTTTGGGAGCCTACTCAATGCAAACAAACAATCAAATGTCTTTCCTCTTTAAAATATTAGTATAGATTAGCGCTCTTGGTTCGAAATTGCGGTTCCGAACATAAATGTGACAATAAACTACGTTTAACTTTAGCTGATCAATCTGTTCCGTTTATAATAAATAAAAAGAAGAAGAAGAACTAGTAATAATTGACATTGCTACTGATAGATGGCGCTAAAACATTTACAACAAGGAAATGAAGTAGAAAACTTTACAGAAAATGATTATTTTTCTTAGTTAGAACACTTTTAAAGCGGTTAATTTTACCCCCAAAGTATCAAATGTTTTATAAAACTAATTATAATGCCGAAATATAGCAAAACAAATAACTTTACGCTCGTTTGAACAGATCCATATAGTGACCAGTTGTACTTAATTCTTTCCATTTGACTTTCGAGTTACTTATATTGGTGTCAAGAGATACATAAGGTTTTGTAAAATCAATTACGGATAAATCGAGCATATTATGATTTACTGCTTAATAAAATGTAAAGACATTTAGGCAGAAAAATAACTATCCTACTGGAAAAAAAATCTTTATATGAGCGAGTTTGCGTTTAGCGGAGAGTCAGCTATGAGATGATTTTTTTAGTTTGAGTATGACAATTATTTTTCTGCCTAAACGTCTTTACATAAGTGGATCATTTACTTGAGAAGTACCCGTAATCGATTTTTTGAGACCTTATATAATAATAATTCACATTTACAAATAGTGTACATAGTGCTGGCCCACGCCTCATATATTTCTAGAACATCTCTTTTCTGATCTTTAAATATCTAATCTTGTCATTAGATATTTGAAGATCTTCGTTTAGAAAAGCAGATGTGCCATTATTCAGTACTGTGCAGCTGTGTGGTGTGTGTGGTAAGTAGAATGGTAAGTTCTTAATAACTTCTATAATTTGTTCATAACTTTTTGAAGTGAAACTACTTTAGGGGTGTTGAGTGTGAAATTTCAAGGTCGCGTCACACGTCACGATCTGTCGGAAGCTTACCATACAGACAGTTTGTGTGCATATTTTTTTTCAGTACAGTATTTTATTAGTCGAAGCATTATAGCATTTATGGTTGTGTATTGACTACTATTTTTTTAACAAATAAGCTTATTCTTGAAACTAAGTCATGCGTTTAATTATCTCATTTTGAATACTTCAAATTTAGGTTGTGTTAAAATAATTCTGCCAAAATAAAAAATTAAAGAAGATGTGTCTACTGTCTTTGATTTAATAACAAATGATGAATAACAAAAAAAAACAAAATCAAGTGACAAATACATTTATTGAAATAAAAAATGACATCGGATATCAATGGGCTTTGGATTGGAATTAACAATATTGACAGTTATAAAACAAATAAAATTACACATTTACATAATGCTACCGTATTACAATATGTAATCACTACAAAATAAATTAAAAACAATTTCAAAAAACATAAATTATTAACAAAAAAACAATATTTAACATAAATAAATAGGTATTTTAAAATAAAAAAGGTAGATTCAACACTGGTCTGTCAATATTGTGGATGGGTGTGGGTCCACGGAGAAAAGGCGGGAGAAAGGAAATGTCATTTGTTTATTTCAAATAAAAACTTTTTAAGTAACTGCCGATTTATAATTAAAATTGTGTAAATTTTAACAAAACGTGACAATAGAGAATAAATAAACGTAATTAAATTACACAAGTCCACAACCATGATGCGATTAAGTCGGATAAATTAATAAAGGAAATGTCAAATTTACACGCAACTTACAAAGCAATACTTTTACAATAAATAAGGGCGGGAAAGGTCTAGCAGGAATAGTTAGTGTGAGTCATACTCCTTTCCTATACAGCCGCTATGAAACTATCCGAGAATTAATACATATAAAATACTATACGCGAAGTACACCTCTAAACCGATATGAATTTAGTAAAATACTTGCCATTGTTGAATTATTTACTAAGAACTTTTGTCATAGATTAAAAGTTTAAAATCTCCAGATACTATATTTTAATGCCTTACTTTTTGGAGGCCTTAAAAACTTTTGAACGTGTGATGATCGGGCTTTTAAAATTTAATTTATTATTGCATTTTAAAACGTGTGATCCAGCATTTAAAATTTAATTCATTATTATTATCGATCATGATAAGAGCATAACAGTAAATTCTAGATATTTATATTATTTGCCTTATTTAACATCTCATAAAATACAAAAAAGTCCATTGATTTCATTAAAACTTATTTTACAAATAAAACCTACACATGATCAGTAGCTTGTTCACGATTTATAATAAAAGTAAAATAATCACAAGCTAAAGTAAACGACACTTATTAGTTATTTATGTCATTTAAAAATACTTTTTTAGGCAAGCCTCTTTTTAGTACTCCCCGATACTAATTAAAATGATTAAAAACAATGGTACATAATAGTACTTAAAATTCATTTCCCTAATCTAAAAATAATTTTGGTGTACGGTAAACTTGAGGTAAACGATATTTTAAAAACTAATTTAAAAACTAACCGACGAATATATATTAAAAAATCGAAATCACTCATTTGATGAAGTTGTCATCTTTGGTACCTTATTCTAATCTCAATACTCGAATCGACACTTAAAATCGATACTATTACATATGCTTACATCGATTTTTATAACCCTTAACTTTAGTGCAAATATACTTTAGGTGCCTTTGGAACGCTTACATTCTAATATCGAATAAAATCGATTTTATAAAAATCTTTTATCCAACGCCTTAAAATAACTTTGTACATTCGAAAGCGTAATCGACCCTACAGATTAAACATGTAATAATCGTTGTACATATCGTTCGTATCCGATTCTCTGTTCATTTGCCACCATTGATTTTCTTTCTCGTAATCCGTGGTCCGCCCTTGCATTTTATTGGTTAGAACCTCATCTATTTTCGACGTCGATGGTTTCTGATTGGTCACTTTATAAATGTGATCAACTAGGGCGTTAGCCAGGACGTCTTTTGGCGCTATCAACGAACTACTATCGTGAGCTAGTTCATTGGGTGTGATAATAGTTCGGAGCCTATCCGCGTTCAGCCGAGCGAAGCTTCTCGGAGATTCTACGTTAGTCAGATCTCGGAGTATGTTAGAACTGGGCAGCTCGGGTTGAGGTTCGTATATACTATCGTACAATATTAAGTTGGGGTCCAGGGCGTTAGGTAGGGAATTAGTAGGGAATGAGGACCTGTGTTGTACCTTTGTTTTTTCACTGATGACATTCTCTATGTCCATTTCTTCGTATTTGACCGGCTCTGGTGTGTTCTCTGTACTCATAAGACTGTGGAGACTCGTGGACTCTTCCAGTAAGGAGTTCTTGACGATGGAAGGCGGAGAGAAAAGTACCACCGAGTTGTCACCTGCGAGGGTCTTGCTCTGCAACGAATAATATCGATATACTTAGTTCCATTCTAAGAATAAATGCATTTTTTTATCTAAATACGAAGGCGAGATTTTCTCTTTGACATTTTTAGAAAAAACGCACCTCATTTGCGTTTACAGGTTTTTTGTGTAAATGAATAATCTAATAATTAAATACTCTAATTTATAATCTTAGTCAGCAAAATTGTTTCTCCTGGATGCTAACACTAACTGTGTTTCCTTTTTTGTCTTTTAATACAGAATCTCATATTTTTTTACATTTTACTAATTAAGATTAAAAACGAAAAATAATCCAGCATTTGTACCATTAGTCCAGGACTTTTTTCTGTTATTAAGAATTAGTAATTAACTGGAATGTTTTATTTGCCCTTTCGCCATATTTACAAGGTATTGCTGCTAATCAAGTCTGACAATAATACCGTTACGATACAGTCCCGAGTTACAACTACAAAATAGTATTCTCATAAATGTCAAACTAACGTCAAACCCGTTTTGTTTGGTTCAAATTATAATGAATTTATAATTCAATAAAGGTAAAATGAAAGTGTAAGTTATTTTTTTTTTATGTAATGAACCAGGAAACGAGCAGACGGATCGCCTGATGGTAACCTATTACCGCCGCCCATGGACACTCGCAGCAACAGAGGAGTTACACTTGTAACTCCTCCGGTCTGGACTTGTGTTCCCAGTCCTTAAAATCCCCAATCCCCCCATGGGCCTCTGGTAATCTCACTCACTCGGCGAAACACAACGCAACCGTTATTTCACGCCGGTTTTCTGCGAGGTCGTGTTATTCATCCGGTCGAGCCGGCCCATTCCTGCCGAAGCGTGGCGCACCCACAGTTATTATGAGAATTTGTGTTCTGAATAGGTTTTAGTACTCACGGGAGTCTCCAGGTCGGCCAGGCTGGGCATCTCGGGCACGTGTGCGTGCGGCGTGCTGGTGGCGGCGCCCCACGCGACCGCCAGCGCTTTGCGCGCGCGCCGCGGCAGGTTCTCCTTGCCGCGGCGCCCGCCGCTGCTGATGCCGCTGTCGTTCACCTGGTGTGATGATGATAGTTAATAATGGCAAAGTGGGAAACTCATAAGCCTCATGGTGAGGAGATACCCGAGCTCTAGGAGTGAGGACGATAGTGGTAAAGAAGAGTACCCTAATTTACCATTTTACCCACATTCGTTAAAGACCGCTAATGTCGTATTTCACTATTGTTTCTAAATTTGTAAACTATTATTTCTAAGTTTGTTGATTTGATTGAAGGCGCCAATCAAAAATAACTTGAAAAAATCTGTGTTGTATTGATGGCTATAGCTGATGGCTTTATTTTAACATCACACACAAACGTCTCTATTTTATGTGATCAAAGTTGTAGGCAACATCTAGCTAGTATTAAGCTTCTTTATATCGGAAATAAAATTTATATCCATACTAATATTATAAAGAGGAAAAGTTTGTTTGTATGTATGTTTTTTTTTTTGCATTGTATACAGGCTCGAAAATTATTGGATTGATTTTTATTAAATTGCACAGATAAGAGTATACCACGGGGAAGGATCTAGGCTACTTTTCACCGCGAAAAATGTACGATTTCCGCGAGATTAACATTTCAACATATAGTCAGAAATAAAAGAAAAACCTATGACCTATCCCTTATAACTCTAGGTCATTTGTTGTCCACCCAACACACCTGTCCATTATTCTCCTGGTCCGCGGTGGACGATAGCAAGCTATCGTTCAGCTGTAGCGTAGAGTCGGAGTTCTCTCGCTGTATCATCTCCGTTATGTCTTCCACCAACAGCCCAGGGCTCGACGGCTCATACTTGAGTCCCGACTTCTTGCCTATCTCCGCCATCGCTATCTTGAATGGCGTTGGCGTTCTGAAATTATAAATTGACGAATTAAATAATAATTTTTACTCCAGGTGTATCTTCTTAATCTAGAGAGTTTATTTTCTTACTTTAGGACATCGTTTCTCAACCGGTGAGTCGCGACCCTTGGGGGAGTCGAGTTTGTTTTTAAAGGGGGTCGCAGTCTGTTGAAAAATAATAAATACAAACTAACATATAGGTTCGAAAAACGAATCTTTTGTATCGAACGTCGAAAAAATTGTGACGGGATCGTTTTGGATTATTCGTGGGTCGCGACATAATAAAGGTTGAGAAATGATGATTTAAGGCATTTCATTACAGCTTCAGGAGGTCCTACAATGGTGAAAACACACCGCAAAAATGCCCAGTAACTGACATTATATCAAAAAAGTTGCTCATATATTGCTCATATTATATTGCACAAATTTGCAGATAACGACAACTAATATCAACTATATCATTCACGGTAACTATAATAATAATATGTAACTGTACCAAACTGTGAAACCATTTCAGACTAACTGAAATTGAGGTAAAGACGAGTAATAAGGTAAATAAACTCACTTGGGTGTATTGTTTCTGTGCTGGCTGCCTCCCGGAGTGATAGCTGGGGTGGGAGTTTGTAGAAGTGGACTTATACCTGGCTCCTGAAATATTACATTAAATAATACATTAGAAACTAGTTATCTATACTAATATAATAAAGATGAAAAGTTTGTTTGTATTGAATACGCTCCGAAACTACTGGGCCGATTTTGATGAAATTTGGCACAGATGTAGAATAGACGGCGGGGAAGGACATAGGCTACTTTTTATAGCACAAAAAGGTACGGTTTCTACGAAATTAACTTTGGCGCGTACGAAGTCGCGGGCAACATCTAGGCAGTATTACTTTATATCAGCTACTATTATAACTGTAGGTAGCCATCCGATCCAACCGCAACCCGATGATATGGAGCACTAAACAATCCCCACGACCCGCGTCGCGGGACCGGGGAGCGTGGCCGGAGAACCTGATTGGCTGGTTTGCTGGTCGCGGTCTCGCGTAGCGGTCGCATTGATCGGAAGGCTATCTTTACACCTCATCCAGACAACTCGCGAAGTAGGCCGAGGTTGGAGAGCAGAGCACTTCCTCGGCCAACATCGGGAGCAGCCTGGACGGGGCATTAGAGTTTAAGCACAATAAATGTTATTTGTTCATGATATTCTACATTTTATACCATTAGAACGCCACGCAAAAAATAGTACGCAGTACTGGTCACCGGTTATCTACGCGGCGTTCAGAAGCTTAACAAGCACAATTTTAATCTTTTACATAATATAAAATACGGTAACTTTGGCTATATCAGCACGCTTAGCATGACCTCCATAGAAATGCGTTTTGTCTACACGAGAATTATAGACGTAATGACAATTAATATGGACAAAATGACAGCTTTTTTTTTGTCAATCTTATAATCTGTAGAAAGAAACCAATTCCATAGTGGTTATGCAACAGTGGTTATGCAACACGTACAGAAGCTACAATTTAATATAAGTATAATCTTACCTTCATACTGGGACCCTGTCTAAGTGGTGTAGAGTCGAACGCGGGGAAAGATATGCCGGCGGGCGAGTTCAGGAACTGCGAGGGACTGAACGGCAGCGCTTTGATGGGCGTCGCACCTTCTAACGCCTTCGACACTGACTCGGACCATGCCTGGAAATATTTAAATTGAAGTGTGTTAAAGAAGTAAATGCTAAATTCGAAAAGTATTGCAGCCGCTAGCTAGCTTTCCGGAAATTTCTCGATTATATTGAAAAATATGGCCCGCACACAAGGAATATAATTGTCACTATGAGTATTATTGCCAATAATATAGTGTATGGTAAACATATGACCATTAGCCAAATGTTAGGCCGCTACCTCGAACAACGCTTCGAGCGGCGCGGCCACAGATTAAAGAAAGAGTAACAGATAAACAGCTACATAGTTAACTAACAATTTGATTGTATCACTACAAGCATACGGTGTCCACGATTGTGTGGAAAAATTGTAGGCCGTTGAAGGCGACGTCAAAATTTAAAAAATAGGATCGATTTGGATCATTCTATAAAAGATAATAAGGAATAATATATACTTACTTACGTACAGAATAACAATTATGTACGTAAGTACTCTATTTAATTTTTCTGCCCTGTGACAGCCTCAAGTACACTGATTTTTTGTAAGACAAGATTACATAAATGTAGTTCTATGTAGTAAAAGCTACACTAGACATAAACTTTAAATTGTTATATTTATATTATAAAATTTGCAAGTTGTAAGTAAGTTTCTTCACAATAACTATTAATAGGTATAACAGTTTTTTTATATATATTTTTTATTTCCAAAAATACTCTCATCGTACCCAAAGCACATCACTTAGAAAAGAAGAGAAAAATTAAAATTTGTACACCTTAGTACCTTCTGTATATTGAGCCGTACTTTAGAAAGTTCAGTCGTTACGAAAGAATTGAGTAGCTTCCGACAGATGGCGTTATACTCAAAATCGTTTCATTTCACACTTCAATAATGCATAAGCCATCCTAACACAAGTTAAAAAAAAATGCGATACAATACATAAACTCACATTGTGATTGGGTGTTTTCCTCACTCTCCGCCTCAGAATTGGCGGAGGACTATTAGTTTCAGAGAGCTTCTTCTTCGGCGAACTGTATACGGACGGCACTATTATCTCCTTACTCGCTTCGCCTTGGAGGTTGAATGTCACTGGAAGTCAAAAATAAAATGGTTACACATATTTCGTGACCGGTAATGGGTCGAAAGAAAATCAATTTAACATGGGCAAAGTCGCGTGCAAAACTAGCTTTTGAACTTTTAAACTGAATATTTTGACGACTGTACTTCTGTCCTTTTGAGAATACGTCCTTTAGAGAGTATGCCGTTTTCCTACTATGGGGTTGTACGCCGGAGCGAATTAAACGTTGACTTAAAAGTTAATAACGTTAGTAGAAATTTTAAGTTCATCGATTAACGGATTAATGAGTAAACTACGTTATTTCCCTAACTGTATTACCTATAATATAATGTATAATGTCTAAACACATATAGCTATTTGCCAATTGCTATTTTAAATAATTTTCTATTCCTAAGTTTAAATAGGTTTATAATAATGTAAATATAATGATTAAAAACATATAGTATGTTGTATTTTGATGAAAACTAGCACATTTATATATTACCTGTACTTTGAGCGCCATTGTCTGTGGGAACTCGACTCAAGAAGCTTTTGATAGGCGAATCCTCTGGCAGTGATTCAATGTTGACAAATCTGTAACAAAAATCGAGTTTTTGATGCAAAATTCAACTTATATAGTTTATTTATAGTCACCTTGGGTTATGTATCATAACTCAAGTTGTTCTGTTTCGCCAACATGACTAGCATTTACTAAGTTAAATGACAAAAACACCTTCATAACTCCCTCGCGCTTATGCTGTCCTGGACTAAACATAATTCAGCACAAATCTGTTTGTACATATCGTTGCGTACATTTATCGGTAAATCAATAAAATTCTAACCTAAAATTCTATCGATTAGGGAATCGCATAATTTAGCAAACCGGCTTACATGTATTAGCAAAATTAGCCACTCTGATCGCATCTAGCCACCGTAACATCAAGTCACTTGAACGGCGACTACAGTATCTCCACAGTCCACACTGACAGCCGGTGCTAGCTCTCCGGAATTTCTCTCCGGCGACGTGATTCGTTGCAGTTCCTGCAGGAGACGCTTAAAGTGCTATATTTAGAGCATCGTTTCTCAACCGGTGAGTCGCGACCCTTGGGGGAGTCGAGTTTGTATTTAAAGGGGGTCGCAGTCTTTTGAAAATTATAAATAATGGTACAAAAGATGCGTTTTTCGAACGAATTTATTGTATCGAACGTCGAAAAAATCATTCGAACGTTCGAACCAGTAAGACTAATACAACGCATTTATAGCTGATAAAAATAGCGCGCTACTACGTATTATTATAATTTTATAGTAACGGGGTCGCAATACTTTTTACTTAACTTTTTTGTAGGTCGCAACATAAAAATGGTTGAGAAACGATGACATAGACGAACGGCGCGGTGCTGCTGGATGACGACTGTACTTATTCGTTCGGCACGTCTGATGTACGTAACTGTAACACAAACACACTCACTTGAACGGCGACTGCAGTATCTCCACACTGTCAGCCGGCGCCAGCTCTCCGGAGTTTCTCTCCGGCGACGCGATCCGGTGCAGCTGTTCCCGCAGCAGGCGCCTGAAGTGCTGCACCTGGCGGGACGGCGCGGTGCTGCTGGACGAGGACTGTACCGATTCGTTCAGCACGTCTGATGTCCAGGTGGTCTGGAAAGATTTGAGACGTAGAAGTTTCGACGGGTAATATCTTGATTTAAGCGCCCCCACTCACTAACAGTTTGCCGGACGATATAAATCTGTCAGTTAATCGCAATAGCCCACACATTAACAGTTCCGTTTAAGGTTTTAGACTGACGACTAATACGAACTGCCTGTCTATTCTCTAAGAACATTTTCAAATCTCGACAGCTGAATCCGCGGTGAGTGTCAAATTTTTATATGATATTTGACACTTGCCGCGGATTCAGCTGTCGAGATATATGAAAATGTTCTTAGAGAATAGCACTGCTGATAGTGTGTGGCCGCTTGACGATTCCGATCTGCACCGACAGATATCGGCCGTGCAATCTATGGCCTTGAGGGCGAATGAACACACACTAGAGGGTAGTCGTCGAAAACTGCCGACTCCCTACTGCTAGTGTGTAGTCAAAAGTGGCAGCAGGGCATTGCCGGCAGGCAAAAATCGCTTAAGTGTGTTGGCGCTATGAACCTAGGACGGCAGGCCGCCGGATAGGACCAGACTGCAGGTGGACTGTTAGTGAGTGGGGCCCTTAAGGAATTGAATTGCCTCCATGCCGCGATAAGCACGAGAGACTAGACAATATGACAGTGGGACAAAGTCGCTCTTATTGAGGTGCATCGTGCTGTGGAGGCTAATAAATGCGATTGCCAAGATACTTTCATGAGACATAATGTCGGTGTTTAAAATACTCAAAGACCTATACCTCTAGCTCTCTAAAAAATATTTGCCTACTTGTATTCACTCAAATCTAGTTAGTAATTTAATTTTGAAAACTTAAAAGCTTTTTAAAAATGTAAAGAATTTAAATGAAAATAAAATAAAAGCAAGATAAAATTAAAGTTGAAATAAAAATAAAAATAAACAAAATGAAACAAAAATAAAATTACATCATTGTATGCAACCTGCACCTTCTCTTGGCTCTGATCCACCCGCTTGGTCTTGGCATTCTTCCTTCGTATCGTCTCAAACCTATCCAACATCTCCGGCTCATATTTCCTCCTCATAGTTGAGTTCCAGTGGTTCTTTATTGCATTGTCCGTCCTGAAAATACAATATAATGTTATACAACAGTAATATACTAATTAAAGGAACAAACGAATGATTAAAACTATCAACAATTTTTATTTATTAACCCTCTTTCTAATAAAAATATTTACACAATGGACAATACAATGTTTTGTCCTTGTCTGTCATGCTACTTTTCCCACATATCAGACAAGAATAAAACATTGTATTGCTTATCCACTGTTTAAATATTTTTATTAGTAAGGGGGAAGATGTATAGTTAGGAATAGCTAAAGTTCTTTGAGAAGAAAAGCATTTAAAGGAAGTAGTTTGACATACAGTAAACCTATGTTCACCTTCAGAATTCTACAAAAGCTGTATAATGTGTGTTGCGTTATTTTTTTAACATATTTCAAATGGATTGCAACAAAAATTTATCTTATTAATATTAACCAATTTTTTTTCTATAAAATACATTATGTCAACCATACTCACCGTCCTGGCAAAAGCTTGGCAATCATGGCCCACTGGTTGCCCAGCTGCTTGTGCGCTTGGTATATGATCCTGTCCTCGTTCTCTGTCCACGCTGTTTTCTTGATAGATGGATTCAAGTGATTGTGCCACCGCTCTCTGAAATAAAAAAAATGTTATTCGTAAGTCGTTAATTTGTTTTTACATTTAACTGTTTTTTTTTGGTGTCAAAAAAATACTATTCGAAAACCTATAATTTATGTAAGGCATATAGGTAATATGTTTCAATATGAAACATCGATCATTATCGCTCAGATATATATATCGCATAATGTGAAAACGCTCTTACCAAGTAAATACATAATATTATGTTTTTACTTATTAAGATGAACCAAAATCCTTTTCTTCTCACCTGCATTGTTTGCCTATTCTGCCCTTTAGATGTCTCGCTATGAGTGTCCATTTCTTAGGTCCGTATTTAGCGACTAACTCCATTACTTTGTCGTCTTCCTGTAATTAAAAAAACACTAATTATTAAAAAGTAATTACTAGAAATACAAAACAAGTTTTGAGGTCATATTAAATTTAGGTTTACTCTTTGGCCAATGGCCTCCTTTTATTAACATACATACATACTCAGGGCCGTGCCGACCCTCGGCAGCGCCTGTGTGCAAAACCTATGAAGCGCCTCTTATTTTTACGAATCTTCATGTTTTAGCCGCCCGCGGCGCCCCCATCGTCTTGGCGCCTGTGTGCGCCGCACACATCGCACATAGGGGCGGCTCGGCCCTGTACATACTATTTCTACATCTGTCCTCTAGTAACATGTTGAATTAAAATTCTCTACTTATGATATTTACTTATTATTTATTTAAACATACACAATACACGTAGGTATACGAAGTATGGTAATTAGGATATAAACTAAATTCAAATATTCTACACTATATCAGTACTTATTTATTCAAACACTAGCTGACGCCCGCAACTTCGTTTGCATAACTTCGTTACCCGCAAGTAACGAAAACGGATCCCTATTTTTTATACGGAACCCTGAAATAAAAGTAGCCTATGTTAGACCTTATAACATCAGCTATCTGCCAGTGAAAGTCCCGTGAAAATCGGTCCAGCCGTTTCAGAGATTAGCCGGAACAAACAGACAGACAGACAGACGGACAGACAAAAATTTTAAAAATTGATATTTTGTTGTTAGTATCGAATATACTTTCATATGCATCAAGTGATAAGCTGTTAATTTGACATTACAAACAGACACTTCAATTATATTTATCTGTATAGATTTTTTTTATGAAATGAACCAGGAAATGAGCAGACGGATCGTCCGATGGTAAGCGATTACTGCCGCCCATGGACACTCGCAACACCAGAGGAGTTACACTTGTAACTCCTCTAGTGTTGCGAATTGCGTTCCTGGTCCTTAAAATCCCCAATCCGAGAAAAGACCTCCGATAACCTCACTCACTCGGCGAAACGCAACGCAAGCGTTATCTCACGACGGTTTTCTGTGAGGTCGTGGTATTTATCCGGTCGAAACATACAAGCATACTGAATATGGTAATACTAAATAAGGATATAAACTAAATTCAATTATTCAATCTTACTTCATGTATAATACAAAACTATGGTGAATACAAAACTATGATAACATTCTAGAATCTAGATGATCTCATCATTATTAATATCACAGAATATTTAATAGTACCTAGGTAATATTATAAGCGCGAAAGTTTGCACCTATGTTTGGATGTGTGGATCTCTTTCACGCAATAATTTCTTAACGGATTTTGACGAAATTTAGTATGGTAGGTAGATATGCTACTTTTTACCGCAGCAAAACATACGGTTCGTGCGGTATTTCTTTTTACGCGCACGAAGTCGGGGGCAACATCTACGGGTACGAAATAGTTTTATCCTTATACATTCAGAAAGTTCACACAATTTTTCCATTTAGAGATTCGATATGGGATTTATATTAATGGCTTCTATCTTTACCTTATAGAGCCTCGGTACAAAAAATATAACAAAAAGACAGAGTCACAACTTACAAGCATCCGTTAATTCGCAAGGTGAGCCAGAATTTGCGTGGGTGAAAAAATTTGAATCACGTCCGTTGATTTTTTTCTTAGGTAGGTACCGATTAATAAGATCACATTTCTTTAACTCTTCAACTTGTGATTACCTATGAGTTGTTTATCTGTCAGGCACACTTAATTGGTACATAGAAAACGAGCTGATGTGATTATTTTTTATTTAGAAAAGTAATTTTAATATGTAGTCGGTACTAAATTAGTAAGTGAAGTAAAGAAGTTAAAAATTATGTATTTCAAAAAATTATCAAATCAAGAATAATTAAAAGAAATAAATGTAAGAAGTAGTTAATAAATATGAAATTTTGTCTCAATAAAGGTTATTATTTTTAATTTGTTATTATTAATTGCCCGTTAAATTCATAACCACTTTAAAGAGATGTGACAAAAGTTTAAATCATTGATTATTATTATTATTTAAACCACCCAAGGATATCAGATTACACGTGGATTACGCTAACTTTATAAATTGTGCCTTTTAAAATTGATTAGGTAATTTATTTGGCAAGTTTTTGTACGAATGACATATCCTGAGGACATATTAATTCGTAATGACGTCATACCCCACGAATGGGCCTGGGACAGAATACACAAGGCTATTTATGTAATCAACTTGGGAGAACACAATATTGTCCTTGACAAACAACTTAACTCTCCTTGGGATATGTACAAAACAACCTTTTAGGTTATAAAAAGTGTTGTATTTATTGTTCAATTAAATATTTTAAAACAGGCTTATGTTTAATTTACTTTATACTTACAACTTTACGGCTAGCCGCACACGTGCAATATTATTGGCAATGCTCATAATGACAATAATATTCCTTGTGTGCGGGCCATATTGCCGTTTTTTTTTTGTACGTGTTAACTAGTATTGACAATTTTATTCTGTCAATAATATTGCACGTGTGCGGCTAGCCTACAAGATGTAAAAGCTACATCTAGAGATATTCACTTCAAAATTGCAAAGTGAGAATACCCAATTAGCCTAAAGCATAGATGTATTATATTAAAAAGTGGTTAATCAAAGGCCCAAAGTGTACAACTACAACCTAAGATAAAGTAATACACTGTAATCACTTTATCTTAGACTAGATGTTGCGCGCGACTTCGGGCGCGACAAAAGGATATCTCGTGGAACCGTACATTTTGCCGCAATAAAAAGTAGCCTATTCCTTCCCCGTGGTCTGTTCTATATCTGTGCCAAATTTCATCAAAATCGGTCCAGTAGTTTCGGAGCCTATTCGATGCAAACAAACAAACAAAATTTTCCTCTTTATTATATTAACTAGCTTTTGCCCGCGATTTCGTCCGCGTGGAACAATACTTTGGGATATCGCTGAAATTTACCCGCGACTTTATTTATGACTAACGAAAGCGGAATCCTATTTTTTTAAACGGAACCCTAAAATAAAAGTAGCCTATGTACCCTATATCATCAGCTATCTGCTAGTGAAAGTCCCGTGAAAATCGGTCCAGCCGTTTCAGAGATTAGTCGGAACAAACAGACAGACAGACCGACTTACAGACAGACATAACAGACGGACAGACAACAATTAAAAATGTATTTTATTGTAAGTACCGAATATACTTTCAGATTCATTATGTAAAAAGCTGTTAATTTGAAGTTACAAACAGACACTTAAATTGTATTTAACTGTATAGATGTATAGATATTATAATGTATTATATTTTAAGATATTATCAATTTGATGTTTATAAAATAACTAAACTATTTAACTAAACTAAACTAAACATTAACCCGCACGCGCACCCCGCCTTGGTGACGCCCACTTCGCAACGGGCCGTGCAGCAGAAGTCGTAATATTTTAATTTCGCCATAACTTCAAAACCAAACGTCCAATTTTAATCATTCAAAAACCAAATATTATCTACATAAACTGTACTTAGTGATAAAATAATTTATTTTGATAAGGATTAATAACATGAGTAAAATAAACGCGTTTAAATGCAGTCCAAAAAAAATTCAAGATTTCTAAATAAAAAAATGGTTGTTGTGCCTCACTCGACATAGATAGGTATAGTGTGTCGCGGACTTTTTTGTAGATATTTATAAGATCTACAATTAATTAGAACATTTTATGGTTCTATCTTTTATAGTTTAGGCAGCGTACGCAAAATAAGTAACTTTTCTGGTTGATTTTTTACAACTTGTGTCCGAAAAACCCAAATATCTTACGGAACCCTATTTTTTTCCAAAATAAAATTTAGCCTATGTTACTCGTGGATAATGTAGCTTTCGAATGGTGAAAGAATTTTTGAAATCGGTCCAGTACTTTTTGAGCCTATTCATTACAAACAAACAAACAAACAAACAAACAAACATACAAACAAAGTTTTCCTCTTTATAATATTAGTGTAGATATAGATAGATACAACAATGTGTAAGCTTATAGCTAATATCAAGTTGTTTTGGATTTTAGCACCGCGATTAAAGCTTGAACCCACCGAAATAATTTTTAGTTTCAGTCCTACTCCTAAAGAACTTGAATGAAACTAAATATAGTTATCATGACATCAGCTGTTTTATTACTATTCAAATCGTTCTTTATTTCACATTCAATACACGGTAGCACTATAAACAATGGCTTCATTCATGAAATCTTAGAATGTTCATTGCGAGAATTCTAAGATACTATCAGGTGACATTAAAACATTAACCATAAAAAGATTATCGCTAAACTTAATCAACTTTTTTTATTTAAAGTCCAATTACACTTGTTCAATTTGCTGAATGGTTTTTTACTTTTATGGCCTTTATGGTGACTAAGACTCTAAAAAACTTTGGACAAACTTTGGTAAACCAAAAAAGATAAGGGGCTTAGAATCTAGACTATTAATTGAACAAACATAATTAGCCTGATAGTAGGTAGGTACTGGGTAAACCGTAAATATAACACAATATTTCAATTTTAACAATACCGACACTGCCCATATATTTTCCTGTATCTTTATCAGTGTCGGCTTTTTATCAGACGGAAGTGGAAGGTCCTTGCATACATGCATACTCGTAAATACTTGAACAATATTCTATTCTATGCGCGGGCGCATGTGAGTGACCCGTGACTCATCCGTCCTTCTGTTGTCAGACTGAATGACTCTAATGACTTTAACCTCATGAATGGGCTAGTGAAAGCATTTTTGTACGCATAAGTTCTCAGCTGGCTAGAGTTGTAGAAAGTACACACAATTACGTTTCTGTTTTGCAAGACCCTAGGGCCGCTATCCCCAACCCGCGGCCTTTATCTGCGGCCCGCGTGAAATCTGTAACTTAAAAATCTGTCAAGTACGAGTCCTAAAATGGTACGGAACCATTCGTGCGCGACTTGCGCACGAATGGTTCCGTACCATTTTAGGAAAAAAATAGGCAAAAATTGTGTTTTTTATGAAAACCCCTTTTATATTAGTTTTTATTTTGAATTATATATTGGAGTAGAAATCAATTTAGTATATTGTGAATATTTAAAGTATTGCCATTATTAACATCGACCAAAGAAAGGACAAAAAATCGCGTTTTGTTGTCATAAAATGGGCTTCTCCTTATATTATTTGTTTTATCTTGTTTTTTAGATATGATATTATGTTGTTAAAGCGGCATCAGAATTAAGTGACTTATGAAAATATCAGCTTTCTAGCTAAAGTTGTTTTTGAAATACAGCCTGGTGGCGCGAGCAGATAGACAGCGAAGTCTTAAGGCCCCCACAGACGAGAGGCCGATCGTTTCAGCTGGAACTGACGTCAGTTCGGCCTGAACGGATTCGAGCACACACACGGAAAAAATCGCATCCAATCCAATTTACGTCAGTTCGGCCTGATCTGATTCGTGCCCACACACGGAACAGTCGCATCAGTCCATTCTGGTTTGCCGCGCGCTACGGTCGTGTTTATCAATTTTGTATTTAAACACCGCGAAAACTCATACAACGCTTGTACAAGATACACGCCCGCACGGCAGCGGGTCGGGCAAGAACTGAAGCGATTTGTCCACACACGGTCAGGACAGGCCGCGCGTTCAGGCCGATCGGTCAGGCCAGAATTAATGTTGCCAACTTAGTTATTTTACAAAATTTTACTAAATTGAGTATTTTATTCCCTCCTTGGTAGAAATTTAGTTATTAGTAGTGTTTAAGTAGGAAAGAGCCAGACAGTAATGATATGCAAAATAGCTACTAAATACGTAATATTTCCTAGTATATTTTAATTTAATGGTAAAATTTATAATCAAATTCAATTAATGAAAAAAATCTAATATAATAAAACCTAAAATGCAGTGGTTTTTGGGGGGCTTCAGGAATTCCTAAGTTAAGTAGCCTCTTTAGTAGTTTTTTAGTAGTTTTAGTAGAAATCGATACGAGTTTAGTAGTTTCACAAAAAAAGAGCTGGCAACACTGGAACGAATCGCTTCAGTCCGTACGGCCGCCTGATGCGATCTCGAAATTGCACACACACGATACGATTTTGCATCCGTTCAGGCCGAACTGAAGGTAGACCGGACCATGTATGGGGCCCCTTAGTATTATTGACGACCTCTGTGGCTCAGTTGGTTGAGCGCGTTGGTGCTCAAGCCGGAGGTCGCGGGTTCAAATCCCGCCGAAGGAACAAAAAGTTTTTCTGTGTTCCTGGGTCATGGATGTGTATTAAATATGTGTATAATATAATAAAAATCTTAAATATGTGTATAGTATAAAAGTATTAAATATATTTCCGTTGTCTGGTACCCGTAACACAAGTTCTTCGAGAACTTACCACGGGATCAGATTGACGTGGTGTGAAGCGTCCATAGATATTATTAAAAATTAATATTTTTTTATTTTAAAATTAATATTATCTAGGTCGTGGTTCGGCCCGAGCCCCGAATCAATTTCGATCGTCTGTTTGCTATGACAACAAATGCCCATTTTATGACAACAAAACGCGATTTTTTGTCCTTTCTTTGGTCGATGTTAATAATGGCAATACTTTAAATATTCACAATATACTAAATTGATTTCTACTCCAATATATAATTCAAAATAAAAACTAATATAAAAGGGGTTTTCATAAAAACACAATTTTTGTCTATTTTTTTCCTAAAATGGTACGGAGCTATTTGTGCGCGACTTGCGCACGAATGGTTCCGTACCATTTTAGGACTCGTACTTGACAGATTTTTAAGTTACAGATTTCACGCGGGCCGCAGATAAAGGGCCGCGAGGGTTGGGGATAGCGGAATTCTAGGTCGTGGTTCGGCCCGAGCCCCGAATCAATTTCGATCGTCTGTTTGCTATCTATATTGTATTTATGTATCTATGTAAAAATCGCTGAATAAAGCTAAGCGCAAAGAGAAATTTTTTAATTAGAAAATTGAAGAATAGTAATTTCCACCGCACTGCCACTGCATATAATTATTTCTCATTTCAAAATTCATACAGATGACCCAGGAAGGAAGGAACGATATTTCGTTAAACGATTTTGGTGGAAAAATGACGAGTATATTACTTCATTATATACTTTCATGACATAGAAAGCCGCACTGTTTTTGATCGGCACAACAAAATATTCAATTTCCCACTCATCTTGAAACAATCTATTTTTTCATAACGTATATAATTATAAACTTAGAAGATACTCCTGACATTGTTATGAATTATAGATAATAACAAACACTCAATAACTTTTAAACTTTAATTTTTAACACAGTGAATATAATTATTATAATACAAATTTGTTATTTTATTTTGTGTCGTTATCTCATCTTAAATGTTTAGTTTCACTCTTTTAGTTAAAAGATTTAATAATAGAAAAACACAAGGTAGTTAGTTACCTTGTGTATTTCTAATTTAAATTATATTTTTAAATCGATAAATTTAAACAAAGTATTTTTTGCCATAAAAAAATTTTGGTTGCGGCCCGCGACACCAGGAGTACAACGGATTTGTGGCCCGCGTAAAAAAAAGGTTGGGGACCAATGCCCTAGGGCCTAGCCTCTCAGTAGAGTTAAGTGTGTTATGGTTATAAAGCACGACGTTCGCACGTCGTGACGTTATCGTCGCGACACGCGACAGCTGTTAGTTTTGTTAAATTACAAATAATTGACCTCCTTTAAATATTCCACCAGCTGGATTACATCGGGGTGGCCGAAGATCGCGTGCCTTCTTAGTTCTTCACAACTTATATTTTCTCACAATAATTGTAATAATACAATGACCGTCGACCGATTCTCCTAATCAATTTCGTTGCGGACCCTAAGTCAGTTTAAGCGTGTCCACCTCTGAGATGGGACTAGACTGGTTACTGATAACCACTGTCGATCCTGGCAACACTGGATTTGCCCGTTGCAGTGGTAATGTGTGGTGTGCCAATGCCCGTTAAAAAGTATATGCGCACACTAAACTAGAACTAACCTGCTTGGTCCATGGACCTTTGACTAGTTCAGGGTTGACGACTTTGGTCCACCGCTGGTGGCACTGCACGTCGGAGCGGTCTGGAAACTGGGCGGCTATGAGCTCCCAGTTGTCTTTGTACATCTTCACGTAGGTTTTGAGCCGCTTGTCCTGAAATGGATGGTTTTATAAATAAAATGTTTATCCTAGAAAAGGATTGCCTGCCGGTAACTGGTACAGGTTAGTCGGATTGTGGATTATGTGTAATATATGGTGGAAACTAGCAAAAGGATCGCCCGATGGTAAGTAATTGCCGCATAATATGGACAGGATTTAACTGCAACACCCGAGGAAGTTTCAAGTACGTTGTCAGTCGTCAGTTAACATTCGAGTTGTAAAACCGTTAAGGTATCAAGGAGTTTACCGTCAGTCATAGACCATAGTGAAACATAATTTTGTTTTAAAACTTTATGTCTGCAAGATAGGAGTATCTAATAGACGATTAAATATTACCTCCTCCTTCGTCCACCTCCCCCTATTAATAATCTTCCTCGCCCCAGCATTTTTGGTTGAAGGCGGCACATCTTCGAACGCTGCTGGGTCCTCTAAATATTCACTCGAGTCTGAATCATATACGCTGCGTCTGGAACAAGTCATAGAACTTAAATGGTTATATTATTCAATATTCTTGAATTATGTATGTATTAGCATGGACCAATAAACTAGGAAGACAATTCATTAATAGGTCTCAAGCCTGCGAAACAGGTATTTCTCAAATAATGTAAGTCTGAAGCAAGCTTATAGGTAACCTGTATTAAATGTATTTTTCTTAGTCTACGAAATCCTGAGGGCTCTGATTAGGATTGTTAGAATTCCAGCAGAGCCCTAAGCCAGGATGCCTTCGCTAATTACAATGATGAAGTTGGAAAACAAAAATGTATGGTATTGACATAACGGTCCATACGTCAGTAGGTACCCATTACCATATTCGTCATCGTAATCGCATCTTGGCTAAGGGCCCAGCTGTTCATAGGAACATAGAAGTGGATCCCTAAGTCCTAACTGGAGAATGAAGATAATACAATTTAGATTGGTAGGTAGTTGTCATCCATAACTTTATTTACATAAAAATGTAAAAATAAAAAACGATTTGCCGAATAAAAGGCAACGGAACCTGAAACCACCTGATGAGGTAGAAACGAGACAAGTGCGAGTCGCACTTGCGCACGTAGGGTTCCGTCCCATTATACCAATATTTTACATTTACTTATGATTTTTACAAAGTTTTCCAAGTAAGTGCATTTTACAAGTTAAGTCTATTACTCTTGAACTCACAAAGTTATAGAAGCCGTTATACATTTTCCTTCAAAGCTCAGCACATGGACTACCATCATGAATTTTTTCAGATTTTTCGGGCCAGCCGTTTAGCTTTTAGAGAGGGGAAATTAGCAAAAAAGCGCTCTAAAGTTGAATATCTCGTAAATGGATATGTTAATCAAAAAATCGTCTTAACATTTAGCAACCTCTGAATGTTTTTAAAAGATCTACTCGTATCTAATGATACTACACACTATGGGGTAGACAGTAGACTATAGAAAAAAAACTCATCACCTCATTACGTAAAGGTACCCAAATCCCAAAAGAAATATTTTTAGTATTTTTATTTTACCACCATGTCGACGTGGTAAATAGGTACAATTATATGCAAGGTTTATCTAGTCAAGTCAATTTTTTTTATTTAAAACACTTTCTGAACGTCAGTCGGATCTTTCAAGCACACACCGTTTGGACGGTAAGACGAAGGCGGACTGACACGACAAAACCATAAGGGTTTCGAGACGTGAACAACAGAATCCTAAAAATTAATTTGATACAAATATTCTGACCGAAATACCGGTTCGAACTATATTAGCGGCGCTGGCGGTGTATGAGGTAAGACTGGGCATAAATGATGGCTTTAATTTATGCATGCCACAGAAATCAGCTGACGTGAAACGTGTTTGCCATTCATTATAGTTGCCACGGAAATAACTTGTGTAGAATGTAGATAGGTAACATTGTACTGTCACGAGTGCCGGAGTGTACCACATTTCGACCTTATTAGATGTTAGCAATAAGGTTCAAAAGTGGGCACCGGATCTGTCAGCGAATGTGCCACCAAAGTTCCTTTTGACAGGTATCCAAATTCCAAACATACGTATATAAATGGCACCTAAGTCCTGATTTACACAAGGAGAGTTTATCGTACGATTTGGGCGAGAATATCGTATGATATTCTCGTATACGAGACTCGCTATACGATTTTCGCCTTCAAAGGTTGTTTACACTATGCAAGAATATTCTCGCCTGACATTGTCGCCTACACCCGTTCGAGAAACTCTCCTTGTGTAAATGAGGCTTTAGTGTATCTTTATCAGGGCTTATAGGCGACTGGCGAGTAGGTAATTGTACCTACTTGCAATATGCCTGCATTTTAAATTACTTTTCAAAAATCTTAAACAAGGTAGGTAGTGCTTTCTTAGTTGCCATCACACTTATCATTCCTCTTAGCACCTCTTGTCAATTTGTTAGTAATAAATATTTTTATATTTTAAATTATGTTATGTTATTCATGTATCATGTAGATATACATGATACATGAATCCTATGTATAATTATTTTAATAGACGCAACTAATCTAACATCCTGAGTTTCTATTGGGTTTTTATTTAAAATGTTTTTCTATGCAATAACAGCAATTAGGTAGGTACCGCTAGAAATTACCAACTCCAAAAATTGATGGTTTCTTTGTTATCTAAACCACTATACCAAGTAATATATATCTAGTAATATATACTCCGTTTGGATCCAATTTAATCTAAACGTAAACAAAGAAACAATAGCACTCTATAACACTACCAATTTAAATGTCACTTAACCGCCGTTACATAAGACAAACAACTACACATTAATATGGTCAAATCAATTTTTTTCTTTACGTTTTAGATCAAAATGGATCTGAAGCCTGAACGCTACTAATTTATGCACTGTGTTCCAAGATACAGATAATAAGAGAAAAAGAGAGAAGAAGAAGTGACATATTATTATGATTTATGTTATACCTCCAAATGAACGCCTCCAGCAACTTTTTTATAAACCACAAACCAATAAATAACTTAATATAATATTGCGTGTAGCCTTCAATAATAGTTCAGTTTCCCAGACTCCCAATAATGATGTCATTCATAAAAAAAAACCATTTACAATGAGCCATGAGGCCCCGAAACTGGCTTATGAGTACATAATATCTTCAAGGAACCGGAATTTTGTAAATAGTCCGGTCTGTTTTGTATGTCTTTGAAAGCAGATGATAAGATACAAAAGCAAAGTTTGAGTGCTTAATATTAAATGTGATATATTCGGTAAAATACAACTGGAATGTCTAAATCTACCTTCATATTACTAGCTGTAACAATTTCTAAATTCTAATCTAAAAACCTTTTTAAGTTCTTAGATAATATGAACTTAACACGAAGGATTGACCCAAATCTATTTTATCAAAGCAGTCTGCTTTGAGAAATTAAAGTAGCTCAAATTAAAAGTGCTAAATAGAAGTATAGGTGAAGATCGGATAGGAGCATCGCCCAAGGTCCAAGGCGATGCTGATGAAAATAATATGTACGTAATAGGTATGTTGTAAGAACAAGGCTTTAGTGATAAAACTACCGCAAACCTTTGTTAAACTTATTTTATATTATGCAGCACTTACTCATATATCATCACGACGAAAAGTTATCCAAGAAGGTGCACCGAATCGTGAAAAACTTGTTCTCCATCATTCACTTAACATCAAAAACACTTCATCTTATCATTTTCCCTCCAAAACCACACAATCTATTGCGCACACGCAGCAAAGAACGAAACAACACTGTGAAGAAAAATTTCTCTCCCTTGTCACAATTATACGCACACATTGATAAAAACACGCACACCTACACGACACAAATACTTGGAACACAATAAGGGCGCCGAACATAAAAACCCTTGGGTCTCGTGGGGACAAAGACGAAGAATGGGTTTAGAATAGGTGCGAGAGAGACAAATTCTAAAAACAAATCGTACCCTGCAGTGGGAATATGTGATGCAACACATACATGCAAGGGGCAGGTGTAAGCAGCATACACGAAGAAATTTTTTTTTGGACTAGATCAATGATTTGTTTCATTAATGTATTTTATTTTATTGGTTTATATTCCTATTTCCTATAAATACACAGGGCAAAACAGAATTTTCATCCATCTACTTGGGCTTTTAATCTCAACATTTTCTTGCAAACTTGCAAAGTATTCATAAGTATCTTTATCTACTTCTAAGACAGAACACAAAGCTTAGCAAAGCTAAGATTCTGTCACAATAGTATTAACAGAAATAATTATTGTTTATTGTTCTGAACAATAGTTAACTTCATTTTCAATGATGACCATTTCACCTTTGTGATAATTGTTTAACAATTTTTGATACTGTCGCTAATTTAATGAACCCAGATTGGGTACTCAATCTTAATCACCCTTGCCAATATAAGAATTATGTCATCTTAGGTAAACTTTTGCAAAATCTAAAACGAAAGCATAATGGGACGTAAAAAAAAGTGTCACAAAAACATAAATGGCTCTCCTGGCGGTTACCGAAACATTTCCGAGTAGGAATTTTTTGTGCCCAAATACAGTTGCAAATAGAAGTCAGCTGTGACTAAAAACGTTTTGCGATAACTTTTGACGGAATCGAAGAAGATAACCTAGCATATAGATATAAAGTTTTTAAACAAGTCAATTTACAAAGATGGATGGAAACCCCCAGTAATTAATCTGCATTCTCCATGGATAACAATTTACAAAGAGCTCCGTGGCCTAGTGGGTAGACCGTTTAGTTCGAGTGAGTGCAGGTTCAAATCCCAGGTTGTGGCGTGTACCAATGAGACTTTTTCAGATCTCAAGTACATTATACGGACGCTCTAATGGTGAAGGAAAACATCGTGAGGAAACCCGCACATAGTTGGCCCCAGACGTATTGACCAGTTCATTCCTCTGGACTAGGCTGACTATGTTGTGAGAATGCCGTATGTGCTTGGGCAACCATACGACATTTAAAAACCAACTGTCCCAGGCACTACAGTATTTCAAGAGTGGTTACTTCGCTCGGAGAATACTGTATAAATTAACGGATGTAAAGGCCTAACTAAGTATAATTTACAATTAACAATCAAAATATAGTGTACTAGATGTTACCCGCGACTTCGTCCGTGCAGAAAGTAATCTAAGAAAGAAACCTTTCATTTTGCTGCGATAAAAAGTATAAGTGTTAATTCAGAGCAGCTATACTCATAACAGTCATAACTCAACCTGCGGCCCGCGCGGAACTTTGTTATTGGCCCATCTGAAGTCAAAAAATAATAATACATTTTAGGGGTGGCTCTCCAATATCCATACATGTGAAGTGGGGATGAAAAATATAATATTATAGCATTATAATATTAGTAGGGAAGTAAGGATAAGATTACATACAACGAGCATCAAACTATCAAGTTTGCTAAATAAAGCTCGTGGTAAGGGGTATCAACAACAGCATTGGCAAACCATATGGCAGTATGTAGCAATAAAAGTTTCTGATTAAATATGTTTAATGTTTATGAAATACATATGGTCAGATGATTTTGACGCTTAGTAAATTAAACTTCCTGTGGGTACTGATAAGGTTTTCAGGAATTAATGTATGGGCATTGCCAGATATCATAAAATCTAATCTGATATTGATAAACTTATAGGTAGGGCGACGAGGCTCAAGGATTTCTTCGAAAATCTATCCATAATCCTATCTATCCATAATGATAGGTACTGAGTTTTTCGGAAGGATTAAAATCGCCATAGCCCTAACAAAAACCAAAATAATGTTTAAACACCAGGAAATCTAAGGACCATATAATTGAAGGTAGATTATTCATTCGAAATGAAAACTTTTTGAAGTACTTAGGCTACATTTGCCCCTATTGGCGTAATAGCCAATGTTAATTTCACGAGGGCGATGCGTACACGCACCTGTTACAGTAAAATTAGAATATAAGGGAAGCCTCAATACCTACACCCTCAAAATAATAATGACCGTCCATGAATTTAAATTTAAATTCATGACATCATTGCTATAAAAAATGTTATTATGGTCATGAGAATTGGGAACCAATAACCATTGATGACAGAACAGCAGGTCTAAAAAGTGAATCGTACTACGAAACATGAACGATTCAATATCAATAGTTGATAATTCGTTTAATATGACCATAGACCTGCTGGAAATAATATATGAAAGTTGAGATACATATCTTATTTACTTTCGAGTATAAATTACAATCTGCAATACCTATAACAACAATAATACATAATAAGAACAATATATAATCAACAAGAAGCTTGACTCAATCTTTGGCTCTTCAAGGTAAGTCCTGAAGAAAAACTATTGACCAGATTGGCTAGCTTGATACTACCATATCACATCAGTATGACCGCACAAAAAAAGCGGGTTGGGGCTTCTCTAGCCATGAATAAATTTCTGACCTCGGATATAAAACACCTTGCACCATAATTAATAACAGCTGCGTTAGAGGTATCTATTGAACGCTTTGAACGTAGAATTACCTTTTCAACAATTTGTCTATTTAAAATTTTAATAGGTCATGTGATAGCAGACCTTTTGAATTTAGGCCCAATTCTTATAAGATACAGCTGTGTATGACAAAATACCATTAACTACAAGGAGGGTATAATTGACTCCCACATAGAATTAAACCGTTTTAATACATTAATTTTAGTGAGCAGTTGCGTATTATAAAACATCGTGGTTGTTTTATATATTGAACTTCAAGTCAAGTGTATTTACTATGGACTTATTCCTTTTACTTTAATACTACTGGTAGCAACTTTGTTTGCGAACTAACGTAAACGGAACCCTTAGTTAAAAGTACTCTAAGTTACTTCTTATAACATCAGCTATCTGCCAGTACAAGTCCTGTGAAAATCGGTCCAAGCGTTTCAGAAACAGACAGACACCGATCATTAAATTATTTTAAACTCATTTCACCATGACTTTCTTTAATATTTTCCTTTGACCATACATAAAGGAAGTTAGGGGTTCTCCAAGGAAGCGTCCAGTTAAGTCGAGCACACCCCATGCTTCCTGTCTTATGTCCCCTACAACGCCAACTCACACTTGAAAATGCTTTCTAATTTCTTCAAAACTAGTTTTCAACTCCGGATATTTGATTTTAGAGATTGTGACTCTGTGTTAATCGACCATGTAAGGAAATGGATAATTAGTAAAGAATATTTGGAAAACCGAACCATGCTATAAGCTTTAAGATTTAGCTCGGCTGGGCCTTCAAGCCGGCTCCAGCGTAGTCAAAGCTCAAGAAAAATAGACATTTCAAGTTGGATTCTCAAAACTATTTTCCAGTCGAGAATTTAATTTTACTTTAATAGAAATAACCTAACCAAGAGCATGTTAGAACATGTCTAAGGAGGGTTCCGTAACTATATACGCGTAATATGCTTTTTTTAATTACTCCAAAAGTTACTGTCCGATTTGGTTCACAATAATTTTCCTAAAGAGTTTTTAGCATGATCTATCAGCATGGAAATTTGCAAGTTTCTATCTCCTATAGTTAAGAAATGCTAGGGGGGGGGACCAACTTACAACCTACTTTGGAGGCCGATTACTCGAAAATGGTCAACTTTATAAAAAAGTAACGTATGAATACTTGCCTTTATTTTAAAAGACCTATTCTACGATACCCCACACGATGGGGTAGTGTGAAAAAATATTTTTTATCCCCACTTCACATGTATGGAGAGCCACACCTAAAATATAAAATTATTATTTTTTTATGATCCCGAAACCGTGATCTATACACAATCTATAACTGCACCAAATTTCATCAATTTATATTCATAATTACAGGAGCTAGAGGCGCGGACAGACAGACAGACAGACAGACGGACAGAGCGAAACTATAAGGGTTCCTTAAGTATTACGGAAACCTAGAAAATGGCAGTACTGCAACAGAAAGAGATAAAAACTCCAGTTCCACAAAAAACGCATTCATTACTAGAGCATAATGATGATGATGATAGCGTTGTTTATAAAATACACTCACCTTACCGGTTCTTGATAAGGATTTTTTATTTGGATGTGATACGCGAAGGATGCAGTCGTCGTCTTATTGCTTTACAAATTCCATTGAAACTAGTTTCTACCTTTATGACTCGGCGGGAACCCACATCCCACGTAACATTATATGAATGTTTATGACTAAGTTGCTAAAGAATAATGAACTAAGGGAATCTTCTTTCATGAACTTGTGTGACTAATTCACTGGTCTGCAAACAGTTTTTTTCTCTCCTTTATGCGTGCGTTTCTTCCGGTGCTCCAACACCTACTTCTATGGTAGAAGTAGGTGTTGGAGCACCGGAATTTAGCAATCAAATATATACAGCACATATATATTTAAAATAAAACTCATTTCTTTTCATCAGTTCCATCGATTTCTATCCAAATTTATTTGCTCTCTTAATATAAAATACGTAGTACGTCTAAAATCTTAAACAAAAATATGTAATATGAACTTTCTGCAAGACTTACATAATAATATTTAGAAATAAAGAACCAATGAATTAACCATTTTAAACAATTAAAAGACAAGTTTTCATTTTACTGTTGTAAAGTTCAGCGAATACTCAAGCGCATTTAAGTACAATAATAAAAATCTTTTTAGTACAATAATAAAATTCTCTAACGACTCGCCAAAATTTATTTTTATCTATAGACTGTTTATGATTTTAATGCATAAAACTATGAATAAGTAGAATCAGAAAAACCCTTAATTTGTGATACTTTGAAAAAAAAACATTATATCTCAAAATCTAGATGTGATAAAAGAAATTGGTCAACAAGAACAAATTTAGAATTCAGAGCATTAAAATCTTATATGTAAAACATACATTTTAGAAGGAGGATTTCGTTGCAGACTAAGTAAATTTTAAACCGACTTCCAAAGTAAAAACAATAATATATTATAAAAGGTATTATGCTTGAACTCAAGCTTGAAGTAACTACTTCAAAACTAGTCGAAATAAAAGGTGTCCCTATAATTTTCGAGGAGTTCCCTTGATTCCTCCTGGATCCCAATCATCAGATCTCCACTTTGATTATTATGGGATCAATATTGGATCTCTTTAGAACAACAAGAGAATTTTGAAAATCGGTCCAAGAACGGAGGAGTAATCGATGAACATACAAAAAAATCCACAGCTGAACATAATAAACGCCTCCTTTTTGAAAGTCGGTACAAAATAGTCTACCATTATTCGGATTTAGGAAAGCATGTGGCGACAATTTCGTTACCACCTCGATTTTAAATATTTTATTTCTTTAAAATCAAGATGGTAACGAAATTATCGCCAAATACTAAACATGATATTACTGATTAGTGATTTAGTTCAATTATTGTTTCCATTTTGAAGAGATGTAAGTAATTAGTCGAGTTTAGTAAAAAAGTTCTAGAATTCCACTACATAAGTCACTATGTGACTTGAATATTTTTCATCTGCTCCTGTTATCTCGTTTATCTGGCTCTAGTATCAAAGCTAGCTTACTCAAGTATAATTTAGAAAAGGCAGTGTTTACGTTTCACGTTCCTCAAGGCTGCTCTGAGGGAACATGACACCGGATTTTGTATGAGAAAATACTTCAGTGTGGCCTGTGGGTGGCTCAATAATATACCGATTTACGTAATTTTATACGTTCAGTGAAATGTAAGTAATCGCATCCTCACTTGAACTGGTTTTATCCTGGGAAATGGTTTTTGGAGGTCTAGATTAAAATAATTCAGAAGCAATAAAGCATTATAAGATGCAGCCCCGTTCTCTCAATTTCTAGCTAGTTGCAAACTTGCTACCAATGCATAAGCTGCTTTAAATCAAGGTAAAATTTACAGGTAAAAAAATGTAGATGTACATAGGTACTTTATTTTTACAGTCTTATAAATCTCCGCGGAGTTCTATAATCTCACCCAAGCTTTCCCACTTTTGTGTTTCAATCAATTCAATCTAATGTGTCTATGTTTAGGGTTGAAACAGGTTTGTCCCTTCATAGACGTAGAATAGATTGAAGTGCACGTGAGACGCAACAAAAGCGCTAGATAGTAGATAGTAGACACCGTAGGGACGGCGAGCTTTTATGAGAAGATTTTCCCACGTATTGTCAACACTTGCAATTATTCACACACGTCTCACATAGGCTAGTTTACAATAGTGTACACCTACATTGTAAATGTAATCTAGACAATAATATATTTTAGTTTTACAAATTGCCTGATTTAGACCTGATTGATGTCTTCGGTTTAACATGATTACAGGACTGTGTTTATCGATTAGCATCGACTGTATAAAGTGATATACACTTCTTTAAAATATACGTACCTAATATCCTACTAAGATCAACGCTTTGAGACTTACGTCTGGGATTAACTACGGGGGTGCCATTCTTACAACTAAACACCAATTTTCTACAATGCCCCCGACAACCAGAACGCGTAGCGCGTAGGTACAATACAAAATAATCTTAAATCAACTTCCGACTTGTTTACAAAACGGGGGTTCCTGTTTTTGTAACCCAGCCATATGTCGCTAATGACAGGCCCGAGACACATGTGAATTTCTTGATCGTCGCCTTTTGCGCGAAACATGTTTTACGACCAAGTCCAAAATACGACGAAATTCCATAAGCCAGTTCCGGCTGAAAATCTGGCTAATGTGAACTTGAAAAAGAATAATAGAATTAGGTTTGAGATTTTCTGAGCGAATACATTTCTAATTGAAAGATAGACAGACTATCTTTGATCTATCTTTCAATTCTCAGGAACATATTTAAATTATATAATATACTTACAGCTTAAAAGTTTAAAAAAAAAACTTTAAAAAAAAGTACTCCACTCCACTTTAAGAGCTTAGATAGGTATGTTATAGATTTACTTATGACACTTTATAATCTATATCTATACAGATAAATAAAATTGAAGTGTCTGTTTGTATCTTCAAATTAGCAGCTTTTCACTTAATGCATATGAAAGTATATTCGATACTAACAATAAAATACCAATTTTTAAAATTTTTGTCTGTCCGTCTGTCTGTCTGTCTGTTTGTTCCGGCTAATCTCTGAAACGGCTGGACCGATTTTCGCGGGACTTTCACTGGCAGATAGCTGATGTTATAAGGTCTAACATAGGCTACTTTTATTTTAGGGTTCCGTATAAAAATAGGGTTCTGTTTCCGTTAGATGCGGGCAACTAAGTTTACGCAAACGAAGTTGCGGGCAGCAGCTAGTCTACAATACAATCTTAAAAATCCACTCGTCTTAAAATTGTTGAGTCAAGTCTTAAGTAATCTAAAAAACATTAAAGCAAAATTTTAAGGACCTCGATGACAGAAATATAGCTACAAAAATATGAGTATTGGGTACCCCAAACAATGTTCTAGACAAAATATGGCAATTATTGCATTTATTTGCAAACATTATTTTACTTTCATCGAAGAATTGAGTACTCGATCCCGTCGAAAATAATCTGAAGTCTCAAAGGCTCAAGAACCGGGGGTTATAAGACTCCTGTTTCTTGAGTTCTAAGGGTTGTTCACCTGGTCAGTTCCCCCAAGACTAATGTCTCGGCAGGCAGCACAATGACACCCGCACATGGCCTGACATTTCTCCACCCCGCCTTTATCCCCTTGTTATCGTTATTATGCGCACGCGCTACTAAAGGTGTTTAGAGAAAGCGCTGTTTTTTCAGTAACAATTAAGAAAAAACTCTTGACGACTATAATTGTTGATCAAATGGTTAGCTTATTATAAAGCAAAATGCTTATGTGGTGCTGAAGTGAGTGTTTAGGAAACTTGAAGCTGCTAAAGGCAAAATAGTCTCTAGGTAAGCGGATACAGAAAATATGAAGACACAGTCGCTTGGGCTTGAATAATAAAAAATGTGGGGTATAAATTAAAACCTAAAATGAACAAATATTTTATAGACCCATGTCTACACGAAATATGTTCTACAAACAACCATGACAGCATTGGGCAATAAAAAACTTCTTGTAATAAATTCAGGGCATTTATTCCATACGATTTGGGTGCGAGGGGCCTCTGTATTGAGGTCATTGTTCCAGCAAGCGCCATGTGATTCAATAACAGCTTTATCCTTACATACATTTATAAATCACATATCTAACATATAGATATTCCAGACTGCGGAGACTGGATTCATACGAGAAGGAATAATTTTGGAAAATACAAAATATAGGCTGACTACGCTAGTAGAATAACACCTATTGGTACCAATAGGCCGGTCGCGAAGTGTATGGCCATGTATGGCAGCGTTCACACGTACCGGTGTGCATGGCCATACACTTCGCCACCGGCTACCCGGCACCGGCTACCCGGAAACCGGGACGTGTGAAACGGCACTAAGGGTACACTATAAGCATTAGCTGAGAAAGTACAAAATTTAAAAGCAACAACTAAATCCCTATTCTAGTTTAGTTGGATCCTACAATGAACGATTTACTAACTTTAATCTTATCAAAGCAAAACTATTTAACAATAAAAATCGACAATCTTAACATTAATTAAGTAAGCTACTAAACAGTTAATCCTCTAATAACTATCACCTTCGATTACAAAATGGCGAATCGCAAAAAAGTTTTACTGCTAGGATCTTCGAACTAATTGGTTCGAAAAAGGTTGTATGTGATAAAACGTCATCGACCCTTACGGTAGGTCGGAAGAAGCCTCCAGCAGGTGTGAGGGCATCTGGCATCCACGTGGCAATCCGCATAATATATCGATTGTCAGCAATCGGAATTTAGATCACACGAGACCAAATAAACACAAAAAAGTGTTATCGCACAAACTTTGGCGCTTTATCGCATTTTATTTGACCTCAGATAATGTTGCCACATAGTACATTTAATTTAATGAAGTACATAATTAGTGTGTACGAGTATGCTAGGTGAGAAGCCTAATTTAGAAAAGTATTTAGGTAAACACTATTGTTTTGAAGATATCCAACATTCAGACATATCAAATAAGTAGGTATATTATCAATAGACTACAGGCAACCATAGGTACACTAATAGACTGATAGATACAGGAAAATAACAAACTAAACAATGTGATGTAAACGACACAAGCATACTAAGTCCTAGTTAATATTTTCCGCGCCAGGACACTAGGAGTAGGAAACTTTGTGAAATAGTAGATTCTAATATGCGAAGGTGCTCTAGAATTCAAAAACAGTTTTAGAACAAAGAATTGGAAGCAATAACAACAATAATCTTCAAGACGAAGAAGTTTGTTACAATGTACCAAATACGAAGTTAATCAAAAAATGACACATTCATAGTATAGGAAATAAAAAAAAACGAGGATATCGATCGTATTCAAATCGACGGGAGCGCGTGTACCATCTGCGCCCCCCACGCACAAATGGCGCCGCGCAGCTGCGCTTGCGCAGGGGATGCGCCTAACTTTTTTACACGCATATCCCTGGATACCGTAGTAATTGCCATCAAAGGCGTGTATTGAACTCTCAACAATGGCGTGTTTAGAGCAAAAAGACAGCTTTTTTGACACGATATCCCGTCTTAGGTAGAAAATTCACGTAACTATACGCAGACAATTAACTTTTGACGCTAATTTTTAGATTACTAGACCCATTTTGCTGCTGCTTAAAAATCCTATCTATTCTTTAGACATAATTGGTAGGTACCTGTTATAACTTAAGAACCCCAATTCTCGAGAATTTAACTTTGACAATGCAATATCAAAGAATCTTCTTGCTATCAATTTCATAGTCGCATCAAATCGCTGTCTACCATGGATCTAACAGATCATTCAAAGGCTAATCTCATATGTAAAGACCTAATATTATTGTAAGATTTTATTAGCAAAATCGACCTTCTGCTTATTAGGTAGGTACTATGATCCAATATTCAAATAATGGCCATAACATACTCCCGTTATATTATCTCGTCATATTTTTGTGAACTGTAATTAGTATAATTATAAATTATAATAATTGTCAGGTGTAAAAAATTGTTTTACGAGAACTTTTTTTCTCTCATTTCACAATGACTCGCGTTTATGAAAATGTTATTTATTAAAAGTTTGTTAATTTTATCGGCATAACCTCAGATTAAATAAATAATAGCATAACTTGGAATAAACAACAGAGTGTTTTTCCTACGTGTGCCTACAAAGGCAACAACTAAAAATATATATTCTTATGAACCTGAATTAGTCAAGATCATTTTCCCGTCTCAATCATCTTTTTAACCGAATACGGCGAAGCCAAAAGGAAGAGTAATCATTTTAGCAGTCGTATGTTACATATATTTAATGTTTGTTCCACCGTAGCGCCAAAACTACTGATCCGATTGTAATAAATAGATGTCAATAATAATAATAATATTTTATTTATTTCTCCCAAAAATTGCAAAACAATTTGTGGGAGACGTGGAGCCCAAACTAAGCCTGAGCCTGTTTATTGGTGCCCCAGGCCCCCTCACAAACATTGAACTTACATTTTATATATTTATCAGAAATTACAAAGGATTTTCAATGCAACAATTTGCTACGGTGACCAACCATGAACGCATATCTGTACGTATTTTAACACTTTTCAATGAATGTTTATTATAAATATGATCAACAACACACTGATGGAGATACCACTTTCCATGAATCTGAACTAAAATAATAATAAGAAATGTACTTAATGTGAATTAAAATTATACAACCTAAATATGTGAAACATAACATGAAACACCTAAAGTGGCCTTTTTAGACCCTCAGGTCAACTAGTACAAAAAAAAATGTTCTATCTACGTAGTTACGTACTAACTACAAACATAAAGGTGACATACCATGCACCACAGAACTGCCCCTGTGTCCAAACAAAAGGAACCCCCTTTTTATACCGTGGGAATCTATTACCTGTATCTTACTTGTAATTTAAGCGCTATTCTTATAGCGTGGTATAAAAATGCATATTTCATTTAGATTAATTATAAAAATGCATAATCATTTAGCCTGTCCATACTTTTGATGGTCTATTATAGTTTTGCATGTGCGGAAAGGTGTACGGACCCTCGAAAATATTAATTTAATAGTTGACGCAATGTTGTGCTCGGCTATTTTGGTCTTTTCGCGGAAGTGTAAGGAACAAAAGTTAAAGGGTAGGTGCACCAAGGGTACTTTCATTTCCTTGAGTTGTTTTGTTTTCATTATTAAGTTTAAAAGCAGGGCTAAAATCATAGGCCGAAATCCGATAAGCTTAGTAAACTAGCTCGAATTTTACGATTGGCTAATCCAGTGGGTCACAAATCATAATAATCATAATATGGGTAAACTCTATAATAATATTATGATTTATGAGATATGACCCACTGGATGACTGGACTAGCTAAGCATTAAACCCTAAGGACAATTCTGCTATTTGGCAGTAAAGCCTGTAAGAGGTCAGCCAGTGTTCGAAATTCGACCATATTTCGTGTTTTATTTTTAAGTTTAAAGTTTTTAGGGTTCTTAGATATGCAATAAAAATATGTCATTGTTGTCTATGAATTATGGAATGTAAAAGAAAGACACTTGACCAAGGAATTTGTAAGTATTATATACAACTGGAAAGAGCTCTCGGCATCAAATTTGTGCCGAGAGGGAGATACAATACAAACCGCTCCGTCTCTTTTTAACGAGGGTGACAACAATATTTTTAATTTGGGGACAAATTAGTTGAAGTTTGGAAACATATGGTGATTTCAACTTTTTCTAAAGAAGTCCAAGCACATGCTATCAAAAAGTAATATTTTGCTCCAAGGTATACCCTGGATCCAGAAGTATAGAACAGAACTCCTGACTCATTATAGATACATGTTTGGGGATTTCGGCGTTGTTTAAAGAACTGCAAGCTGCAAGCATATGCCACCCTGTCAATTAAAGTAAACATTATCATCACCACCACTATCACACCATACATCATCACATTATGATGATATAAAAGGTACTTCCCATAGTATTTTACACTAACACGGAGATCTTTGAACATTACTCTGCTGTTTATGGACCTATTTAAAAAAATCGTTTGTTGTTGTAAAGGGTTTAATTCGAAATTAGTCATTTAGTCACCAAGGTGGAAACCGGATAATGCGATCCATGAGGAATCGAGGGAACTCCTCGAAATTTATATCGACACATATAGTGATTTTGACTTTTACTGAAGTAACACAATGCAGCATATGCTCCTAAAAATAAGATGTTGAAACCAAGGTATACCTTGGTTTTAACATCTTATTTTGGATCTAGGGTCTACTCTACCCTAGATCCAAAAGCACTGAACAGAACTCCTCAGTCTTTAAAGATACGCGTTTGGAAATTTCAGCATTGTTTAAAGAACTGCAAGATTATGCCACATACAGTAATCATCATCATCACCTTAACAACAATACCTAATGGAAGCTTGGCGCGTATTCAATTATACATTCGATCGTTTATTTTAACGTTCTTAAGACGTATTAATAACAACTTAACAAAATATATACCTAACTAAAACGGGTGAAATTATTATTTTTAAACAAAAAATTAAACCGACTTCCAAAGTAAAAATACACAAAAAAGTATGAAATAAAACTTATTTTCTAAATAATTTCCCTTTTAAATTTGGCTATTTCTCTACTTAATCTTCTTAATATGAACTTTAAGCCACCACCACGGTACCGGCAAATATGAACGTAAGTTCTATAAAATATTGTCGAATATCGTTTGGGCCGGTATCGACTTCAAAATTAAGAAGATTAAGTAGAGAAATAGCCAAATTTAAAAGGGGAATTATTTAGAAAATAAGTTTTATTTCATACTTTTTTGTGTATTTTTACTTTGGAAGTCGGTTAAATTTTTTGTTTAAAAATAATAATACGTCATAAATGATAATACAAGTTGCTGAAACGTATATTATAGAGTGACTTTTAATTAGTGTAAAACACTTTACTACGTGATAATGCTCATGATAACAAACATCTTACCCAAATAAATTTTTAGAGCATTTATTATAAGTGAAAATTCCTTTAGCGGCACTGTGCATTTTTCTTGGGATGGGTAAAAAATGTTAAACTCGAGCTGGACACGTGAATCTGATCGAAAAGTCATAAAATGCAACTTGCAATTGTTTGCTGTCTTGGTTTACGCGAGCATGAAACTATTTTAGTTCGTATTTACTTTTGACCCTAACTATTGACCTTTGGCCTTGACCTTGACCGCCAATCATCCCCATCACATTTACCCTTACATTGGCCTTTACCTCCAATTGTCCCCCCATGAAAATTGTCTCCAGTTAAATGGCTCGACTTTTGAGATTTATGGGGCCATTTTGAAAGTTGACGTACGGTGAAATCAGTATCTAAGAGAAAAGAAGTGTCTCCAGTTAAATGGCCCCACTTTTGAGATTTATGGGGCCATTTTGAAATTTGACGTATGGTGAAGAGACCATGGAGAACAGAAGTGTCTCCAGTTAAATGGCCCCACTTTTGAGATTTTTGGGGCCGTTTTGAAATTTGACGTATGGTGAAAACACGATAGAGAAAAGAAGTGTCTCCAGTTAAATGGCCCCACTTTTGAGATTTTTGGGGCCATTTTGAAATTTGACGTATGGTGAAAACACTATGAAGAAAAAAGTGTCTCCAGTTAAATGGCCCCACTTTTGAAATTTTTCACTTCTACCGGCACTCCCGGAGTGCAACCCGTTGTTTTTTATTATTATTTAATTCGCTACCTAATGTTAAGTTGAGGTGGATTAAATAAAAAAGTTCCTTTGGGAAAGTTTGTAATCATGAGGACTACCACGTGGTAAAGTATATTTTGCACTAATTAAAAGTTTGACGACCTCATTGGCTTAGTGGTTGAGCATGTTGGTGATCAAGCCGGTCGCCGGTTCGAATTCCGCCATTTTTTATTTTAAAACTTTTACTATCAACTTATAACGTAATTACACAATTTATATGTTATAAAAGCTTGTCGAGAATCAAATAAATTGTCTCATAAATCTATCAGATCAAGTTACTTGATTTACTTCTTTGATTTGTTTGATTCTCGACAAGCTTTTATATCATATAAATTGTGTAATTACGTTGTAAGTTGATAGTAAAAGTTTTAAAGGAAAAAATATTTTATTCTTTTTGCGCATTCAAATAAAAGCTTGTTTTTTAAAAAAGCATTTTTTTTTACTTTTAATTTATTTTTTACTTTTTAGTTATCGCTAGATAGGTTTCTCAGTCTGTTCATCTCATTTAACGCATCATTGTTGCAAGGTTGTTTGCCGATTAATTTAGTACAGTCGAGCTCTTCAGGAGACCTCCTAGAAATTTTACTCTACTCAACCCCCAACACACCATACTTTCATTTGATACCCATATTGTACGAGTGCATTAAAATAACTTGTCGGCCATATTGGGTGTTCCGCCATGTTGGATTTTCGAGTTATTCTCAGCAAGCCCTTTCATTTGATACCCATATTGTAGGATTGCATTCAAATTGACTGTCGGCCATCTTGGATGTTTCATCGTGTTGGAGTTTTTGGGGTTTTCTCAGCAATCCCTTTCATTTGATACCCATATTATAGGAGTGCATTAAAAATGACATGGCGGCCATCTTGGATGTTCCGTCGTGTTGGATTTTCGAGTTTTTCTCAGCAATCCCTTTCATTTGATACCCATATTGTAGGAGTGCATTAAAAATAACTTGCCGGCCATCTTGTATGTTCCATCATGTTAGATTTTCATGTTATTTTCAGCAAGCCCTTTCATTTGATACCCATATTGTAGGAGTGCATTAAAAATGACTTAGCGGCCATCTTGGATGTTCCGCCATGTTGGATTTTCGAGTTATTAACAGCAAGCCCTTTCATTTGATTGCATATTCACGCCAACCAAGATACTCGTCAAGACGAATCATACGAGCCCAAACTCGATGGAACCCCATCGTCGTTTAATTACAGAGTTCCTATGGCCATATTCTAGCTCCCTGGTTACCATATAGTATCAAAGTACTCGTCAAGACGAATTAAACGAGACGAAACTTGATGGGGTTGCGTCGTTTAATTATGGAGTTCCTATGGCCACCTTCCAGCTCCATCATCAGATCCTGGTTACCATATAGTATCAAAGTACTTGTCAAGACGAACTAAATGAGCCCAAATTCGATAGGACTACATGGTTTTATTTTGGAATTCCTGTGGCCACCTTCCAGCTCCATCATCAGATCAGCTCCACGTCATTATAATATTGCATTGTCATGCGGTTTACATATTCGTGCAAAATTTCAACTCAATCGGAAACCGGAAAGTGGATCAAATTTAACTTGCAAGAATCCATTACAGACCGACAATGGGACAGGTGAAACTAAATAAAAGCTTATAAAATAAAATTGTTCGGACTTATACTTGCTGCAACTTTTCGCCACCGTTCCATGCGACAAAATATTGATCATCCTCATCACCTTGATGAGTGGCAGTCCTCCACCGTGCGCTTTACCCGAAGCTTTCTGCCGCGCACTGTAAAACTCTGGAATGAACTGTCGCCAGCAGTATTTCCGGACCACTACGACCTGCAAACCTTCAAGATGGGAGCGTATTCCCTCCTAAAAGGCCGGCAACGCACTTGCAACTTCTCTGATGTTGCGGGTGTCCATGGGCGACGGTAATCGCTTTCCATCAGGTGATCCGTTTACACGTTTGCCCCCTAGTTTTATAAAAAAAAAACACAAGTTCTTCGAGAACTTACCACGGGACAAGATTGATGTGGTGTGAAGTGTCCATAAATGTTATTATTATATTATAAGTCATCCTATACAGATAAACCTACCTACTAATATTATAACTCTGTCTGTCTGATGTCGCCCGCGAGATTCTCACGTAACTATGCGCACATAATAAGCACTCAGGGATTAAGAATTTTTCTAACAGTGAAAGAATTTTTCAAATCTGTTAGGTTTCAGAAATTATCAATAACATACAAACATACAATGGTTTTCTCTTTACAATATCATTATGGTAGGTAAAATAATATAAATGTCCTATATTCCCTATTAAATCATATTGTCACCCGAATATTTAGAATGTTCCAAGGGAAATACACGGCGTTTTGTGTTGCAACTATTCTATTTTCATTTCTTCCATTTTACTCTACCAAAATGCAAATAATCAAAAATTAAACAACAAATTTCTAATTATCGGTTAGTAGGTAGGTTCTAAATAACTAGTGATTTTTATTTTACATTTCTCTCTCAGATTATGAATAACATAATATTTAACCGAGTTTATTAGTATTTCTTTCTTATACACTATATCGCACATAAAATCTACCAAACCTAAAATTTAAGTAAAGATATAAACTGGCTACACTAGGTTACTTGTTAGAACGAGACACAGGGATAACTTATAGCTATCTCACCGGGACCGGTTTTTTTATTGCGCACGTGATAAGCTTTAAGTCTGAGTAGTAAAGATCATTTTTGATTGAATTAAAAGAAAATAAAGTTTGAAGTACTCTTTCCTGTTGTATATAATACTTACAAATTCCTTGCACTTGACACACACACTTGATACTTTTTAGTTGTCGGACATATTTATCTGCAATTTACCAATATATAAACCAAAGAAAAGTTCCTGTGGAAAAATACCACAGACGTGATATTATAGACCCGCTATCCCCAACCCGCGGCCCGCGGGCCGCATGCGGCCCGCCGGGCCTTTATCTGCGGCCCGCGTGAAATTTTTAACTTAAAAATCAGCCAAGGAAAAGTCATTTTAGGAAAAAAAAATAGACAAAAATTGTATTTTTTATGAAAACCCCTTTTATATTAATTTTTATTTTGAGTAGAAATCAATTTGAAAATGTGAATATTTAAAGTATTGCCATCGACTAAAGGAAGGACAAAAAATCGCGTTTTGTTGTCATAAAAAGGGCTTCTCCTTAAATTACTTGTTTTATCTTGTTTTTTAGATATGATATTATGTTGTTATAGCGGCATCAGAATTAAGACTTATGAAAATATCAGCTTTCTAGCTAAAGTGGTTCTTGAAATACAGCCTACGATGTAATAAGGATAGCATGCAGCGACAAGCCAGCTCTAGATAAAGTTGTGAAAAAGCGTTCACAATTCCAAAAATCTCACTGAGTGAACATAATTATTATAATACATATTTGTTATTTTATTTTAGTTTGTGTCGTTATCTCATCTTAAATGTTTAGTTTCACTCTTTTAACTACCTTGTGTTTTTCTACTATTAAATCGTTAAATTTAAATTTTAAACACCGTATTTTTGTCCCTAAAAATTTTGGTTGCGGCCCGCGACACCAGGAGTACAACGGGTTTGTGGCCCGCGTAAAAAAAAGGTTGGGGACCACTGTTATAGACGACGCGCAATGAGAAAAAAAGTGCATTCAGTTAAATGGCCCCACTTTTGAGATGTTTGGGGCCATTTTGATATTAGAAATATGGCGAAAACATGATTGCTGACATTTGAAGTAGGGTGAAAACTAAGATGTTGAACTTTTTATTGTATGAATAGTTCTTCTGTCAAATGTATGTCATATCACTCATTATTATCTATACTAATATTATAAAGCTGAAGAGTTTGTTTGTTTGTTTGTTTGTTTGTTTGTTTGAACGCGCTAATCTCAGGAACTACTGGTTCGAATTGAAAAATTATTTTTGTGTTGGATAGTCCATTTATCGAGGAAGGCTTTAGGCTATATAACATCATGCTAAGCTTAATACGAGCGGAGCTCCAACCAATAATGTTTCAAAATCGGGGTATTTTTTTCCTTTTTGAGAGCTTTCACTGCGTACGCTGCGGAAACGATTAAAGTTTCGCTAAAATGATGTATAAGAGAATTGTTCCCCTTTAAAAGTTCTAAAAAAAAGTCCGCGACAGTATATGTCTATCTTTTAGGGTTGGCTCACAATAACCTTTTTATGCTAACCATATTTGTTCTAAAAGTAAGCATTATTTGTGAAGGTGTTTTCATATAGATGATATTAATCCTTATTCAAGTAAATACGTTATTCATTACAAGCATTTAATCTAGAAGAAATTTGCCATTTACATCATTTGATTTCAATGAGTATTTTAGAAGATATCGCAGTAGTAAAATAATCTAGCACGCAACGGCGCGCGGCGGGCAGTCGTGAGGTGGAAGAGCTTCTCCTTCTACGTAAATGAAGTCGCGGGTAAATTTTAGCGATATACCAAAGTAACTGTTCCACGCGGACGAAGTCGCGGGCAAAAGCTAGTTATTATTATAAGCCTATCTTGAGTTTTGAAATCTTTGCCTAAAACCCAATGAAGCGTGTTAAAATTTAAAACTAAAGAGCTGAAAGTTGATTTATTTCAAATATGGATGCGCGTCATATGCTGTGCCCGTATCAGAAGAGGGATCAAAAGAGGGTACAACCCTAACCAGACGCCAAATTAGGCCGCCTTTAATGAAAATGCCATTACAATTCAAGATAATAAAATTACCATTACATTTGGAATTTCATGCATTAATGGTCATTCATATTATATTCTCTATTAATCGCCCATATTATTTCGTCCGTGTAATTAAGAAAACGACATTATCTCAGATAAATGAGTGTTAAATATGAATTTCTGCCTTTTTATTTGAAGTTAATTTTGTTCAAATATTATCTACGATTTAGTAAAAAAACAATGTAGGTAGGTAATAAGGTATATGGTTCATTCTGTATGTATAGGGAGTTTATGACCAACAAAGAACCCTTATAATAGGCATGTTTACTTAGAACATTAAAACATTGACCGCATACGGGTTATGGAAATTTTACAAGTACCCGCATACCAACAAGAAAAGGTGTGTATGATAAGGTTTCCTTGCGACAAACTTCAACTTTGCATTTGAATTTCTTAACACCTAACACTTTTTTTTTTATTATAAGGCGTCGATTACACGTATCCGTTCTGTACACAGGTTCTGTAGAACGGAACGTCCTACAGCCTACAGGTACAGGACGACGTTTAATAACACCGGCGTGTACACTGATTACACTACAAGTACGTTAGTTAGTAACATAATATATTCTTTGCTATAGGTACAGTCGCCGACAGATCTCGTCTACTTTTGAACCTTATTGCTAAGTACCTATCTTATTAAGGTCAAAAAGTGGTACATTGTGGACAATGTCAGACCGAGACGCGAATATTCTTTACAGCCAAAGCCCTTTTTCATCAGGTTTTTATAAAGTGAGCCAAATTCAAGTAATAGGGCGCCAAAGTGGTTTATAAGTCATTTATTCATTTATATATATCTATATGAGGTAGAAACTTGTAAATTCCTATGCTGATAATTATTTTCTGCTAAATACTCGTCAGGTAAAATATTATGATGGAAATCGGATAACAACTTTTGAAGTAATTTGAAAAAACCTACTATGCTACCTGCGGAACCCTCCTTAGACATATCCTGACATGCTCTTGGTTAGGTTTTACTTGATAAGGATTTGGTATCTTAGTAGCTCTTTCGTCAATCTTTGCGACATTACGATTTACAATACTCGCAAATGGCAAGCGAACCATTTAAAATCTGCACAAAGGGGGCTAGACTTTGAAAATGAGCTCCCCCAATAACTGGAGACCCCTCTCATTGTGAAATTCGTACACAGAAACAGCTGTTTATTCAATATGTTTTTTATACGGCCTGTCTTATACCACGTGGACGATTTATTATTACCATGTTACAAAGAGGCCCATGTTCTTTGGAAATGGAAAGTGTAACCATTAGCATGTTTTTGAGCCTTTTTAATTTAAAAATATTATTTATTATCTTTTGTTTTGGAAAATTACCTAAATATTCTTCATCAGGATTGTACAAGAAAAATCAATCCAAATGAGCAGTAAAAAATAAAACAAAATAAAAAAATAAAGTAAGTTTAAGTAATTAGGTATGATGAATCATACATAAGCTTAGAAGTTAGAACACTCGATCTTGTCAGCTTTTAGACGAAAAAAAACTAGATAATAGCGAATTCATCTATTTGGGATTGGGAGCTATGGACAGACTCTACACGTCAAACTTCAACACGCAAGCACACTGTTATCGTCGGGGCCAGGGCTAAGCAACTTAAATTTATATAACCTAACCAAGAGTATATCAGGACATGTCTAAGGAGGGTTCCGTAAACTATTAAGTTTACTATACACTATAGAATAAACGTATGATAAATTAATAATAATAATATTATGTAATAACTAATAAGTTATATGTATTATTTCTTTATTATGTTGAATGTCCAGATGTTCTTTAGAGAAAGGTTACACGCTCATTCTGGCGTCAGTTCAGTCCATCAGTCTCAGACTGACGCCAGAATGATGACCGGAAAGTACATAATAAAAAAATGATCAGTCCGTCAATCACACGGTTACACGATCATTCTTTCGTCAGTCTGGATCAGACTGATGGACTGACCTGGCGTCAGAATGAGCGTGTAACCTTTCTCTTAACTTGAGAGTTAAGATTAATTTTTATTCGATTTCGATGATATTTTAGAGAGTTTTTATTATTTTTAATATTCGCTTAATCACTAAACATTTGAGCATATTTTAGTCAATTATGGTACATTATCGATCGCCTATCTCAACGCAATGTAAGAATTAGGGATGGGCGTTGAATGAACGAACTGTTTTATTAAACTGTTTATTTGTCATGAACGGGTAAACTAGTTTAGCGCCTACTGATAAACTAGTCTATGCGTGAACGGTTGCCATATGAACGGAACGGTGCGTGCAACAGAGACCTTTCGTTCGCGACGCGGCGACACGATCGACGGACGGGCGCGGGGAACGACGACTCGGCACGAGCAATACGTCTATCTCTGTTATTTACAGTAATGAACCTGCCTGCCTGCCAGTCCTAAGTCTGGAAAAAGTATGAAGGGAAGTTCATTTCCACCGCTCACAGATTAAACCGTCTCGTCGTTCGTCGTCATCACTAGTCGCGTCGATCAGCCAACGACGACAAGTTTGTCTAAACAGTTAATGCTGAAAGTCGTTCATTCAACAAAACTACTTTGTTTGTCATAGTTTATTGCTCAGTTCAGTATTCGTCGAACACGTAAACTAGTCGAAAAAAAAACTGTTTTTTCAACTAGTTTACGATGAACGATAAACGGTCTCGTTTCGTTGATCGAAAAAGCGTCGACGACCCACCACTAGTAAGAATAATACAACCAGATACTTAAAAATATCAGCGAGGTTTTCGATAGCGTGATACAGAATTTAAATCCAATAACACAGCGACATCTAGTATTATTTTTCAAAAACAATCCACGATTTAAACAGGAGACTAGCGCCATATAGTTTTCGTAAAGTTACTAGCAAATTGAAGCTTTTAATAAAAAACAATAATACTATGGTAATTAATAACGCATATTAACGTGTTTTCAGTGTTATTAAATTAGTGTAATAATTGGTAAAAGAGGCACATATTCGTAAAATTAATTATTAATTCTAGCTCTAGAAATAGAAATTATGATGCGATTTCGTTCAAAATAGTTTTCCCTAAGAGTTTATAGCATGATCTATTAGCATGGAAATTTGCAAGTTTCTATCTCCTATAGTTTGAAAATGCTAGGGGGGGGGGACCAACTTACGAACTACTTTGGAGGCCGATTACTCGAAAATGGTCAAGTTTATAAAAAAGTAACGTATGAAACCTTGCCTTTATTTTAAAAGACCTATTCTACGATACATCACACGATGGGGTACAGTGAAAAAATATTTTTCATCCCCACTTCACATGTATGAAGAGCCACCCCTAAAATATAAAATTATTATTTTTTTATGATCCCGAAACCGTGATCTATACACAATCTATAACTGCACCAAATTTCATCAATTTATATTCATAATTACAGGAGCTAGAGGCGCGGACAGACAGACAGACAGACAGACAGACGGACAGAGCGAAACTATAAGGGTTCCTTAAGTATTACGGAACCCTAAAAAGGCATTTTTGATCAAACTGAAAATACTAAAAAAAATACATTTGCCATGCGACCGATAAAAAAAACTAAATGTCACGTGTCAACTAACGCGCTGAAGACATACTTACATCATAGCTGAAGCAGTTGTTCAGTATCGTGTGAATGTCGCCTCATTCACCCTAATTACGGTGGTATTCATAGAAAACTTTGGTAGATAGGCGCGTCAATGTATCGATATCGATAAAAAATCGGGTCATCACAGAGAGACGAATATAGGAGCTAAGCATTTGAATCAGTTAATGATAATAAAACTTGCATGTAAGTAACATAAGCGACGTTGTGCTAAATAAATATTACCTGTATTGTACAAAATAGGATACATCAGGCACCGAAATGTTAAGTTTAATATTATTAAGGTTGAAAATTCAAAGTTTCAAATAGGATTGAAAGTCCCTAGAATTAAAAGCAAGTGTTAAAAGTTACCTTTATACAGAATTAACTTAAAACTTCATTAAAAACAGTTAAAAGCTTTCAAGTTTCAATTAAAATGTGTACCTAACAAGTAATAGTAAGTACATAATAATTTACACAGAAATGACTTAGAATTACGTGAATATTTTTTATCGATACCGGCAAAGGTCATCACTACGTAGCACCTTGACTGCCATCTGCCGATTCACGTGAAGCAATTAACGGGGGTGCCACCCTCTGGTCGTTTACCTCAGAGGGTTGGTCAACTTGTTCTCACGTGAAAGGTTGATTAGAAATGAGGGAGGCATTACGGATGATTGTTGTATTTAAAAGCTTGGTTAAATGTTTATGTATTTCTTTCGAGTGATGACGCAATTCTCTAAAATTTGGTTTACTTTGTGCTGGTTACCGGTGCGCACACGCAAGTTATAGGTGACAGCAGTGGGCCAAGCTTCTGCTTGCAAACGTTCCTACATTTGATATCGATTATCGAGTGACGTTTGTATGAATTACTTACCTATTTCGAAAAAAGAATGCCAAGTTCTGAGAAATTCGAATGCACAAAAAAGTAAACTTTATTGCATGGGAGTCGTGCCCTAGTGGCTAGTAGATAGACCACTTATACTTATCACATTTTTACTTCTTCATATTACGCACTTTTTATTAATCATGGCAACTACGAGTTTTCTAGAGAATTTAATACAGACAGTTCCTAGTTGGCACTATTTGCCCAATACAGATTAGAGGTACACGGGTTATTATTATTTTCTTCTTCCAGATTAAGCGTATTCGAGGCTTAACAAAACTTTTTTTTTTTTTATTTAAATAACGAATGCTCGCCAAATTTGAATGAGTGACCTTCACCTCGACAGGATAATCCTGCGTGCTTTGCGAGACCTTGAGGTCTGCCAAGGTCTCACGTACCTATCCGATGATCGCGTCGGACATAGGCATAGTAACATAGTAGGTACTTCCATAAGTTCCATAGTCCATACCTATTATTACTAGACCATTTTCTTGGAAGTGTTCCATCTTCTACTTCCAGATAATAAGGATATTGCAATTGGCAAATAGAGTATGTATTTGTAAGGATTTATTACTTGTTATTACTGTGAAATGACGGGGTTTGCAGTGTTTTTTTTTTTTTAGAAAATGCGTGCGTGGCTTCATTACAAGCGTCCAACTTTCAGTTGATACTTGATATCACTGTGACATGACGGGGTTTGCAGTGTTTTTTTTTCAGAAACTGCGTGTGTGGCTTCATTACAAGCGTCCAACTTTCAGTTGATACTTGATATCACTGTGACATGACGGGATTTGCAGTGTTTTTTTTTTCAGAAACTGCGTGCGTGGCTTCATTACAAGCGTCCAACTTTCAGTTGATAAAGTGCGTTTCATCGAATAGTTCCTTTGCCGTAAGGTTGGCACCACTGTCTGTCAAAGATATAAACACGCGAAGGAGCTCCTCCTGTTTTTAGCGATTTTACTTTGTTTTCTAACCGTTAATCATGCCCAAAACGTTGAAAAGTGGTGAAAGAAGAATGGTGTTGAAGGTGAAAGACTTTTGTGAACGTGAAAAACGTAATGAGTCGCCGATAATTCCGTTTAGATGTGTTCAAGCTCGTGTTGCCGCTTTTAAATAGGGTTACCAGCTGCAGAGAATAATTACTCGTTCAGTACCTTATAATACCTTTATTTTAATAAAATGTTACTAAAATTATTTAGTATTTATTACTCTCCTGTCAATTAAAAAAAACTTTTGAGATGTTAGTTTGTATGAAACTAGTTTTTGCCCGCGGTTCTACCTGCGTAAATATAGTATCACGCGGGAACCGTACATTTTCCCGCGATAAAAAGTAGCCTATGTCCTTCTCCGTGGTCTACTTTATAACTGCACCAAATTTCATCAAAATTGGTGCAGTAGTTTTGACACATACATATGCAGTAGGTACCCTTCCTCTAATATTATATATTATTGTTGTTTATTATTAACAGCTTTTGCCCGCGGCTTCGCCCGCGTGGAATAGTGTTCTTGGAGAAAAAACTTCTTTAGCAATTAACTTGGGAGGCCAATAGTGCCGCGCATTGTACTTACTATGTCCCTGCATTTTAAATCTGTAATATCTTCGAAAATATTCATTTTAATTAAATGCTGTATAGGATAATATTTACCGATATTAAATTTACAATGAATTTATGGTACTTAATTGGATAAGGATTAATGCTGTATTGCTTAAAATCACTTCGGAAATAAGCCATTATTTCTCGTAAAAACAAAAGGTTAAAAATGGCTATTGTGGGTCATCCCTAAGAGATAGACAATAGGCATAAATACCATCGCAGACTTTTTATAGACCTTTTCCTGATAGATCAAATTAATGTTATTTTGATCTATCTCGTAGAGTTCAGCCAGCGTTTGCAATGCAAGCGCAAAAAATGTGTTTATTTACGACATTACAAACCTCTAAAATTATCAGTGTATCTCTACTATAATATGCATGTTATATACATATAATATAGTATATAAGATGCACAATATAGTAGAAATACACTGATAATTTCTCTTGAATCACTCTATCTATTAATAAACCCGCATCGAAATCCGTTGCGTAGTTTTAAAAAATCATACATAAAGATAGACAGAAAAAGCGACTTTGTTTTATACTATGTATTGATTAATATTTGTTAGGAATTTTAATAAATCAAAGTAGTAATTAAAATTTTCAAATATGCGTTTCCCTAAATATTATAGGTAAGATTAAATATGGAATTAGCAACACTGGAAAACACTATTACCAACATAACGGCAAAGGAACTATTTGATGAAACGCACTATACTTGATATCACTGTGACATGACGGGGTTTGCAGTGTTTTTTTTTTTCAGAAACTGCGTGCGTGGCTTCATTACAAGCGTCCAACTTTCAGTTGATACTTGATATCACTGTGACATGACGGGGTTTGCAGTGTTTTTTTTTTTAGAAACTGCGTGCATGGCTTCATTACAAGCGTCCAACTTTCAGTTGATACTTGATATCACTGTGACATGACGGGGTTTGCAGTGTTTTTTTTAGAAACTGCGTGCATGGCTTCATTACAAGCGTCCAACTCTCAGCAAGCGTAAGTTCTCATAAACTTGGATCTTTCTTTGTTGTGAACAAAATTTATTTTTGAAACGCTTCAATCTTACAATGTGCGCGCCGCGTCAGTTGACCTTAGTTAAGCCTAGTTTTCACGAGTGCTTTTTTCACTTTTTTATCGCTACGCTAGTAAAACAGCACTGAAAATAGGAAACACATGACACGACAGCAATTATAATATTTAAAAACCCAACGCGAGTATTTTCAATTTTCAACTCCAATGTATTGACGCAGAGTACTAATTTAAGCGCTGTTTTTACTAACGTCGCGTAAAAAAGGCGTTCGTGGATACGAGGGCTAAATAAACACTTAATTGTACTCTACATTTAAGTACCTAGTATCTAATTAAAAGAAGCCAAGTGATCAACATAATGTGCTTTGTATATGTTACCGTAAAATTCTAAAAACCGTTAGATTGTAATAAAACTAGAGAATTTGTAAAATGTTGATAGACTTCCGACGCGAATATGCTGCCTATAATTTAGCACATTATTTTTCGTTTCATTATAAATATATAGTTTTAAATCTTTTGACATATTTTTACAATCTAACGGTTTTTACAATTTTACGGTGACATAATATAATATATATCGTAGATCCGGGATCAGTCGATGTAATCAGGTTTTAGCACTTGTGATATTATTTACTCTTTGGTTTTAGGCATGTAGAAAAATTTTATTAATAATAATTAGGCTGGGAGTTGGGACTATACGGAATCCGGCTGGGAAAAGTTCAGAGCACCGAAAATGATACAATAGAGCTGAAAAGCAAACACACGAGTGTCAACTCAAATGTCAATGTCAAATCGTAACTCATGTGTTCGATCATGTTCGATCATCGGGAGTTGTATTTCAGTTAGGGTTGCCAACTATACTGTTAAAAACAGTATTATACTGTTATTAACTACATTATACTTTTTACTGTTGAACAAAAATAAAGTACCTATACAAATACAAAATAATGTTTTCAGGAACAAATATCAGAAATTCAGAAGACAAAGATTTTCTTGAAATGAGTACTGGCCAATAGTGGAAAGGTTAGAAATAGAGCAACAGCTATTAATTTAATAAAAAATAATAGCTCCTCGTTTTTTTTTTTTAATTTGGTATTATGATTGTGGTGAGGCGTATGAAGTTTTTTAAAAAAGTTGTTAATTAATAAGTCGTGCGAGAAGCTCTAAAAACATTACATAAATTAAGTAATATAATAAAAAAAAAAAAACATTAAATAAATAAAATACTTTTAATTTTCTAAAATACTGCTTAACATTATTCTCAGACCTTAATATACTTTATTTCTCGTAAAAAAAGTTGGCAACCCTAATTTCAGTGCTCTCAATTTTCTCCGGCCTTCCAGATTCCGGACAATATTGGGCAATATTGTCCGGAATCTGGACCATCAGTCTCAATATCATCTGAGCCCTGAAATGCTCATGTGTAGACTCTAGTGTTTATATTTCCTAGTCTCTAGGAAGAATACTCTAGGACCTAGAGTGGTCTCCAGAGATTCCTGGCTCCTGCCAAGGCTTTGGTGTTTACTTTGTGGCTTGTGCAAACAGATGTTTAATACCAACCTAACCCAACATGACAGTATGCATTTGACCATCATTTAATTTATAATTAGTATTTTATAGGATAGTTTGGTCAAATTTTAAGGTCACTTCGTCACAGGTCACATGTTTGAAACGAGAATCGAATACCTACCTAGTGAATAGTGATTACGCTCCTCCTTTTAATATATCTATATTTCTTTTGACTTTTGAAAACATTCTGTTTAAGAAGAAAATAATTGTAGGTTCGTACTATATACTACAAATACAAAACTATCGATAAGTCATATGATCAACGATACATAATATAAAACCTTAATATCGTTTCATGTGATGATACCTGATTCCAAGTACCGACTAAGTAAATTACTCGAAGTCGTAAACATACCAATCGCAACCACATTTTAAAGTCTACCCTTCTACATGGACAAAAGTAAAGAAAACTTACTTTCTCCGCCTGCCAGTGGAGGTTTGATTCTCTGCAATGTTGAAGGATTCTCCAAAAATCCGATATTGTAAATCATCATCTTCGTTACTTTGATATTGCATTGCTTACACTATTTCATGGGCGTAATACTAAACGAGCCCCCTTAACATAACTTAATCTTAAAATCATCGTAACGTGCACATATTAAATTAAACACTCGAAAAAAGAAAACTTTGTGACATGCGCGATAATTTTGCCGCTTAATTTTATTATTTTTTTAAATTTCGATTTTCGGACGCGACGAATCACGGCCGTATCGTACGCGGCACCGAACCTAACTAAACCGGGGTACGGAGGGCCGAGGGTCGGTGGTCGCTCCTTGCCGCGGGGCCCGCGTTCCAAGATCCTAGTCGCCGAGCCTACTCGTCTCGATTTTCATTGCGGCGGCATTTTCGACCATTTATGATTTACTAGCTTTTGCCCGCTGCTCTGCTCGCTTAAATACAGTACCTACAGGCTACAGTATTTACACGAGCAGAGCAGTACTTATACATATATGCATTAATACAGTGTCTCTCGGCAACTCCGCAATTCATCGGGATAAAAAGCAGCCTATGTGTTAATCTAAAATTGTAGACCCTAAATTACTACCATACCAAATTTCATCAAAATCCGTTCAGTAGATTTTAAGTGAAAGAATAACAAACATCCAACCATCCATCCATACATCCATCCATTATCACAAACTTTCACATTTATAATAGTAACTATTAGGATTAAGTTGCACGCAAAAAATTTACCCAGGTATGTATGAAATAAATGTGAAAGTTTGAGAGGATGGTAGTTTGTCACTCTTTTTCATGCAAAAACTACCAAACATATTTAAAGGGTATAGTTGTAGTATAGTCTCTGGAATTTAGAATTAAAACATATAATATTACTTTTTATCCCGAAAAAGTAGTGTACGCGTAAAATTGAAAACAATCATGATGGTAGCACAGCCTATAGAACTATTACCTACAGTCGTCCAACGGACACGTCTAGACTGAGCAATCGTGCGGGGCGTGCGGGGTGAGAGAGGGGCGGTAGCGAGCCCAAGCTGCCATACACTCGCTTGGGACACGTCAGCCGGGGTTGACGCTTTTTAATTTGATTGTTTTAAGTGGTTTGCGACAATGTTTCGTTTGAGTTGTATGTAGGTACTTATTGACAATGGTCAATTATATGAACAGCTAAAGAAGATTAATTTTAATACAAAACCATGCGCCTGTTTCCCGTCAGAATTTTTAATAAAATTGTATCTACGTATGAGAATTTACTAACTACATCGTCAAATTCAACAATCGCAATCTAAAAACTAGTAAATCCAAATGTCGAAAATACCTTTCAGTTTCGCATTTGTAGCTTTTGCAGGGTTCGTAAATATCCGATATTTATAATAAATATCAAAATATCAGATATCTTTGATTATATATATCCGATATTTTTGATTTTTTGATATTTTCAAAATTACATACAAATCTCATAGGTACTCTGATATGTTTTTTCGTAATAGTTGAATCGAAATAATTTGTATGTCTGATAATTTGAAGATAGGGAAGTAAAATTAAACTCATTTATTTATTATTGATATTAAAAGTTTTCAAATCAATTAAAAATCAACGATAGATACTTTTGAGTATCAATTTAAATAAACCATAAAACCATAAAATGACTTTTGTTTATAACCAGAAGAAAAAAAGTGTATTAATTTTATCAGTCGAATTAATTTGACACATGGTATAAATGGTGTAACAATAGTATAATAACAAACAAGGAATTTTCTTCCGAAAAACAGGGGGTCACGTGGGTGTCATATGCCGAAACCGTTACAAGCCGTGTCGACGGCTATGATTAGTTAATGTCGTGTCAAATAGCAAGTTTTTGATGACCTAGGCTTGTGAAACTCTCGGAAAATAAGACCTGTGTTGATGTAAGATTTTTTACATTTAAAACATTCTTTTACATTTTTAAATATAAATATCAATTTTGATATAATATATCAAGCATAAATATCAATTGATATATATCATGATATATATACGATATATATCAATTGATATATATCATGCTAACCCTGAGCTTTTGTATACGCATTTGTATTTTTTATAATAAAACTCTTCATTAATACTTCTATATATATATATTTTTTTGTTTTATTCCTAGTACTCTACATACACATACTACGAATACCTACACAAAATGTAGAACAGATTATAATAAAACACATTATTGTGACAACCCTGCAGCAATGACGAATACCTACACAAAAGCGGCATTTCGCGCGACTTCAAACGCGTTGGACCACTGTATCTCTTTATTACACTGTGATGGTAGTCCATGCAATAAACTTTAAGAAAAGTCACAGAATACAGAACATGCAGAATGAATGAGTGTTCAATCACATTTGTATGCAGCGCAGTGTCAAACCATGACGAAATACCGCCCCGCCCACTCTTTTTAATTTTTACTCTTTATGGTGTCTACAGACACACGAATTTGGTACGGAGCGTACAGCGGATCTGATACGCTGCGTACCAGATCCGAGCGTGTGTAGGGCAGTCCGGCGAACATAAGAAGAAGGCGAAGAGTTTGCCGTTGTCCGCATCGGATCTGGTCCGCTCCATACCAAATCCATGCGTGTGTAGAGCAGTCCGGCGGTTAGGCCGTACAACGGTATTAGTGTTGCCAACTTAGGGATGTACCCCCTAAAATTAGGGAAAATATCTACGGGGGTTTACTAGGGGACAGGATGTTTAGAGTTTACTCCTTATGAATCAATTTGTATGTAATAATAAAAATTGTATATTTAATGTGTGTATATAGCCAGGGATATGAAAATGTATTGGGAGTGAAATCAGATTAAGACAAGTTAGTTTTATGTTATTCACGCGTAAGTCTTTATGTTAAACACATAACCTTTCTTTCTAGCTTATTATCTCTTAGACCTGTCAATGGTATAAGTAATCAGGGGTAAAATATGGGGAGTTTTTTTTTTTAAATGTTGGTATCACTACCCGTTATCAATGAATTGCGGGAATCATCGTCGTCGTTTAAAAACAGCACTGTAAATAGAACTCTGTGCTAATATAATAGAGCATAAAATCGAACACACGAGTGTCGAGCTTTAAGGCCCCCACAGACGAGAGGCCGATCGTTTCAGCTGGAACTGACGTCAGTTCGGCCTGAACGGATTCGAGCACACACACGGAAAAAATCGCATCCAATCCAATTTACGTCAGTTCGGCCTGATCTGATTCGTGCCCACACACGGAACAGTCGCATCAGTCCATTCTGGTTTGCCGCGCGCTACGGTCGTGTTTATCAATTTTGTATTTAAACACCGCGAAAACTCATACAACGCTTGTACAAGATACACGCCCGCACGGCCGCGGCTCAGGCAAGAACTGAAGCGATTTGTCCACACACGGTCAGGACAGGCCGCGCGTTCAGGCCGATCAGTCAGGCCAGAATTAATGTTGCCAACTTAGTTATTTTACAAAATTTTACTAAATTGAGTATTTTATTCCCTCCTTGGTAGAAATTTAGTTATTAGTAGTGTTTAAGTAGGAAAGAGCCAGACAGTAATGATATGCAAAATAGCTACTAAATACGTAATATTTCCTAGTATATTTTAATTTAATGATAAAATTTATAATCAAATTCAATTAATGAAAAAAATTTAATATAATAAAACCTAAAATGCAGTGGTTTTTGGGGGGCTTCAGGAATTCCTAAGTTAAGTAGCCTCTTTAGTAGTTTTTTAGTAGTTTTAGTAGAAATCGATACGAGTTTAGTAGGTAGTTTCACAAATAAAGAGCTGGCAACACTGGAACGAATCGCTTCAGTCCGTACGGCCGCCTGATGCGATCTCGAAATTGCACACACACGATACGATTTTGCATCCGTTCAGGCCGAACTGAAGGTAGACCGGACCATGTATGGGGCTCCTAACAGTCCACTGCACCGTACCAAATCCGTGTGTCTGTAGATAGCATTACAAAACAAATCGCGTTGTTATGTTACGACAATTTATAGGTATTCAATAAAAATTAATTGAAAAAAGTTGGGTAAAATATTCCGCTATTCTGTGGCAACATATTATGTGTGGATAACCATTCCAATTTGGAGTAGTTGTGACGGCCGCACTTTCAAGCGTGTTAACGGCTTCTGGATGATTTCTGTATTCTGTGAGAAAACTGTGACGGCTTAGATAACTCTTAGTCCAGGAGTTAAACAGTCTTATCCAGAGAGAGAGAGAGATGTTTTAGTTTCTAAGTTTATGGCATGTTTATTGCGGGGCTTTTTTGGGGATAAAATAATTCATTTTTCAAAAATTTGTATAATGACTTAGCTTCTGACCAGCCAGTCCTGCAGTCGCGTGTTGAGGTAGGTCTTTTAAATAATTTAAAAAAATATTTACGCAACTGATCGGACGAGCATTGACTAGCCTATTCAATGTTGCTGTCTTTCTCTGAAACGTTGGAAAAGCAAGGAAGCATCAAGAAACGCTAATATAACATTCACGTTTCCCAGAGCTTCTCGGTGAAAAAAAAAGAATAAAAAATACTCACGGTTCCTCTTTCACTATGACGTAGTCCTCCTCCGCTTCTGTGGAGAGCTTCGCCTGCAAAGCCTTCAGCTTATCAATCTGGAACTGCAGGTATGATTTGGTGCCTTGTTCTTCCATTCTGCAAGAGATTTTATACTATTGATTTTTCAGAAATACATCACACATTAATTTACTTTTAGATGACTAGCTTTTTCCCGCGGCTCCGCCCGCATAAATTAATGTATCCCACGGGAAAGTGGTACTTTTTCGGGATAAAAAGTAGCCTATGTGTTAATCCAGAGCTCTAACTACTACCGTAGCACCGTACCAAAGTCCAAACCTCATCAAAATCCTATTATCTACTTATGTTTAATCTACCTTCAATTTACACCTGATGATGAGTTAATCATTATTATAAAAACCTTATTAAAATGGAAAATTGTACAAAAAAGTTGTGTGATATTATTCATCAAAATCCGTTCTGTAGTTTTTGCGTGAAAGCGTAACAAACATCCATCCATCCATCCTCACAAACATTCACATTTATAATAGTAGTGGGATAGTAAGCTCATTGCTTTATCGTGTAAGGATTACCGCTGTCTATAGACATCCGTGCCACTAGGGGAGTCAGAAGTGCGTTGCCACTCGACCGGGTGCTTTAGACTCCTAAAGCACCCACGCACCCACCCTCTATCAAAATCTTGTGTTACCCTCACTCTAGTTCGGTTAACCACAACGCAAACGTTTTTAACCCCCGACGCAAAAAGAGGGGTGTTATAAGTTTGACGTGTCTGTCTGTCCGTCGCGTCGTAGCTCCCACACAGATGAGCCGTTTTGGATCTTGTTTTTTTGTTTGCAAGCTGACATGATCGAGAGTGTTCTTAGCTATAATTCATCATAATCAGCTCACTGCTTAACTATTCGATTTCAATTTAAATTTGTTTCTTCACGCTGGTTTTCTATGAGAGTGTCATATGATATAATATCTCTGAACAAGGCGGCCCATATTGGTACCCACGTAACACATTCCGTGCAGCGACACATCCAGAGGCGGATTAAACGTTGAGAGTGCCGTAGGCAAATATGTCATCGGCGGCGCCCCTATATTATAGATAGCTTTTGCCCGCGACTTCGTCCGCGTGGAACAATACTTTGGGATATCGCTGAAATTTACCCGCGACTTTATTTATGACTAACGAAAGCGGAATCCTATTTTTTTAAACGGAACCCTAAAATAAAAGTAGCCTACGTTAGACCCTATAACATCAGCTATCTGCTAGTGAAAGTCCCGTGAAAATCGGTCCAGCCGTTTCAGAGATTAGTCGGAACAAACAGACAGACAGACCGACTGACAGACAGACAGACGGACAGACAAAAATTTAAAAAATGTATTTTATTGTAAGTACCGAATATACTTTCAGATTCATTATGTAAAAAGCTGTTAATTTGAAGTTACAAACAGACACTTAAATTGTATTTAACTGTATAGATGTATAGATATTATAATGTATTATATTTTAAGATATTATCAATTTGATGTTTATAAATAACTAAACTAAAATATTAAAAAAAAATTAAAAAGATATTATCAATTTGATGTTTATAAATAACTAAAAAAAAATAACTAAACTATTTAACTAAACTAAACTAAACATTAACCCGCACGCGCACCCCGCCTTGGTGACGCCCACTTCGCAACGGGCCGCGCAGCAGAAATCGTAATATTTTAATTTCGCCATAACTTCAAAACCAAACGTCCAATTGTAATCATTCAAAGACCAAATATTATCTACATAAACTGTACTTAGTGATGAAATAATTTATTTTGATAAGGATTAATAACATGAGTAAAATAAACGCGTTTAAATGTAGTCCAAAAAAAATCCAAGATTTCTAAATAAAAAAATGGTTGTTGTGCCTCACTCGACATAGATAGGTATAGTGTGTCGCGGACTTTTTTGTAGATATTTATAAGATCTACAATTAATTAGAACATTTTATGGTTCTATCTTTTATAGTTTAGGCAGTGTACGCAAAATAAGTAACTTTTCTGGTTGATTTTTTACACCTTGTGTCCGAAAAACCCAAATATCTTACGGAACCCTATTTTTTCCAAAATAAAATTTAGCCTATGTTACTCGTGGGTAATGTAGCTTTCGAATGGTGAAAGAATTTTTGAAATCGGTCCAGTACTTTTAGAGCCTATTCATTACAAACAAACAAACAAACAAACAAACATATAAACAAAGTTTTCCTCTTTATAATATTAGTGTAGATAACTTGTCAGTAGTGGCGGCTGGGGAGGGGAGTTTAAATTTACAGTATTATGAAGTCGGGAGGAGGGATAATCCGCCACTGAACACATCACACATCAAGCAATAGTTTTTAGTATCGTGATTCGTGAATTATAGCTCCAGCTCCAGCAATATACCTTCCAGGTACCAAACATTTTTACAGGATGGTCTACGCAATACGTTAATTTCGTCAAAGAGCTATTACTTTATATTCACAACTGTCTCTACGGCAATCCAGCACCGGGGTACTAATGGCCGTCTTTTGTGTCATGTCAATAGTGTCAACTGTCAATCATATAAAATAATTTTTGACCAAAAAAAGAAGATCTCAGAGTGGTTGAGCTCACGTATTCAAGCCAGAGGCCGCGGGTTCGAATCCCGCCAAATTAATAAAATAGTTGTCCATATTCCTGGATCATGGTTGTGTATTAAATATGTGTATAATATAGTAAAAATCTTAAATATGTCCTAATAAAGAGGAAAAGTTTTTGTTTGCATTGAAAGGCTCCGAAACTACCGCACCGATTTTGATGAAATTTAGCACAGAAGTAGAGTAGAAACACGGGGAACGACATAAGCTACTTTTTATCGCGGAAAAATGTACGGTTTCTGCGATAGTAACTTTTGCGCGCACGAAGTCGCGAGCAACATCTAGTTAAATATATTTCAATTTTACAATATATATCAAATTTAATGTGCAGATGCACACGTCCCGGTTGCCGGGTAGCCGGTGCCAAGTAGTCGGTTGCGAACGTACGGGCAGTGGCGGATTATCCTAAAGGCAAATTAGGCATATGCCTACCTAGGGGCGCGAGGGTACAAAAGGGCGCTCGGACGGAATTGTAAAATAAAGAAAAATATATTATAATACAGCATAAAATTTATTGCATCAGTAAGTATGCCACCTATTTACACAATAAGAACTATTATTTTTGATTATAACCTCAATTTGCTTCAATTTACTCGTATAACAAAAAATAAACTTAACGTATGGGACTGACTAAAACTTACGAGTTACGCCTACAAACAACCTTATCGGTGGTACATGAAAAGTACGACTGCGATGTCCGTCGCGTTCGACCGCGAGCGAGTATCGGACGCCGACGTTCTTACTTATAAAATTGCGAACACGGAATATAAAGGGGATATAATTAATCGAGCGAACAAAAAATTTGTTGGCGACTGCACGTGAGCATACTGTATTACTGAATTTGGAAGCGAATTAATATGTTGGCGACTAAATTACTAAACTGGCGAAATCACTCAGGTGACTAAAAATACAAAAATCGACAGATAAAAAGTGGCGAAATCTAATCTAAATTAGCACAGAAATTTATAAGTTGGTGACCATTATACCATATAAGCAGCTGTAAAACCAGATTTGGTTGATAAATTAATGGCTGCTAAAAATTAAATTTGCAGGCTACGGAAAATCCCATTTTTGGATACTGTTGGAGTATGTTTTTCTTTGGCATGGGTGTCGTTTTCAAGGTTTTTGGGGGTACAGAATAATATGAAAATAAAATCCGTTTTGAAATTGCAAAATGGCGTACATTTTCTTTTTATTAAAATTAATAATATGGATGTCCTTTTCCAGGTTTCTAAGGGTGCTGATTACCAAATTGTCTTTCAATTTCATTTTCCAAAATGGAGAATATTCAACCTTTGTAAAATTAACATGAATACTAATTTAAAAGATCTTGGGGATGCTGATTAGGATTGATGATGATTATTATTATTAGAGTATGTTATGTAGTTCGAGGTACCAGCTATGTAAGGTATAGAAATTTTTTGAAATTCAGGATTTTCAGATTTCTTTTTCTGCCATTCATGAAGAAAATATGTGATTTCCGTGTTATTAAGGGAGAGGAAATTTTCATTATTTTTCCAGTAGGATGCACCGTTTCTGAAATAGAAGCGATTATAGAAAAAAATATGGCAATATTGTACTTTGAGATACGAACGCGAACGGTGTATAAAGCTATATAAATTTTGGAAAATTCAGGATTTTCAAATTTCTTTTTCTTCCACCATGAAGAAAATATGATGTTGCGGGGTTCCTAAGGGGAAGGAAATTTTCATTATTTTTTCAATAGGATGCACCGTTTCCGAGTTAAAATATTTTTTTTATAAAAAAATGTAAATGCTGTACAAATACAAGGGATGTATAAATCCATAAAAATGTTGGAAAATTCAGGATTTTCAAATCATGAAAAAAATATGTGGTTGCGTGGTTATTAATGGGGAGGTAATTTTCATTATTTTTCAAGAAGGATGCACCGTTTCTGAGATAGAAGCGATTATAGAAAAAAATACATATGGCAATGCTCTACTTTGAGATATGAGCCGTCATTTGAATGTCAGCCGTCATATGAATGTCATTTTTGTATCCAGCACCCCCAAAAACCTGGTAAACGACACCCATATCAATTTTAAGAAAAATAAATATCCGCCATTTTTAAATTTTTAAATGAATCTACACAATGTCTACACTCCCCTAAAACCGAGAAACATTAAAAATTGGGAATTTTGTAAGCTCCTTTATGTTTTTTTTATGTGCGCTCATTTGGCCGCTTGTATGTTTTTTGAATTACCTACATCATGGGAATTATATATAGGCATGTATTTAAACTTGCGACAAAACAATTAAATTTTGGATGTGAAAATACCCAATATTTAATACTAAATTCCCAAGTTGGCGAAAGAATGTAAGGAACAAAAAAATTACTAATCTGGTGACTAAATAATACCACTGAATTTTCCAAACTGGCAGACAGATTATGTTTTAGCGACTAAATAACCATCTTGGCGACAATTTGTGAGTACACATTTAATTTAAGAATAGGCACATATATTTTCCCTGATGTAGGTAACTCAAAAACCATACAAGCAGCGAAACGAGCGCACACAAAAAAACCATAAAGGAGCGTACAAAATTCCCATTTTTTTTATTTTTCTCGGTTTTAGGGAGGTGTAGATCAAATCAAATCAAATTTATTTATTTACCAGTCCACAAAATAATCACAGTTTATAATCAGTTGCATGCAAAACATATACATAGATTATTGTGTATTTTGAAATTTAAAAATGGCGGATATTTATTTTTCGTAAAATTGATATGGGTGTCGTTTGCCAGGTTTTTGGGAGTGCTGGATACGAAAATGACATTCGTTTTGAAATTCCAATATGGCGGACATACTTAATTTCATAAAAATAATATGGGTGTCCTTTTATTGGTTTCTGGGGGTGCTGATTACAAAAAAGTCATCCATTTTAAATTTCCTTAGTAACCCAACAACCTCATATTTTCTTCATGATGGGAGAAAAAGAAATTTGAAAATCCTGAATTTTCCAACATTTCTATAGCTTTATACATCTAGGAATATATCTCAATGTAGAGCATTTACTATGTTTTTATAAAGTTGATTCTATCTCGGAAACGGTGCATCCTATTGAAAAAATAATGAAAATTTCGCCCCCCTTTGGAACCCCGCAACATCATATTTTCTTCATGATGGGAGAAAAAAAAAATCGAAAATCCTGAATTTTCCAACATTTCTATATCTATAAACATCCGTCGTATCTCAATGTACAGCATTTACTTCTTTTTATAAAATTGATTCTATCTCGGAAACGGTGCATCCTATTTTAGTATAAATAGTTTAGTAGTATAATAAATTTAGTTTAGTATAAATAAATAAATAATAAAAAATAAAAAAAAATATCGAAAAAATAATGAAAATTTCGCCCCCCTTTGGAACCCCGCAACATCATATTTTGTTCATGATGGGAGAAAAAAAAAATCGAAAATCCTGAATTTTCCAACATTTCTATAGCTATAAACATCCGTCGTATCTCAATGTACAGCATTTACTTCTTTTTTTATAAAATTAATTCTATCTAGGAAACGGTGCATCCTATTGAAAAAATCATGAAAATTTCGCCCCCCTTTGCAACCCCGCAACATCATATTTTCTTCATGATGGGAGAAAAAAATTTTCGTAAATCCTGAATTTTCCAACATTTCTATAGCTATAAACATCCGTCATATCTCAATGTACAGCATTTACTTCTTTTTTTATAAAATTGATTCTATCTCGGAAACGGTGCATCCTATTGAAAAAATAATGAAAATTTCGTCCCCCTTAGAAACCACGCAACATCATATTTTCTTCATGATGGGTGAAATTTTTTTTCGAAAATCTTGAATTTTCCAACATTTCTATAGATTTATACATCCGTCGTATCTCAATGTACATCATTACTTCTTTTTTTATAAAATTGATTCTATCTCGGAAACGGTGCATCCTATTGAAAAAATAAGGAAAATTTCGTCCCCCTTAGAATCCCCGCAACATCATATTTTCTTCACGATGGGAGAAAATTTTTTTACGAAAATCCTGAATTTTCCAACATTTCTATAGATTTATACATCTGTCGTATCTCAATTCTCAATGTACAGCATTTACTTCTATTTTTATAAAAATTGATTCTATCTCGGAAACGGTGCATCCTATTGAAAAAATAATGAAAATTCCGCCCCCTTAGAAACCCCGCGACATCATATTTTCTTCATGATGGGAGGAAAAAAAATCGAAAATCTTGAATTTTCCAACATTTCTATAGATTGATACACCCCTCGTATCTCAGTACAGCATTGTCATATTTTTTTCTATAGTCGCTTCTATCTCAGAAACGGTGCATCCTACTGCAAAAGTAATGAAAATTCCCTCCCCCTTTTTAATCTAGAAATCGCATATTTTCTTCATGAAGGGCAGAAAAATTCATGAATCCTGAATTTTTAAAAATTTCTATACTCAAACTCAAACTCAAAATTTTTATTTCCATATAGGTTATGAAATAACACTTATAGAATTGTCCTACATGATGCCTACCACCGGTTCGGAAACTAGCCCGGCGAGAAGAACCGGCGTAAGAAACTCGCACGGGGCCACCTTTTAGCAAAAAGATGGGAAAATTGTTCTTTTCAAAAAAAATATTTTTACAATGTTGTAACTTAATCTATATAACATTAGTCATAAGTACATAAAGCATACTTAAGTAAATAAAAGCAGCCTTGCAGGGGGCCATCTTATTCCCAAGGTGTGCAATCGTTAATGAAATCACTGACTTTATAATAAGAACCAACATAGCTACATAGCTGGTACTTTGAACTACATTACATACTGTAATAATAATCATCAATCCTAATTAGCATCCCAAAGATCTTTTAATTTAGTATTCATATTCATTTTCCGAAGATTGAATATTCTCCATTTTGGAAAATGAAATTGGAAGACAATTTTGTAATCAGAACCCCCAGAAACCGGGAAAAGGACAACCTTGTTAATTTTAATAACAAAAATTTACGCCATTGTGGAATTACGAAACAGATTTTATTTTCGTATTATTCTGCACCCCCAGAAACCTAGAAAATGACACCCATGACAAAGAAAAACATACTCCAACAGTATCCAAAAATAGGATTTTCCGTAGCCTGCAAATTGAATTTTTAGCAGACATTAATTTATCAACCAAATCTGGTTTTATAGCTGCTTATATGGTATAATGGTCACCAACTCGGAAATTACGTTACCAACTTATAAATGTCGGTGCTAATTTGGATTAAATTTCGCCTCTTTTTATCTGCTGACTTTAGAATTTTTTGTCACCCGAGTGTTTTCGCCAGTTTAGTAATTTAGTCGCTAACATATTAATTCGCTGCCAAATTCAGTAATACAGTATGCTCACGTGCAGCCGCCAACTTATTTTTTGTTCGCTCGATTAATTATATCTCTTATATATATATGTGCCTATTCTTAAATTAAGTGTGTACTCACAAATTGTCACCAAGATGGTTATTTGTTCGCTAAAATTAATAATTATATCTGTCTGCCAGTTTGGAATATGCAGTGGTATTATTTAGTCACCAGATTTTTAATTTTTTGTTCCTTACATTCTTTTGCCAACTACTTATTGGTAATTTAGTATTCAATATTCGGTATTTTCACATCCAAAATTTAACTGTTTTGTCGACAGTTTAAATACATCCCAATATAAAACAGAGAACACAGATGGAAAAGGCAATTTCTTAATTACCCAACTCAGACCGGAGGCCAAGTCTTGATTCTTCTGCTTTTCACCAACTTCCAACTACTGACAAGTTATTTATAATATCCCCTATCCGCCGCGCCGATGACATGTTGCCTACGGCGCTCTCAACGTTTAATCCGCCTCTGCGTATGGGCATAGGTATTCGGTCGGTCTAGCGCCGGGCGCTCGCCGGATAGTTGCCGGGTCCACCACTTTGCGTCCGATCGCCGGGTATCTGAGCCGACGGCTGGACTCACAGTGGTGTTATATATATCTGTATTATCTATGGTGGTGTTATGGTGTATGGAACACGTAGCAAGCTTTCATACGCATCGGCCGGACCGGACCGATACCGGACAGTCGGCGCTGACTACCCGGCAACCGGTACTTGTGCAACGGCACTAAGGCTCATTTGTTCCCTATTTGCTCTTTATAAGGTAAAATTGATAGACGAGAATCGAGATATTATATTAATATTATAGGTAAAACTAAAGTGCGGTCGCGAAGCACGGAAACTTCGTACTTTGAGTTATCGCTTCTTGTCTCTTTCACTTGCGCACGAATTATATTAGGTAAATATCTCAAGATAAGTAGCAATCCTAGGGAGGAGGGAGAGGGGGGGTGTATCCCCCCCCCCCTCCCCCAGACAAGAACCCCTCTCCCCTTAGCCACAGTCTAAGGTTAAGTCAGCCCACAGGTCAAAATTGTACACTGACTCAGTGTACGTGATATGTGCTCCGCGACCGCACTTAAGTAAAATATTATTAATGTTGTAATTAAAAAGTACACAAGGTATTTCATAATAATTTCAATATTAAAGCCAGTAATCATAGTAACGGAAGCCATTACAAGCTTACATCGTACTTAGTTCGATCTGAGTTCAATGAGTTCTAAATGGAGGCACCATTTTCTCTTGTATGAAGAATTAAAATATAAAATTTTTACGTAGGTAATTTAATAATATATTTTATGCAATAGTGAATTGTCTGTCCTTGTGTATGGCCAAAACTGTACCTGCTTTTTATCAGCGTAAAGTAGAGCAACTCCTAAAATATATTATAAACCATAATATTATAATGCAGTAAAGTTAATACGAATGAGACCATAATATAATCACGAAATTATACAACCTAAGTATACAACATAAACATTTTACAAACGCGGATAAGTTAAAAATACCGCGTAAACATAGGCGCATAATTTCCTAACCTCTTTAGCCTACTGTGATTTTATTTTTAGACTAGATTTAAAATTGACTTAAATTAACAATAAATAGTACTTTTAAATTTTGATCATCAAACTAATATTTAATTATTATTGTAAAGTAAAATCACAAGACTCGTTGCATAACAGTTTGACGACATTGAACTTATTTCTGCATGACATTTGTTCGCTTTATCTTTTAGCATGTGAAATTTAGGCGTAGAAAGACACTACCTAAAATAAAATGAAGGCAGTTAATCATGACGTCAAAATTAATTAAATATAAACTTTCAAAAGACAAATCCGTTTACCGTTAAAACATTTGAAGATCGAATTCGAAGGAAAATCGTTAAGCAACGGCAATTTTGCGAATGTTGAATTTACTCAATAAAATACGATTATTGAACAAACCAGTGCTTTTTCCAAACAACAATCTAATTTTTACTACCTTTATTTGTTAACAGACAAAAGAAATAGTCTTATTAGCTGCTAATTGAGACAAATGTTTACGAAATACGATTACGACATTATTGATTGCAATTTGTAGAGTTCGTACGCATACCTTGATTCAGCATTATTTTCCATAAAATCTTCTTATAAGATTATATTAGGGCTGATTTTACGTAGACATTCTAATCACTTATTTAAAATAGTTTGTATTTATAAATTATTATATTAAAATTGCACATAAATTCAATAAAGAAATAAAATCTTAGGTAAAATAACCACAATTCGTTATTATTCGTTACAATCAAAAGCATATCTTCCATTTCATTTCTGCTAATAGTTATAGCCATTTGTAAGAAAGAGATGCACAAGTAGGACAATGAACCATAAACACGTTTACAGTTGCAGACGAAGGAGGTTAGGCGCCATCTTAACAGGAAGTGCATTTGTGTATGTCTATGATTTTAGTGTTACTAGTACAAAAAAATATTTTCTATTAATTACAGAGTCAAACCAATTTAGGTGTTGGTCAAACCTCTTTACAAAAAAAAGACAAATTAAAATACCGTACATAAAGTATATCCTATTTCTTTGATACCGTATGTAAAGCGCCATACGGTTCAGCCTGCAAAGCCAACACCGGTACTTAAATTTGATAATAGTGTCAAAACTGTCGAATCATTTATTTCAAGTCAAGCGGCTTCAAGGCCGCAGTATTGGGTTTGCAGGCTGGATGGTGAGTAAAGCAAGTCCCTTACTCACCGTCCAACCTGCAAATTCAATATCGCGGCCTTGGAGCGGACTTATTACGGATTTAATAACACTACTGACGGCCATTAGTGAGTAAGGCGCTTGCCCAAAAACAAAAATATTTATAATATTTTTGTTTTTGGGAATATGATATGAATAAACGATGATATATACCATATTAAATAAGGTTAATTTGGGAAAAGCTTTAAGTATCCAACCATATTAGATACTCAAAGGGGAAAAGAGTGTTTTCACATTTATCCGATTCGATGTCGGATATGGTTTCGGATAAAACATGTGAAAACGCTCTAACAAGGAACGTCGAACGTCGTTTTTGAGAGTAGATAGTACCTAATAATTATTGCTCATGTATAATCTGAAAGCATTTCAGCAATATGATTATTAAGTTCAATATTATTATTCAAACGTCCACCTTCATCACACGTTATCATTGTCTGACAAGAAAGATGATCCATGCGCTGGTTGGGCATGTAAAAAGTCAGACCTGCGTCTGATCTCTCGTCAGTCGTGTCGGTTATCCGTCCCACTGGATTATGAGAGTAAAGGCAGAGAGAGTGCTCTTGTGTACTGCGCACACACTTGGGCACTATAAAATTACTTCTGCGTAACTGACGTAACTGATTTCAATGAAACTGGTCACCGTCACCGAGATCATTGTGGGGAGTTATTATTATCATTGTGCATAATATTATGTTTATTCTTCTTCCAAGTTCCAACAGTCATGAACGTATAGCTATCGTCTGTTATATATTAGCAGGCTGGACAGTGAATATAGCGCTTATAATGTTACGTGTGTCATGTTCAGGCACATAGAATACATAGCATTATTCGCATTCTAGCAAACCTCAGTTAATAATGAATAATTTAGCCGTTAGGTATTTTTTTATCTTTAGCGTCATACTCACCGTTCATCCTGCAAATCCAATACAGCGACCCTGAAGCAGACTTGCAGGCAAAAATGAAAAATGATTGAAGCTATTGACACTAATGACGGCCATTACTACCACCGCCGAGAGATGGGCAAAGTTTTTATGCCCGGCGGGCATTTTGGGCATAAATATTTTTTTGCCCGAATAAATGCCCAATCACTGGACGTAAGTAAAATTATTGACACTTTATTTAAATAATTTGAGCTAGAAGAAGCTAAAATCAATCGAAAACCCATTGTTATCGATCGCAAGCTAAAAATTCAGAACTCGCTAGGTTATAATAATGAATTTTCGGGTAGAATAATTATTAAAGGTTAAGTAAAAAAACGTACTTAAATCTGAATAATTATTGATCTTTATTAAAATTATTATTAAAAATCGTGTTAAATTAATATTTTTACTATAGTCGGTCGTGTTTATATATGTCACCATAAAATTGTAAAAACCGTAAGATTGTAAATCCATATTTTTACATATCTCGTTACTCGTTAGTTATCTAACGAGATATGTAAAAATATGGCGAAAGATTTATAACTAAGTATATATTTATAATCTAACGAAAATTATTGTGTTAAGTTATAGGCAGAATACTCGCGTCGGAAGTCTATCAACATTTTACAATTTCACTAGTTTTATTACAATCTAACGGTTTTTACAATTTTACGGTGACATATTATATACATTATTGTAAAGCCCTAAATAAATCAACTAAACAAAAAAATACTTATATCTTTTAGTTATAAAAATGTATAGGCCAGCTTAGGAAAAAAAATCAAATTATGCAATTTTCTTTCTAATAAAACATGTCCACGGCAGTAATTTATCGGGAACTTAAAAGCCATATTCACAGCCCATCGAGCAAATCCAGCACCAGTACTTATAGCCGACATTAATGTCAATCATTAGACATTAATGTCATTAGTGACAACAGTGTCAATCATTTTTCATTTTTGCCTGCAAGTCTGCTTCAGGGTCGCTGTATTGGATTTGCAGGATGAACGGTGAGTACACTACGGCCGCTGTATCAAGATACAGCTACAGCTACATCAAGATACAGCTACAGCTATGTTCAGACCCGTCAAGACGGGTCTGAACATAGGCTCTGCGAACTTTAACGCATATACAACTCGTGAAGAAAACTGTTATTGTATTATTTTTATAGACCTATGTACTAATAAAATTCCCTAATACGGTTGACCAATTAGTACAAATAAAATAAATACGAAAACACTTAGAAACAGTTAGTGCGCAACCTTCTGCGCGAAGTTCAGACTCGCCAAGATACATCGGCCGTATTGTATGGCGCTAAAGATAAAAAAAAAAATACTTAACGGCAAAATTATTCATTATTAACTGAGGTTTGCTAGAATGCGAATAATGCTATTTTTGCCTACAAGTACGCGGCCTTGGGTTTGCAGACTGGGTGGCCAGTATGGAACTTTATGGGCATTCTGCCCAAAATGCCCAGGTTGGATTTGCAGGCTGGACCGTAAGGCGCTTAAGTCTCTAAAAAAATATCTGTCTATCATGGCAGGTCTATGTTGTGCGTTTTTTTAGTTTTGCCGGGAATGTGAATCAGTGATGTTGTTCGTATTTGTATTTCTTTAAAACTTGTATAATGCGGTTTTTAATGTGTAATGTTGGTAGAATATTAACTAGGTATTAGATATTAGTTAACGTGCACAAGTGTGGGCCTTGTGATACAACTAAAAAATGCGTGCTAAATTGGGTTTCCCGCCAAAACTCCCTAGGAAGTTTCAGTAAAGCGTCTACCATATAAATCGACTGACTGGAATTGACTACTCTGACTATTTATTTGGACTTGACGATTTAGAAATATGGTGATGAAAATTATTTAATATTCTATTTCCCGCCTTTTTTACTTGACACCGGCGCCATAAATATATAAATAAAAAAAAACTTTTTGATAGCTGTCAATTTGACTTTACACATTTTCTAAATTCAAAAATGATTCAAAATTTGTGCCCGGCAAATCCAAGTTTTCTTTGAAAAAAGTACATAATATTTTATAATATGTGTAAAAAACCAAGTTTTAAAATTCTATACGTTTGAATCATTTCTCTTTTCGATTTAAAATAATATTATTTGTAGCTTTGGTTGAAATGAAGTTTCGTGCCGTTATGATAGATGCCGGGCCCATGAGAGAGTTTACAAGTAAGTTTTTAAAATTTATAAATGCAAGAAGTTTAAAGTTTTTTACGCTGTCTACGGTTTTATATTAAGTGTATAACATAGTTTAAAGAAAACCCTAAAAATCTTTATAGCGTCTGTCAAACAAATTTACAAAATTAACACAAAAACTTAAGTAGGTAACATTGTTGTTGATTTAAAAAACGTTTTAGTTTCCCAAAAAAAAATCACTTCAATAACGTAATAATAATTACTTAGAATTACTGTGAGTACGCACTGGAAATATAATGGGGGAGGCTTATGTCCTGCAGTGGACGTCACCAGGCTGAAATGACTGAGTAACCTACACTCACTTTAAAATCTTGAAGAGTTACAATGTTAATTTTTTCAGACATTGCAACAACAATATCGAAACTATCCAAGGAATGTGTGCTTCGGTTGTCCGGGGACCAATTACATTTCCTGGTCTGTGATGATGTTGGTCCTTCAGCCCCGGTGTTGTGGTGTGAAATACCGCAGGCATTGTTTTTCTCGGAATACCAAATCGTTGGACTCGATGATGAACATCATGATATATATTTGGCAATTGTTTCTGGTATATTATACTTTATTAACTCTTTTAGCTTTTTAATCAGTAATATTAGCAATAAGAATATAGGTAATAATATTGGCTATAATTTATAAGAAATAAAAATAAAATTTTGAATTTAGAATTTGCTGTGTAGGTATAAAATAAAATTGAAGATAGAAAAGATGACACTTGCTTTGAATTGTTTGAACTATTATAAAAGTTGTGCAATAATAAAATAACTATTTTCAGCTAATTTATCTAAATCTTTAATTACATTGAAGACTGCCAAATCATTGAAAATAAAACTAACAAAGAAGCAATGCCCATGTCTTACACTAGAAATTGAAATGGTAAGTTAGAAGCAAACATTTTTTTTAAATCAGCTAATTTATTTAAATCTTGTGTGATGTCACACATGGGTTAAAGTGTATGAAGAACACGGCTCCAGGAACATATTTGTAAATATCTCCAATATTTGTGCATTCATACTTACCATAAAGGATGATGAACGGAAGATTCTTGTATATTATGATGTAGGTAAGTAAATGATGTAGGTTTTGTTTACTAATTTAGCAAAAAAAAAAAAACTTTTTTTGTACTTTTTAGATGTATCTAATTACTAAGCTACACATTAAATATATTTTTTTTACATTTACCAAGTAGTAATGCCTCAATATTTCTGAGTGTATTAATGAAACATAATATTTTAGATGTAGTCTTCTATTTATCACTTGACTATCAAATATTTATCGGTGCATTTACTTACTTAATTAACCAATTATTTCCATCATCCAGCCGACATCAATACAATATTTGTGCTGCAGAAGCGAGCAATACGTTCTATTTACAAAATGTCCTGCTTTGAATCTCTGAGAGAAAAGTTTAAAGAAATAGGAATTCTGACAGTCGCTTCTCAATACATTTTAGACAATGTGTTGTATGTTAGAAAAAATTTAAATATGTTCAATACGAAAAGTAATAATCATTGCATGAACACTAGAAATAAACACAAATTAGACATTCCGGTGATCAGACTAAGTAAAGTTGGTAAATCTTTTAAAGGTCAATGTATACGCCTATACAATAGAATCCCAGAAAACGTTCAAAGTCTGTCTATTAATAAACTTAAAAAAGTAGTTAAAGAACGTTTGTGTGCTAAAGCTTATTATAAAGTCAGTGATTTCATTAACGATTGCACACCTTGGGAATAAGATGGCCCCATGCGAGGCTGCTTTTATGTACTTAAGTATGTTTTATGTACTTATAACTAATGTTATATAGATTAAGTTACAACATTGTAAAAATATTTTTTGAAAAGAACAATTTTCCCATCTTTTTGCTAAAAGGTGGCCCCATGCGAGTTTCTTACGCCGGTTCTTCTCGCCGGGCTAGTTTCCGAGCCGGTGGTAGGCATCATGTAGGACAATTCTATAAGCGTTATATTATAACCTACATGGAAATAAAAAATTTTGAGTTTTGAATTTATTACTCCAATGTACATAGTTCATAGATACGTAGAACAGTGTGTCAGTCAAGGCTAGTATTAAATAATTTGTTTTCAGCCATCGTCAACCTCACAAGAGACTCGTCAGGTGACTCATGACATTCCCGTTGTGGTTGTGCCGAGGAAGCTGTGGGATGACTTCCAGGAGCCCAAGATACCCCAGCCTGATGTAAATATTTATCAATACGTATACGGAATGGTGAACCTTTATTTACTAATGTGCCATTTATGAAAAAAAAAGCATAATCCCACCAAAAACATTCTGTAAAAAACTAGCCAAGTCTCGATGGAGCTGCTTGTTTATCTCTAAAAAGTAATGAAATCTAGACAAAATCGTGCCAAGTCTAAGGTTCCTTACTGCGATTTCTTTATTATTATAGTTAATGTTGAGTGACTTGGCCGTTGAACATTCTTTATACTTTAGTGGGTACAAGTCAATTTTGTTTACATTTGTAACTACCTATGTTTGTTAAGCGAGATAAATGATAATAGCCCATACTGGTATTGGTAATTGGACGCTAGTGTCTCATTTTAGGCTGTTGTTGATTGTACAACACACGTATTGGAGCAATGGTGTCATAGAGCCCCTTTTGTACCCTTGTGTGCCCTTCAACGGCCAAGTCACACAACATTAACTATAGTAATAAAGAAACCGCAGTAAGGAACCTTAGACTTGGCACGATTTTGTCTAGATTTCATTACTTTTTAGAGATAAACAAGCAGCTCCATCGAGACTTGGCTAGTTTTTTACAGAATGTTTTTGGTGGGATTTCACTTCTTTTTGTAGAAACGTAGGCATATTGATTTATTTTCCTAGATTTTAGTGTAATTTGTTTATTTAATTTGTGTAATGTTCGAGTAGAATAAAGGGGCCTGAAAATGCGGCAAAATGGTTCCAGTAAAGAATGGTACGGCAGTGTTTGCTTCGCGCTCGACTTGGCGGGGGCACTGCCGTGCCCCCAGATCGTCGTTCTGGTCTTATCTGGAGGTTCTCAAATAGGGGCCTGAAAATGCGGCGAAATGGTTCCAGTAAAGAATGGTACGGCAGTGTTTGCTTCGCGCTCGACTTGGCAGGGGCACTGCCGTGCCCCCAGATCGATTATCCTAGTTTTTATAGTTTTCCCTTTATGTGGCCATTAAACCCCAACTCTGTACCAAATTTCAGCTCTCTAAGTTTATGGGAAGTACTAGTTCTATTTTGATGATCATGAGCGAGTGAGTGAGTGAGTGAGTGAGTGAGTGAGTGAGTGAGTGAGTGTCGAAAATGCGAAACTTTGCTTTCGCTTAACTTCGGAACTAAATGACCTACAGACTTGAAATTTTGGATTTTAAGTACGTGATTATAGCTTATTGGATGACGAAAATTTCTGCGTTCTGGTCTTATCCAGAGGTTCTCAAATAGGGGCCTGAAAATGCGGCAAAATGGTTCCAGTAAAGGATGGTACGGCAGTGTTTGCTTCGCGCTCGACTTGGCGGGGGCACTGCCGTGCCCCCAGATGAGGTCATAGACATGTCATGAAACTTTTAATTTCTATATTCTTTGTGATTTAGAGGCGTATATAAAGATTTGTCGCCCCTGGGCAATTAAATACTTTCCTGCATATTAAGCAGTGGCAGATTAATCTATTTATTAACTTAAAAGTCTCAGTTTCTTCGAGAACTTACGACGGGACTAGTCCGTGGTAAGTTCTTGAAGAACTTGTGTTATGGGTACCAGACAATGGAAATATATTTAATACTTCTATACAATAGATTATTTAAGATTTTTATTATATTACACACAAAATATTTAATACACATCTAAGGTAATTTTTTTTGTTACTTCGGCGGGATTTGAACCCGCGACCACTTGCTTGAGCGCCGACGCGCTAACTACTGCGTCACACAGGTCGTCAGTCGTCGGTACCACAACATAACCGCACCTTGATCACCTTTTGTTGCCTCGTATACCTTTAGCACCGTCCTCAGCCCTGCTCATAAGCTGAATGATAATTATTATGGTTAAGGTTCGTGATGCGAATTTCCTCTGCGGTAGAGTTTCATGCTGCCCAAGGTACCTACTTCTGTTCTGTTGTGTTGTGTCAAGTTCTGTGTCACTTCTGTCAAGTGCTGGACAGTTGAGAAGGTGGAGGGGTGTTTCATCCTTTTCCTCGCAAAATCTACAAGTTGTTATATCACCATTTCACCAATGCCTATTCTGTTGAGGTATCTGTGGAATTTGCAGTGCCTAGTAAGGGTTCTGGTAAGGAGAACCCTAAGACTAGAATAGTTTATTCTGTTACAGATATCAATAGAGTTACCACCCCTTAAACAACTCCGCACAACGATTGACCGCATGCGGACTATGTCATCGGAGGTGGTGTTGAGAGCGTCCGCTGAGGGCAGGTTCACACTACAGATCAAAACAGACATGGCTAAAGTTTCAACCAGATTCAAAGATTTACGGGTGGAAGCGTTTGAAGGTACTTAAATTGTTATGCCAATTTGTTTAATTTTCGCCACCTTTTATCTGCCGATTTTTGTATTTCTCTTCGCCCAAGTGCTTTCACCAATTCAGTAATTTATTCGCCGATATATTAAAAACTAGCGACCCGCCCCGGCTTCGCACGGGTACAATACTGATACTAATACTACAGAATGTCACCCACTTCGCAACGGGCCGTATAGCAGAAATCGTAATATTTTAATTTCGCCATAACTTCAAAACCAAACGTCCAATTTTAATCATTAAAGGACCAAATATTATCTACATAAACTGTACTTAGTGATGAAATAATTTATTTTGATAAGGATTAATAGCATAAGTAAAATAAACGCGTTTTAATGTAGTCCAAAAAAATTTAAGATTTCTAAATAAAAAAATGGTTGTTGTGCCTCACTCGGCATAGATAGGTATAGTGTGTCGCGGACTTTTTTATAGATATTTATAAGATCTACAATTAATTAGAACATTATATGGTTCTATCTTTTATAGTTTAGGCAGCGTACACAAAATAAGTAACTTTTCTGGTTGATTTTTTACACCTTGTGTCCGAAACACCCAAATATCTTACGGAACCCTATTTTTTTCCAAAATAAAATTTAGCCTATGTTACTCGTGGATAATGTAGCTTTCGAATGGTGAAAGAATTTTTGAAATCGGTCCAGTACTTTTTGAGCCTATTCATTACAAACAAACAAACATACAAACAAAGTTTTCCTCTTTATAATATTAGTGTAGATACGCTGCCAAATTCAGTAATACAGTATGCTCATATGCAGTCAGTCGCTAACTTATTTTTTTATTCGCACGGTTAATTTCTATCTCCCATGAAACCATAATTTTTGTGAACCAAAATCGGTGACGGTGGCTGGTTTCATTGAAACCAGACTAGTTACGCAGGAGTTATTTTATACTGCCCAAGTGTGTGCGCAGTACAGTCTTCTTTTCACTCTTCCTTTACTCTCATAATCCAGTGGGACGGATAACCGATACGACTGGCGAGAGATCAGGCGCAGGACTGACTTTTTACATGCCCATCCGACGCATGGATCATCTTTCTTGTCAGACAATCAGTTAATCATCCTGCATTGTCCTAACCAAACTTGGAAACAACATTTCTTGTAGTTCCAATGCGGGAATCGAACCAACGACCGAGACAACGACGAGTCGAGAGCCAATGCTCTAACCACCAGACCATGAAGACTGTTAATCTATACTAATATAATAAAGAGAAAAAGTTTGTTTGCATTGAATACGCTCCGAAACTAATGGACCGATTTTGAAGAAATTTTGCATAGATGTAGAGTAGACCACGGGGAAGGACATAGGCTACTTTTTATTGCGGTAAAATGTACGGTTTCTGCGAAATTATCTTTTGCGCGCACAAAGTCGCGAGCCACATCTAGTTAATAATATTCTTAAATTTGCAGGTCCAATAGACCATTCAGACTCGGAAACGGAGAGTCAAATTAATGAAGATTTATCCAGAATGTGTTACTGTCGAGTTGATGCTAAGAAACTATCTATGTTTCTGAGCGCAGACCACATCTCCCACCATAGAACCGTTTGCAGTATAGTGCATAAGAAGCTCGTTGTGTTGTGCCTTTATACACAGGAGAACGTGAAACTACAGTGTTTCATAATGGGAATACAATATTAGGTGTAAGTGTGTTGTGCCTTTATACACAGGAGAACGTGAAACTACAGTGTTTCATAATGGGAATACAATATTAGGTGTAAGGATCAATCACACCGAAACGATACGCTATATCGTACTTCATTTTTAGGGTTCCGTACCTCAAAAGGAAAAAACGGAACCCTTATAGGATCACTTTGTTGTCCGTCTGTCCGTCCGTCCGTCTGTCAAGACCCTTTTTCTCAGGAACGCGTGGAGGTATGAAGCTGAAATTTATATCAATTACTCAGGTCTACTGTCCCTTGAAGCTGTGAAAAAATCAAACTTCTAAGCCAACGCAATCAAAAGATACAGCCGTTTATGCCGCAAATTTTCGACACTTGCAAGGGAATCAAAACCAACAGGGTGCTTCCCGTGAACTCAGAATCTTGAAATTTGGTACGAAGCAACGTCTTATAGCATAGATAAAGGAAAAATTACGAAAACCATAAATTTTTAGTTACATCACATAATATATTTTTTTTTAATAATTTTAAACTTACTACCCATTTCCTCATAAACGCGTCATTTTGCAATAAAAATACCATAGTTATGACTCGATTGTCGTAATGAACGAACTTTGTAAACCTTGCAGGTTTGTACGGAACCCTCGGTGCGCGAGTCCGACTCGCACTTGGCCGGTTTTTTATGATAGCAGTTCGAAATTTAACATTATTTATTACACAAGAAGATGTGTTCCACGTGTTCCGCGGAATAAACCGAAAGGAAATTAACAGATTATTGGCTAGGTTACACGTACAGTATACACTAGTGTCCGACCGAAAGTTCGGTTTCGGCCGAGTTTCGGCCAAAAATGAAGTTTCGGCGGCAGTTTCGGTTGTGGCCGAAACTTTTGCCGAAACCGAAACTGATTTCGGAAGTTTTCGTGCACGCTCGCCTAACTTCGTTTCTTGCGGCAACGCTTTGACAACGCAACTGAATTTGAAAACATAATTAAAATATAATTAATATTTTTTAAATATTACATTAAATAAATGATTACAACAAAATTAATATACCATGTTTCCATTTCATGTCCTAATTAATACAGAATAATGGATAAAATGCACCAAATTTCAGTACTTTAAGGAATTTTTCTACTTGACCACGTGAGTTTCGGTTTCGGTTTCGGCCGAAACTGAAGCCACGGCCGAATATTCGGTTTCAGTTTCGGTTTCGGCCGGAAAACCAGTTTCGTTCGGACTCTAGTATACACATTTACTAACTTCAATACCGCTAACATATCCGCCATTTTGCTTACGTTTTTTTGTTAGCGCTTTTCTCCGCGGAACACAGCCATTATTTATTTAGTAAGAGTTCGAATGTCATGTTGCACTGCGCTACACAGAGCATATGCAGGCAGTGTACGACTGATGTCATATGAAACGTGTGTACCTTTTTGTGTACTGTTCAAAGTTCAATTTTGAAAAGCTACCTTAAAAATGCAGAGCCGCGAATCGTCACGTGTGTTCGCGTTGACCCTTACAATATAAATTTCACAGACTATTGACTAGACAATGCAAGTGTGTGTACTTCGCATGTAAAAGAGGAGTAAAAATTACTTCCTTCAGCGCCATTCTCTCGAACGTTCTCGGTGTCAAACGACCAACGAAAACTAAAAACGGCGCGGCGCGCGGCGATGGCCATTGAATCGGTTACTCTTGGACTGGGAGTTCGCATCACTAAATCGCTCACTGTGACGTCACAGTAGGTAGAAAAATGATGGCACGCTTGGTTTCTATACAGACGATGAAACTTGCGTTATCTAGCCAATAGATGTGTGATAATTTGATAAATACTAATTAAGTAAAATGAAACTTTTTATAAAAGGTTAACACCTAACCAACTCTTTATAATAGGAAGTGCCGACAAAAGCGAACAGAATGCGGCATGCGGCGTGCGACCCCTTCCTCATACGGCACTAGTAAGTGTCATGAATTCAATGGTTTTATACCATCTCAAAAAATGCCCAACGCCCCTAAAGAGGTTTCACTTCAATATTAAAAATTATAAAGGCATATATTTGTGAATATGAGCGACGTATGACGATAATAATATCAATGATTAAGACTAGCCATAGAAATCTAAATTCTTTGATAATATTTTGTGTGTGCCATATTAGAACTCAGGGTTTTTCTTTTCGTGCAAAGGAGACATTAACTGAAAGGATCTAAAACACTACAGAAATGTATTTTGTGAAAGAATCGTTATTTTTACACTGTATTGTTAATGAAGTTGTATGTATGGATCAATTGAATGCTGTAATGAATGTTTAAAGTTAATTAATTTATTTAATAAAAATATATTCTTGAAAAATACTTTTTATTTAATAACAATATGACTTATTTTTAAGTATGAATCTCAGTGAGTAAAATGTCACTCTTATTCACTTCATCTCTCTTTTTTGTCAGTAGAGACAGTTTCAGCTGGCAATTGTACTGACTGAGATTATGCAGTACCCGATTAAAAGAATGCACATCAACTTGAAAAGAGATATTTCGCTAGCATCGGCTTGTAAAGCACCATCTCAAAATTATTTAAAGTAGACTTTCATTTTACTTTAAATGTATTGAAAGTGAAGCGACATATTGTTATCATGAACTGGGCCTCTAGTCAAGATGCATTCGTATAATTTCGACGGCAAAGTTCGATAACAAAATGTATAGGATTTGACGTTTTGCATCGCAAGCGACCATGTCACATAACGATGACATGTCAAATCCCATACATTTTGATTTCGAAGTTCCCCGTCGAAATTATACGAATGCATCTTGACTAGAGGCCCTGATTTTATCAGAGCGCGTTTCACGTTGGTTTAACGTTTACGAGAAGTTGTCAGTTTTAGCGTATCGGGACTTGATTGTAATTGTATGAATGCAGGGCGTATTCCCTCCTAAAAGGCCGGCAACGCACTAGCAACTTCTCTGATGTTGCGGGTGTCCATGGGTAATCGCTTTCCATCAGTTGATCCGTTTGCTCGTTTGCCCCCTAGTTTTATATAAAAAAAAAGGTTTATTTAGCAGAGTTAGAGTTTATTTAGTCTGTTCTTCTTTCACATACTCACTACAAATGACAGCTCGAGCCCAGCGAATGTCAGCCATGTTGACGTGAGCATATGGTGGACAATGCACACCGACACTATGGCTGTTTTGCGGAAAATGGCGCTTGTTAGCGCTTACTAGCGCTAACAATAAAATGACAGTTGCCGGCCAGGGCACGTTTACTGACTTCAGAAGCGCTGACATAATCCGCCATTTTGCTTATTTATTTTGAAATCAGGAGTGTTTTTAGAGGATAACGTGTCCGAGATGAAAATAGTATTTAGCATTGACAGCGCTTACCAATCACCATTTTGCTTATAAGCGCTTACATGCGCGTTTTTCCGCGAAACACAGATAATTCAACTGTCGCGTCAGACAAATCTATCATACGCCCGTATTAATAAAACTTTCTCAAACTCGTACTCAAGACCGATCTTGGCTGAGACGGCAATGTCACAGACTAATATATCGCTCTCTTTCTTCCTGTAAATTTAATTTGTATCTTCGTTATTTTTAAGATTTACAAAAATAAGTTCTACTTCTTTGATTATTATCATGTTGTCTAACAATGAATAGATTTTTCTGTCAACATTCCTATTGTTGGGACCACATAAAAGTGGTTCAAAGTCATTGCATATTGTATTTCTAATGTTAGTTAGCCAGTCTCGCCCTAACCTCCGACTCTTTATGGCTCATTTACACAAGAAGAGTTTATTGTACAATTTGGGCGAGAATATCGTATCATATTCTCGTATCCGAGAACTCGCCATACGATTCTCGCCTTCAATTGTTTACATGATGATAAAAACTAGCATCAATCCAGCGATAGCCTTTCAATTTGTTTACAAAGTACGCGAGATTTTTTGCGCCGACACTCGCATACAAGTTTCGACGTCTAAACATTAAAGAAAGAGAGTATCGCACGTGTTGATGAGACAAGTTTGAACAGTTTTTATTCGATGCGAGAATTACCGGTCGTGACCAATATTGTTTTAATCGTATGCGAGATTGTCGCAGAGAGTAGACAGTTCCCTATTCACACACAGTGTAGTCGAGAAGAGTTTAGGAGGCGACAATTGCCTTTCGAGTGGCGAAAATCGTGAAGGTTGTTTACACTATGTAAGAATTCTTGCCTGATATTGTCGCCTGCACACGTTCGAGAAAGAGTTTCTCGAACGTGTAAATGAGGCTTAATAGTATACTAAGCTAAACATTGTGTTTAGTAATACGTGAAAGTACAATAATTAGCGTGTTCCATACGGCACTAATTTTGCCCAGAAAGCTACGATAATTTTTACCACAAAATTGTGTTTCTTTAGCGAAATAACGTTATTAGTGAAAATTTCGAAAATTTCGTTTTTAGCAATTTTTGTGACTAGTGGAACAACTGACAGCTGACGTTTAAAACGTCAAAAAGTGCTAATTTTAACCCAAGTAGGGAGCTGGGTAAAAATATGCAAAATGGCGTGATCATTTTAGCGTTTTTAACAGTTTTTGACAGATGACAGTTGCGTGTGGAACAGGGGTGAAAACAGTTACGAACGATCATAGTGGCGCTAAAGAAACAGAATGTGAATGAAAATAACGTTTTGAACGTTCTAATGGAAAGTATCCCCTATTATAATATTACCGGGACTCTACTCTTAATTTATCTCCAACATAACATGTACTCCACTGTGGCTTTGTGTGTAAAAAAAAAAACGATTTTCAAAGCCGATATTTACCGAATATCTCAGTTCAACAGTCAATGTGCGTTCTTTTAGATTTGGTAGTTGGTACTGTTCATTAGTTTGGTACTTTAGTTGTAGGTAAGATGGAAGGATCTCTCGTTGTCTCTCCTCAGCGTATCATGGGTGGTTTTGAGTGTGTCCAACTTGTCGGTTATCTGAGCTATGGAGTTGTCTATCCACTGCATAGACGACATGTGCGCGTTGAGTATTCGACCGATCTGGACAATCTGAAATATTTAATTACATGTTAATTGTTAAATTTAAAAAAAATGAGTAATGTTAGTTCACCGGCTGCGCATTGCTACTTGCGCCGACCACGGGTTTAATCAAACTGTGAAGTTCTATCGTTACGTGTGCAGCGGGCAATAAATTTCTGACGCACATTTCATCCACTTATGCACGAAATAACGTATCTAAAATCTTAGAATGACTTCAACCTTAGATTCTTAAACAAAAATTGACGTGACGTCAATCCTAGGACCGTAGAAATGTATTGAAATGTTGATCTCAGATAGCTAAAATGAGATTAAGATTGATTATAATAATTATTAATTTCGGGCGTAAATCTTACAAAAATACAATTTCGATACAGTCTCAATCTCATCTAACATCAAAATGGTATTCTCATAGACGTCAAACAAACGTCAAAAGCAGTACAAAAAATAACGGCGTTTTATTTCATTAAAAGTAAACTGCAAGTTAATACGATAATTGGGCTTCAGCGGGTCTAAAAAGGCCACTTGCGCAATATCATCGCAATTTTGCTATTTGACACTAAAGCAATTCTGCTTATAAATCTGTCAAATGAATGCATTTCAGCCAATTTCTGCATATGAATTGTATCCAAATCATATTATGAATTGCAATTCAAGTGGCCATTTTACGATCGCTGTCATCTTTCATACAGTCATTCATAACAAGAATTGAAAATGAATTGCCAAAACGGCCTTTTTAGACCTGCAGGTCATAAGACCATGTATTTAGTAACTATAGACTGTGTGCCCAATATAGTCAATGGAGCTGATGCAATAGATTAGTTCACTATTTACTATACTATGAAAACACACTATAAACTTACTATACAACAATCCTACTACTATTATAAATGCGAAAGTTTGTGAGGATGGATCGATGGTTGTTACTCTTTCACGCAACTACTGAACGGATTTCGATGAAATTTGGTATTGTAGTTTAGGCTCTGAATTAACATTACAAACACATACCTAGGCTACTTTTTATCCCGAAAAAGTACAGTGTTCCCGTGGGATAATGTATTTACGAGGGCGGAGCCGAGTGCAACATCTAGTCTATACTAACATTACAAAGAGGAAAAGTTAGTTTCTTTGAATAGACTCCGAAACTAATAACTGATTTTGATGAAATTTAGTACACATGTAGATTCCTCGTGGAAGCACATAGGTTACATTTTGTTGCAGCAAAATGTGCGTTCCCGCGGAAATTTCTTTCGCGTGCACGAAATCGCGGTCAACATCTAGTACTATACTAATATTATAAATGCGAAACTGGGTCTGTCTGTCAGTTACCTCTTCACGCTTTAACAGCTGAACAGATTTTTATGAAATTTGGTTTAGACATACTTTGCATATGATATTTTTTATTACGAAAAAGTAGTTCCCGCGGGATAATTTATTTACGCGGGAGGAGCCGCGGGAAAAACGCTGGTTTATTATAAACTTACGGGATCGTTGCTATCTTGACTCCTGTTCGTTTCATTCAAATGTTCAATGACTTCCTTCAGGTCTTCGGACATCTGACGCAGCTGGGTGTCCAGTGATTCGGCAAGAGAATACCTGAAAATAAATGCATTCAATTTATGTCAATAACTATTCTGCGCTCACGTACTATTTAAGAATTAAACCGCCCAGTTTTTCATCCATTAGAGAAGGAATTTTGAATCTCCGGGTCAATTCTGCTAAATAATACCTGCATAAATACAATTACAATCAAATCTCGATACGCTAAAACTGCCACACGGTATTCTCGTAAACGTCAAACCAACGTGAAACGCGCTCTGATTGGTCGAAACTTCATAAAATCAGTTTACGATAGACAGCATGTCGCTTCAATTTTAATAAAATCAAAGTACAATGAAAGTCTACTTTAAATACGAGAATTGAGGTTCTTTATTTGAGAATGTCTATGATAAAAATACCGGCCAAGTGGGAGTTGGACTCACGCACGAAGGGTCTCGTACAAATCTTTACAACTATTAGTACAAGTATTAATAGCGAGCAAAAAACAGCTAGACAGCTCACGTTTGTTATATGGGAGCCTCCCCTTAAATATTTATTTTATTATTTTTAATATTTGTTGTTATAGCAGGAATACTAATACATATTTTGTGAAAATTTTACAAGATACATCCAGAACCTCAATTCTCGTATTTAAAGTAGATTTAATTTTACTTTGTTTTGATTGAAAGTGTAGCGACAATATGTTACCATGAACGGATTTTATGTCGTTTCGACCAATCAGAGCGCGTTTCACGTTGGTTTAACGTTCATAAAAACACATTTTGAGAGTTTTAGCGTGTCGGGACTTGATTATAATGGTATTGACTTGATTATAATATATGCAGGTTTTATTTATCAGAATTACCCTTCTGGTGACAGACGGGGAGCGAAATCTCAGTAATAGGGTCCCGTTTTACCTTTTGACTACGGAACCATAAAATGGTCTTATCATCATCATTTTAGTTTATTTGGATCGATCTATCTTTGTTATGTAATACAATAATTTGTCAATACGTATAGTAAGCGACAAACAAGCGGTTGTTAGTACATTTCAAAGTCAAAAATTTTATTCAAAGTTGGTATTATTATACACTTTCTGAAAGTCCGTATACATGATGCCTACCACCGGTTCGGGAACTAGCCCGGCGAGAACCGGCGTAAGAAACTCGCGCATCTTTTACCAAAAAGATGGAAATTTACAATTTATAACGTTGTTCGAAGTCGAATCAAGTTCGAATCGTGGGAAAGAAAATATTTAGAATCTAATTTTGCTGGTGGATTCACGCCTTCGAGGTCCAAGGTAAAAAGGCGACTTTAGGTGTTTCATATATTTTTCTCAACCATGAGTGAGTGAACTTATGTGCGCCATTTTAAGCATTTCTATTGAAAACTGTCAAAATTGATGTTTTATAAAATAATGTAATCAGATAAATCATGTAGCCATTTTACTATTTCACGATTTGTGTATGGAAAAAAATATATGAAACACCAAAAGGGAAAGAAATAGAAGGTCACTAAAATCAAAGCCCTGTCTAGGGCTCTATTTTACTCATAAAACATCATAGGCAAAAACCAATAAGAATGAAAGAGAAAGCCGGAAAGACTTCAGTTCAGCGTCGCAAAACTGGACTCCAGCCGGACGAGTCCAGGCAACCTTAGAAAAAAACGAAAAGACATGAAGATGGTTTTCTCTTTCACTCTTATTGGTTGTTGCATGTGATGTTTTATGAGACAAATAGCTGCCTACGGCTGCGTAACGGCTTCGATTTTAGTTTACCTTCTATGTACGTAATATTTCTTTGTTTTAGACCCTGTGTGGTTTGGAGCTTGGCTCTCTACTACGGATGTTGTTTGTTCAATTCCCGCGTTGAAACAACAAAAAGTTACGTTGTAGTCTTCACCATGGTCGTTGTTAAAAAAATCTACTATATCATACACTAGCGACCCGCCCCGGCTTCGCACGGGTACAATACTGATACTAATACTACAGAATGTCTTTAAACCTCTAACAAAACGGGCGAAATTTTGTCAAAACAAACAGAAACAATTTAATATAGGTACCTATTAAAACTCAATGAATAAGTAGGTGGGTATACTTTTATCGTTTATTATTATATTATTATTATTATCGTATATACTCTTCAGGACTAACAATACAACAAACACTAAATAAATAGGTATTCAAGTATTTATCCATCATAGTTACAACGAATACAAAACAAAAACTTTACTCATAGAAGTTATAGATCTAGACTCCCTCCGCACGCGCACCCCAGCCTTGGTGGGCCCCAGGCCCACTTCGCAACGGGCCGTGCAGCAGAAATCGTAATATTTTAATTTCGCCATAACTTCAAAACCAAACGTCCAATTTTAATCATTCAAAGACCAAATAGTATCTACATAAACTGTACTTAGTGATGGAATAATTTATTTTGATAAGGATTAATAACATGAGTAAAATAAACGCGTTTAAATGTAGTCCAAAAAAAAATTCAAGATTTCTAAATAAAAAAATGGTTGTTGTGCCTCACTCGACATAGATAGGTATAGTGTGTCGCGGACTTTTTTGTAGATACTTATAAGATCTACAATTAATTAGAACATTTTATGGTTCTATCTTTTATAGTTTAGGCAGCGTACGCAAAATAAGTAACTTTTCTGGTTGATTTTTTACACCTTGTGTCCGAAAAAGCCAAATATCTTACGGAACCCTATTTTTTTCCAAAATAAAATTTAGCCTATGTTACTCGTGGATAATGTAGCTTTCGAATGGTGAAAGAATTTTTGAAATCGGACCAGTACTTTTTGAGCCTATTCATTACAAACAAACAAACATACAAACAAAGTTTTCCTCTTTATAATATTAGTGTAGATACATACATATAATCACGCCTTTTTCCCGTAGGGGTAGGCAGAGACCGCCTCTTTCCCGTAGGGGTGGGCAGAGACCACTTCTTTCCACTTGCTACGATCCTTACATACTTGTTTCGCTTCGTCCACTTTCTTTCTTACCATCCATTCCTCCTCTTACATTCAACGTAGCGAAGCGGCTCTCCATGGAGTGGCCCATAGATATAGAGATATCTCTCAATATAATACCAGAAACTCAATACTTACATGTGCTCTCTCTCCGGGTCCCTCATCCTGTCGGCACCATCGGCCAGCTGCTTCTCCAGCGGCGCCAGCAGCTGTTCCAGCTCCTTCTGCTGAGCGAGCACAAAGTCCAGCTCGTGTTCCAGACTCTGCTGCTCGTTCTTCACCGTCTCTACGGCATCGTTGAGTTCCACTATCTGTGAGATAGATGTTAATTATGTTATTGTCAGTATATGTAATAATAATAATAATATCTATGGACGCTTCACACCACGTCAATCTGATCCCGTGGTAAGTTCTCGAAGAACTTGTGTTACGGGTACCAGACAACGGAAATATATTTAATACTTTTATACTATACACATATTTAAGATTTTTATTACATTATACACATATTTAATACACATCCATGACCCAGGAACACAGAAAAACTTTTTGTTCCTTCGGCGGGATTTGAACCCGCGACCCCCGGCTTGAGCACCAACACGCTCAACCAACTGAGCCACAGAGGTCGTCATATGTAATTGATTGTACTGTCGGTTCTTGGTGGAAATTCATGTTGAACACTAATAAAGCACAATTTTTCGTGCACTTTTCCCATTATATTAAGATATAATTATCTACACTAATATTATAAAGAGGAAAACTTTGTTTGTATGTATGTTTGTTTGTTTGTTTGTTTGTTTGTTTGTTTGTAATGAATAGGCTCAAAAAGTACTGGACCGATTTCAAAAATTCTTTCACCATTCGAAAGCTACATTATCCACGAGTAACATAGGCTAAATTTTATTTTGGAAAAAAATAGGGTTCCGTAAGATATTTGGGGTTTTCGGACACAAGGTGTAAAAAATCAACCAGAAAAGTTACTTATTTTGCGTACGCTGCCTAAACTATAAAAGATAGAACCATAAAATGTTCTAATTAAGTGTAGATCTTATAAATATCTACAAAAAAGTCCGCGACACACTATACCTATCTATGTTGAGTGAAGCACAACAACCATTTTTTTATTTAGAAATCTTGAATTTTTTTTGGACTATATTTAAACGCGTTTATTTTACTTATGCTATTAATCCTTATCAAAAAAAATTATTTCATCACTAAGTACAGTTTATGTAGATAATATTTGGTCTTTGAATGATTAAAATTGGATGTTTGGTTTTGAAGTTATAGCGAAATTAAAATATTGCGATTTCTGCTGCATGGCCCGTTGCGAAGTGGGCGTCACCAAGGCGGGTGCGCGTGCGGAGTTTAGATTATTGGGTAATTTTTTAGTTTTGTGTTCGTTGTAACAATGATGGATAGTTACTTGAATACCTATTTATTTAGTGTTTGTTGTATTGTTAGTCCTGAAGAGTATAGGTATTTCATACGATAAAAGTATACCCACCTACTTATTTCATTGAGTTTTAGTAGGTACCTATATTAATTTGTTTCTGTTTGTTTTGAACTTTTGACTAAATTTCGCCCGTTTGGTAGAGGTTTAAAGACATTCTGTAGTATTAGTATCAGTATTGTACCCGTGCGAAGCCGGGGCGGGTCGCTATGTCTTAATATAGTGGAAAAAGTGTACGAAAAATTGTGTTTTATTAGCGTTATTGTCAGTATTCACTTCATTTCACCTCATTGTCGCAAAAGCACGATGTATTTCACCGATCTATAAGTAAATAAGACGATCAATAAGTTCTAAACTTATTTTATCTATAAAAACAAAGTTTGTATTATTTTTATACTGTACCAAATGTTGTTCCGTTGGTGAATCAATAAATAAATATAAAAATCATATTAGATTGTATCAAGTTCACAATATGTACAGTTGAAGAAATGAAATGTTCAGCCGCCGCCGTATTACGTAAAAATAGCGATTAGCAAAAATCTTGCAGTCATCGCGCGATAGACGCACAATCGATTGCTGAACGTCAAATAAAATCGTATTACATATGCGATCGATTGCTAATCGCTCGAAGTGACAGTTCAAATCGCTCGCTGATTATTTTCTCTTTGCTGTAAAAGTCTTACGTAATACGAAAAATTAGACAGCAGTGAAGAGATCGAACGATTGATTGCAATTTATAGTTCCTCGATTGTTCGGTAGAGGCAGTACTGTCGCTAGGTTGCTTCAGCTAGGTTTTTGCAAATACGTAATACGAATTTGCGATTTTAGAGCAAAAATTGTGCAATTTTTGGTATTGCTTGACTTTTGCAAGATACGTAATAAGCCCGCCGATTGTAAATCATACTTCAACATCCGTAATCGGTTATATTGTAGCAATATAACCGTAGGCTGATTATGTATCATTAGCAGATGAACGCAGACTGGTTGCGCAGTTGTCACGTGATCGATTACTTATCACTGATAAAAATCTCATTACGACGGACGCCTGTTGTCCCCTAGCTGTATTGATGTATTTCGAGATGTATTTCACCGATCATTAGAACTTATGTGGGAGAGCCACGCTTCGGCGTGAATGTGCCGGCTTGACCGTGTAAATACCACAGCCTCACAGAAAGTATCTCAGCGTGAAATAACGCTTGCGTTGTGTTTCGCCGAGTGAGTGAGGTTACCGGAGGCCCATGGGGGGGATTGGGGATTTTAAGGACCAGGAACGCAAGTGAGCAACACCAGAGGAGTTACAAGTGTAACTCTGGTGTTGCGAGTGTCCATGGGCTAATCGCTCACCATCAGGCGATCCGTCTGCTCGTTTCCTGGTTCATTTATTTTATTATTTTTATACCATACCAAATGTTGTTCCGTTGGTGAATTAATAAATAAATAAATTGTATCATATAAGATTGTATCAAGTCCACATTGTGTACAGTCGAAGAAAATCAACGGTGAGCCGTTTGTAAAGCCGTTTGGTTTCGTAGTAGTCGCGCGAACGGTGGCTTATAAATCTTATTATGTACGCCTATTATCCGCTAGTTGTCAAATGCATTTTTAGCGATAAAAAATCGCCAATAGCAAGCCGGAGGCAAGCAATTAATATGATGACCCTAAGCTACATATTTAAATTTAGGTTCCAGAATAAATTATGAAGATGATCAAACTGCTAAACATTCATTTTCCTCGGCTGTATAATAATTTTAACATTGCATTTGATTTGATACCTACTAAGCATGGCTCGTGCTTTTGTACAAATGCTCCTGATAGTTGCACTTGTCACTCCCCTAGTTTTACGATTGCCTATAGGCGGTAGTGATTGCTAGTTATCAAGAGCTCTGGTGCTCGTTTGCCTGTCGTATGCCATGAAAATTTAACCCCTTACTAATAAAAATATTTACACAATGGATAAGCTATACAATGTTTAGTAATAGTTTCATACGTTGGAATAGTCACTTGACAGACAGAATAGTTATTGTTTAAATATGTCTAAACCAATATAGCAGCGCAGCTCGAATATAAAACGTATGCATTAAAAGTTCCCACTCAAACCCACCTTCTCCCCGTTGGAGATGAGCAGGCGGTCCCAGGCGTTGATCTGCGTGGCCTGGCCGATGAAGGTGCGCTCCTGCTCCTCCAGCTCCAGGGTCCACTTGTTGATGCTCTCCTCTAGCTGCGCGAACGTCACCGACGAGACCGCCGCCGGCGCGGTGATGGCTGCCGCGTTGCTGTAAATGAAAAAAATATATATAAGGTCTCCGAAAATCAATTACAGATACTTCGGGCACATGATTCACTGCTTGTGTAAAGACGTTTAGGCAAAAAAACATTTGTCATACTGAAAGTAAAAAATCATCTCATGTATGGGTGACTCTCCGTAAAACACAAACTCGCCTATATAAAGAATTTTTTTTTTAGTATGACAAACCTAATAGTTTAGGTAATTAAAACTTTGCTACATACACTATAGTGTACGTTAGTGTAGAATTATTAATAATAAATAAAATAAAAAATACTATAATAAATAATAATATATATAAAAAAAATATTTATATACTAGCTTTTGCCCGCGACTTCGTCCGCGTGGAACAATACTTTGGGATATCGCTGAAATTTACCCGCGACTTTATTTATGTCTAACGAAAGCGGAATCCTATTTTTTTAAACGGAACCCTAAAATAAAAGTAGCCTATGTACCCTATAACATCAGCTATCTGCTAGTGAAAGTCCCGTGAAAATCGGTCCAGCCGTTTCAGAGATTAGTCGAAACAAACAGACAGACAGACCGACTTACAGACAGACAGACGGACAGACCAAAATTAAAAAAAAAATGTATTTTATTGTAAGTACCGAAAATACTTTCAGATTCATTATGTAAAAAGCTGTTAATTTGAAGTTACAAACAGACACTTAAATTGTATTTAACTGTATAGATGTATAGATATTATAATGTATTATATTTTAAGATATTATCAATTTGATGTTTATAAAATAACTAAACTATTTAACTAAACATTAACCCGCACACGCACCCCGCCTTGGTGACGCCCACTTCGCAACGGGCCGTGCAGCAGAAGTCGTAATATTTGAATTTCGCCATAACTTCAAAACCAAACGTCCAATTTTAATCATTCAAAGACCAAATATTATCTACATAAACTGTACTTAGTGATGAAATAATTTATTTTGATAAGGATTAATAACATGAGTAAAATAAATGCGTTTAAATGTAGTCCAAAAAAAATCAAGATTTCTAAATAAAAAAATGGTTGTTGTGCCTCACTCGACATAGATAGGTATAGTGTGTCGCGGACTTTTTTGTAGATATTTATAAGATCTACAATTAATTAGAACATTTTATGGTTCTATCTTTTATAGTTTAGGCAGCGTACGCAAAATAAGTAGCTTTTCTGGTTGATTTTTTACACCTTGTGTCCGAAAAAGCCAAATATCTTACGGAACCCTATTTTTTTCCAAAATAAAATTTAGCCTATGTTACTCGTGGATAATGTAGCTTTCGAATGGTGAAAGAATTTTTCAAATCGGTCCAGTACTTTTTGAGCCTATTCATTACAAACAAACAAACATACAAACAAAGTTTTCCTCTTTATAATATTAGTGTAGATTATTATTGATTATAGTTTAGGTAATTAAAACTTTGTTACACTATAGTGTACATTAGTGTAGGATTATTATCCTACTACTACTACACGACCTCTGTGGCTCTGTAGTTGAGAATATTGGGCTCAAGCCAGGGGTTCGAAGAAACAAAAAGTTTTTCCGTGTTCCTGGGTGATGGATGTGTATTAAATATATGTGTTATGAGTTATGACCAATAGAAACGTTAAAAAAAAATACATGTATATTTCCCATTTCTAAAAAGTCGTAGATAAGAAATGAAATAAACAATAAAGGCCGGCAACGCACCTGCAGCTCTTCTGATGTTGCGAGTGTCCATGGGCGACGGTAGTTGCTTTCCATCAGGTGACCCGTTTGCTCGTTTGCCCCCTTATTTTGTAAAAAAAAAAAAAAAAAAAACTTACGTCGTGACCGTGTTAAGTGTAGGCAATGTGACACTCGTACTGGTTTGTCCCAGAGCTGTGACACCGGACGGTGCTGATGTTGATGCTGAAAGTGTTGTGAGTGTGTTAATAATAATTGATGTTTATAAGATTTTCTGCTGTAAGACCACTCCACCTTTTGAAGTAAAGAGCTGATTTATATTACCTTTTTGAGAGAGATTTACGGCCCGTTTCAATAACCTATATCTATAACTCTTTGTTAAAAACGTCGTCATTCAATCATTTGTCGGTTTTTTACGATACAAATTTGACGTTTCTAACAAATAGAGTTGTATATAGAAACGTTATAGATAGGTTATTGAAACGGGCCATTAGAGATTGGTTTTGGTATCAGCCGTCTAAGTCAGTTAGCAACGTGAACGTGCTATGCGACATTTTCTAGTTTCTTCAGACATCGCTGTCGCATCGCGTCTCGCTGTGAACTGACTCTTAGATGTGTCTGTGGTACTCTTAGGCCGCTTTAAATGTTGCGGGCAGCGCGGCGGCATCATATGCGTATAATCAAATGGACCGGTTCTCGAAAACAGCGGCGTTATAAATAAATTTGAATCATAAAGACGTTGTTGCAGTTATTCAGGCATTTCGTTCGCGAATAAAAACAAATATCTCGACGACACAGCCACGAATACAACACTATAGTGCCGCGCGCTCTGCCCGCTGGTTTCCAGAACGGGTCTGCGTTGCCCACGACGCGACCGCGCGGCCAAAGCCGCCGCAACGTTGCCCGAAAAACTCGAGGCAGCGGCCTTAGGCTAAGAACTCACGGAGCGATTTTCAGTCATCGCCTACAAACGTGACGGGTGAAAATCGAAAGACGGGCCTGCTAACTGCAAATCTAAACATAATATTAAGAATTTCGCCCGCCAATCGATCGCAGAGCGCGCGGGCGCAAATCGCCGAAACTGCAGCCCGCGCGATTCTACAAGTCTACAAGTCGCCCGTCCGTGCAGCAACACCCGCAAGCGATCGCGAACGTAATCGTAAATCGTGTCGTGAGTTTTGCTTTAATTTTTTACATATATATTTGCATTCTATAGAATCTACGAGCTAAAAATCACTTCATGAGTTCTTACATAGTGAAGACCATAAGCCCAATTTTTATGAATTTATATATTTTGATTTTAACTAAGTATATTACAAAAGAAAAACCTATTTTTAAATAAAATAATTTATATCATTCTGTCTAATGATTATTAAAGTATTTTTCACATTATGATTTATGAATTTATGATATGTTGATGATGTGATATTGATGCTGTAAATTAAAAAAAACTCACTTGTTCCCGAGGTAGTTGCAGTTTTCCCAAAAGACAGACCACCTGACGTGCCAATGTTGAGTCCTGTGCTAGCAGCGGTTGTAGTGGTACCGAAACTTAACCCCCCACTGGTTGTGGTTGCCCCAAATTTCAACCCTCCAGTGAGCGGAGCCGCGCTTGTGGTTGCTGGCTTAGTTGTCCCAAAGCTTGGAGCAGGTTGACTTTGTGCTGTTTGTGTGGTCCCAAAACTCAACGCCGGCTGACTTTGCGTAGCCGGAGTTGTTCCGAAGCTCGGAGTTGGCTGACTCGGTGTTGGTTGGGAGCTTGGGGCTGTACCAAACGTAGCCGGTTGGCTGCTTTGCACTGTTGTACCGAAGCTTAGGCTGGGTTGGGTGGTACCAAAACTTAAAGGAGTAGCTTGACTTTGCGTGGTTGTCCCGAAGCTCGCTTGTGTTGTCGTCGCTCCAAAAGAAGGCTGACTAGTTTGCGGCGCTGTGCCAAACGGCAAAGCAGCCGTCGTTTGTGGTTTGGTACCAAAGGGCAAAGTCGCTTGAGTTGTTTGTGGTGTCACACCGAAGCCGGTAGCTTGGGTTGCTTGTGGTGTGGCGAAGCTTAGCGGCTGACTTTGCGTGCTAGTTCCAAATGAGAGTCCAGTTTGTGTGGTTTGAGGAGTCAGGTTGAGAGCAGATTGTGTAGCAGCAAAAGGTTGAGCAGTGCTTTGGGCGGGTTGGCCAAACTGTGGTGTTTGTTGTGCGGGTGCTGCTGTTTGACCAAATGCTGGAGTCTGTTGGACATTTGTGTTTGCTGCTCCACTGAACGAAAATCCACTTGTGCCACCAAAAGCTGGAGCTGAAATAAGTTTATTTTTGTAAAAAAGAAAACCTAGTTTTCTTATAAGTCATCTTTTGTATAGTTATTAAAAGTGAATTTTTATCCGGAAGACTCCTTTAGGTGCTCCCTCACATTAGCGTGTAATGTGTAATATTGTTACGTTACTTATTCAAGCATTACATCAATATATGAGGATAACCAAGCATTATAATGTGCACCTTGTAATGATACAATGTATTATATACAATGTATTTTTCTTTGTACATTATTAAATAATAAAACAAAAACATATTTTACCAGCACTCGTAGTAGTAGCGCCCAGGCCGCCGAAGTTAAATGCCGGTTTTCCCTGCGCTGCTTGTCCGAAGGCCGGTGTGCTTGCATTAGTTGTGGCTGTCCCTAGACTGAATGTTGACTGGGTAGTCTGTGGTGCGATAGAGGATGTAGTCACCTGGAATTTTTTTGTAATGGAGAATTTTCAAAAATTCTCTCTTTTTGGCTCAATTTTTTTTTTTGCTTAGAGGTTGTCCATTTATCACGAGATGCCTAAAGAGGGTCTGAAAAAATACGCAAGTATCATAGGGGATGAGGGGGTTTAAGGAGACATCATGTGTATTTGATTTAATTTAATTTAATTTTATTTCATTTTTGAATCTAGTCTATGCATACCGAAATTGTTATCGGTTGTAGATTCGTAATGTTGTTTAAATACTTACAAGACAAATGACTCGTATAGTTTTTAATTGCTTAAATTATTCGATTAAATTGTTTTTAAGTTTAAAGTTTTTCTTCAAACATGACTATGTACAAAAAACTACACGTGATCTTAGGTGGGGGGAGGGGGGTAGTATTAAACCTCACCACGTATCACCAGGGGGAGGGGAGAGGTCTAAAAAGATGTTAAAAACATCACGTGGATAATGGACGGCCCCTTACATAAAAGTACTATAATTAAACAATACATAGTAATAAGTATGTACTTTCATTACTAACATATAGTTATAAGAACATTTGTACAATACTAATACTGTTACGAACACACAAAAGCGCCATCTAGCGTCAACCAAGGAAACCACTTGGTGTGAACAGGGACAGCGTGAGGTATCCTACTCAGTACTAGATGGCGCTACTGTGCGAATATTCTGGTACGATCCAACCAGTTCAGGCGAGTCACGAACTTCTCTGGAATGATCTGGGACTCGTATCGACCGGTATAAATACGTCGGAAGAATGCGAGTAAGGCGAGTTCACTTTGAGCTTCCTGCGAAGCGATACGGGCGATACCAGTGATTAATACCAGTGAAAATTAGTGATCAGGAGTTCAGTTTGAGCTTCATCCGAAGCGATACGGGCGATACCAGCGAAAACTAGCGATCGGGAGTTCGATTTGAACAGTGATGTGGCGATATCGATGTGAATACTAGTGATGTAATGATACCGTGAGTGAAACCCGCGACTTGGCTACGATTAAGGGACACCGTTAATGCTTAGTGTTTGGACTTAGTGTTTAGTGTTTGGACCTAGTGCTTAATGTTGGACTAAGTGTTAGTGAATAAAGTCTTCAAAAGAGTCATCAGGTTTTTCTCCAAATCCTGCGTACCCAACACGTAACAACTGGTGTCAGAAGTGAGATTTGGAGATGCCATTGACTCCGAGAGAAGATTTCAAGAAGTGCGGCGGGAGGAGCAGCCCTGGTGGAGAAGCGACCCCCGGGCGGAGGAGCGACCCCCGTGCGGAGGAGCGACCCCCGTGCGGAGGAGCGACCCCCGTGCGGAGGAGCGACCCCCGGGCGGAGGAGCGACCCCCGGGCGGAGGAGCGACCCCCGGGCGGAGGAGCGACCCCCGGGCGGAGGAGCGACCCCCGGGCGGAGGAGCGACCCCCGGGCGGAGGAGCGACCCCCGGGCGGAGAGGTGCGACCCCCGGGCGGAGAGGTGCGACCCTCGGGCGGAAACGAGCGGCCCCTGGCGGAGAGGAGCGGCCCCTGGCGGAGAGGAGCGGCCCCTGGCGGAGAGGTGCGACACCTGACGGAGAGGTGCGACACCTGACGGAGAGGTGCGACCCCTGGCGGAGAGGTGCGACCCCTGGCGGAGGTGCGACACCTGACGGAGAGGTGCGACCCCTGGCGGATATGTGCGACTCCTGGCGGAGAGGTGCGACCCCTGGCGGAAGACTGCGACCCCTGGCGGAAGACTGCGACCCCTGGCGGAGAGGTGCGACCCCTGGCGGTGGAGAGCGACCCCTGGCGGAAGACTGCGACCCCTGGCGGAAGACTGCGACTCCTGGCGGAAGACTGCGACCCCTGGCGGAAGACTGCGACCCCTGGCGGAGAGGTGCGACCCCTGGCGGAAGACTGCGACCCCTGGCGGTGGAGAGCGACCCCTGGCGGAGAGGTGCGACCCCTGGCGGAAGACTGCGACCCCTGGCGGTGGAGAGCGACCCCTGGCGGAGGACACACCCACTGGGGACCAAGCCCCGCCCACCGGGCCCAGCCTGCTCAAGTCCTTCGGGTCTCTGGGAGAATGATGCTATGAGGGAGGTTCAAGACAGAGATGACGACCTTCGGCACATCGTCACGAGCAAGAAACGGGGCGACGTAAAACTAATCTGGAGTGAGGTTGCACCCACTGGCGCTATCACTAAGGCGTACTGGGCGCAATGGGACAGTCTGATAAACGGAATGCCCTACCGGGAATAACGGCAGAGAGTTCCTCTTCAGATATATGTCCCAAGAACGAGAGTGCCAGATGTTCTCCGTGAAATGCATGATGGCGTATCAGAAGGTCATCTGGGTGTCAAGAGGGTCATTCAAAGTGGTGCACATAGATCGTCTAGTGCGGTACCATGGCAGTGGCAGCGATGCTCGGGACGAGCATCTCTAAGAGGGGAGTAGTGTTACGAACACACAAAAGCGCCATCTAGCGTCAACCAAGGAAACCACTTGGTGTGAACAGGGACAGCGTGAGGTCTCCTACTCAGTACTAGATGGCGCTACTGTGCGAATATCCTGGTATGTTCCAACCAGTTCAGGCGAGTCACGAACTTCTCTGGAATGATCTGGGACTCGTATCGACCGGTATAAATACGTCGGAAGAATGCGAGCAAGGCGAGTTCACTTTGAGCTTCCTGCGAAGCGATACGGGCGATACCAGTGATTAATACCAGTGAAAATTAGTGATCAGGAGTTCAGTTTGAGCTTCATCCGAAGCGATACGGGCGATACCAGCGAAAACTAGCGATCGGGAGTTCGATTTGAACAGTGATGTGGCGATATCGATGTGAATACTAGTGATGTAATGATACCGTGAGTGAAACCCGCGACTTGGCTACGATTAAGGGACACCGTTAATGCTTAGTGTTTGGACTTAGTGTTTAGTGTTTGGACCTAGTGCATAATGTTGGACTAAGTGTTAGTGAATAAAATCTTCAAAGGAGTCAGCAGGTCTTTTATCTCCAAATCCTTCGAACCCCAACACGTAACAATACAATTATGGATGTATGGTCTTAAATAAAGTATAATTATTATTACATAAATGGTAAAGCGACTTGTAAAGCGGCTAGCTGCACGACGAAATTCGACCAGTGTAAACCCCACATTAGTAATTATCTCCGAATGTATGAATCCCCGAAAACTTTTTCTCGTACGAAGATTAGTTATGTCAAATGTTCGTCGTAGCCTATCCTTAGTTTTGAAGTCTTTGTTATAAACAGTATTTTACAAAGATTTCAACTCAAGATAGGCTATCACGTAGATACATTTAGCAGAAAAAAATTTCATACAAGAAAAAGTTACGCCATCTTGGTTTTCACCATAACTCAAATGTCAGCCATCTTCTTTTCACCATACTTCGAATTTCAAAATGGCCCCAAAAATTTATTTGGGGCCAATTTACTGGAGACACTTTTTGCCTCAACATGCCTCGTCTATAATATACGTTTATGGTATTTTATGCCATATTATTTTAATCAAATTCATACATTAATGCCACCATCCTTTTAAGTTTTACAATATTAGAATGATACTTTTGGTGGACAATAAAGAGTTATACTTACCGAGGGTAGCTGTGGTGCAGAAAACCCTGATATGGGTGTTGCCAGACTCTGCCCAGTGCCGGGCTTGAAGGAGAATGAAGACTGTGGTGTTCCAAATGGTGTTACTGTTGCTGGAATTATCACAAAAATATAAGAGTTTTTTTTACATATATTGAAATAGAATCTAAACAAAATATTTATATACATATATCATCAGTTCAGGGAAGGTTTAAATAGTAAAAAAATCTGTTCATAGCCATGTAGAGCATGTGTCGGGACAGCAAGTATAATATATATGTCGCCGTAAAATTGTAAAAACCGTTAGATTGTAATAGAACTAGTGAAATTATAAAATGTTGATAGACTTCGGATGCGAATATGCTGCCTATAATTTAACACATTATTTTTCGTTAGATTATAAATATATAATTATTAATCTTACGACATATTTTTACAATCGCGTTTGTTATTTTATAATCTTAATTTTTTTTACTCTTTTTAATCTTGCCATCAGTCCACAAACTATGAGCAGATTTGTTGGGTGTACTGTCAGGTAGAGTTAGTTTCCCAGTAGAGACTACTCTTTAGGAATCTGGTCGCCTATATTAATTTGGCAGATCCAGGTCTAGTATTTGGCGTCGTTTAAGACGTCTAAATGTCTCAGGAACAGTAAGCTGTACAGCCAAGTGGTTGGGGGTTAGTGGCAGATGTAATTTCGTGAAGGACGAAATGTTTTGTCATTTAGGTAGTTATGGACCTCTTCGTTTTTAATGAACCAGGGTGCATTTGATATTTGTTTTAATATTGAGTTTTCAGCTCTTTGTATAATTTTTTACAATCTAACGGTTTTTACAATCTTACAGTAACATATAGATAGATGGATTACCTTGTGTAGCCGGTGCTCCAAATGCAGGTGCTTGGGTCTGTTGACCACCACCAAACAGTGGTGCAGATTGCTGGAAATTATTAAATATTCTTATATTTTATGACATCTTTAAATCACTAACAAAAAAGACGAAAAAGAAGAAGATTCACACACTACATGATAATCCTAATGCAGTTAAATCTAATTTTAGTATTTCATACTCAATGGGTAATAACCTAACCAAGAGCATGTCAGGACATGTCTAAGGAGGGTTCCGTAACTATAAATGCGTAATATGCTTTTTTTTAATTATTCCAAAAGTTACTGTCCGATTTGGTTCACAATAATTTTCCTAAAGAGTTTTTAGCATGATCTATCAGCATAGAAATTTTCAAGTTTATATCTCCTATAGTTTAAAAATGCTAGGGGACCAACTTACAAATTACTTTGGAGGCCGATTACTCGAAAATGGTCAACTTTATAAAAAAAGTAACGTATGAAACCTTGCCTTTATTTTAAAAGACCTATTCTACGATACCCCACACGATGGGGTTGAGTGAAAAAATATTTTTCATCCCCACTTCACATGTATGGAGAGCCACCCCTAAAATATAAAATTATTATTTTTTTATGATCCCGAGTGATGTATGATCAGTACAGTGATCTATACACAATCTATAACTGCACCAAATTTCATCAATTTATATTCATAATTACAGGAGCTAGAGGCGCGGACAGACAGACAGACAGACAGACGGACAGAGCGAAACTATAAGGGTTCCTTAAGTATTACGGAACCCTAAAAACAGGACTCTATAAGAATCTGTCCTGTATGTCTGTCACAAAATGTCACCAGGCTGATCTCATGAACCACAATAGCCAGAAAGTTGAACATTTCAAAGATAATATTGTTTTTATGTTGTGGCTATAACAACAAATACTAAAAAAGAATATACCTAATTACATTTAAAAGGGGCACCCATACAATAAACATATTATCAAAAGATAATTGTATGAAAATGATGACAGCACCCATACAATTGACATTCAATAGAGTTATGAATAAAGTAGTGTGGTGGTTTCCATAACTCTATTCCTATCGGCTTCACTTACCAATTACCCTTTGAAGAATGACCCAAATCCCTACCTTATTATACAGGCTAGGGCTTCCCTAAGGAGAACCAGCCTCCGCCACTGATGCATAGTTGTCAATTGTACCTGCTTGGGCCACTGATCTGAACAAACTATTGTAGTTTTGGCCGTAATTTACTACATGACAAGGGCCAATACCTGCTGTGCTGGTTGTCCAAATCCAGGACTGCCTACAGTTTGATTTGGTGGTGAAGTGAAGCCAAAACTAGGCTTAGCAGCTCCAAAAGCTGACGCAGCAGTGGTTGCAGTTGGAGTTGAAACTGAAAACATTTTATTTTTATAACACCACTAGATGTTGCCCTAGGACTATGTGCGCGCATAAGGGGATCCTGCAGAAACCGTACATTATGCCACAATAAAAAGTACTTAGCTTATGTCCTTTCCCGTGGTCTACTCTATATTGGTATCAAATTTCATCAAAATTGGTTCAGTAGTTTCGGAGCCCTATTCAATGCAAACAAACTATTCCTCTTTATATATTAGTATAGAATACATCCTACTATGTACTACAGTAAAATGTTAAAGTTTGTAAGGATGGTTCATTGTGACTCTTTCATACAAAAGCAAATTTAATATGGGCGAGCCACAGAAAATAAGCTAGTACAGTAGAACCTCGTTAAGTCGACCCTCAATAAGTTGAAACCCTTCACATCTCAGTAAGTCCCTTCAAGCCATTTTAGTACATATTTTCCCTCTATTACTCGAAAAATTCAAATTTTACCTCTGCATCTCGAACATAGCAGTATTTAATTTTACGACCTTTACAACTCGATTATTTGAGACTCACTACCTCTATAGGTCGCAGAAAAATAAGTTACCGTCTTTAAGAATTCACTGACAGTGTAAGTACACCATTGTTTCTTAGAAAGCAATTTAGGAGTATACAATGAATAGAATTACCACGAATATATGACTCACGTAAGCACGTGTTTGCTTGCTTGGTATCAGATATTTAATTTTTTTATTTTTGATTTCATTTGAACTTTAGCGAAGCAAGTCATTTGTTGTCGAGTGAAATATTGTCAGAAGTAGTTTGGTTCTACTGCAATACACATCAATTTATACAACAGTTTAAACAATAAAATTATACACACATGAGTGCTGTGAAACGTAAACTTTAGAGTCTCTATGAAAAGTTCTCGAAGCTGTAAAAATAAAAAAGATGTTGCTGAACAATTTGGCCTGCAATGGGTACGCTGTCAACAATAATAAAAATAAATCAGACATCACGAGGAGATTGGGGATTTTAAGGACTAGGAACGCAAGTCGCAACATCAGAGAAGTTACAATGACAAAAATAAAAAACAGTAAGTAAGTCATTAACTAATAAGTTGATATCAAACACTAAGTTACATTTGAAGATTTTTAAAACTTATTTGGATAAAAGATATTGCCATGGTGAATATTAGTTGTCTCATGACAACTATAGTAATAATTATTAGCTACAGCACTAAAAATTAGAATAAATAGCACAAGAATAAATAAAATGTCAATTAGGTAATACATACATAGACTTGGTGCTGCAGTGGTTTTGGCTCCAAAGGCAAAGGCTCCAAAACCAGACGTTGTACCTGTACCTGCAGTTGGACTTCCAAATAGACTTGGCTTGTTGTCTACAAGAAAGGTTTAATATTTTACAATAAATGTTTTTTTCTGCTCTAACCACCAAGTAAGTTTAATGAATATGGTGACGAAGTTGAATTCGTAAGAACATAATATTTCAGCTTTTCATTAAAAATATACCAATTCATTATTGAAATACATACTTTAAAGTGTTTGGTGAAGAGGTTAGAATTTTGTTGACATGTTGTTATAGTAAAAAGGCGGCAAGTAATACAATTTTAATAAATAATATCTAACAAGTCATTATAAAGCATACTGGAACAGTTAATAAAATAAGTAACAAACCAGTAGCTGTAGGAGTTCCGAATGTATTGCCGGTTGTGGCGCCTTGACCAAAGGCGAAGTTCATATTTGCAAAGTATAAACACAAAGTACAAACACCAGAAAAAACAATTCGGTATTATACTATAAATATAATACCTAATATAACGTTACAATTTACTTTTACGTTGTTTTAAATCATAACAAAAATTTAAAGATCTATTTTGCAACGCTCGTCGCTCAACGTATTTTGGTTTTGGTTTGACAGTTGACAGTTATTTGACATTATTATTTTTAATTATATGGCGTCGGCCATAACCATTTGCCAGTGTCAAGTTAAAAAGGCGGGAAATAGATTAGTCGTTTAAATTTTCAACACCGTATTTCTAAATTGTCAACTCCAAAGTCTAGTCAAAGTCCAAATAAATAGTGAGAGTAGTCAATGAGTCAGTTCATTCGATTCAATGGTAGACGCTTTTGAAACTTCCTAGGGAGTTTTGGCGGGAAACCCTAAAATAAGACACATTTTGTAGTTGTATCACTTGCTCACAAGTGTGAGCAAGTGATACAACTACAAAATGTGTGCACAAGTGTGCACGTCAACGATATCGATACCGATATAATATCAGCTTTATTGGAATTATTGGTGTGGCGTTGAGCGAGCCAGCGAACGGTCGTGTGCCGCTTTACGACACATGTAGTAAATATTAATTAACATTTAATATTTCGCGAGTAGCACGGCTCACAGCCGTTGCACGTTATCATGGCGCTCGTAGCCAACGAACTGCTGGCGTTTAAACAACACGTCATCAACGCCATGGACAAGGACAACATCGTGCAGCTCTGCAAGTAGACCTATACCAGCGAGGAGATCTGCAAGGGCGAGGTGATGCTGTACGCAGTGGCGGACTAAGCCCGTCAGGGGCCCGGGGCGGCAAAGCCAAATGAGCCCCCCCCCCCGCTTAAAAAACCGGTCAAGTGCGAGTCGGACTCGCGCATCGACGGTTTCGTACAAACTTGTAATAAAAAATAATGGTTCACGGTTTATGCATAAGGTTTAAAATATATTTTATGAAATTAAATGTTTTTTTATAATATTTGAGTTGATTGAATGAAAGGTAAATTGCGGTTGACGATTTAATAATATAGCCCTTTATTTCCATGCTTTACATAGTTTTTTTTTAGTTTTTAAATTTTTACAAGCTAAGAAAATTTTATTTTAAATTTTATCGGTACATATTGAACAACTTATAAAATGTTTCTTATGTATTAGTTTTTTTTTGGCATGGCTACTCTTCGGATAAAGGCCTCCTCCAATTTTTCCCATTGTTTTCGGTCTGTTGTCTTTGTCATCCATTCCTCGCCCGTTATGTTTATGATTTCGTCGACCTATCTATCTTTATGTCTTCCTTTGCTTCTCTTTCCACCTACGCCTTTCCACTTGGTGACTCTCTTTGTCTGTCATACGGGCAACGTGGCCAGCCCATTTCCATTTAAGTTGTTGTGCATGTCGTTCTGCATCTATGAGTTTTGTCTTTTTACGAATAACATTGCTATTTTGTTTGTCGATAAGTTTGATACCCAGTATGCTTCTTTCTTTTGCGCGTTGACATGTCCGAATTTTCTTTTTTGTTTTTTTTTTGAAATAGCCACGTTTGTGCTCCACATATAACAGGCATGGCAATAAGCAGGAGTCCATTACCTTCTTTTTGAGTTTCATAGGGAATTTGGCTATTAAAATTTCTTTGAAACTCCAGTACTTTCTCCAAATCATATTAATACGGCGTTCTAATTCATCTTCGTGGCGCGTCTTCTCAAAGGATATTTGTTTTCCGAGGTATATATAGCTGTCCACATATTGAATTTGTGCATTGTTTACGTATATGTGGTTTTTTACACTATTTGTCGCTACTTTTGTTTTTGAAGTGTTCATTCGTAAACCAATTTTTCTGCTCTCATAATCTAACTCACTTATCATTATATTTTGTAGTTCTTTTGATGTTTTTGCAAAAGTAATGATATCGTTAGCAAATTTTAAATTGTTAACAAACTCCGTGTCTACTTTTATTCTTTTTTTACGATTTTACGGTTTACGATTTATGACGTATTAAAATTTTAAATTTTAAAAACCCCCCGACACAAAAAATAAACTATAAAAAATAATAAATAATATTTTAAACCTATTATAATTATATTATCACATATAATATTATGTAAGTTGAACTATTTTTATTTTCCAATCGTCGCCTCGTCGGGGGACCGCTAAAATTTATAAAGTATTTTTACAACAACAGCTAATTAATTATTACGAATTACATTTAGGTATGAGCGAATTTTTTTCGGAGTAAATTCTTTTGTTCACTCTGCGACTACACCTGTTTTTTTCACATAGCGGTCCCCCGACGAGACGACGATTGGAAAATAAAATTATTTCAACTAACATAATATTATATGTGATAATATAATTATAATAGGTTTAAAATATTATTTATTATTTTTTATAGTTTATTTTTTGTGTCGGGGGGTTTTTAAAATTTAAAATTTTACTTTTATTTTATACTTTTTAAAGTAGGTATAAATAATGGTTACCTTACCAATTACCATATACATACTTTCAACATCATTGAAGTAACATGGTACCAAATTTCGAATCGATAGGACATGTGGACGATAGTCAGATCCCCTCATCAACTAATAAAGTAAAGATGATCTTCACGGCTAATCAGGTCATGGTTACCTTACCATGTTCTTTAAATACCGTTGAAGTAACACGGTACCAAATTTCGAATCGATAGGACATAAGAAAGTTAGTCAGATCCCCTCATCAACTAGAAAAGAGCTGATCATCTTCAAACGGCTGATCAGGTCATGGTTACCTTACCATGTTCTTTGAATACCGTTGAAGTAACACAGTACCAAATTTTGAATCGATCGGACATTGGAAAGTTAGTCAAATTCCCTCATCGACTAGAAAAGAGCTGATCATCTTCAAACGGCTGATCTTCCCACCACCAATTTTCTCATCAAACGAAGCTACAAACACTCTCGATTAAGTCATTCTCTTTCAGTGCGCTTTCATTTGAGACCTTACTCGAGTATATTTGCACATTCGGTTTTTCTTCCCCGCTTTCACCCCCCACTACTTTTAAACGGCTCAACCGATTTTCATCAAACATGTCTAAGAACACTCGCATGTAAGTCACCTTTAATACAAAAGAAACTAAATTGAAATCGCTTCATCCGTTCGGGAGCTATGATGCCACAGACAGACAGACAGACACACCCACAGACAGACAGACAGACCGACAGACAGACAGACAGACACGTCAAACTTATAACACCCTTCTTTTTGCGTCGGGGGTTAAAAAAAAAACTACTTACTAGATCTCGTTCAAACCAATTTTTGGTGGAAGTTTGCATGGTAATGTACATCATATATGTTTTTTAGTTTTATCATTCTCTTATTTTACAGGACACACATTTTACCACTTTGGAAGTGTCTCTCACGCAAACTATTCAGTTTAGAAAAAAAAGATATTAGAAACCTCAATATAATTTTTGAAGACCTATCCATACGTATGGGTTTAATGAAAAAAAAATTGTTGACTTTCAGTTCTAAGTATGGGGAACGCTCAAAATTTATTGCTTTTTTTCAATTTTTGTGACAGACAGACAGACAGACTGACATGACGAATCCATAAGTGTTCCGTTATTTGATATTTGGCTACGGAACCCTAAAAATGTAGTTTTTTATGTTTATTTCGTTAAAATCTGGCAAGTGAAACATACATACCTACAATATGGAATGGATATGGGTGAGGAAAATAAGATACAAATCGATAGATAAAATAAATAAAATAAAAGATAGTTTTTTTTTTGTAGCGTGTTATATGTGTTTTCGTGCCTTCAATTTACTGAACTCCTCAATAACTTATGTGAAACCGACTTCTTAAGAAATTTTTCGCCTCCGCGAGAAACGAGACGTGATGGGTGGCGAACCACATCGCCGCCATTTTGGATGATTAAATTATTTTTGATTATCCATTGCGTTTCCACGGATTGGTGGAGAGGGTAGGAATAGGGAAAGGGAAGGATAGGTGCTGTGGAAAGGAAGATTGGTAAGTTAGAATGGGAAATAGGGAATGTAGGATATTACCGCTCAGGAGGGCAAGGGATAGGACAGTAATAGCTAGGGAAGCCGGGGTCGCATACCCGTATACTATACCACAACTACCGGACAGGTAAGTTGGGAAGAGTATCCCATGACTTTAATAAACGTGCACTACAAAATATAATATAAGGACCACTCGCAAAATGCAATAACTGAAGCAATGTACTCGTAGGTGCATGTTGACTAGAAACTATGTATCATAAAAACTAATTCTTCGTATAATTTAGCCTAGAAATAATTTGTAGGCTAAATTATACGAAGAATTAGTTACTTTTTCCAAATACTCGAAAATGCACTTACTCAACTCTGAACTCATTAATTACTTTTATTCCGCACCAAAAATCAAAAATACTATTACGCTTTTTAATGAAATTACTTTGAACGGATAAGATCGCGTTTATTACTTTACAATTAAAAAAAAGGCTTATCTGTTCGCAAAAATATCGGAACATACTAATAAAATATTAAAATATATCAACGTAAAGAAATTTAATACCTATATTTTAAATGTGGCCAATGTTTATTTTTCTACTGATCTTGATAGAATGTAGTGAATGTAAATGTAGGCGTAAAAGAGGGAATTATTTGCACTCCATTCATTCAGAGATTCCTGAGGAACAGGGGCGTAGCTACCGCCGTATCTGCCGTATCAATTATACAGGGCCCCCGGGGCACGGGGGCCCCCAACGTGCAAAAATTAATAAAGACTTCCCAAATTTCATCTTCATTTCATCATCAACTATAAATGATTTAATAAATCAATTTGCCGAAAAAAAGGCAAGGAGAGTGTATATTTAAATTGTAAAAATTTTGGAAAAAGTTACAGATAGCTAATAATTATGACGAATAAATATTTCTTTTAATTTTATGCATTTTATTTTTTATTTTGTGAGCAATCTTTACCCTTCCTAAGGGGCTCCAAACAAATTTTTATACGGGGCCCCGCCAAGGCACGCTACGCTTCTGCTGAGGAAGTACCCGCTACAAAGACGGGAATTCCCCCAGCGTATTGGTCGCGTTCAGTAAAGTTAAATGAGTATTAGTACCGCGTAAAAAGATAGCTGTAGTGTTTTGATCTTGATGTAATTATGTAGGTATCAAGCACATTTTTTAAGTCTTGTTTAGGATTTCATCAGGGGAACGCGGAGGCATTTGGGGGGCCCCCAAGACCGGGGGCCCGGGGCGGACCGCCCCTTCCGCCCCCCGGTTAGTCCGCCACTGGCTGTACGAAGCGCTTGGTAAGACCGCGCAGATGACGTCTCTAAGGAGAGATGGGAGTGATAGAAGCTTGCAGGATATCATCTGCCTGCTCAAGCGGATGAATCCAGCGGACGTGCCGATATTTGTGGCTAAAGAGCTGCACAGGCTGCCGGCGGTATCTGCGGACAACGTCAACGTCTCCAGCCTGCTGAACAAATTCAACATCATGAAGGCAGAGCTGGACGAAATGCGTGGTCGATTGGATAGATCGTAGTCCACGATCTGTGATTTGCGTAATGAATTATTAGAATTTAATCAGCAAAATCCGACGGTTTAACAACCGCCGCCGCGCCGCCCGCTCACCGCTTGCGGTCGAGACGAAACCGAGTCCACCAGCGACTCCGAAAAATTATTCTAGTGTCACCGCTGGTCCCACCGTACCCCCGCGGGCTAAGACACCCTTTGTCTTAAAATGTAAAGGAGAGCCGTAAGGCTGAGCCTCCTCGAACTGTCAAGGACGAGAGCAGGAGGTGCGATGAGGAGGGCTGGTGGAGAGAAGAAAGAAGAGGAAGCCCGCCGTCCGCAACCACCGCGGCACCGCACCCAGCGAACTCGAGCAGCGTCTGCGGTTCGAAGTACGCGCCACACCGCTATACGTGTCCCACCTGCACTATGGTCTACGCAGGTCGAGGACGTCGTAGACTACATCCGAAAGAAGACGTCCTTCACCTTAAGGTTCGAGCGTCTGGAGTCTCGCCACAAGGTCAATTGTGGTGAGAGTACCGACGCATATTCTACCGACCTTTGAAGTGGAGGAGTTCTGGCTGACGGACGTAGTCTACCGGAGGTTTCGCGGAAGGCTCCCCAACGAAGCGCGCATCACGTCGCCGAAAAAAGACAATACGTGATAATGGTGATAAACTACAATGTGTGTGTCTGTGTGTAAGAGTAAATGTGAATAATATAGAAAATAAGGTTTATGTATAGTATTGTATAGTATAGAATTGTGTGTGTATAGTATGAAAATATATATCCGTTGTCTAATACCCGTAACACAAGTTGAACTTAGCACGGTTTCAGATTAACGTGATATATTTGATTAATTATTACATAGATACGTTATATCCTTACAAAACTGACAATATTTCTGTGCCACGACACACATTGACATGGGACGCTGTCAATGTGTCAACGTCGCATAGTAACACAAAACACGCTATTACTCGCGGAGCACACTAACCAAAATTGGCCCGACTCGGGCCAATTCGAGTCTTCATTTTTACGCGTTTATAACATATCTACCTCTTTTTAATATTAGGTTGGGGAAAAAGTTTCTTCGCATTTTATATAAAAATTCAAAAGGTTTTTTTATAAAGTTTATTTACAAGTGACTAAAGTATATAGGTGCCATTTTGTTTGATAACTTTTTGCCATCTTGTTGGTAGGTACATGATCCCATTGCTATAAAATTTTTGGGGCTTCTGATGAAAAAACTGCGACAAGTGGTTTTGGCAGTCCTCTTGTGATGTCAACCTGACACTGCCTAAGGAATTCTGCAGCGACCGTAACAGGTGGAAATCTGAAGGTGCAAGGTCAGGACTATACGGCGGATGCATTAACACCTCCCAGCCAAACTCCCGTAATTTTTTCTGAGTGGCTAAAGATGTGTGAGGTCTAGCGTTATCATGGTGAAAAACCACACCCCTTCTGTTGATTAATTCCGGCCGCTTTCTCTCAACTTCTTGCTTTAATCTCATCAGTTGTTCGCAGTACAGTTCAGAATTGATGGTCCTGCCTGGCGGTAACAGCTCATAATGAATAATGCCCTTCCAATCCCACCACACACACAGCATCACCTTGTTGCGAGTTAACCCGGGTTTCGCCACAGTCTGTGAAGCCTGACCGGCCTTTGACCACGATCTTTTTCGCACGTTCTTGTCGTACGTGATCCACTTTTCATCACCAGTTATCAGCTTCTTCAAAAATGGTTCTGTTTCATTACGTCGTAATAAAGAATCACAAATGAGTACACGGTTCATAAGGTTTCTTTCAGTGAGCTCATGAGGCGACCAGAGCGACGTGTATCTTTGATATCAAAATTTCCGGATTGAAAACGCTTAAACCAAATTTGCGCTACTCTCACAGATACTGCATTAGGTCCATAAACATCACAAATTTTTTTCGCGGCTTGTGTTGCATTTTTACCTTTTTTGTAATAAAATTTTAAAATGTATCGAAATTCTTCATAAGAATCACTCATTTTAACAATAAGAAAAACAAATGAAAATCTCAAATTTACCTAATTTGAATTTGGAATTGTCTTCTGTAAAATTAAAACTTTTTAATGATACCAAAATCAGCCAGATACAATTGGTATAGCCCAAGATATTTTATAACAAGTTCATAAAGATAATAATAATGATAATAATAAGATAATAATAATGCGAAAATACTTTTTCCCCAACCTATTATTATATATTTTAATATTATATATCTATGCGTGATATATACTATTTAATTATGTATATTTATTTTGTATCTATTTTAATATTGTGTGTTTGAATAAATTGATTTGAATTGAATTTGATTTGAATTCTACGAATATTGAACAGGAAAAAACCAAGAAAAAACACATAATATACACAACTTTGATGATTGACACTCCCAGCAAAACTCCTCTTATTTAATTTTTGACATTTTGTTTATTTTTATTTATTAAAAGCGGTACGGCATAAAACTATTGCCAGCAAATTGCCAGTGTCAAGTTAAAAAGGTGAGAAAATAGAATTTTCGTTGCAATTTTCAAATCTTCAAGTCAAAAGTCTGATCAAAGTCTTGATAAATCGTTAGTGCAGTTTTATTTATCTTTTAAAGGTAAAAATCAAAAATGGGCACTAAAAAAAACATTATAATAATAATATTAAAACATTAAACAATGCTATATCTAGATCTAGGCACGAAAGGTACGGGGTTTGAGTCCGGCGTGAGCAGTAGTCTGACGTTTACGTTGGCGCGCCTCCATCTATTCCACATGACGAAGTGGTCCTTCCACAGCAGGTACACAGTAACGGTGTAACCACAGAGTACAATCGCCATGAAGAAATCCATAGCCGTTTCTGTGATACGGTGGGAGATACCTGAAGAATTAAATGTTTAAGCGTAGCCACGAGCACTTACTTAAAAGTAAGGGGCCGTCCATTAATCACGTGATGTTTTTAACAACTTTTTAGACCCCTCCCCTGCCTGCCTCCCCTTGGTGACACATGGTGAGGTTTTATACTACCCCCTCCCCTCCCCCACCTAAAATCACGTGTATTTTTTTTACATAGTAAGCAGGTCATCTTTGAAGAAAAACTTTAACATAAAAAAACAATTTTATCGAATAATTTGAGCAATTAAAAACCATACGAGTAATATTTTGTGTTGTAAGTATTTAAACAACACTACGAATCCATAACCGATAATAATTTCGGTATGCATAAACTAGATTCGAAAATTATTATTAGCAGTTGGTGTAGGTCTGCCGCCCGTCGCGTCGGTCCGTCTGTCTGTCTGTCACCAGGCTGTATCTTGTGAACTGTGATGAAATTTTTACAGATTATGTATTTCTGTTACCGTTAATAATTATATTTACTTACGTGAGATTATTTGGAACCCCATACAACGAACGTGATTTTTTGCCGTTTTTGCTCGATATTAATAACAGCAACAGGTCTACGCTTGAAATATTCACTGAATAATAAGTCTTGTGAATGTCTATTCACTTTTCACTATACCTAGCAGTGGCGAAGGCTGCTTCTCCTTCATAGGGAAGCCGGAGCCTGTATAATAGGTAGGGATTTCTATGAAGGTTAGCAAAAAGTAAGTGACAAGGGAAGCCGATAGGAATGGAGTTAATATAGGAACCCTTTGCCACTGATACCTAGGTATTATAAAAATAACAAAATATTTAAAACTAGATGTTGCCCGCGACTTCGTGAGCGCAAAAGCTAATTTCGCAGAAACCGTACATTTTTCCGCGATAAAAAGTAGCCTATCTTCTTTCCCATGGTCTACTCTATATCTGTGACAAATTTCGTGAAAATCGGTCCAGTAGTTTCGGAGCCTATTTAATGCAAACAATCAAACAAACTTTTCCTCTTTAATAAATTGGTATCTATACTAATATTATAAAGCTGAAGAGTTTGTTTGTTTGTTTGTTTGTTTGTTTGAACGCGCTAATCTCAGGAACTACTGGTACGAATTGAAAAATTCTTTTTGTGTTGGATAGTCCACTTATCGAGGAAGGCTTTAGGCTATATAGCATCATGCTAAACTCAATACGAGCGGAGTACCAATCAAGAATGTTACAAAATCGGGGGTCTTTTTTTCCTTTTGAGAGCTTTCGCTACGTACGCTGCGGAAACGGTTAAAGTTTCGCTAAAATGATGTATGGCAGAATTGTTCCCCTTTAAAAGTTCTAAAAAAAAGTCCGCGACAGTATATGTCTATCTTTTAAGGTTGGCTCACTATAACCTTTTTATACTTACCAAATTTGTTCTAAAAGTAAGCATTATTTGTGAAGGTGTTTTCATAAAGATTATATTAATCCTTATCCAAGTAAATACGTTATTCATTACAAGCATTTAATCTAGAAGAAATTTGCCGTTTACATCATTTGATTTCAATGAGTATTTTAGAAGATATCGCAGTAATAAAATAATCATGCGCGCTATAGTAAGGCGCGCGGAGCGGGAGGGCAGTCGTGAGGTGGAAGCGCTTCTTCTACGTAAATGAAGTCGCGGGTAAATTTTAGCGATATCCCAAAGTAACTATTCCACGCGGACGAAGTCGCGGGGAAAAGCTAGTAGGTAGATAAAATAACTATTTATGGGTCCCATACATATTAGTTTAAATACTAGTGCTCGATATTAGTACTCAGTTTTACCTATCTAGTAGGTACGTGTGTGAAAATTTCAACTGCCTCACGGTTCACGAGACACAGTCTAGTGACAGATAAACAGAGAGACGGAGAGACGGACGAACAGCAGTGCCTTAGTAATAGGGTCCCATTTTTAGGCAGGGACTATATGCTCCGGAATACGGAAAGCCGGTGAAAATTCAGAACAGTAAAATTAGAACTCTGTACCCCAAGCAGGAACATTTTGCGGTATCGTTACGTGTACGTAAACGAGAAATGAGGATTTTTGTATGAAAATTTTATTTGCTTTTTGCTACAGGCGCTTTCATGGTTTTCATACAATATTTCTCGCTTACGTACACGTAGCGATACCGCAAAATGTTCCTGCTTGGGGTACTGGAGTCTCGATTGGCTCGACACTCATTTCCCGGGTCCGCCGGATTCCGGATGAAATAGTCCCAGCCATGATCGGGAATCCGTAATATATGTAATTGATTGTACTGTCGGTTCTTGGTGGAAATTCATGTTGAACACTAATAAAACACAATTTTTCGTGCACTTTTTCCACTATATTACGATATAATTATAAATTTTTATAAATTACACGACCGGTTTCAAATTAAATCATCATCAGGAATCCGTAAGGCCGGGGAAAATTTAGAGCACTGAAAATAGAACTCTGCGCTAATACAATAGAGTTGAAAATCGAAATATCGATGGCCAGGGCCTCTAGTCAAGATGCATTCGATAATTTCGACGTCGAACTTCGAAATCAAAAATGTATGGGATTTGACATAAGTCATCGCTAAGTGACATGTCGCTTGCGATGCCTTATGTCAAAACCCATCAATTTGTTTTCGAACTATAATCATCGAATGTATCTTGACTAGAGGCCTAGTGCCGGATTTAGAGGTCTGGAGGCCTCGGGCAACCAAGGAGTGGAGGCCTAATTATTTTCCAAATAAAACGGTTATTTTTTTTTCATTCGAGTTTTTGAATAAATATTTTTTGTGAAACCAAGTACCTACCTATAGATTCTTATATTTTTAACAAACATCTTTAAATACATAACTGCTCGACCACTGGGATAAAGGCGGATGCTTCGGTGACAGATTTGCAACTTGTGCTTTCCCGTGATTGAGCGGTTTTTTTGAAGTCTCGTGGAGTCCTTGTGTCAAGCTATCATAATAATATAGGGTATGTTCCAATAGGGACTGCGAGCACTGCATAGTGCACAGTGCTATCACTGTAGAAAAATTCGTTCCATTATGGACTGCCATTATAGGCAGTATACTGCCGCAGTACCCTATGACGTCATAAATCGCCGCCATATTCTACTGTGTGCACTAGTGTTTTCGAGGTAAGGTACTCACAGTACTTTGATCACGTGATTAAAAAGTTCAAATATCAAAACGAAGACCATTCCTAGTTGTCAGTTGAAGTCCATAAAATTAGGTAGTAGGGCAGAAGTATAACTGGCTATAAAGGAACGGCTTCACAGTATACTGAATTGACATCACACAGTACAGTGGTCGCAGTGCATATGGTAATTGGTAACACACCCATAATATTATAATTTATATGACATTGACATTTGGCTCAATATTTGTGCATTCGATTTTCAGCCGTATCGTATTAGCGCAGAGTTCTATTTTCAGTGCTCTGAATTTTCTTCGGCCTTCCGTATTCCGTACCATAATATTATAGCCCAGCCTTAGTAATAGAGTCCCGTTTCGTTACGGAAACCTTCAACGCACCTCCACTCTTCCTCGTCGCGCCGTGTTTGCTGTACGTGGTCCCCTCGAACACGAAGTACTGCGTGCCGATCACGCACACGGCCAGCAGCCCCGCCGTCACCGTCGACAGCAGCCAGAATATCAGGCAGTCCGACTGTTGGCGTGCGAATCACATTAGAATCTATCTACATACGTCACAGGGGTCCCCCCCCCTCATACTAAACGTGACAGTATGTAAAGTATTCACATATTACGTCACAGCGCCATAGGGGGCGGGGGTCATACTAAACGTGACAACGTACCTACATATTGTTAAGTACAGGTACAGGGAGTTCCTGCTCGACCGGATTGTGAACGTTTTCCTTTGCACTACTGGACGCCTTAAAAATATTTAAACCCGAAAGAAGTGACCGCAACGCCTGCAGATGTGGTTGAACTACGTATTTACACGTGAGTAGGTATGTTTGCGAGCCCATCATTCATTTGACGCCTGGTCGATCGGCAACTTCTTCAATAGTATATGTATTGAGACCAGTGATCGCCGATCGTAAGCGATTACCGGCACACTTGTATACGTAACATCAGAGGGGTTACAAAAGGGGTACTAGCAGACATTATATAGGTAGTGGGTAATAGGCAATCGGACATTTTTTTTATTGCATAAATGAATAGTACTCTTAAATATGAGTAACTTCTCAGAAGAAACCGTATATCAAAAGTCAATATTTTCGAAGGTACAGCGATTTGTATACAAAATTTCGCGAGTCTTTATACCAAAAAAAATTTTTTTTTTTGCGAAATTGGTAAACAAAACCTACATCATTAGTTTACTCACATCATATACAAAAACATTCGTTACCTATGGTAAGTATGAACTTAAACGCACAAATATCGGAGATATTTACAAATATATTCCTGCGGCCATATACTTCATATACTACTTCATAGTACTTCATATACAAGTGACGTCATTTTTAGGTCGACTTTAGTATGGAGCGTTTTTAGGAGGCTCGCGAAATTTTTTATACAAATCGCTGTACCTTTGAAAATATTGACTTTTGATATACGGTTTCTTCTGAGAAGTTACTCATATTTAAGAGTACTATTCATTAATGCAATAAAAAAAAAAATCAGTCCGCTTGCCTGTTGGTATACCTTGTTTACATAAACATAATTAAACATTTTAAGTAAGGGTTAACACCGAAACGAAAGGAGACGCTACGTGTCGCTGCATTTTTAACCGACTTCCAAAATAAGGAGGCGGTTTTGTATTCGGCAGTATAGGTGTAGATCGCTATTCAAATATGGACTTTCAATACCTACACAAGACAAACAAGCCTTCGAGTTTCGACATTTACGCCGGTTCTTCTCGCCGGGCTCGTTTCCGAACCGATGGTGGGCATCATGTAGGACAATTCTATATGTGTTATATTATAATATGGAAATAAAAATTGAGTTTGAGTTTGAGTTTGATTGACTTGACATTCGAACTCTTACGATGAAACGTGTATCTTCTTATGTAGTGAATAAAGTTCAATTTTAAATAGATATCTTAAAATTAAAAATGCAGAACCGCGTCATGTCGACCCTAACCGCCGAAATGTCAAACAGTAAGCTTATGATGATAAATTATAGCTAATGGTGTCTACAGACACACGAATTTGGTACGGAGCGTACAGTGGATCTGCTACGCTCCGTACCAGATCCGAGCGTGTGTAGGGCAGTCCGGCGAAACTTATAAAGAAGGCGAAGAGTTCACCGTTGTCCGCATCGGATCTGGTACGCTCCGTACCATATTCGTGCGTGTGTAGAGCAGTCCGGCGGTTTGGCCGTACAACAGTATCAGTGTTGCCAACTTAGGGATGTACCCCCAGAAATTAGGGAAAATATCTACGGGGTTTACTAGAGGACAGGATGTTTAGAGTTTATTCCTTATGAATCAATTTGTATGTAATAATAAAAATTATTTTAATGTGTGTATATAGCCAGAGATATGAAAATGTATTGGGAGTGAAATCAGATTAAGACAAGTTAGTTTTATGTTTTTCACGCGTAAGTCTTTATGTTAAACACACCTTTCTTTCTAGCTTATTATCTCTTAGACCTGTCAATGGTATAAGTAATCAGGGGTAAAATTTTGGGACAAATATTTTTTAAAGTGTTGGTATCACTGCCCGTTATCAATGAATTGCGGGAATCATCGTCGTCGTTTAAAAACCGTATTGTAAATAGAACTCTGTGCTAATGTAATAGAGCATAAAATCGAACACACGAGTGTCGAGCGTTTCGCTTCACTGCACCGTACCAAATTCGTGCGTGTGTAGTGACACCGAATTTGGTCTCCGGATATGGTTCGCTGTACGCTCCGTACCAAATTCGTATGTCTGTAGACACCATAAATAGCATAAGAGCACTCTCGATTATGTCAGTTTTTAAAACAAAAAATATGACGGACACGACACACACACACACACACACGAGCGCGCGGGCATAAGGAGGCTGAGATATTGTTTGTGCTGGTAGCGACTTACTAAATATTATCGGTAACGTGTACGGGATTGAGCCAGCGCGAGGACCGAAACGGGATTATATCGGAAATAGTTAAGAGAATTGGGCTTCAGGCCTCAAGAGGTGAAATATTAAATCGCGGCCTACTATCATTTATACCCGTCAAAGATGATGGGAAAATTCAATATGCGACATGTCGCACGCCATACGCGTTTGAGGTTTGAACGGAGTTGCGTATAAAGACGAGTAAACAAACGACAATACATAATTTAAATAAGGCAGCAATGTAGTGATATACTCAAACCCCCTTATTAATAAACTATGATTAGCGTCAGAACAACTTTACTCCCAGACTTACGCAAAGATTAGGCAAAATTATGGTATTAATAAACAAAGAGTAAGGACGGAGTTAACTAATCAAAATTTACTCCCGGAGTAAAAGTTACTCCGCGGAGCCACATGGTTTAACGCTTGAGTAAGCGTAGATTTGTATTGTATTTCCAACTTCTTTTAAGATGTACTAAACCTAAATATATTTTCATATTTGTTTGGTGTTCGTTCAAGTACTTACTACTGTCTGATTTTGTAATTATTATGGATTGAAATGAATAGAGATTATTTTATTGACGATTTGAGAATGATAGGAGGAATTGAAGAAATATTACCATTAATAAGGTATGTGAAATTGTATAAACTTCGCAACAACCCTTTTTATATAAATATAATATTTTATATAAAATAGCACAAATTCTAAAACCACTATTTTGATTTCAACAAGAGGTATACAGAATTTACTTGTGATAGTTATGATTGTCAAATAAAAGTGTCAAATTTCAAAATTTAGCTAACTGTCAGTGTCTTTTTAATCGACATTTCATTCATTTTAGTTCATTTTGTTCATTCTTTTCATGTGTGTTGCCATAACAGACACATTAATCTCAGTGTAAGAATTGTATTGTTACTCCGAACCTACTTCGTAGTTATTAATACCGTTAATATTAACACGTAGCTATTCTGTGACTGATCTAGAATTAACTACTCCCGGTGTAACTTTGGAGTAAGAGAAAAATAAGCAATTTTTATTAATAAGACTGATTGGCAGCAACAGTCACTGTCGCGCGATTCTCTGTGTAATTAGTAGGATGTACTGATGGGTAGCCCATAGCTAGGGAGCCCTAGAGGGGATTTTGGTATTAACTCGATCGCGTCAGATAAATATAACGGAATATATATCTTATATAATATTGAAAGATAACTCTAGCGAGTATGAACCCTTAATATACCTATGCTAAAGGGAACCAGTTAGGTTAGTAAATAAATCTGTCATCTGAAATACTCGAGTGAGTCAGATTAAGAAACAAACTAAAAAGTATGAATTTTGCTAAGGATTTGAGTGTAATCTAAGGGAATGTAACATTATTTATTTCCGCAAGCCAAAAGTAAATCTCCGAAAGAAAAAATAACTCCACGCCTATATGTCGCCTGTTTATCGTCGAACGGTCGACAGACGAATGTCTTCCCTCTGAAGTTAAACCAATCTTCGCTACTGATGATTCTGTATATTGTGGTTTAGATTGAATTACACATGAACGGAATATACTCGTAACAAACAAATTAATATATTGGATATGTATGGCAATTGGCAGCATAACCTACCCGGGTTACACCTAAAAGTGAGTGAGTTCGGCGGTTAAGGGTCTGAAATATTAGGTGATTTAAGGTACAGACACTGGAATTTCGTAATTTCTCTGTCCTTAGGGTTGAGCGTTTAAACATTTATGTATGTTATTTATTGTTTCATGTTATAACAATATTATATTGTTTGTATGTTCACTTATACATTATTAGTGTAGTTAGTAATTAGTTTGGGCACTGCATTTTATTTGTGCGTAAAGATTGACTGTAAGATAATTATGCAATATATGTCATATTATGTTTTCCTTGACTCCGAAAGAAAAAATAACTGTTATTTTATAGATAGTCTCTAAACGTTTTTTTTATAAAAACTATAACCCGACTACATAAATTATATAACCTATGTTACCCGGGATATTATTAGGAATCTATTGACACGTAATTTATTAAAATCGGATCGGTAGTTTAGACGCTACGGTGGAACAAACAAACAAACATACGTTATACATACATGATACATATATAAATGACGCTCCTCACATTTTAGAAAACATAGATTTAAGAGTACCTAGACCAGAGGGGCAATTCTGCTAAATAAAACCTGCATTTATACAATTACAATCAAGTCCCGACACGCTTACACTCTCAAAAGGTGTTTTTATGAACGTTAAACCAACGTGAAACGCGCTCTGATTGGTCGAAACGGCATAAAATCCGTTCACGGAAACATGACGCTACACTTTCAATCCAAACAAAGTGAAATTGACTGTTTAAATTGTCTAAATACGAGAATTGAGGTTCTGGTTCTCGATCAAAATATATATTTTCTGTACCACTATGTAAATCAGTTTTCACTAGTAATAGCTTCCTCGCACGTAATGTTCAAACTTACAATAAACAATTTGAAGAATTAGATTTATTTAGCAACAGCTTGGTTGTTTATAAAACAAAGTTACGCAATCTGTTAGAAAATAAATGACTATATTTACTTGTTACCTAATTCGAATTTAGTATTATGCCGTATTTTTTATAGTTTTTAAAAATCTATGGAACTGTTAGTTTTTAAGTAATTTGATATTAATAGTTTAAGAAAGATGTAAACGTCTGTTTGTTTCCTGAATAAAATAAATAAATACATACACATTACATACATAGACTGCCAAAATCATCAACCTTCCTTTTGGCTTCTCCGTGATCACTGATCAGGCAATAAATAAAGTATACACCTTTTATTAACTATCCAATGATTCCAAAACAAAGGATGGGTTATGACCATGCTATTTCATTACGAAAAAGTTGCGCCATTTGATATTAGATGATTTTTTTTTATTTTATTAATGCATGATTAGTAGATGACAAATGTCAAACCTCGACTGCCCAAACGACCCCATAAGTGGGGAAGTTTAAGTGTGGACCATAGATATATAATATTAAAAAGAGGTAGATATGTTATAAACGCGTAAAAATGAAGACTAAATTGGCCCGAGTCGGGCCAATTTTGGTTAGTGTGCTCCGCGAGTAATAGCGTGTTTTGTGTTACTATGCGACGTTGACACATTGACACGCGTCCCATGTCAATGTGTGTCGTGTCACAGAAATTTTGTCAGTTTTGTAAGGGTATAACGTATCCTTAGTTATCACTGATGTGGACACTTTTTGCCTCGATGTCTTTACGTGACTAACCTAAAATATCTTTTGATTACATACTTCGTTTCGATTTTTGAGGGTCTACTCTTGGTCTACTCTCATCTGAATCAATCTGAGTCATCAATAAGGAATAATCTGACCATAAATATCTGAAACTTTTTATAATAAAGGAAAGCAATAAAGATACAATCGAATTAAAACGACAAAACAAATACCATTTTCAAGGCAATAATTAAAAATGGAATGATAAAATTCTATTTTTCCATATGAACCTCATCCATGATAAATTTTTATCTGTCGCCCGCTAACCATAAACAAACTCGGGCGACACAAATGGCCTTTTAAAAATCGAACACGATTGGAAACGTTCGAAAATTGTTACAAAAAAATTGGACTGCCGACAAAAATACGAAGACGTATGGACGACCGCAAATGGTATGGGACGGATGGGGTGACAATGGCCACTGATTTTATCAGGATTACGGTTCTAGTGCATATAAATTGTCTGTTCTGTTTTGTATGTGATATTTTCAGTTTCAAAAATTGGGCTTATCGCTTTTTATTTACTATTATTCTAAATACTAGGAGATAAAAACGACCAAGATTACTATAATTATTTTTACCAACTTTATTTAATCCAGTGTTATAAAAATTACATCCAGTCCAGATTTTAATAAACTTTTACTTATCTGTAATTGCATAATTAAATGGCATTTCATTCTCCCTCTTTTACTTTAAGATTTTACAAATATTTTCCTTAAAAGTTTGATATTGTTGTTATAACTCGATTTATTCCTTGAAATTGTTTCTGACAGTATTTTCAATCAGACATTACGAGAAGCACATCACGTAGTGAGCACGTCACTTTTGACGCTTATCCGACTCACGACTCACGAGTCAGCTATTTTCGTATTAAATTTTAACCGTCTCTTTATGTTATTTATTTTTATTCCTGACTGAAATTGTCACAGATTTGTTAGGAGAAAGTCTGAAGCTCACGTTAATTAATAACAAGATATACCCATCCAAACTGTTAACCTTATCAAATGAAATAATAATATTATGTAACGTATACTTATATTATAGACTAGATGTTGCACGCAACTTCTTTAACAAAAGGAAGTCTCGCAGTAACCGTACATTTTGCCGCGATAAAAAGTAGCCCGTCCTTCCCCGTGGTCTAATCTATATCTGCACCAAATTTCATCAAAATCGGTCCAGTAGCTTCGGAGCCTATTCAATGCAAACAAACAAACAAACAACTTTTCCTCTTTATTACTAATATTATATAATAGACGAGGCATGTTGAGGCAAAAACTGTTCCCAGTTAAATGGCCCCACTTTTCGAGTTTTTTGGGGCCATTTTGACACTTGAGTTATGGTGAAATCAAGATGGCTGACATTCGAGGTGTGGTGAAAACCAAGATGGCGTAACTTTTTCTTGTATGAAGATTTACTAGCGAAAACTTTTAATTAGCTTAGTAGTTGTTGTATTCTGTTTTTAACTCGATTGTATCTAGCTGTAAGTTTTCCATGTATTTAAAAATAAAAATAAAATAAAATTTGATCTGTCAAATGTACCTACGTCTTAGCTTAACTTTACTTTTGAAATCTTTGGTATTATATGTAGGTATTATAATATTTACTCGTAAATGGCAGAATTAAGTTATAATTCAGTAGGTACGTATCTAAATAAATAATTAACTATATAATAATTATACAAAATAAATAATTAGTTCTCAATAACTAGGTACTAAGGCTTGAGGATGTAAAAACTTCCTACCTAACTCTACGACTATCATAAGTTTGTGAGGATGGATGGATGGATCTGAACGGATTTCGATGAAATTTGGTATGGTAATTGGTAGTAGTTTAGACTCAAAATTAAAAAACAGGGTATATTTTATACCGAAAAAGCACAGTGTTCCCGTGGGATACTTATTAATGCGGGTAGGGCCACGGGAAAAAGCTAGTTTATTCATAATATACTCAAAATTTTTAGCCATCATCAGTTCTATACTCTTAAAACTTTGGAGTATTTTTCAAATTGTTTTCTCCATCGAAACTACACTTTGGAACATACAACTTGAGTCTTGACATTCAAAAGCATCGTAATGGCTTAGGTGATCGTACACAAAACCGTGATACGATGCAAAGCGAGTTCGCAACGCAGAAAACTGAATCGCAATGCGATTTCGTACGGCTAGGGAGTCACATGCAAATTAGAATCGCATCGTAGCAATTCACGTCGCGGTTTTCTTCGTTGCGAATTATTCGCATCTCGGTTTTGTGTATGGGCTCGAATTAAATTTGAAGTTTAAGTTTTGCTAAAAATAAGTCCTATGGTGACCCTACATTGTGTACCTGCAAATGGCCTCTATTACGCGGATTGCCGAACCACAGCCGCAGCGCCTGCAGCACCGTGTAACGCGGCGTTCTGATCGCCGGGTAACTGAAAATCGAAACGAGTAAAGGGGCGTTAATTTGCGTGAAAATTGTAAAATAACACAAGTGCCAAAGAATACGGTGCCAATATTCTCTCCAATAGGGGATCGTACTTTTTTTAATCGCATAAATGAATAGTAGTACTCTTAAATATGAGTAACTTCTCAGAAGAAACCGTATATCAAAAGTCAATATTTTCAAACGTACAGCGATTTGTATACAAAATTTCGCAAGTCTCGTAAAACGATCCATACTAAAGTCGGGCTACAAGTGACGTCACTCTTGGGTTAAAGTGTATGAAGTAGGTATGAAGTATAAGGCCGCAGGATCATATTTGTAAATATCTCCGATATTTGTGCGTTTAAGTTCGTACTTACTATAATGAATGATTTTGTATATAATATGATGTAAGTAAACTAATGACGTAGGTTTAGTGTACTAATTTAACAAAAAAAAAAGTACTTTTTAGATGTATTTAATTAGTAAACTACACATAAAATAATATATTTTTTACATTTACCACGTAGTAATGCCTCAATATTTCTGAGTATATTAATGAAACTAAATATTTTAGATGTAGTCCGATTTCCTATTGTGGAAACGAAACGCTATTTTCATTAAAACCTAAAAAGCATTTCGGATATATTTACCTGTTGGAAATTCGAATAAAGACTTGAATAATGATTTCCTTGAAATTGTATTGAAATTGAAGTGGGATATTATAGATGATATAACTTGACTAATGACTTAGCCCTTAGAAGTAAAGTAAAGTAAAGCCCTTAATAAACAACTGATATAAACAACTGATAACAGCCTCCGTGGTCAAGTGGTTCGAGCATTAGCTCTCGACTCGGAGGTCGTGGGTTCGATTCCCACATGGGAACAACAAAAAAAAAATGTTGCTTCCCAGTTTGGTTAGGACAATGCAGGCTGATCACCTGATTATCTGAGTAAAAAGTCGGTCCTGCGCCTGATCTCTCGCCAGTCGTGTCGGTCATCCGTCCCATTGGGTTACGAGAGTAAAAGGAAGAGAGAGTGCTCTTGTGTACTGCGCACACACTTGGGCACTATAAAATCACTCCTGCGTAACTGGCCTGGTTTCAATGAAACCGGCCACCGTCACCGAGATCGGTGTGGGAGTTATTATTATTAAACAACTGATAAGTTGTTTATTAATGGTCCTAAATTGTAATTTAATAATACGGATCATAATATTATTATGAAATAATTTAAAAAATATATTTATTAGCAATAAGTTCGCCTTTTGTACATCATTTTATGTAAAATTTATTGTAAAAATTGTTTAATTTTGTAGTTTTGGTGTGCAATAAAGTGGTATTGTATTGTATTGACTAATTCTACTAATGGAATTAAGGGAACTAATAGGTTACAATCGGCGAAACTATCTAAATTAGGTTGACTTAGTTTGTTTCGACGGTTCTCATCTGTGTCTATGTTGGTAGAGTTTTTGATGACCAGGATTTATACTTTTTATATCTGCTTTATGTAGACTAGGGAGCCATAATAAAAGTATGGCTTAAGAAGTCTCGATGTAAAAAGTTCCTTAAAAGTGTCAAGAAAAGACAATTTTTTTATGACTTAGCACTCAGAGCGCTTTATGTTACATAAAATATGTATTAAAGCAAAGAGGCATCTGAATATAAAGTAAAAAACGTGTTTTGTTTTAAAATTTACTCCATCATCAAAGTATTTGGAGGGGCCTTACTTTACCTTAGACTTATACACAAAGACAGGCACATGTGTATATGGCACCGAAAAATTGTAAAAACCGTTAGATTGTAAAATAACTAACGAAATTGTAAAAATATGTCGAAATATTCATTACTATATTATATTTCAAATGTAACGAAAAATAATGTGATAAATTATAGGCAGAATATTCGCGTCGGAACATTTTACTATTTCACTAGTTCTAACGATATAACGATTTTTACAATTTTAGGGTGACATATACATTTGGATTAAAATTTTCTTGTATGTATGTTACGCGATTACTCCGCCGTTTGTGGACCGATTTTCGAAATATTTTTTTTTTATTTTGATGGGTTGATTCCCGGATTGGTCCCATTGTCACCAAATGGTAGACCTGGTGATGGGATCCATGAGGAATCTAGAGAAGTCCTCTAAATTTATAGGGACACCTATAGTGATTTTAACTTTTTTTGAAGTAACTTGAGCATATACTACCAAAAAGTGAAATGTTGTGCCAAGGTATATCCTGGATCCAAAAAACTCCGAGAGAATCTCGGTTACCCAGGTACTTTGATTACAGTCAGATGAAGAAAATAGTACAGTCAATAGCAGAAAATTAAAATTTCTAAGCACCTATATCCACATAGTTCGCAATGGTTCCTGCCGACTTGGTTCAGCCAGCGCTCGAGACAGGTGAGATGGACGTTCGCCAGCGACCCCTTACAGTTGCATGGGGATATTAACCTGTAAAATGTTTAAAACTTGTTAAACTAAACGTCTTGTTGAACGCATTAAAAGGTAAGGCTTACGGCAAAGATTTCGAAACTAAGGATGGGCTATGACGTACATGTAACAGAACAAATCTTCATACAAGCAGAAGTTACGCCATCTTAATTTCACCATACCTTAAATGTCAAAATGGCCTCAAATCCTCAAAAGTGGGGCCATTTAATTAGGGACAGATTTTGCCTCAATATGCCACATCTATAGAATATAATATATGTCTAAGGATCAAATCCCGCCAAAGGAAATAAAAAGTTTACCATGTTCCTGGGTAATGGAAGTTTGTTAATATATTGTGTAAAGTATAAAATATAAATATAAAATTATTTATAATAATATAATTAAGAGGACAAGTTTGTTTGTTTGCATTGAATAGGCTCCGAAACTACTGGACCGATTTTGAAGAAATTTGGCCCAGATGTCGAGTAAGCATCGGGATAGAACATAGGCTACTTTTTATCGCGGAAAAATGTACGGTTTCTGCAAAAATTAACGGGTGCGCCATCTAGTACAGAGTGATGAAACGTTACACACGAATATTTCGATACTCGCATTTTTCTTAGTAATGTGTTCTGACAGTCTGTTTACTTAATAATTAGCTCTGAGTTTGTACTGGGAGTTTGCGTTTAATTAATACACATAAACTCTTACAATGAAACGTGTAACTTCATGTGTAATGAATAAAGTGCAATTTTGAATAGCTGTCTTAAAAATGCAACGCCGCTTATTGTTTCGTTTCAATGTGAATTGACCCTGTTTTTTAAATTGTTTAAAAAAAAGGGTCAATTCACATTGAAACTTAATTGTTTTAAGTACCTACTAGTGATGTAACGAATATTCGCATTCGCGAATATTCGCACATTTTTGTATATTCGCATTCGCATTCGCATTCGCATTCGCAAAATTTTTGCGAATGTTTTGCGAATATGAATATCAGAAAACAAAAGCAAATGTGCGAGTTTCTTACGCCGGTTCTTCTTGCCAGGCTAGTTTCCGAACCGGTGGTAGGCATCATTTAGGACAATTCTTTAAGCGTTATATCATAACCTACATGGAAATAAAAAAAATTAGTTTAAGTTTGAGTGAGCGGAGCGGAATGAATGACGCTTTATTTAGATTTTAGATCATAGATGAGTTCGTATGAACTCGGCAATACTCGGAAGATACGAACGTAACGAACCCATAACGAACCTTGTCCGAACGCGACTGCGCGACAAATTGGCGCCAAATATGAACAAAAACTGAATATTTGCATTCGCATTCGCATTCGCGAATGTCGGTAGCAGATATTCGCATTCGCATTCGCATTCGCGAATGCTAAAAAAGAGACATTCGTTACATCACTAGTACCTACCTATGTCCTATAATGGTACTATCTGCGAGTTGCTCAAACCATTTTTAACACGCTTATATTAACTTTACCTGTATGTAAGCTTGTTTGCTTGCTTGTATGTAACTATCAATACAATGCGGTTCAAGAAGTGGTTCCAAATACGAAAAAGTGAAAAATATACCTCATGTATCTTGTATATGTCATGGGATACTCTTCCCAACTTACCTGTCCGGTAGTTGTGGTATAGTATACGGGTATGCGACCCCGGCTTCCCTAGCTATTACTGTCCTATCCCTTGCCCTCCTGGGCGGTAATATCCTACATCCCCCATTTCCCACTCTAACTTACCAATCTTCCTTTCCACCACCTATCCTTCCCTTTCCCTATTCCTACCCTCTCCACCAATCCGTGGAAACGCAAAGGATAATCAAAATAATTTAATTATCCAAAATGGCGGCGATGTGGTTCGCCACCCATCACGTCTCGTTTCTCGCGGAGGCGAAAAGCGGACCATGGAGAGACGCTTGGCTACGTTGAATGTAAGAGGAGGAATGGATGGTAAGAATGAAAGCGGACGAAGCGAAAGAAGTATATAAGGATCGTAACAAGTGGAAAGAAGTGGTCTCTGCCTACCCCTACGGGAAAGAGGCGGTCCTGCCTACCCCTACGGGAAAAAGGCGTGATTATATGTATGTATGTATGTATGTATCTTGGTATGTAATGTATGAGTATGTTTTCTACAAATTACGAATGTTACGACACCGCGACATCATACTATATGCGTACGCAATACGACTTTGGAACAACAAAAAATGTTGTTTCCAAGTTTGGTTAGGACAATGCAGGCTGATCACCTGATTGTCTGATAAGAAAGATGATCCATGCGTCAGATGGGCATGTAAAAAGTCGGACCTGCGCCTGATCTCTCGCCAGTCGTGTCGGTTATCCGTCCCACTGAATTATGAGAGTAAAGGAAGAGAGAGTGCTCTTGTGTACTGCGCACACACTTGGGCACTATAAAATTACTCCTGCGTAACTGGCCTGGTTTCAATGAAACCAGCCACCGTCACCGAGATCGGTGTGGGGAGTTATATTTAACCAATCAGTAATGAGTACTGAATTCTGATTCGCAGAGATTTAATTAGGACAATTAATTTTCTGATGGATGGATTTAAATAGTTATCTTCTTGTTTGTACAATTTAAATTGTACGGTATCAGCATATGAAAAAGCCTGTTAAAACTTTCAACGGATATGAAATAAAATTTTGCAATTTTTTTTTGATGAGTTTAAAATATTTTTATCCATCTCCTCTAAGGCCCACTTTAACCTTGGGTATAAATATCATGCCTTCTCTTTCATAAATACGAAGAATAAGAGAGATAATATAATATTTAACCCAGGGTTAACTTTAACCCAGATCCGCGCAAGTGGGCATTAATAAGATTTAATTGTAATAATAAATATGAAGTATAAAAAATAGAAATATTTGTATTTATAATTTATAAAGAGAAAATATTTGTTTATATTATTAAGTGGAAAGATTAATTGTTTGTTTGTCTGTTTGTTCACATTGAATTTGGCTCCGAAATGAAATACGTACGGTAGGATTTCCTTTTGCGCGCACGAAATCGCGGGCAACGTCTAGTGTAACACTAACTAAAGAGAGGTTAGTTGTGACTTTATTAGTATGGTGTAGAACGTAGAACTCTCGTAGCAAAATGTTACGATAATATTATGTCTACGTCTCGTAGACCTCTCGTAGCAATATGCTACGACAAGTCTACAAGTTGTAAATTAAGTACTATAATATGGTACCTACTACTAAAGTTGCTGAGGGAGAAAGAATATAAGTAGCTTAAGTCAATTCCCACCGAAACGATACACACGCGGCGCTGCAGTTTTAAGATATCTATTCAAAATTGAACTTTATTCATAACACAAGAAGATACACGTTTCATTGTTAGAGTTCGAATGTCAAGTTGCACTGCACTGTATAGCGCGTGCACTGTATAACTCTTGTATTGTGATTTTATTATCTAGTGATTTAAGTTCAATAGCCTTCTTATAAATGCGTATCGCTTTGGTGTGAACCCTAAGTGTTTCCTTTAAAGGCATTGTTCATTGTATCATGGTGATGTTCATTAGATGCTGGTTTGGGTTAAATTTTACTAGCCGTTGCCCGCGGCTCCGCCCGCGTAAATACAGTATGCCTCAGGAACAATATATTTTTTCGGGATAAAAAGTAGCCTACATTTTAAATCAGAGCTTAAACTACTACCATACCAAATTTCATCAAAATCCGTTCAGTAGTTTGTGCGTGAAGGAGTAACGAAGTTCGAAGGAGAACGAAGAAGTCCATCCATACATCCATACATCCTCAAAAACTTTCACATTTATAATATTAGTAGGATTAGTAGGATAGTAGGATTACCTTTCTCGTCCCTTCGTCATACATATCCTGCAAACGTTGGAGCCAATACTCGAAAGAGAATCTTTCTGTCCAATTCCGAATGCCGATTTTTCAGATAAATTGCCAGACATTTTTTTCTTATTTACTGCAGGTTTCTGTTCTATTGGGTCTAATTTAGGGGGACTTTTGGATACTTTGTTTACTTGGTCTATAGTTAAGTTAATTCTATCTGCAGAGGTTTCCAAAACATCATCGATAATTCCTTCAGGATTTGTTATGATTTTTCTTTGAGGCTCATTCAATTCTTCCTCTTTAGCTACTTTATAACATGAAGCCACAAATTTATTTAATTCAGACAAAGTAACATGTTCACTTTCATTTTGCTTTTGAGTGGTGGGAATTTTAGTATTTCTGTCAAGGTTTACAGGTCCAAAGCTAAATGAGGTTAGTCGGAAAGCATTGGAGACATCTTTGTAGGTTACCTGACGTATACTATGTTCAGATTTAGATATGCCTCCTTTTACTAAGTAAGAATTATTGAAACTGTCAATTGAGCCAGGTAAATCATCTGCTGTTGAAGGCCCCGCGTCGTCTCTTGAAGTTGCTTTACCTTTCTTAGAACTTTCATTATTTTTATCATCGTTCTCTTCTATTTTTACATTTTCATTGCTTTCTTTGTCCATTAATAAGATCAATTCATATCTAAAAGTATTTCAAAGTTATTGTATAAAATATTCGTCACAATCAGTAATTGTCATTATATTGTCATGGGCATTCAAAATGACTGTCTTGACTCTTCATATTATTATTATCGGTGGCACGAATGAAGGTTTTATTCGCTAAAAATATGGGTTCCTCGTCTATAATATAATACGTCTATGGTGCCAATAGAATAGGGAACATACTTTTGAGTATCCAAGTTGGTTGGATACTCAAAGGGAACAGACAAGGAACATACCTATATTTGTCTTAAATCAGCTAAATTCTTATAAAAATTCCGAAAGGCAACCTAAATATAGACCGAAAAATGTAAAAAGGATAGTTGCTAAATTAAGTTACAGGATTTAAAAGGACTAAAAACGCGTCAATTTTTTTCTGCTTGGAAGAAGAAGTACATTATGAATATACTTAAAAATGGAAATCTTTCACTTTTCAGTAGGTATTACGTTAAATATGAAGTAACTCATGAACTAATATTAAATATTACACGCATAATTGTTTCCGGTGACTGATTTCTGATATAATTGCTGTAATTCATGCCATTAAATATTTTTGTTGTGGCAATAATTAAGTCGATACTTTCCCTTTAAAGCAAGCGAAATATTTTAATTAGGTTGTCCGTAGCTTGATGCGGGTCGGTTACGATATTATTCCATAAAGAAGCAACTTTATTAAATAATTAAAACTGATGTTATTTTTAGTCTTTCATAAATAAATATACGTTGTTTAAATTAAAGGTCTCAGTCTCGCCCACGGGTGATTTTGTTTGAAGTTTTTGATTTGTAATTATAATAAATGATCACATCATATTTTGTTAAAAATTTCTAGCTGACATTTAGATTGAAAACATTTTTACCCTAAAAATGAGGTATATTCCTTCACCTTTATTGTCCGAAGAATTGCATTTTACGTATAAAGATACAATAGCATCGATACTATGGCTCTATTAGAATACTGAATAGCAAAGTAGGTCCTTTAAAGGCAGTGTTGCCAACTTTCAAAAATGTTTCAACCCAAATTTATGTCAAAAACCCCCAAAATCGCAATAATTACTTGGAAAACCCCCTAATGTTTTATATCAATAAGAATATCTACTATTAATACTACAAAAATCTGCAATGACAAACAAATAATAAATTTTAATGTTCTGTAAGATAATTAATATAGGTAATTCTGTCTAACTTTATATATTATAATACACTTTCAAAAGTCTTTTTCCTGCAGGTTGACTTTTTAAATCACTTTTTGATATTTAAAATCGCTTAATTTAATCAAAAATAAGAAAATAAAAATCCTAAAAATTATTTCCCCTAAAAACCCCCTGTAGAGACTTTTTCCCCATATATTTAGGGGGAAACCTAAGTTGGCAACACAGCCTGTAGGACGCGCAGTTTCACACCCCAAGTGGCAAACTGGTGCCGGCTTTCCGGAAGAGTTAGCAGCCTTATAGCTTATTCAAGCTTATTTAACAGGATCCCTCCGTGTACTGTATGTAGAATATTATGAATGCGAATAAATATTATAAACGCGAGAGTCTATTTTGCGATCACTAACCGCTGAACCAACCTATTTTGCAAAATTAGCAAAAAGATAGATTAGATCTTGGAGAAGGGCATAGGCTACTCTAAATCGAGGCAAAATGTACGGATCCCACGTGAACGAAGTTACAGGCGACATCTGGTTTATAAACCTTAGCAGGTCTATACTACGAGAATAACCACGGTCTCACACTTTTGTGTGAAATAACGTTTGATTTTCAATTTGTTTCACCTATTGAGTGTTGTGAGCCTTCAGCCAAATTGTCATTGCTAATTACGACGCCGAAGTTCCAAAACAAAAATGTATGGGATTTGGCTTCAGCTAAAGTGGTGCTTATGTCACATAGCGATTTATAAATGTCGCTTAACGTTGCTTATGTCATTTGACGATGCTTGTAAATCCCATATAACTTCTTCGTCGTGATGAGCGATCGCAATGTGACTAAAGTCTGGTGGTATTTACCGTCAGGCGTTCTTGCTCTATAAAAATACAATTTTGTTGAATAAAAATACGAATTTTCTCTAGACCTAGATGAACACAAAAAGGCCATCTTTCGCCTTTTTAAATCTCAATCCATTGTCTTCACTCAGGTATCCTGATCACTCAGGCTTTTGTCCTATAGAACAATATGAATATTGCTTTCTTATGGAACAGAAACCCACTGTTCGCTGGGCATGAAATATTTTGTACATCTTACAGTGGTGAAGGGTAAAATCTATAATTTTGTTGAGGTTGTGCATTATACTATCAGGGAATCTAAAACATAAGCAGTATAATTAATATTGTCATAATGTGTTCGTATCATGTTTTTATCAAAGTTAATATGATATCAAACTGACATGTCATTGACAATTGTATAACATACTACATCTTAGCCTAATTAAATTAATAAAAAAGTGTGTTGAGAAAGAGTGGTCTTTTCTGGCACAGGTGCTCTATGAACATAATAAATAGGAAAGGTTTTGACCTTTCCTATTATGTTCATAGAGCATGTATGCCTACATTTACATTAAGCGTTAGTTTTTCTTAAAACAAACTCATTTTCGCAAATTTAATTTTCTTAAAAGTTAGTTTGTATATTAAACTTTCAAAAGTTAATACGGTGGACCTTAGACCTAAATTTAGATCGGCTCAAACATAAATTTCTCATTTTCGCCAAAAAAATATTACAAAGTTATTAAGTAAATGAAGCGATATTACATAACGCCGTCCCGCGTTACACCTCGTTAGTTTTTTAATAACACCGGGGCCCATGGCATGTTATGCACTAATTCTTAATTAAAAGTCATTTTTGGACATTATAAAGTTTTTATATAAGTAATATGTACTATATACTATAAAGATGTTGGCCGTGACTTGCTGACGAAATCCCGCGGGAATAGTACCATTTACTGCGATATAAAGTAGTGTTGTATGTCCTTTACCGTGATTTAACATACATTTGTTCCAATTCATGAAAATAAATTCAGTAGTTTCGGAGCCCATCCAATGGAAACAAATACAAACAAACAATTAATCTTTTCACTTTATAATATGAGTAAAGAAAAAGATAAACGTGGATAGGTTAAAAGTAAGAGATAATGGAGATTAGGTATTCGGCACGAATGTGCCGGTTTGACCAGAGCGTTAATTCTGCCAAAGAAAATCTGCACTAATACAATTACAATCAAATCCCGATACGCTAAAACTGTTAAACGGTATTCTCGTAAACGCCAAATGCGCTCTGATTGGTCTAAACTTCACAAAAACAGTATATGATAAAACATGTCGTTTAATTTATAATACAATCAAAGTAAAATGAAAGTCTACTTTAAATATGAGAATTGGGGTTCAGAATTATTGTAAGATTAAAATAGCAGAATCGACCTACGGGTCAAATGCCTATCTATACCTATACAAATAAATGAAATTAAAGTACCGTATATAGTATATATACGGTACGTACCCCAAAAATAAAATATTTTTAGGGTTCCGTACCTCAAAAGGAAAAAACGGAACCCTTATAGGATCACTTTGTTGTCCGTCTGTCCGTCCGTCCGTCTGTCAAGACCCTTTTTCTCAGGAACGCGTGGAGGTATGAAGCTGAAATTTATATCAATTACTCAGGTCTACTGTCCCTTGAAGCTGTGAAAAAATCAAACTTCTAAGCCAACGCAATCAAAAGATACAGCCGTTTATGCCGCAAATTTTCGACACTTGCAAGGGAATCAAAACCTACAGGGTGCTTCCCGTGAACTCAGAATCTTGAAATTTGGTACGAAGCAACGTCTTATAGCATAGATAAAGGAAAAATTACGAAAACCATAAATTTTTAGTTACATCACATAATATATTTTTTTTTAATAATTTTAAACTTACTACCCATTTCCTCATAAACGCGTCATTTTGCAATAAAAATACCATAGTTATGACTCGATTGTCGTAATGAACGAACTTTGTAAACCTTGCAGGTTTGTACGGAACCCTCGGTGCGCGAGTCCGACTCGCACTTGGCCGGTTTTTTTTATATTCTGTCTGTCCGTCTGTCCGTTTGTTCCGATTTATAATATCTGAATTTGAACCCGATTTTGACTTTTGGACTTTCATTGGCACGTAGGCTTCTTTTATCTTAAATCTATATAATATTTTATCTTGAATCTTATAATTTTTGAAACGGATTTCAAAAATAGGTTTAGGTTATAAATAGGATAGGTTTCTATTTCCATTAGTACCACGCAAACGAAGATGCGGGTACCAGCTAGTTTGAAATAAGATAAAGTTTATTCCAATTACAAAACACATACTCAGATTTGAAGTCATTAGGAGTTCCTTGAAAATTGATATCAATTAAGGCGAAGTTAGTATCAAATTCATTCAGGTAATGGATTTAGCATTGAAGCATCGATTACACCCTTCCGTTGTTCCTGTTGTTTCATTACAGGAAATCAATAATTGAGTAGATAATGATATTCGTAATGTGGTGTGTTTGGAAATTCGTAATGTTTAAATCCCGGTAAGATAAATATTTTTGTGATTCTTACCATTTTTAATTATTTTATTTATCTACTTAAACTCCGAGCAAAGCTCGGTCTCCCAGGTACTATAGTATAAACAAGATTATTTAGTTTAAAGTATAAGATTAAAGAAAATAATCATGAGCTAATAACGTCAATGTTTTACACGTTACAAACATTTGGTTTCACACACAAAGTCAGGCTTACAATATATTCCTCGGATCTTCACGTCATTGTGATTTTACAGGCTAAGTATTTAAGCTAAGGCGCAGGCGTCTTTAGCTTGGCAATTTAGCCGGTGGCTTGGCTAGGAGCCAGGCTAACAAGGGGTCTTAGCGTTTTGTATCACGGCGCTAGCCAATCCACATGTAATTGGTAGCTTATCCTACTACTATTATAAATGTGAAAGTTTGTAAGGATGAATGAATGGATGTACGTTTGTTAGTATTTTACGCAAAAACTACAGAACGGATTTTGATGAAATTTGGTATGGTAGTTTAGGCACTGGATTTAGATATTTATTCCAAAAAAGTACAGTGTTCCTGTGGGATCTATGTTTATGTGGGAGGAGCCGCGGGCAAAAGCTAGTACTATTATAAATGTGAAAGTTTGTAAGGATGGATTGATGTTTGTTACTCTTTTACGCAAAAACTACTGAACGGAATTTGATGATATTTGGTATGGTAGTAGTTTGAACTCTGTATTAACACATAGGCTACTTTTTATCCCGAAAAAGTACAGTGTTCCCGTAGTGTATTTAAGTGGGCGGAGCCGCGGGCAGAAGCTAGCAAAGTATACAAGTATGTAATATTTTCACGCTGTTTTATTTACTTCATTTGTGTTGAAATTCTCTTATAACCTAATCAACAGCATGTCAGGATATGTCTAAGGAGGGTTCCGTGACTATTTTCCAGAACAATTTTCCATCTTTTTGCTAAAAGATGGGCCCATGTGAGTTTCTTATGCCGGTTCTTCTCGGCGGGTTAGGGTTGAACCGGTGGTAGCTTTTTGTTGACTTTCCGAAAATAGCTTTTTAAGTTTTATTTGGAAAAAAAATTTCATTTTCATTCATTTTCTATTTTCGTTTTCATTTCATTTTCATATCATAGCGCAATAATACTTATATTATTATAACGACGCTTGAAAGGCATAACTTACCAAGCGACATTTTGGGCGATATTGAGTTATATATATCACTGAAATCAGAAAATTTTTCTCCGTCGATTGGTCCTACTGGCGTATCGCTACGACGAGTTTGGTTGTCGCTTGGTAATTAAAAAAAAAACTCTTATTTTCATCGTTTTCGGCGTCCAAGCGACTATAATTTCATATATTTACAAATCAATTTTTACTTAGTCGACTTTTGATTTTAACTTTTTTTACTTAGTAATCTTTGCCTTAATTGGAATTAACACATTTAAACATTAAGTATTTTTTAGCTTTCACTAACTAGGGTAGGAATATTGCTTAAGAAATTTTGCCACAAACTTATTTATTAATGGTCGTGATTTAAGACGTTTTGACATACCTCATTTACATAATTATAGTCGTTTAGTATTTTTTTCTTTAATGTAATGTAATTAAAAATATATATTATATTATCTTCCCGAAAAAGAATTAGTTTTGTCGCTTAGTAATTTTTTACCTACCGTTTTTTAATCTGTTTTTGTTACTTAGATAACTATTTCTGATGTGAAATTTGTGTAAAAAGTAGTTTATCTCTGTTACTCGTATTTCACTTTGTCGGTTATACGCGCTGCAAAGTGTATTTTAAATGGTTGTTGGTGATAAATTATCGACTGTACTGTCGCATAGGCAACCCTTGCGCTTGTGCACATCGCACTAAGTAAGCGGAGTTTGTGATTAACACGAGGTAAGTTGTTTCGTTATTAAGATATTATTGGTATATTTTAGATTGTTTATTTAACGATGCATTTGAAATTTATTTAAATTTATTGCTTTAGTTACATAATGAATCGCAATAGGAGGGTAAATTACATACCAAAGCAAACTTTGTTAATTTGGTCATGTACCTACCTGTTTCGTTAATTATTTTTTTATTCATTTTAATGATAAAAATTACACTTCACCAACAGTGTTTATCTGGACGTGAATGAAACCTCCTCCTCCAAACACATCCCTTAAAATCAGATGTATGTATGTATGTAACTTTGGACGACTGGAGATGAGCTTCCATGATTACTAAACCTGACCGAGTCAAATGGGCAATTGACAGTTTTTAACCTTATAAGGCTGGTGGCGAGGATAACATATTTCTGCCCTTATCCAACAGGGCAAGGATATTATCCTCCCTGCGCTACTAAAGATATTTAGACCAAGTTTTGCGTAGGGCTTCATTCCTCTGGCATGAACAAAGGTAAAGGTCTCATATATACCCAAAGGTGTTGATAGAGACAAAGCTTTACCCAAGTGATATAGACCCAAAAGTCTCGATTTTATCATGCTTAACGGCGTTGATGGAATTAGTAGACGCATTGATAGAACCATTGAGAATAAGGTGTTTTCACTATGCTCCTTCCTAGATTTTGAAGGCGCGTTCGACAACACTTCAACCTGCTCTATTACGGATTTCCTAGCTTTAAGGAATATAGATCCAATTACGATAGAATGGATCATAGCCACTATCTACTATCATGGGCTCGACGCTCAGGAGGCGACTGACCCAGGGATGCCCCCAGGGAGAGTTACTGTCGCCGCTGGAGTGGTCCCTGCTAATGAATGAGCTCTTAGAACAGTATTTCCCAAAGTGGGCGATAAAGCCCCTTATGGGCGCTGGAAGCCTAGAAGGGGGCGGTAAGGGGCCCAGAAAAAATTGAGGGCGCGCTAATGTAAGCAGTATTATTATTGCTCATTGTTTGATTATTGGTTAATTTTGAAGAGATAAAAAATACTCTTCAGGCGGGACTAAAATGTTATTGAGATTTTATGGTGAAAAAAAAGAGGAGCGCTACAAAGGAACCAATTTTTAAAGTGGGCGTTAGACGGAATAAGTTGGGGAACCTCAGTCTTAGAAGAACTGAATGATAAAATGTTCTACGCTCAAGGATATACTGATGATCTAGTGATACAAATGCGCATCAGTGATCACTGGGCTAATGCAATCAGCACTGAGAGTCGTCGAAAATTGGTGCATGAGTGTCAAGCTAACAGTCAACGCTGATAAGACAGTCCTAATACCCTTCACACCAAAAAGAGGAAGTTGGAGGGACTAAAACCATTAACACTCTTTGGGAAAAGTCTCATGTTTGCAAGCAAAGTCAAATACTTAGGAGATATCCTAGTTCTGGGACTTACTTGGAATAAGCACATCATACATCACACATAATGTGCTATTACGAAAAAGGCTAGATGTGCTCTGGGATCCTGTTGGTGACTTGTCAGCTCTAAATAGGGCTAAGTTTCAGCTGAAGGCAATACTGTGGCTATATACAGCCGGCATTAGTGAGGCCGATGGCCACATACGGCTGCGTAGTGTGGAACACAAAGGCTCTACAGGCGAACTGCATTACAACGTTAAATAGTGTACAGAGACTAGCAAGAGTGATAATCACGGGTGCGATTTCGTCGGCATTAACCGCTTCACTTGAGGCCTTGATCGACCTGACTCCTCATTTTCTGCTTGTTCAGATGGAGGCTAAGAAGACAGCTCTCAGGGCTGGGGACGAAATGGACTTCCACTCTATTAGGACAGCTGCAACGGTTTCTTCTTGAGACACCGGTCATGGCCATCGGACCCCATGACTAAGTTGTGCAGCTTCTCGAAGCTATATCAGGTTTTCATACCTTCTAAGGAGGACCGGAAAGGAAATTTCCCAATTACTGTTCACCCCAATGACATAATTTGGTTCACAGACGGACCCAGAAAAGAGAACCGGACGGGTGCTGGATTTTACTACGGGCATGCCACCAATAGGCAAATGTGCTTGTTTGGGAGAATTTGCAACCGTGTTTCAGGCTGAAATCTTCGCCATTATTGGTTGTTCACTAGAAAGCCTAGAGATGGCCTTAGTCCATAGAAACATTCTAATCTTCTCTGACAGGCTACACTGGAAGCACTGATTGCAGCTGAAATTTCATCCAAATTAGTTCTAGACTGTTTTGAGATGCTAAACATGCTAGGCCATGACAACAATATCCATCTGGTACAGGTTCCTGGCCACAGAAATATCCCCGGCAATGAAACCGCTCATGAGCTGACTAGGCTAGGGGCCGAAAGTCTCATTTACGGACCAGAACCAGTCTGCGGAATATCTCCCAGAATTACCAAAATAGCACTCAAGGAATGAGGCCGCAGCCTAAGCATAAAGCAATGAGCTGCAAACCCGAGGTTTGTACATTCCAAAGCGCTAATCCCGGCCTTTAACAAAAGGCATGCGGAACTGGCTTTAACAAAAAGCGTGTGGAACTGGCGCTTTCAATGAGTAGGGATCAACTAAGAGTCCTTACGCCTAACCTGAGGCATTTGAAGAGCTTGCAGTGCCCAGTTAGGGCACTGCAAGCTCTTCAAATGCCTCAACACAATAGGAGTTGGAGACACAACGACTTGCAGATTCTGCGGGGAGAAGGACGAGACACCCCTTTACCTCAACTGTCCAGCACTTCAACAGAACAGAAAGAGGTACCTTGGGCAGCACGAATGCTCCACCACAGAGGAAGTTTGTGAGGTTGGATGGATAGATGGGCGGATGGATGGATGTATGTATGTATGTGTGGATGGATGTTTGTTACTCTTTCACGCAAAAACTACAGAACGGATTTTGATAAAATTTGGTATGCTAGTAGTTTAAGCTCTGAGGGTCAATTCTGCTAAATAAAACCAGCATTAATACAATTATAATCAAGTCCGGATACACTAAAACTGTCAAACGGTATTTTCGTGAACGTTAAGCCAACGAGAAAAGCGCTCTGGTTGGTCCAAACTTCACAAAATCAGTTTATGAGAACATGTTGCTTCACATAATATAACACAAATGATTGTAAGTTACCACAAAAGAGGTTGTAATGATTATGATGATGACTATCCATTGTAATCTACAGTTGATTTTTTTTGATTTTGCGACTAAAATCTAATTATTTTGATACTTGTTCAATAATAACCCACACTAACCTTTTTTAATTTGTACAGTAGTTAAAAATTGCCTAACAGAAAGCTGCTTCCAACATAATTATAATTAAGTGATGTTTAGTTGTTTTTACTTGTTTCATGACAAAATTTTGTTGACGGTTAGTTATTTTTACCTGTTTGTATTTTTATAGAAATTATTACTAAGCGACACTATTTCAGAGAATATAAATAAATTGCATAATGTCTAAATGTCAGTTAATAAAGCCTTTGAAATACCTTCTGAATTCGTTGGAATGAAGTAGTTTCGACTAACAGTTTTTTTTTATGAAATATGGGGGCAAACGAGCAAACGGGTCACCTGATGGAAAGCAACTTCCGTCGCCCATGGACACTCGCAGCATCAGAAGAGCTGCAAGTGCGTTGCCGGCCTTTTAAGAGGGAATAGGGTAATAGGGGAGGGTAGGGAAGGGAATAGGGTAGGGGCCTCCGGTGATATAATAATAATAATATCTTTGGACGCTTCACACCACGTCAATCTGATCCCGTGGTAAGTTCTCGAAGAACTTGTGTTACGGGTACCAGACAACGGAAATATATTTAATAATTTTATACTATACACATATTTAAGATTTTTATTATATTATACACATATTTAATACACATCCATGACCCAGGAACACAGAAAAACTTTTTGTTCCTTCGGCGGGATTTGAACCCGCGACCTCCGGCTTGAGCACCAACACACTCAACCAACTGAGCCACAGAGGTCGTCAACTCACTCACTCGGCGAAACACAGCGCAAACGCTGTTTCACGCCGGTTTTCTGTGAGCCCGTGGTATTTCTCCGGCCGAGCCGGCCCATTCGTGCCGAAGCATGGCTCTACCACGTTTTATGAATTTTTTTCGCAAAAAAAAAGACTTTAAAACGCTCTACTGTAAAGTTGCATAAATGTCGCTTTGTAAGTTTTGCCTTTCAAGCGTCGATAAACAACCATGGTTTAAGTTATTGCTAGCATAGAGCGAAAATCTATTAATCCCATCGAAAGCCATGCATTTAATAGGGTAAAAGTAAGCCTATATACTATCAGCGTGAAAAATTAAATTTAAATCCGTTTATATATTTTTGCGTACAAAGATAACACATTCATCTTCACAAATTCAGCAAATTCTTGATCGAGTGGTTCTCGAAGTATACCTACTAGTGAAGAATATTAAATAAACCTTCCCTTTGAATCACTCTGTCTATTGTTGAAAACTGCTTTTAAATCCGTAAAGTAGTTTAAAAGATCCAAATGAACAGATAGTGGAAGCGACTTCATTTTAAACTATGTAAACATGTGTATTTAAATTACATATTTTTGAGAACTTACCAGGTATATAAGTAATAAGATGAGCTACTTATTGCATGGTCAACTTAGTCAGAATTTTACTTATATTCTATTCCCGTTAAGGTAACGGGAATAGAATATAATCTATCCTTACATAACAATGTAAGAAGTATAAGTAGCTTTGAACAGATGGCGTTATATCGATGGATTTATATATGTCACCGTTATAATTATTATAATGAAAAAGCAAACAAATATGGCGGCACGGGGCACTTGCCTTTTAACCAATCGGCACGGTAAATATTACAATATAACGAAAAATAATGCGTACAATTGTAAGGAGAAATGTTTATTTGACAATCTGTCGACTTTTTATAATATCTCTAGTAATATTACAATCTAACAGTTTTTTACAATTTTACGGTAACATATACAAAATCTTGTCATGACACGTGATGCGAACTTAAAATTTTACTCTCAGTCAACCCCGCTTCACTTAAAAAACAAAAACGCAGGCCCACAAAAGGTGTTTGGGGACGGAAATTCGGGCGCCAGTTGCGACGGGGATCGATGGTTATGCTAATGAGCGTCCCCTCGGTACTTATTTCATTTAAGCTATTTTCGTATAAAATCTTATAGAGACGATATTTTTGTTCAAATTTTGGAGATAAGGACGATCTATGTGGCTCAGTAGTTTAATGCGCCGATGCGATGAAAGGAACAAAAAAAATCTATGTCTGAGACCAAACGTGTGAAGCGTCCATAGATATCATTGTTATTATTTACTTGCTTGGCGTATCATAATAATTTACTATACAAAGTAAAACTTTTAGTTTTTTTATATCAGTGCCAAATTTTATCAAAATCGGCCCACTAGCTTCGGAGCCTTCAAAAAGATTTTACTCTTTATAATATTAGTACATATATAGTACAGTTAAAACCAGCAGATCTCATGGTAAGTAAATACCGACGCCCATGGAAGACCACATCAAGGAGTTGGAGGTGCGACGCCGCGCGCCGGTTTCAGCACGGCCTATGGTGTAGTTTACTTCGCCAGCTATGTAGCACGAAAGCAGTTTGCTGTTTGACTTATTGAAAGTGTCCGTATTTATTTATTTGTCGACTAACAACGGTCATATTGTCTCGCGTGGGCCGTATGCATAATGTATTATCAACCAAACTCACAACTACCGCGATTAGCAGACTAAATCGACGTATTAATCACGACTGTTTTGGACAAAGTTATAAATTGTCACCTAAATGATGGAGTGTATCATTGAGTGTCCTTGTTGTCATATTAATTGTTGTATACAAGACAATAAAGCCGGTGATCTTCATTTAGAACCTATTTTACATACTTCTGATAAGTGCTGGTAACCGTTTCATTAAGGTTTGTCACTTCTTAACTCATCTAGAAGTTTTAGCCTTTTTTTTTCCGGGGGGGGGGGGGGGGGATGCATTACGCATACCACTCGCGCAACTGTCGCTGATGTGTTTATCGTTCCCGTGGCCCCGGCCACGGGAACGATAAACACATCAGCGACCCCGCCGGCGGCAGCCGCCCACAAGCGACTCCATCCAAGGCCCAAAGGCCCCAGGCGCACCAGATGGTAAGGTGCGCCTCCCTCCTCGACCTCCACCAGTACTGTAGCAGACTCCCCCCGAGTCTGCTACTAGGAGGCCACGGATACCAGCCTCCACAACCGGTACCCGGTGGCAGATCTGGGCTATGGTTCTGCCATCGACCACACCTCGGCCGCAGAGGATAGGGCAAGCGGCGCACCGTAATACCAACTTGCCTCTTCCTCTGCGGCCCCACCAATGCCATAAACACACGGAACGGCCCCGCCAGCTCGCAGGGGGGTGGGAAGAGCGGCACAACACCACCACGCCTCTCCCTCTGCGATCCCTCCACGGCCGCAGAAGATAGGGAGTACGGCGCACCGTAATACCGGCACTCCTCTTCTTCTGCGGTCCCACCTCCTAGCGAGTCCGCAGTGGACTCCTCCAGCCCGCTGGGAGCGCCCTCCTCGGGCCAGCCAGCGGCAAAGAAGCCGGCCCTGGTTGCCTCTTCGCTTCACCGTGGGTGTCCAATCCACGGTTACTAAGCCCCACCGCCACGAAAAGGCGTGCAACCATCGGGGGGAGAAGTTTTAGCCTTTTTTTTTTTTTTTTTGTTTCCGGGGGGAAAATGCATTACGCATACCACCCAGGCGCAGGGGGCACCCGAGTGGTGATGTGGAACTCCCGTATAGGCTAATGAGACCCACGGTATACCCAATAAAAACCACCCCCCACCTTCCTCCTCGCCGCCCTGTGACGGGGCCACGGGAACGAGAAACACATCCGCGACCCCGCCGGCGGCAGCCGCCAACAACCGGCTCCATCCTAGGCCCGAAGGCCCTAGGCGCACCAGATGGTAAGGTGCGCCTCCCTCCTCGGCCTCCACCAGTACTCCCCCCGAGTCTGCTACTAGAAGGCCACGGATACCAGCCTCCACAACCGGTACCCGGTGGCAGATCAGGGCTATGGTTCTGCCACCGACCACACCTCGGCCGCAGAGGATAGGGCAAGCGGCGCACCGTAATACCAACTTGCCTCTTCCTCTGCGGCCCCACCAATGCCGTTAACCTTCGGAATGGCCCCGCCAGCTCGCAGGGGGGTAGGGAGAATGGCATAACACCACCACGCCTCTCCCCCTGCGATCCCTCCACGGCCGCAGAAGATAGGGAGTACGGCGCACCGTAATACCGGCACTCCTCTTCTTCTGCGGTCCCACCTCTAAGCGCGTCCGCAGCGGACTCCTCCAGTCCGCTGGGAGCGCCCTCCTCGGGCCAGCCGTTGGCAAACAAGCCGGCCCTGGTTGCCTCTTCGCTTCACCGTGGGTGTCCAGTCCACGGTTACTAAGCCCCACCGCCACGGCAAGGCGTGCAACCATCGGGGGGGGAGAAGTTTTAGCCTACACTAATGTATGTCAAACGGCGTTTCCCTAGTAAACCCTCGTTTTAAAAAAAAATGTCTGTAAGGGTCAGATCATACCGAGTCTTTAGTATGTATCAGTGGCGAAGACTGCTTCTCTTTCATAGGGAAGCCGGAGCCTGTATTATAGGTAGGGATTTCTATGAACGTTTGCAAAAGGTAAGTGACAAGGGAAGCCGATAAGAATGGAGTTGTAGGAACCCTCCGCCACTGGTATGTATTCGGATCCTATTCAAAGCAAACAAACAAACAAATCTTTCCTCTTTAGAATATTAAATGTAGATATTACAACCTATACATAATATTGCGCTATTTAACGTTGTTTTTCATAAAATATATGGCCGTAGTGTTTTCAAAATTGTCACTGCAAAGGTAAAATTTGGAAAACACTTTCATTTCTCGAAATATTAGTTCAAAAGATTTTCTGTCAGCTTTAAATGAACGCAACAAAGTGGCAATCGTTTATGTTCTTAATTTCTTATAGATAAATGTCTTGAAATAAAATGTAGTAGCATTTTTCTAGGAATTAGAGTCACTGGTAATTCCTCAGAGCGCTGGGATAAAGCGCTTTTAACGATCCAGTGTTCACCTTTATACGGGAGATTTACAAAGTACTGGTTAGGTTTGCAGTGAATTTTTTGTTTGAAAATAGCACCTGACCATTTTAAATATATACTAAGTAGTTGTATGCGTATAGCTTTTAAATTATTACACATTATAGACCCCACACAGATGTAGGTGATGGCGGCCAGTTTCATTGAAACCAGGCCAGCTACGCAGGGGTTATTTTATAGTGTCCAAGTGTGTGCGTAGGACACATAATACGACTAAGATCAGGCGCAGCAGGAGCAACTTTTTTTGTTGTTCCAACGCGCGAATCATACCCACGACCCCTGAGTCGATAGCCAAGCTTAAAACCAATGGATCACGGAGACTATTTTGTAACAGATTATTACACAATCAAAAACCTGAACCGATTTTTTTAACCAAAATTAAATGTGGCGATAGGCCATGAATTAGGTAACACATAGCTTAAATAATCGTACCGGAAAATGTACGATTCTTGCGGGATAGATCGGCGGAATCATTTTGCGCTAACAAAAACGCGGAAAACATCTCGTTATTACACAGCTTTTTGTATCTAATTGAGATTGACACTTGTTTTTCGATGGCAAAAAAGAGTGTGACGCGGTAACAGCAAGAACTAAAAACATTTTCGAGTGTTTCATGTCCTTATCAGATTGGAATGAAAAAAATCCTTTAGACCTTTTCATCCGTTAATGGATGATTTATACAGTATACTCCGACCGAAGTAGAATCGCTCTTGAAATACTGTAGTGCCTGGGACAGTTGGATTTTAAATGTCGTATGGTTGCCCAAGCACATACGGCATTCTCACAACATAGCCTAGTTCAGAGGAATCTGGTCAATACGTCTGGGGCCAACTATGTGCGGGTTTCCTCACGATGTTTTCCTTCACCGTTAGAGCGTCCGTATAATGTACTTGAGATCTGAAAAAGTCTCATTGATACACGCTACAACCTGGGATTCGAACCTGCACACTCCCGAGTGCAAACCAAATGGTCTACTTGGCTCTTATTGGAATTGGAATCGGAGATTGGAATGAGATGCAACAAACTAACTTATTTGTATTTTAATATTTTAAAATTGAATATGTCATTTCAATTTGATATGCATAAAATAAGATCTACCTAATAAGAATAAAATAGTCGAAAATGTTTTTAGCTTCTGCTATACCGCATCATACTCTTTTTTGCCAAGCTGTATGTGTATATTCGAAGCAAAGTTTTTGCTCATGGAGCTGATAAATAGTTGTACCCCCATGCTTTTGCTATACGTATTGTTATTTGTATAAAATAACCCAGTCGAGTGAAAAGAGTTCGTATATTTGTTACTAACTGTACATATAAACAAAACACAAGCAGGAAAACTGGAAGGATCATTTAGAACATTAGTGGATAGGCGTAATTTGGTACAATTTGGCATCGCAAACAAAAACGGATACATTTGCGAAGTTACAACACTCTCGAGTGTTTAGAATACTTGAGCAAACCAAATGACTGCGATCATTATTTATATATATACTGCTTTGTATACTACTGCTACTGCGGACAGAAAAAGTGGGTATTTTCCTTTTTAACCCCCGACGCAAAAAGGTGGGTGTCAGGTGTTTATAAGTTTGACGTGCCTGTCTGCGTGTCTATTCGTGGCATCATAGCTCCCAAAGGGGTGAACCGATTTGGATATATTTTTTTTGTTTGAAAGCTGACATAATTGAGAGTGTTCTTAGCTTTAATTCATTATCATCAGATCGCTCACGACTTCATAAAATGGATAGCTGTGTCCACTTTTCACAGAGTAAAGCAGCTTTTCCGTTGGAGGCAGTTGCTCCAAGGCGGGGAGCATGTTCATACATTTGGCGACACCAGTCCATGCGAAGGTGTTTCTGGTCGTCGGTTAAAGTATGGGGAATCCATCTGGTACAAAGCTTCCTGACGCCTAAATGTTCGTGTATTTTTTTTTAACTTGACTCATACCAATGCCAAGGCTTGCTCATATTTCTGCTGATAAGGTCACTCTCTTATCTTCCTTTATAATGCGTCGCACAGCACTGATGTTATCTACAGTAGTCGCTGTTAAAGGATGCGTATCATCATTGAGATTGCTACGTCCACGCTTAAACTCGTTAAACCAATTGTAAATAGTGGGCAGTGGCACGAGATGGGGCTTCATTAAGATATGCTAATCGCAGCCTATCATAGCTTTGTTGTTGAGTAAGCCCACAACGAAAGTCATAATAAATCATTGACCGAAAATTTTCTCGCGTTAGGTTCATTTTCACATATAACAAGAGTTTTAGATTTACCGCCAATTCACAAAAACAAATGACAACTGAATGCAATATACCACATTAGGTTACCAAAGAGTTCTAAAATTGAAATTCAAAAAAGTTTTATATTAGTATTAGCAATGTTTCTAACTGGCCAGTTCTAAACATTTTCAGTGTTACTCACGTATACGCATTACTGTTATCTGGAGGTTTTATACGAATCCAATACTAAAAAAAATTGGTCAGCTTATTTAAAAAAAAATGATTTCTTTGATCGCCCCTCACAGAGGCTGTTTGAAATTACGTTGCAATTTACAAACATTCCCAACGAGTGGCGTACCGCGTAAAGTTGTTTTGGCTCTGATTAATTGTAACTTCATACAAGCCTAACTACGAATATTCTTTTTTTCTGCAGGTTTACGTTTCTACGTAGCAATTTTATTGTGACAATTGTACACTATGGGTACTATATACATATGTACAATGTTATGGCGAATTCTTGAAACCATGTTAAAATCTAAAGAAAAAACAATTTTTCTCTATGCTTTTGGCGAAGCCTTTGACAGAAATAAAGTACATCCATTTAATCGTAGAGCTAATAACATTAATATAACTAAATCGCTAATTTAGTTTAAACACGAACATTCCTTGCGTTCAAACTTCAAAGCAAATTAATGTGACGCTATTCAGTTTCGCAATTTGTCACATTATGTTGAAAAATTGAGTGCATTTATCGCGACGTCAGGAATTTCACAAATTCAACAATCCCGTGACATATAGTCGCCATTTGTTCGCCCGGTTTTCACGGCCGCGAGTGCACCGAGTATATTTGTGACACAGACATACTAGTACAATATTAAGGTAGATGCCGCAGATGTACAGTGAACAAAAAAAAAATAACAAGATTTTTTTAAATAATCAAATTAAAGAAAAGGGTAAGTTAACTTATATGAATATAATTACGGAAGTCAGAAAGATATATAGTTATATATTGCATCTAAGTAGACTTAAATGTTAGTACCTTAATACAGTTATAATTTTTGGTTTTAGGGGTGGCTCCCGTTACATTTAATTGGAGATTTCGTACATTAATTTTTATAATGAATGTAAACCATTTTAGACTACCTAATCGACCTTCAAAGTAGTTTAAAAGTTGCCCCCCACCCCAGCATTTCTAAACTATAAGAGGTAACTTTCCACACTGATAGGTCATACATAAAAACCGGTCTCAGTTTATGTTAGAAAAAGCGCTGTCTTCACTTTTTTATTTGCTCTGAAACTTATTTTAAATTAGTCAGCACACAATACGACTAAAATCTATGACACGTATTCCATGAATTCATAGATCATGATCTATGCGATGCACAGTTACATAATACTATCAATATCAAAACCAATATTTCTACTCCAACAACGATAGTCATAACTAGTGCTCGGATAGTTTGGCCTTAGATGAATGTGGGATCTTCATAAATATGTATCTTTGGTGTATACTGATGGATGTGTGTTCAGAATTGAGGGAGTTGTAAATTTTCTCGAATAACCGAGCGAAAGTACACAGTTAATACGTTTAAATTTATTCCAAATGAACTCAGCGCTGACTTATGTTTACTTCCGGGAATGGGTTGGCTTTTGCCCGCGACTGTGATCGCGTATCATCATCATCCTTGACCATTTGTGTAGGGAACGATTCTTGAATTGAAAACTTATTTAGGCGCGTTGTAGAATTTTTTGAAATGGGAAAACATTGAACTTGCGACACTGTTATCGACATCGGTGCGGTTTCAGGTAGAGCGGGGTAACTTTTCGTGTGCCGCATGCTTGCATGTGCGCTATTGTTTTCACGTACTTCTATCGGCATTCCCGATGTCTCACTATTTTTTTACAAGTACGTAGCCGATTTTTAAGCTCTACCTTTGAGCGGATTTAGATCTCTCTGAGAGCTTCATTTATTTAGTGAAACATAACATTATTTCACGGCAGTTTTATGTGAGAACGTGGTATCTTACCAGTCCAGTAACATCCTAAATGTCATGTAAAATCGTGACGATAATGCTCAAATTAAACGGTTACGAAGATGATTTATAATGTAATTTAAATACATGATCATTATAATTATTCTGTACGCGATCGAAATCCCGTAACATATCATTAAAGCTGCAAATTAATTAAACATACGTAATGACTCGTGGCCTGCACACGGTACAGTCGACAATCGGCAGGGCTTACCGGTTAAAGTAGATTAAACTGATTACTCGTGTGTTGACTTTATTTACTGATTTTCATCAACATGTATAATACGACAGTAGGGCGCTTAATATGGTCTAGTGGTGTAGAGCTTGGCTCTCGGAGGTAGTTGGTTCGATTCCCGCGTCGGAATAACAAAAAATGATGTTGTCTAGTCTATTTAGGATAAAACCGGCTGACAACCTGATTGTCTGACAAAAAGATGATCCATGCGTCGGTTGAGCATCTAAAAAGTCGTCGTAGTCCTGATTGCTCGCCAGTGGTGTCGGTTATCTGTCCACGGTCCAACTGGGTTATGATAGTAAAAGAAGAGAGAGTGCTCTTGTGTTTTGCGCACGTAGGGCACTGTTAGATAACACTGAAATCGGTATAGGTAGCTAATAATCAACTATTAGCACAGCCTACAGTTCACATTGTCTACCCAGGATGGAGTTTGCATTCTCTTGTCTGCAACTCAGGTTTTTCATTAGCCTACTACGTCAAAAATGACTTTTTATGCGATTATCTGTCATAATAGATATCTGTCATAATAGATAGAATATCATCTGTCTCCATTGAAACCATTTACCGCAGTTTGCACGAGCACGAGCACGAGCTGAGTCGAGAAGGTGCCAATATATTACAATATGATACCAATTCATGAAAGGTCACATTGACACGTCGACACTTAGGGCAGCTTATCTGTAGATCGCTTATGCTAATTAAATCTTACAATAAAACGGTTTAGATATTATGTCAAAACCGCAAAATGATATTCTCATAAAGTCAAACCAACGGCAGACGCGTTTTGATTGGTCCAAGCTCTAAAATCAGTTTATGATATCAAGACGATTCATTTATAATTCGTTGAAAATAAATTGAAAGTCTAACGGCTGAATACTGGAACGAAAGTAAAATTAAGTGACGCTCAAGTCACATGCTGTCCTTGTCATTTCGGCTGACAGAGACAGCAACAGCCTGTGAATGGGAGGGCTCTATATTTTGATAAGCATTTCAGTATCCGGCCGCTAGTAGTTAAATACGAGAATTGTAGTTCTGTATCGAATAACTAACAAACATCCAATCCATATGCATTAATAATTATTTTAAATTATGAATAATATAAAAACTAATATAAATTTTAAAAATGTTATCGCATTTACTACAGTTTAAATATTTTCACACAACTTTTGCAATATGTGAACTCTAAATATTACCCGAGCGGTAGGGGCTGCTGCAAGCAAATAAATTTCTACTTACTATCGCCTATAAAAAGGTCGCAATACATATTGTTAGTTTCAAATTTGCAACGTTTTAGTTAGTTGAAAGTTCAGTAGCAAATTATTATTTTGTTTTATATTATTTGGCCACTATTTTGTGTATTTTAAAAACATTACGTTTTGTAAACTATTGTTATTCTGTTTGTTATATTTTGCTAATAACTATTAATGTAACATACTTTCTTTCATATATAATTTAGTCTTCAATAGGATCTGATAGGTAGGTAATTTAATCTTAGACTAAGATGAAAGATCATGCGATTTGTTAACCTAGTATTGTATATGTTACTGTAAAAGCTCGAACTACGGTAAATCCTAAGATTTTCCAGTAAAACCTAAGATTTACCAATTCTTAATGGTAAATGTCCAAAAAGGTTTGCGATTCGAACTTTTACCACCATTCACTTGGTAAATCTTAGGATTTACATTAAAGACAAGGTAAATGTTGAAAAAATGATGTCATTAACGTTAAGAAGAAAGAAGCTGTTCATTACAGGCGTATAAAGTGATTTGATATTTTGACTATAGGCGGCGAAGAAAAGCTAATTACGCCGATGAAGGAAGGTAATATTTGAAGGTATGCCAACCTTGTCAAAAGTAACAAGACTTTGGAAAAGGGTATTGTCATCAAGCCTATACTTCATAGTGAAATGAACTAACGTTGTCAAGTAGATCTCGTTGCTCGTAAAAAATGCTCGTCGAAGAAATGCACTTGCAAATCATCAGCATTACTTTGTAATTCTAAATGCCACAATAGCACTCCCTGTTGTAACAAGTGAAATATTTTGTTATCTTACCTATTAATTAATTACAATTATTGATAGTCTTTTTTTAAGTTATGTTTTCAAAAATATTTTTAAATAAAAAAATTAAAACGACTTCTAAAGTAAAAATACACAAAAAAGTATGAAATAAAACTTATTTTCTAAATAATTCCATTTATAAATTCAGCTAAAATTTTGACTATTTCTCTACTCAATCGTCTTTATTTTGAAATCGGTATCAGCTCAAACAGTATCCTATACAATATTTTATAGAACTCATATTCAAATTGGCTTGTACCGACTTCAAAATTAAGAAGATTGAGTAGAGTAATAGTTAAAATTTTAGCTGAATTTATAAAGGTAATTATTTAGAAAATAAGTTTTATTTCATACTTTTTTGTGTAGTTTGACTTTGGAAGTCGGTTTAATTTTTTATTTAAAAATATTTCACCCTTTTTAGTGATATATTTTGCTACGTTAATTTTTTAAATTAGGTATTGTAAATAAGATGATGATGATTATTATTGTAAGTCACAAAGTGGCATATGCTTGCAGTTCTTTAAACAATGTCAAAATTTCCAAACGCGTATCTTTAATGACTGAGGAGTTCTGTTCAGTGCTTTTGGATCCAGAGTATACTTTGGTGAAACATCTTATTTTTTTGGTAGCATATGCTTGGACTTCTTCAGTAAAAGACAAAATTACCATGTGTTTATATACATTTCGAGGAATTCCCTCGATTCCTCATGAATCGATAATTTTACTCATGTTATTTTTTTACTATTAGGAAGTATTTCAATGATTTTAAAATTACTAGTTTCTATTTATTAATAAATTAATATCCGAAATGAAAATAATTTAAATAGGTTAGGATTAGTTATTTAATTACTATCGTTTGATACCTATATAATAATATGTAGGTACCTAAGTTTTTGACCAATAGTTAATTGAAAATTAAGAATTACTCATTGTTTTATTCCTAAAACCAACATCTACCAGCTGACAGTGGTAAAACCTAACATATACAGAATTCGAATGGTAAAAGCCCGAAAAATTGAGCCATTTTCAGAAATACTTACATTTACCAACTCATGTCGGTAAATCGTAAGACTTACTCTTAAATCTTAAGATTTACCGTAGTTCGAGCTTTTACAGTAACATATATACTAGTATATACTACTATTATTTTGTATTAAATATTGATAGTATTTTTTGTATTGAAAAAGAGATTAAAAAAACAGTGGCTCTTTGGGAGGGCCGAAGTGAAGAAATATCACACAGGCAAGCATTCGGCGCGCAAGCCGCCCGCCCCGCCCTACCTCATACTAAAGGTGAATTCTGCTAAATAAAACCTGCAATTATATACAATTACAATCAAGTCCCGATACGGTAAAACTGTCAAACCGGTATTCTCGATAAGGTTAAAGCAGCGTAAAACGCGTCCTGATTAGGGGATCGAAGACCGGTCATATTTTAAAAAACCGGGTTTTTCGGTCCCAGCCATCTTCAAAACCGGGTACCCGGGTTTTTTGGGTATTTCGGGTTTTTTGTTGATTTTGTAGAATTTTGTTAGGAATGTCCTAAAATTAACTTTTATCAGCTGCTTTCTGTTGTAACAACGTAATACTGGTAAAATGTGATCCCACCACACCTTCATACCACACATTTTCATGTAAAGTAATTAATAATTTCACAAACTTTACACCTTAGTCAAAATACGTTGCCTGACGAAATGGCCATGCCACATAATTTGACTAAAGTGTAGAGTTTGTAAAGTTAGGCTTGTAGAGTTAAGGCGTGTAGAAACAGAAGTGCCTTGCCGGCCTTTTAGGAGGGAGTATGCTGCCTTCTTGAAGGTGTGCAGGTCGTAATGGTCCGGAAATACTGTTGGCGACAGTTGGTGATGAGGATGATAAATATTTTATCCCTTCGAACGATAGCGAAAAGTTGCAGCAGGTATAAGTCCGAACATTCCTCGGAGCACTCCCCGTAATATAACCGATATTTGATGCAGAGCGATGCTCATCTCTACGTAGCTCTAAGGAGTAAAGCCTGTTTGAAATACTATGGCAGTCGACAATTCGAGCGGCCCTTCGTTGGATACGATCCAGAGGGAGAAGCTGGTACTTTGGCGCTCCTGCCCAGAGATGAGAACAATATTATATGTGAGGCCGAACCTGCGCCTTATAGAGTTGTAGGCGTTGGACCGGACTGAAATACTGCTTTGACCTGTTCAGAACACCAAGCTTCTTGGAGGCTAACTTGGCCATGCCCTCCAGATGATATCGGAACTAGACCTCGCTCGATATGCTAACACCAAGTATTCCAATGCTGGAGGAGACAGTTATGGGTATGCTTTCAAAACGAGGACATACGACCATCGGTAACTTATTAGCGATGAACGCGCAAACTTGTGTCTTCGAGGTCTTGAATTGGACTAAGTTAAGTCTACCCCATTCAGAGATCTTCTCCAATGAATTCTTAATTTGAGAGACAAGTTCGTTTCGACTCTCAATGACGTTTTGCCGAGAGATGTTCGGGCGACCTGTATATAAGACATCACCCGTACTGTCGCGTCGTCATCACATAATATTATCATTGATATGCAGTATGAACAGGGCAGGCGATAGCACACCAAAGCTGTCTACCAAGATGCCAGGACTGTGCCATAAGAGCAGGTGAGCCGAAAAAGATGCGTTAAGACCGGTGCCAACTCTGGAGCACACATTTTTAACACAATGGGACGGATTCCGTTAGGCCCACTCGATTTTTGGGTATCATGGGAACGGAGAGCAATTCGCACTGAGCGCTGATGGAACCGAATAATAAATTATACCAAGTTATGAAGGTCCAAAAAATCGACGAATCGCTTCGAGAAAAGGTAGTCTGGTCTCTTACGCTTCGCTCACTCGTCCTGGCGGGGCGGGGGCACTACCGTGCCCCCAAATGTACTACATACAACATGAAAATATTATAACTATTGTTCTAAAATTCTACATTGACAATCACAAGCCACTATAACGTTCGGTTTGTGACTGTAACTGTTATAAACTGTTGTAGAATTTCATAATGAAAAAAAGCTCGAAAAAAACGAAAACCGGTTTTCAATATTTTGAAAACCGGGTTTTGTTGTAGGTCCGAAAACCCGGGTAAACCCGGGTTTTCGGTTTCGGGTAAAACCGGTCTCGATGCCCTAGTCCTGATCGGTCCAAACTTGACAAAATCAGATTATGATAATAAATCGCTTCACTGATAATACAATCAAATTAAAATTAAGTCTACTTTAAATACGAGAATTGAGGTTCTGGTGTCGGTAAAAGTGTTGCGAGTTCCAAATGCGCCTAAGTTATACCTATTTAAGAATGTCTGGCGTAAAAATTTATGGGTATATACTCTTAGTATAGCGGTTTGTGTTGTGGCGCACCTGTATAAATTAAGTTTAACAAATTAATAAAAAAAATGAAAATTAAATAACATAAAAGGTGGTTATGCTCCGTCTGACCGAAGCCCGCTATAGTAGTTTTCAGATGTTGTGTACATAGTGCCGAACTGTGAAAACTTCGATAGCGCGATTCAGGATTGTGGCGCTAATTAGTCCGTCATACATTAATCATTTATACTAAAATTTTAGCATAGCTTTCATTGGAGCTCAACCTTAATATAATCAAACAGGATCGGGGCCGCAAATTTCCACTTATGGACGTAAGTTTCGCCGATTTCAGATTTATTTTATCTTTCTACCCGAGCGTTGAAATAAACTGCAGTATCGAAATAAATTCTCACATTTACATATTAAAATTACCTAATAGGAAATGGAAACAGATAATCCTTACTAATATTTTAAATTTGAAAGTAAGTTAATTTGTTCGGTTGTTTCTCTTTCACGTAAAAACTACTTAACCGATCATCATGAAATTTGGCATAGCTATAAAGTAGACCACGGACAAGGACAATTTTTATTGCAGCAAAATGTACGGTTCCCGCAAGATTTCAAAAAAGTCGCGGGCAACATCTAGTATATTAGTTAAAATAACGGCTTTTCACGTGACAACATATTTTGTAGGATTAATCGGTTTGAGAATAAATTCGTGTGTTTTGTAAATTGTTTTTATAAAATCGGTTATCGATTAACGAACTTTAATACGATAGCGAAGTGTAAACAATATCGGTAAAAACGTATTTTTTCCTTGTAACAGCCAAATTTCGAGAACGGCGGCCGTTCACGTCAGTCACGTTTTCAATTAACTTTACGCGTCCATAACATCCATAAATAATGTTTAAAACTTTTTCACAATGATAAATTAATTTCGTTTGAGGATTTCGAGGGGGCAGGTTGCAGATGGGACAGCTGTCAACAACAAATTCTCGACGCTGAAGCTTAGAAAATGCGTTTTGGGAATCACGGGCGGAACGTCCAGCGATTTTTAGGGAGCATTTTTATACAGCCAATATTTTATACACTATACTTTTTACAGTGTCCACAGTATTAAGTAGTATTTCATGTGAATAATCTAGCTTAAGTGCTAAATTAAAGCAACAAATCTGAGGGTCAATTCTGCTAAATAAAACCTGCATTATACATTCAAGTCCCGATACGCTTGTCAAACAGTATTTTCGTAAACATTAAACTAACATATTGTATCACGCTCTGATTGGTCCATACTTCACAAAACCAGTTCATAATAACATAATTATGTCGCTTCACTTATAATACAATCAGAGTAAAATGAAAGTCTACTTTAAATACGAGAATGGAGTTTTGCCGGGAAAGTCAATCAGCAATGTTGTGTTTCTGTATTATTTTTCTAAATTCGTGTTAATTCGGTTTTTAATGTGTTATAGTGGTGGAATATTAACCATTAATTATTCGTTGAGGTGCATTAGTGTGGAAAAGTGATACATTCTACAAAATGCGTGCTAAATTGGGTTTCCCGCTAAAACTCCCTAGGAAGTTTCAGTAAAGCGTCTACCACTTTACTGAATCGACTGACTTGACTGATTGACTACCGTGACTATTTATTTGGACTTTGACTAGACTTTGGACTTGACGATTTAGAAATACAGTACCTACGTTGATGAAAATAATATACTTGACATTGGCAAATGGTGATAAGCCGACGCCATAAATAAAAAAAAAAAAAAAAATACGAGAATTCAGGTTTACTTACTTTTTACAGCTGTAAGTTTTCTGTATAAAATACATTACAATTACAGTCCAGTCCCGATTTGTTAAAATTGCATTTAAACGTGAAACTAACGTACGTCAGTCAACCTTCGATGGGCGAGTCGTACTCGCTTTGTTATTTTTTTTAAATAAGCTCCACCAACACCAGCACAAGCAACAAGTAAGCCGCGTGTGTTGGCCATCCTCCACAGCGGTGTGTCGCTCAGGTCTCAGTAAATGCGGTATTAAGCCTTCGCCTTGAGCAGGGTTTGGCATCTCTGACGAGCCGGTGTAAATATGTGTAGTTTTGTACTCGTAATACACAAACTTCAAATAGCTTACTCCTATATTTGATAACATGTTATCCCTCTATGAAAATATGTCGCAAAAAGCAATTTGAGATGCCTTTTGATGAGACGAAAGATGACGTGTCACGTGATTGAATTGAATAAAGTAAGCCACACTTATATCAATTGTTCGGGCTAGTGAAGCCTTTTTTCAATTGTATTTGTATAACAATGTAATAGTATATTCATAACGTACACGTTTCTTTCGTATGTATTAGGATTTAGGACATAGCTCAACGTTTTATTTCTTTCTTTCAGTAGTTTTGGTGTGAAAGAGGTGGTGGAGGAGGTGTGATCCAGTTAATATTATATATCTATGGTGTGATCGCATACATCCATCCATCTATCCATCCATCCTCACAAACTTTCCCATCTATACTACTTCTATACATTAGTATTACAGACAGACACACTTTCGTATTTATAATATTAATATTAATTAATATTATAAATACGAAACTGTGTCTGTCTGTCTGTTACCTCTTCACGTTTTAACCGCTTAACCAATTTTGATGAAATTTGGTACAGACATACTTTGAGTCTTGGGAAAGGACATAGGATCCTTTTTATCCCGAAAAAGTACAGTGTTCCCGAGGGATACTGTATTTACGCGGGCGGAGCCGCAGGCAACAGCTAGCTTTTAATAATGTATCTAAATACAAGCGGTTTAAAAAAATCGCTATAGCTACGCAATCGTATCATATCGACCAAAATAATATTTTATTTACCTAAATTTATTAACATTTGTACGATAATAGAACTTTTTAAGGGCAGACCAAGCCGCAGGAGGAAACCTAGCGCGGTGCAACGACTTGCTAAAAGTACTATTGTCGCGGCTAAAACGTAGCCGCTTTGTTACGGGAAGGTACACTACGGCCGCTGTATCTTGACGGGTGTGAACATAGGCTCTGCGAACTTTAGCCCATGTACAACTCGTAAAGAAAACTGTTATTGTATTATTTTTATATACCTATGTACTAATAAAATGTCCCTAATACAGTTGACCAATTAGTTCAAATAAAATAAATACGAAAACACTGAGAAACAGTTATTGCGCAACCTTCTGCGCGAAGTTCAGACTCGCCAAGATACATCGGCCGTATTGTATTCAACGCAAGTAGCGACGACTGACGAGTAATGCGGCATCACGCGGAACTCATTCGATTCATTCCCGCAGTTTCCACGCATAAATACAGCTTATTACAGCTTTGTATAGTGACTTGTAAACTATTCGTCAGTGGTTGAAAATGGCTACATGGATATACGTAAGTGTAGCATGGGTCATGCGTACCGTAACCGTACACTTTGCCGAAATAAAAATTAGACTTCTCTGTGGCTTACTCTATATAATGTCTCTGAAAATCAGTTACGGATACTTCGAGCACATGATCCACTGCTTACATATGTAAAAACGGTTAGTCAAAAAAATTATTGTCGCACTCAAAGTAAAAATTCATCTCATGTATAGGCGACTCTCCGCAAAAAAACTCGCCCATATATTTTTTTTTATGACATTTATTTTTCTGCATAATAAACGTCTTTACATAAGCAATTAATCAAATGCCCAAAACATCCGTAATTGATTTTACCAAACTTCGTATATCTATGCGAAATCTATCAAAGTTGGTCCAGTAGTTTTGAAGCCTGTTATAATACTAGCTGTTCCCCACGGCTCCGCCCACGTAAATACAGTATCCCTCGGGAACACTGTACTTTTTCGGGATAAAAAGTGTCCTGAGTTTTAGTCCAGAGCTTAAACTACTGCCATACCAAATTAATCATCAAAATTCGTTGTCGTTTTTTCGTGAAATAGGAACAAACATCCATCCATCCATCCATATACAAACTTTCACATCTATACAAATAAATAAAATTTAAGTGTCTGTTTGTAATTTCAAATTAACAGCTTTTCACTTAATACATATGAAAGTATATTCAGTACTTACAGTAAAAAAACATTTTTTAAAATTTTTATCTGTCCGTCTGTCTGTCTGTCTGTTTGTTCCAGCTAATCTCTGAAACGGCTAGACTGATTTTCGCGAAACTTTCACTAGCAGATAGCTGATGTTATAAGGTCTAACATAGGTTATTTTTATTTAAGGGTTCCGTTTAAAAAAATAGGTTCCGTTTCCATTACTTCTATGCAAACGAAGTTGCGGGCATCAGCTAGTTTATAATATTAGTAGGATAACAGACATTATTTATTTACTTACTTATTTATTATTACCACGGGTTCGCTGTACTTTTTCGGGATAATCATTGTAAGAGCGGCGCCGCACTACACAGTTCGGTGCAACTCGAAATTCAAACTCCTGCAAATCTTATTTCGTAGTGAATAAAGTTCAATTTTGAATCGCAATCTTAAAAATGCAGCGACGCGTCGCTTCTCTTAGTGAACGGACGCTTAAGCATACAATATGGCAGATAATTTAACACAGAACCCCAGTACTTGTAATTAACTTATACAGAAACCGTACATTTTTCCGGGATAAAAAGTAGCCTATGTCCTTCCCTGTGGTCTACTCTATATCTGTGCCAAATTTCATGAAGTTTCGGAGCCTAATCAAAGCAAACAAACAAATAAACAAACTTTTCCTCTTTAGTATATTAGTATCGATAAATGAATCATACTGATATCATAAACTAATTTGTGGAGTTTGGACAAATCCAAACGAATTCGACGTTGCGTTGGTTGGTTGGTTTGTGACGCTTATGAGCATACCATTTTGCAGTTACATGTCGGGACTAGATTGTAACTGTTTTATTTCAGGAATTAATTAGCAGAGTCGACATTCTGAAATACACACGATAGCACAGTACGAGTATTTTCTTTGTAATACCACTTAACAGTATCTCAACCGTTTGCTTCTATACTAGAAACGCAAGTTTTTTTGCATTGCCATTTACCAGAAGAGATTTCCTTTTGCGTATTAAGAGCGAGTGGGAATAATTGACGTCAAGTAGTAACGGATTAATGTTTGCTAGATCTTCTAAAGAGTAATTAGGCCTTTGCGGAGTCGAGAGGAGCGCTTGACACTTCTAGTACGGGAATGAGTTAATGAACCTTACCTAACAGTAACGTGTAATTATGTATCTCGACTTCTATCAAGATATTAAGTCAATGGCTGTTCCGCGGAAAAAAGTAGCGCGAAAGAAAGGAAAAAAACAAACAGATTATCGGCCAGGACACGTTTGTTAACTTCAATACTTCTTTAACTTTGCTTATTTAACGCCAGCGGTCACCATTTTGCTTACGTTTTTTTGTTAGCGCTATTTACCGCGGAACACAGCCATTGATTTCAAAACTAACAATGGGCTATGACGTAGGTACATTTTTAATTTCGTGACGTCATTAATCTTTAATTATCATTTTCTCAGTAAGCTCACATCCTACAGATATGCGACCTTTTTTTTTCCGGAGGGGAAAATGCATTACGCATACCACCCAGGCGCACCCGAGTGGTGATGTGGGACTCCCGTATAGGCTAATGAGACCCACGGTATACCCACTAAAAACCACCCCCCACCCCCCACCTCGCCGCCCTGTGACGGGGCCACGGGAACGATAAACACATCCGCGACCCCGCCGGCGGCAGCCAACAAGCGGCTCCATCCTAGGCCAGAAGGCCCCAGGCGCACCAGATGGTAGGGTGCGCCTCCCTCCTCGGCCTCCACCAGTACTGTAGCAGACTCCCCCCGAGTCTGCCACTAGGAGGCCACGGATACCAGCCACCATAACCGGTACCTGGTGGCAGATCTTAGGTACAGATATGCGACCTATATTATTGTAATTCAGGTGTAATTACGCTTACATCTAATTTTATCTTTGGTTGCCGTAGCAAATTGTTCCATACAAAATTCCCAGTGTCCTTTGGAATTTTAGTAGTTAGTAGTAGTAGTTTCAGCTCTAGTTTAACACGTAATGTTATTTGTTTTCTTGAAAATTACAGTGTGCCCGTAGAATACCGTCTTTACGCAGGCGGAGCCGCGCGAAGAAGCTAGTAGGCTATAAGTGGTAAAATGTACGATTCCTGCAGGGTTATCTTTGCGCGCACAAAGTCGCGGGAAACATCTATCTATACTAATATAATAAAGAGGAAAAGTTTGTTTGTTTGCATCGAATAGGCTCCGAAACAACTGGACCGATTTTGATGAAATTTGGCATAGATGTAGAGTAGACCACGGGGAAAGACATAGGCCGAAGGACTTTTAATCGCGGAAAAATTTACAGTTTCTGTGAAATTACCTTTTGCCCGCACAAAGTCTAGTCTGTAATAAAGTAAGAATTCATTCCTGAAAACTGTAAATGTACCCACATACGATTGTACAAATTTAATCATGCTTTATTATGTAAAGAACGCGTTAATTAAATTATTGTTTACTTTAATTAATTAATATTTGCCGATACAATCGTATTCGTGGAGGCGTGTATTTTTAATTTCGAGACGACCTATATTTAAATATTTTTAACTGATTGCACTTTATTTGTGAATGGTAGTTTTGACCCACATGCAACGAAATATTAAATGGTATCATGGTTTCTTGGGAGATTTTCCACATTTACATTACATTACATATTATTTTATCAGCGATTTCTATAGATACTACTAAGTCTATATTACACTTGTCTTGTGTAAATTGTAATACAGCATTTAAATATATACCCCCTTACTAATAAACGCTGTTTAAGCTTTGAATAGTTATACAGTGTTTTGTTCACATCACACAAGTGACATGTTTAATTCGATAGAAGTAGACAAAACACTGTATAACTATTCAAAGCTTATATAGCGTTTATTAGTAAGGGGGTAAGTATGTATGTACGTATGTATGTATGTACGTATGTATGTATGACTCATATAAATGAGTCAGTTCTCAGAAGAAACTATAATAATTAATCATAGGTTCAGCGATTTGTGTCAGTGTGACTGACGTCACGATTAGGTAAAAGTGTATGAAATATAAGGCAGCAGGAACATAACTGCCAATATCCCTGAAATTTGTGAATTGAAGGATGGAATATTAAAAGACTACATTCCTGGGGGGCAATTCTGCTAAATAAAACCTGCATTAATACAATTACAATCAAGTCCCGACATGCTTACACTCTCAAAAGGTGTTTTTATGAACGTTAAACCAACGTGAAACGCGCTCTGATTGGTCGAAACGGCATAAAATCCGTTCACGGTAACATGACGCTACACTTTCAATCCAAACAAAGTGAAGTTGACTGTTTAAATTGTTTACTTTAAATACGAGAATTGAGGTTCAGATTAAAGTTACGTTTATTACTGACTCATTAAACCTAATACGAGTTGCATGCATTATTATAACAGACTTACATATTACGCCACATGCGTTTAAGGTTAGATATACTTACTATATTGTATAATATGATGTATTATAATTAAACATGTAGCGTAAATTAATTAAGCTAAAAATATTGAAACTTTAGGAATGTTTAGACGTAGGTATGTAATGACTAAAATACACAAAAAAAATCAAGGAAACACTTGAAGCCGTTTCTGATATTCTGATTGTATCTATACAAGAATTGATGGTTTCAATTTTAGAATAAGGACCGGGTTTCAACCTCCGTTCTTAAATCTACACGGAATAAACCTTTCGATATGCCATTTATAGTGAAGATTGCTATTATATGTTTGTGTATGTTAGTCTTTGAGTATCCATATGGTTGGATACTCAAAGATGTTACTGCTATGTAGGTACATAATAGCTACATATGCCGTTGAAATAAATCAGAGCACTTTACATTTTTCCGTATTTTGGAACGGTGTCGCAGTAACAACTGCCGTGTGTTGTATGCCGAAAAGATTCCATCTAATGACATTATAATGGTACCCTTGATGTTCAGGGGTTTCGCAGAATGGATAACATTTTGTAATAGTAAACGAAAACTTTGAAGCCAGTGATAACTTTTTAATATACTACATCTATGTATTTCATAAAGCATTCTGCATTTTGCCCTTTTTTCAGCGATTTGATCTACAAAGTCTAAAAGTCAGCAAATAGTTATATCTTTATTAAATGTTAATAAGTTTTATAAGGTAACTAGATGTTGCCTGTGACTTCGTACGTGCAAAAGTAAATTTCACAGAAACCGTAGATTTTTCTGTAATAAAAAGTATGTCTTTGTCCTTCCCCGTGGTCTACTCTACATCTGTGCCTAATTTCATCAAAATCGGTCTAGTAGTCGAAGCCTTTTAAATGCAAACAAACAAACAAACTTTTCCTCTTGTTTTACAGTTATACTAGTTGTTGCCCGCGGCTCCGCCCACGTAGATACAGTATCCCTCGGGAATACTGTATTTTTCGGAATAAAAATAGCCTGTTATCATGAGCCTATACTACTAAGATACCAAATTTCATCAAAATCCGTTCAGTAGTTTTTCTGTGAAAGAGTAACAAACATCCATCCATCCATCCATACATCCTCACAAACTTTCACTTTTATAATATTAGTAGGAAGGCTAATAAGTTTTTTTTCTATTAATGATTCTAAGTTAATTAATTCTGTCAGTTTAATTTTCAAACGCTACTTAAATTTAAGGGGTCCCTAATCGCAGGCTGTCACTGTCTCTGCGTGTCAGAGTGACAAGGATAGCAAATTCAAAGCCTTCTAGAGCCGATAATATGATTTACTAGATATTGCTCGTAATTTTGTGCACGAAAAAGGAAATCCCACGGTAATCATTCACTTTGCCGCGATTAATATATGTCGCCTATCATCTCCGTAGTCTACTCTACATATTTGCCAAATTTAAACAAAATTGGGCCAGTAGTTTTGGAGTCTATTCAATACATTATAAGATAAAGATTTTGTCTCCGTAGCCTAGTGGTTAGAGTTTGACTCTCGACTCGGAACTCGTGGGTTCGATTCCCGCATTGGAACAACAAAAAATGATATTTCCAATTTTGGTTAGGATAATGCAGGCTGATCACCTGATGTGAAAGGTCGGACCTGCGCCTGATCTCTCGCCAGTCGTGTCGGTTATCCGTTCCACTGGATTACGAGAGTAAAAAAAGACAGAGTGCTCTTGTGTACTGCGCACACATTTGGACACTATAAAATTCTCCTGCGTAACTGGCTTGGTTTCAATGAAACCGGCCACTGTCACCGAGATCGGTGTGTTTATTATATTAACATTTTTAGGGTGCGTACTGTGTAGATACCTACTAAATAGAAAATATATTTGTATAACGACCTTAGAAATCTATTGTATTTACTGACTAGTAAATGCTGACTAGCATTTGTTATATTTTGAAAATAAAATACAAGTAAAAATAGTAATTTGAGTTCAAGATTTGAGATAGCAACGTACCTAATGACATTATAATGACCAATACAAAATATTTGAACCTTGCGATAGCAAAATAAGACCGCGTTGGAAAGCCTAAAAAATCGATGATGTATTATAATTTATATTAGATTTTTTTATCAGAAGTCATGCTTCAGCGCGCATAGTAGATGAAGAGCTACTAGCAAATTAAGAGACCTCAATTCTCGTATTTAAAGTAGACTTAATTTTACTTTGTTTGGATTGAAAGTGTCGCAAAATGTTACCATGAACGGATTTTATGGCGTTTCGACCAATCAGAGCGTCACGTTGATTTAACGTTCATAAAAACACTGTTTGAAAGTGTAAGCGTATCGGAACTTGATTGTAACTGTATTAATGCAGGTTTTATTTAGCAGAATTGACTATCAGGTATTTGAGGCAAGCTGAAACTTTATCCTATACATTTCCTATTGTACCTCAACACGAGATCGGTCTGGCTGGTCAGAAGCAGAGCTAAGGCAGTATACAAAATTTTTAAAATGGAAGTACCGAAGAGACCATGTGACCATGACGTGGGTAGACGAAGGGACGTGGGACTATGACCAGTAAACAGTTATATATATAAATTACCAGGAGGTTATTAAAGGTTTAAGTTGGTTAAGGTTTTCACCAAGTGGCGGTTAAGGGTTAAAGATACTAACAATGTACTTGTAACTTCTTTTGTGTGCTCGGTAATTGCTTACAAGTAGACGATCTCTCTGCTCGTTGTTGACTTAAAAAAATCGATAAACTAACTTGTCAATCTTCAGTGGTCATTCACCCTAATCACTGAACTGTTACCTAATCGTATAAAAACAACGATAAAATCTGACGACTACAATTTTCCGTGAACTTTTCCACTGTCAAAATTTATCTATTAAATATTCAATACCACAAAAACTCTGTATCTAAGTACAGTAAAACCATGTTGCTAATTGCCTGCCCTCGGCAATTTGTTATTCTATCGAAATTTTGCAAATCGAGTTTGCAAATTCAACTACACTTACCTCTAGGTATTCATTCTATAATTCCTCCTTAATATTATAATACATGCGAAAGTAATACTATCATCTGATTAGACTTTGAAAAAACACCTAGTTTTGACCTTAACCGTTACAAAATAAAACCTTAATTATCTGTTTCATACTCAAGTGCCTATCATTAGTTTATAACTATTAGTATAATGTTAGAAACAATTGTTTGGAAACAAATTTTGTGATCTAATTTCTAAACAAAACTAATTTGAAATTAGTTGAATTCTAATTAGTATGATAGGTAACCTAAATATCTCTAATAGGATTCAAAGTGTCAAGAATATTATATTCAGTGCATTGAGAGTGAAATTAGTTTTAGGGTATGAAAATTAGGTTGATTAGATTAGTAAAGTAACAAAATGCTTTTGTGGTTTTAGGAAGAGAAAATAGGATAATAAATATTTAAATACTAGATATTGCCGCGACTAACCGTGCATTTTTCCGCGATAAAAAGAAGCTTATGTACTTCCCCGTGCTAGGTAGTCTATGTTAGGCCCATCATAATGTGTCCAGGGCCTCTAGTCAAGATGCATTCGATAATTTCGACGGCGAACTTCGTAATCAAAAATGTATGGGATTTGACATAAGTCATCGTTAAGTGAAATATCGCTTGCGATGCGTTATGTTAAATCTCATACATTTTATTTTCGAACTTCGACGTCGAAATTATCGAATGCAGCTTGACTAGAGGCCCTGTACTTTCGAAGCCTATTCGATTCGAACAAAGATACAAATATTTCCTAATGAATCAATTAATGAATATCCTTTGTTGAGGTTACCAGAAGCCAAAAAAAAAAACTTAAGGGGTTTGTAGATTTTGAGGACTAAGAATGCAAGTATACGGCACTTGCGGTGTAAATGCTTTCCAACAGGCGATCGATCTGCTCGTTTCTGATACTTTTTGTTAAAAAAAAAAAAAAATTAGGTTGTGTATTAATAGTACATTACGATACGCGTGACCTAAGTTGCCTATTACTGCACGGCGTGAAGTTAGCGCCCGAGCGGAGCGAGGGTGGTAAACGCCGTGCAGTAATAGACAACTCAGGTCACAAGTATCGTATATTATTTTATAGCAAGTGTGACAAAAACCCGCACTTTACGCACGTAAAGTGCGGGTTTAGGTCACGCCGTGCTATAAAATAAATTATTAATGCTATAAGTGATTTCGACTTAAGAGCTTCTTGACTTTGAGAATCATTGGAGAATTTGGGCGTAAATGTTATATTCTAGAAAAGATGATCGTTCCACTATCATCTATTAGGCTTAACCTTTCCGTTGGAACTGCGAACATAAAGATTCACGACGGTTCAGACGTTAGGCCCAAGATATTGATTACGTCGATTACGTTTTATGATAGGAGATAGACTACTATTGGCTCTGTATAGCGGTAGTAGACTTTTTATAAGAATTTAGAAGGAAAAGGAATGAAAATAAAAAAGGAATCAAAAATTTTACTCAATTGAATCAATTAAATCCAAGCCTTTTTTCGGAAGTTCAGCAGAAAAAGCTACCACTGCTAAAATATTATGATGTAGGTACGAGTATACTGAATCTGGAAAGTATACAATCTTCTTATTAGACTGTTCTACAAAAAATATATAATGTGATTTTTGATTAAATGATGAATATACATACTAATAGTATGGGGTCAATCAACACCTACTGTTAATATACTTCTAGAAGGTGTTGGATCAATAAATACGGAAACATTTTTGATTCAAGTTTACTCTTTCATTATTTTGGTTGCAATATACAAATTGTATTCTGTTCGAATCTTATACTTTGAACGGAACAATCTTGTATATATAATAGGTTTCTCTTAAACCTCTGCAAGTATTGCCATTTTTAATATGCAGGGAGTTTTGGGGGAGTAAAATCTATCAAGCTAGGTCTTATTTCTGGGAAACTGTGCATTTTAAAGTTTTTTCTTCCGGAGTGCAAAAAAAATCGACTCTATTGTGTCAATCCGATTGGCAGATTGGTATGACTTATGTTTATGTATAACTAGCTGTTCCCCGCGGCTCCGCCCGTGTAAATATAGTGTTTCTCGGGAACACTGTACTTATTCGGGATAGAAAGTTTTAATTCAGAGCCTAAACTACTACCATACCAAATTTCATCAAAATCAGTTCCTACTGAACGGATTTTTTTTGCGTGAAAGAAGAACAAATATCTATCCATCCATACATCCATCCATCCATTCCTCACAAACTTTCACATTTATAAAATAAGTAGGATTTTTGCTTTATTCGGAATGTGTCGGGTTCGAATCCCGGTCAGATGAATATGTTTTTAAAATTTTTAATTATCCTCCAGTTACCCAGGTAGGTACTTTTACTTCAGCTAACATGCCCAGAGGACCCAGAGGTATTCATTTTAATAAAGCTTAAATAACATAAATACACTCATATATCATATCTGCACGGGAACCACACAAAAATTAATTTACAACACTCATTCTTAGTCAGGTACAATATGAGAGAACATTACTTAAGTAAGTTCATTTACTCCAACAATTCGCACCATCTAATTTCAACTTTGTACCCATGGGGTAGAGTTTAAAGTTGGAGGTTTAGAAGCTAAAGACACGTGTAATATCAGTGTAAATTCATGGCAGGGACGCTTTGGCCGGTCCCAGTCCTCATTTTCACATATTTTCTTCAGTTTTATCCCACCTGCTTAATATAGTGCTAAAGAAAAAGGCTCTAAAGGGAATTTAATGGAATGCTTTTAAAAGTGAGATTTCTAGACACGATAGGGATGGGAAGTATTGTTACCTTTTTTTCTTTTTACCCGACTTCGCCAATAAAACGATTTAACTGTGGGAGAGCCACGCTTCGGCATGAATGGGCCGGCTCGACCGGGTAAATACCACGACCTCACAGAAAACCGGCGTGAAATAACGCTTGCGTTGTGTTTCGCCGAGTGAGTGAGGTTACCGGAGGCCCATGGGGATGATTGGGGATTTTAAGGACCAGGAACGCAAGTCGCAGCACCAGAGGAGTTACGAGTGTCCATGGGCGGTGGTAATCGCTTACCATCAGACGATCCGTCTGCTCGTTTCCTGGTTCATTACATTAAAAAAAAAATAGGAGGGTTATGTTTTCGAGAGTAAGTATAATTGCTTGGAACGCTCTGCGGCAACAGTATTGATGGATTTTAGCTTGAGAATAACACTGGATACATCAAAATTACCTATTTGATGCAATCGGGTTTTTGTTTTTAATTAATAGAGAGTTTTACCTTACAATAAAACTTACCTATTATTTTTCCTGAGATATCCGGAATCCATCTTGAGTCAAGCACCCGTCTTTCTGTCGATTTCCGGCTACTTACCTCCTTCCACGTACGGCAGATGGCGCTAGTGTCGCGGATTTGAGACGGTTGCGCGCCTAACTGACTTTCTTCATTATGAAGCTCGAGATGTACCAGGTAGGGATTACCTGGATTCCGGATATAAGGAAAAATAATAGGTAAGTTTTATTGTAAGGTAAAACTCTCTATTATTTGTTCCGTCTTCGATATCCGGAATCCATCTTGAGTGATGTGTTTGTTATCTCCTGGTATACATACTGCAAATTTAAGGAATTTGAAAATGATGCCATAATGTGTTATTTGAATACATCATTTAATATTAATTAGACTTAATTACATCAATTCAAAATTTTTACTTAGGTCCAAAATAATTAAAAATAAGAAAGAAAAAGCCTTTCTCACATTGATCAATATTGGATTACATCAATCCACCCGAGATCAGCCAGGCCTCCAGGTTGATTGATTCTACTGCAGGAGGGCGCTTGCCTGTGACCGTGTCGATCAGTACATTGCGTAGATTCGGGATTGAGTGTGGTATCTGTAACGCTCGACGTTGTAAGTCGCCTCGCCAAAAAACTTTGTTCCACTTGGGTACTATGAGAATGTATCGACCAATTTGCGTGTTCAAATGAGCTAATACTTGCGGAATTAGGTTTGGTGGTGGAAACAGCCACGCTAGATCGAACCTCCACTGGCGACTCAAGGCATTGTAGAACTGTGCTCGGGGGTCCCGTAGATTTAGTGTCGCATAGCTCGGAACTACGTGGGCTGTCGCGGACGCAAAGAGATCGATTTGTGGCATCCCCCACATATGAAAGAGCATCGAAGTCGCTGCTTCTGTCAAATGCCATTCTGGGCATTTCTTCCCTCGAGACACCGCGTCTACGTCTCCGTTAAATCTCCCCGGGAAGTACTGTGCTGTCAAAGATATATTAAACTCGTCCAGTAGCGAAAGAAGTTGTTGTGTCAGTTGCAGTAACTATTTGGATTTCGTACCACCTTCCTTGTTAATGTAGGCAACTACAGTGCAATAGGGTATTATCCTATGATGAAAATATACATCAGATTGTTGATATTTTATCGCTAAATATTAATTTAAACCACTTTAACCAACTTTTTACATAAAAATATGTATGATTTTTATAAAATATCAAAAATAAAATTATGAATTTTTCACGTTTGACCACGTGACTAAAAACGCACGAGATTGGAATGTGACGTCATATTCTTGTACTTCTTCTTCTTTTTTTTTTTTCTTAATGGCCTCCCGATTTCCATATAGAATGGCCAGCATCAGAATCATTAACGTCATGCGTCAGCGAGTAATAGCCACTTTTTCCCATTTCAGCGTTCTTTGGTATGGTTACAGAGATTTTCCCCGGTGTTTTAATAGATGTATTAGTGCACTTTGGCACTGCGCACCATTTATAAGGCATTTTTTAAAGGGCTTAAAACATTTATTTACAACGTAAACAGTAGGTATTTGGCATTTTCAGTGTAATTTGACACTTGACAGTTACAATGTTACAAGAATGTGACGTCATGACACAGTAATAAAGCGTTTTCGCGCCTATAATATTAATTTAAACTTTTAGGCTAATTTGCAAGGAAAAGAAAGAAATTCACGAAGAATGGTTCAAACTGCCAATGTATTTTAGTATTAGGAACGATTTGACATACCTTTTAAAAACTTGGAAAATACCCTATAGTCCGTCTGTAATAATACCTGTGCATTCTGTAGTTGATGGCTCTCCTGGGCGACCGCTGCGTGAACGGCGTACAGCTCTTTCAGGTTTACGTGCCAATCTTTTTGTTCCTGCTTCCACCTTCCTGCCATCTTCTTTTCTCCAAGCTGCGCACCCCAACCGATGTTGGACGCGTCGGTCGTTAGGAAGTGAGTTATCGGGTTCGGGTGTATCGGTAATGTCCCGTCTGCTTCCTTTATCCACCAAACCATCTCCTGTAGCGCAGGGTCAGGTATAGAAGATTTTCGGTATGGATGTTTGGTGGACAGATGTCGACTGTAGACGACCTCGGCGAACGACGAATGTGGCGAAGTTGAGTCTTCCCATTAGGGACTGGGCCTGTCTGAGAGACCAACTGCCAACCGAAATTTGGTGCTGAAGTGCCCTGCGTAGCGTTAGGCACTTGGGCTCCGACAAGGACCTCGTGTTGTGAGTGGTGTCCCAGGTGACGCCCAGAAATTCTAGGCGTTGCGTCGGAGCCAGCACACTTTTCTCCCAGTTCACCATCCAACCGAGTAGCTTCATCGTGGCGATGGTAAAAGCTACTTGCTCGGTCAAATGGTCGACGGACTGATGGGCTAGGAGGAAGTCGTCCAGATAGACCACACACCTGATGCCGTGAGACCTGAGGTATTCGGCGACCCAATTGGTTAAGGTAGCAAACGTTCGTGGTGCTGACGCCAGACCAAAGGGTAGGCAGGTCATTTGGAGCAGTTCGCCTTCGTAGCTCATCCTCAGGAACCGACGGTGCTTCTCGGAAATGCTCAGATGAAAGTACGCTTGGCTTAGGTCTAGCTTCGCCATCCAGTCTCCTTTCTGCAAGAAACTCGGTACTCTAAAGTGGTTGAAAAGTTGAAAGGGCTTTATTTCCAGAAATTGGTTGAGCGTCTTCAGATTGAAAATCGGCCGAAAGCTGTTGTCTGGTTTAGGCACTAGAAAGAAGGTCGAGATATAGCTGGGAGTGACCTCGGCCCTCTCTAAGATTCCTTGTTTCAGCATGCTCTGAATTTGTTGTGACATATCGAAGCTCTTTTTGGTCTCGTATGCTTTCAAAACCGTCTTTCCCGGATAAATTAAAGGTGGTTTTCGAATGAACGGTATTAAAACCCCTTTCAAAAGTTGACAAATGTGATCCGGTACTCCTAACCTTTTCCAAACACGCTGATATTTCACGAGACAGTCTCCTCGAAATTTCGGCCAGTCATTAGTGATATCGGTTACTTGGTGAACTTGCTTTTGTTCGCGGTTTATTTCTGCTATCGCGCTTGTTTTTATAGTTTGATGCATATATAGCTCGTTTATTAGATGGTTGTTCCGATTTTCGATTGTTTGGTTTTGATTTGTTGTACGATCGAAAAAAAAAACGTGTCGGACTGCTTATGATTAGCAGAGCTAGTAGCAGAATAATGGGCAGGTGCAGCGCGTCCCGTGTAACGGTTTTGTGTGGATGGACCTGCCATGGGAGCGTGCTTATCGCCCCCCCCAATTTTTTGGAGGTACGACGATAAAATGTCTTTATCGAATAAAAATTCTCCATCTGGAGGAATTTTTTGTAACGCACTGCTGTGATATTCTTCAGGTATTGTCTCAACACTGCTTCTCTACGCGCGTTAATATAATCGGCCCGTCGGCCGCATACAATTTGTAAAATATCGTCCGAAACTTTTGTGTAACCGGATTCCTTATTAAACAATTGTTCAATTTTATCAAACAAAGATGTAGGAGTTAAATTTTTATCATTATCCGTAGCCCAATTTATCAACGACTGTAAATTACTACGTAACTCGTCCTTTTGCTTTAAAATAGCATTTGAAATCGAAGCAAAACTACGTTCGGTTAAATAGAGGCGCAATGACCTTTCGTCCGTAGCCGATGGGGCGAAACGCCTAAGTTCGTCGTTAACGTTCATCTCGATAAAGCCCGGAACAGTAGCATATTTCTTTTGAGCGTCCGAAAAACGAATACAATTCCAGTCGCTACTCTTAAATTTTTGTAAATCAAAAATTCTCTTATAATGTTCGTCATTCGATTTTGGAAACAAAGGATCTTTCACTGTAGTGAATAGACAAATTTAACACTTGCGCAGGCTTTTGCGGCGGCTGCAACTCGAGAGTATTGTTCGAAACCGCGGCGGGAATATTTATCGAACTACCGCCCGTAACGTTTATGTCCGACGCATGCACTCGCGTATCACTATAACTACACGCGATTAAGTTAGTCAAATACGAAACTTGTTGCGATAAATGTTCAAATTGTTCATTACTCACATGGCGGGAACGTTTACTTACGGTGCGGAAACGTTTGTTTCCGCGTGGGTCCGAATCGACCCCATGCTCCAAAGACGACGATGACGATGAATTGTCCGTAGATTCTCTCGAACGGGAAGACTTCCTCTTACGCGGAGTGGAATCCTTTGACTCGCTCATGATTTCGTCTTCCAGTGGAAGGAGATGCTACATTTATCGCGAAGTAAAATTACGAACACGTGTTCGGCAAAGAAAATCTTTAATCGCGAAAATTTATTATTAAATACTAAATATGATTTCACTTTTTATCATTACTTTCAAATTAAATGATATTAAATTGTAGCAATTAGCAAAATTTACGTAACAAAAATTTTTTGCCGATATTCACGACATGAAAAACGACGCCATAATGAAGAAAGTCAGTTAGGCGCGCAACCGTCTCAAATCCGCGACACTAGCGCCATCTGCCGTACGTGGAAGGAGGTAAGTAGCCGGAAATCGACAGAAAGACGGGTGCTTGACTCAAGATGGATTCCGGATATCGAAGACGGAACAAATAACAGTATTTTGCACTATTATAATTAATATATGTCGGCGCAGGTGTTGTTGAACATGCTGTTTGTCATGCCCACGTGCAATATTACTCATAGAACCACTCTGACAACTCATGAATCCGCAAAGTGGGGATACCCCACCATTCGCCCTTTCTGTGAAGTGGGGACTGCTGCGTGTTCGCCAGGAAGATTATTATTACCGGGACGTTGGTCCAAGCAACATCTCTTTATTAAAATTGTTATTAATTAGCTCGTCAGAATCATTATATTTCTTTTGTTATAATTATAATTGTTCAAGTTTAAAAGTTAAGTAGAGTTTCGTTTTATAAGTGTAAAAGTTATTCTAAATGTTGCAAGATGGATTTTGATAATTTCAGTTATCCTATGAATAAATGTTATTAAAATAACGAGAGTTTTAATCAAAATAAACGAGTGAAATGTCAAAAGGTAGGTCTGGTGTTGACCTTCCGCAACACCAGAAGATGAATAAATGCAATCAAACCTGAGTCCCTCCGAAATCAGAAGCGGGACGGATCACAGGTCCACTCAATAATCATCAGCCCACTCAAGGTATGTACTATACAAGTTGCCGCTCGACCAGGCATAAGGTGAACATCGCTTAACTTCATCGTTTAATCGTGCAGACGCACACATTTATGAGTAAATACGTAGTTCAACCACATCTGCAATCGTTGCAGTCACTTCCTTTGTGTTTAATTGTTTTGAGGTGAAATAGTGCAAAATGAGTGCAAAGCAAAATGTTCAGGAATTGGTCGAGCATGAACTTTTTGATATTGTACCTACTAAATTGCAGTTCCAGCAGTCACCCTAGAGCTTTAGGGTTTAGAACTTCAGACAATGTGTAGTTAGAAAATCATCAATTTCATCTTTTCGTTTTAGCTGTTATTAACATTCAAGTTTATTAAAAAATAATCTATCCATTGTAATTTGCGACATATCAGGTGATCTAAAATAAAAATAATTTTACAAAGGAAAAAGTAAGCTTGATAACTACCGTTGCGGTTAAAGAGTAAAATATGCGTTTAGTACTATCGCAAATACTCGATTACGGAGACCATAAGACCTAGCAACAATATCGCAAACATATCAGAAATTTGGATAGTCTCATGTCACTTGACATATTATTTACTATAATCAAACCAATAATGTATGCTTTATAATAATCCGATCAAGTGAAATTGCGTAACGGTTTCGAATGACGCGTACATGTTAATTTGAAAATTCATTTTTATCGAAACTATTTCTTCTTGTGGTCTAATGCATTGCTAAAGTGAGTATTCTACTCCACTATAGCCAGTCCGGTTAACTCAGTTTAGTTTTTAATTAAAATTGGCAAAATGTATTTTATGGCGTTTGTTAAACCCTGTGTTAGTTACTCGTAATATTGTGTGATTACCTGATGGTATCGTTGATAGTGTTTCTTAGTAATTTTTAGTTTAATGGTGACTCAAAACATTATTTACTTTATTACCAAATGATTAAAAAAAAGAGAGAAAAGACAAAATGCCTTTTTAATATTTTGTTTTATTAATTACATTGAGTTTGTAAATTTTAGTTTTTATATGCGGGATAAGTTGAGTTTTTTATGTATTTGTAAAGACCTCGGTAAGAGGACTGCTTCGCAGGTAGACTTTGACCATTAGTAAGTCAAACAAATATTTACAAAACTGTTCAGTTCAGTGTTTTGTTTAACCTATAGTTTATTATAAAATTAATTTATAATATTATAAACGCATACTATTCGCATCACAATACTTAGGTGTATTTTTAAGTTTAAAGCTTGATGGATACCTAATATTGATAATGACATTTGATGTTAGGATTAAAATAGCAAAAGGAGGTAGTTTGTTTCGATATGACGTCTGAAATATTGATTAATTTCACTCGCTACTAATAATTACCGATGTTTAGTGATTTCAGTTGTGTTCTAATAGATTGTTTAATAATGTGTTCGATTTTATAACGACATAGTGGTAGATTATGCAAATAACAATTACAAAAAAATCCTTTAGATTTGCTGAGTTTTTATAAACTTTAGCCTCCGGAGTCCAGTGGTTTAGAGCTTGGCTCTCGACTCGGAGGTTGTGGGGGCGATTCCCACCTTGGAACAACAAAAAAAAAATGATTTCAAGTTGCAGGCTGATAGCTTGATTGTCTGACAAGAAAGATGATCCATGCGCCTGATCTCTCGCCAGTCGTGTCGATCATCCGTCCCACTGGATGCACTATAGAATAACGCCTGCGTGGCTGGCCTAGTTTCGATGAAACCGGCCTCCGTCACCGTAATCGGTGTGGGGAGCTACTGTCCTACTGATGTTATAAATGTGAAAGTTTGTGAGGATGGATGTTTGTTACTCTTTCACGTAAAGACTACTGAACAAATTTTGATGAAATTTGGTATCTTAGTAGTTTAGGCTCTGGATTACAACATAGGCTACTTTTTATCCCGAAAAAAAAAACAATGTTCCTGAGGGATATTGTATTTACGCAGGCGGAGCCGCGAGCAACAGCTGGTTATTTGCAGTGCCAATTTAATAAATTTTTCTTGCATCATAGTTTTAGATTGGATGGATGAAAAAAAAAATCCTTAATTTTAAATATTGGAAGTTTATACCTACGTTATTTTAAACATTTAAAATCAACAGGCCAAGTATATTTGAAACATGTCATGGTTTGGCGCTTTAAATGAAATTTATTTAATTCTTTTGGAATACGAAATTAAATACGTACGGTTATAATCCACGACGGACTTAATATTAGCACTCTTCTTTCATTTTGGCACATTGCTATCGAAAAGAAAATAGAAAATGTTATATTTCTATTTACATTCTGATTGATTATTTATGTCCAAGGGTGCCTTAATATTGCTGGTATTGTTTCTGAATAAAAAGTAGGTAATTATTTTTCTACTAAAGTAAGTAATTAAATAAATTGTAAGTATCTAATTAAATAAATTGATCACTAAGCAATGCTGACAAAGTTTGGAATCTCGAAAAAGTTATGTTCCTTTATAACATTGGCATAGATTTTATAAGCTTTGTTTAAATTTTTTGTTTCATTTGGAATCTATTTTGGTTAGCAACATGACACTAAAATTATAAAGGGATGTCTATAAATAGCTCTAGTCCAAAGTTTAAGATGAAATTTAAATTATTTAAATTGAAAGAAGTTTGGTCAGTTAAGCTGTGTTAGCAATAAAAAATCAATTCTCAAGTGCCTTACGCACGCTTGTTTAAAAGGTGGTTTCACTATTTTCATTGCGTGCTTTACAACTGACTGTCGTTTTATAATATGAGTTAAAATGATTATGATATTTCATTATAAGTATATATGTGACATTTGGACTATAGACTAACTTAAAAATAAGCCTTCACCCTGGGCAATAGTAGTTATGATGAGATTATAATAGTAATTGGGTATTTATCTACATGTGAAAATTAAAGATAAAAAGAATTAGAATTATATTTATTTACACTTTACACTTTTTGCACAATGTATGGCTTTATGCCATAGGGCATTTTCTACCAGTCAACCATAGGGTGGAAAAAGAGACAAAATACAAAGGTGCTTACCATCTGGATTTTTAGTGTGGTTTTGTAGTTACATATATTCATTTCGAGTTCGCAAAAAGTTGAAATATTCTTTTACAATATTAGTGTAAAAATTGGACGGTGTTTTGGTTTAAAATGTGGGATTTTGTATTGAAGATTCTTAGAATCTGCACCAATTTCCATGAAATTCGATATCCGAGCAAGTAAATAAAAAGTATTGCATACGTGTTTTATAGTTTTTGAAATATGTCTCCTTAAGGAGTGAAGCGGGGTCCAAGGTTTGTGAAATGAAATATTAACTGCTAAACGGGTGGCGTTGAATTTGGGCGCGTGAATTGTTGTTGTTGTATCGAAGTCCCTTGAAGAAGAATTTTTCGAAATACATATCTCATGGGGTTGCAATGGGGATCCGCGCGGACGGGGTCGTGAGCTAAGGCTAGTCATAGATAAATGACATTGTATCTTTAAAATAGTTTCCATTTAAGTAAAGGATGGCCGATAGCATCCGACTGTTTTATTTAAATATGAACAGTTTTAATAAAAGTTTCGAGAATAAATGTTGGGTCTCTGAAATATATTTAAAAATCTAAAATCTTATACTATAAATGAGACAATCTTGTGTGTTCAAATTTATCAAATTCTCGTAAACTGGCTACTTAGTTGCTCCGCTTTCGCAATCATTGATTTGGGAGACTTACACCCGGTTTCTGAAAGGCTGATCAACGCAATAATTACCTAATCAGCGGTCAAATCTCTTGTCAAGAGTAAATTGAGTTGCAAAAAGCTTGATCAGTCGTTTGATTTGATCACCGTGTTAGTTAAAAAAACTAATGCCAAAACTCATGTCAAACGCTGTTTTCGGTTTCTGGAAAGTTATTTAAGGCGTAATCATAGATTAATCTATTGTTAAATCTATTGTCAACTGATCAAAGTATTTCGGTGAATTAACTTTTAAAAATATTAGTTTTTCTATGAGTTTTTCCCATTTTTCCACTGATATTGTTTACAGAAGGTATTTAAAGTGTTTTTACTAAGTTAATTTGGCACATTTACCTAAATTAGGTATGTAGGTACATATTATAAATATATTTAATAACTCCCCACACCGATTTCGGTGACGGTGGCTGTTTTCATTGAAACCAGGCCAGTAAAGCAGGAGTAATTTTTATAGTGCCCAAGTGTGTGCGCAGTACACAAGAGCACTCTCTCTTCCTTTACTCTCATAATCCAGTGGGACGGACCGACACAACTGGTGAGGGATAAATATATAGGTATAGTATATATAATATAACAGCCTCCGTGGTCTAGTGGTTAGACCATTGGCTCTCGACTCGGAGGTCGCGGGTTCGATTCCCGCGTTGGAACAACAAAAAATGTTTTCAAGTTTGGTTAGGACAATGCAGGCTGATCTCCTGATTGTCCGACAAGATGATCCATGCGTCGGATGGGCATGTAAAAAGTCGTACCTGCGCCTCATCTCTCATCAGTCATGTCAGTTATCCGTCTCACTGTGTTATGAGAGTAAAGGAGGAGAGAGTGCTCTTGTGTACTGCGCACACACTTGGGCACTATAAAAATTACTCCGGCGTAACTAGCTTGGTTTCAATGAAAACAGCCACCGTCACCGAAATCGGTGTGGGGAGTTATTAAATATATTTATAATATGTACCTACATACCTAATTTAGATAAATGCGCCAAATTAACTTAGTAAAAACACTTTAAATAGGTACCTTCTGTAAACAATATCAGTGCTGCTCTTGTGTACTGCGCACACACTTGGGCATTATAAAATTACTCCTGCGTAACTGTTTTCAATGAAACCGGCCACCGTAACCGAGATCGGTGTGAGGAATTATTATTATTATATTATAAACGCTTCAACTAGATTTCTAACTAGATTTGCTCTATGCCTGATATGATTAATCTAATTGAATAATAATGTGTATTGTAAATAAGTAATTCATAAAACTTTGCTTACATTTTCATTAGCAACATTTTGCCTGATGTTTCTCTCTCTTACTACTTCCTTGTAATATTTGTCAAGAAAAAGTTCGAAATTGGCGGGCTAACGAAAAACGAACGAATATTTCACTGTAAATTTACATTATTCTTTTACTTAATGGCAATCGCGGTTGCAAAGGTTTTGCATCATTCTGCCAGAAATTTACATTAATTTCACTCTTTTCAACGAAATATTGAACGTAAAATTGGACGCCACACACGTGTGATTATGTTAAAAATCAAACTACGTGTTATGTCAAGATGATCAATGATTAATAAATTTTTCACTAATTAGCGTTTCAGAAACGCAAATTGATTTAACTATCTTGTTAACTTAACAAACGCGTTAGTTGATCAACTATTTGATTAGCCTTTCAGAAACCGGGTGTTACACCCGATTTCTGAAAGGCTGATCAACGCCAAAATTAACTAATCAGCGGTCAAATCTCTTGTCAAGTGTAAATTGAGTTGCACAAAGCTTGATCAGTCGTTTGATTTGATCAACGTGTTAGTTAACAAAACTAATGCCAAACCACATGTCAAACGCTGTTTTCGGTTTCTGGAAAGTTATTTAAGGCGTAATCATAGATTAATCTAATGTCAAATCTATTGTCAACTGATCATTGTATTTCGGTGAATTAACTTTTGAAAATATTAGTTTTTCTATGAGTTTTTCCCATTTTTCCAGTGATATTGTTTACAGAAGGTATTTAAAGTGTTTTTACTAAGTTAATTTGGCGCATTTACCTACATTTGGTATGTAGGTATATATTATAAATATATTTAATAACTCCCCACACCGATTTCGGTGACGGCGGCTGTTTTCATTGAAACCAGGCCAGTTACGCAGGAGTAATTTTTATAGTGCCCAAGTGTGTGCGCAGTACACAAGAGCACTATCTCTTCCTTTACTCTCATAATCCAGTGGCACGGACCGACACGACTGGTGAGGGATATAGATATAATATATATATAACAGCCTCCGTGGTCTAGTGGTTAGAGCATTGGCTCTCGATTCGGAGGTCGCGGGTTCGATTCCCGCGTTGGAACAACAAAAAATGTTTCCATATTTGGACAATGCAGGCTGATCTCCGGATTGTCCGACAAGATGATCCATGCGTCGGATGGGCATGTACAAAGTCGGACCTACGCCTCATCTCTCATCAGTCATGTCAGTTATCCGTCCCATTGTGTTATGAGAGTAAAGGAGGAGAGAGAGTGCTCTTGTGTACTGCGCACACACTTGGGCACTATAAAATTACTCCTGCGTAACTGGTTTCAATGAGGTTTCATTACCGGCCACCGTAACCGAAATCGGTGTGGGGAGTTATTATTATTATATTATAAACGCTTCAACTAGATTTATTTAATGCTCTATGCCTGATATGATTAATCTAATTGAAGAATAATGTGTATTGTAAATAAGTAATTCATAAAACTTTGCTTACATTTTCATTAGCAACATTTTGCCTGATGTTTCTCTCTCTTACTACTTCCTTGTAAAAATTGTCAAAAAAAAGTTTGAAATTGGCGGGCTAACGAAAAACGAACGAATATTTCACTTTGTATACTTGACAAGAAATTTACATTATTCTTTTACTTAATGGCAATCGCGGTTGCAAAGGTTTCTGCCAGAAATTTACATTAATTTCACTCTTTTCTACGAAATATTGAACGTAAAATTGGACGCCACACACGTGTGATTATGTTAAAAATCAAACTTCGTGTTATGTCAAGATGATCAATGATTAATAAATTTTTCACTAATTAGCGTTTCAGAAACGCAAATTGATTTAACTATCTTGTTAACTTAACATACGCGTTAGTTGATCAACTATTTGATTAGCCTTTCAGAAACCGGGTGTTACGGTTGTAGTTGTACCTATAATGATTAGTCTCAAATTCAGACCGAAGTCACAATGTTCAATGCAAAAAAGAAATCGTTTTGCCTCTCGTGCAATGAATGATCTCTATTAAAAATGAGCGGACACATCATTAATAATCATCATCAAAGACATCTTACTTTTGTAACGTAAGTCGAGGACAGGGGCCTCCTTACTTACTTTAGTAAGCAAAAACTGTGTTTGCATGTAAGTTGAGGACAGGGGCCTCCTTACTTGTGCAATTGTATGGTCGAGGACAGGGGCCACCCATACTTTTGCAATGTAAACTTTTCTAACCACTAACAAGATTACTTTTGTAATGTGAGTCGAGGACAGGGGCCTCCTTACTTATTAAAGTAAGCAAAAACTGTGTTTGCATGTAAGTTGAGGACAGGGGCCTCCTTACTTGTGCAATTGTATGGTCGAGGACAGGGGCCACCCATACTTTTGCAATGTAAACTTTTTTGAAGGTCGAGCGCGACCTCTATGCAGAATGGCCGTGTCGGCGCAGGTGTTGTTGAACATGCTGTTTGTCATGCCCACGTGCAATATTACTCATAGAACCACTCTGACAACTCATGAATCCGCAAAGTGGGGATACCCCACCATTCGCCCTTTCTGTGAAGTGGGGACTGCTGCGTGTTCGCCAGGAAGATTATTATTACCGGGACGTTGGTCCAAGCAACATCTCTTTATTAAAATTGTTATTAATTAGCTCGTCAGAATCATTATATTTCTTTTGTTATAATTATAATTGTTCAAGTTTAAAAGTTAAGTAGAGTTTCGTTTTATAAGTGTAAAAGTTATTCTAAATGTTGCAAGATGGATTTTGATAATTTCAGTTATCCTATGAATAAATGTTATTAAAATAACGAGAGTTTTAATCAAAATAAACGAGTGAAATGTCAAAAGGTAAGTCTGGTGTTGACCTTCCGCAACACCAGAAGATGAATAAATGCAATCAAACCTGAGTCCCTCCGAAATATATTATTAACTAAAGGTCGCCTAGTTATCGAAATTGGACCATTTTTTTAAGTTTTAACTTTTTAGGCTTTTTAGCCACTTAGATACGCAATAAAAATATGTAAATGTTGTATATCGAATGTGAAAGAAATAATGATTGGTGTCAAATCAAACGAATAGTCTACAGTCAAACCAACACGGTCTACAGTTATTACAAAACGCATGATGGTGTGAGTTCAGAGTTACTAATTTGAGGTAGTGTGTGTAACGTTATTTTTATCAATTTTATGTAATTCTAAGCATTATTATAAATATTAGCCTTCTCTACACCTTCTATTATAATATTAGTATAGAAGTATAGGTAATTTAAGTTTTTACAGGCTTTTTATTAGCTTCACCTGTATGTATGTTTGTTTGTAACCAACTCATTTGGGCGTGCTTTTTAGTTTTTTAACTACATTAAGTTCAAATTTGTAAATTGTTTTGATAGATTGATTTTCACATATTCATTGGTCGTAAGTCTTCTAAAAACTCTACGTTAATATTGGAATTATAGTTATAAAATCTTAAATACATAATATTATTTAAAACTGGTAAATGGAGTCTAAATTTTAACAATGTGACGATTATTACACTTATGACATGCGTATATAAAAAGCCAAATGTTCTAAATTTATAGGGATCGTAGGTATAAGAACAGGCATTAATCTAATTCAGAGCTGATACTTTAGTCGTAAATTATATAAGTTAAGCACTTAACTGTACTTTAGTCCTTTAAATAACTTAAGGTTCAATATCTTGCATTATAATAATCTAGGGTGTATAGTTGGTTGGATTCGTTAGTAAAATATAATATTACTATTTGTTAGACCGCAGCAAAATATCAATTTTTCCGTCGAATATATTTTTATTACTGACTAGATATTGCGCGCGACTTTGTACTTGCAAAAAATCTCGCGGGAACCGTACATTTTCCGCGATAAAATGTAGCCTGTCTGTCCCCGTGGTCTACTTTATATCTGTGCGAAATTTCATCAAAATCGACACAGACTGCAGTCTGCAGTAGTTTAAGAGCGTATTCAAAGCAAACAAACAAACAACGGTGTACGGTTCTCTTTGTATGAATACATTCTTGTATTTACGTAATTCTCCATACGTCTATTGGTTACAAAAAAACTGCCAAATTTCATACTTACAATTTAATTACTATTTAGCAATATCCCGCGAAAAAATACTCATTATCAAATTTGTGAGTGCACGCATAAGCATGCGTAAAGCACCTCCCTCCTCCCACACTGCTTATGGGTACACTCAGAAATAAGATCGTGCAAACACCACCACCACACAAGCAACAATATCAGCAAGATCGTGTAATGTAAAGCCCCACACCACCATGCAGGTTGCAAAACTCGACGCACGTTTCGCCCCGAACCCGGAGCATCCTCAGGAAGTAGACCTGTGTACAAAGTTCGTTAGAAGCACAGAATACATACATCCAGAATGAGTGTTTGGTCACATTTGTACGCAGCGCACTGTGTCCAAAACCATAGCGAAACACCGACCCGCCCGCTCTTTACTTTACTTTACTCTTTACATTTACAAAACAAATCGTGTTATTATGTTACGACAATTAGGTATCCAATAAAAAAAATATTGAAAAAAAGTAGGGTAAAATACTCCGTTATTCTGTGGCAGCATATTATGTGTGGATAGCCACTCCAATTTGGAGTAGTCACGGCTTCACTTTCAAGCGCGTTGACGGCTTCTGTATTCTGTGGAACTAGAAGTTAACTAAGTTCGAACGTGCACTCAGTACTCACACGCTTGCAGTTTATTATTATTTTTTCGTGGGAAATTGCTAAATACTAATTAAATTCTATGCTATGGATTTTCGCAAAGTAACGCCTGATTCTATTAACTATTTAAATTTAATTTTCATACAGACGATTGCATATTTTTGTAATGAAAATTATGTTGATTTATAAAATACATACATTTTAAATTGAAATAAAAGCACTTGGGAGACCGAGCATTGCTCGGAGTTTAAGTTGAAAAAGACGGGTTGGGGGTGTTTCGTGGAGATTGGAGGTAAAGATCAATATAAAGATCAAAGGTCAATGATGTGGAGATGGTGGGGGGGGTCAAAGGCCAAGGTCAAAGTCAATGTCAAATGTCAGTGTAAAAAGTAAAAGATAAAGAAATAAAGGAATTATTTTTATAATTCCTTTATTTCTTTATCTTTTTCTGACCGGGATTCGAACCTAAGACACCAATTTGCCAACAACGCAAAAAGTCCAACGCCAACTAAGCCGCTAACCGGATTTGACATTCAAAAATCGAAATCACTCCTAACTTGGCGACGAAAGAAAAACATTAAATAACTTACTAGATGTTGCTCGCGACTTCGTGCGCGCAAAAGTTAATTTCGCAGAAACCTTACCTTTTTCCGCGATAAAAAGTAGCCTATGTCCACGTGGTCTACTCTACATCTGTGCCAAATTTTATCAAAATCGATCGAGTAGTTTCGGAGCCTATTCGATGCAAACAAACAAACTTTTCCTCTTTATTATATTAGTAATAATAGTATAGATTAGTAGAGATATAATACAAAATATAGGCATAGAAAAATAAAACCTAGATAAATCGATTTGTTTCCTCCAAAACTGTCTGCGTACTAAATTTCAGTTCCCGCGCTAGTCTTGTATAGTCTACTCTAATTTTCTCCTCACTTACGATAATGGCTTTGTTTCGCGAAGTATAGCGCTTGTTAGCGCTAAAAAAAAGAAAAAAAAAACAGTTTATCGGCCAGGACACGTTAGAACAACGTTTGTACTTAATACTGATAACAGATTCCGTCATTTTGCTTATTTAATGCCAGCGGTCGCCATTTTGCTTACGTTTTTCTGTTAGCGCTATTTTCCGCGGAACAATGCCATTGTCTTAACTCTTAAGTCATGCGTAAACACTTTGAGCGTCACTCAGTGTTCACGTGAGAGAATTTTTATTACTCCACTTAGCTGGGACATTGAGCTCCCTAGCAAGGCTTCAAGTAATTTTCTGATGAATGAAAATGTAAAATTTTTATTTTCAAATGAAACTTAACAAAGCTTTTTTCAGAAAGTCAAGAGAAAAAGCTACCACTGGCAAAGAATATATTATATTACTAACGTAAAGAACAGTCATTACTTACACAATTGACAGCTCGGCGGTCGCAGCTATGCGTGTATTGCTAGTGTGGGGGTGTGCGCGCAGTGAGCGTGGGTGAGTTTTTTCCAGCAACTTTCGTTCACGGGGCTGGCCGCTGGTCGTTTCGTGCTTTAACATAGTTGACAATATTATAATTTGATACTCGTAATATTGTCTAACTCGACGTTTAAAATTATTTCGGTGTCAACCTTAGGACATGGAGGAATTATTGAGGCTTACGTAATTGTTCTTTTAAAAGCAGTAAGTATAAATATATTTATTACATTATGTCTTTAAAATATACTCTGTTCTGATTTAATACAAACGAAAATAAAATGATTTAATTGAACAGAATTTTATTTACCTTGAATCTTTTACTATTGAGGTTAAATATCCATTTTGATACCTGAGACATCCGAACTAACCGAAATAACGTCAAGGGTGATCGTTAACTAGACGAACGGCCCAATATATGAAACGTATCGCTACTTTAGACCGCCGTAGCAGAGAAAACATTGATTCAATTATTTTTATAAAGCCGACCTTGTAAAAAAATATATAGAACTTTCGAGAAATATCAGTTGAGATAAGACATTCACGTTGAAAATACACTTAAATGGCAAAAAAAAAAAAACGAAATTGACCAATGAAGCATAATTAGGCCAGGGTCAATTCTACTAAATAAAATCTGCAATATAACACTTGCAATCAAGTCCCGATACGCTAAACCTGCCAAACGGTATTCTCGTAAATGTTAAACCAACGTGAAACGCATCCTCTGGTTGAAACTTCACAAAATTAGTTTATGATAACATGTTGCTGCACTTATTATACAATCAAAGTAACATGAAAGTCTACTTTAAATACGAGAATTGAGGTTCTGTGCACAATAACCAATCATGGTTTTTAAGCCATTTTGACATACTCTGAACGCGTGATTTATTGACATACTAGCTGTCCTGACACACGTTAATTATGAACTTCAATAAATATATAGTCCTATAGTCTATGCCTACATCTACACCCAACAACGTAGGTTGTTAGGTGTAGATAGATTGGGCCAGGGCGATTTTATAAAATAAACCAAACAGATAAAGTGATCGCACCTATAAATATAATTTGAACACAGTGAACAGTTAGTATGGGAAAATTTAATCATCGTTTTTTAGAATTTTCCTCGCAGTTCTTCCAATATTTTTCACCGTTTGAACCTTACCTAAACTTCCAAAAAATCTTCAAAACTTATAGAATTAGCCAATTAATTGATCCAGCCGTTCTCGAGTTTTAGCGAAACATTGAAATTGCAATCCATTTTATATATATAAGACTATACTACCTTCTTAACGCGAATAGACTATAGTTATTGTCGAAAACACCCTAATACTGAGGAATGGGTCTCTTTTTACATACATACATATAATCACGCCTTTTTCCCGTAGGGGCAGGCAGGACCGCCTCTTTCCCGTAGGGGTAGGCAGAGACCACTTCTTTCCACTTGTTACGATCCTTACATACATCTTTCGCTTCGTCCACTTTCATTCTTACCATCCATTCCTCCTCTTACATTCAACGTAGCCAAGCGTCTCTCCATGGTCCGCTTCTCTCTCTTTTTACGTGAAAAAAGTTAGGCTGAAAGAGTCCACGCTACTGTCGGTTTTCTTTACGTGTCTTTCAGGATTTTTCTGGCTGGTCTACATTATCGCCTTCACGTTGTGCTCCTACCAATTCAAAGTGTAAAAATACCGAGAAAGCCATCCGTAGCTTGTAAAGTTGCGTTCACGCGGAGGTTCACGGCGATAGTTTTACTAACGTTATTTTTTATAACTTACTCGTCGAAATATTACCAGTTTTCTTCCGTCGTCGTTATATTACTTACGTTCGACTTCCTTTACAATTTTAAAATAAAAGGTATAGGTATGTCGAGAAAAATATGTGAAATAACTAAAATATCGGAAAGGACGCGGACGTAATGGGTTTAGTTGGTCCAACGGCGACAATGTAAGCGGGAACGAGCTTGCTTGTTTCAGTGTTAGATATTCTTTTACATATTTTGTAACGCATAGTTGCGACTCGACTGAAAAACAGTTGAAAAGTGCAACTAATTTCTAATCGGTAATATTATTTTTTTATTAGGGTTTTGTAATTGGGAATTTGAAAAAAAAATTGTTTTATAATTATATTTTAGAACTTTATTTATTATTATTATACTTTATTATTATTGTTGATATTTAATGCAAAATATTTGACAAAAAATATTTTTCAACTACTTAATTATTTATTATTTATTAAATTCTTATTTATTTATTTAATTATAAGTTACAATTACAAATTGATATATTTTTTTAAATATCACGTGACTTCAAACGCGCCACGATATCGGTTACCCAAGGAATTTGTAAGTAAACAACTTTACTTGCAAATTCCTTGCGGTTACCATAGTTATGACATTTGTTAAAACGATATTTATAATGAAAAGTCAAGAAAACGACTATAATTTTGAATTTCGAACGCCAATACTTACGATCGCCACTTGCGATACCCTAAAGTAAATCTAACAATATGACGTCACACCCACTCGGGTTTGTTCAAGAGCTGTCGGTACTAGATTCAAAAATTAATTTTTATTTCAAAAGTTATCTTTTGAATTATTGCGAAAAATAAAAATAGTTTTGTTATAAAACTTACAGATCTTTCCATTTATCACAAAAAAAGTCACTTAAAAACTCAATTCACGTCTATCTCTGTCTGTCCATCTTCGGCTTACCTTCTAAGCAGTTAGTACTAGAAAGATAAAGCTTTTCATGAATGTGTGTATTTACCATGTCCACAAAGAGCTAAAATAAAAACGAAAAATATATTTTTGGGACACCAAAAATGATTTTTTTCTCAAGTCTACTTGTATTGGTGTAATGGCCAGTTTTATAGAGAAATTTCAGACTATGTATAAAAAGACGATTTCCGAAAGACATTCAGAACATGCTGTGTTCAGAACGTAGTAATGTACTGTTTGTTTTTAATTACAGTATAAAATAATGTTAAGAATTATGGAAAATATGTTATATAAACTTTTTACCAATGAGAGCTATCGCATATGAAAAAAAGGGGCTCATCGACATATATAAACCAACAATGGCAGTTGATAGATTTTGAATGGGCCTTTAGTATGCCGTGTTCAAAACAAACTAAAAGGGGCTGGTTTCCTGTTATATGGGCATAACAAAATCATCTATGAATCTCAGGATTGTATAGTCTGAAACCTTTAAATATCTTTTTCTTGAAATAACATACCTAAATGTCAATTAGCCCTTTCTTTTCCTGTACCCTTCATATGGATTCGTAGCGTATTCGTATAGCGAGAGGTCTCCGAAATTTCACTTTTTGCGGGTTGGCTACGCGGTTTTATGTGGGGTATTTGTTTGTGTTGGAGATAAATGAAAAGTATAGAGTCCCGGAAATATTATATACATGCACTTATACAATGTTTAGCTTAGTACTAATAGCAATGGAGGTTAGGACGAGACTGCCAGGTTAACTTTAACAATCATACAATAATGCAGTCTTGGAACCTAAAGTGCAAAGCATGCGCTTTTGTGTGGTCCCTACATTTATTTCTATTTATATTAAAGTTCCGAATATTTAACAATACGTTAGATTAAATTCGGATAAGTTACGGATCAATGAATGTGAGTGCTTTAAAATGCAGAGCTAAGAAAAAATCGGATGTTTTTTTCGAGCAAAACGCGACTGCGCAACATTGTAGAGTGGCCAATACGTTTACTTTACTGTTCTATTTAGACCAGCGCCGATAGTTTTTGATACCAAAAAAAATAAAAATATAGTAGGATGAAACCCATTGAAAAAGGAAGAGAATATAACAAAAATAAAAGGAAAAATAATTTACGGGCGATTTGAGATCGGGAAGTTTTTAAGGGTAAAATATGGTTTATCTCGATTTCCCGCAAAACTAAAAGTCCTATGGAAAAAAGTCAAATGGTAAAGTTGTAGGTAGTAAAAAGATTTACAACTTTTATTTACACTTTTTTCACATAACCTCAAAATTTATGTGAAAAAGTCAAATAACCAAGTTTTTGGTTTTTTATATTTTTTTCACTTTTTACCATTTTCAAAAGCTTTAGTCTAATCGTATTAAATATGATTTAAATGTAAATTTTTGTTTTGGCGTTCGTAATAAAAAAAAGGCGTGGCGCACTCTACTAGAGTGGGTGATGGACAAAAAAAAAATAGTCCTCATTACTTTACTTCGTGGATTTGACATGAAGAACTATTTATACCAGGGAATAGTATATTTAACAGGATTTTAATATGAGGTTAGATACTATATTTTTTCTGTGAATATTTTTCTCTCAAGAAACATAAGTCAATATTTTATATCAAAATTTATAAACATTGCTTCATAACAAAATTGTAAATTAAATCATCACACGAACCCGTGTCCCTTTCACCAAAACCTGGCATTTTACTTGTTAATTTTTTATAAAAATGTAACCTTTTACCTTTTCTACTAATTACTCGAGTATTGGCCTTGTAATGAGAGCCCTTTTAGGTATTTAAAATAGTCCTTGAAAGCTTCAAAGCTCTGTGCGGACTTTATTCATTTTCGGATTCAAATTAGGTCTTTCCATTTTATGTAACGTTATTGTTAGCAAATACAAAAGTGTTTTTGTACCTAAACCTTTTCATACGTGTTTTGGGATACGAACACTTTTCGTTTGTTTAGTACTAGGTCTAAAATTTCAATTTCATGCTTCATTTCATAATATCAGGTAAAATGTTTTACTTTGTGTCGATTGTGTTATGTGTAGACGCCATATTATAGAGCCGTAACATCTATTGGATCAATGGAGAATATTACTAAGTATGTCCAAATCACTTGAAGGTTTTTACAGTAAAGCTGTTGTGTATACAGATATTTTATTTTTGGTTGTATTCAAAAATATTAAGTAGTCATAATTTTAAACGCGTTAAAAGTTCCGAATAGCACCTCAAAAAAAAAAAAAAGAACATCAAGCTCCATAGGAGTAGGAAGTCTGCGGAGGCCACTACAGACAGTGAATTAGTATTTTGATGATGAATAAGAATAAAAACGTTCGCACTTAAAGTATAAAAAACCTCCACTAAAAAGTATAAAATCCTCCACAAACGTATAAAATCCTCGAAAAAATACTCCAGTCTAATTAGTCTAAAAACAGTGGCATTTACCAGTGAATGCGCTAATGCTTTTGATAGTTCTTCACTATCCTGTTGCTTCTTTATTCAGATTTCCATTTATAAAATGCTATTCATTTAAATATGAAGAGTTGGGCAATTTTTAGAAGTACCACTTTATATAAGCAGGTCTCTAAAAGTCACGAGACTCACGACTTGATGGAGATACCATCAGAAAGAAGTAAATCAGTATTTTTCAGTTCGCAATTATAAATAATGTTTATCGACGCTTCTATGTGCTCACGTTATTCCAGATATCAGGACTAAGCGCATCTTAGTTAGACTAATAATAGTAATTGGTCAAACTTGTATCAAGTTCTCGCACTTCTTGAACTAAAGGGACCATTGCGATTCATCCAACCTACCTGTGAAGTACAACATAAAGCCACGGATACACTAGGCAACATTTTATCCTGCAACATGACGCGCAACACTGAATTTACGTGACGCTGCAACGTTGCACAGTGTCCCACAACATTTTACGTGATCGGGATATGTTGCTTGCTCCCGCTTCAAGAGCGAGCGCGCGCACGTATTCCGCGTCATTGTTGCGCCATTTGTTACCGAGTGAGTGTAGTCGTATACGCAACTTATCTCTTCACATTTCTGTAGTGTGGGAAAACGATACCATGCTCGGGCGACATTTCTATAAACACTAAGACTAGTGTGGCCTACAAAATTTTCCACGGCATGTGTATCAGGGATATTCCACGTAGTTGTTGAGGGCATGACCCGCAGCATGTTGCTCCATTTTGTCCTAAAACATGACGCGCAACACTGAATTTACGTGACGCTGCAACGTTGCACAGTGCCGCGTAACATGACCCACAGCTTTGTACGTCACGCGGCTTGCTCCCGCTCTGAAAGCGAGCGCACGTGTCCCGCGTCATTGTTACGCCATTTGTTACCGAGTGTAGTTGTGTACGCAACTTGCCTCTCAATATGTCTGTTGTGTGGGGAAACGATACCGTGCTTTCATTTGTTGAGCTTTACCAGAAACATGAGTTACTGTGGGATACTTCAAATCGTGAATATCGCAAAAATCAGTCGACAAGTATTTTAATGCAATGGCTAGTCTGATATGGGGACTGGGGACCAATAGCGTTTCGTAGTATTGTATCCTGTTTGGCTATAGAAGGTCCGATCATTAGCAATAAAATTTCAAAATCAGATGTTGACATTCGAGTGAAATTCACAAATGATCCGTCAGAGATTTGAAGATTACTTAGAATATTATTTTTTCTTTCTCGTTGTAGTAAAAAAATTCCGCATCCATCATCTTATCCTTCGCTTACATTTCATCCTTTCCGAAATAAGTATGTACACAGCACTAATCGCCAAAACATCCTCGGGCGACATTTCTAAAAACACGGACTACTGTGGCCTACAAAATATTCCGCGGCATAATAATATACTTGGAATGTCCCTGAGACATATTATGTCTCAGGGACATTCCAAGTAGTTATTGAGGGCATTTCCCGCAGCATGTTGCTCCATTTGTTCCCTAGTGTATCCGTAGCTTAATAATATCTATGGACGCTTTTCCACCACGTCACTCTCGTCCCGTTCTCGAATAATCTGTGTTACGGGTACCAGACAACGGAAATATATTTAATACTTTTATACTATACAATATACATACTATATTTAGTTCTTAGTTATATTGCAGACATAGGTATTTAATACACATCCATGACTCAGGACCATAGAAAACGTTTTTGTTCCAGCTTGAGCATCGACGCGCTCAACCACTGTGCGACCGAGATTTTATTGAGTTCAGTTGAGTTGTTTGTACATTTTTACAACTTAGGTACAAAATGTAGAGACATAATATTCAAACAACAAAACCGTTTTTCATCACTCATCTAAATACCCAAGTATTAGAAATTAACTGCAATTCATCTTGTTTAAGGCAATTTTATTATTAATCTCTGGTTCTCGTTAGCGATGACCTTGAAACCTCCAAAACTCCGCGACTTCTGTCAGTCTCTTGCGGTACAACTTTTGTAATTTTGATTACATTACCAGATTATTAACGATTCATACAAAACTTTACACGTGCTGATACTTGAAGAATTTATATGCGAATGTAAATAAGTGAATGTTTTATTCATATTATATTTTGACCGGATTAGAATGCAAAATATATGCATCTCTCACTATCCACTTCATATTCTGAAGAGTTGTAAAACTGTCTAAAGCTTTGAGCTAAAATATACGTTTACTAGCTGTACACAACAGACGTAATCCTGTCTTAAGGCGCTCTTACCCTAGAAATGCGCTTCTTTCAAAAATTTTTTGAGACGAATGGATACATTTTAGTGCAGCAAAAAAATATATGTTAATTTTGATCATATTTGCTAGGGGACCTTCATTTTCAAAACACGTTATCTGAAAAATTTCTCGATAAAAAAAAATCATAAAGTTACCATTAAAATAGAAATTCTTGGAGTTGTAACTGTATTATTTGTGAACAGAAATGAGAAAATTATTTGCAGTTTCGTAAAATATAATAAAAGGAAGGGAATTGTTGTTTTGATTTTTCGTATAGAATGAGATATTTGTTAGTATTAATTTATTTCAATGATAAATAATTCGTACGAGTCGAATGAAACATCGCGAAATGGCGACCTGTCATTCCTTCTCTTTCATATCTATTGAATAAGACAGTACCGGCTTAGGCCTCTTGCTAATGAGACGTATGTCAAATTTTTCCCCTCTTTTCTGCTCAAAAATTATTCGAATTTATTGTTGAAAGTCCGTTCAAATTTATTTTACCCCCGAATGGACCTTTATGTCGTCTGCATAAAGGTCAAGTCGGGGTCAAGTCAATATTTACATATTAGTTTTTCTTTCGTCGTGTAATACTTATAATATATACGTAATTTCGCTATCTGACGTAAGACGCTTGGTAGCCCTTTGGCTTTTTGCGTTGTTGCGACCAATTGGTCTCGGGTTCGAATCCCGGTCAGACGATTTTTTTTTCTTTTTTTTTTGTCGCACTATAAAACTCCGAGCGATGCTTGTTTTCGCAGTAATAAAAGTATATGGTTAATTATGTACTTATTTTATTATTAGTTACTTTAAGTTGTTGTTAATATTAGTGTAGATTATATTATATAAAATATGAAAAGATTGTATTCGATGAATGTCCAAATTTTTAGTCCAAAGTTTTAAGATGGAGGTACAAAAACTCTTTATAAGTAGGTACTAGGGAGACCGAGCTTTGGTCGTAGTTTTAGTACAACGATAAAAATTAATAAAAAATAAATAAAAAAAATATTAAAGAAAAACAAAGACATTATAAGAATCACAAAAATAATATTTATCTTACCGGGATTTGAACTCACCACCAAAAATCAAACGTCGGTATGCAAACCGAGCTGCCAGTCAGACTGACGTAAAATGACCGAAAATATTGATATAATTTATTACACGACGAAAGAAAAAACATATAATTTGATTCAAAATTGACAACATTGATTGACAACAGAATAAGTAAATATAATATATATATACCTAAATATTATTATTCTGTTGGTTTGTAAAGTTATATCAATTATTATAATCAATTCTAATAATTCTAATCACCATGAGCAGATATTAGGAACATGTACTTATTCAGTAATCTACGTTTATTTTTTACTAGCTTTTGCCCGAGACTTCGTCCGCGTAAAGTTCGGTTTCCATACAAAATTTTAACCCCTTTGTTACACCCGTAGGGGGCGAATTTTCAAAAATCCTTTCTTAGCGGATGCCTACGTCATTACAACTATCTGTATGCCAAATTTTAGCAACATCTGTTCAGTAGTTTCGGTTGTGCTTTGATAGATGAGTCAGTCAGGTTTGCCTTTTATATATTTAGACTAGGTGTTGCCCGCGACTTCATGCGCGCAAAAGGAAATCTCGATGGAACCGTACATTTTTCGGCAATAAAAAGTATGCCTATGTGCTTTCCCGTTGTCTATTCTATATCTGTCCTAAATTTCATCAAAATCATTCCAGTAGTTTCGGAGCCTATTCAATGCAAACAAACAAACATACAAACAAATAAACCTTCTCTCTGTATTATATTAGTAATAGATTAAATAAAACAATATTTACAATTAATATGATGAAGCCGAAGAGACTATTTGGTTAAACCACAAATGTCAGAAACTAGGTATTTGAAATTGTATTTTTTTTGCTGTCAGATAGCCGAAGTTTCATGTATGTAGAATGGGAATATTTGATATTGAATTTTATTGTGTATTTATGTATTGTATAAAATCAGTCGATAAAATTTAGCTTTGTGCTACGCGAACGAAGTTGCGGGCAAAAGCAAGTTTAGATTTTGTAACCGCTGAAAAATGCGAAATATATAAAATTTTGAAATGTCGACCTAGGAAGAAACGTCAATATGTGTGATGTCATAATGTGTATTGTGTAATGGTGTCTACAGACACACAAATTTGATACGGAGCGTACAGCGGATCTGGTACGCTCCGTACCAGATCCGAGCGTGTGAAGAGCAGTCCGGCGAACATAAGAAGAAGGCGAAGAGTTCACCGTTGTCCGCATCGGATCTGGTCGCTCCGTACCATATTCGTGCGTGTGTAGAGTAGTCCGGCGGTTTGGCCGTACAACAGTATCAGTGTTGCCAACTTAGGGATGTACCCCCCAAAATTAGGGAAAATATCTCCGGGGTTTACTAGAGGACAGAATGTTTAGAGTTTACTCCTTATGAATCAATTTGTATGTAATAATAAAAATTATTTTAATGTGTGTATATAGCCAGGGATATGAAAATGTATTGGGAGTGAAATCAGATTAAGTCACATAACCTTTCTTTCTAGCTTATTATCTCTTAGACCTGTCAATGGTATAAGTAATCAGGGGTAAAATTTGGGGAGAAATATTTTTTAAAGTGTTGGTATCACTGCCCGTTATCAATGAATTGCGGGAATCATCGTCGTCGTTTAAAAACCGCACTGTAAATAGAACTCTGTGCTAATGTAATAGAGCATAAAATCGAACACACGAGTGTCGAGCGTTTCGCTTCACTGCACCGTACCAAATTCGTGCGTGTGTAGCGACACCGAATTTGGTCTCCGGATATGGTTCGTTTCGCTTCACTGCTCCGTACCATATTCGTGTGTCTGTAGATAGCATAATGTGTTACATGTTGTAGTGCGTATTCCGCAGTACTTCGACCGCATATTATAATAATACTAGCTATCCCGGGAAACTTCGTAGTCTTCGTACCGCCTTAGAATTAAATTTGTTGACGTACTGACTACTGACAGCAGCGCCACCTACCAGGTCCAATTGCAAATTTAAACCATTCTCGAATCAACCTGAAGACACACAAATTTTTTTATTAAAATCGGCCCAGCCGTTTAGGAGTTCAGTGACTAAATTGAGCTTTTTTTTAGATTTTTTTACCCTTTAACTACTTACTAAAAAGCTTAACTTTCTCAAATCGCAATGGCTAAATTTGGCACAAAATTAGAAATTAGACTTATTATAATTGACATAGACAGAAAATAGACATTTTGAAATATATTAAATTGTAATGAGATTTGAACCTAGACGCTACGCTTTGCTTTAGGCGGGCAAAATACCGCTAGGCTATGAAGCATATTGCAATTTTTTCGAAATTACGCTTTTGTACATTATAGACACATCACTTTGACGTAAATCGCATGAAGCCCCCCGCAGTAACGGGGGCGGCACGTCCCCCACTCATCTCCTTCACCCCCTCGAATACTTCATAGTTGACTACTCACAGCGCCTTAACTATGAACTAGAATAAATAAATAACTCCCTACACTTAACACCTACACTTTCTTCATTAACTGCAACTACTACCTACTAATACTACACCTACAAACTAGCCAGACTAGCTACATCTACAACTACTTAGTGCCTTCACCTACCGACAACTACACCTATTACTACCTACCCCTACAACCTAAAACTTGCAAGTTTCCATATTGATAGATCATGCTAAAAACTCTTTAGGAAAATTATTTTGAGGGAAATCGGATAATAACGTTTGAAGTAACTCAAAGAAAACCTATTCCGCATTGATAGTTACGGAATAGATAGGCAGACAAACGGACAGAGCGCAATTAATAGAAACACTAAAAGTGAGTTTAAAAAGTTAGGCCTTTTCATCCGATAATGGATGATTTATACAGTATTCTCCGAGCGAAGTAACCACTGTTGAAATACTGTAGTGCTTGGGACAGTTAGTTTTTAAATGTCGTATGGTTGCCCAAGCACATACGGCATTCTCACAGCATAGTCAGCCTAGTATAGAGGAATGACTGGTCAATACGTCTGGGGCCAACCATGTGCGGGTTTCCTCACGATGTTTTCCTTCACCGTAAGAGCGTCCGTATAATGTACTTGAGATCTGAAAAAGTCTCAATGGTACACGCCACACCTGGGATTCGAACCTGCACTCTCTCGAGTGCGAACCAAACGGTCTACTCACTAGGCCACGGAGAAAGAAAAGTGAATAATAATTATTAATAGTTTAAATAATTATTAGAAATCGATGAAATATTAATGATCCTGAATTGGCTGCGTAAAGTTTGAAATAATCATGCCCTCCTTACACATTGTATAATAAACAACTTCCAATTTAATGGTTATTTCTACGGACATAAAACAATCACAAACAGAAAATCTCTTCGATACATTTTCGCTTATGAAAGTCCTCACCGTGTCCAGTAGAAAAGTTTTTCAGTAACAGATCCTTGAGTAGAGATAAGAGAGCTGATCTCATACAAACTTCGGAGACAAAATTCGTGGAAAGACACGTACAAATGTTATAACGACATACTTGGCTGAATATTGTTCTAGCTTCTATCCTTTTCATATAAATTTAAACAGTACGAAACAAAAAACTAAGCTGACTAAACCGTTTTACACATGTTGTTGTAGCAAGGTAAAAGCTATAGAAAGTTAAGTTGTTGGTAGTATGTGCAAACGTAAATGAAGGGATTTGCCGTTTTACTTCTAAGAACAATCTGAAACAAAATTATCCTAATGCCTACCAAGGCACAAAATGGTCGTGATTTGAAATATCTGCTTGAACATGTTTAGAATATGATGTAATAAGGCTACTTACTATGCTAATTGCGCATGGCTTAGGCAATAAAGTTACCTTACAGCAATAAATCTGTCGAATTTTCTCGACCGAGACATCTCGAGCTCGACATATGAGTATGTCTTGTTTTTGAGTGCACGCATAAGAAGTGTCTCCCACACTACACAGGGAGGTGTTTTATGCATGATTAAGAGTGCACTCACACATTCCCTTGCAAGTTGTGGGTGTTTTTTCGCGAGATATTACTAGATATGTAATAAAGTCGACGGCCCCACAGAACAAAGTCGTAATTGCTACTTGCAAGGTTGTGAGTAGAGCGTATAATAACTCCAAGTAGGAATTCAAGTGCAAATTAATGTTATTATCACACCTAAAGTTGAAAGTTCTTACTGATCCCTTTTAGCAATGTTACCTTCTTGTATTATTTATGGTTTTCGTAATTGTTTATACTTATTTTTAGAAAAAGTGTATTTTATTTTACTTTACGACGTTATTTTATGAATACAGGGGGGGGGGGGGGGGGTTATAAACACAAACGACTATGTACCACGGTTATTTTAATTAAAATATAGGTTGTACAGCTTTGTTTTTCGGAACTCAGTACTAATATATGGCGTCGTATATTGTTATCATCGTCATCTTTTTAGTTGCAAGAGTTCACTGCTGAATATATTATGCTTCAATCGAAGTGTTTCCACAAGTCCCGGTTCATGTACTACCTGCATCTAGCAGCTACTTCACCAGATCCTCGGTTCACTTAATGGGGATGTTGAAACGTTTTTTCAACCTAAAATATATAGGTACATAAATATTATATGTAATGTAGGTAAATTATGTATCGAGTAACTATTTAATGAAATTTCCAAGGAAATATAAAATTTTTATTAAAAAATGATTACAAATAGGAAACTTGTATTGTAAAAAATTAAGCTTGAAAATAACATCTGGGTAATAACTTTTTTTATAATTTTATTTAAAATCTTCCAACTTCGAAACTCCATTGTATGAACACAAAAAAATCTCATTAATTTTAAACACAAAAATACACGCTTTTCAACAAATTACGAAGGTTACCGTTGATGGTCGTAAACACGTCCGATTCGCGCAGTACATCGGCTTAAGTGAAGATGTAATAACGCAGCGCGCGACTCGCCGTGAACTTGTCGTGAACATGCTCTGATACGAATTAGCTACTTTGTTCGCCGGAACGTTGTGTAGATACGATTATGTTCAATTCGCTATATCTGGCAATATAATGATTTAAAAAATAATAAAAACAGGGTCATGTTACTACTATTAAGTGCAGTTCGAATGTGAAATAAAAGTGATTTCGTCTTATTTTACCCTACGACTATGTTCTATGGGACCTTCGAAGTATACAGTATACTGATATTATAAATGTGAATGTGACGGATGTGTGTATGGATCTTTCTCTATCACGCAAAAAGTACTGAACGGATTTTGATGAAATTTGGAAAATAAGGTCCTAATCCAGGGCTACTTTACATCGAAAAAAAGTTATTATCCCGAAGAATACCCGGTACTATATTTACGTGCGTTTCTATGCTATGATTTTTTGCAAAGTAACGCCTGATTCTATTAGCTATATTTTGGTAAAAAACCATTGGCAGAAACGTGTAGATCGTTCAACTCCACCGAACAACCACGGGATAGACCTACGTAAAGTTTAATCGCTAAGATAACATCTTTAATATCCGCTTGGGCGTCGTCACTCTCTATTCATGTTCTCTTTGTTCAATAGATGTTAAACATTTATTGCATTAAACAAATTTAATTAAACAGGAGCAAAATAATCTATTTAAATTATAATTAACTACCTACTATAAAAAACCGGCCAAGTGCGAGTCGGACTCGCGAACCGAGGGAACCGTACAAACCTGTAGTGATTTTGTTGCAGCTAAAAGGTGATACATAGTGATATCCTAAGGGTTCCGTTTCTTCCTTTCGAGGTACGGAACCCTAAAAATGAATTTGTAAGTATTAGGATCAATTCACACGATGTATTTTAATCTATACTAATATAATAAAGAGCAAAAGTTTGTTTGTATGTTTGTTTGTTTATTTGCATCGAATAGGCTCCTAAACTACTGGACCGATTTTGATGAAACTTGGCACAGATGTAGAGTAGACCACGGCGAAGGACATAAGCTGCTTTTATCGCGGAAAAATGTACGGTTTCTGCGAAATTAACTTTTGCGCGCACGAAGTCGCGGGCAACATCTAGTAATTAATATTATGAAACTTGTTGCATCTTTTTGTGTAAAGAATAAAGTTCAATTTTGAATAGCTCTATCTTAAAAATGAAGCACCGTACATCGTCGCGATGTGAACTGATCCATAGGGTAATTTCTAAGGGAAGGGAAGTAATCTAAAACAAAAAATTAAACCGACTTCCAAAGTAAAAATGGAAAAATGTCGCATTCAGACGACATACAAAAAAAAATGAAATAATTTTTTTTTTCTGAATAATTCCCCTTTTAAATTCGGCTAAAATTTTAACTATTTCTCTACTCAATCTTCTTAATTTTGAAGTCGCTACCAGTCTAAACAATATCCTACAATATTTTATAGAACTCACGTTCATATTTACTGGTACCGACATCAAAATAAAGAAGATTGCTGGTCAAAATCGGTCCAGCCTATTCAGAGATTAGCCGGAACAAACAGATAGACAAAAAACATACAAATAAGACATTCAGAAAATTTGGGTATTTCACTACACAATTATATTACATTAAAATCGCTTTTATGGGTTCGGTACTTCACGTCTCTGAAGCCAAATGGTTTCGTCATGTCCGTTCGTCCGACCGTCTGTCTTCTGCGATTATGTCCAGAAACTGCGTATTCTTACGCACGCAAGGTCTACGCACGTAGTCGAGGTACTAGGGCCCCATACATTGCGTCCAGAAGCTACGTGCGTATTATTTTAGCTATGCGCGTATCGTACAAAATTGACCTATTAAACCGCTTTGGTTGATTCAGGCACGGATCCAGCTCTCAAAAGAAGATGTGGCCCGAAAATTTTGATTTTATTATTTCCTTCATAACAATATGGTTATTAGAATTTTTAAAAAGAGTTGTATTATTTTCTTTATAATATTATGTTAATTAAAAGCTAACGCGCGGAGTGAGCGAGAAAATTGTTCGCTTAATTAGCAAAAAAATTATTTTGTTTGGTAAAAAAAAATAAGCTTTCAATACCTTAAACCTTAAACGAATTAACATCAACTAAGATTATAAATTAATTAAATAAAAAATATATGCATATATAGTATAGAAACATACACAAATTATAGATTATATAACATCGGCAGGAGTAATTCCTATCGGTTCAAACAAAGTATAATTTTTTCTTAAATCTGTTGGTTAGTAAATAAAAAAGGGTCGAAAATTTATGGAGAGGTGACAAATTTTGCGCTTTCTTCAATCTACCTGACTAAAGGTCCGCTGTATCACTAAATCCACTACTATAAATATGTATTTTAACAATAATGTAAGTATGACCAGCAGGTAAAAAGCACCAGATAAGACTCAAAAGGTTAACAATACCAATACAACTACCCACTGAAACTATTTTGATTATAAATTAATAGACCTTGAAAGTATGCACTCACAAGGCTGTTGGGATTGTGGGTATGCCCATACTACACGTATAGGTGCTCCGCTCCTGACTCAAATAGGAGTAGCAATTACGCAGTAATACGCAGTTACCTCTAGTACGCGCTAGACACAAAGTGAAAGAAAAATGTTTATCTCGCTCCGATTGTATGATTCAGAGTGATACTATTCAGTTCATTCGTTACACAGCATTCAGATCGGTTGACACTGTTGGTATTTTGCTTTACAGAGTGTTCCGAAATTTTGTGCTGTCAATGTTTTGTCAAAACCAATTATTTCTGAAGACACTTTATATTAAAACCTTCAACACACAATTGATATCGATTTGAAATAGTCAAAAGTGTCATCCCCTGTATTTTGAAGTGCAATGAAAGCGTAGTAAGATCGAGTTGCCAAGTTTCAAAAAATATTTCTCCCTAAAATAAATAGTACGGTTCCCGTGGATTTTACCTAGCATGCGAATACTCTCAAATATAATTATTAAAGTACTTATGCCTCATCGAAACTTCATAAAGTTACATAATACGATAAAATATATAGGTACCGTTAAAAATCAAAAAAGTTACATACCAAATATGTAAGTATTAACTTTTTAGAAAAACATACCTATAAAGATACTTTATACAGTAAAACTACTTTGCTGATATCTTTCGGAAGTCCCACACATGCTTTCCAACATCCGTCATTTCCGTAGAAAAAAAAAAACGATGATTGCCGAAGGCATTAGTTAGTTGCACTGTACGCAGCACAGTTAAGAGCTCCGTAGCCTAGTGGGTAGACCGTTTGGTTCGCACTCGAGAGAGTGCAGGTTCGAATCCCAGGTTGTGGCGTGTACTAATGAGACTTTTTCAGATCTCAAGTACATTATACGGACGCTCTAACGGTGAAGGAAAACATCGTGAGGAAACCCGCACATAGTTGGCCCCAGACGTATTGACTAGTTCATTCCTCTGGACTAGGGTGACTATGTTGTGAGAATGCCGTATGTGCTTGGGCAACCATACGACATTTAAAAACCAACTGTCCCAGGCACTACAGTATTTCAAGAGTGGTTACTTCGCTCGAAGAATACTGTATAAATCATCCATTAACGGATGCAAAGGCCTAAGTTTTTTTTTTTACGCAGCACATTGAATGACGCGGTCGCGTCCTATTCGTGTCATATAAAGTCTATACTTTAGCCTATTCACGTTATGAAGGCAGTGAATCATGCGTATCTACATACTATTGACGACCTCTGTGGCTCAGTTGGTTGAGCGTGTTGGTGCTCAAGCCGGAGGTCGCGGGTTCAAATCCCGCCGAAGGAACAAAAAAGTTTTTCTGTGTTCCTGGGTCATGGATGTGTATTAAATATGTGTATAATATAATAAAAATCTTAAATATGTGTATAGTATAAAAGTATTAAATATATTTCCGTTGTCTGGTACCCGTAACACAAGTTCTTCGAGAACTTACCACGGGATCAGATTGACGTAGTGTGAAGCGTCCATATATATTATATTATTATAATCATTATATTATTTGTCAAAATGGCTTACTTTAATAGGTAAATTAATGTAATCACAGCTAATGCGTCAATTTTGACATTTGTATGCATGATTCACTGCTTTTTTAACACTTACAGACTATAAGTTATTTCGTAGATATCTAGAGGGTAAAAACTGTATGTCTGTCACCAGGCTATGTCTCATGAGATCATAATCCTTGATAGCTAGACAGTTAAAATTTTTAGATAACCTTTACTAAAAATAGTCGATTTCGTAATAAAAAGGAACCCTTATAGTTTTGGATGGATGAAATTTGGTATAGTTGTTTGTATATTATATTATCTCGAATGTAGCATCGTAAAATAATAATAATTTTATATTTTGAGGGTGGCTCTCTATACATGAGAAGTAGGGATGAAAAATATTTTTTCATTGTACCCTATTGTGTTGCATAACGTTGAATAGCGCTTTAAAATAGAGTCAAGATTTAATACATGACTTTTTTTTCAAAATTTTCGAGTAGTTGTAGAGTAGTTTTCTAAATTATAGGTTAAACTTGTAAGTTTCCATGCTGATATATAATGCTTAAAACTAAGGAAAAATTATTTTGAACCAAACCGGACTGTGACTTTTGAAGTAATTTGAAAAACGTATTACGCGTTGATAGTAACGGAACCCTCCTTAGACACAACAAACGTGAATTTTTTGACGTTTTTGGCGTGATTCTTTAATGGCAAGTTGGCAACAGGTAGACGCTTGCAATAAGAATTTTGGTTTTTTATACAATACATTTTTATACCAATAAGTGATAGGTCAGCTGTAATTAAATAATAATGGTATATTATATTACTTATCCTCAAGCAAATCAATTGCATATTTAAATAAAACAAGCATAAAACCCCCCCTAATAACCCCTTCAGATAACTTTTCTCCCTAAATTTAGGGAAAAAGTCCCAAGTTGGCATCACAGATAGACCGGCAGAAATTTTGTTGTGATAAGATAAGAATCTCTACGTGCGTAGGTTTACGCAGGCTAAGACTCTGTCCAGAAAGTGCGTAAGCCTGCGTAAGCCTACGCACGTAGAGATTCTTATCTTATCACAACAAAATATCTGCCAGTCTATCTGTGATGCCAACTTGGGACTTTTTCCCTAAATTTAGGGAGAAAAGGTATCTGAAGGGGTAATTTTTATGCTTGTTTTATTTAAATTTGCAATTGATTTGCTTGGAGATAAGTAATTTAATATACTATTATTATTTAATTACAGCTGATAGGTCAGCTGTAATTAAATAATAATAGTATATTATTGGTATAAAAATGTATTGTATAAAAAACCAAAATTCTTATTGCAAGCGTCTACCTGTTGCCAACTTGCCATTAAATAATCACGCCAAAAACGTCAAAAAATTCACGTTTGTTGTGTCTAAGGAGGGTTCCGTTACTATCAACGCGTAATAGGTTTTTCAAATTACTTCAAAAGTCACAGTCCGGTTTGGTTCAAAATAATTTTCCCTGAGTTTTAAGCATTATATATCAGCATGGAAACTTACAAGTTTAACCTATAATTTAGAAATCTACTCTATAACTACTCGAAAATTTTGAAAAAAAGTCATGTATCAAATCTTGACTCTATTTTCAAGCGCTATTCAGCGTTATGCAACACAATGGGGTACAATGAAAAAATATTTTTCATCCCCACTTCTCATGTATGGAGAGCCACCATCAAAATAAAAAATTATTATTATTTTACGATGCTAAATCCGAGATAATAATATAATATACAAAAAACTATACCAAATTTCATCCATTTATATTCATAATTACAGAAGCTAGAGGCGTGGACAGACAAACAGATGGAGGGACAGAGCAAAACTATAAGTGGTCCTTTTTATTACGAAATCGACTATTTTTAGTAAAGGTTATATGTAAAAATTTTAACTGTCTAGCTATCAAGGATTATGATCTCATGAGGCATAGCCTGGTGACAGACATACAGTTTTTACCCTCTAGATACCTACGAAATAACTTATAGTCTGTAAGTGTTAAAAAAAGCAGTGAGTCATGGACACAAATGTCAAAATTGACGCATTAGCTGTGATTACATTAATTTACCTATTAAAGTAAGCCATTTTGACATATAATATAATAATTATAATAATATAATATATATGGACGCTTCACACTACGTCAATCTGATCCCGTGGTAAGTTCTCGAACGGAAATATATTTAATACTTTTATACTATACACATATTTAAGATTTTTATTATATTATACATATATTTAATACACATCCATGACCCAGGAACACAGAAAAACTTTTTTGTTTCTTCGGCGGGATTTGAACCCGCGACCTCCGGCTTGAGCACCAACATGCTCAACCAACTGAGCCACAGAGGTCGTCAATAGTATGTAGATACGCATGATTCACTGCCTTCATAACGTGAATAGGCTAAAGTATAGACTTTATATGACACGAATAGGACGCGACCGCGTCATTCAATGTGCTGCGTACAGTGCAACTAACTAATGCCTTCGGCAATCATCGTTTTTTTTTCTACGGAAATGGCGGATGTTGGAAAGCATGTGTGGGACTTCCGAAAGATATTAGCAAAGTAGTTTTACTGTATAAAGTATCTTTATAGGTATGTTTTTCTAAAAAGGTAATACTGTTACGAACACACAAAAGCGCCATCTAGCGTCAACCACTGAAACCACTTGGTGTGAACAGGGACAGCGTGGGGCCGCCTACTCAGTACTAGATGGCGCTACTGTGCAAACGTTCCAGAATAAATCTAACACGGTCACGCGACTCGGGAACCTTCTGGAGTCGTCTGGGACTCGTATCGACCGGTATAAATACGTCGGAAGAATGCGAGCGAGTCGAGTTCAGTTTGAGCTTCATCCGAAGCGATACGGGCGATACCAGCGAAAACTAGCGATCGGGAGTTCGATTTGAACAGTGATGTAGCGATATCGATGTGAATACTAGTGATGTAATGATACCGTGAGTGAAACCCGCGACTTGGCTACGATTAAGGGACACCGTTAATGCTTAGTGTTTGGACTTAGTGTTTAGTGTTAGGACCTAGTGCTTAATGTTGGACTAAGTGCTAGGGAATAAAGTCTTTAAAGGAGTCAGCAGGCTTTATCTCCAAATCCTCCGATATGGCCCAACACGTAACAACTGGTGTCAGAAGTGAGATTTGGAGATACCATTGACTCCGAGAGAAGATTTCAAGAAGTGTGGCGAGAGGAGCAGCTCCCGGGTGGAGGAGCGACCCCCGGGTGGAGGAGCGACCCTCGGGCGAAGGAGCGACGCCCGGGCGGAGGAGCGACCCCCGGGCGGAGGAGCGACCCCCGGGCGGAGGAGCGACCCCCGGGCGGAGAGGTGCGACCCCCGGGCGGAGAGGTGCGACCCCCGGGCGGAGAGGTGCGACCCCCGGGCGGAGAGGTGCGACCCCCGGGCGGAGAGGTGCGACCATTGGCGGAAGAGTGCGACCCCTGGTGGTGGAGAGCGACCCCTGGCGGAAGACTGCGACTCCTGGCGGAAGACTGCGACCCCTGGTGGAAGACTGCGGCCCCTGGCGGAAGACTGCGGCCCCTGGTGGTGGAGAGCGACCCCTGGCGGTGGAGAGCGACCCCTGGCGGTGGAGAGCGACCCCTGGCGGTGGAGAGCGACCCCTGGCGGTGGAGAGCGACCCCTGGCGAAAGACTGCGACCCCTGGCGGTGGAGAGCGACCCCTGGCGGAAGACTGCGACCCCTGGCGATGGAAAGCGACCCCTGGCGATGGAAAGCGACCCCTGGCGATGGAGAGCGACCCCTGGCGGCGGAGACGCGCGACCCCTGGCGGCGGAGACGTGCGACCCCTGGCGGCGGAGACGTGCGACCCCTGGCGGCGGAGACGTGCGACCCCTGGCGGTGGAGACGTGCGACCCCTGGCCGAGAGGAGCGACCCCTGGCGGAGACGTGCGACCCCTGGCGGAGACGTGCGACCCCTGGCGGAGACGTGCGACCCCCTGGCGGAGCGGTGCGACCCATGGCAGAGTGGTGCGACCCCTGGCGGAGAGGTGCGACCCCTGGCGGAGAGGTGCGACCCCTGGCGGAGAGGTGCGACCCCTGGCGGAGAGGTGCGCCCGCCTACTAAGCCCCGCCCACTGACCACGCCCCTCAGGCTCCGCCCACTGGCCCCACCCACCGGGCCCCGCCTGCTCAAGTCCTTTGGGTCTCTGGGAGGAATGATGCTATGAGGAAGGCTCAAGACAGAGATGACGACCTTCGGCACATCGTCACGTGCAAGAAACGGGGTGACGTAAAACTAATCTGGAGTAAGGTTGCACCCACTGGCGCTATCACTACGGCGTACTGGGCGCAATGGGACAGTCTGATAAACGGAATACCCTACCGGGAATAACGGCAGAGAGTTCCATCCTCAGATAATTGTCCCAAGAACGAGAGTGCCAGATGTTCTCCGTAAAATGCATAATGGCGTATCAGAAGGTCATCTGGGTGTCAAGAGGGACGTTCAAAGTGGTACACTTAGACCGTCTAGCGTGGTACCATGGCGGTAGCAATGATGCTCGGGACGAGCATCTCTACTCTATAACTACTCGAAAATTTTGAAAAAAAGTCATGTATCAAATCTTGACTCTATTTTCAAGCGCTATTCAGCGTTATGCAACACAATGGGGTACAATGAAAAAATATTTTTCATCCCCACTTCTCATGTATGGAGAGCCACCATCAAAATAAAAAATTATTATTATTTTACGATGCTAAATCCGAGATAATAATATAATATACAAAAAACTATACCAAATTTCATCCATTTATATTCATAATTACAGAAGCTAGAGGCGTGGACAGACAAACAGATGGAGGGACAGAGCAAAACTATAAGTGGTCCTTTTTATTACGAAATCGACTATTTTTAGTAAAGGTTATATGTAAAAATTTTAACTGTCTAGCTATCAAGGATTATGATCTCATGAGGCATAGCCTGGTGACAGACATACAGTTTTTACCCTCTAGATACCTACGAAATAACTTATAGTCTGTAAGTGTTAAAAAAAGCAGTGAGTCATGGACACAAATGTCAAAATTGACGCATTAGCTGTGATTACATTAATTTACCTATTAAAGTAAGCCATTTTGACATATAATATAATAATTATAATAATATAATATATATGGACGCTTCACACTACGTCAATCTGATCCCGTGGTAAGTTCTCGAACGGAAATATATTTAATACTTTTATACTATACACATATTTAAGATTTTTATTATATTATACATATATTTAATACACATCCATGACCCAGGAACACAGAAAAACTTTTTTGTTTCTTCGGCGGGATTTGAACCCGCGACCTCCGGCTTGAGCACCAACATGCTCAACCAACTGAGCCACAGAGGTCGTCAATAGTATGTAGATACGCATGATTCACTGCCTTCATAACGTGAATAGGCTAAAGTATAGACTTTATATGACACGAATAGGACGCGACCGCGTCATTCAATGTGCTGCGTACAGTGCAACTAACTAATGCCTTCGGCAATCATCGTTTTTTTTTCTACGGAAATGGCGGATGTTGGAAAGCATGTGTGGGACTTCCGAAAGATATTAGCAAAGTAGTTTTACTGTATAAAGTATCTTTATAGGTATGTTTTTCTAAAAAGGTAATACTGTTACGAACACACAAAAGCGCCATCTAGCGTCAACCACTGAAACCACTTGGTGTGAACAGGGACAGCGTGGGGCCGCCTACTCAGTACTAGATGGCGCTACTGTGCAAACGTTCCAGAATAAATCTAACACGGTCACGCGACTCGGGAACCTTCTGGAGTCGTCTGGGACTCGTATCGACCGGTATAAATACGTCGGAAGAATGCGAGCGAGTCGAGTTCAGTTTGAGCTTCATCCGAAGCGATACGGGCGATACCAGCGAAAACTAGCGATCGGGAGTTCGATTTGAACAGTGATGTAGCGATATCGATGTGAATACTAGTGATGTAATGATACCGTGAGTGAAACCCGCGACTTGGCTACGATTAAGGGACACCGTTAATGCTTAGTGTTTGGACTTAGTGTTTAGTGTTAGGACCTAGTGCTTAATGTTGGACTAAGTGCTAGGGAATAAAGTCTTTAAAGGAGTCAGCAGGCTTTATCTCCAAATCCTCCGATATGGCCCAACACGTAACAACTGGTGTCAGAAGTGAGATTTGGAGATACCATTGACTCCGAGAGAAGATTTCAAGAAGTGTGGCGAGAGGAGCAGCTCCCGGGTGGAGGAGCGACCCCCGGGTGGAGGAGCGACCCTCGGGCGAAGGAGCGACGCCCGGGCGGAGGAGCGACCCCCGGGCGGAGGAGCGACCCCCGGGCGGAGGAGCGACCCCCGGGCGGAGAGGTGCGACCCCCGGGCGGAGAGGTGCGACCCCCGGGCGGAGAGGTGCGACCCCCGGGCGGAGAGGTGCGACCCCCGGGCGGAGAGGTGCGACCATTGGCGGAAGAGTGCGACCCCTGGTGGTGGAGAGCGACCCCTGGCGGAAGACTGCGACTCCTGGCGGAAGACTGCGACCCCTGGTGGAAGACTGCGGCCCCTGGCGGAAGACTGCGGCCCCTGGTGGTGGAGAGCGACCCCTGGCGGTGGAGAGCGACCCCTGGCGGTGGAGAGCGACCCCTGGCGGTGGAGAGCGACCCCTGGCGGTGGAGAGCGACCCCTGGCGAAAGACTGCGACCCCTGGCGGTGGAGAGCGACCCCTGGCGGAAGACTGCGACCCCTGGCGATGGAAAGCGACCCCTGGCGATGGAAAGCGACCCCTGGCGATGGAGAGCGACCCCTGGCGGCGGAGACGCGCGACCCCTGGCGGCGGAGACGTGCGACCCCTGGCGGCGGAGACGTGCGACCCCTGGCGGCGGAGACGTGCGACCCCTGGTGGTGGAGACGTGCGACCCCTGGCCGAGAGGAGCGACCCCTGGCGGAGACGTGCGACCCCTGGCGGAGACGTGCGACCCCTGGCGGAGACGTGCGACCCCCTGGCGGAGCGGTGCGACCCATGGCAGAGTGGTGCGACCCCTGGCGGAGAGGTGCGACCCCTGGCGGAGAGGTGCGACCCCTGGCGGAGAGGTGCGACCCCTGGCGGAGAGGTGCGCCCGCCTACTAAGCCCCGCCCACTGACCACGCCCCTCAGGCTCCGCCCACTGGCCCCACCCACCGGGCCCCGCCTGCTCAAGTCCTTTGGGTCTCTGGGAGGAATGATGCTATGAGGAAGGCTCAAGACAGAGATGACGACCTTCGGCACATCGTCACGTGCAAGAAACGGGGTGACGTAAAACTAATCTGGAGTAAGGTTGCACCCACTGGCGCTATCACTACGGCGTACTGGGCGCAATGGGACAGTCTGATAAACGGAATACCCTACCGGGAATAACGGCAGAGAGTTCCATCCTCAGATAATTGTCCCAAGAACGAGAGTGCCAGATGTTCTCCGTAAAATGCATAATGGCGTATCAGAAGGTCATCTGGGTGTCAAGAGGGACGTTCAAAGTGGTACACTTAGACCGTCTAGCGTGGTACCATGGCGGTAGCAATGATGCTCGGGACGAGCATCTCTAAGAGGGGAGTAGTGTTACGAACACACAAAAGCGCCATCTAGCGTCAACCACTGAAACCACTTGGTGTGAACAGGGACAGCGTGGGGCCGCCTACTCAGTACTAGATGGCGCTACTGTGCAAACGTTCCAGAATAAATCTAACACGGTCACGCGACTCGGGAACCTTCTGGAATCGTCTGGGACTCGTATCGACCGGTATAAATACGTCGGAAGAATGCGAGCGAGTCGAGTTCAGTTTGAGCTTCATCCGAAGCGATACGGGCGATACCAGCGAAAACTAGCGATCGGGAGTTCGATTTGAACAGTGATGTAGCGATATCGATGTGAATACTAGTGATGTAATGATACCGTGAGTGAAACCCGCGACTTGGCTACGATTAAGGGACACCGTTAATGCTTAGTGTTTGGACTTAGTGTTTAGTGTTAGGACCTAGTGCTTAATGTTGGACTAAGTGCTAGGGAATAAAGTCTTCAAAAGAGTCACCAGGTTTTATCTCCAAATCCTACGAATCCCAGCACGTAACAATACTTACATATTTGATATGTAACTTTTTTGATTTTTAACGGTACATATATATTTTATCGTATTATGTAACTTTATGAAGTTTCGATGAGGCATAAGTACTTTAATAATTATATTTGAGAGTATTCGCATGCTAGGTAAAATCCACGGGAACCGTACTATTTGTTTTAGGGAGAAATATTTTTTGAAACTTGGCAACTCGATCTTACTACGCTTTCATTGCACTCCAAAATACAGGGGATGACACTTTTGACTATTTCAAATCGATATCAATTGTGTGTTGAAGGTTTTAATATAAAGTGTCTTCAGAAATAATTGGTTTTGACAAAACATTGACAGCACAAAATTTCGGAACACTCTGTAAAGTAAAATGCCAACAGTGTCAACCGATCTGAATGCTGTGTAACGAATGAACTGAATACTTCTGTCTCACTCTGAATCATACAATCGGAGCGAGAAAAACATTTTTCTTTCACTTTGTGTCTCGCGCGTACTCGAGGTAGCTGCGTATTACTGCGTAATTGCTGCATCTATTGAGTCAGGAGCGGAGCACCTATACGTGTGGTATGGGCATACCCACAACCCCAACAGGCTTGTGAGTGCATACTTTCAAGGTCTATTAATTTATAATCAAAATAGGTTCAGTGGGTGGTAGTAGTATTGGTATTGTTAGCCTTTTGAGTCTTACCTGGTGCTTTTTACCTGCTGGTCATACTTATATGATTTTTAAAATACATATTTATAGTAGTGGATTTAGTGTTAAGCGGACCTTTAGTCAGGTAGATTGAAGAAAACGCAAAATTTGTCACATCTCCATAAATTTTCGGCCCATTTTTATTTACTAACCAACAGATTTAAGAAAAAATAATACTTTGTTTGAACCGATAGGAATTACTCCTGCCGATGTTATAATATAATCTATAATTTGTGTATGTTTCTTTACTATATATGCATATATTTTTTATTTAATTAATTTATAATCTTAGTTGATGTTAATTTGTTTAAGGTACCTATATTCAAAGCTTATTTTTTTACCAAACATAAAATATTTTTTTTGCTAAATAAGCGAAAAACTTTCTCACTCACTCCGCGCGTTAGCTTTTAATTAACATAATATTATAAAGAAAATAATAAAATTCTTTTTTTATATTCTAATAATCATGTTATGAAGGAAATAATAAAATCAAAATTTTCGGGCCACATCTTCTTCTGAGAGCTGGATCCGTGCCTGAATCAACCAAAGCGGTTTAAGGCGAAAATATACGTAGATGACGTCACAGATTCGGGCGTGGCCTAACACTTCCCGCCGCGCCACCCGCATACACCCCGCAGCGCTCGCGATCTCCGCGCGCGGCCGCGCCGCGACTCAAATTATAAACTGAGGAACGGCCCTTTTATACGACTTTAGGATTGATTTAAATGCAACTTGAAAATATTAATTTATTTCTGGTCTGGGAGCAAAGAAAAAAACGTAGAATGTATTAGCCGCTTCTCCTTCTTCTGTAGAAGCCGGTCGAGGTTATTCCCGAAATCTGGAAATTATTTGGTAGGCAATGCGGCTTCCAACCCATCATATTTGATTTCATTTTCCACCTCTACGCCCACCAAAATGCAATACTTAGTGCTATTGACAGAATCACTAAAATATCCGCTAGGTGTTTTTTCGCTTTCCTATAAAAGAAGTTTCATATCGACGCTTGAAAGGTAAAAATGCCTAAGCGACAAAAATACCGAAAATGAGTTTAAATATCAATGAGTTTGTATTTTTTTTTGCGTCGATTGGTCTAATCGTCGTCTTCCTACGACGATTTTTTTGTCGCTTAGATATAGTGAAATTTATACAAAATCATGAATGTTATGTTCACTAAGCGACAGCAAAAAGCGATTTATAAAAAAAAATCACTTGGATATTTTGAAGAATTTAAAAAATCAACTTAGTCTATTTTTATGTTTTTACTTTTTTTGTTTGCACAAAAATATTTTTACTTGTTTAAAAAACTCTTTTCGTAGACACTTTGTACATTTTCTTCATACAAATAATTTGTGAATTGTCCTTACAGTGCATTTAATTTGATACCATTATTTTACGAAAGTGCAACTTGTAGAATTTTACCCACAGTGAAATAAAACAATATTGGCGTAAAGACAGTTTTACATATTTGACACAATAACTATTCGTGCAATGTAGATATTTTTATTTCAAACTTTTGTTTTTAAGTATGTCGGTTAGATATTTTTTTTTTGGTTCCCTATTTTTTCGCATAAAATCATATGTCATAATTTTACTTGGCATAATTTCATTTGACCTAATAGTAGTTTCGCATAGTATTCATTTGGCATAATTTTCTTAGCTTAATTTTTTTCGCATAATTACTAATAGCATAATAATTGTTAGGCATACTTAATAAAAGGCATACATTTTTTACGCATTATATTAATTAAGAATAATTATATTTTATGCTTAATATTAAAAAGCATAAATATAAATATGCGTTCAATTACCTTATCCGTGTTTTATTTTGTCCTTCCATTTTATGCATATTTGTACCTTGTGACAGAATTACTTGAATTTATTATGACAAAAAATATGCCTAACGAGTTTATGCCAAAAAGCAATTATACCAAAGTATTATTATGACAAGAAAAATTATGCCTTACGAGTTATGTCTCATTAAATTAGGACAAAAAATATTAGTCTAAATTATATTTATGCCTAATGATGTAGTATGCCAAGAAACCATTAAGTATGCCAAAGTTATAGTATGCGTAACAAAATTATGCCTAGAGAGGTATGCCAAATGAAATTATGACAATTAAAATTATGCGAAAAAAGGGGATACCTTTTTTTTCTTTGAAATGTTCAAGAATGGCGAAAAAAAATGTAATTTTTTCCTGTACCCAAAATATTATCTTACGTCGCTAAGATACAATACGAAATCAAAAATGTCGCATGAGTATCAATAAACTCCAATACATATGAATTTATAGACATGAATAAATAGCTAAATGATCTGAGTGTTTATAAAACTGACAAAATGTAACTTAAAGTATTAAATTAATAGTGTAATAATAAAATATAATAAATAGCCTCATTTATTCCTTAATAAATACATACAAATTGCAACGACTTATTAATAATTACATTATTATTGTATTAATTATTATTATCTGTATCATATTATTTATATCTATCATATTATAATTTCATGCATGATTTTCTGTGTAATACGTAATATTTTCAAATCGAATTTAATAATCAGATTAATATTATTTTAATTTTATGTACACAATCCTTTTTAACAGTACTAAGTAGGTATTTATAGTTATTGTTTATTTTACTTATCTTTCTACATAATTATAATATTTTAATTTTATTTTTGAATTACATGCAACATTTTCTATAATTATTATAATTATTTTTACAAATCAAATTTAATGAATATAAAAATATCAAATTAAATTTTACATTTTTCTGGTATAATAATTTAGATTCTTAATAATTAAGTATGTAATTTATTATTATTATTAATTTAATATTATTACATTTTTATTTTGTTTATTATATTTAAGTGTTTGTATTTATATTAAGGACCTCTCTACGAGTAAAGGCCTCCTCCATATTTTGCCATACAACTCTATCATTAGCTTTGATCATCCAATCTTTACCAGCAATTTTAATTATTTCGTCTGTCCATCTTGCTCTTGGTCTTCCTCTTTTTCGTTTGTTTTGTGGTCCTTTCCAGTTAGTTACTTTGTATGTCCATTTCTGTTTGTTCATTCGCGCTACATGTCCGGCCCATTTCCATTTTAGTTTTTGACAATGTTCCAAAGCATCTATTACATTTGTTATTTTTCTTATATCTGAGTTTCGCTTTCTGTCACTCTTTTTTATATTCAAAATACTACGTTCCATAGCTCTTTGGGTAACTTGTAATTTGTTTTTTGTTTTGTTGTTGTATATCCAGGTTTGGCTACCATACGAAAGACATGGAAGTAAGCAGGAGTCAAGCACTTTTTTCTTAAGTTTTATAGGAAGGTTTGATTTTAGCACTTCTTTGTAACTCCAAAACTTATTCCATGTAATGTTGATTCTTCTATTTATTTCATCTTGTTGTCTTGATTTTATGAAAGCTATTTGTTTTCCTAGATATATATATTCTTGTACATATTCGAGAGGGGTACCGTTGACTTTAATCGGGAGTAAGATAGAGTTAGTCATTATTTTTGTTTTAATAGTATTAAGCTCTAAACCTATTTCTTGACTCACTGTGTGTAGTTCGCAAACCATTTTTTCTAGTTGGACAGCTGTTTCTGAGAAGATAATGATGTCGTCTGCGAACCTAAGATTGCTCAGAAAATCACCTTTTATGTTTATACCTCTTTTTTGCCAGTTTAGTTTTCTCATGATGCTTTCAAGAACAGTGATGAATATTCTAGGCGAGAGTGGATCTCCTTGCCTAGCTCCTCTACAAATTTTTATTTCTGAGCCTTTTGTTTCCATTTTTACACGGGATATGCTTTTGTTATAAATATCTTTTATGAGGTCTATAGTTTCTGTCGGCACATCGCATTCATATAGAGCCGTCCACATACTACTATGAGATATTGAATCGAACGCTTTAGCATAATCAATAAAAGCCAAGTAGAGCGGACGCTGATGTTCCTCATATTTCTCTATTATTTGCTCTAATGTATGAATATGGTCAGTTGTTGAAAAACTTTTTCTGAAACCTGCTTGTTCTGGTGGTTGGTGTTTATCGGTATATTTTTCTATACGATCTACAAGGCAAGAGGCAAAAAGTTTGTATATATTGGGTTGTAGGCTAATTGGTCTGTAGTTATTTATATTTGCTGGGTCGCCTTTCTTGTACAGTAGTATTATGTCAGATTTTGCCCAATCGGAGGGAATTTTTCTATGATTTAAAATCGTGTTAAATAAGTTAGTTAGTAGGGGAGCTAACACGCTCTTACCTATTTTTATTGCTTGATTGGGAACACCATCTGGTCCATTGCTTTTGTCTTCTTTTAGCTTGTCTATTTTCTTTATAATTTCAGTACCTGAAAACCTGTCAAGAGTGGTAGAGTTACATGTGAGCGGCTCAATTTCTAGTTGATTGTCGGTTTTTGACGAGTAAAGATTTTTATAAAACGATGTAGCAGTCTCTATTATCTTTGATCTTGAGAAAGTCTTCTTGTTACTTACCGTTTAAATTAATAGTGTGTGGGAACATAAATGAACGCAAACATTGCTAAATATATTTCTATATTTATGCGCTTAATGTTTCGCTAGTTAGTCCTGTCGGTAGTAGTAAATATCAATATACTAGGTTATGAGAGTAAACTGCGCACATACTTGGACATAATAAAATAGCTCCTAAAGCTGGTCTATATTCAATTAAACTAGCAACAGTCACTGACATCGGCGTGGTTTCATTATTATTCCTTTTTTAAGGTTCCGTAGTTCATGTCTCGGAATCCTTATAGTTTTGTCATGTCCATCCGTTCGACCGACCGTCCGCCCGTCCGTCTGTCCATCCAAACGGTGGTGCTTGAAATATAAAACTTTGAATGGGTAAGTTTATTTATCACGTCAACACAATGCTAAAATAAATGAAGATCATTTTTGGGTACACCTACACGAAAGGGGGAGATATAATTAGGTACATAGATATTTTAAGAACATTAAGAGGTTTCTGAGATTATATTTTGATGTACGTACATTCCGTTTGCGCGATATTCCACTTTTAAGCGCATTTCTTGTTAAAATACGGCGTCCCCCCTCTAAAAGCCAAACGGCTGGCTCTAAAAATGTGGAAAATTCATGATGGTAATCCACTTTGAACGAAAACTATAACGGTCCAAAAAACTTCATAAGTTCAGGAGTTATAGAGACTTAAATTGAATCAGTTTAGATGAAGATATCTGATACAGAGCCTACAGATTGTCCTTGTCCATAAAACATCCTAATCTTATAGAGAAGATTAGGATAATTTAGATGATATTTTTGCTACTGTCAATGCTTTCAGCGCAGTCTATCAAAACAATCACACTGCGCTGAAGGCACTGACAGCAGCAGAAAGAAGAAGGGGCATTTTTGTATGGATCCCGTCCCCACTACTGTAGCACTACAAGACATATATCAAATGAAAGGACTTAAAAAGCGTGTAATTTTTTTGTATGACGAAAAATCTCTAAACCATGGGAGAAAAAAGTTTTAACCCAAAGGTGAAAAAAAGTTAAAAAATCATTATGTATTATTACACCATTTCATAGTGTTGCTAATAAGGAACAATTTTTGGGAAGTAATGGTATACAGCAAGCTTCAGAAAAGTGTTATATTTTGATAAATTGCCTCTGTTTATAATATTTTGATAAATTTTGATAAATGTATGGAATGATGATAAAATGATAAAAATAAGCTCTCTCCTCAATTTTGTCGCACATAATTACATTATGGAAATTGTTTCTTACTTGCGATACTATTGAAAGGATGTATTTTTTTCATAATTTATGGGTTCCAATCCTGTCTAGGAAAATTGAGTTATTAAAAATTTTCATGTTTCAAGAGTTTAAGTTTTCATCAAGTCGGACTCGATATTCCGTAGGGCTAAATTGCTATTGCTAATTTTTTTTGACTTCTTTTACAACGCCCAGAAGTATAATTTACCATGTACTATATCTTTTTTTTCTGTACCTAATCGTTTGAAAATTATTTTTGCTATTTAATTATATGTATTTTAATGTTTTATCTGAATTATTTGATTTTATATAAACCACTTTTCCAGGCCAGGATTCAAATCCGCAAATTAGGAAAAAATACATTTTGTAGTATTGCGCCATTCGATAGCGTTGCAAGTAAGAAACAATTTCCAGAAGTAATTATGTGCGAAAAAATTGTGGAAAGCTTATTTTTAGTATTTTATTATCATTCCATACATTTCATCAAAGTATGAGGCAGTTTATCAAAATATAACACTTTTCTAAAGTTTAGTGTATACCATTACTTTCCAAAAATTGTTCCATAGTAGCAACACTATGAAAAATTTACAATGTCATTGAATAATAAATTTACTAAGATAACTTTAGCCGTAGAAAATTCTTAATGGAAGCAACATTTATGTAACTTATCTTGTTTTATTTTATAAACTCTTAGGCCATTTAGATGAATACTCCTATAATTTTTTTTGTTTGGAATTAGTTATTTCTACCTGTTACTACAGAAAATGTATCTATAGCTTATCTATTTCTACAAGTTGCTGAAAACCTTTAAAATAAAATTTAGGCAATTTTACTTGCTATTACATAACTTTCGTTGATAGCTTAGATAATTTTACCTATTTTTCGAATTAGGACTTTTTTACCTAAGCGACATAAACTGCCTGTAATTCGAAAGCTATATGATTCGTTTTAATATCAAAAATTGCTATAAAAATAAGATACACGTTGTATTTTATTGATATATAGATGTATGTTAAAACCATCTAAATCCGACTATTTTGTGATTTTTAATGATTTCTTTTTCTAAAAATTTTAACTTTAAATCACTCTTCTATAAAGTTTACTAAATTTATGCATCATATGTGTCTTTTTTAATTATTATTTCTTTAATTATTATTTTTTATCAATTATTATTATTTAAACTGGAAATATCATAATATGTATTATATTATAAAATATGAATTTGCTTTCCTACGCTATCGAATTGGATTTTGTCTGTAATAGTAGTTGTATGTGTGTTAAATAAATAAATAAATGTCGCTTAGGCATTTTTACCTCATATACTATATAGCTCAAAGCGTTGATATACTAAATAGACAATTAAAAAAGAAATAATATAATATATCAATGGACGCGTCACACCACGTCAATCTGATCCCGTGGTAAGTTCTCGAAGAACTTGTATTACGGGTACCAGATAACGGAAGTATATTTAATACTTTTATACTATTGGTATACATCAGTGTTTTTCAACCTGTGGGTCGCGACCCCCTGGGGGGTCGCGAAGCTTCTGTAGGGGGGTCGCCGGAGGTCGAGAGAACTTTAGTTAAAAATACAATAAATATTAAAAATATTGATTAATTAAGTAAGAGAATTTTAACAAAAGGATAATAATTATACTCATAAATCGATCATCGATATCATCGATGTATGTACTATGTAATTGTAATTGTAAAATAATGTGTTTGACGTACTATATTATGTACTTATATCTGCATCCTAATTATGGAGACGCATAACAACGTCGTATGGAATGAATATTTGTTACACTGTAACATACACATACATACATGATAAAAAAGCGAAGGGTCGGGGGGTCGCGAAATATTTTTTCATACAAGGGTGGTCGCATCATGAAAAAGGTTGAAAAACACCGGTATACATAATTAAGATTTTTATTATATTATACACATATTTAATACACATCAATGACCCAGGAACACAGAAAACTTTTTGTTCCGTCGGCGGGATTTGAACCCGCGACCCCCGGCTTGAGCAACGACACGCTCAACCAACTGAGCCACAGAGGTCGTCATAGAAATAGAACTATACACTTTCTGTGAAATTTACAAGTACCTATATATACAATAAAATATTATACTATAATATACACTATATAATATTATATTAATATATTATTAATTTCAAGTAAGAAGTTGAAGGAACAAAAAGTACATTCAACGATCGAACATTTTCATTCTATCGCAGGCAGAGTGCTCGCTAAGGTTTTCATAATTTATTTTTTACGGCATGTTGTTCCCTATTATTTCAAGAGTAAAATAAACGATTGCGAAATAGCGGCACCGCGGAGAGTGACACAACCTCCTCGTACGAAAGTCAGCGGCTCACTGTCCCGCGCGCCCGCGCACGCACCGCTTACAAATATTTTCACAAAATAATAGTTATATACGTATATTTTGAAAACAAAACGGTATTTCGAAAAACCCAACGATGAAATGTTAGATAAATATATTCTTCACATTTTCGTAAAAGAACCATCTTTATAGCCGTAGTAGGTAGTAAGTAGATAGAAAAAGAAATCTGAAAACAGGGCTACTTAATTTTAATTTATTTAATATTAATCTTCGTCGTATTAAAAAAATTAACGATGATATTAAAGATGAAGGATTGAAGTGTGAAATGTATATTTTTTTGAATTTTTTTATTCCCATTTTTCGGAGTAGTTAGGACTCAAACTAAGCGATTTAGGGGCTATTTGCCCCTTAATAGGTCAATTTTGTACGATACGCGCATAGCTAAAATAATACGCACGTAGCTTCTGGACGCAATGTATGGGGCCCTAGTACCTCGACTACGTGCGTAGACCTTGCGTGCGTAAGAATACGCAGTTTCTGGACATAGTCTAACGCACTTTCTGGACAGTATTAGGTATTGCTAGAAAGTAAAAATCCATCCATATAACTTCCTCACAATTTTGCACATCCTACTAATATTATAAATCTGAAAGTTTGTGAGGATGTATGGATGAATGTACAAACTCTCTCACGCAAAAACTACTGAACGGATTTGGACAAAATTTAGTATGGTAGTAGTTTAGGTTCTGAATTGGTTAATTCAGATAAAAAGGCGATAAAAGGGAGCAATATTTCTTTTTGCGCGTAGGAAGTTGCAGGTACCATCTAGTCTTTAAATAAAATGTACCGGGCGAACATAAAAGTAAATCGGTTTGCGGTAGACTCAAAAGATATTTCAAGGAGCGATATTGATTCGAGAAGTCCCTAAGGCTCTCAAACGTTATTACGGAGGTTCGATTTGGCGCCAGATGCGCTCAACCAATGGTCCCGATTATTATTTTAATGATAACTGACCGAAGTAATTGCGTTCTTAATTTGGTCAATTGAAATGTTTCTAATTTCTGATGGAAAAAGGAATCCGGTCAGATTAATAGTTGTGTAAAAATGTTAGAGTTTAGTATTTTAAACAGATAAAATATATACTACGCGACAGAAGTGAAACCTCCAGTTGACGTTTTTGTATCGATTTTTTTTTCTAATACAAAGCCAACTAATCCCTTGCCATTGGCTAGTTTCACTGCTGTACAACACCTATCGTAAACGTTCTGAAAACTATAAATATGAAATTTCGGATCTGTGTACAACTACGAATATAAGTATAAATGTATACCGGTTATATGTAATTATTTTGGATAATCGGCTCATTTCTGATAATTTCGGATAAGGGTAAATGATTTTGAAAGAAATTTGAAAAGGAGAATACAACATTTAGACTCCACGTTTATTTTCTTTATTTGCGTTCTTTTTATTTGCGTTTTGTACGAGAGTTTCGGTAATCGGTTACGGAGCTCCATAACAATCTAAATATACCTAAAATCTAAAATAACAAAAAAACTGTGTTCCGCGAAAAATAGCGCTAACAAAAAACGTAAGCAAAATGGCGACCGCTGGCATTAAATAAGCAAAATGGCGGATTATGTTAGCAGTATTGAAGTTAACAAACGTGTCTTGGCCGACAATTTGATTAATTCTTTAGCGCTAGCAAGCGCTAACAAGCGACATTTTTGCGGAACACAGCCAGTCGCTACTGAAAACTCTCCTATTCGCGTTTCATCAAATTCTTATCACACATAACCGAAGCCATTATGTTAGATGCTGAATATCATTTTCAACCCCCGACGAAAACACGGGTGTCATAAGTTTGACGTGTCTGCAGTGGTAGATTCTACGACTTTCTCGAACCGGGCCAAAAACTTGATATAACCTACTAGATTTTAGCCGTGGCTCCGCCAGCGTAAATATATTATCACGCGGGAACACTACTTTTTCGAGATAAAAAATATCTTATGTCCTTTCCCGGGACCCAAAGTATGTCGCTATACCAAATTTCATAAAAATCGGTTCAGCGGTTAAAGCATGAAGAGGTAACAGACAGACGGACAGACACACTTTCGCATTTGTAATATACCTACTAATATAGATATAGACTAGTATAGATAAGTAAAGAGAAGTTTGTAGGAAAAGAGGCTACATATTTGATATTTGTTCCATATTTCGAATTTCTGTCTCAATGATTTGGCCGATTTGGCGCCCCCATGATACTGCCGCCCGGGGCAAGTGTCCCCAGTTGCCCCCCCATAGATCTGGGGCTGCGTGTCTGTCTGTGTATCAGTGTGTGTATCTATGTGTCTGTCCGTGGTATCGTAGCTCCTAAACGGATGAACCAATTTTAATCTTTTTTATATACAATTTAATTCATTATCAATCATCAGCTCGATCACTCTTTGACAATTCGGGGGTTTTTTAATTTTGTTTATAATGTATTGTTGCTTAGAATCAAACGATTTTTTATTAGCGTTGTAAATGGGATAAGAGCATAGTTTTTATGTGGCCGTCTACCCATAGACGTACCCCCCCTGAACATATTAGTACGTAAATGAATCTATGCATTAATTAAACCGCTCATTCGTGCGTTTCCTATTATAATTGGCATCGTAAGCCTGTGAGCATGAACTGTATAAAATAGGCTTACCAACCTATCTCGATCTTAATAGGACTTTGCGATAAGGAAGATGCAAAATCCTATTACTAATTTACTACTCGTATTATAAATGTGAAAATTTGTGACAGATGGATGGATAGATGCTTCTCTTTCACGCAAAAACTACTGAATGGATTTCGATGAAATTTGGTATGGAAGTAGTTTAGTTTAGTACAGTAGGATACTGTATTCAATTTACGCGGGCGGAGCCGCGGGCAACTGCTGGTGTAATATATTATTTATGAACATTTTGTGATTAAAATGTAAAAAAAAGTATAAAAGAACCCACTGCTTTGTTTTTATTTTACATAACATTTAATTTTAATCAATTTAAAATCTCCTCTTTTAGTGTTATAATAAATTAGAGTGTTTTAATTTTTTAATATACTTATGGCCTATTTATTTTACATGGAATTCTTTAAAACGAAAGCAAATACGATCTTCCATTTTCTAATTTGAATAATATTGAGGTAATCTTCTGTGAGGGTAATATTGTTTCAATTAAGGGTTTTAATAAACAACCCTTTTGGTACAAGAGCCCATACATTTTGGTGTTCGATAAGTTAATAACTTATACTGAGTTATACTGTTATTGATTTACAGCCAAATTAGGAGTGCTTTAAAAATATACTGTATTAATAATAATAATATACTTCTTATTGAGCATCAGTAACGAAGGCTGGCGCTCCATCAAAGGAAAGGAAAGCCCTAGCCTGTAAGGTCAGTTGCAGAACTTAGTACCTATGATAAAAAAATCCAAAATATACTGTCATGAGTAGTTATTATATCTTAATTAAACGTGTAGCCGGTATGAATCGTGTTATATGCAGATACAGTATAATAATATAAAGTCTATGGACGCTTTGGTCCCGTCGTAAGTTCTCGAAGAATTGTGTTACGGGTACCAGACAGTATATTTAATATACTATACTTATATTTAAGATTTTTATCATTTTTATTACATATCCATGACTGATCCATGACATGATGATAATACACATCCATGATTCTGGAACACAGAAAACATTTTTGTTCCCTGGCGGGATTCAAACCCGCGACCTCCGGCTTGAGCACCAACGTGCTAACCTCTGAGCCACACAGGTTGTCAGATATCGCTATTGTTATGCTCGTACCCAGTCATTGTGATTTTTCAAAAATTAAACTTTGGTAGAGTTATTAATTTAGCTATAAAACAGTAACATAATATTGTTCTAAATTCAAGAACAACATAATTTAGTTTATTAAATTTTAATACAAATATTATCTAGAGTCTAGACTTTGTTCTGTTCAGTTTTAAATAATAATTTAAATTGTTTTAAACTCATTACATTATGTATATTAATTTGTACGCGTATTTCATATCTCGAAACTGTTCATGCTTTAAATGCTCAAAGCGTTTTGTTTCAAACGCAAAAAGGCATGAAAAGCTTAATTTTCATGTAATTAAAAAGACATAAATTATTTTTAAGTTGGAGTAACACGAAATTATGTATTATTTTAAAATGTGTTTATATATAGGCTGGAAAATTTATAAGAAGACCACATTTTTTTTTATTTTAAGATACAATAATATAGCAAGTTGCGACTGTACGTAGCGGTGTTCATAAACTTTCAGATCAATTTCTTGCGACGCCTAGCTGCATCTTTAAGACAGCTATTCAAAATTGATATTTATTAATTACACAATAAGATATACATTTCATTGTAAGAGTTCGAATGTCAGTTCACACCACGTCGACAAGCGACGCGACGTGGCGCCGCATTTTTTTAGATAGCTATTCAAAATTTAACTTTATTTACTAGACAAAAAGATACACGTTTCGTATGACATTAATCATATCACTGCACATGCGCGGTGCAAATTGACATTTTAAGTCTTACATTTTCGGTGTGTATTGACCCTTAGTTCCTAAAAGTCTAAAGTATTTCATTTTTTTTTCATAAAAGTTCCGGAAAAATTCCTAAGCCTAAGGGGCCCCACACACGGTCCGGTCTGCCGGACGAACGGATGCAAAATCGTATCATGTGTGGATTCGAATCCGTTCAGGCCGAACTGACGTCAGTTGGGTCTAGGGTTGCCACCTCTTTTTTTTGCAGATAAAGTACAATGATTATTATAGGTAGGAAAAAAGTACATTGTATTTAAAATAAAGAACAATTTATTTAATAGCATCATTGTGTTTAAATACATACCTACTTTTTATTGTTTTTTGCACTTTGTATCAAATTAGTATATCGACGACGGAAAACAACAAGGGCGTAACCCGGGCCAACCCAACTTTACACCAGAGCCAAAAAACAAAAAAAATAAGTGAAATTAAATCATATCTTTTTAACGGTAAATCGTGGGAACATAATTTTTATACCATTACTTTAAAATAAAAACCTGCATTAAGTGGAATACAAGTCAATAACTTCCTATTGCTAAAAATAAAGTTATTAAAGTTACAGCTATTGTATACAAAAATAGCAGACCTCAAAAATGGCGTATCTTGACTCTAATTTAGTACTGAACCATAAATTTATAAGAATTCGCTGATCTCTAAACGGTCGTAACTAGTGTTCGTTTTAATTTGCTCTCAGGACCGGAGTGTAAGCACTTTCATTATGCATAAAATAGTTAGAAAATTAGTTGTAATTTAAACCTCTAGACACCCAATGAGCTAAATAAAATATCGTAAGCTTTTCTGAACGTAAATTTATTGAACTTTTAAAAAATAACACAATATGTTAAATGGTATTTCTAATTGGCCCAACTTGTTGAAAACTGACTTTAATAGGTACTATATAATTATTATATTAAGCAGGGTACCTGCTATAGGTAAAGACCTTTAAAAAACAATAGCAGTGACGGATATGGAGATCGGGGTGCACTGGCAGCTCGGTAGGTCTCTGGGTTCACCTCTTGTTTTAGGTCGAGGAGACGGAGATCGGGGTACGCTGGCAGCTCGGTAGATAGAGGGTTCACCACTTGTTCCAGATCGAGGAGATGGAGATCGGAGTACGATGGCAGCTCGGTAGGTAGAAGGTTCACCACTTGTTCCAGGTCGAGGAGATGGAGATCGGGGTACGCTGGCAGCTTTGTAGATAGAGGGTTCACCACTTGTTCCAGATCGAGGAGATGGAGATCGGGGTACGATGGCAGCTCGGTAGGTAGAGGGTTCACCACTTGTTCCAGGTCGAGGAGATGGAGATCGAGGCACGCTGGCAGCTCGGTAGATAGAGGGTTCACCACTTGTTCCAGGTCGAGGAGATGGAGATCGGGGTACGCTGGCAGTTCGGTAGGTAGAGGGTTCACCACTTGTTCCAGGTTGAGAAAATGGAGATCGGGGTACGCTGGTAGCTCGGTAGGTAGAGGGTTCACCACTTATTTCAGGTCGAGGAGATGGAGACCGGGCTACACTGGCAGCTCGGTAAGTACTAGTCTTGATGCTAGTTCCATATCAAGAAGATGGAGATCCGGGTACGCTGGCAGCTCGGCAAGTACCAGATTCGTTACTGGTTCGAAATCGAGGAGATGGAGATCGAGGTACGCTGGCAGCTCGGTAAGTATCAAGTTTGTTACTGGTTCCAATTCCAAATCGAGGAGATCGACATCGGAATAAACTGGTAGCTCGATAAGTACCAGGTTCAATGCTGGTTCCAGGTGCAGGAGATGGAGATCGGGGTACTTTGGCAGATCGGTAAGTACCAGGTTCATTGCTGGTTCCAAGTAGAGATGGAGATCAAGGTACGCTGGCAGCTCGGTAACTACCAGGTTCGATGTTGGTTCCAAGACGAGGAGATGGAGTTCCGGGTACGCTGTCAGTCAGCTCGATAAGTACCAAAACTTAGAACCAAAATATTGGAACTTCGAATCGTATTTACTTTCTGTATTCTTAGTTTTTTTAACCAGTTTTCCATCTCTATAAATTTGTTCGCTCAAAATAATAACTTAATTATTATTTTCCTCGTCATTTTTTATAGTTTTAAGATCATCTATCCATTTTCTTCGGTTGGCCATTTAAAAAGAAAGATGAATTGAAACTAAGAAAGGTAGGTACCTAAATTTGTTAAATCTTATAAGCTAGCAACTATTTACTAAATACTATTTTATAATTACCAAAGGTACTCTGATTCATACTTATGTGGACTAAACTCGTAGTTGTCATTTTCATAATTACAGTAGTACTAAAGAAACCCAAAATTACAACGCATACCTACCCGCAGAATTCGATATTTTCGATTTGTTTACAATCATTATTATTCGAGTTTAGCTTAGGAATATATAATATAATATGTATCCCGGAACTTATTAACCCATTTGGACCCAAAAGCAAACTACAGTGAAAATAATATTTTTTTCTTTATTTATCTTATAATAGGGTTCTTACAAAGTGAAAACATAAAAAAAAAATTTAATATAAGTTTGCAAGTATTAAAAAAACACTGTCCTTGTACAGGGACAATGGGCTCATGTGTGGTAGTTTTCAAAACAATTGTTGTTTTCGATACACAATGTTTTTATGCATTTTTGCACTGCCATCATACTTTTTTATGACAAATGACACATATTAATTTATTTGGCATTCTCTGCGGAAAGTGTCCAACTCCATCTGCTGCAACTCCTGAAGTGCAAAAATTTCTTTATTTCGAAATATTTATTTTTTGACATGGTTTTGGTAACAAGTGGCACATTACAATCTTCGTCCAGTCCGGGGCCAAATAAACGTTCTCTGGCTAACGTATGATACCCGGTTAGTATGAGTATTCCTAAAAATGATTTTGAGATCATCAACGGTCACATGAAAGTCATGTCTGTTGTTTTGTGCAGCATAAAGTTTTGTGTTCACTAAAATCATCTGCATGACTTTTTCATCAAAAAACTTCTCAAATATCTCTACTGGGCCTAAATCTTTTAGTTCATTTTCTACATTTTCTCTACGCTTTTGAAGATCATCACTGGTGGAAGCAATCACCGTAAGAACCTTCATATTTGCGCCACTTTGGTTCAGTCTCTGGAGGCTTCCTAGAACGTTTTTGCAGGGGCTCATCATTACTGCTATCCCAATCCTCATTATCCTGAGTAGCGAAAACTTCTATTTGTTGAATGTCAACTTCGTCAAACTCCTTTTTATCCGTTAGAACGCTTGGGTCGGGAGGAATGGCTACCAATTCATAGCTCGTGTCTAGGTCATCTTCTTCATTCAATATGTTTTCTAGTGCTTCTGCAAGCCCTCTGTAGTCAGAAATGGCATTAAATGTCCTTTTAGCCATTATTAATTCGATAAAGATTCTGAAAAGAAGATACAAAATAATTAGAACTTTATTAAAAAAATATCACTAATGTGCCCAATGTCCCTATACAGGGACACTAAAACAAAATATGACTTGTCATACACAACACTAAAATATAAACACTTTTTATCACATAATACTCTAATTGACATTATAAAACAGTAATATTTCTAAAACAAACATAAAATTTCGCATAGAAACATAAAATAAAATACCTTACCTTGTGACGATAATTTGCGTTTTGACTTCAGTTGTTTTATACTTCAATATGAACACTTTTTATTGCAATTTCACCAACGTTTAAAATAAGATAAACGTGATACACTACTCAGCATATGAAATATGGATACAATTAAAAAATATCTGTGACACAACAAAAAATTTGGGTATTTGAACAACTGTCCCTGTACAGGGACAGCGGATCCAAATGGGTTAATAGGTAATTAAATCTTTATAAATCTATAATTCTATAACATACCTTGTTTAGAGAAGTTATACACTGCAAAGTTTTCGCAACACGATTTCGTTTATACGGCGAAACCGTCACAACCTTTCAACGTGGCGTCCGCGCAGCGTGTGAGGTAAGTTGCCTGGGGCGTAAGTAAGATAAACCGGAATATTCCACAAATGACGGGACCTATGACTCGTATTAACTACATAAAGTACAAAATATTGATGCGAGTAATAGGGTTCTATCATGGATTGGGTTCGTTTTAACCATCCATGAAATTGTAATACCTTAGAAGTATTTATTTGTCCTTAGAAAAATATAAACCGTTAAAATGTCGTATAAAAGGAAGTATAAAAATTGCTTCCCGCAAAAAGGTCGTAACATTGGTGGCGCATTGAAACAGGAACGGCGTAAATATTTTTTAATTAAAAACACAAACTTCTTCAAGTCGTATCTCCAAAAAGTATAAATACGCAGTTTTGTGGGCAGTTACACCAAAAAAAATCATCATATTTTTCAAAATTCTGTCTTATTTTTAAATTTTATGTCGTCGTAGAGCAGCCAGACCCAGATCAATCGACGCAGAAAAAAAAGCTGATTATTACCATATACGTAGTCTAGTTACGACCTTCTAACGGGATACGCCCTTACTGTTTTCCATCGTCGATATCTACATTTACAGTCCATATTTAAATTGAAATAAATAAGTAATATATTTTTAATCAAATTCAGAGACACTTAGTTTCTTTCGTCTCTCCATTTGCTATAGATCACAGAACATTTTCGTAATATATAAAAAAAATGAAATTATTTTATACAAGTTCAAAAAAAATATCATTGCTCTCTTTGCTTGCTCTTGCTCAAACACTCTGCCTTTATTGTGCAGTTGATAGTTCTAAAGTATATTCTAATAAAGTTAGCTAGTTAGTAAAGATTTTTTTTTTCATATAGATCATCCATATCTACATTAAGTTTTTGCAGATTTATATTTTCAATTATCTTAACATGTAATCGACATCGATTGATCAGTCGATGTATTTCGCCATATGTACGAAAAAATCATAATATTATTTTGACTAAAGTTTTTAAAATCCTAAAAAAACAAATCGTGAAAATAAAGTATTTTCGTGTACTTTATTATTCTCATAAAGTATAGAGTACAATTACCTGAAATAACGTACAATACTTTATTATAAAGTACGGGTTTACCCTAGTTTGGTCGGATGCGATTAATTCCGTGTGTGTGCTCGAATCCGTTCAGGCCGAACTGACGTCAGTTCTAAAGGGCCCCATACATGATCCGGTCTGCCTTCAGTTCGGCCTGAACGGATGCAAAATCGTATCGTCTGTGTGCAATTTCGAGATCGCGTCAGTCGGCCGTACGGACTGAAGCGATTCGTTCGTGTTGCCAGTTCTGTTTTTGTGAAACTACTAAACTCGTATTGAATTCTAGTAAAAAGTACTAAATAACTACTAAAGAAGCTACTTAGGAATTCCTGAAGCCCCCCAAAAACCATTGCATTTTAGGTATTGTTATATTAAATTTTTTTCATTCATTGAATTTTAGTAAGTATAAATTTTACTATTAAATTAAAATATACTAGCAAATATTACGTATATATAGTAATTAAACGGGTAGTTTTAAGAAAATTACGGACGAATGTATTATTATGATAGGTTTTTTATTTTTGTTTAACCTAGGCCATTTTGTATATGATTACTGTCTGGCTCTTTCCTACTAAAACACTACTAATAACTAAATTTCTACCAAGGAGGGAATAAAATACTCAATTTAGTAAAATTTTGTAAAATAACTAAGTTGGCAACATTAATTCTGGCCTGACCGAGCGGCCTGAACGCGCGGCCTGTCCTGACCGTGTGTGGACAAATCGCTTCAGATCTCGCCCGAGCCGTGGCCGTGCGGGCGTGTATCGTGTACAAGCGTTGTATGAGTTTTCGCGGTGTTTAAATACAAAATTGATAAACACGACCGTAGCGCCCGGCAAACCAGAATGGACTGATGCGACTGTTCCGTGTGTGGGCCCGAATCAGATCAGGCCGAACTGACGTAAATTGGGTTGGATGCGATTTTTTCCGTGTGTGTGCTCGAATCCGTTCAGGCCGAACTGACGTCAGTTCTAACTGAAACGATCGGCCTCTCGTCTGTGGGGGCCTTAAGCCATTATTAATAATAATATCACACAACTTTTTATACACACTTCCACTTTATTTAGATTTTAACAAATTTATTGGAAAAATCTAAATAAAGTGGAAAAGTGTGCATAAAAAGTTGTGTGATATTATTATGAACATGAATTTCCACCAAAAACCAACAGTACATTCAATCAGTTAAGCCATTATTTATTTAATATGTTATCTTGGGTAGCAATTTATGTATTTAACTTTTTCATCAATAATAATCATAGAGCCCTAGCTAGCTCTATGGTAATAATAAATGGCCGAAAACACAAATGATAGGTGAAACCAAATTCGATACTGGACGTTTTACGACTTGGACAGTAAAAGCACCGACTCGTAAAATTATTCTTAGTACCTACCGATTATATACATATACATTGCGATGATAGTTTTCGCCCGTTTCAATAAAATAAAAATCATAATTACGCAGATTTCAGGCGTAAGACCTTGGCGTAAAGACGTAAAGGAGGCGTAAAGACGCATATGATTTAGGTACTGCCTTTGATTAATTATTACATAGATACGTTATATCCTTACAAAATTGACAATATTTCTGTGCTACGACACACATTGACAGTGACGCGTGTCAATGTGTCAATTTCGCATAGTAACACAATACACGCTATTACTCGCGGAGCACACTAACTAAAATTGGCCCGACTCGGGCCAATTCGAGTCTTCATTTTTACGCGTTTATAACATATCTACTTCTTTTTAATAATATATATCTATGGGTACTGCATATTATTTCAAGATGTTAAGGCGGGATAAATATTATGAAGCTCGAAATATAAACTCGAACTATAATCACAGATGAAAATATTATGTACTTACGTCCAGAAAAATTACATCTTCCATAGAACGATCTAAATTTTGTCAGGGTTGTCACTGGTCATAGAAGATGGGGGTAAATTAAACAGCTAGCGCGCGTCATTCAGTGTACGGTTATTGAGAAAGTCTAATTGGTATACACTACAACCCTGCATCGAACCTGCACGATCACGTGTGTGACTCAAAGGGTCTATTCACTAGGTCATGGACGCTCTTATAATAAAGCAAGACATCTCCTAGAAAATGAAATATTTGATGGGTAAATGATATATTTTTATTTTTCTTATTCATGCATCACATTTCAATACATTAACTACTTATTTGTTTGATATTATTTGTATTTAATATATATTCTAAAATATAAAGGTGTTTGATTTTGGACCAGCTCTATGTACACTACATAGGTAAATACTTTGATTAATTATTACATAGATACGTTATATCCTTACAAAACTGACAATATTTCTGTGCCACGACACACATTGCCATGGGACGCGTGTCAATGTGTCAACGTCGCATAGTAACACAAAACACGCTATTACTCGCGGAGCACACTAACCAAAATTGGCCCGACGCGGGCCAATTCGAGTCTTCACTTTTACGCGTTTATAACATATCTACCTCTTTTTAATATTATATATCTATGGGTAAATAGGAAAAAAAATGGGAATTTCATAAAAATGGAAAAAAAATTGAAGAACATTCGAACAAAAAAGATTATTTGAAGAGTTTTTTATTACGAGAACCCTATTTTTAGGGCGGCAATGACAGTTGTTTTGACCTAACTTTTGACGTAAATGACAGTTTTAGGAAGAGACGTCTACTTGAATGTCATACGTCTTTCTTTGTTAAAGTCATGTCATTATCAAAATGACAATCTTTTTTTTTACAATTTAATTATGATCTGATCTGCAATGTTTTATTTTACGTTGTGTTGATCTCCTTGACGAAGTTAAAATGAAGTAAAATTTAATAAAATAAAGAATAGGAAACAGTTACTGTATTATGTAGCTATATTTAAATATAGAGTACGAAGTGCTGGCCCACGCCTCATACATTTCTAGAACATCTCTTTTGAAAAGAGATGTTTGATTTTGGGCCAGTTCTATCCCAACTAGCAAAATTAATCATATAAAAATCTGCAGCACGTTTCTATTTCAGCTATTGGCGGCGAGAGAAATGTCGAGTGAGCGATCTGTCCACGTTCTCTCGACGCGATTTGGACGCACTTCTCTCAGCTTTAAATGCTATGAATATTGTTAAATCATCGTTTGAACAACCAAATAGTCGAAAGAATACCGAATAATCGCAACTCAAATGTAATTAGTGCTATAAATTGACATCAGAATGCCATCATTCCACACATTAGCTTCTTACAATTCGGTAGAACTTCTTTCATTCGACTTATTTATAGTAAAATAGCAGCCCGGTTACTATCACTCGACTGTTCAATCGCGTAAAAGTAATCAAGCGACGTTCATAGAAAGTTTTATTTATCGTAAAATTATTATTAGTCCGTGTTGTACAAGTTCATGAAAAGAACAAAAATGGCAAATTACTAGTATTCTGCCATTTATAAATTATGCCACAATTTTATACTTATATGTGAAAGTAAGTTATCTGAAGCGAATTTCATATGCGGATTTAATTTTTTCGTCTGTATGCCTCACATTTTAAGTACCTAATATTTTCATGGGCCGCAAAATTTCTTGGTAAAAACTCAATCATTTATAATATTTATTTAATTATTAAAATTGACACGCCATTATTAGCACTTACTTTATCATCACAAAGCATTCACTCTGCTTTTAGCCGAGAGATAGATTCGGGGATTCCATTTTACAACTTCTCAGAGCGCCATTACAGCTTGTTTAGGGTTCCTTGTGTGAAATGTTAAATCACTGTTATTCGTCATCACACTGTACCTCGTAAAAAATATATTTATCTAAGTCCGATGGTTTTTCTTGACCTATATATTATATTTCGTCAACTAGTGGAGAAAGTGTCGGGTATTTCTACTATTTTACACATTATTGGCCAAAATTGAAGTTTCGAGCTATTATGTACTGGTAGGCCGTAAATTTTTATGAGAAGACTTAAAACATCAGAATCGCAACCAATAATTTCTAAACATGTTTGTAAAGGTTCAGTTAATCCGTTATGCAGAACCAACGGCAAATATATTCATTTTTGATGTATCTGTTTTTTTAATTGTACTAGGATCTTTTGGCAGTATATACGGTAGTCTTCTGTTTAAAATTGTCGTCAATTTTTTTAAGGCATCATGAGTAAAGGCCTATGATAGAGTGGTGAGGAATGAATTGTGGTCAGCATTGCCCCTGAACGGGGTGAGCAGTATCCTCATACGAGCATTACAATCTCTTTATAGGCATTCTAGTGCTTAAGTTAAGTAAGGATAAACGGGGCATACACTGAATGATTCAATATCGAAAAAGGTATTAGACAAGGATGTGTAGCGTCACCGTGGCTGCTTAATCTGTTCATGAGAAATTGCTTGACAGATTTAAAAGAGAATGAAAATTTAAAAAAATAATAGGATCTTTCATACGAGTGTTTTCCGATCTATAATCGGGAGAGTAATCGCTTATACGATCTTTTTGCTAGTTGGGATGTACACTACATAGGTAAATAGGAAAAAAATATGGGAATATCATAAAAATACGAAAAAATTAATTTGAAGTAGGGTACATGCGTACAAAAATTCAAATTCTTTAATTCAAATTCTTTATTAAACACACATTATAACATATAATAGAATAAACAAGTAATATACATCACATCAATCTAATCCCATGCTAAGTTAAGACTTGTGTTATGGCAATCAGACAATGGATACACATTTAACAATTTTATACTATGGTATATTATTACACACACTCACACAGACACACACTACACAAACACACTAAAATAGTTTATCACGTAGTTATTATCTTTTTCGGCGACGTGATGCGCGCTTCGTTGGGGAGTCTCCCCCGGAATCTTCGGTAAACTACACCCGACGGCCAGAACGCCTCCACCTCCAGGGTAGACAAAAGTGTAGTCGGCACTCTTACCACAAAGGAACTGAAGTTCACTTTGTGGCGAGACTGCAGACGCTCAACCCTTAAGGTGTAGGTGGTCTTCTCACGGATGTAGCTCACGACGTCTTCCACCTCCATGGACCAGTGCAGGCGGGACACGTACAGCTGCGTTGCGGGTACCTCACACCGTAAGCGCAGCTCGAGTACGTAGGGTGCGTTGCCGCGATGGTTGCGGACGGCAGGCTTCCTCTTCTTTCTTCTCTCCACCACAGTGAAGCCCTCCTCATCGCACCTCCTGCTCTTGTCCTCGGCCGGTTGAAGAGATTCAGCCTTGCGGCTCTTCTCAGCCTTGGGGCTCTCCATCTCCCCCTTTGATTTCCGCGGGGGTGCGGGGTAAGCAGCTACACTGGCATACTTTTTCTGCTGAGTCGATGGATTCTTCAGCTTCGGCTCGATCGCTAGCGACGAGGCTTCGGCGGTTGTTGACCCGTCCAATTCCGCTGACATGGCCAACGACGAGTCAATCTGCGCCCCGCAACGCGTGTTTACGTAGGCAAACGGATGATCGGGTGACCTACTTAGAGAATTATTACTTTTTATTTGCAATAATTCACTTCGCAAATCACAGATGGTATTTTCGGATGCATCCAGTCTACCTCGCATCTCGTCCAGCTCTGCCTTCATGGTGTTAAACTTTCTCAGCAGGCTGGAGACGTCGACGTGATCCAAGGTAACCACCGGCAGCTTGTGGAGATTCTTAGCCACAAAGGCCGGTACGGCCACGGGATCCGTCTGCTTCAACAGGGTGATGATGTCCTGTAAGCTACGTTCGCCCCTATCTCTTCTTCTTGATGGTAACATCTGCGCGGTCTTGCCGAGCGCTTCATACAGCATCAGCTTGGCCTTGCAAATCTCCTCGTTGGTGTAGGTGGACTTGCAGAGCTGCACGATGCCGTCCTCGTCCATGGTGTTGATGACGTGTTGGATAAACGCCAGCAACTCGTTACCAATGAGCGCCATGGTGACGTAGCGGCAGTGAGCCGCGACTCACGAAATATTAAAATATATTATTTAATATTTGCAACATGTGCCGATTCGCGGAGCGCGACCGCTTGCTAGCGCTCTACGCACGACAAATTTTGAAGAGTTTTTTATTGCGAGAACACTATCTATATATCTATATAATCTCATGTAAAACCAAGCTTCTTACCCTACACGCCTTGACTCTACAAGCGTAACTTCACAAACTCTACACCTTAGTCATTATATGTGGCCTGGCCATTTCGCTACATTCACTTGGCCGTAAGGAGAAAAATTTATAACCGACTGTTTTTCTATTATACTCTCTTCGTTACTACGAAATGGCCAAGCCACAAATAATGACTAAGGTGTAAAGTTTGTGAAGTTACGCTTGTAGAGTTAAGGCGTGTAGGGTAAGAAGCTTGGTTTTACATGAGATTTCATAACTTTTTGACAGTGCTAGTCATATGGTATCGTCTTGGCATAATTTTTTTACATGGAAATGTTTTTGGCGGGATTTCATTTCTTTTTGTAAGTTGTTATATAACAATATTGTTTTCTTCTTTTAGGGTGTATTACTTGCACAACAGAACGCTTTTCTGCCCACTCTCTATCTTTGCCTTTTCTTTGTTGGGTTATCATTTACAATAAGAAGCAGATCAGGACGATGACTCTTAGTCGATTATATTCGACTATTATAGCTGACTGTTGAAGTCAATATTTATTAGGTGGACGCCTTGCAAATTGGTCACTCCTCTAGAGTGAGTATTACATAAGCTTGCCCACAAGAGAACGTAGATGACCCAATATCAAATAAGAGCATTATTCAAACTTAGCCCTTGACTTTCGTGAATGGTGATAGCGTACGCAACACAGATCGGGAACTGTTCGCGAAATATAAGACAGAAATTATCTAACTTATTAGCGAAAGTCATAGACATCTCCCAAAGAATCAGAAATTCAGAACTACCATGTTGAACATGGCATGTTCCCGTTTATATTATGGAATATGGCTAGTATATATTAGGGGTGCTCGATGACCATCGATTTTCGATGATCATCGATGTTAGACGATAAAACATCGATGTTTTAAAATCGATGTTGCACTATTTAAAACATCGTAACATCGATGTCACGGACACAAACATCGAAATCGAAAAACCCAAAGTTGAAAAACTTGCGGTAAAATATTTAACCACTATTGCGACATAACGCCATCGGAGCGATTGTTTTCTAAGGCTGGTTCAACCCTATATCAACAGCGCAACAGGTTAAAAAGTTCTGCGCTTTCAAAATTATCATTTTTATAGTCAATTAATGACAAAATATATTGGGACTTATAATGTGTTTCTCCTTACATCTCCAATATAAAATTTCTTTGTTTCATTAAAAAAACGTATGATTTTGTTTTTTTTTTTTTTTTTATAATTTATTAGCTGATGCCCGCGGCTCTGCTCGTGTAAGTACAGTAACTCACGGGAACCTTATATGTCCCGCGATAAAAAGTAGCCTATGTCCTTCTCCATGGTCTACTTTATATCTGTGCCAAATTTCATGATAATCGGTTTAGTAATTTTTACGTGAAACCGTGAATAAAGTATCCCACGGGAACCGTACATTTTCCCGCAATAAAAAGTAGCCTATGTCCTTTTCCGTGGTCTACTTTATATCTGTGCCAAATTTTATGATAATCGGCTTAGTAGTTTTTACTTAAAACTGTAAATAAAGTATCGCACGGGAAACGTACATTTCTTCGCGTTACAAAGTAGCCTATGTCCTTTTTCAGGTTCTAGACTGTATATGTGTATACCAAGTTTCATTTAAATCGGTTCAGTAGTTTTGGCGTGAAAGACGGACAAACACACATACTTTCCCATTTATAATATTAGTAGGGATCTATTGATGACGGACGCCCGTGAAGACGTTTGCAAAAAAACATCGATGTTGCCTGACATCGATGTTTAGAGCTCGATAAGCATCGAACATCGATGTTTAGCCATCGATGTCATTATCGATGTTTTTGCAATATCGAACATCCCTAGTATATATCTGTATAATCTATGGAATATGGTCAATGTAGGTCGCAGTCAGTGTTGCCAACCTCAGGAAAGCAAATAGCAGTAAATGATACTTGAAAAAACAGCAGAAAACAGTAAAATAGTAATTTCAAGACATCAAATCTACTGTCCGACATAACATTCGGAGAATTGATAAATAGTTATACAACTACTGTTAGATTTACCACAAATTGAATTTATTTAAGGAATTTCTGGGAATTGTAAAGTAAATAAAGTCAAAATTTAATTTAAAATAATTTTCCAAATACAAGTAAAGCACAGCTATTCTTGTTCCACATAATATTATACTACAAATGTAGCTATCCTGTTTTACCGTAAGTCAAAAGCCCTATGCTACAGCCTGCAAGAGGCCCGCTATTGATGACAATTCACAATTGTAAAAAGGCGCGTGACCGACGCATACGAGAACTATTTTTATTGCTTTCTCTAAAAGATTGTTCCGGTTTGACCTGTTGGTTATGACTTATTTCCATTTGGAATTAATTATTATTTTAAAAACAGTAGAAATACGAACTAAAACAGAAAACAGGGATGTCAGGCCGAAAACAGTAAATCTACTGTTAAAACAGTAGGGTTGGCAACACTGGCAAAACAGTAAATCTACTGTTAAAACAGTAGGGTTGGCGAGCCTCTAATGACTAATTCATACGCATCGTGTTTTCGATAGCGTGATGTAGAAGCAGCTTAGTGTCATCTGTTGTGGCTATCCGAAAACTTTCAAACTATTAGTACCGGATAGTCGTATTCAGATGTCTCTGTTCTCTGTCAATTTGTACACGTATGAGTCGTGTATGAAAGTTTTACCCCTCCCGGTAAAATATTTATTCAAATTGTAAGAGTTTAAGACTTATGTAATATTACACACCGTTAGCGAAATTCACGCGTCGATGCGCTGACATCTATCGGTAGCAATAAGTACTACTTGAATGCACATTATAATTGATTATTGTTTATAAGCTATGTGTGTTTAACCTAGATGGCGCTTTTACTAGATTTTATTTTTTCTCTACTTGGATAGTGTCAATATTTTGATGATACAAATTCTAAAAAGTATGTAACTGTAATTTGATAATTAATTAGTTAATCAATATTCGTTTTAATCATAAATCATAATATTATTTGTATAGTTTTGTATAAAAGCGACATCTATCTCGTACATTACGAATTATGTTAGTTATGTATTTGTTCGTCTTGATTTGAAATTGAGATCTCACTGGCGTAATATTTAAATAATTATTTCCCGAGTATTCATTAGTGATTTAAACGGAAAAACATAAAGAAGTACAATAAAATATGTCGATAAAGATTAAAAATACTTATTGTGTAATTTTTGTTGTCAATAAAGGGTTAGGTACATGGTTATTTTATATAATTTTATTGTTATTATCGGACCCCTAATAATAAAAACAATTTTCAGATCTTTAGCAAAATTTGTGGAAGTCTTATACAAACTTCCATCCTGTATTTTAAGAGCATTGATCGGCGCGAGACTCAGATTTCACGAAAAACGCTACTTTTCAAATGCGTCTATATCTAACAAAAACTGGTTATTCTGATTTTTACATGTAGAAAAACACTAGAAAATATTGTGTTCTAATTTTTCACCTATCATTTATTTTAAAATAATTTCAAATTTTTGAATAAAACTGACAAAACTAACCAGAAGTTTTTACAACTTTAGGTTTAGGGGCAATTTCAAAACATATAATAGCTAAAACCGCTTACATTTTTTTAAAACAAAAAATCTTTACACACTTGTTGGATCCTCTTCTAGATTATCTCTTCGTCAGATTATTTTTATATACGTTTCTATCTCATAAAAATAAAATTTAAAGAATGCGAAATTATCAGGAATTATAGTTATTTAAAATGATGATATTTATGTATTTTACTCGCTACTTTTGTTTCTTACTTACATAATCTATGAGAAGAACCTTTTATCTTTAATATGCTATTTAAATTTTTAACTAAATTAGTTTGACGAATTTTATATGAATTTTTAAAACTACTAAATAAATCGAGGCGCACGAGCGTTTACAAATACTGTTGTAAACGCTCGTGCGCCTCGATAAATACAGTAGTTTTAAAAATTAAGTAAGTAAGAAACAAAAGGAGCGAGTAAAATACATAAATATCATCATTTAAAATAACTATAATTCCTGATAATTTCGCATTCTTTAAATTTTATTTTTATGAGATAGAAACGTATATAAAAATAATCTGACAAAGAGATAATCTAGAAGAGGATCCAACAAGTTTGTAAAGATTTTTTGTTTTTAAAAAATGTAAGCGGTTTTATCTATAATATGTTTTGAAATTGCCCCTAAGCCTAAAGTTGTAAAAACTTCTGGTTAGTTTTGTCAGTTTTATTCAAAAGTTTGAAATTATTTTAAAATAAATGATAGGTGAAAAATTAGAACACAATATTTTCTAGTGTTTTTCTACATGTAAAAATCAGAATAACCAGTTTTTGTTAGATATAGAAAATTGAAAAGTAATTAAGTTGCATTTGAAAAGTAGCGTTTTTCGTGAAATCTGAGTTGCGCGCCGATCAATGCTCTTAAGGAGTTGAAGGATAAACGTTTTATGAGACTTAACTTAATAATTATTAACATAAGAAAATAGAATGTTACCTTTGATGTTAAATTTTCCGTTGAAATTAGATACTACAGAATATTCGGGAAAAAATATTTCAATATTACGTCAATTAGTTTACAATTCAAGCGATGAATGACAACATTACTCACATAGTTCATAGTAACACGATAGATGGCACTTTCACAAATAATTAACTTTGCCCCCAGATTTTCGTAGTAGTGCAATCAAAACGAATGTAAACAATGCGGCTGTTTATTTGGTCCTAGCTTTCTTTTTATCTGTGCTATAATAAACTTTAAATAAAATATTTTTCATTTTTTATATAACACAATTTATGTTCAGAAAAAAATTGGATATCTTTTGAAAAACTATATATATTTGTGGATGTAATTGACGTTTCCACGAAGCTATCAATTCTGACGAAATTACTGTTGTCCTCGACATCGACAGATTAATCCAATTTTTTCGACAACAATTTTGAGTTTAAATGGAATTATGTGACACTATTCGTATTGCATGGGGAAAACTTTGTCACGTATTTAAAACATCAATAATAAAACCAGCCAAGAGCGAGCCGCACTAGCACACGAAGGGTTCCGCACAGAACGGCAAAATATCCCGTTTATTGTACAGGAGCCCCACTACAATATTAATTTGGTAATTGTTCACAAGGGGCTCCACCTTGAAACGACTGCAAAATTTTTTTTATTGCATATTTTCATTATAAAACAGTCTGTTATGCAATATTAAGGTGGCGGAAGACAAAAAGAAAATGTAAAAAAAAAATATAAAAAACATGTCAACCTCAAAAATACCCAGCGTAAAATAATGTTTGTGTAGTTTTGGGTTAGGTTAGTAAGGTTACAACTTTTTTATCTTGTTCAAAACGTCTTCGGAGTGGTAACACGGCCTCACAAAAACCTGACGTGAAATAAACGTTTATGTAGTTTTGGGTTAGGTTAGTTAGGTTAGAACTTTTTCATCTTGTTCAAAACGTCTTCGGAGTGGTAACATGGCCTCACAAAAACCAGGCGTGAAATAACGTTTATGTAGTTTTGGGTTAGGTTAGAACTTTTTTATCTTGTTCAAAACGTCTTCGGAGTGGTAACACGGCCTCACAAAAACCTGGCGTGAAATAACGTTTATGTAGTTTTGGGTTAGGTTAGAACTTTTTTATCACGTTAAAAACGTCTTCGGGGCGGTAACACGGTTTCACAAAAACCTGGCGTGAAATAACCTGGGTGTAGTTTTGGGTTAGGTTAGGTTAGAACTTTTTTATCACGTTAAAAACGTCTTCGGGGCGGAAATTTCTTTTTTTTTTTTTACATTTTTTTGGTCTTCCGCCACCTTAATATTGCATAACAGATTGTTTTATAATGAAAATATGCAATAAAAAAAAATTGCAGTCGTTTCAAGGTGGAGCCCCACTTGTGAATATTTACCATCTGTCCAGCTATCACGGTTCGTGAGATACAGCCTGGTGACAGACAGACGGATGGACAGCTGAGTCTTATAATAATAGTCCCCCTTTTTTACCCTTTGGGAATGAACCATGAAAAATTAAAAAAAGAATAATATTATAGTCGAAAAAGCAAACATTGCTCCTAGTCCATGAAATTATTCCTAGTCCACTTAGAAATTATTTCTATACTTTGCTGCTGATGACCCACTATTATGCTTCGGCATGGCGATGCGTTACTTCGCCATGCGAGACGTTCCCGAATCCCACATTAGATGTTTTATAAAACTACTCTTGCCCGCGTAATACTATCATAGCACTGTACTTTTTCGGGACAAAAAGAATATGTTTTAATTCAGAGCCTAAACTACCACCATACAAAATTTGATCGAAATTCATTCATTAGTTTTTGCGTGAAAGAGTAACAAACATCCACCCATCCTCACAAACTTTCACATTTATAATAGTGGTAGGATTTGAAGATTGATAAATATTTACTTGATATTTAGGTAAGTTTCATCCAGAGCATTAGCCCACATTCAGGATGAAAAGTGAAAGGCCTTTCGTATCCTTATTGTGTGATTTCACCGCCCATTTGTCATTGTAGTCCGAGAGCTCGCCACGTAATTGTTACATTCATCTGAACTACTAAAAAGGCAATATCGTATTGTCCCTAATTTTAGCTCTTTATCTAAAGTCTTTTCGAATAAAAGTTTTGCAGTAAACTATATCTGTTGCTTGAATAAAATTTGTTATTTTTAGGGTGAGGGAAACAATTTGAATGATCGTTATTTACGGATGTGGTTATTGTTTCAAATTATTTATTATGTAGATTACGAGTGAAAAATTTTAAGTATACAAAAGGACATCATTCATTTTGGACCAAAAAATGAAAGTACCGGCCAGAAAGAAAAAAATATATATTCGGATAGAATACACAATTCCTAACATTTTTTACTATGACGTCCAATCTGTGCGCCCAATGGTTACGTCGTAATAAAATAATTTAAAAATAATCCTTTTGTGATAAAAAGGTTGGAGTGTCACTATTAAAAGCATGGATATCTTACGTTATGATATAATACTTGATAGTAAAACACAGTGGTAAGGTTGATAAATAGTATTGGAAAAAAATATTTAGTCATAAAATAAAAATAAAAAATATGTATCAAGTACTAGCTGTCCCGGTGAACTTCGTGTCACTTTAAAACCTTCCCTGGACTTCTACGAATATTTTGAGACTAAAATCAGCCCAAGCAGTTCAGCCGTTTTCGAGTTTTAGCGCGACTAACACATTTGAAAATCCATTTTTATATATAAGAAGAAGACTAACTGTCCCGGTGAACTATATGATACAACAACCAAAGATATACAAAAAAAAAAATTGGCAATGCCTGGAAAAGATTCTGGTCCTTTAAAGAAATAGTAAAATGCATAAGTATAAACATGAGCACCAAAAGAAAACTATTTAATACATGGATTCCACCCATTCTAACATAAGGGTGCCAAACTTGGGCACTAACAAAAGCTCATACAAGTATGCTGGAAGTTGGGCCGAAGGCTATGGAGAGGAGTATGTTTGGAAAGAAAAGGATAGACAAAATAGAAAACAAGGAGTTGAGAAAAATGACACGTGTAACTGATGTAACATATAAAACTAAAAAATTGAAATGAAACAACAAACAATCAAAACATGTCCGGCCCGGACATGTTTTGATTTTGATAGGGCCAGACAAATGGACAAAAATAATAACATCTTTGTATCCCAGAAGGGCTAAAAGAAAAGAGGGCAGATCTCTAAAAAGATGGGAAGATGAAATGGTACAAATGGCTGGCAAAATGTGGACTAGTGTATGTGGAGTGGCATGTCAGAGATGTGAGTGGAAGCTGTTGGGGGAGGCCATTGCCAAGAGGCACTCAGAAGCAGAGACCGCGCAACGGAAAAATCAATTATTGATTTGAATATTTTGTAATGTATATAAAATAAATGTATTGTTCTTCTGAATAAAGGCTAATAACAATAATAAGTTAATGACGTACAATTAAACATTTTCTAGTCTTACAAATACGTCATCTAAACTTATTGCGGGTGGGCTGAGGTAAGGGTCATGTCTAGCATAACCCATGTACCAGACTATGCACATAGTATGGGAGCAACATCCGATGGTTCTCATTCCTATATGGCATGTGCAATAGTAATGTTTTATTGCTCGACGCCCGGTTGCTGTTCTATCCAGAGCAATATACACATAGTATGTTTTAGATCGGATGTGTCGGGATTGTATTCGCCCTCGAATCAACCACAAGTCCTCTCCCTCCAATTCCCTTACAAGCTCTAGAGGAATTCCACCACTTAGCTCAATGCTAAAAACTCCATCTGGTTGAACATGCTCTCCATAGTAACTTCTCGCTTGTCTCAGCTGATATATACCGAGGCTAAATAATATTAATTCTTCTTCGGTCAGCGTAGGAAAGTCATTAAACTCAGCCATATCTGCAGACATGGGCTGGAACTGTGCTCTCATTCTGTTCAAGTTACGTCTGGCGACAAGATCTGCCAGTGTATTGGGCATGTTTATCCTTTCCCGGATTATTTGTAAAAAATCAGAAGCATGGACATTATCTACTATCAACACGTGATAAGCATTTATTAATGCTGCTGCGATTCTTAAATATTCAAACATATAGTGCAATGTTATATTAATATGAACGTTTCTCAACAGGCGGAAATCTCGTTTAAATCGGCCATTTACTACTTCCACAACCCAACGGCAAATAGTAACAAGGCGTGACTTGTTTGCTTGTTCCGTGGTTAGTTGCGTCGCTCCAGGATGCTTTGTCTCCGGCATTTTCACAGTGTAACCATTTCCTTCAAGAATGGGAACTGCATCTCTGAACCCACGGTCCAAAATAAATACGTTATTTTATATACATTACAAAATATTCAAATCAATAATTGATTTTTCCGTTGCGCGGTCTCTGCTTCTGAGTGCCTCTTGGCAATGGCCTCCCCCAACAGCTTCCACTCACATCTCTGACATGCCACTCCACATACACTAGTCCACATTTTGCCAGCCATTTGTACCATTTCATCTTCCCATCTTTTTAGAGATCTGCCCTCTTTTCTTTTAGCCCTTCTGGGATACAAAGATGTTATTATTTTTGTCCATTTGTCTGGCCCTATCAAAATCAAAACATGTACGGGCCGGACATGTTTTGATTGTTTGTTGTTTCATTTCAATTTTTTAGTTTTATATGTTACATCAGTTACACGTGTCATTTTTCTCAACTCCTTGTTTTCTATTTTGTCTATCCTTTTCTTTCCAAACATACTCCTCTCCATAGCCTTCGGCCCAACTTCCAGCATACTTGTATGAGCTTTTGTTAGTGCCCAAGTTTGGCACCCTTATGTTAGAATGGGTGGAATCCATGTATTAAATAGTTTTCTTTTGGTGCTCATGTTTATACTTATGCATTTTACTATTTCTTTAAAGGACCAGAATCTTTTCCAGGCATTGCCAATTTTTTTTTTGTATATCTTTGGTTGTTGTATCATATAGTTCACCGGGACAGTTAGTCTTCTTCTTATATATAAAAATGGATTTTCAAATGTGTTAGTCGCGCTAAAACTCGAAAACGGCTGAACTGCTTGGGCTGATTTTAGTCTCAAAATATTCGTAGAAGTCCAGGGAAGGTTTTAAAGTGACACGAAGTTCACCGGGACAGCTAGTACTTGATACATATTTTTTATTTTTATTTTATGACTAAATATTTTTTTCCAATACTATTTATCAACCTTACCACTGTGTTTTACTATCAAGTATTATATCATAACGTAAGATATCCATGCTTTTAATAGTGACACTCCAACCTTTTTATCACAAAAGGATTATTTTTAAATTATTTTATTACGACGTAACCATTGGGCGCACAGATTGGACGTCATAGTAAAAAATGTTAGGAATTGTGTATTCTATCCGAATATATATTTTTTTCTTTCTGGCCGGCACTTTCATTTTTTGGTCCAAAAATGTATGAAACGTGAATGATGTCTTTTACATTCATTATTTTTTAGCTTGTAGACGGAGTACATTTATAGTTCCTAAATATTATGAGAATTCTCCTAGCCTAGGTAGGTTTTAGCTTTACAATAATTGTAATTGTAAATTTGTTAAATTATAAAATTAAATTGTTGTTAACAATTTAATTTTATATTTTTTTCAGTTTTATAATTGTAATAATTCTAATTGCATTAACTTTTGAGTAATATAATATATTACACAACCTTTTCTCCCGCGGCTCAGCCCGCGTTAATACAGTATCCTACGGGAACACTGCACTTTTTCTGGATAAAATGAAGTCGTATGTTTTAATACAGAACCTATACAAAATTTCATCGAAATCCGTTGAGTAGTTTATGCATGAAAAACTATCAAACATCCATCCATCCTCACAAACTTTCACACTTATAATAGTAGTAGGATAGAAGTGCACTACATTACATAATCGGAACACGACCACCCCTCAGCCTACACTTTGTATTGTTGGAACTGTGGATGAATACATTACGATCGCTTTGTTGGAAACTTTTTTACCGAACGGGAAATCTAAATGCAAAAGTGGTATTGAATATTCGCAAAATTCCATTTCCCGTTTTATGACTGTATGTAAAAACTACAAACTTGTACAAAATCCACCTGGTCAATTTGAACAAATATAGTTTTGGGTTTTGTATAAATAAATGCTGTATACTGTATTTGATTTATTATTCATTTATTGCTATGATTTTATTGCTTTTACTCATAAAACATTTTTTGTGTAAAAAATAACGTTTACAGGCCCTGTAAACGTTATTTTTCTATTCATTTAATAAATCATATGCCCAAAATATCCGTAATTGATTTTACCCAACCTTATATTTATAAAATAAAGAAAACAGAGACATTCCGGGAGTGCCGACAGAAGTGAAAAAATTGCGCACAGGCAAGCAAACAGTGCGCGACCGCCTCATACCTCATATTAGATATGAGCGCCGATGGGTGTTAGGTCGGCGGCGGCGCGCCGGCTTTTTTGGGTCGGCGGCGGCGGCGTCGGCGGCGTGACCTTGAAAGGGTTGAAGTTTGTACTTTGTAGTAAAGAACTGATGTCAAAGCCATTACATAACTGACTGCGTAGGCTCTCTATTGAACAACCAATAATAGCGGAGAACTCAGCGTAAAACACGGTGCAAAATCTTCCAAACAAGCATATCTGCCTTTAGGTGGCAGTTGGGACGCCCTCGTAGTCCAGCGCCATCCCGGTTGTCTTTCTTAGATCTGTCCGTGGACCAAATTATGTCCTTAAGGTGAACATTAATTTGGACCCAGTCCTCCCTAGAAGTTATGAAAACTGGGTATAGCTTCTAGAAGCTATGCACCTTGATTATGGCTTCAGATGGCTAGGCCATAACAGGTATCTCAATAAGAGACTGTTACAGTTGTCCAAGTAGGGTGGAGGCACGTTTCATCCTACCTGCCGTCATGGCCCTGAGAACAACCTTCTTAGCGTCCATAATATGAACAAGCAGAGGAAGTGGCGTCAGGTGAATCAGGGCTTCAATAGAAGCAGTGGGAGCCGAAGAGAGCGCACCCATGATTATCAAACAGGCTAGCCTCTGTACATTATTTAATGTTTTGATGCAGTTGACCTATTATACAGCTTTTTTTCTGCGTAGTATGGCATACCACACTACGCATATGTGACAATCACCTCACTATATCGAAGACCTCATTTAGAGCTGACAAGTCTTGGGCGGGATCACAGAGCACGTCTAGCATTTTTCATAATGTCATCGATGTTCTTATTCTATCCTCGATATTATATTGCACCAATTTTAATATATTAATTTATATATTAAAATTTGTGTTTTTTCGTACTGGTCACCGATCCCAAATATATATATCTTCTTTGGTAAGGAATTCCAATTTTAAATTTATACCGCTGGTTACTTATGCATTTGTGTTTTGAAAACCGTAATTAATTTTGGTTCCAACGTTTTCTTACTGGAAACTTCGACCTTGTAGCACAAGCCCCATGGACGGCCGGAGACCAAAGTTGATAATGAAGAACTGAAGGCTATTGTGAAAGCGGATCCATCACAAACCACGTCCGAGTTAGCTGCAGGAATCCACTTATATCCACTTGAAGCAAAATGGGAAGGTGAAAAGGCTTGAAAGGTGCGTACCTCATGAATTGAGTGCAGCAAACCGACAAACGCGCGTCGACTACTGTGTTACATTACTCAACCGGTACAATAATGAAGGGATTTTAAATACTTGTGATGAAAAGTGGATCCTGTACGATCATCCGAAATGCTTATCGCAAAGGCTAAACCCTGGCGAACCAGCCAAAGCCTGCGCCAAGCGAAAATTGACTCAAAACAAGTTACTTGTGAGCGTTTAGTGGACTAGTGCTGGTGTCGTTCACTACAGCTTTCTTAAATCTGGCCAGACAATTACGGCAGATGTCATGATAGAAAAGCTAGCTGCTAAATAGGTTGGTCATTCGCTCTAGGCCACTACTGCTTCAGGACAACGCTAGATCACACACTGCACAACAGACGGCTACCAAATTAGAGGGAGCTTCAATTGGAATGTCTACGATATGATCTCTTGATATGTCGTCCACCGTACTCCCGGACCTAGATCCAACAGGTTACCTTTTTTTTTTTCTAAATTTGGATAACTTTATGCAAGGGAAAACATTTAATTCCGATAGGGCAGTCTAATTAAGCGCCTTCAAAGATTTTATTGATACTATCCGAACTACCTATGAGATGGCAAAAGTGCATAGATAGCAAATACTTTGATTAAATAAATATATTACGTTAAAAAAAAACGACTTTACGTTCCTACTTTACAAAACGCCAATTTTATATCTCGTTCTCGTTTCAGCCTGGTGACGTCCACTGTAAGACATAGGCCTCTCCCATAAATTTCCAGTGCGACCGGTCGCTCGCGGCCTGTATCCACCGACTCCCTGCGACTTTTCTCAGGTCATCTGTCCACCTGGTGGAAGGCCGTCCTACGCTTCGACGTCCAGTCCGTGGTCTCCACTCAAGAACCTTTCGGCCCCAGCGGGCATCGGTTCTACGGGCTATATGTCCAGCCCATTGCCACTTTAACTTGCTAATGCGCTGGGCTATGTCGGTAACTTTAGTTCTACTACAATTTTATATGTAATGACCTAATATTTGACCTCCCGAAGAGTGTTGGGGGTTTTAGTCGCTTTAACTTCCTCTTATTGGTGTTAGGTATCAAGACTATTTCATTAGCGTTGACTGTTAGCTTGACCCTTTTGCACCAATTTTGCACCTGATTGCATTAGTCCAGCGACCACCACTAGGTCAGATTAGAGCTTGGTTTCTATTCCCGCATTGGAACAACAAAAAAAAAGTTGTTTTCAAGTTTGGTTAGGGCATTGCAGGCTGATCACCTGATTGTCTGACAAGAAAGGCGATCCATTCGTCGGATGGGCATGCAAAAAGTCGGACCAGCGCCTGATCTCTCGCCAGTCGTGTCGGTTATCCGTCCCACTAGATTACTCTAGTAACTTACTCTCGTAAGGGAAGAGAGAGTGCTCTTGTGTACTGCGGACATACTAGGGCACTATAATAATAACTTGGCCTGGTTTTGAAGAAACCGGCCACCGTCACCGAAATCGGTATGGGGAGCCATTAATAGGTCGTCAGCGGATCCTTGAGCATAGAACCTTCCATTGTTCAGTTCTTTTAGCAGCCCATTCACTACCAGGGACCACTCCAGTGGCGACAGTACCGCACCCCTCCTTGTGGGCATCCTTGGGTCAACCTGCTCCTGAGCGTCAAGCCCATAATAGTTGATGACGCTACTCTGATGTTTAGCGTAGCTTTGATCCACTCTATAGTAATTCTTGAAGCCAGGCTATCAGGGTAATAGATCATTTTGAGTTTTTGCCGAACGCGCCTTCAATATCAAGGAAGGCGCTTAGCGCAAACTTCTTATCCTCAATGGCTTTATTAATGCGATCTACTAGCTCCATCTACTAGCTACATCAATTCAGTAGATCTGCCTATCTAGTAAACATGTATTATGTATTACGTATTTTATGTAGAACTCTTTCGATGAGATAGGTGTGACTTACGTGGATGTTCTCCTCGTTCAAAGCATGAAAGAAGCAAGGCTTATATGGGTATATATGACTTAGATAATATGAATGTTCATAGTCACTGACTGAAATTACACATTATGATTATCCCTCTCGCTCACTCGGCGCGCCGATGTATTTTCGCGGCGGCGGCGGCGTGGCAAAATCGGCGGCGGCGGCGGCGCGCCGGCGCGGCGCTCATATCTACCTCACATATATACGTTGAGAGTTGAGACTTCAATGGTTTTTTCCCCATTTCAAAAATGCCTAACGCGCCTTAAGTTTTTCACTTTAAAAATAATATTATGTATTATGAGTATCACAACAAATCTTTCAATATACCTACTTCTTGCGTTGCGTTGTCAGACAAAGTTTATAATACAGCAAATCTTGTAACGATCAAACTAAAACAATATTTTCGTCCAATAAGTAACTCGGTCATTAAAATATCATTACGACAGAAAAAGTTCGGATAAGTACAGAATTATTGTTCTATCGTGGATGCTTGTTTTCGTACAAGAGTCACGTCGCTGGGCTCCACAGTGGGCCATGAGCGGAATATTATATGGTAATGCCTTTATTTGAGATTTACCCAGTATTTATGTACTTAGTCGCGTTTAAAAATTCATTCCGAGTAATTAGGGGGAGGGCGTAACGAACAGGGCACGTTTTGTTCTAATCCATTCGACGGTGAATGGAGAGTCACCCACGTCGTGGTATGGTGACAGCCTGGTGACGCCACAAAGGTGACGAGAGTGCACACTCTACAGGATCTCAAGTAGGATTATAGCTTTTTAGACAAAAATGTAATTTATATTATACATAAACTCTATTATAGTGTAACTTGGAGTGTTGCTGTGCCAAATTTCACCAAAATCGGTCCAGTAGTTTTGGAGCCTATTCAATGTAAACCAACAAACTTTTCCTTTTTATTATATTATTAGTATAGATTATTTAATTACTAGCTTACCCGTGGTCATTTCATCGTAAGTTACTCCTTATATAGCTATCTGTCAGTGAAAGTCTCGTGAATATAGGTCCAGCCGTTTTAGAGATTAGCCGGAACAAACAGACAGACAAAAATAAAGAAATTGTTTTTTATTGTAAGGACCGTTTAAACTTTCATTTAGTAGAAAGCTGATAATTTAAAACTACAAACAGACAGTTCAATTTTATTTATTTTAATAGATGTATAGATTTTATGCAAATAAAAAAACTTAAGCCTTTTCATCCGTTAATGGATGATTTAAACAGTATCCTCCGAGCGAAGTAACCACTCTTGAAATACTGTAGTGCCTGAGACTGTCAGTTTTAAATGTCGTATGGTTGCCCAAGCACATACGACATACTCACAACACAGCCAGCCTAGTCCAGAGGATTGACTGGTCAATACGTCTGGGGCCAACCATGTGCGGGTTCCTCACGATGTTATCCTTCACCGTTAGAGCGTCCGTATAATGTACTTGAGGTCTCAAAAAGTCTCATTGGTACACGCCACAACCTGGGATTCGAACCTGCATTCTCTCGAGTACGAACTAAGCGGTCTACCCACTAGGCCACGGAGCTCTATCCGAATATACATCTTCACAAAATAGTTCCTCCAAAAGGCTATTTTAAATTTACTACGATGTTCTAAAGTTTCGTAAGAAGGTATTCCTGCAGAACGACATAAGAGCCCCGCCTTACTCCAGTGAAGCGAAGCTGCCAATAGCAAAAGAGCCAAAAAGGGTAAGATGCGGGTCAAAGAAAATTGAAAAGCTTATTTTGAACATCTTAACGGCTACAATATCAACACAAGGGAATTCTACAAAAAAATATTATGCTCATGTGTTTTGTATTAAATTTTTAGCTACTTAATGAAGTATAAAAAATAGTTACGTATGAACTACGAGTATCAGAGAACCTAATCCTAGGCTGGTAGATTGTTCTCATAATTATTTATTTATATTATGACGGCATGCAGTCATTTATCACAATACAATTGACATCATAGTTTAGTCAGTTTGATAACATAATAATAACATAACACGAATAAATTATGACAACAGTCAATGCCTGCTTGTGAATTAGATTTCCTGATGGCACGTGTATTGTGGGCTACAGTATAATTTCTATCATATTCCTAATGCTAAGGTTGCAGGAGCTATTTTATAGTGCCCAAATGTCCAAATGTGTGCGCAATACATAAGAGCAAACTCACTTCCTTTATAGTGGGACAGATGATCGACACGACTGACGAGATATCAGTCCAGGACCGACTTTTTACATCCGACTCATGGATCTTTTTTCCTGTCAGACATTCAGGTGATCAGCCTTATAAACTGTATAAATTATTATTAGGTCAATACATACTCCCTTGCATAATTGTCAAAATTACATTATTTGGTTAATTCTGATCGATCCGCCATGTTTTATTTTACGTTGTGTTGCTCTCCTTGGCGAAGTTAATTTAAATGTACATTGAAACGAAGTGAAATTAAATAAAATAAAGAATAAAATACGGTTGCCATATTATGTAACTACATTTACATATATGAGTACATAGTGCTGGCCCACACCTCATACATTTCTAGAACATCTCTTTTACGCGAGATAGCGAGATAATAATTATTATCTCTTGTCGCACCGCATCTTCGCGTAATTGTGTTAGAGAGGCAGGGGATTCTAATGAAGAATCTGTACGACCATAATTATATTATGTATCTTTTTGTATTTGGTCTGAGCAAGCTATTATATTATTAATACGAGTAACTTGTCTTTGCATATTTTGCAAACTTAAACTTCTGCCAGACTTACACGAGGTACTTACTAGAGAAGTTGAAATATTCAGTAAGTATACAAAGTAATATTATATGTGAAAGTTGAACTTTAAGCACCAAAGTTTCGTATTAACTGCGGTGAATGAACTTATAAAGTTTCAGTTTGATATCTTAAAATTACTGAAACTGGTAGGTATTGCAATTTATTACGAGCCTGTTTCAGAATAGGCAATCGGATTATTTTTTTTTATTGCATAAATGAATAGTACTCTTAAATATGAGTAACTTCTCAGAAGAAACCGTATATCAAAAGTCAATATTTTCAAAGGTACACCGATTTGTATAAAAAAATTCGCGAGCCTCCTAAAAACGCTCCATACTAAAGTCGACCTACAAATGACGTCACTTGTAGGTTAGTATATGAAGTACTGTAGTGGTGGGTCGTCGACGCTTTTTCGATCAACGAAACGAGACCGTTTATCGTTCATCGTAAACTAGTTGAAAAAACAGTTTTTTTTTTCGACTAGTTTACGTGTTCGACGAATACTGATAAACTATGACAAACAAAGTAGTTTTGTTGAATGAACGACTTTCAGCATTAACTGTTTTGACAAACTTGTTGTCGTTTGCTGATCGACGCGACTAGTGATGACGACGAACGACGAGACGGTTTAATCTGTGAGCGGTGGAAATTGTTAGCTTACTTTAAAGTTCATTTTTAACCCCCGACGCAAAAAGAGGGGTGTTATAAGTTTGACGTGTCTGTCTGTCTGTCTGTCTGTCTGTCTGTCTGTGTGTGTCTCTGTCTGTCTGTCTGTGGCATCATAGCTCCCGAACGGATGACGCGATTTCGATTTAGTTTTTTTTGTATTAAAGGTGACTTACATGCGAGTATTCTTAGACATGTTTCATGAAAATCGGTTGTGCCGTTTAAAAGTTGTTGGGGGTGAAAGCGGGGAAGAATAACCGAATGTGCAAATATACTCGAGTGGGGTCTCAAATGAAAGCGCACTGAAAGAGAATATTAATGACTTAATCGAAAGTGTTCGTAGCTTCATTCGATGAGAAAACTGGTGGTGGGAAGATAGCCGTTTGAAGATGATCAGTTCTTTTCTAGTTGATGAGGGGATCTGACTAACTTTCCAATGTCCGATCTATTCAAAATTTGGTACCGTGTTACATCAACGATATTCAAAGAACATGGTAAGGTAACCATGACCTGATCAGCCGTTTGAAGATGATCAGCTCTTTTCTACTTGATGAGGGGATCTTACTAACTTTCTTATGTCCAATCGATTCGAAATTTGGTACCGTGTTACTTCAACGTTATTTAAAGAACATGGTAAGGTAACCTTGACCTGATTAGCCGTTTGAAAATAATTTTTTCCTTAGTTAATGATTAGCCGTTTGAAAATCATCTTTTCTTTATTATTTGATGAGGGGATCTGACTATCGTCCACATGTCCTATCGATTCGAAATTTGGTATAGTGCGATTCAAATGAGAATAGGATCGAGTCGGCGCCATATTGTTTCGAATTTAGTCTGTTATGATAGTTAAATTTATGGTTAGATAATTGATTACTATTTAACGTTTCTATTTAAATTCGATGCAAGGCTATTAATATTTATATGCACATAAGTTTTTCTGAAAATCGCACTTCAAGTGATATTTGACAGATAAAGGTCATTGACGTTCCTATTCTCATTTGAACCGCGTTATATCATGTTACTTCAATGATGTTGGAAGTATGTATATAAGCTAAAATTATTTCAACTTACATAATATTATGTGATAATATAATTATAATAGTTTTAAAATATTATTTATTATTTTTTAGAGTTAATTTTTTGTGTCGGGGGGTTTTTATATAAAAACACCGCCCACTCAATGAAATATGAATGTAATTATTACATAGACTAGAGCACGTCGTCGGTTGTGAAGAACATAGATAGACGTATTGCTCGTGCCGAGTCGTCGTGCCCCGCGCCCGTCCGTCGATCGTGTCGCATGTCGTCGCGTCGCGAAGAAACGGTCTCTGTCGCACGCACCGTTCCGGCATATGGCAACCGTTCACGCATAGACTAGTTTATCAGTAGGCGCTAAACTAGTTTACCCGTTCATGATCATAATCATAATCATAATCTTTATTTGCTAGAATATGGTAACAAAATTGGTCTTAGCTTATGACAAATAAACAGTTTAATAAAACAGTTCGTTCATTCAACGCCCATCCCTATGAAGTAGTATATGAAGTATATGGCCGCCGGAATATATTTGTAAATATCTCCCATATCTGTGCGTTTAAGTTCATACTTACCATAATGAATGTTTTTGTATATGGTGTAAGTAAACTAATGATGTAGGTTTTGTTTACCAATTACGCAAAAAAAAAAATTTTTGTACTTTTTAAATGTATTTAATTAGTAAACTACACATAAAATAATATATTTTTTTATATTTACCAGCTAGTAATGCCTCAATATTTCTGAATATATTAATGAAACTAAATATTTCAGATGTTGTCCGATCCTCTATTTATGACGAGCCTGTTTCACAAATATTTGAAGTGTCAGGTAGCTTATCCGGCAGTTTTGTCCCTGCTTACTTTATATCGAGGGTTAGAGACAAAAAATGCAAATAAGCTTTTTTTATGTAATGAACCAGGAAACGAGCAGACGGATCGCCTGATGGTAAGCAATTACCACCGCCCATGGACACTCGCAACACCAGAGGAGTTACACTTGTAACTCCTCTGGTGTTGCGACTTGCGTTCTGGTCCTTAAAATCCCCAATCCCCCCATGGGCCTCCGGTAACCTCACTCACTCGGCGAAACACAACGCAAGCGTTATTTCACGTCGGTTTTCTGTGAGATCGTGGTATTTACCCGGTCGAGCCGGCCCATTCATGCCGAAGCGTGGCTCTCCTACAGCTAGCAAATAAGCTATCTGACACTTATCAGTAGATTGTGAAACATGCATATATAAGGGTCACTGAAACAAGACTGCATTTTTAAGATACCGAGTCAAAATTGAACTTTACTCACTACACAAGATATACATTTTATTAAACAATAAAATGTATATCTTGTGTATTAGTCATTTTAGGCACTATTTTAGGCACGTTGGGAGTGACAAAATAAAGGTCGCGTCACACGGTTCGCGCACGACTGAAACGTCTATTGCATGGGTCTATGATGAAAGACTTTTCACTTAATCGCGTGTACATTGTATTTTTAGGATTCCGTACCTCGAAAGGAAAAAACGGAACCCTTATAGGATCCCTTTCTTGTCCGTCTGAATGTCTGTCAAGACCCTTTTTTCAGGAACGCGTGGAGGTATCAAACTGGAATTTTTATCAAATACTAAGGTCTACGGTACCTTAGAGCTGTAAAAAAATCAAACTGTTAAGCCAACGCAATCAAAAGATGCAGCCGTTAATGCCGCAAATTTTCGACACTCGCAAACTCAAAACCTACAGGGTACTTTCCGTGAACTCAGAATCTTGAAATTTGGCACGAAGCAACGTCTAGCAAAGGAAAAATTGCGAAAGCTGTAAATTTTTAGTAAGGTACATCATAATATAATATAAATATTTTTAATAATTTTAAACTTACTACCCCATTCCACATGAACGCGTAGAGGTATTAAATTGAAATTGATGTCAAATACTCAGGTCTATAATACCTTTAAGGCCACGAAGACCAAGCGAAATAGGCATTTAACGCTTCCAAGAGTTGCCCGCAATTGCCGCAAAGCGAGCCGCGCGCCTACGTCGCCGGCGTGAACTTACATGAACCCAAAGTGTTACAGTGTAGACGTGTCGGCAGTAGGTCATCTTATTTTATTATTTGTATTGAAAAAGATAATAAAATCCATAGATAACTGTTTTAATGCAACACATAGCACACATAATTTGAATAGATATTATAGGTAGGTACCTACCTAAGTAAAAAATGATTAAATAATTATATTCAATTATTTTGACAGTTTCTATGCAGTGTGTTCTGTTACAAGTATAAAAACACGCTGTGTTCGATGTGTGCATGGAGACGAGTACCTATCGTTAGCTCGTGTGGTCACTAAAGTACGTGTCGTTTCGTGAGATAATAATACTGTATCAGGTAGGCGCTGACGATTTGATGGTAACTACTTAGGCAGGCACTTGCAAAAAATGTATTCCTACTGCCGAGTCCGCACGTTTGCCACTTGCCGCAAAATCCAAACCTCCACAAACGTTTGACTTTTTGAAAATCCAGATTTCCGAATTTTTTCTCCCAAAAATCCGGATTATCCGGATAATTCAGATTTTTTCATTTTTTTTAAATTTGTTGCATATTTTATAAAACTTTAATGTTTATTTTACTACTATGTTGTAACAAAACTTACACTCATTAGTAAAAAAAAGAGTTACTTTTTTATAATTTAATTTAAATAAATTCTGATTTTAAGTTGTAAGTATTAGAATTACAATCTGAATAAATAAAAACATAATGAGATTATATCAAAATTATATACTTAATTATATTAATTTTTTTTATTTTTAGAAATATTTTTGATTACGTTTCAAATCCTACAATGTTCAGTTTTATAGTTAGTATTTTATTTTAAATAAGGTATGTATATATTGTTATTTACTAAATGTTCCAGCAGAAAGAATTATAAAAAATTGGAATAGCCTGTGATCTTTTTAACGCTTTTTTTACATATTCACCACTACCGTTTTCGTAAAGTTCCATTTCTATGTGAAAGTACTAACGTAGGAAAATTAATACAGTTTAATAAAACGTAGGAAACTGAAAATCCTTTAAATCGAGATCCGGGGAGTGAAGACAAATCATTTGAAGCATGGGGCTGAACAAATAATTTTGTATGGACGAAATTGGACCACTTTTGAGTTATTGAAAGTAAAAATCACCCACCTGTTTGGGTAATAATTAAACACGTAAATGGTGCTTTTAATTCCCTCGGTAACTAACAGAAGTACAATAAGCAATTCTAAGCACAATTTAAAACCTATAACTGTTGTAAGATCTTTATTTTAACATTTTACTTACAAATAAACAGTAACATCTTACTCTTCATTGCACTTTGAAGTTTCCGCTATAAGATGAAAACTACATTACTTAAAAAAATAACAGTGGTATACACAAATCGTTGGTGCTATTTTTGACACCTATATCTTATCTTTAATCTACACTAATATTATAAAGAGGAAAACTTTGTTTGTATGTTTGTTTGTTTGTTTGTTTGTTTGTTTGTTTGTAATGAATAGGCTCAAAAAGTACTGGACCGATTTCAAAAATTCTTTCACCATTCGAAAGCTACATTATCCACGAGTAACATAGGCTAAATTTTATTTTGGAAAAAAATAGGGTTCCGTAAGATATTTGGGTTTTTCGGACACAAGGTGTAAAAAATCAACCAGAAAAGTTACTTATTTTGCGTACGCTGCCTAAACTATAAAAGATAGAACCATAAAATGTACTAATTAATTGTAGATCTTATAAATATCTACAAAAAAGTCCGCGACACACTATACCTATCTATGTCGAGTGAGGCACAATAACCATTTCTTTATTTAGAAATCTTGAATTTTTTTTGGACTACATTTAAATGCGTTTATTTTACTCATGTTATTAATCCTTATCAAAATAAATTATTTCATCACTAAGTACAGTTTATGTAGATAATATTTGGTCTTTGAATGATTAAAATTGGACGTTTGGTTTTGAAGTTATGGCGAAATTAAAATATTACGATTCCTGCTGCACGCAGCACGGCCCGTTGCGGAGTGGGCGTCACCAAGGCGGGGTGCGCGTGCGGGATAATGTTTAGTTTAGTTTACTTTAGTTAAATAGTTTAGTTATTTTATAATCATCAAATTGATAATATCTTAAAATATAATACATTATAATATCTATATATCTATACATAATTTAAGTGTCTGTTTGTAACTTCAAATTAACAGCTTTTTACATAATGAATCTGAAAGTATATTCGGTACTTACAATAAAATACATTTTTTTTTTAATTTTTGTCTGTCCGTCTGTCTGTCTGTCTGTTTGTTCCGACTAATCTCTGAAACGGCTGGACCGATTTTCACGGGACTTTTACTAGCAGATAGCTGATGTTATAGGGTCTAACATAGGCTACTTTTATATTATCTAAAAATAATTATTTCTACGCAAAAACAGGAGCGTTGATTTTCATTTAGTTCGTTCAGTAGACTCGTTCGGCAAAACTCTCTCTAATCTTAAACCAACCAGTCAGGTATTATCGACTCCAAAACTTCTTCCTGATATCATAGAGATAATATTTAGGTATTTGGACTTAGATATTCATTATTTAGAAGATAATTAAATATAGTTAAACCACTACATTTCTTTTTAAGCTGTCATATTAATTTGGCATTCTATGATTGTAGAAATTAAAATTGCAATAATATGTTTCGACTTTCGTTAGTAAGAATTCAATAAATATAAAAATACAAAGCTTTAATTGGGTTTGGATTTGCTTATTATACTTCTTACTACTTGTGCAATTTAAACTGAAACCATATTCAGTGTTTTTATAAATTGGATCACCTATTAATGAACTGTACTACTACTGAAAAAATATAAAATTGTAAGTATCTTAGAAACAGTCCATACATCTATACTAATATTATAAAGAGGAAAACTTTGTATGTTTGTTTGTTTGTAATGAATAGGCTCAAAAAGTACTGGACCGATTTCAAAAATTCTTTCACCATTCGAAAGCTACATTATCCACGAGTAACATAGGCTAAATTTTATTTTGGAAAAAAATAGGGTTCCGTAAGATATTTGGGTTTTTCGGACACAAGGTGTAAAAAATCAACCAGAAAAGTTACTTATTTTGCGTACGCTGCCTAAACTATAAAAGATAGAACCATAAAATGTTCTAATTAATTGTAGATCTTATAAGTATCTACAAAAAAGTCCGCGACACACTATACCTATCTATGTCGAGTGAGGCACAACAACCATTTTTTTATTTAGAAATCTTGAATTTTTTTTGGACTACATTTAAACGCGTTTATTTTACTCATGCTATTAATCCTTATCAAAATAAATTATTTCATCACTAAGTACAGTTTATGTAGATAATATTTGGTCTTTTAATGATTAAAATTGGATGTTTGGTTTTGAAGTTATGGCGAAATTAAAATATTACGATTTCTGCTGCACGGCCCGTTGCGAAGTGGGCGTCGCGTCGTCGCCAAGGCGTGCGAGTTTAGATCTATGAGTAAATTTTTTGTTTTGTGTTCGTTGTAACTATGATGGATAGATACTTGAGTAACTATTTATTTAGTGATTGTTGTATTGTTAGTTCTGAAAAGTGTAGGTATTTCATACGATAAAAGTATACCCACTTACTTATTTCATTAAGTATTAGCATAGTAGGTACCTATATTAATTTGTTTCTGTTTGTTTTGACTAAATTTCACCCGTTTTGTTAGAGGTTTAAAGACATTCTGTTATCTGTAGTATTAGTATCAGTATTGTACCCGTGCGAAGCCGGGGCGGGTCGCTAGTATACATATATAGCGGCCATAATATTTTAACAGATCTTCATCCCTCGCATTTCCATATAATGGATTGACTATGTTCTACCAAATAACTTGAATAAATGGAAAAATGTGTCAACAATTTCAACAGGACAACAAATAATATCAAATTATCCAAAGGCATGTATTTAAACTCACGACAAAACATATTTATTTCTTATGTTTACGCGAATATTGTTCATTGTTTTAAACACTTACGGATTTTGTCGCGTTACGTAAACGTAACCGTAAAACGTAAACCGTGACAAAATCCGTAAGTGTTTAAAACAATCACGACAAAACAATTAAATTTTGGATGTGAAAATACCGAATATTGAATACTAAATTACCATGTTGGCTAAAGAATGTAAGGAATAAAAAATTACAAATCTGGTGACTAAATAATACCACTGAATATTCCAAACTGGCAGACTGATATTATATTAGCGAACAAATAACCATCTTGGCGACAATTTGTGAGTACACATTTAATTTAAGAATAGGTACATATATTTTCCGTAATGTAGGTAACTCAAAAAACATACAAGCAGCAAAACCAGCGCACATAAAAAAAAAACAAAGGAGCGTACAAAATTCCCAATTTTTAATTTTCCTCGACTTGGTGTAGATATTGGGTAGATTCATTTTGAAATTTAAAAATAACGGTTATTCATTTTTCGCAAAATTAACATAGGTGTCGTTACCAAGTTTTTGGGGGTGCTGGATACGAAAATGACATTCATTTTGAAATTCCAATATGGCGGACATACTTAATTTTATAAAAATAATATGGTTGTCCCTTTGTTGGTTTCTGGGGGTGCTGATTACAAAAAAGTCATCCATTTTAAATTTCCTTAGTAACCCCGCAACCTCAAATTTTCTTCATGATGGGAGAAAAAGAAATTCGAAAATCCTGAATATTCCAACATTTCTGTAGCTTTATGCATCCCGGCCCCGGTTTTTCAATGTAGAGCATTTATATTTTTTTAATAAAATAGATTCTATCTCGGAAACGGTGCATCTTAATGAAAAATAATGAAAATTTCCTCCCCCTTAGAAACTCCGCAACATCATATTTTCTTCATGATGGAAGAAAAAAAATCTGAAAATCCTAAATTTTCCAAATTTTCTATAGCGTTTTACACCGTTCGTGTCTCAAAGTAGAGCATTATCGTATTTTTTTTTCTATAATGGCTTCTATCTCAGAAACGGTGCATCCAACTTGAAAAATAATGAAAATTACCTCTCCCTTAATAACTCCGTAACCATATATTTTCTTCAAGATGAGAGAAAAAGAAATTCGAAAATCCTGAATTTTCCAACATTTCTATAGCTTTATATATCCCTCGTATCTCAATGTAGAGCATTTAATTTTTTTTTATAAAATTGATTCTATCTCGGAAACGGTGCATCCTATTGAAAAAATAATGAAAATTTCCTCCCCTTAAGAACCCCGCAACACCATAGTTTCTTCACGATGGAAGAAAAAGAAATTTGAAAATCCTGAATTTTCCAAAATTTCTATAGCTTTGTACACTGTTCGTGTCAAAGTAGAACATTGCCATATTTTTTTTCTAAAATCGCTTCTATTTTCGAAACGGAAAAATAATACTATTACTGGAAAAATAATAAAAATTTCCTCCCCCTTAACTCGGAAATCGCATATTTTTTTCATGAATGCCAAAAAAAGAAATTTGAAAATCCTGAATTTCGAAAAGTTTCTATACCTTACATAGCTGGTACCTCTACAAACTACATGTTAATTTTACGAAGATTGGATAGTCTCCATTTTGGAAAATGAAATTGGAAGAAAATTTTATAATCAGCATATGAAACATGGAAAAAGACATCCATTTTTAATAAAAAAAAAATATATACGCCATTTTGGAATTTTAAAACGGATTTTATTTTCATATCATTCTGCACCCCCAAAAACCTTGAAAACGATACCCATACCAAAGAAAAAAAAACCTCCAATAGTATCCAAAACTGGGATTTTCCGTAGCTTGCAAATTGAATTTTTAGCAGCTATTAATTTATCAATCAAATCTTTATAAGCTACTTACATGGTATAATGGTCACCAACTTATCGGTGCTAATTGGATTAAATTTCGCTACTTTTTATCTGCCGATTTTTGTATTTTTTGTCACTTGAGTGATTTCACCAGTTTGGTAATTTAGTCGCCAACATATTAATTCGCTGCCAAATTCAGCAATACAGTATGCTCACGTGCAGTCACCAACTTATTTTTTGTTCACTCGATTAATTATATCCCTTATTCAAATATTGTACGTCTAGAGTACATACTAATTACAATTAAAATATGTAATTTTCATAGTAGTAACCAAGATTGATTGAAGTAATTTAGTCGCCAGCATATTAATTCGCTGCCAAATTCAGCAATACAGTATGCTCACGTGCAGTCACCAACTTATTTTTTGTTCACTCAATTAATTATATCCCTTATTCAAATATTGTACGTCTAGAGTACATACTAATTACAATTAAAATATGTAATTTTCATAGTAGTAACCAAGATTGAAAAAATCGAAAAATCCGGATTTTTCGAATTTTTCGAATTTCGAAGTATCCGGATTGCAACCCCTACTTGCGAGTGACTTGGTGTGTTCTGCAAAGGCAAGCATGACAGATGTTGAGCTCGTATCCTTATATTTTATTGTAAATAGAACAGCCTCCGTGGTCTAGTGGTTAGAGCTTGGCTCTCGACTCGGATGTCGCGTGGGGAGTTATTTATTATTATTATTGTAAAAACAGAAATCGAAATAAAAAGAAACGAAAAGTACGGCAAAGAAGATGGTAGATGTTACAAATTCATAAAAACCGTTTACTGGCTTATTCAATAATGTACTAAGGCTACTCCACGCATCAGCTACTTTTTTCTCATAATACACAACACAATAATATATGTATGGACGCTTCACACCAAGTCAATCTGGTCCCGTGGTAAGTTCTCGAAGAACTTGTGTTACGGGTACCAGACAACAGAAATATATTTAATAATTTTTATATTATACACATATTTAAGATTTTTAGTATATTTAATACACATTCATGACCCAGGAACACAGAAAAAATGTTTGTTCCTTCAGCATTCAAACCCGCGACCCCCGGCTTGAGCACCAACACACTCAACCACTGAGCCACAGAGGTCGTCTCATCTGGCAAAAGCAACGACGTGGCGACGATAATGTTATTGTGTATGGTTATAATATGTATAACTAGCCGATGCCCGCAACTTCGTTTGCGCCTAACTGACGGAAGCGGAACCCTATTTTTTAAACGGAACCCTAAAATAAAAGTAGCCTATGTTAGACCTTATGACATCAGCTATCTGCCAGTGAAAGTCCCGCGAAAATCGGTCCAGCCGTTTCAGAGATTAGCCGGAACAAACAGACAGACAGACCGACAGACAGACAGACAGACAGACGGACAGACATTTTAAAAAATTGGTATTTTATTGTAAGTACCGAATATACTTTCAGATGCATTATGTGAAAAGCTGTTAATTTGAGGTTACAAACAGACACTTCATTTTTATTTATCTGTACCTATAGATTTAGTTCAAAAATAAAAAGAAGCATAAAAAAATACAAAACAAACTTTCCAATAGATTTTTATTGTATTATATGTTCAAGACCCGGGAACACAGGAAACTTTTTGTTCCTTCGGCGGGATTCAAACCCGCGACCCCCGGCTTGAGCACTAACATGCTCAATCACTGAGCCACAGAGGTCGTCTCATCTGGCAAAAGCAACGACGCGGCGACAATAAAATGTAACATGTTATTGTGTATGGTTATATGTATAACTAGCTGATGCCCGCAACTTCGTTTGCATAACTTCGTTACCCGCAACTAACGAAAACGGATCCCTATTTTTTATACGGAACCCTAAAATAAAAGTAGCCTATGTTACACCTTATAACATCAGCTATCTGCCAGTGAAAGTCCCGTGAAAATCGGTCCAGCCGTTTCAGAGATTAGCCGGAACAAACAGACAGACAGACAGATAGACGGACAGACAAAAATTTTAAAAATTGATATTTTATTGTTAGTATCGAATATACTTTCATATGCATCAAGTGATAAGCTGTTAATTTGACATTACAAACAGACACTTCAATTATATTTATCTGTATAGATGTATAGATGTATAGATTTAGTTCAAAAATAAAAAGAAACATAAAAAAATACAAAGAAACTGACTTTCCTTTAGATTTTTATTGTATTATACATATCCATGACCCGGGAACACAGGAAACTTTTTTTCCTTCGGCGGGATTCAAACCCGCGACTCCCGGCTTGAGCACCAACACGCTCAATCACTGAGCCACAGAGGTCGTCTCATCTGGCAAAAGCAATAACGCGGCGACGATAAAATATAACATGTTATTGTGTATGATATGTTCAAAAATAAAAAGAAACAAAACAAACTGACTTTCGTACACTGCGTTAGAAACGAAAGAATTGTTCGATAAATACGCGGGTAAGGCGTGCGCTAGCAAAACTGACATAGGTCTGTCCTCGTCAACGCCTAGCGGGCGACTGTGGGGCGACTCTAGCGGCTTACGCACGCTGCATTTCAATATTAATTTATTGTTAAAATAATTAAACCAACATGCAAAATGTAACCAGAAATTATTCTTTTTTAAGTTATTAGCTTTTCGTAGATATGATTTTTGAAAGTAAAACTATCATGAACTTCATGAACAAAAAGAAAAATATTCAAATTTAGCCTCCTCTTCGGAATTATTTTTGATCGAGTGAAGTTTTCAATATTATGTTTCGAACCACAAATTGTTAAAGAACATTAAGTAAACAACAATGTGTTTTTTTTTTGGCTTTTTAAAGTTACTATTTGTTTGTTTATTATCGATTCAAAGTCATGTAAAATTGGGTCCACGTGGCCTTAAGCTGTAACAAAATCACTACAAGTTTCTACGGAACCCTTGGTGTGCGAGTTCGAAACGCAATTAGCCGGTTTTTTTAACAGAGCAATCGCTTCCCGCTTCCAATGCGCAATCCGCATCCAATCATCCTATTGTCTATATAGTTTGTCTCTAATTGATACAATTGCACCGGATGTAACAAGATTGATGCCCCGCTCGTGATGAATCGCCACGATCCGATTGTGATTAATCGTTCTAAGCTAATCGATTCCCGAATATCAGGTGAATTATGTCACTGGAATTGCCCGGAATTGTGTTGGGCATAACAACAATTACGGGAGTGTTTTAAAAATATCTAACTAGTGTATTCTGTTCATATCCAGTATGTAAAAGAGAAGTTCTAGAAATGTATGAGGTGTAGGCCAGCACTATGTACACTATATGTACTTAAATATAGTATAATATACATAATTACATACTATACTACATAATATTACTACATAATATAGTAAATATTTCCCATTCTTTATTTTATTTTGTTTCACTTCGTTTCATGTACATTTTAAATAACTTCGTCGAGGAGAACAACACAACGTAAAATAAAACATGGCAGATCGATCAGAATTAACCAAAGAATGTCATTTTGATAGTTAATGACTTTTGATAATGAAAGACTTTGAAAACAACTGTCATGACCGCCCTAAAAATAGGGTTCTCGCAATAAAAAACTCTTCGAATAATCATTTTTGTACGCATGTACCCTTCTTCAAATTATTTTATTTTGTATTTTTATGAAATTCCTATATTTTTTTTCTATTTGCCTATGTAATGTACATAGACCTGGCCCAAAATCAAAAGAAATCTTTTATAAACAAAAATATTAATGGTAGCCTTCCGATTTATAATACGAGACCGAAATAGGGTTGCAGAGCTACTGATTAGTATCTGATTGGTATAAACAATCCCCGTCACCAGCGTATTGCGAGCGATTAAAGCGATTCTAAGTACATTCCAATGCGTCCTTTTTGTGCTGTAAGGAACAAAATGCGTGTTACCAAAGCGATCATCAAAGTGCCCACTGTACGTAAAGTTTCCTAGTTTTTATTCATATAAAGTTGTAATTAAAATCTAATCTACGCAAGATTACTCAACTCCTAAGACACTCAGGTGAAGTGATCCAATTAAGATAAACGTCCCATTCTCGAATTCAAATGGCGCAAACTTCAGCAATCAATAAATGAAAAAAAAAAAACGATTCGAATGCAAGGCAGTTTTTAGTTAGTTTTGTTAAAATTAAAAATGTCATTTCTCATGATATATGATATCCCAAATATCCCTAAGTAATCAAGTGAAGTGGTCTAAATTCTATTCCTATTTTTGAACTTAGGTAAGTGATGTAGACTCCGACAACCTAATATGTATATTTTACCCAACTACGACGAAGCTAAATGAAAGGGTAATCATTTAAGTAGTCTATACTTATATGTATCTATCTTCCTTCGCAGCGTCTAAATTATTGGTCCGATTTTAATAAATAAGTTATCAATAGATTCGTAATAACTCATAATGGTCCGGGTAACAAGCTATCTTGGCATGGGGCACTACCGTGCCCCCAGATATAATTATTATAATTAGAGTAATTATCGTTTTTTTAATTGTAGTTATTTGACATATAAGCATTAGGTGGTATTACTAAGGATCTAATAAATCTATCTTAAAACATTTTTTTTTCTAGTTATAATAATCTTACTCTCACAAGATATAATTTTACCGCAATGTCCCAAAACACTCGGGTGAAGCGATCCAATTACGATAATCGTCCCATTCTCGAATTCAAATGGTGCAAACTTTGGCTTCGATGTATTGATTCGGTTTTTCAGGTTTTTTCTTCGACGGCGCCAGTCTTCCGTACCAGGCCGTGTTTGCCGGTGTACCGATTTTTTTAAAGCAAAACCTTTATTCGATTTTCGTAGCTATTGTTTTCTCGGAATCAGCGATACGGCAATTCGTGAAGATATATCCTGTAAGTACCTTCTCTTGAATTCATTTTAAAGGTAGTAGCTCTTTCTAGCAATATGATGAAAATCCGTGCACTAAAAGTGAAAATAAAAATTCGAAATTCAAATCGACATTTAAAAATGTTATGATCTACATCAGCGTACAGCGAGTAGCGACAAGCCCTGGCTTCGTAATAACTATTTTTTAATCTGTGCCCTGGCGTTACTTTAGTGTGCAAAAAGTAATTAAAATCCACTCAATATTTTGGTAAATCACCCGCGCGAAATGATCTGTGCAGTTTGGATTGTAGATCGCACTGTCGTGCTAAAATTACGACTAAAAATGCATGACGGTTTGGACTGTCGGCGTCTTACCCTATACGTCAAAAATAGTAATCATAGCACGCAGTTCAAGCTGTGGAAAATGTGTATCTACTTGCCAGATCGGACTATCGGTCCCAAGCAGTTACACACGTTCATTTCGGAACGCGGATTGGTACGTGCTATATATCCTGCAGTGCGAACTGTACGTGTGATGGGAACTAATGACTTAAATCAGCTATAGGTACTTAAGTTTAAACTAAGGAGAATCTTCCATGATTGGGAGCCATGATTTTCGATGATTGAGAAAACAGAGGGGTGTTATAAGTGTGAAGTGTTTGTGTGTGTGTGTCCCTCCAGCTTTCAAACGGATAAACCGATTTCGAACTAGTTTTCTTGTTTCAAAACTGATATATGTGATCAAGAGTATTCTTAGCTATCATCATCAACAGGCCGCTCACTGCTTGACGATTCGGGGGTTATTTAATTTTCTGTATGTTAAGAAACTTCAATGCCATTTCCCCTTAGGGTAACGATACGATACGATACGTCCACGTCCGATAATTGTGAAAATGGAACATCCGGAAATTATGAGTGTTCGCACACTGCTCACCGACAGTCGGCCGTTTGCACTCTACTACTCGCTCGAAAGCTACATACAAAGTGACGGCCATGTGCGTTGAGTCGGTCACAAAATCGGCCATAAGAATCGGAGGAAAAATCTGCCCGATTATTGGTCCTACAAAAAGTATGACGTGGGCGGGCATCTTTGTTGTGGGTCAACTATAACAGGACAATTACTATCACGTGTAGCGTCTTAAAGAATCAGAAACAAGGAGTAAGCAATTTCCACAGGTGATGAGCTTATCTATGGCGTATCTATGGGGACACGTGACAAGGGTCAAATCGGACCCAGTAATATACCGCACTATATTGTTTCTATTTATTTCCAGTTTTCCTCCCTTGTCAACGCATTATTCCCTTGTGTAAATAAAAATGTTGTGTATCTCCTTCTATAATAGACATTAGTAGGTATTTTCTATTGATGGTAGTTGACTGTATTATGTAAAATATTAAGTAGGTAATAATATATATATATATATTCTGGAAAATTGATGTACATAGATAAAAAAATATACCTAATATTTTGTGCGTAGTTTTGTAATTAGGTGTATTACAAAAAGGTTGGAATATTTTTTTGAATAGTAAGTGTGCAAAACCCATAGATATATAATATTAAAAAGAGGTACCTAGGTATGTTATAAACGCGTAAAAATGAAGACTCGAATTGGCCCGAGTCGGGCCAATTCGAGTCTTCATTCAACAACAAACAACAACAACCAAGTCAAGTAATTTTATTCACCATGTAACTTTACAACATTTATTACTATCAGTCATAGATGTTATAATATTAAAATAGCAAAACCTAGATGATTAGTTTAATGTAATTAAAATTGTAAAGCTATAAACACAAAGTAATAATTTCGGAGATATATAAATATTGTTTTCACTAAAACTGTGCTGCTTAAAAAGAAGAACATTGGCGTTTATTCAACAACACAATTCACAATATGAGAATGTAAAATTGTCAACTAAAACATTGTGTAGACAGGAGGTGTCTGTGTAAATCCCGATTAGGAGCATTTGTTTTAGCTGCAGTACCAGCTATTAGTTACTGTCTCTATTTTTTTTTCAAAAATGTGCTATTTAAAAATACGACAAAGAGAGTTTTTTACAAAGATTTCAAAACTCAAGATAGGCTATGACGTACATTTGATGGAACAAATCTTCTTACAATAAAAAGTTAAGCCATCTTTGTTTTCACCATACTTCAAATGTCAGCCATCTTATTTCTACCATACTTCAAATGTCAAAGTGGTCCCAAAAATTTCAAAAGTGGGGCCGTTTAACTTTAAATACTTTTTGCCTCAACGTGCCTCGTCTATAATATTTTAAATAGTATTACGTGTACTTTGATTAATTACCTCTTTTTAATATTATATATCTATGTATTTACGCTTTAAAATTGATCACTCCTATATTATACGAAAATAAACGATTTATTTATTTATTTTATTTATAACATCGGTATATCTATCATCGTCGTTTATGCCTGTCATAAATTATGGTCCCAACCTTTGATTAATTATTACATAAATACGTTATATCCTTACAAAACTGACAATATTTCTGTGCCACGACACACATTGACATGGGACGCGTGTCAATGTGTCAACGTCGCATAGTAACACAAAACAGTAATACTCGCGGAGCACTCTAACCAAAATTGGCCCGACTCGGACCAATTCGAGTCTTCATTTTTACGCGTTTATAACATATCTACCTCTTTTTAATATTATATATCTATGGTCCCAACACTAAAGCTCAATTAATACAATAGATAGTCTGGCAAACACATATTATAATATTAAAACGGAGATTGGCAAACGAAAATTTATATTTATTTCCTCTTTTTAATATTATATATCTATATTGGCAGCTGTTACATACGACCTTAAAAGTCAATTCGACAAATGAAAATTAGTCAAAAATATAGTGGTTCTTGCCAATCTTGCTTGAAAGAGTAAGTGCATGCGCGCACTGGCAACAAAATTGTCTCATTCCTCCACTATTTGCACTCCAATTATGAACTTTAGCGCACGCAAAATAGAGATAACTTTACCGGAAAACGTGATTCTTTTTTACAAGGTCATGTTTTGTGGAAAATCTGACTCTATAATTTCCCATGCGCTAATGTTGATAATCGGAATCATAAAATCAGTTTTGATAACATGCCGCTTTACTTATAATACAATCAAAGTACAATGAAAGTCTACAATAAATACGAGAATTGAGGTTATGAGTTCAAACCTGGTCCAAACTATTTAAACGAGTCATATTCCATAGACAAGACGTAAATGACACAATAATTTAGCTTGTCTTTATGGCTTTGACATTTACACTTCCAAAACACAACACACTACATATATACGTTTTATATGGTTTTAAATATATTATAATACAGACGAAGAATTTAACAATTCATTTAGCAAGTTAGTTGAAATGAGATTTTAAATTCGGTAAGTAGATAGCTGCGATTGTAACTTTTGTAGCTCTACGCCGGAGTTGTAATATAATTATGTTTTGTAAAATAATTCAATGTACAACTTGATACATCATCTATACTTTAATCCACATTTAACAGCCTCCGTGGTCTAGTGGTTAGAGCTTGGCTCTCGACTTTTATAGTGCCCAAGTGTGTGCGCAGAACACTCTCTCTTCCTTTAGGTACTCTAACAATCCAGTGAGACGGATAACCAACACGACTGGCGAGAGATCAGGCGCAGGACTGACTTTTTACATGCCCATCCGACGCATGGATCATCTTTCTTGTCAGACAATCTGATCAGCCTGCATTGTCCTAACCAAACTGGGAATCAACAATTTTTGTTGTTCCAATGCGGGAATCGAACCCGCGACCTCCAGCTGGAGCGCCAACGCGTAAACCTGAGCCACAGAGGTCGTCAAACAAAGTATTTCATGAAATGATAAGCAAATGAAGTCGCTGGCAAAAATTAGTTTATTAATTTGGTATGGCAATACTTAAACTGGTGGTTTATTTGTGAACCACAAGTAAACGTGTTAAATATTTTGATGGATTTTACCTTTTTTTTGTTTCCGGGGGGGGAAATGCATGACGCATACCAGCCACTCAGGCGCAGAGGGCACCCGAGTGGTTATGTGGGACTCCCGTATAGGCTAATGAGACCCACGGTATACCCACTAACCTCCCCCCCATCTTCCTCCTCGCCTACCTAGAATAAACGAAATTAGCTGAGAAGAGTTAAATTTAAAATACCCGAAACATAAAAAAGTCACGAAATAATAATTAATTAAAGAAAGAACAGAATCACTCGTTCCATAAAAGTAATAGCTTTTTCAGCATTTTCATTTAAACTACTTAGAAATGAATATTTTATGCTCTTTAAAATTGTCGTCCAAATAGGTGGCTTTTAATAGTAAAATTCATTTATTAATATCTTTTATTACTGATATTAAGTAACTAGCTCTTACCCGAGGTTCATTGTATACTTTTTTGGTATGAAATGAAGCCTACGTTTCAACGTAGCTTAAACTACTAATACCTTACCAAACATCAAAATCTATTCAGTAGTTTTGGCATGAGTCACAAACATTCATCCATCCTTCATATTATAATCTAACTTTCACATTTATAATAGAAGCAGTCAGGATATAAATTTTCGTGTATGTTATAAGCTATTTTCTACTACAGATAGTGCAATCCACGACGACGCGCCCCACCAATTTTAAGTAGAGCATATTTCCCTTTGACCGTGACGCTTTCTCATAAATGGTCTATTTATTGTAGTGTGTGCGTGCACTCATAGGTAATAATTAGTGTGTAACACTCAAACATTGGCGAGAGCTTGCACACATCTATATATATAAAAGAAAGTCGTGTTAGTTACACCATTTATAACTGAAGAACGGCTGAACCGATTTGGCTGAAAATTGGTAGGGAGGTATCTTAGAACCAGGAAAAGGACATAGGATACTATTTATCGCGGGAAAATGTACGGTTCCCGTGGAATACTGTATTTACGCTTTTACGTAAAAACTACTTAACCGATCATCATGAAATTTGGCACAGATATAAAGTAGACTACGAGGAAGAACATAGGTTACTGTTTATTGCATAAAAATGTACGGTTCCCGTGGAATACTGTATTTACGCTTTTACGTAACTACTTACCCGATCATCATGAAATTTGCTATAGATACAAAGTAGACCACGAAGAAGGACATATGCTACTTTTTATTGCAAGAAAATGTACGGTTCCCGTGGAATATTGTATTTACGCTTTTACGTAAAAACTACTTAACCGATCATCATGAAATTTTGCACAGATATAAAGTAGAGCACAGGAAAGGACATAGGCTACTTTTTATTGCAGAAAATGTACAGTTCCCGTGGAATACTGTATTTACGCTTTTACGTAAAAACTACTTAACCGATCATCATGAAATTTGGCACAGATATAAAGTAGACTACGAGAAAGTACATAGGTAACTCTTTATTGCATAAAAATGTACGGTTCCCGTGGAATATTGTATTTACGCTTTTACGTAAAAACTACTTAACCGATCATCATGAAATTTTGCACAGATATAAAGTAGTGCACGGAAAAGGACATAGGCTACTTTTTATTGCAGAAAATGTACAGTTTCCGTGGAATACTGTATTTACGCTTTTACGTAAAAACTACTTAACTGATCATCATGAAATTTGGCACAGATATAAAGTAGACTACGAGAAAGTACATAGGTAACTCTTTATTGCATAAAAATGTACGGTTCCCGTGGAATATTGTATTTACGCTTTTACGTAAAAACCACTTAACCGATCATCATGAAATTTTGCACAGATATAAAGTAGTGCACGGAAAAGGACATAGGCTACTTTTTATTGCAGAAAATGTACGGTTCCCGTGGAATACTGTATTTACGCTTTTACGTAAAAAATACTCAACCGACCATCACGAAATTTAGCACAGATATAAAGTAGAGCACGGGAAAGGACATAGGCTACTTTTTATTGCAGAAAATGTACGGTTCCCGTGGAATACTGTATTTACGCTTTTACGTAAAAACTACTTAACAGATTATCATGAAATTTGGCACAGATATAAAGTAGACTACGAGGAAGTACACAGGTAACTCTTTATTGCATTAAAATGTACGGTTCCCGTGGAATACTGTATTTACGTTTTTACGTAACTACTTACCCGATCACCATGAAATTTACTATAGATACAAAGTAGACCACGGAAAAGGACATAGGCTACTTTTTATTGCAGAAAATGTACGGTTCCCGTGGAATACTGTATTTACGCTTTTACGTAAAATCTACTTAACCGATCATCATGAAATTTGGCACAGATATAAAGTAGACCACTGGGAAGGACATAGGCTACTTTTTATCGCGGGAAATGTACGGTTTCTGTGGACAACTGTATTAACGCTTTTACGTAAAACTACTTAACCGATCATCATGAAAATTGGCACAGACATAGAGTAGACTACGAGGAAGAGCATAGGCTACTATTTATCGCAGAAAAATATGTTTGGGGATTTAGTAAATAGGAGATTTAGGGATTTACAAATAATGTGATTTACGCGACGATACTCAAAGGAAAATTCGAAGGTGAGGAAGTTCTCATTCCGAAGATCCCGATGATCCCTACCGAATACCGATATGCCGTTTGAGTTCAAACGACTTCAATTTCCGATCCGTCTTGCATTCGCCATGACCATTAATAAGTCACAAGGCCAATCCTTGAAAGTTTGTGGTCTGAATCTATAAAATCGATGTTTTTCACCTGGTCAATTATATGTGGCATATTCACGGATCGGAAGACAATTTGCGTTATTTATTCTTGCGCCTGATAATAAAACGAAAAATGTCGTCTATTACGAGATGCTTTACTGAAGATTGCATCCCATGCACCAAAATACATGGCCCATTTTAACAATCATTAAAATAATTGATTTCTTTTTAATTATATCTATTATCCTAATGAAAAATTGCACTTAATGAAATCCAAAATCTGCTCATTTATTGCCTCTAAGGTAGAACAAAGTTTGCCGGGTCAGCTAGTAATATTATATTAATTAATGCATATTTCTACCTACTTTTTTCCACCGACTATTACAATAGATAATTAAATTAAATATAATAGTATCTAATAATTATCATCACTGGTGATTGTATGTCCACAGTTATGAAATGCTTATTTGGGGAAATACCTCTCAGAAAAGTGGCATAATAGTAGATTATGCACAAAGGGGATAAAGCAGTGTCTTACGTCACGGGCAGCATATTGGACCCTGAGCGTAACGAGGGACTCTAGAGTTATTCAATAGAGTCCTGAGTGAAGCGAGGGGTTCAAGCTGCCCAAGACGAAGACAGGCTTTATCCCAGAGGTGCATACTCTACTTTTCATACCTACTGCGAGGCAATAAAAACCCAAGGCTACATAAATAAAACATTTATTTTGTTAAAAGTTAATATTGATATTGGACACATTTGACCAGTTATGGAGGGACAGAATAATATTTTTATTAGGAAAATATATGGAAGTTGTGGTGGAGTTTATTTGAGCAGTACTTAAAATATAGTCTGTTAATGTTGTATATAAAGAGGTCCTTCAATAGCATAATAATAATAATAAAACGATCCTAATCCATTTACCATTTAATTTAATTTATTTTTAGCATAATTAAGGTATCTTTCTAAAAATAATAGGAAATCAGTCACCTCAATATCTACGCGTACGAAGTCGCGGCCAAAAGCTAGTCTTATATAGAAAAATGAATTGCTGTTCGTTAGTTTCGCTAAAACTCGAGAACGACTGAATCAATTTGGCAAATTTTGTTCTTTAAATAATCGTATCAGTTCAGGGAAAGTTTAAACGGTGAGAAATTTCAGTTATGGCAGAACAACGTTTGTCAGGACAGCTAGTATACTATAAATAAACGATTAGGAGGAATAGTGGGGCGCGTCTTCGTGGATTGCACTACCTGTATCGCGAGTTTTGTATCATACGTGTATTTTGAATTCATTTTTGATACAAGAAAAAATTCTATAAACTTTAAGATTAACGTGATTAAAATTGTATGAATGAGTTTTGTTGTTTTTTACGAAATAAAACCGGTAAATCAGCAGATAAATCGCCGCCGCATGGTAAAGCTTAGGAACCTCAATTCTTGTATTCAAAGTAGACATTCATTTTACTTTGATTGTACCAAGAACCAAGGCTTAAGATAATATCTAAGATAACTTCTAATATAGAAAGAGATCTTTGATGTCTTTTTGAAGGGAAACTTCTTTAGCGGCTTTGAGAGACAAATTTCAAGGTCATGTCACGTCACATCACGACATAGATATTATATGCTATCGATATAATACCATCCGTCAGAAGCTACTTATACTTCATACATAATAACTTAACTTTTTTAAATACGTTTCAATACAAATATAGCGCTAGGTGTACATTTTATTTTCTATAAATATTTTTTTTAAGGAAATTTCTTTAGGCACGACAAGAGTATTTTATTTTGTTGATATTATGAATAAAGTTTCACTTTTGCCACGTGTAATTTAAATACGTCATATTTATTCGTATATGTTCCTATATTTTTGTAGGTGTTATGGCAACAGGGGCGGAGCTAGAGGTTGAAAAGATCAAGCAACTGGAGGCGCGGATCAAGGCCCCCTGCATCTGGGGCCGCGTGCCCTGTGGGGTCCGTTTCGAGGATCTCCAGGACACGAGATACGACGCTGCCATACAGTTCCTGAGGAAACATTACTTGAATGAGGAGGTATTCTATTGTTCTAAACTAACAAGAGGTATTTGACTATTTGATTCTGTAAATCGTTTGAATCAAACTATCGTCCTCGGCTATTATGGCATCATCATCTATACGACCATAGACTATTGACTAGACCACGCAAGTGTATGTACTTCGCGTGTATCTTCTCGTGTAAAAGTGGAGTAAAAATTACTTCCTTCAGCGTCATTTCATTTTGAATATTCTCGGTGCCAAATGTCAAACGAAAACTAATAAAAAAATAAGTTAAAAACTATAACCCGACTACGTAATAAAAAGGGGGTCTAAAAATGCCAAAACAATAAAATAATTTAGATAGAAATCCAGAAATGCATAGGTACAAAAATGGTCAAGGTAGAGCCGTGGTCGCACCCACTAATGGCAATTGGCATCTAAACTGCAGTTTACACCAAGACGCTAAGGCCTAGAGAAGTTTCAGACAGACGGGTGCGATTTGACATCGACTGTACTGAACCTTATAAAGTGGGTGCGACCACGGCTCTAGCTTGACCATTTTTGTACCTATGCATTTTTGGATTTCTATCTAAATTATTTTCTTGTTTTTAACTTATTTTTTTATTTCGTATTTTTCCGTTTCCCAATCGAACATGTTTTTGGAATTATATGAATAAGTATAACGCGTTTCAAATGAGAATAGGAACGTCAATGACCTTTTTCTGTCAAATATCACTTGAAAAGTGCAATTTTCAGAAAACCTTATGTGCATATAAATATTAATAGTCTTGCATCGATTTTAAATAACAATGTTAAATAGTAATCAATTATCTAAACATAAATTTAACTGTCATAACAGTCTTAATTCGAAACAATATGGCGCCGACTCGATCCTGTTCTCATTTGAATCGCACTATAGCTATTCAAATCACTTAGTGTAAGTACCTAATTAAAAATAATTATGTTCTTCATGAGCGCGAAGCGAGCCAATTTTTAAGAACGATAATATTAATATAATATTTATAAAATATAATAAATTTTATGACAGTAAACTAATATGTATAATCAGTGGTGGTTTTACACTAGGGGCAGTCGGGGCTAGTTTTTTTTTTTTTTTTTTTTAATGAAATAAGGGGGCAAACGAGCAAACGGGTCACCTGATGGAAAGCAACTTCCGTCGCCCATGGACACTCGCAGCATCAGAAGAGCTGCAAGTGCGTTGCCGGCCTTTTAAGAGGGAATAGGGTAATGGGGGAGGGTAGGGAAGGGAATAGGGTAGGGGATTGGGCCTCCGGTAAACTCACTCACTCGGCGAAACACAGCGCAAACGCTGTTTCACGCCGGTTTTCTGTGAGCCCGTGGTATTTCTCCGGTCGAGCCGGCCCAATTCGTGCCGAAGCATGGCTCTACCACGTACAAAAGTAGTGCCCTGGGCGGCAAATTTTGTAGGGCGGCAAAATTTGAAAAGTGAAAGAAACAATTTCTAGAACACTACATTATACATTTTTTACAATTATCAACATTGCACATTATATTAATAATTAATTCTTATAACGGTAACGTTAAACCCCACTCCTGATGATAGTCGACATACTAAATATAAAATAATTATTATCAGCGTGGTAGCTATTAACTGAGATAGGTTTGAAATCTGTTGATGGATGGGGGACACTGCGCATTAAATTTTTTGCATGGTCATTTTTAATTCTTAGAAGGAAAACAAATATTTTTTATATATTTATATTATTTATAATAAAATCAATCATAGGGGTCCATCCACATATTACGTCACAGCGGATGGGGGAGGGGAGTGTCATACTAAATGACAAATGTGACATTACATCATGTTAAATACAGGTACAGGGATACTAAAAAGCGTGACTAAATTTCAACTTTTTGAACCCCCCCCCCCATTCAAAAATAGTCTTATATTACGTAATGTTCGAAAATTGGTTTAGACGCTACGAGGGAACAAACATACATACATACATAGACTGCCAAAATCATTACCCTTCCTTTTGGCTTCGCCGTAGTCGGGTAAAAATGTGACGGCGTGGCACTCGGCGGCGGCCCTTGAATCGTTTACTCGTCTCATCACAGCAAGTAGAAAAACTAATGGCACGCTTGGTTTCTATACAAACGATGAGACTTGCGTTATTGCGTATATTGCGTTGCGTAGATGTTATATCTGTGTATGTGTATATATATGTGTATACGACCTTAAAATTTCGAGAAAACTTTCATCATCTCATTCAAGCTCTCTTAAAAATTAAGAGCAAAATTAAGTTTAATACTATGGGTATTACTATGGGTATAATGGGTATTAGCAGTTTTCCTAATATATAGCCATAGTATTAAACATAATTTTGCTCCTAATTTTTATTCAAATTATTTCAAAATATAATTTCTAAATCATTTAGAAATTTTAAAAATTGTAATAATTGAAAACCTTTGAATGGATTAAATCCGTACATTTCACTTCTTACAAGTTACAATGTCCAAGATTTGAAAATTTGTGAAAAACTCAACCAGATATGATGGCGAATGGTCACTTAGTAACTGATATTAAATATTTTCCGCTAAGGCTACAGTTACACGAACGGGTATTTACGCTGTCCTAAAACGCAAAAGTTTCAAAATGCCTATCTACTACCTGCATAAATTGAAATCATATTGTTCTGTACGCTGTTACGCGTCAGGGTACAAGCTGAACTAAATTTTAAAAAATAATATTTATCATCACTATTTTAAAGAAGCAGCGCTGCGTCGCGTATCGTCTCGTTTCAGTGTGAGCTGACCCTTTTATATGATCTTCGACATGTATCTTCCAATCTACCAATCTTCCCTTCCACACCACCTATCCTGCCTTTTCCCTGTTCCTACCCTCCCCACCAATCCGTGGAAACGCAACGGATAATCATAAAAATAATTCAATTATCCAAAATGGCGGCGATGTGGTTCACCACCCATCACGTCTCGTTTCTTGCGGAGGTGAAAAGCGGACCATGGAGAGCCGCTTCGCTACGTTGAATGTAAGAGGAATGGATGGTAAGAATGAAAGTGAATGTTAAGGACAGCGGCCTCGCCTCAACAAAAGTGAATTTAAAGACAATGAACGCTTATCAGTGCTTTAAAACGTTTCTAAAAACTGTGAGTAAATAGTACATAAACTCTTAAGAGTGAAAATAGTGAATATAAGTGTTGTATATAGGTGTTAATTTCATTAAAATAGTGGTAAATAATTGTTTTAGAGTCACGAGTTTATTTTCGTTATAATTTCTTAACCGTAGCTTATTTTGCTTGGAAAATTAGTGTTGTACATAGGGAAAATTAGTGGCTAAAGTAAATAACGTTTAGGTAAATAGAAATGTAAATGGTTTTAGAGAAAATTAGATTATAATGGTGAAAAATATATGGTTTTTCTTATACTTGTAATTTTGCTTATGTGTTACTAAGTATCTATGTAAACTGTGTGATTATGTATTGTTTTATGGTAAATAAAGAATTTCACGTTATGCGTTTCACTTATCCTGGCTCAGGGGAAATAAAGGGAAATTAGGGAAAATTATGGAAAAATAGCCGTATAGAGAAATAAGAGAGAGATAGCTTATACGAAAATTAGAAGAGTACATTTGTGCTCCCTATACGGCATTGCCCTGAGCCAGGTAAGCTAACGGCTTATCGTGCTAAATGTTCTCCTCAAATCAGTGTTATTTTTTATACGCCCCAGCTCTGCCCGAATCGGTGTAACCTTGCTATCTTCGAGTCTGATCAGAGCCGGCGGTGAAAACCTAGTGGAAAAAATACAGTCCCATACAGTAGTGCGTGGTCCTTGCGATCCGGATTGCAAGTTAGTGAGTTAGTCGCGTGTGATCCGAGATACAAGATTGAAGAAATTTTCGAAGTCCAATACCAGTTGAAAACAATCAAGACGACACTTAGAAGAATTTATTGATGACGGAACATAGAAAAATTTACTGAACATCGGACATAGAAAAATTTTACTGAGCCAAGGAGATAGAAAAATTTATTGAAGACCGGACTTAGAAAAATTTACTGAACACTGGACATAGAATAATTTCATCGAGCCAAGGACATAGAAAAATTTTTGAAGAAAATTTATCAAGCCGAACATAGAATTTTGGAAGAAAGGAATTCAACACCGGGGATCGACGGATTCAGATTAGAAGATTGGACTCGAAGATACAAGACAACACCAAGGAAGAGGGAAGCAAGGATTCGCAGATTTTTCGCCTGAAAAACCTACCGAAGATTCTTGAAGAGTCGTGAAGACTCTGAAGATTTTTGGAGTTTGAAGACGAATATTTGAAGATTAATTTTTGATTTGAGGATTTAACTTAACGTAACATTTAACTTAAACTATGGTCATCACAAGGAGTCAGAGCGGGGCCGAGGAGAACCAACCACAACAACAACAACCGCGAAGATTTCCAGATCCGCCACGATCGCCGTCTGCTGCCGCCACGAGCCAGCCGCCGCCGACCGAGGGAAGGGCAGATCTGCTTCAAACAATTTTAAAACCGAGACCAGGTACTAGCAAGGCACCTGTAGCTCCGGAAGTGCAAACACAAGCCAGGAAGAAGGCTATTTCAATTAGGTCGCGTCGATCGACAGCGAGTGTCGTCGCACGCATACAATATGAGGCGGAAGAGAAGCTTGCCGCTCTCCGTAAAAAGGAACTGCAGATAGAAGCAGAACTTATCAAGATGAAACTCGTCGCCGACGTCGCCGCTGCAGAGGATGGAAGCAGCCCCGATGACGACGAGCCGTCTGAACAGGTGGAGCAACGTGTACGAGCCTGGCTAAGCGAACAAGGACCCGACCATGAAGAGGCTAGACAAGAGCCGGTCGTGTTAGAGGAGAGAGAGACGCCGAAGCCAGAAGACATGCCACCAACTGGAGGAAGACGCAAAGGCCAGAAGACGAGATTTGAGTGGCCGGAACAGCGCCGTCCACGCTCACCCACACCGCCCACGTCTAGGGCCAACGGGGTGGAACATCTCGCTGAAACGTTAGACAAGCTGCTGAATCAACGCCAGACGCGCCACACAACGGAGCTGCCTACATTCTCGGGGGCTCCCACCGAATGGTTGTCCTTCAAAGCAGCCATGGAAGACACCACTGCATTCTACAAGCTGAAACCGATCGAGAACTTAGCTCGGCTGAGGAACTGCTTGCGGGGAGAAGCCAGGGAAGCCGTGGCACCACTGCTGAGCGTCGCTACGCCGCCCGAACAAATCATGAAGACTCTAGAACAATGCTTCGGACGCCCAGAAGTTATGGTGGACCGCATGATGGAAGACCTGAAGAGGCTACCGAGGCTCGGAGGTTCGGCGGCGGAACTCAACCAATTCGCCGTGAAGATTCAGAACATGGTGGCTATCCTGAAGAGGCTGAGGCACGGGTACCTTTTCAACCCGTTGCTCACGAGAGACATTCTAGAGAAGCTCAGTCCCTACGAGAAAAGCAAGTGGTACGACTACGCAGAAGAGACGTGGCGCTTCAGGAACGAGCCCGATGTCGTCCTTCTCTCTGAATTCCTAATGAGAGAAGCGGACAGGGCGCTGCGCTACGGATTCAGCACGACACTGAAGAGGGAAACACCGCGTCAGCCTCCGAACAAGAGTGAAACCAGAGCAAGAAGGCCAGTCTTCGCGGTGACAGATGAGGGCAGGGGTTCGCCGAGCCACAGCCAACCCAAGAAGGTACGCGAGGAAGCAATGAAGTGCCCGATATGTGCCAATGATCACGCTCTACCTCGCTGCGCCACCTTCAAGAAGATGAGCGTACCAAAGAGATGGGACACAGTCAGGAAAGAGGGGCTGTGTTTCCTGTGCATATCGAGTCGACACAGAAGATTCAACTGTAAGGCGAAACGGTGCGGCGCACAGGGTTGTAAGCGGCTGCACCACACATTGCTGCACGAGGAGAGGTCCGGCGGCGCTCCACAGGCTGAGGACGCCGTTATTACCGCATCGGTCACGTCCGACCGTGCGGTAAAATTCAAGATGAGAAGGGTTCAAGTCGTAGATCCACGGGGCGAAGCGGACATCTTCGCGCTGTTCGACGAGGGCTCGACAGTGACTCTGCTGGATGAAGACGTCGCGAAGGCTATCGGCGCAGACGGTCCGTCGAAAGTGCTGCGGATGCACGGGATCAATGCCGAGAGGAATGAGGAAAAAAGCCGACTCGTACAACTGGGCGTACGGGGTCACGACGGTACCAGGCACGACATCACTGCGAGAACGGTGGGCGGATTGAACTTGCTCACTCAATCCGTTCCGGAATCATTGCTGCAACTCGCTCACCTGCACGATCTCAGGGATGAAGAGATGTGTTATGAGAACGAGAAACCCCAACTTCTCATCGGTACGGACAACTGGCAGCTCATCGTGTCAAGAGAACTGAGAATCGGGAAAAGGAACCAGCCTGCGGCCTCGAAGACCAACCTCGGCTGGGTGATCCACGGCAGCATCCCGAGGCGCATCATAAGGCAGGATGATGAGAGTATCCTGCACATATCCACAATCGAGACCAGAGGCGAACGGCTCGAAGAAATGGTGAAGAAACACTTCGATATAGACGCATTGGGAATAGCGGCTAAGGCGAGGCTGACAGACGGCGAGCAGCGGGCCATCGACCTCTTTGGCAGGACGGCCAAGAGAACGGAGGACGGTCGATTCGAAGTGGGACTTCTGTGGCGCAAGGACGGCGTCAAATTACCTCTCAGCTACAACAATGCGCTGAAGAGGCTTAAGAACTTAGAACACAAGCTCAGGAAAAACCCAGAAGACGAGGCGCAGTACCATGGGCAGATGAAAAATCTCATAAGCAAAGGATATGCGGAAAAATGCGACGGGACGGAGGCCGGAAGCGACCGTACATGGTACCTGCCGCACTTCCCGGTAAAAAACCCAAACAAACCGGGTAAGCTGCGACTGGTTTTCGACGCGGCGGCGAAGACAAGCGGCGTGAGCCTTAATGATCACTTGTTGGAGGGGCCTGACCTTCTGACGTCACTGCCAAGAATCCTGTTCCGGTTCAGGGAGGAAGCTGTTGCTGTGAAGGCCGATATACAGGAGATGTTCCTTCGTGTGAAAGTCAGACGAGAAGACCAGCCGGCCCAGATGTTCCTGTGGAGAGAGGACCCGAACGAGCCGCCGTCCAGATACAAGATGGTGGTGATGATTTTTGGAGCGTCGTGTTCGCCGTTCCTGGGACACTCAGCCCGGAATAGGAACGCGGAAGAATTCGCTGAGTCACACCCGGAAGCCCATCGCGCTATTTCCGAAGCCCATTACATGGATGACTACGTAGACAGCTATCCAGACCGGGAGAAGGCCAAGCGGGTTGTAGAGCAAGTGGACCAGGTGCACAGGAAAGGTGGCTTCCACTTAAGAGGCTGGACGAGCAACGACCGGAGGGTGCTAGAGGAGCTGCCTGAGGACCGCCTAGCTGAGAATACTACGCAGCACGTCACCAAGGACGAGCAGAAGACCCTGAGCATGCTGTGGGACTCCAAAGGTGACAAACTAAAATTCAACACGTCGCTATCTAGAGTTCCTGTGGAGGTCCGTGAGCTGCAGCGCGCGCCGACGAAAAGGGAGGCCCTTAGCACCGTAATGAGTATCTACGATCCGCTGGGGCTACTTAGCTGTTACACCATTACCGCCAAAGTCATCCTACAAGGCTTGTGGCGTCAGAAGCTGGACTGGGATGAGCCGCTGCCAGCTGAGTCAGCCGAGGACTTCACCCGCTGGCTGACAGACATGGAATACATCAGCCATCTCGAGCTGCCCCGGAGTTACAACGGGGGGAGCCCGACGAGGAGCCGGCAGCTGCACGTATTTTGTGATGCGAGCAAAGACGCATACGCCGCAGCCGTCTACTGGAGGATGGAACAGGAAAATGGAGATGTTCGAGTCGTGTTGGCCGCAGTTAAGGCCAAAGTAGCGCCGTTGAAGGCCCAAACGATACCGAGGCTGGAACTACAGGCCGCCCTGGTCGGAGCGAGGCTGGGAAGCGCCGTCGTAGCAGAACACAGGTGGAAAACAGATACCGTTTTCTACTGGATCGACGCACAGGTGGTGCTGTGTTGGATACAAAACGGCAGTCGGAAATACACGCCGTACGTCGCGCACCGCCTGGGGGAAATCGCCGAGTTGACGTCTGTCCACCAGTGGAGGTGGGTGAGCTCTAAGAACAACGTCGCGGACCTAGCCACGAGAACGGGCTATGTTCCGAAGAGCGACGAGGACCCATGGTTTAAAGGGCCAGACTTCCTGCGCAGGCCTATGAGCGAGTGGCCCGCGGAGAGTCCCGCCCAAGTTGAAGATAAAGAAGAACACGTCGCCTTTTACACCACAAGGGCGAGTGAGCTGGATTGTCTACCGGATGTGACGCGCTTTTCGAGTTACGAGCGCCTCATAAGATGCACAGCGATGGTTTTGTTATTCTTAGAAAAATGCCGAGATCGTCGAGCCAACCTCGAGGTACGACACCTAGAACGGGCCGAGATGTTGTGGTATCAGAGGTCACAACGGGACAGCTTCACGCAAGAAATTGAAAAGATCACAAGTGGCAAGACGGCGCCTAGGTGGAGCTCCTTGTACCGGCTCAACTCAGTGTACAAAGACGGGCTGCTCGTACTGGACGGGAGAATCAAAGCAGCGCAGGTTCCAGCGGAGATGAAGAATCCAATCATCCTGGACGGAAGACATCCGTTCACGAAGCTACTGGTGGCACGGGAGCATGCCAGGGCAGGACACGGGAGCCGTGAGAGGGTTGTGAACGACCTCAGGCAAAGGTTTTGGATCCTGAAGCTGCGGCCGACGGTGCGCAGCATAACAAGTAAGTGTGCGTTTTGTCGGCTACGACGGGCGCACCCGAGAACACCACAAACTGGAGACCTGCCGGCGGAGCGCCTGGGGGCGTTCCAGAGACCATTTTCGTACTGTGGTCTCGACTGTTTCGGCCCGATGACGATCACCATCGGCCGACGTCACGAGAAGAGATGGGGAGCGCTCTTCACCTGTCTGACGACGCGGGCCGTGCACCTGGAGCTGGTGGCCTCGCTGTCGACAGACTCAGCAATAATGGCCATGAGAAGGATGGCTGCGCGGCGAGGATGGCCGTCAGTCATGTACAGCGACAACGGGACGAACTTCAGAGGCGCGGACGTCGAGCTGCGGCAGGCGTACGCTGAGTGGGCACCGGCTATGGCTCAGCTGGGCCTCACGCACCGCATGCAATGGAAATTCACCCCGCCGGGGGCGCCGAGTCAAGGAGGTGCCTGGGAACGGATGGTGAGGTCGGTGAAAACCGCCTTACTCGCTACGCTGAACGAGAACAGTATTACGAGAAGAGAGTTCAGTATTCCGTGAACGCACGACCGCTAGTTCACGTTTCCGTGGACCCCAGCGACCCGGAGGCAATCACACCGAACCATTTCCTCCTCGGGTCGTCCACCGGACTGCCATACGTCGGACCGTGTGTGCCGGCGGACAAGAAGACTTGGAGAGTCGCGCAAGCCCTTGCCGACGAGTTCTGGAGGCGCTGGGTGAGGGAATACCTCCCTACGCTCACGCCACGCTACGGGGCGCCGCAGAGCAGCCGTGCCCTGGTTCCGGGCGACCTGGACCGCGCGGGGTCGTGCACCGGGTCTACCCTGGCCCGGACGGACAGGTGCGTTGTGCGGACGTTCGCACGCGCAGTGGTGTGTTCCGCAGGCCCACATCAAAACTGGCAGTGCTGGAGGAGGCGCCGCAGTCGCAACCGCGACCGCTGGCGGAGCAGACGGAGCCGGGGGCGGTGCCGGGCGCGGAACGAGCGCCGGGGCGAGCTACAGACAGCTCGCAGTCGCCGGGGCGAGCTACAGACAGCTCGCAGTCGCCGGAGCGAGCTACAGACAGCTCGCAGTCGCCTGAGCGAGCTACAGACAGCTCGCAGTCGCCTGAGCGAGCTACAGACAGCTCGCAGTCGCCGGAGCGAGCTACAGACAGCTCGCAGTCGCCTGAGCGAGCTACAGACAGCTCGCAGTCGCCGGAGCGAGCCACAGACGGCTCGCAGTCACCACCACGAGCTGTAGCGAGCACAGACAGCTCGCGGTCGCAGCCAGTTGCAGCGGGCACGGTCAGCCCGCAGTCACCAGAGCAGTTTGCGGCGGACACAGACAGCTGGCAGTCAGCGGAGCAGTCCACGGCGGGTCCAGCGAGCCCGCGGTCACCAGAGGAGGCTGCGTAGAACCTGGCTACTGCGCCGGGGGGAGGATGTTAAGGACAGCGGCCTCGCCTCAACAAAAGTGAATTTAAAGACAATGAACGCTTATCAGTGCTTTAAAACGTTTCTAAAAACTGTGAGTAAATAGTACATAAACTCTTAAGAGTGAAAATAGTGAATATAAGTGTTGTATATAAGTGTTGTATATAAGTGTTAATTTCATTAAAATAGTGGTAAATAATTGTTTTAGAGTCACGAGTTTATTTTCGTTATAATTTCTTAACCGTAGCTTATTTTGCTTGGAAAATTAGTGTTGTACATAGGGAAAATTAGTGGCTAAAGTAAATAACGTTTAGGTAAATAGAAATGTAAATGGTTTTAGAGAAAATTAGATTATAATGGTGAAAAATATATGGTTTTCTTATACTTGTAACTTTAAGTTGTGTATTACTAAGTATATATGTAAACTGTGTGATTATGAATTGTTTTATGGTAAATAAAGGATTTCACGTTATGCGTTTCACTTATCCTGGCTCAGGGGAAATAAAGGGAAATTAGGGAAAATTATGGAAAAATAGCCGTATAGAGAAATAAGAGAGAAATAGCTTATATGAAAGTTAGAAGAGTACATTTGTGCTCCCTATACGGCATTGCCCTGAGCCAGGTAAGCTAACGACTTATCGTGCTAAATGTTCTCCTCAAATCAGTGTTATTTTTTATACGCCTCAGCTCTGCCCGAATCGGTGTAACCTTGCTATCTTCGAGTCTGATCAGAGCCGGCGGTGAAAAATACAGTCCCATACAGTGAACGAAGCGAAACGAGTATGTAAGGATCGTAGCAAGTGGCAAAAAGTGGTCTCTGCCTACCCCTTTACGGGAAAAAGGCGTGATTATATGTATGTATGTATGTATGTATGTTCTACATGTATATAAAATTGAAGTGTCAGTTATTAATTTCAAATTAACAGCTTTTCACTTATTGCTTAAGAAAATATATTATTCGGTATAGGTACTTACAATAAGATATATATTTTTAATTTTTGTCTGTCCCTCTGTCAGTTTGTTTGTTCCGGCTAATCTCTGAACAGTTGGACCGATTTTCACGCGACTTTCATTGGCAGACGTTATAAGGTCTAACATAATTATGCTACTTTTATTTTACGGTTCCGTTTCCGTTAGTTCTATGCAAAAAAAATGCAGGTATCAGCTAGTTGTGTAATATGACGTGCTCGAGTTGTGTTATATGAACTGAAATGACATTGCGTTATAAAAGCGCTCATATAAACGTCGCCTAAAATCGGTTGTGCAGTCGAGTGAATAAATAGTCTTTTGTTGTCTGTTCATAAAACATTCCCAATAGGCAGTAATTATATTCAAAGTCAATGAAGAAAAGAAATTCCGCGTAGTGAATGTCTCACGAACAATTCCTTTTGATTTAATTTGATTTGACGCTGGAGGCTTTGCAGATATTAAGAAATAAATTATTAAATTAAATTTTATTAATAAAAAGTTATCGAAGTCCCCCAACAAATTATTGAAGCAGCTATCATTTTGTGGCGTATTTAAAATTATTTAAATCAAGTTTTTCTTGTGTAAATTTGAATGTTGTGTTTTTAGGGGATTCGCCTTGTAGATTCTTTAAGAAGTTTTGTTGAAGGTATTAAGGGTGTTAAAGAGATAATAATATTATTATTAACCTCCTCTCTCACAAAATCATTCCCACAAAATATGTCAAAATCGAGAAAAAAGATGTTACACATTAATAAGTTAACAAAGAGCATGTCCAATAAGGATGAGGAGAGTTCCATAATATTAGGTTGGGGAAAAAGTTTCTTCGCATTTTATATAAAAATTCAAAAGGTTTTTTTATAAAGTTTATTTACAAGTGACTAAAGTATATAGAGGTGCCATTTTGTTCGATAACTTTTTGCCATCTTGTTGGTAGGTACATGATCCCATTGCTATAAAATTTTTGGGGCTTCTGATGAAAAAACTGCGACAAGTGGTTTTGGCAGTCCTCTTGTGATGTCAACCTGACACTGCCTAAGGAATTCTGCAGCGACCGAAACAGGTGGAAATCTGAAGGTGCAAGGTCAGGACTATACGGCGGATGCATTAACACCTCCCAGCCAAACTCCCGTAATTTTTTCTGAGTGGCTAAAGATGTGTGAGGTCTAGCGTTATCATGGTGAAAAACCACACCCCTTCTGTTGATTAATTCCGGCCGCTTTCTCTCAACTTCTTGCTTTAATCTCATCAGTTGTTCGCAGTACAGTTCAGAATTGATGGTCCTGCCTGGCGGTAACAGCTCATAATGAATAATGCCCTTCCAATCCCACCACACACACAGCATCACTTTGTTGCGAGTTAACCCGGGTTTCGCCACAGTCTGTGAAGCCTGACCGGCCTTTGACCACGATCGTTTTCGCACGTTCTTGTCGTACGTGATTCACTTTACATCACCAGTTATCAGCTTCTTCAAAAATGGTTCGGTTTCATTACGTCGTAATAAAAAATCACAAATGAGTACACGGTTCATTAGGTTTCTTTCAGTGAGCTCATGAGGCACCCAAATATCGAGCTTTTTTGTGTACCCAGCTTTTTTCAAATGCGCCAAAACCGTTTTGTGGTCAATCCCCAGTTCTTCAGCTACATCGTAACTACTAATATGCCGATCTTGCTCCACTTTTTCAAAAATGGCAACAGTTTTGTCCGTAACAGGGCAACCAGAGCGACGTGCATCTTTGATATCAAAATTTCCGGATTGAAAACGCTTAAACCAAATTTGCGCTACTCTCACAGATACTGCATTAGGTCCATAAACATCACAAATTTTTTTCGCGGCTTGTGTTGCATTTTTACCTTTTTTGTAATAAAATTTTAAAATGTATCGAAATTCTTCATAAGAATCACTCATTTTAACAATAAGAAAAACAAATGAAAATCTCAAATTTACCTAATTTGAATTTGGAATTGTCTTCTGTAAAATTAAAAGTTTTTAATGATACCAAAATCAGCCAGATACAATTGGTATAGCCCAAGATATTTTATGACAAGTTCATACATACTATAATGCGAAAAGACTTTTTCCCCAACCTATTAGGTTAGACGACTCATCTGAATTATTATCAAGGTGCCATGGGTTTTTTCAATTACTTCAAGAGTCCGACTTCGCTTACAATTATTTTCCTAAAGTGTATGAAGCAGAACCTATCAGTATGAAAAGTTACTACCTCTTATAGCTTAGAGATACTAGGTGGGGTGTCAAAACTTCTTATCCCCACTTCATGTGCATAGCAAGCCACCTCTAAAATTCAAAATTAAAATTATTTTATGATGGCAAAATATCGTCTATAAATAATATTATGAAATTAAAAAAAATACCAAATTTCATCTATTTAAATTCATATTTACTGCAATCAGGAAGGGAGGACGGTCCGTCCGGATGAACGGACAGAGCGAAACAATAAGAGTTCATTTTAGTTATTACAGAGTCCTGAAAATGTCTACATGTAGAAGTCCTTTGGTTAAACGTCAGATTAATAACTAATGAAAGCATAGATACCCGGCTACTATCAGAAGGAGGATTTCTAATACAATATCGTTTCTTATTCTCCTTACGACACGTCATGCTAATGATGAAGAGAGATTTCTAATAATATTAGGTCTTTACCTACATAATTGCGGTTTTGGATGAAAAAATTTAAACGAATTTTCAAATGTATTTTTTATTTGTATTCATCGAAGTAATCATCCATACAATCAATGCATCTTTGCCAACGCAGTAGCAGTTTATTGATGTCCTTCTTAAAGAAATCAGCTGGACGGGAGGCAACAAATTCTTCAAAGACACGTTGTACTGTCTCGGGTATTGAATTTTTTTCCCACCAAGAAGTTATCCAATAAGTTTGGTGAGTAGGGCGGATGACGGAGAGCTTCCAACCCCAAGTTCTTGCAACTTGGAGACCGTCTGCTGTGCAGTCGAGGTCGCGCGTTGTCGTGCAGGAGCAGCGGAGACGAGCGATTGGCCAATGCTGGTTGGAGATGTGCCAGCTTCTCCATCATTGTGTTCAGTACTTCACAGTACACATCTGCAGTAATGCTCACCCCGTTGGTAAGAAGCTGTGATGAATCACACCAGAGCTAGACCACCAAACAGTGACCATCACTTTTCTAGGGGTACGTTTTCGTTTAGGGCATTGTTTACCTAAACACTGCCCAATAATGCTGAACCAGGATCCAACTAACTTGCTGAGCGCTTGCGGTTATTAAACAGAATCCATTTTTCATCGCAGGTAACAATGCGGTTCAAAATTCCTTCATTTGTGTGTCTGTTGAGCAGTGCAAGGCACGTCTCGACGCGTACTTCGAGCTGGCGATCATTGAGTTCGTGGGGCACCCATTTGTCAAGCTTTTTTACCTTGCCAATTTGACGCAAATAGACCAATATTGTTTTGAGGCTAACGTCGAAAGCTGCTGCTAATTCAGCCGTAGATTGTGTATCATCAGCTTCCACAATCGCCTTTAATTCGTCATTGTCGACCAAAGTCTTCGGACGACCGCGAGGTTCATTTTTCAGGTCGAAATTTCCAGAACGGAAGCGAGCAAACCAATAAAAGGTGAGGCGTTGGTTTGTAGTGTTAGCTCCGTAAACGTCGTTGATGTTGCGTGCCGGTTGTGCCGGCTCATATTCCATAATTACTCGAATTTTTAACGTATCCATGATGACGAAAAAGATTGAAATGCGATGAAAATGTAACACTAATCAATAAACAAATGAATACATTTGGAAAAAGAAATCCATGTTTTTAAAATAAAATTAATTTGAAATTATAATTCTTAGCGAAACAAAAATTTCTTTTGATTTGAAATGGCCAGTACTGCAGAACGGCAATTTCATAGGTAACGACCTATTAATTATCTGTTTTATATGAGAATTCTTTATTAGTCACATGCCAAATTTTTCGCTTTACCATCAATACGTGTAAGTCCATCTACCAATTTCAATCAGCAATACCAATAAAGCGTCAGTTCATACTGTATAGCGATGATTCATAGTCAAAAATGCAGCCAAACCAAAGCCAAATAGTGACTATGACGCCCGCCGACTGTCATTGTCCGCCGCCCGCGCCGCGCCGCTCAATTCCGCGCGCCGCGCCGCGAAATTCGGGGCAGCGACCTAGCGGATAGTTAGCTGTCAGTAGTTTAGCAAACAAGCGTCAAATAAATTTGTGACAGAGTAATTAGAATCTGCGGTCGGTTCAACACTAATTGTCATTACCACACGCCGATTTAAATCTGTGATTTGTGAAAATACATGAGCCTGTACAAACAGCAATACACGTTGATTGTATAGAAACTAAAGGAAGGAATGCACGATCAGTGTTTCACCATAGTAATATTATAATTAAGTAATTTAAAAGTTTCTGCCAAAAATTACCAGTTTTATATATTGTACTGTCAAAAGCTCGGGAAGCTTTATTTATTGTAGTTGGGACCGTTCTAAGTTCTTATTATAATCGCCTTAGAGGCAAAGACTCGCGCTACAACTGTAGCTTCTCGCTCTTAACTTGGTACAGTCAGCAGCATGGAGTTTTACATTTGTAGTTATTATAATTGAAAATTTTCTCATTCTCCATAATATAAACATAATAATATAAACATATATTGAGCTGGACCATGGGCTGGCGACGCCCTGAAACTCACGGGAAACAAATCTAATATGTAGTTACAACTCAAGTCTAACATTGCCATTTGCGTGATCAAACGTATGTTCCGATGATGATGATCACAAAATGTTTAGGGGTAATAAATGACAAAGTTCTAGGCGCACAAGTTTATTTAAATTTTGCGTTTAAAGTTTAGCAGCGTGTCTTGCTTTCCGTTTCATAATGCATATTGCGGCTGAACTTTTTCGGGGAGCGCAGGAAAGTTTAAAATTGCAACATCTGCTTAAAAATACTCCGCATATAATGTAATTGCACTGAATCTGTTTAACATTTATTGTTGGTAACAACGCTCCGCCGTCCGTAAATGAATTGAGTTACAACTTATTATGTTGTTAACGTTTTAATGTTACTTGTTACATTTACAGACATTGTTGCAGATATTTATATAGTTTTAGCTTAGGGTAATACGCTTGGTAGCAAAACCAAGGAATATTCCTTGGTTTTGCTACTTCGTTTGTTTCTAGTTTTGAAATAGTTTTCTCTATCTGTTTATCGTTCTAGTAATCTGCTTAAAACGTTAATTCTTAACAATTTTGTTTATTTTAATGTAAATTTTTATTTTTGTATTTTTATTCATTGTGTGTTTGTCTTTAATATATTGATATACGTTTTGTTGCATTTAGTTGTATTTTTAAACGTGTTACGTATAATCAATTGTTGACAAACCTAATAAAATGAAAGGAAATAAAGAAATAAATATAAGCTAATAAGTAGTAACACACGTTTTCAGGTAACATATAAATCTGTTAAAATTCTCGACGACGAGGAGGGAACGGAGGAGTTTTTGGGCAACGCCAAAATATGGTTAAAGGACAAAATGTCCATCGCGGCTGTGAAGGAGGGAACTGACAAACTGGTCGGTCTACTGGTCATGAGGATACAGGAGAAAAGTAAGTCGCCATCAAAGTTAACGGTGCTCCACTTGTAAAGTAAAAGAAAATTAAAAGTCTTATAATAGCTCCCCACATCGATTTCGGTGACTGTGCCCAAATTATAGTGCCCAAGTGTGTGTGCAGTACACAAGAGCTCTCTCTTTTCCTTTACTCTCGTAACCCAGTGGGACGGACAACCGACACGACTGGCGAGAGATCAGGCGCAGGACCGAATTTTTACATGCCCATCCGACGCATGGATCATCTTTCTTGTCAGACAATCAGGTGATCAGCCTGCATTGTCCTAACCAAACTTGGAAACAACATTTTTTTGTTGTTCCAATGCGGGAATCGAACCCACGACCTCCGAGTTGAGAGCGAAGCTCTAAGCCACTAGACCACGGAGGCTGTACAAATCTTACTACTATTATTATAAATGTTCACGTTTGTGAGGATGGATGGATGGATGTGTCTTACTCAACGTACTCAAAAACTACTGAACGGATTTCGATGAAATTTCGTATGGTAGTAGTTTTGGATCTGTATTAAAATATAGGCTACTTTTTATCCCAACAAAATACAATATTCTCGTATTTATGCGGGAAAAAGCTAGATTTACAATATCTACCCACAAGGGGGTAAAATAGGGGATGAAACTTTTAATCTAATTTTACGCGGGCGAAGCCGCAGGCAATTAATAATAGTTATATATAAATTTTAAAGGTTTCACTTCCATATCGTATTAAAGATATTAATCTATATTTTTTTAATTGTAGATTAATAATAATATAGGAAAGTTTCCCAAAATGGAAACATCAAAATTAGTCAAATATATCACAATTATTTATTTAGAGTTTGCTGTAAATATAAACAGAAATCGTTTCAAAATCCTCCGGGACATATTTACGAATGCGTAAAAAGAATTCCGATTCAGCTAAGACGTGTAAAGAATACTGGGTCATGTTATAAGCTGAAAGCGATCTATAGTTAATATTCTATATATTTATATATTCTATCTATATTTTAAGGGATTATAAACATCTATATCTAAGTAATGAAGAGGAAATATATTATTTTCTTTATTTGCATTGAATAGGCTCCGAAACGACTGGACCGATTTTCATAAAATTTCGCATAAATATAGAGTAGATCATGGGGAAGTACTTAAGTTGATTTTTATGCTGAAAAGATTCCTTTGGTTTTTTAACGCGGGTAACATCTACTTATAGTAGTAACTAAAACAACTTACTACTCCTAGGGTTTACTAGGCAAAACGTGGCTCTGTCCCTAAAATCTCCCATGCCAAGACGTCAAGCGAAGCGCAAGGGCACTACCAAACCACCTTTTCTCGAAGCGTTTCGTCGATTTTTTGAACCCTCATAACTTGAGTTTGGATTGTACCAGATAAATGAAACTTTCAGGATTTGTTCCCATCAGCGGTCTCATTAAACATGTAAAGTTTCGATTACCTACGTCTTATACTTTAGATTTTATTGATATCTAAAAACCCCTGATTCCGTCACTGACTCACTGATGATCAACAAAATTATATCGTACTTCCGGATGTTCTCGAAAGCTGAAATTTGTTACGTAAGATTGTATTAATACACAACCAACATAAAAATTCTCAAAATTGGAACTTTCATCTTCCAACCCCTTAAACAAGGGAGTTAAATTTAATTATCTGTGAAAGCGCCATCTATCGCGTTATTGTGAACTATATAAGTTATGTCGTCGTTCATCGCTAGGCTTGTAAACTAATTGACTAATACTGATTGAAATAATTATTTCACGAATATTCTGAATTTGAACGGAAAATTTAACATACATATATGCAACATTTATTTAATTAAGTTAAGAATTATTAAGGTAAGAAGTCTCATATAAACTTTTATCCTTCAACCCCTTAAACTACAGGATGGAAGTTTCTATAATATTACCACAAATTTAGCTAGAGGCCTGAAAATTGTTGTTGTTATTAGGGATCCGATAATAACAATAAAATTTAATAAAATAACCATGTATCCCTTTATTAACAACAAAAAACACAATATTTTTTTTATCTTTATCGATATATTTTATTGCACTTGTTAATTTTACCCGTATGTATTTTCCGTTTAAATTACTAAAGAATACTCGGGAAATAATTAGGTACCTATTTTAATATTACGTCAATTAGATTCTAATTCAAGCGACGAACTCATAACTAACATAATTCATAATGTACGAGATAGATGTCACTTTTACACAAGACTATAAAAATATTATGAGTTATCATTAAAACGAATAAATATAATTAACTGAAGGGAATGAAATAATAAAAAAAACTATGTATCAAATTACAGTTACATACTTTTTAGTATCATCAAAATATTTACAGTATCCGAGTAACTTACAATAAATAAAATGTAGTAAAAGCGCCACCTAGCATAGCTTATAAACAATAATCAATTATAAATGGGCATTCAAGTAGTACTTACTGCTACCGACAGATGTCAGTGCTTCGACTAAATTTATTACAAAGTCATAGAACGTGAGTAAAATTTTTTAACCTTGAAAGATTCGGCTACTTATTTGTAGTAATTAGTACCTGGGAGACGTAAGTCATGCTCAGGAGTGACCCGGGAGATCGAGCTTTGCTCGGAGTTTAACCCTTTGACGACCACGGGGAAACATGCTTCCCTAGCAAATAATTAGAAAAATATCAAAAGTTATAAGGTCAATGCCTAAATACTTTTCTTTTATTAGTGGTTGAATGTTACCTTAATAATTTTTTAATGACAAAATAACGTAGGCATTGCAGTATACTTTTTATAGAAATTGTAAAATAACAGTTTGCTTAGCACATTTTCAGTATTTTTCACAAAAGTTTTTAGTGACGTCGAAGCGTTTTATATTGTTTTTCATTGAGCTAAAATTATTCCCTGGTAATTTTATATTTGAGATATTCTTCAAAACCATTATTTATGATTTATATTGAAATAAATCGTCATAAACCAAAAGGGAAATCAGCTTCCCTATGGTCGGTAAGGGATACTAATTCCTCCATATATTACTCTATTGTATGCACAATTTATATGAAATTATTCTTATATTCTTGTATTGATTTTTGAAATTACGCTGGATATTTTATCGATATTGTAGCGAAATATATTTCGTAAAGGACTTGAGATGTTATATAACCTCAAGAATTATGAAATTTTACTGATCTTGGTCAATGGTAGTAGTGAGTACTTGAGTAGTGATGAATAAAACGATTTGCAATTCAAAAAAGCCGTAGTAATTTTGACACATAGTAATGATCAAGAGGTTCCTGGTATTGAAATTGAAGTTGACTTTCAAGAACACTAAGTTCTTCCTTCACCAACACCATCTGTCTGCGCGTCACCCATGAAGCAAATTACAATTGCTCCATGGCGTCACCGGATTCGCTTGGTTATCAAGTAAACAAATAGTTTTTCTATGGAAGTCTCTACTTCTAATTTATAGGTATTAGCTTGTTTCATCATTTTGAGATATTTGTACATAACTTTATATGTATAGAATTACCATTTATGACCAATATTATGCCAATTATTCGATTTGAACAGATACACTAAAATCTACATGTCTTTAGTAGGTAATGCAGAAGTTAGTGATGCAAAAAGAGTTATGACATAGATTATCGTATTCGCTCAATGATAGCTACAGTACGACTGCCCCTGATGGTATAATCTCCTATACAAAGTTCAAGACTAAAAGGAATTTTGTACTGTGTAAAGTCTTCTAATGAAATACACTGTTTGGTTAGGTACTATGCAATATCTAGTTTTTATATTGTACTTATATATAAATGAATACTTTTCCTACAGTATTATTAAAGTTGAATAAAAAATACTTCAAATATTGATAAAATATCGAATACGTAAAGTAGCTGTTGTAAGGCTAATATGTTACCGTTATGGACCATAGGGAAAATTGCTTCCCAACAATTTCCAAAAAAACTATAAATATTTTTTTGATTTTTATTAAAGATTATGTTTATTATGTGCATAATTAACTATTTTGTACAACTTTCATATTTATATACCCTCCACTTTTCTTATGGTCCTGAAAGGGTTAAACAATAGTACGGAAGAAGAAAAATTATAAAAGGAATAACCTAACCAAGAGCATGTCAGGACATGTCTAAGGAGGGTTCCGTAATTATAAACGCGTAATAGCCAATAGGTATTTATTTAAATTACTTCAAAAGTTATTGTCCGATTAGTTCAAATATTTTTCCGAAAGAATAAGTAACGACCACTGTGGCGCAGTGGTGAGCGCGTTTGTACTCAAGCCGGAGGTCGCGGGTTCGAATCCCGCCAGGGAACAAAAAAGTCTTATTATTTAGTATGATGCAAAGGGTGGGGAGGGCTTGGGGGGGGGGGGGTGCCAGTTACTCCAAATTGTTGACTTTGTAAAAAAGTAATGTATGAAACCTTGCCTTTATTTTAAAAGACGTATTCAACGATACCCCTCACATTAATGGCTAACAATGAAAAAATATTTTTCATCCCCACTTCACATGTATGAAGCCCCTGAAATATAAAATAAGTATTTTATGATGCCAAAAGTGACATTTAAGTTACATATTACATAACTGTTCCAAATTTCATCAATTTATATTCATAACTAGCTGTTGCCCGCGGTTCCGCTCGCGTAAATAGCGTATCCCACTTTTTCAGAATAAAAAATTGCCTATGTTCTAATCCAGAGCCTAAACTACTACCGTATCAAATTTCATCGAAATCCGTTCAGTAGTTTTTCGTGAAAGAGTTACAAACATCCATCCATTCTCACAAACATTCACATTTGTAATATTAGTAGGATAACAGAAGCTGAAACAATGGACAGACAGACAGACGGAGACGGACGGACGGACATAGTAAATTTATAAGGTTTCCTCGAGTATTACGAAACCCTATTACATAGAATAATATAGAATTTAAAAAAATCGTCTGACTGGGATTCGAACCCGCGATAAATTTGCCAAAATCTGTCGCCTAGTAGATGAAATACTAAAAGCCGTTTCCGAGAATCTCATTCATATTTACAAGATTTGCTTGTTTGAAGTACTATCAGATAATGAAAATTTGTATTGTAATTTGTATTACGTACCTACGTTGCAATATATTAAAGTTATATTATTACTAGCTGACCCGACAAACGTTGTTGCCTTATTAAAAGTTAAAAACACTATAATTGATCAGTTATCGAGCGAGATGAAAGTGATTAAATTACTAAAATGGCTATAAAAAAAATAAAAATGGTGATAAAAAAGTAAAAATTTAGGATTGTATGTATTTTTAATTACCACATTATAAAAAAATAAAAACAAAAGATTTCGTCCAAAAATTAAAAAAAAAATTAAGGGTGAACAACCCTTATCACTTAGGGGTATGGAAAATAGATAGTAGCCGATTCTCAGACCTACTGAATATGCATATTAAATTTGGTAAAAATCGGTAAAGCCGTTTCGGAGGAGTACTAAGAGACTTGGAAATTTTATATATTAGAAGATAGATAGATTGTTCCAGTGTAATATTACGGAAATACCGTGATATTATTGTTTAATATGATAAAAGGGAGCAAACGTGATACGCCTGATGAAAAGCGACTACTGTTGCCCAAGAATACGTCTTGTACTCTCGTATGTACGTACTATACGTACTCTTGTGAGCAGGCTTATGTAGCATTCTCTAGTGACCAATTCGCAAGGCGTTCACCTAGTTAAATATTGACTTCAGTTGTATTAAAACACAAGAGTCAGCTGTAGTCGAATATAATCGACTAAGAGCCAAGTATCGCCCTAATCTGCCACTTATTGTAAATAGTAAGCCAACAAAGAAAAACCAAACCAAGAGCATGTCAGGACATGTCTAAGGAGGGTTCCGTAACTCTTTCCTCAATATCCTTTTTTTTTAATTACTCCAAAAGTAGCTGTCCGATTTGGTTCACAATAATTTTCCTAAAGAGTTTTTAGCAAGTTTCATCACATCACAGTTTTGGGATCATAAAAAAATTATTATTTTTTTATGATCCCAAAACCGTGATCTATACACAATCTATAACTGCACCAAATTTCATTAATTTATATTCATAATTACAGGAGCTAGAGGCGCGGACAGACAGACACAGACAGACAGATGGACAGAGCGAAACTATAAGGGTTCCTTAAGTACTACGGAACCCTAAAAAAGGCAAAGGGAGAGTGGGCAGAAAAAAAGCGTCTCTGTTGTGAAAGAAATACACCCAAAAAGAAAAGAAAAAGAAAATAACAATTCTGTTATAACAACTTACAAAAAGAAGTGAAATCCCACCAAAAACATTTTCATGTAAAAAAATTATGCCAAGACGATACCATATGACTAGCACTGTCAAAAAGTTATGAAATCTCATGTAAAACCAAGCTTCTTACCCTACACGCCTTAACTCTGCAAGCGTAACTTCACAAACTCTACACCTTAGTCATTTTATGTGGCTTGGCCATTTCGTTATTATAAGAGAGTATAATAGAAAAACAGTCGATTATAAATTTTTCTCCTTACGCCCAAGTGAATGTAGCGAAATGGCCAGGCCACATAAAATGACTAAGGTGTAGAGTTTGTGAAGTTACGCTTGCAGAGTTAAGGCGTGTAGGGTAAGAAGCTTGGTTTTACATGAGATTTCATAACTTTTTGACAGTGCTAGTCATATGGTATCGTCTTGGCATAATTTTTTTACATGAAAATGTTTTTGGTGGGATGCATGTTTACAGAATCAAAAGAACAACTTTTTTTATTGCGATCATATTCTTACGAGTTACAATTATTCATCCAGATTGAATTTAAACAGTAATCAACAAACCTTCCATAAAAAGACCTTTTTGAGGTGACAACGTCTTATAAATCGATAAACACCGGCTGCATGAGTGCATGTATGAAAAATTGTCACGTTACAAAAATTGTCTGAGCCAATTGTGCAAGCGAGAGCGCGGAACAAGCGATAGAGAGGTACGATCGGCCTAAGCGTTCGGATTGTGATGACGTTATCACGTAAAATTATCGTCCGTAAACCGTCTTTATACACAACATTTTTTTTATTTTTAATAACTATATAACTACAAGAAACCCTTATATAGTTTCACTCTTTCCGACTGTTCATCCGTTTTCTCTTGCCAACTTCGGTAACTATAAATATAGATAAACGAAATTTTGTATAATAACTACTAACTGTATTCCGCGGCTCCGCCCGCGTAAATATAGTTTCGAGTATCCCGCGGGAACACTGTACTTTTCCACATATTTAATCCCGAGTCGAAACCATTACAATACTAAATTTCATCAAAATCCATTCAGTAGTTTTTGCGTGAAAGAGAAACAAAAATTCATCCATCCTCACAAACTTTCACATTTATAATATTAGTTGGATATAACTACAATAGCCCGTAGAACCGATGCCCGCTGGGGCCGAAAGGTTCTTGAGTGGAGACCACGAACTGGACGCCGAAGCGTAGGACGGCCTTCCACCAGGTGGACAGATGACCTGAGAAAAGTCGCAGGAAGTCGATGGATACAGGCCGCGAGCGACCGGTCGCACTGGAAATCTATGGGGGAGGCCTATGTCCTGCAGTGGACGACACCAGGCTGAAACGGTAAAACGGTAACTACAATAAACCCTTATATAGTTTCGCTCTTTCCAACTGTTCGTCCGTTTTCTCTTGCCAACTTCGGTATATAAATATAGATAAACGAAATTTTGTATAGTTACTTAGTATATATGTTACAGTTAAAACCCGTTTTTCGTCATAACTCGTTTTCCCTAGTTAAAACTAGGTTTTACTAAATGCCTTTGTCAAAACTAGAAATACCTAGTCAAAACTAGAATTATCTACTAATATAATTGATTTTCAGATAAAACTAGTTGTAACTCTGACTTTTAGTTAAAACGAGTACTAGGGAAACTAATTTGGGATTTAAAGCTAAATATAGTTTTAAAAATATTTATTATGAGATTTAAGACATAGAGTCAGGGCCGTGCCGCCCCTGTGTGCGATGTGTGCGGCGCACACAGGCGTCAAGACGATGAGGGCGCCGCGGGCCACCTCCGAAAAGTTAAAACATGAAGATTCGTAAAAAGAAGAGGCGCTTCATGGGTTTCGCACACAGGCGCTGCCGGGGGTCGGCGCGGTCCTGCATAGAGTCATATATAAAGTACCTAGTAAAATTAATAATCTTACACAAAAGAAACAGTTTAGGTAACATCGACTAGTAGTTGCTAAGGTGACAATCCACACAAATATTTATTATAAATGGGAAAGTGTGTGTGTCTGTTTGTCCGTCTTTAACGCTAAAACTACTGAACCAATTTAAATGAAATTTATGAAAATAAAATTTTTGAGAAAGGACATAGGCTCCTTTTTATCGCTGGGAAATTTACGGTTCCCGTGGGATACTTTATTTACAGTTTTACGTAAAAACTACTAAACCGATTATCATAAAATTTGGCACAGATATAAAGTAGACCTCGGGAAATGACATAGGCTACTTTTTATCGCGGGACATATGCATCTTGACTAGAGGCCAAGGGCCTTTTGTCAAGATGCATTCGATAATTTCCATGGCAAAGTTCAAAAACAAAATGTATGGAATTTGACATGAGGCATCTCAAGCGACGTGTCATTTAATCGGAATTGTATCAAATTCCATACATTTTTTATTTCGATTATCGATTGCATCTTGACTAGAGAACCTTGTGACGTCTCGCGAATCAGTATACGATGAACTTTAACCTCGGTTGGAACAGTTTTACTGCGAGTCTTTGGAAAAACGCGTTTGGACTAGTAATAACTAGTTTTAACTGATATTAAATTTTGAGCCTTAGTTAATTCTAGTTTTAACAAGGTGCTTAGTAAAAACAAGTTCTAACTAGGGAAAACGCGTTCTATCTAAAAACTAGTTTTAACTGTAACATATATACTTTATTTTTAGTATTACTAAATAATTCTAATTTTGTATTTTAGTGCTCTTTATACATGTGAAGTGGGGATGAATAGGTATTTTTAAATAATTAACCTCCCGTTTAACAAGTTGGCATTAATAAACTACAATAGGTAGGTAAAAACATTCTCATGCTGATAGGTTATGCTAAATATTCTCTGGGAAAATTTATTTGAGAGAAATAACTTTTGAATTAATTAAAAAAAATATGGACCTTAGACATATGCGTTGATTGTGGCTTGGTTATTTCTGCTACCAGTTTGATAAAAAGAGTTGAAATAGCTACATAAAGAGTAATATTTATTTATTTTTTTGAATACTCGTTGTGTTGAAAAAAGTAAAATAAATCAATATCTATCGCTCATGACTTGGGCGGCATAATTTGTGCGTAAATTGGTTTCAAAATAGAGAATAGGTAGTTGAGTACATCAAGAGAACGTTTTCTATAAAATTTGAATTCGTAAAAATAAACGTATTGTGTTTTATTACCTCAGTTCTGAAAAGACTCGAATTGCTTTTCCCGTAAATAAAACCACCTTTATATTCAGCGTTTTCTGAAAAGTTTTTGAATGATATCCTTGTTTTTTCTACGCCTGTGTAGAAGTACAGAGAATTCGTAAAAAATGTTTTATTGAATTGGTTTATGCATAACAATATGTTATTCCATGATATGAAACGTTTTTGTAATCTGTCATAACTGTAGAGTTTTTCGCTCAGACCATATTCTTTTCTCTTACTTTGTTAGGGGCGTCTACAATATTATTTAATACTAGCTTTTTCCCGCGACTTCGTCCTCGTGAAGTTCGGTTTCCATACAAAGTTTTTATCACTTTTTCACCCCCTCGGGGGGCGCATTTTCAAAAATCCTTTCTTAGCGGATGCCTGCGTCATTACAACTATCTGTATGCCAAATTTCAGCAAAATCCATTTGGTAGTTTCGGCTGTGCGTTGATTTGCGATGATTCAGTCAGGTTTGCCTTTTATATATTTAGATAATACTCGTATATTATTCCATGATATGAAACGTTTTTATAATCTGTCATATCTGTAGAGTTTTTCGCTCGGACCATCTTTTCTCTTACTTTATTAGGGGTGTCTACAATATTATTTAGTTTTATTTTTAAGCACATTGGCCATACTCATCCTTTGTGTTTTGTTTGTTGTTAAAAACAAACTAATACAATTATTTTATGTCGCCATAGATTTTTCTTATTTTTTCGTGTCAAATGTTACAAATCATAATAAGTTCTTTTCAGGCGCATTTTCAAGAACATTCAGCAAAGTAAAGTTCACATACAACGAGAGATACACAACAGTTATGAAGTTCTACAAGGATGTGGAACAAGATATCAACTTGTTCGAGGAGCTCGGTGTGAGGAGATACTTCAAAATTTATGTTTTAGCGCTAAAACCGAGATATCGACATAGAGGTAAATGTTTCACTTATTCATAACATAAGTAAGTCTGTACAGTGTTAATTCCTTATTCATAATAATCATCCGTAGTACCAAGGCCACAGTGTAAATAATGTACAGTAGCGAAACTCAGCTGTATCCTTGAAACTTTTACCTTTGAGCGTTTACGATTGAGCGTGGCCGAGCTAGGGCTGGTTCGTCTACAAAGAATGCGTTTACAGTGCGCAAGTAAAACTCGTTAGTCGCACAGTGTTTTAGAAATGCTCAAAATTGGATATTACTAAGCTAAGCCCTTAGGTCGATAATGTCTTGTATTCCAAACCTCCCGTGTGCCCATTTTACTTTGTTTTTGAGATAACTTGTAAGATTGGCATTGCGTGCGCCGATTTGGGTGGTCTAGTATGAAGATGTTCTACTGTATTTTATTTATATTGTGCTAAGTCTAAGCCATATTACGTATAAAATAAGCTTCAAATATGTAAATATTATGTTGATGGCTTTCTTTATGTTTGTGGAGAATGTATAACTTGCTGTGTAATTGCGAAGTATAACAGTTTACAGTAAAACTATCGTATTTTGCCATTGGCGTTCGGCTGTCGTCGTTTTTTATGGAAATAACAGAGGATGTATGAAAAACGACTATTCTCGAAAGCTATTGAGATAATGGTCGTACGGTAACTCATATAATAATACTAGCTTTTGCTCATGTCTCCGCCCACCGAAGTACTACTGTACTTACTACGGAAACACTTTTTCAGGATAAAAAGTAGCCTAGAGCTTAAAGTACTACTATACCAAATTTTATTAAAATCCGTTCAGTAGTTTTTGCGTGAAAGAGTAACAAATATCTATCCATCCATCTTCACAAACTTTCATATTTATAATAGTAGTAGGATTATGTTTCTTCGTTATTACATGATAATTTGTTTGAAACTAGATGTTGCACGCGTCTTCGTGCGCTCAAAAGGAAATCCCGCGGCGACCGTACATTTTGCCACGATAAAAAGTAGCCTATGTCCTTCCCCGTGGTTTAATCTATATCTGTGCCAAATTTCATCAAAATTGGTCCAGTAGTTTCGGAACCTAATCAATGCAAACAAACTTTTCCTCTTTATTTTAATAGTATAGGTGAAAAGGGCGATACTATTCTGTAGAAAACATAGACACATATGACATAACATTATGACGATAAAATTATATATTTTCCTAAAATTAGGTACTTTTGTGTACGTGTAGGTACAGACTACAAACATGTTTTTTTTTTATTCAGGCATAGCCAAGGAGATGTTGAAATGTACCAAAGGGTTATGCGAGAGCGCTAACGTCCCCGCCCTAGCGGGTATATTCACAACGGCTCGAAGCCAACAGATAGCCGATGAGGTTGGCTTCAAGAAGATCAAGGAGTTGTACTACACGCGATACCTTATCAACGAGAAGGTAACGATAAATAAATAACTCCCCCACCGATTTTCGGCGACGGTGGCCGGTTTCACTGAAACCAGGCCACAAAAACAGTTACGTAGGAGTAATTTTATAGTGCCCAAGTGTGTGCGCAGTACACAAGAGTATTCTCTCTTCCTTTATTCTCATAATCCAGTGGGACGGATAACCGACACGACTGACGAGAGATCACACGCAGGACCGACGTTTTACATGCCCATCCGACGCATGGATCATCTTTCTTGTCAGACAATCAGGTGATCAGCCTGCATTGTCCTAACCAAACTTCGAAACAAATTTTTTTGTTGTTCCAATGCGGGAATCGAACCCACGACCTCCGAGTCCAGAGCCAATGTTCTAACCACTAGACCTCGGAGGCTGTTACCACGAAGGTAACGATAGCAAGACTGGAAAACGTCAAACGATCTCGGTTCGCTAGATGGTAAGATTACGTGGTAGAGCCATGCTTCGGCACGAATGGGCCGGCTCGACCGGAGAAATACCACGGGCTCACAGAAAACCGGCGTGAAACAGCGTTTGCGCTGTGTTTCGCCGAGTGAGTGAGTTTACCGGAGGCCCAATCCCCTACCCTATTCCCTTCCCTACCCTCCCCTATTACCCTATTCCCTCTTAAAAGGCCGGCAACGCACTTGCAGCTCTTCTGATGCTGCGAGTGTCCATGGGCGACGGAAGTTGCTTTCCATCAGGTGACCCGTTTGCTCGTTTGCCCCCTTATTTCATAAAAAAAAAAGTGAGTACCGGTGCCCATGGACACTTGAAACCGGAGAAGTTACAAGCTGAGTCGACCTTTTGAACAAACCCCCCTAGGCTTCCAATAGCATCATTTACTAGGCGAAATAAAATTCAAGCCTTTTTGAGCTGTGAGACTATGGTATCTGTCCGGTTGAGACGACCCTTAAATACATGGCTCCACAACTTGAATTAAAATAAGTCGCAGGTTCGAATTTCGCAAAGGAAACAAAAAGTTTTTTGTGTTCCTGGGCTAAAGGTGTGTATTAAATAATAAAAATTTAAATATACATAAAATATATTAAATATATTTCCTGTTGTCTGGTACCTGTAACGCAAGTTCTTCGGATACTTAGCACGCACTGGACCAGATTGACGTGGTGTGAAACGTCCATAGATATTATTATTATTGTTGTTATTTAGACCAATATTTAGCAAGACTATACCGTGGTTAAAATCGGAAGGAGTTTGAAGACACTCTTTAATTATAATAACGTCTGTTTTTACCCGACTACCGCGAAGCCAAAAGAAAGGGTTATTATTTTGGCACTCTATGTGAGTATGTATGTTTGTTCCATCGTAACACCTAAACTACTGGTCCAATTTTAATTAATGAGGTGTCAATAGATTCGTTATAGTAACGATGGTAACATCTATACTAGTTTACTTAATATTATAAATGCGAAAGCGTCTGTTTGTCTGTTACCTCTTCACGCTTTAATCACTGAACCGATTTTTATTAAATTTGGTATAAACATACTTTGAGTCCCGGGGGGACTTTGAGGACATATGATATTTTTTATCCCGAAAAAGTACAGTGTTACCGCGGGATAATGTTAAATACATGCGGGCGGAGCTGCGGGCAATCGCTAGTAGGCTAATAATTTACGTAGTCGGGTTATATATTTTTTTTGTAAAAATTGTAGTTTTTAAAGGATTTTTTTTTTTTTTTAGATAGTATTCTGGGACACGGGTCTCGGTAACTACGGTGCGGCGCTAATGGCGTACCGTATACCGGATATTGAGGAGCCTGCGGAGGTGGAGACTCAGGCCTCGTCCAGGTTCAGCATCAAACCTACTGAGGACGAGACCGAGTCAGAAGACAAGGAAAACTGAAACATCATAGTTAATCAAAATAAATTTTATTTTACGGAATACATAATATTTTGTATGTTATTGGTAGGGTACCGTTAACTGTACCTAAAGGGTAATACCAGGACTCTCTTACTAATACTTTGCTGTCCGTACGTCTGTACGTCTGTCCGTCTGTCCATCCATTTGCTGTCACCAGGCTGTATCTCATGAACCGTGAGTAAGGTAAACGGTTGAAATTTTCACAGCGGATGTACTTATTTGGTCAAGTAATAAAAACAAATACTAAAAATTTAATAATAATTAATTAAATCATTTGTTGTATGGTGCCCTACCATACAACAAATGATTTGTACGGAATTTTTATACGCGAGTTCGACTCGAATCTTTTTATTTATCTATCTAAAGTTGGCTTACAAGAGAACGGACTTTTACACTATCGTCATTATAATTATAATGATCATCGGTCGATAGTGACGCTTAGAGTGCAGGGGTACCACGTTATCCTGCTGCGGATTAAACAGTAGCCTACGTCCCGAGGTCTATTCTATGTCTGTGTCAAATTTCATCATAATTGGATCAGTAGTTTCGGAACTTACTCAATACAAACAATCAAATCTTTCCTCTTTATTAGTGTAGCTCTACAATTTACATATTACTACCGCGTCATCATATCAATCATACTTCAAAATATTCATTTATTTATTATTAAATAGTTAATAGAATCAGGCGTTAGGCACAATCTTGCTGACGTTGTTGCTTGTGTGGTGGTGGTGTTTACACGATCTTGCATCTGAGTGCACGCATAAGCAGTGTGGGAGGAGGGAGGTGCGTTACGCATGCTTATGCGTGCACTCACACATTTGCTTGCAGATTGTGGGTATTATTTGGCGGAAAAACTGCTATAAACATAATATTAATTAATTTTATTAAAGTACAAAACAACCCAAAGCATGCATTGACTTTTTACCAAAACCAAAAGGAAATTTATTTGTTTCATCGTAGCGCCTACTAATCCGAGTTTAATGAATGATGTGTCGATATAAAGCAACGCTAGAAAACATAAACATATTAATATTATAACATAAGTTGAGTTATAGTTTTATACCTTGTGATTACATTCAATCAAATTTAAGTTTTAACCACTGAGCCATTGAGTGTTATATTTTTATCTCTTCAAAACCGTTACCGAATATACCTACATGGATTTAGCGATGGACTTTTCCGTCCTTTTACTCCAAATTTCCTATTCCTTTTCATTACTTCACCCTTTGAGGATACCGCAGACATAAAATCGTATAAAATACGGCCGTCCATACGTTGGGGTGTCTTAGTTGTGGTCCCAGAGGTTGTGCCTTTGTACTATAATCTCCATGTATCGTTATTATTTTTGGCTACTGGCCCAGAAGTTATTATGAGATGCGTTAGTCGTAGGTTTGATACGCTAAAGTAAACGTTCGATTTTAATGGGATGAAAAGCTTGCATAAATTAGGTAGGTATCTAATATTTAACCTATATCTGGCATACTTCATAAATATTTTTAGATCCACAGTAAGATAATAAATACATAAATCGTTTATTTTCAAGTTACTTTACAAACATTAATTCTTCTCGTTACTTTTAAAATTAGCAAATATAATAATTTGGATTTATTCTCCTAAACGTCAGCTCATATCGTGACGAGACGCTGCGAGCCATTTTAAAGACAGCGATTCGAAATTGAATTTGATTCAGATACACGTTTCATTACAAGAGCGGCACCGCACTGCGCAGCCGAATTTGAACTTTGGCAACGAAGCGTGTATCTTATGCATAATAAATAAAGTTCAATTTTGAAACGCATAATATTATATACGCATAAATACGCATAAAAGTATAATTTTAAAGGTAGGTACTTTAAAAATGGCATCCAGCGTCGCGTATCGATGTGAACTTTACGCTTACATAATATTTGAATCACATTTATCTCCCGCCCCGTGCGTGATAGTCGATGATAATGATTTATTTATCATGATAGTATTTTGGGTTTCTGTTTCCGCAGAAAAGTTTTTTCCCGATTCCCGAAACTGATTCCCAACAAAATGGAACACAACTTTCCCAGTGTTCCGCGAACAAAAAATCTGACAGCGAACGTCAAAAGTTTACTGCGGTCTGTTAACAACCGTAACCGTAGTTTTTTTTAACTCGCGCGGTATGCGGCAGCCTTTATTATTACAATAGCGCCCTTCAGTCTGCACACGCAAAGTTTGGACCGCGCAACCGATTGCGTTCCAAAACGCGGAGGGATCTGTGCAGTTTGGACTGCGAATCGAACTTGTGTAAGGCGCGCATCCGTGGGTTTAGGCGCGAAGCAGCGAACCCTAAATCATATACTTACAGCATTCATCCGCGTCTCGATAGAGTAGTGAGTCTAGTGACCAATGCCTCTAGTAGCAGTGAAGAGTTTACAGAGCTCACACTCGCCCGCGTCACGCGTCATTTCGTGCCCTCGTAATTCATCGTTTCTTCCATGACCACATGCCTTCTGCACTAGTTTATAGACATTTTGTACTACTGTGTAATGTTAAATGTGTTATGTTTAATCTAAGTGTGTAAAATTTAATGCAATAAACTGTATCAAGCATTATAGTGGCTGCCCAACTAGTGGCTTCGAATTACGAACTATTCCTACTACGTAACAAGTTTTCGTCGCGAGTGTTGGAAAACGATTACCTACTCGGACAATACAAAAACAGGTCATGCCGATGAATACGAGAAGTCGACCTCAACACGACAACATGCACGAAGACCGCGTGGACATCCTGGACGAAGCACCAGAGCAGAGCGACGAAGCGCGAGAGCTGCGCGCCGAGGGCGCCCCCGCCGCCACCGTCCCTGCACCCGGCCGCACCGGCGCATCTACTTATGTGGACACCGAGACTTTCCTGGCCGGCGTGATGCAGTCCTTCATCAAGATGCAAGCGGAAAGTAACAGAACCCTAGTGGAAACCCTGAAAGCGCTCCCTTTCAACGGCTCCGGGAACACACCAACATCGACGCCAACGCCCGAGACGCGTCCGGCCAGTAAACACTCGTCCGCGGTCACCGGAGGCAACTTCGCCAAGTGCACCGCACGTTTCGACGGGAGGTCACGCGACGCGGAAGTCCTGGAGGCGTTCATCGATGCTGTGCAGGTGTACAAGGAGTGCGCGGACGTAAGCGACGAGCACGCGCTGCGCGGCTTGCCCATGCTGCTGGAGGGCGACGCCGCCGTGTGGTGGCGCGGCGCGCGCGCCGCCGCCGGCACCTGGCCCGACGCGCTGGCGCGCCTGCGCTCCATGTATGGAGTACAGCAACCGGCCCACAAGGTTCTGCGTGAAATCTTCGCTACGGAACAAAAAGACTCCGAAAGAGCGGAAGTGTTCATTAGTAGAGTGCGTTCTTTGATCGTTAAATTGCCATACGACGTACCTATTTGTATGCAAATTGACATTATTTACGGTTTGTTACATCGTCGAGTAAGAAAACGGTTATCTAGAGACAGTATTCATGATGTTGATAGTTTTGTAGAGAAGGCGAGGGTCATAGAGGACGCGATAGTTGAAATTAACGTAAGTACCTACTCAGCGAACCCGAGCGTTGTTATGACTTCTACAAGTTCAAACGCGACCGCGCGTCGATCACTCGCACCACAGCCGCGTGAATTCTCGGAATCGGCCGAGCGCAGCGTTACTACGGGTCCGAGCGGTACCATTGTCGCGAAACTCGCCTCGAACTCGAATGAAACTTCGAAACGCGTTCGTTGTACTTTTTGCAAGTTTTATGGTCATGCAGTAACCGAATGTCGTAATTTACAAAATAAGAATAATAAACCGCGAAATGTAAATACGGTTTCTAGTAGTAGTGATAATACCGGGCCTAACCCGATACGATGTTATGGGTGCGGTCAACCCGGCGTGGTGAGATCGAAATGCGAGAATTGTCGTAGCAAAAATGTACCCGCGAAGTCGGCTGATTTTAATGTCGTAATTGGTGATGACGTCACACGCACGCCTTGCGCGACAGAGGCATCGCACCCTACGGTATCCGTCACTATTGCGAATAGGGAAGGCGTTGCGATCCTCGATACGGGGGCTACTTGTAGTATTGCTGGTTCCCTGTTATATTCTATTTTACGAGCGGACGGAATACAGTTCCAAGAGGTGAACCGCACCATTGGGCTTGCGGACGGCTCCCGCCAGGTAAAATCAGTGCTGATTGCATCAGTACCAGTATTCTTGGAAAGTAGGCAGGTAGATACCGAATTCGTAGTGTTCCCCGGGGAAAACACCCGAACATTGCTAGGCCGTGACTTTATTTCTAAGGCAAGGGTCACACTGGACTTAGCCCAGGAGTCATGGTATTTTTCAGACAGTCCCGAACAGATATTTCCGTTCGTGCGATATGTCATCCTCAACAGCACAGAGCTGATGCGCGCGGACGTCTCCGACGTCTCCTTGCGCAGTGACGAAGGGACGAAGCTGTCACCAGAGCACAGGGCCAGGCTCAACGCATTTCTGCGTGGCAGAGTGAACCAGTTTGCTCCTGAGGGACCCCCTACGGACTTCGCCACCCATAAAATCAAGGTGAGTGATGATCAGGAGCCCCTCGCTTCGTCACCGTACAGGTTGTCGCCGTCGAAGAAAGAGGCTTTGGAGAAGGAGTTGCAGAAGCTGCTCAGCGCCGATATCATTGAGGAATGCGAATCCCCGTGGGCTTCTAACGTCGTCCTGGTGAAGAAGAAGGACGATAGCTTTCGGCTCTGCGTTGACTACCGCAAGCTCAACGCGGTTACAGAGCCTGATCGCTACCCGCTCCCCAGGATCGAAGATATACTCCACACCGCAAAAACCTCGAAGTACATGACTACGTTGGACCTGCGATCTGGATACTTTCAGGTGAGTGTTGACCCTGCTCATAGGGACCTCACCTCCTTCATCACACCACTGGGCACCTTTAGGTTTAAGCGCATGCCCATGGGCCTTCGTAACTCTGGCGCCACATTCCAGAGACTGATCGATCGGTTCAAGTCCAACTTACCAGGTATAACCTTAGTCGCATACTTAGACGACCTACTGCTGCTGTCAGAGTCGTTCGAGAAACACCTCGCAGATTTGGAGGCTGTGTTCGATCGCCTAGCAATGTTTAACTTGCGGGTGAATCGTGAGAAGAGTCACTTCGCGAGGGAGTCTGTCAAGTTTCTTGGCCATGTCATCGTGCCAGGTGGTATTCACGTGGACCCGGACAAAACGTCCGCCATAGCCGACATGCTGCCGCCTCAGAACGTGAAGCACCTGAAGTGTTTTCTGCAAACCTCCAGCTGGTTCAGACGCTTCATACCTGGTTACGCAGAAGTAAGTAGACCTTTAACGTCGTTGCTTAAGAAGGTGAGCACCTGGAACTGGGGCCCCGAGCAACAGAGCGCTTTTGAAACTATCAAGTCTCTCCTGATTACAGCGCCGATCCTCCGCCAGGCTGACGTGACGAAGCCGTTCGTCCTCAGGACTGATAGTAGTGGGTACGCACTTGGAGCGGCTCTGCTCCAGGGGGAGGGGACCAATGAGCGACCAGTTGAATACGCCAGTCGCCTCCTCACGGCTGCTGAGAAAAACTACAATACGACGGAGAGAGAGGCTCTGGCCGTCGTGTGGGCTGTGTCAAAGTTTAGGGGGTATATCGATGGTGCGGATGTGACAGTAAAATCTGATCACCAGCCGCTCAGGTGGCTCATGAGCTTGAAGTCACCAAGCGGCCGCCTGGCCAGATGGGCGCTTAGTCTTCAGGAATATAACCTGAAGATCGAGTACACACCTGGTAAGGCAAACGTGATCGCGGATACGCTGTCACGTCCTGCATGCTCCACGGAGGGGACCGAAGGCGACTTGTGCCTCGCCGTGGTTAACCTGCCCACACGCAACCCTAGGGAGGTCAGAGACGGCCAGCTCAAGGACCCAGAGATTCGTAAGATCGTCGAGGCGTTGGAATCCGACGATCCCTTCAGGGGGAGGTCCTGGGCAGATAAGGGGTACGTATTGGTAGACGGTGTATTGTACCGTTATGGTCCCGACAATGAAGAAGACGATGACGCCAGTTTGATGGTACCGGAGCATGAGCGCAAGGACGTGCTAGCCGAGTACCATGACGCTCCCACAGCTGGCCATTTCGGTGTGGAGCGAACTCTGCAGCGTCTCGCAGGTAAATATTACTGGCCTGGAATGAGGGCCTATGTTACTCAATACATTAAAAATTGCGCAGCGTGTCAACGGTACAAGGTAGACACGCGAAAACCCGCCGGCCTGCTGCAAGTTCCAGCTATGTCTCGCCGTTTCGAGGTGCTCGCAGTAGATCTGTTTGGGCCACTACCGGAGACACCTTCTGGCAATAAGTGGATCCTCATATTGGAAGACACCTGTACCAGGTGGGTTGAATTATTCGCTCTTTCATCCGCCACCAGCGAAGAGTGCGCCAAAACGCTGGTGAATGAGGTGTACCTGCGTTATGGAGCACCCAGAAGACTCATCAGTGACAACGGCGTACAGTTTGTGAGCGAAGTAATGCAGCAGACATGTCACGCCATGGGCATTAAACAGGCTCTGACATCGTTTTACCATCCTGAGTCCAATCCCGTCGAACGCAAGAACCGCGATCTTAAACCGCAGCTTGCGATTCTGGTAGGTAAGGAACATGACTCCTGGGATAGTCACCTTCCCGCAATCCGGTTCGCCATGAACTCCGCGGTCACTGCAAGCACGGGCCATTCCCCTGCTTACCTAAATTTCGGGCGCGAAATACGCGCGCCCGCCGACGTGTTGTCTGACATGCGCACCATAATAGAAAACGAAAACGTAGTCTTATCGATTACCCCGCTCCTTAAGAAGCTTTCTGCCGTGCTGATCGATGCACGGGATGTGCACGAGAAAGCCCAGGAAGCCCAGAAGAAGTATGCCGATGAGAATCGTCGCCCCGCGCCGGACTATAAGGTAGGGGATCTCGTACTACTTAAGACCCAGGGTTCAAACGATACGAGCAAAGGGCAGACTCCTTCATTCCTCGTCGAGATGGGCCGTATCGTATTCAAGAGGTGGCCGGTAGTACGACATACGTTTTGGAGCGTATAAGTGATGGCGTCTCGCTCGGAAGGTATCATGTCTCGTCGTTAACACCGTTCGTAGGCCCCATCCAAGCTCCTATTCAGGAGAAGCGTAGGAGGGGGAGACCTCGTAAGGCTAACCTGGCTTCGAGGACGTAACGCCTGGGTTAGAGGGGGAGGTTGTAAGGCGCGCATCCGTGGGTTTAGGCGCGAAGCAGCGAACCCTAAATCATATACTTACAGCATTCATCCGCGTCTCGATAGAGTAGTGAGTCTAGTGACCAATGCCTCTAGTAGCAGTGAAGAGTTTACAGAGCTCACACTCGCCCGCGTCACGCGTCATTTCGTGCCCTCGTAATTCATCGTTTCTTCCATGACCACATGCCTTCTGCACTAGTTTATAGACATTTTGTACTACTGTGTAATGTTAAATGTGTTATGTTTAATCTAAGTGTGTAAAATTTAATGCAATAAACTGTATCAAGCATTATACTTGCTAATTACGAGTTAAAATGCGTCCACGGCAATAATCTATACATCTATACAGATAAATAAAATTGAAGTGTCTGTTTGTAACTTCAAATTAACAGCTTTTTACATAATTAATCTGAAAGTATATTCGGTACTTACAATAAAATACCAATTTTTTAAATTTTTGTCTGTCCGTCTGTCTGTCTGTCTGTCGGTCTGTCTGTCTGTTTGTTCCGGCTAATCTCTGAAATGGCTGGACCGATTTTTACGGGACTTTCACTAGCAGATAGCTGATGTTATAAGGTCTAACATAGGCTACTTTTATTTTAGGGTTCTGTTAAAAAAAATAGGGTTCCGCTTTCGTTAGTTCTGCGCAAACGAAATTGCGGGCATCAGCTAGTAAATAATAAACTAAGAATGGGCTTGGGCTCTAAGCTGGGCTAATGCAACGCCGCGTGCGTATCGTCTTGTCTTGGTTTGAAATGATAGGGCTAGGGCTAGGCTAGGGCTAGGGCTAGGCTAGGGCTAGGATAGTGAATTACAGCTTTATTATACTCTCATTAAAGTCATCTGTTTCCTGGAAGAATGAGCAAAATATCACCATTGTTCTAGGATGATGAAACCAATGAACTGATTTAAGTAGTTGGAATTAAATTAATGAAACTTTATCTATATGTATGCTAATATAATAAAGAGAAAACGTTTGTTTGTTTGCATTGAATAGGCTCCGAAACTACTGGACCGATTTTGATGAAATTTGGTACAGATGTAGAGTAGACCACGGGGAAGGGCATAGGCGACTTTTTATCGCGGAAAAATATACCTACTGTCTGCGAAATTAGCTTTTGCGCGCACGAAAACAATGTAGTAAACAATATTATGATTATCTCCGTGATAACTACTTAATCGGTGAATCTTCAAAAGAGTTTACTTCTTACTTCCGTTGTGGAAAATGTTGGCAGGTTTTTTAGCACTACGCGAAAATTTATCGTCTGGTAGCCAATTTTTAATAAGGCACAGATCACTTAATAGTTTGAAAAGGGAAATAAAAAAGAAAAATTAGATGCCAGACGTACAAATCCCGTGCAGAGCTGAAAAACGTGCCGTCATTACCCGCAACGGCAGTCAAGTTTTTTGGAGATTCACCCTAATACATGTTCTATTTCGAGTAGTTTTACCCGACAGTTGCATTTTCTGCCTGTCCGACGAGTCTTGTCGGACAGAAATGCTGGCCGTTCGATATGAAATTTCAAAGAAACCAACACCCATTTGCCCTAAGCCCTGATATCGCAAATTTGACTTCAAACTGACTTTTAATACTGAATAGACAGTCCAATTTCGATTTTTTATGAGTCTTTTGATAGTTACATTGATACGATAGATGCTACGTTGAAACTGTCTGTTTGTTGATAACATTTGCGCGTTGCCGCTCAAGCCGGAGGTCGCGGGTTTGAATCCCGCCAGGGGACAAAAAAAATCTGTGTTCCTGGGTCATGGATGTGTATCTATACATATAATAAATCTGTAGAGGGGTCATGTCTGTACATTAAAGTTATCTAAGTGAAAACCAAAATGGGGGGTCTATAAAGGCCACAGAACCTAAAAATAACGTTTTTGAAAAAAATGTCTGTCTGTCTGTCTGTCTGTCTGTGTGTTTGTTATCACATCACGCCGAAACCACTGGATGGAATAAAATGAAATTTGGCGGGTAGGTAGCTTAGGACCTGAAGGGTAAAATAGGATACTCTTTATACCGCAAAATTAAAGGGTTCCCATGGGATCTTCAAAAAACTGTACCTACCTGTTTGACGTTATTTCAGGCAATCTACTCGACGTATTTAAATAAAACTTGGCACAAAGGTAGATTGGAACATGAAATAACTAACAGTATTTTTTTTTCTTGGAAACCAAAACGGTTCCCATGGGATCATGAAAAAACTGTACCTATTTTTGAACTTGCTTCACAAACCGAAATAAATCATCATTTTTCGCATGTTTTCTCTTGAAATAAAACTATTAAATTAAAATTATAAAAATAAATCTATTTTTTATCCTACTCAACACAAATAATAAATAGCGAAGGAAAAAACCAATAGAACAAGATCTACTTAAACTAAGAATTTGCTTTGAGCGAGAGGTCAACTTATTTGGTGGTCTTTAATAAGTTACCTACTATTTTTTTAACCGGTAAAAATGTACCTTGATATTATTTCGTTCAGGCTCTTGAAATATTTGCGTTCGAAATTCAAAATAAAACCGCTACATAGGCTGTGTTCCGCGGAAAATAAAACGTAGGCAAAATGGCAACCGCTGGTATAAAATAAGCAAAATGGCGGATTATGTTAGCATTATTGAAGAGCAAAATATGTGCCCTGGCGGATAATCTATTTTTTTTAGCGCTAGCAAGCGCTAACAAGCTCTATTTTCGGATTTTTCGGCGGAACACAGCCACAGTCTTTTTACCGTATTGATATTGACTGAGCAGAATAGAAGAATAACTGTTTTATAATTTCAAATACTATTCTATTCTGTGATTTTTTTTTTTTCAACTTTTATAACATTCGTCTTCTTTAATTTTAGTGAAATAAACTTTAAATGTTATATCTTTGAGTATCCTACCATATTATAGGTACTAAGTAATTGTATATTAGGTTGAACTTGAAGCTTGGTAGGTATCTTATTACGAATAATGGTGTCTACAGACACACGAATTTAGTACGGAGCGTACAGCGCATCTGGTACGCTCCGTACCAAATCCGAGCGTGTGTAGGGCAGTCAGGCGAACATAAGAAGAAGGCGAAGAGTTCGCAGCTATCCGTATCGGATTTGGTCCGCTCCGTACCAAATCCGTGCGTGTGTAGAGCAGTCCGGCGGTTAGGCCGTACAACGGTGTCAGTGTTGCCAACTTAGGGATTTACCACCCAAAATTAGGGAAAATATCTACGGGGGTTTACTAGGGGCCAGGATGTTTAGAGTTTACTCCTTATGAATCAATTTGTATGTAATTTTAAAAATTATTAAATGTGTGTATATAGTCAGGGATATGAAAATATAATATGAAATCAGATTAAGACAAGTTAGTTTTATGTTATTCACGCGTAAGTCTTTATGTTAAACACATAACCTTTATTTCTAGCTTATTATCTCTTAGACCTGTCAATGGTATAATTATCAGGGGTAAAGTTTGGGGAGAAATATTTTTGAGAGTTGATATCACTGCCTGTTATCAATGAATTTCGGGAATCATCGCGTCGTCGAAAAACAGCACTGTAATTAGAACTCTGTGCTAATGCAATAGAACTGAAAATCGAACACACGAGTGTCGAGCTTTTCGGTCCACTGTATCGTACCAAATCCGTGCGTGTGTAGCGACACCGGATTCGGTCTGCGGATATGGCCCGCTGTACGCTCCGTACCAAATTCGTGTGTCTGTAGATGCCTACTCTGCAGCAAACCGCAAAAGTTTTTACAATACCTATACTAATATTATAAATGCGAAAGTGTGTCTGTCTATCTGTCTGTTACCTCTTCACGCTTTAACCGCTGAACTGATTTTGATGAAATTTGGTATAGAAGACATACTTTGAGTCCTGGGAAAGGACACCGTAATTTTTCGGCATAAAAAGTATCCTATTACTTTTTATGCCGAAAAAGTACGGTGTTTCTGAGGGATAATGTATTATTCTGTGTATATTTGACTGTTTTTCACTGCTAAAAAGTTGAACCGATTTGAATGAAAGTTGGTATGGTAGTGGTTAATTCTTTGGACAAACGCGTAGTCTACTTTTTATTCCAAATCTATACTTCCATACTAATATACTACTATCAATATACTAATATATTATACTTCTATACTTCCATACTTAATATTATAAATGCGAAAGTGTCTGTCTGTCTGTCTGTTACCTCTTCACGCTTTAACCGCTGAACCGATTTTTATGAAATTTGGTATAGACATACTTTGGGTCCCGGGAAAGGACATTTACGCGGGCGGAGCCGCGGGCAAAAGCTATTATATAATAAAATAAAAATCCTAAATATATGAATATTATAAAAGTATTAAATATATTTCCGTTGTCTGGTACCCGTAACACAAGTTCTTCGAGAACTTACCACGGGACCAGATTGACATGGTATAAAAGCGTCCATAGAAAAAAAATAGCGCAACTATAGAGTGTGGCCCTATGGCCGTATTTGAATAGTGAAATGAACCTGTAGATTAATGTTGCCGTTTGATCGGATGTCATACTTAACAGTTTTATGCCGCAGTAAAGTTTATTCCAGTGTCGAAAGCTTTACGGCTGTCGTAAAATTTGAGCGGCGTTTTCTGTGTTTAATAATGAAAACTTAAGTTTAAGTTTTTATTTGTTTCGTCTGTGAATGAGATGCAATAAGGTTTGATTTTTTTAAACGTACAATTGGCCAACCACACTTACCCACCACTGCAACTTATATTATTGTAAAATAATTGTATAAGGTAAATTGTATGAGGTTGGATATGGAAAAAAAACAAGATTGCTTCCTAGGCCAACGTTCCTAGGGGAAATGATGTTTACGCCCTTAAGTTTGAACTAAATACGGTACACTGTACATTTACAACCACTTTCTTAAAGTTTTTTGAGAATCGTCGTTTTTATTTTTCATATATCGTCTGTCATTTGACTAGAAAAAAATAACCCAGCGATGATTGCCGAGGGACATTAAAATGTAGTCTTACTGTATGAGGTTAATTATTCAGACACGAGAGATAAACGTTTTTTCTTCCCTGGTCAAGAGGAACATAAATATTTGCTTGCCCATCTGACAATATAATGCGAATTATGAACTAATTGTAATTGATTACGACTTGCGGCAATAATTCTAATTATAATTAGGTAAACATATAAATTATTACGAACCATTATCGCAATAATCAACAGTATGCTGTTGACATTACGGATTTAGGAGTTATTTTCACTTTGTTTACCTAATCTCCATATCTATAAAAAATAAGTCGATCTATACTTCCTAGGTACTAATATTATAAATGTGGAAGTTTGTGAGGATGAATGGATGGATGGATGGATGTTTCTTACTCTTTCACGCAAAAACTACTGAACGGATTTTGATGAAATGATACCAAATTTAATCAAATAGGCTACTTTTGTCCTGAAAAAATACAGTGTTCCCGAGGGATATTGTATTTATACGGGCGGAGCTGCGGGAAACAGCTAGTAATATTATAAATGCGAAAGTGTATCTGTCTGTTACCTCTTCACGCTTTACCGTTGAACCGATTTTTATGAAATTTGGTAAATATATACTTTGGGCCCCGGGAAAGGACAAAGGAATTTTGTATCCCGAAAAAGTAGTGTTCCTGCGGGATACATTATCCCGCAAGAACACTACTTTTTCGTGTTATAATTGTGTGTATATTTGACTATTTTTCATGGCTAAAAGGTTGAACCGATTAAAATGGAAGTTGGAACCGATTAAAGTGGTTTATGCTTTGGACAAATGCGTATTCTACTTTTTATCTCAATAAGATACAGTGTTCTCGAGGGATAATGTATTAGTGTTTTTTTACTGTCTTTCACGGCTAAAGGGCTAACCGATTTGAATGAAAGTTGGTATGGTAGTGGTTTATGCTTTAGACCAGTGTTTTTCAACCTTTTTCATGATGCGACCCCCCTTGTATGAAAATATATTTCGCGACCCCCCGACCCTTCGCTTTTTTATCATGTATGTATGTGTATGTTACAGTGATAAAAATATTCATTCCATACGACGTTTTTATGCGTCTCCATAATAAGGATTCGGACCTCCGGCGACCCCCCTACAGAAGCTTCGCGACCCCCCAGGGGGTCGCGACCCACAGGTTGAAAATCACTGCTTTAGACAAACGCGCACTCTACTTTTTATCCCAAAAATATACTGTTGCATAATGATGTAACATTATTAAAAATATAATCTGTCATTCACAGGTGTCACTTTGATGCCTATGATAGAATATTTAGTTAGCCATAAGGCTATGTATAGCTTAGACGTGTGTATGTCTATTTGGCCTCCTTAACATATTATATGTATGATAAGATATACTGTATGGATGTTATATGTAGAACATATGTAATAAAGAAGAATATACAATCATTGTATCATTGAATATCTCCACCGTGAGTTTATGATAAATGCTGCTGGGTCAACAGATCCAACATACAACATGGTGTTAGAAGTGGGAGGTAAATACAAAAATATATGAACGAAAAAGAGGGTACATCAAAAACTCAAGAATAACCACAAAAAGCTTGAAGGCAGTCGGAACTTAGGAACGATCGGTGAAAAAAGTGTGTGAAGACTGAAGACCTAACAATGGCTGGAAACGGAGTACAGAAACTTGAAATTTCTACCGAAGTTATCAACAATAATGCTGAGAATTTCAAGAAATGGACGCAATCATTCGAGATATACCTGCTGGCATCAGGAATGGAGAAGACAGAAGACAAAAGAAAAATTGCAATCATGCTGCATTCCATGGGAGAGAAAGGTCTAAATATATATAATTCCTTCAATTTGGACCTGGAGAAAGCCACATATAAAGATGTCAAGGCAAAATTCGTCGAGTATTTTGAACCCAAGAAGAATTTGACGGTAGCAAGACACAAATTTTTCACGCTGAAGCAACGTGTGAACGAATCCTTGGAGAACTTTCTTATGGAATTAGAGAATGCAAGTCATGCCTGTGAGTTTGGTACGCTCCGCGACTCGCTGGTAAGGGACATCCTTATTGCGAATATGGCTACAAATTTCTCGCAATTTCGTCAAAAACTCTTACTCGAGCAAGATCTGTCCCTGGAAAGAGCCAAACTTCTATGTAGAACACTCACAATGGCACAAAAAAGTGAAGAATCAATGAATGCAGCAGATGGAAGAGAAGAAGCCACAGTATACAAGCTACACAGAAGTCGTCAGAACAGTCCTTATACACACCAGAAGAGAAGAAAATCTAAATCTCCGTCGCGCCAAGGTCAACCAAGGTCAGCTACGCCTGGATCCAGAACAAAGTGTGTGAAGTGCAACACAGTCCATGGTCACCGCAACTGCCCAGCGTGGAAGCACAAATGCAGGTCATGTTTTAAATATGGACATTTTACTCATTTATGCTTTAAGAAAAATAGTGTCAGGAGTTTAGTCTCTGGGGTAGGCAATATGCATCTCGATGATGAACCGAGTGCTGCTTGCTTAGTAAGCAATGCTCCTACTGAGAGATTCACTATTGGGGCGTTGTTCAATATTAAAAATATAAAGTCACAAAGTACCAGTTCAAATTTGAGTAAAAATGACATTAATTCCTGGCATTATTATTTAAAAATAAATAACAAATGTGTTGACTGCATAATTGATACTGGGGCAGATATAAATATGATGTCTTACAAAGTGTTTAAAGAATTAAATCTTAAGTTTGACAAACAGAGTAAAAAAATGTGTAAAAAATATAATATCTATGCTTATGGGGGAAAGCAACCAATTCCCATTATGTCAGTGTCAAACATATGGTGTATATTTGAAAACAAAAAAGAACCTGAAAGTGTTACTTTTGTTATAACAAATTTAAACTGTCCTACTGTAATTGGTTTGCCCACTTGTATAAAGCTAAATTTAGTTATAAAAAACTTTAATTTAAGTAATATGTGTAAAGAACCCTGTGACAAAATTGTGACCAAATATAATGATGTGTTTCAGGGTCTAGGCTGTTTACCATATGAACACAGTATTGTGTTAAGAAAAGATGCTGTGCCGTGCATAGATCCACCCAGGAAGGTGCCATTTGCTCTGGTGGAGCCGTTGCGGAAGGAGCTCGAACTCATGGAGGAATTGGGGATCATCCAGAAAGTCCATGAACCAACTCTCTGGGTGAGTAGCTTAGTTATTACCATGAAAAAGTATGGAGGATTAAGAGTTTGCCTAGATCCTAGAAATTTAAATAAAAACTTATTGAGATGTCATTATCCCATTAAAAATATTGATGAAGTAAGGTCTAAATTGTCCGGAGCCTCATATTTCTCACATTTAGATGCATTTTCTGGATTTTATAATATAAAATTAACTAAAGAGAGCAGTGACCTTTGTACTTTTCAAACTCCCTTTGGTAGATATAAATTTTTGAGATTACCTTTCGGAATAAGCACGGCAACAGAAATTTTCTATAAAACTATGATAGATTTATTCGGAGACATTGAGGGAATAATAATTTGGTGTGATGACATTTTAACATACGGTGAAACAATTGAAATACACAATAAAAGATTAGAATTGTTTCTGGATAGGGCTAGACAAGTCAATTTGAAATTAAATAGGGCCAAGTGCAAGTTTCTTTTAGAAGAAATCGCATATTTGGGCTATATTTTCAGTAAAGATGGTGTAAAAATTGATCCAGAGAAAATTAAGGCTATAAAAGAAATGCCAATACCAAAAAATATTAAAGACTTGCAAAGATTTTTAGGTATGATAAATTTTTTAGCACCATTCATAGAAAACTTAGCTGACAAAACTAATATTTTAAGAAATTTGTTAAAAAAGGATGTGTTATGGCTTTGGGATGAGAATTGTCAAAAATGCTTTGATTTATTAAAAGAAATTATAACTAAAGCGCCCGTGTTAGCAAATTATGATTGTAATTTACACTTGACTTTGTCGGTAGATGCCTCAAGATATGCCGTCGGTGCCGCTATATTTCAAAATAAGCGACCCGTGGCTTACAGCTCAAGAACACTGACCAGCTCACAACAAAATTATGCTCAGATTGAGAAGGAATTGTTTGCAATACAATTTGGATGTAATAAATTTCACCAATATATTTATGGCAGTAGAATAACTGTGCAAACTGATCACAAACCGTTGATTTATTTATTTAAGAAGCCCCTACATGAAGTACCTGCTAGGTTGCAGAGAATGATGCTTTCTTTGCAAGGCTATGACTTAGATGTGGTTTATGTACCTGGTAAATTTATGTATATAGCAGATACTTTGTCTAGAGCAGCACTTACTGAAAAATACATACCCCCATATGAACAGGATTTACAGTACCATGTAAATACTATATTTTCTAACCTCTCTGTAAGTAAGCCATATTTGAATTTAATATTAACAGAAAGTAATAAAGATGAATCATTAACTTTGCTTAAGTCTTATATTCAAAACGGGTGGCCTAAGAGCAAAGACAAAATAGCATCTATGGTAAAACCATATTGGAATATTCAAAATGAAATACATATAATGAATGAATTACTATTTAAAGGAAATAGGCTTATTGTTCCTAAATCTTTGCAAAAACAAATATTAGATAAAATTCACTGTGGTCACTTAGGTATAAATAAAACACTTAATATTGCTAGAGAAACAGTCTATTGGCCGAATATAAATGCTGACATTAAAAATTTAGTTGATCAATGCTTAGTATGTGCTAAGTTCAAGCCAAACACAACAAATGAGCCGTTGCAGTGCTACGAGATGTCCCATCTTCCCTGGCAACAGGTAGGTGCTGATTTACTATATTTTGATGGAGAAAATTTCCTTGTCTGCATGGATTACTATTCCAAGTACATTGAGTTAGCTTCTTTGCATAAAAATTACACTGTGGACGTTGTTGTTAAGAATCTTAAATCGTTTTTTGCTCGTCATGGAATACCGAAATCTCTTGTATCTGACAATGGTCCACCTTTTAACTCCAGTAAATTCAAGTCCTTCCTTGAGGAGTGGGACATTGAACACATAACAAGCAGCCCACACTGGCCAAAATCCAATGGTCAAGCTGAAAGCGGGGTAAAAATTATAAAAAACATTTTAAGAAAATGCAAAGAGGATGGCTCTGATATATACTTGTCATTGTTACATTATCGTAATACGGCTAAGGGAGATTTTCCCAGCCCTGCTTCATTATTGATGTCTAGAAGCTTACGAGTAAATTTACCAATACTAAATAAAAAGTTATATCCTAGAGTAGTTAAATTTTCGACATATGAGAAATGTCACAAACATAGCAGAGACAGAATGTCTTTTTATTTTGACAGGAATGTTAGGCAAAAGTCATATGTATTTCAGCCAGGAGATTATATATATTTTAAAAAAGATCCTAAATCCGTTTGGACTCCGGGAATAATTAAAGAGAAATTGACGTGTGGTAGGTCGTATTATATTGTAGATTTAAACGGTGCTGTGTATAGGAGGAATATAGGACACATTAGACCTAGAAAAAGAGATTTAAAAAACATAAATACTCCTCCTTCTTCTTCTGGTAATGGCGAAAGCAGTGGCAAAAATGACAGTATGGTTACCATACAGGACATTGCTAACCCCATGAGTTCGGTGAATTTCGGAAACGGTCTTTTTCAGAATTGTGATAATGATGAAAGCTGTGTTCCTATGGAGAGTCTAGTGAATACCGATTATGTAACCAGATCTGGTAGAAATGTAAAACGTCCTAAACTGTATATTAATGAAAAATATGATTAGTTATATAGTAGTATGTTTTTAGTTGTGTACATATTGTAGTATTAGTTGCGTTATCTTGAAAAGGGAGGTGTTGCATAATGATGTAACATTATTAAAAATATAATCTGTCATTCACAGGTGTCACTTTGATGCCTATGATAGAATATTTAGTTAGCCATAAGGCTATGTATAGCTTAGACGTGTGTATGTCTATTTGGCCTCCTTAACATATTATATGTATGATAAGATATACTGTATGGATGTTATATGTAGAACATATGTAATAAAGAAGAATATACAATCATTGTATCATTGAATATCTCCACCGTGAGTTTATGATAAATGCTGCTGGGTCAACAGATCCAACATACAACATATACAGTGTTCCCAAGCGATGTGTTATTGTGTGTATTTTTGACTATCATTCACGCCCAAAGGGATGAACCGATTTAAATTAAATACAAATGGTTTTTTGTACTGAAAAATTTAAAGGAGAAAGTAAGTTAAGGAAGATACAGATTCAATGTAGAGTACAGTCGGGAAAGGCCAAAGAAACCTTATTTTATGCAGGAGGAGCCGCTGGCAAAAGCTAGTAATATGAAACAGCATACCCGTATCTTCTAACTAGAAGTCCAACGAAAATGTACCTGTTACGATAATATCGGTACCTGTTATCTTTTCAAAACCCTGGCAGCCTGATACACAGTACATTGGAGATGCATTGTCTGTCATAATGAGTATCTGATTTACAAAATTACTGCCATGAACAATAGACTATTGAAGCCTAAAATACTATGCTTTGGGTTATGGTTGTATGCTGTTATGAGATTTTTGGATGGTTGAAATGAAATGGATAGCTAAACATTTAAGAACAATTTCAGTTGATAAATTAGAATATGTACAAGAAAAAATTATATTTTACTGTAATTTTATTTGTCACCTTAAAAGATTTGCTCCAGAAAGCATTTATATTGGCGTAAAGGTTAAATATTAATTATGACTTTAGTTTCGCGCTATTTAGTCGAGAAAAAGATTACACTTTTTGAATGTCTTTTTTGGTTTTGAATCATATTATTATAAATGTCAAAGTTTGTGAGGATGGATGGATGGATGTTTGTTACTCTTCCACGCAAAAACTACTGAACGGATTGTGTTGTTTAGTATGGTAGCAGTTTAGGCTCTTGATTAAAACACAGGCTACTTTTTATCCCGAAAATGTATAGTGTTCTTTTGAGATACTGTATTTACGCGGGCGGAACCGCGGGCAACAGCTTGTCCTGTATAAAATAATATTACTTTTAATACCCAATCATGTCATAATTTTAATTCAAACAATGATGATAAAAGTGGCTCAGATATATTACGATATTTTACTTCAGATTCAACTATGGTTTCGGTTGTAATTTTATTTCGAACATCCGATACTTTCGGATACGATGGAGATCGTCCTGGCTTATTTGTGCTACGGTTCAACGGAATTTATATAAAATTTTAAATGTAAATAGTTAATGTCCTATGATAACATACTCTATCCGTAAAAGTTGGCGGCGTGGGAAGACAGATTTATCAAAGCCCTGCCTCGGGCCTGTTTGGACATTATAATATATTAAATAGATTAGAATATAATCTACGTTATATCGGCTCTGAGAACTCTGACAATTAATAAACACAAGGCCGAGCGAAAATTTTAATAAACGTCTAACCCCCTTACTAATAAACGCTGTATAAGCTTTGAATAGTTATACACTGTTTTGTCTTCTTCTATCGAATTAAAAACGTCACTTGTGTGACGGGAACAAAAACACTGTATTAACTATTCAAAGATTATACAGTGTTTATTAGTAAGGGGTATAAAGTTTTTCTCCTCAAAATCGGTGTTTTTATTATAGCCCCTGCTCTGCCTAAATATTTTTTTTTATAAAACTAAGGGGCAAACGAGCAAACAGATCACCCGATGGAAAGCGATTACCGTCGCCCATGGACACCCGCAACATCAGAGAAGTTGCAAGTGCGTTGCCTACCTTTTAGGAGAGAATACGCTCCCTTCTTGAAGGTTTACAGGTCGTAATGGTTGGTGTAACCTTGCTATCTTCGAGTCTGATGAGAGCCGGCGGTGGAAAATCCTGTGGAAAATTACAGTCCCATATGGTAGTGCGTGGTTTAGTAACATTTAGAAGACGCAATTTTTAATTAACGGCAAAAGGATGGCCTGGAAAGAATGATGTTCATGGCTGCCGACAAAACTTCATCTGAAAAGTTTCTACATGAGGCTGTGTGCTTCTCCGATATTAGACCAATTTAACCCATCATAATATTATTTAAGTTATCATAAGCCTGATAATTGCAATTATTAGTCTTTGCAGATTCGTTATTTTCTACATAATGTTTTCCGTCACCGTTTGAGCGTTCATATTTTTATACTTCACAAATCTCATTGGTGACTGGAATCAATTTTCGGATGTTATATAATACTAATATTCCTCCAATAACAACAGCCTCCGTGGTCTAGTGATTTAGAGCTTGGCTCTCGACTCGGAGGTCGTGGGTTCGATTCCCGCATGGGAACAACAAAAAAAATGTTGTTTCCAAGTTTGGTTAGGACAGTGCAGGCTGATCACCTGATTGTCTGATAAGAAAGATGATCCATGCGTCGGATGGGCATATGGGCATGTAAAAAGTCGGACCTGCGCCTGATCTCTCGCCAGTCGTGTCGGTCTTCCGTCCCACTGGGTTACGAGAGTAAAAGGAAAAGAGAGTGCTCTTGTGTACTGCGCACACACATGGACACTATAAAATAACTCCTGCGTAGCTGGCCTGGTTTTCAATGAAACCGGCCACCAGTTACCGAAATCGGTGTGGGGAGCTATTATTATATTATTTTAATACTAATATTATATAGAAGAAAGAGTTGTTTGCTTGCATTGAATGGGCTCGGAAACTACTCGTCCAATTTTGATTAAATTTACCAAAAAAATTGCTTGAACGATGTCGCGGGCAATTTCAAGTAGCTTATAAATTAAAAAGATGATGGTCCGAATTTGACCCAAAATTTACAATATATTGCCAAAATATTCACTTTAAATCATATTTCTTGTCAACAAAGGGCAATCCCGGAAAAGGTCGTAGAAGTTTAATTATTAGTATTTGGAAATGACGTAAGACGATGTATGAAAAACGATGATTCACAAAAGACATTGAAAACATAATTTTAATGTATTTTATTTATGTTGGTTGGTGTAGGTGGTGGGCGTAGATTAGGTATAGTCTTGGTGTTAGAAATTGTAGGTATACACATACATACAACTATAATTTGAATCTACGGAAGTAAGATTTCTTGCGTTTGCGGAAGTTCCGCTTTTGTGGAAGCAGAAACGTAGCTCCATTATAATGCTAATCTATACTTACACCTACCCATTACAACAGCAATCTAGCTATAATATACTCCTCCAGTTTTTATATAAACAAAATTACTTCTACACCTACACCAACTACCTACTATGATTTTGTGTTTTATCCTGCTCATAACATAACATCTAAACCCGGTGTATTTCGGGGTTGCCCTTTTGGTGACAACAAACATAATTTAAAATGAACCCATTAGCAGCCATTTCATAGCTGTTGACTGAGATTTTTAGTATAAATTTTGGATCACGACCTTTATTGAGTATGGCACGCCGTTTTACTTTTGAAACTTATACATATTCTTTGCTTATACTGAGTTTATTTTAAAAGGATCGCGCTCACAACTTTGTTTTAAAAGTCTTCTTTAAAGATCGTCCGTTTTACGTCTTGAAGTTTGTTTGTTGCTTTTTATGAGGTTTTTAAAGGCGATATGGTTGTTTTATTACAGTTGAAGCAAATAGGTAGGCATTGTTAATTCTTTAATGGCTTTCAAAAGCATTAAGTAACAATAAAATTATGAGGTATTAAGAGAGTTGTGACCTTTCATTATGACTAGTACTTAAATAGTACTTTGCTTGCTCTAACATGGCTCTTATACTGTTTTAATTAAATTGTTAATTCCATGCGGAATTTTATTGGCACTATTGCTTATATATCTATAACATAATCTAAATATATAAAAGGCAAACCTGACTGAACTCATCTATCAACGCATAGCCGAAACTACTGAACGGATTTTGCTGAAATTTGGCATACCTACAGATAGTAGTAATAACGTAGGCATCCGCTAAGCAAGAATTTTTGAAAATTCGCCCCCTGAGCGGGTGAAAAAGAAAGTTTAAGGTATATATGAAAACCGAACTCCACGCGGACGAAGTCGCGGGCAAAAGCTAGTACTCGTATATTTTTAAAAGCAGATATCTCCACTGAATGAGTCACTGACGTATAGACGCGCACGTACCTACAGCCGTAACCACTATGTGTAGGTAGCAGAAACGTGAAATTTAGACAGCAGTTTTAATTTACCACTTACGCTACCAGATGACGCTTTGTATGCGTTGGGTCTGCCCCTTAACGGCAGAAAAAATATCAAACACCCTCATTAATATCTGAGCATATATTTTACAAGTACCTGAGTACGTATTTTGTATGTTTTTGAAATTCGTCCCTTAAAGGGGGTCCAAAGTTTGTATACTTAGGAAAATATCAAGTAGGCGGATTGTGTTGGATCTTGTCCTTAGATCATTAAACCAACTTGTTAATACGTGCTTAGATAGTTATTATGACGTAGACATCAGTAATTTTTTTTTTGAGATAAGTTTGTCGCGGAAAAGCTAGTTATTATTATAATCAAACATAGATTCGCACATAAAATGTACTACCAGGGAATCTAAGTCATATATAAGCAGATCAAGATATTCAAATTTAATTCATTAAATTTTATTCAAAATAGGTATTTTTTTACACTTTCTGAATGTCGGTCTATATGATGCCTACCACCGCACTATGTGGACGCTCCTAAGAAAGCCGTGCCATAAATGCTTTTCCAAAAGTCGGCAGAAGTACATATTGTGTTATACCTCAAATTGTAGACAAAGGACCAATCTACCTAAATACAAACGATAAACACTTCTGTTTGTCCCCATTTTTGAAAAAAAGACGCATAAAATAGCAGAATGGAAATTTGTTGGAAACTAATTCTTGAAATATGGACATTTAACTTTGATTTTATAGTAGCTTTCCTCTATGAAATATAATAGTGTTATACTATTTTAGAAAGCTTAAGATGTGTTCTTTATTATAAACTAATTAAATATTAGGTTTTTGGATATATGACACCACTAGAGACGTAAATCTCGTAGTATGTCATTTTTTCTTAAATTTAATTTTCGATTAGAGTTTTGACAGTTATCGAAATTTGCCGAAGTTCTGTAATTAAACTTATTTGATAGCAAATTTAATGTAGATTTACATGGTAATTTATTTTGTTGCGGCATCAGTGCGCAACATGTGGTTATATGTCAAAATGTGAAGGTATGTTTTTCTACTTTATAGGATGCAAATTATGAATTTTTGTTTATCGTCTAATTAATTTAAGAGAATCATATAAGTTATACCATTTTAGAATTCTTGAAATATGATATTTACGGTAGATAGGATCAATATATTTTTCTTCAATAAATTACACCCCTAGAGACGTAGGTACTGTATCGTATTGTCTTCTCTTCAATTTTCGACTTGACATTTACCAAAATCTGCTAAAGTTCTGATAATAGTCTTATTTTGTAGAAAATGAAATGCAGATTTACAGAATACAATATTTTTTGCAGTTTGAGTCGTAAACTATAGTATTAATACTTTAAAATGTGAATGTATGTATGGAAAAAGTATCAGTCCTACCAAATTTTGGCCATTACGCTTTAGAAATAACACAATTTTATGCTAATTATGTATATAAATGGTAAATAGCCTTCTTCTATGCATAAAGTCTTAATTAACGACGAAAGTGTTATACTAAATGTTGTTGTATTGCCCTTTGGTCAACTCTCCGAAGGCGCCCAGGGAGTTACGAAAAAAATATTAAAATAGGTCTAATCTAAAGTCTGAACTTAACCATACAAGAAAATGAAAAAAATAAGGCACTAACGAAGTCGTTTTGCATATACTTTTCTATACTTCGGATAATACATCGAGTTTAAAAAATTCTATTAATATAGGTAAGCTCAAGAGTTCTAGATGAAGTTGTAGAACTTTTATATCAATTTTGAGCGACTATTTTGTTATAATTATGTTTTAGAATATCGTATTAAATTTAAATAATTTCATATTTACCAAGAATTATTGTATTAAACTTGAAAAACATAGCCACAAAGACTTTATGTTTTTTCATGTTTTCATGTTTTTTTTTCAAAATAGTATAATTTTTTTGTCATTTCGTACCTAAAGTACCTTTTAACATTTAATTTTTATTAATTTTTTGTAAAATTATCTAAAATATGTATGAGAATATTCAAATTTTCACTTTATTATATTCGCGTATTATTTTACAAATTTAAAATACAATTTATATAATTAAAGTGTACGTCATTTGAAAGTGTATGTATTCAAGAGTAAAATATAAAAAAAATCATGAAAATATCTTGATAAACAAAGAAGTTACAGATTTATGACACGAAAATGGCCTAAAGTCCACATAGTGCACCGGTTCGGGAACTAACCCGGCTAGAAGAACCGAAACTCGCACGGGGCCATCTTTTAGCAAAAAGATGGAAAACCTAATCTATAATAATATAATGTAACCTAATCTATATAATATTAAAAAAAGCCAGGATACAGGAAAAAAAATGAGCCTAATATGGATCCCTGTGGAACACATAATTCTACTTTGGTCCCGTGAACCTTATAGTATTTATATCCACCCTTTGAGTTCTATTTTAATGGCTTTATCGATCAACTCCAAAAATTAATCAGCTCTTAACCTTAAAAAACCACGTCGATTGCCGCTAATCCGGTCAAAATCGGTTGATTCGTTCGAGAGATATCGTGAAAGAAAGAAAACCTAAAAAAGTGTTTCTCGGAATTACTCCGAAATTTTTCATCACATAAATTTTTGTTGTCAATTCTTTCAAAGGAAATGAAAAACTGCATTGATTGCCGCTAATCGCGTGTAAATCGGTTGATTCATTCTAAAGTTATGACAGTTTGAAATTTCAAAAAATAGTGTTTTATTAAACTTTCGGAGACTCGAAACTCGGAGAGCTCAAAAGTCTGATGAAAGAAAATTATCAGTGAAAGTCATTTTAGAAGCACTTCTATTTTTGAGCTCGATAAGCTCAAAAATGACGCATTTAGCGGGAAGTTGCACGGATGGCCTTTAGGTCAACACTGTTTTCCTATTTTTTTTTTATAAAAACTATAATAATAACCCGACTACGTGAATACGGATATCTATCCGGATGGATGGATAATATTTGATATCTACTTTTTCACACAAAAACTACTGAACGAATTTCGATGAAATTTGGTATGGTAGTAGTAATAGCCTATGCTACCCGGGATATTACAATATTACGAATCTATTGACACCTCATTTATTATTACATTTCCTCCTTCGAAACCTCTTTTATATTATAATCAGATCAGTAGCTTAGGCGCTACGGTGAAACAATGTTATATATATTATTTACTTGCTTCCGAAATCATTACCCTTCCTTTTGGCTTAATCGTCAGGTAAAAATCCTATTATTAATTTAAATATGAAAATTTGTGAGGATGCATAGATGGTTGGATGTTTGATACACTGTCACATAAAACTACTGAACGAATTTCGATGAAATTTGGCATGGATGGTTGGATATTTGTTACTCTTTTACGTAAAGCTACTGAACGAATTTCGATGAAATTAGTAGTTTAAGCTCTGGATTAATAACATGGATCATGGGATACTTTTATTACGAATAAAACCGGCCAAGTGCGTCATATTGTGTGTCGGACTCGCGCACCGAGGGTTCCGTACAAACCTGTAGTGATTTTGTTACAGCTTAAAGGTATTTAGGCATTTGATATGAATTTCAATTTAATACCTCTACGCGTCCACGAGGAAAGGGGTAGTAAGTTTAAAATTATTAAAACTATTTTTATTATATGATGTAACTAAAAATTTACGGTTTTCGTATTTTTTTCTTTATCTGTGCTATAAGACGTTGCTTCGTGTCAAATTTCAAGATTCTGAGTTCACGGGAAGTACCCTGTAGGTTTTGAACCTACGAGTGTCGAAAATTTGCGGCATTAACAGCTGTATCTTTGGATTGCGTTGGCTTACAAGTTAATTTTTTTCACAGCTCCAAGGGATCGTAGTCTTCAGTATTTGATACAAATTCCAGTTTGATAACTCCAGGCGTTCCTGAGAAAAAAGGTCGTGACAGACATTCGAACGGACAACAGTGATCCCATAAGGGTTTCGTTTTTTTCTTTCGAGGTACAGAAACATAAAAGTACAGTGTTCCTGTGAATTACTTTATTTACACGGGTGGAGCTGCAGGCAAAAGCTATTAAATACACATCTTAGATCACACGTCGTAACTCGTAAACAATTCACGCGATCCTCAGCCCGTTCGCGCCGCATTTGTTTATTCCTATTGAAACGATTACAGCGGAACATGCACGGAATATGTTAGCCCTTTTTTGGATCGATGAAGATCTATTTTGTTTTATTGATGTAGATCTTTAGTTGACTTATCATCATCATCATCATCAGCCTATTGCCGTCCACTGCTGAACGTAGGCCTCCCCCAATGAGCGCCAACCATCCCGATCTTGGGCAGCCCTCATCCATCCGCTGCCAGCCACCTTCTTCAAATCGTCGGTCCATCGTGCCGCAGGACGTCCTACACTACGTTTGCCTAAGCGTGGTCTCCACTCTAATACTTGTCTGTTCCATCGATTGTCTGTCCGTCTGCAGATCGAGATTGTCTGTCTGTTGAGTTATGCTAAGGGTCAATTCACACCGAAACGAAACGATACGCTTCATGGCACTGTATTATAAAGATAGCTATTCAAAATTGAACTTTATTATTTACACAAGAAGATAAATGTTTCATTGTAAAGGTTCGAATGTCAGGTTGTAGCGCTCTACACAGCGCATGTGCAGTGTATGTTTGATGTCATATGAAACGTAATCTTTTTTTGTAGTGAACAAAATTCAAATAGGCAATCGGACTATTTTTTTTTATTGCATAGATGAATAGTACTCTTAAATATGAGTAACTTCTCAGAAGAAACCGTATATCATAAGTCAATATTTTCAAAGGTACAGCGATTTGTATAAAAAATTTCGCGAGCCTCCTAAAACGCTCCATACTAAAGTCGACCTAAAAATGACGTCACTTGTATATGAAGTAGTATGAAGTAGTATATGAAGTATATGGCCGCAGGAATATATTTGTAAATATCTCCGATATTTGTGTGTTTAAGTTCATACTTACCATAATGAATGTTTTTGTATATGATGTGAGTAAACTAATGATGTAGGTTTTGTTTACCAATTTCGCAAAAAAAAAAATTTTTTTTTGGTACTGGAGCGGAGCGAAATTTTGTATACAAATCGCTGTACCTTTGAAAATATTGACTATTGATATACGGTTTCTTCTGAGAAGTTACTCATATTTAAGAGTACTATTCATTTATGCAATAAAAAAAAACAGTCCGCTTGCCTATTGAATATCCATCGTAAAATGCAGCGCCGCGTGGCTTTGTGTATCGTCACGGTATAAACTAACCCTAACAGTGAATACTATTGATGAAATAATATTAATCACCATCGCCAGTCTGACTCTGGTGTAATATAATATTTAATAATAATAATAATAATATCTATGGACGCTTCACACCACGTCAATCTGGCCCCGTGCTAAGTATCCAAAGAACTTGTGTTAAGGGAGCTAGACAACAGGAAGTATAAATTAATACTTTTATTTCCTATACATATAGGTTAATCAAGCTTTATTTCACGTTGGTTTTCTATGAGGCCGTCGTATTTACCCGGTCGAACCTATTCATTGCCGAAGCATGGGTCCACCGCGTAAGAGTACATAGGTATATGTATGCTTGTGCGTGTGACTAGTTATTAGTGGGTATTAATTGGTGATTTCCACAGGGACCTAGTGCACTCGAAGGAGCTGGGCCAGATCTAATTGAGATAGCAACTAAGTTAAGATTTCGTCTGAAATCAATGATTTAATAATTACTAGTTGCTGAAGGCGTTGTTAGTTGTTAAAACATGACACGTTCATCGAAACGCTATTTAAAGTTAAAGGGACCTCTTAATCTCAAGCTATCTCTGTCTGGCAGAATGGCTAGAACAGCACAGAAAGACTCACAAGTTTAAACTTAATTTAAGTAGATTTCCAGAAATTGGCCGCTACTCGCTAGTAATATCACTGGTCTGCAACGAAATCCTCCTCCTAAAATTTATGTTTTAAATTTGAAGATTTTGATGCTCTGAACCTGTTACTGTTGACAATTTTTTTATCACATCTAGATTTTGTGACATTATGATTTTTATTTCCAAAATATCACAAATTAAGGGGTTTTTAATTCTTCCTATATCGTTTAATGTTATTTTAATTTAATTTATACATTAAAATTATAAACAGTCTCTATAGATACAAAATCAATTTTGGCAAGTCGTTATACAAAGAAGGAAAGTGTCTAGAGATTTTTATTGTTGTACTTAAGTGCGCTAGTGTATTCGTTGTAACTTTACAACGGTTAAATGAAACTTGTCTTTCAATTGTTTACAATGTTTATTTCAATGGTTCTTGATTTCGAAATATTTTTGGAAGTTGTGCACAAAGTTAATATTATTTATTTTTGTTTAGGATTTTAGGTGTAGTCTACGAGTTTTATATCATAACTCATAAGAGAAAATAAATTTGTATGGAAATCGATTTAACAGATGAAAAGAAATGAGCTTTATTTTAAAAATATATGTGCTGTATACATTTGATAGTTCAATTCCGGTGCACCAACACCTACTGCGATGTTATCACACATGAAAACATAAAGGAGAGAAAATATTTTTTTTTGCAGACAGTGTATTTAAAGAAAATATTTATTTAGCGTGTTAATTTTTCTAATGGGAGCAACTGAGCAAACGGATCGCATGGAAATCGATTACCGTCGCCGTACCGTAGAAGTCGAAAGTGAGTTGACGGCCTTTCAAATACGCTCTTTTCTTAAAAGTTGGAAGGTTCATTCCAAAGTTTTATTGTAGATGTGTTATGGAATCGCTTCAGAAAGCGACCAGACTGATTTAAGTGATGCATATATTATGTAGAGTAATACTACGTAGAAAGACTAGACTAGAGGCGGGTTTTTGTTGCGGAAAAATGTACGGTTCCTACGAGATTTCTTTTTGCATGCACGAACTATTAGATATAATTACCATATTGGGAGAGTTAATTTACAAAAGCCCAGGAAAGATAGTATGAGTTTAGGACTATTTGAATAGAATATATTTGAGTGTCTACTAAACTACTTCTAGTGAAATAAAAATATTATATTGTGATACTTACTTGATAGGTACTACATAATGCTCTTATATTGCCGTTTCCATACTAAAGTTCGAAATCTCTTTGTAACGGCAAAGCTGCTGTCTGTGTGCTCGAAATCTTATACTTAGCTTTTATTTTGTTAAATTCTTTTAAAAGTTTCATTTCACAAACAATCTTTAAATTACAATAATTTTATGTATTTTAGAAAGTTACAATTAAAGGAATAAAACGAAAATTAACTATTAATAAAACGGTATAATAAGATTATGTAATTTTATAATAGATAACTATATTGTTTAAATATATTTTTTCATACATAATATTATGTAATAATGTGTAACGTGTAGCTAAAATAAAATATTATTACGTAGTGTACTAATATTTGAAGCTATGTAGCGAGGGCTTTGATATATTTTATGAAGAAGCTAATTTGCATAGAGAATTTATGTTAGCATGCACTGACAGTGTGCTATGAATAATTCGAGTTCAGAGACCTTTCAACACTTCAGCTAACTGCCATGCCATAATAAATACTTACTCTGTTACAGGTATACTCGTAATCTCTATTGGATTCTATTCCATTATGTTCAATAATAGAATCTAATCCAAAAAATATAATACATTATTATCTCTATTAATGCTCTATTAGTGTAGTAGACCAAAATCTATATTTTGCAGACAGTCTGTTCGCTTGAATGAATAAAAGTGATAGGTAACGTTTTCGACCCCTAGAATTAATTATTAAGATATTTTGTAGTGATCTAGGTAAAGAAATTTTAAGGTCACGACACGCGTTTCGACTCGATTTTGGATATAACGGATTCATTTCTTTTATAAACAAGTAGCTTTTGCCCACGGCTTCGCTCGCGTGAAAAAGTGTTCTTGGAGAAAAAACTTCTTCAGCAAATAACTTTACTCACTGCTGTATACTTCTGTATACAATATTGAAAATGTTTTTAGGGTTTCGTACCGAATGGGTAAAAACAGGACTCTATCATAAAGACGCGTCACGCGACGTGCGAGAACGCTTGTCAATATATTATTAATATATTAAAAGGATGAGTATATTATGATCTATACTAATATTATAAAGAGGAAAGGTTTGTCTGTTTGCATTGAATAGGCTCCAAAACTACTGGACCGATTTTGATGATATCTACCACGAGGATGAACATATTAGGCTACTTTTTGTAGGCCGTTCCTCGCGGAAACCGTACATTTTTTCGCTTTTCTTTAGCGCTCACGAAGTGATGGGAAACATTAAAAGAAGAATATTGAATATGGTCACAGAATACATAATAGTACCACGTAATTATTTACGACATCATATTAGAAACTTCAAAAATAAAAGTATTTCTCCACTATTTATTGGAGGTTATAATACATATTAACCTTCCTCTTCAATCTCTCTATCTATTAAAAAAACACATCAAAATCCGTTGCGTAGTTTTAAAGATTTAAGCATACATAGGGATATAGGGACAGAGAAAGCGGCTTTGTTTATACTATGTAGTGACAATATCTCGCATCATGTTATAAGTAAAGGATATATAAGGTCTCCAAAAATCAATTACGGATACTTCAGGCACGTGATCCACTGCTTAAGTAAAGACGTTTAGGGAGAGAAATAATTGTCATACTCAAACTAAAATAATCATCTAATGTAAGGGCGACTCTCCGCAAAACGCAAACTCGCACTTAGACAATTTTTTTTTAGTATGACAATTATTTTTCTTAAATGTCTTTACATAAGCAGCAGATCACATGCCCCAAGTATCCGTAATTGATTTTACCAAACCATATATATGATGATGAATAATAGTTTATAGATATACCAATGGAATTTAAATCATAGCCCTAAATTTACATGCCCATAAAAAGGTCCCTCAATAAAAAACCTCTCGTACAAGTGAATCATATATAGTGATCATAAATTCTGCTAGACGTGTATCGGCTGTTTAGCTGGGTCTCTGGTTGGCCGTGAAATTGAATGTGTCCAGCATACTGTGTACAATGTGTACTGTGTATGTACAAACGTGCTGCTAAGTTTTGCTGGAAGAGCCAATAAAATATATATTTTGATGTTAATAATCCAGTCTAACTTCAGTCTCGGGTCGCACTTGCATAATAATCGTCCTCCTTTAGTCATGCTCCTGATGTCTAAGGGTCCTCCCTCTTATATGACCATCTTTCTTACGATGATGTACCAGTTTTTCCTGTCTACGACCACTCGAAAAACATCGTATATGGTGGACTAGACTATATTTTGCCAGAACACATAATAATATAGTGAAAGTCGTAACGTTTATATACCTAGTTATATGGTAATAATAATATAAAGATTGCCTTGAGAATATTTGTACATAATTTTTCTGTGATTTCAGATGTGCTAGACTTACACGTACAGCTTAGGTCTTTTTGAAGAAACCGAATACCTTGAGATATTATTTTTCCAAATGAGGAAATATGTGAGCAGACAGATTGCCTGATAGTAAGCGAGTATTTGGCTATAAAGCCCATGGACACTCAACACCAGAGGAGTTACGCTTATTAAATTCCTCCGGTCTTGCGCACTCGCGTTCATGGTCGTTAAGGATCTTGCTTCCGGTAACCTTACTCACTCGGTGAAACACATCGCTAGAGTTTAGTATTTATCCTCTAGTCGAGCCGGCCCTTTCGTGCCAAAGCATGGCTCGTATACGTATAATCATAATCCTCTTTCTATGCATAAGAAGTTACTTCCGGAATCCTTGTTCTATTTTCAGAAGTAAATAAGATAGGAAATAAGTAAAAAAAATATTATAGTTACTTCGCTCATTGGCTATGGCAGAGTATGACATTTCTCGAGTTCCGTAAGTCTATTTGGAATAATGATTTATTTCAGTTATTTTACACTTAGGGTCAATCACCATCGATGCGACACGGCGTTGCATTTTTAAGATCGCTATTCAAAATTGATCTTTATTCATTACACAATAATATACACGTTTCATTGCAAGAATTCAAATGTCAGGTTGCACCGAGCTGCACGGCGCATGTGCAGAAACACTTATAAGTGCAGTGTTTCTGCACATGTGCATATTGACGACCTCTGTGGCTCAGTGATTCAGCGCGTTGGTGCTCAAGCCGGGGGTCGCGGGTTCGAATCCCGCCGAAGGAACAAAAAGTTTTTCCGCGTTCATGGGTCATGGCTGTGTATTAAATATGTGTATAATATAATAAAAATCTTAAATATATGTACCCCCTTACTAATAATCGCTGTATAAGCTTTGAATAGTTATACAGTATTTTGTCTCCTATCGAATTAAAAATGTCACTTGTGTGACGTGAACAAAACACTGTATATCTATTCAAAGCTTATACAGCGTTTATTAGTAAGGGGTGTATAACTGTATAGTATAAAAAAGTATTAAATATACTTCCCGTTGTCTGGTACCTGTAACACAAGTTCTTCGGATACTTAGTACGGGGCCAGATTAACGTGGTGTGAAGCGTCCATAGATATTATATAATTATTATATTATATTATATAGTAGATAATATGACACGTTCGAGCTATTTGTGTAGTTAATAAAGTTTAATGTGCAATAGCTATCATAAAAATGCGGTATATCGTAGCACCGTTATCATTATAATTATGTGAACTGACCCACAGTGTAAGTTTTAAGGAAAATATAGGTTTTATTTTGTCGTTTCCATACTCTCTAAGATCCGTGGCGTTTTTTGGGATAAAGCGATTTAGGGTTAAACCATGTGGCGGTTCGCATTCATCATCTCCTAACTGATCGCCGCAAAAACATCGCATTGGGCACATCTTGTTACGGGAAAATACTCTTTACGGCAATACACTTTGGACTTAGATTATTCAAAGTGTTCAAATGTTTACGATACTTGGAAATGTAAATTACCGTACCTTAATAGTATATTTGGGGAATTTAGCAGTGAATTCGCAAGTCTAGTGGGTAATAGTCTAAGTGAATATCTAAAAGACCAAACAAGGGTTAAATATAAACAAAACATTTACTGTTCCACAGATTTAAGACATTGGAAGCAAATTCACTATGAAAGTGGGAATTATTATTTTGATTCAAAGAGATATTATGTAGGACGGTCCGGTTACGGTTCGTGCGTCGTGAACACAACTATATGCTATTAAATACAAAATGGTCGCGATTAGACACATAGGACATACCACACTGCTTCTTTTGTCACTGCTGTCATCATTATACGGCATCGAATTAGTTACCATTGTTTGCCACTAGGGGCGCTGTTTTGATGCCATACAAATTGTAGTCAACTTGTTCACGGCGATTAGTGACAAACTCGCACACAGCACACTGTTCTCGGTATATTTTGCTTAAAGTTTTTAAAGTTGTTAAAGTTGCTTAAAGTTCACACAAAATAGTAGTCTGGTGGGTTCTGTTGCCCTCGGCTCCACCCGCGTAAATAATTTCAGGATAAAAAGTAGCCTATGTTTTAATCCAGAGCCTAAACTAATACCATACCAAATTTCATCAAAATCCGTCAGTAGTTTTTGCGTGAAGGATTATCAAACATCTATCCATACATCCATCCATCCATCCATACATCCTCACAAACTTTCACATTTATAATATTAGTAGGATTTTAGGAAGACTATGACTGATGCCTCAAAAGTAAAAAGAAACCTTGCATTGGCCTGGGAAGGCTTAAGTTTGCTTTGGAACATTACAAATATTAGTTACTGAATACTCTTAAACATACTGTACCTTTAAAGTTTTTATTGAAATGAAAATTAATTCAGACCAACCTTTAAACCCTTTTAAATATAACATACACCTACGTTTTTTTATATATTAATGAATATAAGTACTTTTCCATTAATTTAACATAATAAACTTTCCGCGTTTGACATGACGGAGGAAATTCGAACTTGTATCGAAAATTGAATACTAGCTTGAGCGTGCGTCCAAAACAGAGACGAGCTCAAAAGATAGCTTGGGGGCTTGAACAGCTTCAAAATGCTTTACGCTGGGGTGATATTTAGTAGAAAGTTGTACGTTCAAATCCTTGTGGGAATTCCACGTATTTATTTCTATTCAATACAAAGTACTTGGTAGCAGTAAATATGTCATGGGATACTCATCCCAACTTACTTGTCCGGTAGTCGTGGTGTAGTATACGTGTACGCGACCCCGGCTGCCCTAGCTATTACTGTCCTATCCCTTGCCCTCCTGGGCGGTAATATCCTACATTTCCTATTTCCCACTCTAACTTACCAATCTTCCTTTTCACACCACCTATCACTCCCTTTCCTTATTCCTACCCTCTCCGCCAAACCGTGGGAACGCAATGGATAATTATAAAAATAATTTAAGTATCCAAAGTGACGGCGATGTAGTTGGTCACCCATCACGTCTCGAATCTCGCGGAGGCGAAAAGCGGACCATGGAGAACCGCTTCGCTACGTTTAATGTAAGAGGAGGAATGGATGGTAAGAATGGAAGTGGACGAAGCGAAACAAGGATCGTATCAAGTCGAAAGAAGGGGTCTCTGCATACCCCTACGGGAAAAAAGCGTGAATAAATGTATGTATGTATGTATGTATGTAGGGAGCATGATATCGCTCCTGTGTACTTGATTTGATGCTCGTGTGAGCGCGACAGCGTGTACTGACACTAGAACCATACTGAGAATTGAACAGAAATAACAATGTGAATTGGGCTTGATAATAAAACGGCTGAATAAGAGTCGGACTCGCGCGTGCTGGGTTCCGTACCAAACGGCATAAAAGCTAATATTTATTTTATTCTGTTTTTTATTTAGTACTAAATGTTGCCTGCGACTTCGTGCGCGCAAAAGTTAATTTCGCCGAAACCGGATATTTTTCGCGATAAAAAGTAGCCTACGTCCTTTCCATCTACCTAATCAATAAAAAGTAGCCTACGTCCTTTCCATCTGGTCTAATCTACATCTGTGCCAAATTTTGTCAAAATCAGTTGAGTAGTTTCAGAGTCTATTCAGTGCAAACAAACAAACAAACTTTTCCTCTTTATTATGTCAGTAGAAATTTGTTTGATATAGCGGCAACAGAAGTACCTACATCATCTGTGAAAATTTCAACTTTGTAACTATCACGATTCATTTGAGCCTGGTCACCTTAGTCCATTCTCGTATTTAAAGTAGACTTTCATTGTACGTTGATTTTAATATAAGTGAAGCGACTTGTTATCATAAACTGATTTTATTAAGTTTCGACCAATCAGAGCGCATTTCACGCTGCTTTAACGTTTACGAGAATACCGTTTGACATTTTGAGCGTGTCGGGACTGGGTTCTAATTGTATTAATGCAGATTTTATTTAGCAGAATTGACCCTCTGGTGATACACGGACGGATAGCGCAGTCTAAGTAATAGAGTCTCTTTTTAACCGACTTCGCAAAAAAGGAGGCGGTTATACGTTCGGCTGTAATTATTTTATTTTTTTTATTTTTTTTGTATGTTCAACGATTACTCCGCCGCCTGTGGACCGATTTTCAAATTTTTTTCTGTGATATATAGGGTGTAATCCCAAATTGGTCCTTTTGATATCAAAGTGGTGACCTGATGATGGGATCCATGAGGAATCGAGGGAACTCCTCGAAATTTATATGGACACATATGGTGATTTTGACTTTTTCTGAAGTAGTTCAAGTATATGCTACCAAAAAGTAAGATTTTGCTCCAAGGTATACCCTGGATCCAAAAGTACAGAACAAAACTCCTGGCTCCTTATAGATACATGTTTGGGGATTTCGGCGTCGTTTAAATAACTGCAAGCATATGCTACCCTGTCAGTTAGAGTAACCATCATCATCATCACCACTATTACACCATACATCATCAGATTATGATGATATAAAAGGTATTTCTCATAGTATTTTACACTAACACGGAGATCTTTGAACATTACTCTGCTGTTTATGGACCTATTTGCAAAATTCTTTTGTTGTTGTAAAGGGTTTAGTTCAAAATTGGTCCTTTAGTCACTAAAGTGGGAACCTGATGATGCGATCCATGAGGAATCGAGGGAACTCCTCGAAATTTATATCCACACATATAGTGATTTTGACTTTTACTGAAGTAACACAAGCATATGCTACCAAAAAATAAGATATTGTACCAAGGTATACCCTGGATCCAAAAGCACTGTACAGAACTCCTCAGTCTTTAAAGATATGCGTTTGGAAATTTCGGCATCGTTTAATGAACTGCAAGCATATCCAATTTGTAACTTACAGTAATCATCATCATCATCTTAATAGCAATACCTTATGGAAGCTTGGCGCGTATTCAATTATACATTCGATCGCTTAGTTTAGACGTTCTTAAGACGTATTAATAATAACTTAAGAAAATATATCTCTAAAAAGGGTGAAATTATTATTTTTAAACAAAAAATTAAATATGAACGTAAGTTCTACAAAATATTGTAGAATATTGTTTGGGCTGGTACCGATTTCAAAATTAAGAAGATTGAGTAGAGAAATAGTAAAAATTTTTGCCGAATTTGAAAGGGGAATTATTTAGAGATTAAGTTTTATTTCATACTTTTTTGTGTATTTTTACTTTGGAAGTCGGTTGAATTTTTTGTTTTAAAATAATAATTTCATTACCTTTTGGGTAGGGAACTCTACAAACATATTACGGCTTATCCACTCTATTGAATTTAACTACGAGTTATTTTTCTGGATTAGGCTGTTATGTTGCAAGAATGTCGTAATGAATATGAACGATTCTAATCCCGGTCAGATAAATATTTATCTATAATAATTTTCTGTTTTTTAGGGTTCCGTCCCTCGAAAGGAAACCCTTATAGGATCACTTTGTCGTCCGTCCGAATGTCTGTCAAGACCCTTTAAAATCTACGGTCCCTTGGAGCTGCGAAAAAATCAAACTTCTAAGCCAACGCAATAAAAATACAGCCGTTAATGCCGCAAATTACCGCAAATTTTCGGCACTCGCAAACTCAAAACCTACAGGGTTCAGTCCCGTGAACTTAGAATCTTGAAATTTGTCACGAAGCATCAGCAAATTTTCAGTTATATCATGTAATCAAAATATTTTTAATAATTTTAAACTTACTACCTCTTTCCTCATGAACGCGTAGAGGCATTAAATTGAAATTCATATTAAATACTCAGGTCTATAATACTTTTAAAAAATCACTACAGGTTTGTTCGGAACCCTCGGTGCGTGAGTCCGATTCGCACTTGGCCGTTTTTTTAATTTATCAAAGCTCGGTTACCCAGGTATATAATATACATTATTAATATTAGATAGGGTGGGATCTAATGTTAAATTTAAAAAATTATGTTCCTCTTGGCCCAAATAAAAATAAAGCATGCCTCTTTTACTCCTTAGATGATAAAATGTCAAAAGTAGCTTTCCATAGCGACATCATAAAGTCGCGCTTTATTTGTGTTCAAAAGTCCTCAAAGTCGTTACAAATAGATTGTTTGTACTTTGCATCGGAACTGCTCAGAGAACTGCACGAACAAACGCTTAAAGCTGAACACTAGTTCAGATGTCACACCCGGAGTTGTCTCTGTCAATAGAGTACTCTGTGCAAACAGATTACGACAACAAATTCGATGGTACGTTTTCAATGTTATTTGAGTATGACAACACACATACTTACAAATTATCACACTTATTAACATCACTAGCGACCCGCTCCGGCTCGCACTGAACCTCAATTCTCGTATTTAAAGTAGATTTCATTTTACTTTGTTTGGATTGAAAGTGTAGCGACATGTTACCGTGAACGGATTTTATGACGTTTCGACCAATCAGAGCGCGTTTCTCGTACGTTCATAAAAACACCTTTCGAGAGTTTTAGCGCGTCGGGACTTGATTGTAATTGTAATGCAGGTCTTATTTATCAGAATTGCCCCCCTGATGTAACGTATTAAACCTTTCCTGTGAATCATTTGATTTATTACTGAAAACTGCATAAAATCCGTTTAGAAGTTTAATAACCTATGCGAACAGGCAGCGGAATCGACTTCATTTTATGTAAAGTAGCGTAAGCGACTTCATTTTGTGTAAGTCTGGAATGAATTTATTTATATTCAATTCGCAGTTGGGTTCCAGTGACAGATAATGCTATCGCACTCGTACACACTCGACATAATACGTGTGTGAGCGCGACAACGCTGACACTGGATTCTAGTGCCTGAAACCATACTGCGAATCCAACGGAAATAATTACAGGAATTGAGCTTTCTGATCTAAGCATACTCAATTTCACCCTGTCAACGGTATTATTATAGCAATACTGCACGAGAATATCTGTAGAAGCTAATAGAATCAGGCGTTACTTTACGGAAATCTATAGTATACAATTTAATTAATATTATATTTAGCAATATCCTGCGAAAAAATACCCACAACCTGCAAGCAAATGTGTGAGTGCACGCATAAGCATGCGAGCACCTCCCTCCTCCCACACTGCTTATGCATACACTCATAAACAAGATCGTGAAAACATCACCACCTCTCAAGCAACAATGTCAGCAAAATCGTGCAAGGCTTCACACCACCATGCTGGTGTGAGTTGAGTTTTGCGACCTGCGATCATCAACCAGTGTCACTCTTGTTTCTGAGTATACGCATGAGCAGTGTGGGAAGAGAGAGATGATTTACGCATGCTCATGCGTAAAGCATCTTTTTGCTACTCATAGAGCTAGCGCCCACCGTCGAAAAAGGAGCTCATCGAGAACAAGCATTGGACCATTGCAGATCGATAGGGTTCCTATAGTTTGATATAAAACCGCCGGTCTGGTGGTTCTAAGCCTGGTAGATTTTTTTTATTGACCAAAATGTGTGAAGATTTTTTGAGTAAAAAAAGCTCATAAGGAACAAGAAAACTGTTGTTATACACGGCTGCGCGCCAACTAGAAACCGATAAAAATGCAAGTCTGGCAATCCTACTCTTGACCAGTTTCCGGCCATACCGCCCCGAACGTGTAAGAATTTTGAGTAAAACACGTGTTCTTGTTCCTTATGAGCTTTTTTTATTCAAAAAATCTTCACACATTTTGGTCAATAAAAAAAAATCTACCAGGTTTGGAACCGCCAGACCGGCGGTTTTATATCAAGCTTTAAGGCCCCTAGCGATCTACAGTGGTCCAATGCTTGTTCTCGATGAGCTCCTTTTTCGACGGTGGGCGCTAGCTCTATCAGTACTTTTTCGTGATATATTGCTAGCTATATAATATTAATTAAAATGTAACTGTAGAAGCCCTTATTTTCAAATACATATTAAGTCCCTGCAAATTCAACACAATTTATTCACGCAAACGAGGAATACGCAGAATTTCGGTCTATGACATATTTTGCTTTGAATGTTATAATGTGGACCAACGTTATTACTTATTACTAGCAAAGAGTAATTAATATCACACGTGTTAGTAGTCACGCAATATGAGATTTGGTAAAATCCATTACGGATATTTTGGGCATATTATGATCTATTGGCTATAGTAAAGACGTTTAAGCAGAAAAATAATTAAAAAATTCGAAAAACAAAGTACTAATTAAAGTTATGTTACGTTCGTTGCGGCGGTACGGAGGCGTTTGACCTCACACAGCTAGCTGAATTGTTATTAATTAGGCAAAGACTTTGTTTTTGGTTTCGCGAAATGTAATTTCTTAATGTATAATATATTTTATTCAAAATGTATAAATTATAGCTGTTTCCCGCGACTTCGTCCGCGTCAACTGATGGCGCAATAATGCATTAATTTCGATCAAATTTGATTACCATAAAAAAGGTTATAGTGAGTCAATCTTTAAAGATAGACATACTGTCGCAGACATTTTCTAGATACTTTAAGGAGAACTTCATACATATTTTGGGTAACTTGAACCGTTTACGCAGCGCACGCAACGGAAGCCCTTGAATATGAACAATTTTCTTCGTTTTTTCCACATTTTCCACTGATTCTTTGCTCTTATTGGTCACAGCGTGATGTTATATAGCCTAAAGCCTTCCTCGATAAATGGACTATCCAACACAAAAATAATTTTTAAATTTGAACCAGTAGTTCCTGAGATTAGCGCGTTCAAACAAAGAAACAAACAAACAATCTCTTCAGCTTTATAATATTAGTATAGATTTTCTGCCTAAATGTCTTTACATAAGCAGTAGATCGTATGCCCAAAATATTGAAGTGTTTCCTTTGCTATGCGTTTTCATTTAACATTACTATGTAAGCAACCGTGTACCTACGCTTATAATAATAATCAAAAGAACGATGAGAATCCGCTGTCCCAGTTACCACATTAAATACAGATCCAATTGAATCTAGACGTAAATAAAATTCTCTTCATTCTTTTTTCTTCAATCTTTAGTACATGTGTAACTGAGCTTTGCATGGAGTTCTAATAGATTAAAAAAAAACATACAAATATTCGTCTAACCGGTATTCGAACCCGAGATACACAAGAGCCAACAACACAAAACCAAAAGAACACTTAAACGTTCAAACTTGCCGACTACTATAGTCACTTGACCTAATCACGGATGAAAAGACATAAGCATAAGACTGAGAGAATGACGAGATGAATAATACATACATACATACATATAATCACGCCTCTTTCCCGTAGGGGTAGGCAGGAACCGCCTCTTTCCCATTGGGGTAGGCAGAGACCACTTCTTTCCACTTGCTACGATCCTTACATACTTGTTTCGCTTCGTCCACTTTCATTCTTACCATCCATTCCTCCTCTTACATTGAATGTAGCGAAGCGGCTCTCCATGGGCCACTTTTCGCCTCCGCGAAAATGAGTAATAATAAATAAAAAAACGTTATATAAGTTTAAATTGGTTACTTAGGATATTGCCATATGTTGGTAGCCACCATAATGTATGTAAATCTATGGCGGCCGGCACCATGGTTACAGAAAAAGATCCCTGATGTGGAAAAATCATTGGAAGGGTTTGAATGGATTGGATTTGAGCGGCCAAAAGCAGATGGAAGTTATTATATTATGCGCCCAGGACATGTGATCTCTAAGGTTGTACAAAATCAATACAAAAATAATTATTAAAATGTCGATAGATAAAATAACATTGCGATCAAAAAGGTTTTAAAGAGGAAGTAAAGAATAAAAAAAAAACATCAATACGAACAGCTGCGTTAGGGCAATGACCTAAACAGCGCCATAAAGAGCGTAATGTCATTTTATATTTTTTGAATTTTAATTATGTTTCAGCAGGTTTAAGCCTAAACTTCTTGACTTGATAAGCAGTTTAATATATGCCCAAAATATTCGTAATTGATTTTGACAACATTGACATTGATATAACAACTTTTAATATTAAGTAGAGGGGCAATTCTGCTAAATAAAACCTGCATTAATACAATTACAATCAAGTCCCGACACGCTCAAACTCTCAAAAGGTGTTTTTATGAATGTTAAACCAACGTGAAACGCGCTCTGATTGGTCGAAAAGTCATAAAATCCGTTCATGGTAACATGTCGCTACGTTTTCAATCCAAACTAAGTAAAATTAAGTCTACTTTAAATACAAGAATTGAGAGTTAGGTTCAAGTTGTTTTGAATCGCCAATATTTTATATTTGGAACTTTATTAAGGGTTGGTCTCACTGGTGGACAACAGTAAGAGCCTAGCAACTGCAACATCTCTATCCGATAAATACCACGGCCTCACAGATAACCATTGTTAAATTATGCTTCCGTTGTGTTTTACGGGTAGAGTAGGGCCTTTTTTTTCCGGGGGGAAAATGCTTTACGCATACCACCCAGGCGCAGGGGTCACCCAAGTGGTGATGTGGGACTCATGGTATACCCACTAAAAACCCCCCCATCTTCCTCCTCGCCGCCCTCTGACTGGGCCACGGGAACGATACACACATCCGCGACCCCGCCGGCGGCAGCCGCCTACAAGCGGCTCCATCATGAAAGCCCGAAGGCCCTCCACGATGGACGCACCAGATGGTATTAGGTGCGCCTCCCTCCTCGGCCTCCACCAGTACTGTAGCAGACTCCCCCTGAGTCTGCTACTAGGAGGCCATGGGTACCATATAAACTGGTGCCCGGTGGCAGATCAGGTCTGTGGTTCTGCCACCGACCACACCTCGGTCGCAGAGGATAGGGCAAGCGGCGCACCGCAATACCGACATGCGTCTTCCTCTGCGGCCCCACCAACGCCGTTTCGACGGAACGGCCCCGCCAGCTCGCAGGGGGTTGGGAGAGTGGCGTATCGTAATACCATCACGCCTCTCCCCCTGCGATCCCTCCACGGCCGCAGAAGATAGGGAGAACGGCGCACCGTAATACCGGCACTCCTCTTCTTCTGCGGTCCCACCTCCACGCGCGTCCTCTGCGGGCATGTTCAGCCTGCTGGGAGCGCCCTCCTCGGGCCAGCCGGCGGCAAACAGGCCGGCCCCGGTTGCCTCTTAGCTTCACCGTGGGTGACCAGTCCACGGTTACTAAGCCCCACCGCCACGACAAGGCGTGCAACCATCGGGGGGGGGGGGGGGGGGGGTAGAGTAGGGCCTAGGGGTGTTACCGTTTTATACACTGGAAAATCCCATTTTATCTATACTAATAATAACGAGAAAAAGTTTGTATGTTTGTATTCAATAATAGTCTACGAAACTACTGGACCGATGTTGATGAAATTTGGTACAGATTTAGATTAGACTACGAGGAAGGACCTAAGCAAATGTTTATCGCGGCAAAATGTACGGTTACAGCGGGATTTTCTTATGCGCGCACGAAGTCGCGTATAACATCTAGTAGTAAATTAATTGTGCAGTCACCAACATAGGACCAGCCGTATACAGTAACCAGTAAAATAGATATTAATCCTTAATTTAGTTTGTTAAACAATAATTTGCCCGAAGCACTTCACAAATAAAGAGATAATCGCGCTCTTGATTAATTTGCTGTTGGAAACTTGTTCCGGAATTAAAAAGAAAATAAAACTTCGCAGCTATAAACTTTGGCGGGTTTTACTTTTATGACCGTCTTTTGTTTTTCGCGAACGACAAAAGGAATTCTTAGGGATACACTTATAGTATAATAATAATAGATTAAAATAAATTTTCCTACTACTATTATAAACGTCAAAATAATATGAATTACTAGCTGTTGCCCGCGGCTCCGCCCACGTAAATACAGTATGGATGACTATATTTTTTCGGGATAAAAAGTAGCCTGTTTTAATCCAGTGCCTGAACTACTAAAGATACCAAAGATTGGTATGGAAGCTTAGGGTCTGGGATTAAAATAGAAGGCTACATTTTATCACGAAAAAGTAGCGTGAAATATGTTTTATATTATGCTGAACTTATTTGACTAGATTTCATTACAAGAGCCACGCTAGCCAATACTTGACTCGCATTTTCTACTTCTAGTCTGTTACATTTTGCCTTTATTGCCCGTATCTGTTAAAATATGATCATAATAAAAATCCTCATTTTATACACCCACAAGAAATAACAAAATATAATTGCGTTCGAGTTCGCAAACAAAATTTCGTAAATTGGCAATGACAAAAGCCAACTTCGTTGCCGCGAGTTTCGCGTATGTAATAATTGGGGTTTGCTTTTTTAATTTACGCGTAAATACATTTTCGATATTAACTGTTAAAAACTTGTGCTGTTAAGTGTTCTATAACATGAATTTCTGTAGAGTGTTGGATGTAGGTAATATTAGGGTATTCTTACACTAGGGGTTCCAAGTTTTAAGTTAACGGAACACCAAACAAATACCTTTTATTTCACCTACTGATTAGGGCAGATCACCCACAGAATGGTGAGTCCTGTGCCCTAGTCAGGGCTGAATTCTTGCTAATTACCTAGTAATGGTAGTTACAAGTATTATCTATCTATCTAGCTAAGCTAACTGACTGATGTATCAACGCACAGGCCAAACCCTTGAGGCTAGAAATTTGAAATAGGCTAGTTTCATCTATCAAAATCAAACGATATAAATTTGTTATTTATATAGTTTCTATCGTAAGAAATGCGAATACAAGACTATTTAGTTATATAAATATGCGATTTATTTATAATTTCGAAAATAAAACTGTAGTTTTACTAACTGTATGTCACGTGTCCGAAAACGCCAGCCGCCATATTTTTCTAGTAAGTGACGTCATAAGAACATAATCAAATCGAATAAAGAACAGCGAAAGTTAAATCTGAAGTTCATGCACTACACACGACCTATGAAAAATTTATTTGTTTCTGTTCTTATGACGTCACGAACTCACGATAATGGTGGCTGTCGTTTTGGCGCAAAAAAATATCGTTTAAATTTTAATATTTTTTTCTTTGCATTAAGCGATATTATTTCCAGGAAATAAATATACTAGTTGTTAATCGGATCGTTACGAACATTTTGAAATATATTTGAAAAAAATATAGAATAGCCTATTATGCACATGTATTTCTCATATTGCGTAGGCATCCACTAAGGAAGGATTTTTCAATATTCAACACTAATTTAATAAATTAATGCTAGTTTTGGATTACTTTTATGTTAGTTGATACTAGGTACCTAATTCAGCCCTGACTAGGGCACAGAATGTATACATTAGCCAAATTTTAGTATGTATTTATAAACTTATAAATAATATACTTATCCCCTGTCTTATTATTTCAGGAATCACTGAAATTGGCATGAAGAATTCGATTCTTCACGCAATGTCAATGCTTGTTATTTTGTGCTTTAAAAAATCGTCATTATTCAGAATCTCAACCCAAAACTTACGAATATTAGATGGGACAAGACAAACATACTTTAATTTTCTTTCTGGGTTAAGAGGAATAATCTTTTTGTATATACTTTTTGTATAGCACTGGTGAGATGGTATACTAAAAGAAATTTAACTTCAGAATTTAGAATGGTCCCAGTATCAATCAATCAATCAATAAATAAAGCAAACAACAACAACGTAATCGTGACGATATCGAATGAGAATTGTATGAAAATCTTGACAGTGCAGAGCCCATGCAATTTTCATTCGATAACGAAACGAACACGTCGCAGTCAATTGTTTGTCCAACAGGAATACAGTCACTTAGTTTTGAATATGATTTTCCTTTACACTTCACACCAGTGGACTTACTACTGTGAAGTATAAAAGAACATCTCTTGTCTCTGGTTAAAATATCGATTAAACTAGTGATGTTACCACCGGCACGTCGGCCAATCCAATTAGAGCTTCCACGATAAACTCTACCGGTTACTATATCCATTGGACTGCCTTGGACTAGCCCGAGAGGAGTTAAGCAAGGACCATGCTCAAAAATAAAATTTAGACTACTCGTATGCACATTGTAATAAGATACTCTTTTGCGTAGCATTATTTTCTATACTCATGTAGAAGACGGTGTTTGCAAGATATTTTTAAATACCTTTTAAAATATTGTACAAATCATAAAACAGTTCGGATTATGTTGAAATTTAATATTTATATTAATTATTTAACAAAAAAATATGTATGGTGCTGCACAAAATTTTACGTTGTAAGGAGATTATGAGATTTTTAAGAGGTGATTTTATGATTTTTTAACTCAGGAAATATATATTTTTTAATGTGTCTTAAAACCTGTCAAGGATTGTGTACTTTATCCCTTAATTTTTCCACTTTGTAATTGAACTCTGACTAGGTAGACTAGGTGACAGGAAATGACAAAGTAGAATATGACCTCGCCTTAACGGTGATATTATTTAAACGATAACCTACATTTAAAACTTTAAATTAACACAATATGTATTATATATATTATGTTTTGTAAAATCAATTAATGAAAATTTGGAAAATCACTTGTTCCGTTTTCACAACATAATTACCAGCTGTTAGGTGAATCAGCTAACAGAGTGAGGTCAGTGACCTCAGCAGTCAGCAGTGCCAGAGGTGGAAACACTTTATAAACCACTTTGGAAGCCGATTACTCGAAAATGGTTGACTTTGTAAAAAAAGTCATACAGTATGAAACCTTGACGATGGGTTAGAATGAAAAAATATTTTTCATCCCCATTTCACATGTATGAGCCACCTGTATATATAAATTTATGATTCTTTTATGATACCAAAACCGAGATCTCACATTATATAACTATACAAAATTTCATCTATTTATATTCATAATTACAGAAGCTAGAAGGCTGGACAGACAGACGAACGGACAGAGCGAAACTATAAAGGTTCCATGAGTATTACGGAACCCTAAAAGGAGCATCTAAAAGCTGTTAATAATGAAAAACGATTAAATCCTTCCAGCCTGGAAAGTGTTTTGTAAAATCATTAATCTCAAAGCTCTTTATTGCTTCACTTTTAAAAGAGCTTTCCATGTTTACTATGCTAAGACTTAGCGCCAGAATGTTAAAGCTGAAAATTCTGAACTCGCTGTAAGAACCGAATTACTTGATGTTCAACATAAATCGATTTAAATCGACTTTTTAGGGGAAGTGAAAAGATTTTAAAACTAAAGATAGGCTATGACGTAGGTACATTTGACAGAACAAAATATCTTCATACAAGAAAAAGTTACGCCATCTTGATTTCAATGGTGAAATATGGACCTCAAATGTCAAAATGGCCCCAAACAACCCCAAAAGTGGGGCAATTTAAGTGAGGACAGTTTTTTTCATAATCTATAATAATTATGTAATATACCTACTTCTATGTGTAAGTGTTAATAATGAACCAAAATTAAAAATATATAACCCTGCTACGTTAACTATAAATTCTATGTTCCCGGACTACTATTATTAATTATAACTAGTCTAAATTGATTTGGTTAGGTTAAAATGTAACCAAATTATGAATATATTTTATACTCTATTATTAGGGTTGGAACTCCGTGGCTTAGTGGGTAGACCGTTTGAATCACACCGGAGAGAGTGCAGGTTCAATTCCCAGGTTGTAGGATGTACCAATGAGACTTTACCAGATCTCAAGTACATAATACGGACGCTCTAAACGTCGGTGAAGGAAAACATCGTGAGGAAACCCGCACATGGTTAGCCCTACATGTATTGACCAGTTATTCCTCTGGACTAGGCTAACTGTGTTGTGAGAGTGTATGTGCTTGGGCAACCAACATTAAAAAAAAAATCCAACTGTCCCCAGGCACTGCAGTATTTCAAGAGTGGTTACTTTGCTCGGAGAATACTGTATAAATCATTCAATAACGGATGAAAAGGGCTAAGTTTTTTATTAGGGTTGATCCATGGAGCTAAATCAAATTGATCAGTCGCGATACATCAGATTTCGTTAGTAAAGATGTCGCTTTACAATCTACCCTAATCCCATTCATCATTACGAGATATTATACGTTGTACGTTTTCCTTTAATATATCTATTTTCAGTATTGACAATAGGTACTAGGTTAAAAATAGTAGGTAGGGACCGAATGCCCTAATTAGCTGGGAGAAATCTATATTCTTTCACACTCGTTTTGTGTGTATTTCTCAGTTCGAGCCCATTCCAGATGGAGAGCTTCTAGGAAATTTAGAGCAGGTGTTTGAGGCAAGCTGAAATCTTGTCCTATACTTGACATGTCGTAGTTACGGAACCCTCCATAATAAGTCGTGGCATGCCCTTGTTTAGGTTTTTATCCTAGAGTCTTATGCCCAGAGTATAATGTTTAAGTTTTTAAGTTTATGTCGTGTTATTATCTTGTTAACATTTTTTCTGTTTACTTTTACACTGGTCTGGGAAGGTTAAAGTTCCAACTAAATTACCTGGCTTTTTTTTTCTCCAAATCCTTAAACATTATACTAACACTACATCAAAATATCAAATTGCCTCAAGCATGTTTTTTGGGGATTAAATTCACTTTTCAATTTTTTTTTAAATTTCTAACCACCTGCATTATCATATTCAGGTACAATAGGAGAAGTATAGGACAAGGTTTCAGCTTACCTCAAACACCTGCTCTAAATTTCCTAGTAGCTCTTGAGCTATTCGTCTCGTCTTTTTAAGGTTTCAACGGTAAATTCTCTCTCGGTTTTCGGCTCGTGTTTTCCATTTCCGCAGATTGACGCTAGAATATGTATCGCGACACAGATTTCTAATTAGTTTAGTTTCTGCTAATGATCGGTAATCAACGAGGAGGCGGGGCATATTCGTTCACGTCGTACGGAGCTACGTCACTTAATACCGTATACATGAGGCGTTACTAATTAATACTTTACTCGCATATAAACTCTATTTCCTAGGAGTAGGGAACACAATCTTCTGATTAATTTCGTTGCGGGTCCCAAGACAGACTTAGCACGTCCCTCGGGCACCACTGAGATCATATCAAAGGGTTTTTTGTGGTTGGTTACCATTGTAGATCCTAGCTATACAGGAGTTGCAGTGGTGGGTGTGGTGGGTCAATTGCCTTTTAAAAAAAAGTAAACTATTGAAAATAACTGTAAGTAAATATTTGTAAATGTGACTGACATTCAATTATTTTTTACCCGACTGCTTAAAGATAGAAGGATTTGTGGTGTTCATAAAACTGTACTTAAAAATTAGTGCACTCTTCACTGATACAGCACCATGGTTGTAAGTGATTCTAGATCAAAATCTACACTAATATTATAAAGTAATATTTGTTTGTATGTTTGTTTTTTTGTTTGCAATAAGTAGGCTCCGACACTATTGGACCGGTTTTGATGAAATTTGGCACAGATTAGACTATGAGGAAGGACATAGGCTACTTTTTTTCGTAAAAAAATCAGCAATTATCACAAATATTAACAAAAGGCAATATCTAGTATTTTAATATCAAAACAAAACATTAAAATCGAAGCTCATAACTTTGTAATTTTGAATCTTAATTAAACGAAGTTGAACTCAGATAATAGCTGGTAGGCACTTAAATGAGATTCAATTATTTTCTCTTAATATAAAGTGAGTTCGCAAGTATTTAAATGACAACAATAACGGCCTGGCCACAAGCTCAGCGTTCGATACCAATGAAGTAATACCACAATAATACGGAGATATTTCTTATTTAACTGCAAATTCTTTCGTAATTTTTGCTTATGTTTCAGATGCTGAATCTGAAGCAAGATTCAACAATGCATCCTGTTTAAAATTATAGATTCGTAATAACATTGTAACTTGAGTGTACAAACAATAAAATTCGAGTCAGACATATCAATAAGTTTTTATTTTTTTATTTACTAAAACAAACTACAGTCTTAATAAATTAATGGCCATGTTTTTCAGTGTGTAATAATTTAACAATCACCTATAGCTCACACACTCTTATACGAGTATAGAAACTCACACTCACACTGTCTTCTAAACGTGAGATTCTGTAATTGGCTAGACAGCCAATTACAGAATCTAACGTTATCTCATGCTAAGACTTGTAATTTATTGTTAATTTTCGCTGTTCAATCAGCTGTGATTAAATAAATAAAATAATGAAATATCCTTTTAGCCATTTATTGCAATAATTATGGTCGGGATATTTTAAATTTTCCTAAAATTTTATATAATATTCAATGTTGCCCGCGACTTTGTGTGCGAAAAAGTTAATTTCGCGGAGACAGTACATTTTGCCACAATAAAAAGTAGCCTATGTCCTTCCCCGTGGTCTATTCTATATCTGTACCAGTACCAGTTTCATCAAAATCGGTCCCGTAGTTTCGGAACCTATTCAATGCAAACAAACAAACTTTTCCTATTTATTATATTAGTATAGATATAGTATAGATATTATAATAGGCTAGTTGACAAAAAAAAGATTTTTCATCTATTCAATGCTAGACAACATGATAGTAAACAATTTAAAACCCAATTTTATAAATCTTAAAAATTAACGAAGATACAAACAATTTAAATTAACAATAAGAAAGAGAGCGATATATCGGCCTGTGACGTCACGTCCGCGTCGTGCCACCGCCATACAATTGTCTTTATGCAATGTATGGCGGTAGCACGGCGTGACGTCACAAATCGTTTTGAGAGAAAGAGACGGGCAATACTTTTTATTTGCTTATAATTCTTTATCGCGTCAACCTAAATAACTTTTTCTTTTATATTTATGTATCGCTATTCAACAATTTTAAAATTTAATTGGTAATGAATGTGATATTCGACTTTAGGACACAACCCTGTCCATCACTGTTTTGGTAAACTTAAATCAAACTCGTAATAATTTTCGTAATTATTGTTTCTTTATGCATTTTTTTGTGATTACAGTTAGCGGAAATCAAATCCATTTACAAAACTGTAAACAGAATAGTGTATCACTTAGCTCACAAAACAAATTGTATTGTTGCCAATACAATTTGTTTTGTGAGCTGAGTGCCAGTTTTTATCATTAATCGCCGCGAAGAAGTTAACTACAATTTGTATGGCATTGAAACAACACCTCTAGTGGCAAACAATGGTAACTAATACGATTCCATACAAATTCTTCACGGCGAATAGAGACAAAAAATGGCACTTAGCACTGGGCCTCTAGTCAAGATGCATTCGATAATTTAGACGGCGAACTTCGAAATAAAAAATGCATGGGATTTGGCATAAGTCATCGCTAAGTGACAAGTCGCTTGCGAGGACTTATGTCAAATCCCATACATTTCTGTTTTCGAACTTCGCCGTCGAAAATATCGAATGCATCTTGACTAGAGGCCCAGATTAGACTTTTCTATTAACCGCTCGCGCTCGCCGCCCCGTGCGTAGCGGTATTGGGAATTCTAAAACGCCCGGGGGACAAACTATAAAATCGATCCCCACGAAATACGTTCGCATAAAAATTACAAAGTCCCAGCGGGACACAATCGATATGCAATGAAAACAAAGGAACGGTGAAAACGGTTTCTTTTCTTTTGCTAACGTTCGGATATTGCGGTTGGGTACCGGTAGGAGGAAAAATGACATTTTGCTGTTGGTATTTAAACGAGCGCACGATGTTTTAGGGAAATAGACAAATAAGAATAACAGTGTGTGACCAAATAGAAAGTCTGTTTCATATTTTGGGTAGAGTAGACCATTGTGTTTTAAACACTTCGGATTATGTCGCGGTGCACTTTTCTTTTTCCCGACGTTTCGGCTACTTTCCAGCAGCCGTGGTCATGGTTTTGCGTGAATTGGAACACAAATAATAATTGAAGAATCTTCGGGTCGTTTGAACAACTTCAATAAATAAGACAACCGACACCTCAGTTCTCCCGTGACCACGGCTGCTGGAAAGTAGCCGAAACGTCGGGAAAAAGAAAAGTGCACCGCGACACAATCCGTAAGTGTTTAAAACAATTAACAATATTCGCGTAAACATAATAAATCAATAGAGTAGACCAGTTTAACAGCCTTCCCGGTCCAGTAGTTTAGAGCTTGGCTCTCGACTCGGAGGTTGTGGGTTTGATTCCTGCGTTGGAACAACAAAAACTATTGCTTCCAAGTTTGGTTAGGACAATAATCACATGATTGTCTGTCAAGAAAGATGATCCATCGGATAATATAAGTAAAAAGTGGAATCTGCGCCCGACCTCTCGCCAGTCGTGTCCGTTATCTATCCCACTAGGTTTCCAGAGCAATGAAAGAGAGAGTGCTCCTGTGTACAGCGCACATACTTGGGCACTATAAAATGACTCGTGCGTATAACTGGAGCGCCGTAGTAGGACTGCTTTCAATGAGACCGGCCTTCGTAGCCGAAATCGGTGTGGGGAGTTATTATTATATAGACCCCAATCTACCCATTCAATGGAATACAATTGGAAATTGACCATTTTTATTGGTACAATACAATACTGCGCACACACGATTCGTTGGCAATTAAAAAAAGCATTTCAACCAATTGGCACGTCACGTCCAATGTTCTTATAACAATAAAAAACCTCGAGCGTTCTTTACTAGCAGTTAATATTCATTAACGTAGAAACAATATGGCGAGTGTAAACTGTTTCAAACGGCCTACACTTTTCAGGTTTATTCCGATGGCTCAATCGACCCCATTCTCCCCTATCGTTTACGGCGCGCTGAACTCGTGGTCAGATAAAGTTGCAGGTGGCTATTTTTGAAGTTTGCGTAGTAACTTAAAAAATGGCCACCTGCAACTTTATCGAACCATTTTGATACATCTGTCTGCATAAAGCACCAAAAATTGCTTTATCTTGTATAAGATTTCCTCCATTCTCTATTTACCGAATGGCTAGCCGCACACACACCATATTAATGGCAATAATTCTCATATTGACAATAATATTCCTTGTGTGCGAGCCATATTGTCTTATTTTGTATGAGTGTTGACTAGTATTGACAAATTTATTCTGTTAATAATTTTAACGTTCTGCAACCAACGGGTATAACTATTTACCCATTCGTGCCGTTAATAAAAATATTATTAAATTGCTCAGTCCATTCTCTATGTCTGTGGAATGTGCATTAGGATCTGTTTAATTTCTCGAAGTCAAGCTGAAGTCAATTATCGGTCAATATTGTGTGGCCATGTATTAATGCACCAGTGAACAACCTCTGTTAGGTTAAGTGTTGTGTGAAATGGGATGTAATACTATAATGAGCAATTATAGAGGCGAAAAGCGGACCATGGAGAGCCGCTTCGTTACGTTGAATGTAAGAGGAGAAATGGATGATAAGAATGAAAGTGAACGAAGCGAAGCAAGTATGTAAGGATCGTAGCAAGTGGCAAGAAGTGGTATCTGCCTACCCCTACGGGAAAAGAGCGTGATTATATGTATGTCTGTATGTAATACTAGATGTTGCCCGCGAGGTAAAAAGTAGCCTATGGTACATGGCAACGGCATAGAGTAGACCACTGGAAAGGACCCTGTGGTCTATGCACTTGAGCAATTACACAAAAATATATCCAGTAATTTCGTAGTCTATTCAATGTAAACAAACAAATAATCAAATCTTCCCCATTTTTACAATAGTGCAGATAAATAGGAAGTGGGTTCTTATGATGGACTTACACAATGGACGAACAATTTGATAAACTAGCAAGTCCTTTTGTTTTCCAGTTCCTCTTCGAGCCGAAGCTGTTTGTGATAACCAAGCTGCTTGTCTAGCATGTGAAGACGCTATTAAAGTGCAAAACACAGGAGACAATATCCTACTACTATTATAAATGTGAAAGTTTGTGAGGATGGATGGATGGATGGATGTTAATCTTTCACGCAAAAACTACTGAACGGATTTCGATGAAATTTTACGTATGGTAGTAGTTTAGGTTCTGGATTAAAATATAGGATACTTTTTATCCCGAAAAAGTACAGTGTCCTAGTGGGCTACAGTATTTACACGGGCGGAGCCGCGGGCAACAGCTACTTATGAATATTTCAGTGAGACTTTATCGAACGTTCCTCGAGCTACTTGTGAGAATAGGTGTCGCCCATGGGGACCTCCTCGTTGTAGTTTTCCTGCCAAGAATATGTAGGCATACTTAAGTGGACCTGAAAACTATAGCTTTTCTTTAAAAGTTTTTACTTCAATAAACAGTATCAAAAATTTTAGGTACAGAGCAATCCCGACATTGTCAAGCAGTTACCGAGGTGATGATAATGGTTTATAGCTAAGAACCATCCAACATACACACACAGAAAGAAAGAAAGAAGATTTATTTTCAGTTGTGAACTTTCAGAGTTACTGTGAGTAAGGCACAAAAAATTACTGCTGTAAATAAAAATAGGAAAAATAGGACACACACACACACAGACAGAAACGTCAAAATTATATACGCATAAATACTCCTGTTTATGCGTGAGGGGTTAAAAAATAAATTATTTATAAGTTACAAGCTGTCCCGACACACGTTATTCTGTCTTAAATATGAACTGGAATAAATAAATGATTACATTTACATTGCAACCTACGTCCTAGTCCTTACACCTACACCTACTCCTACAACATAACCTTTTCTAATATTTCTCACTAAACAGTGAGAAATATTGGAAAAGGTTATGTTAGCCTATATATAGCCTTTCCTGAACTTCCACAATTTTTTCAAGACCAAAATTAGCCAAATCAGTCCAGCTGTTATTGAGTTTTGAGTCTCTCGAAAACGGGATAAAAAGTATATGTCCTACTCCTGGGTTTGAGTTACCTTCCCACCAATTTTCAGCCAAATGTGTTCAGCCGTTCTTGAGTTGTAAGTAGTGTAACTAACACGACTTTATTTACATATTACATAGATTTGCAATTCTGTATTTAAAACCATTACATTTGATTAAAAGCAACGATTTCTGGAAGTTTCGAGAGATAAAAGTAAAGAGAATTCGGTAACTCTTGCCTATAAATTTCTGATAAGGTCCGAATTGAATGTCAATAAAACTTTCCAGACCGTCCCAGTATGGTTAACTAAGATTTTTCTAAAAAAAGATACTTGTACAGAAATAGACGAAGAAGTTTTATTTAGACTACAGGTCGAAAAATTTGTTGCCTCCCGTCCAGCTGATTTCTTTAAGGAGGGCATCAATAAATTGCCACTGCGTTGGCAAAGATACATTGTTTGCATGGGTGATTACTTCGATTAATACAAATAAAAAATACTTACATGAAAAAAATTCGTTTAATTTTTTTTCATACAAAACGGCAATTTCATAGGAAAAGACGTAATCTTAAGTCGCAACCAAATGATGCCGAAGCAAAGGTTTTGTTCAAATTCATGGCACAATTATTGGAATAGGCGTATTTCTGTATATTTTTGTTATTAGGCTTAAGATTAGGTTACGATGGGACTGACTTACGCTATGCGTCAAAGTCCCTAAATAAATAAAGAATAAAAAAAAATAAAAAAAATTACTCTATGCCTGAGGTAAGCTTACTTTATTATAACAAAAATCAATTCCCTATTCTTAGCTTATAATAATTATTACCATAGATTATAAAGTTAAATACATTATTACTACCTTCATTCAATTTTGCCACACCATTCGGGTTGCGGATTGCGATTGGTAAACAACTTTTTTTAAACAAAGCAAAAAACAAAAAGAATGCAATGGGATTCATTCCTCTTTTATGTTCATTTACAATTTTTTGCATAATCGGTTTTTATTTTTTGGCGACATTTAAATTGTAAATATCGTATAACTTTATTGAACGATGAAAATATCATACAATTCATTTACATATTTTAGTCCGGTATAATCTGATACATTGTATCGATATACGAGTACAAAAAAGGATTAAGTTACAGCTCGGACCTGGATTAAATTTTGTATCATAATAATATGTATTAAGTATACGTAGATTTAAATAGATGCAGTTGTATAGATAATTTTTCGGGTTCCGTACCCAAAGAGTAAAAACCAAACCAAAAGCATGTCAGGATACGTCTAAGGAGGGTTCCGTAACTGTAAATGCGTAATAAGTTTTTTTAAATTAGTTCAAAAGTTACTGTCAAATTTGGTTCAAAATAATTTTCCTAAAGAGATTTTAGCATGATCTACCAGCACAGAAAAAGTTTCAAGTTTCTTAGTCTTATAGTTTAGAAATGCCAGGGGGGGGGGGGGGCAACTTATAAATCTCTTTGAAGGCAGAACAGATAGACAGACAGACGGACGGACAGAGCGAAACTAAAGACTTCGCTGTCTGTCTATCCATCCGTCTATCTGACATAAGGCTGTATCTCATGAACCGTAAGAGCTGGAGAGTTGAAATTTTCACAGTAGGTGTATTTCTATAGCCACTATAACAACTAATACTAAAAACCGAGTAAAAGAAATATTTAAGTGGAACACCCGTACAACAAACGTGTATTTTTTGTTTTGTACGGAACCCTTCGAGCACGAGTCTGACTCGCACTTGTTTAGTTTTGTACTGCATATACTAGAGTAGATATGCCGTAGTTTACATGCAAGAAGGTAAGTTCTTTTAAAGATCAGACACCACTCCAAACTTGCGGTTTGACGGTGTATATACTAGCGCTGCAGACTAGGAGTTAAAGCGAAGCGAATTTTTTAATACGTTCATAAATAAAATATAGCAAACTCAAAATAAGGTCCAACACGCTTATCATGACCATCATAAAAATGCGTGCTGTTTTCACAAGAATGCATGTATATAATTATGCCTCTACCGTAGGGGTAGGCAGAGACCACTTCTTTCAATTTGCTACGATCCTTACATACTCGTTTCGCTTCATCCACTTTCATTCTAACCATCCATTCCTCCTCTTACATTCAACGTAGCGAAGCGGCTCTCCATGGGCCACTTTTCACCTCCGCGAGAAACGAGACGTGTTGGGTGGCGAACCACATCGCCGCCATTTTGGATAATTAAATTATTTTTATGATTATACATTGCGTTCCCACGGATTGGCGAAGAGGGTAGGAATAGGCAAAGAGAAGGATAGGTGGTGTGGAAAGGAAGATTGGTAAGTTAAGAGTGGGAAATAGGAAATGTAGGATATTACCGCCCAGGACAGTAATAGCTAGGGAAGCCGGAATCGTATACCCGTATACTATACCACAACTACCGGACAGGTAAGTTGGGATGAGTATCCCATGACTCCCTACACAAGTATAAACATAATATTGACAGATAATATGGACAAAATGACAGATTTCACGAAGGAAAGCATTGGTCGTGCAAATAACGCACAAATTCTTTTTATCACAGCAGATATAATATTATATTACTAGCTACCTACACACGTTGTTCTATCTTAAATATGAACTGGAATGAATAAATAACTACAGCTACAACGCAACCTACGAGTCCTAGTCCTACACATACACCTAATCCTACAACCTACGCCTTTTCCAATATTTATCACAATAAACCTTCCCTGAACTTCCACAATTATTTCAAGACCAAAATTAGCCAAATCATTCCAGCTGTTTTCGAGTTTTAGCGAGACATATTTTTGTCTTAATAATACATAATACTACGTTTTATGTCACGTGATACGTCTCTCGGGAACGGGAAAAAAGTATTCTGCGTCCGTTTCTTGGTTTTAAGCTATCTCTCTACCAATTTTCAGAGAAATCGGTTCATCTGTTCTTGAGTTATAAATAGTGTAACTAACGCGTCTTTCTTTTTCGTCTTTCAAGAAAGACGTGTTATTATGCATATTTACGTTGGGAATATAAGGGTTAATTTACACTCAAGAATTTTGCTGCGCTGCGCTTAGACTCTATGCTAGTATGAATTGACCTTTATTTAGCGAGACGAATTGTGCTAGGGGAGCCGTTATAATTTGTCTATTTATTTCCAACTAGATGTTGCCCGCGTCTTCATGCGCGAAAAGGTTAATTTCGCAGAAATCGTACATTTCTCTGCGATAAAAAGTAGCCTATGTCCTTCCCCGTGGTCTACTCTACATCTGTGCCAAATTTTATCAAAATCGGTCCAGTAGTTTCGGAGCCTATTCGATTCAAACAAACTCCTCTTTATTACAATATCAGTATATTGAGGAGACGGTTCCTCACCTGTTACTCGAGTGCCCAATTTTTGCACACAATAGATATGATATTGAGCAAAAATTGGGCATAGCGATGACGGGTGAGAGCCTACCTTCCTTCCTGGGGGAAAAGAGGAGAGAGGTGTTTCTCTCATTCTGTAAGAGAGTGGTGCAAACGGTAAATAAAAGACATTGTGATCTGTGATATTAGGTAAGCTGTGATATTAGGGTTAGTTGATTGTTGTGCCGTAGTTTTAGTTTGATTATTATCATTGTATATTGACATTTGTATATTGTTTTAGGTTGATAATTTATTGTAATTTTATTTTGACATTTTCTGGATTGACATTTTACTTGTAATTTTATTGTAATTTATTTTTGACATTTGATACAAAATGAAAACAAAATTGAAACAGAACATAAAATAGTAAAAAACAAGCCCTGACAACGTTAGGGGGACGGAGAAAAAAAAAAAAAAAAAAAAAAAAAAAAAAAAAAATCAGTATAGATAAAAACCACCATTGTACTCGTATAATGTACTTTAGCACAAATCTGTAAAAGTATCACTCTAATAGCTTGAATGGCTTCGGCCAAGACTGCCCCGAGTCCAGACCATATCTTGGAAAGTGGTTAATGACGTAACACGTAAATAAATATTATTTACGACGTAATAACCGTATTCTCCGCGTAATAAATAACTTTAACGCCTGCGTAACGGACTTTCGCCGTGTCGATAAATTTTATAGATTTTCCCTTATTTATTGTTTGTAACACGGAAACGCCATTTAAACTAATAGATTTATGTAAAAACCGTTCCTGTCAAGATATTACGCATAAGTTAGGATCATAATTAGGTATAACGTAAATATTCAGCACGGCTTTTTGGTTAATTTATGCCTGTGAGTTGATAAATGCTTACATAAAGGTTTGTAAGAATAATAACTGCAGATGTTATGACGTTTGGCGTTAAGGAAAAAAATAAGTCAAAAAAAAATCTAGCAACGAAACGAATTTTCGCTGCTGACAATGGTGTCAGTGGTCAATAGTGACTTCACACTATCAGATAAAAGACGTTTTGAAATCAGCCGTAAGGTCGATCAGCTGACAGTGTGAGGTCAATAGCCTCCCCAAGTAACATTTTGGTAATAGGAATAAGAGCTAAATGAGCTACTTATGAGAAACTTAAAAAGCTAAGGTTCTATAAAAGGTCTAACAACTAGTAGTATAGCGCGCTATAACTATCTTATAACCCTGGATTGGGCCCACAATTTTAGAGCTTAAAGTGACATAATAGTTGTAGAAAAGTGATAAAAAGGTGTGAATAAAGAATTACAATAGTGCTATTGAAGTAGTATTCACCATTTTAGGTGTATTATAAGCTATACACAGGTTACAACTGCACCCTTTAGTAATAAATAATTTATAAAATTCTCTCAATTAACTTTTTTAACAACATATGAGTGCTCCTACAATACTATTTATAGCTCGATTGTAAATTGTGCATAATAAGTAGTAATAAACATCACCCAAAGTTTTTTTTTACTTTACGTTTCTATTACCGTCAAAAATGATAAAAAATAATAGCAGTGCGCATATTCATGGCCGACAATCATGGCCGACATCAATTAATAATTTTATACAATATCGGTTTCATAATTATAAATTCTCACTGCGGTGATAAGTTTTCTGTGATAATATATACTAGTTTTCATCTCAGTTTTGAAGCGCCTCAAAAATAAACAACATTTCATATTATTGAGTAAAATAAATCACTGCCACGGCATTTTTTTTTATTTAGTTGTGGTTGTAAATAACAATTTTCAGTACGTCTTTGTATATTTGAATTGAAAACAGTAAATAATGTAAATCAATAAGTCAGAAAATAATATTTTGACCTTATATTTATTTTTAAAATTTTATAGGTTATGTTGATTTAATGGCGTTAATTCTACATTACCTAAGGTTCCTGATAACTCTTTTACTCCTAACGCAGTGTTAAAAAAACTATAGCTAGCTTTGTAATGCCACTTGGAGTTTTATAATGTGGTAGTAAATCCTATTATACAACCTGTAATGATTTAAAGGTGGTTTCTGACGCTTGCAGCATCTAGCTCTATAATACATATAGTTATCACTTCTTTAACTTCTATAACTCTATAATATGTATAGTTATCACTACTATAACTTTCTTTTAGCTCTTAGGGCTCCATAGAACCGTTAAGTGGTACAAGGTATATGACTACCTCCATTTGAAAACTTTAACCGTTTGTAAGTTTTAGCAGGCACCTTACAATTGGTTCTAGTGTTTTACGTTTCCTAAAGATTTAAGAGTAAGTTATACAAAAGTTTTGACAAACTCCAAGCTAGCACCTTAAGTTATATATTTTTCCTTTATTTCTATTATGCCTCTTGAAACTTTAATTATTTATTCCTGACGCCGCAGTAGAGTCTAAAGCTATTGTCTAAACTCTTATATGTCGTTTATAATACTTTAAGTGTCAAAAAAGGTTTCCCTTAGCGCCGAAATGTTAGTTGGGCTCAGCGTGGAACATTAGTTTAGTTACTTATTGTTTTTTTCACTATTTTTTATCTTAAAGTCTTTACATAGACAGTTAATAATGTGCCTAAATTTTCTGTAAGTAATTGATTTTACAAAACATTATAGAGATGCCTTGTAAATTGTGATATCTGCACTCTACAGTACGAAGGTCTTAGGTGTTTGTTATAAGGGGTTTGTGAAGAAAGACTTTTGGAACAGCTCATATACTCATAAATCATAATATTTTCAGATATTTAACAGATATATAAAATTTTATTTTTACATTACAAGCAGTACCGTGACAAGTGGACCATGGAGACCCGCTTCGCTACGTTGAATGTAAGAGGAATGGATGGTAAGAATGAAAGTGGAAGAATCGAAACAAGTGTGTAAGGATCGTAGCAAGTGGAAAGAAGTGGTCTCTGCCTACCCCTATGGGAAAGAGGCGGTATCTGCCTACCCCTACGGTAAAGAGGCGTGATTATATGTATGTATGTATGTAAGCAGTACCGAAGCAAACAAACAATAATAAATGGAAGTTAATATTTCTAGTTTTTTTTTATTGTTAATTGCAGAAACAATACAGTACCTAAAAATGAAAATGTACGTTAATTCACAGTAAAAGTGGTGAAGTAGTAGGTAAATTTCCATGTTCCATAACTTTAAAAAATATTTCACTTACCCAACATGACGTAAGAGTAGCCTGTACATGAATATAGTATGATACTTCAAATAAATACATTAATAAATGTGAATAAATAAGTTATGAATTATGAAAGTTGTATTGATATTAAATGGCATTATTTTAGTATAAAAAAGTGTGTGCGCAGGACACAAGAGCACTCTCTCTTCCTTTACTCTCATAATCCAGTGGGACGGTTAACCAACACGACTAGCAAGAGATTAGGCGCAGGTCCGACTTTTTACATGCCCACAGCCCATCCGACGCATGGATTATCTTTTTAGTTACTTTCTAGATAGTTAGTTTCGCTCTGTCCGTCCGTTAAACTATAATACTTAGAAACTTGCAATTTTCTATGCTGATAGTTTGACAGTATTTTTTAAATAATTTGAAAAAAAAATGGCATGATCTTTCAGCTAGAATATTGCAAGTTTCTAAGTCTTATAATTTATAAATGCCAGAGGGGCAACTTATAAATCGAGAAATTTGGAGGCCGATTCCTCACAAATGTTTGACTTCGTAAAAAAATCATGTTTTAAAACCTAGCCTTTATTTTAAAAGCACAACGATATGGTAGAATAAAAAAATAATTTTCATCTCTACTTCACATAATATATGAAGAGCTACCCCTAAAATATAAAACTATCGTTATATTATGATACCAAACCGAGATCTAAATTACACTATACCAACTTTCCTCAACCTCGGTTTATAATTACAGGAGCTAGAAGAGCGAACAGACCGACACAGACAGACGGACAGAGCGAAACTATAAGGGTTCCTTGAGTTGTTACGGAACCCTAGAAATTAAAAATGCAGTACTTCGCCTACGATGAAAAATTCACCTCTATATTTCAGGTTTCTTCAGAATAGATCTCCCAGACCAAAAATATCAGCTGAAATCCTACTATCCTACTAATTCTACTAATATTATAAATATGAAAGTTTGTGAGGATGTATGGATGGATGGATGGATGGATGTTTGTTACTCTTTCACGGAAAAACTACTAAAATTTGGTATCGTAGTAGTTTAGGCTCTGGATTAAAATGTTGGCTACTTTTTATCCCGAAAAAATATAGTGTTGCCAAGGGATGTATTTACGTGGGCGGAGCCGCGGGCTACAGCTAGTGATGAATAGAATAACAACATTTCGTAATATTGGCTCAGTGTAGTATTAACATTTATAACGTTTATATTAATCTCTGAATTAATTCGGTGAGCCACAAACATTTGGGCTTAGGTACATAAAATATGAACTATTATTTTAATAAAAGTTATAAAATATTGAAATTTAATAAACCTCGATTTAACTATTTCGAAATGAAAATGAGTTTTCATACCACCTGCTCGACAATGTCCGATTATATATATATCCGTCGATTATATATCACGCAATCTCAACGTAAAGCAAGTCATTGACTCCCAAGGGAGATAATGTTGTATGAAACTCCCAAGGGATTAAAGTGATTTGAATTTGGAACGTTAAAATTCGTATGAAATTTCCTAGTAGATACGTATCTATCATAGAGTTTTTCAATAATAATATGGTATTGCTGAGAGTTTATTCGAAAATCGAACTGGCCACCTATAATTTTAATATTCTCACGTATCAAAATCGTCAGTCACAAGTTCCTGAATCTTTAAGTACTGCTCCACCACAACTTCCATAAATGTTCCTAATAAAAATATTACTCTGTCCCTCCATAACTGGACAAATGTGTCGAATATCAATATTAATTTTTAACAAAAAAAATGTTATATTTTTGTAGCCCTGGGTTTTTATTGCCTCGCAGTAGGTATGAAAAGTAGAGTATGCACCTCTGGGATAAAACCTGTCTTCGTCTTGGGCAGCTTGAACCCCTCGCTTTACTCAGGACTCTACATAACTCCCTCATTTCACTCGGGAGTTAAGTTTTAACTCCCTCGCTACGCTCGGGAGTTAACTCTAGAGTCCCTCGTTACGCTCAGGGTCCAATATGCTACCCGTGACGTAAGACACTGCTTTATCCCCTTGGTGCATAATCTACTATTTTTATTTTTAACTCAAAGTGTGAGAGTGAATATGCAACATTCAAATTATTTTGAAATATTGGCGTGGCGACGCGTTACGTCACACCACGTCAACAGTTTGAATGTCAAATATGTGCATATTAAAGGGTAATACTGGGTAATATAATTATGAGTAATACAGGTTTAAAAAATCCATATAATATTAATTATATTATTGTGTTAATCAGTTCATAAAATTTCTTCCTTCTGTTTAAAAATGTTTAAGTGGCTTTCAGACTGCGCTATAATATAATAGCATACAGTATATAGCTCATAGCACAACAATATCGCGCACCATACATTGTTATGGACACGTTCACACTGTACTGTACTATAATATATTAATGGAAAACTATACGCTATAAAATGATGCGACACGCTGACATATAACCACACTGAGCTTGCTATATACTATAATTGCTTGCGATAATATCGTGTAATGTGAACGCCATACTATAAAATATAGCATTAGGTCCTTCTTTGCTATACTATATAGCACAATTATAGTATAGCATAGTCTGAAATGAGCTTTAGCCGAATTTTCTATTATATTTAGGTTAAAGGCTTTTCAATGTAAAAATTCACAATGAGGCGTCGAATGTCACATGTCTTCGACAATTTCAGTTCATTCTTACCCGGCAAAATATATTATCGATAAAAATATTTCTCCAACCGACCGAGGAAATTAGATTTCAATCGAATAGGGTTCCGCCATATTGCTTTAACTAAGACTTTTGTTGTGCTAATATTGAGTCTTTTATGTGAGTCGGAAGAAAAACAGATGAGCTTAGAGGTTAGGATGAAAATGTGCTACAGTGAAATAATCTCTTAGCCTAACCAAGAGCATGTCGGGACATGTTGAAGGAGGGTTCAGTATCTATCAACCCGCAATAGGTTCTTTAAATTACTTCAAAAGCTATTGTCCGAATTCGCTCAAAATAATTTTCCTTATGAGTATTTAGCATGATCTATCAGTATAGAAAGTTGCAAGTTTCTCATAGTTTAGAAATGCCTGGGTGGAATATCATCTTGTAAACCATTGGAGGCCGAGTACTCGAAAATATCTAGAAGGTTATTTTCGTAAGGAACTCGAGTTGCCCAAAAAAAGCCTTAGAGATTTCAGTAATAGAACCAACATCTGAATGTAACTATCTATAACTAAGGAATAAGGATACTGTTTTGATGGGGGTAAAATAATATTTAATGTAAGCTCAACAGGTTCCGTAGGCCCAAGGGGGGAATTGGGGATTATAAGGACCAGGAAAGCAAGTGGGTGGCGGTAATCGCTTAACTTATCCATCCATCTTATCCATCTGCTCGTTTTCTGGTTAATTTCATAAAAAAAAAACAATTTGTTCATAAAACAACTTATATGTAACCGTACAATATTTTGACCAGAGCATACTGTATGCTTGATTGCGCCACACTCTCGTACTTTGCGCCCTCAGTCTCAAAAACGGTTTGACATAATATTATAAAAAAATCCTAAAAGGACACTGGGAATTTTGTATGAAGAAATTTGCCAAAGTTATAGAGGGACCATATATAAAATTAGTTCAGATGACAGACAGATGTAAGCGTAATTACACTACGGCCGCTGTATCTTGACGGGTCTGAATATAGGCTCTGCGAACTTTAGCGCATGTACGACTCGTGAAGAAAACTGTTATTGTATTATTTTTATATGCCTATGTACTAATAAAATTTCCCTAATACAGTTGACCAATTAGTACAAATAAAATAAATAAGAAAACACTTAGAAACAGCTATTGCGCAACCTTCTGCGCGAAGTTCAGACTCGCCAAGATACATCGGCCGTATTGTACACCTGAATTACCAGTGAATTACAATGATATAGGTCGCATATCTGTGGGATGTGGGGTTGATGAGAAAATGATAATTCAAGATTATTGATTTCATACATTTACGTGTAATCTCACTGCATTAGACAATAACGCCTGGACCGATTTCAATTTCGAATCAGTCCAGTTCGAAATTCAAATTTTTGTTTGAAAGAGTGTACCCTTACTAGGTCCCATGATCTTAGTCTGACGATTGGAAATATAGATAAATCACAAGATAAATATAACTACCTAGGTTGTTTTTTACTGTATGCATAGTTATTATGATAAATATGTAAAGTCCTACATTATTACCTGGGGTTGCTGTAGCAATGGCATGAGTAGTGTAATCAAAGTGTAATATAGGTATCACTTATTAGTTAGATTTCTAGGTTGACTCCTTTTAGGGTTCCATAATGCATAGTTCACGTCTCGAAACCAACCGTGACCGGTTTCGTCATGTCCGTCCATCCGTCCGTCCGTCTTCGGCCTACCGTCCAAACAGTTAGTGCTGGAAAGATGAAACTTAGATATATTAATGTGTATTTAACACTTGTAATATTTTTTTTGGGATACCTAGGGAGGTACCACTTTACGTGCAGGGGCACGTAAAGTGGGGATGATTTTTTTCCTTGCGTCCACCCCATATTGTGTGGTGCAAAGATATCAAAACTCAAGATAAGCAATGACGAACATTTGACAGAACAAATCTTCATACCAGAGAAAGTCACGCTATTCAGATTTTCACCATACTTCAAATGTCAAAATATCAAAATATCAAGACATCAAAATATGTCAAAATCGCCCTAATTGGGGCCATGCAGAATTTTTTTGCTTCAACATGCCTCGTCTATAATATGGTGAGTCGTCATTAGATAGGTATTTTAGAAACATTAAAAAGTTGTTACGACGATTTTTTTTTTGATTTTAGTATCCGTTAGCGAGAAATTTTACTTTAAAGCGCATATTTTTGTTTAAATAGAAACGGCCCTCTAAAAGATAAACGGCTGGTTTAGAAAATCTGAAAAAATTCACGATGGTAGTCCATGTGTTGAATTTTGAACGAAAACTATAGCGGCTTATAAAACTTTGTAACTTTAGGAGTATAGAGACTTAACTTGTAAAACAAAATAACAAAATAATAATTAAACATGTACCCCCTTACTAATAAACGCTGTATAAGCTTTGAATAGTTATACAGTGTTTTGTTCACGTGACACAAGTGACATTTTTAATCCGATAGAAGGAGACAAAACACTGTATAACTATTCAAAGCTTATACAGCGATTATTAGTAAGGGGGTTAAAATATTGGTATAATGGTACGGCACCCTAAACACTAACTCACGAAGAGCTCGACTCGCACTTGGCCGGCTATATGACTAAGGGCCGATTTTTCAATCGTCAGATAACTCTTACCTGAGGAATAAATATGTGACACTGACATATTTTTCATACAAAATCTGTCAAAGTTACATATTTATTCCTCAGATAAGAGTTAACTGACGATTGAAAAATCAGCCCTTAGATGACTATGTTTTGTAGGAATAACTACTGTATGGAAATTTTATGCTACGATTTATAAGTTACAAACAAATATTATTTATATCAGAATATCGTATGCGATATTAAATCCGCTATTCGTGTATTGGGTAAACATTCAGGACCTGGCATCGACCGGATAGTCCCAACTTTGTCCAGGAAATTGCGTCTTAAAATCGTTTCGGACATGTCTGATAGAATTTCATTACAATATCATTTTTGAACTATGTAAATACAATATAAGCCAATTATTTTTATAGACAAACATTAAAATATACCTTCTCTCGCCACTTTATAGAACGTTAATATGATCTGAGGTAAATAGATGAGGCGAATACCTCAAGTAAGTTATTTTGTTACAATTATGTTAATAGGAAATAATTGTTTTTGTTGTTAATCAGCGAAATTCTTATATTTTTCGAAAGACTATAAATATTAAATATGTACGGAAAATACAAAAAGTACAATAATCAGTTGCTAAATTAAAAGTTACAGGACTAAAAAGGATTTTAAAAATGTTTGTAGATTTAATTGGATATTAATTATGAATTGATTATACCATGTGGGGTCTACTTTGTAATACATTGATAGCAATAGCTAACCAAACGCACATTGTCATTATTCCATATACATAATATTATAACCTTTGTGGATGAAGACGCGGGTGCAATAAGTGCTGAGTCCGTGAAGCGCGGCGTTCAGTAATTGCATCGGATATAGGTTTCAAAGCTTAAGGATGGGCTATGACTGATATGACGTACATGTAACAGAACAAACCTTGATACAAGAAAAAGTTACGCCATCTTGATTTCACCATTCCACAAATGTCAAAATGGTCCCAAATAACTTCAAAAGTGTTGTCATATATGTGGGGACAGTTTTTGCTTCGACATGCCTCATCTATAATAATATAGCAGCCTCCGTGGTCTAGTGGTTAGAGCTCGGCTCTCAACTTGGAGGTCGTGAGTTCGATTCCCGCATTGGAACAATAAAAAAATGTTGTTTCCAAGTTTGAATAGTACAAAACTTTAGGCCTTTACATCCGTTAATGGATGATTTATACAGCATATTCTCCGAGCGAAGTAACCACTCTTGAAATACTGTAGTGCCTGGGACACTTGGTTTTTAAAATGTATGGTTGCCCAAGCACATACGGCATTCTCACAACATAGTCAGCCTAGTTCAGAGGCATGAACTGGTCAATACGTCTGGGGCCAACTACGTTTCCTCACGATGTTTTCCTTCACCGTTAGAGCGTCCGTATAATATACGTGAGATCAGAAAAAGTCTCATTGGTACACGCCAGAACCAGGAATTAGAACCTGCACTCTCTTGAGTGCGAACTAAACGGTCTACCCACTAGGCCACGGAGCTCTTTGAATAGTAAAAGTGTATTAGTAATAGCTGTACTAGTACAAGTGTATTAGTAAATTAGTAATAGTACTTGATATTACAGGTAATTTACTAATAATATTATTAATATGTTCGTCTTTAATAAAGTAACTTTTTTGGCAATTTGGTAGGTAGATATTAATGAAAGCTAAAACTTTTTTTGAACAGAATACCAATCGTTACCTGACACACCTTTTTAATCGGCTCGTCAATATCTAGAAGGCTCTCCAAGCCATAACACATCAATCAGTCAGTTTTTGTGCCCCAGTGCAGCTGACATATGACTGACACGGCTAAAGCTCCTACACTCAATACAGTTTGCCAATAGAATCTGTAGGAGCTCGTAGATGTAGGCAAGAGCTAGATACGGCATACTATTACAGTTGTAAATAATTACCATTAAATGAATGTTAATTAATACAACTTAAATTAATGTTAAATTGTAATTCACTGCTCAGAAATGTAATTTAGTTTCGTGCCCACTGAATACACTTCGCCTATAGAATCTGTAAGTACGCGGCTACCGATAATCCAGACACGGGCTAGATACGGCATACTTTAGGTGTACCAGAATCTCATAGCAAATAGGGAAATAAAATTTTGTAGTGTGCAATACTGGGGAAATTGAATTAAACGATCTTGATACTGGTTAATTTTTAATTATGTCTTTAGTATTAATAAACATGAATTATAATAAGACTGTGTGAAGAATATTCGGTGTATAATATAGAAAAGTAGCTTTTGCCCGCAGCTTCGCCCGCGTGGAATAGTGTTCTTGGAGAAAAAACTACTTCGGCGAATAACTCTCTACCTACTTACAGCAATATACTTCTGATACAATATTGAAAATGTTTTTAGGTTTGCCCAATGCAAATTGTTAAAAATGGGACCCTATCACCTCGACACGACATGCGCGACCACTTGATAATATACTTACATAATATTTATATTTATCGCACTTGAATATAATTTTTACCATAATCTTATATCTTAAAGACTAAATACTTAAAGACTATTATTTTAAAAACTCGCATCAAAATCTGTTGCGTAGATTTAAAGATCTAAGCATACAATATACTATACCTACATAGGGACAGACAGATAAAGCGACTTGTTTTATTCTATGTACTATGTAGTAAGTAAAGTTATTTGACATTACAACAAAACTGACAAACCACCTCTGGATATTCCATAAGAATTAAGAACTGCAGTTACTATTATGTATTCTGTGCTGCAGTTCAAAATATTCGTGAACCTCTTTATGTATACGTCCCGCGTTTTCGATAGCGCGATGTAGAAACGCGAGCGCCCGCGCTACGCAGCAACACTATATCCCTGCATTTTAAATCTATAATATCTTCGAAAATATTCATTTATATTACATGCCGTAAAGGGCAGTATTGATCTATCTTAAATGCACAATGTATTTAATGTATTGGATTAATTGGATAAGGATTAATACTGTATTGCTTAAAATCGCTTTGTAAATAAGCTATTTAATTAAAATCAAAGTAAAGAGAGATAGACATATGCCATCGCGGACTTTTTTGTAGGCTTTTTAAAGATGAATACAACTGTAGTACATAATTTTGATCTTTCTCGTAGTGTTTAGCCAGCATTTTCAATGTAAGCGCAAAATATTTGATTTTTTAGGACTTTAGAAACCTCTAAAATTATTTGTGTACCTCTACTATGTTATGCATGTTATATACCTAAAAACCTTCCCGTTAAATCACTATCTGTTAAAAAAAACGGCATTAAAATCCGTTGCGTAGTTTTAAAGATTTAAGCATACATAGGGGACAGACAAAAAAGGGACTTTGTTTTATACTATGTAATGATAATGATATTTCATGAAAAATAAATCAATCGTGAATTACTTTATATACTTATTTATTACGAATAACATACAATTAAATTGGCAACAGTTTATTTAATGTTGGAATTTCCTTCCGAACTGTATAGAACTAGTTTACTTTATTCCTAATCAACTATAAATCGAAACTGTCTTATGTTGATTTTCTTTTTTCCTCCTCTCCTTTTACCAGGCATGGAAAACAAACCATCATTCGATGTGCCATCAGCTACGATTCACTTTATAGTAGTACTGGAAACACATTTAAAGAAGTCAAAATAATTATAAATTAAGTATGTCATGGGATACTCATCCCAACTTACCTGTCCGGTAGTTGTGGCATAGTATACGGGTAAGCGACCCCGGCTTCCCTAGCTATTACTGTCCTATCCCTTGCTCTCCTGGGCGGTAATATCCTACATTTCCTATTTCCCACTCTAACTTACCAATCTTCCTTTCCACACCGCCTATCCTTCCCTTTCCCTATTCCTACCCTCTCCACCAATCCGTGGGAACGCAATGGATAATTGTAAAAAATAATTTTATTATCCAAAATGGCGGCGATGTGGCTCGCCACCCATTACGTCTCGTTTCTCGCGGAGGCGAAAAGTGGCCCATGGAGAACCGCTTCGCTACGTTGAATGTAAGAGGAGGAATGGATGGTAAGAATGAAAGTAGACGAAGCGAAACAAGTATGTAAGGATCGTAGCAAGTGGAAAGAAGTGGTCCCTGCCTACCCCTACGGGAAAGAGGTGTGATTATGTGTACAATAATTACCTAAGAAAATATAAAAAAAACTAAAAGTATCAAAACAACTCACTCTAACTTACCGGTCAAATCTACCACAAGCTTTAAATTATAATATTGAGTTCGATTTACACCTTCTTTCTGTATTTTACTATAGACATAGAAAACAATATTTCTCGCTTGAGATCGAATTGCCTTTTTGGATATTTTCACAAAAACAACAAATTCCAAGAACATAATCACAAAATTTTAACAGCGGTTGACAGATCACGTACTTTGATTTGACGGGTCATACATCTACCTGCTAAAGGATCAATTCCCTGATAGCACAACACAGCACTTAGGTACATAGCGTGTATAAAAGTGCATGATTCAAAAATTCAAATTAAAAAGTTTAATTTTCATAAAGGTTAATAAATAACACTTACGGAACTATCCTCACGTGATGCCTACCGTCGGTTAGGAAACTAACCCGTCGAGAAGAACCGGCGTAAGAAACTCGCATGGTGCCATCTTTAAATGAAAATATGTATATACACTCGTTTGTAATATAAAAGGTAGTTGCTAGGTTAGTAATTATTATTATAGAATTTTTAGCTTATATTGTGTTTGATTGCAGTGTTAGCTAAATTTATGCCAAACTTCTTAAATGCTACTTTACGTTAGGAGCCCAGTCTATCAAGTTTTTTACTTGGCAGAAAGACGACGACCGCATATTATTTGAAATCCTCTTATTTTAAGTAGCGTTTGAGTATTCAGCATTTAGTCTATAAACACGTCTTATTATCAATTTCGAAGACTTTTAGACGAAAGATTTCGAAGGTCATATCTTACAAATTTCTAGATCTATGGTACATCTAGTATGAGTTTTTTCAGTGATCGTTTATCGGCGATTTTATATATGAAGTCACAAAAGACGTTCCTTTTGAGGGTTCCGTACCTCGAAAGGAAAAAACGGAACCCTTATAGGATCACTTTGTTGTCCGTCCGTCTGTCTGTCAAGACCCTTTTTCTCAGGAACGCTTGGAGGTATCAATTTATATCAAATACTCAGGTCTACTGTCCCTTGGAGCTGTGACAAAATCAAACTTCTGAGCCAACGCAATCAAAAGATACAGGCATACAGCCGTTTATGCCGCAAATTTCAGCAAAATTTCAACACTCGCAAGGATATTATCACCTAATACGGTACTTCCCGTAAATTCAAAATTTGAAATTTGGTACGAAGCGACGTCTTATAGGACAGATAAAGGACTAATTGCGAAAACTGTAAAATTTTAGTTACATCATATAATAAAAATATTGATTGATTAAATTGAAATTCATATCAAATACTCAGGTCTATAATACCTTTAAGCTGTAAGAAAATCACTACAGGTTTGTACGGAACCCTCGGTGCGCGAGACTGACTCGCTCTTGGCCGTTTTTTTGGAATTGTTATTTCTACTATACTAGCGTTTGCCCGCAGCTCCGTCCGCCTAAATGCAGTATCCCACGGGAACAATGTACTTTTTAGAGATAAAAAGTAGCCTTTGTGTTACTCGAATGTCTATGTGTAGCTTGAACTACTACCATGCCAAATTTCATCATAATTCGTTGTCGTTTTTGCATGGCAGAGGTTCAAACATCCATCCATTCTCACAAAGTTTAACATTTATAATAATAGTAGGATGAAATTAATATCATTGTAGACGATTTACTAAAAACTAGACTATAGTTATTTCAACTTTAACGAAATGAATAACATCTTTAGATTGAAAAACTAAAGATGAGTGCACACGGGTTACATACTGCTTAAGATTTTATGTAGTAAATATTTCTTTAGGCTTTAATGCTACATACTCATCATTCTTACATCGCCAATTTTTCATATTATATTCTAGTGTAAGATAAATTAAAAAATATTCGAATTAAAAGATACCTGTAGAATTCATTGCTATTTTATAGCACTTAAACATCAAATTTCGTTGCATTCGAAGTTTAAATAAACGGACATATTGAATGTGAAAACGCTGCGATAAACTCAGTTTATAGTCAGTTGACAGCGATAATTAAATTATTGGAAATGTTTATTGGAGACTGGCATTGCGAAGAAAAAAGATTAGCTTAAAAGTGTCTAGCGTTTTATTCATTTATTAGCTTTTGCCCGTGACTTCGTTCGCGTAGAGTTCGGTTTTCATACAAAATTTTAACCCATTTTTCACCCCATTAGGGGGCGAATTTTCAAAAATCCTTTTTTAGCGGATGCCTACATCATTACAACTATCTGTATGCTAAATTTCAGCAAACTTCTTTCAGTAGTATCGGCTGTGCGTTGATAGATGAGTCAGTCAGGTTTGCCCTTTGCCTTTTATATAATATATTTAGAAGACTAGCATTAATTGCCCGCGGCTTCGCCCGCGAGAAATTAGGTTTTAAGCTTTCATCCCCTACTTTAGTAGATTTCCTATGTCATATTAGAAACTAGCCGTTGCCCGCGGCTCCACCAGCGTAAATTAAGTATCCCTCGGGAACACTGTACTTTTTCGGGGTAAAAAGTAGCCTATGTTTTAATCTAGAGCCTAAACTACTACCATACCATACCATTTCATTGAAATCCGTTCAGTAGTTTTTGCGTGAAAGAGTAACTATAGCGTAAATATAGTTTTTTCGCGGTCGCGGATATGTCGGACTGATGCAAAAAATAGATAAAAACAATCCTTGATGCGGATTATATATCATGCTAAAATTTCAGCTCGATCGGTGCAGAACTTTTTGAGTTTTTGAAGCGTACACAAACCAACATAACATTTTTATATAAATAGAAGTAAGATGCTTGTGCAAATTTCTAGCCTTGGCTTGGATTTGACCTTAGCGTTGATACATCAGTCAATCAGGCTAATAGATAGATTTAAAGTCATATTATAATATTTAATTATGTATTTATTTTGAACCTGACAAATATGTCTTCTCATGAGATATACCATGTGTCACGAATAGACTGGCTCATCCGTACGTAAATACTTGGGTCTCACAGAAAATTGGTGAGAAATTATGACAGTCTTCTAGATAATTTTACCTGTGACAAACAGGTATTTTTAACGTGTGCGCTCAGTCTTAGTTTACATTTTTAACGCGGCCAATGCCTTATCTTAGAAACTTGATAATGAGATTCTTTGAAAAATAACTTATTTAATCAAAGTTTGAACAAATATCAATATTATCTATCTCATTAAAATTGGTGATTTTGATGATAGAATGTCGCGAGTTTTATCTTTGTTCAAGTTTTATTAACTTGCAGCTTTTGGGGCTGTCAACATAAGTGATGTCTGATGTCTAACTTAGTTGGACTATTTGGAGTTTCTTTTATGTGAAAGTGTATATATACCTATTCCTAATAGAGAAGGTGCCATTTTTATTGGCTTTTCGAAAAGTACATAATAAGCCGGAAAATATTGTTAGTGCAATGGCATATCTACGATCAACCGTTGAGGAAATACAGTGATCACAAAAGTGAAATTGGTGGAATGTATTAAAACGCTCTATACAAAAATATAACAGGAGTGATGTCACAGCTGTTGAAAATGTATAAAGATAAATACAAAGTTTATTTTATTAAACTTAAATACTGCGATAATTAGAGAAGATGCATTTGTTTTAAATCAACGACGATTTTTTTTTTGCTTTCGCAAAACGAGGATAAAACAAAAATTGACACAAATAACAAAAGGATTTTGAACAGTAATTTTCGTTTTGCGATCAAAGCAAAAAAAAAAATCGTCGTTGATTTAAAACAAATGCATCTTCTCTATTATGTCATTAATTATTGTAGTTAGGCGGGCAGGACACTCAACACATTGTTTATGCTGACTAATTGACTATGATCATAGACTAAGTAAAAGTACTAGCGTAATTATTATAACATAGTTATAATAATACTATAATTTCGAATTCGAAATAAATATTGTCATTTTTTTTATTTTGTGTGCTTAGCAAATGTTTTTACTGGAATATTCGAATGACACCTTTCCATGAATACTTTTTTTGCTCGGCTCTTTTAATAGATCGCGTATTTCACCTGTGGCAACTTTTTTATTTCACTGAGATGGGTGTTGTAAAAGTTTTAAGCTTCGTCCCGTTATTTATTTAAAGCTTTACATTTTAAAATCCGATTTTAAACATAGGATACAGAAAATCGAAAGATACATTTTATTCTGAATTTCGCTAAAGCTTAAATGAATTGAAAGTAAATAATTGATTTGTGACAATGAATATTTAAAACTTTTGGATCTTGATGCACACACACAGTCACACACATACAAGCGTACGAACACACATACAATACAACACAATATTTTTTCAACCCATATAAAACCTCTTAGTTATAAATCCGACGTTATCCGTTAATAAATAAGTAGAATATAAATGAAATTAATATTATGTCGCCATCCCTATTTAACTGTTAATAATTTCCAACGAAGTTTCTTTTTAGACTTTCTTTTGTAGGGAACTTTCTTGATGAGGAAGTTTAAGGCGGGATTATAATTTAAGTTTTAACACTGTAGCTTGTTGTAAAGGACCCATTTAGTGTAACTTTATAGGCACTTCTATAAGATAAAATTAAATTTTCAAAGGAACCTTTAAAGCAGTCAAGCACCTGTTTGTAAGTTCTTTCTTACATTTTGCCAAATCGAAACAATTAAATTAGGTATGTAGGAGTTAAATTTTAATCATTCCTAATAGGCGTCACTAGTAAATTAATTAGTAAATATTAAACTTTATTTCTGTTTTTATTAGAGTACACGTATAAAATTTGGAACTTAAACCCAAATATACTTTTAAATCCTATTAATTAAGGTTGTACAAAATCAATTACAGATATGTTGGATATAATAATATGATCTACTAGATCTTAATAGATCAGAAATCTTATAATAATTATTTTTCTGTCTAAAGTTAAAATGTGTTAAGACGCTTAGGCAGTGACGGATTAAGACTACTTGATGCCCTAAGCAATCCACGCCTGTGGGCCCCCGTATGTCAACTTGAATCGATCTTTAAAAAGTACCGCCTAAAAACATTAGTTTTTAGGGTTCCTTAATCTATAGTCTATACTAATATTATAAAGCTGAAGAGTTTGTTTGTTTGAACGCGCTAATCTCAGGAACTGCTGATTCGAATTGAAAAATTATTTTTGTGTTGGATAGTCCATTTGTCGAGGAAGGCTTTAAGCTATATAACATTATGCTGCGACTAATAGAAGCAAAGCATCAGTGAAAAATGTTGCAAAAACGGGGAAAATTATTCATATTTGAGGGCTTCCGTTGAGTACGCTGCGTAAACGGTTCAAGTTACCCAAAAATATGTATGAAAGAATTATTCCCCTATAAATTAAACGACTAAAAGTACATTACTGTGTGTGTTTCAAGAAAATAAAAAAGTAAAAGTACATTAAATACTAGTCTTTAACCTATTAGAAGCCATGGCTCATTAGAATAATGGGCCCTCATTTTTCCTTCGTTTTTACCTCTTTCAGCTTTAAGCCCTGAAAGTCTGTGTAATGCGAAAAAATACAAATATCAATAGCCTAAAGCTGAACGTCGGTACTGAATTGTATAATATTATGTTCTTTAAGCCAATAACGAGCGAGCGAAGCGAGGGAGCAAATTTTTTTCCATTTTACAGGTTAAAATCTGTTCAAACGTTAAACTAAACACTAAATAACGGTGAAATTCAGAAAAATACCATATAATCAACCAGCTAAAACAGAACATCGGTACTAAATAATTTAATATATTTTATATATATAACAAAGACTCCATTAGGATAAGATATTTATTACAATATTATCGAATAGCTCAAATGCTGAACGATCAGAAACGTGACAAGTTCGATGCCACGTATTCCCGTATTTTATCCTGAGCTTTTTATAATCCAGTCATTTCCAAATCTAAGCAAATAATAACCAAGTCTCCATGACAACCATTCTTTTCTATGACATCGACCTCGTCCAAATAGTAAAACTACTTGACGTTTCCAATCATAGACAATCTTAGCTTTAACACGCTCCGACACGGCCATTCTGACAATTCGAACGTCCCTGTGCGAAACAAATCCGTTGACACTCCGACAAGATCACCCTGGCGACTCTGAGATCCTTGTGTGAAGAATATTCATGTGCATCAACGTTCCGACACGGCTACTCTGACCATGCACACGTCCCCGTGTGAAGCGTCTCACGTCTTCGTTTCAAGCTTCTGAAAAAAACATTTGACAGCACAGTAAAAGGTTCTCACTCGGTCAACCTGACCTCGAAAAATTAATAAGAACTGCTTTAATCAAAGCTTTAATCCATGGACATAACATATAATTTTCTCATATTCTAACACATCAATACCTCCTTCCTGTGTCAATTACACTCTATTAACATCCTTCATCTAACCTTTATCTAGTGTTCTTAGAGTTAAGTTTTAATTTACATTTTATACTCTAAGATTAAACACACATGAAGTATACAGATACAACACAATATCAACCATAATCTTGCTACCAAATAAATCATGACATGCTTTACCACACACTTCACACTTTACATGTACCATCTCAATATCAAAAAACGATGCTGCTTTATTCCCATCCGGTAGGCATCTAAAGAGCCGACTCCATCCGGGCTAACTATATTCAACCACAAACAAAGCATTTGCGAGCAGTGTGTTGACCACAGGATCTATCTCTAGTTTTGGCTTTCCATCTCTTATGTTTGTTATTATTATATTTTTAGCGATCAATACAATTCAACTTCAACTCAGGAATCTTGTGTACTAAGTCTCCGCTACGGATTAAGTGTACCCAATATCCTTTGTAATTGGAAAGTTAATGCAGTCTGATTATTTCATCTTGCTTTCACACCATAAAGATTCACCCAATGCATGTAAATACACTCTTCTGACTCTAGTGTCATTCTGATCGGTTTCGATCTATTATTCTATTACTTTTGTCGGACAACTTTTAGTTTTCTCCACGTTTTGGACTCTACGCATTTGTTCATTTACGATATAAGCAATTTGCTCATCCTGCGTGTCATTCTCATTCTGCCCTTTGCACGTTATGCTCCGAAGGGTCTTTCTATGTGGGTCGTGATGTTCATCCCACTTCTGATAAGAAAGACTCCATTAGGATAAGATATTTATTACAATATTATCGAATAGCTCAAATGCTGAACGATCAGAAACGTGACAAGTTCGATGCCACGTATTCCCGTATTTTATCCTGAGCTTTTTATAATCCAGTCATTTCCAAATCCAAGCAAATAATAACCAAGTCTCCATGACAACCATTCTTTTCTATGACATCTATCAATACTGGCATCGACCTCGTCCAAATAGTAAAACTACTTGACGTTTCCAATCATAGACAATCTTAGCTTTAACACGCTCCGACATATAAATCTTTTCCTATTTAATAGATTCAATCTGTTCCAACGGCGTTATAATTCTATGGTTCCAACTTTAATCCCTAAATAAAATACTGTAAAACTAGGATGATTTTATAATTTCAATGACAGTTTTTTTTGCGTAATTTTTGATGTTTCAAAATAGATGACAAAATTCAGTTTGGTTAGTCATATAATACTTATTCCACACTTTTTTCGTCGTGTACATAATTACAAAATTTTGTGATCAGGTGGCCGATTCTGTATCGTATCGTTTCCGTTACTCACTCCTCCGTTTCGTTACTAACTCAATGATTAACTCACAAAATGTACGATACAGGATCGGCCAGCAGTGCCGTGCCCAAAATATTGTGCTATAGGTTTGAGGATTCGGTGGCACGCGTGCCATAGGTTCACGACTCCTGTTTTAGGCTATTGATTTTATTGTTTTTTTTTTCTAAAGTACAACAGTCTTTCAAGGTTTAAAGTTTAAAAAGATGTAAAGGAGTAAAAAACATTTCCTCGCATTCTCAGTTTGAATGCAAATTTAGGGTTAATGGGGCGGCAAAATATGTTAAATGTCCTGTGGCGCAAAATTTGTAAATACGCCTCTGTATATGGGTCAGATCTCTGTCATACCTATATATACCAGCCGCGTTGGTACTAGCGGGCAGCGAATAGGTAGGCGGGAGCGGAGTTATGACTCAATTTTTTTTGTGCTTCTTATGGTGCCTCCCCAGACGTGATGCCCTAGGCAATTGCTTAATTTGATTAAGGGTTAATCCGTCCCTGCGTTTAGGCAGAAAAATAATTATGTGCCCAATATATCCGTAACTGATTTTGAACAAACATATGAACATGGGGAGTTAATTTATTTTAATTCTGAGTAGAAAAATTTAAATTCTAAAACACCGAATCTTTAAATTTCTTACTTCTATTATAAATGTGAAACTTTGTATGGATGGATGAATAGATGTTTGTTACTCTTTCACGCAAAAACTACTGAAGGGATTTTGATGATATCTGGTACAGTAGTAGTTTAGGCTCTGGATAGTTATCCGGATAGATAGTTTTATCATGAAAAAGTACAGTGTTCCTATGTGGATACTTTATTAACGTCAGCGGAGCCGCGGGCAAAAGTTACTAATTGAATATTTTTATTCTACTACTAGCTGATGCCCGCGGGCATCAGCTAGTAGTAGAATAAAAGGTAGTAGAATAAAAGGCAGGCTCTGCCTGCCTAAGTGCAGTCACCCACGGGAACCTTATATGTCCCGCGATAAAAAGTAGCCTATGTTCTTTCTCAGGCTCTAGACTATCTGTGTACCAAATTTCATTTAAATCGGTTCAGTAGTTTTGGCGTGAAAGACGGACAAACATACACACACATTTATTATATAATATAAGTATGGATTCTACGATATTTCGCTCAATAGTTACGTTACCTTAAAAATATAAAAATGTTGTCCTGTCGATATTCTGGTGATAAATTCAAGGCTTCGACGATTTCACTGGACCGTTCACAATTTATAAGCTAACATAACCGTTTTATAAAATAAACAAAAAGTAATACGTTTATTCGGCTTCCATATTATATTTTTATCCGCAAAACAAAACTATTAAAAATACGACATAATACCCTTACTCACAGCGCAATGTAAAAATATCCGTATAATGTCCTTTTTAATTGTAGCTTTCTTTAATTTGTGTTGATAAATCAACTAAAGATAATGAAATGATTCCTTTTATGGTAAAGTATAAAATATATTAAAAATTACATTGCATAAAATATATTATGAAAAATTATGAAAATATTTCGCGTGAAATTTCTTTGATAAATACCCTTTTAACACAATGATAGATCATAATTAAAAGGCTGGTGTTGTCAGTACCTAGATATTCTATCGAGGTCAAATATTACGTAATAAGTACTTATACGATAGTTACATTATCGATTCTTAGTAAAAGTCCGTTAGATCTATGAAAATTAAAGCCTGTCTGGTAAAAAAAAATGATCACGTCTTTTTAGAAAATCTTATTTTAAATTAATCTATATTTTTTTAACTATAACCCGACTACGTGAATTATATTATAGTTATGTTACCCGGGCTGTCATTACAATTCTGTTGAGACCTAATAATAAAATTGCATCAGTAGTTAAGGCACTACGGTGAAACAATCATACATAATATATAGCTATAATATAATAATAATAATAATATCTATGGACGCTTCACACTACGCCAATCTGGCCCCATTCTAAGTATCCGAAGAACTTGTGTTACAGGCATGGATATAGTTCCTAGGTCCATTGTTACAGGTACCAGAAAACGGGAAGTATATCTAATATTGTATACTATACATATATTTAAGATTTTTGTTATATTATTCACATATTTAATACACATCCATGACCCAGGAACACTGAAAAATTTTTTGTTCCTTCGGCAGGATTCGAACCTGCGACCCCCGGCTTGAGCACCAAACGCTGAACCACTGAGCCACGGAGGTCGTCGACTACATACATATACTGCCAAAATCATCACCCTTCCTTTCAGTTTCGCCGTAGTCGTGTAAAAAGGGATTGCTATTCCTATGTCTCGCTAAAATTTGACAATGGCTGTACTGATTAGGCTAATTTTGATCTTGAAATAATTGTGGGAATTACACAGTGATAAATATTATCAAGATGGCGTAACTTTTGCTTGTATGAAGATTTGTTCTGTCAATTAATGTACGTCATAGCCCATCCTTAGTTTTGAAATCGTTGATTAATAAACCTACTAAGTATGTCCTGTTACTAATATTATTATTTTATTAGTTGTCACAAAAATGAATGAAATGGATAAAAAGAGGGCACCGTTCCAAGGTCACGTTACGCGTTCGCGTTACGTTTTAAGCGTCACGATTTTGGATTTATGATGAACTTTTGTCTAGTCTGTTATTTAACTGGATAGCGAATAGTGATTAAAAACTATCGGCATTAGACAAAAAGTAGTTCCAGAACATTTGTAACGTTAAAACAAATCTACGTCATAATCAATCAGCAGCACGTAACCAGTGGCACCCTTACGTATTGCGGGGCACATGACGAATCGGCCGTCACCACGTCCGCCTGTCAATATTGCCAATGTAGATCTAGGAAATGGATAGATTCGTTCATTAGAACTAGTTTGTTAGTTAGGAGGATATAACAATAAATAAATCGTGAAGGACATAAAGGACTGGCCATGCCAGTAAAATAATAAAATAATATACAGCAATCAAACTGTTTAGAGGCATTAAGCTTCTAAACACTTTGCAAGAAAAAAGTTTAGTAGATAGATAGTGTCTACCTACTTGTCGTTTTAGAAATTTGAAATTTCTTTCTACAAATTAAAATGATGCAGATATAAATAATTCATATTTTAGGCGTTTAAGAATTATTGTTACTTTAAATAAGAGAAAACTGTTAAAAAATCTTTAAAAATAGCATTATTTTCATTAGTAATTAGAGATTGGCATATCTGATTTTGCTAATATCTGTATTCGTGATACTCGCTATTTTCGATTATTTACCAACAATGTTGGGTTCAGCAGTCACTGTCAATGTGATCTATGTGTTTACGTTCTTTAACCAAGCGTGAAATAGTGTTAGGGATATTTAGAGCGGGCTAACTTACTGAAACTGGATGTTGCTAAAACGTTTCAGTAACTTAGTAATTACTGCAGTGAAAATAGATGTCTAAATCCAGGTAGCGCTTAAGATGTCAGTGAAATATATTTTTAAACCCCGACGAAAACAGAAGGGTGTTATAAATTTGAGGTGTATGTTTGTGTGTCTATCTGTGGCATCATAGCTCCTAAGCATGGATCGATGTTGATATTTTTTTGTTTAATAGCTGACATGATCGAGAGTGTTCTTAGCTATGATTCATCATCATCAGCTTGTTTATTGCTTGACAATTCGGGATTACGCATTTTTTTTTATTTTGTTTTGCTGCTATTGCAGATATAAGTTATACACATACCACCTTACTAATAAACACTGCATAAGCTTTGAATTAGTTATACAGTGTTTTGTTCCCATCCACAAGTGACATTTTGAATTCGATAGAAGGAGACAAAACACTGTATAACTATTCAAAGCTTATACAGCGTTTATTAGTAAGGGGGTTAGTCTTAGAAAAGTTCCCAGGATTTAATAACATTTTAAAACTTTTCTTTTCTTTCGTTTGTACGTAAGAATATAAGTGTAGTCAGGTGGTCCTGGGATCTCAGTCTGATTGAACGCTACGCATATTGTTAATGCTAGCTTACCGTAAAAGTTAATTATAAGTTAACTAGGAATCCTACTAAAATATTATGAATGTGAAAGTTTATGAGGATGGATGGATGGTTTATTACTCTTTCACGTAAAAACTACTGAACGGATTTTTTGAAATTTGGCACACTAGTAGTTTGTGCTCTGGATTAACACAATATAGGTTACTTTTTATTCCAAAGAAGTCTTCCCGTGGGATACTGTATTTACGCAGGAAAAGCTGAGAGAAAAAGCTAGTTCAAATAAAACAATTGTTTCATTGTTTTCTTAACTTGTTAAATACAATTTTAATTTAAGTGAAACAAGAGTTAAAAAGCATTTTCTGACACCACCACTATACTGTTTCTTCCTACAAGTTTGTTAAAGCGAATAGAGTTAATTATATAATTTTTTTGCTACAAAAGATCTGGCAGCAGCTTTTGTTGAAAGTTCTCAAACACTAAAATGCTTGCACTCGATAGCCGCGGGGTTATAGGCTAAGCTGTGATCACGTTTTATATCATTAAATTTTAACTGATTTAATTAATTGTATTGAAAATTTAGAAAATTTGAAGAAAACTATTTGATATAATAAAACAGTGGTTAGAATATAACTTTGTAGCTAATAGGCGAATTGTTGTATAAAATATTTTCAAGTATTATACAGTTTAGATAGTATTTGAAGCTCTGCAATAACACGTAGGCTACTTTTTATCCCGAAAAAGTGTTCTCGTGGGATATTACATTTATACGGGCGGAGCGGCGGGCAAAAGTTAGTATTAAATAAAATATGTGAATTACAAATGGCCAACCAAGAGTTATGCAAAAAAATTTGCTCCGATACAAATTTATATTACTTATCCACTCTCAAATTCGATATACATAAATAGCTTTGCAAATCACTCCAAGCAAAGAATAACTTTAATAACTTCAGTGAAACTACTTCATACAATTATGAAACAAAGCGGTACAATGTGGAAGCAATTTTCTCGATTGCCGCTTGGCCTATTTTAGCACAATCCTGAATCCGCTGTTTACGGCGCGTAATTAAGGAAAGCGTCGCGTCGTGTAAACGCGAAAGTATTTAATGCCAGTTATTGTGCGGAACACAGTACACGAGCTACTAGCAAGGAACATGCCAGTGCTGGCAAGAACAACGTTATTAAGAATGTTTGCTTTCAATTACTAGGAATTATCTTAAGCATTTAAAATGATGCACTTCTACATACTTATTAGCTGTATATTCTGGGGTTAGCTTTTGCCCGCAGCTCCACCCGCAAAAATAAAGTATCCCACGGGAATACGTTTTCGGTATGGAAGTAGCCTATATGTTAATCCATAGTTTTAAATACTACCATACCAAATTTCATCAATATCCGTTCTGTAGTTAGGATATCAACGTCTACTTAACATGCAAGGTGACGACAACTGGCACGTGTATCACAGGCATAACATTTACCTTTTACCCTTCTTACAATAAGGTAAAAGAAACCGCATATTTCCTCACTAAAAGCCAATCCATGGTTGCAATGATTCCTACTTCTTGCGTTGCAATCAAGAGCTTTTGAAGAGTTATTAAAAGCCTTCTTCCGTTACACGCATTGTTTTCAATCTAGGTTCTTGCAGTTAAGCATTATAGTTATTTTTATTTGAGTAAGTGTGTATACGACAGGTATATGTGTATTAAAGTAGACTGTATTAACTCCTCAACCAATTTTGTTCATATCGTATCACAATTTCTTGAAAAGGCTACAATAGAGAGGATGCTATAGATTGCTTTATTGGCTTTTCGAAAAGTACAGAATAAGCCAGGAAATATTGTCCTTGTAATGGCATATCTACGATCAACCGTTGATAAAATACAGTCATTACAAAAGTGAGATCGTTGGAGAGCATCAAAAACGCGCTAAACAAAAAAAATTAGCAGGAATGACGTAACAGCTTCCGACAACGAAAATATTATATTATGAAGATAATTAATACAAAATTGATTTTATTAAGTTAAATACTGCATTTATGTATACCAATTAATAATAAAAAATGACACAAATAACAAGAATTTTAACAATAATATTCGTTTTGCGATCAAAGTATTAAAAAAAAATCTTCGTTTTTTTAATTCTGTAACTTTTTAATTTAGCACTAATTACTGTACTTTTGGAATTATTCGGTCAATATTTATGTCACCTTTCAGAAAATATAAGAATTTTGTTGATTTAAAACAAAATATGCATCTTCTCTATTGCATACGGCCGCTGGAAGACCCGCGGGCTTATTACGTATCTTGCAAAAGCCAAGCAATAGCAAAAATTGCACAATTTTTGTGCAAAAATCGCAAATTCGTATTACGTATCTGCAAAAACCTAGCAGAAGCAAACTAGCGACAGTACTGCCTCTACCGAACAATCGAGGAACTATAAATTGCAATCAATCGTTCGATTTCTTCACTGCTGTCTAATTTTTCGTATTACGTTAGACTTTTACAGCAAAGCGAAAGCAATCAGCGAGTGATTTGAACTGTCAGTTAGCATTAATAAGCGAAAATGAAGCAAAGTGCATTCAAACACAACAGCGAGCGATTAGCAATCGAACGCATAGGTAATACGATTTTATTTGACTTTCAGCAATCGATTGCGCGTCTATCGCGCGGTGACTGCAAGATTATTGCTAATCGCTATTTTTACGTAATACGGCGGCCGATGTACAACTTTCGGACGTATCACCCGTTGCATCTACGGCGTAGAAGCATCGTAGAGCTCGCTACGCGGTGTGCTAACAGCCGATCATGTTTCTTCGTATCGATCTGTAGACGTCTTATGAACGCGTCTATAAATTTGACATAAATTGAATGTTGTTGGTCATTTTGCGAATAAATGAAGCAGAATCCTATAAAACTAAATTTCATAGAAATCCGTTCAGTAGTTTTTGCGTGAAAGAGTACCAAACATCCATCCATCTGTCTATCCTCACAAATTTTCATATTTATAATATAAGTAGGATTATGTCCATCCAGAACTTACTAAACAATAACGTTAACTAAAGCTATAAGCATTTTCAAAATTAAATCTTAACTTCGCTGCAACATAACACATCGACAGAGTACTTTGTTCGATTGGAGTGTGAGGAAACGTTTAGCTTTAATTCAGTGAGCAGGTAAAATCACGACATGATATATTTAAAACGAACTGTGTGCGCGTCACGTTAAGTCACGTAGCATGGCTTGGTGTGGCGTGGCGTAGGTGTTACCAGATACACACATTAGGTTAAAAGCTTTATTCAAAAAAATCGACGTGTTTACCTTCAGCGGCTTATGCGATTGTGCGAAACGTTTCTTCGAATTTTGTAATTATTGCTGCTAAAAAAATAATATGTTTTTATGGTTAATGTTAAATCACACCTAAAGCCGAAAAAATCTTCTTATCTATAAAAAGTTAGGTATTTACATTTGAAATGCGTAAAGAACATTTGTCTTTGTTACTTCATAACCTTACCGTTAAGGATCTTATCGTCTGTTTCAAAATTCAATGTATTTAAAAGAAAGTCGTGTTTATACACTATTTATAACTCGAGATCGGCTGAACTGATTTGGCTGAAAATTGGTGGAGAGGTGGCTTAGAACCAGGAAAGGACATAGGATACTTTTTATCCCGTTCCCGAGGTGACACAAAACGTGGTATTATAATATAGAAATAGATTGCAATTCCAATGTCTCACTAAAACTAGAAAACGGCCTGATCGATTTGGCTAATTTTTGTCTTGAAATTATTGTGAAAGTTCAGGAAGGTTTAAACGGTGAGAAATATTGGTAAAATGTATAGATTGTAGGAGTAGGTGTAGGTGTAGATCTAGGACGTAGGTTGCATTGTAGGTGTAGTTATTTATTTATTCCTGTTCATATTTAAGACAGAATGACGTGTGTCAGGACAGCTAGTAAACTAGTAAAATGAAAGCACGAAAATACAGGTATTCTATGAAATTCACTTTAGAAAATAAAATTGTATTTTGAGACGTTGGACTATCTTACCTCGAGTAAAAACAACATGGCGGCGAATCCGGCTGGATTTATGTGAGGTCGCTTAAAATGTCTACACCTTAATACCCGCCGTTTTGTTTGGCTTTTCAAAGAAATAGCGTGTCTAAAAATCACGGGAAAATAAAGCTTATTTATTCGTTATCAAGGCGCCGAGTTATTTATCAATCCGCCAACGAGTGCGAAACGCTTTATAAAAATCATGTAAGATGAATGGTGCTGTTATATTTTGAAGCACATATTTTAGTAAATGAGACAGGTGGACTCAGACACGTTAATTTATGTGCATAGATTCAAAACGGGGAACTACCAGAGGGGTATCACTCCGTGTAGTACTAGTATATTATTGTGGTTTATCCTGACTTTTACCTTGCTTTATACAGTGCTTGTGATTTTACAAAACTGATTTCCAGACCGACTTCCAGAAAAAGGAGGCGGTTTTTATATATCGGTAACTTCTACGTGAGCGCTATAAAATTTTGTTTTAACGGGATATTGTTTGTTTTAGTATTTCACCTAACATGGGTGAACCGAATTCAAAGAGGAATTATTTAGAAAATTAGAACTATTTCGTACTTTTTGTGAGTCGGTTTTCTTTTTTGTTTAATCTTGTAATTAAATTGTGTGTTGTGCAGTTTCGAATGCACAAAAATATAAGCCCCAAAATTTTCAAGAAATGTTGACTAAAATAAAAAAATATATTAGGTACGTTAAAGTGTGTGTGTGTGTGTGTTAGTGTACCTGGATAACCGAGCCTTGCTCGGAGTTCTAATATTAAAAAAAAGGATCCCAAAAATATTTATCTTACCGGGATTCGAACCCACTACACTCTGTATATTGTTGCACGACAAACGGAAAACACACATAGCTTAGAAATGCGCAGTTTCCCAAGAATAAAACCTAGGTAGATCGATTTTTCTGTCCTAAAAGTCCCTGCAGACTAAATTTCATGGTAATACTTGAAGCCATTTACGAGATTACCATTATATATACAAAATTGTCTCGTTTAAAGTATAAGATATTTTGTATTACGACAAAAACGCGCATGCATTTCCTGAATACACTTTGTCGATTAAATCGCGTATTTTCTGGAACAAAAGGAGCAAACATGTTTATTTTATAAGATGACGCGCTTCTTTTCCTACACAGTCACCCTGAATTTGTATGTTGAGTTAGGCAGGTTTTCACACTACACTAAACTCAGTAACAATTAGGCCGGCAAGAAAGGACCCACTTGAGACTCCTCTGGTATTTCGAGTGTCCTGGGCGATAGTTGCTGCCCATCAGGCGATACGTTTGCTTGTTGTCGTTATCACAAAACAAATATTGCTATAAAAGAAAACGGAATGTCGTCAGTATTGTCTAAAAGATATAATATCTTTGACAGAGATACTAGTCGCTTTGATCGTAACAATAAATAATTCTGCTGCTATACTCTTGTAAAATTACGACATTTTATTAACAACTGTCTTAATTTAAGCACTAAGGGTCAATTCACATCGTGACGAAACGCGACGTGGCACTGCATTTTTTAAATAGCTATTCAAATTTTATTTCATATGACATCAGTTATATACTGCACATGCTCTGTGCGGCATGGTGCAACTTAACATTCGACGTCTTACAATAAATCGTGTAATAATATAATAACTCCCACACCGATTTCGGTGACGGTGGCCGGTTTCATTAAAACCAGGCCAGTTACGCAGGAGTGATTTTATAGTGCCCAAGTGTGTGCGCAGTACACAAGAGCACTCTCTCTTCCTTTTACTCTCGTAACCCAGTGGGACGGATGACCGACACGACTGGCGAAAGATCAGGCGCAGGACCGACTTTTTACATGCCCATCCGACGCATGGATCATCTTTCTTGTCAGACAATCAGGTGATCAGCCTGCATTGTCCTAACCAAACTTGGAAACAACATTTTTTTGTTGTTCCCTTGTAGGAATCGAACCCACGACCTCCGAGTCGAGAGCCAATGCTCGAACCACTAGACCACGGAGGCTGTTCAAAATCGTGTATATTCTTGTGTAACGAAGAAAGTTTGCTAATTAAGCTATTTTAAAAATGCAGCGCCCTATCGCGTATCGTTTCATTTCGGTGTGAATTGACCCTAAAGCGTTTGCTGCGAGTGTTCAGTTCCAATTTATTGTAAATGTAAACAAAATAAAAAATACGAAATTTTAGTTTAATTGTATTATTGTACGCCATCTATTCTCAACGATATTTATGTTGCGACACACAAGAAAGTCAAAAGTTAACTAAAAAGTCTTGCAATCCCGCCATTATAAAATTAAAATAATAATATATTGTACCTATACATAACGCGCTATTTTTATCAGCTCTATGTATGGTGTATTATCCTTCACTGGTTTGAACGTTTGAATGATTTTTTCGACGTTCGATACAATAAATATGTAATTTGTATTTAATAATTTTCAACAGACTGCGACCTCCTTTAAAAACAAACTCAACGATGTTGTACGGTAAATAAACTGTGACATTCAAATTTATAAGCCTTTACATAATATGCTCTAAAGCTCCCGCGGCGCGTCCGGATTTGTATCAATTTTAGGCGCCGCAGAAGCTACGGCGTTTCACCGCCGGCGCTGCGGTACAAGATATTGTTTAGTGTGATAACCGCCTTAGGCGAATACGTTAATATTACATAATCTTGCGTGGTCATAAAAACAAGTTTCGGGTACGGACGAGGGTAAAAATCCCGATTTATTTACGCACTCAATCATAAAATAACATCTTTCTGACGCGCTCTGCATCCGGCAGCCTGTGCAAATATTTAAATCAATCCTGTTATTGGCCCGATATTTACATTTTGCTCCCGGTTATATTATGATCCCTGTTCATATATGTATTGAACTGAAATTCAATTACAATGCCACATAGTAGAAAAAAATATATAATAATATATACTTACGTATACAGAAACTGCTTTTATAGAACGATTCAACATAATCCAAATTAGAAAATGTTGGCGTCACCTTTATGTCACACAAACGTATGCTTGTAGTAGTAGGTACAATGAAATCGTAAGCTAACTATGTAGCTGTTTATCTGTTCCGTTTTCTTCGACTATTGTGAGACAAAGTTGAGTATCGTACACATATTTTACCTAGGTAGTTAGATATTAGCTTGGAAGACTGTATCGACATGGAGAATACTAACTTGTTCTAGGCGTACCAATCCTAGTGCTCCGCTCAGCTGTAAAAAAAAATTAAGGACACGGCTGAGTTACACTACATTTTACTACTAGCGTTTTTTAAATTTATTTCATATAAGCAAACTACAGGCATAATGCCTAACCATTTTAACCACTACAATTACTGTATAATCTATACATACAGATAAATAAAATTGAAGTGTCTATTTGTAATTTTAAATTAACAGCTTTCTACATAATATGGAAGTAAAATATATACGGTACTTACGTTAAAAAATCTTTTTTTTTTAAATTTATTAACGGGCGTCCGTAGTTCCGGCTAATCTCAGAAACGGCTGGACCCATTTTCACGGGACTTTCACTGGTAGATAGCTGATGTTATAAGGTGTAACATAGGCCCCTTTATTTTAGGGTTCCGTTTTCGTTAGTTCTAAGCAAATGAAGTTGCGATAATTGTTTATGAAGTCCATCAAACTACTGTGTTATACTATGTGAATTAATAACTGTAAACTGCTTTTTATTAGGGTTCCGTAATACTTAAGGAACCCTTATAGTTTCGCTCTGTCCGTCTGTCTGTCTGTCTGTCCGCGCCTTTAGCTCCTGTAATTATGAATATAAATTTATGAAATTTGGTGCAGTTATAGATTGTGTATAGATCACGGTTTCGGAATCATAAAAAAATAATAATTTTATATTTTAGGGGTAGCTCCCCATACATGTGAAGTGGGGATGAAAAATATTTTTTCACTGTACCCCATCATGTGGGGTATCGTAGAATACGTCTTTTAAAATAAAGGCAAGGTTTCATATGATACTCTTTTAAAAAGTTGACCATTTTCGAGTAATCGGCCTCCAAAGTAGTTTGTAAGTTGGTCCCTCCCCCTAGCATTTTTAAACTATAGGAGATAGAAACTTGCAAATTTTCATGCTGATAGATCATGCTAAAAACTCTTTAGGAAAACTATTGTGAACCAAATCGGACAGTAACTTTTGGAGTAATAAAAAAAAAAGAATATTACGCGTTTATAGTTACGGAACCCTCCTTAGACATGTCCTGACATTTATTAATCATTTAGTTGTTGTAATTCAGGCATATAATATAATCAAAATAGCTTTACAATTATTATTATATAAGTTTCGGTAAAATCAATAACGAATATTTTAGGCACAATTATCTACTGCTTATATAAAGACGTTTAAGCAGAAAAATAATTGTCGTACTCGAAAAAAAAATCTTTTTTCTTTATATGGTAGTTTGTATTTTGCGGAGAGTCGCCCGTACATTAGATGAGTTTTTACTTTAAGTATTACAAAATATTTTGTTTTGCCTAAACGCCTTTACACAAGCAGTAAATCATGTGCCCGAAGTATCCGTAATTGATTTACAGAGCGTTATAAATGTATGCGTAATGTACGTATTAAATGCATTACTGTAAATAATGTAAATTGTAAATCGCATACAGGTAAAGAATAATTACTCGATAAAGCTGTTACAATAATGGAGGGAACGTGTTGCGGTCTCGACTCGCGCCGTATCTCGAGTTTCGCGAATGTTTATTCTAATGGCGTACATTTGTAAAATTCACTTTTTACCGCGCTCACCGAGATTCGTGATGTCGAAAAATGTTACGTATATTTAGGTTTCTATCATGGACGAGGCATGTTGAGGCAAAAAGTCTCTCCAGTTAAGTGACCCCACTTTTGACATTTTTGGGGCAACTTTTGAAGTATGGTGAAAACAAGATGGCTGACATTTGAAGTATGGTAAAAACCAAGATTACATAACTTTTTACTGTGTGAAGTTTTTTTCTATCAAACGTACGTCATAACCTATCTTGAGTTTTGAAATCTTTGGTTTAGCGTAGCATAAATCATTTGATAAGTAATTTAGCGACATTATAGCACATATTCATGAACATGAACAGAAAGAAACAGCTTCATAGTTAGCTTTCGCGACCGGATGTTGCCTGAATCTGCCACGCGCCGCCTCACTAGTGTTATCCAAGAGCCCTATAGCTATTTTAAATAAACTTTTTTCGATTTGATCAATTCCATATTGACACAAACAGAATTGACATTTGACTGTCATGCAAATCAACGCAAAGCTGCACGGACAATTCTTATGGCCCCAGTACACAATGGCTTATCATAGGCCATGCTTTGCAATGCACAACTGTAGACCACGATCACGTCTTGATGTTCACACAATGGCGCATGGCTCATTGATGTCCGGCGAAATACTCACGATGGACGTGGAAACAGTTACGACGATATTTATTTATTTAATGCATTACATTTTTTGTGTCACAAATTGCTGGCTCAGTTTGATATAAATAATTGAATTAAAGTCTCTTCAACGATACTGAAATTTTGAGCGATCAAAATACTATCTCGGTCAGCGGTCGGTGACGAACTAAATAAACAAAACACCACAGGTAACCCTACGCCACGATTCCTTTGAAGTGTGCCAAAAAACCGACAACCTTCCGATTGCGCGCCACGATGGGCAATTATCCGCCACTATGTACCATTACCTCCTGTACACAATGGAGATGACGTGCAGTGGGATAGCATGGGCCTGTGTACTAGGGCCATAACAATTGACCTTTCGATTATAAGATTCCTTACTCACTATCAACGGGTCACTATTTTAATGTAGATCTCTTACGTCTTTATTTTAGTACCCTTAAAATTTATTTGACATAAAAATTAAGCAAGTGATTTGTGACACACAAGACCTACTTCACAATGTTGCAAGACAAAATACGCCAAACAAAACAGTCTCATAAAAACGGATTACACAATCAACGTAAGTCGTAAGCTAATTAACTTTTTTATAAAATGCAAAATTCCTTCCCTCAATTCTAATTACAAAAGGGAAAATACAAAAATTATGTTAACTGATAAAAATATCCACGAAATTGGCTCGGTATAAAGCAACATTAAGTTTTGTTTTCTTTAAATTTTCAATGTTTGAGAGACTAAAAGGTTTTTTAATCAATTTTCTGTGTTGTATTTTATAAGTTATCATGGGGACTTTGAGCATGAAGATTAGATTCTGTGATGCTCAGAATTAGTTTGCGGTTAAACATATTTTTAAAATGTATTTTAATCGGGATCGGTAGAGATGGACTATTACTCTCAACATTGTAAAACTGATAGTAGGGTATGGTAGCTCACAAAGCAGACGTTATAAATAATATATAGAATATAACATAATATTAGACTATTGAAATACGTTGGAAAAAATAGTTATAAATAGTATCGTGCTAAGCAATAAACTGTTTTAAGACTCATACGAAACGTATACAACATCATAATAATTCATAACACATGTTTTAATATTATGTATATTATATAACCTACATAGTACATAGTACGTAGGTGGCACCATTAGTGCTTAGCAGTGATCTGAGTAAACAGACTAAGAGCGATTAGATCGTTTGCATTTTTTCTAAGAGCAAACTAAGCACAGATATTTGCCATGTTCCTGAATCGGGGTCTTTATTTGCGCTATTTCATTAAGGAAACTTTGATTCTTTTATTTTCTGCAAGTAATGAGAAAAAATATTTTGTCACACACCTATCGCTAAGTGTATTGTGTCTCGTCAGTCGGCAAAATGTTATCCTTATCGACCATACCTTATCGACATAATATTATTATTATTGTATATTCTAATATGCAGATGTTTAGATGACAAAGAAGAGCACTCACAGTAAAATAAATATTATGGAAACTAGCTTTTGCCCGCGGCTCCACCCGCGTAAATACAGTAAGTTATTTACGTAAGTTCATGGTAACAATGTTTGTTTCGGGATAAAAGTAGCATTTGTGCTAATCCAGGGCTTAACCCACTGCCATACCAAATTTAATCAAAGTCCGTTCCGAAGTTTTGCATGTAAGAGTAGAATCAACCTGTCCATCCATCCATCCATCCTTACAAACTTTCGCATTTGTAATAGTAGTAGGATTTTCATCCAAGCATTTGATGATGTATATATGTCACCGTAAAATTGCAAAAACCGATAGATTGTAATATTACTAGAGATATTACAAGTCGACAGATTGTCAAATAAAAACTTCTTCTTACAATTTACACGTTATTTTGCGTTATATTGTAATATTTACCGTGCCGATTGGTTAAACGCCAAGGGCCTGTGCCGCCATATTTGTTTTTTTTTTTCATATTACTAATTATAACGAAAAATAATGCGTACAATTGTATGGAGAAATTTTTATTTGACAATCTGTCGACTTATTACAAGATCTCTAGTAATATTACAATGTATCGGTTTTTGCAATTTTACGGTGACATATACATAGTTATACAACTAGCTTTTGCCCGCGACTTCGTCCGCGTGGAGTTCGGTTTCCACAAAATTTTAACCCCTTTTCACCACCTCAGGGGGCGAATTTTCAAAAGTCCTTTCTTAGCGGATTCCTACGTCATTACAACTATCTGTACGCCAAAATTGAGCAAAATCCGTTCAGTAGTTTCGGCTGTGCGTTGATAGATGAGTCAGTCAGGTTTGCCTTTTATATATACTTACTAGCTTGTGGCGGACCAATCAGCGCACATCCTGAATCGCGCTATCGAAGTTTTCTAAGATCGGCGGTATATATAGAACATCTGAAAGCCGCAACAGTGAGCTTCGGCCTGACCGAGCATACACCTCGCTCGGTCGGAGATCTCCCTTTGGGGCTGCCACTATTCCCACATTGGTGACCCTCAACAGGACATGCCTCCTTCTGGACATCATCATTATCATCACTCCCCACCTCTCCGCGCCACGCCAGAAAACTTCAGCTTCTTTGGGTACCTCGACCATCAGCCGCAACGCAGCGCGACCTGGTCGAACCCTCATCGGCTTCAACGGGCACACGGACCGGTCAGCAAGCAGAGCATGAAGCACCTCTCCTGATCAGCACACGTATCTACACGATCAGTAAGCAGAGTACGCGGCACCTCTCCTGGTCGTCACATGTAGCTAAAACGATCGGTCAGCAAGCAGAGCACACCTCTCCTGGTCAGCACGTAGCATCGGCCCGCACGGCAGCACTCCGAGTCACTGGAGCCCGTGCAGCAGCAGCAACAGTTTCGACTCACTGAACTCTCTAGTACTGGCAACTTAAGCAGAAGAACCCCTCCGGTCTTAGGGGGGAGTGACGGACCAATCAGCGCACAGTCCTGATTCGCGCTATCGAGTTTTCTAAGATCGGCGGTATATATAGAACATCTTAAAGCCACTACAGTGGGCTTGGGCCTGACCGAGCATACCACCTCACTCGGTCGGAGATCTCCCTTTGGGGCTTGCCACTATTCTCACAAGTTTTTGCCCGCGGCTTTGCCCGCGAGGAATAGTATTCTTGGAGAAAAAAACTTCTTCAGCAAATAACTTTACTCACTGCTGTATACTTCTGTATACAATATTGAAAATATTTTTCGGGTTTCGTAAAAACAGGGCCGTATCATAAAGCTTGATATATTATTACATTAAAAGGATGAGTATATTATGATCTATACTAATGTTATAAAGAGGAAAGGTTTGTTTGTTTGCATTGAATAGGCTCCGAAACTACTGGACCGATTTTGATGATATAGATTAGACCACGAGGATGGACATATTAGGCTACATTTTGTAGGCCGTTCCTCGCGAGAACCGTAAATTTTTCGCTTTCCATTAGCGCTTACGAAGTGGTGGGAAACATCAAAAGAAGAATATTGAATATGGCCACAGAATACATAATAGTACCACGTAATATGATGGGAAATTTAAGATACATAAAGTCTAATTGACCGTCAAAACCATTAAAATGTTATTCGACACTTCAACAATACTAATCAACTACCTCCATAGAAAAATCTGTACAAAATATTCGTGAGCCTTCATATACTTCAAACGTCCCACGTTTTCGATAGTGCGATGTAGAAATGCGAGCGCCCGCGCTACGCCACAACACCATAGTAGCGCGGGCGTAGCATAGTCACTGCATTTTAAATCTGTAATATCTTCTAAAATATTCATTTAAATAACATGCTGTAAAGGGCCATATTGATCTATATTATTTTGCACAATGTATTTAAGGTACTAAATTGGATAAGGATTAATTGTCTATTGCTTAAAATCGCTTCGTAAATAAGCTATTAAATTTAAATCAAAGTAAAGGATAAAAAAATGGTTATTGTGGATTATCCTTAAGAGCATTGATCGGCGCGCGACTCAGATTTCACAAAAACGCTAGTTTTCAAAAGCGTCTATATCTAACAAGAACTGGTTATTCTATTTTAATATGTAAAAGAACAATATAAAATATTGTATTCTAATTTTTCCCTTATCATTTATTTTAAAATAATTTCAAACTTTTGAATAAAACTGACAAAACTAACCAGAAGTTTTTACAACTTTAGGTACAGGGGCATTTTCAAAACATATAATAGCTAAAACTGCTTACATTTTTTAAAAAGAAAATACGAATTTACAAATACTGTTGTAAACGCTCGTGCGCCTCGATTTATATAGTACATTTAAAAATTCATATATATAACCAAACATTATTTTGATTTATCTCGTAGGGTAAAAGTCAGCGTTTTCAATGTAAGTGAAAAAAATGTAATTATTTACGACATCACATTAGAAACCTCAAAAATAACATTATTTCTCCACTATTTAATGGATATTATTATACATATAAATCTTTCTCTTCAATCACTATCTATTGAAAAAAAAAACCTCATCAAAATCAGTTGCGTAGTTTTAAAGATTTAAGCATACATATGGATATAGGGACAGAGAAAGCGACTTTGTTTTATACTATGTAGTGGTATTTAGATATAATATTGAATCAATGCAAGATAATTTTAATACAATCGAGGTATATTGTTCACAGACGGTTGGGTGTGTATGGCTCGGTTCGTTCATTATAATTAAATCAATTTAGCTCTTAGATACATATATATTTTATTAAATTGCCAACGGTTCTGTACCTTTCATCTGTGATTGGAATTGATTATTTAATTAAGCATCAATTATTTGAATGGATAGAATGACCCACGAAACTACTAACTGTTTTAGGGTACGACTAACTGTTTTCCGCGGCTCCGCTTGTGTAAATATACCATCGGGTATCCCGCGGGAACATCATCCATCCATCCACACATTTATCCTCACAAACTTTCACAATATTACGGAAATTTGCGGCATAAACGGCTGTATCTTTTTATTTTGATTGCGTTGGCTTAGAAGTTTGATTTTTGAAAGTTTTTGAGTATTTGATTTAAATTCCAGCTTGATACCTCCACGCGTTCCTCAGAAAAACGGTTTTGACAGACAGATAGACGGACAAACGGACGGACAACAAAGTGATCCTTTAGGGGTTCTGTTCTTTCCTTTCGAGTTACGGAACCATAAAAATATATAAATGTAACATCCATCCATCCTCACAAACTTTCACAATATTTATAATACATATTACTAGGATTCGACCATCCGATAACTTTGAATTTTAAATCAAAGTAAGTGTTGAATAAAGTTCAATTTTTAATCGCTTTCTTAAAAAAAAAAAAACCGGCCAAGTGCGAGTCAGACTCGTGAACCGAGGGTTCCGTACAAACCTGTAGTGATTTCATTACAGCTTAAAGTTATTATAGACCTGAGTATTTGATATTTATTTAAATTTAATATCTCTACGTTTCTAATTAAGTAATGAAAAGTAATTTTAAAATTATTAAAAATATTTTATTATATGATGTAAATAAAAATTTACGATTTTCACAATTTTTCCTTTATCTGTGTTATAAGACGTTGCTTCGTACCAAAATTCAAGATTCTGACTTTACGGGAAGTACCCTGTAGGTTTTGATTCCCTTGCGAGTGTCGAAAATTTGCGGAAAATTGCGGCATAAATGACTGTATCTTTTGATTAAATTAGTTTAGAAGTTTGATTTTTTCACAGCTTCAAGGGACAGTAGACTTGAGTATTTGACATAAATTCCAGCTTGATACCTACACGCGTTCTTGAGAAAAAAGGTCTTGACAGACAGGCGGACGGACAACAAAGTGATTCCGTTAAGGGTTCCGTTTTTTCCTTTCGAGGTACGGAACGCTAAAAATCAGCGCCACGTTGTGTATCGTCTGGTTTCGGAGTGAACTGACGCTAAGTACCTAGTATTTCAATTACTTGTTATGAAAAAATATTATTTTGTTTACAACTTTTTCTCGTATAAGCTCATATCTAATATTTTTATTATTTCTTAAGATAATACGACTATTTTTTGGAGATATGTATTCTTGGGTTATTCAAAATATTTTATCTGAACGATCTTTTACCCTTTGACGACCTCTAGAGCTGTGTGGTTAGCGCGTCGGCGCTTAAGCCGGAGGTCACGGGTTCGAATCCCTCCGAAGGGACAAACCGTTTTCTGTATTCCTGGGATTTGGATGAGTATTATATATACAATAAAAATCTTAAATTTAAATGTATTGTGTATAGTATAAAAATATTAATTATATTTTCGTTTTCTGGTACCTGTGATACAAGTTCGTTGGATACTTAGTACAGGACCAGATTGACGTGGTGTGGAAGCGTCCATAGATATTATTATTACTTTGATGGTAATCTGGTTAGTAGTTATGTTTATGCTCACAAGTTTTATTGAAATTATAAAGTGTATCCAACAGCCAAAGTGCTATAAGTACGAGTCCGTATAAACGAGCACTTAGCTCCTTAAATTTCCTTAACCGCTATAAATTCCGCACTTCGACCTTGTTCCATAAAACATAAATATTTTGGGTATTTGGTTTACAGCTCCTTGGTCAAGTGAGCATATAAATATATTTTATCATCATCATAATCATTAATATTACTTGTATAACCAATAGTATCCTACATTAATATTACTTGTATAACCAATAGTATCCTACATTAATATTACTGGTATAACCAATAGTACCTGGGTAACCGAGCTTCGCTCGGAGTTGTGATGAATTTTAAGAAATAAACATAAGAAAAAAAAATATTTATCTGACCGAGATTCGAACCCAAATTCCGAATTTTTGAACAAATCAAAAAGCTCAGTAAGCCTATGTATAAATATACGTTTACCAAACTGCCAATCCGACTCGAAATTATTGATATGTTGTATGACGAAAGAAGAAACATAATAATTATATAGCTTAAATTTAGCTAGATCGATTTTTCTCCCCCAAAACCCCCTGTACACTAAATTTCATGGTAATAGGCACTTGCAGCCGTTTTCGAGAAACTGATTATTACGAGATTGTCTTGTTTATAAATATAACTTTTATCAGCACGTTAATATATTAACGACTTAAAAATGAGTAGATATAGCAATAAAGAAATGCATTGAAAAAATAATTTGGTCAAATTTAATTTTTTACCCCATTACGACGAAGAAAGAAAGAGTAATCATTTTGGCAGTCTGTATATATGTTTTTGCCACCGCAGCTAGCTAGTTATGTGCCAATAGATTCGTAATAATAGCCCGGGTAACATAGGCTATATAAATGACGTGGTCAAGTTATAGTTATTAACCTACTTCATTTCAACTCTTTTGACGTAACGATTATAAAATTTTATTTTTATTTCTTTAGATTTAGAATTTGTTGTATCGGAACGGAGTATTCTACAAAATCTTGAAGCGTATATTTTTACGACCACGTTGTCTCGTTCATAATATATGAATCAGTGAAGCCAAAAATTAGCTACGTCATTTGATTAGTTACCCCCAATGGCGAGGGACTTTAGAAAGTTTATCTTCTATCTTCAGTTATCCAAGTTATCTCGTATTAGACCTAGATTAGGTCGCCTGGAAACTGTCGTAAGTAAATACAGAGACGTGTACTGTGGGTAATGTTTTAATTACTTTAGCAAATACTACGGCTGACCTGGTTGTTCCATACACGATTTCTATTGGTCTTGCAAAAACCTAATAGTAATTTAGTAATTACATAATGTAATTAGAATGGATCTATTGATTTATAATTAGTATCTACGCTGATTAACGCTACTTTGTTCGAATAATTGCGAACATTATAATGTGCGCTATCTTGAAAGTGTGGCAACGTCATGACGAGTAGACGATAGCAAAGAATATACTTATACAATAATGTTGCCCGCGACTTAGTGCGCGCAAAAGTTAATCTCGCCGAAATCGTACATTTTTTCGTAATAAAAAGTTGCCTATGTCCTTTCCCGTAGTCTACTTTATACTTGTACCGAATTTCATCAAAATCTGTCCGGTAGTTTCGGAGCCTGTTCAATACAAACAAACAAACATATAAACAATATTTTCGTCTTTATTATTAGTATAGAGTATAGATATATAGATAATACTTAACGTTACGTAACGTAACGTAACGTAAATTTAACGTAAACCATTATTCGATAGGCTTACACAATTGACTGCTCGCATCTATGTCTGCGTGGCTAAACGTATGCGGGTTGTGCGTGGCGAGCGGGACGTGAGTTTTTACCAACCAGGGGGCGTATTACAACCTCTTAATTCCAGCCAGTTTACGCCATAAAACAAACTGGCTGGCATTTTCGTATTATGACCACCTATTGCCAGCCAGTCAGCAGTCACGTGACACTTGACTTGCTTCTGCATTGAAACTTGAATGGTATTTTCGTATTACGACAATTTATCTGACATTAGCTGGCTTGTCTTTACGTCAAACAAAGCCGTTCAGTTTACGCCACCAAATATTAACTTATACTGACTGGTTTATTTTATAGTGTTCTCTTTTAACATAATATTGGGTTTTAGTAACGTAAAATATCGCTAAAATAATTGCGAATATTTGTTTATTTTTAAGATATAGGTTTTATTCATAGGTTCATAGAAAATAATGATTATTTTACGTGTGACGCCTAACGAGTTACTAATAAGTATTTATATTTCTAGAAATACCTAATGCTTCACACAAGAAGCACCAAAATCACCAAGCAATTCATTATCCTACTAATCCTACTATAATATTATAATGTAAAAGTTTGTGAGGATGTATGGATGGATGGATGTATGTTCCTATTTCACGCAAAAACTCCTGAACGGATTTTGATGAAATTCGGTATCGTAGTAGTTTTATTTAGGCCCTAGATTAAATATAGGCTACTTATTATCCCGAAAAAGTAGGTACAGTGTTCCCGGGATACTATATTTACGCGGGCGGAGCCGCGGGCAACAGTTAGATCCTAATAATTTCAATAAACAATTATTATTGAGGTCATAATTTATAAAATAATTTGCACTTTTAAAATCATACGATCCGGTCAGATCAGTGTTACCACACCAGATTATTTAAATTTGCCGCCATTTTTCAGTTTCATAATTTGCTTGCCAGAATCTAGCCGTTCGTTATTAACTCTGTGTTTACTGAAAGCATGCCATAAAAAAACTGATTGTCAAATTTGAGTCTAATTTGACGTTTCCATACGTCACCTTCACGCTCGTTTATCCAGCCAGCGACAACAAAACCGGGATTAATCGAGTCAGAATGAAATGTCGTTGTAATACGAAAAAAGAACCAGCCACTTTAAGGCCGTGTATTGAATTGCCTGGAAACTGCCAGGTTTTTTAAAAGATCATAATACGGCCCCAGGACTTCTATTCACGAGGTTGGCCCCTGGTCAGTTCATGCTTCGACTTAATACACCATATAATTTCATAATATAACATGAGTGACATTCGCCGGTGCTTACGCTTTCATTTGTAGAGTGTTGCCCCTGTAGGCAGTAGTCATTGCTTGTGATCATACCTCGGAGATTACTCTGAAATCGCACACAGACATTCAGAAATACATTCAAATAACGGAACTGACGGAATATTTGAAGAAATGTAAATTTACACACGTATAATGCTGAGGTATTGGTAAATATTTTAACTGGGCTTCTATCGGCTTATACGGTGAAAGGAGAGAAGGAAAATTGCATGACGTTTTTCTGTTTGCCAAGTCCATATACCGTACCATGGAGACCGAGCTTCGCAATGAGTTACAGTAGAGCGACAAAATAATCTTCTAAATATATAAAAGGCAATCCTCTCATCTATCAACGCATAGCCGAAACTACTGAACGGATTTTGCTGAAATTTGGCATACATACAGATAGTTGTAATGACGTAGGGATCCTTTATGAAAGGGATTTTTGAAAATTCGTCGCCTAAGAGGGTGAAAAAGAGGTTAAAATTTTGTATGGAAACCGAACACCACGCGAACGAAGTTGCGGGCAAAAGCTAGTAAGGAAATAAAATAATCACAAAAAACACTTAACTCGGAACATCGTTAGCATTCCAATCAAAGATTCTTTAGTGTCCTGCGAGTTTCAAAAGTCTTTGCTATTTAAGTATTTTTTTTAATTTAAACTATGCTCGATACTATATATTATGTTCATGCAAGTAAACGATAGTATATAGATACAACCATATTTATATAACATACATTTATAGGATACATCGTGTATCGTGCATATACAATGAGACAAGAGACAATTTTTTAAAAGATTATCTTCTGACGAATGTAAGCTGCCTTTTTTTAAAACGTCTTAACTCTAAATACCACGAAACGTTTATAACGTATCTATTAGATGCTCCATAATTCCAAATTACCTGATATTCCCTCAGAGTAAAATACCTTCGCTCTTCCGTGTGCAGTAGCTGGCACCCGCGTCTTGAATTAACCTTATTGCCATAGTTATAAGGCTGAAATGTGGTACAGGTTTGTAGGCAGTACGTATGGGATTCAGCTATAAATCAGAAAGATTATTAATTAGTGAAACCCTTTTTGTGCTTCACACCGTAATCAGCTTAACTGCCTTGTATACGTTTTAGATTTGTTGTTATTAATATCTTATTTTGGTATATTACGCAAATATTTTGTTTGTATTTTACAGATATTATAATATTCTTAGTAAAATCATTAGAAAAGAAGAAGAAGAGCAAATCAATAAATTCAAGGGATGAATGGAAGGAATATTTATAGAAGATCAGAGAACAGTTTAATAAGTAATTCTATAGCAAAAATTCCTTAAGAGCCCCATACATGATCTGGTCTGCCTTCAGTTCGGCCTGAACGGATGCAAAATCGTATCGTCTGTGTGCAATTTCGAGATCAATGCGATCGGCCGTACGGATTGAAGCGATTCGTTCCAGTGTTGCCAGCTCTGTTTTTGTGAAACTACAAAACTCGTATTGAATTCTACTAAAAAGTACTAAAAAACTACTAAAGAAGCTACTTAGGAATTCCTGAAGCCCCTCAAAAACTATTGCATTTTACATACATACATACATACATATAATCACGCCTTTTTCCCGTAAAGGGGTAGGCAGAGACCACTTTTGCCACTTGCTACGATCCTCACATACTCGTTTCGCTTCGTTCACTTTCATTCTTACCATCCATTCCTCATCTTACATTCAACATAGCGAAGCGGCTCTCCATGGTCCACTTTTCACCTCCGCGAGAAACGAGACGTGATGGGTGGTGAACCACATCGCCGCCATTTTGGATAATTAAATTATTTTTATTATTATCCATTGCGTTTCCACGGATTGGTAGAGAGGGTAGGAATAGGGAAAGGGAAGGATAGGTGGTGTGGAAAGGAAGATTGGTAAGTTGGAGTGGGAAATAGGAAATGTAGGATATTACCGCCCAGGAGGGCAAGGGATAGGACAGTAATAGCTAGGGAAGCCGGGGTCGCGTACCCGTATACTATACCACAACTACCGGACAGGTAAGTTGGGATGAGTACCCCATTGCATTTTAGGTTTTGTTATATTAAATTTTTTTCATTCATTGAATTTTACTATAAATTTTACCATTAAATTAAAATATACTAGCAAATATTACGTATATAGTAATTAAACGGGTAGTTTTAAGAAAATTACGGACGAATGTATTTTTATGATAAGATATATTTTTTTTATGTGCTTAACCTAGGCCATTTTGCATATGATTACTGTCTGGCTCTTTCCTACTAAAACACTACTAATAACTAAATTTCTACTAAGGAGGGAATGAAATACTTAATTTAGTAAAATTTTGTAAAATAACTAAGTCGGCAACATTAATTCTGGTCTGACCTGGCGGCCTGAACGCACGGCCTGTCCGGACCGTGTGTGGACAAATCGCTTCAGTTCTTGCCCGAGCCGCGGCCGAGCGGGCGTGTATCGTGTACAAATGTTGTATGAGTTTTCGCGGTGTTTAAATACAAAATTGATAAACACGACCGTAGCGCGCGGCAAACCAGAATGGACTGATGCGATTTTTCCGTGTGTGGGCCCGAATCAGTTCAGGCAGAACTGACGTAAATTGGGTTGGATACGATTTTTTCCGTGTGTGTGCTCGAATCCGTTCAGGCCGAACTGACGTCAGTTCTAACTGAAACGATCGGCCTCTCGTCTGTGGGGCCTTTAATTACATCGACTGCTAATGTCCTCGCTATTATGAGTTTACGTTGAGAGGATAAGGCTATATAAAATACTAGCTTTTGCCCGCGAGTTCGGTTTCCATACAAAATTTTAACCCCTTTTTCACCCTCTTAGGGAGCGAATTTTCAAAAATCCTTTCATAACGAATACCTACGTCATTACAACTATCTGTATGCCAAATTTCAGCGAAATCCTTTTAGTAGTTTCGGCTGTGCGTTGATAGATGAGTCAGTCAGGTTTGCCTTTTATATATTTAGATAATAATTATCTATTATTACACATTATATTATGTACAAATTACACAACCTACTAACTACTAAGGCTTGCAGGCACCAAAACGGTTAAAAATAAAGCCTGAAGCATCAAAAGTATGGTCAGCTCATTATTAAACAAAGGCAGAGGCCGCTAATCTCCGAATAGCATTTTCCTGAAAAACCGAGGTGATTAAGAAGGCCTGATTAAAGTTTAAGTGGCAAAGTGTAACATGAACGGTTGATCCGATTTTAATTTGTAATCTGAAGGGTCAAAGTATTTTTGATTAAGGGTCTGTCGTAAGTTTTTTTAATAAAATCCTCAGGGACAGGTGTCGACAGTAGATTTATTGAGTTTTTCTGATCCAAGTTAACCGTCCGCCTCGAATATTTAAAAATGAAGCAATCTGGACACTTTGTATTATGCGCTTTATTAAAAGTAATTTCGTTTATTACAGAATTCATTATGCATACGTCTGATGTCTAAATAAAGTTGCAAATTTTTTAATAATTGAATTCAGTTAAAATATTTTTGTATAAATTATTATTTTTTAAACCTACAATTTCATTAAAAAAATATAATTATATCGAATCTGGAATCAAATTTTACTGGTTTGGACAAATATTAATAGTAGATAGTATCATTATAGATATCATTAAAGATTCCAAAAAACTGCTGATGATATAAGACTTACTTCCATAAGACCTCTAATGATGTTTTTTTTAGTGAAATAGACTAGGAAACGAGTAGACGAGTCGCCTGGTGGTAAGCAGTTACTAGAAGAATACTTGCAACTCCTCTGGTATTGCGCTCTTGCGTTCCTAGTCCTGAAAATCCAACCCCTTGAACCTCCGATAACTTCATTCACTCGGCGAAACACAAGCGTTATTTCATGCCGGTTTTCTGTGAGGCCGTGGTATTAATCTGGAGCCGGCCCGTTCGTACCAAAGCAAGCCTCTTCCTTGTTATGACTTTTTAAGAAAACTGATAATATCTGTTGAATTTATTAGAAGATAAATAAATTGAATTTATTTTATCACATAAATAAAAAAAAAAAAATTGCCTAAAGATAAAGAAGCAGTAGATAATATGCCCAAAATATCATTAATTAATTTAACCAAACCTAATATAAAATCAGATCAGTAGTTTAGGCGCTATGACAGAACAAACATACATACATAGACTGCAAATCTATGCCCTTCCTTTTGGTTTCGCCGTAGTCGGGTAAAATATAGCTGCAAAGGGTGATGATGATGATGATAACTCTGAATGCGTATTGAGCGATTCCCCGTGGCTGCAAGTCACTGCCAAGATGAGAGTTGGATTAAACTTTCTTGTCGGTCACTCCACGATACTAGATTATTGCTAAGCATTTTTTCAACTGGTAAATAATGGTTTGTTGCTGAACGATTGGCAAAGTTTTACCACACTAATTGAGTCTGTTTTCCCTAGCTTTGGTGTTGTTGTTTTGTAGGTAACAACTACGAGTAACATTCGACGAAATTGTGAGAAGAGTACTTCGGAAATTGGTCGTGTTACTATTTCCCGACGGTATTGTTAGTGCCGTTGCACACGTTACGGTTGCCGGGTAGCCGGTCGCGAAGTGTATGGCTAGTCGCACACATACAATATTATTGACAGAATAAATTTGTCAATACTAGTCAACACATACAAAAAACGGCAATATGGCCCCGCATACAAGGAATATTATTGTCAATATGAGCATTATTGCCAATAATATGGTGTGTGTGCGGCTAGCCAATGGACATCTACGATAGCTTTCACGCGTACCGGTGTACATGGCCATACATTTCGCGACCGGCTACCCGGCAACCGGAACGTGTGCAACGGCACTAAGGGTCCGTTCACACCGAAATGAGACGATACGATACGCGGTGCTGTATGTTTAAGATATATTTTTCAAATTTGAACTTTAAAAAAATATACTTTTCATGTCATCACTTATAAGTCATGCACATACGCTGTGCAGCGTAATGCAACTTGTCATTCGAATTCTTACAATAGAACGTGTATTTTCTTGTGAAATTTAGTTAGATATCCTAAAAATGCTACGCCACTTCTCGTATCGGTGTAAATCGATCCTAAGCGTTTAATGACGTTATTGTTATACGAAAAATAAACATTTATTCGTTTTATTTAACATTAGTTGATACCGATCCCGATCCCGCTCCGATACCTTGGTAATTACCCGACTGCGCGACGCAAAGGAGTGGTAATGTGTTTATCAGCCTATGTATGTATGTATGTATGTATGTTCCTTTGAAGCACTATACAGACCAAACGCCTGGGCCGATTTTTATGATTCACACGTCAATCGATTCCTCTTAGTCCGGCGAGTGTCACTAAAGACATGACGTTAGTGAAAATTCAATATGGCGACTACTGGACGCCATATTGTGAAAATGAAAAAAATGAAAGTCAACAAACTATATCAAGTGGGGTATCGTTGAATAGGTATTTAAAAATCATTGTTAGTTTTCTCTCAACATTTTTCGATTCGACTGACCGTTTAGGATCTATATCGATTTAAAGTTGCGTAACAACCATTCTCACATTCCAGTGATGTAGTACTGATGCTGATAGGAAATCCAGTCTGGTAAATAGCTAGCTAGGTACTCATAACTAAAAAGTATAAAATAAAAAATTATAATTTAAAAAATTTTTAAACCCGACTGCGTAAAAAGTGAACCAAACTAAGTAGGTACATAATTAAAACTGAAAAGAAAAAAACAAGCACTTAGATATCCGGTGGTCTAGAATTCTATAATATATTATTGAATTAATACTATTGGAACATAACAACTGAACAGTCGGGATTCATTATTCGACAGCCAATCTAATTTTTCAATGGATCCTGACTGTTTAGTTGTTATGTTCCAATAGTATTAATTCAATAATATATTATAGAATTCTAGACCACCGGATATCTAAGTGCTTGTTTTTTTCTTTTCAGTTTTAATTATGTACCTACTTAGTTTGGTTCACTTTTTACGCAGTCGGGTTTTTAAATTTTTTAAATTATAATTTTTTTAAAATAGTAGAGCCTCATTAATCCGGACCCTTATTACTTCCGTGCACGCGCTGTGATCCGGACAGGTGAGATAGTTGAGCGGGGGAAGCGGCAGCTACAGTGTGCTGAAATCGAGTATTTGTCACTACTCGCCATTAGGATAGGTACAATTTAATATGGCATCGAATCAGTTACCATTGTATTCTACTAGGGGCGCTGTTTCGATGCCATTCACATTGTAGTCAACTTCTTCACGGTGAGAAGTGACAAATACTGACACTCAGCATCATAGATTGTACAGATAATACTAGTACTCAGCATATAGGTCATAGGTATATAATATAAATGTATACAAATATCACTGGTAATTAGATAGAAAAATCCTACTAATATATATTATAAATGTGAAAGTTTGTGAGGATGTATGGATGGATGTTTGTGACTCCTTCACGCAAAAACTACTGAACGGATTTTGATGAAATTTGGTATGGTAGTAGTTTAGCTGTGAATTAAAACATGGGCTATTTTTTATCTCGAAAAAATACAGTGTTCCCGAGGGATACTAAATTTACGTGGGCGGAGCAACAGCTAGTTACCTATAAATGTATGTTTGTGAGAATGGATGAATGGATGGACTTTTGTTACACTTTCACGCAAAAAATACTAAACGGATTTCGATGAAATTTGGTACGGTAATAGTTTAGGCACTGGATTAAAATATAGCCTACTTTTCATCTAGAAAAAGTACAGTACCTATCTCTTAGGTATACTATTTAGCTGCGGGAAAAGTTAGTATTAAATAAATGCATTAAAGTTGTGAAAAATGAATTTATAATATTTTTGCATTTCGTTAGCTGGTAGCTAATCACGTGTTTTTGAAACCACAAATTGCATCTACCAATAACATAAGTGTTTGGATATGTCTAGTACTGCCGTTTTCTCTTACATCCTCTCCGGTTCTTGTATAACTTTTGACGTTTTATTAATGTGGCAGAAGCAGAAGTGAAGACAATAGCGCACAGGCAAGCATGCGGCGCTCGACCCGCCCGTTCACACCTCATACCGCATCGGTGTCAGTTACTGTGTAGCTGTAGCGGGTTCAGTGGTTTTTTCCTATCTTATTTCTTATCCCACGAAGCGTCGAAATCCCATACAAACTTAGTTTTTTTTTATTTTAATGTTTTATTTTAGTTTTAATTTAGTTTTAGTCGTTCTAATTTTAAAACGGTACAACCAAACTTCACCAAATTTTATACATATAATTCAATGCGTCATATCTAATCTTATTATTAGGTTAGGTTAGAAAATATAATAATAAATTAAGAACGAAATAAGAGTGAATTTAATTTCAGCCTCCAGAAATGGTATTTAGACGCTCCGTGGGGACACTTAAAAATGCCCAACGCGCCTACCTTTGTTACTTCAAAACAACAAATGAAAATGAACATCATTCGGAAATCCTCATCCATCAATTGAAGTTCTAACTGGACTTGAAAATATGTAACTTTTTCTTTTATTCTAATGCGGTGATCGAACTTACGATTTCCGAAGTCCAGAGCCAAGCTCTGATTTTTTTACAATAATATTACTACAAAGGCGCTGCGTCCTTCGATCATTAATACATATTGATTGAAGGCTGCGTCACAATTTTCCCTATATAAATCCCCTATTGCGAGGTAAATAAAACTAATCAGTCTAATGAAACACATCTACACCTTTTGATGTTGGTGATCATTGGGATTTTCCTTCATTACCATTCGTCCGTAATTAGGCGTAATTAAGGCTCGTAATTTCATCGGTAGTAAAATGTTGCATATGTTCTTGGGGCCTCTAAATGTTTTATATGACTATAAAACGAAATTATGGAGCATGGATTATGTTTTAGAAATATTTCCCCATGTCTAAAAGACGTTAATTTTAAATGAGGATGTAATTATGCGTTTCATTATAATTATTGTCTATGCTTAATATTATAAAGAGGAAACATTCGTTTGTTTGCATTGAATAGGCTCCGAAACTTTTGGACCAATTATGAAATCTGCTATAATATGTTATATATTTAGATTATACGATGGGGCAGGATACACATAGGATAATAATAATAATAATATCTATGGACGCTTCACACCACGTCAATCTGGCCCCGTGTTCTTGATCCGAATCCGAAGAACTTGTGTTACAGGTACCAGACAACGGGAAGTATATATAATACTTTTATACTATACATATATTTAAGATTTTTATTATTTAATACACATCCATGACCTCGGAACACAGAAAAACTTTTTGTTCCGTTGGCAGGATTCGAACCTGCGACCTGCGGCTTGAGCACCAAAGCGCTGAACCACTGAGCCACAGAGGTCGTCAAAATAGGATATACAGGACACTTTTATCGCGGAAAAATGTACAGTTCTAGCGGGATTTCCTTTATTGTGTTCACAAAGTCGCTGGCAATATCTATATGAAATAAAGTTTAAGTTGCGAACTTAAATTATTTATAGCAAGTTTAATTTATTTTATTGTTTTATAAAATATAAGAAGATGCTTCAAAATATAAAAACATTCATCGACTTTACCCCACGGTTCATTTGTGTCTTGGAACTTTTACTTTAATTTTTATTAATATTATAATCATCGCGTGTCTCAAGAAAATTTAAAGAAATTGGTCGCTTATCAGTACACATACAGCAAAATACTTGTTTATTATTCATCAACGCAGGCAACCAAAAAACAGTTCTTTTCCTGGCTGGCTATACCCATCTCTACGCCATAAACTTTTTATATTGCAAAATTTGCGTTGCATCTTTACGAAGTTTTCAGGCTAAAAAGCGCCATTATACCAAAAAAGCGAATCAAAGTACATATAACTAATGTTAACGACTGTAAAAGTTTCCCTTGCATTTGCCAAAAGGACCGTATTCGAATACAAGAACTATTTATCATAGCGAACGTATGGAATACACAATTAACAGTTTAGCAGAACCAAAATATTGTTCGGTGAAATTCTAGGAATTGATTAGACAGAAGCTTCAGATTCCTTTCGCACAATACTTATTTCTGGGAAAAGCATATCAGTTTATGCGTAATAAAATCTCTCCACATTTCGTATAAATAAAACGCATCAAAATATGGTGAAAATATGTGACCTATTTTCTGGTAGCGGCTAGTCCATAGCTGCCAGGCGTGGCCACGCCACAAGCAGAGACATAGGTAGTAGACACACGGTTATTTGATACTTTAATAATTACAAAAGTTAGACAACAGGAGGAGTATGATATTTTGCCGATAAATTAAAGATTATGTGGAGGAAGATGTGTAAAACTAATATTTAAAAAAATGATTAAAATTAATTAAATAATAATGATTAGATAAAATAAATAAAATCACTACCTCAGATTATAATTATTATAAGGTTCGGTAAAATCAATTACGGATATTTTGGGCAAAATTATAACTTACTGCTTGTGTAAATAGGTTTAGGCAGAAAAATAGTTGTTATACTCGAACAATTATTTTCTGCCTAGTACGAGTATAACGAAAAATAATGCTTACAATTGTAAGGAGAAATGTTTATTTGACAATCTGTCAACATAATATAATATCTCTAGTAATATTACAATCTAACGGTTTTTACTATTTTACCGTGACACATATATTACATTTCGAATATTATCATTAGGACGAGACATGCAGTTAATATTTGAATATTTAGTACATGTGTGGCTGCGGTTTTGTTGCAGACACTAGAGAGAGGACCAACAGTGATGAGGATTTTCTAACGTAGATAAAATAACATTTACATTTCTCATCTCGGCCACCTATCTTTGTGGTATAAATTAGAATAAACGAAGCTCATTTTCAAGTTTTTCTAATTTGAAATGCAAGCGGAGATGGACTTTTATTATCAGCCCGAAGAGATTAAAGGATCCTTTGAATATTTATGTTTTTTAACAGCCTAATTTGCGAAAGATTCGGTTTCAAAAGTTTAAAATGACAATTAACCATGCTACATGATCTACATGGCGTTTGACACTATTTATGAAAAAAAAATTGGATGTTAATCATTGTTGGTGTTAATTTTTAAAATGAGATTTATGTGTAAAAATATTTTATTAAAGTAATATAATAGTTAAGAATATATTTTGGTTAGTTTTCTTCTAGATGTATGATCTACTAGAAAATCTTTTAGGTTAGAGATGACACACACTGTATAGTCCTAGTACTATGCATGGATACCCAAGAGGGTATACATAAAGGTGTGAACCTACGATCAAACTTATTTAGGTTTAAGCTATATAGGTTTGATCGTAGCATGGTAAGTTGGTAACTACATGGTTCTCATGCTACCTAATTATTATACCAGTTAACAGCCTCCATGGTCTAGTGATTTAGAGCTTGGCTCTCGACTTGGAAGTCGTGGGTTTGAATCCCGCATCAATAACAACTATGATGGGGTTTCGGAGCGATAAATCGATCTAACAAGGTTTGATAAGCGTATCTAATCTAGCCTAAGCGTCTTTACAATAGATGAAAGTTTAAATGTTTAAAATCTTATCAAAGTACATCATCCAGTGTATAAATAAGGAATTTTAAAGCTTAAAGATTAATTTTGCAAATGAGTCTTCGTATTCATGAATATTCACTGTGAGCCATCTTAAGACAACTCTGTTTAACAGATTTGTAAGTCTTCATTTATTTTATAACCTAGTATGCACCTGTGACTTCGGTCGGAAGACTGGGAGTATTTTAACGTGGTTATTACGAACCTGTTAAAACGAATAAGTATAACTATGAGTTTAGTCCAGGTTTGTCCCGTTTTAAACCCCTAGATTTTCAACCCTTGTGCATATGACGACTACGGTACGTAGGACTGGGGTTGAAACTATGTGTAAGAATAAACTTTAGTGCAGTGCAGTCTTGGTCACAACATCTGTGTCTTGTGTTATATTGTGAAATTTCGGACGGATTTGTAACTCTTAAATAATGGGTAGATAAAATTTTCGTTGAAATGAGTTAAAATGTTAAGGATTTACCCCACCTGCAGATATGAAACTTGTGTCCGTTGTAGTCTAGGTGTAATTATGCTAGCGTCTAGCCTTATTTTGGTTTTGGTCGCCATAGCAAATTGCTCTATAGAAATTTTCCAGTGTCTACCTTACCTTAATTATTACATAACTAGCTGATGTCCACAACTTCGTTTGCATAGAAGTAACAGAACCGGAATCCAATTTTTTAAACGGAACCCTTAAATAAAAGTAGCCTATGTTAGACCTTATAACATCAGCTAGATAGCTAATGTTATAAGGTCTAACTGGCAGATGCCAGTAAAAGTCCCGCAAAAATCAGTCCAGCCATTTCAGAGATTAGCCGGAACAAAATATAGAGAGACAGACCGAAAGACAAACAGACGGACTGGCAAAAATTAAAAAAATGGTATTTTATTGTAAGTAGGTACCGAATATACTTTCACATGCATTAGGTGAAAAGCCGTTAATTTGAAATTACAAACAGACACTTCAATTTTATTTATCTTTTATCTGTATAGATGTATAGATATAGATATGAGGCATAAGTTGTGTTCACATTAATCAATTTAAGTGAGCCGTATTGACATTACGCATGATTCGATTCATTTGCGAGTTTCTTACGCCGGTTCTTCTCGCCGGGCTAGTTTCCGAACCGGTGGTAGGCATCATGTAGGACAATTCTATAAGCGATATTTTATAACCTACATGGAAATAAAAATTTTGAGTTTTGAGTTTGATTCACGGCCTGCTTAATACGAATAGACTATACCTAGGTTACATTCTGATTACACGCGGGGTGTGGTTTTTCCGCTCGAGTTTTTATTTAAAGACGTTCTTTTCACAAACAAAGTCACGAGTAAGCGCTAAGCAAGCTACCAAAGTACAAGCTTTCCTTTACAGCCGAATGATTTTCCTTTAGAATGAGTCCACAACTCTTGAAATTCTTAAGTACTTTTTAAAAATCGTGTCTTCGCCAAAAATTAAAACGCTGAGATTTATACTTTCCACTGTTTACCGTGCACTTTTTGTTGAACGGATTGAGCTACACTGAATTAAATAGATTTAAATGAGTTGAGCGTAATTTTCATCTCTATTTTTTTATTAACATCGTCTTTATACTCAGTTTCCGCCTCTTTGGTCTAGTGGTTTAGAACTTATCACTCGACTTGGAGGTCGTGGGTTCGATTCCCTCGTAGGAACAACAAAAATTGTTGTTTCCAAGTTTGGTTAGGACAATGCAGACTAATCGCCTGATTGTCTGACAAGAAAGATGATCCATGCGTCGGATCGGCATGTAAAAAGTCGGTCCTGCACCAGATCTCTCGCAAAACAAAATCGATTGCATTAAGGCGCTCTTACCCTAGAAATACGCTTCTTTCAAAAATTTTTTGAGACGAATGGATACATTTTAGTGCAGCAAAAAAATATATGTTAATTTTGATCATATTTGCTAGGGGACCTTCATTTTCAAAACACGTTATCTGTAAAATTTCTCGATAAAAAAAAATCATAAAGTTACCATTAAAATAGAAATTCTTGGAGTTGTAACTGTATTATTTGTGAACAGAAATGAGAAAATTATTTGCAGTTTCGTAAAATATAATAAAAGGAAGGGAATTGTTGTTTTGATTTTTCGTATAGAATGTGATATTTGTTAGTATTAATTTATTTCTATGATAAATAATTCGTACGAGTCGAATGAAACATCGCGAAATGGCGACCTGTCATTCCTTCTCTTTCATATCTATTCAGTGGTGTCAACCTCGGGGGTTTCCCCCTAAATCTAGGGGGAAAAGTTTTAAAAAGGGGCAATTTTAGGGGCAGAAAACCTTCAGGGTTTTTTTTAGGGGTCTTCAATTCAAACTAAACCTGTATTAATTAAAACTAACAAAATCCTATGCCCTGTGCGTAGAACGGAACGCACGATACAAATTGAACGAAGTGGGGCTCTTTCTTATAACAAGCTCAGTTATGAAACTGTCGTCTGTCTTACTTGATCTGAGGTCTTAACAGATAACTGTGTTGAGGGATAGGACATCTCACTCATTCATACATCGTTGCGTTCCGTCCATTCGGTTCGTTTAAAATCTTAAAAGTTATTTAGCATCCTTTCGGATTTGCAAGTTTTCTTTTGTGTATTAAATATAACTGTGTTTGTGCTATTATAAGACAAGAGTGTGAATTTGAGAACAATGCCGAGAGAATATGATAATTATTATTTTTAAACAAAAAATTAAACCGATTCCAAAGTAAAAATACACAAAAAAGTATGAAATAAAACTTATTTTCTAAATAATTCACCTTTTAAATTTAGCTATTTCTCTACTTAATCTTCTTAATTTTGAAGTCGATACCAGCCCAAACGATATTCGACTTTTATTTTTATTATATTTACTTATTATATTATATTACTAGCGACCCGTCCCGGCTTCGCACGGGTACAATCATATATCTGTATTATCTATGGGTACTAATACTACAAAATGTCACCCACTTCGCAACGGGCCGTGCAGCAGAAATCGTTATATTTTAATTTCGCCATAACTTCAAAACCAAACGTCAAATTTTAATCATTCAAAGACCAAATATTATCTACATAAACTGTACTTAGTGATGAAATAATTTACTTAAGGATGGACTTATGATAAGGATTAATAGCATGACTAAAATAAACGCGTTTAAATGTAGTCCAAAAAAAATTCAAGATTTTTAAATAAAAAAATGGTTGTTGTGCCTCACTCGACATAGATAGGTATAGTGTGTCGCGGACTTTTTATGAGATATTTATAAGATCTACAATTAATTTGAACGAGAACATTTTATGGTTCTATCTTTTATAGTTTAGGCAGCGTAAGCAAAATAAGTAACTTTTCTGGTTGATTTTTTACACCTTGTGTCCGAAAAACCCAAATATCTTACGGAACCCTATTTTTTTCCAAAATAAAATTTAGCCTATGTTACTCGTGGATAATGTAGCTTTCGAATGGTGAAAGAATTTTTGAAATCGGTCCAGTACGTTTTGAGCCTATTCATTACAAACAAACAAACAAACAAACATACAAACAAAGTTTTCCTCTTTATAATATTAGTGTAGATATAATATTCGATATATTTTTACCGACTTCCAAAAAAAAGGAGGCGGTTATACGTTCGGCTGTATATTTTTTTGTATGTAAATTCTTTTTTTCTGATGTAGAAGGTATAATCCGAAGTTGGTCCCATTTTCAGAAAATTGGTGACCTGATGATGGGATCCAAGAGGAAACGAGGGAACTCCTCAAAATTTATATGGATACATATGGTGATTTCGACTTTTTTTGAAGTAGTCCAAGCATATGCTACCAATAAATAATAAATAAAATTAAAAAACCCGACTGCAAAAAAAGACATACCTAAGCAACGCACTAAAAAGACCGAAACAAGATTGAGAAAACAGACTACACTATGAGCTGAAAGCCTATATTTGACGTTATGTTTGGGAGCAGGCGGGACCCATTCGCAAATTATAAATCGTACAAAAATATATGGCCCCGCCTGCTAACAAACATAACGTCAAATATAGGCTTTCAGCTCATTGTGTAGTCTGTTTTCTCAATCTTGTTTCGGTCTTTTTAGTGCGTTGCTTAGGTATGTCTTTTTTTGCAGTCAGGTTTTTTAATTTTATTTATTTTATTTTAGATTTTTTTAGTTTAACCAACACACGTTTAGTCGATTTAAAGCAAAAAAACGATGATACGAACACTAACATATAGGCATAATGTGAGAATGGTTGTTATGCAACTTTAAATCGATATAGATCCTAAACGGTCAGTCGAATCGAAAAATGTTGAGAGAAAACTAAAAATGATTTTTAAATACCTATTCAACGAAACCCCACTTGACATAGTTTATTGACTTTGATTTTTTTCATTTTCACAATATGGCGTCCAGTAGTCGCCATATTGAATTTTCACTAACGTCATGTCTTTAGTGACACTCGCCGGACTAAGAGGAATCGATTGACATGCGAATCATAAAAATCGGCCCAGGCGTTTGGTCTGTATAGTGCTTCAAAGGAACATACATACATACATACATACATACATAGGCTGATAAACACATTACCACTCCTTTGCGTCGCGCAGTCGGGTAAAAAGTAAGATTTTGCTCCAAGGTATACCCTGGATCCAAAAGTACAGAACAGAACTCAGACTCCTTATAGATACATGTTTGGGGATTTTTGGGTTGTTTAAAGAACTGCAAGGCATATGCTTGAAATTCTTTAAACAATGCCGAAATCCCCAAACATGTATCTGTAAGGAGTCAGGAGTTCTGTTCAGTACTTTTGGACCCAGGGTATAACCTTGAAGCAAAATCTTGCTTTTTGGTAGTATATGCTTGAACTACTTCAGAAAAAGTCGAAATCACCATATTATGTGTGCATATAAATTTCGATGAGTTCCCTCGATTCCTCATGGATTCCTTCATCAGATCTCCACTTTGATATCAAAAGGACCAATTTAGGATTACACCCAATACATCACAGAAAAAAATTGAAAATCGGTCCACATGCGGTACAGTAATCGTCGAACATACAAAAAAAAAAAAAATATATATATATATATACAGCCGAACGTATAACCGCCTCCTTTTTTGGAAGTCGGTAAAAAAATATCAGCAAAAGTATATCAAATCCTGGGAGACAGATCCCGTACTGAAAGGTTGTTTAAATGAGAGTGAAAGGGGCGACATGATAATATTATGAAGTTCTAATTTCAGAGTAGCACTTCAGGGTAAATGCATGTGTATTAAATAAAAATTGCAAATTCAATAAAAAAATATTTATTTATGAGTTGCGAATAACTTGGACAACAAGTAAAATATCACATAAAAATATGTTATTAAGGCCTATATTATTTAGGGGTTTTCAGGGGTATTTAAAATAAAACATGGGGGTAAAATTTGGAACAGGTTGGCAACACTGTATCTATTGAATAAGACAGTACCGGCTTAGGCCTCTTGCTAATGAGACGTATGTCAAATTTTTCCCCTCTTTTCTGCTCAAAAATTATTCGAATTTATTGTTGAAAGTCCGTTCAAATTTATTTTACCCCCGAATGGACCTTTATGTCGTCTGCATAAAGGTCAAGTCGGGGGTAAATATTAGTTTTTCTTTCGTCGTGTAATACTTATAATATATACGTAATTTCGCTATCTGACGTAAGACGCTTGGTAGCCCTTTGGCTTTTTGCGTTGTTGCGACCAATTGGTCTCGGGTTCGAATCCCGGTCAGACGATTTTTTTTTCTTTTTTTTTTGTCGCACTATAAAACTCCGAGCGATGCTTGTTTTCGCAGTAATAAAATATATGGTTAATTATGTACTTATTTTATTATTAGTTACTTTAAGTTGTTGTTAATATTAGTGTAGATTATATTATATAAAATATGAAAAGATTGTATTCGATGAATGTCCAAATTTTTAGTCCAAAGTTTTAAGATGGAGGTACAAAAACTCTTTATAAGTAGGTACTAGGTTTAGTACAACGATAAAAAATAGGTTTTAGTACAACGATAAAAATTAATAAAAAATAAATAAAAAAATATTAAAGAAAAACAAAGACATTATAAGAATCACAAAAATAATATTTATCTTACCGGGATTTGAACTCACCACCAAAAATCAAACGTCGGTACGCAAACCGAGCTGCCAGTCAGACTGACGTAAAGTAATCGAAATTATTGATATAATTTATTACACGACGAAAGAAAAAACATATTTGATTCAAAATTGACAACATTGATTGACAACAGAATAAGTAAATATATATATACCTAAATATTATTCTGTTGGTTTGTAAAGTTTATACATATAATTTATCAATTATTATAATCAATTCTAATTCTAATCACCATGAGCAGATATTAGGAACATGTAAGTACATGGGCAAAAGCTAGTAAAAAATAAACGTAGATTACTAAATAAGTATTCAGTAATCTACGTTTATTTTTTACTAGCATTTGCCCGCGACTTCATCCGCGTAAAGTTCGGTTTCCATACAAAATTTTAACCCCTTTGTTACACCCGTAGGGGGCAAATTTTCAAAAATCCTTTCTTAGCGGATGCCTACGTCATTACAACTATCTGTGCCAAATTTTAGCAACATCTGTTCAGTAGTTTCGGTTGTGCTTTGATAGATGAGTCAGTCAGGTTTGCCTTTTATATGGTTAGACTAGGCCCGCGACTTCATGCGCGCAAAAGGAAATCTCGATGGAACCGTACATTTTTCGGCAATAAAAAGTATGCCTATGTGCTTCCCCGTTGTCTATTCTATATCTGTCCTAAATTTCATCAAAATCATTCCAGTAGTTTCGGAGCCTATTCAATGCAAACAAACAAACATACAAACAAATAAACTTTCTCTCTGTATTATATTAGTAATAGATTAAATAAAACAATATTTACAATTAATATGATGTAGCCGAAGAGACTATTTGGTTAAACCACAAATGTCAGAAACTAGGTACTTATTTGAAATTGTATTTTTTTTTTGCTGTCAGATAGCCGAAGTTTCATGTATGTAGAGTGGGAATATTTGATATTGAATTTTATTGTGTATTTATGTATTGTATAAAATCAGTCGATAAAATTTAGCTTTGTGCTACGCGAACGAAGTTGCAGGCAAAAGCAAGTTTAGATTTTGTAACCGCTGAAAAATGCGAAATATATAAAATTATGAAATGTCGTCCTAGAAAGAAACGTCAATGTGTGTGATGTCATAAAGTGTACTGTGTAATGTGTTACATGTTGTAGTGTGCGTATTCCGCACTCCGCAGTACTTCGACTGCATATTATAATAATACTAGCTATCCCGGCAAACTTCGTACCGCCTTAGAATTAAATTTGTTGACGTACTGACTACTGACAGCAGCGCCACCTACCAGGTCCGATTGCAAATCTAAACCATTCTCGAATCAACCTGAAGACACACAAAATTTTTCATTACTTAATATCGGTACAGCCGTTTAGGAGTTGAGTGACTTAATTGAGCTTTTTTTTTAGATTTTTTTTTACCCTTTAACTACTTACTAAAAAACTTAACTTTCTCGAATCGCAATGGCTAAATTTGGCACAAAATTAGGAATTAGACTTTTTATAATCGACCTAGACAGAAAATAGACATTTTGAAATATATTAAATTGTAATGAGATTTGAACCTAAACGCTACGCTTTGCTTTAGGCGGGCAAGATACCGCTAGGCTATGAAGCACATTACAATGTCATCGAAATTACGCTTTTATACATTATAGACACATCACTTTGACGTATTTCGCATGAAGTCCCCCGCAGTAACGGGGGCGGCACGTCCCCCACTCATCTCCTTCACCCCCTCGAATACTTCATAGTTGACTACTCACAGCGCCTTAATGTTTCATTAAATAATTTAACTATGTCTGTCTGATGAGTCTCTCATTTTCCTTCATAGGGAAGCCCTAGCCTGTATATTAGGTAGGCATTTTCAAAAGAGTCTTTGTAAGTGAAAACGAAATGCATTGAATTATAGGAACACCACGCCACTGATATAATATACATACGGGTATATATTTTTATCTGAAATAAATGCGTTTCTGTATTATATTCTATAATAACGCAGGGCAAATAAGATACAATTAAATTCGTTGCATTGTAGTGCAGAGTAGAAAATATATTATTTCAGTCTTATTAATAAAAATTGCTTATTCTTCTCTTACTCCAAAGTTACACCGAGAGTAGTTAATTCTAGATTAGTCACAGAATAGCTACGTTTTAATAACGGTATTAATAAATACGAAGTAGGTTCGGAGTAACAATACAATTCTTACTCTGAGATTAAGGTGTATATTATGGCAACACACATGAAAAGAATGAACTAAATGAACTAAAATGAATGAAATGTCGATTAAAAAGACACTGACAGTTAGCAAAATTTTGAAATTTGACACTTTTATTTGACAATATTATCTATCACAAGCGAACATATGTCAATTCTGTATTTCTCTTGTTGAAATCAAAATAGTGGTTTTAGAATTTGTGCTATTTTATATAAAATATTAAGTTTATATAAAAAGGGTTATTGCGAGGTTTATACAATTTCACATGCCTTATTAATGGTAATATTTCTTCAATTCCTTCTATCATTCTCAAATCGTCAATAAAATAATCTCTATTCATTTTAATCCATAATAATTACAAAATCAGACACTAGTAAGTACTTGAACGAACACCAAACAAATATGGAAATATATTTAGCTTATGTTTAGTATAAATATCTTAATAGAAGTTGGAAATACAATACAAATCTATGCTTACTCAAGCGTTAAACCATGTGGCTCCGCGGAGTAACTTTTAGTCCGGGAGTAAATTTTGATTAGTTAACTCCGTCCTTACTCCTAGTTTATTAATACCATTATTGCCTAATCTCTGCGTAAGTCTTGGAGTAAAGTTGTTCTGACGCTAATCATAGTTTATTAATAAGGGTGTTTAAGTATATACTTAAAGTACAGTCGGTTTTCAAATATCGACCCTTTGAAAATGTTAACATCACCTCCCACAATTTTTCCACACAATCGTGGGTACACCTAATGCTTGTAGTAGTGCTTTCAAGTCAAAAGCTACCTATGTAGCTGTTTATCTGCTCCTCTTTATAGTATAATCTGTGATTGTAGTGTACATTGTTTTTGTTTACAAAAACTAAACAAACAGATAATAAATATGATCATAATATTAAATATGATAATATTAATACTCTAAAATAAATAAATTATATATTACCATAAATTTATGTAATACGGATTGATTGTGATAATTTTATAATATAATTATTATTTTGTTGAAAGTAAAAGAAGAAGCGGAGTACCACTTTTAAACCATAAGATTGCATTACTATTAAATTTAATGTAGGTACATTAATTATTATAATCACCGACATACAAAAACAGGGGTCTCCTCTGGAGTGATTTTGATTTTTACTTGAAGGTAAATTTATTAGAGTCGTGTACAAACACAGGTCGCTGACAGATCTTTTGTACCAATTTTGAACCTTATTGCCAAGTTAAGGCGCTCTTACCCCAAAAATACGCTTCTTTAAAAATTTTTTTGAGACGAATGGATACATTTTAGTGCAATAAAAAAATATATGTTAATTTTGATCATATTTGCTAGGGGACCTTCATTTTCAAAACACGTTATCTGAACATTTTACCGATAAAAAAAAATCATAAAGTAACCATTAAAATAGAAATTCTTGGAGTTGTAACTGTACTATTTGTGAACAAAAATGAGAAAATTATTTGCAGTTTCGTAAAACATAATAAAAGGAAGGGAATTGTTGTTTTGATTTTTCGATTGGAATAAGATATTTGTTACAATTAGTTTATTTCAATAATAAATAATTCGGACGAGTCGAATGAAACATCGCGAAATGGCGACCTGTCATTCCTTCTCTTTCATATCTATGGAATAAGACAGTACCGGCTTAGGCCTCTTGCTAATGAGACGTATGTCAAATTTTTCCACTTTTTTCTGCTCAAAAATCATTCGAATTTAATCTTGAAAGTCCGTTCAAATTTATTTACCCCCGACTTGACCTTTATGTCGTCTGCATAAAGGTCAAGTCGGGGGTATAAATATTAGTTTTTCTTTCGTCGTGTAATACTAATAATATATGCGTAATTTTGCTGTCTGACGTAAGGCGCTCGGTAGCCCTTTGGCTTTTTGCGTTGTTGCGACCAATTGGTCTCGGGTTCGAATCCCGGTCAGACGATTTTTTTTTTCTTTTTCTTTTTCTCGCACTATAAAACTCCGAGCAATGCTTGTTCTCCCAGTAATAAAAGTATATTGTTAGTTATGTACTTATTTTATTATTAGTTACTTTAAGTTGTTGTAAATATTAGTGTAGGATATATTATAAAAAATATGAAAAGATTATATTCGATGAAAGTTCAAAAACCGTCTTTTTAAGATGCTAGATGGAAGTACAAAAACTCTTTATAAGTAGGTACTAGGGAAACCGAGCTTTGGTCGTAGTTTTAGTACAACGATAAAATATAATAAAAAATAAATAAAAAATATTAAAGAAAAACAAATACATTATGTATAAGAATCACAAAAATAATATTTATCTTACTGGGATTTGAACTCACCACCAAAAATCAAACGTAGGTACGCAAACCGAGCCGCCAGTCAGACTGACGTAAAGCTACCGAAATTATTGATATAATTTATTACACGACGAAAGAAAAAACATATTTGATTCAAAATTGACAACATTGATTGACAACAAAATTAGTAATTATATTATAATACCTAAATATTATTCTGTTGGTTTGTAAAGTTTATAGATAATATAATTATATCAATTATTATAATCAATTCTAATTCTAATCACCATGAGCAATAAGGAACATGTATTAATTAGTAATCTACGTTTATTTTTTACTAGCTTTTTCCCGCGACTTCGTCGGCGTGAAGATCGGTTTCCATACAAAATTTTAACCCCTTTGTTACCCCCGTAGGAGGCGAATTTTAAAAAATCCTTTCTTAGCGGATGCCTACGTCATTACAACTATCTGTATGTCAAATTTCAGCTAAATCCGTTCAGTAGTTTCGGCTGTGCGTTGATAGATGAGTCAGTCAGCTTTGCCTTTTATATATTTAGACTAGGTGATGCCCGCTACTTCATGCGCGCAAAAGGAAATCTCGATGGAACTTCACATTTTTCCGCATTAAAAAGTATGCCTATGTGCTTCCCCGTGGTCTATTCTATTATATATCTGTCCTAAATTTCATCAAAATCTGTCCAGTAGTTTCCGAGCCTATACAATACAAACAAACAAACATAAACACAAAAAAAACCTGTCTGTATTATATTAGTATAGATTAAATAAAACAATATCTATACAGATAAATAAAATTGAAGTGTCTGTTTGTAATTTCAAATTAACAGCTTTTCACTTAATGCATATGGAAGTATATTCGATACTAACGATAAAATTACAATTTTTTAAATTTTTGTCTGTCCGTCTGTCTGTCTGTCTGTCTGTTTGTTCCGGCTAATCTCTGAAACGGCTGGACCGATTTTCACGGGACTTTCACTGGGAGATAGCTGATGTTATAAGGTCTAATATAGGCTACTTTTATTTTAGGGTTCCGTTTAAAAAAAGGGTTCCCTTTCCGTTAGTTGCGGGCAACGAAGTTATGCAAACGAAGTTGCGGGCATCAGCTAGTTTACAATAAATATGATGTAGCCGAAGAGACTATTTGGTTAAACCACTAATATAATATCAGAAACTAGGTAGGTACTAGGTACCTATTTGAAATTGTAATTTTTTGGGTGTCAGATAGCCGAAGTTTTTGTAAGTAGAAGGCGAATATTGGATATTGAATTTTATTGTGTATTTATTTATATGTATTGTATAAAATAATTTAGCTTTGTGCTACGCGAACGAAGTTGCGGGCAAAAGCAAGTTTAGATTTTCTAATCGCTGAAAATTGCGAAATTTTACATACAATTTTGAAATCTCTTAGAATGAAACGTCAATGTGTGTAATGTGTATTGTGTATGTGTATGTTGTAGTGTGTATTCCGCAGTACTTCAACTGCTGCAGCTGTTATTATAATATAAGAAATCTACACTAATATTATAAAGAAGAAAACTTTGTATGTTTGTTTGTTTGTTTGTAATGAATAAGCCGATTTCAAAAATTCTTTCACCATTCGAAAGCTACATTATCCACGAGTAACATAGGCAAATTTTTATTTTGGAAAAAAATAGGGTTTCGTAAGATATTTGGGTTTTTCGGACACAAGGTGTAAAAAATCAACCGGAAAAGTTACTTATTTTGCGTACGCTGCCTAAACTATAAAAGATAGAACCATTAAAATATGTTCTAATTAATTGTAGATCTTATAAATATCTACAAAAAAGTCCGCGACACACTATAGTCTATACCTATCTATGTCGAGTGAGGCACAACAACCAATTTTTATTTAGAAATCTTGAATTTTTTTTGGAATACATTTAAACGCGTTTATTTTACTCATGCTATTAATCCTTATCAAAATTTCATCACTAAGTACAGTTTATGTAGATAATATTTGGTCTTTGAATGATTAAAATTGGACGTTTGGTTTTGAAGTTATGGTGAAATTAAAATATTACGATTTCTGCTGCACGGCCCGTTGCGAAGCGTCACCAAGGCGGGGGTGCGCGTGCGGGAGGGGAGTTTAGATTAGATCTATGAGTAGGGATGTTCGATGTTGGCATCGATAATGACATCGATTGCTAAACATCGATGTCAGGCAACATCGATGTTTTTTTTCTAACGTCTTCACGGCCGGCCGTCCGTCATCAATACATCCATACTAATATTATAAATAGGAAAGTGTTTGTGTTTGTCCGTCTTTCACGCCAAAACAACTAAACAGATTAAAATGAAATTTGGTACACAGATAGTCTAGAGCTTGAGAAAGGGGATACTTTATTTACAGTTTCACGTAAAAACTACTAAGCCGATTATCACGAAAGTTGACACAGATATAAAGCAGACCACGGGAAAGGACATAGGCTACTTTTTATCGCGGGGAAGTGTGCGGTTGCCGTGGGATACTTTATTTACGGTTTCACGTAAAAATTACCAAACAGATTATCATAAAATTTGACACAGATATAAAGTAGACCATGGGGAAGGACATGGACTACTTTTTATCGTGGGACATATAAGGTTTCCGTGGGTTACTGTACTTACGCGGGCAGAGCCGCGGGCATCAGCTAGTATAATATATAAATATTAGATTTGCATTTTATTATTTTAAGTAATAAATCCATGAAAAATGAAGAAATTAGGATATAGATTAGATAGGTATATAGATTCTTTATGACTAAACAATATTGAATACGTGAACTTTATTTAACAATTACTTTTTTTTTTTAAGCTTAGGGAAACTAAAAAGATTAATTGCTGAAATCGCAATGGCTAAATCTATACATATAAAATCCTTTGTCCTGAATGACTGACGGATCAACGCACAGCCTAAACCGCTGATCGTAGAGACCTGAAACTTGCAGGGCTTGCTCTTTGTAATGCGTAGGCATCCGATAAGAAGGGATTTTTCGAAATTCGACTCCTAAGGGGGTGAAAAGGGGGAAAACAGTTTGTATGGGGCAACGTGATTCCTTGGTCCAATCTACTTCATATTTTGCACAAACATTAAGTTACAGAATTAATGGAATTCGTGTATCATAGTTTATTGAAATTCGTCCCCTAAAGGGAATAAAAAGGGAAAGAAAGGTGTTTGGGAGCGATTTGCTTTAAAGTTGATATAAATACTCCTTGGTGCTTTTGATTTAAAGCTTCCATTCACAAGTGATCGATCGATTTAGTTTTTACAATTTAAACATTTATTGGATTCGTAGTTGCAATGAAATCGGTTTAGATAAAAATTGAATATAGCCTAAGATCCTAGGACCGCCTTACTACACTTTTTATATGAAACTCGTATATATATGAGTAAATTTTGTTCCGATTTTTGACGCCCACAGCAAAAACTAGCTGGTAGGTCTTACACTAATTATTTTGTGTAATAGTTTATCCTTAGAAATTTACTTTCAAATACGAATTAATTTCCAATTTGATCGAAGCAATCGATAGCCCGTGAGTGGGGAGCTTTATTTTTATTTTGACATAATATTATGTTGTCATCATGTTGAAAAATAAATCTGACAAGAATTAAAAAGTTAAATTTGATGAAAATCTATTCTTGAAAAAGTAGGCACTTAAATATTTGCGAATGCTGTATATAATACATAATATTATCTTCATAATACATCCATACTAATATTATAAATGGGAAAATGTGTGTCTGTTTGTACGTCTTCCACGCCAAAACTACTGAACCGATTGTAACGAAATTTGGTACACAGATACAGAGAGTGCAGCCTGAGAAAGGATATAGGCTACTTTTTATCGCAGGGAAATGTACGGTTCCTGTGGGATACTTTATTTACAGTTTCACGTAAAAACTACTAAACCGATTATCATGAAATTTGGCACAGATATAAAGTAGACCACGAGGAAGGACATAGGCTATTTTTTATCGCGGAGAAATATACGGTTCCCGTGGAAAACTTTTTTTACACTTTCACGTAAAAACTACTAAACGTATCATCATAAAATTTGGTACAGATATAAAGTAGACCACGAGGAAGTGTTCTTCCTCGTGCTCTACAACTTTAAGCTACTTTTTATCGCGGGACATATACGGTTCCCGTGGGTTACTGTACTTACGCGGGCGGAGCCACGGGCATCAGCTATCTATACTATAATAATTATTATAAAGCTGAAGAGTTTTTTTGCTTGAACGCGCTAATCTCAGGAACTACTGGTTTGAATTGAAAAAATATTTTTGTGTTGGATAGTCCATTTAAAGAGGAAGGATCTAGGCTATAAAGCATCACGCTGTGACCAATAGGAGCGAAGAACAGTGGAAAATGTGGAAAAAACGGGGAAAATTATTCATCTTTGAGGGCTTACGTTGTTTGTTTGATCGCGCTGATCTCAGGAACTGCTAAATCGAATTGAAAACTTCTTTTTGTGTTAGATAGTCCATTTGTTGAGGAAGGCTATATAACATTACGCAGCGACTAACAGGAGCGAAGCATCAGTGAAAATGTTGCAAAAACGGGGAAAATATTCATATTTGAGCTTTATTTGCGAGGGCTTCCGTTGCGTGCACGGCTCAACTTACTCAAAAAATATGTACCTATGAAAGAATTATTCCTCTTTAAATGATCTAAAAAAATCTTTTAAGATTGACTCACTATAACCTTTTTATGGTAATCAAATTTGGTCGAAATTAATGCATTATTGCGCCATCAGTTGACGCGGACGAAGTCGCGGGCAACAGCTAGTTTAGTACAAAATTAGGAATTAGACTTCTTTGGACCTAGACTGAAAATAGACATTTTGACACATTAAATTTGTACTGAGATTTGAACCTAGACGCTACGCTATGCTTTAGGCGGGCACAATACCGCTAGGCTATGAAGCACATTATGATGTTGACGAAATTCCGCTTTTGTACATTAAGGACACATCACTTTGACGTAATTCGCAGGAAGCCCCCCGCAGTAACGGGGGCGGCACGTCCCCCACTCATCTCCTTCACCCCCTCGAATACTTCATAGTTGGCTACTCACAGCGCCTTAAGGTCGAAAATTGGCATAGGATCTGACGGCGACTGTACAAGTTTAAAATCGCATTGGTCGGTGTTATAGTCGGCGAGCTCGCGTGACGGCAAGTCGACGTAAATCACTGGATTCTAGAAGTCTACAGAATACGTGCAATTCTATTTTGACTTTGTGAAATGTGTATGGAAACGGACGTTTTACACATTTTTGTCTTCAATTTACAGTTACGAGTGCCAGCATTACCAGCGAGAAACTTAAGTAAGCTAACAATATATTGCACAATGGGGAATACGCATAGTTTTTTTAATGGCTTTTCGAGAAGTATATAATGAGCTAGGAAATATTGTCTTTGCAATGGCATACCTACGATCAACCGTTGACGAAATACAGTCATACATTGGAGTGCAATGAGCATTCAAAACGCTCAATACAAAAAAAATCAGGCACGAGTGACGTCACAGCAGTTGAAAATGTATGAAGAAAAATACAAAATTGACGACCTCTGTGGCTCAGTGCTTAGCGTGTCGGCGCCCGGAGGTCACGAGTTCGAATCCCACCGAAGGGACAAAAGGTTTTTCTGTGTTCATGGGTCTTGGATGGGTGTTAAATAGTAAAATATTATGGATAATAATATGATAAAAATATGTGTATACTATAAAAATATAAAATATATTACCGTTGTCTGGTGTGATAAAAGTTCTTCGGATACTTAGTACAGGACCAAATCGACGTGGCGTGGAAGCGTTCATAGATATTATTATTTTAATTATTTAAACAATAAATCTCACGAATTATACGACGAATATATCTGTGAAATTAAGGATTTGAACAGTAATTTTCGTATTCAATCATAGTAATTTTTTTTAGTCCCTTCTAGTGCTGTAACTTTTTAATTTAACAACTGATTACTGTACTTTTTGTATTTTTCGGTCTATCTATATTTAATAAAATATATTGCCTTTCGGAAAATTTAAAAATTTTCTGATTTAAAACAGTAATACATGTTCCCTATGTAACCATTTTTTTAATAAAATAAAACGGATCGTCTAGTTTGATGGAAAACGATAACCAGGACACCCGCAGCACCAGAGGAGTTTCAAGAACATTGCATCCCAATTATAATTTTCCAATAATCCGGATGCTACTGCCTCCTATACTTTTCTGGATAAAAGGTAGTCGATAATTTTTTTATAAACGCCACTACAAATACTACTGTTGCAATTCTCACTTCATCCATCGACATAGCTTGTAACCATTCGTCTATAATTCTATATCCATCCATCCATTTAACATGAGAATATCGGTAATTATTACTTAATGCACCTAGTACTTGGTGCTTCGAGCAAATCAACACAAGTGTACAATTAGAAGCGCCCGGACACGTATTGTGTTTCCGCCTCGTTAGTCTCTTGAAGATTTACCGCCAGACGTCGATATAGCTATACTGGGTGATTTTTATTCTGTTTCGAGAGAAACAGGGTATCTAATAGATATTAGGTACATGTACATGAAAATTATACAGGGTATCTAATAGATATTATGTACATGAAATAGAGTGCTAAGACATCTTCATTCGCGTTAGTTTTTTTTTTTTAACTTGGAGAAAAATTGTTTCACACCATCGTACTGCCAATTTAAAATCATCATAGAAAGTCTTAATCAATGGCTGTGTTCCGCGGAAAATAGCGCTAGCAAAAAAACATAAGCAAAATGGCGACCGCTGGCGTTAAATAAGCAAAATGGTGGATTATGTTAGGACTTAGTTGGAGTATTGAAGTTAGGAAATGTGTCCTGGCCGATAACCTCTTTTTAGGGTTCCGTAATACATAAGGAACCCTTATAGTTTCGCTCTGTCCGTCTGTCTGTCTGTCTGTTTGTCTGTCCGCGCCTCTAGCTCCTGTAATTATGAATATAAATTTATGAAATTTGGTGCGGTTTCGGGATCATAAAAATATCATAATTTTAGATTTTAGGGGTGGCTCTCCATACATGTGAAGTGGGGATGAAAAATTTTTTTTCACTCTACCCCATCGTAGAATAGGTCTTTTAAAATAAAGGCAAGGTTTCATACGTTACTTTTTTATAAAGTTGACCATTTTCGAGTAATCGGCCTCCAAAGTAGTTTGTAAGTTGCCCTCCCTAGCATTTTTAAACTATAGGAAATAGAAACTTTCAAATTTTTATGCTGATAGATCATGCTAAAAACTAAAACTCTTTAGGAAAATTATTGTGAACCAAATCTGACAGTAACTTTTGGAGTAATTAAAAAAAACATATTACGCGTTTATAGTAATTATGGAACCCTCTTTAGACATGTCCTGACATGCTCTTGGTTAGGTTATTTTTTCATAAGCGCTAGCAAGCAACAAGAGCATTTTTCCGCGAAACACATCCAATATTTAAAATATTGTTATTAGCCAATATTTAAGCTAAACACTGGCTTGATGTTGTTTTGTCAGTTTGAATTAACTCCTTTTTACCAGCGTCAAATTTCATCCACATCAGCCTAAGAGGGTTTTAAACGTGTCCTCCATTTTCCTTAAAACTTTCGAAAGTAGAACACATTTAAAATTTAAAAGTTGATATCGTTATTGCTATTGTTGGCCAACACTTAAGCCGCGTTTAAGTAAACGAGAGTAACTTTTATACTGAAGACAACTTTACAATTTTTGGTGCAATGACATAAATTCTATTAGATAATTCTCATTGGTCAGAGAAGTCTTTACTTGACTTTCAACCTTATAACATAATATTTTCTAGCTTCATCGATACTGCGAATTTAACATTTTTGATTACAAGAATAATTAGCTTTAGATCAGTCTTTAGTTGTCTTAAATAATACTATCTTTCACAATTTTATCAGAGCTTCCAAGACATTTATCAGAGCTTCCAAGCTAGTTCTTAGACCAGTGCCGATAGGTTTTAAAACAAAATAAATTTATAGTAGGATGAAACCCATTGGAAAAGGAAGAGAATATAACAAAAATAAAAGGAAAAATAATTTACGGGCGATTTGAGTTCGGGAAGTGAAGGGGGTGAGTTTTTAAGGGTAGAAAACGGTTTATCTCGATTTCTGGCAAAACTACAAATCCTATGGAAAAAAGTCGAATGGCAAAGTTGTAGAGAAAAAAAGATCTACAACTTTTGTATTTACACTCTTTTCACATAACCTCAAAATTTATGTGAAAAATTCAAATAACCAAGTTTTTGGTTTTTTATTTTTATCTTGTACAAAAACAAAAAAAAAATTTCACGAAATTTAGTGAAAACTTACCTTTTTATGTCCTTAATACACTGTAATTTTTTTGATTTAAAATATTTATTTTTTCACCTTATTTTGTCGTAATATCGAAAAATTAACCCTAATTTTCAATCGAAAATTCTCCCGTCAAAATATCAGCTTTTTTTAAAAAGTTGGTGGGCTTCTTGTTTGGTGAAATCTATTCTTTCTGATAAAGTGAAAAAAATACATACATTACCATAGTAAATGTTCTCAGAAAATACAAAGAAAAGATTAGGTAGTAAGGCCTAGCCCCAATAAGACATCTACAATATTTTGAGTAAGTTGTCGAATCTTCTTTAAATTATGCGCATACAATATGTCTATTTATTGCTATTTTAAGATGATTTGTATACTTGAGTGACCTACGGATAATTTTAACCCATCAAAAGGTATTTCATATACAAGAGGGAAAGGGGCTAGGCGATCTGAGCCTTACTACTTGCTCTTTTCTTTGCATTTTCTGAGAACATTTACTATGGTAATGTATATTTTTTTTTACATTATCAGAAACAATAGAATTCAATAAACAAGAAGCCCACCAATTTTTTAAAAAAAGCTGATATTTTGACGGGACAATTATCGATTGAAAATTAGGGTAAATTTTTCGATATTAAGACAAAATAAGGTGAAAAAATAAATATTTTAAATCACAAAAATTACAGTGTATTAAGGACATAAAAAGGTAAGTTTTAACTAAATTTCGTGTAATTTTTTTTTTTGTTTTTGTACAAGATAAAAATTAAAAACCAAAAACTTGATTATTTGAATTTTTCACATACATTTTGAGGTTATGTGAGGTTATGTGTAAATACAAAAGTTGTAGATCTTTTTATTCTCTACAACTTTGCCATTTGACTTTTTTCCATAGAACTTGTAGTTTTTCCGGAAATCGAGATAAACCGTTTTCTACCCTTAAAAACTCACCCCCCTCACTTCCCGACCTCAAATCGCCCGTTAATTATTTTTGCTTTTATTTTTGTTACATTCTCTTCCTTTTCCAATGGGTTTCATCCTACTATAAATTTATTTTGTTTTTGACCATTTTCAGAGGTAAAAGCACTAGTCTATCTAATAAAGACTACTGTGTAAAAAAGTTGGTAGCAAAAATCAATACTGAGTGTAGGCAAAAACTCCTTGAGAACGTTTTAGACTCAGCATGGTTTAAAGATAGCCTACGTACAGATTGTTTTCGTCTCGGCGGTTTATAGAGGCGGATAATGGATGTGTAGGAACGACAGATGTGCCTCCTGCGGAGCCACTTAATAAGCGTTATAAATAATGCTACATTATTACATTTTATTCAAATTTATTTGTGTACTTTTAGAGTTCTGTACATCAAACTGTCTGTTTGTCAAGACCTTTTATTATTATGTATATAGTTGAAATTAAAACTGTATTCTCAAATCTACAGTCGATTGAAGCTGCGGCAAAATAGTTATAATTATAGTACATATTATACAACAACACAATCTTTCTCAAATTGAATTGGAGAAAAATTCAAAAGTTTTCTCCAATTCAATTCGTTTCTTCATAAACACGCGATCACAAATTTATATTACAAATTAAAAAGTTTTCTTAAATAATAGAGTGTAGTCATTTGACTAAAACAGAAAGATAAAAGGCGTATTTTCATTCATTTTACTGGCCACACCTGCAATGTCTTCTGTGTGGATGATTCAGCGCGAGATATTATTCTGTTGGTCTTTGTTCGAAACTTTCTTGTTTTACTTACTGCACTTAAGATGAATGTAGAATTTAAGTGTTCATTATTTTTACAAATACTTGAAGGCGAAAGTTTAGTTGGTAGCGCTTTAGCAAGGCAAACGTTTTAAACTTAGCTTTTCTTTGGTATAAAAGTAATTCATTAGGCACTGCTGCGTTTTGCATTCATTGCGTCTTTTGTTTATTTAATTCATTTGAATTTTCTAAGAGAGAGTTTAAAAAGCTTAGATTGCTTAACCAATCCAATCTTGTTTAATCATATCAGATGCCTTTTCAGCGATCATTATAGTTGGTGCATTGGTGTTACCTCTTACTATGAAAGGCATTATTGAAGCATCTACCACTCGTAATTTTTTCACTCCATACACCTTCAATCTTGGATCAACTACAGCACTTTTGTCCCATATGGGTCCCATTTTACATGTTCCTACTGGATGATAAATTGTTGAAGTATAATCCATGTAAAGGCATGCGAAATACTCATATGTTCCCCATATATGCGCCGCACATGAACCAACTGGTAGCTTTACAAACTTAGCACCACTTCTCTTAAAGGCTTCTGTTTCTTCCAAGCTTACTACATATTTTGCTCCTTCAACTAAAACGTCCATGTCTTCTTTGACTGTGAAAAATCGTGAATATATTAAGGGTGGACCATAGACAGGGTCAGTGTGATTTAACAAAATAAATCCTCTACTTTTGGGTCTCAGTAATAAAGGCCTAGCAGCAATTCCATCGTAAAACGATAATGGTAATACGCTTGCTGCTCTATACGAAGTTGGATCTGCGTAAAATTCTTCAACGTTTCTACTATCAAAATGGAATTGAATATCTGGTGCTTGTTCTTCAGCAAATTTTGTTTTTATAAATGCAACAGAATTAAGGGTAGATGTAGTTGATAGTGGCCCATTTTTCTTTGGTTCTTGTTGATGATATTGAGTTATTTCTTTTAAAATTTCTTCAGTATTTACACGTGTAGAAGTCAAATTTGAAAATGATAATATTAAAGCGTCAGTAGTAACATGATCTTGTAGATTATAACCTACCTTCAAATTAGCTATAACTGGTATACCCAACTGTTCTAAATGTTCTTTGGGGCCTATGCCTGATAGCATCAGTAATTTTGGAGAATTCAATGCTCCACTACTGACAATAACCTCTTTTTTGGCATACACATCAAATATTTCTCCATGTTTATGATATTTTACACCAATAACAGTCTTTTTGTGAGGATCTATAATAAGTTTAGTGGCGAAGGCATCAGTGACTATATGAATATTTGAACGCTTATATCGTATTGGTCTTATAAAAGCTTCATTTGTCGACATCCTACGTCCATCGATCGATGTAGATTGAGCGATGTCTGTTCCAAAATTAGTCTCACGATTTAAGTCAACTATGGGCAACCCAGTTTCTTTAAATCCTTCCAGTAACATAATAGTATTCACATCAGTATACGGAAATCTCTCGACATTTAGCGGTCCGCTGACGGAATGATATAATTTATCGTGGGATTCGATATCTCTATTGTTTTCGGATTTCTTGAAATACGGTAGAACCTGAAAGACATAAAGTATTCTGTTAGTATATCAAAGTTTATAGAGATTATAGTCGCAGAGCTTAGGTTGATATTTCGTGGAGGCCTAGTATGGTTGTTTTGCTGTAATTTATTCATACCTCTCGATAGCTCCAGCCCACATTTCCTAATTCAGCCCAGTGGTCGTAATCACGTCGGTGTCCCCTCATGTACACCATGTAATTCACTGCACTCGACCCTCCCATGGTTTTACCCCTGAAATTCAAAAGAAAAATAATATAGCAAGAGCTAAAAAACTTAATATTGCTCGTATTTAAGCATAATTTAAATATATTTTTTATAACAAGTACCTATCAAGTATAGGTAATTGTCTGTTTTTGAGCTAATTAAATTGATATTCTGGGGGTCTAAAAAGGCCACTTTAGGTAAACATTAGATAAATCATATGCAATTCATATTATGTGCGCCATTTTAAAGGTCGTTAATCGTTTCGCACCGCAAGGATTCGAACCGCGGTGTGAATCGCCCCAATGCTGCTTCTGAATGGGTCGATTCTGACCGCGGTTCGAATCGACCAAGACGTTTTTAGATTCGAACCGCAGTTGAAAACATCCTTGTTATATTTTTTTACCTTATCCATGCACAGGTGCCACCCCTCTGTGATCGGCATGTAAGTTCTTCAGGTTGAGTATTGTACAGCCAGTCTATACTCGATCTTCCGAGAAGTGGAGCTAGTGAAGGAACGCTGGTTACTTTAGGCTCCTCTGGGCCCGCTTCCAGTAGAAGGATCTGGAAATTCGAGAAAATTATGAAATAGTTGTAAAAGTATTCATCGACTTATACGAAGTTTTCATTGATATTGAACAAGAATTCGGTATTTTAAGGACATTATTAATAACTCTCCACGGTGTCGGTTTCATTGAAACCAAGCCAGTTACGCAGGAGTAATTTTATAGTGCCCAAGTATGTGCGTAGTACACAAGAGCACTCTCTCTTCCTTTTACTCTCATAACCCAGTGGGACGGATAACCGACACGACTGGCGAGAGATCAGGCGCAATTCCGACTTTTTACATGCTCATCCGACGCATGGATCATCTTTCTTGTCAGACAATCAGGTGATCAGCCTGCATTGTCCTAACCAAACTTGGAACAACATTTGGGTAAAATTTTAAAATACGTCGCCATTTTAAGTAGTCGCGAGTGGTTGGGGGGAGGGAGGGAGGGCGGGTGAAAATGGTGAGGGGGGAATCCGAATTCCCCCCTCACCATTTTCACCCGCCGGAAATACTTGATTTCCTTAGAAAAAATAAAGAAACAGAATTTTTCAAAAATTGTTTATTCCACTTTATAAACAACATCGCCATTTTAAGGGGTTGCGAGTGATTGGGGGGAGGGGGAAGGGGGGGGGAAGGGGGGGAGGGGTCGGATTCCCCCCTCACCATTTTCACTAAAATTTCAAAAATAAAAAACAGATTTTTTTCAAAAATTGTTTATTCCACTTTATAAACATGTTTTATAGCTTTTATTAATTCCACGAATGGATCTTTTCTATATTTCATGTTATTTCGCCGCCACAAATATTCAAAAATAACATCTTCAAAATTGTCTATGTTATTAAAATTGTCTTTTTTAAAAAATCTATTAACGGCCCTCCACTGGGACTCAATTCGTTGAGTATGAGTCCCATCTTCAGCTATGAATGCGTTGTCACAATCCGAGTGGTTGACTTTTCTGTGTATGTAGCCATGTTCTGACAAGCAATCATATCGCACTTTTAGAATTAAAGTGGCGTAACTCAAAAATTTAAGAAATCGACTTTTATACATAAAACGACTTAGAAACATATAATCTATCGGTCTAATAGAAATAAACAGCCACTTTCAAGCTAGAAAGGGATAAACGTACAGTTGTGTCTCTTTCATATCGACCGCTTATCATGCGTTCCTTCACTTTTGAAGGGCCTCCTTTAGTATTGAGTCGATAATGCCAAAAGTTGGGTGCTGCATGGTTACTCCGTAAATGACGTAAACTGTAATTCGTCGTTTTAATTGTAAACGTAAGGTGAGTAATTTGTGCGTTATTTATTTTTGTACAGCCTCTTTTAGGTTTCGGGCGTTTTAAATCTAAATGATAATAATATTTGACGGCATATTTGTATTAGTGTCATTTCATTTCTAAACATTTCATAAATACATGAGCCTGATTATGTGTTATGTCTTTACTTTATAAACCGTTTTTGTAACTACAGTGACGTATACGAAATTATGTCTTTTATTTTCTACAGAATTATGTGAATTGGCGAGTTCAATTGTGATTGAGTCTTTTTATTTTTATTTCAATGAAAGTTTGAGGCTAGTAATGAAAAGACAGGACCAAATTTTGCCACTATATAAATATAACTGGAATAAAAATACAACACGAGAAAAGATGAGTTCATCATCATCATATAAAAGATATTTAAGGCTTGGTTTTTTCTATAAATATAAAACTATTGGGCATTTTTGGGTCATCAAGCAAGCTATAGTGTGAAATAAGGGCTCGACTGTATTTGCTAAACTCTATGACTCACGTTGTCATATTTTGACAAAACTCAGCCGCAACTTGCAAGACACTATTGTCACCATGAAATCGGAGATTCTCGATGAAGTCGAAATAGATTCCCTAAACACGAGCTCACCCCAAACCCATCTTGCAGATAATTCACGAGCCAGACTTATGCGCCACCTTACTGATATTGACATGGTTGAGATTAGAATAGCTTTCAGGCAGATTCATAATAATAAAGCACCAGGAGATGACAAAATAACCACAGAGCTGCACCAGGAGGAACATCTGTCTTGACTGAGCTCTTTAATTCTGCCATCCACACTGGCACTACTCCGGAAGCATGCAACAGGAGCATGGTGGTTTTATTTTTTAAAATAGGTATAACACGCGACTTGAAACTACCGTCCTATTCCGCTCCTGAGCCACGTATATTAGCTATTATTGAGGGTTGTCTGAGGGTCTGAGGAACCCAGAAGTTGAACGACTTTCAGCCAATAGAGCAGACGTATAATCAGCCTCTCTGCCTAGCGTATGTGGACTATGAGAAAGCCTTCGATATCGTCGAGACCTGGGGGTCTAAAAAGGCCACTTTAGGTGTTTCATATAATGTTTCATATATTTTGTTCAGTTTTCAATAGAAATGCGTAAAATGGCGCACATAATATGAATTGCATATGAAAAGTAGCCTAAAAGCCTAAAGTGGCCCTTTTTGGACCCCCTGAATCAAACCCCCTTTTTGGGCAATCTGCTGAATAAAACCTGCATTAATATAATTACAATCAAGTCCCGATACGCTAAATCTCTCAAACAGGTATTTTATAAACGTTAAACCAACGTGAAACGCGCTCTGATTGGTCGAAAAGTCATAAAATCCGTTCATGGTAACATGTCGCTTCACTTTCAATCCAATCAAAGTAAAATGAAAGTCTACTTTAAATACGAGAATTGAGGTTCTGGTCTGTGCTGGAATTCATGCAGAAATGCCTCGTACTCCCGATAATATTTCGAGGTGTTAAGATGTCTGTTCAAGTGATCCCTGATCCAACTTCTTCAAGGAGTGAGACAGGTAGATGTTATCTCTCCAAAACTGTTTACTAACGCATCGGAGGACGTTTTCAAATCACTTAATTGGAACGGACGGGGCCTGGGACTGAACATAAACGGCCAGTACATCTCACACTTGTAATTTTCGGATGAAATAATCATTATGTTACACATATCTACAGGACCTGGAAGAGATGCTGAATAGCCTAAGCGATTGTTCAAGACGGGTGGGTTTCGAAATGAACCTTAACAAAACCAAAATTATGAAAATAATTTTGGTTTTGTTTAGTATTGAACATGTTCTCCCAGGACCTGTAGTCGTAAATGGAACTAGTCTTGAAGTTAAGAAGCAAGAATACGCATATCTTGGGCAAACTTTGAATCGTCGATACCACAATCACAATCACCTTGAGTCAAGATGCATTCGATAATTCCCACGGCGAAGTTCGGAAACAAAATGAGGATTTGACATAAGGCATCACAAGCAACAAGTCACAAGGATTATTTATGTCAAATCCGATACATTTTTTATTTTGAAATTCGCTGTCGAAATTAGCGAATGTTCTTGACAAAAGGTTTAGGGTCTTTAATCAATGCGCTCTACCGGTAAAGAAACACGGCAGCGAACTCTGCTGATTGACAACTTCAAGGTTGTTCAGCCTGTGATGGAAAGTGCAATGTTGAGTGGTGGATAATAAAACTTGCTACGATGTGATTCGACAGAGAATTAAAGTCACTGACATTGCTCATAGAATTAGCACGCTGAACTGGAAGTGAGCTGGCCATGTTTGCAGACGGACAGACGGTTGATGGCGCAGGCAAGTGTTAGAGTGGAGACCACGCTTAGGCAAACGTAGTGTACGACCTGCGGCACAATGGACCGATTTAAAGTTGGCTGGCAGCAGATGGATGAGGGTTGTCCGAGATCGGGATGGTTGGCGCTCATTTTTACTACTTTACTCACGTTAAGCAGTAGGCTATCCATTGTCCGTAGGCTGATGATGATGAAATTTCCCATCGACAATAATTAATATTGACCTCTGATATTGAAAGGCTTATTTAATTATTGCTTATTTAAATAGCATTTCCTTTTCCTGTATAATAGGCATTATTCTGATAGGAAGACGCCACGGTAATTTAAGTATCTTATATTTTTGTGTACACGGTAAATACATAAAAATATAAGGGACCTAATACATACAAATTAGGCATAAGTTTAGCTTGATTACGCATAAAATAAAAGATTTTTTCAGTTTTTTCTATTCTAATTTACCTTTAATTTTAAAAGTCAACCATTAATAAGCTAGCATATTCCAAAATTAGTCACCAAAAATAAATTTTACATTAGAAATAAATAGCCTATTTTTAAAATAGTTACGTTTTATTTTTGAATGCTTTAGTAAAAAATAGACACAAAGCTAAATAAGTCAATTAAATTTTAAATATTTTGGAAATAAAGTAATACCTATTTTTAAATTATTAATTAACAAAGGTTCTAAATAATTAAACTCATATTTTTAATAACAAATCACTAAAACAACTATTCACCTACGGCAAATAACAAAAACTGTAACTACATAAGGCTCACACTCACTATTATAGTTAAAAAACCAAAAAATGGCCTATTCTCCAATTAAATTTTAGGCGTTTACCAAAAATCAAGAATTTTGGATTAAGCCACTTCAATTCTAAAGGTGCGATATGCTTTCCAAAAATCAGTGTGGATGGTGGTGCCAATTTCCACATTCTTTAATATGGCTATGGCGGTAGCTTCGCTGCGCTACGCTCCCGCCATAGCCATCTAACCTAACCCAATGAAGTCGTATTGGGCCAACTCGGAGTAATACATTGCTATTAATTACCTAAGAATTATATACATTTCCTATATCACATTATGTATAAAATATAATTACCTCGTTTATATTTTCTTTTTCCAAATTTCAATTCCATACATTTTGATCGGCGATTCTTTAAAGAAGCGATAAAGAAAAGATCTTGGCTCACCCCCCCTGTACTAAAGCATAAAGATTACGTTCCGTTTTGCATAATTGCAATAATATTTAAGAATTTTTGAAAATTGTTTAAAAATATTTAGACGCAACTCCGGCAGCCAAAATTTCTTTGGGGGGTTTAAGACTAACTCCCTTAAGCCCCCTACACCACTAATACTCTCAAATTCAGGCGACTCGTTATAAAATCCAACCCCAACGGAGGCTGTTAAATATACCTAATAAAAGGAAATTAATATACCTAAATGAAAACACATAGTTACTACTCACTTTTTAATGTTGTATAGTATACGGGTATTTTGGTAATGACTGCGTTTTGTTAAAACATTTTAATTAAATACCTACAAAAACATATTTCACAATGTACTGATAAGTGTGAAATAGCTTATTTGTGTTTTTCGATATTATGTAAGTAGCGACAAAACTTCAGAATAAGCTATCAGACACTTGAAATATGAAACATACTACGTTTAACTTGTAAAATTTAACATAGTGTTTCAAAATATTCCGAAATTACATGTGCTACAATGTAAGAAGTAAAAGCAACGAGCACAATTGTTCTAGTTCCGTAGTTTGACAACAAGTTTAGCTACAAGTTACACAGCAAGTTGGGGAGCTAATAGGTCTAATAACATAAGAGGAATGATAAACGGAAACGTTTGTCGGTGTGTAGCAAAGTATTCTAACAGATACAGACTACGCTTTCGACGACAATTAGCATAGAATATCAAAATATAAAATAATATGGTCACATTCATTATTTTTAGAGATAAGAGCGGACATGTATCGGATTAATTCTAAATACAAATAAATATTAAAATATTGATCTGTAGTTTCTAGCTGGAAATTCATATTTGAATTAATAATTAAAACTTAAAAGTATACAAATTATTGGGTAAGGTCAGGTTGGGAAAGACCGGCATACTCCATTGAAAAATTTACTCAATTTAATAAAACAAATATTTGGTATGTTCTAGACCGATCTTAAGTATTCCATGTGCTGAAACATATTAACAGTAACAATTTTGTGCTACATAAATTACAATATAATAGCACATCTTTCAAATACAAACCCTTTTTTAAAATTCGGCGTGCAGACGGTCTTCCCGTGCTATTGGAGGCAAGACCGTCTATTGACATTTAACACGTCACTTGGTATGTTATATGTATTTATACCAACTTATATCTAAAAAGTGTATTTTACCTTCAAATATGTATTACTTTAACTGTAGGTTAATAAAGTTAAAATTCATATGAAATTCTTGTTTTCATATTTAATGGATTCAAAACCCAAATAAAAATGGCGGCACATTTTCTCCCATCATAGTGTTGCCAGCGACATCTATGATTAAAAATTTTAACCAAAGTATGATACTGTTTTACCGACTGTCAATTCAAGCTGCATAGCTATTCATAAATATAAGTTATTGCGTGCAGACGGTCTTGCCTTTTAGACGGTCTTCCCCAACCTGACCCTATGTCTGTTTAGACAGACAAAAGTTGCAACAATATTTGCAAATTTTCTTATATTTTTTCATATTCCCCATGTTATGATCGAAATTAAAAGATACGTTAAACTTATTTCGTGATATTTTTTGACAAATGAAAAAAAAAATATGGACGCAGGTTGGCTCTGTTTCGAATGAATAATGAATCCAAAGTAAAATATATTGTGTCTAACTTAGTTTATTACAAAACTAAAAAAAAAAAACACTCCAGAAAGACCGAAACAATACATTTGTAGCCACAGCGCGGCGTGGTTTGACGCTGGTTTGAGTGAAAAATGAATGTTCCACTTCCGCAAAAGTTTGATTGCGTTCCAGCTCGCCATTTAATATTGTATTAACTCATCCCCGATTGCTACATCTAGTTCAACTTCGAATGGTATACAGACAGTGCATAATTTTTGCTGCAAACTTTCGCAATTTTGATATAGAGTTACACAACTCCAGAGCATCATGGAGCATAAACAGTGTAATGCAATTTCTGAATAATATTTTGTATGCAAAGTGTTTTCTGCATTGAATGTAAAATAGTTTTCTCGCATTATCGAAGTCCTATCTACTATCGACTATAACGTTTTCTTTTATTTCCTTCTTAGTAAGTATAGAGTTGCACCATTGATAAGTTATGACTAAAAAAAGGCTGAATTTAAAATTATATTCTAAAACAACATAATAATATTATAGATGTAGGTAAAATTTTTATATTCAGGATTAGAGTATAAATTAATTTATTAGGTTGGGGAAAAAGTTTCTTCGCATTTTATATAAAAATTCAAAAGGTTTTTTTATAAAGTTTATTTACAAGTGACTAAAGTATATAGGTGCCATTTTGTTCGATAACTTTTTGCCATCTTGTTGGTAGGTACATGATCCCATTGCTATAAAATCTGATGAAAAAACTGCGACAAGTGGTTTTGGCAGTCCTCTTGTGATGTCAACCTGACACTGCCTAAGGAATTCTGCAGCGACCGAAACAGGTGGAAATCTGAAGGTGCAAGGTCAGGACTATACGGCGGATGCATTAACACCTCCCAGCCAAACTCCCGTAATTTTTTCTGAGTGGCTAAAGATGTGTGAGGTCTATCGTTATCATGGTGAAAAACCACACCCCTTCTGTTGATTAATTCCGGCCGCTTTCTCTCAACTTCTTGCTTTAATCTCATCAGTTGTTCGCAGTACAGTTCAGAATTGATGGTCCTGCCTGGCGGTAACAGCTCATAATGAATAATGCCCTTCCAATCCCACCACACACACAGCATCACCTTGTTGCGAGTTAACCCGGGTTTCGCCACAGTCTGTGAAGCCTGACCGGCCTTTGACCACGATCTTTTTCGCACGTTCTTGTCGTACGTGATCCACTTTTCATCACCAGTTATCAGCTTCTTCAAAAATGGTTCGGTTTCATTACGTCGTAATAAAGAATCACAAATGAGTACACGGTTCATTAGGTTTCTTTCAGTGAGCTCATGAGGCACCCAAATATCGAGCTTTTTTGTGTACCCAGCTTTTTTCAAATGCGCCAAAACCATTTTGTGGTCAATCCCCAGTTCTTCAGCTACATCGTAACTACTAATATGCCGATCTTGCTCCACTTTTTCAAAAATGGCAACAGTTTTGTCCGTAACAGGGCGACCAGAGCGACGTGCATCTTTGATATCAAAATTTCCGGATTGAAAACGCTTAAACCAAATTTGCGCTACTCTCACAGATACTGCATTAGGTCCATAAACATCACAATTTTTTTTCGCGGCTTGTGTTGCATTTTTACCTTTTTTGTAATAAAATTTTAAAATGTATCGAAATTCTTCATAAGAATCACTCATTTTAACAATAAGAAAAACAAATGAAAATCTCAAATTTACCTAATTTGAATTTGGAATTGTCTTCTGTAAAATTAAAACTTTTTAATGATACCAAAATCAGCCAGATACAATTGGTATAGCCCAAGATATTTTATGACATGTTCATACATACTATAATGCGAAAAGACTTTTTCCCCAACCTATTATATAGTTGTGTTCTTTGATTTTGCGTAGTTTCTGTATGGTTATTTACTATGGACAATACTTTATTGTTTTATTTTATGTGCTAGGTTTATACCTGAGATTAATGCTGTAAGTAATAATTCTTTGTATAAAAATACTAGCTGTGCTTAACATATTATGTATTTCTGTACCTATATACTATGAACTGGAACAAATAATTATGTAACTACCTACATACACATCTTACAACTACAACTACATATTATTATATTACCTACATCTACAACAACCTACACCAATCTACACTTATTACCTACACCTACAACCTTCACCAACCTCAAAGAAATTGGTTTGGTGTAGTTTACAACATTTTCATACATACCGAAAACACTAGTAAAATTTAATTAAAATAGGTCGAGCTGTTTCAGAGGAGTTCTATACAAACACATTTGTTACGAGAATTTTATTCAAAACATACTAAAAAGTTTATTACGTCTATCTGTCATAATTAGATTCCACAGGTAATATTGTCAACCGTTAATAAAATCGTTAACCATTTATGAGTTAATATCGCTCTTAAATTGTCGTTCTATGTACACTCAGCATTGAGTTTCATATATTATGAAACATAGAAATAATAATTAAACAAAAATAGTAGGTATTAAGCGTTTCGGTACATACAGTGTAATAAATTAAACATCTTGGCCAAAAAGATCCAAAGGTGCATTTTATCGGTCGAGAGGTATGTCAAACATGTTACAATAGGGGAGACCTAGTAAAAGATTTTTGTAGTAACTCGAGTGGGTCAGATTAAGATACTCTTCTTACGGCCCATTTTAATAACCTATCTATCTATAACTATTTGTTAGAAACGTCAAATTTATATCAAAAAACGCCGGCGAATGATTTGACGACGACGTTTTTAACGAATAGTTAGAGATAAATAGGTTATTGAAACGGGCCGTTAATTGTCTTACATGTTTCTGGTAACTAAGGCTTGAAAAAACTGTTTATTTGCTTGGGGATTTAAAAAAAAGTATCATAATTTTATCTCTCATCAGATTGAACTAGGGAATAAAGTCGGCTTCAAAGGATGCTCTCACTTCGAGTACCTACTGACGATTTAAAAATGTAGGATAAGCTCGTAGGGACTTATTGAAAAAATAAAAACAGTATATTTTAATCCCACCAAAAACATTCTGTAAAAAACTAGCCAAGTCTCGATGGAGCTGCTTGTTTATCTCTAAAAAGTAATGAAATCTAGACAAAATCGTGCCAAGTCTAAGGTTCCTTACTGCGATTTCTTTATTATTATAGTTAATGTTGAGTGACTTGGCCGTTGAATATTCTTTATACTTTAATGGGTACAAGTCAATTTTGTTTACATTTGTAACTACCTATGTTTGTTAAGCGAGATAATAGCCCATACTGGTGTTGGTAATTGGACGCTAGTGTCTCATTTTAGACTGTTGTTGATTGTACAACACACGTATTGGAGCAATGATGTCATGGAGCCCCTTTTGTACCCTTGTGTGCCCTTCAACGGCCAAGTCACACAACATTAACTATAATAATAAAGAAACCGCAGTAAGGAACCTTAGACTTGGCACGATTTTGTCTAGATTTCATTACTTTTTAGAGATAAACAAGCAGCTCCATCGAGACTTGGCTAGTTTTTTACAGAATGTTTTTGGTGGGATTTCACTTCTTTTTGTAGAAACGTGGGCATTTTGATTTATTTTCCTAGATTTTAGTGTAATTTGTGTAATGTTCGAGTAGAATAAAGTTCGAGTAGAATAAAGGGGCCTGAAAATGCGGCAAAATGGTTCTAGTAAAGAATGGCACGGCAGTGTTTGCTTCGCGCTCGACTTGGCGGGGGCACTGCCGTGCCCCCAGATCGACGTTCTGGTCTTATCTAGAGGTTCTCAAATAGGGGCCCGAAAATGCGGCGAAATGGTTCCAGTAAAGAATGGTACGGCAGTGTTTGCTTCGCGCTCGACTTGGCAGGGGCACTGCCGTGCCCCCAGATCGATTATCCTAGTTTTTATAGTTTTCCCTTTATGTGGCCATTAAACCCCAACTCTGTACCAAATGTCAGCTCTCTAAGTTTATGGGAAGTACTAGTTCTATTTTGATGATCATGAGTGAGTGAGTGAGTGAGTGAGTGTCGAAAATGCGAAACTTTGCTTTCGCTTAACTTCGGAACTAAATGACCTACAGACTTGAAATTTTGGATTTTAAGTACGTGATTATAGCTTATTGGATGACGAAAATTTCTGCGTTCTGGTCTTATCCAGAGGTTCTCAAATAGGGGCCTGAAAATGCGGCGAAATGGTTCCAGTAAAGGATGGTACGGCAGTGTTTGCTTCGCGCTCGACTTGGCAGGGGCACTGCCGTGCCCCCAGATAATTGAGCTTCTCATATATTTTACATTGGACTCAGTTTATAGGCCTAGACCGTCTTGTCTCAAATCAGATAGCCCCACTCATCGCATCACAAAAAAAAGCTTATAAAAATATCTATCTAGTTATCTAGTCTATAAACTGTACTAGGTCTCTATAATGCTCGAGTACACAATTAGCATCATGGTCGTTAAGCTATCAAGAGACATTTTACTGAGTCAGATATTATAATAATTTATAGATAATATAATGAGACAAATAATTCATTCCCAATTATTAGGTACTATTTTTACTTTTATTCATTTAGATGCCTTCATGCATTATTGCAATCACGTTATATATTCACTACAAAAATTAACGGTGTCATACCAGTTATATATTTTTAAGTTAGATAATCATGGTGAGTATTGCAGATACTAAGGTCACATAAGATGTCTGTAAAATAGGCCATATTATATAACCTTATTACGTACCTATATAGACGTATCTGTCACCGATTGTACACATAAACGTTGCTATCACGAGTTTTGCGTTGTTTTACGGTAATAGCGTACGGCGGAAACGTTGTATGTTTTACAACGTTTTACGTGTATTTTTATATAACGCTTTCATGTTTACGAGAATCGCTATAACATCATGCGTTTTTAATATGACGGGATTTGGATCTTTTAGGATTTATTACGTTATAATTGGGAATTTTCTCATTTTATCTATATCAAGAACACACAAAAGATTGATATTAATATTAATAATTATTATTAGAGGGTTAAATTTTTCTTACTAGATCTAAGCAAGATTTTCTGCTCGCGTAAGAACGTATTAATAATATTAGTATAATATATTCAGGGTGATTTTTCTCCCAATGAATAGTAACAAAAAATTGCGTACTTCACGTAGAAAATAACAGAATTAACATATCCTGACAACTCACACTGCGTATGGACACCCTCATACTGCTGTACGTCGCGTCGGCTTTGAAGTTCTCGCGCCCGCTGCGCAGTTTCGACCGCGTAATCGAATATAAGTATTTTTTAGAATAGTCATCAAAATTTAAGTATACAGGTTATATAATTTTGAAATGAGAACCGAGTACTGAATACTGATTGGGTTTTTTGAATTTCTATTTATGTTTTGAAGACATCCTGTAGAAGACGGACGGTATTATTTTTATTGTGTGTTCTAAATAAAGCTATGATAAGCCTTTTACAATTGCCAAAACAAGCTCACAATATTTAATAAAATATATTTTTGTATTGTCAACATTTGTCATTATTGCAATAACCCCAATCACATCTGCATTTAATTAAAATTCTGCACCAGTAATAAAATTTGTGGCATAATTCATGGTGTATTTAATTCAATCAATTATTTAAAACATTATTGTAAATTAAAATCATTGCTATACATAGCTCTACGCTTGCATCAGTTTATTTCGCCGGCTCTTTTCAGTGGGATAGGATTGAACTAATCGGAAGTAGCTTTTTTGTGACTATCCGTAATTACGTAGTCTTCCGAAGTTAAGACTTCCGTATTGTTAAGTTCAACTTGGAACTAAGACATTCTCATTTAGGGTCAGTTCACATCGAAATGAGACGATACGCGACGCGGTGTGACGTTTTTAAAATAGTGATTTCAAATCGAACATTGTTCAGGTATACAAGAAGTCACATTTTAATTTTTTTTTAATGATCTACAAGACTGGCGCCGTGATATGCAGAGCGTTGCAGTTTCACATTCGAACTATTGCAATGAAACGTGTATCTTCTTGAGTCAAACCTGATACTTATATAAAAGTCAAACAGCCTCCGTGGTCTAGTGGTTAGAGCATTGGCTCTCGACTCGGATGTCGTAGGCTCGATTCCCGCATTGGAACAACAAAAAATGTTGTTTCCAAGTTTGGATAGGACAATGCAGACTGATCACCTGATTGTCTGACAAGAAAGATGATCCATGCGTCGGATGGGCATGTAAAAAGTCGGACCTGCGCCTCATCTCTCGTCAGTCGTGTCGGTTATCCGTCCCACTAGATTACGAGAGTACAGAAAGAGAGAGTGCTCTTGTGTGCTGCGTACACACTTGGGCACTATAAAATTACTCATGCGTAACTGGACTGGTTTCAATGAAACCGGCCACCGTCACCGAGATCGGTGGGGGGAGTTATTTGAGTGGTAAATACAGTTCAATTTTGAGCCGCTATTTAAAAAATGCAGCGTGTCATCGCGTATCGTCTCGTTTTGGTGTGAACTAACCCTTAATAGTAAAAATTGATGATGAACGACTTAGAATCACAGATTAAATAAATTTTTACTCAGTGGCAGAATCATCCAAAGTTTTTTGGAATTGTTTGTTTGGAATGACTTAACTGATTCTAACCATCAGGTCAATAAATACAGATAGATTTTACAAGAGATGTCCAATGTAACGACTTCTGTTTGTACCTAACAGATTGCTGGACAAGTTTGCGAGCCCACAACACAGTTTCCATATTAATTGTGAAACAGTTGAATATTGGAAATATCTGGTCCGCTCCGAAGTTTGTTGTTTTGCCTTTATTCAATATCTGTTCTACAACTAACTACAACTTGCAATAAAACTTTATTAAACACAGTTATTATGTATTCATAAAACTACTTATTTAATACGTAACGTAACACCCGGACATCTCAACTAATTTTACGAGTGAGAGATAGTAGGTAATACAATCAGTACCCCAAGCAGGAACATTTTGCGGTATCGTTACGTGTACGTAAACGAGAATTATGAGGAATATTGTATGAAAATTTTAGTTACTTTTACGTCCGCTAGAGGCGCTTTCATGGTTTTCATACAATATTTCTCGCTTACGTACACGTAACGATACCGCAAAATGTTCCTGCTTGGGGTACTGGCAGGTATCTCAGTTTTAACCCCCGACGTAAATAGAGGGGTGTGATACTCGTAATAAACTTATCTGTGTGTACGTCTGTCCGTGACATCGTAGCTTCCAAACTCATTAATCGATTCGATGTAGTTTTTTTGTTTGTAAAATAGACGTACAAAATCTATACTAATATTATAAAGCTGAAGAGTTTGTTTGTTTGTTTGTTTGTTTGTTTGTTTGAACGCGCTAATCTCAGGAACTACTGGTACGAATTGAAAAATTATTTTTGTGTTGGATAGTCCACTTATCGAGGAAGGCTTTAGGCTATATAGCATCATGCTAAACTCAATACGAGCGGAGTACCAATCAAGAATGTTACAAAATCGGGGTCTTTTTTTCCTTTTGAGAGCTTTCGCTACGTACGCTGCGGAAACGGTTAAAGTTTCGCTAAAATGATGTATGGCAGAATTGTTCCCCTTTAAAAGTTCTAAAAAAAAGTCCGCGACAGTATATGTCTATCTTTTAAGGTTGGCTCACTATAACCTTTTTATACTTACCAAATTTGTTCTAAAAGTAAGCATTATTTGTGAAGGTGTTTTCATAAAGATTATATTAATCCTTATCCAAGTAAATACGTTATTCATTACAAGCATTTAATCTAGAAGAAATTTGCCGTTTACATCATTTGATTTCAATGAGTATTTTAGAAGATATCGCAGTAATAAAATAATCATGCGCGCTATAGTAAGGCGCGCGGAGCGGGCGGGCAGTCGTGAGGTGGAAGCGCTTCTTCTACGTAAATGAAGTCGCGGGTAAATTTTAGCGATATCCCAAAGTAACTATTCCACGCGGACGAAGTCGCGGGGAAAAGCTAGTATTAATATAAAATTATTATAGACGAGGCAAAAAGTGTCCACACGTAAATTGCACTACTGTTGGAGTTTTTCGGGGTCATTTCGGTTAGACATTTATAAAATTGACACTTTGACATTGTCTTTTGAACGTACCTTTTTGTATGAAAATTTTTGCCGTCAAAATATGTAACATACGTCATAATCCATCCTTAGGTTTGAAATTTGTTCGAAATCTTTGATTTGAAAGCTGAAGTGTTCGAAGTGTTCTTAGCTCTATAATTCATCATCATCAGTTTGCTTACTGCTTGACAACGATGGGTATTTTGTCTATTCTTTAGTCGCTAATTGGCGAAGATAAGTATCAACATGGTTACTTAACTTTCAGATTTATGTCGGCCTTAAAAGTGGAACAATTCAATGTCATTTTTCTGACCGTGAACTACTTAAATGGCACGAAAAGGAAAAAAAATGTTCGCGGGTTTTTCTTATAATGTCGAAATAAACGTAGAAAGATCGTTCATTGATTCTGATGGCCATCAGAATAAGTAGTTTGTTAGCTCAAATGTTACAGAATTTGGAATCGAATGGTTCGTTAGTAATTGTAGTTTTGAGTATAATACATGATGTTCTATCAGGAAATCTAATTCATAACTAGGTAAAGTGTTCTCATAATTTATTTGTAATAAAATGACGGCATGCATTTACAACACAATTGTCAATGACATGTCAGTTTCATATTATCATATTATTAATAACAATACGAATATATTATGATAACAGTCAACCTACTTATGAATTAGATACTCCGATAGTAGGTACCTAATACTTTGTAAAATTATGTTATGATAGGAATAACGGATTGTTTATTTGAATTTGAATTTAGAATATAAAGGCCATTAAATTCATGAAAATATAATTGATTTGCACAAAACAATAATATTATGAAATACGAGCATATCGTAAGCTTAGTAGGTAATCACTAAACATGACTATAATTAAAGAAATATATATTATATTGTAATGATAGATTTCGATTTGACTGCACTATTTCAAGCATACCGTGTGTCTACGTTTGTGTGAAAATATTGTAGGCCGTTTAAGGGGACTACAAAATTTTCAAGTTTGGATTGATTTGGGTCGTTCTATGAAAGCTGTTTTTCTGTAAGGATTACAAAACCTAGGATGAGCTATGACGTACATTTGACAGAAGAACCTTCATACAAGCAAAAGTTACGTCATCTTAATTTCAGTACCCCAAGCAGGAACATTTTGCGTTATCGTTACGTGTACGTAAGCGAGTAATATTGTATGAAAACCATGAAAGCGCCTCTAGCGGACGTAAAAGTAACTAAAATTTGCATACAAAATTTCTCATACTTCACGTTTACGTACACGTAACGATACCGCAAAATGTTCCTGTTTGGGGTACAGAATACTGAATAAACTGCGGAAAGCAAATGTCAAGATGACAATTATTGTCAAACACAAATGGCCCGAAACAACCCCATGCTTAGTGCCATTTACGTGTAGACACTTTTCCCTCGACATGTCTGGTCTATAATATAATACTCGACTCGACCGGATAAATACCACGATCTCACAGACTACCGGCGTGAAATAACGCTTGTGTTGTGTTTCGCCGATTGAGTGAGGTTAACGGAGATTTTAATGACCAGAAACGCAAGTCGCAAAACCAGAATAGTTACTAGTATAATTCCTCTGCTGTTGCGAGTGTCCATGGGCAGCACTTACCGCTTATCATCAGGCGAACCGTCTGCTCGTTTCCTTGTTCATTTCATAAAAAAAAATACATCTATGTGTTACTCTATACGTAAGTTAAAATATTTTCTAATCTGTGGTATATACAGTGTACAGAACGATAAAAATAATTATAAATTGCATCATGTAACAAAGATTATGTGGCTATAGATTGTCTAGAGTTGTATAGAGTTTTAAGCGATTCCCACTATTATCTTACAAGTTGAGAGGGAAAATGCAGTTCGCCAAGAACTAGCAACAGACTACGATTGTAAAAGTTTTTCGCTTTGGGATACACTGTCATTGTTTAAGTTTACGAACTTAGTGGCGCTGGATGCGACATTGTTGACGGCTATATTAATTAACTGAAATCCCACTGATATTTTTGATATAGGTTAAGGCATAGCTGTAGATTTTTTTCGTGAGAAAGTCTGATTGTATGTCTAAGGCTTGGAAGATATTGTTCGAAATCCGCTAGGCCGGAAATTCAGAGCACTGGAAATGTAACTCTGCGTCAGCCTGAGTCTTGTATGAGAATAAGAACCGATTGGTACGACATAGGTACGTTGTTCTTAAATATGAACTGGAATAAAAAATATAATCAAACAGGTAAATTGAACATGAGTTTGAACGCACCTTTTCCCATAATAACTGTTAATATGGAAAAATTAAATTGTACCTATATTTTAGTATTTTTCCACAATTGCACCCAACATATCTCACCTTTTCTTAACATTTGCATGTACTTGCAGCAACACAATTGGAATTGCAATCTACTTTTATATTATAGGTCCGCGCGGACCCCCATTGCCCCTTTGTATTTCAAAACATCCTTTTTAACGAATTTTTACGACATAATAACTATCAGCGTGCCAAAATTCAACTCCATCCGTTCAGTTGTTTATATTTCAATTTACAAACTTTGGTGACACTATACAAATTTCACCCTTTAAAGGGATGTATTTAAAAAACTATAAAATATGTACTAAATATTTTTTATTTATTAGCACATATATTAAATTTCATCGAAATCGGGGCAGATTTAAAATATTTTCCCTACAAACTTTCAACTCTTATTTTATACATTCCAATAAACCTTGAAATAAATTATATTTAATTAAATATATTTAACAGCATGAATCCCAATTTTCATTAAAATCAATGCAGATTTAAACGTTTTTCCATACAATGTTTAAACCCCTATTTCACCCCTTTAAGTAATAAAATCATAGATATAATGTAAAAAGACGTCGAATTTAGCCCACTGAACAGCTAGTTATTATAATGTGTCCCCATATAGTTCAAGGGTTTGAATATTCCTCCCCGGGGCCCCGTTAAGGCGGCCTGTCGTAAAAGGCCTATTAACGTGGCAAGACTTGGCACATTTGTCTACACTGTGGAAGTTCCTTTATCACTAAAACAAGAGTTTCTATGATCGTTGTCACAACGCAAGGTATCTTACGTCTTCGCACCTTAGATTGATAATTCCTTATGCTTTGAAACTGCTGATCTATTATGTATATAATAATATTATATATGTCACCGTAAAATTGTAAAATGTTGAAAGACTTGCGGACCCGAATATTCTGCTTCTAATTTCACGCATTATTTTTCTTTACATTTTAAACTAATAATTATGTATAGCAAAGAATCTTTCGACAAATTTTTACACTCTCGCTAGTTATATTACTGAGGGGGACAAAGCCTAGATTACCTAGGGCAAAGGAAGGGATCGAAATCCGGTGCGTAGGAAATGAGGGGATAGTAGAAGGGTAAAAGGGAAAGCTGGAAAAAGACACGGGAAAATACACAGGAAAATACACGGAAATAACAGATAGGAAATACAATAAAAAGAAAGGAAAAGTGAAAGGAAAATGCAAAGGATTACCAATTACTTCGAGCTGTGGTGAGGCAGGGATTCCTTGTTGACTTGTCGACTTGTCGGAGCGAAGTAAGATTTGTATGGCGATTGGCCCTATCTTTATACTAGTCTGACAATCAACCTTCTAGAACATTCCATTCCTCACCCCCTCAGCTCGAAATATCGTTTATTTATCATCAAGATAACATTATTTACATGAAATACATTTTTCTTAATATTCTAATACATATTTACAACATTTTTTAATATGAATAAAACTTGGAAAACTGTCGGGAATTGAGTGAGCGAGGAAAATAGGTTTTTCCAGTATTTATATTGCCTCGTCCTCCCCTGACTTAACGGGCGTTCGCTCCGTCCCTGTCTAATAGTAAGTCTCTCTCGAGACCGAGGCGCTCCCTAGTAGCAAAAATTTGCAACTATGGACTTTCTTTCAAGATAACTCACTCAACCCCCGCATAGCTAATACCCTTACATTAAACTAGGTCACATTTTATCAATTTTAACAATATTTCACTAATTATTATCACAATGAATTGAGAACAATGGACAAAGTTATATAATCATAAGTATGAGTCTAATAAGAATGTTAAAACAATGGCTTTTGTGAGACAATGGTATCTAATAAGATTTTACATGTACTATTGTTATTTGTTACGTATTACGTAACGAGTCTCTACTATTTTTACTTTAAATTGCAAGCTTTAAGTTACAACGAATTATAATGTTTTTAAAATTAACTATTTACATGGCTTTATATCTAATTCGCTACCTTCTAAACGTTCGTCGTGAACATTTCTCCCGCCGGTCGCGCAGGCGACACTACTCCTGGCAGCACGACGATCTTCTTGCAGGGCCGCCGGAGCACGTGGCCGTTGCTGGTCTCGATGTCCACTACTCGTACCACGCCGTCTTGTCCCGGATACGTCTTCTTAATGCGGCCTCTCGGCCACACGTTGCGGGGCAGGTTGGGGTCGCACACTATCACGACCTCGCCGACTTCGGGGGCGGAGCCAATGGAATGAGGCTCCCGCCGGTGTTGGAGCAGGGGCAGGTACTCCTTGACCCACCGCCGCCAGAACTCGTCCGCCAGGTGCTGCGCGCGCTTCCACAGCTGGCGCGCAGTGATGCCGTCGTCTTCTGAGCGCACAGGCGCCGGGACGTGGCAGTTGGACCCCAAAAGGATGTGGTTTGGGGTCAGTGCCTCTTGATCTTCGGGACTCACGGCCACATGAGTGAGGGGCCGCGAGTTCACGACGTTTTCGACCTCCACTAGTAGGGTGTGGAGGGTCTCGTCGCTGGGATGTTTTTCGTGCAGCGTGACTCGTAGGCCTCCTTCCCAGGCGCCGCCCATGAAGGGAGCGGCGGGGGGAATGAACCGCCAGTTGATGCGGCGGGCGTTGACCTCCTCTTCTAACGTTCGCCAGGCTTCTTTCAGCTCCTTTTCTGCCGCCTTGAAGCACGTTGCGTTGTCCGTCCAGAGCTCCGTCGGTTGTCCTCTTCTCGCGATGAACCTCCGCAGCGCGGCTATGGCTGAATCCGCGCTGAGGGAGGTCACCACCTCCAGGTGGACGGCTCGCACGGTGAGGCAGGTGAATAGGGCCACCCACCGCTTCTCTCGGTGGCGGCCGACGGTCACCTCGACCGGCCCGAAGTAGTCGAGCCCGGTGAAGGAGAAAGGGCGCGCATGGTGTGTCAGGCGCGCCGCTGGTAGATCGCCCGTGGCTGGGCTGATCGGTTTCGCCTTTCTCAGGCGGCAGACTTGGCAGGCACGGATGACACTTTTAACAGTGGGGCGAATACGGGTTACCCAAAACCGCTGTCGTAGCTCGTTCACCGTCGCCTCGACGCCGCCGTGTAGTAGCTGCTCGTGCACGTGTTGTATGTATTTCTTTGTGTACTCGTGGCCGCCGTCCATAATGATCGGGCAGACGGCCTCTTTACTTACATTTTGCGCGGCCGCGACTCTTCCTCGGAGCTTGATTAAGTTGTTTTCCACCTTTACACTCAGCGAGGCGAGACGATCTCCCGCCGGTGGGGTGCGATGGTCTTCTATTCTTTTCTTCTCTGCGTGATAGCAGTCTGCTTGCATTTTTTGAAGCCAAAGCGTCTCGGCGCGGTCTAGGTACGCCGCGTCGAGACACACGTATCTTTTTTCGCTGCGTGTAGGGATTGCATTATTTTCTTTACCTTGTTTTTTGCGCCGAGGATCCCATGTCGCGTCGCGCTCCTTATTTTTCAGCGTGCGTTTTCTCGTAACGGCAGCGAGGTGTTTTCTCGGCCGACACAAATCTATAAACTGTAACACTCGGCCGGTGGCGCGCAACAATACTTGCCATTTTTGTATACGCGTTATGTCTGGTAAGTAGTCGCGTCGCACCTCCGTATGCGTCGCGTGGCACCTTTCTTCGCCGGTAATTACCTTTTCACTTTTCTCCTCGGTCGGCCAGTGTTCCTCTTTGTATTTCAGGAACGCAGGCCCGTGGAACCATCTGTGTTCCCCGTTGAAATCGGCCGGCGTCGCTCGGGTCGCGTCGTCGGCTACGTTTTCTTTTGTAGGCACCCACCGCCACTCACTCACCTTTGTTACGTCCTCAATTTTGGCGAGGCGGTGCGCGACGAACGTCTTGTAGGCCCGAGGCTCAGCTCTGATCCAGGCCAGTACGGTTCTCGAGTCGCTCCAATAAGTTTTTCTTACGAATTTCCACTCGTGTTCGTTTTCTACGGTTTTCGCTAGGCGCGCTCCTAATAAAGCCGCTTGAAGTTCCAACCTGGGGATAGAAATCGGTTTTAGAGGGGCTACGCGGCTTTTGGCCGCCACAAGTGCGATATTGACCGCCCCGTCGTAGCGCTGGCTTCTAACGTAGACCGCCGCGGCGTAAGCCTCTTCGCTGGCGTCTACGAAAGTGTGCAGCTCCCTCGTAGCGATAGACGTGCTTGTGTCGTAGCAGCGCGGTACCTTAATTTTTTCAACTGCGGCCAGCGTTTTTGTCCACGTTGTCCACCTCGGGGCGAGCTCCTCCGGTATCGGCTCGTCCCACGCGGTACCGTACCTCCAGGTTTCCTGCATAAATTTCTTTGCCGGCATCGTAACCGGTGCCAGCAAGCCGAGAGGATCGAAGAGGGACATGATAACGCTGAGGGCTTCTCTTTTAGACGGGACTCGCTCGTTATTTATAATAAATGTGGGTACCTTGTCGCGGTTTATTTTGAAGCTTAAATTGTCCTCCCGGACCTCCCACGTTATTCCTAAGGTTTTCTCAGCGCCGGCTTCTCCGAGAGGGACGACTGCGCCTTCATTTTCACTCGCGAAGTGTCGTTGTAGTGCCTCCTTATTAGACACCCATCCTCGTAGCTCGAAGCCGGCGCGGCGGTGAATGCGGTCCACGCCCTTAGACACCTCTAGTGCCTCCTCCTCGTCTGTAAAGCTAGTTATATAGTCATCCATATAGTGGCTTTTCTTTACCTCCTCCGCGGCCCTCGGGTACTCTTTAACGAAATCTTCGGCATTTCGGTTCTTAATATAGAGTGCGGTGCACGGCGACGACGTAGCACCAAAAACCAGCGATGTCATTTGATATTCTTGAGGCCTTTTTTCCCTTTCGTTGCCTCTCCACAGGAATCGTAGCGCATCGCGGTCCTCTTCGCGTATTTTGATCCTCATGAACATTTCCTTTATGTCCGCTGTTACGGCTACTGGGTACCTCCTGAACCGCATAATTACTCCCGGCAGCGACTGCAGGAGGTCTGGACCGGACAGCAGCATGTCGTTGAGGCTGCGGCCATGGGATCTGGCGGCAGCGTCGTGTACCAGGCGAATCTTTGGTTTCGCCGGGTTACATACCGGGAAGTGAGGTAGGTACCAGGTGCGTCCGGACTTCGGGGCTCCAGGCGCCGGCACAGCATACCCCGACTTCAGCAGGTTTTCTATCCTTTCTTCATATTTACCTTTCAATTCGCTGTCACGGTCCAGCTTTTTCTCCAGGGACTTCAGTCGCTTCACAGCATCATGGTAGTTGCTCGGGATCTCTTCCTCTTCATTTTTCCATAGGAGAGATGTCTCGAAGCGGCCGTCAGGAGTCCTTTTGCTGTTTTTTCTCAGGATTTCTAGGGCCCGCTCCTCAGGATCGTTTCTGGGCTTGCGTGGCTCTATTCCTAGGCTTTCCAAGTCGAAGAACCTCTTCATCATGTTCTCCATACCTTGTTCCTCACTTGCCGCGACGGTGTGACCGCAGAACGCTACTGGCTTGTCGTAGGACGTGCGATATCCGTGCAGCACCCATCCTAGCCGAGTGCAGGAGGCGACCGGCTGGTTCTTTTTTCCTGTCCTTACCTCGAGGGCTACCAGCATCTCCCAGTTGTCCTGCCCGATGAGTATCCTGGGGCGGGCATCCTGGTACAGCAGCTGGTCTTCTATATCCCTCAGGTGTACGCAGTCCTTGAGGTCCTTCTTTTCGACCGTTTGACTGGCGAACGTCAGCTTGTTGACCGTTCGCGCCCCTTTCATGACGTACTCGTTGCCGCTGTCTCGTCCTTTGATTCTGACGTCTACCTTTTTGCTGTCCTCATGCTTGACAGTCTCGCTGACGCCTTTCACCCACATGTTGTCGCGTGGGCCGTCGAGGTCCAGCAGGTCAGCAAGCCGCTCGTCGATCAGCGTCACCGTGCTGCCGTCGTCCAGGAGGGCGTAGGTATCCACCCTGGTGCTGTTTTTACCTGTGACGGTGACTGGAGCGACCTTCAGGAAGGCTTGCTTGTCCTTGATGTGGCTGGCTATACTTACCACCTCGACCGTTGACGCCACTTCTTCCGTTGGACTGGCTGGTGGTGACGCTTCTGGTGCTGTCGGCGCTGCTTGCGGCCTGGGGTGGTGTAGCAGGCGGTGATGTGCCATGCTGCATCCTTCTTGGCCGCACCTCTTCGCGTTGCAGCTGCCGCGGCGGTGTGTGCTCCGCAGACACTGGTAGCAGATGCGGTTCTTCTTCGCCACCTCCCAGCGCTCCTTCACGGATGTGTTGGCGAAGCGTCTGCAGTCGGCGAGGTAGTGTTCCTGTTGACAAACTGGACAAGATTTTTTATTTACAATCGCGGTTGAGTACGTACGTTCGAATCTTTTCTGGCGGGGCTTTTCCTCGTTTATTTCTTCGGGTAGCGCGTAGGCGCCGCATTTATCCGCCTCTTCATTGAGAAATGACGTCATCTTTTTCAGATCTGACGTATCATCTTGATTTTTCGCTGCAAAATCATACCACTTATTTCTCAATATAGGTGGCAGCTTCTCTACAATGTTCTTAACCAACTCCGGGTTGAACAAGTAGTGCACCTTTTTTAATGCTTCGATTGTGGCTACAACATTCGCAATCTTGTTTGCGAACACGCACAATTCGCGCGGACTGTCATTAAGTCTGTGTAGCGCCTTAATTTTTTGTATCTCGTTCATTGCCAGTGTGTCCGGGCGGCCAAATCTTCGCTCCAATGCTTGAAGAATAGTTCGCGGCTCCGGCTGGCTAATTAGTAGGCTATTGACCGCTTCTAAGGCCGCACCTTTAAGGCTTCTTCTAAGCCTCGTAATGTTTTCCGTGCTTGAAAACATGCTTTCCGTTTCTTCATACGCCGCCCTGAAGCCGAGCCAACCTGTAGAATGTCCGGCGAACAGGGGCAACTCTTGCAGGAACCTCGGAGCATCCCTGGACATGCGCACAGCCTGTGTGAGGGCCGCTGCCAGCGAGGCGATGTCTCCTGTCGGCATTTTCCCATTTTCTTCGAGCTTCCGCTTATTTTCCTGAAGCTTTTCCTCGTTATGTCGTACGTCGGCCGGCGGACCTATATTCCGCCCTTGCGGCCATTTTTCCGGAAGGTTTTCCCCATTTTCCTTGGGTTTTCCTTCGTTGTCCTTCAGCTTCTCTTCATTTTCCTGAAGCTTTTCCTTGTTATGTCGTACGTCGGCCGGCGGGCTTGTTTTCTGCCCTTCCAGCCATTCTTCCACCCGGCTAGCCTGGTCTTCCTCTTCACCAGACTGACTGTCCCCATCTTCGTCAGCAGCCAGCGCCCGCTCCTTGGCCAGCCTTGCACGGGCCAGGACGAGGGCCGCCCGGACTTCCTCCAGCTTCAGTTCCGCCAGCTTTTCTTCGGCCTCCGCTATCCTCTTGTATTTCCTTGCACGAGGCGCACGCTTCTCTATAATCGTGTCCTCCTCGTGTCTCGCCGTTTCCCCGCTGGTGGACGTCGCTGTGGTCGTCTGATCTGTCGTTATCATGGTGGATGCCGTGGTGGGCCCTTCAGCAGCCTCTTCTGCCGGTGGTGGTGGTGGCGCGAGACGTGTCGCTTGTGCGCCGCTCCGCGTCAGCACTCCTTGTTGGTGGTACGCCTGCTCTGCCGCGTCGACGATGCTCGATGTACCGGACTTCGACATCTTGATTGCCCGCGCTGGATTTATACTTACGTGGATTTTCTATCCGGCTCGTTAAGGACCATGAAATGAGGGGGACAAAGCCTAGATTACCTAGGGCAAAGGAAGGGATCGAAATCCGGTGCGTAGGAAATGAGGGGATAGTAGAAGGGCAAAAGGGAAAGCTGGAAAAAGACACGGGAAAATACACAGGAAAATACACGGAAATAACAGATAGGAAATACAATAAAAAGAAAGGAAAAGTGAAAGGAAAATGCAAAGGATTACCAATTACTTCGAGCTGTGGTGAGGCAGGGATTCCTTGTTGACTTGTCGACTTGTCGGAGCGAAGTACGATTTGTATGGCGATTGGCCCTATCTTTATACTAGTCTGACAATCAACCTTCTAGAACATTCCATTCCTCACCCCCTCAGCTCGAAATATCGTTTATTTATCATCAAGATAACATTATTTACATGAAATACATTTTTCTTAATATTCTAATACATATTTACAACATTTTTTAATATGAATAAAACTTGGAAAACTGTCGGGAATTGAGTGAGCGAGGAAAATAGGTTTTTCCAGTATTTATATTGCCTCGTCCTCCCCTGACTTAACGGGCGTTCGCTCCGTCCCTGTCTAATAGTAAGTCTCTCTCGAGACCGAGGCGCTCCCTAGTAGCAAAAATTTGCAACTATGGACTTTCTTTCAAGATAACTCACTCAACCCCCGCATAGCTAATACCCTTACATTAAACTAGGTCACATTTTATCAATTTTAACAATATTTCACTAATTATTATCACAATGAATTGAGAACAATGGACAAAGTTATATAATCATAAGTATGAGTCTAATAAGAATGTTAAAACAATGGCTTTTGTGAGACAATGGTATCTAATAAGATTTTACATGTACTATTGTTATTTGTTACGTATTACGTAACGAGTCTCTACTATTTTTACTTTAAATTGCAAGCTTTAAGTTACAACGAATTATAATGTTTTTAAAATTAACTATTTACATGGCTTTATATCTAATTCGCTACCTTCTAAACGTTCGTCGTGAACAATTACAATCTACCGGTTTTTACAATTTCACGGTGATATATATTATATCACCTTAAAATTGTAAAAACCGTTAGATTGTAAAATAACTAACGAGATTGTAAAAATATGTCGAAAGATTAAAAACTATATATTTATAATCTAACGAAAAATAATGTGTTAAATTATAGGCAGCATATTCGCGTCGGAAATCTATCAACATTTTACAATTTCACTAGTTTTAATACAATCTAACTGTTTTTACAATTTTACGGTGACATATACACACGAATTTTAATTTAAAAAACTTTGTTTATTTTTTTACGAAAATTATGGAAACGGATAAGTATTTTGGCACAGTTAAAGTTCATATCGTATCATTAAAGAGGAGTGAAGGTAAAGGTCATATCGTATCATTAGAGTGGAAGAGTTCATATCATTAAAGAGGAGAGAAAATGAATTATGGTCGTATTTCAACCACTGGGTGACCACTAAATAAGAATAAAGGTACAGCGTGTGTCGAAATCATTTACAAAAATATTGGATATTTAAACTGTTATTTAAATTTTTGTTATTAATTTTGGTAAACGTAAAACAAAACAGAAAAACGTAATTTTAATCGCGCCAAACAGTACACTACAGGTTCTTCCAATTAAACCAGTCATTTAGATTTTTAAAAAAATCTGTGATGGCTTTCCTTTATTTTAGCTCCATAATTGTCCAAAATGTTTGAAGAACATAAAATACTGAACGACGTAAAAAATTTCTTTGTGGGCCGTTGAAAGTAATTAGTGAAAAACGCCTAACTAAAACTGAGGTTTTCTTCTCTCTATTTGGGTAAAATACCTCGACTTTCATTGTCTTATTGCACTTTATTTAAAATTTTCATTTGCATTTATACAATACTAGCTCTGCGCGCGGCTCCGTCAAGTAAATCTCGCGGGAACGCTACTTTTCGAGATAAAAAATATCCTATGTCCTTTCTCGGGACCCAAAGTATGTCTATACCTTTCATAAAAATTGGTTCAGCGGTAAAAGCGTGAAGAGGTAACAGACAGACAGACAGAAACACTTTCGCATTTATAATATTAAAAAGTATAGATAGTATAGACTAGTTCTAGTTCTAAATAACCCAACTACGACTGTGCGTATTTTGGAGATTCATTTTTATTTTGAACTAGCTGAATCCTTACTTTTGGATTAAGGGCCTGTTTCGTTATCTTCTCATAAATTTCTGATAAGTTTTCGGAAGTTTTGTCGCTACTTACATTATGTCGACCGACAGAGACACAACATACAAATAAGCTATCTGGATCTTATCCGTAGATTGTGATACAGACCCTTAATCTGTTAATAGGCAATCGGAAAATTTTTTTTATTGCATAAATGAATAGTACTCTCAAATATGAGTTACTTCTCAGAAGAAACTGTATATCAAAAGTCAATATTTTCAAAGGTACAGCGATTTGTATAAGACATTTCGCGAGCCTCCTAAAAACGCTCCATACTAAAGTCGACCTACAAATGACGTCACTTGTAGGTTATAGTATTTAATAGTAGTAGGGGGAGGTCCCCGAGAACCGGACACTTAAGGAATAACAAAAATAAAAATAATCGCGTAATTGTCTAATTTGTTTATTTCACTTTAATAAGCTTTTAACTATATACCTTATCAACACAGATATATTAGCAGTCTTAAATGTTACTTTAAATGTAGTAAATACTCAGGAACAATTAACATAGAAAAACGGACGTTTCGAAAAAGGTCCCCTAATGACGGACAGCCAATTTTTCCTTAATTTTTAAACTTAAACATTATTTCAACAAACAATTCGTAATAATATCTATTATAATAGAACAAATCGACTGTTAATAAAGAAAACTAATCTTTATTCTAATAATTTTTGGTCATAATCAGGAACGTTATTTATAGAATCACAAAACTTTAATTGTACAACCTGCAAAAATCACATATGTTTTCATATCGCTTCATAAGCCCACTGATTGTAAGCTTGACAACAAATCCAATCTTCATCATTATCTTCTTGACAGATTAAGCAAGTTGTTGCATTTTCAACCACCGATGTTGATGATTTTGATGTCTGAGATATCGTTGTCTTTGGAGTTGCAGTCTATTTCTTGGTCCTTTTTATTTTAGTCGAGTCGTTAGTTTTCTTGCCTTTCAGTTATTGAATTTTAACTACAGGAGGCTTAGCCTTTATTACCTTGTTTTCAATGAGCGCATTTTTGAAGGGAGGGGATGTTAAAATCTCACTTTTCTTAGCTTTTCGTCGTCGGCTAACGACTCTCTTTGCTGCAGCGCTTGGGACAGGTGATAGCTGATGAATCACAGTGAGAATTGCTTTGCTTGTTGACGGTCGAGCATCAACATTCTCCTTTTCATTGACGTCGAAAGGCACCAGAGACAGATCTTCGGGTGTACCCGTATTAACGTCAATGCATATGTTCACTTCAGCTGTTGAAGTCTGATGCTGAAATTCAGCATCAGACTTCAATGAGCAATGAACAGTGTACTTTTTGGCACATTGTAGACTTCCAATGACTTTCTTAGCGATTTTTTTTTGACATCACCTTATCGATAGCTTTTTTCAATATTTCATGTTTGGGGATATTCTGACACCTCGGTTTGGGCTTACGCATTTTAAACCTGAAAAATAAAACACAAAAATAATAACTACAACAAAAACAAATATGCTGTAAAACTGTCCGGTATTAGGGGACTTTGAGAGTGTCCGAACTTAGGGACCCTCAGGTATATACAAGAAAAATTCTCATTCACATTGTGTGTTCATGAATCATAAAAAACGCATGAATTATGTCAGATTAGAACAATAGCAATAATAATTAATAATAATGAATATCATCCTATACTTTAAATACTGTTTACAGATCTCACAAAGTTACTTCGAACAAAATTTTTACTAACCTCAAAATTTGGATCACGCTTCACGACGAACGAGTCTGCACTGACTATTGGCTCACACCCCCCGCACTTTACTCGGGAGAACCTTTCTAACCGCGGCAAAAGCAACAAATTGGCGCGCTTTTTCGCTCTGATTTAAATTACGTCCGGCTTTAGGAGCCGTCCGGGCTTAGGGGACTTCCCCCTATAGGAAGTATATGGCCGCCGGAATATATTTGTAAATATCTCCCATATTTGTGCGTTTAAGTTCATACTTACCATAATGAATGTTTTTGTATATGATGTGAGTAAACTAATGATGTAGGTTTTGTTTGCCAATTTCGCAAAAAAAAAATTTTTTTTTTGGTATTTTTTAAATGTATTTTTTTAGTAAACTACACATAAAATAATATATTTTTTTACATTTACCAAGTAATAAGGCCTCAATATTTCTGAATATATTAATGAAACCAAATATTTCAGATGTAGTCCGATCCCCTATTGTTCTTCTATCTTACTATTATTTATGCTATGGAGGAATGTGTGGGTGTTTGTAATACAATAACATATTTTAATAAAATATAGGTACCTACATAAGTAGACAGGACTCAAGAGCAACTAGAGAAATTACTATGCAATAAAGCGACAAATGTAATTTTTATATTAGTTAATATATTTACTTCAATTGTTATCTCTGGGAAGATATATATCATGCCAAGGCTGGCAAGAGCCATGCTAACCCCTTAATAACCCAGAAAAAAAAAGTATATTTCTCTAGTCCACATCTAACCTTAATAAACTTATTAACATAAACTAATAAACTTATAATATTTTTTTATAAACACTTTTACAAATATACCTCTTCTGTTGTTTACGCATCATTGTATAAGTTTATGTGAGAAAGCTAATTTATATTCTAGGGGGACATAACTAGTACGTAAAAGTTTGAGTGACCTAATGTATTCCTTTGTGGTCTAAAACTTATATTTCAATGCAAATAAATTTTAACAATAATCATAGTGATTGCTTTTAATATTATTAATTACTAGCTGGCCCGACAAACGTTATTCTGTCCTAACTAAAAACTATACACCTACGTCCAGCCATTCATAAGTTTTAGCGTGATATAGGAATTGCTATCCATTTTTATACAAGAAGATAATTAATTTAATTAGAATCTAAGTCTAATAATATCAAACTTTTTAAATATAAAATAAATCTTTATCAAATAAAGAGGAAAATTCTGATTGTTTGATTAAATTACATTGATACTGTGAAACTACTGGACTGATTATGATGAAATTTAAGAAAGAGATAGACCACGGGTGAGGATAAAGGTTAATTTTTATCGCGTCCCGTCCTGTTAACTCCTATTAATGATAGTAAATAAATTAATATAAAGCTGTTAATATTTTAATTACTGTTAAAAATATCTCACCTTCCACTTTTTCACTTCAGATAATCGGTTAGCGAGCACACATCCCGCAGAACCGGCTCCCACAATAATAAAATCGTATTCTTCTACACGCCTCTTATTTCTCGTTCTCGATTTTCTCGCCTTCTTCTCTTCTTTAACAGTCACTTTTTCCGAAAACGCGGACTCCGGGTCTAGGAAACTATGTCTAAGATTATTGAAATTGAATATCGGTGCGAGAAAATCACGAAATCTACCGCGCTCCTCCGGCTTAAAGTTATCTTGTTCTAAATCATAGCCATTTCCTTTGACAGAATAATCGTCCTCAAATTCGTAGGGTCGGTAAACTATCGGTCTAGTGATCGGGTCGTTATATAGTATTGGACTGTAAGGATTCTTGGGAACATCGAGAGATTTTCCAAACAGTTGGGTGACGAGAGCCAAATACATAAAGGTTCCTTGTGTACATTGAGTTAATGGCGCTAGAGCTTCTGTGCACACGGTCGTTATATCCGGGGGTATCCAGTGGGACGCCATTTTGAGGTCACTTCACAATATACATGAAACACTAAGTTAACGGTCTATTTCGTACGAGTGCAACGAGCTAAATGATTATTATCGAAGGTGAGAGTACAGTGTACGTTGGGAAACAATTATTATCCAGTTTTTGTGAGTGCAGCCTTGTGCTAATATAAGAGAACTATTTGAATTGTTTATTTCCCACACTCTAAGCCGTTTACTATTTTTTTTGTCGTGACAGATTTTTTTAATTATAAGGTGACGATTACATTTTATTTTATGCTATGCGCAAAAACGAGGCAAATGCATTTATTGGTTTTTAATATTGTGCTGCCAATTACAAGATCTACCTAAACTTTTACACGAATTAGCATGCAACTTTGAGACGAAGGTCGCAAGTTCAAATTCTGTCAAAGGAATATAAATGTTTTCTATATTTCATGGTCATGTATGTATATTAAATATGTGTATAATATGTAGCGAAAATCTAAAATATTATATGTATTATTTATTGTACAATAGCATAAAATATATTTCTGTTATCTAGTACCTGTAACATAAGTTATTCGAGAACTTACCACGAAACTAGATTTGCGCGGTATGGAAGCGTCCATATAGAATATGATTATTTTATTAACGAACTATTGTTTCGGCTATTAGCCGCATGAGTGGCTAGGTTCGGGCTAACGCCAAGTATTCATATTCATGACCATGAGATAAGATTAAAGATGACGATGGGTTGAGGAAACGAATAAGTATGTAACAGGTATCAATGATAGTAGATTTCTGCATTTCTGTTTGTGTATTTTATGGATATTATGTTTTCAGTGCAGCAATAAGGTTTTTGCAAAGATAGGCTATAACTTTACCCCCTTACTAATAAACGCTGTATAAGCTTTGAATAGTTATACAGTGTTTTGTTTCCGTCACACAAGTGACATTTTTTTTTGAGTTAAGAAGACAAAACACTGTATAACTATTCAAAGATTATACAGCGTTTATTAGTAAGGGGGTACATGTTTGGACAGAACAAAATATCATCGTACAAGAAAAAAATACGCCAACTTTATTTAACCAGACTGATATATTGTAACGGGGTTGGAACCTACCACATTCCAAACAAAGCATAATTATATATGCTTTGTTAGGAAATTCGGATTGTGGTAGGTTGGAACCCCGGTACCAATATATTTGTGATTCTTTTTTATATTTTTTTCTACTAGAGTTCCGAGTGGACTTCGGCCTGACCGAGCATACCACCTCGCTCGGTCGGAGATCTCCCTTTGAGGCTGCCACTATTCCCACATAGGTGACCCTCGACAGAACACACCTCCAAGCAAAGCTCAGTTACCCATGTTCTTATTTTTATTATCTCGACGTGAGTAATAAAACAATTTTTCAGACAAATACAATATCTCTGTTAATTATTGTATAATTAAGCTTAATTACTGCTTTCAATGCATTGGTCCGGCAACATTAACATTATTTTTGTTTTTCATATCATCGAGCGTAAAATCGAAACAATAACGTCCTGTTATTGTTGCTTAGAATAACTTAAATGTTATTGTTGCTATTTTACAGTTTATTTTTCAACCCTTGTCGGTTATGTTTTGAGATTAATTATCCCTCTACTATTATAAATGTGAAAGTTTGTGAGGGTGGATGTATGGGTGTTTGTTACTTTTTCTCGCTGAAACTACTGAACGGATTATGATGAAATTTGGTATGATAGTAGTGTAAACTCTATAATAAACACAATATATTATGTCCAAAAATGTATAGTTACCTACATGCAAATATTTCAAAACTGAGAATGGGCTATGACGTACATTTGACACTAAAAATCTTCATACAAGAAAAAGTAACACCATCTTGATTGACTGAATATAAAGATGACAAATATGTCAAACCTAAATGGTCACAAACAACCCGATGCTTGGAGCCATTGCCGCGTCTATAATATAAAATACGTCTATACCTACGTGGGTCAAAAGAAGCATGCTTTTTTATTCTGGCTTAAGTAGAACATAGTTTTTTAAGGCACTGGCCATCTCATAGAACGTCTTGCTCCATCTGACAATATTATATTTCTTTACACATTTGTAAAACGGGCAATTGGCCCACCACACCCACCCACCCACTAACCCACCACTGCAACTCCCGTGTAGCCAGGATCGACAGTGGTAACTGACCACAAAAAACCCTTCGATATTATCTCAAGGGTACAAGGGTAAGGACATGCTAAATCTGTCTTGGGACCCGCAAAAAAATTAATCAGAATATTGTAGGAGGAGTAGGAAGTATTCCAATTTCCCTCCCCAATCAAAAAAGATAAACCAAAAATTATAATGACACAAATTTCTTTACACATCTACTCTAAGTTCACGTGGATGCCCGGGGCAGCAATTGTTCTTTGTTCTGCAGTTTTTTGTCGTCTCGAACTGTGTCAACATGTTCCCGCGGCTTCAGATAATGAACATATTGCCGGGTCAACAATGTATTATTATCTATTTATAAACATAGGTTTCATTCACAACTAGATCTACACATTCCTCTGGACTAAAGCTGACTTTATACAGTGAGAAATGCCGTACAAATATTTCAAAATTAAAGATAGGTTATGACGTACATATCTTCATACAAGAAAAGTTACGTCATCTTGATATCACCATACCTCAAATGTCAGCGATCTTGATTTCACCATATCTTAAAAAATGTCAAAATGGCCCCAAACAACTCCAAAAGTACTACCGAGCAAGTTCCTGCTTGAGTATAAGATGAAAATCGCTCAACAGCGCCGTTGAATAGTGGACTCGCAAACATACTCACGTGTGAATACGTAGTTCAACCTCGTCTGCAGTCGTTGCGGTTACTTACTTTGCGTATAAATATTTTGGGGCGTCCTAGTGCAAAGGTGAATGTTTAGAACTGGTCGAGCGGAAACTTTGTCGGTGGTACCTACTCCATGTAAGTTTTTTTTACTCCAGTTTTTTCCTCAACATGCCTCGTCTGTAATAATATATAAACGTCTATGTGTTGGTGTGGTGTATCTGCGTCGATCAAATGTTAAATTAATATTATGCTGTTTACAACGTGGACTATAATAATAATCTACACTAATATTATAAAGAGGAAAACTTTGTTTGTATGTTTGTTTGTTTGTTTGTAATGAATAGGCTCAAAAAGTACTGGACCGATTTCAAAAATTCTTTCACCGTTCGAAAGCTACGTTATCCACGAGTAACATAGGCTATATTTTATTTTGGAAAAAAATAGGGTTCCGTAAAATATTTGGGTTTTTCGGACACAAGGTGTAAAAAATCAACCAGAAAAGTTACTTATTTTGCGTACGCTGCCTAAACTATAAAAGATAGAACCATAAAATGTTCTAATTAATTGTAGATCTTATAAATATCTACAAAAAAGGTTTTGTTAGAGGTTCAAAGACATTCTTTAGTATTAGTATCAGTATTGTACCCGTGCGAAGCTGGGGCGGGTCGCTAGTCTATAATAATATAATAAAGAGGAAAAGTTTGTTTGTTTCCATTTAATTGGCTCCGAATCTACTGGACCGATTTTGAAGAAAGGCACAGATGTAGAGTAGAACGGGGAAGGACTAGGGTACTTTTTATCCCGAAAAAATGTACTGTTTTTGCGAAATTAACTTTTGCGCGCACGAATTCGCGGGCAACATCGTCTCTAATATATTTCCTTTCAATCAAGAGCCAAATGTTTTAAGGTATTAACATACAATTATACAAAAGTCAAGAACGTTAAGCGTCTCTATTTATGAATTTTCGAAAAAATTTGTAATCTTTATTAAGGGTTTCAAGTGGCAGAGCAAATTTCAAAGAACTCGTCCTATTTACCTGTTGGCCAATTAGCCAAATTATTTATTATAATATAATAATAATAATATGAAGTAGGTACTAGATACCTATAATTAACATTTTGTACTCAAAACACTGCGTTGGTACTCCTGAAGACCTGACATAATATTATGATAATAATGGTACTGTCTCAGTATCTAGATAGAATTTCGAATGTAATTTAAGCTGAAAATCGCTTTTGGTGTTTGAGCCGTGGGTCAAATTTTTTTCAGTCCAGGTCCAACTATTGGTGTATTGGTTGGAATTGGTGCTAAATGGTTAAAATTATTAAAAATATTATTTCATTATTTTAACTTTACCTGCCTCCGGATAGTAAATACTTATTTTTTTGTAGAAGTATTATTTTGACTTCATGTTTTCCAGTATTTCTTTAGATTATTTACATCCAATTTTGCACTTAATGTAAGTACTTTAGTAAATACTAGCGACCCGCCCCGGCTTCGCACGGGTACAATGTATATATCTGTATAATCTATGGGTACAATACTCATACTTATCCTACCTCATAGATCTAAACTCCCCTCCCGCACGCACACCCCCGCCTTGGTGACGCCTACTTCGCAATGGGCCGTGGAGCAGAAATCGTAATATTTTAATTTCGCCATAACTTCAAAACCAAACGTCCAATTTTATTTTGATAAAGATTAATAACATGAGTAAAATAAAAGCGTTTAAATGTAGTCAAAAAAAATCAAGATTTGTAAATAAAAATTTTTTGTTGTGCCTCACTCGACATAGATAGGTATAGTGTGTAGCGGACTTTTTTGTAGATATTCATAAGATCTATAATTAATTAGAACATTTTATGGTTCTATCTTTTATAGTTTAGGCAGCGTACGCATAATAAGTAACTTTTCTGGTTGATTTTTTACACCTTGTGTCCGAAAACCCCAAATCTTACGGAACCCTATTTTTTCCAAAATAAAATTTAACCTATGTTACTCGTGGATAATGTAGCTTTCGAATGGTGAAAGAATTTTTGAAATCGGTCCAGTACTTTTTGAGCCTATTCATTACAACCAAACAAACAAACATACAAACAAAGTTTTCCTCTTTATAATATTAGTGTAGACAAAGTATTTGTTACTACACATTAGGTTTAAATGGATGAACGCAAAATTGTAAACGTATTCTTTTGGCCCTATAATTAAAAACCTTGGTATTTTCCTCAAATCAAGAGCTTCTTTATAGTAAAGAGGGCAAACTAATAATAGGTTATTGAAAGACCTGCGCACTTGAAGCATCATATAAATTACTAGTTTGTTGCTTTTCACAAGAACAAGACCAATAATTCTCTTAACTATGTATAGTGCGATTCAAATGAGAATAGGATCGGGTCGGTGCCATATTGTTTCGAATTTGGACTGTTATGATAGTTAAATTTATGTTTAGATAATTGATTACTATTTAACGTTTCTATTTAAATTCGATACAATACTATTAATATTTATGTGCACAAAAGTTTTTCTGAACTTTTTTATCACTTTTCAAGTGATATTTTACAGATAAAGGTCATTGACGTTCCTATTCTCATTTGAAACGCGTTATATCCGCGCGTTATCTCACTCGCTCACGCACGATAGACGCGAGTGTAAATGCGACACCACGTGAACCGAAAAAGGATTATGATCTGAAATGGTTACCTACTATAATTGTGCTTCTGATATTTTTCCAAATTTAAAGTACCCTAATCTGTTCCGTAATGCTATCTACAGACACACGAATTTGGTACGGTGCAGTGGACCGTAAGCTCGACAATCGTGTGTTCGATTTTAAGCTCTATTACATTAGCACAAACTTCTATTTACAGTGCTGTTTTCAAACGACGACGATGATTCCCGCAATTCATTGATAACGGGCAGTGATACCAACTCTCAAAAATATTTCTCCCCAAATTTTACCCCTGATTACTTATACCATTGACAGGTCTAAGAGATAATAAGCTATAAAGAAAGGTTATGTGTTTAACATAAAGTCTTACGTGTGAATAACATAAAACTAAATTGTCTTAATCTGATTTTATACCCAATACATTTTCATATCCCTGGCTATATACACACATTAAAATAATTTTTATTTTTACATACAAATTGATTCATAAGGAGTAAACTCTAAACATGCTGTCCCCTAGTAAACCCCCGTAGATATTTTCCCTAAATTTGGGGGGTACATCCCTAAGTTGACAACACTGATACCGTTGTACGGCCTAACCACCGGACTGCTCTACACACGCACGGATTTGGTACGGAGCGGACCAGATCCGATGCGGACAATGGCGAACTCTTCGCCTTCTTCTTATGTTCGCCGGACTGCTCTACACGCGGTCGGATTTGGTACGGAGCGTACCAGATCCGCTGTACGCTCCGTAGCAAATTCGTGTGTCTGTAGACACCATAACTTTTTTTTTTTATGAAATATGGGGCAAACGAGCAAACGGGTCACCTGATGGAAAGCAACTTCCGTCGCCCATGGACACTCGCAGCATCAGAAGAGCTGCAAGTGCGTTGTCGGCCTTTTAAGAGGGAATAGGGTAATAGGGGAGGGTAGGGAAGGGAATAGGGTAGGGGATTGGGCCTCCGGTAAACTCACTCACTCGGCGAAACACAGCGCAAACGCTGTTTCACGCCGGTTTTCTGTGAGCCCGTGGTATTTCTCCGGTCGGGCCGGCCCATTCGTGCCGAAGCATGGCTCTACCACGTAATAACTGAATAAAAATCTGCTATTTGTAATATTCCAATACCTATTGATTCTCTTTTATTTAATCATAAGACAAGTGCATAAGAAAGAATTCCAATTTAGATTTAGCAAGCTTGTATGATACTCTTGTTTGAATTAAAGTTCTTATGATACCCAGAGTACAAAGTATTTAATCTCTTATAATAAAATACATAATGTAACACATAAATCGCTAGCTTATATTGAATATTGAATTTTATTCCATGAACTTCTAGTAGGGTTGCCAACGCTAGAAATATTTTCTACAACATTTTCGTATTCAAACGGGAATTTCCGTATAGCCACCCTAGACATCACACTGTTCGTATTTATTGACGTCTTCAGATATAACAATCCGGTTATTGTCAATACAATATGCAATTTTACAACCAACATAAACTCTACAAATTAGAGAAGACGCAGTTAATGTAGTTTTGTGTTGAACTATAAAAAGTTATTTTATTACCTATAAACTGTCTTTCAATTGCTTTTCCGTAACAAATTAGAAAAGTTTTTAACAACCTTTTCTCTTTAGGGATAGAACTTGAAAAATATTTACAAAATCTCTATTACTTTTTACCCGATTACGGCGAAGCCAAAAGGATGGATAATGATTTTGACCGTCTATGTATTTACTTTTAGTCCACCGAAGCGCCTAAACTACTGATCCGATTTTCATTAATGACGTATGAATAGATGCGTAATAATATTCCAGGTAACATAGGCTACATAATTTGCGTAGTCGGGTAATCATTTTCAAACTTTGACTATCTATAATTGTTTAAATAATAATAAAAGTCAACGCAAAAATAGGTAGATAAACTAGTAAGTATTTCTAATCTCTCTCTACAATAATATCCGAAGTTTAATTATTTTATTTATTAAGGCTAGGGTCAATGTATAGCGAAACGAATCGATACGCGATGCGGCGCTGCATTTTTAAGAAAGCTATTCAAAATTAAACTTTATTTACTGCACAAGAAGATACACGTTTGATTCAAAGATTTCAAAACTCAAGATACGCTATGACGTACATTTGACAATTGACAGAACAAATCTTCATACATTAAAAAGCTACGTCATCTTGGTTTTCACCATACTTCATATGTCGTCCATCTTGTTTTCACTATACTTCAAATGTCAAAATGGCCCCAAAAATCTCAAAAGTGGGGCCATTTAACTGGAAACACTTTTTGCTTCAACATGCCTCATCTTTAATGATGACCTCTCTGGCTCAGTGGTTCAGCGCTCTGGTGCTCAAGCCGAAGATAGCAGGTTCGAATCCTGCCGAAGGGACAAAAATCTTTTCTGTATTCCTGGGTCATGGATGTGTATTAAATATGTGTTTAATATAATAAAAATCTTAAATATATGTATAGTATAAAAGTATTAAATATACTTCCCGTTGTCTGGTACACTGTAACACAAGTTCTTCGGATTCTTAGCACGGGGCCAGATTGGCGTGGTGTGAAGCGTTCATAGATATATGTATACGCCTAATGTAAAATTGATGTCAAATGTCTATCTTTTGTGTAGTGAATAAAGTTCTATTTTGAATCTTGAAAATGCAGGGACGTGTCGTGTCGCGTATCGTCGCGGTGTGAACTGACCTTAAGGCTAAGCCACGGATAAAATAAATAAAATGTATAATATTTAAGTCACGAAAAAATCTATATTTATTTATGTTAAATAGATAAATATGACTTACGTGTTTTTTTTTCATCAATTTACCCATTTCATGGTCAAAACCGTAGATAACATAGATATACATACTAGTAATCGAAACCTTACAAAAGTATATTCCTTTCATCACTAAAATAAGTGTGCCATTTGCCCCAACTAACCTTATCATCTCTATTGATATAAATTATGCGCTAAGCACCTTTTCCTAAACCACTATTCCGCTTGAAGGCTTATTCTTTGTGGCCCACATAAATCCGAGCCGAGATAATCGCCGACACGGATTTAGGCTACATTTTATTCAAATTTAAAACAATATCATTCTGTTTACAAGGGAAAAGGGACCGTTTTACTTAATACTAGTCGTTACTCGTGATTTTGGATGACAAAAATCTGTGTCACAAAAACGGCTGCTGGGTGAAATTTATCTTTTAGATCTGAAAATTTGCATTCAAATTTATTTACTTTGGTAACTACGCGAAGAAAAAGCTTCAAACCTATTATGACATAGTAAGAAAAATACAATTTCTATCTGCCTTGTAGAAGCCTTTACTTACAAGTTTTGTTACGTATTGGAAACCTTATTGATATATGATTGATTAATAGCTCCCCATACCGATTTACACGCAGTAGTAATTTTATAGTGCCCAAGTGTGTGCGCAGTACACAGAAGCACTCTCTCTTTCTTTACTCTCATAACCCAGTGTGATGGATTTAACCAACACGACTTGTCGCGAGATCAGGCGCAGGGCCGACTTTTTACGTGCCTAACTGACACATGGACGATCTTATCAGACAATCAGGTGCTCTGCCAGCATTTTCCTCATGAAGCTTGAAAACAACATTTTTTTGTTGTTCAAACGAACGGGAATCAAACCCACGACCTCCAAAGTCGAGAACCAAAAACATCTATAACGCTTAGACAGCACAAAAATGAGTCGTATCTCGACGTATCCCATTCATTTTGTAATACACAGGATGTTACGGCAGTGGCCTAATACTAGCACAAGCGAGAATGGATGGTGCGATTTACGGGGTGATCAATGAGACCCGAATAGCGTGACCAGTACATACCTTTATCGCATGCATCCACAGGGTTAACTAGTTGTACCTAGCTAATATGACTTTTACAAATAGATTTTTAAAACTTTCAAAGGTGACACAGTTTTTAATGTCTTAACAGCCTCCGTGGTCTAGTGGTTAGAGCATTGGCTCTCGACTCGGAGGTCGTAAGTTCAATTCCCGCATTGGAACAACAAAAAATGTTGTTTCCAAGTTTGGTAAGGACAATGCACGCTGATCACCTGATTGTCTGACAAGAAAGATGATCGATGCGTCGGATGGGCTTGTAAAAAGTCGGACTTGCACCTGATCTCTTGCCAGTCGTGTCGGTTATCCGTCCCACTGGATTATGAGAGTAAAGGAAGAGAGAGTGCTCTTGTGTACTGCGCACACACTTGTACACTATAAAATTACTCCTGCGTAACTTGTCTGGTTTCAATGAAACCGGTCACCGTCACCGATATCGATGTGGAGAGTTATTATAATTATTATTAATGTCTTTTGGGAATTATTTTCATACATCATTCTATAATTTCCACTGAAACCATGATTGCCGACCATTTCTTCAAAATAACATACCAGTTTCAGCACGATAGCCCGATGAAAAAGCAGCGTAATACATTACATTATTTTATAATGAAACGGTTTTAAATTAAACCGCATAACATTTTAACTGTTATTTAAGTTTTAATGTCGGAAACAAACCGTTGTTATAACGACTCGCATGCTACGATAAATTAAACGATGCTGTAAATTCTGTGGAGTCATTTTAACTTGTCGGTTATAAAATCCTCGGGTTAGCCTTAATGCCTGCTACACACTTGTATGTGCGATGGGGTAATAAGAACTACTCTCTTTATAGCAATGGCCCTCTTTCCCCATATACCTTACTACCCCATCTGACTATACCTATTTAGACTTGTCTGTAAGGTGTAATGTATTGTTTCATCAAATTATTTTATTCATAGACGCGATTTCGTGCGTGCAAATAGCAAGCCAGTGGGAACCGTACATTTTCCGCAATAAAAAGTAGCCTACGTCTATATGGTCTAAAATATACCTGTCTGTGCCAAATTTCTTAAGAAATGGTGTAGTGGTTTCGGAGCCTGTTCAATGCGAACAAACAAATATACAAACAAACATATATTTTCTCTTTATAATATTAAAGTATAGATAAATATGGTAATGTTATGCTAAATGAAGGTATTGCATCTTGCCATACGAAAATCCATAATCACATTAAATTCACCTAATAGTTATACCTTTATTAGGTATGATTGTGTGTGATGCTTTAAATACTATAGGACATAGGTAAAATAATAATATCGCTACTATTACTACATACTAACTACTATATTATTATTACATTTTCAACTTCAGGTTTTGATATTATATGGTCTTAATTTAAAAATAAGCTAGATTATTCAACTTTCTAGCTGTGAACGATATTTTATGTGCATTACTATAACATTTTTTACTACAAAATTGCCTCGTATTTCGCTTGGAAACAAAAAAAAAATCCTATTTTCGACCGTTGTATTACACATTAAATTTTAAAACAAAAGTGCTCATGCACTGCACATCTTTCACGCTGGGAATGTGGCGTGTTATTTAGTTTTTTGTTTTTTTTTGTTCAAATACCCATTGTTCCGGGATTGTAATATAAATTTATGCGAGACTAAATCAAAATATCATTACTATGTATCTCTCCATTCTGACCGGAAAAAGCGTAATGTTGCGGAAAAAATCTACCAACACGACAATTTTGTATTAGATTCTCTTGTCGATTGTACTATGTTATTTGATTTGTGAATTACATAATAATGAATAAGTTATTGATATTGTTTTATGTTTGTTCTTTATGTTTATCGTAATTTTATGTGAGAGAAAACCGGAAGAAAAGAATATCAACCGATATATTATAGTAGGTATGGAAAATTTTGTTGGCAGTTTTTTGACGTTGCATCTCGATATATATAGTCATATTATTAACTAACACTAGATGTTTCCCTCGTCTTCGTGTGCGCAAAAGGAAATCAGGGGGAAACCGTACATTTTTCCGCAATAAAAAGTAGCCTATGTCCTTTCCCGTGGTCTATTCTATATCTTTGCCAAATTTCATCAAAATCGGTCTAGTACTTTCGGAGTCTATTCAATGCAAACAAACAAACTTTTCCTCTTTATAATATTTGTATAGAAGTATAATATAGATTATTTAATTATTATTTAACCACTTTATTTCTAAATAATAAATAGGTATAAACTATTTTAATAATATTACACAAATCCCTTATAGTGAGGGAGTCAATAGGAAGCCATTAAAATGTATAATACTTAACAAACATCTATAATCTTTGTGTAACTAAAAGCCACAGGGATTGTAGAACAAGAGTCTGTGAATGCTAGATTTTCATTTTAATATTATAATGCTCAAGAACTAGCCCCATGATTTTAAGGAATGGAATGCATGTATTTCTATAGATTTCTGGTTTCTTGCATTACGTGACTTTCAGAGACTATGTTTTAATTTTATTTCATAATAAAAAAAAAACGAAATTATTTGCCTACTTAGGTAAGTAGGTAGGTACCGAAGAAAGAAGTTCCTATAACAATATTAAAATATTGCGTGTAGCCTGTGAAATATTAGGCTACATGCAAAAAATACAATTCTAACTTTGTAACATCCTCTCTTTTATTCTCACTGTAAAAAATGCAGACTAACTTTCATATTTAATTAAGTCCGACAGCCACTAACTAGCTCTCAGATTATTTTAACATTTTGCACGTTTGTGGCTGCGTGCTATGACCTCTATTAAACACAATAAATTGATTTTAGTTCAAGAGGCATATAGCCACGAGTAACTTTTAAACAAAAGTCTATCTCAAAAGGAAGCCTATAAGTTCTGTTACCTACCATAGTAATTTATCCACGTGTATTGACTTTTTAGTAGAGCTCTGTGGCCTAGTGGGTAGACCGTTTTGGTTTGCACTCGAGAGAGTGCAGGTTCGAATCCCAGGTTGTGGCGTGTACCAATGATACTTTTTCAGAACCTCAATTCTCGTATTTAAGGTAGACTATTTAAAGAGTCAATAGGGTATTATCCTATGATGAAAATATACATCAGGTTGTTGATATTTTATCGCTAAACATTAATTTAAACCACTTTAGCCAACTTTTTACATAAAAATATGTATGATTTTTATAAAATATCAAAAATAAAATTATGAATTTTTCACGTTTAACCACGTGACTAAAAACGCACGAGATTGGAATGTGACGTCATATTCTTGTACTTCTTCTTATTTTTTAAATGGCCTCCCGATTTCCATAGAGAATAGCCAGCATCAGAATCATTAACGTCATGCGTCAGAGAGTAATAGCAACTTTTGCGCATTTCAGTGTTCTTTGGTATGGTTACAGAGATTTTCCCCGGTGTTTTAATAGACGTATTAGTGCATTTTGGCACTGCGCACCATTTATAAGGCATTTTTAATAGGCTTAAAAAATTTATTTACAAACGTAAACAGTAGGTATTTGGCATTTTCAGTGTAATTTGACACTTGACACTTGACAGTTACAATGTTACAAGAATGTGACGTCATGACAATACAATAAAGCGTTTTCGCGCCTATAATATTAATTTAAACTTTTAGGCTAATTTGCAAGGAAAAGAAAGAAATTCACAAAGAATGGTTCAAACTGCTAATGTATTTTGGTATTAGGAACAATTTGACATACTTTTCAAAAACTTGGAAAATACCCTATTTTACTTTGGATTGAAAGTGTAGCGACATGTTACCGTGAACGGATTTTATGACGTTGCGACCAATCAGAGCGCGTTTCACGTTGGTTTAACGTTCATTAAAACACCGTTTGGGAGTATAAGCGTATCGGGACTTGATTGTAATTGTATTAATGCAGGTTTTATTTAGCAGAATTGCCCCTCAGATCTCAAGTACATTATACGGACGCTCTAACGGTGAAGGAAAACATCGTGAGGAAACCCGCACATAGGTGGCCTCAGACGTATTGACCCGTCATTCCTCTAGACTAGGTTGATGATGTTGTAAGAATGCCGTATATGCTTGGGCAACCATACGACATTTAAAAAAATACTAACTGTTCAAGAGTGGTTACTCCATTCGGAGAATACTTTATAAACTTCTATTAACGGATGAAAAGGCCTAAATTTTTGACTTTTTAGTAATTTTAAAGGTGATTAATTAATTGTTGCCTAAATATAAGTCCATTATTAACAGTGACGTGGTTCGCCACTAGTCTCGTAGGACACCCGCGAGGGAATCTCCAAGAAAATTTTCGATTATTTTCGTCTATCGATAAAATTCTGTGTAGCCCAAAACCGTCATTATCCGTCACAAATAAATTTTCTTGAAAATTGACCCGGCAAGAAGTGGGACACCGATTTGATCTCTGGCCTTTTTACCCGACTGCCAAGAAGGGTTATGTTTTTCGCGTATCTTGTATGTATGTAAGTTCCTTTAGGGGCCATCCATAAATAACGTCACACGAATTTCACGATTTTTTACCCTACCCCTCTCCTTGTCACAGTTGGTCACATTTGTGAGCCCCCCCCCCCTCCCTAGTGTGACGTTACATTTTTTGCAAATTTACATTTAGAAATTATTGAATAAAAATATTGGTTCCGAAACCAGTTTTATTTCCATTTAAATTATTTTTAATAAAATTAACATCAAATGAAACAATTAACAAAACAAAAAACGATTAATTATATTAATTAAAGAAATTAACGAACAAGTAATGATTGACTATGTTAACTAAAGAAATTAGCAAAACAAAAAACTATTGACTATTTTATTAGTTAAAGAAATTAACAAAACAAAAAATAATAATAATAGAATTATCTTTAAATTAAAGATACAATCTTAATAATCTTCAATCCATGGACTTTGAACCCACTCCTTTAAATTATTTATAACTGGCATATATGTTTTTGAGGTTTTCGTAAAGTAAGTTTATAGTTCGTATTTTAACACTTAGTTATTATAATAGATTTTGAAATGTGACGTCACAATATTTAGGACCCCTCCCACCCCCTTGTCATACAATGTCACACTTCGTCGACCCCCTCCCTCCCCCTTAACGTGTGACGTTATTTATGGATGGCCCCTTATTCCCACATATCTTCCAAACGGCTGGATGGATTTCGATAATTAAGGTATCGTTTGATTTGTCTAAATAACCCAAGTGTCAGATATCTAGTTCAAAGAAAAAATACAAAACGGCGGATTTTCGATCCGAGCCGAATTCGATTTCGAGGCGAATTGTAAGTAGTTCAAACCTATCGAGTAGGGTATCAAAATAAAGGAAATTAAAAGTAGATTTCAAAAATATACATATTTCATGTATTTAAATTTAATCAGGAAAAATTACAAACATTTTAATAAAATCATTCGAATAAATTTGCATTCATATCATAGATGTATTATATTAAAAAGAGGATTCATAGTCGTCTTTTTTATTTAAATCGACCAAGTGTGTATTGGTTAAACTAAAAAATCTAAAATAAAATAAATAGTTAAAAAAAAAAAAAAACCCGACTGCAAAAAACGACAAATACCCTTAATTATATTTTTGTACAATTTATAATGCAAATTGGTTCCGACTTCCGCCTGCTACCAAACATAACTTCAATTATTTCACTTAGGCTTTCAGCTCATAGAGTCTGTTTTATCAATCTTATTTCGGTCTTTTTAGTGCGTATTTTACGTTTTTTGCAGTTGGGTTTTATTATTTTTTTTTATTATTTATTTTATTGGCGGTCTCCTTTAATTGTGAAATAGGCGTGATCATGAGCGTCAAACACTATTTTAAGTTCACTATTTTCGCGTTTTACTCGTACATAATATTTTGATTATAATTTTCATAATTTAAATCAAACTTAAAACTCGAAAAGGCCAATAGCGACGTCAAATGTACTATCAATGGATTTATTATTCGCCTTTATAGCATTCTCATTCTTATCCCGGCTTTAAAGTTTCGTGATAAATTCTCGTACAATGCATACGATTCTCTGTTGAACATGTTTATAGTGGGAGCTATCGCCGCTTACTTTGACTTTGTTTATTCCGCTTATTTCGCTTATATAAGCAAAGTAATGTTGCTTATTATGTGTACAATATGAGATTCATATAATACTAGATGTTACCGTGCGCCACAATAAGAGATCTCGCAGGAACCGTAAATTTTGCTGCGATAAAGTAGTCTATGTCCTTCTCCGTGGTCTACTTTATATCTGTGCCAAATTTTATAGTGATTGGTTAAGTAGATTTTAAGTGAAAGAGAAAGGGATATAATTAATCGAGCGAACAAAAAATAAGTTGGCGGCTGCACGTGAGCATACTGTATTACTGAATTTGGCAGCGAATTAATATGTTGGCGACTAAATTACTAAACTGGCGAAAACACTCGGGTGACAAAAAATTCTAAAGTCGGCAGATAAAAAGAGGCGAAATTTAATCCAAATTAGCACCGACATTTATAAGTTGGTGACTTAATTTCCGAGTTGGTGACCATTATACCATATAAGCAGCTATAAAACCAGATTTGGTTGATAAATTAATGGCTGCTCAAAATTAAATTTGCAGGCTACGGAAAATCCTATTTTTGGATACTGTTGGAGTATGTTTTTCTTTGTCATGGGTGTCATTTTCTAGGTTTCTGGGGGTGCAGAATAATATGAAAATAAAATCTGTTTCGTAATTCCACAATGGCGTAAATTTTTGTTATTAAAATTAACAAAGTTGTCCTTTTCCCGGTTTCTGGGGGTTCTGATTACAAAATTGTCTTCCAATTTCATTTTCCAAAATGGAGAATATTCAATCTTCGGAAAATGAATATGAATACTAAATTAAAAGATCTTGGGGATGCTAATTAGGATTGATGATTATTATTACAGTATGTTATGTAGTTCAAAGTACCAGCTATGTAGGTATAGAAATTTTTAAAAATTCAGGATTCATGAATTTTTCTGCCATTCATGAAGAAAATATGCGATTTCTAGATTAATAAGGGGGAGCAAATTTTCATTATTTTTGCAGTAGGATGCACCGTTTCTGAGATAGAAGCGACTATAGAAAAAAAATATGACAATGCTGTACTGAGATACGAGGGGTGTATCAATCTATAGAAATGTTGGAAAATTCAAGATTTTCGATTTTTTTTTCTCCCATCATGAAGAAAATATGATGTTGCGGGATTCCTAAGGGGGACGAAATTTTCATTATTTTTTTCAATAGGATGCATCATTTCCGAGATAGAATCAATTTTATAAAAAAAGAAGTAAATGCTGTACATTGAGATACGACGGATGTGTAAATCTATAGAAATGTTGGAAAATTCAGGATTTTCGAATTTTTTTTCTCCCATCGTGAAGAAAATATGATGTTGCGGGAATTCTAAGGGGGACGAAATTTTTCTTATTTTTTCAATAGGATGCACCGTTTCCGAGATAGAATCAATTTTATAAAAAAAGAAGTAATTGAGATACTATATTGAAATAATATATTGAGATACGACGGATGTATAAATCTATAGAAATGTTGGAAAATTCAGGATTTTCGAAATTTTTTTTCTCCCATCATGAAGAAAATGTGATGTTGCGGGGTTCCTAAGGGGGACGAAATTTTCCTTATTTTTTCAATAGGATGCACTGTTTCAGGATTTTCGAAAATTTTTTGCTCCCATCGTGAAGAAAATATGATGTTGCGAGGATTCTATGGGGGAAGAAATTTTTCTTATTTTTTCAATAGGATGCACCGTTTCCGAGATAGAATCAATTTTATAAAAAAAGAAGTAATGCTGTACATTGAGATACGACGGATGTATAAATCTATAGAAATGTTGGAAAATTCAAGATTTTCGAAAAAAAATTTCACCCATCATGAAGAAAATATGATGTTGCGGGATTCCTAAGGGAGACGAAATTTTCATTATTTTTTCAATAGGATGCACCGTTTCCGAGATAGAATCAATTTTATAAAAAAAAGAAGTAAATGCTGTACATTAAGATACGACGGATGTGTAAATCTATAGAAATGTTGGAAAATTCAGGATTTTCGAATTTTTTTTCCCCCATCGTGAAGAAAATATGATGTTGCGGGAATTCTAAGGGGGACGAAATTTTTCTTATTTTTTCAATAGGATGCACCGTTTCCGAGATAGAATCAATTTTATAAAAAAAGAAGTAATTGAGATACTATATTGAGATAATATATTGAGATACGACGGATGTATAAATCTATAGAAATGTTGGAAAATTCAGGATTTTCGAATTTTTTTTTCTCCCATCATGAAGAAAATGTGATGTTGCGGGGTTCCTAAGGGGGACGAAATTTTCCTAATTTTTTCAATAGGATGCACTGTTTCAGGATTTTCGAAATTTTTTTTCTCCCATCGTGAAGAAAATATGATGTTGCGAGGATTCTATGGGGGAAGAAATTTTTCTTATTTTTTCAATAGGATGCACCGTTTCCGAGATAGAATCAATTTTATAAAAAAGAAGTAATTGAGATACTATATTGAGATAATATATTGAGATACGACGGATGTATAAATCTATAGAAATGTTAGAAAATTCAGGATTTTCGAATTTTTTTTTCTCCCATCATGAAGAAAATGTGATGTTGCGAGGATCCTAAGGGGGACGAAATTTTTCTTATTTTTTCAATAGGATGCACTGTTTCCGAGATAGAATCAATTTTATAAAAAAAGAAGTAATGCTGTACATTGAGATACGACGGATGTATAAATCTATAGAAATGTTGGAAAATTCAAGATTTTCGAAAAAAAATTTCACCCATCATGAAGAAAATATGATGTTGCGGGATTCCTAAGGGAGACGAAATTTTCATTATTTTTTCAATAGGATGCACCGTTTCCGAGATAGAATCAATTTTATAAAAAAAAGAAGTCAATGCTGTACATTGAGATACGACGGATGTTTATAGCTATAGAAATGTTGAAAATTCAGGATTTTCGAAATTTTTTTTCTCCCATCATGAAGAAAATATAATGTTGCGGGGTTTCAAAGGGGGGTAAAATTTTCATTATTTTTTCAATAAGATGCACCGTTTCCGAGATAGAATCAATTTTATAAAAAAAGAAGTAAATGCTGTACATTGAGATACGACGGATGTTTATAGCTATAGAAATGTTGGAAAATTCAGGATTTTCGATTTTTTTCTCCCATCATGAAGAAAATGTGATGTTGCGGAGTTTCTAAGGGGGACGAAATTTTCCTTATTTTTTCAATAGGATGCACTGTTTCCAAGATAGAATCAATTTTATAAAAAAAGAAGTAATGCTGTACATTGAGATACGACGGATGTATAAATCTATATAAATGTTGGAAAATTCAAGATTTTCGAAAAAAATTTTCACCCATCATGAACAAATATGATGTTGCGGAATTCCTGAGGGGGACGAAATTTTCATTATTTTTTCAATAGGATGCACCGTTTCCGAGATAGAATCAATTTTATAAAAAAAGAAGTAAATGCTGTACATTGAGATACGACGGATGTTTATAGCTATAGAAATGTTGGAAAATTCAGGATTTTCGAAAAAAATTTTCTCCCATCATGAAGAAAATATAATGTTGCGGGGTTTCATAGGCGGGCGAAATTTTCATTATTTTTTCAATAGGATGCACCGTTTCCGAGATAGAATCAACTTTATAAAAACATAGTAAATGCTCTACATTGAGATACATTCCTAGATGTATAAAGCTATAGAAATTATGGAAAATTCAGGATTTTCAAATTTCTTTTTCTCCCATCATGAAGAAAATATGAGGTTGTTGGGTTACTAAGGAAATTTAAAATGGATGACTTTTTTGTAATCAGCTCCCCCAGAAACCAAAAGGACACCCATATTATTTTTATGAAATTAAGTATGTCCGCCATATTGGAATTTCAAAACGAATGTCATTTTCGTATCCAGCACTCCCAAAAAACTGGTAAACCATATCAATTTTACGAAAAATAAATATCCGCCATTTTTAAATTTCAAAATTAATCTACACAATAATCTACACCTCCGTAAAACCGAGAAAAATAAAAAATTGGGAATTTTGTACGCTCCTTTATGGTATTTTTGTGTGCGCTCGTTTCGCTGCTTGTGTGGTTTTTGAGTTACCTACATCAGGGAAAATATATGTGCCTATTCTTAAATTAAATGTGTACTCACAAATTGTCGCCAAGATGGTTATTTAGTCGCTAAAACATAATCTGTCTGCCAGTTTGGAAAATTCAGTGGTATTATTTAGTCACCAGATTAGTAATTTTTTTGTTCCTTACATACTTTCGCCAACTTGGTAATTTAGTATTCAATATTGGGTATTTTCACATCCAAAATTTAATTGTTTTGTCGCAAGTTTAAATACAACAACCAAACCAACAAACTGTATGTCACATATTATTTTATTAACATTAATGATGTTATTATTATTAGAAAGATTATTGGCTGTACCCAACAAACGTCGTTCTATCTTAGCTATGAACGGGGATAAATAAATAACTACACTTACAATTTCATCCTACAAATCACTAGTTAGTATTACCACAGCCTATGGAACTTACCTACAGTCGTCCAACAGACACGTCTAGACAGAGCAATCGTGCGGGGCGTGCGGGGTGAGACAGGGGCGGTAGCGAGCCCAAGCTGCCATACACTCGCTTGGGACACGTCAGCCGGGGTTGACGCTTTTTAATTTGATTGTTTAAGTGGTTTGCGACAGTGTTTCGTTTGAGTTGTATGTAGGTACTCATATACAATGGTCAATTACATGAACAATTAAAGAAGATTAATTTTAATACAAGACCATGCGCCTGTTTCCCGTCAGTATTTTTAATAAAATTGTATCTACGTATGAGAATTTATTAACTACATCGTCAAATTCAACAATCGCAATCTAAAAACTAGTAAATCCAAATGTCGAAAATACCTTTCAGTTTCGCATTTGTAGCTTTTGCAGGGTTCGTAAATATCCGATATTTATAATAATTATCAAAATATCAGAAATCTTTGATATATTATATCCGATATTTTTGATTTTTTGATATTTTTTATATTTTCAAAATTACATACAAATTTCATACTCTGATATGTTTTTTCGTAATAGTTGAATCGAAATAATTTGTATGTCTGATAATTTGAAGATAGGGAAGTAAAATTAAGCTCATTTATTTATTATTGATATTCAAAGTTTTCAAATAAATTAAAAATCAACGATAGATACTTTTGAGTATCAATTTAAGTCTTAAATCCATAAAATTACTTTTGTTTATAACCAGAAGAAAAAAAAAGTGTATTAATTTTATCAGTCGAATTAATTTGACACATGGTATAAATGGTATAACAATAGTATAATAACAAACAAGGAATTTTCTTCCGAAAAACAGGGGGTCACGTGGGTGTCATGAGCCGTTACAAGCCGCGTCGATGGCTATGATTAGTTAATGTCGTGTCAAATAGCAAGTTTTTGATGACCTAGGGTTGTGAAACTCTCGGAAAATAAGACCTGTGTTGATGTAAGATTTTTTACATTTAAAACATTCTTTTACATTTTTAAATATATATATATATATATATATATATATATATATATATATATATATATATATATATATATATATATATATATATATATATATATATATATATATATATATATATATATATATATATATATATATATATATATATATATATATATATCAATCTTGATATATTTGATATATATCGAAATTGATATTTATATTTAAAAATGTAAAAGATCAATTGATATATATGTAGAAGACATGGGATAAACATGCTTCAAATATCGCAATATATTAAAGTACTGGCTCTCAAATTAACACTGTGGGCTTATCGTGGGTAATGTTGGTTACAAAATGAGGAGAAACAGCAATACTTCGCCATTATTCTCAATAGTACTAAAACTAAGCACTTCACACTGTTTTAATTACTTTCACTGTCTATTAAAATAATAACGACTCCACTTATTTCATTACTTAGCACTTATATTCACTATCACTATCTAACAAGAACACCGATAGTCCCCGAGGCGAACCTGCCGCCACGACGGTTGGTAGCATAATAATCTATGATCATTCCTTGGAGGGAAAACGTGATCACAACTCCCACCACACCGAGCGCGCAAACTGGTCGACCGGATTCTATCAACACCAAACAACATGGCGCTAGTGTTCCCGTCGATTATACTTCCGTACTATTGACTTGCTTGTCAATTCAGCAACAAAATATTAACCTCTTCGACACGGCCATCCTGCGTGACTCACGTCCTCGTGAGTAAATCCTGTAACCAAACCTAAAACCAAGGTATTAGCTTTACCCTAGCTCGGCCAACCTGACCATTTTTATCACATCACGTGATATGACATTCTATAACCCTCGATTCAAACTGAACGCTATCTTAATTCATAAAGCTGACTGTACTTTGTTGTAGACAATCTATTACCAGATTATCTCCCGCACATAATAGCTAGACCCAGGTACAACATTACGGTAACCGAATGAGAGATCAATTGCTCACTAATTTGCGGTTGCTTAAATCCACTTAAATCCATTATTTCATATATACCTAAGGACAATGTTTCCTATCCAGTTATAGCACCCATCGCATATCTTTTATGCCGTAGACCAACCGCATTAAAAACCGCATTAAAAACATTCGAATTTAGGATGTTAAAGTAATTCTTTGACGCAACGCAAAACATGTGACCGTTACTATATCCTCATCATTAGGTACGTGTCATTTAAAACTTGTCACTAAGTGACAATAGAAACCCAAAAATAATACCATTTCTCATCATGACTTTGTATCAAACAGCAAGTAATAGCGTTGTACCGTCAATAGCAACATCATCACTATGTAGTAACGACAAACATACCTACATGCCATCGTCACTACACAGCAATAGGATACCAATACGAGCCGCATAATACTATGCCTTTGTCACTACTCAATGTGTATTAATAAGTAGTGACAGGATACCACCATCAAAATCATTATACCTTTGTCACTACTCAATGTGTATTAATAAGTAGCGACAGGATACCACCATCAACAACATCATTGGTGTGTAGTAATGACGTACATACTTGACATCATTCTTACACAGCAACGGAATTCCATCATCATCAACTCATTACTATGTAGTAATGGGATACCATCAACAACAACATCACTACTATGCTGTAATGGGATACCGTAAATACTGTGTACTCGTATAACGCATAGTGCAAATTACGTTTGAAACGGGCGTCACCACACCATATATTTCCACCATTGTAACTCTTGTAACTGTTGTAACTTTAGGATCAACAGCTGTAACCACCAAATAAAAACCTGTTGATGTGATCTCAGGGGTGCCCTAGGGGCATGCTAAAGCTGTTTTGAGATCCTCGATGAAACTAGAAGAAGATTATAGGAGGAGTAGGTACGCACCACGTTGCAATAGCAAAAAGCCAAAGAACAAAAGAGTAAAGCACCACGAGAATGAAGATAATTGCTGTTTATTAAGCTGCTACCGGGAAATCAAAATGCTAATTCGTTAATCGCGAACGCTTTTTTTTAACCTCTTTTTTTTGTTGTGAATTAAACTCAAACTCAAAATTTCCATTTCCATGTAGGTTATAATATAACGCTTATAGAATTGTCCTACATGATGCCTACTACCGGTTCGGAAACTAGCCCGGCGAGAAGAACCGGTGTAAGAAACTCGCACGGGGCCACCTTTTAGCAAAAAGATGGGAAAATTGTTCTTCTGTCTTGTTTCAATTAAGCTTTGATGTCCGATAGTTAATGTAACCCATCGTGTGTATACTCATGGACGTACCATACAAACTATTGTAATGTTATGATCATTGAAATTAGCATTGTCTAAAAGTAGGTATGTAAGATTCCAAATTCACAGTTTACAACAAGTTTTAGCTTTTCTTTAACTTACAAGCAGACACACTGTGTTTTAACAGTATGTCATACGGTAGACCGTAGCGAGAGTGGCTACCATAAGCGATAAAGTGACAAAGTTCCTTAACACTCTTGGAAAAAGTTCCAACATACACGATGTTCTTTAAAGTCCACTTTTGAAATTGATAATCAATTATTATTTTGTGTTACTACATGTGTAGTACCCCAATAAAGAATTAAAACTGTATGTCTATGCTTCAAAAGTAAACAGCAAGTTTGAGCTTCATTAAAGTAACTGCAGGCGCCGGTGGCGGATTATCCTAAAGGCGAACTAGACATGTGCCTAGGGGCGCGAGGGTACAATGGGGCGCTCCGACCAGGCGAGGTGGTATACCCGGTAAGGCCGAAGCCCTAGGCGATCACCCCCCGCCCCCAGGGGCGCCGATGACATGTTTGCCTATGGAGCTCTCAACATTTGATCCGCCTCCGGTAGGCGCCTAACAATTGTAACAAACAACCGGTGTAAACACCTAACCGCAACATGTATCATACCGTTAAAAATCAAACGTTAAATTCTTATTTGTCATCTCACCGATTCCGCCTGATATAAAAAGATTTATAGTGTGTCCAATAAATAGGTTGTAGTTTGTTTAAGGACCAACTTAATAATCACTGAAGTATGTTAAGTCAGTATCGACTCGACAGGTGTTATTCACTTTCTTATAAGATCCGTATGAATGTATGACACACCCAAAACAAAAAGCATTGGTAATTTAATTATGAGAAATTGTAAACTGAAAACTATAGTCGTCTCATTTATCATCTATTACCATGTTACAAATTATTTGATATCACGAAATGAAATCTCGATAATGACATGTAATTGCCAAAAGATAAGGAAATTAAACTTTAGTGCTGCATTTTCCGGTGTGACCTCCAGCGGTCATTCAAACAATAATAATAATAGGCTTTAAGATGTATGTACTATGTACTCGTTTTTTACTTTACGTTCCTTTTTACTCATTTACTTGAACTTCTAAAAACCTTTGCTTATAAATCCAGCATAATTTAGCACCACTAATTATGATACAAAAACAACTTCACCAATTATCTCCCATCATTGTGAAGCGACTAGACCAGTCCACTAAAGATGTGCACTTGGCGCTGTCGCCCAAGCTGCTCGGTCGCACAGCGCTGCTCGCTGCATACCTTGGAGCGCCCATCGGTACTCGGTTGCCGTTACCGCTCGAACGTCGAACTTCCATCGAGCTATTGCCACTACTACATCGCAGTCTGCCACTGCCACGTCACTGCAGCACAGTCACTGTAGAACTCCCGGCACGATCCACTCTTCAGAGAATTCGGCCCGCTGTTGTCCCATCTTTCCGCAATTACGCCATACATTTAGCGTGCTGCCATGGTTGCACACACTACCAAACTTGATCCACATTATTAGCACTGATTATTATCACTTTTGTAAGCCGCACAAAGGATTACACTTTTTTTTCACTACCCTCACTTTTTTTTAACTTGAACAAATACTTGAAATTCTCATCTTGAACCAACATGAATCCCACTTTCTGATGTAGAAGACATGGGATAAACATGCTTCAAATATCGCACTATATTAAAGTACTGGCTCTCAAATTAATACTGTGGGCTTATCGTGGGTAATGTTGGTTACAAAATGAGGAGAAACAGCAATACTTCGCCATTATTCTCAATAGTACTAAAACTAAGCACTTCACACTGTTTTAATTACTTTCACTGTCTATTAAAATAATAACGACTCCACTTATTTCATTACTTAGCACTTATATTCATTATCACTATCTAACAAGAACACCGATAGTCCCCGAGGCGAACCTGCCGCCACGACGGTTGGTAGCATAATAATCTATGATCATTCCTTGGAGGGAAAACGTGATCACAACTCCCACCACACCGAGCGCGCAAACTGGTCGACCGGATTCTATCAACACCAAACAACATGGCGCTAGTGTTCCCGTCGATTATACTTCCGTACTATTGACTTGCTTGTCAATTCAGCAACAAAATATTAACCTCTTCGACATATATATCATGATATATATATACAATATATATATCAATTGATATATATCATGCTAACCCTGAGCTTTTATATACGCATTTGTATTTTTTATAATAAAACTCTTCATTAATACTTCTATATATATTTTTGTTTTATTCCTAGTACTTTACATACACATACTACGAATACACAAAATGTAGAACAGATTATAATAAAACACATTATTGTGACAACCCTGCAGCAATGACGAATACCTACACAAAAGCGGCATTTCGCGCAACTTCAAACGCGTTGGCCCACTGTATCTCTTTATTACGCCGCACTGTGGTATTACGGCGTAGTTGTTGGTAGGTACCACCTACACCTAATAACCAATTTTCATAAGTTAGTAATAATAGCCCGGGTAACATAGGCTATAATATCATTTGCGTAGTCTTGTTATCCTACTAATATTATAAATGTGAAAGTTTGTGAGGATGTATGGATAGATGGATGGATGTTTGTTACTCTTTCAGGAAAAAAGTACTGAACGGATTTTGATGAAATTTGGCATTTTAGTAGTTTAGGCTCTGGATTAAAACTTAAGCTACTTTTATCCCGAAAAAATACAGTGTTCCCGAGGGCTACTGTATTTACGCGGGTGGAGCCGCGGGCAACAGCTAGTAATTTATATAAAAAAAGTTATTGCAACAAACTACGTCACTTCGTAGTTTACGTTCTGAATGATCAGCAGTTTTCCAAAGAAAAATATGCAGTGCATTAAAGTGGTTGGAGCTATCGAAAAAAAATCCACGTATAAATCAAGGAACAGGATAAACAATAAACATGGATATAATGCGATTCAAATGAGAATAGGAATGTCAATGACCTCTATCTGTCAAATGTCACTTAAAAAGTACGGTTAGCAGAAAAACTTATTTGCCAATAATAATAGTCGAAATAATTCTTTATATACTCGACACTAGCAGAATGGTGCAAAACCTTTGCCATAAATAAAAGAAGAGGAATAATAGTCTTACATCCAATTTAAATAATAACGTTAAATAATCTAAACATTTAATTATAATAATACATATTCATAATTCGTTTTTAAAATCATAAATTAACATTGTTTTTCATTGTTGGTGCAAGGCAACTTGCCAAAATAATATTGTTTTTGTTATTGTCATACTCATTTTGCTCGAAAATGAGTAAACGAGGCGCTGTGTTACATAGACGACGATGACTACTCGGACAGTAATACAGAGATGAGCGAAATTGAAGAGCTAGATTCAGATTACATTTTTTTCACTCAATTTTGTAAATAAATTATATTAAAAGAAAAACAACTTTTTTTGCTCACCCTACCTAATTGGGTACCCAATTGGGTAAAATTGACAGCTATGACGTCACAATATGGCGCCGACTCGATCCTATTCTCATTTGAATCGCACTATAAGACGAAATCGTTTATTTTATTTATAGTCCGTACAGTATTCAAACAGCAAACGAAATACTAAAATAGGTTGGTTTTATTACGAAGCGAATAATTTAGGTATTGTCAGAGATGGAATGAACTTTTTCAGCTAGTAGCTATAAAATACGGGATTGAAGTACAGTTGAAATATTTATATTTAATTTCTTTAGAGGTCTGGTGTAGCTGTTTTATATAGAAATGAATTTCCTTGCATAATGAGATGTGTTCTACATATATTTTATATTTTACAAGTTGGAAATGCACAATGTATTATTATCGCTAGGTTAGGTGAACAGGGAAAATTTCTGTGTCGTAAAGTAAGTTTTCCAAATTTTTATTTAACTAATAAATATATTATTTCGTGCGCCAGTATTAAATAGTAAGAATTACAATTTTGTAATTCTTTTGAACTATTTAATTCAAAACATTTTTCAGACAGTATAATCTCGACGTTTCTAAATATTTTCCTTTGCACTAGGATGCCTCTAACTCTCTCACTTGCTTTGTATTTTAACACAAAGGAAGTGACCACAACGACTGCAGACGTGGTTAAACTACGTATTTACACATGTGCGTGCGTGCGTACGATTCAACGGGATGAAGGAGCAAAATACCTACTTTATTTACTTTCTTGGTTAAGAGAAACGTTTCCTTATACATTTTTTTTTAGTATTGTTCCCCCAGCCGTTAGCCAGGCCAATTGTTTCCTTTGAATATTTATTGCTTTATCGGTGTTTTGTGTTTCTTTACATTTCTATTTTTGCTTTACATTTATAGCTATTTCTTTTACATAATATACTTGTTGATTCATTACATTTCTGTTCTAATACACTTGTTTCTTATATTATACCTTTTGTGATTGTCTTGTTACATGTTTTCCTATTTTCGTACATTTTTATTTCGTATTTATATTTATTATTTATTACTATCACATTGTCTATACATTTTATTGCTATTTTTTACAATACCTATAATTATCTCTATTTATTTACATATCATAATTTACTTTACATTACTTTTCTTATACCTATCTACGTTACACTTTTTATTTTCTTTTATTATTTGATCTTTACTTATTAGGTTACATTTTACCAATTTACATACATACATACCCCTTTACCAATAGACCACTTGACAAAATCCGAATAATTTTATGAAAGTGAAAGTTTGCGAGTATGGATGTTTTGATGACTCTTTGAGGCAAAATTCGATATGGTAGTTTAAGCTCTGGAATAATAAATAGGATACTTTTTATTACAAAAAAAAGAACAGCGCTCCTGTGGGAAACTGTATATACGCGGGCGGAGCCTTGGGCAAAAGCTAGTTAAAAATAATTGTAATACCATTAAGTGAAATTGCACATTATAAATATGTTTTCACTTCCGTGATAGCCCCGAGGCTTTTTACTTTTTAAATCAAATTCTAACTCTCTCAAACTTCTCCTTCGAGACGTACAGGAATATAATCAAATTGCCTTTTGAACGAGATAAGAAAACTGACTGAAAAATTCAATCCAGGAAGCAACAAAACATTCCTATGCAGAATATTTCTTAGTACTTAATATAGATAATACGTTCACTCATTACTACTTCAAAAGTATTTATAAAAAATCGGCCAAGTGCGAGTCGGACTCGGCTGGTTTCACTCACTCTACTACTCGCTCGAAAGCTACAGACAAAGTGACGTGTGCGTTGAGTCGGTCACAAATTCGGTCATAAGAATCGGAGGAATCTGCCCAATTATCGGTCCTACAAAAAGTATGACGTGGGCCCTACCCTACCCTAAAGGAAATTGTCGGAGATATTTTTATATAATAGTAGTCATATAATAGTAGTACTAGGATCCTTTATAAATTTTCACCCGAGTATCAAATGATGGATCTTTGGGTTTTCGAGTGCATGGATGTAAATTTTTGGCACGCACACGTTTAATACAATATTTTAGTTTAAAAGGTGTCGTTAGATTTTTTCATATTCATTATAAATTTTTATAATATGACTAGTTTAGGTTAGGTTAATACTAGAGGTCAGCCTGTGGTCTAAATTCACCCGTAATAGTTCATAATATATTTTTCAAGTTTGAACTTTATTAGGGTTCTTTGCCTCTTACATAGAAAAACATAAAAAATATGAAAATGTTGTGACCATAGACTAATCATTGGTCTCGCTGGGCGGTCAAGCGAAGCGAGACCAATCAAATATATTTGGTTGTGACCTCAGATTAATAACTATTATAGCATGTGGCAGATTGAAAAACGTCACGAGTAACAAAAATCTATACTAATATTATAAAGCTGTAGAATTTGTTTGTTTGTTTGAACGCGCTAATCTCAGGAACTGGTTCGAATTGAAAAATTATTTTTGTGCTGGATAGTCCATTTATCGAGGAAGGCTTTAGGATATAACATCATGCTAAGCTCAATACGAGCGGAGCACTAACCAAGAATGTTTCAAAATCGGGGGTTATTTTTTCCTTTTGAAAGCTTTCGCTGCATACGCTGCTGAAACGATTAAAGTTTCGCTAAAATAATGTATGACAGAATTGTTCCCCTTTAAAAGTTCTAAAAAAAGTCCGCGACAGTACATGTCTATCTTTTAAGGTTGGTTCACAATAACCTTTTTATGCTAACCAAATTTGTTCTAAAATTAAGCATTATTTGTGAGGGTGTTTTCATAAAGATTATATTATTCCTTATCCAAGTAAATACGTTATTCATTACAAGCATTTAATTTAGAAGAAATTTGCCGTTTACATAATTTGATTTCAATGAGTATTTTAGAAGATATCGCAGTAATAAAATAATGGGGCGCGCGGCGGGCAGTCGCGGGCAGGGAAGCGCTTCTCCTTCAACGTAAATGAAGTCTCCGGTATATTTTAGTGATATCCCAAAGTAACTGTTCCACGCGGACGAAGTCGCGGGCAAAAGCTAGTGTATTTATAAAACGCACTGTAGTGTCTGTTACTAGTAATAATATAATTACTAATAATGTGTTGTTGTTATTTTTATTAATTTTATGTATTAGGTACTACCTATTTATCTACACTAATATTATAAAGAGGAAAACTTTGTTTGTATGTTTGTTTGTTTGTTTGTTTGTTTGTTTGTAATGAATAGGCTCAAAAAGTACTGGACCGATTTCAAAAATTCTTTCACCATTCGAAAGCTACATTATCCACGAAAAACATGGGCTAAATTTTATTTTGGAAAAAAATAGGGTTCCGTAAGATATTTGGGTTTTTCGGACACAAGGTGTAAAAAATCAACCAGAAAAGTTACTTATTTTGCGTACGCTGCCTAAACTATAAAAGATAGAACCTTAAAATGTTCTAATTAATTGTAGATCTTATAAATATCTACAAAAAAGTCCGCGACACACTATACCTATCTATGTCGAGTGAGGCACAACAACCATTTTTTTATTTAGAAATCTTGAATTTTTTTAGGACTACATTTAAACGCGTTTATTTTACTCATGTTATTAATCCTTATCAAAATAAATTATTTCATCACTAAGTACAGTTTATGTAGATAGTATTTGATCTTTGAATGATTGAAATTGGACGCTTGGTTTTGAAGTTATGGCGAAATTAAAATATTACGACTTCTGCTGCACGGCCCGTTGCGAAGTGGGCGTCACCAAGGCGGGGTGCGCGTGCGGGTTAATGTTTAGTTTAGTTTAGTTTAGTTAAATAGTTTAGTTATTTTATAAACATCAAATTGATAATATCTTAAAATATAATACATTATAATATCTATACATCTATACAGTTAAATACAATTTAAGTTCTGTTTGTAACTTCAAATTAACAGCTTTTTACATAATGAATCTGAAAGTATATTCGGTACTTACAATAAAATACATTCTTTTTTTAATTTTTGTCTGTCCGTCTTTCTGTCTGTCAGTCGGTCTGTCTGTCTGTTTGTTCCGACTAATCTCTGAAACGGCTGGACGGATTTTCACGGGACTTTCACTAGCAGATAGCTGATGTTATAGGGTCTAACATAGGCTACTTTTATTTTAGGGTTCCGTTTAAAAAAATAGGATTCCGCTTTCGTTAGTCATAATTAAAGTCGCGGGTAAATTTCAGCGAAATCCAAAAGTATTGTTCCACGCGGACGAAGTCGCGGGCAAAAGCTATAGTATATAAAAAAATAGTTTTCTGCACACCTTCCTCCAACTGAACTTTAACAGTGCCAATTACTCCTACATACTCCTCCGTTCACACAATTCAAGTACTAAAACTCTGTAGGTACTAAAACTTTTTGCTTACGTGTTATTATAATTGATAACGACGATTATCATTAAATATATTGCGTGTGTGCACAAAATGTTTAGATCAGAAAATAATTTCTACCTTTTAGAAGACTCATAATGAACATTGTAAGCTCTAGCGCTCGTTATACTCGTAGTTCTCAATACGGCGCGTTCCGCTTGCGATTTATTGTCATTTTTCCGCACATTGAAGTATTGTTACAGCGAGAACTGAGCAGTTACAATAAGAACTTGTTATTTCTGCGAACAATACATGCATCGAACTAATGGTATTGGACTCACGTGCTAATTAGTCGCTAATAGTTTTAGTTCACCGGTTTTGGATAACTTCACTAATCGCATTGCCAAGATGTAATAAGAAGATACGGCTGGCATTTGTGACTTTTGAGACAATAATAATAATTATGATTGTAATGCTTAAAATTATATTAAAGGCTTGTAGAATATAAAGTCAGGAAACCTTATTCATAAGCAGGTTGAATACAGCAATAATTTGTTCGTAGTATATGTATATAGTAGGTATTGTGATAATAATAACTCCCCACACTGATATCGGTGACGGTGGCCGGTTTCATTGAAACCAGGCCAGTTACGCAGGAGTAATTTTATAGTGCCCAATTATGTGCGCAGTACACAAGAGCACTCTCTCTTCCTTTACTCTCATAATCCAGTGGGACGGATAACCGACACTACTGACGAGAGATCAGGCGCAGGTCCTACTTTTTACATGCCCATCCGACGCATGGATCATCTTTCTTGTAGGACAATCAGGTGATCAGCCTGCATTGTCCTAACCAAACTTGAAAACAAAATTTTTGTTGTTCCGAGTCGAAAGCCAATGCTCTAACCACTAGACCACGGTGGCTGTTATTGTATGGTATTGTGATATCAAACATACAATATATCATTGATAATTCAACGCTCTGCGAATATAGTTTATTAAAGCGTTCAGATTGTTAGTGGGGCTTCCTCTCTACTGTAGTGTATATTCGATGTTTGCGCACACACAGACAGTTTTCACACCGTGCTGCGGCGTCGCATCTCATCGCTGATGTTCCCCACGCGTGGGAGCCCTAACACCATCCTGAACATGCTCAGCGCCAAGCTGGATAGCCCCCTTCTGCGGCACTGGGTCCAAGCATGAATGTGCCCAGAGTCCCAGAGTGTAGCAAATACCTGAATTAAATACATTAGTCTCTAATCAAAAACATCGCTTTATCTGACTAAGGGCCGATTTTTCAATCGTCAGATAACTCTTACCTGAGGAATAAATATGTGACGCTGACATATTTTTCATACAAAATCTGTCAAAGTTACATATAATTATTCCTCAGATAAGAGTTATCTGACGATTGAAAAATCAGCCCTAAGATAAATACACCACTTTAGAACCAACGATCTCGAATATCAACTAATCAAGCACCACCGGGCAATGTATTGTTACAGATGCTGTTGGAAATACCAGAAATGTCTCTAAATCCAAGCAATCAGGAATCATTGAAATGAAATCGTGTTTATATTTGGTGACTGTACAAATTTACCAGCACACGAGATATAACTACGAATATACTGAATGAATTCTTGGTAAGCCTGAGCTCTGTCTTTGATTTCTCTTGCCACTTGTTGGTTTGATAAAATGTGAGACGTCTAGTGGTAGTTATATTACAAGATGTTCTGTTAATATATTTTATAAAGATTAGCAAAAAAGTATTTATGTAGTTATTCTATATTTTTTCTTTTATGAAAACCCCTATAATAATGCAGTTACTGCACCAGATTAGTCACAATCAAAAGTAAAAAGGTGTAATCTGACAACACAAATTATATAAGCCTATGTTATGCGGGTCATTATAACAAATCTATTGACACATACATATTGACACACACTGTGTTACCGGTGATGACATATGGAGCCGAAACGTGGTCATTCACAACGGGACTTTATTCAAAAGCTTCGTGTCGCTCAAAGAGCTATGGAGAGGGCTATGCTCGGAGTTTCTCTACGTGATAGAATCAGAAATGAGGAAATCCGTACCAAAACTAAAGTTACCGACATAGCCCAGCGCATTAGCAAGTTAAAGTAGCAATGGGCTGGACATATAGCGCGTAGAACCGATGCCTGCTGGGGTCGATAGGTTTTTGAGTGGAAACCACGAACTGGACGTCGAAGCGTAGGACAGCCTTCCACCAGGTGGACAGATGACCTGAGAAAAGTCGCAGGGAGTCGGTGGATACAGGCCGCGAGCGACCGGTCGCACTAGAAATTTATGGGGGGGGGGGGGGCTATGTCCTGCAGTGGACGTCACCAGGCTGAAACGAGATTGAATTCATTCATTTAAATCAGATAGCTTAGGCGCTCCTATGGAACCAACTCTTTACCCTTACTTTTGACTACGCGATTTAGAAGCGAGAAATATGAGTTTAATTATTATGAGAAGATAATAATATAATAAAAATTAATTTTATTTTGTAAACATCTACATAAGTTTACCTTATATATATCTTCCCACAATTTTTATTACGTCCATCGAAAAGCTATTAGGTGAAGTGGTGTTTTTACTCTGCAAACATCTCACGTCTTTACTGTTATTGTATGCAATGCGTATCGTCTCTAGGGGAACCCCCGAAGAAAATGCATCGTATTTGTATCACATAAAGTATTTAACATGGAGAAGAAGCTATTGAAATATAGCTTTCAAGATATAAAATTTCAACGTTCAAGCATAGAAGTGAAAATATATTGGATGTTAATAATTTTTTATGTCTCTGGTAGTATTTTCTTCTTTTGTCTTTGCTCTTCGTGTTACAAGTGATAATTAAAAATGAGCAAACGAAATTATATCAGTCAGGTAATCCTACTCCTACTTATATAATATTATAAATGGGAAAGTTTGTGAGGATATATGGATGGATGTATGGATGAATGGATGGATGTTTGTTACTCTTTCACGGAAAAACTACTGAACGGAATTTGATGAAATTTGGTATCTTAGTAGTTTAGGCTTTGGATTTAAACATAGCCCACTTTTTATCCCGAAAAAATACAGTGTTCCTGAGGGAGGTTTCATGGGAAGGCTATTGGTGAGGTCAAAAATTTTTAGAGGGGGGAGGGGGAGTAACTTTGTATAGGGGTGGGGGTGGCTTTTAGGGTAAGGGGTTGTTGGGTTTGGTTGATTGATGATGAGAGAGAGAGAAACAGACAGAGAAACGCGCGCACGCCGCACGGCTTACAAATATAGCAAAAAGTGCCGTTACAACTTTTGGTCTTAATTTTTTCCGTCTAGCCCCCTTTCGCAACGCGCTATAAGGAACTTCGTTCCAATAAAATAAAAAGAGTCACAAAAATGTTTTACCCACAACATTCCGAATTTCAGAACAATGCATTAATTACACACACACGCATACCAAACTGCCAATCGGACTAACTATATTAGAGTCGAAATCATTGATATATTGCTGCAAACTGCAGCTACAAAAAAATTGCTACGAAAGGAAAACATATTAAAAATGCGCAATTTTCCAGGGATAGATTTGACTAGATTGAATTTTCTCCCACAAAAGTCCCTGCTTAGCTACTCATAACATTCATGGAAATACTCGAAGTCATTTCCGAGATTACGATTATATTAAATACAAAATAAGCTCGTTTAAAGTCTATACCATATCTGTTTTATAAAATTATTAAGATTACAAATATAACTGCGAAATGAATTGAATGTCTACTCTACTTATCCACCTCAAATCCTTTGCTAAACCAATTTTCTCCAGGAAAACGTCAATACGTCAATCTTCATAATAGAAATAATTCCCAACTAAAATTACCTTTTACGGTAGGCGTGAACGTGATTGAGGCAGTGACTACGACAGGGAACGACACTCGACATTTTGTTATTGCAGACAAAACGTAAAATAATAATCAGTTTATTTATATTTTAAGGTAGGCGTAAAATTGAGGGAAGCGACACTGCGATAGGGAAAGACACTCGACATTTTGTTACTGCAGACAAAACGTAAATACCTAATAATCAGTTTATTTGTATTTTAAGGTAGGCGTAAAATTGAGGGAAGTAACACTGCGACACTCGATATTTTGTTACTAAACATAAACGAAAACTTTAAAAATAAAACACATTCACATCAAGACATAATATTTTGTTAATAAAAATCAGGATTTATGACTACTACTGATATTGATATGTAACAGTCATTGTGATTAAATAGCTATTATACATAATGACTGGTCATTACATATCATAACGATATTGTCTAGTTAATGTGATAAATTAATCACTTTGTCCGGATATTATTCATAATAGCGGGCCAAAGTTAGCTAAAGTAATAAACACGATTCAACTTAGTGATGCAACAGAACTCTGCTTCTGCTTCCGCTTCCGCGGAAGTTCTGCATGACTTTTCACTTTCGTTTCCGTTTCTGGTTCCGCAAACTTTATAACAGTACTCTAAACGGAAGTTTACAGTGGGAAGAGAGGTGAAATTTGGCCGGCTATAAAAGTTTCGTTTATTAAAGCTAGGTTGATGTATCTATATTTTACATTTTCTTTTTTTGACGAACTTCTTGTCTATGCTGTTCATTACCTTCTTCTTCTAACAGCAGTAAAAAAAAGAAAGTTCTTTGTCAGAGCTATCCATAACGTTAGTTGCACACAAATACTGGCAGTACTCAAAATCCGTCAATGCGCTGCGACCCGGCCCGTCACCAGTGTGCTAGGTTAGCATTTTGCATTGCGCTGCGCTCCGCCCCGGCACGCTGCGGCCCGGCATAATAGCGCGTTTCTTTAAGGGTATAATCTGAGGTTGGTCCCATTTTCACTAAAGTGGTGACCTGATGATCACAAAAGCTTTGATCAGAACTCCTCAGTCTTTAAAGATACGGTTTGAAAATTTCCACTATGTAACTTACAGTAATCATCATCGTCATCTTATTTACAATACCTAATGGCCGATCGAATATATAATTATTGAAGCCAAAGTATTCAATAATTATATATACGCCAAGCGTAAATAATTATACAGGATGTCCCAGAAGTCGACGTCGTCCCTTCGAAGGCTGATAGACCAGCTCATGACTCACCAGAATATCGTAATATGACCTTAGTAAAAAATCTTTAGTTTTCGAGATATTGGCACTTTTAATAATTTCTAAAAATTACACCTCATGTCAGTTTTTAGACTGTATATTCGATCGTTTATTTAAAACGTTCTTAAAATGTTTTAATAATAATTTAACAAATATCACTAAAAAGGGTAAAATTATTATAAAAAATAAAACTTTATAAAGTTAAATTACTTTACATAGATCGCAATAAAATTGTATCTATGACAATGTAATTATAATTCTTATAATAATTTTTAAATAAAGGCAGATTGAAATACAATTTTATAATCTTTACCTGTACCTACTAGTTTTATTACTTTATCCAATTATTCGAAGATATTATATAAAATTGCCAGTTAATGAGATTAATTATGTGTCATTTATCACTTTGTCTAAATTGAGTAGACATTATAAATAATGGCTGGATAGTATATATAATATCCGGATTTATTACTTTGGCTGTTACAGATATATATATCAATAATCTAATTCAGAAGTTTTAGGTTTTATTAAAATTCGATATAATTTTTTTCAGCATTACATTTTTGTCGCTGTTCCACTACATAATCTTAATTTTCATCATGATATCAATATAGAGTCCACTGTATATCGCCCTTATGGGCTTTGCACGAAAAATTTACAACAACGTTTTCATGATATATTGTATGAGAATTGTATAAAAATCATGACAGCACCAATACAATTTTCATTCGATAGCATTACGAATACATTGTTAATTGTTTGTGCTAAGCCCGCTGGAATGGTTACCATGTTTCGTCCGGTTTGCGAGAGAACATAAATCATGTGTTGGGGTGCCCTAAAGGATATCGGTTTTCCGACCCTTCTTGCATTGCAAATGTCTACCTACGGGTGATAGGCACACACACCGTTGCGACCACGCTTCGCACAAACGACGTCGTACAGTTCTTGTGAATTGTATTGCAATGAGGACCATCGATGGCGCCACTGTAGAATGAGGTCCTAAAGTACCTACGGGTGTCAAAGGTTTTTGTTACGGGCGGTTAAAATAACATTTTTTTTAGCTCCGCTTTTAAAGCACTTACATTCATTGATCCGTAACTTTGCCATAATTAATCTAACGTATTGCTAAATATTCGGAACATTAATATAAATAGAAATAAGCCCGAGTAGCCAAGCCGCAAACAGTGACATTTGACATTTCGGAGACCTCACGTTAGGCTGGGACTATATGCACCGGAATCCGGAAAGCCGTAGAGAATTCTGAGCATTGAAAATAGAACTCGGCGCTAATAGAATAGAGTTGAAAATTGAAGTGTCAGGTGTCGAGCTGTCATATATGACATTGACGTTTAACTCGACATTCATGTGTTCGATTTTCAACTCTATTGTATTAGCATAGATTTCTATTTCTAATGATCAGAATTCTCTACGGCCTTCCGGATTCCGGTGCGTATATCTCTACCCTTACACTAGCGGCGAATCCATATGCGATCATTGATGTTATTGGTGCTGCGTTGTCGCAACGCAGTGTTGTGACCTCGGTCTACGATTAGGTGATTTCTATGAGCTCCTCTCCTTACGAGCTTCTTATGTCAATGTGGAATTGTTCAAATCATGCCGATAGGAATCATTCAATCGGCATTACGTTACTGATTTGAACAGTATAGTAGCAGGCAGTATAGTGTATTGCTACTCGATCAATCTCGATCACTTCAGTTTCAACAAAAAAAAATCAAATTCTATCATTTACTTTATAAGCTACGATATCACACACAGACACAACTTATAACATCCATTTTTTGCACCAGTGCGATTATTAAACGTATTTCTTTACATACTGTACGAATATAAGAATAGAGTCAAGAAGAATAACTACTAGATACACGACCTAATCCTATCTAGGATAGAGGGGAATAAAATTTATGTGATATCGAAAGTTTTCGTTGCGAATGCACTTGCCGGATCTTGTGAACTTCGGTCTTGTAAACTTTAGAATCCACATCCAATCTGTTGGAGACCTCTTGCACAACTTTTAAGATTTCCTAACAGTTTTCTTTAAAACAAAATATTTAAAGCTTACCCGAGTCAAAAGGTCGAAGTAATATTTTAGATAAGTTTCTATTAAGAACTTCAATATATGACAAGCTGTTACTGCGTTTCTTCAAATGATAAATGAAACAAACATATTAAAAAAAATGTTTAGCATTTTAGTTACGTATTCTTGACGTAGAAGGCACATACGTGATAAGCTACTTTGCTGCTATTATCTATCCATTAACGTAGAAAAAAACGTCCATGCTATTATCACATATATATATATATATATATATATATATATATATATATATATATATATATATATATATATATATATATATATATATATATGTGTGTGTATATCTATTATATAAATACGTGAATAAAATTCAATAAAATATTAATAAAGCTATTAATATTTTATTGAATAATGGTTAGATAGATATACATAACGACGAAGACGACCTCCGTAGCTCAGTGGTGAGCGCAGTGGCGCTTTAGGTCGCGGGTTCGAATCCCGCCAGGGAACAAAAAAGTTTTCTGTGTTCCTGGGTCATGGATGTGTATTAAATATGTGTATAATATAATAAAAATCTTAAATATAAGTATAGTATAAAAAGTATTAAATATATTTCCGCTGTCTGGTACCCGTAACACAAGTTCTTCGGATACTTACCACGGGGCTAGACTGACGTGGTGTGAAGCGTCCATAGATATTATAATAATAATTATTATTATTATTATAAAATTTATAAAAATAAAGTTACTACTACTTCATTGACACTACTATGCTTTTGTATACTATCAACTCAGATCAAATAAAAAACTAAGATAGCGCATGGCTTTGTTTGAACTGAGGCTTCAAAAACTACACTGAAGTGGTTCAATCAAGAAAACATACGCGATCACGCACATTCATGCAAAAAAGTACGCTAATTTTTGTCATTGTCATTGACTCATCCGATACATACGAAAAAATATAGCGTACTTTTTTGCATGAGTGTGCGTGAGCGCGTGTGTTTACTTGAAGTAGCGTAGGTTTTGAGGCCTCATTTCAAACAAACGCCATGCGCTATCTTGGTTTTTTTTTGATCTGAGACTATCAATAGTAGTTTGATATAATTGTCAATCTTTCTTTCACATTCAATAGATACAAAATTTTATGATAATATATTTTATTACAATATTATCTCAAAGGTAGTTATGCTTAAAGGCAAAAGAACCGTAAAGAGTTAAAAAATATTTCCGTCTTTCTACTAATTATGTCGTATTTTGACCACAGGGTACCTATACTAGAGCTAAAAATATCTAAAATGAAACGTAAATATCTTAAGTAGCTTTCCTTTTAGATGTTCAAAAAACAACGACAAAAAGAGATTGAACGTTACTTGACCGTCACGATTTAACCTTCGTTTTTTATGCGGCTTAGTTCACAACTAAATATAATACACAAAATAATTATAACTTAATATTAAACTCCGTTCAGAAGCCCAATTTTCGTAACTATGTATTTGTGATCAACGATCATTCTGTTTCGGTCCACGCGTTGTCTCACCGCCCACGCGCGACTAACGCGTGTGTGAATGCAACGCCGTTAACTGTAGGAGAGCCACGCTTCGGCATGAATGGGCTGGCTCGACCGGGTAAATACCACGACCTTACAGAAAACCGGCGTGAAATAACGCTTGCGTTGTGTTTCGCCGAGTGAGTGAGGTTACCGGAAGCCCAAGGGTGGAGTGGGGATTTTAAGGACCAGGAACGCAAGTCGCACTTGTAACTCCTCTGGTGTTGCGAGTGTCCATGGGCGGCGGTAATCGCTTACCATCAGGCGATCCGTCTGCTCGTTTCCTGATTCATTACATAAAAAAAATATGATCACAAATAGTTACGACTTGTGATTCGGGCCCTATTATTATTACAAACACGACAAACAATACAATTGTTCCTGCTAGGTCCTAGATCCCGAAAACAAAAGTATTAGCGCAGTATAATGCTACTAAATTAAAATGTCACTTATTTACAATGCCATAAAGAAATACAATGATGCAATGCTGTTTATATCGTAATCTGTATCTTCTTTATTTTCGGTAAATAAAAGAAAAAAATATATATGTATATTTATTTGGAACATTCCGAATTAAATATTTTTGTTTCAGTTTAGATTAAATTGATTCTGAGCAGAGTGAAGCGTATTAACCTGCAGTTAGTCGTACAGATTCATGTGCATTCATAGCAAATTCGTAATAAAGTTGTACGAGTATACTTAGTTGCATTGAAGTTAGAACTATTACACAACTGCATCGGAATTCGGAAAGTTGTACGTAATTCAATAGCTATTGTGTATGGGTTGGGTAATATTCATTGTTATCTATTTTTGCATCGTGGGAGATTTTCAACGTTGGGTGTTATGTATGTATTATGTTTGTTTATTTGTACCAAAACATTCGCAACTATAATTATTACCGTAAAAATTGTGTATTCGGCCATCCGAACTCCGAACGCGAATATCTCGGTTCGATTAACGCGCTGACTAATTCGCGTAGGCGGCAAATAATGCGCGCGAGTGGAACAAACCGACAAACTGGCAACCGGACCGATTTTCAAGGTTCAATTGGTGCCCTGTGCAAGAACAATATGGCTCTCCATGATCACGTTTCTCGTGGCTTTCCGGCGAGAGATGATTGTTTAATAACTGTTAGTACTTTGTATTAGTTAACAAAAAAGAAAAAGTTTGGCAAATACAAAAAGTGCACGCCTCACACGCGTTTTATACTATAGTCAGGAAACGTAAGATGAAATTGTTGATTTATATCTTTTAATCCATTCAGAGTTTAATAACGCCACGCAATAGGGATTATGCTTAGGATAAATGGAAACGTTTAAAAAAGGATTCAACTCATTTCATGGCCTATATTTTTCTTAATCGATGGAACAAACAGACGCAAATACAGTGAGATGCAAGGACAGTGATCATTTTTTTGTTATTATTTCATTTTCTATCATAAATTAAATTAAATAAGTAAAAAAACAGTCTACAGTCATGTTTGAAGTTCCTAGTTGTAAAAACATCAATTTTTCTAAAGTTTATTATTTAATTTCGGGTATTTCAACAGATTTACATTAAGAACTTGTCACAACGCGGCATTTCGAGAGTAGAACACACCCGAGGCATGCAAAACATTATAACAAGAGTATCTAGGAGTTTCTGATAAAACGGTTCTATTTATTCCGATTCAGCCAAGTGCAATCATCTTATCCGACCTAATTCTCTTCGTCTCCAAATTATTCGCATAAATTGCATCAAAATACATCCCACTTTCAATATCACCCGCGTTTAATCTCAGTTTTGTAACTACCTCCGTTAATGATAAGCTTTGGAACTTGAGTTGGGGAGGATTATATCTGATAAAGTGGATACGGGAACTTCATCGTAACCGCTACTAATTGATATTTAGTTATACGCAAAAAATAACTACTTACGTAAGTTGTTTTTAATTTGACGACAAAAAAGGAAGTAGGTATATAAATCGATAAACAAAAAACGACTACCTATATCAAGAAGGGTAGTTAGCTCCCGTACGGTGCTAATGGGGCGCCGTGTACCTAATTTTAGTACCTGCTATTGTATTAAACCCACCAACCAAAAAAGCAAGATGGCTACAGCCTACAGAGTACACGATGCAGAAGTGAAACTTCATTCATCAATTAAAATCTAAAATTATTTCTTTGATTTAGGTATTTTCTTCTTCTTGTATTTATAAAAATGGATTGCAGTTTCAAATTCTTCAGATACAGGTAATATTTCAGAAATAATGATGGAAATTCAGCGAAGAGAAAATGAGAAATATTGGAAAAATTGCTAGGAAAATAATAAAAACGACAACTACATTTTCCCATACATACCTGTAATTGAACATTTGATGTTCGTTCTGTCGGTAGAGTAAATTAGTTATTTATTTATTGCAGTTCATAGTTCAGACATAACAATTACCTAAGTTTGTCGGGATAGCTAGACTTATTAGTCTTGTTAGTAGATGACTGTAGTGATTGATATCTCGTAAACTATCAATCGAACAATTTTAAATTTATGCTCTCACGGTGATATTTCACAAAAACAAAATAGTATCCTTTTTTTATTCGTCCATTCAGTTGTGAATTACAGGCTGTTACAAAATGGAAATCAACAAAGAGAAAATTCCGTACATTTTACAGTTTTCTTTTGATAAATGCTATCCTGGCGACTGAAAATGTGAATAGTGTTTATAGTGCCGATACTGTAACAGCTAATTACGTGCAAATTGCATTTCTTACTGGCGGAACCGTCGTCGAAAATGTTGATAAAAGCACAGAAATAATCGAAGTTACCGGCGTGTTAATAGTCGTAGCATCGGCCAGAAACTAAAGATCTATACTTCTATACTTAATATTATAAATGTGAAAGTGTGTCTGTCTGTCTGTCTGTTACCTCTTCACGCTTTAACCGCTGAACCGATTTTTATGAAATTTGGAATAGACATACTTTGGGTCCCGGGAAAGGACACAGGATATTTTTTAAACCGTAAAAGTAGTATTCCCGCGGGATAATGTATTTACGCGGGCAGAGCCGCGCGTAAAAGCTAGTAGACCATAAAACAGTTTTTAAACTATTTAGAATAGAATAGAATAGAATAGAAAACGTTTATTTCAGACAAAAATATATGCCCATAGAGTTGTTAGTGTGTTAAGTTGGATTAAAAAGAAGCTCAATGTGAATTGTGACTGCATGCCATCATTACTGCTTTCCATGGAAAACCCTACACACGTTCATGAGCGCTGATCGCGTTTGCGATCGCGAAAAAAAAAGGCGCTCGTGTGAACACGCTCTAAAAGAGTTACAAATAGCCGACCTAGTAAAGTATTCTTCAAATGCTATTCTTATTCTAGGCGGGTTAGGGTATCACTGTTAGTCATCATATTCCTGGCAAAGGATTCTGTCTCGGTGGACTACTATGAAATAAAATATTATAAACATGATAAACCCAGTTGTAATACCAGGTTTAGTTATCAAATCCGCAAGAAAATATCATGATGTGTAATACATTTTATTTAAGTTTTACGAGCGTTTGTACCCTTTCTTGCCTTTCTTGGGAAATCTCATTAATGCCTGTAATGTCTAGTCTTTCGGGATACAAGACCTTGGTGAGGTTCATAAAATATTTAGTGTATTTATTAGTTTGCTTGTATTTCGTAGGCGTTAACCTAGTTCTGTTGATTTTTCTAACTTATTACAGTCAACTGGGAATTATTATATCCGAAATGGTGAGTGAAATGGTTGGTAAATGGTTAAAGGTAGAAATACCCTCTCTGGGGTTAATTACGGCAAGTTATGACTTGTCGGCAAAACCGTTACGCATTGACGCGGGTGGAGCCGCAGCCAACAGCTAGTAAACTATAATTACAAATAAATTCAATAGTCGTTTAAAGGAACTTGTCGCTTTCGATGTCTTATCTCAAAACCCATACATTTTGTTTTCGAAATTCGCCGTCAAAATTTTCGAATGCGTCTTGACTAAAGGCCCTGACCCTTTAGACAAGATGTCTTCGCTTGTTATAAGTATAACGAAGTTAAAAGTCAAAATTGTTTGGTATAACGGCGCGCTACGCCATCGCTTACTTTGTAACAACATTTTTTGAATTTCGAATATCGTCATTGTATTTAACTATGGCACCTTCTGATTATAATTTTATTCTCAATATACACTATACAAGTCTACAACCACTTATATAAATAGAACTGTCAAAGTTAAAAAGTATTTTACTGGAAATATCCACAGGTATTATGTTTTAGCTCGGTCGTAAAGTAAGGCACCGAAACGAAGCCGAAACTTCATTTCGAATGATTACATAGAGCTAAGTAAGTTTACGAGTTTTCTAGCTAAAGGTTTTTTCGCTAGATAAGAGTATTTTGTAGTAGGATAACATTGGCGTAGCGTGCGTGTCTGCCGCCCGGTGCGGATGTCAATTTTGCCGCCCCATTACTTAGGTCTTGCCGCCCCCTTATTTAGGTTTTTTGTATACAATACATTACCTACATACTACATAATTCTAGAGAACTTTTCGGCAAGAACAGTCATCATTATTTTGCATTATGCAGGTTAGATTTTAAGGTGGTTCGTTTCCCATACAAAAAAACAATGGACATTATTTAGGTAATTTCATACTATTACTACATAAATTTATATGCACATCTATTTATTTTGCAATACAATTGTCGCAAATTTTTATTGAATTTTCGACAAAAAGTGACATAAGTTACAAATGTCACTTTTTGTCGAAAATATAATAATAATTAATATAATAATTGGTTCGACGCATGAGACGTAGTTAATAGTTTAATGTTTAAAATATCACATATTTTATGAAAAACAAATGAAAAATTGACATAAATATTTGTTTTCATTATTCATGGAAGATAAAGTTTATAATTTTGCGCAAAATCGTCGACTCGAGCGCTATGTGCACGCGCGCTCGATTAGGCGAAGGCGAAAGGCGAATATATTGCATTAAGTGCGAAAAATTAAAACTAGCGTTGTTTTCTAATATAATCGATACTATTTTATTAGCTAACACAGGTTTAGGCTAGGCTACCTCATCGCAAAGCTCAAGGAATACATTACAGGTAATTAGGTGCATATAGAAGATACAATTACTACAAATATGCGCGGCATCAAAAGCATGTCATTAATTTCATATTAAAACTCTAAACATCATTTTTGCGGCTTTTGAGTTGTTATTATGTATTAAATAATTACTCTTTTATATATGACATAATACAAATTAGGCTTCCTGATTATTATTATTATTAACCACTTGCTATTAGTACCTATTGCATATTTTTATTCACATTTTCTTTTTCAATTACTGTTAGAAGGTAGAACTTTACAATGCTTACACAACTTTATTGCTATTTTTATTTCATTTTACAAAGTAAATTAATCATAAATCACTTCTTAGTCTTTCTAAGACTATGGTAAATGTGAAATAAATGCTCCACATGGCGTCCCCTATATTATACATGCCAAAACTTCGCCTTCTTCACACTTCGACTGAATATAATTCAAAACGGGCCGTAAATTCACTCCGTATTAATTCTATTCCCGATTCATATCGAACTTTCGGCATTCTTTCGCTTTCGAGGCTATTTCTTAATAACGTGGTTATGAGTATAATATTTTCTGATTACGGAAACTCTTCGGCACAGACGGGCCACAAGTTTTTTTTAAATGAAAACTCCTTTGGCGGCTTTGTGCACTTTACTTGGGATAGGTAAAAAATGTTAAACTCATGTCATGAAACGTGACCAGAAGGTCGATTCTGCTATTTTAATCCAACAATAATGCAACTTCGTTACTGTTTCGATACAGTCCGGAACCTATCAAACAGCAAAATGGTATTCAACTTAACTTCAAACAAACGTCAAACGACGAATTACACCGCGATGCGATTATCATTGTATCACAGCTTGATTATAGATTGAGCGAACCACTTATCCATAGAAAATGGTATTTTCGTATGTTTATAAACTTAACTCCAATTTGACTCGAACCGATCCGTCAGCCGGATATTTTTTTCACTTTGACATGTGGGGATGCCATGACATAAAAATATTTATTTTACGCAAAAATCTCTTTTTTTGCCTTCCCCTCTCTAACCACGCGGGAAATAATTTTCCATCCGTCTCAGAAGAGGATAAAATCGTGTATGCGTACACAAATGTGCATAGCCATGCCCCAAATTCGATGATTTTGTGTAATGTATCAAAAAACACGAGCAGGAGACGCGCCTTAACTGACAATAATTGGCAACACTGGATCGTACAAACGTCAAGCAACAGCTGTATTTGTACATGCTTTGTGCTCGCTTTATTTATAAATTGTAGTCAATATCATTACAAAATGACTGTGTTGGGATTTTAAATTTACGAAAATAGTGTAGTAGAATACCTACTTTCGGTCAATTTATGATAACAGGATGATAAATTTATAATGAATTGATGGTAAGTTGATAGATTAGTTAATTAAGAGAATTGGCCCTCTGATCGAAAATTCGTAAGATGCAACTTGCAACTGTTTGCTGTCTTACGCGAGCATATCGTGAAACTATTTTAGTTTGTATCTTTTAACCTTTTTCCAATTTAATGTTGAAGTTTTCACTTTTGCCGGCACTTCCGGAGTGCAACCCGTTATTTTTTTTGGAAGTACAAAGGACTTGTGCACAAAACCTCGATGCGACATTGTGTTGTAAATAAAGTTATATTTTGTATCTATATCTTATAAAATGTGCGCTGCGTTGCATCTCAGCGTGAAGTAACCCTTAGTGGTAACGTCATCATATTGATATTTTTATAAGTCCTATTGAAAGGAAAGTAATAAAATCTTGTTGTTGGCAGATGTGGAGCCCGCAATGCGGATTGACCAAGGGGAATAAAACGTTTACACCTACGGAGCCCACAGCCAAATATTTTATTTCGCACGTCTGTCGTCATTATTCCTGCGTTTTATATTTTTTCTCACATACGAAATTATACAAGGGTTTTGTGTATCGGTGGTATTTAAATATATATATTTTAATTTACTATATATACTAAAAACGGGAATCCTTCCAGTGGCGAGGGGTTCCTATAACTCCATTCCTATCGGCTTCCCTTACCGCTTACCTTTTGACGACCCTCATCTAAATCCCTACCTATTATACAGGCTATGGCTTCCCTATGAAGGAGAACCAGCTTTTGCCACTGAATCCTTCTCACAGTATGGAGACAACCGATCCCCTCGCACGCACTCGCACGGTATGATAAGATAGGCAACAATTTGACTAAAATTATAACATCTGTTGTAGACTTACAGCATAATAATTATTTTATACTTTAGACGAGACAATCATGTAAAATAAAATGTATAAACGGTTCCTCGAAAACGGCTGCAATTATTACCATGAAATTTAATATGCAGGGAGTTTTGGAGGAGAAATATCGATTTATCTAGTTAGTCTTATCCCTTGGAAACTGCGCATTTTAAGCTATGTAATATGTTTTTTCTTTCGTCGTGCAATAACAGAAACTGAAATAACATCATTCATCAATAGTTTTGACACTTAAGTCCGATTGGCAGTTTGGAATGTGTAAAAAACAAATATTTGGTTCGTTCGAAAATTCGGAATTTGGTGGGTTGGAAGTCCGATCAGATAAATATTTTTGTGATTATTTTTATTTTTAAAGATTCATCAGTACTCCGAGCTAATCTTGGTTACTCAGGTCGTTTAAAACCCAATTTCACGTGGGCGAAGCTGCGGACAAATGCTAGTATTATATAAGCAGTTTCTATTAATTTCTACCCGGAATATTATGTAACTTGTAACTACATCACTCGAAGACTAAGCGCTTTATATTATTCAGAATATGTTCAGACTTCCTTCATTATATAACATTTCCACAGGTGATACAATTCGAGCAGACATTTCGGGGGTTAATCAACTAAGATAGAATCAACCATTGTTCAACATCCTTTAGAGCTCGTACATCATTTTAACGTCTGTTGATTACAGAGATTCATATGATTGTTCCGTTAACATTGAAATATTATGTACACTATTAAGGTACCATTCTGTTTGAAATTATCGCGACGCGCGACCTAGACACGCGACCGCGCTGCGCTACTCACTGTTTACTGTTTAGTATCTACTACGAAAGAATCTTGTATTTATAATCAGAATCTCGGAAACAGCTGCAGTGTTTCCATGAAGTTTTAGGGAAAAATAATCAATCTAGCTAGATCTTATTACTGGGAAACTCTGCATTTGTTTTTCTTTCCTAAGACATGAGCGGTTTTGATTTTTAAATGTCGAATCTGGTAGGCGGCTTGGTTAACAATAGAATTTTTGCGTTGTTACTTGTTAGAAAATTGGTGTCTCGGGTTCCAATCCCGGTCAGATGAATATTTTTGTGATGCCTCTGATTTTTTTTTTCTTTTATAATTTTATATATTTTTTAATTATTTTATTATTCTTCTCAAATTCCGAGTAAAACTGGGTCTCCCAGGTACTAAATTAATAATGGAGTATATAACAAATGCCGCGATCACTTCACGCGACTGGTGGCCTTAGCCAGATAACCTTATTCGCTGGTCACGTTCGCGGGTCGCAGTCGCACATTGCGGTCGCATTATCGCTTAGAATAAATTGCTACCTTTACAAGTTGATACAGATTATAATCATAGAGATACACCAACAGCAAGTCCGACGTAAAGTTGTCGAATCCGTTAGGTATCTTCCAATTTTTATCCTTCCGGAAAAAATACCTTACTGCAAAAAATAACTTTTATATATTTTATTGCGTTTTAATTTTCTGTGTAAAATTTAGGTATATTTTATTTTTAGTTACTTTTTTTTAACAGAATATTCAGTAAAAAGTGTGCAATATTTCGAAATCATCGTAAATTCCAAAAAAATATTCAATATAAGAATGTTTAGTCATAAAAATATATTTTCGTTAGATATACAGCGTGTCCCGACCATAGATTATACAGATATATATAGATTATACAGATATATACTAGTATAGATGCGCAACTCTAAAATTGAAACTGAGTCTTGCAAAAGTTTCGGAATGTCGTTTTTAGATGGCGTTGTACTGTTTTAGTTACTATGAAACCCGCTAGATGGAAGTAGTACCGCCTGATATTTTTTGTTGAACTGATTTATGGACAGAAATTAATTAGGTTTTATCGAAAGTCGTAGACAAACAACAAGATAACAACGACCAAATCTCTCTTCAATAGTAGGATATGGTTACTGCGTAGTAAAATGTTCGCGACCCCATATACATACGCCTGGTGTTATCGATAGCGCGATCTAGAAGTCGCTTAGTGGCATCTGTTGTGACTATTCGAAAACTTTCAAACTGTTAGTGCCGGATAGTCATTTTTAGATGTCTCTGTTCTCTGTTAATTTGTGCATGTATGAGAGTTTCACCCCCCTGGTCCCGACACCTATATCGGATCCTTTAGTGGTAAAAAATATGGAATTTTTTATCGACAAATTGCCCCTCAAATTTTATATTTCTCTCACGTTTGTAAAATGGCAGCCATTTTATTTTTTGATAACCAAGACCCGGGCTCTCGTACTAATTCGACCACCACTACTCATGTAAATGTCCTAAGAACATAAAAAAGTGTGAATTATTGTCCACATATTTAGCTAGAGCTCCGTAGCCTAGTGGGTAGACCGTTTGGTTCGCACTCGAGAGAGTGCAGGTTCGAATCCCAGGTTGTGGCGTGTACCAATGAGACTTTTTCAGATCTCAAGTACATTATACGGACGCTCTAACGGTGAAGGAAAACATCGTGAGGAAACCCGCACATAGTTGGCTCCAGACGTATTGACTAGTTCATTCCTCTGGACCAGGCTGACTATGTTGTGAGAATGTCGTATGTGCTTGGGCAACCATACGACATTTAAAAACCAAATGTCCCAGGCACTACAGTATTTGAAGAGTGGTTACTTCGCTCGGAGAATACTGTATAAATCATCCATTAACGGATGCAAAGGCCTAAGTTTATTTAGCTATCAAATGAAACCTTTTTTATGTTCTTAGGACATTTACATGAGTAGTGGTGGTCGAATTAGTACGAGAGCCCGGGTCTTGGTTAACAAAAAATAAAATGGCTGCCATTTTACAAACCGTGAGAGAAAAATTAAATTTGAGGGGCAATTTGCCGATAAAAAATTCCATGTTTTTTACCACTAAAGGCTCCGATATAGGTGTCGGGACACGCTGTATATGGTAATATAATAATGGAAGGGTGCCAAGTCGGAACCAAGGAAGGATAAACACTTGAAGAATATAACCAAATATTTAGCAAAAACCCGAAAAGATGACGAAGCGTGAAAATGGATAGGAACTAAAATAAATATACAAAATGCCACATAATATTACAGTACCCTAATGTCTTCAGCTCTAAACCTACTGATAAATCTATTTATCCTACCCAAGTATGTTATTGCATTTTTTGTCATAAAATAAGAGAATTTATTGACCAAATGATATCTTCAAATAAAAACTCAAGTTTTTATATTAAATTGACCAGGAAACGAGCAGACCGATCGCCTGATGATAAGCGTTTACGGCTGCTCATGGATACCTGGGTCTCCAGTAATCTCACTCACTCTATAAAACACAAAAGCGTTAGTGACGCCGATTTTCTGTGAAGCCAACAGCTGGTCGAGCCGGTATTCGTGCCGAAGCAGGGATCAACCACGATAAAGTGTATATTGTGTCGTATGCTTGCCCGAGATTCTTGCACTCTTGAGAAACGACTCGTCTTGATGCGTCTGGCCCAAGGTGCGGATTCCACTGCTGGTGCTGTACTTCTCTCATAGTAACATCCTCCGTGGTCTAGTGGTTAGAGCTTTGCTCTCGACTCGGAGGTCATGGGTTCGATTCCCGCATTAGAACAACAAAAAATGTTATCACCAAGTTTGGGTAGGACAATGCAGGCTGGGCACGTCAAAAGTCGGACCTGTGCCTGATCTCTCGCCAGTCGTGTCGGTAATCCGTCCCACAGGGTTATGAGTAGTTGTAGAGTAAAGGGAAAGAGAGTGCTCTTGTGTACTGTTCACACACTAGGGCTCTATAAAATTACTCCTGCGTAACTGGCCTGGTTTAAAACCGGCAACCGTTACCAAAATGTTTGTGGAGTTATTTACTCTCATCATGGTCCTTGCTAGAACAGTGACTAATCTATCCAGACGAGTCATTGTTCTAGCAAGCCAGACATATCCATGTCTTGAGAAAACTAAGTGCTGATTTATTTGGTGGTGCCACTAGGTACTCTGGTGGAACCAATTTTTAATGTCTTACTAATGAAAATAACGGTGATTAGTGTTCTGTCATAAAGCAAGAAAAAACCAGTTTAATCCAAAAGTTTTATATTGCTACAATTTAGATAGTAGTTGGCGTTTAACAAACAATGTATAGGTCCGCAATGAAAACACAATGTTGAGTAAATGAATTAAAATAGTCGCTTTTATTGCTCTAAATAGGGTATTAAGGACGAACTGAATGCGTAACAGTGTGAACAGCAGTTTTGTTACGAATAAAGGTAAATATTTGAAGAGAGAGGGAAATAGTGTAGTAGGTAGTTATCTCTTTACTTTAATTAAACAAACAAATCTTGTATTATACATAATCGGAATCTCAGCAATAGCTGCAAGGATTTCTCTGAAATTTAGTATATATAGATAAATTTGGAGGAGAAAAATCAATCTCACTAGGTATTATCCCTGGAAACTGCGCATTTTTTAGTTATTTAATATGTGGTGATTTCGATTTCTAAATGTCAATTCCGGCTGATGACTTGGTTAGTGTTGGACTATTTGCGTTGTTGACGAATTGGTGTCTCGGGTTCCAATCCCGGTCAGATGAATATTTTTTGGATTATTTTTGTTTAAAACTATTATATTTACTTTTAATTATATTTACGTTCTTTTAAAACTCCAAACAAAGCTCGGTAACAAAGAATACATATTAATAACGTAAAGAACCGTCACTCGATATACTTACACGATTGTCAGCTCGCAGCTATGTGTGTGTGGCTAGCCGTATGTGGGCGATGCGCGCGGCGAGCGAGGCGTGAGTTCTACAGCCAGGACTTTCATTGACGGGGCTAACCACTGGTCGTTTCGTTATTTGACATAATTGACAATATAATCTAAATATATTATAGGCAAACCTGACTGACACATCTATCAACGCACAGCCGAAACTACTGAACGGATTTCGCTGAAATTTGGTATACAGATAGTTATAATGACGTAGGCATCCGTTATGAAAGGATTTTTGAAAATTCGGTCCCTAAGGGGGTGAAAAAGGGGTTAAAATTTTGTATGGAAATCGAACTCCACGCGGACGAAGTCTCGGGCAAAAGCTATTTCATAATATTTTTATTCGATTTTTCTGACGTGACGTTTAATATTATTTCGGTGTCATTAATGCTATCTACAGGCACATGAATTTGGTACGGAGCGTACAGCGAACCATATCCGGAGACCAAATTCGGTGTCGCTACACACGCACGGATTTGGTACGGTGCAGTGAAGCGAAACGCTCGACACTCGTGTGTTCGATTTTATGCTCTATTACATTAGCACAGAGTTCTATTTACAGTGCTGTTTTTAAACGACGACGATGATTCCCGCAATTCATTGATAACGGGTAGTGATACCAACACTTTAAAAAATATTTCTCCCCAAATTGTACCCCTGATTACTTATACCATTGACAGTTCTAAGAGATAATAAGCTAGAAAGAAAGGTTATGTGTTTAACATAAAGACTTACGCGTGAATAACATAAAACTAACTTGTCTTAATCTGATTTCAATTCCAATACAAATTTTATATCCCTGGCACACATATCGACCTATGCGTAGAACAAAGTCCGATTTGAAAAATTGCTACTTTTCAGTAGAGGCATAACAAGTTTTGCGAATTGAAAAACTTGAATAACTTTTAAACGGTGAGAGTTTTATTTTTGAAATTTTGGTATGTTATTATGACATCCTAGTCTAGTTAACCGCTTTATACTGTTTTTTATTAATTATTATATTTACTGAGATAACGAGTTCTATATCAACCTAGGACGTTTTACAGCGGAGAAGCGAGAGTTCTTAGTGATCATATTACGTTATTTTACGGAGATATTTGAATGAAACGCCGTTCTATATTCATATGATTCGTTTTTTTTTTTGGAGTTATACGACATTTTTAAGTCCTATGTGAATAAATATAATCTATTATTTTGATTATTTTGATATAGTGTTAGCCACATTACGTATAAATGAACAGTAATACATAATTATTTATTAAAATTGTTTATTTACATAAAAAAATCTCAAAATAGCTAGCGTTTTAAACTAAGATTAAATCATAGTTGGTACTAGGTACTTACTTAAAATTAAAGACTAGTTACCAGAGTCTAAAACCTACAAAACAATTAAAATCTCTAAGATATGCCCATAAAAATAAATATTGTTTGAAACTTAAAATGAGATAAAAAAATTTAAAAAATGTATAATTCTACATTAACAAGCCTAAAACAAAATTTAAACTTAAAAAACAATAAAAAACTTTTCTAAAACGCAGTTATAAATTAAACTTCTTTGGTACTGTATCTAAACTATCTAGCTATGTTGTATAATATAGTTAGATAGGTACAAGTTCAGTTCAACCTACATGGGGGAGGTACCTGCACGTTTATCCAAAAAAAAATAAAAAAATAACCATAATATTGTTATGGCCATAATCCCGTAACAATAAATATGTCGTATGCAGGAGAAATAATACTTAAAAAATCAATTTTGTCACAATAAGGTCCGGATTGATTTAAAGTATCAATCTCGTGTCTTTATAATCGATTATCCTGAATGTGATAGTGTATACGTGGGTCAAACAGTTTGACCCACGTATACAATATGTAACACCATATAGGAATGTCCATCAGGTACACTATAACCTCTCGGCCACCCCAAGCGTTTTATGTCATACCTCGTCAAGCGCCCGCCTTCAAATCTGACGTCGAACGTAAGTTACCGGTCAGCGCTAAAATGCCGATTTCGACGAAAAGTTGTATAAATGCACTAGGTTACATTAGTATATTCGGAATCTACATAAAATTTGCTTTAATAAGTATATAATATAAACTGAAAAATTAACAAGTGTAATTATTTCGAACGGCTTAATCGTACAAATATGTAAAATCCCACCTGTTTTTGTCGAAAAAAGCATTTAAAAACAATTTAAGACGCTAGAAACATTATAAAGAGACTAATGATATTAATAACGATGATATATCATATCTAAAAGGTGTTTAGCAAAATGTGATTTATCACGATAACCATTTCTATAAGACGCGATGTATTCTTTGTACCGAGTCTCAAAGTTACGTCCAGATTGAGTCAAACTTTGTACCGTGTTTTAGAATTACATATAATCACATTTCTCTAAACACCTTTTAGATAGTGGTTATTATATTGATCCTGATGGTCATTCCTATAAGGTATATATGAGATAAAGGCTTTTTACCGAGCGTGCTGGAATAATTAGAAATAATTAAGAATAGAGCAATAACAGACTTGCATTACGCATGGTTAATCGTATACTCACAGATTTGCTTGCAGGTTGTGGGTATTTTTCTAGATTATACTTTCGGGATATTGCTAGATATAATATTAATTAAATTGAATACTATCTACATGATTGAACCTGAAAACGCTGTCATAGCTGGGATGACTATCAGTAGGAGACTACATAGGAGTTAGCACCGACAGTTCTTGACCAACTGGAGTACACCTATGGTCAGAATTTTCTAAGTCTTCAAGTTGTATTATAGGTGATTTTTCTAAACTAGAAGGCGCTTTTAAAGAAAGTATTGATGGTCGGCCATAAATTGTCTCTCAATAATAGGTGGATTAGGTGCGGCATTAATTTCATTCCAAACATCACCCAGTTGCTGACTTATTTCTTCTGCACCTTGTTGTCTACAACTGAAATGTTAAAAATTGTATTACTACACTGCACCATAATATATTAAAAATAATATATAATATTATGATATATATGTAACTTGAAAACATAACATTATAATACAAATTAATATAATATATAACTTGATAACATAACATTTTAACACAAATTAATAACATTTGTACAAAGCTATTTAAAAAAGTTTGAATATACAAGTTTTAATGAACATCGCAGTACACAACTAAAAACTGTAGATTATAATGTTATATGATTTGCCGACGACCCTACAAATATGTATATATTGTAAGGTAACGCAGCTTAAAACTATTTTTATTTATTTAATATAAAATATATTTCTATTTAACGATATTTTTAAAAGAACAAGGTCCTAACTGATGTCATCATTCAGGTGATAACGTCCCACCTGCATATCGAACTGACAAAACGTATTGTAACTATTCTATGATTCCGTAAAAAAACGTCCCATAGTTACATGAAACTCTTAGAAGTTCTAAAGAAAAGTCTAACATCGTTCTAATATTACTTATAATGTTAACTTTTATGGTACGTCAACTTTTATTGATAACACGACAAATATTCACCTATTAAATAAACATGAAACTCATCATACTTTTCGTACTAAAACGTAATTTTCTAACTCTCCGTCAAAAAATGTCTTATATGAAGATAGATTTCCCGTTTCTATTTACTAATTTAAAAAAAATCATTTCAAATATTTATATTTAATTTGAAGAATAATATAAGTAAAAATTACTTACCCGGATCTACACCGTTCTTCATAAAAATATCTTGCTTATTTGAAAAAGAAGGACTACGTTCAAGCTCTTTTCCCTCTTCTTAAAGTATATCCAGCAATATCCGTAAGCGTGACATCTCAAAAATACTTTTAGTACGCAATCTATACATATAAAATCCTTTGTCCTGAATGACTGACGGATCAACGCACAGCCTAAACCGCTGATCGTAGAGACCTGAAACTTGCAGGACTTGCTCTTTGTAATGCGTAGGGATCCGATAAGAAGGGATTTTTCGAAATTCGATTCCTAAGGGGGTGAAAAGGGGTAAAACAGTTTGTATGGGGCAACGTGATTCCTTGGTCCAATCTACTTCATATTTTGCACAAACATTATGTAACAGAATTGATGGAATTCGTGTATCATAGTTTATTGAAATTCGTCCGCTAACGGGAATAAAAAGGGAAAGAAAGTTGCTTGGGAGCGATTTGCTTTTAAGTTGATATAAATACTCCTTAGTGCTTTTGATATAAAGCTCCCCACACACAAGCGATCGATCGATTTAGTCTTTACAATTTAAACATTTACTGGGTTCGTAGTTGCAAGTAAATCGGTTTAGATAAAAATTAAATATAGTCTGAGATCCTAGGACCACCTTACTATACTTTTTATATGAAACTCGTATATATACGCGTAAATTTTGTTCCAACTTTTGACCCCCACCGCAAAAACTAGCTGGTAGGTTTTACACTAATCATTTTGTGTAATAGTTTGTCGTTAGCAATTTACTTTCAAATACGATTTAATTTCCAATTTGATCGAAGCAATCGATAGCCCGTGAGTGGGGAGCTTTATTTTTATTTTGACATAATATATTGTCATCATATTGAAAAATAAATCTGACAAGAATGCGAAAGTTAAATGTGATGAAAATGTCTTTGAAAAACTAGGCACCCATAGATATATAATATTAATAAGAGGTAGATATGTTATAAACGCGTTAAAATGAAGACTCGAATTGGTGCGAGTCGGGTCAATTTTGGTTAGTATGCGACCAGCTGGTCGACGAGTAGCACGTACTACGCGTCCCGTGCATCTTGCACAAAATGCCATCGTGTGCCTTTATAAGCTGTGCAAACCATGACAAGAAAGTGAATAAAAGTCAAGGAATTTCATTCCACAAGTAACTTTATAAAGTTAATTAAGTATCAGTCAAGTATTTTCTTAAAAATATATTTTTCAACAATAAATAATTTCAAGAAAATACTTGACAGGTTGTCATAAGAAAAAAGGAAAGCAATGTCAATATATACTTTTTTTGTGAATCTAATAAGGATGCATGCATTTCTGCCATAGAATAATTATAGTACAGAAGCGAATGTCGTTAGTTGTACGGAGTTACAGACAGTCCACTTGTTTTATTTTTTATCTACTTTTAAATATATTTTGATAAAATTGACGAAAATAATTTAAGTATATCTTTCAGTCAGTTAAATATAAACTTCTTAAAATTGTTAAACTGCAAAAAAGTGAGTTATGAGATGTTAAGTAACTAAGAACGAACTAAGGGCCTAACAGTAACGTAACTACTACTTTTATTTGATTGAAATATATATTTAATTTTTTAAAGGTTTCCAAGTAATGAAGTACGAGCACAAGACTGGATCGCATTAGTCCGCGAACAAAGAGGCGATGCCGGATGGATGCCCTCAAAAAATAGTCGAATTTGTAGCGTATATTTTAAATCTTATGTGCTAATAGTTATAATAAAAACTTACTAAAATGCCGTTTATTTAATATTGTATGTTTCTGTTTTATATTTTGTTTGTTAATATTCCTACGCGCCTAGATTTTAAAGCCTGTTATTAAGAATTTATTAATTTTCGTGTAAATGAAGCAATATTTTGTCATACCTAATATGACTGTATTTTTAAGTTTATGAAGCAAAAAAAGTGATTATAAAAAATAGTTTTTTTCTCTATTATTCGAATTGTGTATGTGTGTGTGTGATTTTTTAAATTGAATATTAAAAAATTGCGAATATATATTTATTTATTTGCAAGCTCTACTTCTTACCCTTTACCTGAAAGGATTGATAGTAAGTTTTTCTAAGGCTGGGACTATATTATGATCCGGAATCCGGAAAGCCGTAGAAAATTGTAAGCATTGAAAATAGAACTCTGCGTTAATAATAGTTGAAAACCAAACACATGAGTGTCGAGTCAAATGTCAATGCCTTAAATGACAACGCTCGAAACTTCCATTTTCAACTCTATTGTATTAGCGCAGAGTTCTATTTTCAATTCTCAGAATTTTCACCGGCATTCCGGATTCCGGAGCATAAATATAATAGTCCCAGTCTAATGAGAAACAAATTCTGGAAAACTAACTTTTAAAAATCTACATTTTTGACGTTATATTTACACAAAGCTTGGTTAAAAAAGAGTATTTTGTTAAAAATAAGGTCTTTCTTCATCTGCGCTGTCCTTTGTTACTTTGCAGAATTTGTGCCCCAACATCACTACTATAAAAAATGCAAAAAAAAATACAAACGTGTTTTAAATCCCAGGTTTCGATTCCTGTTTGACATTAACGAAAAAAAAACAATTATGCAGTTTTATCTAAATAATAGTAGACATGCCATTATTATATAGATTAATCTTACATAAAATGGTTATTATAATATATTTAAATTTTAATAAATTACCTCTTAAAAGTAACTATGAACTAAATAGAATTTATATGCATTTTGTACCTTCTGTGTCGTTAAATATTCTATGACATATTTTTGATTTAGGAATGCCATCCTTGTCACGCATTTTTGCTGTGAGTGAAATGTGTCAATAATAAAAAATGTCTATGTGTGTGTCGCGGCACAAAAATTTTGTCAGTTTTGTAAGGGTATAACGTATCCTTAGTATCACTGTAGGCACCTAAATATTTGCGATTGCTGCATTAAAATATATTCATAATTCTTATTATATTACATACTATTTCAAGATTTCAGTAGAATATTTTGAGTGCAGGTCATAGATATATAATATTAAAAAGAGAGTGTAGGTATAATTAAATTTCTTTATCTTTTGTTATTATATGTTGTATTTAAATTATTTGTGAGCGTTTAATTATACATAGGTTTTTAGTTTTTAACCCAAAACAATGACTTTTAAGATTTTCTTAAAAGATTTTTGATCTGTACGTTTGTGCGCGGTAATCTCAGAAACTACGGAACGGATTTTTATAAAATTTGTTACCGTAGTAGTTTAGCCCTTGGATAAACACATAGGACTCGCTTTTTATCGCGGAAAATTTTTGGGTACCTAACTACCTGCGGGTTCCACGCGGATAGGAGTTAGGATAGCTCTGCTTATAATTTTGTGTAGGTGATTCAATTCAATCGGTTCATACCTACAAAAAGTTTTATCAATCTAAAAAATAACGTAGGTAGTATAAAATGCTCTAAAATAACCAGATATTTGAATTGGTCAAAACTTTACCTAGGTTAATCCTAATCATTAATGTGTATGATTATTATATGAGGAATAAGTGAGAAGCTAGATGGCTTCGTGGTCGTACTGCTAACTCATCTCTCTCTCAAACTCTGTCGTGGTCCCAAGTCCCAACTAGGATGGGCGATCACAATCCAAATTATTTTTATTAAGTTCAAAGTCCACAACGTCTTCCCCATTCAAAAAATTTTCGAAATCGTTAAAATCCTAATTATCGGCTACAAAGAAATCCTTACTTAATATTATACCTAAACGCGAAAGTTTGTATTATATGTACATATTAATATGTTTAGTATTTCATGTAATAAAGTAAAATAAAGAAAACACGTAAAGAATTTTGATGAAATCAGGTATGGTAGTAGTCTAAGCAGAATTAACACATAATACTTTTTGCAGCTTATTAAATTTTATTTATGGTACAGTTCTCGGTAGATTTCTTGAGTGTAACCTACGAAGTCGCAGGAAACATTCAAATATAAAATACAACAGATACGGCTGTGCAGTGCCTACACCATTATGTATTCAATTTTGGTATTGGTATTTTCCCGAACAAGCTTTCCCTCTGACGCGAGCGAAGCTGCGGGCAAAAGCTAGTAATTAATAAAATTATAATTTTCGTCAAACCGAAAAAAAAAATCACACACATGACGCAAAAAACCCTTCTTTCCGCTCGACAACGCCTGAAGTGAAGATCGCACAAGGCGCCCGCGTCACGCGCGCTCCAATTTCTCCGTCCTATGAACACAAGGTGCATTTTAACATGGAGCTTACATCAAATAAGACGTTGTACGATTCTGTATTTCCGAAATTAAGCTAGAAACAAAAATTCTGAAAATGCCAGACTGTAGAGCTTTGATTCCTTATTCTATTTATCCAAAAAACGCACTTTTGTTCTATGATCACATCGGACTTTGTTCTACGCATAGGTCGATATACACAATTACACACATTAAAATAATTTTTAGTATTACATACAAATTGATTCATAAGGAGTAAACTCTAAACATCCTGTCCCCTAGTAAACCCCCGTAGATATTTTCCCTAATTTTGGGGGGTACATCCCTAAGTTGGCAACACTGATACCGTTGTACGGCCTAACCGCCGGACTGCTCTACACACGCACGAATTTGGTACGGAGTGGACCAGATCCGATGCGGACAGCGGCGAACTCTTCGCCTTCTTCTGGCGTACTCTTCGCCTTCTTCTTATGTTCGCCAGACTGCCCTACACACGCTCGGATCTGGTACGGAGCGTACCAGATCCGCTGTACGCTCCGTACCAAATTCGTGTGTCTGTAGACACCATAATAGGCTCACGTCAAAATGGCTGATATACGTCGGTGCTGGAGCATTTGTAGAGAGTGTTGCCTCTTTATAAATTTAAAATAAAATTTTATATATCGCACCTTCGGTGCAACAAAGTCACAACTGCTTATTATTAAACTTTACAGGAGAGAACTTTTAAGATTTTTTTCACATTTATTTCATGATTTCTGGATCACTTTTTATAGTAGGCTTAAACCTTTATAGTAGGCTAAAAACTTAGCCTACTATAAAAAGTGATCCAGAAATCATGAAATAAATGTGAAAAAAATCTTAAAAGTTCTCTCCTGTAATATTTAATAATAAGCAGTTGTGACTTTGTTGCACCGAAGGTGCGATATATTTTTTAATGCAACTTATTACGTTAAGCCCAAATAACTGTTTCTTTTAGATTTATATATTTCTAATCTCTATTCAACAATTTTAAACTCAATTTGTAAAAAAATGATATTGAACACTAGATAACATCCCTATTGCTTATTAAACCTATAGTGACTTCGAGTGCAAATGATGTTAAGACATGAAAATGCTATCTAAATTTGTCTCGTATTTAAAAAAATGTATATTTTCGGCTTTCATTAAAAAAAAAACAATGAAATATCAGTCCTTTCGTTGCGTCACGGGTTTTGTATTGGATTGAATATTGTATAACAGATTTTAAATTAATTAAGGTGACAACAAAGAGAGTATAAACCAGTGGTATATTGTTTAATCCTTAACACAAAATGTAGGTTAATTTTGGTCGTGGAGCGTGCGGTATCTGCTCTATAATACACAATTCGCAATTCTCTACTATGAATAAGTAAAAGCAATTTGTGAACTTGTTTCAACATGAACTTCATGCGAAAGTTACATGAATTACAAAGTTGTATGAATTTGAGTAGAAACTCTTTAGAATACCTACTTAGCTATTATTTTAGTTTTCTATTCTAGAATTTTCATTTTCTTAACATTTTTCGGTGTAATTTAAGTTCCAACAAGCTTCTTTTGGGGCAAACATTATCATAGTATTATTATATTTTATAAGGTTCGGTAAAATCAATTACGGATATCTTGGGCATATGATCTATTGCTTAAGTAATTATCATACTAGAAAAAAATCTTTACAAACGTACTAGAAACATACTAGAAAAAAAAATCGAGAGAAGAAGAGAGTCGCCCGTACATGAGATGATTTTTTAATTTGAGTTTGACAATTATTTTTTTGCCTAAATGTCTTTACATAAGCAGTAGATCATGTGCCCAAAGTATCCATAATAATTGATTTTCGAAGATACAGTTAATATTAATATTATTACGTAAAACAAAATCTTTCAGCGTACTTTGACAAGAATTGTGTGAATGGAGGAGTATGATATTTTTAATTTCTTTTAATGGCCCAGTTTAATATTATGTGGAGGGAGGTGTGCAGAAAGCTGTTTTTTAAACAGTGCTTAAAAATACATACAATTAATAGAAATAACAACAACACACAGCCACAGATTATTATTAGCACACTCTGTGCGATTAATATACACAGTTAAGTTAAACGTTGAATTCTGTAACAACATTTTTTTTTCAATTTAATACACAAAACAACCTTTTAAAGTTCAAACTTAAAAACTTTATGAATTGTTATGGGCCAATTTCGACCACTGGATGATCACTTGGTTCTGAAAATGAAAATGAAAATTTTTATTTCCAAATAAAACTTAACAAGCTATTTTTGGAAAGTCAACAGAAAAAGCTACCACCGGTTCAACCCTAACCCGTCGTTCAAGTGAATACATGTTACAGTTTTTAAATTATGTTTTGATTAGAATGAATCAAAACGTAAGTTAAAAGCTGTAAGGCATTGCAAAATTAGATCATTACAAACCTTTTTGGCTTATAAAAAATAAATAATCACAATCTTACGAAAGAAAGCGGGGAATTTCAGACACCTTTAAATAAATGAAAGTACTTTGGGCCCATTAAATGGCGCCCAGATTGGATTTCCCAGATTCAGAAATATTATAAAAGAACAAGTCAATTTGCAAAAAATATTATTACACTTTTTTACGGCTTAAATTATGAATAATCCTCAATATATAAAAGGCAAACCTGACTGACACATCTATCAACGCACAGCCGAAACTACTGAACGGATTTTGCTGAAATTTGGCATACAGATAGTTGTAATGACATATTCATGCGCTAAGAAAGTGTTTTTGAAAATTCGCCCCTAAGGGGGTGAAAAAGGGGTTAAAATTTTGTATGGAAACCGAACTCCACGCGAACGAAGTCGCGGGCAAAAGCTAGTAATATAATATACCTGCGGCTATGCGAGCGTTAAAAAAATATGGGTTAGTTTACACCAAAACGACACGATACTGAGCGCGGTGTGTATGATCTATGAAGACAAGAATATAATAGGCAATCGGACTATTTTTTTTTATTGCATAAATGAATAGTACTCTTAAATATGAGTAACTTCTCAGAAGAAACCGTATATCAAAAGTCAATATTTTCAAAGGTACAACGATTTGTATAAAAATTTCGCGAGCCTCCTAAAAACGCTCCATACTAAAGTCGACCTACAAATGACGTCACTTATACGTGTAACGTATACGTCACGTATATTTGTAAATATCTCCGATATTTGTGCGTTTAAGTTCATACTTACCATAATTAATGTTTTTGTATATGATGTGAGTAAACTAATGATGTAGGTTTTGTTTACCAATTTCGCAAAAAAAAAAAATTTTTTTTGGTATAAAGACTCGCGAAATTTTGTATAAAAATCGCTGTACCTTTGAAAATATTGACTTTTGATATACGGTTTCTTCTGAGAAGTTACTTATATTTAAGAGAACTATTCATTTATGCAATAAAAAAAATCAGTCCGCTGGCCTACTATTTAGGGCTTCTTAACAAGTCAAGTCAATTCAATGGTTTCAGTTGCGAGTTGCTTGGGATTTCGTTCAACGGGGTAAAACGGGCGTTATATGGTGAGCCGGCATCGGGATCGAACTTGAACCATTACGAATATTTTATGCGTAGAGACTAGGGACACACTGTCGGTTCACCGGTTTTCATCAGGGAAACATCAAGAAGGAACTTGCGTGTCGAAAAAAAACGACGGGTTGCACTCGGGGGTGCCAGCAGAAGTGGAAACTTGAACATTAACGTCCGTCTTATAAATTTTTGATCAGGTCACGTGTCCTGACGCGAATTTAACAGTTTTTACCCATCCCAAGAAAAGTACACAACGCCGCAAAAGAAGTTTTCACTTCAAATTTCAACATTTGCTATCTGTGAAGGCTGGCAGTGAACTACTAGTCTACTCCAACTAGCACAAACAGAGACTACTACTTAAATAGCACAAACAGAGAAGAAAACCAACCGCGAAGGTTCAAACTCGCCAACCGCAGAGGGCTTGGGAGTTGCGTGATAGTCCACGTTTATTCCTGTTTATTACCTCATTTTTGGGAAAAGAAACTTCCCTGTTACATTTTAACCCCCATAGAAAACAGAGGGGTGTTATAAGTTTGACGTGTGTGGTATTTACAGACACGCAGACATATTATCGTAGCTCCTAAACCGATAAACCAATTTTGATCCAGTTTTTTTTTATTTCAAAGCTGAACCTCAATTCTCGTTATAAACTTGCACTTTCATTTTACTTTTATTGAATTATAAATGAATTGTCTTCATATCATAAACAGATTTTAGGAAATCGGACTAATCAAAACGCGTTTGACGTTGGCTTGATATTTAAATAACAATATCATTTTGCAGCATTATCGTGTCAGGATTGGATAGTAATTAGTGAGAAAACCCGCACATGGTTGGCTCCAGACGTATTGACCGGTCATTCCTCTGGACTAGGCTGACTATGTTGTGAGAATGCCGTATGTGTTTGGGCAACCATACATTGGATTACTTAGAGAATCTTTCGAGAAATTACTTACTCGGAGAATACTGTATAAATCATCCATTAACGGATGAAAAGGCCTAAGTTTTTTTATTGCAGCATTTAATTAGAAGAATCGACCCTCTGAAGAGGTCGAAAGTATATTTAACACTCATCATTATCAGCACGCTAACTGCTTGTCAATTCAGGATTACTTGAAATATTTAATTTTGTTTATGTTTCAGACTGAGTCGCGTATAAACTGATTATTAATGTTATTACTCGCTCAACTGTTAGTAATCTGTTAAACAATTTAAATTGTTAATTTTAAATTGTTTAATATTCATGATATTATAATATTAACTGGAACTTTATCAAAACAATCCAATAAATATTAGTAAGAAGGCAAATTGAGGAGTTTCTTGGCAAACAAGGTGGAGTTTAAATTATTTAAATTGAAGCATTGAAACTTCAAAGTGCCGCCTCTGGCTACTGTATAGCTAAAGATGTACAATCCACTACTCCGTTTGATAAAATCCCTTTATGAACAGGCTATTTTGTCATTCATTTATTGAGACTGTTTATAATTGAAGTCAAGAAAAATGGAAATTGTTTTTCCACAAAGGTTCGCAAAGTAAACATTAAGCAATGTTCGAAGAAAGATAAAAGCAATGAATTCTCAAAAGAAAAAACAATAAACAATCGAACATGACACAGCTCTCTCTTGGAGTTTCAAAACTGCAGTGAAATTGAAAACTAAACAATCCTGAATTTATAATGCCAGTGAAAGTCCCGTGAAAAACGGTCCAGCCGTTCCTGAGATTAGCTGGAATAAACAGACAGATAGAAGGACAGACAGACAGACGGACAGACAAAAATTAAGAAGAGAATATGTTTTTAACACAACCGACATCTATGACACATAATACTCGTATGTCTATATCAAATGTTATCCATTTATAATTACATAAGTTAGAAGGGCGGGTAGATAGACGGATGGACAGATTGAAACTATAAGGATTTCTTGTACAACGGAACCCTAATAAGCCTGTCCACTATAGATGAGAATAAATATTATGAAATTCACGGCACAATCTTGGATAAGATATAGAGCAAGATGTTTTAAACTCGTCAGATTCTTGGCTTTAATTAAATCTTAATTTTTAAAGGTGATATAAGTGCTGAGAAACGAGGAAAAAAAGTCTAACCTACTTTTCTTCTACGGCCGAAGACTTTTACGTGAAATAAAAAATGTCTACATTATTATAAATGTTCGCATAATATAGTATTTTCTCTTAAATATAACATCATTTTTATAACATTCGATAGTAACTTGAATGTCATATTCATATTATAGAAGTAAAAAAATATATTTTTATGTTTTAGTGTTATCTGAAAATAGAACCTTATTTGCAGAGTATTATTTTACGGATTAAAAAATCCACACAAACGAAGCTATACGCATAGTCTTGCTATAAGTTAGTATCGGAATTATTATATAATTTTCTATCAAGGGTATAAAAATATAATATTCTTTAGTGAATACATAATACATATTATTATTTGAAAGCTCATATTTGTACAAGTATTCTTTCATACATAACTAAAACTTAGGAAAAGTGCTTGGGTCGTTTGCAAAGAGAATACAGACATAATGCGCTAGGGATAGTAAACTGATTTTCAATAAGTGGGTCAGATGGAAGGGTTAGAGCAGTGGTCCCCAACCTTTTTTTTACGCGGGCCACAAACCCGTTGTACTCCTGGTGTCGCGGGCCGCAACCAAAATTTTTAGGGGCAAAAAAAATGTTGTTTTAAAAATATGTTTGATTTTGGGCCAGCTCTATGTACACCACATAGGTAAATAGGAAAAATATATGGGAATTTCATAAAAATACAAAAAAGTAATTTGAAGAAGGGTACGTGCGTACAAAAATGATTATTTGAAGAGTTTTTTAATGCGAGAACCCTATTTTAGGGCGGCATTGACAGTTGTTTTGACTTGACTTTTGACGTAGTTGATAGTTTTAGGAAGAGACATCTTCTTGAGTGTCATACGTCTTTCTTTGTGAAAAGTCATGTCATTGTCAAAATGATACAGTCTGACAAGGATCTTTTGGCACGTGGACAAAATCAGAACTAACATCGCCGTCTTGTAAAATGTCACTTTTAATATTATGTATTGTTTTGTAGTTGCGACACTTACCTTTTGGCACGTGGATAAAATCAGTACTAACAACGCCGTCTTGAAAAATTTCACTTTTAGTAATAAGTATTGTTCTTATTTGCGACACTCACGCCCCCATCCAAGTGCCAAAAGATCCTTGTACGACTGTATTATTTGGTTAATTCTGATCTAATCCGCCATGTTTTATTTTACGTTGTGTTGCTCTCCATGACGAATTTATTTTAAATGTGCATTGAAACGAAGTGAAATAAAATAAAATAAAGGATAGGAAACAGTTACTATATTATGTAGCTATATTTATATATAGTGTACATAGGGCTGGCCCACGCCTCATACATTTCTAGAACATCTCTTTTAACGATTTAATAATAGAATAACACAAGGTAGTTAAAAGAGTGAAACTAAACATTTAAGATGAGCTAACGACACAAACTAAAATAAAATAACAAATATGTATTATAATAATTATGTTCACTCAGTGAGATTATTGGAATTGTGAACGCTTTTTCACAACTTTATCTAATGGTTACAGATTTCACGCGGGCCGCAGATAAAGGCCCGGCGGGCCGCATGCGGCCCGCGGGCCGCGGGTTGGGGATAGCGGGGTTAGAGCGACGCTACACCTTCTGTTTTGCAGGAAACAATAGTTTATAAATTGTAGAAGAAATAACTTAATATTAAGAAATAACTAATAGACTTATAATCTTAAGACTTAATTATTAATAGTATTCTAAACGTCAAAGTTTATAAGAATGTATGGATGTGTGATATTCTTGTTATAAGAATATCGTCGGTTTTTACCATTTTACGGTGACATAACATCAGAATAGCAGCTATATATCTAACAGAGAAATATAACGATAAGTGTCAAGTAAGTAGGAAAACAATCTGTTATTACACGTATAATGGATTGAAATGATGTGAAGTCGTCTATATATAGTAAATAATATGTTACAGCTAAGTATAGTCATGTATAGTATAGTAGCTTCCTACAGGACCTGTAGGAAGCTACTATATACCAATTTAGTAGCCACCAGTCTGGTGGCTTTCCTTATGATAAAATATGTGAACAGACGACCTATGAACAGTATCAGATGGATTCGGTGAACGCAGATCACGAAGTGTTACTGCAGTTCCGCGAGCAACTGGTCGCACTGGAAATATTCATGTCTTGCTGCGGTATTCTTCAGACTGTAACGTCAAACGACGACGAAGACCAATAAAAATATTAATTTCTATCGATCACGTCTTACAAATTGCCACTACAATAGGCACTAGATTTTATTAATTAAACGTCTTAAAATTCATAAGGTCAAAGAAGCGCTGGATACAAAAGCCTTAATAAGCTGGTTTACTTTAGTTACTTTAAGTCCGAACTCAGGTTTGTAAATTTGCAAAAGACGGTCACAAAGCCGATTAGAAGTTAGCTTCTGGGAGTACTCTTTAATTATATTTACTTAAATAACACCTCCCAGAACCTTGTCTGTACTTAGTTTACTTAATTTTCTGGGCTGTTTCTTCATTTCTAATAATTGTCTTAACTTTCTTCATGTTTCCAACTTTCCACTAAGTCCATGGTCTTGACAGCATTATGGTGTTTCGAGTTAGCGGAAAAAATAATTAAATATTGATAAGTGAAACAAAAACTTTATGTACCTACAGGTTTGCAGGATTGTGCCAACGGAAGAGTTTGAAATATGGCGCAGTATAGTTCATATGGAAGAAAGCATGCAGAAAATAAATATTAAAAAAAATATGTGTGGCACTCGGGGATTGCCACGGTAAAGTTTTTGCATAAAACATAAATACAATAATAGTATAGCATTTTTTCCATTCCGTTGTACTTTAAAATAAAAAGTACAACGCCATCTACCAATCAAGTACTTCATTATCTTCAGCAATGTGTAGGGAACATACACACGTCGTAGTTTAAGCTTGAATACATAGATGGCGAAACTAGTAATTTAAATAACACATAGCTCACGTTACATTAGACGGAAAGCGATTCAGTACCAGCGGCTCGATTGTAACCAAATTAATCAGACCCCCAACCCAGCTCAGCGGTGTTAGGTTTATTTTCGTTACGGAATTTCTTGATTCGGTCCCCGCGCTCAAAGCCCGCGATAAAAGCTATGCAATAGCTTAAAATTATTATAAATACATATAAAATTAATAAAAATAAAGTCACACAGTACTGCACTTGTTAGATATGGAGATATACTATAGAGGTATAAATAAATATCGGTGAAGTATTTGTACTTAAGTCTGATTTGGTTTCATAAGTTCCGTTAAATATTTGGCAACACCAATATTAATACTGTTCGAATTTTAAAGATATGTTAAATATTAGGTAAACCTTAGTTAGTTAAAGAGTCGTTGATGTAATGATTAATATTACTGTAAAATAATTAAGTGTGAAGACTAAATGAATATAAAATATGGTCTGTGACAACTGTAGCAACCCCGAGGCCTATAAAAAGGCGAGACAGGCCCAGTCGGTCTCTTACACGGGAAGCTGAAATAACAGGTGATGTTACCTACTTATTGTTTGTCATTTAAATATTGTGTTTAATATTATTTGATATTTTATGGCTGTAGCCTTTGGTATTATATTGTTTCCTAATAATTATTATAATTGTTAAAAGTTAGTATTGTTCACGATTGTTTTGTCTAGTTGATGTACCTATGGTTTATTTCTAGCTGTTAGGATATTATATTACTTTTGAATCTCAATTATTATTCTGTACTTACTAAGTGATAAATTATAGTTCGTGTAACTTTAGAATAAGTGTTTTGCTAATAGAAAATGTCTTATAAAATAACATAGCTACCCACATGTTTTTGTTATTTCCGAATTAATAAATAATGTTGATTTATCTTGGTTTTGTATTTTGAACTGTTATGAATATCCTCATAGAAAATAGTATATTTATATCTACCTACCTTTAATTTCTGAGCTAGGTTGAGATAAATGTATTTGCTTTAATAATTACATATTCAAATTGAAATATCAGTAAATGAACTAGTAACATATTAATATCACTTATAGCTATAGATTTGGGTCTACCCAAATCTGACATCAGAAGTTGGATTACGAACAACCCACTAATGCAGTTTTGTCAGTTTCAGAATGGTCGTGTGATCGCGTTGCAGCGTTGTGTCTTCGCGTTGCAAGGTCTGAAGGTCTGTCCAAGACAGATTTGCAACCTCACAAAAGTGGCGCAGTCTTCCGCGGTGCTCCAAGCTATCTGAGGTACTACCCCAGAGCATCATAATTCTGGTCAGAATTGGCCGAACGGTTATTAAGGTGATGTGAGTGTCTACACTTATTCTAATAAAATTTTAGTGTTTATACAGGTATTACAATACGATTGATAATGTCGGTATATAAGGTTATATGTATTTTTTTTTTACAACCAATGGAGTGATTGGTTAACTTAATATTGATAGGTATTTTAAAATTATACAATGACACAGAATAAATATTAGTCTAACAAAAGAAGGTTTGACGAACAATAATGTAATAATTGTTTTAATTATCAAAAGAAATTGATAACGTATTGATATTGGTGTTTAAAATAATATTTTTGAGAAAAGGCATAACGATACGATTTAAAGACGTTGTTCGATAATAGTTTAATTTGAATAGTACCTTATTTATACATTTTTACATATAATTACCGAAAAGATTGAGACCATTGTTTATATGTCATCTTCAGTCTGTAATTTTTTTTTTAATGTAAACCAAGACCATAGGCGTAATGACAAACTGAGCCCTAAATTTAAGGGACCTTATACAATTACGTCATTGCTTCCAAATGATCGTTATGCTTTAAGTGGTCAAGGTAGGCTTCGAAATATAATCACGGCTAAAGAAAAACTAAGATATTGGCCAGGTGAATTAAATGTTTAAAAATTAAGATTATAATAATTGATCGTAAATATTGTATATGATTGTAAATGTTATATATATTTTTTGATGCTATGAATATGTAACTTTCGAAGGACTTAATATTATTAAAAGTTGATTTAAAGTGAAAATATTAAAAAGCACATTTTTACTTATTTAGAAAACGAAATATGATGGAGTTTGAAAATAAAAACAAGTATTGTATTGGAATGAAAAGTAGTAGATATGTATGACCACGGGCAAAAATATAAAAGTCGCCAAATACACCCGAAAAAAAACAAAAGTTGGGTGTGGTCGATACATGAATATGTGAAGAAAAGTAAAAGTACTTATATAATTATAAAAGTAAAAAAAAAATATATATATATATATATATTTAAATCGACGAAGACTTCTTGCGTCCTTACAAACTACCACCCTGTAGCGTCCACTGTATGTGGCAAGATTTTACATGTTATAAATGCGTATATGTGTAGTTTTTATCGGTATGATATCGAGAGTCGACGTGGTATCGCGTTATATAATAAAATATGAATATTCAGTTTTGGAAATTTCCAGGTCATTTAGTACTTCCGTTCACCGCCAAAGCTATCCAGCACACAGTATATATCCGTATACTTCTATACACTGCATGGATGCTAGTACTTCCGTTCACCACCAAAGCTATCCAGCACACAGTATATATCCGTATACTTCTATACACTGCATGGATGCTAGTACTTCCGTTCACCACCAAAGCTATCTAGCACACAGTATATATCCGTATACTTCTATACACTGCATGGATGCTCTTACCTCTCATCAATTTGTTCAAATCAATTCCGTATAATGCCCTACATATATTACCAACATTATGCAGATAAAGCTACACCCTTCAATCTTTTATGAGATTGTGATTCCGAATTACTGTTTTTGTATTTTTGTAAGAAGGGTTATTTTTTTCGCGCGTATCTTTTATGTATGTATGTATGTTAAATAGTCGTCTTTTTGATTTAAATCGACCAAGTGTGTGTTGGTTAAATTTAAAAAATCTAAGATAAAATAACTAATTTAAAAAAATAAAAGCAACCCGACTGACGACCGACTTCATAATTTTTTTGTGTATGATTACTTTGGAAGTCTGTTTAATTTTTGTTTAAAAATAATAATTTTACAATTTTTTGTGACGTTTGTAATTATCGAATACGCGCCAAGCTTCCATTAGGTATTATAAATTAGTGTCCGACCGAGTGTTCGGTTTCGGTTTCGGTCGAGTTTCAGCAAAAAAACGTGTCTCGGTTTAGTTTTGGTTTTGCCGAAACTACGACCGAAACCGAAACTACATTCTGCATGTGCATGGAGTTCTTGGGCTGTGATCGGTAATGTTCGACGCTTTTTTAAATTCCAACTAAGCGACGCGCGACGCGATGATGACATTTTATAAGGTTTTGTTACAGGACATGATTTATTTAACTCCGTTGCATTTACTTGATCTCACTTGATCTGGGGTAAAAATAATAAAAGTAAGTATTTGATTTTACACATTTACAGTTGGTATACATAAAAAAAAACACTAACTCGCGCATTGTCTAAACGTCATTTTGAAATAGCTATTGTAGACCAATGCCGATAATTTTTGGAACAAAAAAAATTTTGTAGGACCAAACCCACTGGAAAAGGAAAAAAATATAACAAAAAATAAGGAAAAAATAAATTACGGGCGATTTGAGGTTGGGAAGTGTAAGGGGGTGAGTTACAAGGGGTAAAAAACGGCTTATCTCGATTTTCGGCAAAACTACGAGTCCTATGGAAAAAAAGTAAAATAGCAAAGTTATAGTTGTAGTTGATAAAAAGATCTACAACGTTTGTACTTATTTACAGTTTTTCCACATAACTTCATAATTTATGTGAAAAATTCAACTAACGAAGTGTTTGTTCTTTTTTTATATTTATGTTATTACAAAAAAATTGGTGAAAACGTACCCGTGTGTTTCAAATATATTGTAATTTTTTTTTATTTAAAATATTTATTTTTTCACCTTATTTTGACTTAATATCAAAAAATTTACCCTAATTTTCAGTCGAAAACTCTCACGTCAAAATATCTTTTTTTTTTTTTAAAGTCGGTGGGCTTTTTATTCGTTGAAATCTCTCTTTTCTGATAATGTAAAAAAATACATTACCACAGTAAAAGTTCTCAAAAAAATGCAAAGAAAAGAACAGGTAGTAAGGCCCAGACCCGCTTAGCCCGTTCCCCACTTCTCTCTGAAATACCTTTTGATGGGCTAAAATTATCCGTAGGTCACGCATGTATTTAAGATATCTTAAAATAGCAATAAATAAGCATCTATGGATATAATTTAAAGACGATTGGACAACTTACACAAAATATTGTAGATGAAGATTGAAGACATCTACAATATTTTGTAGATATCTTCATCTAAAATATTTTGTGCCTAGCTTCAATAAGAATTGAGGCTAGGCGGGTCTAGGTTATGTGAAAAAAATATAAATATAAAGTTTGCACGCCTCACACGCGTTTTATACTATAATCAGGAAACCGTAAGATGAAAAATGATCGCTTAAACAATGACTGATGTACCACAGCGTCAATACATATCCTTAAATAGAGCCAATAATATTATATTACAGTAAATTATAAACAGTTTATTTGGAATATTGATATTTTTTTTACATCTCTATCATTATCATCTAGTACAAAATAATTTATGTATGATACATCAGCAAGTGACCCCTCTTGCCCCCATTAATACCGTATTTTGATGATTTTACAATAAAACAAGGTATGGTGACTACAATAAATATTTCTTAGTGTTTTGTCATTTTTTATATATTTATTTACGTTATTTTTCTTGCATCCGTTGCACATAAAATATATAATATGCATTAAATGAACAATATTATGTAACAAATATGTAACAAACAATATAAAAAAATATCGGCAAGCGGTACTGAGAAATGGGAAAATAATAAAAGAGAACGGGGAACGAATAAAACTGGTTATACTATCAAAAAATGTTAATTAATATATTTTTAACCATTTACAATTTAATAACGCCAAGGAACAGGGCTCATCCTTAGGATAAACGGAAACGTTTAAAAAAAGATTCAACTAATTTCATTGCCCATAATATTTTTCTTAATTTATGGAACAAACAGACCTACGGACAGCTTTAGTTTTTTTTTTATTATTTCATTTTATATTACATAAATTAAATTAAATAAGTAAAAAGCAAAACAGTCTACAGTCATGTTTGAAGTTCCTAGTTGTAAAAACATCAATTTTTCTATAAGTTTATTATTGAATTTCGGGTATTTCAACAGATTTATGTTGTGAACTTGTCACAACGCGGCCTTTCGAGAGTAGAGCACACCCGAGGCGTGCTTAAAGGTGTAGATCTTTCTATTAGGTACCTACAAATTTGCCATTTGACTTTTCCCATAGGACTTGTAGTTTTGCCAGAAATCGAGATAAACCGTTTTCTATCCTTAAAAACTCACTTCCTCACACTTCCCGACCTCAAATTGCCCGTAAAATACTTTTTCCTTTTATTTTTGTTAAATTCTCTTCCTTTTCCAATGGGTTTCATCCTACTATAAGTTTTTTTTTCACTTTTGACCATTTTCAAAGGTAAAAGCACTAGTCTATTAGGCTTACGAGGTGTTTGACTAGCTTGCATTGTGCCTAATTCGCTTAAGAACGACTTCAATTTAAGCCTGAAATTTTGTTCATAGATTAGAATGATGGAACGTTTGACCATATTTAACTGTCACACCGTTGACCGTACACGACAATGACACTTTTGCGATATTCTATTTTCTCATAATTATGAGAAAGCCATGCTTAGTTAATAAGGCTAACTCTCGTAACCTACTTCGCGATTTGATTTAGGTATAACGAGATAGTCGTTTCGTGAATTGGGCTAAGCTTAAAGTATTTAAGATCCGTTGTACATAATAATATAGCTGTTTTACAATAAACAATTGTAAATATTATAGTGCTTTTTCGTGTTTTGCTCGCAATACAGATTTGTATAAATAAACTACTAAGCGGCAGTAAATCAAAAGCATGTTAGGACATGTCTAAGGAGGGTTCTGTAACTATCAACGCGCAATAGGCCTTCTTTGAATTACTTAAAAAGTTGTAGTCCGATTGCGCTCAAAATAAATTCTCTAAAAGGTTTTTAGCATGATCTATCAGCATACAAACTTTCCAGTTTCTATCTCCTATAGTTTAAAAATGCCAGCGGGGGACCAAATTATAAAACCACTTTGGAAGCCTCGAAAATGGTTCTTTGTAAAAGAGTTATGTATGAAACCACGCCTTTGTTTTAGATCTTTTCGACGATATCTCACACGATGGAGTAGAATGAAACAATATTTTTCATGCCTATTTCACATGTATGGAGGAGCCACCCCTCTATAATATGAAATTATTATTATTTTATGATGTAGAATACGGATCTATACACAATATATAACTTTACCAAATCTCTCCCATTTATGTTCAAAATTACAGTAGCTAGAGGGGCAGACAGAAAGAAAGACTAACTGACGAAGCAAAACTATAAGGGTTCCTTGAATACTATGGAACCCTAAAAAGACTGACTGATTAAACTAACGTTTCCTTTATTTTTCTCTCAAAACATGATCCTTGTACCTACGGAAGTTTCGGTTGCGGCCGAAACTGAGACCGTTGCCGAAATTCGTTTTCGGTTTCGGTCGTAAAAACCAGCTTCGGTCAGACACTATTTTAAAATAAAATGATGATGATGATTACTGTAACGTACATAGTGGCATATGCTTGCAGTTCTTAAAACAATAATGCCAAAATTTCCAAACGCGTATCTTTAAAGACTGGGTATTGTTCAGTTCTTTTGGATCCAGGAAGTACCTTCTTATTATACAGGGTATAATCTTATTTTTTTTGTAGCATAATATGCTTAAGTTACGTTCCCTCGATTCCTCACGGATCCCATCATCAAGTTTCCATGTTAATGACAACAACAAAATAATTTTACAAATAAGTTCATAGGCGGTAGAGTAACGTTTAAAGATCTCCGTGTTGGTGAAAATACTAGGAGAAGTACCTTTTATATCATCATAATGTGATGATGTATGGTGTAATGGTGGTGGTGATAATGATGATCACTTAATTGCCATGGAGGCATATACTTCAGTTCTTTAAACAACGCTGAAATCCCCAAACATGTATCTATAAGTCAGGAGTTCTATTCTGTACTTTTGGATCCAGGGTATACCTTGGCGTAAAATCTTAATTTTTGGTAGCATAATATGCTTAGACTACTTCAGAAAAATCCGAAATCGCCATAAGTATCCATATAAATTTTGATTCCTCATGAATCCCATCATCAGGTCACCACTTTTTTTAAAACGGGACCTTGGGATTATACCCTTTAGATCAAAAAAAGAATTTTGGAAATCGGTCCATACACGGCGGAATTATCGTCTAACATACAAAATAATAATAAAATATTATGCAGCCGAATACATAACCGCCTCCTTTTTTGGAAGTCGGTTAACAAAATATGCGATGCGACCGCGCTGCTGGCGCTGACGCCCGGCTCGCTTCCCGCCCCCCGCGCGCCCCACACCCGTGCACCTTAAAAGGTCCCAAGTAGGATCTAGGCGATGTCCTGATATAAGAAAAATTCTGGACGCAAGATGATGCTCGTGGAGAACTGAAAAAAACATTTTGTGTATATTCAGGGAGACGCAATATAATCGGTAAACTAAATGCTCAATATACGGTACAAAATATACGCTTCTCAGTAGCGCCCTCGAAATTCCACGCGGCCGATGGCTGAACTACGAAATACGCTGAAAATCATTCTAGTGATGAAATTGAGTCCATGCCAATTTTTTGCCTATGCATTCTAATGATGAAAAGACACCCTTGGACGAAAAATGAGGGTCGGTTAATCTTGCGTCCGTATACCGGACGCAACAAGTCGGTCGGACGCGGCATCATTCGTAAAAATCGCCATGTAGGACGCAACATGATTCGCAAGATGCATATATATATATATATATATATATATATATATATATATATATATATATATATATATATATATATATATATATATATATATATATATATATATATATATGTATATATATATATATTTATATATATATATATATATATATATATATATATATATATATATATATATATATATATAATATTATGTATATTGTTTATGTCATAATAATAATTTCTTATGGAAATTCTTGGTTAAGTCCTTCGAGACCGAAGTCTTTGTCAGTATGGCCGTGTTAGATATGGAGATATACTATAGAGGTATAAATAAATATCGGTGAAGTATTTGTACTTAAGTCTGATTTGGTTTCATAAGTTCCGTTAAATATTTGGCAACACCAATATTAATACTGTTCGAATTTTAAAGATATGTTAAATATTAGGTAAACCTTAGTTAGTTAAAGAGTCGTTGATGTAATGATTAATATTATTGTAAAATAATTAAGTGTGAAGACTAAATGAATATAAAATATGGTCTGTGACAACTGTAGCAACCCCGAGGCCTATAAAAAGGCGAGACAGGCCCAGTCGGTCTCTTACACGGGAAGCTGAAATAACAGGTGATGTTACCTACTTATTGTTTGTCATTTAAATATTGTGTTTAATATTATTTGATATTTTATGGCTGTAGCCTTTGGTATTATATTGTTTCCTAATAATTATTATAATTGTTAAAAGTTAGTATTGTTCACGATTGTTTTGTCTAGTTGATGTACCTATGGTTTATTTCTAGCTGTTAGGATATTATATTACTTTTGAATCTCAATTATTATTCTGTACTTACTAAGTGATAAATTATAGTTCGTGTAACTTTAGAATAAGTGTTTTGCTAATAGAAAATGTCTTATAAAATAACATAGCTACCCACATGTTTTTGTTATTTCCGAATTAATAAATAATGTTGATTTATCTTGGTTTTGTATTTTGAACTGTTATGAATATCCTCATAGAAAATAGTATATTTATATCTACCTACCTTTAATTTCTGAGCTAGGTTGAGATAAATGTATTTGCTTTAATAATTACATATTCAAATTGAAATATCAGTAAATGAACTAGTAACATATTAATATCACTTATAGCTATAGATTTGGGTCTACCCAAATCTGACACACTCACTACGTCGATCACACTACCATGCGTTTGTATAATAAGGCTGTTTGACTACCGCAACCGTCAACGGGACATCAACGAGAAATACATGACGGCGCCGAAGTAGCGACAGTTTATAGTATAAATAAGTAATGTATAAATTTTATACATTTACTATAGCCATGTGCCCACCGCACACTCGTCACGTCAATCTAATCTCGACTAGAAATAATCTCGTTCTCGTTGACGTACCGGTGACGGTGGTGGTGGATAAACAGCGTAACAGTAGTGTTGGTTTGACACAATATTCAGTCTCGTAGGCTTAACTTCAGTCATATTGTAATATAATAAAGCTTGTAACTACCCATCGGATCCTCGAGCACTACTTATAGGTATCGGAACTATCGATAGTTGATAAAATCGAATCATTCATTATCTAAATCTTTCCCTTCACTAACAACAGTTTATGATTTTTATGGTCTTATTAGTCAGTTAATTTAAACTGAACTAATAATAATCACTTGAATTACTTTTAACAAAACTGAATGCACTCACATTTATTTATAATCATATTTACGCGATATGACTTCCATGATTTTAAATTATGTTTTTTTTTTGCCAAAAGAAGAAGACAATTTGTATTACCACGTGAATGATTATTTTGTATGTGGCCTTCAAAACTCATGGTCACTCTAGTCACAAATTAAATTATGGACATTAAAATGATTTATAAGAGGTATAAAATTTATAGTAAAATCATAGGATTTGAATAATCTTAATATAATTAAGCTAAATTTATTTGTGACGCATATGTAAAGCGGTATAAGTCTTTATGTAGATTTTAGCGAGTGAGTTTTGTTGAGATTAAGTGCTGAGAGTTTTCTTTGATTGAATTGAAACAGATTGAAATTGCTACCTAGAAAACTTATCTTCATAGAAATGAAGATAAGTTTTCTAGGTAGCAAGACTAGATAGAGTGTTAACTAGCATGCGTAACATTACCACCGTAGAACTTCTTTCTACGAAATCATATACAAAATGGCAGATGGAAAAAGGAAAAGTGTCATTTTATACAGACAAACAGTCAGGATGTCGAATATCTAATCTTGTGTAGGAAAATCCCATTTCTACGATGCTAAATCGGTCATTATTGGTGTACTGAAAGTTAATAATGTCATTGTCGCGTGTTATTCGAATAACCTTACAATCAAAGTTAGTTCATACTAAATCTTGAGATAGTTAGCTATCCATCTGTTTTAATTAGTGTCTTTTTTATGAAAGTTAAGACTTTTCTTTAATGATTAATTTAAGCCTCAACCTGCTTAATCCAACGTGGCGAGGAGGTTTGTTCTTTATATACTTGAGACGTTGATATTATTAACTTAGAAATCAGCAAAAAGTAAAAACTCTTAATATACATGATTTTAATTTCAGCATTCCATAATGTCTTTTTCGTTAATAACATCAAAGATGCACGTTTTAAAATTGAAGCTTCAAATGAAATTTTCTACAATCTGAAAGTTATGACGTAATCGTGGCTAACCTAACAAAGCGTACTATCCTAATGCAACGTGTCGTCTGAAAGCAATTTGCCTCGCCACGTGCGGTCTTTCTTTCATTATCCATCGAGCAAGAGTTCTTATGAAAACTTTCTTCATGACACACAAATTAGAACCGTACGTGCATGATAATGAGGTTCGCTTTTCAATTTGCGGGATCGTAAATCATTTAAAGCATGGGATGGCCAATGGAGTGAATTGTTGTGAAATGATAATTACGTAGTTGTTAACATAGTTTTAATGGAAAATCAACGTCATCATGATAGTAATTTATAACAAGAAAGTCTGTTGTCGTCATTCTATTTTTGTCTAAGGTGTTAATTTAATTATTCTGCTTTTTAACCGACTTCCAAAAAAGGAGGTGATGATGTACCTTTAGATCTTCTAGTCTTCAAAATGTATGATGGTGCGCAGAATAACGAATAACGATCATTGACCTAAGTATGTGTTTTATCTTTGTTACACGTGAATATTGAGGTCTCACACGCACGATTCAATGGCCGTTTTTTTTATAAATCTCATGAGCAACTAATCCAATGATGTGTATATGTCACCGTAAAATTGTAAAAACCGATAGATTGTAAAATTACTAGAGATGTTGTAATATGTCGACAGATATATAAAAAAGTCAAATAAAAATTTCTTCTTACAATTTATACGTTATTTTGCGTTATATTGTAATATTTACTCTGCCGATTGGTTAAACGGCAAATGCCCCGCGCCGCCATATTTGTTTTATTTGACAATCTGTCAACATATTATAATATCTCTAGTAATATGACAATCTATCGGTTTTAACAATTTTACGGTGACATATATATCTATCCATGTCAGGTACAATATTCCCTTATGATTGTGACAAAGCAATTACTATACTCGGCGCGGCGAATGATGATCCCTATGACACTTCGTGTTAGTGATGGGTCGTGTCGATTTTAATTTTTTTTTTATAGACAAAGGCGTGGCTTGCATTCAGCCATGTTGGTAAACATGTTTTGAAAAATATTATAATGTGCATTTTTAATGTCTGTTATGTTATTGTTGTATTAATTTAAGATTTTTGGCATAGATTAAGTAGTAAGTAAAACGAAAGGTTCCAACCTTGTCATTTTCTAATAATTTTTAACCCGGTAAATACGTTTTTGCTATATAGTGTATATTTTATCATGAAAATGAATAGCCTCCCTTTAATTATTTTGTTTAAAAATAATAATAAAAAAATTAAAAAAATGTGCACTCGTTTCCATTATCGACATTTTTTTATCGATACTTGCCGCGCTAGTCGATAAATGTCACACGACGTAAGTTTTGCAGGACGTAAACGTAAATTCAGATTGAGATAATTTCTTGTAAATGTTAAGAATTGTTAAAAATTCCAACGGAATATCATTGTAATGGCATAAAGCTACGTAAAATTTATAAAATGCATTTTTAGACGCCTCCAATAGATTCCTAATTTAATGGTGACGCCACTACAATGTTATGTCGTGAGATTAACTGTCAGTGTCATAGGGATCAAGGTTCGCCGCGCCGAGTATAACATTCCTCTTACAAAACATGTACTTAATTCAGAAATTATTCATCGAAGTGAAATATCTATTACGTTTAGCTCATTGATAGACGCTATTCACTTCATATGGCGCACTTTAATTAAAGATCTATTGATTCAAGGTAGTCAAGTTGACGTCGCCTTTATGTTACCTTATTGTAAAATAAGGGCTGATTCGTACTAGCGACTATTTTTGTGACGACCTCTGTGGCTCAGTGGTACAGCGCGTTAGTGCTTGCGGGGGTCGCGGGTTCGAATCCGGCGGTATTTAACCAAGCTGTCTATTTAAACAAAACATGTAATGCATAAAGTTTTGCACATATTGAACCAAAAATTATCTTGATACAAATCAATCGGTGGAGACTGATGTAGAGCACTACGTCAGTCTCCACAGCGCTAATATTTTATTTATTCTAACAAATCCAAAGCAAAACACTTTCATACGTAGTTTACCAAATCAAATTGAGAAACCAAACAATCAAAAATTAATTTCTTCGAAACCCTGAAGAACCTTTTCCGTGAAATAATATCAATATTTATATGTAATAAAGTACTAATATATGTTTGATGTCTTCTAAACAGGCATTTTATTAATAGTGTCAAAATAAAGAAAAGTCTTTTCAGGCTTTAAGCACTTCTGATTCAAACAGTCATTTGAATTCAGAGTTTTTAAGATTAATATTTCTTTACCATACTAGCATGTTACTCATAAGAATAAAAAATTAATTATTATAATTACATCTTAATTTTTACCGTTCGCGCTCCCTGTCGGTCGCTTAACACGAGCTTAACGGGACATGCAATAATTATAGCTAAATCCTTTTTCACACGGCAAGCTTAAAATCGGAATTATCAAAAAATAATAAAGAAAAAACCAATAGCTAAAAAGTTTTTTAAAAATCTATGTCGATTAATTACATTATGGGCGCAAGCCGGCATCTCAAACGATCTTATGGAAAACCTAAGAAAACTAACCATCCTTCAAATCAAAGAAAATAAAGTATGTTAACTCGAATTAGAATTTTGCGCTGCTAGAATGATGAGCTACTACTTAAATTACTCGTAGTGCGGACATTTAAAATAATGACAGATGTTTGATTTTGGGCCAGCTCTACGTACACTATATAGGTAAAAAATGCGAAAAAAAAATAGGAATCGCATAAAAATACAAAAAAAGAAAATAATTTTAAGAACACATGTACATGCGTACAAAAATGATTAATTGAAGAGTTTTTCGTGCGAGAACCCTATTTTAGGGCGGCCATGATAGTTGTTTTGAATTGGCTGTTGACCTAGTAGACAGTTTTAGGAAGAGACGTCTTCATGAAAGTTTTAGCGCTTTCTTTGTCAAAAGTCATGTTATTGTCAAAATGTCATTATTTGTTTAATTCTGATCTGATCCACCATGTTCTATTTTACGTTGTGTTGCTCTCCTTCACGAAGCTATTTTAAATAAACATTGAAACGAAGTGAAATTAAATTAAATAAAGAATATTAAACAGTTACTCTTTTATGTAACTATATTTATATTTTATGTAACTTTATTTACATATTATAATGTACATAGTACGCCTCATACATTTTTAGAACATCTCTTTTAAACCAATAGGCATGTTAACTAAAAAATACATATTAAATACTTATAGTAGTACCTATATCGTCATTCGTGGCTTCTCTATCGTGTCGCGTCATCGCGTGGTGCGCACACAGCCTAACGCCGCGTCGGTAATTATCGCTAAATCCCTATTCACATTGTCAACGGCTTTCACCGAACGAATTTATGGTGCGAGTGACTTTGATTGTAGAACGTGCGGTGTTTCCAATTAGACCTTTTCAATAAACCGCCTGTAACATGTTGTAGGGTGACCATTATGCGTCCGACCCTGCGGATTGTAAATGTGACCTTTACGAACAGTAAATGGAACCTATACAGACTGGTTACTTTCGATTGCGTTCATGTTACGTTTCGGCTACTTTTAAAACTTTTATAGTATTGAATCGCTGTTCTAAAAAACGAAAGTGATTAGATGCACGAGAGAAAGCAAGAGTAACAAATGCCGAGGAGATGATACCTAAAATAAAATTATATAATATAAGGAAGGAATTAAATGATGTTTCTGTGAATGAATTAAATGACTAATAAATCTGAACTAAACTTATTGAAGTTATTATTGATACGTATTACGTATTATTGTAAAGGTGAAAAATGATAGGTTGCAAATTATTCCATTTGTGTATTTAATTATTAATTATTCCATTTTTTTATAAATTTAATTTGCACAGATACCGTATGCAACGGGCATAGACTATTACATATATGTCTTTGGCCGTGTACAACACACCTAACACTTATTTACCGTCATAATTTTTTAAATGAGAATAAAAAAAAAATCTCCTACCCGCATTGGGCATATGTGCCGCCCGACGCCTGTCGGGGTTAGTTTTATTTGTATTAATGTGCCGCGCGACGCCCGAGAGGTTAAGGACATACTTAATATGTCCTTTATTTGTCCTAGATATAGGCATCGTTTCACACACACAGACACTTGAAGAATAAAAAACAGTTTAATTAATATTATTACAGTACTTAGTATTCTGCGGAGATGTTTCTAGACTAAATTGGTCTAAATTAACTTTAATTCATCCTAAATCATTTAGGTAATTTAAATAATTTCGGCCGAGTATTTTAGCTAATTATGGTTACCTTAATCTATAACAGCAATATTAAATTTCGTGTCACCCGGAATATATTTTCTCTACTCATTAGGGCGGGCGGAAAATTAATTGTGTCAAGTTTTTTGATAGACGTTAATTAATTCGTTGATTTATTTACATTTTTCACTCGCATGTCGGTTGACTTAACTTGTTAAAATGTTACGGTTATTAAAAAGATTTAAAGCCTATGGCATACAGTAGTTCAAAAATGGCCACAATAAATGAATCTTTGAGTATATAACTACTAGAGAGAGTTTTAGCCAGCAATCGCGTGTCCTTTTTCTGCTTGTGTGCATTGCATTAGTGTACGTGCAGGGATGTAACGTATATCGATATAATATCGATAAACTACTCGACTTTTTTGTGGTACCTATCGACGTTTGTAGATATTTTTATAATTCTGAATTTTTATTTTATAAACACATTTTAAGTTTTATGTCATCTGTTTATTATGTGTAAAACTCATTGGGTGCCTTTTTAATTTAAGATATAGTTATTTGAAATTAACAAGATTTTATTAGATGTTTAGATTAGTGTTTAAAAAATAATATATACTTCTATACTAATATACTAATGAAAGGAAAAGTTTGTTTGTTTGCATCGAATGGGCTCCGAAAGTACTTGACCGATTTTGATGAAAATTTGCACATATATAAAGAAGACAAAAGTGTCCTACTTTTTTGCGGCACGGCATTTCTTTAAGCGCGCACGAAGGCGCGGGCAACATCTAGTAATGCTGATAGCATCGGCATTCTTTATCGATATTGAATATCGACGCAATAGCCAAAGGCGAGTAAAATGTATGAAATAATTAGGAGTATATTTCTTTCACACTATTCAGTCAATTGCGTATTTTAATTATAAAATAAGTATTATGAGAAAACGATTTATTAATAACTATTTACATGAAATAAAATTACTCCCTATAGGTATCTACCAATTGAAAGTTTACAATTCCTAACAATTCTGCACTATTGTAATAGAAATAGACCGTTCATAAATATTTTTAGTCGACTTTAAAAAAAGGAGGTTCTGTGTTCGGCTGTATATAATAATTTGACGACCTCTGTGGCTCAGTTGGTTTAGTGTGTTGGTGCTCAAGCCGGGGGTCGCGGGTTCAAATCCTGCCGAAGGATGTGTATAATATAATAAAAATCTTAAATATGTGTATAGTATAAAAGTATTAAATATATTTCCGTTGTCTGGTACCCGTAACACAAGTTCTTAGAGAACTTACCACGGGATCAGATTGACGTGGTGTGAAGCGTCCATAGATATTATTATATAATATATAATATGTCACCGTAAAATTTAAAAAACCGTTAGATTGTAATATTACTAGAGATATTATGTAATGTTGACAGATTGTCAAATAAAAAATTATCCTTACAATAATTGTACGCATTATTTTTCGTTTTAATTATTATTATGAAAAAGAAAACAAATATGGCGGCGCGGGGCACTTGCCATTTAACCAATCGGCATGGTAAATATTACAATGTAACGAAAAATAACGTGTAAAATTGTAAAAAGAAATTTTTAATTGACAATCTATCGACATTTTATAACATCTCTAGTAATATTACAATCTAACGGTTTTTACAATTTTATGGTGACATATATACAGCCGAACACAGAACCTCCTCTTTATTAGTAAGTAAGCCTTAGTAATACCGACCCGATAATATATCCCTACGGACATACTACCTATCAGGAATCTGGAAGGCCGGGGAAAATTCAGAGTATTGAAAATATAACTCTGGACTGATACAATAGAGCTGAAAATCGAACACACGAGTCTCATGTCAAATCTGACAACACAAAAATAGTGCGTTCGATTTCCTCTCTTTCTATTGTATTAGCATTTTTGATTAGCATCTAAATACATTGAGAGATTAGCCGAGTCAGTCAGATTACTCACTCGCTTGGGGGCCTAGCAGGAACAATTGTCAATTGCGTAAACGTTACGTTATCGAAAGAGATTTGTATAAAAATTATGACAGCGCTCATACAATTGACATTCGATAACATTGCATTTACGCACCTGTCAATTGTTCCTGCTAGGCCCATATTTACAGGAATAAAAGTGCTTTTCTATCCGATATCAAACCGATAATGTGAAAGACCTATGTGTTTCATATATTTTACTTGTCCTTGCATGGCTATTGAATATCGACTACTGTATCGGCATTCGATACCGATATCGTATTCGATCCGGATCGGATAATGTAAAATAATTGGAAACTAAATAAAAAAAATATGTTTGAGAAAGTATATATTATTGTAACTCTTCTTAATTGTCCGGTAAAATAGAAATATCTTCCCCGTATCAATACCGTCACACCAAGCTGTCTCACTGGTGGGAGACACTCTTCTAATTCTCGCATCTAACTGCTTCAATATATTCGCCTCTTCTTCCGGAACATTTCCGAGACCTAATAAAACCGTTTAGTAAAAATTTATTATCTTTATCGATAAACTCTTGTGTCAGTAGGGTACATCACTCAAAATACGCAGAAAAACAAAGCTTTTATTTTCCACAAATTATTACTCATTACGTGATATTCATCATTAAAGCGTGATATAGTACGAAAAAGGGTTCGTTAAACTTAATGATTATCTGTAAATATTATAAAAATATTCATTATTTAGTTCACAAAACATTGTTATAACCTTACGTGTAAAATGATAATTCCAAGTATTTGACACTTTCTGTCGTCATTCTTGAGGCACAATATGCAGCGGAGCAACATTTATTTACTTGTTAAATATTCAAATGTCCATTACACATTTATTTTTATTGATAAAACACTTAAAATACACAGAGCTACTGCTCTGCAATGGCCTACTGAGCTGGTCATAACATGACACGAAACACGCGTTTATACACCGATATAAGCTCTCTCATACACACGTATTGACACATCGTTAGTAAGACAGAGCAACAGAAAACAATAGTACCAACTTTCAAAAACTATAGCTCCGTCTTTAGAAGTCTTTGAAATGAATCGTATTATGAGATATCGTATATAAAATTTCAATAGATGATGTTTCATAAAACATTTCTTTCTACGTGGCCATTTTAGACCTGCAGACTACAGGCTACTTAAAACCACAACCGGAGCCCAGCTATATCATGTTGTTTTATTTATTGGGCTTTGGAGCTTCGTTAAAGCAGAATTCACTGTTTGCTACAGTGCTACTTGTCATCAGTGCATGTGATCCAAGACGTTATCATCATATGACTTGTCTGCGCCGACCATGATTGTAGTGGATCGCAACTTAAAGGAGTGAAATCTGTTAAATATTTCCAAGGAGTGGCTAGGCTATAAGTATATTATAGACAAGGTAATTATTTTTCTATTCAAAAAGATACCAGTGGCGTGGGGTTTCTCCATAACTCCATTCCTACCGGCTTCACTTACCACTTACCCTTTGAAGACCCTTATCCAAATGTAGGTATCTATAGGGCTTCCATATGAAGGCGAACTAGCCTTCGCCATTGGTTGATACACTAAAATATATTAATATTTTAGTGTATGAACTTCAGAATTTAGAAGTGACAGCGCTAATTTGGTGTAGTTTACCGGAGATTCCGGGGGAGACTACGGAACGAAGCGCACATTACCTAGGTCGCCGTCAACACGTGACAAAGTCTAGTATTTAAATATATAATAATATTATTATGTATGTTAGTTTTTAAGGTATTTATATTATGGGCGTATGCAGCCTGAAATAAAAGTTATTAATTATTTAACAAAATATTGTTCAGCATTGTGAATAAGCAGGTTTAAGCTGTGGATTACAACTTAAACTCTGGTATGCTAAGGTATTGTAAAGTAATATAAGCTTGCGTGTTCAGGTAACTTATTTAATGAAAAAACTAAAGCGGGGCCCGATTTACTTTTCTACCATTTCCACTATATTGAATCTGCAGTTGCAGTTCTGCAGTTGTTTTTCAATTTCTGACTGGTATCGATTTTATTTATAACTTTTTATTTTCCTTTTATAGAGTTGGAATTCTGCAATATCGTTCTTTGATAGCCTCTTCAGTCGAATGTTTACAAATAATCGTAGCCTTTTTTAGGAAATGGACCAATATCCGAGCAGATGGATCGCCTGGTAGTAAGCGCTTACTAATCTTACTATACGATGGACACCAGCAGCACCAGAAATGTCGTTCGTTTTAGTTTTGTTCCGGGTCCATAAAATCCATTATCCTCCTTTGGATCTCTGTTAAACTCTTTCATTAGGTAGAACACAACGCAAGCGTTATTTCATGCTGTATTCCTGTGAGATAGTGCAATTTATCCTGTCGAGCCAACCCTTTCGAAAGCATAGGTCTCCCACGTAAAAGACAAAGCTTACTATTAATATTCCCTACTGGTTTATCATCGTCATCGCCAAAGTTATCAATGTTATCGACCACTCACATCCATTTTGTATATCACATTTTCCTAATATAATTTCCCAATAATTTTCACTGATACGCTAATAAACCAAAGCGAATTTTCTCATAAGGATCGAAGGCTGTTTGTATAGAGATGAGTAAGTTGATTACTTTTTTCACTCCCTCCTTTCGTCTATTTTATTGGATGTCACGTCATGATGCCTAGGGTTGTCAAAAATTATAATTAACATAATAAATCATAATTAAGTTTAAGTATCTATATAGTTCCTACCTTTAACACAATTGAAAAGTTTGAATGTTTTTAATTAATTAAATAAATATTAATATGGTGAAGCACGTGCCTCTTATATTGTATTTCTATAATTTTATTAATAAAAAATGGGTTCAGTATGATAACTGAATTCTTTATTATATTGTATTTAAATGACGTACTTTCCAGACGACAACTTGAATTATGGTTTTTAAACTATACAGTTGGTACACAGTATCAAATATCAATACATAATTTTGTTTCATTTATCATATTGTCCCAAAAGCACTTCTTCAAGTTTTATTTTTTGACGATAGCTTCATTAGAATATTTAAAATATTCCGATACTTTTTGTGACTAAGACGTTTTATTAAAGGGCTGTCAAAATGTTATCACCTTTAGAAGTATTTTATATCCTCTTCATATTGGGCTAAATTCTATTTTAGATTTTTTGTGAGAAAATACTAGATTGAATAAAATATTATAAAAATTGTGAATCAAACCAGTTTTGTTGCCAAACGTCTTTATTGTTAAATGTTAAGCTTAAAGCTTTAGAATATTACTTCCCACTAATATTATAAATGTGAAAGTTTGTAAGGATGTATGGATGGATGTTTGTTACTCCTTCACGTAAAAAATACTGAACGGATTTTGATGAAATTCGGTATGGTAGTTGGTTAAGACTCTGAAATACAACATAGGTTACTTTTTATCTCGAAAAAATACAGTGTTCCCAAGATCGGCGATATATATACATCTAAAAACCACTACAGTGAGCTTCGGCCTGACCGAGCATACCATCTCGCTCGGTCGGAGATCTCCCTTTGGGGTCTTCCACCACTATTCCCACAATATTATAATGAACGTAGCCATGACTAATCTATCTTGAGCCATGGATCAACTTTTACAATCAATTATTATGTAGCCTGGAGGCGTTTAGAAATACGCCTCACGCTTAGGACATGATATAATACGAAACAATTACATGCAATGTTTCAAATTGTTACTTAAGTTAATTAAATTGACATTTAATACACTAATATACCGAATAATATTTACGCGATTATGTAGATGTCAATAAATACCCTTAATTATCAGAAATCAACCTTGTTAACGCATTGAACTCATTTAATTAATACTTAATTAATTTCTTAAGCATTTCAAAGACAGACACGCCATATTTTAATTATTTTATCTAGGTATTAAGATGTCTCGTTATATTTATTTAAGTAGGTATTAATTTTCAGAATTAATGATTACGGTATAAAATATTTTGTTTTGAAATGTCATGAATATACTAGTAAATCAAATATTGATACTTATTTAACTAAAACGTTTGTTACAACCCTGGACAACTAATATCGTACAAAATGAAGGACGGACGGGCGAAGTTAATTCGCCTAAGTACTTTCTCGATTAGGTCAAATATCAGCATAATATTATATTGCGTTATACATTTACTTTATATTTTGTATAATAGTATCTCCAACCTTTTGGTTTCATTCGTATCAATACGGCACGATTGCGCTAACAATAAATAATTTAAGTTTTTTTGAGACTAGCTGTTGCCCGCGGCTCCGCCCACGTAAATACAATATTCCAAAGGAACACTGTACTTTTGCGGGATAAAAAGTAGCCTATGTTTCAATCTAGAGCATAAACTACAACCATACCATATTTCATCAATATTCGTTTCAGTAGTTTTTGTGTCGAATGAGTAACAAACATCCATTCATTCATCCATTCGTCCATCCTCACACTTATTTTTATAATAGGTACTAGTAGTAAAGAGCTCCGTGGTCTAGTGGTGGTGGTCTAGTGGGTGGTCGAGAGAGTGCAGAATCCCAGGTTGTGGCGTGTACCAATGAGACTTTTTCAGATCTCAAGTACATTATACGGACGCTCTAACGGTGAAGGAAAACATCGTGAGGAAACCCGCACATGGTTGGCCATTTTTTTGGCATTGACCAATCATTCCTCTGAACTAGGCTGACTATGTTGTGAGAATGCCGTATGTGCTTGGGAAACCATACGTCATTTAAAAAACAACTGTCCCAGGCACTTCAGTATTTCAAGAGTGGTTACTTCGCTCGGAGGATACTGTATAAATCAGCAATTATCGGATGAAAAAAAAAGGTATTAGTAGGATTGTCCAAAACATACATTATACGAAATCAATCAATCTTATTTCACTTGCAATTTGATCAAATTAGCTGCTTCAAATCTTTTAGTTAGCTACGTATAGTAATACTTTTTGATTTGACCTTTTGATACAATAGTCTGACGTTGGATCGAACTACTTAAAGAGATTTCTAAGAGCATGAACTCCAATCCCTCTGGTGTTATAAACAACTTACGAGTAAAGCAGATAGAAAACTTTTAAAGGCAGAAAGCAAACAATTGAAATTATATGACCGTTGAATGCTGTATCGGCAAAATATCCTTGAAAATAAATTTCCTCGATATAAACTTGGAGTTTGAAGGTTTGGTATAAGTGGAAGAGGCAGCGGATTAGAAATAATAATTATTTATTAGGGTTGAACTTGTATTATATTATTTGCATAGCATATAGATTGTATTTATTATGTATGTATTGCTTAACCAGTTACCTTAGTTATTCTTGACTTTTCATATTACCCCGCTCATTTTAGTTATTTTACCTCTCCTGTGCTGAAGGGTTGCCTGGAAGAGATCGCTTATAGCTATAAGGCCGCCCTTGCCCACATTTAGATATAAGTTTAGTTTTAGTCCACTGATTGTCTTCTATAATGTGAACAACAGAGAGTGTAATATATTATCTATCTTTAATATGTTTTTTATTTAACAAAATACATGATACTTTTTAGGATGTTCAGTAAACTTAGCATGACCATCATAGAATAGCATTTTGTCTACACAATAATAGTCGTACGTTCGCATATTCTACTCCTTAGACAGTGAACTTTGAGAAAATCGAATACTCATACACTTTAATTTTTTTTTATTATACAGGATGTTTGGAAGATGGGTGCAAAGCTTTAACGCCTTGTTATTATAGACCATTTAGAACTGTATTTAACCATTCTTAGCGTTCGTAACGTTTTATTTTTAACGAATTTTTAAAATGTTTGTTGAAAAACCCAAATTTCGCAATTAATTGCAAATAATGACCAATCTGGAAGATAATCCAATTATTTTTGTATTGTATTGAATTAAGTAATGTGTAAACAACCAAATAAGACTTGATGTACATATCTGTATCATGAGATAAATTTGTAACATTTGTCCCTCAATTTACTTTGTAAGTCCTAATTTCAAAAATTGGTAAGCTATCTTTGTAGATGATACCTCAAAAGAAAGAATAATAACCACGAATGTTTTCCAAAATGTTTGAACAAAAAAACCAGTTACCGTTTATTTTATTTATGGCCTCAAAAAAATTAGATTTCCGAAATTCAGAAAAAAATATTAACTTCAAACCTCTGTTACAAATTTATCTCATGATACAGATGTGTACATCAAGTCTTATTTGGTTGTTTACACATTCATTAATTCAAATACAATAAAAAATAATTCGATTATTTTCCAGATTGGCCATTATTTGCAATTGATTGCGGAATTTGGGGTTTTTGCAACAAAAAATGTAAAAATTCGATAAAAAATAAAATCTTACATCACGAACGCTAAGAATGGTCAAAAACGGTTCTAAATGGTCTATACTTACAAGGCGTTAAAGCTTTGCACCCATCTTCCAAACATCCTGTATATCCATATTGGCAATCAAAAACACAAAATTAAAACAAATAATTTCATCACAACTAAAAATGTGCCCAAAGTTGGCACGGGCGGGCTATAATTGATAATTCAGGTGGGTCCATCTTGTAAATATTTCTCCCACGTATATTTTCGTTTTTACGCATCACTTGTGACCGCAACAGGTTTACGGATTCGAGACGTGGAGTACTTTTGCTACATAAAATTGAGTTGTACTCCCAAATTCGATACGAGTAAAATATTCTTCACCCTTTGGTGAGGCTAACAAATCATTCAGCTCGTATAGAGTTAAATCTACGTTTTCGATAAACACGTAAATCGCTTTTCGAGTTACTTCTTCAAAATTTATGTTATGTATATTTCTCTGCGTTTGCCTTCGACTATTTATATCTACTTCTTTTTAACCCCCGATGCATAAAGAGGAGTGTTAAAGTTTGTAATATTTATATATCTATGTATCTGTCCGTGGCATCGTAATTCCAAAACGGATGAACCTATTCATTAGATTTTTTGTTTGAAAGCTGACACAGTCGAGAGTATTTTTAGCTATAATTGACAAATTCGCACGAAGTTTGTAGGGATGGATGGATGTATGGATGTTTATTAATCTATCACGCAAAAACTACTAAATAGATTTTGATAAATTTTAGTTTAGGCTCTAGATTAAAATAAAGCCTGTACCTATTACCCTGAAAAATTCCCGATGGATACATTATTTAGGCGAACGAACCCGCAGGCAAAAGATAGTCTTCAGTTTAATAGAGTTGCCTATAGCCTGGAGTGCCTATCGAATCTATTCGCACAATATAATAGTCATATCTCAAAATGACAACCAATTATATGTGATACAACTTAAAGGCTGATCAGAACCTCGATTCTCGTATTTGAAGTGGACTTTCATTTTACTTTGATTGTATTTTAAGTGAAGCGACTTGTTATCATAAACTGATCTTGTGAAGTTTGGACCAATGAGGATGCGTTTCATGCTGCTATAACGTTTACGAGAATACCGGTTTGACAGTTTTAATAGATAAATAATTAAGAATTTATTTCAGATAATTATAAAATACTTAATGTTACCAAACCCATAATGCACTTAAAATATGTTTTATATTGTAATAGTATTAGTGCAGGTTTTTTTTAGCAGAATTAACACTCTGATTGTAGCTTGCATGAGATTTCGAGGCTCAAACTGCCAACAAAAGCGCAGGTACTTCAAATATGAACTTAATAAGTTACTGATTGGAAGGTTCAATTTACTTTGATATTTTCTTTCAATATTTTTCTGCTGGTAGAGAGTGTGATAGACGCTTTAGAACCACATCGTCCGTGTCCACTCAAGCGTTCTATATTTCTGATAGAAATAACATTTATTATACAGTTCATAGACTTTCCTCGATTTCAGTGTCATATCAAGAAGATAGTTATTTTCATTTGACGACTTTTATTAGACCTGAAATATTATTATAACATCCCAGAATAAATAAAAAAGAGAAGATAGCGTTCTGCGAACCACACAATGTGACTGGGCTTAACTACGCCTAACCACAGATCAATAATGTTAGTGTTAGTTATATAATATAGTAATATGTATGTTAGTCTATAAGGTATTTATAATATGGGCCTATGCAGCCCGAAATAAATGGTATTTAATTTAATTTAATTTAATAAATAGTTACTACGTAATACTAACCGTGTAACTCTTTGTAACGCACATATACATGTAACGAAACTAAGCCTTATCCTGTAAGATGAGCTGTTACGTTGTGTTATTTTTGTTTCACAAAACTCTGTCTTCGCCTTTTTATTTGGTCTGAGTGTAACATTAATAGAAAACCCGTGCAGATAATATGTTTGGGTTTTGTATGTATTGTGGCTGCTAGCTTAATATTTAAAATGAGTGTCGAAATTACATTTATTTGAAATTACTATACAAAAAATTAAGGATTCAATGCAGAATAAAAATCTAGAAATAAAAATAAAAGTTATTTTGACCAATAACAATAATTATATAATTAAACTAATGTTTCTTATCTTTTACAATTGGTGTTCTTATAAAGCTGTATACATAGTATGCCGCTACAATGACCAACGCTAAGGCGGCTAGCAATAATACTAAGGCAACAATAATCATATCAAGTTCTATAAATTCTGCGAGAGGCATATTGGCTACTGGAGATCGAAGGTGTCTCGCTCCCTTGTGTCGGAGTACGTGCTCGATGTACCACATAGCACGTTCCAGAGGCTTCTGAGGCTGGTCCAGTATTAGATTTCGTAAGGTTTTTATGTTGTCCCGGTAGCTGAAATGTAAATTTTTGTCGCAATAATTCAATAGTAATGGACGCTGACGCTGAACGCAACTTTTATTGCGCTGAAATTCAATTGAAATTGAATAGTTAATGTTTCATAAATTTACTGTGATGAAAAAAATTTTCATCAGCTGGAATAAAAAGTCTATCCACTTATTCTTCTAATTTTTTGACGTCACTTTCAACCTAATCTTCTTATGTATGTCTACAGTAGGTAAACATAATAATCATTATAAATTACGGTAATTATTAGTCAAAATTGCAGCTCCATCGCTAGATTATATTATGTAGTCATAAAATTGTGCGATGACAAGCATAATAAAGAGTTCTAAAATTAATGTAAATGTTACGTAAGTAGTACCAAATTACTTCATAACAGCTGTTATTTATACTTCTTGTTATATAATCATTGATTGCAATTCCAATGTCTTGCTAAAATTCACGAACGGCTGGACAGATTTGGCAAAATTTGGTCTTGAAAAAGGACACCACAGCCCTAGTTGATGGTACATGGACGAATAAATCTGTGGTCACACGAGGCAGGTATCTATTGTCTGGAACTGAATACAAACTAAATAGACTGTTAAGGACAGCGGCCTCGAACCAAAAATAACATGAGCTGAACAAACGATGAATGCTTATTAGTGATAAATAACGTTTTTTAACCGTGAGTAAATATAATATAAACTCTCACTAGTGAAAATAGTGAAAATATAAGTGTTAAATTTCATAGTATCAGTGTAGAATAATTGTTTCATAATCGTGAGTTTAATTTGATTATAATTTTTGAACCGTAGCTTATTTTAACTTGATTTTTGCTGTAGTATATAAATAAAAAAATAGCTAACGTACCTACATATTAAAGATGTAACCTATAAAGTAAATAGATTTAGACATTTTTTTTTCCTTGTACTTTTGAACGTGTGTATTGTTAATTTTATTTAAGTGTGTGATGATGTATTAACTTAATATGTATGAAGAATAGTAAATAAAGAATTTCAAATAATACGTTTCACTGACCCATGGTAAATAGGGAAAATTGCGGAAAATAGCCGTATAGAGAGATAAAAGCGAGATAGCACATATGCCTGAAAGAGGCGTACAGGTGGGGCTCTCCATATGGCATTGCCATGAGCCAGGTAAGCTAACGATATTTTCAATTTTGTAAAAATGTTCTCATCAAATCAGTGTATTATTCGATAATAATACATTGATACCTGCTCTGCCCAAATCGGTGTAACCTTGCTATCTTCGAGTCTAATCAGAGCCGGCGGCGAAAACCCTGTGAAAATTACAGTCCTAAGACTAAATAAATAATTTGAACATTTAGGCATATGTTTAGGTAGAGTTTAAGTAAAAAATCTATTATTTTATTAGACGTAGGTATCTATTATGATATAAAAAAATTATTTAAATAGTTTGTATTAGTTTAGTATTATTTGCTTCTGCTACCTGTAACTATGTAGGTACATAACATTACAAATTATAATGCAAGTGACATGTTTTAAATTTTTAATAATTATTATGATGAATTCTTAATTATGCATAATATTATTATGTTGCCATCAAAATATAATAAAAAACTATTTTGAGAAACATGGTTTTCTTTATTTTCAGTTTGTGGATAAAATTATATTTGTTCGTGTTTTCCTAATGAATAAATCTTTTACCTTCCTTTCTATTTAACATTTAACAACATATTATTCTGAGCACTTTGTGACAAATAATGCATAATATTAAAATATTGTTTACGTGTTTTATGAACCCTTAGATCATGATGCAGAGTCTGTCACTTGAATGAAAATGAACAAATCTCTTACCTTATTATTTTTTTTTATCTTATTTCTGAGTTACGAATGAGTTTTATATTATATGTAACATAGTTGTTTAACAGCCTCCGTGGTCTAGTGGTTAGAGCTTGGCTCTTGACCGGAGGTCGTGGATTCGATTCCCGCATTGGAACAACATATAAAATGTTGTTTCCACGTTTGGTTAGGACAATGATTGGCTGACAAGAAAGATGATCCATGCGTCAGATGGGCATGTAAAAAGTCAGTCCTGCTCCTGACCTCTCGCCTGTCGTATCGGTTATCCGAGCATACTGGGTCGGGATCCTTTTCTTTCGCATAATTTTATTTGTTATAATTTCATTTGGCATACCTCACTTGGCATAATAATACTTTCGCATAATGGTTTCTTGGCATACTACATCATTAGGCATAAATATCATTTAGTCTAATATTGTTTGTCCTAACTTAATGTGGCATAACTCGTAAGGCATAATTTTTCTTATCATAATAATACTTTGGCATAATTGTTTTTCGGCATAAACTCGTTAGGCATATTTTTTGTCATAATAAATTCAAGGCATTCTGACACAAGGCACAAATATGCATAAAATGGAACGACATAATGAAAACACGGTTAAGGTAATTAAACGCATATTTATGAAACATTAAAAGCAGGTATTACACTCATATACCTGTGGAACATGACGTGTAACAGTAGGTTAAGTTGCGGCGGGGTGGCCCTTGGGCCACCCGTAAGCCGCTAACATGTTTAAAATAATTAGCTCGGCATGGTCTTAGATAGCAGTTCGTGTTTTTTGTCCGAGTTTAATTTCGTAATCAGTCGAAAATTACAATTATAATAGGCAATCGGACTAAATTTTTTTTGCATAAATGAATAGGACTCTTAAATATGAGTAACTTCTCAGAAGAAACCGTATATCAATAGTCAATATTTTCAAAGGTACAGCGATTTGTATAAAAAATTTAGCGAACCTCCTAAAAACGCTCCATACTAAAGTCGACCTACAAATGACGTCACTTGTAGGTTATAGTATATGAAGTAGTATATGAACTATATGGTCGCCGGAATATATTTGTAAATATCTCCCATATTTGTGCGTTTAAGTTCATACTTACCATAATGAATGTTTTTGTATATGATGTGAGTAAACCAATGATGTAGGTTTTGTTTACTAATTTCGCAAGAAAAAAAAATACCTTTTTTTTGTACTTTTTAAATGTATTAATTTAATTGAAAATGAAAATGAAAATTTTTATTTCCAAATAAAACTTAAAAAGCTATTTTCGGAAAGTCAACAAAAAAAGGCTACCACCGGTTCAACCCTAATCCGCCGAGAAGAACCGGCGTAAGAAACTCGCACGGGCCCGTCTTTTAAATAAAAATATATATTTTACATTGTAAACTTAAATCTATGTTAAATATAACAAAAGTCAGTACACAAGGACATAGAGACAGCCTTGCAGGGTTGCATCTTATTCCCAAGGTGTGCAATCGTTAACAAAATCATTTACTTTATAATAAGCTTTAGCACACAAACGTTCTTTGACTACTTTTTTAAATTTATTAATAGAAAGGTTTTGAACGTTTTCTGGGATCCTATTGTATAGGCGTATACATTGGCCCTTAAAAGATTTACTTATTTTACTAAGTCTTATCACTGGTACATCTAGCTTATTCTTATTTCTAGTGTTTATACAATGACTATCACTTTTTTTCTTGAAATTGCTTAAGTTTTTTCTAACGTATAACAAATTATCCAAAATATACTGAGAGGCGACTGTCAGTATGCCTATTTCTTTAAACTTTTCTCTCAGAGATTCAATAGGGGACATTTTATAAATAGCACGAATAGCTCGCTTCTGCAGCACAAATATTAAATTTATGTCGGCAGCATTTCCCCATAAAAGTATGCCATAAGACATTCTACTATGAAAATAGCTGAAATAGACCAGGCGCGCCGTTTCTTCATCTGATATTTCTCTAATTTTTCTGACTGCATATGCTGCAGAACTGAGTCTATTCGCTAAGTTAGCAATATGAGGACCCCACTGTAATTTACAATCTAGTGAATACCTAGGAATACAGTGGAGTCTACCATGTTCATTCTCTCATAATTGAGTAGTAAATTGGTTTGTACTTGCCTAACATTTGGCAAGCTAAATTTTAAACATTTTGTTTTATTTGCATTTAAAAGTAAATTATTAACACTAAACCAGTTTACTATACTTGAGAGAGCACTGTTTACCTCGTCGTAATTTAATTGTTGTCGCTTCATTTTAAATATAAGTGAAGTGTCATCAGCAAAAAGTACTATCTCATGCCTATCTTGAACTAGATAAGGCAAGTCATTTATGTAGATGAGAAAAAGAAATGGACCTAAAATAGATCCCTGTGGGACACCTAATTCTATTTTAGTCCCAGTGGACCTTTTACTATTAATCTCTACCCTTTGAGTCCTATTGTAAAGATAAGAACTCAAAAGATTAAGAGCTGAGTCCCTTATGCCATAGTGGTGTAGTTTTCTGACTAGTGTAGCATGGTCTACACAATCAAATGCTTTGGAAAGGTCGCAAAAAACTCCTAATGCATCCTGCGCCTCCTCCCAAGCCTCGAATATACTACAGAGAAGCTTGATGCCTGCATCTGTAGTAGACCGACCTTTAGTAAAACCGAATTGTGTAGTATGCAATAAATTATTTGTATTAAAGTGTACTGTTAATTGAACTAGAATATTTTTTTCAAATATTTTACTAAATGTCGGTAGTATCGATATCGGTCTATAATTTGCTGGGTCAGAGTTATTTCCAGCCTTGAAAAGAGGCATAACCTTACTGTGCTTCATTAAGTCAGGAAAAACACCACTTTTTATACAATTGTTAAATATTATGGCTAGGTAAGGAGCTACAATGTCAATTATTGATTTGATAAATCTGGTAGACATACCCCAGAGATCGGCAGTATTTTTGATATTTAACAATTTAAATGTATTAATAATATCTTTGGAATCAATTTCTCTAAATTTAAAATTGACATTACATTCCTTGACGTTATCTCTAAGTATCTTTTCAGCAGCTGCAGGCGAAGAATTTAGGCATTTTGTAGTTGAGACCGGAATGTCAGCAAAAAACTTTTCAAAGACTGTCGCAACTTCAAAGTCTGAAGTAATCTTCTTATTATTAACACAAATTTCGAAGTCAGAGCTACGACAGGCGACTTTTCCAGTCTCACTAGCAATTATTTTCCAAGTGGTTTTTATTCTGTTGTTAGAATTTCTGATTCTATCTTTAATATTAAGAGCTTTTGCTACTTTACATACATTTCTAAAAATTTTAGAATATTTTTTTTATATATGTTTTAAATCTCTCAGTGTTATTTATCGATTTTTCGTTATATAATTCATATAATCTTTGCCTACTTTTTTAATTCCCGCAGTTGCCCAGTCATTAAAATTTCTTTTATTACTGTTGGGTCTGACAGTTTTAGAAGTAAGTACTGAATTAAATAGCTTTCTTATTAACTTAAATAAATTATTAAAAGCTTCATCTGAACTGCTGGACTCATCCCAGTATTGAATATTTTCAGCTAATTTACTTCTAAATTTCTCTATACGTTTTTCATTTATAGGTATAAACACAATCTTTTCTTTCGGATTATTATCACAATTAATATTAAATGAAGCTAGCTGTCCACAGTGATCAGAGCTAAGCATATTGATTATTTCTTTTTAAAAGGAGTAATATTAGTAAAAATATTATCAATGCAAGTAGCAGTTGTATCACTTACTCTTGTCGGTTCATTAAATAAGTTAAAAAGATTTTAACAATGATGTGAATCTAACAGTTGTGGAGTTTAAGTCTAATAAATTAATGTTAAAATCACCACTTAAAATAACTTTTTTGTTAGAAGCACATATTTTTGTTAGTATTTGTTCCATAATTCGTTCAAATGAATCGTATAAACTAGATGGAGGCCTGTATACGCTTACAATAATAAGATGGCTCAACTCTATACAAGCTACCTCAGTTAATTGTTCAGTAGAAAGGCTCACAATATCTTTACGTTCCTTGAATTTTAAAGACTTTCTAATTAATATTAAAGAGCCTCCTCTAATTAGTAAACTACATATAAAATAATATATTTTTTTACATTTACCAAGTAGTAATATCTTAATACTTCTGAATATATTAACGAAACTACATATTTCAGATGTAGTCCGATCCCCTATTGTTATTTCGTCTTAACTCGCACACCCAGTATAATTAATCATTCATTAATATGTGAAAAAAATAATGCTACAAAGATGTATGCGTAAATATAAAAGTATGCTTAAATATCATTATGCGTAAATATATTTATGCTTTTTAATATTATACATAAAAATATTATTCTTAATGAATGTTATGCGTAAAAAAATATATGCCTTACAATAAGTATGCCTAACAATTATTATGCTTGTGGTAATTATGCGAAAAAAAATTATGCTAAGAAAGTTATGACAAATGAATATTATGCGAAACTACTATTATGTCAAATGAAATTATGACAAGTAAAATTATGACATATGATTTTATGCGAAAAAATAGGGAACCTACTGGGTCATGAGAGTAAAGTAAGAGAGACTGCGCACTTGTGTACTACGCACACACTTGGGCACTATAGAATTACTCCTGCGTTACTTGCCTGGCTTCAATGAAACCGGCCACTGTCACCGAAATCGGTGTGGGGAGTTATTATTAACTACATAGTTATTGGTATTTCCAATGAACTCGTATTTTTTAACAGCTTTATATTCAGGAAAATATAGAGTCTCTCTAAAGTTACTACATAGCAGTTACAATACAGAGTATACACATTTTCAAAATCTTGAATAATTAGATAAAATATGCCCGTTAACGTTTATAATAACGAGTTAAATGGAAACCTGTCTATTCGCCAATATTTTTTTTTGACATGACCAAAGTTATAGTAATGAGTTAAATGGAAACCTGTTTATTCGTCAAAAAATATAGTCTATCATTTTTTTACCGGACCTAAGATTGTTGTTCTATAATGCTCACCTTTTATCTTCAATCACAGTTTTTATAGCATCCGTCAAATCCTTCTCGTTCAGTGCCTCTATGTCGAGCGCTTTACCTATTTTATGGTACACAAATTGTTCCACATTGTACCACTGGTCTGCCAACATCGGTAGACCGACCATCGGTACTCCGGCAGTGATCGCTTCATCGGTAGACTGGATACCTCCTTGTGTTATGAACAGTTTGATCTTTGGATGCCCTGAATCAAAAAAAAATGTATCTTATAGGAGAATTTAAATAATTTCTAGTAATTTTATCATCTTGTATTTTGTATATATATATATATTACGTGAAGCGAAAACTTCTGAAACTTTTTTACGAAAATAATGCTAACAGGGGTGTATGAAATTTGGCACAGTTAAAGTTTATGTGGAGGAAGGTGTGCGGAAAGCTAATATTTTCAAATAATTGTCAGAAATATATAAAACCAATAATTAACGTTACACACACTACCTCAGAATAGGAACTCACACTACCACGCGTTTGTATAAAAACAATAGACCATGTTGGTTTGACATTTTGTTTGATTTAATACAAATGTCAATCTTTCTTTCTTACCCGACTGGGCTTTACATACTTTTATTAGGTCTATCTAAGAGGCAAAAGAACCCTTACAAAGTTAAAACTTACTTCGACTACTAGATGACATCTAGTGTTTTTATTCCAGCAAGAAGTACGTACTCATTTAAGTACTAATTACTAATTGTTATTTGTAATTAAGCTAGTAATAATTAGGTACAATGGAAATAAAATACAGTGCTTAGAGCAACTAAAAAATGATTGATATAAAATACTGCACTACGGAAGTTCTTAGCAGACTGAAATCCGTCTAAGTATATCACGTATATTACATGTATGAAAGAGCTTATGCCCTCATGAGATGGTAAGTGATTACTACCGCCCACGGCGAGCAAATCTAGCTACCGAGAGGGCATTCCCTTTTATTAGGTTCATTTTGATGATTGATTCTCCGAAATTGATATCATTATTGAGATATTTCTCTTAGATAAGATCAGAAAGTAAGAGTTTTGATTGTAGTAGAGTTTGACTTGTTTGACTTGCTTACTTCACCTATTAGTTACAATTTACTAAGCACAAAATTTTGCAGTTTATAATTAGATGATGTTGCAGAATGTAAATGGAAAACTTTATTTTATATGACGATAATTACGACGACCTCTGTGGCTCAATGGTTCAACGCGTTGGTGCTCAAGCCGGAGTCGCAGGTTCGAATCCCGACGAGGGAACAAAAAGTTTTTCTGTGTTCCTGGGTCATGGATGTGTAATACATATGTGTATAATATAGTAAAAATCTTAAATGTATGTATAGTATAAAAGTATTAAATATACATCCAGTTTTCTGGTACCTGTAACACAAGTTCTTCGGATACTTAGCACGGGGCCAGATTGACGTAGTGTGAAGTGTCCATAGATATTATTATAATTATATTGAGGTCAGTTCACACCGTGACGATACGCGATGCTAGGCGGCGCTGTATTTTCAAGATATTTTTTCTAAATTGAACTTTAAACACTATACGAAAAGCTAGACTTTTCATATTACATCAGTCATACACTGCAAATGCGCCGTGCATCATAGTGATTTTTATATTCGAACTCATATAAAAAACGTGTATCTTATTGTGGAATAAATAAATATAAAATGTTTTTGATTTTACTGTAGGTAGGTAGTCTATACTAATATCTTCTAAATATATAAAAGGCAAACCTGACTGACTCATCTATCAACTCACAGCCGAAACTACAGAATGGATTTCGCTGAAATTTGGCAGATAGTTGTAATGACGTAGGCATCCGCTAAGAATGGATTTTTGAAATTTCGCCCCTTAAGAGAGTGAAAAAGGGGTTTTAACCCCTTTTTCAGACGTATTGACCAGTTCATTCCTCTGGAGTCTGGACTAGGCTGACTGTGTTGTGAGAATGCCGTATGTACTTGGGCAACCATACGACATTTAAAAACCGACTGTCCCAGGCACTAGAGTATTTCAAGAGTGGTTACTTCGCTCGGAGAATACTGTATAAATCATCCATTGACGGATGCAAAGGCCTTAAAAAAAAGAGTTAAAATATTATTAGGTTTGAACATAATAGGAGGAACGTATCCTACTAATATTATAAATGTGAAAGTTTGTGAGGATGGATGGATGTTTCTTACTCCTTCACGCAAAAACTACTGGACGGAGTTTAGGCTCTGGGTTAAAAATATAGGCTTTTTAACCCGAAAAAATACAGTGTTCCCGAGGGATAGGTACTATATTTACGCGGGTAGAGACGCGGGGTACAGCTATTATAGGGATAAGGTTTAGTAGATTTGTTGAAAATGAGATGGTGTATTCCAATTTTAGAAGACAAACCTTTAGCAGCTTTCTAATCCATTCAATTTTCTCGATCTAGCCTCTTGTTAAGTATCCGAAGAACTTGTGTTACGGGGACCAGATAGCGGGAAGTATATTTATTACTTTTCTACTATACATATAAATATTTAAGATTTTTACAATATAATATTCACACATAATATAATACACATCCATGATTTTGTATGGAAACCGAACTCCACGCGGACGAAGTCGCAGGCAAAAGCTAGTAATATAATAAAGAGGAAAAGTTTGTTTGTTTGCATTGAATAGGCTCCGAAACTACGAGACCGATTTTGATGAAATTTTGCACAAATGTAGAGTAGACCACGGGTGACGGGGAAGGACATATTATGCTACTTTTTATCGCGGAAAAATGTACGGTTCCTACGAAATATGCGCGCACGAAGTCGCGGGAAACATCTAGTTATAAATAAAGTTTAATTTTGAATAGCTTCATTTTGGTATGAATTGACGACCCTTAAGTTTGATGTGATTACCTTTATATTTTTGAATATAAGTCAATCGACTCAATATGTACGTACATACAGTTACCTAATGATGTACTTAATACAGTTAGACAACTGAGTTATACTTAACAGTGTTACTTACGTAGTAACTATTAATCAGTGGTATTACACTACGGCCGCTGTATCTTGACGGGTCTGAACATAGGCTCTGCGAACTTTAGCGCATGTACAACTCGTAAAGAAAACTGTTATTGTATTATTTTTATATACCTATGTACTAATAAAAGTTCCCTAATACAGCTGACCAGTTAGTACAAATAAAATAAATACGAAAACACTTAGAAAAAGTTATTGCGCAACCTTCTGCGCGAAGTTCAGACTCGCCAAGATACATCGGCCGTATTGTACTAAATTATAAATTACATCATTGGTAAGTCTTTTTTGTGGATTTTTTATTGATTTATATTGCGATTGACTTTCAACCTCAGTATTAAAAGATTAAGATGATAATAATATAGTAAATTATCCTCAATTTTTAGTTACCAAATGAGGTAGTAGGTATGATAAAAAATTTCGTTTTTATGACTTGCGGAATCTGAATTGCGGAAAAAGGTTCCTTTACGAATAAATATTTTAGAAGTAGGGTAAAACTACCAAAAGTTGGCTCCCAAGGAACCAATTGTTGGCCCTCATCGCAATTATTATCATAAAATAAAATTCGGGTTGCTCATTCGTTTTGATTATCTTTTATACTCCTTAATAATTAATTATCCTTTTATTTATTTATTTAATAATAAATGATGAGTCGTCAACACATGATAAAATATATTTTAAATCACAGGGAGCCAATTATTGGGAGGACACCAACGGTCATCTTTCATAAAAAATTTTAAGAAATGTTTTTATTTAGATGATATCATAATTTTTTTTTAGGTTAATGGAAATGGTTTTTCTGTTTTTTTCTGTTATACTCACTCAATAATAATATTAAAGTTATACTCACTCAAAAGATCTGATTGCGGTAAGAATTTGAATATTTTGATGTTATCAGTTAACTTTGGGAATTCAGCTTCATGGTAATATATCCAATATACATCATACGGTAGACTGGAGAATACGTTCACAAAAATCTGTAATTGTTGTTTAGATAACGGTGCAAAATTTGTTCCCAAACTGAAATAAATTACTCCGTTTTTTGAAGAATCAAGAGATGCTTGTAAATCCTGCAACGATAGAACGTATTGATATTATATTTTAGTCTAAACTTTTAATTAGCTCAAACATATTATTTTGCGTATTGAAAAAATCTCTCATAATAAAGAAATTTAAGTAACATGGTAGGTACATACATACATACATAATATAATGATGCCTCTTACCCGTAGGGGTAGACGGGGACCACTTCTACTTGCTACGATCCTTACGTGTACTTGTTTCGCTTCGTCCACTTTCATTATTACCATCCATTCATCCTCTTACATTCAACGTAGCGAAGCGGCTCTCTATGGGCCATTTTTCGCCTCCGTGAGAAACGAGACGTGAAGGGGGGCTAACCACATCGCCATTTTGGATAATTATATAATTATTATGATTATCCATTGCGTTGGCACAGATTGGCGGAGAGGATAGGAAAAGGGAAAGGGAATGATAGGTGGTGTGGAAAGATTGGTAAGTTAGAATGTTCCCATTCTAACTAGGAACTAGGAAATGTAGGATATTACCGCGTAGGAGGGCAAGGGATAGGATAGTAATAGCCAGGGAAGCCGGGGTCGCATACCCGTATACTATACCATAACTACCGGACAGGTAAGTTGGGATGAGTATCCTATGACACTCATGGGTACATGGATTTATGTAAATACGAAAGAGCTAATAGAACTTACTTTGGGCAAATCTAACTTTGGTTTTTGATGTAAGCCACCCATAAATATAACACTTGGGGGCACAGGATAATTTCCCGCCCAGATTTGATTGAGATTCAAAAACAGCATTTCAACATTGTCACCGAGTTGCGTTAGAGTTGGCATATCTTGTCCAAAATATTTTTTTAGTTTCTCATTGTCCTTATCTTCTTGTTCTTGTATAAGAGACATTAGATCCCAGTAGTATTTAAATTCGCTAAATTTCTCCCATACAGTTAAATTGTAAAGCCTCTGTCGTAATGCTGGATATCTCGTCGGATGGTTAGGCACTCCAATAACATTGTTATTGTCTAGTATCTGCCCAAGAGAACTAACTAATATTACAGGTGCTTTGAAAATATGAGAGAAACTAAGAGCTGGTTTTACACATGCTTCTATTAGCAGTAAATCAAACTTTTGTGTTTTGTCATTAATGATTTTCTGCATTCCTTCCGTTTTTATTTGTTCTTCGAACACAAGTGAAAATACTTTAACGAGTCCGTCCATTTGAGTGGCCAAACTTCCTTTGCTTCCCATAGGCATTTTGAGTAGTATTTCTCTAAATAATTTGTAGGATACATCATGGACGTCAATTTCTGTTAGATTCGCTGGTGGTTCGCTTTTCGTGAAAACTGGGTCTGGGGTCATAACAACCACTTCATGGCCATTCTTCACCAGTTCCTGTGTGATGGGACGGAACACGACCTGGTGACTTATTGACGGCACCGGGAATATGGCCAATATTCTTGCAGACTCACATGTAACTATCAAAAATAAGGATACAACAACACACACGCACGGTCGAAACATACTGTTGACTGAGTGATACAAGGTCGGTAATTTGTTGATAAAAAACTGGCGGCCTTACTTAAGATTCGCGAGGCAAAAATACTCCTGAGGCATTGCTGAGGATACTAATTCATACTAAGCATGTGTCTCCTATTATATTAGTCAAACGGATTCAAAGTTTCAAGCAATTATATTTTTTGTTTCCAAAACGTGAGGAGTAGGTAATATAATATTTGTATTTAAATATAAACGACATTATTTCATGTCATCCAAATGTAAATAAATTGCAAATCGATTTAACTATTATAATAATTATGTATTCATCTATATGACATCATACAGCTTATAAAGGTAGATAAATCCCATGTGATAGTGATGATGATTATTATTAACTATTGGCACAGGGGCGACACTCTTCACAAATGACAGTTCGAGCACCGACAAATGTCAGTTATGTTGACTTAAGCCTAGGGTTGACATCGAATTAATTTAAAATATTTTTTTACGTCTGCGTAAATATAATATTTTTACGCGGGCGAAGCCGCAGGCAACAGCTAGATACTTAATATGGAAAGGGAAATCATACCTACCTACTTTAATCCACGTCTCAGTTATTTAATGTACCTACTGCGTGTGACGAAAACAAGGGTTAGTTTAGAAAAAAATATGTATTAATTATCGAGGTAGATTAAGCGGAAGGAACTTTTGTCATAATTTTTTTCTTGGTTAATACGGCCGGCGGCCAAATACAACTACAATAATTATTAAGCCCACTTATTTTAATACCGATCAGGAAATTTCTAATATTTTAGGTACACGGTGCGTGCGATTTGAACTTTTGAACAATACTGATATTTACAACGAAAATTCAAAATAGTCTCCATGCAAACGTCTTATTGCCATATTTTTTTAATCAAAAATGTACTCAGCCATTGGGCCCATAAATTGGAAAAATATACCTTGTGTCCTTAGCAATTGGGTTTAATTTGCACTTAATGCAATTTTAAATTTTTATTACCGCTCAATAAGTGTTGTAACACAACTAAGATCGTCGCACAATATCGATAGGTATCGACAGATTTAAATGCGATTAAGTACTACATGTAATATTTAATCTAAAATGCGGAAATCCTTACTAATATTTTACTACTAATTATTATTAATATGAAAGTTTGTGAGGATGTATGGATGGATGAATGGATTTGTTTGTTTGTTTCTCTTTATCGCAATAACAATTGAACGGGTTTTAATAAAAAATTGATATACGTTCGAGGTTAACCTCCTACAAACTTTACCCAACCCAAGCATATTTCGTTAAAAATATCGATAAAATCAAATTATTGCATGACTACATCACTAGTGAAACAAAAAAACAAAATATATTTTTATGAACATCGCGTCAGCCAAATCTTTCTTATGAAATTACACTGTCGCGTCGGCGAAACTGCCAGCCCCGTGAGCCATAGTCCAGGCTGGGAAAAAGTTACTCCCCACCCGCCCCCGCATTCGCCCAGACACGCACACACAGCTGCGAGCGCTGAGTCGTGTAAATCGGTGGAGTGACGGTTCTTTACGTTATAGGTGTACCAGAATCTCATGGCAAATAGGGAAATAAAATTTTGTAGTGTGCAATACTGGGGAAACAGGATTAAACGATCTTGATACTGACTATATTTAAATTATATCCTTAGTATTATTAAACATGAATTATAATAAGACTGTACGAAGAATGTCCTCATACCCACGTATATAGAAATTATATTATAATAAGAGGTTAATAATATAGAAAATATGTTATGAAAAATAAATCAATCGTGAATTACTTTATATACTTATTTATTACGAATAACATACAATTAAATTGGCAACAGTTTATTTAATGTTGGAATTTCCTTCCGAACTGTATAGAACTCGTTTACTTTATTCCTAATCAACTGTAAATCGAAACTGTCTTATGTTGATTTTCTTTTTTCCTCCTCTCTTCCTTTTACCAGGCATGGAAAACAAACCATCATTCGATGTGCCATCAGCTACGATTCACCGTATATCAATACTGGAAACACCTTTAAAGAAGTCACAATAATTACCTAAGGAAATATAAAAAAACTAAAAGTATCAAAACAACTCACTCTAACTTACCGGTCAACTCTACCACGAGCTTTAAATTAAAATATTGAGTTCGATTTACACCTTCTTCTTTCTGTATTTTACTATAGACATAGAAAACAATATTTCTCGCTTGAGATCGAATTGCCTTTTTGGATATTTTCACAAAAACAACAAATTCCAAGAACATAATCACAAAATTTTAGCAGCGGTTGACAGATCACGTACTTTGATTTGACGGGTCATACTTGACATTGCCATAAGAAAATCACATTTTTTATTTTTTTTAAAATGCCATCAGATTCTGGTAGACCTATAGTAATATACATATATTCTTTGCTATTGGTTTGAAACAATGACCATAATCATCATTATCACCGATGCTGAGATGAACCCTCGTCTCGGCATCGCTATACTTTATATTTAAGCAAGTTCAAGTTACTTTATTTTAATTTTAAGTGTTACGTTCGCGTATTGTTGACTTAATAAGTACTATATATTGCCCGCGATTTCGTACGCGCAATAGTTAATTTCACAGAAACCGTACATTTTTCCGCGATAAAAAATAGCATATATCCTTCCCCGTGGTCTATTCTACATCTGTGCCAAATTTCATCAAAATCGATCGAGTAGTATAGACAAGATGTTGCCTGCGACTTCGTGCGCGCAAAAGGAACCGTACATTATGCCGCAATATAATGAAGCGTATGTCCCTCCCCATAATCTAATCTTATATTATCTGTGCCAAATTTTATCAAAATCACGACATATTTGGACCGGGGCTTCCTCCCTCCCCATAATCTAATCTTATATTATCTGTGCCAAATTGAATCAAAATCACGACATCATCATCACAATCTGTTTAGTAGTTTCGGGTCCTATTTAATGCAAACAAACAAATAAACCAAAAAACTAACAAATATTTCGTCTTCATAATGTTAGTTCAGAAGTGAAAATATAATTTTAAGACAAGAGTGAAATATTATACATTTCAAAAAAATATAAAACACAGCGTGGTTTGAGCGAAGGTCAGTCAACAAAAAATTAAGATGTATGTGTGTGACAAAAAATATGTGATATTATATTTATTTTCAAATTTTATACAATTTCCGTGGTGTGCCTGAATACTAATTAAAGAAACTACATCAGCAGAATAAATACGAGTTTAACGTATAGCCAAAATATGCACATTGTTTAAGAAATAAAATAAAAAACCTAGCATAAATCCAATTTACGTGTAATTTAGGTAATTACCTAGTTAAGCCTTAATTATAGTCACGAGAAAAATCTACTTTGTAATTTAATAATTATAAACAGATCTAACGAAGGAAGCTAATAATTATTATTCTGTTGTAAAAAAAATAAGTTAAAATAGTACGAGGATGTAATTATTTTACGGCTTATTAAATAGGCTAGACGACGATTTTTTATAAATAGTATTTTTATTTAAAATGAGTAGTACTCTTTAAAAACCGGCCAAGTACGAGTCGGACTCGCACACCTAGGGTTCCGTACAAAACTGAAGTGATTTTGTTACAGCTTAAAGATATTATAGACCTGAGTATTTGATATAAATTTCAATTTATTACCTTTACGCGTTCGTTCATAAGTTTAAAATTATTAAACATATTTTTATTATATTATTATGATGTAGGTAACAAAATTTACGATTTTTGCAATTTTTCCTTTATCTGTGCTATAAGACGTTGCTTTGTACCAAAATTTAAGATTCTGAGTTCACGGGAAGTATCCTGAAGGTTTTAATTCCTTTGCAAGTGTCGAAAATTTGCGGCATAAACGGCTGTATCTTTTGATTGCATTGGCTTAAAAGTTTGATTTTTTCAAAGCTCCAAGGAACAGTAGACTTGAGTATTTGATATAAATTCCTGCTTGCCACCTCCATGCGTTCCTGAGAAAAAGGGTATTGACAGACAGACGGACGGACAACAAAATGATCCTATAAAGGTTACGTTTTTTCCTTTCGAGGTACGGAATGCTAAAAATGAGTAAGTTCTCAGAAGAAATCGTATACTAAAATTAATATTTTCAAAGGTACAATATGAACATACAAGTCTCGTGAAAACTTTATTTATTTTTATTTATTATGAAAACCAACAGTTTAATAAAAATACATTTTACAAGATAAGTATTTTACAAAGATATAGCCAATAACAGGTTTACCATAATTAACAATAGGTAGTGCTAACGTGAAAAGATGAATGATAATTTAAAAGTAACAAATGTAAATAGAAATTCTTAAAAAAAAAACGCTCCATACAAAAGTAACTAACCTAACATAACTGTGACGTCACGATTAGGTAAAAGAGTATGAAATATGTAAGGTCGCTGCGTCATATGTGAAAATATTATCTTCAAATGTAAATATTTTTGTATATTATATAAGTAAACTAATGATCAAGGTTTTTCAAAAATTAAGCAAAAAAAAATTTAAACTTTTGTGTATTTTTTATCTAATTACTAAACTATACATATATTTTTTTTACCCTTATCAAGTTAGTGTGCGTGTCTCCTCCTTACATATAAATATATCGTAATGCTGATTAACAGTGAGTTAATAATTTTTTAAGACCAGAACGCCTTTGATTGGAAACGCCTGCATATTGCGAAGTAGTACCGCAATATTTTGAATAAATTAAACTAAATATTCTACAAGAAGTCATCTCCCAATGCATAGTATTTTTATTGATTTTTCGAAAAGTACATGAGCCAGGAAATATTGTCTTTGCAATGGCGTATCTACGATCAACCGTTGACAAAATACAGTCATCACTCATCATCACAAAAGAGAACAATCACAAGAGTGGGATAGCAACAAAAATACTCTATAGGTAGAAAAACTGATGCACGAGTGACTTCACAACAATTGAAAATGTATGAAGATAAATACAAAATTGTTTTTATTAACTTAAATATTGCATTGATGTATATCGTTGTGATAACAAAAAATGACACAATATAAGAAAATATAATTTTGCAGATGTAAAACAAATGTATGTTCTCATTGGCAGACATTTTAATACACAATAACACAAAATATAATATTGTTCAAGAACATGAATAATATTTTTCGTAAGTCTTCAAATTCTTGTTTTTTCCTAGTTGATAGCGAGACTCCGGGAAATCCTCTAAAGAAAAGAAATTCAGTACTCTGATGAGCGAGGCATTATGCTTCGTATGGTTTATTTTCTGTGCATTTTTCCATTTCCTTTCATATAAACCCGCCTTCCTAGTTTAGGAAAAGAATGAAAGCAAAATTAACTAGACCGGCAAGGAAATAAAAAGTTATTCTAAGTAGGCAAGTTTTGAGCTACTATATAAGCCACATTTGAACATTGTAGAATAGTTGGAACTTATAAAGTGAAATAGATATTTAAAGCAGCGTAACATATTATAACAAAATGCTGATATCCTCGCGAATTGTGTTACACAGTTGTAGACTGTCCTACCTGCACTTATGGACTATATTTCTTTGAATATACTGAAATAATATTCTATTCGTATACATTGGATTTACAACTTAAGTATGATATATTGCTTTTGAAAGTCGGTAGTGTGTGGTGTAGTTTTCTTAGCGTCAATTTTTATAACATTGTATTTATATTAGTGTCAAATATTTTGGAAAATATATTTGGAAGAAAATGTAAAGTGAAGCGAAGCGAATGTAAGTGCAAAGTAATAAAGCGTGAGATAAAAAACAAAGTAACAAAGTATAAGATACCTACCGTTAAAAATAATCCCGACTACGTCAAATAACGCACCCAGTGTCACTCTAGCTACGGCTAGACGAATTTGATACTTTTCAAGCTCTAATGCGATAAGCCGTTTGGGCTCGAGAGCATGCCAAAGGAAATATACATACATACATGGTTTAATGCTCTAAGTATACACTTGAAAAATATAACACTCCTTTTGGCGCATTCGGGTAAAAATACTATTTATTTCTTTTCGAAATTTTATAGATAAGACCAATACCTAATATTTAATTCTTGCAAGCAAAAAAGGTATAAAGGACAAACCTCTCCCCTTTTACCTGACTTTATAACATTTAATAAATATATCAAGGGAAGAAACTTAGTAAGTATAAAGGGTAAAAACAAAAACTTTCGCCCCTTTATTTGTTTGCTGACCAATTTTCTTTTGTTCGGAAGCCTTTACTCAAGTCTTTACTTTTTAGACACAATTAAAAATTCGTTACTTTGTATTTTGATTGCTGAGTGATAAATTACGATTTAAACATTCCTTAAAAAACGCAAGTAAATCTAAATATGTGTTTGTTTTGATTTTTAACTTTTTGGCGATTTAACCTTCCGCATACAAGGTGAAAAAAAGTCCTTACCCGTACAACGTGGGGTTAAAATAACCCCATAGTAAGTGTCTATCTATTAAACGTATTTTTTTAAATGTAATGGCTTAGATAGGGTTTTTGGCATAATAAATTTTAAATTAATAGTTAAAACCAAATATAATTAGGAAAATATAAACTTTAATCATAAAAAAACACAAAATGCAAAAGCACTTCTAAAATTTAACGATTTTTCCTTAAATCGAAAAAAAATATCGTGCGAGGTTTATATTTATAGGAACTTTTGGTCTAAGCTAATATTATAAAACAAAAAATATCTAACATTATAAAAAATATAAAAATAACTAAGTTTGTTTATTTTAGCAAGATAATTTATTATATATAATTCAGAACAATGTTGACATATCATATTTACGTGTTTCTTACAATATATTACTACATTGCATTTGAAATATCAGCTCTATCTTTACTTCTAGGATATATTTGCGACTTCTTTGGTTGCTTTCGTGGTGGAATAAATGTGGAAATTGTCGCTCAAAATTTGGTGCACACGTCTTCTGATATGTAAAGGAACATGAGGATGAGATTTTCCTTTTCTTCAATCAATTAAAATCCCAATTGCTTGTTCATTAAACTATATCTATAACACAAACTAAACGACATAAATATAATCAAAATAAGATTGAAAATAATAGGAAAACAAAATAATGGATACACACCTTTTCAGCACCGTCCCATACAACGTGGGGTTAAAAACACCCGGGGCCTGCTATACACTCGTGCACATACGAGTGCGGTCCGCGCAACACTTACTTTAAAAGGTCACGAGTTGGCGTGGCAACATCTAACACCCAGCTACTGAGAATTCCAATGTTATTGCGCGATTAATACCCATAAATTGACGTATTTTTCTCGAGCTGGGGTTAAAAATACCCTACGGTGTATGCCGAAGGTTAACTTTACATAAGAAAACCTCGTAGTAACAACTGAAAGTTGAAGTAGAAAATACATGTTTTCTTTAATTAATACCTATTTCTTTTAAATTAATCACATCCTGTAGTACAATCCTTCTTAGTAATAATTTGGTGCCCTTTTTGAATCTATAAAGGAAAGAAAACTGAAGGTAGATAATATATTAATATAAATTCAATATTTGTAATTTGTAAAACAATATTTTGGCAAGGACTGTTTAGGAAAACAAGTCAAAAAGATGAAAAAATATATAAATTTATTATATCGTCTACAAGTATTTTTTTAGTAAAGCTACTTTAATATTATAATAATAGGCAATATTAATAAAGTTATGTGAAAATAGAAACTAACAAATTAGGATTATACACAGAATATGAAACGATACGTAAAACATATAACACAGTAAAAAGTGGCCCGAATTAGTATATTATAAACACTTAGAAATTTATAATCACTTTCATGGAACTATAATAAGCATGCAACATTATTTTATGGCCACTTCGATCCCAGCAGCTAGCGGTAATAAAACTAAGTATCTTATTCATATTAGATGGTAGAATTAATAACTACTAGAGGTACTAACCCTGTGGCCGAAATTCCACTATCATTTCATGTTCATGTTTTAATTTTAAAGTTTCAAATTTTTTAGGTTTCTTTTGCCTCTTGAAAACCATAAATATATTATATTAAAAAGTTATCAATGTTGAAAATGCAATAAAAATATGTAAATATTGTTTATGGAATGTGAAAGATAATAATTGAAAGTCAATGACAATTGTGTCAAACCTACTGTAATTTAGTGGTTATATACTCAAAGGTAATTTATACAAAAATGCTAGTATTAGTGAGGTAGTGTTGTTGATATTTTCATTAATTTCATGTATTTCTAAGCATTATTTAAAGAAATTTAAGCTTTTCGCACGCCTTCCTCAGCATAAACTTTAATTGTGCCAAATTTCACTCTAATCCGTACGTACAATTTTCGTAAAACTGTACTTGACATTTTTGCTTCACGTATTAATATGATTGGTCGCCAAATTTATTAGGTTCATTTTTTAAAGGCTCTGCTTCTTTTCACTTCTTACATACGCAATCCAAATGTTAATTTTGTCTATGGAGTGTGAAAGACAGATTGACAAATCTAACATGTGAAACCAAGACCTACTGCAGTTAACTTAACTTAAGTTCTAACTGAAAGGATCGGCCTCTCGTCTGTGGGAGCCTTAAGACATAACTCATTTGGCATAATTTTATTACGCATAATATTACTTTGGCATAATGGTTTCTTGGTATACTACATTATTAGGCATAAATATCATTTAGACTAATATTTTTTGTCCTAATTTAATGAGACATAACTCGTAAGGCCATTTTTTGTCATAATAATAATTTGGCGTCATTGTTTTTTGGCATAAACTCGTTAGGCATATTTTTTTCATAATAAATTCAAGGCATTCCGTCACAAGTCTCAAATATGCATAAAATGGAAGGGCATAATGAAAACACGGTTAAGGTAATTAAACGCATAGTTATGAAACATAAAAAGCAGGTATTACAATCATTATACATACATAGTGTAACATGTGTAACACGTACGTTAATTTGCGGCGGGGTGGCCCTTGGGCCACCCGTAAGCCCATAACCTGTTTAAAATAATTAATACGAAAGGCTATTTTATGCAAAAACAAAACTTACTTTATTCTTAAGTGCATTGGGCTCGTGATTATGGCTCGGCATGTTCTTAGATAGCAGTCCGTGTTGTTTGTCCGAGTTTAATCTCGATATTAGTTGAGAATTACAATTTTAATTGTTATTTCGTCTTAACTCGCACACCCAGTAGTATTTATCATTCATTAGTATGTGAGAAACAAATACTACAAAGAAGTATTCGTAAATATAATAGTATGCTTAAATATCATTATGCGTAAATATATTTATGCTTTTTAATGTTATGCTTAATTAATATTATGCGTAAGAAAATTATGCCTTACAATAAGTATGCCTGACATAACAATATGCTTTTAGTAATTATGCGTAAAAAATTTATGCTAAGCAAGTTATGCCAAATGAATATTATGCGAAAGTACTATTAGGTCAAACGAAATTATGCTAAGTAAAGTTATGACATAATATGATTTTATGCGACAACATAGGGAACCCTCCCTCCCTCCTCCCTCCAGAAGGAGGCGTGTTTAGTCGAGAGTCACTAATGTGTATATGGGAATATGGTGGCCCCAATGGGAGATCTCCGATCGAGCGAGGTGGTATGCTCGATCAGGCCGAAGCCCATTTGTAAGCGTTTCAGATGTTGTATAATACTATAGCGCCGAGCTCTGAAAACTTCGATAGCGCGATTCAGGATCGTGGCACTAATTGGTCTTCCTCAAATATGTGAATAATACAATAAAATCCTTAAATAGTATAAAAGCATTAAATAATAAATATACATATTATTATTTCCGTTGTCTGGTACCCTCTACGCAAGTTCTTCTAGAACTTACCACGGGATCCTACGGGATCAGATTGACGCAGTGTGAAAGCGTTCATAGCTATTATTATCATATAATATTATTATATTAGTTATTACCTCCCTTAACATTCGTTATCTAATTGGTTTAAATTTATATTAACAAATATTATTTTCCAGTTTTTTTTTTATTCTTGCCAATATATTTTTTTACAAAAATGTAAAAAGACCACGCCCACTTAAAATATAATTTATGTACACTATGTGCAAAGTAAAGAAATATTTATAATAATATATTATAATACCATACACTTCATAACCAATTACCGGTAATCGGTGCGCAGTGCGCTCGGTCGAAGCAGTATCGTATAAATATGAACGACAATTACAGTATATTGGCTTATATTCAATAGTCATGTTCAATGAATAATTTGTGTCCTTTCTTATAATATAAATTATGTGATTCATAATGTGAAAGAAGGCATGTTGGTATAGATACGTTTTAGGCTATTCAAGTGTAACTAAAGATGTAACTGTTAAGATTGTAACAATACAAACAAGCTGTAGATAGGTACTATACTATGTTACTAAATTATGTATAATTACAGCCTCCGTGGTCTAGTGGTTAGAGCATTGGCTCTCGACTCGGAGGTCGTGGGTTCGATTCCCGGATTTGGAACAACAAAAAAAAAATGTTGTTTCCAAGTTTGGTTAGGACAATGCAGGCTGATCACCTGATTGTCTGACAAGAAAGATGATCCATGCGTCGGATGGGCATGTAAAAAGTCGGACCTGCACCTCATCTCTCGTCAGTCGTGTCGGTTATCCGTCCCACTGGATTACGAGAGTAAAGGAAGAGAGAGTGCTCTCGTATACTGCGCACACACGTGGGCACTATAAAATTACTCCTGCGTAACTGGCCTGGTTTCGATGAAACCGGCCACCGTCACCGAGATCGGTGGGGAGTTACTTACCAAAATATTCCACGAAGCCGTGTTAATACAAACCATCCTCGGCTTTACTAACATTGTTAGTTGTAGAACATGAGAGTATTTTGTATAAATAAATAGAAAAAAGAATAAAGTATTTTTACGTAAATGTAGAAAACACTTTCTACTTTTATCGTCAAAATATGAGCCTTTTTCCTGTTTCTGGCGGTACTTTTACAGAGCAAATGCTCTTACCTCTTGCAGTCGAGAACTGTTAGTTTCTCTTAACTGATCTACTTCAAGTACCTACTGTAGTTTCGATTTGAGAAGTTCCGAGTTTAAGAGCTGGTTGTAGTAATTTTCGAACGAAACTTCTGCTTTTTATTTTATTTTCGTAGCGGATATTTGACTAGGAGTTGTATTCTTTCCGTCTTCTCATGGCATTGCTTATATATTTTAGTTATTTAAGTACAGATAGAAGCTTAAATATGATGAAAATATGACTGATTAAAATAACAACAACAACAAACAAAACAACTGTTGTTTTTAATGTTCTTGGTATCTGAGTAAGGGTCAGAACACCGCGCTACATTATAGGACGCTATGGGGCGCTGTAATGATTAGAATGTTAAGATAGCTATTCAAAATTGAACTTAATTCACTATAAAAAAAGATACACATTTCACATAACAACATAACATTCGAACTCTTATGGGCTTCACACACGGCAGCTATAATGTAATATTAATGTACATTACATTCCGTGATACATTATAGCTGTTATGTGTGGACTCCTGACGATTTCTATGGAAAGATGTAACGAGATGTATCATGCTATATTGTACATCTTTACATTATAGCTGCCGTGTGTAAAGCCCTTTGCAACGAAACATGTATATTTTTGTAAAGTTAGTGAAAAAAAAAATCAATGCAGCGCCGTTTCGGTGTGAATAATTGATTCGTCAGATTATGAAAGTTTCACCAATTCCAGTGATGTCACTACAATGACATTATTATTATCAGCAGGAAGATATAATCTCTCTTCTAAGTACTCATATCCTTTACTTAGAACGAGCAATTCTTGTAAATATATAATATCTAGAGGTTTTAGATTCTTGGAAAAGCCTTCAACAATTTTCATGAAATTAAATATTATCAAAGTTTGGGGGGATGAAAAATTGATTTAGTATATAGCTAGATCCTTATCCCAAGAAACCGCGAATTTTCGGGTTTACATAATATATTAGTTTTTTCTTCGTTAATTCTAATAAGTTATAACTTATTTCGCTCTCTTGTTGTCTTGTAAGTGCTTGGCTAGACCTTCTGCGTTGTTGGCAAATTGGTGTATTGGGTTCGAGTCCCGGTTAGACTGATATTTTTGTAATATTTTTTTTAATACTTATCGCCATCTGTTAATTTTTTCCCGTACCACTGAACGCTGAGAAAACCTCTCAAAAAGTATACTGGTTACTATGTAGGTATAATAAGATGTCGTGAAGGACTTATCCATCAAATCGCTTCTATTATTGGTACTTATCATTATTTTGAGACTTGGCTCCCCTAATAATAAATATACGTCATACATCATGTACAATTCCTTTGTTACGGGTAATAGAAAAATTCCTTTAAAGATTGCATTCTCGGGATTCGATTGCATTCACCGGGGGTGATACGCTGCGGTTTCAAAGATTAAATATAATGTAGAATGGTCACGGCAAGTTTTACCTATTCAGGTAAAATATTATGGTAAAGTGACCGCTTGAAATTAATTGTTATTTTAAATACGTTTTTATATAACTTTGGTTTTTTTATAAATAATTTTGATAACATTTTGGATGTTTATATTAGCAATAGCAAGTTGCCTGCTTTTTGAAAATTCGCGGCCAGAAACCAAAAATCTTATACTAATAAAATTGTATAATTTTCATCTACGTCTCATATACAGTTATTACTTTAACTCTGGTCTATAATTCATATTAAATAAACTTTAATTCATATGTAATGTATCGATACATTGAAATGACTTTATAATATATCATATATACACAAAATATATTTTGAATACTCTATGATGAATGATAATTATTAAAAAGCTTTTTATTTTTTATTTTCCGGCCTGCTTTCTGCCAGCTGTAATTTCATTATCTACAAAATATATAACGCTAAATACTTGGCGATAGCGCGGCTGCATTATCAGATTAACTTAGACAAGTTGTAGACAACATTACGTCGGTATCAACAACGGTAAAATTATATACCTACCTAATTGCTACCGGTAGCCCAAGCCTATTTGGTTCGACGTTTATTTACAAAGTGGATTGATGTACTCATACTGCGCTCAAGATGCTGACATTGTTCTCGTTAATTTTATTTCGACTGTAATGCTTTTTTACATGTAAACGATATTTTTTACGTAGTGAGATATTCATTATTGTTAGTAAGTATATTGATCCTGCATATGGATTGTACCGTCTACCTACATTGTTTATTCTTTGAATCATATTTCGTTTTGAGGCATAAAAGTGTGGTGTGCATCGAGATCTTTCATGCCAACCATTGAAATATTTCTAAAGAATGACATTTTGTGTTATTGGTTGGTAACGGAAATTACTTTCTATACTTTTTTGTGATATAAGTGGCATATACATTGAAGTTTAATGATAGACCAGACTTTCATTGAATCTGACTTAATAGACACTTATATATACTTCTCTACCTTGGTATCCCTTCTTAGGTACTTTATACTTCGATAGGAGTTCACAGTTAACAGTAACACAGACAAAGTTCAAGTTTGTAACATTTTGGATTTCTTTTTTAATACGAGCTTGTGGCTGACCAATTAGCACCATAATCCTGAATCGCGCTATCGAAGTTTTGTAGCATCGGCGCTATAAAATTATTATACAATATCTGAAATGCATATAAAACTAAAACTTTCCGCGTTGGTAGTTACGGAACCCTCCTTAGACCTATACTTAGTGACCTGACATGCTTTTGTTTAGGGTAAAATTGATAACAATTAACACTTAAGTTACAAGCTTAATACGTGGTAAAATCAAAAATTTCTAGATACTTTGAAAAGATACATCAATAATTATAAATATAATATAGTCCCACAATTTTTATAAGAAACTATAACCCGACTAAGTAAATTTATATAATACGTAATAGCTTAACATTTTGAAGCTTATGTTACCCGGGCCATTATTACCAATCTATTGACATCTCATTCATTAAAATCAGATCCGTAGTTTAGACGCTATGATGGAACATACATACATACAAGAACTGATAAAATCATTACCCTTCTTGTTAGTTTCGCCGTAGTTGGGTAAAAACTAGAAAAATCAGACTTTAAGTTTATTAATAATATCACACAATTTTTTTACAATACACATTTCACTTTATTTAGATTTAATTTATTTATAAACACGACCGGTTTCATCGTCAGGTGTAAATTGAAGGTAGATTTAACATAAGTAGGTAGATAAAAATTGTGCAAATTAATGTTGCCCGCTTCATGAAATATTTTAATATTTTGGGCAAATATATACAAAATTATACCATAATTATCAATAATTGTTATCCTAATTATTATTTACACCACATGCTATTGATAAATTATTTTTAATTTAGTATAAATCTGTTATATTAAGTTTATTATATTATGAATCTCTCAGTTTTCAGCGGTCCTGTGTTACAACTGTCCGGGCATTTTCTGCCCCGATCCCCGTAATTGCTCTTATATTTTATACGCTATGGTCCGCTACCTGCACGCTCCGGTTAGGGCACTTTAAGGTCATTTTTCATCCGTCACTCCCCATCCCACTCTTTTCGTTTTAGTTTCAATAAAGGGCCGAGATAAGCAAGGGGAGATTGGGTAAAAAGTTGATGTGGTCTTTGTTAGCTGCGAACAATTTATGGGGCGGGATCAATTTTATTTTTTCCGCCACTTTGTTTTATTCTTTCTTGATGTTCGGCATTGTTCGGCGGTTCAACACGTTTTATCATAGATCTTACACTAAGTAGGTATTTAACACAGTAAAGGAGTATAAATGTAACAAATTCCCTTTTGTAAGTATGAGTCTTGTCGTTTTAACTGTGTTTGTTTTTCAAAATATTATAATATGGTTAAATATTCCAACCAATAGTTTTCGTAGTGAGGTTATAAAGTCATACGTAGCATCAAAACTAATTGTAATTAATTAACTTTTAGTTCTGTTGGTCGATTCTGCTAATTATCTTATCATAGTACAGTTACGATGCAGTCTCGATAATATGTTAAAACAGCAAAATTGTATTCTCATAAACGTCAAATCAACGTGAAAGGCGTTTTAATTGACCCAATCTCCAAAAATCAGTTTATGATACCAAGACGATTCATTTATAATTCAATGAAAGTCTAAATTAAAAACGAGTTTATTATCAAAAAGTATATATTAAATATATTTATTAAAAAGGAGTTCTGGGTCTATAGTCAAGATGCATTCGATAATTTCGACAGCGAACATCGAAATTATCTTCAGTCTTATGTCAAATCCCATACCTTTTGTTATCGAACTTCGCCGTCAAAATTATCGAATTCATCTTGACAAGAGGCTCTGGTTACATACTATAGATTACTACACAGTGTAAAATTTTCAATAATTTTAGTCCCCATTACCTTGTTAGTCGCCCCATATCATGATTACAGTAGAAAGTCAAGCCACACATTGCATCCCGACATGCGATATAACATGATAAACAACAGTTTTATGATATACGTCATGGGTGTGTCTATGCAATGATAAATCTGAAATTCTTACACGAATGTTTTTATGATCCTTTAATTAATAATTATCATTACTCAAAAGTGTATGTATAATAACCATAACTTATGTCTTATGTGGATACCACATAAGACATAAGTTATTATATGGTAACTTATATTACCATATAAGATTTAATTACGGTTTTCGCAAGTTATAACGTGAGCAATTAATTTGATAATTATAAATTATTAATCGTTGCAATTTTTTTCTAGCTTATGCTGTGCAACTTCTGGACTAAGTTTTCCCAATGTTCCCAATAGGTATAGACTATAGTATAATCATTACAAATATCAAAGTTTTTTATAGATTATTGTGATACTATCAAAAAAAAATTCCATTGGTAACAAAGATTCATCAATTAGCAAAATGGAATCCATACTTTAATTAAATATTTTCCGAGTTCGAGGAAACGACCCTTTACTAGAAAATATGAAAATTCAATCGGCTTTAAGAGTATGTAGCTATAGTTATACATTGGATTTTTTATTAGATGTAGTTTTTATATTAAAATTCAAACTTCTCAACACAAAAAAAAAATTAAATACGAGATTGAATTCTCGATTATGAAATTTTGATTCATGTATTCACATTATTAGAGACTATGTGAAAATATATTCTGTTAATTAGCCTCTTTTTAATATTATATATCTATGTTAATTAGTATATAAAGTATATAGGTATTTAAATTAGACGTATAAATTATAGACGAAGCATGTTGAGGTAAAAACTCTCTCCACTTAGATGGAGAATTTTGGAACCATTTTGACGTTTAAAGTAAGGTGAAAACCAAGATGGCGTATATTTTTACTGTATGAAGTTTTATTCTGTCAAATGTACGTCATAGCCTAATTGAGTTTTGAAATCTTCGGCAACAGTTAAGCATTGAAAAAATACACGGCTTTTATTTATATCCTAAAGAAGAGGCTATTTTAAAATTGATTAAAACGTGCAAATGAAAATTGCCCCGAAATTCGCAGTATTAAAAATATAAAGACACAAGCTCACATTGTTCTAAATGTCAGTGGATGAGACAGGTAGAACAATGGTCTGCGTGTAATTCCTAACTATTCAGCACTCATTTCAAAGGAAATGGGTTAAGAGTGTCTGCGCAAAGAATTTATTTCGAGGCACAATGGCTTTTGACTTTGTTGCAAATGTCGTCTTCGATGATGGAATTGTATTTTTACCTGTCGATGGATAGATGTATCTACTCGTCAACATCCGATCCGTAGAATGGATTTATAAGTATGAAAAACTGGTTCCAGACATATTAGGCTATACAAAATATGCATTTTTTATAATAGCCGCCATATATGGCCAAAATATAATATAATATATTATATTTTGACCAAATTAGCTATTAAATATTACTGGAAGTAGCTAGGTAGCCCGAAATTCACCCAAAATAATTCATAGCACTTGGGTAACCGAGCTTTGCTCGGAACTCTTATAAATTTATAAAATTAAAAGAGTCACATACATATGTATCTGACCGGGACTCGAATTCACCAGATTCCGAATTTTCGAACTGCTCATCGGACTATCATAATAGAGTCGAAATTATTGATATTGTTGCACGACGAAATAAAAAACATAATTTAGCTTAAAAATGCGTCATGTCATGGGATACTCATCCCAAATAAAATAAATAAATAAATACTTTATTACCGCCCAGGAGGTTGCCCTCCTGGGCGGTAATATCCTACATTTCCTATTTCCCACTCTAACTTACCAATCTTCCTTTCCACACCACTTATCCTTTCCTTTCCCTATTCCTACCCTCTTCGCCAATCCGTGGGAACGCAATGGATAATCATAAAAATAATTTAATTATACAAAATGGTCTATCCGTCTCGTTCTCGTGGAGGCAAAAAGTGACCCATGGAGAGCCGCTTCGCTACGTTGAATGTAAGAGGAGGAATGGATGGTAAGAATGAAAGTGGACGAAGCGAAACAAGTATGTAAGAATCGTAGCAAGTGGAAAAAAGTGGTCTCTGCCTACCCCTACGGGAAAGAGGCGGATTATATGTATGTTAAAATTCGCAGCTAGCATATTAAATTTCATGGTAATACTTGCAACTGTTTTCGAGAAAACGATTATATGTATACACAAGTTAGTCTTATTTAAAGTATAAGATTATAGTTTAGTTCTTTTGTCGCTTGTATAGAAAAAAAAATGTTGTTATACATTGACAAACGTCAACATATTATAACAAAGTTTTATACAGTCGTACAAGGATCTTTTGGCACGTGGACAAAATCAGTACTAACATCGCCGTCTTGTAAAATGTCAATTTTAATATTATGTATTGTTTTGTAGTTGCGACACTTACCCTTTGGCACGTGGATAAAATCAGTACTAACATTGCCGTCTTGTAAAATTTCACTTTTAGTAATAAGTATTGTTCTTATTTGCGACACTCACGCCCCCATCGAAGTGCCAAAAGATCCTTGTACGACTGTACTTGTTACATACTTATCAAACACACGGCAGTGTGTGATTGTGAAAAATTTGAGGTAGTGTGTGTTGTTGTTACATATTTAAATATCAATTTTTAACAGACTTTCCAAAAAGGGGCGGCTGTATGTTTGGCTGCATATATTCCTAAGCATTATTTAAAAAATATTTTTTTTTGTACTATATCCTCCAATTATAAAGCCTAAAATTTTTTAAATTAAATTAACGATGAGGAAGGATGGATGGATGTATAATTGTTACTCTTTCACACAAAAACTACTGAACGTATTTCGAAGAAATTTGGTAAGATAGTAGTTTAGGATCTGGGTAAAAATATGGGCTACTTTTTATCCAGAAAAAGTACAGTATTCCCATGGGATACTCGATACTATATTTAAGCGGGCAGAGCCGCGGAAAAAGCTAGTAATATGATGAACTTAAGCTGTATCTTAAACAAATTCATTTTAATAAATTCTTAATATTTCTGTAATTAATAAAAATTTTAATAAAAGGCCAGAAATCTTAAAAAATGCTCATAATTAACAATAAGAAATTGTTCATAACTGAATAAAGCCTAAATAAGAACAACTGTTTTGCAAAATAACAAGACTAACAAGGCCAGAAAGTTCGCGAAATTGTAACTGAATCCATACAACTAATAGGTATCGTTACAACTTCTGGGAATTCTGGATAGAGTACAATTTGTGGTACAAATACTATATAAGTAAATATTAAACTCACGCCTTTTAATTACTGATTTAATAAAATATATTATGACGCTATACACGACCAAACATTGATCTATTTTGTGTAGATATTTTGTTTATACACAAATCTTATTAATTTTTTTCTATAGTCTATGTGACATTTATTCCGTCTGAAGAAGAAAATGGCAGGTTATGTATTATTGCTGATATATTATGTATCCATGTCCGAAGGTCCATGTCTGCAACTGCTTAAAATGTCTGTAAAAATTTTGCATTCAATCAAATGGCACGTAAAAATATTGTAGAAGAGAGTAATTTTTTTTTGTTAAAATGATGTATTTTAAATATTTATATTAAGCACCATCAACACTTCAATTACTTTCTGCATTTCATGTAATTAAAGCGTTAATCGCTAACAAATATATTGTGATAGCTATATCTAACGAGAGTAAGATTTCACTTAACTAAACCAATAATTTAAGAGATAACTTTTCGTTCGCGGACCCTAACAACCCTTCGGCCCAAATTGCTCACGTTTTAGAGCCAGAACTGATTTGGTGTATTAATTAAGATATAATGGATGATCACAACGCTCAACAAATTGAAATTTCAAATTAACGTAAACAATTTACAACTGAACCAAGTTTGCTGAAGGTAAACTACGTGACGGTTCATCACAGTAAATATTCGTTAATTTGATTATTATCATTATTACCTTTGTTATCATCGACCTGTATCTATTTGAGTTATGCCTTAGTATCGTAGTAGTAAGTAATGTAACTTAGTAAAATCTATATGCCCGACCTTTTTAAAAACACTTTGTTTTTGCCACACTGCTAGCACAGAGTAAAAAATAGAGAAACAGATTTCCTGGAACCACAGATTACAAATATATACTTACGATAGAACGATCCAAATTTGAAAATTTTGACGTCCCCTTCAATGGCCCACAATTTTTCCACACAATCGTGGACACACCGCGATGTATGCTTGTAGTAGTGCAATAAAATCGAAAGCTAACTATGTAGCTGTTTATCGGTTTAAGAATATTTAATTTGAAAAAATGTGGTACAATAAGACGGTACAACATGGACACTCATATTTTGTCGGATTTTTCTCGACGTATAGCTAATAATTAACATCTTAAGGTTCGTCTTTCTTTAATCTGTGCTTCTACCACATAATATAATAGGTAGGTATGCAGAAAGCTAATATATTTTTGAAACAATGCTAAGAAATACAGAAAATCAAAAAAAAAAAAGTAAGACGCACTACCTCATTCACACTACCATGCGTTTGTAATATTAACAGTAGGTGTTAGTTTGACACTTTTTTAATCTCGATATTCCATAGGCGAAATAACACATTATTATTGCATATTTATGAGGCAAAAGAATACTAAAAAAGTTGAAAACTTAAAAATAAAAATATGAATTGTTGTCGAATTTCGACCACCATAAGGTGACCTCTAGTTAAGATATTAATCATCGTCGTCATTTCTTCCAAATCTTCGCTCATTCGGGGGATAATCGGTATTCGATTATGTGAGTCGCGATGAATGCGAATCCATTTCATTCGGTCTTCGTGTTCGTGTCTCAGACCTTTTCTTGCGTGTTCAGAATTTTAAATGAAGTCGAATTGACTGATAAATTTATTCCCATTTATGAACTTTCCTTTATAATTCCTGATATTGCCTCATTTTCTCCTGTTGATCTTTCAGTCATTTTCACTTTTATTGGAAACAATGGGTGATCGTAATCTGTTTGATCTTGCGGTAATTATTGTAAATATGGGTTTCGGGTACAAATACATAAAGATCAATCATTCAAAGCAATTCTGTTAAATTATAGAAAAGAAGTTTAGTATAAAGAAAGTTCTAGAATCTTTTTAACAAAATAGCAGAAGCGTTAAATGGAAAACGTGTTGTTGGAGTAGTTATGTCATGCATATAATATTATATAATTACTTCCAAAACAGGCTTTGTGAACTACATAACTTTAGAAATCACAAAAAAGAAAAATATTGCCTTTAAGTTTAATTTAAAAAAAAATAATGTTTTTCATAATACTATTATACAGCTACTATTGTTTCCGATTTTTTAATTTAATTAAACACGTTTATGTTCTAAACTATCTGTTATAGCACTATAAATATCATGAATTAAAATGTTGTTGAAATTTTTAATTTAAAACGCATTAATAAAGCTTAAAATTCTCTCGACCCACCTTAATCCTCATACATTTAAAAATCCATGGAAATAAAAACCAGAAATATGAATATTAAAAAAATTGTTTGTAGCAAATAAAAAAATAAGCAAATCAGCATATCGGATTGAGTAATATCGCAGTGTCAATAGTCCCTATTCGAACGCGAAAATAAATATTGCATAAAAAATCTTCAGTTTTGCGCTTTTATTTCTAACGCTATTAAAGTTGATGAAAAAAACTATATTAAACCTCCTGAGTGCGTGAAAAGCCAGGAGTGTAATGCTCAAACTACACAATATTGAAAATAAATATCTTACGGCATCAACAAACGCTTTACATGTATACAGGGATACACGGAGGTAAGTATGGAGGCAGGTAGTAAGGAGATGTTCTAACATCTCCAAAAATCCATCAAAAGGATTTGTTTGCTGAGCTGCTTGTGTACGCTACACAAATCAAGGTAGGCTTCTGATCTATGCGTCAAGACACGCGACCGCGAACCACGAACGAGATCGGGTTGCGCTACTCACTGCGTAGTATGAACTTATATTACCCCATCCAGACTACTCGCGAAGTAGGCCGAGGTTGGCCGAATGGCCAGTGTGGGCACGCACTTCGTTTCGCATTTTCATACTTAGGGTTACTTCGCGGAGCATTTCTTCGCCCTACTTTGCGAGCAGTCTCGACGGGGCTATAGGAGCACCAAATAAGTGCTGCGCCCGGTAGGCGTGGCCAGAGAACCTGATTCGCTGGTTTACTGGTCGTAGTCGCGGAACGCGGTCTCTCGGCGCGGTCGCTTAGTTTGGAATGCTACCTTTAGACTCTTAAAGGCTACATCATCAACGACCGGTGCCCACTAACGTTGCTGGAACTCTGTAGGTATCTACGCAATGTGAAAATTATTAGCACTCGTTCCCACGAGCGGTTTTTTCCGTCGGCGCGGTGCGAGTAAAACAGCACTGAAAATAAAATTCCCTGCACCGATTTCGGTAACGGTGGCCGGTTTCATTAAAACCAGGCCAGTTATGCAGGAGTAATTTTATAGTGCCCAAGTGTGTGTGCAGTATGCAAGAGCACTCTCTCTCTCATAATCCAGTGGGACGGATAACCGACACGTCTGACGAGAGATCATGCGCAGGTCCGACTTTTTACATGTCCATCCGACGCATGGATCGTCTTTCAATTCAGACAGACAATTAGGTGATCAGCCTGCATTATCCTAATTAAACTTGGAAAAAACATTTTTTGTTGTTTCAATGCGGGAATCGAACTCACGACTCCGAGTCTAGAGCCTATTCTTTAACACTAGACCACGGAGGCTGTTGCCTGCGCTATTACTCGTTATAAAATCTAACTATTATCTAATTATTAAATGGAACCATGGCAGAAATTAAATTAAATCTTAAATCGAACAAAAACAGCAAAACAAAAAGCTCGTGAGTTCGATTTTCAGCTATTGCTTCACGTGTAATACAAATCAAGACAAAGTCAATAATACAGCAATAATTAATCTATTTAATTATTTATAAGACGTTTTCACTGAATTACTGACATACAGACATACGCATTACGCACAGCCGAAACCGCTAATTGGAGAAACGTGAAATTAGGACAGTTGTTTTAATTTATAACGTAGACGCAAGTTGGAACGAATTAAGAAGGAATTTTGAAAAATTCCATCCATATAGAGGGTGAAATAGGAGTTGAAGGCTTATATGAAAATTTTCAACCCCTATTTCACCACTTTTCGAAATTTTCTAAATTCATCCCCCGGTGAATGCAATGGTCCACGCAGACGATTGTGTAAAATAATCTTTTTGAGAAAGTGAACGTTTTTCTAAACATAATATTTTTATCAGTTCGACGTACTTCTGAATAAAGTAGCAATAAACCTACCGTGTTATTTACTATTTTGAGGTAAGTAACACAGTAGGTAATTATTCAAAAGTCCAATTTTATAGTTTTTTGTTAGATGCGAATACGAACTCTCTAGAGGGATCCTGAAATTGTGTATTTTCGAATAGACACGAGTACCTGAAAAAAAATTTGTTTGATCTTCCAATTCATATTTGGCTACTCTCTAAGGATAGGTGTATATGTCACCGTAAAATTGTAAAAACCGTCAGATTGTAATATTACTAGAGATATTGTAAAAAGTTGACAGATTGTCAAATAAACATTTCTCCATACAATTGTACGCATTATTTTTCGTTATATTGTAATATTTACCGTGCCGACTGATTAAACGGCAAGTGCCCCGCGCCGCCATATTTGTTTGCTTTTTCATAATAATTATATCGAAAAATAATGCGTACAATTGTAAGGAGAAATGTTTATTTGACAATCTGTCGACTTTTTACAATATCTCTAGTAATATTACAATCTATCTGTTTTTATAATTTAACGGTGACATATATAACATGTAGACTTAATTTAAACGTAAATTTGGTGCTATATTCAGTTTTTTTTTTTACTGAAAAAGTATTTTTTGGGGCACGACCAAAATGTGATTTAGTTTATCGATGTTATTTCTGTTTCCAGTTAAAAATAATATTCAGTGAGTGTATTCTTAGTGGATTTAGTTTCAGTTGAAGCAAAAATAATAACGAATTTTATATTTCAAATTTTACTGAAATTGTATACAAAAACTAGCTGTCCCGACACACGTTGTTCTGTCTTAAATATGAACTGGAATGAATAAAAGACTACACCTACAATAAAACCTACGTCCTAGTCCTACACCTACACCTACTCTTACATCTTACACCTTTTCCAACGTTTCTCACCGTTTAAACCTTCCCTGAACTTCCACAATGACGACCTCTGTGGCTCAGTTGGTTGAGCGTGTTGGTGCTCAAGCCGGGGGTCGCGGGTTCAAATCCCGCCGAAGGAACAAAAAGTTTTCTGTGTTCCTGGGTCATGGATGTGTATTAAATATGTGTATAATATAATAAAAATCTTAAATATATGTATAGTATAAAAGTATTAAATATATTTCCGTTGTCTGGTACCCGTAACACAAGTTCTTCGAGAACTTACCACTGGATCAGATTGACGTGGTGTGAATCGTCCATAGAATAAAAAAAAAAAATATTCCAAGACCAAAATTAGCCAAATCGGTCATGCTCCTCGCGAACGGGATAAAACGTATCCTTTGTCGGTCTAAAAATCAAAAAATATTTTTTTTTATCCAAAATTGGTACAGTTATAGCTTGCGTACAGATTTTATTTTTTGCCTCATAAAAAAAAAATACGGGTTGCACTCCGGGAGTGCCGGAAGAAGTAATAACTTGAATATTAACGTTGTGCATTTTTGATATTTTGGTATGGTTAGGGAATAATTTTACACGAATTGCTTTAATTATTAGTATAAAAGTACTCTCATTTATTTGGTAAAATACAATATTCATTTATTGCGCTATCCTACACAAACATAACATGATAATTTATATTACATTAAAAATTTAACACTAGATTTTTGGGGTATATCAGGAATTTAGAATCCGATTTAGCCAAAATGTAGGGTTCATTTTCCCGATTCCAATGATACCTCACTTGAGGGGGTCTAGGTGCTAGGAAGGATTAGTTATAGCTCGAGGGAATATTTGCTTGGAGGTGAGGGGAGGGGGAGGGGAGAGGAGGGGGAGGGTTTCATGAGGGGGACAATTGGAGGTAAAGGTCAAATGTCAATGCGGTGGGGATGGTTGGTGTCAAAGGTCAATGTGTTGGGAAGGTTGGGGTCAATACGAACTAAAATAGTTTCATACTCGCGTAAACAAAGACAGGAAACAATTTCAAGTAGAATCTTACGCTTTTCCGATCAGGACACGTGACATTGTCGCGCGCGAGCTTAACATTTTTTACCCATCCCAAGAAAATTGCACAGCGCCGCTAAAGAGGTATTTACTTCAAAAAATATTCGTTTTTTAAGCTGTGTAAATACGTTGAAGAAAAGATTATTTTTCTTTAAATTGAGACGATAAATTTTATTTTATTAACCGACTTTCAAAACACAGGAGGAAGTTCTCAATGCGTGTGTATGTTTTTTTGTATGTAGATTGTAGGTATGTTACGCGATTACTCTGCCGCTTGTGGACCGTTTTTAAAATTCTTTTAACCTTTAAGTATGGACGTCATTTTTTCTTAACACTACTGTGGACGTGGAGTCTCACAGGCTCCTATATGCACAGACATTTTATTGGGGAATTTGCATATAAGATCGCTTTAAAACTGAATTAGTATTAAAGTTACGGGACTTAGCAATAAAATAACGTCCTTATATAATCAACTTTATTTTTCAAAAATTGTAGAAATACAAAAAACAAAAATTATGTCACTTTTCAGTCTAAATCTACCTAGGTTACATTTTTAGGTAATTATAACAGCCAAACTTCTTCCTATAACAGAATGAGTCTTTTTTTATCAAAATATAATATATAAGAAACCAAAAACACAAAACACGTACTTCAGGTAACAAATATAAAAAAATTGACAACAGTCTAATAACGTAAATTTATTGGCAGTCAGTGCACAATAGTTTCTTCTCCTAGGTCCTGGTCCTGGTCCTGATCTTGGTCCTGATCTTAATCACTGTCACTTTCATGATTTTGTAGCAGTTCAGAGTGCAATATAAAAAAATCTTCAATATTCTCTTCATTGTCAGACTGATCCGAGGCTAGCAACAACTCACTCACTTCTTGTTCGAAAGATGGATCTCCTGCACTTAAAATTTTACTCGCAGAACCCTGAGCAGAACTCTTAGATGGTATTTTTGATTAAAAACTACCGGCTTTATTGTTTTTTGAGATTTTGTACTAGAAAATGTGGAATAAACATAATCGCCCATATAAATTATATTATAGGGCAACAATGGACGTGTAGCCTGACAGGCTCCGGTCAATATTTTCATGGTCATTACTTACTTGATATTAATCGGAAGATGCAACCTCCAACCTCGTTGGTAGTTTTACAACTAAAACAAAAGCTACTGAGCCACTTAACCGCGGGGAGTGGGTGGAAGTAGGTAAAACTAAGAAAATGAAAACATCGAGTAGCCTGTGAGACTCCACGTCCATACTTAAAGGTTAAAATTCTTTTTGAATTTTAAAGGGTTGAAGTTGAAAGGTTTGAATTGGTCCTATTATCATCAAATGGTAGACCTGGTGATAGGATCCATGAGTAATCAGAGAAGTCCTCAAAATGTGTAGGGACACCTATAGTGATTTTGACTTTTTTTTAAGTAACTTAAGCATATGCTACCAAAAACTACAAAAGTACGTTGGTATAATATTATTATACATATTTTGGATATATATTTGTACATTATTTGGGTCGTTACTGTTTTCCTTCACCGTTAGAGCGTTTGTATAATGTACTTCAGATCTAAAAAAGTCTCGTTGGTACACGCCACAACCTAGGAATCGAACATGCACTCTCTCGAGTGCGTATCAAACGGTGTTACTAGTAGGCCACGAATATATAATTAAGCTCTTATAAACAGATTTAATCATATCTAATACATAATATACTCCCCACACCGATTTCGGTGACGATGGCCAGTGTCATTAAAATCAGGCCAATTACGCAGGAGTAATTTTATAGTACCCAAGTGTATGCGCAGTACATAAGAGCACTATTCTTAATAGATGCAGGTCCGACTTTTTACATGCCCATCCGACTCATGGATCATCTTTCTTGTTAGACGATTAGGTGATCAGCCTGTATTGGAAACAACATTTTTTGTTGTTCCTTTTTAAATTTAACCAAACTTGGAAACAACATTTTTTGTTGTTCCAATGCGGGAATCGAACCCACGACCTCCTAGTCGAGAGTAAAGCTCTAACCACTAGACTACGGAGGCTGTTAAATTGTATCTAAATAGATATATAGCAACCTTCATCTTCACATAGTATTATCAGATACTCTTCCCAAGATTGTCACAAATATTTATTCCGTCACTATTTTCTTAACGCGTTGACATAAAAACGTCAACTACCCGTAAAATGGAGCCGTATTTGTCGCACGCAAGTTGATTGACAAAATACGAGAAGATTCGAGGTCTAGCCTCGATGTGTTCTGATATAATCAGGTTCGAAGCGCTGTCAATGTTACTAAATTGGTTGGTATCGACATTTTTATAGTAGAAACATGGAAATCTGTCTTATACAAATAGCGTTCACTGTCAAAAGAAAACAAAAACTTGCCTGATTAAGTATCTTTAAGCTAGAAATAATGACATGCCCAATTACAAAAAAATCTTCATTTTTTTTTCTTTTTCTATTTCATCCTACAACTGTTTATTTTATTAACTGCACATGTACTTTTGCATTTTCCGGTATAATATGTTACCTTTGGGAAAATATATACTGATTTAAAACAAATGTATGTTCTCTATTCAATAAAGCAATTTAATATTATTATGATTGCCTCTCCCAACTAACATTTTGGCGCTAAGGGAAACCTTATAAACGACATATAAGAGCTCTGACAATAGCTTTGGACTCTACTGCGGCGTTAGGAATAAATAATTAAAGTTTCAAGAGGCATAATAGAAATAAAGGAAAAATATATAACTTAAGGTGCTAACTTGGAGTTTGTCAGAACTTTTGTATAACTTACTCTTACATCTTTAGGAAACGTAAAATACTAGAACCAATTGTAAGGTGTCTGCTAATACTTTCAAACGGTTAAAGTTCTTAAATGGAGTTAGTCAATACCTTGTACCACCTAACGAGTTCTATGGAGCCCTAAGAGCTAAAAGAAAGTTATAGTAGTGATAACTATTTGTATTATAGAGCTATAGAAGTTAAAGAAGTGATAACTATAGGTATTATAGAGCTAGATGCTGCAAGTGTCAGAAACCACCTTTAAATCATTACAGGTTGTATAATAGGATTTACTCCCACATTATAAAAGTCCAAGTGGCATTAAAAAGTTATCTATATTTTTTTTAACACTCCGTTGGGAATAAAAGAGTTATTAGGAACCTTATTTAATGTAGATTTTACGCCATTAAATAAACATAACCTATAAAATTTTAAAAGTAAATTTATGGTCAAAATATTATTTTTCGACTTATTGATTTACATTATTTACTGTTTTCAATTATAATACACATAGACGTACTGAGAATTGTTATTTACAACCACAACTAAAATAAAAAAAATGCCGTGGCAGTGATTTATTTTACCTAATAATATGAAATGTTGTTTATTTTTGAGGCGCTTCAAAATTGAGATGAAAACTAGTATATATTATCACAGAATACTTATCACCGCAAGGAGAATCCATTATTATGAAACCGATAGTATATAAAATTATTAATTGATGTCGGCCATGATTGTCGGCCATGAATATGCGCACTGCTATTATATTTTATCATTTTTGACGGTAATAGAAACGTAAAGTAAAAAAAAAACTTTGGGTGATGTTTATTACTACCAATATACAATCGAGCTTTAAATAGTATCGTAGGGGCACTCATATGTTGTTAAAAAAGCTAATTGAGTGAATTTTATAAATTATTTATTACTAAAGGGTGCAGTTGTAACCTGTGTATAGCTTATAATACACCTAAAATAGTGAATACTACTTCAATATCACTATTGTAACTCTTTATTCCAACCTTTTTATCACTTTTGTACAACTATTATGTCACTTTAAGCTCTAAAATTGTGGGCCCAATCGAGGGTTATAAGATAGCTATAGCGCGCTATACCACTAGTTGTTAGACCTTTTATATAACCTTAGGTTTTTAAGTTTCTCTTAAATAGCTCATTTAGCGCTTATTCTTATTACCAAAATGTTAGTTGGGCTTTTTAATGTACATCAATTCTATGATTGTTATGATTTATTTTACTCGCCACCAACGCAAAAATGAGTGTCTGTATGTCTGTCTGTGACATCATAGCTCTTAAACAAAAGATCCGATTAAGATACGCTTTTTTAAAGGTGACGTAAGAGAGACTATTCTTAGCTATATCATCCATCCATCATCCTCAGCTCACTCAATGGTTAAAAATTCAGGGGTAACTTTTTTATTTTTAAAAATATAATACTCAATTGCATATTTGGCCAATTGGAACCTTAATAATTGCCAAAGCTACTCGAATTTAAGAAATTCAGTATGGTGATACGACAATCACACAATCAGCTATAAAGACAGCAGGTACCATTCAATTGAACACCGCCATACAAAAGCAATTTGGAAGAAAACACGTTGTTGCCTACAACAGCTACAACCAACAAACTGTTATAGAAGCTTTTAGTGTGACCGTAGATTAATAAAGTTATAGACATGGCATCAAAAACCACTTCAAAAAAGTGTACCTACCTGTTGAAGAATCTGATTCACTTTATTTGTGTCACTTTAGTGCGTCGGAAAGAAACTTAGTTTATATAATATAGCGACCCGCCCCGGCTTCGCACGGGTACAATACTGATACTAATACTACAGAATGTCTTTAAACCTCTGACAAAACGGAAATTCAGTCAAAAGTTCAAAACAAACAGAAACAAATTAATATACCTAGGTACCTACTAAAACTCAATGAAATAAGTAGGTGGGTATACTTTTATCGTATTAAATACCTATACTCTTCAGGACTAACAATACAACAAACACTAAATAAATAGGTATTCAAGTAACTATCCATCATAGTTACAACGAACACAAAACAAATAAAATTACCCAATAATCTAAACTCCGCACGCGCCTTAGTGACACCCACTTCGCAACGGGCCGTGCAGCAGAAATCGTAATATTGTAATTTCGCCATAACTTCAAAACCAAACATCCAATTTGAATCATTTAAATACCAAATATTATCTACATAAACTGTACTTAGTGATGAAATAATTTATTTTGATAAAGATTAATAGCATGAGTAAATTAAACGCGTTTAAATATAGTCCAAAAATAATTCAAGATTTCTAAATAAAAAAATGGTTGTTGTGCCTCACTCGACATAGATAGGTATAGTGTGTCGCGGACTTTTTTGTAGATATTTATAAGATCTACAATTAATTAGAACATTTTATGGTTCTATCTTTTATAGTTTAGGCAGCGTACGCAAAATAAATAACTTTTCTGGTTGATTTTTTACACCTTGTGTCCGAAAAACCCAAATATCTTACGGAACCCTATTTTTTCCAAAATAAAATTTAGCCTATGTTACTCGTGGATAATGTAGCTTTCGAATGGTGAAAGAATTTTTGAAATCGGTCCAGTACTTTTTGAGCCTATTCATTACAAACAAACAAACAAACAAACATACAAACAAAGTTTTCCTCTTTATAATATTAGTGTAGATGTCACCGTAAAATTGTAAAAATCGTTAGATTAGTTAGAGACGAAACCCGTTAACGGTTCAACCAATCAGCGCGCGAGTTGTGTTCCGTTCTACAATTTGACGAGTGTCACTTATATTATAATATAACGAAAAATGATACGCAAAGTTGTAAGCAGAATGTTTATTTGATAATCTGTTGATATTTTACAATAATCACTAGTTATATTACAATCTAACGGTTTTAACAATCTTACGGTGACATAATATATAAGTATTAAAATATGTTATTATGTAAATTGCGCTCGCGGAGAACATATAATTTCGTACATTGATTCGTCGCTACTGTCTTGTCTCTTTTACTCGCGCATGAATTGCTATCGTGCTCATACCGTAAACATGTGTGAACGCGATAGCAATATACTCGTATACGAGTGAAAGAGACAAGTAGCGATTAGTCAATGTACGAAATTCTACGTGCTTCGATCTTTTCAGTAGTAGGTACTTAGTTAAAATCTGGTTTACACGTTAACCAAGTAAATCGTTTTGAAAGTGGAAATTTCTTTAGGCACATTAATTTTTGTATTCACATAACATATTCACTGTATATTTCGTTCCGATTCAATTTGATCTAAATGTTAGCAATAAATTGACAACATTAATGTTTCATGGCATTTATTTATTACAAGGTGAATAAATCGTGTTTAAATTGGTATCATTATAATAGCCGCTCATTTTGAGATTTCCTTACGTTTATTTCTCACATTTATGGGCGGTATCCATACTCCTTTTTTCATTTATATATCTACCTGTGCTATTAATTTATTATAATTATTCTTACCTACAACTATTCATAATATTATTTATCTTTTTGTTTTTTATTTCAAATCATGCGTCCAATATGTTTACCTATTTTACGCATGTCACATCTACCCAATTGAGTCATCTATGACGTTTTCGAATAACGGGTTTTATTTTTAAAATCGATTTTATACCGAAAAATGCAAGTGTACGAAAATAACAACACTGCAAATGGTACACCGCGCATAGGTATTTCACTAAAACTCCAAACAAATGCAGAATACATTAAAAATAAAGACTTACAAAATATACTAGTTAAGACTCTCATTTGATTAAAACATTTCACTTTTTATTCTAAACTAGGGACAAATAAGTCCCGTTACACACGTTGTTTTGTCTAAAGTAGAAACCTCTAATATTTTGCACTGTTTAAACCTTCCCTGAACTTCCACAATTATTTCAAGACCAAAATAAGCCTAATCGGTCCAGCCGTTCTCAAGTTTTAGCGAGACATGGAAATTGCTATCCATTTTTATGTAATACTACTCGTAGCTATCCCGGCAAACTTCGTACCGCCTTAGAAGTTAGAATTAAATTTGTTGACGCACTTACAGCAGCGCCACCTACCGGGTCCAGTTGTAAATCTAAACCATTCTCAAATCTACATGAACACATACAAAAAAAATCATCAAAATCGGTCCAGCCGTTTGGGAGGAGTTCAGTGAATAACACGCATAAAATAAAGATAATAACATATTTAAAATATAAGAGACTAGCGACCCGCCCCGGCTTCGCACGGGTACAATGTAAATTTCTGTATAATCTATGGGTACAATACCGATACTAATACTGCGGCTACCTCATAGATCTAAACTCACCTTCCGCACGCACACCCCCACCTTGGTGACGCCTACTTCGCAACGGGCCGTGGAGCAGAAATCGTAATATATTAATTTCGCCATAACTTCAAAACCAAACGTCCAATTTTAATCATTCAAAGACCAAATATTATCTACATAAACTGTACTTAGTGATAAAATAATTTATTTTGATAAGGATAAATAGCATGCGTAAAATAAACGCGTTTAAATGTAGTCCAAAAAAAATCAAGATTTCTAAATAAAAAAATTGTTGTTGTGCCTCACTCGACATAGATAGGTATAGTGTGTCGCGGACCTTTTTTGTAGATATTTATAAGATCTACAGTTAATAAGAACATTTTATGTTTCTATCTTTTATAGTTTAGGCAGCGTACGCAAAATAAGTAACTTTTCTGGTTGATTTTTTACACCTTGTGTCCGAAAACCCCCAATATCTTACGGAATCCTATTTTTTTCCAAAATAAAATTGAGCCTATGTTACTCCTGGATAATGTAGCTTTCGACTGGTGAAAGAATTTTTTAAATCGGTCCAGTACTTTTTGAGCCTCTTCATTACAACCAAACAAACAAACAAACAAACATACATAAAGTTTTCCTCTTTATAATATTAGTGTAGATAATTTGGGTACACTAACTAAAAACTTATAACATCGCTAGAGGTATTAGACGTACAGGTGCTCCCTTACCGCATTTGCATGTAATGTAACGTTATAGATTCGACTTTGAGCGTTACATTACAATACTACCTCATTAACTGACGAAAATTCGCGTGTAATGTAACGTTTTTGAGCGCCAAGCGGACTTATGTAATGTTTGGATATGTAACATAACATTACACGTGAATATTCCAGGTGAGGAAGCACCTTAATGTATAACCTCAGCTATAGTTTCATAAAAACTGATGAAATTATACCAAATATGACGTTTTTAACGAATAGTTATTGGTAGATAGGTTATTGAAACCGGCCGTAAATTAGCTTGTGTAACAATGAAGTTACAATTCACATACTTTTTTTCGTACATTATGTATGAAATATGTATAATGTATATATCACATATTAGCTTCAAAATTACATTAGCCGTTGGCTAAAATATGAATGATTGCCGCTATACAATACACAACGACACAAGTTCGGCGCACGACACCCCGGGGTATAGAACTTCAGAGGCCCCGGTCGATCTTAATTAATTAACGATGTCGCCTAACTCCAGTACAAACAGTCAACTAAGAAGGCCTTATTTTAGTAGGTAGTCTGGGTACCGCGGCGACACGTGCCGACTACCGAGTTACTCAAAGATTGAAGATCGCGAGGTCAAACATACATAATAGGAAACATGCATGCATTTGTTTCCAAACAGCAAAATTTTTATATTTTCCGCAAGGCATCCAATCAACATAAATAGGGACCAAAAATGTAAGAGTACAGTAACCACTTGCTGAATTAAAAAGTAACATCACTAAGAAGGACTAAAAAAATGACGACTCTTTTGCTATGATTGTAAAATGAAAATTATTACTACTAGGTACTAAATGTATAAATCCTTTTGTTAGTTGTGACATGAACCCCCTCACAAATAAAAATATTTATACAATGGATTAGCAATTGCTCTTGTCTGTCAAGCTACTTTTCCCACGTATCAGACAATGACAAAACATTGTATTGCTTGTCCACTGTTTAAATATTTTTAATATTAAGTGGGTTATTGTTTAAACAATTATATTGTATAAAATCAAATTTGTATATTTTAACTACGAACAACAGCCGTGACGTCACTCATGCTACGTTAGTGATATAATATATTATTTGCTCGTGCTTCGCATAATTTTTTGAATAGATTTGATTTGAGTGAATAGATTCCGTCAATGGTTGATCGTAGATTTTCCATTGCGAAGATAATATTTACTGGCTTATTGTAAACTTACCGAAAAGCCAATAAAAATAACTATGCATGTTTCCCATTGCAAAAATGCGTCGATACGCAGCACTACGTTTTAAAGATAGCTATTCAAAATTGAACTTTATTCACTACACAAAAATATACACAGCTCATTTAACATCAGTCATACACTGTACATGCGCTGTGCAGCACGGTGCACCCTGGCATTCAAACTCGTACAATGAAACATATCTTCTTGTGTAATAACTAATGAGTAATGGCTAAAAAATAAAATTTAATTTTTAATAGCTACCTTCAAAAGTATTTTTTTTTGTATTTTTTTCATAAACTGCGTAAATTATATTGCCTATGTTATCCCGCCCATTATTGCGAATCTTTTGACACTTCATTCATTAAAATCAGTAGTTTAGGCGCTCAGGTGAAACAAACTATCGCTATAACCTCTCTCTTCTCGAAGATACTGGAGTCCATTATCAATAGACAGCTCCTTCGATACTTAGACGTTCAGCAGTTGCTAAGCGACAAACAGTACGGGTTCCGTAAAGGTCGCTCGGATGGTGATCTGCTGACGTACCTAACTCATCGTTGGGCACAGGCGATCGAGTCTAAGGGAGAGGCATTGGCTGTAAGTTTGGACATAGCGAAAGCCTTTGATCGGGTTTGGCACAAAGCGCTTCTTTCGAAGCTTCCTTCCTATGGGCTCCCCGAGAAATTATGCAAGTGGGTCACGAGTTTCTTAGCAGACAGAAGCATAAGGGTCGTAGTCGACGGTGAATGCTCGGATACTCTGTCTGTTGATGCTGGTGTCCCACAAGGCTGTGTGCTATCACCTACCCTGTTCATACTGCATAATATCAATGATATGTTACAAACCAATGACATTCATTGCTATGCAGATGACAGCACGGGTGATGCCTTATATACCGGCCACGCGAACATCTCTCGACAAAATGTCATTGAGAGTCGAAACAAACTTGTCTCTCAAATTGAAAATTCATTGGAGATGATATCTGAATGGGGTAGACTTAACTTAGTCCAATTTAACCCCTCTAAGACACAAGTTTGCGCGTTCACCGCTAAAAACTTACCAATGGTCGTATGTCCTCGTTTTGAAAGCATACCCATAACTGTCTCCTCCAACATTGGAATACTTGGTGTTAACATATCGAGCGAGGCCCAGTTCCGATATCATCTGGAGGGCAAGGCCAAGTTAGCCTCCAAGAAGCTTGGTGTGCTGAACAGGTCAAAGCAGTATTTCAGTCCGGTCCAACGCCTACAACTTTATAAGGCGCAGGTTTGGCCTCACATGGAATACTGTTCTCATCTCTGGGCAGGGGCACCAAAGTACCAGCTTCTCCCTCTGGATCGTATCCAACGTAGGGCCGCTCGAATTGTCAACTGCCATAGTGTTTCAAACAGGCTTGACTCCTTAGAGCTATGTAGAGATGTAGCATCGCTCTGCATCCTCTATCGGTTATATTACGGGGAGTACTCCGAGGAATTGTTCGGACTTATACCTGCTGCAACTTTTCGCCACCGTTCCATGCGACAAAATATTTATCATCCTCATCACCTTGATGAGTGGCAGTCCTCCACCGTGCGCTTTACCCGAAGCTTTCTGCCGCGCACTGTAAAACTCTGGAATGAACTGTCGCCAGCAGTATTTCCGGACCATTATGACCTGCAAACCTTCAAGAAGGGAGCGTATTCCCTCCTAAAAGGCCGGCAACGCACTTGCAACTTCTCTGATGTTGCGGTACTTACCGATGTCAATGTAATTTTAATTTAGTGACTTTCTATTGGATTAGCTCGGACACGCACTAGTACCCCTGAGGGGCAATTCTGCTAAATAAAACCTGCATTAAAACAATTACATCAAGTCCCGATATGCTAAAACTCTCAAATGGTGTTTTTATGATCGTTAAACCAACGTGAAACGCGTTCTGATTGGTCGAAAGGTCATAAAATCCGTTTATGATAACATGTCGATTCACTTTCAATCCAAACAAAATAAAATTAAGTCTACTTTAAATACGAGAATTGAGGTTCAGATTTCACTACGATGTCAATATAATTTTGATTTAGTTTTTCCTATTGGATTAGATCGGTCACGCACTAGTACCCCTAGTGTTGCAAGTGTCCATGGACTCGATAAATTATCAGGCGATCCGTCAGCGCGTTTCCCGGTGAATTCCATAAAATCCTACTAATATTATAAATATGTGAAATTTTGTGAGTATGGATAGATGGGTGGATGGATGTTTGTTACTCTTTCACGCAAAAACTACTGAACGGATTTAGATTAAAGGTACGGTAGTAGCTTAGGCTCTGGATAACATAGGATACTTTTTATCCCGAAAAAGAGTGTTCCTTTGGGATACTGTATTTACGTGGGCGGAGCCGCGGGCAACAGCTAGTAGTTATATAATATCTGATAGAAGCAAATTAGGTTATGAGAAATTGGTACAAAATTCAATTGCGATATCTGACCTAAATATACCTACTAATTAACAGGTAAAGTAAACGCTTGTAATAATATTATGAAATAAATCTCCATATTAAAATTTCAATTTCCATGATACAAAACGTGAATACTTCATTAGTGCGAAAATATACCAAACATAAAATATAGGCTTTAGATAACATGAAATGCTTTTTATTTAATTGTATTAACCGTATATAATAATAACTCCCCCACACCGATCTCGGTGACGGTGGCCGGTTTCATTGAAACCAGGCCAGTTACGCAGGAGTCATTTTATAGTGCCCAAGTGTGTGCGCAGTACACAAGCCCCCTTTCTATTCTTTTACTCGCATAATCCAGTGAGACGGATAACCGATACGGCTGACGAGAGATCAGGCGCAGGTCTGACTTTTACATGCCCATCCGACGAAAAGTTGATCTAACCAAACTTGGAAACAACATTTTTGTTGTTCCAATGCGGGAATCGAACCCACGACCTTCGTGTCGAGAGCCAACGCTCTAACCACTAGGACCATGGATGCTAAGCCGTATATTATGTGCATATAAAGCCTAGTTTTGATGTTAAGTTTAGCCAGTATGGATGTGTTAGTTCGGAAATCAGTCCAAGGTATTTGGAACATTTTTCCCCAATACCACATTTCGAAGGCATCGATACGTCTGCGTTCTGCAGACTTCAGAGTCCGTGTCTCAGACCCGTAAAGGAAAAAGTGCCAATTAGCGCCTCACAAAACATATATTGACGAACGATTAATAAAAATCATTGAACGCGTTTATCGTATGTAACGACCTTACAAGGACAAAAAATATCATTCTGTATCGTATTTTCTATCTCAAGGGTTTTAAAACATTACGCTTTTTCGTTTTGAACATTTTCCTTATACGCGAACCGAAACAAAAACTCGAATATTCACTACCCATTCAAAACGTGAAACGAGTTTCCATTGAAAATTAACAGTACTAGATCTGAAACTAGACCCTTCTTTAGTTAAAACCGGAACGGTTTAACCTTTTACACGGTAATTCAGGTTTAACCAGACATTGTTATATGCAAAATTTATCCTGCCATTTCCTCGAATTTCAAACTTTATCGCTCTGTAAATAGGGTGCATTATGAATAAGTTTGTTAGCACCATTCACGAGTCTTTATTGGAGTCCTTTCATCTCAGTCCTTTGCAGCGGCAATTATAGTTAGCAAGGCCTGGGGATTTTATCATTAAGTGTTCTCTAGGTATTTACCGGTTATGCGGAAGTCATTTGTTTGGACAAACCTGTCGAATTCGTTAAGCTAGGTAGTGGCACTAGCATTTCGCAGGTTCAAGTTTCGCTTTTCAGTGGGGTTCATTTTGTTGCCTGTTAGATCAAGCTAAAACGTGTTCGGCGGACATTACTCTCATTTCAATCTGGAAAAGTGATGTTGCAATAATTATTATTGTGTCATAAAGCATGTATAAGCTTAAAATTTCTCATTTATATTAAGGTTGTATGGGGCAGATTTTTTCTGGTGAAAACGAACACATCTTTTTTGTCTTGCCATCTTCACACTAGTTAAATCATGCCCTAACTGACAATATTGATTTTTGGTTGTCGACTAACGGCCCGTTTCAATAACCTATCTACAAATAAAATATTATAAATGTGAAATTTTGTGAGGATGGATGGATGGATGTTTGGATGGACGGATGGATGTTTTCTTGATGATGTATTCTTTCACGCAAAAACTACTGAACGGATTTTGATGAAATTTGGTACCTACCCATGGAAGTAGTTTAGACTCTGGATTTAAATATAGGCTACTTTTTATCTCGAAAAAGTACAGTGTTCCCGTGGGATACTGTATTTACGCGGAGCCGCGGGCAAAAGGTAGTCTACCAATAACTATTTGGTAAAAACGTCGTCATTCAATAATTTGTCGGTTTTTTTATTATATTTTTAACAGTTATTGGAAGATAGGTTATTGAAACGGGCCGTTGGTCGGATTAAAATGGTAATTAAAGTGACGGACTATTCGCAATCGGAACAAAGGTATCGATATGAAATTGAACGTGAACTATTGTTCCTTATGGTTAATACTAAATAGTATTTACCTTAAGAAACCATATTTCACGTCCGATTTCGTATCAGAGGGAAATTTATAGAACCGATCCCACTTCTTCGCGTGCTATCAGTAATAATGTAGTCATTATTATAGGAAATCGCATGTCGACTCAGATCCACATTTATACGGTCTAGAATCTAATGTATCGACAATTTTATTAAACTCCCTCCTTGTCACCCTTATTTCCTATGCACAAAGATCCATTTTTGCTCTGTTGGTTCAACAAGGGTATAGTTTATTGGCTTACGAATAGCGTTTCTGTTACAGCGATGTGTTCCGTTTGTATCATTGGATTTATTGTCGGCATACGAAGCCTGTATTTCATTAGCTATATATTTTATGTTCGCGTCATTATTTGCAAATGCATTTTCCTGTAGAAAAAATTAGACCAGAATCTTTTTCCGGAAAATATTTTAAAAAATATATTCCAACTCAAGAGTTTGTATTACATTGTTCGAGTCTTAAAAGAACAGGCCGACTATTTTTAAGTAAATATTGATGTGTTATGAATGAATGAATGAGTGATGACAGTAGCTTTAACCATCGTATAAACGCCAAATAGCCAATAATTTAGGAAACAGTTAAACGTAATTTATCAATAACTAGTTGTTGTCCGCGGCTCCGCTCGCATAAATACAGTATCCCACGGGAAAACTATACTTTTTTGGGATAAAAAATAGCCTATGTTTTAAGCTAAAGCTACCACCATACCAAATTTCATCAAAACCTGTTCAGTAGTTTTTGCGGGAAAGAGTAACAAATATCCATCCATCCATCCTACTAATATTGAATGGATGGATTTATGGATGTTCTTTAATATTTTAGAACATAGGTAGGTACTATTGTTCTATCATCAATAGTTTCCGCCTTTACACCTTGGGTTATGTTACTAAAGTTTTAGTAAGGATCCCTAGTCTTTTCTAGCAATAAATATTTATAGCCTATGTTACTCAGTACAGGGTGAATGTAGCTTTCTAATTGTGAAAGAATTTTTAAAATCGGCAAGTAGTTTTTGATTTTATTAATGAATAAACTCAAAAACTACATGCCGATTCACACAAAAATACAAATCTTTCTTTTTTACAATATTAGTGTAGATATAATACATAATACTATAGAGATCTGCATTTTCTAAAGTTAAAGTTTTTTGAAGATAGAAAAATAGTTTATGCCACGATAATAGGTAAAATATATGAACTTATCGTCTCTCGTATTCAAATCACAAATTTTCTTTACTTTGACTTATTCTTCTTCCTACATGTAAATAGTATGCATACATAATATCCTAAGAGCAATTTGTAGACAGAACTCTTATACAAGCATGACCGACCCGTGTTTGCCGATAGATGAATGGTCCAAATAGGAATGAATTAATGTGTAGAACTGAAAACTATTTTTTTTTAAGTAACCCCCTAAATTTTCAAGTAGTGATGATGATGATAGTAAATTATAGCTAACACTTTCAATCATGTAAGATTTCAAACGAAAAAAACTAGCTAACGAACTTTGTTCGCAGGTCCACTTCCTGAGGATGCTCCGGGTTCGGGGTGAAACGCGCGTCGAGTTTTACAACCTGCATGGTGATGTGGGGCTTTGCACGATCTTGCTGACATTGTTCCTTGTGTGAGGGTGGTTAGCAGTGTGGAAGGAGGAAGGTGCTTTACGCCTGCTAATGTGTGCAATCATACATATTTTGCTTACAGGTTGTGGGTATTAATTGGCGGAAAATTGTTTTAAATTATAATATTAATTAATTGTATGAAAAAACTAAATCAATATCGATATACTCGTTCGGGAGCTACGATATAGACACATTAGACAGACACTTCAAAACTTTTACACTTCACTGTTTTCGTCGGGAGTTAAAAAGAGGTCATCTAGATATTTACTACATTTACACATTGTTAGGACGGATAATTCAGTAGGTACAGCAATACGCCGAGCACAGAATATAGCACAATGAGCATCGACATAATAATATTATTTTTGAATCCTTCGTTCAATTTTTTACATAATAATGAATTCACATAGATATTATGTAAGTTAATAAAAATGTTATTAATACGTGTACGTAAACGAGAATTTTAAGGAATATTGTATGAAAATTTTGTTACTTTTACATCCGCTAGAGGCGCTTTCATGGTTTTCATACAATATTTCTCGCTTACGTACAATATAACGATACCGCAAAATGTTCCTGCTTGGGATACTGGTATATATTTTTGTTGTAAGTTGAATGCTACTAAGAGTATTCCAAGTTATTATTTTTCCAAGTTGTATTATATTTGTATTCATTTCAATTTTGATCCGTTAAATTGTTCTGGTCGAGGCCACTTTGCCTTACTGGACCTGAGCCTGGACAAGCCATTGAGGTCAAATGTTCACAAACCCTATACACTACTTACTCTGTGACGTCAACGATACGGCGCGGTGCGGCGGCACTCGTATGCGCTGCGAGGTGTAAATAAATTTATTCCTGACATAAAACTCCAGTGCCTTGGCGACCGAGCAAAGCACGGTATTTCGTGGCCTCGTAATTTTTATTTCGTTGACATATTTTAAAATAATATTTATTTTATTCATTTAGTTTGTTGAATGGGTGCTAACCATAGATATATAATATTAAAAAGAGGGTGCTAACGGAAAGAATCGCGATGTGGAGCCACCATGGGATGACGTGGAGTACTAATTAATTTGTTATTACATTAGTAATAACAAATTAGCGATCGCACATCGGTTTGTTAGTATTTTTTGATCAGGATCACTTAGGTATTATGAGTAACTTTTGAAATTGCACTTTCAACAGTACCAGTTCGTAGCAGGAAAATTATTTCAACCTAGTAATAGTGTAGTAATATTTATTAATATGTGGTAGAGATTGTTGAATGATGTTTGGCATATATTATAAACTTAGTGTACTTGTACGATATATATACCTATCTTTTTCTCGCGGATCCACCCGTGTAAATATAGTATCGGATATTCCATGGGAATCCTGTACTTTTTCGGGATAAAGAGTAGCCTTTATGTCTTAATCCAAAGCCTAAACTACTACCATGATAAATTTCATCGAGATCCGTCCATTAGTTTTTTCGTGAAAGAGTAACAAACATCCATCCTTACAGACTTTCACATCCTACTAATGTTATAAAACTAGCTGTTGCCCGCGGCTCCGCCCACGTAAATACAGTATCTCTCGAGAACCCTGTATTTTTTGGGATAAAAAGTAGCCTATGTTTTAATCCAGGGCCTAAACTACTAAGATACAAAATTTCATCAAAATCCGTTCAGTAGTATTTTCCGTGAAAGAGTAACAAATATCCATCCATACATCCTCACAAACTTTCACTTTTATAATATTAGTAGGATGTGAAAGTTAGTGAGGATAGATGTTTGTTCCTCTTTCAAGCAAAAATTATTGAACGGATTTCGATGAAATTTGGCATGGTATTATTTAAGGCCCTGGATTAAAACATTGGCTATTTTTTATCCCAAAAAAGTAGTATTCCCGAGGGATACTATATTTACGCGGGCCGAGCCGCGGGCAACATCTAGTTTATAATAGTAGTAGGATTACATAATATTAAATTAAATACCCATTTGAGCTGCGGAAATCTAGCAAATAATGATCAATCATTGACGCGCTCTAAACTCTTAATACTCCAGAGATATCGTAGCTTTGAGCGATCACTAGCTAGTCAAAGGTTAAGGTGGTTCGTTTCCCATACAAAAAAACAATGGACATTAATTAGGTAATTTCATACTATTACTACATAAATTTATATGCACATCTATTTATTTTGCAATACAATTGTCGCAAAATACATTTAAAATACTTTATTTCACACAGAAGTCACATTTTTATTGAATTTTCGACAAAATGTGACATAAGTTACAAATGTCACTTTTTGTCGAAAATTCAATAAAAATGTGACTTCTGTGTGAAATAAAGTATTTTAAATGTATTTTGCGACAATTGTATTGCAAAATAAATAGATGTGCATATAAATTTATGTAGTAATAGTATGAAATTACCTAATTAATGTCCATTGTTTTTTGGTATAGGAAACGAACCACCTTAAACTCATTGGTTAAACTAAAGCAAGAACTAAATAGCGGCCAAGTGCGAGTTGGACTCGCACACGTAGGGTACCATTATACCAATATTTTACCTGTTTATTTAATACTAGTTTTTGCCCGCGACTTCGCCCGCGTGAAGTTCGGTTTCCATACAAAATTTTAACCCTCTTTTCGCCCTCTTAGGAGGCGATTTTTCAAAGATCCTTTCTTAGCGGATGCCAACGTCATTACAACTATCTGTATGCCAAATTTCAGCATAATCCGTTCAGTAGTTTTGCATTAAAGAGTAACAAACATCCATCCATCCATCCGTCCATACATCCTCACAAACTTGCACATTTATAATATTAGTAGGATTTCGTTATTTCTGTACGATGTTTTGTATGTAAGCGCTATTTATAATTTAGGTATATCTATAACTCTTGAACTAACAAAGTTATCTAAGCTATTATAGTTTTCACATGCCATTTTTCAGATTTTACATACCATCCGTTTAGCTTTTAGAGAGACAGAGGTTGGCCATGATACACGATACTTTTAGGCAAAGCTAATATAAGGAGTCTATAGTCCATGATGACCTGCAATTTTAGCCTATACCAACCTATCTTGTTTTAACAAGACAATGACGCAGCAGACACCTTCTAGAAGGACCGAACAGTCCTTAAATTTCCATTTAATATAGTGTTAACATATGCTAAGAAGGTTATCCATTTATAAGGCTAATAATGGAAATCCGGGCTCGGCTGACATCCTGATGTAAATGTAGGGACGACGTTAACAAATGGGTGCTGGCCACTGGATAGCTATTGGCAAATAATCGCCTCCAATTGGAACTATTTATAACCGAACAACGGTTTTACTAATATGCAAATCCGTAAGTGTGTATCCGATAATAATTATTGTCGGATTTCCATGCTCAAAAGAAACATGTACCGCATAATGTCCATGATGATAGTAGTTTTGTAAATGAAAATTTCTATCAATATTTTCTTATCTTCTGAGACGTAAACCTTATTTTTTATACAATCCTGTACAGAAGTTATTTTCACTTTTAAAAATAAACATCCGCAGCACGATCGCGTCAAGTCATTCCAAGTAATGTTCCGCAAAGCGAAATGTAAATTACTTAGCAATTTCGTTGCAATAACCTCTATCGCCTCCATTTTCAACGTCGATCAGTGAGTCCAACTCTTAATAACTTCCCTCTAATAGACACACGAATTTTCTACATGCAATGTGGTATTTTGTGCTGCTATGGTTTTGGTGTAAATTTTAACGTTTTACGATATACTCGTATAAGGTTCGGTAAAATCAATTACGGGTATTTTTGGCATATGATCTATTGCTTATGTAAGGACATTTAAGCAGAAATATAATTGTCATACTAGAAAAAAAATCTTTATATGGGCGAGTTTGCGTTTTGCAGCGAGTCACCCATTCTTGAGATGATTTGTTAGTTGTTTTAAACACTTACGGATTTTGTCGCGGTGCACTTTTCTTTTGCCCGACGTTTCGGCTACTTTCCAGCAGCCGTGGTCACGGGAGGACCGAGGTGTCAGTTGTCCTATTTGTTGAAGTTGTTCAAACTACCCGAAGATTCTTCAATTATTATTTATGTTCCGATCCACGCAAAACATACTAACAGTATCTTGAAGCCGCGGTGGTTTTGACCTGAATTTTATTTTATTTATCACTGGATCCCAACTAGATGGCAGCACCCAGCCATCTTCTCGGTTAAAATTAGGGTACTTTTTAATTTCTATAGCCTCGCGTATCATTCTAGGGCGATAACGTTGTTCCTTTGCCAGTACTTGTGGCTTATCAAATCTTATGTAATGGCGAGGTTGATCCAGTGTGTGTTCGCAAATTGCAGATTTGTTGTTGCGATGTGTTCCTTAATGCGGGTTTTAATTGATCTTTTTGTTTGCCCTATATAGGATAGACCACAGTCACAGTCGAGCTTGTAGACTCCTGCATCTTGAAGAGGAATATTGCATTTCACTGGTGGTAAAAATTGACTTATCTGTTTGAGCGGCTTGAAATATGTTTTTATAGAAGCTTTCCTTAGAATATAGCCAACTTTATCAGTGACTCCTTTCATGTATGGCAGAACTGCAGGTAATCGTTCAACAGTGGCTGGTTCCACTCGGTCATTATGACGCAGGCGTGGGACTCGAAGCTTATTGTCACGTAGAACTTGTGTGACATGATGAAGCTCGGTATCCAAATGTGATCAGCAGCATGCGATATTCCTCTTCAAGATGCAGGAGTCTACAAGGTCGACTGTGACTGTGGTCTATCCTATATAGGGCAAACAAAAAGATCAATTAACACCCGCGTTGAGGAACACATCGCAACAACAAATCTGCAATTTGCGAACACACACTGGATCAACCTCGCCTCGCAAGATTTGATAAGCCACAAGTACTGGCAAAGGAACAACGTTATCGCCCTAGAATGATACGCGAGGCTATAGAAATTAAAAAGTACCCTAATTTTAACCGAGAAGATGGCTGGGTGCTGCCATCTAGTTGGGATCCAGTGATAAATAAAATAAAATTCAGGTCAAAAACACCGCGGCTTCAAGATACTGTTAGTATGTTTTGCGTGGATCGGAACATAAATAATAATTGAAGAATCTTCGGGTAGTTTGAACAACTTCAACAAATAGGACAACTGACACCTCGGTCCTCCCGTGACCACGGCTGCTGGAAAGTAGCCGAAACGTGGGGCAAAAGAAAAGTGCACCGCGACAAAATCCGTAAGTGTTTAAAACAATGAACAATATTCGCGTAAACATAAGAAATCAATATGATTTGTTAGTTTGAGTATGTCAATTATTTTTTTGCCTAAACGTCTTTATACAAGCAGTGGATCATGTGCCCAAAGTATCCGTAATTGATTTTCGGAGACATTATATATACAAAAATATTTATCTTTCATTGTTAAATTAATGCATTAGATGTACCTAACTAACAACCCAGTAATATATATTCTTTGGTTTAGGTGGCGTCAATGACACGAAGTATTCGAGCTGCAAATACAAGTTTCTTTAATTGAGTTTATTTTCAATTTTGAATTATCCTCCTACTATAATGTGAAAGTTTGTGGATGGACGGATGTTTGTAACTATTTCACGCAAAAATTACATAACGGATATTGATGCAGTATAGTAGTCGTTTGAGCTTTGTATCAACACATAAACTACTTTTTTTCCGAAAACGATTACTTTTCTGTATTTACACGGTACACAAAAGCTATTAATAATTTAATGGTCAATTTACATCGAAACCAAGCGATATGCGACATAGCGCTGAATTTTTAAGATAGCTATTCAAAATTGAACTTTATTGGTCACACAAGAAGATACACGTTTCATTGTAAGGCTTCGAATGTCAAGTCGCACCGCGCTGTATAGCGCATGTGCAGTGTATAAACTGATGTCACAATATGAAACGTGTAAATAGGCAATCGGACTAATTTTTTTTTTATTGCATAAATGAATAGTACTCTTAAATATGAGTAACTTCTCAGAAGAAACCGTATATCAAAAGTCAATATATTCAAAGGTACAGCGATTTGTATAAAAAATTTCGCGAGCCTCCTAAAAACGCTCCATACTAAAGTCGACCTAAAAATGACGTCACTTGTATATGAAGTAGTATATGAAGTATATGGCTGCAGGAATATATTTGTAAATATCTCCGATATTTGTGTGTTTATGTTCATACTTATCATAATGAATGTTTTTGTATATGATGTGAGTAAACTAATGATGTAGGTTTTGTTTACCAATTTCGCAAAAAAAAATAATTTTTTTTTGGTACTGGAGCGGAGCGAAATTTTGTATACAAATCGCTGTACCTTTGAAAATATTGACTATTGATATACGGTTTCTTCTGAGAAGTTACTCATATTTAAGAGTACTATTCATTTATGCAATAAAAAAAAAAAACAGTCCGCTTGCCTATTACTAGGTAGTGAATCAAGTTCAAATTTGAATAGTTATCTTAAAAATGTAGCACTGCGTTGCTTCTCGTATCATCCTCTGCAGCGCCCCAATCGTATTATGTTATATAGTATTTTAGCACCCCTACACCCCCCCCCCCCCCCGCGTCAAAAATAATCTGCTGGTCAGCGCTAAAATGCCGATTTCGACGGAAATTTGTATGAATGCACTAGCTTATATTAGTATATTCGGAATCCTCATTAAATTTGCTTTAATAAATATATAATATAAACTGAAAAATTAACAAGTGTAATTATTTAGAACGTCCTAATCGCACAAGTATGTAAAATTCCACCTGTTGTTGTCGAAAAAAGCATTTAAAAATCAATTTAAGACGCTAGAAACATTTTAAAGAGACTAATGATATTAATAACGAGTTACTTTATTATTATAAATTAGTCAAAATATCCGCTGCTTCAGGAAATTACAAAAAAAAAATATTTAAAGAGAATGCGTTATTTCGAAAATAATCATTGCAAAACGTGTGAGTTCAAAAGCCTTTTTGGACCTGATTATCCAAAAAATATATATATTTTGTGGACTCATATTAAACCTTCTCTAATATAGAGTTGCTTTTTAAAGAAATTATGTATATTAAGGGGTCCAATAATTAAAAATCTTAGAAAACAAAAAAAAAAATACGCCAAAAATACCACTCTTACATAAAAAGCTAATAAAAGTTTAAGAGTTTGGTGTTTTTACATATGAGCTATTTTGTCAAAAACTACACTAAATTTAGAACCAAAATAAATGAACACACATTTATTAAGTTTTTCTAGAGTTATTAAAATTAATTTTTGAAAGTTGACTAAATTTCCCAGTTTTGTGGAAATTTACGAACAAAAAATATATGGAGTCGTCTTTCCTCTAATATTTTAAAATATTTTGTAAGGCATAAAAATTAACTTAATTGACTATTTTACATAAAAATATTAGTACTTAGGATATAGATTTAGATAAAAGCATTTATTTTATTTATTTATAGCTATATCTATCATACAGTTTCTATGTTTTTGTTGACGAAAATAAAAAAAATAGTTGTATGTAGTAAATGAAACAATAGCGAAGTAAATGTAACCGAATTTTAATATATAATTGAATGTATAATTTAGTCTATAATGTGAATAAATAAAACAAAAAAAAAATTTAGGTGACTCCACGAGTCATGTTCATTAAAAATTTGTATTTTCGACGCCATCTTGTTTTTAAAATGCGGGGCGCCCGGCCACCGTACAACGGTCGATTTCAAACGTTGTTTTATTATTTTTATTTTCTAATTTTATTAAAGCACTAACTAGTCCTTTTGTTATAGTAAAACGATAGTTAATAATATTTTCTATTATTGAAAGTTAAATAATAACAGAAATATTCATAGCTTATTAAGATATAAAACCGTTTTTGTAACGGTTTTTTCTTGAGTTGGTTTATGGACGCATTATGGACGCAACTAAATAATAAAAAACAAATTCTAAAAGCAAAACTATGACGAAAATTTATGTTACATTCATTTTAGATAACATTAGCTACTCACCAAAAATATTCTTAACAAAGTTGCACTTCACAACACACTGTAATCCTGCACTGAAGTGAACTAAACAAATAATGAAATTCGACACCACTTGAGTTGATTTCAAGTGGCTATTGGTTTTGTTACTTGTCAAGATTGTATATGGGTGGGGCATAGATTTGTCGTCCTTTTCATTAGCTTCAATATGTTATACGATAAAAAGGGACAAACATTGTTTTCGCACTTAATGTTGCTGTTTTTCGTGCCTACTACTCAACGACCGTACAACGGTGGGTGGGCGCTTGAAGGGGGCAAAATGAACAACCGTACAACGGTGGCGGGACGCTCCAGAGGATAACTCCCCACACCGATTTCGGTGACGGTGGCTGATTTGAAACCAGGCCAGTTACGCAGGAACATTTTTTGTAGTGCCCAAGTGTGTGCGCAGTACACAAGAGCACTCTCTCTTCCTTTACTCTCATAATCCAGTAGGACGGATTATATCCGACATGGCTGGCGAGAGATCAGGCGCAGGTCCAACTTTTTACATGCCCATCCGATGCATGCATCGTCTTTCTTGTCAGACAATCAGATGATCAGCCTGCATTGTCCTAACCAAACTTGGAAACAACATTTTTTGTTGTTCCAATGCGGGAATCGAACCCACGACCTCCGAATCGAAAGCCAATGCTATGACCACTAGACCACGGAGGCTTCTCGTATCGTCGCAGTATGAACTGACTGTAATTTTCACTTTAAGGGCGTGTGGAGTCTAACAACCAGCAGTAGCCTAACGGTGGACTACTCTAACAAATCATCATCACACGTTATCAAAAAGATATTTCTAGTCCATTATAGTCTAAAATACCTAAACATTACATAGGTAAAGTCCCTCAAAAGAAATTTAAAGTTGTCACGTAAAGGCACCGTAAGCTGGGGTAATCTAAAAAGCCCACAGTCATCCACGAACACTAAAATGAAGACCTAAATTCACTCGCCTTCCTAACCAAATCCGTCTTGCGGTCGCTTTGAGCATGCCGCAGGTTTATTCCGTGCAAGCTTTACAAAACATTCTTAAAATGGATATTAGGGTCAATTTGTTTGAAATTGTTAGGGCTGCGATAAAAAACCATAAAGGGCTCAAATGGGTATTAATGGGTCATATAAGTACCTACAAGTATATTGGAATTAAGGTATTGCTGAGGATAAACTGATTTTTGATAAGGTTTTTTTTATTCCATAGATGATGATTATCACGTTGCCCGCGACTTCGTGCGCGCAAAAGGGGATCCCGCAGAAACCGTTCACTTTGCCACAACAAAATTAGCCTATGTCCTTCCCCGTGGTCTACTCTATATCTGGACCAAATTTCATCAAAATCAGTCCAGTAGTTTCGGAGCCTATTCGATGCAAACAAACAAAAAACTTTCCTCTTTGTTATATTAGTTTATATACACTAATTTTGGTATCAAATCAAAGAGAATAGTGTCAAATTGCTATAAGTTTTTCGACAGGCGAGAAAAATGTAAGATACCGTACTTTACTTTTACCGCCCTTATTATGGTTGATTTTCTTTATAGTTTTCCCGTTTTTTTTAGATATTTTACAGTAACCGTTTACAATAACCATATCACCTTAAGCTATAATAAACCTATAACTATAAACCACTACAAACCATAAATGAACGTAGCCCAAAACAAATACGAATTTGGCAACATTTCTGCTTGTAATTTCCTCAAAAGGGAATAAACACCTGGAATGGTTCATAGATGTAACAGTAATCAGTAAAGCCGTTCATTATGGCATTTGACATGGATTTGTGCCGGGACTTCCACTAGGTCTCATTTCAATTCCAAACGGAGGCTGACAAGCTTAAGCATTATGCCGAGTGAATTTATGTTGAAATGTGCTTAATAGCTTTCAACTATCAAATATACTTTATGTGGATTTCGTCACAGTCATTAAACCTTACTCATTATTACTTAAAACTAAAACCAACTAAGTGCGAGTGACACGACTTAAAGCGGCAACGGAAATACACCACCTGGGACAATTTCTGTCTGGCTATCACGGTTCACGAGATACAGCCTGGTGAAAGACAGATGGATGAACAGATGGACGGATGGGCACACAGAAATTGAAGTAATAGGGTCCCGTTTCTACCCTTCGGGTACCGAACCCAAAAAACGAATTTTGCGCTAAACACAAATTTTAATGATTTTAGTATCACTGAAAAGTTTATAAGTAAATAGAAATATTGTATTTTTTTTAATATAATAGATGTTCTGTCTCCAAAAGGTGGAGATATTAAATATTTTAAAATATTTTAATCCAAATTTTCAATTTATAATCCTATATTTTTTTTGCTTCTGGAGCTCCGTGGCCTAGTGCGTTGACCGTTTGGTTCGCACTCGAGAGAGTGCAGGTTCGAATCCCAGGTTGTGGCGTGTACAAATGAGACTTTTTCACATCTCAAATACATTATGCGGACGCTCTTACGGTGAAGGAAAACATCGTGAGGAAACCCGCACATGGTTGGCCCGAGACGTATTGTGTTGTGAGAATGCCATATTAAGTGCATACGACATTTAAAAACCAACTGTCCCAGGCACTACATTATTTCAAGAGTGATTACTTCACTCGGAGAATACTGTATAAGCCATCCGGATTAACGGATGAAAAGGTCTAAGTTAGTTTTTGAAGGGATATTGTAAAAGTATTATTTTCAAGTACTTGCAGAATTTCTATGCTTCCAGTACACATTAATTAGCAAAGCTTAATCCAGGTTACGAACGAATCTGCTTGGTTTTACAGTTACAACTTCTGTTCCTAGTTTTATGTTTTAGTTTACGGCGAACTTCTGAGAAATTTAGAGGATCCATAAATTAAATGAATCCAATATTTACATTTACTGTTTATAGCTTGGCATTTGTTTCTTCAGGTGTTTTATTTGTTAGTTTTATGAGTTTCAATTTTTAGAATATTTTTATTGATCCATAAAAATATCTGACTAAACTACCGTTGAATTTGTTAGCATTTGTCACTAGGTATACCCTTATAATCCATAATATTATCCATACTAACATTATAAAGAGGAAATATTGCTTTGTTTCTATGTTTTTTGACTACTGGGCAAATGTCGATGAATTTGGCATTAATATAGAGAAGGCCACGGGAAAGGATATTTTTATTGAGTTCCTTTTGCGCGCACAAAGTCGCGGGCAATATCTAGTTATTAGATAAATAAAAATATTGGGAACTAAATGAAGCGAACTCCTTTGGTGTCCAGAGAACCAGGCAATACGCGCCATTTCGAGCAGCTTTGCCTGAAACATATCTTTGCCTATGTTCACGTCGAGTAGTGTCCGGTACTATATATACCAATAGGGTCTGCTGCAGAGAACGTGGTCTCAAAGGTACTACGGGCCTTTTTGTTTAATATTAAAATTCCCATTTCCCACCCAAATTTGGCCACGGCATAAATTTGCACACATGGTTCTTTGTTTACAGAGACGTGTTGGTCAGTACTCAGTTGTGTCAAAGCGACCGAGCAAATAAAAGAATTTCCCGCCATGTTTCAAAAATAAAAGGTATTTTTCTTTTGGCACCGGACCAATATGCCACTGTCCATTTAGTTTACATTTGACAGATTTCCAATTTCTACACTCTGGTTAGTATTTTTGCTCATTGATTGCGGCGAGAACGTATTTCATCTGTTAAACTTAGTATCGGTTTAGGAGTTGATTAAATAACAAACGAATTCGCGCTCGACATTAATTACTTTTTCAAAAGAGTTTCTTGAAAAAAAAATTCTAATATTCTGAATTAATTGTATTGGATTACTTTGTGATCTTAGTTTTAGGCTATTTCACCGGTTTAGAGATCCGTGTCACAAAATCTGATGATTGTCTCATTCAAGAGAGAAGTAAATATTTGACTATATTGTGTGGGAAAGTGGCCTTTATTTGTATGCACTATGTAAAAACACTTATTTTTATGTAAAAACATAAAAATAAATGCAATCATACAGAACTGCATGTTGACCGTTTCTTCGCTGTATGTTCGCTATCAGATGAGCTGTCCATTTGCCTACAGTTACATAAAAACCGAATTTTAAACCCCTTTTTGAATTTTCAACCCCTTTTACAACGATTTTACTAATTGGAATGCTTCGATTCGACGGAGCCCTCACAAAATCTTTGTCGAATAAATATTTGGTTTAACAATTAACGGTCGGTCGATTCCTCAAGGAGAGAATTCCAATTATCCAAAAAGAAATCTCGGATTCAGATTTAGATTCAATAATAGTAAAGGATACTTTGTAACTGATAGTTATTCAAGATTTAAGGGACTAACTTTTGTGTGTGACTTCATTTGCGTGTTTTCTGATGCTGTACAAGATTCTTTATAAATAAAATATTCCATAATATGTTTTTTTTTCGTGTCATTAAATTTTGTTCCTCAGAATTATTGCTATTTAAGCATCCTTTTTTTTACGCGTGTACATTTTGTCGTGATAAAAAGTAGCCTACATGACGGAAATCCTTTTCCGTCGTGTACATTACATCTGTTCTAAATTTCATTAAAATCGTAAGTAGTTTCAGTCCCTAAATCCCTATTTATTAAATACTAGATGTTGCCTGTGCCTGTGCGCGCAAAAGTTAATTTCGAAGAAATCGTACATTTTTGGGTGATAAAAAGTAGTCTATGTCGTTCCCCGTGGTCTAGGTACTGTTATACATCTGTGCCAAATTAATTTCATTAAAATCGGTCCAGTAGTTTCGGAGCCTTTTGCAAATAAATAAACAAAAAAACAAATTTTTCCTCTTTATTATCTATTTCTATATATATATATATATATATATATATATATATATATATATATATATATATATATATATATATATATATATATATATATAACGAAGGCTCCATTAGGATATTTATTACAATATTATCGAATAGCTCAAACGCTGAACGATCAGAAACGTGACAAGTTCGATGCCACGTATCACCAACCAAAGAGCATATAATCACCACGTTTACCAACTCCCGTATTTATCCTGAGATTTTATAATCCCGTCATTTCCCAATCCAAGCAAATAATACCCCAGTCTCCATGACAACCCTTATTTTTCTATCACATCTGTCATTACTGGCATCGAACAAGTCCAAATAGTAAAACTATTTGACGTCTCCAGTCAAAGACAATCTTAGCTTTAACACGCTCCGACACGGCCATTCTGACAATTCGCACGTCCCTGTGCGAAACAAATCCGTTGACACTCCGACAAGATCACCCTGGTGACTCTGAGATCCTTGTGTGAAGAATATTTATGTGCATCAACGCTCCGACACGGCTATTCTGTCCATGCACACGTCCCGGTGTGAAGCGTCTCACGTCTTCGTTTCAAGTTTCTGAAAAAAACATTTGACAGCACAGTAAAAGGTTCTCACTCGGTCAACCTGACCTCGGAAAATTAATAAGAACTGCTTTAATCCATGGACATAACATTTAATTTTATCATATTCTAACACATCAATACCTCCCTCCTGTGTCAATTACACTCTAATTAACATCCTTCATCTAACCTCTATCTAGTGTTCTCAGAGTTAAGTTTTAATTTACATTTTATACTCTCAGATTAAACACACATGAAGTATACAGATACAACACAATATCAACCATAATCTTGCTACCAAATAAATCATGACATGCTTTACCACACACTTCACACTTTACATGTACCAATCTCAATATCGAAAAACGATGCTGTTATATTCCCATCATGTACAATACAAGGCCACCTCCCTCCGGTGCACCTCACTACAAAAAACCACTGGGTTGCCTCCCTCCGGCACCCAGTCACAAGGCCACCTCTCTCCGGTGCCTACTCTCGTCAAGTAATGGGCTGCCTCCGTCCGGCACCCAATCACAATCCTCGCTCGCAATCCACAGTCGCAATTCGCATTCGCAATCTACAGTTGCAATTAACAGGTGCAAACAAAAATATTCACAGTTTACATCTTTTAACAAACAGTTTACAATGTACTTCAAAATCTTAATGTCTTTTGGACCGCTTAGATTATTACCGGATTGAGCGCGCCGAACATCTTGGTGAAATAACTAAACCTACTATTAAACCAAAAGCTAATATCATTTTACTTTAGTGCTAAACAGAGCAGTCGTATTGCATACACGTCACGAACTTTTAACAAAATATTTTTGCATTTAACTTTTTTAATAATTTATACATCCAGAAGCAGAGACGGGCGAGCAAAAAAAAACATTGACCGAACCGGTAGCACATTTACAAGAAATAAATAAAGATTTAGTGCCTCACATGACTATCGACTACTTTAAAAATTATTCCACATAATTCGAAAAAAAAAAAAATACTGTCGCAAAAATGTTAGACCGGGCAACCCGATCGTCTTTGTTTTAGGCTCAAATTGTAGCTGACTAAATTGTCCAGAGGAATTTTTCGCAAATTTTGAAATAATTCTCCGTTTCCAAATTATCGCGCTCCAAAAAATATAAAAAAGAATCTGAATAAAATTTAATTTTTATTTCACTGTTTCAGCCATAACTTTTTTCGTTTTTTTTTTTTTTTTTTGTGAATACGCGTCCTTTGAGCTTTTTTTGAATATCATATCCTTCACAACTCTCCGAGATATAAGGGAATCTTAGTTTTTCATGAAATCGGAGCTTGCACTGGAGCGAACGAAAAGAAAGTTACAATGTCAAAAGTATTTCGTATTTTTCTAGCTATACACACTGCAATTAATGTTGAAGGGTCAGGTGTTTCACAATACTCCCGCCGAATGTAAGCAGTTGTAACTTGTTACACTAAGTTAACATAACACATATTAGGACGATTACGCTAAAGATTGATATCAATATAAATTTTCAAAGTTTCTGATGGAAATTATACGTTTCTTTCTCATAAATTTAATAATCGTTTGGTCGTAAGCAACTTTGGTGCGTTTATAACGAACGACAAGGGTATTCAACTCGAGGTTCATTTTCACGTTTACAGATGAGCAATCGGATATTAACCCCTTCATTATGCCTGCTTTTTCTTAAAACAGAAACCTATGTTCAGAAGATAGATGATTCGTCATTTCGTTAAATAATAGTAAAAAAAAACAGTCATTCGTATCGTATCGAAATAAGTTGTTATTTCTTTGTTCTAAGTAAACATTTTTTTCAATGGCTCGGCTCTGATCACTAACATTCCCAACGCTGGGGCTCGGATCTCTCATCAACTGGAAGTTGCATCAGTCCACCACACTACCTAATCACAGAACACTTATTACGGAGAAGAATGTCGACCTCATACAAAAAAAATTGGGACCAGATAAGCGCCTCTAGTGAGCTGCCTCTTAAAAATTTTAACCGCCTTCCAACAAAGGAGGACTACTTAATTGACTATATGAATATGGCGACAAATTTAAGATACGTAATTATAGTTTAAGATATCGTTAAATTCCTCTTTCGAATACAATTTGATATTTCAACAAAACCGATTTACCATCTCCATAAACAATTCATTAATACTGCAGAACAATATATTCATTTTTTTTTGTTTTTCTTTCGAATGGGGCTACGTTAATGTCATTTAAGTTGTTTTAACTTAATCGGACTGGTGACTGCCATTTGGCTAGTCTTTATGGTACAATACATTAATCACTCGTGAGCCTCATGTACATAAGTCTAGCGTTTTCGATAGCGCGAGGCAGAAGCGACATAGTGTCATCTGTTGTGGTTTTAAGTAGCTTTTATGTAACGTTAACCCTGTAAGACAGAGCGATATATTGAAATGTCGCCATTCTCGTTGCACCGAACTGCCCCCTTGTACCTAATACTAAAACCAAGAGAGAATTTATGCAAACAATAATTATCTGTCAAAATAAAATCATCCCAAAGTACATACCTACGTATCATTCCAAATTAATAAACAATTTCACTTGGTTAGACAATAATCTAGCGCCTGACACATGAATTTTCTACTACTATCTACTATCTATAAGTATCATGTGAATCCTTATTGCAAAGTTAGATTCTGACAAACGGTCAAAACTGTATTTTCAATTTGATCCAAAGGTTGCGAAGTACTATAATTTTATGTTCGTTTTAAATATTCTTTTTACTTTTGTCTCATGAAATCAATTGTAAGTTATTATGTACTCAAATAAAAATGTCATTCGTGAGAACGCGCAAGATCACGCTCCTTCTATAACATAACAAAGATTACTTAAATTTGCAAAATTTAAACAACTATGTCATACATTCTTATAGCATCATTTGCAAAATAGCAGTACACTGTAAAAAGTAAATTATTATACTCATGCACATCGTCTCAGACTTCAACAGGCTACGCGTAGCTATATAAGTAGGTAGGTACACACATATGCAGTCGTTCCATACACAAACTAGTATCTAACCTAAAATCTTAGTTTGAGATGCGCTAACTCGGTTAGACCATGAAGCCATTAGCAACAAGAGAAGCAACATCTTATATGATCTTTATTAGCTAGGTAATTTCGCTATGTGTATCAAAATATGAAAGAGACTTCATAAACAATACTAGATCAATTCTACCAATATTTCGAGAAAAATATCGTAATGGAAGGAATACGCTCACCACAGTTATTGAGTGTCCAAGTTGGAATCTTTATGCCCAATACATTATCCTTTATTCTTATTTACCAACTTAAGAGAGCAGAACTGCATCTGCCACGTGATTTATCGTCAATACCCTCCAAGTATGTCAATAAATAGTGTCCTTGTCTCCCGCTGTAAAATAAAAATAAACAATACATGTCATATCTCAGAATTGCTATTAAACTAGCTTTGATGTTCTGATGCAGCTCAACGTCTTTAACAAAACTTTTCCTTATGCAGGACAATCAATTGACTTGTGTCCCTATCAACCACAAACAAAGTATTTGCGAGCAGTGTGTTGACCACAGGATCTTATATTCTCTAGTTTTGGCTTTCCATCTCTTATGTTTGTTATTATTATATTTTTAGCGATCAATACAATTCAACTTCAAGTCAAGAATCTTGTGTACTAAGTCTCCGCTACGGATTAACAGTAGTAAATACACTCTTCTGACTCTAGTGTCATTCTGATCGGTTTCGATCTAATATTCTATTACTTTCGTCGGACAACTTTTAGTTTTCCCCACGTTTTGGACTCTACGCATTTGTTCATTTGCGATATAAGCAATTTGCTCATCCTGCGTGTCATTCTCATTCTGCCCTTTGCACGTTATGCTCCGAAGGGTCTTTCTATGTGGGTCGTGAGTTTCATCCCACTTCTGATAACGAAGGCTCCATTAGGATATTTATTACAATATTATCGAATAGCTCAAATGCTGAACGATCAGAAACGTGACAAGTTCGATGCCACGTATCACCAACCAAAGAGCATATAATCACCACGTTTACCAACTCCCGTATTTATCCTGAGATTTTATAATCCCGTCATTTCCCAATCCAAGCAAATAATACCCCAGTCTCCATGACAACCCTTATTTTTCTATCACATCTGTCATTACTGGCATCGAACAAGTCCAAATAGTAAAACTATTTGACGTCTCCAATCAAAGACAATCTTAGCTTTAACACGCTCCGACATATATATATATATATATATATATATATATATATATATATATATATATATATATATATATATATATATATATATATATATATATATATATATATAAAGAAAGTCGTGTTAGTTACACTATTTATAACTCAAGAACGGCTGAACTGATTTGGCTGAAAATTGGTAGGGAGGTAGCTTAGAACCAGGAAAAGGACATAGGATACTATTTATCGCGGGAAAATGTACGGTTCCCGTGGAATACTGTATTTACGCTTTTACGTAAAAACTACTTAACCGATCATCATGAAATTTGGCACATATATAAAGTAGACTACGAGGAAGAACATAGGTTACTCTTTATTGCATAAAAATGTACGGTTCCCGTGGAATACTGTATTTACGCTTTTACGTAACTACTTACCCGATCATCATGAAACTTTGCACAGATATAAAGTAGAGCACGGGAAAGGACATAGGCTACTTTTTATTGCAGAAAATGAACGGTTCCCGTGAAATACTGTATTTACGCTTTTACGTAAAAACTACTTAACCGATCATCATGAAATTTGCTAAAGATACAAAGTAGACCACGAGGAAGGACATAGGCTACTTTTTATTGCAAGAAAATATACGGTTCCCGTGGAATATTGTATTGACGCTTTTACGTAAAACTACTTAACCGATCATCATGAAAATTGGCACAGACATAGAGTAGACTACGAGGAAGAGCATAGGCTACTATTTATCGCAGAAAAATATGTTTGGGGATTAAGTAAATAGGGGATTTAGAGATTTACAAATAATGTGATTTACGCCACGATACTCAAAGGAAAATTCGAAGGTGAAGAAGTTCTCATTCCGAAGATCCCGATGATCCCTACCGAATACCGATATGCCGTTTGAGTTCAAACGACTTCAATTTCCGATCCGTCTTGCATTCGCCATGACCAGGATAAGTCAAAAGGCCAATTCTTGAAAGTTTGTAGTCTGAATCTACAAAATCCATGTTTTTCACCTGGTCAATTATATGTGGCATATTCACGGATCGGAAGACCATCTGCGTTATTTATTCTTGCGCCTGATAATAAAACGAAAAATGTCGTCTATTACAAGATGCTTTACTGAAGATTGCAACCCATGCACCAAAATACATGGCCCATTTTAAAAATAATTAAAATAATTGATTTCTTTTTAATTATATCTATTATCCTAATGAAAAATTGCACTTAATGAAATCCAAAATCTGCTCATTTATTGCCTCTAAGGTAGAACAAAGTTTGCCGGGTCAGCTAGTATATATATAAAAGAAAGTCGTGTTAGTTACACTATTTATAACTCAAGAACGGCTGAATCGATTTGGCAGAAAAATGGTAGGGAGGTATCTTAGAACCAGGAAAAGGACATAGGATACTTTTTATCCCGTTCCCGAGGGACTCAAAACTCGAACAACGAAAAACGGCTGGACCGATTTGGCTCATTTTAGTCTTTAAATAATTGTGGAAGTTCAAGGAAAGCTCAAACGGTGAGAAATGTTGGAAAATGTGTAGATGTAGGACCATGACGTAGGTTGCATTGTAGGTGTAATTATTTATCCATTTCAGTTCACACTTATGACAGAACAACGTTTGTCGGGACAGCTAGTATTAGTATAGAAGTATATATTGTAAACACTAAGTTGCAGACTGGCATCAACAACCTCTACATAAATCGGAGAGCCTCATAATCCCGAAGAATCAAAGATTTAATATCCACTACACAGAATTGCGAGGCTCCAATCGCTAAAACAGTTCTACAACAGAACATTCCAATCGGCTCTTAATCAGTGATTCAACCTTTTGTCTGGATAGGGTTTCACATGATCGAAATTTCCAATAATGCTGTAGCATCGAAATCTTTCCGCTGATCCTCGATTTCACAGAGACCATTACAAATGCGCTCTCAATATGACCTTTTTTTCTTTCGCTGATTGAAAACATAATTTCGATGTGTTTAATACGTGTCGATTGTCGAAATTGAACGGGACTTTTACCAGATTAATCTGTGTCATTCGATATTTGTAATTAATAAGGGTTAAACTACATCGAAACGAGATGCGACGTTTCAAAATAAACCTTTATTTACTACGCAATAAAATACACTTTCATTGCAATAGTTCGAATTTCACGCGTCTCGTCGCGTCGCACAACGTGATACCACGCCGTGCGGCGCGACAAGACGTGACGAGACAAGACACGATAAGATGTAATACTGAATTTTTAAGATAGCAATTCCAAATTGAACTTTTTTAATACGTAATAAGATACACGGTGCATTGCAAGAACTTGAATTTCAAGCTGCACAGCGCTGCGTGGCGCGTCGAGAGAGATAAGATGAAGCGACGCGAAGCCGCATTTTTTAGATAGCGATTCAAAACACGTTACATAATACGTATGAACACATAGAATAAAGTTCAATGTTGAATATATTATATTTTAAAAATGTAGCGCCACATAGCGTTGTGAATTGTCGCAGTGTGAAATGACCCTAAGTGCCGATTCACACTTAAATGGCAGCAGCCATTTCGGTGTGAATCGTCCCTAAGAGCTTTTATCATTGACATTGTCTGGGTTATTTGTTTCAAAGTCTTTGACATCTGATTCCATATTTTTGTTTTGATTTTATTATTTCAGCACTTTGTCGATGTGATAAATATATTTATAACCATGCAAAGTTTCATATTTCTAGCCGTTTGAAAGGTAAGCTGAAGACGAACGAGCGGACATGACGAAACCAAGGGTTCTGAGACGTGAACTACGGAACCCTTAAGTTAAAATAACACTTAAGTTGTAGGTAACATGTAATTAGCTAACGACGCGACTTCTTGTCCAGAAGTTTTGTTGAAAGTTTTTGTGGCAAGAACATTTTTGTTTGAGTTGTTATAGTTTAAGTAGGCTTACTAACAAAGATTTAAGCGTATTGTTACTAACAAAGCTATGGACAAGTCTAGTCTGAAATAAATATTTAGTTATTTATATTATTTTGTGAACAAAGAAATAAATAAGTGGCTAAAGGGACCTGTTAGTGGGGACCTTAGTAATCAATGATGATGAAACTTTTGTTTGCGAGCGGAGCGATCTATTTTCTCATCAAATTGAATAAAAAAGCTCTTATTTGATTCGCCCAGCGAACAAGCGGACAGAATTGCTCCGTAGATTCGACAATATTGTATTGAATTACACTATCTGGTACTGCGAATTGATTCGGTTTATCTTAGGATTTATGTTAGTGATTCTTTCTGAATTGTTACTGTAATCTTAGACTTCAAAATATATTGTTCTGTTCAAGTATAATTTTTAATACGAGTGTTTTTTAAACTTAATCTAGATATCACTCTCGAGGAAAAAACTGTAATCATTGTAATCATTATCATCATTAAGTATTAACTACTAAATCCTCATCACTAGGTTCGGGTCTGTTCTCAATGTGACGAGAATCGTATTTTAGTTTATCATGCTGCTCTAAAGGTCCTACACGCAGAATCCCAGTTTTTTTTTCGAAGATATCCTTCATCTTTAGCGTATATACGTACATACAATATGTTATATAATATTATTAATGCGTAAAGAGAAAACTTCTTATCCCTTTTCACTATATTCTTATAAATAAATTATAAGAATATTCTACCAAACGATTTCAAAACTCAAAATATTTATGTTGTACCTACATTTGACAGAACAAATCTTCATACAAAAAATTGCTGCCATCCTAGTTTTCACCATACTTCAAATGTCCGCCATCTTGTTTTTAACCCTTTGACGACCACGGGGAAACATGCTTCCCTAACAAATAATTAGAAAAATATCAAAAGTTATAAGGCCAATGCCTAAATACTTTTCTTTTATTAGTGGTTGAATGTTACCTTAATTATTTTTTTAATGTCAAAATAACGTAGGCATTGCAGTATACTTTTTATAGAAATCGGAAAATAACAGTTTGCTTAGAACTTTTTCAGTATTTTTTACAAAAGTTTTTAGTGAAGTTAAAGCGCTTTATATTGTTTTTTATTGAGCTAAAATGATTCCCTGGTAAATAATTTCATATTTGAAATATTCTTCAAAACCATTATTTATGATTTATATTGAAATAAATCGTCATAAACCAAAAGGGAAATCAGCTTCCCTATGGTCGGTAAGGGATACTAATTCCTCCACATATTACTCTATTGTATGCACAATTTATATGAAATTATTTCTATATTCTTGTATTGAATTGAAATTACGCTGGATATTTTATCGATATTGTAGCGAAATATTATATTCCGTAAAGGATTTGAGATATATAACCTCAAGAATTATGAAATTCTACTGATCTTGGTCGATGGTAGTAGTGAGAAGTGATGAATAAAACGCATGCAACTCAAAAAATCCGTAGTAATTTTGATGCACGGTAATGATCAAGAGGTTCCTGGTATTGTAATTGAAGTTGACTTCCAAGATCACTAAGTTCCTCGTTCACCAACACCATCTACAGCTGTCTGCGCGTCACCCATGAAGCAAATTATAATTGCTCCATGGTATCACCGGATTCGCTCGGTTATCAAGTAAATAAATAGTTTTTCTATGGAAGTCTTTACTTCTACTTTATAGATATTAGGTTGTTTCATTTTGAGATTTGGTCTATATAACCTTATAGGTATGTATAGAAGTACCATTATTTTATGACCAACATTATGCCATATATTCGATTTGAACAGATACACTAAAATCTACATTTCTTTAGTAGGTAATGCAGAAGTTAGTGATGCAAAGAGTTATGACATAGATTATCGTATTCGCTCAATGATAGCTGCAGTATCGACTGCACCTGATGGTAAAATTCCCTATGCAAAGTACAAGACTAAGAGGAATTTTGTTCTATGTTTAGTCTTCTTTGTTATGCTAACGAAATACACTGTTTGGTGAGGTACTATGTAATATCTAGTTTTTATATTGTACTTATATATAAATGAATACTTTTCTTACAGTATTAATAAAGTTGAATAAAAAATACTTCAAATATTGGTAAAATATCGAATACGTAAAGTAGCTGTTGCAAGGCTAATGTGTTACCGTTATGGACCATAGGGAAAATTGCTTCCCAACAACTTCCCAAAAACCTACAAATATTTTTTTGATTTTTATTTAAGATTATGTTTATTATGTGCATTATTAACTATTTTGTATAAATTTCATATTTATATATCCTCCACTTTCCTTATGGTCCTGAAAGGGTTAACCATACTTTAAATGTCAGCCATCTTGTATTCACCTTACTTCAAATGTCAAAATGGCTCCAAAAATCGCAAAAGTGGGGTCATTTAACATTTAACAAATAAACTAGACGCGCTAGTGTTATACCCAGAAACCACTGTATTTCTACTTAGTTCATTTTCTCATAATTTAATAGTTCATTGGAGGCACTTTTTGCCTCAACATGCCTCGTCTATTATATCTAGACGCCTCGTCCTCGTCTATTATTATAATATGTAACGTCTTGTATTCTACCTACTAATGAATTAGATTATATTCTGATATTCAATAGAATGTAAATGCTGAAACCACAATAAAATTCTGAGAATTGAAGTCTTATGAATAGTTGAATAACTTTTGTTGAAGCATTCTCCTTCATTTCTGCTGATTTCTTGTAACTAAATATAGTTCATATTTAGCCTTATTACTAGTTTGTTATAACCGTTTATTATAATCACAACAATATTACGAATCCTAAATACAATTTCTGGTATGAGAAATAGTTAAAATATTGAGTATCCCAATATAAACTATTCTATTTTAACGTGAGTAACCGCAGATTAGAAATGCAATAGATATTATCATGACCTTTTAGTATTCGTCAACTATTGATTAGTTATTTGAGTGTTTGCACATGATAAGAATTCTGTCTGTTAAAAAACCATGTGTAGTGAATGTGATTACTATTGCAATGAGAAACAAATTTTTCAATGATTATATTTCATGAAATGAACCGGGAAACGAGCAGACGGATCGCCTGATGGTAAGTGATTACCGCCGACCATGGACACTCGCAATACTAGAGGAGTTATACTTGTTGGTTGTAACTTCTCTGGTGCTGTCACTTGCGTTCCTGGTCTCTCTAATCCCCAACCCCCCTAGGGCCTCCGGTAACCTCACGCACTCGGTGGAACGTAACGCAAGAGTTATTTCTCGTCTGTTTTCTGTGAGTTCGTGGTATTTATCCGGTCGAGCCGGTCCATTCGTGCCGAAGCGTAACTCTGTCGTATAGTTGCCCAAGCACATACGGCATTCTCACAATACAGTCAGCCTAGTCCAGAGGAATGACTGGTCAATACGTCTGGGGCCAACCATGTGCGGGTTTCACGATGTTTTCTTAATTTTTTTTACGGTTTCCTTATAATTTTCGATAATAAACAGCGACAAAGCTTCCGGATCAGACATTCGACCCACCCTCGGCGGTTGTGAAATTTAAAGATAGTGGCTCATAGAATAATTATAACTAGTTGTACTAATTTATTTTATACTAGATGTTGCCCGCGACTTCATGCATTTTTCCGCAATAAAAAGTAGCCTATGTCCTTCCTCGTAGTCTACTCTACATCTGTGCCAAATTTCATCAAAATCGGTCCAGTAGTTTCGGAGCCTATTCAATGCAAACAAACAAACAAACAAAGTTTTCCTCCTTATTATATTATAGTATAGATCTACCGCTTTATGTAGTCTACGGTATATGCCGTTACGGAAGCACAGAAGATCTGACCTGATTGATATAAAGTTTCACGTGAGGTTATCTGCCTTCGTGGCAGCCTCAAATTGAGATGCAATTGAAAATTATACTACCTCCAATATTTATTGGGTTCATATTTCACCATATATTATACTAGATGACGCCCGCAACTCCGTTGCGCCAAAATTCGTTTATCGCGGCGGAACGTAAATTTTTTCGGGATAAAAAGTATCCTATGTCCTTTCTCGGGTCTCAAAGTATCCCTATACCAAATTTCATCACAATCGGTTCAGCGGTTTGGGCGTGAAGAGGTAACAGACAGACAGACAGACAGACAGACACACTTTCGCATTTATAATATTAGTATGGATAAAAAGGCCAAGTGCGAGTCGAACTCATCCGCGTAGGGTTCTATATTATACAAAGTTATAGCCGTATATAATCCGTTATAGTTTTTTTTTTCAAGGTTTATTACATGGACTACCATCATAATATTTTCAGACTTATCGAACCAACTGTTTAGCTTTTAGAAGGGGTAGAGCGGCGCCTTATTTTACAAAAGTGCATATCACGCAAACGGATACTTATACTGTCTTAACAATCTATCAGTATTTTTAAAATATCTAGATCTAAAGATATCTCACTCTATGGGTGAGACGCGAGGAAAAAACTTTGTAGCCTACCTACGAAACCTAAATAAATCCAAATATTTACTTTTACTATTCCGAACTAAGCGTTGTTTCGGCGTGGATCCACGAAGGATTTCCGTCAAATTTCTAAAGAATTATGTGGATCATTTGAAAATAATTTGTGGGGTACCTCCCCTAAAAAAAATTCCGTGATTTTACTTCAGCACTTTATCGGCGTAGTAAATACACATCCATGCAAAGTTCCATCTTTTTAGTACTAATCGTTTGGACGATTAGCGGACGGATGGAAGGACGGACCTGACAAAACCATAAGGGTTCTGAGACGTGAACTACCTAAAAACCAGCTAACTACTGAGCCTTTTCATCAATGTCAATGAAACCTCACGGTAAAAGTATTGAATTCGAATATTGCGTATTTTGGCAATAAATCAAATATGCGAGGCTTCATAACTCAATTGGTGAGGAAAAAGGCGTGAACAAGTGTCCTTCCCGACGATCTATTTCAGGAGTTTATTAAACGAAGTTCATGTTTTTTCTAGCCCTCATAAAGCGTGATTTGAGGTTAAGGTACGATCATTTCCATTGCAATTTTTCAATCAAACGTTATTATAATTATAAATAAATAAATACAAGTATAAATTATGTTTGTACAGCAAAACATCACCATTCTTTCGACTTCGAGAATTGTCGTTTTTTGTACTTTATCGTAATTTAAATCGAAATAATGCCAGAAATATTGAACGATTGCAGAGATATTAGGAAGTTGTAACAATAATAACAATATCTAAGGACGTTTCACACCACGTCAGTCTGGCCCCGTGGCAAGTATACGAAGAACTTGTGTTACGGGTACCAGATTTAGTCTCCAGTACAAGGACCATAAATTGTTTTGACACATACAAAATAATTATGTAAAACTTTGTGAGTGCCTTTTTTGTGATGAGTCCTACAAACTTTTCTAATGCGAAAACTTTCGGCGCTGCTGCGTTTTCGAATGCCTGGTTTCGGTTCCTGGAATTGTCGATATGACGTCACTATGCCTCCTCGTACATATACAAGTTTCAAAGTTTAACAATCTGATCAATTGTTTCATAAATTATTACGTAAACTTATTTATAGTTATTATTTCAAAAAGTAAAAAAATCTAAGTATAGTATCTAAAAATTTTATTATTATATAATAATAGTAACTTACTTACGAAATCCATATACATCCCAATACCTACTATTCCGAACTAAACCCTGTTTCGGCGTGGATTTCGTGGATTTCCGTCAAATTTGGAAAGATTTATGTTGGATCATTTGCAATTATAATCTTGTAACACATTCGCAATCACAAGTTCACCCTAGTTTTACATCGTAGTTCACTGAAGACGTAAAAGTTTCACTGAAGAAAATTCTAGATTTTTGTTCCTTTCAGTATTTTGATAGCAATCTAGATAATTTCCATTTTATACTTCTATACTAATGTTACAAAGAGGAATAGTTTGTTTGTTTTTGTGTTTGTTTGCATTTTAATATGCTCCGAGACTACTGGACCGATTTTGATTAACTTTGGCAAAAATATAGAGTAGAATACGGGGAAGGACATATTATGCTACTTTATATCGCGGAAAAATGTACGGTTTCCGTGAGATTAACTTTTGCGCGCACGAAGTTGCGGGCAACATCTATTTAGAAATATAGAAATACAGAATTAAAAGCACAATGGAGGTTATTATTCATTTTTTTATATTTCTAAACTAGCTTTATCTAGCGTTAATACAGTAGTAATATTATTACATCCCCTTCGCATTTTAAAAGGTCATATACCTTAAATTGTATTGTATTGGTGCAAAAAAGGTACAGACGTCTTTAATAACTAATTATATTATTTAAATAGTTTTACCAAATATACTGAAAATATTATTAAATAATTGAATTTAATACATATGTTTTTATAGTCAATAAACGTTTGTGGATCCCTATGGAAGTGCTATTACCAACACTAGACACCACCCACCAGCTGACTCATCTTACATTAAATTGCAACTGTTTTCTTCAAAATATATAAGTATCTACAGTCAACGATGTCACACTTGCATGAAATTGTAAAGGCACAGCAGAGTCTTGAGGAACTCGTAACGAAAAAGATGGAGGAACTTCACGCCCAGCTGCAAAGTGGTTCTGCAAAGGATACTGTTGCTAAGGTCGCAAATGAGTTCCGCACGTTTCGTGAATTAACCTTCACTATGCTCAGCCTCCTCCGCAAGCAGATCTCCGAATGTTCAAGGGCTGTCGATGCAATTGAGTCCAGGTCACGCAGGAAGACCTTAATTTTTTCTGGTATTCCTGAACAAAATGGGGAAAATTGCACAGCCACTATTGTGAGTCTAATCCACAGCAAATTGGCCTTCAGGACATTCCACCAAGCTCATTCAAGGCGTATCATCGCTTGGGTGCCAATGAGCCCGATAAAACACGACCGATACTTGTGAAGTTTTCTTCTTTTGACACCAAGACTGTGGTTTGGAGAGCCAAAACAAAGTTGAAAGGGACTTCAGTTAAGGAGTTTTTGACGCGGGCGCGGCAGGCAGTGTTCAGCAAGGCGAGGCTGCATTTCGGTGTAAGGGCATGCTGGAGACAAGACAGCACTGTTGTCATCAAGACTGCAGATGGGAAGCGTCATAAGGTGCTGTGCATAGAAGAGCTCCAGCCCCTCATGTCGAAATACCCCAAGGCATCTTCGGTAACTCCGTCTATAGCTAAATATTAAAACCTCTATTGTCTATTTACATGTTTTAAGTTTTACGTTAGTCACTGTCCCTTCAATATAACACTATACATGTTGTTGATTTTTGTTTCTTATCATATTTGTGCTTTACACTTGTTTGTTTTGTCTTTTGTTTAATTACATTGAAGGGTATAACTTGTCGGTAACAATTAATTTTACTTTTAACCTAAATTTGTTTTGAAACATGGTTAGACAAGTGAAGTGACAGAAGTCTTTGAGTGACACTAAACCTAATCTGTCAGACTGTCACTGACTGACAAATGACACTTTTTTTTTTGACATCTCATACCTATCAAATCGAATGAAGTGCGTTCGGAAATCTATGTAACGCTTTGTGATCTTGTTAATGTTTAGTCTAGTATATAACTTGCTTTTATGTAAAATATTAAGTTTCTCTCATTTTCCTTTTATTCTGTTGTGCTTGGGCTCGTCTATTTAAGTGATTGATTGTATATTTTGTCAGTTGGCGGGTGGTATAGACGTGAATTTTTTTTCGGTTAACCCTGAGCTAGGAATAACATAATTAGTATTTTAAATATTTTATTTTATAATTATTATTATTTATTTATTATTTTATTTATTTATTATTTTATTATATTTCAAAATCTATGTCTGATATTGAGTCTTTTTACTCTGCCAATGAATCAATCTACTGACGAAAGTTTTGATTCTGTATGTAACACGTTAGGTGAAATTTTATCACAGAACTTTAACCCTCAAAAAAATGGTGTTCTTAACATCTGTCACGTAAATGCGCAAAGTGTGCCAAGTCACTTCAGTGACTTGATTGAGACTTTTACTGGAAACAACGTACACGCCATCCTGATTTCTGAGAGCTGGTTCAAACCTAATCTTCTCTCCACATCATCCGCCCTGCCCGGCTATGTTCTGATCCGCAATGATCGGATCGGTTGGCGAGGCGGTGGTGTCGCCATCTATCTGCGTAGTAATCTTCCTCATAAAATAATAGCCTCCTCTCCATCCGATAGTTCTGCTGCTGCAGAGTATCTTTTCCTTGAGGTCCTGGTTAAGGGTATAAAATTAGCTCTCGGAGTAGTTTATTGTCCTCCGTCTGTTGAATATTTTCCTGATTTAGAGCCAGTTTTGGAAACGTTGAGTTCGGAGTATGCACATCACGTCATCATGGGCGATTTTAATACGGACCTTCTAAACCCATCCTGCTCTCGTTCCCTGAAACTCTCTCACTTAATTGAATCTGCCTGTCTTCATCTCTTACCTCTCTCCGCTACCCATCATAACACCACCGGCGATGATACCTGGCTTGACTTAATCATTACCTCCAATCCTTCCTTAGTCCAAGACCATGGTCAACATCCCGCTCCTGGCTTTTCCCATCATGACCTCATCTATATTTCCTATACCCTTAAGCCCCCTAAATCTTCTCCTAGATTCATTTATAAACGCTGTTTTGGACGGGTTGATATGGAACAACTATAGATCGACGCAACTAAAATGAATTGGGAACCATTGTATGAAGCATGTACTATTAACGATAAGGTCGCAATTTTCAATGACAACCTGATTAGACTATACAATGTTCATGCGCCACTAAAGAAAACAAAACTGAAACGTCTACCAGCCCCTTAGTTGTCTGCAGAAATTAGGGATGCGATGAGGCGCAGGGATCGTGCCTTTATAAAATTTAAAAGGAATCGGTGTGTGTGTAATTGGGACACCTTTAAATCAGCTAGAAATCGTTGCAATCAGATGATACGTAATGCTAAACGCCGCCATATCTTCGAAAATGTAGCTTCTTTATCCCCTCCTAATGTTTGGAAGTTCCTTGGAACTATTGGTGTAGGCAAGTCGCATGTACACCAAGAACTGCCTTGTACCATTAGTCTCGATGACTTAAATCTTCATTTCTATTCCACAGTAACACTAAACGACTACACAAAATGCCAGACCATCAGTTATTTAAATAGCTTAACTCGTCCTAATATATGCCCTTTTCAGTTTTCTCTAGTTACCTCAGACGAGATCGATAAGACAATCAAGTCTATTGTATCAAAAGCCATGGGATGTGATGACATCACTCGTCGTATGATTACTACCATTCAAGTACAACTCCTGACTCCCATCACCCACATTGTCAATTTTTCCCTTGATTCTTCAGAATTCCCAAACCTGTGGCGCAAAGCCCACTCATCCTTCACACTTTCGTCCTATCTCTATCCTTCCTTTCCTATCAAAGGTTCTCGAAGCCTGCGTCCATAAGCAGTTGTCCAGGTTTGTTTACCAAAATAACTTACTTTCCCCATTTCAATCCGGTTTCAGACCTGGACATAGCACAACCTCTGCACTGTTAAAAGTGACAGGCGATATCAGAGCCGGTTTCGAGAACTCTATGATTACCGTCTTAGTGTTAGTAGACTTTTCGAACGCATTTAACCATGTCAATCATGATATCCTACTGGCAGCACTCTCCAGTCTATCGATCTCGCCTGAAGCGCTAACTTGGATTTCATCTTATCTTCGAGGCCGTCAGCAATCAGTACGCACGGATAGATCATCATCCAATTGGCGTTATCTCGATGCTGGCGTTCCTCAAGGCGGTATTTTATCTCCCCTATTTTTCTGCATCTTTATAAATCTCATCACCAAAAGACTTCGCACTACGTATCATTTGTATGCCGATGACTTGCAACTTTATATCTAGGCAGGATTGGAGGAGGAGGAGAGAGGAGCCATCGAAGAGTTAAACCAGGATCTAAGAGAAATGAAGGACTGGTGTGACAAATTTGGTTTGACAGTATATCCAACTAAATGTCAGGCTATATTGTTAGGTAGTCCTCGATGCTTGTGTAAAGTGGACAAAAGTACTCTTGCATCTGTTATTTACGATGGGTTTGTTATTTCTTTTAGTTCCAGCGTAAAAGATCTTGGTTTACATATTGACTCGTCTCTCGTTTGGCAAACCCATATTACTAACGTTTCCTGCAAAGTCACGGGGATCTTGCGATACCTTTATCGGCTTAAAAATTTCCTTCCCATCCCGGTCAAAACCTTGCTGGTCCAGACTCTTATTTTCCCAATAATTCACTATGGTGACGTGTGCAGTTTCGATCTTAATGCTGATAAACTAAATAAACTTGATCGTCTTTTCAATAACTGCATAAGATTCATCTTCAACCTGCGAAAATACGATCATGTTTCTTCCTATCGTTCCAAGCTGCACTGGTTGCCAGTACGTCAGCGCCGCTCCGTGCGGGCACTGTACATGCTCTTCTCACTGCTGCACCATCCACATACTCCCGACTCTCTTCTCACTTTCAATATCTTCAATCTTTTAATTCTTGCAGCAGGCACGACAAGAACCTCCGATCTACTAACAACGAGCTTTTACTTTGCCCTACCCATAAGTCTAATATCGTCCATTCTTCTTTCACCATCCAGGCTATTCTTCTTTGGAATGCACTTCCTCTAGAAATCAGGATGTCAAAAACCAGGGACACGTTCAAGCGCAGGGTTCGTGAATTTTATTTTCAGCAATTGGCAGATTCCTAGTATTTGGTATATATACTTAAATATTATTGTAGTATGTTATAAAATATTTTATAATATTATGTATGTATTATAATAGTTAGGTGTATAATATAATATATATTGACTATATTTTATAGTATTACGATTTCATAGATATATATTATTATAATATTTAACTATCCATATTGTATTACATTGTTGTATTGTATTATGATTGTATCCCTATTTCATGTAGTATGTTGATTCTTCTCAGCTTCTTTACCTTTTCTCACTTTACTGGCACCTACACAATTTCGCTCCTGTAACGCCCAAAGGTTGACTGGTAGATAATGCCATAAGGCATTAAGTCCGCCTTTGTACATGTTTGTGCATTAAGTTTAAATAAATAAAATAAAAATAAAATAAATTAAACTTTTAAATGTACTAATTCTTCGAAAAAAAAAAAAAAGTGATCTCTAATAGTTTAAGACTTAGAGCATAATATACACATAGCTTTAAGAGGAACATTTTAACAAAAAAAGCTATTTAAAGTTAAATATCTCGCAAACGTTATCGTTTGGTATTGACGATAAATCATTAGTCTAAAAATATTTTAACACCGAAAGCTAGTTACAGCCGAATACTGGAACGATAGTTAAATTAAATGACGCTCAAGTTACATGCTGTCCTTGTCAATCGGCTAGCAGAGACAGCGACAGCTTGTGAATAGGAGGCACAGAACACACAATACTCGCGGAGAAGAAGGTCGACTTCATACAAAAAAATTGGGACCAAATAGCGCCTCTAGTGAGCTGCCCCCTCAAACTTTCAGGCGGTTGCCTTCCAACAAAGGAGGACTATATATTTGATTTTATGAATATGGCGGGAGAGACAGCGACAGCTTGTGAATAGGAGGTGATAGGAGGGCTCTTTATGTTGATTAGCATTTTAGTATTCGGCAGTCAGTTGGCTAGATATCTACTGTTACTCAGCTAAATATAAATCGTTATTTCACGTCGGTTTTCTATGTGGCTGTTGTATATATCCAGTCAAGGAGGCCTGTTAGATACCAAAACATGGCTCATCCGTTCACGAGCCTTATAATTATGTCTCTCAAAATATGCTTTTTTATTCGTCTTTGTAAAAGGTTAATGCGCAATAAAATCCAAAATCACATTAGAGATTTTCATCCCGAATTCCGTTTCATTTGGCGCGCTCGGTTAATGACATTTATCATAACATTACTTATCATTACGGCATACACGAAACAAAGGAGGGCATCCATCACTGTCACAACAGAAAAACACAGAATGATATGCTTGGAGGGTTTTGAAGCGCGCACACATAAGGGCATTTTATTAAATTCTGTTATTTTATGAAATCCCGGTAGTCATGAGCAGTAACATAGATAAGCGTGTTTTAAATGTAGACGTGACTCTACACAATGGAGGTAGAATGGAAAAAAAATACATTCCCACATCATATATTATGTAAAAGGAGAGATTACTGAAAATACGAAATTATGATTATTTTATGATGCAAAAAATAAAGTCTATATGAAATCTTTAACTGTACCAATATTCAAGTATATGTATTCCTAATATCCCGCAGTTAGCAAAGGAGGATAGACGGACGGGTAGAACGAAACTGGGTTCCTTGTAGTTACGAAACCCTAAAAAATCAAGCTAACCTAATGTAACATTTTACTATCTCTTGTTATTACTATACACTATTGACTATTATAAATATACTGTACTACTGTAATAAAATATGCTACATAAAGGCTTTCTTCAGTTGGCAAGTAACAGCAAATTATAGTAGGTAATAGGGATTATGAACAAATGTTTCAAATCAACAAAAGTTGTATAAGTTGTATAAGTAACTAAAAGAAATAGAGTGAAAAATGAAAAAAATATAGTAATTAGCAGGTCTAAAAATTCCGTTTTGGCAATTCCGTCCGTTTTGGCAATAGGGAATATGCATAAAATATAAAAATAGCTTAAAACCTAATAATATGATACCAGACTGAAAAATAAAGGAAATGGCGAAAAAAATTTCAATATCTCTTGATAAATGAGCAAGATATGAGCGGTCAAAGTTTGTAATCTATCTCTTTCTAGCAAAACGACATTTAGTATGAACTTTCTATGAAGGTCGTGTTATGTGACGTCACGATACACGTCCGATCTCTCTGTCTAATATACTACTTTAAACGTTCATATCTTAGTTATTTTTAATGATATCAAAAAACTGATTTTACCATACGATTTACCAAACAAGATAGATCTATATAAAAAAATAAAAAAATTACGTGCATATTCCCTATTCATTTTCAATTCTTGTTATGAATTACTGTATCAAAGATGACAGCGATCGTAAAATGGCCAAATGAATTGCAATTCATAATATGATTTGGATACATAATATGATGTGTCAAATAGCAATATTACGATGATATTGCATAAGTGGCCTTTTTAGACCCGCAGTTGCTGAATTTAAAAAGTTACTAAAAAAATCTTTCAAATTAACGGTTAAATCATTATGTTATTTGTGACATTGTTTCGAATGCATATTTTCTTATTTTAATCACTAAAATATTTCACTACTACCTATGTAGGTAGGTACCGTAACTACCTTTGGTAGTAAATATTAAAACAAAAGTTGTATCTCAATTATTTACCCGGATAAGGCTGAGTTCACGGGTAAAATAATGACATTAAAGTTCATAATATTTTATGAACTATTTAACGAAAAGGTATTCCAAGAATAGAATGGATTATTTGAAAATGTTAGACCTGTCTCACATTAGCCGATCCGATTTTGGTATCGTAAGACCTGAGGGGCAATTCTGCTAAATAAAACCTGCATTAATACAATTACAATCAAGTCCCGATGCGCTAAAACTCTCAAAAGATGTTTTTATGCACGTTAAACCAACGTGAATCGCGCTCTGATTAATCGAGACGTCATCAAATCCGTTCACGGTAACATGTCGCTACACTTTCAATCCAAACTATATTTTACATGCTTAACCTGCTCCAATGTTGTATCGGTGATCAACACCGATATCCCGGCGTGAATGAGGTGAAAAAAAGTTGCAGTAACTATGAGGTGTGGTATGACATACCATTGACATACCTAAAATTCATAGTGCCTTAATATTGATAATAATATTATTTTAATTAATATTTTTTTGATTTAGTTTTATACAATAATTAATAAATATATATAAATAAGTATAAAAAGTTCTCAATTATAACATTAATATTTTAAAGGTTAAAAATTATTAATATAGAATTTAACGAAAAAATCATTCCTTGGAATGTAAATCAATTGAAAATTAAAATATGTTGGGATCGTACTCGTCAGGAAATTATTTAATACTAGCTTTTGCCCGCAGCTTCGCCCGCGTGAAACTGGGTTTAAGTCAGAGGGAAAGCTTGTTCGGAAACATACCAATTGGTACCAAAATTGAATACATAATGGTGTAGGCACTGCACAGCCGTATCAATTGTATTTTATTTGAATGTTTCCTGCAACTTCGTACATTCAAGAAATCTACCGGGAACTGTAACATAAATAAAATTTAATAAGCTGCAAAAAGTATTCTGTGTTAATTCTAGATAAACTACTACTACTATACCAAATTTCATCAAAATTCGTTACGTAGATATTGCATGAAAAACTAAACATATTATGTACACAAACTTTCGCTTTTAGGTATAATATTAAGTAAGGATTTATTTGTAGCCGATAATTAGTATTTTTACGATTTCGAAAATCTTTTGAATGGGAAGACGTTAGTTGGCAATTGGCAGTAGGCGCGTAGACTTTGAACTTAATGAAAGTAATTTGGATTGTGATCACCCATCCTAGTTGGGACCAAGGCTGAGTTTGAGAGAGAGATGAGTTAGCAGTACGACCACGAAGCCATCGAGTTTCTCACTTATTCCTCATCATGGGCGTAGCCAGGGGGGTGGTTTAGGGGGTTCAAACCCCCCCCCCCCCCGAAATGGGCTGGCTGGTATATATAATACAGATATCTGACCAATATACAGAGGCGTATTTAGAAACTTTGCGCCCGAGGCCAATTAACATATTTTGCCGCCCCATTAACCCTATCTGAAAGATGATTTTTGAAGTTATTTTAGAAAAATAATCAACAGCCTAAATCAGAACTTTGATACTAACCCCCCCCCCCCCCCCCCTTAGTCGTTTTATTTTATTGAACCCCCCCCCGAAACTAAAACCTGGCTACGCCCGTGTTCCTCATAGAATCATACATACTAATGATTAGGTAATACCTAGGTAGTTTTAACTAATTCAAATATCTGGTTATTTTATAGCATTTTATACTATGTTATTCTTTAGACTGATAAAATTTTTGTAGGTTCACTATGAACCGATTGAATTGAAATACCCACACAAAATTATAAGCAGAGCTATCCTAATTCCTACCGCGTGGAACCCGTAAATTTTCCGCGATAAAAAGTGAGTTCCATATGTTTATCCAAGGGATAAACTACTAGGGTAACAAATTTTATAAAAATCCGTTCCGCAGTTTCTGAGATTAGCGCGCACAAACGTACAGATCAAAAATCTTTTAGGAAAATCTAAAAAGTCATTGTTTTGGGTTAAAATATTCTACTGAAATAGTATGTAATTAATAAGTATTATTAATATAATTAATGCAGCAATCGCAATTTTTTTAAATTTAGGTGCCTAGTTTTTTTCATCAAATTTTACTTTTGCATTGTTGTCAGATTTATTTTTCAACAGGATGACAATATATTATGTCAAAATAAAAATAAAGCTCCCCACTCACGGGCTATCGATTGCTTGGTTCAAATTGGAAATTAATTCGTATTTGAAAGTAAATTGCTAACGACAAACTATTACACAAAATTATTAGTGTAAGACCTACCAGGTAGTTTTTGCGCTGGGGGTCAAAAGTTGGAACAAAATTTACGCGTCTATATACGAGTTTCATATAAAAAGTATAGTAAGGTGGTCCTAGGATCTCAGACTATATTTAATTTTTATCTAAACCGATTAACTTGCAACTACGAATCCAGTAAATGTTTAAATTGAAAAGACTAAATCGATCGATTGCTTGTGAGTGGGAGCTTTAAATCAAAAGCACTAAGGAGTATTTATATCAACTTTAAAGCAAATCGCTCCCAAACAACTTTCTTTCCCTTTTTATTCCCGTTAGGGGATGAATTTCAATAAACTATGATACACGAATTCCATTAATTCTGTTACATAATGTTTGTGCAAAATATGAAGTTGATTGGACCAAGGAATCACGTTGCCCCATACATACTGTTTTCCCCCTTTTCACCCCCTTAGGAGTCGAATTTCGAAAAATCCCTTCTTATCGGATCCCTACGCATTACAAAGAGCAAGCCCTACAAGTTTCAGGTCTCTACGATCAGCGGTTTAGGCTGTGCGTTGATCCGTCAGTCATTCAGGACAAAGGATTTTATATGTATAGATTATTTTTAATTCAAAATATTATCATCAATACTGTCCAGATACGCACAATGTTCGCAAAAATATTTTGCATGCTCCAAACATACGGGTAAAAAATTACGCTAACATACGGACACTACAGTGATCAGTTACTTGTTATGATCTGGATTCACTAAAGAAATCAGTTACAACTTACTCTATCATCCCACGAATACCGAATCTCTTGTTTATACTGAAAATATCCATTTTGGTCAAGAATTAAAAAAATATATCAATAAATTAATAAATAATAAGTGTATTCTATAAACTCATTACAATAAACTAATAATAAATGAAAAAAAAAAATACATAATAAAACCATTCATGAACCAAAAAAATGATGTTATAGTAATTAGCTAGAAAAGGTAGGTTTGCTATGAGATTTGGTATGACATACCCGAAATGGGTTTGCACTTATTATCCCGGGTTATGTCCCGTGCCACTCTTAGATCACGCCACTTACCTCTCCAGGATGCCCCTACCTCCAGCTACTGAGCAAACTAGGGTTGCCAGGCGATCGTTTAAAAAATACACAATTTTAAAATTTTACTCGGGTATGACATACCCTACCTCACTTACGCCCGCGCCGGGATATAGTATCGTATAATGTGAAAGTCCCTTTGCGAAAAAGTATCAAGATAATTTCTTTGTTAAACTAATTTTCGAAGCCACAAAAATTCTATTGTAATATTGTTAAGTACCTCCTACGTTGATGAAGGTAATTTTTAAAATATCCAAAACACTTTATTTAATACGAAAGCGTAAGAAACTTATAAAATTCGTGTAGACGTCTGTCTAGACCTATTATTTTATCTTTGTTAAGTATATTGTATTAGGTAAAAGTTAAATCCCTTAAAATACGTAAAAATAAAGCCTTAGATTTGTATAGATTAAAAAAAATACCAATTAGTTATAAGTAAGTATATAAGATTTATTTTATGTTTGGTTAAGGAATAAATTGTTGTTGCTCTGTAAACAAAGATTTTTATTTTATATAATATAAACAAAGAAATACCTATGACACAGTTATTTTTCTTTTGGCATTTTATCTTATACTTTGACGAACAATTGTTATATACATGTACAATGTACATACATAATATTATAATAAAACTATATAATCGGAATCTCGGACACGGGCGCAAGTGTTCCCATGAAATTTTGTATCCAGGGAGTTTTGGGAAAGAAAAATCGATCCCACCAAAAACATTTTCATATAAAGTGATGCCAAGACCCTATTATTATATGTATAGATATAGATACCATATTACTCGCACTGTCAAAAAGTTATTAGATCTCATGTAAAACCAAGCTTCCGACTTAGGCAAGTTAAGTGGCCTGTGGCTTAATCCACGTTCTTTGATCTATAATTAAGTAAAATATGCTCAATCAGGTAATGATCAAATGTTAGTGCAATTCAGCAGGAGATATAGCGGTATCTTTCGTGTGAGATGTGAGGTAGAAAAGAAGCATCGGTTACTAGTGAGCAATTTTCTTCTCTTGCAACGAACTTCCAACTCCTATGGTGTCATGGGTATTCATGGACAACAGTAGTCGCTTTTCATCAGGCGATCCATCTGCTCGTTTCACGTGTGTCCCCTCTTATTATAATGAACATTAATATAACGGTATTTCTATACATATTACACTGGAACAATAATTATCACTACCTTATACAACGTATTACAATAAATAAATTATAATCTTATACATACTTACTTTAAACGAGCAAATCTTGTAAATAATATGTAATAATATAAAATAAATTGTAATATTGAGAATCTCGGAAACGGCTTCCAGCGTTTTAGCTACCAAGCATCAGACTTTTTGCGTTATTGGCAAATTGGTCGCGGGTTCAAATCCCATTAAGACGATTTTTTTTATTCTTTTTTATTTTTTTCCGTACTAATATAACTCTCCCAACTACTCCCTAGTGCTCATTTTCATATGAATCTTTTGGTGAAAAACTAAGTTTTACGTTCTAAGCTTTTACTAACTAAACTTTTACTTTAGAAGTCATAGATTGTGTTGACAATCGTCAACACAAATCTATGATTTCATAAGTAATATATTGAAGGCGCAGTACTAACGCGATGCAGGGTCTAAACGCTGACACCTCTGGGTAACATTAAGCACTACTTGAATACAAATCATGAATATTGTTTATTAACTATGCGTAATCCAGATCTAGCTTAATCTTACCCCTGTGATACTGTGCATTTTTTATAGGATAGCGTTGGACTTTTTGCGTTGTTGGTTGCTTTGATTGTTTTTATTTATTTTCAATTATTTTATTGTTCTACTAAAATGATCTCTACATTCCATTTAGGGTTATTTTACCTTGGCATTTCTATGACAGTGATCCTTATGTCGTCGGCATAAGTCAGAGGTAAAATTTGGTAAAAAAGAGGTAAAGAAGGACTATATTTTCAGACCAGTTTTACGTAGCTCATAGAATACGTTGAACTCACAATATTACCCACTATTTTCATCAGCAATACCGGAAGAAATATTTCTCGTGTAATTGACCGCCATTTTGCTTACACAAAACATCGAAATGGCGGGCAAAGAATTGTCCAGGAAAAACCTGCTCATAAAATATTCACGAAGCAAACTATGCGTTCGGTTCATATAGCAATTGGACCGTACCTAATAGAGCGTGTTTGGAATTATTTATTAAGAAACACCCACATTTATCTGAGAGAAGCAAGGATTAGGAATTTAGCACCCTTTCGGCAACAATAACTTTGATATTGTGTGTTACGTCAGTGTGTTTGTAGAATATTGCGGTTTCGTGTTTACGCCAATATTGTAGGTAAATATAACCAGTATTCACTAACAATATATTTGCCCTAAGCATAGCAACAAATGATATTTCTCTAGTGTAAAAAATGATATTTCTCAAAGCGTTCTTTCTGGCGTTCATATTGACAAACACATAGTGCTCTTGAACACGCAGTTCTGACCGCGCCGTTTCAACCCACACTCCGAATCGAAGGTGTAAATGCGCAGGGCCGACAGGCATGCCAATGAAAGCGCATTTTCTGTATAAAAATCTGTAGATTGAACCGCGCGCTATGACGTATTTTGTAAGACATGGGCAATTCGTGACGCATTTTTAGTCTATAACTAGCACGACAATACGATCCGCTGACCAAACCGCACAGATCTTTCCGTGGTTTGGTACACAGTTTGATCTGTGGTCTAAACTTTACTTATGCAGACCGTGATTTTTGTGAAATCTCAAAGTATCGTTTGTATATTATGGTGTTTACGAGTGTAAAACATCCTGAAAATACAAAATAATAATTTACACACAGATATGAAAAAAATTGAGCCATACGTTACCATATTTTTTTAAGAAACACAATTGTTTTTATTTGCAATACAATTATCGTAATATTTAACCATCTTGAAAATCTAGTTAGTTTTTCTATAGAAAACTTAAAATAATTTTAAAATTCAGCTGCAGGAATTCAGATCAAAAAGCTATGTATTTGATTGCCAATATTTGGTTCAATAGTAAGTGCCTTGCATTCAAAAGCCAGAACCAGCAGCTTAAATACAAGAAGTTATATACCGTGATTTTGAATAATGCCCCAATTTTCCGCAGTAACCGTAACGTAAAGATTATCGCACACTTTAGTTACCAGAGAAGCTTTACTTTTTTTCATTAATTACATGGCTTTAAGCCTATTACACGAACTATGCAAATTAATAACTTCTATAGGTATAATTTAGAAGAAATAGAAGCAGTTTTTTTAAATACTATAATTTTAAATTTGGAAATTCTTACTTAATTTTGTAAGACGACAACTATATATATATATATATATATATATATATATATATATATATATATATATATATATATATATATATATATCTTGCAGTATATCTTGCAGTATATGTCACATACATATTTTTCTTATTAGTAAGATAAACAGAAATTGAATAGAAACTACCATGCATTTGCGTGGATCGAGTTGAGTTTTTTGTTTTTTTCGAAAGAAATTCGTTTTTAATTTTGCAAAATTCCACCTTAAGCATAACATGTAGCATGAGTTACATACATCGTTCTCTTATCTACACTAATATTATAAAGAGGAAAACTTTGTTTGTTTGTTTGTTTGTTTGTTTGTAATGAATAGGCTCAAAAAGTACTGGACCGATTTCAAAAATTCTTTCACCATTCGAAAGCTACATTATCCACCAGTAACATAGGCTAAATTTTATTTTGGAAAAAAATAGGGTTCCGTAAGATATTTGGGGTTTTCGGACACAAGGTGTAAAAAATCAACCAGAAAAGTTACTTATTTTGCGTACGCTGACTAAACTATAAAAGATAGAACCATATAATGTTCTAATTAATTGTAGATCTTATAAATATCTACAAAAAATTCCGCGACACACTATACCTATCTATGTCGAGTGAGGCACAACAACAATTTTTTTATTTAGAAATCTTGAATTTTTTTTGGACTACATTTAAACGCGTTTATTTAACTCATGCTATTAATCCTTATCAAAATAAATTATTTCATTACTAAGTACAGTTTATGTAGATAATATTTGGTCTTTGAATGATTCAAATTGGAGGTTTGGTTTTGAAGTTATGGCGAAATTAAAATATTACGATTTCTGCTGCACGGCCCGTTGCGAAGTGGGCGATATTCTGTAGTATTAGTATAAGTATTGTACCCGTGCGAAGCCGGGGCGGGCCGCTAGTAAGTAAGATAGATAGAAATTACCATGCATTTTACGTAGGTCGAGTTGAGTTTTTTTTCGGATGAGTCTTAATGGCTCAGCCAATATTTGGACAACAGTGTGTGCTGGCCTCAAACCAATGCGGGTTTCTGGCGAGCGCTGTTATAAGCAAACAAAGATCGATTAACCCGTTAACCACACCCGATAGCAACAAATGCCCATTAGTGCTCGCAAATATTTGCGCTCCCGGATATAGAGGGATCATAAGATCCATATTTTTTGTTACATATAACAGAGCTGCAGAAAGAGGGTTAGATATAGGGACTGATATCTTAAACTGGTTTTTGGAGTTCGGATCAATCAATATGGGTTTGACGTTGATGTGACGTTTATGAGAATGCCACTGCAGTTTTTACCCAACTACGGCGACTCCAAAAAGAACGGTGATGATTTTGGAGTCTATGTAGTATGAATTCTATGTATGTAATATGTATGTATGTTTTCTCACTAACTACTGATCCAATTTAAATGATCAAGGTGTTAATAAATCGTAATAATGGTCCAGGTAACATAATTAAGCTATATCAGTGTTTTTCAACCTGTGGGTCGCGACCCCCTGGGGGGTCGCGAAGCTTCTGTAGTGGGGTCGCCGGAGGTCGAGAGAACTTTAGTAAAAAACAATAAAGATTAAAAAGATTGATTTATTAAGTAAGAGAATTTTAACAAAAAGATATACACATAAATCGATGTATGTAATTGTAAAATAACGTGTTTGACGTACTTTAATATGTACTTATATCCGAATCCTAATTATGGAGATGTATAAAAACGTATGGAATGAATATATTTTGTAACACTGTTACATACACATACATACATGATAAAAAAGTAAAGGGTCGGGGGGTCGCAAAATATTTTTTCATACAAGGGGGGTCGCATCATGAAAAAGGTTGAAAAACACTGAGCTATATAATTTCGGAGTTGTTTTTTTTTATAAAAAATGTAGCTAAAACTTACCGAGACTGGCTTTGGAGGGGTTCCTATAACTCCATTCCTATCGGCTTCCCTTACCGCTTACCTTTTGAAGACCGTCATCCAAATCCCTACCTATTATACAGGCTTATATCCCTATGAAGGAGAACTAGCCTTCGCCATTTCTGGCTTGTATATTATGTATTACTAGCGACCCGCCCCAGCTTCGCACGGGTACAAATATGATACTAATACTACAGAATGTCTTTAAACCTCTAACAAAACGGGCGAAATCTAGTCAAAACAAACAGAAACAAATTAATATAGGTACCTACTAAAACTCAATGAAATAAGTTGGTGGGTATACTATTATCGTATGAAATACCATAGATCAGAACCCCCGCACGCGCATTTCGCAACGGGCCGTGCAGCAGAAATCGTAATATTTTAATTTCGCCATAACTTCAAAACCAAACGTCCAATTTCAATCATTCAAGGACCAAATATTATCTACATAAACTGTACTTAGTGATGAAATAATTTATTTTGATAAGGATTAATAGCATGAGTAAAATAAATGCGTTTAAATGTAGTCATAAAAAAAATTCAAGATTTCTAAATAAAAAAAAGGTTGTTGTGCCTCGCTCGACATAGATAGGTATAGTGTGTCGCGGACTTTTTTGTAGATATTTATAAGATCTACAATTAATTACAACATTTTATGGTTCTATCTTTTATAGTTTAGGCAGCGTACGCAAAATAAGTAACTTTTCTGGTTGATTTTTTACACCTAGTGTCCGAAAAACCCAAATATTTTACGGAACCCTATTTTTTTTCCAAAATAAAATTTAGCCTATGTTACTCGTGGATAATGTAGCTTTCGAATGGTGAAAGAATTTTTGAAATCAGTCCAGTACTTTTTGAGCCTATTCATTACAAACAAACAAACAAACAAACAAACATACAAACAAAGTTTTCCTCTTTATAATATTAGTGTAGATTGCAGGATTTAATAAGTAGAATTAACCTCATGGTTTTGAATCCCATGTCCCAGTTATGAGATTTTGTATCGACACGTACGATTTGATGCGAGTGCGGGTAGTATCTACAGATACACGAATTTCGTCCTGGAACCATATCCGCGGACCGAATCCGGTGTCGCTACACACGCATGGATTTGGTTTGGCGGGCTGAATTGAAAGCTCGATACTCGTGTGTTCGATTTTATGCTCTATTGTACTAGCGCAGAGTTCTATTTACAGTGCTGTTTTTCAACGACGACGATGATTCCCGCAATATGGATTGCGGGAAACATCATGTAGTTATACCAATTCTCAAAACTATTTCCTTCCAAACGTAACACTTAGTTCGTCCCAGATTAGTTATACTATTTACAGTCATAAGAGATAATAATCTAGAAAGAAAGGCTATGTGTTTTACATAAAGACTTACACGTAAATAGCATAAAACTAACGAGTCTTAATAATGACTTCACTCCCTATGAATTTTCATACCTATATACACTATATACACATAAAAAATTGATTCATAAGAAGTAAACTCTAAAACTTTTGCCCCCCTAGTAAACTCCGTAGATTTTTTCCCTAATTTTGGGGGGAAAATCCCTAAGTTAGCAACACTGAGATTGTTGTCCGGCCCAACGCTTGCTTCTTTATAAGTTCGAATGTCTGTTACCACTTTTAGACAACATACACTGACCTAGCAATCTAATCATGATTTCCACAAAAATAGGGCTTAAGCTTTTAAAGGATTAAATATCTTAGGAGTTCCACTAATTCACTCCTAATTCTCGTAAACAAATGGCACGAATAACGGACGTAATGACGGCTCATTAGAGATCTCTGACGAAGGTCATCGTTTATCTCGTCTAAGGTTCTGCACAAAAGGATGAACGTACTACGTGCCTACTTTGTTGTCTGTCCGTCTGTCAGGGATCAAGAATTTAACATTTTGATATTTCGGGTAAACCGTTTACAGATTGTATTTGAAGTACACGCGCATTATCTTATATATTTTGTAAGATGTTTTACTGAGCCCTATGTATATCACAAGCGAGGTGTCTATACAAGCGGGCTTCTTTTATGAATATCGCTTATTTATAAAACATATTAATTTAAAAGAAACAGCACTAAAACAAAATAATAATTAGCGCCCAACGCACCCAAAATATTACATTTAAACCTTATGACGAAACAATTCCGTTGGACGCACGAGACGCACCGAAATTAATAAATAAGAAGTCACTAATAATTGACCAGCTTTTATGGATAAAAATGCAACTTATATTGATAGAAATGATGTTATTGATTGTACTGTAGGTTCTTGGTGGAAATTCATGTTTCACAGTAATAATACACAATACTTCTTGCACTATTTCCACTTTAATAAGTATTTTACATTAATTTTAATATATCACACGACCGGTTTCGAGAACGTCATCATCAGGTGTAGGTAGATTAAAATTTTTTTAAAATTTGTAAACATTGTGCAAAGGGTTACCAGCATCACGATTTATACAATTTTGAGTAACGTAATTTAAATTTTTATACCAAATTATTAAATATTCTACTGTATAACATAAAGTACTATTAGTATACTATTATAACACACATAATTATAACACATTGATAAATTAATAACTTATTAATTTGTAATGTCATAGAATTAATAAAGAATAGATTTCAGAATATAATATAAAATTAAAATACAACTATCACCAATGTTTCAATTAAATTAAAATGTCCATAATACTATTATAAATAATGTCAAATAAATTATATTAAATTAAAACATGTCAACCTTAAAATTAATAAATTATGTCAAAATTATCTATCATATGATAGTTGTACATTGGTGATAGTTGTATTTTAATTTTATATTATATTCTGAAATCTATTCTTTATTAATTCTATGACATTACAAATTAATAAGTTATTAATTTATCAATGTGTTATAATTATGTGTGTTATAATAGTATACTAATAGTACTTTATGTTATACAGTAGAATATTTAATAATTTGGTATAAAAATTTAAATTACGTTACTCAAAATTGTATAAATCGTGATGCTGGTAACCCTTTGCACAATGTTTACAAATTTAAAAAAAATTTTAATCTACCTACACCTGATGATGACGTTGTCGAAACCGGTCGTGTGATATATTAAAATTAATGTAAAATACTTATTAAAGTGGAAATAGTGCAAGAAGTATTGTGTATTATTACTGTGATAGAAATGAAACAAATGAAAAATTACAAAAATATTAGCTGAAATTCATTATTTCAAGGTCCCTCCTTAGGTAAGATTCATAATAAGGCGCTAAGTGCAATAAAAATAAGGTACCGTTGTTGTATATTTTAGAAGATATTTGCTTACGCAGCTTACATTCCGTGAATCCCACGCTTCGCTATTAATGCATATAATATAGTTTACAATTAATATAAATGACAAACCATTCGAATAATCCTCTGAAAATTTCATGTAGACTTCTTCGTTAAATGTTCGCGTCTCCACCTCAAAAGGAGATTTTTCTTTATCATTTCTTATAACCCTTTTACTATTATATGGAAATAGCGATGGATCCATTTGCGATGATTATATTATAAAATACGCATATTGCTGAAATAGAATCAAAAACTTCCTTTATGGGAATTTGGGATAAAACAAGGGATAATGTATTCTGGGTGATAGAATTTCGTCAACAAACTACGGGTCTACGTAAATCCAACAATAACATACAAAGGATCTATCAAATTGTTAATATAAAACAAAACATTCATGTTATTGGAGAGAAAATTTCGCGGCGTTGAGAGTGAAAGTTCAAGATCGCGTCACGTCACTACACGCATTACGACACGATTTTGGATATAACGATACCTGTCAGAAGCTACTTATACTTCGTACATAACAACTTAACTTTGTAAATTACGCTACACAGATGGCGCTACATGTACAAATTTTATTTTTTCTATTATTTTTTGAAGTGATGTTCTTTAGGCTCGATGAGAGAATTTTGTATAACTCTGGAGAACTGTCTACATTACCTATTAAGGGCAAAAACTCTATTACTGAGAATTTACTGTTTGTCTGTCCGTCTATCTATCACCAGGCTTTATTTCCTTAACCGTGATACCTAGATAGTTGAAATTTTCACAAACGATGTAGTATTATTACGGCTAGAATGACAAAATACTAAAACATGATATTTTACCATTTTGTGTGGAACCTTTCGTGCGCGAGTCTGACTCGCACTTGACTCATTTTATTCTTTTATAAATAAATCCGGAAGCATATTTTTGAGAACGATTAAAGATGAAAGTGATTAAGATTTTCTTCGTAGTTTTTGGGGTGGTCAACAGGATCTTGAGAGATTAGAGAAATCTACCTCAAAGCCCGAAATAAACCGACAAGCAGTAGGTGGCTGTAGACGCTATTCACTTACCATCAGATAAACCATGACTTACACCCTAATCTATATAACTAAATAAAATAATACTGTGCGACCGCTTTGCATTGATTTTAATTGTAAAACACTCTTGTCATGAACTTCTTGCTACACAAAAATCACATATCTGCTAAATATATAAAAATTCTACGTCACTTAACAAAAACCATTGTTTTTAAAACACGGAGGTGAGAGTTCAATTCGTATGTTTTTAATCTTCCACCTTTGTTCCCTTTTTCGACCTGTCGGCGGTTGGGTTCACAGATTAGCTTATCATAACTCATACTCATTCTTTCTGGTGGAATCGAGGGTTTATTATAACGTTTATCTCGAAAACTTTGACTTCAGCATCAATCTATCAAAATTAGAATGTGTCCGCGAATGATTTTTTTTTTTTAGGAATGTATAAATGTGTTCGATATTCTGGATACCCGGGAAAATATGAGTACGTTATTGCTTTGAATTATTTTTGAGACCGACTCGTAAATCTTATATACATCAGTCAATCAGCTTTGCCTTTTTTAACCGACTTCCAAAAAGGAGGCGGTTATACATTCGGCTGTATATATGGGTGTGTGTATATGGACACATAGTGATTTTGACTTTTTCTGAAGTAAGACAAGCTTATGCTACCAAAAAAATAAGATTTCGCACCAAGTTATACCCTGGATCCAAAAGCATGGAACAGAACTCTATCATATAGGTCTCGTCGTATACGTATACGTCTATCTATATACGTGAACAGAAGGTAATTGATTTACCTATAGTTATCATTTGTGCAAATTGTAATTGGTAAATTTTGACATTTACACTGATACTACCTGAAATACCACAAACTTATGATTGAACTTGGGAGCTAATGGTTCCAATTGATTTTTTTTTGTGTTGGATAGTCCATTTATCGAGGAATGCTTTAGGCTATATAACATCACACTGCGACCAATAGGAGCGAAGAATCAGTGGAAAATGTGGTAAAAACGGGGAAAATTATTCATCTTTGAGGGCTTCCGTTGCGTGCGCTGCGTAAACGGTTCAAGTTACCCAAAAAGAATGTATGAAAGAGTTATTCCTCTTTAAATGATCTAAAAAATGTACGTATATTTCTATCTATTAAGACACTATTACCTTTTTATGGTAATCAAAATCTGTCGAAATTAATGCATTATTGCGCCATAAGTAGACGCGGACGAAGTCGCGGGCACCAGCTAGTCTGTGCTATAAGTACGCACAAATCACAAAACAAAAATATCACATCAAAGTAAACTTATAAAAAATACTTCATTTCGAAAGTTATGATTGTAAAACAATCATAAACTCCAGCGCCCAAACGGTGACTCCGATGCATTTAATTTGCATGGAAACTTTATTAAGCTCCTGACTATGTAAATTCGGAAAAAAGTTCCCGTCACAGGCGTATTTTCTTCATCTACATTTTATTAACTTGGGACAATCTTCAGGCAAGTTTGAGAAGTGGTGATTGAATATTTTTATTAAAACTTCCGAGGCCTTGCCAAGTCCCCATAATATTAGTGCCAAACATCATCGTCCCTTATTTTGTTTGTTCTTTTTGGTTTTTATGAATTTCACATTATTGATAATGCAAATATAAGACATGATAATTTCCTAATTCCCAAAAAGTATAAATTTTTCGTGAAAAACTATGTCCTTCGTATTGTCAGCACTTTTCATAACGTTAACCGCGTGTGTGAAACTATACTTGAAAGCAAAATTAATTATTCACACCACAAGTTCCATTGAGTGGCAAAGTGGCATCATAATATAAACACTTCTGCAATTCAGAAGATGAGGCATTCATAGATGTGTAATGCGTGCGATCTAATCACTATAAACTATACCTCAAAGAGAAAAAAGCTCGGATACAATATGAACTCGAATATTGTAAGCCATAGAATAAAAGAGTTTTTTTCTTTTGGCGCAATTTTTAGAACCCAATATAATATTTAAAAGCGTTTTTTGTCTTTTGGCACAATTTTTAGAACTCAATTAAAATTTTTCTACAGAAAAAGTCTATAATGTGAAACAGTGAAACATGCGGCAATACTTTCAACTTGGCTTCTTAGAGGTCTCGGTTTTAAATACTACAAAGTATTTACCCGACGACGGCGATGTCAAAACGAAGAGTTATAATTTTGGCATTCTATGTACGTATGTATGTATGTTTGTTCCACCGTAGAGCCTTAACTACTGGTCCGATTTTAATAGTTGAGGCGTCAATAGATTTGCAATAATAGCCCGGATAATATAGGCTATAATATACTTTACGTAGTCAGGTTATAGTTTTTTTTATAATTTTTTTATTTTTTTTTTCTTCTTAGGCTTCTTCTTAGTCCAGAACCTCAATTCTCGTATTTAAAGTAGACTTTCATTTTACTTTCATTGTATTGTAAGTAAACCGACATGTTATCATGAACTGATTTTATGAAATTTCGACCAATCAGAGCGCGTTTCACGTTTCACGTTTACGAGAATACCGTTTGACAGTCTAAGCGTATCGGGACTTGATACTTAGTAATTGTATAAATTAGCAGAATTGTTTTCAGGGCTTCCGAATAGAATACACTCCAAGTAATGTTAATACCTATATAGACAAGTATAGCGCGTTAAGTAGACCATGCGGTGCACTAATAAGGTCATTATATTGGTATAGAACCGTTATACAGTGAACGCAATTAGCGTGGACCACTAAGCACTATATATAAATGACCACAATCAAAAGCTACTTCCGAGACAGATGCTGTGATTGCTGACGCGTCAATTAATCAACAAGTAATTACTCTAATCCCCGGAGATATATCGATGTATATGTCCTTGCTGATGCTAGTTTGCGATTTCATGCTTTCACCATGACATGCGATGATATCAATGACGTGTCTTACAATGATAAACTATATGATGAAGGCATATTCTGTGGGTGCAGATATTACAGTTTTGATGTGAAACATCTATAGGCGAGGGTAAACTTGACGTGGCGAGAATTGCCGTGTCGACACTTCGCCACTGAAACATCTATAGGCGCGGGTAAACCTGATTTTTGGCGTGGCGAGAATTGTTGTATCGACGCTTCGCCACTGAAACATCTATAGGCGAGGGTAAACCTGAATTTTGGCGTGGCAAGAATTGCCGTGTCGACGCGTCGCCACTGAAACATCTATAGGCGAGGGTAAACCTGATTTTTGGCGTGGCAAGAATTGCCGTGACGACGCTTCGCCACTGAAACATCTATAGGCGAGGGTAAACCTGATTTTTGGCGTGGCAAGAATTGCCGTGACGACGCTTCGCCACTGAAACATCTATAGGCGAGGGTAAACCTGATTTTTGGCGTGGCAAGAATTGCCGTGACGACGCTTCGCCACTGAAACATCTATAGGCGAGGGTAAACCTGATTATTGGCGTAGCGAGAATTGTTGTGTCGACGCTTCGCCACTGAAACATCTATAGGCGAGGGTAAATCTGAATTTTGGCGTGGCAAGAATTGCCGTGACGACGCTTCGCCACTGAAACATCTATAGGCGAGGGTAAACCTGATTATTGGCGTAGCGAGAATTGTTGTGTCGACGCTTCGCCACTGAAACATCTATAGGCGAGGGTAAATCTGAATTTTGGCGTGGCAAGAATTGCCGTGTCGACGCGTCGCCACTGAAACATCCATAGGCGAGGGTAAACCTGATTATTGGTGTGGCGAGAATTTCCGTGGTGACGCTTCGCCACACTTTTGAGATTTTTGGGACAATTTTGAAATTTGCCGTATGGTGAAAACACTATGCAGAAAAAAGTGTCTCCAGTTAAATGGCCCCACTTTTGAGATTTTTCACTTCTACCGGCACTCCCGGAGTGCAACCCGTTGTTTTTCTTTCAAGGATTTAGCAACGTCTTAGCTGTGGGACACTTTTATTAGGACTTCGTTGTAAAGGTACAAATCTTATGAAAATTTATTTATTTATTTCCAAATGAAACTTTACGAGCTTTTTTTTCAAACGGAAAGTCAACAGAAAAAGATACCACCGGGAAAGAACCCGCCGACAGGAACATAAATATTAAAAGTACATACCCTCAGATTACATAATACCTATCTTTGATTTAAATGTATTGGTGAAAGCATTCATCTTACAACTTAATATCAATATTATTCATCGCTATGTTGTTATAATTTATATCTTACCAAATAATTTTAGCAACAATAAACATTTTCGAAAGTTCATAAAAAATTAATAAAGTACCCATATAAAATGATTGTTATTAAAGTGCGTCGTTGTAAAATTATTGGAAAATCATTAAGGGCGCTTTTATTACGTATAGATTTAATCATATTTCAATTTGAGTCTTCACTTTGTGGATCGCCAGTGTGTAAAGTTTTATTAACACAAAATGGCCTCCATACAGAAATAATTGAAATTCAGTTTGCTTCAATCAAATATGACGGTCCATTTACAAATAAATTACATAAATAATTTACGTGTGCGTCAATGTAGGTTGAATATTATTCGGCTGTGTTCCGTGGAAAATAGCGCTTGTTAGCGCTAAAGAAAAAAATAACAGATTATCAGCCAGTACATGTTTGTTAACTGCAATACTGCTAATATAATCCGCCATTTTGCTTATTTAATGCCAGCTGTCGCCATTTTACTTACGCTTTTTTGTTAGTGCTATTTTCCGCGGAACATAGCCATTGATTTATGGTCAAGCGTACAGAAACTGTGCGTAAAGTGAAGTATTTGGACTAAGCTTTAAATTATTAGTTATCAAATTGCTATAGCATTAGCGCCCGTCACCCGACCTATTTTTACTCGTAATTAGAACGACAGTTCGATCCACAATCCAAACAGTACATATCTCTCCGAGGTTTGGATCGCAGTCGCATATGTGGAGTCCGAATTGTACCGTATGGAGTGCGCTATTGGTTTATGGACAGATACTTCCACGACGACGATGAGTACGATCCGCCGTCCGTCCGTCCGTCTGAAGGGCGCTAATGACCAGCTGCCCTATTACCTAATATTATGGACTTTAAGTGACAACTGGGAATGGTCTTAATTTGACGTTTGAACTTTTTATAACACAATTTAAAAAGTTTTATAAATGTCTAATTTTGATATTTTACCTTTTCTAATTGTGTTTTAAACAATGAATTTGGAAGGAAAATTTGTTTACTTACAAATTCCTTGGTTTTAAATAGTTCAAACGTCAAAATGAAGATCATTCCCAGTTGTCAGTTGAAGTCCATAAAAGGCAGCATACATTATGTTGCGTAAAGTAAACTGTCATTATTAGTGAAACATTTTTAACTGGACAAGTACTAATAATCCATTGGTTTACCCTGACAAAAGAATAAGAAATTTCCAACGGAAAATCAGTAACTTTAGCTGTGATTGTGTTTGCTGTTTTGGAAAATATTCAATTGCTTCGAATATAAAGGCGAGGCTTCTTAAGTTGTATCGCATTTTAAATGTATTGAGCGCTGAGTGGAAATACACAAAGCTTTTAATCGAAGCGTGTTATGAGACTTAAAGTTAATCTTAAAAATAATTCCATTTAAGACAAAGTTTTGATAAAGAACTAATCTAATTTAAAAATTATTTTAGATATAAACTGTGATTAAAATTAATATAGACATTAACCACACAGCCAAGACATTAACCAAGTAACAGCTATTAGAGTCAATTAATATTATCACAAGCATGACTTAACTCTAAAGAAGTTACTTCTGCTTAGAAGGACACATTAGTGCTCATCACACGCATAGTTCGAACCGCGTATCGGAATGCGTTCCTAACCGCAGCGGGATCTATGCAGTTTGGACCGCGGATCGAACTGGAGTTCTAATTATGACGTCAAATTCGTTCACGGTTTGGACTATCTGCGTCTTACATAATTATATCAAAATGCATCATAGCGCGCTGTTAAAACTGCGGAATGGCAAGGTTTGATACATGACTATTTATTAAGTCAACCTTTTTCGAACTATCGGCCTCCATAACGGTTTACAAGTTGGTCCCTCCTGGCATTTCCAAATTTCATTTCCTTAATGGCTCATGTCAAATACTCTTGAAAAAAAAATCTACGAAATCGAACAATAACTTTTGAAAAAACCTATTGCGCGTTGATATATTATACGAAATCTTTATATAAGCCGTGTCCGTAACGCTCTTGGTTAGGTTATTATTCTAAGCAGCCACTCTAACGCGGTAGATACTTGTCATAACATTACATCTAGAAGACACAATTTCTTTTTTGTCTTTCTAATACTTTCTACTAATAAAATTTCAAATACGACTTACCGCGCCTATAGTAAGTTTTAAGAGCCTACAAATGAATCGATTGATGAACGAAAATAAGATAAGGACATAAAAGATAAAATAATATAAGTTGTTAATCATACTTGTGCGATTAGCTGATCATGAATGAACTTAGCATAAGAACATCGAGTAAGTAGAATCAGTCACCAGGCAAACAAAAAACCCGAGTACTAGTCAATTTTCTAGTGTATTAGTCGATAAGATCGGGTAATTGTTTTTAAACGAGATAATGATGTGGTTCGTAGCGAGCCACAACGCCATGTCCGTTTGACCTAGAAGCAATTTCTCGCGCTATTTCACCTGTCCGCGCCAGCAGACCCGCTCTCTTGGCTAACGATTTACTGGATACGATATTGGTACTCGTAATCTATAATTCATGTTTATTCCAATCTTAAAAAAACGGCCAGATGCGAGTCGGACTCACCCATGAAGGGTTTCGTAGCAGCAAGTAACATAATATAAAGGTTCTTGTTATTCGTTGTTGTAGCTTTGATCGATGTTTTCATAATAGTGTATTTTTTTTTATGAAGTTAATTAAAAACAACTACTTACTAGATTTTGATGGTAATGTACATCATATATTTTTTTAGTTTATCATTCTCTTATTCTAGAAGTTACAGGGTACATTTTACCATTTTGGAAGTGTGTCTCGCGTAAACTATTTTTAGAGAAGGATTGAAAGTCTTGATTGGATAACAATCGGTATTTATTTGGGCAGAGTTTCACCTTACACGTCTCAAAGTTTATTACAGAATGTGTCATTAAATCACTTATTCCAGGATTTTATACTATTTTTACTGAGACAGTTATTATCAAATATCGAACTTCCGGTTTACAATTCAACACTAGAAAAATGTACCACAATGTTTAAATACAATTAAAAATAAGGATGGATAAGAATTAATTATATAACATTTAAATATGTATTTCTCATATTTAAAATAAATTGTTAACTTAAATATGAGAAGTAGAATTTATACCGGATGTAAAGAATCCGTCCCCCATTTTATAAATTGAATTAACCATTTAAGTTCATTAATCATTATTAAGTTTCATAATTAATAATATTATTTATAAATTATAACTAAATAGATCTATGTAGCATGCCCGTTGACGTTCGATAACACTATTCAGTTTAGAAAAAAATATATTAGAAACCTCAATATCATTTTTCAAGACCTATCCATAGATACCACACGTATGGGTTTGATGAAAAAAAATTGAGTTTCAGTTATAAGTATGGAGACCCTCCAAAATTTATTTATTTTTTCTATTTTTGTGTGAAAATCTTAATGCGGTTCACAAAATACATCTACTTACCAATTTTCAACAGTATAATTCTTATAGTTTCGGAAAAAAGTGGTTGTGACATACGGACGGACAGACAGACAGACGAATATTTAAGGATCCGTTTTTTGCCATTTGGCTACGGAACCCTAAAAATGCGGGGAGTTTTTATTTTACCAACGCGTTAAACTGACATTTAGGGTGAGCTACATTTATTGATCTATCTGTACTGCAGTATTATTCTCTAAGAACATTTTCATATATCTCGACAGCTGAATCCGCGGCAAGTGTCAAATATCATATAAAAATTTGACACTCACCGCGGATTCAGCTGTCGAGATTTGAAAATGTTCTTAGAGAATAGCACTACAGTTCTGACATTGAATGAGAGAGGGAGAAAGAATCTTAGCTCAACTTCGATTAATAAACAACCTGAACTACCAACTACACCACTTAAACGCAATAAAGAGCTAAATATTCCTAAATGCACCTAAACCTGGTTCATTCCCGATAAAAGCTTGAGTCTGGCTGCCATAGATTCATATAGAATGTGCATTCTAAATGCTCCAACTTACTGTGTACTGACTGGAATGTAACAGAATCGTTGAAATGCTTTTGAAATATTTAACAAGATTAAATTTAAAACTGCACTCATGTTTGTAGATAATTTTAGAACCAGCTTCGTTCTAAATTCATTTTAGGTTCCTCCGCTCGATAGCATTCTAAATTAATGCAAATATAAATATAGTCTTCTAATATATAAAATTTCCATGTCACAATGTTAGTTACCGTACTCCTCCGAAACGGCTTTACCGATTTTTACCAAATTTTATATGCGTATTCAGTAGGTCTGAGAATCGGCTACTATCTATTTTCCATACCCCTAAGTGATAAGGGTTGTTCACCCTTAATTTTTTTTTAATTTTTTTGTTTTTATTTTTTTATAATGTGGCATTAAAAAATACATAACCCTAAATGTTTCCTTTTTTTCACCAACCCCTATTTTTGTATAGCCATTTTAGTAATTTAATCATTTTTCATCCCGCTCGATAACTGATCAATTATAGTGTTTTTAACTTTAATAAGGCAAAACAACGTTTGCCGGGTCAGCTAGTATTTTAATAACATACCCACACAGGGAAGTAAAAGTGTGATGATAATTTTAAAGCAAATTTCAATTTATTAATTTATAAATTGAAATTTGCTTTAAAATTATCATTATTAAAGCAAAAAATTCAAACAGTGGGTGCCAACTGTTGAACAAATAGTCGTACTAGAAGTTGTACAATCCAATCCTACAACTATTATAAATGTGAAAGTTTGTGGGAATAAATGGATGGATAGATGTTTGTTACTCTTTCACGCAAAAACTACTGAACGTATTTCGATAAAATTATATATGGTAGTAGCTTAGGATCTGGATTAAAACATAGGCTACTTTTTAATCCGAAAAAGTACCGTGGGATACTTTATTTACGCGAACGAAGCCAGTGGGCAAAAGCTAGTTACGAATATTTTTGTCGCCATTTTTGCCAAGCAAGTCTCATAATATTAATTCACTTTATCTTGTCAATTTAACATTTTACTTATTACCTAACTTGATTAGATAACAGGTGTTCTCATATTATCACATCCACAGCTGTTTCAATTACTAATATTGACGCAGATACATACATACATACATATAATCACGCCTTTTTCCCGTAGGGGTAGGCAGAGACCACTTCTTTCCACTTGCTACGATCCTTACATACTTCTTTCGCTTCGTCCACTTTCATTCTTACTATCCATTCCTCCTCTTACATTCAACGTAGCCAAGCGTCTTTCCATGGTCCGCTTTTCGCCTCCGCGAGAAACGAGACGTGATGGGTGGCGAACCACATCGCCGCCATTTTGGATACTTAAATTATTCCCGACTATCCATTGCGTTTCCACGGATTGGTGGAGAGGGTAGGAATAGGAAAAGGGAAGGATAGGTGGAGTGGAAAGGAAGATTGGTAAGTTAGAGTGGGAAATAGGGAATGTAGGATATTACCGCCCAGGAGGGCAAGGGATAGGACAGTAATAGCTAGGGAAGCCGGGGTCGCATACCCGTATACTAAACCGCAACTACCGGACAGGTAAGTTGGGATGAGTATCCCATGACAGTCGACGCAGATCTATCTGTAAATATACATGATCAATGAACCGTGATCAGAAAACCAACTATATAACTATCATCGGTTATTTAACTAGATTTTGATGGCATTAAGATTGATTAATAGTATTGTTGACTGTTTTGAATTTTATCTACAAGCGCGAAGTGATACAAAAATAACAGACCAATTGTGATTCATTTATAGATAAACAAAAATACAATCAATTAAAATCACTATAACAAACAAAAGCGTGGGCGGCTAGGTGTGTACCAGTAAGACAAATAATATAGTACCTCTTATAGTCTTAGCCCATAAGGAAATGTAAATAATATTCCTTTTGACACAAAGAAAACTTATAAATTTTAAACACAACGTCCGTAAACAAAATATTCTATTTAAAAGTCAATAACACCAATACGCATGTTTGTCATCAAAGTGTAAGAAGCCGGGGAAAGTTTAATTATATTCTGCAAGTTAATTTACCAAGATTCCTTGAGTTCCTAGCTGCAGAATTACGTCCGTACGTTTGTAATATTTCTTTCCAATAAATATAAATATGCTACAAAAATGATATAAGTTCAACTAGCAAATACATCAGTACTGATATAAGTTGCATTACATTGCAGTATGTTATTAAAACGACAACTCATAGTATGTGTATGATTATTATTAGTTATAATATTTTAATTTATCGTATAATATTGTTTTTTTTAGTATATATATATATATATATATATTTGGAGATGTTTAATTTTAGGCCAGCTCCATTTACACCACATACGTAAAAATAGAACAAAATATGAGAATATCATAAAAATACCAAAAATATATTTTGAAGAGGGATACATGCGTACTAAAATGATTAGGTATATGAAATATTTTCTAATGCGATAATCCTATTTTTAGAGCGGCCATGGTAGTTGTTTGGACATGACTTTTGGAGAGTCGTCTTATTGAATGTCATACGACAAAAACCACGTCATTGTCAAAATGTCATTGTTTGGTTAATAGGCAAGCGGACTGATTTTTTTTTATTGCATAAATGAATAGTACTCTTAAATATGAGTAACTTCACAGAAGAAACCGTATCTCAAAACTCAATATTTTCAAATTTTCAAAGGTACAGCGACTTGTATACAAAATTTCGCGAGTCTTTATACCAAAAAAAAATTTTTTTTTGCGAAATTGGTAAACAAAGCCTACATCATTAGTTTACTCACATCATATACAAAAACATTCATTATGGTAAGTATGAACTTAAACGCACAAATATCTGAGATATTTACAAATATATTCCTGCGGCCCCATATATCTACTTCATATACTACTTCATATTATACTATAACCTACAAGTGACGTCATTTGTAGGTCGACTTTAGTATGGAGCGTTTTTAGGAGGCTCGCGAAATTTTTTATACAAATCGCTGTACCTTTGAAAATATTGACTTTTGATATACGGTTTCTTCTGAGAATGTACTCATATTTAAGAGTACTATTCATTTATGCAATAAAAAAAAATTGTCCGATTGCCTATTATGTTCTGATCCGCCATATTATTTTATTTAACGTTGTGTTGTTCTCCGTAATGAAGTTAATTTTAAATGTACATTGAAATGAAGTGAAATTAAACAAAATAAAAAATAGGAAACGGTTACTATATTATGTAGTTATATTTACTTTTTATAGTGTACATAGTGCTGGCTCACGCCTTATACATTTCTAGAACATCTCTTAATATCCTTGCATTAGGATCTTTTTTAAAGTAATTTTCTAAAGCAAATTTAATAGGAACGAAACGAATCGATAGTGTAATTTCTCAAGTTTATATTTTGTTACAGCAGACTTAAGTAGCGGTATTCTACCTCGGTTGGATAATTAAAAAATACACTCAAACATAACACACAGCTTATTTCAGGGGCTTGTTTGAATCCATTTCGTAATAACCATTTCATTTTCAAAGGGTTTGTTTTCTTTCTAAGCACAGAAATCTGAACATAACATAATATTGTTTTAATTTAACATGTTTAATTGTATAAATTCGGAATGTTTTTTTTTATCTTTTTGTGGAACAATTGGGTTGACGGATGCTACCTGGATGGAAGATACTGCTATATTATTATAACGTAGTAATAAAACTTAATCAATAAATAATTAAACAGCCTCCGTGGTCCAGTGGTTTAGAACTTGGCTCTCGACTCGTGGTCGTGGATTCGATTCCCGCGTTGGAATAACAAAAAATGTTGTTTCCAAGTTTGGTTAGGACAATGCAGGCTGATATAATGTAGAGTAATTATGGAATATGAGCCGTCGTGGCAGCAACGTGGCACAAGCGGCACGCAACATCAATAACGTTTACGGAGCTAACACTACAAACCAACGCACCACCTATTATTGGTTTGCTCGCTTCCGTTCTGGAAATTTCGACCTGAAAAATGAACCTCGCGGTCGTCCGAAGACTTTGGTCGACAATGACGAATTAAAGGCGATTGTGGAAGCTGATGATACACAATCTACAGCTAAATTAGCAGCAGCTTTCGACGTTAGCGTCAAAACAATATTGGTCCATTTGCGTCAAATTGGCAAGGTAAAAAAGCTTGACAAATGGGTGCCCCACGAACTCAATGAGTCTCGTTCTTCTTAACTGAATGACAAGGACTCTCAAGACTCTTCATAACTTGAGAGTCTCTGAAATCTAAAAAGCATTTGAGAATTTGGGTGTGAATGCATTGCACGTACGTCATATTTACTGTAATAAAAATTCAATCGTCGATCTCTTGTTGCACGCTATAAAGTATGTATGCTTCTGCATGCAAGATTTATTTTCTAATATAAAGGTCTATTCATACCGAAACGAAACGATACGCGACATTGCGCTGCTTTTTAAGGTAGCTATTTAAAATTGAATTCTATTCATTGCACAAAGAGATACACGTTTCACTGTAAGTCCTGATTTACACATGGAGAGTTTATCGTACGATTTGGGCGAGAATATCGTATCATATTCTCGTACACGAGACTCGCCATACGATTTTCGCCTTCAAAGGTTGTTTACACTATGCAAGAATATTCTCGCCTGACATTGTCGCCTGCACCCGTTCGAGAAACTCTCCTTGTGTAAATGAGGCTTAAGAGTTAGAATGTCAGGTTGCACCGTACTGTATTAAGTTCAATTTTTAATAACTAACTTTAAAAATGTAGCGTCGTAAGGGTCATATCGTCGCGGTGTGAACTAATCCTTAGATTTATGCAGTTTTTATTTATTTATTAAAAAAAACATAAAAACTCAAAAGATTTTTATTTTTATGTAGGTTATTAAATAACACTTATAGAATAATCCTACATGGTGCCTACTACCAGTTCAGAAATGATCACGGCGAGAAGAACCGGCGTAAGAAACTCGCACGGGGCAACCTTTACCAAAAATATAGGAAAATCGTTCATTTCAAAAAAATATTCTTACAATGTTGTAACTTATTCAATACTAGATGTTGCCCGCAACTTCGTGCGCGCAAAAGTTAATTTCGCAGAAACTGTACATGTTTACGGGATAAAAGTATTTATTTATTTATTTATTTATTGCTTCAAACACACTTATACTATCATTACAGGTTAAGCCTAATGCGATAGTAGTGGAAATAAAATTGTATTTAACAATCATATAAATATAAATCCATAAAATCCATCCATAATCAATAATAATAATAAGAATTAAAATAGATTATATAGGTACATCGAATTCATTGATTAATTGGGGATTTATATTCCCAATTAATCAATAAAAAAACATTAACCTATTAATATTAAATCCAAATAAATTACATCCATAATTAATTAATCTTATACATATAAATTGATAATTAAATTAAATAATATTATTATTATATTTATTTATAATTTACTATATTCCCATAGCAGATTACAAATAAGCAGATACGTGTAAATTCGCTAAGAGTGCAATCGAACAAATCTAGCCGCTTTGCAACTTCATTAAGGATACGCAGTGCGCGAACGAATGGGGAGTATTTGAGCAGGTTGGTCCTGCAGCGCGGCACGTGCAGCAGCGGCGGGCGGCGGCGACGCCACACGTACCGGTCGGGCACGCTCAGCGACACCCGTCCCAGTACGGCGGCGTCGCACGTGCGGCCTCGCAGCACGCCGAACACGTACCGCGCCACTGACAGTTCCCTCCTCACCGTACCTAGTACGAATAGCGTCGGATAATTTAAGGGGTAGAACGGATACACGCCGTAAAGCCGCTTATAAATATAACGGAGGAATTTGTTTTGGATTCGCTCCAACATCAGGGAATATTTCTCCTCGTATGGCGACCAGACCATCGCGCCGTATTCCAGATGACTTCTAACTAGGCTGTTGTAGAGACCGGTGATAGCTTTTACGTTAGTGAAGTCATGACTCATCCGAAGTACAAAGCCTAAATTTCGAAACGCTTTTTCGTAGCCTGTCTTTCCCCGTGGTCTACTATATATGTGTGTCAAATTTCGTCAAAATCGGTCCAGTATTTCGGAACCTATTCAATGCAAAAAAAAAAAAACAAACAAACAAACAAACATTTTCTCATTATTTGAATATAAGTTTAATAACTTAACTTACTTATTTCTTATTGCTAATTGCTGCAACTGATATAATTTTTGTTCTTCATCGACATTGACATACTAATATTTTGTCCTTGATAGATCAGATTGTACACTAAAATTGACATTTGCTATCGACCTATCACCACTGAACCTGAACGGCTCACTAGACCGTGATCCTATTTAGTTAGTGGTGAACCGACGTTGTGTCGTTTCAAATCGCCCTAGGTAAATTTCGATGAATGACCTAAATTGTATTTGTTGGTTTCAACATGCTTAGTGAAAGTATGAAAGAGGAAAATTTTGTTTGTTTGTATGTTTGTTTGCATTGAAAAGACTCTACTTGACTAATTTTAACGAAATTTGGCAGAGATATAAAGTAGACTACGCAAAAGGACAAATGCTAATTTTTATCGCAGAAAAATGTACGGTTTCCACAAGATTAACTTTTGCGCGCACTATAATAAAACGACTTGGTACTATATTGTAGACTGTATTGTAAAAATATGTGTTAGTCTGTTCGCCTACATTATCATGATTGTGAAGTATAGCTATCGCCATGCTGTGTGCGTTGGCAAAAATGCCACATGCGTAGGTCTCGCGCATTCCTTTGCGGTGTAGCCGCAATAATGAGTGTCATTTAATTTTTTGCAAAAATGTTCGGGTCCTCCTTTTCAAGGCAAGAAAGTTTTTAATAATCAGTATTTTACACACGACTTTTGTGAATTTTGTACGCTTTGAACAAAATATAATGAAATTTGTCTCAAATTATCCACGTGGTCGCGTGACCAACATCAAGCCTTAAGACGTATTTAATAATTTTTCTTAAATTGTTTCTTAAAAGTTGTCCAAAAATTACGAAACAGAAGATTAGGAGCCCGAAAGTTTCAAGATGCGAGACACAGATCAAAACTCCGGTCTGTGGTCTGGGGAGAAGTAATTTAAAACTTTACAAATTCATTTAAGTATAAAAATTGTTTGAATTTAGATGAATATTTTATATGATGAGGCTTAATTTCATGAGATTATTTTCTGTATCATTTTCTTAAAGAAATAGCCCTCTTGCATATCAATGATATCTGATGATATCAATTCATATCAATGCTTCGTAAAACTATTGTACGTTTTGAAAAGTTACTTATTTACTGGATCCCGTAGTAAAAATTACATTGAAAATTTCTATGGCAAACGAAGTATACAGAAAAAACATGACGTGTATAGAGTACACGTCGCAGAAATTAAACATATTTCATAATTTAAAATCCAAAAATAGTCTTGTCGTGCCTAAAGAACTTCACTTTAATAGTGATAAAAAAAATGTACCTACACCTAGCGTCACCTAAGATAAAGTAGATTCCGACACATCTGTCTTACTCGTCACCAAGGAATTTGTAAGTATTATATACAACAGGAAAGAGTACTTCAAACTTTATTTTCTTTTAATTCAATCAAAAATGATCTTTATTACTCAGACTTAAAGCTTATCACGTGCGCAATAAAAAAACCGGTCCCGGTGAGATAGCTATAAGTTATCCCTGTGTCTCGTTCTAACAAGTAACCTAGTGTAGCCAGTTTATATCTTTCCTTAAATTTCAGGTTTGGTAGGTTTTATGTGCGATATGGTGTATAAGCAAGAAATACTAATAAACTCGGTTAAATATTACGTTATTCATAATCTGAGAGAGAAATGTAAAATAAAAATCACTAGTTATTTAGAACCTACCTACTAACCGATAATTCGAAATTTGTTATTTATTTTTTGATTATTTGCATTTTGGTAGAGTAAAATGGAAGAAATGAAAATAGAATAGTTGCAACACAAAACGCCGTGTATTTCCCTTGGAACATTTTAGATGTTCGGGTGACAATATGATTTAATAGGGAATATAGGACATTTATATTATTTTACCTACCTTCATGATATTGTGAAGAGGAAACCATTGTATGTTTGTATGTTATTGATAATTTCTGAAACCTACCAGATTTGAAAAATTCTTTCACTGGTAGAAAAATTCTTAATACCTGAGTGCTTATTATGTGCGCATACTTACGTGAGAAGCTGGCGGGCGGGCGGGCGACATCAGACAGACAGAGTTATAATATTAGTAGGTAGGTTTATCTGTATAGGATGACTTATAATATAATAATAATATTTATGGACACTTCACACCACATCAATCTTGTCCCGTGGTAAGTTCTCGAAGAACTTGTGTTTAATTTTATAAGCTTTTATTTAGTTTCACCTGTCCCGTTGTCCGTCTGTAATGGATTCTTGCAAGTTAAATTTGATCCACTTTCCGGTTTCCGATTGAGTTGAAATTTTGCACTAATATGTAAACCGCATGACAATGCAATATTATGATGACGTGGAGCTGATCTGATGATGGAGCTGGAAGGTGGCCACAGGAATTCCGAAATAAAACCACATAGTCCCATCGAATTTGGGTTCGTTTAGTTCGTCTTGACAAGTACTTTGATACTATATTATGGTAACCGGTCTGGTGATGGAGCTGGAAGGTGGCCATAGGAACTCTGTAATTAAACGACGCAACTCCATCGAGTTTGGGCTCGTTTAATTCATGTTGACGAGTACTTTGATACTATATGGTAACCAGGATATGATGACGGAGCTGGAAGGTGGCCATAGGAACTCCGTAATTAAACGACGCAACCCCATCGAGTTTCGGCTCGTTTAATTCGTCTTGACGAGTACTTTGATACTATATGGTAACCAGGGAGCTAGAATATGGCCATAGGAACTCTGTAATTAAACGACGATGGGGTTCCATCGAGTTTGGGCTCGTATGATTCGTCTTGACGAGTATCTTGGTTGGCGTGAATATGCAATCAAATAAAAGGGCTTGCTGTGAATAACTCGAAAATCCAACATGGCGGAACATCCAAGATGGCCGCCAAGTCATTTTTAATGCACTCCTACAATATGGTCATCAAATGAAAGGGATTGCTGAGAAAAACTCGAAAATCCAACATGACGGAAAGTCCAAGATGGCCGACAGACAATTTTAATGTAATCCTACAATATGGGTATCAAATGAAAGGGCTTGCTGAGAATAACTCGAAAATCCAACATGATGGAATATCCAAGATGGCCGACAAGTTATTTTTAATACACTCCTATAATATGGGTATCAAATGAAAGGGATTGCTGAGAAAAACCCAAAAATCCAACATGACGGAACATCCAAGATGGCCGACAGTCAATTTGAATGCAATCCTACAATATGGGTATCAAATGAAAGGGCTTGCTGAGAATAACTTGAAAATCCAACATGATGGAACATCCAAGATGGCCGGCAAGTTATTTTTAATGCACTCCTATAATATGGGTATCAAATGAAAGGGATTGCTGAGAAAAACTCGAAAATCCAACATGACGGAACGTCCAAGATGGCCGACAGACAATTTTAATGCACTCCTACAATATGGGTATCAAATGAAAGGGCTTGCTGAGAATAACTCGAAAATCCAACATGATGGAACATCCAAGATGGCCGACAAGTTATTTTTAATGCACTCCTATAATATGGGTATCAAATGAAAGGGATTGCTGAGAAAAACCCAAAAATCCAACATGACGGAACATCCAAGATGGCCGACAGTCAATTTGAATGCAATCCTACAATATGGGTATCAAATGAAAGGGATTGCTGAGAAAAACCCAAAAATCCAACATGACGGAACATCCAAGATGGCCGACAGTCAATTTGAATGCAATCCTACAATATGGGTATCAAATGAAAGGGATTGCTGAGAATAACTCGAAAATCCAACATGGCAGAACACCCAAGATGGCCGACAAGTTATTTTTAATGCACTCGTACAATATGGGTATCAAATGAAAGTATGGTGTGTTGGGGTTTTTTGAGGTCCTTACTGAGTAGAGTAAAATCTCTAGGAGGTCTCCTTATTGAAGAGCTTGACAGTACTAAATTAACCGGCAAACTACCTTGCAACAATGATGCGTTAAATGAGATGAACAGAAACCTATCTAGCGATAACTAAAAAGTAAAAAAAAAAAAGTAAAAAAAAAACTTTTTTAAAAAACAAGCTTTTATTTGAATGCGCTAAAAAGAATAAAATATTTTTCCTTTAAAACTTTTACTATCAGCTTATAAAGTAATTACACAATTTATATGATATAAAAGCTTGTCAAGAATCAAACAAATCAAAGAAGTAAATCAAGTAACTTGATCTGATAGATTTATGAGACAATTTATTTGATTCTCGACAAGCTTTTTTAACATATAAATTGTGTAATTACGTTATAAGTTGATAGTAAAAGTTTTAAAAGAAAAAATGGCGGGATTCGAACCAGCGACTGGCTTGATCACCAATATGCTCAACCACTAAGCCAAAGAGGTCGTCAAACTTTTAATTAGTGGAAAATATACTTTACCACGTGGTAGTGATCATGATTACAAATTTTCCCAAAGGAACTTTTTTATTTAATCCACCTCAACCTAACATTAGGTAGCGAATTAAATAATAATATAAAACAACGGGTTGCACTCCGGGAGTGCCGGTAGAAGTGAAAAATTTCAAAAGTGGGGCCATTTAACTAGACACTTTTCTCCTTAGTGTTTTCACTATACGTCAAATTTCAAAATGGCCCCAAAATTTTCAAAAGTGGGGCCATTTAACTGGAGACACTTTTTTCTTCATAGTGTTTTCACCATACGTCAAATTTCAAAATGGCCTCAAAAATCTGAAAAGTGGGGCCATTTAACTGTAGACACTTCTTTCCTCTTAGATACTGATTTCACCGTACGTCAACTTTCAAAATGGCCCCAAAAATCTCAAAAGTCGAGCCATTTAACTGGAGACAATTTTCGTCGTGGGGGGACAATTGGAGGTAAAGGCCAATGTAAGGGTAAATGTGATGGGGATGATTGGCGGTCAAGGTCAAGGCCAAAGGTCAATAGTTAGGGTCAAAAGTAAATACGAACTAAAATAGTTTTATGCTTGCGTAAACCAAGACAGCAAACAATTGCAAGTTGCATTTTATTACTTTTCGATCAGATTCACGTGTCCTGCTCGAGTTTAACAGTTTTTACCCATCCCAAGAAAAATGCACACTGCCGCTAAAGGAATTTTCACTTATAATAAATGCTCTAAAAAGTTTATTTGAGTAAGATGTTTGTTATCATAAGCATTATCACGTGGTAAAGTGTTTTACACTAATTAAAAGTCACTCTATAATATACGTTTCAGCAACTTGTATTATCATTTATGACGTATTATTATTTTTAAACAAAAAATTAAACCGACTTCCAAAGTAAAAATACACAAAAAAGTATGAAATAAAACTAATTTTCTAAATAATTCCCCTTTTAAATTTGGCTATTTCTCTACTTAATCTTCTTAATTTTGAAGTCGATACCAGCCAAACGATATTCGACAATATTTTATAGAACTCACGTTCATATTTGCCGGTACCGTGGTGGTGGCTTAAAGTTCATATTAAGAAGATTAAGTGGAGAAATAGCCAAATTTAAAAGGGAAATTATTTAGAAAATAAGTTTTATTTCATACTTTTTTGTGTATTTTTACTTTGGAAGTCGGTTTAATTTTTTGTTTAAAAATAATTATTTCACCCGTTTTAGTTATATATTTTGTTAAGTTGTTATTAATACGTCTTAAGAACGTCTAAAATAAACGATCGAATGTATAACTGAATACGCGCCAAGCTTCCATTAGGTATTGTTGTTAAGGTGATGATGATGATTACTGTAAGTTACAAAGTGACATATGCTTGCAGTTCTTTAAACAATGCTCAAATTTCCAAACGCGTATCTTTAAAGACTGAGGAGTTCTGTTCAGTGCTTTTGGATCTAGGGTATACCCTAGATTCAAAAATAAGATGTTGAAACCAAGGTATACCTTGGTTTCAACAACATCTCCGTGTTAGTGTAAAATACTATGAGAAGTACCTTTTATATCATCATAATGTGATGATGTATGATGTGATAGTGGTGGTGATGATGATGTTTACTCTAATTGACAGGGTGGCATATGCTTGCAGCTTGCAGTTCTTTAAACAACGCCGAAATCCCCAAACATGTATCTATAATGAGTCAGGAGTTCTGTTCTATACTTCTGGATCCAGGGTATACCTTGGAGCAAAATATTACTTTTTGATAGCATGTGCTTGGACTTCTTTAGAAAAAGTTGAAATCACCATATGTTTCCAAACTTCAACTAATTTGTCCCCAAATTAAAAATATTGTTGTCACCCTTGTTAAAAAGAGACGGAGCGGTTTGTATTGTATCTCCCTCTCGGCACAGATTTGATGCCGAGAGCTCTTTCCAGTTGTATATAATACTTACAAATTCCTTGCTCGTCACACAATATGACGAGCAATATCCAAAATAGTGACGTGACGTGAACTTGAAATTTCGCTCTCAACGCCAGTAAAAAAAAAAGTCGCATAAAATGATGTGTACTTCTGACATTTTGCCTTAATATTAAAATAAAATAATTTCCCACCTGACTCACCGTTACACAATGGCTGTGTTTCGTGGAAAAAACTGCTTGTTAGCGCTTGCTAGCGCTAAAGAAAAAAAAAACAGATAATCGGCCAGGACATGTTTGCTGACTTCAATACTCCTAACATAATCCGCCATTTTGCTTATTTAACGCCAGCGGTCGCCATTTTCCTTACTTTTTTTGTTAGCCCTATTCCGCGGAACACAGCCTTAGTACATCCTAAGTAGCGATACATACATACATAGCCGTCTGTCCGCCGCACGCTCGTCCCGTCAATCTAATCTTGACCAGAAATAATCTCGTTCTCGTTGACATCCCGTTGACGTTGGCGGTGGACAAATAGCGTAATTCACAAAATGTATGATACTCCCACAGATTTAAAAAAGCGAGACAGAAGATTTTACACATAGAAAAAAATATATGTTTCGTCCCATTCCAGCAAATGTATATCCAGGAATCTAGTGGTTCATGTAAGAACTCGTCCGATTGGGGTCACATTCTTTTCCCCGTTGATCGAGTGAACACTGATTCCTTGGGATTATAATTGGGTCGAAGGGATGTCTATATAATATAAGTAAATAATTTAACATTAAATTCTTGGTTCTCAGACCCATGTTGTATATTGCCTTAAAGATTATCTGAAAAAATAGTTGGATCTTATGAATTCTCTATATCATGTATGTAATAGATAAATATAATATAATATAAAGAGGTAATATAAATACGGAATTAGAAAATGTTAAAAATAGGAACTGTTAGGAAAGAAAATAAAATAATTTCTTTACAATTTATAAGCTTTTATGATATACTATACTATCTTTAATTCTAATTCATAAGCTGGGTGAGTGTTGTCATAATTTCTTCACAATTATTATGTAAATATTAATACTTATAATGATATCTATCTGAAATATTGTCATATTTTTACAACGGTATAGTGCAACTGCTGCATGCCGTCATTATAATACAAATAAACTATGAGAACACTCTGCTTATGAATTAGATTCCCTGATTGTACAATTCTATATAGGTATTGTTAGAATTATAGGAACTATTTGGTCCGTACGGAATAAATTGAAATAATCGAATGCCATTTATCACCCTATTTACGAAGCATTTAATTGGAAAAACTAAGGAACTAGCCATTTTTCTTTTCCTTTAACTTGTAGTCTTTTGGGATTTCAGTTACTTTGAGTTGATACAACAAGCGGATGCTCTACTTAAAAGCTTTCTATTATCTCTTTATATATTTTTTAAATAGTTTAATGGTATAGTTTAGACTTTAGAGTGTTGGAGTCACGGAAAGTTTCGCTTTTCTTAAAAGTCGTGTTTTCTATGTTGTTCTTTGTTATGTTTTCCATTTTTGATGGACTTCGTAAATGATAATTTATTATTATTTTAATTATTGTAGGAAATTTATAAATATTTTCAGCATAATAATAATTGTTATATCAGGCCCTCATTTCTCGTATTTAAAGTAGACTTTCATTTTACTTTGATCGTATTATAAGTGAAGCGTTATAATAAACTTATTTTGTTAAATTAGGACAAATCAGAACGCGTTTCACGTTGGTTTAACGTTTACGAGAATACCGTTTAGCAGTTTAAGCGCATTCGGACTCGATTGTAATTGTATTATTGCAGGTTTTATTTAGCAGAATTGATTATTTGGATAAAAAAGGTACGAACATTAAGATTTAACCCTTTCAGGACCATAAGGAAAGTGGAGGGTATATAAATATGAAAGTTGTACAAAATAGTTAATTGTGCACATAATAAACATAATCTTTAATAAAAATCAAAAAAAGATTTATAGGTTTTTTGGAAATTGTTGGGAAGCAATTTTCCCTATGGTCCATAACGGTAACACATTAGCCTTGCAACAGCTACTTTACGTATTCGATATTCTACCAATATTTGATGTATTTTTTATTCAACTTTATTAATACTGTAAGAAAAGTATTCATTTATATATAAGTACAATATAAAAACTAGATATTACATAGTACCTAACCAAACAGTGTATTTCATTAGCATAACAAAGAAGACTTTACATAGAACAAAATTCCTCTTAGTCTTGTACTTTGCATAGGGAATTTTACCATCAGGTGCAGTCGATACTGCAGCTATCATTGAGCGAATACGATAATCTATGTCATAACTCTTTTTGCATCACTAACTTCTGCATTACCTACTAAAGAAATGTGGATTTTAGTGTATCTGTTCAAATCGAATATATGGCATAATGTTGGTCATAAATGGTACTTCTATACATACCTATAAGGTTATGTAGACCAAATCTCAAAATGAAACAACCTAATATCTATAAAGTAGAAGTAGAGACTTCCATAGAAAAACTATTTATTTACTTGATAACCGAGTGAATCCGGTGATACCATGGAGCAATTATAATGTTGCTTCATGGGTGACGCGCAGACAGCTGTAGATGGTGTTGGTGAACGAGGAACTTAGTGTACTTGGAAGTCAATTACAATACCTACCTCTTGATCATTACCATGCATCAAAATTACTACGGCTTTTTTTAGTTGCAAATCGTTTTATTCATCACTACTCACTACTACCATCGACCAAGATCAGTAGAATTTCATAATTCTTGAGGTTATATATCTCAAATCCTTTACGGAATATAATATTTCGCTACAATATCGATAAAATATCCAGCGTAATTTCAATTCAATACAAGAATATAGAAATAATTTCATATAAATTGTGCATACAATAGAGTAATATATGGAGGAATTAGTATCCCTTACCGACCATAGGGAAGCTGATTTCCCTTTTGGTTTATGACGATTTATTTCAATATAAATCATAAATAATGGTTTTGAAGAATATCTCAAATATAAAATTACTTACCAGGGAATAATTTTAGCTCAATAAAAAACAATATAAAACGCTTTAACGTTACTAAAAACGTTTGTAAAAAATTCTGAAAAGGTGCTAAGCAAACTGTTATTTTCCGATTTCTATAAAAAGTATACTGCAATGCCTACGTTATTTTGACATTAAAAACATATATAAGGTAACATTCAACCACTAATAAAAGAAAAGTATTTAGGCATTGGCCTTATAACTTTTGATATTTTTCTAATTATTTGTTAGGGAAGCATGTTTCCCCGTGGTCGTCAAAGGGTTAAGAATGTAGTTGGTTTTTAATAAATAAATAAAAAAATGTCAAAATTCAGAAAACAACAAACTTTTCTTGGTAACCTACCTAAATGTTTGTTAGTATGATTTTAAACCTCAAAATACCTTTGACTATTCTTCAAATCAACTTGTCAACCAGACCTCATTACACTTAAGTTGTTGCAAGAATGTTGGATATTTTTAAATAAAATCATCTTTTCATCTGTTACAAATTTTGTGAATAATATAGCAAACGTGTAGCTTACTCCAGCTCACTTGTACGTTGTCAACGAAATTGCTTATTACGGGGACATAGTGTACTGGACTGGTGGATTTAAATTTGACAAATACACTACAATCTTACACCCCGCTTGCATAACAAAGGAACAAAATGTGCTTCAATGTTCAGAATTTACATAATATGAGAACATATAAATAGTATTTATAAATAATGTAAGGAGTATTAAAACTGACATTGTGAGTATTGTAACATAACCTATCTCTAATAAAAATATTTACACAAGTGGTTAGCTAATCAATGTTGCTGCATTTGTCTGTCAAGAGACTTTTCCAACGTACCACACAAAGACAAACTTAGGTCTTTACATCCTTATTGGACGATTTATACAGTATTCTCCGAGCGAAGTAACCACTCTTGAAAGTAGTAACTAGGACAGTCGGATTTTTAAATATCGTATGGTTTCCCAAGCATATACGGCATTCTCACAACATAGTCATCCTAGTCCAAAGTAATGACTGGTCAATACGTCTGGAGCCAACCATGTGCGGGTTTCCTCACGATGTTTTCCTTCACCGTTAAATCGTCCGTATATAAATGTACGTGTATAAATGTACTCTGAAAAAGTCACATTGGTACACGCCACAACCTGGGATTCGAACCTGCACTCTCTCGAGTGCGAATGAAATGATCTACCTACTAGCACAAACATTAAATATCTAAACAGGGCCTTTAGTCTTTGCATTCGATAATTTTGACGGCGAAGTTCAAAAACAAAATGTACGGGATTTGACAAAAGGCATCGCAAGCGAATGTCACTTAGCGATAAATTATGCCACATCACATACAGTTTTGATTTCGAACTTCGCCGTCCAAATTAACGAATGCATCTTGACTAAAGACCCTGTTGTGTAAATATTTTTACTGTAAATCCTTTAATGTGGAAACAATATTACATAAAAGGAATCCAAAATTGTTTGAAAATATACTTATGTTTGAAGTTTAAAGTTGTGGACGAAAGCTAGTACTTAATGCGGAATATACACTTGTAATTACATACATACATACATATAATCACGCCTTTTTCCCGTAGCGGTAGGCAGAGACCGCCACTTTCCCGTAGGGGTAGGTAGAGACCACTTCTTTCCACTTGCTACAATCCTTACATACTTGTTTCGCTTCATCCACTTTCATTCTTACCATACATTCCTCCTCTTACATTCTTACCATACATTCCTCCTCTTACATTCAACGTAACGAAGCGGCTCTCCATGGGCTACTTTTCGCCTCCGCGAGAACGAGACGTAATGGGTGGCGAACCACATCGCCGCCATTTTGGATAATTAAATTATTTTTATAATTATCTATTGCATTCCCACGGATTTGCGGAGAGGATAGGAATAGGAAAAGGGAAGGACAGGTGGTGTGGAAAGGAAGATTGGTAAGTTAGAGTGGGAAATAGGAAATGTAGGATATTACCGCCCAGGTGGGCAAGGGCAAGAGCAAGGCTTGTAATTAAACCTGATCAATTTTTGCCGCACGGCGAAAGTTGACCGAAAATCGCCCATCTAAATGGCAATCCGAGACTACCGTTTGGACGGTCCATTTTCGCCGAGTGGCTTTACTCACCCGTGTGAATCCCGCATAAGCGAGAAGGCAATGCAAATAAAACTTTTTTCACAAAAAAACTACACAAATATTTGCCAAAGAGATCTTGTTTCAATTCGCTTTGTTTGCTACTGAAATAATTCCTCGGCTAGCGCTTACTCTTGCTTATTTACAAAACTCTAAAAATATGAGTATCCTTTTCTTGTAACAATTTAAAAAAACAATAATTTAGAGCTCGGCCTCAATTATTCGGTTTAAATGTGCACGTTTTTATTTAATATTTTCAAAACCATAATATTCTTTAAAAACGCCGATGCGTTGATAAAAAATATTTCAAAGGTTTCTTTGAACTTAACCTTTAACGAGTTCAGAAACATTCTAGAAAAAATAACTTTATCGATAAACTAAAAGGAAAAAATTGTTGATTCTGTGAAAATACATAGAAAATAATAACGATTACTGTTTTGCGTGTTTCATTCACATTATGGACCGTAAAATTATCCTTCTACGAAAACAATTCAAAAAAGTTTTGAAATTATAAAGATTAAAAGCTAATGAGGCGAGTGGCGTGCGTTTACTTCGTAGTTAGTAGGTACTAGTTATAGGTTAAAAGTAAATAAATAAATTTAGGTTTTTTTACCAATAATATTTTTGAATTGCAATTCCAATGTCTCGATAAAACTCGAGAACGGCTAGACCGATTTGGCTAATTTTGGTCGTCAAATAACTGTGGTAATTCAGGAAAGGTTTAAACGGTCGGAACAATTGTGGGACTAGGAAATATCGATAGAATTTTCCAAAACTAACTTATCATTGTATTCAGTTTGTCACTTGACTGTAAAATATTTGTTATTGATTGTACTGTACTGTACACACTACACAATACTTCCTGCAAAAATGGGTTCTGGATTGTTTATTAACATGTTGTCTGACATCGAATAGACGAAAAAAAAATTTTTCGGCAACATGCCTATTAATTAAATTAATATGTGTGAACTGATCCGTCTTTATTAACTGATTATAATTGAAATGATCCTAGTCTTAACTAACTGATTGAATTTGAACTGATCCTAGTCCTAACCAACTGTGTGAACTTGAACTGATCCTAGAGTTAAGTAACTGATTGAACTTGAACTGATCCTAGTCTTAATTAATTGATTGAACTTGAACTGATCCTAGTCTTAATTAATTGATTGCACTTGAACTGATCCTAGTCTTAACTTACTGATTGAACTTGAACTGATCCAAGTTGAGACTAGGATTAATTCACACCTAGACACGATGCGGCACGCGCTTTTTAAGTTAGCGAGATTTGGAACTACGCTCATGCAATAAAGCATGTATCAGCTTTTTGTGTAGTAAATGAAGCTCGAATTTAAATCTTTAAAAGTGCGCACTGCGTCCCGTCTTGGTTTGAATTAAACCTAAGACTAAAAAGTGCAGCTTGCTCCAATAATATTAATTTTAGCGGTCAGTGAAGTTGATTTATTGAGTTGCCGATTTCAGAAACCGCGTGCAATTTACGCCGAAATGTGTAAACCGAAGAGCGAAAAATAAGGAAGAAAATATTTATAAAAAGCTATGAGTGGTACCACTCATTTCTATCAACAAGGCGCTCTTTTTTACTGTCCAAAGTGTCTGTCGCATTTAGCAAGACAGGACACTGTCCTTACAAATTTTATTTACATTAACTTAACAAAGAACAAATAACTTCTGTTTATTTTCAGTAAAGCGTTAGGTGCAATGAAATTTAGATTCTAACGTTTTATAAATAAGGTAATAAATAGCGCCTCATTTACAATCTCGTGTTTTTGCTGTGAAAAAACCGCGTCCATTTGTCACAAGCAGATGCAGCATTTTATGTGTGTCCACTACACCGGCGACATGCTGTGTTTTCTTTACCATACCCCAAGTGTACTATAGGATTTAAAAAAAAGGTTATTCTCATACTTGAAAAACGTCTTCGCGGGAGCGCAACTTATAATAATATTATAGTGTATATAAACTTTCAATTAATATATGTCACCGTAAAATAGTAAAAACCGATAGATTGTAATATTACTAGAGATATTATAATATGTCGACAGATTGTCAAATAAAAATTTCTCCTTACAATTGTACGCATTATTTTTCGTTATAATTATTATTATGAAAAAGCAAACAAATATGGCGGCTTACAATAATAACGGAAAATAACGTGTAAAATTGTAAGAAGAAATTTTTATTTTACGATCTGTCGACATTTATAATATCTCTAGTAATATTACAATCTATCGGTTTTTACAATTTTACGGTGACATATACATAATGTGCGTAGAATCACACACTGAATATGTGCCCAATGCAAACCCAAAACGCCCAATAAATGCAATTCATAACCCTAGTATACATCTAAAAAATGTCTAACGCGCCAAAATAAGTTTTCACTTTTGTCGGCACTCCCGGGGTGCAACGCGTAATTTTTTTTTGATCTCGTAGGGGATAGGCTTTATGCCCTTCCTATCCAATCCGAACCAATCCGATTCAATCCGCTACAATCTGATCCAATCCGCTACAATCCGATCCAATTCGACCCAATCTGATCCAATCCGAACCAATCTGATCCAATCCAATCCAACCCGATTCCCGATCTATCTGTCTATCTTATCCAATCCGATCCGATCCAACCCGATCTAATCCAATCCAAAGCTATTCAATCCGATCCATCCGATCCAATTAGATTCAATCTAATACAATCCGATCTTATCCAATCCAAATTGCTAGCACATTAATGCATTATTTCTTTTTGTATTGTTTAATCGATTACCCAACATTTTGTATTTCTTCCTGTTCTTTCCTATGCTCGTTACATGCAACATTAACCTAATGATTTTTCGTTTGTTAGGGGATTAAGAGGAAGTTTAATAAAGAAAGAGACGACCGCAAGTAATATATCTCTCTATCGTCTATTTCTACTGATTTCACCAGCTATTTCTTAAATAATTGCTGTTTTATTTTCGCAATTATCCGAAGTCAGTTTAGAGTAGGTCAATCATATTTCTTAGAAAAAGCCAATTGGCTTGAGGGCTGTTTTTATATTGCTTAAATGAATAGTACTTGTTGATTTGAGTAACTTCTTTTATAGAAACAGTATAATAAAAATCAATATAATATTCATAGTTACAGCGATTTGCTTACAAAATTTCAAGTCTCCGACAACGCTCCATAAAAAAGTCGTACCTAACTGTGACGTCACAATTAAGTAAAAGTATATAAAATATAAGGACTTAGGAACATATTTGTAATTATCTTCGAAATTTGTGCGTTTAAGTTAATACTTACCATTATGAATATTGAATATTTTTGTTTAAGCTGTAAGAAAGCTAATGATGTAGAGTTTTTTCTAATTTTGCTAACTAATTTGAAAGTTTTGTGTATTTCTTAGATGTAACTTAAATACACATAAAACATTAATATTTTTTACGCTTATCAAGTACCTCATACCTAAATATTATGTCTGAGGAAACTTAAATTTAATATTTTACATGTAGTTGTCTCCCAGGTAATTTTCAGCTTCTCAGTTGATACTATAATATCTATGGACTCTTTCAAACCACGTCAATCTGGTCCCATGGTAAGTTCTCAAATAAGGGTACAAGACAACGGAAATATATTTAATACTTTTATACTATACATATATTTAAAATGTTTAGTATATTATACACATATTTGATACACATCCATGACCCAGGAACACAGAAAACATTTTTGTTCCCTGGCGGGATTCGAACCAGCTAACCAGTGAACCACGGTGGTCGTCAATCTATTTTGGTTATATAATAGGCATCTTATTCAACAGTTTCCTTTTTATAAAAAAATCCGCTCTGATAGCTTTTCATGGCGCTTACCTAATGCCAGGTGATTTAAGAGCCACCTTTGATGCCATTTTCAAAAGAAGTAGCACATTTTTCAAATATATACCATTAAATCTAATTTCACTAGCTTGGTAATGAAGATGGCTTTTGATGAGGGAGTTTTAAGCCATTTTACCCAACTACGGCGAAGTCAAAGGGAAGGTTAATGATTTTGGTAGTCTATGTATATATGTATGTTTAATTCACCGTAGCGCTTTAACTTAATCCGATTTCAGTAAATTAGATAACTGCTATATAATTAACGTAGTCAGTGGGGTTATAGGTTTCATAAAAAATATAGTTATTACATAAATAATAACTCCCCACCGATTTTCGGTGACGGTGGCCGGTTTCATTGAAACCAAGCCAGTTACGCAGGAGTAATTTTTATAGTGCCCAGGTGTGTCGCAGTACACAAGTGCACTCTCTCTTCCTTTACTCTCGTAATCCAGTGGGACGGATAACCGACACGACTGGCGAGAGATCAGGTGCAGGTCCGACTTTTTACATGCCCATCCGACGCATGGATCATCTTTCTTGTCAGACAATCAGGTGATCAGCCTGCATTGTCCTAACCAAACTTGGAAATAACATTTTTTGTTATTCCAATGCGGGAATCGAACCCACGACCTCCGAGTCAAGAGCCAATGCTCTAACCACTAGACCACGGAGGCTGTTTACATAAATAACATAGTTATAACACTAGTACATACATAAATGCATCTATTTTAGACTGCAGATCGAACATAAGTCACGCCCACTATTTTTTTTAGAAAATGTGTGACCTGCGGGCTTATCATGGCACAGTGTTCTATTTCAATCAAAAAATTTCCCTATGCTGTTTATTGCATAAATCGATGAAGAAATTCATTTTAAATGCAAGAGTAAAACACCCACGTGTCTATTTCAAATACTTTTTTTATAAAAAATAATTTATGTTTCGTGACCTCGACGTAAAAAAAGACTTAATAAATTCTGTTAGCGTGTCTGATCAATATATATTTTTTTGATTAATATGGTTTGATGAAGAACCTTTAGGCGCATATTTTCCATGTTTTATTTTTTGAAGATCACTTCTGGTTACCGAGTTATTAATTTTTATTCACATTTTTTTTTTCTCCCAAAAAACTCAAAAGTGCGACTTGTGACTGACACTGAAAGATTCATCTTAAATTTGTCTATCACTGATAAAAAAATCAAGTTAGTACTATGGAAGCGTTTAGGAGTTAGAATAAAGGTCAAATGGTACATTTTAGGGTTATCACTAAAGGTCAAACAATAGGCGATCGGATTTTTTTTATATTGTAAAAACCAGTGTCTTTCAACCTGTGGGTCGCGACCCCCCAGCTTCTGTAGGGGGATCGCCGGAGGTCGAGAGAAATTTAGTAAAAAAACAATAAAGTTTAAAAATATTGATTTATTAAGTAAGAGAATTTTAACAAAGGGTTTATACTCATAAATTGATCATCGATATCATCGATGTATGTAATTGTAAAATAATGTGTTTGACGTACTATATTATGTACTTATATCCTAATTATGGAGATGCATAAAAACATCGTATGGAATGAATATTTGTAACACTGTAACATGCATACATACATACATGATAAAAAAGCGAAGGGTTGGGGGGTCGCGAAATATTTTTTCATACAAGGGGGGTCGCATCATGAAAAAGGTTGAAAAATACTGGTATAAACGAATAGTACTCTCAAATATGAGTAATTTTTCAGAAAAAATTGTATAACAAAAGTCAATATTTTCAAAGGTACAGCGATTTGTATATTATGTCACTGTAAAATTGTGAAATAACTCACGAGGTTGTAAAAAATATGTCGAAAGATTCATTACTATAATCATAATTGTAAATTATATACAATTTTGTAGTTAAAGAAAAAATTGCATTAATTTGAGCAAAAATGAAAGGTCAAGTTGAGTGACACCCCTAACACAATATTTTGAAATTCGATTACTCGTAAACGCTTCCATAGTGCGACTTGATTTTTTTATAAATGATAGACGCATTAAAGGTAAATCTTTCAGTGCCAGTGACAAGTCGCACTTTTGAGTTTTTTGGGAGAAAAAAAATAAAAATTAATAACTCGGTAACCAGAATTAGTGATCTTCGAAAAATAAAACATGGAAAATATGCGCCTAAGGGTCCTTCATTAAAACAATATTAATCAAAAAATATATATATATATATATATATATATATATATATATATATATATATATATATATATATATATATATATATATATATATATATATTTGATTTATATTGTTATCGGTATTATTTTTTATAAAAAAAAGTATTTGAAATATTTAAAATGAATTTCTTCAACGATGTATGCGATAAACAGCATAGGGAAATTTTTTGAGTCAAATAGAACACTGTGCATGGCGATCCGAAGAAATAAATATAAAGAAGAAATATTGTATCGAAATATTTCTTAATCCATAGCAACAAGGTCGTCAATATAAATCAACATTTCTAAACAGACATATTTTTAAAATGGCTGCCGGGAAATCTTCTCTCAAAAACGAACTATTATTCAATTTAATGACTGAACGTAAATAACCTATTTGTCTAGGAGCGCTATGATGTGAAGTTTTTGAGATAATTTTGTAAGACTTTTTGACATTGAATATTTCCTTATTCAATGTCAAAAAGTCTTACAAAATTATAACTGTCAAAAGAGGCCATTTCGTAAGGTCATGCTCGGAAAGAAAAGAAATACTGTTTATTTTCTTTCCGAGCAAGACCTATTTTACTCCGGATGCTATTAATGTTTCTTCAATCTTTCATTTTGTTGATTCTTCGGTATTTCTACGATGTACATGCAAAGCCTGCATTCGTTCGATAGTCGCTTTCTACGAATTCGAAAGCCCTATCTGACATATCTGACACCAGCTCTAAGACCTTGTCCAGAAAGGCGAATTACGCGCGTTAACCTACGTGCGTTGCGTATTGCTTCTAGATAAAATATGTCATGCAATCTAGTACCATACGCGCGTTAGTTAAAAAAAATCTAGTACCATACGCGCGTTAGTTATGGGGGCCTAGTAACTCGACTCGCGCATCGGCCCATGCGTATGATTTCACGCTTTCTGGACATAGTCTTTAATATTCAAACTACCATAGATATAGCAAAACCCTGTGATAAGTTGTAACACATAAAGGGTAATCTTTATGTACTTTTTATCTGTACGAGTACATTAAACTTTATAGAGTTCAACCTGTGGCACTCGATGCCATATAAGTGTCTCACTGGAACTACTCCATAAAATATCGTTTTATATGTTCCTTCGTAGCCGTAAAGAGTTGGGTGAAATAAGATTTTATTTGAGCGATATATGGCAAGAAGTTTCGTTTATATTGATGTTTGACATTTTCACTGCTCAAGTTCCTTGATAGTGTATTGACATAATAATTATATGTTTATAATATGGATATACATAGGAAGGAAGGTTAATTGGTTTTTTTTGTAATTATAGTGGGATTTCTAGTGCGACGTACAAATTACGACTTTATTGCATTGAAATTAGTGACATCTTAATTATCTCATGTAAAAAATTCTCGTTTCATAGTATTTTAAACTATATTCGGTAGTCTGACTTCTGAGAATCGGTCTTAATCTATTTTTTATATATGGCAAAACAACTTTTACCGGGTCAGCTAGTCTCATTATATATATCAAATTCTCGTGTCAAGTGTTCCCTAACACACTCCTCCGAAACGGCTTGACCGATTCTTATGAAAATTGACCCAACTTTGTCATTTAACGGTTGGCTATTTTATTTTAATAATATGATGTGGCATTAAAAATACATACAATGGCAAAATAAAATGTTTGCCGGGTCAGCTAGTAGAATAAAAATGTCAATTGTATACCGAATTAGAGAGCTCCGTGGCCTAATTGGTGATTTGAATGAATTTTTTTTGTGATTAATGGAAAGATCATTAATTCACTCACATTCGTAGACTGTCTACGGCGTAGCATCTACGGCGTAGAACCTCAATAAAATTGAAAGTGTCAGTCATAAAAGTTTACTTTAACTTTTATGACTGACACTAATGAAGTACCTACCTATTTGAGGTAGGTACTTCATTAGTTCTTAAAGTGTACTTGTAGTAAAGGCAAGTATCGTATATAAACCAAAGAAACTTTCGACACTGTCAACACTTTTTGTCAAGAACTTATAGAAAGAAAATGCATTATAAGCTTGTAGTAATATTTTAAAAGAAAAATAATTATATTTATTAAACTAGCTGGTGCCCGTAACTTTGTTTTCGTAGAACTAACGGAAATGAAACCCTATTTAAATAAAAGTAGCTTAAGTTATTGCTTATAACATCAGCTATTTGCCAGTAAAAGTCTCATAAAAATTGGTCAACCCGTTTCAGATATTATAATAATATAATATAATATCTATGGACGCTTCATACCACGTAAATCTGATCCCGTGGTAAGTTCTCGAAGAACTTGTGTTACGGGTACCAGACAACGGAAATATATTTAATATTTTTTTATACTATACACATATTTAGGATTTTTATTATATTATACACATATTTAATACACATCCATGACCCAGGAACACAGAAAAACTTTTTTGTTCCTTCGGCGAGATTTGAACCCGCGACCCTTGAGCACCAACACGCTCAACCAACTGAGCCACAGAGGTCGTCAATATTAGTGAAACAGATAGACAGAGAGGACGCCGGATAGATAAAAATTGGTTTTTATTGTACGAAGGTATATTCTTTCATATGAAATGCTGTTGTATGTCATGAAATAACTATCCACATAAGGCTGTGTTCCCCAATTGCAGTATATGAGTTACGATTACTGTAATATTCAGATGAGTATAAATATAAAATCCGTGAATTGATGGCTGATTCAAAATTCACATTTACTGCAATATAAAATATAAGGTCTCCGAAAATCAATTACGGATAGGTACTTCGGGCACATGATCCACTGCATATGTTAGGACGCTTAGGCAAAAAAATAATTGTCATACTCGAGGTAAAAAATCATCTCGTGTAGAAGTGACTCTCCGCAAAACGCAAACTCGCCCATATAAAAAAACATGTTTTTTTATATTATGACAGTTCTTTTTTTGCTTAAACGTCTTTACATAAGCAATAGATCATATGCCTAAAATATCCGTAATTGATTTTACCGAACCTTATATGTATAATCTTCATTAACAAAATAAATGAATGTACAATAAAGACATTTCAAGAAAAAAAAATTATAAGAGATATTTTGTTTGTTTGTTTACATTAAATATGCTCTGAATCTACTGGACTGATACAGATGAAATGTAGCACACATATAGATTAAACCATATAGAAGGACAAACTACTTTTTATCACATCAAAATGTATGGTTTCCGTGGAAATTCTATAGAAAGAAGAAGAAATTTGGAGAGCATCTAGTATGAAATAAAAAACTAATTTATTTACGTGAAACATTTTATGAAATTAATTTAAAATTCGTAGAAATCAAACAAAGAAATAATATTTTGACCTTTTGTGATAATAATGGTTTTAATGTTCAATTTGAAAGGCTTTTCAAATTGAAACATCTAATTATTTGGCATATTTCAGAGACTTTTTACTAAGGTTGTTAATAGGACTAGATATTTATTTTTCGTTTTGGCTCTACATGCAAATGTACGGTTTTTGGATCTAGAATAATACACTTTTTTGGATCTACATAATATATGAACATACTCTTTGGATCTAGATGAACTCACTTATTATGGCATATAGGAATTTCTCATCACGTTTAATTATTTTTAATTATCTTCAGTTCAGTCTAGCCGGTGGATCAATATGGCTAGAATACAGTCTGGTTATTACGTCTTCAAGTCAAGGCCGTTGGGCATAAATGCAAATGAAGACCTCTTAGTCTTAGGACTTAATTATTTAACCCTTGTCTAAAGCTCCATCTACACGGTACAATTATACGCAGTGTCGGACCACGCATCCGAGACTACGTTCCACCGTAGATAGATCTCTGCTGTTTGGACTGTGGATAAACTGTCGTGCTAATATCTATTTAAAAATGCACCTAATGATTTTTCACAGTCAGATCTGACATAATATTTAGTTCCAGTTATTCCAAATAGTGAGTGTAAATGTGATTTGGAGATTTTAGACTTTAGTTTGGACTGACGGGTAGAACGTTATTAATTTTAAATTATTGCTGTCAGTAGGGTAACTCGACGCTCTAACCGACATGTTTTATTATTGCATTCGCACGTGTCTGACATGTGGCATGGCATGTCGCGCTCTCGCATCAACATGTCAGATCGGCCTGTCAGCCTGTGAGAACGTAGGTATATCTATACCTACGTTCGTTTTAGAGCAAAGGATCAAACGGCGCAAACTATTTCCCCCGTTCCAAACTGTACGTGTGGAGAGCGCTTGGGTATATCTTAGTAGTAAATACACTAGTTTATATTATGTATAAACATTTTAAGCTATTTTTTTGAAATAAAAAGATTTCATGACAAGGGTTAATTCACATCGAAACGATACGCATACACGACGCTATATTTTTTAGATAGTTATTCATAATTGAACTTTATTCATTACACAAGAAGATTCGAATATCAAGTTGCACCACGCTGCATAGCGCTAGTATGATGGATGTCATAAGATACATGTATGTTGGAGAAAAAAAAGTTGAATACCGTATTGTCGCGGTGTGAATTTCATACATACCAGCACCCAACAATAAAATTGAATAATATTCTGATAACTGGAGATTTTAAGGTTTTAATATAATAATAATTAAAAAATAAATAGGTGCCCTACATAAATGAGCAAAAGTGAGAGCTAGTTTAAACAGTTTTTTTTTCGTGTAGAAATTTTCTTTCGAATAACTTTAAATGAAAAATGTAGGTCGTAATGTAGTTGAAATTAAATTCGAAAACAAAATGTATAATGCAATAGTAGCAAGTTTTAACTAGCTATTATACGATCATTACATATTCAAATTACAAAGTGAATAAATTTAAAGTTCTGCTCACCTCAGAACTAATTTCTTTACAGTTAGTTTCGCATAAAATTAGTTAACAACTTTATAATGGTTTCCGTGCGCACAATCGTGCATTCCCTTATGTCAAGAGCTTATGTCATTATAACATAGTAAACGATTTCGGTGATGGTGGCCATTTTTATTGAAATCCGGCCAGCTACGCAGGAGTTATTTTATAGTGCCCAGGTATGTGCGTAGTATACAAGAGCAGTGTGCTCTTGTCTACGCACATACACTTACTTTACTCTCGAAACCCAGTAGGACGGATGACCGACAAGACTGACGAGAGATCAGGCGCAGGACCGACTTTTTGCCCCTCCGACGCATGGATCACCTTTCTTGTCAGACAACCAGCCTGCATAGTCCTAACCAAACTTGGATACATTATTTTTGTTGTTCCAATGCGGGAAATGAACCCACGACCTCCGAGTCAAGAGCCAATGCTCTGACCACTAGACCACGGAGTGTTAAATATCAATATTAATAATAATAAAGTTTTTAAATGCATAAAAAAATCATTTTTTTTTTTTCAAATCACCAATTGCTACACCATTTGGTTCGCACTCGAGAGAGTGCAGGTTTGAATCCCAGGTGGTGGCGTGTGAGACTTTTTCAGATCTCAAGTACATTACGTACATACGGACGCTCCAACGGTGAAGGAAAACATCGTGAGGAAACCCGCACATAGTTGGCCCCAGACGTATTGACCAGTCATTCCTCTGGACTAAGCTAACTGTGTAGTGAGAATGCCGTATGTGCTTGGGCAACCATACGACATTTAAAAATCCGACTGTCCCAGGAACCACAGTTTTTCAAGAGTGGTTACTTCGCTCGGAGAATACTGTATAAATCATCCATTAACGGATGAAAAGGCCTAAGTTTTAATTTATGTACGGAAAGTTTCAACAAAAGTGGTATGTGAACGAATCAACTAATTATTATTATTATTATTATACATAATATATTTCTTCCCCGTTAGCGTATGTCGTATGTAGAATGAGGAAGGAAAATATATTATTATGAATATATTTAATATAAATATATTTAATATAAATATATTTCTCCCTGGATATAGACAAGTATCTATGCTATTTATACATATAAGTTTGAGGGTTGAGGTTTGCGTTAATGTCGATTAAGGCAGGGGTCGGCAACCTTCCACCTTACACAGGTGCTCACCGGGCATGGCTGCTTCGGTGCGTACCTGTGTAAGGTAGCCAGGAGGGAGCCAACGCCAGCCTGCCACCAATGTGGCGCTGCGGAGGACACGGCCCAGCACACCTTAGAAGTGTGCGACAGATGGGCCGTGCAGCGCCACGATCTCGTGGCAGTGCTTGGGCGGGACCTCTCGCTCTCGAGTGTGGTGCGCTGCATGCTCGAGAGCGATGAGGGCTGGCAGGCGGCGGTCTCTTTCTGCGAAGCCGTCATTTCGCAGAAAGAGGCCGCGGAGCGGGACAGAGAGAACGATCCATCCTCTGCTCCGCTCCGCCGGCGTAGGACGGGAGCGAGGAGGCGTCGATATGCGAACCTCCTTCAATAGTCTCCTGTCCAACCGGGGCTCCGGGAGAGGATGGAAACCTCCCCGGCTTGGCTAGTCCCGGCGTCGAGGGGGACACTCCAGGTTGTCGGAGTGGCCCCTAATTGTGGTGGAAGTCCGGTCCCTATAGAGGTAGACCGGCCGGTCGCGGGGGGTGTCCTGTGTTAGACAGATCCGGGACACTTCCCAATATAGCGGCTGATAGCAATCCGCAGGATCAGTTTTAGTGGGTAAACCGGTGAGTCACGTCGGGAGTCCCACATATCCCCGGGATACCCCTCCCGGGGAAGGCGTAACGTCCTTTCCCCTGCGATATCAAAAAAAAAGAAAAAAAATGGGTCGGCAACCTGCGGCTTTTTGGAGCTCTTTAGTACTATAATTAAATATTTTTTTATTTTATGTTATAAAAATACATTATTGTTTTCAATCGATGAACGAGTATAAGGCACCATTTCTATACCTCAGCCACTGAACTCGCTTTTCCCCGCAGCCAGAGGCGGCGTTAGGCGAGACCAACGTGGGCCACCGCCTGCGCCATGCGCTTCCGATACAAGACAGTTTGGCGTCTTAACCATTTACTTTTGGTTGGCAAGAAAATAATTGTGGCTCTTCAAAAACTATTTATTTTTAAATTGTAATTTTTGATTCTTCCAACTTAAAAGGTTGCCGAACCCTGGGTTAGGGTAAAACCCATTTATAGTGATAGAAATATATTTCTATTAACCATGGGCGTAGCCAGGATTTAGTTTCGGGGGGGGATCCAGAAAATAAAACGTACATTACTTTCGGGAGGGGGGGGGGGAGGGATGTGGTGTTTCAAGAAAGAAAAAGTAAAAGTACATTAAATACTAGTTTTAACCTATTAAAAGCCATGGGCTCATTAGCTAATGGGCCCTCATTTTCTTTCGTTTTTACCCCTTTTAGCTTTAAACCCTGAAAGACTGTTTAATGCGAAAAAATACAAATATCAATAGCCTAAAGCTGAACGTCGGTACTGAATTTTGTAATATGTTCTTTAAGCCAAACACGAGCGAGCGAAGCGAGCGAGCAATTTTTTTTTCCATTTTACAGTTTAAAATCTGTTCAAACGTGTAGCTAAAATACTGAATAACGGTGAAATTTAGAAAAATACCATACAGTCAACCAGTTAAAACAGAACATCGGTTCTTAATAATTTAATATATTTTTCATATGAAACGCGAGCGAGCGAAGCGAGCGAACAAATTTTTTTTCCTAGTTAATAGATTCAATCTGTTCAAACTTTAAGCCCTAAAAGACTGTAAAAATAGGGTGATTTTATAATTTCAATTTAAGTAAAATTTACGTAATTTATAGATGACAAAATTAAGTTAGGTTTGTCATATAATACTTATTTCATACTTTTTTCGTCGTACATAATTACAAAATTTTGTGATCAGTGACGTGCCCAAATTATGTCAAAATATTGTGTATAGGTTCGAGGATTCGATGACACGCGTGCCATAGGTTCACGATTCCTGTTAAGGCTATTGATTTTATTGTTTTTTTTTTAGTACAACAGTCTTTCAGGGTTTAAAGTTTAAAAAGATTTTACAGGCAAAGGAGTAAAAAACATTTGCTCGCATTCTCAGTTTGAACGCATTTAACATAAACACATACATAAAGTACAAATTAGTATCAAAGTTCTGTTTGAGGCTGTTGATTTTTTTTTAATAACTTTAAAAAAGGTATTAAAGTAGGCTTAATCTTTCAGATAGGGTTACTGGGGCGGCAAAATATGTTAATTGTCCTCGGGCGCAAAATTTCTAAATACGCCTCTGTATATGGGTCAGATCTCTGTATATATATACCTACCAGCCGGCCCATTTCGGGGGGGGTTTGAACCCCCTAAACCCCCCCCCCCCCTGGCTACGCCCATGCTATTAACCCAGAAAGAAAAATTATTATTATATCGAATATTATATTTTTACGAATTAAATTAAAAAAGTGTTGAACTTACATAAATATAAAATACAAAGTGATTTAAATTGACGTCATTAAAAATTATAAGCAAACAAAAAAAATGTTGCCCATCTCTTTCTCGCAAAACTATTTCTTGACGTCACAATCTGCTACCGATATTATACATTGGATAATGACAAGTGTACGGCGCGGGTGCTACCGCGCCGTACACTTGTCACTATCGTGTAGTCACAGGCCGATAAATCGCTCTGTTTCTTATTGAAAATTTAAAATGTTTGTATCTTCGTTATTTTTAATATTAAAAAAAAGGGTTTTTAATTGTTTATTATCATGTCGTATAAGATTGAATAGATGAAATATAATATTTTGGTCAAACATGCCTATTTCGGTGTTCTATCTCCTTACTATGTTTACAGCCTCCGTGGTCCAGTGGTTTAGAGCTTGGCTGTTGACTCGGAGGTCGTGGGTGCAATTCCCGCGTTAGAAACAAAAAAACAAATAATCTTCTTTCCAAGTTTAGTTAGGATAATGTAGGCCAATCACCTGATTGTCTGACTTGAAGATGATCCAAGCGTCGGATGGGCATGTAAAAAGTCGGTCCTGCGCCTTATCTTTCGTCAGTCGTGTCGGTCATCCGTCCTACTGGGTTTCGAGAGTAAAGTAAGTGTATGTGCGTAGTATACAAGAGCACACTGCTATTGTATACTGCGCACATACCTGGGCACTATAAAATAACTCCTGCGTAGCTGGCCGGATTTCAATAAAAATGGCCACCATCACCGAAATCGTTTACTATGTTATAATGACATAAGTTCTTGACATAAGGGAATGCACGATTGTGCGTACGGAAACCATTATAAAGTTGTTATCTAATTTTATGCGAAACTAACTGTAAAGAAATTAGTTCTGAGGTGAGCAGAACTTTAAATGTATTCACTTTGTAATTTGAATATGTAATGATCGTATAATAGCTAGTTAAAACTTGCTACTATTGCATTATACATTTTGGTTTGGAATTTAATTTAAACTACATTACGACCTACATTTCTCATTTAAAGTTATTCGAATGAAAATTTCTACACGAAAAAAAACTGTTTAAACTAGATGTCACTTTTGCTTATTTATGTAGGGTGTTCGCGCCACAGCGCGACGTTAATAACTGGTCACACCTTGCACTTAAATCGGCCAATCACGCACGAGTATTGGCTGTCAGCCCTCAAGACGCTGTCAAGAGAGTGACGAACACTTGCTCCTGAGATTTCGCCCGCGCCGGTAGCATATCCCGAATAACACGAAACTAGTACCCGTGACGCGTCTGCGCATCTGTATGTGCGATCCGATCTCCTAAACTCAGCTCGCTAGCGACACGCGATAAACTACCGATAGACTCCGCTCAGTTGTGTAGTGCCTGCTGGAGAAGAATCCGCCCATATCTGGAACCACAGCTTCAGCCAGCTCACCATCAAAGGTCAGTGCTAGATCTAGTATTCTCCAAATAACCCTAAATCTCAACCCAAAAACCTCCATTCTCCGCGTTTACCTATTAAAACCGTATCTCATAGTCACGTATGCGCACACTCGCGCATACATCTTTCTGGTCCTTCGTCGCCTTCTGGGTCCTCCTGGCCTTATTTAGGGCTAGGCCCCTTTAGAATCAGTACCTACACGTCCATTCCGCTCAATTCTGCTCAAAAAATCAGCTCGATTCGTTATATTTTGACCGTTTCATTCTGCCCAAGCGACGTACCTACGTTGCATTTTTTGAATTTTCTGCAATTATTTTGCCATATTTAACATTAAACCCCTATTCTGCACATTAATATTAGCATATATTTCAAGTAATTGAATTATTTTGTGTTTAATTCGGCCCGTAAACTCATAGGAAAAAACGATTTTTATATTTTAATAAGTGGGTAGATATCTTCGGCTCATAATCGAACGAGTAACGAACATTCCAGAACTTCCCTATCTACCTACTTACGTAATTTGTGCCAATATCACAGAATTTCCTCAGCTCATAATTAATTACGAAATTTTTTAATCTTTGAATTGCATATAAATTAACTTGTGAATATTGTGAATTACGTTCGGCTCATAACTTAATAGTAAATCGCCTTTGCATTACTAAATAACGTTTATAAACTCATAATTTCGGTTTTAAAACATAATATTAATTAACTTAGCATTATTCTAAAAGTTACAAGTTGTATTCCAAAGCATCTCAAGTACCTATAAATACGTCATCGGCTCACTACACTCCGACGGCACAGCTGATAACCGGTTAGTGCATCAGTAGGTAGGCAACGCGCGTTAAACATCTGTTTGCATTCATTCTCAAATAGGTATTTTTTCATAGGAATAATAGTGAACTTCACATTGAATTATTATCGACGTTCCATGTTTATACAAATATATTATAGCTGTAACTTTACAGCTGTAATAAAGTGGTCGGCACACTATTGATATTTAAACCTACTCATACCTACATTGTTTCATTACGTTATTTTGTTTCTAAGGCGCGCGTTAAGAACTTGTTTATATTTAAACTTCAGCACATTAATATAATATTACAGACGGCTTCTAACGCGTTAATATCCGCTTACTAGACATACACAATTCTTTATTACCATCAGGCGATCGGCCCGCTCATTTGTTCATTAACTTGTATACATTTTATCATTCAATTGTATACATTGTCGGCACAGTATTTAAACCTATTCTCTAAACTTTAATTAAATTGTGCGCGTATTTTCCGCTCATAAGTTTTAGACATTTAACTTAGTTTTACACAAATATTTTTTAAACATGCCTACAAAATCGCAAGCAGCTATTTTTAGACAAACAATTAAATCAATTAGTCGGCTCAGAGAGATCGCCATGGCATTGCACAAGGGTGACTCCAAACACAGAAAAACTGAGTTTAGTGCACGCTTTAAAGACTTAACAAACTTGAAACAAAAATTGGAAACCTATACTGCAAAATTTTAGACGACGGCAGCCTCACAGAGGAGAATGAAAAATTTTACACAGCCGGTTACGAAAACGCGCTATCCGAATATTATGATATTTTAACTGCAGCAGAAAATTTAAGTTCCTCTCAAGAGTCAAGTCAGCTCGCTTCTACTGTACTCCCCAAAATTGAACTACCAAAATTCAGCTCGCGCGTTGAGGATTGGCCATCGTTTATTACAATATTTAGGAGTCTCACGGACGATATGACGTCACTTACAGATGCTGTTAAGCTGCACTATCTTTTGTCCTGCCTATTGGGGGAGGCGCTCAGCATGATTGCACATTTAAAAATAACTAATGAAAATTACAGTGTCGCGCTCGATATTCTCACACGTAGGTATGAGAACCGCCGCGTTCTCATTGAATACAAACAAACACAGTCGGCTCTACTGTCCCTACTGTAAGAATACAGATCACAAACTAATCGCGTATCCCAAGTATAATCATCAGCCCACTCAAGGTCGTTGGGACTTTATAGAAGCCAACAACAGATGTCGTAAGTGTCTAGGTCCGCACTATGAAAATGAATGTCGTTCGACAAACGCATGCAAAGAGTGTGGAAGTGCAAATCACCACACTTCGCTTCATCGTCACGGTACCCCAAATTCTCCTGTCTCATCAGCACATTTACTCCCTCCACACTTACGCGCACAACCCCGCCGGCGTACTCAAGACAAACCACATACTTACACAGCCTATACACAACATACGCGCGCTCATCAATCATCATCATCAGACCCCAACCAGTCATCTGATCATACAACTTTTCAAACTCAAAACAAAAAACAATGACTACCTACAATCACGGAGCATATAGAATTAGAAAATCAGCCCAATAATTTAAAATCTCATTCAGCTCACAAAATACCTACAACTAGTTCAGCTCATCATTCTGCTCAAGTAAATTCAACTCAGCACATAGAAAACCCATTAAAAACTCCAGTGTTACTTCCCACAGTCGTTTTAAATATATCTGATAAATGTGGTAAATATCACAAAGCGCGTGCGTTATTAGACTGTGGTAGCATGATAACACTCATAACTCAGCGCATAACTAGAAATCTTAATTTGCAACCAAAACAATGTTCATTAAAAATTACAGGTGTAGGTGATCAGCACAAACAAAATTCTAAAGGTTGTGTCACAATAACATTTCGGCCCACACACCGTGACACACCATCGATTACTACTACTGCTCATATTCTCAAAGATGTTACAGGTTATTTACCTATGCAAAAAATACCAGATGTTATACAACACTCAGATCATCAGATCATTCCGTTAGCAGATCAAGATTATCATACTCCTGCGCCCATTGATCTCATTTTAGGCTCAGACGTTTTGGGTCACGTTTTAGACGGTACTAAGCTCACTTTGGGCCCGGGGAAGCCCATAGCCTTCGGCACGATTTTTGATTTTGCACTCATAGGACCCATTGAACATTCATGCGATTCACCTGTAGCTCAAGTTAACTCTGCTCACATTACTCATTGTACTCAGTCGACTCATTCTACACATTCTGCTCATGATATTTGCAAAAGCCTGGAAAGATTCTGGGAGCCAGAAAGAACCCCAGCCTCGTTCTGCTCATTCAAACCCGCTACACGAACAATGTGAAAACATATTCAGCTCAACCACCACTCGTGACGATTCAGGCCGTTACATGGTGACTGTTCCCTTCTTGTCAGATGCTCCCGTGCTAGGTAGTACTCATGCTATTGCTCTACGTAGATTTCTCAATTTAGAAAAACGGTTACAATCTGATCACACACTGCGACAAAAATATATAGAATTTATGAATGAATACATAAACTTAGGTCATGACACCTTGTCATCCTTCTACATTTACTAACAAACCTCATTATTATATTCCTCATCATGGCGTATTCAAATCAGGTACTGACAAACTCCGCACAGTATTCGAAGGCAGTTGCAAGTCATCCAATGGAGTCAGTTTAAACGATTGTCTGCACACAGGTCCAGCACTTCAACGAGACATTGTATTCAGCACTGATATAAAAATGATGTTTAGAAATATCCTCCTAAGACCAGACCAAAGACACTATAAGCTCATACTCTGGCGATCGTCCCCAGATCGACCTCTGCTCACATATGCACTCAACACCGTTACATATGGGTTGCGCTCGAGTCCTTACCATGCTATCCGCACATTATTACAACTAGCTGACGATGAAGGTCATCGCTACCCTCAAGCTGCCCACATTTTGCGCAATTTTGTTTTCGTAGATGACATATTGTGCGGTCATGACACAATAGAAGAAGCATCAGCACTCCAAACCCAGCTCATTGAATTGTTATCGCTTGGTGGATTTAAACTTAGTAAATGGACATCAAACACACCTCAACTCTTGCAAAGATTCCCAGACGATAAGTGTGAAGTGCCTAAGGACTTTGACATCAGCGCAGGTATTAGAGTAGGTAGGTATTCTAGGTATTAGATGGATTCCTCAGTCTGACAAATTTACATATCACATCTCATTACCACCAGTTACCCATGTTACAAAACGTTCAATACTTAGCACAGTAGCTTCTCTCTACGACCCAAACGGTTGGGTTACACCCGTCATATTCCGTGAAAAAATACTTCTTCAAAGGTTATGGTTAAGTAAATTGGATTGGGACGACCCCACTCCAAATAACATTACAGATGACTGGCAGCGCATCTCTTATGATCTTCCGCACATTTCAAACATATATTTTCCCAGACATATCGCTCCGCACAAATCTAATTCAACATACTCACTTCACGGCTTCGCAGACACTTCAGAAAGCGGTTTTGCGGCAGTAATATATTTACATGAATCTGCTCACAACGGATCTGTTAATGTTCATCTCATACTCGCTAAATCTAAAGTCGCACCCATTAAAAATAAACTCACAATCCCCAAATTAGAGTTGTCTGCTGCAACTCTATTATCTCAGCTCATGTTACGTGTCTCTCAACAATTATCTGCTCATCTCACAATTACACATCACGTTTGCTGGTCAGATAGTACCATAGTGCTCGCATGGATAAAAACTCCGCCCCATCGTTTACAAACATTTGAATCAAATAGAGTAACAAAAATTAACGCATCCTCAATTACACTCACGTGGCGTCATGTACCTTCTCAATTAAATCCTGCTGACTGTGCAAGCAGAGGATTATCAGCTCAATCTCTCTCCGCTCATGATTTGTGGTGGTTTCCTCCATGGCTCAAACTGCCAGAGGACACCTGGCCCAAGATGCCTTCAGCTCATACTCGACAAGAACTGCCAGGGCTCAAGCCAAAATACGTACCATGTAATTTCTCGATACCCGGTGTAGATAGTACCCGGTGTAGCTCTTTAGACAAACTGATCGGCGTTACCGCATACATGAGGCGATTCATTCGTAACTGTAAACTAAATCCAAACTCGTGTCAACTAGGCCCTCTAACTGTAAGTGAACGTAGAGAAGCATTGCTCTTCTGGATCCGCTCTGTACAGCAAAATGCATTCGCAGAAGACATTCACCGCCTGCAAACTGATAAACTCTGCACAGTTCGACTACAACGTTTGTCACCTTTCATGCAGGACGGACTCCTCAGAGTAGGAGGTAGACTCACTCGTTCCGAACTCACATATGATGCTCAACACCCATTCATTCTGCCTAGTTCTAGTCCGCTCGTAGACCTCATAATAGATCACTATCATCGCATACACTGCCACCCTGGCACAGACACGCTACATGCTATTTTACGTCAACAATTTTGGATATTATCTGCACGCCGCATTATAAGGCACAGAACGTTTAAATGCATAAGATGCTTCCGTTGCCGCGCTCAGTCCGATGTACCTGTCATGGCTGATCTACCAGCTGACAGAGTCATACCTCAGCCCGTATTTAGTCACGTATCAACTGATTTTGCCGGTCCGTTTCTGCTCAAATCAAGTCCATTACGTAACGCTAAGTTAATTAAAGGATATTTTTGCATATTTGTTTGTCTCACTACAAAGGCGGTTCACTTGGAACCAGTCTCATCGCTCACTGCCGAAGCATTTATTGCCACATTACAAAGGTTCTGCTCACGACGCGGACTTCCGGTATTGATACGTTCAGATTGCGGCACAAATTATGTAGGAGCTCGGAATTATCTTCTAGAGGTACAACAATTTCTAAATGACAATAATGACGCCATTTCTCATAAACTCTCAACTCAAAATATAAATTGGTTACTCAATCCGCCCAAGGCTCCATGGATGGGAGAAATCCATGAAATTAATGTTAAATCTACAAAGCAACTCTTGTACCGTGTTATCGGTGAACAACACCTCACTTTCGAGAAGTTTTCAACTCTGCTCACTAGAATCGAAGGTGTATTAAATTCTCGTCCCATCAGCCCACTCTCGTCCGATCCCACGGACTATCAGCCCCTTACTGCCGGCCACTTTCTCATTGGCCGTCCGCTCACAGCTCTACCAGAGCTGACTCTAGATGATAGAGTAATATCCCCGCTCAAACGCTTTCAGCTCATTCAATCACTCTCTCAGCGCTTTTGGACCCTTTGGACCAAGTCCTACCTCCATACCCTTCAAATCCGCTCCAAATGGTTGTCCTCTTCCTCTCCACCCAAAATTGGAGAACTAGTTCTGCTCAAAGAAGACAATCTACCCGCGCTACAATGGAAGATGGGAAGAATCTCACATCTACTACCTGGAAAGGATGGAGTCATCAGAGTCGTGGACTTGGACACTACTCAAGGCCAGCTGCGCAGGCCTGTCGGCAAGATTGCCCGGCTTCCACTGGATTCTGCTCAAGATGGGATCAGCTCATCGCCTTTGCGGGCCCCCGAGGATGTTCGTGCCACAGCGCGACGTTAATAACTGGTCACACCTTGCACTTAAATCGGCCAATCACGCACGAATATTGGCTGTCAGCCCTCAAGACGCTGTCAAGAGAGTGACGAACACTTGCTCCTGAGATTTCGCCCGCGCCGGTAGCATATCCCGAATTACACGAAACTAGTACCCGTGACGCGTCTGCCCATCTGTATGTGCGATCCGATCTCCTAAACTCAGCTCGCTAGCGACACGCGATAAACTACCGATAGACTCCGCTCAGTTGTGTAGTGCCTGCTGGAGAAGAATCCGCCCATATCTGGAACCACAGCTTCAGCCAGCTCACCATCAAAGGTCAGTGCTAGATCTAGTATTCTCCAAATAACCCTAAATCTCAACCCAAAAACCTCCATTCTCCGCGTTTACCGATTAAAACCGTATCTCATAGTCACGTATGCGCACACTCGCGCATACATAGGGCACCTATTTATTTTTTAATACTGTTGGGTGCTGGTATGTATAAGACTCAGTTTACACCGCGACAATACGGTATTCAACTTTTTTTTTTCTCCAACATACATGTATCTTATGACATCCATCATACTAGCGCTATGCAGCGTGGTGCAACTTGATATTCGAATCTTCTTGTGTAATGAACAAAGTTAAATTTTTAATAGCTATCTAAAAAATGTAGCGTCGCGTATGCATATCGTTTCGATGTGAATTAACCCTTACCTTGTCATGAAATATTTATGTTTCAAAAAATAGCTTAAAATGTTTATACACAATAATATAAACTAGTGTATTTACTACTAAGATATACCTAAGCGCTCTCCACACGTACAGTTCGGAACGGGGGAAATAGTTTGCGCCGTTTGATCCTTTGCTACAAAACGAACGTAGGTATAGATGCACAGGCTGACAGGCCGATCTGACATGTCGATGCGAGAGCGCGACATGCCATGCCACATGTCAGACACGTGCGAATGCAAAAATAAAACATGTCGGTTAGAGCGTCGAGTTACCCTACTACTGACAGCAATATTTTAAAATTAATAACGTTATACCCGTCAGTCCAAACTAAAGTCTAAAATCTCGAAATCACATTTACACTCACTATTTGGAATAACTGGAACTAAATATTATATCAAATTTGACTGTGACGAGACTGTAGCCGCATTTTTTAATTGTTATTAGCACGATAGTTTATCCACAGTCCAAACAGCAGAGATCCATCTACGGTGGAACGCAGTCTCGGATGCGCGGTCCGACACTGCGTATAATTGTACCGTGTAGATGATGCTTTAGACAAGGGTTAAATAATTAAGTCCTAAGACTAAGAGGTCTTTATTTGCATTTATGCCCAACGGCCTTGACTTGAAGACGTAATAACCAGACTGTATTCTAGCCATATTGATCCACCGGCTAGACTGAACTGAAGATAATTAAAAATAATTAAACATGATGAGAAATTCCTATATGCCATAATAAGTGTTTTCATCTAGATCCAAAGAGTATGTTCATATATTATGTAGATCCAAAAAAGCGTATTATTCTAGATCCAAAAAGCATACATTTGCATGTAGAGCCAAAACGAAAAATAAATATCTAGTCCTATTAACAACCTTAGTAAAAAGTCTCTGAAATATGCCAAATAATTAGATGTTTCAATTTGAAAAGCCTTTCAAATTGAACATTAAAACCATTATTATCACAAAAGGTCAAAATATTATTTCTTAGTTTGATTTCTACGAATTTTAAATTAATTTCATAAAATGTTTCACGTAAATAAATTATTTTTTATTTCATACTAGATGCTGCCCGAATTCCATCTTATTTCTGTAGAATTTCCGTAGAAACCATACATTTTGATGTGATAAAAGTAGTTTGTCCTTTCCTATGGCTTAGTCTATATGTGTGCTAAATTCCATCAAAATCAGTCCAGTAGATTCAGAGCATATTTAATGCATAGATATATAATACTTATAATACTTTTATCTTATAATACATTTTATTTCTTGAAAAGCCTTTATTGTACATTCATTTATATTGTTAATAAAGATAATACATTTTTTATATTGCAGTAAATGTGAATTTTGAATCAGCCATGAATTTACGGATTTTATATTTATACTCAGCTGAATATTACAGTAATCGTAGCTCATATACTGCAATTGGGGAACACAGCCTTTTGTGAAGAGTTACATTCAACAGCATTTCACATAGTGCATATGAAAGAATATACCTTCGTACAATAAAAACCAATTTTTGTCTATCCGGCGTCCTCTCTGTCTATCTTTTTCACTAATATCTGAAACGAGTAGACCAATAATATTTTCATGAGAATTTCACTGGCAAATAGCTGATGTTATAAGCAATAACTTAGGCTACTTTTATTTAAAGAAAATTCAATTTCCGTTAGTTCTACACAATAAAGTTGCGGGCACCAGATAGTTTAATAAATATAATTATGTTTCTTTTAAAATATTACTACAAGCTAATTAATGCATTTTCTTTCTGTAAGTACTTGACAAAAAGTGTTGACAGTGTCGAAAGTGTCTTTGGTTTTTATACGATACTTGCCTTTACTACAAGTACACTTTAAGAACTAATGAAGTACCTACCTTAAATAGGTAGGTACTTCATTAGTGCCAGTCATAAAAGTTAAAGTAAACTTTTATGACTGGCACTTTTAATTTTATTGAGGTTCTACGCCGTAGGGGCTACGCCGTAGACAGTCTACGAATGTGAGTGAAACGAAGTGAAAATATTAATTATGTCAAATAAAATCAAAATTTACCAATTACGCATAAGCCGTAATCACATAAACCAAGTAAGCCACTTTGTCATAATATGTACATTGTACGCATGCTTTTTTGATATAATATTTCACTAACTTCTTATCGCGGATAGACTATTAAAGTATATAATTTTGAACAAAACGCAGCATATAGTAAGACTAAGAACTTGTCTTACTATACGCTGCGTTTTGTTTTTTACCAGCGTTCGCCATGGTTGCGGGTCCGCAACATCTGTAGAATGCAGATATGTATGTAAAAACTTAAAGCACAACTCAGGGTGCGTTTTACGCCTGCGGTGTGCGCGATTGTTCACCGGTCCCGCCGCACCGGCAGGCAACTAGTAGAATTGCGAGAGCCGCGTTCAACCGCAGCTTCGGCGAGATGCGCGAGTTTTGCCTTCGGTTGTCGGAAGAAATTCAGAAATTATATTGTAAATATTTGCCTTTTTGCAACCGCGCATCCTGCTATCTTCGCCTACGCTTGCGGGCGATAATCTCCACCACGACGGCTGCGTAACCTCTGAAATATCCTGCCTCGTGAGTTAAGATAATATAAAACCGCAGTTCCCCGACTGCGGCGAGCACGGAAAAAACAGCTTCATGAGTTCTTAGCCTTAAACCAATTTACTAGTAGTTTTGACAATCTTCATTTTTTTTAAATAGACAGTATGGTGTAAAATTTACCGAATGAAATGAATGAGAAAAATTACAGCTGTCGAAAACCGTTAGAAACATCACAATATGGTCGCACTTTTGTAGATCTTCTACGGCGTAGCAACTATGGCGTAGAAACTACGGCGTAGTAAATACGGTGTAGACGTTCTATGAAATTGTAAGTGCCAATCATCAGTATAGTATATTATGAGTATATATTGTGCCTTAAATAAATAAAATAAATCTAAATCTTTGGTACTCTTAAATATCGTAAGCGCTATTTCCCGTTGGTTTCTTGTGAAGTCGTAGTATCCTATCAAACCATGTTCGTGTCAAACATGATTTTCGCATTAAAATGTACTTTAAACAAGTTATCATAGTAAAGAGAACAAATAAGACTTCTCAATTACGCATAATGTACACAAGCCACAAACTTGATTTGAGAAGTGTGCGCATAGCTTTATTTACTCCAGCAATTCATCGCAAAATAATATTTACTCTTGTTTCGAGAACGAAAACGATATCGAGACGAGACGCTCCGCAAAGGGCGCAAATATACTTGACGTAAACGAAATCTACATTAAATTTAAGAGTTCTTTTACGATACATTAACTTTGTAGAACTAACAATATTGTGATAAGTTGACAACCGTGGTTGTATTTACCATAATATATAAAACTTAATTTAAAAAAAATATAGAGATAGAATTACCATAAACTACTATATGGGACTGTAATTTTCCATTGGATTTTCCACTGTCGGCTCTGATCAGACTCGAAGATAGCAAGGTTACACCTATTTAGGCAAAGCGAGGCGAAATGAAACACCGAATTTGAGGAGAACCTTTATCAGAAAAAATCGTTTATTTACCTGGCTCATGGTAATGCCGTATAGTAAGCCGTGCCCGTACGCCTCTTTCCAGCTTATCTGCTATCTCACTTTTACCTCTCTATACGGCTATTTTCCGCAATGTTTCCTATTTACCATGAGCCAGGGACAGTGAAACGCATTATGTGAAATACTTTATTTACCTTTCTTCATACAATAAAGGTAGATAGAAAAAAATATATATTTCTTTTTTCTAAATTAAGGTCGCGTTTACAAATTTGAAATAAATTGGCTGTTTATCGGTCAAGCTTACAACCAAATACGAATAAATTCTACGAGACTAACAATTATTGTCACTTAATGTAAAAAAATAATACAATAATCATTTCTTTAATGGTAATGTTATTTTTATCTATTACCTATTCATTAATGTAAATTAAACCACATACCAAATTTACGAACAATGCAAAAATTAAGCAAACTGCCAATCGAACTCATAAAATATTACAGTCGAAATTATTGATTTATTGTTATAGTATTTAAAAATGCGCAGTTTTCCAGGAATAATACCTAGCTACGTAGCTAGACCGATTTTTCTCCCCCCCCCCCCCAAAACTCCCTTCGTTCATTTCTTATGGCTTGTAGCCGTTGCTGAGATTAAGTATATATATATATACAAGATTTTATCGTTTAAAGCAGGGGATCCCTAACTTATTTGGAACACGCCCCCTTTCCACCATAAAAAAAAATTTCGCGCCCCCATCCTCCTGTCCAGACAATCAGATCAGAATTTTATTAAAAAGTATTCAATAGCAAAATAAGTGTTTTTTGTTTATCTCTAATATCTTTATTAACATTCATCCACTGAGGAAACAATAAGTTCCAGACAGCCTGGCGTCAATGTTAGTTAAGTTCTGTACCTTTAAATAAAAATAATTATATTTATTGGTCGTATCAAGTAATCTAAAATGCATTCTCTCAGCGGTTGAAGGTTTTTTATACTCAACTATACAAGTGGCCCGCGCCCCACAGTTTGAAAACCCCTGGTTTAAAGTATAAGATTACGGAACCAATAAAAGAAATGGTTGTCTATTAAGTCGGTTTAACGGCCGGAAAGACGGACGATAATTTTACGTGATAACGTCCGCGTCATCACAAGCCGAAAGCTTAGGCCGATCGTGCTTCTCTATCGCTTGTTCCGCGCTCTCGCTTGCACGCTCGGCTTCTTAGGCAAAACGTGACAATCAGGCGAAACGTGACAAGTTTTCGTGCGTACAGCCGGCGTTCATTGATTTATAAGACGTTATCACGTCAAAAACATAATATTATGTTACTTAAAAATGTGCAGTTTCCAGGGAAAATACCTATCTGGTTAGATTTTTCTACCCCAAAACTCCCTGCATACTAAATATTATAGAAATACTTTCAGGCCTTTCCATGATTCCGAACATATAAATACAAGATTTTCTCTTTTAAAGTATTATAATTTATTTTTATAAATACTTCTTATATAAAATCTTACTACTCATTATAATCTTTTAGTAATCAAGAAAAGTACAAAAAATATTACTTTTGGCCGTCTCAGTATATCTCATGGGAAATCTTTTTCCAGTCATATTCTATTCTTCGGTATTAAATATTCTTTTCACGTGGCACACAATGGAGCAAAAACAATGATGTGACATTGTCCCAGACATTAAATACTAGACCTGCGACTCTGTCCGTAATTTGTAACCTTTTGTGTCTAACACCCGCAGCGGTGCTATCGTATTACAATTTTTATTACGTTTGACGTAGTTTCGTAGTAAGGCGTTTCAAATACAGTATTTCCCCACAGGAAAACTGTCTTTTTCGGGATATTTAAAAGTAGCATATTTTCTAAAACTACGATATCAATTTCAAAATCCGTGCAGTAGTTTTTGCGTGAAAGAGTAACAAACATTCATCCATCCAGTAATCCTCACAAACTTTCACATTTATAATAGTAGAAGAATATAGGAGCGTTATAAGTAAAAAAATTGCTGTTGAATGAACTTAAATTCCGTGTAGTGATAAGAAACCTACCATCTCTATCCGTTACAAAATAAATTTTCTTCGAGCATAACCCAACAGCTATAAGTTGAAATTTCGTTTGGTACACCGGTGTTCCAGTTTTCCAAGGTGGTCCACCGGTTCTAAGCCTATCTTTCAAATACCAGGAAACCAGACTAATATAGTATGTCATCAAAATTTATAATTACCTGCATAATATGTCAAAACTTCAACAAAATTCCACAAACAGTATTCTCACTGCTGAATCTGATAAAAATGAAAGTATATCAATAAATAGAGCTCAAGCGAAAAGCGATGCACCTTGGCGCCTATCAAGATTGACATGCATTTTATTGAAAGTGAATGAAACGATAATTTTTTTTATGAAAAGCGTAAATTTATCGTTCAAAAATATTAACAGGTCATAAATTGAGTAGCAATTATATTTTTTAAAGTTTTAAAGCGCGTTAAAAAACGTTATAAAACGGTAGACTTACAAGGCGCGCATATTTTGTTTTATTTTTATTTGGATCCATAACTGGTGGTAATCACTTTTTATCAAACGACCATCTGCTCGCTTGTCGGTTTTACTACTTAAAACAAACTTAGATTGAAAATATCAAAATCGATCTGGTAAAAGTAATCACAAAACTTTTATGAAAAACTAATTACAAAACTTTTACGCTCATCTAAATACATTTTAGTTGACAAAGTAATATGACATAGACCTTTTAAATTATCCCTAAACCCTTTGACAAAGTCAGGACGGTTTTTAGCCGGTCCAGTGGTATCACCTAAAGGTGATACCACTGGACCGGCTGGTCCGATGCGCGCGACTCGCGACCTGAGACCGAGATAGGCTCGCTGAACCTCTGCTTGGTATGAATTTATATGTAGCACTAAACAATCCCCTCGACCCGCGTCGCGCGACTAGTGAGCTTCGCCAGAAAATTTAATAATAATAATAATATCTATGGACGCTTTAAACCACGTCAATCTGGCCTTGTGCTAAGTATCCGAAGAACTTGTGTTACGTACTTAAGAACCAGACAACGGGAAGTATATTTAATACTATTATACTATACATAGTATATTTAAGATTTTTTATACACATATTTAATATACACCCATGACCCAGGAACACAGAAAAACTTTTTGTTCCTTCGGCAGGATTCGAACGCAGACCCCCGGCTTGAGCACCAAAGCGCTGAACCACTGAGCCACAGAGGTCGTCTGGTTTGCTGAACGCAGTCGCGGGTCGCAGTCTCGCGTCGCGGTCGCGTAGATCGGAAGCCTACCTTTACGGCAAGGGCAATTCCGGTCAAATCCTTTTTTCAATTTTCCCTGTGCTATTTCGTTATAAATTTTTATATTTATTCTTTTTTTGATGTGGTAATTAGCCTATGCTTTTTTAATAGACTTAGAATATCTGATAGAAAATCTTGCCACAGTTAACATACTATTATTTTGTACGACACATGTTTTTAGTCTCTACGCCGTGAAGTTTTCTGAACAGGCGTGAACATAGTATGAATATGGTTCCCTTGGGCACACCTGTTGAACATGTATAAGAAAACGAAGCTGAATTCACAGCAATATTGTATTAAAAATAAAATAAAAAATTAAGCTTATCCCGAATTGTCAAGCAGTGAGCGAGCTGATACTATATGAGACTATATATAACTAGATATAAAAGTCGGTTAATCCGGACGTGATACCTACGATGTCACGGACAGTTTTTTTTTTATTCTTATTTAAATTAGGGACTTTTAGTGACTTACACTATGTCAGTCCCATTATAGCCTAATAAACTTAATTAATCTAATACAATATTTAATACATACAAGGTATCATAAGTCATGTTACAAATATATTTATAAATTATTAATGCAGGTTCTGCTGAAGGCTCCGATAATAAAGTTTGAAAAACTCCTACATCTACTAAATTTAAATTGAAAGCCCTCATCAGAGTCTCTCTAAGTAACTTCGTTCGGGTACATTCCACCAACAGGTGATGGACATCCTCGACAGTGCCGCATTCTTCGCAATTAGGGCTGGCACTCACTCCGACGAGGTGTCTAAACCTGCCGAGTGGAACATGACCAGAACGAAGTCTATTACCTATAACTACAAACTTCCTATTAAGCTGACACTTAGTAAACCAGGGAATGCGTGGAGGTTCACATTGCAATGTTTTAAACCAAATTCCTTTTTCACGAGATCTTAAGTTAAAATATTCTTTCCAATCTTGGTAATTGCTAATTTTATATTTTGTTAAAACTTCTACATAGCTTGGATACACCATAAAGGGATTTCCATTTTCTATCGATTCCTTTGCCAAATAATCAACCCTTTCATTCCCTGGTAAGCCAACGTGAGACGGAACCCATTGCAGTTTAACTTCACAATAATTATTATTCCTATTAAAATAATCGACCAGTTTTAATATATCATATGCATACATACTACCTCTAATACCAGATACACATTTTACAATGTGTTGTAAAGCACTTCTACTGTCAACAAAAACTACTTTTTTGTGTTCACCAACAATATTTCGTTGGACGTACAAAAGAATAAGCTCGGCCGTCATAATACTTATATTACTATTACTAATTTGAAAACCTCGACTTATGTTATTTCTAGAGTCAAAGAATTCTTCCCCAAGTATATTGTCTTTTTTGGATCCATCAGTATAGATTTTAATCTAATTATTATTGTACTTTACATTTATTTCTTCTAAAATAGAAACTTTAAGCAAATCTATATTATATGACTTTTTAGAATTTTTTACATTATCCAAACGCGTAAAAATTACATTTCTAACATCAATTCCTGACAACCAAATATCTAGTTTATACATTTCAAGTGGATAACTGGATAGGATATTATCATGCTTTGTCTCTGTAAAAACTAAAAGTAAAAGAGGTTTCTTTTTATTCCTCCAATAATTATTATTCATATGACTTTGTAAATCATTAATTAATTTAACAATAGGGCTATTTTCAAAAGACTGTGCTTTTAGACAGTACTTTGTGGCTAAATACTTTCTTCTTAGAGCCAAATTATAGATACCGACCTCACATTCCATAACATAGATTGGTGTTGATCGAATGAATCCACCTATTATCCTCAGAGCTTGGTTTTGCACCTTATCGAGCTTAGCCAGGTGTGATTTTGCACTATTATCATACAAAAATGCGCCATAGTCCATCCTACTCCTAATCAAAGCCATATATAATCTTCGAAGCTGATTTGGATGTATACCCCAGTCTCTACCAGCCAAAACTTTAAGTAGATTTAAAAACCTTTGTGTTTTGTTCCATGTCTCATTTATATGCTTTCCCCACCTTAAACTCCTGTCCAACCACATCCCAAGATATTTAATATCTTCTGATGCTTCAAGAGGAAAACCATTAATATTTCAATTTATTTCTTGTCTCCTACGACCTCTACTAAATACACAAAATTTTGATTTTTGGGTAGACAAAACTAATCCTAACTGGCTAAGTAACAATTCTATAGCATTTAAAGAGTTTTGCATTTCTATTACCGCATTATCAAGTGAACTGCAAGTAAAGTATAGTGCAAAGTCATCTGCGTATTGAGTTATAAATACATTCCTTATAGTTTGACATATTTTATGTGTAACAATATTAAAAATTGTTGGGGACATTGGATCTCCTTGGGCAATACCTATACTAGACCATCTTTCTATATATTTTTTTTTCTACTCCGTCATAATCGAAATCAATTTTGAGATGTCTTTCCCTTAGAAATTCCCATATATATGTACTTATTTTCTTTCCAACATTTATCTCATCTAATGTCTGAACAATTTTCTCAATGGCTATATTGTTATACGCATTTTCTATATCTAGAAAGCACGCTAACGTTGGGTGATTTTTACTAAAGCCTAATTGAATTTGACACACTATACGAGCTAAACAGTCCAGACATGACTGCGACCTGCGAAATCCTACAGTGTTTACATTAAAAATTTTATTTTTTTCCACATACCATTCTAAACGTTTACACAATATTAAATGAAAGATCTTACAAAAACAGGAAATTAAAGAAATAGGCCTTAACTTAGGTAATAAATCCGTATTTTGACTATTTTTAGGTATATGGATAATTTTTATACTACGCCACTGTTGAGGAATGTAGCCACTGTCTAATATTAAGTTGTATATTTGTAAAAGATATAATTTTGCAGATTTTGGAAGATTATGGATCATGGAATATGTAACGTTATCACTTCCTGGAGCCGTGTCCTTCTTTTTAATACAATTTTCTAATTCCTGTAGATAAATTTTTCTTTCAATTAAAGTATTATTTGAATCAATTACCGGCATCAAAGGAGTAACAAAATCAGGAGCAAGATTACTTAACAAATTCTCTACTTGTTGTTCAGATGGACAAAAAATAGAATTTTTGTACTCTTTTATCCATCTCATACGTCTCCACATCTCTGTAACTGACGTAGTTTCTTCAATGCTGCTACAAAAGTTTTTCCAACATTAAAGTTTAGCATGCTTTACAAGTTTTTTTTGTCTCAGAAATGTGTTTCTCTAAATTGTTAAGATTTTCGGGCGTAGGGTTTCTCCTAAAGGTCGATAATGCAAGTCTGCGTTTAGCTACAGATCTAGAGAGTTCTGAACTCCAGTAGGGCTTTGGTTTAAAATTATTCAGCGGATCTCTACAAAGTTTAAATAAAGGGATACTTTTATTAGCTGAAAAATTAACCTGATTAATAAACCAACTGTAACTTTCTTGAACATTATCTACAGGAATTGAACTACTCACTATTATGCTTTCAAGGGTAATTTTATATAGATCCCAATTTGCTCTTTTAAAATTCCGTTTATGTACTGGAACCATATTGTATAAATCTGCTTGAATTGATTGATTTACTACTTTAATAACTAAGTGATCAGTACCCAGAGATTCGTTTGTAGTATCCCATTTGAAATGTGTAGCTAAATCTGTTGATAAAAAAGTAATGTCAGGTGACGACTTTTGTAATGTTCCATTTACTAGTTTAATTCTTGTAGGTTTCCCATTATTTAAAGTCACAAAACCATTCTCTAAGGACGAGTCCATCAATTGAATACCTCGGGCATCATTCTTATAAGACCAATTAGAGTGGTGACCATTAAAATCACCAGCTATAATTGTTTTGCTAGAGTACATACCAAAAAGTGAATCCCAATCTGACTGCGAGGTTCTAACGTTAGGCGGACAGTAAATACCAACAATGTTCTTAATAAAATTTCTGTTGAGAACTCGAACATGTAAAACTTCTATACCAGTATTATTTAATTGAAAGGATGATATTTGAGTCTTAAAAACATTGCTAATAACCACCGCCACGCCTCCGTATGAGTCTATTCTGTCTTTCCTATACACGTTAAATCCATTTATTCTAACGTTAACATTACAATTCAGCCAAGTTTCACTAATAATAGCTATGCTAACTTTTTCTTGAGACAACAAATACTCAAAATCAGCTAGTTTTGATTTCAGACTTTGTGAGTTCCATTGTATTATGGTTAACGGTAGTTTTTGAGTGTTACTATCCATTAAATAGGTTAAGCATCTTTGTAAAGCATTCCCCATTACTAATTACATTCATAACAAAATGTTTAATTTTTTCAACAAATAGCATCAAAATCGAAGTAATCTTATCAACATAATTTTTGTCACAAAATAGAATGTCCTTAATTTGACTCATAAACTCCCAAAAGGACTGATTTCTTCTTTTAGTTTTCTTAGAACTTCTCTCATTATTTCCTTCATTTTCATCTTCTTTATCGGAACAGGATTCCATCGCATGGTCATTATACATAGCTTCTAAAATGTCATTTTCATCATGTTTCTTTTCCTTGCTCCTTTTCTTTTTTCCTGTATTAACGGCTTTATTTTCCTTCTTCTTGTGCGACTCCTTGCCTTTCATTAATATATCTCTATAGGAACTAGAGCTAGCCTCATTTCCTAGAGGGCTTTGTTCAAGATTATTAAATTCTAGTGTCTCGTTGCCCCCCACAAACGATGCTTCTTTGTCCCGTTCTTGAAATCCTTCTTCTTCCATACTTCTATTCCCACGATTTCCAGACAAATAAATGCCTAAAGCCTTGCTGTATGTAATATTTTCAGATGACATAATCTCCCTTATTTCCTTTTCTTTTTTGAACATTGGACATATCTTACTCATGAAAATATGCGGACCTTTACAGTTAACACACTTAAATTGAGTTGTCTCGCAATTGGTATGAAGCCCGCCACACTTTGGACATACATTTCTTTTAGCAACTCATTGTCTTCGTATATGCCCATACTTCCAACAAATTGAACATTGGGTCACAGGAAAAGTATATTTTTCTACACTTACTTTACAGCCATATATAGAAACTCTTTGCGGTATTATGGACCCTTTAAAACAGATACGTGCTGTGTCACAATCTTCCCATGTTCCTTCTTTTGTAAGACGTTTCATCCTTTTGACCGACAAAATTTCAAAGTCCGATGTAAAAATGTCCATTAATTCCTCCTCTTTAATATCTAAGTCAATGTTTTTAACAATGCCATATGAAAAATTTACTTCTTGCGCGTACTGGCATCTGTAACCTAATTCCTTTAGTTTTTGGTTAGAAATTAACTTCTCGGCATCTTCTCTGTGTTCAAAACTAATACAAACTCTATAAGGGTTTTTGTATGTAATTTCTTTAACTCCTTGAATCATTTCTGCTCTCAAAAGCTTAAATAATCCAATTTGCAGGCAAAATCTCCTTAGCTGAAATATAGGTTTTTATACTATTTCTCTCTATATTTCCATTCTGTAACGCAGACCTACTGTCATAATTTCTGTAAGAACCGCGCCATCTTTTTGACCTTCTACGAACTTCCATAAACTCTGCATCATCAACACTTCCTTCACTATCTGGTCTGCCTCTTTTCTCCGCTATGCTGAATGACACTTGATTTTCACTCTGTATACTATTTTCACACTGAATAACTTCCTCTGCCATGATTTCACTTTGACTATTTACATTTTCACTATTTATACTCAGTATATTCAAGTCCTCCACTTCCTTACTCATTTAACTAAAAATTAATAAATGAGGGTAGTTAGAAAAAAACAACATTAAAGCAATAATGTTCTAACGCTATAGCACCTTCCGCACGCTACGAAGCGTCGCGCACAACTGTCACGGACAGACATACACACAAACGGTTGGTGGCCGGCAACGCACCTGCAGCTCTTCTGATGTTGCGAGTGTCCATGGGCGACGGTAGTTGCTTTCCATCAGGTGACCCGTTTGCTCGTTTGCCCCCTTATTTTATAAAAAAAAAAAAAAAAAAAAACAGAAACTCTCAAAATTAATTAATATTATGTTTATAGCAGTTTTTCCGCTAAATAATACCCACAACCTGCAAGCAAATGTGTGAGTGCACGCATAAGCATGCGTAACGCACCTCCCTCCTCCCACACTGCTTATGCGTGCACTCAGATGCAAGATCGTGCAAACACCACCACCACACAAGCAACAATGTCGGCAAGATCGTGCAAAGCCCCACACCACCATGCAGGTTGCAAAACTCGACGCGCGTTTCGCCCCGAACCCGGAGCATCCTCAGGAAGTGGACCTGCGAACAAAGTTCGTTAGTCACTTGACCTGCGAACAAAGTTCGTTAGTCACTTGACTAACGAACTTTGTTCGCAGGTCCACTTCCTGAGGATGCTCCGGGTTCGGGGCGAAACGCGCGTCGAGTTTTGCAACCTGCATGGTGGTGTGGGGCTTTGCACGATCTTGCCGACATTGTTGCTTGTGTGGTGGTGGTGTTTGCACGATCTTGCATCTGAGTGCACGCATAAGCAGTGTGGGAGGAGGGAGGTGCGTTACGCATGCTTATGCGTGCACTCACACATTTGCTTGCAGGTTGTGGGTATTATTTAGCGGAAAAACTGCTATAAACATAATATTAATTAATTTAATGCTATGGATTTCCGCAAAGTAACGCCTGATTCTATTAACTATTTAGAAACTCTCAACTTATACACCTCTGTTTTCGTCGGGGGCTCAAAATGGAGTTAGTTGATAGTAGTACCTATTATAGTAATAGAAGTTCCAAGTGTCAACAACTTATCATCTTCGACCTATCGACAATTTCTATACGAGATCTTACGATTTAGAGATACTTTTTTACCTTTTACTGAAACAGCCTCCGTAGTCTAGTTGTTCCAACAACAAAAAATGTTGTTTCCAAGTTTGGTTAGGACAATGCAGGCTGATCGCCTGATTGTCTGAAAATAGAAGATGATCCATGCGTCGGATGGGCATGTAAAAAGTCGGAGAGTCAGTCGTGTCAGTCATCCGTCGTACTGGATTATGAGAGTAAAGGAAGAGAGAGTGCTCGTGTGCACTGCGCACACTTAGGCACTATAAAAAATTACTCCTGCGTAATTTGCCTGGTTTCAATGAAACCGGCCACCGTCACCGAGATCGTTGTGGGGGAGTTATGTTATTTTTGAGTTATACTTTTTACTGAAACTATGATTTTATCTTTACACTTGTATATCAAGTACATACCTGACTAATATAATACCTAAGTGATATCGCTAATGAACATTTGTCTGCCTCTCCGAAGTTGGCACTTACTTTGTGAAAATACCTGGCCCACAATAGCACAGGTGCCGCACAATGGGACCTTTTGAAATGCCGAAATTATTTCCACAAATTGAGGTAATGTCATTTTGTCAATATTAAAAAAAATCACCGCTCTTGTCTCCATTATTTGTAAATTAAAAGGCCACCTTTTACGCCCCACGAATTCTTTGATGAAACACGTTTTTATCTTCAATTATTCTCTGGCAGATGGTGTAAGATGTTATCCCCCGGGGTATCATTTTAAAAATGGTTTTTTATTGAAAGATGTAATGAAAAGATTGTGTTTTGGCTCCGAATTTGTATTAAAGATTACTTCGATACCTTTAAATTATGAGTTTATACAGAAAGTTAAAATTTTTAATTTTGTATGGAATTTTGCCCGTGACTCCACAGCGTTGACTTTTTCATAAAATCAATATGTACTCGTACCTATATATCTGTAATAATATCTCTATAATAATATGATAATGTATCTTACTTTTAGCAAAATATACCTTTTTCAACAACGTCATTAGTTGTTTACAAACGTTCAAACAATAACAAATCTTGCTCTTTGTAAAGTAAGTGAAGATATTGTTTTATCTCAGTTAACTGATAGAGTAAAATTAAATAATACTCGTACAAACTTAGTTGATTGCAAGCAGTCACGTAATTTGACAAATAGTTAATCTTATTAAAAGGGACGCTTGTGATATAAAATCTAATTTTAAGTTTTGTATTAACATTGAAAATTATTAATTACTTTATCTGAAATGTTACCATGGTTATGTATTGAGTGATATGTTGAATATTTGCATGTTTTTTGATACCTTCTATAAATATGCGTGCTGAGTAGGAGTGCCACTAGATAAATAATAATAATTATTAGTATACTCGTATTTAATCATAATAATACCGTCTGATTTTTGTAGAAGAAGTAGAAAGAAAACATTATAATCTTATTGAATATTTTTATATCAAAAATAATATTTCATATATTTTGTTCTAAAAAGGATGATTTACAAATACAGTATTTTTATTTTATTGAAGAATAGCTAGTGCTCGCAACTTGGTTTGCATGGTACCATGGTAAAAGAAGCCTAAGTTACTCCTTGTAACATTAGCTATCTGCCTTTGAAATTCCGGTCTAAATCGGTCTGGCTGTTTCAGAGATGAGATGGAACAAACAGACAGACAATATTTTTACTTTGTACTTTGGTATCTTATACTTTAACCCCCTTACTAAATATAAACGCTGTATAAGCTTTGAATAGTTATACAGTGTTTTTTTCACATCACACAAATTCAAAGCTTATACAGCGTTTATTAGTTAGGGGGTAAACGTATAAGTTTTAAGAGACCGATTATATATTAGGTTGGGGAAAAAGTTTCTTCGCATTTTATATAAAAATTCAAAAGGTTTTTTTATAAAGTTTATTTACAAGTGACTAAATTATATAGGTGCCATTTTGTTCGATAACTTTTTGCCATCTTGTTGGTAGGTACATGATTCCATTGCTATAAAATTTTTGGGGCTTCTGATGAAAAAACTGCGACAAGTGGTTTTGGCAGTCCTCTTGTGATGTCAACAGGTGGAAATCTGAAGGTGCAAGGTCAGGACTATACGGCGGATGCATTAACACCTCCCAGCCAAACTCCCGTAATTTTTTCTGAGGGGCTAAATATGTGTGAGGTCTAGCGTTATCATGGTGAAAAACCACACCCCTTCTGTTGATTAATTCCGGCCGCTTTCTCTCAACTTCTTGCTTTAATCTCATCAGTTGTTCGCAGTACAGTTCAGAATTGATGGTCCTGCCTGGCGGTAACAGCTCATAATGAATAATGCCCTTCTAATCCCACCACACACACAGCATCACCTTGTTGCAAGTTAACCCGGGTTTCGCCACAGTCTGTGAAGCCTGACCGGCCTTTGACCACGATCTTTTTCGCACGTTCTTGTCGTACGTGATCCACTTCTCATCACCAGTTATCAGCTTCTTCAAAAATGGTTCGGTTTCATTACGTCGTAATAAAGAATCACAAATGAGTACACGGTTCATTAGGTTTCTTTCAGTGAGCTCATGAGGCACCCAAATATCGAGCTTTTTTGTGTACCCAGCTTTTTTCAAATACGCCAAAACCATTTTGTGGTCAATCCCCAGTTCTTCAGCTACATCGTAACTACTAATATGCCGATCTTGCTCCACTTTTTCAAAAATGGCAACAGTTTTGTCCGTCTTTGATATCAAAATTTCCGGATTGAAAACGCTTAAACCAAATTTGCGCTACTCTCACAGATACTGCATTAGGTCCATAAACATCACAAATTTTTTTCGCGGCTTGTGTTGCATTTTTACCTTTTTTGTAATAAAATTTTAAAATGTATCGAAATTCTTCATAAGAATCACTCATTTTAACAATAAGAAAAACGAATGAAAATCTCAAATTTACCTAATTTGAATTTGGAATTGTCTTCTGTAAAATTAAAACTTTTTAATGCTACCAAAATCAGCCAGATACAATTGGTATAGCCCAAGATATTTTATGACAAGTTCATACATACTATAATGCGAAAAGACTTTTTCCCCAACCTATTAATTTAATCTTGTATATTATCTAGTATATAAAATTTCCATGTCACAATGTTAGTAACCGTACTCCTCAGAAACGGCTTTACCGATTTTCACCAAATTTTATATGCGTATTCAGTAGGTCTGAGAATCGGCTACTATCTATTTTCCAAATAATTTATAAGGCAAAACAACGTTTACCTGATCAGCTAGTATTATTATATAATCGGCTTCTCAAAAACAGCTGCAAGTATTATACCACGAAATTTGGTATCCAGGCAGTTTTGGGGGACAAAAATCGATCTAGCTGGATCTAACTCTGGAAAACTAGGCATTTTTAAGCTTTGTATGTTATTTTCTTTTGTCGTGCAACAATATGTTATCATTTATTTCGACTCCGTTATATCAGTTCGATTGGCAGTTTGGTATGCGTATTGCGTAGGTATTACAATTTTTGCTTGGTTTGAAAACGATTGAGGAATGTGGTGGATTTGAAATCATCTCTTTATATTATATTATATACTAGCTGATGCCCGCAACTTCGTTTGCGCAGAACTAACGGAAGCGGAACCCTATTTTTTTAAACGGAATCCTAAAATAAAAGAAGCCTATGTTAGACCTTATAACATCAGCTATCTGCCATTGAAAGTCCCGTTAAAATTGGTCCAGCCGTTTCAGAGATTAGCCGGAACAAACAGACAGACAGACCGACAGACAGACAGACAGACGGACAGAATTTTTAAAAAAAAATTGGTATTTTATTGTAAGTACCGAATATACTTTCAGATTTACTATGTGAAAAGCTGTTAATTTGAAGTTACAAACAGACACTTCAATTTTATTTATCTGTATAGATGTATAGATGTATAGATTAATTTACTAGAACTCTATAGTTATCCAGGTACATAAGCTACCTCAACAAGTATACAAAGCTCTAATTTTTCGATTTTAATTTCTAGTTTAGAATTTTGAGTCATGACATCTGACTAATTACCTATATAAAAAAAAATAACCCAATAAAACAACTCTCAATTATTTACTATCTTTATTTGTCAAATTTACTTAAATCTAAAAGTATATTACATAAACCCTTATCTAATCCCGTCATAAATAAAATCTTCTCAGGGTCACGGTTGTATATAATATACTCACTATTGTTATTCGTGTTGAAACAAAATGTATTACAATATAAAAGATGTATTTACAAGTTTTAGGGAGCTTATCGCCTATATTATTTCTAACAAATAAACTACAATAAATAATGAAGATTTTGGTGCTATCAATTGTGTACATTAATACAGAAATATGTACAGAAAATAGGCAATTTTCGCCGTTTCAGAAAGTAAGCTAGTTAAGAAATATAGATTACTTTTTGGTTTAATTGCCTCCATATTTGTGAATTTTTTTCAATTAATTTAAATAATAATTAATTTTCATAATTTATAAACCCAATCTAATCAGATTCTGAAATTATAAGTATTCAAATTTTTGGTGATAAAAAGTTGAGCTTTAATGAAAGGCACCAAATTTTCTCTATTTATATCCCCGTAATAATAATTATATTATTAGCATTTAGGTTTAGGTTAAACTACATCAAATAAAGAACGTCACCAACAGTGAAGTTGTATAATTATACAACAAAATTAGAAATATTAATTTAGTGTCAGTTCACACCGTGACGATACGCGACGCAACGAGACGCCGCATTTTTAAGATTGTTATTAAAAATTGAACTTTATTCACTACATAAAAAGATACACGTTTCACGTGACATCAGTCATACACTGCACATAATATGCTGTGTGCCCTTACACACCTGTGCAACCTGAGGGTCTAAAAAGGCCACGGTAGGTGTTTCATGTTATGTTTCATATATATTTTTCCATACAAAAATCGTGAAATGGTAAAATGCTTACATGATTCATCTGATTTCATCATATATTAGAAAACATCAGTTTTGACAGTTTTCAATAAAAATGCAGAAAATTGCGCACATAATAAGAGTTGAAAAAAATATATGAATCGTAATATGAAACACCTAAAGTTGCCTTTTTAGACCCCCTAAAATTCAAACTCACAATGAAACATGTATTTTCTTGAGTAATGAATATAGTTAAATTTTGAATAGCTATCTTAAAACTGCAGCGCCATGTCGCTGCAGTTTTAAGATAGCGTTTAACGTTTTGTTTCGGTGTGAATTTACCTTTACTTTTATGGAATAACAAAATAATCGTAATAATTATACATTTTATTATTTATTGCTGATAGTTAAATAATATAATATTTGAAAGAGGGTAGTAATTTAGGCCTTTTGATATAATGAAATAACTCCAATTTATAGTTAAAATATAAATATTTTCTTTTGCATTTGTGAATTTACTTTAAGTCAGTGAACTAATTATATTTTTTTTTGAGGTGTTTTAAAATATTGTATAGAAAAGAGTATAATAATATATTTTTGACGATATTTTTTCTTTTCAGCGCTGGAGAGATTATGTGTTCATTTGAAATGCTATAAAGACAATTCACATAGACATAGAATATTCTTATGGAATTGACCAATGTCTAGAAAGATATGGAGCGAACGAGCGGCCAGTATTCGTCTCTTTTCCGCAAGAACATTGAGCGTTTAGCCAATTAGCATTAGTGACTAATCACTTAGCGCTACTTATATTTTCAAACTTCTTCGTCGTAACTAGCGATGACAACTTAGCTAAAGGCTCTGATCTCAATACGTATGAAAATGACAACTACTGACCGCATTTTAGTTCATCTGTATGAAGTTACATCAAAAATGTTGCCTACTAGGAGAAAGGTCAAAACATTTCTCTATGTCTATGAATATTTATTATAATTTTGTATAATATATACAGATATTTATGTTACTAATAAGTAAACAAAGTTTTTATTTATCATTTTTATTATAAAATTGTACTAGGACCGTATCGAAAAATAAAGTAAATAGTAAGGTATAAAGTGATTTCGTTTTAAATATTTTCGTGACTTAATTTATATAAATAGTGCAAATCTTCCTACTTTTTTTATAAAGTAATTTACCTTTTACCTAATATCTAAAACAGAAAGGAATAGTGAAAAGTATACTTAAATTCCTTAAATCAAAGCATATTTTTGAATACGGCCCTGTTCACTTCTTAAACAAAGTGAAAAATCTTTATAAATTGTATAATTTACAAATTCACTATGTTAGGTTGTGTTTCTTTTTCATCTGTAGGCGTCGAGGATGTTTGTGTACAGAGTAGCGATCGTGCAGTACAGAGAGAACACTAAGTTTATGGAGACCGTACAGAACGATGCTGAGTTGACGTTGCCGTGTTGCATTGCTGCGGGGTGCTCGCCTGTGAAAAAACCATCATCATCATTATCGTCATCAGCATGATCATCATCATTAACATCGTCATTTCTACTGTTTTCATTAAAGTAATCATTCATTATCATTATTATCATTGCAAGCCTATGTAGCTTTTGATGAATGTAAGCTTTTTTAACTGACAGTCTTCTTATTGTATCAAAAAAAAAAAACAAAATCAAAAATCGTTTATTTCCATTTAAACAGTACAAAAGTACGAATATTCCAGTCCCCCAAACTAGGCGCACCCTGTACTATGGGTGAATTACAAAGGAGATTTTGATTTTTGGGCCAGCTCTATGGGATATGGGAATTTCATAAAAATACAAAAAAAAATAATTTGAAGAAGGGTACATGCGTACAAAAATAATTATTTGAATTTTTTTTATTGCGAGAACCCTATTTTTAGGGTTGCCATGATAGTTATTTTGACATGACTTTTGACGTAGTTGACAGTTTTAGGAGATACTTCTTTTTGAACATCTTTCTTTGCCAATAGTCATGTCATTGTCAAAATGACATTCTTTGGATAATGATTCTGATCTGATCTGATGATGATTTTACGTTGTGTTGCCTCCTTGACGAAGTTATTTTTAATGTAACGAACATTAAAACGAAGTGAAATTAAATAAAATAAAGAATAGGAAACAGTTATTATATTATGTAGCTATATTTACATATAGTGTTCATAGTGCTAGTCCACGCCTTAATCATTTCTAGAACATCTCTTTTGTTTTATGGCTTTGTAATAGTTAAGTATACCTACTCAAAAATTAATTTTGATGCAGATTAATAAACTGTAAAGCTATCAAGTTGTTATTACTATTTTCAATAATTTTCTAATCTTTTAGGCTGTTTAGATTACAATATTATAGTTAAAAAGACTATTATAAAATTTAATTCGTGCCAAATCGTTTATTATATAAATTGTAAATATTTAAATTGTAAACTTTAATTACATCTGTAACAGACTATAAGATAAACTCATAAAAGCAATATTTAAAGAACAACATTAAAACAATGTTATGAAAATTTTTATCCATCCTAAAACAATAACATTTTATAATAATCAAAACATCAACAAAATAAATTGTTTAATTAACTTATAATTGACGTAGCTTTTAAATATTATTTATTTTCGTACGTAATTACTACATTTGGGTCTAAGAGAGCACTTCAAGTACAACTCGTCCCAAAGTCGAGAGTCTTATGACCTTTTCGCAAATTTTATTACTCCTATCGTTGTGGTTTTAAGAAGAGTTTTACATCCTTAATAAAAATAATTGTGAAACTGGATGGAAGCTTCCTTTTTACGTGAGGGTCAGTTTTCACCGAAACGAGACGAAACTCGACGTGGCGGTGCATTTATTAAAAGTAGTCACTACAAAAAATATACATATATCTTATGACATCAGTCACACACTGTACATGCGCTGTGCAGTGCAACTTGACATTCAAACTCTTACAATGGAATGTGTATCTTCTTGTGTAATGGATAAATTGGCATTGGCTCTCGACTCGGAGGTCGTGGGTTCGATTCCCGCGTTGGAACAACAAAAAAAAAAACGTTGTTTCCAAGTTTGGTTAGGACAATGCAGGCTGATCACCTGATTGTCTGACAAGAAAGATGATCCATGTGTCGGATGGGCATGTAAAAAGTCGGACCTGCGCCTGATCTCTCGTCAGTCGTGTCGGTTATCCGTCCCACTGGATTACGAGAGTAAAGGCAGAGAGAGTGCTCTTGTGTACTGCGCACACACTTGGGCACTATAAAATTACTCCTTCGTAACTGGCCTGGTTTCAATGAAACCGGCCACCGTCACCGAAATCGGTGGGGAGATCTTAAAACTGCAACGCTGCGTCGTATATCGTTTCGGTGTAAATTGACCCTCAAAATTGTTGTTTAATTAGATAGCGTAAATTCTAAGGCAATACAACTGCTCATAGACGACGGTATTCGCTTACCCTGAGGTTACCGTTTGCTTGTTTGCCTTGAAATGCATAAAAATAACACAGCTAATTGGTATCCTCCTTCTTTTTGAAGTGCGTCAAAAATATTGTTTTCAAATCATATCTATGGGTCCAGCAGACCCCAGCTGAGTAATCACATATTTACCGCTAATAACGTGCACGATGACAGAGGCGGATTCTGCGAGAGTGGGCACACAGCTGTAGTTGCCGCTGTCTCCGGGGACCACCTTCTCGATAGTCAGGTGTGACGTCAGCTGCTCGGTCCACTCCGTCTTCTGCCGCAGTCGCTGCTTCTCCGCAATCTCCTCCTCCGTTTGGTCGATGTCTTTATATTCTAGTAACGTAGAGTCTGCCGAGCAAAAAAATCACATTAATGGTAATCTTTAGGTCATAGACTTATACAGTGTGTTTCGTCTCGAGGTTATGATATTTAACAGCAGATAATAGGTTTAATTTTACGACAAAACACACTGTATATCTATACTATAATCTATCTATCTAGTAACCTTCAAAATATGGATTTTGGCATACCGCAAGGCAGTGTTTTAGGTCCTATACTTTTTATTTTATACATGAACGATATATTTAATATAATTCTAAACAATACCGACTTAATTTGTTACGCTGATGATACTGCAATAATTTTTAATGGGAAACAGTAGACACGGCTGAAGGGGCGCTTAAAAATATATCTGAATGGCTTCAGAACAACCTTCTCACTTTGAGTGTCTCTAAGTCTAAACTTCTTTTCTTTCATAAAACAAAAGCATCAGCTCCCCCTATTAGCCTCAATGTTACAGTGCATACGTGACCTCTTGAAGTGGTGGAATGTAACTGCAAACAACTAAGTAAATCTACCTCTGTAAAATACTTAGGAGTCATAGTGGATGACAAACTTGATTTCAAGGAACATCTTGTCACTACTGCTAATAGGATTCGAAAACTTATTTATGTCTTTAAAAACTTACGTTCATCTGCCACTCCAATCTTACTAAAAACCGTTTATATATCTATATGCCAGTCCGTCATAGCATATTGCATATCAATATGGGGAGGAGCCGCCACTATGAACATGATAATCCTGGAGAGAGCACAACATTCAGTACTCAAAGTAATTTAAAAAAAAACCTATCTGGTATTCTACAGCGTGCCTATACAAAGAAATTGATTTACTCACAATTCGTGGTATTTTATACTCCGAGTAATGATCAAAGAATACGGGCCCTCCTCAAATCTTCCTGATTATGAAAACATACGCAATAAAAGAATTTTAAATTTACCTCTACCACAAATACACACAAGTTTTGCAAGCAGATTTGGCCCATTTTTACACCCATTCATTTACAATAAAATAAGTTGCAAATTTTGTATCAAGGACTACACAATAAATGAAGTTAAAGAAAAAGTGACTAACTGGCTTACCTACATCTCTAGATTATGAAGAGATTGAAAAATTTTTGAGAGAGATAGGTAGATAGGTTGACACACATTTATCACTTACACAAACACACACACACACACACACACACACACACACACATATCGCGCAATATTATTTTTCATATAAACAATTGTCATTTAACATATTTCTACAACTATTTATAATAGTTGTAGAAATATGTTGGCGATCTGCAGGACAGGCTTAGCCTAGTGCAGGCGCCAACGTTAAACAATTAATGAGTGTATAAAATATTATGTTGATTTGATATATAATTACTGTACTCATGTATGGATGTAAAATTTCGCAAATAAATTATTCTTATTCTTATTTATATAAAATAAAGTCGTGTTAGTTACACTTTTTATCACTCAAGAACGGGTAAACTGATTTGGCTGAAAATTGGTGAGGAAGTATCTTAAAACCAGGAGAAGGACATATGATACTTTTTATCCCGTTCCCGCGGGACTCAAAATTTGAGAACGGCTGGACCGGTTTGGCTAATTTTGGTCTTGAAATAATTGTGAAATATCAGGGAAGGTTTAAACGGTGAGAAATATTAGAAAAGGTGTAGGTTGTAGGAGTAGGTGTAGCAGTAGGTGTAGTTATTTATTAATTTTAGTTCATATTTAAGACAGAACAACGTGTGTCGGGACAGCTTGTAATATTATAAATGCGAAAGTGTGTCTCTCTGTTGCCTCTTCACGCTTTAACCGCTGAACCAATTTTTATGAAATTTAGTATAGACATAATTCGGGTCCCTTGGGAAAGGACATAGGATATTTTTTATCCCGAAAAAGTAGTGTTCCTGCGGGATAATGTATTTACGCGGACGGAGCCGCGCTCAAAAGCTAGTTAAAGATAAGGCATGTTGAGGCAAAAGTCTCCACACTTAAACTTCCCTACGTTTGGGGTTGTTTAAGGTAGTCTTAGACACTTTTACCGATTTTGACTACGACCAATATTTCAAGGCGAGGAAGGCTAATAAGGAGTGATAGTGATGCTAGATTCATTAAATCATTAGGCACTTACAAAAGTTGATGGTTGTACCCTAAACATTATAATCTAAACTGGTCGTTCAAATATAAAAGTTAAATAATTTTTACATCAAATTTATTCGATATTCTATCTGCAAATTGAATAGTTGGCTCTTCGACAAAGTAAATTACAATATACAATACACCTTTGATGTTATCTTTCAAATAAGTCTTATCCCAGTTGAAATAGAATTCAATACTATTGGACTAACCTAATAAATACCGAGGTCAGGTACACGGCTACTTGTGAAATACTAGCTTCTTGTTCGAGATTTATCGAAATTTTATCCTTTCCGAGTGGTTTCAGCACAAATGTTACCAAAGTATTTTCGTCATAAATTGTAAGTGTTATTTCATATTTTTGAACATCAAAGTTACAGTTTTATTGAAAGTTATTTAACAACCACGTAGCATGGCTGTGATTCCAATGAAGAAGTTAGCTAATCGTTTCATTCATTCGTTCGATGATTCTAAATGCTTTTTCAATTTTTGTAGTATTTGTAATAAAGAATTACCTCACAATTCTTTTTGACGTGATAACGTCTAATACAGTGTTTTTCAACCTTTTTCATGACGCGACCCCCCTTGTATGAAAAAATATTTCGCTACCCCCCGACCCTTCGCTTTTTTATCATGTATGTGTAATGTGTTACATGTGTATGTTACAGTGTTACAAATATTCATTAAATACGATGTTTTTATGCATCTCCATAATTAGGATTCGGATATAAGTATATATAATATAGTACGTCAAACACATTATTTTACAATTACATACATCGATGATATCGATGATCGATTTATGAGTATTCATAAATCGATCGATATATCCATTTGTTAAAATTCTCTTATTTAATAAATCAATCTTTTTTATCTTTATTGTTTTTTTACTAAAGTTCTCTCGACCTTCGGCGACCACAGAAGCGACCCACAGGTTGAAAAACACTGGTCTAATAAATCGATGAACGCCGGCTGCGCGCACGAAAACTTACGTCACGTTACGCCTGAGCCGAGCGTGCAAGCGAGAGCGCGGAACAAGTGATAGAGAGGCACGATCGGCCTAAGCGTTCGGCTTGTGATGATAATATTATCACGTAAAATTATCGTCCGTAAACCGACCATTATATTTTTAATGTATTAAAATAAGTCTGATACGTAACATGTATGTTGTACGTAATTGAAATATCTACTAATAGCTTTTACCAGCGGCTCCGTCCGCGTAAGTACAGTATTCCACGGGAATACTGTACTTTTTCGGAATAAAATGTAGCCTATGTCTTAATCCAGAGCCTAAACTACTATCAAACTCAATTTTATAAAAATCCGTTCAGTAGTTTGCGTGAAAGATTCATCATCCATCTATACGTCCTCACAAACTTTCTCATTTATAATATTAGTAGGATAATTTCAAAGTACTATATTTGTGTCTCCGTTAAACTACTCCAAGTAAATATTCAATTTTTCAACCACAGTCCGAAGATATCCGAGTTATTCGGATGTAATCAAAGTGATAGGTCTCTGGCAACGTGCCGGCTCGACAACTATCACCAGATTTCAAACTTTCATTGATGAACAGGAATCAAGAAAGTGTTTTCATCAATAACTGTCGTGCATTTGATCTTCTTGTTTTATTTTACTGGGATTAAAACTTAATAGTTGTAAAATGAAAGAAGATTTTTATGATGTCTAACGTCTAACGAAAACAACGTAAGCTAGAGTGTAAAAAGTTACAGCAGTGCCACAGAATACACAAATCATCCAGAAACCGTCAACGCGCCTGAAAGTGAAGCCGTCACGACTACTCCAAATCGGAGTGGCTATCCACACATACTCGTAATAATATGTTGCCACAGAATAACGGAATATTTTACCAAACTTTTTTTCTTTTTTTTTGAATACCTAATTGTCGTAACATAATAACGCGATTTGTTTTGTAAGGGTAAGGAGTAAAGAGGGGGGGGGAGTGTTTCGCCATAGTTTTGGTTACACTGCGTTGCGTACAAATGTGATCTAACACTAATTCTGGATGTTCTGTATTCTGTGCGCAGTACCTACCTACAAAACTTACAGCGATAAGTATGTATAAGATCGGTAAATTGTCCTAAGTATTATGATTTATGATAATAAGCGTGATCTGTAATATTAATCAGTACTAAAGCTTTTACAAGAACCCCTTAGCGTGTCTAGACTCTAGACAAGTAGGTAAAGTATTATATTAGATGATAATTATTACGTAGAACAAAAACTTTGAGTACACTTTTACAGAAATTGTTAAAACGGAAGAGTGTGAAATTTGGCACCGATAAACTGTGAAGGATATGTGAAGGAAAGTGTGCATAAAGATTTTATTTTTCTTAATATTATAATTTGTATAATAACATGTGTTGATTCTTCTTTCACATTCCATAGACAACATTTACATATTTTCAATGCGTTTCTCATTTCAAATGAACCCTAAAAAGTTAAAACTTATTCATTAAAAAACTGAAATGGGGTCGAATTTTGACCACAGGACGACCTGTAGTATGGACGTTTCACACCACGTCAATCTGGTCCCGTGGTAAGTTCTCGAAGGACTTTTGTTACGGGTACCAGACAATGGAAATATACTTTTATAATATACACATATTTAAGATTTTTATTATATTATACACATATTTAATACACATCCATGACCCAGGAACACAGATTTTTTTTTTGTCCCTTCAGTCAGCGGGATTCGAACCCGCGACATGAGCACCAACACGCTCAGCCACAGAGGTCGCCAATAGGTAGCGTCTATTCGATGGGCCTATAGGCAGTACCTATGATATAATTATATGGCTAGTTAATGTAATCAGGCGTTACTTTGCGGAAATCCATAACATAACATAAATTGTACTCCCTGCGTACAATTTGTCTCCTGATAAGGATGTAGTTAGATACAAGTCCAGTTTGGGTACCTACATGGGTGAGGTATCTGCACGTTTATCCAAAATAATGAGAAATAACGACATGCACGTCACATTCAGGATAAATAATACCTTAAAAAATCAATTGTGTCATAATAAAGACCGGATTGATTTAAAGTACCAATCCGGTGTCTATAAAATCGATTGTCCTGAATGCGATAGTGTATACGTGGGTCAAACTGGACGTAATCACGTAACTTTGAGACTCGGTACAAAGAACACTACGCGGCCTATAGAAATAGTCATCGTGATAAATCACACTAAACACCTTTTAGATAGTGTTCATAGTGTACCCGATGGCCATTCCTATAAGGTATTACATAAATGTGACAAAGGCTTTCGACTGAGCGTGTTGGAACAATTAGAAATAATTAAAGAAAAGAACAACAATAGACTTGCATTGTTGAATGATCAAACTTGCTTGACTACGTCACCGCTCATTAATATGTTTGGTGGGGGTACTAGTAGCCAGTAGTCTATATAAGGTGGCGGTTTGCTTGGCAGCATTACCCCACCATCCTTGGATCGTCCTGTCTCCCGTTGCGCGCGCGTTTGCAGTTGCTCCGTAGCCTCTACGTCGTAGCTCTGCCTACGTGCCGCTACGTGTCGACCCCGTTCTAGTGCAGTGCCTACAAACTCCTGATAGCGATCGTCAATTCACATCCTACTTCGTTAGAATAGGCTGTGGATTGACGCCTTGCTGGGGAGTTGCCCTGCCCTTGGCCTCCCGCTGGGATTTTATCCTAGTGTAGGGTCACGGGGAGACAGCCCCCCTAAGTGTGTGTGCCGTCCGTGTACGTACACTTAGTGTTTCTTAAGACCGCGTTTACGTGAGTACTTTTCTTTCTGTTTGTATACGTGCAATTGTTACCGTTCCCGTGTGACTATTGTGTTTTATGTTGATTGCCAAGCCAATTGACAATGACTGTGTGTGACCCGCGGCTACCCAGCCGCGCCCACTGCATCCGTTCTCGTGCCGACTCGGAAACGTCGCATAGCCCGGCCTCCTCGAGGTCCAGCTCGTGCTCGACCCGAGTTCGCGCGCACCACTGCCTGACTACCGAGCCTAGCCTGTGCGGAGAGGATACCGCCCGCCCCGAGCCGTCTTCGGCATTCTCGCGGGGGTGTACTGGCACCCCCCCGCCCCAATGCCCTCCGACGGTGGCCCGGGGCGAGTCCGGGCTCCCTTCCCGCACGGCCGAACAGCGCCCGGCCACACCGAAGCGCTCATCGCGCCGTACTGCGCGGGGGAGCGATTCCCGCCGCCCTGTCGCACCCCTTGGGCAACACGATGCCTACCTAGTGGGTAAATCCCGCGACTCTGCGGGCTCAGTCCGCCACTCGCAGGCTTCTCAGCCGCGCCGCCATACTACTGCGGTTACACCGCGCTCACCGGATGTCTCGCCGGCCCCTGTGCCGCGGGATACTCACCGTGCCTCACCAACAGCGGTACCCAAACACCGCCTTCTCTCGTTCCCGCCACCACTCATTGACTTCAGTGCCACTGACTACCCTGCACCACCATTGGCAAACTACAGCGACCGCCAGCCGACTTATGCCGAGGTGAGTGCAACCTCTACTGACGCAGTATCAATTACTACACCCTTTGTTCCGGCGCCGATGACAACAGCAACGTCGCCGCCCTCCACTACTCGTTTCCCGCCCCTGGTCGTAGAGAAAATCGACGACTGGGTGCGCCACTTCCGCAAACTTCGGGACATTTTAGGGCACCCCCCGCACGCTAAAAGCAACGGTCGTGTGATTCGCTTCCTGCCCCAAAGCGAACTAGAACACAGGACCGTCAAACGCTACCTCACGAACCTAGAGAAGCACGGTCTCGCCTCCTGGTTCTCGTACTCGCTGCCGCAGGACCGAGCCATCAAGGTAGGAATCAGAGGCCTACCTGCTGCTACCTCAACTGAAGACATCCGGGTCGGACTCGCCGAACTTGGGTACGTGGCGGAATACGTCTCCTTAGTCCCGGTGAAGTCCGAACCCTCCGGGTGTATTTTCTTTGCTCGCATTTCTAGGACCCCAGACGTCGTACCCGGCATATATAAAGTCTCTGAACTTTTAAATATGCCGGGAGTCGCCATCGAAGCCTGGAGGGGCAGTAACAGCCCAGCCCAGTGCCGTCGATGCTACCAATACAGGCACTCGAGCCACAACTGCCACCGTAGGGTGGCCTGTGTCCGGTGTGCCGGTGAGCACAACGTGCGGGATTGCCCCCGCCCTACTGAAGAGCCGCCCACCTGCGCTAACTGCAGCGGGGCCCACCCTGCAAACAGCCGGCAATGCCCGGCCTACTGTAAGGCAGCCCGGAGGCTGCGTGCAGAGCATGCCCGCACCTCCTCACCCTGCATAAACAGGGACCCGCCCATACCGGAGCAAGAGGTCCCGCCCCCTCCGCCAACTTCTACATCGCTGATGGCGGAGGCTAACGACAGCACCCCAAGGTATGTCGCTCCCTCCGATCTCGTCTTCCCCTCGCCCTCCCCGAGGAAGAAGAAGAAGCCCAATTCCAGGAGGAAAGCCGCCGCACCCCCTGCGGCCGCTACCCCTGCCACTGTCCCACAACACGCAACCCCGGAGTGCCAGCTTGAGCCGTCCACGCTCGCTACACCCCAGACGGACCCCCATCAAGGGGCCCCCTCTACACTGCGCCCTGCGCGCTCCTCCTGTGTCTCCAGCGCCTCCTCCTCGGTTGTAACGGCCGTGGAAACGACAACCGTTTTGGAGCCGGCCTATCACATGGACGACCCGTACACCTCGCCACCCACTGCGCCAGAGCTGTCTCAGGTATGTGGTAACAGCGAGGCCCCCCAATCCACAGCGGAGCTTCTACGGATCCTTTTCTCCCTGGCTATGGATGCTTTTTATAAAATCCAAGCCGGGGAGGCGGTCTTACCCACTATTACACAGGCCCTCATAGTAGGTGCCCCCACCCTCACCTCACTTATTAAAATTTGGGTCCCTAAGCCCTAAATTCGGACCCGCGGCTAGATATCTCCGGCATCCAGACGCTCCTATTAGAGGAGCCGACTGTGACTGCCGGAGATCTACGACGCGCATCCTGGACACTTTCCAGACGTGTGCCGCGCGCACCGTCCCCCCCTCCCCCGCGCCCGGGGCGCGGCTAACTTACAATATTATTTTTTATGTTCGCAGTTCGCCTAATTTATTATCGTCTGAGCGGAAACGATGTGCCCGGTCGTGTCCGACCCGTTGCCGTCGCATGCCCGCCAGACGAGACAGCTATATAGTGCACCTACACGCCATCTGGGGACATAGCAGCGCAATTGATGCCGGCGCGCTCGTGCACTACGCGCCCAAATACGCACCACTGGTTTGCTGCCCCCCCTCCCCCTCCTTTCCCCGCGCTCACAAAATGCAGCGCTCCCCCCCCGGTACGTATGCCGGGGCAAGGGAATCCTTCCCTTTTACCCTTTTTCCCAGGTCGGTTTGTGTCCGCGGTCGACAAAAGCGGCGTGCGGGGAGTGGACCCATACACGCTTCCTGGTCCCCGGACCAGGACCCCAATCGTCGCCGGAGTCTTCCGCTGGTCTTGGCCGACCTCGGCCGTCGCTATTTAACACCTTATTACTTCGGGTTTCCCCTGCGTTCTGTCGCGGGGGGTCCTCCCTAAAAACAGGCTTAATGCGCCCAGTATTCGTACTGGGCGCAAATTTTCGGATCTCCTCATGTAGAGGGGCAAAGCCCCTGGTCATGATTCCCCGCCCAAGGCCCCTTTCAAAGGGCCCGGCGCGTGACGACGTAAGCAGCATTACTAACGAACTTTGTTCGCAGGTCCACTTCCTGAGGATGCTCCGGGTTTGGGGCGAAACGCGCATCGAGTTTTTCAACCTGCATGGTGGTGTGGGGCTTTGCACGATCTTGCTGACATTGTTGCTTGTGTGGTGGTGGTGTTTGCACGATCTTGCATCTGAGTGCACGCATAAGCAGTGTGGGAGGAGGGAGGTGCGTTACGCATGCTTATGCGTGCACTCACACATTTGCTTGCAGGTTGTGGGTATTATTTGGCGGAAGATTGCTAAAATAACAATATTTACTAATTTAAATTATATGGCTATCAAAGTTAAACTTTTTACATCAACGAAAATTAGTAATAATAATAATACCCCGCACCGATTTCGGTGACGGTGCCTGATTTCAAATATAGTACCCAAGTGTTGGGTACTATAATATATACAATATCACTCTCTTCCTTTACTCTCAAACCCCGAGCGGGATGGAAAACCAACACGACTGGCGAGAGATCAGGCGCAGGTCCGACTCTTTACATGCCCACCCGACGTATGGATCACCTTTCTTGTCAGACTTGATCAGCCAAACTTGGAAATAACATTTTTTGTGGTTTCAATGTGGGAATCGAACCCACGATGTGGGAGTCGAGAGCCGAACTCTAACCATTAGGCCACGTAGGCTGTTCAATCAACGAAAATTAAGTACGTTTTATCGACAATATGTCTTAGGGATAGCACTTAGGCGCAGAGCAGTACGTACTTTTTAAGATAGCCATTTAAAATTGAACTTTATTCACTACACAAATAGATACAAGTTTTGTTTGTTTTGATACCCTTGTAATTCTGCCAAGCGAATACAGTAACAGCCTTTGTTTAAGTAGCCCTTAACTTTAATAAGTAACATTATAATTGTTTGAGAAGCCGGCTGTTATTTCTGCTATTTTCGTCGCAAAAGTTTCTCGAGTTCAGTATTTATTCAGTTGTTTGTCGAGTCCAAATAATACTAAAAGGTATTATTAGCCAAATTAGATTCAAAGGTTACAAAAGTTGATAGAAACTTTAAATAAAATATGCAAAACTTTAATTCATTTAACTTTAAGCATTTGAATGAACCAAGAGTATTCTTTAAATATTCCAGATTCTTAGATTAAAAAAGTTTAAATTATTATTTTTGTCAGTATTAGTTTAAAAAACAATACTGAATATTAAAGCAGGTTATTTTTGAAAAACCATTACTTCTATGTTCTTACATAATTTTATGCATTAACTTTCTCATACGACTAATCGAATTTGCTACTTAACTATCCTACTAGATAATATTATAAATGTGAAAGTTTGAGGATGTATGGATGGATGTATATATGAACCATGTCTGTTACTCTTTCACGCAAAAGCTACTGAACGGATTTCGATGAAATTTGGTATGGTAGTAATTTTGGCTCTGGATTAAAATACAGGCTACTATTTATCCCAAAAAAAAATACAGTGTTCCCGAAGGATACTATAATATTTACGCGGGCAGAGCCGCGGGCAACAGCTTGTAATATTATATTTTTCTATTGAAGACATCCCGTAGATAAAGCCAACTTGGTTCGCAAATAACTTCAAAGGTTTATTTCGAGAAGATGATGTTTACTCACCCTTATACCAATAAACAGTGCCCAGGTCGTGCGGACCCTGGCTCATGACGCACGTCAGCGACAGCCGGCTCCCCGCCTTCACGTACAGGTCTACGGGACCCAGGATCTTCGCCTTTGCTTCTGTGTGCAGAACAGATACGTCATATACGGTTTTTTCATATTATAAGATATGAAAAAACCGTATATGATATATATAATATATATATCATATACGGTTTTTTCATATCTTATATATACTTCATATTATAAGAGGAACGATATATTTGTTTATTTGTATTGAATAGGCTCCGAAACTACTAGGCCAATTTTGATGAAATTTGGCATAGGTATAGAGTCAATCACGGGGAAGAATATAGGCTACTTTTTATTGCGACAAAATGTATGCTTTCGGAGGAATTTTCTTCTGCGCGCACAAAGTCACTACTACTCATGGACGTAAAAAAAAGGCGGACGGAAGGTGAGCTAAGCATTGAGTCAAGCCCAACAATGGCGGCGACTTACGTTTGTGTGAGTTTTGCGGATAATTGCCATTGGCGTTCTGGCAGCCGATCGTCTTACTTTGCTGTAAATGTGTGCGTGCGGCACGTGTCGCTACGATACGGCCGTCTTACTTTGATGGCTACACTATTTATATTACTGAAGCGGTGTCCGCCTTTTTTATACGTTCATGCTACTACTTAATAAAAACAAACTACAGGCTTAACGATGACGATACCCTTTTTAGCCAAATATGTCAATTATTATTATGCTCAGGACATAATAATAAAATTCCTACAATTTTTTATGTGTTCGAACGTTATGGTCGAATATCTGGTCTGACACATTCATCGTTCGCTTGACAATCTTGGCAATGGTGTCCTTAAAGCAGTTGGTATAGCAAACACAGGTGTTGGTGTGTCGCGAGAGTGCTACAACCGCGTGAGGTATGCTGTCGTGAATGCTCAGATTATCGCTCTTAGTCTGTAAAATTATCAGCGACTCAAAAGTCATACACGGTTTAGTTGGGAGTTGAAACAGGAGACGAAGACGACAGCAACTTATAAAAATTAATTTCTGGCAGACGTCAACTACATTCGGTTGTTATTTGTGCCAAACATAATTTCGTTGCGGGTACCAAGACAGATTTCGCATGACCCTCGGGCACCCCTGAGACCATGGCAAAGGGTTTTTATGGTTGGTTCCCACTGTCGAACCTGGCTACACAGTAGTTGCTGTATGTGTGGTGAGTGATGGGCCAATTAGGTACCCGGTTAAAAAAAAGCTAACCTAAAAAATGTTAATTCTCTGTTCAACCCTTCAACCCTCGTTCTTATAATGATGCTATGTAGAACAGGAGGTTAAAAAACTGGGGGTTAGAACACGAAATAGTTCAGAAAAATATATTGCTGAATTATAATACAAAATATTATTTGGCAACGATAATCGTACCACTAATCTGAACCTATGCAAATGGTCATGAGTAGGTAGCTATATAAAACTTATAATCGTTAATTTAACATTTTCTATAAAAAACATCCATATTATGTTTTATATAGAGTATTTTTACGCGGATGGAGACACGTCAAATAGTTTCCCATTTAGTAAGCTTTGTTAACAATTCTATTTGTTATCTCAAACAAAGAAACTCCGGAAGAAAGCGCCGACGTTGATAAGATTACAGTTTGTATCAATTGTTGTGCCTTCTGTGATTCTAGTGTTGTTTTGTTTTGCAATTACAATCTTCGCTGCTTCAGAAGACACTTTAGTTGCTACCAATGACCTATTGGATATTTTGTATTCTTTACTAGCTGTCCCGATAAACATTGTTCTGTCCTAACTATGAACTGAAATAAATAATATACCACACCTACATCTACGTTGTAAGTGTGGTTTATCTGGGGGCACGGCAGTGCCCCCGCCAAGTCGAGCGCGAAGCAAACACTGCCGTACCATCCTTTACTGGAACCATTTCGCCGCATTTTCAGGCCCCTATTTGAGAACCTCTGGATAAGACCAGAACGCAGAAATTTTCGTCATCCAGTAAGCTATACTCACATACTTAAAATCCAAAATTTCAAGTCTGTAGGTCATTTAGTCCCAAAGTTAAGCGAAAGCAAAGTTTCGCATTTATGACACACTCACTCATTACTCACTCACTCATGATCATCAGAATAGAACTAGTACTTCCCATAAACTTAGAGACCTGAAATTTGGTACAGAGCTAGGGTTTAATGGCCACATAAAGAGAAAACTATAAAAACTAGGATAATTGATCTGGGGGCACGGCAGTGCCCCCGCCAAGTCGAGTGCGAAGCAAACATTGCCCTACCATTCTTTACTGGAACCATTTCGCCGCATTTTCAGGCACCTATTTGAGAACCTCTGGATAAGACCAGAAATTTTCGTCATCCAGTAAGCTATAATCACATACTTTAAAATCCAAAATTTTAAGTCTGTAGGTCATTTAGTTCTGAAGTTAAGTGAAAGCAAAGTTTCGCATTTATGACACTCACTCACTCAGTCGCTTACTCATGATCATCACAATAGAACAAGTACTTCCCATAAACTCAGAGAGCTGAAATTTGGTACAGAGTTAGGGTTTAATGGCCACATAAAGGAAAAACTATAAAAAACTAGGATAATCGAAGACCGGGAGTACCTGGTGACCCTGATTAGAAAACACAAGAGCTCAACCAAACTATTAGTATACTTACATTAGTATATACTTATACTTACAAGTTTACAAGAAGAAATAGTCGAACAATTAACTTTATTCTACTCGAATATTACACAAATTACCTACTTAAATAAACAAATTACACTAAAATCTAGTAAAATAAATCAATATGCCTACGTTTCTACAAAAAGAAGTGAAATCCCACCAAAAACATTATGTAAAAAACTAGCCAAGTCTCGATGGAGCTCCTTGTTTATCTCTAAAAAGTAATGAAATCTAGACAAAGTCGTGCCAAGTCTAAGGTTCCTTACTGCGATTTCTTTATTATTATAGTTAATGTTGTGTGACTTGGCCGTTGAAGGGTACACGAGGGTACAAAACGGGCTTCATAATACCATTGCTCCAATACATGTGTTGTACAATCAACAGCCTAATGTCTCATTAACACTAGCGTCCAATTACCAATACCAGTATGGGCTATTATCTCGCTTAACAAACATAGGTAGTTACAACAGATATAACATTACGTTTAAACAAAATTGATTTGTACCCACTAACGTATAAAGAATGTTCAACGGCCAAGTCACACAACATTAACTATAATAATAAAGAAATCGCAGTAAGGAACCTTAGACTTGGCACGACTTTGTCTAGATTTCATTACTTTTTACCCGACTGCGCAACGCAAAGGAGTGGTAATGTGTTTATCAGCCTATGTATGTATGTATGTATGTATTTATGTATGTATGTATTTATGTATGTATGTTCCTTTGAAGCACTATAGAGACCAAACGCCTGGGCCGATTTTAATGATTCACACGTCAATCGATTCCTCTTAGTCCGGGGAGTGTCACTAAAGACATGACGTTAGTGAAAATTCAATATGGCGACTACTGGACGCCATATTGTGAAAATGAAAAAAATGAAAGTCAACAAACTATATCAAGTGGGGTATCGTTGAATAGGTATTTAAAAATCATTTTTAGGTTTCTCTCACCATTTTTCGATTTGACTGACCGTTTAGGATCTATATCGATTTAAAGTTGCGTAACAACCATTTTCACATTCCAGTGCAATTGTGATATAGTATTGATGCTGATAGGAAATCCAGCCTGGTAAATAGCTAGCTAGGTACTCATAACTAAAAAGTATAAAATAAAAAATAATAATTTAAAAAATTTAAAAACCCGACTGCGTAAAAAGTGAAGCAAACTAAGTAGTACATAATGAAAAACTGAAAAGAAAAAAACAAGCGCTTAGATATCCGGTGGTCTAGAATTCTATAGTATATTATTGAATGAATACTATTGAAGAAAATAAAATATAATCTATTATTGGAACATAACAACTAAACAGTCAGGATCCATTGAAAAATTAGATTGGCTGTCGAATTATGTACTACTTAGTTTGCTTCACTTTTTACGCAGTCGGGTTTTTAAATTTTTTAAATTATTATTTTTTTAGAGATAAACAAGCAGCTCCATCGAGACTTGGCTAGTTTTTTACATAATGTTTTTGGTGGGATTATATTTTATTACACCAACAACCTACACCAACATCTACAACTACAACCTGCACCAGCAACTACAACCTACACCTAGGTATACCTACTCTTGCACCTATATCTACATCCTACTGGGCCAACATTTTTTTAATATAGGTGAACAGAATATATAAAACATTTATATATTAAAAATATTAATTGACAATCAAGTGACTTTAACAAAGTGACCAGTTACTGTGGAAAATTGAATGGTAGTTTTTAGTATTCTCCCCGCAATCTTTCCAATTTTTTCACCTATCCTTCATACGAATTCTTTCAACTTCATTCTTGAAGTCGTAGGTAAGTTTTATGTTAGAAAACAAAAAAAAAAAGAAAATCGCATATTGAGCTATCAAGAAATACCGTTGCAAACATTAATTAGGTATGCACATCGAATTATGTAAATTCGACCAAATTGTGCTGATTTGACGAATCCACAGTCTATATTGTTTGTATTTGAATAATGTACTAATTTATTTTCGAATAAATTAAATAAATGTGTAGGTAGGTACTCAGGTACCTAATGATATACAAAAATTATATAATATCAAAATATGGCAAACAGCGTGTTCGATTTAACTCAGTCGGCTCGATTCGGGGCCTCAGTCCAAATAGCCCCCTTGTCTCTCGACATCATCAAATAAAAACGTTAGCTTTGTCAAACAAAAACTGTGGCCGGTTTTTAATATATACGCACTATATATTATATAAAAAAAACCTTACACCACGACAGGACGCCTTACACGTTACGGCGTAGTTTCGTTACATTCCTGTCTATGACACTGTGTAATTACATGGCGAGTCGTAGTTTAGACAGGCCTCACTGTTAGTCTGATTCACAAGATCCATTTTAGTGAATTTCTGTCCAAGGGCAACGAAAAGTATGATCCAGGGCTCATTCGATTCGGAATGACCTCTAAAAACTTTTTGAAAAATTGCAAAAGTTATAAAAAACGTAGTAAATATTAGGGGTATGGTTTTTTGAAAATATCTCTGAAACTATTAGAGATATCCGAAATTTTGAAAAAAAAAAACCTTTAAGAGGAGGAAATTTTCTAAAAAAAGGCCCATCTCCCGGAACTCTATCACCAATATTTATAATTTTAATTTAAAGGCGAAAAAAGTGCTAAAAGCTGATGATGTGTGACGGCGCGTGGGTTCGTACTATCAGTAAGCACGATCACTTGCTTATATTTTCACCTCTAAATTAAAATTATAAATATTGGTGATAGAGACAGAAATTCACCGAAGTGGATCTTGTGAATCAGACTGTGTATGGTTCGCAGAACTCTGTTCTTCACTTTTTTATTTGGTCTGAGTTCTTGGCTAGGGATATTAATTTATCTATCAAAAATCTTCTGATACCTTTGATTAATTATTATTACATAGATACGTTATATCCTTACAAAACTGACAATATTTCTGTGCCACGACACACATTAACATGGGACGCGTGTCAATGTGTCAACGTCGCATAGTAACACAAAACACGCTATTACTCGCGGAGCACACTAACCAAAATTGGCCCGACTCGGGCCAATTCGAGTCTTCATTTTTACGCGTTTATAACATATCTACCTCTTTTTAATATTACCTATATATCTATGTCTGATTCAGTTTTATTTTTATTACAATCGAGCTCCCGTCCATATGCTTTTATCTTTTGGGTTTTATCATACATATAAATACATTAGAAAATCACGTTCATCCAAGCACTTAGCCATGGAATATGTTATTTAATCCAATTATATTTCATTTCATATTTTTTAAATTTTGTCTTTGTTAATTCTGAGTTTTTTTTAACAAATTTAAGCCTGTAAAAGCAAATATATAATGAAATTATCATCTGCGTGTATCATTTTAAGTATTATCGTAAAAAGTCTCGTGGAAAAATAAACGAAGCCTTTATGTACGTCTAGATTAATTAATTATTATTAATATTATGCTCATTAATTATCATTTACGGTAAGCTTCAAAGAGACGCAGATAGTCGATAACGTTACACAACTGTCATATTATTATTATAATGATAATGATGATGTTCGATCGCCGCTACCAGGAACACTGTAGCTGCCGCAAATGCCGTATATTCTTATTACCAAAGTGAGAAGTCTTGTAAAGATATAGATAACTAGCGACCCGCCCCGGCTTCGCACGGGTACAATACTGATACTAATACTACAGAATGTCACCCACTTCGCAACGGGCCGTATAGCAGAAATCGTAATATTTTAATTTCGCCATAACTTCAAAACCAAACGTCCAATTTTAATCATTCAAAGACCAAATATTATCTACATAAACTGTACTTAGTGATGAAATAATTTATTTTGATAAGGATTAATAGCATAAGTAAAATAAACACGTTTTAATGTAGTCCAAAAAAAATTCAAGATTTCTAAATAAAAAAATGGTTGTTGTGCCTCACTCGACATAGATAGGTATAGTGTGTCGCGGACTTTTTTGTAGATATTTATAAGATCTACAATTAATTAGAACATTATATGGTTCTATCTTTTATAGTTTAGGCAGCGTACGCAAAATAAGTAACTTTTCTGGTTGATTTTTTACACCTTGCGTCCGAAAAACCCAAATATCTTACGGAACCCTATTTTTTTCCAAAATAAAATTTAGCCTATGTTACTCGTGGATAATGTAGCTTTCGAATGGTGAAAGAATTTTTGAAATCGGTCCAGTACTTTTTGAGCCTATTCATTACAAACAAACAAACAAACAAACAAACAAACAAACATACAAACAAAGTTTTCCTCTTTATAATATTAGTAATATTATAGATAATATAGACGACCTCTGTGGCTCAGTGGTTCAGCGCGTTGGTGCTCGAGCCCGGGGTCGCGGGTTCAAATCCCGCCGAAGGAGCATAAAGTTTTTTTGTGTTCCTGGGTCATAGATGTGTGTTAAATATGTGTATAATATAATAAAAATCTTAAATATATGTATAGTGTTCACGCCTAAGCGTTATTGTCCACTATATTCAGTCCATAGTTTCTGTAGTGCCTTGTTAGAGAGATTAATTTACACGTCTTCAAATATTTTTATTCACTAAATTTATTACTCATTCATTAATTATTTAAAAGTTAATTGAATAATAATTTTAAAATTACAAAATGACTGAATTCAAAGAGCCTACTTTAAAGAATTTAACATTAAAAAGAAGTTCTATAAAGGGACAAATAACCAAATTTAAAAATTATTTAAATAATATAACAGGGCAACCTACACTAACTAGCATTGAATTAGCTGAGTTATCGCTACGGATAAGCCGATTTGAAAGTTTATCCACTAAATATGATGAGCTGCAATCTCAGATAGAATTGATTAATTCCGAAAATTTAGACATCGAGTTAGATGAAAGAGAACACATTGAGCAAGATTTCATAATTTGTACGGCCATGGCTAAAAATATGGTCGAAGAACAAAATGAATTAAAATCCTTTGAACACGACAAAAAACGTCGTGAATCCTTATTTCACGAAGCTCAATGCAGTCTCGATCACAAGACTGATTGTAACGTTGCCTTACCGCAAATACAAATTGCTAAGTTTGACGGTTCATATTTCCGCTGGCTCGAATTTCGCGATACTTTTACTAATTTAATTCACAATAACGAACGCTTATCTCTTATACAAAAATTTCATTATTTAGTTTCATACCTAGAAGGTGATGCACTTCGTGTCATTTCCAATATTGAGATTTCATCTTCAAATTACAATAATGCTTTTCAATTACTTTATGATCGTTACAATAACAAAAGATTACTTACGAACCATCACTTAAAATCGTTGTTTAACCTTGAAAAGATTAATCGTGAATCAGACAGTTCGTTGCGTTATCTAGTGGACCATGTCACTAAAAACCTACGCGCTTTAGCCAGTCTAGGTCAACCTACCGATCACTGGGATACTTTAATTATTTTTTTGGTTTCATCCAAACTTGATGCGCAAACACTTATGAAGTGGGAAGAACAGCGCAGTAGTTTAGGTGACATTCCGAGCTTGAAAGATTTTAACACATTTTTAATTGATCGTGCGTACATTTTAGAATCGATCCGCAATAATAATAATAAATCTGAGTACAATTCTATTAAGCCACATAACTTATTACCAAACAACAATAATAAACAAAGATTTTTAACTCACAATATAAAACAAAATAGTAATAATAATCTCTTCAGATCGTTTGTTACTGACACAAATAAAAATAATAATAGCAGCCCGTTAAGGTGCATTGTTTGCAACGATAGTCACAGAATTTATGACTGTCCTACTTTTAAATCAAAATCTATACAGGACAAGTTAATTGATGTATCCAAATACAAATTATGTAACAATTGTTTAAGGCAAGGTCACCCCCTAAGCGAATGTCGAATGGGGCCTTGTAAAATTTGCAAAAAACGACATAATACATTATTGCATTCAGTTGATCAATTTAAAGTCAACGATGCTCAAAACAATGACTCATGTCTTATCTCTAATGTTTCTAGCAACGATTATCATAGTCAAGTATTGTTATCTACTGCCCAAATATATATTTTGAATCCAACTAAAGAGGCTACAAAGGTTCGCGCCTTACTGGATTCATGCAGTCAATCATCTTTCATCACAAAATCCATGCTCAAAAGATTATCACTTAATGCAAATCCTACATCTATCAAGGTCATAGGTATAGGCCACAATTCCAATAATAACATTAATGAAAGCTGTGTGATACATATACGATCACTTTACAATAATTTTACTACTAAAATAAATTGTTTAGTCCTTGATAAAATTACTGGGGACCTACCAAAGGCTCCGATAGATTTTAAACTTTTAAATATACCTAACCATTTACAATTGGCCGATCCAGATTTTAACCAGCCAGCTCCTATCGATATGCTCATAGGCGCTGAGGTTTTTTTTTTTTTTTTTTTTTGGGAATTACTAATAAATGAACAAATGTCATTAGGTGCAAATAAACCTATGCTACAAAATTCTGTCCTAGGTTGGTTGATTGGAGGTTCAATTAGGAACGAAATTAAAAGTAGCTTCTGCAATTCTGTAGTTATTGATGAAGGACTGAACGATAATTATTTAAACCAACAATTTACAAATTTTAAGCAATTAGAAGAAGTACCACTTAAAACAATTTTAAGTACAACAGAATTGATTTGTGAAGGTCATTTCAATGTTAATGCAACGCGTTTCAAACTGCGTAAATACAAGGGCATCTTAAGTTCTATATTCGATTCCTCAAATTACAATATACAACAAAGTTTTACTATAAGTAAAGCATCTAGGACGCTTGGCTTAGGTTGGAATCCAAATAGTTATACATTAAATTTCCCGGTCAATATACCGCCTATAAAACCTATAATTACGAAAAGAATTATTATGTCCGATTATTCTTATATAATGTAACCCAAATTAATGTTACAAAAATTATGGCAACTCAAATTAGATTGGGACCAACCAGCCCAAACAAAATTAATGACGTGTGGGAAGAGTTCTCTAAAGACCTCTCATTATCATCAAATTCTCAAATACCTAGATATATACTTATCGATTTACCGCATACTACATCTATATCTATTCATTGTATTTATGATGCGTCATTGTTAGGTTATGATGCTTGTTTAATATATGTAAGTATGGTATCGTCACATAATCATGTCCAAGTAAATATTTTATTGTCTAAATCTAAGGTGGCGCCACTAAAGCCTTTAACACTACCTCGCTTAGAAATGTGCGCTACTTTGTTTACCAGTCGACTTACTAAAAGTATAACAAACTCAACTAGGCATACTATAAATTCTAAATTGAAAACTTATGTGTCTAATAATACGGTCGAAATTCAGGAAAAAACTAAGATGTCTCACTGTTGCTATATACCTACAAGTCCTAATCCGGCTGACTTGATATCTCGCGGTGTTAATTTTAGTCAGTTACAAGATTCATCATTATGGTGGCATGGACCGTTATTTTTGCTTAAATATAAGTACGATTGGCCCACCTTAAATCCACATAATTTTAAGAACGTCGAATTACCTGAATTACGAACAAGTGCTGCTACAATCACTACAGAATCTATTACCAATTTCCAACGATGTTCTAATCTTAGTAGTTTACATCAAGCATTGTCTTCTATCAAATGTTTTAAGTTTTCAAAGGTTCAGAATTATTTTCACAGGCGACTTGGACCATTAACCGCTGACGAATTTTCGAATTCTTTTAAATTGTTGTGTCTAATAGCTCAACTGCAAGGCTTTTCTATAGAATATAAATTATTGCAAGACAAACCCCAGATAACTGTTAAATCAAAACTATTTCCCTTATCTCCGTTCATAATTGATACAAGTTGGAGGACGTCTAAAATGTTCTAAATACGCATATGACAAAGTACATCCGATTTACTAGATTCTTCTCATCAATTATGTAACTTATTATTTAGATATAAACATGTACGTAACGCGCATGCCGGTCCTCAGCTACTACTAGCAATAATCAAACAAACACTTTGGCCTATAAGAGCTACACTTCTCGCTCGCGCCACCGCTCGTAATTGCGTCCGATGCAGATGGGTGCGATGTAAAACTTTATTATATCCAAAAATGGGCAAGCTACCTACATTGACATTAAAAAGATTTGTGTCACAACGCGGAAGGCCGGCTGAAATGTTTTCCGAAAATTTATGCAATTTTGTAGGAGCGGCTATTGAACCATATTAATTTATCGATATTAATAACAATGCATTGTCTGCGAGTTTACAGCTCAGCCAATATCAAATTTATTTTTTAATCCAACATACGCTCCTCATTTTGGTGGTATTTGGGAGACTGGTGCAAAATTAGCTAAACACAATATTAAACGTGTCATGGGCATTTCACATTTAACTTTCGAGAAAATTTCAACATTATTTGCACATGTGGAGGCTATATTGAATAGTCGTCCCTTGTGCCCATTATCCTCATCCCCTAACGATTTCCTTTATCTCTCCCCAGGGCACTATCTGATCGGGAGACCACTAAATGCGCTGCCGTCTACCCGCCTCAATACCACCGCAGAATCACAAATCAAGCGCTACGTACCTACGACTCGAGAGCAGCATTTTTGGCTAAGATGGCAGAACGAGTACCTATGCGAGCTGCAGACTCGTACAAAATGGCGGTTGAACAAAGATGCACTAAAGGTTGGAGACTTAGTGTTATTAAAGGAAGACAATACTCCTCCACTATGTTGGCGTACTGGGCGAGTTTTGAAGCTGTTTCCGGGTCCTGATGGGATATCCCGCGTCGCCGACGTCCGCACTGCTTCTGGATGCTATCGTCGGCCTCTTGTTCGTCTGTGCCCCCTGTGAGATGAAGAGTTTTCGTCGAGTTGAAGAACTGGGTCTTCAACTGGGGGGGAGTATGTTCACGCCTAAGCGTTATTGTCCACTATATTCAATCATTGTCATGTTGCTATCAATATTTAACAGGCATATGTATTATTTATTAATAATTTTATTCTTACAATATTTCCAAATACCGACATTGTTACAACGTCACTTTTGCATACGTTCGGCATTCGCTCAACATCAATTTTCTAAAAATCATTGTAAATCAAGATAATACAAGTTTCTAACAAGTTTTCGAGTCTTTTATTAAAAGATTCCAAATTCTTCACTACGAGAGAATACATATAGTATAAAAGTATTATAATATATACTTCCTGTTTTCTGGTACCTGTAACACAAGTTCTTCGGATACTTCTTCGGATACTTAGCACGGGGCCAGATGGACGTGGTGTGAAGCGTCCATAGATATTATTCTTTTTATTATTATAGATGAGTTCTAAAATGTATTTTGTAAATAACAAGCTGTTCTGTATTAACTATGAACTGTCAGCTCCGTGGCCTAGTGGGTAGACCGTTTGGTTCGACACTCGAGAGAGTGCAGGTTCGAATTCCAGGTTGTGGCGTGTACCAAGAAACTTTTTTAGATCTCAAGTATATACGGACGCTCTAACGGTGAAGGAAAAAATCGTGAGGAAACCCGCACATGGTTGGCCCCAGACGTATTGACCAGTCATTCCTCTGGACTAGGCTGACTATGTTGTGAGAATGCCGTATGTGCTTGGGCAACCATACGACATATAAAAACCAACTATCCCAGGTATTTCAAGCATCCCCCCGATGGTTGCACGCCTTGACGTGGCGGTGGGGCTTAGTAACCGTGGTTTGGACACCCACGGTGAAGCGAAGAGGCAACCAGGGCCGGCTTGTTTGCCGCCGGCTGGCCCGAGGAGGGCGCTCCCAGCGGGCTGGAGGAGTCCGCTGCGGACGCGCTAGGAGGTGGGACCGCAGAAGAAGAGGAGTGCCGGTATTACGGTGCGCCGTACTCCCTATCTTCTGCGGCCGTGGAGGGATCGCAGGGGGAGAGGCGTGGTGGTGTTGTGCCACTTTCCCTACCCCCCTGCGAGCTGGCGGGGCCGTTCCGTATGGTTAACGGCATTGGTGGGGCCGCAGAGGAAGAGGCAAGTTGGTATTACGGTGCGCCGCTTGCCCTATCCTCTGCGGCCGAGGTGTGGTCGGTGGCAGAAACATAGCTCAGATCTGCCACCGGGTACCGGTTATGGTGGCTGGTATCTGTGGCCTCCAAGTAGCAGACTCGGGGGGAGTCTGCTACAGTGCTGGTGGAGGCCGAGGAGGGAGGCGCACCCTACCATCTGGTGCGCCTGGGGCCTTCGGGCCTAGGATGGAGCCGCTTGTTGGCTGCCGTCGGCGGGGTCGCGGATGTGTTTATCGTTCCCGTGGCCCCGTCACAGGGCGGCGTGGAGGAAGGTGGGGGGTGGTTTTTAGTGGGTATACCGTGGGTCTCATTAGCCTATACGGGAGTCCCACATCACCACTCGGGTGCCCCCTGCGCCTGGGTGGTATGCGTAATGCATTTTCCCCTCCGGAAACAAAAAAAAAAAAAAAAAAAGGTATTTCAAGCATACTATATAAATCATTAACGGATGAAAAGGCCTAAGTAAGTATGAACTGAAATAAATAAATATCCAAACAGGTTAACTTAATGCGTCTATAAATATTTGACAGTCAAGCGACAAATTGGACACAGTGAACTGTTAGTATGGGAAAATTCAATCGTCATTTTTTGGTATTTTACCCCGCAAGCCTTTTCAAAACTTCCACAATTATTTCAAGTCTAAAATAAGCCAAATCAATCCAGCCATTCTCGAGTTTAAGCGAGACATGCTGCAAACTGCAATCCATTATTATAGAAGCGGCAAATTTTACACACAGAGAGCATAAAGTTAGTCTGCCTTTTGATTACTAATAAAACTTATTAGATGGCTTAACTAAAAATATTTTCTCTTTTATGTCACAGTAATTGAATCACACGACTGATTTTTGTCGCAATGATGTGCAAGATAAAATATATCGATTTTGCGGAAATTCAATTTAATTTTTCCCAGAAATTGTTAACACATATTATTTAAATACCTAAAATGAAACAGAAACAAACAATGTTCTGTGCAATTTCCCAGGGATTTGTGGTTCTTTATGTATTGCATTCAGTTGCTGTAAATGCTGTTTTATTTTTAAACGGTTTTAAACATGACATACCTAATTAACATACTATTTTATTAAAACCTTGATTTTCTTTGTTTATAATTAAAGTATTTTACATCCATTGAGTAAATAAATATTTAAAATTATTTGAAAAAAAATAGGAGATTCACTATAAATTTATTGTTGTGGCAACAATATCGGTTATATATTATATTGTTTTAATTAAAATACATACGTTATGTTTTTTACACCTAATGTACTATCAGCAATATTCCCGCTCGACCAGTTTTTGAACATTTTCCTTTGTATTGGGATGTCTCAAAAATTCTTAAGCACATAGGAAATAACAGCGTGATTGGCTAACGCACACATCGTCGTGTGCTTGACCGTAAAGTGAGTATGAGTTTTCACGAATGAGTATGTGTGCGTGCACATGACTCATTTGTCATGATTCATGGCTGCCAAGCAAATATAGCCTTATGCCTGGTCGAGCGGCAACTTTGCTGTGTGTACATAACAAAAGAACTAATGTACTTTGTACATGTACAGTACAAGATCGGCTTCATTTTACATACCGAATACAATCAGCACTAACATACGTAAGAAAAGTTTTTTACATAAGTGTTAATATAAGTATTATGGAGGCATCCTTTTTACAATTACTGAGAAAGTAAATATATAGGTTTTCAAAATTTGCTTACATAAATATCAGAACCGAAATTAAATCACGAGACATAATAACTTGTGCGCTCAAGTGTATTCAGAAAACCTCTCGTCCTTTTCAAGTTTGAGGCAATTTACGAAACAAAGCGCTCGGCAGACATTATTAATCGCGTAGCCAACGACAACAATTAATTAAGGTGTATTTATCGTCAATTATAAAAACCAAGGGAAATTCTAAATGATGAGTCTCATCATTTGACGGTTGCGTGATCAATTAATAATATTATGATTTTTCTGAACAATAATATTGGATGATATATATTTCACGTCAAATTATGCAAATTTAAAAACTAAACGCAATTTAAAACTCCTTACGATGAACACGACGCGCGACGCGAGACCGCGACCCGAGCGACACTGCGTATGAATTTATATGAAGAACTAATGCCAATCCCCGCGATCCGCGACGAAAACAAAATGTGTGGGATTTGACATAACGCATCGCAAGCGACATGTCACATAACGATGACTTAAGTCAAATCCCATACATTTTTGATTTCGAAGTTCGCATTCGAAATTATCGAATGCATCTTGACTAGAGGCCCTGATTCGCGGGATTGCTTAGCGCGACCGTGGTGGTTCGCGGTCGCATACATCGGAATGCTATGTTTACGTTACAAAAAAATATACTTTCGGACACAAAATGTTCCTGTAATTTTTCATGTAAGCAATGCGCTCTCTGATGAAATTCTCTGAACTTAATAAAATCCCTTTTTTGATGTCATTTTTGTTGATTCACAGCCAAAAATTCAATAATTATAACCGCACTTAATTAATCTTTACAACACCTTACCTCGTTGGATAGTTGTTCAAATATACATGTTTTCTATAAATTTGCAGAATAGGTATATATTATTTAAGGTTTTGAAATAGTAAATACGTCATTGAAGTTGATTTTTTTAAATTTTTCAATCTTCGACTATGACATAGTTTTCATAGTTAGCGGTAATTATAGTATCAGATGTATAAAAATATAAAAATGAAAGCACACGTTTCGAAAAAAAGGTGAAGATAAAAAAAATCGCCATTATATATAAAACCAGAAAAATATCTCCCAAAATCTTTATTTTTGTATTTCATAGGCGAGAATATCATACACGACTAGAACCCCTAAGAATAAAAATCGTCTTTACCTATATAACCCCGTATATACCAAAAGATAAATATATAAAGCAGCAAGCAAAAGCAGTTCAAAATTTAATTATTATAGGTGTAGTTTTAATTTTAAACAAGCCACAGTCAAGTCATTGTCAAGGAATAATAACTTTAAATTATATCTTGAAAAATTAACCCAAAAAGTTTGCTAATTAATTTCATTGGATGTCAGTGTGTTAAAGTTCTCGATATCTTTCAGTCTTAGTTTGGAAGTTATCTATTCGCTGGGTGCGAAGTACTAGGTGGGGGTATCATAATCGATCGCAGCGCTCATGGTGGCAAAAAGTAGAAATAATGTTGGCTTTGTCATCTGTCAATGCCGAAGCAATCTTTAATTTTCTAAAATTATAAAAGCGTTTTATAAGGTATCAAAGTTTTAATATTATATATCTATGTATCAAAGAACCAGATGTTTGTCTGATAATGCGGGCTTGAAGTATAGAACTCTGTCCTTGTTTTGTTCTTAATAATTCCGCTACATCTCGGACATATCCAGCAGATACCAACAATTTTCCTTTACAAACGGTTTGTGGTTGAAATTTTATATTGAGTGATACTCACAAACCCGGTCTTTAAAATAATACTCATTTTGATCTGAAAACTATATTTAATTTATTACTAAAATTTAATTAAATTAAATTTATTATTATTTAATAAAACCATTAAAGTAGCTTTATCTTCTTGTTTTACAGTAAAACTACAATTAAAAAAGAAGTAAGCAAACCCAGATATAACCAAAATAAAACACACTTTTGAATAGATTTTACATACCACATTTAATTTGAATGCCCAAAAATGATTACACAACACTGTCCACCCAAATCACAGTAATTTTGAAGTTTACATTAATAATACAATAGTATTTTTAGGGTTCCGTAATACTTAAGGAACCCCTATATTTCGCTCTGTCCGTCTGTCTGTCTGTCTGTCCGCGCCTCTAGCTCCTGTAATTATGAATATAAATTGATGAAATTTGGTACAGTTATATATTGTGTATAGATCACGGTTTCGGGATCATAAAAAAATAATAATTTCATATTTTAGGGGTGGCTCTCCATACATGTGAAGTGGGGATGAAAAATATTTTTTCACTCTACCCCATCGTGTGGGGTATCGTAGAATAGGTCTTTTAAAATAAAGGCAAGGTTTCATACGTTACTTTTTTTTTAAAGTTGACTATTTTCGAGTATTCGGCCTCCAAAATAGTTTGTAAGTTGGTTATAGGGTATATATATTATACCCCTAGCATTTTTAAACTATAGGAGATAGAAACTTGCAAATTTCCATGCTGATAGATCATGCTAAAAACTCTTTAGGAAAATTATTGTTTTAATATTTTATCACAATGCCGCCAAAAAAATTAAAAACGCCAGAACGGCCAGAGCCAACAAAGTTGCGAACGCTAGGTGGCGCTGAAGTCGTGCACGGAGCGAATAGCAACCAGACATTGCTTCGGTCATTAGCGACTTGCATTATGAAAACCACCTTTTTAAAACTTATAGGACGTTCTAAAATACACTAAAAAATGGCTTTTTAAGTGTTTTTTATAACAGATAAAATAAACCATAAAATTAAAGATAAATGTTATAGTAATAAAACCTAAAACAAACTTTATTTGTCTGATTTTTAGGCATGATTTTCTAATATTTGTAACTTTGGTAAGGAATATTAAATTTTTAATTTTCTGACGTAATTTTGAGATTCTTAAGCTCCAGAACAGTAAAATACGGAATGAAATATTAATAAGGTTAAAAGAACGGCGCCGAATAAAATGAGGTGGAATCTCAGATATTTCATCATTATTAGATTTTTTGGAGGAAGCGTGGCGACCGATCAATGGCTTATTTACCATGATACTTACTTATAAATTGACATATTCTTTATATACTTATATTTGTACATATTTTTAAATACTTATTATATAATATTATTATAATTAGTATTTGAATATCAATTAAAATAACGAAACACGAAAAATATGTTTAAAAAACATGTAACAATATTTTCAGTATAATTTATTTTAACATCATGAGATTAAAAAGATCACGGGACTTACTTTATAAACTACTTACATAATTACTTTAATACATTGTGATAAGAAAACAAAGTTTTTAAAAAGTTTTAGTTATATACAACAACATTTAAGAATATTATTCTAAAAGGCGGTTAGGAAATGTCTCTCGAGAGTCCCGGAAAGGCACGTAATGGCTTTGTCACACGAACTCATAACACTAAGTTCAGTGTCCCGCATGCATTATAAATTTAATACTTTTCAAACTATGAAGTTTGCCTTTAAAAGTGGAAGGGACATGCTTTAAGACGAGCCGGCTCGACCAGCCTCACATAAAACCGGCGTGAAATGATTTGCAGAGCTTTTAATCGAAAAAACACACTTGTAACTCTTTTGGTATTGCGAGTAAAGCGTCGGTAGCAGTTGACAATCAGGCGACACGTTAGCCCGTTTTCAGTTGTATTCCATAGTAAGTGTCCCACAGAAAACGCAGGTGTTGTGACCCTAGTCGCGATTGAGGCAAGACGCCAGACAGGCATTAAATACTGAAGAAGCGGGCAAATTGCAATGTCTCGTGACGCCGGAGCGCATTGTCGCAAACTTCGAACCATAACAGTTTATTTGTGTAGCTACCTACGGGTTAATATTCGCAACTTTGTGCGATATTGTCAACGTGCAGGTTGATCGTAAACCAATATCGATAAATACTAGAATCGATAGCTAAAAGTTTGTGTGTCACCTTTGATAACAATCATAATATTACAATAAGAAGTTGTTAAATCAGCCAGATTAAATATACTTAAATAAAAAAAGGATGAAAGTCAAAGTCAAATAATTTTATTTAGATTGAATTATTTTTACAGAAATATTTTCAGAACGTCGCGTAGTCGCGTCTACCAACATGATGCCTATCACCGGTTCGGGAACTACCCGGCGGGAAAACCCGGTGGCGTTATAAACTCACGCGGTGCAATCTTACCAAAAATATGGAAAATAGTTCTTAAAAAAACAATATAGGTATTAACAATGTTATAACTAAAACTATTTAACAAGAGTTCAACACTTAAATAGTATTTAGAAGTAGCCTTGTTTAAGATCGATGTATAAAGAACAAACCTACCATTAAAATACCTAATTGTGTTCAAGTAACCTAACTATTGCCTACCTTTTAGGGCCAGGGTCTCAATACGACGACACGCGACATTTTGTGGCACTGCATTTTAAAGATAGCTATTCAAAATTAAATTTAAAACAAAAAGATACACGTTTCATATTATTATGACATCAGTCATACACTGCACATGCGTTGTGCAGTGCAGTGCACCTGATATTTGAACTCTTTCAATAAATCGTGAATCTTCTTGTATAATTAATAAAGTTAAAATACTACTAATATCTAAATGCAGCGCCACGTTGAGTATCTTTTTGTTTGGGTGTGATTTGACCTTATTTTATTTTTTAAGCTATTGCATAGCTTTTATCGCGGGCTTTGAGCGCGGCGACCGAATCAAGAAATTCCGTAATGAAAAAAACCTAACACCGCTGAGCTGGGGTGGGGGTCTGATTAATCTGAATCGCTTTTCGTCTAGTGTAACGTGAGCTATGTGTTATTTAAATTAGTAGCAGGAATATTCAATTATTACAATGGTTTCGCCATATAATTATGTGTTCAAGCTTAAACTATGACGTGTGTATTTTCCCTACACATTGCTGAAGATAATGAAGTACTTGATTGGTAGATGGCGCTGTACTTTTAAATAATATGTATTTTATTTTTATTTTAAAGTACAACGGAATGGAAAAAATGCTATACTATTATTGTATTTATATTTTATGCAATAGCTTTACCGCGGCAATCCGCCAACAATAGTGCCACACATCTTTTTTATTTCAAATTCGAATGATACTAACGTCGAAAATGAATTCTTAAAACAGCAAACTTATTTCAGCTCAAAATTAGTGTGTTAGTTAGAACGAATTCTTGCTAATTACTTAGCGCAATATTAGGAATTCGTATGTAACTTTGACGATTAATATTAATGACGCTTAAAGCTCTGCAGTTCTTCCATGCCGGAGGACGCAATGCAAAAGTTTTATTAATTTCTCTTTGTTTATGAAACGGTTGTATTAAAATTATTGTTTTTAATTTTACTTCGTGGAACTTTGTACGTTTCTTATTCGCTTTACTCGTGTCTCTGATTTAATATAATTGAAGCATTTGTAAGACAGTGATATTCTGTACGAAATTAATGAATGTAAAGTCTGTGATTTTATTTGCGTGGAAAATTCCAAGGGAACTTTTTTTTATAAAAGACGCAAGTACAAAAGTGTTAGAAGTATTTATTTCTAATGTATTGTGCTATCTATTGCATGGCGAACGCGTTAAAGTCTACCAACAAATAACCCAGTTTTTTTAAAGCAAATATTTAAGATACATTGGGATCATAAATATAAATTATTTGGTACCGTAAATTTTTGCAGGAAAATATAAAAAACTTTGGCCTTTTCATCAGTTCTTGGACGATTTATACAGTATTCTCCGAGCGTAGTAACCACTCATGAAATACTGTAGCGCCTGGGACAGTCCGTTTTTAGGGTTCCGTAATACTTATAGTTTCGCTCTGTCCGTCTGTCTGTCTCTCTGTCTGTCTGTCCGCGCCTCTAGCTCATGTAATTATGAATATAAATTGATGAAAGTTGGTGCAGTTATATATTGTGTATAGATCACGGTTTTGGGATCATAAAAAAATAATAATTTTATATTTTAGGGGTGGCTCTCCATACATGTGAAGTGGCGATGAAAAATATTTTTTCACTGTATCCCATCGTGTGGGGTATCGTAGAATAGGTCTTTTAAAATAAAGGCAAGGTTTCATACGTTACTTTTTTATAAAGTTGACCATTTTCGAGTAATCGACCTCCAAAGTAGTTCGTAAGTTGGTCCCACCCTAGGCATCTTTAAGCTATAGGAGATAGAAACTTGCAAATTTTAAAATAAAAACTCTTTAGGAAAATTATTATAACCTAACCTAACCAAATCGGACAGTAACTTTTGGAGTAATTAAAAAAAAAAACATATTACGCGTTTATAGTTACGGAAACCTCCTTAGACATGTCCTGACATGCTCTTAGTTAAGTTAGGTTATAAAATATCGTATGGTTGCCCAAGTGCATAAGGCATTCTCACAACATAGATAGCCTAGTCCAGAGGAATGACTGGTCAAAACGTCTGGGGCCAAACATGTGTGGGTTTTCTCACGATGTTTTACTTCACCGTTAGAGCGTCCGTTTAATGCACTTGAGATCTGAAAAAGTCTCATTGGTACACGCCACAACCTGAGAATTGAACCTGCACTCTCTTGAGTGCGAATCGAACTTATGTGCTTATCCAGCCCACAAACTGCTTGTGTTTAAGAACGTGAGGCACTTACTTCAAAGAGTGAATCAAAATTGAGGAAAATGGTTTTATATTCAATTTCTTTTGAGTTTTTCAGTGGGTCGGTTTTTCGAAAGCGATTTTTTTCTTTTGTTATAAAAGAAAGCCGTTACTTATCGTTTTATTTTGTTTTTATTTGTTTTTTATTTCATACTTTTCATTGATGAATAATTTAATTAAATGAAAAAGTATTTTAATTCAGATTTTAGGAGAGGACTAATCACTAGTTTGAAAATATTTAGGTCTCCATTTTTATACTCTTATTTTAATTTATACTAGATATTGCCGGCGACTTCGTGTGCGCAAAAGTTAATTTCGCAGAAACCGTACATTTTTCCCAGATAAAAAGTAACCTATCCGTGGTCTATTCTACATCTGTGCTAAATTTCATTAAAATCGGTCCAGTACTTTCGGAGCCTATTCAATGCAAATAAACAAACAAACAAGCTTATAACTATAAGTAAAGAAGTATAGATAACGTTTTCTGATAAATGTTCTATTCAATGGTAATAACCTTCCTTGATAAATTGCCTATTGAATGGTAAAAACCCCGTCTAAAAAAAAGAGAAACAGTGAAACATGCTCGAAAAAAAACTTTATTAGTTGAAATTGACGAACTATCAAAGTTTCTGAGTTGTAGTAAAGAATTCAAAAGACGCGACGCGGTGCGACGCCACAAAGACTTGGCAATACAAAATGACTTACCAACAACGTTGAGTTGAAATGCCAGAGACATTTTCGGCTCGGTGTTGACTTGGCATTCGTAGATGCCTGCGTCGCGCTCTTGCGGAAATTTGATCTGCAGAGTCCAGTTTTCTGACTTATCTGGTCTGATGACCTATATAGAAACAGATATTTTATGTCAAATATGAAATCAATTTTAAGTAGAAGTTTGGACGACACTGCACAATGCACATAGCAGAAATGAATTTCAAAAGTTATTTCGTGACATAAAAGAATGTGATTGGAATTAGAAATTGATATAATTTTTTGGCTTCCAGGGGATAGTTTGCCATCTTTCAAAATATTTAAACTTTTAATTGATTCAAAAGCGAAGTACAATAATTGAATTATAAAATGAGGTTTATGTAGTTAAAACTAGTTAATTATATCATTTCACGAACTAAGAAAACAGCTTTTTTAAAATTAGTTTTTAGAAAAAGTTTTTAACTTAACTAATTGTTTTAAATTCAACTTTTCTTCACCTACGGTGGGACTTTGTTAATGTGATCATAATCGCTTCTTTCTCCAGTACTAAGTAAGGTGTTAACTGAAAAACTTATATTATTTTTAACATCTGCTAACTAACTATGGTTACAAACTATTGTATTTACACATTCTTAACTATTGTTAAACTATCATCAAAATTCTCAAAGATTTTATAGCAACTTCATAAAAATAAGTATGCGTCATCTGACTATAGAATTTTTTTTTTTTGATAAATTAGGATATTATTTTGTGGTATATTATATTCCCCATATTTTATAGACATATTTTTGTCGTAAATATAGTAAGTTTATATATCCAAAAAGCATTATAATTAAACGGAAAAATATCTATTTATTACTGTAATCCAATTTACCTGGAATCTTTGATCTGAGGTGTAGGTCAGTATTCCAGCTGTTAAAATATGAAGATCACGTTTCCTTATCCATGACACCTGCAACAGAAATTTTATAAAATATGAAGAAAAAAACTATCAAGATTTTCATTGTGAGAATGATTTGGCACTCTGACAAAATATGAGAGCTGTTTTAATTGGTCACTCGCAACCACTCAGAATAAAATATAATTATGTCTCTTTATTTTTTTCAACCTAAAACTATAGTTAATCGTATGGATCCGTAATCTAAATAATAAATTAATAATGTAATGAAATATTTTAAACACATTAAATGTACCATCGACAAAGTTCCTGCTCGACCAATTTCATATCTTTGTCTTTGCACTAGGATGCCTCAAATATTTAAACACAAACGAAGTGACCGCACCGACTGCAGACGTGTTTGAACTACGTGTTTACACGTAGGTATGTTAGCGTGCGCAAGATTCAACGGCGATGTTAGGCGATTTACATCGTATGCCTGGTGGAGCGGCATCTTTGTCAATAGTATATGGCTAATCTTTAAAATTGTATAATTTGTTTTTCAAAATTGGAACAATGTGAAAAAAATCTTAAGTGTGAATGAGACGGTGAGCATTGCGCAGTGTCCAATTTTTTATAGATGCAATAATTCTGGTAGCAACGACGTAAGATGCGATGTGTAAACAAAAAAAAATGTGTCAAAAACATACTGCCATTGATAATATAATTACAGTTGTAATAATAAGTTAGTGACAAGAAAATCTTAAAGTAAAACGTTCTATCCTTTAATATCTCGGGGATTACTCACTTTATTCTCTAGTAAGGAGACGTGATAATAAGACAGCGTGTCAGGGGTAATCATTCGATAATAGAGAGACGTCTAGAATGTTCCAGACATGTTAATATAATAATGAGCGAGGGGACCAGTGTCAGTCACACTACTGACTAGATGTAGCCCGCAACTTTTCCATAGAGTAAGGGCTCCCACATCTTATTGCGAATTCTCATCGCAAATATCTCTCGCTCGCACCTACGGCCTGGTTATATACAAACTCGCGGATGCGACGCAAATTCGCACAAATTCGTAGTTATGTGTGGGAAGCTATAAGAAAGAGTTAGTTTTCGAATATTTTATTACATTACTACAAGCATACGAAGAGTACACCATTGTGAACACCGATGTAGGGAACGTGAAAAGTTAAATTTTGGCGGGCGGCGGGTCTGAAGCCGTAACCTATACATTTCTTTGGATTTTCTAAGAACATTTACTATGGTAATGTACATATTTTTACATTAACAGAAAAAAAAGTTTTTATGAACAAAATGCCCCTTGACTTTTTAAAAAAGCTGATCTTTTGACGCGAGAATTTTCGATTTTTATTAGGGTTAATTTTTCGATATTAATTCAAAATGAGGTGTAAAAATAAACATTTTAAATTAAAAAAAATTGAGTGTATTTGGGAAATAAAAAGATAAGTTTTCAAGAAATTTCGTGAAAAAATTATGATTTTTGTACAAGGTAAAAATAAAAACCAAAAATTTGGTCATTTTAAGTTTTTACATAAATTTTGAGGTTATTTGAAAAAAGTGTAAAGACAAAAGTTATAGATCTATTTATTACCTACAACTTTGCCATTTGACTTTTTTCCGAAGGACTTGTAGTTTTGCCGAAAATCGAGATAAACCGTTTTCTAGCCTTAAAAACTCATCCCCTTCACGTTCTGACCTCAAATCGCCCGTAAATTATTTTTTCTTTTATTTTTGTTACATTCTCTTCCTTTTCTAATGGGCTTCATCCTACTATAAATTTATTTTACTTTTGACCATTTTCAAAGGTTGCCAAGTAATTTTCGCCGCTCAACTACATATTCTGTAGTTGAGCGGTGAAAATCACTTCACACAATCCGTCTGCTTGGACAAAATATGTGTTAAAAAATACCATAACTAAATAAACTATCTCGTAGATTTCAGCCAGCGTTTGCAATGTGAGCGCAAAAAATGTGTTTATTTACGACGACACATTAAAAACCTAAAATTATCAGTGTTTCTCTACTATTTATGTATATAATTATTATAAACCTTCCCCTTGAATCACTCTAGCTATTTAAAAAACCCACATCAAAGTCTGTTGCGTAGTTTTAAAGATCTAAGCATACATAGGGGCAGACACTTATGCGACTTTGTTTTATACTATAATTATAGTGATGATGATAGTGAAGAAACACGATAGCACAATAGTAATTGGGCGAATTTAATGTTTTTATTTATAAGAAGATCAGTTGGAACAGCTTATTAGCTGTTTTAGCTGTTCCAACTGATCTTTTAGCAAAGTTAGTACTCGTACACTGAAGATATCCACGAAGCATTTATTACAAGATTCTACATCGCCTGAGTATGCTACGTATTGGAGGAACTCACGTATTGTGAGGCATCTTTATCAGGCTGGTAGGGCACTGGATTGCTAGAACGTCGGGTGTTTGCACAATTTGCATACATATGCAGAGCAGAGCATAACATACACAAGGTGATGATAGCATATGCGTATAATCGTGATAAACAAAGGGAATGCCCGTGATTAATAGATTCGTGGGCTGTACTTTAAAACAAACTAGATGTTTTCTGCAATCTCGTACGCGAAGAAGGGCGTGTATGGCTATCTTGAATTTTGGCGAGATAAAATAAATAATCTATATCGTTCCCCGTACTCTAGTCTAAATCTGAACTCATGTATATCAGCAGTTGTTTGGGCATAGTTGATGATTTAACAGACAGACAGCCTAAATTACTTTGGTATTTATGATAATATGTAAGGATTAACTAATATTTGATCATTTCTTAGTAACATCGTTAAGGACCGCCGCACAGTGGCGCGCCGTCCTTCTAAATTTAGAAGGACGGCGGTCCTTAACGATGGATTTACAAGGATTGAAAACGGAATATTCAAACCCGCTGTTTTAAACGACCAAAAAAACCGGAGAAGGTTCTCAAGTCAACGTGTATATATATTTTTTTATGTATGATCACGCATAACCTTTTACAGAGTAGTCCGATTTTTTTTTTAGTTGACGCATTGTCGACAAAAAAGGCAACGGTAGTGTTTTTCGATTTTTAGTTTTTTTTTTTAAATATAAGAGAAAAATATTTTTATAAAATAAATATATTAACATTTACTTTTTAAAAACACCTTGGCCTAGTACCTAATTATTGGTAATATCAGCGCATTTTTATCCAAAGCCTTTTTCATGGCATTCAAAAGAATATTTCGCTTTCAGATCTCAACACATCCGTTTAGAGAGGAATAAATACATTAAAAAGGAATACCTTATTCGTTGATAAAGTCACATTTTGCATTCAAAGCATTGGAGGGCAAAAGGCGGACGTAATGCTCGCAATTTTATATATTTTCGTCTGGAAATAAGACGTTTAACGCAAGACTTATGAATCGTTTAGTCGGAAATTAATCGTAAATTTCTCATTTCACATTATTTACGGCAAGTGATTCGCTTCGATTCACGGTATTTGTTGTAAATATATTTTTCTATTACTTTTGTAAATTTTGGGTTATTTGGTCCCATTCATATTTTACTATATATATTTTCTGCTTTTGATTTGGTAAAATAAGTTAGTGTGTATGTAGAAACAGATTCATTTCATAAAACTTGTTGAAGGTTGGTTTTTGAAATGTACCTGCTATATATTATTATTTCCTTCTGTTTCATATATTTACTTTCATTTAAAATTCGCCGGAACATGTTTTTATTTATTTTATAGACATGTTTAAAAACATATTTTTGTTCGTCTTTAATATGTAACATATAATATTAATATAGTAAAGATTTGTTTGTTTATTTGCATTGAATAGGATCCAAAACTACTGGACCGATTTTGATGAATTTTGGCACAGATATAGAGTAGACGATTGCAGCTTAATGATAAGTTCCCGTGGAAAATACTTTTGCGCGCACACGAAACCGCGGGCAACGCCTAGTATTTATTAAACGACCAGATATTGCGCGCGACTTCGTGTCGACAAAAGGAAATCTCGTGGAACCGTACATTTTGCCGCAATAAAAAGTAGCATATGTCCTTCCCCGTGGTCTATTCTGTGCCAAATTTCATCAAAATCGGTCCAGTAGTTTCGGAGCCTATTCGATGCAAACAAACAAACTTTTTCTCTTTATTATATTAGTATAGATGATGTTATTCTTTAAACTTCAACTTAATACTTCCAACAACTAGGGTTCGATGCGGGACTAAAACAATTTTCTTTCTAGTCGTTAAAGTGAGTGTAATAGAAAAAGTCAACGGCTGCATTATATCAGCTACAATTTCATCGAGCTTGAGTTTCGTTTCGTTTTATAAGCACAGTATTCAAAGAGGATTTTTTTTCTAGTGAAATTTATAAAGCAAGTAACACCAGTTATAAAAAATTAAGAGCATCTACAACATAACTATTGGACTATTGGATTATTAAGGGTGACACAGACAGTGTAGATACTATAGATAATATTGTATCTTGAAGCACAAACGAAGTACAATTATTCTTGTTATTTGTATTGCAATGCGACGTCATTTATGACGATTCGTCGTCGCAACGTAGTGTCCTTACTTTTTTTATTAACACAGAAAAATGGTGACGTCACTACATATTTCATGAAGGACTAATGTTGTAACCGATGATTCATTTTAGGTACGTTGCTGTTACTATTAGACACAGCAATTACATTATACATCTGAACGCATACAGAAAGGAAAAATTCGACTAAATTAAAGTATTTCTTCATTGCAACGTAAATAAGTGATATTTGACGACCTCTGTAGCTCAATGGTTGAGCGTGTTGGTGCTCAAGCCGGGGTCGCGGGTTCGAATCCCGCCGATGGAACAAAAAGTTTTTCTGTGTTCCTGGGTCATGGATGTGTATTAAATACATAATATGTGTATAATATAATAAAAATCTTAAATATATTGTATGTATTTTCGTTGTCTGGTACCTGTAACACAAGTTCTTCGGAAACTTAGCACGGGACCTCGATTCTATGTGCTGAGTGCGAGTTTCTCACTACTCGCTGTGATGAAGAATAAAGTGAACAACGATTTATATAGCATCGAATTAGTTACCTACCATTATTTGCCACTAGGGGCGTTGTTTCGATTGCCATAAAAATTGAAGTTAACTTCTTCACAGCGAGAAGTGACAAAAACTCGCACTCAGAGTGCTGTGTGCGAGTTTTTGTCACTTCTCACCGTGAAGAAGTTAACTTCAATTTGTATGTCATCGAAACAGCGCCCCTAGTGGCAAACAATAGTAACTAATTCGATGCCATACAAGTTGTAGTTAACTTCCTTACGGTGAGTGGTGACATAAACTGGCGCTTAGGTGTGACGCTGTGAGACACATGCACGTAAGACGAACGCGTGTCACAGACTCAATACTTACAGCCTTATCGCCCAGCTGCTCGACGCGACAATGTAGGAAGGCAGGCTGTCCCACCACTGTCGTTACGTTACGAGGCACGTTGTACTCGAAGTACGGGAAAGAACCGTAGCTATCCTCCCCGTACAGTGGCGAGCCTGCAACAATAATATGTACCTTTAGATCTTTCTAGAGGCCCAAAAGGTGTTGCGGATTTGAAGGACCAAGAACCCCAACCCATTAGAGGAGTAATAAGTGAAATTCTATCGTTTCCTGGTCTAATTCATTATAAAATATAGGCAGTTGGATTGTTGTATCGTAATTAGTAAGCTCACTAGGGACCGTCCATTAATCACGTGATGTTTTTAACAACTTTTTAGACCCCTCCCCTCCCCCTGGTGATACGTGGTGAGGTTTTATAGTACCCCCCCTCTCCCACCTAAGATCACGTGTATTTTTTTTACATAGTAAGCAGGTCATGTTTGAAGAAAATTTTAAGTTAAAAAACAATTTATTCGAATAATTTAAGCAATTAAAAACTATACGAGTCATTTGTTTTGTAAGTATTTAAACAACACTACGAATCTACAATCAATAATAATTTCGGTATGCATAGACTAGAATCGAAAATTAATACACGTGATGTCTCCTTATACCCCCTCCCCCCCTTGGTGATACTTGGTGATTTTTTTTTCGGACCCCCCCTCCGCCTTTAGGCATCACGTGATTAATGGACGACCCCCTAGGTCACGGAGCTAATTTTTTTTTGCCGCTCGTTTCGCACTCGAGAGTGTGCATTTTCTATTCCTGGGTTGTAGCGTGTACCAATAAGACTTTTTCATAATTAAATGCATGCTTCAATGGTGAAGGAAAATATAGTAAGGAAACCCGCACATGGTTGGACGTATTGACCAGTCATACCTCTGGACTAGGCTGACTGTGTTGTGAGAATACCGTGTGTGCTGGGGAACCATATAAAATTATAAACCGACTGACCCAGGCACTACAGTATTTTAACAGTGGTTACTTCAGTCAGAGAATACTGTATAGATCATCCATTAACGGATGAAAAGGCCTAAGTAAGTACTTTTGATTCATGAATTCCCACTTTTTTTTCCGTCGGTGTTTATTTTCCGACAGCCTCGTTACTTTCTTATTTTCTTTAGGAATACAACCTTTCTTTGTTTTGCTTTTTTTTGGTTGTTTTATTCTCAAATTCTTTTAAAGTTAAGATACCTTCTAGTAAATCTAGTTACATACTGCCCTTGCCATTTTGCCAAGCTGATATAGAGAAAATGTGTTATTCAAAAAGCCCTTCACCTAAAAACACGTTTGTAAATTCGGTCACTAGTGACAAAAAAGATAGAATATTGGGTTCTTAAGTTGTATTTCTTGAACTAGAAAGTTAATACCAATAGTTCGAATGATCATTACATCTATTTTTATTACTAACAAATTCAATAATGTATTTTAATTTTTTTACTAAAAGAACAAACCGAAACTCATTATTATTTGATAATTTGGTGTCTTCAAGTAGCAAAAAACATGCAAGGAAGAAAACTTATTCATTTTTGTGAAGCTGCAGAATACTAAAGGACAGGACTTTGACAATGTTTCAAAGTATTTTCACTGAAATATTATCTTTCCAAGCACGAATAGCTCTTGCAAATTTTCCTAGAGCATTTCCTTATAGTACAACCTAGTTTACTACATATTATGAGTATCACATTGGAAAATTTTCAGTCTTATATTATAAGAAAACATAATATGAATTTTGAGAGTAAGTTTCAAAGTTACACTGTCATAATATACAGAACTTCTTGCACTTTAAGTGAGACAATCTCGTATTTATATAATAGGTTTCTCGAAAACGGCTGCAATTTAGAATGCAGGGAGTTTTGGTGGAGAAAAATCGATCTCACATTAATAATACACAGGACTTCTTGCACTGTTTCCACTTTAATAATCATTTTACATTAATCCTACTAATATTATAAATGAGAAAGTTTGTGAGGATGGATGGATGTTTGTAACTCTTTGACGACCTCTGTACTTAGTAGTTGAACAAAAAGTTTCTCCACGTTCCTGGGTCATGGATGTGTATTAAATAATGTGTATAATATAATAAAATATACATTTCTGTTGTATGGTACCCGTTACACAAGTTCTTCCGAGAACTTACCACGGGACTAGATTGAAGTAGAATGAATCGTCCATAGATATTATTATTATTATATTATCTTTCACGCAAAACCTACTGAACGGATTTTGATGCAATTTAGTATGGAAGTAGTTTAGGACATATTATGCTACTTTTTATTTCGAAAAAAAAAAACAGCGTTCCTTTAGGATACTGTATTTACGCGGGCGTAGCCGCGGGCAATAGCTAGTTTTAATGTATTACATGACCGCGTTTCGAGAAAGTCATCATCAGGTGTAAAAATCGATCTTGCTATGTCTTATAACTGGGAAACTTTTATTTTTTTATATAATAAGACTGCTGGACTGACATGCCAGCCCCCCAGACTCCTATTATATATTTACTGATAAAATGTATTTCGAATTATAAGTATTGGTGTATAGAATGAACATTTGTATACCCGCCAGATTGTGCGGTGGGCCAATTCCCAGGTACAGGGCGCCAAAGGTACAAAAATGTACTTTTCTTAAACTTAACTAAACGTACCTAACTTTTCTTACAGCCATTTTAATTATTTTAACGTATAATAGAATATTATAAAGTTTAAAATATATAAAAAAGTATTTAAAGTTTTTTTTCATTCGTAGGTGGAAAGCATTTAAAGAAGCGTTTTCCATAAATAATTATTAAAGTAAAGCAATTTAAAACTGTTCCTCGTTTGTAATAAACATTTAACTCTTCCATACATAATTTTGCTTCAGAATTATATTCCTCTCTTAGTACGAGAGCGTTAATGCAGATAAGTACTAAATACTCGGTGGCTTTCTTTGAAAGTAATTTACGAGTTTTTAATACTGGAAAAGATAAATGAATTTTATAAGGAATAATAAAATTTGCCTGAAAATAAGGAGTAATTTTTGCGTGATGGTTTTTATGGCTTAATAGTTAACGTGATGTTCATTTTCGTTTGCAAGTTCGAATCTGAAGACAGAAAAAAAATAATAGGTTGGGGAAAAAGTCTTTTCGCATTATAGTATGTATGAACTTGTCATAAAATATCTTGGGCTATACCAATTGTATCTGGATGATTTTGGTATCATTAAAAAGTTTTAATTTTACAGAAGAAAATTCCAAATTCAAATTAGGTAAATTTGAGAATTTCATTTGTTTTTCTTATTGTTAAAATGAGTGATTCTTATGAAGAATTTCGATACATTTTAAAATTTTATTACAAAAAAGGTAAAAATACAACACAAGCCGCGAAAAAAATTTGTGATGTTTATGGACCTAATGCAGTATCTGTGAGAGTAGCGCAAATTTGGTTTAAGCGTTTTCAATCCGGAAATTTTGATATCAAAGATGCACGTCGCTCTGGTCGCCCTGTTACGGACAAAACTGTTGCCATTTTTGAAAAAGTGGAGCAAGATCGGCATATTAGTAGTTACGATGTAGCTGAAGAATTGGGGATTGACCACAAAACGGTTTTGGCGCATTTGAAAAAAGCTGGGTGCACAAAAAAGCTCAATATTTGGGTGCCTCATGAGCTCACTGAAAGAAACCTAATGAACCGTGTACTCATTTGTGATTCTTTATTACGACGTAATGAAACCGAACCATTTTTGAAGAAGCTGATAACTGGTGATGAAAAGTGGATCACGTACGACAAGAACGTGCGAAAAAGATCGTGGTCAAACGCCGGTCAGGCTACACAGACTGTGGCGAAACCCGGGTTAACTCGCAACAAGGTGATGCTGTGTGTGTGGTGGGATTGGAAGGACATTATTCATTATGAGCTGTTACCGCCAGGCAGGACCATCAATTCTGAACTGTTCTGCGAACAACTGATGAGATTAAAGCAAGAAGTTGAGAGAAAGCGGCCGGAATTAATCAACAGAAGGGGTGTGGTTTTTCACCATGATAACGCTAGACCTCACACATCTTTAGCCACTCAGAAAAAATTACGGGAGTTTGGCTGGGAGGTGTTAATGCATCCGCCGTATAGTCCTGACCTTGCACCTTCAGATTTCCACCTGTTTCGGTCGCTGCAGAATTCCTTAGGCAGTGTCAGGTTGACATCACAAGAGGACTGCCAAAACCACTTGTCGCAGTTTTTTCATCAGAAGCCCCAAAAATTTTATGGCAATGGGATCATGTACCTACCAACAAGATGGCAAAAAGTTATCGAACAAAATGGCACCTATATACTTTAGTCAATTGTAAATAAACTTTATAAAAATACCTTTTGAATTTTTATATAAAATGCGAAGAAACTTTTTCCCCAACCTAATATGTTTTTGAATTAGGAATGTGTACACTACAATAGGCAATCGGACAAATTTTTTTTTATTGCATAAATGAATAGTACTCTTAAATATGAGTAACTTCTCAGAAGAAACCGTATATCAAAAGTCAATATTTTCAAAGGTACAGCGATTTGTATAAAAAATTTCGCGAGCCTCCTAAAAACGCTCCATACTAAAATCGATATACACATGACGTCACTTGAATATGAAGTAGTATGAAGTAGTATATGAAGTATATGGCCGCAGGAATATATTTGTAAATATCTCCGATATTTGTGCGTTTAAGTTCATACTTACCATAATGAATGTTTTTGTATATGATGTGAGTAAACTAATGATGTAGGTTTTGTTTACCAATTTCGCAAAAAAAAAAAATTTTTTTTTGGTATAAAGACTCGAAGAAATTTTGTATACAAATCGCTGTACCTTTGAAAATATTGACTTTTGATATACGGTTTCTTCTGAGAAGTTACTCATATTTAAGAGTACTATTCATCTATGTAATAAAAAAAAATCAGTCCGCTTGCCTATTACCTGTAACTAGAATATCAATTCTCGTATTTAAAGTAGACTTTAATTTTACTCTGATTGGATTGAAAGTGAAGCAATATTTTACCATGAACGGATTGTTTTAAATTTTTATAAAAACACCGTTTGAGAGTTTTAGCGTATTGAGACTTGGTTGTAATTGTATAAATGCTGGTTTTATTTAGCAGAATTGCCCCTCTGATTCAAGTTGTATCAAGTTATTATGGGCTATCGAAAAATAATATAATATATATTATTATACTTTACTAGCTAATGCCCGCGGCTCCGCCCACATAAATACAGTATCCCGCGGAAACACTGTAGGTACCTTTTCGGGATAAAAAGTAGTCTATGTGTTACTCCAGAGCTTTATCTACTGCCATACCAAATTTCATCAAAATCCGTTCAGTAGTTTTTACGTGAAAGGGTGTCAAACATCCATCCGTCCACACATACATCCATCCATCTATCCGTCCATCCTCACAAAGTTTCACATTTATAATAGTAGAATTGGCTAGAAACGCAAACAATAATGATAATAATAATATTAGCTTTGTTTTAATATTATAATGATTCGTATCTATATAAAATATATTTTAGTAATTTGACAAAGACAAAACGAAAGTTTTCCGTCGAGCATTTTATTATTATCTGTAAGCCAGGAAATCGTTTCCAAGTTAAAGTGATGTACAAAAGTTTTTCTCTTAAACTTTTGATAGGAACCCGTAAATATATTTTCATAATAGTTTGTACTAAGGTTAAATGAATTGTTTATACTTTCTCGTTGTCGTAATTCCTTTTTATAATATTACTAGCTGTCCCGACACACGTTGTTCTGTCTTAAATATGAACTGGGATAAATAAATGACTACACCTACCCATACACCTATTCCTACAACCTATACCTTTTTAGGGTTCCGTAATACTTAAGGAACCCTTAAAGTTTCGCTCTGTCCGTCTGTCTGTCTGTCTGTCTGTCTGTCTGTCTGTCTGTCCGCGCCTCTAGCTCCTGTAATTATGAATATAAATTGATGAAATTTGGAGCATTTATAGATTGTTTATAGATCACGGTTTCGGGATCATAAAAAAATAATTATTTTATATTTTAGGGGTGGCTCTTCATACATGTGAAGTGGGGATGAAAAATATTTTTTCACTCTACCCCATCGAGTATCGTAGGGTATCGTAGAATATGTCTTTTAAAATAAAGGCAAGGTTTCATACGTTACTTTTTTATAAAGTTGATCATTTTCGAGTAATCGGCCTCCAAAGTAGCTTGTAAGTTGGTCCCCCCCCCCCTAGCATTTTTAAACTATAAGAGATAGAAACTTGCAAATTTCCATGCTGATAGATCATGCTAAATACTCTTTAGGAATACTATTGTGAACCAAATCGGACAGTAACTTTTGGAGTAATAAAAAAAAGGATATTACGCGTTTATAGTTACGGAACCCTCCTTAGACATGTCCTGACATGCTCTTGGTTAGGTTATTTAATATATTATTTCTCACTGTTGAAACCTTCGCTGAAATTCCACAATTATTTCAAGACCAAAATTATCCAAACTGGTCCAGCTGTACTCGAGTGTTAAGTCCCTGGGGAACGGGATAAAAAGTATCCTATGTCCTTCTCCTGGTTTTAAGATCCTCCCCTCCTTTTAAGAACCTCCCTAACAATTTTCAGCCAAATCGGTTTAGTCGTTCTTGAGTCATAAATAGTGTAATTAACGCGACTTTCTTTTATATTATAATACTAGCTGAAGCCCGCAACTTCGTTTGCGTAGAACTAACGAAAGCGGAACCCTATTTTTTTAAACGGAACTCTAAAATAAAAGTAGCCTATGTTAGACCTTATAACATCAGCTATCTACTTGTGAAAGTCTCGTAAAAATCGGTCGAGCCGTTTCAGAGATTAGCCGGAACAAACAGATAGACAGACAGACGGACAGACAAAAATTAAAAAAACTTGGTATTTTATTGTAAGTACTGAATATACTTTTAGATGCATTATGTTAAAAGCTGTTAATTTGAAGTTACAAACAGACACTTCAATTTTATTTATCTGTATGTATGTATAGATATAATAATAATAATAAGTAATAATATAAGCCTTTATTTTCAAACACAATTTAATTTTTTTTTACAGTTTAGTTTAACGTAAAGACTGTAAAGTCAATGACTTCGACATCCCGGTCTTTTGCCCAAGTTTGGCAAAGACCTTCTCCATTTGTTTCCATTCCGTTCTATTAAGTGCTATCCTAGTCCATGTTTTCCCTGCTATAACTTTTATTTCATCCTCCCACCTTCGGAGTTGTCTGTCTCTATTCCTTTTTCTATTCCTTGGGTACCAAAATACTATATTTTAGTCCACTTTTCACTGCCTCTTATTATGTGGCCAGTCCAATTCCATTTTAGTTTTTTAATTCTTGTTGTTACGTCTTCAATTTTTGTGCGTATTCTAATGGTTTTGTTTTTTATTCTGTTAGACTTTCTAATATTTAAGATCTTTTGTAACCAACATTCTATGCAAATAAACAATATTATTATTAACCGTTGAGGTGGTTTATTATGTTACATATAGGTAGACCCAGACATATTGAGCCAGTCAAAGCTACGTAACAGGTTTCACACGAAAAATATCACGTTTTCCTCTTGAGCTATAAAATTATTATGTTGTAATGTATTAAATCAGAGAATACTTTAAACGGAGCAACGAAAGTCACTCCAACGACCTTGTTTTGATACGAATGTAATATTATCCGTCATGTATAAAATTGTGAAGGTGAAATCGAAAAACAAATTCCAGTCTACCTTACCTTACATACAATAATAACATCTATAGACGCTTTCACAATACGTCAATCTAATCCTAAGTATCCCAAAAACTTGTGTTACGGGTACCAGGCAACGGAAATATATTTCATACTTTTATACTATACACATATTTTAGGTTTTTATTACACTTTACTACTTAATATATTTAATATGGGGATGGACATAGGCTACTTTTTATCGCAACAAAATACCCCTTTGGATTTTATTTTGGCACCCATTCGTGGCCAACATCTAGTTACAAAAATTACTATTACTAGTTACACAACGTATAAAATATTTAATGATGCTGTCTATGTCTGATACGTTACAACAACAACAACATCTAATTACATAAATTACTATTACTAGTAACATTTTATGATGCTGACTGCAACGGATATTTAATTATGCTGTCTTTGTCTGATTACGTTACAACAACAACATCTAGTTACAAAAATTACTATTACTAGTTACACAACGTATATTTAATGATGCTGACTTTGTCTGATGCGTTACAACAACAATATCTAGTTACAAAAATTACTATTACTAGTTACACAACGGATATTTAATGATGCTGACTTTGTCTGATACGTTACAACAACAACATCTAGTTACAAAAATTACTATTACTAGTTACACAACGAATATTTAATGATGCTGACTTTGTCTGATACGTTACAACAACAACATCTAGTTACAAAAATTACTATTACTAGTTACACAACGGATATTTAATGATGCTGTCTTTGTCTGATACGTTACAACAACAACATCTAGTTACAAAAACTACTATTACTTGTTACACAACGGATATTTAATGATGCTGTCTTTGTCTAATATGTTACAACAACAACATCTAGTTACAAAAATTACTCTTACTAGTTACACAACTGATATTTAATGATGTTGTCTTTGTCTGATACGTTACAAAAACAACATCTAGTTACAAAAATTACTATTACTAGTTACACAACGGATATTTAATGATGCTGACTTTGTCTGATACGCTGGAAAAGTCACTTGACAGAAAAATACCTTACTATTACTTATTAGTAATTTACACTAAGTTGTTACATAACAAGGCATGAAAAATAATCTTTTGATTTGGGCGCGTTTAGAGCTTTTTCGGCGGTTTTATAAAGTTGTCTTAATCTTTTATTATTCAGTTTACAGCAAAGGGCACCATTTACGTTTGCAATTTCACGTCTTCGTTGTACAAATGAACCAATTTACATTTTTAACGTATTACTATTTTGTTTAATTGTTTAGGTAATCGCGGTTTTCCTTAATTCCGAGTGATAAATGAAAAGATTTTCACTTTGTTTTCCTTGGCAGTTTTTGATAAAACGGAACGATAAAACAAGATTGAAAATAGTTTTTTTTTTTTTTAATCTGAATTGTCGTAGAACCTACCTTTCTATACATTGTAAAAGATAAACCTAGATATTATGCGGCTTCTACTTACTATTTGAAATTTATATTAAAAACTAGCCGACACCGCAAACGTTGTTTTGCTATTGTATGTATTTTTAATGCCACGTTTTATAAAAATAAAAAAAATGTCGAAACTTAAAAAATAAATAGGTACTTAGGCTGGGACTATATGCAACGGAATCCGGTAGGCCGTAGAGAATTATGAGCACTGAAAATAGAACTCTGTGCTAATACAATACAGTTGAAAATGGAAGTTTCGAGTGTCGAGCTGTCATATATGACATTGACATTTGACTCGACACTCGGATGTTCGATTTTCAACTCTATTGTATTAGTGCAGAGATCTATTTCAATGCTCAGAATTTTTCACGGCCTTCCGGATTCCGGTGCCGTATAGTCCCGGCCTTAGGGTGGTTTACCCTTATCATTTAGGGTTTGAAAAAATGGATGACCGATTCTCAGACCTATCGAAAATGTAAAAAAAATCATAAGCATCGATCAAGCCGTTTCGGAGGAGTGAGTATATGACACGACACGAGAATATTATTTCTATTAGACTAGCTGACCTGGCAAACGTTGTTTTGTTATTGTATGTATTTTTAATGCCACATCATATAAATATCAAAAAATGTGAAAAAAATTTATAATAAAGCAATTTTTTTTATTGTTTGTTTGCATGTATAGCCTCCAAAATTACTAGGTAGTAACTATTTAATAATCTGTGCTTCTAGATCTATTTTGATTAAATTTCGCAAAAATATAGAGTAAGACACGGGAAAGGACCATACACTTCTTTTTATTACGGCAACATGTACGTTTTCTACGCGATTTCAGAACTCAGTTTATTTTCTTATTCATAGATACTATTTTTAACAAAAATAGCATTATTGATGAATAATAACGCCCAGAATTATAACGCAAACGATATTTTAACGGCAGGATTAAAAACGGTTGGATAAACGGCAGGTATTCCGTATAATAACATAGTAGTTAAATGAAATTGTTTAACCATTCTCGATCCGTACTCTTAATGAAATAAATGATTTTAAACGCTCTCATCATTCCACTTAAACCTTTAGTAGTCGCCTGTTAACCGGATAAAAATGCACACATTAGTGACTTTGTATGGTAAAAGCTTCGGCACATTTTTCTATTATACCTGCAATCATTAACCTCTATGCAATTTATGTTATCCTGGTATTTTTTAAGGTAAATATTTGCTGGGGTTACGACGTTTTACATAATTATCACCAAAATCAGCAATTCTTTAATTGTAAAATTTAGCTGCTTTGTAATAAATGTATCTGAGTTTTGTTTATATTATATAGAATTAAGTTTTTACATTGTAAACATCTTATTTTTTTTTTAAAAGAACAATTTTCTATCTTTTTGCTAAAAGATGGCCCCGTGCGAGTTTCTTACGCCGGTTCTTCTCGCCGGGTTAGTTCCCGAACCGGGGGTAGGCATCAAGTATGGACAATTCTTTAAGCGTTACTTTGTAACCAATATGGAAATAAAACTTTTTTGATTTTGATTTTTTTAAGCTAGCAACATTATCTACATCCGGGAGTCTGGGAGACGTGAAACATTGAAATATTTTTTGTACTGGCGCAGTAACGTATTACGTCCTCACGAAATGGTGACGTTTCATTTTTGTTACACAATAATTATGATATTGGCTGTGTTCCGCGAAAAATAGCGCTAGCAAAAAACGTAAGCAAAATGGCGACTGCTGGCGTTAAATAAGCCATTAACATAATCCGCGATTTTGGCAGTATTGAAGTTAGCAAGCTTGTCCTGGCCGATAATCTGTTTTTTTATTTTCTTTAACGCTAGCAAGCAGTAGAAATCGCTATTTTCCCTCGAACACAGCCATTATGTGCTACATGAATTTCAGTTATAGTATAATTTTCTGTACTTTTATGCAGTATGGAACGATATTCAATGCCTAACCGAGCCCTTGCCAAGATGTCTTCGCTAGTTACGATAAAGAAGTTCGAAAACGAATAGCATACGCAAATTGACATAGCGTACCTAAGTAACTATGAATGGTATTGAACCTTTTAATAATCGTTCGTTTATTAATCGGTCGAGAACATTTAAATCGGAATGATAACGAAGTAATCTCATGATTTATTGACATTATAATATGTTTTTCCCCCAGCTTTTATTATTTTCGAACTTCACTATCGTTATGTAAGAACTTGGGGCCTATATTCAAGTTGCATTCGATAATTTCGACGGCGAAGTTCGAAAATAAAATGTATGGGATTTGACATAAGGCAAGCGACATGTTACTTAGCGATGACTTGTCAATCCTCATACACATTTGGACGGCGAAGTTCGAAAACAAAATGTATGGGATTTGACATAAGGCAAGCGACATGTTACTTAGCGATGACTTGTCAATCCTCATACACATTTGGACGGCGAAGTTCGAAAACAAAATGTATGGGATTTGACATAAGGCAAGCGATATGTCACTTAGCGATGACTTGTCAATCCTCATACATTTTTGGACGGCGAAGTTCGAAAACAAAATGTATGGGATTTGACATAAGGCAAGCGGCATGTCACTTAGCGATGACTTGTCAATCCTCATACACATTTGGACGGCGAAGTTCGAAAACAAAATGTATGGGATTTGACATAAGGCAAGCGACATGTTACTTAGCGATGACTTGTCAATCCTCATACACATTTGGACGGCGAAGTTCGAAAACAAAATGTATGGGATTTGACATAAGGCAAGCGATATGTCACTTAGCGATGACTTGTCAATCCTCATACACATTTGGACGGCGAAGTTCTAAAACAAAATGTATGGGATTTGACATAAGGCAAGCGACATGTTACTTAGCGATGACTTGTCAATCCTCATACACATTTGGACGGCGAAGTTCGAAAACAAAATTTATGGGATTTGACATAAGGCAAGCGACATGTCACTTAGCGATGACTTGTCAATCCTCATACATTTTTGGACGGCGAAGTTCGAAAACAAAATTTATGGGATTTGACATAAGGCAAGCGACATGTCACTTAGCGATGACTTGTCAATTCCCATACATTTTTGATTTCGAACTTCACCATCGAAGTTATCGATTGCATCTTGACTAGAGGCCCAGGACAATTAATTTCAACTACATTTCCGTCTACTATTTATTGCTATAGTACTTCATAAGACATTAAGACCCAGAGGACACATAAAACTATAATAATATATTTCGACCTTCCTTACAATTTTTATTGGCATTAGAACTTGAGAAAAAAATAGGATAATAGTTTTTGTACGTGACAAGATTACGCTTCTTATTCAAGGCAATAATATTATGAAGGGTAAGGGAAAATGTATAAAAATCTACTCAGCCGTCCCAGCTGATTCATACTTTTCACAATCACTAACGCCCTGTATAAAAATAATATTCGTTGAATATTCGAGCTCAAGTCCTAGGTGTTAGGGTTCATATTACAGAAGAAAAAGGCTAACTGAATTTAGAAGTCAGCCACGCATCAACGCTCAGCATTTACTTAAAGCGCACAGAAATATTGTAATACGTAGCTTACCAAAGTAAATACCTCTAAAAAGGCTGTACATTTTCATAAAAAAATTCTTGAATAAAGTAGACAACTAGAATACAGAAATGACTCGTTTCAGAAATTATTATATCGATCGAAAAACTTATCTCGCGAGTGAACTATTATATCAAAATAATAATTAATTTCTGTACAGCAACATACGATACAAGATTAATTTTACAAATTAGTGACTAAATAGATGAATGTCATAATAAATATTGATACTTTATTTTCAGTTCTGTGTGTTAGCTATAGAACATCGCAATGGACCTCAAACTAGGCGGAAGCCTGTATCTTGGTGGTCCTGACTGATCAAATGAAAAACTAGTATATGCTCACACTGCACAATGCAGATTGGGAGTCATTTTACGAAGTAGCCGAATACTATTCATCTCAATAGCCAAGCTGACGATAAAACTCTTAACGATTATGACACTCGCAATCGCTAAATCGCCATCCCTGCTCAAGTGAGCTTGCGATACTTAAAAGACGAGCGAAGAGAGAATATTTTCATTCTATGTAGGTCAGAATATCTGCAGTAATACACGTTGATAACGTTGGAGTAAAATTTAACAATCCGACAATCTCTTACAATGTGATCACATTCTATTCCAGTGGAAAGTTGGCCAAATAATTAGAAAGCGACTATGTCGTTGCATTAGACCCCGTTTTCATGAGCGCTTTTTTGGCGGCGTTAGTAAATACAGCACTGAAAATAGTACTCTGCGCTAAAAAGCACTCGTGAAAACGAGGTCCGTTGATTGCATTATGGTGTGTTGTAGCCTTTATATAGCAATAGGTTTTCTTCAAATTACTTCATAAGTTATTGTCCTATTTAGCTCAAAATAATAATTTTCCTAAAGAGTTTTTAGCATAATCTATCGGCTTGGAAACTCAGAAGTTTCTATCGCTTATAGTTTAGAAATGCCAGGGGGTGGGACTTACAAACCACTTTGGAGACCGATCACTAGAAAATAATTGACTGTAAAAAAGAAAAAAAGTTTTTCATCCACACTTCACATGTACCACATACACAGCCACTAGCCAGCTATTAAGTATAAAAATATTATAATTTTATGATGCTAAGACCGAGATCTATACTACAATCTATAAATTTACAAAAAAAAATATCCATTTATATTTATAATAATTATAGAAGGTAGAAGCGCGGACAGACCGACAGACAGACGGACGGACAGAGCGAAACTATATAGATTCCTTATTTAAGTATTACGAATTTATTTAAGAATTACGAAACCCTAAAAATGTGTACAATTTTTTTTCTTCACCTAAATTATGATAAAATATTTTATCAGTCCCTTAGGGTTTAATTTAGAAGATCCTTTCGTTTTACTAGGCCTAACCACATACACAGCCACCTAGCCAGCTATTAAGTATAAAAATATTATAATTTTATGATGCTAAGACCGAGATCTATACTACAATCTTTAAATTTACAAAAAAAAATATCCATTTATATTTATAACTAGCTTTTGCCCGCAGCTTCGCTCGCGTGAAATTGGGTTTAAGTCAGAGGGAAAGCTTGTTCGGAAAAATACCAATAGGTACCAAAATTGAATACATAATGGTGTAGGCACTGCATATCCGTATCAGTTGTGTTTTATTTGAATGTTTCCTGCGACTTCGTACACTCAAGAAATCTACCGGGAACTCTACCATAAATAAAATTTAATAAGCTGCAAAAAGTATTCTGTGTTAATTCTAGATAAACTACTACCATACCAAATTTCATCAAAATTCGTTACGTCGTTATTGCATGAAAAACTTAACATATTATGTACATACAAACTTTCGCTTTTAGGTATAATATTAAGTAAGGATTTATTTGTAACCAATAATTAGTATTTTAACGATTTCGATAATATTTTGACCCGGAAGACGTTAGTTGGCAATTGGCAGTAGGCGCGTAGACTTTGAACTTAATGAAAGTAATTTGGATTGTGATCACCCATCCTAGTTGGGACCAAGGCTGAGTTTGAGAGAGAGATGAGTTAGCAGTACCTACGACCAGGAAGCCATCGAGTTTCTCACTTATTCCTCATAGAATCATACACACTAATGATTAGGTAATACTTAGGTAAAGTTTTAACCAATTCAAATATCTGGTTATTCCAAAGAATTTTATTTTATGTTTATTCTTTAGATTGATAAAATAAATAATTATAAAAAGCGATAAAAAGCGAGTCCTATGTGTTTATCCAAGGGCTACACTACTACGGTAACAAATTTTATAAAAATTCGTTCCGTAGTTTCTGAGATTAGCGCGCACAAACGTACAGATCAAAAATATTTTAAGAAAACTTAAAAGTCATTGTTTTTGGGTTAAAAACCTATTAAACACTGATAAATCAAGCACAAATAAATTAAATATTACATATAACAACAAAAGAGAAAGAAATTTAATTATACCTACTCTCAAAATATTCTACTGAAATAGTATGTAATATAATGAGTATTATGAATATAATTAATGCAGCAATCGCAAATATTTAGGTGCCTAGTTTTTAAAAGACTTCATCAAATATTTAACTTTCGCATTCTTGTCAGATTTATTTTTCAACATGATGACAATATAATTATTATGTCAAAATAAAAATAAAGCTCCCCACTCACGGGCTATCGATTGCTTCGATCAAATTGGAAATTAATTCGTATTTAAAAGTAAATTGCTAACGACAAACTATTACATAAAATGATTAGTGTAAGACCTACCAGCTAGTTTTTGCGGCGGGGGTCAAAAGTTGGAACAAAATTTACGCGTATATAAACGAATTTCATATAAAAAGTATAGTAAGGTGGTCCTAGGATCTCAGACTATATTCAATTTTTATCTAAACCGATTTACTTGCAGCTACAAATCCAGTAAATGTTTAAATTGTAAAGACTAAATCGATCGATCGCTTGTGAGTGGGAAGCTTTAAATCAAAAGCACTAAAGAGTATCTATATCAACTTTAAAGCAAATCGCTCCCAAACAATTTTCTTTCTCTTTTTATTCCCGTTAGGGGACGAATTTCAATAAACTATGATACACGAATTCCATCAATTCTGTTACATAATGTTTGTACAAAATATGAAGTAGATTGGACCAAGGAATCACGTTGTTCCATATAAACTGTTTTCCCCCTTTTCACCCCCTTAGGAGTCGAATTTCGAAAAATCCCTTCTTATCGGATCCCTACGCAATACAAAGAGCAAGCTCTGCAAGTTTCAGGTCTCTTCGATCAGCGGTTTAGGCTGTGCGTTGATCCGTCAGTCATTCAGGACAAAGGATTTTATATGTATAGATAATTATAGAAGGTAGAAGCGCGGACAGACCGACAGACAGACGGACGGACAGAGCGAAACTATATAGATTCCTTATTTAAGTATTACGAATTTATTTAAGAATTACGAAACCCTAAAAAGGTGTACAATTTTTTTTTCTTCACCTAAATTATGATAAAATATTTTATCAGTCCCTTAGGGTTTAATTTAGAAGATCCTTTCGTTTTACTAGGCCTAAAGGGGTGCCTCAAGCATTCAAATGTAAATTATCTGTTCTACAGTCGATTAAATTGTTAGTCGCATTTTATTTGCAATTGTAAGTCACAGCTATAACACCTTAACAAAATACTTACTTAAATACTTAATTAAAAAATATCTGTAAAATAATTTTATTAACAAAATTTTTCACGATGGGACTTTTAGTTTTAATACTACTTTTTTGCTTTTTATATCCTTAAAATATCACCTGTCGTTATTTATACTAATATAATAAAGAGGAAAAGTTTATTTATTTGTTTATTGCATTGAATAGGCTCCAAAACTATTAGACCAATTTTAAACCACGGGGAAGGACATAGGCTACTTTTTATAGCGGAAAAATTTATGGTTTCTGCGAAATTAACTTTTGCGCGCACGAAGTCGCGGGCATCATCTAGTTTAAGTAATATTATCATTTAATGTTGTCAAAAATTTAAAACGTTCTGTTCTGTACCGTAAATCTGTGCTGTCCGTCCGTCAGTTTGTTCGTCTGTCACCAGCTCAACCAAACCGCAATAGACAGTTGAGAATATGATGTTACCGCTACAAAACAAAATATACGAAAAACGGAATAAAATAAATATTATAATATGCTTCGAGAAAAGTTAGTTACCGTCGCATAAAGACTAAGATTTAGCGATAGCGCGGCGGATAACTGATGGAGTCCCATACAAAAAACGTGATTTTTTTTTGTCATTTTTATAGATATGGAACCCTTCGTGCGCGAGTCCAACTCGCACTTGGAAAGTTTTTTTTTTTTTTTTTTCATTCTGGTGCGCTTAATATGATATTGTGTTGATGTAAGCTGACAAAGCTTGTATAAACATTGTTAATGTCTCTATTATATATAATTATTGTCACGATAAAAGTAATTTGACATGTCAAACCATTGAAATTTTTCACAAAAGTCGCATCAGCGTGACAGTTTCCGAAAATCCCGAACCCTTGTAAGTTGTAACATGTGACTGTTGTTTCCAGACAGAATGTGACATTTCGTTACGGAATTTAATTTAATTTTGTTGGCTGCAAACATTTTTATAAAAAAAAGTGATGTCAAGATACCCTGAATTTAAATTTAGAACATTTTCGCACTTGCATTCATCTGATCTTCATTTTTTTAATGATGTAACATTTATTTCACGCTAGAATTCTAATTCAGATTCTCGTATTTTTTTAACTTTTGCCTTGTGATAAATTTATATTTTCTTTTCTTTTGAATAAAAATAGATACTGTCATCGTGTAACTGTCGGCTTTATACGTCTTGGGATCAGGCGGGCGACAGCTCGTTAAATAGATTTAAAGCTTCGTAGATTCGAAATGGCATTCTGTTGAGATTTAAAACGTCCTTCGATCTAATTCGAAACAAATTGTTTTATATTTTTATTCATTATTTTCTAGCGTTTCAGTCACATTACCATCATCAGCGTCATCACCACCTCCAGCTTTCCTATATTATCTGGTAAGTTTAAGACTCTCATCTATGTAAAGAGAATTAAGCTATGACCACGACCACGACCACGCTATGTGTAGACGACTAGACGTATATCTTATAGACGAAGCATGTTGAGGCAAAAAATGTCTCCAGTTAAATGACCCCACTTTTGAAATATTTGGGGCCATTTTGACATTTGTCGTATGGTGAAAACAAGATGGCTGACATTTGAAGTATGGTGAAAGCAAGATGGCGTAACTTTTCCATGTATGAAAATTTGTTCTGACAAATGTACGTCATAATAGGCTTTAGTTTTGAAATCTTTGCGCTAGCCTATTTAAAGAATCTTAAAAAAATTATAATAATACAGGTATACTTAATATACTAAGTTTCCATTTTTTGTAAGCTCTTTTGGTAATATAGTACTTGAGGTATTTCTTTACTTCGAGTTCGTGATTTTAATTTTAAACATACCTAAGTACCAAAATTGTTACAAATCTAAGTAGATATTAATAATTTAATATGTAGGTAAAATGTTCATATTTATTCATATTACATAATATTACCACAGATTAATAAATAGTTACTACGTAGTACGTTCATATTACATTATGACTCTTATATTTTTTATTATTGGAATTTCGGAATATGAAATATATTTATGTAGGTATATTATCTTATCTATTATTTCGTCCGCGTGGAACAGTTACTTTGGGATATCGCTAAAATTTACCCGCAACTTCGTTTACCTACAAGGAGAAGCGCTTCCCCTCACGACTGCCCGCCGCACGCCGTACATTATTATTGCGCACTTGTTATTGTGTTCCGTAATACTCAAGGAACCCTTATAGTTTCGCTCTGTCCGTCTGTCTGTCCGCGCCTCTAGCTCCTGTAATTATGAATATAAATTGATGAAATTTGGTGCAGTTATAGATTGTGTATAGATTACAGTTTCGGAATCATAAAAAATAATAATTTTATATTTTAGGAGTGGCTCTCCATACATGTGAAGTGGGGATGAAAAATATTTTTACTCTACTCCATCGTGTGGGGTATCGTAGAATAGGTCTTTTAAAATAAAGGCAAGGTTTCATGTGTTACTTTTTTATAAAGTTGACAATTTTCAAGTAATCGGCCTCCAAAGTAGTTTGTAAGTTGGTCCCCCCCCTAGCATTTTTAAACTATAGGAGATAGAAACTTGCAAATTTCCATGTTGATAGATCATGCTAAAAACTCTTTAGGAAAATTATTGTGAACTAAATCGGACAGTAACTTTTGGAGTAATTAAAAAAAAAGCATATTATAGTTTATAGTTACGGAACTCTCCTTAGACATGTCCTGACATGCTCTTGGTTATAGGTTAGGTTATTTTTATTACTGCGATATCTTCTAAAATACTGAAATTAAATGATTTAAACGGAAAATTTCTTCTAAATTAAATGCTTGTAATGAATAACGTATTTACTTGGATAAGGATTAATATCATCTCTGTGAAAACACCCTCACAAACAATGCTTAATTTTAGAACAAATTTGGTTAGCATAATCTTGTAAATGTATAATCGCAATCTCGAAAACGGTTGCAAGTATTTTTGATGAAATCCAGACGTATGTAAGGAATTTTAATGGCGAAAAATCAATCTAGCTTGTTTACTTTTTAATATTTATCGTTCTACTAAAACTGCGAACAAATAACGGTCTCCCATATACCTACTTGCAATAATGTGTATAATAATAATTGTGTGACTGAATTGCCGTGTCGCAAAAACCTCTGAATTGATTTGAATGAAACTTGTTACATAGATTAACATGAACTTACAGATAGGTCACATTTTGGAATAAATTCAGGCTTATGAGATAGAATGAGTAATATTTATCCAAAGGATGTTTATTTGCATAATGCATATGTCACCGTAAAATTGTAAAAACTGTTGAAAAATATGTCAAAAGAATCTTTACTAATTACTTATAATTTACAGCCTCCGTGGTCAAGTGGTTCGAGCATTGGCTCTCGACTCGGAGGTCGTGGGTTCGATTCCCACATGGGAACAAAAAAAAAAGTTGTTTCCCAGTTTGGTTAGGACAATGCAGGCTGATCACCTGATTGTCTGACAAGAAAGATGATCCATGCGTCGGATGGGCATGTAAAAAGTCGGTCCTGCGCCTGATCTCTCGCTAGTCGTGTCGGTCATCCGTCCCACTGGGTTACGAGAGTAAAAGGAAGAGAGAGTGCTCTTGTGTACTGCGCACACACTTGGGCACTATAAAATCACTCCTGCGTAACTGGCCTGGTTTCAATGAAACCGGCCACCGTCACCGAGATCGGTGTGGGAGTTATTATTATTAATATAACGAAAAATAATGTGTTTTATAAGCAGAATAACGGTTTTTACAATTTTACAGTGACATATACAAATCTTGTGTGAAGTATCAAAAAAGTTAAAAATGAAAACGCACCGATTCCGTCCCTTTGAAACTGTTAAGTTTTATTTGTATGTATCCATCAACGAGCGTGGCACTTGGCAGCTTGTTACTAACACGTCCATTCAATACATCAATCAATAGTCACCTACAGGGGACCGCGATTCAACAAAAAAGACTTGAAACGAATAGTTTTCAACTATTGAACTATACCAATTTGTACGTTTGCAGTTTTATTTTCATGAAATTGTAAAAGTTTTGTATGGTTATGTTTGTGACCCTTTCACGTACAAACTAATTAATTTACTAGTAGCTTACGCTCTGGATTAACATTTAGACTGCTTTATATCAAATATGCTTTGTATCCCATAGGAACACTGTATTTACGCTGGCGGATCTGCGGGCAAAAGCTAGTCTATACTAATAATATAAAGAGGAAATATTTGCTTTTTGTTTGCATTGAATAGGCTCCGAAACCACTGGACTGATTTTAATGAAATTTGGTACAGATATAGAGTAGACCCCGGGGAAGGTTTTTATTGCGCGAAAGTGTGCGTTTCCCGCGGGATAATCTTTTTCGCGTATGAAGTCGCGGGTAACATCTTATTTTTAATAATGTCATTCACTAATTGACGTATGTCTCGTGCGTACACACTGTATATCATCTTAATATGACAGTATACTTCATTAATTATACAGGCTGTGACTGACGACAGCACCTGTTGATTGGCTTATTAAATTTAAAGCAAATTGTATACGGGGTGTCGGGCTTATAAGTGAATATTACAGTAGTCAATCTAAGTTACTTAGGCAGTAAGTAATAAAGCTCAACGCCTTCAAACGCTTAAATTATTAAATGTCCAAGTTTGCACGTACACCAGCTTGAAAATGTTTTAGAGAAAGCTTTAGATGTTGTGCTAATCGATAAGCCAAATGAGTAAGAGTTTTACCTAATAGTTTCGGAATTTAAAAGCTTAATAATATAATCTACAGTAGGGCATCGGTGAAAAGGTTTATCGGTACACTACTCTTGACCCATTAAACAAACTAAACTCCTTTAATTCTGATACTCATTTTAATCTAGGTTATATTACTTAATTAAATATTGTCGAATTCTATCGAATTCACCTTCAAAAATTCCTCTCTTTAATACTCGTAATTCAAGTTATCGTATACTCGTAGAAAGCGGAACCCTAAAATCCAATCTTTCTCGCACGTATAATCTTTGACAAGGGACAAGTATTTAAAATATTATTTTTACTAACATGGTTTTACAACACAACAATAGGGTATTTTCCAAGTTTTTGAAAAATACGTCATATTGTTCATAATAACATAATAAATTTGCAATCTAGACCATTTCTTTCCTTTCCTTGCAAATCAGAATAAAAGTTTAAATAATTAATAAAGCCGCGAAAACGCTATAATGTGATGTCATGACGTCACATTCTTGTAGCCACCTGTGAACTATCGAATTTCACTAAACATGTAAAATCCTAAAATGCTTTGTGTTAACTTTGGTAATTTTATTATTTTAAAATAGCTTTTAAATGGTACGCTATACGATTATTATCGAAGAGAAACGCTGATAATCCGCATGTAAAACTTGCGCTAAACTTCGACTGACAACTGACAAGTAACATTTTTTTTTAAATAACGTTTGCTGACAGTAATGATAGGATTAAGAGGCCATTATTTTAAAAAAAAAAGGAGATACAAGAATCTGACGTCACGTTTTAGGACTGTGCGTTTTTAATCACGTGGTCAACCGTGAAAAATTTGTTATTTTATTTTTGATATTTTATAAAAATCACACATATTTTATATTATAGTGTTGGTTAAATTGGTTTTAAATGGTGTCTAGTGATAAAATATCAATACAATGATGTATATTTTCAACATAGGATAATTGTCTGTAAAATAAAAGGTCTATTCATTGTAAAAATGTCTACTGATTGAGTTGTGTCATAAATACCTATTGTTATTTTATGGCAACCAGATGTGATCCATGGAAATATGATCGGCCAAGTTAATGCTAACACTTACTCGGATACTATACCTTTTGAGCGCTTTACTTAATAAAGCGCAGTTATTCATTTTATTCAATTTTTTTTTTTTTATCTCTTATCCATGATCTTCAACCTATAGACGGGTCGCGCTAGGCGTATTCGAGGTGGTAAGTGGAAAAAATTCTAAAGTCGCTGAATTTTTGTGTGTTGATAAAGTAGTCCCTGGGGAGCTTATCATTAAGTTTTGTGCCATTTCTGCCCACTGCGTTTTCAGCAATTCCATTATTTGTGGTTGATTTTTTTATATGGCGATAAAAGTGGCAATATTGATTTAAAGTTTAAAATATTAATGGTATCTTAACTGGGACAGCTTCCAGAGTATGGAGACTTAATTTGCGTCGTTTTCGTCCAGTAAAAAATGACTTAGGGTCATTTTTTGAAAACAGTACCGGCAAAAATTCTAAAGTGTGATAAACGACTATTTTCTGTTTAAGACCACTAAAATAGGCCTAATTCCAAATTTTGTGCCACATTAAGCGACTGCGATTCGAGAAATTAAGTTTTTTAGATTCCCTAAGCTAAAAGCGCTCCAAAAACACATAATCGTTAAATAAAGTTCACGTATTCAATATTATTAAGTCATAAAGAATCTATATTCCAAGTTTGTGCCTTTTTCATGGAGGGTTTAAATAATAAAATGCAAAAATAATATTATTATAATATGCGGTCGAAGTATTGTGGAATATTCGCACTACAACATACACATTACACATATACGTAAATGTGTGTGATAAAATGTCATTCATTCGACTACATTTCAAAATTTTTATATAAATTTCGCATTTTACAGCGATTACAAAATTTAAACTTGCTTTTGCCCGCAACTTTGTTTGCGTAGCACGAATGACGAAGCTGAATGTAATTGTCGCCTGATTTTATACAATACATAAATGCACAATAAAATTTGATATCCGATAGGCTTCCACATGAAATTTCGGTTATCTAACACCAAAAAAATTACAATTTCAAATACCTAATTTTAGTTCTTGAAATTAGTCGTTTAACCGAATAGTCTCTTCAGCTACATCATATTTATTGTATATATAGTATTATTTAATAAAAAATAAATAAATTATTTCCACGCTTGAATTTTATACGTAGGTTTCTGAATACATGCTTCTAATACTCGTGGTTAAGGACTTATTTATTAGGTTATTAATTGACTGTAATCTACACTAATATTATAAAGAGGAAAACTTTGTTTGTATGTTTGTTTGTTTGTTTGTTTGTTTGTAATGAATAGGCTCAAAAAGTACTGGACCGATTTCAAAAATTCTTTCACCATTCGAAAGCTACATTATCCACGAGTAACATAGGCTAAATTTTATTTTGGAAAAAAATAGGGTTCCGTAAAATATTTGGGTTTTTCGGACACAAGGTGTAAAAAATCAACCAGAAAAGTTACTTATTTTGCGTACGCTGCCTAAACTATAAAAGATAGAACCATAAAATGTTCTAATTAATTGTAGATCTTATAAATATCTACAAAAAAGTCCGCGACACACTATACCTATCTATGTCGAGTGAGGCACAACAACCATTTTTTTATTTAGAAATCTTGAATTTTTTTTGGACTACATTTAAACGCGTTTATTTTACTCATGTTATTAATCCTTATCAAAATAAATTATTTCATCACTAAGTACAGTTTATGTAGATAATATTTGGTCTTTGAATGATTAAAATTGGACGTTTGGTTTTGAAGTTATGGCGAAATTAAAATATTACGATTTCTGCTGAACGGCCCGTTGCGAAGTGGGCGTCACCAAGGCGGGGTGCGCGTGCGGGTTAATGTTTAGTTTAGTTTAGTTTAGTTAAATAGTTTAGTTATTTTATAAACATCAAATTGATAATATCTTAAAATATAATACATTATAATATCTATACATCTATACAGTTAAATACAATTTAAGTGTCTGTTTGTAACTTCAAATTAACAGCTTTTTACCCGACTGCGCAACGCAAAGGAGTGGTAATGTGTTTATTACATAATGAATCTGAAAGTATATTCGGTACTTACAATAAAATATATTTTTTTTAATTTTTGTCTGTCCGTCTGTCTGTCTGTCAGTCGGTCTGTCTGTCTGTTTGTTCCGACTAATCTCTGAAACGGCTGGACCGATTTTCACGGGACTTTCACTAGCAGATAGCTGATGTTATAGGGTCTAACATAGGCTACTTTTATTTTAGGGTTCCGTTTAAAAAAATAGGATTCCGCTTTCGTTAGTCATAAATAAAGTCGCGGGTAAATTTCAGCGATATCCCAAAGTATTGTTCCACGCGGACGAAGTCGCGGGCAAAAGCTAGTAATTTATATAATTAAATACATTTTACAAACCAACAAAATAATATTTGTATATATTGTTATTCATACCGTTGACAATTTTATATCTAGGGGCACGGCAGGGCCCCGCCAAGTCGAGCCCAGTGAAACATCAGAGCACTACGTACGAATGTGGACCGATCCTTGTACTGCTTTTCGATATATGTTTACTATGTTTAGCATTATTTTATAATAATGTTAGTCTTATAAAATAATTGATTTATAATACCTAACGTTAGTCTTAATTTAATTTGTAATTTTATTATAATTTTTAATTAGTATTATAAAAAGCATAAATTTGTGAAACTGGAAATAAAAGGTTTTTTATTTTTGAATTTTTATTTATTTATTATTGCTTGTTAGTTTAATGTTAAAACTATTTTTTTAATTTTAATTTTAATGTAAAAGCCCTAAATCAAATAAATATCAAGTTACATTTTCCTAGTATTATATTAACAAGAATAATTAGGTCTACCGTAGAGGTTACCTGTACAGGTTTATCTGCGCATGTCAGCCGAAGATTGAACATAATGACAAGGTGGCATTTTACACACACACGCACAAGCAAACATCATCTAATGTCATTCAAAATAATTGATTTCTCTTGCGTAGGCTCAAAAACTGCGCAGGCCTATTCCCACACACATTGCGGCTTACTTGCGCAGGCATACCTGCAAAGGTTCACCTCTCCGATAAACCGTATAGCATGTATGGCCAACATAATAAAATTCAACATACGCTTTTGTAGAACCTATTACTGTAAAAAAATATCCATTTTAAAAATATTAAGAAAATCTTTGTCATAAAATATTGGAGAGTCCTCTTAAAACTTTATTACTTGATAACGACACGCCCGGTCAAGTGCGAGAGCGGCTGCCTTGAATACAAAGTGCAATACCTCAAACTTCCACTGTCAACTTTAATACGACTCGTGACTTTAAATTAGAACTCCGTCGCGAATGGACAGATTCTCAACGGGACGAATTCATATACCTAGCCTGGATCGATGAATCTGACATAAATAGTAGAAAAATGTTAATAATAAATAATATTATTTAGTTGCAAGTACTCGTTAGGGTACCTAAGAAGTGCTAATTTGGCAAAGTTAATAATACAACAAATAAATACCGTGGGTGAGGCATGCTTCGACACGATCTGGCCCGGCATTACATCTAAGGCTGGGAGTTGGGACTATATTGTACTCCGGAATACGGATTCCGGAATGCCGGTGAAAATTGATAGTCAGTAAAATTATAACTGAGATAATACAATATACATATATGGAATTTAGGTTGTCTGGAAGAAAATGCTGTAAGCATTACGACCGCCTATTTGTACAGTTCCTTTATTGAATTATTGTTTTGTGTGTACGTGTTTTTGTACTAATAAGGAATATTCTTGTCTGTTCTGTTCTGTTTTATTCTATATGACAGCTCGATGCTCAACACTTCGATTTGCAGCTCTATTGTACAAAGTCCAGAGTTCTAATTTTACTGAACTGAATTTTCACTGGCGTTCCGGATTCCGGAGCATATAGTCCTAGCCTAACGAATGACGTAGTAAGTGCCTAAATGATTAAAAATTATATTGCCTTCGGATAGATCTATAATACTATAATATACTATGTGTTACTGAGGGCAGCGACACTCTAAAATATCCACACATCGACACATTGGCACATCCTTACACACGTTCGTGTTTATAATTTATATAGAAAACTCGAGGCTCATCCACGTGGAAGTTACTTTTTTTCTTTAAGAGAAATGAATACAAGTTCTTTTTTTACACTAAAATAAGCAATTAGCGAATGGTCTAAACGTGCCTTGTTTGAAAGGACGACATTATTTAAAACATAAATGGCCTTAATTCTTTATTAAAAAGCATATTTAGTAAGGCATTTCTGCTAACGTCGTTTGAATTATGCTAAAGTTAAAAAAATGTACTTTGTCACGTGATATTTTATAACTTAGTTACATAATATTATATTTACAAAATATGTGTTTGAAACCTCTTTTTAATATTATATATCTATGGTTTGAAATTTCATTCCTAGTGTTAAATATACCTAATATTATGTTAGGCTACTATCTTACTTAAGTTTTGACTAGATTTTCCCCGAGACTTCGTGCGTGCAAAAGGAAATTGCAGGAATACTAACTACATTTTTCAGCGACAAAAATTAGCCTTTTCCATTCCCCGTGGTATGCTCTACACTTATATGTGGAGAATTTCATCAAAATCGATTTAGTAGTTTCTTAGCCTATTCAAAGTAAACATACATAACAAATCTTTACTCTTTATAAAATTCGTGTACACAAATAAAATTAATACGATTAAATTTTACACACACATTTGGACACGGTGACTGCCTTGTTTTCATTTTTCAATAAGAAAACTCGTAACACATTCTCAGACGAACCAAATGTACACAAAAATTTTATAAAAATCGGTAGCTATTTTGAAGAACCTACCTACCAATAAGCCGCAGACGATTAATTAAAAAGTAAAAAAAAATATACCAAACAATTATCGAGTCACTAAGAGTTTTCCACTTAGTTCTTTTGTTATAAAAAGTTTCAAATCGATACTTCGTTTGAGAAAATATAATTAATCTTCTTCGGGAAGCTTTAAAACTGTAGTGTAAACTGCTCTTAGCTTAGTGATTAATAAAAGTTGGAAACAAAATAAGATACTTTCAGTATCGGTTTTGCAGATTTTGAAATCTTGAATATTTGTACCGTAGGCATAGTTGATATACTATTGATATTTTTTCGCCAGAAATTAATATCTTATTATAGAGCTTTTATAAATAAAATAAACAAGTGAGCGATGATGGTGAAACATTCTAGATTATATCAGCTTTCGAACAAAAAAAAATTACTCATGGGAAAAGCTCCTTCTCCGGTGTGCGAAAATTGCAATGTAGAAGAAGATGTTGTCCACATATTGTCGGAGTGTGTCCGGGGCGCTGACTAAAAGGTCGCGCCTTAGTGATTGTTTAGACAATTACAACGTAGGTAGTTTAGGAACGTAGTAGGTTAGGAACCATATTGGCGGATCCATATTCTGATAATGCTAAATGATTGTACAAAATTGTTGAGGTATCTCTTAAGCATCCTTCGGATGTGTAAGGGATACTACCTAAATAGATACTTTATTTGTTTGGATAATTAAATTATTTTTATGATTATCCATTGCGGTCCCACGGATTGGTGGAGAGGGTAGGAATAGGGAAAGGGAAGGATAGGTGGTGTGGAAAGGAAGATTGGTAAGTTAGAGTGGGAAAAAGGAAATGTAGGATATTACCGCCCAGGAGGGCAAGGGATAGGACAGTAATAGCTAGGGAAGCCGGGGCCGCATACCCGTATACTATACCACAACTACCGGACAGGTAAGTGGGGATGAGTATCCCATGACATATACTACCTAAATAGATACTTTATTTAACAGTTTGCTGATACATATTCTGATTTTTTGTAAAATATTAATTGTATGCTCATAAGGATGGTATTATCGTAAAACGATAAAGTCCTTTATGATTAAAAAAAATTTTTGATCAAAATCGGTTAATCCGTTTAAGACCTATAATGTTATGGACAAAAGTGGCGAAGGGTTCCTATAACTCCATTCCTATCAGCTTCCCTTGTCACTTACCTTTTACAAACCTTCGTAGAAATCCCTACCTATTATATAGGCTCCGGCTTCCCTATGAAGGAGAAGCAGCCTTCGCCACTGATGGACAAACACGTATATTATACATACACACGGATACATAAACAGGCAAATCTATAACACGCCTCTGTTTTTGTCCGGGGTTAAAAATTGGAATCGTAGTGGCATACTAGGTGCAAAAAAAAGCTTGAATGATTTGCTTTCATGCCGAATATTTCAAAACTAAGGATGGGCTATGAGTATATGACGTACGTTTAGAGCATTGGCTCTCGACTCGGAGGTCGTGGGTTCGATTCCCGCATTGGAACAACAAAAAATGTTTCCAAGTTTGGTTAGGACAATGCAGGCTGATCACCTGATTGTCTGACAAGAAAGATGATCCATGCGTCGGATGGGCATGTAAAAAGTCGGACCTGTCGGTTATCCGTCCCACTGGATTACGAGAGTACAGGAAGAGAGAGTGCTTTTGTGTGCTGCGCACACACTTGGACACTATAAAATTGCTCCTGCGTAACTGGCCTAGTTTCAATGAAATCGGCCACCGTCACCGAGATCGGTGTGGGGAATTATATTATAATAATATTGGGTACGTACGTTTAACAAAATAAATCTTCATGCAAGAAATTTTTGATTTCACCATACCTCAGATGTCCGTCCATCTTGATTTCACCATACCTCAAATATCAAAATGGTCCTAATAAACCTCAAAAGTGGGGCTATTTAAGTGGGGACAGTTTTTGCCTGGACATGCCTCGTTTATAATTTATTTATATGTCTATGTTTCAAGAAATTCTGCTATTCGACGGGTAATATTTATAATTTTATATTATAGTCTAGTTTATTAGTTACAAAAAGTAAAAAAGAACTTGATTTTAGGAACTCCCAAAAGGATGACAGTAGATACTGAACAGGTCGTATGTCCTCGTTTTGAAAGCATACCCATAACTGTCTCCTCCAACATTGGAATACTTGGTGTTAACATAACGAGCGAGGTCCAGTTCCGATATCATCTGGAGGGAAAGGCCAAGTTGGCCTCCAAGAAGCTTGGTGTTCTGAACAGATCAAAGCAGTATTTCAGTCCGGTCCAACGCCTACAACTCTATAAGGCACAGGTTCGGCCTCACATGGAATACTGTTCTCATCTCTGGGCAGGGGCGCCAAAGTACCAGCTTCTCCCTCTGGATCGTATCCAACGTAAGGCCGCTCGAATTGTCGACTGCCATAGTGTTTCAAACAGGCTTGACTCCTTAGAGCTACGTAGAGATGTAGCATCGCTCTGCATCCTCTATCGGTTATGTTACGGGGAGTGCTCCGAGGAATTGTTCGGACTTATACCTGCTGCAACTTTTCGCCACCGTTCCATGCGACAAAATATTTATCATCCTCATCACCTTGATGAGTGGCAGTCCTCCACCGTGCGCTTTACCCGAAGCTTTCTGCCGCGCAGTGTAAAACTCTGGAATGAACTGTCGCCAGCAGTATTTCCGGACCACTACGACCTGCAAACCTTCAAGAAGGGAGCGTATTCCCTCCTAAAAGGCCGGCAACGCACTTGCAACTTCTCTGATGTTGCGGGTGTCCATGGGCGACGGTAATCGCTTTCCATCAGGTGATCCGTTTGCTCGTTTGCCCCCTTGTTTTATAAAAAAAAAAAAAAAACAGGCTATATTATTTCGTGATTAAAATGTCTTGGGAAATTGCCTACAAAATAACCACGAATATAATATGCTGTATAATAAAATAAATTTAAACATATTATTATAGTTTGCTTATGAACATTGAATAGCAACAAACACTATACCTACAAAATAAAAGCTATAGCAAGTGCACGTTCAGTTTTCTGATCTATGAGGAAAGTTTAAAAACGTAGTTAGGGTTCCCGGTTCAAAAAGTTAAAACTGAAACTATGGTCTCTCTCCAGCTACACCATTTGTGCAAAATAGCCGAATAGAAGGTTCGGCGAGTGGCGCGGCGTGGAAATCAACATGTTCTTCTACAAGCTTTTGCCCGCGACTTCATCCGCGTGGAGTTCGGTTTCCATACAAAATTTTAACCCTATTTTCACCCCTTTGAATTGTCAAAAATCCTTGCTTAACGGATGCCTACGTCATTACAACTATCAGTATGCCAAATTTCAGCAAAATCCGTTAAGTAGTTTCGGCTGTGCTATAGATGAGTCAGTCAGGTTTGCCTTTTATTTTATTAGAAATGGCAAAGCTGATGTCATGTAGTGTTGCCCAAATCAGTCTTGGTCTTGGTCTTGCAGCAAGAGTCTCGCAAGAGTCTCGCAAGTCTCGCAATTACCTATTAGCCTATTGCTATTTACTAAACGTTATTTTAGATATTAGAACAACTTAATATAACAACGTAACGTAATACCTACTCTATAACGTTGTTCTGAGATCTAAAATAACGTTTAATAAGTAGCAATAGGCTAATAGGTAATTGCGAGACTTGCGAGACTCTTGCGAGACTCTTGCTGCAAGACCAAGACCAAGACTGATTTGGGCAACACTAAATTTGTCATGCATGAGCCAAACCATTTACCCCCTTACTAATAAACGCTGTACGTATAAGTTTTGAATAGTTACACAGTGTTTTGTCTTCTTCTATCGAATTAAAAATGTCACTTGTGTGACGTGAACAAAACACTGTATTCATTCAAAGCTTATACAGCGTTTATTACTAAGGGGGTAAGGATATAAATTTTAAAATTTGCACACGTATTTCTCATATTATGACGTAAGCATCCACTAAGGAATGATTTTAAAAATTCAACCACAACTTAAAAAACTTTTTATTCCTTGGACAGAATATTTGCATGATATTTCGTATGAATGGAGTACGGAAAAATAATGAATTACTTATTTCAGCGTTTTCTAAAATTCAGCATCTAAGTGGGTAAAATAGGGGATGAAAGTTTAACGTGTGAGCGCGTGTGTATAAATATAAACTTGTACAGATATAAGTTTTAATTTAAAAAAATACCTATTTTCAAATTTATTCGAAAAACCTTACTAACATTAAAAGCTTATTGGCCAGAAACGCAAAAGCAACCAACAGTGCGGTTTTATCCGGACGCTTCGAGCCCTAAACGTAGTCAATATTAGAGTGGTCACGATTTACTTTAAAATCGGCGAAATAGTAACTGTAATTAAACATTTCGCAATCTGACTGCGATAAAGTTTTAAATTAGGTTAATTAATGTTCGTTAGCTTCTACTACTAATAATATTATAACTACAACTATTAAAATTATGCTACTAGCTATTGCTCTCAACTTCATTCGCAATTTACTAACTGTGCAATTAAGGGCACCTCACACATAATTACGAATTCGCATAACATCGCAAATATTTGCGAGTTCGTTTATGGGCTCTAGTATACAATCCATGCGATGCGAATTCGCAATTAAGTGTGAGAACTGGGAGACCTACACCTGTATAGATGACCCGTGGTCAGTGCTGCTGTGAGTTTTTCCCTACTTGCCGTGAGAAAGTTAATTCTATATTTTGTATTGCATCGAATTAGTTACCATTGTTTGCCACTAGGGGGCGTTGTTTAAATGACAATGTAGTTAACTTCTTCACGGCGAGCAGTGACAAAAACTCGCACTAAGGCCTCAGCATACGAGTATAAGGGTATCCATATATGGTCCGGTTACCCTTAGTTCGGCCTGAAAGGATGCAAAATCTTATCGTCTGTATGCAATTTAGCGATCGCTCAAATCCGTTCAGGCCGAACTGACGTTAGTTCTAAATGACACGATCGGACTCTCGTCTGTGGAAGTCTTAACAGATAGATCATGGAGTATTTGCTGGTTTTATTGCAGATTATTTCTTTTTTAAGTTGATAATAATTATGATCTTACAATCATGAAAACGTATGACGTAACCTCCATAATATAATATTTAGGCTGTTTAAAATTTAAGCAAACGCTGAATCATAAACAAATGAACAAGTAATTTAGTTAACCGATCCTTGATAACACTCCCTAGGCACCAGAAAATTAATTCTATTATATCAGAATGTAATTTTTGCTCCTTCATAACACTAATATTACAGTCTATTTCGGCAGCTTTTACCCTGTGTGTGATTATAATACATAATACTTGGATGAAAGCATTCTAATGAAACCCATTAATAACACCGGCGCACACTACACGTGGAGCCACGTACTAGCGGTCGCAGCTGCGGTGGCATCTGATCGCGTGACAGATGTCACTCAAGATCAAGTTTCTTGTGTCGCGCGACAGATGTCTCTTGTGTCGCGTATTAGACACGCAAATAAGGATTTGGAGGTTTCAATATGTAGGGGACAAATATTGACGCTAGATATATCAAATACATTGAATCTATATTATTATTATTTTATTATACAATAACTATGTAAAACCATGACATAATATAATATCTCTCCTTTTAGGAAGGCTCATAATTAAATGAGATAAAAATATTGTGTGCTGGTACACTTTTTATTATTTTTCTACATTTCTAATATTCTAGGGAATATTAGAAATGTAAAAAAATATTCAGCCGAATACGGTGTAAGCCACGTCACCACAAATTGCAAGATTTGCATTCAATGGGGGTGGGCGAATTATATCACGAATCACGATTTATCAACTACCGCGCCGCTATCTGCCAAGTTCGTGGCCACACTGCAGAATATTATTTGCTTCTTATACGATTTCGCAAATTGTACAATCTTTGTAGCGCTCGCACTGTAATGAAACATTTAACTCGCTCCAAATGGATATTTTTTGACTTGTTTGAAAATTTTAATTGGAACATTTTAAATTTCTTAATTAATTACCATAATATATTTTGTTAATTTTAAATGGTTGCTTGTTGTTGACCTACATATCCGGAGGTATACAGTTCCAGGAAAAATGTTTTCTGTGATATTATTGAAATTAATTTATAACACTCAGGTCATTTTATTCTATAAACTGTAACAGTTAGTTCATTTATTCTTATAACGAGACAATATAGGTATGGTGTATTATAATATATTTACCCCCTTACTAATAAACGCTGTATACGCTTTGAATAGTTATACAGTGTTTTGTTCCCGTCACACAAGTGACATTTTTAATTCGATAGAAGGAGACAAAACACTGTATAACTATTCAAAGCTTATACAGCGATTATTAGTAAGGAAGTAAATCAATTTCTTGAAAACGGCTGCAAGTATTTGCATAAAATATACTACGCAGCGAGTTTTGGGAGAAAAAACCTAGGTGTTATCCCTGGAAAACTGTATTTTTAAGTTATAGTATGTTTTTTCTTCCGTCGTGCAATTTTCTATATGTGCAAAAATATGTTATAGGTACGACTTTTTTTTTTTTTCAGAAAAACAAAAAATATGCTGAAATTACGATTGAAAATTCTGAATGTTTTGTTTACACCGTACAACCCGAGTCTCCAGGACCGCACGTAGGTGGTTATATGACAGAAATATGTGGTAGCTGGTTAAGGGTTAAGCACTGGATACAACATATTATATGCTTCTTTTTATTACAAAATAGTAGAGTACCACAGGAACACTGTACTATTTTGGTACTGTAATACAATAGTGGGGACTATTGTATTTAGCGGAACCGCGGGCAAAAGCTAGTTAAAAATGTGATCCAAAAGAACAATCCTAGAAATATTATGCTATTTCGTTAGACCTTTATAATACTTGATGAAACCATTCGTAGTTTGATACAAAACATTTTGTAATATCAAACAAAATAAGCAATTCCCATGTACAACTCGAAGCGATAAAAATTCTACAAAGGTTGTGGTAAAACCGTTTCGCTCCAAACCAATAAAGGTGGTTTTATTTTCTACTCTTCGTGAACCACGGCTGCTGTACAATACTAACGTGCTTGTGATAAACAATGTTATGTAAAAAATTTGAGCCAATTCTGCATTTTTGATATATATAACGTTTATACGACTATACCAAAGAATATAATATATATTACTAACGTAACTATACACTGTATATCAGTGTATTATATAGTTGTTTAAACAAACAATCCATTCTGCATTTTTGATGTGTGTATAGTATACAGATATCAAAAATGCAGAATGGATTGGTATGTGTCCATTCTAAATTTTTTATATGGGTATAGTTATATATGTCACTGTAAAATTGTAAAAACCGTTAGATTGTAATATTACTAGAGATATTATAATATGATGACAGATTGTCAAATACAAATTTCTCCATAAAATTGTACGCATTATTTTTCGTTATATTGTAATATTTACCGCGCCGATTGGTTAAACGGCAAGTGCCCCGCGCTGCCATATTTGTTTGCTTTTTCATAATAATAATTATAACGAAAAATAATGCGTACAATTGTATGGAGAAATTTGTATTCGACAATCTGCCAGCATATTATAATATCTCTAGTAATATTACAATCTAACGGTTTTTACAATTTTACAGTGACATATATAACTATACCCATATAAAAAATTTAGAATGAAAAAAAAGAACAGTTTTTACAATTTTACGGTGACATTAAACATAATATCAAAAATGCAGAATGGTATGACTTACTGTGATTACGTTTATGCTATTTCATCCTATATTTACAAATTCTGAAAATACAGAAATGTAGATCTTGATCTCTTCATTCCTAATATGTAGGTACTTCACTAAATATCAACATAAATGCAACTTAAGGTAGGCTTCCGATGCACGCGACTCGCGAGATCTTAATAGGTTCGCGGAGTCACTGCTTCGTATGAATTTATACAGGGTGTAACAAAAATAAGTGATAATACTTTAGGGTGTGCATGTGTTCCTTATAGAGAGTTCACTGTGAAAGTAGCAGCGCTGAATGAGCAAGTTTTTGTTTTCACTTTTTTTCCCCATACAAATCGCAAAAAAAATTTTGCTCTTTCAAAGCTGCTATTTTCACAGTGAACTCTCTATAAGGAACACAAACACACCCTTAAGTATTATCACTTATTTTTGTTACACCTTGTATATGGAACAATAGGCAATCGGACAAATTTTTTTTTATTGCATAAATGAATAGTACTCTTAAATATGAGTAACTTCTCAGAAGAAACCGTATATCAAAAGTCAATATTTTCAAAGGTACAGCGATTTGTATAAAAAATTTCGCGAGCCTCCTAAAAACGCTCCATACTAAAGTCCACCTAAAAATGACGTCACTTGTATATGAAGTAGTATGAAGTAGTATATGAAGTATATGGCCGCAGGAATATATTTGTAAATATCTCCGATATTTGTGCGTTTAAGTTCATACTTGTCATAACGAATGTTTTTGTATATGATGTGAGTAAACTAATGATGTAGGTTTTGTTTACCAATTTCGCAAAAAAAAAAAAATTTTTTTTGGTATAGACTCGCGAAATTTTGTATACAAATCGCTGTACCTTTGAAAATATTGACTTTTGATATACGGTTTCTTCTGAGAAGTTACTCATATTTAAGAGTACTATTCATTAATGCAATAAAAAAAAATCAGTCCGCTTGCCTATTAAAATCCCTGAGACCCGCATCGGGTGACCGGCGAGCGTGGCCCGTCGAGAACCTGATTGGCTGGGTGGCTGGTCGAATAGATCGGAAGGCTACCTTTGCTGTGTTTATCACAAGCTGACAGAATTTTTGCTGTCTCCCACTTTGCTTGGGGAGGGAAACTGGAATACTTCCTATTCTTACAATCTTCTGATTAATTTCGTTGCGGGTCCCAAGATAGATTTAGCATATCTCTCGGGCACCCCTGAGATCATATTTTTTGTGGTTAGTTTCCACTGTCAATCCTGGCTATACAGGAGTTGCAGTGGGGGGGTAAGTGTGGTAGGATAAAGGCCGTTAAAAAAGCCGACAGAATACAATTAATTTTATCAAACGTTTGAATTAATCGTAATCACTTGAATAAAATGGTCTTACAGTAAATTTCTAGTTAAAACTTCTATCCATATCGTTATATGTATAAACACCTTAATAAATACTTTACATGAAAATGTTTGTCTCCCAACGTTGCGGAACGCGTAGCAATACAAACATATTTATAACATTGTAACAACAGCTATGTTACGTGTTTGTTTTTTCTTGTTTACTTTGTTTTGTTTGTTTTTTATTTTATATAACTTCCTATTTTCGTTTATTGGAAAAATGCAGTAACGATTCTTTAAGAATAATAAAAAGGTACTTGCTATATTTGGGAAAACAAAAATCCACATTAGATTTTAAACCAAAATTTAAACCTTATCAGAATATTGTTTTAAACACTTACGGATTTTGTCGCGGTGCACTTTTCTTTTGTTGCTGCTGCTGCTGCTGTAAAGTAGCCGAAACGTCGGGCAAAAGAAAAGTGCACCCCGACAAAATCCGTAAGTGTTTAAAACAATGAACAATATTCGCGTAAACATAACTTATCAGAATAGCCAAAAAACCGGTCAAGTACGAATCCGACTCGTGCTGCACGTAGGTTTCCGTACTACTTAAATACCAATAATAATTAACATATTCACTTATTTTTGTACAAAGTTTTCAGACATAACGAAACTAGTGTTCCGAGACGTGAATTACGGAACCCTAAAAAGGAACAAAAAAGGCCTTTTCAATAATTCTACTACAACACCTAGTTGGCTGGGCGAGACATACGGACGACTGGTGACTGACATACGGATAGACAGCGAAGTCTCAGGTCTCTCTCAAGAACCCTAAAAATCATGGTAAATTCATTCATACATACATACAATTATATCATATATTACATTATCACGCCCTTTTCCCGTAGAAGTAGGCAAAGGCCACTTCTTTCCACTTGCTACGATCCTTACATAAGTGTTTCGATTCGTCCACTTTCATTCTTACCATCCATTCCTTCTCTTACATTCAACGTAGCGAAGCAGCTCTGCATGGGACACTTTTCAGCTCCGCGAGAACGAGACATTATGGGTGGCGAACCACATTGCCGTCATTTTGGATAATTAAATTATTTTTATGATTATCCATTGCATTTCCACGGATTGGCGGAGAGGATAGGAATAGGGAAAGGGAAGGATAGGTGGTGTGGGAAAGAAGATTGGTAAGTTAGAGTGGGAAATAGGAAATTTAGGATATTACTGCCCAGGAGGGCAAGGGATAGGACAGTAATAAGAAGCCGGGTCGCATACCCGTATACCATACCACAACTACCGGACAGGTAAGTTGGAATGAGTATCCCATGATAGACATAACAAGAAATTATATATACTCGTATAACAAGAATATGTTAAATTAATTAAAGTTTTAGAGTTCTTAAGTGAGTAACAGAGTGTTGAGAAGAAACTTCACTATTTTTCAAACCAATTTCAGCGCTAAAACATTTGTGATGGAATGTGCTTTCGCGGCTAAGCTAAGAAAATCTTTTTCGATGAGTTGCATTTTAAGCGGAGTATAAGCTGATAAAGTCTTTTGAATTCAATTTTTTGTAAGTACTTACAGGGAAACCATCGGGATTTTTGTATTAATATATTTGTCTTGTTTTGATTTAATGTAGTCTGATACATGCAAGATTCTCATAATAATAGCAATAGATATACACGCTTACTAATAAAAATATTTATCTAGTATTAGGCAATACAATGTTTTGTCCTTGTCTGTCAAGCGACATTTCCAACGCATAAGACAAGGGTAAAATATTGCATTGCTTATCTATTGGATAAATAATTGTTCTTTAAAGTATTGTATTGCAATTACAATATAAAGATCGTATAATGTTAAAAAACATAAATTTTGTCAAATTTACATTGATGTGGAATCTTACTACTAAAGGATGTCCCAAAATTAACGCAAGATTTGAATTAAATAGAAAACACAGTTTTTAGCCTTTTGATTGTAAGTTTTTATTGAATCATAAAGTACATAGGATAGGGTTATTTATGGAATAACACATCGGACAAATAGCCTCCACGGCTTTCCATACACATACGCACTCACTTTGTCCAAATTTTCCATGAACTTTCTGTATAAATGTGGCTGAATTTCGTTGATGCAGTGTTGAATCTCTACCCTTTAATGCACGCGTGGTTGTATGCTTGTTGACATAGACCTGTGATTTTAAATAGCCCCATAAAAATAAATCTAATTTTATTAAATCACACGATCTAGGGGGCCAATTGTGATCCCCGAAACGAGTGAGTACACGACCTGGAAATGCAGTAATTGAAGCGTTTTACGGGCTGTATGGCATGTGGCACCGTCTTGTTGAAACCACACATTGGCCACATCAATATCATCCAATTTCGGCAAAAAGAACTCTGTTATCATGTCGCGATATCGAGCACCAGAACTGGGCCGCCAAGCTTACATTATTTTTGAAATATTGTTTAATAATGAAGACACGTTGTTCTACTGTGTAATGCTCCATTTTTACTAACCGTAAACTTTCAGCTGTCGATTTGTTTTTTTTAGGGTTGCCAACACTTTACTCTATATGGCAGCAAATTTAAATCTTGCGTTAATTTGGGACATCCTTTATTATGTATGTGAAAGTTTGTGAGGATGGATGTTTGTGACGCGTTCATGCAAAATCTACTGAACAGAATTTACTGAAATAAATAAGGTAGTAGATTAGGCTCTGGATTAAAACAAAGGCTATATTTTATCTCGAAAAAGTATAGTGTTCCCGTGGGATACATAATTTACGCGGGCGCGTGCCACGGGCAAAAGCAAGTACACTATTCATATGTTTTTTTAAATATTTCAACACGGTTTTTAATATTTCAACATTTAAGTTTACTAAAAGAAAAACTTTATGTTCTAAATATTTTAAACACCTTTAGATAATTTTGTTCACTTGTTTAAAAACCCTTTGAAAAACGACGACGCTAAGAGAGTTTGAATAATCTGCCGCTACAGAATGAATGAGTAATCTGTAGCGAAGGAAACTAAAAAACATCTTGGAATATTTCTTTGTTATAAAATCATGAGGAAACATTAAATATTTCTCGGACTAACGGTCAGAATCAAGTTAATCAGAATGACAACAATGAAAACAAAGTCGTAACGTGAAGATGGATTTTGTGTAGACTGCAAGTCACATTTAATTGGAATCAAGTCTTCATTTTCCAAGCCGTTTCACCTAAAGAATTCTTAATCAACATTCTCTATTTGAAATGTAGACTCTAAGCCATTTTTAATACTTCATTGTAGATCTCTTTTGTATGTAGCTCAAATCCTATGTAACGTTTTGCTGGCCTTTTAAATTCCTGCAGATAATTTTTACTAACAATGAAATATACTAGTTAACACTCCAACATGAAAAATTATGATTTATAATTAAATTAGTGTTTTAGGGTCTGTACCCAAAGGGAAGAAACCCTATTACTGAGACCTCATTGTCTGTCCGTCTGTCTATCACCAGGCTGTAACTTTAACTGTGATAGCTAGAAAAGGTGCATTCTGTTGCCACTATGATAACAAATGGTAAAAACAGTTTTTTGCTGTTTTGTAAGAAACCTTTCGTGCGCGATACCGACTCGACTCGGCCGGTTTTTTATATTTTTATCCCAAAAAAGGTTCACATGTGTTATTTACCTATATTAAAATCACTCGGCATGCATTACTCATAACAACTTTTATGAGTTGTACATTCGAACATGGTTGCCAGTGTGCAAAAACCGATTTTGTACAATTAAAGTCCCAACTTTTTTAAGCGTGCTACGCATTTTCGCTTGTTATCACGCATTACACGAACCAGTATATTATACTATATTCATGTATGATCTATGCCTCGTTATACAACTTCAAAGCGCTATAATTTGGAAATTTTCCGCCTTTCCGTTCCATGTATTCCGCGTATTCTTATTCTCCTTTCTGAGGCCCGTATCCCGGGTTAATGAAATAGGCGTTCCCTTCGTGGGAGAGTTTATTTTGCTTCCTCCCTTTATTGTCCCGTATGTCTTGGGACAACCTTCTAATATTTTTTCAACTGCTGATTCATTCGACCTTAGAAATTTATCAGGAATAGCATTTCTTATTTCTCGACTACGGCGAAGTCAGAAGGAAAGAATTCATGAATAAAATTAAGGTACATACTACATAACTAAATCATAATCTAGTTTTGATTGAAATGAACATAAACTGTAATATACATTATAGGAATTCTTTGAATATATTAAATTATATTTATTCGGACTGGGGCACAAAATAATTGGAAATTGATATCCTCCAAGTTTGAAGAACACATTTTGTATGGGATCCTTAATATTTTAGCCCTCGAAAGGGTACCCTTGAAATCACAGTTGGCACGCGAACAAACAATACAATATCGAGCTGGCCATACCATAGGCAATTTCCTTAGAAAAGTATATAATAAAACGGATTTGAATGCTTTGCTCCGCAGAAAATTAGACAAAACTGCTTCTATTGATGCTATCATGAACTTGATAACTTGACAATTGCTTCTCTAACAATAACAGTTCTAACTTGCCCTATTTTAGTACTTTTTCGTTTTCCTCGGCATATTTTAGCAGACGATGAGCATGCTATGATAATTTTTGATATGCAGAATTAGCTTCCAAATCTATTTATATATTATATAAAAGGCAAAGCTGTTTGACTGATGAACGCACAGGCTAGAAATTCGATTTACCACACGTATTTCTCATAATATGTCGTAGGCATCCACTAAGAAAGGTTTTTTTCAAAATTCAACTAAATAATCTATACTATATAAAGCTGAAGAGTTTGTTTGTTTGAACGTGCTAATCTCAGGATCTACTGGTTCGAATTGAAAAATTATTTTTGTGTTGGATAGTCCATTTATTGAGGAAGGCTTTAGGCTATATTATAACATCATGCTAAGCTCAATACGAGCGGAGCACCAATCAAGATCTTCTGAGATCTTTTGATCAGCTTTCGCTGCGGTAACGGTTAAAGTTTCGCTAAATTATGTATGACAACATTGTTCCTGATAAAATTAGAATGCAATCGGATTAGCTGTTTTTTTAATACGTTGTACGATTGGCAACACTGTTTTACTCTCTGTGGCTCTGTTCCCTTTTCCCTTGCGATCGTTCATGTACGTACCTACTGTGAATGTTGAATAAAACTAATTACTGTATTCAAATCTTTATTTGCTAAAAACCCTACAGTTCCCTTTAAAAGTTCTAAAGAAAGACCGCGACCGAGAAGTGTCTATCTTTTAAGGTTGGCTCACAATAACCTTTTTATGCTAACCAAAGTTCTACAATTAAGCATTATTTGTGAGAGTGTTTTCATAAAGATGATATTAATCCTTATCCAATTAAATACGTTATTCATTACGACCATTTAATTTAGAAGAAATTTGCCGTTTACATAATTTGATTTCAATGATTACTTTAGAAGATATCGCAGTAATAAATTAATCAGTCGTGAGATGGAAGCGCTTCGTAAATGAAGTCGCGGGTAAATTTTAGCGATATCCCAAAATAACTGTTCCACGCGGACAAAGTCGCGGGCAAAAACTAGTAGGTGATAAAAGTTTGTATGAAACTTTTTATTCCTTGGACATGTTTGCATGATATTTCGTATGAATTAAGTATGAAAAATAATGAGTTGCTTATTTAAGCGTTTTATAAAATTCAGCCCCAAGGTGGGTAAAATAGGGGATGGAAGTTTAAAATCTAATTTTACGCGAAGCCGCGGGCAATTAATGCTAGTCTCTCATAAAATTGCACCTATTTTCCCAGATATTATTATGTTTAGGATTTTTAATAAAGTAGAAAAAGTGCAAATAGTTCTGTGTATAATATTGTACTATTATTTATTCTGTAGTATAGTTCCGTGTGTAGTATAGTAACGGCTAGTAAAGATGAAATATAAATTACAAAAATATTTCAATTTTTTTTCTCTAGTTATAAAAATCATTAAAAACAAGCTATTTAGCATTCAGAAACTGATAAAATCCTTTCGGCGTTTCAAGTTACACGTTTTTCAACACTTTATACTTTAATATTGGAGCGAAAAAGGTCGGCGCGAAAAAAGGCAAAAGTAGAAAAATGAATAGCCTTCGTAATTGGAAGTTGAGTAGGAAAATTTGAAACACGTCATTATTTCGAGCGGAAGGGTACGTTTGGTCCCAACTAAACGGCTACAATATGGCGCTCGCGAAGGTTTTTCAACGTTTATTTTTCACTATTATCAACACTGAATTTCAATGTGAAATTGGGAAAGCAATATTCATACTCCATTGAAATTCTATTCCAGAATTTCTCTGATTGTGTTCTCGTGCACAAATGTGTTGTATACCTACTTGGGAGAGAGGATCGGTATTCAATAGACATGGTGGATCACATGAGTCATATTTGAGATAGTTGGGTTCGAATTTCGATGGTCCTCGCCATGTTATTTTTTCCGATCCGCTCGTGTTATTTTTTCTGACACATGGCGTTATATCCAAAACAAGGAATTTGTAAGTATTATATACTTACAAATTCCTTGATCCAAAATCATGTGACGCAACCATGACATTTCACTGTCAATGCCGCTAAAGGAGTTTCACTTCGTAAGAAAAACATCACATTATATACAGAGTAAAATGTGATAGAAAATAATATAACGAGAAAAGCAGCGTATCTATTGCCTAAGCAACGAACAGTCTACTCAGTTCTCGGTGGCTCGACAATTTATCGTAGAAAGTAATAATAACTAACAACCATAATGGCATAAAAAACTTACCTTTTCTACTCTAACACTCTAACGTAATAAACAAAACATCGAGATAAATCTCTGGCATTCGTAATAACTGGAACGAACGAAATTTACAAACTTGTAACATAAATCTTTATTGATTGATTTCGCAGATCTCGTATTGGTCATAATAGACAATTTATACGTTTAGTAAGTAATAATGGCGATCGGCCGCAGTTAGCAGTTGCAGCGAGTGAATACGCTCGTAAAAACTAAGTAATGGTCTATTAATATCCTAATGCAGGCACAAATTAGAATTATGTTCATTGGATAGTTTGAATAATACGCTTAAGTTTCCATTATGAAACAATGTTGGTTTATTTGACTTTATTAGTATACTAGATGTCTACGGCAATTTCTTACGGGCAATATAAAATCTCACAGGAATCGTACTTTTTCCGCAAAAAAAGTAGCTTATGTCCAAAATCTGTTCAGTAGGTTCAAACAAACAAACGAATGAACGAACAAATAAATCCCTCCTCTGTATAAGATTAGTAAAAATTTACGTATAAAATTGATTTTCAAACTATTTAGCTCTAAGTAACCTAAATGATAACTACCTATTATGTACAATCAAAATTTTTAATATAGATACCACGATTTCACTAAAAACGAATATATTTTCACTGATTTTCGAATGCCAATAACACTTTTTTACAATTTATTCTTTATATTTCGTTCAGTATTACGCTCACGTTCGTAACTACTTACTAATTTGTCCGTAAGTATATTCGATTTTAATAATATCTCGCCAAGGATCGCCAGTTACTTTTTGCTTTGCTTTGTTAAATTAGGGTAGTACTAAGCGCTGATTACATTACCTAATACCTTGCTATTCATGCTAACTAAATCCGGATTACTAGATACGAAGTGATTAAAAAGTGATAGTGATGTCAGCATAAGACGTCATATATGTAAATTATAAGCATCTTAGTACTAACTACCATATTGTCTCCAGACGCTGACTACCCAGAACGGGGATCATTGATTTCTCAGATAGCTTATAGTCGGGGAGCCCAGAATGCTATTTGCGGATATGCTCAAATGTCACGGAAACCTATTAGAATTGGTAGATCATACTTTATAAACAGACTAAATGGTCATATTGTGTTTCTATTGTTAGCGAAGTGGGGGAAGCGTCTAAATGGTTTCAAAGTTGTAAAAATAAGCAATGACATGGACGTGGATATAGGCTTCAGCGTGTGAAGCGCGTCAGATTTAATATTTTTCATGCGCCAACAAGCCTTTGATATGAAAAATTTATTAATCTATTTGCGTGGTGGGGGTAGCTATGCGGGGGGGGGGGGTGAAAATAAAAAAAATTACTCGAGCGCGTCAGATTATCATTTTGTTCAGTAAACCCCACAGATGCTCCAATTTCTGACGACTTGAAAGTGCCGCAAGCTCGTAGCGAGATTTAGAAAATGTAAAAAATCGTTAGCTTGAGATACTTGAGCGCGTCAGATTCGCATACTGAAGGGTTGTCATGATATTCCAGTTACGCCGACCAAACATTTGACGTAATCGTCTTCTATAATTCTTTGTAGTATCCTTAATCTGACAATTTAAAATGAACTTTGTATGGAAGGCCGTAGCCTTCTCGTTTACAATTTGTTAAAAATAAGCCCTTTTCTTAACTTTGTCATTTATTTTTGTTCGTTATTATTATTAGCAACACTATCGAATAATTTTATAATACAGGGTTATTCAAAATCAGTCGATTCTATTCTTGGCTAGGTAAGTTTAAAAAAAAATCTAATGATGAAGTTTGAGCTTTTGTCAAAATGAAACTCGTAACTCATTTGAGCATTTTTCTTATAGTTTCGAAATTTGCCTATCATGCCTACTTAACATTTGGCTTTTATTTACTGTTGGCTTGTGGGAACCATCCGATTCTATTATTAATAATTCTGTTTATCTAGTATAATTAATTACCTCTACAGTAAGAAAAAATAAACAGACGTGCTCAAGCATGTCCACACATTCTATTTTTTTTCCACTTCTACATCCTAATGTTACGCTTACATCATCAGATTAGCATAAAAACTTATTAGTTAGTAATTAACACCCCAACCCTAATCTTAATCTGACGCGCTCGAATATGTCGAACAATCGAATTTTACTAATCTGACGCGTTCCTCTTAGCAAACCATGTACTAAGTACTCATCAATACACCTATAAGGTATCTTCCTTTATATTAATCTGACGCGCTCGAGAATATCTCGAAATCCTTTCTTCAGCTCCCTAACAATTATCTATTCTACTAATCCGATTCAATGATTCAATTCAATCAAATGCATTTGATTAACTTATGCCTAGATTACAGTTGGTTCGATATGGTAATATTGTTTCAATAAATTACATCGTGATTAAAAACATACGTTCGAAACTTCCATTATCAGAAAGTAGGGGTTAGATCACACTGCAACGAGACGCGATGCGACGAGGCGATGCATTTTTAAGATAGGTATTAAACATTGAAGTTTATTCACACAAGAATAATTATACACATATCATTGCAAGAGTTTGAATGTCAAGTCAATCAAAGTTAATGTCAAACGCGCCGCTCTTTGAATGAAACGTGTACCTATCTTTTTGTGTAGTGAATAAAGTTCAAATTTGAATGGCTATTTTAAAAATGCAACGCCGTACCGCGTCTCGTGTCATCGCGGTGAGAACTGATTCTAAGCTACTAAATACATATACACAGTAACATCTAAAGAACTCAGTAAATACAACCAGGAGATAGGAGAGACACAAAACATCGATTTACGCATATAATGCATATTGTAAAAAGTATAAGATTAAACTACATAAAGTACTAGTATTTGCGCTAGCACTATACACAGAAGATATTACAAAACATTAAAATTAGTAATGCAATATGCAATGTTCTACATTTAAGTACCTTTTGTGCAGATAATTTTAAGATTTTAGAAGTGCATGTTTCAAGAAACACGGAACACGTGTGTATACTCGTAAGCGCTTCAAGTTTATAAGCTAATCTTTTTGTACTTTTACTTTACTGTGCTGTACATTTTTTGTACTTTTAACTATATTCCTTTGCACTTGGCCAGTTTTTGGTTCATACATTTTTTACATAATACTGTTTACTTTTATACTTTTTACACGCTTTTTATTAACTTCACCTGTATGTATGTTTGTAACCGACTCTTTTGGGCGTGATTATGACCCACTGTAAATGATCAGATTTCATTCAAACTTTGTAGATTTATCGAGGACTGATGAAAATACACTCATTTTATAAGATTATCCCATTATCCTAATCAGGATCGCCAGGATTAAATAATTACCACAAAAATTGTTTACATTGCAATATTTGCGATTACTGAATTTTCTACTATATTTATTTTACTATATATTACTATATTTTGCCAACTGTCAATATTCTACATTACACCATAAAAGTTTTTTTAATAAGGTATAGCATATAGCTCTGCCACCAATGCCAGTGCCTAGTTTAATAATATAATTTTTAGTTCGATGTGCTTTAAAAGCGTGTTTTTTAGTTTTTTAATCTATAGGTACGTATATTTATTATAGTTAACATTTTAATTTTAACTAAACATTGTAACTTAGGGCGATCACTACATTGAAATATTCTTTTTTAAGCTCCCGCATAAGGTAGTCTTCCGATTTATGCGACCGCGACCCGCGATTGCGACCAGCAATCCCGCGAATCAGGTTCTCTGGGCATGGCCACCGGTCGCTCCACGCAGGTCACGGGGATTGTTTAGTGCTTCATATAATTACACACTAAACAGTGGATTTGCGACCCTATTTCGATCTCAGGTCAACCTTTAGAGTGCGCAAGTAAAGCTACCTTTAGAATGCGCGAATAAAAATACTACTAATATAAGTCATCCCCAATCTCTCCCTATACCAAGAGCAGCCTGTGTTTGAGAAGCTAACTTCAAATAGCGTATGATAGTTCGTTAGTTCCTGATAAATCAAAACCTCACTCCAGTTGGTTCACAAAACCGACTGTGGAAAATGAATGGGCGCCAGTGGAGCAACAAACAGAGACCGAAACAAATCAATTAGTTCGACACTACGTGACAAGACGAACGTGAACAATATGAGATAACCGCCACAACGGTTGAGTTGAACAATAGTCTAGACCTTTGTAGAGAACCAAGAATACGAGGCAGTTGTTTTGTTGAAGTGAGGCAATGGTTTTTTTCCACTGTGTGCTCGGCACCAGGCCGGTGATATCCTGGGGATTATGTGGGAGTCATCGCTGGGCCGGTAAGTGGAAAAACGGCCAATCAATGCTGGTGAGATTATATTAGACAACAGAAGCAGTAATATATTTACCTATATTAAAAGAGGTGTTTAGAAATGAATGAGGCGTGGGCCAGCACTATGTACACTATATGTAAATATAGTTACATAATATGGTAACAGTTTCCTATTCTTTAGTTTATTTAATTTCACTTCGTTTCAATGTATATTTAAATTAACTTCGCCAAGGAGAGCAACACACGTATAATAAAACATGGCGGATCAGATCAGAATTAACCAAAGAATGTCATTTTGACATTGACATGATTTTTGGCAAAGAAATACGTTATGACATTCAAGAAGACTTCTCTACCTAAAATTGTCAACTACGTCAAAAGTCATGTCAAATCAACTGCTATGGCCGACCTAAAAATAGGATTATCGCATTAAAAACTTTTCAAATAATAATTTTTGTACGTATTTTCCCGTCTTCAAATTATTTTTTTAATATTTTTATTAAATTCCCATATTTTTTACTATTTATCTATGTGGTGTACATAGAGCTGGCCCAAAATCAAATATCTCATTTGAATAAAAGATTTAGCGATATTTTTATAAGTATTTTTTGTTCGCTTTTATATGGAGAATCTTTAAATTAGCTTACACACTAATTATATTATAGTGGAGAGCTCACAACAGTATAAACACACATTTTATTAGCCCCATATAAAATGAGTACTGTATACTGTTTTGGCAAAATTTATGCACGCTTCCGAAGTTAAGAGGCTAGACCGGCATTTTATATATTGAGCCTATAAACCTACTTTTTATAAGTGCGTTTAGCTCATAATTGGGGCCACATCTATAAAGACTAACTACGTAAGTCCGATGTTTAATGATGGGGATTTAGCTAATAGTATTTTCCGTTCCTTTTGCCATAATTCGCTATTAAGCGCAGTAAAATTTTATGTTATGTTGAATATAACGTCAACTTCGTCGAGCAAGTGAATAGCCAACTTACTTTAGCTCCTATTTGAGATCTCTAGTTCATGGTAACTGGACGACAATTTGGTTAGTAACACAAAACAGTGAAATCCGCATAAGATCGCATGTAGATGTTATTATCAAAACTTAACCCAATGTATAGTTATTAAACCATCATTATCCATTCATATTAAATTGAATTTAAATCTAAACGAGAAATAATAGTACCTAAGGGTCATTTCACACCAAAATAAAACGTTATGTGACATGGTGATGCATTTTGAACACGCTTTCATTAGCTTGAACTGTATGTTTGTAACTAACTCCTTTGGACTCAATTTTGACACTTTAAACGGACAGATTTAATTCAAACTTTGTACACTTATCGAGAAACGGTGAAAATACAATTATTATTTCTAAAGGAAGCCTTTCGAACTGAGCGTCAGTGGCGTCAGTGGCGCCGCGACTGTGACAGAGCGACAGATAGGTGTTCTATGCAAATGTATGAAATTCTAGGGAACGTAATTCGAGCGCAGCGACACTAACACGGCGTCAGTGACGTCACTGTTGCAGCGCCATTGACGCCACTGACGCTCAGTTCGAAAGGCTAGCGGTCTTGCGTCGCGGTGGGTAAGGGTACCTTTGCATGTGTACCGTGTACCATTCTGCGTGCATCCGAAGGGAATCTTTATAGTTCGAATATCATGTTGCAATACGCTGCACAGCGCATGTGCAGTAATGTCATAATATTATGAAACGTGTATCTTTTTGTGTAGTGAATAAAGTTCAATTTTCAATACCTATACTAAAGCAGCGCCGCGTAGCGTCGCATATCGTCGCAGTGATAAATAACCCTTATAACGCTTCCAATTTTAATATCGCTTTACAGCGAAATAAAGAATACCAATGACACATTAATTATTAACTTGTCAATTTTTTTATTGTTTAAAGATCAATCTGAAAGGAATATGTTGTTGCATCAGCTATTAAATTTGAAAAGAAGTCTAGTTTATAACAGATTCATGTGAACATCACCTACCTCTGCTCTCGTCGAAGAACCCCATCAGGGCGACGAAGATGACGAGGCTGAGGGTGAGCTGGGCACCCGGCGCGCGCATCGTGAACATCCCGACGAACTAACTGTGCCGCATCCACTCCCGGTACATCGCCTTCCTATGCATTGTCTGAAAAAGATAAGAGTAGTCAGTAATTAATTGAATTCTGGGTCAATTTTCGCCATGTTGAACGTTAATGATCACGATAGCAAATTTAAATTTGCTTATCTTGTATGTAATATATAATCTGAATGTCGAGAACGGCTGCAAGTATTTGTATGTAATTCAGTATGCAAGGAATTATGCGGGAGAAAAAACGATGCAAAGTTATAAAAATAATTTATTTCTTTACTATTATACTTTGGTAGTAATTTAAGTATAATATATATATTTAAATCGACGAAGACTTCTTGCGTCCTTACAAACTACCACCCTGTAGCGTCCACTGTATGTGGCAAGATTTTACATGTTATTAATGCGTATATGTGTAGTTTTTATCAGTATGATATCAAGAGTCGACTTGGTATCGCGTTATATAATGAAATATGAATATTCAGTTTTGGAAATTTCCAGGTCATTTAGTACTTCCGTTCACCGCCAAAGCTATCCAGCACACAGTATATATCCGTATACTTCTATACACTGCATGGATGCTTGTACTTCCGTTCACCACCAAAGCTATCCAGCACACAGTATATATCCGTATACTTCTATACACTGCATGGATGCTTGTACTTCCGTTCACCACCAAAGCTATCCAGCACACAGTATATATCCGTATACTTCTATACACTGCATGGATGCTCTTACCTCCCATCAATTTGTTCAAATCAATTCCGTATAATGCCCACATATATTACCAACATTATGCAGATAAAGCTACACCCTTCAATCTTTTATGAGATTGTGATTCCGAATTACTGTTTTTGTATTTTTGTAAGAAGGGTTATGTTTTTCGCGCGTTTCTTGTATGTATGTATGTATGTTAAATAGTCGTCTTTTTGATTTAAATCGACCAAGTGTGTGTTAGTTAAATTTAAAAAATCTAAATTAAATAACTAATTTAAAAAAATAAAAACAACCCGACTGACGACCGACTTCATAATTTTTTTGTGTATGATTACTTTGGAAGTCTGTTTAATTTTTGTTAAAAATAATAATTTTACAATTTTTTGTGACGTTTGTAATTATCGAATACGCGCCAAGCTTCCATTAGGTATTATAAAATAGTGTCCGACCGAGTGTTCGGTTTCGGTTTCGGTCGAGTTTCAGCAAAAAAACGTGTTTCGGTTTAGTTTTGGTTTTGCCGAAACTACGACCGAAACCGAAACTGCATTCTGCATGTGCATGGAGTTCTCGGGCTGTGATCGGTAATGTTCGACGCTTTTTTAAATTCCAACTAAGCGACGCGCGACGCGACGATAACATTTTATAAGGTTTTGTTACAGGACATGATTTATTTAACTCCGTTGCATTTACTTGAGATGGGGTAAAAATAATAAAAGTAAGTATTTGATTTTACACATTTACAGTTGGTACTTGGTATACATAAAAAAACACTAACTCGCGGATTGTCTAAACGTCATTTTGAAATAGCTATTGTAGACCAATGCCGATAATTTTTGAAACAAAAAAAAGTATAGTAGGATGAAACCCACTGGAAAAGGAAAAAAAATTAACAAAAAATAAGGAAAAAATAAATTACGGGCTATTTGAGGTTGGGAAGAGTAAGGGGGTGAGTTACAAGGGGTAAAAAACGGCTTATCTCGATTTTCGGCAAAACTACGAGTCCTATGGAAAAAAGTAAAATAGCAAAGTTATAGGTGATAAAAAGATCTACAACGTTTGTAGGTACTTATTTACAGTTTTTTCACGTAACTTCATAATTTATGTGAAAAATTCAACTAACCAAGTGTTTGTTCTTTTTTTATATTTATGTTATTACAAAAAAAATCACGACATTTGGTGAAAACGTACCCGTGTGTTTCAAATATATTGTAATTTTTTTTTATTTAAAATATTTATTTTTTCACCTTATTTTGACTTAATATCAAAAAATTAACCCTAATTTTCAGTCGAAAACTCTCACGTCAAAATATCTTTTTATTTTTTTATTTTAAAGTCGGTGGGCTTTTTATTCGTTGAAATCTCTCTTTTCTGATAATGTAAAAAAATACATTACCACAGTAAAAGTTCTCAAAAAAATGCAAAGAAAAGAACAGGTAGTAAGGCCCAGACCCGCTTAGCCCACTTCTCTCTGAAATACCTTTTGATGGGCTAAAATTATCCGTAGGTCACTCATGTATTTAAGCTATCTTAAAATAGCAATAAATAAGCATCTATGGATATAATTTAAAGACGATTGGACAACTTACACAAAATATTGTAGATGAAGACATCTACAATATTTTGTAGATATCTTCTACTAAAATATTTTGTGCCTAGCTTCAATAAGAATTGAGGTTAGGCGGGTCTAGGTTATGTGAAAAAAATATAAATATAAAGTTTGCACGCCTCACACGCGTTTTATACTATAATCAGGAAACCGTAAGATGAAAAATTATCGCTTAAACAATGACTGATGTACCACACCGTCAATATATATCCTTAAATAGAGGCAATAATATTTTTTATTACAGTAAATTATAAACAGTTTATTTGGAATATTGATATTTTTTGTACATCTCTATCATTATCATCTAGCCCCTTGACTGTCGAGACACCTTTAAAAGGTGTTGTCAAAAAAACGCGCATCTGTCAGACACCTTTAAAAGGTGTCTGACAGATAAAAATTTTCCCGCCGTATTTTATCGTCATGAATTAAAATTGAAGATATCTATCCTGCTCATACTTGCACAACGTACGGGAAATACGACAAGGATGGAAAAAAACATCAGGCGATACACAATATATCGCCTATAATTTATCTATGGCCCAGCGTTTGCCGCGCAAGCGACTGTGAGTGTGTGTCAAAACGACTCGATTGTTTTTATGTTTGTGTTTTAGGTGTTTTTCTTTAATTATTTGTAATAAAATTATGTGTTCATCATAAACTGGAAAGTAACAAACAATATAAAATTCATAACTTCATAAAACTAAGTTTAAATAACTTTATATTCATAATTTTATAAAACATCGGCTGCCATTTCCCGCGCTTTTCCCCTGAATAAAAAAATTGTAATGCATCAAAAAAATACTAATTAAGAGCTAAATCAATTTTACATGTAAATAAATACGTAAATATAGTATTTAAAATATATATCTTCAATTATATTGTATGTATCGAATGTATCTAAACTACGCAACAGAAATCCGACACCTGCTCGCATGTCGTCTAGACCTAGGCCGAAATCTAGAATGACAGATGAGTCTATTACGTCATTTAGACTGTCGACAGTTTAAAGGCTAGTACAAAAGAATTTATGTATGCATTACGAGTATGATACATCAGCATGTCACCCCTCTTGCCCCCATTAATAACAAATATGTAACAAACAATATAAAAAAATATCGGCAAGCGGTACTGAGAAATGGGAAAATAATAAAAGAGAACGGGGAACGAATAAAACTGGTTATTCTATCAAAAAATGTTAATTAATATATTTTTAACCATTTAGAATTTAATAACGCCAAGCAACAGAGCTCATCCTTAGGATAAACGGAAACGTTTAAAAAAAGATTCAACTCATTTCATTGCCCATATTTTTCTTAATTTATGGAACAAACAGACCTACGGACAGCTTTAGTTTTTTTTTATTATTTCATTTTATTCATATTACATAAATTAAATAAGTAAAAAGCAAAACAGTCTACAGTCATGTTTGAAGTTCCTAGTTGTAAAAACATCAATTTTTCTATAAGTTTATTATTGAATTTCGGGTATTTCTACAGATTTATGTTGTGAACTTGTCACAACGCGGCCTTTCGAGAGTAGAGCACACCCGAGGCGTGCTTAAAGGTGTAGATCTTTCTATTAGGTACCTACAAATTTGCCATTTGACTTTTTCCATAGGACTTGTAGTTTTGCCAGAAATCGAGATAAACCGTTTTCTATCCTTAAAAACTCACTTCCTTACACTTCCCGACCTCAAATTGCCCGTAAAATACTTTTTCCTTTTATTTTTGTTAAATTCTCTTCCTTTTCCAATGGGTTTCATCCTACTATAAGTTTTTTTTTTTCACTTTTGACCATTTTCAAAGGTAAAAGCACTAGTCTATTAGGCTTACGAGGTGTTTGACTAGCTTGCATTGTGCCTAATTCGCTTAAGAACGACTTCAATTTAAGCCTGAAATTTTGTTTAAGATTAGAATGATGGAACGTTTGACCATATTTAACTGTCACACCGTTGACCGTACACGACAATGACACTTTTGCGATATTCTATTTTCTCATAATTATGAGAACGCCATGCTTAGTTAATAACGCTAACTCTCGTAACCTACTTCGCGATTTGATTTAGGTATAACGAGATAGTCGTTTCGTGAATTGGGCTAAGCTTAAAGTATTTAAGATCCGTTGTACATAACGGACCCTTTCACCTTAAGGGTCGAGCGTCTGGAGTCACGCCACAAGGTCAATTTCAGTTCCTTTGTGGTGAGAGTACCGACGCATCTTTTACCGACCTTTGAGGTGGAAGAGTTCTGGCCGACGGACGTAGTCTACCGGAGGTTTCGGGGAAGGCTCCCCAACGATGCGCGCATCACGTCGCCGAAAAAAGACAATACGTGATAAACTACAGTGTATGTGTGTGTAAGAGTGAATGTGAATAATATAGAAAATTAGATTTATGTATAGTATTGTATAGTATAGAATTGTGTGTGTTTATAGTATAAAAATATATATCCGTTGTCTGATACCCGTAACACAAGTTCAACTTAGTACGGGATCAGATTGACGTGGTATATATACTATTTAATTATGTATATTTGTTTTGTATCTATTTTTATGTGTTTTTTTGAATAAATTGAATTGAATAGCTGTTTTACAATAAACAATTGTAAATATTATAGTGCTTTTTCGTGTTTTGCTCGCAACACAGATTTGTATAAATAAACTACTAAGCGGCAGTAAATCAAAATCATGTTAGGACTTGTCTAAGGAGGGTTCTGTAACTATCAACGCGCAATAGGCCTTCTTTGAATTACTGAAAAAGTTGTAGTCCGATTGCGCTCAAAATAAATTCTCTAAAAGGTTTTTAGCATGATCTATCAGCATACAAACTTTCCAGTTTCTATCTCCTATAGTTTAAAAATGCCAGTGGGGGACCAAATTATAAAACCACTTTGGAAGCCGATTACTCGAAAATGGTTCTTTGTAAAAAAGTTATGTATGAAACCACACCTTTATTTTAGATCTTTTTTTTTTTATAAAATAAGGGGGCAAACGAGCAAACGGGTCACCTGATGGAAAGCAACTACCGTCGCCCATGGACACTCGCAACATCAGAAGAGCTGCAGGTGCGTTGCCGGCCTTTTAAGAGGGAATACGCTCTCTTCTTGAAGGTTTGTAGGTCGTATAGGTCCGGAAATACTGCTGGTGACAGTTCGTTACAGAGTTTTACAGTGCGCGGCAGAAAGTTACGCGAGAAACGCACGGTGGAAGACTGCCACTCATCAAGGTGATGAGGATGGAATATTTTTCGCGTGGTTCGATGGCGAAAAGTTGCAGGTGGTATGATTCCGAACAATTCCTCAGAGCACTCCCCGTGATACAACCGATAGAGGATGCAGAGTGAAGCTACATCTCGGCGTAATTCCAAGGGGTCCAAGCTGTTTGAAACACAATGACAGTCAACAATTCGAGCGGCCCTTCGTTGGATACGATCCAGAGGGAGCAGTTGGTATTTTGGTGCTCCTGCCCAGAGATGAGAACAATATTCCATATGAGGCCGAACCTGCGCCTTGTAGAGTTGTAGGCGTTGGTCCGGACCGAAGTACTGTCTCGCTCTGTTGAGAACACCAAGCTTCTTCGAGGCTAACTTGGCCTTACCCTCTAGATGATATCGGAATTGGACTTCGCTCGATATGCTAACGCCAAGTATTTCAATGCTAGGGGAGATGGTTAAAGATGTGCCCTCAAAACGAGGATGTACGACCATAGGTGACTTTTTAGCGGTGAACGCGCAGACTTGTGTCTTGGCGGGGTTAAATTGGACTAAGTTACGTCTACCCCATTCAGAGACTTTCTCCAATGAATTCTCTATTTTAAACACAAGTTCGTTTCGACTCTCGATGACATTTAGCCGAGAAATATTAGGGGAGCCGGTATATACAGCATCACCTGTACTATCATCCGCATAGCAATGAATGCCGTTGGTCTGTAACATGTCATTGATATGCAGTATGAATAGGGTAGGCGATAGCACACAGCCCTGAGGGACACCAGCATCAACTAACTGAGTTTCCGAGATGATATTGACTGAATGATTGATATCTCACACGATGGAGTAGAATGAAACAATATTTTTCATGCCTATTTCACATGTATGGAGGAGCCACCCCTCTAAAATATGAAATTATTATTATTTTATGATGTACAACACGGATCTATACACAATATATAACTTTACCAAATCTCTCCCATTTATGTTCAAAATTACAGTAGCTAGAGGGGCAGACAGAAAGAAAGACTAACTGACGAAGCAAAACTATAAGGGTTCCTTGAATACTATGGAACTCTAAAAAGACTGACTGATTAAACTAACGTTTCCTTTATTTTTCTCTCAAAACATGATCCTTGTACCTACGGAAGTTTCGGTTGCGGCCGAAACTGAGACCGTTGCCGAAATTCGTTTTCGGTTTCGGTCGTAAAAACCAGCTTCGGTCAGACACTATTTTAAAAAAAGATGATGATGATGATTACTGTAACGTACATAGTGGCATATGCTTGCAGTTCTTAAAACAATAATGCCGAAATTTCCAAACGCGTATCTTTAAAGACTGAGGAGTTTTGTTCAGTTCTTTTGGATCCAGGAAATACCTTCTTATTACACAGGGTATAATTTTATTTTATGGTACCATAATATGCTTAAGATACTTCAGGAAAAGTCTAAATCACTATATTATATGTCTATATAAATTTTGAGGAGTTCCCTCGATTCCTCACGGATTCCATCATCAAGTTTCCATGTTAATGACAACAAAATAATTTTACAAAATGTAAGTCCATAGACGGTAGAGTAACGTTTAAAGATCACCGTGTTTGTGAAAAATACTAGGAGAAGTACCTTTTGTATCATCATAATGTAATGATGTATGGTGTAATGGTGGTGGTGATAATGATGATCACTTAATTGTCATGGAAGCATATGCTTGCAGTTCTTTAAACAACGCTGAAATCCCCAAACATGTATCTATAAGGAGTCAGGAGTTCTGTTCTGTACTTTTGGATCCAGGGTATACCTTGGCGCAAAATCTTAATTTTTGGTAGCATAATATGCTTAGACTACTTCAGAAAAAGCCGAAATCGCCATAAGTATCCATATAAATTTTGATTCCTCATGGATCCCATCATCAGGTCACCACTTTTTTTAAAACGGGACTTTGGGGTTATACCCTTTAGATCAAAAAAAGAATTTTGAAAATCGGTCCATACACGGCTGAATTATCGTCTAACATACAAAATAATAATAAAATATTATACAGCCGAATACATAACCGCCTCCTTTTTTGGAAGTCGGTTAACAAAATATGCGATGCGACCGTGCTGCTGGCGCTGACGACCGGCTCGCTTCCCGCCCCCCGCGCGCCCCACACCCGTGCACCCTAAAAGGCCCCAGTAGGATCTAGGCGGTGTCCTGATGTAAGAAAAATTCTGGACGCAAGATGATGCTCGTAGAGAACTGAAAAAAACTTTTTGTGTATATTCGGGGAGACGCAATATAATCGGTAAACTAAATGCTCAATATACGGTACAAAATATACGCTTCTCAGTAGCGCCCTCGAAATTCCACGCGGCCGATGGCTGAACTACGAAATACGCTGAAAATCATTCTAGTGATGAAATTGAGTCCATGCCAATTTTTTGCCTATGCATTCTAATGATGAAAAGACACCCTTGGACGAAAAATGAGGGTCGGTTAATCTTGCGTCCGTATACCGGACGCAACAAGTCGGTCGGACGCGGCATCATTCGTAAAAATCGCCATGTAGGACGCAACATGATTCGCAAGATGCATATATATATATATATATATATATATATATATATATATATATATATATATATATATATATATATATATATATATATATATATATATATATATATATATATATATATATATATTTATATATATATAAGCCCTTGACTAGAGGCCAAGAGCCTTTTGTCAAGATGCATTCGATAATTTCCATGGCAAAGTTCAAAAACAAAATGTATGGAATTTAAAATGAGGCATCGCAAGCGACGTGTCATTTAACGATGACTTGTGTCAAATTCCATACATTTTTGATTTCGATTATCGATTGCATCTTGACTAGAGAACCTTGTGACGTCTCGCAAATCAGTAGGTATACGATGAACTTTACCCTCGGTTGGAACAGTTTTACTGCGAGTCTTTGGAAAAACGCGTTTGGGCTAGTAATAACTAGTTTTAACTGATATTAAATTTTGAGCCTTAGTTAATTCTAGTTTTAACAAAGGTGCTTAGTAAAAACAAGTTCTAACTAGGGAAAACGCGTTCTATCTAAAAACTAGTTTTAACTGTAACATATACATATTTAAGTATAATAAACGATTTTCTAAATACACGTTATGGTAGTGCATATTTTATACGGTACTACCTATACCAAACAAACATTTTTTTCTGTCTGTCTGTTTGTTCCGGCTATCTCTGAAATCTAATCTCTGAAACGGCTGGACCGATCGAAGTCAAAGTCAAAAAATTTTATTCAATGTTGGTATTTTTATACACTTATTGAACGTCGGTATACATGATGCCTACCACCGGTTCGGGAACTAGCCCGGCGAGAAGAACCGGCGTAAGAAACTCGCGCGGGGCCATCTTTTACCAAAAAGATGGAAAATTGTTCTTTTAAAATAAAAAAATGTATAACAATGTTATGACTAAAACTATATAACTAGAATACAATAGTATATGGAAGTAGCCTTGCAGGGGGCCACCTCATTCCCAAGGTGTGCTATCATGCATGAAATCATTAAGTTTATAATAAGCTTTACTACACAAACGTTCTTTGATTACTTTTTTAAATTTATTGGTTGAAAATTGATGATCTTGACGGGACTTTCACTGACAGATAGCTACTTTTATCTTAGGAATCCGTTTAAATAGAAAGGAATCCGTTTCGATTAATACTTCTACGCAAACGAATTCGCGGGCAAAAGCTGGTTATAATATAAAACAGACCTGCTTATTTTAGTAACTTTAACATTTAACAGAAGTAGCCTTAACGAACAAAAGTTTCTTTTCAAAATTATGTCATACTAACAAAGGCAAACTTGCGTTGCTAACAATTTTAAAGAACCCCTTTTAGTAGCTTAAGGAACATCAAAAACTTAAAACTTTCTAATTGAGAAGTTTCCGCAGGAGTAAATAAGGGCTGGATGCGATTACAAATAAGGTCAGGCGTACACTGGTCGCGGAATTTAGTACTTACGACTTTTAACCGCGGATTTGCTAAGTTTTCTTCTGGGAGTTTTACTATTCATTTCAATGGTATTTTATTAAGTTAACCGTTGCACATTATATTAAATATACTTGTATGTAAAGCCAATATAATATTGTTATTACCTGACTGCGGCGAAGCCAAATTTAAGGCAGTACCTATATGTGATATGTACGTATGTTTTTTCCACCGTTATCGCCTAATCTACTATTCTGATTCTTGTGAAAAGATTCATAATGTAATAAAAATAACACCCCACATCGATCTCGGTGACGATGTCCGGTTTCATTGAAACCAGGTAAGTTACGCAGAAGTAATTTTACAGCGCCCAAGTGTGTGCGCAGTACACAAGAGCACTCTCTCTTCCTTTAATCTTATAATCGAGTGGGATGGAAAACCGACACGACTGACGAGAGATCAGACGCAGGTCCGACTTTTTACATGCCCATCCGACGCATGGATCATCTTTTTTGTCAGACAATCAGGTGATCAGGATGCATTGTCCTAATCAAACTTGGAAACAACATTTTTTGTTGTTCTAATGCGGGAATCGAACCCACGACCTCCGAGTCGAGAGCCAATGCTCTAACTACTAGACCACGAAGGCTGTTTCATAATATAACAGCCCGGGTAACATAGGCTAACTTACGTAGTCACTAGTCGGGTTATAATTATTTTCTTATAAAAAATTAAATTATTTTGTTACTCTTTTACCTAAAACCGCTTATGTTTTTACCGTCATAACTCATAATACACTTTTTTATATTCTCTGCTAGTTAAATGTTCATGAGTAATTTTTGTAATTTTATAATATTAATATTGGAAACAATCGACAATATTCAAACGCGGCGAAACTATCGCAATCGTTCGAATTCGCCGAATATCCCTTAACATATTTCCGATTTTCGGAAGTTTCATTTGGGTCAGCATTATAGGTCAGGAGGAAAATAATAATAAAGTTCTAACTTTCTGATTTATTACATCTAAGCACTTATTATTATGCTCCATTTTATATGACTATTCGTTTTTAGCTACTTCGCTATCGTATGAAAAAATATAAAGTTTAATTATGTATGTTTTTTTGTCTTTTGATTGTAGGGTGTGATTAAGAGTCTAAACTCTAAAATATGAAACCCTACAAACAAAACAGGCGAGAAAGGCAAATCGTTATTCTTGGAATGGTAACTAACCATTTTAGCCATCATTTAGATGTTTTTACACAGTTCCACCACTTTTTTACGATGTATCAATGTGCGAACCACATTATTGCATTTATTTATTAAAATTAATAAATTTTAATAATCTATCTATATTCTATATCTATACTAATATAATAAAGAGGAAAAGTTTGTTTGTTTGCATTGAATAGGCTCCGAAACTACTGGACGGATTTTGATGAAATTTGCCGCAGATATAGAGTAGACCACGGGGAAGGACTTTGCATAGGTATTTTTCATAAGACGTAGGCATCTACTTAGGAAGGATTTTTCAAAATTCAACCCTTAAGGGGTAAAATAGGGGATGAAAGTTTAAAACCTAATTCACGAGGGTGAAGCTGCGGGAAAACGATGCTAGTATTTCATTAGTTTAATCATTAACATAGCCTTTCATCCTGTAATATAGAAAAGTACCTACTTTATAAGGAATCTTCTTATATATAAAAATGAATTGTTGTTCGTTAGTCTCGCTAAAACTCGAGAAAGGCTGGACCGATTTGGTTAATTTTGATCTTAAAATAATCGTATTAGTTCAAGGAAGGTTTTAACTGAGAAGTTTCAGTTCATAGTTAAGGCAGAGCATTGTTTTTCGGGACAACTAGTAATTAATAAATTACCTTCACTGAGTAAAAGTGGAGTATGCTCAATACAGGATGATTATATACCGTTACAGGAGAAATAGTTTTAGGAGTTTTACATTAACAAAAGAATCCATCCATATACAAAACCAAATGTGACAAATCTATGTATGTAAAAGTTATGAAATCTTGAAAATATCATAAATAGAGGTCACCTTACCGACGCAGATATCATTAGGGTGACAATATATTACCTATAATGATTTTAAATCTGTAATACGGTGTTGTAAAAACATGTTTACCAAGAAACAAGAAAAAAATTGAACTAAATATGCACTCTATTTCTTAAAACTATTATACCCTATTTTTACTGAAGCTAAATAAAAAATCACAAGTAAAGTAACGAAATGTTTAAAAGTATATTACTTTCATGTAATAAATAACTAGGTATTTCCTGCAACCCTTATAGAATCACGAGAGCCTGAACGAGAATTCCAAAAATCCTTTCTCAGCTCGCCTACGTTATAACGGGAATTTCTGTGTAAAATGACTTGAGATCTATGTACATTCACAGGCAATAACATAGATACATGGCGTATAATAAACGTGTCATGAAATTGTAAACTATTTCAGAAATACATGCATATCTATCTACTAGCTTTTGCCCGAGACTTCGTCCGCGTGGAGTTCGGTTTCCATACAAAATTTTAACCGCTTTTTCACCTCCTTAGGAGGCGAATTTTCAAAAATCCTTTTTAGCGTAATGACGTAGGCATCCTACGTCATTACAACTATCTGTGTGCCAAATTTCAGCAAAATCCGTTCAGTAGTTTCGGCTGTGCGTTGGTAGATGAGTCACTCAGGTTTGCCTTTATACATTTATATAAAAGTTTAGGGACCTTATCACGCGGGTTTTCACACGCGTGCCGGTTTCGATCGCACTTGTCCACACGCGGATGATATGATGTTCAGTCCACTTGAAAGGACCTAAGGGCCCTTTTTCTTGCTTTGTCTCCTTAATTAAGGGCTTTCGCACAAAACAGCGAATAGGTGCGATGCGATTTCGCAACGCAAAGATCTGCGATGGGAATACTAGCTGGATTGCAATGAGTGGATGCAATCATACTTCAAAGTCCTTCAGCCGTAGGAAGTAAAAATCCAGAACTTATATATGTCACCGTAAAATTGTAAAAACCGTTAGATTGTAAAAAAAACTAACGAGATTGTAAAAATATGTCGAAAGATTCAAAACTATATATTTATAATCTAACGAAAATTATTGTGTTAAAATATGTCTATATTTTCCTCTTGACTTCTTGCTTCCGTCTATATATTCCTGATATTCTGTCTAGAATATCAGGAATATATTATAGCAAGAAGTCTATCAAAATTTTACAATTTCACTAGTTTTATTATTATTACAATCTAACGGTTTTTACTATTTTACGGTGACATATATAAGATAAGAGTCACAAAACTTGAATTATTAATAAGAAAGGAACAACAAAGATAAAAGACAACAACGACAAAGACAAAAACAACAACAAAAAAGAAGAGCTGGAAATGTGCTCGCAGGATTGCATGTTGCAATAAGTTGTGCGAATTCGTAGACTTTTATATAACGTCGCATCGAAGTTGTGTGCTAACCTTTAGCTATTAATTCATCTTACAAAAGGGATAGAGCCCTTTAAAATTTTGCCTATAAATTGGGTTTTTGTCTCAGCCATCGATGACGTCATTACCATATCAAGGGTCCATGACGTCACTTCTATGCAAACTGTTAATTACGTCATCTCCATTCCAATTTCGGCCGCATGCATACTTAATGCCAAGTGTTACAATATATTATACCTATCCGTTCAAGTACATAGTTAAGTCCGAAATTCGATACAGACATTTTCTGATAATATTTTCGATTAATTTATGACATTAATCGAAGTTTCATTTTGACTGCCTCTTTGGCTCAGTGGCTATTGCGTCGGCGCGTTCAAGCCGGAAGTCACGGGTTTGAATCCCGTCGAGGAAACAAAAAGTTTTCTATGTTCTTGGGTCATGGATGTGTATTATAATATGTTTATCATATAACAAAAATTTAAAATATATTACATTGTATAGGTAGTAGTATAGTAAAGAAAGTGCTCCGTGGCCTAGTGGGTAGACCGTTTGATTCGCACTTGAGAGAGTGCAGGTTAGATTCTCAAGTTGTGGCGTGTACCAATGAGACTTTTTCAGATCTCAAGTACATTATATGTACGCTCTAACGGTAAAGGAATATATCGTAAGGAAACCCGCACATGGTTGGCCCTAGACGTATTGATCAGTCATTCCTATGGACTAGGCTGACTGTGTTGTGAGAATGCCGTATGTGCTTAGGCAACCATACGACATGACATTTAAGAAAAACCGGCTACCTAGGCACTACAGTATTTCAAGGGTAGTTATTTCGCACGCAGAATACTGTATAAAACATCTATTAACGCATGAAAAGGCTTAAGTTATTAAAGTATAAATATACCTCCCGTTGTCTGGTCCCCAAACCATAAGTTCTAAGGATACTTACCATGAGGCCAGATTAACGTGGTGTGAAGCGTCCATAGATAATATTATTATTTATATAATCATAATATAGAAGTATTCTTCTTATAAAGTTACCCTAAATCATTGTTGTATACCTACCTCTAATCTCTATACATAATAATACCTATTAATGCGAATGAATCCTCGTTTTATTATTACTACAAAGGAAAATGTCTATAATCATGAAGTACTCTTTAGAATTACATTTTTTGATATTATTTTATCTACTATAATTCAGATAAATCTGATAGTACCTATTTCCAAGCCCCTTTTCCGGATTACAGACGTAAAAAGCTTATTACAAAATATATCCCATACCTGAAATTTCTCTTAATACCTAATTATTAAATATTGTATAATATTCTGATTAATAATAACGTGTTTAATTAACAAATTTATTGTTAACGTCAGTGGCTATCAATTGTTTTCCGCGTGATTGGGTTTTAATGCAATTACGTTGATAACAAATACCTACTATCATCAGCTGAGTTTAGACAGGACGCATTCATTATCAGCTCAGCTTCTCGAAGACTTGAGCTTTACGGCCGATTACGAGACTCTACTCAATTTAAGAAGCTCTCAAACACATGTTGTCACTTTTACTTGTCAGAACGACAACAAGTAACTTTAGATCCTCTTTATTCGAGAAGCGTCTTAAATTATTAATTTATGAAGTACGAAATTGTCTCATTATAAAGCTGATGTAAAACATTAAAATTTCATAAAACGTATTTATCATAACATCGCATCACTTTAAGATCTTTCACATCCAAAGAATAATCTTTTGAAAATGAATAAAAATGTATTTTCCCAAACGGCAGCTGGCTTGCAGCAAAATTACAGCAACATTTCTTTACAATATTCCTGCGCGTTTAAACTTTGTAGTTTGAACTTTACGATCTTGGTTTTACATCTGTAAACTTGTAAATATGAAGGAAGGTGCAAATATGTATTTAAGTTGAGTTTATTAGTATTTAAATTTATTTGTAAAATATATACGGTAAATTTTTGAACTACACTATACTATAGGCAGGTAAGGAATAGCAGAAGGCGCAAAAATATCTACCAGATACACCTAATCTTTTTACTAAAATTTGCAACCAATTCTGCCCATTCTCTTAAACGAAATAAAACTCAATGTACGAGGACGCGATGCAAAGCACTAATCTACTTACCGCTGCACCACAGCTGGGCGACCAATTTTAATACTATACTAAATAATAAGTCCGACTTTGACATCGATCTATTCCACACGAGTTAATGACAGCGAGATGGCATTTAGGCAACTAATTCTTGATTCCTAATAATTGAAATTAGATGTTGTCCGTGAGAAAATCCTGCGAGAACCGTGCATTTTTGCGTGATAAGAAGTCCTTTCCTCTGTACCTGGTCTACTCTATATCTGTTACTTTATATAATTTTTTCTCAAAATCGACCCAGTAGTTACGGAGCGTAATCATTGCAAACAAACGAATCTTTCCTTTTTATAATATTGGTATAGATAAAATGTAATACAAATTTTCTGTTTTACAGTCCATTATAGCATACCATGGTCCATTTTGACAGCATCTAAAACTACCTAAGATATCAGGAAAGTAAAATAATTGTTCTCAAGCGGTGTACCTTCATCTAGGCCACAGATGCTCAGTTCAACTTGCACACACAGTTCTTGTAAAGCCGATAATACGGTTTAGCATTATTCCCTGTGTAATATTATTCTACGGCCCGTGTCAATTGTTTGTAGTGGTACCTATTGTGTGTTGGGAACACGCTGAAACCGCTTTGAGCACGACACACGTGCTGAATGGGGTAGGTGAAAACGTATTTAGCATTATCTTTTATAATGAAAGGGAAACTTTCCAGCACTAAAACATATTCTTTTTTGTTAGTACTGGAAGTATTCGCAATAATAACTTTATTGTATTATAAAAACTTTATCCCGACGTATTTTATTTATACTATATTTATAGCATAAGTTACCCGGGCTCTTATTACGAACCTATTGACATCTCATTTATTGAAATCCGATCAGTACATATTGTAAACATACATACATACATAGACTGCTAAACGCGTTACCCTTCCTTTTGGCTTAGCCGTAGTCGGGTAAAAATTGTCTACACGTAACGTGACGTAGTCCGTAGGACGCTAAAGTAATTAGTATCTATCAAAATATTAAAATATAACTAGCTGATCTAGCAAACATTGTTCTGCCATCCGAAAATAATTTCCAACATATTCTCAGATCTGCCGAATTTACACAAAAAAAAAATACAACGGGTTGCACTCCAGTGCCGGCAGAAGTGAAAACTTGAACATTAAATAAATTGGAAAAATCACTATCTAGGTTAAAAGATGCGAACTAAATAGTTTTATGCTATTGTCGCTTAAGGGAACTAAGAGCAAACAGTAATTGCAAGTTGCATCTTACGAATTTTCGGTCAGGTCGCGTGTCCTGAAGCGAGTTTAACATTTTTTACCCATCCCAAGAAAAGTGCACAACGCCGCTAAAGGAGTTTTTACTTCAAAAAATTATAATAATCGGTCAAGGCGTTTTGGAGGAGTTTAGTTACAAGCACTGTGACACGAAAATTGGTACAATAATAGACAGGCATAGAATTAAATCTCATACATTTGAATAAACGTACCCAAAAATAGTTCCCAAAATATATTTCAGACGCCAAGAAAAAAGACGTTATATCAAACTGTCAGGCCTCTTCATCAAAATAAAGACAACAAATGAAGACTAATAAAGCCTTGACGAAATTTATTCATGAAACTGTCCGGCAAATTCAGCTGACTATGCCTTTGTCGTATAAGTGCATTAACATCGAAAGACCGTGTTGAACTGAACACTCATAAAATTCTAGAGTTTTCTCGAAAACTCTAGAATTTTAAGTTTAAATGAAAAAAATTGAATGACAGAGAAAACGTATATTAATTCACGGTTAGAACTTCCTCATATTTTGTTTTTTATTTTCCTTGCTTATTTTTAAAGTCGAGAAAAAGTAACATGACCAATTTCATAAGTATTCAAAATCAGAACTAAAAGATTGTTTGATTATCGGTTTCGAATATTGGTTTATGCCTATTGAACAATGAAGTAGTATCTGTTTGAGATTTAAGTATTAAAACTCGGATCTAAACAAATAAACGATAAACGTTTCGAATGAAATGTATAATTTGAACTAATTCTTCAGATTGAATAAGTTGAGTTATCTTATTGTGTGGGAACCCGTCTGTCGAGCGCTCTTACCGAAACAATGGGTATCTATAATCAATATTACAAGTGTCCCACTTATCTCAATAGTATTTAAGATAGATTTTATGTTAATAATTTTAACTAGCTGGCCTAGCTGGTGCCCGCATCTTATAGAAATCTAGATACTATTAATGGAAACTAATCCTATTTTTTACTGTTCTCGATTCTACTTTGCTCGTTTCTACTAGATACCTGGGGCGACTCGTCAAAATTAGCCATTTTTCTCTGAAAGCTTCTCAAAAAAAAAACCGCCTTACAGCTAGCGCTAAACGGGGGTTCAAATATTTTGACTAACAAAACGAGCTATCAGAAAAGTGAATTTTCAGAAATTTTTCTCAGGATCCTAATTGTCTATTGTGGGCACCAATCGTGGCAATAGCGCATGCAAAATATAGTCAACTTTTCCGCAAAACGTTGTTTTCCTATATAGTCATGTTTTGCCAAAAAATTGACTCAATTTCGCGTGAGCTAAAGTTGATAATTGGAATGGAAGCTGTGGAGAAAGGAGACAATTTAGTTGCCAGTGCGCGCACTGCTTAAAGGCTGAATACTGGAACGATAGTTAAATTAAGTGACGCTCAAGTCACATGCTGTCCTTGTCATTTCGGCTAGAAGAGACAGCGACAGCCTGGGTGTAGGAGTCCTATTAAATTTGATTAGCGTTTCAGCATTCAGCCATAAGTGTATGAACATGATAAACATTCAATACTAGCAGTAATTTCCCACGCACTCGCCCGCGTAAAATTAGGTTTTAAGCTTTCATTCCCTATTTTACCCCCTTGGAGGTTGATTTTTTAAAAATCCTCCCATAGTGGATGCCTACGTCATAGGTTAAATACGTGTGCGAAATTTCAAATTTCTACTTCTATTAAGGGTTTGGCCTGTGCGTTGATACATCAGTCAGTCAGCTTTGCTTTTTATATATATATATATATATATATATATATATATATATATATATATATATATATATATATATATATAGTAGCTGTTGCCCGCGACTTCGTCCGCGTCAACTGATGGCGCAATAATGCATTAATTTCGGCCAAATTTGATTACCATAAAAAAGGTTATACTGAGTCAATCTTAAAAGATAGACATAATATACTATCGAGGACAGTTTTTTAGATCATTTAAAGGGGAATAATACTTTTCTACATATTTTTTCTGTAACTTGAACCATTTACGCAGCGCACGCAACGAAAACCCTTTAAAGATGAATAATTTTTCCCATTTTTCTATATTTCCACTGATTCTTCGCTCCTATTGGTTGCAGCGTGATGTTAAATAACCTAAAGCCTTCCTCGATAAATGGACTATCTAACACAAAAATATTTTATCAATTCGAACCAGTAGTTCCTGAGATTAGCGCGTTCAAACAAACAAACTCTTCAGCTTTATAATATTAGTATACATAGATAGATCATCGACCTCGCAAATAGACTGAGCGAAGGAATTTCATTATGTTTACATATTTTTTTCTCTAGTTCAATATAAAGTCTGTCCTGAAGTTCGATGACCCCTGATCTTGCATGTAACTTTGTCCTTGTTGTATGTACGTTTACCGTACCTATTTATTCATTTTAATCGGTACTGAGTGTAAAATTTTCTTATAATACGTAGGTAACACTGAAAATGTTTAGAACTAGCCAGTTAGAAACATTGCTAATAAAAACTTATTTTGAATTTCAATTTTAGAACTCTTTGGTAACCTAATGTAGTATATTATATTGCATTCATTTGTCATTTGTTTTTGTGAATTGGCGGCAAATCTAAAACTCTTGTCACACGTGAAAATGAACCTAACACGAGAAAATTTGCGGTCAATGATTTATTATGACTTTCGTTGTGGGCTTACTCAACAACAAAGCTTTGATAGGCTACGATAAGCATTTCTCAATGAAGCCCCATCCCGTGCCACTATTTAAAATTGGTTTAACGAGATTAAGCGTGGACGTAGCAATCTCAATGATGATCCGCCTGAGGGACGTCATTTAACAGCGACTACTGAAGATAACATCAGTGCTGTGCGACGCGTGATAGAGGAAGGTAAGAGAGTGACCTATCAGCAGATACGGGCAGGCCTAGGCATTGGTATGAGTTAAGTTAAAAAAATATTACACGAACATTTAGGTGTCAGGAAGCTTTGTACCAGATGGATTCCCCATACTTTAACCGACGACCAGAAACTCTTTCGCATGGACTGGGTCGCCAAAGTTCAACGGCGGTGACTCCAATGCTGTATTTGATATCGTCACAGGTGATGAAAGCTTATTGCTACGAACCCGAAACCAAAAGACAATCAGCTCAGTGGGTGTTTCCTTTCGAGTATCGGCCGACTAAGGTAAAGAAAGGAAGAAGTCAAGGAAAAAAGATGATAGCCTCATACTTTGGTCGGAAAGGTCATTTCACGACAGTTGTGCTAGAAGATGGAAGGACAGTTACTGCAGACTAGTATGTCAATCGCTGTTTGCTTGTTGTCTTGGAAAAAAATCGACAGCAGCGCCCTCAAAGCAGGATCCTCCTTCACCATGACAATGCTTCAGCGCACTCCGCAAAACGGACTGTTGAATATTTGACTATGGCAGGTGTCGAGATAATGAGTCATCCGCCATACAGTCCTGACCTGGCGCCCTGCCACTTTCATTTATTCCCAAGAACTAAAGATAAAATTCGAGGTATTCGATTTACGAGCCCTGAAGATGTGGTGAAAGCGTACGAAAATGCCATAGAAGAGACCCCTAAAAGGAAGAATGGGCCCTCTGCTTTTCTCAGTGGTTCCATCGAATGCGACGATGTGTAGAGAGGAACGGAGATTACTTCAATAAACAATAAAAGTATTGGTAACTTTCTACATTAAGCCGTTTTTCATTTTCTTAACATTTTCAGTGTTACCTAGGTATTTTATTAACGGGTTAAAATACGCTATTTTAGTCAAAAAAGTTTTTTGTTTCACTGAAATGTACAGTTGGGGAAATTTAATGTGTAACAAGTAGGCAAAATTCTTCATTTTCTTTATGATATCGACCAGGAATCGAACAGATTGATTGCCTGATGGTAAGCGATTACCGCCGCCCATGGACACTCACAACACAAGACGAGTTTACACTTGTAACTCCTCTGGTGTTGCACACTTGCGTTTCTAGTCCTCAAAACCCCTCATTGGGCTTTCGGTAACCTTATTCGAAACACAACGCAAGTATGTACTGTACGACGTAGATACGTCTAAAATTAAAATATTCATTCAGGAGGCATTAAAAATGCATATTTTCATGTTCGCTGTATCTCTAAAAATATGACGTATTAGAAATAAAATGTATGCAGATTGCACTGAAATTAGTTCAACATGACGTGATAAATTTATTAATTTTAAAATTTCTTGTATCTAGACGAACGGTTATTGCTTGCATCCGATTAATATTTTTATTTCTTGTCATCATCATTATATCAGCATGATTATCTAAGCTATATTTAAAGCTAAAACTAATACTCCTTTAGAAATAATGTTCAAACAAGAATATAGTACATACTGTGATAAAATATTACGTCGCCCTGTAGTCGAAATTCGACCATAATAATTTATATTTTTTGTTGAACTTTGCTTTCGTTAATTTCATAAATAAAGACTAAAAATATTTCTTTGCTTTATTTTTTCCTCTCAATCAGGTCTTTAATTATAAAATAATCACATTTAGTAAATAAAAACATAAATAAATATTATTATATGAACACAATAAATGTCTAGTCTACTACATGGGTGTGCTGCACCTACGTTACGCACGATGTAACACATTAACCTTACGCTTGCCGGGTTAAGCTACTATTTACTTAAATACCTATCTTAATCAATTTATTCCGTTTTAGAATTGTTTTAAATGATATAAGCCGCCGAGTTAGCAGTGCAGTCCTTAACACTCTAGAGACCAACTCGCAACTTCTTCACCAACTTCAGGTACATTAGCAAATACAACTTTGAAAGGGAATTCGAAATTATAAACTAAGGATCATTCACACGAAAATAATAAGATACGCGACGTGGCGCTCTATTTTTAAAATTGTGACTCAAAATTAATCTTTATTTACTACGCAAGAAGATACACGTTTAATTGCAAGAGTTCGAATGTCAAAGTGCACCGCTCTGCATAGCCCGGCTTTATTGCCGCTCTTGCCATGAAACGTGATCATCGCCGCATGCCATCTGCGATCAAACCTGCAACCTTTTGCCTGCAACAAGCGACTATCCACTAATCCAGGTACGCTGTATATTGGGTCGTTAGTCGTTTCACACCACGAGGATTTGAACCGCAGTGTGAATCGCCCCAGCACTGTTTCTGGATTGTTCAATTCGCACCGTGGTTCGAATCGCCCAAGAAGTTTTTAGAATGGGTCGATTCGAACCGCAGTAGAAAACGTTCCTTTTTGAATTAATTTTAAACGGTAAAATAATATGCCTAGTACAACCATACACAAAATAACAGAAAAGTACAAAATGAGTTATAAAGTTAGTTGTCATTTCCCTGTTTACTGACCTAGTTTAGTACGGTGGTACAAGTTCGATTTAGTTTTTTTCGAAATTGTCCTAAACTTATCACGTAATATTTAGCGAATATCTATTTAAATTAAGCTACCTTAATTCTTATTTTATAGTGTTTCATTTTTAACACAAAAATTTAAAAAACACAAAATAATTTGAAATGAATTCATCCTATTTACTCCAATATAATTGATTTTCACAGCTTCCTTACGATCGGATGAGTATAATTGCTTTACAGTTTACAAATATCCAATTACAACACACAAGCGTTTCGCAAAATTTATGTATGAACTTTGTAATAACATCGTTATGACGTCATCTAATCTTATTTTCTCCCGAAATTGATAGCTCTAAGATACCCATTTCACGACTCTAAGAGCGTTTTCATATAAGCCGATTCGATATATCGGTGTTGGTGGCCGATACGACATCGGGGCAAGTAAAATGTATGAAATATGTATAATGCGATTCAAATGAGAATAGGAACGTCAATGATCTCTATCTGTCAAATGTCACTTGAAAAGTACGGTTAGCAGAAAAACTTATTTGCCAATAATAATAAATGGTGCAAAACATTTGCAACCGCGATTGCCATAAATAAAAGAAGAGGAATAATAGTCTTACATCGAATTTAAATAATAACGTTAAATTATCTAAACATTAAATTATAATAATACATATTCATAATTCGTTTTTAAAATCATAAATTAACATTTTGTTTTTCATTGTTGGTGCAAGGCAACTTGCCAAAATTATATTGTTTTTGTTATTGTCATACTCATTTTGCTCGAAAATGTGTCAAACGAGGCGCTGTGTTACATAGACGACGATGACTACTCGGACAGTAATACAGAGATAAGCTAAATTGAAGAGCTAGATTCAGATTACATTTTTTTCACTCAATTTTGTAAATAAATTATATTAAAAGAAAAAAAACTTTTTTTGCCCACCCTACCTAATTGGGTACCCAATTGGGTAAAATTGACAGCTATGACGTCACAATATGGCGCCGACTCGATCCTATTCTCATTTGAATCGCACTATACCTACCTTTCATATTGAAACGATATCTTCAATACAAATAAATATAAAATTGAAGTATCTGTTTGTAATTTTAAATTAACAGCTTTTCAAGAAATGCATACACTATTATGAAATTATATACGTAAATTTTTAAAATTGTTGTCTTTCCGTCTGTTTATTCCGGCTGATCTATAAAACGACTGGATCGATTTTCACGGGACTTTCACTGGCAGCACTTTTATCTTAGAGTTCCGTTTAAGAATAATGGTCTCTTTCCGTTAATTCTACGTAAATGAAGTTGCGGTCATCAGCTAGTTGGTCATACTTCTGTACGACCCGATATCATATCGGTCGCTGATATTGGTATCAGTGATCGGGTTCTGTAAAAACGCTCTAAAATGCTGAAATGTCCGCAAAATTTTCAGTCGAAATAATTTATTGGGGTTCAAGTAAGACGTTTAAATATTTAAGGTTTGTGGATGCTTTATATTATTATGTTACCCAGTTATGAGTTACGTTGTCACGTTTTCGTTAGTCAAAAGTGGGTAATGTAGTAGTAGGATAAAGCGGCACTTTATCCGGGTTTATGGTTATAACATTCTTATTTAATGCAAATGGTTTTATTTTACGTGTAAGAATAGTTTTTTAATTATTAAAACTAAAATTCGACTACGTAAGTTTAATATAGCCTATGTTACCCGGGCTATTATTACGAATATATTGACACCTCATTCATAAATATCAGAAGAGTAGTTTAGGTACTACGGTAGAAGAAACATACATATACTGCTAAAATCATTCTTCCTTTTGCCTTCGCTGTAGTCGGGTAAAAAGGTACCTTTTTAACGAAGTTAACCATAAAATACATAAACTATAGAATTTAATATGTTAACAACTATAGAATATTATGTTAACTATATATTGGTATTTAGCACAAAAATGTTTTACCTTTTTCGGCAGAAAGAATACATTTAAACAAAAGTTAACACTAGGTACCTTAAAATTATTACTACGTTTAAATCGATTTTTACCCGACTGCGAACAAGTCAGAAGGAAGAACGAACAGTTCATTACCCATGAATGGCAGTCTCGGTATGTATGTTTGTTCCATCACAGCGCCTAAACTTCTAATCTGAATTTCATAAATAAGGTGTCAATAGAAAAAACATAGGCTACATAATTTGCGTAGTCTACAGGTAATTATTGTTATCTTTTTGATTATTTTCAGCTCTTAACTTATTAAGTTATCTGTCAATCAAAATAAAGGTGATAAAGCTATCAGAGGGAACAGCATATACAAGGTGTAACAAAAATAAGTGATAAAACTTAAGGGTGTGTTTGTGTTCCTTATAGAGAGTTCACTGTGAAAGTAGCAGCGCTGAAAGAGCAAAAAATTTTTTTGCGATTTGTATGGGAAAGCGCTCCAGCGTCGCGAGTTTCCCCATACAAAAGTGAAAAAAAAAATTGCTCATTCAGCGCTGCTACTTTCACAGTGAACTCTCTGTAAGGAACACGTACACACCTTAAAGTATTATCACTTATTTTTGTTACACTATGTAGATCTTAAAAGCACGAGGTAGTTAAACCCGTGAATTTTCTGTCGGTCATAACTTAAACATTTTACAAGGCACCGCAGCCGTAAAAGAGGACCGCAGTAATAAATTTCTTTATAAATTCTTTACGTCAACGTGTCCACGTTAAATTTCTCGCAAATCGTAAAACTTCGTTCGTACTCCTCAAAATATATCTACTTAGGTGGCTGTTTAAATTAGTTATGTAAGGTTTTCAAACCCTTGTACTCTAGTTTTATTTAGGTAATTTTGAAACTCAATATTTTTTTCGTAATTACATACGTTATACCTATAACATTTTTTTTTTTATAAAACTAGGTGGCAAACGAGCAAACGGATCACCTGATGGAAAGCGATTACCGTCGCCCATGGACACCCGCAACATCAGAGAAGTTGCAAGTGCGTTGCCGGCCTTTTAGGAGGGAATACGCTCCCTTCTTGAAGGTTTGCAGGTCATAATGGTCCGGAAATACTGCTGGCGACAGTTCATTCCAGAGTTTTACAGTGCGCGGCAGAAAGCTTCGGGTAAAGCGCACGGTGGAGGACTGCCACTCATCAAGGTGATGAGGATGATAATTATTTTGTCGCATGGAGCGGTGGCGAAAAGTTGCAGCAGGTATAAGTCCGAACAATTCCTCGGAGCACTTCCCGTAATATAACCGATAGAGGATGCAGAGCGATGCTACATCTCTACGTAGCTCTAAGGAGTCAAGCCTGTTTGAAACACTATGGCAGTCGACAATTCGAGCGGCCCTACGTTGGAGGGAGAAGCTAGTACTTTGGTGCCCCTGCCCAGAGATGAGAACAGTATTCCATGTGAGGCCGAACCTGCGCCTTATAGAGTTGTAGGCGTTGGACCGGACTGAAATACTGCTTTGACCTGTTCAGAACACCAAGCTTCTTGGAGGCTAACTTGGCCTTGCCCTCCAGATGATATCGGAACTGGATCTCGCTCGATATGTTAACACCAAGCATACCCATAACTGTCTCCTCCAACATTTTGGAGGAGACAGTTATGGGTATGCTTTCAAAACGAGGACATACGACCATTGGCAACTTTTTAGCGGTGAACGCGCAAACTTGTGTCTTAGAGGGGTTGAATTGGACTAAGTTAAGTTTCATTCAGAGACCTTCTCCAATGAATTTTCTATTTGAGAGACAAGTTTGTTTCGACTCTCAATGACATTTTGCCGAGAGATTTTCGCGTGGCCGGTATATAAGGCATCACCCGTGCTGTCATCAATATATAAAAACAAGCTTCTTTGAAGGCTGGCACATATTAATTATTCATTTGTTGAACTTGAGTACTCGAGCCAACTGTTTACCCGGTATATCATAAAGAAAACAAAAATTCAAATTATATTGTAATAAAAATAGATTAATTAGTAGGGTAACGGCACTAGTCAGCCTTTAGTGGCGTTATTTGAAGCCGCTGACTACTGGTAAAAATAAAAACTTGGCTATAATCTAGTATTCGGCCAGGCTGGCTAAGCTTTGGCAAATTGATGAAATGGTAACCCCAGTAGTCAGCCACTTCAATCACACTTTAACTCAGTAAAACTATAATATTTTAGCTTGTACTACATCATAAAGTAATTGTCTAAATATTAGGTGTTAAAGTTAAAATTTCTTTATTACAACTATTTAGATTTTCGCAAGCACCCTAGGTTAAGAATAAATGGCCGCCATTACTTTTTTACATTTATCTTTTATGAAAGCATAACACATACAAAAGTGTTTTTGGTCATAATAGATCGAGGAAGCGAATTAACTTCATGTTAATTAGGTTAATCTGTAGAAGTATTAATTTGACATAAAATGCAGAAAAGACTACTGATCTGGGGCTGACGATTGGTGCCGTCATCGTTAGTTATATTCATTGAAAAAAGCCATCATTAACACAGATGAATAAATACTTACTACGTAATCATTAGTCATTACATTGTGCACAAGGAAACAATATCCTTTAACTGATTTCAGTAACTTCGGTTCATATAAGGTATATAGCAAAAAGTCAGAAACAAAATGAACTCAGCTATCCTAAAGAGTACTAAATAGGAAACACAAATAAGTAGATTGACATTACAGTCCTTACTAGGCCAGAATAATACATAGGCATTTGTGTATTTTATACATATTTGGCCCCAGTCCAAATAGGTTTTGGTGTTTGCGTCCGATTTATTTACGACGCGAAACGTTTATGCATTACTTTTAATGTGAGTAGAAATACAAAACATTTTTTCTTACATAAAATTCCTTCGATAAGAAAAATAAATGTCCTTAACTGCAGTACGTGTAACCCTTTCACGCGTTTTTTCATGGGTTCTCTCAATCGAAGTAGGTTGTATAACTAAAGAAAGCATTTGCTATGAAAAGAAATTCAGACTCGTAGGGATGTCACTATTATATCTGCAAAAATGTACGTGAAAATAGCCAATAGATAAAAACTAAAGATAGCCAATACCATAAAACATTATATTCCCCTCGAATCGGAAAGAAAAATAAAGTATGTATTTTTACCCTATTATTTTTTTTAACAATTTTGCACCTCGTGCATGGAATGACTTAATTGTGCGCTAGTTATTTCTAGTGCTATGACTTCGAAATGCATATTATAATTGCAAAACTACACGTAAAATCCTAATTCTTTTTACTTTTCTCAAGTATTATAATACGCAATTATTTCTTAATTTATTTCAAAAAAAAATTACATGTTGTCAAATACCCAATTAAAGAACCGCGAAAGCAAAAGATACCGCAACGACTGCAGACGTAACTGAACTACGTATTTACACGTGAAAGCGAGCGCGCGATTTTCATCTTATGCCTAGTCAAGTGGCAACTTGGTCGATAGTACGTTCCAGATGAGTGCTTATTATATTATTTCATGGTGCTACATAACAAGAGTTAAACAATATAACAACAGGAGTTAAACTATTGTAGCTAAGCTATGAAAGGAATTTCCGGAGTAATTTCTTGTTCACATCTGCCTTAAGGCAGTGAACCGTTTTTAATGTTAAGAAAATATAACGTATTATCTTAGTTCTAAGCAAGCATTACATATTAAATTTAAGACTATTTGAAATAACACTGGGCTGGAAGTAATTTGGACATAGTTCAAAGTATTTTGACTCAAAACCTATAATATCGTCGGTTTATTTGTTAATAGACAAAATATTATGTTTATTACCATGATGGAATTTTAAATTTCACTTTGATCGTCATTTTTTTTAGAGCACACTAGATGTTTTCCGCGACTTTGTGCGCGGAAAATCGTAAATTTTGCTGCAAAAAAAAGTAGCCTATGTCCTTCCACGTGGTCTACTCTATATCTGTGCCAAATTTTATGATTATCGGTCCTGTAGTTTCGGAGCTTATTCAATGCAAACAAAGTTTTCCTCTTTATAATATGAAGTATAAATTTGCACACACTAGAATAATGTCTGAATAATTCGTCTGATTTTATTATTAGCATTAGAAAAAACCTATTAGCATACTTACCTATTACCTATTATTATTAGACCCACAATACACACACGTCACACGCTTGTTCATGCGTATTTCCCAATAGGACCTACCTCCTATTCAGAAATACGCGAAATAATTAATAACTAGAGATCGCCCTGTGGCCGAAATTCGACCATAATTTCATGATCATATTTTAATTTTAAAGTTTCAATTTTTTTTAGGTTTCTTTTGCCTGTTAGATACGCAATAATATATATAACATAATATTATGGATTGGATTGTGCAAAGTGTGAAAGATAATTATAAGAAACACTCATTGACAATTGTCAAGACACAATTGTGTCAAACCTCCTGTATCAAATGTAGGTACAAAAATGATAGTATGAGTGAGGTAGTGTGTGTTGCAGATATTTTGATTAATTTCATATATTTCTAAGCATTATTTAAATAAATTTAAGTTTTTCACGCCTTCCTCAGCATTAACTTTAATTGTGCGAAATTTCAGACTAATCCGTTCGCACAATTCTTGTAAAATTGTACTTGAAAATTTTTGTACGTATTACATACATACATACATAATATAATCACGCCTTTTTCCCGTAGGGGTAGGCAGGACCGCCTCTTTCCCTTAGGGGTAGGCAGAGACTTCTTCCCACTTGCTACGATCCTTACATACTTCTTTCGCTTCGTCCACTTTCATTCTTACCATCCATTCCTCCTCTTACATTCAACATAGCCAAGCGTCTCTCCATGGTCCGCTTTTCGTCTCCGCGAGAAACGAGACGTGATGGGTGGCGAACCGCATCGCCGCCATTTTGGATAATTAAATTATTTTTGATTATCCATTGCGTTTCCACGAATTGCTGGAGAGGGTAGGAATAGGGAAAGGGAAGGATAGGTGGTGAGGAAAGGAAGATTGGTAAGTTAGAGTGGGAAATAGGGAATGTAGGATATTACCGCCCAGGAGGGCAAGGGATAGGACAGTAATAGCTAGGGAAGCTGGGGTCGCATACCCGTATACTATACCACAACTACCGGACAGGTAAGTTGGGAAGAGTATCCCATGACATATTTAAGAATCAAACGAACTTACCTTGTGAAGTTTGATTCCAATTATGCGAGGGTCTTAACCGAAGACGATTACATAATTTACTTGCAGCAGTACATGAGTAGGTGCCATCCTTATCACACATTTAGAGTAAGTAACGAGCTAGAAAGAGAAAACAACATACCTGTTTCATCCCACCACTCCCACGCCACCTGGCCGTGGGGGGTGGCGTGACAATTCATTATTTTAGAGACGTGAGATTTTGTGTTGTTATTGGCCATTTTATTTTTAAGATTAAAGTGGATCTGGATGGGATGGGACGATGTAATCGTCTTCGGTTAAGACCCTCGCATAATTGGAATCAAACTTCACAAGGTAAGTTCGTTTGATTCTTAATTATACTTCGGGTCTTAACCGAAGACGATTACATAATTTACTTGCAGATGTTTAGAGCTGCAGTTTTTATTAACATGTAACAGTATAATTATAATACAAAAGGTAAGAAGTAAAAATAAAATGTGTCACTCAATGTACTATGACTTTTAATACTTAAGTGAATACCTGGTCGATAAATTTCTAAATTACTAATTTGTTAATGAATATTAAATACTGCGTTAACAAAGTCATTTGGATTCGCATATTCGACTTCCCTGAAATAATATTTGAGGAACACATTAGATGAATCACTCCAGCCTGCAGCCTTGCGAACCACCTCTAAATTTACCCCGGACCTGTAGGCGGTAGATGTGGATGCCGACCTGGTGCTGTGGGCACCGAATATAGATATATCTATGCCACTATCTTGTAAGACCTTTTTTACCCAGTGTGATAGAGTCTGAGTTCCCACTTTGTTATGTGGTTTACGTATTCCTACAAAAAGATGTTCATCATTTTTTCGCAAATCCCGGGTTCTTTCTATATAGATATTTAAAGCTAAAGCTGGGCAAATACTAGGGTTTTCACGAATAAACGGTAATTTTATGAGTGGTTGGTGAGTTCCAGGTCTTGACGTCTTAATTAAGTCTGTAATTTTTATAACAATTGCATCTTCTTTAAAAACTAAATTTGGTAATTTAATTAAGCTAATTGTCTGCAATCGCTGAGCAGATGCTATACATAAAAGGGTACAAGTTTTATATGCCAGGTTAGATAAAGTGATCGTTTCGTATGGATACATCTTAGATAAGTAGTTTAAACCGACATTAGTGTCCCAAGTGGAATTGTATTTAGGTGTAGGGGGGCTAAGTCTGTATACGCCCTTCATAAACCTGTTAATAATATCATTTAAAGTAACGTTTGTACCCAAAATTATTGACAACGCTGATCTATATGTATTTAAACTACTATAACTAGCTCCTTCGTTAAATTTTTGTGTTAAAAATGACATTACACTATAACTATTAGCTTCAAAAATATTAATATTATTAATCATACAATATGACCACCAAGATTGTAAAGAGCTACTATACTGACGTAAAGTTTTTGGTGCAAGTGATGCCATCATTATTTCTAAAGAGGTAAGTGGTACGCCGCGCCGGATCATCGATTCCCGGATAATTTCGCTGCCACCAGGACAAGGTTCGTATGAAGTGGGTGGCAGGCCCTCTGAAAATGGATCCAGTTTCCAAGATGAGTATCTGGCGCATTTATTGTTTTGAGCACTTGCGAAAATGTCAAACTCAGGTTTACCTAACAATTCGGTTATTCGCACAAAGATCGTTTCACTGATTTCCCATTCCGTGTCTATATTAAATCGTCGAGATTCCCTGTCAGCTATAACATTATCCGAAGATTTTATATAGGAAGCGAATATAAAGATATTCCTATATTCACACCACTGCCATATATTTCGAGTTAATTCATTTAAGTGAGTGTGTTGAACACCGCCCATTCGATTTATGTAACTTATAGCAGTGGTGTTGTCGATTCTCAATAAAATATCACAATTGCGTAAGTCAGGAGTAAATATCTTAAGTCCGTAATAAGCTTTTAGTTCAAGCGTATTTATATGAAGATCTAATTCTGATTCAGTCCAGTTTCCATTCGCCCGCCGATCTCCGCATGCGACACCCCACCCTGTATTAGAAGCGTCACTGAATATTTCCAAAAGATAATTATTGCTTTTTCGAATTGGGCTAAATGATGAATGAATATTTTTTATCCACCATGAAAATTCATTTTTTAAATAATGTTTTATATTCATTTGTTTATTATAATCATCAGTAAAATTTAGTGCTAAGTATTTTTCACGTTCGAACAACTTAGTGTATATCCAGCCGTAACTTACGGCTGGGCATGCGGAAGTCAGCAGACCAATGAATTCTGAGAAATATCTAATAGTACATTTGTTTTTGCGCATGAACTCATTTTCTTCTCCTCTGGTAGGGTAATAGTCATGCGGTTGGTGTCCAAAAAAAAACCTAAGAATTTACAGGTGGTATTTGGTTCCATAACACTCTTTTGAGTGTTTATTACAAAGCCTAAAGATTCCAATGTTTCTCTGGTTTTTGTGACGTTAAAAACACATTCAGTATATGAACTACCAATGCATAGGACATCGTCTACATACGCCACTGATATTAATCCTAATGAGCGCAAATATTGTAAAACCGGTTTCATCAGTTTTGTGAAAACATAAGGTGCGGTGCAAAGGCCGAACGGGAGAACATTAAATTGGTATAATTGAGATTTCCATTCAAAACGCAACATCTTTCTATCTTCTTTATCGACTGCAATTAAGAAATAAGCGTCTTGTAAATCAATAGAACTCATAAAATAGTTATTTTGTAATAATTTTAGGGCGGTACGATAGTCCTCCATCTTAAAATGATCCGCCTTAATATACTTATTAAGCTGTTTTAAATTTAGAATAAATCTATGTGTCCCGTTCGGCTTAGGCACCGTGAAAATCGGTGAAAGAAATTGACCTTCACAATGTGTGCAAGGTGAAATGAAATTAGACTCTAATACCTAAGTCACAAATACAATTATCGATGATAGCCATTTGAGACTTAGAATTACAGGCACTATTTTTTGGTTTAACTGTTTGCACTGATTCTTCTTTAAATGGTATTTTATAACCTTCAACCCAGCTTAGAATAGTACAGTCATCAGTAAACTCAGTCCACTTATTATAAAAATACTTCAAACGTCCGGCAATGATAATTACCTGTGTATCTTCTATCGTCTCCTCGTTTGCTGCCGGGAGTAGCCGGTGTGACGTTGTCGGCCTCGCGCTGCAGCCTGGCGGTTGTCCCGCGGCGGCGGCGGCGGGGGCGGCGGCGGCCGGCGGGGAGCGGGGGCCGTCCGGGGCTCCGTCGCCGCCGCACGCGGAGTGCCCCTCGAGTTTAAAGTTCCTCTCTGAGGCTGTACGACTACTGGAGTCCTGTATGGTGGGCGTGGCCTAGACTTCATCTCAGATGCAGTCTTCGTTATGGCTTTTGATGATTTTAGGTGCTCAGCTAGGTCAGAGCCAAAGAGATTTTCGTTGATCTTTGTGTCCTTAACGGTATCTCTAATATTCCTGTTTAGGACATTGAGAATCGCGTATCTACGAGATAATGACTCCCTGTAATGATTGTCGCAGAGAAGTCTCCCAGCGTCGCTCAAGGTTTTTATTATTTCGGGAGGGACAATATTATTAGATGTCAAAGCCCAGTTGAGTACTTGTCCGAGGGCTGTGAGACCGGATCCCAGTTGGTTCTGTTTATTTTGGCGGTATAAGTCCTGTTTCACATTTAAATCAGACAGGGCAGCCTTAATTTCTGGGTTAAGTTTGGGCGCGCAGATATTTGTACAGTTGTCCGGCGGTAGGTAAAGTTTTAGTAAGTCCGCCACGGTCTCCTTCTGTAGCCCGTTAGTGAGGATATGTGCCCATCTTGGTACAATATCCTTATGTAAACCCTCACCATGACTTTTTTTATCAGCGGGATCTTCGCCTAAGAGGTTTAAAATTTCAGGTTCCAAGCTAGTCACCGCGTCCCCGTTACTAGCCTCTGGCTATAGTTCTGGTAAGGTAAGTGACGGGGTAAGTGACGGGGCATCTGCCTCCATTGGGGTCGACACATTGTCTGGTATGACGACTACAGACTGCATCTGTGGGCGCTCCTCATCATTGTTAAGATCGTCCAAAGCTTCCTGATTTGGAAGGTCATCGACTAGAAGGGAAAATAAAACCCTGCTTAGTCTTAAGATACACCTAAATAGGAGGTAGAATAATAAACAGTAGCAGCGGGAGTAAAATATCGCGTATTATGTAATATGATTATTTGAATTCACTTAACGAATTCTATTTATAAAATTGTTTCTTTTGTTTAAATTTTATAACACTTTCGTGGAGTGTAATAGTTCAGGCCTGGGTCCAAGCTAGGCTACCCATAAACTTGTTTGGGTCCAAGATAGGTACCCAATATAAGCAACAGGTCCAAGATAGGTACCCGTGCATTTGTCTAGGTTCTAGAAAACGCTAATAGAAGCAACGGGCCCAAGTTAGGTACCCATGTCCAACGGGGCTCAGTCTCGAATAAGTCCCGGCGCGGGCGCTGTGGCGGTTATCTGGCTCACAAAATATTATGTGTATATCATGCACTTAAATCATAGATTGGACCGTGGCTAGTCGACGTTTTGTTAACACTATTGTAACCACTATATCAGTTAAAATTATTAATGCATAAAGACAACGACATTTACAATTTTCGCCAATCAAATTTTTATTGAAGTAAGTAGGTAGTTAAAAATGTTGAACAGAAGACTAAATTTGCTACCTGGATAATAGCTATCGTATTCCGGTTCTGAAGAATCCGTCGAAGTGCTCGAGGAAACCGACGGGGAATGTTCTCGTCTTCTTCTTTTTTCTTTCAACTTATCTCTCAATCTTTTAACTTTTTTGGCCAACCTATTATAATCACTGTCCACGGAACGATCACGTTTTCTTTTCGACATAATCTACTGATCGTATAAAACCAAAAAAAAAAAAAAAAAGAAAAATAACGATTAAAAAAAGAAAATTGTGTGACTCGGACGACACAAAATCACGTAATGAATTGTCACGCCACCCCCCACGGCCAGGTGGCGTGGGAGTGGTGGGATGAAACAGGTATGTTGTTTTCTCTTTCTAGCTCGTTACTTACTCTAAATGTGTGATAAGGATGGCACCTACTCATGTACTGCTGCAAGTAAATTATGTAATCGTCTTCGGTTAAGACCCGAAGTATAATAATTACGTATTAATACAATGATAATAATAATAAAAAGCCCCAGAGGGTTGGGCAGAGGCTACAGAGCAAAAGTCAAAATTCAAGAATCGATTAACAAAACAATTTAAAGTGAAACCTTTTCCAAAATGGATGTATTAATCATATTTGATGTCAAAGTGGCAACCCCGAAATACGCCGGGTATCGAAGTTATTATAGGTGTAAGTCGGCCTTTAATCCTGAAATACTATAGACAATGGTTTATTCTACAATTTAAACCGACTTCTTAGTTTTAATTCAACAAAATATTGTTATCAATCCTGAATGTATATCTTATTCGTTTGTTTCCTGCAAATATTCCATCATCGTTAGTCAGAATGTGAAAGTAACGTGTAGCCAAATGACAAGTAGTCGTGTTCAACAAACTTGTCAAATTATTTGGTCCTATCTAGCCAATTACTTTGTCCATTGGAAAAATAGGACGGATATAGAGTTAGTTACACTCTTCTTCGATCGTATTTCTTTTGGAATTAGATAAAAAAATCACATTGATTTTATCTTCGTTTCTAATAAGTATTCGCAGAATAGGTAAATATATCAATTTTTATATCCCACTTCTTCATTATTTATTACCGATTTCTTATCCTCTTTTACCGATTTATTAGTTACGATCTATGTTTTGGGCATAATAAAGTACGATCGGCCTAATAAAAATCATTTATAAAGGCCCTTTGCTAATCTTCGTAATGGCGGTTTTTAATACATTTTAGCCCCGCGTTTCTTGAAATTATTCCGCTTAAGATTTTTTTTTTTGCATAGGAAGGAAAAGAAATGACAAAATAATTTATGACTAATTCTTCTGAAGATCAGCAACAGTCGAGAAACGATATCTTAGTTAGGATATTAATTTTTGTCTGGTTCCCGTAACACAAGTTCTTCGGATACTTACCACGGAGTCAGATTAACGTGGTGAAAGCGCCTATATTTATTATATTATTAGCAGGTACTATTTTATATTTATTATGTATATTTATGTTTACATAATAAATATAAAGAATAATAATCACCTATGTCATCATAAAATTATGAAAACCGTTAGAATATTATACTTAAGTATAACTAGCGTGATTGTAAAACGGAAGATTTCGAACCCGAACATTCCGCTTACAATTTAACGCATAATTTTTCGTTACATTAAAATATATCGCTATTAATATTTCGATATATTTTTAAAATATCCCTATTTATATTACAATCTAGCGGTTTTTACAATTTTACGGTGACATTGTATATTACAAATTTAGTCTTGAGTAACTTTCTTATAAAACCTGTCCCAAAATTACGTATGACGAATGATAAAAACATTAATGTTTGATGGATCACATGAGTATGGCGCGCACGTACAAGCATTTTATCTTTGTAACGAGTTGTAAGAAGTATTCATACGTAGGCTCTTAAATAGAGATACAACAAATTACCCGTGCAAGGATAGGCTGGAATTAGCTTATTTCTGGCGGGTGATTTTGTTGAAACAAGACATCTAAGTGGTTCACATAGACATTTCTATCTAATTTCGACACCAACAATTTATACTACGCTAACCAAAATTTTAGATGAATCCGTTTTTTTATGCTAAGTTGCTTAAAATATGTTACTTTTATATGTAGTAAAAAATCGTGAAGAAATATAAGAAACTAACGAAGTTACAAATTTTTTACAACGCTAAGTAAAGGTACTTTTAGAAATCACTCGATTTACATTACGATAACTATTTTTAGTGGAGTCTGCACGGGGGCACTGCATTATAACTAGTTTGATATGTAGTAAACGAACAGACAAACAGACAGACAGCAAAGTCTCAGTAACAGGTCCCGGTTTTACCTACGGGTACGGAACACTAAAAAGGATAAATTAAATCATAAATAATCACAAATAAAGTCAAAACGCTACAAATATTTCATTTGGACCATCACTAAGGCAATATCTTAGTACAAATTCAATTATTTTAAAAGTAAATCCCAAATAACATCCGTTTATATTTCAAGGGGTTGGAGATTTGAAGCATTTGTTTCGTAAATGGCCTGTTTCGCTGAGGAAACTTCAGCCGATTTACTCGAAAGTAAATCGTGAGTAAAATCTGAATAGGCAAGAACTCCAACTGAAAGCTACTTTCGAGCATAATCCATACTTCTATATCATTAATTTCAAAATTGAAGTTCTCAAAACTTGCATTATCATTTGAGAGCAAAGTTAGTTGAACATGTCTGGTAAGTGGTTTAGTTTATATGTCTAAGATTATAATTGTATCAACTTCTTCTCCGCAAATGGTTAGTTAATGTAATAAATGGTTTGTGAATAGATTAATTTTCGTGTTTAGAATGCTGAAGTAATCCTGAAAAGTTTTAATCTCTATGCAAGGCTTAAAAAGTTTAAATTAGATATTAGCGCCCGTCACACGAACAGTTCAGAACGCGGGAAATAGTACGCACCGTTACAACCCGCGCTCCAAAACGAGCGTGTTAATGCGCCAGTCCAACCGTGCGATTTGGCATGTTGATGACAGCGCATTATCTGTAGTTCAAACCGCGCGCTATGACGTATTATGTATGACTCTCTACGTAGGCTAGCTACGCTTTGGCATAAATGGGCCGGCTCAACCGGGTAAATATCATGGCCTCACATAAAACCGGTGTGAAATAACGCTTGCGTTGTGTTTCGCTGAGTGAGTAAGGTTACCGGAGGCCCAAGGGGGGTTGTGGATTTTAAGGAGTGTCCATGGGCTGCGGTAATCGCTTACCATCAGGCGATCCGTGTGCTCTTTTCCTGGTTCATTTCATTTAAAAAAATGACGCCGACAGTCCAAACTGTGATGCTTGCGGTTTGGAATGCATCGGTCTGAACTTTACGTGTACAGGGCGCTTAATGGCAAAAGAGCCATACTCACAGAACAATAGGGGATCGGACAACATCTGAAATATTTAGTTTCATTAATATATTCAGAAATATTGAGGCATTACTACTTGGTAAATGTAAAAAAAATATTATTTTATGTGTAATTTACTATTTAAATACATTTAAAAAGTACCAAAAAAATATTTTTTTTTGTGGAATTGGTAAACAAAACCTACATCATTACTAACTTACATCATATTCAAAAACATTCATTATGGCAAGTATGAACTTAACGCACAAATATTGAAGATATTTACAAATATATTCCTGCGGCCGTTCATACACCTTAACCTACAAGTGACGTCACTTGTAGGTTAAGTTTAGTATGGAGCGTTTTTACGAGACTCGCGAAATTTTGTATACAAATCGCTGTACCTTTGAAAATATTGACTTTTGATATACAGTTTCTTCTGAGATGTTACTCATATTTAAGAATACTGTTCATTTATGCAATAAAAAAAATCAGTCCGCTTGCCTATTAATACTCGCGGAAGAATACTTCCAGGTTTTAGTAATGCTAATATTACAGACCACAAGTATCTGTAATACTAAGGGTCAGTACACCGAAACAAAACAAATAAAAACGCTACGCGCTGCGTTTTCTGCATTCAAAATGTAACTTTATTCGTTCCCTACACAAGAAGATACCGCACCTTCGGTGCAACAAAGTCACAAACACCTCATTATTAAATTTTACAGGAGAGAACTTTTAAGATTTTTTTTACATTTATTTCATGATTTCTGGATCACTTTTTATAGTAGGCTTAAACCTTAGTAGGCTATATATATTAACTAAAAACTTAGCTCAAATCTAATTAACTAAAATCTTAAAAGTTCTCTCCTGTAAAATTTAATAATGAGCTGTTGTGACTTTGTTTTATTACATTGTGTCTGTTATTTGAATAATTAAAGTAACAGATGTCATATACATGACATCAGTTATCAGCCAGTAATAATTATTATTACTGGCTGATAACTGATGTCATGTATATCCCTGTGTAGTGATTAAAATTTAATTTTAATACCAATGGAGCGTCACGTCACGGCATATCATCTCGGGCAAGCTCAAGACCGCGGACTTGTAGGCAAAAGTTTTAAATGATTGACACTAATGACCGCTATTAGTACCGGTGCTGGATTTGCCGGATGCGCCGTGAATGTGGCGCTTAAGAAAGTAAAAAAAACTTTCTTTATCTCTCTACATTCAAATGGAGGTTTTATCCATAAAAAAGCTACTCTATGGTCACTTTCCATAACAAAGGACCATGTAACTATTAAGAAACATAACTCAACTCTTTTCCTCGTTGAAACACGATCCATCACTGGCGACAGCGACGTTAAAGACCCGATTGTTTTTAAGCGGACCACTAACCATTAATCAAACCTTGTAATTTTTCACTTTTTCCAAATACATTATATGTAAATAGCTTGATAAATGGGTTCAGTAGAAGATTCTATGTTTTGGGTACTGTCAAAAATGCTAAGCTATATTTTATTATCTAAGTAGCTTCTGCCCGCGGCTCCGTCCGCGTAAATACCATATTATCTCACGGTCATACTGTACTTTTTCGGAATCAACAGTAGCCTATTTAATCTAGAGCTTAATTTACTACTATACTAAAAATCATAAAAATTCATAGTAGTTTATTCACGGTAAGTAGTTTATTCGTGAAAGAGTAACAAACATCCATCCATCCTCACAAACTTTCACATTTATAATAGTATTAGGATTTTAGTAAATTTCAAAAGTTTGCGTACCTAAATCTTTTGTGCATTAATAATGAGCAATTTCTATTATTATAAACTTGTTTTTGAAATTAGTCGGATCTCGTTTTCGTCTCGCAATTTATATTTCCTGAACATTAACTTCTGTACGTTTATTATTTATCAAATTTATTAGACTGCCTTTTGAAAGGCAGTCTAATAAATGACCATTTCTCGAAAAGGGTATTATATAATTAAATAATGATTGTTAATTTTATTTGACAGTCCGTACTTCATTCATTAGCTGCTAGCCTTTGCCTTTGGCTCTTCCCGCGTTTAATTTTTTTTTTTTTTTCAATATACATAGCTACAATATTATTATTATAATACTAGCTTTTGCCCGCGACTCCACAAGCATAAATACAGAAATACAATATCCCACAGGAACACTGTTATTTTTAGCCGTAAAAAGTAGTCTATGTGTTAAGCCACAATTTAAACTTCTACCATTATAAACATCAAAATCTATTCAATAGTTTTTGCGTGAAAGAGTAACAAACATCCATCCATCCATTCATCCTCACAAACTTTTACATTTATAATAATGTGTTTTGCAATTTTAAATATTTTACAACAGTGAGAATCATTACTCTTTAATAATAACTGCCTATTAATTTTAAAGTAAACACAATTTATCCAAGCGACCAAAGTAACAAATATCTAGCACTAAAATATAAGCTCACTTTCTGTGGTTATACCAAAAATACGACGCCTATTTACTGTATTCTACGAGTATACTTATATCATCAAGAGGAAAGACGCCTTGACGTTACGACGCCTATTCGATGCCAACAAACAAACAAATTTTGTTTTTGACAGTACGAGTAATATGGTATCGTCTTGGCTTATGTTTATATGAAAATGTTTTTGATGGGATTTCACTTTTTTTTTTTTTAGTAGTTATGACAATATTTTTATTTTATTTTATTTTTACTATATAACAATAAAATTATAACACGGATCACTTCAATAAATTTTAGACCTCTAGAGTAAAAATTTTCGTAGGTAAGTCTCAAACAAATTTTCATCCCCTAGTTTAAGGGGTTGGAGGATAAAAGTTCAAAGTTTGGCAATTTAAATATTGTTTATGTAATAATACTCGCTTACATACCAAATTTCAGCTTTCTAGGACATTCGAAAGTACCATATAATTTTGTTGATCATCAGTGAGTCAGCGACGAAATCAGGGATAAGTATAAGACATATGCAATCAAAATCTTATGTTTGGTAAGTCTACTACTAGAAACATATCCTAAAAATTTCGTTCATCTAGTATAATCCAAACCCAATTTACGAGGGTTCAAAAAATCGACGAAACGCTTCGAGAAAAGGTAGTCTGGTAGTGCGCTTAGCCCGTCTTGCAGGGGCACTGCCGTGCCCCAGATCATTGATATATTTCATCAAAATCGGTCCAATAGTGGTGGAGCCTATGGGACGGACATAGGCTACTTTTTATCGCAGCAAAATATACCGTAGCAAAAATCCGCGACATTTCCTTTAGCGCTCATGAAATCGCAGGCACCGTCTAGTTTATTATAATAATAATTCATAGTCCCAGCACAAATATAATATTTCAGCGTTATAAGTCCTGCATGTGGGGATTTTAATGGCCGACGCTGCTCTACCAGCCCGGTCGTTATTACGAAATAAATTCATGAAAATATTAATTAAAATAAATTAAAGTTTTTCGTTTATGCTGACTTTTATTTCCACGTTTGCTGTAATTTTACTTTTATTTGGTTAATTCACAAGGAGTATCATCAGGTTTGCCAACTTTATAGGCTAGTACAGTGCAACCACTTTCTAAATGTCCCTCGGCAATCACTGCATTTCTGTCATGGCAGCGACTGATGATATACGGAAAATGTAGGAAGTTTCCTGAAAGACATTAAGGGCGCGGCTGTTTAAATGTAAGTTTGATCGTTATTCAAATTCAAATTCAAAATTTATTTATTTCTCTCTCAACATACAGTGCATTTTATATAACAATCAGTCTCTTATGAAATAATGTATTAATGTGATGAGAGACTGGTGTCTGTGCTAGGATGTACCTGTGTTACAGATCACCAGGCTCCCGTCCTCCTGGACTATATTATATTAATTTTATACAACTCAGTATGTAACAAGTTAAACGTGCAGAGAAACACAATACAAATTTTTATAAATAAAATACAAGAAAATATGCAAGTTAACTTAAATTTTTAGCTTATAGATATTTTGGTAATGGTAGTGCTTGTATAAATGTATGTGTGCGTGTGTTGTGCATATGCGCGCGTGTGTGTATGTGTGTGTGTGTGTGTGTGTGTGTGTGTGTATGTGTGTGTGTGTGTGTGTGTATGTGTGTGTATGTGTGTGTATGTGTGTGTATGTGTGTGTATTGTGTGTATGTGTGTGTGGGTGGCACCCTAGCCCTACGACCGAAGTCTTGGGTTCAGTTGAGTTCTTTACTGCTAGGGTGCTTGTGTGATAGGTTTGTATTTTTACGGTATGTAGTTTACGAATTTAGCGGTATGTCCACTAAATAATATTATAACCGTCACTTATTCTAATTTGATTAAGATCTTCTCGGTGTTAGTGTAGTCAAGAGTCTTGAGCCAACTTTCAATTTTTTGCTTGCACTGCTTTTTGTTGAGGTGGTAAATAGATAGAAGCTTGTTGATTTTGTTGTATAAAAATCCTCCCATAAAGCAGTAGAATTTTTGGGCAAAGCTAGTATTAAAACGATAAGTTGCGCAAACTTTATAATTTCTTCTGTGGGAATCGGATAAGTGACTAGTGTTGTATTTACAGGAGTAATGCATTTTTAGGACGGTGTGTAAAATGTAAAGTTGACGTACTGTCAAGACGCGACAATCACTATATAGCTTAGTTGTAGAGTATAGAATATGTAGTTTCCATCCGACCTTTAGTATGCTTCTCTGAGTTCTCTCGAGATGAATTAATTTTGTTTTTGCACAGCCTCCCCAAACAGTGATGCAGTATGTTATGAGAGATTGTGCTAAGGCAAGATAAACTGTCCTAATGAGGCAATCGCCAGCGATGTTTCTTAAGCGGCTAAACAAAAATAAGAGTTTGCGGAGTTTTTTAGATAGCGATTCAAGGTGGTAGTTAAATGATAGCTTATTGTCGATATGAACTCCTAAGTATTTAATACAATCGGTACTAGACAGAAGCTCGCAGTTACAAATTTTAATGTTGGGATGTTGGCAGGTATGGGCTGTTAAGGTATTAGGACCGTACTGTGAACGTGTTCGTTTTTAAATGAAGAACGGAATATATTTGGTTTTCTCAACATTAATTGTGAGTTGGTTGTTGTTAAGCCATTGTAAAACGCAGTTTAAACCCTTCTGAGCAGCACCGAATGTCCCTTCCCATGTGTCGGTTCTAAAAACAAGAGCCGTATCATCGGCGTAAGTAAATATTCTCCCGCAAGGTAGTTTCAGATTACATAAATCATTTAAGTAAATTAAGAACAGAGTGGGACCTAGAATACTACCCTGCGGGACACCATATTCAACGGGGAGCTCGTCACTAATTGTTTCACCGATCTTAACTCGTTGTCGTCTATTTGTCATGTAACTTTTGAATAGAGCAAGTTGTAACCCCCTAATGCCAATGGCTTCAAGTTTTGAAATGAGTATAGGGATGGAGACCGTGTCGAACGCTTTTGCAAGGTCTAGGAAAATGCCAAGAACTTTTAGTTTTTATCCAATCCGCTTACAATGAAATCTGTCAGATCATGAACCGCATCAGACGTAGAGACGCCAGCTCTAAAGCCATACTGGGAATGAGAAAAAATTTCATATTTATTTAAGTAATTGGTAAGTCTGTTATTTATTAATCGCTCCAGTACTTTTGATAGTGTTGAGAGAATTGCTATTGGCCTATAGTTTTCGACACGGTCTCTAGCCCCACTTTTGTAAATCGGAGATACCTGGGCCAACTTAAAAGAGTCTGGGAAAATACCAGTAGATAGAGAAATATTAAAGATGTGTACCAACGGTGGAGTAAAGATATTCGAGATTTTTTTTAATATGAGACTGGAAATTCCATCATGCCCCTCAGCACAGTCTGTTCGTAGATTCGATAAAATCTTTTTATTTCATGTTCATAGGTAGGTAAGATGACGAATGAATTAGAAATTTGATGATGCCTTACAGTTTCTGTCTGATATGAAAATTTGAATTTTTGAGCCAGCGAAGCCCCGACGTTTACAAAATATTTATTTATATCATTTATGTTATTACAATTTGTAAGTAATTCTTTTGGAACCCCTTTTTCTTTTTCGGTATAAGTGCATTTGCGTATAGTTTTCCATAGCAATCTACTATTATTACTTGCTTTTTGTATTTGTTCCCTGTCATAATTCATTTTGAGCTTTCTAAGTATGCGGTTGCAAAAGTTTCTGTATCTTTTATATGTAATTTTTATGGTTTCATTATTAGGGTCTCTTTTATGTTTTTTATGTAGATTATCTCTGGTTTTCATACAACGTATGAGTCCAGGAGTGATCCAAGGCTATAGTATGTGCTTTCGATTTGAGTAACTTTTTAATGAGTTTGATACTATACACTTTTTAACTAAGTCTTCAAAAATATTCAAAGATTCGTTTACTTCGTGTGCTTCAAAAACCGGGGAAAAATCTATATTTTTTAAGTCGCTTTCTAAAGACTCAAAATTAGTCATCATTTTATTTCGACGTAGTGTAGGGGTTTGACTCGATTTTTGGATATAAAGAAAAACACTATCATGATCTGTAAGAGATGTGTCAGCAACAAAGCAGGCGGATTTACTTGTTGTTTTTAAAATTATGTGATCTAAGCAAGAGATACCGTTTCGTGTGGGCATAGTATGGGCAGGGAGCATTCCATGACTTGCTAAGAAATCTAAATAGTCATGGGAGCGTAAATCAGAGGTATTTTGTCCAATGTTTATATTTATGTATCCTACAAGTATTATTGTTTTGTAAGAGAATAGGTTTCTCAAAACTAAGTTCAGTGAGTCCAAGAAGTCCCCAATATTGTATGTTGATGGAGACCGATAAATTGCAACAACGGCGACTTCATTAGTTGTCATCACGATACAGTTAGCGTTAGGTATAATAGGTTCGTGAACAGTTACGGATAGGTGACAGTTGTAGTAAACGACCACACCATCATTTTGTAAATAATTATAATATGCTGTCGACGCCCATTGGTATCCATCCAGCGTGGGGATAATTGAAGATTGATGTAGGCGACACTCCGTCAGAACAATAAAATCCCACGATATATTTGCTCTCGAGAGAAGCACCTGCAGACCACTAAAATTTCCGGTAAGGCTTCTAATATTTTGAGTGAATAATGATATTGAATTATTGTTAAATTGAGTTTTTAGGTGCCTACAATCTTCAATCGAGCAGGTTTGGGAGTCAGAAATATTGATGTTATCTAAGTCATTTTGAAGATTAATATTAAGAGTATCGAATTTTATAAATAAAATATATAATGAAGTATGTATATATAGTTCTGGCAGTATAATCCCTATTATTTATAATAGTTTTTCTTTTTATGGGAGCTGGCTTGAAAATATTATTTGTTTTTGGATATATTCTTGTATTGTGATAAATTTTATAGCTATATAGTTTGTCAGAGATATATGTGTATTGTGTGTGTATTTACATTTAATAATGTAGAGTAGTAATGTAATTATTGAAAGTGTGTTTATGTGTAGTGTGGTGTTTTGGAAGTAACATAGTATTAGTAGTGTAAGCTAAATATGATATAATCAAACTTATAGTATGCCTAATATTATAGTATTTAGTAATTAAAATTTACATATTAAATTATTTCATTGAAACCGGCCACCGTCACCGAAATCGGTGCGGGGAGTTATTATTTCATTGATAAAGTTTATACCAAACGAGAAATAAGACAAAATTTCATTGTCATAGTAAATCTTTATTATAAGGTCTCGTCTCGCAATTTATTCCCAAATGTACGAGTTAAATTTATTCGGTAATAAATTTGCTGCATCGAATCGAACGTATTTTATATAGGATTCAAATCAAGACCAGGAAGCAAAAACGACATTTGATTTAGTCTTGAATCTTGATTCAATACTCAATTTGTTTAACTAAATTATACTACGCTCTGTAATAACATTTTATTATGCTACAAAACGAAAATCTCTAAAATGGCTAATTCGTTCTAAAACCGATCCAAAGAGAATGCAGAGTGTCGAGATTTTTTTGGTTTATAACATTTTTAAGTAATACAATTTTACAAATATTAATGTGATTGAAGCTCAAAGTATGCCTAATGCCATATTAAACATAATTTTATTCAAGTAATAGTAATTTGATAAAATTGCCTCTAGTTCAATTCATTTTGTGAAACTTAATAATACTTTGTCATAATTGTTTCTTGGCATACTACATCAGTAAAGCATAAATGTCATTTAGACTAATATTTATTGTCTTAATTAATTGAGGCTCAAATAACTCGTAAGGCATATTTTTTGTTATAATAATAATTTGACATCATTATTTTTTGGCATAAACTCATTAGCCATATCTTTTTTGTCATAATATTGTAAATTCAAAGCATAATAGCTTTTAGTAATTATGCATTAAAAATTATGCTTAATTAGGGTCAACGTGGGTATAATTGACCAATTAAGGCAGATTTTATTATAAATTACTATTTTCCTCTAATATGAAATGAGATACAAACTGGATTATTTTTATGTATCATCCCATTTAGATCTTTTATACAGTGAACTAATAACTTTTAATTTTTTTCTTACAGAAAATTTGTTACAATTTTTTTTTTGTCAATTTACCCCTATGTTTCTAAGTCTGACCAGAGGATTTCAATGTTTGACCAGTCGATGTTTTAGTGGTTGACCATGTAAATAAAACAACATAATATTATTTAAAAAATGTTCTTATTGCAGCAATATTTGTATATATGTCACCGTAAAATTGTGAAAACCGTTAGATTGTAAAATAACTAACGAGATTGTAAAAATATATGGAAAGATTGAAAACTATATAATACCTATATTTATAATGTAACGATAAATAATGTGTTAAATTATAGGCAGAATATTCGCATCGGAAGTCTATAAACATTTTACAATTTCACTAGTTATATTACAATCTAAGGGTTTTCACAATTTTACGGTGACAACATTATAAGTAAATAGTAACATTAAAACAGTCTTATTAAGTTTACAACAGTCTCATAAAATCTTAATTTCAATTAAACTTTAAGTCTAATAAAAATATATAATATCCAAGGTAAGATATTATATATTTTATGTATCTAATTAACTGTTTATTAATGCTATGTGATATCCCGTATTTTCGTGCAGTTTCTCTTTTTTTTTTTTGACCCATCTCCAATTTCCTGAATCGCGAGATCCAAGCTTTCTTCACTATACTTGAAAAAAATTTTTTTGTTGACATTTTACATTGGTACCCAGTATCTGAAAATGAAATTTTCATCTGATAAGCTTTAAAGCTATTACACATTTATGTAAAAATACACTCTTCATTCTAAAGTTTGGTCAAACACTGAAATATTATTGGTCCAGTATTAACTTCTCCAGTAATTGACCATCTGGTCAATTATTGGTTACAGGATAGGTAAGAAAAAAAGAAATGTACACAGTCAAATTGCTAATCAAACACAACTCGTTTGAGTTAAAATTATGAAAAATTGTATATTATCAGTAATTGACCATTTTGGTCAATAACTACGAATCCAACCATTTCGTGTTTCCATAGTTGACCAGTGTGAAATATCACGAAATAGTAATCAAATTACAAAAAAAATTTACCACAAACGGATCTACACACATTTTTCTTCAGTTTAAACATACATTTTGCATAAAGCATAAACATTGAACAGAGATATAAGTAATTTTAAAAAACATACCTGACGCGAGCTCCTTACTGCAGGCAAGAAAAAATGGCGACGTTTTGCGCGTCTCTTTCAAAACTTACAAAATTTAAAAGTCGCCGTCACTATAGCTGTCTTTGAACGCGATTGGTCATTCACTCAATAGTGCCATCATAATTTAGAAGACCATATACAACGATTCGTCAACAAGAAAACTTAATATTGGCGCATGAATTTAAAATTGGTCAATTACCCATACATGGTCAATTATACCCACGGTGACCCTAGTTATGTCAAATGTATATTATGCGAAACTACTATTAGGTCAAATGAAATTGTGTCAAGTACAATTATGACATACGATTTTATGCGAAAAAATAGGGAACCTAATAATATATCTCCAAAGACCGCATAAACACCTAGTATATTTGTCGTTTCTATCTCATGAATTCATATTACCTTCCCGAATAATGCATTCAAAATAAACACGAAAAATGAAGTAGAATTCTAGAAAGGCTTATTTACCATACGTACGGTCGCCGACAAAGATGTTCCATATTTCGGTCTTATTACGGTGGAAATAAGGTTCAAAAGTAGTATACTATGCTTGTAGGCAACTGTACATATCCGGGGTATTGTCAGACACATTCTGAGGTAATATTTCTCATGTTCACCTCCGTCATGGACGTGGTTTACACGACGTGACGTTTCATTAATTTTCACCGTCGATGTTCGTCGGTATCATTTTTATGTTTTCGAAATCATAGGCTACACATTATAATATCATTGATTATATCGCTAAATTGAAATGTTTATTAAACATTCAAAATTTTATAAATTAACTATCTTTTTCCCGCGGCTCCGCCCGCGTAGAATAGTACACAGTCAAACATACACACATAAATACAGTATCTCACGGGAACACGTGCTTCTTCGAGATTTAAAGTAGCATATATAATAATATTAATCCAGAGCCTAAACTGCTACAATACTATATTTCATAAAAATCCTTCTAGTCAAAGATTTAGCATATACTACCGTAGATCGGCAATAGACTCAGTCAGGCGAGACCAAAACAAAATTACACTAGTGTGCGTGTAACGTGTATTTGTACAGGACTTTTAGTGCTGTGCATACAGTCTCTATATTAGATTAAATAAAAATTCACGTATTTGATATTTCGCTGAATTCAATTCCTATGCATTCAGAACATGAATATATTAAAATGCGATATTACGATCTATTCATTTGTGCATCATTTCTTTTTCAGAGTTCTAAAACATAGCATTTAGAGAATTAAATCTTTCAGTTGTACTTACATGTGAAATGAATAATTCTGTGGATTTTCTTTCCTAAAAGAATTAAAACCAGGTACTGCACACGTAACTATAACTGTTTACGTCGATTATACATCAAATTGACACTTTTAAACGCGAGATTAATAAAAATAAGCGGGATTTATTTCGTGAAAAACTGACGTTGGGCCGTTACAGGCCGCTAGCGTGTACGCGAGTGGTATCTGTCTCGCTCTAACACATGAGTGTCTATATTTATATCTTGCCGATCTAGTAGTATATACTAAATCTAATCTTCTAGTAGTGTTTCCGCGAAAGACTCACATACTGTGGCAAAAAATTACACACAAATCCTAATGTAGCGGTATCACAGCGGTGCCGCGAGGGCTGCGGCGCGTGTGTGACGTACGAATTGTATATTTATTTATAATTACAGTGAATTGTAATTATAAATAAATTACAGAATTATTTGTATAATGAATGTTTTTTTTTTTTAATTTAGGTATAATTAACCATAAAATGCATTGAACGCTATATTAATTAACCTAACCAAGAGCATTAATTAGCAATAGTTCTCGAGAAAATAGATGTATATTAACAAGTTATAACTGCAAATCTATTAAGAGGTCAATGGATGGTGTAAAAATGCTATGCAAAACAGCTGATATAGTCGCGCTACAAGAGACGTGGTTATTGCCGCATGAGCTCCCTTTACTAAACACGATCGATGACAACTTCTGCGCTACTGGCACGTCTGCGGTGGATACCTCAGCAGGTCTATTGACCGGGAGGCCTTATGGAGGTGTCGCTCTATTGTGGAAAAAGAGTGCGTTTCAATCGGTGTCAGTTATAAAGTGTAACAATGTTAGGACAGCGGCGATAAAAATAACAGTGGGACATAGATCTACGCTTATATTTAGTATATACATGCCTACTAACAATATTGAAAATGTGCCTCTGTTTACCGAATGTCTTAGCAATATTCAGTCGATCATTGAAATTGAAAAAAACTGTGGTGTCGAAGCATTTTATATTCTTGGTGATTTTAATGCGCATCCGAATGAATTATTTTATAATGAATTAGTAAATTTTTGTGTTGATAATCAGTGGTGTTGCGCTGATATAGACATGCTAGGACTGCAGTCTGGGACTTTTACTTTCCGTAGTGATGCTCATGGATGTGTGAGGTGGTTAGACCACTGCGTGGTTACCCAGTCAGCACTTGTAACAATTAATAATATATGGGTGAAACATGATGTGTTTTGGTCTGACCACTTCCCACTCATGATTGAATGTAATATCTATAGATTAAATCAAAAAATCGAATCATCTGTCAAAAATGAAGGTACTAATAAATGTATTATTTGGGGGGAAAGGCAGCCAAACCAAATTCAAAAATATAATGAGATTTGTCATTCGGGACTTCGAGACATTGATTTCCCTATAGAGTTAGGACAATGTTGTGATATATCATGCAAAAATCCAGAACATTATCCAATTATAGACAGATTGTATAATAAAATTATAAATGTACTGTCTATGGCGGCTATACAGAGTTATGCTGTAAGACGTCGTAGTAATAAACATGTTGCGGGTTGGAACAAGTATGTGGCCGGCGCTCATAGGGAAGCTAGACTTAAGTTTCATAGGTGGGTGTTAGCTGGTAAACCCACTCATGGTATAACTTATGAAGAAATGTTGGTATCGCGTAAAATATTCAAATCTAAATTAAAATGGTGTCAAAATAGACAGGACCAGTTAAAAATGGACGTGCTAGCAACAAATCACTCTGCAAAATATTTTTAGAGCTTTTTGGAAAAATACTAACAAATTAAATGCCAAACCTAGCTTTCCTGTGAGCGTCGACGGTGTTCATGACCATAAAATGATTTCGAATTTATTTAAAGAACATTTTACTGTTAAGTCATCCTTGGGTACACATTCCTGTGGTGAGAGTGGTGATGGGACCGTTAGATCACAGCATATATTTTCCGTGAAAAATGTTATAAAAGTTATAAAAAATATGCAGAGAGGAAAATCACCCGGTCATGATGGTCTCAGCATCGAACATTTTAAGTTTGCTGGAGTACATTTGCCAAGAGTACTTGCAATGTTTTTTAATCTATGCTTGTGTCACTCCTACCTACCAGGGCCTTTAATGCGTACTATAGTAGTACCGATTCTTAAAAATAAAACAGGTGACTCGTCCGACAAGACTAATTATCGGCCTATTTCACTTGCCACCATAACTGCGAAGGTGCTTGATAGTATGCTGAATGGTATTCTCGAACAACATGTTAATTTGCATGATGCACAGTTTGGGTTTAGGTCAGGAATGTCCACGGAAACTGCCATATTGAGCCTGAAACATACCGTCAGCTACTATACAATGAGGAGGACACCGGTGTACGCGTGCTTCCTGGATTTGTCAAAAGCTTTTGACCTTGTGGTGTACAACCTCCTGTGGGATAAGCTGGTTAGTGCGAGGGTGCCGGCAGACACCATCTCTCTTCTAAAGTACTGGTACTCAAATCAGACCAATCGGGTGAGATGGGCCGGTACACTGTCGGACGAGTACAAGCTGGAATGTGGCGTGAGGCAGGGCGGATTAAGCTCACCAATCCTGTTTAACCTATATGTTAACCAACTTATCGAGAGACTCAGCAGCACACATGTTGGATGCTTTATTGACGGAATCTGTGTCAACAATATCAGTTATGCAGATGACATGGTGCTGCTGAGCCCCTCGATAGGTGGCCTGAGAAAACTCCTGCGCATATGCGAGTCATACGCGGAGGCACACGGACTCAAATATAATTCTAAAAAAAGTGAATTGCTTATTTTCAAAGCAGGTAAATATAGTCCTGAGCGTGTTCCTCCCGTATACTTGAATGGGGTTGCTTTAAGACAGGTTGACAGGTTTAAATATTTAGGTCATATTGTGACAAAGGATCTCAGGGATGACGAAGACATGGAGAGGGAACGCAGAGCGTTAGCGGTGAGAGGCAACATGCTCGCCCGCAGGTTCACTCGGTGTACAACTGAAATTAAGACCATGTTGTTTAAAGCATATTGCCAGTCTTTCTATTCGAGTGCTCTGTGGGTGAGGTATAAGAGCAGAACCTATGACACTCTGCGCGTCCAGTATAACAATGCTTTCAGAATGCTGTTGGGGCTACCGTGGCGCTGTAGTGCGTCAGGTATGTTTGCTACTGCGCGTACCGATGGCTTTCAAGCGATAATACGCAAAAAAACAGCCTCACTGTTTCAGCGTCTGCGAAAAGCTAGCAACAGCATCCTGAAAGTCATTGCTGACAGATTTGACTGCCCCATCCAAAGACATTGGGTGAGGGTAATAATGGGGAAAATTTAAGTTTGTATAACGAATGTAATACTACTAACATTACTAACATAATTATAAGTATTATTATAATTTTTGCGACTAACACACTAACAACTCTATGGGCATATATTTTTGTCTGAAATAAACGTTTTCTATTCTATTCTATTCTATTCTATTCTATTAACATGCTCGCGGTGATAGTTACGGAATTTACTATAAACATGTTCTAACGAACAAAACGAACATGTTTATAGAGTGTTTTGTAACTATCACTGCGCAATATATACATTTTTTAATGACTTCAAAGGTAAAGCTAAAGTCTCACAAATAAAATAAATCTTATTCTTAATTTACTCCGAAGCTACTGGACCGATTTTGATGAAATTTGACCACGGGGAAGGACATAGGCTACATTATATTCCAACCAAATGTTCCGGTTTCCGGAAGACATTTCATGCACAAAGTCGCGGGCAACATCTTCTAAATATATAAAAGGCAAATCTGACTAAATCATCTTTCAACGTACAGCCGAAACTACTAAACAGATTTTGCTGAAATTTGGCACACAGATAGCTGTTGTAATAACGTAAGCATTCACTAAGGAAAGATTTTTGAAGATTCACCCCCTGAGGGGGTGAAAAAGTGGTTCATATTTTGCATGGAAACCGAACTCCAAGCGGACGAAGCCGCGGGCAAAAGCTAGTTATTATAAAAAAAAAATGATAACACTTTATATCCAATATTATAGATGTGAAAAAATATTATACTATTCTACGTTTTTCATTTCAATGCTTTAATTACTCTGCTGATTGCGATCCGTTCTGAAATAAATTAAAAATTCTCAAAATTCTTACACCGTATTACAATTTAAAAAGTGATTTTATTTTTGAATACTTTTTAAATATATTGGCTTTTATTTCACCGCTTCGACTAAAAGTAGGTACTTTTTTATTGTCTAGGAACCACACACGTATACATTATAGACGAGGCATATTGAGGCAATAAGTGTCTCCAGTTAAATGGCCCCAATTGGGGCTATTTTGACATATTTTGAAGTATGGTGAAAACCAAGATGGCGTAACTTTTTACTATAATATGAAGATTTGTTCCATCAAATGAGGTACATTTACAAGCCCATCCTTAGTTTTGAAATCTTTGTTAGGAATAGTGAATTTTTGATATTTTGGATAAATTACAATATTATTATTTACAAGTATAATCAATCAGTGTTATACTATTTACTATAATAATATAATCTCAGTCATTAAAATATGACGGGTGAATATAACTAAATGTCTTTACTAACTTGATGAACAAAAAAAAAATAAAAAATTGACTAACCACTAGAGTAGTTTTTGTATGATAAAGTAAAATTTGTTTATTTAAGAAATAAATTAAAATATAAGCCACTAGAATAACTAATGGTGATAAATTGTGGCAACATTTTTTTATTTACGTTATTTACTTTCGTTCTCCAAGAAACGGGCGCGGAAAAGAGAATATGTGAAGTGTTCTTGGAAAAACGTCCAAAAAGAGATGCTTTTTTACAATTTGTGTAATAAAAGTCTGTCATATTTTATAAGAGAACGAAATTTTAAATTCCGCCGACTACACTGCATTCATAATGAAGATAATATTACTTTGCTTATCCGGTGACGAGAAAACAAATAAAATAATAATCTTTGTAATGCACGACGCGAGTGTTTTCGCAGTTTGGCCTTGAAATTTCACTGTCGTCTCTGCAAGAGAAAAATAGCGATAGTATTATTCTATACTAATATAATAAAGAGAAAAGGTGTGTTTGTTTGCATTGAATAGGCTCCGAAACTACTGGACCAATTGTCATGAAATTTGGCAGAGACATAGAGTAAACCACGGACAAGGAGATAGGCTACTTTTTATTGCAGAAAAATTTACAGTTTCTGCAAGATTAACTTTTACGCGCGCGAAGTCGCGGGCAACGTCTAGTCATACTATAAAATACTAGCTATTTAATTACGTAGAACGTGTGGTCATTTTAGACCAGCTGCTGTAGATGCAATTACATTACGTCACTATGATCCTATGCTACACTCACAATTTATACTATGGTATTTTCTGAGTTGTCAGGGTAAGTACTCGATATGTTCATAAAGCCAGATCAAGTGAATCTACAATATTGTTTCATAGTACGCTTCACTTACTGTGGCCATTTTAAACCAACTGCTATTGACGTATTCACACCATGCTTCATTCAGAACTTGTGCTACGCTATTTTCTGAGTTGTCAAGGTAAGTTCGATATTTTCATATAATATATTTAAGTCAACAGCTTGCTGTAACAGTACTCTCACAAGCACAATACGCTCTCTATATAAGAGCTCTCCGTAAATCAGATAAAAATAGATATTGATTGACCTTCATGACCATACGAGTAACGACTTGAGGTCAGATCAGATTGGAAACTTAAGCCTCTTGTAGAAACAATCGCTCTTTTGCGCGCAGATAGTAAATCAAATCTTTAATAGTTCAACTTGACCCAAAACATATATGTATTCTTGCCCCAAGTAACCGTATCTTCTAATGACTATAACATGATATATATGATATTATCATTATCATCAATCCAATCAAATATTATATAAAATTCCCGTGAGTGCCGTTCGTTATAGATAATCTACTTTGAAATGGTTCGACAATTTTTTTATGAAATTTTATAACTGTATGAGACTACTCGACTAATAAGAGAAGTGATAACGGATGCTATGTTTTATACCTCTTTGTGATGAGAGTAGACTACCCCAAGACTTTGTTTTATTAATTCAAAATTAAGAAATTAAAATAAATAACCCTCAATTTGCACCTTTCTAACACCAACTCCTTTTTGTAAAGTGATATTAGTGCTGTAATAATCTTCAACATTGAGTGGTCGATAACTTTTATAAGATTATTGTGTGTACTTTTTTACACATTACCTGTAGATTAAAGGGATAGGTTGTAACTTGTAGTTGTTGGTATTAAATCCAAATGTCTTTTCCAATGCAATATGTTTTTAATGACAGTAATTAGGGCGTCCATTTATCATTCTATTGGTCGCCCCACAATACGGGCTCAGTACATCTTTAGCCATTGAAAATATTGGTTAAATGTTTGTCATTTTCCCATCTATTGTATTTCATATATTTTTATATGTAATATTTTTGTATTTTACAAAATTTCTCAAATTTTGTTATTCATTTTTATTTTTCGATTCTTATAACATAATTATTATTGCTATCCATCCACTATCATAAATTTGAAAGTTAGTGTGGATGTATGGATGTTTGTTTATTTTTCACGCAATAACTACTAAACGGATTTCGATTACATTTGGTGCGGTAGTAGTTTACGCCCTGTAGGTAACTTTTTAACCCGAAAAAGTACAGTATTCCCGTGGGAAACATGATGATAGATTTACACTGGTGGAGTCGCGGGGTAAGGCTATTTATTGCTATAATTTTCAATATTATATTGTCTAATTATGCTATAATTAGACGATAGATATTAAATACATCAAAATTTATAGTATCACGAAGGACGCAAAAACAAATACGGCCACAGAACACGAGTCACATAAAACAACAATAATAAAAGTATAATAAAATGTACAATAAACTTACATTGACGAATAGACTTCCCAGAACAGTCGGATAATCCGCTTTAATCCGCCTACTTTTCGGATTAAGCAAATCTGGATACTTATGTTTGGACCTTTCCAGTCAAATGTTTTTGTGACCTTTTTACTTCGTTGTCGTGTTTTGGACACCTATCCAATGTTTTAAGTAGTTATTTCTAGGATAATTAAAGTTATTTTAGTACGCTAATAATGGGCACATAATATTATGTATACATTCATTTCTGTACTGTTTCATATTATTCTAGAATTATTAACGTACTTATACATTTTTATATATTATTTATCTAACATTTACTCATAATATTATGTATTTTATCGGCATTTTACTACCTGGTATTAATAAATATAACTTTATTTTATGTAAGTAAATAGTATACCATATTGTTTTTTATGACTTATACTCGTATGATGCTGCTAGTGTGTATCTGTCAGTCGCCGGACAACAACGAGGATCCACAGAATACCAGGGGTTACGGTGTAGTTGAGTACTATGCCGCGACCGTACACCTGAGTGGAGTCCTTTTCGACTGTCGCTGTTCGCATTGCACTGCCTTATACCTGTTCTTTTTTTATTATTATTATTCGTTATCTGGCTAGTATTTGTTGTTTGTTAATATGTATAATCTATGTTTTCTCTTCTATGTGGTTAGGCAAAAATCCGTTGTATTTCTGTCATTTGTAATGTTATCGTGATTGTTTAAGTTTAATGTTCGATTTTTTGTGATAATGTAGTGTAATGTGACTGTGTCTGTTGAATAAATGTTTATTATTATTATTATTATTATTATTTAAAAACGCTAAGATACCGGTTACTTAATATAGTTACTTTGTATGGTACAAATTAAAAATACATGCTACGCGTGTGCTACGCGTGTGCTACGCCTGTGCTACGTATACGCTATGCGCCTTCTACGTGTCTACTACGGTCTTACTACGCTGGGCCTACGACGTAGCGCTCACCGTTCGAGCTCCGTTTCAGCCTGGTGACGTCCACTGCAGGACATAGGCCTCCCCCATAGATTTCCAGTGCGACCGGTCGCTCGCGGCCTGTATCCACCGACTTCCTGCGACTTTTCTCAGGTCATCTGTCCACCTGGTGGAAGGCCGTCCTACGCTTCGGCGTCCAGTTCGTGGTCTCCACTCAAGAACCTTTCGGCCCCAGCGGGCATCGGTTCTACGGGCTATATGTCCAGCCCATTGCCACTTTAACTTGCTAATGCGCTGGGCTATGTCGGTAACTTTAGTTCTGCTACGGATTTCCTCATTTCTGATTCTATCACGTAGAGAGACTCCAAGCATAGCCCTCTCCATAGCTCTTTGAGCGACACGAAGCTTTTGAATAAGTCCCGTTGTGAATGACCACGTTTCGGCTCCATATGTCATCACCGGTAACACACACTGCTCGAAAACTTTTGTCTTCAGGCACTGAGGAATTTTTGACGAGAAGATGTTTCTGAGTTTCCCGAACGCTGCCCAGCCGAGCTGGATTCGACGGTTGACCTCTTTTTCGAAGTTGGACCTACCTAACTGGACTTTGTGCCCTAGGTATATATAGTCGTCAACAACTTCGAGCGTAGAATTTCCAACTGTCACTTGGGTGGGTACAACATGGGCATTAAACATAATTTTCGTCTTATCCATGTTCATACTAAGTCCCACCTGTTGTGAAACTCTACGGAGGTCTTCTAGCATAGTGTTAAGGTCTTCCAGAGTTTCTGCCATAACCACGATGTCATCGGCAAATCGAAGGTGAGTGATGTAGTCACCATTTATATTGATCCCAAGTCCTTGCCAGTCCAGGAGTTTGAACGCATCCTCCAATGCAGCGGAAAACAGTTTCGGAGAGATGACGTCTCCCTGTCTGGCGCCGCGCTGCAATGGAATCGCCTTTGTGCTATGCTCCTGTACTCGCACGGACATGGTGGCTTTACTATATAAACACTTCAACACTTCGATGTACCGGTAGTCGATCCGGCATCTCTGAAGAGACTGTAACACCGCCCAGGTCTCAATCGAATCAAAGGCTTTCTCATAGTCCACAAACGCCAAGCATAGTGGAAGATTATACTCCTCGGTTTTCTGTATAACCTGCCGTAGCGTATGTATGTGGTCTATGGTACTAAAGCCTCTTCGGAAACCGGCTTGTTCGGGAGGTTGGAAGTCATCAAGCTTCCGTTCGAGACGATTCGTTATGACTCTTGAAAACAGCTTATAGACATGGCTCAGCAGCGTAATGGGTCTGTAATTCTTCAGCAAAGTCTTATCTCCTTTTTTGAAGAACAAGACTGCCACGCCCCTGCTCCATGCCTCTGGCGTTTTGCCCTCGAACAAGGCGGAATTAAAAAGTCTCTGGAGCATTTTGAGTGTTGGTGTTCCACCAGACCTCAGCAGCTCCGAGGTGATCCCATCCTCGCCCGGCGCCCTGTTGTTTTTAAGCTGTTTAAGAGCCATACTAATCTCGTACAGGCTGATGTCCGGGATATCTTCCGTGTGATGTCGGGTTAGTCTAGCTCTAGGATCTTCAGCCAGATTAACGACAGGCTTGGCAACTGAGGTGTAAAGTTGCTCGTAGAAACTCTCGACCCCTGCGAGCACCTCGGGCCCGGCCGATACAACTTTCCCATCCTCTGTCTTCAGCTTCGTCAACCGGCTCTGCCCAACAGACGTGTCTCTTGCAAACACTTTTGAGCCCTTGTTTCGCTGTATCATGTCCTCAATACTTCTAGTATTAAAGAGACGAATATCGTGCCGCAAAGACTTTGATATCTGTCTGTTAAGCTGCCTATAAGACTTAGCATCGTCAGAGGTTTGAAGAGTAAGGGTGCGTCGCCTAGCCATTAGTGTAAACGTGTGGTCGGAGATTTTCTGTGGCTTACCTCTACGGCGGGTTTCACAGTACTTTGACCCAACCGCATGGATAGTCTCTGTGAACCTGTCATTGATTTCGTCCACTGACGCGTAGTTTTCCAGGCTAGCAAAGCGGTTTTGTAGCTCGAGTTGAAAGCTTTCGGGGTTTCTAATTCCGGTTTGAGACGGTCGGAGCGTAGACTTTACCAAGCGAGCTCTTTCGAGTTTGATATTTAGGTTTAATGTGCCTCGCACCATTCGGTGATCGCTGCCGGTTTTCACTTGGTGTATCACGGAGACATCCTTAAATATCTGTCTCTGGGTGCTCATGATGAAGTCTATCTCATTTTTTGTCTCTCCGTCAGGGCTCATCCAGGTCCATTTCCTGTGAGGTGGCTTCTGGAAGAAGGAATTCATCATAAATAGTTCTTCCTTTTCTAGAAAATCGGCCAACCTTTGGCCCCTGGGATTCCTCTGACCAAAACCAAACTTTCCCACTTTCAGCTCGTTTTCACCTCGCTTTCCCAACTTTGCGTTGAAGTCTCCCATAACAACATTGAAGTGAGTTTTCGAGTTATGTATGGCTTTAGATATGTCCTCATACATAACCTCTACTTCTTCATCTGGGTGAGACGAGGTAGGTGCGTAAACTTGTATGACCTTCAACGAATATCTTTGAGATATTCTGAGTATAAGGTACGCAACCCTACTCGACACACTTTCGATGGCCACGATGTTGTGCACAAGAGACTTGTGGACGAAAAACCCGATTCCACCTTGGGACTGTTGGTCGCCTTCCCGGTAGAAGAAAAAGTTACCGGATGCCAGAGTCATCGTGTCTTTTCCCTTTCTTCGGACTTCCGATAAACCAACTATATCCCAGCGTAACTTGTTCAATTCTTCTTCCAGCTCTATTATCTTCTCGTCTTTCCTCAATGTGCGTGCGTTGTATGTTACCAGGGCCAGAGGTCGTCGTCGGGAGTGGTAGCCGGATCTCTGCCGGAGATTCTTAGCACCCCCTGCCCCGCCGTTTCCATGGCCGCTACCGTAGCCAAGACTAGCGGGGCTGCCGGGGACTAGGGGCCTGGTCTCATATCTGGTCCTCATATAGGGGGAAAAATGCCATACTCACCGCGCTTGGCAAACGTGTTGGCGAGCGCAGTATTATGTAGAAATGATAAAGTTCGCGGAAACGCTGCTGCCCATTTCCGGTATGTATTCGTTCGAGCTAGTAAGCACTTAATACAACCTTTTACCCCTAGTAATCAAAATATTTACACCACAATTCCGCCAATTCGTATTGCTGTCTTTGTCTGATACGATGGAAAAGTCACTTTACAGACAAAGACAAGCAATAAAGATAAACGAATCCGTGGTGTAAATATTTTTATTAATAAGGGTATTCATTTAAATAAGTTTTTACGTCTTTAATAGCTGTAGCCACGTGTGTTTAGATACATATACCTATGGGTTGTGCGGAATATTATGGACTTTACTGGCAACTACTAAGATGATGGTTTTTTGGTGACAAAATAAAGTGTGGCCTCTGTAAAATCAAATTGGGGTAAACTCAAAAGTAGAGTATTGTCAAGGACAAAGTATTTTGACTTTTATTAATAAGTATATTAGAGATATAATATTATAGAGTACTAGATGTTTACACGCAAAAGATATCCCACAGAGACCGCACATTTTTCCGCATTGAAAAGTAGCCTGTTATCTGTGCCAAATTTTATAAAAATCGGTCCAGTTGTTTTGAAGCCTAGTTACTGCAAACAAACAAAGAAAACTTTTATTTTTATAATATTAGTATAGTTGCATTGGACATCAATTTTGCACAATTCATTGGCAATAGCGTAATTAAATATTATATTGATATATCTATTATTCTCTATTACTAACAGCCTCCGTAGTCCAGTAGTTTAGAGCTTGGCTCTCGACTCAGTCGTGGGCTCGATTCCCGCGTTGGAACAACAAAAAATGTTGTTTCCCGATTTGGTTACGACAATGCAGGCAGATTACCAGATTGTCTGACAAAAAATATGATCCTTGTGTCGGATGGGCCTTTAAAAAGTCGGACCTGCGCCTGATCTCTCGCCAGTCGTGTCGGTCACTGGAGAATGCTCTTGTGTACCGCGCACACACTTGGGCACTATAAAAATACTTCTTGCGTAGCTAGCCTAGTTTCAATGAAACCGGCCACCGTCACTGAAATCAGTGTGGGAAGCTATTATTATATCTATTGTTTTAGAGTAGACCACGGGGAAGGACATTGGCAACTTTTTATCGCGGAAAAGTGTACGGTTTCTGTGAAATTAACTATTGTGCGCATGAAGTCGCAGGAAACATCTAGTATTTCATAAATCTGACTATATTTATATATCAATTTGTCTGCGTGTTGATGTAAAATTGAAACACAATGACAAAACGGTATTCAGGAAAATAAAAATAAAAACACGCCTCTTAAAAAGATTGATCCTATTGAGATAATCCAACGTATCATAAGACGCAACAAAAAGGAAATTAAAACAACTAACAAGTATTAGATTTTTTTTGTCTTTTTATCGATATTGGTATAAATGTACAACCTATTTAATATTTTTTTTTATCAAATAAACGTATTTTTTTTTATATTAACTATTTTTATTCGCGGCTCCGTCCACGTCAATATGTACACAAAAACTTTATAAATTATATACTTACTTAACCTTACCTTACTCAACAATTTATTTCTCAATTGTTGAAAATCGCATGGAATCCGTTTTGCAGTTTTTGAGTTTATCGCGATCCTACAAATAGACCTATAGATGCGGCGAAAACTTCTAACATACAGTAGGGACTCGATTATCCGGACTAAATATTGTCGATGGGCATTCGGTTAATCGAAAATCCGGATAATCCGAATATATAAAAAATTAATCAAGCCTCTACTATAGTTTAAAATGTATTCGCTTCCGCTGTGCCGCTTTTTAGATATTTTAAACTTCTCAACGAATTTTGATGCAGTTTTTAGCAATAGATAGAGTGATTCAAGATGAAGGTTTATATGGATAATACCCACTACTATGGGAGATCCACGCTTCGGCATGAACGGGCCGGCTCGACCGGATAAACACCACGACCTCACAGAAAACCAGCGTGATATAACGCCGAGTGAGTGAGGTTACCGGAGCCCCAAGGGGGATTTGGCATTTTAAGGACTAGGAACGCAGGTCGCAACACCAGAGGAGTTACAAGTATAACTCCTCAGATGTTGCGAGTATCCATGGGCGGTGGTAATCGTTTACCATCAGGCAATCCGTCTCCTCGTTTCCTGGTTCATTATAAAAAAAAAATTATAATGAACCAGGTGTTTTTCTACAGCTGGTACGTTTTTGGGCCGGTCAGTTAAAAACCATCAGCGTAACCTGGTTCAATGAAACTGGCCACCGTCACCGAGGTCAGTGTGGGGAGTTATTATAGGCTTGTCTTCAATGTGAATAAAGGTCCGGACGCACTAGGCGGAACTGAACTTCAGCGGAACTGAGCGACACGTTTTGGTAAGTCGCACTTGAACTGCAGCGGCGCTACAAAAATATATTCAGTAGCTAGGCAACCTCCGAGCAAGATGTACGAATGGACGATTGAAATTTAAAAGGTTTTTTTTTAATTAATATGTACCTACTGCATACCTACAATCTAAATAATTTACATACGACCTCCGTGGCTCAGTGGTGAGCGCAGTGGCGCTTTAACCGGAGTTCGCGGATTCGAATCCCGCCAGGGAACAAAAAAGTTTTCTGTGTTCCTGGGTCATGGATGTGTATTAAATGTGTGTATAATATAATAAAAATCTTATATATAAGTAAAGTATAAAAATTATTAAATATATTTCCGTTGTCTGGTATCCGTAACACAAGTTCTTCGGATACTTACCACGGGGCCAGACTGATGTGGTGTGAAGCGTCCATAGATATTATTATTATTATATAACTCTATTTGCATTTACGGAATTACCCCATATATATATATATATATATTCATCTATCGATAATCGTTTGTCAAAATTGTTTGACGAACGATTATCGCGCTCCCAAGTATCTCGGTTGACTGACTATGAAAATGAAGTTGGCCAAACCGAACTGCAGTTCGCGACACTTTTGGTCAGTTGATCAAGTTTGTAGCGCAGTTCGCTGCAGTGTAGTTCCGTTACCGCTTAGTGCATGTTACCTCATTTAATTTCATATAAAGAATATTTTGACGCGACGTGTCGCTCAGTTCCGCCGAAGTGCAGTTCCGCCTAGTGCGTCTGGACCTTTAACCCTAACAGAACCAGTAACAGTAATGACTTATACCTATACAAATATAGTCTCCATTGTATCTATTCAACGCTTTTATCGGCCTTTTCGACGATGAATATTTTCAATAAAAAGCTATAAAGTTTTATCTTTTTTGGAAAAAATAAATTCTATAGTGACGCATAAATTTCAGATAGGCACTAAAATACTTTAGATAATGTTCTAAGGGATTTTTTCGCAAAAATGTCTCCTTCTTGACCGCGGTATATCACGAAATATACAAGACTTTACTCAAAAAGATTATATATTTTCTTTGGTAATTTAGACGTCTTTTACTTGAAAATATTTTCCGACATCTAATAAAATTAGGATTATAATTTTACCTGAACCGAAAATTAGATTACATACAGAAGTACGTACAGAAGCAAAACTAACATAACTATAGTCATTGTATTAAACATAATGCTACGGTTTGTTTTTGCAATGGAAACTTCATGCTTATCTCGCGGAAGTTTTGGGTCTTGCTTACACAATACAATCCACTATGTGGGCAATTACTAAGTTACAATACTGGTATTTGCCCTTGGTCGTATCTGATTGTTCCAATACAATAGAATGATAACATAATATAATTATTATAATATGTTTTCGAGTTAAAGTATCGTTTTGGAGTTAGAGTCAGCTCACATTGACCCTATTTGAAATTGCTTTACCATACTAATCAAATCAAATCAAATCAAATCAAATCAAATCGTTTATTTGCGAGAATATGGTATAAATGGTGTTACAATAATTATAATACTACAAACATATTCTGCCACATATGGCGTGCAAATATTTGAGAAATAAGTTTAAGTTAAAATACATAATAGGTATGTTGTAGGAGTCATAAGTTAATATTATAATAATACTAGAATATTAATAGCATCACATACGATCGTCCATAAATTATTATATACTGTATTATTTCATTAAAATGTCATAGTTTATCTTGTAAGAAATGTCTAATACTATAATAACATTTATTCAATAGCAAATCATATAATCGTTTTTTAAATAATGTCAAAGGTAATTGTATAAGATGTCGAGGTAAATTATTAAATATTATAATACACATACAATAAACATTTTTCTTAAATATTTCTAATTTTATCTTAGGTAGGCGCAGTCTATCTTTATGTCTAGATCGGCTATTAGCATTATCGCTAAACGTTTCAAAATATTGTGGGTGCTTTTTTACAAATAGACATATTTCGAGAATGTACAGGCAGGGAAGTGGTAATATTTTGTGCTTTTTAAAAAGTGGTTCGCAGCTATCTAAGATGTTAGCGCCACATAATGCTCTGACACATTTTTTCTGAGCTCTGAAAGCTCTATCTGCCTCAACCGAATTACCCCAGATAATTATGCCATATCTCAATATTGATGATATGTAAGCATGGCAGGCTAACAATGCGGTGTGTATATTAACAATTTGCCTAATTCTCCTTAAAACATAGACAAACCGATCTGTTTTATTTACAATTTTCTCTATATGTTGTTTCCAGCTGCAATGTTTGTCGACGGTTATACCCAAAAATACACAATCATTAACATTTAAAAGTTTGCTATTTTTGTAGTCAATTTCAATTTTTAATTCGGTTGTGTTTGTACTTTTTAGGGTTCCGTGCCTCGAAAGGAAAAAACGAATTTTTTAGGATCAGTTTATTGTACGTCCATCTGTCTGTCAAAACCCTTTTTCTCACGCGTGGAGTTATCGAGCTGAAATTTATACCAAATACTCAGGTCTACTGTCCCTTGAAGTTGTGAAAAAATCAAACTTCTAAGCCAACACAATCAAAAGATAAAGCCGTTTATGCCGTAAATTTCCGATAGATTTCGACACTCGCAAGGGAATGAAAGCTACAGGGTACTTCCCGTGAACTCAGAATCTTGAAATTTGGTACGAAACAATGTGATGTATAAATGTGAATAGAAATAGATGAAGGAAAAATTACGAAAACCGTAAATTTTTGTTTACATCATATAATAAAAATATTTTTAATAATTTTAAACTTACTACCTATGACTCGATTGTCGTGATGGGTGAACTTTTAATTATATACCTACAGATTTGTACGGAACCCTCGGTGCGCGAGTCCGACTCGCACTTGGCCGGTTTTTTACTATAGTAAAAAGTTCATACTTTTTACTATAGTAAAAAACTTTTTACTATAGTATCGTCTTGTGAAGTCAATAAAGCTTAATTTGAAATCGCTTTGTCATAAAGCGATTTCAAATTAAGCTTTATTGACTTCACAAGACGATACATTTTTCATTGCATGAGCGGCGCCGCACTTTGTAGCCCGGTGCAGCTCGAAATTCGAGCTCTTGCGAATTCGAAACGTCTATCTTCTTGTGTAGTGAATAGAGTTCTATTTTAAATTATTCTCTTAAAAATGCAGAGCAGCATCGCGTTGCGTCATATCTCAGTGTGAAATGACGCGTAGGATCAATATTGTCATGGTCATGGTCATTATTTGCAATATTATTCTTCTTCGTTATCGACTATTAATATTGTTACTTCTTCTGTGCTCAGAGTAAATAAAAGTATACATAGGTACTTTTGAGCTTGAGACTCTACTCATCGTAAGTAAGATTAGGCTGCAATAGTTCACCACACTAGCCTTTTACCTAGTATCTGCACCTTCTAGTGCATTGTTTGTCAGCCGATTTTATGTCGCAACCCACGAAAAAGCCAAAAAGTTAAGTAAAAAGTCTTGCGACCCCGTCATTATTAAATTATTATAATATGCACAGAGTGCGCTACTTTTATCAGTCATACGTTATATTAGCCTTCCCTGGTTCGAATGTATCTACGAACGAGTTTTTCGACGTTCGATATAGAATTCGTTCGAAAAACCGAACTTTTGTTCCTAAATGTAGTTTTTATTTGTATATAACAAACTTGACCCCCCAAGGGTCACGACCCACCGGTTAAGAAACGATGTTCTAGAGTAACTTAAGCGATCTGCCACTACGAGATTTGTCGAGCATCGTTTGCCGCCATTTGTCGAGCATGCATCATTTGTCGAGCGATAAAGTCTATTCGTCTTATAATAGCATGCACGCGATCTTTAATGATTAAATTCCCATACGAACCCACCATGATGTTCTGTATAATGAGAAGGTTAACGCGCTACTGATTTCATTAACTTCCTTTGAAGCAAAGCCTGCTGGATCCTTCCTGTGTTCCCCTTTGAATTATATTTTTCCAACGTGTAACGAATTGAAAAGGTTATGATTCAAACTCTGAATAACACGTTTAATAATTAACCTGTTGGATTTAGATATAGTTTCATACACAGACATATTAACAAAAAGAATAAAGATATTACTGAAGAAATAATCGCTTGAATTCCTACGGCAAAAATACTAACGCGAATATATTTTACACAATATATTTTCTTATATACCTATCTTATTTTCTATCATTATTTTGCTTTGGGTTCTACATCACTTTCGTGTTATGCCTTTCATAAAAGTATTTGACGTCTGCCCTCAATGCTACAATAGGATACTTTCCAAGGTGAACAAATTAGTATGAAAAGAGATGTTCAAGAAATGTATGAGGCCTGGGCCAGCACTATGTACAGTATATGTAAATATAGCTACATAATATAGTAACAGTTTCCCATTCTTTATTTTGTTTAATTTCACTTCGTTTTCATGTACATTTAAATTAACTTCGTCAAGGAGAGCAACACAAAGTAAAATAAAACATGGCGGATCAGATCAGAATTAACTAAAGAATGTCATTTTGTTAATGACATGACTTTTGACAAAGAAATATGTATGACATTCAAGAAGACGTCTCTTTGTAAAACTGTCTACTACGTCAAAAGTCAAGTCAAGACAACTGTCATGGCCGCCCCAAAAATAGTGTTCTCGCAATAAAAAACTCTTCAAATAATCATTTTTGTACGCATGTACCCTTCTTCAAATTATTTTTTTCCTATCTACCTATGTAGTGTACATAGAACTGGCCCAAAATCAAACATCTCTTTTGATGAATATAAAAATTATCTATATATTATCACGCTGTCATATGTCACTTGTCATCAGATTAATATAATGCATTTCAAATGTGAATAGGAACGTCAATGACCTTTTTCTGTCAAAAATCACTTGAAAAGTGCGATTTTCAGAAAAACTTATGTGCACATAAATATTAATAGTCTTGCATCGAATTTAAATAAAAACGTTAAATAGTAATCAATTATCTAAACAGAAATTTTACTATCATAACAGTCTAAATTCGAAACAATATGGTGCCGACTCGATCCTATTCTCCTTTGAATCGTACTATAATCGTACATAACTATATCATTTTTTGGGAACAAAGCGTATATATTTTGTCGAATCGTTTTTTTTTTTTTTTGTTGCTTGCTCTTAACATTAATCTTCACTTTATGGACCTTTGTCCAACGGATTAGATTGTCTCTATTTTCCAATCATCTAATATTTAGCCTTAGATACCTACGTTAGACTACTAAGGAAAGCTAAACTTCACGAGTTTCGTTAGACGCGCAGATTTTTCACCATACGATTTCACTTTTTCGTTTAAGTCTCTATTTATTATATTAAAATATCAATACATACAATAGAGTTCATTGTAACGTTGTATCGCCTAGACACTTTTTAAGATAGCAATTAAAAATTGAAGTTTATTTACTACAGTAAAGATACACATTTTATTGCGCTACTAGTTTGAATTGTGCCGCTGTTGAAATGATCATGTTACATTTTTTTGTAGCAAATGAAGTTCAAATTTTAATCGCTACCTTAAATAGTGCGCGCCGCTCTTCGTATTAGTGTGAGCCGACCCTTAGTTGTGTCTGTAAGGTCAAACAGAATTGTAAAAGTTGCTAAATGCTTAAATGGATCTTAAGTCGCTTTGAGACTGCTTTTCATAGCCAAATTGCAGAGGCATTTTAAGCCTTAGTTTCCCGACGTTCATAGAAAAATTTAAAAAGCACTTCGTTTTTATGCCTCGTGGTGCTTTGCTACAATTTGCGGAAAAAATGTAGAGATGAGTTTAAGTTTTGAGTTATCTGAGTTTCTAAGAAGAAATTATAAATGAATTGAAGATTGTAACTTTAAATAGCCTAACCAAGAGCATGCCAGGACAATATGTCCAAAGAGGGTTCCGTAACTATCAACACACAATAGTTTTTTTATTTTATTTCCCGCCTTTCCTTGTAGCATATCTTATAGTTCCTAAAAACAAATGTACGTTAATACCTATCTATTTATAATATTATCTGTTTTTATAGTTAAGGTATAATATTTAATTAAATTAATATAATTAAAATAATTAAATATAAAATATTATTTACATAAATTATAATTACAAATAAAGTAGCTTTTGCCCGTAATAAAAATTTCCCGTACATTTTCCCACGGGGACATTGTGCATTTTCGGGATAAAAAGTAGCCTATGTATTTATCCAAAGTCCAAAATTTTATCAAAATCCGTTCAGTAGTTTTTGTGTGAAAGAATCACAAACATAGTTATTCCATTCATCCATTCTCATAAACTTTCAGATTTACAGTAGTGGAATACTGTATGCTATTAAGTATTTTTATCGAGCTCCGTGGCCTAGTGGGTAGACCATATTTTGGTTCACAATCGAGAGAGTGCAGGTTCGAATCCCAGATTGTGGCGTGTACCAATGAGACTAGACAATGAGAAACCCGCACATGGTTGGCCCCAGCCGTGTTGACCAGTAATTCCTCTAGACTAGGCTATGTTGTGAGAATGGTTGCACAAGCACATATGCTTGTGCAACCATACGACATTTAAAAACCGACTGTCCCAGGCACTACAGTATTTCAAAAGTGGTTACATCGCTCGGAGAATACTGTATAAATCATCTATTAACGGATGAAAAAGCCTAGATATTAAGTATTAAATAATAAAATGTATAATATAATTCCTATGTGAAACTACTCGTCAATTTATATAATTTAAATTTTAAATGCAATTTAAAATTATTAATAGTGCTTATAATATTCTCATTGGCTTCATAGGATTCTAAATTTAGTAAGGGTAAATGTTGTGTTTTACACGCTAGGTTCTCCTTAGAAGAGCCGTGTCTTTGAATATCTAATGCAGATTATGATGGTTATTGCAAATCCACACTACTGTTTGCTAAGGTTTTCTGTATAAACATAGTGAAAAATAGTGACATAAATGGCAACATTATCTTAAAATATTTATCACTAGCTATTGCTTCGCCCACGTAAATACAAAATCTCACGAGAACATTGTACTTTTTCGGGATAAAAAGTATTCTATGTTTTATTCCAGAGCTTAAACTACTAGGTACCATACAAAATTTCATTCAAATCCGTTCAGTAGTTTTTGCGTGAAAGAGTAACAAACATCCATCCATCTATCTATCCTCATAAACTTTAGTAAAAACTATCTGTCGCCTGCGGCTCTGCCCGCGTAAATATAGTATCCCTCGGGAACATTGTACTTTTTCGGGATAAAAAGTCTATGTTTTAATACAAGGCTTAAACTACTACCATACCGAATTTCATCATAATCCGTTCAGTAGTTTTTGCGTGAAAGAGGAACAAACATCCATCCATCCTCACAAACTTTCACATTTATAATATTATTAGTAAGATTAGTAAGATTTATAATATTAGTAAGATAGTAGGACCAGATAGGGCAAAATGATATATGGATAAAATAGTCTGTGCAAAACAAAAAATAGAGTACTACCACAATATCAACGGCTTTCAGGACTATTCCTGAAAGTCATAATATATTGTCTTTCATTACCATACAAAAACGATGATTGCCGAAGAGATTTACTATGCTTGTGCCTTTTGAGGGTAAGAAAGGAAAGTACATATTATGCCTATCCCCAATTAGTTTTGGAGAAAAATGTGCAAGTCTTTTAATCCTAGAATCCGATTTGTTACATACACGAAAATATGCATAAACACATAAATAAAACGCAAGAGAGCCGTGCTTTGGCACGAATGGGCCGGCTTAACTGGGAAAAGGCCACGGCCTCATAGATTAGTGGTGTAAAATAACGCATACGTTGTGTTTCGACGAGTGAGCAAGGTTACCAGAGGCCCAAGAGGTATTGGGGATTTTAAGGACCAGGAATGCAAGTGAGTAACATCAGATGAGTTACAAGTGTAACTTTACTGCCCCGAGACAGTCCATGTGCGGCGGTAATCGCTTATTGTCAGGGGATTCATCTGCTCATTCCCTGGTCCATTTCATTATAAAAACATCAAAACTAAGTATACGTATAAACTAAGTATATTGTACTATAAGTTTCATTAAACTCTAAATGGAGAGAACTGCTGAAGCCTGTCATGTTGAGAGATTTAACATTATAAGTGCAAACGTTTAAATTTTTCCGAGTAATAAAAACTAAATAGCGATTCGGCAATTCCGATCAAATCACGAGTCAATACGATTGGCCGAGTTAATCGCAATTCTAATCCATTTAGCCCCGCAGATTGCTTGTTAAAGGTATTGAGCAAACTAAATCTTTTAATGGAAATCTAAAATACGAAAATCATTTATTGCATGATAGGTATTACAATATTATTCATCTTATGAATTAGGTTATTAAACTAAATATAACTCTTTTGATTTATTTGTAAAAGGTGTCGGTGGATTACGATCAAGTAAATATTTGAATTTATTCATGAAATAACTTCTTGTACTTACTAAACTCAGTGTACATATTACGTACGTGTTATACTGTTACCCCCTTACTAATAAACGCTGTATAAGCTTTGAATAGTTATACAGTGTTTTGTTCCCGTCACACAAGTGACATTTTTAATTCGATTGAATAAGACAAAACACTATAACTATTCAAAGCTTATACAGCATTTATAAGTAAGGGGGTAACTTTATTAATTACTACGTACTATAATAATTGAATAAAAAAGTGTCATTTAATAAACTAATATATAATAAATTATAATATATAATAATATATAATAAATAAGTATATCAGAAGGCTAAAACTTGAGCGGAAATATTATAACTCAAACGACTATTTTATCTAAGGGCTTATTGGTGACTATTTTGTAGAATCAGTTACAAAACTAAAAACTTACAAGTTAACATAATATAATTATTATATCTTTTTTTTTGGTTACTCTCTATTAGAGTACAATGCGTAGCTTATAAACCTCCCCCCTTACTAATAAACGCTGTATAAGCTTTGAATAGTTATACAGTGTTTTGTTCACGTCACACAAGTAACATTTTTAATTCGAGTGAAGAAAACAAAACACTGTGTAACTATTCAAAGCTTATACAGCGTTTATTAGTAAGGAGGAATATGTATTTAAGAGAAAATTTTCTCACTAACTGACATAAGCTCAATTTTTATAAAACAATTTGACAGCACAGCCGTAAAATTTGGACAGTAGTTTTTACAATGTAGGCGCACACTAAGAATAGGATTTTGAAAAATTTTACCTTTAAAGGAGTGAAATAGGGGTCGAAAATTACATTTTATTCGATAACTACTTCAGTATTTATTAGAATTTACTCTCTGAGGGTGTAAAATTGGGATGTAAAGATTTAAAATCGTCACCAATTTCAATGAAATTAAATATTTGATGTAATGAATACAATGAAATACAATTGAATTGAGTACATTATATTTTATAGTTTTTTTTTTAAATTCGTTCGTGAAATGCGGCTTCCAAATTTGTATAGTGAAATATTAACAACTGAACGGATTGCGTTGAATTTTGGCATGCAGATAGTTATGATGACGATGTAGAAATCCGTTACAAAATGGGTTTTTTTATACACAATATACCCACGGGGATGCAAAGGGGATACAAGCAGACGAAGTCACGTGTTAAGCAACGTGCAATATAAGAAAAGTATTTTTATTACCTTGATGATACCAAAAAATCTATTTACTCTGTGCCAATAATTTCTTCAACATATAATTTCAAAATGTGAATATGAAAATAGCCCTTATGACTTAAAATTTTGTACGTATGAAAATAAGATCATAAAATCAGAACTCCAAGATAAAATCATATTACGTTAAGTCATTTTAAAACAAAGAGCATTATCTTCGCAAAAAATTGAATTAAGTATCACGAAAATATAATCAAACTCGAAGCACAAATAAATATTTGATGCCAATCGAAACGTAATTCTGAAGTCAAAAGAAAAACAAAGCAATTGATAAAAAACAATGCTTGAATTTTTAATTAATGTCGAAGCTTTATTTTAGCCCTGCTATTTTTATAAGTTGTGGAATTAATATAAATTTATATAATAACTAGTTATTTATATAATATTATATAATTTCCCCGTGGTCTACTGTAAATCTGTGCCAAATATCATCAAAATCTGTCCAGTATTTTCGGAGCCTATTCAACGCAAACAAACAAATATAGAAACAAACCAGTATAGATATAGACAGATAATTTCAAAGATAATTCCAATTTCAGGATAAAATAATTCCACTTGCCGTTTGATGTAGTCACTTTCACGTTTGCTATTCTTTAGCAACGAATTATATACTTACAATTACTTATCAGAAACAATCGTAGAACACAAAACTCCTGCTAATTAATATCAAAGTAGCTATATAACTAAATAAACTATCTATTTACCTTCTGAATATCACTTTGCCTTTGTGTTTCTGTGATATGAAATCTCTACGCTTTTGAAGTTATGTTGTTACCTGAAAGAGAACAGTAATTTTAGCATAAGTATTCAACAGTATGTATAAACACATAACATTATGTATCTTGGTATTGTATCTTGGTATTATATATCATTCCAATAATCGTTATGATTAAAATGAATAAAAAACTGTTTGAGATAGAATTAATATTTAATAGTACTTGTGGTGTCCTAGTGTTCGAAATCGACCATGATCCAATTAATTTTAAGTTTGAGCTTTAAAAGTTATTTTGTCTTTCAAATACGAAATAAAATGTAGATAATGTCTATTTAATATGAAAGACATATTGAGTATCGCAATTCAGCGGGGAAACTCTTTGAGCCTTCTAGGTACCCCGCCTGGTGGGGACGACCTGGGAGATTTCTTTTTAATGTCGCATATGTCATGGGATACTCATCCCAACTTAGCTGTCCGGTAGTTATGGTATAGTATACGGGTATGCAGCCCCGGCTTCCCTAGCTATTACTGTCCTATCCCTTGCCCTCCTGGGCGGTAATATCCTATATTTCCAATTTCCCACTCTAACTTACCAATCTTCCTTTCCACACCACCTATCCTTCCCTTTCCCTATTCCTACCCTCTCCACCAATCCGTGGGAACGCAATGGATAATCATAAAAATAATAATTATCCAAAATAGCGGCGATGTGGTTCGCCACCAATCACGTCTAGTCTCTCGTGGAGGCGAAAAGTGGCCAATGGAGAGCCGCTTCGCTACGTTGAATGTAAGAGGAGGAATGGATGGTAAGAATGAAAATGGACGAAGCGAAACAAGTATGTAAGGATCGTAGCAAGTGGAAAGAAGTGGTCTCTGCCTACCCCTACGGGAAAGAGGCGGTCTCTGCGACTCTGCCTACCCCTACGGGGAAAAGGCGTGATTATATGTATGTATGTATGTATGTATGTTTTTAAGGTTTTCTAGTTTTAATTTTCTTTTTAGTACCTTCATAGTTTTAATTTTATTAAGTAGTTAGCTTTTACTAGATATTATTTATTAGACATTATACTATAATTGTTATTTATTGAGAATTAATTACACTTCTATTTTAAGCAATTTTTATCAAACAATATAAAATGTACCTATTTGACAAACGCATGTCTAAATTGTATCAAATTCATAGTAATTTATCTAAGGCAGTGGTGTAATATTATTTTTATTATTTTATTAATATTTTTAAAGCAATTATTATAGAAATATATTAGTGCAGTTCACATCTTTTGTAATAAACTTTATCTGTGCCGATTTTTTTGCGAAAAGAAACATAACAATGATAGCTACGAGGTACAGACAAAATCACTTAAATAGATACGAGTATAGATTTGAAAATCTGCATTTAATATGATGCTAAACGTCTACTTTTAACAAATACACGAACGACGAAGCATTATTTTGATAATGATTTGTTGTACCTACCCATAGAAGTACAATTATTAAAATAAGATGACCCGTTTTAGTTCCGAAAGTTCCTAAATTTTAAAATTAAAACAGTGAACGAAACGGTTAGGCACAAGTGGACGTTGAAATGTTGAACACTTTATTCGAAGGAGTTCACAGATAATATCGTATCACTCTAGTTCTCGGTCATAACTTCACTGTAAAATTTCATTGAAACATGAACTAAGTGCTCAATTTAGTTTTCGTTCAAGCGCCCTCGTAGTGAAGCCATGGAAAAAGTGATATTACTATATTTGCTCTAAAATCCAGGTCAAGCATAGTGTTAAAATTATATCTGGAACGAGTATTTTAAGCGAGATTTTCGATCGATACCGTTGGGTTAGCTCATCAAAGCCCGACGCTCTATTTTGAATGTTTCTGATACATCAATAACGACCTCTGTGGCTCAGTGGTTGAGCGCGTTGTTACTCAGGTCAGGTCAGGTCAGGTTCAGGAAGGGAGTCACGGGATCGAATCCCACTGAAGGAACAAAAAAGTTTTTTTGTGTTCCTTTTGTATATACTTACTAGGAATAGGAATATATAAAGAGGAAAAGTTTGTTTGCTTGTTTGTTTGCATCGAATAGGCTTCGAAACTACTGAACCGATTTTGATAAAATTTGGCGCAGATATAGAATAGACCACGGTGAAGGACATACGCTACTTTTTATCGCGGCAAAATGTACCATTACGGCGGGATTTCCTTTCGCGAACACGACTTTTACACGAAGTCGTGCGCAACATCTAGTGTATATTATAATGAAGATCTTACATAATATTATTTGTATTGTATAAAAGTATTAAGTACACTTCCCGTTGTCTCCCCGTAACATAAGTTCTTCGGGTAGGTACCTAGTACGAGACAAGATTGACGGGATGTGAAGCATCCATAGATATTATTATTTTTACTTTTAGTATCCAACTATCTATGTTATAAACTAATATTATAAAGAAGAAAGATTTGTTTGTTTGCATTAAATAGGCTCCGATATATACCTATTTTGATGAAATTTGGCACAGAGAGTAGACCACAGGAATGCAGATAGGCTATTTTTAATCTTAACAAAATGTACGGTTCCAATGGAATTTCTCTTTTGCGGGCGTGAAGTCGCGATCAACATCTCATTACTTATAATATCATAATTATAGGTAAGTACTTAATATTCATCAATATTCATACTTTATGAAGTGCAAGATTTTCTTTGTATAAACGTACAAATCTCTATTGGTTAGATTTAAATAAATAAGTAATTATGTATTGTATTTTCCTATATTTATCGAGGAAGGTTTTTTGACATCATGTTATGAACATAGTCGTTCTACGCAAACCAAATTGCGGCAGCAACTTAATACTGTGATTTCGGAAAACCTACGAATACTCCGATTGTGTTTGTACTTTACTTTCCATTATAGCTAAAACCAAACAGACAATATTCGATTTTATTATTTTGAAAACAGATTTTTCCCCATTTGTTTTTCATGATTGTGTGACAAGAAAAAATATACGTCATTCGTCAACCGAACATGTTAAAAGCCAGCCGTGATCCCTCGTTGATCTGTCACTGGGTTAAGCGAGCGCAAAAGTGCTTGTACACACTTCACGTACAGTCGCGAGCACTAAATAAAGCGAAAACAATGTTAACCTCAATAAATGTATACAATTTTATAAGCTTTGTCGTTTGTTTCCATGGACGTAATGTGTAGTTTACATTTCTTGAGATAGTATGGGATCATACTTATTTCTGTTCGTATCCACAAACATCTCAATATATTCCATATTTCAAAAATTTTAAGTGTCTGTATTAAATCCTCAATTAACCAATTTTAACTAAATCCATATAAAAGTATATACGGCATTTTTAAATGTTTGTCTCTCCGTCTGTCTGTCTGTTTGCTCTGGATAATCTCTGAAACTACCGGACCGATTTTCACGAGACATTTACTGGCAGATAGCTGCAATGTTTTGAGATACTCCTTATAACATCAGCTGTCTTGGGTAGCCCTAATATAAAAGTAGTTCTTTTATGGGTTCCGTTTAAAAACTAGGGTTCTACGCTAACGACGTTGCGGGCATAAGCTACTCGAAAATAAATTACATAATTGTATCGAATACACAAACATTATCCAGAAAACGACTTTAGTTTTCGCCAAGGCTTCATACGCAATACATAATAAGCATTATGTATTGGATTGCAAATGTTTGTATACAACGGGTATAAAAGTGAATGGCGAAATTATACCCGAACATCATTTGTCCGGTGTATCTGTTTAGTGAGATTATTTATTTCGCAGCTCGCGGCCTGGCCATGAACTTTTACTGCGGCAGCGTCGAGAATTCGCGATTGTTGTCGCACGTTCCATAATGCATGAACTGTGCCACAAAACCGGCGTGCAGCGACGCGACAAGTAGAGCGACTAGCGGTGTTATAGCATCAAACAGGTAAGTGCTAAGCTTTTATAGCACCTACTACTTTGACTTGAAAGGTTAAAAATATTGTTTGCATGTTGCCGCTTTTATAGTAGAATTATATTAGACTTGATATTGCTCGCAACTTCGTGCACGCTACAGAAAACCTCTTCCTGGTGGTGTACTCTTTATATGTCCCAAATTTCCTCAAAATCCGTGTAGTTGTTTCAGAGCCTTTATTTATTTCAAGTTTCAACATAATATAGACAAATAAAGCTTTCCTCTTTATTATTAGCATGTCTTATAATTTTGATAAAAAGCTTTAACGGCTTATATTAAATATTATATTATATCTTACTAATACCTATTATAAATGTGAAAGTTTGTGAGGATTCCTCTTTCACGCAAAAATTACCTAGTAGATTAGGCTCTGGGTTAAAACATAGGCTACTTTTTATTCCGGAAAAGAACAGTATTCCCGTGAGTTACCCGATACCATAATATTTATGCAAACGTAGCCGCAGGAAACAGCTAGTTAAATATAAAACGTTATAAATCAGCCTATTGAATTTTTATTCGAAAACACAGAATGCGTTGTGTTTGCCGGAGCATATTTACACATAGGTAGTCAAACACTTAAAATACTTTGGCTGCGTTCGTAGCGTCAAAATCGCGCGTTAACTCGCCACCGCCACCGAACCGTTAGTGGCCTCACGGTTACACGCCCTATTTAATGACCAGCCCTGTGAAATATGGTTAGCACTTTACGGAGGCATTGAAGGATTTGGTTACAAAGGATTCAGTAAAACAAGACCACTTTTCTTGTGACAGGCGCAAGACTGATGAGATATCTCTCCCCCCATTGATTCCGGACAAGCGTTGTTACGTCATCTTTAACGCAGTGACGTCACACTCTATGTGTATGAAAGGTGTAATGTAGTTGAAAAATATACGTAATAAAATACACTGTCTCGTAAAAGAAAGTACTATAAAGTAGTTACTAACTATATAAGTTAAAGATTTTAAATAAAAACCGTTTGTAGCTAATTTTATCAGCTTTCTAGTTTCGGAATCCTGATAGAACTATTTTAATGATATATTTTATTTAAAATTTGTAACTTTTACAGTAAAAAAATTGCAGTTTTTTGCAGGCCATTATGTACCTACTAAGTTTTAGGATAAAATCGAAGAAAATAACACTAGCATGAATAGATTTTGGCTTCGCATTTAACGCTTAGACCGAAACTGAATAATATTTGCCATAATGAAAAGCGTCAAGATTTAGAACTCTATCAAAAACTTGTAAGCGTATTAGGTATCGAAATTGGTATTTGCTCATAAAATTGAAATTAGCTAGCGCGGAGCTGCAATCTCGAAACTAATTAAATCCTGTGGTTACGCCTGACAGTTGCCAATACCTATTACAATACGTTAGAAAATTTATTGATCAGCAACTATTAAATTAAAATCTTTGCTATGATTGAAACGACTTTTTTGCTTTGATTGAAAAACGAAAATTACAGTTTAAATTCTTATGTTATTTGTGAAATTTTCCTCGAAGAGCTATAGTAAAGCTTACCACGCACATAAATGCGGCCTTCAGATTTAGATACGTACCTGATATGTGGAAAGTAGCAGAAGTCATAATGCTGCCAAAACCTGGGAAACCACCATACGAAACAAAATCGTACAGACCAATTTCTCTACTAACCGTTATATCGAAATTATTTGAAAAGCTATTTCTCAAACGCTCTACAATTGACCAAGTACATAGAATTACTACATTAATAGAAAAAGCACTATAGGAAAATAAAATCTGCACAACAGTCTTCTTGGATGTAGAACAGGCAAAAGCCTGGCATAAAGGCCTTATTCACAAAATTAGAAATTTGCTTCCAAAGCAGTTCGCTGATATATTAGAGTCTTACTTAACACTCAGAATGTTGAGGGTGAGACAAGATGAAGCATACTCAGAGCTCAAGCATATTAAAGCTGGAGTACCTCAAGGAAGTCTTTCAAGGAAGAAGTTCTAGGCCCGGTCCTGTACCTACTTTATACTTCTGATATTCCAGAAATAGAAATTGTACCATTGCGGCCTTTGCAGACGACACAGCCATAATGGCTACTGGTGAGACGCAAGCGGAAGCAGCGGGAAAAGTGCAGAAAGCTATCCATACAGTATATCAATGGATGAAAAAGTGGAGAATTAATGAAACAAAATCAATTCACGTAGATTTTACAAACAAAAGACCAAACTATCATACGGTATATATTAATAATACTGTTATACCGCATGAAAATACAGCTAAATATCTTGGCATGACACTGGACACAAAGCTCCGCTGGAAAGCTCATGTTAAAAAGAAGCGCGAAGATTCGCTACAGGAAAATGTACTGGTTACTTGGAAAAGAGTCAACCTTAACAATACATAATAAAATACTCTTGTATAAACAAGTCCTTATGCCTGTGTGGACTTATGGTATTCAGCTATGGGGCTGTACCAAAAAAATTAACATACTTATTATACAAAGGTTTCAAAATAAAGTACTTAGAGGTGTTGTAAATGCACCTTGGTACATTAGAAATGAAGACCTACATCGGAACCTTAAGGTGGACATGGTTTCAACTATCATTAAAAAATATGCCGAAGCTCATGAAAAAAGACTTCACCATCACGTGAATGTTGAGGCTATCCAGCTCCTCGACAACACGGGCATAGTCAGAAGACTGATAAGGACAAAACCTTTCGAGTTAGTGTGTTAAGTTAGTGTTAAAGTCAGTGAAGTGTGTGACTGTGACAGAACACAAACAATAATGTGTATTCTCCTATAACTATAAGAAATATGCTGATGGACGCAATCTTAGCATTACTCTACATATAGCAATTTAAGTTAACATAAAATTACTTATTAGTATAACCTAGGCTAGATTGTAATGCTTAAGAAATACCTAAATAGGTACTTCATATAATCAAAAACAAAAAATGTGATATGTTTTGTTTCGACAATGATATTCGTAAATGCAGTATTTAAGTTAGTAGTTGGTAATTGTAATCCTTTTTAGGGTTCCGTAGCCAAATGACAAAAAAAACTGAACCCTTATGACGAATCGACATGTCTGTCTGTCCGTCCGTATGTCACAGCCACTTTTTCCGAAATTATAAGAACTATACTGTTGAAACTTTTTAAGATTTTCCGTATTAAGATTTTCACACAAAAATAGAAAACAATAAATTTTGGTTCCCGGGGGTTGTTTATACTAAGAAGTGAAACTTAATAATTGTTTTCATCAAAACCATACGTGTATCTATGGTAAATATGTAAAAAAGTGGTAAAATGTGTCTCCCCTCCCTGTAACTTCTAAAATAAGAGAATGATAACATAAATTTTTTTTTGATGTACAATACCATGCAAACTTTCACCGAAAATTGGTTTAAACAAGATTTAGTAAGTTTTTTTTTACACCATAAATCGTAAACCGCAACTTACCTTTCATTCAATCAACTCAAATATAAAAATATTTAAAAAAAAACATTTAATTTTATAAACATAAATCTTATGCATAAACCGTGAACAATTATTTTTTATTACTAGTTTGTAGTATTTTTTTTTTCTTTGTAAACGTTCAGACTGAAAATAATACCTACGAGAACATAATACAAAAATGCAGTAATAATTATTTTTCAATACTTCCTTTCTTTATTTCTTTACCATTTGCGTAATAAATGAATAAGACTTATAAATGCTTGCGTTGAAGAATAATATTCGAGGAAATAAAAGCTAATGCTAACATCTATGAGGATAATATATAATGGTACATAAATTTTTATTGTGTCCTCTTACGCAAAAACTGTTGCCAATAGAATTACAAAAAGGAAAAAAAGTTGTACTGTTTGGCATTAATACTGTGTAAATTGTAACCTATTATTATAATTGTAACTAACAGCCTCCTTAGTTCAATTCCCACGTTGGATAAATTGTTTCCAAGTTGGTTAGGATAGGGCAGGCTGATCAGCTGATTGTCTGATTGTCTGACAAGAAAGATGATCCTTGCGTAGTACTTTATAATTTTATAAAATGGTTTAGCAAAGTAGTAGAAGTTAGCATATTTCTTCTATTTGACTTCCTTAAATTCTATAATAACCTAACTAAGAACATAACACGACATGTCTAAGGAGGATTGCGTAGCTATCAACGTGCAATAGGTTTTCTTTGAATTAATATTTGAGTTTATAAATGACGGGGGGGAGGAAGGTTGATGATTCGCAAATGGACGAATTTGTCAAACTTGTCTTTTATTTAAAACTAGCTTTTGCCCGCAGCTTCGCTCGCGTGAAATTGGGTTTAAGTCAGAGGGAAAGCTTGTTCGGAAAAATACCAATAGGTACCAAAATTGAATACATAATGGTGTAGGCACTGCATATCCGTATCAGTTGTGTTTTATTTGAATGTTTCCTGCGACTTCGTACACTCAAGAAATCTACCGGGAACTCTACCATAAATAAAATTTAATAAGCTGCAAAAAGTATTCTGTGTTAATTCTAGATAAACTACTACCATACCAAATTTCATCAAAATTCGTTACGTCGTTATTGCATGAAAAACTTAACATATTATGTACATACAAACTTTCGCTTTTAGGTATAATATTAAGTAAGGATTTATTTGTAACCAATAATTAGTATTTTAACGATTTCGATAATATTTTGACCCGGAAGACGTTAGTTGGCAATTGGCAGTAGGCGCGTAGACTTTGAACTTAATGAAAGTAATTTGGATTGTGATCACCCATCCTAGTTGGGACCAAGGCTGAGTTTGAGAGAGAGATGAGTTAGCAGTACCTACGACCAGGAAGCCATCGAGTTTCTCACTTATTCCTCATAGAATCATACACACTAATGATTAGGTAATACTTAGGTAAAGTTTTAACCAATTCAAATATCTGGTTATTCCAAAGAATTTTATTCTATGTTTATTCTTTAGATTGATAAAATAAATAATTATAAAAAGCGATAAAAAGCGAGTCCTATGTGTTTATCCAAGGGCTACACTACTACGGTAACAAATTTTATAAAAATTCGTTCCGTAGTTTCTGAGATTAGCGCGCACAAACGTACAGATCAAAAATATTTTAAGAAAACTTAAAAGTCATTGTTTTTGGGTTAAAAACCTATTAAACATTGATAAATCAAGCACAAATAAATTAAATATTACATATAACAACAAAAGAGAAAGAAATTTAATTATACCTACTCTCAAAATATTCTACTGAAATAGTATGTAATATAATGAGTATTATGAATATAATTAATGCAGCAATCGCAAATATTTAGGTGCCTAGTTTTTAAAAGACTTCATCAAATATTTAACTTTCGCATTCTTGTCAGATTTATTTTTCAACATGATGACAATATAATTATTATGTCAAAATAAAAATAAAGCTCCCCACTCACGGGCTATCGATTGCTTCGATCAAATTGGAAATTAATTCGTATTTAAAAGTAAATTGCTAACGACAAACTATTACATAAAATGATTAGTGTAAGACCTACCAGCTAGTTTTTGCGGCGGGGGTCAAAAGTTGGAACAAAATTTACGCGTATATAAACGAATTTCATATAAAAAGTATAGTAAGGTGGTCCTAGGATCTCAGACTATATTCAATTTTTATCTAAACCGATTTACTTGCAGCTACAAATCCAGTAAATGTTTAAATTGTAAAGACTAAATCGATCGATCGCTTGTGAGTGGGAAGCTTTAAATCAAAAGCACTAAAGAGTATTTATATCAACTTTAAAGCAAATCGCTCCCAAACAATTTTCTTTCTCTTTTTATTCCCGTTAGGGGACGAATTTCAATAAACTATGATATACGAATTCCATCAATTCTGTTACATAATGTTTGTACAAAATATGAAGTAGATTGGACCAAGGAATCACGTTGTTCCATATAAACTGTTTTCCCCCTTTTCACCCCCTTAGGAGTCGAATTTCGAAAAATCCCTTCTTATCGGATCCCTACGCATTACAAAGAGCAAGCTCTGCAAGTTTCAGGTCTCTTCGATCAGCGGTTTAGGCTGTGCGTTGATCCGTCAGTCATTCAGGACAAAGGATTTTATATGTATAGATAAGCCACATGAGCAATATAAAATTATTATAAACTAGATGTTGCCCGCGACTTCATGCACGTGTCAAATATGATCAAAATAAGAAAATTAAAGACTAAAAGGGATAAGTCAGAATGACCAAAATAGATACTATCAAAAGGATACTAAGTAAAATAATAAAAGCATTGCTAAATAGTTTTATTGTACAAAAGTTTTCCTTATTATAATAGTAAACACTGATAGTTTCAAATCACAACCTAATTTATCAACTAAAATTACCTTTTATCAAAAACTGTAACCAAATGTAGGTAATAGGCAAATAAAGATACAAATAAAGAAATACTGATTATCATAGTCTATAATTACTAATTGGTATTTTAATTACTGTACATGTTATAACAAATTTAATCACAATAAGAAATACTTATTATAATATTCTTTGATAAGTTGATATTTTATATCTGTACGAGATAAGTATAGCAATTTAAACCATTTACATTAAATACCAACACTTCGATAAACCTATTTATAATGTAATTACAGAATAGAATTCTAAATATTCAAAACAAAGTAATTATTAAACCAAATTACTAAAAATAAGTATTAACTAACATCATTAACATCTTAACACTATAATTATAAAAATCATCAAAATCAATCATCAAATAAGACATAAGACATATAGGTACATAATAATTTAGCCACTACTTATAAAATAGGTTTACTTATCTTTAATATATTGAACGATCAATCTCACAGCTTCGCCAAGACTGCCGCCTAAAATGGCGGACCAACAATTTATAGGAAATAATTGGCGGTAAAAACCACACCGGAAGTTTAAGAATTTACTAAAATTGTCATACAAAATATGTTTCCAATGGCCATTAAATTATTTGATAATTTAGATCAATTATTTAACTATTATTAAATTTTAAACTGTAGATTGTAAAACAGGAAATAATAAAATGATATTGTGACATAACTGTCAAAGTATAAAAATGATAAATTTAGCTTTTGAATGAAATTTATTTTAAAGGTGTATTACTATAAAAATACCAATATTCTAACACACGCAAAAGTTAATTTCGCAGAAACCGTACATTTTTTCGCCATAAAAAGTAGCCTATGTCCTTCCCCGTGGTCTACTCTACATTTGTGCCAAATTTTATCAAAATCGGTCGGGTATTTTTGGAGCCTATTCATTTTAAACAAACAAACTTTTCCTCTTTATTATATTCGTATAGATGAGCCACATGAGCAACACCTAAAATATAAAATTATTATTATTTTATGATACCAAAACCGGGATCTATTATATAGGATCTATAACTATACCAAATTTCATATATTTATATTACAAAAGTTATACGTGCGGACAGACAGACAGACGGACACACAGATAGACAGACAGACTAATGGACAGAGCGAAGTTTCGTATAGTTATACGAAACCCCAAAAATCACATTTTCTCTTTTCATAGTTTTCAACCCAGCATACTCTTGAGTAGTTTTCCGACTGTCATCGAATAAACAATAAATAATTCCAATGTTTCCTTCATCCAATTTCCTCTTAGAACTTACTCGGGCAAACGTGAATGTTGAAAGTTGTCCAATTATTCAGAAAGATATATTCGATGAAAACTAGGGCGTCGTGCGTAGGAGATATACGTTTGAGACGTAGGTACAAGGTTGAGTGTCTTGTAAACATGGATTATTGTATAACTTCGGGCTTTGTTCATATTGCATAGATTTATCAAAATCTCCAAGTATCTGTAATTTTAGTAAAAAATTACGTTTACTTACGTACCTACCTTCTAATTGAAGAGGTGCCGAGAATTGGGGCCTTATTTATTAAATTAATATCTCAATTATTCAATCAATGTTACAAGAAAACATATTAAAAACTCGATTTACGAAGTAAAACCCATGTATTAGATAGCAACGTTCACAAAGTAACTACTTCATTCGCGCTAAACTAGCAATATTACAACTTTTTTTTATATCTATGGACCCTTCACACCACGTCAATCTAATCCCGTGGTAAGTTCTCGAAGAACTTGTGTTACGGGTACCAGACAACGGAAATATATTTAATACTTTTATACTATACACATATTTAAGATTTTTATTATATTATACACATATTTAATACAAATCCATGCCCCAGGAACACAGAAAAACTTTTTATTCCTTCGGCGGGATTTGAACCCGCGACCCCCGTCTTGAGCACCAACACGCTCAACCAATTGAGCCAAAGAGGTCGTCAAACTTTAAACTTCTAAGATACAGACTGACGACCTATGGTGGTTAAACCGGAGGTCGCGGGTTCGAGTCCCGCCAAACAAGTCGTGGGTTCCAGTCAACAAAAAGTTATAATATTATTAAATACGTGTATAGTATAAAAGCATTAAATAAAGAAAGCCGAGAGCTATAATGTAGGTATATACAAATTGTAAACAATTTTATTACCCGACTGCGCCAGAAGGAGGATTATTTTTTGAGAATATGTATGCATGTATGTAGGTATAATTGTTTGGCACTCTCTGCACCCTGAATGGCTTGATGGATTTTAGCTTGAGAGGTGTCGTTAGATTCGTATTTAATATGAGAGTGAATTTGGGTTTTTTACGTAGTCGGGTTTTATGTTTTTTTATTTTATTAATCACACTAGTTTTGTAGAGGACTTTTGTTTCTTTGTCTAAAGTATTTGAACCAATATCCTCCTAATATTTGACCTTGCGTGTTCCATTTATTAGTTTCAAAAGTAACATTCTAAGAAATCCTATAGAATATTATGAAATATATATAGAGTCATATTATTATGTTTTATGGACATTCTATATTCAGTATTCGTTGAAATGTCTGTGTTGTGATCCATTTCATTTCACATAATATGAATATCTTCCACTCGAAAGGATTTGAAACGTCGAAGAGTATGTTGCCCCTATCAATCAAATAATTATATTATGAAATTCTTGACGTTCGACTCGAGGAATTTATATTTGAACGTGTTTTTTACGATTACAAATGTAAAAAGCAACATAATAATATGTGGTACATAATATTATGTTGAAAATAATGAAAATCCGCATGTAAAAAGACACTGCTTTATAAAGCAGTGTCTTTTTACAGCCATTTCTAATCAAAATCAGTTAAGCCAAGTAGTCATTGGCTAGCCGCACACACACCATATTATTGACAATAAAGCTCATATTGACAATATTGACAAATTTATTCTGTCAATAATATTGCACGTGTGCTGCTAGCCATAGACGAATATTATACTATACACGAAGCATGTTGAGACAAAAAGTGTCTACACATAAATGGCGCCAAATGGGATTATTTAGGGCCATTTAGATTTGACATTTGTCATCTTAACATTTTGACATTTGCTTTCCACAGTTTAATCAGCGTTCTGAACTTGTACTATGAATTACCAATTTTTTCTTATACTATAAAGATTTTTTCCGTCATATGTATGTCCTAGCCCATCCTTAGTTTTGAAATCTTTGTAAGTAGTGGTAAAGTTACAAAATGTTACCATAGGTATATGCCATTGCATAAATCATTTATCAGAACTTCAACTCTAAAATAGTAATCTTAAAATTGAGTTACAAATTGTGGTAGTGCCAATCATTGGTCCACCACTAATGCAATATTAAATTCATTCTAGGATTTAGAATATTAATTTAAGCAAATTATGTTTGTCAACCCAACTATCGAATTGTAAGCTATTATAGCTTACGATTCGATAGTTGGAAATACCGAATAGTAATATTAATTAATCAACATTGAATTATAATCTAGATTGTTATTAGTAATTTAAAATCTTGCAAAGGTACAAATAGAACATTTAACGCGGTTTACATAACATTTAATGTTATGTAAACCGCTTTTGATTAATTGCTACTTTATTTTCCAACGCACTAACAAAATTAGCCTAATAACTTTACTTCTAAATAGCCAACATTTACATTATATCAGTAAACATGACATTTCGAACTCTTGTCTATATCGTTAATATAATAAAGGGGCCTTTTCTCCCCTCCTGACTTAATTCCGTATATTTTATTTACGTAAGAGATGATTGAAGACTTTAGGGGGAGGCTAGGTATTATAAATTGTAAGCATTGCGCAAAATGTAATCACAGCCTTTACTCAATAATAATAATCTATATACATTAATATGTAGGTATAAAAATTTATAATAATTATAATTAATGTCTCCGGAAATCGATTACGGATACTTCGGGCACATGATCCACTGCTTATGTAAAGACGTTTAGGCAAAAAAACAATTGTCTTACTCAAAGTAAAAAATCATCTCATGTATGGGTGACTCTCACGAGTAAACGCAAACTCGCATATAAATATATTTTTTTCTAGTATAACATTTATTTTTCTGCTTAAACGTCTTTACATAAGCAATAGATCATATGCCCAAAATATTCGTCGATGATTTTATCGAACCTTTATATTTCTTTTGTGCATGTGTATGTCACTGAACTCCTCCTAAACCGCTGGACCGATTTTAATGAAAATTGGATGTGTATGTGTGTGTGTTCAAATGGATTCGAGAATGGTTTAGATTTGCAATTGGACCCAGTAGTTGGCACTGCTGTCAGTACGTCAACAAATTTGATTCTAAGGCCGTATGAAGTTTGCCGGGACAGCTATTAAATAAGTTGGAAATAAGCAATTATTGTTAGTACTTATGATCTATACACAAATTAATATTTGAAGTGTTTTCAACATATTATATGTACATGCCAAATAGTCAAACGCTTCTTAAACTAAGAGGCTCTGAAATAACATCCTGTCAATGTCATATTCATCAGAGATATTGACAATTTGTGGTGTTGAGAATTCAATGGTAATAGATTTAGTTGTGCTGCTGTTATATATTCATTTATTAATAAAACATGTAATTTAGGTACCAACTATCCTCTGGTAATGTCCAATTTCAAAGTCTTTTGGCAACGAAATCTTGTATTTGCACGTGTGATTTCCCATGATTTTTCCATTTCAACTATATATTTTCGATACAATGTAAAGGATAGTAATGGTGGCTAAATCGATCAACATCCTTTATAGGGAGAATGACACGCGGCTCGGAGGGAATGACAAGATCGATGGTCCGCATTCAAAAGTTAACACAAAGAGGGATTGAGGCGAATTTCAGCTATACTGGATATAGATGATATCTATGACGTGTTATGTATAGGCGTTAACTATACTAAACGGCTATGGCCATACGAGACTGACAAAAACTATAATTAAAAAACGAATACCATTTTTTTTTAAACAAGATTTTATTTCCCTGGAAACTATCTGAAGACAAAGTTCTCATCAAGACGAATCAAACGAGTCTTTTTATGGAGTTCCTATGGCCACCTTCCAGCTCCATCATCAGATCAGCTCCACATCATCATAATATTGCATTGTCACGTAATTTGCATATTCATACAAAATTTCAGCTCAATCGGAAACCGGGAAGTGGAAAAAATTGACAGACAACGGGACAGGTGAAAGTAAATAAAAGCTTGTAAAAATATCATTAAAATGGCAAGGGAACGAAGGTACGTTAGTAATATATATTCTTTGACGAAGGTAACCAGCGAACTTGATTTTAGTTTACCGAAACCGTGTTAGACTTCGTAAACAATTATATATTATTATAAAATAATTGTCTGATAAATATCCTGAGCATAAAAATTGTAATTGGTGGCAACAAAGGGTGGGCTAATGCCCATGCATTAGCCCATAAACTACAGGCTTAATAATAGCCTGTAGTTTATCCTACCTATTAAAAAAGAAAAACCTTTGCAAGTGTGTCACGCAGCCAAATAATATTGTTAGACAATGTTACATAATAATATTTTAATACGTTAAAAACGCAATTCTTTATAAATTAATGTTATCTTGCTTTGCCTTCTTAGAACACAGGGTGTAATTTTAACCAAATTTAATATTTAACCTAACATTAGGCTAACTAAAATTTTTTGTAATTTACAGAAAATAACATGATTAACATTTCCTGACAACTCTAAGTAGATACATAATATTATAGACACTCTCGTAGCGCCTTATATATTGACCCGTAGAATCTTAAACTATGACGGTGTATACATTGTATATCTTGGTAGAGCAATTTGCTCCCCTATCTATATTCAATAACAGTCAGTATGTACAAGCTAAACGCTTTTCATTAAAACCACATTGCTCCAGCCATTCCCAATTGTGACATAATTATTGGAAATTTCACGACATGCTCATCATAACTAAGTTATTCTCATTTTTGGCTTATATTGACAGCAAGGGATACTACGGCCTCAAAGAAAACCAGCGTGAAACTTTGTGTTTCGCCTTGTGACTGAGCGGTATCGGAGGCACAACACTTGACACTTTTATGTTGAATATAATAATTATTATTAGATATATTATTTTACACGTGTGTTGCATGAATCCGTATTGAACGGCGCTAGTCGCTTACCATCAGGTGATCCGTCACCTCATTTGCCGGTATTATTACATAAAAAAGAGAATTATTTAAAGGTCAAAAATGGTGTATTCAGTTCACAGGCCATTTAACTAAATGACCTGTGAACAATTTTGGCTTTAATGGCGCGTTTGGCCTGGTTTTAATGGAATTAATTCCATTGATGTCCTTGATAAAAAAAATGCTAATATAATTTTCAAAACTCGTTTTATGTTATGTATAGGTAAACAAGTGAATGTATATTTTATTCTATTTAATTTATTAATCAAACGCTTGGTTTGACTTTAGAGTTAAGTAGGTCGTTTAGTCGTCACTAAAATATAAATAATTCGTATTGTGTTTAAGCGATTAATTTCGAAAGCCCTTTCGAATAAGCTCTTAGGAGCCTTTTGCATAAACCATCTTCAGACTTCCATACAAGTAAACTAACATTTATTTGTTTTGTCGCATGGGCCCTAAAAAACTAAGGCCTTTTTCATCCTTATTGGACGATTAATATAGTATTCTCCGAGTGAAGTAACCACTCATGAAATACTGTAGTACCTGGGACAGACGGTATTTAAATGTCGTATGGTTGCCCAAGCACACACGGCATTGTCACAACACATGCAGCCTAGTCCAGAGGAATGAATGGTTAATACGTCTGGGGCCAACCATTGGCGGGTTTCCTCACGATGTTTTCCTTCACCGTTAGAGCGTCCGTATAATAATATTTGAGATCTGAAAAGATCTCATTGGTACACGCCACAACCTGGGATTCGAACCTGCACCCTCTCGAGTGCAAATCAAACGGTCTACCCACTAGGCCACGGAGCTCTATCCTAATGGGCACCTATAACAGGAGACATTTTAATTCTTAGATAGACTCTATCCCTACGACAAAAGGTAAAGTCAGAAACCTCTTGTCCATTAATATGCATTCAACGCAACCGTGTAATCAATATGCCGAACTGCAGCTGATATAAATATTATTTTTGCGCTGCAGAAAACAGATTTTCGGTTATAAAATCTGGGTTGAAAGTCATTAAGGCATTAATTTAAGGAAAATTGCAATTCTCTCAACGTAAAAACATTTTCGGCGTATCTATTAAAATGTGTTTATTTAAAACCGTAAGAGATGGAGAATAAATTTTATAAAAGGGTTTTGTTTTTGAGGACTATTTAAAGTTTATAATTGCAAAAAAATACTATGTATAATATATTATACTGACCATATGATATACGTCCGCGACTTAATATTTATCACGTTTTTTCATAATCATTAGGGTTCCGTAATACATAAGAGACCCTTATAGTTTCGCTCTGTCCGTCCATCTGCCTATCTGTCTGTCTGTCCGCGCTTCTAGCTTCTGTAACTATGAATATCTATACTAATATTATAAAGCTGAAGAGTTTGTTTGTTTGTTTGAACGCGCTAATCTCAGGAACTACTGGTACGAATTGAAAAATTATTTCTGTGTTGGATAGTCCACTTATCGAGGAAGGCTTTAGGCTATATAGCATCATGCTAAACTCAATACGAGCGGAGCACCTATCAAGAATGTTACAAAATCGGGGGTCTTTTTTTCCATTTGAGAGCTTTCGCTACGTACGCTGCGGAAACGGTTAAAGTTTCGCTAAAATGATGTATGGCAGAATTGTCCCTCTTTGAAAATTCTAAAAAAAAAGTCCGCGACAGTATATGTCTATCTTTTAAGGTTGGCTCACTATAACATTTTTATACTTACCAAATTCGTTCTAAAAGTAAGCATTATTTGTGAAGGTGTTTTCATAAAGATTATATTAATCCTTATCCAAGTAAATACGTTATTCATCACAAGCATTTAATCTAGAAGAAATTTGCCTTTGCATCATTTGATTTCAATGAGTATTTTAGAAGATATCGCAGTAATAAAATAATCATGCGCGCTATAGTACGGCGCGCGGCGCAGTCGTGAGGTGGAAGCGCTTCTTCTACGAGTCTACGTAAATGAAGCCGCGGATAAATTTTAGCGATATCCCAAAGTAACTATTCCACGCGGACGAAGTCGCGGGGAAAAGCTAGTAATTAGATAAAATTTGGTATAGTTAGATTGTATATAGATCTCGGCTTTAGCATCCAAAGAACAATAATAATTTTATATTTTAGGGTTGGCCGGATGGCCAACCCTTAAATATAAAATTTTTCATTACCACTTCATATGGATGGATATCCATAAGAAGTGGGAATGAAAAATGTTCATTCTACTCCATCGTGTGAGGTATCTTTGAGTAGGTCTTGTAAAATAAAAGGAAGGTTTTATACATGACATTTTTATAAGGTGGACCATTTTCAAGAAATTGGCTTCAAAATAGTTTATAAGTTAGTCCCCCTCCCTGGCATTTCTAAATTATAGGAACTAGAAACTTGTACATTTCCATGCTGATATATCATGCTAAAAACACTTGAGAAAAATTATTTTAAGCGAAATCGGACAATAACTTTTGAAGTAATTCAAAGAAAACTTTTTGCGCGTTGATAGTTTTGAATCCTCCTTACATTACTCTTGGCTAGGTATATTTTTATGGTATAGATTCCCTGTACGTGTGCAGCCGCACCAACTCAAATATTTTTGGCGGATAAACGCATGGTAGTGTGAATTATTAATCTGAGTCTGTGTAACTTTTTTAAGATAATGTCTTTTAATTTTTAAGCATTAATATAAAAAATATTATTTGTATAGTACACACCTTCTATAAATAAGCTTTAACTGTACTAAATTTCATACTCCTGCGGTAGCTCTTTTTTTTTGAGACGGAGTGCAAAGCTTCACGTATGAATATAATATACGACTCTTTTACCGTTTAGAGACGGAAAGATCGGGCTACAATATATTCATTAAACCTTAATATCATATCAAAATTATACCTTAATATATATGATATTACGGGGCCTAAGGATATTCCTTATTCAAACATCGTATCGTAAAGAAGACAAAATTATGATTACTTTAGTACCAAAGAAAACTTTGAACGTAGAGCTCTCATATTCTTTTTGAATTTTTGCAATATATGTATCTTAAATTAACTTTGTAGGTATTTGTGTTTATCAAAGCTTTTTATGCTATTGACAAAATTATATATAAATAATATTTTTTCGGTTTATGGAATAATAATCATAACATTACCTAGAAAAATATCAACGGTGACCCAACTAACATTTTGGCGCTAAGGGAAACCTTTTTTGACACTTAAAGTATTATAAATGATATTTAAGAGCTCTGACAATAGCTTTGGACTCTACTGCGGCGTTAGGTATAAATAATTAAAGTTTCAAGAGGCATAATAGAAATAAAGGAAAAATATGTAACTTAAGGTACTAACTTGGAGTTTGTCAGAAATTTTGTATAACTTACTCTTACATCTTTAGGAAACGTAAAACACTATCACCAATTGTAAGGTGTCTGCTAATACTTACAAACGGTTAAAGTTCTTAAATGGAGTGAGTCAATACTCCTAACGAGTTCTATGGAGCCCTAAGAGCTAAAAGAAAGTTATAGTAGTGATAACTATTTGTATTATAGAGCTATAGAAGTTAAAGAAGTGATAACTATAGGTATTATAGAGCTAGATGCTGCAAGTGTCAGAAACCACCTTTAAATCATTACAGGTTGTATAATAGGATTTACTCCCACATTATAAATGTCCAAGTGGCATTAAAAAGCTAGCTATAGTTTTTTTAACACTGCGTTGGGAATAAAAGAGTTATCAAGAACCTTAGGTAATGTAAATTTTACGCCATTAAATAAACATAACCTATAAAATTTTAAAAGTAAATTTATGGTCAAAATATTATTTTCCGACTTATTGATTTACATTATTTACTGTTTTCAATTAAAATATACACGTACGTACTGAGAATTGTTATTTACAACCACAACTAAAATAAAAAAAAATGCCGTGGCACTGATTTATTTTACCTATTAATATGAAATGTTGTACGCGCTATACCACTAGTTGTTAGACCTTTTATAGAACCTTAGGTTTTTAAGTTTCTCTTAAGTAGCTCATTTAGCGCTTATTCTTATTACCAAAATGTTAGTTGGGGAATGATAACTTTCTAGATAATAAGTTTGTAGACACTTTATATCACATTAAAGGCTAAGATGACCATGAGCGACGGTAGTCATTTTGCATTAGACAATACGTTTGCTTTTCTGTCCTAGTCTCTTGACTTTACTACGATAACATCTATAATCTACTAAATAACAATTAATGTGCTAGAGTGTTTATTCTTTAGCAGGTAGATTCAATTTGGTCTTATCATATTTTCTTCGTCGAGTCATGCCGCCTCCGTAGTCCAGTGGTTTAGCGCTTGGCTCTTGACTCCGAACGACGTGGGTTTAATCTCCGCGTTGGAACAACACAATATTGTTATTTTCGCGTTTCGCGTTTACACGTCAGTGCTCAAGAAACAAAAAATATATTTATTCCTCATGTATGTATATTAAATCTATACATATAAAATCCTTTGTCCTGAATGACTGACGGATCAACGCACAGCCTAAACCGCTGATCGTAGAGACCTGAAACTTGCAGAGCTTGCTCTTTGTAATGCGTAGGGATCCGATAAGAAGGGATTTTTCGAAATTCGACTCCTAAGGGGGTGAAAAGGGGGAAAACAGTTTGTATGGGGCAACGTGATTCCTTGGTCCAATCAACTTCATATTTTGCACAAACATTATATAACAGAATTGATGGAATTCGTGTATCATAGTTTATTAAAATTCGTCCCCTAACGGGAATTAAAAGGGAAAGAAAGTTGTTTGGGAGCGATTTGCTTTAAAGTTGATATAAATACTCTTTCGTGCTTTTGATTTAAAGCTCCCACTCACAAGCGATCGATCGATTTAGTCTTTACAATTTAAACATTTACTGGATTCGTAGTTGCAAGTAAATCGGTTTAGATAAAAATTAAATATAGTCTGAGATCCTAGGACCACCTTACTATACTTTTTATATGAAACTCGTATATATACGCGTAAATTTTGTTCCAACTTTAGACCCCCAGCGCAAAAGCTAGCTGGTAGGTCTTACACTAATCATTTTGTGTAATAGTTTGTCGTTAGCAATTTACTTTCAAATACGAATTAATTTCCAATATGATCGAAGCAATCGATAGCCCGTGAGTGGGGAGCTTTATTTTTATTTTGACATAATATATTGTCATCATGTAGAAAAATAAATCTGACAAGAATGCGAAAGTTTTGATGAAAAAAAAAACTAGGCACCTAAATATTTGCGATTGCTGCATTAATTATATTCATAATACTTATTAATTACATACTATTTCAGTAGAATATTTTAACCCAAAACAATGACTTTTAAGATTTTCCTAAAAGATTTTTGATCTGTACGTTTGTGCGCGCTAATCTCAGAAACTGCGGAACGGATTTTTATACAATTTGTTACCGTAGTAGTTTAGCCCTTGGATGAACACATGGAACTCACTTTTTATCGCGAAAAATTTACGGGTTCCTCGCGGTTAGGAATTAGGATAGCTCTGCTTATAATTTTGTGTGGGTATTTCAATTCAATCGGTTCATAGTCATACCTACAAAAAAATTTATCAGTCTAAAAGAATAACATAGTATAAAATGCTATAAAATAACCAGATATTTGAATTAGTTAAAACTACCTAGGTATTATCTAATCATTAATGTGTATGATTATTATACTATGAGGAGTAAATGAGAAGCTTCGTGGTCGTACTGCTAACTCATATCTCTCTCAAACTCTATCGTGGTCCCAACTAGGTTGGGCGATCACAATCCAAATTATTTTTATTAAGTTCAAAGTCCAAAACGTCTTTCCATTCAAAAGATTTTCGAAATCGTTAAAATACTAATTATCGGGTACAAAGAAATCCTTACATAATATTATACCTAAACGCGAAAGTTTGTATGTACATAATAATATGTTTAGCTTTTCATGCAATAAAGTGCAGTAAAGAAAACACGTAAATAATTTTGATGAAATTTGGTATGGTAGTGTTTATCCAGAATTAACACAGATTACTTTTGCAGCTTATTAAATTTTATTTCTGGTACAATTCGCGGTAGATTTCTTGAGTGTACCTACGAAGTTGCAAGAAACATTCAAATAAAAGGCAACTGATACGGCTGTGCAGTGCCTACACCATTATGTATTCAATTTTGGTATTGGTATTTTCCCGAACAAGATTTCCCTCTGCTTGGGCTTAACCCAATTTCACGCGAGCGAAGCTGCGGGCAAAAGCTAGTATTCGTATAAAAGTGCTCCATTACTTGGAGCATTTGCGTGAAATGTAACGTTTCATATCCGAACCTTGTAATGATCCCGTCCGCTTGGCGCTCAAAGTCGAATCTATAAGTTAACGTTACATTACACGCGAATGTTCGTCAGTCAGGGAGGTAGTATTGTAATGTAATGCTCAAAATCGAATCTATAAAGTAACATTACACGCGAATGCTCCAGGTGAGAGCACCATAATATAATAAAAACCTTATTTCTTAAATAAGTGTATTTTTCTAATATTCCACACCATCTGTACATATTATTACATAAACAAAATGACAGATTGTTTTTTTTGTGCAGTATGAGCACGATCTCAACAGCTTTCGGGAATAGTTGTTTTTCATACATTCTTTGTTATTTCCATAGAAAAACAACTATAGCCAAGCGTTGCTAAATGGTTATTCTATAATAACACATTGATTGTTATAGTTGATCCTGGTTAGTTTAACTAGTCGCTTCCTACGACCTGATTTATTTACTGCCATGTACAGTTAGCTAATAGTTACTGTAATATAGGACTAATCAATTTGCAGTACGCTCTTATTTGCAACTAGAAGTTGAGCGTAACTTCGTGCGTGCAAGTTAATCTCTCGAAAACTGTACATTTTTCCGCTATAAAAAGTAACCTATGTCCTTCCCCGTAGTCTATTCTATATTTGCACCTTTTATCAAAATCGGCCCAGTAGTGTCGGAGCCTATTCAATGCAAACAAACAAACAAACTTTTCCTCTTTATAATATTAGTATAGATAGGTATAGATGTCAAAGTTCAGGGAAAAGAGACGTATAATCAATATATTACATGCCTAATGCAATATATTAAATATGCTCATATTTTTATATTGTGTAATTTCTCATGTCACTTTTATAGTATAATATCGCCGATCTTGTCTTGCCTCATTTGCAAATTCTTAATTGTAATTAAATAAATGTGGTTCTTGATCTCCACATTATGAATATGTACATAACTCAATATTAACAAAAATGCAACTACTGTATTTATCACAAGCACGGCAGAGTAGCTGGTATTAAAAATATTAGTCTGACCAAGACTCGAAACCGATACACCAATTTTCCAATAACGTAAAAAGTCCCATCCATTATACGTAGCTGAGCCATGGGCTTTAACAAATAAAAAGCGAAATAAATGAAAACAAATATACCTATATAGTATGGTATTAAAGTTCAAATTGACTTTTAAGTATTGGAGTATAGAAAAGTGTTGTTTATAGACTTAATAGGCAATTTTTAAAAATGTTCTCTCCGTAAGAACCATCCTCGTACATACTTCAAGGAATACTCTCAAAAACGATTCAGCGAAATCGGTTCAGCTGTTCTCAAGATTTGCGCTTATACAACACATTCAGCGATTCATTTTTATATTATAGATTATTATGTTAACAACATTTTCCCATTTAAATTATAAGATAGTGCAAACTCTTCCATTATCCCATTATTAAATTTTATCAACATAAGTAAATAAACAGTTTACCTTTGACATGATAGCTAGCGTAACTTAGAAAACTTTGTTGCAAAGAAAAGGTTAAGTGTGGAATGAATTTTAAATAAGTTCATTGTAAACTGTCTTTACAATGAACTTATTTTCCAAGGTCGGCACATCTCACACTTGTTTAAGTCGAAGAGCACTTGACACATACGTTCAAAAAATTTGCTCCAGCTTTTGATCAAGTAGTTAAGCGAAATTTATATCATTTCACAGTAGGTAAGGTGTTTAGGTTAACTGGAAAAATATCACTTATTAAAATATGTCATGCCCAAAATTATACATGTTTAAATAGTTTGATTCAATATCCTACTATTTGCTACCCACAGAATACAGAAATCATCCAGAAGCCGTCAACACTCTTGAAGGTGAGGCCGTCACAACCACTCCAAATTGGAATGGTTATACACACATAATATGTTACCACAGAATAACGGAATATTTTATCCAACTTTTTTTCAATTATTTTTTATTGAATACCTATTTGTCGTAATATAACAACGCGATTTGTTTTGTAAAGTGTAAAAATTAAAAAGTGCGGACGGGGCGGTATTTCGCCATGATTTTGGACACAGTGTGCTGCATACAAATGTGATCGAACACTCATTCTGCATGTTTTGAATTCTGTGTTGCTAACTTACATTCTCATCCACATTCATATCAAAATCTATAATCGTATTTTCGGAAACTTCCCCCATAATAAAACCGATTATTTAATTTTACAATTATACTGTTAATTTATATTTTTATTTCACGTTCGCTTTGGATTAAACTTGAACGTGTGTGGCGGACTGGCGGACATAAATACGTATTGTAATAACATCAGCTAGCTTCATTTGTTCACATTTCGTCCCGTACGAATAAATCTCACAAAGATTACTTTACATCGAAACAGAATTGCGGGGATTTGAATCAGTTTTCCTCAACGTCTCGCTATAAAACCCCGTATACGATCTCAGCGAAATTGGCTCTGTTTGTTGCCTTTTAAAATCTGAATGATGATAGTAAAAAGTCGGTATTTGAACTTAAAAATCTAATATGACTTTGTTAGATTAGAAGCATCAAGCTGTTAATTGGCAGTAGACGTATTAGTCGTGATGTCGACGAGTACAAAGGATGCAATAAAAATGAACGTTTGAAATTTCACAGAAACTATGGAGTGGATATAGACAAAAGGACATGGTCCCACACTTACCTACTACCTACACCAGCCTAAATAATGTAATGCATTAGAAACACGTTTTAAAGTCATTCGGGATATTAAGTCGTTTTTCATACATCATCACACGTCTGTCATTCCCATAAAAAAACTGATATTATTCTTACCAAGGAATAAGTAAGTAAATTCTTACTCATAACTTTTGTACCTCTATCGCTTTTTTCGTGTTTTCCATTTTGGTGACATCAAATATAATTTAACATTTTTTCATTGGCAACAACTTTATCGGTGTAGACTCTAGGTCAATTTTGAACCAACAACAAATTTTCTAACTTAACAATAACCATTAACTATATTACTATATCGTATTTAAATAAAACCTGCATGTCCACTTGCAATCCAAAATAATTAATCAATCCTAATCTTAGTAATGCTTTTTTACCATTTTACCATTCAGTAACGACCTCTTTTAATACAAGTTGTATAGAAACCGCAGGATTTAAAAAACCTCGTTATTAATGGTGGCGTCTGTTAAAAAGTAATTGAAAAACAATAGCTAGGGAGCCCTTGGAGACCGCCTTTGAACAAAAAATAAACAAAGACTCTTACAAAAAGTCACGTCACCCACTCATTATGTTTTTTAGATCTTTATTTTTAAAGGGTTAGATCACATTATGATTAAGTCAGAAATAGATTACAGAAATCAATTTACTGAAATCAACATAGAAGATTTTTGAATAAATATCATCTTATTACTAAATACAGCGTGTCCCGACACCTATATCGGAGCCTTTAGTGGTAAAAAATATGAATTTTTTTATCGGCAAATTGCCCCTCAAATTTTATTTTCCTCTCACGTTTGTGAAATGACAGCCATTTTATTTTTTGGTAACCAAGACCCGGGCTCTCGTACTAATTCAACCACCACTACTCATGTAAATGTCCTAGGAACATAAAAAAGGTCTCATTTGATAGCTAAATATGTGAACAATAATTCACAATTAAAATGTTTTAATTTTCTTTGAACAGAAAAACAAAAAAAGGTAATTAAAAAAATATATAGTTTTTTTTTTTGGTGATTTTTTTTAATTATTTGATTTTTGTGAAAAATCTAGGCCATTAACCTGCTTGTTTTTGGTTCTACAACGATAGAAGAGGACATTTGCTAAAATAAAATACAAACCCCTTTACTCTCAGTGCAATAGTTTAGAAGTTATGACAATTTGTTGGTATCATTTCAGGCAGGGGGCCAGCCAGTCCTCTTTTTCAATTTTTTTAAATTATTTGCTTTTTGTGAAAAATCTAGGCCATTAACCTGCTTGTTTTTTGTTCTAAAACGATAGAAGAGGACGTTTGCTAAAATAAAATACAAACCCCTTTACTCTCAGTGCAATAGTATAGAAAGTATAACAATTTGTTGGTATCATCTCAGGCAGGGGGCCAGCCAGTCGTCTTTTTCAAATTGTTATAAGTACTTATTATTTGTTCTACAACTATAGAAGAGGACGTTTGCTAAAATAAAATACTAAACTCCTTTACTCTCAGTGCAATAGTTTAGTAGTAATAACAATTTGAAAAAGACGACTGGCTGGCCCCTGGCTGAGATGATACCAACAAATTGTTTTAACTTCTAAACTATTGCACTGAGAGTAAGGGAGTTTGTATTTTATTTTAGCAAACGTCCTCTTCTATCGTTTTAGAACAAAAAACAAGCAGGTTAATGGCCTAGATTTTTCACAAAAATCAAATAATTAAAAATAATCACCAAAAAAAACTATATAATTTTTTTTAAATTACCTTTTTTTTGTTTTTCTGTTCAAAGAAAATTAAAACATTTTAATTGTGAATTATTGTCCATATATTTAGCTATCAAATGAGACCTTTTTTATGATCCTAGGACATTTACATGAGTAGTGGTGGTTGAATTAGTACGAGAGCCCGGGTCTTGGTTACCAAAAAATAAAATGGCTGCCATTTCACAAACGTGAGAGGAAAATAAAATTTGAGGAGCAATTTGTTGATAAAAAATCCATATTTTTACCACTAAAGGCTCCGATATAGGTGTCGGGACACGCTGTATAACTCCTGGTGCTTATTCTCACAGCAAATGTTGTCAATTTTATAACGTTGTCTTATCCGATGAAGAAAAGGTCCGAATGCTATTGAAAATACAAAAATTCTAATTTATCTATGATTTTAGGAAAACGAAATACTACGCTGCGCTACAAAACAGGTATTACAGACGTGGGAATAAAGGGCACCATACTAAAATGCGCAAAGGTATGCACCGATTGGGTACCACAGGATGGACGACGTTACCGTGGCCGAGAACAAGATGGCACGACGAACTAGCCAGGCTGACCAGCAATGGCGCAGGATATAGAGACCTGGTCGACATTGGGGAAGGTCTTTGCTCAGTCTAGGCTAAAAAAATAGTATATAAATCACCTCCCCTTCAGCTTCGTTCCGGGCACACTTCGCCAGAAATTGATACACTATTTTACACTTTGTTATATATAACATAATAGGTTGGAGAAAAAGTCTTTTCGTATTATAGTATGTATGAACTTGTCATAAAATATCTTGGGCTATACCAATTGTATCTGGCTGATTTTGATATCATTAAAAAGTTTTAATTTTACAGAAGACAATTCCAAATTCAAATTAGGTAAATTTGAGATTTTCATTTGTTTTTCTTATTGTTAAAATGAGTGATTCTTATGAAGAATTTCGATACATTTTAAAATTTTATTACAAAAAAGGTAAAAATGCAACACAAGCCGCGAAAAAAATTTGTGATGTTTATGGACCTAATGCAGTATCTGTGAGAGTAGCGCAAATTTGGTTTAAGCGTTTTCAATCCGGAAATTTTGATATCAAAGATGCACGTCGCTCTGGTCGCCCTGTTACGGACAAAACTGTTGCCATTTTTGAAAAAGTGGAGCAAGATCGGCATATTAGTAGTTACGATGTAGCTGAAGAACTGGGGATTGACCACAAAACGGTTTTGGCGCATTTGAAAAAAGCTGGGTACACAAAAAAGCTCGATATTTGGGTGCCTCATGAGCTCACTGAAAGAAACCTAATGAACCGTATACTCATTTGTGTTTCTTTATTACGACGTAATGAAACCGAACCATTTTTGAAGAAGCTGATAACTGGTGATGAAAAGTGGATCACGTACGACAAGAACGTGCGAAAAAGATCGTGGTCAAAGGCCGGTCAGGCTTCACAGACTGTGGCGAAACCCGGGTTAACTCGCAACAAGGTGATGCTATGTGTGTGGTGGGATTGGAAGGGCATTATTCATTATGAGCTGTTACCGCTAGGCAGGACCATCAATTCTGAACTGTACTGCGAACAACTGATGAGATTAAAGCAAGAAGTTGAGAGAAAGCGGCCGGAATTAATCAACAGAAGGGGTGTGGTTTTTCACCATGATAACGCTAGACCTCACACATCTTTAGCCACTCAGAAAAAATTACGGGAGTTTGACTGGGAGGTGTTAATGCATCCGCCGTATAGTCCTGACCTTGCACCTTCAGATTTCCACCTGGTTCGGTCGCTGCAGAATTCCTTAGGCAGTGTAAGGTTGACATCACAAGAGGACTGCTAAAACCACTTGTCACAGTTTTTTCATCAGAAGCCCCAAAAATTTTATAGCAATGGGATCATGTACCTACCAACAACATGGCAAAAAGGTATCGAACAAAATGGCACCTATATACTTTAGTCACTTGTAAATAAACTTTATAAAAAAACCTTTTGAATTTTTATATAAAATGCGAAGAAACTTTTGCCCCAACCTAATATTGCGTATTCCGTTCTTATGGTTAGGTTTTTTAATATATCTTTGTTCTATACATTATTAATATGCGGCTATAAATTATTATGTTCCGTATCCAATTTCGATAATATCTAAACCTATCTACCATTTTATGGGTTATTTTGATTTCAGAGTTTGAACTTTGAACTATCTAAAAGTTTTATTATTTATTTTTTTTTATTTTCTTTATTATAATACCAACAGCGTATTACTTAAAAAAAATTAACACTAAGCAATTAACAATTAATATGGCCAATAACAGGTATTACAGATCTAAACAGAGTGTACAGACGTGTAGCTAAATAGAAAGATAGTATTAATTTAAATTATTTCATTAAAACTCTGTATTATGAAAACCTTTTGTACAGAGACAAGAACATGTTATCATACATAGTTATTTTATAATGCTTTTAGTAATGCACATATAGAAAAAGAAAAAACAAAGGTGAGCTCAGCTGGAGAATAATTAAAGAGAACTATAATAAAGCAAATACATTAACGCGGGCAGGTATAATTAAGCTGGAAATTCATTTACACAAACATTAAAATTTCTCTTTCTGGTGTACAATTATTTCAGTCATAAAATTAAATTATTAATATGATTATACCCATATCATGGTACGTTGCAGAATGTAGTACAATTTTTAAACATTAAAATAAATCTTGTCACAGTGTAATACAACTAAAAAACAACACAATAAAAAACAAAAACATCTATAAATTATTATCAACATTTAATACCAACCCCTTTTTTAATCTATACAAATATTATAAAGCTGAAGAGTTTGTTTGTTTCTTTGAACGCGTTAATCTCAGGAACTACTCATTTTAATTGATTTTTTTTTGTTTTGGATAGTCCATTTAGATATCGAGGAAGGCTTTAGGGTATATAACATCATGCTAAGCGACTAACATAATACGAGCGGAGCGGGATTTTTCTTTTCCTTTTGAGAGCTTTCGCTGCGTACGCTGCGGAAACGGTTAAAATTTCGCTAAAATGACAGAATTGTTTCCCTTTAAAAGTTCTAAAAAAAAGTCTGCGACTATCTTTTAAGGTTGGCTCACAAAAACCTTTTTATACTAACCAAATTTGTTGTAAAATTAAGCATTATTTGTGAGGGTGTTTTCATAAAGATGATACTAATCCTTATCTAAGTAAATACGTTATTCATTACAAGCATTTAATTTAAAAGAAATTTGCCGTTTACATCATTTTATTTCAATGAGTATTTAAAAGATATCCCAGTAATAAAATAATCAAGAGCGCAATAACAATGTATGGCGTTCGGCGCGCAGCCGTGAGGTGAAAGCGCTTCTCCTTCTATGTAAATGGGGTCGCGGATAAATTTTAGCGATATCCCAAAGTAACTGTTCCACGCGGACGAAGTCGCGGGCAAAAGCTCGTAGTGATATAAATACAGTTATAATAATCTTCAATCCTCAGTGATCGCTCTTATGCATGTACATAGTTTTCACAAATCGCCTGTATGTTGTAGGATACATAGCAGGTGTAGGTTGCAGGTGTACATTATAGGTGTATATATGTAGTAGGTGTAGAAACTGTATGTAGGTTATTAATTTCAGTCCATAGTTTAGACTTAAGACAAAACAATATCTGCTGGGTCATAAAATAATAACAATGTTATACATATATTCATAATCATGATTTATTTTTATCCTTGTTGTATAATACATTTAGTTCCACGATTCTTCAAAACTCCTCGTCTCACAGGAAAAATCTTAAATTGGCAACACTGTTTCTAGAATCTAGGATTAAGTTACAGACATGGCTTCCACGTTATAGTTCGTACAGAAATGTTTTCCTTTGCGGGGTAAATTCCCTGTAAAACAACAGCTAATCTATCCACTGAGGTAGGTATCTGTTTCATCTATTCTATCTAAGAATTCCTTTAATCTATTATACTAAGTAATCAATTTAATTAAAACCGCTTTAATATTCATTAAGAAAATCTATTGATTATAATTTGTGAGAACTTTTGCCAACCCCTGCTATTGACATTTTGTTTCAAATTAAATTTTAATTGAAAAACGAGATTTTTCACGTGACTAAATACGAGTAGATTGAAAAACCACCGAGTAAAAATATATTTTACTGTGGAGAAACTATCTTTACAATCACAACCCTCTTTTTAATATTATATAATACAACCATCATTTTTGCTGGCAACGTATTATGTATTAAGCTAAATGGCCTATACTACGTTAATATTATTTACATAGCAATTTTTCGCCCTCACTGCTAGTTTGAAAATAAGGAACCGTTTATGTATATTTCAACCATATTTGAAATAAATAAAAGTACCTAAATTTTAGTAGAACGATAAAGTAACTAAAAGTAAACATAAAATATACTCGACAAAGAAAAATAAATAATAAGATTCACAAAAATATTTATTTGACCGGGATTCGAACCCACCACATCCCGAATTATATTGTTGCACGACAAAAGAAAAAAACATATATTGCTTAAAAATGCGCAGTTTCTAAGGAATATACGACCTAGCTAGATCGATTTTTCTCCTCCAAGACTCATAGCATACTAAATTTCATGGTAATACTTGGAGCCGTTGTCGAGATAACGATTATGTTTATACTAGATCATCTCGTTTAAAGTATAAGATATTTTTTTAACTATATATTTTTAGATATACATAGTCATATTTGTAGATAGGTCTTCTTTTTTTGTATTCATTTTTAGTTTATTTAAATACAAAGTAAATTAAGCCAGAAATAAAGTTACTTTAATCCTAAAATACAATGTTTTTGTAACTATTTGAATATATTAATTAATACTATGAAATTGTTTTGTGGATCAAACTATTAAAACTATTGCACCGATTGTTCAATTTCCGACTTAATTCAAATAGAAACAAATCATGCAGTTTGATTAGATTTTTATCGTCTTTTCGGCGAAAAAAACCAGTTTGGTGAATAAATCAAAATGACAATTTTGTTCATTCGTTATCGTTAGCTAAATGATTTTTTTTTTTCTATTTTATAGGATGTCGAAAACTTTTGTGACGACCTCTGTCGCTCAGTGGTTCAGCGCCTTGGTGCTCAAGTCGGGGGGCGCAGGTTCGAATCCTGCCGAAGGAACAAAAAGTTTTTCTATGTTCCTGGGTCATGGTTGTGTATTAAATATGTGTATAATATAATAAAAATCTTAAATATATGTATAGTATAAAAGTATTAAATATACTTCCCGTTTTCTGGTACCTGTAACACAAGTTCTTCGGATACTTAGCACGGGGCCAGATTGACGTGGTGTAAAGCGTCCATAGATATTATTATTTTTATTATTTTTAGTAAGGTTAGATGGTGTAAGAGGCATCATACTCTTTTTCTGGGTCAAAGGAAATTATATACTTTTTATGGCCCGTACCCACATTAGGTCCATCTGACAATCATAGTTGAAATAATTTACATCAAACTTTAATTGAAAAATGGAAAGTGACTTCCAAAGTGAAAGTAATTACATTCTTAAAAAATGCTCTATTAATTTTAAAATATAATTAATGAATTAATGAACTTATTTGTAAGTGAAATTCTATCATAATTATATAAAGCACCTAGTCGGAAAGTATCAGCAGTGGACGATTTCACAACACGACAATCTGGTCCCGTGGTAAGCACTCGAAGAACTTGTTTGTCCATACAACGGAAAATATAATATTTATTTATTTAGCCGACCAGAGTATGTATTTTTAGAAAATAAAACTATCATTGAAGCGAATTATATCATTGAATAAATGGGCGGGACCGACAGTCCGATCTAGCATGTCGTTGATGGGGCATTTTCCACATTTTAAACCGCACGCATTTTGACCTAGTATTTAAGATGCCGGTAGTGAGAACTGTGGCCAGATTTTAGTCGTTATTAGAAATACAGTTCAATCTGCAGTCCTAACCGCACAGATTCTTTTGCGGTTTGGAATGCAGACCGTTCTGCAGTCCAAACTTTACGTGTTCAGGGTAAGCTTACAAACGTAGTATTTTACCTGTGAAATAGAGCTACGTTCAAATTTAAAAATTCAGCTTGAAATTAATAAGAAATTCTTATTAAAACACGTTACCTACTTTGGTATTAAGTTATTACTGTCAGGAAAATAATTATGAGCAAAATGTCGGAATACGCTGAAACGGTATTTTGCATTTGTGCATTTTACCGTAAGCAAAGAATATATATTACTAACGTATTTGTTAACGTATTACGTGCCGTAGAAGAACATTTCATGCATTTGTGTAGCTGGCTCAACTGAGACACTACAGCATAAAAGAAAACCAGCGTGAAATAACGCATATATCAGCAGTCGTTATTGCTTACCATTAGATAACCCGTAGACACGTTTGCAAGTTTTGTTCCTTAAAAATTTATGCATTAACAAACCATAATGTTATAATACACAAAGCATAATGTAACCTATAATACCCGTCCGAGTACGTATCAGTGTAAAAACGCTTAGACCCATTAAGCCAAGAATTAAGCAATTTCGTGACGTCACAATTTAGTATTGACAATATTTCTAATTTCGCACCTGTTATAAGATATTTACCTAATCCAGTAGGTAGCTGTGTTTAACTTCGCCGAAGCCAAGATTATTAATAGCCGTAATTTATACCGTCGCGTCGTGCTCGCTCAGATTTCACCCTTTGTGTTGCAATGCTTTGAGATGATTTGCGAGGGAAACCAGCGTTTCCTTTTGATAACTGTATATTTGAATGTTAGAGGGTCCGTTAAAGGTTAAGTAAGGGCTGATAATCAGGCTATCATAATCTCAATATTAAATTGGATTTGGGATTATACATTTTGAAGGTGACTGAAACCGATGTAGTAGGCACTAGTTTGATTTATTTGTACAGTAGAACGATTCCAATAAGAATTACTATTTCGGTTCGTAAAATTTCGTTAAGATAAAACCACAGTATACAGAACATTAAACATTATTTGAAAATATCAGCAACATACACTACCCACAGAATACAGAGCATCCAGAATGAGTGTTCGATCACATTTGTACGCAGCGTGTTTGTGTCCAAAACCATGGCGAAACACCGCCCTGCCCGCTCTTAACTTTACTTTACTCTTACAAAACAAATTGTATTATTATGTTACGACAATTAGGTATTTAATAAAAATTAATTGAAAAAAGGTTGGGTAAAATATTCCGTTATTCTGTGGCAACATATATTATGTGTGGACTGTGGATAGCCACTCCAATTTGGAGTAGTCGTGACGGCTTCACTTTCAAGCGCGTTGACTATTTCTGGATGATTTCTGTATTCTGTGATCAAAACGTATGTAAATAAATTGGGTAATTTCCTACATATAATATATATTTTATAAAATAAAACAACTTGATAAAAGCAAAATGGGGTACTCTTCCCAACTTACCTGTCCGGTAGTTGTGGTATAGTATACGGGTATGCGACCCCGGCTTCCCTAGCTATTACTGTCCTATCCCTTGCCCTCCTGGGCGGTAATATCCTACATTCCCTATTTCCCACTCTAACTTACCAATCTTCCTCACCACCTATAGGGAAAGGGAAGGCCCTTTCCCTATTCCTACCCTCTCCACCAATCCGTGGAAACGCAATGGATAATCAAAAATAATTAAATTATCCAAAATGGCGGCGATGTGGTTCGCCACCCATCACGTCTCGTTTCTCGCGGAGGCGAAAAGCGGACCATGGAGAGACGCTTGGCTACGTTGAATGTAAGAGGAGGAATGGATGATTAGAATGAAAGTGGACGAAGCGAAAGAAGTATGTAAGGATCGTAGCAAGTGGAAAGAAGTGGTCTCTGCCTACCCCTACGGGAAAGAGGCGGTCCTGCCTACCCCTACGGGAAAAAGGCGTGATTATATGTAAGTGTGTATGTAAAAGCAAAAAGAGTTAGGATTTTATGAAAATATTTATTTTTGGTTTTTCTCTTGTACCTAAGCCATCTTATTTTTCAGAGCACTATTCATTTATGTAATAAAAATGTACAGGAATATATCGTATACAACTGATGGAATTACCTAACGTAAAAATGCGCAAATTTTTTAAAGATTTGTTTAATTTCACAACATTTAAGTTCATGCAACTTTTACCTAGATTACGCTCGAATACTAATAAGCCCCTATATTCGTGGTTAATGAGTAAGTATAATTATACAGAGGCAAATGAAGGATAATTACTTCGTGAAAACATGTAGACCGTGAGTCACCGAACCAGTATCGACGTACCTGCCATCTTGGTAAACACTTTTGTTGATGGTTTTTGCATTGAAATTCTACAGGGATAATAATTTTTATTTTTTGTTATGAAATGGACCGGAAAGAAGAATACGGATCACCTGATGATAAGGGATTATCGCCGCCCATGGACACTACATACGGTTCGGTAAAATCAATTACGGATATTTTGGGTACATGATCTACTGCTTATGTATCTAAGACGTTTGGGCAGAAAAATAATTGTCATACTCGAAAAAAATCCTCTTTTAAATGGGCTAGTTTGCGTTGAGCAAAGATTTTCCCATACAAGGATGATTTTTTGCTTTGAGAAAGACAATTTTTGTGCCTAAACATCTTTATCATAAGCAGTAACAGATTGATGTTGATTTTACGCCAGAGGAATCACAAGTGCGTTCCCAGTTCATAAGACCTGGTGTATATGAGTGAAATAGCGAAATTAATCTAGACAAAAAGATAAAGGTCCTCATCTCTCTAGAACGTCGCGACTCGCAAATATTACTAGTTGATTTAAATAATCATAATTATGTGAATAGTTAAATACATTAAAATGGAAATAGTGCAAGAAGTAGTGTGTATTATATTACAGTGAATCATGAATTTCCATCAAGAACCTACACTACCATCAATAACATTATCCAAATAGTTATATAGTTACTAGCTGATGCCCGCAACTTCGTTTGCATTGAACTAACGAAAACGGAACCCTATTCTTTAAACGGAACCCTAAAATAAAAATGGCCTATGTTAGACCATAACATCAGTTATCTGCCAGTGAAATTCCTGTAAAAATCGGCCCAGCCGTTTCAGAGATTAGCCGGAACAAACAGATAGACAGACAAACAGAGGTCTCTCTAGACAGATGGACAGACAAAAATTAAAAAAAAACGATATTTTATTCTAAGTACCGAATATACTTTCATATTATGCATTACGTGAAAAGCTGTTAATTTGAAATTACAAACAGACACTTCAATTTTATTTATCTGTATAGATAGGTTTGAACTAGGCTGAAATAGAAACTTCAATTCTACTAAAACACCTCACGCCAAGAGCTCCACAAGAGCTAATTTCGAAGGAGTAATGACAGACTAACGAACCCCACCTCGTTCTAAATTCAATCTCCGAAACAGATGTTCGGAGCGACCTTACAAATTGATTTTCTCCAATTTGATTTCCAAATAACATTCGCATACATTAGCTACATCCGCGCCACGCTGTACTAAAAATAAAGTCCCCTTGTCTCTTAAACGAATCCTAATATAATTTTCTATAATATAAGGCAGAAAGGTGCTGAGGCGAAAGGAAATTTTAAAAAGTTAAGTGAACTAAATTTAAATTTTAAACTCTTTTAGGCAGCTAGCATATTGATACAACCGAATAGCGCGGAAGTGGAGATTCCGCACGTTCTGGCAGAATCTGCAACGGATTCCAACGGTCGTGGATTCCATTTTTTCAGATTCCAGACAACAGTCTTGCGGAATCCACGACCGTTTTAGTACGGTCTTGGGAAATCCGCGACCGTTTTATTGCATTATTGCGTAATCCGCGACCGTTTTTTTGCATTCTTGCGTAATCCACGACCGTTTCAGTGCGGTCTTGCAGAATCCGCGTCCCATTCCATTAGGTCTGGCAGAATCTGCGACATATTCCGTCCACGAGTTGGTTATATATTATTGTGACCGAATTATTTTCGTCTAGATTATGACGATATATACGCCCGACTATTTTTTGTATTTCAAAAGGATTTTTTTTTTTCTTTGGACCTTCTAAGCTGTCCTCTTAACTAACCACTAGCTTTTTACCGCGGTTCCGCCCTCGTAAATATAGTATCGGATATCCCACGGTGATACTGTACTTTTTCAGGATAAAAAGCACCCTATGTCTTATTCCAGAGCCTAAACTACTACTAAATCAAATTTCATCAAAATTTGATCAGTCGTTTTTGCGTGAAAGAGTAACAAACATTCATACATCCATGCTCACAAGCTTTCACATCTAAAATAATAATTAATAGGAATTATACAGGGTAAATATTTCAAGTCAGCATGGTAGGTGTTATCCGAAACTATAAGCGATAGTGGAAACAATAGAGGAAACTAGAGTTTATCATGGACATATAATCTGGATTTTTTAATACAGAATGAATTTAATAAATTCTTTGTAATTACATAGGAGTTGCGAGAACGATTTTGATAAAAGCTGAAACTCCATCTATACATTTTTCCGGACACAACTTCTAATTACCATGAATTCATAATGTAGAGCCGCTAAAACGCCATATTTTATACAAATCACAAAATTCGAGACGGCCATACTTAAAAGTTCAAATAACTATCGATTGTGAAGTTATACATAATATCGAATAACTAGGTATACCTAGGCAGTTAAGTTTCACAAAGTTGGCTAATGTCCGGTTTATGAGTTTTTTGTCGGTAGTATATCTATTCAATAGCGCTTTTAATTGGATGACGTAAACCCTTAACCAATTAAGAGTGTTATTGAATAGGTTAGCTGCCAATAAAGAAACACAGAATATATTATTTGAAATCGATTTTAAGCAGTAGGTAGGTAATACATACGAGGCGTGCATACAAGCCGGCTTCTCTTATGTATACTAATTACATAATATATTATTCTTTAAAATACCGTTCTAAACCTAAACAATATTTTGCGCCCAATACACCCAGAAAATTGCTCTAAAACTATGTGACGAATCAACTCTGTTTTTTAAAAATTAATATATATTAAAGATTAAAAGTAATAATCATGAGGAAAGCCGGCTTGTATGCATGCTTCGCCTCATATATGTTATAGAATGGCCTCATAACATAATAAGGCCATTCTTACAAAAGAAAATCCTTAAGTACCTATTCTCTAAACTTACTTACAAAATAAATTAAAACACGCAAAATATTAATAGCAGTCCTTGAAATATTATTTAAAAGGAAGCCGATGGAAATCGTGTTGTAGGAAACTGCTATCAAGCCCACAAGCCACTTTAAAATGACACACTTGGCGCGTACGAGCTATTATCACGCCAATGATTTACTATCATTATGTTGGGTAAAATGCAAATATTATCGTCCTTGTTTACTATCAAAAACGGGGCCCCAAAAATAAAATCGGAGATTTGGAGAGGCGCCAAATTGCTCGCTTAATATTTCACGACTAGATTGTAACTTAGAAAAAGCGCGGCGTGCAAAACTGTCGATCAACATTTAGTGTTTTTCCTTTTTTTTTTGTCCATACTTTTATTATAGAGAGGAAAATTTAGTTTATTTGTATGTTTGTTTGTATTGAATAAACTCTGAAACTACTGAACCGTTTTTTATTTAATATCATAGAGTAGACTACGGGGAAGGACATAGGCTTCTTTTTATCGCGGAAAGTGTACGGTTTCCGCAAGATTTACTTTTGCGCGCACGAAGTCGTAGGCATCATCTAGTCACATATAAATATGATCATCATATTAGAATTTATTGTTATAAAAATAATAATAATATCTATGGACGCTTTCACACCACGTCAATTTGGTCCCGCGGTAAGTTCTCGAAGAACTTGTGTTACGGGTACCAGATAACGGAAATATATTTAATACTTTAATACTATATTTATAATTAAGATTTTACTAAACAATACACATATTTAATACAATACCATGATCCAGAAAAATAGAAAACATTTTTGTTTCCTGGCGGGATTCAAACCCGCGATCTCCAGCGCCAACGCACTTATCACTGAGCCACAGAGATCGTTAGAAAATAAAGAAACAAACGTCGTATGCACTAATTAAACTACGAAAGGTAGCTCGCAAGTTCGCGTTCGCGCAGATTTCCTCCATCAGGCAAATCAATCAATATTAGACGTAAACAGGGCAAAAACTTCAATATATTACAAGGATGAATGCTATGGCGCCGCACTTACAAAAAGATTTACAGGCATTAATGTGGGTATTCTATCTCTAGAATGCTTTTAAAGGTTTTTGGGTTTATTTAAAGTTTTGTAGAAATTATTTCTACACAAAACTTTTTATGTATTTTTAACGCTTACCAAACCAAAGTTCTAACATTTTGACAATTTATACGTGGAAAATAAATTCAGAATGTTAGATGTGACTTTTATGAATCCAATTTACATCTTTATACCACTAAATAAACGAAATTGACTAGGAAAAGAGGCGTTAATATTCAAATATTTACTTTTACTTTCATAAAAGTGGCTGAAATGGTGTTAGACATTATTTAAAAATTACAATTCGTTGTTTTTTTTTTAAACAAAGTTGAATATAAGGTAAAAACCGCTGAAAAAGTATTGACTCTTATTAACTATAGACGTATTAATTTGGCTCAATTTTTTTAATAAACTTTTTAGAACGGACAGATTTAAGCGACGCTAAATTCGGGGTACTAACTTATACTATAAAGTGTATTTCATAAAATTTCCTTGCAAATTTTACTTGGCGGATAATAAAACAACTTTGTTGTTTTATATTTTTGCCTTTAGGAGTTTGTTGAAGCTACTACATGCCTGTACATACGTTTGCTTTATCCGCAACACCAGAGGAGTTGCAAGTACATAATGACTAACCTTCGTTGGCCCTATTTCTTTATTCACTCGGCGAAATACAATTACACATCATGAGATTTTTGTCACTGGCTTTCTGCTAGGGCTATTATGTCTTTGAAAGCATGGCTATCTGATAATAAAAAGTAAATAAAATACTCAACATGTAATATATCTGGTGTATGATTCAGGTAACATATATGGTATATAGTTCAGGTTATAAATATTTAAAAAACTTAGGCCTTTACATCCGTTAATGGATGATTTATACAGTATTCTCCGAGCGAAGTAACCACTCTTGAAATACTGCAGTGCCTGGTATACGGTCTTCCCACTAGGCCACGGAGCTCTCTATATGTATAAATATTTAACCTAACCAAAATCTACTATAAGAACATCCTCCTTTTGTTGGTAGTTTTAAACCCGCGATCTAAAATCTAAGCGTAAGGGTTATTTCACACCGCGGCGATGGGCGACGATGCGTGATGGTGCATTTTAAAATTAAAAATTATTCACTACACAAAAGGACATACCAATGTAACCCATATTCACCTTATCACTAAGGAAGCTAAGAAAAAATGCGTAAGGTGTGATAGTGACTTATCTATTAAGCATTTATTAATTGAATGTCCAATGTACAATACAGAACGTTTAAAAGTGAACCTCCCTAAATGTTTCAAAAAGTGTATCGAAAATACAGAAAAAACTACTTTTTTTTAAATTGATTAAATACTACGATTTAATTTAATATTGTAAACCTAAAGTGGTCGCTAATGACCATTGATGTTTGAGCGACCTTAAATAAATAAATAAATAAAAAAAAAGAACACGTTCATTTTATGACATCAGCAATACACGCAGTAATACGTGCAGCGCAGTGCAGCCTAGAGGTAGGTTATAACAGTTTAAAGTATCGTCTGTTATCCCTGTTACTGTTATACATAACTAGTTGTTTTGGATACCTGTTAAAATACAGTCAAAATGTTAGTACTTAGTATGGTTACTATACAATATACATGTCAGCCTTCGTGATCCACTGGGATTGCGCGCAGTGGATAACAAGTTACATGTGTTTTAGACCACCCATGGATGCGGACGGATAGATCCTAATAATATAAAATTATTATTATTTTATGAAGACTCCGAAGCCGATTCGAGGAATCTGCCCCAACGTTCAAGAACACCAGCCTACTCTTTATCAGAACCGGTAACCTTCAGGTATCAAACGACGACGTGTCGTCGTCAACCACCCCCCCCCCCCCACCATAGTCTTCTCACGAGAAATCCCCCTCTCTCTCCTCAAGAAAAAATCGAGGGGGCTCGTTGGGGAGTCCTTGGGTTCGGGTCGGCTCTACATTTTCGAACTTCCCTCGAAACTTCCCTACTACTTTCCTAATACCTACTAATTAAGTACTTTTCATTCCAATAAGTAGTAGATGCTTATAAGTGTAAGAGAGACATAGACATAGTATATAAATACTACGTGCATTTGGGTTTTGCTTATGTCATATTAAGTGGGGTCGTTGTATATAACAGAGAGACAAGATCGGACTATAGTTCGCTATTGTTATCCATTTCACTGTGAATGTCGGTAACACGTACGCTGTACGCAGGTAGTTGTTGGTAGTTTTACTTGTGACGATATACACCTATAGTGAGGCATTCTGTTATGTTAGTTTAAAAACTAAATATCGACTGTTATGTGTTATTTTTAAATACGTGTTAGTTTTACCTGTGACGATAAATACGCTTCACCTCTAGTGCACCTCTAGTGCAACCTGACATTCGAACTCTTATAATAAAAAATGTATTTTCTTGTGTAATAAATAAAGTTCAATTTTAAGTAGCTATCTTAAAAGTCGAGTATCGTTTCGTTTCGGTGTGATTTGACCCTAAGCTTAATGGCAAATAAAAAACTTGAATCGTATAATAAATAAATCGTAAAGATTAGCGGCCGCTTCGTCATATGCTTTATCGTCTTTTTATCATTTTTTTATGAAGACTTCAAGTAACCTACTTCCAGCTTTTCAGTTCAATGTTCAAGTATAAATTACCTTAAAGGCCGCCATTTTGAATTCCCTTATAACCTATAATAGTAGTACTTATAATAGTTTTAATTTTTGTTGTTAATTTCTGGTGATTCATATTCCCATTTATATAGGCTGATAAAGTCAATAAATAAATGCAAAACCCAATAATTTTCGCTCGTATCTTTATTGCATATTTAATTAAACTAAATTATTGTACTGATTCATCAATATTCATTTATTCATAAATTAAACTACAAACAATTGGTTTCATTATAAATGTAAATTACAACATACGGATCTATAAAATGTGTACATCACTGATCTAATCTTATACTTTAAACGAGCAAATATTGTATATACATAGGTAATCGAAAACTTTGAAACGGCTCCAAGTGTTGCAGAATTTCGGGAGTGAAAAACACTTATAATAAGTTAAGAGTAATAATTAGATAATTGATGTCAAATCCTGTTAGCGGCTTGGTTAGCATTTGAATTTTTGCGTTGTTGGCAATTAAGTGTCTCGGGTGATCCCAGGCAGACGATATATTAATGTATTAAAAAAAGTGTACATGCTGTCTAATACCCAATTAGCAAACACAATCGCTGTGTTCCGCGGAAAATAGCGCTTGTTAGCGCTTACTAGCGCTAAAAAGAAAATGACAGTGGTCGGCCAGGACACGTTTACTAACTTCAGTAGCGCTGACATAATCCGCCGTTTTGCTTATTTATTTTGAAATCAGTAGTGTTTTTAGAGGATAACGTATCCGAGAGGAAAATAGCATTTAGCATTGACAGTGCTTACCGCTTAGCAATTGCCATTTTGCTTACAAGCGCTTAAAGGGGCTTTTTCCGCGGAACACAGCCATTGCTTCCAATTAAGAACCTTCGAATACTGATGACGAATGCTAAAGCTAAAACACTAAAACACTGAACGAAATGTCTTTGACCGGATTGAACTGAATCGATGCGATAAAAACAATATCCAATTGCGTATTCCAGCTAACAAGGCTAGGCTGCCAAAGTTTAGGAATAGTCTGATCGGGCTCATTGAATTACAAATGCGCTGTCAGTGCTATGATTTTACTAAATGAAAACAAACAGTTCCTGATTTCGTAATGTATTCAAATTATACTGCAGATGTATACAGTTGATTACAGTATCTTGATTTTGTGTTCATACTCATAGTTTATCAGGCCTTAGGCTATATTTTGGTCGGTAACAAGATAATAGCGCCCTACAGACGGTACAGTTAAGACTTTCCAAACCGCGGATGGATCTGTGCGATTTGGCTTGCCGAAAGGTGTTATGATAGTTATTATTAAATAAATATAGTTAGATTATATAATTATTGTATTGTCACCGATTCTTGTTAAGTGTACAAATTTTGAATAAAATCTGTACTTTGAAAGTGGGTCAAAAGTCTCGCCCAAAGGATTCAGTTACAAACAAACATACATAAATGTGAAGCTAATGAAAAGCGTGTAAAATTCACCTACGGATGGGGACGGATAGTTCCCTAAAATAAAAATTATTATTATTTTATGATGCCAAAAATAAAATTATTCGCAATTTATATCTACACCAAACATGTATTCATAATAATGAAAGAAGATAGAAGGTCGAACAGTAGATATACAGACAGACGGACAGCCGGACAGAGCGAAACTAAAAGCTTGTTGTAGTACCCTTAAATATCGTTATAGATTATTATTATCTACGTGTAGATAATATATGAACATTTTCTATAATAGAAATATTCCGGAGTACCTAACTCTTGTATGAAAATAATATATTGAAATTATTTCCAATAGTATCCAATTAATAAAAAGACGTTTCTAAATTGGCTCCATATAACTACTAATATTGAATACAATGTAATGCTCGTTCGAGACGAAAGGATAAATCCAGGATTTCAGTGATAAGAACATTATTCAAGAAGAGCACTGGCTTATAAAAATGAACGATATGATTAAGGAGGAAATGATAAGAAGAAAAAAATATGGCCGCTCCGTATATTATGTAATAACATAAACTCGTGTGAGAATAGAAGCAATAAAAATATCAAGTCAAAATAAAGTCATACTAAAAATAACGAAAATTGTGTTATAAATTATAACACTTCCGCTTGTTTTCTGTTTCGTGGTTGAAACAGTTTGATGGATTTTAGCTTGAGAGGCGTCGATAGCCTTGACTCGATTGAGGAGAGTGATATTAGTTAAGTAGGTAAATATACTAGTCTATTCGCGTTAAGAATGAAGTGAATCATGCGTAAATATTATGTCAAAATAGTTTACTTTAATTAGTTAAGGCTCTGTATAACGACCTTGAGCGTCGAGTCCCATGCTAATTTTGTATTTAATTATTTTGTAGGCGACAAGGGCGTATAGCGCCGACTGGGGCCGACTATTGAAATGGGATAAAAGATCGCTACAAATATTTGAGACAAAATTTGAAAAAACTAAAACGACCCTCCCCTGAGTCTTGTCATACTTAAAATACTGAAATAATTTACACACGCGCGTGAAGAAGAAAGAGAAAAAAGATTTTAAAAGAAGGAGTGTACTTAGCATATTTTTTAAATCAATATTTAAATAAAAAATTCAATTTATAAAAATAAAGTCCACGGCTAAATATAATGCAGAATAACATTTTTTTTTATACAACCATGATTGAGAAAAAAGTTTCAAAGAACTCCAATTTTCAGTTCTATCCAGTGCACAACCCCTTAATGTGAACACAGCGTATACATTGGTGGCAATTCATTGTTAATGCGAATATATTATAATAAAAATACTTTATTAAATTACTTTATAATATGTGTAAATGGAAGTAAAATCTATAAATGATGTAGATTCTTATTAAAAATATTATTTTTGATGTTGACAACGTCTTATTCTATTTACAAGGCCCGTGAAATATTTTTTATCCGTTGAAATATAAGAGGAAATATACAACTTTTGTCCGACGGAGGATGAAGTAAACAAAACTATATATTATCTTCAAACAAGTTGATTACTGTTGTTGCGTGAGCATAACTACAGTAGCCCAAGCACAAACAATTGGTAACAAAGTATTCGTAAAGGTATCGAATGAAAATTGTTTCGGCGCGCGACGTCGCGTGGTCATGATTTTCATACAATTTTTATTCTATCACGTTACGAATACTTTGTTGCCAATTATTCCTGCTTGGGCTACAGTTGTCTCAAGTTACATCTTGACTTGTGTAGTGTATAGAGCTCCGTAGCCTAGTGGGTAGATAGACCGTTTGATTCGCACTCGAGAGATTGCAGGTTCGAATCCCAGGTTGAGGCGTGTACCAATGAGACTTTTTCAGATCCCAAGTACATTATACGGACGCTCTAACGGTGAAGGAAAACATCGTGAGGAAACCCGCACATAGTTGGCCCCAGACGTATTGACCAGTTCATTCCTCTGGACTAGGCTGACAATGTCGTGAGAATGCCGTATGTGCTTGGGCAACCATACAACATTTAAAAACCAACTTTCCCAGGCACTACAGTATTTCAAGAGTGGTTACTTCGCTCGGAGAATACTGTATAAATCATCCATTAACGGATGCAAAGGCCTAAGTTTTTTTTTTTGTGTAGTGTATTGCTGTGTATGTAAGCATAGATACCATACTTGTCTCGAGTGCTCTAGCCACAAATGACAGTAGCCTTGTCACAGTGACATTGACAGTTAAGATATCAGTGCTGATAGAGAAGCCATGCGGGCAAGGTATGGATGGATCAATGACAAGAGCATCGGCAAGTCAGTATTGTTGCGTGCTAGAATACTACAACTTATATTAATGTATATCATTAGTTTGAAGTTACTAATTAGGTTCATGCTTCATGGAAAGCTACTACTATTATAAAAATGTGAAAGTTTGTGAGGATGGATGGTCGATGGATGGATGTTTGTTACTCTTTCACGCAAAAACTACTGAATGGATTTTACGATATTTGGTAAGGTAATAGTTTAAGCTCTGGATTAAAATATATAATACTTTTTTATCCCGAAAAAGTACAGTGTTGCCACGGGATACTGTATTTACACGGACGGAGCCGTGGGCAGCTTGTTTGTTACATTTTTATCAATCATAAAAGATGTAATTTTTTGTCGATAAAAATTCAAATCTGTAGGTAGTAGGTACCTAGGAAGTTTAACTCATTTTTGCGCGTGGCGCTCTGTTTGGGTGCGCTTGTAATTATACAGCTTTTATTTGAATGGCAGTGACGCACCCCTCTCCCCGCACGTTATAATACGTAATATCCAGACATTAGGTACATTATAGCGCCGCGCACACTATTGTTATAGTTGACAGGTCGAAATTTTTAGGCGTAGGGTAATTTCTAACTTGTAAGAATCCCGCACAGTTTTTTTTTTTTTACCAAAACAAAGTTATGTTATATCTTTAAAGTACAAAATCAATATTCTTAGCACGACGATATGGCGGTTTTGTATACTCTGTTCAGATGTAATTTAATATTTTTGTAAACAACTAGAATAAATTCGTTCAAATTAATGTACCATTTAAAGCAAAAATAGTCAGTAAGTAAAATTTAATAGATAAAATATCCATACTAATATTATAAATGGGAAAGTGTGTGTCTGTCTGTTTGTCCATCTTTCACGCCATAACTACAAAACTGATTTAAATGAAATTTGGTACACTGATAGTCTAGAGCCGGACAAAGGACATAGACTACTTTTTATCGCGGGAAAATATACGGTTCCCGTGGGATACTTTATTTACAGTTTCACGTAAAAAATTACTAAGCCGATTATCGTGAACTTTAGCACAGATATAAAGTAGATCATGGGAAAGGACATAGGCTACTTTTTATCGCGGAGAAATGTACGGTTCCCGTGGTATACTTTATTTACAGTTTCACGTAATAACTACAAAACCGATTATCATGAAATTTGGCACAGATATAAAGTAGACCATGGGGAAGGACATACGCTACGTTTTATCGCAGGATATAATCTAAGGTTCTCGTGGGTTACTGTACTTACGCGGGCGGAGCCGCGGTCGTCAGCTTGTAGTAAAATAAAATTGGTACTATTATAGTGCACTATTCATTTACAGAGTAGGTATATAAAATCCATATTCTTAGCCTTACAAGAGATAGCGTCTTATTTGGTGCTTAGCTACACATTGAACTGTTATAGAAATGAGAGAAGTAAAAGCAATACATATGGCGGCAAACTGGGGCACACGCTATGCATTACAAACCAAACTATTCCGATATTACCAGGCGCTATGAATTACTCATCATGAGACCCACGATCGCATATTTATGTAGTCTGTATTATATTTAGGTAACTTTTACAATACTCTCGTAAGGGTCAATTCACACCGAAACGAAACGATATGTGATGATGCGCTGCATTTTTAAGATAGTTATTCAAAATGTAACTTAACGTAACGTAATGTAACAACTGAACTGTTCCTGCATATGAGGTCTTTACCTATGAAATTGCCGTTTTGTATGAAAAAATTAAAACTAATTTTTTTCATGTATTTTTTATTCGTATTAAGTAATCGAAGTAATCACCCATGCAATCAATGCATCTTTGCCAACGCAGTAGCAGTTTTTACTGATGCCCTTCTTAAAGAAATCAGCTGGACGAGAGGCAACAAATTCTTCAAAGGCATTTTGTACTGCCTCTCGGGTATTGAATTTTTTTCCCGGCAAGAAGTTATCCAAATAATGGAAAAAGTAGTAATCTGTAGGCGCAAGGTCTGGTTAGTAGGGCGGATGACGGAGAGCTTTCAACCCCAATTCTTGCAACTTGTTATAAATGTTAGGTATTAAGAAAATCACGAGAAAAATATCTAAAAGCTAATATCTTTAATTTTCTTTAAGTTTTTGAAGATTTTAGAAATGAATCTTTAACAGAACAATCATTCGGTGAAATATAGTAAGTAATATATTGTAAAGTCTTTGAAATTACATTAGCGAAGTAACCACTGCTAAACTACATTCGAACTAGTACCACAGATTAATAAATAGTTACTACGTAAGTACTACGTATGGTAGTACATCACACAGTGCCCATTACACATACAATCTTAGAATATTTAATAACATAAAATACACATACAAGCGACATTTAGTAGAAAAATTGTTTTTTAAACTGTATAAATACGATGACCATAAATGAGCTTAAATAATATGTCCCCGCGATCCTGTCCAATCTTCACCTACTTTCGTCCTTATTTTGAATCAGCAAATATATTGTTAAAATAATTGAAAATAAAGCAAATCCAACGGGTAATGTCTATCCCACAGACATAGCCCATTTCGTGAAAACAACACTTAAAAATCAATAGAATTCAAAGCAATTTGCGCTAAACGTGAGGTCGTCCGTCGTTATTTTGATCTCATATCTTTTACGAGCCAATAAAATGTAACTTCACATAAGCAATTTAATCCACATTTTCTTGGATCTTCGATTCATAATAAACGGGATTAATCTTTTAGGCGATTTTATTGGAACTAACTTCGTTGCCTTTTGCCGTAATATTTTAGCTAGATAGAAGTTTTACGCAGGTTAGTCCATAATATTTTTGATTGCAATGTTTCTTTTTTATTGAATCCTAAGTAATATCACTGCAAATCAAGTGAATCTGTGACTTAAGTGTATGGGTTTATAAAGACCATAATATCATAACTAGGTTAAGTAGTAACTATGGGTAGTGTATTTGTTATATCAACACAGAAAATATCTGCTTGGGCTTAAATATAGGTCATTAAACTCCTATTTGAAACCACTATAAGTACCTATACACCTTTAAAATTTTCCTAGTTTAATATGTAATTAGCTAAGTAAAGTTACTGAGCTGCAGTCAGCGGTGAGTTTTAAGCCGTGTTTAACTAAATAGCTGGTTACCTGTGGGTTAAGCACGCGAGCAACATTCGTGTGCATTTCTATTTTGAGATTTGTGTGCAGTTAAGAATAAAGTGCTTGCTATACAAGGAGTTCACGTGGAAATAGTAGGCGAAAATATCTGTACATATATATATAAGATCAACTGAAATGTCCAGATATAGCGCGTACTATGCTCGTAGTAGGACAAATTTAATGCGATTTATGAGCGAGTACCTGGGCAAAATGTATGATTGAATATCGTAATTCTATAATCATAAATCTACTTAAAAAACTGGGTCTTAGAGGTTTTTCTAATTACCAGCCGATTTACATCCTTCCATTATTCGAAAAAAAAATTTTAGAACGTTTGTTACAGCATCACTTCTTTCTTATATCAATTTTTAAAATATGCTATAATCTGGCTTTCGTTTCGTGCTCGTGCATGACTATATTCGTCTTTTCGATAGTCAATGATCAATATCAAATAATACTCACACTTTTAGACTTTAGCAATTCCTTTAACTCAGTAGACCTCTTAGATTCGATAACTTCTTCTCAGCTCACTCAACATAGCCCCTTTTGTAATTGACTGGTTCCGAAGTTTCTTTTGGGAACGCTGGCAACGTATTAAATTAAAAATATAATACGAGTATTATCTTCTTGCGTGTGTCATAATATATTTGCCGGTGTACCTCAGGACAGTGTATTGTCTCCTCTCTTATTTTTCATATTCAATAACTCCGTTTCCCGTAAAATCTCTTCTTCGTATCGTAAGTACGCAGATGACGTACAGATTGATAGACGTCATGTATTTCTGTGGGAGAGCCACGCTTCGGCATGAATGGGCCGGCTCGACCGGGTAAATACCACGACCTCACAGAAAACCGACGTGAAATAACGCTTGCGTTGTGTTTCGCCGAGTGAGTGAGGTTACCGGAGGCCCATGGGGGGGATTGGGGATTTTAAGGACCAGGAACGCAAGTCGCAACAGTTACAAGTGTAACTCCTCTGGTGTTGCGAATGTCCATGGGCGGCGGTAATCGCTTACCATCAGGCGATCCGTCTGCTCGTTTCCTGGCTCATTACATAAAAAAAAAAAATACTTCTAGTGTCCTACGGGATTGCTCAAACAATCACTATGGCCTAAAAAATTCACTGCATCATCGTTGGTAACAGACAGTTAATAATGTGGATTGGGGTAACTTACCTGAAATAATTTTTAATGTGTCTGTTATTCGTTACAGCTTCTCCGTTCATAATCATGGTGTTTAATTTGACCATACATCTCTCACGGAATATCTAAGCCCAGGAACTTCACAAAAGGATGTCTGCAGCCATAACTTTCTTCCAACGATTAAGTAATTTTCAGTTTAAAGCCCAAAAACTCTAATCTTTTCAATCCTTGACTATACGGCTGTCTGCTATAGCTATAATCTTAACGAACACCTTTATTCATTTCAATGTCTCCATGATGTATGCATCCTGTTCATATTTGACTTTCATCGTCTTATACTATCACAATAGAATAAATAAAAAATAAAAACGCATTTACGATTAAAGCAAAAGGCAAAAAATATATAAGTACATACGTACATATGCCGTACGCCATCATTTTTTACAATTGTGTTATGGACATTTCGTAATTTTTGAAATAGCTTTTTATATCCATCGTCCATCCTCTTCGTACAAAGTCGCAGTACAAAAGTATATTCACAAGTTTTATTATTGTCTTGAAGCGTGTTCCAGTAGACGCTATAAATAATATCCAGTCTGCGATCCAGCGTATAACATGATAAAATCTACGTACGTACGTACCTACCTAACGTCGACGACCTCTGTGGCTTAGTGGTTAGCGCCATAGATGTGTATCGCCAATGAGCTCTAGTGTTAGTAGTTAGCGCATTGGCGTTCAAGCCGGAGGTCGCGGGTTCGATTCCCACCAGGGGATAAAAAGTTTTCTGTGTTTCTGGGTCATGGATGTGTATTAAATATGTGTATAATATAATACAAATCTTCAATAGATATATGTATAGTATAAAAGTATTAAATATAATTCCGTTTTCTGGTACCCGTAACACAAGTTCTTCGAGAAATTACCACGGGAACAGATTTACGTGGTTTAAAAAAACTTTCCTTATACAGTTTAACACAGATTGTTCTTATTCAAAGTACCTAATATATTAAAAAGATATCTTATGAGTTTGTTTTGTTTGTTTGTTGAGCTTTCACGCTTTAACTGTTGACCGACATTTATACACATACACAGCTCTCTTACAAGCGTAACTTCAATTAAGTACCCACAATATTATTGTTATTCACGTAGATATTCTTTTATTGGGTTTTATTATTTTGAATGAAAGGATTTCTAAGATTTCCGTAGCCAATTACAAGTTTCTTTTGTATAGTTTGTAAGGCATATAGACATATCTGTTTATTTTATTACACATAATTGATGTTTTGTATTCTGTGACATATTTATACTTTTCTATATTAAGCTCGCCTCGCTCACTTAACCATTAGTGACGTCATCAGCATAATGTATATTCTGATCAGATCTAATTTAATCTTTACTTTAGATCTAATTTAATACTTTACGATCAGATCTAATTTACTCTTTAATAAAAAATACAATTAGGGACTAAAATTCTACAAATTCAAAGGACATGACCGAAAATCCACACAAAAATAACCCAAAGTCGATATCATTTAAATGTTTGGAAATGGATTCACTTTATATTATATTTGTCACAGAGGCAACCCCGAAATATTCCGGGTTTATGAGCAAGAATAAAATCCAAAACCATAGTAAGTGGAGATGTAGGTATTTGTTGGTGTAGGAGAAAGTTGATTGCTGTGTGGGAAATATAGTGGTAAGCCCCAAAGGGAGATCTCCGACCGAGCGAGGTGGTTTGCCCGGTCAGGCCGAAGCCCACTTGTAATCATTTCAGCTGTCGTATATATACTTTCCGAGGTCAGAAACTTCGATAGCGCGATTCAGGACTGTGCGCTGATTGATCCGCCACAGCTGGTTGCTGTTGTAGGTTGCTGTCGTAGGTTAGGTTAGGTGAGCGCGACACTCACTGCGACACTCACTGCTATGAGCGGGTCATAGCAGTGAGTGTCGCGAGGGGTGTCCTGTGTTAGACAGATCCGGGACACTCCCCTTATAGCGGCTAAGGGCAATCCGCAGGTTCAGTTTTAGTGGGTCGACCGGCGAGTCGCGTCAGGAGTCCCACATAACCCCGGGTCCCCCAACCCGGGAAGGGCGTAACGACCTTTCCCCTGCGAGACAAAAAAAAAGTGAAAGTTATAGCTTCGATTCCGTTTCTGTAATTGCGAAACCTCCGCAAGAAATCTTACTTCAGATATCATACGTAACTCCGTACATTGAAATTATTGTAGGTGTAAATACTTATTACTTGTCATACGACTATACATACAATTTCAACACCAAAGACTACACGTACAGCCTAAACCAAACAACATAATATGTAAAACCACGTTCTTAATATCTTTCAGCCATCGTTGTTTTTTATACATCGTATCACGTCTGTCATTTTCATAGAAAAACTGATGGTTTTGAATTTTATTCTTTCTCACAACTTCTATACCCGGTATATTTCGGTATAGCCCCTTTGGTGACATTAAATATGATTTAAAGTGGACACAATTGCAAGCATTTTGTTGCTGTCCCTGGGTAAATTTGCCCAACTCCTTTCACTTATTTACTGTGCAATAAATAAATACAAGACATATTAATTTTGTCGAATTTATTATTTTTGTTTACGTTTAGATTAAATTGCATCTGAATAGAAAATATAAGACGGTTGCAAGATCATCATCAATAGCAGCTGCCGACGAGTCACTGATTTTACTCCACGTAAGCCTAAAGTAGGTTAAAAATGCATCTATTCATACGATTTGAAATAAAAAAACTCGGTGATAGTTTTTAGTTTAGCACGCATGGCGACAACTAAATTAAAAATATAAAAATAGTTTCTATAATATCTGGTAGCGCAGCTCCGTAATCCGGCTCCCGAATTCATTTTCTTTATTTCTTTTTCGCTCTCATATCAAATCCCTTACAGCCTGCAGAGGTATTTGAACAATAATAATTTCTAAAATTATTGCAGTTTACTTACTTAGTATTAGTAGTTTAGGCTATGCTTCTTTGTGCGTCAAAATACGTAACAAACATTAGTGGTCGTATGGTTGTAAATCTTGTCATTAAGTTTTAAATTGAAAATTAAAAAAAAATGTATTACGATCATGATGTATTGATGATTATTGACTATTAGAATTGCTTATAATAATCACAAATACACATAGAAGAAAAATAAAAAAGAACCTCTCTTATTTAAAAATAATTTCAAACAAAAATTTTAATAAAATTTAGAAACCCAGCTGTAACAAACATATTTCATGCCCTAAAATAAATTAGCGTATAAGCACTCGTGTCACAAGAAGGTGTCTTAAAAAGTGAAAATAAAACCACAACCTCTGTCCAACCCCTGTCTGAGGATAAACCGTGTTTAATTTACAGCCCGCATCTCCTAAATAAACTTGAAACAAAATGTAATCATAAGCAGGATTAGCCGTGACTGACATAAGCCCCTACGTCGTTGGTGTTAAGAACTAGAGTGCTTACCCGCTTCATTTATAAACTAGATCTAGTTCATTTTATCACTAGATGTTGCCATCGACTTCGTGTAAGCTAAAAGAAATTTTGCGGTAACCGTACCTTTAATATTCCATGTCAGCAATAAACAGTATATATTCTTCTCCATGGTCTACTCTATATCTGTGCAAAATTTCATTAAAATTGGTCCAGTAGTTTCGTAACCTATTCAATGCCGACAAACAAACCTTTTCTCTTTATTATAATATAAGTATAGCATATAATAAGGCATAGATAAATGATATAGATAAACTAGCGACCCGCCCCTGCATCGCACGAAAGCCTTTTATAGCTTTTTAGGAATACTATCTTTTGCCCGCGTAAATACAGTATCCCACGGGAACAATGTACTTTTCTGGGGCAAAAATTTGTTAATCCAAAGCCTAAGCTACTACAATACCAAGTTTCGTAAAATCCGTTTAGTAGTTTTTGCATCAAAGAGTAACAAACATCCATCCATCCAGAGCTTAAACTACTGCGATGCCAAATTTCATAAAAAATCATTTAGTTTTTCCATTAAAGAGTAACAAGCATCCACCTATCCATCCATCCTCACAAACTTTCACATTTATTATAGTCAAACATTTATTTAGTGGATCACGCTATCTATTGCAGAAAACTGCATTAAAATTTGTTAAGTAGTTTAAAAGATTTAGCTAACAAAACAGATAGCAAAAGTTACTTCATTTTATACGATTTTTAATGTTCTGACAGAGAAAAACCGGCCAAGTGCGAGTCGGGCTCGCGCAACGAGAGTTCCGTTCCGTTTTCATGAGGAAAGGGGTAGTAAGTTTAAAATTATTTAAAATATTTTTATAATATGATGTAACTAAAAATTTACGGTTTTAGTAATTTTTCTTTTATCTGTGCTACCTTTAAGACGTTGCTTCGGGCCAAATTTCAAGATTCTGAGTTCACGGGAAGTACACTGTAGGTTTTGAGTTTGTGAGTGTCGAAAATTTGCGGCATTAACGGTAATTAACTGTATTCATATCTTTTGATTGCGTTGGCTTAAAATGTAATGTTTTCATAGCTCCAAGGGATCGTAGATCTTAGTATTTGATTATATATACTAAGATCCGTAGATCGCGTGGAGGTATCAAGCTCCAAGAGATCGTAATCCCTTGGAGCTTGATACCTCCACGCGTTCCTGAGGAAAAGGGTCTTGACAGACATTCGAACGGGCAACAAAGTGATCCTATAAAGGTTTCGTTTTTTCCTTTCGAGGTACGGAACCCTAAAAAGCGTAAAAGCTACACAAACGAACTTATATTCTTCTAATATTTGAATATTATCAAATAGTAATATAAATAGTAGAGAGTAAGTAAGTATTAAGCGACTAGTGAGCTTATTCCGTAGTTAATTTGTCGTCCATTGTCGGAGTAACATACGGTCAGGAATGAATCCACGCTCGTATATTTTCTCACGATGTTATAAGAGTTCTAAGATTTATGTATGGAGCGTGATTTCGTTCGATTTATTTTAGATGGTGTTTTGATGAAGTTGCATTTAGTTCCAAGTTTGACCTGATAGTAAATGGGAAAGTATGTGAAAATGAATGCTTATTCTTTAATTTCTGAATTAAAAGAATGAGTGATAATAACTAGATAAATAAATTCGTATCTAATATCTACTTTTTATACAAATAAATAAAATTGAAGAAGTACCTATACACGCTACTTGAAATATAAATCGATTTTGCAATTTTTTGTTTGTCCGTCTATCCGTCTGTCAGTTTGTTCTAGCTATTCTCAGAAAAGGCTGGACCGATATCTGATAGTAACTCAGACTACTTTTATCTTAGGATTCCGTTTAAAAAATAGGGTTCTGCTATCGTTGATTCTACGCAAATTGTAACGTTGCACGTACATATTGTACTTTACTAGTTAATAAAATATTAATATGTAGCACTTTTATTGCTCACTGTACATGCTGTAGAACCGGTCGCGCGGCGTTGTTCAGACATAGGTACCTAGTGTTGGATGCGTCTGCGCCCAGCGATCAGTCGGCCGCGCTCTTCGGCCGTGGGCAGTCACCATTGATTTTACTGATACATTATTATAAATCACGTTGCATAAAGTCTGTTTTCGTAGGCACCGAGATCCTCGCGGCCTTTTAAAATTAATATTTTAATTTCTCGACAAAAGTTACCAAGTGTTGCCTGTACCCCGATAGGGTAAGTGTTGAACATCGTAATAATAATGTTTTATTTTTCTTTGAAGGCAGTTAATCATTCGCCGCCATTTTATGATTTAACTGTGTAACGGAAAATTGCTTAAATGTAAACTGTTTCTTTCTTGCCAATCGTCATTGTACGACTATTTTTATGCTTTGTATTTATTTTATTTTCTTATTTTGGGTTCCGTACTTTCTTTTTTTTGTTTTTAGTATAGATCCTATTATTATTTTTGTAACTCCGTTCTGGTAGTATCACCTCTGCACCGGCTACCTACGCTTCTTGATATTTTTCCCCCCGGGGCGCGTCGTGCAGAGCGTTATTATCAACGGAGGCCTGAGGAACGAATTTTAAAAGTGGGCGTTAAACATTCCAGGGTCCGACTTTTGGCGTAAGCGTTGGCTGGGAATAACTGAGCCGTTTATCTCCGGCTGACGTGAGATACGCCGACCCAACCGCTATCGCCACGCTGTACCTGGAAGCGACGGAGTTGGTTCCCTGATATAACCCCGGCTGACCTAGGCCGACGTCGCCCAACCGCCATCGCCCCGTGTTCCTGATTACGACCGCTACCTTCGGAGCCCCCACTATAATCAGGAGAGTAGTGAGCAAACCAGATCGGCCATTCAACCCACCCCCATTTTTTTATTTGGAATATATATATTTTGTCGACGTTTTGTTTCTTTTAGCTCCAGCTAGGGCAAAACGCCACACTGTGTATAAAAGAGCGGACACAAGAGCTCCTTGCCATCGATGGTTTGGGTAAGCATAGCGCCCACTCCATAATTGCTGGCATCAGTGTGCACCTCAAATGGCTTGTCATAGTCAGGACAGGTAAGGACTGGAGCAGAAACTAAACATTCTTTTAACTCTTGAAAAGCTAAATCTGCTTCTGGAGACCATATAAACGGAGGACCTCCTTTTTTGCAAGAGGTCAATTTATTAAGGGGAGCAACGATAGTGCTAAAGTTAGGTACAAAACGACGGTACCATGTAGCTGTCCCAAGTTGCGGCCACCAGCTAGTCTAATATAAGATTATTTTCATCAAATAATAATATGTATTCTTTTAACAAAATGCAATCGGTATGTAAGATTATAATAACATTCGATCGCATAAGTGTAAAAACGTCAAAAAATTATCTACACTAATCTACACTAATATTATAAAGAGGAAAACATTGTTTGTATGTTTGTTTGTTTGTTTGTTTGTTTGTTTGTTTGTTTGTTTGTTTGTTTGTTTGTTTGTTTGTTTGTTTGTTTGTAATGAATAGGCTCAAAAAGTACTGGACCGATTTCAAAAATTCTTTCACCATTCGAAAGCTACATTATCCACGAGTAACATAGGCTAAATTTTATTTTGGAAAAAAATAGGGTTCCGTAAGATATTTGGGTTTTTCGGACACAAGGTGTAAAAAATCAACCAGAAAAGTTACTTATTTTGCGTACGCTGCCTAAACTATAAAAGATAGAACCATAAAATGTTCTAATTAATTGTAGATCTTATAAATATCTACAAAAAAGTCCGCGACACACTATACCTATCTATGTCGAGTGAGGCACAACAACCATTTTTTTATTTAGAAATCTTGAATTTTTTTTTGACTACATTTAAACGCGTTTATTTTACTCATGTTATTAATCCTTATCAAAATAAATTATTTCATCACTAAGTACAGTTTATGTAAATAATATTTGGTCTTTTAATGATTAAAATTGGACGTTTGGTTTTGAAGTTCTGGCGAAATTAAAATATTACGACTTCTGCTGCACGGCCCGTTGCGAAGTGGGCGTCACCAAGGCGGGGTGCGCGTGCGGGTTAATGTTTAGTTTAGTTTAGTTAAATAGTTTAGTTATTTTATAAACATCAAATTGATAATATCTTAAAATATAATACATTATAATATCTATACATCTATACAGTTAAATACAATTTAAGTGTCTGTTTGTAACTTCAAATTAACAGCTTTTTACATAATGAATCTGAAAGTATATTCGGTACTTACAATAAAATACAGTTTTTTTTTTTAATTTTTGTCTGTCCGCCTGTCTGTCTGTAAGTCGGTCTGTCTGTCTGTTTGTTCCGACTAATCTCTGAAACGGCTGGACCGATTTTCACGGGACTTTCACTAGCAGATAGCTGATGTTATAGGGTACATAGGCTACTTTTATTTTAGGGTCCCGTTTAAAAAAATAGGATTCCGCTTTCGTTAGTCATAAATAAAGTCGCGGGTAAATTTCAGCGATATCCCAAAGTATTGTCCCACGCGGACGAAGTCGCGGGAAAAAGCTAGTAAATTATAATCTTATACAAATATCTGTAAACTTTTTTTTGCATTAGGTACGCCCTTTTACGTGGATACTGCCGATATAAGTAAAAAGTATACTATGAACATATCGAATCGGCGAGGTACGAAATCGATTACGCGAGAGTATTTAGACATCAATCCCGATAGATTGTTTTGATACCAGTTCACTTGATGTAGCACCCGGTTTGATTTGACCCGGTCAATACACGGTACAACCGGATGAAAAACTTCGGAATGACCGGATAGGATTTGTATTGTGTTTTTTTCAATTTCCTGCCTATACAATAGAACAATAACTTTTTTAATATACATATTAATATGAAAAGAGGTATTTGGTTGTTTGTGCGAGAACCGCTGTTTTAAATTGGTACAATATTATTTTGAGAAACAAACGCATCATTCTTAAAAATATGACTCTAGATGTTAAAATTCCGTACTCTTGCTTTGCTGGTATTTCTTATTAAAAATTCTACAAAACGGATAAAACAAGGTTTTAAGGTCTTAAAATGAAACATTTACGTAAAGTCCAGTTTACATTCGTTTTGGGTGACGCTTTATGCGTAAACTACCAAAGTGATAGGTTTTAGTTAGACCATATTGTAACATAGATATACTTCAGTATGATAAGAACATGATGTTTTTTATCGTGATAAATCTAACGAAATGTTTAAAGCACGTTATAAATAAGTAAACAAACTAAGTATATTCTCTTGGATGTTGCTGTCTAGATTCTTTTTAAAAATTTGCCCTTATAGTGTGCCTATGTAAGTGCTCGGGTATTGTTTTCACTTTTTAATGATTTGAATAAAAAGTGAAATATATCCAAATATCAATTGCCATCAACAGAATACAAAGCCCACTTGAACCTGAAGTACTTACCAGTAACTTTTGTACGTTACATTATTTCCCAAACATTAATATTGAATTTAAATTTATTTTTGAAGCAAAACTAAATAATTTTGGTGTTATTTGTATTTGATGAAAAATAATTATATAGGAATTGTAAGGGAATAAGATGAGAAACCTACATATTATTATATTAGATGTTGCCCACGACTTCGCGCGTGCAAAAGTTTATTTCGCAGAAACCGTACATTTTCCGTGATTAAAAGTAGCTTATTAAAGGACATATATCCTTCCCCGTGTCTACTCTAGATCTTTGCAATGTTTCATCAAAATTGGTCCAGTAGTTTCGTAGCCTATATTCAATGCAAACAAACAAACTTTATATTATATTAGTAAAGACATAGATTTGTACACATACTGCACGTATCTTTGCTTCCTAGGATCAGTTTACAGGTCACCGCAACGATACGCGACGCTGCGTAACATACTAATTCAAGCTGCACTTGATCGTACTGAGTTAGGTAATGAAAATTACACTATGGCTTCTCGACCGGGAGGAAGCAGGTCGTGCAACAGAGAAGCTGCACTTGATCGTACTGAGTTAAGTAATGAAAATTACACTATGGCTTCTCGACCGGGAGGAAGCAGGTCGTGCAACAGAGAAGCTGCACTTGATCGTACTGAGTTAAGTAATGAAAATTACACTATGGCTTCTCGACCGGGAGGAAGCAGGTCGTGTAACAGAGTAGCTGTTGGAAGATGGACGTGCAACAGAGGAGCTGCTGGAAGATGGGCGTGCAACAGAAGAGCTAGAAGATGGAAGAGCGGCTGGTGGGTTCCAAATTCCGCAGTTACAAATGTGAATGTCTTGTTATAGCGGCAACAGAGGTACATTAACTGTGAAAATGTCAACTGTCTATCACGGTTCACGAGATGCAACCTGGTGACAGACAGACGGACTGACAGCGAAATCTCAGTAAAAGAGTCCTGTTTTTACACTTTTCAAACGGAACCGTTAAAATACATGAATGTCAATACAAACCAATAAAATAGCGAAGTCATTCAGTCTCCTCAGTGCCGAGACACCTAATCTCCTTCATGACATACACAGATTAGTGTCTTAACAAAAAGAGGATTAACTTGCGAGTTACAGGCTTTGACGGAAAATACTTTTGTTCTTCATAATGACAAACATATTTTCCGAATGAACGCATATACTTTTGATTATTTCGCGATATTGAATTTAGACATATTTTTAGGGTTCCGTAATATTTGAGGAATTCTTATAGTTTCGCTCTGTCCGTCCCTCTGTCTGTCTGTCTGTCGGCGCTTCTAGCTCCTGTTATTATGAATATATAGATAAATAGATGCATTTTCGTATAGACTGTGTATAGATCTCGGTTTTGCTATCATAAAATAATAATCCTTTTTAAATTTTAGGGGTGGCTCTCAATAATCAGCTTATTATTAACTTTCCTCAAATGGACTAATAAAATATATTCATCATCCACCATACGGAAAATAAAATGAATTTTTGGACAGTGCTACTCGTCTGTTAAGGGGAATGAATAAAAAAAAAGCCTACACTTTAAACGATCAAATATTGCATATATTGGTTTTGAGAAAGAAAAATCGACCTAGCTAGAAAATAGCTACCTAGGTAGCTAGCTAGATCCTTGGGAAACCGCGCATATTTAAGTTATTACACGAGTATGTTTTTTTTTTTTTTCATCGTACAATTATTTTACTTTAATTATTAATTCGTTATACATTACAGATAAAAAAATAATACCTAATTATTTTACTTGAAATGTTATTATAATTTACCTATACGTTTTATATTACAAATAAATAAACAAGTAAAGCGAATGATAAAATCCAATGTTTTATTTTATAAAATCTACTACAATACTGGGAAATATAATTTTATTTCTATAAATTCGAGTAGGTATTAAAACTAACGCGCTTGGACGATTTTATTTTTCATAAAGCTGTAAGTCCTGGTACGATGCAAGGAAAGATATTATAGATTGCTTCACGTTATGAAAATATTTACAAATTGAATATTTTTAATCAGACAATGAAGTTTTCTTTTCAACCGACTTCCAAAATACAGGAGGAGGTTTACAATTCGTGTGTATGTTTTTTTTTTTTTGTGTGTATGTTACACGATTACTCCGCCGTTTGTGGATCGATTTTCAAAATTCTTTTTTTGTTGTAAAGGATTGACTCCTGGATTGGTCCCATTGTCATCAAATGGTAGATCTGGTGATGGGATCCATGAGGAATTGAGAGAAATCCTCAAAATTTATAGGGACACCGATAGTGATTTTGACTTTTTTTGAAGTAACTCGAGCAAATGCTACCAAAAAGTGAAATGTTGTGCCAAGGTATACCTTGGATCCAAAATCACTGACCGGCATTTCTCAGTCTTTGAAGATATACGTTTGAAAATTTCAGCAATGTTTATAAAACTGCAAGCAAATGTCAGTATTAAATAATAATTATTATCACCACAACCATCATAATCACACCATACATCATGATAAATTATGATGATATAGGTAGGTATAGGTATTTTTCATGGTATTTTACACCGATATCGATTTCTTTGAACATTCACAGCTACCAAAAAGTGAAATGTTGTGCCAAGGTATACCAGGGTATCCAGGGATCCAAAAGGGCTGAACAGCACTCCTCAGTCTTTAAATATACACGTTTGAAAATTTAAGTATTGTTTATAAAACTGCAAGCAAATGTCACTATTAAATAATCATCATCACCACCACCATCATCACACCATACACCTTGATATTTTGTTGATATCTAGGTGTTTTTCATAGTTTTTTTAACACCGATATCGATTTCTTTGACTATTCACAGCTACTAAAAGTAAAATATTGTGCCAAGGTATACCCTGGATCCAAAAGCACTGAACGGTTTCTCAGTCTTTAAAGATACACGTTTAGAAATTTCAACGTTGTTTAAAGCACTGCAAGCATATGCCACTTTTAAATAATAATCACCATCACCACCACCACCATCATCATCATAACATACAAAATGAAAACATTATGACGATACTATTTTTATAGTATTTTACACCGATATCAATTCCTTTAAACATTCATAGCCACCAAAAAGTAAAATATTGTGCCAAGGTATATCCTGGATCCAAAAAGGCTCAACAGCACTCCTCAGTCCTTAAAGGTACACGTTTGGAAATTCCGTATTGTTAAAAGTACTGCAAGCATAGGTCACTATTGAATAATCATCATCACCACAATCATCATCACACCATACATCAAGATATTATGTTGATATAGGTATTTTTCATAGTATTTTAAAGTGATATCGATTTCTTTGAACATTCAGAGCTACTCAAAAATAAAATGTTGTGCCAAGCTTGTATACCTTCCCACTAAAAGTGTTACATTTGGATAATGATAAGGATAATGATAACTATGGGATCCACGAGGAATCGAGGAAACTCTTAAAAGCAATGTTTATGATCATTATGTTTTCTGAACAATTTTTTTAATTTCCCAGCAACTTTTTCTGTCAACACAATACACAAGTTTTATGAAAATTTGTCTAGCAGTTCATGCAATGAATGGGGATTATTTTTAACTTCCCGCTAAGAAAATTTAAGATTTTCAAAAATCGGGAAGATATTGGTTTTACCCCGTTTTGCAAAAATCTAATTCTCATCAGATCTCGACGTTCTGAGGTCACAGGAAGCTTCCCTGACTACCCCCGCGAGGGTGTCACTACAACTTCATGGAGGTGTTATATGCATAAGTGCTTAAAATTTACATTGAAAACACATGATTAAACTATAGTAGACGTTACTCGCTACTTCGTACGCGCAAAAGGAAATCTTGCGGGAACCGTACATTTTGCCGCCATAAAATGTAGCTTCATCTGGATGGTAGAATGGTAATTTATACGTTGTTTACGAATTGGCTTCGGGTTCGAAACCCGGTCAGATAAATATTTTTGTGATTCTTTTTATTTCTTTTCTCAATTTTATTTATTTTAAAATATTTCATCGTCCTACTAAAACTCCGAACAAAGCTCGGTCTCCCAGGTACTAGTTAATAATATTATAATATCACTGGAAAGAAAAAAATAAAAAATATTTAAAAAAATATAAAAACCGACTTCCAAAGTAGGTATAAGCAATAACATTCTTAAAATCCCTAAAAAGTATGAAATAATTCTTAATGTCGAAATAGTTCCATTTTAAATTCTGCTAAAATGTTACTATTTTTCTACTCAATCTTCTTATTTTTGAAGTCGGTACCAGCCCAAATAATTGTATAAATCCTTCAATAAAAAAGAACATTAATTTTAACACAACTACATCCTTATATATGAGTACAAATTAAGTATATTTTAAAGAACTCACGTTCAAATTGGCTGGTACCGACTTCAAAAATAAGAAGATTGAGTAGAAAAATAGTAACATTTTAGCAGAATTTAAAATGGAACTATTTCGACATTAAGAATTATTTCATACTTTTTAGGGATTTTAAGAATGTTATTGCTTATACCTACTTTGGAAGTCGGTTTTTATATTTTTTTAAATATTTTTTATTAAACAATACATACAAAAATTAAGTAAACTTTTATTACTAGCTGTTATATATACGTATCATATTATATAAGTTTTAAAAGTGAGTTCAAATTATTGAAACTATTGTACTGCAATATACTTTTGATACAGTACTTTTAAAGGGCTACAGCCTACGGTTGAAAACTACACGGAACGCGTAGAGCTTGCTACGCGTAGGCTCTATCGTAGCCGTGCTACGAATGAAGTCTACGACTAACTTTTAAACTAAAAAAATATTAGATTTCATTTATTTATTTTATTACTAGCTGTTATATTATATACCTATCATATGTAACTTTTAAAAGTAGGTTTAAATTATTGTAACTATTGTACTGCAATATATTTTTGGTACAATACTTTTAGAGGGCTACGGCCTACGGTTGAAAACTACACGGAACGCGTAGAGCTTGCTACGCGTAGGCTCTATCGTAGCAGTGCTACGAATAATGTCTACGACTAGCTTTTAAACTAAAAAAATGATTTTATTTATTTTTAAGGGGTTCCGTACCCCAATCCCTATTACTAAGACTCCACTGTGAGTCTGTACGTATGTTTGTCGGTCACCGGGCTAAATCTCAAGAACTGTAGTAGCTCATCCATTGAAATTTTTACAGTTATTACGCATTTCTGTTGCCGCTATAATAACGAACACTCAGAAAGAAAATAAAATATTGTTCTTCTCTTAGCGTATGAATGATAAAATAAATATCTAAGATGGGTTTGTGTGTTTTTTTACATACATACATACAATCACAGTGGTTTTTTTGCTAAAAATTAATAACAGCAATAGCTGGTCGTCTACTTGAAATATTAAAGAATTAAGTTATGTTACTTTAAAAAGATTAATAAAATAATAATTTAAAAAAGATCTTACACAACAAACGTGATTTTTGACGTTTTTTGCTAATGTTGTATTAGTGGAACGGAACCCCTTGGCTGGTTTTTAGGGTTCCCTGGTCCCGCTAGGTATCCTTACAGTTTCTTTATAGTTTTTGTATGAAGTTATATGTTTTCTTTCTTGTATGATGATTTGTTTTGTCATATGTCGTCATAGCCTATCTTTAGTTTTGAAAACTTTGAATAAAAAAAAATCTACTGCGCATTGATAGTTACGAAACCCTCCTTAGACAATAGACATGTCCTAACAATATGCTCTTGGCTAGGTGTTAAGTTTTTTTGTTATGCTTTTACATCTAAGCATTGAACTAATATGAACTGCTAGTATACGGTCTGGCACATAACCTTATTACCATCGACATCGTCAAAATCAAGAAAAAATAACAAATTCTTAAATATACAATACTGATTGTATTAAAATTATTTATTCAGCGCAACCGTTCAAGCGAAACTTTTCCTAAAATCTATTACTTTTTCCTCCTCATTCTTTTTCCTCATAATGTCCATAAAATCGTTAAGTCATTAAGACAGGACAGTGTGAGGTCAGATTAATGAGGATAATTAAGGGCCTGATCCAACCAGTGGAGATAATTATTATTACTAGCCTTTTTCCTTTACTAGTCTTTGAATCTCAGCTCGGAAAAGTAGAGGAATTAGAATTAAGAATGGATTAAATACATATCAATTGTAATGGCATAATAGTAATCAAAATTCCTTTATTCCCACGTAGTGAAATAATTGACGTTACGTTTGTTAGTAGCCTATATATTGTAAGGGGCCCATAAAATAATATAGAATTTATAATTTGCAAATGAGTCCCGCCTGCTACCAAACCTAATGTCAATAGCTCATAGTTTCGGTCTTCTTAGTACGTTGCTTTTTCTTAATCGTGTAGCAGTCGGGTTTTTTTATATTTTTTATTTGCATACAAATCAAAGTAGATGAAACGAAATACAGCGACATGTTAATGAATAAATATATATTTAATCTAATAAAATATTGAATTAAAATACCCAATACATAAAATAACTATCGTAAAATTCATTAACTTGCCGGTTTCTCAGAAATCGGTCAAAAATTAATCCATTACTTTTTAATGAACGTTAAAGTAAAATATTAAACCTTCATCTGATATTCATAGATTTGTATAAAATGAATAACGAAAATATTAACTCCATTTCTCCAACCAGTAATATTTCTAGTTTCATTAGTGTAACCTAATTCTAACTTCTATAAAAACTGGTCAAGAGAGAGTCGGACTCACGCATGAAGGGTTGCATACAAAACGGCAAAAAATTCACGTTGGTTATACGGGATCTCCACTTAAATATTGATTTTAGTCAGTTTTTAGTATTTGTCGTGTAGCGGCGACACCTGAAAAAATTTCAACTGTCTAGCTACCACGGTTCATATCATAAGGCCTAGTAACAGACAGACAGACGGACAGATGGGCAGACAGACAACGAAGTCTCAGTAACAGGTTCCAGTTTATACCCTTTGGGTAGGTATGGAACCCTGAAAATGAAAGTGGTATGTTTCTTTCATTTGCAGCAATCTGTTACGCAATAAAAGAATCGACTATTTACCATAAACTACTGTTATCCCTACAAAAATACGGTCTTCTTTTTACATAGACATTTTCATTCAACGGGAATTCGAAAGCGACACCCTAGTTTTTTCCAAAAAAAACATTCCAAAATTATAATAATCTAACAAAATAAGTAGGCTTCTTATACGTACTGTTCATTCAACATGAACAAATTCGCGCGACAACTAGTGTTTTCATCCAAAAAAACCTTTCCAAGATAGGAAAGAATAGGTAATCTACATATGGGTTCGAAGAATTACATATTTGAGGAAAACTAATGCCCTCGGGAGGGATCCCTAGAGCTCAGTTCATATAGTCACGGCCCTGCATACATTGTGAAAGCCTTCCAATGGGTTTTCAGGAGATTAAAAATTCACATACATTCTTATTGTGTGTTATTCGAACTAGATTCCTTGAGTCGCACTCAAGAAGTATGAGGGTAATGGTTAAACTAGATTGATGGATAAGACGACATCTTTAGAGTATATATTTGCGTTAATTACATGCGTCATGTTGTAACAATGTTTTTTTTAGTTTTTAAATATTCTGTCAAAATGCCCGAAATAAATTGATCGAACTAGGTAGGTACTTAAAGTGGCAACGTAATCCGTTAAAATGGAACGGATTCTTTAATCTCTTGTTTTGTAGCATAAAATACAACAATAATTAATATTAAACTTAGGCCTTTTCATCCGTTAATGGATGATTTATAGAATATAATAGAAATCATCCATTAACGGAGCGAAGCGAGCGAAGTAACCACTCCTGAAATACTATAATGCCTGGGACAGTTGGTCTTTACATGTCGACCTGGGATTCGAACCTGCAGTCTCTCGAGTGCTAACCAAACGGTCTACCCACTAGTTATAATATTTCATAATATTACATAATAATAAATAATAAGCAATTACTTTTCCTTTCTAAGAATCGGATTTTAATCTGAGTGGATTTCTCTTTTCTGGAAAACTGTTTTGTAACAAGATATATGGGGACTCGAAAGCAGTATGTTATTCAAGGAAGGAAAGAAAACGGAAAGGGAGTAACATAAGATAATTCTGTGTGCAAAAATAACTTATGGGCAAATATACGTAGAAATAAAAGAATCATATTACTGAAAAATTATAGACATATTTTTTGTGATGGAAGATCGGTTTTAATTCAAACTTCATAAAGATAAAATATTTGATGATAAAACATCCTAAATGCATTAAATAAAATAATATATTACTTGAAATAAAATAAATGTGTAATTATTTATTTATTTTTTAACTTTACGTATATTATGCGGTTCCTAACAATGATTTATAATCAAATATTATTAATTTAAATATGTACCTACAAAAATATAAACAATTTAATTACATTTCCTACCTAAATTAAAAATTAATATTTTTAAATTAAAATATTTAAAACATATGTTATTATTCACTCAACCTGGATGTCATAAAATTGAAAAATTTAAATTCATAGTGAAGATTTCAGCGTCGAAACTATGTGAAGTATCATTAAACATAACCCTGACATCATTTTAACTGAACCCGAAAATTTAACTGTTAACTAAGTTAAATACAGTTAGGATGTGATCCTGTGAACTTTTCACTTACCTGTAATAATCCTTTCCTAACTTTCACATTTAACCAACAGTTAATCACCACACAACACTGAACCAACTTTTAAAGTTCAACGTAAAAGTTCGCAAGCATCCTATACACTGAATAAAATACACATAATATAAGTTAACATTTCGCTGTCACTGGAAATCCACAGTCTGCCGGCACGTCCTAACGCCGCCGCTTCTAGAAGAAGACTAACGTATGACTGGCCAGGGGAGGCTTGTGTCTGTGTGCGTGTTACACAGGGACTTGCGAATGTGTGAGTCCTTTTTCCCAGTGATTTGAGACTCCAATAGTGATATTACGAATGTGTTGGCGATCACCTTTTGGGAAGGGAAAAAGTTAAGAAACACACATAAGAAGATAACACGCGCATGTCTGACAAAACAAAATTGGCTTTCGCGCTTCTTAAACACTGATTTGTCGGGACAGATTCCTTTCAATGTCATATAAAAGTACAAAGAAACTCCTTTAATTCCAATTCCACGTCCGACGATTCGGTGATTCAATTTGTGGGTAATTTTCAAATGATGTAAATTGGTTTGACGATAATACTAAAGGCGTAGGCGGTCTAGATTCAGTGCTCATTTTGTTATTACCAGCCTATTAGGGTTTCGGTTGGGTAGACGGGCCTACAAGGAATATCTGTAATCATGAACATATTATAAATACTTTAGTCATAATAAGTAGAAGATAAAAAAAAAAATATTTCTTTGTTTTATAATGTTTTAAGGTCATGGTAAGCTAAAGAACATTTTGGTCTTACATAAAACGGACCCATTGTTACGGCCATTTTAGCACGCATTTGCAAGTTATTTGATATCAAAATGATTATTACCATTTTTATATAATTTCCATTCATGTAATATAATATTCATTGTTACAACTATATTTTTAAGTTGAACGACTGATTCAAAATAGGTTTGAATTAGTTCTTGCCAATCAATCAGGCCCTGTTTGGAGCCCTTTAGAAGAGCTTTATAAAACTAAAGTTTTTATAAATTGTGTTTAAGTCTGGATAAAAAAAGTAAATTTATATCATTCACACAATGAAATAAAGTACCAATTACTTAATAATTTTTCTATCATTTATTTTTTTATATCCAGTTAATAAACGAATAAAAAGCATTTACTCATTAGAGATGACTTCCATGTTCAACCCACCTTTATTAAAAGATTCAAGTTATTCCAAGTTCCGAGTAGGTTTTACTGAGTAAAAAAAATATTGCGCTTCATTTGTTTCTAAACTGTATATTTTCATATATAAAAAGAATTCAATTAAATACTGTACTATATGGAGTCCTGTTTAAAAATGTAAGTAGGTATGTGCTTCAAAGTGCAGCTCAACGATTCCACTTTCTTGTTTGGAATGTTCTAACCGCACTACTTCTTTATTCGAAGTGAGCAAACTATTTCTCCACTCCAGTACAGATGTAGACATAAAATGGATAGTGTTTTATAAACAAGGAACGTTTGATGTATCAATAATAACAAATTGTTAAGCAACAAAAAATAATTAAATATTGCCCGTAACTTCGTGTTAATAGGTTTTTATTTTTTAAACGGACAATTGGCCCACCACACTTTCCCACCACTGCAACTCCTGTGTAGCCAGGGTCGACAGTGGTAACCAACCGCAAAAACCCTTTGATATGATCTCAGGGGTGCCCGGGGGACATGCTAAATAGTCTTGGAACCCGTAACGAAATTAATTAGAGGATTGTAGGAGGAGTAGGAAGTATTCCAGTTTCCCTCCCCAAGCAAAGCGGGAGATAGCAAAAATTGTTATAACAAAAAATTCAGAATTAAAGGGGAAGCACCACGGGAATAACATGTTTTTTATGACTACAAGACAATGTAATTAAATGTTTTGATTTATAATATGACAATTATTATAATGGATTTATGATTACAAAATATTGTTGCATTGTTTCCAATAGTACTTATGACAAAAACGTTTGAAAGCCAGGAAGTTCTTCGCGCAGCCCACGAGATCTTCATAATACACTACCCTAGAAACACAATGGACGCTGTTTAATATTTCGATTCTTTCGTCATACCAGAGATCACACTCCCGGAGTATGTGATGAGCAGTTTATTCATAAGGGCTGCCTTCGGTCGAACACTCGCACAGCGGAGACGAGACTTAAAAGTTTCCGAGACCTGTCAAAAATTGTGCGACGCGACGTAGTGATCTATTTGTAACCATTGCTTAGACAGTCGATCGCGTACCGAAGGGAAGAAATTATATAGGTGACGCCCTTTGATAGTGTTGTCCCACCGTTCCTGTCACTCAGAAATTAGGTTCTGTATATAAATATCTAATGGCTTGAATAATCTAGTTATCTTATGACTGTCTTTCACTCCTATAAACTCAGGGTTAGTCATTTTTTTTATTTTTATAATATAGTGCTGCACGACGCTGTATCTCTAAATCTACTGGTAGGACTCCGGCTAAGACTGGAAGTGCTTCAGTACTCACGGTACGGTATGCCTTACATAAAAATACTAAGGCGAGACGTTGGCTTTGCAAAAGTTTACGACGGGCCGCTCGCTCCTACTGCAGCCCTATCTGCCCAAGCCGGTGCGCCATAGCATAGCCGAGGTACGTCGCTGTATAAATTATTTTTAATATTGTGTTAAATAAAAGGCCCCATGTCGACGTTGATATTTTTGTGAAACAACCGAAATTCCTTTTAGATTTCTCACCGGTCTTCATAATATGTTCCAGGAATGTAAATTTATTTTTAATAGGTTTTTAGGGTTTCGTACCCAAAGAGTCAAACGGAAACTATTTCTGTTGCCACAAATATTAAAAATCAATAAAATAAATATTTAAGGGAGCTCCCATGCAACATACATTATTTGTTTTTGCTTTTAAAGATATACGTTTTTATAGATATAGAATAGTACGAGGCCAGTTTTTTTATGAAATGGACCAGGAGACGAGTAGACGGATCGTCTGATTGTAAGCGATTACCGCTGACAATGATAACTGTGATGCTGCGCACTTGCGTTCCTCTCAAAATCCCCAACCCCCCTGAGCATCCGGAAATATTTGTTGCGTGAATAGAAATAAAATTACTTTCCGTTTAATAAAAACAGGCCAATTTAGTAATTAAATAATAAATCAGAATTTTCCGAGTTTAGCGGGTTCAATAAAACTATTTAAATATGCTATTATTTTTTATAAAATTAGTACTCTTATATTTTAGATATTAAAATTATACTTGTATTTAGAAACATTAACAGATAGGTAATGTTTCTAAATACAAGAACATTTCGGACATTTTTAGGAAGTCGCTTATTATTATTTATTTTGGTAATGCCATCGAGCCGCGTAAAAATTAGGATATTATTATCCTTAATATCACATTTCCAGAAATGGTTCGTAAAAGTAACTCAACTGTATATATTATAGGGCTAATCTAATTACATAATACCAGTAAGTTCGAAGGGACTGTTAAATTTGTTGTTAATATCCGACAAAGGGCGAGACCTGGGGGTTATTGTAATAATATTATTTTGAGCTGTTTAATATTTTATGTTGTTATTGTTAGTTTAGAATTATCAACGGATTATAATGTTAATTAGTTCTCGTTAGTTAGTAAAATTGTAAAAATCGTTTGATTGTAATTTGTAATTAAATTGCAAGATTGTAAAAATCTGTCGAAAGATTCTTTGATATATATTTATAATGTAACGAAAAATAATGTGTTAAATTATAAGAAAAATATTCGGGTCCGCAGTCTTTTAGCGTTCTATAATTTCATTAGTTAAATTACAATCTAACGGTTTTTACAATTTTAAGGTGACATATATATTAATCCTTACATAATATTATAAATGTAAATGTGAATATGTTTGTTTGTTTGTTACGCTTTCGCGTAAAAGCTACTCAACCGATCAGTACAAAATTTCACATTTTTTAATAGCACCTTGTTTCGGAAATGTCTAAGGATCTTTGGATAAGGCTTACTATGCCCTCCTATGAAATAAAAAAGTGACGGAGACATACAGAGAGAGACACAGTTCTGCGAACCACATAGTGAGACCTGTCCTGTATAAACAACGCCTCACTTCACATTGTCACGCACACGTGTAACGAAACTACGCCTTACCCTATAAGGCGAGCTGTCGCGGTGTGTGGTTTTATGTATCGTACTGAGTTGCTACACGCGTACTACATCTCAGTTTTTATTTGACAAAGCGCCGGCTTCACTTTTTTATTTAGTCGGTAGGTCGATTCTGCTAATTAACTTTTACAGTCTCGATGTTAAAACGGCAAAATGGTACTTTCATAAACCTTACATCAAGGTTTAACGCATTTTTATTGGTCTAAACTCCAAACAACCATTTTTACCACTTATAATAGTATACAAAACGATTCATATAAAATTCATTGAAAGTAAATTGAAAGTCTAGTTCAGAACCTATGTCATATAATTGTACACTACCATACATACAGTATGTACTTAGTTGCACATATTTACGAGTTTTTCGATCATACCTGAATCAGCGCTCTCAGTATTTTGCAGAAAGTCCATCTAATGCAAACCCACGGTAACGTTAAATTTCAATACATCCTTATCTCAAATCTCAAATGAATCGAGTGTCTGTTATTCATTTGTTTACATTCCATTTATGAAATAAAAGCCCCGGCTTAAATTAATCAACGTATAACCCAGGTGATGTGGTATGGAGGATTATTTTATTCGATTTATACGTTTTGGTATTATTTTATTGTGTACGTAATCGGGTTAACTTTTACATACTTGATGTTGCCCGTATCTTTTTCCGGGATAAACTGTAGCCTATGTCTTTCCTCGTGACCAGAACCTCAATTCTCGTATTTAAAGTAGACAATTTAAAGAGTCAATTTCACTTTGTTTGGATTGAAAGTGTAGCGACATATTACAATGAACGGATTTTATAACGTTTCGGCCAATCAGAGCGCGTTTCACGTTGGTTTAACGTTCATAAAAACACATTTTGAGAGTGTAAGCGTGTCGGGACTTGATTGTAATTGTATTAATGCAGGTTTTATTTAGCAGAATTGCGCCCCTGGACTATGTATATGTACTGAATATCATAAGATTCTTATATGCAATAAAGTAATAAGTCAATAAATGGCCAAGTGCGAGTTGGACTTAAGTGCGAAGTATTCCGTACAAAACGGTAAATACGTTTGTTGTATATGAGCCCCGCATTAATATATATTTTATTCTGTTTTAAGTATTTTCTTGTAACAGCTGCAATAGAAACACATTATCTGTGAAAATTTTAACTGTCTAGCTATCAGGATTCAGTAGATACAACCTGGTGATGGACAGACAGACGAACAGCGGAGTCTTAGTAATAGGGTTATTATACTTTGAGTACGGAAAGTATATCAGAAATATATCAGAAATGTACATTACTATATAGTATAGAAATTCACCACAAAATCTATAAGCCAAAGATTTCAAAACTAAAGATAGTCTATGACGTACATTTGACAGAACAAATCTTTAAGAAGCTGCCCTATTACCTAATATTATGGACTTATACTTACAACTGGGAATGGGCTTCATTTTGCCGTTTGAATTTTTTAAAACACAATTTAAAAAGTAAAAATGACAAAAATTTGATACTGACGAAATAGTTACGCCATCTTGGTTTTCACCATAGCTCAAAATATGTCAATCATCTTGATATCACCATACCTATTTCAAATGTCAAAATGGCCCCAAAAACTTTTAGAGACAGTTTTTGCCGCAACTTGCCTCGTCTATAATAATAATATAAAATATTATTATTGCTATTTATTTATTGACTTGTTTATTAAACAAAGTAAATTTCCGTATCTAAATTGATATTTTATGACATTCAAAACTAATATTGAAAAACTTAGTGTGCTAGTTGGATAGAGTCCAAATGTACAGCTTTTACTTTTGCAACGTCGCGGTTACAAGAATTAATTTGACAATTTGTGTAATAATGCGACAACTATGGAAATTCATGCTTTGTTTAAGCTGCTATATTTTGAATATACTTTTTAAAATTTAAACCAGACGTTATACGCTCACTGCACACTGGATTTCTGAATTCTAAGTCATTTTTAGACAAATGTGCAAAGGCTGCTTAAGTTATTCTAATCATAGAGTGGGTATTTATTTCATTTAATATAATTATTGAATTTGTTTGTCTTGGGGAACACAGTGCAGCAAATCGAACTTTTAATAAGACAACATAATATTAAAAAAAATTGGAAAATCCAAAAGTGCACGCCATATTTTAAAATTTTAATATTAATAACTATTAATAGACTAGGGAAGGAAGACTTTGAAAATTTTTAAAAGTGAAAAAATTATAGAAATTTGAAACACATTGGAAAAGCAAGAGATAACAAAAGTAAAAGGAAAAATAATTTATGGTTGATTTGAAACTCACCTCCTTACACTTGTAAGGAGGTGAGTTTTTACGGTTAAAAAACGGTTTATCTCAATTTCCGGAAAAACTAAAAGTCCTATGGAAAAAAGTCAAATGGCAAAGTTGTAGGTAATAAAAGTTTATGTACAACTTTTGTATGTACATTTTTTTCACATAACCTCAAATTTTATGTGAAAAATTCAAATAACCAAGTTTTTGGTTTTTTATTATCTTATACAAAAAAATAATAATAATTTTGTTTTTACGGAAAATGCAAAGAAAAGGTAGTAAGGCCCAGACCCACCTGCTTTTTTTTTAATGTCGAAAGTAGAGCATTACCCTAAACGCTTCGCTTATGAGGCGTGCAATACGCTGTAATGAAACGGTTTTGCACAATAGTCTGCAAACGGTCAATAAAATATGGCTACGTTTGTCGACCGTCAATAACTTAAGGCTATTTCCGCCCCGCGCCTCGTGCCCCATACCCCATGCCGTACCTCACAAAATGAGGCACAAAATACTATTGTATATGTGACCGGAATATTTAATACTTCTGCTCAAATAGGTTTTATCAACGTGAAAATTGTTGTGAAGTTCTTCATTGAGTATAATTAATATTTTAAAGTTTGAAGGCTAATGAAATTAAGGTTTTAAAAATTAAATGTAGCCAGTTTGTGTAAGATAGTCTATGGGTAAAGATTGACATACGAAAAATATGTTCCATCCATTAGGATGTTTAAAAGTTTATAATGTTAGTATTAACTAACATTATAACATAAACTTTTACCACGTTGAAGCACCAATTCCAATTCGATGTTCGATTGTTCTATAACAATTCAAAATCAATCATAATTTACTAATTAATCTTTCCGAAGTAATACTACTTACTAAAAGATTTTATTTAACTTGCAATGTATGTAGGTATGTGTAAGTATGTTAGTTCGGGTGGAATCTTACTACTCGAATTTAAAGCAGATATCTTTAACCGATTGAGCAGAAATTTTGTACACACGTTTAGTTTGGATGATAATACATCATAAGCTGTATGATGTCATTCTAAATCCAATATGGCGGACCATCCAGAACAGGGATGTTGCGAATATTCGCATCCGCATCCGCGTATGCGGAGCATCCGCATCGATTTAGACATCCGCATCTGCATCCGCATCCGCAAAAATCGATGCGGATCTGATGCGGATGCGGATGTGTAGCAGGTCGCGACAAGAAATAAAGGGAAACAGTTATTTAGTAGCGCAGGATTAATATACGAACCCTTGCGAAACAAACTGGAGTCCGAAATAACCTAACCCCTCCTTAGACATGTCTAAGGAGGGTTCCGTAACTGTGAACGCGTAATATGCTTTTTTTTAATTACTCCAAAAGTAACTGTCCGATTTGGTTCACAATAATTTTTCTAAAGAGTTTTTAGCATGATCTATCAGCATGGAAATTTGAAAGTTTCTATCTACTACAGTTTAAAAATGCTAGGGGGGGGACCAACTTACAAACTACTTTGGAGGTCGATTACTCGAAAATGGTCAACTTTATATAAAAGTAACGTATGAAACCTTGCCTTTATTTTAAAAAGACCTATTCTACGATACCCCACATGATGGGGTAGAGTGAAAAAATATTTTTCATCCCCACTTCACATGTATGGAGAGCCACCCCTAAAATATAAAATTATTATTTTTTTATGATCCCGAAACTGTGATCTATACACAATCTATAACTCAACCATATTTCATCAATTTATATTCATAATTACAGGAGCTAGAGGCGCGGACAGAGCGCAAAGGGTTCCTTAAGTATTACGGAACCCTAAAAACGGCCTTTTAATTAAATATAATGCTCCAATATACAAATTTAATTATTAAAATAACTCACTACTTTATTATTAAACTAGTTTTTGCCCGCGACTTCGTCCGCGTGGAACATTTACTTTGGGATGTGGTTAAAATTTACCCGCGACTTCATTTACGTAGAAGGAGAAGCGCTTCCCCCTCACGACTGCTCGCCGCGCGCCGTACATTATTGCGCATTTGATTATTTTATTACTGCGATATCTTCTGAAATACTCATTGAAATCAAATAATGTGAAAGGCAAATTTCTTCTAAATTAAATGCTTGTAATGAATAACGTATTTACTTAGATAAGGATTAATATCATCTTTATGAAAACACCCTCACAAATAATGCTTAATTTTAGAACAAATTTGGTTAGCATAAAAAGGTTATTGTGAGCCAACCTTAAAAGATAGACATATATAGTCGCGGACTTTTTTTTAGAACTTTTAAGGAGGAAAAATTCTGTCAAAGATAATTTTAGCGAGACTTGAACCGTTTCCGCAACGTAAGCAGTGAAAGCTCTCAAAAGGAAAAAAACGCGATTTTGAAACGTTCTTGATTGGTGCTCCGCTCGTATTGCACTTAGCATGATGCTATATAGCCTAAAGCCTTCCTCGATAAATGGACTATCAAAACACAATAAGATTTTTTTAAATTCTAACCATTAGTTCCTGAGATTGGCGCGTTAAACCAACAAACAAACAAATTCTTCAGCTTTTTAATATTATAAGTATAGATAAAGAAAGGATTAATATTACTGTGTCTTTTTACCCTACCAAACCAACACTTAAGTTTTATGTACAGATCCGCATCCGCATCCGCATCCGCGGATGTGAGCCTCTTAAAATCCGCATCCGCATCCGCGGATGTGAAAAAAAAATGCATCCGCAACATTAGGGATGTTGCGGATGCATTTTTTCCAGAATAGCGGAATAGTTATTTTTAATTCATTTCTACAATATGGGTATCAAATGAAAGGGCATGTTAAGAGAAACTCTAAATATAATGTGACGTCATTCTAAATCCAAAATGGCGGAACATCTAAGATGCGGAATAGTTATTTTTTATGCACTTCTACAATATGGGTATCAAATATCGACGTGGTAGAGCCATTCTTCGGCACGAATGGGCTGGCTCGACCGGAGAAATACCACGGGCTCACAGAAAACCGGCGTGAAACAGCGTTTGCGCTGTGTTTCGCCGAGTGAGTTTACCGGAGGCCCAATCCCCTACCCTATTCCCTTCCCTACCCTCCCCTATTACCCTATTCCCTCTTAAAAGGCCGGCAACGCACTTGCAGCTCTTCTGATGCTGCGAGTGTCCATGGGCGACGGAAGTTGCTTTCCATCAGGTGACCCGTTTGCTCGTTTGCCCCCATATTTCAAAAAAAGGGCTTGTTGAGAGTAACTCGAAGAATAATGTGACGTCATTCTGTATCCAATGTGGCGGAACATCCAAGATGGCGGATTAGTTATTTTTTATATACTTCTGCAATATAGGTATCAAATAAAAGGGCATACCGAGAATAAATAGAAAAATATATTGACATCACTCTTATGGTGATTTGGTACGGAGCATACAGCGGACCATATCCGCAGACCGAATCCGGTGTCGCTACACATGCACGGATTTGGTACGGTGCAGAGGACCGGAAAGCTCGACAATCGTGTGTTCGATTTTCAGTTCTATTGCATTAGCACAGAGTTCTATTTTCAGTGCTGTTTTTCAACGACGCGATGATTCCCGAAATTCATTGATTGCACAGCGGGTCTAAAAAGGCCACTTACGCAATATCATCGCAATATTGCTATTTGACACTAAAGCAATTCTGCTTGTAAATCTGTCAAATGAATGCATTTCAGCCAATTTCTGCATATGAATTGTATCCAAATCTTAATATGAATTGCAATTCAAGTGGCCATTTTACGATCGCAGTCAGTAATTCATAACAAGAATTGAAAATGAATTGCCAAAACGGCCTTTTTAGACCTGCAAGTAGTGATACCAACTCTCAAAAATATTTCTCCCCAAACTTTACCCCTGATAATTATACCATTGACAGGTCTAAGAGATAATAAGCTAGAAAGAAATGTTATGTGTATAACATAAAGACTTAAGCGTGAATAACATAAAATACGTGAATAATTTAATATGACGGACTTTTGAATTTTTTTATGTTCCCCTATAGTATGATTATTAAATGAAAGGGTTCGCTGAGAAAAAAATGCAGCTTAAAATAACTATAAAGTGAAAAAAAATAAAAGCAAAAAAAAACCTTTTTTCAGAAAAGCTGTTATTTAAATGCACTAAAAAGAAGAAAATGAAAATTTCCTTTAAAATTTTAACTATCAACTTAATATAACGTCATTACACAATTTATATGATACTAGCTGATGCCCGCAACTTCGTTTGCATAGAACTAACGGAAACGGAACTCTATTTTTTTAAACGGAACCCTAAAATAAAAGTAGCCTATGTTAGACCTTATAACGTCAGCTATCTACCAGTGAAAATCCCGCGAAAATCGGTTCAGCCGTTTCGGAGATTAGCCGGAACAAACAGACAGACCGACAGACAGACAGACAGACGGACAGACAAAAATTTTAAAAATTGGTATTTCATTTTAAGTACCGAATATACTTTCATATGCATTATGTGAAAAGCTGTTAATTTGAAATTACAAACAGACACTTCAATTTTATTTATCTGTATAGATAAAAGCTTGTCGAGAAAGAAACAAATTGTCTCATAAAGATATCAGATTAAAGTTATTTAATTTACTAGTTTCATTTATAATTTGATACTTACCTACGTGAAATAACGCAAAGCTAAGTACACTACAAGTAAGCACAAAGTACAGTGTTCCCGGGCGGAGCCGCGGGCAACAGCTAGTCAACTATGAAACCTTAAAAGCTACCAAATGGAGACGAAAAAAAAAGATTTTTAATCGCACAATGCATATATTCATCTAAAAGTTTCAAAACTTAAACAGCCCTCGAGGGCACGAAACATCCTTGCGTTCGTCAAATAATTTAATCCGGCGTCTAGAAGAGGGCAAAAATTTAATTTCCAAACTGAAACAAACAAGAAGGAAAAAAATATGGACCGAAATTAATATTATTATGTAATTTAACAGGAGTTTATGCGAACTAAGATCTTACTGCGAGAGACTGGCGCAAATTTCAGACGTTTTATTTTATACTTTGTCCGCGACTTTGCGAGTTTTAAGTTGTGTTTTAAGATTTTATTGAGTATTTAATTAGAACTGACATCAATTATTATCAGATATTGAACGTGACTTCGTGTGCTCAAAAGGCAATCCCGCGGAAACGTTACATTTTGTACTGGTAAAAAGTAGCCTATGTCCTTTCCCGTAGTCTACTCTATATCTCTACCAAATTTCATCAAAATCGGTCCAGTAGTTTCGAAGCCTATTCAATGCAAACAAACAAACTTTTCTTTTTTATTATAGTATCTAGACTAAATAGGTACTAGATGTTGTCCGCGACTTCGTGCGCGCAAAACGAAATATTCAGGGAACCGTACATTTTGTAGCAATAAAAAGTAGCCTATATCCTTCCCGTGGTCTATTCTATATCTCTGCAAAATATCATCAAAATCGGTCCAGAATTTTCGGAGCCTATTCAATGCAAACTCGACTCCCCAGGGGGTCGCGACCCACAAGTTGAAAAACACTGGTGTAGATAACGAGTTTATTAAAACTTAAAACTGAAATGTGTAATGATTCAACCTATCAACCTTTTAAATTTATTACAATTTTTATAATTTCTGTGAATATAAAGTGTCCAAAATACCTAATTAATATTCAACTGGGATGACGTGTTGTTGCTAAAATTAGTACCTACGTGTTTTTCTCGCCACCACTTTTAACCCTACAATACAGGTGACGTGTAGAGGCCTGAAGTGCAAGGGCCTTTAGTCGGTATGAAATGACATGTTCAATTGCAACCAGTACCCCAAGCAGGAACATTTTGCGGTATCGTTACGTGTACGTAAGCGAGAAGTATTGTATGAAAACCATGAAAGCGCCTCTAGCGGACGTAAAAGTAACTAAAATTTTCATACAAAATTTCTCATATTTCACGTTTACGTACACGTAACGATACCGCAAAATGTTCCTGATTGGGGTACTGTACGTTTCGTATAACGTTTCAGATTATTGAAAAAATATTATATTTTGAAACAATATATATACGCTTACACACGCGCCGTAGGGCATACGGCGACGCCGCCGCAGCTCTGAGGCTGGGACTATATGCAACGGAATCCGGTAGACCGTAGAGAATTATGAGCACTGAAAATAGAACTCTGTGCTAATACAATAGAGTTGAAAATCGAACATCCGAGTGTCGAGTCAAATGTCAATGTCATATATGACAGCTTGACACTCGAAACTTCTATTTTCAACTGTATTGCATTAGCACAGAGTTCTATTTTCAGTGATCATAATTCTCTAGGGCCTACCGGATTCCGTTGCATATAGTCCCAGCCTGACGCCAGCAAAATTCCATGGACGTAAAAAAGAGGCGGACGGAAGGTGAGCTAAGCATTGAGTGAAGCACAACAATGGCGGAGACTTACGTTTGTGTGAGATTACGGATCTTCAATAGACTTAACTCAGTTCACCGTACCCTTGTTTTTTTTCATAAAACCTCATAAAGCAGAGTCTTCGCCTACACACTCTGACATTGGCGATTCACTAAGGAGCCATTTTGAAAGAAGAAGAAGGAGATTACGGATAATTGCCATTGGAGTATTTTGCCGACTTTGCTGTGAATATGTGCGTGCGGCATGTGTCGATACGATACGGCCGGCTTACTTTGATTGCTTCACTATTCATATTACTGAAGCGGTGAATGCCTTTTTTTTCTACGTCTATGCAAAATTCATACAAAATCCGGCGACGCTGCGGGAGATGCAACGCGTGTGTAAATGCACTATTACAATTCCAATATTGACTTTAATGTTATTAATTTACCTAACTACTACAGTTTCCGCAGCGGTAGCAATTTTACAAAAATTGTTAATGAACTATTTCTCAGACTGAAAGGAATGTAATTAAAGGGTTAAAAATATTTTCACAGCGATATTCTGTAATGTAAATCGTTAGTGTTTTGTAGGAGTTTATGATTATTTGTTAAATAGTTAGTAACCTAAAAAATAAATGTTAACATTAACAAATGCTGGCTTAATGGCGGGAAATCACTAATTCAAAATGTCAGAGATATATAGTCACGGTATGTACTACTGCGTCCACGATACTACAAGTTCCCCTACATCTTATACTTTACACGAGACTATCTTAAATAAATAAAAAATATCTTTATTAAATACATCAGGGATACAAGACAGCCAGATGGATACAAACAATACAACAATTAAAACTCTTACTCACTACAACATCAAATCTTGTATATTTATAATTGGTTTCTCGAAAACGGCGGCAAGTACATATTACAATAAAATTTAGTGTGCAAGGAGTTTTGGGGGAGAAAAATCGATATTAACCCTGGGAAAATGCGCATTTTTAAGCTCTAAATATATTTTTTATACCACAATCAATCAATAATTTCGACTCTATTATGTCAGTCCGATTGGCAATTTGGTATGCGTATGTATAATTCGGAATGTGATAGGTTCGATTATTATCGGTCAGATAGATATTTTAGTAGTTCTGTTTATTTATTTTTAAATTATCAATACTCCGAGCGAGGCTAACCGCGGGTAGGTTAGGTACTAATAGTAACATAATATTATATTATTACATTCTATAATTTAGCTAAAATTAATTTTAAATTCGCATAGGTTTTCATTCGTATTAGAACAATATAATATGGGGATTCTGGCCGCGAGTTCAGTAATCAAATCAAAATTTACTTTCATTAGTTCCGTTAATTCGTGAATTATTTTGAAAATAGTTCAGTTGTTCAGTCTGTGTATGAGTAGAGTGATTTACATTAACTCAAAACGTACTTTAAAACGTAATTGTATCATAATTTAGGCCTATAAGTTGTAACCCGACATGACTAAAACTTTTATTACTTACCTAAATAAATAAATAGTACCTAAGCTGAGAAGTAAGAAAGTTTTAAAGAAATTGTAGATTGTTTGAAGCATTTTTATTAATCTTGTGATAACGCCCCATGTAAAAAATTGGGTGATTGTGAAGTCATATGCTTGTAAATTTCTACAAATAAAAAATAAAAAAGCTATTTTCTAGTGACTCTTATTAGAACAAAAACGTACCGATACCCATTCGAACCTGCTCATGGATAATTAAAGGCAGTAATAACATGCACCTTAGGGCTTGGTATTATTGTACTATGATACTAATTTAAAATGTACAATAAAGAATGAACATATAAGACTACAAACGACTCATTAAATAGCAAAATAAATAAAATAATAAAATACTCACATACACGCACACACACAACTAACATATAATAATTATTGTAAAAAATAGGTAAATAATAGTATTTTTATTACCTTTTATATTATTGGTGTTTGTCGATGTCTGTACTGTCACCACAAATATGTACACTAAGAACAGTCAACCCCTACAGCACAAGAACTCTTATGCCCATTTGCACTAAACTTAAGGATCGCCTAAGTTCTTTCCTAACTTGTTTAGGCTGCTCCTAGCAAAAAATACTATTGCACTAACCTTAGGCCATTCCTAAGTCCACTTAGGATATTCTTAACTTTATGAGCCCGATTAGGAAGTGCGTAAGCGTAGGCAACACATAAGTCGGTGTTTTATCTAGTCTTGTAGATTATTTGTAACTATTGATAGAGTTTTATTGATAAACTATTGTCAGAGATCTAGCCTTAGATGTATTACAATAAAAAGAGGTAAGTATATTTTTTAGCAGATTTTTTATTACAGTGATTTTAAAAATTCAAAGCTTAAAATAGTCAGATCACAATCACCATGGCAGGGGATTTAATATTTATTGAATTTTCTTGAATTTGTAGAAGTCGATTTTCATAATGAACGACACGCGAGAACTAGAATAACAAGATCACGACCAAACTGCTCCAAAATTTCGATGAAATCGTCTTCTTTAAGCGATATAGGATGTGCAAAAGAATTATTTCTCTTTATTCTTCGTGGCATCGTGAAAAGTTACTTTCGATAGAATGCACGGGCCTTCGTCGAACAACAATCGCACAAAATTTATTTTTTCCTCCGCCGTAAAGTTTGCGGTTTTTACTTTTTATTTTAACTTATTTTACATATTAGGTATATCAATAACGATTCCAAATCAATCGATGTATAATTTTAGTCAACAGTAAACACGTTTAAAATATATATCTGTTTGACGTCTTGTAATGACAAGACAATTGACAGCCTACGTTACCAAATAAAATAAACCAAGGTCTTATCTTTTGTCACTTTTTAACACACGACGGAATCAATGTAAAGAGAAGGCCAAAATATTTTCTATGGACTACATTACTTAGCCGGTTTATAAAACCATAAACAACCAATCTTTACATTCGTTCAATCATTCACTTATCTAGGCAATGCCTAAGCTACGACATAATTAAGTTATATCTGTTAGTGCAAACAAAATGTTTAGCTAGGCTGTTCTTATGTTTAAGTATATCTTAACTAGGACTGGCCTAACTCACGTTTAGTGCAAATGGGTATTAGTGTAGGGGTTGCGCACATATATTTGTTAAATTGTACAATTATTCTGTGTTTTACCCTAATTTATAGATATTATTTAGTTAAGGAATAATAAACGTTTTATTTTTTATTTTATTTTATTTATTAAAATAAAGGGAAAACAAAAATAACTGTAGAGAGCTTAAACAAAACTCACTGCTACATTTTTATATGTGTTTTATATATTTGAATTATTTAGAAGCTTTTAACCCACAATTTTCGATTGCTATGTTCAAGTTAATGGGCACGCTTGAATGGAATACAAATTGGCATTGAGTTAGATATGTTATTGTAATGTTCACTCAATTGAGCTAAATTTAGCGCAATTTAAAAATAACATTCTAACATATTTTATTTCATTAATTCATAAAATAATATTTATTTATTCATTCATTCATAATAATATTATGCCCACTTGCGAAGATCCTGATAAAGTAATCCTGGGTTAAAATATCATGCCTTCTTTTTCATAAATACGAAGAACGAGAGAGATAACATGATGTTTGAACCAGGATTAACTATAACCACAGAATAGATATTAGCTATAACTCAGGTTTTCGCAAGTGGGCCTTAGTAAATAAAATTTAGTACCTAGTTGTGCAATTTTATCTATACTTAATATAATAAAGAGAAAAAGTTTGTTTGTTTGCATTGAATAGGCTCTGAAACCACTAGACCGATTTTTATGAAATTTGGCACAGATGTAAAGTAGACCACGGGCAAGGACATATGCTACTTTTTATTGCGGAAAAATGTATGGTTTCTGCGTAATTAACTTTTGCGCGCACGAAGTTATATTTTTATGATATTTTTACGAACAGAAGATTGATAAGACGCATACAGATATAATAGACAACGTGCTAGCCTAGAAGTTAGTGCCATATAAAATAGCAGGCATGTTTTTGAAGGTTTCACTTTCAAAGGGTGTGTACACTGTGAAACAGTTTTTTTCATTTTCAGTTTTTAGGGTTCCCTAGTACTACAGTTTCTTTTATATTTACGCTCTCTCCGTCCGTCTATCTTCCAACTTCTATAATAATAGTATAATTGAAACTTAGTATATTTATGTTGTGTATTGATTTTACTTCTTTGTAAAATCTTTTTTTTTTTTCTTCATCCTTCCCCTATCTTTCTTCGGGTATCTTCGAATAGATATTTTAAAATTATTAATTACTTTATTACCAACCATTATGAATGTTTTTGTATATGATATAAGTAAACTAATAATGTGGGTTTTGTTTACTAATTTAGCAAAAAAAAACTTTTTTGTACTTTTTAGATGTATTTAATTAATTAAATACACATAAAATAATATATTTTTTTTACTTTTACCAAGTATGTGCCTGTGCCAATGCCTCAATATTTCTGAGTATATTAATTAAACTAAATATTTTAGATGTAGTCGGATCCCCTACTTCATCTCTATAATGTCACTCCGTTTAGCAATAGCGTTTTTGCATTCGGCAATTCTGAATGTAGCGGGTTCAAATCCCGGTCTGATGAGTGTTTTGTACTCTTGTTTATTATTTAAACTCTTAATAAACTGACATTATGAATTCATACGCATAGACATTATAATATTTAATAGCCATATTGAAACTAATAATATTATAGCATACCTACGTAGTGGTAATTATTTTATAACTGGACCAAATTCATTTTTAATACAGTTTTAGGAGAATTGTGTGACCGGAGGAGCACGAAATTTAGCCGCTAAATTAAAGTACATGTAGAGGAAGGTGCGCAGAAAGCTAATATATTTTTTTTGAATAATAATTAGAAATACATAACATTTAAAAAAATAACAACAACAACACACACTACCTTATTAACACACAATACAGTGCATATAATGGACCAAAGTAATGGACACTAGTTTATTACACGTTGACGTAAGGTAATCTGTCACAATATTTACTTTTTTTTTCTAAGAGGCGAAAGATTTCAAACTTGAAAATTATTATAGTATGAATAACAATTATAAGCATATTTGGGCATTTTCACTAAAAAGTTCCCCTCTCACTTTTACGCTGTCACACGTTTTAAAAGTTATATTGTGTGTGTGTGTGTGTATGAATATGTATAATTTTTTTATAATATTAGGTCGATTCCATGTATATTAAACTAGTTTCTGATAACAATATTTGTATAAATAAGCTTAATAAATTAAAATAGAAGTAATTCAAATGCCAAAAGAAGCTGTTTTTAGCATGTCACAACGCTTATCGGCTACGAACATAATGAACTAAAGGGATAATTTTCCCTCAAAAACATTTAAAAGTTTTTGTTCATGTAGTGGACTATTTCATCCACCTCAGTGATTAAAATTGGCAATTGAATCCTGATATTATAGGCGTAAAATACATTTTTGTGAAAAACCGAAAATTGGAACCGACCGGACATGTCAGCGCTGTGACGGTAATATAAAAATAGTTTTTCTACTAAAACTGTTTTATTTTATAAAAATGGCAACACTATCCATAAAGGAACGTTGTTGTTATTTTGAAATTCGTCGGGTTGTTAAATTCGCGAGGTCAAGAGGGTATTTCGTTGGTGTTAGTGAATGGTTACAATTTTAAAGTCAGGTATGTGACAGTTTTTCCTAAATACATACTTGTATCATAATGTGGAACTATTTTCAATCGATTTTGGTGTTATTTGCGCAATGTTTTAATCTGTTAATTTAGTAATATATAATTTTATTTAGTGAGAATGAATTTTTCTCTCGCCTCAGTTAGAAAATGTGACGTCAGTTCAGTGACGTTTTATACCGTCACATATAGGACGGACCACCAAAGTCACCAAACTGACTCATAAGGCTGGGTATACATCAGAGTTGGGCCTAATGCCTCAAATAATTTTTAATCAACTTATTAATTGATTTGAAACGTATTTGCAATTAAATAAGTAAGAAAAAAAAGATATTTATGTAACGATAAACTTGCATTAATTCATTATTATTATTCGCTATTTTAATAATTGCAATGAACTTTTAAACTTTTTTATGAAACAAATAAAACGAACAATTAGCTTTTTGTCCCAATATGGAGTCAATTGAAATATTGAATTTAAATGGGATTGAAGGCAGTCGTCTTAAAATTTGTTGTATGCCCCAGGCCAGGCCTACACACCATTTTTTATTATTGTTAGTTCTGATTAAAATGCATAAATCAATTGAAAATTAATCCATTGTTAAGTACAGGAGGTATCGGTAAACATTCACATTCATTTAACTACCTCTTCTACCAACCTTTCTTCTACCAAAAAAAAAATATATCAATATAATAATATACTAACGCTTAAGCGTAATAAAAATAACTAATAAATGTTTCTAGTATTTATAAAAAATATGACTTTTATTTCCAATTTGTATATTATCTAGCCTCGCCCTAAGGATTTTAGATGTGTCAGTTTGGTGACTGTCCCATTTTGCTTGTGGTTTGTAAAAAAATTATTAATTTTGTTTTAAACATTATTTAGTTACTTTTTTTATTAAATTGTTTCACATAGTTTAATATTGAATATACAATTTACAAATTAAAAATTAAGCTACTGAATTTAAAACTAGAAAGAAAATAATGATCGCACTGTCACCACTTGTCACCAAACCGAACTTAAATCTCAATTTTAAGAAATCTGAAATAATTTTTAGATTAAAATTTATTTTTATATGATAAATGTGAATATTTCGAACTAATCTAAGGTAAAAATAATGGCCTAGGCCCACTTGCGCCAATCCGGGTTAAAGTTAACCCCGGGTTAAAATATTATGTAAATGACTTTTAAGTGAAAATGCCCATTTCTACCACAGGTTATTATAATTTTAACAAGTAACACTAGTTATTATAATTTAAAGTCCAAATTGATTAAAGTATTGTTAGATAGAGATAATATGTGATAGTTAAATAGACTAGTACCTAATTACATTTCAATCAGACCCGGCCAAGACAAAAGCACCTCGGTGACATTATATAGCAAAATGCCAGAATTTTAGTTCAACGCAATTACAAGAGGAACGCAATTACGCTTGCCAGTTAGAAAATTAAAAGTTCGGGACTTTAAATTTGCTGGTCACACTACTGAAATAGCCACTTTAAAGGCTGATTTCAATTTTGGGGTTTTAAAAATTTCATTGTAGTTGAAAATTCAATATTCGTGGCCTGCTTTAGTAAAAACTACTACGTAACAAAATCTTTAAATAAAAATAACCTAACCATAAGCATGTCAGGACATGTCTAAAGAGGGTTCCGTTACTATAAACGCAGTTATAGGTTTTTTTTCTAATTACTTCAAAATAATTTTCCTAAAGAGTTTTTAGCATGATCCAGCAGCATAGAAAATTGCAAGTTTCTAATTCTTACAGTTTAGAAATGCCGGGGGGGGGGGGGCAACTTCGTAATGTACTCTTGCGCATCGCGACACCAGAAGGGAATTTGAAAGAAAAATGGGAAAGGCCCATGCAAGCCCCGATGGGGCCTCTGCTGGGGGGCCATAAATGCCCCCATCCAGAAGAGCCTGCGGTAGCAGGTGCCCGCCGGCGGAGGCGCGGTGCAGGCTCACGCGATCCCGTGGCCCGCCAAGGGTGGTATTGAGTGGAGTACCGCCGAGTTTTTAGTGAGTAGGGGCTGCGCCCATTCACCATCTTTTCGGGCGCAGCAGAGTCTCACATACTCACGGGTAGGATCCCCACCCCCCGTGGGATGCTTAAACGTATTTTCTCGGCGCAAAAAAGGGGGGGCAACTTATAAATCATTTTGGAGACCGATAACTCAAAAATGGTTGAGTTTATAAAAAAGTTATGTATGAAACCTTGTCTTTATTTTAAAAGACCTATTCAACAATTAAATACTTCACACGATGGGATAGAAAAAAAAATTTTTTTTTTCATCCCCACCTCACATGTATGGGAGAGCCACTCCTAGAATATAAAATTATTATTATTTTATGATGCCAAATCCGAGATCTGTGTGTTACAATGTATGACTATACCAAATTTCATCCATTTATATTCATAATTACCGACGCAAGAGGCGCGGACAAACAGACAGACAGACGGACGCGACATGCGCGACCACTTGATATCCTACTAATTTACTTACTGTCTTTCTACTTACCGTTTTCGGGAAAACCTGAAAAACCTGAAATGTTGACCTTTGACCCCACATAACTTTGTAAGCTCACATGAGATTGATGGGGACTTTTAAATTTTTTTTTTTCATACCCAAGGTCTCCACCAATATTTGGTTCTGTCGGAATTATTATTTTAATTGTCTAAATTAACCGGAGTATCCGTCCTATTTCACGAAGTCACTGCCGAAAATGGAAGAAAGCGATAGGAAAGATACGATCATGTTATATATCAATAATCAAAGAATTTGTCGGTAGCCGGAGTAATAAATAATTTTTAATTTTAAATTACTAAATTAAATTAAAATTACTAAATTAAAGCAATTTTAGTATAATTATACTACTACGTAAACTTAATAGAACCAAATAGGCAGATGTTGATGCCAGAAGTTTTGTTAAATGGCAGAAGCCCTTTGATTAATTATTACATAGATACGTTATGTCCTTACAAAACGGACAATATTTCTGTGCCACGACACACATTGACATGGGACGCGTGTCAATGTGTCAACGTCGCATAGTAACACAAAACACGCTATTACTCGCGGAGCACACTAACCAAAATTGGCCCGACTCGAGCCAATTGGAGTCTTCATTTTTACGCGTTTATAACATATCTACCTCTTTTTAATATTATATATCTATGCAGAAGCCGATATGATTTCGGCAACCATTAACGAATCTGTCAAATAAATCGAACTTTCGGCCATTTCTTGAGACAAGGAGTGCCCTCGAAAAGTCATCTATCAATAAGTTACAAACAAGGTTACAAAATAAATTAGGACGAGCCACTCGCGCTGTTAACAAAAACTCAGTGTATTTTTTAAGATAGATTTTTTTGTTTCATTTTTAACACATCAAGGTCAGTTAGGAGATGAACACTTTATTTTTCATTTCGGGTCAAGAGACACAAATATAATGGAAAAGTCAATCTTTAGAGTGACTACACACATAAAAGGCAAGCGGACTGATTTTTTTTTATTGTATAAATGAATAGTACTCTTAAATATGAGTAACTTCTCAGAAGAAACCGTATATCAAAAGTCAATATTTTCAAAGGTACAGCGATTTGTATACAAAATTTCGCGAGTCTTTATACCAAAAAAATTTTTTTTTTTTTTGCGAAATTGGTAAACAAAACCTACATCATTAGTTTACTCACATCATATACAAAAACATTCATTATGGTAAGTATGAACTTAAACGCACAAATATCGGAGATATTTACAAATATATTCCTGCGGCCATATACTTCATATACTACTTCATACTACTTCATATACAAGTGACGTTATTTTTAGGTCGACTTTAGTATGGAGCGTTTTTAGGAGGCTCGCGAAATTTTTTATATAAATCGCTGTACCTTTGAAAATATTGACTTTTGATATACGGTTTCTTCTGAGAAGTTACTCATATTTAAGAGTACTATTTATTTATGCAATAAAAAAAAATTGTCCGATTGCCTAATGAGACGATACGAGACGCGGCGCTGCGTTTTTTAAGATAGCAATTCAAAATTGAGCTTTATTACATTACTCATAATTACACGTTTCATTTCAAAATTAGCGCCGCGCTATTCACAGTAGTGTAGTTTGACATTCGAACTCTTACAATTAGGTAAACATGTACCTTCTTAAGCTTAGGCAAGCGTAGTGTAGGACGTCCTGCGGCACGATGGACCGACGATTTGAAGAAGGTGGCTGGCAGCGGATGGATGTGGGCTGCCCAAGATCGGGATGGTTGGCGCTCATTGGGGGAGGCCTACGTTCAGCAGTGGACTACGATTGGCTGATGATGATGATAATGATCTTAAAAATGCAGCGCTGCGTCGAGTATCTATCATCTCGTTTCGATGTGAACTGACGCTAACCCATGAAACTTGGACTCATGGCTATTTAATATAATAAATCGTCTGCCAGTATGTCCATTGGCTCATAGCTCTAAAATAATTTTTAGACCATAAGCCAATTTCCTCTTTACCTCTTATAGAAAAAAATCGTTAAATTACAAAATTTCTCTTGTATTGGGCATTGACTCTTGTATCAAATGGCAATAATACACTTATAAGGTACTCCGCGACGGTCAATCCATTAGGTGATCCGTCTGCTCGTTTGTATTTTTTCACAATTACAGCATTGCGTTTTTAACGCCCTTTTTAGGATTAATTTTCAAATAGCTTTTTCTATGGCGCTTTGTGAAAAGCATGGCATTTTGAATGGCAAGTCAGAAGTTTCATTTTGCGATTGCATTATAAGTAAGCGCTATTCAGAGAAATTTGTTTGATTGAATTACTGCGGCATTTCGTTGCAAACAAAATGCATTAAACATGAATTTTGAAATCCTGAAAAATTCAGACTGAGAGAGTTGGACATGATCCTGCTAATGATATAAATGCATCCACCAAAAACATATTCATGTTAAAATATTGCCAAGACGATACCATATGACTCACACTATCAAAAAGTTATCAGATCTCATGTAAAACTAAGCTTCTGACTCTACACGCCCAGTCTACAAGTCTTCACAAACTTCATCAGTGAGTCAGTGACGAAATTTGGGGTCAACAGACATCAATAAAATCTAAAGTATAGAATATTTTATAGTTTATTAAGTCCGCTACTGGTAACATATCCTGAAAATTTCATTTATCTGGTATAATCCAAAGCCAAGTAATGAGGGTCCAAAAAATCGACGAAACGCTTTGAGAAAAGGTTGCCCTTGTGCCCTTGCGCTTCGCTTGGCTCGTCTTGGTCCCCACCAAGACGGCAGTGCCCCCGCACTGCCGTGCCCCCAGATGAAAGATGTTTGTTATTCATATTAAAACTATGAGATCGTATAAACATACTATAATATAATTTATAGGAAAGATTTGTTTTTTTGTTTGTATTGAATAAGCTCCGAAACTGAAACCACCAAACCACCAACGAATTAAAAAACCTTGTTTATCAGTATTATAAGTAAACCTTTACATTTATACTTGGAAGTTTATGGACCTATAATAATTTCCGATTTAATTAAATCACGTTTTTCTCTTTTTCATGTCATATATAAATTTTTGTAAAACTTTGTAAAGTTAAGGAAAATAAAGAGTCTTAATTATCATATTAATAAACCTTTACTTTAAAAATTCTAGGTTTCTAAGACTTTGCATTATACAACTAATATTACTAGAGGTCGCTCTGCAGTGCATAAATTTAAATTTAAAAAAGTAGTTAAAGAACGTTTGTGTGCAAAAGCCTATTATAAGGTCAATGATTTTATTGTCGATCGCACACCTTGGGAATAGGATGACCACCTGCAAGGCTACTTCTATGTAAATAATATGTATCTGACTTTTGTCAATATTATATAGACCTAAGTTTTCACATTGTAAACAACTTCATTTTTTTTAAAAGAACAATTTTCCATCTTTTTGCTAAAAGATGGCCCCGTGCGAGTTTCTTACGCCGGTTCTTCTCGCCGGGTTAGTTCCCGAACCGGTGGTAGGCATCAAGTAGGGACAATTCTTTAAGCGTTACTTTGTAACCCATATGGAAATAAAACTTTTTTGATTTTGATTTGATTTGAGTGGTCGAAATACGCCCAAAAAGGCTAAGCGCGCACACGATTGTCTCGTTTAAAGTATAAATGTCTCGTTTAAAGTATAGGATAATATTATAATATCCAACAATGGTTAGACCTAATCAGTAATCAAAGCAACCACTTCCTCGTAATTATTCCCTAACGACGTATTCATTAAGGATTTTATCAAAAGAACTCTACACTGCTATTATTTTGATACTTGTTCTATTTATAATTACTCTGCTTTAATTTTGATACTCGTTATGGTCTTTTCATGTATTTTTATTTTATTTTGAGTTAATTTTTTATGTGAAAAGAGAGCAAACTCGCTTCGTGGTATTAAAAACTTTTTGCTTAGGCGGACGGCGTGGTTCCGCTGGGTCTTCCGGGAGGACGGCATCCCTCGGCTGGGATGTCGGGCGGGCGGGCGTACCACGGCACCAGGTCGGTTAGTTCGACTAGGCGCGAGGCATCCACAGCACCCGGTTCTGGGCTCTCTGGGCTTCAACAACCCTTTCTGGGGTGCGGAGAGCAGATGGTGTCACGCTGGTGCCGCGTGATTGTATGTAATGATTGTAGTACGTCTTAAAGAGGGCGATACGCATATTTAGAGGAATCTGCGTAGACGCGTAAGTTTTGTCGCAGCTGGGTTACCGCTGCTCTGGTCTTGGCCACCGCAGACTGACACTGGGCGAACTGCACCTACTACCTAACACCTACAACCTAAACTTGTTAAAGAGTTATCGACCACTGAGGGTTGAAGATTATTACTGTACTAATATCGCTATCAAACAATGGTTAAATTTAGGGTTATATGAATTTTGTGTAGGGTCATATTATATAAAGAATTACATTTAATTACACTACACTATTTAATTACATTTTTGGGGTAGGCCATGCTTATCACGTAGGGGTTTAAAAAATAGCTTACTACTTATCCTCATACCAACCGAATACACCTGCAAAATTTCATAAAAATCGATCAAGCCGTTTCGGCGAAGTTCCGCCACAAACACAGTGAGAATTATATATATCTAAGATTTTCGTTTTATTATCACCTATACTTAAGCCAAACGTAATAATCTGGATCTGGGTAAAATTATTTGTCCTCAATGTCACAGAGTAATGTCAACAGAGGCTTAATATCCCCTTTAAGAGTAAGTTTCGAGGGTTGACATACTGATTTATTTCAGCGAGCGTGTAGCCCGAAAATGCGAAAAACCTTTTGATAACAAAGTTTCAAAAGTTTTTTCTTCGGTTGAATAGGTTAAAGTGATTTTCTTGCAAATAGATTGTCTGAAGAACTTTTTACAGTTTTGGGGTTTCGATTTTTTTAATCTGCTATAGTTTTTAATTCTAATATTCTGTGAGCTAGTACTGAAACCTTAAAAATGTAAGCATCGACATAAACCCTTTACCATAGCGAAGGTTAAGTGACCTGAAACCAGCTTATGGACTAAGCAGATTTCTGTCTTATTTTTTTTTCTTTCACACCCAATGTGTGAATGTAGTAGTAATACTTTTTTTTAATTTATGTATTACTAGTTTTTGCTCGCAGCTCCGCCCACGTAAATACAGTATCCCACGGGAACACTGTACTTTTTTGGTATAAAAAGTAGGACTACGACCTTACTGCACAGACTAGATAATCCAATATTGCTTTTAGGCAAAAAGCACGCAGCGCCGCGTAAAGCGGCAGATTTACCTAATATTAATATATTAGGTAAATACTGAAATGATACTATGTCCCGTATCATTTCATTTCGGTGTGAATTGACCCTAACGCTGTTTGTCCACCGTCAACGTCAACGGGACGTTAACGAGAAACACATGACAAAATAGCGATACACACATTTACTATAGCCGTCTCTCCACCGTGCGCTCGACCCGTTAATCTACTCTCGACCAGGAATAATCTCGTTTTCGTTGACGTCCCGTTGACGTTGGCAGTGGACAAACAGCGTAAGGGTCAGTTTCCCCCGAGACGCGACGCAACGAATCTTGAAGATGCTATAATAATATACAGCGCTGCGTAGCGCGACGCCGCGCGCAGCTATTCGCTATTAAAGGGTGCGCGCCTGGTCGCGTTGCGTCTAATAAAATTATAATATCTTTATTAATTACACAAGTGAAGAAAAGAAAATAAAGAAATCGAACAACAAAATTTTAACCCCACACCACATGTTCAGAGTGGATCCACTCAGGCATCTTCCGTAGTCCCCTATCAGTTTATCGTTTATCGTCTCTATGTGAACTGGGCCTCTAGTCAAGATGCATTTGTATAATTTCGACGGCGAAGTTCGATAACAAAATGTATAGGATTTGACATAAGGCATCGCAAGCGACATGTCACATAACGATGATATGTCAAATCCCATACATTTTGATTTCGAAGTTCGCCGTCGAAATTATACGAATTCCTTTTTTCTAGAGGCCTGTTTTTATATTATATTAATTGACGAATACTTGTAACTAAGACGTTTATTCAATAAGTTTTCCTCACTATATTACAATCTAAAGTATAGACTATATTCCATTTGTTTACACTCTAATCGTGAATATTATAAGCCGCCTTTATTGATATTGCCGGCATAGTTAGGATTAATTAGTAAACAAATTCACACAATACGAACACAGGTGCAAATAAAACGGTGAATTAGTCAGAAAACGTATTGGCTTTGTTAACGGTATGTGTGCCTTTGTAATTATGTGTTTATTAATAATATAAGGATAATATATCGAGGGCTAAAGGTATTATACGAAGGGTCTATATTATATTATATTCTTCGCTCACCATTTTTTGACAGACAGGTAAATAATACATTTTTGGAGTCCTGAGGGGCAATTCTGCTACATAAAACCTGCATTAATACAATTACAATCAAGTCCCGATACGCTTACACTATCAAACGGTGTTTTTATGAACGTTAAACCAACCTGAAACGCGCTCTGATTGGTCAAAACGTCATAAAAAAAACGTTCATATAAGCGATATGTTACCGCTACACTTTCAATCCAAACAAAGTAAAATTAAATCTACTTTAAATACGAGATTCTGGATGTAAAGCAATACATATTTTGATCAGACATCAAATACACTGAACCCGTCAAAAATAGCACAAAATGTAAAATAATTGCAGGAATACAAAATGCAGTTTCAACGAGCATATTTTGTATTGCCTGCTGGATTGCTTCATGGCATTTGACAAGTTTAATATTTTTAAGTTTATGCAGGCAGCAGTATTGACAAGACTATTTAAACTAGTCAATTAAATAAAATTGTATTGTGGCGAAGGTCAAAGAGAGTAGAATCAAAAAACCTGAAGGTCGATTCTCGTTATTCAATCACAATTACAGTTTCGATATTATGTTAAAACAGCAAAACGGTACTCTCGTAAGGCGTAAACGTCAACCCAATGTCAAACGCATTTTGATAGGTCCAAGCTTCATAAATCTGTATAATATAATATTATGATATTAAGACAATTCGTTTATAATTCACTGACAGTCTAAGTTAATACGAGAATTAAAGTTCTGATAATAATCTTATAAATGATGACTAAACTTAGGCCTTTTTTATCCTTATTTGACGATTAATACAGTATTCTCCGAGTGAAGCAACCACTCTTGAAATACTGTAGTGCCTGGGACAGTCAGTTTTTAAATGTCGTATGGTTGCCCGAGAACATACGGTATTCTCATAACATAGTCAGCCTAGTCCAAAGGAATGACTGCTCAATACGTCTGGGGCCAACCATGCGCGGGTTTCCTCACGATGTTTTCCTTCACCGTTAAAGCGTCCGTAATAATGTACTTGAGGTCTGAATGAGTCTCATTGGTACACGCCACAACCTGGGATTCAACGGTCTACCCATTAGGTCACGAAGCTCTTATGATGACTAAATTTTATACTAATTTCATAAGGTTTGACCACAAATCTAGAATACTAGAAACTTGTTATAAAAATATTGTTTTATATTTCAATCTTGTATAATATAATCCATAAATCTTGTAATCCACAGACCTCCATCTTGCGGTCTTATTTAAAAAGTTGGATTGATATTTTTAAGTGGCTGAACTCACCCCAATCTCAGAGGAAAATACATGTTACTGTTTTCCTTATTTTCTCTTGAAAAATTATGTTTGTGCAAATGTTTCATCTCCACGGTATTATTTTTGTCGTTTTTTTTGTTTATTATGCAAATTGTATATAGATTCCGTTGATATATTGTGATGGTGGTTTATATTAAATATTATATTTTATATATTTTATATTAAATATATTAAATATTATATTTATATTAAATATTATATTAGTAGGTATAGATAAATTTTGTCTATACCTACTAATATAATAAAGACGAAAAGTTTGTTTGTTTGTATTGGATAGGCTCGACCGATTTTGATGGAATTTGGCACAGATGTAGAGTAGACCACGGAGAAAGAAGAAGACTACGTTTTATCGCGGAAAAATGTACGGTTTCTGCGAGATTAACTTTTGCGCGCACGAAGTCGTGGGCAACAGTTTATTATATTTTTTGGCCTCATGATCGATTCTTACTACACTGACAATCGTAAAACAAGTGTGAAATCTCTACATCTCTATGATTTCTTTAAAAAAAATCAGAATTTATTAAACTTTTAATGGCATAATTGAACAGAAAAATCGCCTCATAGAAAGCTATTATTGTCTCCATTGGACATCCTTTAGAAAATTGTTTTGAGTAAAACAGCATTAACCGCCCGTGTAGAAGATGGTAGGTAAAGGTTACATGAATATTATGACACTGCATTTATGTGCATTATGTGGTAATATCTAAAAGCAGGTATCTCTTGGAATATTATCGCTCCCGAAATACCGCTTTATGGCATACGTAATCAAGCCGTATTATCGCAGTTTAAACTAAAACCTAGGTTACTACAGTAGCCCAAGTGTGTGCACACATTGCGCACTATGCTCACTGCGCACACATTTGGGCACTATTAAATAACTCCTGCGTAGCCGTACTGGTTTCAACTAAATTAGCCACCGCCGACGAAAACTGTGTTATACTAGCATTTAATTGCCCGCGGCTTCGCCCGCGTGAAATTAGGTTTTAAACTTTCATCTCTTATTTTACACCCTTAGGGGTCGAATTTTCAAAAATCCTTCTTTTGAGGATGCCTACGTCGTTACAACTATCTGTATGCCAAATTTCAGCGATATCCGTTCAATAGTTTCGGCTGTGCGTTGATAGATGAGTCAATAAGGTTTGCCTTTTATATATTTAGATTATTACAGCATCTTCAAGCATCGTCGCATTGTATTGTGTCCAAGTGTTAACTGGTCCCTAAATGGTATATTTATTACTATTACTATTAGGTATGTAGTATATACGTCAGCTATTACTCATAGAAAGGTACGGCTAATACAATACAGATATTTTTAGCCCATAGGTCTTCTCATTTACAACAAACATGTTTGTTTCATTCAGACCGATTATTATTATTTAATCTTAAATTTATCAATATGTGCTATTTCGTTATTTTTTTACGAATTTTTCAATTAAGCGCATTTTATAAGTAAATCTCTATAACTCCCTGAACTATCATCTATATTCTATACTATATTATAATATAATAAGGAGGAATTGTTTGTTTGTTTGTTTGCATTGAATAGACTCCAAAACTACTGGGCCAACTTTGATGAAATTTGGCACAGATGTGGAGTAGATTGCGGGGAAGGACAAAGGCTACTTTTTATCGCGGAAAAATGTACGGTTTCGGCGAAATTAACTTTTGTGCGCACAAAGTCGCAGGTCGCAGGTCGCAGTCTTGTAGTTATTAATTTACACGCCCTAGTTTAACAAACACAATGTATGAAGAGCCACCCCTAGAATATAAAATTATTATTATTTTATGATGCCGAATCCGAGATCTATACACAATCTATGACTATATCTCATTTCATCCATTTATAATCATAATTACCGACGCTAGAAGCGCGGACAGACAGACAGACAGACAGACAGACAGACGGACGGACAAAGCGAAACTATAAGGGTTTCTCAAGTATTACGGAACCCTAAAAAATGCGCTTTACAGTTGAATATCTCGCAAATGGTTACCTAAATCAAAAAATCATCTTAGCAACCTCTAAATGTTTTTAAAAGACCTATCTAATCATTCCGATTTTACGTGTTACGTGGCACGACAAAAATATTCTGCGTGATTTCATTTTAGCACTTTATCGATGTGGTAAATATACATACTTACATATCTATGCAAAGTTTTTTCTTTCTAGCACTAACCGTTGGACCGAACAACTAAGACCGACAGACAGACGAACGGATATGACGAAACCATAAGGGGTCCGAGACGTGAACTACAGAATCCTAAAAAATCTTCATACGAGATAAAGTTACGCCATCTTGTTTTCAGAAGGTTTTGTCAATTAGATACGGACTGAATAGGCCGCGTAAAGCAAAATATGTTAAAATGTCAAGATGAGAATTTTTTTAAAATTTCGGTGGCTCCAAACAACTCCAAAAGTGGGGCGGTTTCCACTGAAACAATTTTATCTACCTCTTAATCTGAGTAGTAAATCAACCTTACTTTAACTATGATTTTAAAACGATTTTTATCCGATTATTAAGATTTGCACTCTAACTTAAGTAAGATATTGAGAACGTCTGCTTTTTATAATAATTGCTAAAAACTAGAATCGAGTCGTTCATTTTAAGCTAAAATTAATTGAAAATTTATAGATCTGTGCGAATAAAGTATTTTTTATTCATTAAAAAGAATTTAAAAGATAAAAGGCATGTATAAAATAAGAAAAAAAAACAATATTAAATAATAGTGTCTAATCAACAAAGTAATATCTGTTTCTCAGCTTTTCTAACGAATACTTAAAATGGTTTTAAAGATTCAAGAAGTAACAGATTGGTATCATAAAGAATTTTGTGTAAGAATAAGAAGAATAAGGAACAAAAATTGAAAAGATATTCTTTGAATACATTCCTCGAGCACAAAAAAAACTACTCGTGATAATTCCAATTCCAGAAAAGTCAAGAAAGACTCTTATCAGGATTCTCATTACCACAATCTTGAAACTCAAGATACGAGGCAGATGAAAAGGGTGCGTTTGTCACTGAGAAAAATTGCCTCGTCCAAATAAAAACGTTAAAAAATATCGTAAAATGGTGGATTCATATTTGCCTATTCAAGAATCAAGCATTTCCTTCATGAATTGGACCCTTTGTGTAGAAGTGTAAAATGAATATGATTCACTTTAGGACTTTGCCTTGTTAACAGTTTTTACCTTGATTTTCGCTTGTCTTTTGTAAGAGGAAAAAGTGAAAATAAGGTAAAGTGAGCAATTTAATTAATATTCAAATCTTTACACGTTAGAAAAATTGCCAGCATTGGCACACTTTCGACATTTTACTAAGTAACATTTAATCGTATAATTAAAAACCCTTTTCAAATTCTATTTTCCGCTGTGTTTTAACATAATAGTATTAAAATGTTCTATATTTTCCAAAAGTAATTAGACTAAACGAATATCTCCAATTCCGTCGAACTAATGCCAGAAATATTATCCATAGTATTATTTGGACGTCATCTTAATAGTGATTTATACGGCTGTGGCACGAAGGCAGTATTTCAGGCATTTATCAACAAAAACGTGATTTACGGCAGGTCAAGATAGGCAGTAACAAACTTGATACAAACATTCCCAATTACTATTCCGGATTAACCGGCTACTACAACTTTGCGCGCGAGATTTTTTTTTAAATGAAATGAAGCAGGAAACGAGCAGACCACCGGATGGCAAGCGATTACCGCCGCCCATGGACAATTGCAACACCAATGTTACAGTTGTCCTTCAAATCCCCAACCCTCCTTAGGCCTCAAGTAACCTCACTCCCTCGAAACACAACGCAAGCATTATTTCAAGCTAGTTTTCTATGAGGCCGTGGTACTTCCGGTAGAGGATGGCTTTCCCAGGTTTGGTGATATGGCACACTTATCACTTACCTATTATTATAGCGCCGACCTTTTATAACAGACATAGACCAATTTTAAATTACCTATTATAACAGCCTCCGTGGTCCAGTTGTTTAGAGCTTGGCTCTCGACTCGGAGGTCGCGGGTTCTATTCCCGTGTTTGAACAACAAAAAATGTTGTTTTCAAGTTTGGTTAAGACAATGCAGGCAGATCACCTGATTGTCTGACAATAAAGATGATCCATGCGTCGGACGGGCATGTAAATAATCGATCCTACGATTATCTCTCGCCAGTTGTATCGATCATCCGTCCCACAGCTCCCACTGGGTTACGAGACTAAAGGAAGTGCTCTTGTGTACAGCGCACACACCTGGGCGCTATACAAATAACACCTGCATAGCTGGCTGCGTTTCAATCATGTTTCAATGAAATTATTATAGCATCGACCACTAACGGTCCCTTTGATGTGCTCAGATTCCTTCCTCATTGTAAAGAGGATTACCTTTTGTCTCCCTTAATAGTATACGGCATGTTGGTACTAATTCCTATACATTTCTGCCCATTGTCCTTTCCACCACCTTATCTCACACCTATCTTAAAAAAATCAGATTGATAAATAGGTTCAGTCCGTTTAGAGTTATTTTAATAATAATAATAATAATAGCTATGGACGCTTCCACACCACGTAATCTGGTCCCGTATTAAGTAAACTATTATACTATACATAATTATTTAATTTACTGCACATCCAAGACCCAGGAACACAGAAATACTTTTTATCCCTTCGGTGGGATTCGAACCCGCCACCTCCGGCTTAAGCGCCGACGCGCTAACCACTGAGCCACAGAGGTCGTTAGTTTAACTGACAGGACTTTATGTTGACGACAGTATACGAAATACATAAAATCTCGGAGGTATATAATATCGAATAACTTTGAACGGGCTGTAGAAAGTAGTCTCGTCTTAACGGTAATGAAACAGAAATTTTATGAAAAAAATAATCGAATGAAAACAAAATATACAGTAGTTTTAGCCTTTCATCAACTGTTCGCCAAGTGACGCTGATTTATTTCGTACTGTTTGACATCAAAATAAGTTTTAATATACTTCTTAGGGTTCTATACCCGATACCCCTTACTAATAAACGCTGTATAAGCTTTGAATAGTTACACAGTGTTTTGTTTTCTTCTATCGAATTAAAAACGCCACTTGTGTGATGTGAACAAAACACTGTATAACTATTCAAAGCTTATACAGCGTTTATTAGTAAGGGGGAAAGGGTATAAAAACGGGACCCTATAACTAAGACTTCCCTATCTGTCCGTCCGTCTGTCTGTCACCAGGCTGTATCTCAATAACTGCGACAGCCAGACAGTTTAAATTTTCAGAAGTTATGTATTTCTGTTGCCCCTATAAGAACAAATACTAAAAATAAAATAACATAAATATTTAACGAGGGCTCCCATACAACAAACGTGATTTTTTTGCCGTTTTGTACGGAACCCTTTGTGCGCGAGTCTGACTTGCACTTGGCTAGTTTTTTTCTACTTGACCGTCTAAATTGCTTTATGTTTGGAGAGAGACAAACTTAATTTTATACCTACATCAACACAAAGGCTGATTTTACAAAATAAAGACATATTGGGTAGTAATGAAAATCGATTACTACGAAATGTTCACAAAGAGATAGCTCAATTCTCAGACCAAATAAAAGGCGAAGACAGAGCTTTGTCAAAAAAAATACGCTGGTGATATGTATGAAGTGCCCGTGTAGCAAGGAAGTGACACACAAAAAACCACACACCGCGATACAGCTCGCCTTACAAGATAATGTGTAGTTTCGTTGCATGTGTGTGCGTGAAACTGTAATGACACGCGAGGTGTAGACCAGATAGTCAATTCTGCTTAATAAAACCTGCACTAATACAATTACAATCAAGTCCCGATAAGCTAAAACTGTCAAACTCGTAAACGTAAGCAGCGTGAAACGCGTCTTGATTCGTTAAAACGTCACAAAATTAGTTTATGATAATAAGTCGCTTTACTTATAATAATACGACCAAAGTAAAATGAAAATCTGCTTTAAATACGAGAATTGAGGTGCAGCCTCGCTGTGTGCAGTGTGTGTGGTTCGCAGAACTCTGTCTTCACTTTTGTTGGTCTGAGGCTTAATTAAAAGAATTCAGTTTGAACATTAAAGGACAGAATCAATTGCATATTGAGTGCCAGCCAGTGCGAAGTCGGATTAAGGCCCATTCACACATTTCCGGAGCAAATCAGAGCCTGCGCTTAAAGCCTTATTAGGGGCTGATCACCTAATGCCTAGGCATTGATTTCCATGTGAAGCTTTTAGTTACTACAGCTAAAAACAGAATTTTATGATTGTGGGTTGAAAAGATTAAACGTTTTATTTGTAAGCTTTTTAAGTCTTCTTTAATAATAATTGAATAACAAATAAAATAATAATTAGTTTTACTTAACTCTACCCGGATATACCTCAAGAAATTAGGTATAAAACATATTAATTATTTATTATGTCTATAGATTGCGAAGATTTTGGATGTAAAAATCTTTAATTTTTTTTTTATATAACGAGCAATTGGCCCACTACGCTTACCCACCACTGTAAAATCATTAAATGACAATATTAGTGTCCATTAGGACACATAGCATATCATAACAACGAGAACGATCTTCAAAAAGCTCAACTCTTAGAGCCGGAAGCGTGTGCACAGCCCTTAAGGGGTGTCAACACGGGAAGTAATCAAGCTCGTCGTGTGCTGACGCGTAATTTCAGACAATGGGACGTGTGAAGCTAAATGGATTCAAATACCCAGCCCTGCCAATACTGGGCGTCAAATTGTAGCGAATATTTCTTTATTTTTGTTACAGATATGTTTAGTACGTAGATAACATTATTGTCTACACATCTATACTAATATTAAAAAGTTAAAGAGGATAGACTTCTTTGTTTACATTGAATAGGCACCAAAACTACTGTGACCCATATACATAGAAAGGACATAGGCTAATTTCTATTGCAAGTTGCGCGCGTGCGCGCAAAAGGAAATCCCACTGGAGCCGTGATAAAAAGTTGTCTATGTCCTTCTTCGTGGTCTACTTTATAAATCTTTCAAATTTCATCACAATCGGTCCAGTAGTTTCGGAACATATTGCAAACAAACAATCAAATTTTTCCTTTTTTAAATAAAGGTATAAACAAAAAGACAGAAACAAAAAAATTGCTAAACGTCAATTGGATGTACCTATTTTAATTTAAAGGGATTAGATACAATACATCTTATTGTTTTATGTTAGTAGATAGTATAATATGTATGCAATAAAGTTCATGTGGTATCTTCAAAGCGACCGCAAGTAAGACAGATCCTAGCGGATTTGCGTACAGCGGTATTTGTGTTAAGTAGCTTCCTGTATATTACTAGCTATATGAAATGAGTATATTTCTAATATACCTCTAGGTATGCTCTGCATTGAATTCAAACTACAATATTTATGCACATAATATATAAACAGACTAATTAAAGATTAATAAACTCAGATGTTTTATGAAAGCAATATACGTATTGTTTTCTAAAGATTTCACGTTTACATTATTCACACATGCGATTTGGTGCGCTTATAATTTATTATTATTTCTCGAATTTTCCCGATAATATTTTGCTGGAATCAATTCTTTCATAAATGTATTTCATATACACGAAATATCGTGTCTCCCTTCTTTGAGAATGTAAAACATACTGCGTGCCCACTAGTATTTTAAATATTTCAGCTGGAACTGCTATTATTCTGTACGTGATTCGAATGGTGTTGCAAAAATCATTACTTGATATACACACATGCCTGATTGCCTTTATGCTAAGTAAATAGTTAAAAAATGTAACGGATAAAAACATTCGGTGTAAAAAGAACAATTGAAATCAAACAATTTAGCAGGAGCTAGTTTATCACAGAAATACCTTCGACAAACAAACAACGGTCGGGAACAAATTGTTTTTTCCTGTAAGCCGGTCGGATTAACGTTTACTGTAGTTACGACCTGTGGACCGCTGCGAAATATTAAGACAAAAACGGCGTAACTTACTTTATTTAATTTTAATGTCTCGTGGTATAATAAGACTCAAGTAGACTAGCCGGATCTATATTCTATACATAGTCATTAGTCAGCACTAAGCCATCACTATGGGACACCAAACGCCAAAAATGTTGCCGATCTTTTAGACCTTTTCGATCGCTGCACTGGTTTATAGGCAGTAGGTATATACCATCGTTCGCGCTACGAAAAATAACGATTTCAGTATCAGCATGGTTGTATTTCGGTAAAAACTGTCCACGCAGCTTTATCGCATTAATACATTTCAATTGCCTTTTGTATTTTATTTATATATTAATATACAAAACTTCTTCGCCTCTCCACTTTAGTATAGGATTTTCACGCCGCGAGAGTCCGCATAGGGCGCGAACTATCAGTGTGGATGGTTTCGCGGCTTCACGGTCGCACTTTGTGGGTATTCCCCGTTCGTTGGTGAATTTTGGCCCGCGACATTTGACCCGCGGGATTTGCGAAGCGCGAACGCAAACTATAACATTCGCGATTGTTTGTAAAACCACGGGGCTTAGACAGAGTACAATTTTGAAACTTTAAAATTTACGGGAACAATCACGTATTTAGTGATTAGGTATATTATTTATTTCACACACACACATCATCAGCCAATCGCCGTCCACTGCCGAACGTAGGCCTCCCCCATTGGGGCGCCAACCATCTCGATCTTGGGCAGCCCTCATCCAATATTATTTATTTATATTTGTTTTACTGTCAATCTCCCAAATGTTATTCTTTTCTAACGTTTTCTAACGTTAACGTTTTCATATTGTTACTTTGTCTTCTACGAATCGCGCGTATGTAAATCTCACTTACATATTTTTTCATAAACAAATCTAATGTCATACTTTTCTCAATTACAAATGCATTATTAGGTAATAATTACTTTAAGTATTAAAAACAAGAAATAAAATACAACAGGCAATTTAAATGTAAGTAATATAGATAAAGTATTAAAATCAAGAAAGAAAATACAAAAGGCAATTGAAATGTAATTGAAACACTAGACCTGATTGTAACTGTGTAGTGTGTACTAAGTTACAGCTTCGGAATTTGAGTACGATGTGCAAATAGAATTGTTCCTTATGTCTACAGGTCGTTAGAGATGAGTTGGCATGAGCCACACATTGACCTGTTTCGTTGTATACTTTATCTGAAGATGTCAGATGTCAGATTCACATTAGATGAAGTTTTTCTCATTTACATTATATATTTTACAATGATTTTACAAATAAAATATGCTGTAATAATTGATTCCAGCAAAACATTAACGGGAAAGTCGAAAATTAATATTAAGAACGTACCCAATCGCATATATGTGTAAGGTGAACATGCCAACTTTAGTACAACATACATATAACAATTTAGACATACTCGTATAGGTTATACGAGTATGTCTAAATTGATTTCACTTGCTTGTGTAACAGATGAGTTACAGTGATACACACCAGTCGCAACTCACAGTAGACTCGTGAGACGTGGTATATTTTTGTAATATTTTTCTTATGTATAAATATACCAAAGGAACAAATTTTTGCTCGTATTTACCTCGGGTTTACATCGTTAAATTTAACCGAACTGTGCAGTTTCCTCATTACATGTGTAGCGGGATTAAGTTGTATTTCAATACATCCGTTTCTCGATGTTTTAAGTCCCATATCGTTTTCCTTGTGGCTTTTTGCGTAGCAGTTTCAATACATCCGTTTCTCGATGTTTTAAGTCCCATATCGTTTTCCTTGTGGCTTTTTGCGTAGCAAAACTTTTCCTTATATATATTTTGATTTCAACGCTCCGCATATTTTCGCTTTGTTTTCTTACCTCAATTATATATTATATATTATAGTATTTTATTTTGGATATAAGGTAATCTCTTCCAATAACCATTATTTGATTTAGTGATAATGAATATCAGGTTTTAGTCATGCCAGTCATGTATGGAGTTTATGTCTTATCAGACTTTGCATAATATTTTCTTAGTTGGGCGACTAAAATTAAATAGTTGGCATAGTTTAATACGTGGGTAACGTTGAAAATGTTTAGAACTGGCCAGTTAGAAACATTGCTAATGAAAACTTTTTTTGAATTTCAATTGTAGAGCTCTTTGGTAACCTAATGTAGTATATTGCATTCATTTGTCATTTGTTTTTGTGAATTGGCGGCAAATCTAAAACTCTTCTGCAAATGAGGCAAATCTAAAATGCGACGATGTGTAGAGAGGAACGGAGATTACTATCGAAAAACGATAAAAGTATTGGTAACTTTTTACATTAGTCGTTTTTAATTTTCTAAGCATTCTCAGTGTTACCTAGGTATACTATTAACCTAAATAACACAAAGCTTTAGCACGATATACTATTAAAAGGTAAACGTTTATCGAAACTACATTGTGCTATAATAATAACATCCTATAACGATGTTGTTAGCACACAAAGAAAATCGTTAGGTTTTATACGAACCTCAAAAATACCCAAATGTCTAATAAATATAAGAAGGTTTGTTAAGGTACCTACTACACATTTACTTTGTTGATTATGTATCGTATTATTCGGTTAGCGTTGGCAAATATTTGAGTTTGAAATTTACACAGTAGCCGTATTTAGTACAACATACTCGTAGTACTAGACCGCCCTAATCGGTACAAGTACACATACTAAATATACATTTATCGTTGTGGTCTGTAGGGCCCTCAACCGTGCGCTACCCTTTCTGCCGCGCACAGTAAAACTCTGGAATGAACTGGTGCCAGCGGTATTTCCGGACAATTACGACCTGGAATCCTTCAAGATGGGAGCGTGTTTTCTCCTAAAAGACCAGCAACGCACTTGCAACTCATCTGATGTTACGGGTGTCCATGGGCGACGGTAATCACTTTCCGATCAGGTGATCCGTTTGCTCGTTTGCCCCCTAGTTTTATATAAAAAAATATGTAGCTATAGTTTATGAAGTAGTTATAGAACACGAATTTGAAAGCTAATATACAAGTATATTTAATACGATATATAAAGGAGTCAGAGGATCATTCTGCTAAATGAAACCTGCATTAATTACAATCGTAATTAATGTATAAAAAAATGAATTAAATTACTTTAGTAGGTTCTGAAAAACTTTTAAGACATAGTTGAAATTCTATTTATAATAAATTAAATTAAACGTGGTTTTCTCAAAATGGCGATCTAGAGGGTTGACAAAATTGCTTATCAGCGTCCAGTTATGGTGTGATGACGTAATATGCCAAATTACTTTTGAATTAAAAGCAATTATTAGTAAGAAAGTAAGTATTTTCACTTTACGCAAACATTCGGGAAAACTATAAGTTAACTAGCTGTTTCGCGCGGTTTATGAAAAGACGCATTTCGTAACTCATACTCCTAACTCCCACCTTCTTCCCTCCTCGTGCCTCCGTGCATTAGGTCTTTAACCTAAGTCTAGGCTAGACCCATTAGCTCCTATTTCAACAACAACTACAATTAGTCATAATATAACCAGCTCGGGTACTTTTAATGGAGGATACTTAATACGGTTCTTGATCTAGGCCTTCATTTATTTCGTTTAAGTCTCAAAAAGCAATGTTTACTGCATTGCTTTTATATAAATTAAGGCGTTGATTTTTTTAATAATAATGCATAATATACTGTATTGCTATTATAAATTTTAGGCATAATTTTTCGCCAATAATCCGTACCTACCTGAATTAATAAGCCTATAATTTTTAATAAGCATATAACCTATCTCAAAATTTTCATTGTGAAATTGAGTTACCATCGAATAAAGTAACTTATTACCTGCAGCTGGAACTTTCTCGTTCACTAACTTTTCTGTTCTACGTTTCCTTTACTTACATACTTAATTACTTACTATGATGGCTTGAAGACCCAAAGTCTTAGCTTCCGGCAAAATTTTCGCCGTTTCCACCGTATATTCTATTGCATTTAATTTCATTACTATGTCTTAGTAAATGCAGCATTCCTCGACAAATGATTTTCAATTGTCTACTGCGACAATAACATTTTCATCCGAAAATTTAATTTTCACGAGAAACTAGCAAAGGATTCATTCTATTTGATATCATAAAAGACCAAGGAACATTCCGGGTGCTCTTAGAATTAAGTAACGAGCCTTGAAATGTTTTCATTCTTGCTTTCGTAACTCGTCTCAGAATTTATGCTTTTACCTTTTCGGCCCTTAAAGAGCGGTAAATGTTTATTGCAATTATAATCTTAGGTTATCTTCTGGAGTTATTTGAAGGATAAGCAAAATCAATTAAATAAATACCAACATAACGTTACATATGACATAATATGCGCCTTCCCAATAATGTAGGCAACGACCCAATTAGGTCAATATTATTATTAGGTATAACGCCTTCCCACATATAATTATAGATTAAAATAATAAGCCTGTGTGTAGGTTTAATATTTTATATTATTAATAAATTAGTCTCAAAACTTTTCTTTTACAAGCGTTATACATACAGTATCGACAAAGTTCCTACTGGACCAGTTTCTAAACATTTTCCTTGCACTTAGACCACAGATTACTAAATAGTTAAAACGTAACTAGGACGCCTCAAAATATTAAAACACAACCAAGAAGTGACCGCAACGACTGCAGACGTAATTGAATTACACCGTTACACGTGAGTATGTGTCCGTGCGCACGATTCAACGGCGCTGTTAACTGTTAAGCGATTCAAATATTTTCATATTATGCCTGGTCGAGCAACGGCAACTTGTTCGATAATAAATAAGTACATAACATATTTTTATTCAAACATGATTAAAACACCATTCGCCGTTTTACATCAAACCGATTAGACATTGTGTCATGCCTATTCCTAACGGCCTCCATGCTGCTCTAAGCCTGGGACTATATGCCCCGGAATCCGGAACTCCGAGGAAAATTCTGAGCATTGAAAATAGAACTCAGCGCTAATACAATACAGTTGAAAATCGTAAAATTGAGTGCCGAGTTAAACGTCAATGTCATTATGACAGCTGAACACCTGACATTTCGATTTTCAACTCTATTGTATTATTGCTGAGTTCTATTTTTAATGCTTAGAATTTTCTACGGCCTTCCAAATTCCGGTGCACATAGGCCCAGCCTAAAGCTAGTACGATATTATGAGGGGCATGTTCCGATATGCACTGCAAGCACTGCATAGTGCACAGTGCTATCACTGTCGAAAAATTAGTTCCTTTACGGACTGCCAGTATAGGCAGTATACTGCCGCAGTACCCTATGACGTCATAAATCGCCGCCATATTCTACTGTGAGCACTGACGTTTTCGAGGTAAGGTACTCACAGTACTTTGATCACGTGATTAAACAGTTCAAACGTCAAAATGAAGACCATTCCTAGTTGTCAGTTGAAGTCCATAAAATTAGGTAATAGGCTATGAAGGAACGGCTTCACAGTATAGTATATGAATTGACGTCCACAGTACAGTGGTCGCAGTGCATATCGGAACATACTCTAAAATCCCGAAGTCGCTGGCCCGGGAAAATTCAGAGCACTGAAAATAGAATTCTGCGTTATTACAATAGAGCTGAAAATCGAAGTGTCGAGCTGCTATTTATGACATTGACATAATGACACTCGGTAACTCGTGCGTCCCTTTTCAACTCTATTGTATTCTCGCGGCGTTCCATTTTCAGTGCTCTCAATTTTCCCCCACCTTACGGATTCCGGAGCATATAGTCCTGGCCTAAACCGAATAGATTGAGACATTTCTGAGGAAAACGTCCAATGTCCGAGGTACAAGGACGCTGGACGGCTACGCAAGGACTTTGGCAAGCTCACTACATTACACGGCTCCGTATTTCCGTATTTACGACACCGCACGCGCGCTGCCAGGCCACACGGTTTACAGCATATAAACAAGATTAATACCATAATGGCTATTAGCTTTGAAATTAAGATCGTATTTAGTGGAATTATTTGGAACTAAGCTTTAGATTAAAAAAGTTATTGCCTTGGCGAGCGTGGATCAAAACGCGTCACCGTGCAAGCATTACAAACACTGCTTATTGTTTAAATGCAGTCATTTATGATAAAATGTTGTTTCAAAGTTTGGTAAGGACAATGCAGGCTGATCACCTGATTGTCTGACAAGAAAGATGATCCATGCGTCGGACGGGCTTATAAAAAGTTGGACCTGCGCCTGATCTCTCGCCAGTCGTGTCGGTAATACGTCCCACTGGGTTATGAGAGTAAAGGCAAAGGGAGGGCTCTTGTGTACTGCGCACACACTTGGGCACTATAGAATTAGTCCAGCGTAACTGGCATGGTCTCAATGAAATCGGCCACCGTCACCGATATCGGTGTGGGGGGAGTTATTATGATTTTATATTTTAGATAGACGTACCTACTTATTAACTTCCTCAACGCCACCACGGTCTAGCTAAGTTTGGTATTCTAAATGTGTAAAATAAACGAGTAATAATATTTAGAATACTTCATCTACCTTTATACTTGTATACGAAGAACTCGTAAATAATCGTGGGAGAGCCATGCTTCGGCACGAGTGGGCCGGCTCGACCGCTTGTTCGATATAATGCACACGTTTTGTTTCGTCAAGTGAATGAGGTTACCGGCGCGGAGGCCCAAGGGGGATGGAGATCATAATGACCATAACCGCAATTGTCATAAATAACTTTTTTTTATATATTTATTGAATATAAAATACATATAAAAGTTGTGTAGTTAGCAACGTTAAAACCGAAGAAGGTTTGTCTCGATCAGTGGCGTGCGCTCCATAAAGGCAGAAATGCAGTGCTTTACTTACTTACCATTCACAGATATTTTAATAAAACGTTCGGACGTTTTATATGACTTTAATTAATAGTAAATAAATGAATAAACAAAATATAATAACTTAAAAACGCCTAATATTTTATAATAGCACCTATTTACAAGTACATTATGTTTGGCAGGCGTTTAGCGACATGTTGGTGATGCGACTCCTGCCTTGTCGTGTAGCAGTAGATTTGTTCGCATGTGTGTAGTAATTTTAGTGTCCGTACACAGTTCGCAAACGCACACACCTATGAATATCCCAAGGCGCGAGTCGTCCAACTCCTACGGCATGCTTATAGACTTCGGCGAAGTTCGGCAGTTGTCGGGACACGGAAGTAATCGGGTATATTCGTGGCACGGTGGCCTATAATGCGAGTAATTATAATTGACGTAAAATCTAATTACTCACTACGCACATGATGCGTTTTTGTTTTAGTAAGGTTTTATTTGTTTAAATATCAGATTCAAGGAAGCCATTTTTTCATGTGAAAACGCATTGTTATTTTTCGGTTGCCATTATATTTAATATTTATAGTTTTCTTAAAAGATTTTTCATTTTAACATTTGAAAGTGTGTACATTTAACAGTTTATTACTGAAGTTCTATAAAAATTGTAGGTAGTGATTTGCTTTTTAATTGATTTGAGTGATAATAAGTTCTCACAATTGTCATTCAGTAAAAAGATTCAAATTGTGTCTACTAAAGGTAGGTGTGTATCCGAGTTACAATAATTAAATCAGCAAAAAGGGAATGTAACTCGAAAGTTTCATGTTAAAAGTTATGAAGTTCTGTTAGTTCTGTTGGCATGTTTTCCGATTTAGAAATCCGTCGCTTGGCTGTGGCTATGCTAATTGCAGGGGGGTGAAACTCTCATACATGCACAAATTAACAGAGAACAGAGACATCTAAAAATGAATATCCGGTACTGACAGTTTGAAAGTTTTCGGATAGTCACAACAGATGCCACTAAGCGACTTCTACATCGCGCTATCGGTAACACAAGGCGTATACAGTATAAGGGCTCGCGAACATTTTACTATGCAGCAACCATATCCCACTATTAAAGAGGAACTTGGTCGTTGTTGTGTCTACGATATTCGATAAAACTTAATTTCTGTCCATAATTCAGTTCAATAAAAATTATCAGGCGGTACTACTTCCATCTAGCGGGTTTGATAGTAACTAAAACGGTACAACGCCATCTAAAAACGACATTCCGAAACTTTTGTAAGACTCAGTTTCAATTTTAGAGTTGCGCATCTATACTAATATATATCTGTATTATCTATGGCTAATTGCTAAAAATCTATAAAAGAAAAAGTTTTTGTGACCGACTACTCCGCCGCATACCCAGTGTCATAACCGTGTGCACGCCGCTGGTCTCGATGCCATGTTTATATTAAACCATAGTATCTTACATTATAATAATATTAAAAGGATAACAATCCTACTAATATTATAAATGCGAAAGTGTGTCTGTCTGTCTGTCTGTTACCTTTTCACTCTTTAACCGCTGAACGGATTTTTATGAAATTTAGTGTAGACATACTTTAGGTCCCGGGAAAGGACATAGGATATTATTTATCCCGAAAAAGTGGTGTTCCTGCGAGATAATGTATTTACGCGGGCGGAGCCGCGCGCTTAAGCTAGTTTAATATAAACTATATATATATATATATATATATATATATATATATATATATATATATATATATATATATATATATATATATATATATATATATATATATATATATATTATTAGGTTTAATTTAAAATTGATCTCAATATTTACGAGTTTTTAAACAACAAGTGTGGTTATTATCATTGCACGTGTTCCTGAATAACAACACCTGCATTGCAGGTGTCGATAAGCACAGCATAAACAACAGGTATCTGAACAGGGAACGACAAGTTCCCCCACTCTCGGTTCATAGAGGAGGGAGGTCTCTTCGATTTCAACACAGCCGATTTCTACACAGTCAATATCGAACGGTCTAAGCGAGAGGACCTAACCAGTGAATCGTATTAATTTTAAAGTGATAATTGTGAAGTGTTTTGTGAAGTGATAATTTGATGCAATAGCGTCTAATTTGTTATAAATCGTAAAGTTTCTAATTTCATAACTTTTAGCCATATTTAGTTTCGAGTATAATAAAATTGTTGTCACGAGTTGTGACTATTATTAATTATTTTTATAAAGTTTTACACTTTTTGCTATTAATATATATAAAGTATGTACCTATATATATAAAGTATGTACCAACCAACCTTTTGTAAGACCAACCTTGTATAAGTATAACTTAAACTTTTATTTTATTTTTATAGATTTACTAGCTTTTGCCCGTTGCAAATATGATCAAGATAAGAAAATAAAAAAAATAAGGATAAGTCAGTATTACCAAAATAGTTACTATCAAAAGGATATTAAGTAATATAATAAAAGCATTGCTAAACAGTTTTATTGTACAAAAGTTTTCCTTATTATAATAGGTAGTAAACACTAATAGTTTCAATCACAACCTAATTTATCAACTAAAATTACCATTTATCAAAAACTGAAACCAAATGTAGGTAATAGGCAAATAAAGATAAAAATAAAGAAATACTGATTATCATAGTCTTTAATTAACTAATTGGTATTTTAATAACCACATTAAGAAATACTGATTATATTAATGTTCTTGATAAGTTTATATTTTATTTCTGTACGAGATAAGTATAGCAAATCAAACCATTTACATTAAATACTAACACTTCGATTAACTTATTTATAATGTAATTCCAGAATAGAATTCTAAATATCCAAACAAAGTAATTATTAAATTAAATTACTAAAACTAAGTAATAAGTAACATCATATATATTTTAACATTATAAAAATCATAAAATCATCAAATCAAATAAGACATAAGACATATACATAATAATTTAGCCGCTACTTATAAAATAGGTTTACTTATCTTGTATGATTCCTTTCACAGCCTGTCCGTGACTAGTTTTTTGAAATGGCGGACCAACCTTTTATAAGTATAATTTGGCGCCATTAGACAGGAAGTTCCAAGGAATATACTAAAATTGTTATACAAAAGAAAATGTTTGTAATGGTTATTAAATTACTTGATAATTTAGATCAACTAATTATTTTACTATTATTAAATTTTAAAGCGAAGACAAGAAATAGAAAATAATAAAATGATATTGTGACATTATACTATCAAAATATAAAAATGATTAATTTAGTTTTTGAATGAAATTTGTTATAATCTAACACTTCGTCCGCATGGAACAGTTACTTTGGGATATCGCTAAAATTTACCCGCGACTTCATTTACGTGGAAAGAGAAGCACTTCCACCTCACGACTGCCCGCCCGCGCTGCGCGCCACACGTTATAATTGCCCGCTTGATTATTTTATTACTGCGATATCTTAAAATACTCATTGAAATCAAATGATGTAAGCAGCAAATTTCTTCTAGATTAAATGCGTGTAATGAATAACCTATTTACTTGGATAAGGATTAATATAACACTGGGGAACAGTAATTTTGCGGCAAGGTAGATTGAAGTCAATTTTGTATAAGTTCAGGATGCTGAATACGAGAAAAATATCAGATTTGTCAAATTGACTCTAGTTTATGAGATAAAGACTTTAATATATATTTGACTGAAAACGTCAAAATAATAAATACAATGACGTATTAAAATATATATATTTTAAGAGCGGCTATAATCAATGATAAAAAACTAAATATATATGCTGTTAGGACAAATAATAATAAAAAAAATTACAAAAAACTATTTTGTAGGCTTTTCTATCGTGTTTTTGATCAGGACAATCCCTAATTAAAGTCCAGCAGTAGTCTGCCATCATAATATGGTTATCCCATGAACCTTGATATTTTTCTTCCATGGTGGAACCATTCTCCTTGCTCCTCGCTGTAATAACCTAGGTTGTCCGGTAAGGTAGGCTGTCCAAATGACTATATAAAAAATGTAATTTGATGCTCATATTTGCTCCTAAGTGGTTAAAATTCTGTATCATTTTTGCAACTAGTTCTTCATATTCTGGTACTTTGTGATTACCCAAAAAGTGTTTAACACTGGAACTGGCAAATCTTCACTGTGTAATATTGGCAACTTAGCCGATTCCACGTTAGGATAAACCCAAGTACGTTTTTGTACCCATTTATGCCTTTCACATTCACAGCACAAAAGTAACAGTCATTGAAATGATTAATTGGCTCAGTCCATATCATCGGTACTCCAAATTTAAACCCTTTATGTTCTCCTTTGGTCCATTGTCGCAGAGTTTCCACAGATGACTTACACACGATATTGGGCACCGAATATTAATTTTTTTGGGTTAGATTTATCCCAAAGTATGCGAGGTAGGTTTGTTTTACAAACTCAGTGATCTTTCTTCTTTGTTTTTGTTGAAAAAATTTGCCACATATAAAACAAAAACTGTTAGGATTGTTAACGCCAGACTATCGCGACGAACTCATATTTTTCACGAAAAACAAGACAATTTATACTTAAAATAGAGCAGGAACTGATAACCTTAAGATCTAATATTTGTAATCGAAACTATTACAACTATCTATATGAATAGAAAACAAAATTTAGTTGGAAATACTCAAATTAAGACAACTCGGGAGGATAGGTTCATATTTTTTCAAATGCTTGCTTATATGTCATTTATCTCAAGAACCAGAGTCAATAAAAAAAAGTAAATACATTTCGTGTATGTCAAATGTAAGTGTTTATTAAAACCAATAACAAAATTTTTGCCGCAGAAAAATAATATTTTTTTGTTCCCCAGTGTAATCTATAAGAAAACGCCTTCATAAATAATGCTTACTTTACACTTGCAGCGTACCCAGCGAAAGCACTCAAAAGCGAAAAAAAACTATTTTGTAACATTCTTGATTGGTGCTCCGCTCGTATTGAACTTAGCATGATGTTATATAGCCTAAAGCCTTCCTCGATAAATGGACTATCCAACACAAAAATAATTTTTCAATTCGTACCAGTAGTTCCTGAGATTAGGGCGTTCAAACTAACAAACCACCAAACAAACTCTTCAGCTTTATAATATTAGTATAGATAATGAACCGTCTTGATATCATAAACGGATTTTTGGAGTTGTAACTCCTCTGGTGTTGTAAATGTTCGCGCGTGGGTATAAACCGTCTGCTCGTTTTCTGGTCCACTTCATTGGGAACAATTGCTTCAAAGTTAATTAATAACAGTATCATTGTAAAGTTGAATGTCCTGTGTTTTAATTCTGTTGTCCGGCCAAAACCCGACAAATGCATAAAATATTGAATACATGAAATAAATGGCTTTTTTAATGTTTTTGTTATTATCATTGTAAGTTAATTAAAAGCTTGTAAAATCACAGAAATAACAATGAATTGGATACAAATTACAATAACGAATTTCATTGAATTGAAGTTCAATATTTAGAACATCCAATTTTCATTATCGTGCCCCCAATAAAGTAATTCTTCAACGCCAACACCAGCTGCTCTTATTAATTTTGCGTTTATTTGACACGATTCAAAAATTTCGGTGAATAGAAAATTTACATTGAATTCAGTAAATGGAGTTTACAGAATGCGCTTCGTGATGAATTACTGCAGATGTTTAATATTTTTTTTATCTTCTAATGTTACATGGAGCTCACGGTGAAGGTAAACATCGTGAGGAAACCCACACACGGTTGGCCCCAGACGTACTGACCAGTTATTCCTCTGGACTAGGCTAGTCAGCCATATGACATTCTCATAGTCATGAGAATGCCATATGTGCTTGGGAAACTATACGATATTTAAAAACCAACTGTCCCAGGCACTACAGTATTTCAAGAGTGGTTACTTCGCTCGGAGATTATTACATCTTTAGTATTTTTTTCTGTGATAGTTGCTACAAAAACGAGTGTGCCTTAGGCTACACGACTGAAGTTAAACTCGCAAACGAACTACTGACTGAGATATATAATATATTGCATGCACTGGCTATGCGAGAAAGAGAGAAAGAAAATGTGCCCGCACACTGCTCTTTCTTGCTCCTATAGTAATATACGAAACATAACTCGCTCTCTTTTTATCTTCACTAACTTATATCTCCTTCTCATCTTCCGATCACACTTTTCGTAACGCTCTCGTTACCCATTCACCAGCTTACTGCCCAAATCAAGCGTGCGCAAAGGAGTATTACTTCAAAAAATGCTCGGCTAGTTTTATTGAATGTAGTGCTCTATCAGGATTTTGGATATACATTGGGTATACCTTGGTGCAAACTCTAATTTTTGGTAGCATATTATGCTTGTGTTACTTCAGAAAAACTCAAAATTACTATATTATGTGTCCATATAATTTTCGAGAAGTTCACTCGATTACTCATGAATCCCATCATCGAGTTTCCACTTTAGTAACTAAAGAAACAATTTTGAATTATACTATTTACAACAACAAAAGAATATTGCAAATAGGTCCATAAACAGAGTAATATTTAAAGTTATCCATGTCGGTGTAAAATACTATGAGAAGTACCTTTTATATCAACATAATGTGATGATGTATGGTGTGATGCTCGTAGTGATGATGATGCTTACTCTAATTGAGATAGTTTCATATTGAGATAATTGTTAAAAAGTGAAAAAAATTATTTTTAAACAAAAAATTACAATATGGCGGCGATGTGGTTCACCACCCATCACATCTCGTTTCTCGCGGAGGCAAAAAGCGGACCATGGAGAGCCGCTTCGGTACGTTGAATGTAAGAGGAGGAATGGATGGTAAGAATGAAAGTGAACGAAGCGAAACAAGTAGGTATGTAAGGATCGTAGCAGGTGGAAAGAAGTGGTCTCTGCCTACCCCTACGGGAAAAAGGCGTGATTATATGTATGTATCTTTGTAAAAAATGACACCGACGGAAGCCCTCAAATAAACCTCAAACCTCAAATATGAATAATTTTCACCGTTTTTGCAACATTTTCACTGATGCTTCGCTTCTATTAGTCGCAGCGTAATGTTATATAGCTTAAAGCCTTCCTCAACAAATGGACTATCCAACACAAAAATAATATTTCAATTCGATTTAGCAGTTCCTGAGATCAGCGCGTTTAAACAAACAACGTTAGCCCTCAAAGAATAATAATTTTCCCCGTTTTTTCCACGTTTTCCACTGATTCTTTACTCTTTTTGGTCGCAGCGTGATGCTTTATAGCCTAAATCCTTCCTCTATAAGTGTAATATCCAACATAAAAATAGTTTTTCAATTAGAACCAGTAGTTCCTGAGATAAGCGCGTTAAAACAAAATAACTCTTTAGCTTTATAATATTAGTATAGATAGCTGATGCCCGCGGCTCCGCCCGCGTAAGAACCGTTTATGTCCCGCGATAAAAAGTAGCCTATGTTCTTTCTCGTGATCTACTTTATATCTGTGCCAAATTTCATGATGATAGCTTTAGTAGTTTTTATGTGAAAGTGTAAATAAAGTTTCCCACGGGAACCGTATATTTCTCCGCGATAAAAAGTAGCCTATGTCCTTCCTCGTGGTCTACTTTATATCTGTGCCAAATTTCATGATAATCGGTTCAGTAGTTATTACGTGAAACAGTAAATAAAGTATCCCACAGGAACCGTACATTTCCCTGCGATATAAAGTAGCCTATATCCTTTCTCAGGCTATACTCTCTGTATCTGTGTACCAAATTTCGTTTCAATCGGTTCACTAGTTTTGGCGTGGAAGACGGACAAACAGACACACACTTTCCCATTTACATTATATTCTACTTAGGCCTTTGCATCCGTTAATGGATGATTTATACAGTACTCCCCGAGCGAAGTAACCACTCTTGAAATACTGTAGTGCCTGGAACAGTTGGTTTTTAAATGTCGTATGGTTGCCCAAGCACATACGGCATTCTTGTGTGGCACAACTATGTGCGGGTTTCCTCACGATGTTTTCCTTCACCGTTACATTATATTACTATGGATGTATTTTGAATATTATAATATTAAATGCAGCATTTGCAAATATTTAAGTACCTACTTTTTCAAGAGTAAGATTTTCATCAAATTTAACTTTCGAATTCTAGTCAGATTTATTTTTCAATATGATGACAATATATTATGTCAAAATAAAAATAAAGCTCCCACTCACGGGCTATCGATTGCTTCAATCAAATTGGCAATTAATTCGTTTTTGAAAGTAAATTGATAACGATAAACTATTACACAAAATGATTAGAGTAAGACCTACCAGCTAGTTTTTGCGGTAGGCGCCAAAAGTAGGAACAAAATTTACGCGTATATAAACGAGTTTCATGTAAAAAGTGTAGTAAAGCAGACCAAGGATCTCAGGCTATATTCAATTTTTATCTAAACCGATTTACTTGCAACTACCAATCCAGTAAATGTTTAAATTGTAAAGACTAAATCGATCGATCGCTTGTGAGTGGGAGCTTTAAATCAAAAGCACGAAGGAGTATTTATATCAACTTTAAAGCAAATCGCTCCCAAGCAACTTTCTTTCCCTTTTTTAACCCTAACGGGGACGAATTTCAATAAACTATGATACACGAATTCCATCAATTCTGTTATATAATGTTTGTGCAAAATATGAAGTAGATTGGACCAAGGAATCACGTTGCCCCATACAAACTTTTTCCTCCTTTTTCACCCCCTTAGGAGTCGAATTTCGAAAAATCCCTTCTTTTCGGATCCCTACGCATTACAAAGAGCATGTCCTGCAAGTTTCAGGTCTCTACGATCAGCGGTTTAGGCTGTGCGTTGATCCGTCAGTAATTCAGGACAAAGGATTTTATATGTATAAATAGATACATGAATTGTCTTGATAATATCATAAACATATTTTTGGAGTTTGAATCAATCAAAACGGGTGTCAAACCCGACAAACGTTGGTTTGACGTGAGAATACAATTTCGCAGTTTTACCGTATCGTTAACGCATTAGGACTGGATTGTAACGGTATTATTAAAGGATTTAATTAGCCAAATCGATCTTCTGTTAACGGATTATAATTCCGATATAGCACATAATGTATTAAGCTATTAGATAACCGAAAAATATCGCCTATACCCCAAACTACCTGTGAGGTGGGGTGCCACTTAGCACCATGGTTGTTTGCTGCCCCATAAACCCCGAAAACGCGTATGAATAAAATCCCAATTTATCATTCTTAAGACGTCTTACCGTCTTATTATGTAAATTGAGTGCAAGCTATTTCCATACTTTCCACTCTCCCCAGAGAACTTATGGTACCCTACTTAGCGGACGAAAACAAGCATGTTGTTTTCAGGGTTCTGTACCCCTCGCCTTCTGCGACCGTTTTTATTGCTGCAATCAAATATAGGATAACTAGCCCTTAAACTTAAGAGGACGTATTGTCAGTGAAGACAAAATTTTCTACGGGCAATGATTGAAGATGCGAAAGTATTTTCCACGTGACCTTCGTCTATATTATGCTTTCTACTACTTCGCCAACTAATCATAATGAGTTCGAATTCTAGCTAGCCGCAAACGTAACGATATATCTGACTGGTTTGCTTATACAAGTAAACCGTAGCATGTAGATATATTCCATAATGCACAACTGTGCAGGTTTCCATACTACTCAGCTCGAGCTTACTTAACAGGTATATGTGCAGGTAACGGTGCAAGCAAACCTTAACTTGTATACTTAGCTAGATTTACATACGTAGTAATATGTACTTATACTTACCTTAATTTTGTGTAAAACTCGGTTCGAAATATTCAGTGTTTTCATGGGCGTTGACAAAATTCAAGCAATTGCTTAAAACCCTTAAGGGTTTATAGTTATAGACGTCGATTTATCGAATTAATCTATAAAATTTGCATTGAATTTTGTTGACAAATTGTGCTTAAACTAACATTGAAAATGCTAAGCAACAGCGTTTTCGGTAAGTGTAGCCAATTTGAAGTTACAATATAACAAACAAGGCGTATTTCTACACAAGTAGATTGTCTTTACATAAAAGGGTTTGAAGGATTTTTTTCTTCCATTACGCCTTTAAACACAAATAGTGTCATTCACGTTGGGGACGCTTCTTAAAAGACAGATTGATAGACGCAAGAAGCTCTTTACCTGAAATACTTGGAATATATTATCCCCTGTTCTTGTATTGAATTTTCCAGAAAGGTTTTTGTTTATTTGAACGTTGACTGTCGTGAGGACAGGCCGTGGTTAAGCATTAAATTGTCGCCAAACTGTGTGCCTCGATAGGGTCAATGCGAATGCCAGTTTAGTTCTAGAAAGTTTATGCAAATTTTTCCTAAGGGCGCACCTTCATTGTTAAAATCATGTATTTTGAAGTAAACTTTTTCACTTGTAGACGAAGAAATATCAAAGAAATCTTTGATCAATTATATAATATTGTCAGTTTTGTAAGGGTGTAACGTATGTACCCTTACAAGACTGACAATATTTTTGTGCCGAGACAGACATTGACAAGGGACGCGTAAACGTATGTATTAATATGTGCTACTCGTCGACCGGCTCGACACACACTAACACAAAAATTGGCCTGCAGCGGGCCAATTTGAGTCACGCAATACCATATCTACCTCTCTTTAAAGCCCCCCACAGACGAAAGGCCGATCGTTTCAGTTAGAACTGACGTCAGTTCGGCCTGAACGGATTCGAGCACACACACGGAAAAAATCGCTTCCAACCCAATTTACGTCAGTTCGGCCTGAACGGATTCGGGCCCACACACGGAAAAATCGCATCAGTCCATTCTGGTTTGCCGCGCGCTACGGTCGTGTTTATCAATTTTGTATTTAAACACCGCGAAAACTCATACAACGCTTGTACACGATACACGCCCGCACAGCCGCGGCTCGGGCGAGAACTGAAGCGATTTGTCCACACATGGTCCGTACAGGCCGCCAGTTCAGGCCAGAATTAATGTTGCCAACTTAGTTATTTTACAAAGTTTTACTACTAAATTAAGTATATTATTCCCTCCTTAGTAGGAATTTAGTTGTTAGTAGTGTTTTAGTAGGAAAAAGCCAGACAGTAATCATATGCAAAATGGCTACTAAATACGTAATATTTCCTAGTATATTTTAATTTAATGGAAAAATTTTTAATCAAATTCAATTAATGAAAAAAATTTAATATAATAAAACCTAAATTGCAGTGGTTTTTGGGGGGCTTCAGGAATTACTAAGTTAAGTAGCTTTTTTAGTAGTTTTTTAGTAGTTTTTAGTAGAAATCGATACGAGTTTAGTAGTTTCACAAAAAAAGAGCTGGCAACACTGGAACGAATCGCTTCAGTCCGTACGGCCGACTGATGCGATCTCGAAATTGCACACACACGATTTTGCATCCGTTCAGGCCGAACTGAAGGCAGACCGGACAATGTATGGGGCCCCTAATGTAATACATCTACGAAAGAAATTAATTAATTGCTGACAACCGCGCCGCGCTGTTTAAAAGGACTAATTGGACCACTTTCTGCTCTGCGGTCCATTGATGTTTGACTTGCAATTTTTATTTGTTGACAGACCTTATAATTGCCCTGTACTTTTAATGTAAAAAAACATGTTATTTGAATTATATCGCTTCTACCAATTATAGCTACAGTGGCGAACATTATAATTTTGAGAAATCAGTTAGTTCCATTGTTTTTATCGAACAGTACATTTTATTTGTGATTTGGGGCAGAAATATAGTAAAGATTGGAAGGCCTGTGTCATAAAAATATTCTTGATCCGGAAAGAAAAATGATACTTTCTTTACAAACACTACCTAACCTCATATACAAGAATATAATTACAGTCCTACAATATGGATTAATTTACACCGAAACGAAACGCGGCGCTGTAGTTATTTATTCATTACACTAGAACAGTCTTTTTCAACCTTTTTCATGATGCGACCCCCCTTGTATGAAGCGACCCCCGACCCTTCGCTTTTTTATCATGTATGTATGTGTTTAATACAGTGTTGCAAATATTCATTCCATACGACGTTTTTATGCGTCTCCATAATTAGGATTCGGATATAAGTACATAATATTATATTCGGATATAATCCAAACACATTATTTTACAATTACATACATCGACGATATCGATGATCGATTTATGAGTATATCCTTTTGTTAAAATTATCTTATTTAATAAATCAATCTTTTAAATCTTTATTGTTTTTTACTAAAGTTCTTTTGACCTCCGGTGACCCCCCTACAGAAGCTTCGCGACCCCCCAGGTGGTCGCGACCCACAGGTTGAAAAACACTGCACTAGAACATACACGTTTCATTGTTAGAGTTCGAATGCCAGGTTGCACTGCGTTGCACAGCGCGTGTACAGTGTATGACTGATGTCATATGCAACTTGTATCTTTTTGTGTAGTGAATTAGAGTTCAATTTTGAATAGCTATCTTATAAATGCGACGTCGAGTAGCGTCGCGTATCGTCGCGATGTAATCTGACCTTAAGGAGATGAACATGGTTACACAATATTGCCAGCTTCGTTTAGATTCAATTTAGTGTATACAAAAATATTAAATTCGACCGATTTAATGTTTATACTTAATGATATATATTTTTATTATAATATGTATTTAATGACGTTTCTTTATTACAACACATTTAATTTGGTAGCATTACAAGAGACAACCGATTTTATAAAATGAGGTGTCAATAGATTCATAATAATTAGTCTGATTCACAAGATCCATTTCAGTGAATTTCTGTCCAAGGGCACCGAAAAGTATGACCCAGGGCTCGTTCGATTCAGAATGACCTCTAGAAACTTTTTGAACAATTTCAAGAGGGGCTCTCAGAAGGGGGACTCTTTTTAGGAAATTTCCTCCCCTTTAAAGTTTTTTTTTCTTCAAAAAGCGGATATCTTTAATAGTTTACGAAATATTTCCAAAAAACCATACCCTCTCTTTTACTAAATTGTTTATAACTTTTGCAATTTTTTCGAGGCCCTCTTGAAATTTTTCAAAAAGTTTTATAGGTCATTGCGAATCGAATGAGCACTGGATCATAATTTTCGGTGCCCTTGGACAGAAATTCATTTAAATGGATCTTGTGAATCAGACTAAATAGCCCGGGTAGATTTTTATTGGCTTTTCGAAAAGTACATAGATAATATAAAGCCAGGTAATATTGTCTTCACAATGGCATAATCTACGATCGGTTGACGAAATACTGTTGGCTTTCGAAAAGTATAAGAATGTTGCTGATTTAAAACAATGCATGTTCCCTATTTAAGTAGTCGGGTTACATTTTTTTTATAAAAATTGGAATCATAAAATGTAAATTACTTTGAACTGAGTAATAATAAACGAGTATCATAACATGAAATATGGGTACATCACTTGATACATAAATTTATATAATATGGTATTACGAGTATGAGGGTAGTGAATAGTGATACGCGCTATATATTATTAAAATGGACGTTAATTCCACGCTAATCAGAATTTGGCTTACCATCTCATTAGCGTGGCCAAATAAATATTACTGACATACCAGTTTATAGCAGTTATAATATTATAATTAACTATTACAATAATAAGGTAAAGGCTAATACCGAGGTATTTTCGCATAAACTAGAAATGACCTCAAAAATTAGGCATATAATGTACGTTTTTGAGATATTGGATATTTTTGTTAGAATCTTTATTAATTTGACAGTTAAAATACGCTACAAAATGTTATTTAAAAATTAATTCAAATGTTATTAAAATATGGAAAAAGTCAGAAGCCCCTAATATCGAGGTAAAAAATCCTAAGGCCGAGGTCAGAGATATTTTCCTCCGAACTCCGCAGGTACAAGATACCATGTGAAGAGGGGATAGAATAATACCACAGAATGTTCAAAAATCGAATGTGTTTAGTAACATCGGTGAATAAATCGGTCTTTTTATAATTTTATACATAATTATTATTAATATGATTAATCAAAAGATAGTATTAAATTACATAAATGTATCTTTTATTTATACCATTATAAAAAAAGCCGCAGGTTGCCGACAACGACTTTTTTTTCGGGGTCGGCAACCTGCGGCTCTTTAAATGTCTCTTTGGTACCTACTATACGCAAATGTTATTTATTTTATAAAAAAAAATATGTTCTGAATCGATGAACCAGGATAAGGCACCGTTTCTATCTCTTAGCCACTTGTATTCCCTTTTCTCTGCAGCCAGAGGCCTTGAAGACCTATCCATAGATAGGTCTGGGTTTAATGAAAAAAAATGAGTTTTAAGTATGGGGAACCCCCAAAATTTATTGTTTTTTTTTTCTATTTGTGTGTGAAAACCTTAATCCGGTTCACAGAATATTCACAGAATCTACTTACCAAGTTTCAACAGTATAGGAATATAGTTTCGGAAAAAAGTGGCTGTAACATATGGACGGACAGACAACAGACAGACATGACGAATCCATAATGGTTCCGTTTTTTGCCATTTGGCTATGGAACCCTAAAAATCACATTCCTTATTTCGGAGTGTTAAAAAATAAAAGATTATTTGCATATTAAATAAACAATGAATACCACATTATCATAGTTTCAAGTAAATATACAATAATCATTCATATACATGGAAATAATTTGCATAATCTTGGTTTTAGATTATTAATATTTCCATACAAGAAATGTAAAATGTTTCTGAAAACTTCTTTAATATGATATAATAATTAGTGAATATGACGTTAAATGGTACCTTGGAATTAGGGTTTCACAATATTTAATCATTATTCAAGTATTTATATACAAAGCAAAAAGTCATAAATCATTAAAAACAGCAGATATAATTGAAAAAAAAATACAAAAAGTCTATGAAATCCTAACTCCGCAGAATACATCGGAGTAAGAAATTTCCTGGAATATTTGGCACCTAATACCGTGGTATTTTCAAACCATTATTTCTTTATAAATTTTCTATTGATGGACAAAAATTATTCTTTATTTACATTTAAAATACAATATAGAGACAGATAATAAACTAAAAATTAAAACTAAAAAAGAAGACCTATCTACAAAATATAAAACTATCTCTTAATATCTATAAATAGAAAAACTTCCCTTAGTCATCCCCATCTGGCAGAGTACCTAGCAAACTGGTGGCATTGCCTCGTTGGATAGCAATGGCTATCCGTTGTGCCAGGTAGTTCCCGGCTCTGGGGTCACGGGTGGCTTCAGCAGGCTTTTTTGATATTTCTTTAAAAGCTTATGTGCGCTCGGACCCCATGCGCCTAGGGTTTCCACCCTAAACGGTTAAAATATGAGATATTCGCTTAGTTCTCATATTTGCGCCGCTTGGGGTTCTCTGCTTGGTTTGCAGCCGCGCCCGCACAGTTCGAGGTGCCCTGGATATGGGTCGGAGCAAGGGTATCGACACAAGTAGTGTCCCATAGAAGAGCCCGTCCCACACTCCAAGGAACCAGGTCATTCCATCAGGTCTCTTGCCATCAACGCGCGCCAGACCGGAGGGCTCAAGTATAGCTGGCACACCGGCGGTGACAAGACCCCGACGAATCAGGTCATTCAGGCCGTGATGCCGGGAAATGCGTCCAGCGCTTCGTGAGCAGCACAGTCCGTGATGACCGTGACTGTCTACGTTCGCGCCGCAAACACACTGATGAGGGACGATATGGGGGGCACCAAGACGCAGGGCAGTAGCTAGCCATAATGTATTGCGACCCAGCAGTGTTCCAGTATTGGCTGACGGTAGTGCCTGCAGCCAAACGCCTGACTCTCACTTCTCCACATCCGTGGAACGCAGCAAAAGACGAGCGCGCTCTGCACGACTGAAAGACGTATATGGGCTCGTTCCAAAGCCTTGGTGAAAATGTGTTCTCGGGCACATTGTTGCCGACACTAGCAATGCCCCAGGCGTCCTTAGCCTCGTTCGCAAAAGGAATAATTAAGGGACAGGATGAGCGCTCTAAAATTTTTGAAATAACTGCGTTGTTTGCGTGGACTGAGGACAAGAATGCCGGTAAGACTACGTCGGACGTTTGTCGATTGTCCAGGCTACCGAACCTTTCCGGAAGCGTTACTTGAGTCCATGAGCGGTAGTCGAAATTTATATTAAGAATCGAAGAAAGTGTATGTTTTATGGTGTCGTCTAAACGTTCAAGAAGTTGGGGGAACTTCCACAGTTGGCAACACCGCAAGACATACGTAAATTTTGGAACAAATAAGCAATATCGAATTAAGGTAAAAACCATGTGACAGTAAATTTGAAGAAGGCGGTCTAAAGTTTCACTAAAATCTTGTAATTTACTGTTGTACTATCTTGTAAATCCGGAAGGAAATCATCTAGAGTAGGGGAATCTAAGAGAAGAAGTGAACTTTTTCAATAATTGATATTTGTGGAGCTACTTTTTTGAACCTGGATATAACGGTTTCTCTATCCTGACAATTATCAGGGACAAAAAGTTCACATTTCCCAAAGTTTATGTTAGGGGCGTAGCTATCGCTGTATCAGCCGTATCAATTATATGGGGCCCCCGAACGTGTGTCAGAAAAAAAATCGTAAAAGATTATCTACACATTACACAGTATCACTCATAGCTCATACTTCCGGATAAAAAATAATAATATCATTAAAATACTCATGACGCTGGGTTCATGAGTTTCTTGAAAAATCGTAAAAAACTTAGAGATTATCATCATGTGATGCGAGCGAAGCGAGCGATAATAAATTTACATAGGTGATAGGCGCGGCGCGGACCTCATAATTTTTAACCTTAGACAAAGGTTAAAAATTATGAGGTCCGCGCCGCGCCTATCACCTATGTAAATTTATTATCGCTCGCTTCGCTCGCTCGCTATTGATTAGATGAAGTACCTATTTATTTTACTGTAAGTTTTGCATATAACTTAATAATATTATAAGCTCGCTCGCTTCGCTTGTTTGCTATTATTTACATAAAGTCTATATTTTTACTGTATAGTTGGCATATTACGTTATAGTGTTTTATGTATAATTATCTTCCTTATTATCTTCTATTTTAAATTATATATATATATATATCTCTCTCTCTCCCTCTCTCTCTCTCTCTCTTGCTCGCTCGTTACTCCGCTGTTGATTTTATGACCAGTTTTTTTTAATTTTCGAGATTTCCAGAAGTAAAAAATATGCAGATATTTATGACTAGTCATTTTTTTTACTCTCTTGCTTCGCTCGCTCGCTATTGATTACATGAAGTACCTATATATTTTACTGCAAGTTTTGCAGATTACTTAATAATATTATAAGCTCGCTCGCTTCGATCGCTAGCCATTATTAACATAAAGACTTTATGTATATAATATTTTTATTGTAGAGTTTGCAGGTTCCGTTATAGTGATTTGTAGAATTGGATCCGGTAAATTATTTCAAAAAATGCCCACTATGTTCTGCTAATCATTTTAGTACAAATTTTTACAACGTGCAAAAACTCTTGAATAGGAACGTAATCTAAAATTTTGCTGAGTGAACTCCGCTGCTGATTTTATTACCACTTTTTTTTTCAAAGTAACGAGTTCTCAGATATCAAAAATTATACTAAAAAATGTTAGCTCGCTCCTCTCGTTCGCTCGCTGCATTGTCATAACCAAACTTGGGAACAACAATGTATTGTTGTTGTTTTAATACAGGAATAGAACCCACGACCTCCGAGTCGAGAGCTTGGCTCTCGAAAATCCCACCACTATTATAAATGTGAAAGTTTATGAGTATAAATAGACGGATGCTTACGACTGTTTCTATCGAACGGATTTTGTTGAAACTTAACACTAATATTACTTAACGTAATCAGAATGGCGGCGATCTGGTTCGCCACCCATCACGTCTCGTTTCTCGCGGGGGAGAAAAGTGGCCCATGGAGAGCCGCTTCACTACGTTCTAAGTATGTAAGAGGAGGAATGGATGGTAAGGTATATGAAGTATGTCAGATGATGGATGAACGATGCATAGATATTCTGTGCGTGAACGAAATCAAGAGGAAAGGATGTGACACCACGGTTCCCTACACGGCATACTGGTCGGGAGTCCCCCAAAGCAGCCGAGGCTGTCAGGGAGTTGGTGTGATTCTTTCCTCTCAAATAGTTGAATGTGTGATGGAGCATGAATGTGTAGACCCAAGACTCCTCTGGATTAGGTTAAAAGTCGGAGTCACTCGCTTGTTCATCCTTGGGGTCTATGCACCGACGGATCTCCGCGGAGGTGGGTCATTAAAGCCCAACAAGAGAGAGAGGAATTTTGGTATAGCATGAGAGAGGTCTTGAATGAACGCGGAGAATTTTCTCAACATCACGATCCGACGGGTTGGAGTAAAGCGTGATGGGTATGAAGGAATTCTGGGTATGTTTGGGGACGAGAGAGTGAATGACAATGGGAGAAGCCTGCTTGAAGAATGCTTGGAATGGAATCTGTGTGTGACCAACACAATGTTTGACCACAAAAAGATCAATTTATATACATGAGATGAGGGTAAGTCTAGAAGTATGATTTTGTAATTGTGGATAAAAGACTGAGGAAGAAAGTGCTAGACACTCGGGCATACCGTGTAGGCCTTGACACAAACCACTTCCTGGTCATAGCCCGAATGCGTGGCCTCTTTAAACGGTGGCGACACCGAGGGGCCAATCCTACGAGTGTTTTGGTTAGAGTAAAAGATGGAAAATTAAAGTAGAGTAAAACAGGAAAAAGAAAAGAGGGACGAGTATATAGAAAAACTGAAAGAAAGTTTTAAAGGCATAGAAGAGATAAGTGTAATCACACTTATCATATTCAATCAATATGATAAGTGTTGGTTTCGACACTCATGTACGGAAGTGAAAGTTGGGTTTGGCAGAAGAAACATGATAAATGCAGTTAAAATGAGAGCATTAAGAAGTATGATAGGAGTTAAATCGGGTGACAGGATAAGAAATAGTGAGAGATGAGGAAACATTGTGGTCTAAAAGAAGATGTAGTGACAAAAATTGAGAAAGGCATGCTGAGATGGTTTGGCCATGTCGAGAGAATGAATGAAGAACGATTGACGAAAAAAGTGTAAAAGGCGAGTGTGAATGGAAGTGTTGGAATGGGTAGACCTAGGCGGACGTTTCAAGACCAAATCGGGGACGTCTTGAATAAAGGCCAGGTCAAGAGTATCCTAAACCGAAGAGCATGTATGAAGGGAATAGTGAAAGTGGACGAAGTGAAACAAGTATATAAGGATCGTAGCAAGTGGAAAGCAGTGGTCTCTGCCTACCCCTACGGGAAGGAGGCGTGATGATATGTATGTATGTACGTAATCAGAATAAATAATATTTTTTAAAGATATCGCGTAAAACCCAATTTAACGCAGGGCTCCGCCTCCGCCGCAGGGAAAAGTTAGTTAAACTATAATGAAACAAAATGTAGTTTTTAGCAGGTAATCTCTATCTATATATCTATACATCTATACATCTATACAGATAAATAAAATTGAAGTGTCTGTTTGTAACTTCAAATTAACAGCTTTTCACATAGTAAATCTGAAAGTATATTCGGTACTTACAATAAAATACTAATTTTTAGAATTTTTGTCTGTCCGTCTGTCTGTCTGTCGGTCTGTCTGTCTGTTTGTTCCGGCTAATCTCTGAAACGGCTGGACCAATTTTCACGGGACTTTCACTGGCACATAGCTGATGCTATAAGGTCTAACATAGGCTACTATTATTTAAGGGGCCCGTTTAAAAAAATAGGGTTCCGCTTCCGTTAGTTCTGCGCAAACGAAGTTGCGGGCATCAGCTAGTCATAAAATAAGATTTATTATTATCTTTTTGAAGATTAGACGACGACCAATAAACAAATTTATAAATATATTGTATACAGCAGGATAAAAAATTTCCAATTACTTTATTCGTTATTCATAACTATTTTAAAATTGCAAAGAAAAGTTTAGATACAATTAGGAAGTTTACTCAATTAGCCGCCCACGAAATTGTTAAAATCATATTTTATTTAAAGCCTAAAACGCATAATTTTTACGCTTATAGCTTATCAAATAATATTTGAAACCTAAGGCATAATAAATGATTTTGTATATTAGGTAATTACTTACTTCAGAAAAGAACTACTCAATCAAAGTTCCAAAAAACTGAAACAAGAGCTCGCCCAAAACTGAAATCTGGAAAGGTAATTTTATAAATCGTACAAAATTTTAACGGAAACCGAAAAACGTATATTAAGTAAATCATAGTAAGTAGTATATTTTTTCGAACACACGAATTAAAGAATACCACGTAGTACTCATTTATACAAGTATTTTTAATAACCTTTACACCCTTAAGGCTCTGTATAACGCCAATGACCTTGAGCGTCAAGTCCCATACTAATTTGTTGGCGACAAGGGCGTATCGCGCCGATTGGAGAGTATTGAAATAGGATAAAAATAGCTTTAAATATTTGAGACAAAATTTGCAAAAACTAAAATTACCTTCCCCTGAGTTTTGTCTTACTTAAAATACTGAAATAATTTTCACACTCGTGTGACATATTCTTTATGTGAAAGAGAAAAAATGTTTTAACTTTAAAAAAAGGGTGGACTTATATTTTAAAGCAATATTTAAATAAAATTTTCAATTTATAAAAAGACAGTCCTCGGAACGCATATTGATTTGACGCACTCATGTAACATACACGTATGCTTATGGCATCTACAGACACACGAATTTGGTACGGAGCGTACAGCGGATCTGGTACGCTCCGTACCAAATCCGAGCGTGTGTAGGGCAGTACGGCGAACACAAGAAGAAGGCAAAGAGTTCGCCGCCGTCCACATCGGATTTGGTCCGCTCGGTACCGAATTCGTGCGTGTGTAGAGCAGTCCGGCGGTTAGGCCGTACAACGGTGTCAGTGTTGCCAACTTAGGGATTTACCCCAAAAATTAGGGAAAATATCTACGGGGGCTTACTAGGGGGGAGGATGTTTAGAGTTTACTCCTTATGAATCAATTTGTATGTAATAATAAAAATTATTTTAATGTGTGTATATAGTCAGGGATATGAAAATGTATTGGGAGTGAAATCAGATTAAGACAAGTTAGTTTTATGTTATTCACGCGTAAGTCTTTATGTTAAACACATAACCTTTCTTTCTAGCTTATTATCTCTTAGACCCGTCAATGGTATAAGTAATCAGGGGTAAAATTTGGGGAGAAATATTTTTGAGAGTTTGTATCACTGCTCGTTATCAATGAATTGCGGGAATCATCGTCGTCGTTGAAAAACAGCAGTGTAAATAGAACTCTGTGCTAAAATGCAATAGAGCATAAAATCGAACGAACGAGTGTCGAGCTTTTCGGTCCACTGCACCGTACCAAATGCGTGTGTAGCGACACCGGATTCGGTCCGCGGATATGGTCCGCTGTAGGCTCTGTACCAAATTCGTGTATACACTAAATCAATATAATATTTTGAAACATATTACAATTTTAATAATATAAATATCAGGTATGTTCTTTACTGTTCACATAAAACCTTATTAAAAAGTATGTAACCTACTCACAACAACCTAACCAAAAGAAAATATAAGAGGTAACAGGCCAGGGCCAGTACACTCTGTATAAGCAACAATATAATTGAGTTATTCACAAAAATGACACTAACAAAATACTTTAGATTCTTTTATTAATTAGCAAATTTTTAAATTCAGGAATGTTTATTTATAAATATTATTAGGTATATAATAATCTTAACATTTTTAACTGTTAGCATAAACTTGAACAAGGGAAGCCGAGATAGAACAAGCCATTTTACAAGTAAGTACCTTTTGTCTTTTAATTAATTACACACTTTAATAACTTTCATCTTTTTTAAAATCGGTTAAAAGTACTAAAATAATGTAGAGTTTACTCCATAGTACCATCGTAAATCTTATTATTATTATTAGCGCTTAAAAATTAATTATGAACAGCTCAAATCCTCTAGTGGTCCATGGAGAGCCGCTTCGCTACGTTGAATGTAAAAGGAGGAATGGATGGTAAGAATAAAAGAGGATGAAGTGAAACAAGTATATACGGATCGTAGCAAGTGGAAAGAAGTGGACTCTGCCTACACCTACGGGAAAGAGGCGGTCTCTGCCTACCCCTATGGGAAAGAGGCGTGTTTATATGTATGTATGTATGTATGTATGCGAATCCTCCAGAGAGCTTATTTTAGGATCCCGTAATTCACGTCTCGGAACCCTTTTTCTCGCGTCTACTTCATAGGTATTTTAAATAACCTAACTAAAAGCATGTCTAAGAAGGGTTCCGTAACTATAAGCGCGTAATATGTTTTTTGTTTCCAATTAATTCAAAAGTTACTGTCCAATTTGGTTCAAAATAATTTTCCTATAGAGTTTTTAGCATGATCTATCAGTATACAAAATTGCAAGTTTCTAAGTCTTATAGTTCAGAAATGCTAGGGGGGCTACTTATAAATCACTTTGGAGGTCGATTACTCGAAGATGGTTGACTTTATAAAAAAGTTTTGACAGACACCTTACCTTTATTTTAAAAGACCAATTCAACGATATCCCACACGATGGGATAGAAAGAAAAAAATATTTCATCCTCACTTCACATGTCTGGAGAGCCGTAAAATTGTTAAAACCGTTAGATTGTAAAATAACTAACGAGATTGTATAAATATGTCGAAAGATTCATTACTAGTTATATATTAATACTTAAAATACATACATAAATATTATGTATGTATTTAAATATTATGTATATATGAATACATAAAATACATACATACGTATAATCACGCCTCTTTCCCGTAGGGGTAGGCAGAGACCATTTCTTTCTACTTGCTACGATCCTTACATAGTTGTTTTGCTTCATCCACTTTCATTCCTACCATCCATTCCTCCTCTTACATTCAACGTAGCGAAGCGGCTCTCCGTGGGCCACTTTTCGCCTCCGCGAGAACGAGACGTGATGGGTGGCGAACTGGCGAACCACATCGCCGCCATTTTGGATAATTAAATTATTTTTATAATTATCCATTGCGTTCCCACGGATTTGCGGAGAGGATAGGAATAGGAAAAGGGAAGGATAGGTGGTGTGGAAAGGACGATTGGTAAGTTAGAGTGGGAAATACGAAATGTAGGATATTACCGCCCAGGAGGGCAAGGAATAGGACAGTAATAGCTAGGGAAGCCGGGGTCGCATACCCGTATACTATACCACAACTACCGGACAGGTAAGTTGGGATGAGTATCCCATGACATTATATTATACGAGTATATTAATAATCTAACTAAAACTAATGTGTTAAATTAAAGGCAGAATATTTGCATCCGAAATCTATCAACATTTTACAATCTGGTCATATTTCTTTAATCTGTGTTGCGAGTATCCATGCGTAAAGAGAATTGTCAGGAAATTATCATTTCCTTTACGTACATTTTCATTGTAAAAATACATATTTTTATTTAAAGATTATTTTATCACCTTATCATGTTATTTTTCTGTAAAAGACATCTTGTATATTGTATAATTGTGCCACTTATAACATTAAACTGACAATATTAAAAGTACAAAATCATTTCTTAACTAAAAACAGTTTTTTTGCAGATATCCATCCATACACTATGAAGGCCTTCCTCATACTCCCGTTTGTTGCTGCCGTGGTCCTGGCGTACAGTGACGTTGACGACAACTTCGACTTCGAGGCCATGGTCAAAGACCCGGCTGCTCTGAAGAAGAACATGAACTGTTTCCTGGACGTGGAGCCCTGTTCGCCTACCATGGCGAAGTATAGAAGTACGTTCAACGGCCTACCTACTATTCAGCCTAATATAAACATAATAGCTCCCCACACCGATTTCGGTGACGCAGGAGTTATTTTATAATGCGCAAGTGTGTGCGCAGTACACAAGAGCACTCTCTCTTCCATTACTCTCAAATCCTAGTGAGACAGGTAACCGATACGACTGGCGAGAGATCAGGTGCAGGTCCGACTTTTTAGATGCCCATCTGACGCATGGAACATTTTCCTTGTCAGACAATGCGTACAATTCTATGGAGAAATTGGTATTTGACAATCTGTCAGCATATTATAATATCTGTAGTAATATTACAATCTAACGGTTTTTACTATTTTACGGTGACATATAATACATTATACATTATTTAACAACCTTCGTGGTGTAGTGGTTAGAACAGTGTCTCTCGACTCGGAGGTTGTGGATACGATTCCCGCATTAGAACAACAAAAAATTTTGTTTCCAAGTTTGGTTAGGACAATGCAGGCTGATCACGTGATTGTCTGACAAGAAAGATGGTCAATGCGTCGGATGGGCATGTAAAAAGTCGGACCTGCGTTCATCTCTCGCCAGTCGTGTCGGTTATCCGTCCCACTGGATTACGAGAGTAAAAGGAACAGAGAGTGCTCTTGTGTACGGCGCACACACTTGGGCACTGCAAAATTACTCCTGCGTTACTGGCCTGATTTCAACGAAACCGGCCACCGAGATCGGTGGGATTTATTATATATATACATGTCATGTCAACATCATACTAACGACCATTAAGCTTTCTAGGTTAGGCGGTAAGGACCTCACTTACTATCATACAATATTCACTAACATCGTAGTTGAAGATGTAAGTTTACGATCAGGGCTTCTAGTCAAGTTGCATTCGATAATTTCGACGGCAAAGTTCGAAAATAAAATGTATGGGTTTTGACGTAAGGCATCGCAAGCTACATGTCACATTACGATGCCTTATGTTAAATCTCATACATTTTTGTTTACGAATGTCGCCGTCGAAATTATCGAATGTATCTTGACTAGTGGCCCAGTTCACAACGCGACGATACGAAACGCTACACGGCGCTATATATTTAAGAGAGCTTTTCAAAATTGAACTTTATTCAATACACAAAAAGATACACGTTTCAAACGACATCTATACTTATATACTTATAATATTATTAATGCGAAAGTGTGTCTGTCTGTCTGTCTGTTACCTCTTCACGCTTTAACCGCTGAACCGATTTTTATGAAATTTAGTATAGACACACTTTGGGTCCCGGGAAAGGACATAGGATATTTTTTATCCCGAAAAAGTAGTGTTCCCGCGGGATAATGTATTTACGCGGGCGGAGCCGCGGGTAAAAGCTAGTTTGCTGTGCAGCGAGCTACTACTTTACATTCGAACTCTTACAATGAAACGTTTTTCTTCTTGTGAATGTGAATGTCATGGGATACTCACCCTAACTTACCTGTCCGGTAGTTGTGGTATAGTATACACTATACAGGTATGCGACCCCGGCTTCCCTAGCTATTACTGTCCTATCCCTTTAACGGACGGTAATATATTATCCTACATTTCCTATTTCCCACTCTAACTTACTAATCTTCCTTTCCACACCACCTATCCTTCCCTTTCCCTATTCCTACCCTCTCCACCAATCCGTGGGAACGCAATGGATAATCATAAGAATAATTTTATTATCCAAAAAGGCGGCGATGTGGTTCGTCACCCATCACGTCTCGTTTCTCGCGGAGGCGAAAAGTGGCCCATGGACAGCCGCTTTGCGACGTTGAATGTAAGAGCAGGAATGGATGGTAAGAATGAAAGTGGACGAAACGAAACAAGAATGTAAGGATCGTAGCAAGTGGAAAGAAGTGGTCTCTGCCTACACCTACGGGAAAGAGGCGGTCTCTGCCTACCCCTACAAGAAAAGGCGTGATTATATGTATGTATGTATTTAATAACGCCTACAACGTTCACGTAGCACCAAGTTTGCCCCATGCCAGCTGTTTATATTATTCCTCCTATTGGATAACTTAGAATATTAATAACTGCTATAACAAGAACTTACCAGTAGGTATTAGAATTAAAATAAAAGCTTAGTTCCTTCTTTATTCATAAGCAACTGCCAATGTAAAGAAAAAGTAATGTTCCCAAGCCAAAAAGGGGCGCGTAGGAAATTAGTGCCAAAAATAAACACCTCGCTTATTTTGGCGTAGTGCCGTATTACTTCGCCACGTTTCGCCCGTCAGCCCGACCCACTGCATTAGTAGTTTCACATAAATATTCGTAATAGTTATAATTTTATGCTCTAGAGTAAAAATGAACAGCCTACATTTTATGCTTCACTGTGACGCGACCTAAAATATGCTTTATATGAAACTGAATGGGAGTAAATTGCGCTTCAGAAATCACAAGTTTAAAACTCAAAAAATTACGGGTCTCTTGTCTCAGTTTTAAATTTAAATTTGCCCTATTGGCCCAGATGGAACTAAGGTTCGTCGGTATAGTGTTCAAAAATGCGTAGTAGTGTAGTATATTAATAACTAGCTTTTACCCGCAACTCCGCCCGCTTTAAGACAGTAACCCTCTGGAACAATGTCCTTTTACGGAAAAAAATAGCCTATGCTCAAACATAGGCTACTTGATTAAAATCCAGAGCTCAAGCTAATACCATGCCTAATTTCATCAAAATCTGTTCAGTAGTTTTTGCGTGAAAGAGTAACAAACATCCATCCATCCATTCGTTCTTACAAACTTTCACATTTATAAAATTAGTAGGATAACCTGCCTACACGTTACATTAGTGTCTAGTCTTCTAGGAATTTTGAAAAACTTAGTACGTACCTACTTAAAAAATAGGCAATTATTAATAACTTACTTTAAATAATCTATAAGTACCTGGGAGACCGAGTGTTGCTCTTAATTCCAGTAGTAAAAAAAATTACAGTAGTCGACTTATATTTTTGTAATATAAAAAAATGTTAGTCTGACTAGGACTCGAACCCGTGACACCAATTTGCTAACAACGCAAAAAATTTAACGCATACCTATGTAGCTGAGCCACTCGCTTTGTCAATAGGAGAGCGAAATTACTCATAATTATCTTATTACGCAAAGAAAGAAAAAAATCTGTTTTTTATACCCAAAACGCATGGCATACTAAATCTCATGGAAATACTTAAAGCCGCTTCCCAGATTCTGATTATAATATACAAGAATTGCTCTTTGAGATATAATCAACACGTTTCTTATGTACAGACCATGCCCTCGAAGCTGTAACCGACGGCTGCAAGGAATGCAACAAGCTGGAGACCCACACCCTAAGAGTTCTCCTGCAAGGTCTCTTCGACACCTACCCCGACGGCTACATCGCTTTCAAGAACAAGTACGACCCCACCGGCACACACTTCGACGCCCTGTTGAAGAAACTGAAGAACTTTTAGTTTATTCATTCAAAATATTTATTATTATGAGTCCGTTTCGAAATCGCCTAATAAGTGACGAATAGCTTATCCGATAGTTTGGTCGCTGCTTACTTTATACTGAGTGACAGAGACAAAACTTTTGGATAAGCTATTCGTCAATTATTAGGCGATTGTTAAAAAGGGACTTTAGTCAAGAATTCAAAATGCATTCGATAATTTCGACGGTGAAGTTCGATAATAAAATGTATGGGATTTGACATAAGTCATCGCTAAGTGACATGTCGCTCGAAATTATTGTATGCATCTTGAGTAAAGGGCCAGGCTCATATTCTAATAAAATAAACTGTAATAGTAATAGAAAGAAAATAGTATAAAAATACAGAATAAATTATTGAATGAAATAGAAAAATGTGTCTTTGATTTCGCTTACAGCAACGACGTTAGTAATATATATTCTTTGCTTACGGTGTATTCCATTGATGTGTTTCACGCTTTAACAATGTAATCGTTAAATTCTTTGAGATCGTTATCTAAAAGCATTAATATCAACGATCTTATAATCAATGATTAATGTAAGTAATATGTAGGTTAATTCTGGTAACTAAATACAACCGTATTGTAAGGGCACCTCCATGTATGTATATACCTCTACATACATGGGCGTAGCCAGGTTTTCAAGAAAATAAAACGACTAAAAGTACATTACTTCCCGTGGGGAGGTGAGGGTTCAAGAATATAAAATGACTAAAAGTACATTAAATACGGGTCTTTCACTCATTTGAAGCTATATTTTTTCGTTTTTACCTGTTTCTTTCTGCTTTAAACCCTGAAACCTATAATCTATACTAATATTATAAAGCTGAAGAGTTTGTTTGTTTGTTTGTTTGTTTGTTTGAACGCGCTAATCTCAGGAACTACTGGTACGAATTGAAAAATTATTTTTGTGTTGGATAGTCCACTTATCGAGGAAGGCTTTAGGCTATATAGCATCATGCTAAACTCAATACGAGCGGAGTACCAATCAAGAATGTTACAAAATCGGGGGTCTTTTTTTCCTTTTGAGAGCTTTCGCTACGTACGCTGCGGAAACGGTTAAAGTTTCGCTAAAATGATGTATGGCAGAATTGTTCCCCTTTAAAAGTTCTAAAAAAAAGTCCGCGACAGTATATGTCTATCTTTTAAGGTTGGCTCACTATAACCTTTTTATACTTACCAAATTTGTTCTAAAAGTAAGCATTATTTGTGAAGGTGTTTTCATAAAGATTATATTAATCCTTATCCAAGTAAATACGTTATTCATTACAAGCATTTAATCTAGAAGAAATTTGCCGTTTACATCATTTGATTTCAATGAGTATTTTAGAAGATATCGCAGTAATAAAATAATCATGCGCGCTATAGTAAGGCGCGCGGAGCGGGCGGGCAGTCGTGAGGTGGAAGCGCTTCTTCTACGTAAATGAAGTCACGGGTAAATTTTAGCGATATCCCAAAGTAACTATTCCACGCGGACGAAGTCGCGGGGAAAAGCTAGTTCGGAAATATACACATTGATGCCTAAGCTGAACGTTTTTAAGCCAAATACGAGTGAGCGGCGCGAGAGAGCCAAACACCATAAAATCAACTGGCTTATAGATTAACGTGAGCGAGCAAAATGTTTTTCCTATTTAATAGGTTAAATATTATGTTCCAACTTTAAACATTTTGTAATTTAAATTAATGTAAAATTAGTGTAATTTCTGATGTTGCAAAATAGATGACAAATAATAACTTATCATGTTAGGTTTATCATACGAGTATTACTGAACATTTCGGGGGGATAGTTTGAACCCCCAACCCCCCTGGCTACGCCCATGCCTACATACATTAATTCTAGAGAACTTTTCGGCAAGAATAGTCCTCGTTATTTTTCATTATACAAGTTAGATTTTAAATAAAAAAAAAATCTAAGTTTTAAATTATTTTACTTCAACCATTTAGATGACATTTCAACAAATAAAATTTAATGAACACTAGAAATTTATTGAAATTAATATAAGTAAGAAGCTAAGAAGTAAAACTGAACTTTGGTCTTTAATAAAAAAAATGCGTCTACTTTTTATGAGAGAAAAGTATATTGTTGCACCATCGATGCCTAATATGGCATCACACACCTCTTGCTCAATAGTTAATATTAATTAATATAATAATAATTGGTTCGACGCATGAGATGTAGTTAGTAGTTTAATTATTAAAATGTCACATATTTTAATAAAAACAAATGAAAAATTTAAATAAATATTAGTTTTTCATTATTTCATGAAAGATAAAGTTTATAATTTTGTTATTACTCCCGCCGGCCGCCCGTGTCGACTCGAGCGCTATGTGCACGCGCGCTCGATTAGGCGAACTACAACGTGCTACCTCGCCCAATAGATTGCACTAAGTGCGAAAAATGAAAACTAGCGTTATTTCCTAATATAAATACTACTACTATTACTACTACGAGTAGTACTATTTTATTAGGTAACACAGGTTTAGGCTAGGCTACCTCGCCGCAAAACTCAAGCAACACTTTACACTACAGGTAAGTAGGTGTATATAGAAGAGTGCGATTTTGCCGCCCCCTTAAAAGTGCCGCCTGGGGCGGGGCTACTACGCTACGCCACTGCCTCTATGTTCAAAACAAAGCAGCTAATATCAGTGTTGCCAGGTCACGTTTTTACTTTCGTTCAAACTTGGTATCAACAGGCAATCGGACTGTTTTTTTTTTTTTTATTATTGCATATATGAATAGTACTCTTAAATATGAGTAACTTCTCAGAAGAAACCGTATATCAAAAGTCAATATTTTCAAAGGTACAGCGATTTGTATAAAAAATTCCGCGAGTCTCCTAAAAACGCTCCATACTAAACTTAACCTACAAGTGACGTCACTTGTAGGTTAAGGTGTATTAAGTATATGGCCGCCGGAATATATTAGTAAATATCTCCGATATTTGTGCGTTTAAGTTCATACTTACCATAATGAATGTTTTTGTATATGATGTAAGTAAACTAATGATGTAGGTTTTGTTTTACCAATTTCGCAAAAAAAAAAATATTTTTTGGTACTTTTTAAATGTGTTTAATTAGTAAACTACACATAAAATAATATATTTTTTTACATTTACCAAGTAGTAATGCCTCAATATTTCTGAATATATTAATGAAACTAAATATTTCAGATGTAGTCCGATCCCCTATTATTTACCCAAGAATTTTGTTTTTTAATTTAAGATTTCAGTTTTTGTTAAGTCTTAGTAATATAATATCTTTGAAAATTGCATTATAAAGTCATTATTAACTTTAATTTTTCCAGTCACAGTATATTAGAAAGCAATGAAAAAAGCATTTTTTCCAAGATTTATGCAATATACCTACTGTACAATGGCAACTATTTACCTATTAGTTTTTGCTTGCGAACGCAGTGGCGCTAGTTTCAATGCGATATTCAATTTACGTAAGCTTAGCTGTGACGTATGCATAGAGTTTTGATCTATAGGTCAGTCAATGATAAAAATGACGATTTGTGGACGTTAATATCTAAATAACCGTTTGAGATGTGTAAATGATGAAATTTGGAGCACATATGTATCTCGCAAGTATATATATGAGCCAAATTTGACACGTTATGTGAAATAGTTTTTGAGTTATGAGGGGGTCAAAAGTGGCTCCAAATGGTTCGTGTAATATTATACACGGTGCTGCTCGCCAGTTTCGTTACTTGATCTTGGCTTGACAGGCTACCGCGTGTATAGATAGTAGTAATATATAATATAATATATATACGGGTATGCGACCCCGGCTTCCCTAGCTAATACTCTCCTATTTCTTGCCCTCCTGGGCGGTAATATCCTATTATTATATCCTATTTCCTACTCTATCTTACCAATCTTCCACACCACCTATCTTTCTCTTTCCCTATTCCTACTCTCTCCGCCAATCCGTGTGAACGTAATGGATAATCATAAAAATAATTTAATTATCCAAAACGGTGGCGATGTGGTTCGCCACCCATCACGTCTCGTTCTCGCGGAGGCGAAAATTGGCCCATGGAGAGCCGCTTAGCTACGTTGAATGTAAGAGTAGGAATGGATAGAATGAAAGTAGACGAAGCGGAACAAGTAGGTATGTAAGAATCGTAGCAAACTGTGGAAAGAAGTGGTCTCTGCCTACCCCTACGAGATTAAGGCGTGATTAAATGTATGTATGTATGTATGTAACGACTAACGGAGCGTCTCCGTGTTCAATGTTCGCTTCGAGCCCACGCATGACTTTCAAAGTTCCGGGACCGTTAGCAAGGAATGCTGTACACAGATATGATAAGAATGAGGTTATTTAAATAGTAATAGCCTACTGTGGTCTACTGGTTAGAGCTTGACTCTCGACTCGGAGATCGTGGGTTCGATTCCCGAATCGGAACAACAAAAAATGTTGTTTCCAAGTTTGATAAGGACAATTTAGGCTGATCACCTGATTGGCTGACAAGAAAGATGATCCATGCGTCGGATGGGCATGTAAAAAGTCGGACCTGCACCCTCTTGTCAGTCGTGTCAGTTATCCTTCCCACTGGATTATGAGAGTAAAGGAAGATAGAGTGCTCTTGTGTATTGCGCACACACTTGGGCACTATAAAATTACTCCTGAGTTACTGGCCTGGTTTCAATGAAACCGGCCACCGTCACCGAGATCGGTGTAGGGAGTAATTGTTATTATCTCAGATCAAATAATAAACCAAGATAGCGCAAGGCGTTTGTTTGAACTGAAGCCTAAAAAACTACGCTACTTCAAGTAAACAAATGCGCTCACGCACACACATGATTGAGTTGACAGGTGTCAGTTGAGCTAGGAACATCGATCCGCATTAAAAATTGATTTAAAAATTAATTAAATCTAATATTCACCTAAAAATAAGTAAAATTGATAAGTTTTATCACAATAAATAACATACATTGTTTGCTGCACTAAGGAACCCATAGAAGAATCAACAAGTAACTGTGAGTACAGAACCTCTCTTGTTTGCACCAAATAAACCAGTTTATAGCGTTTTATGGACTAATTATGGATTAATAAACAAATGTTTTATAAAGCCAACAATTGTCTGGTCTCATTGAACTTGAGATGATAAGCTGATATTATCCATAGGAAATTCGGATCTTGCTTTCTCAGTTACAAATTCAAGCATTCCAGATTCCTTTGTTCTAAATTGTCACATATTTGGCACGTTGAATAATTTAAAAATTCAAAATTTTTTTCAAAATACATGCAAAATCACAAAAACAACAATTTGACAACACAAAACTGTAAAGTGTAAAATGAAATTGACACTGACAAATGACAAAGAAGTTGACATTATGCCATAGACATTTATATTATTTTTTTACATTAAAACATGACGTTAATGATTTCGATGAAACGGACTTAAGTTACTAACAAGATAATTATTGACATTTTATAAATTTGAAGTAAATAAAGCAATAACTGACCTGAATACATATTTATTTGATTTTTCTAATATATTTAAACTGACATTGTATGAAGTTATAAGATAGAATATAATATAACAAAATGGAGAATATCATAATAAGATCCAAGAAACCAAATAAGATGTATGCTTCATTCTGTCTTGATGAGTCCATGGATTCTCTAAATTCTGACTTAAGCACAAAAAGTCTCCCAGATATATCCACTATGGCAAATACAGAACAGGTGAATGAGTTACAGGATGAGATCGTAAGACTAAAAATGGAGTTAGATAGTGCCCACTCAGAAATTGTTACATTATCTGATGAAATAAACACTCTTAAGAAACAATTGATCGAGCAGAAAAATCAAATAATAGTCCTAAAAAACGTATGCACAACCCCTAATAACAGCACTCCCTTGAACAATTCAATAAGAAAAGGTAGAAACAGGTCCTATTTAGTCAATTTACCCAAAAAAAACTAGAATTAAGTTACACAGCTGGCAAGACCCCCGAAAATATACAAAATGCACAGAATAAGACAAAACAAACAGAATCAAATTCTACTCCCTTGGACAATACAAAATTACAAAATGAATGTGATATATCAAAACCTAAGCCTACACCCGAAGAACGTCTAAAACAAAATTACATGGTACACTTAAATAATATTAAAGATAAAGAAACTGTAAGAGTTAATAAGAAGAAAATTATGATACTAGGAGGCCAACAGTGTGTAAATCTGGCTTCCTCACTAATACGTTTCCGTATAAACAATAAATATGAAAAATATGAAATCTCTTCCTATGTCAAGCCGCATGTGATGAATTATTAAAAACGTTCAATAACATAAAATTTAGTGTTGATGATAAAATAATTTTATGTATAGGTGAGCATGACAGGAATCCATATAAAATTTTATTGGAACTTGGCTCTTTTCTAAAGTATCATAGTGAAGCAACCATAATCGTATGTAGTGTTTTCTATAATAAATTCTTAAATGAAATAAAACTAAATAGAATGTTGCAAATTGCTTGTCAGAACTATAAAAATTGTATTTACCTAAACTTAGCGAATAATTTCGTTACAAAAAAACAATACATAAGTAATTTTTGTTTTAAAATAAATATGCTCATTGACACAATGTATTACAAAACAAAATATCTGGTACCCGGAAATAAAGAAATATTGTTTAATGGCAATGGTATTGTAAGTAGTAATTTAAAACAAAAAAAGGTACGTAACATATTGTACTACTTCAAACCAATACCTAAAACAACAAGCAATATTTGCACAAAAAACAATAATTCTATACTAACAACTAATAATTCGAATGATAACATGAGCCAAAATGATGACAAAAAAGCTGACGATATATTTTTTCGAGCCCAGTAACTACGTAAATATAATGCACCAAAATATAGCTGGTATGTTAAATAAAAAGGAACTGCTAAACGTAACTATAAATGAACTATCCGAAAATAATAAATTTGTAGATGTATTATGCCTATCAGAGACGTTTGTTAGTTGTGAAGACGTCTCAAACATTAGTCTAACTGGTTACAAAGCCGTATCTGCCTTTTGTCGGTCTCGACAAAAACGTGGTGGAGTTTGTATTTTACTCAAAAGTGACTTAGAAGGTATTAAATTTGACGCTGTTGATGAACTAAGCACAGAATACTCATTCGAATGTTGTGGTTTAAAAATACCGCTCTATAAACTAATTATAATCTGTATCTATAGGACCCCGAATTCAAACATTAATGAATTCCTAAATAAATTTGACATGCTATTGTATAAATTAAGGACATGGGACACAAGTAAAATTGTTATAGTGGGCGACTTTAATATTGATATTTTAAAAAATACAAAACCGAAAAAGGAGTTTACTGACCTACTTCAAAACTATAATTTTTATAATCATATATCTAAGGCCACAAGACAAAAATCGTGCATAGATCTATGTTTAAGTAATGTTAAAGATGCTATAGGCGCGGTAGAGCCCTTGGGATTATCAGATCATGATACTGCACAGTTTATAAAAATACAAATAAAAAATAAATTATTATCACCATCGCTTAATTAAATATTTAAAAGAGATTTTAATAATGAAAATATTAATAAATGTAAAAACTATGTAGGAAATTTAACTTGGTCATCCATTTATGCGTCCTCAAATCTAGATGATGCATTCAATGGATTCTATGACATTATGACAATGATATATGACCTGTTTTCCCACATTGAAATGTGTTATAAAAAGAAATGAATCAAGAATTAAATGGTTGACTAGGGGAATTAAAATATCATGTATAACTAAACGCAAATTACGACTTAAATATTACAAAAATAAAAGTACGGAAAATAGAAATAGATTTAAAAATTACTCTAAGATTTTAAAAAAGTGCATTGATTTGGCTCAAAAAACAAGTAATAATAGATTTATCACAAACTCAAATAACAAGTGTAAAGCATCATGGGAAATAATTAGGGGTAATAAACAAATTGGGGAATCTAAAATTATAAATGAAATTGATTTTAATAACACAATTACAACAAATCCTATAAAAATTGCTAACATATTTAACGATAATTTTATAAATGCCTCATCAACAAATCAAATAAACAAAAATAAGTATAAAATTTCAAGCAATACAAAACAAAACGAAAATAGTATTTTTCTAGTACCCACTGATGAGAAAGAAGTGACATCTACAATAAAATCGTTAAAAAATTCCAATTCGACAGGTTATGATGAAATCTCCACGAAGATACTAAAAAATTGCGTAACTGAATTAGCTCCCATATTAACTTATCTCATAAATCTATCCTTTGAACAGGGTACATTTCCAACAAAATTAAAAACCTCTGTAGTTATCCCACTATTTAAAAGTGGAGATAAAAATAATATTAATAATTATAGGCCCATAACACTTGTGCCCGTCATTTCAAAATTATTCGAAAAAGTTATGTACAAACGCCTTATCTCATTTCTTAATAAATATAATATTATTACACAGGAGCAATACGGTTTTCAGAAAGGAAAATCTACTGCTCAAGCTTGTTTTTCTCTAATAAGGGAAATAATCGACTATGTAGACAACAAAAAACCAGTTACAGCACTTTTTTTTGATATGAGCAAGGCCTTTGACCACGTAAATCACGAGAAACTTTTAATTAAATGTGACTATTACGGCATTCGAGGTCTAATGAATGGCTAAAAAGCTACCTCTCAAATCGTTTACAATATGTAAAAATAACTAGAGTCAACAATAAACACGAGACCGTAAGTGTTAGCTCTGAATGTAAATGCAATACCAAAGGGGTCCCTCAGGGAAGCATCCTAGGCCCTCTACTGTTTATTATTTATATAAATGACCTGCCAGGTGTTACCGCCTATAATTGTAGACTATTTGCTGACGACATTTCCATTGTAATTAATTATTTAAATGACTTGACATATAATATAGAAATAAATAATATATTGAATGACGTAATCGAATGGTTGAACTCTAATAATCTAAATGTAAATTTAAAAAAAACAATGTATATGCAGTTTTATAACAAGAAGGGTAAGGGAAGAGACCTATGCGTAAAATATAACAATTATATACTAAAAGAGGCTAAGACTGTGAACTTTTTAGGTATAACTATAGACAATAATTTATCATGGCAACAGCATATTGACAAAACTTGCAGAAAAGTAAATCAGTATGTTTTTGTCCTTAGACAACTACATAAAACAGCCACTGCCGAAACAGCGTTAATGGCTTATCATGCTTTCATAATGTCTACGCTTCGATACGGCCTGATTATTTGGGGGAACTCTGTTGACATAGCACGCTTATTTGTTGGACAGAAAAAATGTATCAGGGCTATTTGTGGAGCTCATCCAATGGAATCATGTCGTCCCCTTTTCAGGAAATTAAAAATTCTTACATTACCAAGTTTATACATATATGAGATGAGCATATTTGTTAAAAAACATATGTCAGATTTTTATACAAAAAAGTGTCAGGTACTAAAAAGAAACACAAGATACCCCAACCAATTAGTCTTACCAAATTCAAAAACAACATTTGCTGGCAAGGGGTGCTACAACATGTCAGTAAAAATTTACAACAAATTACCTACAGATATAAAAGAACTTCCTTTAACATTATTTAAGAAAAAACTATATAACTGGTTAACAAACAAATGTTACTACTCATTGAATGAATTCTTGTAATAATGAATCAATGACATTAATATAGATACTTAATATACAAAATCATTTAAAAGACATACCTAATTATTTTAACCATTTGACATAAACTTGACACTGGACTTTAGTGTATTTTTATTTTATTTTTATTAATTGACATAGTAAGTAGCAGTAGTATCTAGTATAGTGTTTGGATATTTTCATTTTCTTGACTTAATATATTGTTATGACATAATAATTTTAGCCATTGACCCCGGATTGTATTGTATTTAGATTCTTTTTCTCTTTTTATTTCATAATATTACTATGACATAATAATTTTAACCACTTGACAACGGATTGTAATGTATTTAAATATTGACATAGTTATTAGTAATAGTACATAATAATTTAGTGTTTAGAATTTGTTATTATATGTTATTGACTTGCTTTAAATTCTAATGTATGTATTGGTAATTGGTATTATATAATAATGCGTGACTCATGAATAATTATGGAGCCATTGTTTGCCTAGACATTATTAATTATTTATTGTAGCTTGTAGTATTGCTTATATCCTCCAGCAATCTCCAGCTATACAGGGTGCTGAAAAAAAAAATAGATCAGCTGATTTTACAGGATTAGGCTTTCTAGCTGTTAATGGGTAGCGTCTATAGGTACCACATCTGTACTTACCTTTAATGTATGCACCTTGGACTGTGAAGTAATTGCCGGATGTCGAGACATACAACTTATTCATACAACAAATTGTTGTTTGGCAATCTACATCCTTCTGTAATTCTAATTATTATTGTAGGTAATGTTAAAATATTGTGCCAATACCACGTTTTTTAGGCCTTGATGTCAAAAATATAACCTCACAGCTGAGTTTCTTTTTTGACAGATGATACGTCAAAACTCTGCTGTAGACAGGACATTTTACAGAAATACCTCTTCTTTTTAATATTTGTAGTACATAGACGTAAATGAGTATGTTATTTAAAAGCGATAAAATATTTTCTTTTCCAATCTACATAATCTTTATTAAAAGATACTTTTGTAAAAATGACATTTGCACGCTTCATAAAGCATAATGTTTGCCACTAATGTAGTTTCTAGTTTAAGATCTTTTGTAACCAACATTCTATGCAAATAAACATCATTATCATTATTATCATTATCATGCAAAAAAGTACGCTACTTTTCGACAGTATCAAACGAGTCGTCGCGACGACTAATCTATACTGACAAGAAGTAAAGTACTTTTTTGCTTGTGTGTGCGTGAGAACGTGTGTAAACTTGAAAAAACGTAGTTTTTTAGGTCTAAACAAACGCCATGCGCTATCTTGGTTTTTTATTTGATCTGAGGTTATTATTATTTAAATGGATGGAGCCTTAAAAACGTAAACTGTGCCTCTAGTCAAGATGCGTTCGATAATTTCGATGGCGAACTTCGTAATCAAAAATGTATGGGATTTGACATAAGTCATCGATAAGTGACATGTCGTTTGCGATGCCTTATGTCAAATCCCATACATTTCGTTTTCGAAATTCGCCGTCGAAATTATACGAATGCATCTTGACCAGAGACCCTGTGCAAGCGTCGGACCCCTACGCGGACCCAGGGCGAGGGGTGCGACGGATTTCCCACTTTTTTTTATTTTTCGAGATTATATCGATAAATTGTTGCTAAAACATAGGCATGTGACATATATTTAAAAACGAGAATAAATTGCCTAGATGACTACGTTACTGGAATTTTAAAAATATTAAAGGAATACGAGCTATCTTGATGTGAACACCATGTGTGTGCAAAAAACCCTTAAGCGTCGCGCGGCAGTATACGGCAGAAGGCATGCGCGTTTGTTTTTTTTTTTTGATTTTCATGGATAAATCGTTAATAAAACCTTGGCATAGTATATATATTTTTGAAACTAGAGGAATTATTCTACACAGTATAAAAAATATTCAAGAAATATAAAGTACATCATGCAAAATATCAAATAAGATTTCACTAGGAATGAAAATTTTTGTATTGGTTTTTGAAGCTAAATTAAGACAAAAATCTAAGACATACAGACTAAAGTTATTATTTAATTAGTTAAATGTATGTTTCAATAACGATTTATATAAAAAGTTTTGAGATCTGTAAATAAAATGTCACTTGCCGCCCGTCGGCACGCGACGCTTGAGAGCACTTGAGAGAATTGCAAATGTCAACTGATTAGTTATAGATTAAGAGCTATGTTTTAAAATTTTTTAATATACAGGCCAAAAGCCCAAAAGCCCAAAAGGTTTAAAGTCTGTAGAACAATAATAAATATTCGTAAAAACTACAGACTATCGACCATATAGTTTTAAATCGTACGGTACGGATTAGTCGACCTTCTCAAAGGCGGGTCCCGCCGCGCGACGCTTGCGAGGGTAAAAACAAAGGCTGGTCCCGCCTTTCGACGCTCAGGAGGATAAGTCCCCTTTTAAATTTGGCTAAAATTTTAACTATTTCTCTACTCAATCTTCCGTTCTATTCAATGGAAGAGTCAGTTTAATTTTTTATTTAAAAATAATAATTTCACCCTTTTTAGTGATATATTTTGTTAAATTATTATTAATATATCTTAAGAACGTTTAAAATAAACGATCGAATGTATAATTATTATTGAATACGCGCTAAGATTCCATTAGGTATTGTAAATAAGATGATGATGATGATTACTGTAAGTTAGTGGCATATGCTTGTAGTTCTTTGAACAATGCCGAAATTTCCAAACGCGTATCTTTAAAGACTGAAGAGTTCTGTTCAGGCTTTTGGATCCAGAGTATACCTACATTGGTAAATCTTATTTTTTGGTAGAATATGCTTATGTTACTTCAGGAAAAGTCTAAATCTTTTCCTGAAAAAATTATGTGTCCATATAAATTTTGAGTAGTTCCCTCGATTCCACATGGATCCCATCAACAAGTTTCCACTTTTGTGACTAAAAGAACAATTTCAAATTATACCCTTCACAACAACAAAATAAATTTGCAAATAGGTTTATAAACGGCAGAGTAATATTCAAAAATCTCCGTATTGGTGTAAAATACTATGAGAAGTACCTTTTATATGTGATGATGTATGGTGTGATGGTGGTGGTGATGATGATGATTACTCTAATTGGTATATGCTTGCAGTTCTTTAAACAACGCCGAAATCCCCAAACATATATCTATAAGGAGTCAGGAGTTCTGTTCTGTACTTTTGGATCCAGGGTATATCTTGGAGCAAAATCTTATTTTTTCGTAGCATATGCTTGGACTACTTCATAAAAAGTTAAAATCACCATATGTATCCATATAAATTTTGAGGAGTTCTCTCGATTCCTCATAGATACCATCATCATGTCACCATTTTTTTCAAAACGGGACCAACTTGGGATTATACCCTTTATATAAAAAAAAGAATTTTGAAAATCGGTCCACAGACGGCGGAATTGTGGTCTAACAAAAAAAATAAAAATATATACAGCCGAACGTATAACCGCCTCCTTTTTTTTGGAAGTCGGTTAAAAAGGTAGCTTTTTGCACACATTCCTCTGCTTTGACTATGCCAAATGTCATACTCTGTACCATCTGTACTTAAAGGTTTTGTTTCACGTAGAAATATTTCTACGTGAAAACTGAAAGCTTGATCGGGAAAATACCAATACCAAAATTGCATACGTAATGGTGTAGGTAATGTACAGCCAGTTGTATTTTATTTTAATGTTCCCGGTGACTTCGTACACTCAAGAAATATACCGGGAATGTACCATAAATAAAATTTAATAAGCTGCTGAAAGTATTCTGTGTTAATTCTGGATAAACTACTACCATACCAAATTTCTTCAAAATTCGTTACGTAGTATATTGCATAAAAAACTTTTTTAATAAAATTAAGTAAAGATTTCTTTGTAGCCGTTAATTAGTATTTTTACGATTTCGAAAATCTTTTGAATGGGATGACCTTATTAATTGGCAATTGGCAGTAGGCGCGTGGACTTTAAACTTAATAAAAATAATTTGGATTGTGATCACCCAGCCTAGTTGGGACCACGACAGTTTGAGAGAGAGATGAGTTAGCAGTACGGCCACGAAGCCATCGAGCTTCTTACATGTTCCTCATAGAATCATTACACTTTATCAAGGTATTACCTAATCTAGTAAATCAAATATCCGTTTCTTCTATAGCATTTTATATTATGTTATTCTTTAGATTGATAAAACCTTTTGAAGGTATGGACCATAGATTATTATATGCTACAGTACTAAATCTATGGTATGAACCGATTGAATTGAAATACCTGCTCAAAATTTGTAAGTTGTAAGTAGAGTACCTACGGCTTTCACGCGGTTAGGGTTAACCGCGGGTACTCTACCCAAAAATTTTTCCGCAATAAGAAGTGAGTCCTATGTGTTTATCCAAAGACTAAACTACTACGGTAACAAATTTTATAAAAATCTCTTCCGTAGTTCCTGAGATTAGCACGCACAAACGTACAGATAAACATAAATCTTAAAAGTTTTGGGTTAAAAACTAAAAACCTATATATTCAACACAAATAAATTAAATATTACATACAGCCTCTTTTTAATATAATACATCTATGATATACAACAACGAAAGAGAAAGAAATTTAATTATACACTCAATATTCTACTCAAATGGTTATAATAAATATATGTATTATGAATATATTAAATGCAGCAATCGCAAATATCTAAGTGCCTAGTTTTTCAAAGAGTAAGATTTTCATCAAATTTAACTTTCGAATTTTAATTTTCAACATGATGACAATATATTTTTATGTCAAAATAAAAATAAAGCCCATATTAATATATAATAAATGCTTCGATCAAATAGGAAATTAATTCGTATTTGAAAGTAAATTGCTAACGACAAACTATTACTCAAAATGATTAGTATAAGACCTATTTTTACGGTGGGCGCCAAAAGTGGAAACAAAATTTACGCATATATATACGAGTTTCATATAAAAAGTGTAGTAAGGCGGTCCTAGGATCTCAGGCTATATTCAATTTTTATCTAAACCGATTTACTTGCAACTACGAATCCAGTAAATGTTTAAATTGTAAAGACTAAATCGATCGATCGTTTGTGAGTGGGAGCTTTAAATCGCTCCCAAACAACTTTCTTTCCCTTTTTTAACCCCCCGACGAATTTCAATAAACTATGATACATGAATTCCATAAATTCTGTTATATAATGTTTGTGCAAAATATGAAGTAGATTGGACCAAGGAATCACATTGCCCCAAACAAACTTTTTTCCCCCTTTTCACCCCTTTAGGAGTCGAATTTTGAAAAATCCTTTCTTATCGGATGCCGCATTATAAAGAACAAGCCCTGCAAGTTTCAGGTCTCTAGGATCAGCGGTTTAGGCTGTGCGTTGATCCGTCAGTCATTCAGGACAAAGGATTTTATATGTATAGATTTGAAGAGTTTGAGACGCTTTAGGGGCAAATTACACATAAACGAAACGATATGAGACGCAGCGCTGCATTTTTAAGAAAACTATTCTAAATTAAACTTTATTCATTACACAAGAAGATATCGAATAGCTATCTTTAAATGCTTTGCCGCGTCGCGTTGAGTATCGTCTCGCAGTGTGACGATACGCGACTCGAAACCCTTATCGTTTAGCTTGGCCCGACTAAAATTAAATGGATAAAGAATATTGGGAAAATCAGCATCTACCCCATAACAGTATTAACAAAATATGCTCATACATAGGGCCGGATTTAGGAGAGGGCAACCGGAGTTACAGCCCTGGCCTCCACAAAAGAGGAGCCTCCACAGTAGAGACATAAGAAAAAAACTGCTCAAAAAGAAAAAGCACAAGACGTAAATCTAAATAAATAATTCGTTTATTTTCAGTATACTTTACAAACATTACCTCTTCTGTCCCCCTAAACTAGGCGAAGCCTGTCCTATCTATCACCGAATCATCCGCCTTTATCCCAGAGGCCAGTGGTCGACCAAACATGTAATAGACGTGTGTTAAATAATAAAATAATCGATACTTGGTTTCACAATAAATTATTTATTGGAAAACTCGACTGAAAAAAAATACAATTTTAATAATTATTTAAAATAATAATTTTGGGCATAATATAATATATGATCTACTTCGTGTGTGAGTCAATTAATATATAAGTGGCATAACATTTTGTCGTGGCAGAAAAATTGAGGGTGGCTAGAAGTAGTGGCAAGCTAGCCTCCACTCCTTTGATGCCCGAGGCCTCTAAACTTCTATATCCGGTACTGCTCATACAAATTTGATTTAGCTTGAGGTAGCTTGGTAGCTGAGGTAGCTTGCAAATGCAAAGGAGGTTCATGGTCGTCTCGGCGGTCCCTGGAAAAATCATTTTTTTTTAGTTATTTCTAGCTACTTTACTCCGTGGTATCTCTCCTGTCTAATTGGCCCATTCGAAGTATGGCTCACTAAGCTAGGCCACATCTTGCATCTTCAGGAGCCAAGGATTAAGTAACTTGTTCAGCTAAATGTAACGAATTATTTAAAAAATTGCAAATATGCATAATTACGAAACATTACAAAGAATTAATACAGGCTGCTCTCATTACTAATTTATAATAAAAATTTAAAAAAATAATATAATATATATTCTTCTATGATTTTAGTTTTATTTTATTAAAATATAAAAATAAAATAAAGCAAATTTTAGTTTTAGTAGGTGATAGAATAAATATATAAAAATATATTTATTATTAGATATCTATTTTAAGACTAGAGGACGACCTGTAAACAAACTTGTAATTGTATATGATGAAAAATTTCCAATAAATTTATTCATCTACACTAATATTATAAAGAGGAAAACTTTGTTTGTATGTTTGTTTGTTTGTTTGTTTGTAATGAATAGGCTCAAAAAGTACTGGACCGATTTCAAAAATTCTTTCACCATTCGAAAGCTACATTATCCACGAGTAACATAGGCTAAATTTTATTTTGGTAAAAAATAGGGTTTTTTAAGATATTTGGGTTTTTCGGACACAAGGTGTAAAAAATCAACCAGAAAAGTTACTTATTTTGCGTACGCTGCCTAAACTATAAAAGATAGAATCATATAATGTTCTAATTAATTGTCGATCTTATAAATATCTACAAAAAAGTCCGCGACACACTATACCTATCTATGTCGAGTGAGGTACAACAACCATTTTTTTATTTAGAAATCTTGATATTTTTTTTGGACTACATTTAAACGCGTTTATTTTACTCATGCTATTAATCCTTATCAAAATAAATTATTTCATCATTAAGTACAGTTTATGTAGATAATATTTGGTCTTTGAATGATTAAAATTGGACGTTTGGTTTTGAAGTTATGGCGAAATTAAAATATTACGATTTTGTGCTGCACGGCCCGTTGCGAAGTGGGTGACATTTTGTAGTATTAGTATCAGTATTGTACCCGTGCGAAGCCGGGGCGGGTCGCTATCATTTATAATTACAATAAAATTGCGAGGAAAAATTTAGGTTCAACTTATAAACTGCCCACATAATTGTTATATTATAATCATATATTTTTATGTATGCATAAGTTTCACGCTTATCGAATTAAAATTATATTTAAAACCTAAGGTATAACTTAAATGATTTTGTACATTAGGTAATTACTTACTTCAGAAAACTACTGCTCAATTAAAGTGCCCAAAAACTAAGACAATAAGAGCCCAAAACTGAAACCTGAAAACGAAATTTCATAAGTCGCACAACATTTTTACGGAAATCCAAAAACGTAATATTAATATTTAATAACTTAATCATAGTACACTAATTTTATTTCGAACACATGAATTTTAGAATAACTACGTAGTACCGATTTATACAAGTCCTTTTTAGGGTTCCTTGATATACAAGGAACCATTATATTTTCACTCTGTCCGCCCGTCTGTCTATCTGTATGTCCGTCTGTCCGTTCTACCTTATCATAAAATATGTTTATTTTAATAAAATTATAAATACAAATGAATGAAATTTGGTACAGTTATGGATTGTGGATCTCAGTTTCGGCAGCACAAAATAATAATAATTTTGGTTTTTGGATGAAAATTTTGGTGTGGAATATCGTTGAATAGGTCTTGTAAAATAAAGGCAAGGTTTATACATAACTTATTCTACCGGCCATTTTCGGGTAGTCGACCTCCAAAGTGGTTGTAAGTTGGTCCTTCCTCTGGCATTTCTAAACCATAGGAGATAGAAACTCGTGAGTTATGCTGATAGATCATGCTTAAAACTCTTTAGGAAAAATTTTTTGAGCGAAATCGGACAATTACTTTTGAAGTAATTCAGAGAAACTCGTTTGACATAATATTGTCCTGACATGCAGGTTAGGTATTATTAATAACATTCACCCCCTAACGGGACGCTTATTGATTTGACTCACTTACCAAACATACACGTATGTTTTCACTAAATCAACATAATATTTTGAAACATATTATGTTAGTACAATTTCAATAATATTATTATTTATATTACTACTTATGTTCTTCACTGTTAATATAAAAACATATTAAATTCCCCTCCGATCTCCTCCGCGACCTCGCCAACGCGCTGAAACCGGAGATCGCGGGTTCGAATCCCGCTAGTGAACAAAAAGTATTATTTGTTCCTGGGTCATGAATGTGTATTAAATAGTAGCTAATGCCCGCGGCTCCGCCCACTAAAATATAGCCTATGTTTTAATCCAGAGCCTAAACTACTACCATACCAAATTTCATCAAAATCCATTTAGTTGTTTTTGCGTGAAAGAGAAACATCCATCCACCCATTCATCCATGCATCCATCCATCCTCACAAGCTTTCACATTTATAATATTAGCTACATATGTATTAACTCTTATAAAATAAAAATCTTAAATATTAATATATATATAGTACAAAAGTATTACTTAAATATATTTCCGTAGTCTGGTACCCGTAGCACAAGTTCTTCGAGAATATATTACTGGACCAGATTGACGTGGTGTAAAAACGTTCATAGGATAATAAATTATTTGTAAGCACACTCTGTTTATGCAACAATATAATTGAATTGCTCACAAAAATTTTATTAACAAAATACTTTACGTTCTTTTATTAACTAGCAAATTTTTAAAATTTAGGAATGTTTATTTATAAATATTATATAATGTTAGTATTTCTACTGTTAGCATATACTTGAACGAGGGAAGGCTACGTAGAACAAAGTATTCTGCAAGTAAGTGCGATTTGTCTTTTAATTAATAACTTTGAAAACTATATTTTTACCCGACTGCGCGACGCAAAGGAGTGGTAATGTGTTTATCAGCCTATGTATGTATGTTTGTATGTTCCTTTGAACCACTATACAGACCAAACGCCTGGGCCGATTTTTATGATTCGCACGTCAATCGATTCCTCTTAGTCCGGCAAGTGTCACTAAAGACATGACGTTAGTGAAAATTCAATATGGCGACTACTGGACGCCATATTGTAAATATGATAAAATGAAAGTCAACAAACTATATCAAGTGGGGTATCGTTGAATAGGTATTTAAAAATCATTTTTAGTTTTCTCTCAACATTTTTCGATTCGACTGACCGTTTAGGATCTATATCGATTTAAAGTTGCGTAACAACCATTCTCACATTCCAGTGCAATTGTGATGTAGTACTAATGCAAGGTAATCCAGTCTGGAAAATAGCTAGCTAGGTACTCATAACTAAAAAGTATAAAATAAAAAATAATAATTAAAAAAATTTAAAAACCCGACTGCGTAAAAAGTGAACCAAACTATGTACATAATGAAAAACTGAAAAGAAAAAAACAAGCACTTAGATGTCCGGTGGTCTAGAAAATAAAATATAATCTATTTCATGGAACATAACAACTGAACAGTCAGGATCCATTATTCGAAAGCCAATCTAATTTTTCAATGGACACTGACTGTTTAGTTGTTATGTTCCATTATTAGATTAAATTTTATTTTCTTCAATAGTATTCATTCAAAAATAGAATAGGGGATCGGACTACACCTGAAATATTTAGTTTCATTAATATATTCAGAAATATTGAGGCATTACTACTTGGTAAATGTAAAAAATTGTATTATTTTATGTGTAGTTTACTAATAAAATACATTTAAAAAGTACCAAAAAAGATTATTTTTTTTTTGCGAAATTGGTAATTAAAACGTACATCATTAGTTTACTCACATCATATACATAAACATTCATTATGGTAAGTATGAACTTAAACGCACAAATATGGGAGATATTTACAAATATATTCCGGCGGCCATATACTTCATATACTACCTACAAATGACGTCATTTGTAGGTCGACTTTAGTATGGAGCGTTTTTAGGAGGCTCGCGAATTTTTTTATACAAATCGCTGTACCTTTGAAAATATTGACTTTTGATATACGGTTTCTTCTGAGAAGTTACTCATATTTAAGAGTACTATTCATTTATGCAATAAAAAGAATTAGTCCGATGGCCTATTCTAGACCACCGGACATCTAAGTGCTTGTTTTTTTCTTTTCAGTTTTTCATTATGTACATAGTTTGGTTCACTTTTTACGCAGTCGGGTTTTTAAATTATTTAAATTATTATTTTTTATTGAAAACAGAGGATCAATTCTGCTAAATAAACCCAACATTAATGCAATTACAATTAAGTCCCGATACGCTAAAACTGTCAAACGGTATTCTAGTAGGTAAACGTTAAATCAATGTGAAACGCGCTCTGATTGGTCGAAACTTCATAAAATCAGTTCATGATAACATCTCTTCATTTGCAATACAATCAAAGTAAAATTAAAGTCTACTTTAAATACGAGAATTGAGGTTCAGTTAAAATACTTTGATAATATGGAGTTTACCCCATAGTGCCATCGTAAATCTTATTATACCTAATTAACGTTTAAAAATTAATTATGGACAGCTTAAATCATCTCTAGAGAGTTTATTTTAATCGAATCGAAATCGGCTAGGAAAGGATGATGACGACATATTATTTGTTTATTTTTCCAGTAGATGAGCCCATTTTACTAGTCAAGTCATTATAACTCCTAAAGTAACAAAGTTGTACAAGCCGTTTTAATTTTCCTTTAAAGTTTATTACATAGATTACTATCATTAATGAGCTACAAAAAATTCGCTTCAAATTGTCGAATATCTCGCAAATGGATAACTAAATCAAAAAAGCGTCTTAGCAATTACTCAATGTTATTAATTGGCCTATCTAATGATACTCCACACTATGAAGGGGTAGACGCGAGAAAAAAAGTCATCCCCACTTTTCACGTAAAAAAATAACATCCCCACTTTACGAGTAGGGAGAAGGAACCCAACATTTTTTTTTGTGATTTTGTAATAGAAAGTTTTAGTTTTTTAGCACAAACTGTTTGGACGGTTAGCTGAAGAGTACGGACATCCGTCCATCTTCAGTGTCCAAGCCATGATAAAATTATCCTTTTAAAATTATATTATGAGACATGAACTACGGGACCCTAAAATAAACTCTCTAGAGGTGATTTAAGCTGTCCATAATTAATTTTTAAACGTTAATTAGGTATTTTTTTATCAAATACAATAGTTAAATATAAAAGATTGATGCTGGGAGTCGCGTGAAAATGATTGTGAATTTTTAAATGAAATCAAATTTCGAAGCAAATAGAGCAACTTTACTTAGGTACGATTTACGAAGTGGCACTCCGAATTTAAAAAATGTGTTCGAACTTCAAAATTATAACATAGATATTTTTCGTAGAAAATAACTATTATATAAAAGTGCAATAGATTCAAGCCTGGAATGAAAAAATACGTTGGGTATTTTTGTCGATTTTATTGTATTAAAAAGTTAAATAAAACAACAAAATAACTATAATGCAATCATTTTATTGTATTTTAAAGAAAATAAAATACATCAGTAAGGCTACATTCCCACGAGTAGGTGTTGACATTGGCGAGCATGAGATTGTGAGCGCTGGTCGCAAGGGCAACAAAAAAGTAGCCGTTACGCCGAGGATAATGTGCGCCCCTCAAGGCCTAATTGTCGTTAGATTTTCAAAAAAAACTTTACGTGACAATATCCTAAAGGCAGCACGGGTTCGTCGCGGAGTTGATACATCTGGACTCGTGGACGGTGAACCTCGTCGTATATATATAAATGAGCACCTAACAAAAGTCAACCGCACTATTTTCCACCTTGCCCGGGAGGAGGGACGTCGCAACAACTGGCGGTATGTCTGGACGCGTGGCGGGAGTATATTTGCCAGACATGATCCAGGTTCAGTGGTGCACCGCATACGAACAGAGAGCGACTTAAAACTGGTTTTTGGAGTCTCATCTGTTGGCCCACACCTTTAGACCTACTATTGTCATACACTGCTCGCACACAATATTAATGATTATATTTTGGTCTCTAGACAAATTTAAATTTTTATATTTTATTGTATACTTCTCCAGGCATCATCATGACATTTAGTCAAAAGTGCCTGATGCTCAATCGACCGGCCGTTCGTAGTTACTGATAAAAATTAATCCCCTTTTCTGAAATGATGTTTAAGTTGACACACAGTGTATAATAATGATGGTGATGGGACTAGCGCGTGTTCAAAGGTATATTTGTGTAAAAGACTAAGAGAAGTACCTATTTCATCATATGATTATGTATGGTGTGACGATGGTGGTGGTGATGATGATTATTTAATAGTAAAACATGCTTGCAGTTCTTTAAACAATGCTGAAATTTCCAAACGTGTATATTTAAAGCTCTGTTCAGTCCTTTTGGATCCAGGGTATACTTTGGAACAATATTTCACTTCTTGGTAGCTGTAAATGTTCAAAGAAATCGATATCGGTGTAAAAGACTATAAGGAATACCTATATCAACGTAATATCATGATGTATGGTGTGATGATGGTGGTGGTGATAGTAATTTAATATATGTTTAATAGTGATATGCTTGTAGTTTTATATATAATGCTGAAATTCCCAAACGTGTATCTTCAAAGACTGAGGTGTGCCATTCAGTACTTTTGGATCCATGGTATACCTTGGCACGCCATTCAATTTTTTGGTAGCATATGCTCAAGTTACTTCAAAAAAAGTCAAAATCACAATAGGTGTCCCTATAAACTTTGAGTATTTCTCTCGATTCCTATGGATCCCATCACTAGGTCTACCATTTGGTGACAATGGGATATTATAATATTTTGCAAATCGGTCCACAAACAGCGGAGTAATCGCGTATTATATATATATTGTCACCGTAAAATTGTGAAAACCGTTAGATTGTAATATTACTAGAGATATTTTAATATGCCGACATATTGTCAAATAAAAATTTCTATTGTAATTGTAACATTTACCGTGCCGATTGGTTAAACTGCATGTGCCCCACGCCGCCATATTTGTTCGGTTTTTCATAATAATAATTATAACGAAAAATAATGCGTACAATTGTAAGGAGAAATTTTTATTTGACAATCTGTCGGCATATTATAATATCTCTAGTAATATTACAATCTAACGGTTTTTACAATTTTACGGTGACTTAAACAAAAACATAGACACGAATTAATAACCTCCTCCTGTGTTTTGGAAGTCGGTTGAAAACCGGCATTCTATGTAATACAACAGATCATTTTGTAGCTCAAAACAACTTTTTTCAGATATCAACCCATCCATACACTATGAAGGCCTTCCTTCTACTCCCGTTCGTTGCTGCCGTGGTCCTGGCGTACGGTGACGTTGACGACAACTTCGATTTTGAGGCCATGGTCAAAGACCCGGTTGCTCTGAAGAAGAACATGGACTGTTTCCTGGACGTGGAGCCCTGCACGCCTACCATGGCGAAGTATAGAAGTACGTTCTACCATTCGTTCTAATCAGCATACTATAATTATACACACACCGATTTCGGTGAAGGTGTTCGGGTTCATTGAAACTAGGCCAGCTACGCAGGAGTTATTTTATAGTATCCATGTGTGTGCGCAGTACACAACAGCACTCTCTCTTCCTTTACTCTCGAATCCTAGTGGGACGAATAACCTACACGACTGGCGAGATCGGGCGCTAGTCCGACTTTTCGGTAGCCCATCCGTTTCATGGATCATCTTTCTTGTCAGACAATCAGTCTGCATTTTCCTAACCAAACTTGGAAACAACATGTTTTGATGTTTCAACGCGGAAATCGAACCCACGACCTCCGAGTCTAGAGCCAATCTCTAAGCCACTGGCCCATGGAGGCTGTATGTACATTGTACATGTCATGTCAGCATACTATATTCATACTATCGACCAATACCTTTCTCAGGCGGTAAGGACCTCTACTTACTATCATACAATATTTACTAACATCGTAGTTGAAGATGTAAGTGGGTCAGTTCAAAACGCGACGATACGCGGCGCTACACGGCGCTGTATATTTAAAAGAACTTTTCAAAATTGAACTTTATTCAATACACAAAAAGATACACGTTTCATATGACATCTATACATGTATACTAATATTATAAATGCGAAATTGTGTCTGTCTGTCTGTCTGTTACCTCATAACGCTTTAACCGCTTAACCGATTTTTATGAAATTTAGTATAGACATACTTTCCCTTTTCACATTTAATTAGGATATTTTTATCCCAAAAAAGTAGTGTTCCCGCGGGATAATGTATTTACGTGGGCGGAGCCGCGGGCAAAAGCTAGTTAGTCTTACTGCACATGCGCTGTGCAGCGAGATGCCACTTTACATTCGAACTCTTACAACGAAACGTTTTTTTCTTCTTGTGAATAACGCTTACAACGTTCGCGTGGCACCAAGTTTGCCCCATGCCAGCTGTTTATATTATTCCTCCTATTGGATAACTTTCGCGTGGCACCAAGTTTGCCCCATGCCAGCTGTTTATATTATTCCTCCTATTGGATAACTTTCGCGTGGCACCAAGTTTGCCCCATGCCAGCTGTTTATATTATTCCTCCTATTGGATAACTTAGAATATTAATAACTGCTATAACAAGAACTTACCAGTAGGTATTAGAATTAAAATAAAAGCTTAGTTCCTTCTTTATTCATAAGCAACTGCCAATGTAAAGAAAAAGTAATGTGCCCAAGCCAAAAAGGGGCGCGTAGGAAATTAGTGCCAAAAATAAACACCTCGCCTATTTTGGCGTAGTGCCGTGTTACTTCGCCACGTTTCGCCCGTCAGCCCGACCCACTGCATTAGTAGTTTCACATAAATATTCGTAATAATTATAATTTTATGCTCTAGAGTAAAAATGAACAGCCTACATTTTATGCTTCACTGTGACGCGACCTAAAATATGCTTTATATGAAACTGAATGGGAGTAAATTGCGCTTTAGAAATCACAAGTTTAAAACTCAAAAAATTACGGGTCTCTTGTCTCAGATTTAAATTTAAATTTGCCCTATTGGCCCAGATGGATGTCAACTAAGGTTCATCGGTGCAGTTTTCGATATGCGTAGTAACTAGTAACCTAGTATCTGTTATGATTGTAGCAATTTTGTTTCTTCTATGCTTATTTCATTGTAAAAATATAGTCAAATAAAATCACCATAAAATTATACAAATACTCCAAACGGCATACTATGTATGTAGATTGCACAGTACATACTGGTTGGACTACCTTTAATAAACTATAGCAGCTGGAAGACCGAGTTTTGCTCGTAGTTTTAGTTGTACGGAAAAAAAATAATACATATCGCCTAAGTTACAGACTTAGATTTTTGTAATTATTTTTTTATAACTAATTAGGTACATTATATATTTTAAAAAAATCAAAAAATATTAGTCTGACAGAGACCCAAATTTGGCAAGAAAGTAAAAAGTCTAACGCTTACATAGCTGAGACACGCGCTTTTCAATAGGAGAGCGAAATTACTCATATTATCTTATTACCCAAATATAAAAGAAAAAAATATATCGGTTTTTCACACCCAAAACGCATGGCATACTAGATCTCATGGAAATAGGTACTTAAAGCCGCTTCCGAGATTCTGATTATAATATACAAGAATTGCTCTTTGAGATGTAGTTAACACGCTTCTTATGTACAGACCATGCCCTCGAAGCTGTGACCGACGGCTGCAAGGAATGTAACAAGCTCGAGACCCACACCCTCAGGGTTCTCCTGCAAGGTCTCTTCGACACCTATCCCGACGGCTACATCGCCTTCAAGAACAAGTATGACCCCACCGGCACACACTTCGATTCCCTGTTGAAGAAACTGAAGAACTTTTAATTTTTTCAGTCAAAATATTTATTATTAGGAGTCCGTTTCGAAATCGCCTAGTAAGTGACGAATAGCTTATCCGATAGTTTGGTCGCTGCTTACTTTATACTGAGTGACAGAGACAAAACATTCGGATAAGCTTTTTACAATCGCTTAATAAGTGACGAATCGAACGATTGTGAAAAATGGCCTTTAGTCAAGGATACAAGATGCATTCGATAATTTCTACGGATAAATTAGAAAACAGAATGTATGGGATTTGACATAAATCATCGGTGACATGTCACTCTAAACTATTGTATGCATCTTGAGTAAAGGCCCAGGCCCATTCTACTAAAATAAACTATAGTAGTAATAGAAACAAAATAGTACAAAAATATACAGAATAAATTATTGAAATAGAGAAATGTATCTTTGATTTTGCTTACGGTGTGTATTCCACTGATGTGGTTCCACGCTTTTACAATAGGGAATATGCATAAAACATAAAACTAATTTAAAACATAATAATATGATACTAGACTGAAAAATAAAGGAAATGGCGAAAAAATTTTCAATATATGTTGATAAATGAGAGGTCAAAGTTTTTAATCTATCTCTTTCTAGTTAAACGAAATTACTTATGAACTCTCTATGAAATTCGTGTTAAATGACGTCACGTTACACGTCCGATCTCTCTGTCTAATAGACTACTTTAAACGTTCATATCTTTGTTATTTTTAATACTGATTTTACCGTATGGTTTACCAAACAAGACAGATCTCTATAAAAAAATAAAAAATACGTGCATATTTCCTATTATGTTCATTATTTTTTTTGAGATCGATATCTATCTATGAGCAAGTAAGTGAAACGTATATCGATTCTGCTACAATCTTACAATAATACAGTTTCGATGCAGTCTCGATATGATAAAACTGGAAATGGTAAGTATTCTCAAAAAATGGTATTCTCATAAAAGTCGAAAGTCAGTTTATTTAGACGTTTCATTTATAATTATTCTGGTTAACTTCCTTCCATTATGAAAAGACCTTCTAAGCATTTATCATTCATTGTAGTTACAGAAACAGAATAGAATAAAAGCAAAAACTTTATTCTGTTTTTCTTTCGATGTGACTCTACCTTTTAACAATCTGATCATTCATTTCTTTGAGATCTTTATTTAGACGCTACAGGCATTGATGTATTTATACTGAACGTTGATTCTGCTAATTAAATCCTGCAAAAATACAGTAACGATATGTTAAAATAGCAAAATGGTATTCTCTTAAACGTCAAACGCGTTTTGATTCGTTTAAAGCCCAAAAATCTGTGTGTGACATTAAGACGATTAATTTGTAATTCAATAAAAGTAAAATCAATGTGTAAGTTGACTGCGAGAATCGGGGTTCTGATTGATTTAATTATTTATCTTTCATGACTAGTCTTGGATTTTGATATTACTTAAAGACAGTTTATGAAATATATAATTATTATTCATTCTCATACAAACATATTTACAGAGAATTTTCATTTACTAACGAAATTACCAAGCCAAGCTGTGTTTTAAAGCTGAAATAGAAACATAACACATAAGTGCACAACACAACTAAGTTAGCTTTGCTGCGGTTACCTTTACTAAGAATACTTGACTAAATCTCTACATTCATAAACCTACACCTACATAAACGTACAAATGAAACGACGGTATTTTAACTCCCGACGAAAAAATAGAGGATATAAGTTAGACGTGTTTGTCTGTGACATCATAGCTCCCAAGCGGATGTACCTATTTCTATTTTTTAGGGTTCCGGACCCAAAGGCTAAAAGTGGCACTTCGATATTTATCTGTCCGTCCGTCCATCTATCACCAGGCTGTATCTCGTAAACCGTGATACTTGATAGCGAGATTTCACAGATTTCTGTTGCCGCTATAACAACAAAAACTAAAAACAGAATAAAGTAAATATTTAAGGATGGCTCCCAATTCCCATAAGTATGATAAACGTTATTTTTTAAAGAGAGAGAGAGAGAGTTCTTAGCTTCTTTAAGTAAGTCATACACGCTACTGTCTACCGGAGAGGTTACCTGCACAGAGGGCTTAGCTTAGTGGAGTAGTTGACATTAATGACTATATTTTGACATTTAATTAATCTACTTTAGCTACTTTACATATAAATTTATCTACTTTAGCTGTCAAAAGGGGCCATTTTGTGAGCTATTTTGATTTTTTTTTTCTTTCATGCTCGGGAATAAAGAAATGTTGTTTCGATGCATAACGACCATGCAGCGATCTTGCTGCCTTACAGTAAGACCTATTTTGGTCCGAATGGTAGTAATGTTTGTTCAATCTGTTATTTTGTCGATTCTTCGGTGTTTCTAGGGAGCGCATGCTAAACCTGCTGGTTTGCTTGCGCATATCAGCCAAACGTCGTCGGTAGCGTGTATGGGGACGTTCCGGTGTCCTCGTCTTCAGTTCTTTTTACGATGGTATCGATTGAAACGATGATGCAGTGGCATTTTAGGTCTTTTTTAGGCCAACAACTGACGCGACCTGCGCAGGCGATCGAAATACACACACGCACAGTAGTCAATACACCGTATGGTGTATTGACTACTGTACGTGTACCGTACAAATTGCGTTAGTCAATTAACGAACTTTATTCGCAGGTCCACTTCCTGAGAATGGCTCCGGGTTTGGGGCGAAACGCGCATCGAGTTTTGCAACCTGCATGGTGGTGTGGGGCTTTGCACGATCTTGCTGACATTGTTGCTTGTGTGATGGTGTGTTTGCACGATCTTGTTTCTGAGTATGCAGCAGTGAGGGAGGACGGAGGTGCTTTATACATGCATATGCGTGAACTCACACATTTGCTTGTAGGTTGTAGATATTTTTTCGCGAGAAATTGCTAAATGTTAATTAATTTGTTTCGATATTGCGCCGATCACTTACGTAAGTACCTATTACAAAAAACTACGCAGGTTTTTCACACACACAGGCATACTTGCACAGGTAGACCCTTCCGGGATTTTTATATAAAGTTAGGTATAGGTACCTTGCTTTTTTTGTTTGCAATAGAAATTTACTTCTACTGAAAGATAAAGTTTATCATAGAAACTGAATTGAACTTTTTACACTTAACGAGAATATTTCAATCAGAATTATATTATTATTTACAGAGGAGGCAAAAATCCTCTTTACCCAGAAAGAAAAATAAAGTATGCCCCACTTGCCCAACTAACCTTATGAATGAACTAATATTAGTCTTTGTGGGTCTTTATTTAGGTTTTGTAAAATAAATCTTCAGCACTAAATACTGAAATATCTTAATTAACCTTTAGATTAGGGAACGTACCCATACTACGTGAACACTTTTTACCCAGTTTTTACTACCTCCCCTCCTCGGTGACCATATGTAGTATACGCGGACCCAGGCGGGTCCTCCGGTCAGTCCAACCCTCAGCTCCGATACTGGAGCGTCGAATCAAATGTCAATGTCATATACAGGAATACTTTTTTCATCGGTACAATAAATTTTACCACGTCATTGGTATCGATAATAGAGTACATTAGACAATTATTATTTTTTTTTCATTTCAATTTATTTATCCTATAACCAATCTAATACCGCATGGGCGCACTAACTACAAGGCGTCAACGGGTGCGGTATAAGGTAGGGGGCGGCGGGGTGGGGTAAGCGATCGGCCGCCGGGCGGCACGAGTTGGCAAGTTGGCAACAAAGCATCGATAGATGCGTAATGCATCCAATTTTTATTAGTTTAGCGGATAAGTTCGAGGATTGATAATTTTGTTTTTTTGTTCCAAAGGGGTAGTAACAAAAAACGCTAGTATTTTTTATTTTTGACAACTATTACGTATGTTGATTTGTTATGTTTTCTGCGCGGTACGCAACAGCGCCGAGAGTCAATTTTGGTAAATAAAACCTGCAATAATACAATTACAATCAAGTGTAGATATACGCTAAAACTGTCAAACCGTTATTCTCGTAAACGTTAAAGCAGCGTGAAACGTGTCCTTGGTCCAAACCTCACAAAATCAGTTTATGATAACATGTCGCTTCACTTAAAATACAATCAAAGTAAAATGAAAGTCCACTTTAAATACGAGAATTGAGGTTCCGGTTTAGTCTCTAGAGTCTGAGATTATTATTATTAAATCTATACATCTATACAAATAAATAAAATTGAAGTGTCTGTTTGTAATTTCAAATTAACAGCTTTTCACTTAATTTAGAAAGTATATTCGGTACTTACAATGAAATAGCATTTTTTTTTAATTTTTGTCTGTCCGTCTGTCTGTCTGTCTGTCGGTCTGTCTGTCTGTTTGTTCCGGCTAATCTCCGAAACGGCTGGACCGATTTTCGCGGGACTTTCACTGGCAGATAGCTGATGTTATAAGGTCTAACATAGGCTACTTTTATTTTAGGGTTCCGTTTAAAAAAATAGAGTTCCGTTTCCGTTAGTTCTTTGCAAACGAAGTTGCGGGCATCAGCTAGTTAAATAAATAAAATAAAGTCTCTAAGCTCGTCAGTTTTCAAAGGAATACCTACCTACCTACCAGCTCTACATTCTTAAATAATTATTATAAAGATAAGTCCGCTGTTTCATTATGAAAAGCAAAAGAACAAAGATACAATATCAAACTTGCCCTTTGAAGTTACGCCTTATCCTCGAGTGATACTTAGTCCTATCAGTGTTGAAGAGCCCTTCACATTGCTGTGGGCTTCCTTAAATTTTTGGCGGTTCGGTCAACGCGCTGAATCATTCCCATACGCGTCATATTATGGTAGGGGTGCCTGCGAGAGAGCCTTTGGATTTTCAATAAAAAAGAGATTTAACAAATATAATATTATGTAAGTAAGCAATAGGTATAGGCAAGCATTTAGGAACCATCTATACTAGTATTATAAAGCTGAAGAGTTTGTTTGTTTGTTTGAACGCGCTAATCTCAAGAAGTACTGGTTCGAATTGAAAAAATATTTTTGTGTTTGTGAAGGCTTAAATAACATTACGCTGCGACCGGAGGAGCGAAGCATCAGTGAAAAATGTTGCAAAAACGGGGAAAATTATTCATATTGGACAGATTTTAATGATTTTTTTTTAGTGTGTTCAAGTGGATTCGAGAATGGTTTAGATTTGCAATTAGACCCGATAGGTAGCGCTGCAGCTGTCAGTACGTCTACAAATTTATTCTAAGGCGGTATGAAGTTCGCCGGGACAGCTAGTAATAATATATGTATGGATGTTTTACAGTTCACACCACGTCAATCTGGCCCCGTGCTAAATACTCGAAGTACTTGTGTTACGGGGACCAGTCACCAGACAGTTGAAAGTAATTTTAATAATTTTATTACGTTATACATTTAATATAATAATAAGATTCAGAAACACAGAAAAACTGTTTGTTCCTTCGGCAGGATTCGAACCCCGGCTTGAGCACCGACGCGCTTAATCTCTGAGGCACAGAGCCAAAAGTAATGTAAACAATAATTGTATATATTTTGTAAACAGCAATTGTGCTATTTGCAAAACTACAAATCTACAACAAATGTAAAATATATCTGCGCTGTTGGTTTAATGATTTAAACCTGTGTTTTAAAATGTATGTTGTGTTGTTTACATTTCTTTAAAATATGGACGCTATGGAGCTGTAATAAAGCGTTTTCGTGTGCCCAACAACGAAAATTAGGGACACTGTAATTTTGGTCAATAATTCGTGTCTATTAATAATTTAAATAACTTACATACGTAATATTTCAACTAGGTATTTGAAAATTATTTCCAAAATTATTTTTATTACACGTGTCTAGTTAATTAAAATACTTATACGTATTAAAAACTATACATAAGTCATAACATAATTATCTACATAATATTTTTAAACGCTATTTTCGGGGCGATTTTCCTGTGATAATTATTACTAGAGGTCGCTCTGTGGTTAAAATTCTACCATAATTCCACTTTTCTACTATTTAGGGTTATTTTGCCTCTTGCAATAACTTATATTATTATTATTTTTAAACAATTAATTAACCGACTTCCAGAGTAAAAAATACACAAAAAGTATGAAATAAAACTAATTTTCTAAATAATTCCCCTTTTAAATTTCGGATAAAATTTTAACTATTTCTCTACTCAATCTTCTTAATTGTGAAGTCGGTACCATCAAATATGAACGTGAGTTCTATAATATAATATATTATAGGATATTGTTTGGGTTGTGATAACACCAAGGATTTCAAAACTCTAGATAGGCGTACAGTTGACGTACATTTGACAGAACAAATCTTCATGATACAAGAAAAATTTATGCCATCTTGGTTTTTACCATACATCTATGTTAGACATCTTGTTTTCACCATACTTCAAATGTCAAAATGGCTCCAATTGGGGCCATTTAACTGGAGACACGTGTATGTCTGCTCTATGGTGTCAGCAAGGCTCCGACGCACGACGGGAGTTTACTCTGTAGTCTGTAGTGTGAAAATAGCGGAGGTTGTTTGATATTTTTTCTGCGGTTAGGGGGCACTGGGCAGACCCATCACCCAACGCACACAAAGCGGCATCTGGTGGCGTAAGTGTTAAAAGGTCAATAAGACTTCAACTTTTTTGTCACCAGGTGGCGCTTGGTAGCTACACGGTCCTCGTCGTATCATAAAGCTATCTGAAAGCTTTATGATACTTCACGAATTTAAAAACCCTCATTCGATTTTACTCCCATAGATTTTCATTCAGGCTTATAATATATGAAAATCGTTTCTTAAGGAGTAAACTCCAAAATGCTGGTTTCAATAATAGTATATTATGTATAAGTTTATAATATACAAGGAGTAGCAAATAGCGACATCTAGACAACATGTTAAAAACTAATATGAAGACTAACTTAGGTTAGCTTCATCAAAGCATGGTAGATGACATAATAATACATATTTTATATAAATATAAAATGTGTCTTATTTTATTTACTATTATAATTATTATATCTTGTAAGTTCAAAAGATAGAATTATACATTAGAAACACAATAAACCTAAAAAACGTATTAAGACTAAATTGACTTTATAAGATTCATAAATCGCCACAATTTTTGTGCTTTTGAATACACTAACTTTTCAAGAGTCCTGTTTCATAATTGGCCACAATTTTTGTGCTTTTGACTATACTAACTTTTCAAGAGTCCTATTTCATAATTGGCCACAATTTTTGTGCTTTTGACTATACTAACTTTTCAAGAGTCCTGTTTCATAATTGGCCACAATTTTTGTGCTTTTGACTACACTAACTTTTCAAGAGTCCTGTTTCATAATTGGCCACAATTTTTGTGCTTTTGACTATACTAACTTTTCAAGAGTCCTATTTCATAATTGGCCACAATTTTTGTGCTTTTGACTATACTAACTTTTCAAGAGTCCTGTTTCATAATTGGCCACAATTTTTGTGCTTTTGACTACACTAACTTTTCAAGAGTCCTATTTCATAAATGGCCACAATTTTTGTGCTTTTGACTACCTACCTTTTCAAGAGTCCTATTTCATAAATGGCCACAATTTTTGTGCTTTTGACTACCTACCTTTTCAAGAGTCCTATTTCATAATATGGGCGCAATTTATGTGCTCACGATTTGGCCCCAATTTATATACTGAGTTAAATAAAAATGTCCATAGCAAGTTTCATATCTTAGATCAATTTAAAACAAAAAAACAAGGTTTGATTGATGGCTAAAACGAAAATCTTCCATACAAAGTCCAGCACTGACCCATATAAAGTATGGTAACCACTGTCAAGTTTTAAAAATATGCTATCTCATAAATTTATGATATTTTAATATTACATTTTTCGTAATAAAATTATTTATAACGACACTAAGATATGGCTATTTTTTTAAGTTTTCGACATAATGGCTATATAACCGCAACCAAATTTTATGAAGAAGATGCTTAACCGTATAAATTATCGGAACCGACTGCGCACGCGCAAGCGCCGATCTAATACAAATGAAAGCGTGAATTCCACACGCTGTAGGTCAGGCTGGGGCTATAATCAGACACACAGACACATAAATTTTATGTAAGTACGAATTATTTTCTAGAAAAGTGTAGAACATTTCTAGAAATAGATACTTCAACTGGCTGGCAGAAAGGGCTTCAGGTGACACTATGTTTTAACCAATTTTTATATAGTAATATAAAGATATCATGATCAAATGATAGACCAGTACCGCGGACAAAAAGCATAGGTTTGAAAAATATATAAAGCCAACAAATGCGATGTTAGATGCTAGCATGTTGCGACAGTCACTCGCTGCATATTGCTCGCTCTACTTACTAGCAGATGATTGAAGAGCAGATGTGAGCCACTAGCGTATTGGTACCAAGTTGCTAGCATATTGATACCAAGTCTCGTGCTAGTAAGCACGAGCTACTAGCATGTATTGAGGTTGATCCAGCTACGTGCATTATGTCTTGTCTTTTATCTACGGAACAAATCCAAGAACCCCGTAAAGGCGGTGACACACATACTAGTGGGCGACCGACCACGACTAGATGAATAATGTATGGAAAGCAAATCGCTGGCCACTTGTAACAGGCCACTTGTAATAGCTAGGGAACATGTTTAAATTTTGTTGTTTGATTGCAAGTTGCAACGAAGCAACAGATAAAAATAAATAATAAAAAAAATAAAAAAGCCTTTATTTCCATATCCATAATTAACATTTCAAATGCTGTTGTTTTGTTAGTGTTGGTTAGTACTTATTATGTAATATATTACACCTCTGGAGCGTCCCAATCGTATTATGTTATTTACGTATCATATTACGTATTATGACTTATGTTAGTAAGTGGTTAGTTTTTATTGGATACGGACCCCTCTTCGGGTGAAGGCCTCCTCCAGTCTTTTCCACTCATCTCTGTCCTATACGGACAACGGGTGAACACTCAACATTACGAGGTGGAAAGGCCCAACCGGAAAGAGAAAAATAGGACGACCAAAAAGGCGGTGGGCTGACGATATAGCAGACATGACAGGGAAGGACTGGCAAACAATTAACGAAGCAACAGATAACGGGACATAAACCCATATCGCGATCTTTGAATTTTTCTTACGAAAATCTATCACTATCAAGTATTACTATGTGTAAATAGATTAGCTTTGACCTGTAAAAACGTGTACATTTATGCAGTTTTAACGTTTAGATAAAATGGTTTCAAAACAATAATAAATATTTTAATTGCTCCTCACGAAAACCTCTCAAGAAAATCGAAAGGCATGCCAGCGTTTTAAGCTCTACAATTTTGTAAAATAGTATTCCCAAGTACTCCCACCAACTGTAGTGCGGCCATGATATGACAAACTGCCACTTCGTCAAAAATTTTAAATCTATCATGTGTATCCCGCTTAGTATCCCGGCATTACGCGTACAGCTTGGCAAAAAAAGAGTATGACGCGGTGCAAACAGGAACTAAAAACATTTTCGACTGTATCATTTTTTAACTTTGATACATTGTGTTTTTTTTTTTTTGTATTTCTCGTATGTGATTATTATAATCTTTTGTGAAATAAAGAATATTTAAACCTAAACCTAAACCTAGATTGGACTTATATAATATGTCACCGTGAAATTGTAAAACTGTTAGATTGTAATATAACTAGAGAGATTATAATATGTCGACAGATTGTCAAATAAAAATTCTCCTTACAATTTTACGTATTATTTTTCATTATATTATAATATAACGAACTCGAATTCGTCAAATTGTTGACTGCCTATGGCTTGTCCCTGATTGGTCGATCTTACAGTAGGTAGGCGATTTTATGTCCATAAAGTAAAGAATGGGATATTTATCCTACTAATCTACACTAATATTATAAAGAGGAAAACTTTGTTTGTATGTTTGTTTGTTTGTTTGTTTGTTTGTTTGTTTGTAATGAATAGGCTCAAAAAGTACTGGACCAATTTCAAAAATTCTTTCACCATTCGAAAGCTACATTATCCACGAGTAACATAGGCTAAATTTTATTTTGAAAAAAAATAGGGTTCCGTAAGATATTTGGGTTTTTCGGACACAAGGTGTAAAAAATCAACCAGAAAAGTTACTTATTTTGCGTACGCTGCCTAAACTATAAAAGATAGAACCATAAAATGTTCTAATTAATTGTAGATCTTATAAATATCTACAAAAAAGTCCGCGACACACTATACCTATCTATGTCGAGTGAGGCACAACAACCATTTTTTTATTTAGAAATCTTAAATTTTTTTTGGACTACATTTAAACGCGTTTATTTTACTCATGTTATTAATCCTTATCAAAATAAATTATTTCATCACTAAGTACAGTTTATGTAGATAATATTTGGTCTTTTAATGATTAAAATTGGACGTTTGGTTTTGAAGTTATGGCGAAATTAAAATATTACGATTTCTGCTGCACGGCCCGTTGCGAAGTGGGCGTCACCAAGGCGGGGTGCGCGTGCGGGTTAATGTTTAGTTTAGTTTAGTTAAATAGTTTAGTTATTTTATAAACATCAAATTGATAATATCTTAAATATACAGTTAAATACAATTTAAGTGTCTGTTTGTAACTTAAAATTAACAGCTTTTTACATAATGAATCTGAAAGTATATTCGGTACTTACAATAAAATACATTTTTTTTATATTTTTGTCTGTCCGTCTGTCTGTCTGTCAGTCGGTCTGTCTGTCTGTTTGTTCCGACTAATCTCTAAACGGCTGGACCGATTTCCACGGGACTTTCACTAGCAGATAGCTGATGTTATAGGGTCTAACATTGGCTACTTTTATTTTAGGGTTCCGTTTAAAAAAATAGGATTCCGCTTTCGTTAGTCATAAATAAAGTCGCGGGTAAATTTCAGCGATATCCCAAAGTATTGTTCCACGCGGACGAAGTCGCGGGCAAAAGCTAGTAATATTATAAATGTGAAAGTTTGTGAGGATGGATGGATGTTTGTTACTCTTTCACGCAAAAACTACTGAACGGATTTCGATGAAATTTGGTATGGTAGTAGTATAGGCTCTGGATTAAAACATAGGCTACTTTTTATCCCGAAAAGGTAGAGTATTCCTGTGGGATACTGGATTTACGCGGGCGGAGCCGCAGGCAACAGCTAGCAATCTAATAAAGATAAAAGATACATTGGTAAATGTTTTAGTTCCTGCTGTCACCGCGTCTCTTTTTTTGCCAAGCTGTACTTGTGGCTATCAGAAGTCAGAACCTCAATTCTCGTATTTAAAGTAGATCATTTAAACAATCAATTTTACTTTTGTTTGGATTGAAAGTGTAGCGTCATGTTACGATGAACGGATTTTATGACGTTTCGACCAATCAGAGCGCGTTTCACGTTGGCTTAACGTTCATAAAAACACCTATTGGGAGTATAAGCGTATCGGGACTTGATTGTAATTGTATTAATGCAGGTTTTATTAAGCAGAATTAACCTCAGGTAGCAGGTGTATCAGGGGCGCGGGCGTGGAGATATGCTCCACTCTCGCGGCCCCGTTACACCGCCGGCGCCGCACTGTGGCCCGCGCGCGCACGAAAGAAAGTGCTGTGACTTGTGATTCAACATGCGGTGTTTTGTGTTTCTGGTGAGTTTTATCTTATACTTCAAACGAGCAACTCATAATTTAGAATCTCGGAAACGGCTGCAAGAATTTCCATGAAATTTAGTATGCAGGTTTTGGGGGAGAAAAATTTATATGTCTAGGTCTTAGGTATCCCTGCAAAACCGCGCATTTTTAAGTTATAAGAGTTTTTTATTTCGTCGTGAAATCAATATTTTTGAATGGCAGTTTAGTATGCGTACTTATGTATAATTTTTGGGTTATACGAATCGCGGTCAGACGAATTAATTGTGTTTCTCTTTTTTTTTTATTAATCTACTAGAATTCCGAGCAAAGCTAGGTTAGTGGTTACCCAAGTTCTTATGCTATTAAATAAGTTAATTAAAAAAAAACAGAACAGGTGTGAGTGTGTGGCTGTGTGTGATGCATAGTGAACAAAAGCAAAAAAGTCACTATTATATGAAATTATTAAGTTTAATATTGGTCCAACGACCTGCGATGGCTGAATCTGTTACTCTGTTATTGCCGAATTAGAATATTTTGTCAATAATCTAAAAGGTCGGTGCAGAAGTAGGTTTACAAAGAAGCACCGAATACGCAATCCTACTAATATTATAAATGTGAAAGTTTGTGAGGATGTATGGATGGATGTTTGTTACTCTTTCACGCAAAAACTACTGAACAGATTTCGATGAAATTTGATATCGTAGTAGTTTAGGCTCTGGATTAAAACATAGGCTACTTTTTATCCCGAAATAGTACAGTGTTCCCGAGGGATACTGTATTTACGCGGTGGAGCAACAGCTTATAACACCATAATATTTGTGATGACCGATTACTTTGTACCGGCCGTATTACTTCTGATTAGCACAATTTCAGTCATAGAATATAGATACTTTTAATAAAATAGATACTTTTAAATTTAATTAATGATTTGGACAGCGAACATTTCTCAACCAGCCTCCACAACATACATCCCTTATAAGCCTGAAAACATGCAAAAGACAAAATATATTATTTATCTAAATCGAAAGGATTCAGAAAAACCGGCCAAGTGCGAGTAGAAGCAAGAGTAGAACCGAGGTCCGTAGCATTCTTGTAATGTTTTTGTATGTACCACTATTTTATTTTTTACTAACTACATTTTGCCGGCGCTTCGTGTGCGCAAAACTTAATCTTGTGGAAATCGTACATTTTTCCGAGATAAAAAGTAGCCTATGTCCCTACTCTAGTCTCTACATCTCTGCCAAAGATAAAAATCGGTCCAGTAGTTTCGGAGCCTATTCAATGCAAACAAACAAATAAACATACAAACCTTTCCTCTTTATAATATTAGTATAGATTTTTAAGAGAATATAGTATTACTCTATATTCAGTGACTATTTTAGTGTCTACCTGTTAATATCGAGCAATAAATAGCAAAACAAATTACGTTTGTTGTATGGGAGCCCCCTTAAATATTTATTTATTCTGTTTTTAGTACCTAGTTGTTGTTATAGCGGCAATAGAAATAGGAAAATTTAAATTGCTTAGCTATCTCTGTTTACTAGATATAAGCTTGGCGACAGACAGTCAGACGGATAGACTGACGGACAGGGAAGTCTCAGTAATAGAGTCCCGTTTTTGACATATGGATTTTTGGTTAAAATGTCAAAATTTTGAAATAAGAACTTTTTAAATTGTGTTCAAACGTCAAAATGATGCCCATTCCCATATTTCGTCAGTTGAAGTTCAATAGGGCACCGGAACCCTAAGAACGACCGAAGATTAAAGTAGGTAACTAAAAACTTTAGTAACTGGGATTATTTTAACTTAATAGGAAGTATTTTATTTACGGAGAATTACATTTTAAGTTATCTTTAATTAGCTTTACTTATCTTTATTCGAAAAGATTCCTCGGTCTTTTATGACTTTAATATGTAGAACGTCTTTCCGTTTCGTCCGCAAAGGAAAGAAAAAGTGACCCTAATTTGCCGTAAAATCCATGGCTTATTGGGTATGACACAATAGAATATTATGTAGAAAGTATTGCATTGAGACTAGGCTGTTGAAGCCGAGACCCATTGTCATTTAGTTCGCCAACGAACTTTCCTCATGACGATCTGTCATCTTTAAACATGTTTTCATTGTGTACTAGCTTTTGCGGGCGGCTCCACCCACGTAAACACAAGGGAACACTGTACTTTTCCCGGATAAAAAGTAGCCTATGTGCAGAAGTACTAAATGCAGAAGTCAATTTACTATCATACCAAATTTTATCAAAATCCGTTTAGTAGTTTTTGCGTTAATAGTCCATGCATCTATTCTCACAATCTTTCACATTATAATATAAGTACCTAATATTAGTAGGAGGGTAATTTCTTAGGTGTAAGTACAATCTTATAGACAACTTGGCCTAACTGGCATTGCAATTCCACCAAAAAAAGACCCATGATCCTATGGGAAAAAGTGTCTAAAGTAATTGAAATTAGATAATAATAATAATAAAACGTTTATTTTATCTCCTCAAATTACAATTGATTTAAATTTTAAAACATAAATAGATACAAATAACAATTAAGTAGAAACTTAATATGTAAATAATTCCTTATTAGAACTTAGCACTACAACTTCGTCACATTTCAATTCGTCACATCATATGACACAAATTCTTCCCATCACGTAGTAAAAACCATGGAGAATAAAATAAAGAACTACCATGCCACTAATGACTAAGACAGGAAAGCTAAAAAGTGTCCGACAAAAGTAAATAAATAATAATTTTCAAAACTGGCCATAATATAGCGCTATGGTCAAAAGGGTGTGTGATATGAAGTTAGCAGGGATGGAGTGAAGTTACGAGAGAAGTGAGTTGAGTTTAGTTACCTGATTAAAATTTTTGACGACTTTAGTAGTAAATTTAGAAAACCATTAAAATAAATTCGAATATATTTTCATAAATATAACAGAAGAAGATGCTAATATTTAAGTATCCGCCTCGACCTATTTAAGCTTTTTTACGAACACTTTTTCATGTGTGGAGAAGGTTACTAGTTTTACTCTAGTCTCCATTTTAAAAACTCTAATAAGTAATCATAACATTTCATAATACCTACTTGCTTAATTTCAATGAATAAATCTGTTTAGTGTTTAACTCGCCCTTTTTCCAACATACCTAAGCATTTATTCCTGATAATATATTCCTATTAACATTTCTATAATTTCTACATACTTACGGCAACTAAAAGGTAAAAGACAATCGTATCGAACAATCATTTATTTCAATTCATAGTGAGTGTGAAAACTATGTTTCTAACAGAATCGTGGCGTGATGAAAGATCGTTCGTGTCTCAATATGAATATATTATGACTTTCAAGTCAATACCTCACATGACAAACTAGGAATTTCCTGTCTCACTAAACTTTGGAGAAATAGATAATAGTTACTAGGTTGAGAAATTTTGTAACTGTACTTTGATTGGCTAATTTTACTGGTATATCTAAAGTACTGTCTACTTATTTAGTATTTCGAAAATATATTAGGTTGGGGAAAAAGGTTCTTCGCATTTTATATAAAAAATCAAAAGGTTTTTTTATAAAGTTTATTTACAAGTGACTAAAGTATATAGGTACCATTTTGTTCGATAACTTTTTGCCATCTTGTTGGTAGGTACATGATCCCATTGCTATAAAATTTTTGGGGCTTCTGATGAAAAAACTGCGACAAGTGGTTTTGGCAGTCCTCTTGTAATGTCAACCTGACACTGCCTAAGGAATTCTGCAGCGACCGAAACAGGTGGAAATCTGAAGGTGCAAGGTCAGGACTATACGGCGGATGTATTAACACCTCCCAGCCAAACTCCCGTAATTTTTTCTGAGTGGCTAAAGATGTGTGAGGTCTAGCGTTATCATGGTGAAAAACCACACCCCTTCTGTTGATTAATTCCGGCCGCTTTCTCTCAACTTCTTGCTTTAATCTCATCAGTTGTTCGCAGTACAGTTTAGAATTGATGGTCCTGCCTGGCGGTAACAGCTCATAATGAATAATGCCCTTCCAATCCCACCACACACAAAGCATCACCTTGTTGCGAGTTAACCCGGGTTTCGCCACAGTCTGTGAAGCCTGACCGGCCTTTGACCACGATCTTTTTCGCACGTTCTTGTCGTACGTGATCCACTTTTCATCACCAGTTATCAGCTTCTTCAAAAATGGTTCGGTTTCATTACGTCGTAATAAAGAATCACAAATGAGTACACAGTTCATTAGGTTTCTTTCAGTGAGCTCATGAGGCACCCAAATATCGAGCTTTTTTGTGTACCCAGCTTTTTTCAAATGCACCAAAACCGTTTTGTGGTCAATCCCCAGTTCTTCAGCTACATCGTAACTACTAATATGCCGATCTTGCTCCACTTTTTCAAAAATGAAAACAGTTTTGTCCGTAACAGGGCGACCAGAGCGACGTGCATCTTTGATATCAAAATTTCCGGATTGAAAACGCTTAAACCAAATTTGCGCTACTCTCACAGATACTGCATTAGGTCCATAAACATCACAAATTTTTTTCGCGGCTTGTGTTGCATTTTTACCTTTTTTGTAATAAAATTTTAAAATGTATCGAAATTCTTCATAAGAATCACTCATTTTAACAATAAGAAAAACAAATGAAAATCTCAAATTTACCTAATTTGAATTTGGAATTGTCTTCTGTAAAATTAAAACTTTTTAATGATACCAAAATCAGCCAGATACAATTGGTATAGCCCAAGATATTTTATGACAAGTTCATACATACTATAATGCGAAAAGACTTTTTCCCCAACCTATTATTACAAATAAGTAATTAATTATTATTGAACATAAAAAACAGCTTAATTTAAGTCCTAATAATAACCTTAGACAAAGTCGTCAAATCGAAACAAAAACGATGAAAATAATGATAACGAGTTCATAATGTCATTAAAGTTTAAGTTTTCACAGTTGCCTTCCACCTGCTATATTATTATCGAACTACTAAAAGACGATCAAACAAACATGGTTTACTAATAAATGATAATATAGTGCAATGACCTTTCCGTTTTGGACCTTGGCCTAGAGCAAGGTCATTCTAACGGTCATCCGTGACGTCACGAGAAAGTCACGCAGGATACAAAAGAACAGCTCTCACAATATTCTCTCTACACCCACGTTTGTCCTTAAACTACTGATTTATAAGTAACCTAACCCCGATTCAGACGCCAATTTTAGGGTTATCCCAAATAAGGAAACAAAATTTATTTTGGAATACGCCATATTTACAGAAATATTTTAATTTAGAAGTAAAGCAAAGTGTAATAAAGGAGATAACATTTTAAAAGACACTTGCTAATTTCGCGAAAATACTTCCTATAGTTACCTAAATAATGAGGAAGGATAAATTTCAGAAGATGCGTAGGTACTTCCCCAAAATAGTAAGCAAACAACAAATTGTAATTTAAATATAAGTACGAAATATTAAACAATCTTATGGGAAAAAGAGCTCAATTCGTACTAGTACCTGTAATGTGGGTGTAGTATTTGGAGCGAAAAAACAAAGACGTTTAAAAACAATACAGTGTGCTGTGTGTGTCATCATAATTACGTTACTAAATATAATAATTTCATTGGTGTTCCGGATTCCGGAGCATTTAGTCCCAGCCTTAAATCAAGAAATAACATTTCAATTTCGTTCCGTGGATCTTTCGCAACATACATAATAAGCTATAATTTGTTCTATCACTTGACTATCTCATATGCTTTAGAGAAATTCTAAATTACGTTTTGACCATAGTATTAATGATATTTTGATCATCGTAAGTGATTTAATCACTCATGATTGGTTGTCATTTTTTGCATTCTTTAGATTATTGGAATGTTTTAACTTTCATCGTCATTACTAGAGGCTAGATATAAGATATCATTATTTAGCTATGTATATATTGATAAAGTTGATTTAAAGTTTTATAGGTGCTATTAATAATAACACAATAATAATAATCTTTCATAATTTTTGTTTCCGTATCATGATTGCTTTTATAATGAACCAGTATTATGTGTCAATTACATGCAAAATATGCAATTAATTAATATTATACAACACAAAAAACAAATGTCCCAGAACCTTCCTTGTGGCACTCCATGGGAATAATCTTCGTTAGTCAAATTCTTAAATACGAGTATAACAGCATCTGAAACAATTATCTTAAGTCCGTTACCTTCATTAATTTTGACATTAGATACATGTAGAATATATTTTATAATTATAATTCATACAAGAGTAAAAGAGTGGCCCAAGAATGTTCCCATGGGGTACACCACAATGATTTTAATATTATGAGATATTTTAACAAAAGCTTTCCCCGAAAGTTTTCACAACATTATACTTTTAATCATTGTTTATGTATTCAGAGTGGCGATAACGAAAATATTTACATTTTTATCTCGTAGTTATTAACATGTTAAATTAAGTTTAACATAAAAAGGTGGGATTTATTTCCTCGTTAGTAAAATTTATCACAATATATATTATCCGATTGAACTTGTATATTACATAAAACCACAATATATATTACCTAAAGCTTAATATAAGGTCAGTGACTTCATTAACGATTGCACACCTTGGGAATAAGATAGCCCCCAGCAAGGCTGCTTCTATGTACTTAATTAAGTATGCTCTATGTACTTATGATTTCTGTTATATAGATTAAGTTAAGTAGGTACTTACTATATTGTAAAAATATTTTTTGAAAAAAAAATGTTCCCATCTTTTTGCTAAAAGGGGCCACCTTTTAGCAAATGCGAGTTTCTTACGCCGGTTCATGGAACCTGTGATGGAACCATAGTACGTACATGTACCTACCAAGTAAAATGGCAAACATAAATGTAAAATCCTTAATGAGAAATCTGCTTCGCTAATTCTAAATGACCGGCTACCCAACAACATTATTAGATCCAAAGATTGCAAAACTAAAGATAGGCTACGACGTAGGTACATTTGACAGAAAAATTCTTCATACAAAATAGTTACGCCATCTTGATTTCATCATACTTACCTCAAATGTCAAAATGGCACCAATCAACCAAAAAGTTGAGCCATTTAAAGTGTGTACAGTTTTGCCTCGATTATAATACAAACATGCGTCTAATATCCCCAGCTTTCATTGCAGTGCCTACGGGTACATAGGTTACGGTAAAACAGTGATTAGCATTATTTTGTGACTTACCTACCAAGGCGGCTGGAAAGTTCGCGGCCTAGGGTACTTAACGATGACTAATTAGCTTGTTACTTATGTCACTAGTCGCGACACTCAGTAGTATTATAAATACAGTCACTAATTAAGTTTGCACTCATAGCTCAATTATTTATCGAACAACAAACATCACCATGTCAGCCGAATCTGAAAATTGTATTTTAAACACCCCGCCGTGATAAAATTCCTCGTAAAGGGAAATACACCGAAAGACATTTTGAAAGACATGTCATCGGTTCTTCAGGATTCTGCGCCTTCATATATTATGGTGAAAAAATAGGCCCGCCTATTTCAACATGGACGAGAGAGCTGTAAAACGACCCTCTCGGTCTCTTCTGTCACGATACTGACCGAAGAAAACGTCCGAAAAGTCGAAAAAATCGTTCTGGCCGACCGAAGAATTAAATTGTGGCAGATTTCTGAAGAATTGTAGATTAGCAAAGAACGAGTTGGAGAAAAGCGATGTTCAAGAAATGTATGAGGCCTGGGCCAGCCCTACGTACAGTATATGTAAATATAGCTACATAATATAGTAACCGTTTCCTATTCTTTATTTTGTTTAATTTCACTTCGTTTTCATGTACATTTAAATTAACTTCGTCAAGGAGAGCAACACAAAGTAAAATAAAACATGGCGGATCAGATCAAAATTAACTAAATAATGTCATTTTGTCAATGACATGACTTTTGACAAAGAAAGACGTATGGCATTCAAGACGTCGTCTCTTCGTAAAACTGTCTACTACGTCAAAAGTCAAGTCAAAACAACTGTCATGGCCGCCCTAAAAATAGTGTTCTCGCAATAAAAAACTCTTCAAATCATTTTTGTACGCATGTACCCTTCTTCAAATAATTTTTTTCGTATTTTTATGATATTCCCATATTTTTTTCCTATTTACCTATGCACAGTGTATTTTTTGTCCAAAAAATTGGCCATGCCGTTTTTATTAGGTACTTAATTTTATAGGATTTGTGATTATAAATGCAGGACGAGAACACCCGACTGCCCATTTCATATAGAAGAATGCAAATTAGTACTTGAAAAATTTTTCTATGGTTTCCAGAAAAAACATAGAAACAGTTATAGTTCAAAAGTTTGATATTCTTTTAAGATTTTATTAATTGGTCTAAATAGTGTCTTAAAAGCCCTACGATAGCGAAAAACATCCAGGCTTTATTTGTTCAAGATAACGTATTTATGACTGATTTTGTAAATTTATGTTTTAATTTTTTTAACGCCATGCCGTTTCATATTTGGATTTGAAACTAAGACTGAAATATTCTTTTTATTGATACTTATAACCCAAAAAAAAATGGGATCCAAATGAGGCGGGGCATCGGAGTTATTGAATTTTATATTATTTTGGATAGGGTTGTCACCGCATAGTTGAATATTTGAAGTAGGTTTTTATATGCTCATTTTTCTAATGAAGTTCGTAACTTCAACAAAACAATTAATAGTAATAGTCTTTTTTACTTACTAGCTGCTGCCCGCGACTCCGCCCGCGTGGAAATTCATTATGTTATCCATAGTTTACATTTTCTTCGCGTTATACCTTTGCTCCCTTTTGCTTCACTGCTGTTGCACTCTTATATTGAAGTCAGTGAGATACTGAGAAGCTCAAGGTCACTATTTGGTTTGAACCTTTCTGTTTTTGGTTATTTATGTTTATTATACTGCATATTATATGATGTACCTCCGCCGTGTTCCATATTTGTAAGAAGTATCGATCTAAATATTTAAGTGTTCAGATTTATTTCAGCATAAAAAATCTAACATGCCTTGAATATACATAAATAATATAAATAAGTAAAAAATATATTGTCTTGTTCGCATGTACTAGTCGAAACACTGTGTGTTTGGTAGAGTAATATTTCAGGAATTTCAAGTGAAAACAAAGTTTTATTCAATTACCTAGCAGTTGCGCGCGGCTTCGCTCGCGTGACATTCAATTTCTCTGCACCTTCTTAATTTGATCGTTTTGGTATCAGAAACAGACACTTATTTTTTTAGGCATGTATTTACTTGCGACAAAACAATTAAATTTTGGATGTGAAAATACCGAATATTGAATACTAAATTACCAAGTTGGCGAAAGAATGTAAGGAATAAAAAAATTACAAATCTGGTGACTAAATAATACCACTGAATTTTGGCGACAATTTGTGAGTGCACATTTAATTTAAAAATAGGCACATATATTTTCCCTGATGTAGGTAACTCAAAAAACATACAAGCAGCAAAACGAGGATACATAAAAAAAACATAAAGGAGCATACAAATATCCAATTTTTAATTTTTCTCGGTTTTAGGGGGATGTAGATATTGTGTAGATTAATTTTGAAATTTAAAAATGGCTGATATTTATTTTTCGTAAAATTGATATGGGTGTCGTTTATAAGGTTTTTGGGAGTGCTGGATTACGAAAATGACATTCGTTTTGAAATTCCAATATGGCGGACATACTTAATTTTATAAAAATAATATGGGTGTCCTTTTATTGGTTTCTGGGGGTGCTGATAACAAAAAAGTCATCCATTTTAAATTTCCTTAGTAACCCCGCAACCTCATATTTTCTTTATGATGGGAGAAAAAGAAATTTGAAAATATGGAATTTTCCAACATTTCTATAGCTTTATACATTCCTAATATCTCAATGTGCAGCATTTACATTTTTTTTTATAAAATTGATTCTATCTCGGAAACGGTGCATCCTATTGAAAAAATAATGAAAATTTCGTCCCCCTTAGGAACCCCGCAACATCATATTTCCCTCATGATGGGAGAAAAAAAAATTCGAAAATCCGGAATTTTCCAACATTTCTATATAGATTTATACATCTCTCGTATCTCAATGTACAGCATTTACGTTTTTTTATAATATTGATTCTATCTCGGAAACGGTGCATCCTATTGAAAAAATAATGAAAATTTCGTCCCCCTTAGGAACCCCGCAACATCATATTTTCCTCATGACGGAAGAAAAAAAATTTCGAAAATCCGGAATTTTCCAACATTTCTATAGATTTATACATCTCTCGTATCTCAAATGTACAGCATTTACATTTTTTTTTTATAAAATTGATTCTATCTCGGAAACGGTGCATCCTATTGAAAAAATAATGAAAATTTCGTCCCCCTTAGAAACCCCGCAACATCATATTTCCCTCATGATGGGAGAAAAAAAATTTCGAAAATCCGGAATTTTCCAACATTTCTATATAGATTTATACATCTCTCGTATCTCAATGTACAGCATTTACATTTTTTTCTATAATCGCTTCTATCTCAGAAACGGTGCATCCTACTGGAAAAATTATGAAAATTTCCTCCCCCTAATAAACCTGGAAATTGCATATTTTCTTCATGAATAGCAGAAAAATTCATGAATCCTGAATTTTGAAAAATTTCCATACATAGCTGGTACCTTGAACTACATAACATACTGTAATAATAATCATCAATCCTAATCAGCATCCCCAAGATCTTTTAATTTAGTATTTATATTCATTTTACGAAGATTGAATATTCTGCATTTTGGAAAATGAAATTGGAAGACAATTTTGTAATCGGAACCTTATTAATTTTAATAACAAAAATGTAGGCTATTGTGGAATTACAAAACAGATTTTATTTTCATATTATTCTGCACCCCCAGACACCTGGAAAATGACACCCATGCAAAGGAAAAACATACTCCAACAGTATCCAAAAATAGGATTTTCCGTAGCCTGCAAATTGGACTTTTAGCAGCCATTAATTTATCGACCAAATCTGGTTTTATAGCTGCTTTTATGGTATAATGGTCACCAACTCGGAAATTAAGTCACCAACTTATAAATCGGTGCTAATTTGGATTAAATTTCGCCTCTTTTTATCTGCCGACTTTTGAATTTTTTGTCACCTGAGTGATTTCGCCAGTTTAGTAATTTAGTCGCCAACATATTAATTTGCTGCCAAATTCAGTAATAGAGTATGCTCACGTGCAGCCGCCAACTTATTTTTTGTTCGCTCGATTAATTATATCCCTTTTTTTTAATACTAAAGATTTATTTTAAATTCAATGTAAGTCTGATAATTTTTAATATTTTGTATACAAATTATTATCCGGCGTGGTAAATACCTAATATTTCTACAACAAATATGCTGATAATTCGGTCTACCAGTGAAAGTCACGGTTAAAAATACATACAACCATTTCAAAATTTAGTCAAAAGCAAAACAAACAGACGGACGGGCATTCTATTTAAAATCCAATGAAAGGTAATATGTGGTGCAGGGAAGGGGTCCGTTAGGTTAAAGCTAAAACCAGGTAATAAAATCCGAAACCAGACACGGTCTGCACCGGCTACCTATTAAATAGATTTCCGGTTATAATTAAACCTATATGAGACCATTTTATACCGGAAATATATAAAAGATTTTAAATGTGTCACCATGTGTACATTAGAAAAGTATTAATTTGTTAAAAAAATTCCAAGTCAGTATTGTAGGATTGACATGTCAAATTAATATGAAAACTGCAATAAAAAGTAATAGTTTTTTTGTTTCTGCTCAAAAATATTTCACGGCATTAATAAAATATTTTCTCGATTTATCGAGTCACTTTAGTGACTCAATGCAGTTTCTCTAACCTTCTATTTAAGTATTAGTCAGGAATAAAAAAAAAACAAAGTTCAAATGAATAAAAAAATTTGGTATAGAAATATTGACAACCCTAAAACCATAGTTACCATAGAAAACTTTAGAAGCCTCTAACTTCAGTGCCCTTTATTATTTGGACCTAATTTTTTTACACAAATTCTAGTACATTTAAGTAACAATTCTGTATAAAAACAAAATCCAAATATTTAGAAATACGTTCATAAAAAATTAAAGAAAAAAAAACATAAATCGTAAATAAATCTTTAAAAACTTATTTAAGAAATATGTAAATCAGGTTAAATTGTGTGTTTTTTGATTATTGTCGATCAGAATAATCAAGAAGACAATTAAGTAAATATTTAAAAAGTTATGGCAATTTTTAATTTTATTGAAAAAAAAAAAGTGTTTTCTTATTGTTCATAATAAGATATTAACGCATGTAAATACTAATAAATTATTTACATAACATTTCTGTATGAGATTTCCAAAAAAAAAGGCATGGCCAATTTTTTGGACAAAAAATACACAGTGCTATGTAGTGTACATAGAACTGGCCCAAAATCAAACATGTCTTTTTACATAAACATTTATCATTTATCGACGCATTTTTTTTTATTTGACAACATACAAAAATTAAAAACAATCTGCACTTAGAGCTTTCGACGTTTTTCATCAATGAAGAGACAAACTTTCATCCCTGATATCAACAATCGATTTACAATAATTATCGTGTATAGTAAACATGTGCGTGCGGTATTCGTGTCAGGGTACCACTGCGTAACGGGTAACTGTACTCGGAGCCACGCGAACAACTGGGTCGCCCGGATTTTGTACCGGAATACCCGAACTCACTCTTACTTTTTTTTTTTTTTATGAAATAAGGGGGCAAACGAGCAAACGGGTCACCTGATGGAAAGCAACTTCCGTCGCCCATGGACACTCGCAGCATCAGAAGAGCTGCAAGTGCGTTGCCGGCCTTTTAAGAGGGAATAGGGTAATAGGGGAGGGTAGGGAAGGGAATAGGGTAGGAGATTGGGCCTCCGGTAAACTCACTCACTCGGCGAAACACAGCGCAAACGCTGTTTCACGCCGGTTTTCTGTGAGCCCGTGGTATTTCTCCGGTCGAGCCGGCCCATTCGTGCCGAAGCATGGCTCTACCACTGCTTTACTTTTAGGATTTACTCGAAATGGGTTAACCCATTTTGTCAATGTCAAAAGGAAGGTCAAATAAAATCTATCCTGTTTAGGACAAGTAGGTTCTTGTAGGGTTTTACTAGGTATATTTACTGGATGCAGCCGCCTATGGGCAATAACTACCTAAATGGAAATTAACACGTAAAGAGAATGGAGATTATAATAATGAATGATTTTTAAATCTAAATTTTAATACAATAATAAGAATAAAGTAATAAGTATACATATGCCATAGCGCTAGTAAACTTAAATTTTTTTGGCATCTTTAACGAGTATATGCCTGAACCAAAATTATTTTTGGCGTACTAAACTCGAGAATATAAACTTGGGCTCAAAACTCAAAATCGATTATCCAAGCCATCGAACCATGCATTCGGAGGCGTTTGGAGCGTATAATTTGATGTGTTGCCCCAAATCCACTGTCGCCATTATTAAAAAGAAAGTGAAGCTAGAAATGAGAATGAAGTTAGTTATTTCCCCACTTTCACGGCAAAACATAGTCTAAAAAAAATCGTCTGTAGTAATTCAATTGTTATTAGCCACTTGACTTACTGGCCTGTTTTAGTACTGTGGCCGTTTTGATGCGACCGAGACCTTGTTCACGTACGAGACAGACGTAGGCATTCGAGACTGCCTAGTGCCTATTAAAATTCGTATACGTATTGTGCGTTATATCTGGATGAAACATTATAGTATGTGCCACATAAAAAAAAAACAGATAAATTTATTAAGATGATGATGATGTATAGATTAATTCCCAAGTATTAATGTTTGAAAAAAAACTGAAAAAAGACTGAAAAGAAAAAACAAAAAATTAAAAACAAACGAAACATAAAAACTTATTAGCTACCTATACATAATGTAGGTACCTACTTAGGCAGTTCAAAAATATTCAACTCCGAAAAAATTAACAGTGACGTCTAATGAGTCACTGTTAAATTTTTGGAGTCCATAAACAAGTGCAAATATTTTCTACAGGTGGTGATGGCGGCAGCCGGCGTGACGGAGCCCATTGTCGAGCCCAAAGCGGGTGCCGTCGACAACAACACAACCGACACGGAGGAACCGCCAGAGGGATACTATGCCTTCGTCGAGTCACCGAATGCTACACCTCCAAGGTGAGGATTAAGTTTCGTTCTATTCTGGTTCCGACTCATTCTAATTGGTGGTATTAAAGAGAGCCTTAGAAAGCCTCAATTAAATAGTATTAAATACTTACGTCGAACATCTGGAATTCAAGTCATTCACAATATAAACTGTTATTCTATACCTTTAGGTAACGACTACCTATTAGTAAGTTGAGTTATAACTTATAATCCTGTCCCTATCTTCATTCAAACAAGTTATACCTACCTACAGTCCAACTAAAATGCTTGCATAAATCTATTTTTGCGCCAAAATGCCATTAACTGATAACATAACCCTATAATTTCCAGGGTACGACCACCGCCGTACCGTCAGGTTGCGACGGAGTGCGCGGGTTCCGACGAGACGCGCGCGCACGTGAGCGCCAACAACCTGTGCGGGGACCTCAATCGGGGACTCATACCGCGGAACCCAATGGGACAGAACCCCAATGGAGAACCTTACCCCTTGTAAGTAAATAAATAAGAATATATTTACGAATTATACCACAGTATAACTTATTCAAAGAAAGACGGAACTGGCTTCGGAATAGCAATTTGCAAGATACCGTGTCAATCATCTCAATGCAAATTCTCAAAATTTCGTCTTATTATAATATTAATATTATGATTATAGCTATGTTTCCCAAGTTCCAATTCTTCTCATGTAAAATCCAGTAACACTGGGATTTCATTACATTTTGAATGATTCTATTTTCCAGCGACCTAATCCGCAACCAGACTCTGCGGTTCCTATCGCGAACTCTGCCCGTGTTGCGCGCGGACGATGCTTTGCCTAGAGTAGCCCACATGCCGCCAGCACACTACACCGCGCCGCAACCGAACCCGGCGCACGAGATTGAGCACAACAGGTATGTTACATAGTGATCTGCAACCAAGCTCTACGGTTACATAGTGATCCGCAAACAAACTCTACGTTTACGTAGTGATCCGCAACCGAACTCTACGGTTACAGTGATCCGCAAACAAACTGTACGATTACGTAGTGATCTGTAACCAAGCTCTACGGTTACATAGTGATCCGCAAACAAACTCTACGATTACGTAGTGATCCGCAACCGAACTCTACGGTTACATAGTGATCCGCAAACAAACTCTACGATTACGTAGTGATCCGCAACTGAACTCTACGGTTACATAGTGATCCGCAAACAAACTCTACGATTACGTAGTGATCCGCAACCGAACTCTACGGTTACATAGTGATCCGCAAACAAACTCTACGATTACGTAGTGATCCGCAACCGAACTCTACGGTTACATAGTAATCCGCAAACAAACTCTACGATTACGTAGTGATCCGCAACCAAACTCTACGGTTACATAGTGATCCGCAACCAAACTATACGATCACGCTGTGATCAGTAAAAAGAATATGCGATACGCCAACGTGAAGCGTGTTAGTCTTATGTGGTAGAGGACTAGTTTAAAAGATAAATATATTCTAATTTATTTATCTTTTAAGTTGCAGTTGAAATAAATTGCAGTTGAAATGACTGTTTTAGACTGGAGGAACGCGCGAAGAGATCAGTAGAGGACGAGGCGCTGCAGGCGGAGCACAGAGCTAACGAGGAGTCCAGGGACACCGGCTTCTGCGCAAACGGCGGAGTGTGAGTACTCCTTAATCTACTTACTCATTGGTTACACTACTATACTCGGGCTGAACTTCGCTGAACGGGCGCTTAGCAGGAACATTTAACAGGCAGCGGCATAAACGTAACGTTATCTAATGAAATTTGTATGGGCGCTGATTTTGACGGATTTTCATACAATTCTAATTCCATAGCTTTACGTTTAGCCGTTATCAAATATTCCTGCTAGGGTCCCTGAGCGCCCTGACTCACTAGAATGCTATAGCCACTATAGAATTCTAGTGAGTATACACTATAGTATTGTGTATTCGCGTTAAGAAGTCAGTACCTAAATGTCAGTAAATCGCGTACATAATACATATGTGGCGGACCAATCAGCGCACAGTCTGAATCGCGCTATCGAAGTTTCTATGCTCGGAAAGTATATATACGACAGCTGAAATGTATACAAGTGGGCTTCGGCCTGACCGAGCATACCATCTCGCTCGGTCGGAGATCTCCCTTTGGGGCCTACCACACCACATTGGTGACCCTCGACAGAACACGCCACCTTCTGGACATCAATCATCATTACTCCCCACCCCTCCGCACCAGCCAGCACTTAGCCTCATCGGGTACCTCGACCACCAGTCGCAACGCAGCGCGGCCTGGTCGAACCCTCATCGGCTTCAACGGGCACTCTCACTACAACGACCGGTCAGCAAGCAGAGCACATCTCTCCTGGTCAGCACGTAGCATCGGCCCCGCACGGCAGCACTCCGACTCACTGGAGCTCGCGCAGCAGCATCACAGTTCCGACTCACTGGGACTCTCTCCACTGGCACTGGCGACTCAAGCACAAGACTCATAAAAAATGGTTCGACCTCCGGTCTTCGGGGGGAGTGATGTGACGGACCAATCAGCGCACAGTCTGAGTCGCGCTATCGAAGTTTCTGAGCTCGGAAAGTATATATACGACAGCTGAAATGTATACAAGTGGGCTTCGGCCTGACCGAGCATACCACCTCGCTCGGTCGGAGATCTCCCTATGGGGCCTACCACCATATTCCCACACATTCCTACCTATTACCTACATCAAAATGGCGTACCTACTTCAATTGATTAATGTGAACATGGCTTATGAGTTATGACTATAGTAGTTATCACTGACTAAAACGCGAAAGTAAAGCTCGACAGCAGGCTTAGCATGGCGATCCATAGAAATAGATTTAAAGAAGAAATATTGTATCCAAAACAGTTCGTTGCAAAATAGTTCTTAATCCATGATAACAAGGTCGTCAATAGAAGTCAACATTTCTAAACAGCCACATTCTTCTATTCTTCTATGCGCATGCTAAGCCTGCTGGTATCTGCTAGGTGGCGCAATTTTACAAGGTTATGTACGAGTACCTAGTAGGTACTATGTTAGTGGAAGTATGTCTTCTTCCTACGTCTATTCTTTATGACTCTATTCATTTTTAGTGTTTCCCAAAGGAAACAGGACCCTATTATTAAGACTTCGCTGACAGTCTGTCTGTCTGTTCGTCTGTCACCACGTCTGTCGGGACAGCTAATACTAAAAATATGTATACTGTGATATTATAAATGCGAAAGTGTGTCTGGTCTGTTACCTCGTCACGCTTTAACAGCTGAACCGATTTTTATGAAATTTGGTATAGACATACTTTGGGGCCCGGGAAAGGACATAGGATATTTTTTATCCCGAAAAAGTAGTGTTTCCGCGGGATAATGTATTTACGCGGAGCCGCGGGCAAAAGCTAGCTAGGGAGCCCCTTGAATAAATAATTATTCAAGGGGCTCCCGTACCGCCCATACAACTAACCTGATTTTGCCGTTTTATACGGAAACTTAGCCGGTTGTTTTCGTGAAATTAATAATATAGAAGTGCTTACAAAATAAAGTAAAGTATTATGTCAAAAACAATAAAATACCATAAAATTCATTTATTAATGAATATTGTACAAGTGACGAAGGGACAGATAAATTTTGTGTGGCATTATTTTCAGTAACTATATAAAATACAACTTTTATATTTTAAATTAACAAGTTACAAATTGCATGAGTTAAGCCTTATTAATATTTTATACCCAAATGTTAAATACATTGTGTCTACTAAGTTTTGGACATACCTCAAATTTTTGATCGTGTTTCACAAAGGCAAAAATGTACAATGGGACATTACAAAATCTATATAACAATATAGTATATAAAAAGCAAATCTGATTGACTAATATTAGTCAACGCACAGACCAACAAATCCTTTAGGTCAGAAATTTGAAATTTTGCACACATACTTCTCATATGATGAAGGCATCCACTAAGAAATGATTTTTCAAAATTCAATTGGGGGTCCAAGGGGGTAAAATAGGGGTTGAAAGTTTAAAACCTTATTTCACACGGGCGAAGCCGCGGGCAATAATGCTAGTCTACACTAATATTATAAAGAGGAAAACTTTGTTTGTATGTTTGTTTGGTTGTTTGGTTGTTTGGTTGTAATGAATAAGCTCAAAAAGTACTGGACCGATTTCAAAAATTCTTTCACCATTCGAAAGCTACATTATCCACGAGTAACATAGGCTAAATTTTATTTTGAAAAAAAAAATAGGGTTCCGTAAGATATTTGGGGTTTTCGGACACAAGGTGTAAAAAATCAACCAGAAAAATTACTTATTTTGCGTACGCTGCCTAAACTATAAAAGATAGAACCATAAAATGTTCTAATTAATTGTAGATCTTATAAATATCTACAAAAAAGTCCGCGACACACTATACCTATCTATGTCGAGTGAGGCACAACAACATTTTTTTTTATTTAGAAATCTTGATTTTTTTTTGACTACATTTAAACGCGTTTATTTTACTCATGCTATTAATCCTTATCAAAATAAATTATTTTATCACTATGTACAGTTTATGTAGATAAATATTTGGTCTTTGAATGATTATAATTGGACGTTTGGTTTTGAAGTTATGGCGAAATTAAAATATTACGATTTCTGCTCCACGGAGACCACGGCCCGTTGCGAAGTAGGCGTCACCAAGGCGGGGGTGTGCGTGCGAGAGGGGAGTTTAGATCTATGAGGTAGCCGCAGTATTAGTATCAGTATTGTACCCATAGATTATATAGATATATACATTGTACCCGTGCGAAGCCGGGGCGGGTCGCTAGTATTATATAAAATACATGTTTTGTAAAATAACACAGGTATTTGTCACTTCACTAATTTTTTGTAGTATGACAATTATTTTTCGTATGTAATAAATAATTAGTATGTAGTAATATGCCCAAAATATCCGTAATTGATTTAACCGAACCCTATATATATATTATATTTTACTAATATATAATATTTTCTATACTCCACAATTTTACTTAATCATAAATACTTGGCTCCCTTTCCCTTTAGATCTGCGAGTATAGAATCAAAGTTATCAGGTCTACTGCCATCCAGAAATGTGATACGCTTGTCTTCCTCCATCTGAAACAATAAAATAAATAACTGTTAAATTGATTTAATATAATTATATTAATATATTTGTGTGACGAGAGTGCGGGTATTCGAGGCCCAACCCTAGAAACCCAATTTTCTTAACTATTTTGAAATGATTCCGTTTTGGTCCACGCGCTAACTCATTCCCGCACTAGTCAATACGTGTGCTTGCGAGCGAGACGTCTGAAAATCCAAACGGGATTTTACCGATCATATTTACGATTTGAATAATAGGCAATACACTCGTAACTCCTCCATATATTATGTCCATGGACAGCGGTTACTGTTTACCATCAGGTGTTCCACTAATTCATTTTTCGCCTATGTTGGGCTAGGGCTTTTAAAAGACTGGGAACACTCTTGTGACTCCAGTTATGCTGCGGATATCCATGGCTTAAATCGCTTACCATCAGGCGATTCGCCGCTCGTTTACCGGTCTTACCTCGCGTCTGTGCCGCAGGTGCTCGGGCCACACGCACTGCTCGAAGTACCCCGGAATGTCCGGGGGGTCGTACACTCGGGACTCCCGTCGGGACACGCACTCCTCATACGACAGCACCAGGTAGTATCTGAAAACGGATAATATAACTAGCAGACCCACCCATCTTACTTATCACTTGTTAATATAAAATGACCTATTCTCACACCTACCGGATATACACCTGCAAAATTTCATACAAGTCGGTTAAGACGTTTCGAAGGAGTTTGATTACAAACATTGTGACAATGATATAGCCCCCCCCCACACTGATTTCGGTGACGGTGGTCAGTTTCATTGAAAACCAGGCTAGTTACGCAGGAGTAATTTTATAGTGCCCAAAGTGTGTGCTCAGTTCACAAGAGCACTCTCCCTTCCTTTACTCTCATAACCCAGTGGGATGAATAACCGACACGACTGGCGACTCTTTACTTGCCCATCCCACGCATGGATCATCTTTCTTGTCAGACAATCAGGTGATCAGCCTGCATTGTCCTGACCAAACTTGGAAAAAAAATTTTTTTTGTTCCAATGCGGGAATCGAAGCCACAACCTGAGTCGAGAGCCAAGCTCTAACCACTAGACGACGGAGGCTGACAAATGTACCTATTGTTTCAATTTAATCACTTATATAACATATTTTTCAAGTTTATTTTAAAAAATTAACTTACCTCAAATCACAAATTTCGTTTATGGGTTTAAAGTTGAGCACCGTAAATCCTTCCACTATTATAAACTTTTTCCCTGGTATTATTAATTTACCAGTATCACTATTCTCATCGTATGTATGCGCTTTATTTTCCCCGTTCATAGTTTTTATGACATCACTATACATGGTATTCATGTCTAGAGATGATAGAATATCATAATTATTGTGATCCAAGCCTTCGCATTTCACATGATTTGGACTATCGTCAGGATAAAAGTATTTGTCCTGGTGAAAGATGTATACTGGGCTTAGAGTGTCTTTTAATTTGTTCGATATTGTTGTCTTTCCTCCACATGTTACTCCAGCAATGCCGATAACAATCCAGTCTTGTTGTGACGTCATCTTGTAGTGGGCAACTGTGTTTATAGGTAGGGATAGATGTGATATAGGGTGTATGCCATAAGCCCCCCGATAAACAATAACCCCCAAATGGCACAAGCGAGCAAGCCCCACTGTGGGTCAGGAATGTATTGATATATTTGTAAATCTGAAACAAGAAAAAATTTATAATCTAATTTATAATACTCATTAAATCAAAATAAAATAAAAGTGAAAATATAAATCAATAATTTATGAAAGAAGTGAAAATGTAAATATTAATAATTTATCAAATATCAATAATAAATGTATACTGTGTATGTGTAATGTGGTTTAGAAAATATAAACAATGTTCATGAAGAAAATGGCTTTATAAAAATAACACGCCATTTACTATTAACATTATCACTGTTTAAACTTACCTTCGTCAATAAATGGATAAGTATTTATCCAAAGTATTAACACTACAAATGTAACAATAGTTATAATCAATATCACTCTTCCTAAAACAGCATCTGGTATGTCCATATATGCACCACCAAAATAATTAATAACTAACTACAAAAGTAGGTCTCCTCAAATTTGTTGAATGTTTCTTCGGGAAATAAGATTGATGATTCGTCCTCTTTAGGTTTTTCTACTTTTTGTAGCAGCGGTTTACCCTTGATAGCTCTTTCTATGATCTGGAAACAAAACATAATTAATGTGAAGAGTCATTCTATATCTAACACTTAATATATTATAATATTACAAATGTGAAAGTGTCTCTCTGTCTGTCACCTCTTCACATTTTAACCGCGGCTGAACTGATATAGGTGAATTTGGTATGGCAATACTTCGTTCCTAGGAATGGACATCGAGTAGTTTTTATTGAGGCAAAATATACATTTCCTGCCAGGAAAATGTAAACCACAATATTATAATATTATGACCACATTACTAGCACTTTATAAAATACATTCTCTACTTTTGCATCGTCTTTTTCTTGAATTCGTATTTTGCAAAAATATAACTGAAACTGTCCTACAACTTGCCCCGTCACTAATAAAAATATTTACACAATGGATAAGCTATACAATGTTTTGTCCTTATCTGATACGTTGGAAAAGTCACTTGACACACAAGGACAAAACATTGTATACATAGTGTTTTCACTGTGTAAATATTTTTATTACAAAGGGGGTTAAAATTCTTAAAGGTTTAAAACAATGTCATAGCTAAGAAGTTAACTATAACACTGTAGATTGTAATCTACAGGTATAAATTACCATTGTAAAACAATACCTCTTATCTGATAAAATATGACATTTTGAGTTTTATGACATTTCGGTAACTAAATTGCTGGACATGTTTCCAATTCACTAGAGTAAAAAAATTACAGAAACAATGTAAATGATATTATTCTCATTTACATTTACACAAATAGCAACAAAATATTACAACAATCATATAAGTGCTATTATTATAGTAGATACCTACTACAATAATTATATTTTTATGTTTGTATATTTAATATGGGTAGGTACTTATTTTATTTTTTAACAACTGACCTTGTCTTTTGCTACACCTTCAGCTACTGGAGTTGAGAGAGCCAATAGCTTTTTAATGTTTTCTTCGGCGCTGCTGTTCTTTGATTTCTCAGTTTGTTTGTTTGACTTCTTATTCTTTTGGTTGTATGGATGATACAAATCTGAAATTTTAAAGGATTAAATTAATAACAAAACATTGTTTTAGTTATATTTTTCTATAATAAAATGTTATTTGCATTAAATATAATAGATGTTTTATACTAAACTACAAGTATATTATAAACGAGAATTTACGCTGGCAGCAGTACTTGAATTAATTACTGTCACAGCCACTTATGTACGTATGTAGTCGAAATTATAATAGATGATTGAGGTTATATTTACTACAAGTGATATGACGTAAGTCACTGTACGTTAGTATAGGAACGAACCTTGAACTGTGCCCGTAGGATACCGAGTTGAATTGTTGCGACGCTTGTTACGTTTTCTTTTATCACTCTCTGCAACATGTAAACAAAGTTATGTCTTAACTCAAACCACGATAGCGATCATAAGTCAATATGATAAAGGACATACCTTCCGGTTCTACAAATTCAAGAGCTTGGCGTACTAATGCAGAAGACATTGTATTTCCAACATTAATTTATGCATTTATTTTATGAAATAGATTATTACGAAACGTTTACTATATATTTTCTATTCCTAACCTCATTCGTCAATTGACATTTCATATTTGAGAGATGACAGCCTATTTTTTTTTATATGGCGTCGGCTTATAATCATTTGCCAGTGTCAAGTTAAAAGGCGGACTGAAACTTTCTAGAAACTTCCCCTCCTAGAAAATATTAGAAATTTTGAAAGAAACACAAATACAGTTAACGTCTTACGTCTCTGATTGACATTCTCGACAAAACTCCCCAAATCTTACTTTTATGCGAATAGCCAATACTTAATATATGTTGTATATCTATGCGAATAGCTTATAAAACTGATAGACAGTTTCAGGACAGAATAATTATTAATACTACAATTTTTCAGTACACAGCCCACATCGATATTTAAAAAAGTATGTGTGTGTGTCAGCCCGACGCGACGTGACGCACGACTGGAGCTTCCTCCTTACGAACGATAATTATTAATATAAAATAGAATATATACCTTACACATTATATCGAATAGAAAAAGAGGGTAAATAAATGAAAAGAGTTTTAGCATCAGCATAGAAAATTGCAAGTTTCTAAGTCTAATAGTTTAGAAATGCCATGGGGGACCAACGTATAAATCACTTTGGAGGCCGATTACTCGAAAATGGTTGACTTTATAAAAAAGTTATGTACGAATCCTTGCCTTTATTTTAAAAGACATATTCAACGATACCCCACACGATGGTATAGAAAGAAAAATATCATTCATCCCCACTTCACATGTATGGAGAGCCACCCCTAGAATATAAAATTATTATTATTTTATGATGCCAAATCCGAGACATATATACAATCTATGACTATACCAAATTTCATATATTTATATTCATAATTACCGACGCTTGAAGCGCGGGCAGACAGGCAGATTGACAGACAGACAGACATACGGACGAACAGAGCGAAACTATATGGGTTCCTAAAGTATTACGGAACCCTAATAAAGTTGACGGTAATAACGAGCTGGTTTGGACTGTGAATGAACAATTAATTCGAACATTATACCTACTTATTTAAATTTAATTAGGTATACCAGCAATGAACGTGATTTCTATAAAATACTGTTTGGGCTGGTATCGAAGATTGAGTAGAGAAATGGTTAAAATTTTAGCCGAATTTAAAAGGGGACTTATTTAGAAAATAAGTTTTATTTCATAGGTAGATACTTTTGTGTGTATTTTTACTTTGGAAGTCGGTTTAATCTTTTATTTAAAAATAATAATTTCACCCTTTTTAGTGATATATTTTATTAAATTATTATTATTACCTTTATCTTAAGAACGTTTGAAATAAACGATCGAATGTATAATTCTTGAATACGCGCTAAGATTCCATTAGGTATTGTAAAGAAGATGATGATGATGACTACTGTAAGTTAGTGGCATAAGCTTGTTGTTCTTTGAACAATGCCGAAATTTTCAAACGCGTATCTTTAAAGACTGAGGAGTTCTGTTCAGTACTTTTGGATTCAGAGTATATGTACTTTGGTGCAAAATCTTATTTGTTGGTAGCATATTATGCTTATGTTACTTCAGTCATGTGACTTCAGAAAAGTCTAAATCACTATACTTATGTGTCCATATAAATTTCGAGGAGTTCCCTCGATTTCTTATGTATCCCATCATCAAGTTTCCACTTTAGTTAATAAAAGACCAATTTCGAATTACCTATAGGTACCCTTTACAACAACAAAATAATTTTGCAAATAGGTCTATAAACGGCAGAGAAATGTTCAAAAATCTCCGTGTTGGTGTAAAATACTATAAGTACCTTTTATATGACGTGATGATGTATGATATGATGGTAGTGGTGTTGATGATGATCACTCTAATTGACATGGTAGCATATGCTTGCAATTCTTTAAACAACGCCGAAATCCCCAAACATATTGTATTTATAAGGAGTCAGGAGTTCTGTTCTGTACTTTTGGAACGAGGGTATACCTTGGAACAAATCTTATTTTTTGGTAGCATATGCTTGGACTACTTCAGAAAAAGTTGAAATCATCATAATATGTATCCATATAAATTTCGAGTTCTCTCGATTCCTCATGGATCCCATCATCATCATCAGGTCACCACTTTTTTAAAACGGGACTAACTTGGGATTATACCCTTTACATCAGAAAAATAATTTTAAAAATCGTTCCACAGACGGCGGAATTGTGGTCTAACATATAAAAAAAAAATAAAAAATAAAAATATATAGCCGAACGTATAACCGCCTCCTTTTTTGGAAGTCGGTTAAAAATAGAAATGGGTCGTAATACGCTGTGTAATGTAGGTATTCCATCTCATTCTTTTGCACGTTCAATCCAACAGATATATATGTATGTTTGTCTTTCTACGTAACGCCTCAACTTTCCGTGTTACACTTGATTTTACTCCTCATAAAATTTCCGTACCGGGCCTTATAACTCAAATCGTTTCCTAAGGAGTAAACTCCAAAAATACCAGCTGTCCCGATAGATATTTAGGGTCACCCTTATTATTTAAAGCTTGGGTTGAAAAAATAGATTACGAGTTACGACTTACGACCGATTCTCAAACCTACCGAATATGCAAAAAAACATTTCATAACAATCGGTCAAGCGTTTCGTAGGAGTGTGTTCCCGAACAGACCGGAACACTATGGCACGAGAATTTTATTTAATTAGAAGATTCACTGTAGCTACATAGACGTATAGATTTTACCAATGATTACGAAACCTGAGGTTCTGTTTGTTACAGATTTTGTATGCTATACCGTGCAATAAACGGTGAAAGTGCTGGCCCGGAACGTCGGGAGGACCCTGGAGTCACCCCGCACGCCCCTCACTCTCCACCACATAAATACGAGGTATCCATACTATTATTATAAATATAAATGGGAAAATGTGGTCTGTTTGTCTGTCTTTCACGGCAAAACTACTAAACCGATTGAAATGAAATTTGGTACACAGATAGTCTAGAGCCTGAGAAAGGACAGAGGCTACTTTTTATCCCGGGGAAAAGTAGGGTTCCCGTGGGATACTTTATTTACAGTTTCACGTAAAAACTACGAAACCGATCATCATGAAATTTGGCACAGATATAAAGTAGACCACGAGGATGGACATAGGCTACTTTTTATCACGGGACATATACGGTTCCCGTTGGTTACTGTACGCGTGCGCAGCCGCGGGCATCGGCTAGTTTTTTTTTTATAAAAATATTTTTTTGATTTTGAATTTTCTGTTTTTTGATGTGGAAAATCGTCATAAAACATTGATCCCTTGTGTAATTTTTTCCAAATTTTAGGGCCCACCTACACCATGCCCGGCAAGAGTGGAATACGCGACTCCAGTGTTCGCGCGCAACTACCAGGGAGTATGGAGATACGTCGTCCAAATACCCTACGAAGGCTACTTCACACAAACAGTTGAGGTCACAAGGTAATATCAAAATATATTTACTACTTAAAATATAGATAATAATAATTAATTACTAGATGGCTGTGTTAAATTGTCCCGTAATAATTGTTAATATTATAATGGTTAAGTCTACACTTTATAAGGGTTATTTTGTCTCTAGAGAGAAAAAAAGTCAATTTATGTAGGTTCATATTTCTAAGCAGTATTAAAAATATTAGGCTACTGCACATCTTCCTCCACATAAACTTTAACTGTGCCAAATAGTAAACACCATACTCGTTCGCACTGTACTTAAAGTATTGCTTCATTTTCTACGCATCTTTCTCCACATAAACTTTAACTGTACCAAATATCATACATCTTCTTTCGAACAATTCTCGTAAAACTGTAAGTACTGAAAGTTTTTGTCGCTTATCACCAACAACGGACTCTAGATCTTGTACAGCTTCTGGGCTCTTTCGCGCTTATCTTGGCGGCTTGTGCAAGGGGAATCTTACAACCCGTCCAGACTACTCGTGAAGTAGGCCGAGGTTGGTCGAATAAGACTGTGGGCACGCACTTCGCTTCGCCTTTTCATACTTCGGTTTACTTCGCGGAGCACTTCCTCGGCCTACTTCGCGAGCAGTCAGGACGGGGCATAATGGTAGCCTTCCGATGCACGCGACGTGCGACGCGAGACCGAGGCCCGAGACTGAAATATGGTCGCGGAGTCATTGCTTAGTATGAATTTAAATGGAGCACTAAGCAGTCCTCGCCACCCACGTCGCGCGACCTGTGAGCGTATCTAGAGAACCAGAGGGCCTAGTCAAGAAGCATGGGAAGGGAAATATATGGGATTTGACGTAAGGTATCGCAAGCGACATGTCACTTAATGATGACTTACGACAAATCCTATACCTTTATGATTTCGAAGTTCGCCGTCGAAATTATCGAATGCATCTTGACTAGGGAATGTTATTATTCGACAAATTTTACTATTCGAATAATTCGAATAATGGCTAAACACTATTCGAATAAATTCGAATAATTCGAATAATACGAATATTGGTAATAAACTTTAAATACTAGTAATATAATGCATTTATATATACCTGCATGTTTAATAATATTAAAATGTGACGTGTTTCACAAATTACTCTCAAAAAATCGTCTTTTTAATAAAAAAAATCTTTTAAGTTTCAAACTTAAAATACTAAATTGCAATAACTTTTTAAACTATTAACACATGAACGGTTTAGGTCTGGAGCAGACCATAGATTTGGTTGCCAACTAAGGGGTTTCTCCCAAAAATTAAGGAAAAGATACTCTAGGGGAGAGAATTTTAGGGGTTTGTTTTAGAGGTTCGTATTTTCTGGTTTTTAATTGAGTTATGCTATTGATGGATTCAACATAGACAATCGATTTAACAAGTCAGACCTACAGTCTGACTTTTTAAATTAAATTTTTGGTAGTATAATTGAATAAATAAAGAACACTAATATTATAGAACTTTTTTTTTATTATTTATATACCAGTTTGTTAAATATCGTAGAGAAATATATTTGCAGAGTTGGAACCCTGCACAGAAATCGGAATACACAGTTAATAGTGCTCTGTTCTAATATAATGCAGTTGAAAACTCGAACACGCGTGTATCGTGCTGTCATAATAGTCTGCTTCAAACCTAATCGGTACATGTGTATATAAACCGTAGTAAGAATAAGTAAACAAGATAAACCATCAAAATAAAAAGCACTCAAAAATTATTTTAATGTTATGTTATCATAACAAAAAACTTCATAGTTGGTAAAAAGTGGGTGAAAAATCTTTAAAGCAACAATAACCTTTTTCCATTTTCAAGTTAACCATGTTTTTGGTCTCTTTATGTTTTCAATTTTTTTTCTTGAACGATGAGTCTTATTACAAAAAGTAAGATAGACAATAGTAGATTTAAAAATTGTATCACAGCCTGAAGAATGTGTTGATGAAATTTCTGAAACCAGGCATAAGTACAGAAGTAGGTATCAGGCGTTGTACTGCAAGAACGGAGTGTGTCATGTTACAAACCGTTCAGCAGATGAAGCGACGGTACAAAGAGACTAAAAAACATTTGACAAGGCCGTGCAATACTTTAATGGCAGACTCAGCGCTCGATAAGATCGTTAAATTGTTTCCACTTAAATGCAGTAAGTTCAGAAACAACTTCTTCAGACCCGAAAGTACTATGTTACTAACAGCACAGTGCAGAAGACTTGCTTAAGTAAATCTGAAACCCTAAAGACCGACGCGAAGGGCGAGTGGTCTCACCTCGAGACCAATCTCGAGAGCCCTAGTATCGAGTAGAAAGACTGAACTTCTGAAGGGATGCTAAGTAAACGTGACCAGGTAGGCGATATCTTCAAGCCTACTTTTCAGATAGAGTTCAGTATATTCAGGCAGAGTACATATACAATGGGCTGGCATACCTCCAGGAATCCGCACTGAGTATGTGGTCATGACAATTGGACCTATACCTGGAGAAAGATATGGTCAAGAGATTCTTAAAGATTTTCTTTAATTTCCTCACCTCAACCCGATTAAGTATACCCTGAGATGAGCTTAGAAGGCTAGTCAGGAACCGCAAATTGTCACCTACAGTAACTGTAATAGTTTAGTGCTGTGAGGATACTAACTGTTAGTATCCTCACAGCACTAAAACACACCCTGATATAAGAATGGGAGAGAATAATGCATAATTCGGCTCCAAAACCTCGTTTTCAGAATGACAAAGCCACCCCGGCTTTCCATACATGTGAAGTATGTGTTGAATATTATGTCTTTTAAAATAAAGGCACAGTTTTATACATGACTTTTATAAAGTCAACCATTTCCAAGTAATCGGCCTCCAAATTGGTTTCACCCCCCGCTGTCATTTCTGGACTATGAGGATTAGGAACTTACAACTTTCCATGCTGGTAGATCATGGTAAATTCTCTTTAGGAAAGTTATTTTGAACGAAATCGAACAGTAAGATTAAGAAACTAAAAATCGCATTACGCTTTATAGTAACAGAACCGTCCTTAGACACGTCTTAACACGCTCTTGGTTAGGTTATTTTGACAAGCGTGTGAGCATGGATTTCTTTAGGCCTGTAGGAAGTTTTCACCTTAAATATTTTTTTATTTAAAAACCGTTTTGTATTCTATCACAAAAAGTGTAGTAAAATCTGTTTAGGATATTATTGATGACAATATTAATAATTAAAATAATATATTGAATAACGAAACCTTTCTGGTTTATGTACAAGTTTGTTACTATTATTAACATATTTTAGAAAAATAAATAAAATATTTTTATTATTCGTTTTATTCGAAATATTCGAATATTGAACCCAGTCATATTCGAATAATAAAATCGTCGAATATTCGAATAAAACGAATATTCGAATATTCGAATAATATTCCCTAATCTTGACTAGAGGCCCTGATCCGCTGGTACTTTGATCGTGGTCGCGGGTCGCGGTCTCGCGTTACAGTCGCAAGGATCGGAAGGCAACCTTTACATAGAAAGCGATCACTGAATGTTGCATACAATTTATTTAACCAAAGTGCAAGCGACCATCCAAGTGTACCTCTCACGTTAATATTCGTGATTCCCAGATGCATGCAAGCCCGCTGCCACTACCTGGACGGCGGGTGCCTGTCCTCCCCTCGCTGGGTGTCGCTGCTGGTTGCGGAGCTGCACTACCCGCCCGAGGCTGGCAACACCCAGGAGGACGTGAGCACCGCGCGGACGTGCGACGGCCAAGACGAATATGGGTGTTATCAGGTACGTAGTGTCACTCAATGCATACTTTATCTTGGTGTAGGATAGGTTACATGTATACGATACCTACCTACCTACACCAAGGTATATTTTCAAACTTTCTGTATATCTGTCTGTCTTGCCTGATTGTATGTGTGTTTGTTCTGGCTTATCTTTCAAACGGCGGGGACCGATTTTGACTGACAGATAGCTCATGTTATAAGAAGTAACTTAGGTTACTTTTATCTTAAGGGCTCCCTTTTTTAACAGAGTTCTGTTTCCATTAATAGTTCCACGCAAACGAAGTTTACCACCACCAGCTAGCTTTTATAATATTAATTTTACGCGTTCAATTTTTATAAACTCAGGCCTCAGGTACCTAACCTGACTCGGCAGAACAATTGCTGTTTTCTGTAAGACCAGAGTAATAGAGAGACATAACTCTCTATGCAAATCTTCAGTTTCTTTGAAAATGTTTTTTTTTTTATTTTATTTCCAAATGAAACATAACAAGCTATTTTTGGATAAGCAACAAAAAAAGCTACCACCAGTTCAACCCTAACCCGTCGAAAAGAGCCGGCGTAAGAAACTCGTACACATCTCTTAGCAAAAAGATGGATAATTGCTCTTTTAAAAGAAATATATACAGGAATACTTTTTCATCGGTACCTACAATAAATTTTACCACATCATTGGTATCGATAATAGAGTATTTCACATTTTTTTTTTCATTTCAATTAATTTATCCTATAACCAATCTAATACCGCATGGGCGCACTAACTACAAGGCGTCAACGGGTGCGGTATGAGGTAGGTGCGGCGGGGTGGGTTAAGTGATCGGCCTGGCCAGTGTTGCCAACCCTACTGTTTTAACATAGATTTACTGTTTTCGGCCTGACATCCCTGTTTTCTCTTTTAGTTCGTATTTCTACTGTTTTTAACATAATAATTAATTCCAAATGGAAATAAGTCATAACCAACAGGTCAAACCAGAATAATCTTCTAGAGAAAGCAATAAAAATAGTTCTCGTATGCGTCGGTCACGCGCCTTTTTACAATTGTGAATTGGCATCAATAGCGGGCCTCTTGCAGGCTGTAGCACAAGGGGATCCCCCCTTTTCTGAGGCAATCCTTTTGACTTACAGTAAACAGAATAGCTACATTAATTGTAGTATAATATTTGTGGAACAAGAATTTACAATTCCCAGAAATTCCTTAATTAGATTCAATTTGTGGTAAATCTAACCGTAGTTGTATAACTATTTATCAATTCTCCGAATGTTATGTCGGACAGTAGATTTGATGTTCTGAAATTACTATTTTACTGTTTTCTGCTGTTTTTTCAAGTACCATTTGCTGCTATTTGCTTTCCTGAGGTTGGCAACACTGGGCCTGGCGGCGCACGAGTTGGCAACAAAGCATCGATAGATGCGTAATGCACACACATTTTGTATTAGTTTAGCGGATAAGTTCGGGGATTGATAAAATTATCAATCCCCAAACTTTTTGTGAAAAACAAAATTGTTTTTTTGTTCCAAAGAGGTAGTAACAAAAATCGCTAGTATTTTTTATTTTTGACAACTATTACATATGTTGATTTATTGTACTGGTGAAAAAATAATCCTGTATTTTACATTATAAACTTTAATCTATGTTAAATAAAACAAAAGTCAAAGTACACAACATAGAGACAGCCTTGCAGGGGTGCATCTTATTCCCAAGGTGTGCAATCGTTTAACAAAATCATTTAATTTATATTAATAACCTTTAGCACACGAACGTTCTTTGACTACTTTTTAAATTTACTTTTAAATTTATCATTCTAATTCAATTTGGCATTCCAGGTGCGCCTCTACTACGACTGGTTCCTCGTCCCTGGCTCGTGCAAATGCTGGAGGCCGGACTACTTCGCGCGCTACGTCAGGCGCGCCAGGCAGGACCTGTAGAGGATCGTGACGGGATCATAGGTTAAGGAATACCTAATGCAACGAGGTGCTAACGTATACGTACGACTGAGAAACGTAGAATATAATAGTCGATTAAGAAAAATTACGACATAGCCTGGGGCCACGGCAGTGCCACTGCCAAGCGTGTTAAGGCTTCAAATTTTGTTTGTCCGTTAACACTATGAATAAATTTAAATTAATTAAATAATAACATTTTACAATCATTACGGTCATAGTTCTCACTTTGGTACGGACAAACTTAAAATATCTTGATACAAAATGGTTTTACGCTTATGATATTTTGCTTGAACCAAAAGCGTAAAATCACTTGAACGACAATTATGTTATTATTATTAAGTTAACTTTTTTAATTTATCAATCAATGGTGCTAGGAATTAACTATGCAACATTTAAGACTGTATTTATATTTCCTAAGTAATTAATAAGAATGAGCTTAACTAGAATTATTTACACTTCATATAATAGCGTAAATGTAATTATTTTTATTTACCTTTTGTAAGTGTAAATATTTCATCCATTCATTTAACAACGATGCATTTGGATCTCTCTTGATTCATAGTTAAACATTAAGTATGGTACATTAAGTTATGTAAAAGTAGAAACAGTGTACATTTGTACATTTCGCGTACAATATTGTATTTTATCGTTTAAAGTTAATAGTTAGTTATTTTATATTATATAGGCCCATTTTAATGTACTCATTCCCAGTATAGTTTATCTATAGAATTAGACACGTATTCAAAAGCTTTTTTTACAAAAAATAAGTATGTATATTTTGAATGCTAACATCAACATCAAGTAAAAACTTGCTTTATTAAACCCAGCCAATGAATATCTAATTTTATAATATTAAGAACGCTAAGCTCAATTGTTAAAGTGCATTTATAGGTTAGTGACTTAGATTTTTAAGAGCCTGTTGAGGACTGAAAAATTGTAATTTATTTTTTCTCTTATGGTTAGTTCATATTTTTGTCATAAAGGATATTGTGACTATTGATAGCTGAATTTTGAAAATAATACAGTATATTTTATATTAAATGTTTATTATTTAAAAAATATCGTGCCGTCTACGTATTGCGGTTAAGGATTTCTACAAAAGTGTTATAAATAAACTTACTGGCTAAATTCACTTACTTACATACATACATACCTACCTATTAATTCTACTATTACTAGGAGAACTTTGGTGAGAGATTATTTTTGGTAGACTTAGGTATTTTTCTCTACATTACTACATAATTTAAATATTTTATATCGGGAATCTAGATACATAGGTAGGTATCAGATAATACAGTTCGCTGTTTGCTGGTCTTGGCGGGAGAGCTCCCACGCCGCCCACAGATTATTTCAATTTTACGGATACTATACCCAGTTTGAGAGGTGAATTTGTCAGTAGTTTATCTATTCAATAGAGCTTTTAGTTCGTTAACGTAAACGCGTTAGTGAATAAAATACGCCACGGAATAGCATAAACTACCGAAAAATTTACGTCTGAAACCGGGCATAAATCTAATATTGGAATATTTTATTTTCAAAATAATCAAAAGAAAATATTGTAAACGTGAGCTTGACTTCATCTAAATCTTATAATTTTAACGAAACAATCTTGTAGGTACATAGATAACAATCTATATCTCGAAAGTGGCTTCAATTATTACCTAGAAATTCAGTATGCGCTCTACATCTCTATAAGGGGAGAAAAATTAATCTAAGTAGGTCTTATCCCTGGTAAACTTTTTATTTCCTCGTAAAACAATATATCAATAACTTCGATACTATTGTGTCTGTTTGATTGGCAGTTTGGTATGCGTCTTTTGCTTTATTTGGAAATTCGGAAGGAGGAGAAAGTCTCGGTGAGATAAATATTTTTGTGATTCTTTTTTATTTTATTTATCAAAACTCCGAACAAAGCTCGGTTAGCCAGGTACTAATGTTTAAAAGGGGCACATATTTCGGAATAAGTAATAGTACACGATTGGTAAGTAAAGTCTTAAAGCTACGTTCTACAATATGAATTATGATACAAGATATCAATTTCGTTTATTACAACCTTGGAATACATTAAAGCATTAATCAGTACCTACAGCGAATTACAAAAAAAGTAATAAACTTATTAGGTACTAAGTATACCTAAGCTAAAGGTCAGATTTCCAAAAAAGAGCACGTCTGATGCTGTGAGACCAGAAACTAAAAATATTTTCGAGTGTATCGTCTTTTATTATTTATTAGATTAGTATGACATATTTAATTTAAATATATACAGGCTGTCCAAGGGGGTGACAGCTTGGGTCGTTGGGACAGATATGTTAGATATCCAAATTTGACCTTAGTAAAAACCTCACCATTTTCTAGATATTTGGACTTTTTTAAAAATCCGTTAATTTACTAATTTTTGTCGAATTATTAACTAGTAGTTTTTAAAAATAACACATGCAAATAAATATAATGCACTAAATTATTTCTGATAGGTAGCATTCATTAGGAATAAGAAAGTTAGAAAATAAATAAATTTGAATATGGATTTTTAACTGCTGAAAATTATATAGCTAAAGTTTAACCATCTTTTGTTAAAAAAGGAGTTCTGAACTTTGATGGCAAACTATTTTAAAAAGTTCCTCATTTAATGCAGATTTTAAAAAGGTATAATTCCAACTAACATTTTGGCGCTAAGGGAAACCATTTTTGACACTTAAAGTATTATAAACGACATATAAGAGCTCTGACAATAGCTTTGGACTCTACTGCGGCGTTAGGAATAAATAATTAAAGTTTCAAGAGGCATAATAGAAATAAAGGAAAAATATATAACTTAAGGTACTAACTTGGAGTTTGTCAGAACTTTTGTATAACTTACTCTTACATCTTTAGGAAACGTAAAACACTAGCACCAATTATAAGGTGTCTGCTAATACTTACAAACGGTTAAAGTTCTTAAATGGAGTTAGTCAATACCTTGTACCACCTAACGAGTTCTATAATAAATAACTCCCCACGGCCGCCGTATTACGTAAAAATAGCGATTAGCAAAAATCTCGCAGTCATCGCGCGATAGACGCGCAGTCGATTGCTGAACGTCAAATAAGATCGTATTACCTATGCGATCAATTGTTAATCGCTCGCTGTTGTGTTTGAATGCACTTTGCTTCATTTTCGCTTATTATTGCTAACTGACAGTTCAAAACGCTCGCTGATTGCTTTCGCTTTGCTGTAAAAGTCTTACGTAATTTAAAAAATTAGACAGCAGTGAAGAGATCGAACGATTGATTGCAATTTATAGTTCCTCGATTGTTCGGTAGAGGCAGTACTGTCGCTAGGTTGCTTCTGCTAGGTTTTTGCAGATACGTAATACGAATTTGCGATTTTCGCGCAAAAATTGCGCAATTTTTGCTATTGCTTGGCCATTGCAAGATACGTAATAAGCCCGCCGATCTCGGTGACGGTGGCCGGTTTCATTGAAACCAGGCCAGTTACGCAGGAGTAATTTTATAGTGCCCATTGCCCAAGTGTGTGCGCAGTACACAAGAGCACTCTCTCTTCCTTTACTCTCGTAATCCAGTGGGACGGATAACCGACACGACTGACGAGAGATTAGGCGCAGGTCCGACTTTCTACATGCCCATCCGACGCATGGATCATCTTTCTTGTCAGACAATCAGATGATCAGCCTGCATTGTCCTAACCAAACTTGGAAACAACATTTTTCTGTTGTTCCAATGCGGGAATCGAACCCACGACCTCCGAGTCGAGAGCCATTGCTCTAACCACTAGACCACGGAGGCTCTTCTATGGAGCCCTAAGAGCTAAAAGAAAGTTATAGTAGTGATAACTATTTGTATTATAGAGCTATAGAAGTTAAAGAAGTGATAACTATAGGTATTATAGAGCTAGATGCTGCAAGTGTCAGAATCCACCTTTAAATCATTACAGGTTGTATAATAGGATTTACTCCCACATTATAAAAGTCCAAGTGGCATTAAAAAGCTAGCTATAGTTTTTTAACACTGCGTTAGAAATAAAAGAGTTATCAGGAATCTTAGGTAATGTAGATTTTACGCCATTAAATAAACATAACCTATAAAATTTTAAAAGTAAATTTATGGTCAAAATATTATTTTCTGACTTATTGATTTACATTATTTACTGTTTTCAATTGTTACTGTGAGAATTGTTATTTACAACCACAACTAAAATAAAAAAATGCCGTGGCAGTGATTTATTTTACCTAATAATATGAAATGTTGTTTATTTTTGAGGCGCTTCAAAATTGAGATGAAAACTAGTATATATTATCACAGAATACTTATCACCGCAGGGAGAATTCATAATTATGAAACCGATAATGTATAAAATTATTAATTGATGTCGGCCATGATTGTCGGCCATGAATATGCGCACTGCTATTATATTTTATCATTTTTCTTACTACTTATTATGCACAATATACAATCGAGCTATAAATAGTATCGTAGGAGCACTCATATGTTGTTAAAAAAGCTAATTGAGTGAATTTTATAAATTATTTATTACTAAAGGGTGCAGTTGTAACCTGTGTATAGCTTTATAATACACCTAAAATGGTGAATACTACTTCAATAGCACTATTGTAACTCTTTATTCCCATCTTTTTATCACTTTTCTACAACTATTATGTCACTTTAAGCTCTAAAATTGTGGGCCCAATCGAGCGTTATAAGATAGTTATAGCGCGCTATACCACTAGTTGTTAGACCTTTTATAGAACGTTAGGTTTTTAAGTTTCTCTTAAGTAGCTCATTTAGCGCTTATTCTTATTACCAAAATGTTAGTTGGGATATTAATCCATCTGGGGCACGGGAATGCCTCCGCCAATCCAATGTCTCGTTTAAACTCGAGAATGGCTTAACCGATTTAGCTAATTTTGGTCTTGAAATAATTGTGGAAGTTGAGGAAATGTGTAAACAGTAGGAAATATTGAAAAACCTATCAAAGATAAAAGATGATACAATAGAAAATAATTTTAGTCCCTGCTGTTGCCGTGTCATACCTACTCTTTTTTGCTAATCTGTACTAAGGTATAAGGTAGGTACAACTTATTAATTTCAATTTGTAAATTTTATCGTACTCTATACTATTAGTCCTACTAAATATTACTTTCCGTTTTCAGCGACATATCACAAAATGATAATGCTTGTTAAGATTAATGAAAGGCAAATTTTTGCCTATCCGTGCATAGGGTTGCCAGGTCGCCAAAATTAATAGCTAGACAGACCAGCCAGTTTGCCCGGACATTTGGGTAAAAATGCCGGACACCCTACATTCTTGAGTATTTTGTCTCAGTATTAATAATAAAATAGTTTCTAAAATCGAGCCTTTTTGATGTTCACCAAAAAAAAAGATATATAAATAAATCGAATGCCTGCAGGTCTAAAAATGCCGTTTTGGCAATTCATTTTCAATTCTTGTTATGAATTACTATATGAAAGATGACAGCGATCATAAAATGGCCACTTGAATTGCAATTCTTTGGATACAGTTCATATATGCAGAAATTGGCTGAAATGCATTCATTTGACAGATTTACAAGCAGAATTGCTTTAGTGTTAAATAGTAATATTGCGATGATATTGCCAAAACGGCCTTTTTAGACCTGCTGTTCATTGGCATCGTTCGCGAAATGAAAAAATCCTAATTAAATCCGGACAAGCCGGACACTATTTTTCCCGCACACGCAAACAAAAAGCCTAACTACGTCCGGCTTTATCCGGATGCTTGGCAACCCTATTTGTGCATTATTTGCGTTCAAGTAGATAGCCATTTTCTACTGAAGCGAGTGTTTTCTGTTCTATATCTTGCAATCAGCAGTGATTTAATAATTGTTAGCTAACCAGCTAATAAGTAATTGGTATCATAAGTTTTTTACTGCTTACGCTGTTTGACCACCCCCAACGTCAACGGGACGTCAACGAGGAAGACATGACGGCACCGAAGCAGCGATACAACACGTTAAAGGCCAAACTCACGGCGCTTCCAGCAAATCCGGCACCGTTACTAATAGCCGTCATTAGTGTCAATAGTGTCAATCGTTTGAAATTTTTCATACAAATCCGCGGCCTTGAGCTTGCAGGCCGGATTGTCAGTATGGCCACTTGTGATATTAATTACTCTTTGGTATGGCCCCTAACTATAGCCGTCTGTCCACCGCACACCCGTCCCGTCAATCTACTCTCAACCAGAAATAATCTCGTTCTCGTTGACGTCCCGCTGACGTTGGCGGTGGACAAACAGCGTAAGGGTCAGTTTACCCCGCGACGATACCCGGCGATACATTTTTAAGATTAAATTCAATTCAAATCAACACAACAATAATCAACAGGTGCAGCCTTACATTGGAACTATAATGTAGGCTGTTTGTCCACCGCCACCGTCAACGAGACGTTAACGAGAAAAACATGACGGCCCCGAAGTAGCGATACTGTATACATTTACTATCTTTCCCTCCCTTCCCTCGTCCCTTCATCTAATCTCGTTCTCGTCGTCTCAACGTCGACGTTGTCGGTGGACAAAATCTTTTTGTGTAAATTATAAAATTCAATATTGAATAGCTCTATCTTGACAATGCAGCCCTCGCGTTTCGTTTCAGTGTGAGTTGACCCTTATCTTATAACATAACCTGTATTTAATTGCTTTTTGCTACAGCTTAGCAAAAGTGTTATTGTTCTAATTTTGGTGTTGTCATGGTTTCATTAATAGGCTCTACTTTATATTCGAATTATTCAACAATTGAATGTGTAAAGCCTCGTCCAGACTACTCACGAAGTAGGCCGAGGTTGGCCGAATAAGACAGTGTGGGCACTCACTTCGCTTCGTATTTTCGTACTTCGAGTTACTTCGCGGAGCACTTCCTCAGCCTACTCTGCGAGCAGTCTGGACGGGGCATAAAAGGGTTGACTTATGTCATCGTATCGTTCAAAATCACCCCTTAGAGAATTTCTTGGATAATCTTCATCTCTGTTACATCAGTTACATTTTGGAAGACTCAATTCATGAGACAGCAACCCAATAATTTTCTTTGGCAACCTAACAAGTTGTTGTATTCCTAGCATCAGACACTGTGTCTTCTGATTCAATAGAAATTTCTCGTGACGCGATTGGAGCAAGCCGTGCTCTTTCCGCTACATCTCCTGCGTGTTGCTGGTCGCCTGGTACTTGGTTGACGCTGTTATGTGAATGGGCTACCTCTTCTGTTTGGCTTTCGTCAGCGATTATTTGCTGTTGCCCGTTGTACAGTCGGACTGTCTGTCCGTCCTTGGGATGGGCTGTGTAGCAGGCGGAGTATGGCGGTGGAGGTTCCTCTCTCTTGTGGGAGACAGCTGAGTACGGAGGTGGCAGGTCGACCGAGTCGGTACTAGATTCAGCGTGGATGGCATCTGTTGATATCGCCAATGCGATATCGCTTGGATGCTCTGGAATTAAGGAAAAAATGTTCAGATTTATTTTAAATTTAGTCGAGTTCATTTTTAGAGGCCGTCAAAGACTAAAAATCCGTTGTCCATCCGTCTGTCTGTCCGTCTGTCACCAGGCTGTATCTCGTGAACCGTGACGGACCGTTGAAATTTTCACAGATGATGTTGCCGCTGTAACAACAAATACTACAAAATAAATATTTTTAAGGGGGTTCCCATACAACAAACGTGATTTATTTTTGCTCGTATTTATTTAGGTACGGAACCCGTCGTGCTCGAGTCCGACTCTTTCTTTCTTTACTTACGTCTGGTAGCTTGTACACTAGGTGTTGTCCATTCTTCAGACCTTCTTCTTCGACCTGGAAACCAAAATATAATCTTCTAATATATAAAATTTCCATGTCACAATGTTAGTTACCGTATTCCTCCAAAACGGCTTTACCGATTTTTACCAAATTTTATATGCGTATTCAGTAGGTCTGAGAATCGGCTACTATCTATTTTCCATACCCCTAAGTGATAAGGGTTGTTCACCCTTAATTTTGTTTTTTAATAATTTGGACGAAATTTTTTGTTTTTATTTTTTTATAATGTGGCATTAAAAATACATACAACCCTAAATTTTTACTTTTTTATCACCAACCCCTATTTTTTATAGCCATTTTAGTAATTTAATCATTTTTCATCCCGCTCGATAACTGATAAATTATAGTGTTTTTAACTTTTTATAAGGCAAAACAACGTTTGCCGGGTCAGCTAGTCTTAATATAATACCTAAAATACTTTAAAGGTAGCCGTAACTGATAAGAAGGACATGTGTTTTGAAAGCAAAGGTATCCCTGAGTAGTAAGATAAGGGTCTTAAGGTAGCTTTTAAATGTATGCGACTGCAATGCGAGACCGCGACCAGCAAAGCAGTGAATCAGATTCTCTGGCCACGCCCACCGGTCGCGCGACGCAGGTCGCGGGGATTGTTTAGTATTCCATATTTCAAATAATGATTAATATTCATAATTCATACTAAGCAGTGGCTCCGCGACCCTATTTTGGTCTCGGATCACGTTCAAGTGTCGCGCGTCGCGTGCTTCGGAAGGTTACCTTAACTCTACTTTTTTTTTTACAAAACAAGCAAGGTCAAAGTCATACCTCGGAAGAATCCCCGCGTGAGACACCTATCAGTGGCCCGCAGTATCAGCAGCGCTGCCAGCAGCAGCAACGCGCCGACCGCCCAGCCCCGCGCAGCGCCCCAGATGCTTTGGTCCACGTCCAGCTTGCGTTGACCCTCGTTGATGGCGTCCAAGTGTTTTGCCTGAAAAAGAAATGAAACAAACTTTCACTGTGGTTCTTGCTATTGTATTAAATTCATTTACCACGGCTGATAGGGACGAGACTCTTCAAGGTGTCTAGTCAAGATAAGTTCGATAATTTCGATAGAAAACTTCGAAATCAAAAATGTATGGGATTTGACATAAGCCATATGACAAATAAGCATAGCGATGCTTATGTAAGTCCCATACATTTTTGTTTTCGAACTTCGTCATCATATTTAGCGATGGTAACTTGGTTAAAGGCTCAGCCCTTAGGGCCCTTAGACATAGAAGGAAATAATATAAAATTTGAATTTGAAAAAAAACATAAATGGAATAGACACATTTCATCGCTTAATCGCGTAGTTAATGCTTAGATACTATATATTTTTATTCTTATCGAAATTAGTTTTCGTTTTAATATTTTACTAACTCTAACTCGCCTAAGCCCCCAGTGCCTCAACTCGTACTTTCTAGGTAAATTGTGTAATAGCTGTTAAGTAATACCGTGTCGAAGTCCGTCATATCCCACGGGACAGGGCGCTGGCTCCATGATATAGTTGGCCTGATGTTCCCGTGGATTTGGTGTACGTTGTTGAATCTGAAAACACAGTAGTTCACTATTATTTACTGGATCTGGTACAATAATTTGTTATAATAACTACGATTTTTATATAAAAAGCTATAACCTGACTACGTAAATTAGGTATATAGCCTTTGTTTCCCGGGCTGATATTACGAATCTATTGACACATTATTTATTTAAATCGGTCCAGTAGTTTAGGCGCTACGTTGGAACAAACATAATATATACATACATACATAGACTGCCAAAATCATTACCCACAAAAATATTAATTTGTATTTGAACGGAGAGAGTAACTACACCTACATGTAAAATTATTAATTGTGGGAGTTTCAGTAGAACGCTTCAGTATGAATGGGACGGCTCGACCGGGAAAATACCACGGCCTCACAGAAAACCGGCATGAAAAAAATTGCGTTGTGTTTCGCCGAGTGAGTGGAGGTTACCGGAGGCCCGGGGGGGGGGGGGGTGTTAAGGGAACGCTAGTCGCAACGCCAGAGATAGAGAAGTTACAAGTGTAACTCCTCTGATGTTATGAGTGTCCATGGGCGGCGGTAATCACTTACCATCAAGCAATCCGTCTGCTCGTTTCCTGGTTGATTTCATAAAAAAGACTTACTTGGATGGTGAGTAAATAAGTATATCGGGTATGGACAGTTTCTGCTGCTCCAGTATCGCCTGCAGCTCCCGCAACCTCTGGATCCTCTGCAGCCTCATCTGGGCGAGCTCGTGTTTGCCCATCCTCCCGTCAGCCCATTGCCGCCACTGCTGCCCTTCCCACCACCATCTCGGGGGAGGCGGGGTAGCCTGCATCTGTAAAATATTTCAAAAATAAATAAAAAAACCGTAAATTTAAATTACCCACGGCCCATCCAGCAAATTCAGCAGCGGTACTAATAGCCGTCATTAGTGTCAATAGTGTCAATCATTTTTGCCTAGAAGTCCGCGGCCTTGGGGCTTGGGCATGCTGGCTGGACGGTCAGTATAAAAAAAACTCCCCACCGATCTCGGTGACGGTGGCCGGTTTCATTGAAACCAGGCCAGTTACGCAGGAGTAATTTTACAGTGCCCAAGTGTGAGCGCAGTACCCAAGAGCACTCTCTGTTCCTTTACTCTCGTAATCCAGTGGGACGGATAACCGACACGACTGATGAGAGATGAGGCGCAGGTCCGACTTTTTTACATGCTCATCCGACGCATGGATCATCTTTCTTGTCAGACAATCAGGTGATCAGCCTGCATTGTCCTAACCAAACTTGGAAACAATATTTTTTGTTTTTCCAATGCAGGAATCGAACCCACGACCTCCGAGTCGAGAGCCAATGCTCTAACCACTAGACCACGGAGGAGGTCAGTATGAAACTAGTAGCGGACTAGTAGGCTAAAAATACAAATGGGAAATGACTGACACTTTTGACATTAAGCACGGTTATTAGTACCGGTGTTTGCAGGTTGCATTTGCAGGCTGGACAGTGAGTTAGCGCTAGATACCTCTGACAGGACCTTTATGCCGATGACGATATAATTAGAAACTCAGTGTTCCGACTATACATACTTACATGTTTTATTGTATGTTGAAAGCATAGACATATATATGTTACCGGCCAAACCCGATTTTAGGACAAACTAGTTTTGCCTAGGCTAAACTGGTTCTTCCTATACGCGATAGGATTAACTAGTATATCCTAGTCCAAACTAATTTGTCCTAAGCCCAATAGGATAAACCAGTTTAGCCTAGGCCAAACTAGTTGATCCTGATATTAATACGCACACTCCAGGATAAACTAGTACGGCCTAGTCTAAACATTATGGTATATCTAGAAAGTCTAAATAAATATATAAACTGAATAAAATACTCCGTAATTGGAAAAATTTTGTTATTAAAACGATAATGATTCGTCGTTAAAAGCTATGGATATTTAATGGTTATACAAACAATAACAAATAATAAGTGTTTTTTAAATAAAAGCAATAATCATATCTCAATAATTAAAATTGTTATTTATTTTTACATGGTGTGCTTTGGTGGCACTTAGAATTGCAGAGTATCATTGCCTTCTTGTACTTGCATCTGTTTGTGGCATAGTTTTTGATGCAGCTGCATCTCACGAAACCTTGACCTGACTCAACTGAATGTTTCGTAGCTGCAGTCCTAAACATTATTCCTATAGTTATTTGTCCTAGAGTGTGCGTATTAATATCAGGATCAACTTGTTTGGCCTAGGCTAAACTGGTTTGTCCTATCGGGCTTAGGAAATTAGTTTGGACTAGGATATACTAGTTAATCCTATCGCGTATAGGAAGAACCAGTTTAGCCTAGGCAAAACTAGTTTGTCCTGAAATCGGGTTTGGCCGGTAACATATACATATAATATACAGATATTATAGACGAGGCATGTCGAAGCAAAAACTGTCCCACTTAAATGGCCCAACGTTTGGGGTTGTTTGGGGCCATTTTGACATTGACATAGAATTAAAAAGAGGCATATGTAAGTCATAGATCATCCTTAGTTTTGAAATCATTGGTTGCAAGCGTTTAACACGGTTTTTCGACACGTTATTTATATTTTATAATATCTATGAAATTCGTAACGTGAGCAGTGAGACTCTTGACATTAGTGATATCAGAGCCTAATAATCACTTATCAGTAACTCATAATATTATAATGTCATGACCCTGACATTACAATGTCAATACTTATGCTATCTACAGACACACGAATATGGTACGGAGCGTACCAGGGGGGCAATTCTGCTAAATAAAACCTGCATTAATACAATTACAATCAAGTCTCGACATGCTTGCACTCTCAAAAGGTGTTTTTATGAACGTTAAACCAACGTGAAACGCGCTCTGATTGGTCGAAGCGGCATAAAATCCGTTCACGGTAACATGACGCTACACTTTCAATCCAAACAAAGTGAAGTTGACTGTTTAAATGAGTTAAAATTATCTACTTTAAATACGAGAATTGAGGTTCAGATCCGCTGTACGCTCCGTACCAAATTCGTGTGTCTGTAGACACCATTATAGGGCTTGGAATCGTGAAGTGCGTTGCCGGCCTTTTAAGAGGGAATAGGGTAATAGGGGAGGTTAGGGAAGGGAATAGGGTAGGGGATTGGGCCTCCGGTAAACTCACTCACTCGGCGAAACACAGCGCAAACGCTGTTTCACGCCGGTTTTCTGTGAGCCCGTGGTATTTCTCCGATCGAGCCGGCCCATTCGTGCCGAAGCATGGCTCTACCACGTAAATTTATGAAAATATACATACAAACTTCAAATTTTCTGTTTGTGTACATACAGGAATGTTATAATTGTATATTTTTAGAACATCAGATATTAACAAGTCGTGGCAGCCGAGTAATAACACTCGAATCTAAAGTGTTTATTTTGTAGGAGGCAAGCCTCTTTTTAATATTATATATCTATGAGGCAAGCAGTCTAACGTGGAAAACATCCCAACGTATATCCCAACAATTTTCCGCCTGTGTACAAAAAAGAGATATCACAATTGGCCTTAGCTAAAATGGGTACCTACGTCAACAGCTGCAAAACCATAAGAACAGGAAAATATTTTAAATACGTCTGATATGACGTGACATCTATACTTTTATAATAATCTATAGGTATTAATATAATAAAGAGGAAAAGTTTGTTTGTTTGCATTGAATAGGCTCCGAAACTACTGTACCGATTTTGATGAAATTTGGCACAGATGTAGAGTAGACCACGGGGAAGGACACATGCTATTTTTATCGCGGAAAAATTTACGGTTTCTGAGAAATTAACTTTTGCGCGCACGAAGTCGCTGGCAACATCTTGTTTTAAATAAACTTTCAATAATTTCGTATAATTATAGGATTAAATGAAACTCCCAAGGAAGCTGGCAGTACAAGCATTGCTTGTCAAACTGATGCGTGTGACTACGAAGAAGAGAGTTTTGCTCGATCTGATTAGCGTCAAAACAGATGGTCAACCAGCTTACTACCGGGTATTAAATACATATTCTGGTCTGTGGTGTATTACTTTTCCACGGATGATTCGTTCTTCACCATCATGGATTTCGAACCTCCTGAACATGATGGCTTTGGAATTGTTTGTGCCCTATAATTTTTTATTATTTGAACATTCTGTTATTATTAGTAATACGATGATCTTACAAACAAATACATACACAGTAAAAATAACATGTACAATGAATTTGAAAGAATATTTCATGGTTCGTGTATTTACTTATCTTTCGACACAGATATTCCGGGGAAAAGGTCTACGTAGACATTATGGAATCCATACTGAATAATAGTTTGGCTCATAATATTGATTAAATACTTTTTTTGGTGTTAAAATAAACAATGACCAAAAAGTGCAGTGACTTTTATATGCGAATCATATGTTCATTTCTATGAGAAAAACGACCTCGAGTTGCCGCCGTCAACCGACCGATGGCGTTGCGATAGCTACGTCACGATATCCAAGAGGCCTATCTATAGGTAGTGACTTTATAGTCATCAAAGGGCTTCTAATTATGTGTAACTAACGATTATGTGTAACGTGAGTGTGGTACTCAGAGATATTAAGTTACTCCTGTAAGCATTAAAAGAGATGTTCAAGAAATGTATGAGGCCTGGGCCAGCCCTATGTACAGTAAATGTAAATATAGCTACATAATATAGTAACCGTTTCCTATTCTTTATTTTGTTTCATTTCACTTCGTTTCCATGTACATTTAAATTAACTTCGTCAAGGAGAGCAACACAAAGTAAAATAAAACATGGCGGATCAGATCAGAATTAACTAAAGAATGTAATTTTGTCAATGACATGACTTTTGACAAAAAAGACGTAATATGACATTCAAGACGACCTCTCTTCGTAAGACTGTCGTAACGTCAAAAGTCAAGTCAAAACAACTGTCATGGCCGCCCTAAAAATAGTGTTCTGGCAATAAAAAACTCTTCAAATAATCATTTTTGTACGCATGTACCCTTCTTCAAATTAATTTTTTCGTATTTTTATGATATTCCCATATTTTTTTTCTATTTACCTATGTAGTGTACATAGAACTGGCCCAAAATCAAACATCTCTTTTTAATGCTTACAGGAGTAACTTATACTTAGTAGAGATTTAGATAGAAACTTTATGAACTTTTTGTCAAAATATTATGTACTCCTAAAGTAAGCATTAAATGTCTGCATACAATATATATGTACTCCTAGAGTAAGCATTAAATTGAGTGCAGCCGTAAGCTACTTAATTGACATTATTGCCTAAAATTCTGCAAAGTAATTGAATAACGAAATTATTTTGTTAGAATTATACTGAGATGAATTATTTTATCTCACGGTATACGGATTACGAAATAACACAATGAAATGTAACACACATAATTTAGTCGAATGTGTAAAGAAAAAATATCCAAAAATAAAACGCCTTACTCATCGTCCAGCCTTCAAATCTAGCACATCTACTAATGGCCGTCATTTGAGTCAATAGTGTCAATAATTTAAAATTCTGGCTGGATGGGTGAATATGGTATAGCATACAATCCATTCAGAGCTATTTTACCTCTGACATAACCTTTTTGCTAACGTCATAAGGATCACTCTCATAGAACATCCTAGTAAAATGACTCTGAACGGCCTGTAGGTTGAAGTTAGTTCAGTTTTCAAACTCCTTTAACATACAACTTGATCAATGCTCACGTAACCCTGCAATAAAAAAGGTCACTGAAAAATATGACCTAAGTTGAATAGCAGTAGGTATAGAATAGCTTGTAGAAGTATTTAGCTGGAGTGGATTTGGTTTACGGTTGCTGATCAAGTAGGTTATAACAATTATATTTCCCAAATAGGTTGTCCGATATTATCACTGCAACACCTGTCGTCATAATAAACTTTATTTTTTGAATAAGGATTCCTCCTAAAAAATATGACGTGTACAGAGTACACGTGGCAGAAGTTAAACTTCATTTATCATTTAAAATCCGAAAATACTATCATCGTGCCTAAAGCTATAACTTCAAAAAATAATTGGAAAATTAAATGTTGTACACCTAGCGCATTAGCGTATCGAATCATACTCTAGCCCCCTTACTCATAATCGCTGTATAAGCTTTGAATAGTTATACAGTGTTTTGTCTCCTATCGAATTAAAAATGTCACTTGTGTGACGGGAACAAAACACTGTATAACTATTCAAAGCTTATACAGCGTTTATTAGTAAGAGGGTTCAAAGTTAAATTGTTATGTAAGAAGTGTAAGTAGATTCCGACAGATGGCGATATATCTGAAATCGTGGTGTCATAACAACGTGTCGTGTGTCGTGACGCGTGACGTGACGCTGCTTGAAATTTCGCTCTTAACGCCGCTAAAGGAATTTTACTTCAAAAATTGGACTTAATATACTAAGGCCAAGGCTACACGGGCGGTTCTCCCGCCGCGGAAAACCGCTTCTGAACCGCACTGGACACAATTTAATATGAAGTTGTATTCTGCATACTACACTGCGCGGTTTTCCGTCGCGGCTCACAGGCGGGAGAAATACGACCGCCGCATGCAGCGTCAAACCGCCGCTGATAACCGACGCACTACACGGACGGTTTCCCGCTATCCCGCCGTCATTCTGCGCGGGATGTATCCTGTTTCTTGGTACGTTGGCTTATAATTGATAGAAGTTCATCAATTAATGAGTTCACAGACATTGTAGTATGAGAAGAACTTATGATATCGCGGTGTGCACTAAACATTGAATGAAATATTCCCAAAGTTAAACGATTACTTAACACTGGTTCCACCCACACATTGCGCTTTACTTTATTTTTTAATAATTCTATTAATATGGGAGCTGCAAGCGCAGTTATCATTGGCGGATCCATGTTGAAATGAACAAAAGGCAGCGATAAACCACGTCCCGTGTAGTTTGATGGTCTGCGGCAGCTTTGTCGAGCGGTTTCCCGCGGCGGGAGACCCGCCCGTGTAGCCTCACCCTTAGTGGTGTTTGAAGGTGTCTCATTTTACCCATCACTTTACTAACGAGTAATATCCTACTAATATTATAAAATATTATGTGAAAGTTTGAGAGGATGGATGGATGGATGTTGTTAATCTTTCACGCGAAAACTACTGAACGAAAATGTATCTGTTTATCCCGAAAAAGTAAGAAGATTGAGTAGAGAAATAGTAAAAAGGGAATTATTTAAAAAAATAAGTTTTATTTCATACTTACTTTTTGTGTATTTTTTTAGTAAACTGTTTATTCTGAACAGTTACTCATATTTAAGATACTATTTATTAATGCAATAAAAAATTTCATCTATCCTATTACGTATACAAAGTTGTATCACTTGTAACGTGAGGTCGCCAGCGTAACCGTAGTACCTAATAGTACGTAACGTTACTTTATGTAGAGCTGTTGAGACTAAACGATTAGACTGGTTTGTTACTAGTTTAGTAGTATGTAAGTTGTAACCCAAGACAATTTGTGAAAAAGTATTTTAATGGCATTGAATGAAAATTGTATGAATATTATACTGGTATATAAGAGCCAAAATACTTTTTCGTAAATTGTTCATGCTTGAGCTACTGATTACTTGCCGAATGCGTATGGATGAGCTCTCACGGTCCAAAAATGATGAAACATGTTCAGAATTTCACAAAATAAGTCTTGTAATCGTGACCCTATAAACTAGGATATACTAGGATGACAATTGACATACATTAGTAGAAAAATAAGGTTCGCTAAAATCAATTACGGATATTTGGGGCATATTATGATCTATTGCTTATGTAAAGGCGTTTTAGCAGAAAAATAATTTTCATACTAGAAGAATTTTTTTTTCTTTATACCTATGGATAGAGTCACCCATACATGAGATGATTTTTACTTTGAGTATGACATTTATTTTTTGGATAAATGTCTTTACATAAGCTCTGGATCATGTGCCCGAAGTATCCGTAATTGATTTTCGGCATTATTATTAATATCCACCCATCAATTAACATATTAAGTCGGTTGCATTTAAGTCCATCTGAGAGAAATCTAGCAAAGTACCGGGACAACATACTTAAAATAGACTTTTAATAAATAAATAAATAATTTGTGCATTCAATTCAGACAGTGACTAAAATATAAAAATAAACCATAACGACACGCATCAAGATTCATGCATAGTAGCAAAACACGTGAAAATTTTGAGAAGATTTTTTATGGTTTTTCCAAATCAATTTTTACTATTGTATTTATTAAGTTGATTATATTCGCTATCTTTGGGGATTTTTAAACGGACAAAATAAACTACATAACAGCAGAAAAATGATTCTAACACAGCCTTATTTTAGAAATTTTGGGTGAAGAGTGTTACATAACATTATTAAAATAGCAAAATCGACATTAACACAGCCAATTTATGTGAAATTTGTAAACGCGCTTTTAATAAGACATTTTTAAACCTGCTGACCAGAGTATATATTACAGTAACCAAGGTCAAGGATGCTGTTAGTACTGACCTAAGGTGACAAACCCAGTCAAACGGGGTCACGTGTTATTTGATTAAATCCAACTCGTTAGTTTCAACATAACTCTAATTGGATCGAGTGAAAACCGGTCAAGTGGTTGCACTAAATACGGTATGAGGTTCCGTACTTGAATCATTTAAATGTAGAGTTTACCCGTATCAATATGGTCAGCGACAACCTAGTCTGAGGGCCTGTTTCATCTACTGATAAGTGTCAGAGAACCTCCTCCTATAACAGACTCCGTGGTCTAGTGGTTAGAGTATTGGCTCTCGACTCGGAGGTAGTGAGTTCAATTCCCGAGTTGGAACAATAAAAAATGTTGTTTCCAAGTTTGGTTAGGACTATGCAAGCTGATCACTTGATTGTCTGATAAGAAAGATGATCCATGCGTTGGATGGGCATGTAAAAAGTCAGACCTGCGCCTCATCTCTCGTCAGTCGTGTCGGTTATCCGTCTTACTGGATTATGAGAGTAAGGGAAGAGAGAGTGCTCTTGTATACTGCGTACATAATTGGGCACTATAAAATTACTCCTGCGTAACTGGCCTGGTTTCAATGAATCCAGCCACCGTCACCGAGATCGGTGTGGAGGTTTTTTTTTTTTTAAGTATTACTATTAGATAGCTTATTGGCAAGTTTTATCTCTGTCGCTCAGTATAAAGTGATTTGCGACGAAACATCCGGATAAGCTATTCGACACTTAGCGATTGTGAAACAAGCCCTGAGTGTCCCAGTAGTAGAGATATAACTGTAACATCTATGTAATACCAATTTCTTGGAAATAAATAATTCTAATTCTAATTCTAATTCTAACTCAAATAGTTTTGAGTCACAAGATCCATTTCAGTGAATTTCTGTCCAAGTGCACCGAAAATTATGATCCAGGGCTCATTCGATTCGGAATGACCTCTAGAAACTTTTTGAAAATTTTCAAGAGGGGTTCGAAAAAATTACAAAAGTTATAAACAATTTAGTAAAAAAAGGGAATATGGTTTTCGCAATTTTCACCCCTAAATTAAAATTATAAATATTGGTGATAGAAAACTCTAACGGTTTTTACATTTTACGGTGACAAATATATAGCAAAACAACATGTGCCGGGTCAGCTAGTATAATTATAATATTATTTTGATACCAGAAAATGTAACTCTATATAAAAACACTTTACCATACTCAAATCAGGACTATAATTTTAACTACGTAAAACTGCTAACCATGAAGCAATAAAACTAGCTCCTAACTAATATCTATTAAACTACTACAATTATAAAATATGTAAACGTTTGTGATGGTTGGATGGAATATGTTTGTTGCTCTTCCACGCAAAAACAACTGAACGGATTTTGATGAATTTTGGTTTAGTAGTAGCTTAAGCCCTGGATTAACAAATAAGCTACTTTTTATCCCGAAAAAGTACAGTGTCCCCGTGAGATACTGTATTTACGAGTGTGGAACCACGGGCAAAAGCTATTGAGTTATAATGATCGAAATAACGTTTAAACCTTCTCATAAAATTTAATACATTTTCTCGCCCCTTCAAGCTCAAACATTGACCCTCCCAGCCGACCCCTTGTAATAAATCGTATCGGCTCTCATCTCCGACCTTGAACCTTGGGCCATGAACCTGTCAAATACTGCTTAGTAATCATTATTTACTATACTAAGGCATGACTAAGGCCCACTTGCACAGTTGAATTAAAGTTAAACCTGGGTTAAAATATCATGCCTTCTCTTTCATAAATACGAAGAACGAGAGAGATAACATGATATTTAACCCAGTGTTAACTTTAAGTCAGATCTGCACAAGTGGGCCTATATTCGTGTTAAGTCTGCAATGAGTCAACAGTTCAAATGTCAACCTGGCTTACCTAAATTTTTGGATGTAAACACATGGTGTAAGCATAATAGTTCTATTTTGACATTTGCACTGATGAATCACTGTCTCACTGATGTTGCCGGCATCTCCGTTCGCGCAGAGCTCCGTATATCGTACGGGAATCGTACATTTTGCCGGGTTAAAAGTAGCCTGTCCCTTTCCGTGGACGATCTATCTCTGTGGCCATCGAAATTTGTTCAGTGGCTTAAGCGTGATTGCGTAACGGACAAACTTACTAAACGCTTTTAAAGTATTAGCAAGGATACTATGATCAATATTAATTTATTCCCCTTACAAATACCCCGTATGTGAAGTACCATTTTAAATAGTCTCGGACGATAGAAACGCGACACGTAAAAAGGAAATGTAACCCTTGGAAACCGTACATTATGCCGGAACAATAGTCTACTGTCCAGGCGATTATCGCATAGATAGGTTTTCATTTAAAATAAAGTCGCTCTTAAGTTATAAATGGAGCCGTTACTAACTCAAGTTTTCTGTTTAATAGACTTAGGGCCTACCGATCACATCTATACACAATCTACAATTTTTAGAGATAGATTATTTGTAGATAAGGCTTCTTTTTATTAATGTATTTTTTTTATTTTTTATTTGGCTCTATATTATAATAAAGAGGAAAAGTTTGTTTGTATGTTTGTTTTGAATAGGCTCCGAAACTACAGTACCGATTTTGATGAAATTTGGTACAGATATAGTTTAGACCACGGGGAAGGACATAGGCTACTTTTTATCCCGGCAAAATGTACGATTACCGCGGGATTTCCTTTGCACGCACGAAGTAGATCTATCTACATCAACATTTTTATAATGAAATTCACAATCTACCGATAAGTGTAAGGTTATTTGCGGGCTTTGTCTCTTTTATTCAATATAAGGTAAGGACTAAGGACTTAAGGAGCGACAAAATTTCCAAGTAAACAAAATTATTTTTTTAAGAAACCACCGAATTGACAAGCAGTAAGCGAGCTGAGAATTATGATTTATCACTAAGAATATTCTCGATCATGTCAGCTTTTAACAAAAAATTGACCAAAATCGGTTTATCGTTCGGGGGCGACGATGCCACGGACACACAGACAGACACGTCAAACTTACAACACCCCTCTTTTTGCGTCGAGACTCGGGAGTTATGCTATCCGTAATCCGACACTTATTAGAAGACAAACTGTTCCCCGCGGCATCGCCCGCGTAAATACCGTATCCCACGGGAAGATTGTACTTTTTCGGGATAAAACGTAGCCTTTTAATTCAGAGCCTAAGCACCAAATTTCATCGAAATCCCTTCAGTAGTTTTTGCATGAAAGAGTTACAAACATCCATCCATCCATCCATTCATCCATCCATCCTCATAAGCTTACACATTTATAATATTAGTATGATAGTGAACCAGCCCCTTACATTCATAGTTTTATGCATTTTCTCGTATAATCCAATTCAAAGTAAGGGTACCTACTATTAATTATTCTGTGGTAAGGGGAAACTATTCCCAGACTACAAGTCAACTTTAAAACGTCAACCGATATCAAACCTTGGAACAATCAAGTTTTATAAGGAAATAATAACAATATTATTTGAGTCCGCACTTCCATAGGATGACCGAAGAGATCTACTAAATAAAAGGTAAGTAGGTAAATGTCCGTTGGTAACCAATAAGAAAAGAATAGGTACATATTTTATTTGCAAAAAAATATACAATACAATGTTATATGACACTCGTTTTTTGTTAGAGTTATCTCGACGTATAATATTGGTTTACTTAACATTTTTTGAATATTTTTTCTATCTTTTATTTTAATCCCTACATGTACCTGAATATTTTAACAAACAAATTATAACGTTAAAAGTGAGTAAAATTGTAGATGATGCTACAACGAGACATCGAGATTCCTTACCGATAAAAATGATTATTTTTTTCTTACTCCACATAAGTAATTACTCGACAAAATAATCGTCTGTAATCTATAAAATGATAAACAAGCCCTAAAACCATATAAATCTACTTAGTTCAATACAGAACAATTTAATACCAAAAAATGTAGCCAATTAAAATAATACTATACAAAAAAAACTTCAAGTTACCTTGTTTTTGCAGTTCCAATCGATATCACAATTCAATCATCACTTTGTACTACCTGTTTTCACATTTCACAAATATCAATATTATTTGTACTAGTATATGCAAGTATCAATATTATTTGTATTATTGTATGCGAGTATCAATATTATTTAGCGCAAACGTGTAACACGCAAGCGGGCGGATAAATAAATAAAGTGTCTGCGGTAGTACGCTTGCGCGGTACGTCGTAATCAATTTTGCATGCGCGGACCTTACAATATTGTAGTACGGTGTCACAATTCCTCCGTGGTCTAGTAGTTAGAGCTCAGGGATCGACTCGGAGGTCGTGGGTTCGATTCCACCCAAATGGAACAACAAAAAATGTTTTTTCATTGTTAGGACAATGCAGGCTGATCACCTGAATGTCTGACAAGAAAGATGATCCATGCGTCGGATGGGCGTGTAAAAAGTTGGTCTTGCGCCTGATCCCTCGCCAGTCGTGCTATCCGTCCCACTGGGTTACGAGAGTAAAGGAAAAGAGAGTGCTCTTGTGTACTGCGCACACACTTGGGTACTATAAAATTACTCCTGCGTAACTGGCCTGGTTCCAATGAAACCGGCCACCGTCAACGAAATCGATGTAGGGGGAGTTATTATAGTATTACTAAGTTCTTAATGTTTCCTGACTATCATCGTTTCCTATGGGAATGACAGCCGATGTATGAAATTCGACCTTTCCCGAAAGATGCATTTTTTACACAAAATAATTTTGTGATTTTTACACAAAATAATTTTGTGATTATTGATATTAATTTGCAGCTGGCTGTAGGTACTATGACACGTGACGTGGCGAAATAACGTTTCGCCACATTAACAGCAAGCTAGGTCATTAGTCAATAGCGCTCATCACGCGTACAGTTCTGACCGCTGGAAAAAGCACGCGCCGTTCTAACCCGCGCTCCGAACCGAACGTGTCAATGCACTGGTCTGACAGTCCGATCTGGCATGTCTATGACAGCGCATTTTCCACAGCTTTAGCCGCGCGTTCTAACGTTTTTCACGTATTAAGTATACGTAAGACTTACACCGGCAGTCTAAACCATAAGTCGTTTTTAATCATACTTAGCACGACAGTTCGATCCGCAGTCCAAACCACACAAATCCCTTTGCGGTTTGGAACGTAGTCCGATACGCGGTCTGTACTTCACGTGTGGCCGCTTTTACTAGATAATTAGATCGTCCGTCTGTCGTGCTGTATCTCGTGAACTGTGATAGTTGAAATTTTCACAAATTATGAATTTATGTTACCGCTTTAACAACAAATACTAATAAAAAAGAATAAAAAATATTGAACATATAACAAACGCGAATTATTACCGTTTTCTGGTCGATCTTAAAACTAGTGCTCGATACTAAGTACTAATAGTTGTATTTAAAGATATCAATAATAGTACGGAACGCTTCGTGCGCGAGTCCGACTCGCGGTTTTATTTTTTAATTGCGTCACCTCTGATAGAACGCGGACCATAATATTTTTGTTATTTATTATCTTATGTTGGTTATAATATAATTACATAATAATCGGTCATGTCTACGTCAGCATGATTCTGCCTATGCCTATGAACTGAATCAATATTTTTACTATTTCTTTGAATGGCAGAGCCAGTTCCAGTCAGGGAAATGCCATGGTCTCAAGGAAACTGGCGTGAAATACTTGTCCCGCCGTTCATATTCAAAGAATATAATATATTTGACACCGTAAAATTGTAAACAACCGTTAGATTGTAATAGATATATAAGATTACTAGAGATATTATAAAATGACGACAGATTGTCAAATAAAAATTTCTTCTTACAATTTTACACGTTATTTTTCGTTATATTGTAATATTTACCGTGCCGATTGATTAAACGGCAAGTGCCCCGCGCCGCCATATTTGTTTTCTTTTTCATGATAATAATTATAACGAAAAATAATGCGTAAGGAGAAAATATTTTTATTTGACAATCTGTCGACATGTTATAATATCTCTAATAATATTACAATCTAACGGTTTTTACAATTTTACGGTGACATATTCATTAATTTCATTCAATTCATTAGATCAAGCAGAGAACCTCAAACGGCGCAAAAATTATGAGCACCTTAACGGAGACCTCATACTTGAACCGTTTGGGGTGGAATCCCTAGGCGCATGGGGTCCGGGCGCACATCAGCTTTTTAAAGAAATCTCCAAAAAGCTTACTGAAGCCACCCGAGACCCTAGAGCCGGGAACTACCTGGCACAAAGGACAGCCATTGCGACCTGGGGAAGTATTTCTATTTATAGATTTTTTAAAGATAAATACATTATTTGTACATTAGTCTTCTTTTTATTAGTATTAATTATTAGTTTTTTATTTGGCTCTAGTTTTGTTCTTAACTTTATGTTGGTTGTATTATTTTCATTGTTAATATTTATCAATAAATTTCATTAGATATTGTAATGTGATATTGTATATATTATGTCACCGTAAAATTGTAAAAACCGTTAGATTGTAATTTCCCTAGTTATATTCCGGACCATAACAACATGCAAACCTTCAAGAAGGGAGCGTATTCCCTCCTAAAAGGCCGACAACGCACTTGCAACTTCTCTGATGTTGTACATGGGCGACGGTAATCGCTTTCCATCAGGTGATCCGTTTGCTCGTTTGCGCCCTAGTTTTTAGAAAAAAAATGTAATATGTTGATAGACTTCCGACGCGAATATTCTGCCTATAATTTAACACGTTACTTTTTGTTAGATTTTAAATAATATAATATAGTAATGAATGTTATGTTTTGACATATTTTTACAATCTCGTTAGATAAATTACAATCTAACGGTTTTTTAAATTTTACGGTGACATAATATACATGTTTATTGTATTCTAATTTGTATACTACGTATGTTGAGTATAGAATTTGAATTAAAATAAAAAGACAATTTTTAAACAGACCGATAATTTCAGGTACTCAACCCTTTCAAAATATAATCTTGGCTGAATAAGATCTGATTTGTTGATCTCGTCATGACAAAATCAAAATAAGAGATCGGTTATGTAAGGGAGCCTGGGGGAGCGGATCGATGGCGTCCGACACTCCGGCGCCTCTACAGCCCGGGGACACACTAGGCTACGAGCTTTGTGTGAAACATCTCATAGCGGCTATACATGTTGGCTCAACTTTGGCCCAGCGTTAGCCAGTGCCAACGTATAGACAGCCGATTTGGCTTTCCTTGGCCCTTGTCATCCTCGGTGTTTACAGACCGATCCTAATACGGGACCGAGCCCGAGCCCGAGCTCGAGTTCGCATCCCAGTAGCTTAGTGTCACTACAAAATAGTGTCCGCGGCCGCGATATTGTTATAGAGAGCTCTACCAATACCGCGAACCTCATCGACATTAGGACTTACGCGCGCGAGTCATCCCGACCGTACGCGGAAGGGGAGAGGGACGGCCCTCTCAGTTCCGAAATCATTAACAACACGAGCTCCTCTATCGCGATAACTCCGCCGCTAGTTTTTGCTACCGCGCGCGAGTAACCTCACTCATCTGAGAGTGAGGAAGGGGTCGGACCCCTTAGCGGGGGGGACCCGAGTCCCTCCCGTCCTAAAAATAGCTTACCCGTAGCTGTCCCCAAAAACCGATCTGAACTTCACCCGGGTGAAGTTAGGGAGGGCCAACCCTCCCATTTACTCTAATCAAACCAACTAGCCACCAGGCTAGTTATAGTCCGATTACGCTAGAGCGGTCTTAACCCGACCGCTAGCATAGACCCTTTCGAAAAAAAAAAAAATCCGCGGTGTCGCTCGCCCAGTTGGCTGAATGAAGCCCAGCGCCAACATGGTGTTTCTCATTTGCCGCAACTTGTCTTCGCTCGCCGTCACTCGTGATCACTTGTCATACTACGGACCGGTGTCGGTTTTTGTTCACTAATCAAGAGCTCTTTTCTGCGCTCTGCCAATGTGTGGACAGCTCGACAAAGCACTCGTCTACAAAGTGTGTGCGCAGTACACAAGAGCACTCTCTCTTCCTTTACTCTCATAACCCAGTGGGACAGATAACCTACACGACTGACGAGAGATCAGCTGCAGGTCCGACTCCGATTCGGTCCGATTTTGCAAACAAAGCAGTTGGTACTCTATTTGTGGCAATTGTAAATTTTGTAGAATTTCATTTGGTCGCAAATTTTAATCGACCAAAAACATCCAATTTATGTCAACTTATAAAGTTTTATTTAAATACTGATACTCCGAAATGTTTATATGTATCTACTCGTATAAGCCCTTTAAAACCTTCCACAATTAGAGGGTTGATTACTAATAAATTTCAGTGTATCCCCAGCTTTATCTATACTCTCGTTTGAAGCATTGTATCAAGCAAATTCGCACGGGACCACGCAGTCCGCGACTAAAATTCCACAAAAATTCTTCTGAACATTGATATTTTTATTTATTTAATTATTTAATAATAATATTGAACTAGAATACTACTTAATTTAGCTAATTAAGTATTCTAAATACATACAAAATAAAGTTAATTTAAGTTACACTGTGCAATGTGATGTCTTCAATAAAACGCGTGAATTTTAGATTATTAAAACAGAATAAAGGACATCTTTAACAAGTAAGTTGTAACATAAGTAATATAAGATATAGATATAATAATAATATACCACGTTAACGAACTTCGTATTTGACATTTAAAGTGTTCAATTTTTCTTGACTATCCAACCTAATAAAAGAAAAGTTTTCATTTGTTAAGTGCTTTTAAATTTTTTTCTAACACCTTACGCTATAGCTAAAGTAGTACTTTGCGCTTACGCGATGCACATCCATGAGATACTTAGCTATGCGAATTTGGAACAGGTAGGCTCTATTTAACACTACATAGAACACCTACCTGTCTCTACAAAGAGAATTAAGTGAAATTGGCCGGATCGATCCAGGATTAAATTCTATATATACTGACGACTGTATGTCCATATAATGACAAATTTAGTCTTGCATGATTGTGAAAAACGCCTGATGGCAAAATATAATCCAATCTGCTTGATTAACGACGCTTGCTTCGCCATGAATGGGCCAGCTCAATCGGATAGATACCATGGCCTCACAGAAAACGAGTGTGTAATGGCTTGCGTTATGTTTCGCCGAGTGAGTGAGGTTACGAAAGGCCCAATGGGGGTTGGGAATTTTAAGGACCGGGAACGCACTTGTAACGTCTCTGGTATTATCATCAAGCCGTCCGCTTAATCCGTCTGCTTGTTTCCCGATCCATTTCTAAAAAAAGCTGATGATGATGATGAGGTTTTCTAGAATGATGGCGGGCGCCTGGGGAGTGGCGGGAGGGTTCGCAGCTGCAGAAGTCTGCGCGCCGCTGCTCGTGCTGTGCTGGCTGTGCTGCTGGCCAGCCGATGACAGCTCCGGTATGTTAAATTATTTGTGAAAATTCTAGATTTCTGAACAGTTCATGAGTCACAGACAGAAGTAGACCGAAAAGTTCTGTGAAGAGAGAACTGTAAGCAACACAAACAACAGTGTCACGAAATATGAAGTGACTCTTTCAATAAAGATGTTATGATTAATAGTTATGATGTTATGATTACTTCTAGTATTACTAGAATTCCTCATCACTTCCATTTGCAGATAGCAGTTCAGGGAAACATCCACAAAAACCTGTCGTAACTCATGGTAAGTCACTCGTACACTTTGTGTTATACAGCTTACCTTCTATATATTATTTAATTAACTAAATTCTAAATTATTACTAATACAAACATTATTACTAATACAAAATATAATAAAGAGGAAAAGTTTGTATGTTTGTGTTTGTATGTTTTTACATTGAATTGTCTCCGGAACTACTGGACCGATTTTGATGAAATTTGGCACAGATATGGATTAGACCGCGGCAAAGGACATATACTACTTTTTATTGCGGCAAAATGTGCGGTTCCGTCAATATTTCCTTTTGCGCATATGAAGTCGTGGGCAACATTAAGTATATTTTGCAATGCAATGCATAGACTAAGCCTTAGTTCACACCGAGACGCGACGTGACGTGGCGCTGCATTTTTAGAATGCAATTCAAAATTGAACTCTATTCACTGAACAAGCAGATACAATACGGCCGATGTATCTTGGCGAGTCTGAACTTCGCGCAGAAGGTTGCGCAATATCTGTTTCTAAGTGTTTTCGTATTTATTTTATTTGTATTAATTGGTCAACTGTATTAGGGAATTTTATTAGTACATAGGTATATAAAAATAATACAATAACAGTTTTCTCCACGAGTTGTACACGCGCTAAAGTTCGCAGAGCCTATGTTCAGACCCGTCAAGATACAGCGGCCGTAATGTACCTACACGTTCGAATTTCGAGCTGCGTCGAGCCGTGTAGCGCGGCGCCGCTTTAGCAATGAAACGGATATCTTATGGAGTAATGACTAAAGTTCAATTTGAAATCGCTCTCATAAAAATGCAGACTCGGTATGAGTTGATCCTAATTGATGGTTTTTGATACTGCTCCACAGAAGCTGGTTCGCGGCAGAGATCCCACGATTGGTCTGGCAAACGCTTCGGCAGCAGCGCCGTGTCTCTGCACTTACCGAGCACTTCTGGTGAGACCATAAATTATTTCAAGCAGGTGCCGGTTTTTCATGTATGTAGTACGCGTGTTGCTATACTGACGTGGTAGAGCCATGCTTCGGCACGAATTGGGCCGGCTCGACCGGAGAAATACCACGGGCTCACAGAAAACCGGCGTGAAACAGCGTTTGCGCTGTGTTTCGCCGAGTGAGTGAGTTTACCGGAGGCCCAATCCCCTACCCTATTCCCTTCCCTACCCTCCCCCATTACCCTTTTCCCTCTTAAAAGGCCGGCAACGCACTTGCAGCTCTTCTGATGCTGCGAGTGTCCATGGGCGACGGAAGTTGCTTTCCATCAGGTGACCCGTTTGCTCGTTTGCCCCCTTATTTCATAAAAAAAAAAAAAAAAAAAAAATACGTACTACATAAATAAAACGGCCAAAAGCGAGTCAGACTCGCGTACGTATTTACATGTTTACTTATTATTTATTTATTTATTTTTGTACGAAGTTTCCCAAAGCGCATTTCACAAGTAAGCCCTCTATAAATCCTGAACTCCTGAACTCTTGAACTCCTGAACTTCTGAACTCCTGAGCTTCCGAACTCCTGAACTCCTGGACTAACAAAGTAATATAAGCCGTTATAGTTTTTCTTTAAAGTTCATGTTTTTCAAGTTCATCATCAATTTTTTCGAGACGTGAACTACGGAGCCCTATAAACACTCAATTGCTATTAATTAAAATGTATCCTTATGAACAGGTTAATATATCTTAAGATATTAAATTACTGTTAACATTTTCACAACAATACTATAGACATTATATTATCACTTCCATAACAAGTCTCATTATTTTATATTGTTGTCGATTACGCTATGCAATTAATCAACAATGTGTACTTAAGATTTTAAGATACTTAAGATTTTATTGCAAATTTCAGGCACGAAGCAGCCACTATCGGCTCACAGAAGTCACGAAGAGATACGCGGAAGACGTAAATCTCATCACGAGGTAGTAGAAGATACCCGCTACCACTCCGCTCCCAGTGTCATAGACGAAGTCCTCCATAGACGAGACTGGGAGAGATCCACCAAAGATCTATACATCCCACTCAAATCGTCCAACAACAGCGAAGCTAACGATAGCTCCAATGAAGAGGAAGTAACAAATTCGAATGAATTGATGGTTGAAAGAACTTGCAAGAAACACTACACGAATATTAAATCGTCAAAAAATAAAAAGAATAATAAGGAGCTATTAAATGAAGACATAAAAGATAGTGATGCGACAGAGGTTAGAGAATCACCAAGTTTTTATATTGGGGAAGCTACTGATGTTTCCAATGAGAATAACGATACTTATTCTGAAATAAAAGATAACGAAATATTCAAGCCAAAAGTATCAAAACAGAATTTTAATGAGTCTATCAAGAGTGCAGACGTTAAGAAACAACCAGTGCCCGAATTCCAAATAACTGGTACTGAAGATAAAAGCACAGGAATAAAAGAGAAAGAGATGGATAGATCGGGTGCTGTACATCATACTGTTGAATCTCGCTCCAGTCTATACAATGTTCATCCAGTACCAATTCCACCTCCGTCAGTAGGTGAGGCAGAACTTATTTTATTAAAATCTAACGCATGGAATTGTTAAATGTTCTGAGTAGACTTGTTTTTCCTTTAATTATTGTAAAAAGTTTCTAACGCTTTTAAAGAAAGATGTTTTTCTATGCATCGAAAGATAAATGAAAGACAAACATAGCTTACTTGGTAAATTGATTTTTTTCTGATATTTCTATAAATATGTTTAATACCATATTTTATGGAATAGAGAGCAAATAAGCAAAATTATTGCCTGATGATCGACGATTACCGTCGCTTACATGCAATAGTTGAGTGTTGTGCGTTGTCTCCTTTTCGTATGAATAATTATCATACACTTTCTTTTTTCCCCAGAGGCCGTAGGCTATGACTCTGATGCGTCATACTTGGCCGAGGACGACGTGATGGGTGCTTGGCGCTTGGACCGCGAACCGGGGGCTGTGGTGGACAGAGTGTGGGGACGAGCTAGACATGGCAGCGCCGGAGATGTGCTGGCGCCTACGATGCGTCCACACTCTGCTGCTTTGTCAGGTAATCATAGTCATCTGATGCTGGGGTCATATTGACAAGTACTGCAGACGACGTGCTGGGTATATGGCACTCAGACACACTTTGGTGAATTGATTGTGGGGACGAGCTAGACATGGCACCACCGGAGACATGTTTGGTGCCTACGTTACATACGCCACGCACTTTGAAACGCACTGGCGTTTTACTATTTGTGTCCTTTCACGTTACGAATTCTTATGACTTCCCGGACACTGTCCCACCATACATTCCTACCACAGTAACTCCTGTAATGATTCGTCTGACTCTTGGCTCAACTCACATGACTTTCATCTCTTTTTTTTTTAGAGAGTGACTTAGACTTCGAGCTTGAGGAATGTGACGAAGCGCCACCATCTTACGATCAGCTCCATCTTCTGTCCACGAGAGAACGGAAGGAGACTGCTATTTAGACAGACTAGGTGTTCCAAAGTGATTTAGTTTTTTAAAGATTGTGAGGGCTAAACACACGGGGTAAGATGCTGATGTCAGTACGATGCCAAGTCTATTGCAAGCTAACCATGTTCAGATGCTTGACTTACTTACCCCGTGTGTTTCAGCCATAAAAGAGAACTAATTTAATTAATTAACAAACGTCCAATTTCCACTTGTCTAGTCAAAGAAACAAAAGTACTGTTCAATTATAATAATATAATAATAGTTAATATTCTAGAAATAATTCCTATTTGTATGAAAATATGTTTAGCCGTTGTATTGATTATGAAAGAGTTATTGTCTAACATAAATAAGTAATTTAGTGAACATAAATAGTTTATATATATATATATATATATATATATATATATATATAATCTATATTAGGTAAGTATGTATTTTATTATTCGCAAATGTTCTGAAAAGGTACCTATTTAAGAAAAATATTACCAAATTGTATTGGTCTTTAAGACGTTGGAGGTAGTTGCATATAGTTTAAAAACAAATAGGCAAGCGGACAATTTTTTTTATTGCATAAATGAATAGTACTCTTAAATATGAGTAACTTCTCAGAAGAAACCGTATATCAAAAGTCAATATTTTCAAAGGTACAGCGATTTGTATACAGAATTTCGCTCCGCTCCAGTACCAAAAAAATTTTTTTTTTTGCGTAATTCGTAAACAAAACCTACGTCATTAGTTTACTCACATCATATACAAAATCATTCATTATGGTAAGTATGAACTTAAACGCACAAATATCGGAGATATTTACAAATATATTCCTGCGGCCATATACTTCATATACTACTTCATACTACTTCATATACAAGTGACGTCATTTTTAGGTCAACTTTAGTATGGAGCGTTTTTAGGAGGCTCGCGAAATTTTTTATACAAATCGCTGTACCTTTGAAAATATTGACTTTTGATATACGGTTTCTTCTGAGAAGTTACTCATATTTAAGAGTACTATTCATTTATGCAATAAAAAAAAATTGTCCGATTGCCTATTATATAGCTAGATCAAAATTTTGTACAGTTATAATAATACTTATAATAATTAACAATGGACGCTTCACATCACGTCAATCTGGTTCACTTCTGGTTCTGGTATCAGACAAAGGGAAGTATATTTTAATGCTTTTATGCTATAGTCTATTACTAATAAACGCTGTATAAGCTTTGAATAGTTAGACAGTGTTTTGTCTTCTTCTATCGAATTAAACATGTCACTTGTGTGATGTGAACAAAACACTGTATAACTATTCAAAGCGTATACAGCGTGTATTAGTAAGGGGGTATACATATATTTAAGATTTTTGTTATATTATATGAATACATATTTATGACCCAGGAACATTGAAAACTTTTTGGTCTCGCGATCTCTGGCTTGAGCGCCAACGAGCTAACCACCAAGCCATTTTGACTAAAATCAGGGCCTTTAGTCAAGATATTCGGTAATTTTGACGGCGAAGTTCGAAAACAAAATGTATGGGATTTGACGTATTGCATCGTAAGCGACATGTCACTTAACGATGACTTATGTCAAAACCCATACATTTTTGATTTCGAAGTTCGCCGTTGACTATATATAGGGAAAGTTAGTGGAAGGCCAGTGCCATACAAAAATTATGTTCCTCTTGGGTCTTGACCCAGAAAGAAAAATAAAGTAAGCTCCTCACAGCCCAACTAACATTAACAGAAATTATTGCTAGAGAATTAATTGAGAATATATTTACAGTTAGCCAAATTGCTAATAGCGCTCGGCAATTATCTATTTTTCTACGGAAATCATAGACGATATGTGTTAAAATAAGAATGTATGAAATTTTAAAACTAAACGTTTGATAAAACGATGACAAAATATGTCAGATAGCCAATTCTCGTAGTAACTAAAAATAAAAAAGTTCAATTCTCAGTATGGTTGCAGTCTCAGACATGTAAAGCGATCGCATTCGCACACGCATGTGCGAGTGAGACACAATATACTAATACAGGATCCGAACCATACTGTGAATTGAACATTTATAATTATTACAAGAATTTGCATTCTGAATAATTAGCGCTACATTGTTCAAATCTTGTTATAACTGATACGCTTGCGCTAAGCTATAAAGTGTTTATGTAACTGTTGATACCTATGTAAATAAATCTACTTACATAACAGACTTCTTTTCTTCCGTATCCTATGAGAGACGTAAAAAATATCAAGGTACAAGAAAAACAAGACTCGGATTTACGAGTACAAGTACAAGGCTCCAAAATAATAATCAAAAGATATTTATTTGAGTTTAAAACCTTTCAGTTTCAAACAGGTCCCACTATATCCTACTTAACTACTATTATAAATGTGAAATACAATTAATTAATATGGTTATTTTAAGCAGGTTTTCCGCCAAATACTTATATTTGGCGTAAAAACTGCTTAAAATAACCATATTAATTAATTGTATGGTTATTTTAAGCAGTTTTTCCGCCAAATACTTATATTTGGCGTAAAAACTGCTTAAAATAACCATATTAAATAATTGTCTGCTATGGATTTCCGCAAAGTAACGCCTGATTCCATTAATTATATAAATGTGAAAGTTTGTGAGGATGTATGGATGGATGTTTGTTACTCTTTTACGAAAAAGCTACAACGAAAGCTAGAACGGATTTTGATGTTTGGTATACTTAGTAGCTTAAACCCTGGATTAACACATAGGCTACTTTTAATCCCGCAATAGTACAATGCTGTCGCGGTGGGATACTGTATTGACACGGGCGAAGCCGCGGGAAAAAGCCAGTGTTATTAATATCTTCTTTTTAAGTAAGATGTTTTGAGCTACTTATTGCAAGATAAGCATTTTTACAAATATATACCTATTTCAAAAATATAAATAAAAAAACAATAGTTTTATGAATTTTATTACAAATAACACAGCCTTTATCAAAAGCTTAACATTACACAGTTGAATTTACAGACAGTTATAATATATAGACACAGTCTTACGCACTACGATACAGACAGACATTTTACTTAAATTATAATTTTAAATACATTATAAAAGTAACAATATTTTATTGGTGATGTCAAAGAACGATAGAGAATTTAATAAACAATGTACCTATTCTATAATAATTTTCTTAGGATACAAATAACAGGTAAAGCGCATTTTATTATTGTTTATCTAATTTGGCACATTTTGGTCACTTTTGGCATACAAACACTGCGTTGCACTTAGTACCTAACTAAAGTATTTTAATATACATAATATCTAATTTATTGAAAATTATTTCTCTATCTCTCCCTCTCTCTCTTCAGTCATCAGGAATCTAAGCACAGTCAATGACGATTTTTATAAATTTTCATTTTTGTAGTTCAAAAATTGACTTCTCTTTATCATTGCAATACCAATGTCTCACTTAATCTCGAGAACGGCTGGACCGATTTGGCTGATTTTGGGCTTAAAATAATTTTAGAAGTTTTAATTTTCCCATACTAAGTGTTAGCCCTTGTTAAACCTGTTTGGCTTATTTAAGTATTTATAGGTGTGTTAAGTATACCTGTTTGGCTTATTTTTTAAAAATCGGTGTAGGTGTAGGTGTAGGCTGTAGTTGTAAACGTAGGTACCTACAACCTACTATATAATAGGTATAGCTATTTATTTATTCCAGTTCATATTAAGACAAAACAACGTTTGTCGGGACAAGTAGTCTTACTATAATAATATAATAAAGAGGAAAAGTTTGTTTGCTTGCATTGAAGAGGCTTCGAAACTACTGGATCGATTTTGATGAAATTTGGTACAAATATAGATTAGAGCACTGGAAAGGACATAGGCTACTTTTTATCGCAGCAGAAAGTACGGTTACCGCGGGATTTCCTTTTGCGCGCACGAAGTCGCGTGCAGCATCCAGTTGTTTATAAATGAGATTTACCATAAAGCATTTTGATAATTTACAAGATAGATTTACAAAAGCTAAAACTTTAAAAAAGCTTAAGACGACAAAGCATTTTAAGCCAGTATTGTGATTTATTAAATACTTATATGATTGATTTATATGACATCATATTTTTTATCTAAAAATGACTACCCGGCTCTACACAACTGATGTGATTTTCCGCGCAAAGTCGTGAACATAGATTATACAGATATGTCGTGAAAGTTTTGTATGTGTCTATATAGTTGTGGAGATACAACTCCATAGATGTGAAGATTTATGCAAGGCGAAGGTTAAAATAGAGCCTAGCCGGGGTCCAGTATTTGTTGACCTTTCACATGGTCTCTTAGAAAGCTTTTTTTTTTCATAATAATATTGCCAGGCAATACACAAATAATAAAAAAATGTATCCAATAAATCAACAAAACAATCCAAATGTCTACAACAAACAATCCAAATATAGCCTATAGATCATCCTGTTTTATTGTCTTTGTTATAGTGAACATGGAGACTAGAAATTAAATGGATAAGAGACGACGAAGAGTGTCGACTTAAATTTCAATTTTATATTAATTATGACAACTCGACACTTCGATTTTCAACTTTATTGTATTAGCGCAGAGTTCTATTATCAATGCTCTGAATTTTCCCCGACTTTCCGAATTCCGGATCATAATATAGTACCAGCCTTCGCTGCTTTCAGCGGACAATATTCTATACACAGCGATCACCTTTCTTTCTCTAGTCTCCATGGTGGGTAGTCCTGACTTCTACGTCGGAGGTTCAACTGTCAACTGTGGAACATTCTGCTGCTTCACTGGCGTCTGCGGGCGGGAGAGGACGCGGGGTGGGGGGAGGGTGGACGGTTGCTGCGACGGAAACACCGCGTCAGAGCGGGACGGCATCTGACAGAGGCGCGCCATCGCGGTCGCACTCTCGCGGACTTCTGCAAAAAAATAATACAATTTAGAGACACTCGGAGATCTACAAAACAGAAGAGCGAAGGTCTACTTAAGTCAAAACATTATTTTTCTGGAAAAAGACCGGCAAACGAGAAAACAGATCGCCGGATGCTAGGATGGTATCACGCCACCCGTAGATAAATGATTGGTCGCGGTGCTTGACAAGATACTGCTGGCGTAAAATGCGGCAGTAAATAGTACGCCGAGGTCGGCATGCCCGAGTCCGTCATGTTGAAATCTTCGTTCATTCACAATCCAATAAAAGTAAAATGAATGAGTAAATTACGAAAATTGGGGCTCGTATAAGTATTAGGACATCGTTAACTGCGATAAGACAATGCGATTTACCTACTATATAAATAATGTAATACCTATTTTGTTACCATATTTTAACCATCATCATTTCATTTCAGTTTACCTGTTTGGTTTCTTTCAAATATATTGTGGCCGGCCACAGTAGGTTGTTAGGTGTATATGTAGGTGTAAGTGCGATTGTAGGAGTCATTGTAGGTGAAGGTTGTAGTTGTAGATGTTGTTGTGAGTTGTAGGTGTAGGTGTAGATGTTGGTGTAGGTGTGATTGTAGGTGTCAGTGTAGGTGAAGGTTGTAATTGTAGATGTTGTTGTGAGTTGTAGGTGTAGGTGTAGATGTTGGTGTAGGTGTGATTGTAGGCGTCAGTGTAGGTGAAGGTTGTAGTTGTAGATGTTGTTGTGAGTTGTAGGTGTAGGCGTAGATGTTGGTGTAGGTGTGATTGTAGGCGTCAGTGTAGGTGAAGGTTCTAGTTGTAGATGTTGTTGTGAGTTGTAAGTGTAGGTGTAGATGTTGGTGTAGGTGTGATTGTAGGCGTCAGTGTAGGTGAAGGTTGTAGTTGTAGATGTTGTTGTGAGTTGTAGGTGTAGGTGTAGATTTTGGTGTAAGTGTAGTTATCTATTTATTTCAGTTCAGTCATAGTTAAGACAGAACAACGTGTATCGGGTCAGCTAGTAGGTACATAATCTTTGTGGCGGATCACAAAGCATATCAGAGACCAGTTTATACGGTTTTTTGGAAATAAATACACACAATAGCAATAATTACCATTAAATAATACTAAGTTAAGCCAATAATATAATAAGTATAACAAATATAATTTTGAATAATAATTTTGTCGCCCAACACCAGATTATTCTAAGAAATACACCAAAAAAATATATTTGTTTCGATAACGGGATCCAGGGGCTATTTTTACCATTAAATAAGTTAATAAAGATGGATCACATCTTGAATCTCTGCCAACAGTACATTTCACGGTGTCATCTTTCGGGTCATAACAAGTTTAATAGTCTGTTGAGCATAGTCATTTAATTTATGGCTTTGAGGAAGGGAAAGAAAGATTTTGTTGAAATTAGATAACGAAATAAAAGAACACTGGGAATTTTACTATGGAACAATTACCCACGGCGACCAAAGATAAAATAAGGTTAGATGTAAGCGTAATTGCATCTGGATTACAACGGCAAAGGTTGCATATATGCAGAATGTGATATTTAAACTTATTTCAACGAATATTCATATAAAATATGATTAACAACTTATTGATAATATCTCCACTTCTCCATATATCTAAATGACATGACTAAGGAAAATTAAATAAAATCGATCATTCGATCATTAAATAGTTAATTTTCGTTTATGGACTCTTAAAAACTCCCAATGTCTTTTGAAATTAAACCTAGTTTTCATTTCGATTGGTGTATTTCATTCAGAATAAACCATGAATTTAGAGTGGTGGTATAAATACTGACGAATATAAAAGAAATTAATTTTTTGTTTAGTATGAATAATCTAATTTAGTTTTATATTATAAAGTTTATTTTGATGGCACTTTTCTTGACAAACTATCCTCACATGTCGAAGGAAATTTAGAATCAGTTATAGTTCCACTCACGTACTCTAATATTTAAATGTTAATAAAATAATATAATATTGTAAATGCTGATTGTCCACCAGCGCATCCCTTCGCAACTTCGAGGTGACCAAAATGTGCCTTCTCAAAAGTGGTCATCTTTTGTGAACAGATTTGTACGTACATTAGCCATACCTATATAACCTCAATACTCTATTGAGCATATTTACTTAATATAGGAACTTTACTTATTCTGTAATTGTTAGTGTGTAATTTAGGTGCAAATATAAATGGAAGAACTAAAAGTGAGTTTTGTCTACTGTAAAAACACAGTACAAAATTGTGAAATTCAATATTTTATTTTCGTCAGCATTTACACCACGTCAGGGGGCGTGTACATTGTACATACCAGGTTGTACCGGATAAGAAGTCGATTTTGGCGGTGGTCTAACTGACGCCACTGGCTCTGGTAAGCCCTGTTTCATCAGCTCTGCAAAACAAATACTGTAGCGTCAAATATGACAAAAAATCCACAGACGCACATAAAACCTCCTCATTTTTAGAAGGCGCTTAGAAACTCACGTTATTTGATAGTTCACAACATCCTATTATCCTACTTATATTATAAATGTGAATGTTTGTGAGGATGTATGGATGGATGGATTTTGTTCCTCTTTCACGCAAAAACTACTGAACGGATTTTGATGAAATTCGGTATTGTAGTAGTTTGGGCCCCGGATTAAAACATTGGCTACTTTTTATCCTGAAGAAGTACAGAGTTCCCGAGGGATACCATATTTACGCGGGCGAAGCCGCAGGCAAAAGCTAGTCTTCCATAAATCGGATACCTTGAAGACAAGACCTTACCTTTAACCCTCTTGATGCAAAAGTATATGAAGTAGCAGCACAGCAGCAGCAGCAGCGACAGTATCCCAGCCAGCGCCACGAAGTACGCGGTGTTGGAGGGCGGGCGGGCGCCGCGGACTGGGCCCATGCTGATTGGCTGATTGACTGACTTTACTCAGTCAACTAAAAACAAAACACTGATTGAGTTTACTCAGCTATAACTGGAAACGAAACACTGATAAGTAGTATGTGAATGTATGTATGGTCGTAATGTAATGTCAACCTTGGAAGAAGAATATACCTACGTGTAAGGAACACTAAGGTCAATAGGTTTTTGTACTTTGGTTGTGATTTCGATGGTTGTTATTTTGGAATAAAGTTGTTTAGGAGTAAATTCGTTTTCGTAAAATACATTTATATTGTGGAGACTACCACGACTTCATCTAGTGAAAAAAATCGAACGCGACATGGCTTACTTATTTCTTAAAAACAAAGTAATAGAATCATCAATTGAGTGGCATGAACGATTGGAAATTCTAGTATTTGCTAACTCACAATCATATTTCTCTAACATTAGTAAATACTACTTAATAGATCTCTAGCTCTCGTACTGGTGAAACCAAACTTCTTTTAGCAACGTCATCAAAACAAATACTGGGGTTTTTTGCACTGTTTCTGTAAATTTAAGGTAAGTTTTTTTTAATAATAAATGACTTACTTTTCAATCTAAGCTTGGTCTTATTTTTTTGTAAATCATAACGTTTATCAAAATCGTTATCATAGTATTTTCCTAAGCCGTATTTTAAACAATTCAATCAATCAATCAATTTCAATCAAACCAGTAAATAAATAAAATTAACAATTAAAGGATGGGTTAATATTCTGCATAACAATAAACCTTTAAAAACTAGGTTTATTGTTATGCAGAATACTTACCTAAACTTCAAAAAAATACTTACTTACCTAATAATTAAAATATCTTCGTCTCTTCATTGTTGCAAATAACAATTCTCACACACTATAACATAGAAAATACTAGATTGATATGATTCACTTTAAACTGGTCCGGTCATGTCGAATGTGCAAATGAGACAGAAGACGACAAGTGATCTCACGCCTCAGCCTAGAGAAGCAACAACTGTCGGCGCCATACAGGCGCCAAGAAAATCCAGGGCTGTACGTCTACTAAAATATTGTGGAAAGAAATAAATAGTAATAGAAAGATCAGTAACTTTGTTAAACCTTTTATGTGATACAAATTGAAGACGATTTCATCTTCTAACCCCCTTACGCTGTATAAGCTTTGAATAGTTATACAGTGTTTTGTTCCCGTCACACAAGTGACACTTTTAATTCGATTGAAGAAGACAAAACACTGTATCATTATTCCATTTTTATACATCGTTTATTAGTAAGGGGGATAGAGTTTTGTCTTCTTCAATTGAATTAAAAATGTCACTTGTGTGACGGGAACAAAACACTGTATAACTATTCAAAGCTTATACAGCGTTTATTAGTAATGGGGTAAATATTTAAAAGGCAAACCTGACTGACTCATCTATCAACGCATAGCCGAAACTACAGAACGGATTTTGGTGAAATTTGGCATACAGATAGTTGTAATGACAAAGCGTCCGCTAAGAAAGGATTTTTGAAAATTCGCCCTCTAATTGGATGAAAAAGGGGTTAAAATTTTGTATGGAAACCGAACTCCACGCGGACGAAGTCGCGGGCAAAGCCTAGTTTTTTTATAAAATGCACCAGGAAGCGAGCAGATAAATCACCAGATGGTTATGGATACTCGCAACACCAGAGGAGTTTAAAAATCAAAAATGTTTTATTTCCATATAGGTTACAAAGCACAGCTTATGGAATTGATACTTGATGCCTACCACCGGTTCGGGAAATAACCCGGCGAGAAGAACCGGCGTAAGAAACTCGCACGGGGAATTTTTACAGTTACCTATGTAAGTCGTATGGAAAACCATACGGCTTACAAGTTCGCAAAAGCGCACTTGCGTTCCTGAGCCTTTTCGAAGAGTTCGAAAAGTGAAAACAAGAACATATGATATTTAACATATTAGACATCGATAAGTTACATAAGCATCGCTACCCACTTATGCCTCCCGTAACCTTAGTCACTCGGTGAAACGGCCAAGTCGTGCCGAAGCATGGCTCTCCCAAGTCAAATTTTTATAATGTTAATCATATTTTACAAATACAATTAATTTGGAATAATGGAATACAATTTTAATTGAATCGTTTCAAACATATGCTTCACGGATTGCTTTCATATTGGTGACACTTTTTAGAAGGCACATTTCGATCCCCTTGGACGTGCGCTGGTGTACAACCAGTATTTACAAAATCACAGTATATTACTAAACATTAAAAGACTATTTTGTCTTAAGTGAGTCATTTCTTCGTGAGTTATCGTAGACGGCCGGCAATGGTCATCTTTCTAGAACCGAACTACGTTCTCACTAACTTTACAATGACTACTAACTTTTATTGAACAATTGCCCGTAGCGTGTAAGGGCCAGGCCACACGGTGCGGTACGGCTGCGGCGCGGCGCCTGAGCGGTATCGCAACGGGTCTTTTACATATAAAAATGTATGGTATGCCACACGGCGCGTCCGGCGCCGCTACGGCGCCGCACCGCAGGCGCACCGGACAGCGGCGCGAGGCAGATGAGGCGGGGAGGGGTGCAAGCAGTGCGGTGCCGTAGCAGCACCGCTCAGTTGTATGTACGGTGTAAGCGGAAGTGTATGCTCGTTAGGGTCAACGATTAATTACGTGATACCTATTATATTTATATTACATTTATATTAATATTACCTAAACAAAAAAATGAGTACAAGTATGGAATCAATAGACGTGGACTACCTCATTTCGTTAATTCAAGAACGGGAAATACTGTGGGACAAGTCTCATGAGAATTTTAAAAACAATTATTATAAAAAAATATTGTGACTCGTCAACAGGGCAATCCATTAGCCAAATCAACCCTGTTCGGTGCCGCAGCGGCGCCGTAAGAACATTGCGGTGCCGCAGCGGCGCCGTTAGAACATTGCGACGCCGCATTGCTCGTGTGGCCGCCAGTGCGGTGCGGAGTATTGCGGTGCGGTGCGGCGCCGCGCCGTGTGGCTCGGCCGTAACGCTTTCGTAGCGGGCCGGGGATGTGCTACGAGAAAGCTACGAGCTACGTAAAACTGTAGATTGATGTAGCAAGTTAGCTACGAAGACCATACGTTTTTTTTTTTTTCGCGCCTGGCAGATGTGGCATAGAGAGTGGCGACGCGTTACTTCGCTAGACCAAGCCAGGAGACGCTGCATCAAGACAGCTGGGTTGAATTAATAAGTTATTATAAATACTATACAAGATGTTGCGCGACTTCGTGTGCGCAAAAAGAAAACAGGCGGAAACCGTACGTTTTGCTGCAATAAAAATGAGCCTATGTCTTTTCCGGTGGTCTACTCTATATCTGTGCCAAATTTCATCGAAATCGATCCAGTAGCTTCGGAGCCTAATAAGCCTTTAATGCAAAGAAAGTGGTTGGATGCTGTAAGAAAGAAACAAATCCTCATAATATTATGTTTGAAATATACAATAGGGGATCGGACTACATCTGAAATATTTAGTTTCATTAATATATTCAGAAATATTGAGGCATTACTACTTGGTAAATGTAAAAAAATATATAATTTTATGTACTATAGTTTACTAATTAAATATATTTAAAAACTACCAAAAAACATTTTTTTTTGCGAAATTGGTAAACAAAACCTACATCATTAGTTTACTTACATCATATACAAAAACATTCATTATGGTAAGTATGAACTTAAACGGACAAATATCGGAGATATTTACAAATATGTTCCTGCGGCCGTATACTTCATACACCTTAACCTACAAGTGACGTCAATTGTAAGTCAAGTTTAGTATGGAGCGTTTTTACGAGACTCGCGAATTTTTTTATACAAATCGCTGTACCTTTGAAAATATTGACTTTTGATATACGGTTTCTTTTGAGAAGTTACTAATATTTAAGAGTACTATTCATTTAATCAATAAAAAAAAATTAGTCCGCTTGCCTATTGTACAAATTAAATGAAAGCAAGGATCAAGAATTGGACAGCCCCGTCACAGGACTAGGCGACACCAGGACGCCGATGCGTACGCACGCGCCGAACTAAATCTTTGCCAAACAGATTTTTTACACTCCTCGGCCAAGTCTCAACGGCCAGTTACATAAACACCATATCGTGCACTTTACATAATCTTTATTTTAATCTTATTGCAATATTATACTTTGTTGGAGACAGACAAGCCAAACATTCTAAAGACTAGCCAAAAACTCTATAATATAGGCTTTCCTATTTTATGAATCACGATGTTAGACAGTGTAGTTTATCCACATCTATTTACTAGGTAACGCAAGTCTCATCGTCTGTATAGAAACTAAGCGTGACATTATTTTTCTGCCTACTGTGACGTCACAAGAGCGATTTAGTGACGATAACTCCCCATACCGATCTCGGCGATGGTGGCCGGTTTCATTGAAGCCAGGCCAGTTATGCAGGAGTAATTTTATAGTGCCCAAGTGTGTACTACACAAGAGCACTCTCTCTTCTTTTACTCTCATAATTCAGTGGGACGGATAACCGACACGACTGTCGAGATCAGGCGCAGGACCGACTTTATACATGCCCATCCGACGCATGGATCATCTTTCTTGTCAGACAATCAGATGATCAGCCTGCATTTTCCTAACCAAACTTGGAAACAACATTTTTTGTTGTTCCAATGCGGGAATCGAACCCAGGACCTCCGAGTCGAGCACCAATGTTCTAACCACTAGACCACGGAGGCTGTTAATAACTCACTGTCCCAGGGTGATAATAACTCCCCGACCCCGAGTAAACACTTCAAATGCCGTCGCCGCGCGCCACCCCGTCACGTTTTTTAGTTTCCGTTTGACACTTTCATTTTACTTTTATTGAATTAACAATCGTCTATTGATATCATAAAATGATTTTGGTAGTTTGGACTTTGTACCAATCGAAACGGGTTTAAGAGTTAAGAGAAATTTTCAATTTTTAAATATCGGGACTGGATCGTATCTGTATTTTTGCAGGATTTAATTAGCGGAGTCAAAATTCTGTTTAACAACACCTACATTTTAGGCATTTTTACAGTAAGTATACGAATTTACCTACTCTTAAAACGAGCAGCTGGCCGATTCTGTATCGTACATTTTGTGAGTTAATCACTGAGTTAGTAACGAAACGGAGGAGTGAGTAACAGAAAGTCCCACTTTTGTATTCACAATAATAGTGTTAGTGGTTTCGGGGAGAAAAATCAATTTAGCTAGCGCGCATTTTTAAAGTATTATAATATGTTTTATCTTTGATCGTGCAACAATATTATGTGTGTAATATCGACGCTATGTCAGTAGAACGGCAGTTTGGGCTGCGTTTGTATAATTTTTGCGTTATTGACAAATTGAAATTAATTGATTCGAATCTCGGTCGGATGAATATTTTTGTGATTCTCTTTATTTTTAAAGACGATTAACAAGGCTAACCTTGTAAATGTATCTGTAATTATTAATGTTGTAGAACTCTACTGCCTAGAATTACAGATATTAACAGGAGGTTTGGAATAATTTGGCGTGTAAAAATAAAAACACAAGTAAATAACATTATCATTATATTTACATTGTTTAATTAATAATTACATATTCGCTACTATAGATACGATTGTTAGTTTGAGCGAGACAAGTCTCGTATTTATTTTGCGACAATAGTTTTCAAGAAACGACACATTAAATATAATTTGAGGGGTTAAGTTGAACAACTACTCTGTACCCTAAGGCTTACTTGCGCAGATCTGGATGAAATATCGTGTCGTCTCTCTCGTTCTTCGTATTTATAAAAGAGATGATATTTTAACCCTGGGTTAACTTCAGCCCAGATCTGCGCCAAGTGTATGTTTATTAACTTACAGTCGCGTTTGTGTTTGGCTTCAGTCCAATGGCTATCTGCACACACGCAATAATATTATTCAATACACAATAGATTTGTATTACTGTAGTATCTGTAATACTAGTCAATACATACAATAATAACGGCAATATGGACCGCAAATATGCAATAGTATGGTCAAAATGAGCATTGAGCATTACTGTCAATAATAGTGCATGTGTGCGGCTACCCTATATCGGTTTTAAACTTTTCGTTCCCGAACATTTTACTAGAGGCGCTGTTTTAAAGCCAATAAAAATAAAGCCAAACTTGAGCACGAAAACAATTAAAATGTCATATCACCAAATTGACAATAAATGTGGACGAAATAATCTTTTATCAAACATATTTTTTGATGCATAACTTTTAACTATATTTTATATTCGTATGTAACATTCCCATTTTATTAAGGGCGCCCATGACGATTAAACGGCTTGACTGAAACCTTACGCGTTTGATGCAACCGTTTAACGTCGGTTTGTCAAACGGCACTGTTCAGTTGCACTGTCACTTCACTGCCAAACAAAATAATTATGCAATTCCATCAAACGAGCTTCAAGCCCGTTAATGTTTGACAAACCGTTCAAACTAGCTTTGTAGACAATCATATAAGTTTGACACAAACCAAAATTTATTACGTGTTTCGAGTCGAACCGTTTGATCGTCTCGGGAGATTTTTACGAGTATCTCTACAGTTGAACACCGATAAAAAATTCATAATTTGGATATTCATAAGTCACTAATGCCAATGATAGAAAGTTTTCAAGACCTCAGATTAACAATTATAACAAGCATAGATACCTGGCTATTATCAGGAGAAGAAGACATAATTTTATCGTTTCTTATAGTGCGATTCAAATGAGAATAGGACCGAGTCGGCACCATATTGTTTCGGATTTAGACTGTTATGATAGTTAAATTTATGTTTAGATAATTGTCTGATAATTGTAGTATTGTGATAATCGTTTTTATTTAAATTCGACGCAAGACTTAATATTTATATGCACATAAGATTTTTTGAAAATCGCACTTTTCAAGTGATATTTGACAGAAAAAGGTCATAGACGTTCCTATTCTCATTTGAAACGCGTTATATCATCCTTACGACACATGCTTATAGGAAAGTAAGGTGTGTGTAATAATAATATATGTGGGTGTTTTTTCAGTCGGTGACCAAACTTTCAGGAGTGAATATATTCTTGAATATAAGCAAATTTTACTATGGTATCAACTTTTCTACTTGAAAAAAATAATCTGCTGTTTCCTACAAAAGAGCTAAGACATGGATAGAATTTTGTAGAAAACAGCAGTTTTTTTTTTTCAAGTATGTCAGTTAATACCATTGTAGGTAAAAGTGGCTTATAATCAAGAGATTAAAAAATCATTTCTCTTTAATATTATGTAGTTCCTTCTTATAACTTTCTGAATCATCACGATGGCAGTGCCATCTATATTATTGATTTTTTGGCGCAACAACGAGAAAACATAAAATTTAAAAAAGTATGTTTTCTCATTTCTATTCTCTATGTAAAACAGGTAGGTATTAACAATTTATATTGTATATTGGAACACCTAGACGGCTTAGCACCTAATTACAGCGAGGGTAAACTCTGAGCAGTTATTTGTAAATAGAATAGAAAATGGCAGCGGAATCCCTCATGGATGATAGACTACAAGTATATTGGCATTATTCATTTGTAATAAAATATCATGTTGCTTAAAACTAAAGACTACTCCGTCTTAAAAAAACTATTTTTGTATCCTTTTTCTCTTTACACTTTATTATATATTAATCAAAGACAAGCAAATAATACATTTCTTGTAATTTATCCTCCATGATAATTAAATAGACAATTCCATAGCCAAAAAATAGACTAAATATCAAATGTATTTTCTATTTTAAGGCCATAGACAATAAATATAAAGTAGACAATGGAAGTAGGCGCAAATAATTGCGAATAACAAAATACAATTAATTTAAGGTACAGTCGACTCTCGTTAATTCGAAACCGGGACTCTTAAAATATTACGACTTATCGAGTGTTTGAAATAATCTTCCCCTCTTTCTCTCTGAAACTTTAAATTTTCGAGTGTTTGACACCGAAGAGTTAGAATTAACGCGTCGTTCTGTTACGTAGCATTGATTTTTTCGTTCGAAATAGCAAGTGCACAAAAATGTATCGCTTTAGTTCGAATTATAAAGAGATTCTCTAGGGAACTAGTGGTAACTTTGAATAACAGAGAAATTCAAATTAACGCAGGTTTAAATTAACGAGACTCGATTGTACGTCGAAAGTACATAATATAATATTATTTATATTTGTCCAGCAACATTCAATACATATAACATCAAATGCAAAAGACTTAGATACATTATGAAAAAATTGTAAAAAAGGAACCATAACTTGACTAAGCAAAATTACGATATTCATTAAAGAAATATTAAATAAATCAATTCGAATATAAAAAGAAAAGTAGGTACATACCCTGGATAAATAATCTCATTTATTGACAAAAGTTAAAAAAAATGCCTGTAAGTAGTATTTCAATGGTACACTAAAATCTATAGGCTTTAACAAATAGGCATAATTAAATAGTCTATAAGTCTCTTAAGGTAGTTCAAATAATATAATTAAATACATATAATTCATTAATCAATTATCACAGTAACATAATAGTAACTAAATATTGTACTATTCCTTACTGTATATCTGAACGCATGCGTAAAAAAGTGTAAATCGTAAACTGTCAGTGGGCAATACTTCAAGTTATCAATGTTGGACCTGTGCTGAAACCAGTGGCGTAGCATGGGTGTCTGCCGCCCGGGGCGGATGTCAATTTTGCCGCCCCCTTACTTGGGTTTTGCCGCCTTCTTACTTAGGTTTTGCCGCCCCCTTACTTAGGTTTTGCCGCCCTCTTAAAAGTAATATTTTACAGACAACACACCACGGTATTTCGAATTAAATATGTCGTCATTTGCAATCGCCACAACTAACGTTGACGTCACAGTACCGAATTCTATTTAAAAGTTGTATGGTCTTGAAGTGAACACTGTCAGTAATGAACAATGGACAGTCTTAGTGGAGCAAATCATTGTGGAAGAACTTAGGTGAGATCTGAAGGCTAATCTCGTAATTAAAAATGTTCATTTCGAAGTATGGCTTCAGTCTCAAGTTAAGCAGTCACGTTCGCACACGTATCAAATCGTGCGCGTGCGAGTGAGACAAAACATACTGAAACTAGAGCCATATAGTTTCAATTGAACATTTTACAATGTATTAAGTATTAGTCCTCGTACCCACGAGAGTTTCTTAGTGGTCGCGACAGAAAAAACGGCACTGTAAATATAACTTGCCCCGTGCGAGTTTCTTACGCCGGTTCTTCTCGCCGGGTTAGTTCCCGAACCGGTGGTAGGCATCAAGTAGGGACAATTCTTTAAGCGTTACTTTGTAACCCATATGGAAATAAAACTTTTTTGATTTTGATTTTTTGATTTAACTGTGCGCTAATACATTATATATAGCTGAAAATCAGTGTCAAGTGTAAAAGTTCAGATTTGACAACTGTACACGATTTTCAGCTCTATTATATATAGCGCAGTGCTGTTTTTTATGTTGCGACCACTAAAAATGCTCGCGGGATCGTAGCCTTTGGAATTACAAGATTCGTAGCAGATCATAGACTAACTAGTGAGTCTTATTCATGTTCACGGCTTGGTCGTAGCTCGGCGGAAGCACTGAAACAAAATAAGAGTTTATTAGCTACATGTCTCATTATGATTTGAGTACTAAACATTTCTTCCGACATTCCACACATGTGTCATGAGTAGGGTTGCCATTCGTCCCGATATATCGGGACTGTCACCGTTATTAGGCCTTCTGTCCCGACGTCCCGACAAAGCTCTATTACGTCCCGTTTAATCGCGCTATCAAAGCAATTCAAATACGCGCGCCAAATTACTCGGTGCGCGGTTGCACGTCGCGCATGAAAGAAATCGCCTGCTGCGGGCTGCCGGAGACTGTGGAGTCAATTTTACAGTGTCAGGTTAATTTTAATATGACTTGCACAGAGTTTTATAAATATCATGTAAAGAATTACTTAAAAAAGTAAAGTCGTCAGAAAATATGACCAACCTACGTGTAGTACTGCGTCCATACAGTAGAAACTAGAATTTGTATTTTTTTTTAATAAAAGATATTCATACTTATTTTTTTTTCTCTGCGTTCCGACACGAGCCTTGCCAAATATGACAACCCTAGTCATGAGTCATGACTGATAGCATAGCACAAAAGATACACAGCAGTAATATAATAATTGTCGAGTACTGTGTGTTGAAGCTGATTATTTTAATATTATTACGAAACCTTATTTCGTAATAAACTCAAGGAACTCTTGCTCTGTCCGTCCGTCTGTCTGTTCGCGCTTCTAGCTTCTGTAATTATGAATATAAATGGATGAAATTTGGTATAGTTAAATATTGTATATGTCACCGTGAAATTGTAAATAACAGTTAGATTGTATTAATAAAACTAGTGAAATTGTAAAATATTGATAAACTTCCGACGCGAATATGCTGCCTATAATAATTTAACACATTATTTTTCGTTAGATTATAAATATATAGTTTTTAATCTTTTGGCATATTTTTACAATCTTGTTAGTTATTTTACAATCTAACGGTTTACAATTTTACGGTGACATATTGATCTCGGTTTCGGCATCATAAAATAATAATAATTTTACATTTTAGAGGTGGCTCTCCAGTCTCATCATACATGTGAAGTGGGAATGAAAAATATTTTTTCATTCTACCCCATCGTGTAGTGTTTCGTTGAATAAGACTTTTAAAATAAAGGCAAGGTCTCACTTTTTTATAAACTCAACCATTTTTAAGTAATGGGCCCGCAAAGTGGTTTATAAGTTGGTCCCCCCTGGCATTTCCATGCTGATAGCATGAGCTAAAAAGTCTATAGGAAAATCATTTTGAGCGAAATCGGACAATAACTTTTGAAGTACCCATGGTGGGTAGATAGTAACGGAACCCTCCTTAGACATGTCCTGATATCTGAAATATATCACCATACAGAATGTTTTAAAATTTAACCAATGTCAAACTTTTTGCTGATGATAAAAACGTGAGTAGCCATTTCGTAGAACCTTACAAATGCTATTTTCTTTTGCTATTTCACGTATTATTTTAGTGACATATTTAGGTTTTTTTTGCTTTTTTTCTGTTTTTATCACTAATTTTATAATATTCTACAATTCGTGCATAAAGAAAACATCAGTGCTTTCTGGAAATCTAAACTGACCTGCCGCGTTCCAGCCCGGAGGCGCAAGTCCCAAGAAGACTGGATAAAAGAACAATTCATTAGGCATTAACTATAGAGTAGTTACACTATTTACACTAGAGACAGAGAGAGAGAAAGAGAGAAGTAGAAAAAAGTTTTTTGTCGTCTTTTAGTCTTTGACAGTAACAACATTATTATAAATAAAATATTAAGTGATATTAGGTTTGCGCACGGCCCTGGGTACTTTATATCTAACTAGCTTTTTCCCGCGACTTCGTCCGGAGTTCGGCTTCCATACAAAATTTTAACCTCTTTTTCACCCGCTCAGGGAGCGAATTTTCAAAAATCCTTTCTTAGCGGATGCCTACGTCATTACAACTATCTGTATGCCAAATTTCAGCAAAATCCGTACAGTAGTTTCGGCTGTGCGTCGATAGATGAGTCATTCAGGTTTGCCTTTTAGGCTTTTATATATTTAGATAATTAATTTGTCACTACACAGTACACATTAAATATAAAAAAATATCTATATTGGAACTACGTGTGATAATCATAGTATTTCCTGCGAGTGTTTGCGTCATTTGATAACAATTACAACAGTGTGTGCTTTAGATAAGGCTGTTAAACAAAATCGTCCTTTATGAGATTCAAGTGCTTAAGGTTTAGTTAGAATCGTGTGATTTACTAAAATCAATGACTTTTCAGTCAACATTATAGACACAATACGAATGCTTAAGCGGGGAATTCACTAGACGGACATGCCCGCAGGCAAGCCTACAGGTATGTCCGACAGGCTTCGCTACTATAATGCGGACGGCCAGCGACGGTAATACACTGCACAGACCTTATAGTAGCGAAGCCTGTCGGACATACCTGTAGGCTTGCCTGCGGGCATGTCCGTCTAGTGAATCCCCCGTTTTACACACGTGCCGATTTGGTCTGGAGCAGACCATTATGACAGCACAACGTGTGATTGATTTTCAGCTCTGTTGTATTCACAGAGTACTATTTACAGTGCATTTAGATTTTTGTGCAGTGTTCCAACTCTCAAAAATATTTCTCCCCAAACTTAAATAAACTGATAATAAAATAATTTTCTGTAATATTATTCTGTCTACTATTCTTCATATAATAAGACATACTTCTAAAGTAAAGTTTAGACAGGCTGACTTTTTTTAACAATTGTCGATATAACAGTTCCATGGCTTAATTTAAACAGAAAGAAGAAAATATAAACTTTCTAATATAACCCTAAAAAATATGCTCACCCCAGAGGACTTTTTTCTCCAGCCTATAAGTTGGCAACCAAATCCGTGGTCTGCTCCGGACCAAATCCGTGCGTGTGTTACGCTTTGAGTTAGAATTTGTTCGCTTTACTCATATATTATACCCACAATAATATTATATTATGGAAATAAATAAAGATATCTTACTGTTCGCATCGGGCGCGCTGGGGGCCGTCGGTTGCGGGTACGGCGCTCCGCCCGGCGCTCCGGTCGAATAAGGGGCTCCGGCGGCCGGATAAGGGGCCCCGGCGGCCGGATAGGGGGCCCCGGCGGCCGGATATGGGGCCCCGGCTGCCGGATACGGCGACGCGGCGCCTGGATATGGCGCAGCCGATGCTTGGTACTGCGAAGCGACCGGATACGGTGTGTGCGTGGGATACGGAGCAGCGCCGGTGGTCGGATACGTCGGATAAACTCCGGCCGGATACGGATTATTCGGAGCAGGCGGCACAGGTGGTGGCGCTAAAAAAAAAGAAAAGTATTATTACAATATGAGGATAATTTGAGTTCCATTATAATCCGCTCAAATCCGATTTAATCTTTGGACGACGTCTGTATCTGATTAGTGTAGGGAATGCAATCTCGTTCTCGGTCTTTTAGCGAGACCGATCTCAAACGAAGGAGTAAGTGTAGGTTTAGGACTAGGACGTTGATTGCATTGCATTGTAGGTGTAATTATTTATTAATTCCAGTTCATATTTAAGACAGAACTAAACTCCCCACACCGATGTCATTGACGGTGGCCGGTTTCATTAAAACCATACCAGTTACGCAGGAGTAATTTTATAGTGCCCAAGTGTGTGCGCAGTACCCAAGAGCGCTCTCTCTTCCTTTACTCTCATAATCTGGGAGGGATAACAGGCACGACTGACGAGAGAGGTCCGACTTTTTACATGCCCACCCGACGCATGGATCATCTTTCTTGTCTGACAATCAGGTGATCAGCCTGCAGTGTCCTAACCAAACTGGAAACAACATTTTTTGTTGTTCCAATGCGGGAATCGAACCTACGACCTCCGAGTCGAGAGCCAATGCTCTAAAGCAGTGTTTTTCAACCTTTTTCATGATGCGATCCCCCTTGTATGAAAAAATATTTCGCGAACCCCCGACCCTTCGCTTTTTTATCATGTATGTATGTGTATGTTACAGTGTTACAAATATTCATTCCATACAACGTTTTTATGGGTCTCCATAATTAGGATTCGGATATAAGTACATAATATAGTACGTTAAACACATTATTTTACAATTACATACATCGATGATCGATTTATGAGTAGGTATATCCTAGGACGGTGATTGCATTGCATTGTAGGTGTAATTATTTATTAATTCCAGTTCATATTTAAGACAGAACTAAACTCCCCACACCGATGTCATTGACGGTGGCCGGTTTCATTAAAACCATACCAGTTACGCAGGAGTAATTTTATAGTGCCCAAGTGTGTGCGCAGTACCCAAGAGCGCTCTCTCTTCCTTTACTCTCATAATCTGGGAGGGATAACAGGCACGACTGACGAGAGAGGTCCGACTTTTTACATGCCCACCCGACGCATGGATCATCTTTCTTGTCTGACAATCAGGTGATCAGCCTGCAGTGTCCTAACCAAACTGGAAACAACATTTTTTGTTGTTCCAATGCGGGAATCGAACCTACGACCTCCGAGTCGAGAGCCAATGCTCTAAAGCAGTGTTTTTCAACCTTTTTCATGATGCGATCCCCCTTGTATGAAAAAATATTTCGCGAACACCCGACCCTTCGCTTTTTTATCATGTATGTATGTGTATGTTACAGTGTTACAAATATTCATTCCATACAACGTTTTTATGGGTCTCCATAATTAGGATTCGGATATAAGTACATAATATAGTACGTTAAACACATTATTTTACAATTACATACATCGATGATCGATTTATGAGTAGGTATATCCTTTTGTTAAAATTCTCTTACCTCTCGACCTCCGGCGACCCCCATACAGAAGCTTCACCCAACAATACAGAAGCGACCCACAGGTTGAAAAACACTGCTCCAAAGTCTAACACTAGACCACGGAGGCTGTTACAATATAATATAATAGCGCGCTAATGATTATTTCTTTTTTTTTTAGATTAAATTCTTATCTGAACAAAGTATACATAATATTAAGTCATATAGGTAATTAATTAATACATTATAAATTATAATAAACTTAACTTTGAAACAGGAAAAGGAAAAATTTCTAAGGAAAATAGGCATGCGATTAAAAAAGCTTGCTAATACAGTAAATACTTTTAACATAAGCAAATACCACAAGACAGTGGTTTTATGGTATTAATATAATTTTTATTAGGGCAATACACAAAAATGTTATTATAGCCTTCACCATTTTATTCCACATTTATCTATCTCGAGCTATTCGCGACCAAGTTTTGCCAACTGTCTCGATTATGTCATCGCCCTTACGTTTTTTGCCTAAGAGCCTCTATAAATAATCGAGACAGTTGGCAAAACTCGGTCGCGAATAGCTCGAGATTGATAAATGTGGAATAAAACGGTGCAGGTTTTTATCACAGACGATGCGATCCTTAACCGCTTACATGCTTAGGACAACAACTGCAACATGAATATTTTATAATATCTATGGAGTAATGGACACTTCACACCACGTCATTCTGATCGCGTGCTTCGAAGAACTTGTGTTACGGAGACCAGACAACGGGTCGACGTCGAGATCGTCTAAATATGTATAAACAACTAAAATTAAGGCAAACATGCCAACAAAATTGATAAATGTATAATTTGTAAGGAAATAATAAAGCTATTTTAATGTTATTAACAATGCCCAATATTCAGTTTCCTCAACGACGAAAACGATTTATTATTTGTATGTCTAATAATGCAACCTACAAATACACTTGTTGCTGTAACGTTCTTAGGATTAATAAAAATAAACAACACAATCTACAGCTACGCTATGTGTTTAAACTTTAAAGTATCATAGAAGATGCATATATCACATTAAAGATAAGATTATTATTTGAATAGGGATAGTAATAAAAATTCTCTATCACAACAACTCCCAGACAGTGTGCAGAAAATAAAAGACACAACAACACAACAAACCTGTGAAGAACATTGATTTTTACTATCCAAAAATATAAATAGAAAAATTACACATAAACCAAAACTGTGACCTCAAATTAAAAATCCATTAAAACATAGTCTTAAATAAATATTTTGAACATTATCCAAAAAAAAAAAAATTAAACCGACTTCCAAAGTAAAAATAGACAAAAAACCGGCCAAGTGCGAGTCGGACTCGCGCAACGAAGGTTCCGTACAAACCCAAATGTAATAAAAAAATAATGGTTCGCAGTTTATGCATAAATAAGGTTTATGTTTATGAAGTTAAATGTTTTTTTTTACATATTTGAGTTGATTTAATGAAAGGTAAATTGCGGTTTACGATTTAAGACGTATTAAAAAAACTACTTACTAGATCTTTTTTTTAGTTTTATCATTCTCTTATTTTAGAAGTTACAGGGGAGGAACACACATTTTACCACTTTGGAAGTGTCTCTCTCGCAAACTATTCAGTTTATGCCATTTGGCTACGGAACCCTAAAAAGTATGAAATAAATATTATTTTCTAAATAATTCCCGTTTTAAATTCGGCTAAAATTTTAACTATGTATTTCTCTACACAATATTCATTATTTTGAAGTCCATGAGGAATCGAGGGTACTCCCCGAATTTGAAAAAAAAATGATCATCATACCCATACGGCAAAAAAATAATTATAAAAATCGATCACCAGACGGCGCGGCGGAGTAATCGTTGAACCTAAGCTTTGAACATATACAAAAAAATATATATATATATACAGCCGAATGTATCAACCACCTCCTTTTTTGAATGCCGATTAAAATGAAGACTTATTTACCTACATTAAAAAAAACTATTTTGCTGTGCATATGATTAGTATATTTTGACAGATTAACGACGGAATTTTAGCATTTAGGCCGGGACTATATTGTCCGGAATCTGTAAGGCCGTGTACAGATTAAGCCGTAGCACTGAAAATAGCCCTGTGCGCTAATACAATAGATATTCTATGTTCTTTATTTAAAAAATGGCACCTTAATGGATCGCCAATGTCAGAGTGTGTTGACGGAGGTTCTGCCTTATGACTTATGAGTAGGTTTTATGAGGAAACAAGGGTACGGTGAAATGAAGGAAGTCTGTTGAAAAATCTAGAATCTATAACAAGCACAAACATTTAATGTTAGCACCACAGTATAGATCTGAAAATCGAACACAAGTGATGAGTCAAATGCATGGAGCTGATAAAGAGAGGAAACGGCATAAGCAACTGTGCACAGTGATTTTTAGTCGGCCCGCTTCGTCATCACAATGGGCGTAGAACTTGTGTTACGGGATACAACGGATATAATTAATCATATTTTATTACAATACACGCATAATTAATTTATACTAATAACAATACAGGTACAAAATAATAATATTAAAAACAATTATATTAATACACATCACGACTATCTAGTCCCGTGCTAAGTTTAACTTGTGTTAGGAGTACCAGATATATCGGGTATATATTTTATAACTACTACTATACATATACTATTCTAAAACTATAATCTACACTCACACTCACTAACACACGTTTCTCACATAAGCCGGCGACGTGATGTGCACTTCATTAGCAAGTTTCCCCCGAAACCTTCGGTAGACCACGCCCGTCGGCCAGAATTACTCCACCTCAAAGGTAGGTAGAAGATGCGTTGGTACTCTCACCACAAAGGAACTAAAGTTAACCTTGTGGACTGTGGCGAAACTCCAAGCGCTCGGGTCGAGCGTGAAAAACGTCTTCTTCCAGATGTAGTCAACGACGTCCTCAACTTTTGTGGACCAGTGCAGGCGGGACACGTACAGCGGCGTTGCGGGTACCTCACACCGCAGACGCTCCTTGGATCCGCATTGTGCGGTGCTGCAGTGGTTGCGGACGGCCGGCTTCCTCTTCTTTCTTCTCCCCACCAGTGTGAAGCCCTCCTCATCGCACCTGGATCCGCTGGATTAGTCCGCTTGAGCAGGGATATGATATCCTGTAACCTTCCGTCGCTCCATCTCTCCTTTGAGACGTCATCTGCGCGGTCTTACCGAGCGCTTCGTACAGCATAAGCTTGCCCTTGCAGATCTCCTCACTGGTGTAGATTGACTTGCAGAGCTGCACGATGCTGTCCTCGTCCATGGCGTCGATAACGTGTTGTATGAACGCGAGCAGCTCGTTGGCTACGAGCACCATGATGACGTGCAACGACTGTGAGCCGTGGGACTCGCGAATTATTAATTAATATTGCTACGTCATGTGTAGTAAAGCGGAGCACGACCGTTCGCTAGCTCACACAGCGTTCTATTTTCAGTGTTTTGAATTCTCCCAGCCCTGCCGGATAGGCCCAGCCCTGCCGGATAGTCCCAGCCTAAGAAACTACTCTACATAGCAAAGTATAGCCTTAGGGTAAAGTATGAAAAGCAGCATCTAGATTCTAGTGGATTTGTATACTTCAAGCATGCGCTACTTCTTACCGTTGTAGATCGGTTGAGCATACATCTGCTGGGGGTAAGGCGCGCTAGTGTTCAGCGCTGGCTGTGCAGGCGCTGAACAACAAAACTAGTTTATATGCCGTACCTTTACTCTGTTTTATTCTATATTCCGTTCAGATCAAATTTAATGTGAACGTAAACAAAGTGACAGAAGCGCAGTATAATGCTACCAATTTAAAAATGTATCATATTTATTGCGCATTAAAGAAATATAATGACACATCAATTTGGTTGGATTTAATCTTTTTGTTTACATATTTTAGATTAAATAAGATTTGAACAGAGTACCTATAAGTGGCAGAAATATCCATATGTCATAATCTACATAGCTTTTCTCTTAAACGACTCATCAAAGATTTTGTTTCAGTTACTCCTGCTTCGTCCTTCAATCTATGAGCTATGCAATATTATAGATTACCAAATGTCTTTCATGTTACATTATACATATTTATTATCAATTATTTATCCTACTACTGTTACATTTATGGGCTCTCTTCCTGTCATGCGAGTTTCCACCCACATGCGGTTCTCGGTCGCAACCGCACGCGGATGGAAGGACGTTCCTGTGCGCGCGTGCTGCCCGTGAGATAGGATGAACATGTATGGATTTATGGAATGATAGGAGGCAGCCTACATGCGGCCGAAATCGGTACGCGTGTTGCACGTGACAGGAAAAGGACCCTTAAACGTTAATGAAACTTTTCCTTTACCTAAAGGTTAATAAATCAATAGGGTATTTTCCTAGTTTTTGAAAAGTATGTCAAAATGTTCCTAATACCAAAATACATTAGCAGTTTGAACCATTCTTTGTGAATTTCTTTCCTTTTCTTGCAAATTAGTCTAAAAGTTAAAATTAATATTATAGGCGCAAAAACGCTATAATGTGTTGTCATGACGTCATATTCTTGTGACATTGTAACTGTCAAGTGTCAAATTACACTGAAAATGCCAAATCCCAGAATACCTACTGTTTACTTTTGTAAATAAATGATAAAAGCCTATTAAAAATGCCTTATAATTAGATTTAAATCCACGTTTCTCATAATATTTTTTTCCAGAGCTGTCAATAGCAACATAACTTCCCGCGTAATTTCAAACGAGTGCTTTTATTGTGGCGCGCAAAAGATCTGTCCCTGTAATTGAGACCATTATTTTAACATTACGTTCGGACTCCTGGTATCTTACTTCGTACTTCTAGATAACAACTGACTTAATTTTTTTTATGTACATAACGTTAATGATTCCGATGCTGGCTATGCTTTATGGAAATCGGGAGGCCATTAAAAAAAGAAGAAGAAGAAGAAGAAGCACAAGAATATGACGTCACATTCCAATCTCGTGCGTTTTTAGTCACGTGGTTAAACGTGAAAAATTCATAATTTTATTTTTGATATTTTATAAAAATCATACATATTTTTGTGTAAAAAGTTTGTTAAATTGGTTTAAATTAATGTTTAGCGATAAAATATCAACAATCTGATGTATATTTCCATCATAGGATAATACCCTATTGTCAAGCCATAAAAAAAAAACAATCATGTTATATGATACGTATTCCATTAGTGATATTAGTAAACAATTACACATAAGTGGAAGCAGAATTAAGATGTCACAAATTAAAGGAATGGTGTTCAATGGTGTTCAACAGAAGCAACAAATTCCTACTTGCAGAGATCTTATCAGATTATTGCTGATAATATATCTGCAAATAGGCTCTGCTGATTGCTGATACAAAAAAAGACCAAAAATTAGTAAGCAATTAGATATGTCACCATAAAATTGTAAAAAGCTAGATGACTTAGATTGTAATAATAACTAAAGAGATTATAATATGTCGACAGATTGTCAAATAAAAATTCTACTTATAATTTTACGCATTACATTATAATATAACGAACTCGAATTCGTCAAATTGTCAACTGTCCGTATGTTGTCCTTGATTGGTCGGCCTAACAGTAGGTAGGGGGTTTTATGTCCATAGACTTTAGAATGGGATACTGCAGGTAAACTTGAAACTGTAAGTGTAGTAAGTGTACTACGGTCGACATATTACTACGCGACGGTCTGTCGACATATTATAATATCTCTAGTTATATTACAATCTAACGATTTTTACAATTTTACAGTGACAGATATAACAAGACTCTTACGTGATAAGATTTGTCCGCCCTGACGTCTCCTTCTCCTCAGACATAGGCATAGAAGTATCCCCAAAAATATGAGACTGCCCACAACATATAAAAATATACGTATTCCAGAACCTACAGCCATATAGTAGTCGTCGTCGTCGTCTTCAAAATGTTGCCTCTGAAAAGAAAAATAATAAGTTATAATTGATAGAGAAATATTTCAAAACTAGCTTTTGCCTGCGTCTTCATCTGCATGGAGTTTGGTTTACATACAAAGTTTTAACCCATTTTTCACCTTTAGGGGGCAAGTTTTCAAAAATTCTTAGCGAATGCCTACATCATTACAACTATCTGTATGAAAAATTTCAGCAAAATCCATTCAGTAGTTTCGGCTCTGCGTTGATATCTGTCAGGCAAACCTGGCCTTTTATATTATATTTCGAAGATAAAAGATAAATAATTCAAAATTGGTTTCTCTCTAATTATGAGGCATAACAAAGAAAACGGTACACCTCTAGGTGCCTACAAAACTTATCAGAATATGCAAGTGTGTCATTAAATTATATTATTAATGTGCTTCAATTGACACTTGTATACGTGGGATTAATGTCCTGATTTCTGTCAGGCAACCTTTAAGCCTTTAGGTATTGCAAAGACAAAAAAAATGAAAAAAATATCAGAAGCCCAATTAACATTACTAGAGATCGCCCTGTAGTAAATTTAAACTTTAAATGTGCCAAATTTCACACTGATCTGTATGCACAATTCTCGTAAAACTGTACTTGAAAATTTTGCTTTACGTGTTAATATGATTATTTCCAATTCGTACATATTTATTGGGCAAGGACTATGTTCTCCAGTGGATGTCTACACCGGACAGGCTGAAACGCTGTTGCATTCACACACAGATTTTAGCTAAAATATTAACGCGAATAGGCTGAAGGCTTTTTGTACTAATTAAATCTAATAGAAACCTAGTCTCGCTTCCATCTCATGACAAACTGTCACATATGAACACAAATTGATCGAATTTAATAATTTTGTTTACGTTTCGTTTAAATTATATTTCAACAGAGTACAAATACAATAATTACAATATAGATTTTTAAAGTGCCTACTTCGATATCAATTTAGCTCACGTAGCGACGCCTTGAGAACGTGATGTTGTTTGATATTAGTATAGAATTTATATCGTGAAATCATCGTGTAGTTGTAAATATTGTGATTAATAAAGAAATACATGAAAATATTTATCGATATGACTCACCCTTGCCTGCACTTCGTATTCGTCTGTCATTGAATCATAAGATAAAGATCTCAATAATTCATCGCGATTTGAATCATACATAATATAAACGCAACATATAGATATTTATCACCAAAATCCTTGTGACTCACTCTTTACCCGGGGTTTTACCGTGTGATGAGGAAAACAAACAGCTATCGTAATAACGTTATTGCTCTGCACTTTGCAGTGTCAGATTTAAAGATCAAGCGAATAAGAAGTTAAATCATAAAATACTGTTTTTAAATCGAAAAACAACGGTAATTTAGAATATTATTCATAGAAACAACACAGAAATCTTTAATTCTTTACGCAGGGCAGCACAATTTATCTACAGACGAACTTATTCATATTTTCCAAAGAGAATATAATCACTTGACATTTTCTTTGTGCACTACTAGTGATGCGATTCGAGTTGCTTTTTACTCGAGTAACTCGAGTAGTTTTTATATTACTCGCACTCGAGTAAAATTTTTGACAACTCGAGTTTCGAGTGACTCGAGTTGACTCGTACCACTCGAGTGGTTTATACCGAGCCGAGTGAGAAATGAAGAATGTTCACTAATTTTGAATTTTAACTTATTGTATTCTTTGTCAAAAATAAAAAATATATGTGAAAGAATTATTTTGATACGTCAATTAATTTCAAGTTATAGAATTCGACGACCTCTGTGGCTCAGTTGGTTGAGCGTGTTGGCGCTCAAGCCGGGGGTCGCGGGTTCAAATCCCGCCGAAGGAACAAAAAGTTTTTCTGTGTTCGTGGGTCATGGATGTGTATTAAATATGTGTATAATATATAAAAAAATCTTAAATATGTGTATAATATAAAAGTATTAAATATATTTCCGTTGTCTGGTACCCGTAACACAAGTTCTTCGAGAACTTAGCACGGGATCAGATTGACGTGGTGTGAAGCGTCCATAGATATTATTATTAAAGTAGCTCACTTTAATAATAATATCTATGGACGCTTCACACCACCGCGACCGCTGGGCCACGCTCCTGCCGCGTGACGTCATATTGTAACACTCACTTAGTTCTTCCGTACCGCTGGCCTTACGTTTCCCTAAAAATCATTGGATATGTCCAATCCTAATACTCGGAAATCCTGTATTGTGCCAAAATGTACAAGTATTATTATCAAGACGCTGGAAAAGTTGTTTTTCCTAGATCCAACGGACTTAAAAATACGAAAATGGTGACCTAAATGCCATGAAGATGTTAGATCCCATTAGTAAAAAAAGAATGGTTTATTGTTGTGAAGATCATTTTGACGTAAGTATAGTATACTTATATGTAGACATAGGTATATTATTATAATCTTTTGTAATTTTCATTTACTTGTTATATAAATATAGACAAACATAGAATCAGGTCAGAGGTGCAAAACCTTTGGTATCAGAAACTTTATTTCGCTGTGTTTATACATAGGAGTACACTACTTGAACTAATATTTATTCTGTGGTTTATCTGACATTTGAAGATGACACTATTATTAATAAATAATATTATCTTGGAATTGATAGAGCTATTTTGTATTACTGATTGATTTTTGGGTTCCGTACCCAATGGGTAAAAACCCTATTACTAACTTCAGTCAGTCAGCAACTTTGTTATAAATTTGATTAATATTTTTAACCGATTTCCAAAAAAGGAGGCGGTTATACGTTCGGCTGTATAATATATTATATTTTTTTGTATGTTCAACGATTACTCCGCCGTCTGTAGACCGATTTTCAAAAAATTTTTTTGTGATGTATAGGGTATAATCCGAAATAAGTCCTTTTGACATCAAAGTGGTGACCTGATGATGGGATCCATGAGGAATCGAGGAACTCCCAGAAGCATATATGGACACATATGGTGACTTTGACTTTTTCTGAAGTAGTTATATCCTGGGTCCAAAAGCACTGAACAGAACTCCTCAGTCTTTAAAGATACGCGTTTGGAAATTTCGGCATTGTTTAAAGAACTACAAGCATATGCCAGTATGTAACTTACAGTAATCATCATCATCATCTTATTTACAATACTTAATGGAAGCTTAATTGGCGCGTCTTCAATTACACATTCGATCGTTTATTTTAAACGTTCTTAAGATGTATCCTACTAATATTATAAATGTGAAAGTTTGTGAGGATGTATAGATGGATGTTTGTCAGTTGTTATCCCTTCACGCAAAAACTACTGAACGGATTTTGATGAAATTTGGTATGATAGTAGTTAAGGCACTGGAATAAAACATAGGTAGTACTTTTTATCCCGAAAAAATACAGTGTTTCCGAGAGACACTATATTTACGCGGGCGGAGCCGCGGGCAACAGCTATTTAAGAAAAAATTAACAAATATCACTAAAAAGGGTATAATTATTATTTTTGAACAAAAAAATTAAACCGACTTCCAAAGTAAAAATACACAAAAAGTATGCAATAAAACTCATTCTCTGAATAATTCTCCTTTTAAATTCGGCTAAAATTTAAACTATTTCTCTACTCAATATTTTTAATTTTGAAGTCGGTACCATCAAATATGACTACAAAATATTGTAGGATGTTGTTTGGGATATTGTTTACGTGATGAAAGAATAGTAAACACAGCGCGGGACCTTATACACTGCTATAGCCGGGCGGGGACGGCACGGAGTGTTAAAAAATGACGTCATCGGCTGTTCAGTGACTTATAGCGGGGCAACAAATTTACGCGAACTTTGAATGATTGTAAATTTTAAACTACTAGGTATTTTTAAATAAAACAAAAACTAGTGTATTTGTATATATAAAAGCTTTACTGTAACGAATTTTCAAGTGATTTTACATACCAATGAACATACCTCATTCAAGTTGTGACAAATTTACCCGCTGTAGGTTCTCTTTGAATTAACCACAGAACATATTAAATACCCTAACGGGAAGACAAAGACTTCATACAAATAAAATGCCAACAGTTTGAGACACTAGCGCGCCAGTATTTGATCCGTGAAACTTCTTTGGTGTCAGATTTTAAACGTTTCTTCTTTGGCGTCAGATTTTAAAATGAATACACATTTTCTATGTAAAATTAATATTTTTTTATTCGTTTTAAAATTTTGGTCACTCGAGTTTTACCTATATTCCGAGTGACTCGACTCGACTCGAGTGAAAAAAAATCACTCGAGTCACATCACTACACTACACTACACTCGAGAGCATGCGAGACTCGAACTACGAACAGCTGTCAGAAAGAGCCGTCAACTGTCAAGTGCCAACAGAGTTTTTTTTAATAAATGACGTCTGCTTATAACCATTTGCCAGTATCAAGTAATAGAAGAGCGCTTATATTACCTGACCGCGTTTTAAATATTATGCAAAATATATCCCTTCCTGCTTCAGCAGTCGGAAAGTTATAAAATGCGCTTAATTAATCCAGACTTCGCATATTTCCCAGTCCTCACCTTATAAGGCATAATATTGTAAGCCATCACTTACTCTACATCACTGTCTTCAATTCGATTTACACTCGAGCAGTTTATATAAACTGCTCACTTAAGGGGCCCTATACATGGTACGAACTGCTGTGGGAATATAGTGGCAAGCCCCAAAGGGAGATCTCCGACCGAGCGAAGTGCTATGCTCGGTCAGGCCGAAGCCCACTTGTAATCATTTCAGCTGTCGTATATATACTTTCCGAGCTCAGAAACTTCGATAGCGCGATTCAGGACTGTGCGCTGATTGGTCCGCCACACTGCCTTCAGTTCGGCCTGAACGGATGCAAAATCGTATCGTCTGTGTGCATACCGGTGATAGATTTTTAGGTCGTGAGCCGTGATCGTAAGGTGTTTTTGGACTTGACGATTTAGAAAAACGGTGGTTAAAAAAACATAAACGAATATTCTGTTTACCCGCCTTCTTAACTTGACACTGGTAATGATTTTAAGTCATATCGACAATTATTTAAAAAATATTACTATAGAAGGAGAAGAAGATACACTGAAAAATAAAATTCTTCAAATCTTGACCATGTATGAAAAATTTTCGCAATAAATTTTATAAAATAAATAAATAAACCGTTTGTATTGAATATTCAAAGCATAATAATTAAGAACATTAAATGGCCATGCTAAGCAACTTATTATCGAAATCTTGGGCTTTTATTCAGCCGATAAAAATTGCAAATGTGTTAAATATAAGTAGTTTACATACAAGTGCAAAATATAACTATGCTGTTAAAAAGACTACTTCAGCTGCTGGAGGTATGGAATAATTCTATTTGTTAATAATTTTGATAATAATTGCCAAAGCGACTGTTTTTATTTGGACAATGTTTACAGTCACATAACCTCTAATAAAATCGTCTTATGTATGAAGTGCAGTCACGGAGCACGTAAAATTTCGTACACTCATCGCTACTTGTCTCTTTCACTCGCGCACGAATATAATGCGATTACACATTTAGAGCGCGATAGCAATAATATATTTGTCCGCGAGCGAAAGAGAAAAGTGGCGATGAGTTAATTTACGAAGTTCGACGTGCTTCGCGACCACACTTTATTAGATGATAACTAGCTATTTAATATTGTCGATAAACATAAATAAATTTAAATATAAATTATTTTAAAAAAATACCTATTTCAGGTGTAATGGGATTGGGTAAGGGCAAGAAAGGCAAAGCGGGAAAGCTGAGTGTGATGGAAAAGAAGGAACTACCAGTTGAAACAGACCCACAAAAACTTGTGAATTATGTTTGTGGGTCAAATATTTACCTAAACGGAGAAGATGTTAAAGTAAGTATTGAATGTATGTAACAATAAAAAAGTTAACTATACACTTTGTTCGAAACCAGTTTTACCCGACTACGGCGAAGCCAAAAGGATGGGTAATAATTTTGGCAGTCTATGTATGTACTATGTTTGTTTGTTCCATCTAAACTACTGGTCCGATTTTAATTAATAAGGTGTCAATAAATTGGCAAAAATAGCCTGGGTAACAATATAGGCTATTAAATAAATAAAATGATGATTGTGAACTGTTTTTTTAAGAATGATTATTTATTTAAAAAACAAATTGCTTGAACTGTAAGTTTTTCTCTTTACAGTTAAAACCTGATAGTGAGTATCCAGAGTGGCTATGGACTCTCAACACTGGTAAAGCCCCCAGAATAGAAGACCTAGACCCGAACACCAAACAATATTGGATTCGTGTGAGAGCTATGGGTATGCGTCGAAACAATCGCTTGAGATCTCTCCGGAAGTTCTAGTATTATTTATAGGTTTCAATAAAAACAATGCCAAAATCTATGTTTCTGGTATGTGCTGTTTATGCAGTGTAAAATATAATCTGGGCAAGAAATTATACATTGTTCCTAGTGCAGATGACAGAATAGACTTAAATACAAGAAATCGAAAGTATAAATCTAACCATTACATGTCCATAATATTGTAAATTTGTACATTAATATGTTAGTAGATAGATTTTTAATAATTAAAACTAGTACCTACATAGTACAGAAAATTAATGACTTGTTATTTCATAAATTTACTTACTTAGGCTGGGACATGATCTGGAATCTACTTAGGTGATAAAAAAAAACAATATTCATTTAAATGCCGATTTATTTGGAAAACTAAAATGCCAACATTCAACAAAAAACATTTACACTTATTTTTTTAATGACGTTACAGAGGCTAGTTTATAGAGTTTATTTTTGAATACAACAAAATATTCTAGTATTTTAGACAAATTTAATGTTTTGTGTAATTTTATTTTTATTTTGGGACGAAAGAACAATAATTCACAAACATTCCATGCTGTCGGCATCCGTGATCATCGGTGGGCAGTCCTCACCGTGCTTCCTACCGAATGAGTATGAGAATGCAGCCTGCGAAAAAATTTATCACCCACTTAGTAATCATTTTTTATGATCCGGAATCCGGTGGGTCTGGGAAAATGCAGAGCACTCAAAATAGAATTCTGAGCTAATGCAAATCGTTCTAATGCAAGTTGGAAATCGAAGTGTCGAGAATTTTGTGTTCGATTTTCAACTCTATTGTATTAGCGCAGAGTTTTATTTTTTAGCACTATAAATTTTCTCTGGCCTTCCGGATTCTATAGCCCAGCCTGACAGCTGTTTTTCTGCCTAATAGGGAATTTGCACATATTTTTTAATTTATTTATATGTATCTATCTTGTTTGGTAAACCGAATGGTAAAATCAGTTTTTGGATATCATTAAAAATAACAAAGATAATATGAACGTTTAAAGTAGTCTGTTAGACAGAGAGATCGGATGTGTAATGTGACGTCACATAACACGACTTTCATAGAAAGTTTATAAGTAATTTCGTTTTGCTAGAAAGAGATAGATTCAAAACTAACCGCTCATATCTTGCTCATATAACAACAGATATTGAAAATTTTCTCGCCATTTCCTTTATTTTTAATCTAGTTTATTATGTTTTAAGTTATTTTTATGTTTTGTGCATATTCCCTATTGACTAATTGTCTATAATTAAACAGTAAATTATGTGCCTGAAGCAGTGCCGTAAATAGCCTTTTCTGCGCCCTGTGCGAGCTTCTATAACTGCGCCCTAGATCCGGGGCTGGTCCTGGCCATTCTTGCGCCCCCCAGAGTCTACGCCCTGTGCCTGGGCACCGGTGGCACCGCCCTATTTACGGCACTGGTCTGAAGTATCCTTAATAATATATATAAATTTTTATATAAAGGAGACAAAGCATCACCTTGTTCGTGTTGTATAAATCCGGCGGGTAAGCGGCGGGGCCCGGCGACCTCGAGAACTTGCCCGGGTCCCGGCGCCCGCCCAGCGAGTAGCTCGGTGGTCTAAGTGGAAAGATAATTTTGTGGTTAGGGTTAGGTTACATCTAAGCTGTTAGTGAATCGTAGCTTTAATGTATAATAATACTTACTAGTTTTTTTCCGCTTCTCCACCCGCGTAAATATAATAGTATCTCATGGGAATACTGCACTTTTTCGGGATAAAAGTAGCCTATGTTTTAATCCAGAGCCTAAACTACTTCTATACAAAATCTCATCGAAATCCGTTCAGTAGTTTTTGCGTGAAAGAGTAACAAACATCCATTCATCAATCCATCCTCACAAACTTTCACATTTACTAACTAATAATAATAACTCCCCTACACCGATTTCGGTGGCGGTCAGTGGCGTAGCTATCGTAGGGCTAGGCGGTGCAGTGCACCAGGGCCCCGGAGCTCAAGGGGCCCTCTAGCCTCAGCTTTGAAAAGAGAGGAGCATATAAGAAAAAAGGAAAAAAAATCTTGTGAGCAGGCTCGAGACTAGAGGCTGGATTTCTTTTCTTTTTTTTTTAATGTTGTTAAATGAACACCAACAATTACAAGACTTCTGATTTAAAATTTTCAACACATGCACTAAGCGTACTCGATGAGCATGTGCTGTTTGTTATCGTTATTTCAGTTATTTGGTATTTGATAGTTGGGATGAGTACGCCCGTAGCACATTGGATCAGCGATAAGCTCACGTGCTTGACGGTCGTGAGATCAATTCGACAATTCCATACTCCACCCATATTAACTTTTTCGTCAAGTTTTCATTCCCTCTTGCCTTGCATCAGTTCTCATTTATGATATTCATTGCGATATTTTCAACTTTCTGGGGTCTGGATGCACTATAGTCTATAATAGTTGACGCTAGGTCGACTAGGTGTGTCACTGACCGTTGCAATTCGTTTTCCCTACTACCAGCACCAGCCTTATTTCATCTTTCATCAAGTATCGCCACTAATGCAAATGCTACTATTTCTATTCCGCACATTCATTCAACTCATTTACGCTAAAAAAAAATCCGATGACAAAACATGTATGATACAGGATACAGGTTGCAGCACAACGGTATTCGAATAATCTATAATAACTCTCAAACTTTTCACTTGATCGACAACGAAAAATAAAAAAACGTTTTTCTTAACTCAAATTCAAATTGAAGAATGAGCTACTATCTCAGACCAAATAAAAAGTATAGACGGACTTCTACGAACAACAAACTGACGCCGGTTTTTTATGAATTGTGTGCGTGAGCCGGTGTTGCCATACTAAATTTTCATATGTTGGCTAAACTTTAGAATAATATCCCACATTTGTACTATTAATTGGTTTATGGTAATTTTACCGCTTAAAGTTCTTTTATTGTCGCAGTAATTTCGCAAGTTTTCAAAATTATAAGATCCGTAGTTTTCGAGATAAAAATATAATAAAATTTCGAAAATTGTATAGGAATTCGGCCATGTTAACGTTTCTGTGACATTTAAGTTTCGTTTTCCATAGCTTTATGTCAAAAAACTTTGCAGAGCTCTATTTTACGTAAAAGTTGTAACACGGCCTCACAAAAACCTGGCGCGAAATAACGTTGTCACAACTCTCCCCAACTATGGAATTCTAAAAATGGGTTACATTAGAACATTTTTATTGCGTTCAAAACGTCTTTAAATATGAAAAAACAGAAGGTGATAATTCTGTTTATTATTTATTTATAGATAAATTTAGATAAAGGATAGGTAAAGATGAACAGTTTAAAGAAAAAAGTAAAAACTTTATTATTTAGTAACAAACTTTATTTTTGCCATCAACATACAAAATATGTAATATGTACACTTAACTCTAAAATCAACTGTTCAGTAGCGATATTAGTAAGGTAAATGCCCCCTATGTTCGGAATCGTAAGGCTCTTCGGATTTTAAATTTTTTTTATTACAACACTATCGAGAAATAGCATCCAAGAACTCATGAATTAAAGCGCGCAAGAGATTGTGAATTGGACGGGGAATTCTATTAAAAATCGTTTTTTCCCTTTATTGATCTCATCAGTCATCTTTATAATAAATATTCTATATCGTCATGTATGTGCGTCGTTATTTATTTATTCCCATTTTCCTCCATTAACACAGAGATTCTACCCCTCATAGAGACGACGTATGGATTTAACCTACTAGGGATAAGTTTAACTCACTGTTTCCTATTCTTATTCCTATGACTAATTGTAAGGTCATATAAGTTCAAGCTACGCGGAAAGAGGGGATGAGGGGCATGAGGGCCCGATTCTTCCCTTATGCACCGGGGCCCTTGTCCACCTAGCTACGCCACTGGTGGCGGTGGCCGGTTTCATTGAAACCCAGTTACGCAGAAGTAATTTTATAGTGCCCAAGTGTGTGCGCAGTACACAAGAGCACTCTCTCTTTCCTATACTGAACTAACCCAGTGGGACAGACAATCGACACTACTGGCGAGAGATCAGGCGCAGGACCGACTTTATACATGCCCATCCGACGCATGGATCATATTTCTTGTCAGACAATCAGGTGATCAGCCTGCATTGTCCTAACCTAACCAAACTTGGAAACAACATTTTTTGTTGTTCTAATGCGGGAATTAAACCCACGTTTAGGTCCTGGATTAACACATATGCTACTTTTTATCCCGAAAAATACAGTGTCCTGGGGTATACTGTATTTAATATGTGGGTATGTTAGACTATTTTTCACACCCAAATGGCTGTATCGGTTTTAATGGCAATTGGGATGATAGTGGTTTAGGCTTCGGATTTACACATACATCCATCCATATGCTAGTTTTTATCGCGCCAAAATGTACCCGCGGGAGTTCTTTTTGCTCGTACGAAGTCGGGACCAATATCTAATGTATTTAGTAAGTATATAAGTAAATGTTACCCGCGACCTTCGTTCATCCATACAATTTACAAACTTTTAAGTTTGAAATATTAGTAAGGATTTAAGTACATCCTACTAATATTATAAATGTGAAAGTTTGTAAGAATGTATGGATGGATGGATGGATGTTTGTTTTTCTTTCACGCAAAAACTGCTGAACGTTTTTGATGAAATTTTGTTATTAAAACAGGCTATTTTTTATCCCGAAAAGGTACAGTGTTCCCGAGGGACACTATATTTACGCGGGCGGAGCCGCGGGGAACAGCTAGTTATACATATAACACATTATAAGTTATAACTGTCATGTAAAGTGTCCTGACGATTGTATAAAAGGATAATAATTTTCAGTATGTTAGAGCTGCCGAGTGAGATGCGCCTTATACTCACTTGTACTTGTACGTGGCTATGTTCTGCTGGTAATACACGGCGGGGCCCGGACTGCGGACCTTCACAACGGCGCCCAATCGGGCCCCAATGCTGTACGCTGGGTACGGCCTATCGGCGATCAGACTGTAGGCGTTGGGGGCGGGGCCTATGCGCTTGAAGTCGCTGCCCAGGCGGGCCCCTATCGAATACATGGGGGGCCTAAACTCTCTGAATATGGGGCACCGCTCGGGCGCGTGGGCCCCCGGTCCCGGCGCTGTCGTCGTCATGCGTGTTGAAAACCTGGAAAACAGTTGCTGATCATATTATGTCTCAGTCCATCTCATTAATTTAAGGGCCCCACGGAGCGAAATTAAATTCGCTCCTATTTCGTTCTTGGTTAATATTTTCTAACCTAACCTAATTATTAGACTAGATAATATGATAGATAGAATTATGTAGGTATACAAAGTTCGGTGAAGTTTGGTTGTGCCGTTTTAAAATTAAAAAACGAAACTATGTACGGGATTTGGACGCTCCGTAGGGCCCTTAAATTACCTACCTTGAATAGTTTTTGTTGTAAACATAAAACAAAAAAAAATCACCTAGCCCCCAAGCTCCAAGCAGGGGCGGATATATTGCCGTCGCGGGTCATTTTCTCGATCTGATAGACAGGCCCGGGGCCCCTCGAACCATAGTTCAGGGTCGGCTTTACCCCGAACGAGTACATGGGATTGCGGTAGCGGGAGGGGTCATGTTGCTTGTAGCCCACCGTCGTAGGGAGTTGGTACGCCCCTGGACCGGGTCCTATGGGAAATAATATTACATTAGCAAACCTAACATCGGCCACTTATGTACGTCCCCATTCCCCACTGCTGGGGTTCGGGTCTCTCCTCAATGTGAAGAGAAATAGACCACCACGCTAGTCTACTGCGGGTTAATAAAATTTACTTACCTGTCTTATAATATTAAGATAACTGTTTTTAAAAATATAGTAAAAATCAAGCACGTACCTATTTTTCTGCCCATTTATGTTACTTGAATTTTGATTCCAAAAGAAAAAAAAAATAGAAAAATAAACCTAAATGTTTGACATGCTAGTCATTCTAAAAAAGTGGCAGAAAATGACAATATTTTTTTTCTTATAATTTTTAATTAAAAAAGGCGATACTACGAATTTTAAAACGAGGTCGTGTCGAGGTGATACGGTCATATTTTTAAATTTTAACCCTTTGCATTGCAACCTAAAAACATTTTCAATATTGTATCAGAAGTATATTGCTGTAAGTAGAGAGTTATTCGCCGAAGTAGTTTTTTCTCCAAGAACACTATTCCACGCGGGCGAAGCCGTGGGCAAAAGCTAGTATATCAATAATTTCGACTCTTTAATGTCAGTCCGTTTGGCAGTTTGGCATAAGGGCCATACTGACCATCCAGCCTGCAAGCTCAAGGCCGCGGATTTGTAGGCAAAAATTTTAAAATAAATAATAAATACCGTTTATAAATACCGTTTATTTCAGGCTGCATAGGCCCATATTATAAAATATACCTTAAAGACTAACATACATATTACTATAATATATAAATTAACACTTACACTAAATACGTATTGTCTGCGACGTGGGGCGCAAACAATTGACACTAATGCCGGCTATTAGTACTGGTGCTGGATTTGCTGGAATGGCCCATAAGTCTGGTTAATTTTTGGGTTGTTTGGATATTCGGAATTTGTTTGTGGGTGTGTTGGTTGTGGGTGGGTGGATTTGGAACCCACCACGGGTTCCAAACCCGGTAAAATAATATTGTAATTTTTTTTAAATATTTTTTTTAATCTGCTTGGAGCAAGGCTCGGTTACCCAGGTAGGGCAAGCAGGTACTATTTAGGTATATAATAATATTACTAACGTAAACTAAAACTAAAAACAATATGTAAGTAGGTATTACAATGTAATACCTAGATATTGTTTTTAGTTTTAGTTTATGTCATAAAGCATTGGTTGGTAGATAATAATAGATATACAGATAATATACTACAGAGCTCAAATAATAAAAGCAAATGTTTATTAGTATTTATTTGTTATATCAACAAAAAGTTCCAGAATCTTCTAGCGCTGTAACGTTTGTCCAAGCGGAGTGAGCTCTTCGCCAGTATCACTCTCGTCCTCAGACACACTAGCGCCCCACTGAAATAAAACATTGATTAAAAGCGCCTTTAGTGCCGTTGCACACGTCCCGGTATCCGGTGCCGGGTAGCCGGTCGCGAAATGTATGGCCATGTACACCGGTACGTGTGAAAGCTATCCTACATGGCCATACACTTCGCGACTGACTACCCGGCACCGGCTACCCGATAACCGGGACGTGTGCAACGGCACGAAGTGTCTTACTCACCGTCCAGCCTGCAAATCCAGCACCGGTATTAATAATAGCCATCATTACTGTGCTCCAAGTCCGCTCCGCGTCATTGGATTTGGAAGCTGGACGGTAAGTTACCATTAGTATCGGTGCTCGATTTGCAGGTTGGACTGTACACTGCCAGTGGGAATAAGGCAAACTGTCACTGCTTTGTGCCGCATTCAGAACGTATTAAAGATTAACCACTATAGAATATATACCAGGCCAATACCAGGCTATTAGTAAGAGAAGAAACATATCGTTCTTTATCCCACATGCTAACACGTATTATGAGTGCCATAAAATCGTAATTACAACGTAGTCAAAAAGACCCAAAATATTATCACCAAGTCAGGAATCAGGACAACCTTCGAAAAAAGCGAAAAAACATAGATTTGATTTCACTTTCACTCTTAGGGGTTTTTGCCATTAGTGTTTTGTGAGATAGATGGCTGCTTACAGCTTCGATTTTAGTGTTCCTTCCATGTATATTCTTCTTCGAAGTATCGTACAACATTTCACGGCGAACTCGCCTTTTCTGAATTCGAAATACCTAGCCGAATATCGTCAGTTTGTTTACCTGTTCAGACAACGGGTCGGCCCGTAGCGCCCGGTAGAGGTACGCGGCGTACAGCAGGTTGGCCACGCCGAACGTGCGCAGCGCGGACTCGAAGCCGCACGCCCACGATATCAGCCCACCCACCACCGGACCTGAGCATGATGATCATCACTTACCACTATATAAGGATTCGCAAAATTTATTACAGAAATTTTGAGCACTGTATGATTTACTTTTTATATAAGAAGTTAAGGCATAAAAATAATTCACTCAATAGAAAACAGCTTTATGACATTTTATGTGTGCAAATTAATTTTATTTGTGTTTTTTTTTAAATTTCACAATTATTTTTCTGCTAAACGCTTTGAGTATCCAACTATACGGAGACGCCATTGTCAGGCGTTCCCCGCTGCCAAAGGTTAGACCTCCCGGTCGTGAGGGTTGTATAAAACTAGTTGCTGCGCGTTTTTGACGTATTCGGAAAATTACAGCGAGGCGGAACGAACCGGAGCAAAAAATGCCGACTTGCTGTATTTTTTTCCTGCAAAAACAGATCGGAAACATCAAATAAACAAAAGGATGGTGTTACTTTCCATGTGTATGTATTATTTTGCCTAAATTTTAACAATAATTGCGATAAATTAGTAAAAATCCAAAAATTTTACTCGATGAATAAATGTTGCTACTAAATCGTACAACATCCAAATTTAGGGTAATATTTAAAAGTAGTAATTTATAAATCTTCTATTTCATATTCGTTCTTGTTTTTACTATTTCATAATGAAGAAACATGACTAATTAATTAGTACACTATTTACAATTTTGTTTTTCTTCATGATATTATTTCACGAAACACATTGAAAACTTGCAAATTATTATAAAATAATTATCCATTGTATTAACAAACTTTTGTTTATATTAATTATTATTTATTACAATAAAATATGTGCGGATAAATTTATCCTGAAATTACGCATTTTTAATTTATAAACAGGCCACACTTCATAAAAACTGAGGGTTGTGACAACGTAAAAGAAATATCGATATCGACTTTATCACTTTGTTATTCCGACCATTATTTTTTGAAGTTTTCCTAAAAATAGGATGATTAGGAATGCCTGGGTTCAAGCTTGCGCTAATCATTTTTCTTGGTCTCGCAAACGTACGAGTACAATTTGCTCGGTGCATTTTGAAGTTTCATGTTTTATTGTTCAGACGAACAACAGTAGGAGATTAAAACAGTGCGCCTTGCCGACTTTGAAATTATTAAAGGTGAATTTTATTATTAACTAGTTTTTGCCCGTGAATTTGAACCAATCTTTGAACTACTTATGGTGAACATTGGTGGAGCGGAGAGGTGGAGCAGAACTATTATAAATGCAAAAAAAACGTATTTAGGGTGGACCCTATTTATCAAAACGATTCCGCATTTTTACTTAGCTCTACCTTTTTAACCGACAAAAAACCGAAGGAGGTTCTCAAGTCAACGCATACTTATGATCGTAGTACGATAGATAGATAGATACAATAGATTTATACTATTACTAGGATAGGATGTGAAAGTTTGTGAGGATGGATAGATGGTGAATGTATAGATGGATGGACGTATGGATGTTCTTTATTATTGTAAAACATACTTTTGTTCTATCATCAATAGTTTCCGCAGCGCATGCGACGAAAGTTATTTTATGGCATTTTTTACACCTTGGGTTACGTTAGTAAAGTTTTAGTAAGGATCCCTAATCTTTTCTAGCAATAAATATAGCCTATGTTACTCAGGGTGAATGTAGCTTTCTAATGGTGAAATAATTTTTGAAATCGGCACAGTAGATTTTTAGTTTATGCATTACAAACATACACACAAAAATACAAATCTTTCCTCTTTATAATATTAGTATAGATTATATATACTACCTAGGTATATAAACAAATATATTTTTTAAAACATACAGTCAGATTAAACCGCAAATTAATATTTATCTATACTTTCTCTCATTAGTTATTCTATGTGCTAGTTAGACTAGTTAGACATACAGAAACTTATAAGAGAAAATATAGGTAAATATTGAAAAAATCGATTTCGAATTGATTACGCTCAAAATAATTTTCCCTAAGAGTTTTTAGCATAGTCAATCAACATGGGAACTTACAAGTTTCTATCTCCTATAGTTTAGAAATGCCAGGAGGATGACCAACTTATAAACCATTATGGAGACCGATTACTCGAAAATGGTTGACTTTGTAAAAAGGAAATTTATGAATTCTTACTTCAATTTTAAAATACCTATAAACTGTACAAAATTTCATTTATATAAATTCATAATTACACATGCTAGAAAGACGGACAGACAGACGGATGGTCAGTGTAAATTTATTAGGGCTTCTTGAGTATTACGGAATGCTACAAATTGGTTGTACGCACCAGCCGCTCCGCAACTAAGATATTCGCAACACTGCTAAAAATGATAACATTCTTCTTCACGCTGGATGACGCTTCCATTTTTGCATGTTTCAACATTTTAATACTTATTTACTTTATGATACTGAGCGAAATTGTAAATTAAATATTGTAGTTAAGATATAATAGATATAATTCTTAAAATTTACTTTTGCCACACATAATGATTACTAGCCGAACTCATCGATAGTAAAACATCGATAGTTACTAGCGGTGCGGTCGTCCCCCCCGCAGAAAGTGGCGAGAGACTTTTTCGCATAGAAATTAGCTGTCATGTCGTCTCCGTATTATACTCAAAGGCTAAACGTCATTGTTTATATACCTAAGCAGTTAGTCATGTGCCCAAAATTTATTAAAATTGATTTTGCGAAACGGTATAAATACTCCGCTCAGATGTAATTTAATTTAAACGTAAACAAAGAGACAATAATGTACTATAATGCAACTAAATTAAGTGTTATATTAATGAATAAGATGGCCCCATGCGAGGCTGCTTTTATGTACTTAAGTATGTTTTATGTACTTATGACTAATGTTATATAGATTAAGTTACAACATTGTAAAAATATTTTTTGAAAATAACAATTTTCCCATCTTTTTGCTAAAAGGTGGCCCCGTGCGAGTTTCTTATGCCGGTTCTTCTCGCCGGGCTAGTTTCCGAACCGGTGGTAGGCATCATGTAGGACAATTCTATAAGCGTTATATTATAACCTACATGGAAATAAAAAATGTTGAGTTTGAGTTTGAGTTGAGTGCAATAAAGAAATACAAATGATACATTAATTTGGTCACATTTAATCTTTTGGTTCGTTTAAAAATTAAAACTAAACAGTCAACAGAGTATATTGTGTAATGAACTAATGACAAGTAAAGTTGTATTGCTTTTGTAGGAAACATCTGATTTTTTTTTTCGAAAAAAGGATAAGTATTAAAATCTATAAAAAATTTCCAGATAACCCCCTTTTTCGCGACCAATGTAATATATATGTCATCGTAAAATTGTAAAAACCGTTAGATTGTAATATTACTAGAGATATTATAAAATGTCGACAGATTGTCAAATAAAAAAATTCTTTTTAATTACAATCTAATCATTTAATCAGTTATATTACAATCTAATAATTTTTTACAATTTTACGGTGACATATAAACAAATGACTGGGCTATTATTTCTAACTTTTATTAAATCACGTAGCGGCGTAGTCTGGACCGTAGCCGAAGTCTACGCGGAGCAAGCGATACAGCAGCTACGAGCAGTGCCGTAAATAGCCTTTTCTGCGCCCTGTGCGAGCTTCTATAACTGCGCCCTAGATCCGGGGCTGGTCCTGCCTGGTCTGGCAATTCTTGCGACCCCCAGAGTCTACGCCCTGTGCCTGGGCACTGGTGGCACCGCCCTATTTACGGCACTGGCTACGAGATATAAAACTTCAAGTTGTACAATAATTGTATGCAATTATTGCAAAATTGTAATCATCAAAGTGTATTTTAATTAAAAAAAAATACTTAATTTAATTTAAATAAACTTTACATTAAATAAGTCAAAACTAATTTAATAAAATTATATTCTACGGCAAAAAAAAGTGTGTGTGTGTCAGCTTCGACGCACGACTGGAGTTTCCTCCTTACGAACGATAATAAAATTATGATTTAATATATCGAAAAGAAAAAGAGGATAAATGAACGCATCTTCTAAAATGATATGAGAAACAAACATATCTCTGTAATTATTCGGATTATTTATATTACTTCAATAAAAGCGTATTACATAAAGTATAATACAAAATAATAATAATAATATTAATAGTAATAAAGCTGACGGTAATATAACGAGCTGGTTTCAGGACTGTGAATGAACAATTTCGAACATATTTAAATTTAAAATTCGAACATAATATTTAAATTTAAAAATAGAAATGGGTCGTAATAAGATACGCTGTGTAATGTATTCCATCTCATTCTTTTGCACGTTCAATCCTTCAGATATGCATCTGTTTGTCTCTTTCTACGTAACGCCTCAACTTTCCGTGTTACACTTGATTTTACTCCTCATAAAATTTCCGTACCGGGCCTTATAACTCAAATCGTTTCTTATGGAGTAAACTCCAAAAATATTTAATAACTACCTACCCTAATGAATGTTAGTGTTTAGTATTAGTAGTATACTGCTATACTTTACATTTAACTAATCAACTTCTGATTTGCTCTGTGGTCTCTGTCAACCTCTATGGGGCTCGATGGTTACCAATAAGTTACCAACCTATTTTAGCATTATCCCGAGTTATGGCACAGACCACAGAGCAAATCTGTAGCCCACTCGACATAATACAGTCACGAACAGCCTCCGTGGTCTAGTGGTTAGAGCATTGACTCTCGACTCGGAGGTCGTGGGTTGGATTCCCGCAAAAAAATGCTCTTGCCAAGTTTGGTTAGGTCAATGCAGGCTGATCACCCGATTGTCTGACAAGAAAGATGATCCATGCGTCGGATGGGCAAGTAAAAAGTCGGTCCTGCGCCTGATCTCTCGTCAGTCGTGTCGGTTATCCGTGTCCGTCCCACTGAATTACGAGAGTACAGGAAGAGAGAGTGCTCTTGTGTACTGTGCACACACTTGGGCTCTATAAAAATACTCCTGCGTAACTGGCCTGGTTTCAATGAAACCGGCCACCGTCACCGAGATCGGTGTGGGGAGTTATAATACAGTACCTACGGCGTATGCGGCGCTCGCGGCGGCCTGCAAAAGTGCGGCGCGCGGTAGCTGCCCGCCCGTGCGCGCCAGCAGCGCCGGCAGCAGCGCGGCATCCGTGGCGCCCAGCCCCGCCCCCACCACGCCCTGCGCCACGCCCACCAGCGGCACCTGAGCAGACACCATGTCAGAACAACAGTTGGAAATTATAGGTAGAACGCCCGTTGCTTAGTGGTAAATCGTATTAGTTGAATTTTAATTTTTGTATGACTTGATGAATTTCTGTATGTAAAATAAAATAAATGACTTAGGTATAGGTATACAGTCGGAATTGTGTTACAAACTGAAACTTAATTTCACCGAAGAAAATCGTGAGGATTGACATAAACTTCTCGTCAAGTTTGCAGTGACTCATCAATGCAAATGTCAAAATTGCTAACTTCAATTGGTGAAGGTGGACACGGCTTAAGCGTTATTAGTCAATATTGACATTTGCACTGATGATTCACTGCAAAATTAATGCGAATGGACTATAGTCTATAAGAGCCCTATTCCTGTCACGCGGGTTGCCACACGCTTGCGGGTCTCGGCCGCATGCGTGCTGTCCCGCATCATTTCATATACATATATTTTACCTGTCCCCGCGGGCAGCACGCACACGGACTGGAACATCCTATCACCTAGGGTTACCAGATGAAAAAATCAAAAGTCCGGAGAAAAGGCCTAATTTCCTAGAAAAGTCCTGAGATTTTCTACAGCTTGAGAATTTTCTCTCAAAAACGTATTATTATCTTGCGCACGCGTTTTACGCGACTTTTTTTATTTTAACTGCAATTGTTACCAAAAGAAGATTATTTTTAGTTTGTTTCATTTTGATAAATAAGTATTGATTTTAACTGCAATTGTTACTAAAAGAAAATTATTTTTAGTAGTTTAATAAGAGAGATCTTTAAAATGTAACGTGTGTTTTATTGAAAATCCTGAGCTATCACTAGATTTGCTAAATCCGGCCGGAATCCTGAGAAGAGTCGAAAAACCCTGAAATCTCAGGACAAATCCTGAGATATGGTAACCCTACTATCACCAGCGTGTGGCCAAGTGCGGCCGACACCCGCACGCGCGTGGAAACTCGCGTGACAGCGGCCGGCGCGGCCCTAATGTATACCAATACGAATGTCATTATTCTGCGGGTTGATTTCCGTTTAATCCTCTTCATATTATTTGCAACATATGCAATAGTAGTCACACACACAAAGATGATGAATATAAGTTGTGGCGGACTAATCAGCGCACAGTCCTGAATCCAGTTCTATCGAAGTTTGGAACTAAATAGGTATTATACAACATCTGAAATGCATACAAGTGGGCTTCGGCCTGACCGAGCATACCACCTCACTCGGTCGGAGATCTCCCTTTGGGACCACATTATTCCCACAAAGTGTTATGGATGAAGACACTAAACGTACAGAAGTAGCATGCGGCAGCGCCATTGCCGCTACTCCGACCGCCAGTTGTCCCGCCAGCGCAACCCGCTCCGCACCCAGCCGCCGAGCCACCCCGCCCAGCGTGCTGGTGGCCAGCAGGTAGCCCGCGCTGTCCGGCAAGAACACCACGCCCAGAGTCCAGCGCTGGAACGGTACAATCACACTTATAAGGGCTATAACCAGCGTGCAGTTAGCTATCAAGACAGAGTACATTCGGCATAGAGAAAATATATAATCAGTAATATGTATTATGATCTATCAGATAAGGTATCAAAGTGGAGGGAAAGAGGCAGAGCTACCCTTTTGAAAATAGTTATAAGTAATAGCTCATAATCATTAATCCTACTTACTAATTGTGTAAGTTTGTAAGGGTGGATGGATGGGGATATCAATCCATAGATGATGGATAGATGGATGGATGGATTTATGGCTAGCTGTATATTCCTTGTGTGCGGGGCCATATTGCCGTTTTTTTGTATGTGTTGACTAGTCTACAGTGGCGAAGGGTGGTTTTTCCGCAGAGGGAAGCCACTATGGTCTTTATGCATATGTACCGGTATTTATTAAACAAGTACATAGTAAATACATACCTAGAGTCTGCTTCGTGGGATTCTATTATTTACTTAAAAACGGATTCTATTATTTACTTAAAAACAGTAATGTTTCGATGTAGTTACCGCGGTTACTAGACTCTAACCTTTCGTCGTGACCACGAAAAGCTAGTTCTCGTTTGCCCAATAAAACTACAGTGTCTATTAAACGTTTCATTAAATTTCTATTTCTTTCAACTTTTTTGTTATGGACGAGAAAATTATTACCAAAAAGTGGCTCAATTCTAGTTTTACCGAATTCGTGTAATAAAACGCAACTACGAACGTGTTTTTCGGTAGAAATATGTTTTTTGGAAGAACTCGCAATGTTATTCACATCTGAAAAACCAGTTTGACTCCATACGCTACTAGAGTCTGAAAATCAGTGTTGCCAACTGCTACCACTAGAAAATTGCTAGACATGTGGCAAAAGTTGCTAGATTGCCAATTTTTTTTCCTCAAAAAAGGTGCTAGAAGTAGCTAAATTCTAATTGCTACTTAAAAGTTGGTAGGCAGCTATGAAGCCATAATATAATTATCACATTTGCGTAATTCATATGAAAAAAGCTTATGATAACTTAAAAATTCGGTCTTACTAATTTTTAATACTAACAATATTTAATTTTATACAAAATTATTAAATAACTAACTTACTAACTTTTTAGTAATCTATGGTATTATCTACATACTCAAGAGTCCTTCAAGAAAACGGCTGCAAAGCACGCTTTTTTATCCTTATTTTGTTCAAAAGTGCAAACTTTTGATATTTTAAATACCATAAATGGGCTGGAATATTAAGAAAAATTATTATACAGGCTCACTTTACAGGAAGAAATGTAATAATTTTGTCACTGAAAAGTGGCTAGAAAAAGTAGCTAAAAAGTTTAGCTACAAGTTTTCACAAATTGTGGCTGCCGAATACTGAAAAATTGCTAGATCTAGCCATAAAGTAGCTAAGTTGGCAACACTGCTGAAAATAATAAACATGGGTAACAAAACATCCTGTTCTTTTTACAGCTACCTGTGAGCCCAGAGAATTTATCATATAAAGATATATGAAAATATTTGAAAAACCCGTCCTTACGTTTATAATCTATAGTCATGTTAGGGCAAGCACGGCCTAAATTAAGTACTTATATGTTTTTTATTCTCAAAACTTAACTTTGAAAATGACGTTTCCGCGTTAAGCAAATAATCTGTTGTGCAACATTCAATATGTATTAACGCCATTTTAAGAAATTCACGATCGTTTCAATAATGTATAGTAAATACTATGCCTACTAGAATCTACTCACCACAATAATGCAATTTACAATCCAAATAAGTACACTACACAACTTCACAATATAAATATAATATTTTACACTACAGTATACACTACAAATTACAATAATACAAGAAACTAGCGAATAATTTATAACGAAATTACAACACTTAATATGGAATGCATCGTATGAAAAAATGGCAAAAGAAATTTTTTTATGTTTGGGATTTTCAACCAATGAGAGACCATAACCGGTCTCCGAGCGGCTTACTGAATGATAATTTCGACCAATAAAATTGTACAAATACTTTGTCATTCATTTCCAAAACGTATTAAGAGCCATTAGGCCTACAGTTTGAATTTAACCTTAAAGCAAACGAAATAATGACTATTATAGAATGAAACATATATTTCATTACTGAAATGCTCAGACATTACGTATTACGATTTTCAAAATTCGAACTGGCCGACCAATAGGACGGCATAATTTAAATTTCAACTTTATTTCGAACAAAATAAGGTCTTTTATACAATACGAAAAGCCGATATTCATCGGGTTATGTGATATTGTGATGTCCGTTGCATAGATGGCGCTCGCGCGGCCCTACATCACGCTATAGCTTGTACAATAATAAGTCATTGCTGTAGTGAATTAGTTTTCGAATTAATTTGTGATAGTTACTGAAATGTATCCAACACAAAAGGGAAGCCGATGGGAATCGGCTTCTATACACGCTTCGCCACTGCTAGTCTAGTATTGACAATTCTGTCAATAAAATAATATTGCACGTGTGCGGCTAGCCTATGGATGGATGTTAGTTACTCTTTCACGCATAAACTACTGAACGGATTTCGATGAAATTTGACATGGTAGTAGTTTGAACTCTGCATTAACACATAGGCTACTTTTTATACCGAAAAAGTATAGCGTTACTGTATTTATGCGGGCGGAGCCGCGGGAAAAGCTTGTAAGTTATTAAACTTTTGCCTATATACAAAACTTTTATCTCAATGAGGATGTTTTATATTTTTTATGCCGTTAGGGGGCAGATCTAACGCACACAAAGCGTCATCTGGTGGCGTAGCTAAGTGGTATCAAAAACGGTCAATAAGAATTTTCGATTCCTTTTCTGTCACCAGGCGGCGTTTGGTAGCCTGATGGTCCAAAGCTGTCTGTGTCACAAATTTAAAAACCCTCATTGCCTTTTTTGGTATTAACAACAGTAGATACTGACCTCGGGGTGAAACTTCCTCATGATCCACAGCGGCAGGCAGGGCTCGAGCGCGGCCATGACGCTGGTGGTGAGCAGCACGGCGCCCGCGCACGCCCCCGCCGCCCCGCGCCCCGCCGAGCACACCGCAGACAGTGCGCTGTCCCCTGCCATTTCGGTGCCCTGGGGCATAGATATTAGATAAGTTCCAATCTTATCCGGAAAGGGAGAATTGCGATTTCGCGCATCGCGATTAATTCGCCCCTTCTTAACTAGGTCAGTCAGCTCCGTGGCCTAGTGGGTAGACCGTTTGGTTCGCACTCGAGAGAGTGCAGGTTCGAATCCCAGGTTGTGGCGTGTACCAATGTGACTTTTTCAGATCTCAAGTACATTATACGGACGCCCTAACGGTGGAGGAAAACATCGCGAGGAAACCTGCACATGGTTGGCCCCAGACGTATTGACCAGTCATTCCTCTGGACTAGACTGACTATGTTGTGAGAATACCGTATGTGCTTACGACATTTAAAAATCGACTATCCCAGGCACTACAGTATTTCAAGAGTGGTTACTTCGCTCGGAGAATACTGTATAAATCATCCATTGATGGATGAAAAGGCCTAAGTTCTTAACAAGCCACTAAAGCCCTTTTCAGACCATGCTATACGGTATCGCTTATAGCGCGCGATAATGTGAGAGGCAGCTATAAATTTTGTATTTTAACATGTAGCTGTCTTTGTAGCGCTATATCAGATACCGGAACTAATCAATGGGAAAACGCTCTTATGCCGTCGACATAAAAACGTGCCTCTCACACTATCGTGAAAAATGTAAAAAACGCTTAACTAGATGGCGCCACGGAGATAACATTATTATAGTGCTTAGAATAATCCTACTCACCCGATTGTATTGTTCTTTATCCAGAAAGAGATACTGGACGACTGAAAACATAAAACATTAGGAATTCAGGAAATATTATGCAAGGCAAGACAATAGCCAAATTACATAACCATTTTAAAATCACAGTTGGAAAAGCTCTTTGAGCTGTTTAAAGCATACCTACTTTATAGCTATGATTAATTATTATATTGATACGGTATACCCTTACAAAACTGACAATATTTCTGTGCCGCGACACACATTGACAAGAGACGCATAAACGTAATAATACGTGCTAGGTACTCGTCGACCGGCTCGACGCACACTAACACAAAAATTCGCTTCGCCAGTAGCGGGCCAATTTGAGTGTTCACTTTTTAAGCGCAATACCATATCTACCTCTTTTAAATATAATACATCTATGCTTTATAGTCTATTCGCGATAAGAAGTCAATGTCAGTAAACAATGATTTACCTACTGACTGACTTCTTAACGCAAATACAAACATCCTGGCTGGGGCTATATGCTGCGTAATCCGGAACGCCAGTGAAAATTCAGAGCAGTAAAATTAGAACTCTGGACTAATACAATAGAGTTGAAAATCGAACACACAAGTGTCGAGTCAAATGCCAATGTCATATATAACAGCACGACACTCGACACCTCGATTTTCAACTCTATTTTACTATGGCAGAGTTCTATTTTCATTGCTCTGAATGTTTATACCGATTCCGATTTCCGGCCAATGTAGTCCCAGCCTAACAACATAGGCGTCATTGGTTAATTTTGACACTTTTTCGACATTTCACTGACTTCATAACGCGAATAGATTACAGCTACTTACGGAGGCTAAATAGTAGAGCTACAAGAATCAGTTGAAACGGCGCAACCGGACTCCACAGCTTATAAGCAGCGCCACCAAACGGGTATCCCACCAAAACACCTGTAATATAATAATTGAGAACCAAGTTATTTTTTTTGCGTTTCCCCTTAACTCGGTTAATACCTATGTATTAACCGAGTTAAGGGGAAACGCTCATAGCCCATAGTCGTACACACCTCTGTTATTTTCTTAACTTTGTATATTTTTCGTGTTTCTAAGAGGAAAGGGATGAAGTGTTGTGTGATACCATGTAAAGATTACAAGGATATGTGTTTTCATGTTATGGAGGGCATTACATTTTATGTGTAAGTAATTTTTAATACGAAATATAAAAAGATAAGAAAATATTCTACTTGTCAATAGATGGCGTTTTAATCTTATGGATTAAAAAGATGTAAAGTACAAAATAGATATATAATTTTAATAATAAAGCGCAGTGAAGTTTCTTCTGCATTTTATAATAGTCAATAGTCATTAAAGTAATATTTTTTCTGTAGCCAATCTTACGTTTAGTGGTATCTAATGATAGATACCAAGCTAAAATATGTAAAAAATACAAAATCGATAAAGAACTAAGAGCGTAGTTTTGCTATTGACCGGTAGATGAAAGACACAGAAGTGGGCTTGACATTCCCTAACCCGGCGATGTATCACGCATTGTTTCATGAACTGAAATCTACAATAATTACAACACCCCTCTCTGTATTTACACAGTATAAATAGTGTACAGTAGACCATCTTCATACTACCATCGCCCCAATCGGCGCACGCACATAAACCTACGCGTTATTTAGTATTTACATGGCCGCTAGCGAAACCTCAAATAGCAGAAGTATGTAGTGTCATGTGCCACGCCGCGCCGCGCCGCCTCCAAGATTTGTCTCGTCGCTGCATTGAACGACTGACCCGTGGATTGAGGTAAAACAAACCAATCGTAGGTAGGTAAATTATATTTGTATTGTGGTATTTACTGTGAATATAGGTCATACCTAACGCCACAGCGCCCAGGAGCGCAGCTAACGCGCGGTGGCGGGCCGCGGGGGGCAACGCGCGCGCGACCAACGCGACGCCCGCGACGCCCGCCAGCGCCGCGCCCGCACCCTGCGTCCCTCGCGCCACGCCCGCGCAAACCGCGCCGCCCGACCCGCGACCGCACCATGAGAATGCTAGAACATAGTTTCTGCAGCCTCCGTGGTCTATTGGTTAGAGCATTGGCTCTCGACTCGGAAGTTGTGGGTTCGATCCCCGCATTGGAACAACAAAAAATGTTGTTTCCAAGTTTGGTTAGGACAATGCAGGCTGATCACCTGATTGTCTGACAAGAAAGATGATCCATGCGTCGGATGGGCATGTAAAAAGTCGGACCTGCGCCTGATCTCTCGTCAGTCGTGTCGGTTATCCCTCCCACTGGATTATGAGAGTTAAGGAAGAGAGAGTGCTCTTGTGAACTGCGACACACTTGGGCACTATAAAATTAGGTACTCCTGCGTAACTGCAAAGTCACCGAGATCGTTGCGGGGAGTTATTATTATAGTTTATGCATATTGCTAATTTTTTATTCAATCAATCGAAGAAGTAAATCGTACGTAAATAATTTATATTAATAAATGTTCTATACAATGAATTTATTTACGAACATTGGTGTGGGTTATGTATTGGTTAGTTCTACTAACTGTAATTAGTTTAAGATATTAAAATGTAACATTTATAAAGAACATTTTTTTGTGAAAACTGTAACCCGACTACGTAAATTATTACTTTGTTACCCGGACCACTATTACGAGTCTATTGACACCTCATTTATTAAAATCGGACCAGTAGTTTATTCGCTACCCTTCATTTTGGATTCGCCATAATCGGATAAACATAAAAATAGTCTCTTTGCTTAGACGTGCCTGCTCTTCCGACTCTAAAGTAGATTTTAAAGGGTTGCCATCCGTCCCGGTATACCGGGACATGTCACCGGTTTGAAAATTTTGTCCCGGTCGTCCCGGTTAATCTAGAAAATGTCCCGGTCAATATGCATACAGCGACAGCGCAGCCCAAATTACAAATTTAGTTTTAATTATGACATGTTCATAATTTCATAAATATGTTATAGGTAAACCTGCTAAATAAGGTTAAAAAATCCGAAAAATATAATAAAAACTAATATTTCATTTAGAACATTTGATTTCATATTTGATTTTTATATTTGTAAGCTATTTTTTTAAGAAAATAAAGGTTCCTAATAAAGTTAACTGGTTATTACCAACTTTAAATATCACTTTTTTCATTTACTTGTATCATTTTAGTAATTCACTGTTAATGTCCCGGTCAGTTCATAGGATGTTATGGCAACCCTAGTCTAAAGTAGAGTCTCAGAGGTCTCAAGCCTTTTAATAGCGCCACGCAATAAACTTATTTATAATGTTGGTACCCATAAATTAATGTGGTAACCGATTTTAAAATATTCTTGATAAATGTAACCTACCTGCGGCTGCCGCAGCCAGCAGGGTCGTAGCTACCCGTAGACCGGCGGCGGGGCCCGCACGAGCGGTGTACGCCGCCGCGGTGGGCGCCACCGCTAGCTGCACTGCCGCCTTGGCACTCAGCACCGCACCTACTACGGCTTGTGAGGTGCCGATACCGTCGCCTGGGAAACATTGGGAAATTAGTAAATTATGTATCAACACTTTATTGAACCAAATATACTGTACATGACGAATGCTGTATGAGCAAAGATCATGGAAGAGTCACGTACCTACTACTCAAGAGTGCTGAGTGTGAGTTTTTGTCGCTAGGTAAGTACTCACGTACGTAGTTCACGTCTTCAACGAAGACGTGAACTACGATTTGTATGACATCGAATTATTTACTATTGTTTGCCGGTAGAGGCGTTGCTTCAAGGCGAGCATTGACAAAAACTCGCACTCGGCAGACAGATATCAGGTCCTTACTTATTTAGTAATTATTTATTAATCTGTGCAAGGGCACAGGGTTACTAAGGAGTAAGGGCCCCGTGGTACGTCCGCCAATATGTATTCAGCTTATTCTTTGAAAGCAGCTCCTTTCAAAGAATAAGCCCGACACCACTACAAACATACTCGGCTTAATAGGCGCCGAAACCATTAGACGCTAGCGGTTCCTGGGACGCCGGCATCCGATGCCTCAGGTATGTAAACACAGCAGCCGTCGCCGTCGCCATGATTCGACGAGAGGAACAGTAGAATGAGACAGAACCTGCATCCTCGGCGACGTGCTGCACGGTGGCGTTGAGCATGCCGGCCAGAGGGGTTCCGTGCTGCACCCACAACGACAGCGCCTCGCCCCGCACCCAGTCCGGGATTATTGGCACTGTACAAAATATAGTCTTTTAATTTGGTACATATTCGTTGTCCCAATAGGGTATTTTCCAAGTTTTTAAAAAGTATGTCAAAATGTTCCTAATACCAAAATACATTAGCAGTTTGAACCATTATTTGTGAATTTCTTTCCTTTTCTTGCAAATTAGCCTTAAAGTTTAAATTAATATTATAGGCGCGAAAACGCTATAATGTGTTGTCATGACGTCATATTCTTGTGACATTGTAACTGTCAAGTGTCAAGTGTCAAATTACACTGAAAATGCCAAATCCCAGAATACCTACCGTTTACTTTTGTAAATAAATGATAAAAGCCTAATAAAAATGCCTTTTATTTAGATTTAAATCCACGTTTCTCATAATATTTTTTCCAGAGCTGTCAATAGTAACATAATTTCCCGCGAAATTTCAAACGAGTGCTTCTTTTATTGTGGCGCGCAAAATATCTGTCCCCGTAATTGAGACCATTATTTTAACATTACGTTCGGACTCCTGGTATCTTACTTCGTGCTTCTAGATAACAACTGACTTAATTTTTTTTATGTACTTAACGTTAATGATTCCGATGCTGGCTATGCTTTATGGAAATCGGGAGGCCATTAAAAAAAAGAAGAAAAAGTACAAGAATATGACGTCACATTCCAATCTCGTACGTTTTTAGTCACGTGGTTAAACGTGAAAAATTCATAATTTTATTTTTGATATTTTATAAAAATCATACATATTTTTGTGTAAAAAGTTGGTTAAATTGGTTTAAATTAATGTTTAGCGATAAAATATCAACAATCTGTTGTATAATTCCATCATAGGATAATACCCTATTGTTAAAACAATTATAAATCTCATATCTGCGTTTAGCTGGGCTCGATATGGCCTGCAAATAAAATTTTATAGAATAAAATATACATAGGTAATCAAGTTTTAATTATTTATCCAAATAACAGCCTAATCGTCTTCGTATTGAGACCCGAGCCGGGGACGTTAGTGGTCGGTTATTATCCAAATGTGTCGAGCCATAAACACAAGTGTAACTTTACCAATAACACGTTGCACAAACTTTTTATACAAACCTAGAACGGTAAGCAGCACATTGTCCAGGAAGAAGGTGAAATAGACAACAGCGAAGGCGATGCTGGCAGAACTACCGTCTATCTGCTCCATGGTTTGTCGACTGGCGTAGTGTGTGCCGGCGATATCCCGCCTCAGTACTTTTCAATCAGTGCGCGGCCGCGCGTGTGCACTCACCCTAATGTCATTTCACGCCATACACTTATCGCTTTGAAACAGATCCAATTTTTAAACAGGGTGGCGGAGGAATGATTAAATGTGCTACTAGCTTTAACCCGCGACCACATTCGCATTTAATAAACATCCGCGAAACCGCACATTTTGCCTATTGCAAGAATAAAACGTCATTTGTTGTGGTACACTCTTTGAGACAGAGCTAATATTTAAACAGGTTGGCGAAGGAATGATTAAATGTGCTATTATACAAAAATACCTATATAATAATATATTTGTGCAAAACTTCCAAAAATATTAAGAAATAAAGATCCATTGAAATTAATATTTTTCATTTATCTGTTATAGTTACAGCGAATAAATAAACAATCAGCGAATAAATAAACAATTAAAATCTCTAGGCAATTTCCTTCTTTCTCCAACTAATCGCCAATATTTATTTTGTATCTATAGATAGAGACTGTTTTATGGTTCCAATGCATAAAAATAATTAAAGTATATTTAACGGTATAGGTAGAATTTAAAAAAAACCCTTAGGTACCTAATTTGTGATATTTTGGAAATAAATATCATAACATCACAAATTCTAGATGTGATAAAAAAAATGGAGAACAGAAACAGATTCAGAGCATTTAAATCTTCGTATTCAAAACATACATTTTAGAAGGATTTGGTTGCAAACCAGTATAATCAATAATTGTTGTTATACAGTAGGTAAGTATTAATATTCTTTACATAAGTACGTTATACTGTGTGAACCACTAAGCTTTAAAATGTATAAATAAAATAATCTGTAATTTGTATATTTTTGTATTTCGTTCGCAATATTATAATATGTACATAATTCCAATAGTATGTCCAACCCTAAAAATACAACATTGAAAAATCAAATTGTCCCATCCGAAGTTGCAACATTTTGGACGTCACGCTGAAAGGTGCATTGCGATGCCAACTTCACGGTGTCCTAACACTTTTGCAGTAATTTTACGGAAAAATTTGTAATGCAAGCTATTTTTATCTGAATGCTAATTCTCGTAATTAAAATGTTCAATTAGCAGTACGGTTTCAGTGTCAGTATATTTTGTCTCACTCGCACGCGCTCGACTTGACCGCTTTACTTGGGAGTTGGGACTGAAGCTGTACTCCGAATTGAACATTTTTTGAGTATTGGTCCTCTGAGATAAAACAGCGTTAACTTTGTACGTAGTGCATCCATTCAGAATGGACCATAAGATTTTTCAACATACACTAGATTTACCAACAATTAATATATTGGTAGGTACAGTATTAAATAGTTACATTCTAGTGACTTTGTGTAAACAGTATTGATAGCTAACATTGCTGTCAACCAGTATTAATTATTTGATACTAATTATATATATTCACATTATGTATTAGGTACTTTTTTGTAACTTGTGACTTGGTAGTAGGTTAACCCTAACATATATTTAGGGTGTATACACACAGACTTAATAGTGCGATTTTAGTTTAAGCCAAGATTTGAATTCATGTACGAATATATTCATAAACGAATATATTTAACAGGTAATATTACACACAATAAATGTTCGCTCCATATAAGAATGTAAAAAAATCGATAAGAGAAATTCGTTAATAAATTCGAGTACTTAACGTGTAGGTACGTATTTCGGAAAGAAAACTGAGATTATTAAGTTACTATTTTAAACAAAGATAATTGAGTATTTGATTATATTTGAACTATGGTAAAATATTCAATAGAAGTTTACTATACTAATCCTTTTGTTCAAACAATAACATTTAGTAGGTTGTTGTTTGAACAAAATTATCCGAATTTTCATGTAAAGTTATTAGAAACTTTACTTGGTAGTTTCTTAACTTTGCTGTCAAAATTCACTTACTAATATAGAGTACTACATATTTTTTATTCCAAATTTATAAAAAAATTGAGGTATACTATTTGTTCATTAATAGATTCCTAAGAGATACCTACATAAAAATAAGTTGTGTAAAGTAAACAAGCTTGAAATGCATTAAGTACTTACTATCGAATTTGATACAATACTAATGATTATAATGTCTATAGATAACCTGAAGCCACCACATTACCTAGGACATTTGAGTTGATAGTAGGGGATCAGACTACATCTAAAATATTTAGTTTCATTAATATACTCAGAAATATTGAGGCATTACTACTTGGTAAATGTAAGAAAATATATTATTTTATATGAAGTTTATTTATTAAATACTAGATGTATTTAATTAATAAACTACACGTAAAAGTACAAAAAAATCCTCTAAATTAGTAAACAAAGCCTACATCATTCGTTTACTTACATCATATACAAAAATATTCATTATAGCAAGTATGAACTTAAACGCACACATATCGGGATTATTTACAAATATGTTCCTGCAGCTGTACACTTTATACACTACTTACCCCTTTAACTGGGTACGAGTTTAGTATGGAGCGTTTTTTAAGAGACTTGCGAAATTTTGCATACAAATCACTGTAGATAATATTTACTTTTGATATACTGTTTCTACTTTCTTTTGAAAAGTTACTCATATTTAAGAGTACTATTTATTTATGCAATTTTAAAAAATCACTCTGATCCCTTATTGTGACGATGAAATTTTTAAAATAAATTAGTACCTACAAAACTATTTTTGTACATGTGTGTCTGAATAAATTGATTTGATTTGGTTGCACAGTGGCACGTGTCACATAAAAAATAATAAAAAAATAGATATTTGCTGTAAGTAGTAGGGACAGGTCTAATTAAATTATAAAAAAAAGGTAAAAATTTACAATAAAGGTAATTTCTAATCTCTAAGGCTGTTTATCGTATAACGTGACCAACCAGTAGGTAGTTTCATATTATAAAAAAATAACTAACGTAAATTAACCCTTCCATCCAATTAAAAAATCTTTGAAAAACACAATCCCTTTGCAACTTATTTTTGTTTTAATTCAATCTATTTAAAATACTAGGTAAACCTATATAATTTTGTGCCTTTCGTCACGACTCAAGTAATTAAAAAAAAAAAATGTACGCTATACAGAAGAAAAATTCAATCAATAATAACATAAACCTATCACAGAAGTAATATAATTATCTACAGTCAAAAGAATAAATAAAATATCTAAAGTATAAATAATAATAATTTTCGTACATTGTAAACAGGCATTTACTAGATAACGTATTTATACTAGATTGTCTAGAATATATTCAGAAGCTAGATCTGAACATCTACGGCTAAATACAGTTTATTTTTATACAAGTTAAATATAGAAGCTTGTAAACTGCTCTCGTAGTAGTAACATACCACGTACGTATTAAAAGCGTTATCCTATTTCTGATAAGTTCGCTTGATTAAATACAACTAGCGATTAGCGAAAACAATACCAATATTATATTTAATTACCATACTCTTATTTCAGTAATACGTCATTGTTTTCTGCGACGCTTTTAAATCGCAGCGATAAAGGCAGCAGGTATGTTCAAGTCCTAAGAAAAATCAGAGCCGCACTCGCAGAATTCTTTGAAAACTTTAACCGAACTATAATTTTAACTAAACATCAGTATTCGCCATCGCATTTACAATAAATCCGTATGAATATCGACTATCGACAATATCGCACCAACTGCAGTAAAACTTATCGCTTACATTATTAACTTTGTAAAAAAATTGTATAAAAAATACATCTCGTAATTATAATACAAAAATAATATAGTGTTCGAGAAATGAGAGTATTTTGGCGATCACATAAGCGAAGAGAGCTCGGACCAGCGCGAGGCTCCGCTTACGACGGGGGCTAGCCGTCCCTTACAACTAGGAGATTCCTCGTGGTCGAGCACAGTCCTTCACACTCGCCTAGCGCCGGCGCGGCTAGCTCGCGCACTTGGTCTTGCCGTCCAGCAGCTTGCGCCACAGGTCGAACTGCTCGTGGTACTGCACCATGTGGATGGCGATGCCGCGCTGCACCGCGCACGGGTGCGCCGCCACCTTCTTGTTGTAGAACTCCGCGGCGTGGCGGCGCTTGATGCCGAGCTTGGCGGCGAGCACGCCCGTCACGAACACGTCCTCCAGCCGCACGTACGGCTCGCGCCCCGCCGCCTCCAGCAGCGGCCGCACCGCGTCCGCCGTCATCAGGTACGCCGGGCCCGTCGCGAAGTCCGGGAACACGCGCGCCGGGAACTGCAGCGGCGACACGTAGTACTTCGACTTGGTCGTGCGCTTCGGCAGCGACTTGTGCACCACCTTGCCCCACACCGTACGCGTCTCGTTTGCGCGCGCGTCCGCGAACTTCAGCAGCCGCGGGACGTTGATGAACATGTCGTCGTCCGTCTTGAGCAGGCGCGGCGCGCGCGGGCAGTACGTGTCGGCCCACTCCAGCATCGACAGCGTCTTCAGCGTGAGGTTCGAGTACGAGTCGATCGACCGGCCGACGATGATGTCGCCGTACAGCGCGTCCTCCTTATCGACCGCGGGGCGCATGGAGGCCGGCGGCGTGCCGAGCACGAAGGCGAACGCGATATCCTTGCGCGCCGCGTAGTGGCCCCAGGTGAGGCGCACGGCGTCGCGCGCGGTGGCATGCGAGGGCGCGGAGCTGACGAGCACGAGCAGGCGCACGTGCGCGCCCAGCGCCGGGCACAGCTCGGGGTGCGGGCGCGAGTGGCCGGCCTCGTACACGTCGCCGGTAAGCACGGGGCGCGGGCGCGCGGGCGTGCGAGGGGAGGTGCGCGGGGAGGTGCGCGGCGAGGAGCGGGGCGAGGAGCGCGGCGCAGCGGTGTCGGCGGGGCGCGAAGGGGGGTGCGGCGCGGTGGTATTCGGCGCGGCCGCGACGGTGACGGGGGCGAGCGCGACGCGGGGCGCGGGGCGGGGGCGCAGCAGCGGCGGCGGAGCGGGCGCCCGCGCGGCCAGCAGCAGCAGCAGCAGCGTGGCCAGCGCCGCCAGCCCGGCCAGGTGCGAGCGCCGCAGCGCGCCGCCCACTGCCACCACCATGGCTCAGCCGCCCGCGCTAGCCGATAGTGCTCTCACCTGAAATTACATACACCATAATGTCATTATCGACCGTCACGAATTGAAGGTAGACCACTCAGGCTGGGACTATATGATCCGGAACCCGGAACCAGAAAAAAAATCTGAGCATTGAAAATAGAATTCTGCGCTAATACAATAGAGTTCAAAATAAAACACATGAGTGTCGAGTCAAATGTCAATGTCATATATGATAGCTAGACACTCGAAACTTCAATTTTCAACTCTACTGCTATAGCGCTGATTTCTATTTACAATACTCTGAATTTTGCCGGCCCGCTGGATTCCGGATTACATAGTCCTAGAGTGCTCACGACCAGTGTTATCGCACCAAATTCAACAGGTTAAGTACATTTCCAAATGTTACACCTCGTCCAGACTACTCACGAAGTAGCCCGAGGTTGGTCGAATAAGATTGTGGGCACGCACTTCGCTTCGCCTTTTCACACTTCGGGTTACTTCGCGGAGCACTTCCTCGGCCTACTTCGCGAGCAGTCTGGACGCGGCATTACACGGAGCAAATCTTGTGTAGCGCATTTCGTGTTCTCGAGTACACTGCATGCAGCTATGCACACATCACAAGTCTCCACTGTATTACAAAACATTGTAATATGTCTGTTGCAAAAGAACTGAATTAGAAGACCTAAACTACTAGCCGTCTTGCAATCGCACGCGTTATTACAACTGTGCTAAATAAAAAAAATATTACGTACAGTGAATACGCGTAATGACGTAGTAGATACGATAATAGCACACAAAAAACGGATCCACTGATTACACAGTGAGTTTGGTTCAATCGAATTCTCTATGCATCAAACTTCACTAAGTACATAGTATTCAATATTTCACTACATATGTGAATAATTTTATGTTAAAGCATGAATATTTAAAGAGAAAATACTTTCTATAAACGTATAAAATTTAATATATATTTTTTAAAACAAATCCATAGTAAAAGTATGAAAAGGAAAACATTCTCTATAAATATCACTGATACAGAGTTGCCTTGACAATTTTAATAAGGTAATTTAGGTATATTTTAAATTGCCTTTTCCTGGTGCATGATACATGTTTTCCCCGCGGCTTCACTTGCGTGAAATGAGGTTTTAAATTTACATGCTCTATTTTACCCACCTAGGGGTTGAATTTAAGAAAACGCTGAAATACGTAATTCATTACTTATTCCGTAATCAATTCATACGATATATCATACAAATAAGTCCAAGGAATAAAAAGTTTCATACAAGTTTTTATAAGGTGATATTTTACCCCCTCAGGGGTTGAATTTTGAAAAATCCTAAGTGATAAAAACGACGATTGCCGAAAGACATGGAGGTCGTGCTCGTGCTGCAATTAGATGCTAATTTAAATTAAGTAGGTACTAAATACCAAAACTAGTCTCCTAAAATCCTCACATTGAAGACAGACCTTCAGCGGCTGCCTCAACAGTGGGGATGTTAAGAGACCGTTGAAACGATAATGGTTGGTGGCTAGAGGGCTGGTTCGCCTTCGGTTGGAGACGTGGCTTAAATTTATTTATGGTCCGCAGACCTTGTTGTCTGTGGTCAGAGTTCCGTTTCCGGAATCCGGGCACGCCATCTTTCTGGATTACGCAAGACAATCAGACGCATAGATATTTAGAAAATGTTTTAGGTATGCTTTTAACACAAATAAAAGTATATATTTATAGTTGTTAGTGATTTTATTAACACTCCAAACTGCTAACAAAACAGGGAAGCCCTAGCCTGTATGATAGGTAGGGATTTAGATGAGGGTCTTCAAAAGGTAAGTGATAAGTGAAGCCTATAGGAATGGAGTTATACCCCCACGCCACTGGTTAGTGATGAAGTATTGTGTATATTACTATATACACAATACTTCTTGCACTATTTCCACTTTAATAAGTATTTTACATAAATTTTTTTATACTTATTAAAGTGGAAATAGTGCAAGAAGTATTGTGTATTATTACTGTGAAACATGAATTTCCACCAAGAACCTACAGTACAATCAATAACATATGATGTTAATTAACTGAGGGAATGGATGGAGAAAACTAGAAAAAAGTTTCAAGTGTGATGCATATTCATACTCCGACGTAGCGACAGTAAAAATGGAGCACTGGTGTTAAATGTATATGGGTGACACAACGCATATCGCTCGTAGTGGCAGGTCAAGTACAGATATGTACATTATGCGGGATTTATACGCGTGACTTAGAGCCTATTATCATCATCACATCCCTATACAGCCCCCTTACTCCCGACACAATCGAGAATCGAATCAGTTCGATCTCAATAGCTTTTGGTACTCCCGACACCTACACTAGCGCACGATCGCGCGGTGGCTCAATTTGTAACTAGCCTGGATCGAGAAGTTCGTTAGATCGTAACTTTTGGTACTCCCGACGAAATCAATCGATTGAGAATCGAATGGCCGGATCGTAAACAAACGTCAAATTACACGATAGCTAAAGAGGTCTCATTTATAGTATCGAGTTTGCTTGTTTTAATGTATTTATCTAAATTATGAGATTTTTATTACAATATGGGTCGTCTATAAGCATTATTTATTGTTATTAAAGGACCTAATAGAATAAGGATATGTAAAACATACGAATAATTCCCGCTTCAACACATTGGCAATGGACATGGATTGTAAGGAATTTCGATGAAATTATCGCCTTAAAAATAATTATTTATTCGTTTTATTAGTCGCAAATTTAACTCCTCTTATGAAGAAACCAACTCACCGTTATAATATTATGTAAAGTTACTTAAAACTTTTACGCATTCGTTTACACAATCATGTTTTACAATATATTTTCACTTAAGACAAACGAAGTCTACATAATATGATCTATATTAACGTACTATCATAATAATAATATGAAGACTTCTTTTGTCTCAATCACATGTCTTTGAATAAACAAAGTACCTACTATTGACGTCACAACACTTGACTTTCTGACAAATTATATCAACATTTGACTTTGACATTTGACAGAACGTCAAATAATAAAAATAATAACAAAACTATTGGTTATGGTCACAGTTTTGTTTAGAAAAATAACCTTTATAAACCTACCATTGCATAAGATTGAGGCTGATTCATTTGAATAAACAAATATAAAATGATATTTAATGTGAAAAATATAGAATTTTTACATATTTTTAATAATCTTCACCATAGACTACGGCACTCAGCTGTAACTTGTTTACTTTGTGGACGTGACGTCAGCAACCGGATACAGCTAACGACGCTGATAAGACACGATCTCAACGCGATCTTGATTTCGATACGATTTTGTTCGGGAGTACGCATCAGGATCGAAACTAGATCAAAAGCGAAATCGGATCAGACTCGTAAATCGAAATCGTATCAGTTTCGGGAGTAAGGCCCCTGATTCCCATAGGTAACGATCAAACTGTCGGACGACTAAAAATCGTAAGTGCGCGGTGGCTCTAAAGCCGCACGGCTTTTGTCGCACGGCAAAAATCGACCGTCTAAATCAGCTTTACTCCACCTTTTTTTATGACTTGAGTTATGGGCTTATGGCCCATCTGAAGTAAAAAATTAAAGTCAACCATTTCAATTTTCATTTCAATAAATTATGAACACTTTTTAAATCTTTATAGTTTTGAAGAAGTGTTCACAATAAAAAAATCGCATTAAACTTATTTCACAAAAATAATTTCTAGGATTTAATTTAACAACACAAAAAAAATATACTAAAGAGCTAAATATACAGTAAATTGTAAAACACAAAACTATCTTTCTGTAGGTACACAAAACGCTTTCACAGACAGTATAGTAATAATTGCTCAAAAGAGAAAAAAGCAATCCTTACTCCTCATACAATGGTACAAGTATTAGTACTATTAAAATACTATTCGATAATACACTCACACTTGGCCACGTGGAGAGTTGGAGACACCAAAACGGAAAATTGAACGAGATAAAATCTTTTTTAACTCTACAATTTTCTAGTAGTTTCCAAGTCCCATACGACAGTTTTTAACGGTCGAAAAGAACAATAACCACTATTCATATAACCACGATAGCCTTATCTAAACACAGCATATCCTTCACTGATTCAATCACGAATTTTATTAAAAAAATATTTAATCATTAATTATGTATACACGAAAATCACGATTATATTTGCATACAAGGTCTGTATTTCGTCATTTGAGAGAAAACTAACAAAACCTGCTGCTTAGGATTCCGTATAATAATTGAGCAAAATTACTTTATAGTGTATTATATAAAAAGTTAAAAACAAACATTAATAAAAGATAATAGTAGAAGACTTTAATTCCAATGTTAACAAAGATTATACAACAAGTTACCAAGTAGATTTTTTAATTATACAGTACGCGAAAATATTTGAGTACTTGTTTGATTATGACGACGACGACATCTATGGCTCAGTGGTTGAACGCGTCAGTGCTTAAGCCGGAGGTCGCGAGTTCGAATCCCGCCTACGTCAAGTAGTTGTGTAGTAGTGCGGCCCCAGTGTTAGGTAAAATTTCTGCGTTTTACCAACACTGAAGGTTGACATTGCAGTAGTAATTATTATAATAAGAGACGAGTCACGAGCGCTCGAGGTTAGCCGATGGGATCGGAGTGAAGTACTCTAAGATGCCATAGCCTTGCAGCTTGTTGATGACTTAACTCTTGTCAAAAACGATGAAAAATTACTTGAAGGCAACTTACATCCGTATTCGTAGGTTCTGTCACGAAGTTAAACTCCTTCAAGTGAAAATGTATATGACCCAATGCGCTATTAATTATGGGCGAATCAACTTTTACGAGGCTAATTTGAAAGAGGTTTCAAAAACAGTTTTTTAAAAGTTGACGACCTCCGTGGCTCAGTGGTGAGCGCAGTGGCGCTTAAGCCGGAGGTCGCGGGTTCGAATCCCGCCAGGGAACAAAAAAGTTTTCTGTGTTCCTGGGTCATGGATGTGTATTAAATATATCTATAATATAATAAAAATCTTAAATATAAGTATAGTATAAAAAAGTATTAAATATATTTCCGTTGTCTGGTACCCGTAACACAAGTTCTTCGGATACTTACCACGGGGCCAGACTGACGTGGTGTGAAGCGTCCATAGATATTATTATTATTATTATTATTAAAAATTATTATTTTGCCAAATTACTGATTATTAATAACAGTAGCGTGCGGATAATTAAGGGGCTTAGAAGACCTAAATGCGAGATTTCTAAACGGAATATCTATATGATAGAATGCGGTAATTGTATTGAGAAAGATATATAATATTATTCAGAATATATGCTATATCCATAGTGTTTTCAAAACACGATTCAACTTACTTTTCTCGATAGAAAAAAATCGCAAACATACCTCTAATAAAATCTTAAAATGATCGGTATATGTAGTAAATTGCACTCAATAATGATTTAATTTATGGACAATATTTGGCTACCAGTGTACTACTTTCATAGTGTTTTATTTTTTTAAATTAAATCCATAATTTGCAGTAATCAAGTATTTTCCATATTTTCACAACCCGACTAGACTTAGCGAAAGCGTGTGTGCGTGAGAGCCCTGTAGCGACAGTGCCGCCGGCTATCTCGTGAGGGGAGGACGTATTTGCGCTCCGTCGACCAATAAATCTAACCAGTTGAGTCAATCGAGTGTTTATTTGTAAATAATATTTTGTACAAAGAATAATTTAAGTATGTTCCAATGATTACGAATTTTTATTGTGCTCGTTTATGTTTTTACGCATTTGTTCGTTTATTTAATTCCGTAACGAAAATAAATCTTACACCGCTGAGCTGGGGTGGGGGTCTGATTAATTTGGTTACTATCGAGCCGCTGGTACTGAATCGCTTACCGTCTAGTGTAACGTGAGCTAACGTGTATTCAGTGCTAAAGACAGTACAGAAATTTGGCAAATGTTTCATATGACCGCGTAGCTCAAGCGGTACGCCTAGCACTCCCGGCCTCGGCATCGAATGGTCCTGGGATCGCGCCTCGCTAGTTAGTGGCTTTCGAATTTAATAATTAACTTTTTAAATTTCTGTACCTATCATTTACCTACCTATTCACAAAAAATCTTACAGGAAAAAGACGCTTCAAAATTCTAATGAGTCAGAAGTACCCCATGTGTACTTTCATAAAACAAAACCCGAAGCACGTCAGTCGTCACTTATTGTTTATAAACCTATTTATTTTGTAATAATATAATAATTATTATTCACTTAGATTTTTCAGAAAACGACCAAGACTTGGTGATAAAAATGAAATAAATTCATCAAAAGATGACTATCACGAGTAAGTTGGTTATAATTAGTGATTACCTACCCATACTGCCATATTATCCTAAAATAAACGAAAAATACTTATTATAATATTGGTAATAGATATAAATATTAGGTACTTAGTTGTTTTCTGCAACATTTGTTCATAGTACAGGTGAGTCGAAAGTTCGAAACATGCATTTCATCAATTCGAGGATCAATTACTATGAACCATAGACCTATTATAATTATTATCTGGGGGCACGGCAGTGCCCCCGCCAAGTCGAGCGCGAAGCAAACACTGCCGTACCATCCTTTACTGGAACCATTTCGCCGCATTTTCAGGCCCCTATTTGAGAACCTCTGGATAAGACCAGAACGTCGATCTGGGGGCACTGCAGTGCCCCCGCCAAGTCGAGCGCGAAGCAAACACTGCCGTACCATTATTTACTGGAACCATTTCGCCGCATTTTCAGGCCCCTATTTGAGAACCTCTGGATAAGACCAGAACGCAGAAATTTTCGTCATCTAGTAAGCTATAATCACATACTTAAAATCCAAAATTTTAAGTCTGTAGGTCATTTAGTTCCGAAGTTAAGCGAAAGCAAAGTTTTGAATTTATGACACTCACTCACTCAGTCACTCACTCATGATCATCAGAATAGAACTAGTACTTCTCATGAACTCAGAGAGCTGAAATTTGGTACAGAGTTAGGGTTTAATGGCCACATAAAGGGAAAACTATAAAAACTAGGATAATCGAACATCTGGAGTACCTGGTGACCCTGATTAGAAAACACAAGAGCCCAACCAAACTATTAGAGATCGACATACCGCCTTTACAAAAAATATTCAACATGGTGGTGGGCCGCTTCATTTGATGTCAAAAATCGAAGGTCTGAAGTATCTGATGAAGAATCCTCAGCTGGTTTCAGCTGATTAGAGATATGGTAATGCCCCCCTTCTACTATTGGTACATAAAAAAATCGACTGTCATTTCAAAAACCTAGCGAAGTGGGATACATCTTCTAATTTAATCTAGTCCGTAGCATTCCACTGCTGGGCGAATGCCTCCCTTTCTGCTTTTGATACGCATATAAATAAAATTAAAGGAAAACTCTGGATAAGACTAGACTGGCTTTTATATTTATATTTACAAGTTTACAAGAAGAAATAGTCGAACGATTAACTTTATTGTACTCGATCATTACACAAATTAAATAAACAAATTACACTGAAATCTAGTAAAATAAATCAATATGCCCACGTTTCTACAAAAAGAAGTGAAATCCCACCAAAAACATTCTGTAAAAAACTAGCCAAGTCTCGATAGAGCTGCTTGTTTATCTCTAAAAAGTAGTGAAATCTAGACAAAGTCGTGCCAAGTCTAAGGTTCCTTACTGCGATTTCTTTATTATTATAGTTAATGTTGTGTGACTTGGCCGTTGAAGGGTACACAATGGTACTAAAGGGGCTCCATGACACCATTGCTCCAATACATGTGTTCTACAATCAACAACAGCCTAAAATGAGACACTACTCACTAGCGTCCAATTACCAATACCAGTATGGGCTTCTCGCTCGCTTAACAAACATAGGTAGTTACAACATATACATTACGTGTAAACAAAATTGACTTGTACCCACTTGTAACGTATAAAGAATGTTCAACGGCCAAGTCACACAACATTAACTATAATAATAAAGAAATCGCAGTAAGGAACCTTAGACTTGGCACGACTTTGTCTAGATTTCACTACTTTTTAGAGATAAACAAGCAGCTCTATCGAGACTTGGCTAGTTTTTTACAGAATGTTTTTGGTGGGATAGACTTGTCCAAAATGTATATATCTTCTTAATTTTTTCAAATCAAGTTGCAAATCTTATAAAGATGTTGAGAAAAGTAAGTAAGCAAATGTATAATTTTAATGTAGATATTAAAGCTTTAAAGTAGAATATAACGCATAACTAATTGTAAATATGTAAATATTATAACGTAATTGTAACTATTTAAAGCATATAAAAAAACTATTGTCTAGTATAATGAAAAAGTCGGAAAGGAGTTGTGGATAACTAAATAAGCAAATCTATATATATAAAAGAAAGTCGTGGTAGTTACACTTTTTATAACTCAAGAACGGGTAAACTAATTTGGCTGAAAATTGGTGAGGAAGTATCTTAAAACCAGGAGAAGGACATAGAATACTTTTTATCCCGTTCCCGCGGCGCGCGGGACTAATAATTCGAGAACGGCTGGACCGGTTTGGCTAATTTTGGTCTTGAAATAATTGTGGAAGTCCAGGGAAGGTTAAAACAGTAAAAATATTGGAAAAGGTGTAGGTTGTAGGAGTAGGTGTAGTCATTTATTCATTCCAGTTCATATTTAAGACAGAACAACGTGTGTCGGGACAGCTAGTGTATAATAAATGTATATACAATAATTATTTGTAAAAGAAGATTTACAGTGCACATAGACTAACATATAGACGGACGAACAGACAGACAGACGGATGGACAGACAGACAGATGGACAGACAGTAGAAATTTGGAACGAAGTACCTTTATTATGTTACATATAAATAATAAAAAAATATAGCACGTTTCAAAAATCCTAATCAATGTCTTGTCTATTTCATATGTATGTGGTTTATGGAAATATGGGTTGCATATATAATATCCCACCAAAAACATTCTGTAAAAAACTAGCCAAGTCTCGGTGGAGCTGCTTGTTTATCTCTAAAAAGTAATGAAATCTAGACAAAATCGTGCCAAGTCTAAGGTTCCTTACTGCGATTTCTTTATTATTATAGTTAATGTTGAGTGACTTGGCCGTTGAATATTCTTTATACTTTAATGGGTACAAGTCAATTTTGTTTACATTTGTAACTACCTATGTTTGTTAAGCGAGATAATAGCCCATACTGGTGTTGGTAATTGGACGCTAGTGTCTCATTTTAGACTGTTGTTGATTGTACAACACACGTATTGGAGAAATGGTGTCATGGAGCCCCTTTTGTACCCTTGTGTGCCCTTCAACGGCCAAGTCACACAACATTAACTATAATAATAAAGAAACCGCAGTAAGGAACCTTAGACTTGGCACGATTTTGTCTAGATTTCATTACTTTTTAGAGATAAACAAGCAGCTCCATCGAGACTTGGCTAGTTTTTTACAGAATGTTTTTGGTGGGATTTCACTTCTTTTTGTAGAAACGTGGGCATATTGATTTATTTTCCTAGATTTTAGTGTAATTTGTGTAATGTTCGAGTAGAATAAAGGGGCCTGAAAATGCGGCAAAATGGTTCTAGTAAAGAATGGTACGGCAGTGTTTGCTTCACGCTCGACTTGGCGGGGGCACTGCCGTGCCCCCAGATCGACGTTCTGGTCTTATCTAGAGGTTCTCAAATAGGGGCCTGAAAATGCGGCGAAATGGTTCCAGTAAAGAATGGTACGGCAGTGTTTGCTTCGCGCTCGACTTGGCAGGGGCACTGCCGTGCCCCCAGATCGATTATCCTAGTTTTTATAGTTTTCCCTTTATGTGGCCATTAAACCCCAACTCTGTACCAAATTTCAGCTCTCTAAGTTTATGGGAAGTACTAGTTCTATTTTGATGATCATGAGTGAGTGAGTGAGTGAGTGAGTGAGTGAGTGTCGAAAATGCGAAACTTTGCTTTCGCTTAACTTCGGAACTAAATGACCTACAGACTTGAAATTTTGGATTTTAAGTACGTGATTATAGCTTACTAGATGACGAAAATTTCTGCGTTCTGGTCTTATCCAGAGGTTCTCAAATAGGGGCCTGAAAATGCGGCGAAATGGTTCCAGTAAATAATGGTACGGCAGTGTTTGCTTCGCGCTCGACTTGGCAGGGGCACTGCCGTGCCCCCAGATAATGCATTGCATATTGCATATTATTTGAATTTGTACTTCATGAGCGTACAAGATTTTGAATTGTTTGTATTGGATATTAATATGTTTATTTAATGTTAATTATAAATAATTATATTTGTACAAAATACATTGAATTTATTATTTATTAAAAACCGTATGCAATGTTTTACAAAACAGTCAGTACAAAACAATGATTTTGTATATAAAATGTAAATTATTGAATTTTCATTTTTCAAGCTACGAAACAGAAATAAACGTATTTAGTTTATAATTTCTGTCTCGTAGCTTGAAAAATGTCGTCATCATTTATTATGGCCATAATAATTAATATCTCGTTATTAAAAAAGTTTAATAATAAAAGCGCCATCTCTCGGAAAAAAAGTGTCAAAATCTCATCAAGAATTTGCATTTGAGTATCCTGTGGTGCAACGCGCTTAATTGCTTTTACCGCTAGATGTCGTTGAGAAATTTTATGCATGTGTGCAAGCCTCGCTCAAGGTCGATTAGCTGTTGTAAGCCCCTTAATTAAATTAATTTATTCTAATATCAACAGCGATATCAGAATGCTATTATGTGAGTTTAAACCACATTTTGATGTTCATAGTCGACTGACTGAACTCCTCCTAAACGGCTGGACCGATTATGATGAAATATTTTGTGTGTGTTCAAGTGAATTCGAGAATGGTTTAGATTTTCAATTGGACCCGGTAGGTGGCGCTGCTGTCAGTACGTCAACTTTAATTCTAAGGTGGTACGAAGTTTGCCGGGACAGCATTAAGTTATCTTATAAAATATATGAAATTCTCCTGTCACTACTTCTACTACTTTTTATCGCGAAAAAATGTACGGTTTCTGCGAAATTAGCTTTTGCGTGCACGAGGTCTTTACCAATATTTCTCACTGTTGGAACCTTCCCTGAACTTCCGCAATTGTTTCAAGACCATAATAATGAGTCTAATAGGTCCAGCCGTTCTCGAGTTTTGAGTCCCTCAGGAACATAATAAAAATATAAACCTATAATAACCCTATATCCTTCTCCTGGTTTTAAGATAACTCCTACCAATTTTCAGCCAAATCGGTTCAGACGTTCTTGAGTTATAAATAGTGTAAGTAACAGGACTTTCTCTTAGATATAATATAGAGCAGTGTTTTTCAACCTTATTCATGATGCGACCCCCCTTGTATGAAAAAATATTTCGCGTCCCCCCGACCCCTCGCTTTTTCAACCGACTTCCAAAACACAGGAGGAGGTTTACAATTCGTGTGTATGTTTTTTTTTTTTTGTGTGTATGTTACACGATTACTCCGCCGTTTGTGGACCGATTTTCAAAATTATTTTTTTGTTGTAAAGGTTTGACTCCTGGATTGGTCCCATTGTCATCAAATGGTAGATCTGGTGATGGGGTCCATGAGGAATTGAGAGAAATCCTCAAAATTTATAAGGACACCGATAGTGATTTTGACTTTTTTTGAAGTAACTCGAGCAAATGCTACCAAAAAGTGAAATGTTGTGCCAAGGTATACCCTGGATCCAAAATCACTGAACGGCTTTCTCAGTCTTTGAAGATATACGTTTGAAAATTTCAGCATTGTTTATAAAACTGCAAGCAAATGTTAGTATTAAATAATAATTATCATCACCACCACCATCATAATCACACCATACATCATGATAAATTATGATAATATAGGTATTTTTCATAGAATTTACACCGATATCGATTTCTTTGAACTTTCACAGCTACCAAAAAGTGAAATGTTGTGCCAAGGTTATACCCTGGATCCAAAAGGGCTGAACAGCACTCCTCAGTCTTTAAATATACACGTTTGAAAATTTAAGTATTGTTAATAAAACTGCAAGCAAATGTCACTATTAAATAATCATCATCACCACCACCACCATCATCACACCATACACCTTGATATTTTGTTGATATCTAGGTGTTTCTCATAGTTTTTTTACACCGATATCGATCTCTTTGAACATTCACAGCTACCAAAAGTGAAATATTGTGCCAAGGATATACCCTGGATCCAAAAGCACTGAACGGCATTTCTCAGTCTTTAAAGATACACGTTTGGAAATTTCATCGCTGTTTAAAGAACTGCAAGCATATATCACTATTAAATAATAATCACCATAACCACCACCACCATCATCATCATCATCATCATAGCATACAAAATGAAAACATTATGACGATATAGATATTTTTATAGTATTTTACACCGATATCGATTCCTTTGAACATTCATAGCTACCAAAAAGTTAAATATTGTGCCAAGGTATATCCTGGATCCAAAAAGGCTTAACAGCACTCCACAGTCCTTAAAGGTACACTTTTGGAAATTTCCGTATTGTTAAAAGAACTGCAAGCATAGGTCACTATTGAATAATCATCATCACCACAATCATCATCACATCATACATCATGATATTATGTTGATATAGGTATTTCTCATAGTATTTTAAAGTGATATCGATTTCTTTGAACATTAGTATGAGTAGCTCTACTCAAAAGTAAAATGTTGTTTGTGCCAAGCTTGTATACCTTCCTACTAAAAGTGTTACATTGGGATAATGATAATAAGGATAGTGATAATTATGGGATCTACGAGGAATCGAGGAAACTCTTAAAAGCAATGTTTATGATCATTAAGATTTCTAAACAATTTTTAAAATTTCCCCGCGACTTTTTTTGTCAACACAATACACAAGATTTATGAAAATTTGTCTAGCATTTCATGCAATGAATGACCAACACAAAATGGGATTATTTTTAACTTCCCGCTAAGAAAATCTAAGATTTTCAAAAATCAGGAAGATATTGGTTTTACCCCGTTTTGCAAAAATCGAATTCCCATCAGATCTCGACGTTCTGAGGTCACAGGAAGCTTCCCTGACTACCCCCGAGAGGGTGTCACTATAACTTCATGGAGGTGTTATATGCATAAGTGCTTAAAATTGACATTGAAAACACATGATTAAACTATAGTAGACGTTACTCGCTACTTCGTGCGCGCAAAAGGTAATCTTGCGGGAACCGTACATTTTGCCGCCATAAAATGTAGCTTCAGCTGGATGGTAGAATGGTAATTTATTCGTTGTTTACGAATTGGCCTCGGGTTCGAACCCGGTCAGATAAATATGTTTGTGATTCTTTTTATTTCTTTTCTCAATTTTATTTATTTTTAAATATTTTATCGTCCTACTACAACTCCGAACAAAGCTCGGTCTCCCAGATACTAGTTAATATTATTATAATATCACTGAAAAGACCAAAATAAAAAATATTAAAAAAAATATAGAAACCGACTTCCAAAGTGTAAGCAATAACATTCTTAAAATCACTAAAAATTATGAAATAATTCTTAATGTCGAAATAGTTCCATTTTAAATTCTGCTAAAATGTTACTATTTTTCTACTCAATCTTCTTATTTTTGAAGTCGGTACCAGCCCAAATAATTGTATAAATCCTGCAATAAAAAATATCATTAATTTTAACACAACTACGTCCTTATAATTATATAAGTACAAATAATATTTTAAAGAACTCACGTTCAAATTGGCTGGTACCGACTTCAAAATTAAGAAGATTGAGTAGAAAAATAGTAACATTTTAGCAGAATTTAAAATGGAACTATTTCGACATTAAGAATTATTTCATAATTTTTAGTGATTTTAAGAATGTTATTGCTTACACTTTGGAAGTCGGTTTCTATATTTTTTTTAATATTTTTTATTATCATGTATATAATATGTATGTGTATGTTACAGTGTTACAAATGTTATTCATTCCATACGACGTTTTTATGCGTCTCCTTAATTAGGATTCGGATATAAGTACATAATATAGTACGTCAAACACATTATTTTACAATTACATACATCGATGATATCGATGATCGATTTATGAGTACTTATACCTTTTTCTTAAAATTCTCTTACTTAATAAATCAATCTTTTTAATCTTTCTTGTTTTTTTTAGTTCTCTCAAGTTCTCTCGACCTCCGGTGACCCCCCTACAAGAGCTTCGCGACCCCCCAGGAGGTCGCGAGTCGCGACCCACAGGTTGAAAAACACTGATATAGAGTATAGACTATAACCCGAATACGTTAATTATATAGCCTACGTTACCCCAGCTATAATTACGAATCTATTGACAATTTGACACCTAATTTATTAAAATCGATGACACCTAATTTATTAAAATCGAAACAGTAGTTTAGGCGCTACCGTGGATTGTGGAACAAACATACATACATACATACATAGAATACCAAAATCATTACTTCCCCCCTTCCGTTTGGCTTCGCCGTAGTCGGGTAAGTCCAGGTAAAACTAAGTCCAAAAAAACCCCAATGAAGTCATGTAAAAATAGAACTTTTGGGATAATTTTATCAAATACAACAACTTTATGATCTTTTTCCCTTAGCAAATAATATAAAGCCATTGTAAATGTTGATAAAATACATGAGATAAAACGTACATAACAACTGAAACTAATTTCAGAGTTATTTTTAGTGTACTTAGTGTTATATGTAGGTCTGTTATATTATGTACGTTAGTAATTTTCATAAATTACGCAGAAGACGTAATAATAAATCAAGAGAACAAGGTTCTATGAATACCTTAAGTCATGTAAAATACATTTAAAAATATGTATTTCCATTGCCATAATATTAATCACATATGTATGTTTTTATGGTTCCGTAGCCAAATAGCATAAAACAGAACCCTCATGGATTCGTCATTTCTGTCTGTCTGTCCGTCCGTATGTCACAGCTACTTTTACCGAAACTATAAGAACTATACTGTTGAAACTTGGTAAGTAGATGTATTCTGTGAACCGCATTAAGATTTTCACACAAAAATAGAAAAAAAAACAATATTTTGTTTCATCAAACCCGTACGTGTGGATCTATGGAGAGGTCTTCAAAAATGATATTGGGGTTTCTAATATCATATTTTTATAAACTTCAGTTTAGAAAAAAAATATGAACATACAAAAAATAAACGTGTGTACAAAATTTCAGCTCAATCGGTTGATCTTCAACCGATTGATCTGCTTCAAAATTGAGTAGCAACGAACTCACATACATTGCAAGTTAAATAAAAGCTTTTAAAAATGTATAATATGTACAGCCGAATGTATAACCGCCTCCTTTTTTTGGAAGTCGGTTAAAAAAATTAAATTACTTAATATATTAATTACTGTTCATTCATCGAAATTAAAGTAGATTATGAGTTGTAAAAGTCTGTCAAAAACTTGATTTTGACGAATGAAAGTGAACGGATTTGTAAAATTTCGTATCTTGCCAATTAATGTGAGTTTTTAAATTCGTGACATCTGACAGATTATTGACACGACAAGGACTGTTGGGCTACCGAGCGCCGCCTGGTGACAGGAAAATAATGGAAAGTTTTTGATACCACAATAGGGAATATGCATAAAATATAAAAATAGCTTAAAACATAATAATATGATACTAGACTGAAAAATAAAGGAAATGGCGAAAAAAATTTCAATATCTGTTGATAAATGAGCAAGATATGAGCGGTCAAAGTTTGTACTCTATCTCTTTCTAGCAAAACGAAATTTAGTATGAACTTTCTATGAAAATCATGTTACGTGACGTCACGATACACGTCCGATCTCTCTGTCTAACATACTACTTTAAACGTTCATATCTTAGTTATTTTTAATGATATCAAAAAACTGATTTTACCATACGATTTACCAAACAAGATAGATCTATATAAAAAAATAAAAAAAATACGTGCATATTCCCTATTACGCCACCTGATGACGCTGTGTGCGTTAGGTTAGGGACCGTCCATTAATCACGTGATGTTTTTACACAACTTTTTAGACCCCTCCCCTCCCCCTGGTGATACGTGGTGAGGTTTTATACTACCCCCCCTCCCCCACCTAAGATCACGTGTATTTTTTTTACATAGTAAGCAGGTCATGTTTGAAGAAAACTTTAACCTAAAAAACAATTTAATCGAATAATTTAAGCAATTAAAACTATACGAGTCATTTGTTTCGTAAGTATTTAATCAGCACTACGAATCTACAACCAATAATAATTTCGGTATGCATAGACTAGATTCGAAAATTAATACACGTGATGTCTCTTTATACCCCCTCCCCCCCTTGGTGATACTTGGTGATTTTTTTTCGGACCCCCCCTCCCTCTTTAGGCATCACGTGATTAATGGACGACCCCTTAGGTTAAGTTCCCTAGCGGCAGAAAACATATCAAACACCCTCATAGTTGTAAATGGTAGTGGATACCTGAACCTAAATAACTAATAGGTACTTCGATAATAAAGAACAAATATGATAATAATCGTTCCAAAAAAATGCATGTTAGGCTAGGACTATGTCATCCGGAATCCGGCAGGCCCGGGGGAATTCAGGACAATGAAAATAGAACTTTGCACTAATACAGTAGAGTTGAAAATCGAAGTTTCGAGCATATGTTATTGACATTTGACTCGACACGTGTGTATGCTTTGGATTAACGGAAAAAAGCGCTTATTAGACCTTGCTAGCGCTAAAGAAATAAAAACAGACTATCGGCTAGGACACGTTTGCTAACTTTAATACTGCAAACATAATCCGCCATTTTGCTTATTTAATGCCAGCGGTCGCCATTTTGCTTACGTTTTTTGTTAGCGCTATTTTCCGCGGAACACAGCCATTGTCTCGTACTTATTTTAGAAGACGATGACTTTTCATTGGCAGTTTTCATCATAAATGACTACGAATAAAATCCGCATAAATCCAACACAGGATATTTATGAAAATAAGACACGTACAAAGTAATTAATTCACTAACTCCTAATTAGTTAGTTTAAGATATTTTTGAAAAATGTCAACTTAACATTGAATGCCAAATAGATCGACCGAGCGATTTGATATTTATAAACCGGAATATGCAAATGTATCATCTGGATTAAAGCGAGCTTGGAATATATTAGCACTCGTGAATCGATAACTAGTTAATCTCGTTTTGAGATGTGAACATATTAGGACATCTAATAGAAAATCTTCCGTGTTATCTAATGAAATTTAATTTCCCATAGCATTTAAATGCGTTTTTACAACAATAACTTGTAATGTTTCTTCAGTTTTTTACCGCAATAAAACCACTTTTTCTCTTACAGTTAGTAGCTGCGATGAAATAACAATTTTATGCTGCGAGAACCAGTCATGAATCATGATTTACATCGAGATGCAGTGAGCGTACTACTAAGTCTGGTTTGGCACCATCAGACATTACGATGAACATCGCATTATTCGTTTTAACTTTTTATAAACACCTGTACAAGATCTAGTAATGCAGAAGTAACGACATTCCAAATAGAAGAAAAATCTATTAAATATGCATTATATTATGCAAACCTAACTCTCAAGACTTTATAGTCCATGATGCAAAAGCATAAAACGTCACAACATCTTTCTAATTTAAGGCTATAATTATAAGATTAAGATTATGCAACACACTTTCACATACATTGGAACCACGTGGAATTTGATTGGAGATATTTAACCGACATCGAAAAGGAAGAGGTGCTCAAATTGTCCGAAATTGAATATTTGTTTTTAACGCAATTGCTTTTTGCCTCATACAATTTTTGAGTGTTATCTTTTTGAGTGTTAAGGCGGTTAATTTCGACACGAAACAAGATTTCAGGGGGTGAGGTGTGGGGCGCCGGCAATGCGAATCTGAGACGCGCGGGGGAACTGTCCGCTCGCCCGCTCTCGCCGCGATCACTGTCTTGCGACATTATCGCTACGCCACAGTACAAAATATATTTAAGTAGTTCATTTTTGATTTGTTTTCATTACCTATAACATGTGAAATAATATTATTGTAATAAGAAACAAAAGCAGATGACCGAGTATTATTTATAATTATATACTAGCGTAATTGAGTAGTATAATATAATGTGTTTCTTCTCGAGATTAAGATATTATTTTATTATATACTCGAGATTAATAAAATTAAATATATTATGTGCATAACAGCAGATAATATATTTAATTTTAAAAACTAAAAAAATTTAATCAAATTTTTTTTCTGCCATTTTTTTCTTATCTTGTAAATTGTTATTTATCTAACCCGTCTGCCTACAATATGACGTAAAATACAACATCAAAAGTTTGCTCCTTCTACCGACAATCAGCTGTTGAAAGTATTATGAGGAGAATAAAATGAGGATCTTTTGATATATTATGTAATACATAAAATTATTTATTCAGGTTTATTCAACGCAACAAGAAGAACGCAAAACATAAAATATTTGTAATTAAGTATTAATATTTGCTTGTAGCTCGGAGGGGTGCGGATTGCACTCCCCAAAAGGGATATTTTTTCGATGAAATTAAACCTTTTATATGCTACTAAAATATCTAAACCTCGAGACGAAATACACTGTATAGTGTGTAAAGTCTCGAGATTAGGATTTTACAAGCAGATACTAAGTGAAAATTTATCGGCAAAACACTTCCTTTTAGGGGTCGCACGTCTTTTTATCGGTTAATTCGAAAGAGTACTTACTTATAAATACCCGAGTAAAACACCCATGAAGCTTGCTTGCATAGTTTTAAAATTATCTCAAAGTGAAAATTGTATCCCCGCATTGATAAAAAAGTGAAAAAACGTTTTAATTAAAAATTCTTAAGGAATAGCCAAAAATATGTTATACATTATTTAAAGAACATACAGAAAGCTACATTTTGAACCCTTTTCAAGTTGGCTAAGACTTATGGGGCCATGAAAACAAAGAAAATCGAATTTTATTTTTTATTTTTTTCTGACTAATTTTCGCAAAAGTCGCACCTACAATTTACATTAAAAGAAAGCTAGTGATCACCACTGATAAAATAATCAAATTCTAAAGAGGTGGAGAATCGTAGGAAAATGGTTTTGAAAAAATGCGGGATGCGCGGGATTCATATTTAGAAAATTATATACTTTTTAGATACAGAAACTTCTTTTGGACTGTTCAGAACTTAAATAAGAACAATAAAAATGGATAATATAGATAAAAGGTCACATTTAAACCCTTTTTAGCGTGTAAAATAAAAACTGGTTATATAATTTTAGTTATTCTTTTTTTCTGAGCAAGTTCCGCTGAAGTAGCAGCTTCAACTAACATTAATATAACGCTCATACTCCCCACTACTATGTTAAGTTCGTTAAATTGGAGCAAGTGAGGTCACAAGTTGCCGTAATATAGTAACTCTTTAATGTTACACCGTTAAAAGGTGTAAAACGTTGAAATTAATTTTCCACATAAACATTTTCTAAAAAAAAAACTTATTTTGCATGTGATTCTGTCCTATATTGGATGTGAAGTGCCTTACAAAACGTTACAGGCTATTCATATTGAGAAATAAATATTACATCAAGTCTCCTTGCTTGTTCCTTGGCACAAAACAATAATATAAAGTTGGTTATGATTTCTATCACCTTGTAATGACATTGGAAAATATATATGGTTCTATAAAGAAGTCTTACTCGCATGTTATTTTAGTATAGATATTATAAAACGAACAATTCATGCATATAACGATGTTTTGATCACCACTAACTCTTAACCTGAACATTTTCGTGCTTTTAATATTTGCGTGTATGATGGAAACACAGGACAGTCTCTTTTTTAAATCATATTCTTTATTTACCTTTTCATTTTCACTTGTGGGTACTGAAGAAATAATAGGCGACACTGGAGCAGGAGGGTACAATAGGCCCCCTACCTATTTCGCCAACTGCTTTACTGCTTACCACAAAATATTATACAATTATAATGACAGTGATTAAAAAAAATACCACCGAAAAAACTGAAGAAAAAAACCAAAGTGAGTATGAACGTAAGTGGGCAAATTCCTTGCGATTCATTCATTCTCGTCTTCAAAAATATGTATATCCCGATTCCCGAGAAAGAATTATGTTCTGTACCTGCGTCAGATTTTCTTCTGCAAATTCAGCTTCGTCTTCAGTTTCGCTTTCATTTTCGCCTGTGATTATGTCGGGAGTATCAAGGAGAAGCATATCCCTAAACTGTTGTCGAATATGTATGCGTTTAATATAATTTTGTCGGTGATTTAGGCGAATTTCAGCCAAAACAGGATCAGATGACTGCAAAGCTCGGGTAAACAAATCTCTAATTCTCTTTCGCCTGGTCATCTTTCTAGTATGGTGCTCTCCGCTCTCGGTCACTGCGCCAAAACTTATTCCGCAGTTTGTTCCGAGAGCATGCTGACAGGTAAAGCTGAATTTTCAATAATGTCTTTCTCACGAATCAGTATCTTATGTATGGTGACTCTTATGTGTTGCAATCCATAAGTACTTACATATTTTTCTGCAATTTGTGTGCAGTAACTGCCAAACTTAGTACGTATATATTGATATATACTTATTGATGTAAGTCACAACTGAGAGCAACTAACAAATTGTGCACCCCATCTAGCAACCATTCTTCTAATCCTAAAATTTGGGAAACCTTGTGACGGTTCTTATCACTGAGAAGGATCCGTGCAGTATTACGGTCATTGGTCGTTCCCGCATTGACCTTGACGACATCGACTAACAATCCTAGTTGTTGCCTAATTTTTCTTTGGATCTCGGTTTTTTTAGCTTGGACGAGTTCTCCTTCTGCAGAGTTTTTCCGAACTCTCCAAGTTTGAACGTCTTTCTTGTAGAAAAGATGCAGAAAAAACTCTAAAACTCTGATTCAGCAGTGGAGAGGTGTTGTGATCCCATATTTAAGGGTGCCTTGATCGCATTTCCTGGATGCAACTAGTTCAAGGTTGTTAAAGTGTGAAGCTGTCACATCACAAATTGGGCATCTTAATTGTGAGTTTGTGTTTGTGATAACATTGAAAACTTTGCCATCTATCAAGCATAATGTTAGACGGGAGGTTGTCGTAATAAAAAAAGAACGGCCTAGGTTTTTTTTACCTCTATGTTACTTTTTCAGATAGTTTCCTTGTTGTATTGTATGTGAAATTGCATGTATAAAGTGACTGACTACTAATCCTGTCGAACTCCCAGGAAAAATAATTATAAGTAACAACTTCTTAATAAATTATTAATAACTAACAAATTGGTCATCCTATCTTGCAACCATTCCTCTAAATCCTATATTATAATATTGGATGTGAAGTGCCCTACAAAACGTTACAGGCTTGGGTTATTCATCCATATTACAATTTTCTGATCATCGCCAACTCTTAACCTGAACATTTTCGTGCTTTCAATATATTCGTTTATGATGGAAACACAAGATAGCCTCTTTCTTAAAATCGTAAAATTATTTATTTGCTCTTCTATTTATACTTGTGGGTGCAGAAGAAATAATAGGTGAGAGGAGGAGCAGCTGTCAAAATAGTCTTCTACCTATTTCGCTAACTGCTTGTGATAGTCATTGGTTATGTAAATCATTTTGAAACTTTTTCTTAACATTTTCATAAATATGTCATACTAGATGTTTCCCGCAACTTTATTTGCACAAAAATATATTATATAATATATTTTTGCATAAAAAGTAGCCACTAGCCTTTGTATACATACGGGCTACAGTCTACCTGTGTGCCAAATTTAGTTCAATTCCGTTCAGCCGCTTAAGCCAAACATGCAAATAAATAAACATACAAACAAACAAACTTACAAACTTTCGCAATTATGATATTAGTAAGATTGTTTATGCAATATAAACAATCTTAGTAATTAATCAATAGTAATTAACTTAGTAATCAATCTTAGTTAACAATAATAGTATTTCACTCATACACAGCGGCTACATATAGACTAGTGCTTTTACCTCTAAAAATGGTTAAAAGTAAAATAAATTTATAGTAGGATGAAACCCATTGTAAAAGGAAGAGAATATAACAAAAATAAAATGAAAAATAATTTACGGGCGATTTGAGGTCGGGAAGTGAAGGGGGTGAGTTTTTAAGGGTAGAAAACGGATTATCTTGATTTCCGGCAAAACTACAAGTCATATGGAAAAAAGGTAAATAGCAAAGTTGTAGGTAATAATAAGTTATACTTTTGTGTTTACACTCTTTTCACATAACCTCAAAATTTATGTGAAATATTCAAATAACCAAGTTTTTGGCTTTTTATTTTATTCTTGTACAAAACAAATTTTTTTTTCACGACATTTGGTGAAAAGGCAAGTATAGAATATGATGAAAAAACAGAGACTGTTCTGTGTTTCCATCATACACGCAAATATTAAAAGCGCGAAAATGTCTGAACATGTTTTGATCACCACTAACTCTTAACCTGATTTAAGAGTTAGTGGTGATCAAAACATTGTTATATGAATGAATAGCCTGTAACGTTTTGTAAGGCAATATAGGAAAGAATCGCATGCAAAAAAAAAGTATTATTTTCAGAAAATGCTTTTGTGGAAAATCAATTTCAACGTTTTACACCTTTTAACGGTGTCATCAATCAATCAACCAAATCATTTATTTGCTAGGAATATGGTACAATAAGGCAACTTACATTTCCACGTATTCTACTACATGCATAGTGTGCAAATAGGTAAATGTTATTTATTTTAATTAGTCATGAATTTTAAGTGATTAGCTAATAATATAAAATTGTCAAGAAAAAAAAAGTAACAAATGTCAATACATAACGATTACAATTCAATAATTAATACATTACAAACAATGGATACAAACATTTGTTTAACAATCAGAAACAAAATAGAATCAATGCATTTAAGTCAGGAAAATAATATTATGGTCTATATAATGTCAAATTTCAAAACAGAATAATTACAATGTCACATTACTTTTAATATACAATAGTTAGGTACAAGTGATATGATTATTATCAATGGAAAAATTACATTATGTTTATAATTCAATATTTTTGTCGTCGAAGAATTTATTAATTCAATAATACATTTTGATGAGGAGCCAGGTGTTTAGTTCACTTATATATCTTTGTGTTGTTAGTCCTTTAAAATAGTAAGGTAGTTTGTTAAAGATGCGAACGGCCATACAGTACGCATTTCTGCTAAAGATGTTAATTCTTTGGTAAGGAATAACTAGCTTATGTTCATCTCTTTTAATAGCTAAGCTACACTTTTAAGTAAAGAAGCGATCTATATTTTTATATACAAAAACACACATTTCAAAAATATACTGACAAGGCAATGGTAGTATTTTAAGATATTACGGCAACTTGTGAGCTCATTTGCTCCAATTTAAAGAACTTAGCATAGTAGTGGCGTGTATTGGATTTATATCAATGTTAGTTGAAGCTGCTACTTCAGCGGAACGCTCGGAAAAAAATAATAACTAAAATTGTATAACCAGTTTTTATTGTACACGCTAAAATGGGTTGAAATGTGACATTTTATCTATTTTTTATTGTTTTTATTCAAGTTCTGAACAGTCCAAAAGAAGTTTCTGTATCGAAAAAGTATATAATTTTCTAAAGATGAATCCCGCGAATCCCGCATCTTTTCAAAACCATTTTTCTACGATTCTCCACCTCTTTAGAATTTGATTATTTTATCAGTGGTAGTGGTAATCACTAGCTTCCTTTTAATGTAAATTCTAGGTGCGACTTTTGCGAAAATTAGTCAGAAAAAAATAAAAACTAAAATTCGATTTTCTTTGTTTTTATGGCCCCCATAAGTCATAGCCGACTTGAAAAGGGTTCAAAATGTAGCTTTCTGTATGTTATTTAAATAATGTATAACATATTTTTGGCTATTCCTTAAGAATTTTTAATTAAAACGTTTTTTCACTTTTTTACCAATGCGGGATACGAATTTTTACTTTGAGATAATTATAACTATGCAAGCGAGCTTCATGGGTGTTTTACTCGGGTATTTATAACTAAGCACTCTTTCGAATTAACCGATAAAAAGACGTTGTCCGATTTTTGATCGAGATTGAACACTGTGGGTAGCGAGTCGCTACCGTCATCCCGCTGATTTACAAGCAATCGAAATTCGAACATATTTAGTTTTGGTTGCTTCCTAACGTTGAATAAAATCTGATAAATAATTTTATTTATTTAGTTTTTGTTCTGTTATTAATTTTGGTAAAACATTTCTGTAATGAAAAATGCAGTATAGTCTTAAACATTCTAAAGGCATCGAAAGCGTCTTCTGAAAGAAGAATGTTGTTTGATGGTTGTATTGTTGACATACCAACAGATATTGGCGGACATCCGGATGGATGGACAGATAGACTTTGGTTTCTATAAGTTTAACACAGAAAACTCTTAAGTTTCACACAGCTAAACAAGCAACACATTGATAAAATTGAAATGTTAAATAAAGTAATATTATTTTGTTTTTAAATTTATTTTTTGTCGTCGTCCTGTGGAAGAAACTTGTCGAATTGCTATCGCATCGTCACGACACAGAACGTAACAGTGTGGATATTTCTATTACGCGGCCTCCCGGTTTTAGAACAATCTTTCACTTCCTCTTGGAGCGCTAAAAACAAAGAAAAAATCGTTTGTTTAGTCGTCATTACAGTAGTCACCTACATAGTAGGTGTAGATGTAGTTCTAGGTGTAGTAACCTATTCTTAGAACTACTAGAGTACCTACAACTACACCTAATACCTAGTAGTTGAAGGAAGTCGGTGTAGGTAGTAGTTAGTGGTAGTAGGTGTAGATATAGTTGTAGATGTAGATGTAGTTGTTTGTATTTATTAATTTTGACCCGCTAATAGTTCAGACAGAACAAGTCTGTCGGTATCAGACTGTTCTAATATAAGTATAAGTAAATTCCTTCCGATCGACAGCACCAAATTATATAAATATATTATTTTATTATCTGACCAAATTTTGTGTAGAAAAAGGTACAAGTATAGGTTAGGTTGTAGTAGTAGGTAGTGGGTGTATGTTGGTGTAGATAGTACGTGTAGTTTTAAGTGTTGATATATGTAGTATGTGCAGATTTAGGAAGTAGGTGTAGGTGTAGATGTAGTCGTAGGTGCAGTTATCTACCCCTAGTATTACTAGAGTACCTACAACTTCTCTTACTACCTAGTAGGGGTAGGTTGTAGGTGTAGGTGCAGTTGTAGGAAGTATGTGTACATGTTGTTGTAGGCGTAGTTGTAAATGTAGTTGTTGGTAGTTATTTATTTGTCCCACTTCATAGTTAAGACAGAACAACGTCTGTCGGGATCAGAAAGTTCTAATATAAGTAAAAAGAAATACCTTCCAATTGACATCACCAGATTATAGGTAAAGGTAAATAATTTGTTTATAATTCTTGATTGTTATCTGGATAAGATTTGTGTAGAGAAAGTTACAAGTATGAGTGTTAACCTACAGGTTGTAAAGTTAGGTAGTGGGTCCATCGAGCCGTTTAAGCTGTAAGACATGCCAAAAACATACATACATATACCCACATACAAATCACATACCTACACACATACGCTCAAAAAGTATAACACTAAAGGGCCATACTGACTATCCAGTCTGCAAGCTCAAGGCCGCGGATTTGAAGGCAAAATTTTTAAATGATTGACAATATTGACACTAATGACGGCTATTAGTACCGGTGCTGGATTTGCTGGAAGCGCCGTGAGTATGGCCCTTTAGTGAGTGTCCGATAATAATAAATTATATAAAAACTTACCACCACAATTGATACTTTTTATAACTAGACTGTGTCATCGAGTAATTATGTCATGTATTAAAGGTCACGACTATTGCTATTCTAAAATACAAAAAGTGATGTTATTTACATATCTTCTCATGTAGTTCTCTTTTCCTGTTCTTTTTTTAGTTTTTGATAGTGATTTCTTCTTCGTTTTATTTATTTTATTGCCCATTTTAAACTTACCAACTTTCTAAAGCACGCTGAAAAACCTAGCACAGGTCCGACGCTGGCAGGCGCCATCGACTGACTATCGGGCAGGCGAGGTTCAAGGTAGGTCCTAATACGCTGGACAATTTTAAAGCATTTTGGAATAACCATCAATTTATGAAATATATGACCCTATAGGATTTAATAAATTACTAAGTTATATTGAGTACTTCAAGATAAATCATTACATGTAAGAATTATCTTGTAAAAATAGTATTTTCCTATGAAGATATAGGATTAAGACTTTTATTTTGGGCTGTTTTCGGGAACTTATTTAATCGAGTGAAAAACATCTAATCGCGTAACAATGTAGTAAGTTATCTAGGCAATATCGTTAGTTAAATTGACTATTTTTTAAAAGGGTTTTCCTTATTTGTAAATACATAAACCATTATATAAAGTAAAACGGTTTCGCTCGCTTGCGCCTCGGTGAACCGCCTTAATGTCTGTTTCCATTAAATACTGAACATGCTAAACAAAAGCCTGGGACTATTTTATACTAAGATTTTTTTCATCAGCTCATTTTTTGTACAATCACATCATCTTTGACCAAGCCAAGGGCGAATCCCGACACTTAAAAACGAGGGATCCATGAGTCAACAAACATAATGACTAACTGGTTTTACAACTTTTAACTACCTATTATTTTTTAAGTATAGACTTAATGGCCTGCTGGAATGGAGGTTGCGCAAGCTTTTTTTTTCAAAGTGCAAGAAACTCTTGTGCATGTCCAAAAAACAATAAAATGCGCCATATTTGGCATGTAAATAATCGATTTAGCGTGGAGACGTGTTACTTCCCCACGTGTCTGACTTGCAGCAATAACCATATAAGTATTACTTTCGTCTTGTCTATTTATTTTAATTTTTATACTCGTAGTAGGTGTGCACTCCGTAGATTATGATATTTTTTGTACATAGACTCAGGCCATTTAATGCCCCTTTTGTCACTGCACTCCATTTTCAAAAAGAATGTTACGACTCAATGCAATGTCTGCTTTCCATTGGATTCAGACAGCAAAAGTTGAAACAAAAGGCAATACAACATGAGCTTGTTTATATTTCGCGTAAGAATCCATTCAAAGTCATCCACTTTCGACAAAATTACATATGATCAAGCTAGTTTTATCCTTGGTCAACGTTCATTTAGATGACCTTGACGAATTAGGGCTCAGGTTATTTACATATTAGATAGAGGCCAAGGACATAATTATTCATTCCTAATTTCTAAAGCCTTTAGTGCCGAGATAAGAGTCTGATACATGCCGTATCCCAGCTTCTATCTACCTGTCTACTGTCTAGTCTTAAGAACATTTGCTTGAATACCTGCGCTATGTGCATGCAAAAGTTTATGGTTCCAGGAAATAACATTCGGGGATGTTAAATGACTACACACGCCACGCGGTTTGCTATCAATAAATCAGAAGCCCAATTCCATTATTTTTCAGAACAACAGTGACGTACATTTTTGCTTCCAAAAAATAAGAAATGGTATGTACATTTTAAAATTCTATATCATTTTTGCTTTTATCGGTATATTTTGAGATACATAGGTTTGAAGTATATACATGATATTAGAGAACATAACGTAGTTTTCAAATATATCATAGTTTTTATTATGAAGTAGACATTAAATAGAGTATATTATGCTTGATAAGCGTTTGCCGCCGTCCATGTACACCAGGAACACCAGAATGGCAATGTGTTCCTAATCTTTATTTAAAACCCCAAACCTCTGCTTCAGCCTCCGGTATCATCTATCACTCGGTGAAACACAACGCAAGCGTTATTTTACGCCGATTTACTATGAGAGCGTGCTATTTCTCCAGTCGATCCGGCCCATTGGTGCTAAATGGCTCTCCCACGATCATTTTATGCGGCCAATCATGGCTTATGGTAATACACCGATGTTCACACCATGCTAATACTAAAAGGGTGACAGACACGCGAGTAAGTACGCGTAGGTACTTAAAAACCGTCGCGCAACCTCGTCAGCGATCCAACAAATATGAAATCTTTCTTTTTAGGCTGAAAGATTCGGGCTACGAGACTGCGAGCCACGGGCTTTCGTAATGTTATGTTTTTATCAATTATTTTAGTTCTCGTGAATCTTATTCGCATGAACAAACTAGCATATGTTCACGAAAATGCCAAGTTTATACGTAAGGATTTATAAAATCATAAGCGCTAAAATAAGGTGATAACGTCAACAAAAAAAAAAAAATACATTACATCTTCTGTTGACGACGAGACATCGCAAATGTGAGCAAGCTTCACGTGTGTCAGCGACGTCGATCAAAGTTCGCGATCTATAAACCCGCGTATGTTACGTATGTCTGTAACCCCCTTTAGACTTGAGCACTAGACGGTACTCGGTAGACAACTAGACATGTGAGTCTAGCTTCGTCGTCGTAAATACTATAATTAGTTGTCAGACTTCCGCCCCCACACACCAAATGTAGAGCACGTGCAACAAAAGCTAAACTTCGAAAGGCCAAATACAAATTCGTTATTTAATCTTAAATATTTAATTTCAAGTTTATTTTTATTTGACATTAGTGACCTACAGCGTTAGCCTTATAAAGGGATAATGAGACTCCTTCACAAAATTGGAACCATGGATGGCAGCCCGCAGCGTTGCTGTCAAGCCTGGTATACATCGACATTGGCTTAAAGACAACTTTCCCTTTCATATTATGATATTAATTAAGCTCTACTGGTTGAACGGTCGATAAATTGATAAAAAAAGTCAGCTGACGGCTATCATTCATTTATTTCATTTTTGACACTTGACCAGTGACCAGCAGTGGTATAACGGCCGAGTCGAATACTGGAACGATAGTTAAATTAAGTGAAGCTCAACTCCGAAGCGAGCGTCAGTGACGCCGCGGTGGTGAAACGCATCACTGTCGCCGTCCCATACAATTCATTGCCGTCAGCCGTGGCGTCACTGACGCTCGCTTGGAAAGGCTACCTTTAAGCCACACGCTGTCCTTATCCACAGGATAAGTATGAGTAAGCCCTAGCAGATAGCGACATCCTGTGAATAAGAGGGCTAAATCTTAATTTTGATTATTCAGTATTCGGCCGTAAGTCACTTATTAGTCGTGTTTAAGAGTTACTCTATTTCTACAATCTATCCATCATATTCTTTCGTATTCGAGTGTTATCCACCGCCACAAGTCACCATTTCTTACATCTACCCATCACACTGGACGGCTCCTGGGCCCTGGCAGGTGAGCGAGGTCAAGGCCCCCTAACGGCCACGCACACCGTCATACGCTCCTAAAACCGGACATTCTTATGTGCAGTTACTTGTATACCCGATATTGGCGCGCGGATTATTCCAACGCCTTTGGATAATTTATAAATCTGTATAGTGCGATTCAAATGAGAATAGGATCGAGTCGGCGCCATATTGTTTCAAATTTAGACTGTTATGAATTATGATAGTCAAATTTATGTTTAGTTAATTGATTACTATTTAACGTTTTTATTTAAATTCGATGCACGACTATTAATATTTATAAGCACTTAGGTTTTTCAGAAAATCGCACTTTTCAAGTGATATTTGACAGAAAACGGTCATTGACGTTCCTATTCTCATTTGAAACGCGTAATACTCAGTTTCAAATTCTTCTTATTTCATTGTCAGTTAAGCTCTGTATTTCAGTTTCCTTACAAATATGAAAGTATTTAAATTGCAAATCCGCTATTCTCTACTATAGGTACATGCCAATTTCCTATGCATCTAAAGATCATTCTTCGGATTTCATTAACATTCAACGTAATTCGTGAAATAATCGAAATGAAAGGTCGTTTCTGAGTACTTAACTAAGTGTTTGCATATTTAAATACCTAATTAGCTATGGCATAATATTCATAATTCCAAAAATCCAGTACCTACTCAATCACAGACACGAATCATGTTCCAATCAAAATGACACGCTTTTGCGCACATATGAATTCGACCTCTTTCGAACCCCAACGATTGAAACCTATAGCTGACTCTTTTGAAGTACGGGGATTATGATGAATTGCTATTCATCATAATCCCCGTACGCGTAATGAGGAGATAAAATATTTAATTACCTATCAGGTATAGAATTACAGCCGGCAACAGTTTCCAATGCCAATGTAGCGCAGAGGTCGCTGGAACCTTTGAGCGACGTTTGTTTACGTTTTTTTTGTCAATGATAAAATGCGAATACTTATCTGGGGGCACGGAAGGTCGGAAGTGCCCCCGCCAAGAGGAGCTAAGCGAAGCGCAAGGGCACTACCAGACCACCTTTTCTCGAAGCGTTTCGTCGTTTTTTTGAACCCTCATAACTTGGGTTTGGATTAGACCAGATAAATGAAATTTTTTAGGATACTCGTATGTACTACTACTGGGAAGTAGCAGACTAATTATTAAACATGTAAAGTTTTTATTGCATAGTTCTTATACTTTAAATTTTATTGATATCTAAAAACGCCTTATTTCGTCCCTGACTGACCGATGATCAACAAAATTATAGGGTACTTCCGAATGTCCTAAAAAGCTGAAATTTGGTATGTAAGCTAGGTCTAGCACATAAACAACATAAAAATTACCAAACTTGGGACTTTTATCCTCCTAACCCTTAAACTACGGGATGAAAATTTGTAAGAGAATTACCTACGCAAATTTTTACTCGAGGTCTGAAAATTATCGTAGGAATCCGTGTTACAAATAGTTCCAATAAAACAAAAAAATATGTATGTTGTTATGACAATATTGGCCGTTTCGTTCCCACAAGAATAGTATAAAAGAAAAACAGTCTGTAAATTTTTCAACTTACGCCCAAGAGAAATGGGCGAATGGACGAAATGGTCAGGCAACATAACTTGACTAAGGTGTAGAGTTTGTAAAGTAAGGCTTGTAGAGTTAAGGCGTTAGAGTCAGAAGCATGGTTTTACATGAGATCAGAGGGGCAATTCTGCTAAAAAAAACCTGCACTAATACAATTACAATCAAATCCCGACACGCTAAAACTCTCAAACAGTTTTTATGAACGTTAAACTAATGTGAAACGCGCTCTGATTGGTCGAAACGTCATAAAATCCGTTCATGATAACATGTCGCTACACTTTCAATCCAAAGTAAAATTAAGTCTACTTTAAATACGAGAATTGAGCTTTTTAACAGTGCGAGTTTATATGGTATCGTCTTTGCATCACTTTACATGAAAATGTTTTTGACGGGATACTAGCGACAGCATCTACTGTTTAGCATATCGGAGAAGAACCCTCCATTTCGAAAAGGGAGGTACTGCTTCCTTAAAGGGAAATACCCACATGCACACCAGGAAAAATCTAATAGCAATACTGGTAAAATACCACTATCATGACTCATGATGAGTAATAGAATATAAATGTAAGATACCAGTGGTGAATACTGGTTTTCCTTCATAGGGAAGCCCTAGCCAGTAATAGGTAGGGATTTGGACGAGGATCTTCAAAATGTAAGTGGTAAGTGAAACCGATAGAAATGGAGTTATGAAGCCCACGCCACTGTAAGAGATTATAAGCGTTTTATTTTCCAACAGAAGTAAGCATACTCGATACTTAAGTGAAAACTGGTCACATGACATAAGTATGTACTATGTTCCTGTTAGTCTAAAGTGGCCACATGTGGATTGTATTATGAAACAGCATCTATTCAATTTCAATAGATAATGTTTCATAATTAGATTCACTCAATGTGGTCAATTTAGACCTGTTACTCATCGAAGTGCAGCCTAGTACAACTTCTTTAAAACTCAATATTATTATGTCCCAACATTAGTTCTGAAACTCGTTTCAACTGTTACTAATTCATTAATTTTAGCACATTAGCTGGGTAAATGCGTTTTGTAATTAGTGGTTTTTATAGCTTTTCAAGTATTTGAAACTTAAAGACTTTGTTAATTTCCTATTCTGGCAAAACCACTAAGAAACTTGTCTTTTTTTTTTATTTGATAGTAGTAAGATTTTTATTAAGAGATACTGGATTTCATCATCTTTTTTATGTCTTTACTGCAGGGTCTCAATTTTATATTGCTTGCTCACTTTGGGGAGAGACCTCAAAGTGAGCAAGCAGTATAAAATTTATTATTTTGTCTAGCTATCATGGTTCATACCAAAAATGTATAATACTAGAAAAAAACAAGAGGAATGTGTTGATAGTTTTTTTTTTTAAGTTAAAGGAATATAGAATTTATTTACTTACAGAGTTCAAAAGTATTTAGAACCATGAAGTAAATTTAAATTAAAGTAACCATTAGAACTTCTTAAGTTATTGTATAGATTATTTCAACAGTTGCTGCATGTTTTTGAATGATAACTAATACTAAGTATAATATCATATTTATGTCACTGTCCCTGGAGGCAATCGCAATGGCTATGAACATATTCGAAAAAAAATGTTTTAAGGGGCGTACTTTAAATTCTTAGTGAACTTTAAAACCTGAACCAGATTCATAAGCTTATTAACTAACTCCGAAAATGTTAAGTAATTAAATTTTTTACATAAAAAGAGTTATTATTTTATCAACAACATAAACATAGTACGCCAAAAATATAAATAAAATAATTTATTCAGGACTTACCATGACAATAATTGGAATCTGTAGATTGAATTCTGGTGAAACAAAATCGATATGGTGCCGTATAATTTTATTGGTGGCGGAGAAATAAGTATTTTCTACACATAATGAGACTCATATATTTTTATTATCACTAATAAAACATTTTTTAAATATTAATTTCGATCTGAGTGAATGCCACCACCACCCAATCCAATGACATATTTTACATTATGACAATTGACAGATGCTATTGACAACAGCTGTCATTCATGACATTTAATTTTTTTTAATTTATTGATGGCGTTACGGCAAATCATTTGCCAGTGTCAAGTTAAAATAGAACTCTCGTAACTATATAATCTCCACTAGATAGGACGAGAGTTCACTACAAAAATTTGTATTTTTGTATGTTTGTAATGAATAAACTCAAAAACTAAGATGCCCATTTCAAAAATTTTTTCACCACTATAAAGCTAGCTAAAAAGCTAAAATATCTTTCATCGCATGGGCTGCGGAAACTATTGATGATAGAACAAAAGTATGTTCTACAATATTAAAGAACATCTATAAATCCATCCATCCATCCATCCTCACAAACTTTCACAGTTATAATATTAGTAGGATGGATGGATGGATATTTGTTACTCTTAAAAACTACTGAACGGATTTTGATGAAATTTGATATGGTAGTAGCTTGAGCTCTAGATTAAAAGATTGGTTACTTTTTATCTCGAAAAAATACAGTGTTCTTGTCGGATACCGAATACCTACTTACTGTATTTAACTATTTACGCGGGCGGAGCCGTGGGCAACAAAGTAACAACGCCTTACTGATTCATCAACGCCGAGCCAAAACTACTGAAGCTATAAACGTAATAATTGGACCGTGGCTTACTTTTGTGAAGTATAGGCGCACTAAGAAGGGATTTTGCTAAATTCACCCCCTAAAGGGGTAAAAAGGGGTTGATATCAACGTTTGTATGTAACTTTTTTGTTTGTCGTCATATCTTTTTGAAATTTCGTAAGTTTGGTCTTTGGCATGATTAACTACAACTCTAATCCAATATTTTCTTAAATTCGATCTTTTAAGGGGTAAAAAGGGATACTAAACTTTGTATGGGGAAAACATATTAAATGAGCGTTTAATCTTGAAACTTTGTGAATGTAGTCTTAAAAGAAAATAAGTAAACGTGTATTGTATTATTCTTCTATATTCAACTCCCAAAGGGTTGAACGGGGCCGGGGTATTAATGTAATTTTTTCATCCACACCGAGGCAAAACTACTGAAGATAGAAAGAAACGTAATATTTAAACCGTGGCTTCCTTTTGTAACATATTTATTAAGAACTAAGAAGGGATTTTGCGAAATTCACCCCGAAAAGGGGGCTATCAACATTTGTATGTAACTTTTTTGTTTGTGGTCTGATCTGTTTGGGATATTGCTCTTTAACATGATTTACTAAGATTCTTATTCAAAATTTTCTAAAATTCTATGTTTTAAGGGGTAAGAAGGGGTACTAAACTCTGTCCCCCTTACTAATAATCGCTGCATAAGCTTGGTATAACTAATACAGTGTTTTGTCTCCTTCTATCGAATTAAAAATGTCACTTGTGTGACGGGAACAAAACACTGTATTAGTTATACCAAGCTTATACAGCGTTTATTAGTAAGGGGTTGTATGGATATTTTTTTAAATGAGTATTTAGGCTTCGAACTTTGTAAATGTAGTCCTAAAATAAGATAATTAAACATATGTTTCATGATTTTTCGATATTCAACCCCTAAAGGGATGAACGTAAAAACGTAAATAAAATGAATGTATTTTTTTATAGTCAGACACATGCTTGACCATTTTACTATAATAAATAATAATATGCGTTGTATATTCTGGAATGGTTCCTTCAAGCTCTTTATTTTGATACGAAACACCTTTAGGTACTCCGGTTAATTTAGACAATTGAAAGAACAAAAATTCCGACAGAACCAAAAATTGGTGGAGACCTTGGGTTTGCCCTAATATATAAAAATATTAAAGTCCCCATAAATTCCATGTGAGCTTACAAAGTTATGCGGGGTCAAAGGTTAACTTTCAGGTTTTTTTGGGTTTTCTCGAAAACGGTAAGTTTTATCAAAAAAATACTTCAGACCAAAGTTGTAGATCTCAAAATTATCTACAAAAATGGTTTTTATGTTTTTTTCCCTAACTGTCACCATTACTGAGATATCTAGTGCGCTCTAGTGCGAGGTGGACTTACTTTTGAAGTACTGGCTTGTTCATACTCGCGTTGTCTTTTTGCTGTTTGAACGCGCTAATCTCAGGAACTACTGGTTCAAATTGAAAATATATTTTTGTGTTGGATACTCCATTTATCGAGGAAGGCTTGAGGTTATATAACATCACGCTGTGACTAATGGGAGCGAAGAATCAGTGGAAAATGTGGAAAAAACGGGAAAAATTATTCATCTTTGAGGGCTTCCGTTGTTTGTTTGAAGGCGCTCATCTAAGGAACTTGATCGATTTGAAAAAATATTTTTGTGTTGGATAGTCCATTTGTCGAGGAAGGCTTTAAGCTATATTACATTAACCTGCGATCAATAGGAACGAAGCACCAGTAAACAATTTTGCAAAAACGGGATAAATTATTCATATTGGAAGAATTTTAATGATTTTTTTGTGTTTGTTCAAGTGGATTCGATAATGGTTTATACTTGCAATTGGACCCGGTAGGTGGCGCTGCTGTCAATACGTTAACAAAAATTCTAAGGCGGTACGAAGTTCGCCGGGACAGCTAGTATGTATACAGGATGTCCCAGAAGTCGACGTCGTCCCTTCGAAGGCTGTTAGACCAGCTCATGACTCACCAGAATATCGTAATATGACCTTAGTAAAAAATCTTTAGTTTTCGAGATATTGGCACTTTTAATAAATTTTAAAAAAATGCACCTCATGTCAGTTTTTAGACTGCCGCAATTACAATTTCCCGTATTGTGGGATACAAATTAGTATTACGGAATCCTGACCAGTTCTGCTATTGACCACGGTTATAAACGATGCTAATAGAGTTTGAACTTTGTAGAAAAAAAGGAAACTTTTCCCTAATCGTGATTTCAAAAACATTTTCTCCTAACTTTCACTATCCATACTGGAAAAAAATACACCACACTAACCTGGGTTGTTACTTTAAAAAGTTGCTCATTTTATGTACTTTTCGAAATAGTAAAATAGTTGCTATTAAGCTACATCAAAAAATTTTTTTTGCTATTTTAAGTGCACAGTGAACACATTTTGAATGTTTTTCTTTAGTTAGAATTTCGAACAAAAACACTCGTTATATTGAAATTACCCAGATGTTTACTTAAAAATTGCACGTTGAAGCGTAAGATGCTTACTAAACTTAAAAACTAAACAGAATACAAGGATTTTTTTTAAACTGTAAGGAGAAATGCAAAGAAGGAGAACACATTAATAATATCATTTAATGAGTTAGACTCATTAGAGTGAGAGAATAGGTGACGCCACGCACGTCTTTTGTTTGTTCTATACATGAGTTTATTTATTAGTTACTAGTACGTTACCTATTGATGTGCATCGTTTTGTTGTTTTCTTACTTTTAACGGATTTTGCATTGTTATTTGGACTTCTTTTGCCTAGTAACTCGGACTTAAATGACAGTTCTTTACTGTCTCCAAGCACAATGTGCAGTAAAGAACTGACCTGGCTCTCTTCTGGACTTTTATGTTTCTGTGATACGCGTCTTACTACCAGTCATTATGGCGTATACTATACATCAGTATGCTAACCTGCATTACATTTACGGGGAATACAGAGGCAACGGTGCTGCTGCAGCTTATCTGTATCGTGAAAGGTTAAGGTACTCAAGTCCAGATTACAATGCAAAATCCGTTAAAAGTAAGAAAACAACAAAACGATGCACATCAATAGCATAACGTACTATTAACTAATAAACAAACTCATGTAAAGAACAAACAAAAGACGTGCGTGGCGTCACCTATTCTCTCACTCTAATGAGTCTAACTCATTAAATGATATTATTAATGTGTTCTCCTTCTTTGCATTTCTCCTTACAGTTTAAAAAAAACTTTGTATTCTGTTTAGTTTCTAAGTTTAGTAAGCATCTTACACTTCAAAGGACAATTTTTAAGTAAACATCTGGGTAATTTCAATGTAACGAGTGTTTTTGTTCGAAATTCTAACTAAAGAAAAACATTCAAAATGTGTTCTCTGTGCACTTAAAATAGCAAAAAAAAATTTTTGACGTACCTTAATAGCAACTATTTTACTATTTCGAAAACTACATAAAATGAGCAACTTTTTAAAGTAACAACCCAGGTTAGTGTGGTGTATTTTTTGTTTAGTATGGATAATGAAAGTTAGGAGAAAAAGTTTTTAAAATCATGATTAGGGAAAAGTTTTCTTTCTTTTCTACAAAGTTCAAACTCTATTAGCTTTGTTTATAACCGTGGTCAATAGCAGAACTGGTCAGGATTCCGCAATACAAATTTGTATCCCACAATACGGGAAATTGTAGTTGCGGCAGTCTAAAAACTGACATGAGGTGTAATTTTTAATAAATTATTAAAAGTACCAATATCTCGAAAACTAAAGATTTTTTACTAAGGTCATATTACGATATTCTGATGAGTCATGAGCTGGTCTATCAGCCTTCGACGGGACGACGTCGACTTCTGGGACATCCTGTATATGTAGCAAATATGTGCATATTATGTAGAACACGATACTTACAATCACGATATCTCAGGAACGGTGATACTTAGAGAAAAAATTATAAGGACCATTTTTGTAGACAATTTTGAGATATACAATTTCAGTCTGCGGTATTAATTAATGATAAAACTTAACGTTTTTGAAAAACCCCAAAAGACCTGAAATGTTGACCTTAGACCCCACATAACTTTATTAACTCACATGGGATTCATGGGGACTTTTAAATTTTTATATTTTAGGGTAAGCCCAAGATCTCCACCAAAATTTGGCTCTGTCGGAATTTTTGTTCTTTGACCTCTATTTTCATGTCTAAATTGCCCGGAGTACTTCAGCTGCAGCCAGGTAGTAAACAGCCAAAATCATTATCCTTCCTCTTGCCTTCGTCGTAGTCAGGTAAAAATTCACAGATTTCGTGCCTCACACGACTATCGAGCACATCGGAAATGAATCTACGGAATCCGAAAAAATATTGTTATTGAGCGACGAGACACTCGGAATGTTAGGAAAAGGTGACAAAATTATACGACAACGTTAAATCATATTATTTTATACTTAGACTAGCTTTTGGCCGCGACTTCGTACGCGTAGATATTGAGGTGACTAATTTCCTGTTATTTTTAGAAAGATACATTAATTATGCTAAAAATAAATTAAATTAAATGGTAAATGGATTAGGATCGTTTTATTATTATTATTATTATGCTATTGAAGGACCTCTTTATATACAACATTAACAGACTATATTTAAAGTACTGCTCAAATAAACTCCACCACAACTTCCATATATTTTCCTAATAAAAATATTATTCTGTACTGTACTGTACTGGTCAAATGTGTCCAATATCAATATTAACTTTTAACAAAATAAATGTTTTATTTATGTAGCCCTGGGTTTTTATTGCCTCGCAGTAGGTATGAAAAGTAGAGTATGCACCTCTGGGATAAAGCCTGTCTTCGTCTTGGGCAGCTTGAACCCCTCGCTTCACTCAGGACTCTACATAACTCCCTCGCTTCACTCGGGAGTTAAGTTTTAACTACCTCGCTACGCTCGGGAGTTAACTCTAGAGTCCCTCGTTACGCTCAGGGTCCAATATGCTGCCCGTGACGTAAGACACTGCTTTATCCCCTTGGTGCATAATTTACTATTATGCCAATTTTCTGAGAGGTATTTCCCCAAATAAGCATTTTATAACTGTGGACCTAATATACAATCACCAGTGATGATAATTATTACATACTATTATATTTAATTTAATTATCTATTGTAGTAGTCGGTGGAAAAAAGTAGGTAGCAATATGCATTAATTAATATAATATTATAGTGATGATGATGATCACGAATATAATTTTGCCAATAGCAAAATTTCAAAGGTTATATTGGTAAATATTGGCGCACAAAACGGATAAGTGCCTATTGATCCTAATTAATGTTGGTGTTTCGTATGATAATGGTGGTGATGATGATGATTACTGTAATTAACAAAGTGGTATAATATATGCTTGCAGTTCTTTAAATAACGATAAGGAGTCAGGAGTTATGCTCATTACTCTTGGATCCAGGTATACCTTGGTGCAAAATCTTACTTTTGGTAGCATATGCTTGGACTACGTCAGAAAAAATTGAAATCGCCATATGTGTCCATATAAATTTCGAGGAGTTCCCTCGATTCCTCATGGATCCTATCATCATGTCACCACTTTGAGGTTAAAAGGACCGATTTGGCATTTTACACTCTACATCAAAAATATAAATTTATAATCGGTCCACAGACGGTGCTCAATCTTTGAAAAGTGAAAACACAAGTATAATTGACTCCCTTTTTGGAAGTCGGTTAAAAAATCTCGTATCATAGTGTTCGGGGACACTGCACTCGTCCGAAACGGCTTGACCGATTCTTATGATTTTTTTTGCACATTCGGTAGGTCTAAAAATCAGTAATAATCTATTTTTTATAAATTATGGCAAAACAATGTTTGCCGGGTCAGCTAGTAGAAGATCATAAAATTAATAGATTACATAAGTATCCTCGACATAACACGTATGAACAAGCAAATTGCAAAATTTCTACACGCGTATCGAAGTTTGAATAATTGTAGCCGTGACGCATAAGTATGTAGTACCTGGGATCCCGAACTTTGCCCGGTGATTTTGTAGAACAATAAAAAATTAAAATGAATAAAAAAAAAGAAATACCTATGAAGAAAAAGAAACAATGAGAATCACAAAAATATTTATCTTACCGGGATTCGAACTCACATTCTGAATTTCCAAACAATGCAAAAACTATACGTAGGCATGCACACCAAGCTGCCAATCATACTGACGTAAGAAAGTCGAAATTATTGATAGGTATTATATTGTTGCACGTCAAAATAAAAAAAACATATATTGCTTAAAAATACGCAGTTTCTAAGGGATAAGACCTAGTTAGATCGATTTTTCACACCCAAAACTCACTAGGTACATACTAAATTTCATGTAAATACTTGTAGCCGTTGTTGAGATTCTGAATATAAACATACAAGATAGTCTCGTTTAAAGCATAAAATATTATTTTTTTTGTTTCAAAAGGTTAGGCTACAGGGCAAACCTTAACCCGATCGTATTTGTTTTAGGCTCAAATTGTAGCCAACTTAACTGTCCAGAGGAGTTTTTCTCAAATTTTTGATATCACTCTTCGTTACTAAAATATCGAGCGCCAAAATCAAAAATTCGGAAAAAAAATATTTTTTTTTTCACTATTTTGGCCTTAACTTTTTTAGTTTTTGACTTTCTCGAAAAATTATTTTCGCACCTTATAGATCTCGTGAATACGCATATTTTATGAATATTTTTTATTATCATATCTTTACAATTCTCCGAGATATGAGGGAATCGCACTTTTTCGTGAATTCAGCCCCTGTACTGAAGCGATCGAAAAAACATTTCCAATGTCAAAAGGGTTTCGTTTCCATTTAATAATTCATTACACCAACTAGTATATCATAATATATGATATGACTTGAAGATTTAGAAATACGGTGTTGAAAATATTATTTTCAACACCGTATTTCTAAATCGTCAAGTCTAAAGTCTAGTCAAAGTCCAAATGAATGGTTAGTGCAGTCAATGAGCCAAGTCAGTCGATTCAGTTATGTGGCAGAAGGTTTACTAAAAGTTTCTAGGCCCCTGGGGAGTTTTGAAGAGCACACAAAGTTGCATGTTTTTGAAGTTGTACGGATTGCCACGTACTTGTGCACGTTATCGATAATAATTAATGATTGAAATTATATCAAAATTGCACATTGAGAACCAAAATAACACTAATTTATGAAGGATATTATATAAAAACAACAACGTCACACATTGAATTCCCGGAAAAACTCATTTGTTGATGTTGTTGAAAAGTTTATCCTTTCTGGTAAAAGACAGACAAAGAGACAGACTGGAGAAAAAAAGACTTATTATTTTTATGTTAAATAGTTCGTCCCAATCATTACATAGTTTATCATGTTTAAAAAATTTGGAAAATACCCTATTAGGCCCATGCTCAACTATAATATTCTTATAATACTCATTTCTCATTCACTATTAAAATGTGGAAGCTATAATAGTTATTGACATCCCCTTTAATTACAAACGGATAGGTAGAGTCTAGAGAATATTATTAAACAAGGCCGTGTTAGTGTGCTAACACTGCTAACTTGAAATGTGTGAAACCGTAGACTATTGCCATGAGCCTTCAATAAAGTACATCCTATACGAGTATTATTTATTATTAATGTATTTAATAAGACTGTAAAGTAACAAGTTGTTCGATGTTAGATGCTAAAAAAAGAATATAGGTATTTGCTGTTTATAATAGTATTGCTAAGAATCTACTAAGTATAGGCGTTTAAAAAAATATTATTTGTGCCTATTTCTTTTCATAATATAGTATTTTCTTATAAAATGTCTGAACTAATCGTGCCGATCAGTAAGTATTAGAACTAAGAACAATGAAATAAATAAACAAAACAGAATAGTGAAAATCCCAGCCAACTTACACAAAAACGCCTAACATTATTATCATATTTACAGATGACGATGAAAAGAAGTATAAACCCTTGCATAAAGTATACACGTTGTCAATGTTTTTCTTGGCTTTCATGGGAATGTATCCAAATAATAAATATGATCACATTAGAATAAAAACATCAGGTCAGTAGCCACTAGCCAGTACCTATTGTTCATAAAATATCCAAGTTTTGTTATAAGGGTTCCGTAATACTTGAGGAACCCTTATAGTTTCGCTCTGTCCGTCCATCTGTCTATCTGTCCGCGCTTCTAGCGTCGGTAATTATGAATATAAATGGACGAAATTTGGTATAACTATAGATTGTGTATAGATCTCAGATTTGGCATCATAAAATAAAATAATTTGAAATTCTAAGGGTGGCTCTCCATACATGTGAAGTGAGGATGTTTTTTTTTCTTTCTACCCCATCCTGTGGGGTATCGTTGAATAGGTATTTTAAAATAAAGGCAAGGTTTCATACATAACTTTTTTTATAAAGTAAACCATTTTCGAGTAATCGGCCTCCAATGTGATTTATAAGTTGGTCCCCTCTGGTATTTCTAGACTACAGTGGCGAGGGGTTCCTACAACTCCATTCCTATCGGCTTCCCTTGTCATTCACCTTTTGCAAGCCTTCATAGAAATCCCTACCTATTATACAGGCTCCGGCTTCCCTATGAAGGAGAAGCAGCCTTCGCCACTACTAGACTATAAGACTTAGAAACTTGTAATTTTCTATGCTGATAGACCATGCTAAAACTCTTTAGGAAAATTATTTTGAACCAAGTTGGACTGTAACTTTTGAAGTAATTTGAAAAAAACATATTACGCGTTTATAGTTACGGAACCCTCCAGGCATGTCCTGACATATCTTGGTTAGGTTATTTTATCTAGTAATTAAAACAATATTTTGAATGAGTACTTATAGCTAATAGCAACCCTATCTCAATGGGCAGCCCAACGCGTTCCAAGACGCATCACAGTCCTCACTTAGCGTATTAAAATGATTTGATGCTATTTATAAACCTCTTTGTTTGAAAATGTTAATAGCTGTTCTCATAACTTTGGCTGTGCCTGGCATTGTAATCATGGGCATGGACGCCAGAGACCGCTTCTACGAGAAGGATTACGAGAACATATCCCGGCAAATCATTGCGGTCGTGTCCATCATCTTTACATCTATCAAGGTATTAATAAAATAAATAATAAATAAAATTAAAAAAACCCGACTGCAAAAAAAAAAAAAGTCAGAATACCTAAGCAACGCACTAAAAAGACCGAAACAAGATTGAGAGGCGGAACCCATTCGCAAATTATAAATCGTACAAAAATATATGGGCCCCGCCTGCTAACAAACATAACATCAATCATTTCACTTAGGCTTTCAGCTCATAGTGTAGTCTGCAGTTTTCTCAATCTTGTTTCGGTCTTTTTAGTGCGTTGCTTAGGTACTTATCTGTCTTTTTTTTTTGCAGTCGAGTTTTTAATTTTATTTATTATTTATTTTATTTTAGATTTTTTAGTTTAACCAACACACGTTTAGTCGATTTAAACCAAAAATACGATGATACGAACATTAACATATATATGTATTATGTTTGAATGGTTGTTACGCAACTTTAAGTCGATATAGATCCTAAACGGTCAGTCGAATCGAAAAATGTTGAGAGAAAACTAAAAATGATTTTTAAATACCTTTTCAACGATACCCCACTTGACATAGTTTGTTGACTTTATTTTTTTTCATTTTCACAATATGGCGTCCAGTAGTCGCCATATTGAATTTTCACTAACGTCATGTATTTAGTGACACTCGCCGGACTAAGAGGAATCGATTGACATGCGAATCATAAAAATCGGCCCAGGCGTTTGGTCTGTATAGTGCTTCAAAGGAACATACATACATACATAGGCTGATAAACACATTACCACTCCTTTGCGTCGCGCAGTCGGGTAAATAGGTACAGTGGCGGCGCTAAGTGACGGCGTAGTCGACCTCGCAAGGGGCCTCGCAAAAAAGTTTTACAAGTAAACTATTTATTTTCGTTTTGCCAATCATCCTGACTTGGGTATCCGAGCCAAAACAATTCGGGAAAAAAGCTAATCATACTCACATCCTATATTCAGTGATAGATTATAATAATGTGGAATCTATAGTAATATTATAAAGCTGAAGAGTTTATTTGTTTGTTTGTTTGAACGCGCTAATCTCAGGAACTACTCGAACGAATTGAAAAATTATTTTTTGGTTGGATAGTCCATTTATCGAGGAAGGCTTTAGGCTATATAACATCATGCTAAGTTCATTACGAGCGGAGCACCAATCAAGCATTACAAAACGGGGGGGATTTTTTCCTTTTGAGAGCTTTCGCTGCGTACGCTGCGGAAACGGTTAAAGTTTCGCTAAAATGATGTATGACAGAATTGTTTCCCTTTAAAAGTTCTAAAAAAAGTCCGCAACTGTATATGTCTATCTTTTAAGGTTGACTCACTATAACCTTTTTTGCTAACTAAAATAGATGTTCAAGAAATGTATGAGGCCTGGGCCAGCCATTACAGTAGGTATATGTAAATGTAGCTATATAATATAGTAACCGTTTCCTATTCTTTATTTTGTTTAATTTCACTTCGTTTTCATGTACATTTAAATTAACTTCGTCAAGGAGAGCAACACAAAGTAAAATAAAACATGGCGGATCAGATCAGAATTAACTAAAGAATGTCATTTTGTCAATGACATGACTTTTGACAAAGAAAGACGTATGACATTCACGACGACGTCTCTTCGTAAAACTACGTCAAAAGTCAAGTCAAAACAACTGTCATGGCCGCCCTAAAAATAGTGTTCTCGCAATAAAAAACTCTTCAAATAATCATTTTTGTACGCATGTACCCTTCTTCAAATAATTTTTTTCGTATTTTTATGATATTCCCATATTTTTTTCCTATTTACCTATGTAGTCTACATAGAACTGGCCCAAAATCAAGTGTTTTCATAAAGATGATATTAATCCTTATCCAAGTAAATACGTTATTAATTACTAGCATTTTTGCCTGAAAGAGGAACAAGCATCCCATAGATTATACAGATATATACTAGAAGCATCCATCCATACATCCTCACAAACTTTCACATTTATAATATTAAGTAGGATAAAAAAATTCGTGACACGATCTATGTTCGCGATAAACTCCGAAACAACTTGGGAAATAGTGTAGTTTTTATCTCAATTAATGATCTCAATATATTTTGCTATCGCAAATTAGTGTGTATTTATCGGTTAGTTTTGTAAATCCTAGATGGCGGTTTGGCATCTAAGTTGCACAGATATCCGGTAGACGGCACGCCGTATTTCTATTTCTATATTAAAGAATCTATCGTATCATAGGGAACACACTCCTCCGAAACGACTGGACCGATTCTTATGTTTTTTTTTTCATTTTCGGTAAGTCTGAGAATCGGTCGTAATCTATTTTTTATATATGGCAAAACAACGTTTGCCGGGTCAGCTAGTATTGCCATAAACTTAGGAAACACAACAAAATAGTTGTCTAAAAGTTTTATGTATGCGCTAGCCCTAATAGTTATTTAATTTTGCAGATGGTTTGCAGCATATTAAAAAAGCGTGAGCTAAGAGCTGTAATCGACCAAGTTAACGTAGACTACGAGGAATTCAACACCATGTCACAAGACTATCAGAAGCTTATAGACGAATCCATAGGAACAACGAGAAAGGTGGACAAAGTCTGGCACGGAATATTGTATGCGACCGCCGTATCCTACCCAGCTTTGGCTGTGGTCTCCACCATATACTCGCAACTCTTCAGCGATACACCAGAGCGGTTTCTCTTCCATGAGGTCAACTATTGGCGGGTAGATAGAGAAACGCTGTACGCTACGCCTTATTTCGAATATATGGATATGTACGAGTTGTATATTATTTTTATTGTGACTTTCGGTTTTTTGGGTAAGTGTAATAGATATCTGCTTTTCATATTTGGACTGAATATCTGATAAATATCATAATATTATTAATTAACAGCTTTTTTCCGCGGCTCCACTCGTGTAAATGCGGTATCCTACGGGAACACTATACTTTTTCGTGATAAAAAGTAGCCTATGTGCTAATCCAGAGCTCAAACTACTACCATACCAAATCTCCAAATTCATCCCGCTGTTCAGGAGTTTTTGCATGAAAGAGTAACAAACATCAATCCATCCGTACATAATCACAAACATTCACATATTATTTTATAATAGTAGTTAACTAACGAGAAAAGCTCTTGATATCGTTAAAATAGCTACAGCCTACGACGTAGCAATAGGTGTTAGCGTAACTATATCAAATTTGAATTATTGATTGAATTATATTATAATATAATTAAGCCGGTCTCACAGAAAACCGACGGAGAAAATATCTCCGTCAGTTTTCTGTGAGGCTGTTTTCGATGCGTTCGTTGAGTGGGTGAGGGTATTGGAGGCCCAAAGAAGACGGGGCTTTAGAAGCCCACAACGCACTTGTGACTACTCTGGCGTTGCAGGTGTCCATACGCGGCGGTTATTACTTACTATCAGGCGATCTTTCTGCTCATGCATCAAACATATTGGACCAAACAAAAATATCGTGGTGTCCCTTAAGCTTGAAAAGGTCAATCACGTTTTCTCAAGCTCTACAAAGTACTAGGCAAACATAAGTTCCATACCACTTTCAGGGTACGACAGCTCGTTCATAATATTCATGTTCCACGCGGCGCTCAAACTGAAGCTCATCTCTCTCGACCTGGTCCGCATGCTGGACGACGTGGACAACGTACCGCTGATGAAGGCCAAGATCGCCAAGTTCGTGCGGGACCATCTGGAGTGCCGTGTGTAAGGATAACGAACTATGCATTACTATTGTAAGGATGCCTTATGGGTACCTTTACAGCAGTGGCGTAGCGTGGATGTCTGCCGCCCGGGGCGGACGTCAATTTTGCCGCCCCCTTACTATACAGGGCGACCGGTAATAGGTCTGTTTCCTTTTAACATGTAAAAATACATCACTTTTGCAGCCTAAAAAGCTATATCATACCCTGCCCAAAAGCTAACGGTTTTTGAGATATTCAAGATTTTGTATTTTTTTCAAAAACACCCGATTTTAAAGGAAAACTTGAAATAATCAAAAATCTACCTATTAATTTCTTAATCTTTAACATAATTTTACTTCTTAGGTAGATAAACTACAAATAAAAAAGTTATTTATCCATCTAAACAGGAAACAAAAATTAGCAGAGTGTTTCAAAAGTCTTAACAAAAAAATTGAAAATGATTTTCCCTCGTTTCACCCCTTATTGTTTAAAAAAATCAATAAGACATTAGTCGTACAAATTACTTAATTAAATTCCTTATTTATTAAGCTATCCGAAAAGGTATAATTTGTGTGCAAAAAATTCACAAACATCTGGTAAGGTAAGTTAATAACTCTCAGCACCATTTTTTTGCCTTACAATTTGTTCAGGATTAGGTAGTCAGGTAGTCAAATTCTTTTGTTATCGGAGGAAGAAGCGCTCTATTATTGGTCGGTTTAAAAAAATCCGGTTTCTTCGTAACTGTTCGCGTCGGTTCGTAACAGTTCGGGTCCGTCTAAAGAGCATTATGTAGAGTTTTTGTTTAGTTAACGCTTCTCGTCCTGAGCGCGCTGACGTGTTATTTGCGATTCCTTCTGATCAAGTTAATTTATCAAAAATGGCATCTTTTAGCAACGAAGAGTATGCTGACATACTGTACTGCTACGGTTTTTGTGATGGCAACGCAGCCGCTGCACGGGAAGAGTACCGGCGTCGTTTTCCCCGTCGAAATAATGTACCAAGTGCTGGAGTTTTTTCCGCGGCGTACCAACGCGTGCGGGAAAGTGGCTCTGTTCATCAAAGGCGACGTGATGCAGGAAGATCTCCTCGCTATGTTGTAGAAGACGAAGAGAGAATATTGGAACGTTTTGCAAGAGATCCGACCACCTCTACAAGAATTGTAGCGAAGCAACTGGGTTTAACGCAGTGGAAAGTGTGGTTCACCGTACATAGCGCTCGGTTATACCCTTTTCACTACACACCAGTACAAGCATTAGAAGAAGGAGACCCTGCAAGGAGGCTCGATTTCTGCCGCTTTATGCTGCACTCCGATGACAACGACTATAACTTCTTAAAAAAGATTTTATGGACCGACGAGTCGAAGTTTGAGCGTGACGGCATAACCAACTACCACAACATACACTTTTGGGCTCCCAAGGGTGAAAACCCCCACTTGGCAAAAGAAGGTGCTCATCAAAGGAGGTTTTCCCTGAATGTATGGATGGGAATTTTGCATAATCATTGCATTGGGCCGTTTTTTCTACCGGACAATTTAAACGGGGAGACGTATGAAAATTTCCTGAGAAATAATCTTCACGAGCTCATGCAAGATGTACCAATTGAAACCCGAAGAGGTATGATATACCAACATGATGGATGCCCGGCACACTACAGAGTGACAGTTAGGCAATGGCTGGATCAAAATTTCCCGCAGCGTTGGATTGGCCGCGGCGGTCCAATACCTTGGCCCGCAAGGTCTCCAGATTTGACTCCTTGCGATTATTATTTATGGGGCCACATGAAGTCTTTGGTTTACACAACACCTATTAGCGATGTACATGAACTGAGGAGAAGAATAATTAATGCAGCAAACGAAATCCGAGAAACTTTAACAAGTAGAGTAACGCGATCTAATTTTCGCTTAAGATTACGCAAGTGCATCAGAAATCGAGGACGACAATTCGAACAGGATTTACCGTAATTATCAACTTATTATGTAAATAAAATATTAATTTTTATTCAAAGACTTTTATTTAACTTAATCTGACGTAGCAAAGGTTTATTTAGACTTTTCCAATTTGCTAATTAGAATTTTACTACCTGCTAGTTCAGGTAGTTAGATGGTTTTTCATTAGGACAAATCGGCAAATTTAGCTTTTTGCATTACAAATTATACCTTTTCGGATAGCTTAATAAATAAGGAATTTAATTAAGTAATTTGTACGACTAATGTCTTATTGATTTTTTTAAACAATAAGGGGTGAAACGAGGGAAAATCATTTTCAATTTTTTTGTTAAGACTTTTGAAACACTCTGCTAATTTTTGTTTCCTGTTTAGATGGATAAATAACTTTTGTATTTGTAGTTTATCTACCTAAGAAGTAAAATTATGATAAAGATTTAGAAATTAAAAGGTAGATTTTTGTTTATTTCAAGTTTTCCTTTAAAATCGGGTGTTTTTGAAAAAAATACAAAATCTTGAATATCTCAAAAACCGTTAGCTTTTGGACAGGGTATGATATAGCTTTTTAGGCTGCAAAAGTGATGTATTTTTACATGTTAAAAGGAAACAGACCTATTACCGGTCGCCCTGTATAATATAATGATAGACGAGGCGTTAAGTAAAACAACCGAATCCGCCGAGTGCGTTATGTACACTGATTTATTGATTATTGTTTCTCTACAATGATAAATCTCTTATCTTGCTTAATTAGTCTTACAGATTATTATAATTATACCTACGCTTGCTCGTACAACTATCTTTCGTAATCTATAACTTGAGAAAAGAGAATACTAGAGAAAAGAACAGAAAGGAAAGATAACTATTTGGCAAAAGAGTTGTTCAAGAAATGTATGAGACTTGGGCCAGCCCTACGTACAGTATATGTAAATATAGCTACATAATATAGTAACCGTTTTATAATTTAATATTTTTTATTTTGTTTAATTTCACTTCGTTTCCATGTACATTTAAATTAACTTCGTCAAGGAGAGCAACACAAAGTAAAATAAAACATGGCGGATCAGATCAGAATTAACTAAATAATGACATTTTGTCAATGACATGACTTTTGACAAAGAAAGACGTATGACATTCAAGACGACGTCTCTTCGTAAAACTGTCTACAACGTCAAAAGTCAAGTCAAAACAACTGTCATGGCCGCCCTAAACATAGTGTTCTCGCAATAAAAAACTCTTCAAATAATCATTTTTGTACGCATGTATTATATTCAAATTATTTTTTTTTTTGTATTTTTATGATATTCCCATATTTTTTTCCTATTTACCTATGTAATGTACAATATAGAACTGGCCCAAAATCAAACATCTCTTTTCTTGAAATAGTTGTTAAATTTTCAGGTTTGTAGAGAACATACAGAAGAGCTTCGAGGTGTGGCTGGCCGGCATCTTCTGTCACGGCATACTGCAGCTGGGCATGGCGCTCACGCAGACCACATCACAGGACTCTCAGGTGTCGATACTGGAACTTTAGCTAAGATGTCATCGCTAAGTACGATGACGAAGTTAGAAATAAATTATAAACAAAAGTTTAAAAAAATGGCCCCCGAATCGTAGAGCAGTGACCGAGTGTAATTAATTATAGCTAACTCATCATCACTCTTGATCTGCATGTCAGCTTTTAAGCAAAAAAAAACTAGATCAAAATCGAGACGTGTATCGGCAGCTACACTACTACTACACCACCACCACACAACCACATAAAACCATAGAGAAATATCCGACCATGTCACAGAAAACTGTTGTATGACGCTTACCACGTGATTACGTTAGCAATATATATTCTTTGACGTGATCGGATTCTCATTTGCCGATGTTATCCCATCCTTTGACCATATCCAGTGGACCAAATTATATATCTATCTATAAACTTTTCACGAATCAACTTGAGCATACACACAAAACTCATCAATATCGGTCCAGCCGTTCATAAGGAGTTCAATGAACACATTACTTTTTTTTCTTATTCTCAGGGTGGAGCAGGATCGAATTTCACATATTATTTTTATGTAATGGCAACTGTTCTACATATATTTTTGCCTTGTTTTCTCGCGTCGGAGTTAAGAAAATTGGTACGTATCTTTATATTTTTCAATAAAGATATAGGTAATAATATTAATCACCTGGTGACTATATTTTTATTTCTGTTTTATTCTGCTAGAGAGAAAATTCATTAATTACATAGTCACTAAGGCTACGTACAAGTAATTACGGCAAAACGCATGGTTGTCATCAAAAAATCTAGATTCTAGGATAATGTAAAAAAACGCATACGATTGCACCTGGGAGGACGTTCCTGATAAGGGTGTTAGGCGAGCGATCATGATGATTATACACAGGACTCAGAATCCCGATGAGTTCACAGCCATAGGCATGATCACATTCAATATGGAGCTCTTCGTTTCAGTAAGTTCAAACTCACCAAAAAGGATATGGGAGATTTTTTTTATCTTATACTAGCTTTAACCCGCAGCTTCGCTCGCGTCAGAGGGAAAGCTTGTTCGGGAAAATACCAATACCAAAATTGAATACATAATGGTGTAGGCACTGCACAGCCGTATCAGTTGTATTTTATTTGAATGTTTCCTGCGACTTCGTAGGTACAAAGGTGGGTACACTCAAGAAATCTACCGAGAACTGTACCATAAATAAAATTTAATAAGCTGCAAAAAGTATTCTGTGTTAATTCTACTTAACCTACTACCATACCTGATTTCATCAAAATTCTTTACGTGTTTTCTTTACTTTACTTTATTGCATGAAAAACTAAACATATTATTATGTACATACAAACTTTCGCGTTTAGGTTAGTGATGTGCCGGATCGTTAAAAATGTATATCCGCGGATACGGATCTGAATACGGATATTTGGTGTCAAGATCCGCGGATACGGATACGGATCTTAACTTTCTTACGCAATCGGTGTCGGTGCGCGCGACCTTCACACATGTTTCGACTTGCATGCACAGTGGTTCTTTCTTTTGTTATGTTTATAGTTTTGTGTGACACTGGACAGCATAGATAACGCTTGTTTGGTATTGGAACATGAGTTCTAAAAAATGACTACAAAGAAGTTTAGTAGTGTAATTTGGAATTATTTTGTGTTAGTAAATGATGAATGCGCAAAGTGTAAAATTTGTGATGGAAAGTATTCCTGTAAGTGTAAAAGCACAACTCTTTTAAAAATCATTTACAAAGAAAACATCCTCAAGAATATTATCTGTATTGAATTTAATAGTTTTTATTGCTAGTCGCTACCTTAATCAGTAATCACTAATTTAAATAATTCATCTATAATTTTAATAATAATAAGGTAAATAGATCCGTAAAAGAACCGCCAAGAAAGTAACGGATACGGACACGGATACGGATCTTTCTTCTGCCTCGGATATCCGCGGATACGGATACGGATACGGATATCCGGCACATCACTAGGTATAATATTACGTAAGGATTTCTTTGTAGCCGATAATTAGTATTTTAACGATTTCGAAAATGTTTTGAATGGGAAGACGTTGTGGACTTTGAACTTAATAAAAATAATTTTGATTGTGATCGCCCATCCTAGTTGGCACCACGACAGAGTTTGAGAGAGAGATGAGTTAGCAGTACGACCACGAAGCCATCTAGCTTCTCACTTATTCCTCATATAATAATCATACACATTAATGATTAGGATTAACCTAGGTAAAGTTTTAACCAATTCAAATATCTGGATATTTTATAGCATTTTATACTACGTTATTTTTTAGATTGATAAAACTTTGGTATGAACCGATTGAATTGAAATACCTACACAAAATTATAAGCAGAGCTATCCTAATTCCTATCCGCGTAGAACCCGTAGGTAGAGGTACCCAAAAATTGACCGCGATACAAAGCGAGTCCTATGTGATTATCCAAGGGCTAAACTACTACGGTAACAAATTTTATAAAAATCCGTTCCGTAGTTTCTGAAATTAGCGCGCACAAACGTACAGATCAAAAATCTTATAAGAAAATCTTAAAAGTCATTGTTTTGGGCAGTGATAACTATATTAATATTTTAATTATATATCCACAAAAGGAAATACAGGCACATATTATATTAGCAATGGATGACTTGCTTGAAGTGATTCGGTAAATGAGGAATGTGTCAATTCTATATTGAAAGTCAGCGGTTCCTCGGACAAAGTAAGTCATTCAGTGTCTAATAGTATACCAGATATATGTTCCACTGGGAAGGCTCATACTGAATGCCAGTCACATATTAGTATATTTAGTGATGAGTTAGGTAAGGAATTAGGTCCATATTTAAGTAGAATGTGTAACGGACAATCTTTTTCTAATTTTTGTATGCCCGGAGCCACTTACAAAGAAATAGTAAATAGGGCATTAATTAAGAAATATTGTCCTAATACAACCTTAATAATTATAGTTGGGAGAAGAGGAAAATTAAACAAAAAACAAATGGCAGAACTATTAGAATGTTTATTTAATATTGAAAATGTAAAAAGTATATTATTGTTTACTTTTCCTTATATAAAAATGTTGCCACAGAGTAATGTAAAAGAAAATTTATATAGACATGAGTTGAACAGCCTATTGTAAAGTGCTGTGAACAATAATTGTATAGTCATAAGCGACCCACAACCACAAAAATGTCAGGTTGTGGACATAAATAACTTAAGTTTTAAATTAAGCAATATGTACAAAGATAAGTATTTCTTATCTAATTTCTGTAAAAGACATGTAGCTAGTATGCTGTATAACTTTTTATTTTATTCCCAAGCCAAGAATTTGGCTTCTTCGACTACTGCTTTTATTGAGCAGAATACTAAATATAGTATTAACGAACTGGAATATGTTCCAAATATTTCTTTAAATTAGATAATAAGACAATAGAGAATGTCTCTTGCAGAAATAATTTAAGTTTTAAATGTAAAATACAAAATCCTACCAATAATGTAAAAAATCCCATTGTATTACATAATAAATCATATGTAATTAATCTGGTGCATCAAAATTTACAAGGAATGGTAGGTAAAGAACTTGAAATTGAGTTATTTTTAAAGTAATTTGACATTGATATTATTTGTATATCTAAACATTGGTTCAGACAACATGAACTCATTTTCAATTTCAATAAGCACCAGATAGCAAGTTCGTTCAGTAGAGAAAATGCCATTAGGGGCGGCTCATTAATAATAATTAATAACAAACTGAAATTCAAAGAACGTAAAGATGTTGTGAGTCTCTCCACCGAACGAATAATTGAAGTAGCCTGCATAGAGTTGAGTCAACTTATTATTGTAAGCGTATACAGGCCTCCATCAGGGTTATACGATTCCTTTGAACAAACTTTGGAACAAGTATTGACAAAAATATGTGCATCTAATAAAAAGGTTATAGTATGTGGTGATTTTAACATTAATTTATTAGACTTGAACTCCACTACCATTAGATTCACATCTTTGTTAAAATCGTATAATCTTTTTAATCTGTTTCATGAACCGACAAGAGTATGTGATACAACGGCCACTTGTAGTGATAATATATTTACTAATATTACTCCAAGTAAAAAGGAAATAATTAATAAGCTCAGCTCTGATCACCGAGGACAGTTAGACTCTGTCCAGAAAGTGCGTAAGCCTGCGTAAACCTACGCACGTAGAGATTCTTATCTTATCGTTTCTTTTTTACGAAATTTTGTACGATACGCGCATAGCTAAAATAATACGCACGTAGCTTCTGGACGCAATGTATGGGGCCCTAGTACCTCGACTACGTGCGTAGACCTTACGTGCGTAAGAATACGCAGTTTCTGGACATAGTCTTAGCTTCTTTTAATGTCATTTGTGACAGTAACATCAAGGACAAGCATGTGTTTGTTCCTGTGAATACAAAACGTATTGAGAAATTTAGAAGTAACTTAAATTCAAAGATTCAATTGTTAGATGGGTCAAATAGCACAGATGAAGCTTTTAACAAATTATTTAAGATAATAAGAACCCAATTTGATTCGATATTTACTTCTAAAACTGTTAGTTTTAAAAATAGAAAAAGCAACTTTATTAAATGGGCAACTGCAGGAATTATAATAAGCAGGCAAAGATTATATGAACAGAAACATATTAACAATAGTGAAACCTTTAAAACATATGTTAGAAATTATTCAAAAACTTTTAAAAGAGTATGTAAAGCCGCTAAGGCTCTTTATATAAAGAATAAGATTAAAAATTCTAACAATAAAATTAAAACTACATGGAAGGTGATAGCTAGTGAGACTGGAAACGTCACCTGTCGTAGCTCCGATTTTGAACTTTTTTTTGAAAATAAAAAGATAACCACTGACCTAGAAGTTGCGACGGTCTTCGAAAAATTTTTTGCTGACATTCCGGTCTCAACTACAAAAAATTTAAATTCATCACCTGCAGTTGCTGAAAAACTACTCAGAGACAATGTAAAGGAATGTGATGTCAATTTTAAGTTTAAAGAAATTGACTCCAGAGACATTATTAACACATTTAAGTTGTTGAATATTAAAAACACTGCTGATCTCTGGGGAATGTCTACAAAAATTATTAAATCAATAATTGACATCGTAGCTCCTTATCTAGCGATGGTTTTCAATGATTGTATAAAAAGTGGTGTTTTCCCTGACTTAATGAAGCATAGCAAGGTTATACCTTTATTCAAAGCTGGAAATAAATCTGATCCGACAAATTACAGGCCTATATCGATCCTACCGACTTTTAGTAAAATTTTTGAAAGAATAATTTTAAGACAGTTACTAGTACATTTTAATTCGAATAATTTATTACACAATAATCAATACGGTTTTACCAAGGGTCGATCCACTACGGATGCTGGTATGGGTCTTCTTTGTAGAATCTTTGAAGCTTGGGAGGGGTCGCAGGATGCATTAGGTGTATTTTGCGATCTTTCCAAGGCATTTGATTGTGTTGAGCATGCTACATTGATCAGAAAATTGCACCACTATGGTATACGGGACTCTTCACTCGACCTTTTGAGTTCTTACTTTTTTTTTTTCATTTAGTGTAAATTGAATATAAAAAAATCTGCGGAAACACAAAGTTTGTATGATGAACTATTAGGAAGTGTAAAGGACTCATCCAAGAATAACTTAACTACCATAGACTTAACTGGGGATGACACAACAACGGCCTGTCATGTTATGAATAGTAAAAAAAAGTTTAAAAAATATGTAAAAGTTAAGAAATTCATTAGAAAAACTCAAAATTTAATACAAAAAAACCAAAAATATGTAAAGCAGCTTAAAAATTTATCTAAAAATAAAATATTAATAAAAAATCAATTGTTAAGCTGCTGTCAGGAGTTAAAAAACACTAGGTTTGATTATGAGGCGGATGTATGTAGCCTTCAGTCTGAAATTTCAGAATTACACTGCTCATTAACACAAATAAAAGTTAAATATGAATTAGCACAAAAAGAAATTGCTGCTCATATATCTGCCATGAATGACATAATAGAGATTGGCCACTACAATGAGGAACGAGTAAACTCCATTATAAACAATCAATGTCTCGAAAATATAGGTCATTCAGGGCATGATTCTGATAGCTCAGTCATCTGTTCAGAGTTGAGGGCTCATACTGAATCCTCAAAAAAAGATTATAATAAGATACCTACACCTACCTCAGAGGCCGGAATGATAAGTATTTACTGTGATGAAATAGGCTATGGAGTAGGTGTATACCTAAATAATTTGTGTATGGGGCAACAAGTAACTAGCACATGTTTGCCCGGGGCATCTTATGAACAAATAGTTAGCCGGGCAGTTAATGCTACTTATTGCCCTAACACAACTTTAGTTATTTTAGCCGGGAGAAGAGGAAAGATAGACAAAAAGCAGATGACAGACTACATTGATATTTTGAGTAACAAGGAAAATGTTACTAAGCTTGTACTGTTTACCTTTCCTTACATGAAAAAACTGCCACACGAGAGTACCGAAAATTATATTAGATTTAAGTTAAACAGCCTACTGTGTAGTGCTACTAATCAAAATTGTATAGTCTTAAGTAACACTCAATCACATATAGATGTGGTTGACATAAATAATATTATAAGTTTTAGATTTAATAATATAACATATGATAAGTATTTCTTATCACAGTTTTGTACTAGACGCATAGCTAGATGGCTATTTAATTTTTTAGTTTTAAGACAAGCCAAGGAATTGGCTAAACCGACCACTGCTTCTATTGAGCAGTGTATTTATTCTGATAACTATACAGTTAACAGCTTGGAATATGTTCCAAATAATTTAAATTAGTTTCTAAGACAACAGAGGCCCACTCTAGCGATGTATTATACAATAATATAAATTATTCAAATAAATTATCTATCTTACCTACCAAAATTGTTAGCAAAAATTGTAATTCTACTGTAAACCTGGTGCACCAAAATTTGCAAGGAATGGTAGGTAAAGAATTAGAGATTGAGTTGTTTCTTAATGAATATAACATTGATATTATGTGTATATCGGAACATTGGTTTAGAAAATATGAATTAATATTTAACTTTTGTGGTCACCAGGTTGCTAGTTCGTTCAGTCGAGAGAATGCCATTAGAGGTGGCTCTTTAATATTGACTAATAAAAAATTTAAATTTAAAGAACGAAAAGATATTGTAAGACTCTCTACTGAACGAATATGTGAGGTAGCTTGTATTGAGTTGAGCCACCTTATTATTGTAAGCGTATACAGGCCTCCATCAGGTTCATACGATTCCTTTGAACAAATCATGGAACATATGTTGACAAAAATATGTGCATCTAACAAAAAGATTTTTGTATGTGGTGATTTCAACATTAATTTATTAGACTCTAACTCCACCACTGTTAGATTCACATCATTGTTAAAATCGTATAACCTCATTAATTTGTCTTATGAACCGACAAGAATATCTGATACAACAGCTACTTGTATTGATAATATTTTCACTAATATTACTCCTTATAAAAAAGAAATAATTAATGCGCTTAGCTCTGATCACTGTGGACAATTTGCTTCATTTAATATTAATTGTGAAAATAAACCTCAAGAAAAGCTTGTTTATATTCCTGTGAATAGAAAACGTATTGAGAAATTTTGAGGTAAATTAATTTCAAATATTCAACAGTTGGATGGGTTAAATAACTCAGATGAAGCATTTAATAAACTATTTAAAATAATTAGAACCCAATTTAACTCTGTATTTACTTCTAAAACGGTCAGTTTAAATAATAGAAAAAGTAATTTTAAAAACTGGGCCACTGCAGGAATTTTAGTAAGTAGACAAAGATTGTATGATCTGTACAACGAAAAGACATTTAATAGGAGTGAATCTTTTATGCTATATGTCAAGAAATATTCAAAAAATTTTAAAAAAGTTTGTCAAGCAGCGAAGGCACTTCACATAAAAGGAAAAATAATGAACTCTAAAAATAAAGTGAAAACCACTTGGAAGATAGGTGATTGCAGATGAGACTGGAAGAGGCAGATCCAGTCGTAACTCTAAATTTGAACTTTGTGTCAATGATAAAAAGGTCAATTCTGACCTAGAGGTTGCGACGATCTTCGAAAAGTTTTTTGCTGACATTCCGGTCTCAACTACAAAAAATTTAAATTCTTCACCTGCAGTTGCTGAAAAAATACTCAGAGAAAATGTCAAGGAATGTGATGTCAATTTTAATTTTAGAGAAATTGACTCCAGAGATATTATTAACACCTTCAAATTACTCAATATTAAAAGTACTACTGATCTCTGGGGTATGTCTATAAAAATTATAAAATCAATAATTGACATCATTGCCCCCTACCTAGCCTTAGTTTTTAATAATTGTATTAAGAAAGGTGTGTTCCCTGACCTAATGAAGCATAGCAAGGTGATGCCTCTTTTCAAGGCTGGGAATAAATCTGACCCAGCCAATTATAGACCAATATCTATACTACCGACTTTCAGTAAAATTTTCGAGAAAATAATATTAAATCAATTGCTAGCTCATTTTAACATAAATAATTTATTACATAGCAATCAATTCGGGTTTACTAAAGGTCGGTCCACAACAGACGCAGGCATCAGTCTTCTATGCAGCATATTTGAGGCCTGGGAGGGATCGCATGATGCACTTGGTGTCTTTTGTGATCTATCCAAGGCTTTCTACTGTGTCGAGCATGCTACGTTGGTCAAAAAATTATACCATTATGGTATAAGGGATACGGCACTTAAGCTCTTAAGCTCTTATCTTAAAAATAGAACGCAGAGAGTAGAAGTAAATTCTACAAGGTCTAATGGGACCAAAATAGAATTAGGTGTGCCACAAGGGTCCATTTTAGGCCCATTTCTTTTTCTCATCTATATAAATGACCTTCCTTATCTAGTTAAAGATAAGCACGAGATAATACTTTTTGCTGATGACACTTCACTAATTTTTAATGTGAAGCGACGACAGTCAAATTACGACGAGGTAAATAGTGCTCTCTCGAAAATGGTACACTGGTTTAATGTTAATAATTTACTTTTAAATTCCAATAAAACAAAATGTTTAAAGTTTAGCCTGCCAAATGTTAGGCAGACACAAACCAATGTACTATTAAACGATGAGAAAATGAACCTAGTGGACACCACTGTATTTCTAGGAATAACACTAGATTGTAAATTACAGTGGGGTCCCCATATTGCAAATCTGGCTGATAGGCTTAGTTCTGCAGCATATGCAGTGAAATTTCCGATGAGGACACAGCGCGGCTAGTTTATTTTAGTTATTTTCATAGTATAATGTCATATGGCATTCTTCTATGGGGAAACGCTGCGGACATTAACACAATATTTGTGCTGCAGAAGCGAGCTATACGTTCTATTTATAAGATGTCATATTTTGAATCTCTAAGAGATAAGTTTAAAGAAATAGGTATTCTGACCGTCGCTTCTCAATACATTTTGGACAATGTGTTGTATGTCAGAAAGAATTTAAATAACTTTAAAAAGAAAAGCGACAACCATTGTAGGAATACTAGAAATAAGAACAAGTTAGAAATACCGGTGATCAGACTAAGCAAAGTAAGTAAATCGTTTAAAGGTTCATGTATACGCCTTTACAATAGAATCCCAGAAAACGTTCAAAATCTTACCATCAATAAATTTAAAAAAGCTGTTAAAGAACGTTTGTGTGCTAAAGCTTATTATAAAGTCAGTGATTTCATTAACGATTGCACACCTTGGGAATAAGATGGCCCCCTGCAAGGCTGCTTTTATTTACTTAAGTATGCTCTATGTACTTATGACTAATGTTATATAGATTAAGTTACAACATTGTAAAAATATTTTTTTTGAAAAGAACAATTTTCCCATCTTTTTGCTAAAAGGTGGCCCCGTGCGAGTTTCTTACGCCGGTTCTTCTCGCCGGGCTAGTTTCCGAACCGGTGGTAGGCATCATGTAGGACAATTCTATAAGTGTTATTTCATAACCTATATGGAAATAAAAATTTTGAGTTTGAGTTTGAGTTTACCTTAAAAATAGAACTCAAAGGGTAGAAATAAATAGTAAAAGGTCTACTGGGACCAAAATAGAATTAGGTGTCCCACAGGGATCCATTTTAGGCCCATTTCTTTTTCTCGTCTATATAAATGACTTACCTTATCTAATTAAAGATAATGATAATGAGATAGTACTTTTTGCCGATGACACTTCACTCATTTTTAATGTGAAGCGACAACAGTCAAATTATGACGAGGTAAATAGTGCTCTCTCTAAAATAGTACATTGGTTTAATGTTAATAATTTACTTTTAAATTCAAATAAAACAAAATGTTTAAAGTTTACTTTGCCCAATGTTAGGCAAGTTCAAACCAATATACTATTAAATGACGAGAAAATTAACTTAGTGGACACCACTGTATTTTTAGGTATAACACTAGATAGTAAATTACAGTGGGGTCCTCATGAAATGCCGCCGACATCAATACAATATTTGTGCTGCAGAAGCGAGCAATACGTTCTATTTACAAAATGTCCTGCTTTGAATCTCTGAGAGAAAAGTTTAAAGAAATAGGAATTCTGACCGTCGCTTCTCAATACATTTTAGACAATGTGTTGTATGTTAGAAAAAATTTAAATATAAAATTGAACAATACGAAAAGTAATAATCATTGCATGAACACTAGAAATAAACACAAATTAGACATTCCGGTGATCAGACTAAGTAAAGTTAGTAAATCTTTTAAAGGTCAATGTATACGCCTATACAATAGAATCCCAGAAAACGTTCAAAATCTGTCTATTAATAAATTTAAAAAAGTAGTTAAAGAACGTTTGTGTGCTAAAGGTTATTATAAAGTCAGTGATTTCATTAACGATTGCACACCTTGGGAATAAGATGGGCCCATGCGAGGCTGCTTTTATGTACTTAAGTATGTTTTATGTACTTATAACTAATGTCATATAGATTAAGTTACAACATTGTAAAAATATTTTTTGAAAAGAACAATTTTCCCATCTTTTTGCTAAAAGGTGGCCCCGTGCGAGTTTCTTACGCCGGTTCTTCTCGCCGGGCTAGTTTCCGAACCGGTGGTAGACATCATGTAGGACAATTCTATAAGCGTTATATTATAACCTACATGGAAATAAAAATTTTGAGTTTGAGTTTTTATGGTTTTGGGTTAAAAACTAAAAACCGATGTATTAAACACTCATAAATCAAGCACAAATAAATTAAATATTACATAATATAACAACAAAAGAGAAAAAAAAAATTATACCTACACTCAAAATATTCTACTGAAGTAGTATGTAATATAATAAGTATTATGAATATATTTTAATGCAGCAATCGCAAATATTTAGGTGCCTAGCATAGATATTAGATATATAATATTAAAAAGAGGGTACCTAGTGTTTCAAACAAGTTTCAAACTACATGTTCGTCAAGTTAACTTTCGCATTCTTGTCAGATTTATTTTTCAACATGATGACAATATATTTTGTCAAAATAAAAATAAAGCTCCCCACTCACGGGCTATCGATTGCTTAGATCAAATTGGAAATTAATTCGTATTTGAAAGTAAATTGCTATCGACAAACTATTAAACAAAATGATTAGTGTAAGACCTACTAGCTAGTTATTGCGGTGTGCGTCAAAAGTTGGAACAAAATTTACGCGTATATATACGAGTTTCAAGTGTAGTAAGGTGGTCCTAGGATCTCAGACTATATTAATTTTTATCTAAACCGATTTACTTGCAACTACGGATCCAGTAAATATTAAAATTGTAAAGACTAAATCGATCGATCGCTTGTGAGTGGGAGCTTTAAATCAAAAGTACTAAGGAGTATTTATATCTACTTTAAAGCAAATCGCTCCCAAACAACTTTCTTTCCCTTTTTATTCCCGTTAGGGGACGAATTTCAATAAACTATGATACACGAATTCCATCAATTCTGTTACATAATGTTTGTGCAAAATATGAAGTACCTAGATTGGACCAAGGAATCACGTTGTCCCATACAAACTGTTTTCCCCCTTTTCACCCCCTTAGGAGTCGAATTTCGAAAAATCTCTTCTTATCGGATCCCTACGCATTACAAAGAGCAAGCCCTAGAAGTTTCAGGTCTTTACGATCAGCGGTTTAGGCTGTGCGTTGATCCGTCAGTCATTCAGGACAAAGGATTTTATATGTATAGAAAAGAGTAAAAAATAAGATTATGCCGACCTATATATTTTACTGTGCGTTTGTTTTCATTGCATCAGAAAAAAAAATATATTTCCCGAAAGGCAACATAAATATGGGCAGGAAAATGCATAAAGTACAGTAATTATAGTGCTAAATTAAAAAGTTACAGGATAAAAAAAATTACGAATTTTATTTTTGCTTTGATCGCAAAACGAAAACTACTGTTCAAATCCTTATGTTATTTGTGTAATTTTTTGTTATTACAATAAACATAAATGCAGTATTTAAGTTAATAAAATCAGTTTTGTATTTTTCTTCATACATTTTCAACAGCTGTGAAGTCACTCCTGCTACATTTTTTGTATAGATCGTTTTTGATGCTCTCCAACGATCTCACTTTTGTGATAACTGTAGTTCGTCAACGGTTGATCGTAGATATGCCATTGCAAGGACAATATTTCCTGGCTTATTATGTACTTTTCGAAAAGCCAATAAAAAATACCTATATGCATTATGTGACTTTTTTAAATAATAATATAATTTCAATATCTATAGACACTTTCAAATCACGTCAATCTAGTCCTATGGTAAAGTTCTCAAAGAACTTGTATTAGGAGTACCAGACAACGGAAATATATTTAATACTTTTGTACTATACATATATTTAAGATTTTTATTATTCAATAATTAATACACATTCAAGAGCCAGGAACACAGAAAACTTTTTTGTTCCTTGGCGGGACTCGAACCTGCGACCTCAGGCTACAACGCCAACCACTAAGCCATAGAAAATTTTCTGATCTCTGTGGTTCAGTTGTTTGTCGGAATGTAAATTTACTGGATTTCTTTTTGCAGGTTTTGCAGACGAGCTACTCTATGTACACTCTACTAAGAAACTAATTGCTGAGCACAATAATTTCTATCACAGCGCAATGTCTTGTTTGTTTATTAAATCTACACATAAATTACTAAAATAAAGCAATTTAATTTCTACAATTCCTTTGTTTCAATAGTTTTTCCTATCATTCGCTAATCGCTAAGCATTGCTTTAGATTCAATTTTAAAGATACATGTACCTAATATAACGTTGTTCTGGAAATGTTATTCGTAATACTAGTATTAAAAAGTTAGTTAGTTAGTTTAAAAATTATACAACTTAAAATTATAATTCATTTCATCCTAATGTAATGTTATATTTTCTTTTAATGTCAACAAACTAATTATGGTTTCCATACAAAGTTTTAACTCCTTTTTAACGCCCTTAGGGGGTGAATTTTCAAAAATCATTTCTTAGCGGATGCCTACGTCATTACAACTATCTGTATTCAAATTTTCAGCAAAATCCGTTCAGTAGTTTCGGCTGTGCGTTGATAGATGTGTCAGTCAGGTTTGCTTTTTATATATTTAGATAAATAATAAAAATATTAGAAGTTGCTTTTATCAAAAAATATAGCATGTTAGCGCAAATAATATTAATTATTCTTTGTGGTAACACGCGCGCAATAATTTCGTAGCGCGACGCTACGGCGTAGCGGTCTACGTAAACAATAGGGGATCGGACAACATCTGAAATATTTAGTTTCATTAATATATTCAGAAATATTGAGGCATTACAACTTGGTAAATATAAAAAATATATATTATTTTATGTGTAGTTTACTAATTAAATACTTTTAAAAAGTACAAAAAAAAATTTTTTTTTTGCTAAATTGGTAAACAAATCCTACATCATTAGTTTACTCACATCATATACAAAAACATTCATTATGGTAAGTATGAACTTAAACGCACAAATATCGGAGATATTTACTAATATATTCCGGCGGCCATATACTTCATACACCTTAACCTACAAGTGACGTCATTTGTATGTGGACTTTAGTATGGAGCGTTTTTAGGAGACTCGTGAAATTTTTTATACAAATCGCTGTACCTTTGAAAATATTGACTTTTGATATACGGTTTCTTCTGAGAAGTTACTCATATTTAAGAGTACTATTCATTTATGCAATAAAAAAATAGTCCGATTGCCTATTGTTACACGCAGACTCTTTACTACAACAAAAAGGCCCACCGTTACCATTTTGTCCGGTACCCTTCGTGCGCGAGTAAGACTCCCACTTGGGTGGTTTTTTATATTATGTAGTTCAACATCTGAATTACCGACCTATTTTTTATAACATACTATTGTAATTAATTCTTTCGAAGGCGTTACTCATATTACATAAACACATGACTTTTCTCACAATCATTTATTCCTTTGATCAAGTTCCTTTCAATAAATGTGAATATTTAATTTATTTCATAACCAATACGAGTCGTTAGCTAGTTATTTAAAAATGCATAATGCATGGTGATACTCAGTCACACGACGTTCATGTAGTCCCAAAATCCTAGTAATATTATAAATGAGAAAGTTTGTGAGGATGGATGGATGGATGGATGCACTGATGCACTGATGTTTAGATGGACTAGCTGTTTACCGCGGCTCCATCCGCGTTAATATACTACATCTCGCGGGAATACTGTACATTTCCGGGATAAAAAGTTTGTTTGTTACTCTTTCACGCAAAAACTGCTGAACGGATTTCGATGAAATTTGGTATGGTAGTAGTTTAGGCTCTGGATTAAAACATAGGTTACTTTTTATCCCAAAAAAGTGCTGTGTTCCCGTGGGATACTGTATTTATGCGGGCGAAGCCGCAGGCAATAGCTATTTGGATTATAATAACGGTTGATAGTTTGTCACCTTTAAGGTTCTGAACTTAAAAATATTATGTAATACGTACTTCGTTTTATACCTTAAACGAGACAATCTTGTATATAATTATGTAACTGATTTCTCGTAAACGGCTGCAAGTATTACCATAAAATTTAGTATACAGGGAGATTTGTTGTAATAAAATGATCTAGTTAGGTCTTGTCCCTGGAAACTGCGCATTTTAAGCTATATATACGTTTTTTTTTTATGTGGTACAATAATAATAACAATAATTTCAACTCCATAATGTCAGTCCGATTGGCAGTTTGGTATGCATAATATGTATAATTTTTGCTTTGTTCGAAATGTGATGGGTTCGAATGCTGATCAGGTAAATATTTTTGCGATTTTTTTTTAGTTTTATCAAAACTAATATAAGTATAATGTAATAAATGTAATTTGTACGTGGTAGAGCCATGCTTCGGCACGAATTGGGCCGGCTCGACCGGAGAAATACCACGGGCTCACAGAAAACCGGCGTGAAACAGCGTTTGCGCTGTGTTTCGCCGAGTGAGTGAGTTTACCGGAGGCCCAATCCCCTACCCTATTCCCTTCCCTACCCTCCCCCATTACCCTATTCCCTCTTAAAAGGCCGGCAACGCACTTGCAGCTCTTCTGATGCTGCGAGTGTCCATGGGCGACGGAAGTTGCTTTCCATCAGGTGACCCGTTTGCTCGTTTGCCCCCTTATTTCATAAAAAAAAAAAAAAAAAAAATAAATAAAATAAAGTTGCCCAGGTACTAATATATAATGCACAAATTACCGTGTCAAGTTTTATTTATTACAAGGCACACAATACTTATTTGTTAGCTTCGTAAATATTTGCCAGAATCTTAATGAGAGAATAATGTGCCTATAAAGACATAACGTTTTATCAAAATGTTTTATCTCTGTATTTAAAAAAAATATTCTTCGTCGTCGGCACGTTAAAACTAAGCGTTCAATAATTAAGCGTAAGTTCAGTTAAAATCTGTTATAACGCAGGGACCGTTTGATTATGGTCCTAATAGCAGAAAATCGTTATAACTGATAGCAAACGTTTTAAATAATCTACTACTGACAGAACTCAAAATATCCTAGTAATACCGGATTTGCCGTTAAACGTTGCCGTTATAAAGTACACTGTATCGTCGACATGGTATTTCGAGGGGATAATTTATTAGTATCCTATTTACTGTGCTTGACTGGAGTTGGTCCCTTCCCAGGCTGCGCTGGCAACAGAATTAGCAAAGTTATCACTTGTTATGGCCGCGTGCTTCATATTGGCTTGTGTAAGTGTCAACGCAGCAATACATTTTTAAGATTGTTCAAAATTGAACTTTATTCAGTACTCAGGAAGAGACACGTTTCATTGCAAGAGCGGCTATGCAGCTCGGTAGCTCGAAATTCGAATAATTGGGTATTTTTGTGCATGATGTAAAAATTTAGCTTTTTTTTTAAATATTCAGAAACACAAAAAAGTTACAGTATCTTTGTACAACATTATTTTAAATAACTCAGTTACAGTTTACTTACATCAAAAATAATTTGTAAAATGTATTTTTTAGATTAATAGAATCTCTAATTGTTTAACTACAATATATAAAACAACTAGCTGTTGCACGCGGCTCCGCCCGCGTAAATATAGTTTTTTCGCGGTCGCTGATATGTGACTGATACAAAAAAATAGATAAAAACAATCCTTGATGCGGATTATATATCATGCAAAAATTTCAGCTCGATCGGTGTAGAATATTTGAGTTTTTGAAGCGTACACAAACCAACATAACATATTTATATATATAGATATATTTTTTACGTTTATCAAGTAGTTATACCTCAATATTTCTGAGTATATAAATTAAACTAAATATTTTACATGAAGTCGTATCCACTATTGTAACAATTTTAATAATATGAGTACTCTACATAATGTGTGACATCTGTGGTAACTGGTAACTGAGTCAAAGTACTCGATAACTCTTCTTCCAGATGTAGCGATTATATGCATGAACATGAAGTACGTTATAGACCAGCACTACAAAGTGGATATCTCCAGATACGTTTTGATCATCATAACACTTCTGCTGGCAAATCTACTTGTAGCGTACAACTTCCAGATACAGACGAGAGAGGCCAGTCTGAAGAAATGTTATAGTGTTCTAAAAGAGGTATAACACAGTCTTTGACTATACCAAATTTGATTCATTTATATTAATAATTACAGAAGATAGAGGCGCGGAAAGACAAACAGACAGAGAGACGGACAGACTGAAACTATAAGGATTCCTTGAGTATTACGGAACCCTAAAAATCTATCTGAAACAGCTTAATTGCAAGTTTTGTACCCATCGCTATAGTAATATCGCATTTTTTTCTTCATCGTTTTAGGTGCACGAGAACTTAAAAAATGTAAACAAAAATCGTGTGGAGAATAAATACATACATTACTATATTACTCCGTATATTTTATTGGAATTTGTATTATGTACTATGTACGCAGAGTTCGTTTCAATGTGTAGGCAAAGCGGTATGTATTTTAAGTATTTCTGGTATTAATTTTAATTACACGATTTTTTTTCAATGTTAAAAATGTTGAGTAGGTAACACTTAATCTATATCTATCTATACATATAATAAATCTGTAGAGGGGTCATGTCTGTACATTAAAGTTATCTAAGTGAAAATCAAAATGGGGGGTCTATAAAGGCCACAGAACCTAAAAATAACGTTTTTGAAAAAAATGTCTGTCTGTCTGTCTGTCTGTCTGTGTGTTTATTATCACATCACGCCGAAACCACTGGATGGAATTAAATGAAATTTGGCAGGTAGGTAGCTTAGGACCTGAAGGGTAAAATAGGATACTCTTTATCCCGCAAAATTAAAGGGTTCCCATGGGATCTTCAAAAAACTGTACCTACCTGTTTGACGTTATTTCAGGCAATCTACTCGACGTATTTAAATAAAACTTGGCACAAAGGTAGATTGGAACATGAAATAACTAACAGTATTTTTTTTTTCTTGGAAACCAAAACGGTTCCCACGGGATCATGAAAAAACTGTATTTTTGAACTTGCTTCACAAACCGAAATAAATCATCATTTTTCGCATGTTTTCTCTTGAAATAAAACTATTAAATTAAAATTATAAAAATAAATCTATTTTTATCCTACTCAACACAAATAATAAATAGCGAAGGAAAAACCCAATAGTACAAGATCTACTTAAACTAAGAATTTGCTTTGAGCGAGAGGTCAACTTATTTGGTGTTCTTTAATAAGTTACCTACTATTTTTTTAGCCGGTAAAAATGTACCTTGATATTATTTCGTTCAGGCTCTTGAAATATTTGAGTTCGAAATTCAAAATTAAACCGCATACATAGGTTGTGTTCCGCCAGGCCTGTCCCACTCCCCGTGTAGGTATTAAAAATGTAAGTACGTGCGGCGGCCTCCTTAAACGGGCCAATTACGAGGGACTCGCGCGCGAGCAGTGAGCGACGTATGCGTGAGATTTGTTCGTCGCAATGTTTTATGGATTGGATTTAATACCTTACAATCTTTGCATATAATATTACGATAGGTACTGTGTAAGTTAGGTAAAAATCACCCGGCCAGCTATAACTATAATACCATATAACATAATGTATAACAATATTTAAAAATATAGTTTGAGCTACTACTGCTACTGCAATTACTTGATAACTAATATTTAGTGTTTAGGTGTTGGCTCCACAGTCCACTTGAACTATCTGTTCGCGTCTTATGTTATTCCGATGTGATACGATTTGAAGAATCATTTATTGACAAAAGTACCTAGTAGTACCTAGTAGTAAATATAAATAAAAATAAGGCGGCGTGATTCAACTTCTTCGAGTAATATCAGGCCGTGAAGGTATAAAAAATGCTTACGTTTACGCATAAGTATGTATATACTTATAGGTATGCGCAAGTTTATTATAATAATAATAATATCTATGGACGCTTCACACCACGTCAATCTGATCCCGTGGTAAGTTCTGGAAGAACTTGTGTTACGGGTACCAGACAACGGAAATATATTTAACACTTATTTAAGATTTTTATTATATTATACATATATTTAATACACACCCATGACCCAGGAACACAAAAAAACTCTTTGTTCCTTCGGCGGGATTTGAACCCGCGACCCCCGGCTTGAGCACCAACACGCTCAACCAACTGAGCCACAGAGGTCGTCAAATTATTACAGTACTATTAACACCTACCTTAGGTTTATTTGGAAAGCAATTTGTTCAGTAAAGTACAGTAGGTAGATACTAGAAAGTAGGTAAAAAAGTTGTAATTAAATATTAAGAAAAAATATATATAATACGTATAACCGCCTCCTTTTTTGGAAGTCGGTTAATAATTTTCTAAAATGAGACAACCCTAATGTCATTAGAAAGGATAAGAATTACGCGATAGAAAGAGACGCAACTTCTAGGTAAATATAATCGTAGGTAATCAAGCGTTGTGTTAGCTGAATTGAACCTTATCGCATCGCAGAAAGAGTCCCTATTTCTTCTAACCATTTGTCGGAGTGGTTCTTCTGTACCTCTAGGTACTATTATTTATTCTGTGGTTCCGCGGAAAATAAAACGTAGGCAAAATGGCAACCGCTGGTATAAAATAAGCAAAATGGCGGATTATGTTAGCATTATTGAAGTTATCAAATTATGTACCCTAGCGGATAATCTGTTTTTTTTAGCGCTAGCAAGCGCTAACAAGCTCTATTTTCGGCGGAACACAGCCATAGTCTTTTTACCGTATTGATATTGACTGAGCAGAATAAAAGAATAACTGTTTTATACGAGTAATTTCAAATACTATTCTATTCTGTGAAAAAATATTTTCAACTTTTATAACATTCGTCTTCTTTAATGATATAAACTTTAAATTGATGTTATATCTTTGAGTATCCTACCATATTATAGGTACTAAGTAATTGTATATTAGGTTGAACTTGAAGCTTGGTAGGTATCTTATTACGAATAATGGTGTCTACAGACACACGAATTTGGTACGGAGCGTACAGCGGATCTGGTACGCTCCGTACCAAATCCGAGCGTGTGTAGGGCAGTCCGGCGAACATAAGAAGAAAGCGAAGAGCTATCCGCATCGGATTTGGTCCGCTCCGTACCAAATCCGTGCGTGTGTAGAGCAGTCCGGCGGTTAGGCCGTACAACGGTGTCAGTGTTGCCAACTTAGGGTTTTACCACCCAACATTAGGGAAAATATCTACGGGGGTTTACTAGGGGCCAGGATGTTTAGAGTTTACTCCTTATGAATCAATTTGTATGTAATAATAAAAATTATTAAATGTGTGTATATAGTCAGGGATATGAAAATATAATATTGGGAGTGAAATCAGATTAAGACAAGTTAGTTTTATGTTATTCACGCATAACATAACCTTTCTTTCTAGCTTATTATCTCTTAGACCTGTCAATGGTATAATTATCAGGGGTAAAGTTTGGGGAGAAATATTTTTGAGAGTTGATATCACTGCCTGTTATCAATGAATTTCGGGAATCATCGCGTCGTCGAAAAACAGCACTGTAAATAGAACTCTGTGCTAATGCAATAGAACTGAAAATCGAACACACGAGTGTCGAGCTTTTCGGTCCACTGTATCGTACCAAATCCGTGCGTGTGTAGCGACACCGGATTCGGTCTGCGGATATGGTCCGCTGTACGCTCCGTACCAAATTCGTGTGTCTGTAGATGCCTACTCTGCAGCAAACCGCAAAAGTTTTTACAATACCTATTATAAATGCGAAAGTGTGTCTGTCTATCTGTCTGTTACCTCTTTACGCTTTAACCGCTGAACTGATTTTGATGAAATTTGGTATAGACATATTTTGAGTCCTGGGAAAGGACACCGTAATTATAATATTCGGTATAAAAAGTAATAGGATACTTTTTATGCCGAAAAAGTACGGTGTTTCTGAGGGATAATTTATTATTCTGTGTATATTTGACTGTCTTTTACTGCTAAAAGGTTGATCCGATTTGAATGAAAGTTGGTATGGTAGTGGTTTATGCTTTGGACAAACACGCAGTCCACTTTTTTCCCAAAAAGATACAGTGTTCCCCAGGGATAATATATTATTTTGTGGATATTTGACTGTTTTTCACTGCTAAAAGATTGAACCGATTTGAATGAAAGTTGGTATGGTAGTGGTTAATTCTTTGGACAAACGCGTAGTCTACATTTTATTCCAAATCTATACTTCTATACTAATATACTACTATTAATATACTAATATATTATACTTCTATACCTACGACTATTATAAATGCGAAAGTGTGTCTGTCTGTCTGTCTGTCTGTCTGTTACCTCTTCACGCTTTAACCGCTGAACGGATTTTTATGAAATTTGGTATAGACATAATTTGGGTCCCGGGAAAGGACATAGGATTTTTTTTATCCCGAAAAAGTAGTGTTCCCACGGAATAATATATTAACGCGGGCGAAGCCGCGGGCAAAAGCTAGTCTATATATATAAAAGAAAGTCGTGTTAGTTACACTATTTATAACTCAAGAACGGCTGAACCGATTTGCCTGAAAATTGGTAGGGAGGTAGCTTAGAACCAGGAGAAGGACATAGGATACTATTTATCGCGGGAAAATGTACGGACATGTGGAATACCGTATTTACGCTTTTACGTAAAAACTACTTAACCGATCATCATGAAATTTGGCACAGTTATAAAGTAGACTACGAGGAAGAACATAGGTTACTCTTTATTGCACAAAAATGTACGGTTCCCGTGGAATACTCTATTTACGGTTTTACGTAACTACTTACCCGATCATCATGAAATTTGCTATAGATACAAAGTAGACCACTAGGAAGGACATAGGCTACTTTTTATTGCAAGAAAATATACGGTTCCCGTGGAATATTGTATTTACGCTTTTACGTTAAAACTACTTAACCGATCATCATGAAATTTGGCACAGATATTGTTGCGGTACATCACTACTGCAGCGGCACATCTCTAACGGCCCGGGTAGCGGGGTGCGGAGTGCGGGGGAAACCTGCCTCTACGCCTCAGTTATGGCTTGAATCCTCGCGAGTGCGATCGCCTCTGGCGGTCGTAGATTCGGGCCACAGCTCACAACACCTCAGCACGCCAACGAGGAAACATCAACTACTAAACAAAGTGCATCGTCACCCTGGCCAGGGTAATTCAAGACTCAACACACAGTAAGATACAACAGATTCTAAGGTGATAGGCGTGTAATCCAGCCCGTGAGTAACTACAGTCCATTTATCACACATTTAACATTGGTCCTTCAAAGGAGAAATCACGCCGTCATCATTTTCAAACTCGGGCCAATTTGTTCAACGGTCTTCAGCGCCGAACGGCGAACAATCGCCGTTTTGATATTCCAACCTAGGGGAATAGCAGCCGTATACAATCCCGCAAAGTTTGAGAGTAAGGCAATTAAGACAAAGGAATGAAAAGCCTGCACACGTGGATAGCAATTACGTGAGTCGTTCAATTTTCTCTTCCTTACTGTTTTTCCAAAAATCCTATTCGAAATTTCAAAATCTCAATTCAACCCTAATATTTAGATGCATTAATATTGTGTGATTCAGTTTTTTCAACACGTTTTCACAAGCCGGCGAAACCCGCCATTTTAATTACAATTATCTCGCATGCAAATTCGTATTTCAAAGTGCATAGTAAATATTTCACTCATATGATAAGTGACTAACATAATAACATATTATTTTGGTATATTCGCATTGACATAAATGTGGATAGCATTTCTTGTAATTTGCGTTTTTTTTTCGATTCTAATAACATAAAAAACACGACCTTAGCCGCCATAGTCTTATTAGAATACCATAATTATAATTTCAAATAATACATTATAGAACCTACACATTATATGTAACACGGTAAAATATTGCAATCTCCTTTCACAGAAACATTAATTTCAGTATTTTGCTAACATTATTAGTTTTTTCAAATCCGCCATATGACTTGGAATCCACCTGGTCGTCAAACAAAATTTTCTTATTAGACAATAATATTGACGTAAACATAAAAATACGCATTTTCCCCGTTGGCAATTTTATTTTAGAACACATAAATATAAATTTCTTTTCGGAAAAGCTAATAATTAGCTCGATGCAATTGGATAAATCTACTTCGGTCTCATTTTCGATAATCATTGAACGCCATTAAAAAATTTTTTTTCTTCGAAATTTTCTAAATTTACATACATATTTATTAAATATAGCAAAAAGTTATTGGGTTATAATAGTACAAGTAATTTCGCATAAATTCTAAATTAAAATAATTAAGGATTAATCTGATGCAATTGGATTTGTTCGCATTGCGCATTTTATACATCGCCGCAAGCGCCATTTCAAGTTCAAGTTTGTCACGTCAGTGAACTTTCAGTTGTCACCGGTGAATTTTGGTTTGGTGTTTTTGTTAATCATGGCCGATGAAAAAATTGAAACTTTAATTAAAAAACGTTCGTGTATGAAATCTAAGCTTACTATTTTTGGAAATTATCTAACCGTGCTTAAAACATGTAAAGAGTTAAGTAGTGTTCAACATTTAGAATTGGAAAAAAGGTTTAAAACATTTGATGCTTTATACGACATCTTCGATCGTTTACAGAGTGACATAGAAATGCAATCCGAAAACATGGATAATGAGCAGCACGAACGGCAGCAGTTCGAAAATCAATATTACAAATTAGTGGGTGTTGCACGACACTATCTCAGTGGTACATCTTCACATGGTGAATCTGGGACGAGCTCCGATGTGGCACAGGCAAGTGGATTTAAATCTAATTATGCTAGGTTGCCAAAAATTGACTTACCCGTATTCTGCGGTCACTATCATCAATGGCTTGAATATAAACATACCTTTGTTTCGTTAATTCATCAAAGAGGGGACATTGATAACATAAATAAACTTCATTATCTTCGTGCTTCCCTAAAGGGCAGTGCTTTGTTAGTTATTGATAATTTAGATTTTAAAGCCGAAAATTATGATAAAGCGTGGACTTTACTGTGTGATAGGTATGATAATAATAGGTTGCTAGTAAATAATCACGTCTCCGCGTTGTTCAATGCTGAAGTCATACGAAGTGAGTCTTGTGAATCTATTCGGCACCTCATCGACATTATCAATAAAAATCTTCGGGCATTGGAAACCTTAGGTCAACCTACTTCTTATTGGGACACATTGATTATTCACATGATGTCAGAAAAACTTGATAGTGTATCTCGCAGAGTTTGGGAGGAGCACAGAAATACCCTTTCAGATCCACCTACTTTAAAATTATTTATCGGCTTTCTTAGTAACAGAGCAGACTTATTGGAAACGTTAAATGAAAACAAATTTAAGGTTAAAAAATCAGAATTTAACATAGGCAACACAAACTTACTCATTAACAGAGATATCAAATTACAGCAAAATAAAAATAATAATAAGAAAACATTTACTTGTTCTATTTGCAATCAAAATCATTTCTTCTTTAATTGTGATAAATTCAGATCACTTTCTATTAAAAGCCGAATTCAAAAGGCCAAAGAAGCAAAATTATGTCTTAATTGTTTGCGCCCTGGACATTTTCAGAACAACTGTAAACTTACTAATTGCAAATATTGTAACAAGAAGCATAATACTCTCTTGCATTTACACGAGTCATCTAAGCTGTCCGTAGAGCCGACCATACCACTAATAAATAATTTTGCAAACGCCAACATTAATCGTCAGCCTACTACTCCTATGCACGTGTTGCTTTCCACAGCATTGGTGAAAGTTGTCGACGGCAGGGGAAAGGAACACAAAGCCCGAATGCTGCTCGACAATGGAAGTACAGCTAACTTTATAACGCAAGCACTGTGCAGTAAGCTGGGGTTAGTGAGGCAGCGCGCAAGCTCTATGGTAACAAGCATTAATAATAATTCTACGTCAGTTACACAGTCTTGTAATCTTACTGTCAAATCATTTTATACAGATTACAATGTATCAGTTAATTGTCTTATTTTGCCAGGAATTACTAGATCATTACCATCATCATATATTAACATTGATAATATTCCTCTTCCAATGGGAATTAACTTAGCAGATCCTTCTTTCAATGTTCCATCAGACATTGACATCTTAGTGGGGGCAGAAATGTTTTGGTCAGTTTTAGGTAATAATTCCATTGACTTAGGTAAAAATCAACCTAGGTTATATGAAACGAAATTGGGTTGGTTGGTGTCAGGGCAGGTAGCTCGTCTTAAGTCACCGTCTTTGACTTCTGTTTGTCATTTTGTCAGTGAGGAGTCCGACCTAAATTTATCTCGTTTTTGGGAATTAGATACCATATCGCCAGAATGTTCGTATTCTCCAGAGGAACGTGCTTGTGAGCTTAATTTTTCCTCAAACACACATAGGGATAGGGATGGACGTTTCATCGTCAGAATGCCACTGAAGGCAGATCCTTCGGTCTTAGGCGACTCATTTCAAATGGCCAAATGCCGTTTCTTGTCACTAGAGAGAAAATTTTCAAGAGACCCTATCTTTAAATCAAGATACTTAGAGTTCATGCGTGAATATGAACGCTTAGGGCACATGACCCAAAACAAAGAGTTTTTTTCTAATAATAGTCCTCAACAGGTCAACTATTATTTACCTCATCACGGTGTGATACGTGAATCCAGTACTACTACAAAGCTTCGTACAGTCTTTGATGCTAGCGCAGCTACTAGCACTGGTGTGTCACTCAATGACATACAGATGGTTGGGCCCACTGTACAGGAAGACTTATATTCCATCTTATTACGCTTTCGCCAGCACAAATATGTTGTTACAGGCGACGTTGAGAAGATGTACAGGGCTATTTGGATTGAGCCGTCACAGCGGTCTCTCCAACAAATTGTTTTTCGGTATGATTCGTCCGAACCATTAAGAACTTATACTCTTAATACTGTCACCTATGGCACAGCATCAGCTCCATACTTAGCTACAAGGTGTTTAGTGAGCCTGGCTTCGACCGCGGACGATGACAAAGTCAAGGAGTCCATAAAGAGAGATATTTACGTCGATGACTACTTGGGGGGCTCGTCCACGATAGAAGAAACGGTTAAACTTTGTAAAGGTGTCATAGCAACATTAGGAACAGCACATTTCAATTTAAGAAAATTCATGTCTAATAATCAAACAATTCTAGATAAAATAGCACCATCATCTTCTATGGCAAAAAACATTTTAGATATTTCAAGCAGTGATAATGTTCAAGTTTCATCAAAAACATTAGGATTGAATTGGATTTGTGATTCAGACGTATTGTCATTTTCAATCAACATTGATCTTCACCAAAAGGTAACCAAACGTCACATATTATCAGTAATTAGTCAAATATTTGACCCTCTTGGTCTCGTAGGTCCATGTGTTGTCAACGCAAAAATAATTATGCAAAAATTATGGATTGAACAATATTCTTGGGACGATGATGTCTCAACATACATAAAAGAATCATGGAATTCATTTGTGGAAACCTTACCACTTCTCAATAATTTAAAAATTCCTCGATGGGTTTTGTCAGATCAGTCCAATAATTTTGAATTACACATATTTTCAGATGCCTCTGAGCAAGCTTATGGTGCATGTATATACATTCGTTCTGTCAATAATTCAGGTTCGGTATCTGTACACTTGCTAACATCCAAAAGTAGAATAGCACCAATCAAGCCGACAACCATTCCTCGTCTTGAGCTTTGTGGAGCTTTGCTAGCGGCAAGATTGTGTGGCAAGGTACTGAAATCGTTAACGTTAAAATTTCATAAGTGTAGATTCTGGTGTGATTCCACAATTGTATTAGGATGGTTACGTACACCCCCAAATAAACTCAAAAGTTTTGTACGCAACCGGGTTCATGAGATCCAAGAAAGCACGCATGGCCATCCTTGGAGCTATGTGCAGTCGAAGTCCAACCCGGCTGACCTTATAACTCGCGGGCTGAAGGCTGATCTGATCAGCGGTTCTTCGCTCTGGTGGTCGGGTCCAGAATTTTTGGCACTAAAAGAGCATGACTGGCCTAGCATGCCAAACATAAGATCTAGTCAGGATCTACCGGAATTAGTCACTTGTTCTTTTACAGTTGAGGAGACCACCAACGCAGACTCAATTTACAATTTAATTCACAAATCTTCTAAATTTACTCGCTTACAAAATACAATGGCATACATTAAAAGATTTATATTTAACTGTCGAAATAATACTAAAAAACTCACAGGATGTCTGACTGTCGAGGAGCTTCAAGATTCATTAAAAACAATACTTTATAAGTCACAATTAGAAATGTTTCCAATTGAGCATTCAATTCTTAAAAACGGAAAGGTATTGCCTAAGAAAAATAACCTTGTTAGCTTAAATCCATTTGTAGACAATGATAACTTGTTGCGTGTAGGCGGTAGGCTCGATAATTCACCATATAGCTACGATACAAAGCATCCAATTTTGTTATGTAGAAAACACAATCTAACCAAAATTATTTTCGAACATTTTCATATAAAGCATTTACATGCACCACCTCAACTTCTTTTAAGTAACATTAGACAAAAATACTGGCCGTTACGTGGTAAAGACTTAGCCAAGTCTACAGTGAAAAAATGTGTCCGTTGTTTTAGACACAACGCTAAAGGGACCCAACCTATCATGGGACAGTTACCAGCCTCGCGTACAGATCTCGAATTCCCATTTCTAAATAGCTCTGTTGATTACTGCGGGCCCGTGATGATAGCTGACCGCAGAGGGAGGGGTTCTAGGTTAGTCAAGTCATATTTGGCAATCTTTATTTGTAATGCAGTTAAGGCGTGTCACATCGAGCTCGTTACAGCCTTGTCCAGTGAGGCTTACATAGCCGCATTGAATCGATTTGTCTCCCGTCGAGGGAAACCTAAAAGCATCATATCTGATAATGGAACTAACTTCATTGGGACCTGCAATGAGTTAGCCCAGTTCCTGGCTGACTCAAGTCTTAAGATAGAGGGTCACATGGCTCAGGAAGGTATTGATTTCAAATTTGTGCCAGCCTACACTCCACATTTTAATGGCTTGGCTGAAGCTGCCGTTCGTTCAGCTAAATATCATCTTAAGCGCATATTAGAAATGTCCCACTTAACTTATGAGGAAATGGCTACGTGCCTTTCTCAAGTTGAGGCTGTTCTCAATTCCCGTCCCCTCACTCCACTATCCACTGATCCCTCAGACCTCTCTGCCCTCACACCGGCTCATTTTTTAATTGGACGTTCTCTATTAGCTGTCCCGTGCCCACAGGTATCCAATGTCAATATAAATCGCCTCGATAGATTTAGAAGGATCCAGTGCATCAGTCAACATTTCTGGAGTCGCTTTTCCCAGGAGTACATCAGTAGCCTGCAACAACGGCTCAAGTGGACATCTACCTCTGGGGAACTTAAGCTTGGGACTCTTGTATTAATCAAGGATAAGAATTTACCTCCGCTGCTGTGGGCATTGGGACGAATTTTTGAAGTTACTACTTCAACCCGGGCAGCATGTTGCGGTACATCACTACTGCAGCGGCACATCTCTAACGGCCCGGGTAGCGGGGTGCGGAGTGCGGGGGAAACCTGCCTCTACGCCTCAGTTATGGCTTGAATCCTCGCGAGTGCGACCGCCTCTGGCGGTCGTAGATTCGGGCCACAGCTCACAACACCTCAGCACGCCAACGAGGAAACATCAACTACTAAACAAAGTGCATCGTCACCCTGGCCAGGGTAATTCAAGACTCAACACACAGTAAGATACAACAGATTCTAAGGTGATAGGCGTGTAATCCAGCCCGTGAGTAACTACAGTCCATTTATCACACATTTAACAGATATAAAGTAGACCACTGGGAAGGACATAGGCTACTTTTTATCGCGGGAAATGTACAGTTCCTGTGGACAACTGTATTAACGCTTTTACGTAAAACTACTTAACCAATCATCATGAAAATTGGCACAGACATAGAGTATACTACGAGGAAGAGCATAGGCTACTATTTATCGCAGAAAAATATGTTTGGGGATTTAGTAAATAGGGGATTTAGGGATTTACAAATAATGTGATTTACGCGACGATACTCAAAGGAAAATTCGAAGGTGAGGAAGTTCTCATTCCGAAGATCCCGATGATCCCTACTGAATGCCGATATGCTGTTTGTGTTCAAATGACTTCAATTTCCGATCCGTCTTGCATTCGCTATGACCAAATATAAGTCACAAGGCCAATCCTTGAAAGTTTGTGGTCTGAATCTACAAAGTCCATGTTTTTCACCTGGTCTATTATATCTGGCATATTCACGGATCTCAAGGCCATCTGTGTTATTTATTCTTGCGCCTGATAATAAAACGAAAAATGTCGTCTATTACAAGATGCTTTACTGAAGATTGCAACCCATGCACCAAAATACATGGCCCATTTTAACAATCATTAAAATAACTGATTTCTTTTTAATCATATCTATTATCCTAATGAAAAATTGCACTTAGTGAAATCCAAAATCTGCTCATTTATTGCCTCTAAGGTAGAACAAAGTTTGCCGGGTCAGCTAGTCTATATTTATAAAATCTATATAATAGGTTGGGGAAAAAGTCTTTTCGCATTATAGTATGTATGAACTTGTCATAAAATATCTTGGGCTATACCAATTGTATCTGGCTGATTTTGGTATCATTAAAAAGTTTTAATTTTACAGAAGACAATTCCAAATTCAAATTAGGTAAATTTGAGATTTTCATTTGTTTTTCTTATTGTTAAAATGAGTGATTCTTATGAAGAATTTCGATACATTTTAAAATTTTATTACAAAAAAGGTAAAAATGCAACACAAGCCGCGAAAAAAATTTGTGATGTTTATGGACCTAATGCAGTATCTGTGAGAGTAGCGCAAATTTGGTTTAAGCGTTTTCAATCCGGAAATTTTGATATCAAAGATGCACGTCGCTCTGGTCGCCCTGTTACGGACAAAACTGTTGCCATTTTTGAAAAAGTGGAGCAAGATCGGCATATGAGTAGTTACGATGTAGCTGAAGAACTGGGGATTGACCACAAAACGGTTTTGGCGCATTTGAAAAAAGCTGGGTACATAAAAAAGCTCGATATTTGGGTGCCAAATGAGCTCACTGAAAGAAACCTAATGAACCGTGTACTCATTTGTGATTCTTTATTACGACGTAATGAAACCGAACCATTTTTGAAGAAGCTGATAACTGGTGATGAAAAGTGGATCACGTACGACAAGAACGTGCGAAAAAAATCGTGGTCAAAGGCCGGTCAGGCTTCACAGACTTTGGCGAAACCCGGGTTAACTCGCAACAAGGTGATGCTGTGTGTGTGGTGGGATTGGAAGGGCATTATTCATTATGAGCTGTTACCGCCAGGCAGGACCATCAATTCTGAACTGTACTGCGAACAACTGATGAGATTAAAGCAAGAAGTTGAGAGAAAGCGGCCGGAATTAATCAACAGAAGGGGTGTGGGTTTTCACCATGATAACGCTAGACCTCACACATCTTTAGCCACTCAGAAAAAATTACGGGAGTTTGGCTGGGAGGTGTTAATGCATCCGCCGTATAGTCCTGACCTTGCACCTTCAGATTTCCACCTGTTTCGGTCACTGCAGAATTCCTTAGGCAGTGTCAGGTTGACATCACAAGAGGACTGCCAAAACCACTTGTCGCAGTTTTTCCATCAGAAGCCCCAAAAATTTTATAGCAATAGGATCATGTACCTACCAACAAGATGGCAAAAAGTTATCGAACAAAATGGCACCTATATACTTTAGTCACTTGTAAATAAACTTTATAAAAAAACCTTTTGAATTTTTATATAAAATGCGAAGAAACTTTTTCCCCAACCTAATATATAAAAGAAAGTCGTGTTAGTTACACTATTTATAACTCAAGAACGGCTGAACCGATTTGGCTGAAAATTGGTAGGAAGGTAGCTTAGAACCAGGAAAAGGACATAGGATACTATTTATCGCGGGAAAATGTACGGTTTCCGTGGAATACTGTATTTACGCTTTTACGTAAAAACTACTTAACCGATCATCATGAAATTTGGCACAGATATAAAGTAGTCTACGAGGAAGAACATAGGTTACTCTTTATTGCATAAAAATGTACGGTTCCCGTGGAATACTGTATTTACTCTTTTACGTAACTACTTACCCGATCATCATGAAATTTGCTATAGATACAAAGTAGACCACGAGGAAGGACATAGGCTACTTTTTATTGCAAGAAAATATACGGTTCCCGTGGAATATTGTATTTACGCTTTTACGTAAAAACTACTTAACCGATCATCATGAAATTTGGCACAGATATAAAATAGACTACGAGGAAGAACATAGGTTACTCTTTATTGCATAAAAATGTACGGTTCCCATGGAATACTGTATTTACTCTTTTACGTAACTACTTACTCGGTCATCATGAAATTTGCTATAGATACAAAGTAGACCACGAGGAAGGACATAGGCTACTTTTTATTGCAAGAAAATATACGGTTCCCGTGGAATATTGTATTTACGCTTTTACGTAAAAACTACTTAACCGATCATCATGAAATTTGGCACAGATATAAAGTAGAGTGGTAGAGCACGGGAAACGACATAGGCTATTTTTTATTGCAGAAAATGTACGGTTCCTGTGGAATACTATATTAACGCTTTTACGTAAAAACTACTTAACCGATCATCATGAAATTTGACACAGACATAAACGTAGACCACTGGGAAGGACATAAGCTACTTATTATCGAAATTGGTAGGGAGGTAGCTTAGAACCAGGAGAAGGACATAGGATATTATTTATCGCGGGAAAATTTACGGTTCCCGAGGATTACTGTATTTACGCTTTTACGTAAAAAGTAAAAACTACTTAACCGATCATCATGAAATTTTGCACAGATATAAAGTAGAGCACGGGAAAGGACATATGCTACTTTTTATCGCGGGAAATGTACGGTTCCTGTGGACAAGTGTATTTACGCTTTTACGTAAAACTACTTAACCAATCATCATGAAAATTGGCACAGACAAAGAGTAGACTACGAGGAAGAGCATAGGCTACTAATTATCGCAGAAAATATGTTTGGGGATTTAGTAAATAGGGGATTTAGGGATTTACAATGATGGTCTGAATTTACAAAATCTATGTTTTTCACCTGGTCAATTATATGTGGCATATTCACGGATCGGAAGACCATCTGCGTTATTTATTCTTGCGCCTGATAATAAAACGAAACATGTCGTCTATTACAAGATGCTTTACTGAAGATTGCAACCCATGCACCAAAATTTATGGCCCATTTTAACAATCATTAAAATAATTGATTTCTTTTTAATTATATCTATTATCCTAATGAAAAATTGCACTTATTGAAATCCAAAATCTGCTCATTTATTGCCTCTAAGGTAGAACAAAGTTTGCCGGGTCAGCTAGTATTATATAAAAGAAAGTCGTGTTAGAACTTACACTATTTATAACTCAAGAACGTCTGAATCGATTTGGCTGAAAATTGGTGGAGAGGTAGCTTTGAACCAGGAGACGGACATAGGATACTTTTTATTCCGTTCCCGAGGGACTCAAAACTGGCAGGACAGACTTAGCTGATTTTAGTTTTGAAATAATTGTGAAAGTTCAGGAAAGGTTTAAGCGGTGAGAAATATTGGAATAGGTGTAGGTGTAGGACTACGACGTAGGCTGCATTGTAGGTGTAGTCATTTCTTTATTCCAGTTTATATTTAAGTCAGAACCACGTGTGTCGGGACAACTAGTACTTACATAAAAGGGTGTTCAGATTACACGCGATCATGAACACATAGGGCCGTTATCGCGTCGCGAACGCGCAGAGTCAAAGTAACAGTTGAACGAGTGACCAGTGACCCATACAGATTATATTTATTTAATAAATAAAATAAATAAATATAATCCGGAATGCGGCGAGCCTGGGAAATCATCAGAGCACTGAAAATAAATCTCTGCGCTAATACAATAGAGTCTAAATCGAAGCGTCGAGTGTCGATCTATTATTTATGACATTGACATTTGATTTGACACTAGTGTTTTCTTATGTTTACGCGAATATTGTTCATTGTTTTAAACACTTACGGATTTTGTCGCGGTGCACTTTTCTTTTGCTCGACGTTTCGGCTACTTTCCAGCAGCCGTGGTCACGGGAGGACTGAGGTGTCAGTTGTCCTATTTGCTGAAGTTGTTCAAACTATCCGAAGATTCTTCAATTATTATTTATGTTCCGATCCACGCAAAACATACTAACAGTATCTTGAAGCCGCGGTGTTTTTGACCTGAATTTTATTTTATTTATCACTGGATCCCAACTAGATGGCAGCACCCAGCCATCTTCTCGTCGGGCAAAAGAAAAGTGCACCGCGACAAAATCCGTAATTAGTGTTTAAAACAATTGACACTAGTGTGTTCGATTTTCAGCTCTATTATAATGCAGAATTATATTACCAATGCAATGCTCTGAATTTTGCCCGGTATACTGGATTATATTACCGGATTATTATATTAAGTATACCTATCACATTCCGAATTTTCGTTCAAAGCAAAAATTATACATACGCATACAAAACTGCCACTCGGCGGGCTTATTACGTATCTTGCAAAAGCTAAGCAATAGCAAAAAATGCGCAATTTTTGCTCCAAAATCGCAAATTCGTATTACGTATTTGCAAAAACCTAGCAGAAGCAATCTAGCGTCAGTACTGCCTCTATTGAACTATAAATTGCAATCAATCGTTCCATCTAAAATCTTTTAAAGGTCAATATGTATACGCCTTTACAATATAATCCCAGAAAATGTTCAAACTCTTTCCATTAATAAATTTAAATTATTTTTAAACAAAAAATTAAACCGACTTCCAAAGTAAAAATACACAAAAAAGTATGAAATAAAACTTAATCTCTATATAATTCCCCTTTCAAATTCGGCTAAAATTTTTACTATTTCTCTACTCAATCTTATTAATTTTGAAATCGGTACCAGCCCAAACAATATTCTACAATATTTTATAGAACTTACGTTCATATTTGCTGGTACCGACTTCAAAATTAATAAGATTGAGTAGAGAAATAGTAAAAATTTTAGCCGAATTTGAAAGGGGAATTATATAGAGATTAAGTTTTATTTCATACTTTTTTGTGTATTTTTACTTTGGAAGTCGGTTTAATTTTTTGTTTAAAAATAATAATTTCATGCTTTTTAGTTATATATTTTGTTAATTTATTATTAATACGTCTTAAGAACGTCTAAACTAAATGATCGAATGTATAATTGAATACGCGCCAAGCTTCCATTAGGTATTGTTATTAAGATGATGATGATGATTACTGTAAGTTATAAAGTGGCATATGCTTGCAGTTCTTTAAACAATGCCGAAATTTCCAAACGCATATATTTAAAGACTGAAGAGTTCTGTACATTGATTTTGGATCCAGGGTATACCTTGGTACAATATCTTATTTTTTGGTAGCATATGCTTGTGTTACTTCAGTAAAAGTAAAAATCACTATATGTGTGGATATAAATTTCGAGGAGTTCCCTCGATTCCTCATGGATCGCATCATCAGGTTTCCACTTTAGTGACTAAAGGACCAATTTCGAATTAAACCCTTTACAACAACAAAATAATTTTGCAAATAGGTCCATAAACGGCAGAGTAATGTTCAAAGATCTCCGTGTTAATATCAAATACTAAGAGAAATACCTTTTATATCATCATAATGTGATGATATATGGTGTGATAGTGGTGATGATGATGATGATTACTCTAACTGACATGGTGGCATATGCTTGCAGTTCTTTAAACAACGCCGAAATCCCCAAAAATGTATCTATAAGGAGTCAGGAGTTCTGTTCTGTACTGTTGGATCCAGGGTATACCTTGGAGCAAAATCTTACTTTTTGGTAGCATATGCTTGAACTACTTCAGAAAAAGTCGAAATCACCATATGTGTCCATATAAATTTCGAGGAGTTCCCTCGATTCCTTATGGATCCCATCATCAGGTCACGACTTTGATATCAAAAGGACCAATTTGGGATTACACCCTATACATTACAGAAAAAATTTTGAAAATCGGTCCACAGGCGGCGGAGTAATCGTTGAACATACAAAAAAATAAAAAATATACAGCCGAACGTATAACCGCCTCCTTTTTTGGGAAGTCGGTTAAAAAAGTTGTTAAAGAACGTTTGTGTGCTAAAGCTTATTATAAAATCGGTGATTTCATTAGCGATTGCACACCTTGGGAATAAGATGGCCCCATCAGATTTATTATATGTATAGATTTGTTGCACGTCGAAAGAAAAAACATTTAAAGATTAAAAATGCGCAGTTTCCCAGACCTAGTAGACCATTTTTTCTCCCCCAAAACTAATTCCGTAGTAAATTTCATGGTTATTCTTGCAGCCGTTTTTGAGAAACCAATTATAAATAGACAAGAATATCTCGTTTAAAGTATAAGATAACTTTGTTTCCCTACTTTCCAGGCTTTATCCGCTACGTAGCTTCAGTACATTTTGCCCAGCAATACATTCAGATGTTGATAACGATACGCTTTATTCACTTCATAAGAAATATACTCGATGGTCTTGTTATGGTCAACCAAAGTTTCAAAATTATTTATAGCAATCATCGTAAGTTTTATGACTATATACAGTTAAATTAGTAATGTAATAACTCCCCACACCGATATCTGTGACGGTGGCCGGTTTCATTGAAACGAGGCCAATTACGCAGGAGTAATTTTATAGTGCGCAAGTGTGTGCGCAGTACACAAGAGCACTCTCTCTCTTCTTTGACTCTCATAATCTAGTGGGACGGATAACCGACGCGACTGGCGAGAGATCAGGCGCAGGTCCGACTTTTTACATGCCCATCCGACGCATGCATTATCATCTATCTTGTCAGACAATATGATCACGTGGATCAGCCTGTATTGTCCTAACCAAACTTGGAAACAACATTTTTGTTGTTGTCCCTCCAATGCGGGAGTCGAACCTCCGAGTTGAGAGCCAATGCGGTAAAAACGAGTGGTTAGAACCACTCGTCCACGGAGGCTGTCGAGTAATGTATGATATCCTCGAAAGGATCTACGTCGAGAATATGTCTATCTCGTAGAGTGTATTTATCAGTGGCGAAAGCTGCAGCTCTCCTTTATAGGGAAACCCTAGCCTGTATAGTTAGGGATTTGGTTGAGTGTCTTCAAAAGGTAAGTGGTATAATAAGCCAATAGGAATTGAGTTATAGGAACCCCACGCCAACAGGTATTTATTAATCGTCTTAATGTATTTTTAGTTAAGGCAGTGAATTCAACTACACAGAGAAAGCGCCATGTAGCTATTGAAGTGAGAAGCAAAACTTTTATTTCACGTAGTAAGTTCATCAAAATTCTTATACATTAGTCTCTATCTCTTTATTAATAAAAATATTTACCACGGATATGTTGCTGTCTTTGTCTGATAGGTTGGAAAAGTTTCTTGACAGACAAAGACAGAACATGGATGAGGCTGGGACTATATGATCCGGAATCCGGAAGGCCATTCTGAGCATTGAAAACAGAACCCTGTGCTTATACAATAGAGCTGAAAATCGAACACATGAGTGTCGAGTCAACACTCATGTGTCATATATGACAGCTCGACACTCGACACTTCCATTTCCAACTCTATTGTATTAGCGCGGAGTTCTATTCCTCCATGGTGCTATGAATTTTCACCGGTGTTTCGGATTCTATAACATAATATAGTCCCAGCCTTAGCGTATCCGTAATTCCATAACTCTACATTCTCTCGTAACTCGTAACTCTCAAAATATATGCATAGTCGCTTAAGGAGCTTCGTTATACTTAACTAGCGGTAATTTTAGAGTAGGATAGTCTACCTACCCCCCGATGGTTGCACGCCTTGTCGTGGCGGTGGGGCTTAGTAACCGTGGACTGGTCACCCACGGTGAAGCTAAGAGGCAACCGGGGCCGGCCTGTTTGCCGTCGGCTGGCCCGAGGAGGGCGCTCCCAGCGGACTGAACATGCCTGCAGAGGACGCGCGTGGAGGTGGGACCGCAGAAGAAGAGGAGTGCCGGTATTACGGTGCGCCGTTCTCCCTATCTTCTGCGGCCGTGGAGGGATCGCATGGGGAGAGGCGTGATGGTATTACGGTACGCCACTCTCCCTACCCCCTGCGAGCTGGCGGGGCCGTTCCGTCGAAACGGCGTTGGTGGGGCCGCAGAGGAAGAGGCATGTCGGTATTGCGGTGCGCCGCTTGCCCTATCCTCTGCGACCGAGGTGTGATCGGTGGCAGAACCACAGATCTGATCTGCCACCGGGTACCAGTTTATCTGATACCCATGGCCTCCTAGTAGCAGACTCAGGGGGAGTCTGTAACAGTACTGGTGGAGGCCGAGGAGGGATGCGCACCTAATACCATCTGGTGCGCCCATCGTGGAGGGCCTTCGGGCTTTCATGATGGAGCCGCTTGTAGGCGGCTGCCGCCGGCGGGGTCGCGGATGTGTGTATCGTTCCCGTGGCCCCGTCAGAGGGCGGCGAGGAGGAAGATGGGGGGGTTTTTAGTGGGTATACCATGAGTCCCACATCACCACTTGGGTGCCCCCTGCGCCTGGGTGGTATGCGTAAAGCATTTTCCCCCCCGGAAACTAAAAAAAAAAGGATAGTCTACCTACCTACTAATATTATAAATGTAAAAGTTTGTGAGGATGGATGGATGGATGTTCGTTACGCTTTCACGCAAAAACTACAGAACGGATTTTGATGAAATTTAGTATCTTAGTAGTTTAGGCTCCGGATCATAGATTATACAGATATATCTCCGGATTAAGACATGGGCTACTTTTTATCCCAAAAAAATATATTGTATTTAGTTGGGCGGAACCGCGGGCAACTACTAGTTATGTAATATTTATGCAGACAACGGGATTGCCCAACCAGAATTGAGAATTTCCATATATAGGTAGTGTATTTTGTTTTCTATTTCCAGCTACCGAACGAGAAAATGAACCCACTGAATATAAAATTCGCAAAATTGCGCTCGCCTATTCTAAGCTGTGTCAATTGATATATTTCATTAACGATAAGGACGGCACTATGTTACTATGGATGACTGTGTACATGACTATAAACGTTATTATGTCTATGTATAATCTGCTGTTGGAGATTACTAACGTTGGTAAGTTTCGTGTTATAACTATTTTGCATAAGCTACAATGTTCAAATCCTTGTCTGATGCGTTGGGAAAGTAGCTTGACAGGCAAGGACAAAACATTGTATTCATTGTATATGTTTATTAGTAGGGGGGTAAGCTGAATCCTATGGTGACTAGAGTCCCAGAAAATTGAGAAGTAAAGTTTGCAGCAAATACAGATATAGGTACATAAATTATTATAAATACGAACTAGGTGTTAAATACTTAAAAAGTTCATAGCGGTGGCTTAAAAAAATTAAACATATTATTAAGTATTCCCCAATGATTCCCCAAGCTATCAAGCTGTGAGCGAGCTTGATAATGATGAGTTATAGCTAAGAACACTCGATCATATCAACTTCCAAACAACAAAAACTAGATCAAACGTCTGTTTGGGAGCTACGATGCCACGGACACACAGCCACATAGACACGTCAAACTTATTACACTCCGTTCGTCGGGGGTTAAAAATGGAGGAGACACTAACATAGAGCTGGCACCTTCATCCAAATTCTGAGGGGTTCGTACCCAAATGGTAAATTACTGAAACTTCGGCTTTCGTTGTCTGTCTGTCTGTTTGTTTGTCTGTTCATCTGTTCGTCGGTCTTTCTATACAGATTGCTGTATCTCGTAAACCGTGATAACTAGACAGTTGAAATTTTCTCAGTTGACGTATTTATGTTGCCGTTTTAGCAACAAATTACTAAAAAAAGAATGGAATAAATATTTATGGGGGCTTCCATTGTGTTCTTTGCCATTTTGAACGTTGGAACGGAACCCTTCGTGCGCGAATCCGTCTCGCGCTTATCAATTTTGTTTGACGAATATATTTTTTCAGACAAAGGACAGACAGCTATAGTTCTTCCAACATTGTGGCTTATCATCACGACTACCCGGTTGGTTATTTTGACAGAACAGTGTCATCGTATACATGAACAGGTATTTTGTGGGATTGGGTAAACGAGCAAAGGGATCCTGATAGTAATTACTTCCCGCTCACGTTGTAAACCTGAGCTTCACACAGTCGGCAAAACACAAGATAAGCGTTACTCCACGCCAAAATGTAGAGGTGTAAAAGTAACGAGAAAAAACGGCGCACTCGTTACTCAGTACCGAATACATCCGGTTTGCTACAGCTCTACCAAAATGCTTTGAAGTCGTTGTATCCAGTATCGCTTGATCATTACCGCAAGCAACTCATACTCTACATGCTTGCCATCTGTAGCCATCTATACTATGTAAATCGTAATGATTATACAATTTTACAATAAAATAATAATAACTATCTACTTTAAATTATTTACAGACTAAAAGAAAGAAAGAAACAAAAAAACTAAAAAAGATAAAACTAAAGTAGGTACAAGATATGCTATAAAACAAAGAAAAGCTCTAGGTCGTCCCCATCAGGCAGAGTGCCTATCAGGCTCAAAGAATTCCCTCGCTGGATGGCTATGCTAAATTTTTGAGCCAGATAGGTGCCGGCTCTGGGGTCTCGGGTGGCCTCTACGAGTTTTTTCGAAATTTCTCCGAATAGTTTGTGTGCCCCCGGACCCCATGTGCCTAGGGTTTCAACCCCAAACGGTTCAAATAAGAGATCCGTACTAAGGTTCTCATACTTGCGCCGCTTGAGGTTTTCTGCCTGATTTGCGGCCGCACCTGCAGTACTTGAGGTGCCCTGGACATGGGACTGAGCGAGTGTATCGACGCAAGTAGCGTCCCATACAAGAGCCCGTCCCAGTCTCCAAGGGACCAGGGTCATTCCGTCTGGTCTCTTGCCATCGTCGCGCGACAGTCCAGAGGGTTCCAGCACAGCTGGCACTCCGGCAGTGACAAGCGCCCGACGAATGAGGTCGTTGAGGCAGTGATGACGTGAGATGCGACCGGCGCTTCGTGGACAGGACAGACCGTGGTGTCCGAGGCTGTCTACATTTGTACCACAAACACAACGATGGGGGACGACGTGAGGGAGTCGTAATGTATATAAATATTATCAGAAGTCTGACTTCTATAAGTCTTACAAAAGTACGTAGATGTCTGGCTTCTTGTATTTGATAGTTAGTAGGTTAGGTGGAGTAGTTTAAACAGCCTCCGTGGGCCAGTGGATTAGAGCTTGGCTCTCGAATCGGTCGTGGGTTTGATTCCTGCGTTGGCACAACAAAAATGTTGTTTCCGAGTTTGGTTAGGACAAAGCAGGCTGATCGCCTGATTATCTGACAAGAAATATAAGGCCGGGACTATACGGCACCGGAATCCGGAAGGACGTGAAAAATTCTGAGCATTGAAATAGATCTCTGCACTAATACAATAGAGTTGAAAATTGAACATCCGAGTGTCGAGTCAAATGTCAATGTCATATATGACAGTTCGACACTCGAAACTTCCATTTTCAACTGTATTGTTTTAGCACAGAGTTCTATTTTCAGTGCTCATAATTCTCTACGGCCTAACGGATTCCGTTGCATATAGTCCCAGCCTAAGAGTAAAAAGTCGGACCTGCGCCTGATCTCTCGCCGTGTCGGTTATTCGTCTAACTAGGTTTCAAGAGTAAAGGAAGATAGAGTACTCTTGAGTTCTGCGCACACACTTGAGCACTATAAAATAACTCCTGCGTAGTAATCATACATACAATGGTTCAATGAATTAACCGGCCGATGTCACCGAAATCGTTGTGAGGAGATATTAGTTAGTATGTAGAAGGCATGGAGGTAAAATCTTTATCAGATCCATAGTACAAGATACCTAATTATTTTTTTATTATAGATGGACAACACTCGTCATCTCTTATCACGATTAAAGTGCTCCTTTGGTGACACAAACGTCGCCGTGGCCAATGAGTTGGATCTGTTCCAGCGCCTAACTATATTGAGACGACCGACGTTCTCGCCCCAAGATATGTTCACGTTAACCAGAACATTCTGTACTAAGGTAATCTATAATACTTTATCACATCATCAGCCAATCGCCGTCCACTGCTGAACGTAGGCCTCCCCCAATGAGCGCCAACCATCCCGATCTTGAGCAGCCCTCATCCATCCTCTGCCTGCCACCTTCCATCCATCGTGCCGCAGGACATCCTGCACTACGTTTGCCCAAGCGTGGTCTCCACTCTAACACTTGTCTGCTCCATCGACCATCTGTCCGTCTGCAGACATGGCCGGCCCACTTCCACTTCAGCGTGCTAATTCATTAAGCAACGTCGGCGAATGATTGAATGAACGAATTTTATCTACCAGAGATACCCACAACATTGCTCTTTCCATCGCACGCTGAGAAACCTTAAATTTGTGTACCAGGCACCAGCCCTACGGTGAGTGTCCACGTTTCGGCTCCGTAATATACTCCGTATAAAATTTATAATACCTACTTTATGCTGGCTATATTGTCCGGAATCTGGAAGACTGGGGACAATTTCGAGCACTGAAAATAGAACTCTGCCCTAATGCAATAGAGCTGAAAATTGAACTTTATTTTTGAACTCTATTAAATTATAGCTGAGATCTATTTTCAGTGCTCTGAATTTTCTCCGGATTCCGTATCATAATAGTCCCAGCTTTAGAAAATTGCGTTCCCGTCTCGTTCTAATGTGGTATTCAGTAGAGGAAAATGCATAATCCTCCTCATCACGTGAAGTCATTAATTTTTAGGGTTCCGTAGCCAAATGGCAAAAACCGGAACCCTTATGGATTCGTCATGTCTGTCTGTCTGTTTGTCTGTCTGTCTGTCTATCCGTCCGTATGTCACAGCCACTTTTTTCCGAAACAATAAGAACTATAGGTACTGTTGAAACTTGGTAAGTAGAAGTAAGTATTCTGTGTACCGCATTAAGATTTTCGCAAAAATATAGAATAAAATAAATAATAAAAAAAATAAAAAAGCCAACTGCAAAAAAATACAGATAGGTAAGTACCTAAGCAACGCACTAAAAAGACGGAAACAAGATTGAGAAAACAGACTACACTATGAGCTGAATGAAATAATTGACGTTGTACAATATGTGTACAAAATCTTATGTATATTATATAGTATAAAAGTACTAATTAAGTATAAGTATACTCTTCGTTGTTTGGTCCCCGTAACACAAGTTACTCAGGTAGGTACCTACTTAGCACGGAGCCATATTGACGTGGTGTAAAGAGTCCATAGATATCTACTTATACTAATATTATAAAGCTGAAGAGTTTGTTTGTTTGTTTGTTTAAATGCACTAATCTCAGGAACTTCTGGTACGAATTAAACAATTATTTTTGTGTTGGATAGTCTACTTATCGAGGAAGGCTTTAAGCTATATAACATCATGCTAAGTTCAATACGAGCGGAGCACCAATCAAGAATGTTACAAAATCGTTTTTTTTCCCTTTTGAGCTACAATTTAGCTGTTACTGAATGATAAAATTGCATGCAGTAAAAACTCGTACGCTGCGGAAACGGTTAAAGTTTGGCTAAAATTATGTATGACAGAATTGTTCCCCTGAAAAGTTCTAAAAAAAAGTCCGCGACTGTACCTATATGTCGATATTCTTTTAAGGTTGGCTCACTATAACCTTTTTATGCTAACCAAATTTGTAACTTAGTTAGTTAGTAAGCATTATTTGTGAAGAGTTTTCATTGGCATGTATTTAAACTTGCGACAAAACAATTAAATTTTGGATGTGAAAATACCCAATATTGAATACTAAATTACCAAGTTGGCGAAAAAATGTAAGGAACAAAAAATTATAAATCTGGTGACTAAATAATACCACTGAATTTTCCAAACTGGCAGACGGATTATATTTTAGCGAACAAATAACCATCTTGGCGACAATTTGTAAGTAGGTACACATTTAATTTAAGAATAGATACATTTATTTCCCTGATGTAGGTAACTCAAAAAACATACAAGCAGCAAAACGAGCGCACAAAAAAAAAAACATAAAGGAGCGTACAAAATTCCCAATTTTTAATTTTTCTCGGTTTTAGGGGGGTTATAGATTATTATGTTGATTAATTTTGAAATTTAAAAATGGCGGATATTTATTTTTCGTAAAATTGATATGGGTGTCGTTTACTGGGTTTTTGGGAGTGCTGGATACGAAAATGACATTCGTTTTGAAATTCCAATATGGCCGACATACTTAATTTTATAAAAATAATATGGATGTCCTTTTATTGGTTTCTGGGGGTGCTGATTACAAAAAAGTCATCAATTTTAAATTTCCTTAGTAACCTCATATTTTCTTCATGATGGGAGAAAAAGAAATTTGAAAATCCTGAATTTTCCAACATTTGTATATCTTTATACATTCCTAGTATCTCAATGTACAGCATTTACTTCTATTTTTCATAAAATTGATTGTATCTCGGAAACGGTGCATCGTATTGAAAAAATAATGAAAATTTCGTCCCTCTTAGAAACCCTGCAACATCATATTTTCTTCATGATGGGAGAAAAATTTTTTCGAAAATCCTGAATTTTCCAACATTCCTACAGCTATAAACATCTGTCGTATCTCAATGTACAGCATTTACTTCTTTTTTATAAAATTGATTCTATCTAGGAAACGGTGCATCCTATTGAAAAGATAATGAAAATTTCGTCCCCCTTAGGAACCCTGCAACATCATATTTTCTTCATGATGGGAGAAAAAACAGAAAATCTTGAATTTTCCAACATTTCAATAGATTGATACATCCCTCGTATCTCAGTACAGCATTGCCATATTTTTTTCTATAGTCGCTTTTATCTCAGAAACGCTGCAAAAATAATGAAAATTTCCTCCCCCTTATTAACCTAGAAATCGCATATTTTCTTCATGAATGGCAGAAAAATTCATGAATCCTGAATTTCGAAAATTTTCTATACATAGCTGGTACCTTGAACTACATAACATACTGTAATAATAATCATCAATCGTAATTAGCATCCCCAAGATCTTATAATTTAGTATTCATATTCGTTTTACGAAGATTGAATATTCTCCATTTTGGAAAATGAAATTGGAAGACAATTTTGTAATCAGAACCCCCAGAAACCTGGAAAAGGACAACCTTATTAATTTTAATAACAAAAATTTACGCCATTGTGGAATTTCAAAACAGATTTTATTTTCATATTATTCTGCACCCCCAGAAATCTAGAAAATGACACCCATGCCAAAGAAAAACATACTCCAACAGTATCCAAAAATAGGATTTTCCTGTATAGCCTAGAGTAGCCTGCAAATTGAATTTTAGCAGCCATTAATTTATCAACCAAATCTTGTTTTTTAGCTGCTTATATGGTATAATGATCACCAACTCGGAAATTAAGTCACCAACTTATAAATGTCGGTGCTAATTTGGATTAAATTTCGCATCTTTTTATCTGCTGATTTTTGAATTTTTTTGTCACCCGAGTGTTTTCGCCAGTTTAGTAATTTAGTCGCCAACATATTAATTCGCTGCCAAATTCAGTAATACGGTATGCTCACGTGCAGCCGCCAAGTTATTTTTTGTTCGCTCGATTAATTATATCCCGTTTTCATTTAAGTAGATGATATTTGAGGGGGACAAAGCCTAGATTACCTAGGGCAAAGGAAGGGATCGAAATCTGGTACGTAGGAATGAGGGGATAGTAGAAGGGTAAAAGGGAAAGCTGGAAAAAGACACGGGAAAATACACAGGAAAATAGGCAGGAAAATACAATGAAAAAGAAAGGAAAAGTGAAAGGAAAATGCAAAGGTTTACCAAGTACTTCGAGCTGTGGTGAGGCAGGGATTCCTTGTTGACTTGTCGACTTGTCGGAGCGAAGTACGATTTGTATGGCGATTGGCCCTATCTTTATACTAGTCTGACAATCAACCTTCTAGAACATTCCATTCCTCACCCCCTTAGCTCGAAATATCGTTTATTTAACATCAAGACAACATTATTTACATAAAATACATTTTTCTTAATATTCTAAGACATATTTACAACATATTTTAACATGAATAAATCTTGGAAAACTGTCGGGAATTGAGTGAGCGAGGAAAATAGGTTTTTCCAGTATTTATATTGCCTCGTCCTCCCCTGACTTAACGGGCGTTCGCTCCGTCCCTGTCTAATAGCAAGTCTCTCTCGAGACCGAGGCGCTCCCTAGTAGCAAAAATTTGCAACTATGGACTTTCTTTCTAGATAACTCACTCAACCCCCGCATAGCTAATACCCTTACATTAAACTAGGTCTTATTTTATCAATTTTAACAATATTTCGCTAATTACTATCACAATGAATTGAGAACAATGGACAAAGTTATATAATCATAAGTATGAGTCTAATAAGAATGCTAAAACAATGGCTTTTGTGAGACAATGGCATCTAATAAGATTTTACATGTACTATTGTTACGTATTACGCAACGAGTCTCTAATATTTTTACTTTAAATTGCAAACTCTAAATTATAACGATTTGTTATGTTTTTAAAAATTGACTATTTACATGGTTTTACAAGTAATCGGCTACCTTCTAAACGTTCGTCGTGAACAATATTAATCCATATCTTACTAAGTACCTACGTTACACTGTGTATTTTTTGTCCAAAAAATTGGCCATGCCTTTTTTTTTTTAATCTCATACAGAAATGTTATGTAAATAATTTATTAGTATTAATAACATGCGTTAATATCTTATTATGAACAATAAAAAAACACTTTTTATTTTTTTTTTCAATAAAATTAAAAATTGCCATAACTTTTTAAATATTTACTTAATTGTCTTCTTGATTATTCTGATCGACAATAATCAAAAAAAATATTTTAAAAAAATATAAAAACCGACTTCCAAAGTATAAGCAATAACATTCTTAAAATCACTAAAAAGTATGAAATAATTCTTAATGTCGAAATAGTTCCATTTTAAATTCTGCTAAAATGTTACTATTTTTCTACTCAATCTTCTTATTTTTGAAGTCGGTAGCAGCCAGTTTGAACGTGAGTTCTTTAAAATATAATTTGTACTTATATATAAGGAAGTAGTTGTGTTAAAATTAATGTTCTTTTTTATTGAAGGATTTATACAATTATTTGGGCTGGTACCGACTTCAAAAATAAGAAGATTGAGTAGAAAAATAGTAACATTTTAGCAGAATTTAAAATGGAACTATTTCGACATTAAGAATTATTTCATACTTTTAAGTGATTTTAAGAATGTTATTGCTTATACTTTGGAAGTCGGTTTTTATATTTTTTTAAAATATTTTTTATTTTTTTCTTTTCAGTGATATTATAATATTATTAACTAGTACCTGGGAGACCGAGCTTTGTTCGGAGTTTTAGTAGGACGATGAAATATTTAAAAATAAATAAAATTGATAAAAGAAATAATAAGAATCACAAAAATATTTATCTGACCGGGTTTCGAACCCGAGGCCAATTCGTAAACAACGTATAAATTACCATTCTACCATCCAGCTGAAGCTACATTTTATGGCGGCAAAATGTATGGTTCCCGCAAGATTTCCTTTTGCGCGCACGAAGTACCTAACGAGTAACGTCTACTATAGTTTAATCATGTGTTTTCAATGTCAATTTTAAGCACTTATGCATATAACACCTCCATGAAGTTGTAGTGACACCCTCGCAGGGGTAGTCAGGGAAGCTTCCTGTGACCTCAGAACGTCGAGATCTGATGAGAATTAGATTTTTGCAAAACGGGGTAAAACCAATATCTTCCCGATTTTTGAAAATCTTAGATTTTCTTAGCGGGAAGTTAAAAATAATCCCCTTTTGTCTTGGTCATTCATTGAATGAACTGCTAGACAAATTTTCATAAATCTTGTGTATTGTTTTGACAGAAAAAGTTGCGGGAAAATTGAAAAATTGTTTAGAAAACTTAATGATCATAAACATTGCTTTTAAGAGTTTCCTTGATTCCTCGTGGATCCCATAGTTATCATTATCCTTATCCAAATGTAACACTTTTAGTAGGAAGGTATACAAGCTTGGCACAACATTTTACTTTTGAGTAGCTCTGAATGTTCAAAGAAATCGATATCACTTTAAAATACTATGAGAAATACCTATATCAACATAATATCATGATATATGGTGTGATGATGATTGTGGTGATGATGATTATTCAATAGTCACCTATGCTTGCAGTTCTTTTAACAATACGGAAATTTCCAAACGTGTACCTTTAAGGACTGAGGAGTGCTGTTGAGCCTTTTTGGATCCAGGATATACCTTGGCACAATATATTACTTTTTGGTAGCTATGAATGTTCAAAGGAATTCATATCGGTGTAAAATACTATAAAAATACCTATATCGTCATAATGTTTTCATTTTGTATGCTATGATGATGATGGTGGTGATGGTGATTATTATTTAAAAGTGGCATATGCTTGCAGTTCTTTAAACAACGTTGAAATTTCCAAACGTGTATCTTTAAAGACTGAGAAATGCTGTTCATTGCTTTTGGATCCAGGGTATACCTTGGCACAATATATTTCACTTTTAGTAGCTGTGAATGTTCAAAGAAATCGTTATCGGTGTAAAAAAAAAAACTATGAGAAACACCTAGATATCAACAAAATATCAAGGTGTATGGTGTGATGATGGTGGTGGTGATGATGATTATTTAATAGTGACATTTGCTTGCAGTTTTATAAACAATACTAAAATTTTCAAACATGTATATTTAAAGACTGAGGAGTGCTGTTCAGCCCTTTTGGATCCCTGTATACCCTGGTATACCTTGGCACAACATTTCACTTTTTGGTAGCTGTCAATGTTCAAAGAAATCGATATCGGTGTAAAATACTATGAAAAATACCTATATCATCATAATTTATCATGATGCATGGTGTGATTATGATGGTTGTGGTGATGATAATTATTATTTAATACTGACATTTGCTTGCAGTTTTATAAAAATTGCTGAAATTTTCAAACGTATATCTTCAAAGACTGAGAAATGCCGTTCAGTGATTTTGGATCCAGGGTATACCTTGGCACAACATTTCACTTTTTGGTAGCATTTGCTCGAGTTACTTAAAAAAAAGTCAAAATCACTATCGGTGCCCTATAAATTTTGAGGATTTCTCTCAATTCCTCATGGATCCCATCACCAGATCTACCATTTGATGACAATGGAACCAATCCAGGAGTCAATCCTTTACAACAAAAAAAAGAATTTTGAAAATCGATCCACAAACGGCGGAGTAATCGTGTAACATACACACAAAAAAAAAAAAAAACATACACACGAATTGTAAACCTCCTCCTGTGTTTTGGAAGTCGGTTGAAAAACACACAATTTAACCTGATTTACATATTTCTTAAATAAGTTTTTAAAGATTTATTTACGATTTATGTTTTTTTTTCTTTAATTTTTTATGAACGTATTTCTAAATATTTGGATTTTATTTTTATACAGAATTGTTACTTAAATGTACTAGAATTTGTGTAAAAAAAATTAGGTCCAAATAATAAAGGGCACTGAAGTTAGAGGCTTCTAAAGTTTTCTATGGTAACTATGGTTTTAGGGTTGTCAATATTTCTATACCAAATTTTTTTATTCATTTGAACTTTGTTTTTTTTTATTCCTGACTAATACTTAAACAGAAGGTTAGAGAAACTGCATTGAGTCACTAAAGTGACTCGATAAATCGAGAAAATATTTTATTAATGCCGTGAAATATTTTTGAGCAGAAACAAAAAAACGATTACTTTTTATTGCAGTTTTCATATTAATTTGACATGTCAATCCTACAATATTGACTTGGAATTTTTTTAACAAATTAATACTTTTGTAATGTACACATGGTGACACATTTAAAATCTTTTATATATTTCCGGTATAAAATGGTCTCATATAGGTTTAATTATAACCGGAAATCTATTGTTTAATAGGTAGCCGGTGCAGACCGGGTCCGGTTTCGGATTTTATTACCTGGTTTTAGCTGTAACCTAACGAACCCCTTCCCTGCACCACATATTACCTTTCATTGGATTTTAAATAGAATGCCCGTCCGTCTGTTTGTTTTGCTTTTGACTAAATTTTGAAATGGTTGCATGTATTTTTAACCGTGATTTTCACTGGCAGACCGAATTATCAGCATATTTGTTGTAAAAATATTAGGTATTTACAACGCTGGATAATAATTTGTATACAAAATATTAAAAATTATCAGACTTACATTGAATTTAAAATAAATCTTTAGTATTAAAAAAAAAGGGATATAATTAATCGAGCGAACAAAAAATAAGTTGGCGGCTGCACGTGAGCATACTCTATTACTGAATATGTTGGCGACTAAATTACTAAACTGGCGAAATCACTCAGGTGACAAAAAATTCAAAAGTCGGCAGATAAAAAGAGGCGAAATTTAATCCAAATTAGCACCGACATTTATAAGTTGGTGACTTAATTTCCGAGTTGGTGACCATTATACAATATAAGCAGCTATAAAACCAGATTTGGTCGATAAATTAATGGCTGCTAAAAATCCAATTTGCAGGCTACGGAAAATCCTATTTTTGGATACTGTTGGAGTATGTTTTTCCTTTGCATGGGTGTCATTTTCTAGGTGTCTGGGGGTGCAGAATAATATGAAAATAAAATCTGTTTTGTAATTCCACAATGGCGTACATTTTTGTTATTAAAATTAATAAGGTTCCGATTACAAAATTGTCTTCCAATTTCATTTTCCAAAATGCAGAATATTCAATCTTCGTAAAATGAATATAAATACTAAATTAAAAGATCTTGGGGATGCTGATTAGGATTGATGATTATTATTACAGTATGTTATGTAGTTCAAGGTACCAGCTATGTATGGAAATTTTTTCAAAATTCAGGATTCATGAATTTTTCTGCTATTCATGAAGAAAAATATATGCAATTTCCAGGTTTATTAGGGGGAGGAAATTTTCATTATTTTTCCAGTAGGATGCACCGTTTCTGAGATAGAAGTGATTATAGAAAAAAATGACAATGCTGTACTGAGATACGAGGGATGTATAAATCTATAGAAATGTTGGAAAATTCCGGATTTTCGAAATTTTTTTCTCCCATCATGAGGGAAATATGATGTTGCGGGGTTCCTAAGGGGGACGAAATTTTCATTATTTTTTTAATAGGATGCACCGTTTCCGAGATAGAATCAATTTTATAAAAACAAATGTAAATGCTGCACATTGAGATATTAGGAATGTATAAAGCTATAGAAATGTTGGAAAATTCCATATTTTCAAATTTCTTTTTCTCCCATCATAAAGAAAATATGGGGTTGCGGGGTTACTAAGGAAATTTAAAATGGATGACTTTTTTGTTATCAGCACCCCCAGAAACCAATAAAAGGACACCCATATTATTTTTATAAAATTAAGTATGTCCGCCATATTGGAATTTCAAAACGAATGTCATTTTCGTAATCCAACACTCCCAAAAACCTTATAAACGACACCCATATCAATTTTACGAAAAATAAATATCAGCCATTTTTAAATTTCAAAATTAATCTACACAATATCTACATCCCCCTAAAACCGAGAAAAATTAAAATATGGATATTTTGTATGCTCCTTTATGTTTTTTTTATGTATCCTCGTTTTGCTGCTTGTATGTTTTTCGAGTTACCTACAACAGGGAAAATATATGTGCCTATTTTTAAATTAAATGTGCACTCACAAATTGTCGCCAAAATTCAGTGGTATTATTTAGTCACCAGATTTGTAATTCTTTTGTTCCTTACATTCTTTCGCCAACTTGGTAATTTAGTATTCAATATTCGGTATTTTCACATCCAAAATTTAATTGTTTTGTCGCAAGTAAATACATGCCTAAAAAAATAAGTGTCTGTTTCTGATACCAAAACGATCAAATTAAGAAGGTGCAGAGAAATTGAATGTCACGCGAGCGAAGCCGCGCGCAACTGCTAGGTAATTGAATAAAACTTTGTTTTCACTTGAAATTCCTGAAATATTACTCTACCAAACACAGTGTTTCGACTAGTACATGCGAACAAGACAATATATTTTTTACTTATTTATATTATTTATGTATATTCAAGGCATGTTAGATTTTTTATGCTGAAATAAATCTGAACACTTAAATATTTAGATCGATACTTCTTACAAATATGGAACACGGCGGAGGTACATCATATAATATGCAGTATAATAAACATAAATAACCAAAAACAGAAAGGTTCAAACCAAATAGTGACCTTGAGCTTCTCAGTATCTCACTGACTTCAATATAAGGCTGGGACTATATGCAACGGAATCCGGTAGGCCGTAGAGAATTATGAGCACTGAAAATAGATCTCTGCACTAATACAATAGAGTTGAAAATCGAACATCCGAGTGTCGAGTCAAATGTCAATGTCATATATGACAGCTCGACACTCGAAACTTCCATTTTCAACTGTATTGTATTAGCACAGAGTTCTATTTTCAGTGCTCATAATTCTCTACGGCCTACCGGATTCCGTTGCATATAGTCCCAGCCTAAGAGTGCAACAGCAGTGAAGCAAAAGGGAGCAAAGGTATAACGCGAAGAAAATGTAAACTATGGATAACATAATGAATTTCGACGCGGGCGGAGTCGCGGGCAGCAGCTAGTAAGTAAAAAAGACTATTACTATTAATTGTTTTGTTGAAGTTACGAACTTCATTAGAAAAATGAGCATATAAAAACCTACTTCAAATATTCAACTATGCGGTGACAACCCTATCCAAAATAATATAAAATTGAATAACTCCGATGCCCCGCCTCATTTGGATCCCATTTTTTTTTTGGGTTATAAGTATCAATAAAAAGAATATTTCAGTCTTAGTTTCAAATCCAAATATGAAACGGCATGGCGTTAAAAAAATTAAAACATAAATTTACAAAATCAGTCATAAATACGTTATCTTGAACAAATAAAGCCTGGATGTTTTTCGCTATCGTAGGGCTTTTAAGACACTATTTAGACCAATTAATAAAATCTTAAAAGAATATCAAACTTTTGAACTATAACTGTTTCTATGTTTTTTCTGGAAACCATAGAAAATTTTTTCAAGTACTAATTTGCATTCTTCTATATGAAATGGGCAGTCGGGTGTTCTCGTCCTGCATTTATAATCACAAATCCTATAAAATTAAGTAATAAAAACGGCATGGCCAATTTTTTGGACAAAAAATACACTGTGCGTTATTCATTAAAAGCATTTAATCTAGAAGAAATTTGCCGTTAACATCATTTGATTTCAATGAGTATTTTAGAAGATATTGCAGTAATAAAATAAACAAGCGCGCAGTAATAATGTACGGCACGCGGCGGGCAGTCGTGACTCGTGAGGAGGAAGCGCTTCTCCTTCTACGTAAATGAAGTAGCGGGTAAATTTTAGCGATATCCCAACGTTACTGTTCCATGCAGACGAAGTCGTGGGCAAAAGTTAGTCTATATAATATTATGATTCACTTACCGTGGGGAAATGTAACATTACTTAACATTACATCGATAATTTTAAAAGTATTTAGTTGTATAAAGTACCTACTTACTCAAAACTGCTAAACACCCAATTTCCTTGACTCTACTGCGCGGTCACCGACTTTTGATCAAAACTAAATAGTTGAGCAGTTTGAATGTATCGAAAGGAAACTACTTAGCTCTAACAAATCTACTCTTTCAGGTTATTGGAGCTGTTATTACTATGCTAGTTATCATAGTAACTTATGGTAAGGAAGTAAAGGGGTCAAGGTAAGTTAGTTATATCTAATATCTATCCACTTTTATCATAATATTTTTTGTTTTACATAGATTGTAGATATTTAATATTTTATTAATTTTAGAATTCCTCCAATTTTCGCATGTAAAACTTCATTGTAAGAATTCCTAATGGCAAAAAAATTAAAAACTGGCAACCCACTTTAAAACTCACCAAAATAGAGTCTGGCCAAAGAGTCTGGCTAACGAAAGATGAGACTGGAAAAAGGCGGCAAATTAAAAAAAAATTAAGTAAACAACGACAATAAACTTCATTTTCATGAAATGAGTTGTTCCTAACAAAATATAATATTATTGTCATAAATAATCAAGTATCAAAACTATAATTCCGACTATAGACAAGGTTGCCGTACGTCGACTTTTTGAATTTAACGCCTTTTTCCAGTCTCATCTTTCGTTAGCCAGACTCTATTATTATGTGGTATGATTCCACCGTTAACATTTTAATATTATGTAAATTAAGTTTGAAGTAAATTTTATATTGTGGTCTTACAGCGAATCCGTCGAGTAGCAGTATAGAAGAACAATAATCTTGGGTAGATTACCATACCATAAGGATATCGGATACCGACTCTTGTAAATATTCGCGCACTGCTTGTCACAAGATGATCGATCTACAAAATATTATTTTGTCAATAAAAATATTATATTATGAGTGTGAATTTATGCAAGGATTTTATTTTTAAATGTCGAAAAAGTTGCCTACACCGAGAGGGCGCTAGTGTAGGTACAAGCAATTTATTTTTTTAAGTGGCAACATCAGTTACCAATCAGTCATTTCACAAATTAAAGTTGAGTCGATTGTTTGTCGTGTTCATAATTCATTTTAAAACATAAAAATCATAAAAGTAGTTTTAACAAATGCTAATTTAATATAATATAAACGTTCGTGACATATTGTACATGTAAGTATACAAATTATCACCTTTTAATTATAGGTTAGAAAATGCATTAAAAATTTGCTGACTGTCTCGAATGATTAGGAACAATATATATATCTACATATTTAGCTTATTTTTTAGAGGCTGACCGTGGTTTTTTGTTTAATGAATGCCAATGATCCTATGACAAAAAATGTGTACAAAGTGTATACTACTTGCCATTAATAAAATCGATATTTATTTATATTCTACTTATTTTGTATTTTAATGTAAAAAATGTATAGTCTATTATAGTGTTTATTATATGTTTATATATAAATTATTAATATATGTCATCCCTATATGCCTACTAAATGAAGACAAGAAGTTAGGAAGAAAATATATTTATGGAGATACTTCAAAAGTAGCAAATAGACATACCTACTTGACACTATTAAGATATGACCAAATCAGTCGGGTCTAGACGTGTTCGCAATCAAGCTACCTCCCTTACAATACCACGGCAAAATTCAGTCTCTGAGAATGGGAAAGTGCGCCAAAACCTATGCCCCGATGCATTGGCATCTATGAACAAGGAACAACTACGAGCGGAGTGTCGGAAAAGAGGCCAACGGACTACGGGAAACAAAAATGAGCTGGTATATTTACTTGTGGAGTATATTTTGCTTGATTTTCTTTTGTTTTGCGGAACAACTTAATGCAATGCTAATGATCAATGCACTTGCATATGTATAGATGTTTTAGAGTGTTGTAGAGTAGTTTGTTTGGATTTCATCTCATTCAGTGTTGTATTTCACAGTTTTGTATATATTTTTTGGAATGTAGTATGCCTCAACCTTATTTTTAATTGAGACTGGCATGCCTTGTATGGCAAATGTCTTTTAAATAAAATAAAGAAAAAAAAATGATATTTTGATTTAAGAAATTATGTGAAAGAAGGCATTTACTTATTTTAACCTGACTATGGCGAAGCCAATAAAGATTTTGGCAGCCTGTGTGTATTTGTGATTGTTTGATTGTTGCACCTAAACTTCTGATCCGATTTTAATGAATTAGGTGTTTATAGATTTGGTAATAATGGACGGAGTAACATAGGCTACATAATTTGTATAGTTTGGTTATTGTTTTTAACTTTTAGTTTTTAATAATTCATTTCATATCATTCTTTAATTTTAAAGTTGCATCATTCCATTATGATGCAATATATCATTATTCACCTGCAAAAAGCAATTAATAATAGAACATAAATTTTACTTGTAAAGCCGCTATCCCCAACCCGCGGCCCTGAAATCTGTAACCGTTAGATAAAGTTGTGAAAAAGCGTTCACAATTCCAAAAATCTCACTGAGTGAACATAATTATTATAATACAATTTTGTTATTTTATTTTAGTTTGTGTCGTTAGCTCATCTTAAATGTTTAGTTTCACTCTTTTAACTACCTTGTGTTATTCTATTATTAAATCGTTAAAAGAGATGTTCTAGAAATGTATGAGGCGTGGGCCAGCCCTATGTACACTATATGTAAATGTAGCTACATAATATAGTAACTGTTTCCTATCCTTTATTTTATTTCACTTCGTTTCAATGCACATTTAAAATAAATTCGTCAAGGAGAGCAACACAACGTAAAATAAAACATGGCGGATTAGATCAGAACTAACCAAAGAATATCATTTTGACAATGACATGACTTTTCACAAAGAAAGACGTATGACACTCAAGAAGATGTCTCTTCCTAAAACTATCAACTACGTCAAAAGTCAAGTCAAAACTACTGTCATAGCCGCCCTAAAATAGGGTTCTCGCATTAAAAAACTCTTCAAATAATCATTTTCGTACGCACGTATTATTATTATTATTCTTCAAATTACTTTTTTTGTATTTTTATGAAATTCCCTTATATTTTTCCTATTTACCTATGTGGTGTACATAGAGCAGGCCCAAAATCAAACATCTCTTTTAAACAACATATTTTTTTGCCACTAAAAATTTTGGTTGCGGCCAGTGACACCAGGAGTACAACGGGTTTGTGGCCCGCGTAAAAAAAAGGTTGGGGACCACTGTTGTATTCATTTGATTTTTATATTTACAGAGTGAGTGATTAAAACTGTAGGTCTAAAATGGCCACAATATATGAAAATGGCCCTGATAAAGTCATGTATTTTAAAAATCAGGATGCAGTAATAGAGTTGCACTCTATTACTGCATCCTGATTTTTTCAACTTCAAATCCTCGTTTTAATTTTGGGGTTGGGCGTTGGCAACCCTATAATAATAATACAGTAATCTGGGGACTGGTGATTATTAGGGCTATAAGTTCTTAGACCTTGGGGCATATTGGGGCAAACTGCAAAGTGTCCATACTTAAAGTGCCCTATGTTTGGGCCGGTACCAACTTCAAATTTATGAAGATTGAGTAGAGAAATCCCAGATTAAAGAAACAGTTAAATTTTTGTTGAATAGATAAGGGGAACTATTTTTGTTAGTTGTTTGTCTACATTAAGAAAATTATCGTTTTCACTTTCGAAATCAGTTTTATAAGCATAAAGCAGTTGCTAGGGAGAACTCTTTTAATGAGGTTATTGAATCAGGAACAGCTGATATCAAGTGGCGTAGTGTCATGTCGTACAGTACTTACTGTACGAGTAGTTTAATAAACACTGACGTGGCGCGACAACACGCGGGTATCACGCGATCTTATTCTATTTTTGTTTTTTAATTTATCATCGTCAAATGTTCGATTGTGTCTGGCCAGTACGCAGAAATGTTTTTTATATCGTCGCAAAATCTCATTCTATATTTAAATTAACAAAGTAACATCAAAACAAAGATTAGGATGATCTCGCTTTGTGCGAACTGCGGTACGTGTACTGTGTAGGGTTAGTGCGTTGCTCTGCATACATGCATTATTGTTTTAATTAGAGTTTTGGAGGGCAGCCATTACTTTTAATAGCCTATATTCGTACTACATTGTTTATATTGCTGGTAGTTGCTAGTTGCTACAGTGTAGAGTGCCGGTAACGTCAGGAATCGATTCTCGCTTGAATTCAGTTTCACATCGTCGCTTTTAATAGTATGGGTCACTAGTTCAATATTAATGAATGTAGGTATCTTGAGTTCTATTTACGGTTTACTTGGGTAGGTATATCTATTCAATTCTGCGTGCCTAATAAGTTAAGAATAAAAATTAAAATTGTGTGTGTGCGTGTGTTTGTTACTAAGTATATTGAAAATTTTATTTCGAATTGCATGATTTTTTAAAATTAAATCTTGTGGGGTGTTTCTTAAACATGTACTTAAAAGTTTTGTTTGTACACTTCTATAAGGACAGCTCCTATGTATTCAGCCCTCGAAAATGTGTCAAAAATATACACTCCTTTGTGAATTGCGATGCGTTTCACACCTCTTTCGCGCGTATCGCTACAAGTTTTGCAGAACTGTTGAGGCGCATCACTAGATGTAGTTAGTAGGCTTCCTAACTTCCTACCCCATTAGGCTGGGACCTGGGCCTATCGACCTATATTATGATCCAGAATCCGGAAAGCTGGAGAAAATTCAGAGCATTTAAAATAGAATACTGCGCTAGAACATTTACAAAAAGGAGAAGAGAAACTCTATTATATTGGCGTAGTGTTCAATTTCCAGTGCTCTGGATTTTCCCGGGTTCCCGGATTCCAGTACATATTATATAGTCCCATATACCATCTCCATAGTTACGATCTTACTTCACAGTCACCGCTCCTTAGCTATGAAGCTACAAAACAGCTGATCCAAACCGACCAAACGTAATCTTGGCGGAACTAATACATCTTCATAGTATTGCAAATATTATGTCGCTACCGTCAACTATAGTAAAAGTAGAGAGCGCTCACGTAATATTTTTGAAAGTGAGGCTCTCGTGACGTATCACGTTCGCTGCCGACAGCCCGTTAGACGCGTGTTTATTTAAATCTACTATTATTCACTAGAGTTAGACAGTGGTGCTAGTACGGGCTGCGTAGTATTAGACTGTAAAATACCACACGTGCTAGTGATTTAAAGTGGCTCCCAATCAATTTCCCGTATATTTTTGATTTAACGAATTATAGTGCAGTGAGGGAAGTTGGCAGGCAAGTAAGTTTTGGGTTGTTTTCCGCGGAATTCTAGTTTCTATGAAAACAAGAGCTCACTCATGTCTCTGGACTCTGACTCAATGCTTGTACTCATACTGTAAAGTCGCGGACACCAATGGGCTTGAAACATTTGACAGTGCAGTGGCGTGAACGTAATGAACTTAACGTTTGGTATCGAATGAAATTTGTATGGGAGCTGTCATGATTTTGTCAGATTTTCATTTCCAATTCTCATTCATTATCGTTATGTTTACGCCGATGTCCAATATTCCGGCCCACTATTTTAAACCTTATTGCCAAAGCAAAAAAAGTACCTACAATGGCTTTGTTGGCGACCTCTGTGGCTCAGTGGTTCAGCGCGTTCGGATCCCGGTTCGAATCCCGCCAAAGGAACAAAAAGTGTTCCTGTGTCGTGGATGTTAAATATGTGTATAATATAATAAAAATCTTAAATATATGTATGGTATAAAAGTATTAAATATACCTAGTATAGGTACTTCCCGTTGTCTGGTACCTGTAACGCAAGTTCTTCGCATACTTAGCACGGGGCCAGATTGACGTGGTGTGTCGGTGACTGTTCGTGCATTTAAAAACTTAACCCTCCTCTATCAGACGCTTATAAAAGGCTTGAACTTATGCTTTGGCTATTTTTAATATAGATTATATTGATTCGACCCTAATGCTCATTGGATTGTGGTCCCCTAGTCCTAAATATACCAATTGCATGGTATATAAGCTAATAGAGCCAGCCTACCAGTTCACACTAGTCTAGAACGCCGTAGTAAGTACCTAGTTTATAATTGTAGTTAGTGGATTGTGCTCAGGAGGGCTAGACAAGATGCATTAAATAATATCGACGGCGAACTTCGTGAATAAAAAATGTATGGGATTGACATAAGCGTGCGTTAAATGACATATTCAGTCGTATCGTTAAAAAAATTGGTAGCCAAACAGCCACTTTGAACGAATACGCTAACGATGCACCCATATAACGAATTGCTCTAACGCGTTTCTCCATACAATGCCTAGACAAGCGGCCGTAAGTGACATTAAGCAGATCGTGATCTTTATCTTTATCGACCTAACGATAAAGATACCCAGATAGCTACCTTTATCGCCTCAACGAACAATATGGCGGATTTTTATTGATCAGCTGTTATTTGTAAATAATAATGATTTGCCTAAAGTTGCCTAAACGGTCTATAAAACACCTTCTGCTAGTAGTCTATATTGCAAAAAGTCAAAAGAATTCAATCTAAAGTATTCAATAAATCACAATTATTGTCAATACCTAATATGTAATTCATTGTATTCAAGTATAATTCAACACTTTGTTAAAATATAAATTTCTTAATTTGTAGCTTACTTGCAGTTTGTAATCTTTACACGCTACTATATCAGCTGAAAGCAATCTTTAGGTGTATAGTAGGTACCTAAATTACTACTATAATTTAGGTACCAAATGGAGTTCATAATTAAGCAAGTTTCTCTGAAACTTCCTTAGAAATAAAGATTTGTATTTAGTAATTAAAATTTATAAGTTTTTCAATGTAATGATATTTTATTGTCATCGATGCTCAACACCTTCGCCTTATAAATGGGTTAGAAGGACACAAACACCTCATAAAAGTTTTGAAATATTTGCTATTATACTTTGATTAATTATTACAAATTTAATATTATATATCTATGCTATTATACACCTATTATAAACAGTCAAGTAGTGTTAACCAATTAAATACTTAATATTTAATCTCTATAGTATATTTGTGACTAAATAATTCGTGCCGTATCAAGTGTCCGTATTAGGATTGATTAAATAATAACAATACAAGAGTATCTACATTTTATTTTACTTTTTAAAGTAAGTTTTACATGGTTTTAGTAAGAAAATAAACTTAAAATGTAAAAATACTTTTATTTCTTGCAAAGGAATTACATAATGCAGATATTTCTTTAAATAATTAGTTTTATCTCAAGTCACATAACCAATAATAACATTATACAATTTAAAAATCAACACAGCTAATAATTATTATTATTTACAGCGGTTTTGATACATTAATAATTACATTATGATTTATATCACTTCTCACTATCAGTGGCGAAGGCTGCTTCTTCAAAGGGAAGCCGGAACCTGTATCATAGGTAGGGATTTCTATGAAGGTTTGCAAAAGGTATGTGACAACTCTACCGGTGAAGGAAAACATCGTGAGGAAACCCGCACATAGTTGGCCCCAGACGTATTGACTAGTCATTCCTCTGGACTAGGGTGGCTATGTTGTGAGAATGCCGTATGCGCTTGGGAAATCATACGATATTTAAAAAACAACTGTCCCAGGCACTACAGTATTTCAAGAGTGGTTACTTCGCTCGGAGAATACTGTATAAATCATCCATCATCGGATGTAAAGGCCTAAGTTAGGTAAATTGTTATTTTGATAACAAACAAAAATAATTGTACTTCATCTTCTTCTTCTTCTGGCCAGTTTTTTTTTTTACCAGGACATGGATATAGTCCTAAGGATAGAAGACTCCGTATTTTGTAATTGCTAAAAAGAACTGTATTGCCTTGGTAATAGAGTGTATTTCACAATGCACGTATCATAGAGGCAAATCCGAGCCGAGCGAGATAGCCATAAGGGAGGCCGTGTGTCTCGTTCTTGCATGTTGCCAACCAGAAAAATGTTGGTATTTTTAAAAAGTAACTTGAAAAATCTTAGATAAAACGAGTGTACTTTATTATTATTTTAACAAATGTTTATAACTATATCATATTCTAATTAAAAAAGTTAGAAATAGTCATTTAATACTAAATAAAAATGCAGTTTACATTAAAACCTTTTCCTTCTTTTTTATTAGATGGTATCATTCGCAAGACAATAGATACGCCATTACAGTCGGACAAGGATCTTTTGGCACTTGGATGGGGGCGTGAGTGTCGCAAATAAGAACAATACTTATTACTAAAAGTGAAATTTTACAAGACGGCGATGTTATTACTGATTTTATCCACGTGCCAAAAGGTAAGTGTCGCAACTACAAAACAATACAATTTAATACTAAAAGTGACATTTTACAAGACGGCGATGTTAGTTCTGATTTTGTCCACGTGCCAAAAGATCCTTGTCAGACTGTACACATATTTTATGCTGAACACCGGATAATATTAAAATTCATAATAGTACCAGTGCTGGATTTGCTGGACGCACCGTGAGTATGGCCTTTAGTGTAATCTCTTAAAATCTGTTTATAATGTGTGTCCTATGACCATTTGGCAAGAAATCTGTATAAAATCTGTATTATCAATGAAAACTAGAAGATAATTAATTAAATAATGTATTATATAATATAATTATTCAAAATAGAACTCTGGAGTCATACAATAGATAAACAGTTATCCAATTGTGTGTCTAATTTATAATCCTCTGAATTTTTCCCGGTGTTTCGGATTTCGGTGCATATTGAAGTTCCAGCCCACGAAGTATAGTTAACAAGGAGTCCGAACGTAATGTTAAAATAATGGTCTCAATTACTGGGACAGATTTTTGCCGGTAGAGCGCGCGACGGTTCGACATGCACTCGTTTGAAATTACGCGGGAAGTTTAAAATTGCTATTGACAGCTCTGGAAAGATTGAAATCTTATTATATAAAAGTTTTAGGAAATTCTTAGAAACTGTTCTCGAAAAATAGATACCGTAGAACACGGTAATTGCCTAACGGTAATTTAAAAATAATTGTAATAAATAATAGTATTGGCAACACTCGGTATAATAGTATTGGCAACACTTGGTACTCGTCGGTCTCGCACGCCTAGCGGCAGAAAAGAGAACTAAGATCTGGTCCTATTATTGTGTACATAATTATTATTAAAAAGCCTATACCGTTCGGACTCCTGGTATCTATGCTTCATGTTCCAGCCTTACAACCGTAATAATCGGCCTTGTTAAATAAGTACCTACTTTATTGTTATTGTAAATATCTACACTTGAAATTTGATTCCATTTTATACAAAACACTCTAGGAACTTTCAATAAAACTTCTAGGTACCGTTTTACTGAATCGACTGACTTGCACTGACTATTTGTATCAAAATTTGTATTTTGAACTTTGACTAGACATTAGACTTGAAAATAATACGGTGTTGAAATCATATAGGTACCTACATTAAATCTAGTTGTCTGCCTTTTTAACTTGACACTGACAAATAGTTTTATGCCGTAACGCCATCAATAATTAAAAAAAATATATGACATTTGACAACTTCACAACTGACGGCTAAATTCTTGAAATCATAAACAACTAACGTTTGAGCAATTCGTTGTTGCGATTCGAACAACAGTGTGCGTTTGTCTAGGGACAAAATGTCGTGATCTCAAAAGAGAAGTCGATACGACAGATCTTTCCGAATTTTAACGAAGGTAATTTGTCTAGGCGCCCAGTTTGTGCATAATTATGTGTGTTTGTTTGTGTGTGTCTTTTTGTGATTGTTTGGACCACCAAAATATTGCCGTACCATAAAATATGTCGCCTTATATATTTTATGACTATGAGTTATGACTTAAATGACCAACTACTGTTTTGAAATTGAAATTTGAATACTCGTAGTCTTCGCGTTAAGAATCAATTAAATTATAAATAACGCCCCATTTTATTTGGCCAAATAGTAGAATTTAGCTAAATAAAGTAGAGGCAGTAGAGCCCCTACTTTATTTAGCTAAATAAATAAAAAAAATGTGAGGATGGTTGTATAGATATTTAAGATTTTCACGCAAAAACTACTGAACGAATTTTGATGCAATTTGATATGGTAGTTTAGGCTCTGAATTAAAATTTAGCCTACATTCTATCCCTAAAATATACAGTGTTCCCGTAGGAGTGGAGTCGGGTGCAAAAAGTAGTTGATACTTTGATTAATTATTACATAGATACGTTATATCCTTACAAAACTGACAATATTTCTGTACCACGACACACATTGACATGGGACGCGTGTCAATGTGTCAACGTCGCATAGTAACACAAAACACGCTATTACTCGCGGAGCACACTAACCAAAATTGGCCCGACTCGGGCCAATTCGAGTCTTCATTTTTACGCGTTTATAACATATCTACCTCTTTTTAATATTATATATCTATGAGTTGATATTGATTATTATGTAGTATCGTCCCTGCATTTAGCCACCTAAGCCATCCAATTCGGCTCCTTATGAGCTAGTGGAAACATTTTTCTCCCCCTCTTTTTAGGGTTCCGTAATACTTAAGGAACCCTTATAGTTTCGCTCTGTCCGTCTGTCTGTCTGTCTGTCTGTCTGTCTGTCTGTCCGCGCCTCTAGCTCCTGTAATTATGAATATAAATTGATGAAATTTGGTGCAGTTATAGATTGTGTATAGATCACGGTTTCGGGATCATAAAAAATAATAATTTTATATTTTAGGGGTGGCTCTCCATACATGTGAAGTGGGGATGAAAAATATTTTTTCACTCTACCCCATCACAGCCTATAGAACTATTACCTACAGTCGTCCAACGGACACGTCTAGACAGAGCAATCGTGCGGGGCGTGCGGGGTGAGAGAGGGGCGGTAGCGAGCCCAAGCTGCCATACACTCGCTTGGGACACGTCAGCTGGGGTTGACGCTTTTTAATTTGATTGTTTTAAGTGGTTTGCGACAGTGTTTCGTTTGAGTTGTATGTAGGTACTTATTTACAATGGTCAATTATATGAACAGCTAAAGAAGATTAATTTTAATACAAAACCATGCGCCTGTTTCCCGTCAGAATTTTTAATAAAATTGTATCTACATATGAGAATTTACTAACTACATAGTCAAATTCAACAATCGCAATCTAAAAACTAGTAAATCCAAATGTCGAAAATACCTTTCAGTTTCGCATTTGTGGCTTTTGCAGGGTTCGTAAATATCCGATATTTATAACAAATATCAATCAATCTTTGATATATATCCGATATTTTTGATTTTTTGATATTTTCAAAATTACATACAAATCTCATAGGTACTCTGATATGTTTTTTCGTAATAGTTGAATCGAAATAATTTGTATGTCTGATAATTTGAAGATAGGGAAGTAAAATTAAACTCATTTATTTATTATTGATATTAAAAGTTTTCAAATCAATTAAAAATCAACGATAGATACTTTTGAGTATCAATTTAAATAAACCATAAAACCATAAAATGACTTTTGTTTATAACCAGAAGAAAAAAAGTGTATTAATTTTATCAGTCGAATTAATTTGACACATGGTATAAATGGTATAACAATAGTATAATAACAAACAAGGAATTTTCTTCCGAAAAACAGGGGGTCACGTGGGTGTCATATGCCGTTACAAGCCGCGTCGACGGCTATGATTAGTTAATGTCGTGTCAAATAGCAAGTTTTTGATGACCTAGGCTTGTGAAACTCTCGGAAAATAAGACCTGTGTTGATGTAAGATTTTTTACATTTAAAACATTCTTTTACATTTTTAAATATAAATATCAATTTTGATATAATATATCAAGCATAAATATCAATTGATATATATCATGCTAACCCTGAGCTTTTGTATACGCATTTGTATTTTTTATAACAAAACTCTTCATTAATACTTCTATTTTTTTTTTGTTTTATTCCTAGTACTCTACATACACATACTACGAATACCTACACAAAATGTAGAACAGATTATAATAAAACACATTATTGTGACAACCCTGCAGCAATGACGAATACCTACACAAAAGCGGCATTTCGCGCGACTTCAAACGCGTTGGACCACTGTATCTCTTTATTACACTGTGACCCCATCGTGTGGGGTATCATAGAATAGGTCTTTTAAAATAAAGGCAAGGTTTCATACGTCACTTTTTTATAAAGTTGACCATTTTCGAGTAATCGGCCTCCAAAGTAGTTTGTAAGTTGGTCCCCCCCCTAGCATTTTTAAACTATAGGAGATAGAAACTTGCAAATTTTCATGCTGATAGATCATGCTAAAAACTCTTTAGGAAAACTATTGTGAACCAAATCGGATAGTAACTTTTGGAGTAATTAAAAAAAAAGCATATTACGCGTTTATAGTTACGGAACCCTCCTTAGACATGTCCTGACATGCTCTTGGTTAGGTTTTTTTATATTAGGGTTAATCCTTAGTCTAGTGTCAGACGTGATGAAAAACTAAAAGCAGTTTTCATCTCGACAATCGATCCCAAGCTACGCAAATTAGGTCAAACTGGGGGACTGCAAGCAATAAGCCTACTACGTACAGTCGCCGAAAAAAAGGATACCACGTTTCGACAATATTACTATGGGGACAAGGTTCAAATGTGGTATCATGTCCCTTTACAGTGTACCAGCCATTAGAATGGCTTGGACAGTTTAGAAATTGTCGGTTTCTAATCGAATGACTAGGCAATGTATTTTACTTAGCTACTAATTAAAGTATTATAATGAGGGAAACGATAAGAAATTATGCTACATAATTAAAATCGATGAAAGTAGCACTAACAGTAGGTATACCAACGCAGTACGCACGTCAGCGTCAACTGAAATTTGTTGATGAAGAATTATGGTATTGGACAAAACCTCTAATGCTTATAAATGATGGAATAAATTATTAAGGTACCTAATTACTCTGAGGGAATAAAAACGAATGGCCTACCTATAAAGCTATGTTTCTGGGGGTTAAATTACTTCCTGACCACATATTCTCCTTAATTCTAGAATATCCTTAATGTCTAAAAGAAAAATGATTAAGACTTTTTTTATCTTATCTTTAAAACGTAGTATAATTTCAACATTCAGTAAGTAGTAAAGCAATGATTGTTTCAAGAACAGATTTAACTAGGTATATTGGATTACATTTGATTTTTTGTGTTGATAAGATAAATATTTTGTATCGTTTTATATACTATGTATAACATTTTTTTGATTACGTTCATCGTTCTCGTCCTACGGGCTACGACTACTATAATTATAGGTAAATGTGAAAGTTTTTGAGGATGGGTGGACCTTGTGACTCTTTCACGCAAAAACTACTGAAATGATTTTGATGTAATCAGATGTCAATTCTGCTAAATCAAACCTGCATTAATACAATTACAATCAAGTCTCGATACGCTAAAACTGCCCAACGGAATTCTCGTAAACGTCAAACTAACGTGAAACGCGTTCTTATTGGTCGAAAGTACATAAAATTAGTTTACGATAACATGTCGCTTCACTTGTAATAAAACCAAAGTACAATGAAAGTCTATTTTAAATACGAGATTTGAGGTTCTGGTATGTTAGTAGTTTAGGCTCTGGATTAACACATAGGTTACCTACTTTTATCCCGATAAATACAGTATTCCGATGGGAAACTGTATTTAGTCGCGCGGAGCCTTGGGCAGAAGCTAGTTAAAAATATAACCTAATTGGCATTTGGCGTATAAAAAAATATAATATTTTGCAGGTAGTTATTATATTAAAATTTATCATATATCTATCAGGTAACTAAAGTAACTGTGTGCTGAGTGTTATTTTTGTACTATTCGTCGTGAAGAAGTTAACTACATTGTGTATTGTCATCGAAACAACGCCCCTAGTGGCAAACAATGGTAACTAATTCGATGCCATACAAATTGTAGACTTTAACTTCTTCACAGCGAGTAGTGACAGAAACTCGGAACTCAGCACACTGTAATACCTAGTGTGATATCCTTAGAACTTATTTAAGTTAAATAAGTAATAACGTCTTGGTTTGTCCAAAATAACGCATAACCCACGGCGCGGAACAACTGACGTGCCGCTATCTGTAAATAAATATTTATCTTCGCACATTTATCATCACAGACACATTATTTAATTACTGGTATTACTTCATTAAACTAATAACGGTGTGTGGTTAGCAACATTGATCTAAAGGCGATTTTTTTGCTGACTGTATTTAGTTTGAAAGCAACCTTATACGGAATAGGGAACTAGTCTATAGATTTGACGATATTCGTTAATTGCGACTGATATTGTAACTGTTAACTGACAAGTAAGTAGACGCCAAAAAAATTAAGCATCAGATATCAAAGCAAAGAAACCGATCAAAAATATTAACGAATATGATCATTAGATACCTAAAGATTTTTAAGTAACTATCCGTGACAAACAAGAGTGTCTTCTATTCTAACTCGTTATTTATAAGCAAATAGGTACATCATAAAATGTTTCTTACCTAAGCCTTTACACATTAAAAAAAAAGTAAATTCGGATTTCAATTTCTATCGACCTATACTAAAGAGAATCTATTACACTACGTTTAACCTTATGTACCTTGAACTATCTCGATCGAACTAATAACAGCTATTATTTTTAGCTTGCCCGGCTGGGGTATTTCAAGCTGGCGGCGGCATCTGCTGTACCAGTGAACTCCGAGCAGCGGGAGCGTTCTCGCAACGGCATACACCACTCCAGCACGAAGGAAAGCAAGTAAGTTAAGGTTCGACTACACTAGTACATGCAGGTTTTGCTGGTAAATGGATCCCCACAAAACTATATGAGTTATAAACGTCCAAAACTATTAAAACTAGAATCTAAATTCAAATAACAATGTGTATATTCGGTACAATAAATTCAGTAGGTATTGGGGTATTAGGTTATGCTGACGCTGTGTAGGCGATAAAAAGTGATTACGTGTTCCATTGCCGTTTGTCTATTGACGTAATTTAAATTGTTGATTTTATGTGAATTAAGTACCTACTAACACATTTAAATTTGAACCACGACTTACTCGTGTCTATCATTTAGATTTCAGGCCCACTTGCGCAGATCAGAGGATCAATAATGTTCCTAAATAAAACCAGCATTAATGCAATTACAATCAGGTCCTAATACGCTAAAACTGTCAAACGGTATTCTCGTAAACGTTAAACCAAAGTGGAACGCGCTCTGATTGGTCGAAACTTCACAAAATCAGTTTATGTCGCTTCACTTATAATACAATCAAAGTAAAATGAATGTCTACTTTAAATAAGAGAATTGAGGTTCTGGGTTAAAGTTAACCCTGGGTTAAATATCACGTCATCTCTCTCCTTCTTCGTATCTATGAAAGAGGAGGTATGATATTTTAACCCAGATCTTAATTTAGCAAGTTATAATGCCCACTTGCGCAAGTGGGCATTATAACTTGCTGATGCTACTTTACCTTTTTTGGAAATGTACCATTAGGCCAGTAATAAGGTATACCTTCACTGATGTTGTTACATAAAATGCATTAGGTTTATAGTGTTCTGCTCTTATTAACTTTGACGTAACTATAATTTAAAGCAATGTTTCACAATCGCCAAATAAGTGTCGTTTAGCTAATAGCTTATTCGGAAGTTTTGTCGCTGCTCACTTTATATGTGAGCTCCATGGCCTAGTGGGTAGACCGTTTGGTTAGCACTCGAAAGAGTGCAGGTTCGAATCCCAGGTTGTGGCGTGTACCAATAAGACTTTTCAGATCTCAAGTAGGTACATTATACGGACGCTCTAACGGTGAAGGAAATCATCGTGAGGATAGGTAAATAAGTCTGGCGCCAACCGCACATGGTTGGCGCCAGACTTATTTACCAGTCATTCCTCTGGACTAGGCTGACTATCAGTGGCGAAGGGTTCCTATAACTCCATTCGGCTTCCCTTGTCACTAACCTTTTGCAAACCTTCATAGAAATCCCTACCTATTATACAGGCTCCGGCTTCTCTATGAAGGAGAACCAGCCTTCGCCACTGCTGACTATGTTGTGAGAATGCCGTATGTGCTTGGGCAACCATACGACATTCAAAAACCAACTGTCCCAGGCACTATAGTATTTCAAGAGTGGTCACTTCGCTCGGAGAATACTGTATAAATCATCCAATAACGGATGAAAAGGCCTAAGTTTTACTTTATGTCGAGCGACAAGAAACAAAACATGCAAATAAGCTAATCGACACTTATCAATGATTTCAAAGCAAAGGATGGGTCTATGACGTACATTATATTTGACAAAAAAAATCTTCATACAATACATAGTTACGCCAATTTCATAATATTTTGTCAAATAAATGCGGATTGATGAAACTGCGGAAAGCAAATGACAAGTTTCAAACCTCGACTGCCCCAGCCCCCAAACAATTCCAAAAAATAGGGCAGTTTAATCGTGGACACTTTGCCTCGACATGCTTTCTCTAAAATATTATATAGGTCTATGCTTATTATTAGAAGATTGTAATAGAGGTTTCATTAAAGGTGAAAGCACACTTATCCGAGCCGAAAGAATCGAACGAATCGAATTCCACGAGGTCTCGTATACCTATCCGCGCCGAAAGAATCGAACGCATCGAAAGAATCGACCGCACCGAAAGAATCGTTTTTATTTTATTAGTCCTTACTAGAACATAACACGATGCGCTTACTAGAACGCAAGCGCATCGGCCGATTCGACCGCATCGCTCGCATCGAATCCGGTGACGTCGTCCGAATTCGTCTAGGAGTTCTGGGGTGCTTCCAGATTCGACCGATTCGATGCGGGCAAATGAGCGAGGTTTCATAGGATTTCATATAAAGAATTCTAAAATTCGTTTCCTTCGGCGCGTTCGATTCTTTCGGCTCGGATAAGTATGCCTTCACCTTTAGTCTCCGTTTACTTTTTTATTTTACCATGTTCTGCTTTAAACAGCCTGCCTAAATAAAATACCTAACTTCTTTCTTTAATGATGATAAAAAATAATGGACTAGTTATTAAAATTGTTAACATGAATATCGGTGTTTTCAGAAGCAAAGCTGTATCAATGGATACAGACAGCTTGGTGCTATGGAAGAAACCGGTACAGACATTAGAGTACTTCTTCAGAGAACTACTCATACTATGCTCAACGGGCTTACAAAGGTATACTTCACAATATTACTCTTCCTACCAATGTTGTTATCTTTAGAAATAAATATTGAAAATTGTCTGTTTGTAGTTCCAAATGAATAGCTTTGCATAAATGTGTATGTCGTACATACACCAAAAAATCAATAAAAAAAATTGTCTGTTTAGTGTTTGTTCCGGCTAGTCTCTGAAACGGCTGGCATTTGGTTGGACTTTCACACACATGACACATAGCCGATGTTATAGGGCCTTAGCCTACTTTTATCGTAGTTTTAAAAGGGTTTTGTTTCCATTAATAGTAACACGACAACGAAGTGGCTAGTGTCCTAGCTAGTAAATAAATAACAATCCATATCATGAAAATATATGCCAACACAAACAAACATGCTGGACTTCAATAAAATAGAAGATGAGCAAAATATAATACATAATAATATCACACAACTTTTTTATACACGCTTTTCCACTTTATTTAGATTTTTACAATAATGAATAATTTATATATAAACACGACCGGTTTCGAGTAACTCATCATCAGGTGTGTTTATTATTTAATCGAAATCGGTCGTGTTTATATATTAATTATTGTAAAAATATAAATAAAGTGGAAAAGTGTACCTATATAAAAAGTTGTGTGATATTATTATGAATATGAATTTCCACTAAGAACCAACAATACACTCAATCAGTTATAAAATATAATACGATCAAGTGACATGTCCTTTGTATCAAAAGCTTGCCTTAAGTCAATGTTTTTCTTATTCCAGACTATTAGGATATAAGTTAGTAGCGCTAACTATAGTGTCGCTGTTGGCGAGTACTGCCGCCGCTTACTACATCAATGGACCTCACCAGAGCCATGTACAGGTAATAACAAATCCCTTAATCTATTTATATAAAAGAAAGTCGTGTTAGTTACGCTTTTTATAATTCAAGAACGGGTAAACTGATTTGGCTGTAAATTCGTAGGGAGGTAGCTTAGAACCAGGAGAAGGACATAGGATACTTTTTAACCCGTTCCCGCGGGACTCAAAATTCGAGAACGGCTGGCCGTGGGCAAAAACTCTAGCTAGTAAAAAAAATGTTTTATCCGTCTGTACGGTCTTACTTACTTACGGACTATAAGCTTTACCTTCTAACCTTTCTTCTACCTATTTAACTTTCTTCTCGTGACTCTTCCAGGAGGCAGTAGCCACACTCGCGTGGTGGGGCTGGTGGGTGGGTCTGGGGGTGCTGAGCTCGGTGGGTCTGGGCACGGGGCTCCACACGTTCCTGCTGTACCTCGGGCCGCACATCGCCCGCGTGACGTTGGCTGCGTACGAGTGCGGCTCGCTGGACTTTCCGACGCCGCCGTATCCGAACGAGTGAGTGTTTCTCTTTTTTTTTACCCGACTACGGCGAATCCAAAAGTCAGAGTAATGATTTTGGTATAGGTTTTTTTTAATAAAAATTGTAGTTTATGATTTTTAACAATAATCCAAAAATTTTCATAGAGCGAAACACAAGTTGAAGTGACAAGTTGGACAAAACAGATGTCAAAATAATTTATCCCCTGAAGGAATCCCCATTCCTAGACTGGCTAAGGCTAGGGTTGGCTAGGGTTTCTTGTCTTCAACGAAAACATCGTTTCATATTAATTTTTGAGTATTTGCACTATGCTATATTTTATGAGTATGGCGACCACCTGTCAAAACACTTTTGTGTTTACTTTACCAATCATTGACCGATGTGTTTTCAGTATAATCTGCCCCACCAACGTCAACCCTGACACAGTGGTAACCATCTGGAGTATAATGTCCAAAGTCCGCATCGAGTGCATGATGTGGGGCGTGGGCACCGCGCTCGGCGAGCTGCCGCCGTACTTCATGGCGCGCGCCGCGAGACTGTCCGGCGGCTCCGCGACCGCACTCCAGAACCCCACCACTAACAGCAGGTGACTCCATATGTAACAGGTGTAAGTCCGCATCGAGTGCATGATGTGGGGCGTGGGCACCGCGCTCGGCGAGCTGCCGCCGTACTTCATGGCGCGCGCCGCGAGACTGTCCGGCGGCTCCGCGACCGCACTCCAGAACCCCACCACTAACAGCAGGTGACTCCATATGTAACAGGTGTAGTCCGCATCGAGTGCATGATGTGGGGCGTGGGCACCGCGCTCGGCGAGCTGCCGCCGTACTTCATGGCGCGCGCCGCGAGACTGTCCGGCGGCTCCGCGACCGCACTCCAGAACCCCACCACTAACAGCAGGTGACTCCATATGTAACAGGTGTAAGTCCGCATCGAGTGCATGATGTGGGGCGTGGGCACCGCGCTCGGCGAGCTGCCGCCGTACTTCATGGCGCGCGCCGCGAGACTGTCCGGCGGCTCCGCGACCGCACTCCAGAACCCCACCACTAACAGCAGGTGACTCCATATGTAACAGGTGTAGTCCGCATCGAGTGCATGATGTGGGGCGTGGGCACCGCGCTCGGCGAGCTGCCGCCGTACTTCATGGCGCGCGCCGCGAGACTGTCCGGCGGCTCCGCGACCGCACTCCAAAACCCCACCACTAACAGCAGGTGATAATATATATAACAGGTGTAAGTCCGCATCGAGTGCATGATGTGGGGCATGGGCACCGTGCTCGGCGAGCTAGAGACTGTGCTGCGGCTCCGCGACCGCACTCCAAAACCCCACCACTAACAGCAGGTGACTCCGAATTTAACAGGTGTATACTGTTTGGCCTTCAACGTAACGTTATAATTATGAAGGGGGAAATAACAGGCGTCTCACTGAAGGAGTATGAGTGAAATGACTTTAAATTTAACAGGAATGTGGCTTTCTTTAAAGATATTGTCGCCCACAAATATCAGATGAGTCACAATAGGGAATATGCACGTAATTTTTTAATTTTTTTATATAGATCTATCTTGTTTGGTAAATCGTACGGTAAAATCAGTTTTTTGATATCATTAAAAATAAATAACTAAGATATGAACGTTTAAAGTACTCTATTAGACAGAGAGATCGGACGTGTATCGTGACGTCACATAACACGACTTTCATAGAAAGTTCATACTAAATTTCGTTTTGCTAGAAAGAGATAGATTACAAACTTTGACCGCTCATATCTTACTCATTTATCAACAGATATTGAAATTTTATTCGCCATTTCCTTTATTTTTCAGTCTAGTATAATATTATTATGTTTTAAGCTATTTTTATATTTTATGCATATTCCCTATTGCTTCCTTATAAGTTAAATATTATACCATACAAAATACTACCTAAACGTTTTTGAATGTCTATTAAACTTGTAAGGCCCACTTGCGCCAATCCGGGTTAAAGTTAACCCTGGGTTAAAAATCATGTTATCTCCTTCGTTCTTCATATTTGCGAAAGAGAAAGCATGATATTTTAACCCAAGGTTAACTTTAACCCGGATTGGCGCAAGTGGGCCTTAGGAGATTATGCATTGCAATTTGCAACCCAATTGCGTTGCTATAAAAATTTTTTTTGGTGCATACATTTTATTATAATAAATCATTAATTAACATACAATATATCTATCAATATTCCAGGGCTAAAATGATGGTGCAGGAGCTAGTGCAACGCGTCGGGTTCGCCGGTATACTGGCCTGTGCGTCCATACCAAATCCGCTGTTCGACTTGGCTGGTCTAACCTGTGGACATTTTCTGGTACCGTTCTGGACTTTCTTCGGAGCCACACTGCTGGGTAAAGCGGTGATCAAAATGCACATACAGAAGATGTTTGTTATTATTGCGTTTAATGAATCTCTTGTTGGGTGAGTACCTATTCTATTGTTAGCCCAATCGTAGAGTAATGCCTAACCCCCATACTAATAAAAATATTTATCCAGTGGATAAGCAATACAATGTTTTGTCCTTGTCTTATGCGTTGGAAAAGTCGCTTGGACTTGGAAACATTGTAAACAACAGCTTATCTACTGGATAAATATTTTATTAGTAGGGGGAATTTCTATTAAATATTACATAAAATCTGTGAAAACTCATATTAAGTTTGTAGAAAATAATTCAGTTGAAACCAAGATATTATGTTGTCTCTATACTATTTAGAAATTAAATTTAATTATTACTTACTAATAATTCAAATAAGGAAGAGTTGATTGCATGGATGCTTACCTAGTATGTCTCTTATTATAATTGTGTACTTCTTCACTCATTTTCTTTCAATCATATCGAATAGTAATAAAATTATATTCCATTACAGTCAAGCATTAACATGGGTGGAAAAAATACCATACATCGGACCAAAACTTGAAGAGCCCTTACTGGAGTTTTTGAAGAACCAAAAGACACGATTGCATAAAAACGACGGAGCTGGAATGGACAATCAAGGCTCTATACTCTCTAGTCTTCTAGAAAAGTTTGTGCTAGCTATGGTTCTGTACTTTGTGGTGTCGATAGTGAATGCGTTAGCGCAGAACTACAGTAAACGCATCGGCAAGAAAAAAGGAAAGAAGAAGGAATAGGGAATATACACGCCAAATGGCGATTTCGGTAAGCCTTTTCGTTGAAAGTTTTTCTTTTCCTGCTACTATTGTAGGTATTCCTTTTATTTTTAGAATCCTACTAGGTACTATTGTATTGTAGATGTTTGTTACAGTTTCGCGCAAAAACTACTGAAGGAATTTTGATGAAATTTTTTATGGTCAAGGTTTGAGTTTTGGATAGGCTACTATAACACATAGACAACTTTTTGTCCCGAAAAAGTGCAGTGTTTCCGTGTGTTATTGTATTTATAGGCAAAAGCTAGTCATGTGTGAGTCACTATGTCAAAATTTTGACATTTGAACTTTATACCGGTGTACAACGGTGTGCAACGACACTAATTGTAGCCGAGCGTGGCTCTTCCACAGTTTTAAAGATTAAGTATAAATTGTTACCTACTTTATGTAGATTAAGTATAAATTGTTACCTACTTTTGACCTACCTGTAATTTACAATATTGTATTTTTACTGAATAAATTTATTTATTTTATTTAAAAGACATTATTGTCTTTTTTAATAATTAGTTAAATATTTATTTTTTTATTTTTCAGCATGGCGGCAGATAGGCAGAGCGTCGCCAGGTCGGTAGTACAGACGTCTGCCGCGTGTGGTGGGAGTTAAGTATTTACTCGGGAACATTCTAAACCAACAACTGAGAGTGGAGTGTGTTAATAATGTCAATAAGTACGGCTACAGTTACCGAATAACTTAGGCTATTATATTTATATTAGGCGATGTTGGATGTTGATATTGCGGATTGTATCGCTGCAGTTGTCACGTAAAGGTTGACTAATAAAGTTAATATAAAAGAGGAAAAGTTTGTTTGTTTGTATGTTTGTATTGAATAGGCTCCGAAACTACTGGACCGATTTTGTTGAAATTTGGTACAGATATAGATTAGACCATGGGGAAGGACATAGGCTAATTTTTATCGCGGCAAAATGTACGGTTACCGCAAGTTTACCTTTTGCGCGCACGAAGTCGCGTGCAACATCTAGTTTCTAACAAAACTTGACCGCACTATAGCCGATATAGTCCACTCGCGAGTTCAATGCAGTCCGGGCCGGAGGCGCAGAGTCACCCCGCCGTCCGCACACCTCGCCTCTAGCGCCTGTAGTGTAGTGCTAACCTTGATAGCTATAATTGTACTATCAGAGAATCTAATTTATAAGCAGTTCTGTCGTCATTTGTTCGTAATAAAATAATATTATGATATCAAACTGACATGTCATTGGCTGTATAATATGTACAAATAAATTATGAGAACTCAGAAATGAGTGTTCCGCTTTTGAATTTGTTTCCCTGGTAGTACACTATTGCGTTCCGTAGCTCAGATTCAACTCGCGCGCTATCTGTAATAGCGCTGTCTAAACATTCTACAGCGCTTTATTACATGATTGTACTATTGTATGCATAGGTACATTTTGTAGGTAAGTAAAAAAATGTCAGTGTAAAGAATTTGCATAATAGGAAATTTATATAATAAAGCTAGCAGACATTATAAAATAGAAGTAAATTACAAATCCCAAGTTTAGGCAGAAATAAAGCAATAACAATTTTGTGAATAACTGAGTAGGTAAATTATTATTATGTACTCGATGTTGCTTAGGCTATTAATTGTATTTATGGAGTGTAGAAGAAAGGAGAGGACTATCTCTCTAAGGCAGAAAAGCTAAAAAGTGTCCGACAAAAGTAGTCAAATAACAGTTCCAAAACTGGCCATGATGGCGCTAGAGTCAGAAAAGGGTATGATATGAAGTTAACAATAAGAGGTGGAGTGAAGTCATTTGAAAGTTAGTTATTGGTTAGTTACTCTAATAATTTGTGGCGCTCTTTTTAAAATTCTTCCACATGCTACTATAGCGCCACCTTAATTTGCTCCCCTTCAACGGACACTTTTTAATAAACTGAGATGGTCCTCCTTTCTTCTACACTCCATAATTGTATTCAGTGGTAAGATTTGTCAAAGTGTATGGCAATTTTGTATATACACGAATTAAAAGGCAATTTTATGAATTCGCTACACCGCAAGTACAAGTCTTACAATAACATAGCATTGGTTTTAAATGTAAAGTTACACTAAATGCATTAATTACTAATAAGTATGCAGTACTGTTAATGAATATATGATTACTCTGCTATTACCATAAAACTGAAAGGCCAAATAACTAGGAATAATTTTATGATTGAACTTTAAATTGAAGGATAATAGTTAATGTACATACATACCTAATGGCTTTCGGATGTTATATAACAGCGTATGTACGACGTAAATGTCTTGCCTTATACTTAGTATTAGGACCAGTTTTGCTATCATTGGATAAGTCAGGAGTATTTTAGTCAAGTAACTGTGTGAAGGTATGTGTCATTAAGGATCAGTTCATATCGGGACTCCAAGCGTATAGGTCGTTAGTTAATACTTGGCACCTACAACATGAACACATGTAACGTGTGTCGTCTGTAAATATAAGCATTATGTGACGTGTTGTCATGACTATGCATAGATAGCACACAACGTAACATGTGTACATGTTGTAGGTGCCAAATATTAACTAACGACATATAGCACACTTATTAAGATAGCGATAGCCACTCTTGCAATGAAAAGTGTATCCTTTTATAAAGCGAATAGAGATCAACTTTGTATCGCGTTCTGAAAAGTGAGCTGACCTTTATGGCATGTTAAAGTGTTAAACTAGATAATGTTTGAGCGGTCCAGAGGTGTTGTGGTGTACCTTTGTATTTTATGTTAGATTGAGCTACTTGTAGTGTAGCAGAAGTGTTATTATAAATTAAAAAGTACATATAAAGTTGATTTTGATGTATTTTTTAATTTATAATATATCCTTTCAGAACTAGTATCTAAAGTACAAAATAATACTTTTAAAATAAATTTTCTTTTTAAAGCTCGCCCAGACAAGTAAACTCTTTTAAGGTATTTTGACACTCACCACATCCAAAAACTGGACTCGATGTTTAATATAGTGAAACGATAGAGTAGATATTTAACCCTGACCGCACAAAGTAATAGAGACAATTTTAGAGCAATTATAATCGGATTGAAATGCTATGAAAAAGTTATCTTTTTCTAGAGGTCAGACTTTAGAGTAAGCTTAAAATTGATCTGACTGTGTTTCACTAAGGTTATAGATTTATTGAATTAATATAAGAAGTGTGCTCAGATAGAATAATGTTCGTTCAAAGTGTTAACGGCGTGGATTAAAAATATGATTTATATTTTCGAAAAAAATATTTCATCACTAAGTTTTCATCTTCAATAATCGTAATATTTGATAAAATATTATGAATTATTCTTTCTCTGAATATTGTCGTGTTCTGTATTTTAACTTTTAGCATTGGATGATGATTTAAACCCTTTGAATGTATAGATTAAATACTTTTGTGTATAATTGTATTGAATACTTTAGTGTTGAATGTCATATTCGAGTTTAAATCTGTTTTTGATCTACGTTCGTGACAAAAATAGGCTAGTCGAGGCTGTGGTCCGATTTTATAAGATAAGAAATAGCAAATAAGACACTGAATATTATTCATGCAAGTTTCACACACAAGTTTTTCATACTCAAATTACGGTTTGTTACCCGACTACGGCGAAGTCAAAAGGAAGGTTAATGGTTTTGGCAGTCTTTGTATGAACATAATTATGTATGTTGCAGCGTAGCACCTAAACTAAGTAAACTACTGATCCGATTTTAATGAATGTGCGTGTCAATAGATTCGTAATGACGGGCTAGATAACATTGGCTATATAATTTGAGTAGTCGGGTTTTTAACTTTCTGGTTTATTTCGAAATTAATTAAAAGTAATTTTAAATGTTTTAATAGTTATTAAAGGTTTATTAAAATCATTACATACTTTATACATACAAGAGGAAATTAGTAAAAACATTATAAAATTACTTAGTTATTTTACCTCTAAACTAAAACGCTTTGTGTTTAAAAAATATACAAATTAGATTAGTTATGTAAGGATAAAAATATTTTTCCATTTCATAATATTATGACTATGAGAAAGTTTTTCATTTTTTCGTAAGAGACTGCTTAGTCTTTGGATAGAGGTAAAATAATTAATTATTAAATAATTTTAATGAATGTTTTTATTTTAAGTATTCTCTTTTATATCACCTAGTCTTCAAAGTAATATATGCACATATTTAATTTTATTATAATTAGAGTACAATGTGTATGTATTGAGTTTCTTGATTTGGACACAGTATAAAATATTCTGATTGAATGCATGAACAAAAATTACATATTTTGAAAGAATTGTTTTATAGAGCAATTATGTAATTTATTTTTAGTAATGTACTTGTATATGTTACCGGCCAAACCCGATTTTAGGACAAACTAGTTTTGCCTAGGCTAAACTGGTTCTTCCATGAGATTGTATGTTTGGGTGAAAACACTGACGAGATATACATATAAGCAACAAATCTAAGCAATGAGAGAAGAAGGTACGAGTGATTCGAAATTGTTCTCGTTTTAATTTCTTGGTTTAATTGTCGGTGTTAATAATAATATATTGTAATAATATACTCTTGTGTGCTATTAAAAGGTTTGCATTCCTTATTTATTTATTATAAAGACATGTTTATTTTAATTATATTCAGTGATATTACACTATATTATGTAGTTTTGACTTCATTGTCCAATGAAGAAAATAAATTATGATAAACAATACTATGTATATCTTTATACCCCACCTATGTCAATTCAGTACAGTATATCTTAAAAATTTTTTGACAGTTTCTTGTTTTGCAAAGGCCATAAGCTGTACTCATTGGCTTACAGCCGAGGCCAAGGTACAGTAGGTTAGGCCAATGTGTAATGGGCCTTACTCTCGCTTCAAGGCCGCGGCCTTGGAACTGCAGGCTGGACGGTGAGCGGCGCTGTATCAGAACCTCAATTCTCGTATTGAAATTAGACTTTCATTTTACTTTGATTATAATAATTATTGTTACGTGTTGGGTACGCAGGATTTGGAGATAAAACCTGGTGACTCCTTTAAAGACTTTATTCACTAGCACTTAGTCCAACATTAAGCACTAGGTCCAAATACTAAACACTAAGTCCAAACACTAAGCACTAACAGTGTCCTTAAGTCGTAGCCAAGTCGCGGGTTTTGCTCACGGTATCATTACATCACTAATATTCACATCGATATCGCCACTTCACTTCGCAGGAAGCTCAAAGTGAACTCCTGATCACTAGTTTTCGCTTGTATCGCCCGTATCGCTTCGGATGAAGCTCAAACTGAACTCCTTTTCGCTGGTATCGCCCGTATCGCTTCGGATGAAGCTCAAAAAGAACTCGCCTTGCTCGCATTCTTCCGACGTATTTATACCGGTCGATACGAGTCCCAGATCATTCCAGAGAAGTTCGTGACTCGCCTGAACTGGTCGGAACGTACCAGAATATTCGCACAGTAGCGTCATCTAGTACTGAGTAGGAGACCTCACGCTGTCCCTGTTCACACCAAGTGGTTTCCTTGGTTGACGCTAGATGGCGCTTTTGTGTGTTCGTAACACTACTCCCCTCTTAGAGATGCTCGTCCCGAGCATCGCTGCCACTGCCATGGTACCGCGCCAGACGATCTATGTGACCACTTTGAATGACCCTCTTGACACCCAGATGACCTTCTGATACGCCATCATGCATTTCACGGAGAACATCTGGTACTCTCGTTCTTGGGACAATTATCTGAAGATGGAACTCTCTGCCGTTATTTCCGGTAGGGTATTCCGTTTATCAGACTGTCACATTGCGCCCAGTACGCCTTAGTGATAGCGCCAGTGGGTGCAACCTCACTCCAGATTAGTTTTACGTCGCCCCGTTTCTTGCACGTGACGATGTGTCGAAGGTCGTCATCTTTTTCTCGAGCCTCTCTCATAGCATCATCCTCCCTGAGACCCAAAGGACTTGAGCAGGCGGGGCCCGGTGGGCGGGGCCAGTGGGCGGGGCTTGGTCCACAGCGGGCGGAGCTTGGTCCCAGTGGGTGTGGCCTCCGCCAGGGGTCGCACCTCTCCGCCAGGGGTCGCACCTCTCCGCCAGGGGTCGCCCCTCTCCGCCAGGGGTCGCCCCTCTCCGCCAGGGGTCGCACCTCTCCGCCAGGGGTCGCACCTCTCCGCCAGGGGTCGCACCTCTCCGCCAGGGGTCGCACCTCTCCGCCAGGGGTCGCACCTCTCCGCCAGGGGTCGCAGGTCTCCGCCAGGGGTCGCACCTCTCCGCCAGGGGTCGCACCTCTCCGCCAGGGGTCGCACCTCTCCGCCAGGGGTCGCACCTCTCCGCCAGGGGTCGCTCCTCTCCGCCAGGGGTCGCACCTCTCCGCCAGGGGTCGCATCTCTCCGCCAGGGGTCGCACCTCTCCGCCAGGGGTCGCACCTCTCCGCCAGGGGTCGCACCTCTCCGCCAGGGGTCGCACCTCTCCGCCAGGGGTCGCACCTCTCCGCCAGGGGTCGCACCTCTCCGCCAGGGGTCGCACCTCTCCGTCAGGTGTCGCACCTCTCCGTCAGGTGTCGCACCTCCGCCAAGGGTCGCACGTCTCGGCCAGGGGTCGCACGTCTCGGCCAGGGGTCGCACCTCTCGGCCAGGGGTCGCACCTCTCGGCCAGGGGCCGCACCTCTCGGCCAGGGGCCGCACCTCTCGGCCAGGGGCCGCACCTCTCGGCCAGGGGCCGCACCACACGGCCAGGGGCCGCACCCCACGGCCAGGGGCCGCACCCCACGGCCAGGGGCCGCACCCCACGGCCAGGGGCCGCACCTCTCGGCCAGGGGTCGCACCTCTCCGCCAGGGGTCGCACCTCTCGGCCAGGGGTCGCACCTCTCGGCCAGGGGTTGCACCTCGGCCAGGGGTCGCACGTCTCCGCCGCCAGGGGTCGCACGTCTCCGCCGCCAGGGGTCGCACGTCTCCGCCGCCAGGGGTCGCACGTCTTCGCCGCCAGGGGTCGCTTTCCATCGCCAGGGGTCGCAGTCTTCCGCCCGGGGGTCGCTCTCCACCGCCAGGGGTCACTCTCCACCGCCAGGGGTCGCAGTCTTTCGCCAGGGGTCGCTCTCCACCGCCAGGGGTCGCAGTCTTCCGCCAGGGGTCGCTCTCCACCGCCAGGGGTCGCTCTCCACCGCCAGGGGTCGCTCTCCACCGCCAGGGGTCGTAGTCTTCCGCCAGGGGTCGCAGTCTTCCGCCAGGGGTCGCAGTCTTCCGCCAGGGGTCGCTCTCCACCACCAGGGGTCGCAGTCTTCCGCCAGGGGTTGCTCTCCACCACCAGGGGTCGCACTCTTCCGCCAAGTGTCGCACCTCTCCGCCCGGGGGTCGCACCTCTCCGCCCGGGGGTCGCACCTCTCCGCCCGGGGGTCGCACCTCTCCGCCCGGGGGTCGCACCTCTCCGCCCGGGGGTCGCTCCTCCGCCCGGGGGTCGCTCCTCCGCCCGGGCGTCGCTCCTTCGCCCGAGGGTCGCTCCTCCACCCGGGAGCTGCTCCTCCCGCCGCACTTCTTGAAATCTTCTCTCGGAGTCAATGGCATCTCCAAATCTCACTTCCGACACCAGTTGTTACGTGTTGGTTCACAGGATTTGGAGATAAAAGACCTGCTGACTCTTTAAGACTTTATTCCCTAGCACTTAGTCCAACATTAAGCACTAGGTCCAAATACTAAACACTAAGTCCAAACACTAAGCACTAACAGTGTCCTTAAGTCGTAGCCAAGTCGCGGGTTTTGCTCACGGTATCATTACATCACTAATATTCACATCGATATCGCCACTTCACTTCGCAGGAAGCTCAAAGTGAACTCCTGATCACTAGTTTTCGCTTGTATCGCCCGTATCGCTTCGGATGAAGCTCAAACTGAACTCCTTTTCGCTGGTATCGCCCGTATCGCTTCGGATGAAGCTCAAAAAGAACTCGCCTTGCTCGCATTCTTCCGACGTATTTATACCGGTCGATACGAGTCCCAGATCATTCCAGAGAAGTTCGTGACTCGCCTGAACTGGTCGGAACGTACCAGAATATTCGCACAGTAGCGTCATCTAGTACTGAGTAGGAGACCTCACGCTGTCCCTGTTCACACCAAGTGGTTTCCTTGGTTGACGCTAGATGGCGCTTTTGTGTGTTCGTAACATTATTATATGTGAAGCGACTTGTTATCATTAACTGATTTTGTGCAGTTTGGACCAATCAGAACACGTTTCATGTTGGTTCAACGTTTACGAGAATAGAATAGAATAACATTTATTGCATGAAATGTGGTTTATAAAGGTGTTACAATATGATGCTTTATATGGATCCAACATTCTGCCTTGTCAGTGGCGTGCAAAATTATTACAAGAAGCAATATCACAAAAATCAAAAATAAAGATATTGAACATTAACATAATAAGTATTAATATTAGATATTTAAGTCATAACATGAATTAAATTCATTAAGTAATTAATTATACATCAATTAAATTAAAAAAGTCCTATTACACATAAAAAAGAAAAAAAAAATTTTGACAAACAATATTATTTCAAATGTTATTAAAAAAAATGTCATGTGTGTCGTAGAGAGGTTATAAATTATAATTTATAAGCATGGTCTATACCGAGAATGCCGGTTTGACAGTTTCAGCGTATTAGGATTTGATTGTAATTGTATTATTGCAGGTTTTATTTACCAGAATCGACCCTCTGTTCAGGGAAGCATTTGTCATTATCGGTTAAATTGCCTATGGATTTCCAGGCTGTATCGCTCGTGCGCGATTTGACGCGTGTGTGAATGATTCAGCGCGTTGACCGAACCGAGATTATATCCAAAACTGTCAAATCTTATGTTCGCACCACCTTATTGGTGCGCTTCGTTTTGAGATTAACCACTTCCTGTTGGGTTAACATTTTGTATGAACGAACAATTTACATCTAACTCTCGTGAAGAGTGGATTCACCCTTCGAGGCTGTCCTTGTCACCGCTTTAACCTTTAACCTCCACACGCACGCTGCGTCATCCAGTCGTCATCGCCACGTTATCGCTGACTCCCTGCCACCACAGATTAAAGAAAGACGAACAGATAAACAGCTGCATAGTTAGCTTCCGATTTGATTGCACTACTACAAGCAAACGGTCTGTCCATGACTGTGCGAAAAATTGTGAGCCGTTAATTAAGTTAAATAAGTTAATTCAAAATTTTCAAATGTGGATTAATTTGGATCGTACTATGAAAGCTGTTTTTCTGTACAAACGTAGGTAAGTTTACTATATTTTCTACTCTGTGCTGCTACCGAATCGCCTACAATCGACTCTCGTTGCCGGTTCGGTTCGGTTGCTCCGTGCTCGCGATGATTTCCATTGATATCTAAGTAGTTCTAATACTGTAGTAGTACAAGTGCCTAGTGACTTTGTGAAACTGAACGATAGCAGGAAGCTGAAGGAGTGCTGTCAAGAGAAACCAGAACAAGCACGGAGAAGTCCGTCTCTGAGGTCAGTGATCAATTGTATCTATATTGTTTATAGCGATATGAATCGTAGCTTACAGTAATAATTATTAAGTTATTAGTCGTAATGATCAGCGTTATTTTACCTCTGATAGGACCTTTATTCTAACAAAATAAGGATCACTTTACTATTTTCTGTCTACCCTTTACTTAGATCTTATACTACGGGATACGCCTTACATGAGCTTTCCACTCTGCCGAGGTATAAGATTTTTGAATCTAATGCGTTCATAAAAACTATTTGCGTAATCGATTTTAATCATTATGTGCATCGGTATAGCATCGAAAGGACGTCCGAAATGCTCCGCTAAAAATGCCGATTTGTGCTCTTATGTCCTGTAAAAACAAGTCCAACACGTCGAATCTTAAAAAAGATGGAATAACCTTTCATTTATGAGTATTTTTTTATTTAATTATTGTATATTTCTATTTAAATGTAATTTCGTAAAAATCGACGATGTATCGAATAGCGGTGTACACGAGACAGATAATCGTAGAATATTCGATTGTGGCGTACACCCCACGGACCACGAGGCACGCACTCGTTGTTGTTAGATATAGAATTTTAGTCTTTATTTCCTATGTAATAGATTCGAATTTTACTATGGCACTTAATTCTCGAAACATGGCGGAACTTTTTTTATTACTTTTTGAGTGACGTGACAATCACTAGAATAACAATGTCGATAAAAATATTTTTTTTTCTTGGTATACTAATTTTATATTTTGTGATGTAAAAATATTGGATTGCTTTTACACTTTATACGACAGATCAAGCAAGGAGTATAAAGTGTGCATGTATGTACGTGATGTTTATTATTTACCCCACCGCAACTTGAAAGGCTGAACAGGTTATTTGGATGTTTAAAATATGGACTAGGGTATCGTTATAAAATCAAGATGTTCCCAGCCAGAGGGACACAAGTATTCCTTGTTTGAAGCGCAGTTCATTTTTAGGGTTCCGTAATACTTGAGGAACGCTTATAGTTTCGCTCTGTCCGTCCGTCTGTCTGTCTGTCCGCGCTTCTACCGTTAGCCTAAGTATGAATATAAATGGATGAAATTTGGTACATTCATAAATCACAGATTAGTAATAGGTAGCTAGATCATAGATTGTGTATAGATGTCGAATTTATAATTTTAGTACCTGGGTGACTGTTTATTGTTATATGGTGGTGTTGAGGTGATAATCTACATAAACTTAAAAAGTAAAATGTGAACTGACAATTATTATTATTTACAATCGATTTCTGTGTAGATCAGGTGTTTGATCTCAAACATTAACTACATTTTTTTAAACTTGTCTAAAAACAATAAAAAATAAAAAATTACTTATAAATATGTCGAAGAGGTTAATATTTTGTTGCTGAATTGACAAGCAAGTCAATAGTACGGAAGTATAGTTGACGGGAACACTAGCGCCATGTTGTTTGGCGCTGATAGAGTCCAGTTTGACGAGCTCGCGCGTTCGGTGTGGTGGGAGTAGTGATCACGTTTTCCCTCCAAGGAATGGTCACGGAACAGAATGCTACCAGCCGTCGTGGCGAGAGGTTGGCTCGGAAACTATCGGTGTTCTTGTTAGATAGTGAAAGTGAATATAAGTGCTAAGTAATGAAATAAGTGGAGTCGTTATTATTTTTATAGACAGTGAAAAGTAATTAAAACAGTGTGAAGTGCTTAGTTTTAGTACTATTGAGAATAATGGTGAAGTATTGCTGTTTCTTCTCTTTCCATTTTGTAACCAACATTACCCACAATAAGCCCACAGTGTTAATTTGAGAGCCAGTACTTTAATATAGTGCGATATTTGAAGAATGTTTATCCCATGTCTTCTACATCAGAAAGTGGGATTCATGTTGGTTCAAGATGAATTTCAAGTCTTTGTTCAAGTTTAAAAAAAAGTGACGGTAGTTGAAAAAATGTGTAATCTTGTGCGGTTTACAAAAAGTGAAAATAAAATCAGTGTTAATAATGTGGATCGAGTTTGGTAGTGTGCAACCAAGGCAGCACGCTAAATGTATGGCGTAATTGCGGAAAGATGGGACAACAGCGGGCCGAATTCTCAGAAGAGTGGATCGTGCCGGGAGTTCTACAATGACTGTGCTGCAGTGCCGTGGCAGTGGCAGACTGCGATGTAGTAGTGGCAATAGCTCGGTAAGCTCAAAGATGGGCCGCGGGGCCCCTAACTTATTGTTTTTAATATGTGCAGGTGTATCTGCTTTGTATTTATTACAATCGAGGGATAGTGGTATAAACCGTGGCTGGTGGTGATGGTATGAATACGTGACGACGGCGATGTCACACGCTCTGGACGGTCCAGTGGCCATGACTGCGGCGGGTCAGAAAGCTCAGCATTGGACTCCGGTGAACTTGGTTACTTTGTAAAAGATTGTAAACGCACTTGTATTCTCCTTTGGTATTATGAGGGTCTAACAGTACTTACATTTTCTTTAGAAAACCTTAGATCGTTAAATTGAAATTCAATTTATTGAATAATGATTTCTACATTTTCCCGTTAAAGTTAAAGAAGTTCTTTAGTAGAACATTATTGTCGTGCCGTTATTTTTATGTGCAGATGGAAGTTCGACGTTCGAGCGGTAACGGCAACCGAGTACCGATGGGCGCTCCAAGGTATGCAGCGAGCAGCGCTGTGTGACCGAGCAGCTTGGGCGACAGCGCCAAGTGCACATCTTTAGTGGACTGGTCTAGTCGCTTCACAATGATGGGATATACTTGGTGAAGTTGTTTTTGTATCATAATTAGTGGTGCTAAATTATGCTGGATTTATAAGCAAAGGTTTTTAGAAGTTCAAGTAAATGAGTAAAAAGGAACGTAAAGTAAAAAACGAGTACATACATCTTAAAGCCTATTATTATTATTGTTTGAATGACCGCTGAAGGTCACACCGGAAAATGCAGCACTAAAGTTTAATTTCCTTATCTTTTGGCAATTACATGTCATTATCGAGATTTCATTTCGTGATATCAAAAAAATTGTAACATGGTGATAGCTGATAAATGAGACGACTATAGTTTTCAGTTTACAATTTCTTATAATGAAATCACCAGTGTTCTTTATTTGTTTTGGGTGTGTATGACACATGTATGCATTCATACTGGTCTTATATGAAAGTGAATAACACCTGTCGAGTCGATACTGACTTAACAGACTTCAGTGATTATTAAGTTGGTTCTTAAACAAACTACAACCTATTTATTGGACATACTATAATCTTTTTATATCAGGCGGAATCGGTAAAGATGACAAATAAGAATTTAACGTTTGATTTTTAACGGAATGATACATGTTGCGGTTGTTTGTTGCAATTGTTAGGCGCCTTCCAGAGGCGGATCAAACGTTGAGAGCGCCATAGGCAAACATGTCATCGGCGCCCCTGGGGGCGGGGGGTGATCGCCCAATGCTTCGGCCTGACCGGGTATACCACCTAACTTGGTCGGAGCGCCCCTTTGTACCCTCGCGCCCCTAGGCACATGCCTAGTTCGCCTTTAGGATAATCCGCCACTGGCGCCTGCAGTTACTTTAAGGAAGCTCAAACTTGCTGTTTACTTTTGAAACATAGACATACAGTTTTAATTCTTTATTGGGGTACTACACATGTAGTAAAACAAAATAACAAATGATTATCAATTTCAAAAGCGGACTTTAAAGAACATCGTGTATGTTGGAACTTTTTCCAAGTGTTAAGGAACTTTGTCACTTTATCGCTTATGGTAGCCACTCTCGCTACGGTCTACCGTATGACATACTGTTAAAACAGTGTGTCTGCTTGTAAGTTGAAGAAAAGCTAAAACTTGTTGTAAACTGTGAATTTTGAATCTTACATACCTACTTTTAGACAATGCTAATTTCAATGATCATAACATTATAATAGTTTGTATGGTACATCCATGAGTATACACACGATGGGTTACATTAACTATGGGACATCAAAGCTTAATTGGCAACAAAAAAAAGAGGTTAAAAAAAAGCGTTCGCGATTTAAAGAAGTTTAATCGAATTAGCATTTTGATTTTCCGGTAGCAGCTTAATAGACAGCAATTCGTCATCAATCATTCTCGTGGTGCTTTACTCTTTTGTTCTTTGGCTATTGGCCATTGCAACGTGGTGCGTACCTACTCCTCCTATAATTTTCTTCTAATTTCATCGAGGATCTCAAAACAGCTTTAGCATGCCCCTAGGGTACCCTTGAGATCACATCAATGAGTTTTATTTGATTCTGGAGTTACAACAGTTACAAGAATTACAATGGTGGGAATATATGGTGGGGTGACGCCCGTTTTAAACGTAATTTGCACTATGCGTTATACGAGTAGGTACACAGTACAGTATCCCATTACAGCATAGTAGTGATGTTATTGTTGATGGTATCCCATTACTACATAGTAATGAGTTGTTGATGATGGAATTCCGTTGCTGTGTAAGAATGATGTCAAGTATGTACGTCATTACTACACACTAATGATGTTGTTGATGGTGGTATCCTGTTGCTACTTATTAATACACACTGAGTAGTGGCAAAGGCATAATGATTTTGATGGTGGTATCCTGTCACTACTTATTAATACACATTGAGTAGTGACAAAGGCATAGTATTATGCGGTTCATATTGGTATCCTATTGCTGTGTAGTGACGATGGCATGTAGGTATGTTTGTCGTTACTACATAGTAATGATGTTGCTGTTGACGGTACAACGCTATTACTTGCTGTTTGATACAAAGATGAGAAATGGTATTATTTTTGGGTTTCTATTGTCACTTAGTGACCAAGTTTTAAGTGACACGTACCTGGTGATGAGGATATAGTAACGGTCACATGTTTTGCGTTGCGTCAAAGAATTGCGTTAACATCCTAAATTCTAATGTGGATGTGTCATAATCTTATGCGGTTTTTAATGCGGTTGATCTACGGCATAAAAGGTATACGATGGGTACTATGAACTGGATAGTAAATATTGACCTTAAGTGGATATGAAATAATGGATTTAAGTGGGTTTGAGCAATTGGTCTTTCATTCGGTTACCGTAATGCGTTCTACCTGGATCTAGCCATTATGTACGGGAGTAACAATCTGGTAGTAGATTGTCTAAATCAAACAAAGTACAGTCAGCTTTATGAATTGAGATAGCCTTCAATTTGAATAGAGGGTTTGGCTTGTAACGTAATGTGGTAAAAATGGTCAGGTTGGCCGAGCTAGGGTAAAGCTAATACCTTGGTTTTAAGTTGGTTACAGGATTAGGTACTCACGAGGTCGTGAGTCACGCAGGATGGCCGTGTCGAAGAGGTTAATATTTTGTTGCTGAATTGACAAGCAAGTCAATAGTACGGAAGTATAGTTGACGGGAACACTAGCGCCATGTTGTTTGGCGCTGATAGAGTCCAGTTTGACGAGCTCGCGCGTTCGGTGTGGTGGGAGTAGTGATCACGTTTTCCCTCCAAGGAATGGTCACGGAACAGAATGCTACCAGCCGTCGTGGCGAGAGGTTGGCTCGGAAACTATCGGTGTTCTTGTTAGATAGTGAAAGTGAATATAAGTGCTAAGTAATGAAATAAGTGGAGTCGTTATTATTTTTATAGACAGTGAAAAGTAATTAAAACAGTGTGAAGTGCTTAGTTTTAGTACTATTGAGAATAATGGTGAAGTATTGCTGTTTCTTCTCTTTCCATTTTGTAACCAACATTACCCACAATAAGCCCACAGTGTTAATTTGAGAGCCAGTACTTTAATATAGTGCGATATTTGAAGCATGTTTATCCCATGTCTTCTACAAATATATAAACTTGAACATATAAAAAAAAAAACAAAAGTAAGGCACCGAGCAGGTTTCGAACCCGTAACACTCGTTTCTTGCCTTTGGCGTCTTAACCCGCTGGACCAAACGAACAGCGGCCGGCAGGACGAAATTAGCGACCATATTCTTCGTGGAAAGAAAAACGCATTAAAACACGAACACGCATTTTCCCAAACATAAGATTAATCTAGATCGATTGTGTACCCCCGAAAACCCCCATATACCAAATTTCAGCGAAATCGTTAGAGCCGTTTCCAAGATCACGGTTATATACATATAAATAAATATACAAGAATTGTTCGTTTAAACGTATAAGATATTCTAGGTGTGGCTCTCCATGCATGTGAAGTGGGGATGAACTTTTTTTCTTTCTATCCCATCGTGTGGGGTATCGTTTAATAGGTATTTTAAAATAAAGGCAAGGTTTCATACATAACTTTTTTATAAAGTCAACCATTTTCGAGTAATCGGCCTCCAAAGTGATTTATAAGTTGGTCCCCTCTAGCATTTCTAAACTATAAGACTTTAAAAACTTACAATTTTCTATGCTGATAGATTATGCTTATAACTCTTTAGGAAAAATATTTTGAACCAAATCAGACAGTAACTTTTGAAGTAATTTGAAAAAATATTACGCGTTTATAGTTACGGAACCCTCCTTAGACGTGTCCTGATATATTCTTGATTAGGTTAGGTTATTTTTTGCTTTGATGTTTGCAAAAAAGGAGAGTTGTATGTTTAGTGTTCATAATAATATCTACGTATGTGAGTATTAGCGTATGTATGTGCGTATGTGCAGTCTATAGTATACGTAGAAGCTATGGCGGTTTTAAGAAGCTTCACATAGATAAGTGGTAAATACAGCCTATAGGTACGCGTTAAGTTTGCAGTGAGTCATCAGTGCAAATGTCTAGAAAGCAATGACGCTTAGCTCGTGTTCACGTTTGACAATAAATGTAAGCCAGTTTAACATTTGTAAATTGTACTGACGACTCTATGCAAACTTAACGTGAATAGACTGTATTTACTACTTATGTATGTGAAGTTTTCTATTGCTGCCATAACTTTTACGTGTAATATAATATAATATGTATATCGGAATTATTCGGAATGGTTTTATTTCAACAAAATACATTATTTTCAAATAACGAAGATGTGACCAATACAAATTCATATCGACAATATATCGATATAATTTGTATTGGTAACATCACTTAGCATGTCAGTGTATTAGTGCGTACGCTACACTGTTATATTAGCGCGAGTCTTATTTGTGTGAAATAAATAAGCTAGTGTTGCAGTTTTATAAATGTGTGAGTTTGTAACGATTACAATATTTTTGTGAATGTGTGATTTTGTTTTCATTGTGGGAGTTACCCTCCCCGCACCAAAATTGGCAGAAAGTTTTGTTTGAAAATTTCCCCGCGTGCCTGATCCTGCAGTATATAATCTAAGACCCTTTACATACATAATATAGTGGTCACATGGCATACAGACGATTTTTTTTAGTTCCTGTTGTCACCGAGTCATTCTCTTTTGCCAAGCTGTACGTACAAGACTTATGGGTAACATGAGGAAAAGTTTTATAAAACAAAATTGGACCGTTTCTTTTTATTATAAACTTCGTCTTCAATCTAGCACGCTCTGTGCCCATGCATTTAAAAGCAAAAAAAAATAGTATGTAAAATATACGTCAACTGTCAAGTGAAGATTTCAGATTTTGAATGTGTCAAAAAAAGCTCTACAAAAAAAAATAATTTTAAATTAAATAACCAGCATTAATTGTTATAATAAAGTAATAAGCGGTTAATGTCTCGAAATGGTTTCGTATTTCACAAATGATGCGAGTTCAGAAGTTACAAATTTTCAAAAAGAAATATCGAATATGATGCACGGTTTCGGTGATAATCCCAACCCAAATGCTGCAACAGTCGTACTAATCGAAAGCATTGTATTACAACAGCTGAGAAACATGCTGCAGGATGCCTTAAACAACTCCACAACGAGAGGCGCTAAAGCCATTTCCAATTATGACATAATTTATTTAATGAAGAAAAATATAATAAAACTAAAACGCCTGTACGATTATCAGCAGAAGCTAGATAGAATCGACAAAAGTCGCCAAGCTTCGTGCGACGGTATTGCAGGTATATTGGAAGATAACAAGGAACAAATCAAAAACCGACGCACTCACATTGAGGTGATAAAAGAATTTGACGAGTTCGACGAAGTCAGCCAAATAAAGTTTGACTCCATTGATTATTTGAGGAAAGTACGAGCCGCAAAAATAACAGAAACGATGCCCTTTGAAAAGTATGAGGCATACCATAAGGCGAGATGTAGTTCTTTCAGAACGGGACACGTGAATTCTAAAGGATTTGTCAAGTTTGAGAAATGGATAAATCCGAATAAAGATTTAAAAATAACGACACAAGCACTGGAAGTTTTATGTTTTTTAGCTTATGAGACTGTGGCGGAGATTGTAGATGCAGTGTTTTTAATAAGACAGGATTGTAAGAAGAAAAGTAGTGATCCGTTCAGTAAATTTGAGGGTGGTTTCTTCTGTAACACATCCAGTTTGAGTAATGCTGTTTACATCAAGTCTGGATATGAAGGAGTACCAGCTATAACTGTAGCAGAGGTGAGAGAGGTTCTGCGAAGATATTTTGCACCCAGCTACGGAATGAATGGTTTATTTTATAGAAGTGTTGGTGCTAGTATTCTGGCCAGATACATAGCTATATAAGAATAAATACTTTTGTATTCAATGTTTGCTTTTCTCTCAACACCTTTTAACTAAGATGTTTGGTTTTTTACTGATAGGATTGACTATAAGGAAAATAAAAGTAGGTTTTACTCACAATATTTACTACTATTAAATAAGATAAATCATATTTTGTTGCTATAAATAATATTGATATTATAATACTGTATTTACATAGTCACTAATTGTTTAAATTTTATTAAAAATCTCTACTATTTATGAGTATTAAATTCAATTATATAGCTAATAATAAATAGTATGCTTATATAATATCTTCTTTCTAGTCGTATCCTCATGACTGAGGGACGTGACCACCAAAATTTTCTGTATGGGATAGGGTTCTCCACTTCTCCCTGTTATTGGCCTGGTGAAATACCTCCTGGAACGTGCAGCTGGCAGCCTCGACTATATAATATAAATTATGTCTAAATCTACTTTTTCTACTTGGGGAGTCTTTTGTGACTTAAAATACACATAGTTTCTGTTCAGTATTTGTAGAAAGCTATGTTTTGAAAAATATACTTAAAAATTACAATACTTTGTTACGAAAATTTAAATAAAATGACACCATAAGAAAACTAAAGCAATGTTATTAAAGTAATAATCACATTGATTAATTAATCTTTTTCTCAATACCTTTAAAAATACAATTTTAGTACCTATGGCATTTAAATAGTCAAATTGTTTTATCTATTACATTAGTATAATATTAAAAATTATAAACATAAGACAAGTGCAAAATATAAATTATGCTTAACACTTTTCTTATTATATTTAATTTGTATCACATTTCTACCAATAATATCTTAATATAATCTAATATATTATTCTCTAATACCTAAATTACTATGTTATCCTTTAAAATAAAACATTCAAAAACATACTTAGGCTCCTTACATGATGTAAGGAGATCAGTACAATCAGTAGGTAGGCCGTAGGTTCTGACCAGTTGTTGCAATTCTCAAAAGTAAAATTTAGACTTACAGAAGTTGAAAAGTTAAATAACAATAGTTACTAACGTATTATTATAAAGAAGCCTCTACTTATTATTGTTTTAAGCAATGACTAGAATCTAGATGCTAGTTAATCAAACATTTGCCTAAGTACGGGAACTGTACGTTTAACCAACCACCATCCATCCTCACATTCTCGTTGCTACTAGGATATCAGCATCTATTTACAAGTATACACCTCCATGGATCGTATGCACGTGTTGCAGTCGACGCGGCAACACCAGTGGAACTTGCATCCGCAGCGCTCCTTTACCACGATTCGCTTGGTGTGGTAACCGCGGCCGCAGCAGAGTACCGCGCACCCGTCTACGCCTGCTGATGTCCTGTTACACTCCCTGCCGTACGTGCCGGGGGAACCCTGGAATAGTCAATAGATACCCGGAGTTTAAACTAAACAAAAGTATCTATATAAGTAACTTGACAAACCTAGTTGTGAAAGATAAAAAAAGGAATATTTTACCAAATCGTACATCGAGTTAGCCAATAACAAGTCGTAGGAAATATGGCAAATGTGAAAGATTGATTCTTTCTTCAAGAATTTAACAGTAGAGTTATTTTCGACGTAAGTACTAATTTAGTCCTTGTCAAATTCAGAGGACTACTTAAGTATTTACCCTGAGGTCGCTGATGGCTGATACATTGATTCAGTGAGCAATCTAGTGTACCTACGCAAACCTGGGTACCATACACACAATTCACTATTTTTCAACCAGTGATACATGAGCGTGATAACAAGGTGATAACCAATCTAGATTAAATCAAAGTTCCCATTTAATACGATCTCAATAAAAAGTTATCTTAAGACTCCACCATTTTATCCCGGGCCTCACATACCAGGGTCGCATTAGATACGCAGTAGTTAGGCGAGTCCTCCAGATACACGAGGTCCTGCGCGGTGGGCAGCTCGTACTCGGGGTTGGACAGACGGAGCTTGCCGCGCCGAGACACCTTCACCGCAGTGGCGCCCTCGTACTTGTCCTTTAGATAGTCACCTGGATGTAAATTTCGAGAAATTAAACAAGTAATAAGTAATAACCCTCGCTTCCTCGGTTGTCCGATAAAGAGCGGTGGTTTTATAATATTTCCAAATTTTTCTAGTTTTGAATACTGTTCAACAGATGGCGTTAGTCGTTGCATTTTTTAAAGCCTAATTAATAAAATCTAAGTTAAACAAATTATTACTTCAACTGTTATTAATTTTAAAATGAGTATTTTTTAGCCTAAATCCTTTTCATTTTTAGTAGTTTGATAACATTTTTTTTTAAAGAATAAAAATATGCATTTACCTAAAAGGCTCGATCCTTAACTATTACCTATGTACATTCGAGTGATAAAATATTACCAATAATGTTTGGTGTAATATTGTAATTATAAGCAATAAATCTGTCATAATAACGCATCCGAGACATCGCTTAGTTTTAATGACCAGTTTCAAGTGGGAAAATTAATACTTTGCTGTAGGTTTAGTTCCTTTGCCTCCGGGTTATGGAGGCGTAAGATTTATTTGTTTTTCTGATAACTGTAAGTTAATTTAAGTAGTTACTTTAGTTTAAAAAATTAACTATCGCGAAACTCGCGTCTAACGAGTCTGCAACCTGAGAGTACAACATAATTCTCCTATTTTCTAACATTGATGAGGAGAAATTTTATTTTTTATAGTGGAGACGATAGTGCTCGATGAAATTTATTTTCGAAAATAAATACATTTCCACTTAAATATTTATTGAGCTATCTTGCCACCGAGATCTTCCTACTACTATTATGAATGTGTTATGTGAAAGTTTGTGAGGATGCCGGATGGATGTTTGCACAGAACACTACTTATTACTCGGATGTTTGTTACTCTTGTCTCTTTACTACTTACCGTTAAAACAGAACTGATTTCGATGAAATTTGGTATAGTAGTAGTTGTTTTTGTGTAATGTTCTATAATCTATGGTGTCATATAGAATTATATATTAGTTTCTGGACGCGTAAAATTTAAAGCCTATTATGAATTATGATTATTTTGCTGTTTAACTATGCAGAAAAATAAAATTGAAGAGTCGGTTAGTAATTTCAAATTAACTGCTTTTCACTGAATTTATATATATGAAAGTATATTCGGTATTTACAATAACATTTTAATTTTTTCTGTCCGTCCGTCTGTCTGTGTGGCTAATCTCTGTAACGGCTGGACCGATTATTACTGGAACTTCACTGGCATATACCTAGTTGAGGTTATTAGGTCGAACATAGGTACTACATAGCCCACTTTTATTTCAGGGTTCCGTTTAAAAAAAAGGGCTCTGTTTCCGTTAGTTCTATGCAAACGAAGTTGCGAGCATCAGATAGTAGTTAATATAAAACTACTAGTAGGTAAGGTGCTACCTACTTAGTACGTATAGGCATACCATGGGCATACTAAGAAACCGTTGGTTACATGATCTGTAAACACACTCAAAGCACTGAATGGATATCGACACGGTTATTATGATTTGTGCATTCATGATTCACTAGAAAAGTATTTACCGAAACATACCGCCTAATGCTAGCCATACACGTAACGGTACGTATCAGGTAACCTGTCAGGCAGGTTTGCCTGTACAAGTAAACCGGAGAGCTGTGAAGTAACCATACTACTCACCTCAAGCTTACCTGGCAGGTATAACTGTGCAGGTAATGCCTTACGTGTATGGTAGGCATTTATGGCAGTTTCAAAGTTTTCACGAGTAAATATAAGTAAGGATTAATGTTATTAATTTTATTTTATCAAGCTTCGCCTCCTAACTGCTTAAATCCTTCACCAGTTCATTTATTCCAAATAAAAAACAGTAAAGACTTATATAAAAGACAAAAGCACTTTATACGAGAGCATTTAACTTTAAAGTTTCAGATTAGCTTCATTCAGTAGAAGAATGGGGTTCAGCTGAATGGTTCGTTGGTGTATACTGTTGATGTAGGTAATAAATACCAGACTCCCAAGTTAATGTGGTGTAAGTGCTCCCTTTGTCTTCAGCTGTTTCTAATGAGCATCGTTCTCCTGACAAACGCTGCTTCCCTGGTGTCTATTGAATTAATTAGATTTTAACATTTAGTTTGAAAAGCGAGTGAAATTCAACTTTTTTTTGCATTTTAAAGAAATATTACGATTTGTAAGCAAAATGATATTCCTGCGCTTTCCATGCTACGAAATCTATATCTATATACCTATAGATAATATAATAAAGAGGAAAAGTTTGATTGTTTGTTTGTTTGTTTGTTTGCATTGAATAGGCTCCGAAACTACTTGACCGATTTTGATTAAATTTGGCATAGATATAGAGTAGACCACGGGGAAGGACATAGGCTACTTTTTATCGCAGAAAAATATACGGTTTCTGCGAAATTAACTTTTGCGCACACAAAGTCGCGCGTAACATGTAATATTAAAAAAATGCTTAGTAAATATTGTAGCTTTTGCCCGCGACTTCTCCCGTGTCGAAGTCATAAATAGTTAAAATCGCATTTTTAAATGTTTTTTACGTTATTAATTTAGTTATTTAACATAGTGTAAAATATTATGTTTCTATGTTTGAATACTTATAAAATATAATTTAAATCTAAAGCACTAACGATTATTGATATCAAAGTAGCATCGAAGTAAATCGCTCACAAAATAACTTTGTACCCATTTTTAACCCTGATTAGGCATGAATTTTGATAGATATTTAGGTTGAGAATCAATAAAAATACTAATATTGCTTGCGTTTTTATTCGCGGTAAACTCCATTACATCGTAGGCGTACAGAGAGAAGAAGACACAGATCACAAAGACAAGACAGAGCGGAAAACATGACAAGTGACATTTAAACTTTTTAAATATCTATAGTAGGCTACGTTCAAATACACTTAACAAATTTCAATAAAAACAAAACAATCTCTTCCATTGATTCTGTTAAATAATGTTTATATGCGAAATATGAAGTGGATGGACCAGGGAATCACGTTGTCCCATACAATCTATTTCACCCCCTTAGTTCTGTGGTCTTAGCACAGATTACTAAATACTTACTACGTATACTCTAAGCGTCATACAAAGAACACACTGGCGCTCAAGCCGGAGGGCGTGGGTTCGAATCCCGCCGAGAAAACAAAAAAAAAATTCTGTGTCATGATCCAGGATCATGGATTTGTACTAAATATCTTATATCTTAAACCGGTATCTTGTATCTATATTTCTATAATAATATACTTATTATATTATATATAATTTGTTTCTTGAAAACGACTAAATATTAGCATGAAATTTAGTATGAAAGGAGTTTTGAGTGAGAAAAATCGATCTAGCTTAGTCTTAACTCTTATGCCTCGAAAACTGCTCATTTTTAAGGTATAAATGTGTTTTCTTTCGTTGTGCAATAATAGTACAACAATTTCGACTTTATTATGTCAGTCTAATTGGTAGTTTGGTATTCGTATACAGTATGTTTGTTATGTTCGAAAATTCGGAAATTGGGTTCGAATCGTCAGATTAATATTTTTGTGATTCTTTTTTTTTATCAGAACTCCGAGCAAAGCTAGGTTACCCAGGTACTGTGTTTATTATAATAGAAATCTTAAATATAATGATTATAAATATATTACCTATATGAATTTACTTTCCGTTGTCTGGTACGTTTAACTTGTGTTAAACGTACCAGACAACGGAACGAAACGAACTTGTTCTTCGTTTAATACTTATCATGTGGTCAGATTGCAATTGACGTGGTGTGAAGCGTAGCGTGAAGATATTATTATTAATATCTTTACGTACGAAATTTAGTTGTAACGCACCTATTTCCCTGATGGTGGCCACTTGTTGCCAGCAAGTGATGAGACTGCAGGACCCAGAGACACCGTGACACTTGCACGTCACCCGCGACTTCCTTATGACAGCCTGGTGGATGAAACATTTTATAAATAGGAAATTCCTAAGAAACTGAAAGCTATGTAAGAAAATTCGTATACTGTGCAACTACATTCTTAATGTCATGCGCAATCGTCGTTTGTCACACATGGTATGCCATTTCCAAACGATAATTACTCAGGAACATTAAAACTTGGTTGCACTCTACGCTGCATGCCTCACAATCTATCTATCTATATATAATTATAAGAGAAAGTCGTGTTAGTTACACTATTTATAACTCAACAACGGCTGAACCGATTAGACTGAAAATTGGTGGAGAAGTATTTTAAAACCAGGAGAAGAACATAGGATACTTTTTTTAAACTCGAGAACGGCTAGACCGATGTGGTTTATTTTGGTCTTGAAATAATTGTGGAAGTTCAGGGAAGGTTTAAACAGTGAGAGATATTGGAAAAGGTTAAAGGAGTAGGTGTAGCAGTAGGTGTAGGTGTAGGCGTAGGACTTATGTTGCATTGCAGATGTAATTATTTATTCGTCCAGTTCATATTGAAGATAGAACAACATGTGTCGGGACAGCTACAGGACAGTATTTAAAAACACTAAACATTCAAAAAGTCGCAACTTCAGATTTTAAGCGTAACCTGCTTCTTTTCCATCCATGACCATCAGGCAATCCACCTGCTTGTTCACCAGATTCCTTAATACATACCCGTCTTCCGGCCTCGTTGTTGTGTCTGTTCATCAGCTGTCTCCCCTGCTCCCGGCTGCCGCGCTTTACCTTCCGCTCCCTCTCCCTGATGTCGACGAAACCCTCCGTGAACCTGTCACATAACACCGAACCTTACAACAACCTGCCACATAACATATGAAACGCTCAGTAAACCTAACCACATAATGATTTGTATACTTTAACCCGACTACGTAAATGAAATAGCCTACCCAGACTATTATTATGTATCTATTAATATTATTTTAATGGAGGTCCATTAAAATCGGATCAGTAGTTTAGGGTCTACAGGCGAACATAAACACATAGATTGCCAAAATCATTACCCTTCCTTTTGGTTTCGCCATAGTCGGGTAAAAAGCGATTTATGAATTATTAACATAGATAGGTATTAGGTAAGGTCTCCGACAAACTCGGTGATTGGACCAATTGCTATATTATTATGATTTACAAGTTACAACATTGTAAAAATATTTTTTGAAAAGAACAATTTTCCCATCTTTTTGCTAAAAGGTGGCCCCGTGCGAGTTTCTTACGCCGGTTCTTCTCGCCGGGCTAGTTTCCGAACCGGTGGTAGGCATCATGTAGGACAATTCTATAAGTGTTATATTATAACCTACATGGAAATAAAAATTTTGAGTTTGAGAGTTTGAGTTTGATCAAAAGGTGCTATACCGGATCTATTTGCATTCATTTTACCTAAAATATAAACCTAATTGCTTTCACATTTTTTCACTGAGGGATTGTATTGTGAAAACTTATATTGTGACGATTACATGAGATTTTACTATATACTATATTATGTGGGTGTAGGACTAGGACGTAGGTAGCATTGTAGGTGTAGTTATTTATTTATTCCAGTTCATATTTAAGACAGAACAATGTGTGTCGGGACAGCTGGTATCAATATGATTCGACTCCGGGTCTCCTAATCTTTCAAGACAATATTCCGTAGTCAGTAGTAAGCGATACTTACCAACATAACTGGTTAATAATGGAAAACCTCACTCGTATTAAAGTCCAAGACCCATTCATAAACTTTTCTCTACGCTTTTCTAATTTTCATGGTGTCCCTGGTACACGAAAGACAAAAAGAGACATTAGAGTTAGACAGAGACGGATATATTTTGAAAACTCTCTACGCGTCATGCCGCTACGCGCCCTCTACGAGAAATCGATTCGTAGCCGTAGCCGTAGCCTTGGCAAATTGAACTTTATTGACATCCAGTGTCTTATTTTTTGTTTTTTATCAATTTTTTTTTAATTCGCTATCAAAAAAGTAGAGTTATAATTTAATGAATGTAATGAATATTATAATTAATGCATGTTTTGAAAAGTCACAAAACTGACATAGTCTTTCTGTAAATATCTTAAAGTAAAAAAACTGAAATTATTCAATCATACAAAATTATAGCACTGTACCTATCTAAAATCTGGCTTCAGAAGCAAGTAGCAACAGATTTGGATTTCCCTTACTTCGTGAATGTAATGGATTAACTTCTCTTGTGTTTTATGTTTTCTTAGTGGAATGTAACGGATTTAAGCGTGCTTAACATGGCTGAGCCGGGATTAGATTCAGAATCCGTTCTCCATTTTTTGGTTCATACTTCATAGTACACTCACATTTTCGTTGTGAGTGTTTTTAGATAAATGAGTTTTGATATTCAAAATTAATTATAAGAATGCGAAAAAGTTTCAAAACTATCAAAAGCAATTACAATAAATAAATATAATACAATAAATAGTAAATCATAATTTTAAACACGAGATTCAATAGTAACTTAATTCGGAAAAGCATTGATGTGGCATAAACACGGTAGACTCGTGTTTGTATGTTTATTTTGTTCATTTTTCGATTACAATATACTTTTGATAACAATAATTATTATTTATTCAAAAGAATTTTGTCAATCGAAACCCGAAGAAGAATTTCAAGGAATGTTCCTGTGAAATTCCTTTTAACCTCTACCGTTCTATACTCGCCCAGTAGGAAAAATGCTCAAATGCGGGAAAATCTCCTTTATGAAGTTAAAAGCACATTTTTCCTTTACCTCGCATTCCTACAACCATACTTCGGTCGCGTTCCAATCATTCTTTCATCCCCTAGTATCCATGTTACCCCAATGAAGAAAATTCAAATGAAGAAAATATTGGAAAAGCTTTTTTAAACTGGAGTTTTTGTATAAAAAAATGTACCCCTGCCTGTATGATAAAAAATTGATTTTAATACAATGCCTTTATGAAAGCCTTTTTTTGTGCTTTCAGGAATCGATGACGTAGGCTTCAGAGGTTATACGGTTAGTGGCTTTTTAACGCTATATTCTCCTGGTACCCGTAGTCAAAAGTGTGACGTTTCTATGGGAAAAAACGACTAGGAGAACCTTTCCACCACACCGGTACAAATTAAACAGTAATATTAAAATTCTACAATGCTTTAAGATATTTTCATTTTAACACTGATTAATTATAAATAATTGTGGAAAGTAAAATTTTCTTTAAATGGGTTTTGTGATTTTTGGTAAGTAAAACTTATTCCTTATTTTAATCACTGTGATGCTAATTTTAATAGTCTAACCTTTCATAACAAGTATGCGAGTTCATTTTAAGCCACAGTGAGAAAAATGTAGATTTTGTATTAATTGTAACAATTAAACCAGTATCTAAAATGTTAAAGAAAACCACTATGAGCTAACTTCTCTAGGCTGACAAGATATATTGTAGTTAATAGAACTTATATAACGCATATTGAGTATAACACACAAGTGTTATAATACTTATACAGGGTAAACAATCTGAAAAATAATAATTATAAGTATTCTTAAACAGTTAACACTTAACGCCTTTGAGTATTAGTTGGATACTCAAAGCTTAACGCACAATGCAGTGCAGTTTTTGCAAATTTGCAAACTGAATTCCCAAATAGCAATAGTGTATTGTAATTAAAATTTTTCATTGTTAAATTAATTTTTTTGAGACGGGGAAAAACCATTGAACTCGTGACACTGTTACTCTGTTACCGATTGCGCTGCATGCTTGCCCGTGCGCTGTATTTACTTTATTTACTTTACTTCTGTCGGCATTCGGCACTCCCGGACTGTCACTGTTTTTTAAAAGCTTTTGATGTGTCACATCAAAAGCTGAAAGAAGAATACAAATAGTGAAAACACTATGGAGGAAAAAGTGTCTCCAGTTAAATGGCCTCACTTTTGAGATTTTTGGAGCCATTTTGAAATTTGACGTATGGTGGAAACACTGTGGAGAAAAAAGTGTCTCCAGTTAAATGGCCCCACTTTTTAGATTTTTGGGGCCATTTTGAAATTCGACGTATGGTGAAAACACTATCCCACCAAAAACATTCTGTAAAAAACTAGCCAAGTCTCGATGGAGCTGCTTGTTTATCTCTAAAAAGTAATGAAATCTAGACAAAATCGTGCCAAGTCTAAGGTTCCTTACTGCGGTTTCTTTATTATTATAGGTAATGTTGAGTGACTTGGCCGTTGAACATTCTTTATACTTTAGTGGGTACAAGTCAATTTTGTTTACATTTGTAACTACCTATGTTTGTTAAGCGAGATAATAGCCCATACTGGTATTGGTAATTGGACGCTAGTGTCTCATTTTAGGCTGTTGTTGATTGTACAACACACGTATTGGAGCAATGGTGTCATGGAGCCCCTTTTGTACCCTTGTGTGCCCTTCAACGGCCAAGTCACACAACATTAACTATAATAATAAAGAAACCGCAGTAAGGAACCTTAGACTTGGCACGATTTTGTCTAGATTTCATTACTTTTTAGAGATAAACAAGCAGCTCCATCGAGACTTGGCTAGTTTTTTACAGAATGTTTTTGGTGGGATTTCACTTCTTTTTGTAGAAACGTGGGCATATTGATTTATTTTCCTAGATTTTAGTGTAATTTGTTTATTTAATTTGTGTAATGTTCGAGTAGAATAAAGTTCGAGTAGATTAAAGGGGCCTGAAAATGCGGCAAAATGGTTCTAGTAAAGAATGGTACGGCAGTGTTTGCTTCGCGCGCGACTTGGCGGGGGCACTGCCGTGCCCCCAGATCGACGTTCTGGTCTTATCTAGAGGTTCTCAAATAGGGGCCTGAAAATGCAGCGAAATGGTTCCAGTAAAGAATGGTACGGCAGTGTTTGCTTCGCGCTCGACTTGGCGGGGCACTGCCGTGCCCCCAGATCGGCGTTCTGGTCTTATCTAGAGGTTCTCAAATAGGGGCCTGAAAATGCGGCGAAATGGTTCCAGTAAAGAATGGTACGGCAGTGTTTGCTTCGCGCTCGACTTGGCAGGGTCACTACCGTGCCCCCAGATCGATTATCCTAGTTTTTATAGTTTTCCCTTTATGTGGCCATTAAACCCCAACTCTGTACCAAATTTCAGCTCTCTTAAGTTTATGGGAAGTACTAGTTCTATTTTGATGATCATGAGTGAGTGAGTGAGTGAGTGTCGAAAATGCGAAACTTTGCTTTCGCTTAACTTCGGAACTAAATGACCTACAGACTTGAAATTTTGGATTTTAAGTACGTGATTATAGCTTATTGGATGACGAAAATTTCTGCGTTCTGGTCTTATCCAGAGGTTCTCAAATAGGGGCCTGAAAATGCGGCGAAATGGTTCCAGTAAAGGATGGTACGGCAGTGTTTGCTTCGCGCTCGACTTGGCGGGGGCACTGCCGTGCCCCCAGATGGAGAAAAAAGTGTATCCAGTTTAAATGGCCCCATTTTTGACCGTTTCACTTCTAACGGCACTCCCGGAGTGCACCCCGTTGTTTTTTTTATTATTATATTTTAACCTCAAAATATATTTTTTAGTTTGTTAAATATTTATTTTTTAGTAAATATTTTACTTCCTCTATGAAACAAATAATAATATTATTTACTAATATTTCAAAACAACGAGCTTTTACGAGCAAAGTTCTCCCTAGACCAAGTTTCAGCTAGAGGTCAACCCTTTCAGTACGTGAGATTGTCTCAGGGAAACATATTTGCAAAAGAGGTTTAGGATCTGCTGACATACTACTTTCAGTCTTAAATTATGTGGGAAAGCGTTCAATCTTAAACGTTCCCAGTCAATTGCCTCACAGAGGGGATTGAACAGGGTTTCTCTCTACTCAATGTTATTACTTATTATTTACTTAAAATCACGCATCTCAAACAAGTACAAGAATAAAAAAAGTGCGTACGTACAAAGTACCTATACATGTCAGATCAGAAGTGAAACTTCTTTGGCAAACTAATTTTTCTAAGTAGTAAAAATACCTAACCTCAATTTTCATTCACCTATACAAAATAATTGTAAATTAATTATTTAAATAGAAGTTCTATTTATTAAATTACAATTTCTCCCTTTCTCAATCGGTCTCAATTGCTCTCTCCCTCTTCTTGGACAATTTCAAACGTCCCACATTTTCGTGTCGCTCATATTGCGTTTCATCCGTAAAAATTTACCTTCATGCGTGCATAGAAGTTACACTTCAAAAATCTAATCATTTATTATTATTATTATTAAAAAACTAAGGACAAGTAAATATTTACATATTACGTCCTGTTGGCTGTTGTACAGTTTGAGTTAAATTTAATGTTAGAATTTGAATACTTTTTAACCGCATTGCCTAATGCCTTAGACACGTTAAAATAATAATTTGTGGTGGTGTTATTTTCTAACTTCAAGGTACCTGTAAATAACCACCCCCTGAACATAATAACTATTGCCAAGGAATTAAACATTTTGACTACGAACAATAGGGTTTATTTTGCAAAACCAGCGTTTTATCAAATAGAGTCGTTCCCCTAGTACGCTCTGGTCTCCTAGTACGCGACCTGTCTCAAACCATGACTTGACATCCGTGAAACAATTTTGACAGTAGTTAATGAAGGTGCAATGATTGCTCATTTTTGAATTGAAGAACTGTGAAATAAATATTCCGCTTTTAAAACGTTTTAACTAACTTTAGAATGTCTTATTTAAAATATGTTAATCAAATAATTTACTAGTACATTAGCTATATAGTATTTAATAAATCCAATTGTAGAATACATTTTTAAATCGATTTAGTTTCAACTTACCTGCCTTTCGTTTAAGCAGAACACAACAAAAATTATTCCACCTGTCTTACCTCTTACCTGAATACCAGGGTAATATGAAAGCGAGACACCTGACCAAAGTTTTCAGGAACAATAATTCGTAGCACCTGAAATTATTGTTACGCACACCCACAGGTTGTCGTACACACCCACATTGATAAAAGGAGAGAGAAGTTATACTTTATCTCTTTCTACTCACACACCGTTGTCGTAGCTTCGTAGTCGTGAAAACTGAAATAAGGAAAGAGCCTTAAAGGGCACAAGAATATATTACAACCCTGGCGGTTGTAGGGGTGCACAGACAGGTGAGATATTACTTCTTTACAGTCCTGTTTTCCTAGTTATCAGGTACAAGGTAAGACAGGTGATTCCTACCTGTTTGCGAGGAAAATTGTTGTGAAAATTATCATTAAAATACTTTTTCTGGATCCTTTAAAATGGATTTGTAACGACTTTTTTGGTCTTACATGCATAGTATAGGTAAGTCTATTAAATTACAGAGCATGAACCTAACAAAGTATTTTAACTAAGTAAAGTCACAAATGGAATAAAAAGGCACTCAGTTGAATATAACGATCAGTTTCTAATCAGTCCCTTTATTCTTTTCAACAGAATGAAAAATATGTTTTTTGAAAGTAAATTATGTCTATAGCATCGACATAATATTATTGCTGCCGTCTATATTTTTGCCATTATTGAATGCATAATAATTAGCTATTAATATTGTAAAATAATAATAATAATAATAATAATAATAAAACCCATTAAATAAACCAAAAGTTCACAAATAAAAGCGAAATATAAAATCAACTCTGAAATACTTTAAAAGCTCAACAAGCTGAAGCTCAAGCAAAGTGCTGTGATCTTAATTACATAATTAAAATACTAGGACATCATAATTCATACTAGCAGCAGAAAACATTTAAATAAAATAATAATAATGCGTCAGGAGAACATAAGCGTAGAGAAGTTTTATTGCAAAGTTTAATTTAGTGCTTTCAATGACATAATATTATTTCTTTTGTTTTTGCAAAAAATTAGAAAATAATGAAACAATTTTCATTACCTAAAACAAAATGTACAGTATATTGTCTAGTTCATAATTTTATTAAACTAATAGGAGATCGGACTGATTTTTTAAATTGCATATATGAATAGTACTCTTAAATATGAGTAACTTCTCTTAAGAAACAGTATATCAAAAGTCAATATTTTCAAAGTTACAGCGATTTGTATACAAAAATTCGCAAGTCTCGTAAAAACGCTCCAAACTAAAGTCGTACCCACGAATGACATCATACGTGGTTTAAGTGTATGAAGTATACGCCCGCAGGAACATATTATTTGTAAATATCTCCCATATTTATGCGTTTAAGTTCGTACTTACCATAATTAAAAAAAAGAAAAGTGCACCGCGACAAAATCCGTAAGTGTTTAAAACAATAATTAATGTTTTTGTATATTATGATGTAAGTAATGATATACTTAGGTTTTGTTACAAATTTAGCAAAAAAAAAATTGTACTTTTTAGATGTACCTATTTAATTAATAAACTACACATACAATAATATATTTTTTCACATTTACCAAGTAGTAATGCCTCAGTATTTTAATGAAACTTAATATTTAAGATGTATTCCGATCCCCTATTAATTGTTGTCAAAAGCACTTCAGTACTAAGTACTTTTTTAGTAAAAATTCTTTACGCACGCTTGATTTGGGAAGTAAGCTGGTGAATGCGTGACGAGAGCGTTACGAAAAGTGTGATCGGTCGAGGCGAACGGAAGTTGAGAGGGAGCTATAAGATAGTAAAGATACAAAGAGAGAAAGTTACGTTTCGTATATAACTGTAGGGGCAAGAAAAGGAGGTGCGAGCACATATTTTCTTTCTCTCTTTTTCTCATAGCCAATGCATAAAAAACGGAGTTTTACTTCAGTCGTAAGGTCTAAAACGCACTCGTTTTTTATTAGACACTTTTTTCGTTCAAATAATTAAAAATACAATAAAATTGATAGCTGATGAAAGATTAAATAAAATGGAAATGTTTTTGAACTATCACTATATTCAGTTCTCTAGATAGAACAAGAGAGGGTAGATAATAATAACTTCCCCAACAAGAATAAATTTAATAATCTTAGAAGTACCACCTCTAGTTGAACTATAGTTGTAGCTACAAGGAAAGCATAAATTTAAGGCATTTAAAACTTGTTAGGTTTCCTAGAACTTTCTGGCGTAGTAGATAACGTAATTCAAGGTATAAAGTATTACTTCATGAGAAAACTCTAGTTATTTTGTATTTCGTCACCTAGTGTAGGTACTCAGATTGATTTTACCGCGTTTCAAAACTAGGGATTGGCTATGACGTACATTTGACAGAACAAATCTTCATACAAGAAAAAGTTACCTACGCCATCTTGTATTCACCATTCCTCAAATGTCAAAATGGCCCCAAGCGACCCAAAAAGGGGGGCAATTTAAGTGGGGACAGTTTTTGACTCGACATGCCTCGTTTATCATAATATATTATAAACGTCTATATTTTAACGTATTAACTGGGTACTTGAAAACATATTTTATAATATTTAAGAAATTATGTTACAATCAAGATTCATCAACTCACTTGTATCCATATTCCAGGTTATCCCCGCAACCTCCCCACACCCAGTCAGTATGCAAATGCCGTGGTCTGGAAGCTCGACTGCAGCCACAGCTGGCCAGCCTCCCGTCTCTGCAGGCCCGGGAGACAGACAGGGAGACTCCAGCAGCAGTGATCGCGTGGGCAAACGCGGTCTCCCTGGATGCTAGAAAAATCGATACATATTTCGATCGATAAATTTTTAAGTCTAAAGTAAAAATATGTTTTTGTTTATTCTTTTTTACAACTACAACTTCTTTGAAGATTTGAAGATGAAGAAAATTACAGTAAAGAAAATATGCTGTTCGAAGTAATAATAATGAGAAAAGGTAAAAAAATAAACAGTTGTTAAAATCAAACAGTTAGGCATACATTTTTAAGTCAAATGTCAAAATATGTTTTTGTTTCATTCTTTTATACGCCAACATAAATATACAACTTTATCAATCTTTGAAGATTTGAAGATGAAGAAAATTACAGTCAAGAAAATATGCTGTTCGAAGTAATAATAAAAAAATAGTAAAATTAAAAAGTTAGGTCTAGTTTAGTGCAACCTATAAAATATTAGAAATAACGCCTGCGATTTCTGAATACTAAATTCATAGATGTATTATTATTATCACTGACTAAATTGCTATTTTTTATATTAACAGCTGTATAAATAAAGAAAATCCTTATTTTGAAACAGCCCTGTAAACTGTTTGCAACCTCGCAATAGTTTATCTCGTACTAGGAACACATAAATAAGGAGGAGTATAAATGCTTTAAAAAGTTTAATATTTTTTAAAACGGAGTGGCTAGGAACTATAAATCAGTTGCTGTCGACTGTTCCCGACGTATGTTTAGAAGATTTAGAGCTTTTCCCTACTGTCCATGGCCAACTTGAAATCGCTGGGGAAAAGATTGTTTATCGCTGAAATACCTTTTAAAATATAAGGAAAAATAAAATTAAGATTTGTTTAGATATTATCGTAAAAAATAAGAATCAATGAATTGTTAACAATTCTGACATACGTTTACTAGTTTTTTAGATGGTAAACATGAAAAACATAATTAAAGATAAAACTACTTACACGTTTTATTTTAAAGATTTTGTTATTATTGTGTAATAATAATTAAGATATTTATATTTATCGTTTAGAAAATAATAGCATATATTTATTGTTTTATAGTATTATCACAGTTTCACAGTACGTAATGATTAGAGTATCAAACAACCAGATTTATTTAAGAGTAATAAAGATATTAAAGACTTATACATAGTTTCATTACATAATCCTTATTTATCTGATTATTAACATGGAATACAATTAGGAACATTAGTCAAATTAATATGTCGTCATAATTATTGCGAAATGTAAAAAAAGGGAAATTGACACATTTTGGGGAAATTTAAATTTAATGACTGCTGAACTGAACGTACTGCTTAGTACCCCGTCCTACCCCCACTTCATCTTACCCCACCTTCCCCTACTTACATTAAAAAGATGTTGCAATACAAATAACACATTTTCAATGAAAGTACATAATATACAAATTACATATTCATATAATTAGTCATTTATATAATTAAGAATTTGGAAATTACATATATAATTAATCATTTTAAGAACCAGGAAAAATAAATCTGAAGTCACCCTCTATCGTCCATCTATGTTTGAGTTTTGACCCGTTTAGACATCTCGGTATTGTGGAATTTAGCATCATCCTACGTTTCTTTTGCCCTGGTACCAAGGTATTACTTGCCTCATACCGGCGCGCTGCGATGCCTCATGAAAAAGCTTTTCTTCTTCGAATTTGTCGTAAAGGAAAACTTTGAACCAATCTTTTATTTTTTACTATAAAATGGATTCCTATTTTATAGGAGTTATCAAGATTATAGGTAAAAGTATAGTGGAAAGAGGAAACGTATAAAAATACGAACCAATCAGCGTCAAAGGTCCGAATACAGTCTCATCACCAGTGACCGAGCAGTTCCAGCGGCGGTCCTTGAACTGGTGTTGACATTCTTCAATACCCCGTCTCACCCCATCACCCACGGCCGGCATGTGGTCCTTATGCCGGCGGCACACCCGACGTTGGCCCGGGGTAAGACCAGCCAGGTGGGAACACATGCGGGACCGCTCCGAGAACACGGACTGATTGGTCCATTCTTTGAACTCGAGGAGACCCATGTTGCTGCAACAAAAAAATACAGTTATAAGTATAGCTCAATTACTCATGCATTCTTTATATAAATGCATTATATGCTTAAAATTGCCATTAACCAGTAAATGAGACATGCTTTGCATATTAAATGGGTCAGATCTACAAGAGAGTTATCAAGGCCTCACAGAGAACAAGCGTAAAATAACGCGACCTTGTGTTTCGTATGAGTAACTTCTCAAAAGAAACCGTATATCAAAAGTCAATATTTTCATAGGTACAGCGATTTGTATAAAAAATTTCGCGAGCCTCCTAAAAACGCTCCATACTAAAGTCGACCTACAAATGACGTCACTAGTATATGAAGTATATGCCCGCCGTAATATATTTGTAAATATCTCCTATATTTGTGCGTTTAAGTTCATACTTACCATAATGAATGTTTTTGTATATGATGTGAGTAAACTAATGATGTAGGTTTTGTTTACCAATTCCGCAAAATAAGATTTTTTTTTGGTACTTTTTAAATGTATTTAATTAGTAAACTACATATAAAATAATATTTTTTTTTACATTTACCTCAGTAGTAATGCCTCAATATTTCTGAATATATTAACGAAACTACATATTTCAGATGTAGTCCGATCCCCTATTGTCGAATTGATCTCACGACTGTCAAGCACGTGAGCTTATCGCTGATCCAATGTGCTACGGGCGTACTCATCCCAACTATCAAATACCAAATAACTGAAATAACGATAACAAACAGCACATGTTCATCGAGGACGCTTAGCGCATGTGTTGAAAATCTTAAATCAGAAGTCTTGTAATTGTTGGTGTTCATTTAACAACATTAAAAAAAAAAGAAAAAAAATTCGAGCCTCGAGTCTCGTGCCTGCTCCCAAGATTTTTTTTTCCTTTTTTTCTTATATGCTTCTCTCTTTTCAAAGCTGAGGCTAAAGGGCCCCTTGAGCTCCGGGGCCCTGGTGCACTGCACCACCTAGCCCTACGATAGCTACGCCACTGACAGGAATACTATACTTTTTCGTGATAAAATGTAGGCTATGTTTTGATCTTTTATTCCAGAGCCTAAACTACCTACAACCATAATAAACATCAAAATCCGTTCAGTCGTTTTTGCGTGACAGAGTAACAAACATCCATCCATACATCTATCCATCTTCCTCACAAACTTTCACATTTATATTATTAGTACCTACGATTTAATCTAAACGTAAGCAGAATATTAAATTCTACCAGATTGGTAAATAAAATATATTGGTATTTGGTAGCATTATACCGTCTATTGTCTTTTTTGTTAGAACTGTAGGAACGCGTAGAGGAAAAACAAACAAACATTTTTTTTGTGAGCAAATTCTTCCTAAAAATTTTTAGGTGTGTACTTGACTTTATTACATAAATACCGAGAATTCTGATTTCTGTCTCGTTATCAGTAATATTATGCTTTGACTTTAATTTATGAGAAGTACAAGTTACTTACTGCGTTAATATAAGCGTTACGCGATAGTTTCACTGTATTAATTTTACGTTATTTCATTAGTTTATATGTCCATCAATATTATAAAAACAATATTTTCAGGACTTTCAATCGAAAAAAACAATTCTATGCGCATTTTTTTCTGCTAAAATTTCAAGTAGCAAGGTTCCATGACTTCTAAGCGATTAAGCCACGTTCCGTTTTATTATATTATTATATATTTATTATGTCGTGTTAAAGCTAAGATTGTCTATGATTAGAAACGTCAAGTAGTATTTACTATTATTTGGTCGAGGTCGATGCCAGTATTGATAGATGTGATAGTGAAAGAATCGTTGTCATGGAGACTTGGTTATTATTTGCTTGGATTTGGGAATTACTGGATTATAAAATCTCAGGATAAAATACGGGAGTTGGGAATACGTGGCATCGAACTTGTCACGTTTCTGATCGTTCAGCATTTGAGCTATTCGATAATATTGTAATAAATTATTGGACTAATCTAAACTTATTATTGGTGGAATATTTCAACCGTTCGCCATCTAATCCTAATTGAGTCTTCGTTATCAGAAGTTCTGAACTGGGATGAACATCACGACCCACATAGAAAGACGCTTCGGAGCATAACGTGCAAAGGGCAGAATGAGCATGACACGCAGGGTGAGCAAATTGCTTAAATCGCAAATGAACAAATGCGTAGAGTCCAAAACGTGGAGAAAACTAAAAGTTGTCCGACGAAAGTAATACCTAGATTAATAGATCGAAACCGATCAGAATGACACTAGAGTCAGAAGAGTGTATTACATGCATTATGAGATGTGGTGAATCTTCATGGTGTAAAAGCAAGATGAAATAATCAGACTGCATTCACTTTCCAATTACAAAGGATATTGGGTACACTTAATCCGTAGCGGAGACTTAGTACACAAGATTCTTTGGTTGAAGTTGAATTGTATTGATCGCTAAAAATATAATAATAACAAACATAGGAGATGGAAAGAAAAAACTAGAGATAAATATGGTGGTCAACACACTGCTCGCAAATGATTTGTTTGTGGTTGATAGGGACACAAATCAATTGATTGTCCTGCATAAGGAAAAGTTTTGTTAAAGGCGTTTAGCTGCATCAGAACATCAAAGCTAGTTTAATAGCAATTCTGAGATATGTCATGTATTGTTTATTTTTATTTTACAGCGGGAGACAAAGACACTATGTATTGACATAATATTAGAAGGGAATTGACGATAAATCACGTGGCAGATGCAGTTCTGCTCTCTCAACTTGGTAAATAAGAATAAAGGAGTTGATAATATATTGGGCATAAAGATTCCAACTTGGACACTCAATAACCGTGGTGAGCGTATTCCTTCCATTACAATATTTTTCTCGTATAGAAGAATATTGGTAGAATTGATCTAGTATTGTTTATCAACTCCTTTCATTTGATACACATAGCGGAATTACCTAGCTAAAAGATCATATAAGATGTTGCTTCTCTTGTTGCTAACGGCTTCATGGTCTATCCGAGTTAGCGCCTCTCAAACTAAGATTTTAGGTTAGATACTAGTTTGTGTATGGAACGACTGCATATGTGTGTACCTACTTATATAGCGACGCGTAGCCTGCTGAAGTCTGAGACGATGTGCATGAGTGTAATAATTTACTTCTTTAAGTGTACTGCTATTTTGCAAACGATGCTATAAGAATGTATGACATAGTTGTTCAAATTTTGCAAATTTAAGTAATCTTTGCTATGATATAGAAGGAGCGTGATCTTGCGCGTTATCACGAATGACATTTTTATTTGAGTAGGTACATAATAACTTAATTTCATGAGATAAAAATAAAAATAATATTTAAAACGAACATAAAATTATAGGGCTTCGCAACCTTTGGATCAAATTGAAAATACAGTTTGTCCATTTGTCAAAATCTAACTTTGCAATAAGGATTCGCATGATACTTTAAGACAGTAGTTGAAAATTCATGTGTCAGGCGCTAGATTATTATCTAACCAAGTGAAATTGTTTATTAATTTGGAATGATACGTATGTACTTTGGGATGATTTTATTTTGAATTATTGTTTGCATAAATTATTTTCTCTATTGGTTTTAGTATTAGGTACAAGGGGGCAGTTCGGTGCAACAAGAATGGCGACATTTCAATATATTGCTCTGTCTTACAGGGTTAACGTTACATAAAAGCTTTGTCGCTTCTGCCTCGCGCTATCGAAAACACTAGACTTATGTATAAGAGGCTCACGAATAATTAATGTGTACCATAAAGACTAGCCAAATGGCAGTCACCAGTCCGATTAAGTTAAAACAACTTAAATGACATTAACGTAGCCCCATTGAAAAAAAAAAACAAGAAAAAAAAAGAATATATTGTTCTGTAGTATTAATGAATTGTTCATGGAGATGGTTAATCAGTTTTGTTGGAATGTCAAATTATATTCGAAAGAGGAATTTAACGATATCTTAAATTTGTCGCCATATTCACATAATCAATTAAGTAGTCCTCCTTTGTTGGAAGGCGGTTAAAAGTTTGAAGGGGCAGCTCACTAGAGGTGCTTATCCGGTCCCAATTTTTTTGTATGAGGTCGACATTCTTCTCCGTCATAAGTGTTCTGTGATTAGGTAGCGTAGTAGACTGATGCAACTGCGAGTTGATGAGAGATTCGACCCCAGCGTTGGGAATATAAGAGATCAGAGCCGAGCCATTTAAAAATGTTTACTTAGAACAAAGAAATAACAACTTATTTCGATACGATACGAATGACTAAATTTTTTACTATAATATATCGAAATGACGAATCATCTATCTTCTGAATATAGTGTTACGTGTTAGGGTTCGAAGGATTTGGAGAGAAAGACCTGCTGACTCTTTTGAAGACTTTATTCACTAGCACTAGGTCCAACACAAAGCACTAGGTCTAACACTAAACACTAAGTCCAAACACTAAGCACTAAGTCCAAACACTAAGCACTAACGATGTCCTATGTCGTAGCCAAGTCGTGGGTTTCACTTGTATTAATCACTGGTATCACTTTAACTTATCGCCTGTTTCGCTTCGAAAGAAGCTCAAGACTGAACTGACTCGTTCGCATCTCCGCGGCGTATTTATATGGGCCGAATCGAGTCCCAGAATATTCCAGAGAGTTTCCGCCTCTCGTAACCGTGTTGGATTTTTCGGGAAACTAGTAGCACAGTAGCGCCATCTAGTATTGAGTAGGGGGTTTCACGTTGTCCCTGTTAACCTAGTGGTTTCATTGGTTGACGCTAGATGGCGCTGGTCTCTTTGTTCGTAACACTACTCCCCTCTTAGAGATGCTCGTCCCGAGCATCGTTGTTACTGCCATGGTACCGCGCCAGACGATCTATGTGTACCACTTTGAATGTCCCTCTTGGTTGCTTTTGGATCCTATAAGTCACATCATTTATTCGGGTAACCACTTTGTATGGTCCGTCCCACTTGGTCTGCAACTTTGGAGATTTCCCTTTCCGGCGAGTTGGGTTATGCAGCCACACCAGTGACCCTTCCTCGAAGCCGCTCCTGTTCGATTTCCGGTCGTACCTGGTTTTCATGTTCTTACTTGACTGTTACCCATTTTCCCGAACCAAGGCGTGTATATAGCGCATTTTTTCCCTTAAATCGCAGACATAGTCTTGTACGGTCTCTGGTCTCTCCGGTGCCCTCCTGTCAATAGGTCTACTGGTATTCGTAGTTCTCTACCGTAGTTGACATACGCCGGGGTAGCTTTTATGCTCTCATGCTCGGCGGTTCGGTATGACAGAAGGAAGAGTGGTATATACTTGTCCCAATCCTTTTGTTTGTCGTCTACCAATTTCGCCAAATGCCTCTCAAGGGTCTGGTTAAATCTTTCTACCATTCCATCAGACTGTGGATGGTACGCGGTGGTCCTCGTCTTATGCATGCCCAAAATTCTGCACACTTCCTGGAACACCTGCGATTCGAAGTTCCTGCCCTGATCAGAATGGATTTCTAGAGGAACACCAAAGCGACATATCACTTCTTCGACTAACTTAGAAGCGACTGTTGTAGCTTCTTGGTTTGGTATGGCGAACACTTTGGGCCATTTGGTAAAGTAGTCCATGACGACCATAAAATACTTGTTTCCCGATTCCGTTACAGGAAATGGCCCAGCTACGTCAACTGCAATTCGTTCCCACGGTGCACCAACGTTATACAACCGCAGGTTCCCACGGCTCCTGGTCTGTGGTCCTTTTACGGCAGCGCAAGTAGTACATTTGCGGCACCAATCCTGTACATCATCTCGACAATGCAACCAGTAGAATCTTTCGCGCACTTTTGTTAACGTCCTCTTGACACCTAGATGACCTCCTGATACGCCATCGTGTATTTCACGGAAAACATCTGGTACTCTCGTTCTTGGGACAATTATCTGAAGATGGAACTCTCTGCCGTTGGTCTTCTCCCATTTCCGGTAGAGTATTCCGTTTTGAAGTATCAGACTGTCCCATTGCGCCCAGTACGCCTTAGTGACAGCGCCAGTGGGTGCAACCTCACTCCAGATTGGTTTTACGTCACCCCGTTTCTTCCACGTGACGATATGCCGAAGGTTGTCATCTCTTTCTTGAGCCTCTCTCATAGCATCATTCTCCCAGAGACCCAAAGGACTTGTTCTCGTTAGCTTCAATGTAACTTCATTAGATTCCTGCTTAACACAATGTTTGCAGTCTTCCAAACACGGCCTTCGTGAAAGTGCGTCAGCATTCCCATGCGTCTTTCCACTGCGGTGTTCCGTCTTGAAGTCATACTCCTGAAGCTGTTCAATCCATCGAGCTACTTGACCTTCTGGGTTCTTGAATTGCAGCAGCCACTTCAAGGCTGCGTGATCAGTTCGCAGCAAAAACTGTCTGCCGATGAGATATTTGTTGAAATGTTGTAGCGTCTTTACAACAGCCAACAATTCTCTTCTTGTCACGCAGTAGTTTCTCTCTGGCTTGGATAAAGATTTGCTGAAATATGCAATAACAGCTTCTCTTTCACCCTGTTTTTGAGATAACACCCCTCCAATGGCCGTGTTGCTTGCATCCGTGTCGACTATAAACTGACCTTCAGTTTGTGGATACCCCAGGATTGGTGTTTCACACAGATGCTTCTTCAGTTTCTGAAAAGAATCTTCACAAGTCTCATCCCAACTAAATTGTCGTTTATCTTCTGTCAGCCGATGTAATGGCTTGGCTATTTCCGAGAATCCTTTAACAAAACGCCTGTAGTATGAGCATAGGCCGAGGAATGCCCGCACTTCGGTTTTGTCCTTAGGGGTAGGCCATTTTTGAACTGCTTCCAGTTTCTCCGGGTCTGTCTGGATTCCATCACTGGAGATAACATGGCCGAGATAATTGACCTTACTCCTGAATAAATGACACTTTTTTGGGTTCAACTTTAATTTGCTCCCTCTATTTTGGCGAAAACTCGTTCCAAGTTTCGCAAATGGTCCTCGAAGTCACGGCCGACAATGATGACGTCGTCTAAGTAGACTAAGCAAGCCTCTCCAACTAAACCTGCCAGTACACATTCCATGAGTCGCTCAAATATGGCAGGTGCGTTGCACAATCCGAAGGGCATGACGTTAAATTGCCATAAACCTTTACCGGTTGAGAAAGCTGTCTTCTCCTTGTCCTTTGGATGAATTTCCACCTGCCAGTATCCAGATTTCAGGTCTAGGGTCGAGAACCATTTCATGCCACTCAAGGTATCCAAAGTGTCATCGATTCGAGGTAACGGGTAACTGTCCTACTCAGTGACATCATTGAGACGCCTATAGTCCACACAAAATCTCGTGCTACCATCTTTCTTCTTCACTAATACAACAGGTGAGCACCACGGACTTGCAGACGGTTCAATAATCTTATTCCTTCTCATGTCCTCCAAAAGGCCTTCGACTTCTTTTTCCTTTGCAATTGGTATCCGTCTTGCTCGTTGACGAATTGGTCCCTCGCTTCCGGTATCTATCCTGTGCTGAACCATCGACGTTCTTCCAAGGTCCCCCTTCTTGACTTGAGAAGATATTCGCGTAGCGCTGTAAAAACTTCTTAGCTTTCATGTTTTGCGAATAAGTCAGATTACTTTTGCAGTCATCGAGTAGCTCAGTCACTAATCCGTAGTTGTTGTTGTTTGCTGAGTCTGCGCCTGTCATCGAACTACACTTTTTCATCCAGACAACTTCCTCGCACTTTCCAATGACGTCACCTTTGTTCAAGCAGATCTCGCGATCACCAAGATTCAAAACCTTGACCACAGCGTTACTGCTTCCACTAACAAGGGTTCTCGCCGTCATTAGTTTTTGCGCCGATGTCTTGGTAGGTGTGTCTTCAATCAACACGCATCTGTTTGACTTTTTCTTTCCAGGTGGCGGCAGTTTCACCAGCACCCGAGCTTCCGCTCGTCCAGGTATAATGACTTTCTTTACACATGCGACTTTCCCGCAGGCGCCTCCAAGAATGAAGATTTCTTCTTCACCACACTTGAAAACTCCGTCAGCGACATTAATTCTGCAGTTGTGTTTCTTCATGAAATCCAACCCCAAGATGCAATCATCCATAATCTCAGCCACGATAACGTTATAAGAGTATAAGGACCCCTGACGTTTCTCCCAGGACGGGTATTGGCTGACCGGAGGCAGTAAGAAGCCGACAGTTAATTCTCCTCTTGTGCCCCCTTGCCGCTTTTACCAGATTTGGGTTCACTATTGTTCTAGAGGCTCCTGTGTCTAGGGTAATTTTGCAATCCGTCCCGTTAATAGTCCCCTGAATCACAAGACTATTCCCGCTGCATGCCTGGGAGATAACAGTTATCGGGGCTTCCTCTGCGTCAGCCAGTACTCGCCCCGTAGTCCTGGCTTTTATTCGTTTCCCTGATCGCGGGCAGGGGACGGAGCCCCTTGCTTCATCAGCTGCTCTAATAGATCTTCGATCCTTTTCATCCTTGCCATCTGGGTCTCCTTCTGTGGGCAGTTGAGCTGAAGATGGCTCCTCTCGCCGCACTTGTAGCACATGGCTCCAGAACTTTTCTTCGTAGCCTTAACCTCCTTGACTTCCTCAGAAACTTCGCGAATCTTATGAGTCTGCCGTATGTCATGGCGAACAGCCTCGACCTCCAAAGCATGCGCCAATGCTTCCCTTAGCGAGGTATGGTGACGAAGCCTCACTGCAGCTCTAACCTCCAGGTCTTTGATTCCGTCGACAAATGCTTGAAACATATTTGTGTCTACCATCTTGGTGTCGGCTCCTGGGTGTGCCTTCCTGACGAGTTTTTCAATTTCCAACGCCCATTGTTGTAGTCCTTCTCCTGAGCGTTGGACTCTGTCACGCAGTTGGGCACGGAACACGTGCTCCAGGTGTCGCTCCCCGTATCTGGATTCAAGTGCCTCCATCAGATCTTGGAACCCCTTTCCTGTATGTGGCAGTGCTTCCAGGACCGACAAAGCTTGTCCTCTGAGCGCAACAGTAAGAGCGGTCAGGCATTGTTCTTCCGTCCATCCGTTGGCAGTAGCAACAGTCTGGAATTGCTGACGATAAGCGTTCCAAGAAGTAGTGCCGTCGTATGACGGCACTTTCACTCTTGGTCCTTGCGCCACTCCGGTAGTTCCACTAGACATCGCAACTCCCGTGGTTTCAAGGCGCATTACTTTTTTCTGTAGTGAGGCTGGTTTTTACATTTTCAACATCCAATCCTAACCCGGTAACTCGTTCTTCCACTACGTCGACATCTTTTCGAAGCTTCATCACCGTGTCACTAACATCCTTTATAGCCCAAAGCGCTTTTTCTTGGAGGTCTTTTTGTTGCTCTTGTGATTCTTGCAAAGCACTGAGCTTGCGTTCTTGTGATTCCTTCATTGCCCGTATTTTAGCCCTTTGCAGCTCCATTATTTCAATTAAATTTTGAAGAGCCACGGTACTGCTGGTGGGCGTGGCTTGAGCAGGCGGGGCCCGGTGTGCGGGGCCGGTGGGCGTGGCCTGAGTGGGCGTTGCCAAGTGGGCGAAGCCAGTGGGCGTGGCCTGGGTGGGCGCGGCCCGGTGGGCAGGGCCGGTGGGCGTGGCCTGGGTGGACGTGACCCGGTGGGCGGAGCCAGTGGGCGTGGCTTGGGTCAAAGTGGGCGGAGCCTGAGGGGCGTGGTCAGTGGGCGGGGCCTGGTAGGCGGGGGCAGTGGGCGGGGCTTGGTCCTCAGTGGGTGTGGCCTCCGCAGCTCGTTGAGCCCTTGTCCTGACGCCCTCCTTGAAGTCCTCTCTCGGAGTCAATGGCATCTCACTTCCGACACCAGTTGTTACGTGTTGGCGTTCGCAGGATTTGGAGATAAAGGACCTGCTGACTCTTTTGAAGACTTTATTCACTAGCACTAGGTCCAACACAAAGCACTAGGTCTAACACTAAACACTAAGTCCAAACACTAAGCACTAAGTCCAAACACTAAGCACTAACGATGTCCTATGTCGTAGCCAAGTCGTGGGTTTCACTTGTATTAATCACTGGTATCACTTTAACTTATCGCCTGTTTCGCCTCGAAAGAAGCTCAAGACTGAACTGACTCGTTCGCATCTCCGCGGCGTATTTATATGGGCCGAATCGAGTCCCAGAATATTCCAGAGAGTTTCCGCCTCTCGTAACCGTGTTGGATTTTTCGGGAAACTAGTAGCACAGTAGCGCCATCTAGTATTGAGTAGGGGGTTTCACGTTGTCCCTGTTAACCTAGTGGTTTCATTGGTTGACGCTAGATGGCGCTGGTCTCTTTGTTCGTAACAATAGGTTCCTGTTTTAAGAAAAAGCAAGCATAATGAAAAAGTTAATATCCGATTTTGCTAATAATAATTGTTTTCCTAAGGTCTATGGAGTATTTGGTATAACGGCCCCCAAACCTTCAGAAAAATTAACCACTTGAACCTAACCGGAAATGTCAACCTATGGCAACGTCATCATATAGACTAGTTTGCAAAAAGGAACATCAAAGCAAATCACCATTCTTTGTCCTGATCTTACTTTTTCTGGTATTTATGTGCTATTTGATCTTATAAATATTATCAATTGATCGGTAAGGTTTTAAGTAGAAAGTAATGGCGAAGTTTCAGAAGCCTGAATTTTACTTGCGCATATTAAAACCGTGGACTTAAAATTGCAGTTACTTCCAATGAAGATATAGGATATCGACCAGAAAGAAACAGATGTAGAAGTAAGCTTATGAAATGTCAGGAGGAGGTTTTTCGCTACTGGTATATTTAGTCATCTCGGTGCCAACTATCAGTTATTCTGAACCCCAATTCTCGTAGTTGACTTACACTTTTAGTTTGCTTTTGTTGAGTTGTGGATGAGTCGTCTTGATGTCACGAACTGATTTTTGGAGTTTTGCCCAATCAAAACGGGTTTGACGTTGGTTAGACGTTTGTGAGAGTGCCATTTTTACAGTTTTAATATATTATCGGGACTGGATCGTAACTGTATTGTTACGGAATTTGATTACTAGAATCGACCTTTTGGTTTACTTTGTGGGCTTCGAATGTATATTACACACGCTAAAATCAAATTGCCTACAATATTGTGGTACTTAGGTAAAACCAAAATATACTTAAAAATTGCGCGACAGGAGACCTAAGATTATTTTAACGACAAGCAACGCATTTATGACTCTTTTGTTAAGGTAATAAAAGCGACGGCTATGGTTATTTTCCATCAGCAATCCGATTGCTCATCTGTAAACTTGAAAATGAACCTCGAGTAGAATACCCTTGTTGTTATAAACGCACCAAAGTTGCTTGCGACCAAACGATTATTAAATTTAGGAGAAAGAAACATATAATTTCCATCAGAAACTTTGAAAATTCAAAAGTTTTACAATATTGATATCAATCTTCAGCGTAATCGTTCTCATATGTGTTATGTTAACTTAGTGTAACAAGTTACAACTGCTTACATTCAGCGGGAGTATTGTGAAACACCTGACCCTTCATTATTAATTGCAGTTTGTATAGCTAGAAAAATACGAAATACTTTTGACATTGTATCTTTCTTTTCGTTCGCTCCAGTGTAGGCTCCGATTTCATGAAAAACTAAGATTCCCTTATATCTTGGAGAGTTGTGAAGGATATGATATTCAAAAGACTCAAAAGACGCGTATTCACGAGAAAATAAAAATAAAAAAACAAAAAAAAGTTATGGCTGAAACAGAAAAATAAAAATTAAATTTTATTCCGATTTTTTTTTTGGAACTCGATAATTTGGAAACGAAGAATTATTTCAAAATTTGCGAAAAACTCCTCTGGAAAATTATGTCAGCTACAATTTGAGCCTAAAACAAAGACGATCGGGTTGCCCTATAGCCTAACGTTTTTGCGACAGTATTTTTTTTTCGAATTCTGTAGAACAATTTTCAATGTGCTCGATGTGAGGCACTAAATCTTTATTTATTTCTTGTAAATGTGCTACCGGTTCGGTCAATGTTCTTTTTCTCGCCTGTCTCTGCTTCTGGGTGTATTTATTAAAAAAAGTTAAATGCACAAACATTTTGTTAAAAGTTCGTGACGTGTATGCTACATGTATACGACGCTCTGTTTAGTACTAAAGTAAAATTATATTAGCTTTTGGTTTAATAGTAGGTTTAGTTATTTTACCCAGATGTTCGGCACGCTCAATCCGGTAATAATCTAAGCGGTCCAAAAGAAATTAAGGTTCTGAAGTACATTGTAAACTGTTTGTTATAAGATGTAAACTGTGAATATTTTCGTTTGCACCTGTTAATTTCAACTGCAGATTGCGAATGCGAATTACGACTGCGGATTGCGAGCGCGGATTGTGATTGGGTGCCGGATGGAGGCAGCCCATTGTTTGACGAGAGTAGGCACCGGAGAGAGGTGGCCTTGTGAGTGGGTGCCGGATGGAGTCAGCCCAGTGCTTGACGAGACTAGGCATCGGATAGAGGTGACCTTGTGACTGGGTGCCGGATGGAGGCAACCCAGTGGTTTTTTGTAGTGAGGTGCACCGGATGGAGGTGGCCTTGTATTGTACCAATGCTGCAGTGGTTGAATATAGTTAGCCCGGATGGAGTCGGCTTTTTAACTGCCTATCGGATGGGAATATAGCAGCATCGTTTTTTGATATAGAGATGGTACATGTAAAGTGTGAAGTGTCTGGTAAAGCATGTCATGATTTATTTGGTAGCAAGATTATGGTTGATATTGTGTTGTATCTGTGTACTTCATGTGTGTTTAATCTTAGAATATAAAATGTGAGAGTATAAAATGTAAATTAAAACTGAACTCTGAGATCACTAGATAAAGGTTAGATGAAGGATGTTAATAGAGTGTAATTGACACAGGAAGGAGGTATTGATGTGTTAGAATATGAGAAAATTAAATGTTATGTCCATGGATTAAAGCAGTTCTTATTAATTTTCCGAGGTCAGGTTGACCTAGTGAGAACCTTTTATTGTGCTGTCAAATTTTTTTTCAGAAGCTTGAAACGAAGACGTGAGATGCTACACACGGGGACGTGTGCATGGTCAGAATAGCCGTGTCGGAGGGTTGATGCACATGAATATTCTTCACACAAGGATCTCAGAGTCGTCAGGGTGATCTTGTCGGAGTGTCAACGGATTTGTTTCGCACAGGGATGTGTGAATTGTCAGAATGGCCGTGTCGGAGCGTGTTAAAGCTAAGATTGTCTATGATTAGAAACATCAAGTAGTATTTACTATTTGGTCGAGGTCGATGCCAGTATTGATAGATGTGATAGTGAAAGAATCGTTGTCATGGAGACTTGGTTATTATTCGCTTGGATTTGGAAATTACTGGATTATAAAATCTCAGGATAAAATACGGGAGTTGGGAATACGTGGCATCGAACTTGTCACGTTTCTGATCGTTCAGCATTTGAGCTATTCGATAATATTGTAATAAATTATTGGACTAATCTAAACTTATTATTGGTGGAATATTTCAACCGTTCGCCATCTAATCCTAATTGAGTCTTCGTTATAAACATAATAATATATATTATATTTTTAATAAAACTAATTAATGATATTAGGACCAACAATATTGAAGCGAATTTATTTAAGCGCATTAATTTATTATTATAATATACGTTAGTTCTTTATATTATAAAGAACTAACGTAGTGTCAGTGATAACTAAGGATACGTTATACCCTTACAAAACTAACAAAATTTTTGTGCCGCGATACACATTGACACTTTTTATTATTGACACATTTCACTCACAGCAAAAATTCGTGACAAGGATGGCATTCCTTATTCAATAGCACAGAAAAAGATGACTAGTGTTTGTCACTACCAATTACATACGATTCCACATTTAAAGTTTGGAATCTCTGACATAGATTAATTAACGACGCAGAAGGTACAAAATGCGTATAAATTCTATTTCGTTCATAGGTACTATTAAGAGGTAATTTATTAAAATTACCTCTTATTAGTAACTTTAATAATGGCATGAAAGCCTATTATTATTTACATAAAACATATTTAGTTTTTTTTTATGAATGTCAAAAAGGAATTGAAACTTGATATTTAAAAACATGTTTCTATTATTGCACTCTTTTACAGTGCGATGTTGGGGCACAAATTCTGCAAAGAACGGTACAGATGAAGAAAAAGCTTATTTTTTATAAAAATACAACTTGACCTTTACGTCAAAAAAGTAGTTTATTAATAGTTAGGTTACTGTCAAGAATTTGTTCTTAATTAAGCTGGAACTACATGCTTTGAAATCCGGAACGCTAGTGAAAATTTATAAAGTTAAAAATAGAACTCTGCGCTAATACCTAACTACAATAGAGTTGAAAATGGAAGTTTTGATCGTCGAGCTGTCATTTAAGACATTGAAACTCGACACTCATATGTTGAAATTTTCAACTCTATTGTATTGGCGCAGAATTCTAGTTTCAATGCTCGGAATTTTCTACGGCCTTCCGGATTCCGGATCTTATATTCTCAGCCTTGGGAAAAGGTAAAGGATAAGAAGTAGAGCTTGTAAATATCTTCCGCTGTATATATTATGTCTTCCTAGAAAAAATTAAACAATTTTATTATTATTTAAAAAAATACTAATATTGATTTCTTATTTTTACGCGAATATTGTTCATTGTTTTAAACACTTACAGATTGTTGTCAATCTGTAAGTATTATGAACAATAGAATTCTAAGTTCGAAATTATTAAAGTGAAAACTATTAAGATATAGACTGTAGGGTATAGGCAATAGGTGTAGTTGTTGGTGTAAAAAAAAATTAGTTTTATGTAGGAGGAATAATTATTTAAATTCATATTTCCATCAAACAACGTCTGTTAAGTACATACAGCTAATGTAATATAATAAATATATCTTTGTTGTAAACCGTTTCACTAAGCCATAAATGTGATGGGAATTTTTATATTAAGGATCTGTTTCACTATTCAGAATCGCCTATTAAGTGACGAATAGCGCATCCAATAGCGTAGTTCTGTCCCTGTCGCTCAATAAAAAGCAAAAAAAAAACTAATCTGTATCTCTTAAACTTTAAGATTGATAAACTTAAATCAAATAAATGCAGCAGTTACTTTACTGTTACTGTTAGGCATCAGATCGTTCTAAGTTATTTCGTTAACATCTCACAACATTTTTTTTTTGTAGTTCAACAATTTTAAAAAACTAATGCCATTAATTTAACTGATTGAACAATATAATTACATTATTTTCGTCAATATTATCAAAATATCTTTCAAGCTAGATAAAATATAAAATAAGTGAACGGTCTGTAATTCTGTACCTACAACTAACGACATTCGCTTCTGTACTATTTACTCTATGCCAGAATGCATGCATCCTTATTAGATTCACAAAAAAAGTATATATTGACATTGCTTTCCATTTTTCTTATGACATAAACTGTCAAGTATTTTCATAAATTATTTATTGTTGAAAAATATATTTTTAACAAAATACTTGACTGATAGTAATAAATGTTGTCAAGTTCCATGGGGAATTAAATTTCTCGACTTTTATTCACTTTCTTGTCATGGTTTTTACAGCTTTTATAGACACACAATGGTATTTTGTGCAAGGCGCACGTAGTACGTGCTACGCGTCGACCAGCTGGTCGCATACTAACCAAAATTGGCCCGACTCGGGCCAATTTGAGTCTTCATTTTTTCGCGTTTATAACATATCTACCTCTTATTAATATTATATATCTATGCCATAGATATATAATATTAATAAGAGGTAGATATGTTATAAACGCGTTAAAATGAAGACTCGAATTGGTGCGAGTCGGGTCAATTTTGGTTAGTATGCGACCAGCTGGTCGACGAGTAGCACGTACTACGCGTCCCGTGCATCTTGCACAAAATGCCATCGTGTGCCTTTATAAGCTGTGCAAACCATGACAAGAAAGTGAATAAAAGTCAAGGAATTTCATTCCACAAGTAACTTTATAAAGTTAATTAAGTATCAGTCAAGTATTTTCTTAAAAATATATTTTTCAACAATAAATAATTTCAAGAAAATACTTGACAGGTTGTCATAAGAAAAAAGGAAAGCAATGTCAATATATACTTTTTTTGTGAATCTAATAAGGATGCATGCATTCCTGCCATAGAATAATTATAGTACAGAAGCGAATGTCGTTAGTTGTACGGAGTTACAGACCGTCCACTTGTTTTATTTTTTATCTACTTTTAAATATATTTTGATAAAATTGACGAAAATAATTTAAGTATATCTTTCAGTCAGTTAAATATAAACTTCTTAAAATTGTTAAACTGCAAAAAAGTGAGTTATGAGATGTTAAGTAACTAAGAACGAACTAAGGGCCTAACAGTAACGTAACTGCTACTTTTATTTGATTGTAATATATATTTAATTTTTTAAAGATTTCCAAGTAATGAAACTGTACGAGCACAAGACTGGATCGCATTAGTCCGCGAACAAAGAGGCGATGCCGGATGGATGCCCTCAAAAAATAGTCGAATTTGTAGCGAATATTTTAAATCTTATGTGCTAATAGTTATAATAAAAACTTACTAAAATGCCGTTTATTTAATATTGTATGTTTCTGTTTTATATTTTGTTTGTTAATATTCCTACGCACCTAGATTTTAAAGCCTGTTATTAAGAATTTATTAATTTTCGTGTAAATGAAGCAATATTTTGTCATACCTAATATGACTGTATTTTTAAGTTTATGAAGCAAAAAAAAGTGATTATAAAAAATAGTTTTTTTCTCTATTATTCGAATTGTGTATGTGTGTGTGTGATTTTTTAAATTGAATATTAAAAAATTGCGAATATATATTTATTTATTTGCAAGCTCTACTTCTTACCCTTTACCTGAAAGGATTGATAGTAAGATTTTCTAAGGCTGGGACTATATTATGATCCGGAATCCGGAAAGCCGTAGAAAATTGTAAGCATTGAAAATAGAACTCTGCGTTAATAATAGTTGAAAACCAAACACATGAGTGTCGAGTCAAATGTCAATGCCTTAAATGACAACGCTCGAAACTTCTATTTTCAACTCTATTGTATTAGCGCAGAGTTCTATTTTCAATTCTCAGAATTTTCACCGGCATTCCGGATTCCGGAGCATAAATATAATAGTCCCAGTCTAATGAGAAACAAATTCTGGAAAATAAGCTAACTTTTAAAAATCTACATTTTTGACGTTATATTTACACAAAGCTTGGTTAAAAAAAAATATTTTGTTAAAAATAAGGTCTTTCTTCATCTGCGCTGTCCTTTGTTACTTTGCAGAATTTGTGCCCCAACATCACTACTATAAAAAATGCAAAAAAAAAAAATACAAACGTGTTTTAAATCCCAGGTTTCGATTCCTGTTTGACATTAACGAAAAAAAAAACAATTATGCAGTTTTATCTAAATACTAGTAGACATGCCATTATTATATAGATCTGGGGGCACGGCAGTGCCCCCGCCAAGTCGAGCGCGAAGCAAACACTGCCGTACCATCCTTTACTGGAACCATTTCGCCGCATTTTCAGGCCCCTATTTGAGAACCTCTGGATAAGACCAGAACGCAGAAATTTTCGTCATCCAGTAAGCTATAATCACATACTTAAAATCCAAAATTTCAAGTCTGTAGGTCATTTAGTTCCGAAGTTAAGCGAAAGCAAAGTTTCGCATTTATGACACTCACTCACTCACTCACTCACTTATACACTCACTCATGATCATCAAAATAGAACTAGTACTTCCCATAAACTCAGAGAGCTGAAATTTGGTACAGAGTTAGGGTTTAATGGCCACATAAAGGGAAAACTATAAAAACTAGGATAATCGATCTGGGGGCACGGCAGTGCCCCCGCCAAGTCGAGCGCGAAGCAAACACTGCCGTACCATTCTTTACTGGAACCATTTCGCCGCATTTTCAGGCCCCTATTTGAGAACCTCTGGATAAGACCAGAACGTCGATCTGGGGGCACGGCAGTGCCACCGCCAAGTCGAGCGCGAAGCAAACACTGCCGAACCATTCTTTACTGGAACCATTTCGCCGCATTTTCAGGCCCCTATTTGAGAACCTCTGGATAAGACCAGAACGTCGATCTGGGGGCACGGCAGTGCCCCCGCCAAGTCGAGCGCGAAGCAAACACTGTCGTACCATTCTTTACTGGAACCATTTCGCCGCATTTTCAGGCCCCTATTTGAGAACCTCTGGATAAGACCAGAACGTCGATCTGGGGGCACTGCAGTGCCCCCGCCAAGTCGAGCGCGAAGCAAACACTGCCGTACCATTATTTACTGGAACCATTTCGCCGCATTTTCAGGCCCCTATTTGAGAACCTCTGGATAAGACCAGAACATCGATCTGGGGGCACGGCAGTGCCCCCGCCAAGTCGAGCGCGAAGCAAACACTGTCGTACCATTCTTTACTGGAACCATTTCGCCGCATTTTCAGGCCCCTATTTGAGGAGCTCTGGATAAGACCAGAACGCAGAAATTTTCGTCATCTAGTAAGCTATAATCACATACTTAAAATCAAAAATTTTAAGTCTGTAGGTCATTTAGTTCCGAAGTTAAGCGAAAGCAAAGTTTTGAATTTATGACACTCACTCACTCAGTCACTCACTCATGATCATCAGAATAGAACTAGTACTTCTCATGAACTCAGAGAGCTGAAATTTGGTACAGAGTTAGGGTTTAATGGCCACATAAAGGGAAAACTATAAAAACTAGGATAATCGAACATCTGGAGTACCTGGTGACCCTGATTAGAAAACACAAGAGCCCAACCAAACTATTAGAGATCGACATACCGCCTTTACAAAAAATATTCAACATGGTGGTGGGCCGCTTCATTTGATGTCAAAAATCGAAGGTCTGAAGTATCTGATGAAGAATCCTCAGCTGGTTTCAGCTGATTAGAGATATGGTAATGCCCCCCTTCTACTATTGGTACATAAAAAAATCGACTGTCATTTCAAAAACCTAGCGAAGTGGGACACATCTTCTAATTTAATCTAGTCCGTAGCATTCCACTGCTGGGCGAATGCCTCCCTTTCTGCTTTTGATACGCATATAAATAAAATTAAAGGAAAACTCTGGATAAGACTAGACTGGCTTTTATACTTATATTTACAAGTTTACAAGAAGAAATAGTCGAACGATTAACTTTATTGTACTCGATCATTACACAAATTAAATAAACAAATTACACTGAAATCCAGTAAAATAAATCAATACGCCCACGTTTCTACAAAAAGAAGTGAAATCCCACCAAAAACATTATGTAAAAAACTAGCCAAGTCTCGATAGAGCTGCTTGTTTATCTCTAAAAAGTAGTGAAATCTAGACAAAGTCGTGCCAAGTCTAAGGTTCCTTACTGCGATTTCTTTATTATTATAGTTAATGTTGTGTGACTTGGCCGTTGAAGGGTACACAAGGGTACAAATGGGGCTCCATGACACCATTGCTCCAATACATGTGTTGTACAATCAACAACAGCCTAAAATGAGACACTAGCGTCCAATTACCAATACCAGTATGGGCAATAACATATAATAAACGCATAACAAACATAGGTAGTTACAACAGATATAACATTACGTGTAAATAAAATTGGCTTGTACCCACTAACGTATAAAGAATGTTCAACGGCCAAGTCACACAACATTAACTATAATAATAGAGAAATCGCAGTAAGGAACCTTAGACTTGGCACGACTTTGTCTAGATTTCACTACTTTTTAGAGATAAACAAGCAGCTCTATCGAGACTTGGCTAGTTTTTTACAGAATGTTTTTGGTGGGATTAATCTTACATAAAATGGTTATTATAATATATTTAAATTTTAATAAATTACCTCTTAAAAGTAACTATGAACTAAATAGAATTTATACGCATTTTGTACCTTCTGTGTCGTTAAATATTCTACGACATATTTTTGATTTAGGAATGCCATCCTTGTCACGAATTTTTGCTGTGAGTGAAATGTGTCAATAATAAAAAATGTCTATGTGTGTGTCGCGGCCAAGGAATTTGTAAGTATTATATACAACTGGAAAGAGCTCTCGGCATCAAATCTGTGCCGAGAGGGAGATACAATACAAACCGCTCCGTCTCTTTTTAACAAGGGTGACAACAATATTTTTAATTTGGGGACAAATTAGTTGAAGTTTGGAAACATAATATGGTGATTTCAACTTTTTCTAAAGAAGTCCAAGCACATGCTATCAAAAAGTAATATTTTGCTCCAAGGTATACCCTGGATCCAGAAGTATAGAATAGAACTCCTGACTCATTATAGATACATGTTTGGGGATTTCGGCGTTGTTTAAAGAACTGCAAGCTGCAAGCATATGCCACCCTGTCAATTAGAGTAAACATCATCATCACCACCACTATCACACCATACATCATCACATTATGATGATATAAAAGGTACTTCTCATAGTATTTTACACTAACACGGAGATCTTTGAACATTACTCTGCTGTTTATGGACCTATTTGAAAAATTAATTTGTTGTTGTAAAGGGTTTAATTCGAAATTGGTCATTTAGTCACTAAGGTGGAAACCGGATAATGCGATCCATGAGGAATCGAGGGAACTCCTCGAAATTTATATCGTCACATATAGTGATTTTGACTTTTACTGAAGTAACACAAGCATATGCTACAAAAAAATAAGATATTGTACCAAGGTATACCCTGGATCCAAAAGCACTGAACAGAACTCCTCAGTCTTTAAAGATATCCATTTGGAAATTTCGGCATTGTTTAAAGAACTGCAAGCATAATTATGCCTCGGTTGGTTTCAACATCTTATTTTTGTAGGTATCTAGGGTATACCCTAGATCCAAAAGCACTGAACAGAACTCCTCAGTCTTTAAAGATACGCGTTTGGAAATTTCAGCATTGTTTAAAGAACTGCAAGCATATGCCACTTTGTAACTTACAGTAATCATCATCATCACCTTAACAACAATACCTAACGGAAGCTTGGCGCGTATTCAATTATACATTCGATCGTTTATTTTAGACGTTCTTAAGACGTATTAATAACAACTTAACAAAATATATAACTAAAACGGGTGAAATTATTATTTTTAAACAAAAAATTAAACCGACTTCCAAAGTAAAAATACACAAAAAAGTATGAAATAAAACTTATTTTCTAAATAATTTCTCTTTTAAATTTGGGTATTTCTCTACCTAATCTTCTTAATATGAACTTTAAGCCACCACCACGGTACCGGTAAATATGAACGTGAGTTCTATAAAATATTGTCGAATATCGTTTGGGCTGGTATCGACTTCAAAAGGGGAATTATTTAGAAAATAAGTTTTATTTCATACTTTTTTGTGTATTTTTACTTTGGAAGTCGGTTTAATCTTTTGTTTAAAAATAATAATACGTCACAAATGATAATACAAGTTGCTGAAACGTATATTATAGAGTGACTTTTAACTAGTGTAAAACACTTTACCACGTGATAATGCTCATGATAACAAACATCTTACCCAAATAAACTTTTTAGAGCATTTATTATAAGTGAAAATTCCTTTAGCGGCACTGTGCATTTTTCTTGGAATGGGTAAAAACTGTTAAACTCGAGCAGGACACGTGAATCTGATTGAAAAGTCATAAAATGCAACTTGCAATTGTTTGCTGTCTTGGTTTACGCGAGCATGAAACTATTTTAGTTCGTATTTACTTGTGACCCTAACTATTGACCTTTGGCCTTGACCTTGACCGCCAATCATCCCCATCACATTTACCCTTACATTGGCCTTTACCTCCAATTGTCCCCCCACGAAAATTGTCTCCAGTTAAATGGCCCCACTTTTGTGATTTTTGGGGCCATTTTGAAATTTGACGTATGGTGAAAACACCATGGAGAGCAGAAGTGTCTCCAGTTAAATGGCCCCACTTTTGAGATTTTTGGGGCCGTTTTGAATTTTTTACGTATGGTGAACAGAAGTGTCTCCAGTTAAATGGCCCCACTTTTGAGATTTTTGGGGCCATTTTGAAATTTGACGTATGGTGAAAACACTATGAAGAAAAAAGTGTCTCCAGTTAAATGGCCCCACTTTTGAAAATTTTGGGGCCATTTTGAAATTTGACGTATAGTGAAAACACTAAGGAGAAAAGTGTCTAGTTAAATGGCCCCACTTTTGAAATTTTTCACTTCTACCGGCACTCCCGAAGTGCAACCCGTTGTTTTTTATTATTATTTAATTCGCTACCCAATGTTAAGTTGAGGTGGATTAAATAAAAAAGTTCCTTTGGGAAAGTTTGTAATCATGAGCACTACCACGTGGTAAAGTATATTTTGCACTAATTAAAAGTTTGACGACCTCATTGGCTTAGTGGTTGAGCATGTTGGTAATCAAGCCGGTCGCTGGTTCGAATTCCGCTATTTTTTCTTTTAAAACTTTTACTATCAACTTATAACGTAAAATTACACAATTTATATGTTACTAGCTTTTGCCCGCGACTTCGTCCGCGTGGAACAATACTTTGGGATATCGCTGAAATTTACCCGCGACTTTATTTATGACTAACGAAAGCGGAATCCTATTTTTTTAAACGGAACCCTAAAATAAAAGTAGCCTATGTACCCTATAACATCAGCTATCTGCTAGTGAAAGTCCCGTGAAAATCGGTCCAGCCGTTTCAGAGATTAGTCGGAACAAACAGACAGACAGACCGACTTACAGACAGACAGACGGACAGACAAAAATTAAAAAAAAAATGTATTTTATTGTAAGTACCGAATATACTTTCAGATTCATTATGTAAAAAGCTGTTAATTTGAAGTTACAAACAGACACTTAAATTGTATTTAACTGTATAGATGTATAGATATTATAATGTATTATATTTTAAGATATTATCAATTCGATGTTTATAAAATAACTAAACTATTTAACTAAACTAAACTAAACATTAACCCGCACGCGCACCCCGCCTTGGTGACGCCCACTTCGCAACGGGCCGTGCAGCAGAAGTCGTAATATTTTAATTTCGCCATAACTTCAAAACCAAACGTCCAATTTTAATCATTCAAAGACCAAATATTATCTACATAAACTGTACTTAGTGATGAAATAATTTATTTTGATAAGGATTAATAACATGAGTAAAATAAACGCGTTTAAATGTAGTCCAAAAAAAAATCAAGATTTCTAAATAAAAAAATGGTTGTTGTGCCTCACTCGACATAGATAGGTATAGTGTGTCGCGGACTTTTTTGTAGATATTTATAAGATCTACAATTAAGTAGAACATTTTATGGTTCTATCTTTTATAGTTTAGGCAGCGTACGCAAAATAAGTAACTTTTCTGGTTGATTTTTTACACCTTGTGTCCGAAAAACCCAAATATGTTACGGAACCCTATTTTTTTCCAAAATAAAATATAGCCTATGTTACTCGTGGATAATGTAGCTTTCGAATGGTGAAAGAATTTTTGAAATCGGTCCAGTACTTTTTGAGCCTATTCATTACAAACAAACAAACAAACAAACAAACAAACAAACATATAAACAAAGTTTTCCTCTTTATAATATTAGTGTAGATAAAAGCTTGTCGAGAATCAAATAAATTGTCTCATAAATCTATCAGATCAAGTTACTTGATTTACTTCTTTGATTTGTTTGATTCTCGATAAGCTTTTATATCATATAAATTGTGTTATTACGTTGTAAGTTGATAGTAAAAGTTTTAAAGGAAAAAATATTTTATTCTTTTTAGCGCATTCAAATAAAATATTGTTTTTAAAAAAGTTTTTTTTTTACTTTTAATTTATTTTTTACTTTTAAGTTATCGCTAGATAGGTTTCTCAGTCTGTTGATCTCATTTAACGCATCATTATTGCAAGGTCGTTTGCCGGTTAATTTAGTACAGTCAAGCTCTTCAGGAGACCTCCTAGAGATTTTACTCTACTCAGTAAGGACCTCAAAAAACCCCAACACACCATACTTTCATTTGATACCCATATTGTACGAGTGCATTAAAAATAACGTGTCGGCCATATTGGGTGTTCCGCCATGTTGGATTTTCGAGTTATTCTCAGCAAGCCCTTTCATTTGATACCCATATTGTAGGATTGCATTCAAATTGACTGTCGGCCATCTTGGATGTTCCATCATGTTGGATTTTTGGGTTTTTCTCAGCAATCCCTTTCATTTGATACCCATATTGTAGGATTACATTAAAATTGACTGTCGGCCATCTTGGACGTTCCGTCATGTTGGATTTTCGAGTTTTTCTCAGCAATCCCTTTCATTTGACACCCATATTGTAGGAGTGCATTAAAATAACTTGCCGGCCATCTTGGATGTTCCATCATGTTGGATTTTCATGTTATTCTCAGCAAGCCCGTTCATTTGATACCCATATTGTAGGATTACATTAAAATTGACTGTCGGCCATCTTGGACGTTCCGTCATGTGGATTTTCGAGTTTTTTTCAGCAATCCCTTTCATTTGATACCCATATTGTAGAAGTGCATTAAAAATAACTTGCCGGCCATCTTGGATGTTCCATCATGTTAGATTTTCATGTTATTCTCAGCAAGCCCTTTCATTTGATACCCATATTGTAGGAGTGCATTAAAAATGACTTGGCGGCTATCTTGGATGTTCCGCCATGTTGGATTTTCGAGTTATTCACAGCAAGCCCTTTCATTTGATTGCATATTCACGCCAACCAAGATACTCGTCAAGACGAATCATACGAGCCCAAACTCGATGGAACCCCATCGTCGTTTAATTACAGAGTTCCTATGGCCATATTCTAGCTCCCTGGTTACCATATAGTATCAAAGTACTCGTCAAGACGAATTAAACGAGACAAAACTTGATGGGGTTGCGTCGTTTAATTACGGAGTTCCTATGGCCACCTTCCAGCTCCATCATCAGATCCTGGTTACCATATCGCACCTTTAGAATTGAAGTGGCTTAATCCAAAATTCTTGATTTTTGGTAAACGCCTAAAATGTAATTGGAGAATAGGCCACTTTTTGGTTTTTTGACTATAATAGTAAGTGTGAGCCTTATTTAGTTACAGTTTTTGTTATTTGCCGTAGGTGAATAGTTGTTTTAGTGATTTGTTATTAAAAATATGAGTTTAATTATTTAGAACCTCTGTTAATTAATAATTTAAAAAAAGGTGTCACTTTATTTCCAAAATGTTTAAAATTTTATTGACTTATTTAGCTTTGTGTCTATTTTTTACTAAAGCATTCAAAAATAAAACGTAACTATTTTAAAAATAGGCTATTTATTTCTAATGTAAAATTTATTTTTGGTGACTAATTTTGGAATATGCTAGTTTATTAATGGTTGACTTTTAAAATTAAAGGTAAATTAGAATAGAGAAAACTGAAAAAATATTTTATTTTATGCGTAATAAAGCTTAACTTATACCTTATTTGTATGTATTAGGTTCCTTATATTTTTATGTATTTACCGTGTACATAAAAATATAAGATACTTAAGTTACCGTGACGTCTTCCTATCAAAATAATGTTTATTATACAGGAAAAAGAAATGTTATTTAAATAAGCAATAATTAAATAAGCCTTTCAATATCAGAGGTCAATATTAATTATTATCGATGGGAAATTTTATCATCATCAGCCTACGGACATATGGATAGTCCACTGCTTAACGTAGGCCTCCACTAATGAGCGCCAACCATCTCGATCTCGGACAACCCTCATCCATCTGCTGCCAGCCAACTTTAAATCGGTCCATTGTGCCGCAGGTCTTCCTACACTACGTTTGCCTAAGCGTGGTCTCCACTCTAACACTTGTCTGCGCCATCAACCGTCTGTCCGTCTGTAAACATGGCCGGCTCACTTCCAGTTCAGTGTGCTAATTCTATGAGCAATGTCAGTGACTTTAATTCTCTGTCGAATCACATCGTAGCAAGTTTTATTATCAACCAGAGATACCCTCAACATTGCACTTTCCATCACAGGCTGAACAACCTTGAACTTGCCAATTAGCAGAGTTCGCTGCCGTGTTTCTTTACCGGTAGAACGCATCGATTAAAGACTCTGGACCTTTAGTCAAGAACATTCGCTAATTTCGACAGCGAATTTCGAAATTAAAAATCTATCGGATTTGACATAAGTAATCGTTGTGATGCCTTATGTCAAATTCTCATTTTGTTTCCGAACTTCGCTGTGGAAATTATCGAATGCAACTTGACTAAAGGTGATTGTGATTGTGGTATCGACGATTAAAAGTTTGCCCAAGGTATACGTATTCTTGCTTCTTAACTTCAAGACTAGTACCATGTACGATGACACGACCCATGATGATCCTGGGAGAACATGTTCAATACTTAGAAAAATCAAAATTATTTGCATAATTTTGGTTTTGTTAAGGTTCATTCCGAAACCCACCCGTCTTGAACAATCGCTTAGGCTGTTCAGCATCTCTTCCAGGTCCTGCAGATATGTCTGGCATAAAGATTATTTCATCCGCAAATTGCAAGTGTGAGATGTACTGGCCGTTTATGTTCAGTCTCAGGCCCCGGCCATTCCAATCAAACGACTTGAAAACATCCTCCGACGCGTTAGTAAAAGTTTTGGAGAGATAACATCTACCTATTTCACTCCTTGAAGAAGTTGGATCAGAGATCACTTGAACAGACATCTTAACACCTCAAAATATTATCGGCAGTCAACGAGGCATTTCTGCATGAATTCCAGCACAGACCAGAACCTAAATTCTCGTATTAAAAGTAGACTTTAATTTTACTTTGATTGGATTGAAAGTGAAGCGACATGTTACCATGAATGAATTTTATGACGTTTCGACCAATCAGAGCGCGTTTCACGTTGGTTTAACGTTTATAAAATACCCGTTTGAGAGCTTTAGCGTATCGGGACTTGATTTTAATTGTATTAATGCAGGTTTAATTTAGCAGAATTGTCCCTCAGCGGGTCCAAAAGGGGCCACTTTAGGTGAACATTAGATGAATCATATGCAATTTATATTATGTGCGCCATTTTACGCATTTCTATTGAAAACTGTCAAAATATATGAAACATTATATGAAACACCTAAAATGGCCCTTTTAGACCCCCAGGTCTCGACGATATCGTAGGCTTTCTCATAATCCACAAACGCTAGGCAGAGAGGCTGATTATACGTCTGCTCCACTAGCTGAAAGTCGTTCAACTTCTGGGACCCTCAGACCCTCTGATAACCCTCAATAATAGCTAATACACGTGGCTCAGGAGCGGAATAAGACGGTAGTTTCAAGTCGCGTGTTATCACCTATTTTAAAAAACAAAACCACCATGCTCCTGCTGCATGCTTCCAGGTATAGTGCCAGTGTGGATGACGGAATTAAAGAGCTCAATCAAGACAGGTGTTCCTCCTGGTGCAGCTCTGTGGTTATTTCGTCATCTCCTGGTGCTTTATTATTATGAATCTGTCTGAGAGCTATTCTAATCTCACTCATGTCAATATCAGTAATCTCATCAGTAAGGTGGCACATAAATCTGGCTCGTGAATTATCTGCAAGATGGGTTTGGGGTGATCTCGTGTTTTAGGTGTATGGGGAATACATTTCGACTTCATCGAGAATCTCCGATTTCGTGGTAACAATAGTGTCTTGCAAGTTGCGGCTGAGTTTTGACAAAATATGACAACGTGAGTTATAGAGTTTATCAAATATCGTCGAGCTCTTAATTCACACTATAGCTTGCTTGATGACCCAAAAATGCCCAATACTTTTATATTTATAGAAAAAACTTAGCCTTAAATATCTTTTATACGTTTAGGTTTTGCTGAAATCATCTTTTCTCGTATTGTATTTTCATTCCAGTTATATTTATATAGTGGCAAAATTTGGTCCTGTCTTTTCATTACTAACCTCAAACTTTCATTGAAATAAAAATAAAAAGACTCAATCACAATTGAACTCGCCAATTAACATCATTCTGTAGAAAATAATAGACATAATTCCGTATACGCCATTGTAGTCACAAAAACGTTTTATAAAGTAAAGACATAACACATAATCAGGCTCATGTATTTATGAAATGTTTAGAAATGAAATGACACTAATACAAATATGGCGTCAAATATTATTATCATTTAGATTTAAAACGCCCGAAACCTAAAAGAGGCTGTACAAAAATAAAATAACACACAAATTACTCACCTTACGTTTACAATTAAAACGACGAATTACAGTTTACGTCATTTACGGAGTAACCGCGTAGCACCCAACTTTTAGCATTATCGACTCAATACTAAAAGGGGCTCTTCAAAAGTGAAGGAACGCGTGATAAGCGGTCGATATGAAAGAGACACAACTGTACGTTTATCCTTTTCTAGCTTGAAAGTGGCTGTTTATTTCTATTAGACCGATAGATAATATGTTTCTAAGTCGTTTTATGTATAAAAGTCGATTTCTTAAATTTTTGAGTTACGCCACTTTAATTCTAAAGGTGCGATATAGTATCAAAGTACTTGTCAAGACGAACTAAACGAGCCCAAATTCGATGGGACTATGTGGTTTTATTTTGGAATTCCTGTGGCCACCTTCCAGCTCCATCATCAGATCAGCTCCACGTCATCATAATATTGCATTGTCATGCGGTTTACATATTCGTGCAAAATTTCAACTCAATCGGAAACCGGAAAGTGGATCAAATTTAACTTGCAAGAATCCATTGCAGACCGACAACGGGACAGGTGAAACTAAATAAAAGCTTATAAAATTAAACACAAGTTCTTCGAGAATTTACCACGGGACAAGATTGATGTGGTGCGAAGTGTCCATAAATGTTATTATTATATTATAAGTCATCCTATACAGATAAACCTACCAATATTATAACTCTGTCTGTCTGATGTCGGGCGGGCGACATCAGACAGACAGAGTTATAATATTGCCCGCGAGGTTCTCACGTAACTATGCGCACATAATAAGCACTCAGGGATTAAGATTTTTTTCTACCAGTGAAAGAATTTTTCAAATCTGTTAGGTTTCAGAAATAATCAATAACATACAAACATACAATGGTTTCATCTTCACAATATCATGAAGGTAGGTAAAATAATATAAATGTCCTACATTACCTATTAAATCATATTGTCACCCGAACATTTAGAATGTTCCAAGGGAAATACACGGCGTTTTGTGTTGCAACTATTCTATTTTCATTTCTTCCATTTTACTCTACCAAAATGCAAATAATCAAAAAATAAATAACAAATTTCAAATTATCGGTTAGTAGGTAGGTTCTAAACAACTAGTGATTTTTATTTTACATTTCTCTCTCAGATTATGAATAACATAATATTTAACCGAGTTTATTAGTATTTCTTTCTTATACACTATATCGCACATAAAATCTACCAAACCTAAAATTTATGGAAAGATATAAACTGGCTACACTAGGTTACTTGTTAGAACGAGACACAGGGATAACTTATAGCTATCTCACCGGGACCGGTTTTTTTATTGCGCACGTGATAAGCTTTAAGTCTGAGTAGTAAAGATCATTTTTGATTGAATTAAAAGAAAATAAAGTTTGAAGTACTCTTTCCTGTTGTATATAATACTTATAAATTCCTTGGTCGCGGCACAAAAATTTTGTCAGTTTTGTAAGGGTATAACGTATCCTTAGTTATCACTGATCTATGCGTAGTGTACTGTTTTTTTTAAACTCAACGTTCAACAATATTTATTGTTTTATTTTTTTTTAAAAATTGACAATAATAAAAACAACATTACTATGAATGCAGCAGTTCTAATGAAGTATTGTGTTAGCATTATTAGAACGTTCTACATTGTGGCAAGCACGTTTACTGACGTCAGTATATTTAGATTATACTTACTTATATAATAACTAGATGACGCCCGCAACTCCGTTGCGCCAAAATTCGTTTATCGCGGCGGAACGTACATTTTTCCGGGATAAAAAGTATCCTATGTCCTTTCTCGGTCTCAAAGTATCCCTATACCAAATTTCATCAAAATCGGTTCAGCGGTTTGGGCGTGAAGAGGTAACAGACAGACAGACAGACAGACACACTTTCGCATTTATAATATTATAGTATGGATAATTATTATTATGATAATTCAAGAATATAAACCTTTATTATTGAATGATCATAATTAATATGTTATAGCTTACAGCTATGGATTTTATCAAACATTTTTCATTTCAGTTCTTTAGGACTCTGCTATTAAATTCTACCGTTTTGGTTGAACTAGTAACGCTCGAATATAGGTAGAAAGCATGATGTTTTAAAAAACGGCTAATTTCATAGATATATAATATTAAAAAGAGGTAGATATGTTATAAACCTCGACGACCTCTGTGGCTCAGTTGGTTGAGCGTGTTGGCGCTCAAGCCGCTGGTCGCGGGTTCAAATCCCGCCGAAGGAACAAAAAGTTTTTCTGTGTTCCTGGGTCATGGATGTGTATTAAATATGTGTATAATATAATAAAAATCTTAAATATGTGTATAATATAAAAGTATTAAATATATTTCCGTTGTCTGGTACCCGTAACACAAGTTCTTCGAGAACTTAGCACGGGATCAGATTGACGTGGTGTGAAGCGTCCATAGATATTATTATTATTATTATTATAAACGCGTAAAAATGAAGACTCGAATTGGCCCGAGTCGGGCTAATTTTGGTTAGTATGCGACCAGCTGGTCGACGCGTAACACGTACTACGCGTCCCGTGCAACTTGCACAAAATTCCATCGTGTGTCTATAAAAGCTGTAAAATCCTTGACAAAAAAGTGAATAAAAGTCAAGGAATTTTATTCCATATGTAACTTTACAACATTTATTACTCAGTCAAGTATTTTGTTAAAAATATATTTTTCAACAATAAATAATTTCAGTAATTAATTGACAGTTTATGTCATAAGAAAAATGGAAAGCAATGTCAATATATACTTTTTTTGTAAATCTAATAAGGATGCACGCATTTCTGGCATAGAGTAAATACAGTACAGAAGCGAATGTCGTTAACTTGTACAGAATTACAGACCGTTCACTTATTTTTATATTTTATCTAGCTTGAAGGATATTTTGATGATTGATGAAAATAATGTAATTATATTGTTCAATCAGTTAAATTAATATCATAAACTTTTTAAAATTGTATCATTAACGAAGTAACTTAGCACGATTTGAGGGCCTAACAGTAACAGTTATGTAACTGCTGCTTTTATTTGATTTAAGTTCATCAATCTTGAATTTTAAGAGGTACAATTAGTTTTTTTTTGCTTTTTATTGAGCAACAGGGACAAAACTGCGCTACTGGATGCGCTATTCGTCATTTAATAGGCGATTGTTAATAGTGAAACAGATCCTTAATATAAAAATTCCCATCACATTTCTGGCTTAGTGAAACGGTTTACAATAAAGATAGATTTTTAACACGCTTATATTAACTTCACCTGTATGTAAGCTTGTTTGTTTGCTTGTATGTAACTCTCTCTTGCGCGCCTGCTGCCTTCCTCAGCTCTGGTAGCCTTAAAACACGCTTTTAAAGAATATCGAACTAAAAAGTTGAAAATAATTTTAATTTTTTTAAAAATAAACTTAAAACAGTAGTATATTATAAAAAATACTAGTATAATTGAGGGAAAAGCATGGGTCGCTCGATATACGAAAATTATGGCACAAAGCGCCCCACGCTTTTACCTCAATTATACTAGTATTTTTTATATACTACTGTTTTAAGTTTATTTTTAAAAATGTTAAAATTATTTTCAACTTTTTAGTTCGATATTCTTTAAAAGCGTGGTTTTTTAGTTTTTTTAAACTATATTTATTTATACATTAGCTAAAAAACAGACGTTAGTACTTAACAGACGTTGTTTGTTAACTTAGTATTCCATTGTTTAAAAACTTACAGATTGAGTCGCAGTACACTTTGTTTTTTTTTTTTGACGTTTCGACTACTTTCCACACATCGTACACACACGAAACAATCCGTAAATGTTTAAAACGATGAACAATATTCGCGTAAAAATAAGAAATCAATATTAGTGTTTTATTTTTTTTAATAATATTATCATTGTTTAATTCTTTTTTTCCAGGAAAACGTAATATATACAACGGAAGACATTCAATACTCGCAAAGTAAAAAAAAGGGATTATATTTTTTAAAAAAAAGATAGTTTTTTTCTATTATTTGAATAGTGCCCATAAAACACCAAATACATATACGAATGTCAAAATTGTCGATAAAATATTTGCAAGCTCTACTTCTTATCCTTTAACTTTTCCCAATGCTGGAAATATAAGATCCGGAATCCGGAAGGCCGTAGAAAATTCTGAGAATTGCAAATATAATTCTGCGCTAATACAATAGAGTTGAAAATTTCAACATATGAGTGTCGAGTCAAATTTCAATATCTTAAAAGACAGCTCGACGATTAAAACTTCCATTTTCAACTCTATTGTAGTTAGGTATTAGCGCAGAGTTCTATTTTTAACCATAAATTTTCACCGGCGTTCCGGATTTCGGACCATATAGTTCCAGCTTAATGAGGAACAAATTTTTGAAAATAAGCTAAGTCTTAACAAACTACTTTTTTGACGTAAAGGTCAAGGAGTATTTAAAAAAAGAAAAACTTTCTTCATCTGTACCGTTCTTTATTACTTTGCAGAATTTGTGCCCCAACATCGCAAAAGAGTGCAATAATACAAACAAATATCAAGTTTCGATTCCTGTTTGACATTGATAAAAAAACTTAATATATTTATCTAAATAGTAGTAATAATAATATAATAATATCTATGGACGCTTCACACCACGTCAGTCTGGCCCCGTGGTAAGTATCCGAAGAACTTGTGTTACGGGTACCAGACAACGGAAATATATTTAATACTTTTTATACTATACTTATATGTAAGTTTTTTTTATATTATACACATATTTAATACATATCCATGACCCAGGAACAAAGAAAACTTTTTTGTTCCCTGGCGGGATTCGAACCCGCGACCTCCGGCTAAAGCGCCACTGCGCTCACCACTGAGCCACGGAGGTCGTCAAAGTAGTAATGCTTGTAAAGTAGTAGTAGGCGTTCATGCCATTATTATATAGATTAATGTTACATAAAATTCTTATTTTTGTTCATAGTTACTATTATGAGGTAATTTAAATAAATTACCTCTTAATAGTAGATAGGTACCTAACTATGAACGAAATAGAATTTATACGCATTTTGTACCTTCTGCGTCGTTAAATATTCTTTGGCAGAGATTCCAAACTTTAAATGTAGAATCGTATGTAGTTGGTATGGACAAATACTAGTCATCTTTTTCTTTGCTATTGAATTAGGAATGCCATCCTTGTCACGAATTTTTGCTGTGAGTGAAATGTGTCAATAATAAAAAGTGTCAATGTGTATCGCGGCACAAAAATTTTGTTAGTTTTGTAAGGGTATAACGTATCCTTAGTTATCACTGGCTAATTGAAATAATTCAATTTTATAATTTATTGTTAAACTAATTACCATACATATCTATATATAGGTATATAATAAAACTAAGTCGATAAAATGTGCGTGCCGATAAAACTTAAAAAGGAGTCCCGACACGATAAAGGGACTTATGTGGTGTGATAGCCCTTTATCCCCCCTCGAACAAGAAAGTTCCCGTTTTAATCTAAAGGGCATGTTTTTAAAGATATAAGGGACTTTCCGACCCTTCAACTTGGAAATTAAGTGCAGTGGCGCCATCTGTTATCGAATATTTGAACTTCGTTCAAGACAACTATGGAGACTATGTAACACTCCAATAGTCATAGTGTATAGTCTCCATAGTTGTGAGCCATTGCAGCATGTGTAGTAGTGGCGCGAAATTTAAAATTCAAATTTCAATAAAATCTTAAATTTAATTTGTTACTATAATAAAGTTGTTAAATTTTGTGTATTTATACGTCATTATTTAACGTATATTTTGGAGTTAAAGCGACATAATTTTAGTTATCCAAATTAGTTCTCAAAATATTTAAAAATTTAGGTTTTTAAATTTCGCGCCTTTACTACATACGCTACCGCTACAGAAGCTAGAAAGTTCCCGTTTTAATCTAAAGGGCGTGTTTCTAAAGATATAAGGAACTTTCCAACCCCACAACTTGGAAATTAAGTATAGTGGCGCCAATACTGGCGGAAATACGTGCTAAAAAACTCATCGCACTGGCACTAGCATCATCTGGCATTGCAGCCACACTTATGGAAGGAGGACGAACTGCCCATTCTGCCTTACAACTACCATTGAATATAGCCGAACAACAATTCCCGGTATGTAAAATTTCAGGAAAATCTGGACGTGGTCAAATTCTAAAACAAGCTAAAATTATCATCTGGGATGAATGCACCATGGCCCATAAAAAAATTATAGAAGCCATGGACAGAACATTACAAGAATTGCGAAAAAACTCTGAAATAATGGGAGGAGCTCTACTCATACTCTCAGGAGATTTTCGACAAACACTTCCAGTTATTCCCAAGTCAACATCAGCAGACGAGATCAATGCATGCTTGAAAAAATCACATCTCTGGCCACAAGTACAAATACTGCAATTAACAAAAAACATGAGAGTTGAATTATCAAGAGATGAAACAACAGCACAATTTGCTAAAATACTTTTACAAATCGGCGAAGGTACATATCCTACTGACCAAACGACCGGCCTCATTGAACTTAATAGTGATTTCTGTAATATAGCCACTACTGAAGACGAACTAATCGACAAAATTTATCCAAATATTATTCAGAACTATACTAATGCAGAGTGGTTATTTCAAAGAGCAATTTTGGCCACTAAAAATAATATTGTTGACGATATCAATTTTAATATTCTAAAGAAAATACCTGGTGAAGAGAAAATATATAAATCGATCGACACGATGGTATCCATTGAAGAAAGTGTCAACTTCCCCACTGAATTTCTAAACTCTTTACAAGTACCAGGAATGCCATTACACTGCCTTCGTCTGAAAATTGGAACTCCAATCATACTACTCAGAAATCTCAACTCCCCAAAATTATGTAATGGAACTAGAATGATCGTAAAACAGCTATCGAATAATATCATTGAAGCTGAACTTATTTCTGGAAAGACCAAAGGACAGACAGTATTTATACCTAGAATACCTCTGATCTCTTCGGAATTGCCATTTCAATTTAAAAGACTGCAGTTTCCAATAAAATTAGCCTTTAGTTTTACAATTAACAAAGCGCAAGGACAAACTTTAAAATATTGTGGCATTAACCTCAAAGAATCCTGCTTCTCTCACGGTCAGCTATATGTAGCTTGCTCAAGAGTAGGAAATCCGAAAAATTTATGTATATATACTCCGGACAATAAAATGAAAAATGTTGTTTATAAACAAGTATTGTAAATAATGAGAAAACGTTTTCAATAAACTTTTTTTTACTTTTTACGTCATAGTTTATTTTTTTATTTCGACTCTACCACGTCATCTCATATCAACTCCCGGGCGAAGCCGGGTTTTTTAGCTAGTAAATAAATAAATTAATTTAATATTTGGCAAGCTAAAGTGTATGGCGGTATCTCTTTGAAGTGAAAATTGCTTTTCCACTGACCACAAGTCAATCTCAGTAACGAAGTACTAGGGCACCATAAACGTCTAGAATCTTCCATAAATGGTCACGGAAAAGTTGAACCCACTGCCTCTCTGACTCTTCAGCTTGATCTTGACGTACCGCTGTCCGATACCACCAGATGAAATAGTGGAGTAACCACCACTGCCATCCTTATTATTATCCTTGATGTGTATAGCTCGGATTACCGCGAAGTTGCTCTGGCCTGGCTTCGGATACTCTATAATACTTGTCCTCACCATCAGCGGTATTCCCATCTTGTACTCGTAGGTTTTAAACACCACAATGTCCCCATAAGCCGGCTGCCCGAACATCAAATCATGACTCTGGCTACGCGCGACCGCAAAAATGCTGAACAGGATAATTGTGCAGCGCATTGTGTCTTGCTTCTATTTTCGTTATTTTACTGAAGTCCTAATGAATTTATGTTGTTTTATATTCGTGAAATTAGATGCGGTTATGTAAAAGTGAAACAGTGAATCATAACGTTTATTGTGTCTTTATCAGTACAGTATTTGTAATAGTCATTCTAGAAATGGGTGTATTTATGGTATATAATAACTAGAACAAATTCATTTAAATAAAAACCCACGCTTTAATAATATCACCTTTATAACGATTTGTTCCCTTGTAGTGTAAGTTAGGCTTAGAAGAGTGATATTACTTATAGATAACTCACTCTTTACACTTTTAATTTAATAATTTGTATATGTCACCGTAAAATTGTAAAAACCGTTAGATTGTTATATTACTAGAAATATTATATGCTGACAGATTGTCAAATACAAATTTCTCCATACAACTGTACGCATTAGTTTTTGTTATATTGTAATTTTTACCGTGCCGATTGGTTATACGGTATGTGCCATATTTGTTTGCTTTTTCATAATAATAATTTTATCGAAAAATAATGCGCACAATTGTATGGAGAAATTTGTATTTGACAATCTGTCACCATATTATAAATATCTCTAGTAATATTACAATCTAACGGTTTTGACGAACGGTGTCACGAACAGATTATTTATCACCGTTGTTTATTGGTTTTGACCGACTGCGGCTGGCAAAATGTATGAGATACAAACATACCATTATCCGAGCTACTTTTCGCTTAGTCTTAGATATTATCTTTGTGTGATTTATGGCTAAGTAATATTCTGTAAAAAACTAGCCAAGTCTCGATGGAGCTGCTTGTTTATCTCTAAAAGTAATGAAATCTAGACAAAGTCGTGCCAAGTCTAAGGTTCCTTACTGCGATTTCTTTATTATTATAGTTAATGTTGTGTGACTTGGCCGTTGATTCTATTGTAACTACCTATGTTTGTTAAGCGAGATAATAGCCCATACTGGTATTGGTACATCCATACATCTATCCATCTATCCTCACAAACTTTCACATTTATATTATTAGTACAATTTAATCTAAACGTAAACAGAAATAGTAAATTCTACCAGTACCCCAAGCAGGAACATTTTGCGGTTTCGTTACGTGTACGTAAATGAGAAATATGAGGAATATTGTATGAAAATTTTAGTTACTTTTACGTCCGCTAGAGGCGCTTTCATGGTTTTCATACAATATTTCTCGTTTACGTACACGTAACGATACCGCAAAATGTTCCTGCTTGGGGTACAGATTGGTAAATAAAATAAATTGGTATTTGGTAGCATTATACCGTCTATTGTCTTTTTTGTTTGAACTGTAGGAACGCGTAGAGGAAAAACAAACAAACATTTTTTTGTGAGCAAATTCTTCCTAAAAGTTTTTAGGTGTGTACTTGACTTTATTACGTAAATACCGTGAATTCTGATTTCTGTCTCGTTATCAGTAATATGCTTTGACTTTAATTTATGAGAAGTACTTACTGCGTTAATATAAGCGTTACGCGATAGTTTCACTGTATTAATTTTACGTTATTTCATAAGTTTATATGTCCATCAATATTATAAAAACAATATTTTCAGGACTTTCAATCGAAAAAAACAATTCTATGCGCATTTTTTTCTTTAAGCACTTGCTAAAATTTCTAGTAGCAAGGTTCCATGACTTCTAAGCGATTAAGCCACGTTCCGTTTTATATATTATATTTTTTAATAAAACTTAATGATATTAGGACCAACAATACTGAAGCGAATTTATTTAAGCGCATTCATTTTTTGTAATAACTCAACGTTCAACAATATATTGGTTTTTTTATTGACAATAATAAAAACAACATTACTAGGAATGCAGCAGTTCTAATGAAGTATTGTGTTAGCATTATTAGAACGTTCTACATTGTGGCAAGCACGTTTACTTACATCAGTATATTTAGATATACTTACTTATATAATAATAATTATTCAATTTTCAAGAATATAAACCAGTAATATGGTTTATTATTGAATGATCATAATTAATATGTTATAGCTTACAGCTATAGATTTTATCAAACATTTTTCATTTCAGTTGTTTAGGACTCTGCCATTAAATTCTAGTTTTTCGGTTGAACTAGTAACGCTCGAATTTTTTTTTGTTATCAAAATAATACATATAGGTAGAAAGCATGCTGTTTTAAAAAACGGCTAATTGAAATAATTCTATTTTATAATTTATTGTTAAACTAATTACAATACATATAAATAAATTAATTAATTTTATATTTGGCAAGCTAAAGTGTATGGCGGTTTCTCTTTGAAGTGAAAATTGCTTTTCCACTGACCACAAGTCAATCTCAGTAATGAAGTACTAGGACACCATAAACGTCTAGTATCTTCCATAAACGGTCACGGTGAAGTTGAACCCACTGCCTCTCTGACTCTTCAGCTTGATCTTGACGAACCGCTGTCCGATACCACCAGATGAAATAGTGGGGTAACCACCACTGCCATCCTTATTATTATCCTTGATGTGTATAGCTCGGATAACTGCGAAGTTACTCTGGCCCTGCTCCGGATACTCTATAATACTGGTCCTCACCATCAGCGGTATTCCCATCTTGTACTCATTGGTTTTGAACACCACAACGTCCCCATAAGCCGGCTGCCCGAACATCAAATCATGACTCTGGCTACGCGCGACCGCAAAAATGCTGAACAGAATAATTGTGCAGCGCATTGTGTCTTGTTTCTAGTTTCGTTATTCTACTACTGAAGTCCTAATGAATTTATGTTGTTTTATATTCGTGAAATTAGATGTGGTTATGTAAAAGTGAAACAGTGAATCATAACGTTTATTGTGACTTTATCTTAGAATGATACGTCATTTCGTTGTTACAGTATTTGTAATAGTCATTCTAGAAATGGGTGTATTTATGGTATTATAATAACTAGAATATGTAAATAGAAATCGCGCTATAATAATATCATTCTTTATAACAATATAACAATTAGTTCTCTTGTAGTAGAAGTTAGGAGAGAATGATATTACTTATAGATAACTCACTCTTTACACTTTTGATTTAATAATTTGTACCTATGTGTATAATACTTATGTCACCGTAAAATTGTAAAAACCGTTAGATTGTAATATAACTAGTGAAATTGTAAAATGTTTATTGACTTCCGACGCGAATATTCTGCGTATAAACTAACACATTATTTGTCGTTAAATTATAAATATATAGTAATGAATCTTTCGACATATTTTTACAATCTCGTTAGTTATTTTACAATCTAACGGTTTTTACAATTTTACGGTGACATAAGTATTATATAATATTATAACCCTGGAGCTGAAGGTCACAAAGAACGTAAATTTTCTCATCTTATAATATGATTCATTAGATGTTGCCCGCGCCTTCGCAAAGTAAATCCCTCAAGAACCGTATATTTTGCCGCAATAAAAAGTAACCTATTTCCTTTCTCGTAGTGTACTGTGTTATGTGTAGTCTTTATCTGTGCCGAATTTCATCAAAATCGGCTTATTAGTTTCTTATTCAATGCAAACAAACAAAAAACATACAAACTAATTATCCTCTTTATAATATTAGTATAGCTTCGAAACTTTGCTCCAACTAATTTTTTATACGTACTTGAGAAATGTTTGCACATGTTTGACATAAAATCATCCAAGTAAATAATTACAACCCATAAAGATATAAAAAAATCCCCTCATGATTAATTTTATGAAGCAAGTTAAAAATGATTCATTTAATTAAACATTTTTTTTCTGTGTTTATATTATGTCAACATTATATTATACCTGTAACCTGACTGATAAAGTTCCTCTTTATAATGTCTTTTCGCCCCATTAAGTTCATTGTTTACAAAGTAACCAGAGAAGAAATTTGGCCGGCAATTAAAGTTTATGTGGAGGAAGGTGTGCAGAAAGCTAGTGTTTTTTAAATAATGCTTAGAGATACATAAAAATAAACAAACAGCTTTAGGTAAAAAACTGTGATTAAAATGTTTGCAACCATCATTTAAAAATATGATCACAATTCACAATTATCTCTTAATAATGAAAAGAGTAATTCTAGATTTTTTGTATTATTATTAGGTAAAGAAATTACCATTTAAAAGCAATAAAAATAACTTTAATCAATAAATAATAAAATTATACATTTCAACAATTTTAAACAACAATCCTCTTTACAAACCAACGTCAAACAACAAAGTTGTGAAACCACGAGTCACATCTGCACAATATGTACTAGGACAGCATAGACACCTAGTATCTTCCATAAATGGTCACGGTGAAGTTGAAGCCACTTCCTCTCTGGCTCTTCAGCTTGATCTTGACGAACCGCTGTCCGATACCACCAGCAGAGATGGTGGGATAGCCACCACTACCATCCCGTTCGTTATCCTTGATGTAAATAGCTCGGATGTAGGCAAAATTCGTTAGCCCCGGTTCTGGATACTCGATAATGCTGGTTCTCACGATGAAGGGGAAGCCATACTTGTATTCGTTAGCCTTGTAAATGACGACATCGCCGTAGGTTGCCTGTCCCAGTGCCAGGTCGTGGCTCTGGCAGTATGCAGCGGCGAGGATACCAAGGACACATAGGAGTACAGGAGCCCTCATCGTTCGTTCGTTTATCACTCTCACGCTAATGAGCATTTGTTTTATATCACGACTAGAAATGATGTTATGTGGTAGAGAACAAGTTATTTATATTAAGATAAGGCGATCCTTGCACTTCTTATCACCAGATGCGTAGTATCGATCGTATCGGACCTTTATACAGTCTTTTATGTCAGAAGTTTGTAATAAATGGTAATAGCAAAGGAAATTATTATTTTGTAATCAAATCTATTAAGTAAATGTTACTGATATTTTCATAAAATAATATTTTAAAAGCAATACTATTAAAATATTATGTTGGCTATAAATTACATACAGCCGTCCATTAACAAACAAAACACGAAGAAAACATTTACGTACAATATCCATCACGCCGAGACACCTCATGTGACACTTCACCGTGTTTTCAGTGTCACGAACAAACAAACAAACACTTGTAGGAATTCTGGAAATTTCTCTATCAAAATGTTATTGTAACTTATAATAACAACTGTACTCTGTAGGTTTACGATATTCATCATTTAATAAAGACCTAAAATAATTAATGTCTATGTGTTGTTCGTGACTTCAGTTTGCCTAATCAGTTTGATTAACTAGTAAATAGTAACTTAGGAGCTTAGGACCTCAGTTAAATGGGTTTACTAAGAATATTGGGTTCTCCAAAAGCCTTTCCTATCAGTTGCCTAGCGCTTTATGTAACATTATTACATATATATCAGTTAGGAACAATTGTACGGGTGCATCGAAATAATAATATTTTTTAAAAAACTTTTTTTTTTAAATGTTATTATGACCAGAGTCCAGAGGAAAATCTCGATTGGAACATCCTGAAACTTTAGCTAAACTTGTTGAAATGTGTTGAATGGCGAAAGTGCGAATGCCTCACAGGTCCTGCGTCCCTAGTACATTTCCTTGATCGCAGACCGCCATCGTCATGACAACTACAAGGGCGGATTGGGGGCGTGTGGCCTCAGGCAGATTTCAATATTAATTTATTTCCTCAATTTAATTTTATAAGCCTCAATTTAATTTATTTCAATAAGTTGTTATAACCAGCTACAAACAGAATAAACTGAGATATTTAATACTAATAGGAAAATCCTGAATATAGTAAATATTTAAGATTTTCTGTTTCAATAGAATATAAATTTCAATAAAAAAAGAAAACTATATTTAAAGTTTTCTTTTTCAAATCGGGTTCTTTACTTTTTTATATTTTATTAAGTCATCTTTTTATATTTGTTACTCAATTAGTAATTTAAATAAATATTATGATTATGGTAGTACTTACCTGAATCTGATAAACACGATTAAATTTTAACAATAGTTTATAATATTTGAAACGTGTATTTTCCTAAGTGATGTCATCTTCCGCGAATCACTCAAGGTGACTCTATTATATTTACTTTGTCATAGCTACTAGTACTTTCTCCGTTGTGTAATAAGTTAGTACCTGGGTAACCGAGCTTTGCTCTTAGCTCTAGTAGATTTAAAAAAATAAAAAGAATTACAAAAATATTTTACCGCGGTTACAACGTGGGTTGTAACTTGTAACCACATTCCGAATTTCCGAACAGCGAAAAATTAACCAGTATGTCCATCCGCAATAGGCCAGCGGGATGGACTACAGCGTAATCCTCTCATTGTAGAAAGACCCGAGACTACCAAAATACGACTGTGACAATTCCTTGTTGCAAGCATTTAGTGGAAGTAATTTTAGATATTATGTATGTATTATGTATTTTAGATATGTAGTAATTTTAGATACCTACTTACGTACCTACCTTTAGGTACTTTTTCGCATGTAAAATTTAAGAGTGATATTCACAGTAAACTACTAGATTTTAATCAAGATCAACGGTCAAAAATAAAACACACACATAAAAATATAATTTATTATAAAAAAAATAATTAACTTATTAAAATTTTCTCGCGTACTGAGTTTCCTGGTAATACGGTACACTACTTCCTTTGCTGAAGTAACCAGAGTTCGGACTGTTAGCGAACACTTCTATCAAGAATTTGTACCCTCTCAATATCGAGGGACTTTTTAATCCAATAGACACACTTTTCTCTCCAATTCCTCCACTTTCAATGTACGCCTCCCCGTCTTTATAGTCTCGGAGATCTGTCACGGATACTGAGGAAATAATATCGTTGTTAGGTGCATTCACAACGACTACATCTGTTCTCGTCCATAAAGCTGGATTCGCTTCTTTTATCTCACTGTATATTTTTCTAGACTGTGGCTGCGTGTAACCCAGCCTTATGTCGTTAGATTCTGCCACATATAAGATGGCGGCCAAACACAAAATGGCGGACTTCATTTTTACTGATCGCGTTTAGATTCAAACAAACACTGATATTTCAGAATCATGCTCATATATTTATAGCGATATATGAAATCATCATCGACAGACGTATGTTAAAATGTATGTTTTCATAAGCTATTATTGACAGCATTGTATAGCAATACCAAGAAATACGTAATAGCAAATGCGTAATAAGACTATGAATTTCGTCGACTTTGTTTTTTAAATCAATGAATACAAAACTGAGGATTTGACGAAAAATGTTCATACAAGAAAAACGACATCTCGATTTCAGAAGATTTAATCAATTTAATGCGGACTGGTTAAACTGCGAAAAGAAAATGTCAAAATGTAAAATCTCGACTGCCCCAAACAACCACAAAATTAGAATAAGCAAGTTTAAGTATGAATATTTTTGCCTCGACATGCCTCGTCTATAATATATAAAGGTTTGGTAAAATCAATAACGGATATTTTGGGTATATGATATATTGCTTAATGCTTATATTAAGATGTTTAAGCAGATAAATAATTGTCATTCTCGAAAAAAAAATCTTTATATGGGCACTTGTGATATTAATTACTCTTTCATATGGGCGAGTTTGCGGATAGTCATGAAATGATTTTTTACTTTGAGTATGACGATTACTTTTTGCCTAAATAAGCAGTGAATCATATGCTCGAAGCATCCGTAATTGATTTTCGGAGATATTATAATATATTATGGCTCTATGTTTTAAATATTTTGTTCAGAGTTCTCTAGTGATAGAACTGTCTACTACACGAAACAAAACTTTTTTGTACATGGTGTATGCTGTATTTTCTGCAATATTTAATCTTGACATAATATAATATACCTACCCCTTCAGATTCAACTTACTAATATAAACGTAAGCAAAGAAACAATACCGCTCTACCTGCGCTACAAATTTAAATGACACTTATTTATACTGCAATAGACTGCAATAAGATATTAATTTCGACGAATTTCATATTTTTATTTACATTTAGATTAAATTAGACCTGTAGCCCTAGCAGGAACTATTGACAACAAAGTATTCGTATAAAATAACTAAAAAAAAAACGGTTGAACGGTCCTTGATAAAATTTTATAATGTAGAGACTCTGAATTAACACAGGCTACTTTTCACCCCGAAAAAGTACGTGAGGTATTTACGCGGGCGGAGCCGCGGCAGAAAATAGTTGACACAATCAATAAAAGCAAAAGTTGATTTTAAACAGGTCTCTGTAATGAATGATGAAACTAATTTTGGCATATTATACAAGTAAATGTAATGTTTTTGCCAATAATAATAATATACGAAACCTTTGTGGATGTTTGCAGATATTTAGAATTAAAATAACAAGAAATATAAGGTAACAATATAACAGACAAACTAACACACTGTTCACATTTTATATTTCTTGTTTATATCTCAAACCAATTATGAAGTAAACTTTATTAACACCACATTCATTCATATAAAGTATTTTGACACTTGCTCGCTAATCTATTATAATGTCATCGATTCTGCGTACTATGTTAGTCGCAAATGTAACTTAAAACGAAGATGGCGTTTTTTATAATATTATCATTATTTATAAGCAGTATCAGTACCCATGATTTATTATTGGGATATCCGGATTCGGCGTCAAAAATCATTTACAGTAAGGTGCATCAAGAAAACCCAGCTCTGTGGGTACGATCGGAGACTTTCACAGTGAACTGTTCGACGAATGAAGTTATCAATGCTATAAAGATCCTGGACCTTCGGCAGGACAAGTGGGGTGAAGCTTACGTTAAATCGGGTGGAATCGGACAGAAGTACGTGACGATCGAGCTGGACAGTCCGAATATATTGCGGGGCTACAATTTCTGGGTCGAAGTGTACGGGATTCAGACGAACAACTTTTTTTATTATCATGGAAAGTAGTCTTTTCTAATGTATTGGTTAACTAATGTTTTGGTGTGTAAATAAAATTACTTATAAGAATTTAAAATGTGTATATTATTACCAATTATAAAAATAGTAGGTTATGTACTTATACGTATAAATGCGTGATGTTACTTCGTTAATAATTTATTTAATATCTTTAAGGAACATTTTTAGTTCAAAGTTCAGAGTTTAGACTATAGTAATAATGATTATCTTTGTTAAATGCAGCTTACTCTTCGATCATTAATGCAACTTACTACTTAGCATTTTAAATATCGTTTTAATGCATTTCACATTTATCAGGGTCAATAAACGGTGTTTTAGCTAGTGAAGATAGGCACCGATTAAGGGGTCGAACCCCCGAGTGTCGAAACTTGGGGACGACCGCAAATCAGATTGACTTTTTCACTTTGTCATGTGATTCTAAAAATCCCCTTCTCACTTACCAGGAAAACAAACAACTTAAGACGTCATTTGAAATCAAATGCTCTGCATTGCTTTGACTCATACATTTATAGCTCCATATTATATGAGTTTGTCCTTGCCTTGAAGTAAGTTGTGTTAACTGAGTTAATTCTTTATGAGATTTATGTTATCCTGTTCAATGGACTGGAATTTCGAGATGGGATAAAATAACTTTTATGGGAAGAGAAAATTTGATTATGTATTTTTATACAAATAGTTCAACCAAAATACATAATCCAAAAAGTGTCAACTGTCAAGTGCAAACTTTTATTTATTTTTTATTTCATCCCTTTATTGATCAAGCTCTTGATGCTACATTATCTTCAGAATAAATAATGAATCAAAATGTACCTACTTGTTAATGCAATCAAAATAATTTAGAAAAGTAAATCGGCCAAGTGCAAGTGGTTCCAATGTCTATACAACTATTAGTACTGATGCCCCCCGGAAATGTTTATTTTATTGTTTTTCTTTGGTATATGTTATTATAGCGGGTTAAATTTTATGCTAATAAATAAATCATCTGTGAAAATTTAAACTGTCTAGCTATCTGCTATCACGGTTCACGAGATACAGCCTGGTGACAGACAGGCAGGCAGGCAGACAGACGGACGGACAGCGAAGTCACAATAGTAGGCTCCTGTTTTTACCCTTTAGGTACGGAACCCTAAAAACTAGAGCTACAGATAAGTACCTAATACTTGGGTTTTTAAAACAAGTGTTTTTAAAAGTTTAAAATACGCAATTACCTCCTACTATTTAAAAGTTAAGGCCAAATTCGTAATAAGGCAGAATGTGAGACACAAGAGGTCACATTATGAGTCACTTGACCTTAGTAAATTATAGAGTATGGTCATCTAGCATATTATATATAGTATGGTCATATTATTATGACCATCTATACTAGGGGTACTTGCCAACGGGTTGCCAATATCCCAAAAAAACTAGGATGTGAAGTTAAAAAAAAACCACAAAAAAACAGGACGTAGTAATAGAGTTGCAATAGGTAATAATTAATAAGTTAAATGAAATACATGTAATGCTAATAATCATCTATACTTCTTTACTAATATAATAAATAGGAAAATACATGTTAAATGCTAAAAATAATTTATATTCTATACTAATATAATAAAGAGGAAATGTCTATTTGTTTATTTATTTGCATCGAATAGGCTCCGAAAATACTGGACCGATTTCGGTAAATTTTGGCACAGATATAGAGTAGGTAGACCACGGGGAAGGACATTGGCTACTTTTTATTAAGGCAAAATCTACGGTTCCCGAGAGAAGTCTCGGGCAACATCCAGTTTTTCATAAAAGTATTTGAATAAAATTTAATTACAAAGAAGAATTTAAAAAGTGGCGAGCGTATTTTACAATACATGACTTTATCAGGGCACTATAAAAACCCAGGACGCTGTTTTGAAACTATCCAGGACAACCCAGGACACTGGAAAAGAGGACGGTTGACAACCCTAAGCTATACAAAAATTTAAGTGACAATTTTAAATTTTAATTAACAGCTTTTCACAAAATGCATGTGAAGGTATACACATACGGTATTTACAATAATATCTTCTTTTTTTGTCTGTTTGTTTGTGTGTTTTTTTCCAGGTACATATTAAAAAGGTTAGAACTAAGTTAGACGCGTATGTATCCATAATGAACGATTTGTATGACACAATAATAATATTGTATAGTTATTTAATATAAATATTTATCATTTTTATATGCTGGATAGCAATGCATCTTTATAGCTGGTGCCCGTAACTTCGTTTGCGTAGAATTTACAGAAATAGATTACGGACCCCTTTTTTTTTAAACGGAACCCTAAGATAAAAGTAGCCTAAGTTACTCTTTATAACATGAGCTATCTGCTAATGAAAGTTCCTTGAAAATCGATCCAACTGTTTCAGAGATTAGCCGTAACAAACAGACATACAGATAACACTTTTTATACATTTATATGCATTTTATGTAAAGCTGTTTATTTTAAATTCCAAAAAGACACTTCAATTTTATTTGTTTGTATGTGACATACATCCTACTTACTATTATGAATGTGAAATAGACTGATGTTTGTGACTCTTTCACGCAGAAACTATTGAATAGATTTTGATGAAATTTGGTATGGTAGTAGTCTATACTCTGGATTAAAACATAAGTTACTTTTTATCTCGAAAAAGTACAGTGTTCCCGTGGGATTCTTTATTTACGCGTGCGGAGCCGCGGGCAAAAGGTAGTAGATTTATATTATGATTATGACACTATTTTATTTGTTTGCTTGTATCACCTTGACCACTAGTTGCTCTACTTACGTATCAAAATAAACAGAATCACATTATTACTATTTATTATTATTAAAATTAACACTTAATATAACATCACAAGGTTCAAAATTGTTCAAGCGTAGACTTCGATGAGGAACTTGTATCCCGAGCCCCTCTCACTCTTTAGCTTGATGTTCGCGAACGGGAAACCTATGCCTCCCCTGGTAATCGAGGGTTCAGCAAGGCCGTTCTCTAGGTCCTTTATAGCTAACCCCTTGATCTTCTGATCTCCTACTGGATACTCAAAGTATATTTCTTGCTCTCGCTTTATGAATGGTATTCCAGTCGTTTCTACTGTCTTCTCGTACACTTTTCTGACCACCCCATTGTAGTCAGCTATTTGTCCAACTATCACGCTTTTTGAGTACACCAAAGTCGCGAATGTACATATTAGTAGTAGTTTAAACATTTTCCACGTTATTCTTGTGTGAGTTGTTTTGAGATTGTGGTCGATGGAATGATGTCAGCGAAGTTCACTTGTGTAGTGTGCCTGTTAAGCGGCTAATACATGACTCGTTGATCAAGAACTTTTTAAGTGTTTTATATATTGCCTGTATAATATTAATGAGCAGTTAGTTATTTAATACGCGTAGAGTGTGTGCGGAAAGAGAACCGGGTGGCGTAAAATGAAACTAACATAAACTATTAATTAAATACATTTAATTTAGACAATTATTAAGATCTAAGAATCTGAAAACATGATTGATGAGTTAGATAAGGGTTTAAATATAATATGACATTTTTAACATACAGATTGTAACTTGTAGGTGCCAACTCTTATCTAACGGCCTTTCTATATTCTGGTGTATCCAACTATCCACCATAGTTATTGTTTTTATTATTACCTAATTTAATTTAAATCTGAGCACCTTCCTCAACATAAACTGCAACTGTGCCAAATTTCATACTCCTCCATCTGAATCTTTTTCGTGGAAAGGTGTTAGAAATTTTCCATTCAAAAAATTTTAAGAAATTTTAATGATTATACTATTATAATTATTATCTCGTTTATCGGTCATGAGTCATGACTAGGGAATGTTATTATTCGACAAATTTTACTATTCGAATAATTCGAATAATGGCTAAACACTATTCGAATAAATTCGAATAATTCGAATAATACGAATATTGGTAATAAACTTTAAATACAAGTAATATAATGCGTTTATATTATATACCTGCATATTTGATAATATTAAAATGTGAAGTGTTTCACAAATTACTCAAATAAAATCAACGTTTTTTAAATAAAATAAATCTTATTTTAAGTTTCAAACTTAAAATACTAAATTGCGCGGTTCAGGTCTGGAGCAGACCATGGGTTTGGTTACCAACTAAGTGGTTTCTGCCAAAAATTAAGGAAAGATCCTCTAGGGGAAAGAATTTTTGGGGTTTGTTTTAGAGGTTCGTATTTTCTGGTTTTTAATTGAGTCAAGCTATTAATCGATTCAACATAGACAATCGATTTAAAAAGTCAGACCTACAGTCTGACTTTTTAAATTAAGCTTTTAGGAGTATAATTTAATCTACCTATAAATAACACAAATATTACAGAACATATTTTTTTTATTTATATATTCAATTTGTTTAAGATTGGAGAGAAATATATTTGCAGAGTTGGAAAACTGCACAGAAATGCACTGTAAATAGTGTTCTATTCTAATATAATGCAGTTGAAAACTCTAAACACACGAGTATCGTGCTGTCATAATGGTCTGCTCCAGACCTAATCGGTACGTGTGTATATAAACCGTAGTAAGAATAAGAAAACAAGATAAACCGTCAAAATAAAAAGCACTCAAAAAAGATTTTAATGTTATGTTAACATAACAAAAAACTTCATAGTTGGTAAAAAGTTGGTGGAAAATCTCTAAAACAAAAATAACCTTTTTCCATTTTCAAGTTAGCCATATTTTTGGTCTCTTTATGTTTTCAATTTTTTTCTTGAACGATGAGTCTTATTACAAAATAGAAGTTAGGTTAGGCAGAAGGCATCAGTGCAGAAGTAGGCGTCAGGCGTTTTACTGCAAGAATGGAGTGTGTCACGTTACGAATCGTTCAGAAGATGAAGCGACGGTACAAAGAGACTGAAAAACATTTGACAAGGCCGTGCAAGACTTTAATAGCAGTCTCAGCGCTCGGCAATACCGTTAAATTGATTCCACTTGTTGAAAATCAACACTTAGATGCAGTTAAGTTCATAAACAGCTTGTTCAGACCCGAAGGGACTGTGTCACTGACAGCACAGATAAGGAGTCCTGCTTAAGTAAATCTGAAACCCTAAAGACCGAGGCGAAGAGTGAGTGATCTAACCTCGAGACCAATCTCGAGAGCCCTAGTATCGAGTAGCAACACTGTGATACGTCCGTGAATACATAAAAAAGGATGAACGAGAATGGTCCAGAATTTTGGCCCCAGATAAGTGAATTAGCTTGTGAAGTTAAAGTGAACTTCTGAAGGGTGGCTAAGTAAACGTGACCTGGTAGGGGATATCTTCAAGCCTACTTTTCATATAGAGCCCGGTATGCTCAGGCAGAGTACATATACAATGGGCTGGCATACCTTCAGGAATCCGCACTGAGTATGTGGCCATGACAATTGGACCTCTACCTGGAGAAAGATATAGTCAAGAGATTCTTAAATATTATATTTAATGTCCTCACCTCAACCCGATTAAGTATACCCTGAGAAGAGCTTGGAAAGCTAGTCAGAAGCCGCAAATTGTCACCTACAGTTAGTATCCTCACAGCACTAAAACAAGCTCTGATATAAGAATGGGACAGAATATTGCATATTTCGGCTCCAAAACCTCGTTTTCAGTATGACAAACCTCCTCCAAGCTGTTGTCAGGCCTCGAGGCGTTATTCAAAACCGCACTTTTATATAACATGTAAATTTAGTCTTTAAGACTATTTAAGATTAAGATTAAAATGGTTAATTTTTGTTTAAACATAAAAATAATATACTGATATATATATTTTTTTTACTTTTAAAGAAAAATGATTAATCTTGTTGTAATATTTTGAAAAGTATGAAATTTTAAACGATTTGTACTTAGTTTTGCAGGCCAGTGTAATACTGTAATAATCAACTTAACTAGGTATTATTTATCGTTTCACTCTGTTCGTCCGCCTGTCTCTCTTTCTATCTACTTTTCTAGTTATATTGCGTCTAGATAACGGTTTTGTTTGAAACAAAAATATAATTTTATTATATAGTTAAGTACACTTCACATGTATGGAAAGCTACCCCGGCTTTCCATACATGTGAAGTGTGTGTTGAATATTATGTTTTTTAAAATAAAAGTTTCATACATGACTTTTACAAAGTCACCACTTCCAAATAATCGGCCTCCAAATTGGTTTCACCCACCTCTGTCATTTCTGAACTATGAAGATTAGGAACTTACTATTATTTTCGATTCTGGTAGATCATGGTAAATTGTCTTTAGGAAAGTTATTTTGAATGAAATCGAACAATAAGATAAGATACTAAAAATCGTATTACGCTTTATAGTAACAAAACCCTCCTTAGACCCTTAGACACGTCCTAACACGCTCTTGGTTGTGTAAGCGTGTGAGTATGGATTTCTTTCGCTGAGGCCTGTAGGAAGTAGGAAGTATTCACTTTAAATATTTTTTATTCAAAAACAGTTTTGTATTCTTTCACAAACAGTGTAGTAAAATCTGTTTTAGGATATTATTGACGACAATATTAATAAATAGCAAAAATAATGTATTAAATAACAAGCTTTTCCGGTTTATATACAAGTTTATTACTACTATTAACATATTTTTGAAAAATAAATAAAATATTTTTATTATTCGTTTTATTCGAAATATTCGAATATTGAACCCAGTCATATTCGAATAATAAAATCGTCGAATATTCGAATAAAACGAATATTCGAATATTCGAATAATATTCCCTAGTCATGACTCATGTGACACTTCGTAATGCTCATGCATGCAGTATAGTGTGTATGGACCTTAACCGAGCAATACATTAGTAAACACAGTATCAGTCGCTCCGGACAAAGGTCAGTATATCTAGATCCATTTCACAAATTGACCCCCATTGTGGACCTTTCTGCTTTGAGATAAGGACTATAATACAGCCAATCCTTTTAATGCGTCGTCAATTGACACCCGAATGTGGACCTTAGCGCTTTGAGATAATAGCTACAATACACCCGGTTATTTTGTTGTCCATTGACCGTCTAATGTGTACCTTAGAGCTTTGTGATAAGGGCTAAAATAGAGACAATATTTTGATGAGTTGTCACTTGAAACGCGCATTGAATACGGTTTTTTTTTGTAATTTGTATTCTGATGTCAAATATCCATTTTCCTCTAAACCATTTGATCAATTACTTACATGCGTACAAACAACCTTACATAGATAAGAACCCAATTATAGGTATAAAAATGCATGCATTATTATTATTCGACGAAACTCCCACATCCTCTGTCTACTTTCTAACATTTTGTATAACCCCCTCTCTCCTTCCTATCTTCTCGATCGATTTAACTTTGCTCGACCCCTCGATATCCCTTGTAGGTCCAATGTTAGAATACATCTTTTCCTCCCATCCCATCGCTCCAACTTTTACTCCTATTCCTTCACCGTTCATGCAGTCAGATTGTGGAACTCGCTTCCCCACACCGTTCGTGACAGTCCAACCATTATTGTATTTAAAAGACGCTTGAAAGAGCACTACCTCGAAATTCAATCCGTATAAAATATAAATACCGTTATTATATATACCTACATATAGTATTTATCTATTATAGGTATAATAGTGTTATATTATTTTATCGTATCAACTATGTATTGTATTTTATATTTATTATGTAGGTATGAATATTTTGATAGTATACACTACACATTATGTTCTTAATTCTAGTAAAGATATAATATTATGTAAGTAGTATATTTGTAATTGTGCACGTCCTATCTGCTGTCTTTTACCATCTCTCTCCGTAGGGCTGCTGTAAGAAATTTCTTTTTAGAAATAAGCAGTACCTTTGTGTCGTCTTTCTCTGTTAAATTGTAATGTTATCCATTTTCTTGTGTGCAATAAATTGTTAAATAAATAAATATTAAGATAATATACCTAATTAATTTGGTTTTGCTATGCCAGTATGCCGGAAACTTCATAATAATCTTAGATTTCATAGATTTTGATTCATAATAGTCACGAAACATTATTGGGCACACGTTAGTATTATTTGCTTTATCACGATTTCGTTATCAGCCACAAAACTCTTATTATACATATTGACTTGATAATATTTGCGATAACAGCTTTTAGTTTATATACAAACACTGGCTGAATCTTCACATCTTTTCATGTCGTTCCATTTTTAAAAACGGTAGAGACTAAAAAACGCGAAAATGTGTCGTCTACTACTTGTGTTTTTGTTTATATATGGAATAAACTCCGAAAATCTATTCGAAGGTTCCAGAGTTGTTGGTGATAAGTTGTTACACAGAAGTGTAGAAGAGAAACAACCAGTTTTCTACGTTCGGTCAACAGATGTCGCTTTCCCAAAGTATTTTGAAGAGGCTTGCAACATTATAACCGCCATTAACGTCACAGACAACGGCTACGAGGATGCCACAGCAGAAATTGACTATGGAGGAGTTGGATTGACTTACGCGAATATACATTTACGGAGCGGGGTATGGGATGGTTTTAATTTTACAGTCGAAATATATGGCATTGAAAAGAATTGAATAAAAAGCAGTTACTTTGATTGTTTTATTTTTTAATTTATATAAATTGAAGCCACTTGAAGCAGTGGCTCCGCGACTCTATTTCAGTCCTTTATATTTAAAAGGTGCGTAAAATGCGAATAATTAACTTTTTAAGAGGATTAACATTTATACTAAGTGACATTACCTACATGTTACAACTACAAGTAACATTATTTAGTTTTCCTGTACAGTCGTACAAGGATCTTTTGGCACTTGGATGGGGGCGTGAGTGTCGCAAATAAGAACAATATTTATTACTAAAAGTGAAATACAAGACGGCGATGTTAGTACTGATTTTATCCACGTGCCAAAAGGTAAGTGTCGCAACTACAAAACAATACATATTACTAAAAGTGACATTTTACAACACGGCGATGTTAGTTCTGATTTTGTCCACGTGCCAAAAGATCCTTGTCAGACTGTACTTACAGGTACAGGGAAACTAAAAAGCGTGACATGGGGGGTGTGGTTAAAAAATTCAAGTTTTGCGTTACGTAATATGTGGATGGCTCCTTTCTGGGTTTAGCTTTTCATGACTTAACCCAGCAAGGGTTTACTGCAAAGTCTGCAAACATTACAGTAATATTTACTAAACAATGTTATACGAGGTTTGTAATTCAAATTCGAATGAAGTCCATCCAAACAACAACATTCCATGATATAAGTAGGTAAAGTTAAAAATATTGCAAGTGTGTTTAGAAATTGAGGTCAAAGCAAATGTAGTTACTTAGCACAACACATCAGAGAATATTACTTACTTTTATATAAAGCCACGGAATGAGACAGTTCAAGTAGACTTATTAATAATATGATCTGTTTATTTAACTCTACATACAATATGATACTGTATGTAGAGTTAAATAAACTTGACTTTATTCATTCCAATCTGAAAGGAGTTTTAGAAGTATTATGAATATCGGTATGATGTAATGTAACCTTAAGGTTTAATAGTGTAAGAAGGTAAAAGGAATCCCTTTTCCCGTCAAGGTAGGACCGGTTCCATAGTCATAACTAAATTTGTTGTTTTTTTATCAGCGTGGAATTTTAAAATGGACTAGCTAGAATCGTTTAAAATGCTATAAATTAAAGATTAGGACGAGGCCATGGGAAAAGGAATTATAGTGGTGTAAATTGTTACATTGATGGCAATAAAACATAGTTTTTGTTAGTTTTATATAAATTGAAGTACTTCTTTGAATAAAAAAAAAATTTGATAATTTTAATGCAACGCCTGAAAAATATCAAGAGCAAAGTAACAAAACTGTAAAACCCTATTAAACAAAAGTAAAAAAGGCATTCAAAAATATTTTTTAAGCTGCGTAAAGACACTTTTGCCCTCTTGCAAATAATTGAAAAATCTATCTCATATGATTTGGACAAGTTTGAACCAGCAACTTTGAATTTTGTTGCATGTATAACTGTGTAATAAATTAAATACCGAAGACTCATTGTATATTAAACTTCAATGTGTTGTCAAGGAGCGAAAATTGAGCTGTGGTTCACATTAAACAATTAAAGTAAGCCATTTTAATAACATAACACAAATAGACTAAAGATCGCACTATACGCACAAATATAAAGTAAAATTATGTCATGGGATACTCATTCCAACTTACCTGTCCGGTAGTTGTGGTATAGTATACGAACACGCGACCCCGGCTCCCTAGCTATTACTGTCCTATCCCTTGCCCTCCTGTCCGATAATATCCTACATTTCATATAATTTCCCACTCTAACTTACCAAACTTCCTTTCCACACCACCTATCCTTCCTTTTTCCTATTCCTATCCTCTCCGCAAATCCGTGGGAACGCAATGGATAATTATAAAAATAATTTAATTATCCAAAATGGCGGCGATGTGGTTCGCCACCCATCACGTCTCGTTCTCGCGGAGGCGAAAAATGACCCATGGAGAGCCGCTTCGCTACGTTGAATGTAAGAGGAGGAATGGATGGTAAGAATGAAAGTGGATGAAGCGAAACTAGTATGTAAGGATCGTAGCAAGTGGAAAGAAGTGGTCTCTGCCTACCCCTACGGGAAAGAGGCGTGATTATATGTATGTATGTATGTATAAAGTAAAAATGGCTAATTTATGTCCAGTCCTATCTACCTAAGTATTAATTAATACTAAACGAAGATAACGTTTATCAGATAATATTAGGTACCGAGTAAAACAAGAATAATTTAATATATTTTGTAGTGTTCAATGTTTGTTATTATGTTAAAATATTTTATTTTATTTTTTTCCTTTCGCGTGTGTCTTTTGGCTAGTGTTGGCGACATCGACAATCCATTTGTCGAGATAAACGCGGAGGATACTAGTGAGGGGAACGGAGAGGCTGTGATCAACGGCACATTCTACCAAACTGTCAAGAGCTACTACTGCCGGTCCGCTAGTACTGACAGTAAGTCGCATATTGTGTGTAACATTTTATGAAAATATTAAAAAAAACATAATGTTTACTACGATTTTCTAATATGATAAAAAAACGGAAACTTTTCCATCAAGCAGTGACAAAAATCAACCTCAAAATTTAAAAAAACTAAATACTAAAATATTTTATTCGAATCTGACGGCACACTCTAGTGCATGTGTCTTTGATGTGTCTATTATAATATCTAAGGTATTATTAAGATATTGGAGAAGTTAAAAATATATATTTATTTTTAAACTAACTTAAAAGACTGTACAGTAGGATCAAACTTAATTTTTTAAGTGACTAATAAAACTTGTACTAGGCCTTTACACTACTTAAAAGAATACTTCCCTGTATTTTTATATATACTTTTATATATGTATATATCTATATAAAATTGAAGTGTCTGTTTGTAATTACAAATTAACATCTTTGCATCAATTGCATATATTATATAATTAATGATAGTATGTATATAATTATAATTTATAATATAGTGTAGGTAACACCAAAAGAACATTTTTTTTTTATTTTGTCTGTCTATCTGTCTACCTGTATTTCTTTCTGTATGTTTCGGGTAATCTCAGAAACGGCTGGACCGATTTTGACCGGACTTTCACTGGCAGATAGCAGCTGTCCTATAAGGAGTAGCTTTGGCTTCTTTTATTTTAGTGTTCCCTTTAAACATACTGGGTGTCCCAAAAATACCGTCTCATAGTGACATGGGAGATAGATTAGCCTTATATCTCTCGGATAAAATAAAAATGACCTTAGTAAAAGTTGCTTAGTTTTCGAGATATTTGGATTTTTTTGGTTTTATTCAAAATCTCCATTTTTAGTTAGTTTTTATTTCCGCATTAGTACAAATTCCTTTAATTTATTCATTTTAATTTTTTTTAAGTATCTCGAATAGTTGTTTGATGCATACAAAATAAACTTTTGTCAAATAGTAGTGTATTTTTTAAGAAAAAAATATTTTTGTGTTGCGTTTTAGCTCTCCCAAAATTTCGACCCAAATTTTGACAATCTGCCGTAGAAAAAAAATGTACTAAAGTAATCTGGCAAATTATTTTAAAAATTACTCAATTTATTGCAGATTTAGAAATGGTATAACACTTACATGAAAAATTTACAGAAACTTAGAAATTGCCATTTTTATCATTAAAGTCTAATTCAAGCCGGACTCAACTATGAAGTGAATATTCAATATTCAAACACAATGAAAAGGCCACATGTTGTCCTTTGTGTTCGGCGTTTGTGATCCTGTTCTTAGGTTAAAAACTGAGTGAGATAGCTGTCAATGATCAACGGTAATGTTTGTTAAAGGCCTAATAAGTGCAAGGGAGCGCGCAATATGCGCTACTCTCTTCCCACATTTTACAACACCGTGTTCCACGAACGATCTCGTGGACTTTAGTACGTTCTCTTCCGTTTTGTGCGATACACGTGCTATTTTGTACTGCTCTCGTTTCTCTCATTTTTTTTATTACTAGGCGTTATTTTTGGACTCTGATTTGCTTTCGATTTGGACTATTGTTGAACTGATTTGGTGACAACAACGACGGTTTGCGCTCTTACAGACAGCTGGCTGGTTTTACTGTGCTAAGAATGGAAAATCCACGAGGTGCTGCTACTCAATTTACTCATCGTGAGTACGCCGACATGTACTTAATTTATGGGGAAACCAGGCGTGTTTCTAATCGAGGCGTAGTAACTTTAAATTCAAGATTAGCTGCAAGATTGTACGCGGAACGTTATCCAAACCGTACACCGCCATCGTATCATGTGATTGAACGATTGGATTCTGCCTACAGAGAGGGTAGAGTCCCAGGAACTCGAGGTGGTGAAGGGAGACCGCAAACAACCGACGAAGATGTCGTGTTACAGCAAGTTACCGAAGATCCGTCAACTTCGGTTCGTTTGATTCAAAGTCGGACTAGAATACCGAAATCATCTGCTCATCGCGTTTTAAAAAGGAACAGGTATCATCCGTACCACATACAAAGAGTGCAAACTCTCCTTACGAGTGACTATGCCAGACGGGTACAATTTTGTCAACGAATGTTGGAAAAAAATAGGGAAGATCCCGACTTTTTTCATAAAGTACTGTGGAGTGACGAGTCGCAATGTAGAAGAGATGGTTATTTAAACCTTCATAATATTCATAGCTGGCAGCTAGAAAACCCACACGAGAATAGAGAAGATCGGTCGCAACACATGTTTAAAATAAATTTATGGACCGGAATCTACAACGGTACAATAGTAGGACCAGTGGAGCTGCCTCCAATATTAAATGGTCACACCTATTTGGAATTTTTAGAAAACCAATTGCCAACGCTCCTCGGGGATGTGCCACTGGAATCATTACGAACGATGTGGTTTCAAAACGACGGCTGCCCAGCACATTACGCTCGAGACGTTCGAGCACACCTGGACCGCAGGTTCCCGAGAAGGTGGATTGGGCGACTGGGGCCAATCTTATGGCCACCACGATCCCCTGATCTTAATCCCCTGGATTTTTTTTATTGGGGATGTCTTAAAGACAAAGTTTATGGTAAACCAATACGCAACGAAAGGGAACTACGCGACAGAGTCACCGCAGCGGCTCAAGAAATATCTCAGATAAGTTTGAGAAGATTAAAGAATAATTTTATCAGAAGATGTCGATTGTGCATTCGTGTTGGAGGTCGACAGTTCGAGCATTTACTGTAATAAATCTAAGTTCTAAAGTTTTTTTCTAATTTTATTTACTATCACAGTGCCCCATAACAGCGAAGGAAAGAACGAAATAACAAATTAGGGTTGCAATAGTACATTCAGTTTTACAAGTCTACAGATACAAAAGATAATAAAGGTCGATAGATAATAAGATTGCGATGAAAATTCCTGGTACTTTTTCATCTTCTTTACTACATAAGAGTCTGGCTTGAATCAGACTTTAATGATAAAAATGGCAATTTCTAAGTTTCTGTAAAATTCTTATGTAAGTGTTATACCATTTCTAAATCTGCAATAAATTGAGTAATTTTTAAAATAATTTTCCAGTTTACTTGTGTGCGTGTGGTTTGAGGGACCAACCCGAATTTCCCCAAAATAAGTATACCAAGTTTTAGTAGAAGTCTAAAAACAATTGTAGAACAAATCTGGGAATTTGTAAAAAGATAGTTTAAAAGATATAGCCCTCAGAGTGTGGTCCCTCAGTTCACACACCGCTATTTTCCAGATCTCGAAAAGTATGTGGAAAATTATGGTTTTTTCACTACAGAATTTTAGTAGAACTTTTGTAAAAGTTTTTACAAATTTATCAGATACATAGCATTAGAAATAAAAAAGCTACAACCACCGAAGTGTGGTCCCTCAGTTCACACAAAAATGACATACTCATTTCGCGATATATGACTGACTTTTTTAATTATTTTTCTACGTAGAGTTTTAGTAGAAAATTTGTAGAATTCATAGGCAAAATTTCAGAAAAATCTATCGGCGCATTTGGAAGATATATACCATTATGTTGGGTCCCTCAGTTCACACACTTGTGTATAAGAAAAACTCAAATAACTAATAAACGAGAAAACTAACAGAAAGTCTACTATACTTAAGTTTTAGTAGAAGTTTTTTTCTCTTGGATTAGCACATAAAATATTTAATTTCTTGCTTCCTAACTGAGATAATGTTAATTTTTTGATTGTATGAAAATGCAGAGTAGGGTTACCACACAAGAAGCAAAATTCGGACAGTACCTAATATTATTGTGTGTGTTATACCTTATTAAATTTACCTTTTCACTATTATATGGATTCATAGTACTACAAATAACCTATATACCTACTTATGTACCTATTTGTGGTTTCGCTCTGCCCGCCCTTTTCTCTGTCCGTTCTTGCTAACTCCTTATATGTAATTACATATATATTATATGAATAAAAAACTGGCCAAGTGCGAGTCAGGCTCGCGCACAAACGGTTCCGTACAAAACGACAAAAAAAATCACGGTTGTTGTATCGGAGCCCTCGTCCTCGTCTCGTCGTCGTCTCGCCCCCAGCACCAAAGATTATACATACTCAATGTAATATTATGACTGCACCCAATATTTTTGTTATACTAGCTTTTGCCTGCGGCTTCGCCCGCATGGAATAGTGTTCTTGGAGAAAAAACTACTTCGGCGAATAACTCTCTAAGTCTCTACTTACAGCAATATACTTCTGATACAATACTGAAATGTTTTTAGGTTTACCCAATGCAAATAGTTAAAAATTGGACCCTTTCGAGTTTCGCCTCGACAGTCGACACGATATGAGCGACCGCTTGATATATTATACATAATATTATATTTGTCGCGCTTTATCATCGACATATTTTTTAATCAAACTTTTACTATGTTAAGAATTAGTCAAAAGAGTTTAGTTAATCTGTGCTCTCAGGTTGGTTTTCATGCTATAAAGTTATAAAACGTCTTTAAAAATGACTAATTATATTAAAAACTGGCAATTTTGTCGTGTGTCAAAGTTACCACCTAACTTGGGTAACTTTGACACAAACTAACTTTTAATTAATTTACAGCTTCAGAGTGACATTAATTTATGTTTTTATTAAATATTGATGCAGTGGGGTCATAGACAAGTCAAAAAAACCATAAAGTTATTACATTTAAATATGTTTTTATATACCTTGATAGCAGCAAAGTTAACGAGATTTTTAAACAAAGTTTTGCACTGATTTTTACCCATTATGTTGCGCGCGGTTAAAAACAAAAGTTTTTGGTATTATCTTCTCTTGACAGCTGCTTTTTTTTTAGATTTCGTTTACGAAGTATGTTACGTACACGAATTGTTATTAAATTTTAAGCGCCAATTGTTTCCCACATAAAACAATAGAAAAGAATTTTGTGAACAAACTGTCAAAGTTACCCTCGTGATTCAAAGTTACCCTGAATGACCGTAATAAATCTAGAATATTTACAAGGACATAGGAGATGAGTTTAATTCATCATACAAACTATGACTAAGTATAAGTTTTAGTGAGTAGAAAATGACGCATTTAGCGTTAAGTTTTATGTCGCGTGAGATTTATAGTTGTGTGTACACATTTATATTTTTTGTAATTTTTAATTATTCGTGACTGATATGCTGCTGTACTCAATTGTGTACAGCGGACAACTTTAACAAAGATATTACATGTTAACATTATATTTTTATTTATATTGAATTAAAATGCTGCTGTACTCATCCATTCATGATTAATGCAAATTGTTGAATAATTGCAAAATTTAAAAATAATTCTCTCTGTATAATATTAAATAGGTACTATTCACAAAGTTGCCGCTCGGCGCTGTTATGCGATTTACATCGTATGCCTGCGATGTAAATCGCATAACACCGCCGTTGAATCGTGCGCACGAACACGTACTTACGTGTAAACACGTAGTTCAACCACGTCTGCAGTTGGTGCGGTCACTTCCTTTGTGTTTATATGGTACATATAAAGGTTCTTTATGAAGAGAAACAATATACTGTACCAGATTTTCTTGTTTTTCTGTTTTTATAAATGTGACTACCCCAAGTATTAAAATATAAAAGCCTTATGTACACCGTACATCCCACAAATTAACTTTCTCCTTTTCATAAAAGCTTGACATTAATTTAAAGACCTAAGATTTCTATATTTCTTTAATAGAAAATAGGTAGGTATAATAAAAATATGAAATTTCATAAATGAGGGTTCTGTACCCAAAGGGAACCAAAATATTATTAAGACTTCGCTGTTTGTCCGTCCGTCTGTCTGTCACCAGGCTGTATCTCAGGAACCGCGATAGCTAGACAGTTGAAATTTTCACAAATTATGTATTTCTGTTGCCGCTATAACAACAAATACTAAAAACAAAATAAAATTAATATTTAACGAGGGCTTCCATACAACAACCGTGATTTTTTTTGCCGTTTTGTACGGAACCGTTTGTGCGCGAGCCTGACTCGCACTTGGCCAGTTTTTTATTCATATAATATATATGTAATTACATATAAGGAGTTAGCAAGAACGGACAGAGAAAAGGGCGGGCAGAGCGAAACCACAAATAGGTACATAAGTAGGTATATAGGTTGTTTGTAGTACTATGAACCCATATAATAGTGAAAAGGTAAATTTAATAATGTATTAACACACACAATAATATTAGGTACTGTCCGAATTTTGCTTCTTGTGTGGTAACCCTACTCTGCATTTTCATACAATCAAAAAATTAACATTATCTCAGTTAGGAAGCAAGAAATTAAATATTTTATGTGCTAATCCAAGAGAAAAAAACTTCTACTAAAACTTAAGTATAGTAGACTTTCTGTTAGTTTTCTCGTTTATTAGTTATTTGAGTTTTTCTTATACACAAGTGTGTGAACTGAGGGACCCAACATAATGGTATATATCTTCCAAATGCGCCGATAGATTTTTCTGAAATTTTGCCTATGAATTCTACAAATTTTCTACTAAAACTCTACGTAGAAAAATAATTAAAAAAGTCAGTCATATATCGCGAAATGAGTATGTCATTTTTGTGTGAACTGAGGGACCACACTTCGGTGGTTGTAGCTTTTTTATTTCTAATGCTATGTATCTGATAAATTTGTAAAAACTTTTACAAAAGTTCTACTAAAATTCTGTAGTGAAAAAACCATAATTTTCCACATACTTTTCGAGATCTGGAAAATAGCGGTGTGTGAACTGAGGGACCACACTCTGAGGGCTATATCTTTTAAACTATCTTTTTACAAATTCCCAGATTTGTTCTACAATTGTTTTTAGACTTCTACTAAAACTTGGTATACTTATTTTGGGGAAATTCGGGTTGGTCCCTCAAACCACACGCACACGTTTACTTTAGTACATTTTTTTTTCACGGCAGATTGTCAAAATTTTGTTCGAAATTTTGGGAGAGCTAAAACGCAACACAAAAATATTTTTTTCTTAAAAAATACACTACTATTTGACAAAAATTTATTTTGTATGCATCAAACAACTATTCGAGATACTTAAAAAAAAATAAAAATGAATAAATTAAAGGAATTTGTACTAATGCGGAAATAAAAACTAACTAAAAATGGAGATTTTGAATAAAACCAAAAAAATCCAAATATCTCGAAAACTAAGCAACTTTTACTAAGGTCATTTTTATTTTATCCGAGAGATATAAGGCTAATCTATCTCCCATGTCACTATGAGACGGTATTTTTGGGACACCCAGTATATTTCCGTTTTCATTACTTTCGAGCAAACAAACTTGCGGGCACCAGCTGGCAGTTTATATAAGTTTCTATCTTCCTTCTCTGCGTGTTTTAGACCAGGAGCTCCTAGTGTATGGATCTAGCGCCTGGACATTTCCACTTCAGGATGTCAATCTCACGTTGCAGTACCCACCAAACAAGGTAAGTTTTAAGGTAAGTATATAACTCCCCCCCACCCATTTTCGGTGACGGTGGCCGGTTTCATTGAAACCAGGCCAGTTACGCAGGAGTATTTTATAGTGCCCGAGTGTGTGCACAGTACACAAGAGCACTCTCTCTTCCTTTAAGGCCCCCACAGACGAGAGGCCGATCGTTTCAGCTGGAACTGACGTCAGTTCGGCCTGAACGGATTCGAGCACACACACGGAAAAAATCGCATCCAATCCAATTTACGTCAGTTCGGCCTGATCTGATTCGTGCCCACACACGGAACAGTCGCATCAGTCCATTCTGGTTTGCCGCGCGCTACGGTCGTGTTTATCAATTTTGTATTTAAACACCGCGAAAACTCATACAACGCTTGTACAAGATACACGCCCGCACGGTAGCGGGTCGGGCAAGAACTGAAGCGATTTGTCCACACACGGTCAGGACAGGCCGCGCGTTCAGGCCGATCGGTCAGGCCAGAATTAATGTTGCCAACTTAGTTATTTTACAAAATTTTACTAAATTGAGTATTTTATTCCCTCCTTGGTAGAAATTTAGTTATTAGTAGTGTTTAAGTAGGAAAGAGCCAGACAGTAATGATATGCAAAATAGCTACTAAATACGTAATATTTCCTAGTATATTTTAATTTAATGGTAAAATTTATAATCAAATTCAATTAATGAAAAAAATTTAATATAATAAAACCTAAAATGCAGTGGTTTTTGGGGGGCTTCAGGAATTCCTAAGTTAAGTAGCCTCTTTAGTAGTTTTAGTAGAAATCGATACGAGTTTAGTAGTTTCACAAAAAAAGAGCTGGCAACACTGGAACGAATCGCTTCAGTCCGTACGGCCGCCTGATGCGATCTCGAAATTGCACACACACGATACGATTTTGCATCCGTTCAGGCCGAACTGAAGGTAGACCGGACCATGTATGGGGCCCCTTACTCTCATAATCCAGTGGGACGGGTAACCGACACGACTGCCGAGAGATCAGGCGCAGGTCCGACTTTTTACATGCCCATCCGACGCATGGATCATCTTTCTTGTCAGACAATCAGGTGATCAGCCTGCATTGTCCTAACCAAATTTGAAAACAACATTTTCTGTTGTTCCGATACGGGAATCCAAGCTACGACCTCCGAGTCGAGAGCCAATGCTCTAAACCACAAGACCACGGAGGCTGTTCTCAAATCTGGGTTCTGTACCCAAGTCCCAAAAGGTAAAATATTTTCCCCTATTGGCTATTACTAAGATTTCGCTGTCCGTCCGTCCGTCATCGGTCTGTCCGGCACCTCTCGCCACTCACGAAGCTGTATCTCATGAACAGTTATAGCTAGATAGTTGAAAATTTCACAGGTGATGTTTTCTGTTGCTGCTATAACAACAAAGAATAATTATTATTTTTGAAATAAAAAATTACACCGACTATACACAAAAAAGTGTGATATAAAACTTATTTTCTAAATAAGTCCCCTTTTCAATTTGGCTAAATTTTTAACTATTTCTATACCTTAAAACTCGAGAACGGCTGGACCGATTTGTTTAATTTAGGGATGCTCGATGATCATCGATTTTCGATGATCATCGATGTTAGACGATAAAACATCGATGTTTTAACATCGATGTTGCATTATTCAAAACATCGTAACATCGATGTCACGGACACACATAATCGGAAACCCAATTGAAAAAACTTGCGGTAAAATATTTAACCACTATTATGATATCAACGCCATCGGAGACAGTAACCCACGGGAACCTTATATGTCCCGCGATAAAAAGTAGCTAATGTCTTTCTCCATGTTCTACTTTATATATACAGTGCCAAATTTCATGATAATCGGCCTAGTAGTTTTTACGTCAAACTGTAAATAAAGTATCCCACAGGAACCGTACATTTCCCTGCGATAAAAAGTATCCTATGTCCTTTGTGCCTCAGTTTTGGCGTGAAAGGCGGACAAACACTTTTTCATTTATAATATTAGTAGTATAGGTGTATTGATGACGGACGGCCGTAAAGACGTTTGCAAAAAAACATCGATGTTGCCTGACATCGATGTTTAGAGCTCGATAAATATCGAACATCGATGATAAGCTATCGATGTCATTATCGATGCCAACATCGATGTTTTTGCAACATCGAGCATCCCTAGTTTAATTTTGGTCTTGAAATAATTGTCAAAGTTCAGGGAAGGTGGAAACGGCTAGAAATATTTTAAAGGTACACCCTTTAAAATATTTCTAGCCGTTTCCACCTTCCCAGTTGTAGGAAAAGGTGCAGGTGTAGGAGTAGACCACGGGAAAGGACATACTTTTACGAAAGGCTTCTTTTTATCGCGGAAAAATGTACGGTTTCTACGAAATTAACTTTTGCGCGCACGAAGTCGCGGACAACATCTAGTAATTAATAATTATCTGGTGAGTTTCGATGCTATTTCTTTTTCTCGACAGACCAACATAGAGCCGGAGCGAGAGTACATGATAACGGAGCTGCGGGTGATGCTGTTCATGGATGGCTCGAACAGCCGCGGGTACATCACTAGCGGAGGGATGTTGCAGGTACAATATCGACAAACTTCCTGCTCTATTTTTTTTAATGTAATGAACCAGAAAACGAGCAGACGGAGCGGCTGATGGTAAGCGATTACCGCCGCCCAAGGACACTCGCAACACTAGAGGAGTTACACTTGTAACTCCTCTGGTGTTGCGACTTGCGTTCCTGGTCCTTAAAGTCCCCAATCCCTCCCATGGGCTTCCGATAACCTCACTCACTCGGCGAAACACAACGCAAGCGTTATTTCACGCCGGTTTTCTGCGAGGTCGTGATATTTATCCGGTCGAGCCGGCCCATTCATGCCGAAGAGTGGCTCTCCCACACTGTTCGTCCAGTTACTATAGATACATTTTCCTTTGCACTAGGACGCCCCAGAATATTTAAACACAAAGCAATGATCGCAACGAGTGCAGACGAGGTTAGACGTAGTTACACGCACACATACTCAGAGTCCACACGATTAATCGCGCTGTTTAGCGATATGCCCGGGGGTCTAAAAAGGCCACTTTAGGCGTTTCATATTATGTTTCATATACTCGTATTTTGACAGTTGAAACATCAATTTTGACAGTTTTCAATAGAAATACGTAAAATGGCGCACATATTATGAATTGCATATGATTCATCTAATGTTCGCCTAAAGTGGCCTTTTTAGACCCCCTGGTCGTGCGGCCACTAGAATAGTACAGGCAAATGTGTCAGATACACCGCAACGTGTATGGCTAGCTTAAAAAATAAAATCCTCTAAAATATTCATTTTCAGAACAAAATAAGCATGACATTTGTAGTAGCTAATGTGACGCGGCTGTCTTACCAATTCTGGCTGTACGGGGTGTCGCCACTACCGCCATCTGCTACGGAAAACTACACTACCATATACCACCAGATATGCTGAAGGCACAGGAGAGAAGAGAAGAATAAGCCTGGGAATATATGATCAGGAATCCGTCAGTCCTGGGAATATTCAGAGCACTGAATACAGAGGGACAATTCTGCTAAATAAAACCTGCGCAATCAAGTCTCGATACGCTAAAACTGTCAAACGGTGTTTTTATGAACGTTAAGCCAACGTGAAGCGCGCTCTGATTGGCCGAAAAGTCATAAAATCCGTTCATGGTAACATGTCGCTTCACTTTCAATCCGATTAAAGTAAAATGAAAGTCTACTTTAAACACATAAATGTATTTAAAGTAGACTTTCATTACATATGTGTAATAATACATATTATATGACATACTCGTATAACTCACCACACCTGGATGGTGGCCGGTTTCATTGAAACCATGCCAGTTACGCAGGAGTAATTTTATAGTGCCCAAGTGTGTGCGCATGATACAAGAGCACACTCTCTTTCCTTTACTCTCATATTTCAGTGGGACGGATAACCGACACGACTGCCGAGAGAGGCGCAGGTCCGACTTTTTACATGCCCACTAGGGAATATTATTCGAATATTCGAATATTCGTTTTATTCGAATATTCGACGATTTTATTATTCGAATATGACTGGGTTCAATATTCGAATATTTCGAATAAAACGAATAATAAAAATATTTTATTTATTTTTCAAAAATATGTTAATAGTAGTAATAAACTTGTATATAAACCGGAAAAGTTTCGTTATTTAATACATTATTTTTATTATTTATTAATATTGTCGTCAAAAATATCCTAAAACAGATTTTACTACACTGTTTGTGAAAGAATACAAAATTAAAATATTTAAATTGTATACTTCCTACAGGCCTCAACGAAGGAAATCCATACTCACACGCTTGTCAAAATAACCTAACCAAGAGCGTGTTAGGACGTGTCTAAGGAGGATTCTGTTACTATAAAGCGTAATACGATTTTTAGTATCTTAATCTTACTGTTCGATTTCATTCAAAATAACTTTCCTAAAGAGAATTTATCATGATCTACCAACATGGAAAATTTTAGGTTCCTAATCTTATAGTTCAGAAATGATAGAGGTGGGTGAAACCAATTTGGAGATTACTTGGAAGTGGTTGACTTTGTAAAAATCATGTATAAAACTTTTCCTTTATTTTAAAAGACATAATATTCAACACACACTTCACATGTATGTAAAGTCGGGGTGGCTTTTCATACATGTGAAGTGTACTTAACTATATATGATACCTAGTTAAGTTGATTATTACAGTATTACACTCGCCTGCAAAACTAAGTACAAATCGTTTAAAATTTCATACTTTTCAAAATATTATAACAAGATCAATTTTCTTAAAAAGTAATAAATTATAAATATCAGTATATTATTTTTATGTTTAAACAAAAATTAACCTTTTTAATCTTAGTCTTAAAGACTTAATTTATATGTTATATAAAATTGCGGTTTTGAATAACTCCTCGAGGCCTGACAACAGCTCGGAGAAGGTTTGTCATACTGAAAACGAGGTTTTGGAGCCGAATTATGCAATATTCTCTCCCATTCTTATATTGTGTTTTAGTGCTGTGAGGGTACTTACTGTAGGTGACAATTTACGGCTTCTGACTAGTTATCTAAGCTCTTCTTAGGGTATACTTAAGTATACCCTGAGAAGAGCTTAGAAAGCTAGGGTTGAGGTGAGGACATTAAAGATAATCTTTAATAATCTCTTGACCATATCTTTCTCCAGGTTGAGGTCCAATTGTCATGGCTACATACTCAGTGCGGATTCCTAAAGGTATGCCAGCCCCTCGTATATGTAATCTGCCTGAGCATACTGGACTCTATATGAAAAGTAGGCTTGAAGATATCCCCTACCAGATCACGTTTACTTAGCCTCCCTTCAGAAGTTCAGAAGTTTAACTTGTGAAGTTAAAGTGAGTAAATCCACTCATCTGGGACCAAAATTCTGGACTATTCTCGTTCATCCTTTTGTATGTGTTCACGGACATATCACAGTGTTGCTACTCGATACTAGGGCTCTCGAGTTTGGTCTCGAGGTAGACCACTCGCCCTTCGCCTCGGTCTTTAGAGTTTCAGATTTGTTTAAGCAAGTCTTCTTTACTGTGCTGTCAGCAACATAGTCCCTTCGGGCCTAAAGAAGCTGTTACTGAACTTAACTGCATCTAAGTGTTGATTTTCAACAAGTAGAAACAATTTAACGGTCTTGCCGAGCGCTGAGTCTACCATTAAAGTCTTGCACGGCCTTGTCAAATGTTTTTCTGTCTCTTTGTACCGTCGCTTCATCTTCTGAACGGTTCGTAACATGACACACTCCGTTCATGCAGTACATCACCTGATGCCTACTTCTATACTGATGCCTTCTGCCTAACCTAGTTTCCTTTTTGTAATAAGGCTCATCGTTCAAGAAAAAATTGAAAACATAAAAAGACCAAAAATATGGCTAACTTGAAAATGGAAAAAGGTTATTTTAGTTTTAAAGATTTTCCACCCACTTTTTACCAACTATGAAGTTTTTTGTTATGTTAACATAACATTAAAATCTTTTTTGAGTGATTTTTATTTTGACGGTTTATCTTGTTTACTTATTCTTACTACGGTTTTTATACACATGTACCGATTAGGTCTGGAGCAGATCGTTATGACAGCACGATACTTGTGTGTTTAGAGTTTTCAGCTGCAATATATTAGAACAGAGCACTATTTACAGTGCATTCCGATTTCTGTGCAGTGTACCAACTCTGCAAATATATTTCTCTCAAATCTTAAACAAACTGATTAAATAATAAAAAAATATGTTCTGTAATATTAGTGTTCTTTATAGGTACATTAAATTATACTACCAAAAGGTTAAATCGATTGTTTATGTTGAATCGATAAATAGCTTGACTCAATTAAAAACCAGAAAATACGAACCTCTAAAACAAACCCCAAACATTCTCTGCCCTAGAGGATATTTTCCTTAATTTTTGGCAGAAACCACTTAGTTGGCAACCAAATCCATGGTCTGCTCTAGACCTAAGCCGTTCATTTGTGAATAGTTTTAAAAAGTTATTGCAATTTGGTATTTTAAGTTTGAAACTTCAAATAAGATTTTTTTTTATTAAAAAAAGTTGATTTTTTTAGAGTAATTTGTGAAACACTTCACATTTTAATATTACTAAATATGCAGGTATATATAAACGCATTATATTACTTGTATTTTAAGTTTATTACCAATATTCGTATTATTCGAATTATTCGAATTTATTCGAATAGTGTTTAGCCATTATTCGAATTATTCGAATAGTAAAATTTGTCGAATAATAACATTCCCTAATGCCCACCCAACGCATGGATCACGTTTCTTGTCAGACAATCAGGTAATCAGCCTGCATTGTTCACTCGTAACCAAACTTGGAAACATTTTTTTGTTGTCCACTGCGGAAATCGAACCCACAACCTCCAATTAGAGAGCCAAACTCTAACCACTAGACCACGGAGGCTGTTAAATAATTACATTTTAAGAAATATATAATACAATAGATTTGAACACGAAGTATAGATAACAAGGAGTCCGAACGTAATGTTAAAATAATGGTCTCAATTACGGGGACAGATTTTTGCCGGTAGAGCGCGCGACGGTCCGACATGCACTCGTTTGAAATTACGCGGGAAGTTTAAAGTTGCTATTGACAGCTCTGGAAAGATTGAAATTTTATTATATATAAATGTTTTAAGAAATTCTTAGAAACTGTTCTCGAAAAATAGATACCGTAGAACACGGTTATTGCCTAACGGTAATTTAAAAATAATTGTAATAAATAATAGTATTGGCAACACTCGGTATAATAGTATTGGCAACACTCGGTACTCGTCGGTCTCGCACGCCTAGCGGCAGAAAAGAGAACTAAGATCTGGTCCTATTATTGTGTACATAATTATTATTAAAAAGCCTATACCTACCGTTCGGACTCCTGGTATCTATGCTTCATGGATTTGAAAATCGAATTGTCGAGTGTCGAGCTGTCATTTGTGACATTGATATTTGACTCGACACTTGTGTATTCGATTTTAACTCATTCCGGATCATATAGTCCCTTACAGTCAAGGCAAAGGAATTTACAGCAGATGAATTCTTAAAGTGTATATTTTTATAGTAATATCATTTTATTAGTCCATGGAATCCAGTCCATGGAATAAAGGGAAAGTTTTCGAAATGCAGTTTTATTTAATATTTATAACAATTTTCGTGAAATTTAGTATTCAGAGGGTTTCAGGGGTGATAAATCGGTCTATGTAGGTTTTATCTTTGGGAAACTGCGCATTTTTAAGTTAGGTAATTCGAACCCTGGTGAAATATTTTTGTAATACTTTTTTTTAATCTACTACAGCTCCGAGCAAAACTCGGTTACCAAGGTACTATAGTATTAGGTACAGTAAAACCATTGCTAAAGCCTTTCGGGAATCGCCGTTTTTAGGGTTTCGTACCCAAATGGTAACAACGGGACCCTATGATTCCGATATCTGTCCGTCCGTCTGTCTGTCACCAGGCTGTATTTCATGAACTGTGATAGCTAGACAGTTGAAACCTTTGAGTATGTAAGTTGAAACACATGATTTTTTTCACAGATGATGTAATTCTTAGCTAGACAGTTGAAATTTTCACAGATGATATAATTCGGTTGCCGCTATAAGTACATTAAAAGCAGAATAAAATAAATATTTAAGTGGGGCTTCCATACACCAAACGCGTTTTATTTGACGTTTCGTACGAAACCTTTATTTCGCGAGTCTGACTTTTAATGTAATGTTTTAAATATTTCTTGTGTGCAATAAAAAATTGTTAAAAAAAAAAAAAAAAAATAAGTTTTACAGTAAATTTTGAACGTACTTTATATTATAGACATGTAGCGCAAGCAGGAACAATTGACAAGAAAGTATTCGAAACGTTATCGTACGAGAACAAGGCAAGCGGACTGTTTTTTTTTATTGCATAAATGAATAGTACTCTTAAATATGAGTAACTTCTCAGAAGAAACCGTATATCAAAAGTCAATATTTACAAAGGTACAGCGATTTGTATACAAAATTTTGCGAGTCTTTATACCAAAAATTTTTTTTTTGCGAAATTGGTAAACAAAACCTACATCATTAGTTTACTCACATCATATACAAAAACATTATGGTAAGTATGAACTTAAACGCACAAATATCGGAGATATTTACAAGTATATTCCTGCGGCCATATACTTCATATACCTACTACTTCATATACCTACAAGTGACGTCATTTGTAGGTCGACTTTAGTATGGAGCGTTTTTAGGAGACTCGCGAAATTTTTTATACAAATCGTTGTACCTTTGAAAATATTGACTTTTGATATACGGTTTCTTCTGAGAAGTTACTCATATTTAAGAGTAGTATTCATTTATGCAATAAAAAAAATAGTCCGATTGCCTATTGTAAAGCGTAATGGTACTTATTAAAATATAGATCACAACTAATCAATCTCTGCAAACATTTTTGGAATCCATCAATAAATGACTGATAAATTAGAGGGTGTGTTCTTTGTATGACGTAAGATACAACAAGAAGGGATTTTCGAAAATTCTACCCCTAAGGGAGTGAAGAAGTGGGGCGCAGTTTATCTCATTCGGGTCTGGTGATGTCACGATTACGCAACTTCAAAGTCCCATTACTTTTTATTTCTAGATATATTTTACTATTTTTTTCATGTGTTTGTTTTATTTTACTCTAATTATAAAAATTAATAAAAAACATTTTGGTAAACTTCCTCACTTCCTGTAAGCTCAATTAATTAACAAATACGTAATTATACCGAATTAAATGTGTGTAGGCGCTGTCATGAATTTCATATGATCACAATGGCTGTGTTCCCCGGAAAAAAGCGCTAGTGAGAGTTTGCTAGCGCTAAAGAAAAAAAAACAGATTATCGGCCAGGACACGATTGCTAACTTCAATACTGCTAACATAATCCGCCATTTTACTTATTTCATGCCAGCGGTCGCCATTTTGCTTACTTTTTTTGTTAGCGCTATTTTCCGCGGAACTCAGCCATTGCGATTACATTGCTGTCAATTATTCCTGCAAGCCTTGTAGATAAAATTATGTCATCATTTTCATCATTCTCACCCAAAGTAAATGTGACAAGATTGGGCTTTCCGATGGTAGCACCATTTGGTAAATGGTGTACCTACTAGATAGTAGGTTCTGATGTCCATGATGATGAGGGCGTTTAATACTTTTTCTGCCGTTAGGGGGCTGACCCAACGCTCACAGAGTGGCATTTGGTGGCGTTATAAGTGGTATCAAAAACGGTCAACAAGAATTTTCGATACCTACTTTTTCTGTCACCAGGCGGCGCTTGGTAGCACGACGGTCCTTGTCATGTCAAAAAGCTGTCAGATGTCACGAATTTAAAAACCCTCATTATATCATGGACAATATAGTCATCATAAATTTCTTAATAATACTGATTGAACCTAGTGTAACTCCACTTCAGATCATTCCACTAGGAGTACATAATATGTAAAGCGTTTTCAATTAAGCTAAAACATATCGATCCGTTTTTAGTGGGCACTCGGGTTTTATTATTAGTCTAGACGAGCCCAGGTGAGCGCTGAAAGCACCTAAAACTATCTTTTATTTACAATTTACATACACATACGAGTGATACATACAACGGTTTATATAAAACAGAATGGTAAAAAAAAGCCGAAAAATAAAATACCCTTTTAATTGATATTGAAATAGCTGAAAATTAAAATAGTTGATGAAAAAAAAAAATAGTTGGTTAGAATCATATCCAGGTAATAGTACCGTAGCGAAAGTTTTAATTCCTACATAATGAGATATTTTATACTCACAACCAGCTCCCATTAGTCCAGGGTTCCCGTCTTCTCCTCAGGGTCTCCGCAGACAGGATCCACACCAGTGCCGCCAAGAGGATGAGGAACCGAAACACCGTGCTTGACGCCATGGTAGAACACCAGAGTACTTGTCACATTTTAAGTCGTCACTTTTCCTACTATAATATTAAGGCTATAGTTATTCATTTAAAATTTAGGTATAAAATAAAGTGTCAAGCAGTGAGTGAGCTGATGATGATGATTTAGGGTTAAGAACACTCTCGATCATGTCAGCTTCCAAACAAAACAAACTAGATCAAAATTGGTTCATCCGTCTGGGAGCTACGATGCCACGGACAGACAGACAGACACACATACAGATATAGCAAACTTAGGTATAACACCCCTCTGTTGTCGTCGGGAGTTAAAAAGTAGTTACGCTGTCAAGTTTGCCTCTGGGAAATTGGAATATATTTATAGGCCTGTCAGTTTCAGTTGACGACATAAATGTAGGCTTATATTATATAGGAACTAGGAATATATTTTTGGGGCCTTTCAGTTGACGACTTACACTACGGCCGCTGTATCTTGACGAGTCTGAACATAGGCTCTGCGAACTTTAGCGCATGTACAACTCGTGAAGAAAACTGTTATTGTATTATTTTTATATACCTATATACTAATAAAATTTCCCTAATACAGTTGACCAATTAGTACAAATAAAATAAATACGAAAACACTTAAAAACAGTTATTGCGCGACCTTCTGCGCGAAGTTCAGACTCGCCAAGATACATCGGCTGTATTGTATATGTGGAGGACTTATAAGTAGATTGACAACTTATATAAGTCAAAGGCTAGTCGCATACATATACCATATTACTGGGGGTCGTTAATCGATTCACACCGCAAGGATTCGAACCGCGGTGTGAATCGCCCCAGCGCTGCTTCTAAAGGCGCCGATTCGGACCGCGGTCCGAATCCTCGCGGTGTGAAACGACGAACGACCCATTATTGGCAATAATATTTCTTGTGTGCGATATTCCCGTTTTTTTTATGTGTTGACTAGTATTGACAAATTTATTCTGTCAATAATATTGCGTGTGTTCGACTAGCCAATAAACTATTTGGTATGAATTTTTATTTCATAGCATCTAATTACTAAAATGCTCAGAATAATCATTCAAAATTGAAACTGGTATTTCATATAATATATGACATATAGACGGGTCGCGCTAGGCGTATTCGAGGTGGTAAGTGGAAAAAATTCTAAAGTCGCTGAATTTTTGTGTGTTGATAAAGTAGTCCCTGGGGAGCTTATCATTAAGTTTTGTGCCATTTCTGCCCACTGCGTTTTCAGCAATTCCATTATTTGTGGTTGATTTTTTTATACGGCTATAAAAGTGGCAATATTTATTTAAAGTTTAAAATATTAATGGTATCTCAACTGGGACAGCTTCCAGAGTATGGAGACTTAATTTGCGTCGTTTTCGTCCAGTAAAAAATGACTTAGGGTCATTTTTTGAAAACAGTACCGGCAAAAATTCTAAAGTGTGATAAACGACTATTTTCTGTTTAAGACCACTAAAATAGGCCTAATTCCAAATTTTGTGCCACATTAAGCGACTGCGATTCGAGAAATTAAGTTTTTTAGATTCCCTAAGCTAAAAGCGCTCCAAAAACACATAATCGTTAGATAAAGTTCACGTATTCAATATTATTAAGTCATAAAGAACCTATATTCCAAGTTTGTGCCTTTTTCATGGAGGGTTTAAATAATAAAATGCAAAAATAATATTATTATAATATGCGGTCGAAGTATTGTGGAATATTCGCACTACAACATACACATTACACATATACGTAAATGTGTGTGATAAAATGTCATTCATTCGACTACATTTCAAAATTTTTATATATTTCGCATTTTACAGCGATTACAAAATTTAAACTTGCTTTTGCCCGCAACTTTGTTTGCGTAGCACGAATGATGAAGCTGAATGTAATTGTCGCCTGATTTTATACAATACATAAATGCACATCATACTTATTGTATATATAGTATTATTTAATAAAAAATAAATAAATTATTTCAACGCTTGAATTTTATACGTAGGTTGCTGAATACATGTTTCTAATACTCGTGGTTAAGGACTTATTTATTAGGTTATTAATTGATTGTAATAATTTATATAATTAAATACATTTTACAAACCAACAAAATAATTTTTGTATATATTGTTATTCATCCCGTTGACAATTTTATATCTAGGGGCACGGCAGAGCCCCGCCAAGTCAAGCCTAGTGAAACATCAGAGCACTACGTACGAATGTGGACCGATCCTTGTACTGCTTTTCGATATATGTTTACTATGTTTAGCATTAATTTATAATAATGTTAGTCTTATAAAATAATTGATTTATAATACCTAACGTTAGTCTTAATTTAATTTGTAATTTTATTATAATTTTTAATTAGTATTATAAAAAGCATTAATTTGTTAAACTGGAAATAAAAGGTTTTTTATTTTTGAATTTTTATTTATTTATTATTGCTTGTTAGTTTTATGTTAAAACTAGCTGATGCCCGCATTTCCACCCGCGTAGGTACAGTAAGTAGTATTAGAGGCTATGATTTTTTTATCTTTAAGTTATTTTGTTTTTTGTATAACTGACCTTTCAATTATATCAATTTTAAACTTTGCTTGCCTTTTTGGGAACACTCCTTGACTTTTTATTTTTTTAAAGTCTCAGGTTACGCAGCCACGGAAAAATTAACCACAAATAATTCAGCAACATTAGAATTTTTCCACTTCCCACTAAAAAACAGCTAGCGCGATCCGTCTAATGAGTCAAAATGCATAGCTTGAGCGTTTCATTACTTCATGAGCTTTTGTATAAGGTACACCCCACACTAGCAATATTCGAGCGTCGTCGTTGTGCCAGAACATTGTGTTCTCTAACAGAAAAGCTATGAACAGTGACTAAAATATTTTTTATCTTAAGCCTATTTTCTACTTTACGAGTAGTGTAGTAAATTCAAGCTTTAAAGAGTTAGAGAACGTAGAGTGGAGTCAGAAGGTTCTAGACGAGATCTGAAGACATTTTTTATTGGCGAGTCATAATATTATGGTCTCGTCTTGGCATCGTTAAACATGAAATAAATTTAAAATTTAAATTATAAATTTCGCATTTAGAACATTATTACTTGTCAAGTTGTCACATAAATTGTCATTTCATTTTGTCGTATTAATATGAAACTTGGGCCCCTCCCCGCGTGGCGAGAGGCCCGCACCCCGTATTCGCCATTGATACATGATAAAAGTTGGTTTTTTACATTCTAATAAAAAAACCCGCGGATAAACATGGTTAAACTTATAGAAGGTGTTTTGTAACACCATAATCATCATACAGATATGAACTCTACTAACTAAAAGTTTCATTAGTAGTTTTTATAGCAAGTTTGAGGAAAAAAAACGGAATATCTTTATATGAAATTGCCGAATGTGGCACATTTTTCTTACAGACTCAGATATTAACACTCTGAACAGTTTTTTAAGATTTGTCAGACATTAGAATAGTTGTGGGTCTGGTGGGACCATGTTTTATATAGTAGCCGAATACCAGGAAACCCCTGGTTGGATACGACTCAAACTGCATATGTGCATCGGTTACTCTTTCCTTAATATCGTGAAAGTAAAATTTTTAGCTATAATTTACTTTTGGGCCAATATCCATGAAAGACACAAAAACCTAAATTGCTACAAACGCAGCCATCCAAAATGGCACAAAATCAAATTTTAGACTAAGAAGAAGGTCCGGAAACTATATGCAAAAAATAAAAGACTTTAGAATTTTTGCACCCTCAAAACTTATCCAGACCCGTCTAATAAAAGGAAATAGATAGATACATTTTAATTCATACAATTGTTATGACATTGATTTCAAAATATGTCGGCCATCATCCTCAGATTTGATTTTGGAACACAATGGCGGATCAAAAGCGTTACTAATTTCAACAAAAAGGGAACGTAAAGAGAATGTCGCTTAAACCCAATGCGACGGCACGATATTAAATATAAAGGACAGTTAGGAAAAAAATTGAAATAAAATGACTTATTAACACATTCTAAAGGAGATAAGAATAGAAACAAAATGGGGAAAACTAAAACATTAGACATTTTTGTAGTAGGATAATAGTTATTAAATAGCAGAATTTTATCAAATCTTAAGGAACCCTTAAACTATAAAGATAACATTAACCAACTACCTCTTCTTATTTTATAGAACCCCAAATACCTATTAAAACATCACAAATTTCCATGGAGGTGTAATAAAACCTCCATGGAAATTTCATTTATAATGATTTGAAATAGTGTTCTATGTAGGTACATGGAAAAAAACCCTATTTCAAAATTATTAATTAAAAAAATTTTAACACGTAGATAATAATACCTAAATAATTTTGGCGGAAACCTGACGACTTTGTATCGCAGAACACACTTTGGGAATTCCCGCCTTTGAGAGTATGATAATACCCAAATCCAAGGATTCAATGGAGAATGCCTAAGAGTAATATTATAATATAAGTTGTTATAAAGAAGGTATAAGTACTAAGTGTATTTACAGACATCAAAAGTAGAGCCGTTTGAATTTAAAACAATTAATAAAAATATTATCTATTTCATTCTATAATGACAGGTGACCTCTGTAGCTCTGTGGTTAGCGCGTCGGTGCGTAAGCCAGAGGTCGCGGATTCGAATCCCGCCAAGGCACCAAAAAATAAGTTTTCCATGCTCCGGGGTCATATGGATGTAATATAATAAAAAATCTAAAATATGTTAAATATAATTCCGTTGTCTGGTGGTACCAATATTGTAGTTTATGTATGGTACACAAGTTCTTCAGTTATTTAGCACGGGACCAGATTGACGCGTTGTGAAGCGTCCATAGATATTATTATGTAAAATACTTAAAAATAGAAAAGAACTTGAAACTAAAACAAAACGTACAATTCTAAAAACGTTTAAAACAACGTTTACCAACGGACACTATATCGAGTAGAACTTACGGAGTTACGTTTGATAGGTTTCCGTTAAATAGAATTCCTGTGGTGTGGGCGTACTATAAGGACTGAGACTATTAGCAAATTATTTTATATCCACACTAGACACCGAAGACATTCAACATTGACTAAAGCTTAAGTACCGTAAGCAAAATAAAAATATTTTTTTTATTGCAAAATTTAGGTGTTTGTGTGTGGTGATTGTAATTGTAATTTTTGCTAAGGGTTATACTAACTTTCACATTTAAAGTAGAGAGTAAGAGAGACAAAATAAAAATAAATTATAGATCCTGATGAGAATGATGATACTGATGAGTTACATCATTACATGAGTGCCAAAATGATTGTTCAAGCTCGATTCTAAAGCTTTTGTCTACTTGAGACTCTTGAAATAATTAAGCTGTGGCACATTAAATTTATAGTTGGTACCTACTACCTAATAACTTTATCAACATTCCCAAATATTTTAAATATTTAATTAAATTGTCATTAACGTGAAAATTATGACTAAGCATAAAAATTAAAAATGTAGTTTAAAACTTTTCCAAAGTCGATAAGTCCTCATTAAACTTGTTGTAAAAAAGCTCTGTGATAACATTGTATCAGAGAAAGGAAAGAAAACATGTTTCTCATCAAACCTGTGCAACAAATCAACACCTTAAAACTTTTCAACGCAACAAAAAGATAGATAAAACAAAACAATACAACACTTGGATATTTTAAATGTCAAAGTCATTAAACATACGTTATACTATAAAAAGTTCGATAAAACTTTTATCGATATCACAACACTAGTGAATACTATAGAATAGGGAAGTTCTTAAAAGTTTACATATCGATATTAGTAAAGAGCGCCTTGGAGCGACCGATCCGTAAGGCATTCCATACAGAACTGTTACTATTGTGTTGGATTGAAACTGGCTTTGCCTATCCCTACGTTTTCAGTTCTTTTTTGCTTGGCTTTATGGTGAAGCGGTCAAAAAAGAACAAGAAATTAGGTAGGTAAGTAAGTAAGAAGTATTGGATTGTGTCCAAATTGGTTCTGTCATGATTTTAATTTTTTGTGATCCATGTGCTTCCAGATGGCTTCCAGTAATTAAAACGTTGATTCTGCTAATTAAATCCTGCATGAGTTACGATCCAGTCCAGATAAATCATATATAGGTAATTAGGTACTAATATAATAAAAAGGAAAAGTTTGTTTAATTGTTTGCATTAAATAGACTCCGAAACTACAGGATCGATTTTGATGTTTGGTACAGATAGGTCTAATACCACGGGGAAGGACATCGGCTACTTTTTATCGCAGCAAAATATACGGCTACTGCGGGATTTCCTTTTGCGCGCACGAAGTCGCGTGCAACATCCAGTATCCGATAAATCCGAGTTAAAACTGCAAAATAGTATTCTCATAAACGTCAAACCAACGTCAAACTCCAAAAATCAGTTTATGATATATATCAAGACGATTCTTTTTTAATTCAATAAAAGTAAAATGAAAGTGTAAGTAAATTACGAGAATTGGGGTTCAGATTAAAATGTTTTAACACTTTACTTTTATTTAAGTTATTATTTGTTTAAGCGCTGATTTTTCAATCGTCCTTGTAACATAACTTTTTAGCCTAGGCAACAAGTGCCTTCTTGGTCAACTTTTTTCAGCAGTCTCCGAAAATTATGAATGAGGTATCATTCGATTCGGAATGGCATCTAGATGATTTTTGAAAAAAAAATAAGTTCCGCTTGCAAAAATTGCAAAATTTATTAACAAATAACTAAAAACAAAAAAGGGGGTTTAGTTTTTTGCAAATTTCTCAAAAACTAAAAAAAAAATTCAAATTTGAAAACAGATTCAAGAAGAGGAGGATATTTTCTAAAAGAAGTTGTAACTCCCGGGATTGTAGGACAAATATTTAATTTTTCCCAGAGGGTTGAAATTACGCCCGAAAACGGGTACTCCGGCTTTAGCAACCCACGCCCCCATTAATGATATTTATTCATTTAACTTATTAAATATGAAAATTAAAAATTGAAAAAATTCAGGCGCCTACAGGACAGATCAATAAACAATAATCCATTGTCAAAAAAATTTTATCGCGATTTTTCAATAAGTTATCCATTAATTAATTAACAATTTTTGTAGCATGAACATTAACATTGCAATTTGCAAGTGCGATATTTGTTAAACTATTAATCTGAGATATTTTTCCTTTCGTGGAGCTATTTCTCAAAGGTCTTAGAATAAATTCCCGTTGGAAAAATTAAAAAACTGTTGATTTTCGTTTTTTTATTAACAATTTACTAAGATGAAAAATTATAAATCTTTATTAAACATTGAAAAAAAAACATTTTTTTTAAATATTATTATTGATTTGTTTTCTTATGATCAGAAGCTACTTAAAAATGATTTTTAATATTTTTTATCTCCTTTTGTATAAATAATTGTTATAAACAAATGCGTTGTTTATGAAATATTTATTTTATTTTTATTTTTGGTAACATAATCTTTAACGATAATTATGATTTAAGAAAAAACCGTTTCTTAAAAACCAATTTTTAAGCTGAAAAACGCAGTTGTTGATTAACAATTATTTTCTCTCACTTCTAATTAATATTAAGGAACCATTTCCTTTTTTAAATCATTATTTATTTTTCTTTTTGATATAATATATAAAAATATGTTTTATTTAATTTTTCATTGTTTATGTAATAAACAATTTGTTACAAACAAATAAATTTTTACTTTTTTTTTTTCTTATTCTACTTATTATCACAAAAACAGACATGATTTTGTTTTGTTTTTTTATTTTATTTTTTTACTTTTTTTTAATTTTTAAATATAGTACGTTGTCCGTAATTTCGTCATTCTTACCTGGTTTTTCATCCTTAAAATTATGTCGAAAGATTAAAAACTATACATTTATAATGTAACGAAAAATAATGTGTTAAATTATAGGCAGCTTATTCACGTTGGAAGTCTATCAACATTTTACATTTTCACTAGTTTTATTACAATCTAACTGATTTTACAATTTTACGGTGATATATACACAGATTACTAAATAGTTACGTATTTAGAAACTAGTTTTTTTTTAAACTAACCTATATATAAAAGAAAGTCGTGTTAGTTACACTATTTATAATTCAAGAAGATTTGGCTGAAAAATGGTGGGAATCTTACTTATACTTTTTATCTCGTTCCCGTGGGACTCAAAACTCGAGAACGGCTGGACCGATTTGGCGCATGTTGGTCTTGAAACAATTGCGGACATTCATGGAAGGTTTAAACGGTGAGAAATATTAGAAATATTGGAAAAGGAAGTAGGTGTAGTAATTTATTTATTCCAGTTCATATTTAAGACAGAACAATGTGTGTCGGGACAGTTTGTTAGATATTTTTAGGTATTAGCATTTAGGTACTGTCAAGACCCAAATGAAATGACGAAATCCATCATCGAACATCCTACTGCCAGGTCAGAGGGCAGGAGAAACCTCCAGGAAACTGTTTACAGCTGACCTGCTCACCTGTAAACCCACGGCCAGACTACAGGTTAATTAAAACTCAAGTAACTATACTGCTGACGAGCTTGTAAAGATTTAACGGTTCCCTGAAACGATGATTAGATTTACGGTCGAGGAATGAATGAAAGTGCCAAATTTTATGAGAGGAATGTATACGATAATAATACATTATCTGAGGTAGTATATTATGTTGTAGTTATTTTTATAAAATTTACATAAAATGTTTCTAAAAATATTAGCTAACTGCACACCCGCGAGTAGGTAGAGCGTAGAATGTAGAGCACAGAGTAGAAAATATACATTATTATTATAATATTAATTATTATTATACTTGATATTAAATTATTAACCCTTTGATAACTTTATGATTTATAATAATCTTATTATTACAAATTAATACGTTCATCAGAGAAACAGATTTCATAAAAAGAACCAAAAAAATCCAAATTTGAAAATTTTGACGTCCACTTCAACGGCCCAAAAATTTTCCACACAATCTTGGACACACCGCGATGTATGCTTGTAGTAGTGCAATCAAATAGAAAACTAAATGATGTAGCTGATGATGTAAATGATTTTTGTTTTCGAACTTCGTCGTCGTAATTTACGCTGGCAACTTGGCTAAAAGCTGATAATAGAATGTAGAGTCTGACGGGCTGAGTGTATACTATACGTCTATACTGTATAGTCACTATAGTATAGTGTCGTACTCATAGGTCGTACTGGGCAAGTGTTTGTCCGGCTTGTACACACTTTGTTCTGTTTTGTATATAAATAAATACGACAATGAGGGCCGTACTCTATGATACATTCATAATATTTATTATTCCTATATTTTTCTTTTATTTCATTTTAAGAAATAATTACATACTGATTCTAATTTCTAATAGGTACATGCTCAGATCAAATAAAAAGTATAGATGGACTTCTACGAACAACATAGTGAAGCCGGTTTTTTATGCATTGTGTGCGTGAGCCGGTGTTGCCATACTAAATTTTCATTACCATATGTTGGCTAAACTTTCGAATAACATCCCACATTTGTACTATTCATTGGTTTATGGTAATTTTACCGCTTAAAGTTCTTTTACTGTCGCAGTAATTTCGCTAATTTTCAAAATTATAAGATCCGTAGTTTTCGAGATAACAATATAATAAATTTTCGAAAATTGTATAGGAATTCGGCCATGTTAACGTTTCTGTGATATTTATGTTTCGTTTTCCATAGCTTTATGTCAAAAAACTTTGCAGAGCCCTATTTTACGTAAAAGTTGTAACACGGCCTCACAAAAACCTGGCGCGAAATAACGTTGTCACAACTCTCCCCAACTATGGAATTCTAAAAATGGGTTAGATTAGAATATTTTTATTGCGTTCAAAACGTCTTTAATAATAAAAAAAAAACAGAAAGTGATAATTATGTTTATTATTTACTTATAGATAAATTTAGATAAAGGGTAGGTAAAGATGAAAAGTTTCGATTTAGGTGTACCAATACATAATATTATGGTAAGTAATAGGGTAGTTAATATACGGTCACCAGTCACAAGTCAGTGTACAACTTGCCTATTTTTTGGTAGCATAATATGCTTGTGTTATTTCAGAAAAAATCTAAATCATTATATGTGTCCATATAAATTTCAAGGAGTTCCCTCGATTCCTCATGGATCCCCCATCATCAAGTTTCCACTTTAGTGACTAAAAGACCAATTTCGAATTTATACCCTTTACAGCAATAAAATAATTTTGTTAATAGGTCCATAAACGACAGAGTAATATTCAAAGATCTCCGTGTTGGTGTAAAATACTATAAGAAGTACCTTTTACATCATCAAAATGTGATGACGTATGGTGTGATTGTGGTGGTGATGATGATGATTACTTTAATTGACAAGGTGGCATATGCTTGCAGTTCTTTAAAAAACGCCGAAATGCCCAAACATGTATCTATAAGGAGTCAGGAGTTCTGTTCTGCACTTTTGGATCCAGAGTATAACTTGGAGCAAAATCTTACTTTTTGGTAGCATATGCTTTCTGACATAAAGTGACATTTGTAACTTATGTCACTTTTTGTCGAAAATTCAATAAAAATGTGACTTCTGTGTGAAATAAAGTATTTTAAATATATTTTGCGACAATTGTATTGCAAAATAAATAGATGTGCATATAAATTTATGTAGTAATGTATGGAATTACCTAATTAATGTCCATTGTATTTTTGTATAGGAAACGAACCACCTTAACGAGCAAAAAAAACAGTAAAAAAATCAATTCGATTTTGTATGGGAGACTTTTTTTATTACAATTTTACAATTTATTTTTAAAGAGAATATGCAACTCAAAATGAGTGACAGAAGGTAGCAACAAAAATCACATAATATGTCGGGAGACAGCTAATAAAATATTTTTTTTATTTAATAATACAAACATTAAAAAATATTTCTTTTTATTAATTTAATAACAACGGGTAAGTAGTTCAGTAAATGTTTTTAGATAGAAACTTTCAATGTGATTAATTTTTACAAGAGCAGTTTGTTTGCATTAGTGATCACAGGGGACATAAAAAAGTCTACAGGGATAATTTAAAGTGTAGTAAATAAATTTCAACTTTCTAGCGCTATGATAAAATGCAGCGCTGCGTCATTTCGTGTCTCGGTGTGAACTGATTCTTAGGTGATGCAGAGATTGATTTCTTATGTTTACGTGAATATTGTTCATTGTTTTAAACACTTACGGATTTTGTCGCGGTGCACTTTTCTTTTTCCCGACGTTTCGGCTACTTTCCAGCACGTCGTCGAAACGTCGGGAAAAAGAAAAGTGCACCGCAACAAAATCCGTAAGTGTTTAAAACAATAATGCAGTGATGTTTCTTTTTTTTTTATTTTAGAATCCGTCCCTGTGGTAGGTACACGCAAGTGCACTTGGGTGCTGGGACGAGCGGCCGGAGGCGTTGTGATTACATTTATCCTCTTGTAGTAAAATATTGTTTTATAAACTCCATAATGATTACGAAACGACACAAGTATTTATTACAAGATTAGGTATATACAATGACGTGAAAAGTTGGCAAAAGCTAGCAGAATAGATTTGTCTAATTAAAAGCTAGATCGAATTTAGCTAGAGTCTAAAATAAATTTTAGTGACACCTTTTTCCAACAATTTAAGAAACGCCACCTATTATTTTAATTTTGTACTACAATAATCACCTGTTTACATATATTTCTACTACTCGCCGCTAGATGTCACTACGCAAATAGCTTCGTATTTCGCTTACAAGATGGCGTTAAATAAATAAAGGTTTTGTCTTATTCATTAGAATAGTTTTTCTTTTTGATACTAGATGGCAAATCAGATCTTGATACCAAATAATGTTAACTTTTTATTCTAGACTGTTTAGTACTTAGGCCACTATACAATAAGTTTAATCTGAGCTAGACTGTTAAATAAATAAAAACATGAATTTACTACGTACATAATTGTACGATAAATAAAAAATAAAAAGATTGCGACAGATTTTTCACAATAGGTATTATGTGAGTAGGTTACAATATTATGTGATTAAGTATCGAAAATGACATTTCATATAATCTAAAATATTGATCCTTACAGTATTAAAAACTGTAACAAGTAAGATAGTTTTCCAATAAAAATCTTATAATTCATAATAAAAGCGTGTTTAAGCCAAAGACAGCCAAAATTATATTACACTTGGCGACCAAGTAAACTTGTTTAAAGTGTTTACATTGAGCTTACCATATGGGTAGTGTGCTGCTGCAGGTATGCGGGAAAAAATGGGTACAAAAACTTACCTCCGGCGAGCCTGCGTACTGTCTAGGGAACAAAAAGTTACTATTGAATCATACAGACTGGGTAACAAAACACCTTGCTTCAAGTTTCAACTTTCACAAAAATATTCGATATATTTTTATACATCATTTTAATCTATACTACTTAATATTATAAAGCTGAAGAGTTTTGTTTGTTTGTTTGTTTGAACGCGCTAATCTCAGGAACAACTGGTTCGAATTGAAAAATTCTTTTTGTGTTGGATAGTCCATTTATCGAGGAAGGCTTTAGGCTATAAAGCATCATGCTAAGCTCAATATGAACGGAGCACCAATCAAGAATGTTTGAAAGTCGGTTTTTTTTTCCTTTTGAGAGCTTTCGCTGCGTACGCTGCGGAAACTGTTTAAGTTTCGCTAAAATTATTTATGACAGAATTATTCCCCTTTAAAAGTACTGTATATTATGTCTATCTTTTAAGGTTGGCTCACAATAACCTTTTTATGCTAACCAAATTTGTTCTAAAATTAACCATTATTTGTGAGGGTGTTTTCATAAAGATGATAATATTAATCCTTATCCAAATTAATACGGCATTCATTACAAGCATTTAATGTAGAAGAAATTTGCCGTTTACATCATTTGACTTCAATGAGTATTTTTGAAGATATCGCAGTAATAAAATAATCAAGCGCGCAATATGATGTGCGGCGCGCTGCGGGCAGAAGCGCTTCTCCTTTTTACCCGACTGCGCGACGCAAAGGAGTGGTGATGTGTTTATCAGCCTATGTATGTATGTATGTATGTATGTATGTATGTATGTATGTATGTATGTATGTATGTATGTATGTATGTATGTTTGTATGTTCCTTTGAAGCACTATACAGACCAAACGCCTGGGCCGATTTTTATGATTCATACGTCAATCGATTCATCTTAGTCCGACATCCGGCGAGTGTCACTAAGGACATGACGTTAGTGAAAATTCAATATGGCGCCTACTGGACGCCATATTGTGAAAATGAAAAAAATGAAAGTCAACAAACTATATCAAGATTCAAGTGGGGGTATCGTTGAATAGGTATTTAAAAATTATTTCAATTTGACTGACTGTTTAGGATCTAGGGTAAATACGCTAAATGTCGGCCACTTACGGATTTTCTAACTTTAGATCGCTCCGGATCCATCAGTTTGAAACGAAAGCATAGCTTGTTATACGGTTTTAGACAGGTTGATAAATCTATTTTATATTTATAGGCATATGGTTGACTTCTCTACTAAAGGGAAATAGTATTAAGGTTTAAATGCGTCGGAAACGAAAAAACCTTAAAGTCGGCCGTTCACGGCCCAATGGTCGGTCGCGTTTTTCCCAAATGTCGGCCGGGTATAGCGTGTAACCTCTTATAATATTATTAAATTATAATAATACATAATTCAATTTTGAGACAGCAAGTTTGATAAATAAATAAAAAAATGACTACCCAGTATCTACACAAACAATGAAAAATACAAAAATGATCAGCCTGTACAGTAGCATTCGATTCTTAGGCTGGCCGACATTACGATCTTTATTATTTCCAAAGTCGGCCCCTGTTTTGTATAGCTTATTTCTCGAGATTCAGCTAATACCACCCCGGCCGGTATTTAGCGATTGAACGTAAAATATATTTATTAACATAAAAGCGTTACAAATTTTACTATTAAAACAATAGAATTCGTAGTATTGATCTTTATAAAACATACTGCATTTACCTTAAGTCGGCCCCGGCCGAGATTCCGATTTTCAGTCGAAACTGGTATTCTAATGACGGCCCCCTATTTTTCCCTAAAACCAATACGCAAAACGTTGAAAAAACTATGTCAAAATATAGTAAAAATACCTTTTTAATGATAGCAAAGCTGAAAACCAAAAAAAGAAATGTCTTACCGTTGTAATATCAATCCCCGAATCGTGGGTATTCACAGCAAGTAAGCTTCAATGCTTCAACGGCGCTATCGCTACTAACGCTCAGCGTGCGAAGAGCAAGTGACGTAATCGGATAGTAACGGTTTGCACTTAAAGAGTATGAACTAAGCTTGCAATTTCAGTGGCAAAATTACCACTCAATTACCTTTTGAATGAATGCAAGGTGAAAATGTGCAGACGGCCGAGGATTGGAGGGGGGCCGACGTTTGGCGTATTTACCCTATATCGATTTAAAGTTTCGTAACAACCATTCTCACATATAGGTTTTTAGATAGTCTACTGTCTAAAAACCTATATGTTAATGAAAGTATCATCGTATTTTTGCTTTAAATCGACCAAACGTGTGTTCAGTGTTGGTTAAACTAAAAAATCTAAAATAAAATAAATAGGTAATTAAAAAAATAAAGTTACATAAATGTTGTAAAGTCGAGACAAAAATATTCGTAACTATTATCGTTATAATAATAATAATAAGCCCGCAGGGCAGCTTGTGGCGAGCTGTTGGGGAGTAGCGACCCCACGCACCCGAGTGCTCCAAGGGGAAGGCCCTGTTCTCCATCTCCGGCTTGCCTTCACCGGCCGGCCGGAGTGAACACTGACGGAGAACAGCCCCTACCTCTGGCTTGCCTTAACCGGCCGGTCAGAGTGGAGTCGCGAGAGCTTCGGCTCGGAGGGAGGATGTGAAGCGTAAGTGGCGAGTGGGCGACGTGATGGGACCCTCTGAGGGTGCAAATGATCGTCGTTTAAAGTCCAGCGACACCTCTCCTGCCTCAAGCCGCTCTGTAAATGTTGCCGCCTTGGTGCACCGTGCGTGCGACCATTTTAAGGGGCCCATTTCAATGAGTTGGCGAGTCACCGTCTGCCAACTTTATAATACATGTTACCACATCGTATCGGCAGGCGCCATAGTCCTCCCATAGTTCCCGGTAACCAGTCCACTAGCATCTCACCACCATAGCCCAGTATCATTTCTAGTATCCATTTCCTGCAATAGTCCAACACTATCCGGTGGCTCTCCTTGGGCGCACTCTCATAGTGCGTACAGGGAGAGTCACCGGCTAGTGTCACATTACATTTAGATTAAAATTGTGTAATAGGGCCTTTGCGTGTTGGCTTCGGCCCCACGCATGCCTTCCAAAGGTCCGGGATTTAATTGCCCGTGAGCAAGGAATGCATTGAACAATAATAATAATAATAATATGATTATTTTATTGAACTAAAGTTAAAAACATAAGCTACTAGCGGACCCGACAGACGTCCTGTAATAGTGTTTAATACAAAAATTTGAAACTATTTATATAATATTAAAAACATCATCAATTAGTTTGTATTTTACTGTCGTATATGTAGCAATTAAGTTAACTAGGGTAAATACGCTAAATGTCGGCCACTTACGGATTTTCTAACTTTAGATCGCTCCAGATCCATCAGATTGCAACGTAAGCATAGCTTGTTATACGGTTTTAGACAGGTTGATAAATCTATTTTATATTTATAGGCACATGGTTGACTTTTCTACTAAACGGAAAAAGTATTAAGGTTTAAATGCGTCGAAAACGAAAAAACCTTCAACTCGGCCGTTCACGGCTCAATGGTCGGTCGCGTTTTTCCCAAATGTCGGCCGGACATAGCCTGTAACCTCTTGTAATATTATTAAATTATAATAATACATAATTACATTTTGAGACAGCAAGTTTGATAAATAAATTAAAAAATGACTACCCAGTACCTACACAAACAATGAAAAATACAAAAATGATCAGCCTGTACAGTAGCATTCGATTCTTAGGCTGGCCGACATTACGATCTTTAATATTTCCAAAGTCGGCCCCTGTTTCGTATGGCTTATTTCTCGAGATTCAGCTAATACCACCCCGGCCGGTATTTAGCGATTGAACGTAAAATATATTTATTAACATAAAAGCGTTACAAATTTTACTATTAAAACAATAGAATTCGTAGTATTGATCTTTATAAAACATACTGCATTTACCTTAAGTCGGCCCCGGCCGAGATTCCGATTTTCAGTCGAAACTGGTATTCTAATGACGGCCCCCTATTTTTCCCTAAAACCAATACGCAAAACGTTGAAAAAACTATGTCAAAATATAGTAAAAATACCTTTTTAATGATAGCAAAGCTGAAAACCAAAAAAAGAAATGTCTTACCGTTGTAATATCAATCCCCGAATCGTGGGTATTCACAGCAAGTAAGCTTCAATGCTTCAACGGCGCTATCGCTACTAACGCTCAGCGTGCGAAGAGCAAGTGACGTAATCGGATAGTAACGGTTTGCACTTAAAGAGTATGAACTAAGCTTGCAATTTCAGTGGCAAAATTACCACTCAATTACCTTTTGAATGAATGCAAGGTGAAAATGTGCAGACGGCCGAGGATTGGAAGGGGGCCGACGTTTGGCGTATTTACCCTACATAATATAATGTACGCATTTTGAACATAATAATATTTTTTGTTAAATTTTGCTAATTATCATAATTGTCTCGAACCTTTTTGTTTATAACTAACAATAGGAATAGTGCGTTCCTAAATACAGTAAAGCAAAAAAAAAGAGAAAGTTGTAAAAGGATATTATTATGAATTATATTACGATGCAAATCCTTCTCATTTTTTAAAGAAATCGACTTACAACTAAAAGGTGCTGACTTGAATAAAAGAGAAAGTTATAATAACTTTAAAATGGAACTGTGAAATAAAAAAACGAATGAATGTAATAGGTACATTTTTTTTCATAATATGTATAATATTTTATTTTATGTCAAACAAAATGTTATAATTATTTAAATACAGTATACACTGTTTTAATTATAACACTAGTATTTGTAGGTTGGTACTTGGTATTTGGAAGTATTTAGTGGTTTTTTTTGTAGTACTTTCATTGTAAACTGTATAATGAAATATTAGAAATAAAAAACTTAATAATCGCTCAGTAGGTAAATAGTAGAATTTGAAAGTAGGCTACCTAGTGGATAGCTAGTAGTTACCTAGTGCATAAATATGAAATACTGGATAAATATGAAGGACTGCCAACCGTCCTGTTTTCCCAGGACATGTCCTGGTTTTTGCAGTGTCCTGGACTGTCCTGGATAGTTTTAAAGCAGCGTCCTGAGTTTTAAAAGCGCTCTGATAAGGTAATGTTATGTGCTGGCTATCGCCTTCTTTCTACCTAAAACAGATTTACTAATAAAGTTTACAGGCTTGAGCACGGAATTTATATTCCGTGGGCTTGAGGCTACAGGGGGTAAAAACCAACCGACAGTATACTGGAGCCGGAGGGTGTACCATTTTTTATCCATATTTTTATTAAAAAGACCTTATTTTAACAATTATTTCAAAACTAAGGATAAGGAGTTAAGAGTTATTTATGAGTTATGACGTAGATCAGCCATCTTGATTTCACCATACCTCAAATGTGAAAATGCCCCAAATTACCCCAAAAGAGGTGGTGGAGATACCCTATTTAAGTGCGGACAGTTTTGGCCTCGACATGCCTGATGCCTCGTCTATGATATTATTTTGAACGATTTATTATTTTACATCCTACCTACTTCCTATCCTACTAATATTATAAATGTGAAAGTTTGTGAGGATGTATGGATGGATGGATGGACCTATGGATGAATGGATGGATGTTTGTTACTCTTTCACGGAAAGACTACTGAACGGATTGATCTTCAAAATTGATGAAATTTGGTATCTTAGTAGTTTATACTCTGGATTAAAACATAGGCTACTTTTTATCCCGATAAAATACAGTGTTCCCGAGGGATACTGTATTAACGCGGGCGGAGCCGCGGGCAACAGCTAGTTACAAATAAAATTCCATCGTGGTCTACGATAGGAAAAATTAATTAATTCCAATTTCAAAAATATTTTCCTATTGAAAAATAACGTTTCAAAAACCGAACGAGTCAAGTGGAACGGGGAGTCCTGCACGCACCATGCACACATGCGCACACAGCTGATTTACATTCCATGTTTATTCTGTCTGTGGTACGCCAAATTGATTCCTATCCTTTCATATTAGATATCAAAATCGCTTGGAGCTCTATTAAACGTTCGTTGAGGAATTTCATTTAACACGGCAAAGCGTTTTCAACTTAATCGCCTAGTATGAAGGCTTATTTTACTATAATATCTAAAATTGTAATGTATTACTTGGTTTTTTATGCGTATACTAAATTAAACTTTAATATGTATCAAATAAAGCCTGTTTTCGTTTATTTTATTTTTGTTACCTTTGTGTATTTACGCATTTGCTTACTTTGTTGTACATTTACCTGTGTATAAAACATGGCCGCTAGTATAATTTTTAATGTGATACTTAAATTAATTATTAGTCCTGTAAGTTATAACCTGTTAATCAGTTTTTTTCTATATATCAATATTCATTTTAATTAAGTACCATTGAATACTTTTCTGATTAGGTACGTAAGTATACCTGTATTTCATAAAAAATTAAACCAAACCACGGAATCGTAATGACTAATTGAACAGTTAACATAGGTAATTAGGTACTTAATATATGTACTTATAATAAATTATAATAAATTATTTTAAGTTTACTGTGGTAATAGTGTTTTTATATCTCGGCTTCATAGTACACTACGGCCGCTGTATCTTGACGGGTCTGAACCTGAACATAGGCTCTGCGAACTTTAGCGCATGTACAACTCGTGAAGAAAACTGTTATTGTATTATTTTTATATACCTATGTACTAATAAAATTTCCCTAATACAGTTGACCAATTAATACAAATAAAATAAATACGAAAACACTTAGAAACAGCTAATGCGCAACCTTCTGCGCGAAGTTCAGACTCGCCAAGATACATCGGCCGTATTGTAATTAATAAAACCGGCCAAGTACGAGTCGGACTCGCGTACAATGGGTTCCGTACCAATACCTATACAACTTTAGCACAAAACGGCAATAATCACATTGTATCATCGTTCTTATACTTACTTAACATACTTTGCCACGTTTAAATAGAAATTAGGTACCTAATCAAAAGCTTTTAAATGATAAATTAATAAAAATAATAAATAATTTACAGATGGAGTTAGGTAGTTAAGGTACCTACTAGGTAATAGGTATAAGAAAGAGACGGCAGATGTCGGGTTGACCGCAATTTTCGGTCAATAATAGTTTTCGTTTTTGGTATAGGTAATATTCATTTACTCATTAGTTTCAAAACTTAAAATATACTCTACGTTTCAAAATTATAGATTTTGGTTTTCCTTATTGATTTCCTTATGGCTTATACCTTAAAGTTAAAGTAACTTACTTTACATACCTACCAAAAAACTTATAACGGGTGTTACTCATTAGTCTAGGAGCTAAACGCAATTTTTTTATTTAACACTATCAAAAATGATTTTATTTTGTTTAGTTTACACTCAGATGTTTACATAGATAACGAAATCCATTATTAATCATTAACCGAAAAACAAGTCCAAATTGGTTAGTGAGTTAGTGATAATACTTTTTTACGTTTCTTAATATTTTCTAAAAGTCTGATAAATAATTATTTTTGTATAATCAAGTCTTTTTCCTCAAGCCTCGTTTTGAATGTTTTGATATTCTCAAATTCCACGATTCATTTTGAGCCGATTGAATTCGAATTTCGAATATCATATTCAGAACGACGGCAACCGGTTGCCCTTGTAATAGTTGGCCGATGTTATCAAGCGACCAGACTAAGATGATCGGTGTCACAGTCTCGTGTTCTCTTTATTCCGTTGCGATAAGGACGGCCGGGAATCGTAACACAGGTCTACCTAGAGTGGACGTAAGTAGTCGGCAAGTGCAGCGCGAACGAAAATATACGGCGCGCTGACTTGTTTTGCCGCCTTATCACTATCGTCAAAGATTGTCTAAGCAAAGGTGACTTTGTTTTCGTACCTATTAGTATGAAGACTCTGATATTGTAGTCTATAATTGTAGCAAGCTTTTAAACTTAATATCTGAAAACATTAAAGAGCCGTTTTCAAAACCATTTATTATAATATTACCTTATTTTTTTTTTAACTTAAATAATATTATTATCAGAATCGCTGTTAAATATTTAATTTAATACCTAGTTCGTGTAACTCAAAATAAACATCTTAGAGATAATATTTAAAAGTTAATTATAAACGAAAAGTTTTATTGTAACTACTGATTTTCAAATTAATAGGAAATTGGAAATATGGTGACAAACGTTCTCATGTAATATTAACGTGCTATCGGCATAGATGTATATATTAGGAGGCATGTTGAGGCAAAAAGTGTGTCCAGTTAAATGGGTTTTGAGGTTTTTGGAGCCATTTTGACATTTGACGTATGGTTAAAACAAGATGGTTAACAACTGAAGTGTGGTGAAAATCAAGGTGGCGTATTTTTTATTGTTTAAATATGTGTACTATCAAATGTACGTCACAGCCTATCTTGAGTTTTGAAATCTTTGGCTAGAGGTGAAAAACATAATGCGTCACGTCGCTTCGACTCTGCGCCAATATTAGTTGAGCCTCACAATCTTATGCCTGTAAAAATATATTTATTGATAAATTTAACTTATTATAAGTAAGAATGAATCAAAGAATATCTCTGTTAATCTGTATTGTCTATGAAACGGGCGTAAAGCGGAGCGAGGGACGAAGGCGGGCTCTCGGCCCGCCAACTTAAAAATGCCGCCGCAGAGCCTCCGAATCGATACGGCGCGCGTCACGTGCTGGCGGCCGCGACCAATAGCGAGCGAGCGGCGCGCGGGGGGCAGCGCCCCTCCGCCAGTGCATCGCAGAGCGCCGAGCGGGACGCACGCTCTTCGTTGCGACGCTCGATTTCACCGAAAACCGGTCCGATAACAACCCGTGTCATGTTATAGTGTAGTGCGATGAGTGCGTGGACGGAGGAAGTGTTATCCTGGCATGAGGAGCGCCTCGGTCTCACTGAATTGCCGACTACGACGAGGCGAAAAAACAGAACCGCACCGTATAGAATACACAGACCGCATCTGTCTACGTCTCACGTGCCCGAACCCGTCCCGGAGCCTCAGGGAACGCACATTTCTAGACTATATCCGGAACTCTTAGCTTTAATATTTGAAAAATTACCAGTGCGTGACAAGGGGAGGGCGGCTCAAGTCTGCCGCACTTGGAGAGATGCAGCGGACCGTAGATCAGTTTGGCGCGGAGTGGAAGCGGCGTTACATTTGAGAAGACCGGCGCCAGTCCTGTTTTCTTCGTTAGCTAGAAGAGGTGTGCGGAGGCTTCAGGTGCTATCTCTGAGGCGGGGCTTAAGAGATGCTGTCGCGTCGCTACCGGGCCTCGAGTCACTGTCACTAAGCGGCTGTTACAGTGTAACGGATGCAGCACTGGCAAGTGCGTTCGCTTCTGAACTTCCAGCTCTTAAAAGGCTAGATTTATCTCTGTGTAAACAAGTAACAGACTCATCTCTAGGAAGAATAGCTCAATCATTAAAAAACTTGGAAGAATTGGAGCTCGGCGGCTGTTGTAACGTGACTGACACTGGTCTTTTGTTAATAGCGTGGGGTTTGAGAAAACTACGTCGACTAAACTTGAGATCCTGTTGGCATGTAAATGATGATGGAATAGCTCACTTGTGTGGAGGAGGAGAAGCAAGAGGAACTCCAGAATTAGAATATTTAGGCCTCCAAGATTGCCAAAGGCTCACAGATGAAGCTCTGAAGCATGCAGCAACCGGTCTTCCTAAACTCAAATCCATAAACCTTTCCTTTTGCGTTGCCGTTACAGATGCAGGTCTTAGGCATTTAGCAAAACTTCCACATTTAGAAGATGTTAATTTGAGAGCGTGCGACGGAGTTTCTGATGCTGGAGTAGCGCATATAGCCGAAAGCGGAAGGTTGAGATCTCTGGATGTGTCTTTCTGCGATAAAGTAGGCGATGAAGCTCTTCTGCACGCCACCTTAGGCCTGTCAGGACTCAGGTCGCTATCACTCAGTGCTTGCCGGTTAACGGATGAAGGTTTAGAGAGGGTGGCCAGGTTATCGCAGCTAGAAACGCTAAATATAGGCCAATGTACGCGGGTCACGGATAGAGGATTGCGTGCGCTGGGCGAGGGCTTGCAGAATTTGAAGGCAATAGATCTATACGGATGTACGTGTATTACCCCGCAGGGCTTGGACCATATCGTGAAGTTGCCACGGCTCAGTGTGCTCAACCTCGGCCTGTGGCATGTGCGGTGACCACACACACACTAGTCTGTGTCTCGTTTCGCGTGTGTTAGTGCGACGGCCATGTTTAAACGAAGGAACCGCCAAGGTTGTATTGGACAGCGAATATAAAATTAACCAATTTTAAGATATTTGATTGTAGTTAGGATCCGGGGTTACTCTCCTGTTCGGTTTCATTCTGTGTTATCGATGACTAAATTGTTATGATGTTGTTGTATTGTAAATGGTAATATTCCGTTGGTCCATGTTGAATTTGAGGCGAGTCTCCCCGATGCCTAGTCGCTGATGAAAATCGAAATTTGTTTGTTTTCGTTTGTCCCATATTTCAATTTGTTTTCTTTCCGTTACTTGTTTTGCCTTATACGGAAAACAAACAAGTTTCAAATTTCATTATAATCGCTCCATTAGTTAGTTTAGGCATTCTTCAAATTGGTATTTTTAATTCGATCTAATGTGATATCTGTGATTTGTTAGCGAATTTGACTGTTTCGTTTTTTAACAGTTATGTAAACTTAGTTTAAGTATTGAATAACAAATTTTGTTTTCTACTTTTTTTACTTAGGTAACTTTTTTTATTTGAACTTCCACTTTGCAGTTATTTTTTTGGTAAAGTTGTAAAAGTCCTTTGAGAGTATTTTTTTGGAAATGCAGTTATTTTAACTTACTAGTTCGTTGTAGCTCACTAAAACTAATTTCAAATTTTAGAAAACTAACTTGTGTTAAATATAAGTTTATAAAAATATCTAAGCAAATTACAGTACAGCTACTAAGTTTTTCATTCGCAAAAATTATGTTTACCGAAATAAGAACTACAATAAGGTACAATAACTGCTGTAGCTTGTAAATTTAAAAGTAATAATGTTAACAAAAAGACAAAGGAGCTAATAAATGGAATATAAGCTTTTGTTTGATTTTGTTTCTTAATAATTATGTTTTTTTCTTAGTATTTTTTATATTAATTCCTGGTTACTGTTAATCATCTGTTACTAGGATTAGTTTAAAATTGTCTGTATTCATAATTACCTATATCGTAATGGATTTTTAGGGTAATATGTTCTACTATAACGAACACGAAAGCATATAAACATTTTTTATGAGATTATATTAACAGGATTTCACTTCTAAGTTTGTAGTATAAAAATTCATTGCGAAACCATTTCATACATTAACAACCAAAAACAATCAATGAGCTACAAAGTTGGTTGTGAAATGTGACGCATATATTCAACGAAGTCTGCTTTATGAAGAGATAGGAAAATTACCTCTCAAGACAATTCGTTTTATGAGCTTGTTTCTGGGCTCAAAGTATATGAGGCATCTTGTCTACATTTTGAAATACTTACATACTGTAGGTATTGAATTTACTTTTATTAGTTAATTTTTGTTATTTCGATAAAATTAAAATATGTACCAACACGTTCAGAAAATATGTATGTTGAGTATTCAGAATGAATAAAAATATAGTATCAAAGTAGTATGTATTACTAATTACTATCGATCAAATGCATTGTGTGTAGTTTTATTTCATTCCGCGTATACACAGGGCTTAAGCAACAGCTGCTGGCTAATGTTAGTTGTCTAGTGCTGTCCAGTTCTAGTACTAATGTTAGCCTTAGAAGTGTCTTAATGTAGATTGCAGGTTACTTACAATGGAGAATGTTACTAGATATGTAAAATCACTTGATACTTTGTTACAGTAAAGCAATTATGTATACAGATACACTAGTTTTCGTTTTGTTCAATAAAATTCGCTGGTATTCGCGCCATACTACGCAGTACGCACCGCTTAGTCGCAACTTGCAAGTTACTGTCTGAGACACTTTAAAACTGAAAAAATTCACACTAAAAATAAAAAATAAACATATGGAAATATCTTCCACAGGTATTTTTTAGTCTTCATGAAGAATACAGCAAGCTTGCAATTATAAATTTAGTAAACATTCTCCATTATGGACTCTGTACGCCTTAATTCCATTTTTGTTGCATTTTAATATTTGCCTATGTTACAGAAGATATAAAAATTTAAATGCATCTGATAAGCACCTAACATAATGACTACCGATATCAAAAATCTTAATACTACGATGCCAAAGTAATACGAAAAAATCTTCCAATTGTTTTTGTTTTATCTTGTAAAAATAGTCACATTCAATTTAAAGAATAAAATAGGTTAAATATTTTAATGACTTTTTTTCTATAATAATCTTGGCATCTCGCCAATGCTAATTTTTTTATAAATGTTTGATTATCAAAGATCTCATTCTGTACGTAATTTTAATCTGTTTTGAATTGTAAGCATAAGGTCGAATTAAAAATGAAACTTAGATATTATGATTAAGTTGTTTTTGTACAAAAACTTTGTAATATAGATACTTATAACATATTAAAAGTCATTTGTTTAAGTTGCAAATTAATGTGATATTTTATTTACCTATTTAACCTTAGAAAATACAATACTGTTTATGGACATCTCTCTCTTGATATACTGTCACTTATTTATCTTTAAAGTGATTTGAATAGTAAATAATCTCATCCAATAAACTAATATTAAACTATAATCAGCACAAGGAACAAGGACAGTAGTATCTACTTCTTATAGTAATACTAAATACATCATAAAACATGATTAATTGATGACGTAGTAACTATTTATTATTCTGTGCTACGAGCATTATGTTGTACAAAGTTACCACCAAAATTAGGTCGCTAATTAAATCTTACAATAATATAGTTTCGATGCAGTCTCGATATTATGTTGAAAGTTAAAACAGCAAAGACCAATTCTCAAACCAATGTCAAACCACATGTGGCAAGCGTATCGATTGATCCAAAATCAGTTTATAGCGTCAATACGATTCATTATAATTTATTGGAAGTAAATTCTAAGTCTAAGCTTAATATGAAAATTCAGTTCAGGTTAAAGTAATGGATTCAGCTTAACACTGCGACTGATCCGGAATCTCCCCGGAGGCGCGACCGGAGAAAATTCGTAGCGTTGAAAATATTAGCAATTGAATCCCAGCTTAATTCTTGTCACAATGAGGACATGTTTCCCAGTATTAGAGACGTTATACTAAGTGATCAATGATGATGATGATTATGTGGCCTGCGCAAGAGCAATGGCCGTTATCAACTGCGACATAGTGACGTACACAGATAACAAATTTGTTTTATTACCGAAGATAGCTTACATCGTATGTGTAGTGCATTCCAAGAGTTAAGAAGAATGTATTGAAGAAATAGATGCGCGCCATATTATCATAGATACCTACCTATATTATGAAACTGCCAAACATTTGTTAGAATCAAAAAATATAAGCAAATAAGTAGTGAATAGGCATGATCAAACCCGAGACTAAAAAGTTGGTATAAATACATATAGTGAACAAACAAAAAATCTCTACAACGATTTTGATGAAAATCAAAAGTTAATAATAGTTGTATGACTTTAAACGAGCAATTCTTGTATATTATATTAAGATGAAAGCCAGAAATCGAAACATGCACGTTGTTCTTATTAATAAGTTTGCTCCACGCTTCATGCGTAATTCGAGCACGATTCTGCGAAAGGTCCGCGAAAATGAAGTGAAACATTGCACGAAAAACATGCGAATCGGCTCCACACTTCGCGTTCGCGGACCATTCGCAGTGGTGAGTGTGGAGCGGCTCTAAGGGATAAACCTACGTCAAACTAAGGAAAATGTTGAATTTGAATAATCCGCTACTACAATGTACTATTTATATCAATAAACTGCATTTTTCATATAAAAAAAAAATAAAGCTGCCAAAACATATAACCACTGAGCTGCAATTGTGATTGTTTATTTCTCCACCTAAGATGGATTTGGCGCGCACGGGATCTTCGTCTACAAATTATTATTATTACGAAATACGATTTTGTTCCATGAAGAATGTGAAGCTACTTCGATGTTTTAAAAACCGAAGACACATACATTTTCAATATGAATATTGGATAGTGTACTCCTAGTACGTACTTCCTACACAACTACACCCTACAACTTCTTCTGACTTGCCCATATATATGTCACCGTAAGATTGTAAAAACTGTTAGATTGTAGTACTTAAACTAGTGAAATTCTAAAATGTTGAAAGGCTTCCGACGCGAATATTCTGCCTATAATTTAACACAATAATTTTCGTTAGATAAATATATTGTTATAAATTTTTCGACATATCTTTACAATGTCGTTAGTTATTTTATTTTACAATCTAACATTTTTTACAATTTTACGGTGACATATTATTATATATAATATAAACACATACTTATTTTTTAAACCTGGGACCTGGACCTGTTGTAAATTGTAATAAGCTGATGATGATGATGGTAGGCTGTCGCGTCGTCTAACGGTACCACATGATACTAGCTCGGTCCGATGGCTCCGAACTCCGAAGGGCTTTGACGCACCGCGCATAGCTTTTTCATCTAATGCCAGTGATGACGAATCCTAGATAAAGCATTGTGGCCTGTGGGTATTGAGTATTGACAGTACCTACCGATGGCGTAAATGTGGGGGACAAGCGTAGGTATGGCAACAGAGACTTGGGAGCGGAATCAACAGGGGGGAACTGGAAGGTAAAGGGGAAAATATAAAAAAAAATACACATAAAATATTTCTGAGTATATCAATGAAACTAAATATTTTATATGTTGTCCGATCCCCTATTAATGCTTTAAGAAATAAGAATTCAAACATCAAAACCTTTTATTTTCCATCCGTAAATTAAATATAAATAATTATCAATTTTTAAGTTATTTAATAATAGTGAGTTATGAGGAGACTGGAGACTCGTCAGGAAATCATTTCATAAAAATATAGCTGGTAATTGATTAAGATAGGTGTGTCATTTTTTTTATAATCATCGTAAAATTGTGTCAAATAATAACTGAATAGTGTAGAGTATAGACTATAGTCTTATTAATTAATGAAGGTACTGTATTAGCTCATTGTTCTATTTTCAATATTCTAAATTTTTCCCCTACCTTCCGGATTCCGAATAATATTGACAGTTTAATTTTTTAATTCTTTTTTTTTCATAATATTACTTTATTTATTACAATTTTTTTTTAATTTTTTAATGAGCATTAAACTATACAGGTTAATATCTAGCTATTAAAATATTTACAAACTATAAAAGTAATACTAAAAAAAATAATTAATAACTACTCCAAAACTTAAAAGGCTTCAAAAAAAAAAGAAATCTCCCAGGTCGTCCCCACCAGGCAGAGTACCTAGAAGGCTCAGAGAGTTTCCTCGCTGGATTGCGATACTTATTCTCTGGGCCAGGTACAATACGGCCGATGTATCTTGGCGAGTCTGAAGTCTGTACTTCGCGCAGAAGCACAGAATAAATAATAGTACCTAGAGGTACAGAAGAACCACTCCGACAAATGGTTAGAAGAAATAGGGACTCTTTCTGCGATGCGATAAGGTTCAATTCAGCTAACACAACGCTTGATTACCTACGATTATATTTACCTAGAAGTTGCGTCTCTTTCTATCGCGTAATTCTTATCCTTTCTAATGACATTAGGGTTGTCTCATTTTAGAAAATTATTAACCGACTTCCAAAAAAGGAGGCGGTTATACGTATTATATATATTTTTTCTTAATATTTAATTACAACTTTTTTTACCTACTTTCTAGTACTTACCTACTGTACTTTACTGAACAAATTGCTTTCCAAATAAACCTAAGGTAGGTGTTAATAGTACTGTAATAATTTGACGACCTCTGTGGCTCAGTTGGTTGAGCGTGTTGGTGCTCAAGCCGGGGGTCGCGGGTTCAAATCCCGCCGAAGGAACAAAGAGTTTTTCTGTGTTCCTGGGTCATGGGTGTGTATTAAATATATGTATAATATAATAAAAATCTTAAATAAGTGTTAAATATATTTCCGTTGTCTGGTACCCGTAACACAAGTTCTTCGAGAACTTACCACGGGATCAGATCGACGTGGTGTGAAGCGTCCATAGATATTATTATTATTATTATAATAAATTTGCGCATACCTATAAGTATATACATACTTATGCGTAAACGTAAGCATTTTTTATACCTTCACGGCCTGATATTACTCGAAGAAGTTGAATCACGGCGCCTTATTTTTATTTATATTTACTACTAGGTACTTTTGTCAATAAATGATTCTTCAAATCGTATCACATCGGAATAACATAAGACGCGAACAGATAGTTCAAGTAGACTGTGGAGCCAACACCTAAACACTAAATATTGGTTATCAAGTAATTGCAGTAGCAGTAGTACCTCAAACTATATTTTTAAATATTGTTATACATTATGTTATATGGTATTATAGTTATAGCTGGCCGGGTGATTTTTACCTAACTTACACAGTACCTATCGTAATATTATATGCACAGATTGTAAGGTATCAAATCCAATCCATAAAACATTGCGACGAACAAATCTCACGCATACGTCGCTCACTGCTCGCGCGCGAGTCCCTCGTAATTGGCCCGTTTAAGGAGGCCGCCGCACGTACTTACATTTTTAATACCTACACGGGGAGTGGGACAGGCCTGGCAGAAGGTTGCGCAATAACTGCTTTTAAGTGTTTTCGTATTTATTTTAATTGTACTAATTGGTCAACTGTATTAGTGAAATAATATTAGTACATAGGTATATAAAAATAATACAATAACAGTTTTCTTCACGAGTTGTACATGCGCTAAAGTTCGCAGAGCCTATGTTCAGACTCGTCAAGATACAGCGGCCGTAGTGTAGGTGCCGGCTCTGGGGTCTCGGGTGGCCTCAATGAGTTTTTTGGAGATTTATCTGAAAAGTTTGTGCGCACCCGGACCCCAACCTAGGGTTTCAACCCCAAAAGGTTCAAATATGAGATCCCCACTAAGATTCTCATATTTGCGCCGCTTGAGGTTCTCCGCCTGATTGGCGGCCGCACCTGCAGTACTCGAGGTACCCTGGACATGGGACGGAGCAAGTGTATTGAAGCAAGTAGCGTCCCATACAAGAGCTCGTCCCACTCTCCAAGGAACCAGAGTCATACCATCTGGTCTCTTGTCATTGTCGCGCGCCAAACCAGAGGGTTCCAGCTCAGCTGGCACTCCGGCGGTGACAAGAACCCGACGGATGAGGTCGTTCTGGCAGTGATGTCGGGAGATGCGGCCGGCACTTCGTTGACAGGACAGCCCATGGTGTCCGAGGCTGTCCACGTTTGCGCCACAAACACAGCGATGGGACGACGTGGGGGGTGCCAGGACGCAGGGATGTGGCTAACCGGAAAGCTAGTTTAATTTTTTAATTAAACTCAACTTACCAAACTTAAGCCAACCTCTTGTTTTTGTTGGATAGTTTACAAACATTTTTGTCTGTTTCACAACAAAAAACAAGACGTATTTCAACATCAACATTTTTATACCGTTAAAAAGAAATTATTTCAGCTGTAAAAAACATACATAGTTGCTTTGAATAATTAATTAACTTATATGCATACTTGCGTATATTTCAATGGTACTCCTAACTTTAAGCTAACCAACTATCTAGACGCTTCTTTGATCTTGAGGGTTGAGGTAAATTCTCGTAAACGTAATCTTTAATCCTGTTTGGATTTTCCGGCTAATCCGCTCGCACGCGCACATACGCACGCGTACGGGAATAAGTCAGCGCTTGGACCGAAACGCTTTCTGATCCAATTTTGCTTCATTTAAAATTAAAGCTTGATGTATTTATCTAAATTTAATATCCACCTCAGTTCAACGGCTGGAGTTCGAGTCCCTCCTCAATGTGAGAAGGTACACACTTCACCTAGGGTTACCAGATGAAAAAATCAAAAGTCCGGAGAAAAGACCTGATTTCCATGGAAAAGTCCTGAGATTTTCTACAGCTTCAGAATTTTCTCTCAAACTTTTTTGATTTTAACTGCATTTGTTACCAAAAGAAGATTATTTTTAGTTTGTTTCACTTTGATAAATAAGTATTGATTTTAACTGTAATTGTTACTAAAAGAAAATTATTTTTAGTAGTTTAATAAGAGAGATCTTTAAAATGTAACCTGTGTTGTATTGAAAATCCTGAGCTATCACTAGATTTGCTAAATCCGGCCGGAATCCTGAGAAGAGTCGAAAAATCCTAAAATCTCAGGACAAATCCTGAGATATGGTAACCCTAACTTCACCACGGTAGCCTACTGGATAAAAAAAGTACCTAATTTATTCATAGTTGGTAAATATTTAATTTTCAAGAGTCTGCGAGTTGCGACTAAGGCTTGCCCTGGGCTTAAGGCACACAAGATCCAGGGCTATATATCATAGTGCAGAAATTCTTACTTCTTTATTTTGTTTGACTTCATAAGAAAAAAAAAAACTTTACAGTGATACTGATTACAGTGATACTGATTACTGATGTAACACTAACCCCCTAAAATGTTTCCTCTTTATATTATTACCCCCTTACTAATAAACGCTGTTACATAAGCTTTGAATAGTTACACAGTGTTTTGTTCACGTCACACAACTGACACAAGTGACCATTTTTAATTCGATTGAAAAAAACAAAACACTGTGTAACTATTCAAAGCTTATACAGCGTTTATTAGTAAGGGGGTAATAATATAAAGAGGAAACATTTTTTGTTTTTTTACAATTTACATTGAATAGGTTCTGAAACTACTGGACCGATTTAGATGAAATTTGGCACCGAGTAGACTACGGGTATGTTACTTTTTATCGCGTGAAAATGTACGATTCTCGCGGGATTTACTTTGGCGCGTACGGAGTCGCGGGCAACATGGCGCGTACGAAATGTTTCATAATGGTCTTGTAGAAGCCACAATTTCAGAAAAAACCTCCAGAGAGCCACGCTTTCACATAAAAGAATATTGCAAGTTATGATGCATAAGTTCTTTAAATAAAGTCGTAACTAAAGTATAAACAACTCTTTTTTTACTCTCTGGTCGTATTTTCATTGTGTTCGCTCCCAACGCAGCTTTTATAGCACATAATAAAATATAATGGTGTATGTTAGAACAGACTTCGTCTTATCTTACTTTGGGTAACAGTTTTTCCGATACTTTTCTTGCCCCCGATGTTTTGGTACGGTACTTTTTAACCCCCGACGCAAAAAGAGGGGTGTTATAAGTTTGACGTGTCTGTCTGTCTGTCTGTCTGTCTGTCTGTCTGTCGGTCTGTCTGTCTGTCTGTGGGTGTGTCTGTCTGTGGGTGTGTCTGTCTGTCTGTCTGTGGCATCATAGCTCCCGAACGGATGAAGCGATTTCAGTTTAGTTTCTTTTGTATCAAAGGTGACTTACATGCGAGTGTTCTTAGACATGTTTGATGAAAATCGGTTGAGCCGTTTAAAAGTTGTGGGGGGTGAAAGCGGGGAAGAAAATCCGAATGTGCAAATATACTCGAGTAAGGTCTCAAATGAAAGCGCACTGAAAGAGAATATTGATGACTTAATCGACAGTGTTCGTAGCTTCGTTGGATGAGAAAATTGGTGGTGGGAAGATCAGCCGTTTGAAGATGATCAGCTCTTTTCTAGTTGATGAGGGGATCTGACTAACTTTCCAATGTCCGATCGATTCAAAATTTGGTACTGTGTTACTTCAACGATATTCAAAGAACATGCTAATGTAACCATGACCTGATTAGCCGTTTGAAGATGATCAACTCTTATCTAGTTGATGAGGGGATCTGACTAACTTTCTTATGTCCGATCGATTCGAAATTTGCTACCGTGTTACTTCAACGATATTTAAAGAACATGGTAAGGTAACCATGGCCTGATTAGCCGTTTGAAGATCATCTTATCTTTATTAGTTGATGATCGATAGGACATCTGACTATCGTCCACATGTCCTATCGATTCGAAATTTGATACCATGTTACTTCAATGATGTTGAAAGTATGTATATCGTAAGGTAATCATTATTTATACCTACTTTAAAAAGGATAAAATAAAAGTAAAATTAAAAATTTTAAAAACCCCCCGACACAAAAAATAAACTCTAAAAAATAATAAATAATATTTTAAACCTATTATAAATAAATTATAACATATAATATTATGTAAGTTGAAATAATTTTATTTTCCAATCGTCGTCTCGTCGGGGGACCGCTAAAAGAATTTACTCCGAAAAAAATTTGCTCATACCTACTTAAATGTAATTCGTAATAATTAATTAGCTGTTGTTGTAAAAATACTTTATTAACTTTAGCGGTCCCCCGACGAGGCGACGATTGGAAAATAAAATTATTTCAACTTACATAATATTATATGTTATAATTTATTTATAATAGGTTTAAAATATTATTTATAATTTTTTAGAGTTTATTTTTTGTGTCGGGGGGTTTTTAAAATTTTTAATTTTACTTTTGTACTTTTCTAAAAGATAGGAAAGATAGGACAACGTTTATGTATCATACGGTCAGACGCAAGAGTGTAAAAAGGTCGATTTTTATTGTATGTTAGAAATAATCTAAACAGTTTCAAAAAGATAAGCGATATTGTAGGAACGCCAGAAATAAGAACAAGTTAGATATACCGGTGATCAGACTTAGCAAAGTACCTATGTAAATCGTTTAGGCTGGGACTACATATATGTGATTCGGAATTCGGAGGGCCCGGGAAAATTCAGAGCACTGAAAATAGAACTGCGTTAATACAATATAGTTGAAAATCGAACATACAAGTGTCGAACCTATAATGTTATTGTCATATTATATATATGTCCCGTAAAATTGTAAAACCCGTTACATTTTAATATTACTAGAGATATTATAAAATGTCAACAGATTGTCAAATAAAAATTTCTTTTTACAATTTTACACGTTATTTTTGGATTGTAATAGTTATTTACCGTGCCGATTGGTTAAACGACAAGTGCCCCGCACTGCCATATTTGTTTGCTTTTTCATAATAATAATTGTAACGAAAAATAATGCATACAATAATTGTAAGGAGAAATTTTTATTTGACAATCTGTCGGCATATTATAATATCTCTAGTAATATTACAATCCAACGGTTTTTACAATTTTACGGTGACATATAATATATGACAGCTCGACACTCGACACATCGATTTTGAACTTTGCATTAGCGCAGAGTTCTATTTTCAGTCCTGTGAATTTTTCCGGGCCCGTCGCGCGCCGGATTCTCGTTTCATAAAGTCCCAGCATAAGATTAGGTACCTAGCTATTTCTTCATCGGCTTCATTATCAAGCGCCTTCATATTATGCCAAAAAGATTCCCGTTTACCTATTATTATTATTTATGGATATTCTGTTATTTATTTTACATCGACGGTTCTGCGAAAGGAAAAAAATCAAGGCACTTTTTGTCATATTCTGCGGCGGGTTCAAACGAGTTCCTGCCTTTGTCACATTCGCTGACCGACTCTTACGATACCATGTTTAGTTTCAAATAATATATTTGAGTTTTACAATAGAAAAACTGTATTTTACATAGAAACGTTTATTGACGGTAAGTACGGCTTTAGTACAAGCTATATAATAATAAACAAACGTATTGTGCGGAAGGATCAAAGTTTTAGAACTCTCACTAGAATTAGGTATCACAAGGGAATCACTAAAATTGTTCTCATCTTAATAATTTAGGAAATTAATGATCTATATGCCGTAGGATAATTGGAAAATAAAGATCTTTGCTAATATCCTAGGAGTGTTGCAAAGAGCCGGATTATTTGATTCTGATATACAATTTCGCCATCTTCCTAAAAATTTTCAGGATGCAGTAATCCTATGATTTTCGCAAATATCCTAATTTTCCAAATATCCTATGACGTAATTTCAAATTAACAGCTTTTCTCTAAATGTATAATTGTGATGATTTTTATGTCTGTCTGACATTGTGAATGTGACCGTGGTCGCACTGTATCTGTGTTGAATACCTGTTAAATCTTTATTACCTAAGTACCTATTAATTATTTTTTTATGTAGTTCTATTTTATGTAATGATTCATTATTATATTATTCAACCTTAATCAAGTTTATAAGGTTAATGTTTTAGCTTGTGAGAAAAACAGGATATAACACAATATAATCGAAACAGGATGATGCATTCGATAATTTCGACGGCGAAGTTCGAAAATAAAATATATATCCCACCAAAAACATTCTGTAAAAAACTAGCCAAGTCTCGATGGAGCTGCTTGTTTATCTCTAAAAAGTAATGAAATCTAGACAAAGTCGTGCCAAGTCTAAGGATCCTTACTGCGATTTATTTATTATTATAGTTAATGTTGTGTGACTTGGCCGTTGAAAATTCTTTATACGTTAGTGGGTACAAGTCAATTTTGTTTACACGTAATGTTATATCAGATTCTGTTGTAACTACCTATGTTTGTTAAGCGAGATAATAGCCCATACTGGTATTGGTAATTGGACGCTAGTGTCTTATTTTAGGCGTTGTTGATTGTATAACACATGTATTGGAGCAATGGTGTCATGGAGCCCCTTTTGTACCCTTGTGTACTCTTTAACGGCCAAGTCACACAACATTAACTATAATAATAAATAAATCGCAGTAAGGATCCTTAGACTTGGCACGACTTTGTCTAGATTTCATTACTTTTTAGAGATAAACAAGCAGCTCCATCGAGACTTGGCTAGTTTTTTACAGAATGTTTTTGGTGGGATTTCACTTCTTTTTGTAGAAACGTAGGAATATTGATTTATTTTACTAGATTTTAGTGTAATTTGTTTATTTAATTTGTGTAATGTTCGAGTAGAATAAAGTTAATTGTTCGACTATTTCTTCTTGTAAACTTGTAAGTATAAGTATAAAAGCCAGTCCAGTCTTAACCAGAGTTTTCCTTTAATTTCATTTATATGCGTATTAAAAGCAGAAGGGGAGGCATTCGCCCAGCAGTGGGACGCTAGGGCTAGATTAAATTAGAAGATGTGTCCTACTTCACTGGATTTTTGCAATGACAGTCGATTTTTTTATGTACCAATAGTAGAAGGGGGCATTACCATATCTCTAATCAGCTGAGACCAGCTGAGGGTTCTTCATCAGATACTTCAGACCTTCGATTTTTGACATCAAATGAAGTGGCCCACCAAGTTGAATATTTTTTGTAAAGGCAGTATGTCGATCTCTAATAGTTTGGTTGGGCTCTTGTGTTTTCTAATAAGGGTCACCAGGTACTCCAGATCTTCGATTATCCTAGTTTTTACAGTTTTCCCTTTATGTGGCCATTAAACTTTACCTCTGTACCAAATTTCAGCTCTCTCACCCTTATTAATAAAAATATTTACACCATGGATAAGCAAATCCAAATCGCTCTCTTTGTCTATCAAGTGACTGTTCCAAAGTATTTGACAGAGACAGCCATGTTGGATTAGCTAATCCGTGGTGTAAATAATTTTATTAATAAGACTATCTGAGTTTATAGGAAGTACTAGTTCTATTCTGATGATCATGAGTGAGTGACTGGGTGAGTGTCATAAATGCGAAACTTTGCTTTCGTTTAACTTCGGAACTAAATGACCTACAGACTTAAAATTTTGGATTTTAAGTATGTGATTATACTTTACTGGATGACGAAAATTTTTTCGTTCTGGTCTTATCCAGAGGTTCTCAAATAAGGGCCTGAAAATGCGGCGAAATGGTTCCAGTAAATAATGTTACGGCAGTGTTTGCTTCGCGCTCGACTTGGCGGGGGCACTGCCGTGCCCCCAGATCGACGTTCTGGTCTTATCCAGAGGTTCTCAAATAGAGGCCTGAAAATGCGGCGAAATGGTTCCCGTAAATAATGGTACGGCAGTGTTTGCTTCGCGCTTGACTTGGCGGGGGCACTGCCGTGCCCCCAGATCGATTATCCTAGTTTTTATAGTTTTCCCTTTATGTGGCCATTAAACCCTAACTCTGTACCAAATTTCAGCTCTCTGAGTTTATGGGAAGTACTAGTTCTATTTTGATGATCATGAGTGAGTGAGTGAGTGAGTGAGTGAGTGTCGTAAATGCGAAACTTTGCTTTCGCTTAACTTCGGAACTAAATGACCTACAGACTTGAAATTTTGGATTTTAAGTATGTGATTATAGCTTACTGGATGACGAAAATTTCTGCGTTCTGGTCTTATCCAGAGGTTCTTAAATAGGGGCCTGAAAATGCGGCGAAATGGTTCCAGTAAAGGATGGTACGGCAGTATTTGCTTCGCGCTCGACTTTGGCGGGTGCACTGCCGTGCCCCCAGATTTGTCATTTGACATAACGCATCGCAAGCGACATGTCACTTAGCGATGACTAATGTCAAATCCTATACATTTTTGACTTCGAAGTTCGCTGTCAAAATTGTCGAATGCATTTTTACTAGAGGCACAGAATACCTAATAGTACCACGTACTAGAGGCCCAGTTACTTCTTAGTGGGCTTAGCAGTTAGTACGAACAATTGAATCGTTGTTGTCAATAGGTCGTGCTAAGCCCACTGAATAAAATACCCTCATAAATTGAAAAGAGAAATGTTGATGATATTCCTATCTTTTTTTAGTTTTCAACGCTTGTCAGCAATGTTTTACTCAACATTCTTTGTGTTCAGAAGCAGCCCGGATCTACGATTTTTTCAAACCGGGGCAAAAACTTGATGCCCCCCCACCCCTTCTGTCATCTGTGACATAAAACAGAAACACAGAAAAAAATATAGTATATATAAAAAATAATATTTTTCCGGCGTGTTTTTCAAAAATTGATAAAAATTAAAAACCTATGAGATCGATAGCGACCCCATGAAACTGCCGCCCGGGGCAAGTGCCCCGATTTGCCCTCCCTTAGATTCTGTTTAGAATCTATGAAATTTTTTTGATCTTCCGAAAAAAAAAACGGAGTTCCTGGATGTTAGGCACTTGTATAATATGTTAGACACTTTATACAATTAACGGGGAACATGCATAGTTTTTATTGATTTTTCGAAAAGTATCTACACATCTAGATTAAGTATAGGTTGATATTTTATTAAGCCACGAAATATTGTCTTTGCAATGGCTAATCTACAATCGACATTTAACGAAATAGTCATCATTCAACGTCATCACAAAAGTAAGACCTTTGGAGAACATAAAAAACGCTCTACACAAAAAATGATGCACGAGTGACACAGTCACAGGCCACAGCAGTTGAAAATGTATGAAGATTTTATTTTAATATAAAATTGATTCCCTATTAATTAAAATAAAGAGGCCGGATATATTCTAGCCTCTTTAGGTCGTAATAATTAAGCTAGTTGACCGTCGGATAGTTTACGTGAGACTATTTTGACTAGACAATGGTTACGTAACTACTTTGAAATTGAATACCGTTTTACTTCAGTTCCAATTTCCCTTATTCAAAAGACATAAGACTGAAAATTCTTTAACCCAGTAGCTTTAGAATTGTTCTTCATTGTCCTGTAAATTAAGCCTCGTTGGTATTTAGATCTTATGTTCAATGATATAAAAGTCAGTTTGAAACAAAAATAAGAGAGCACTTTAGAGAACTCTACGTGGACGAAATAAGCGTTATTTTTGAATAGACGTTAGATTGTTGTGAACGTTGCACGCTGTTTCGGTACTTGTCCTCCATATTTCAATGGAATAAGGTCTACTTTTGAGTGTTCGACGTGCGAGAGAGGACGATCGAACACAACGGCAACTCGTGTGCGACGGAATGCAACGAGTTTACTCCACAAGAAGTGTGACTATTCGAAATTCGAAAATTTTTACTAGCAACCTGTTAGCTGCCAGTTTCTTTTCTACGAATTTCAAGCATTTATAAGCCATATTTATTATTACCTATGTAATATTATGATAAATTCTTTTAATATTATACATCTATGGATACATTACATAGGTAGATAATAAATACAAATAAATAAAACTGAAGTGTCTGTTTGTAATTTCAAATACAAAGCTTTGCACAGTGCACTAATGACTAAATGCATAATATTAGGTATGATTGTGTGTGTAACCTACACCAAAAACTTTGTCTGTTCGTGTGTCTATCTGTTTGTTCCTGAAACAGCTGGACCGATTATGACCGGACGTTCACTGGCAGTTAAAAGGACTTACTCAGGTTACTTATATCTAAGGGTTCCGTTTAAAAAACTTGGTTCGTTTAACGTTTAAAAAAGTTGCCCACCACTGGCTTAGAGACTCAAACTCTCTACGCTTCTACAGTATTAGGACTAAGATTGTAATAACTAAGAGCACTTGTACTTGTACTACTATTTATTCTGTTCTAAGAGCCCTTTTTGTTATTACAACGTTAGGTAACGTAGGATTTGGTGAGCCTAACCTTTAGGCTGGGACTATAATTATGATCTGAGATATGATCATAGATGACAGTTCGACACTCGACACTTCGATTTTCGACTCTATTGTATTAGCGCAGAGTTTCCGCGCTTTTTTGTTTGTTTTTCAGTGCTCTGAATTTTTCCGGGCCCGCCGGATTCCGGATCATATAGCCTTAAGCCCCGTCCGGACTGCTCGCGAAGTAGGCCGAGGAAGTGCTCCGCGAAGTAACCCGAAGTATGGAAAGGCGAAGCAAAGTGCGTGCCCACACTGTCTTTTTCGGTCAACCTCGGCCTACTTCGCGAGAAGTCTGGACTAGGTATTAGAATTTAGATACTTGAGTCTTGACTCTTGAGAGATCTCCGCGGTCTGCCCCTTCTACATTCGTGGAGCTACCTACATACTTTAATAATAATAACCACACAGATTTCGGTGACGGTGGCTGGTTTACGCAGGCGGCAGGAGTAATTTTATAGTGCCCAAGTATCTGCGTACTACTCAAGAGCACTCTCTCTTCCTTTACTCTCATAACCCAGTGGGATGGATAACCGACACGACTGACGAGAGATGAGGCGCAGGTCCGACTTTTTACATGCCCATCCGTCGCATGGATCATCTTTCTTGTCAGACTATCAGGTGATCAGCCTGCATTGTCCTAACCAAACTTGGAAACAACATTTTTTGTTGTTCCAATGCGAGAATCGAACCCACTACCTTCGAGTCGAGAGCCGAGAGCCAAGCTCTAACCACTAGACCACGGAGGCCGTTAAGCTGAAGCTACATATTATAGACGATTCGAGGTAGTCGAGGCAAAAAGTGTCTACAATTAAACTGCCCTACTTTTGGGGTTGTTTGGGGCTGTTGAGGTTTGACATTTGTCATTTTGGCATTTGCTTTTCGCAGTATATTCAGTTCTCAATCCGCATCAACCACAAAATCCTCTGAAACCAAGATGGCGTCACTTTGAAGATTTTTATGTCAAATATATTACGTCTTAACTATAAACCCATCGTTAGTTTGTAAATCAATGGCTGTGTTCCGCGGAAAAAAGCGCTTGTTAGCGCTTGCTAGCGCTAAAAAAAACAAATTATCGGCCAGGACACGTTTGCTGATTTCAATACTGCTAACATAATCCGACATTTTGCTTATTTAACGCCAGCGTTCGCCATTTTCCTAACATTTTTTTATTAGCGCTATATTCCGCGGAACATAGCCAATATGGTGAGTAACACATTTGCTGCGCTATAGTACCACTACCACGCCTACTAAAAGTCTACAATTCTCGTGCGAATTCTGTTTTTTACTGAACGAAGCGGGCGTTTTGTGAATCATAAGACCTTGGCTGGTGAAAGTTCTGATTCACCTTGTTCTATTGATTTGCCCACAAGGTTAGTTAAAAGATCATTATGGAATTTTATAATTACTCCAATGTTACTTCAATTTTGGCGAAATTATTGATTTTTGCATGTATTCAAAACCCAGGGGTGAACAGAGGGGTGTTATAAGTTTGACCAGTGTCTATTGGGTGTGTGTCTGCCCGTACTCCGTAGTAGCGCCTAAACAGAAGAACGGCTTTGAGCAATTTTTTTTTGCTTGAGAGCTGACATGACGGAGAGTGTTTTAAGAGGAAACACCAACGGTTAGAGAAATGACATATGGGTATTTGTAAAAACTATTGCTATCCCACAGTGTCGCGTTCAATGTGCGCGGGTGCGATAGAGACAACTACAACTAGAACTGAAAATACCTATTAAAATTCCCCTGATTCCTCCTCCAAAACTTAACGGATTTAAGTACTTTTTTCATTAAAAATTAAAAAGGGCTTGAACTGTGTTCCTATGTTTTAATTTTTTTTATATAATTTAGTCAAATTTATTTTCCGGATGTTTGAACACAGCGGAAAATCTGGCATTTTTTTTTGTTTTTGAACGTCCATATCTCTTTTAATAATAATTAGTTTATGAAAAAAAGGAAATCATAGGGACATGCTAATAGTATCCATAGATATTCAGAAAAAAATTGTTACTCTACCGGCATTATCCAGGCAGGAAATAAGGGTCTACGTTTGTATGTTTTTCCATAAATTGCGTGGCCCTACGGCTGGGAGGATCCAGAATCAGGAAGGCCGTAGTAAATTCAGAGTACTGAAAATAGAATTCTGCGCTAATACAATAGAGTTGGAAATCTAACACATGAGTATATATGAGACTAGCTGTTGTCCGCGACTTCGTACGCGTCAATTTCTGTTATTATGATCGCGATTAAGAAGTTTTTAAAAGAATGTCGCGGACATATTTTAGATCATTTAAATATGAATTATTCTTTCATACATATTTTTGGGTAACTTGAACCGTTTACGCAGCGCACGCAAAGGATTAAGGAAGCCCTCAAATATGAATAATTTTCCCCGTTTTTTGCAACATTTTTCACTGATCTTTCGCTCCTTTTGGTCGCAGCGTAATGTTATATAGCTTAAAGCCTTCCTCGACAAATGGACTATCCAACAAAAAAATAATTTTTCAATTCGAACCAGTAGTTCCTGAGATTAGTGCGTTCAAACAAACAAACTCTTCAGCTTTATAATATTAGTATAGATTGACATTGGACCATGGGCACAGGGGCGACACTCTCCACAAATGACAGTTCGAGCACCGACAAATGTCAGCTATGTTGACTTAAGCCTAGGGTTGACATCGAATTAATTTAAAATATTTTTTTACGCCCGCCTAAATATAATACTTTTTACGCGGGCGAAGCCGCGGGCAAGAGCTAGATACTTAATATGAAAAGAGAAATCATACCTACCTATGTAGGTACAATAAATAACTGAGACGTGGATTAAAGTATGTATTTTAATCCACGTCTCAGTTATTTATTGTACTGCGTGTGACAAAAGCAAGGGTTAGGTTAGAAAAAATAAGTAATAATTATCGAGGTAGGTAGGTACAAGTACCTTTCTGGATTATATTAGGCAAGCGGAAGAAGCTGTTGTCATAATATTTTTCTTTGTTATTACGGCGACCATATACATACAACCACAATAATTAAGTCCACTCATTTTAATGCCGATCAGGAAATTCCTAATATGTTAGGTACACGGTACATGCGATTTGAACTTTTAAAGGATACTCATTTTTACAATGTAAATTCAAAATAGTCACCAAATGTCTAACGTCTTAATAGCCATATTTTTTTTAATCAAAAATGTACTTAGACCATTGGCCCTTATATTGGAAAAATATACCTTGTGTCCTTAGCAATTGGGTTTAATTTGTACTTAATTCTTAAGTAGTACAAATACTATTTTAATTATATCAATGCAATTTTACATTTTTATTACCACTCAATAAGTGTTGTAAATTGTAACACAACTAAGATCGTCGCACAATATCGATAGGTATCGACAGATTTAAATGCGATTAAGTAGTACATGTAATATTCAATCTAAAATATTATGCGGAAATCCTTACTAATATTTTACTACTATTATAAATATGAAAGTTTGTGAGGATGTATGGATGGATGAATGGATGGACGGATGAATCTTAAACGGGCAAATGGCACACCACACGTTTGTTACTCTTTAACGCAATAACTATTGAACGGGTTTTAATAAAAATTTGATATACGTTCGAGGTTAACGTCCTACAAACTTTACCCAGCCCAAGCATATTTCGTTAAAAATATTGATATAGGTGTACCAGAATCTCATGGCAAATAGGGAAAAAAAAATTTGTAGTGTGCAATACTGGGGAAATTGGATTAAACGATCTTGATACTGGTTAATATTTAATTATGTCTAGTATTATTGAACATGAATTATAATAAGACTGTATGAAGAATGTTCGATGTATAATATAGAAAACTAGCTTTTGCCCGCGGCTTCGCCCGCGTGGAATAGTGTTCTTGGAGAAAAAACTACTTCGGCGAATAATTCTCTACCTACTTACAGCAATATACTAATGATACAATATTGAACATGTTTTTAGGTTTGCCCAATGCAAATTGTTAAAAATGGGACCCTATCACCTCGATACGACATGCGCGACCACTTGATAATATACTTACATAATAAGTACTTGAATATAAATTTTACCATAATCTTATAATATCTTAAAGACTATTAAATACTTAAAGACTATTATTTTAAAAACTCGCATCAAAATCCGTTGCGTAGTTTTAAAGATTTAAGCATATTATAGAGGACAGACAAAAAAGGGACTTTGTTTTATACTATGTAATATAATGATATTTTATGAAAAATAAATCAATCGTGAATTACTTTATATACTTATTTATTACGAATAACATACAATTAAATTGGCAACAGTTTATTTAATGTTGGAATTTCCTTCCGAACTGTATAGAACTCGTTTACTTTATTCCTAATCAACTATAAATCGAAACTGTCTTATGTTGATTTTCTTTTTTCCTCCTCTCCTATTTTTACCAGGCATGGAAAACAAACCATCATTCGATGTGCCATCAGCTACGATTCACCTTATAGTAGTACTGGAAACACATTTAAAGAAGTCACAATAATTACCTAAGAAAATATAAAAAAAACTAAAAGTATCAAAACAACTCACTCTAACTTACCGGTCAACTCTACCACGAACTTTAAATTATAAGATTGAGTTCGATTTACACCTTCTTCTTTCTGTATTTTACTATAGACATAGAAAACAATATTTCTCGCTTGAGATCGAATTGCCTTTTTGGATATTTTCACAAAAACAACAAATTCCAAGAACATAATCACAAAATTTTAGCAGCGGTTGACAGATCACGTACTTTGATTTGACGGGTCATACTTGACATTGCCATATGAAAATCACATTTTTTATTTTTTTTAAAATGCCATCAGATTCTGGTAGAGCTATAAAATCAAATTATTGCATGACATCACTATTAGGGAATGTTATTATTCGATAAATTTTACTATTCGAATAATTCGAATAATGGCTAAACACTATTCGAATAAATTCGAATAATTCGAATAATACGAATATTGGTAATAAACTTTAAATACAAGTAATATAATGCGTTTAAATACACCTGCATAAATACTTTAATAAAAATGTGAAGTGTTTCACAAATTACTCTAAAAAAATCAACGTGTTTTTAATAAAAAAATTCTTCTTTTAAGTTTCACTCTTAAAATACTAAACAACAATGCAACAACATTTTAAGACTATTAAGTATTAACACATGAACGGTTTAGGTCTGGAGCAGACCATGGATTTGATTGCCAACTAAGTAGTTTCTCCCAAAAATTAAGGAAAAGATCCTCTATGGGAGAGATTTTTTGGGGTTTTTTTTAGAGGTTCGTATTTTCTGGTTTTTAATTGAGTTAAGCTATTGATCGATTCAACATAGACAATCGATTTAAAAAGTCAGACCTACAGTCTGACTGTTTTAAATTAAGCTTTTGGTAGTATAATTTAATGTACCTATAAAGAATACTAATATTACAGAACATATTTTTTTATTATTTATATATCAGTTTGTTTAAGATTGGAGAGAAATATATTTGTAGAAATGGAACACTGCACAGAAATCGGAATGCACTGTAAATAGTGCTCTGTTCTAATATAATGCAGCTGAAAACTCTAAACACGAGTATCGTTCTGTCATAATGGTCCGTAGTAAGAATAAGTAAACAAGATAAACCGTCAAAATAAAAATCACTCATAAAAGATTTTAATATTGTTATCATAACAAAAAACTTCATAGTTGGTAAAAAGTGGGTGGAAGATCTTTAAAACAAAAATAACCTTTTGCCATTTTCAAGTTAACCATGTTTTTGGTCTTTTGTTTTCAATTTTTTCTTGAACGATGAGTCTTATTACAAAAAGGAAGTTAGGCAACAGTAGATTTAGAAATTGTATCATAGCCTGAAGAATGTGTTGATGATTTTTCTGAAACTAGGCATCAGTGCAGAAGTAGGTATCAGGCGTTGTACTGCAAGAACGGAGTGTCATGTTACGAACCGTTCAGAAGATGAAGTGACGGTACAAAGACACTGAAAAATATTTGATAAGTCCGTGTAAGACTTTAATGGCAGACTTAGCGCTCGGCAAGACCGTTAAATTTTCCACTTGTTGAAAATCAATACTTAAATGCAGTTAAATTCAGAAACAGCTTCTTCAGACCCGAAGGGACTATGTTACTGACATCACAATGAAGAAGACTTGCTTAAGTAAATCTGAAACCCTAAAGACCGAGGCGAAGGCGAGTGGTCTCACCTCGAGACCAAGCTCGAGAGCCCCTAGTATCGAGTAGCAATACTGTGATACGTCCGTGAACACATACAAAAGGATGAACGAGAATGGTCCTGAATTTTGGTCTCAGATGAGTGGATTTACTCATTTTGTGAATTTCTGAAAGAAGGCTAAGTAAACGTGACCAGGTAGGGGATATATTCAAGCCTACTTTTCAGATAGAGTCCAGTATGCTCAGGCACAGTACATAAACAATGGGCTGGTATACCTTCAGGAATCCGCACTGAGTATGCGGCTATGACAATTGGACCTCTACCTGGAGAAAGATATGGTCAAGAGATTCTTAAATATTCTCTTTGGTGTCCTCACCTCACCCCGATTAAGTATACCTTGAGAAGAGCTTAGAAGGCTAGTCAGAAGCCGCAAATTGTCACCTACAGTTAGTACCCTCACAGCACTAAAACACGCCCTGATATAAGAATGGGAGGGAATATTGCATAATTCGGCTCCAAAACCTCGTTTTCAGTATGATAAAACTCCTCCAAACTGTTGTCAGGCCTCGAGGAGTTATCCAAAATCGCAATTTAACAATATAACATGTAAATTTAGTCTTTAAGACTAACATTAAAATTGTTAATTTTTGTTTAAAGATAAAAATAATATACTGATATATAATTTATTACTTTTAAAGAAAGCTGATAAATCTTGTTATAATATTTTGAAAAGTATGAAATTTTAAACGATTTGTACTTAGTTTTGCAAGCGTTCGTTTCGCTCTGTTCGTCCGCCTGTCTCTCTTTCTATCTGCTCTTCTGGGTATATTGCATCTAGGTACACTTCACATGTATGGAAAGCCACCCCAGCTTTCCATCCATGTGAAGTGTGTTTTGAATATTATGTCTTTTAAAATAAAGGAAAAGTTTTATACATGACTTTTACAAAGTCAACCATTTCCAATTGGTTTCACCCTCCTCTGTCATTTCTGTACCATGAAGATTAGGAACTGACAATTTTCCATGCTGGTAGATCATGCAAATTCTCTTTAGGAAAGTTATTTTGAACGAAATCGAACAGTAAGATTAAGAAACTAAAAATCGTATTACGCTTTACAGTAACAGAACCCTCCTTAGACACCATACTGGATTTCTTTCGCTGAGGCCTGTAGGAAGTATTCGCCTTAAATATTTTTTTATTTAAAGACAGTTATGTATTCTTTCACAAACAGTGTAGGATATTATTGACGACAATATTAATAAATAATAACAATAATGTATTAAATAACTTAACTTTTGCGGTTTATGTACAAGTTTATTACTATTAATAACATATTTTTGAAAAATAAATAAATTATTTTTATTATTCGTTTTATTCGAAAAATTCGAATATTGAACCCAGTTATATTCGAATAATAAAATCGTCGAATATTCGAATAAAACGAATATTCGAATATTCGAATAATATTCCCTAATCACTATTCACTAGTGAAACAAAAACGAAAATATTTTTTATAAACGTCGCGTCATGTCGCGTCGCTGCATCGGCGAAACTGCCAGCCCCGTGAACCATAGTCCAGGCTGGGAAAAAGTTACACCCCACCCGCCCCCGCATTCGCCCAGACACGCACACATAGCTGCGAGCGGCGAGTCGTGTAAATCGGTGGAGTGACGGTTCTTTACGTTAGTAATATATATTCTTTGCCATGGGCGTAGCCAGGGGGGGGGTTTAGGGGGTTCAAACCCCCCCCCGAAATGGGCCGGCTGGTTCATGCGGATGACCCATATACGGAGGCGTATTTAGAAATTTTGTGCCCCAGGCCAATTAACATATTTTTCCGCCCATTTAACTCTATCTGAAAGATAATTTTTTAAAGTTATTTTAGAAAAAAAAATCAACAGCCTGAAACAGAACTTTAATACTAACTTGTTCTATATGACGTATGTGTTTATGTTCAAGGCGTTCAAACTGAGAAAGCGAGCGAACGTTTTTTTACGCTTTAACCTGTTAAAATATTTTTATACTTTAAGCCCTGAAAGAATGTAGAAAAAAAAACAATAAAATCGATAGCCTTAAAACAGGGATCGAACCTATGGCACGCGTACCATCGAATCCTCGAATGTATAGATAGCATGCGACACAATATTTTGGGCACGTCACTGATCACAAAATTTTGTAATTATGTACTACGAAAAAAGTGTGAAATAGGTATTCTATGACAAACCTAACATAAGTTATTTGTCATCTATTTTGCAACATCATAAATTGCACTTATTTTACTTTAATTTAAATTACAAAATGATCCTATTTTCACAGTCTTTTAAGGTTCAAAATTTGAACAGATTTAATCTATTAAATAGGAAAAAAATTTTGCTCGCTCGCTTCGCTCGCTCGCGTTTAACATAAAGAACATATTATAATATTTAGTAGCAATGTTCTATTTTAGCCGGTTCATTTCATGATATTTTTCCGAAATTCACCGTTATTCAGTGTTTAAGTTTAACGATTGAATAGATTTTAACCTATAGAATGGGAAAAAAATTTGCTCGCTCGCTTCGCTCACTCGTGTTTGACTTACAGAACATATTACTATAAAATTTAGTACCGACGTTCAGTTTTAGGATTTTGATATTTGTATTTTTTTAATTACACAGTCTTTCAAGGTTAAACCCTGAAAGTATATTATAAAATGGTCCTATTTCCACAGTCTTTTAGGGCTTAAAGTTTGAACAGATTTAACTTATTAAATACGAAAAAAATTTGCTCGCTCGCTTCGCTCGCTCGCGGTTAACATTATATTATTTATTACCAATATTCTGTTGTAGCCGGTTGATTTTATGATATTTTTCCGAAGTTCACCGTTATTCAGTGTTTATATTTTAGTTTCACGTTTGAACAGATTTGAACGTTTGAACCTGTAAAATAGGAAAAAAAAATTACTCGCTCGCTTCGCTCGCTCGTTTTTGGCTTAAGAAACATAATATAAAATTTAGTACTGACGTTTAGTTTTAGACGATAGATATTTGTATTTTTCCAAATTACACATTCTTTCAGGGTTTAAACAGGTAAAAATGAAAAAAAAATCTAATGTGCCCAGGGCCTCTAATAGGTTAAAGACGGCCCTGGTTATTTAATGTAAGTACTTGTAGTCGTTTTATTTTCTTGAACCCCCCCCCGAAACTGAAACCTGGCTACGCCCATGCATTGGACTCGACACTCATGTGTTCGATTTTCAACTAATACAATATTAGCGCAGATTTCTGTTTTCAGTGCTCTGAGTTTGTGAGTTTGTGAGAGTCTGAGTCACCGGCGCCACAGAATAAATAATAGTACCTAGTGCCGGCGCGCGGCGCGGTTTCGGATTCTGCCCCCTTACTCCCGACACAATCGAGAATCGTATCAGCTCGATCTCAATAGCTTTTGCTACTCCCGACACCTACACTAGCGCACGATCGCGCGGTGGCTCAATTTGTAACTAACCTGGATCGAGAAATTCGTTAGATCGTAACTTTTGGTACTCCCGACGAAATCAATCGATTGAGAATCGAATGGCCGGATCGTAAACAAACGTCAAATTACACGATAGCTAAAGAGGTCTCATTTATAGTATCGAGTTTGCTTGTTTTAATGTATTTGAACTAAATTATGAGATTTTTACTATAATATGGGTCGTCTATAAGCATTATTTACTATAAACTATTGTTTATGGTCACAGTTTTTTTTAGAAAAATAACCTTTATAAACCTACCATTGCATGAGATTGAGGCTGATCCATTTGAATAAACAAATATAAAATTATATTTAATGTGAAAAATATATAATTTTTACATATTTTTAATAATCTTCACCATAGACTACGGCACTCAGCTGTAACTTGTTTACTTTGTGGACGTGACGTCATCAACCGGATACAGCTAACGACGCTGATAAGACACGATCTCAACGCGATCTTGATTTCGATACGATTTTGTTCGGGAGTACGCATCAGGATCGAATCTAGATCAAAATCGAAATCGGATCAGACTCGTAAATCGAAATCGTATCAGTTTCGGGAGTAAGGCCCCAGGAGCGTATAGTCCTAGCCTTAGCTTGAAGCTAGTATTTGAGATTATAATAACAACCATGTTAGAATTGCACAATCGGAATTTCCAAACTTTAACCTCATTTTCTCGAATTCGAGACTACATATTTTTGCCAGAAAAAAAATTACATGATATTTGCTGCGGCCTGCGTATCCCAAAGGGGATTTGTCGCAGCAAATAAGACTCCTCTCGATAAAATCAGAATTATCGCAGTAGGTACTCAAATCATGCGAGTAAAAAAACAGAGTACAAGTATAACATTAATGGCCTATTTCCAAACCTTTTCACAATCTTCTAATAAAAATTATTCGAAAGTTTCGTTACATCTTACTTTATAACGAGCGACAGAGAGAACACATGCAAGTTAAGTTATCTGACATCTATCAGTGGATACGGGGCCATCCACATATCTGTGGCCCTAGTGAAAAGGGGTACAAGTCCGATTTTGTCGAAAATGAGTTTATTATACCAAAATGATGAGAAATAAATGCTCTATCGATTGGTGTAAACGGATCTGAGCTATCTTTAAAAACAACAAAGTTTCTTGGTGTATATGGGTCTAATTAACACGAAAAAAACTACAAAAGTCGGATCCAAGTACATCTGTATTGTTTTAAACTGAAAAATAAAAAAAATATCTTGTGTTTTTTAATCTAAATTAACATAAACTACCTTCCTTTTTATAAAATTGGTGTTTACCAATACAACAAGAGTTGGTCCTTAAAAATGACTTAGTGAGTAATGATGTTACTGGACATCGATCTGTTTTCACCAAAATAAATGACAAAAGTCTAGTATAACTCAGTTTAGATCAGTATTCTCAATACGCTATTGTGAAATCAATAAATGTAATGTAGTACTACTCTAGTTCTATCCTACGAATGGTATTCATTTTAGGTGTAAAACGATATAAATCGTCGATTCGGGGGACTGGTGCGGGTGTGTGGAGGGCGCATTGCGCCCGCGCCCCTTCAGTTTGAAATTATGAAAAAGCCAAATAAACTTTTTACTTAAGTTATAACAGTCATATTTGACTGTTGTAACTTTAAAAGTCAAATATGACAACAAAATATTGTTAATATTGTTGTTAACAAAATAAAAATATTAGGAAATCTCATCTGAACAGTCATCATTAAGAAGAGGATGCTGATCATCGTTATCATCACTTATTAGATTAGTATAAAAAGATCTGACACTGGGGCTTATTAATGGGAGAAGACTAAGTCTCGCTTTTTCTCATTAGAAATTGCAATCGGCCCATCGTAAGACTTGGGTATAAATTTAGTTTCAAAAATACTTGGAAGCGGTGATTTTCCGCGTTTTCTTTGCGTTCTGGTCAAAATAAAAATATTCACGTTGTATGTATATTGTATGTTCCTGTTAGCTATGCATAATAATACAAATGTGGAAACCATAACGCATAATTTTTTAGTACCAGATCATACCCACATGGATTGTGACGTGGATCATGCATTAATTGAAAGGCCAAGAAAAAAACTCAAATGGACATTCATCATCCGCGGGATTGGTTCCTATCAACTTGTCCGAACATGCAGTAAGAAGAAACCATTTACATACATACATACATATAATCACGCCTCTTTCCCATAGGGGTAGGCAGATACCGCCTCTTTCCCGTAGGGGTAGGCAGAGCCCACTTCTTTCCACTTGCTACGATCCTTACATACTTGTTTCGCTTCTTCCACTTGCATTCTCACCATCCATTCCTCCTCTTACATTCAACGTAGCGAAGCGGCTCTCCATGGGCCACTTTTCGCCTCCGCGAGAAACGAGACGTGATGGGTGGCGAACCACATCGCCGCCATTTTGGATAATTAAATTATTCCTATGATTATCCATTGCGTTTCCACGGATTGGCGGAGAGGATAGGAATAGGGAAGGGGAAGGATAGGTGGTGTGGAAAGGAAGATTGGTAAGTTAGAGTGGGAAATAGGAAATGTAGGATATTACCGCCCAGGAGGGCAAGGGATAGGACAGTAATAGCTAGGGAAGCCGGGGTCGCGTACTCGTATACTATACCACAACTACCGGACAGGTAAGTTAGGATGAGTATCCCATGACATAACCATTTACTGTTATAGAAACCATTTACTGTTATAGAAATGCAATCAAAATTATTTCTAGATTTTGCGAGTTATTTAAAAGGGCCACTCCAACAAAAGAAAATGGATGAAAATAAAAAGAAGTTCAACTTATCTGAGTGTGCAGCTTTTAAATATAAAAAAGGAGAATTTCCTCAATTCCATTACAAAATACATGGCGAAGATGAATGGTATATAGTGAATTTGCAAAGAAAACGCGGAAAATAACCAGAAACTAAATTTATACCCAAGTCTTACGATGGGCCGATTGCAATTTCTAATGAGAAAAAGCGATACTTATTTTGTCTTCTCCCATTAATAAGCCCCAGTGTCAGATCTTTTTATACTAATCTAATAAGTGATGATAACGATGATCAGCATCCTCTTCTTAATGATGACTGTTCAGATGAGATTTCCTAATATTTTTATTTTGTTAACAACAATATTAACAATATTTTGTTGTCATTTTTGACTTTTAAAGTTACAACAGTCAAATATGACTGTTATAACTCAAGTAAAAAGTTTATTTAGCTTTTTCATAATTTCAAACATTATCCTAATTACACGGATCGTTTCTATACTAAGCGGCTATAGATAAGTACTTAAATTTTCAGGAGCATTTTTTTCTTTTGTTTTCGACTCAATTTATGATTTTGTGAGTGTGAATCTACATAACATTGATTTTATTTTTAGTTGAGAGAAATGTGAGTTTCTCTCAAATTATTTTTGTATTGTACTACAAAAGATATTGTTACTTAACTACGTTATCTTAACTCTTATTTTGTAAAAAATAAAAAATATATTAATTTTGTATTCTTTTCGTTTTATTTTTGTTAAAATAATGGATATAAGTTGCACAAAGTAGTTCATATAAGTCTAGATATACCACATGCCACGTATAAAATCTTTGTGAAAAAGACGCTAAGATCTATTTTTTTCATAATTTTGACTTTTTTTTGAGTCGAATTAAAGTAGACAGTCAAACACATACTTTTTATTAAGTGAGCCATTAAATATCTCTTTTAATTACTTTCTTATCATAAAAGTTATTGCAAATGCGTATTCCTTTTCACATAACAGAATTCACAATTTACTTATGTGATAAAGGGTATAAGTTATTTTATACCCTTGAGGAATTTATTTTTTCGTGGGTATAAGTCATTATCTTAAAAAATATTAAATTTACAGAAAAACCATAACCTTAATAATAATAAAGAGCATACTCTGTTTACCTACAAAAATGTCACATGTATTATTTAGCTAGCAGTTTAAAGAAGCTACACGAGGACAAACATGAAATTTCTGCGCGCTGAGTGTTTTTTGCCTCTCCTGTAAACTTGTAATTTTAGACTTAAACCCCTTTTCACTAGGGCCACAGATATTACGTCAGACAAAATTTCGACTTTTTGAACCCCCACCCCCACCCTAAGTCACGCTTTTTAGTATCCCTTTACATGCACTGTCACATTTAGTATGACCCCCCCCCCCCCCTCCCCCATGCGCTGTGACGTAATATGTGGATGGTGAGACAGGCCCATACTTGGATAGTGAGACAGGCCCATAACCTCACTGTCCTCTAAGAAGTCGGCTACAGTTAAATGTAATCCATAAATTAAAGTTTACATAAATGAATTTCTCACAACCAACTATCGAAATCAGGATTTCTTTAATACTCCATTTTTAAATGCACGTCGATTCGTCAGAACAAAAAAAGTGGAATCTAAAATTCCAGTAAACCACCGTGACTAAGCCAATGCGATGGGTTTGACTTTATCTCCGTTGTTTTAAGGTTCTAATTCCATTGAATTAGGTGTATTCGGACGTTTGTGATAAGCCCACAAATAATTCCCGTGACAACGACCTTAGGTACTATTATTTTAATAAGGTTCGAATTGCTCTGAATTGTTTCACGGGTAAGTTTGTAATAAGTCCACAAATAATTCCCGTGACAACTACCCCATGGTGCAGGTTCTTTACAATTTATGACTTGTCAATTTTGTGCGTGTGTGAGCTGGGGTAGAATTAGGGCTGTGTTCTTAGAATTGATCATATTTTTATTGCTGGTCAATTTTATTGACGGGTTTGGATTCTGGTAGCAAGTTTCAAATGTGTAGTACATATTATTACAACAATAGACTACAATATTTTTATTGCAACTTGCAAGACAGAACTTAGAAGTAGGGTCTAAGATTGTAAGATTGATTGTTATATTTTGTCACGCACTCAAGCCACATGAGTAGAAAATAATCCTATGTATGGATAGATGGATGTTTCGGTTCACGGAAAAGCTACTGAACGGATTTTGATGAAATTTTGTATCTTAGTAGTTTAGGCTCTGGATTAAAACATAGGCTACTTTTTATCCTGAAAAAATAGTATTCCCGAGGGAAACTGTATTTACGCATATGATACGCTATACAAATATGTTCCTGCGGCCGTTTACTTCATACACTTTAATCCAAGAGTGACGTCACTCGTGGCCCGACTTTAGTATGGAGCGTTATTACGAAACTTGCGAAATTTTGTATACAAATCGCTGTAACTTTGAAAATATTGACTTTTGATATACTGTTTCTTCCGGGAAGTTGAGTAATATTCATTTATGCAATAAAAACAAATCCGCTTGCCTATTCGATGCTCTAATGGTTTTTTAAGTTCAATATTAGGCAGAATCTAAAACCTACATAAGTACATAACTAACCGTAACAAAACCCATAAAATTTTTATCATGAGCGAGGCGCGACATTAAAAAATATGTTTTCCGCCGATCTCGTATCAACCCTAAGAAGGGTGATGTGAAAATATAGGGGTGCCATTTTTAATTAAAAACATAACTATCAAAGATAAGAACGATGAATCATATTACTTTAATAAAAATTTGGTTTAGTATAGAGTATATTTAACTTTAACTTCTTCAGTCTTGAAGTTACATGTTGGCCCCATGCGAGCGTCGGCAAAAAGGTTCAAGGCAAGTGCTTAATGTCTACACGTTGGACAAGTTCCTTGAATGACAATGCAGGCGACCAATGTAGACTAGTGTTTTGACGAGTGTGGACACATTGGCCGAACGTGGACAAGCGCCTATGATTTGTGCACAAACACCAACACCGGTCCGAAGTTGAGGCACTTGATCACGATTCAAGGTAGCCTTTCGAAGCGAGCGTCAGTGACGCAGCGGCATATTGTATGGGACGGCGACAGTGGTGACAAGCATCACTGTCGTTCCATGCAATTCAGTGCCGCGGCGTCACTGACGCTCGCTTCGAAAGGCTACCTTCACGAGTGACGGCGAGAAAGACAAGTTGCCGTAAATGAGCTCTATACATGTTGGCTTCACTCGACCAGCTAGGCGAGCCAAGCGAGCGACACAAGGCAAGGCAAATCGGCCCAGCCGTTTCAGAGATGAGCCGGAACAAACAGGCATACGACAGACGGACAGACGAAAAAAATATATAAAGTACCTAGGCTACCTTCATATTATGCATTCAGACAAAAGGATTGGGTATAATATGTTGAACTTCTGCATCTTTTATTGTAGGATTATAAAAATATTTCTGGTTGTCAATAGTTCAATACCCCTTCAATGCTTTTAAAAGAAAAGTAGGCGCGTAAGTCGCGATTCCTGGACCAACCAACCAACCAAATCTGCCATATACATAATATAAAGGATTTTTTTAAAATTGGAACTAATTGAGGGTTGCGTAATTGTCAGGTTGGTAGCCCTGTCTAGACACCGCACTGTCTGGCACCCGGCCCTCACTACGAGGGGGCTGTATGTGCATGTGCTACGGTATTTGTACGTATGTGGGTACATTCTAGGTATATGGATTATGGATATATGAAGGTATGGTAAATGCGACTGATTCTAAATATTTTAATTTCTATTCAAATAGCAATGCTACTAGTCATGCAGCAATCAGCATGCACATTGCACACCCTACATAGTCACGGGTAGAGTAATGCAGGATTTAGGCTGTGACTATATGAACCAATCCGGCGGGCTGATGAGAATTCAGAGCTTTGAAAATAGAACTCTGCGCTATTATAATAGAAAATCGTTCATACAAGTGTCCAGTCAAACATTATTGTCATATAACACCTAAATGGCCCCGTTTTTTGAGATTTAGGGGCCATTTTGACATTTGAGATACGGTGAAATCAAGATGGTTGACATTTCACCATAGTTCCACCATTTGAAGATGGCGATGGCGAGTCGAAAGGATTCTGACTCCATCAAGCTTCTGACTCTATCAAGCTTCAGACTCTACCAAGCTTCGGACTCTACAAGCCTAACTTCACAAACTATACCTTAGTCAAGATATGTGCCTTGGCCGTTTCGCTTCTACAAGAGTAAGTACTATACGTATAGTATAGACTATAATGTACAAGAAATAAGATTGCTACATTTGTTGCTCGTTTTACAATTACTCTATTGTATAAGCAGTTAGCACATAGTTCTAATTTTACTGCTCTGAATATTCGCCGCCCCTCCGGAATTTAGGCTGGGGCTATAAATAATAAAAATAATAAATAATATCTATGGACGCTTCACACCACGTCAACCTGGCCCCGTGCAATCCGAAGAACTTGTGATACAGGTGCCAGACAACGGGAAGTATATTTAATACTAATACTAATAAGAATAGAAATAAATTTTATGACCAAAACAGATGCTACAGCCTTGACACTACACCTAGAAAAAAATTGGATTGTAATAAATCGAATCAAATAGTAATGGATAACATACCTGATAGAGCTGAGCTATCTGCGAAAAATTATCTTAATTCAACACAAGTTAATGATTCAGCAAAACTGATGACATCGCTTAAATATCCTGAAAATATTATAACCAAACAACCTTCTAAGCGTTGCCAGGATAAGTCACAAAACAACAGCATTTCTTATGAGACAGAAAGTAGAGAAAGAAGAGTAAACAAAGAAATTATTATGACCACTGAAGAGAAAAATAAAATCATTATATTAGCCGACCAGCAAGGACGAGGTCTACAAAAAGTACTACAAAAATTAGTCGGTGATAGATATACTGTAATATGTTTCTGGAAACCTGGAGCCAGTCTAGATCAAATTCTAAACTCAATTAATGTAAAAAATCTTACGATGAGAGATTTTGTAATTTTGTTAGGTGGTACGAATGATAAAAATCCTTTCCTGTTTAAATTGTCAATTAACAAATGGCTAACTGAGACAAAAAATACAAACATACTTGTATCCCAAATACCATACTGTAAAAGTCTTCAAGAAAGTAAACTAAACTATGAACTTAGATTTGCTTGTTATATTAATATTAATGCTATTTATGTTCCTATGAACTATGAAACATGTATTCCTCTATATAAAAACTTTCGTCTTAATCTATGTCGGTATCTACTTAGAGAAATTCTCCACGTAGAGTATAAATGTAACGCTTTGGAGTATGCCAAAAGTGCAAAGGTTGCTCTAGAATATAACTCCATAATACACAATAAATCCACACAAACAGAATTTATTATTAATAGTGGTTCCGAAGACAACATAGAGGAGTTAAAATTAACATCTGAAAATCATACTTTTCGAGACTAATAAAATTACCATACTACATCAGAATATTAATGGTCTCATAAATAAATCCGATTTGCTGACTGTTTCACTTGATACAATTAGCAAAAATATTGATGTACTGTGTATCACAGAACATAATATGGCATACGAAGACCCCAAATTATTAAACCTAGGAAATTACAAAATGGGATCATACTTTACTCGGGGAAAACGTCGTGGTGGTTCATGTATATTAGTCAAAACTCAATATGACATCAAAGAAATTAAAGTCATAAATCAAATAAGTCAAGAAAGGATCCTAGAATGTTGCGGCTTAGAGATACTAATGTTAAATTTAATTATAATATGCATTTATAGATCACCCGGTGCAAATGATACAACTTATAATTACTTTCTAGAAAAATTTGAGTATTTATTGAAAAAAATTTGCTACAGTAGGAAGAAAATTGTAATTTGCGGTGATCTCAACATTGACACTTTAAAACAAACTAAACAATCTAATGAATTTAAAAACTTACTTGAATCGTATAACCTTAAACTAGCACTAAAAGAAGCGACTCGTCTTTCGAGTAAAACTTGCATAGATCATTTTATTTGTAACTTTAGTAAATTTGAATGTAAGTACTATTGTCGAATTAGCACTCTCGGATCATACAGCACAATTGTTTTCTTGTTCTATAAAAAAACACTCTCACCTTAAGTACTGGTATGTTCAAAAGCGTGACTACTGTACAGATAATATTTGTAAGTTCAGTAACTGCTTAAAGGCACTATCATTTTATGATGTGTACAACTGTAATGATGTAAATAATGCATTTAACGAGTTTCACGACCTATTTACGTTATTCTATACTTTGTGCTTTCCCCTCTTAAGGTTTAAAATATATGCAAATAAAAGAACAAAATGGATAACAAAAGGTATACGAAAATGTTGTAGGCGCAAAAGGTATTTATTATGGCAGTATCGTAAAAAGAAAGGTGTTACTAAGCAATATCTAAAAGCATATTCATTAAGACTACAACAAGTCATCAAACTTACACAAAAATCACAAAATAACTACTTCATTGAAAAATCTTGCAATAAGTCAAAAGCTATGTGGGCCGTCATTAATAAAAACAAGAAGATAACTCAAAAAAATGAAATTAATAAGTTAAACATAAATGGTTCATATATAACAGATCCATTAAACATAGCCACAACCTTTAATAATTTTTTTATTACGGGTGCTACGGACGCAAATTTTAGGTGTAGCCAAAACAATATAAGCCATAAGCCATTACCAAACTATCCTAATTCGATATTTATGCCGCCCGCTACTCCAAGTGACATCAAACGTACAATAAAATATCTTAAAAATACTAACAGCGTAGGCTATGACGGTATAACAACTAACATCATTAAGAAAGTATCTTCCACTATATCTCCAATATTATGCCACGTCTATAATCTATGTATTGAAGAGGGAGTATATCCTGATAGGTTAAAAATAACAATAACAATACCCCTTTTTAAAAAGGGAGATGCAGAAATTCCAAATAATTACAGACCAATAGCACTTATACCAGTTTTCTCAAAAGTTTTTGAAAAATTAATTAACGATAGCTTATATAATTACTTTGAAAATCATAATATAATATGCCCTGAACAAATGGGTTTTAGGAAAAACAAATCAATAAATTGTGCTCTACACGACTTTATAAAAACTATATTAAATAATTTAAATGAAAAAATCAATATGTGTGCGCTGTATATGGATTTATCAAAAGCTTTCGATTTTGTCAACCATGAAGTCTTAATCGATAAACTACATTCATATGGAATTAGAGGAAACGTGCTTAATTTAATTAAATCATACCTTAGTAACAGAAAGCAAATCACGCAGATAAAAAAAGTATGTCCTCGTAGTCTTATGGAAGTTCGCTATGCATCGCCATCCCAAGTAGTTAAAACTGGTGTTCCACAGGGTGGTGTTCTAGCGCCACTTATGTTCCTAATGTATATTAACGACCTACCTAGAGTACTTGAAGAAAAAATGGTACTCTTTGCTGACGATAGCACAATATTATATACTGCAAAGAATAAAATTAATCTAGAAACGGACATATTAAACTCTCTTGACAAAATTCTTAAATGGCTTACCATGAACCACTTAACAATTAATTTAGATAAAACTAATCTTATGTATTTCAGAAACTTTAAACAAGCCAGTGTTAATACGGAGGTGGAGTATATGAATACCAAAATTAAACAAGTGCATGTTTCTAAGTTCTTGGGAATATATGTAGACAGTCAATTGAATTGGAAAGAACATTGTATCCATATTCGTGGAAAAATTAATAGATTGTCGTATGCCTTATATATGCTACAAAAAATAGTTGGTATACAAACAATTGTAACAGCGTATCAAGCTCAAGTAGAGTCCTTGTTGCGATATGGAGTAGTATTTTGGGGCAACTCTACTGAGAAAGACTCGATATTTAAAGCCCAAAAAAAATGTATACGAGCTATATGTAAAATAAAAATCACGGACAGTTGTAAGCCATATTTTAAAAAACTCAAACTCCTGACATTTCCAAGCATATACATTTTAGAAAGCTTAACATTTATAAAGTCTAATTTACATGAATATGAGTCTTTTAAAAGCCATAGAAACCGCCATAAGCTGTGTTACCCCAGTAGCAAAACTGCCTTACTTAATAAAAGTTATCTAGGCATGGCGATTCGTCTATACAATAAACTACCAAAAAGTATTCTAGATATAAATTCCCTACAATTATTTAAAAACACTGTTAAGGCAGCTCTGCTCGGAAAAGCTTATTATGACATTAAAGAATATTTAGATGATGACGCAATTATTATTCAATGATGTAAGGATTATTATTATTATTTATTTACGTTGACATTTTTTTCTGTTTTATTATTATTAGTGCCTATTTCTATAATTGTCATGGACATGTATGATTTATATTATTATTTTTTTAACTGACATAAATGTTCCTTTTTTATAATTATAATTGATAAGATATGGACAATATGTAAAATTTGACAACTAATTTAATGTAGATACTTAATTTTTCGTATGTTCTTTATGACTGGTATATTATATTAATCTAACAATGTCTTATTCAAATAGTCGTAGTATTAAGTATTAACATAAAATATGTAAAATAATATTTTTATGTAACTTTTGCATGCCCCAAGTGGCCTATGTGCTGCAACTTAACACAAATGTAAGACCTATATATGACACACATATGCAAAATAAATGAATTGAATTGAATTGAATTGAATACTTTTATACTATACATATATATTTATGATTTTTATTATATTATACACATATTTAATACACATCCATGATCCAGGAACACAGAAAAACTTTTTGTTCCTTCGGCGGGATTCGAACCCGTGACCTCCGGTTTAAGCACCAACTCATTAAACCACTGAGCCACAGAGGTCGTCAATATTGTCCGGAATCTGGAAGGCCGGAGAAAAATCATAAAATTAAGGTAACCTTCGAATTTTCAAGCATTGCACGAGCTCATGATGATGAATATAATAGCTATGTACACTCTCGATTTACCGTTTTTAAAATACTAGCTCAAAATCGGTTCATCCGTTTGGGTTTGGGAGCTACGATGCCGTGGACAGACACACAGATACACACACAGACACGTCAAATTTATAACATTTTTGTATTCGTCGGGGGTTAAAAATAAAATTCAAACTTAAACTTTTATTCGACCACTAATAATAATTAATATTCATAGTTAAGTGAAACACGTTGACTTTTAAGGAAACGAGCAACAAGTGCAGCAATCTTATTTCTTGTAAATTATAGTCTATATTTGCTATAGTACTCCTGTAGAAGCGAAACAGCCAAGCCACATATCACTTTTATTCGACCACTAATAATTAATATTCATAGTTAAGTGAAACACGTTGACTTTTAAGGAAACGAGCAACAAATGCAGCATTCTTATTTCTTGTAGATTATAGTCTATATTTGTTATAGTACTCCTGTAGAAGCGAGAAAGCCAAGCCACATATCACTTTTATTCGACCACTAATAATTAATATTCATAGTTAAGTGAAACACGTTGACTTTTAAGGAAACGAGCAACAAATGCAGCATTCTTATTTATTGTAGATTATAGTCTATATTCGTTATAGTACTCCTGTAGAAGCGAAACAGCCAAGCCACATATCACTATGGTGTAGAGTTTGTGAAGTTAGGATTGTGGAGTTAAGTCGTGTAGAGTCAGAAGCCTGGTAGAGTCAGAAGCTTGATATAGTCAGATGCTTGATATAGTCAGAAGCTTGATAGAGTCAGAAGCTTGATATAGTCAGATGCTTGATATAGTCAGAAGCTTGATAGAGTCAGAAGCTTAATAGAGTCATAAGATTGATAGAGTCAGATGCTTGATATAGTCAGAAGCTTGATAGAGTCAGAATCTTAATAAAATCAGATGCTTGATAAAGTCAGAAGCTTGATAGAGTCTGAAGCTTAACAGAGTCAGAAGCTTGATAGAGTCAGATGCTTGATATAGTCAGAAGCTTGTTAGAGTCAGAAGCTTGATAGAGTCAGAAGCTTGGTTTTTACATGAGATCTGGTACGTTTTTGAGTCATATTATGGTATCGTCTTGGTATCATTTTAAATGGAAATGTTTTTGGTGGGATATTAATAACGGTAATAGGAAGAAGCTTGAAATATTTATTGAATATTGAGTTGTTTATTATATTCTTTTAAAATAAATAATAAAATTAACATAAAACAAATATTCAAGGGGGGCTCACGTACATAAAAAATTTTCGCTGTATTTAGCTCGATACTAATGCTAGTGCTCGATATATACTTATCTACTAATAGTTGTATAGATAACTAGCTTTTGCGTGCGGCTCCGCCCGCGTAAATACATTATGCCGCGAGAACACTACTTTTTCGGGATAAAAATATCCTATGTCCTTTCCCGGGACCCAAAGTATGTGTATACAAAATTTCATAAAAATCGGTTCAGCGGTTAAAGCGTCAAGAGGTAACAGACATTCAGACAGACAGACAGATAGGTAGACACACTTTCACATTTATAATATTAAGTATACTCGTAGATATAGAAGTATACATAATTATAGAAGTATAATTAGTACGGAATTCTTCATGAGCCATTCCGACTCGCACATGGCCGGTTTAAATCTACGTTTTTTTGCAGTGTTCTCCCTGTGTAGGTAAGTTATAAATATAGTTTAGATTAGTTAAATACAACTGGAAATGTGCATTGACCTGTGGAAATAGCACGCATACGTCACAAAGTAATTGTTACAAAGATTTCAAAACTAAATATCTAAGGCCATTATGATCTATGACGTACATTTGACGGAACAAATCTTCATACAGTAAAAAGTTACGCCATCTTGGTTTTCACCATACTTCAAATGTCAGCCATATTGATTTCACCATATCTCAAATATCAAAATGGCCCCAAAATCTCCAAAAATGGGGTCATTTAGGTGTCCCTACCAGTGTTTGCCTCAACATGCCTCGTCTATAACATATAAGTCTATGAATTGTTAAGTAAAACAAACATGGCGGCCAAAATATAACATACTATACAATATACATAATTAAAATGGCATGGACAGCTGTTGGTTCAGACTGTTTGGATAAGCCATTAATAACCGCATACATTAAAATTATATTTCGCGAAATATTATTTTACATAATAATATCTTCTTTGTGCCGTTTCGTGTTGTGAATTTTATGTTTAAAGCCTATTAAATTTATAAATAATATTATGTTTTAAAATTTGTATAAGTTGCTTATTTGTTATTATTATTTTACACGCATTTTTATTAAAATATAAAAATATAGTGTACATTGAATATTATGTATCAAAAATTAAAAAGTCTAACCCAACGACACAAATTATATGCCCTATGTTAACCGTGCCATTATTATTTATTACGAATCTGAACCTTATAATATGGTTGGATACTCAAAGGAACCTTACATCATGTTTGACATTCCACCATAATTCATACTGTACGGAATCCAGTACCGTAATCGGAGTTTCGTCATGTCCGTCCGTCCGTCTTCGGCTTACCCTCCAAACGGTTAGTGCTAGAAAGATTAAACTTTTCACGTATATGTGTATATTTATTACGTCGACAAAGTGCTAAAATTAAATCACGAAAAAATTTTTTTTGGGGTACCTCGTGTAGTCGGTAGGGATAATTTTTTCATATTTATAGTGGGGGTTTCATTAGTTAAGTCTTCTAAAAACATGGAGTCTTTTAAAACATTGAAATGTTGCTAATACGGTTTCTTGATTTAGGTATCCGTTTGCGAGATAATGCATCTTTAGCGCTTTTTTTCAGATTTTTCGAGCAGCCGCCGTTTAGCTTTTAAAGGGGATATTAAAATTAAACGGCTGGTTCGAAAATCTGTAAAAAAACATGATGGTAGTACATGTGATGAACTTTGAAGTAAAGCTATAACGGGTTAGATAACTTTGTTAGTTCAGGAGTTATAAAGTTTTAACTTTCTCTATCTCGCATTTAACATGCGCTTACTTGGAAAACTTCGTACAAAAATAACCAAATATATAAAAATATTATAAGATATATGTTTGTTTCTTTGTTTGCATTGAATGGGATCCGAGACTACTGGACGAATTTCGACGAAATTTGGCACATATATAGAGTCGATCACGAGAAAGGACATAGGCGATGTTTACGGTTACCGCGGGACTTCCCTTTTGCGCGCACGAAGTCGCGGGCAACATTTAGTAAGTACATAATAAGTTGACTACGGATGTTGACTATTCTATGTATCCGATACGTATTTGGCTGGTTTTATTCATAAACCATCTTGCCTTTTCCCCCAACTGACACAACAAAAAATCCATCCGATCGCAAAAGCTTGTGCAATGTGCAGTTATGAAACATTTTGCACAGGTATCCGAACGTTCGTTTTTTGAACACCGAGTAATAAATCAGTCGGTCGGATCTGACTTCTTTTTCTTTTGGATGCAACAGGTTGCATTCGGATAAATAGTGGACCACGTTAACCACTTTTTAACCTTTCAGTAAGAATCGGTTCTTACTAAAAGGTTAAAAATTGTATTGTTATTGCAACGTTAACTTTTACTGGAAGAGTAGGTCCTTAGTGATTTAGTGAGTACTCACTATTGCCTATCCGCATTAAGTTTGAATTTAAGTTTGAATCATCAGCGCAATGACCATTAACGAAAAGGCATCATTGGTCGTCATTGGAGTCACTTCAAACTTATCGCGAATAGGCAATAGTTGTACTATTCTATTTTATTCTGTGGCAATAGTCAGTACCCAGTACGGACCTAAGTTACTTGTACTATTATTTATTATGTGCCTAGGTTTTAAGTTTATATACGAGTGGGTATCTCTTACATTTTTATTGATTATCGACCGAATCCTAAAATGCTACTTAAAAGAAGGAAGATCTCTGTCTCTACGTGGCAGAAATGAAATATCAGCAAATGACAAACGCCTCTTTAAGTAGCACTTAAGTTCGTGGCCGTGCGTCTTTTTTATTTTATTTTGATATTCTTTTGCTGCAATACGCTGCCGTGTCTATGACTCGTCCACAGCCGTTTTTTGTCTAAAGGTCTTTTTCTTTGATAGGACTGGCTTATGGCCTTGATTTCACCTTAAGGGTAGTCATACGCCATACTGCCTATCGTCCGATCGAACTGACTCTGCCGATCTATTAGAACCTTAGAACTGACCTTGTAGGAGTCGAAGATCTGAACCTCGATAAATTATTCTTGTATTTAAAGTAGATTTTCAATGTACTTTTATTTTATTATTAGTGCGACTTGTTATCATAAACTGATTTTATGAAGTTTTGACCAATCAAAGCACGTTTCACGCTGGTTTAACGTTTCCGAGAATACCGCGGGCTTATTACGTATCTTGCAATAGCCAAGCAATAGCAAAAATTGCGCGATTTTTGCGCAAAAATCGCAAATTCGTATTACGTATCTGCAAAAACCTAGCAGAAGCAACCTAGCGACAGTACTGTCTCTACCGAACAATCGAGGAACTATAAATTGCAATCAATCGTTCGATCTCTTCACTGCTGTCTAATTTTTTGTATTACGTAAGACTTTCACAGCAAAGCGAAAGCAACCAGCGAGCGATTTGAACTGTCAGTTAGCAATAATAAGCGAAAATTAAGCAAAGTGCATTCACACACAACAGCGAGCGATTAGCAATCGATCGCTTAGGTAATACGATTTTATTTGACGTTCAGCAATCGACTGCGCGTCTATCGCGCGATGACTGCGAGATTTTTGCTAATCGCTATTTTTACGTAATACGGCGGCCGGTTTGGCAGTTTCAGCGTATCGAGACTTGATTGTAATTGTATGATTGCAGGTTTTATCACATTTTTATTAAGCAGAATTGATCCTCAGTTATACTACTTATAAGCCTTATTGCCAAGTATAAAGTCGAAAAGTGGTACACCGATTCTTTAGGCGTCCTGCGATCGTACATACTAGAAATATGGACGAACTGCAGATTGGATAAAGTGCAGTGTTTTGCCGATTGGACGTTTGGCGGTATGGTGTATGGCTACCGTAACATACAGAGTTAAGACCTTGATTTGTGGTTATTATAATGAGTAAGCGCTGCCTTTTGCCTCGAAGGTTGTGGCTTGGAAACTTGCAACTTGGAAGTCTTCCGGTGCAGCGTGCCAACTGCCAGCGGCCTTCGAAAATATTCAAGAAGAAATTAATTAATATGTTTAAGCAAACCACTGCTAACCGCTGTAACTGCTGATAAATAAGCTTTAAGCTCTTATTGAAAATTCTATTTGACTGAAAATGGTGTCAATTAACGAAAGTACTTAATCCCAGTTTGTAATCCGTATTTGATGTCATAAGTTTGAAAATAGATGAAGGTCTCCTTCTTATATACTAAAGAATATTGCTATAAGCAACATATATAAACAGAAATGAAATTCCACAAAGAAACATTTTAAAATGATACCATGAGACCATTTGGTCTTTGGTTGCTTGGTTGTACTTTGTATATTATGATGTAGAGTTTGTCAGGTCTTGTAGAGTAAGGGCGGGTAAAGTCAGAAACTTGACTGTAGGTGAGATCTGATAACTTTTTGTAAGCGCGAGTCGTTTGGTCTCCTATTGGCATAATTTTACATGATTTCTTTCCCAAAAAAATCATAATTCATACATTTAAGTAATATGTGCTACTAGTATCGAATATGAACAATTTATATAATTAAATTGTTTATGAATACACAAACTTGTATCCAAAAGAAAAGTTATTAGCGGTACACGTGATATAAAATTATAAGCAAAAAATTGTCCATCTCTCTCTCACGAGAAAATATGTACGGCGGACTATCGCAATGACGTCACACCGATATTTTGCATTTCAAGAATTGATGTATAGATTCATTATTTTTAATTCTTTTTAAGATAATAATAAAGAAATGGGGTTTATATTGTTTATTTAATAGCACTATAATATTAGTATTGATTTTACTAAAACAATTCAGTATAATACCTAACCTAGTAATACTAGTTTTTCAGTGTATCTGCAGTTCTGCACGTGTAAAGGAATCTCGAACATTGTCTGTCAGCGGGCCACAGCCCACAATATGCGCAACAAGTGGCTGGGGTGTCCGGGACGTGCCGCTGCACCCCCACGAGTTGTTTTTTTGACAACCAGTAGGAGTTGTTTCTCTGACAACTAATAGAAGTTGTTTTTCTGATAAAGTTTCAATTTTATGACATATTATATCACTGATTTTTTTTTCAAATGTTTCTAAATATTAATGCCTATAAAAATAATATGTGGGCTTGTTTTTCTTACTCCGATTATGGACTGTAGTTGAAGTTTTATCAGAAAAGAAAGATTTTCAAATGTTCCTTCTATTTTTTAAATAAATGTATGAATAAAATTCTTTACGCTCTAAGGGTAAACATAAATTAAAATTAATGAAAGTCTGTTTAAATTTATTAAATATTTACTGTGTTGCATGAATTAAATAATTAGCATAAGTATTTTGTTACGCATAAAGCAGAACAATATTTTTTATAACGTTTATTCGGTTATAATATTATGTATTACGCCAAATAAATAATAAAAAATAAAATCACAAGCTATAGAACTATAATATGCATTGTTATCACATTAAATTGCGTGTATAATATAATGTTTATATTGTTTTTTTTTTATAGGTAATAGGTATTATTAACAAATAATTATTCATATTCACTAAGAAAAATGTGATCACAAAAAAATTCTAGTTATACATTTGACTCACGCAATTACTTCTATTGACAAAATAAATTATTCATTAAATAAATTAAAAACTAAATTGTTACTACTTATTATACAATTGTTTTATAATAGCAATTAAATAATGAACTCATAATTATTTAACGCAAGTAATTGAGTTGCCGTTAGAATCATAATAATATAATAATTATTTTATAAATATTAATACAATAGTAAGTAATAATTCTGAAACTATTAAATAATTACAATAACATAATCTTGGTAACTTTATAATTTATTATTTTCTTGTATTTTGTTAAATTGCGAAACAAGTTAATATGTACATCTTTTGTCCGGAATTTACTTATTGTAATGAATATGCCAAGACTCATGGGTGGATAAATGAGACAGAAATATTTTCCAATTTCTCCACTACAAAAGTAAGAAAATATACTAGTGAGGGCGTAGTTGAAAGTCCCCGTAAGATACATGACAAACGCTCTGCAAAACAAAACTCATATTTTTGCACGTACCGACTACCGGCGCGGCGCCGGGCGGGAAACGAGATGCCTCTGTATCTCATTTTATTTCATTTCGTGTTTTGTGTGCTGTTTCATTACTTACTTGTAAACATTATTACATCACTAATATTATGAAGTTTTTGTGTTGATCCATAGACGGATATAATATAGACATGTCGAGGCAAAAATTGTCCCCACTCAAATGGCCCAGTTTTGCGGTTATTTGCGGCCATTTTACTGTACCGGGGGCGACCCTATTTCGGTCTCGGGTCGAGGTCTCTAGTTATACGGGGTCCTAGATCAGAAGGCTACCTTTAGAGTTTAGCATGGTATCGGCTTACTATGATTTCGGAATCCAGAATCAAGTAGGTATGAGGTTTTTTCAGTTACTCCGTTTCAGCATTATTACAACTTTCTCGCGATAAACCAATCTGTCGGCGCGAAAGACGAGAGTGCGACATGTATATCGTATCGCGTCTTCAGCAAGTCACCCCTGGGCCCTGGAACTAGTCTAGATAATTGCTGATTGCTAGCAACTTAAAAAGTACTAACTTAATAGGTATTCTATGGTATTATTAAGATTAAAGAAGTTGCTGGCTAGGTAAAAATTAATAAGCTTAGAAATGTTGCTTAACGGAACACAATGTATATTGTATACCTACTACAACTTTAGTCATAAACATAAAATTAACAAAAACATTGTGTCTAAAAGAAAAATCCGTTAAATATCAGATTCCGAGTTTGAAAGGGACCATTCCCAGGCAAATGTCAGGTAGACATAGACCTTCTTGGAACCGCCCGGAGGTACTGCACAATACTTAACAAGTTTTTTTGGGATTTTCAACCTTAACAACTTAATTATACAGCCGGATCTTTTGTGTGCGATAGGATTTTTTGACTATACGACGTCGATGTAGCATAAGGATTACGATAAAGCATATGTTTCATAAGAAACCCAATTCTCGTGGGACATCCTGATAATCCAAAGGAGATTTTATTGAGTTCTTGTTTTCTTGTGCATATAGCCTATTTATTACAAGCCTGTACAAAAAAATTAAAATTTGTGGTACTAAGGTCAATACTCAATGTAAGAGTTTAGAGTTTAATAACATTATTTTTAAATTCCATTATTATATGTACATTAATGAATAATGAATACTTTGTAATTATTATTATTGAAAACCAATAAATAAGGTTTTCCCAGATTTAAACCATCTTCTTTTCTAATATTACAATATTAATTTGATTAACTCAGAAAATAAAAGTATGTTTAAAAGTTTTTCATCAAACACGCTCTTATTATTTTCTAGTTAAGGAGTAGAAATAAAACTGGCCAAGTACGAGTCGGACTAGCGCACGCAAGGTTCCGTACAAAACGGACAAAAATTCACGTTTGTTACATGGGATTGACTAATATGTTTTTAAGCGTTTGTTGTTATAGCGGCGACAGAAATTCCCCTTTTTTGAAAATTTCCAGATAGCTATCAGGGTTCATGAGATTTGTTTCTTCTATCTACTACCCAAGTAAGGAAGAATGGAGAAGGAACCAAGGAGCATCTATTTAAAATATTCTACATCAATGCTCGTCGGGCAAAAAACTCTTGAGGGTGTTTGATGTTATGGCGTGCACAGACAGGATTTCTTGTTTGTGGAATTGTATAAAAACTATTTCGGTACTTGTACTGCCGCTCTACGCCAACTTGTAATACTTTCCACTGTGACAATTTAATTTGGCTTTATCCTCGCTCTATCTGAGAATTTCACTATGTGAAGTGAAAATTTCTTTGACATCGTGTCGGTGCGATTTGAAACTCGATAAAGCAAGAGAAAACCGCTAATACAGACTTCAGATTCATTAAATAACCTAACCAAGAGCATGTCAGGACATGTCTAAGGAGGGTTCCGTAACTATAAACGCGTAATATGCTTTTTTTTTAATTACTCCAAAAGTTACTGTCCGATTTGGTTCACAATAATTTTCCTAAAAAGTTTTTAGCGTGACCTATCAGCATGGAAATTTGCAAGTTTCTACCTCCTATAGTTTAAAAATGCTAGGGGGGGGACCAACTTACAAACTACTTTGGAGGCCGATTACTCGAAAATGGTCAACTTGATAAAAAAGTAACGTATGAAACCTTGCCTTTATTTTAAAAGACCTATTCTACGATACCCCACACGATGGGGTAGAGTGAAAAAATATTTTTCATCCCCACTTCACATGTATGGAGAGCCACCCCTAAAATATAAAAATATTATTTTTTTATGATCCCAAAACCGTGATCTATACACAATCTATAACTGTACCAAATTTCATCAATTTATATTCATAATTACAGGAGCTAGAGGCGCGGACAGACAGACAGACAGACAGACAGACAGACGGGCAGAGCGAAACTATAAGGGTTCCTTAAGTATTACGGAACCCTAAAAAGAAGTCATGTTAAAATTAGTAGATAATAGATACAAATAGATTTCTTATGTTTACGCGAATATTTTCATTGTAAACACTTACAGATTTTGTCGCGGTTTACCTTTTTCCCCCGGCGTTCCGGCTACTTTCCAGCAGCCGTATGAAAAAGAAAAGTGACCTACGATAACTCCCACTAGTAGATGCAATTTAGTATTGGGCCTTGGATATGCTATAAACCTCATCTCTACATTTCCCGGACTAGGTACTATGTTTTTTACGTGAAGTTTAAAGTATTTCGTGAGTATATCTAAAAATACTTTATTGTTAATAAGTTTCTATTCTACTAACAATAACTTACAGCGAGTAAATCGGGGTCTAATTAACTACTCATACATGGTTCTTATTAACGCATAATACGACCAAGACGAACTCAGGATCTGGAAACAGAAATGACCATATATAACGTTTTCGAAAATCAATTACGGATACTTCGGGCACATGATCCACTGCTTATGTAAAGTTGTTTATGCAAAAAAGTATTCGAATACTCGAAGTAAAAAATCATCTACTGTACTCACCGCAAAACGCAAACACAATAAAAAAAAATTTGACTATGACAATTATTTTTCTGCTTGGCGTCTTTACATTAAAGCAGTAGATCATATGCCCAAAATATCCGTAATTGATTTTATCGAACCTTATATTATATAATAGTCTCACAAACTTTACTATAAGCATATTATTATTATTATATTATTATAGATGGCCGAAATCATTTTTGGCGTGGGAGAGCACGAATGGGCCAGCTCGACCGAATAGGCTTTGACAGAAAATACACTCGTGAGAAAACACTCGCGTTGTGTTGGTTACCGGAGGCCCAAGGTTAGGGATTTTGTGGACCAATAATGCAAGAGCGCAACAAGAACAACAGAGGAAATGAAATGTTGTTGCGAGTGTCAATGAGCGACGGCAATCGCTTATTAATCAGGCGATCCGTCTATTTATTTCCTGGCCCATTTCTTAAAAAAAAAAGTTTGGTGGCGCCATCTTTTAACTTCAAGTAAAATTGCTCCAAACCATGTTGCTCTACGTAGAGTTAGTAATTCATTTGTCAATGTTATAGCAGTCACGACTTACAAGTCACAATATTGCTTTAATTTTCATGCAAATAATATCTATGGACGCTTTACACCCCGTCAATCTGGCCCCGTGATAAGTATCCGAAGAACTTGCGTGACAGGTACCAGAAAACGGGAAGTATATTGAATACTTTTATACTATACATATATTTAAGATTTTTATTATATTATACACATATTTAATACACATCCATGACCCAGGAACACAGAAAAACTTTTTGTTCCTTCGGCAGGATTCGAACCTGCTCCCCCCGGCTTGAACACCAAAGCGCTGAATTACTGAGCCACAGAGGTCGTCAATAGTAAATATAACTACTCATTAGAATTAAATAGAGTAAATGTAAGTACTCATTAGTCTAACTCATAAGGACAAAACATTATTGAGAGTTGATGCTATAATAATGGTGGCAAAGCAAAATCCTATATACGAGAACAGACAAACAGCTACATAAATAGTTTTAGATTTGATTGCACTACAACAAGCATACCGAGCCACGTCAAAATTTTCAAATTTGGATCGTTCTATGAATGCTGCAGTTTCTCTGTACGTATGTTTGTGCTCGTATAAATACTTACCGAAGTGAAGGTCATAAGCCTGAGATCTGCGAAACCCAGAGCAGTTATCTTGCACGGAGTTTGAGACCTGTGAAACCAACAGGATGTGTTAACCATTGACTCTACTCTGGTCTGAGAAAGTTACATTGTGGTTATCGTATACTAACGCTTAACTCCTCCATGCTCGATTGGTTTGGAACATAGCTCTCAACTGCAGAGCTCGTGGGTTCGATAATATCAATCCCCACATTGGAACAATAAAACATGTTGTTTTCTAGTTGAGACAAATGACAATGAAGGCTGATCGCCTGATTGTCTTACAAGAAAGCTGATCCATGTGTCGGATGGGCATGTAAAAAGTGGGCCTTGCGCCCGATCTCTCGTTATCGTGGTGTCTCTTGTGAAGGTACTGCGCACTCACTTGAGCAGTATAAATTAACTCCTGCGTAGCCGGACTGGTTTCAACGAAACCAGCCACCACCACCGAAATCGGTGAGGGAGCTATTAACGCTTGTTGATGTCTCCAATTTATTGCAACTTGAAATACCAAAATCAAAAATCGATCAATATCGCCGGAACCGTGTATTTTGCGTAATTAAAACTAGCCCTACATTAAACCGGGCTATAGTCTACTTGTGTGCTAAATTCATTCAAAATCCTTGTAGCATTTTAGGATATCTGCATTAATTTATCCATCTTTGCCAGCTTTGATAGTTCAGTAGGATTTGAATACAGGTTTTACCTCTGTATAACGAAAATTAGGTCCTTCATAATGGAAGGATGAGCGTTGTACCACGCACACCGGTACACGTCGTCACCAAACTCGGTGCTCTAAAACAAATTGAAAAAAAAAAGCACTTATATTCTAATTTCTAATTTAATAAGCACGCTGAAGTGGAAGTAGGCAGGCTATGTCTGCAGACGGACAGGCGGTCGATGGAGCATTCATGATACAAGTGTTAGAGTGGAGACCACGCTTAGGCAAACGTAGGACGTCTTACACACGTCCGGCGGCACAATGGACCGACGATTTGAAGAAGGTGGCTGGCAGCAGATGGATGAGGGGGGCTGCCCAAGATCAGGATGGTTGGCGCTCATTGGGGGAGGCCTACGTTCAGCAGTGGATGGCGATAGGCTGATGATGAATCATTTAAAGTTATAACTAAATGAATACATATTATACTACAAGAGCCACACAAAATATAAGTAATATAAAACGCTATTGATTAAAGCGATGTTAGTTAGTAATATATTATATTCCTTGCCATAGTCGAGCCCTGACGTCACTGCGACCCAAGTGGATCTATCGTGACTCCTTCGCGTTATATTATACCGGCCTCAGGTACGTTAGTAATATATATTCTTTGCCTCAGGCCTACGCTGCTCATAAACTGCGAATTTCCTCTGTGGTAGATTATTCGCTTTTCGCAAATATTAGCTTTATTATCTGTGGCTCAGTTGGTTGAGCGTGTTGGTGCTCAAGCCGGGGGTCGCGGGTTCGAATCCCGCCGAAGGAACAAAAAGTTTTTCTGTGTTCCTGGGTCATGGATGTGTATTAAATATGTGTATAATATAATAAAACTCTTAACACGATAACCGCCAAGCAAAAAAGGACATTATTCCGTTCAGGCCATGTCGGTCAATGCTGTCCGACAACTTGACTTTCCGTTCGGGCCACGACGGTCAATGCTGACCGCGTTTTTGAAGTGTATTCAATCAACTCATACAGGCCGTAGGACAGGGCTATCAACAATATAGTCATATGTATTGACCCGCGTGGCTCCGTAGATACGGAATATCATGTTGGTTTTCGGAAAATGTAAAGGACTTAGAAAAAAAACACAAAAAAGTAGAAAAATTATTTTTCCGCGAAAAAAAATTATAGTTTGCTTAGCAGGCAGTGTTCTGACTTAAAACAAATATTATTATAATTTATAAAGTATAGTGTTTTGACATATTATGTTATTATATTCTTGAGGATGAATGAAATTTAAAAATATTTTTTATATAATTGTGACATTAAATACTTAGGATAGAGATTAATATGAAAATATATTTTAAAAATATCGAAATAAAAACTTCTGTGTGTGCGATCTGCATGAGTTAGTCGATATATAAGTCTGAAAGTATGTGTATGAGTGTGTATTTATGTATAAATGAGTTGATGTGTGTACCTATATGAATTTTTGTGAGTAAAAATTTAAATAAAAAACTCTTTATATTCTGGGGAGCGTATACTTTATTGAAGTAAATTTTGCATATAAAATAAACATCGAAACAAAAACAAAGAACGTATTAATTATTAATCAAAGAAATAAAAATGAAATTTTGAAAAAGTACAACAAATTTTGCAAAATTAAGTAGTTAATTACTCCAAAAGTTACTGTCCGATTTGGTTCACAATAATTTTCCTAAAGAGTTTTTAGCATGATCTATCAGCATGGAAATTTGCAAGTTTCTATCTCCTATAGTTTAAAAATGCTAGGGGTGGGGGGACCAACTTACAAACTACTTTGGATGCCGATTACTCGAAAATGGTTAACTTTATAAAAAAGTAACGTATGAAACCTTGCCTTTATTTTAAAATACCTATTCTACGATACCCCACACGATGGGGTAGAGTGAAAAAATATTTTTCATCCCCACTTCACATGTATGGAGAGCCACCCCTAAAATATAAAATTATTATTTTTTTATGGTCCCGAAACTGTGATCTATATAAAATCTATAACTGCACCAAATTTCATCAATTTATATTCATAATTAAAGGAGCTAGAGGCGCGGACAGACAGACAGACAGACAGACAGACAGACAGACAGACAGACAGCCAGACAGACAGACGGACGGACGGACAGAGCGAAACTATAAGGGTTCCTTAAGTATAACGGAACCCTAAAAAATATATTTAAATACCAACTAAGAAACATAAAATTTATTTATGAATATTACGGCGGCGGCGGGGGTGACCGACACCTCGACCCGCACGGCCCCTTGCAACGGAAAACTCGCTTTTACGTCGCTAAGGGCCATGTCGGGCAATGCTGACCGACATCGTATAACTGCTTAAATAATATTCAAAATCAATTTTTAATAATTTTCACATACTTTAAGACATAAAATAAACGTATTAATAAAAAAAAATGGCAAAATTTTATCAGAACTGTAATTTTTGGTTGGCCTGAGAGGAAATTTTGATGGCGGGCAGCATTGTCCGACATGGCAGTTAACGTGTTAAATATGTGTATAGTATAAAAGTATTAAATATATTTCCGTTGTCTGGTACCTGTAACACAAGTTCTTCGGATACTTAGCATGGGGCCAGATTGACGTGGTGTGAAGCGTCCATAGATAATTAAAAAAATTAAAAAAAAAATCAAGAATAATCACAAAAATGTATGGCAACATAATTACCCTGCGTGTACTGTGCCCACAATTTAATAAGATGTAGAGATTAGTTATCAGACGTAGAGAAAGGTCGTAGAAGACATACTACAGTTCGGTCTCGGAGGACGCAGAATTTCGTACATTGATTCACAGCTACTTGTATCTTTCACTCGCGCACGAATATATATTGCTATCGCGTTTACCGCACTTTAGTATGTCTTCTACTATTCTTCTCTTCTTCTCTATGTGAGAGTTCTATTTTCAGTGCTCCGAATGTTCCCGGAACCGCTGGATTCCGGAATTCCGGATTATATAGTCGGAGCCTTACAAAAAGTTGCAATAACGCTCCCCATTGTCTGCAGTCGGGTAAAAGGACTTACAGCAGATATCAGCATGTCGCCGAAGTAGCACAGCATCATCATCTCCACCAGGATCATAAACAGGAACAGCGCAAACGTGATGAGGTTCAGGGTGCTCTCTGTAAACTTCATTGTCATCATTAGAGAACATTGGCACTGGGAAACAGACATGAGACAACCCAAGGGGCTTAGATAAAGTAACAACATAAAACCGGCCAAGTGCGAGTCGGACTCGAGCATAAATGGTTCCGTATCATTTTATATATATTTTTACATGTTTACATATTATTTCGTTATTTTTGTACGAAGTTTTCTAAGTAAGCGCATTTTACAAGATATGCCTCTGAGCCGTTTTAGTTTTTTTTCAAAGCTTTTAAAGCTAGCCGTTTAGCTTTTTCAGGGGGGGGAAGCGTACTTAATACCTACTATGTTAATAGCAGTCCATTGACTGTAACATTATGTAAAACTAAATGGAACCCGCAACTTAGTACGCGAAAAAAAACTCGCAGGAACAGTAGTTCGGTTCAGTAGTTTTTCCTTGAAACAGTCACAAACATCCATCCACCCATCCATCCATCCTCACAAACTTTCATATATTTTATAACTAGCTGTTGCCCGCGGCTCCGCCCGCGTAAATCTGTATTTATCAGATACTGTTATCTCAAAGGAACACTGTACTTTTCCGGGATAAAAAGTAGCCTATATTTTAATTCGGAGCCTAAACTACTATCATACCAAATTTCATCAAAATCCGTTTAGTAGTTTTTGCTTAAAAGAGTAACATCCATCCATCCATCCTCACAAACTTTCATATTTATTATAGTTGTAGTATTAAGGGTACTAACAGTGGCCGTGAACAAGCAGAAGCATATCATGATGGATGAGATCACACACTGGATTAGGGTCGCTTTGGAAAACAGCACGTCCATCGCCTCTACCAAACTGTAACAAAATATATGGTTCGGTAAAATCAATTACGGATATTTTGGTCCTATTATGATCTATCGCTTATGTAAAGATGTTTAAGCAGAAAAATAATTGTCATACTAGATTTTTTTTTCTTTTAGGCGAGTTTGCGTTTTGCGGAGAGTCACCCGTTAAATGAGATGATTTTTAACACGCTTATATTAACTTCACCTCTATGTAAGCTTGTTTGCTTGCTTGTATGTAACTATCAATACAATGCGGTCGCCAAGCAACTTTCCTGTAGGGGTAGACAGAGGCCACTTCTTTCCGCCTTCTACGATCCTTACATACTTGTTTCGCTTCGTCCAGTTTCATTCTTACCATCCATCCTCTTACATTCAACGTAGCGAAGCGGCTCTCCATGGGGCACTTTTCGCCTCCGCGAGAACGAGACGCGAACCACATCGCCGCCATTTTGGAAAAATAAAAATAATGTGGCCACGACGCGACGTATGGGTTTGTTCCCTAAGCCCTCGTTCTCGTGAGCGTTTGTCTGTATTAGCGCAGAGTTCTATTTTCAGGGCTGTTTTTACTAACGACTAGCTTTTGCCCGCGACTTCGTCCGCGTGGAACAATACTTTGGGATATCGCTGAAATTTACCCGCGACTTTATTTATGACTAACGAAAGCGGAATCCTATTTTTTTAAACGGAACCCTAAAATAAAAGTAGCCTATGTACCCTATAACATCAGCTATCTGCTAGTGAAAGTCCCGTGAAAATCGGTCCAGCCGTTTCAGAGATTAGTCGGAACAAACAGACAGACAGACCGACTTACAGACAGACAGACGGACAGACAAAAATTTAAAAAAAAATGTGTTTTATTGTAAGTACCGAATATACTTTCAGATTCATTATGTAAAAAGCTGTTAATTTGAAGTTACAAACAGACACTTAAATTGTATTTAACTGTAATATTTTAAGATATTATCAATTTGATGTTTATAAAATAACTAAACTATTTAACTAAACTAAACTAAACATTAACCCGCACGCGCACCCCGCCTTGGTGACGCCCACTTCGCAACGGGCCGTGCAGCAGAAGTCGTAATATTTTAATTTCGCCATAACTTCAAAACCAAACGTCCAATTTTAATCATTCAAAAACCAAATATTATCTACATAAACTGTACTTAGTGATGAAATAATTTATTTTGATAAGGATTACTAACATGAGTAAAATAAACGCGTTTAAATGTAGTCCAAAAAAAATTCAAGATTTCTAAATAAAAAAATGGTTGTTGTGCCTCACTCGACATAGATAGGTATAGTGTGTCGCGGACTTTTTTGTAGATATTTATAAGATCTACAATTAATTAGAACATTTTATGGTTATATCTTTTATAGTTTAGGCAGCGTACGCAAAATAAGTAACTTTTCTGGTTGATTTTTTACACCTTGTGTCCGAAAAACCCAAATATCTTACGGAACCCTATTTTTTTCCAAAATAAAATTTAGCCTATGTTACTCGTGGATAATGTAGCTTTCGAATGGTGAAAGAATTTTTGAAATCGGTCCAGTACTTTTTGAGCCTATTCATTACAAACAAACAAACAAACAAACAAACAAACAAACAAACATACAAACAAAGTTTTCCTCTTTATAATATTAGTGTAGATCTACAATTAATTAGAACATTTTATGGTTATATCTTTTATAGTTTAGGCAGCGTACGCAAAATAAGTAACTTTTCTGGTTGATTTTTTACACCTTGTGTCCGAAAAACCCAAATATCTTACGGAACCCTATTTTTTTCCAAAATAAAATTTAGCCTATGTTACTCGTGGATAATGTAGCTTTCGAATGGTGAAAGAATTTTTGAAATCGGTCCAGTACTTTTTGAGCCTATTCATTACAAACAAACAAACAAACAAACAAACAAACAAACAAACATACAAACAAAGTTTTCCTCTTTATAATATTAGTGTAGATCTACAATTAATTAGAACATTTTATGGTTATATCTTTTATAGTTTAGGCAGCGTACGCAAAATAAGTAACTTTTCTGGTTGATTTTTTACACCTTGTGTCCGAAAAACCCAAATATCTTACGGAACCCTATTTTTTTCCAAAATAAAATTTAGCCTATGTTACTCGTGGATAATGTAGCTTTCGAATGGTGAAAGAATTTTTGAAATCGGTCCAGTACTTTTTGAGCCTATTCATTACAAACAAACAAACAAACAAACAAACAAACATACAAACAAAGTTTTCCTCTTTATAATATTAGTGTAGATAACGCCGCGATAAAAAAACGCTCGTGAAAACGTGGGCTAATGTTGTTGCTAATAAAATAAAAAACAAAGATAAATACTTTATGAAAACGTTAAAAAAAGTAAACTTAATTTTATTAATAAATATTTTGAAGTAAATAGATATACCTAACTCAAATTAATAGTTTAGGCAAACAAAATATTAAAATTTTAAGTTTATAATATAATTATAAAACATTTATATCCAGAAATAGATATATAATATTATCCAGATAAATAAATTCCCAAGGCAAGAAATTTATCGGGAACTAATGGGCATTCTGCCCAATTTGCCCAAAACGCCCGGGCGTTTACCCATCTCTACTTGTAGGTATACTTACTTGTTCTTGTACCAAGCACTTACTTCAAAATTGACTGATGACGTATAATTAGTTTCCTAATATTTTTCTGTGTCGTCTCTAAGGAATCATCGTTGATGACACCCTCAAATCGTTTGCCGATAAGCTCGAAGTGCATTTTGATGTAGCAACAGAACAACAGTATTAGTATGTCGGCCCCGTAGACATTTCCACAAACTACGAACGCTGAAACAAAAAAATATAATATATCTTGTGCCTAGATGGATACAGGCTATGATGTATAGGATGCGTCCCGTATTTTCCGGGACGTTTCGTATTTTAGGTATTATTTAAAACGTGCATATAAATAAACAATTAAACAAGCACTGTTATGTTCCTTAAATCAAGTTTATCTTAACTTTTTTATTTGGCTTGAGTATGTAGACTGAAGATCCTTCAGGATCTCCAAACATATTTTGGGGGTCGTCCATTAGTCGGTGGGTCATGATTATTCAGTGTGTCTGGGAGTGGGGTTGTTTGAAAAAAAGCTAAAATAACAATTTTAACCCCTCCTCTATGGTGATATATGATGAGGCTAAAGACTACCCCTACCAAAAATAAATACACCTGATGTCTCACTTATATCCCTCTTCCTGGTAATAATTGTTTTTTTCCGAACCCCTCTCCCTTTCGAGCTGTAGGTGATTTTTGGACGACCCCTTGTAAATACAATAAGGTTCTCCGCTCTTAAAATCTCAATTTTTCCACAAAAAAGTGTAACGGTCAACTTTCTTCACGTTTCAATCTACGCACTAGCAAAATTGTCAAAAAGATCCTAAGAATCTTTCGCTGTTGGATTTTTTTCAAAAATGCTCGGTAAAAACTAAAACCTTCAAAATCAAAATATTAATGACGCGACGTACGAACTCTGAATACGAAAGAAATACATTTACGAAAGTTTGGTAACTTGAGTCTCAGTGACTCCTATATAGTTTTGGCAGCCTTATCCAAATGTGAAATCAATACGTTCAGTAAAATATATGTAAAGCACACTATAAAGATCTAACGTACTTGTCCAAATATGGTGAATATAAACAACTGCCCAATTGAATGTTGTGTCTATATCGAAGAAATATTTCACCAAAAACGGCGTAATATACTTAAATTCTCCCGTCGTTATGTAACTATGTGCCATGATAGCAAGCGGTAACATGAAGAAATTCATCACCATTATGCTGACTATCAACCCCAATGCATTAGTAGAAAACACTATCAATTTCACAGACTTCTCAACCAATTTCACCTCTTCCTCATTCGGTACATCAGACTCGTCCTCTGTACTCGGATGGAACTCTTCCAGTCTATCAAATATTGACTTAAGTATGCCTTGATTGAGAAATAGAAACATGCTCTTCGCTATAGACAGAAAAGTAACAGCATTTAAAGGCAGCAAATGCGCTACATCTATTACACGTCTTCCATTTTGTAAAGCGTCAATAATATAATAAACTTCACCAGCGACATGCGATAATAAGAAGAGAAAGTTGAAATAATAGAGGTAATATGTAGCAAAGTAGTTGAAGGGTTTTTTCGTATCCAATAAATTCATGGTTATACCGGAGAGTTTAAGCCAGAATATACTATACTTTGCTGACTTATTGAAATCCTTTTTCACTACCATCGTGAACGAATAGCTATGCTCAAATATCAGGCACATTATTGTGTCCAAATTATTTTAATTGCTTAATTAGCAAGTAGATAAACATAATGAAAACTTTAGTTAGCCGCCTAATTTGGTATTCTCTTGTCTGTAATTGTCTCTAAAGAAAATGTTTAAAACAAAAGGAATATTAATACATTAACTTCTTTTTTGTTTACTGTTCTACTAATTAAATGATTTAATTATTGAGGGCTTTTTATATATTGGGAGGGAGGGATATTTATATATTTTTTTAAATATTTGTCAATATCAGCTGTTGTTCCCAGAGCTCCTAATAACTTATGATAATAGCTCCCCACGACGATTCTGTTGACATTGGCGAGTTTCATTGAAGCCAAGCCAGCTACGCAGGAGCTATTTTATAATGCCCAAGTGTGGCGCAGTAAACAAGAGCACTCTTTCTTCCATTACTCTCGAAACCTATTGGGAGTTGGGACGGATAACCGACACGACTGAATAGAGATCAGGCGCAGATCCGACTTTTTATACGCCCATTCGATGCGTGGATCATCTTTCTTGTCAGACAATCAGGTGATTTATTTATTTATTTATTGTACTTGCAGACTGCAGCGGGCTAGCGTGGTGAACGCCTTACTCTCCTTCCTTTGAGCGTAACCCGAACCCCAGCATCTTACTATAGCTTGGTAATGAACTGATGATGATTATTACCTAAAGGTATGTGAATCTAAATAAATTTAATACATACTGCACCACACGTGATGGAAATAAATAAACAGCCAGTAAGGAATCGAGTCCATTTCCACGAAATAATACACCAAAAAAGGCGTCTTATATTCGAAGTTTCCCGTAGTAAAATAGCTGTATAAGATTAGTACAATCGGTAGCAGAATGAAACTCAGCACGACCATCGAAATAAAGGTCCCCAATACTCCTATACTGGTGTAGATGAGTTTCATGGTGTTGTTAACCACTTTTTTCTCCTCCTCAGTCACCCTATCGTCTTCGTCGATTTCGTCGTTATGCTCCATAACGGGATACAAATCTTCGAAGGTGTCCAATACAGATTTCAATGTCCCCTGATTGAGGTACAAGCATATCGCTTTACCCGTCGACATGACGCTAATAGCCACGCACGGGCAAATCGGGGACAGTTGTATAATGTCTGCCGTTCCCGCTCTCAGCTCATGGTTTACGTAGATAAACTCGCCCCCTACTCCCGTGTACAGCCAGATCGTATTGAATATAAACAAATAGTTCGCCATAAACCAATTAAAGGCTGTGCTCGTGTCCAACAAGTCCATGGTTATACCGGAAAGTTTCAGCCAGAATAAGCCGAACGAAAGCGACTTTGTAAACTCTTTCTTCACAATCTTAGCCACCGCCATATTTGTGAGAGAGCTAATTGCAAATGACACGTTTGGTTGCTTTGCAAGTAAAATAATGTGAGATCACTACACATGGCGGGTATATAAATTAAAAGCTAATTAAAACACGTTTCAATCAGCTGTCTTATTTGGAATTCTCTTGGCTGCATCAGCAATTCAGCATGTTTGATCAGACAACAAAAAGAAGCAAGTTGACTTTACCTACTACAATTCATACTTTTCTCATTCTCTATGAATGAGAAAAGTAGGTATGAATAATGAATTGTAGGTAAAGTCGACAGCACATGAAGCTTTTCACTTGTACTACAGTCTACGAGCCTTACATCTACAGCGATTGTAATAATAACAGTATCTTAGTACTATATACATATATATTATGTGACAGTACAGAGTCCAATGTGTAAAGCTACTGTGTACTACGCAATAAAAAACTTGTAAATTAAATAAGTTATAATAACATTTATTAGAAAAATAGAATAAAAAGGAGTTTGAATTTGAATAAGCGTACAGCGTATTTTTTTTTAAATTACCAGATTTTAATATTATAGTGGTCGTTGTTTGTTTATAATATTAGGTTAATTAAAACATAATTTTCGGGGATTCATTGTAAACTTCTCGACCACTTTATTATTAAAATCTTGTAAGTTTCCATGTAAGTATAAGTTTTCGGTGCACACTCATCATGGCCAAACCATTTTCATTTTTTTTTCATTTGGCGATTTTCACTCATAGGGCTTCTTAGCCAGGTTTTGGCAACTTTTTTAGAATCTCTAGGGGGGGGGGGGGGGGGGGCAGCTGTCCTTGAGAGTGTCGAAAAAGGATATTTCGACACTCTCAAGGGAATCGAAATTCGTAGGGTAGGTACCTACTCCCTACCCAGAACTAAAATTTGGACATGGTCCGAAATCCATACAAAAAAATCCCGGAGTCGGATGGGATAGAATTTTTTTTCATCCCCACTCCAATGTATGGGAAGACACATTTAAAATACAAAATTACTAGCTGACCCGGCAAACGTTGTTTTGCCTTATAAAAAGTTAAAAACACTATAAATGATCAGTTATCAAGCGGGATGAAAAATGATTAAATTACTAAAATGGCTATAAAAAAATAGGGGTTGGTGATAAAAAAGTAAAAATTTTGGGTTGTATGTATTTTTTAATGCCACATTATAAAAAAAAAAAAAATTCGTCCAAAAATTTAAAGAGAAAAAAAATTATAAGGGTGAGCAACCCTTATCACTTAGGGGTATGGAAAATAGATACCTAGTAGCCGATTCTCAGACCTACTGAATACGCATATAAAATATGGTATCGGTAAAGCCGTTTCGGAGGAGTACGGTAACTATTGTGACATGGAAATTTTATATACCTATTAGAGATAGGTAATTACAGTGAAACCTAGTGTTATTGGAATCTCAAGGGACCAAGTTTTTGTACCTTTTAAAGAGTTTATCGTTGATTCAGTTTCCCAATTAGATTGGCTTTAAATTTTAATTGTCTCAAGGTCAAAAAGGTCATTGACATCCCTATTCTCATTTGAAACGCATTATAAATTGCCTAATAAATAGGCAATCGGACAAATTTTTTTTTATTGCATAAATGAATAGTACTCTTAAATATGAGTAACTTCTCAGAAGAAACCGTATATCAAAAGTCAATATTTTCAAAGGTACAGCGATTTGTATAAAAAATTTCGCGAGCCTCCTAAAAACGCTCCATACTAAAATCGATATACACATGACGTCACTTGAATATGAAGTAGTATGAAGTAGTATATGAAGTATATGGCCGCAGGAATATATTTGTAAATATCTCCGATATTTGTGCGTTTAAGTTCATACTTACCATAATGAATGTTTTTGTATATGATGTGAGTAAACTAATGATGTAGGTTTTGTTTACCAATTTCGCAAAAAAAAAAAATTTTTTTTTGGTATAAAGACTCGAAGAAATTTTGTATACAAATCGCTGTACCTTTGAAAATATTGACTTTTGATATACGGTTTCTTCTGAGAAGTTACTCATATTTAAGAGTACTATTCATCTATGTAATAAAAAAAAATCAGTCCGCTTGCCTATTGCTCATCTTCATTATTTTTTTCAGAATTGAATGAAATATGTCGGTAAAACAGTCAATGGAGTTATGGCAAAAGAGCAGCAGGTGGCAGCACTGAGTGCACAAGCTGTTTTATCGACCGCCTCTGTCGAACTGTCATGGCGTTTTGTAGTGTACGTTCGCTGTGTACACTAAAACAAAAATAATGATTCTAAGACGATATAAAACATTATTATGTGATACAAAATTCAGTGGCTACTGTAAAATATCATGATTAATGTGTAAAAGTTACATTTAGGTGTAGTGTGCATTAAAATGGACAAGAAAAATGCTGCTATTCGGAGAGGCAAAAGGCCATCCAAAGTGGTTGAAGAAAATTATTGGGACTGTAGCGTTTGTACTTACAGAAATAATGCAGAGGCCTTTAAATGTTCCATGTGTGACGTCAGAAAAGGTAAATCTATTTTATATTCCATACACTTTTGTAAAAATGTAATGTTGAAAATATGTTTTATAGGCTACACTTGGAAAAAGTTCTTGTTAGCCGAATCTAGACCTAACTTGGCAAAAAAGTCTGTAATGTGTATCCTAAATCCCTCCAGATAACATTTGTATAAGAATTAAGAAGTCTTAAATTACTATTTTAATTTTAATGAAGGTAATAAATAGGTTATGTTTATATAGAAAATACTCTAATAAATACATATTGAAGACCTATAATTTTTCGAAATAACCTATGTTTATATCAATAAAATATCTCCTAATTAAAATAATATCTGTAGTAAGACTGGTTAACTTATATTTTAAAGCCTAAACATACTATTCAATGTTTGTTATATTTTGCATCCATTTCATGGTATAATAAATTATAATTCCATAAAATATTTAAAATGTTTGCTCTTAATTTATTATTGTTAACTAGTTTTATAGACTATTTATTATTTTAGCTCGTGTTAAATAAATTTATTTTATATTTTATAATCATGATAATACAAAAACGTAGATATAAACAAAGCTCTTGCATAAATTTCGCGTATTTGGCGCTAGTGTCGCCTATAACCTGACTAAACAGCGTGGCCAGTCATTGCGGTAATAACGACTTGCTTCAACGACATTTTAACTTGGCCGCGTAAAAATCATTGACCTTATTAATTTTAGTATGGGGGCAGTGCACTCTTACGCATTTGAGAAAGTATGAATTAAAAAAATACACGCAATCGTAGAATTTAGAAACGGGTCAAACATTTTTTTTTTGCTTTACAGTTTTCGCACATATATTTAAAGTTCACATAAGTAATATTTTCATAGATAGTTTTTTTACATTGGAGGTTAGCGATATTAATAATTAATCCGATAAAAAATGATATTTCGTATTAAGTGATTTTAATATTTTAAGGGAATTAAATTGTATTTTTGCATGCGAATACATTTTTCAATAATTAATAATCATCAATGACGAATATTGATTGATGTGGCGCCATCTGTTGTAGACTAGGGAGATAAGTGCATTTCAAAAATATGTGCACACTGCACAGTTGTAAATCATATCTAACTACTATTATAAATGTGAAAGTTTGTGACGATGGATGGATGAATGGATGGACGGATGGATGGATGTCACTCAAAAACTACTAAACGAATTTCGATGTTTGGTACGGTAGTACAACTCCGTAGTAGCTTAGACTCTGGATTAAATCATAGGCTACTTTTTATCCCGAAAAAGTACAGTATTCCCGTAGGATACTGTATTTACGCGGGCGGAGCCGTGGGCTAGTAACGTAACAAAGCAAAGGGCATGATTCATTCACAATCGCCTAATAAGCGACGAATAGCTTATCCGGAAATGTCTCTATCGCTCAGTATAAAGTAAGCAGCCACAGATATTCCGTATAAGCTATTCGTCACTGTGCGATTATAAAACAGGCCCTAATAAATTAGGATTTAACTAAAACTGGACTTTGCGCATGTTGTTCGGTTCGGAGCATTGATTTTTAGTCTAGCACTAGTCAGACTAGGGTCACTAGACGAATGCGACGGGGATCTAACATGAAAGCCGCAGACCGGAGATCCTAAACTAAATAATAGAGGGTTCCGATTGGCCCTTTAAATGACGATAGCTACTCTTGTAAGTAGATATAAAAAAAAAGACACTTCGGAAGTATGTCACGGCACAGAATAGATATTAGTTGTCACGGGAAAGATGTAATATTTTATAATGAATCATTTCATTTCAGCGAAATGAGTAAAAACATCGCAGTATTTACCACACCTGCAGTCTGCAGATATACCACCTGGCACCTATGCTATTGTAAATTGTAATCCAGATGCTTACATGTAGGTAACCTAATTTTATCTTGGTCGCCGTGGGTCGAATTGACAATATTTGTTCTATATAATATTAAAATCCTAATGTTCTTTACGAACTTGTGTGCGTTTTTTGTATAGCCCACGACTTCGCTCTCATTAAGATTTTCTTCCGCCGCCGTTTCACACTCGTTAAGTCGTTACTAGTCTAGACTCTTGGGGTCTGTTGACACCGCGACAACACCGCGACAGAAATGTGAAAAATGTATTTTCACATTCACTTTTCATTCACTACACAAAAATACGTTTAGATACGTTTCATATGCGCTGCGCAACGCGATGCGACTTGACATTCGAACTCTTACAATGAAACGTGTCTCTTCTTGTGTAATGAATAAAGTTCAACTTTGAATAGCTATCTTAAAATGCGCCGCGTCGCGTTTCGTTTCGTGTTAATTGACTCTTACCTTGGTCTTGGTCCCCAGGACATCAACTTGGCTAACATCGAGTAAATTAATGCTGTTTCTAGCTGTTTTGCGTCATGTTACATGAAAAGCCGGTCCCTATTATGGTGTGGCGGAAGCTGTAGAGTGTGGTTAATGAGAAAACTGCGGTGTCCCCATTTCACCAACAATGGGGTAAATTGAATAGGCTCTATTGTTTAAACCGTGTAGCGGGACGGGAAAAATTTAATATCAACATGCATTTTGTACCTAACAGTGGGGAATAAAATTAGAGTTAAGTGTACCTATGTAATATGTAGGTAGATACGTTTTATTTTGGCCCTTTTATCGTGGAGTGGGGAGTCTGGGGAGTGACGCATGTGCCAGACGGCTAGGTCACTCTCCAGTAGGCTTGGACTATAATGTCCGGAATCTGGAAGGCTGGGGAAAATTTAGAGCACACAAAATAGAACTCTAGATTAATACACTAGAGTTGAAAATTGAAGTTTCGAGTGTCGAGCTGTCATATTATGTTGACATTTGTCTTGACCCTCGTGTGTTCAATTTTCAGCTCTATTGTGTATGCACATAGTTCTATTTTCAGTGCTCTGAATTATACGGATATACGAATATAGTCCTGGCCTTAGATCAATATTTTACTTCTTTTCAACAACTGCACCTATTGTTATTATTTACATTGCGATTCATGACCTACGCGGAGAGGTTCGACTAGAAGAGTTCGTTTCTAACCTCTATTGGACTCAAATCCAATAGAGGTTAGAAACGAGCTCTGCTGGTACTAGTCTTTATAGTCGGGCATTAGTTCTTACCAATATTACTATCTGTCTCTCAATACAGAGACAAGCGTAGCATGTTTCTTCACCCTAGACCTAGAGGGTAGAGAACTAGAGAGTAGTAGAGACACTCTATGTGAGTACGATTTTTCTCAACTTCAGTGCCTTGTACCTAAAAATTGACCCACCACATAAACTAGCGAGTATGTATATGTCACCGTAAAATTGTAAAAACCGTTAGATTGTAATAAACCTAGTGAAATTGTAAAATTTTGATAGACTTCCGACGCGAATATGCTGCCTATTATTTAACACATTATTTTTCGTTTGATTATAAATAAGTATATAGTTTTTAATCTTTCAACATATTTTTACGATCTCGTTAGTTATTTTACAATCTAACGGTTTTTACAATTTTACGGTGACACATACGTTCATTATACACACTAATACTACAATATGATTTACATTTCATCAGTAAGAATATAACGATGATAGTCTGGCGCGCCTGGGATCTCTGTCCAATGTGTCTGAAGCGCTTTTAATTGTTTTAAAGTTGGTCGATTCATGAAATCCAAATACATTTAAAGCGATTAAATTTGAAAACCAGCGTTTAGCGAGAGATACAGCCATTCATCCACACTCTTGAACCAGGTACTTCGACCCGCAAGCCGCGCATCAACCCCGCGCTGGCGGCGGCGCAGGCGGCCGGCACCGCCACCTCCTCGCAGAAGCGGCCCCGGTCCTCCTCGCTCAAGAAGAAGCGCCGCCCGCCCAGACTCAACAACGTCGACCGCAGCTCCGCGCAGACGAGAGAGGTGGGTACTGTTAGCAGTAGCGAGACGTCAGCGGAGTAAGCCGCGTCAGCAAGTATCTATTGTATTTAATACAGAGCAACGATACTTTGTTTCTATTGCGCTTAGCGCCATATGAACCTTACTATCCTTGAAATAAATTGAATTATTATTAAGTCCTTAGTCCTTACATATGAAATTAGCGTTATGTCGTACTGGCCACTTTGATCTCAAATACATCTTTGGTTAGGAATTCTAATTTCAAATTTATACCGCTATTTACTCATGCATTTGTGTTTCGAAACCGTAACTCATTTGTTTTTTCCTCTTTTTGTTTTTCTTTGCGTCACTCTGTTTTCAAAATGGAAAACTTGAAATACATAGTATTAGGTTTAATTTAAAATTGATCTCAATATTTACGAGTTTTTAAACAAGTGTGGTTATTATCATTGCACGTGTTCCTGAATAACAACACCTGCATTGCAGGTGTCGATAAGCACAGCATAAACAACAACAGGTATCTGAACAGGGAACGACAAGTTCCCCCACTCTCGGTTCATAGAGGAGGGAGGTCTCTTCGATTTCAACACAGCCGATTTCTACACAGTGAATATCGAACGGTCTAAGCGAGAGGACCTAACCAGTGAATCGTATTAATTTTAAAGTGATTAAAGTGATAATTGTGAAGTGTTTTGTGAAGTGATAATTTGGTGCAATAGCATCTAATTTGTTATAAATCGTAAAGTTTCTAATTTCATAACTTTTAGCCATATTTAGTTTCAAGTTTAATAAAATTGTTGTCACGAGTTGTGACTATTATTAATTATTTTTATAAAGTTTTTACACTTTTTGCTATTATCAGAAGTGGGATCGGCTCCAGCCTATCACGTTCTGAAAAATAAATATGGCCAAAAGGAATAAAAGAAGTCACAAAGAAAAGGGAGTTTATGAGTTCCTAAAGACCACCAGGTCAGTGGTAAAAGTAGCTACTCTGAGTGTGCGTGCTACCGAGTGTGTGAGCTACCCTGTGCCTCATCGGCGAGTTCTTACGACTTTACGGGTCACCTCATCGGTGCTTTGAACAGTAAGGTGTAAAGTAAGGTAAGATCGAACCATGATTATTATATTTCACGTTTTGTTCCTAGTTTACACTCATGTCTATTTTTGAGTGAACTGGGTGCGGGAACAAGCAATATTTATAAATGGGATACATGTCTATCTAAAAACGAAAATTTTAAGTTTTGTTTACGGAGATTCCATTTTGCGGGAATTTAGTGTAACGTTATGACTACTTACTTAAAATTTAGTATTTACATACGCAAATGATGTTGCGTGTTTCTTTGAATTTAAAAATCGTATTTGCAATATTTGATTATTGCAATTATAAAATTGAGCATAATTGTTGAGGACGCAAAGTTTTGCTCCTATGGGATTCATCAATGAAAAGCGGACTGTAATTAGACGTTTATTCTTGCGTTACAAATATTAGTGTACTCGTTCAGCTGCCGAGGAGTCTGTATGTGTAGTGGCTAGTGGCTGCCGTCGACCGCATGCCGGTCGGCACCGTTGCAGTTGGGCCCCCGCACGCCCCTCGAGTACCGCGGAGGTACACGGAGTGGCGAAACGCGCGCTAAAGGCGCGAACAATAACAGATACTAGTAATTACGAGATGCAACTGTTAGTTACCCGTCTCTCATAAAATAACTTTGCTGTTTCCTATTTTATTTAAAACTAAAGGGATATATAATCCATTGCAGTTTAGATACAGAAGGGTAACGCACAGTACGCCGTTTGATCGTAGCATACGCGAGAGACTATCAAGTGGTAGTATCAACACCTACTTTGGGTGTGGCATTAGTCATGATTTAAAATATTAAATGTTGTTTCCAAGTTTGGTTAGGACAAAGCAGGCTCATAACCTGATTTTCTGACAAGAAAGACGATCCATGCGTCGGATGGGCATGTAAAAGGTTGGTCCTACGCCTGATCTCTTGCCAGTCGTGTCGGTCGTCCGTCGTAATGGGTTACGACGGTAAATAAAGAGTGCTGTCATGTACTGCGCACTCACTTGAGTGCTATAAAATTACTCCTGCGTAACTGGCCTGGTTTCAATGGTACCGACCACCATCACCAAAATCGGTGTGGGGAGTTATTATTAGTCATGATCATATTGTGCAGTGTTCTCGCCCAAAGCTGGTCGGACGGGACAGATCATGTTTCTTTCGCGAGATGTGCGAGACAAAGATGTTAACGTTTTGAGTTTCAAGACACGAGTAATGTTATAGGAGGAATATATTATGTAGATGTATCAATCCATGCACTGTTGTGCGTCTCTTTAGTAACTGAATCTGTGTTATTTGGTCTATGACGACATAATATTAAATTTTGTGTTTGGTCTAGGGCAACTGGATATTAAGTTCATTTCAAGTCGAATCAGACGTGTTGAATCGCGTATAGTGTGGCGTGGTGCATTCCTACGCCTAAATTATTAACCTAAAGTTAATTGCAGCAGATTTGTTACAATTTTACACATATCATACATGTACCTATTCTCGTATACAAAATAAAACTCAAACTAATACACACACAACTCACGTTCCCAACAAAGAAACAAACAAACACATACACAACTCGACGAGACAATCATATCGTATTGCCATATGTAAGAACCAATAAGGGTAAAAATAACATTACGCAGCGAAGATACTCACTTCTATAAGTTTTTAAATGTACCCGCAATCGACCGACTGATAATGCACAGTAAACTTTCTTTTAAGTTTATTTTTCTCATGTAAGTGGCTATTGTCTCTTAATGGGAAATAAAGATCTTTACACCGAAAATAATATTGTGTCATAAACTGGTGAGCGGTTTTCTGTAAAGACACAACATGTAGGTTCTGATCGCGATTAATTAACGTTTGTTGTAAATAAGTTTAAAGATTTCTTAACTAACGGTACGAACATCAACTATAGTTTAGTGTCGAGTTTGTGAGACTCTTTATTCGAAAGGCAGCAATAAAGAGGGTCGCAATATTTTTATATACAAAGAAAACAAACAAGTTTCGTAATTTTGATAACTACCTACTGTTGACAATTCATGTATCCAATTGTAATTGCATAAAACTTTCGAATGACACATATTATGCTATTTTGGGATAAAAGTTTTTAGAATTAGGTACTTTCGTTTTACAACACTTTGACAGCATATGAGAATGGTTTACCAAAATTGTTCTCTTGTAGTTTTGGGTTTGGTAAAAACCTACTGACAACATACCGAGTACTAATATTAGCGTCCACTGTCATTTGTGTTTCATAGCTGTTATCAATTTACATGAAGTTTTGGTAATTCCAGCAACTGATGGTTTTTCAATCAAATGATGAAAAAAGTATGTTTGTAGCCATAGGCTGAATATTGAGGGAGAACTATTTTAAAGGGTCAGGTTAGGCCGAGCAGCATAAATAAATAAGAAATTTTAATGACTTTCAGGTAACCTACCGATTATGTATCAAAGGAGTCTGACATTTGTGAGTTTCGGTCGGATATTTCCGTCGTTATACATTTATGACTATGCATCAAAAATAGCATCTGTTGCTATCCCATTACGAAATACGGTTAAATTACAAGGGGAAGTAACAGGAAAAGTTATGACATTGTTTAATTGAGTGGCTTAAAGCAAAATAGTGTATTTGGCAATAATTGGCCCACAATGATATAAACTGAATTGCATATGACACAAGCTTTATTGATTTGGCGGTATACTTTTCCGTGTATAATAATGAACTGCGTGTTGTCATATTTAAGCAAGACTACACTACGAGATGAACCTGAAGAATGGTAACGTACCATTCTTATGAATTAGAGACACTGACAATAGTTAAATTTCATGCATTGAGTGTCGGCTCTACTTTTCAGTATCGAGCGTTGGCTCTGCTGTTTAGTATCAAGTATTTGCACTGCGCTTTAACATTGTTGTCTCGTGTTCTTTAGTATTGTACGTTGGCTCTGCTGTTTAGCATTGAGCGTTGGATTTGTTATTTAGCATTGTTGGCTCTGCTCTAAAGCATTGTTGGCTCTGCTCCTTAGCATTGTGCGTTAACTCTACTGTTAAGCATCGAGCTTTGGCTCTGCTGTTTAGCATTGAGCTTTGGCTTTGCTGTTTATCGTCAAACGTTGGCTCTGCTTTTAGCATTGAGCGTTGGCTATGCTCTTAAGCATTGAGCGTTGGCTCTGCTCATTTGCATTTAGCATGGCTCTGCTTTTTAGCATTGAGTACTGGCTCTGCTATTTAGTATTGAGCGTTGATTTTCTGCGACATATTTACGACTGTTATTCGAGCATTAAATGTTAGCTCTGGTGTGATTATTTGCTTACAGGTAATCTCATCAGATCATGAAGTATAGATCAAATGAAAGAACATCACTTTTATATTGCGCTTATATTTAGTTAAGCGCAGTGAAAAGCTTTACTTTAAAGAGGAAAGTAGGCAAGCAACAACAAAATAATCTGTAAACTATAAAGTCTAGTAAAAATAAAAACCGTTTAAAATTCTAGTATGTAACTTGAAGACTTCCAATTTACTTTCAGTGAATTATGGACGAATCGTCTTGATATGATAAACTGATTTTTGGAGTTTGGACCAATCAAGGCGCGTTTGACGTCGGGTTGACGTTTACAAGAATACCATTTTGATGTTTTAGCATATCAAGACTGCATTGAAACTGTTTTACTGTCATATTTAATTGGCAGAATCGACCTACTGATCATTCAAATTGAAAGGGAGTCGTAGTAGCTTATAGTTTTGTTAAGAGTTTTCTTCTAACATTACAAAAGATAATTTTTGGTATCAAATTTTTGTGAACATTCTTTTTGTTTTCAGCAGATTAAAATGTATTAAAAATACACAACCGAATAAGAGTCTAGAAGTCAATTACATCGATAAGTAAATGCAATCTTGTAGTCCATTTACCAAGATAGAGGCAACATGACAACCGCTTAAACAAGAGAGTGGCTGAGGACAGCCACACGTCAGGAGAGGCCGTATTAGGTTTAATTTAAAATTGATCTCAATATTTACGAGTTTTTAAACAAGTGTGGTTATTATCATTGCACGTGTTCCTGAATAACAACACCTGCATTGCAGGTGTCGATAAGCACAGCATAAACAACAACAGGTATCTGAACAGGGAACGACAAGTTCCCCCACTCTCGGTTCATAGAGGAGGGAGGTCTCTTCGATTTCAACACAGCCGATTTCTACACAGTGAATATCGAACGGTCTAAGCGAGAGGACCTAACCAGTGAATCGTATTAATTTTAAAGTGATTAAAGTGATAATTGTGAAGTGTTTTGTGAAGTGATAATTTGGTGCAATAGCATCTAATTTGTTATAAATCGTAAAGTTTCTAATTTCATAACTTTTAGCCATATTTAGTTTCAAGTTTAATAAAATTGTTGTCACGAGTTGTGACTATTATTAATTATTTTTATAAAGTTTTTACACTTTTTGCTATTAATAGTATTATTTTCGAGTACGAGTTCCACCGTGGCACCAGTACTGCAGAAACGGCTCGAAGGATTAATGATGTGTATGTAAAAGAAAACACGGTGAGTTTTTGGTTCTAATGTTTTCGTTCTGGAAATTTCGACCTGCAGAATAAGCCGCGTGGACGGACGGATACCAAAGTTGATAATGAAAAATTGAAGGCTATTGTGGAAGCGTATCCATCGTAAACCACGTCCGAGTTAGCTGCGGGCTGCGGTATTAGTGATAAAACTGTTTTAACCCACTGGAAGCAAATTGGGAAGGTGGAAAAGCTTGAAAGGCGGATACCTCATGAATTGAGTGCAGCAAATCGACAAACGCGCGTCGACTGCTACACTACATTACTCAACCGGCACAATAATGACGGGATTTTAAATCGAATCATTACCTGTAATGAAAAGTGGATCCTGTACGATAATCGGAAACGCTCATCGCAATGGCTGAACCCTGGTGAACCAGCCATAGCCTGCCCCAAGCGAAATTGACTCAAGAAAGTTACTTGTGAGCGTTTGGTGGACTAGTACCGGTGTCGTTCACTAATCAGCTTTCTTAAATCTGGCCAGACTATTACGGCAGATGTCTATTGCCAGCAACTGCAAATCATGATGGAAAAGCTAGCTGCTAAACAACCGAGGTTGTTGATTTCTTATGTTTACGCGAATATTGTTCATTGCAGCAGCCGTGGTCACGGGAGGACTCCCGTGACCACGGCTGCTGGAAAGTAGCCGAAACGTCGGGCAAAAGAAAAGTGCACCGCGACAAAATCCGTAAGTGTTTAAAACAATCAACCGAGGTTGGTCATTCGCTCTGGGCCACTGCTGCTTCAGGACAACGCTAGACCACACACTGCACAATAGACGGCTACCAAATTAGAGGAACTTCAGCATCAGCTTGCTGGAATGTTAAGACATCCACCGCATTGCCCGGACCTTCCTCCAACAAATTACCATTTTTTTCGAAATTTGCATAACTTCTTGCAAGGGAAAAAAATTCAACTCCGATGGGGCAGTCCAAAGCGCCTTCAAAGATTTTATTGATTCCTGTCCGAATTGTTTTTCTTAGTAAAGGAATCAATTAACTTCCTATGAGATAAATATATTGTTTAAAAAATCGACTTTATGTTCCTCCTTTACAAAACCCCAATTTCATAATATGTAATAGTCTAATATTAATCTCTACTCCTAATTGTTTCGTCACAAGGTCTTAGCGCAATTTTGATGCCGCGTCCGCACGTTTGCCATTTGCCGCAAACTCCAAACCTCCACAAACGCTTGACTTGAAAAAGGGAATCAAACGTCGCCATCCGCACGCTTGCGAGTTGCGAGTGAGTTAGTGTGTTCTGAACAGGCAAGCATGACGGACGTTGAGCTCGTAGGTATCGGCTATAGCATTTGCTTTGAGTTATTTTTATTGTAAAAACAACAGCCTCCGTGGTCTTGTGGTTAGAGCTTGGCTCTCGACTCGGAGGTAGAAGGTTCGATTCCCGCATTGGGATTATGAGAGTAAAAGAGAGTGTGCTTTTTTGTACTGCGCACACACTTGGGCACTATAAAAATACTCCTGCGTAACTGGCCTGGTTTCAATAAAACCGTCACCGAAATCGGTGTGAGGAGTTATTATTATTATTGTTGTAAAAAAATACATAAATAAAAACAAACAAAAAAACGGCAACGAAGATGGTGGATTAAGTTACAAATTAACCGTATAGTGGCTTATTCAATAATGTACTTAGCCACGCACCGGCTACTTTTTTCTCATTATAATAATAATAATAATATCTATGGACGTTTCACACCACGTCAATCTGGTCCCGTGGTAAGTTCTCGAAGAACTTGTGTTACGGGTACCAGACAACAGAAATATATTTAATACTTTTATATTATACATGTCACCGTAAAGTTGTAAAAACCGTTAGATTGTAAAATAACTAACGACATTGTAAAAATAGGTCGAAATATTTATAACTATATATTTATAATCTTACGAAAAATAATGTGTTAAATTATAGGCAGAATATTCGCGTCCAAAGTCTATCGGCATTTTACAATTTCACTAGTTTTATTACAATCTAACGGTTTTTACAATTTTACGGTGACATATACATATTTAAGATTTTTATTGTGTTTATCGGCATTTTACAATTTCACTAGTTTTATTACAATCTAACGGTTTTTTACAATTTTACGGTGACATATACATATCTAAGATTTTTATTTAAGTGTATTATACACTTAGATACAATAATTATGCTTGTTTTTCGGGTCCCAAATGCATGGTTCAGACTGATAACATTCGAGAAAAAAAAGATGTCTTATTTGACCAATCACCACTCATTTTGTGCGAGCGTAGGCACGTCTGCCCGTCTCCAGTACACAAACCAGACTGAGCGCGCGCAAACGTGTGGATGCATCGCAAGCGCTTGCGACAAATTCCCTTTGATTTGTGTCAAAAAACCGACACTCGATCGGAACGGCCGCAAGCTCTTGCAAGCCTACACAAACCATGGCAAACGCTCTATCCGCACGTTTGAATTTGTGAAGACTTGTCGAGGTTTGGCAAACGTGCGGACGCGGCATGAGGTGCATTAGGTGCTGTATTAAAATTAGATCAACAGTTTAGTGTATTGATTGGTCAAACTCAAACAGTTGGATAGAATTTATGCCAACGTTTACAATTTTCATGCACCGAGATCACATAATTCTGTGTCAACGGCCGTGCTGAGAGGCCGTAGGGGAACCGCACAGACAGGTGACCGTCGAATAAGGCGATGAATGGCATACTTTATGAATATTCTGCCGTAGTATGAGCTATTTATATTTTATACTGCGTGATTCGTGAGTCAGTGTGGGCGGGACACTAGACAGTGGACGTAGCTGAGACACATCAGAGAAATGTCGGTCGCACCGCGCACGGTTGGACCTCAAAATAACTCTACGCCTTTGATTTATACACAGAATACAGAAATCATCCAGAAGCCGTCAACACGCTTGAAAGTGAGGCCGTCACAACCACTCCAAATTGGAATGGTTATCCACACATAATATGTTGCCACAGTATAACGGAATATTTTACCCAACTTTTTTTCAATTATTTTTTATTGAATACCTAAGTAATTGTCGTAATATAACAACGCGATTTGTTTTTTAAGTGTTAAGAGTAAAAATTAAAAAGTGCGGGCGGGGCGGTATTTCGCCATGGTTTTGGACACAGTGCGCTGCATACAAATTAGTGATGTAACGAATATTCGCATTCGCATTCGCGAATATTCGCACATTTTTGTATATTCGCATTCGCAAAATTTTTGCGAATGTTTTGCGAATATGAGTATCAGAAAACAAAAGCAAATGTGCGAGTTTCTTACGCCGGGCTAGTTTCCAAACCGGTGGTAGGCATCATGTAGGACAATTCTATAAGCGTTATATATCATAACCTACATGGAAATAAAAATTTTTGATTTTAAGTTTGTGTGAGCGGAGCGGAATGAATGACGCTTTATTTAGATCAAAGATGAGTTCGTATGAACTCGGCAATACTCTAAAGATACGAACGTAACGAACGCATAACGAATCCGAACGCGACTGCCGCCAAGCCATAGACAAATTGGCGCCAAATATGAACAAAAACCGAATATTCGCATTCGCATTCGCGAATGTCGGTAGCAGATATTCGCATTCGCATTCGCGAATGCTAAAAAAAAGACATTCGTTACATCACTAATACAAATGTGATCGAACACTCATTGTGCATGTTTTGAATTCTGTGGATTTATAGTACCTGGGTAACCGCGCTTCACGCGGAGTTCTGATATTTTTTTTATCTCACCGGGATTCGAATCCTACATTCAGAATTTGCCAACAAAGCAAAAATTATACACACGCATACCATACTGCCAATTGGCCTGATAAAATAGAGTCGAAATTATTGATATATTGTTGCACGACGAAAGAGTATAGTTTAAAAATGCGAAGTTTCCCAGAATAAGACCTAGCTAGTAGCTAGATCGATTTTTCCCTCAAAACTCCATGGTAAAGTCCATGGTAACGCTTGCAGCCGTTTTCGAGAAACAGATTATATAGGTATGGTAAAATCAAATAAAGATACTTTGGCATATGATCTACTACTGCCTATGTAAAGACGTTTAAGCAGAAAGAGTTTTTTTATTTATATGGGCGATTTTGCGTTTTGCGGAGAGTCGCCCATACATGAGATGATTTTTTTAGTTATATTTTTGACTATTTTGGTGAAAATTGGCACATATAATAAGACTACTCTTACAAAATATTATGAAGGAAAAGAAAAATGTACGGCTTCCGCGAAATTAACTTTTTGAAAGTCGCGGGCAACGTCTACTTTAGTTTTTGAAAATTTTGTAAGTTATCATTTGTCCTTGTCCCGTGCTTTCATCTGCCACTTGTCGCAGGTGACCGTGAGCGGCGTGACGGTGGTGATCACCGAGTACAAGCCCAAGAAGTCCGTGTCCAGCAGCTCCAGCGACGTGGAGTCCTCCAACGACGCGCGCCCCTGATCTCCGGGTGAGGCTCCTGCATCATCATCACCCAGTAACGATCCTCAGTATTAGGAGTCAATGTCACAGTAGCAACGACTATCTCAGACTGGTTAGGGGTCGTCCATTAATCACGTGATGCCTAAAGGGGGTGGGGGTCCGAAAAAAAAATCACCAAGTATCACCAAGGGGAGGAGGGGGAATAAGGAGAGATCACATGTATTAATTTTCGAATCTAGTCTATGCATACCGAAATTATTATCGGTTGTAGATTCGTAGTGTTGTTTAAAATTTAAATACTTACAAGACAAGTGACTCGTATAGTTCTTAATTGCTTAAATTATTCGATTAAATTGTTTTTTATGTTAACGTTTTTCTTCAAACATGACCTGCTTACTAAGTAAAAAAAAATACACGTGATCTTAGGTGGGGGAGGGGGGTAGTATAAAACCTCACTACATATCACCAGGGGGAGGGGAGGGGTCTAAAAAGTTGTTAAAAACATCACGTGCTTAATGGACGGCTCCTTAGTGAATTCGAGTAAAATTACAAGCTATGTACGAGATAGACTTTGAAGTTTGAGGGAAGGCCTTATTCTATATTCTATATAGTATAAACTTATAAAGAATTGAAGCCGCGGACTTCAGCGCTGCCGCTGTTAGGGTTAATTCACACCGATCGATACCCGACGCGCGACGCGTCGCTGCATTTTTTAAGATAGCTATTCATAATTTTACACAACATGACACACGTTCCATTGTAATAGTTCGAACGTCAAGTTGCACCGCGCTTAACAGCGAATGTGGCAATGTATATTACTGATATGAAACTCGTTTATCTCTTTTTAGGGTTCGTAATACTTGAGGAACCCTTAAAGTTTCGCTCTATCCATCCGTCTGTCTGTCTTGTCCATCTGTCCGCGCTTCTAGCGTCGGTAATTATGAATATAAATGGATGAAATTTAGTATAGTCAATAGTATAGTCATAGATTGTGTATAGATCTCAAATTTGGCATCATAAAATAATAATAATTTTATATTCTAGGGGTGGCTTTCCATACATTCAGTGGGGATGATTTTTTTTTTACTTTCTACCCCATCGTGTGGGGTATCATTGAATACGTATTTTAAAATAAAGGCAAGGTTTCATACTTTAAAATAAAACTGCAATATTTGACTGTTTCACTGTTCCACTGGCTGGTATTTCTAAACTATAAGACTTAGAAACTTGCTTTCTGTGCTGATAGATCATGCTAAAAATTCTTAAGAAAAATTATTTTTAACCAAATCGGACAGTTACTTTTGAAGTAGGTAATTTGAAAAAAAAAAGTATAGTTACGGAAACTTTCTTAGACCTGTCCTGACATGCTCTCGTTTTGAATTTTGATTGAATTTAGGATTCATTTTGAATAGCTATTTAAAAAATGCATCGCCGCGTCGCTTGTCGTCGCGCTGTGAACTGACCTGGGCCTCTAGTCAAGATACATTCGATAATTACGACGGCGAAGTTCGAAAACAAAATGTATGGGATTTGACTTATGGCATCGCAAGCGACATGTCACATAACGATGACTTATGTCAAATCCCATACGTTTTTGATTTCGAAGTTCGCCGTCGAAATTATCGAATGCATCTTGACTAGATACCCAGTAGTGTATCGGCAGCCTTTCACAACAGTAGGAATATAATACACATTTTTGCAATAGGTATATTGCCAAATGCAATGTTTTTATTTTTTATCAGTATATATAAAAACATTATTTATTGAAACAATTTTCTAAGGAAAAAATGACCACTTCCCAATATAGACTGAATTTATCCCAGTCATCCAATGAAATAGATTGTAATAATTTATATTATTAATTTAAGTACAAAAAAAAATATTTACCAGCCAATTTTGGTTTATAGGCAATTTAGTATATTATGTAACATGACGCGTATTGTATTAATAATTATATTAAAAGCTGAAAAAAGCAACAGTGAATCTGCAAATTTTCCTTCTTTGCGACGAAACAATTACATTCAATATTACATTAGTAAGAGGAAATAATTTATGAGAAAGCATTAGTTGCTGTTGTCAGCTAAAGCCTAACCCCCTTACTAATAAACGCTGTATAAGCTTTGAATAGTTATACAGTGTTTTGTTCACGTCACACAAGTGACATTTTTAATTCGATTGAAGAAGACAAAACACTGGACTAACTATTCAAAGATTATACAGCGTTTACTAGTAAAGGGGTAAATGTTTTGAAAGTTTGATAACAATTGGAAGAAAATAAAACATTCCCGGAATGACTAAAGGCCCCTTCACACTTCGGTGCTGCCGCTTAGATGTGAAGGCGGCCATATTGCGATCTGCGAGCCAAAGTTAGCAAAATGCTTGTAAATTTTAGATATATTTAAAAAAATTGGCTAATTTTAATGATACGATACACCTTGTAGCTATTATAATATTTATTATGTATTTATAAGGGTTCGTTGTACATACGTATAGAGACCAGCTGGTCACTGCCGATGATGAATTGTATATAAAGTGGTGGATATTTAACGTAATCCATATATACATTATACATATTTACCGAAATCGTCATAATAATATAGCTTAAATTATTTATATTGAAATACATGCGTTTGTGTGATTAGAATTATAAATTGCACTTGTGATTATTATTAAAACAAAAACTAAAACAATATTTACTTTGTTCTGAGTATATAGGCGGGAAGAACAAATTTCGTTAATAATAAACAAAATGTAAGTAGTATAAGTAACCTAATCCGAGGCGTAAAAGTTAAACCTGGAGATTACCTAGGTCCTAGAATAACGGGCGAGTAAAGTTTGCGGAGCATCACATCACTTGTCAGTAGCGACGCGGGCGGTTATTGTCTAGCTTAAGCCCTCGCACCCACGAGAGTTTTTTTGTGGCCGCGACAGAAAAAACGGCACTGTAAATAGAACTGTGCCTTAATACAATAGAGCTGAAAATCAAAGTGTCAGATTCAAGTGTCAGATTTGGCAGCTGTCACTATTTTCAGCTCTACTCTCCATACTCCATAGCGGACATTTCTATTCACGGTGCAGTTTTTTCTGACGCGACCACAAAAAAAAAACGCTCGTGGGAACGTAGCCTGAACACGTCTTTTTAAATTTTTAAATGTGTAATGGAAAATTGTTGCTTATAAAAGTACAAAAAATTAAGCTATTATAATATTTTACGTCATTTCGTAACACACTAATTCGCTTTTACATTTTGTTAACCAAAATTTTGTCCGTTCATCTCGTAAAATTGTCATAATAAATACCTTAATAATTATTATCACATAATATTTATAATTAATTTAATATGTTAAAATAACTTATTACAATTCAATACATTATTTTAATATTAATACATAATAATTATATTTTAATGTCTTCGTGTGTATTATGTTGTCTTTAGCCAAATTTAGATTAGGTTTATTTAAGACGTTTTCGACCAAAAATATAAAATTGTCTAGCTGTCATTTTTCCTGCAAGCTTTTTTCGAGTGGAAATCTTTAGGAATTTTAGTTCGGACCACGGGGATAAGACCGCGCCGTTCCAATCCGCGCTCTAAACCAAACGTGTCAATGCGACTTGCGTGGGGCCGACGTCGTCCTATGTGGCATTTCGATGACAGCGCATTTTCCTCAGTTTTAACCGAGCACTATGACGTATTTTGACATATTGTTATGTAAGATGCGGGCAGTCCAAACCGACGTTGACGACGGAGGACTCTGACGTTGTAATTCGAAGTTAGATTAGCAGTCCCAGCCCCTACTACTCGCCGTGAAGAAGTTAACTACTAGGTATTTATATGGCATCGAATTAGTTACAATCGTTTGCCACTAGGGGCGTTGTCATGATGCCATACAAATTGTAGTTAACTTCTTCACGGTGAGAAGTGACCAAAACTCACACTCCGCATGCAGTGTGCTGAGTGCGAGTTTTTGTCACTATTCGCCATAAAGAAGTTAGCTACAATTTGTATGGCATCGAATTAGTTACAATCGTTTGTTTGTCTGTTGTTGTTTGTTTGGGGCGTTGTCATGATGCCATACAAATTTTAGTTAACTTCTTCACGGTGAGAAGTGACCAAAACTTACTCCGCATGCGGCATGCACCCCGCCGTGGTTAGGAACGCAGTCCGATGCGCGGTCCGAACTGTACGTGTGCAGGGCGCTATTATGTCTTCTGTCGCGCTCGCGCGTTAAAGTAGTAACTCCAGTGCGGTTGTAAAGTCGCGGGTTTCAATTTTTAGTTTTTTTGGTCGAACGCTTTCTTAAAAATTTTAAGGAGAATGTCCTTTGTAATTCTGCCGTTCGCAGCATGTGAATTATTTAATGTTTCGTGTTTGTAAATTATTGACTAAGTCTTTTAATCTAGATATTATTACGTTGTGTTCTATTGTATAAGTATTTATTTTAGTTATTAAGTATGGCGTTGTTATTAGAATAATAGATCAATGTAGATTGGGAAGAAATTTTGAAGCTTTCAAGTCTTAGCTTGATATTTTAAGTATTTTGTTACTCTTTGGCCATACTAATCGGAAACTTCGTAGATTGACGTCGTTTCTTGTTAGTGTAGCCTCAGTATTAGGATTCGAGAGGCATTAAATGTTGGTTTAACATAGGAAAACTCTTGCTTGATACGTTTTGATATCGGATTGTTATGTAAAGGGTGTCGTCTTTTTTTCAGTTTGGCGTATGTGTTCTTATTTATTATTGTTATTATCCAACTCTTGCAGCTACACTACTAGAAGCTAAATCATAGTAAAATAAAAACAAAATTAAAGAATTTAAGTAACGACACAAAAAACTATAAAAACTAAACAGGTAAATAAATGTCTATTTCAGCTTTTCAATATTTTTAAAGGATCTTTTTAATATGTGTGTCGTCGAGTCGGGGGACCGCGGTGATCACTAAAATGAGCCTAAAGTGTAAGTATCAAGTGTGCCGTAAGTGTGTAAGGAGCTGGGTATCCTACAGATCCTACAGGATACGATATATTAAACCGATCAGACCACTGGAAGTTGCTTACAACCTTTCATCAACTATAACCCCCGTATTGTGAGGCAATGAGCGAGCTGATAATTATTTATAGCTAAGAACACTTGATCATGTCAACTTTCATACAAAAAACCGCATCCAAATCGGACCTTTCGCTTAGGAGCTATGATGCCACGGACTTACACACAGACAGACAGACATACACGTCAAACTTATAATACCCCTCTTCTTTGTTGGGGGTTAAAAAGTATTGTGTTGATCTCACTACAATTTACAATGACTCTATGGGTTCAAGTTTTACAAATAAGCTTTTACTATGCCCTGAGCGGTCTCTGAAATTAAACATAAAATAAACGAAATAAGCGTAACAATTTACGAACTTCAAAATAGCTTTTATTATGCTGCGGTTTATTGAACGCCGCGCCGCGCCGTTGCGTTTGTTTCGCTATGTGAGCAAGGGGCCTTAGATCGTCATTTAAACGATTAATTCAATAAAAAATAATAATAGGCAATATTTGTAACCAGTAGACATCATTAAAATAAGGGATTTGTAACGGTTTTTAGCGAAAATAGAAAGATTAATTATTATATTTATACGCAGAATTTGGAATAGGAATGTATGTACTCTAATCTATATGCGCAAAATATATGTAGAATGTAAACTTTTTATAATTTGAAAAAATTCTTTATGTACCTATTTCTCTAAAATAAATTCGCATTTGCAAGAAAAAAAAAGGAAATACTTTTTTATAATTATGCAAACCAAAAGAGCAACAAATAAAAGAGGCAATAATTGTAACAAAAATATAATTCACAATAAAAGTAATATTACAGGGTCAAATCGATAAATTATTAGCAATATTATAACACATCACAAGTTGATATTATGTACAGTCGCAGAGTTAAAGGTTTATTCCGTAGTTGTTTATTGTAACAAAATAATATGTATTACATTTTTCAGCCGTTGAAATATAATAATAATATGGCTTATTTCCCTAAAATTACGGAATTTTGATTGTAAGCCTTTGATACTATTCACACTGCCTCGTTGAAACGACATTTTTATGTGTAAGCCTTTAAGACTATTTTCACACTGCCTTGTTAAAACGACATGTTTGTATATTGGCGCGGTTAGTCGAATGTTAACTTAATTGTAAACTTAGATAAATGTTATTTATTTTTAAGTTCATATCGATGTATGTAATGTATATAAATGAGGTGAAAGTAATTGACGTTTTTTTCACTAGTGTGTAAGGTCCTTAATCCTACATATTCCTAATCTTCACCTGCAGGCTTTGCATGCGCATCCTAGAAACACCGAAGAATCGAAAAAATGAGAGATTGAAGAAACATTAATACCATTCGCAGCAAAATAGGTCTTATTGTAAGACAGCAAAAGTCGATGTATCGTCTTATTTCTTTTCTTCCCGAGCATGAGCTCAAAAAATGGCCTCTTTTGACAGCTAAAGTAGAAAACTTTTCTTATTTCAATGTCATACAATAATGTCAACTACACCACATCACGGCGCTCCTAAACAAATAGTTTCTTTACGTTCAGTCTACTTGAATATCCATATCAATAGATATTATTATATAACATTGTTATATTTGTCACCGTGAAATTGCAAAAACCGATAGATTGTAATATTACTAGAGATATTGTAATAAGTCGACAGATTGTCAAATAAAAATTTCTTCTTACAATTTACACGTTATTTTGCGTTATATTGTAATATTTACCGTGCCGATTGGTTAAACGGCAAGTGCCCCGCGCCGCCATATTTGTTTTCTTTTTCATATTACTAATGATAACGAAAAATAATGCGTACATTGTAAGGAGATTGTAAGGAGAAACTTTTATTTGACAATCTGTCGACTTATTACAATATCTCTAGTAATATTACAATCTATCGGTTTTTGCAATTTTACGGTGACATATTCATCATCACAAACATAGAATGTTAAGATCTCTCTCTACAGTGGGTAAGATACTCTACTGTGACATAACTACCGATAAACTAGTTCTAATAATAGAGAGCGGGCTAGGGCCTATCAAATATGGTATAATTAATGAATTGTACGAAGCCCTAAAAAGATAAAGACGAGCTACATAACTGTCTTCGCCGCATTTGGAATGACTTATGTGCCACTGCGCAGAGCTTGCGAGGCGATAGATATAATCCTACGGGCTACTATTCTATATTTTTGTGAGGATGGATGGATATTGGTTACTAGTAGATGTTACTCTTTCACGCAAAAGCTACCAAACATAATATTTTGATGACATTTGGTATGGTAGTAGGTAGTTTGAGATTATCACATAGACTACATTCTATACAGAAAAAGTACAGTCTTCTCGTGTTATACTTATATGCCCTCCGGTGGTCAGGGGATACTTGTTTTGTTATCGGTAGTAAGAGTGCTATCAAGTCGAGAGGTTTGACCGTTTGAGAGAAATGTCGTAGAGAGTTTGATCTCCCGTGGGCGCAATCGGTTAATTTTTCTCAACCATTATCGCAATTATAGAAAATAATACATAATATCTATGAACGCTTCAACCACGTCAGTCTGGCCCCGTACTAAGTATCAGAAGTTGTGTTACGGGTACCAGACAACGGGATGTATATTTAATACTTTTAAACCAATATCAGATTTTCGTTTTATTATTCACACATTTAATACACATCCATGACGTAGGAACACATAACTTTTTGTTCCCTCGGCGGGATTCGAACCCGCGACCGCCTGCTTGAGCACCAACGCAGTTGCAGAGGTCGACAAAGAAGTAAAGCGAAAATATGTTCTAGATTCATAAATAGTATAGCTTTAACTGGACGACTGTCCCTAGATCGTAGAGCGGCGGTGCCTTTGAGCTTTTTGCGGGCCACTGCGCCGGCAGTCCACAGTCCACAGGCCGCACGCACGCGGCACGTCCAGATTGTGGCTTTATTTAGCCCACTGTCGCCGGTCGCGGTCGGCATCGCTGCAGTCACGGCGCACGGCCGAAGGAATTGTATGTTTAGCTGACATACTTGAAATACTTGCAATAGGGAATATGCACGTATTTTTTTTATTTTTTTTAATAAATCTATCTTGTTTGGTAAACCGTATGGTAAAATCAGTTTTTTGATATCATTAAAAATAACGAAGATATGAACGTTTAAAGTGGTCTATTAGACAGAGAGATCCGACGTGTATCGTGACGTCACATAACACGACTTTCATAGAAAGTTCATACTAAATTTCGTTTTGCTAGAAAGAGATAGATTACAAACTTTGACCGCTCATATCTTGCTCATTTATCAACAGATATTGAAATTTTTTTCGCCATTTCCTTTATTTTTCAGTCTAGTATCATATTATTATATTTTAAGCTATTTTTATATTTTATGCATATTCCCTATTGGTCAATTAATCCCGACGCTACGGTAACGGACGACGACTCGATGTAGATTAAGAAAAGTATAAGAACAATCAAACGCCAAACATTCATTATCCTTACTGTACCTACCTACTCATTCGCTTACCAGTTACCACCTTACTAATAAAAACATTTACAATGTATGAGGCAAAGATAGCAACGTTGGTTAGTTATCAATGGTATACATATTTTTATAAGGGGGTTCATATTTTGGCTAGATTTCAAGCAGTTTTCAGTTTCAAATTCACGGTCTTGCCTTGGTATCAAAAGCCGCTAAAGAAAGCTCCATAGATATTTGAAACTGCAGAAAGACTACAAGTCTGGGGCTCTTGTCCCGAATCCGAAAGGGCGGAGAAAATTCAGAGCATTGAAAATAGAACTCTCAAATAATACAATAGAACGAGAGGAGATAAAGAGCAGGTTTGTACAATAATACAAGCTAATAATAATAATAATAGTAGGTAGCTACTAAATGTTTATTTTAATAAAGTTAACATATTATTATGTCAACTATTGGTATAATTAAGTGCCAACTATTGGTGATTTTGATTTTTGGATGTGTTATGTTTTGGCTACTTAAACCAAATTGAAAAAAATGTGAGTGTGAGTGAGTTTATGTCATATAATATTGTTTACTATGAGTCACTGTACAACTGAAGAAAATTGTAAACTTTTTGCAATAAAAAAATATTGTGTGAGTTTAATTAATGATAATCAATCAATCCAAGTATAATATTTTCTTTGTCTTTGGTTTAAACCATCGCGATTGGTTAAGTCTGACCTACCAAAATATAGATATTTCACATCATCAAGTTTAGGACCACTTACATATTTAATTGCCGATTTTGGCAATTAAATATGTAAGTGGTCCTACATTTTTAATAATAAATGGTTATTTAAAGGACCATAAAACGGTTTATAAGTAGCAGCGAAATTCATCAGGCTTTTAGCTCGCTCGTAAACTACTTTTGATTTTAGCGAAACCCGTCAAACATAAACAACTTTATGGGTTCGAACTTGATTTACGCCGTTATACAACAAAATTGGTAAGTACTTTTATGGTATTTTTTTTATGGAATAAGTCCGTCAAACGAGCCGACGGACTGATGGTAAGCGATTACCACTGTCCACGGACACCCGCAGCACCGAAAGACTTTGACATCACTGGGTAAAACACATTAGGTACACCCTGTTTTTAATATTATACATCTATGCATTACACAATACATGTGTTTTTACTTTTGTCTCGGCGATTTCCTTTGAGGCGGTACAAAAAAATTCGCGGTTTCTCAGGGCTAATACCTAGCTAGTTTTGTTCCCCCAAAGCCCTCTGCATACTAAATTTCATGGAAATACTTGAAGCCGTTTCCGAGTTTCTGATTTTATATACTACAATTATTGGTCATTTCAAGTATATGATTATTATTTACCAACATAATAATAAGCTTTTACAATCGTGGCTCGTGCTCATGTAACGCCTGTTTCTCCTACCCCAGAACTCGGCAGAGGCCACACAGCAAATCTGTAGCCATGTGGGCTAGTAGCCCACTTAAAAAGCTTTTATTTTCAAAAAAATAAGTGAAAGGTAGGCATACCACATTTTTGTGGTGTACGTGACATATTTTTATTTATTATACTTTTATGATGCATAAACTGTGGCCCGAAATTACTATTGAGGTTTACGATTATGGCGCGTAACGCGGATTTTCGCCATTTTGTTTTTTTATTAGGCACGAGATTTTAAGTGGCAATAGCCAGTATATTCTGCCGCATAAAAAATGTAACCTTCCGCGCCACATAAAATACTTTTACCGTCCTTGCTACCGTCTACATGGAATTTTAAAAAAATGTTACTAATAAAAAATGATAAGGACAAGTCCATGGCAAACGGATGGACGTTGCTCTTTTAACTTTTACACGAAAAACTAAAAAAATTTCGTTTCTGACTTGACCTATCTACTTAGTCATTTCAAAAATCCACAAACTATATTTTGACTATAATTTTCTTCAACTTGCGACTACTTTAGCTAGACTACAATCACATCACACCTAAAATTCATAACTTTTTAATTTATTTATTCATAAGTAATATTGTTTCATAAACTTCAAAATTGATAAACTGCGAGAGAGTTTGTTGATCATGACGTCATCATCTTATTGTTACCCTCATGGATACCTCATATTAAGAGCGATAGCCGATGTGACGTCACTGTTCAGTGCTCAGTGGTCACCAACTGTATATACCTATAGCGATACACGAAGCACGCCGGGAAACTATTTTTCATCGACATAAACGTCTGGCCACCTACTGTTTTAATAAAAGGCGCGATAATTTATATACGTGACGCACTTATTCTGGAACTGTTGTGTGAAGTAGAAACGATACAGAAGCTTTATCGCTCAAATAAAAAATTCTGGTAAGTACTTAGCAACTACAATTGCAATCCTCGTTACAGTAATATAACTAGATATAACTATGACTATTATTTGAATAAATATTTGTTATTTAAAGTCTTTTATTACCTATTTAAGACATTTTTCCTCAATACAAGAAGCTTAGACACTCCTAAGTCCTAATATACCTGCCAGTATCTGTCATAAAAAAAGAACGGTAGCTGCCATACAGCTGCTGCAAATAAGGTTATATTTTAATCTGATATGTCTTGTAAGGTGGTTAACAATAAAACACACTTTTCAGTAAGTAGGTAAACTAACTAACTAACACAGGCTAACTAGGAACGTCCGTGCTGCCCGGCTGTTCGCCACGTAGAGACGCGTCGCCCCATCAGTTGAGCCGGGGATCCTCTTCTTTCGCATAATTTTATTTGTCATAATTTCATTTGGCATACCTCACTTGGCATAATTTTATTACGCATAATATTAATTTGGCATAATGGTTTCTTGGCATACTACATCATTTGGCATAAATATCATTTAGACTAATATTGTGTGTCCTAATTTAATGAGGCATAACTCATAAGGCATAATTTTTCTTGTCATAATAATGCTTTGGCATAATTGTTTTTTGGCATAAACTCATTAGGCATATTTTTTGTCATAATAAATTCAGGGCATTCTGTCACAAGGCACAAATATGCATAAAATGGAACGACATAATGAAAACACGGTAACGTAATTAAACGCATATTTATGAAACATTAAAAGCAGGTATTACACTCATTATAACCTAGTGTAACATGTGTAACAGTAGGTTAAGTTGCAGCGGGGTGGCCCTTGGGCCACCCGTAAGCCGCTAACATGTTTAAAATAATGAATACGAAAGGTTATTAATGCAAAGTCGAAAATTACAATTATAATTGTAATTTCGTCTTAACTCGCACAGCCACTAGAATTTATCATTCATTAGTATGTGAAAAAAAAAATGCTACAAAGATGTATGCGTAAATATAACATTATGCTTAAATATCATTATGCGTAAATATATTTATGCTTTTTAATATTATGCATAAAAATATTATTCTTAATTAATATTATGCGTAAAAAAATATATGTCTTACAATAATTATGCCTAACAATTATTATGCTTTTAGTAATTATGCGAAAAAAAATTATGCTAAGAAAGTTATGACAAATGAATATTATGCGAAACTACTATTAGGTCAAATGAAATTATGCCAAGTAAAATTATGACAAAGTATTTAGTATGCGTCCTACACCTAGTAGGTATAATATAAAATAAAAATATTTAAAAAGTACAAGAATAATACTACGAGTAATATTTTCCCTTAGCCTGGGCTAATAGTATTAGGAGCTGACATATTTATTTTAGTTAAGACATATTAATGTTTTCGGCTATCATAAAATATATCATTTTCATCGTTACTCATATTTTCTTGGACACTACCACGGAAAAAACGCAAAATAAAATATTTGAGCTAAAAACCTGTGTTTCCCTTTGCTAGATTTTGGTTAGACAAATAATTGAAAAAGAATATTTTATATACTTTAACTTTTAACTAAGTAAATAATAAAATGTTATATTTTGTTCTAGTAAAATCAATTTCCAGTATTAGTAACCTTGCATCGGTTAGATAATACGAGTTGGTACAATGATAGTCTGATAAAATAGTCATTATAACATTTTCAAAGGTTAAAAATTAATATTTTCAAAGGATTTGTAATACAGAATTTCCCAAGTCTGGTGAAAACGCCCCATACAAAAGTCGCCGTACGTATAACGTCATGCGTTCCTGAAGTTGTAGGAAATATTATACTTATAGGTCGCAAGAACTTATCTCCGAAATTTGTTCAAGTTCATACTTTATACTTACTGTACATAATCAAAGCTTTTGTATTGGTGTAGGTAAGTATCTTAACTATTTATGTAGAGGTTTGTTCATTTTATATCTAATTTTAAAAAATATATCAACTTTTTTGTAAATTTGAAATGCACCTTATTAAAAAACTACACATAAAACGTTATTTTTTTTTATATTTACGTACATCATTAATAATACTAATAATAATAAGTCATATTTCAAACTGATAAATTAAACTAACTATTTTACATGAAGGCAATCACAGAATTCTACCCCACTCGTGATATGGGCTCGCTCAGCGTTTCCATACATGGGGTAAAGTGGGAAACTCATGGGAAAACAAGTGAAATATTGGAAGCAGATCGACAATGCAATATGCAGGTTCCGTATATTAACGCTGGGAGGATTTAATCAAGTCAGAATGAAAAATGCCTGCGGGACCCTGCTCTTGTGAAATGTGAGGTATGGACAGCAGAAAAGTAAGTTATTTCACTACAGTTGAAAATATTAATGTTCAATTAATCTTTTGTCTCCTGTCTTTAACTTTAAAATTTATAAGGATTATTTTGCCTCTATCAGTCACATGTTTGATGCCTCGTTCAGACTGCTCGCGAAGTAGGCCGAGGAAATTATCCCCGAAGTATCCCGAAGTATGAAAAGGTGAAACGAAGTGCGTGCCCAAACTGTCTTATTCGGCCAACCTCAGGCTACTTCGCGAGTAGTCTGGATGGGGCATAAAACAATGTGACTGATTGGCAACCGTCAACGTGAAAAATTGTATGTATCAAACGAACACATATTGTGTTAAAATTAATATGAGATAGTGTGTGTTGCTGCTATTTTTGTTAATTTTATGTATTTCTAAGCATTATTAAAATAACATTAGTTTCTTCCACATCAACTTTATTTTATCGGCCAAATTTCATACTCCTCCGGCTGCGCAATTCTCAGAAAACTGTACTGAAAGTCTTTGCTTCACGTATTAATATAAGAATTATGCCAATCCTTTCAATTTATCAAACGTTTTTACCTACCAGTGAAGTTTTTTGCTTAGTACAAGCCTATATCTTTGCTACTTGTTTTAAGTACTGGTACAGCCATATCATATGATATAAATTATACATTTTTTATTATTTTTTAAATTTCACTGTTTTCAATTGGCGAAAAAATTTAATATTTAAACAATTTTTGCTAACCATACTAGGGTGGAATAGCAAAGGGTTGCAGTAATGAGTAGAATGAGAAATGGCCACGCGGGGTAAGTCACCCTGTGTGTCGGAGGCCCGCGGGGGACGGGACTATAAGCAGTAGGTAGTAGGTACACAAGCATACGCAAAGATATATGTATGGCTACATTTTCATTAAAAGTATAAAACAATACGTCATTGATATAGAGGACGAGCTTTGCCCGCGTCTCTGGAGTCCAGACGCGTTTTCGGGATAAAAAGTAGTCTATATGTTCACACAGAGCCTAAACTACCATACCAAATTTTATTAATCTATATGTTCATGTTTCAACTACCATACCAAATTTCATCAAAATGCGTTCAGTAGTTTTTGCGCGAGAGTCACAAATCCATCCATCCTCACAAACTTATACACTAATACTGTACGTTGGAGTACTGTAGTAGTTGGAGAGTTGGAGTTACTCTGTACGTTGGAGGCTTGCAAGGGACTCGTCATAGACTTACACTAATGGCAGCTTGCGGCTATTTGTGCGGGGCTAGACACGTGCAGGGGCCGCGCGGTGTTCGCGGGTGCGGTTTTTCTTGGTTTGGGGCCGTTCATTAATCACGTGATGTTTTTAACAACTTTTTAGACCCCTCCCCTCCCCCTGGTGATACGTGGTGAGGTTTTATACTACCCCCCTCCCCCCACCTAAGATCACGTGTATTTATTTTGTACAAAGTAAGCAGGTCATGTGTGAAGACTTAAAAAACAATTTAATCGAATAATTGAAGCAATTAAAAACTATACGAGTTATTTGTCTTGTAAGTAAGTATGTATTTAAACAACATTAGGAATCTACAACTGATAAGAATTTCGGTATGCATAGACTAGATTCAAAAATTAATACTCGTGATGTTTCCTTAAGGCCACGTAGACCAAGCGAAATAGGCATTTAACGCTTCCAAGAGTTGCCCGCAATTGCCGCAAAGCGAGCCGCGCACCTACGTCGCCGGCGTGAACTTACATGAACCCAAAGTGTTACAGTGTAGACGTGTCGGCAGTAGGTCATCTTATTTTATTATTTGTATTGAAAAAGATAATAAAATCCATAGATAACTGTTTTAATGCAACACATAGCACACATAATTTGAATAGATATTATAGGTAGGTACCTACCTAAGTAAAAAATGATTAAATTATATTCAATTATTTTGACAGTTTCTATGCAGTGTGTTCTGTTACAAGTATAAAAACACGCTGTGTTCGATGTGTGCATGGAGACGAGTACCTATCGTTAGCTCGTGTGGTCACTAAAGTACGTGTCGTTTCGTGAGATAATAATACTGTATCAGGTAGGTGCTGACGATTTGATGGTAACTACTTAGGCAGGCACTTGCAAAAAATGTATTCCTACTGCCGAGTCCGCACGTTTGCCACTTGCCGCAAAATCCAAACCTCCACAAACGTTTGACTTTTTGAAAATCCAGATTTCCGAATTTCGGAAAAAATCCGGATTATCCGGATAATTCAGATTTTTTAATTTTTTTTAAATTTGTTGCATATTTTATAAAACTTTAATGTTTATTTTACTAATTTGTTGTAACAAAACTTACACTCATTAGTAAAAAAAAGAGTTACTTTTTTATAATTTAATTTAAATAAATTCTGATTTTAAGTTGTAAGTATTAGAATTACAATCTGAATAAATAAAAACATAATGAGATTATATCAAAATTATATACTTAATTATATTAATTTTTTTTTATTTTTAGAAATATTTTTGATTACGTTTCAAATCCTACAATGTTCAGTTTTATAGTTAGTATTTTATTTTAAATAAGGTATGTATATATTGTTATTTACTAAATGTTCCAGCAGAAAGAATTATAAAAAATTGGAATAGCCTGTGATCTTTTTAACGCTTTTTTTACATATTCACCACTACCGTTTTCGTAAAGTTCCATTTCTATGTGAAAGTACTAACGTAGGAAAATTAATACAGTTTAATAAAACGTAGGAAACTGAAAATCCTTTAAATCGAGATCCGGGGAGTGAAGACAAATCATTTGAAGCATGGGGCTGAACAAATAATTTTGTATGGACGAAATTGGACCACTTTTGAGTTATTGAAAGTAAAAATCACCCACCTGTTTGGGTAATAATTAAACACGTAAATGGTGCTTTTAATTCCCTCGGTAACTAACAGAAGTACAATAAGCAATTCTAAGCACAATTTAAAACCTATAACTGTTGTAAGATCTTTATTTTAACATTTTACTTACAAATAAACAGTAACATCTTACTCTTCATTGCACTTTGAAGTTTCCGCTATAAGATGAAAACTACATTACTTAAAAAAATAACAGTGGTTTACACAAATCGTTGGTGCTATTTTTGACACCTATATCTTATCTTTAAAATATTATCTAAAAATAATTATTTCTACGCAAAAACAGGAGCGTTGATTTTCATTTAGTTTTGCTACTGACTCGTTCGGCAAAACTCTCTCTAATCTTAAACCAACCAGTCAGGTATTATCGACTCCAAAACTTCTTCCTGATATCATAGAGATAATATTTAGGTATTTGGACTTAGATATTCATTATTTAGAAGATAATTTAATATAGTTAAACCACTACATTTCTTATCAACTCACTCACTATATTAAGCTGTCATATTAATTTCGCATTCTATGATTGTAGAAATTAAAATTGCAATAATATGTTTCGACTTTCGTTAGTAAGAATTCAATAAATATAAAAATACAAAGCTTTAATTGGGTTTGGATTTGCTTATTATACTTCTTACTACTTGTGCAATTGAAACTGAACCCATATTCAGTGTTTTTATAAATTGGATCACCTATTAATGAACTGTACTACTACTGAAAAAATATAAAATTGTAAGTATCTTAGAAACAGTCCATACATATACATATATAGCGGCCATAATATTTTAACAGATCTTCATCCCTCGCATTTCCATTTAATGGATTGACTATGTTCTACCAAATAACTTGAATAAATGGAAAAATGTGTCAACAATTTCAACAGGACAACAAATAATATCAAATTATCCAAAGGCATGTATTTAAACTCACGACAAAACATATTTATTTCTTATGTTTACGCGAATATTGTTCATTGTTTTAAACACTTACGGATTTTGTCGCGTTACGTAAACGTAACCGTAAAACGTAAACCGTGACAAAATCCGTAAGTGTTTAAAACAATCACGACAAAACAATTAAATTTTGGATGTGAAAATACCGAATATTGAATACTAAATTACCATATTGGCTAAAGAATGTAAGGAATAAAAAATTACAAATCTGGTGACTAAATAATACCACTGAATATTCCAAACTGGCAGACTGATATTATATTAGCAAACAAATAACCATCTTGGCGACAATTTGTGAGTACACATTTAATTTAAGAATAGGTACATATATTTTCCGTAATGTAGGTAACTCAAAAAACATACAAGCAGCAAAACCAGCGCACATAAAAAAAACAAAGGAGCGTACAAAATTCCCAATTTTTAATTTTCCTCGACTTGGTGTAGATATTGGGTAGATTCATTTTGAAATTTAAAAATAACGGTTATTCATTTTTCGCAAAATTAACATAGGTGTCGTTACATTTGAAATGACATTCATTTTGAAATTCCAATATGGCGGACATACTTAATTTTATAAAAATAATATGGTTGTCCCTTTGTTGGTTTCTGGGGGTGCTGATTACAAAAAAGTCATCCATTTTAAATTTCCTTAGTAACCCCGCAACCTCAAATTTTCTTCATGATGGGAGAAAAAGAAATTCGAAAATCCTGAATATTCCAACATTTCTATAGCTTTATGCATCCCGGCCCCGGTATCTCAATGTAGAGCATTTATATTTTTTTAATAAAATAGATTCTATCTCGGAAACGGTGCATCCTAATGAAAAATAATGAAAATTTCCTCCCCCTTAGAAACTCCGCAACATCATATTTTCTTCATGATGGAAGAAAAAAAATCTGAAAATCCTAAATTTTCCAAATTTTCTATAGCGTTTTACACCGTTCGTGTCTCAAAGTAGAGCATTATCGTATTTTTTTCTATAATGGCTTCTATCTCAGAAACGGTGCATCCTACTTGAAAAATAATGAAAATTACCTCTCCCTTAATAACTCCGTAACCATATATTTTCTTCAAGATGAGAGAAAAAGAAATTCGAAAATCCTGAATTTTCCAACATTTCTATAGCTTTATATATCCCTCGTATCTCAATGTAGAGCATTTTTTTTTTTTTATAAAATTGATTCTATCTCGGAAACGGTGCATCCTATTGAAAAAATAATGAAAATTTCCTCCCCTTAAGAACCCCGCAACACCATAGTTTCTTCACGATGGAAGAAAAAGAAATTTGAAAATCCTGAATTTTCCAAAATTTCTATAGATTTATACACTGTTCGTGTCAAAGTAGAACATTGCCATATTTTTTTTTCTAAAATCGCTTCTATTTTAGAAACGGAAAAATAATACTATTACTGGAAAAATAATAAAAATTTCCTCCCCCTTAACCCGGAAATCGCATATTTTTTTCATGAATGCCAAAAAAAGAAATTTGAAAATCCTGAATTTCGAAAAGTTTATATACCTTACATAGCTGGTACCTCTACAAACTACATGTTAATTTTACGAAGATTGGATAGTCTCCATTTTGGAAAATGAAATTGGAAGACAATTTTATAATCAGCATATGAAACATGGAAAAAGACATCCATTTTTAATAAAAAAAAAATATACGCCATTTTGGAATTTTAAAACGGATTTTATTTTCATATCATTCTGCACCCCCAAAAACCTTGAAAACGATACCCATACCAAAGAAAAAAAAAACCTCCAATAGTATCCAAAACTGGGATTTTCCGTAGCTTGCAAATTGAATTTTTAGCAGCTATTAATTTATCAATCAAATCTTTATAAGCTACTTACATGGTATAATGGTCACCAACTTATCGGTGCTAATTGGATTAAATTTCGCTACTTTTTATCTGCCGATTTTTGTATTTTTTGTCACTTGAGTGATTTCACCAGTTTGGTAATTTAGTCGCCAACATATTAATTCGCTGCCAAATTCAGCAATACAATATGCTCACGTGCAGTCACCAACTTATTTTTTGTTCACTCGATTAATTATATCCCTTATTCAAATATTGTACGTCTAGAGTACATACTAATTACAATTAAAATATGTAATTTTCATAGTAGTAACCAAGATTGATTGAAGTAATTTAGTCGCCAGCATATTAATTCGCTGCCAAATTCAGCAATACAGTATGCTCACGTGCAGTCACCAACTTATTTTTTGTTCACTCGATTAATTATATCCCTTATTCAAATATTGTACATCTAGAGTACATACTAATTACAATTAAAATATGTAATTTTCATAGTAGTAACCAAGATTGAAAAAATCGAAAAATCCGGATTTTTCGAATTTTTCGAATTTCGAAGTATCCGGATTGCAACCCCTACTTGCGAGTGACTTGGTGTGTTCTGCAAAGGCAAGCATGACAGATGTTGAGCTCGTATCCTTATATTTTATTGTAAATAGAACAGCCTCCGTGGTCTAGTGGTTAGAGCTTGGCTCTCGACTCGGATGTCGCGTGGGGAGTTATTTATTATTATTATTGTTAAAACAGAAATCGAAATAAAAAGAAACGAAAAGTACGGCAAAGAAGATGGTAGATGTTACAAATTCATAAAAACCGTTTACTGGCTTATTCAATAATGTACTAAGGCTACTCCACGCATCAGCTACTTTTTTCTCATAATACACAACACAATAATATATGTATGGACGCTTCACACCAAGTCAATCTGGTCCCGTGGTAAGTTCTCGAAGAACTTGTGTTACGGGTACCAGACAACAGAAATATATTTAATAATTTTTATATTATACACATATTTAAGATTTTTAGTATATTTAGTATATTTAATACACATTCATGACCCAGGAACACAGAAAAAATGTTTGTTCCTTCAGCATTCAAACCCGCGACCCCCGGCTTGAGCACCAACACACTCAACCACTGAGCCACAGAGGTCGTCTCATCTGGCAAAAGCAACGACGTGGCGACGATAATGTTATTGTGTATGGTTATAATATGTATAACTAGCCGATGCCCGCAACTTCGTTTGCGCCTAACTGACGGAAGCGGAACCCTATTTTTTAAACGGAACCCTAAAATAAAAGTAGCCTATGTTAGACCTTATGACATCAGCTATCTGCCAGTGAAAGTCCCGCGAAAATCGGTACAGCCGTTTCAGAGATTAGCCGGAACAAACAGACAGACAGACCGACAGACAGACAGACAGACCGACAGACAGACAGACAGACGGACAGACATTTTAAAAAATTGGTATTTTATTGTAAGTACCGAATATACTTTCAGATGCATTATGTGAAAAGCTGTTAATTTGAGGTTACAAACAGACACTTCATTTTTATTTATCTGTACCTATAGATTTAGTTCAAAAATAAAAAGAAGCATAAAAAAATACAAAACAAACTTTCCTATAGATTTTTATTGTATTATATGTCCAAGACCCGGGAACACAGGAAACTTTTTGTTCCTTCGGCGGGATTCAAACCCGCGACCCCCGGCTTGAGCACTAACATGCTCAATCACTGAGCCACAGAGGTCGTCTCATCTGGCAAAAGCAACGACGCGGCGACAATAAAATGTAACATGTTATTGTGTATGGTTATATGTATAACTAGCTGATGCCCGCAACTTCGTTTGCATAACTTCGTTACCCGCAACTAACGAAAACGGATCCCTATTTTTTATATGGAACCCTAAAATAAAAGTAGCCTATGTTAGACCTTATAACATCAGCTATCTGCCAGTGAAAGTCCCGTGAAAATCGGTCCAGCCGTTTCAGAGATTAGCCGGAACAAACAGACAGACAGACAGACAGACGGACAGACAAAAATTTTAAAAATTGATATTTTATTGTTAGTATCGAATATACTTTCATATGCATCAAGTGATAAGCTGTTAATTTGACATTACAAACAGACACTTCAATTATATTTATCTGTATAGATGTATAGATGTATAAGATTTAGTTCAAAAATAAAAAGAAACATAAAAAAATACAAAGAAACTGACTTTCCTTTAGATTTTTATTGTATTATACATATCCATGACCCGGGAACACAGGAAACTTTTTGTTCCTTCGGCGGGATTCAAACCCGCGACCCCCGGCTTGAGCACCAACACGCTCAATCACTGAGCCACAGAGGTCGTCTCATCGACGATAAAATATAACATGTTATTGTGTATGATATGTTCAAAAATAAAAAGAAACAAAACAAACTGACTTTCCTACACTGCGTTAGAAACGAAAGAATTGTTCGATAAATACCCCGCGTAAGGCATGCGCTAGCAAAACTGACATAGGTCTGTCCTCGTCAACGCCTAGCGGGCGACTGTGGGGCGACTCTAGCGGCTTACGCACGCTGCATTTCAATATTAATTTATTGTTAAAATAATTAAACCAACATGCAAAATGTAACCAGAAATTATTCTTTTTTAAGTTATTAGCTTTTCGTAGATATGATTTTTGAAAGTAAAACTATCATGAACTTCATGAACAAAAAGAAAAATATTCAAATTTAGCCTCCTCTTCGGAATTATTTTTGATCGAGTGAAGTTTTCAATATTATGTTTCGAACCACAAATTGTTAAAGAACATTAAGTAAACAACAATGTGTTTTTTTTTTGGCTTTTTAAAGTTACTATTTGTTTGTTTATTATCGATTCAAAGTCATGTAAAATTGGGTCCACGTGGCCTTAAGCCCCGTCCTCCCCTTGTGATACTTGGTGATTTTTTTCGGTGTCTCTCGTGTCACCACAATATGGAATCGTACCTACTACTAGGGCTCGTGTAAAGAGTAGAGTTGAGTTCATTTTTTAATGTCGATTGAATTTATTTCGGACTTCGTTCAATGAAACGACGTGTAGCTTTTTGAGTAATGAATAAAGTTCAATTTTAAATCGCTATCTTAAAAATGCAGCGCAGCGTCGCATCTCGCTGTGATTTAACCCCTATAGTTATTAATTTGAGCCTTAATACGTTACGTATACAATTTTGATATGAAACTGCGGGAATGCGGCCAAAGTCCACTTTAGAGAGCGTCGCTACCATGGAGCTAAGGCAGCTGCCCTATTACTTAATATTATGGACATCAAACAACTGGGAATGGGCTTCATTTTGACGTTTGAGCTTTTAATAACACAATTTTTAAAAGTTAAAATCTCAAAATCTTGACAGTTGTCAGTTGAAGTACTTATTATTATTAGGGGCATGTTCCGATATGCACTGCGAGCACTGCATAGTGCGCAGTGCTATCACTGTAGAAAAATTCGTTCCGACTTCCGTTATAGACTGCCAGTATAGGCAGTAAGTATACAGCCACAGTACCCTGTGGGCTGTGACGTCATAAATCGCCGCCTTATTCTACTGTGAGCACTGGTTTTTTCGAGGTACTTTGATCACGTAATTAAAAAGTTCAAACGTCAAAATGAAGACCTTTCCCAGTTGTCAGTTGAAGTCCATAAAATTAGGTAATAGGGCAGCAGTATAACTGGCTGTAAAGGAACGGCTTCACAGTTCACAGTATACTGAATTGACGTCACACAGTACAGTGGTCGCAGTGTATATCGGAACATACCCTAGATAATAGGGCAGCAGTTTCAGTTCTATGGTCGCTACGCTCTAGTCGCTAGTCGCTACGCGTTAAGACCAGGTAGACCAAGCGAAATAGGCATTTAACGCTTCCAAGAGTTGCCCGCAATTGCCGCAAAGCGAGCCGCGCGCCTACGTCGCCGGCGTGAACTTACATGAACCCAAAGTGTTACAGTGTAGTCGTGTCGGCAGTAGGTCAATTTATTTTATTATTTGCATTGAAAAAGATAATAAAATTCATAGATAACTGTTTTAATGCAACACATAGCACACATAATTTGAATAGATATTATAGGTACCTAAGTAAAAAATGCTTAAATTTTATTCAATTACTAGCTTTTCCCCGCGACTTCGTCCGCGTGGAATGGTTACTTTAGGATATCGCTAATATTTACCCGCGACTTCATTTACGTAGAAGGAGAAGCGCTTTCACCTCACGACTACCCGCCCGCGCCGCGCGCCGTACTATAGCGCGCATGATTATTTTATTACTGCGATATCTTCTAAAATACTTATTGAAATCAAATGATGTAAACGGCAAATTTCTTCTAGATTAAATGCTTGTAATGAATAACGTATTTACTTGGATAAGGATTAATATAATCTTTATGAAAACACCTTCAGAAATAATGCTTACTTTTAGAACAAATTTGGTTAGTATAAAAAGGTTATAGTGAGCCAACCTTAAAAGATAGACATATACTGTCGCGGACTTTTTTTAGAACTTTTAAAGGGGAACAATTCTGCCATACATCATTTTAGCGAAACTTTAACCGTTTACGCAGCGTACGCAGCGAAAGCTCTCAAAAGGAAAATAACCTAACCAAGAGCATGTCAGGACATGTCTAAGGAGGGTTCCGTAACTATAAACGCGTAATATGATTTTTTTTAATTACTCCAAAAGTTACTGTCCGATTTGGTTCACAATAATTTTCCTAAAGAGTTTTTAGCATGATCTATCAGCATGTAAATTTGCAAGTTTCTATCTCCTATAGTTTAAAAATGCTAGGGGGGGGACCAACTTACAAACTACTTTAGAGGCCGATTACTCGAAAATGGTCAACTTTATAAAAAAGTGACGTATGAAACCTTGCCTTTATTTTAAAAGACCTATTCTACGATACCCCACACGATGGGGTAGAGTGAAAAAATATTTTTCATTCCCGCTTCACATGTATGGAGAGCCACCCCTAAAATATAAAATAATAATTTTTTATGATCCCGAAACCGTGATCTATACACAATCTATAACTTTACCAAATTTTATCAATTTATATTCATAATTACAGGAGCTAGAGGCGCGGACAGACAGACAGACAGACAGACAGACAGACAGACAGACAGACAGACAGACAGACAGACAGACAGACGGACAGAGCGAAACTATAAGGGTTCCTTAAGTATTACGGAACCCTAAAAAGACCCCCGATTTTGTAACATTCTTGAATGGTGCTCCGCTCGTATTGAGCTTAGCATGATGTTATATAGCCTAAAGCCTTCCTCGATAAGTGGACTATCCAACACAAAAAGAAATTTTCAATTCATACCAGTAGTTTCTGAGATTAGCGCGTTCAAACAAACAAACAAACTCTTCAGCTTTATAATATTAGTATAGATTTTGACAGTTTCTATGCAGTGTGTTCTGTTACAAGTAGTGATGTGCCGGATATCCGTATCCGTTATCCGCGGATATCCGAGGCAGAAGAAAGATCCGTATCCGTGTCCGTATCCGTTACTATTTGGCGGATCTTTTACGGATCTATTTACCTTATTAATATTAAAATTATAGTAGAATTATTTAAATTAGTGATTACTGATTAAGGTAGCGACTAGAAATAAAAAATATTAAATTCAATACCTACAGATAATATTCTTGAGGATGTTTTCTTTGTAAATGGTTTTTTAAAGAGTTGTGCTTTTACCCTTAGGGGCCATCCATAAATAACGTCACACGAATTCCACGATTTTTTACCCCTACCCCTCTCCTTGTCACAGTTGGTCAAATTTTACACTTTGCACATTCATCATTTACTAACACAAAATAATTCCAAATTACACTACTAAACTTCTTTGTAGGCATTTTTTAAAACTCATGTACCATTACCAAACAAGTGTTATCTATGCTGTCCAGTGTCACACTAAACTATAAATACTAAAAAACTATAAACAAAACAAAAGAAAGAACCACCGTGCAATGCAAGTCGAAACATGTGTGAAGGTCGCGCGCACCGACATCGACTGAGTAAGAAACTAAGATCCGTATCCGTATCCGTATCCGCGGATCTTGACACCAAATATCCGTATTTAGATCCGTATCCGCGGATATACATTTTTAACGATCCGGCACATCACTAGTTACAAGTATAAAAACACGCTGTGTTCGATGTGTGCATGGAGACGAGTACCTATCGTTAGCTCGTGTGGTCACTAAAGTACGTGTCGTTTCGTGAGATAAAAATACTGTATCAGGTACATAGGTGTTGACGATTTGATGGTACCTACTTAGGCAGACACTTGCAAAAAATGTATTCCTACTGCCGAGTCCGCACGTTTGCCACTTGCCGCAAAATCCAAACCTCCACAAACGTTTGACTTTTTGAAAATCCGGATTTTTGAATTTTTTCTCCCAAAAATCCGGATTATCCGGATAATTCAGATTTTTTCATTTTTTTTTTAATTTATTGCATATTTTATAAAACTTCAATGTTTATTTTACTACTATTTTGTAGCAAAAATTACACTCATTAGTAAAAAAAAAAACAGTTACTTTTTTATAATTTAATTTAAATAAATTCTTATTTTAAGTTGTAAGTATTAGAATTACAATCTGAATAAATAAAAACATAATGAGATTATATCAAAATTATATACTTAATTATATTTATTTTTTCATTTTTATAAATATTTTTGATTACGTTTGAAATCCTAGAATGTTCAGTTTTATAGATAGTATTTTATTTTGAATAAGGTATGTATATATTGTTATTTACTAAATGTTCCAGCAGTAAAGAATTATAAAAAAATGGAATAGCCTGTGATCTTTTTAACGCTTTTTTTTACATAATTATCTACGCCACAGTTCACCACTACCGTTTTCGTAAAGTTCCATTTCTATGAGAAAGTACTAACGTAGGAAAATTATTACAGTTTAATAAAACGTAGGAAACTGAAAATCCTTTAAATTGAGATCCAGGGAGTGAAGACAAATCATTTGAAGTATGGGGCTGAACAAATAATTTTGTATGGACGAAATTGGACCACTTTTGAGTTATTGAAAGTAAAAACCACCCACCTATTTGGGTAATAATTAAACACGTAAATTGTGCTTTTAATTCCCTCGGTAACTAACAGAAGTACAATTAACAATTCTAAGCACAATTTAAAATCTGTAACTATTGTAAGATCTTTATTTTAACATTTTACTTACAAATAAACAGTAACATCTTACTCTTTATTGCACTTTGAAGTTTCCGCTATAAGATGAAAACTACATTACTTAAAAAAATAACAGTGGTTTACACAAATCGTTGATGCTATTTTTGGCACCTATATCTTATCTTTAAAATATTATCTAAAAAATAATTATTTCTACGCAAAAACAGGAGCGTTGATTTTCATTTAGTTTTGCTACTGACTCGTTAGTTTAGGTTAGTTTAGTTCAATCAAATTAATTTTAATAATAAAAAAAAATATATATTACTTTCATTCATTCGGAAAAACTCTCTCTAATCTTAAACCAACCAGTCAGGTATTATCGACTCCAAAACTTCTTCCCAAACTTTTTAAGAATTTATTCTGATATCATAGAGATAAGATTTAGGTATTTGGACTTAGATATTCATTATTTAGAAGATAATTAAATATAGTTAAACCACTACATTTCTTTTTAAGCTGTCATATTAATTTGGCATTCTATGATTGTAGAAATTAAAATTGCAATAACATGTTTTGACTTTCGTTAGTACGAATTCAATTAATAATAAATATAAATATACAAAGCTTTAATTGGGTTTGGATTTGCTTATTATACTTCTTACTACTTGTGCAATTAAAACTGAAACCATATTTAGTCCAGTAGGAATCGGCGCATGAGTACCGAAAACTATTCCACCTCAATTTTTTTATGCGATCCTCTTCAAATTGCCCTCCTAATGATATAAATGCATGTATGCAACCCGGTGCCATATTGTTTAAACAATTGGAAGGAATTGTTATTTTTCAACCGGACAATTTTTTTTATATTCTTTATTGAAATACCAATAAAAAAGGTCCTATGATTTTTAACGATAAGGTTAATATTTTTAAAGATATGAATTTTTAAAGGTTCGAAAAATCTCAAATTTGGGTACTTTCGACCCATGAAAAATATATTAAAAAAAACAATGTCTAAGTAATATATTTTTTAAATTCTCTATACAATTGTTAATAATATTGTTAAAAGAGATTTAAAAAAATTCATTGTTTATATCTTTTTTTTTATTGTTAATTCCGCGCGCTCACAAGTATGCGTCGCTTACCTTTAAGTACAGTATATTTTTTTAAATTCTCTATACAATTGTTAATAATATTGTTAAAAGAGATTTAAAAACATTTAATTGTTTATATCTTTTTTTTAATTGTTAATTCCGCACGCTCACAAGTATCATGCGTCGCTTACCTTTAAGTACAGTTATATATGTATATGTATCAGGCTTCGGATTTTTCACTACATCGTCTTCAGTTTCACAAATACATGGTAAGGTATCATCAGAATATAATAATTATATTTTTAGTTTTTATGATTTTTCGTTACAATAAATGTGAGTGTCATGTCGTTTTTAGTTGTTCCCAAAAAAAAATATTCTGATGATACCTTAACATGCATTTTTTGTGAAACTGAAGACGATGTAGTGAAAAATCCGAAGCCTGATACATATACATATATAACTGTACCTAAAGGTAAGCGACGCATGATACTTGTGAGCGTGCGGAATTAACAATTAAAAAAAAGATATAAACAATTAAATGTTTTTAAATCTCTTTTAACAATATTATTAACAATTGTATAGAGAATTTAAAAAAATATATTACTTAGACATTATGTTTTTTTAAACATATTTTTCATGGGTAGAAAGTACCCAAATTTGAGATTTTTCGAACCTTTAAAAATTCATATCTTTAAAAATATTAACCTTATCGTTAAAAGTCATAGGACCTTTTTTATTGGTATTTCAATAAAGAATATAAAAAAAAATTGTCCGGTTAAAAATTAACAATTCCTTGCAATTGTTTAAACAATTTCGGTTTAAACAATATGGCACCGGATTGCGCAATGGCAACATACATTTATATCATTAGGAGGGCAATTTGAAGAGGATCGCATAAAAAAATTGAGGTGGAATAGTTTTCGGTACTCATGCGCTGATTCCTACTGGACTAATTCAGTGTTTTTATAAATTGGATCACCTATTACTGAACTGTACTACTACTAAAAAATATAAAATGGTAAGTATCTTAGAAACAGTCCATACATATACATATATAGCGACCATAATATTTTAGCAGATCTTCATCCCTCGCATCTCCATTTAATGGATTGACTATGTTCTACCAAATAACTTGAATAAATGGAAAAATGTGTCAACAATTTCAACAGGACAAAAAAATAATAATATCAAATTATCCAAAGGCATGGATTTAAACTCACGACAAAACAATTAAATTTTGGATGTGAAAATACCGAATATTGAATACTAAATTACCATGTTGGCTAAAGAATGTAAGGAATAAAAATTTACAAATCTGGTGACTAAGTAATACGACTGAATATTCCAAACTGGCAGACATATATTATATTAGCGAACAAATAACCATCTTGGCGACAATTTGTGAGTACACATTTAATTTAAGAATAGGCACATATATTTTCCCTAATGTAGGTAACTCAGAAAACATACAAGCAGCAAAACCAGCGCACATAAAAAAAAACATAAAGAAGCGTACAAAATTCCCAATTTTTAATTTTCCTCGATTTTAGGGGGGTGTAGATATTGTGTAAATTGATTTTGAAATTTAAAAATAACGGATATTCATTTTTCGCAAAATTAACATAGGTGTCATTACCAGGTTTTTGGGGGTGCTGGATACGAAAATGGCATTCATTTTGAAATTCCAATATGGCGGACATACTTAATTTTATAAAAATAATATGGTTGTCCTTTTGTTGGTTTCTGGGGGTGCTGATTACAAAAAAGTCATCCATTTTAAATTTCCTTAGTAACCCCGCAACCTCATATTTTCTTCATGATGGAAGAAAAAAAATTTGAAAATCCTGAATTTTCCAAAATTTCCATAGCTTTATACATCCCTCGTATCTCAATGTAGAGCATTTTTTTTTATAAAATTGATTCTATCTCGGAAACGGTGCATCCTATTGAAAAAATAATGAAAATTTCCTCCCCTTAAGAACCCCGCAACACCATATTTTCTTCACGATGGAAGAAAAAGAAATTTGAAAATCCTGAATTTTCCAAAATTTCTATAGCTTTATACACTGTTTGTGTTAAAGTAGAACATTGCCATATTTTTTTTTCTATAATCGCTTCTATTTTAGAAACGGAAAAATAATACTATTACTGGAAAAATAATAAAAATTTCCTCCCCCTTAACCCGGAAATCGCATATTTTTTTCATGAATTCCAAAAAAAGAAATTTGAAAATCCTGAATTTCGAAAAGTTTCTATAGCTTACATAGCTGGTACCTCTACAAACTACATGTTAATTTTACGAAGATTGGATAGTCTCCATTTTGGAAACTGAAATTGGAAGACAATTTTATAATCAGCATATGAAACATGGAAAAAGACATCCATTTTTAATAAAAAAAAAATATACGCCATTTTGGAATTTTAAAACGGATTTTATTTTCATATTATTCTGCACCTCCAAAAACCTTGAAAACGATACCCATACCAAAGAAAAAAAAACCTCCAATAGTATCCAAAACTGGGATTTTCCGTAGCTTGCAAATTGAATTTTTAGCAGCTATTAATTTATCAATCAAATCTTTATTAGCTACTTACATGGTATAACTCATCGGTGCTAATTGGATTAAATTTCGCTACTTTTTATCTGCCGATTTTTGTATTTTTTGTCACTTGAGTGATTTCACCAGTTTGGTAATTTAGTCGCCAACATATTAATTCGCTGCCAAATTCAGCAATACAGTATGCTCACGTACAGTCACCAACTTATTTTTTGTTCACTCGATTAATTATATCCCTTATTCAAATATTGTACGTCTAGAGTACATACTAATTACAATTAAAATATGTAATTTTCATAGTAGTAACCAAGATTCGAAAAACTCGAAAAATTCGGATTTTTAAATGAAAATCCGGATTTTTCGAATTTTTCGAATTTCGAAGTATCCGGATTGCAACCCCTACTTGCGAGTGACTTGGTGTGTTCTGCAAAGGCAAGCATGACGGATGTTGAGCACGTATCCTTATATTTTATTGTAAATAGAACAGCCTCCGTGGTCTAGTGGTTAGAGCTTGGCTATCGACTCGGAGGTCGTAGGTTCTAATTTCGATTCCCGCACTGGAACAACAAAAATTGTTGTTTCCAAGTTTGGTTAGGACAATGCAGGCTGATCACCTGATTGTCTGACAAGAAAGATGATCCATGCGTCGGATGGGCAGGTAAAAAGTCGGACCTGCGCCTCATCTCTCGTCAGTCGTGTCGGTTATCCGTCCCCCTGGATTACGAGAGTAAAAAAAAAGAGTGCCTTTGTGTACTGCGCACACACTTGGGCACTATAAAAATACTCCTGTGTAACTGGCTAGGCTACAATAAAACCAGCCACCGTCACCGAAATCGGCGTGGGGAGTTATTTATTATTATTATTGTAAAAACAGAAATCGAAATAAAAAGAAACGAAAAGTACGGCAAAGAAGATGGTAGATGTTACAAATTCATAAAAACTGTTTACTGGCTTATTCAATAATGTACTAAGGCTACTCCACGCATCAGCTACTTTTTTCTCATAATACACAACACAATAATATATCTATGGACGCTTCACACCAAGTCAGTCTGGTCCCGTGGTAAGTTCTCGAAGAACTTGTGTTACGGGTACCAGACAACAGAAATATATTTAATAATTTTTATATTATACACATATTTAAGATTTTGATTGTATTATACACATATTTAATACACATTCATGACCCAGGAACACAGAAATTTTTTTTGTTCCTTCAGCGGGATTCGAACCCGCGACCCCCGGCTTGAGCACCAACACGCTCAACCACTGAGCCACAAAGGTCGTCTCATCTGGCAAAAGCAACGACGTGGCGACGATAATGTTATTGTGTATGGTTATAATATGTATAACTAGCCGATGCCCGCAACTTCGTTTGCGCCTAACTGACGGAAGCGGAACCCTATTTTTTAAACGGAACCCTAAAATAAAAGTAGCCTATATTAGACCTTATGACATCAGCTATTTGCCAGTGAAAGTCCCGCGAAAATCGGTCCAGCCGTTTCAGAGATTAGCCGGAACAAACAGACAGACAGACCGACAGACAGACAGATGGACAGACATTTTTAAAAATTGGTATTTTATTGTAATTGTAAGTACCGAATATACTTTCAGATGCATTATGTGAAAAGCTGTTAATTTGAAGTTACAAACAGACACTTCATTTTTATTTATCTGTATATAGATTTAGTTCAAAAATTAAAAGAAGCATAAAAAAATACAAAACAAACTTTCCTATAGATTTTTATTGTATTATAATTATGTCCATGACCCGGGAACACAGGAAACTTTTTGTTCCTTCGGCGGGATTCAAACCCGCGACCCCCGGCTTGAGCACTAACACGCTCAATCACTGAGCCACAGAGGTCGTCTCATCTGGCAAAAGAAACGACGCGGCGACGATAAAATGTAACATCTTATTGTGTATGGTTATATGTATAACTAGCTGATGCCCGCAACTTCGTTTGCGCAGATCTAACGAAAGCGGAACCCTATTTTTTTAAACGGAACCCTAAAATAAAAGTAGCCTATGTTAGACCTTATAATATCAGCTATCTGCTAGTGAAAGTCCCGTGAAAATCGGTCCAGCCGTTTCAGAGATTAGCCGGAACAAACAGACAGACAGACAGACAGACGGACAGACAAAAATTTTAAAAATTGGTATTTTATTATAAGTACCGAATATACTTTTAGATTCCTTATATGAAAAGCTGTTAATTTGAAGTTACAAACAGACACTTCAATTTTTTTTATCTGTATAGAATTAGTTCAAAAATAAAAAGAAACATAAAAAAATACAAAACAAACTGACTTTCCTTTAGATTTTTATTGTATTATACATATCCATGACCCGGGAACACAGGAAACTTTTTGTTCCTTCGGCGGGATTCAAACCCGCTACCCCCGGCTTGAGCACCAACACGCTCAATCACTGAGCCACAGAGGTCGTCTCATCTGGCAAAAGCAATGACGCGGCGACGATAAAATATAACATGTTATTGTGTATGATATGTATAATTTAATTCAAAAATAAAAAAACAAAACAAACTGACTTTCCTACACTGCGTTAGAAACGAAAGAATTGTTCGATAAATACGCGGGTAAGCCGTGCGCTAGCAAAACTGACATAGGTCTGTCCTCGTCAACGCCTAGCGGGCGACTGTGGGGCGACTCAAGCGGCTTACGCACGCTGCATTTCAATAATTATTTAATGTTAAAATAATTAAACCAACATGCAAAATGTAACCACAAATTATTCTTCTTTAAGTTATTAGCTTTTCGTAGATATGATTTTTGAAAGTAAAACTATCATGAACTTCATGAACAAAAAGAAAAATATTCAAATTTAGCCTCCTCTTCGGAATTATTTTTGATCGAGTGAAGTTTTCAATATTATGTTTTGAACCACAAATTGTAAAAGAACATTAAGTAAACAACAATGTGTATTTTTTTTGGCTTTTTAAAGTTACTATTTGTTTGTTTATTATCGATTCAAAGTCATGTAAAATTGGGTCTACACGGCCTTAAACGCAGCGATATTTCGCTTATCTATCAGACTCTGATGCCAGAGTCCAGAGTTCCAGACACATGACATTTTCAACCCCGACGCAAAAAGAGGGATGGTATAAGTTTGACGTGTCTGTCTGTGTGTCTATCCTTGGCATCGTAGCTCCTAAACGAAAGGTCCGATTTGGATGCGGTTTTTGTGTATGAAAGCTGACATAATCTAGTGTTCTTAGCTATAATTCATTATGAGCTCTCGCTTACTGCCTGACAATATGGGGGTTATCTAGTTGATGATGATGAAGCCTTACAGTCTGAAAAAAGAACTTACATGAACTTCCACTGGTCTGATCGGTTCAATATTCAATATAAAAATATTGAAAGGCTTAAATAGAAATTTATTTATTTACTTTTTATAGTTTTTTATATCGGTGGCTACTTAAAAATTTAATTTTGTTTTTATCATAGTTTTTTTCTGTCGTTTGAGGTTAGATAGGTATTTACTATTGAGTCATCTTACTCGGGTATAATACTTCTACTCATAATACATGTACCCCCTTACTAATAAACGCTGTATAAGCTTTGAATAGTTATACAGTGTTTTGTTCCCGTCACACAAGCGACATTTTGAATTCGATTGAAGAAGACAAAACACTGTGTAACTATTCAAAGCTTATACAGCGTTTATTAGTAAGGGGGATAAAGTATTAAATACAATGATGTATAGGAAAATATCTATATCTATGGACGCTTTACACTACGTCAATCTCGTCCCGTGCTGAGTAACCGAAAAATTGCGTTACGGGTACCAGACAACGGGAAGCATATTATTTAATACTTCCCCCTTACTAATAAACGCTCTATATGCTTTGAATAGTTATACAGTGTCTTGTTCACGTCACACAACTGACATTTTTTTTTTTTTAATATATTTAAATTTTTTACTATATATACACAACGTACATTCATGAGTCATGACTCAGGAACACAGAAAACTTTTGTTTCCTCGGCGGGATTGGGGACCTCCGGCTTGAGCGCCAACCACTGAGCCACAAAGGTCGTCAAATAACCTCATAATATGTAATTTGTCGTATACATTTTTATATTGTTGCCTATGCTACGAGTTACGACTTTGAAGTACGTCAAGCTATACACTATACTCGTAAATACAAAGCATCTGTTTGATGTGTGCAGTCTGCAGCTGAAGGGCTTACGCCCTCGGCCCTAGGTTTAAGCATATGCCTTAATGTAAGCTGAACCCTAGCCTCCATTAGGTTACAACAGAAGGCAAGAGTTAAAAATATATAATGCTGTCTCGGCACACGTTGTTCTGTCTTAAATATGAACTGGAATGAAGAAATGACTAGACTCCTACACTTCCTCCTACAACCTACACCTTTTCTAATATTTCTCACTGTTTAAACTTTCCCTGAACTTCCACAGCCAAAATTATCCAAATCCAGCCGTTCTCGAGTTTTGACTCCCTCGGGAACGCGATAAATGCTGAAAATTGGTGGGGAGTTATCTGAAAACCAGGAGAATGGTTTTCAGATAATTCCCCACCAATTTTTAGCCAAATCGGTTCAGCCGTTCTTAAGTTATAAATAGTGTAACTAACACGACTTTATATGTATAGATGTCAGCGGCGTGGGGTACATACTTCATATAACTCCATTCCTATCGGCTTCACTTACCACTTACCTTTTGAAGACTCATCCAAATACCTAATATTATACAGAATAGGGCTTCCCTATGAAGGAGAGCTTTCCTTCGCCACTCATAGATGTACCCAGCGGCGTGCGCAAGTTTATGACACTGGGTATGCGGCGGAGTAGTCGGTCACAAAAACTTTTTTTTTATAGATATTTAGCATAGCCACAGCCAAGCGACGGATCTCTAAGTCGGAAACCATGCCAACAGAACTAACAGAACTTCATAACTTTTAACATGAAACTTTCGACTTACATTCCCTTTTTGCTGATTTAATTGTTGTAACTCGGGTACACACCTACCTTTAGACACCATTTGAATCTTTCCACTGAATGACAATTGTGAGAACTTATTATTTTTAATTTTTAATAAACACACATTTTCAACACAACATTTTCAAATAACATTTTTAAAAAATCAAATCAATTAAAAAGCAAATCACTACAATTTTTATAGAACTTCAGTAATAAACTGTTAAATGTACACATTTTCAAATGTTAAAATGAAAAATCTTTTAAGAAAACTGTAAATATTAAATATAATAGCAAACGAAAAATAACAATGCGTTTTCACATGAAAAAATGGCTTCTTTGAATCTGATATTTAAACAAATAAAACCTTACTAAAACAAAAACGCATCATGTGCGTAGTGAGTAATTAGATTTTACGTCAATTATAATTACTCGCATTATAGGCCACCGTGCCACGAATATACCCGATTACTTCCGTGTCCCGACAACTGCCGAACTTCGCCGAAGTCTATAAGCATGCCGTAGGAGTTGGACGACTCGCGCCTTGGGATATTCATAGGTGTGTGCGTATGCGAACTGTGTACGGACACTAAAATTACTACACACATGCGAACAAATCTCCTGCGAGACCACAAGGTATGACTCATGAGTCGCATCACCAATATACGCCTGGGAAACATAATGTTCATGCAAATAGGTGCTATTATAAAATATTAGGCGTTTTTAAGTTATTATATTTTATGTATTCATTTATTTACTATTAATTAAAGTCATCTAAAACGTACGAACGTTTTATTAAAATATCTGTGAATGCTTAGTAATGCACTGCATTTCTGCCTTTAAGGAGCGCACGCCCCTGGACTCATGTACCTAGTACATAATTATATTATACAATACGTATTACCATTTACCAAGGTAGGTGTATAAATAGGTATATATATTTTATCCCCCCACGGAAACAGAGGGGTGTTAGTTTGACGTGTCCGTCTGTGTCTCCAGCTCCCAAACGGATGAACCAATTTTGATCTAGTTTACTTTCTTTGAAAGCTGACATGATCGAGAAACTATAATCCATCATCATCAGCTCGCTCACTGCTTGACAACTCGGCGTTACTTACATTTTTTAATTTTGTTTATTTGTCGTAGAATAAGAAATGAGCAGCCTATCTGCTGTGTGTATCACCTATAGTAAGCGAAGAGTATTTGTGAGCGTTTCGGTCTTAAAAAACCCACATGCTCCTTTGGTCTCCTTTATCCTTATTCACTTGGCAAAACACAAAGATAGCGTTCTTTCGCGCCGGCTTTTTCTGAGGAATTTTTTGGATGGAACTGGCCATTTCGTGGCGAAGCATGCGATCAAAAATTCAGGTATGTGATTTGTGAAAATAAATTTAGTTAGACGGTTTTTTTAAACACTATAGTTTGATGAAACTTTGCTAGAGTTTCACCAACCTAGTGTTTAAATAACAGTTTTTACTTTTTTGCATCGCGTGCACCGTGACAGACAGACAGACGGACGGGCAATTTATAATGTGTCCCTATCGCGATCCGAGCATGCTATCCTCGACCAGCGTATGTTGATCTCCGGCTAACCTTGCCAACACTGATTAATAATATTGGGGGGTCACACTTTCATCATTTTGCTAGTTGCCATCATAATCTTCATAATCTAGCAAGCCAACGGAAACTACACAAATCTAATGATACCTACATTAAAATATGATATTGACGCGAACTAATGTGTGCGTTGGCACAAAGGTGATCCTTTCACCTAGAACACTATAATTTTGCAATCGCCATGAAAACTTAGATGATCAGTAGATCATAGATATTAATTAATTTACACTTTTATTTTACTTTTATTATTGAATTGTAAATTAATCGTTTTGATATCATAAACTGGTTTTAAAGCTTGAACCAATTAAAACGTGTTTGGCGTTGGTTTAACGATTATGATAATACCATTTTGCAGTAACCTTCTATGATAGTCTAGCGGTGAGTCCAATAAACCTTCCCCTAAGGCCTAATATATTCTTGAGGTCTCTCTAGCTCCTAAGGTATATAAGGAAAATAGAATAATCAAAGCAACATTTTTATCAATTTTGCGTGTAATAATGTGTATTTAAACATATTAAGGTTCCATGTTTTTACAAAATTTAAAAACGAGAGCTCAAATAACACTGGTCGTGCGATAACAGCAGTTCGCGCGATAGCTCACTGGTCGCGGGAAGGGGGTTCGTTTCCGTGTTTTCGTGTTCACTTATCGGCACATCAATGTAAAAACAAAAACGAAACTGCTCAATAATTAGCCTTTTCCTTAGGGTTACACTCACACAATAATTGAGTTTACACATACCTATTATAAGTGTACTGACAGTAACTAAACTATACCTACTTTAGTTTCTTTCTTTCACTTAGTTTCTCACTTTAATTTGTACACAATTATATATAGATAGACCTTTCATAGTTGCCTACAAAATAACTATATTTTTTATAAAGAACTTTAACCTGACTAATGACTATAGGAATTATATATATCCTATGTTACCCAGGCTATTATAACGAATCTATTGATAACTCATTTATATTAAAATCGGACCAATAGTTTAAGTGTTATAGTGGAAAAAACATATAATGCGTTTCAAATGAGAATAGGAACGTCAATGACCTTTTTCTGTCAAATATCACTTGAAAAGTGCGATTTTCAGACAAACTTATGTGCATTGCATCGAATTTAAATAAAAACGTTAAATAGTAATAAATTATCTAAACATAAATTTAACTATCATAACAGTCTAAGTTCAAAACAATATGGCGCCGACTCGATCCTATTATCATTTGAATCGCATTGTATACAAACATACATAAATGACTTTTGGCTTCGTCGTAGTCGGATAAAATTTGCCTTTATATTGATATCGATTGATGATTTCCCCGACTTTGCACGCGTAAAAGATAATCCTTCAGAAATCGTACATTTTCCCGCGATAAAAAGTAGCCTATGTCCTTCCCCGTGGTCTATTCTATTTAAAAGACAAATTGATCAAATCGGTTTACTACTTTCGGAGCTTATTCAATGCAAACAAATAAATAACAAAAAAGGTACAAACGTTTCATCTATAAGTATACTAGCTTTTGCCCGCGGCTCCGCCCGCGAGAAATGGGGTTTTTTGGCCACTTACGACTGTACTCTAAGTTAAATCTGTATCTTCCTTATCTTACGTTCTCTCTTTAATTACTAATTGTTTGTCCGAAGCACCATCATACCATATTTCATTTCAATGGTTTAAACACTTAAGCCATGAAAGACATTAAAAAAATATACACAATAGTACATTATCCCTCGGGAACAATATTATATATCTTTTTGGGATAAAAAGTAAAAATACACAAAAAAGTATGAAATAAAACTTAATCTCTAAATAATTCCCCTTTCAAATTCGGCTAAAATTTTTACTATTTCTCTACTCAATCTTATTAATTTTGAAATCGATACCAGCCCAAACAATATTCTACAATATTTTATAGAACTTACGTTCATATTTGCTGGTACCGACTTCAAAATTAATAAGATTGAGTAGAGAAATAGTAAAAATTTTAGCCGAATTTGAAAGGGGAATTATTTAGATACTTATTAAGTTTTATTTCATACTTTTTTGTGTATTTTTACTTTGGAAGTCGGTTTAATTTTTTGTTTAAAAATAATAATTTCACCCTTTTTAGAGATATATTTTCTTAAGTTATTATTAATACGTCTTAAGAACGTCTAAACTAAACGATCGAATGTATAATTGAATACGCGCCAAGCTTCCATAAAATATTGCTATTAAGATGATGATGATGATTACTGTAAGTTATAAAGTGGCATATGCTTGCAGTTCATTAAACAATACCTAAATTTCCAAACGCATATCTTTAAAGACTGAGAAGTTCTGTACAGTGCTTTTGGATCCAGGGTATACCTTGGTACAATATCTTATTTTTTGGTAGCATATGCTTGTGTTACTTCAGTAAAAGTCAAAATCACCATATGTGTCCATATAAATTTCGAGGAGTTCCCTCGATTCCTCATGGATCCCATCATCAGGTCACCACTTTGATATCAAAAGGACCAATTTGGGATTACACCCTATACATCACAGAAAAAACTATGAAAATCGGTCCACAGGCGGATATGTGTGGATATAAATTTCGAGGGGTTCCCTCGATTCCTCATGGATCGCATCATCAGGTTCCCACTTTAGTGACTAAAGGACCAATTTCGAACTAAACCCTTTACAACAACAAAAGAATTTTGCAAATAGGTCCATAAACGACAGAGTAATGTTCAAAGATATCCGTGTTAGTGTAAAATACTATGAGAAATACCTTTTATATCATCATAATCTGATGATGTATGGTGTGATAGTGGTGATGATGATGATGATTACTCTAACTGACAGGGTGGCATATGCTTGCAGTTCTTTAAACAACGCCGAAATTCCCAAACATGTATCTATAAGGAGCCAGGAGTTCTGTTCTGTACTTTTGGATCCAGGGTATACCTTGGAGCAAAATCTTACTTTTTGGTAGCATATACTTGAACTACTTTAGAAAAAGTCAAAATCACCATATGTGTCCATATAAATTTCGAGGAGTTCCCTCGATTCCTCATGGATCCCATCATCAGGTCACCACTTTGATATCAAAATGACCAATTTGGGATTACACCCTATACATCACAGAAAAAACTATGAAAATCGGTCCACAGGCGGCGGAGTAATCGTTGAACATACAAAAAAAAAATAACCGCCTCCTTTTTTGGGAAGTCGGTTAAAAAGTACACTGCGCGTTTGTCCAAAGCATAAACCACTGCCATACCAAATTTCATTCAAATCAATTCAACCGTTTAGCAGTAAAAGACAATCAAAGTACACATAATAATAATACATTATCCCACGGGAACACCGCAAATTTTTGGGACAAAAAGTATCCTATGTCCTTTCCCAGGACTCAAAGTATCTATGTACCAAATTTCATCAAAATCGGTTCAGCGGTTAAAGCGTGAAGAGGTAACAGACAGACAGACAGACAGACAGACAGACAGACACACTTTCGCATTTATAATATTAGTATGGATTATTATTAAGTAAGTACTAAATATTGGGCTACATTTCTAAAAGTATAAATAGTAATTGTTTTAATTACTTTAGTCTCGCTATTACCTTTATAGACAGAACTTACTAAATTATGTACTTAAAATGAATTTTACTTATTTTCAATCGAATTAAAAAGCATTTATGTGATGAACATTAGTGATATATAATATGATAGTGATGGTGATATACATATATCACACACTTTGGGAATTAAAAATAATATGTAATTCACTATGTAATATAAATATAATCTAATTTTAGCTTTTTTTTTAATTCAATCACTTGCCACTGTAAAAATTAAAGCAGTAAAAATAGTTAAATAAGACACATAATTTCTTCAGCTTAGCTTTTCCATTAACCATAGGAACACAAACCTTATTTTTAGCCGAATTAAAAAGTATTTATGTGATGAACATTAGTGATGTACTACCGAACAAGTTATCGCTCGACCAAGCATACAATGAAAATCGCTCAACAGCGCCGTTTAATAGTGGCCTCGCAAACATACTCACGTACAATCGTTGTGGTTCCTTCCTTTGCGTTTAAATATTTTGAGGCGTCCTAATGAAAAGGTGAATATTTAGAGTCTGGTGGAGCGGGAACTTTGTCGATGGTACATGATAGTGGCCTGTATATCAGTGGCGAAGGGTTCCTATAACTCCATTCCTATCGGCTTCCCTTGTCACTTACCTCCCTACCTATTATAAAATAAATCCCTACCTATTATACAGGCTCCGGCTTCCCTATGAAGGAGAAGTAGCCTTCGCCACTGCTGTATATCACACACTTTGGGAATAGGCAAGCGGACTGATTTTTTTTATTGCATTAATGAATAGTACTCTTAAATATGAGTAACTTCTCAGAAGAAACCGTATATCAAAAGTCAATATTTTCAAAGGTACAGCGATTTGTATACAAAATTTCGCGAGTCTTTATATACCAAAAAAAAAAATTATTTTTTTTGCGAAATTGGTAAACAAAACCTACATCATTAGTTTACTCACATCATATACAAAAACATTCATTATGGTAAGTATGAACTTAAACGCACAAATATCGGAGATATTTACAAATATATTCCTGCGGCCATATACTTCATATACTACTTCATATACAAGTGACGTCATTTTTAGGTCGACTTTAGTATGGAGCGTTTTTAGGAGGCTCGCGAAACCGTATATCAAAAGTCAATACTTTTGATATACGGTTTCTTCTGAGAAGTTACTCATATTTAAGAGTACTATTCATTTATGCAATAAAAAAAATTGTCCGATTGCCTATTAAAAATAATATGAAATTATCTATGAGTGGAAACTGTTAATCCGGTGCGGGTTTTTGTACCTGGCATTTCCTGATAAACCTACCCCTGTTCATCCTGAAATAATATCGTGGGGATATGAGCATTTAGAAGGGGTCTCTTTCGCTGCTATGTATGTATTGCAGTCGTATGAATATGTATTATAATATTTCATAGGTATCTAATATCTATTTTTATCTATACTTAATATAATAAAGATGAAAGGTTTGTTTGTTTGCATTGAATAGGCTCCGAAACTATAACCGATTTTGATGAAATTTGGCACAGATGTAGAGTATACTACGGGGAAGGACATAGGCTACTTTTTATTGCGGAAAATATACACTTTCTGCTAAATTAACTTTTGAGCACTCGAAGTCGCGGGCAACATCTAGTCTTATACATATAATATTATACCTATGCAAAAGCCCTTTCACTTTTCTAAACTGTTTTTAATAAAAACATAATGTATGTAGAAGACCTTTGGAACTTTTCGAATAATGCATTGAAAAGTCATTTCTTATTTCTTTTTGGAATTTTTTGCAGTAATCTGTAGAAGACACTTATTAACAGAAAATGGATTCTAAAGTTCCAACCCAATTATTATAATCATGTAGCATATATCTGTTTACATACAGATTACGAATTACTAAAAATATAAAAAACACATTTTTATTGAAAGATTCAAATATTGCATGACGCCCGCGGTGGTCTTTAGGCATATTTTGAAAACCGCTCTGGGCATCCTGATCGGGTTTCTTTTGCCACACACCGCGCTTTATTTTTCAAGTTTTTTCCCGCCCGAATGCCAAATGACAGTTGACAGTTCGAAAGCCCGCGAAACGTCTTACGTCAGTCACGACGTAAAACAATAACGGAACTTGCGATATGCAAAAATTCAACAAAAATAAAATACACGAATAAAAGGGAATAAATAAAATAATAAAAAAATATATAAATCCCGTCTTTTTGTTTTCCGCTCCTCGGATGGGCTCTCGATGTAAAAAAAAGCGCCCGCTTCTAGACAGCCCGTCACACGCTACGGGAAGGGGGAGGTATCTGAAAATTTTAGAAGAATATATATTTTATTTTAAATAAATTCCTAGACCAAAAGTCCAAATACACACAATAGCTTTAAAGAGCTTTGGTATAAGACACTTTCGAGTACGACGTAAAAGTAATTAATTACGCAGACATTGACTTACCAGAATTAGGAAAGTGTCTTTTTATGTCATAAACATCACAATGTTTTGTTTAGTCTAATTTTAGTTTTTTTTTTTTAATTTTTATCAATCACATATTATAAACTAAAGAAGTAAAAATAGTTAAATAAGACACATAATTTCTTTAGCTTAGCTCCTCTAGTATCCATGGGAGGACAAACCTTAGTTGCAAAGCACTAATAGACCCATTACGTAAATAGATATATTAATATGCTCAACATTTGAATATTCGTATTACTAACAAAGTATAATATGACGCTTAATTCAAACCCTTATAATATAAAATAATATTATATTTTAACTAAAAATATATGAAAGTAGCGTCCTCCTACACGGGGAGCGTAATATATCAAAGTGGGCAAAAGTACATTCGCGCTATAGCTACGTACGACGTAGGCGCGCGGCGCGGCCGGGACGGCGCGGGCTTAAGGCCCCCTACCCACAGTACGTGGGAAGCTATGCTAAGCTGTAATAGCTAGGGATATAAATCGTAAGATTGATCCAGAAACATCAGCGAAATTCGCGGCAAAAAGCACGAGAGTATTGCGATACCAGCTTCTCGACTCTTTTTTTAACAAAATAGGTGTCGCTATTTATTTAAAAAAGAGAGTTGACACCAATCTTAGAATTGTGTTAAGGTTGAGAAATGCTTAACGTGGTAAGTTAATGTTAAATTGGTGAGTCTACCTTAAAAAACAAACAAAATTAAAAAAAATTGGTAACCCCCTAATGCATACAACATAAAAATAACTAAAAACATAAGAATATGATACTAGACTGAAAAATAAAGGAAATGGTGAGAACATTTTCAATATCTGTTAAAAAATGAGCAAGATATAAGCGGTCAAAATTTATCTCTTTCTAGCAAAACGAAATTTAGTATGAACTTTCTATGACAGTCGTGTTATGTGACGTCACGATACACATCCGATCTCTCTGTCTAATAGACTATTTTAAACGTTCATATCTTTGTTATTTTTAATGATATCCAAAAACTGATTTTACCATACGGTTTACCAAACAAGAATCTATATAAAAAAATACGTGCATATTCCCTATTGTCAATCAGTGAGCGAGTTGATGATTATGGATTATAGCTAAGACACTCTTGGTTATATCAGCTTTCAAACAAAAACAACTAGATCATAATCGATTAATCCGTTTGAAAGCTACGATGTCACGCACAGACGCACAGACAGACAGACACGTCAAACTTATAACGCCCCTCTTTTTAAATTGTTTACCATAGTTATGAGTTTCTACCCTTTTCTTCTGATGACTTTGTTGCGGGCCCACAGGAATTTAAAATTGTATCTTGGCCAAATAATAATCACGTGTAGTAGCAATTATTATTATTCCATGATATTTTTCACATTAAGAAACTGAAAATATTTTTATGTAGTCATTCGGACTAAGCTCTACGTGTTCGTAGAGGAGCTACGAATACCCAAAGCAGGAACATTTTGCGGTATCGTTACGTGTACGTAAACGAAAAATATGAGGAATATTGTATGAAAATTTTAGTTACTTTTACGTCCGCTAGAGGCGCTTTCATGGTTTTCATACAATATTTCTCGCTTGCGTACACGTAACGATACCGCAAAATGTTCCTGCTTGGGGTACAGTATATTTGAGCATATATTTTGTTACATTATTATTATAGAATTGTTATGACGTTTTTATTTTATTTCATTTAAGGTTTACGTATTGAGTCACTCAGGTAAAATACTCATAATACTGTATTATCTTATAGGTACCTATTTTAAATCAGACTATCCTATTTATTATTATAAAATTGGTTTCTCAAAAACGGCTGTACCTAATTATCACCATGATATTTAGTATGCAGCGTTGGAGGATAAAAATCGATCAAGGTAGGTCTTATTCCTGAGAAATTGCGCATTTTTAAACTATAAATGTTTTTTCGTACAACAATAATAATAATAGATAAATATTTGTATTGTATAAATTTTAGTTTAAGTATGAATGGTAATGTTTTAGTTAAATGTTGTGTCTTTGTGTACATTGCCCTATCTACTTTACTTGCATCCACAATAGGCAATCGGACAATTTTTTTTTATTGCATAAATGAATAGTACTCTTAAATATGAGTAACTTCTCAGAAGAAACCGTATTTCAAAAGTCAATATTTTCAAAGATACAGCGATTTGTATAAAAAATTTCGCGAGCCTCCTAAAAACGCTCCATACTAAAGTCGACCTAAAAATGACGTCACTTGTATATGAAGTAGTATGAAGTAGTATATGAAGTATATGGCCGCAGGAATATATTTGTAAATATCTCCGATATTTGTGCGTTTAAGTTCATACTTACCATAATGAATGTTTTTGTATATGATGTGAGTAAACTAATGATGTAGGTTTTGTTTAACAATTTTGCAAAAAAAAAAATTTTTTTTGGTATAAAGACTCGCGAAATTTTGTATACAAATCGCTGTACCTTCGAAAATATTGACTTTTGATATACGGTTTCTTCTGAGAAGTTACTCATATTTAAGAGTGCTATTCATTTATGCAATAAAAAAAATCAGTCCGCTTGCCTATTATAGGTTTGCTGGAAGAGATCTCTTAAAGAGATAAGTACGCCAATGTATTGTAATAACTATCTAATGTGTCTTTGTAAATATTAGATGAAGAATAAAATAAAAATAAATAATTTCGACTCCATTCTGTTCGAAAATTCCGAATGTGGTGGGTTCGAATCCCGGTCAGATAACTATTTTTGTTGATTCTTTTTAAGGTTTAAATTTTATTAAACCTCCGAGCAAAGCTCGGTTATGCAAGTAATTAGGAATAACATGTAAATAATAATTTTAGACAGCTGGGTGTAAACTGTAAAGTGTGAGGGTATCGTAATGAGGCTATAGAATTTTCAAGCTTTTAAGTTCCAAACTGCCGAGATTTATTTTGCTGAGATTCATATTTTTCATAATATAAGATATCAAAAGCTACAAAAGCTATAATCGCTTGACAATATTATACAACCCCGACCTTATGTAGAGGAGCGCAGCCGACCGTCGCGCAAGACAAGGACGGAGAATAAGACGAAGGGTTGCTCAGAGACCCAGCAAGTAGCCGGTTTCCCGGCACGGCTCGTCATACACCGAAACTCGGTCCTACATAGGCGCGCGCACCCATAAAGGACCGCGTTTAAAATACACGCCAGAGAGATAAGGAATTTATTTGAGAGCAATGAAAACTCCACTTTGTGCTTTATTTTACTTATTGAATTTTATATCAAAAAAATTGAAATTTTTCACTCGTAAATTTGATATAAGTTTATTGTACTTTTATATTGATATGTCGAAGCTAATTACGTTTAAAGTGTAGGCCAGAGGTAGAATAAATTTCTATCTCTAATACGGTACTTTATGGGCACTTCGTAACAATAGCAGGGGGAGGGGAGCGCGCGCATGAAGTACCGTGTTCCGAGGCCGCGGAGGCTGGAATAATAAATACGGAACTTTATGGACGCGTCGCCTAGAGAGGATATGCCAAGATAACAGTAACTTTCGTACGTCCCTCTAGTTCGTCGTATAACGCGTTTTTTTACCAACGGGCTATTCTTATATATTATATATCTTTAAGGTCATTATTTTAGTGATTTTAATATACATAAATAATACTTTTAATATGCTATGTAAGTACCTAATATTTTTAAGTGGTTCACCCTGTGGTGGTAATTCGCCCAGAATAATAATTCATATATGTATACCTTATATAATATAATTTTGAGGTTGAACCTTATAAGGATTCTTTTGTCTCTTAGATAGAAAAAAAACGTCAACGTGTAACAAAATTGTATATCTGTCACCGTAAAATTGTAAAAACCGATAGATTGTAATATTACTAGAGATATTGTAATATGTCGACAGATTGTCAAATAAAAATTTATTCTTACAATTTACACGTTATTTTGCGTTGCCTATATTGTATTTACCGTGCCGATATGTTAAACGGCAAGTGCCCCGCGCCACCATATTTGTTTTCTTTTTCATAATAATATTTATAACGAAAAATAATGCGTACAATTGTATGGAGAAATTTTTATTTGACAACCTGTCAATATATTATAATATCTCTAGTAATATTACAATCCATCGGTTTTTACAATTTTACGGTGACATATCCATCAAACGCACGGTAGTGTGTGTTATTAATCTGAGGTAGTGTGTTGCTTTTTTTTTTAATTTCATATAATAATTACACAGAATTACAGAAAAAACAATAATTATTTCCAAGCATTATTTAAAAATATCTTTCTGCACAATTTCCTCCACATGAACTTTAATTTACCAGCCAAACTGTACATACATCCTAGACCTACCGAACATTTTTGCTTTCGTATTACCACAGAATAGATATTAGTTACCACAGAAGCACCACTTCGAAGAGTCATTAGAAGAAATAGGGACTCTTACTACTATACCATTAAGTTCAATTCACCTTGTGCAGCGCGCGATCGCCTACGATTATATTTACCTACACGTTGCGTCTCTTTCTATCGCATAACTCTTATTCATATCGCATAATTGTGACGAAATCGGGGTTGTCTCTGTTTAGAAAATAATTTATTTAAATACAACGTTTTTTTCTAGTACCTACCTACTGTACTTTAGTGAACGAATTACTTGCTAAGTAAACCTAAGGTAGGTGTTAGGTACTTTAACTCTAATAAATTCGCGCATACCTACGTATAAGTAGTTATGCGTAAAGTGTAAACGTAAGCGTTTTTGATACCTTTACGGCTTGATATTACTCAAAGATGTTGAATCACGCCGCCTTACTATTACTCTAGGTACTTTTGTCAACAAATTACTTTTCAAATCGTATCACAATTCACATTGCATCGGAATGACAGTTTATGACGCGAACAGGTAGCTCAGGAGCAAACACCTAAAAACTTAATATTGGTTCTCAAAATCTCAACTAATAGCATTAGCTCAAACTATATTTATAATAATATTGTTATTTAATATTTATAATATTATAGTACCCATTATACCCACTTTTAAAATAATACGTAAAATTATAATAATTACGAACAAATTTCGCGCGTACGTCTCTCACTGCTCGCATGTAAGTCCCTACTGATTGTCCACGCAGAGCGGGATGCCGCGCGTACTTGCATTTTCTATACCTACACGGGGAGTGAGACAGGCCTGGTATTACGTACTATAATACTTAGTAGCTACTAGCTAGGTCTCTATAATATAGTATCTAGTAAAATGCTTGACCTTATTTCAGAGTTTGAAATGTCTGTACCAAGAACGAAATTTGAAACTTGAATTAGGTGGAGTTTCAAATTTCGAACCACAGAAACATCCTGCTCTACTACTAATATTATAATGATGTGAAAGTCTGTGAGGATGGATGGATGGATGTTACTCTTTCACGCAAAAACCACTGAACGAATATCGATGAAATTTGGTATGGTAACAGCTTAGGCTTTGGATTAAAACATAGGCTACATTTTATCCCGATAAAGAAGGTACAGTAGGTACTCCCATGGGATGGGATACTGTATTTACGCAGGCGGAGCCGCGGGCAACAGCTAGTATAATATATTATACTAGCTGTAGCGGTCGATTTCGTTAGCTAAACAGATTTAAGGGTAGACAAAGGGTATAAACAGGTGTACCCTATAGGTAAAATCTACCTGTTAGGGGCCGTCCATTAATCACGTGATGTTTTTAACAACTTTTTAGACCCCTCCCTCCCCCCTGGTGATACGTGGTGAGGTTTTATACCCCCCCCTCCCCCACCTAAGATCACGTGTATTTTTTTTTACATAGTAAGCAGGTCATGTTTGAAGAAAAACTTTAACGTAAAAACTATTTAATCGAATAATTTAAGCAATTAAAAACTATACGAGTCATTTGTCTTGTAAGTATTTAAACAACACTACGAATCTACAACCGATAATAATTTCGGTATGCATAGACTAGATTCGAAAATTAATACACGTGATGTCTCCTTATACTCCTCCCCTTGGTGATACTTGGTGATATTTTTTCGGACCCCCCCTCCCCCTTTAGGCATCACGTGATTAATGGACGACCCCTTACTAAGACTCTATCTTTCTATCACCAGGCTCTTATCTCATGGACCATGATAGCTAGACGGTTGAAATTTTCACAAATACAATGTACTTCTGTGAACGTTACAACAAAAATAATAACCACAATTTTTATACAAATCTATAACCCGATTACTACACAAGTTACCCGGTTTATTATTAAGAATCGATTGACATCTCATTTATTATAAACAGAAAATTAAACCGACTTCCAAAGTAAAAATAAATAAAAAAGTAGATATATGAATTAAAACTTATTCTCTAAATAATTTCCCTTTTAAATTCGGCTAAAATTTAACTATTTCTCTACTCAATCTTCTTAATTTTGAAGTCGGTAGTATGACAATGTGGTAATGTAGTACGACAATCATTTTTCTGCTTAAACGTCTTTACATAAGCAATAGATCACATGCCCAAAATGTCCGTAATTTATTTTACCGAACCTTATATTATATGTCACCGTAAAATTGTAAAATCGTTAGATTGTAAAATAACTAACGAGATTGTAAAAATATGACGAGTTACATAATATTATTTATTAAAAACTATATATTTATAAACTAACGAAAAATAATGTGTGAAATTATAGGCAGCATATTCGCATCGGAAGTCTATCAACATTTTACAATTTCACTAGTGTTATTACAATTTAACGGTTTTTACAATTTTACGGTGACATAATATATAAATTAAACTATATATTTTACATGAAGACGTCTCTCTAATATCATTATTCTCTCGTGGTTTTCAGTTTAGTAAGGGAATGTGGAGTACACCTGTGTAGTGTGTGTGCTGTACATACCCCTGGGCATTACCTGAACCCCCGTGTAGGAAGCAGTTATGTATACTGTGCATATAGTAAGTAGCCGCCAGCAGTTTACTCAGCCACCGTTACTGAAATCAGTCGCTTCATTGCGTTGACCATGTGGCGTTTTCGTACTCACCATTATGTGAGCTTATTTGTTACATTATGTACCTACTTAATCTATACTATACTAGCTGTTGCCCGCGGCTCCGCCCGCGTAAATATAGATTTTTCGCGATTGCGGATAAAAATAGATAAAAACAATCCTTGATGCGGATTATACAATCGTGCTAAAATTTCAGCTCGATCGGTGCGGAACTTTTTGAGTTTTGAAGTGTACACAAACCAACATAACATTTTTATATATAAGATTACTATAATGATAATATAATAAAGAGGAAAAGTTTGTTTGTTTGTTTGCATCGAATCGGCTCCGAAACTTCTGGTCCGATTTTCATGAAATTTGGCAAGATATAGAATAGACCACGGGGAAGGACATAGGCTACTTTTTATTGCGGCAAAATATTCGGTTACCGCGGGATTTCCTTTTGTCGCGCACGAAGTCGCGCGCAACGTCTAGTTATTAATACAGGTGAGATTGCTGAACCTTGTTCAAAATGTGATGGGAGCTCTTAGTACTTACCATCAGCTGATTATCAGCTCTATTGCTACATTATGTACTTAATTTAACATTTCCGGTTCTTTCATGCGATGAGTTGTGAACTTGTGACTGATGAGCTAGTGGGCTTAGACCGAGTCGATAACGGGATTTCTTAAACATACCATCAGGTGTTGAGCAGCTCGTCCGTCACATTATGTATTAAGCTATAGGAAATAAACAGGCGCGGCGCAACGCAGGTCGCCGAGTGTGCTGAGCTAGTACTTACCATCATTTTTTAAACGGGCAATTGGCCCACCACACTTACCCACCACTGCAACTCCTGTGTAGCCAGGATCGACAGTGGTAACCAACCGCAAAAACCCTTTGATATGATCTCAGGGGTGCCCGGGGGACATGCTAAATCTGTCTTGGAACCCGCAACGAAATTAATCAGAAGATTGTAGGAGGAGTAGGAAGTATTCCAGTTTCCCTCCCCAAGCAAAGCGGGAGACAGCAAAAATTGTGATGGCAAAAAAGTCAGAATTAAAGGGGAAGCACCACGGGAATAACATGTTTTTTTTTTATGACTACAGACAATGTAATTATATGTTTTGATTTATAATATGACAATTATTATTACAATGGATTTATGATGTCAAAATAGTGTTGCATTGTTTCCAATAGTACTTATGACAAAAACGTTTGAAAGCCCGGAAGTTCTTCGCGCAGCCCACGAGATCTTCATAATACATTACCCTAGAAACACAATGGACGCTGTTCAACATTTCGATTCTTTCGTCATACCAGAGATCACACTCCCAGAGTATGTGATGAGCAGTTTGTTCATAAGGGCCGCCTTCGGTCGAACACTCGCATAGCGGAGACGGGACTAATTTAAATCCAAAAAGTTTCGCTTTAAAGTTTCCGTGACCTGTCAAAAATTGTGCGTACGGTACGTACGTACGGTAGTACTTACCATCAGCTGCTGATCAGCTCGTTCGTCACATTATGTATAGTAAACAAACGGGCGCGGCGCAGGTCGCGAGTAATTTATAAACACGGCCATCCGCGGCCTCCCAATATTGATGTGCGTAGAGCACGACCGACTCGTCTTGATAGTTGCGATTTTTTTATGTAAATAATGTTATTATCCAAAATTATTGGTGAATTTAATAGATGTCAAAATCTGTAAACTACGCGGTTCTGCATTTTAAGATAGCTATTGAAAATTGAACTTTATTCACTAGACAAAAAGATACACGTTTCATATGACATCAGTCATACACTGCACATGCGCTGTACAGCGTATGATATTCGAACTCTTACAATGAAACTTGTATCTTCTTACGTAATGAATAAAGTTCAATCTTGAATAGCTATCTTAAAAATGCAGGCTATGTCGCGTATCGTTTCGTTTCGATGTGAATTGACCCTATAACTGTGATTTGTCATCTCTACACCAACATTTCTTGCAAATAAAGAGGATGATGATGATGATGATAAAAGGTCATAGAGTATTTTGGACTAGAGACGAACGGTGACGTAGAGAGAACCTACACCAAACACAACAATCATTAGACCGTGTATCGTTTACCACGATTCTGTGCTTCCCATTACCATATTGCGTCCTGTATAAATTATAATGTACTAGCGACCCGCCCCGGCTTCGCACGGGTACAATACTGATACTAATACTACAGAATGTCTTTAAACCTCTAACAAAACGGGCGAAATTTTGTCAAAACAAACAGAAACAATTTAATATAGGTACCTACTAAAACTCAATGAATAAGTAGGTGGGTATACTTTTATCGTTTATTATTATATTATTATTATCGTATATACTATTCAGGACTAACAATACAACAAACACTAAATAAATAGGTATTCAAGTATTTATCCATCATAGTTACAACGAACACAAAACAAAAACTTTACTCATAGAAGTTATAGATCTAGACCGCACGCGCACCCCAGCCTTGGTGACGCGGACGCCCACTTCGCAACGGGCCGTGCAGCAGAAATCGTAATATTTTAATTTCGCCATAACTTCAAAACCAAACGTCCAATTTTAATAATTCAAAGACCAAATAGTATCTACATAAACTGTACTTAGTGATGAAATAATTTATTTTGATAAGGATTAATAGCATGAGTAAAATAAACGCGTTTAAATGTAGTCCAAAAAAAATTCAAGATTTCTAAATAAAAAAATGGTTGTTGTAACTCACTCGACATAGATAGGTATTGTGTGTCGCGGACTTTTTTGTAGACACTTATAAGATCTACAATTAATTAGAACATTTTATGGTTCTATCTTTTATAGTTTAGGCAGCGTACGCAAAATAAGTAACTTTTCTGGTTGATTTTTTACACCTTGTGTCCGAAAAAGCCAAATATCTTACGGAACCCTATTTTTTCCAAAATAAAACTTATCCTATGTTACTCGTGGATAATGTAGCTTTTGAATGGTGAAAGAATTTTTGAAATCGGTCCAGTACTTTTTGAGCCTCTTCATTACAAACAAACAAACAAACAAACAAACAAACATACAAACAAAGTTTTCCTCTTTATAATATTAGTGTAGATATAACATGGTTATACGAATCTGTATGAGATAATGTAGGAGTATATACTTAATCATCAAGTGTCACATAAACCTCATTTTACGATTACGAATCAGACATTAAGTGACGAAAGTAGAATTTTTGCATTCCAATTTGCAGGCTGCCTGATTACTATATTTAAAAAAATAAACACAGAGTAGTTGTGCATTGTAGTTTTATGAATTTCATGCACAAAAGCAGCATGGTTTGTTAACGATACCTGTGATGATACCTACTAATACTTATAATAAAAATTTTAATAGCTCAGTAAGTAAATATACATAATAATATAACGTGTGAACAAATTAAAATTTGACATATTTAAAAAGCTTAAAGTTGTTCAAACGCAGCATAAAGTCTACTCATTTTAAATTTGGAATTCAGGGTATTGTAAAATAATTTTTATATCATATACAATAAAGTCTAAAATATAAAATTCTCACCAATATATTTAAACTGAATGCACTTGTCCACTCACAATACATAATATACAACAGTATGTGTAGCGTGATGTATGTAGAATGTACTCGCAATATTCCCATGAATATATTATGAGAATTTATAATATTAAAGACTAGATGTTGACCGCGACTTCGTGCGCGCAGAAGTTAATTTCGCGGAAACCGTACGTTTTTTCCCGTTCCGTTTCCGTTTACCGTACATATGGCCTTCCCCGTGGTCTACTCTACTCCTGTGCCTTTCGTCAAAATCGGTCCAGTAGTTTCGGAGCCTATCCAATGCAAACAAACAAACAAACTTTTCCTCTTTATTATATTAGTATAGACTAGCTGGTTCTCGCAACTTCGTTTGTCATGTGTAGAACTAATGAATACGGAAGCTTGTTTTTTTAATTCTAACGACCCCGGCTTGAGCACCAACGAGCTGTACCACTGAGACACAGAGGTCGCCAAATAGAAATGTGAAGTGGAGATGATTTTTATTTTCATTCGTGTGGGGTATCATCGTATTGGTATTTTATGGAAAATAACTAACGTAAGCACAAGTCGTCTAATGCGAAGTGATTATCGCCGAAGTGAATACCGATAACTACCTGACAAAGCCCTAAAGGGTAGAATTGTTTTCTGTCTTAGAAACTATGTTGACTGCCGCGGCCGTGTCAAAAAAATACGGGTCAGAACTATAATTACATTTATGAATTTCGCACAAGCCAAGGGCACATTTTTTGCTAACAAGCGGTTTTTAAGGCCAAATATTTCGGGAATAGCTTGAGCAGCATAATTGGGGCACACGAACGCGCCTGCGGCCGCCTTTATCACAAAAGGACTTCGCGGTAAAGACAGCGGTTTAGATACTACCTAATGCGAAACGAAAATTAATAAAGAAATTACGCAATTTAAACCGGTTATAACATTCTTGCTAGATCTTACATAAAATATCATTATATTCTAGCAATTGACAGGGAAAGGGTTGTTGTACATAGGTAATATACTTATAGGTTACTACTTTATACCACATAGTAAAAATATATACTTACGTAAAGAGCAACAGCTTTCATAGAACGATCCTTTGAAACATTTTCACGTATTATTCTTCAACGGCCCACAACTTTTCCACACAATCATGGACAATATGCTTGTAGTACCTAGTGCAATGAAATAGAAAGCTAACTATGAAGCTATTTATCTGTTCGTGTCTCTTTAATCAGAACCTCAATTCTCGTATTTACACTTAATTTTACTTTCTTTGGATTGAAAGTGTAGCGACATGTTACCATGAACGGATTTTATGACGTTTCGACCAATCAGAGCGCGTTTTACGTTGGTTTAACGTTCATATAAACACCTTTTGAGAGTGTAAGCGTGTCGGGACTTGATTGTAATTGTATTAATGCAGGTTTTATTTAGCAGAATTGCCTCTTTGCCCCCTCTGTTTTACTACCGAGTAGTAATATAAAATGTACAGTACTATATTAGCTGACTCTACTATTAACTTTGCCCGAGTCTTTCTTTTGTCTTGCGCCCAGTTTACCTCACTACATATTCTTATAAATGGATACGAGTTTATATCAGGAGGTCTAAAAAGGCTACTCTAGGTGTTTCATTATTATGTTTCATATATTTTTGTCAACTCAAATTATGTGCGCTATTTTACGCATTTCTATTGAAAATTGTCAAAATTGATGTTTTCTAATATTATGATGAAATCAGATGAATCATGTTTTATCATTTCACGATTTTTGTATGCAAAATAATTATGAAAATGATATGAAACACCTAAAATGACATTTTTAGATACCCTGTTAACGCAGGCTTTCGCGTCTATATATTGATGTTTTTTACATACATACATACATATAATCACGCCTTTTTCCCGTAGGGGTAGACAGAGATCGCCGCTTTTCCGTAGGGGTAGGCAGAAACCACTTTCTTCCTCTTGTTACGATCCTTACATACTTATTTCGTTTCGTCAACTTTTATTCTTACCATCCATTCATCCTCTTACATTCAACGTAGCGAAGCGGCTTTCCATGGGCCACTTTTCGCCTCCGCAAGAACGAGACGTGATGGGTGGCGAACCACATCGCCGCTATTTTGAACAATTAAATTATTTTTATGATTATCCATTGTGTCCCCACGGATTGGTGGAGAGGGTAGGAATAGGGATAGTAAAGGATAGGCGGTGTGGAAAGGAAGATTGGTAAGTTAGAGTGGGAAATAGGAAATGTAGGATATTACCGCCCAGGAGGGCAAGGGATAGGACAGTAATAGCTAGGGAAGCCGAGGTCGCATACCCGTATACTATACCACAACTACCGGACACGTAAGTTGGGATGAGTATCCCATGTATTTTTACAAATACATAATTAAGTATTGTATTCGCAGTGGCTTCAAACCTGCCATTCGTAGAGTATCTAATGTGAGGGCAGAATCTCGAGTACCTGCTGGAGGTGATTATAGTAATTTTTGTGTTATTTATATGTTTGTAAATTTAACCAAATTGCGTAATTAGGGGTTAGGATTTCAAATATTTTAAATGGGGTACCAATTTCGTATCGAATTTGAATTGATTTAAAATGATTTATATAAAATTATACTTAAAATATTCTACTTTTAAGATAGTTTAAGAAGTTGTGTTGTAATGTATTTTAGTTAACATGTAACTAAACTGTAAAATCATAAAATACATCCCTGATAAACTATTTTGTGAGCTTAACGCCATTAAAATCTTGTCCATAAGCTATAGGATGTGAATAAAAAATGAAAAAAAAATTTTCGCATACCAGTGGCCAGGTCCCACGCTCGCCAAAAAAAACTGTAAAATAATCCGTGTGAGAAAGTGGCAATAAAAAATAATTTCACGCATTGTTTTTTCGGCTGGTAACTCTGGTAAGTCACTGAGAGTCGGACCGGAAACTTGCACCTGCTTCCGGTTGCGCAGCTGTTTCCCGCCTGTATGTATTTATGTAAATACAGTATGTTACATGACTCCTACAAATACAATAAATACCTACTAATTACAATAAAAATAATGTGCAAAGAATTTAGGGAACTTGAATGCGGATATTCATTTTAGATTTTTATTTCAAAACTTATTCTTAATTCAAAAAAATTATTATATTCTGTATTAAGCAATTTAAATACAATAACGTTATGGCATAAAATGGCTGTGTTCCACGGAAAATAGCGCTAACAAAAAAACGTAAGCTAAATGGCGACCACTGGCGTTAAATAAGCAAAATGGCGGATTATGTTAGCAGTATTGAAGTTAGCAAACGTGTCCTGGCCGATAACCTGTTTTTTTAGTGCTAGCAAGCGCTAACAAGCTCTTTTTTCCGTGGAACACAGCCAATGTTACAATATGGCCGATGTATCTTGGCGAGTCTGAACTTCGCGCAGAAGGTTGCGCAACAACTGTTTTTAAGTGTTTTCGTATTTATTTTATTTGTACTAATTGGTCAACTGTATTAGGGAAATTTTATTAGTACATAGGTATATAAAAATAATACAATAACAGTTTCTTCACGAGTTGTACATGCGCTAAAGTTCGCAGAGCCTATGTTCAGACCCGTCAAGATACAGCAGCCGTAGTGTACATAAATCAAAAGTATTAAAATTGCCATATATAGAAATCGACCTACAAACGGAGGAGTAATTGTACAAAAAAAAAATCTTACCAAGAGCATGTCAGGACCACAGAATACAGAAATCATCCAGAAGCCATCAACACGATTGAAAGTGAGGCCGTCACAACTACTCCAAATTGGAATGGTTATCCACACATATAATATGTTGCCACAGAATAACGGAATTTTTACCCAACTTATTTTCAATTAATTTTTATTGAATTCCTAATTGTCGTAATATAATAACGCGATTTGTTTTGTAGGTAAGTGTAAAGAGTAAAGATTACAAAAACGGGTGGGGCGGTTTTTCGCCATGGTTTTGGACACAGTGCGCTGCATACAATATGTGATCGAACACTCATTCTGCATGTTCTGTATTCTGTGGTCAGGACATGTCTGAGGAGGGTTTCGTAACTAGCGCGTAATAGGTTTTCAAATTACTTCAAAAGTTACTGTGCGATTTTGTTCGAAATAATTTTCATAAAGAGTAATTAGCATAATCTATCAGCATGAAAAGTTCTAAGCAAGTTTCTAAGTCTCATAGTTTATAAATTCCAGAGGGGACTAACTTATAAACCACTTTGGAGGTCGATTACTCAATTGCCTTTGTAAAAAATACATGTATTCAACGATAAACACAATGGGGTGGAATGAAAAAAAATATATCCCCACTTCACATGTATGGAGAACCACCCCTAAATGTAAAAATTTTAACTTTAACTATACCGAATTTCCGAAATACCTATAACATTGACAGACAGACGGACGGACAGAGCGGACCAAATTAATCCTAACACTGAGGGTTGAATATACAATACAAAATATAACCTTCTCCTTTTTGGAAGTCGATTAAAAATTATTTTAAACTACAGATTCGACTTTTTATGCTTCATAACGTCATTCGTCATTGAAAGACGACCTCTGTGGCTCAGTGGTTCAGCGCGTTGGTGCTCAAGCCGCGGGTCTCGGGCCGCCCGAGTCCCGCCGAAGGAACAAAAAGTTTTTCTGTGTTCCTGGGTCATGGATGTGTATTAAATATGTGTATAATATAATAAGCATCTTAAATATATGTATATTATAAAAGTATTAAATATACTTCATGTTTTCTGGTACCTGTAACACAAGTTCTTCGAATACTTAGTACGGGACCAGATTGACGTGTTGTAATGTCCATAGATATTATTATTATAAAGCAACGCATATTCTATAGAAGCCCTTTTGGTTCAGTCAGGGTCATCAGCTCGTCACTATCAACACGTATGCGGTATGACTCATGTTTCTATTGAGCTAAAGAGGATAATTTTGATAAAAATTAAGGCCGTGGTTATTTTTAGAACAAGAATCATTGGCATAAACATTCCGCTGTCTCTCGACAAAGCGTAGGTACTATATTTTATGACAGGTTTAGGGACCAAATAAGCGCAAGGATTGACTAACGGTAAGTAATTAGAATGGTTACAACGCCGTTGGATTTGCTGGCTTAAACGCTTCGTCATATTATCTGTCTCCGAAACAGAAACAGTATCAGCCAGTGGTTCAAGGAGCTCCTAACTTTAAGTAGCATCTGAGAAGTCATTCGATAGGGACCGTAACTCAAAAGCCTTGATCTGAAGTGAAGCGACCTCGTTTAAGGCGTTCTTAATCAGTGCTGGGGCTTGATTCTCATGCAATAGGAAAAAGTTCACATTCAAAATCGAAGTTTTTTAGAACGTAACCAAGTTTGTGCATTGGGGTCGATAGTCGATACAGACGGCGATGATACTTTAAACTTTAATATTTTATCTTAAAACGCCTGGATATAGGTATTTCATATTCATCATATCAGAATCGGGTTCCAGGCCTATTAGTAACATGGATATGACAGCTTCAAGGTTGGAGCTTTTTGCTAGAACCATTTTTTCTACTGTATCTGCAACCGACACTGTCCAAAAAGGTTTGGGTTTATTATTATTTTCTATTGTATTTCAACTAATTTTTCCCCTCGACTTTTATGTCTGGCTTCGAATAACGCTCGTTCAACTGCAGTACCTACTACAGCCTTGTACCTAGGTACATAAGTGTTAAAGAATACTACACGTTGTCCCTATTCTGAGTCACACTGATAAAACATATGTAATAGCCAAGATCAATCTGAAAATGCAAACCTTACAGACTAGAATATTAATAACAGATAGAAGTTAGAACCAATGTAAAAGTCTGTATAAATAAAATATTCGAAAGGGCGTTAGATAAAGAAAGCAACAACGAAATTAGCAACCGTAGAGCGATAGCACACGGCAAATTGTAAACGCGTAGAGGACGCGTGTTATAGGAACTCGCACTTACGGCGACTGTAGCCTCTGATTGTTGCCTAAGCACTTGTTATAATGCGTTTCAAATGAGAATAGGAACATCAATGACCTTTATCTGTCAAATATCACTTGCAAAGAGCGATTTGCACAAAACTTATGTGCATATAAATATTAATAGTCTTGCATCGAAATTAAATATAAACGTTAAATAGTAATAAATTATCTGAACATAAATTTATCTTAACAATCTTAATTCGAAACAATATGGCGCCGACTCGAACCTGTTCTCATTTGAATCGCACTATACCACGAGACTTTTAGCAGTCACAACAGAAAAAGTAGGTACTGTAAATGGAACTATGCGCTAATACAATAGAGCTGAAAATCGAAATGTCAAATCTGACGTTTGTCACTTGACACTTCGATCTTTCACCACAGAATAAATAATAGTACAGGTACAGAAGAACCACTCCGACAAATCGTTTGAAGAAATAGGGACTCTTACTGCGATACGATAAGGTTCAATTCAGCTAACGCAGCGCTTGATTACCTACGATTATATATTTACCTAGAAGTTGCGTCTCTTTTTATCGCGTAATTCTTATCCATTCTAATGATATTAGGGTTGTCTCATTTTAGAAAATAATTAACCGACTTCCAAAAAAGGAGGCGGTTATACGTATATATATATTTTTTTTCATAATATTTAATTACAACTTTTTTTTACCTACTTTTTAGTACCTACCCTACTGTACTTTACTGAACAAATTGCTTTCCAAATAAACCTAAGGTAGGTGTAAATAGTACTTTAATAATTGTAACAAATTCGCGCATACCTATAAGTACCTATGTACTTATGCGTAAACGTAAGCGTTTTCGATACCTTCACGGCGATATTAGGGGCCGTCCATTAATCACGTGATGTTTTTAATAACTTTTTAGACCCCTCCCCTCCCCTACGTGGTGAGGTTTTATACTACCCCCCCCCCCTCCCCCACCTAAGATCACGTGTATTTTTTTTACATAGTAAGCAGGTCATGTTTGAAGAAAAACTTTAACTTATAAAACAATTTAATCGAATAATTTAAGCTATTAAAAACTATACGAGTCATTTGTCTTCAAGTAAGTATTTAAACAACACTACGAATCTACAACCGATAATAATTTCGGTGTGCATAAACTAGATTTGAAAATTAATACACGTGATGTCTCCTTATCCCCCCCCCCCCCCTTATATCCCCTATGTGATACTAAGTGATTTCCCTCCCCCTTTAGGCATCACGTGATTAATGGACGACCCCTTACTCAAAAAAGTTGAATCACGCCACCTTACTATTTCTAGGTAGGTACTTTTGTCAACAAATGACTCTTCAAATCGTATCACATCGGAATAACATAAGACGCGAACAGATAGTTCAGGTGGAACCAACACCTAAACACTAAATATTGGTTATCAATTAATTGCAGTAGTTCAAACTATATTATTAAATATTATGTTATGGTATTATAGTTATAGCTGGCCGGGTGATTTTTGCCTAACTTAAACACAGTATTGTAATGTTATGTGCACAGATTATAAGGTATTCAATCCAATCCATAAAACATTACGACGAACAAATCTCACGAATACGTCGCTCACTGCTCGCGCGCGAGTCCCTTTTAATTGGCCCGTTTGGGGAGGCCGCCGCACATACTTATATTTTTGATACCTACACGGGGAGTGGGACAGGCCTGCTTTCACGCAGAGTTCTATTTATTGATGCTTTTTCTGTCGCGACCACGAAAAAACCCTCGTGGGAACGTAGGCTAAAGGAATTAATTCGAATCTCGTTTGAAGCGCGTATACGCGCGTCATCTGCTGTCCTCTGCGTGTTTAAAATACGCCGTGTGCTGTGGCTCTAAATGGAGATTACTTTAATTATCCAATATCAGCTGTATTTAACTCTACCTACCATTTCTTTTATTTAAGACACGCTAGGTTTAGTGAGCTACATTTTTATAGGACTTTCGGTTAATATATTATCGAAATAGTAGAGCGGAGAGCCGGTTCATTTGACTTTATGGCGATCGTTTAAACTTTGACAAACTTTCGATATAAAATTTTGTTGGAAACTTATAAAGTTCATAAAACTATAGAATATAGAGGCTACTTATAATAATTATATTATAGTGTAGACGTACCTACTGCCGCAAGTGACCTTTAGAATTAGGTATCTACTTAATATTAAGTTATTGAAGATTCATAAAATACTTTTGACTTTATAAGTGCTGACATTTTATTATAAAATATAATACCGCATGTATAAAAGTTCTAAAGGATTTAAAAAACCTATCAACATTGTGACATATTTAAATTGCATTCTTTGCACATTTAGCTTAAACTAACGCCATCTAGTATCGAGTAGCACTCTAGATAAAATATATTTGTCTTCATGACGTAATATTGTTTTCATTAAGTTTCCTTGTTCTCCGCTAGATGTCACTTTAAATTTTGTATCAAATAAGTTACAAAAAATAAAAACAAATATTTTTATTACGAGTACCTACATATTCTTGACATGGAAAAATTTTACCACTAACCTTAGTAATACCAACTTTATTACAAAACTTTTGAAGTTGAAGGGAAGTATATATTATTATTTTAATGCGCTTTAAATACCAATAATAATGAGTAGGTACTGTTTTTATTAGGTCCTTCTACGCTACTTAATAATTACACTAATATCATATTATGGTCGAATCCTATGTTAAAGGTAGATGCTACCAGACAATATACTTATTAAAATGTATAATCTGCAGTCTGCATACATAAATCTAAAATCGTAAATATTCCATATTTTTAATTTACCTCCTCCTTGTGCTCTTAGGTTATAAGCTATCATATTATTTTATGCCTGGTCTCTGAAGATTTAACTTAAACTCAACATAAACTTTTAACTGAAGTAGATCTATCTTATGATCACTAGAAGTAAAGACAAAGGGGATAAAGTTATTTTGTTATGCTATAATAATAATAATAATAATAATAAAAATTCATTTATTTTCTCACCACAAGAACAGTACAATTTAATATTTCACAATTCTACATAGTAGGTAACACAGGTGTTGTGGGAGACTGGTGCCTAAACTAGGCGTAACCTGTATTTCAGGACACCAGAACCTCCGAACTAACAAAATTACAACTAGTCGTCACTAATTAGAGTAGACTGTACAAGTTAATGCGTATTCTTTAGGGTGATGTCTAATCGAGTTAGTCGTTAATATTTGTGTGTGTGTGTGTTTGTGTGTGTAAGTGGTGTGTGTGTGTGTTAGTCAGGCACTGTGATCAGATTTTCTGTGTTTTGGTAGTTTAATGTTAACAGCCATTCAGTCAGTCGAGATTTGCATACTGATTTTGTTAAGGTATAAATGTTTATCCTTTTGTTGATTTTTTTTTGTAGACGTATCCCCCAATGAAACCGAAAAAACGATTAGCAAAGCGGGTGCGAAAATAGTGTCCGGAGGTGTCAGGATTATAGCGTCTTTTGTTTTGGAGTGAAGGTGGGGTATAATTGAGGAGGCTGTGGTGTTTTAGGACTGCATGGGAGTATAAATAATTGACGCACAGTTAGTACTTTACTTTCCCGATAGAGCTCTGCAGTTGGGTATCGGAAAGGAAGGGAGTTGGACACTTTTAAAATTGCACGTTGGGCTCGCTCTAATTGTAATATGGTGTCTTTGTGTGTGCCTCCCCATGTTGCAATGCAATATGTGAGCAATGACTGACAGAGGGTGAAGTAGACCATTCTTCTTAGATCATCGTCCGCCACATCTTTTAGGTTCTTGAATATTGGTATTAATTTCCTTATTCGTGAAGTAAGGGCCTCAATGTGTGGATGGAAACTGAGAGAAGGGTCTAGAACAACTCCTAAGTATTTAGTTGTCATGGTTCTTTCCAAAGGCTCACATGTACATGGTACAACATAGGGGTAGAGGCATGTATGTGCGGTGATGCTGTATAAGGTCGTTGTAGGTGGGGTATTTCTCATTGCGAATGGAATGTATTTTGTTTTGTGTGTATTAAGAGTTAGGATGTTGTTTCGTAACCATTCAGCTACCGAGTCAAAACCATTCTGGGCAGTTTTATAAACATTTTGCCACGAGTCTGAGTGGAAAATGAGGGCCGTATCGTCAGCGAAAGTGAAAATTCTTCCATCTTGGAGGTTGAGCGTACACAGATCGTTAATGTAGATGAGGAAGAGAGTTGGAGCAATCGCGCTACCTTGGGGAACGCCATGTGTAGTGTTTAGTTCCGTACTTAGATACTCGTCTACCTTAACTCTCTGTGTACGATCACAGAGGAACAATAGAATAGAAGCTATAATTCGGTAATGTAACTGGTTTCGTGAAAATCATTTCTTACTTTGGGAGTGAAATGGAGTTTTATCTATTTCAACTAAGAAAAATAATAATCATTTTCTGTAAAGTATTTTATTTCTTTTCTATTTCAGCGCCATCTGTCAGTTAATTACGAGTTATGAAATCGATAAAAGGACCTCATTTGTCAGTTAGGTATGTTAAACTTAGTTTATATTTCCTTTTTTGTTCAGGAACCCGTCATCGAGCCAATAGTGCTAATGAATAATTAAACTACCGACAAATTCAAATTGCAGAAACCGGGCATAAATAGACTTTGTTGTCAGGTTTAGATTTTAATAAATGAAGAGCAAATAACAACGAAACCGCAATATATAATGTAGGGGATAAATAAATACACACAAACTGTATTATATGAAGATATTATATTTTCAAAGAACATGTATCATATTATCATATCTCGGCATAGTCTGTCAATACAACACGTGAAACGGCAACTCGCGATGTAATCATTTAATATAACAAGTAACTAATATATAATCCATATTATTGTGACCATACATTTAACGCTACTTACAAGTTACATCATACTCGATACAAAATTCGCCGCCATGTTGAAGAATAAATAGAATTCGAAGTACATTCGAAGTTCAAATTCAAAATTCAACAGAACGCAGCTCTATGTCTCACCTACCTACTAATCAGCGATTCGATATACAAAAGCCATTGGCCAACGTTCGTATGATAAAACAGCATAGTTAAATTGACGGCTTAACAACTTAAAGACTATAGCCACTTTAAGCCTATTTAAAAAAATATTACTTTTTAAGACGCTTATAGGAGTAAAAGGTCGCGTTAGGAGCTCAATGATCATATAAAAAATAAATAATATGATGGAGGATGTGAAATCGGTGAAAGTGACTATCGTCTGAATTGCGATTGCTCAGCGTAAATCTTCAATATTGTTCGAGAAATCCGACTTGTGAAGTGATTAAAGCTCGCTCAAACCGTAATAAAATATGACAACACATAACACTATGGGCTCAACAGTAACCATTTGGGGTCGGAAACAACAATCCACAGCTCGGATTTCGGATCACAAACGCATTATAAATACTTTAAAAATACCCGCTATTATAAAATATAATTATGTTAGCTGCCATCGAGTTAGCTAGAAATAACATTTTCTCAAAAGTTTGTATCGCAACAAACAACATAATATCTCAGAATACAAGGCAGTGCTCTGTCGACGTACAAGCGACCAACGCTAAACGGCCAGCAACGCACAGCTAACATGAGAAACAACAGTCGAAAATTGGTACTTTACTGATGTAATAATGATCATGTTTACACAGATACACATTCAGATACCTACACATCACTAAGGCTGGGACTATATGCACCGGAATCCGGAAGGCCGTAGAGAATTCTGATCATTGGAAATAGAAATCTGTGCTAATACAATAGAGTTGAAAATTGAAGTGTCAGGTGTCGAGCTGTCATATACTGTCATATATGACATTGACGTTTAACTCGACACTCATATTGTGTTCGATTTTCAACTCTATTGTATTAGCACAGATTTCTATTTCCACTGATCAGAATTCTCTACGGCCTTCCGGATTCCGTGGCATATAGTCCAAGCCTTAATGCCTTGAACTGCAGAAGTGGGAATTCTGAATCTTAAGCAATTTTAGGAGATGTCAGAACACCAGGTAGTGGTGACAATAGGTGTTACCTACACATTATGCTTGTTCAAATCAAAGGACCCATTTAGTCTATCGCAGAGTCTTGATAAAACTCATTACAATTATTTTGAGTCCTATTGATTCCGATACGATCATGTTATTAGTAGAATATTCTGTAATATATTTTGTAGTTGTATATAGTATATATCATTGTAATTTTTCTAGCAGTTTCCCCATGTTAACTTTGCATTGCCCTTAATTACCTTTAGGAGTTAGTAAGTAAATAGTTGATCTTGTTATATGTAAATAAATATTTTGTAAATGATGCCAAACTCGTGCTATTCACAAAAAGATCGTTAATATTTTATAGGTGAATATCTTATTTGGTTCAATACGTTAAACTTTATTATTGGATAAAATATGATAACGCATATCTAATATTTTATATTATAAAAAATAATAGGAATTGTGACTAAGTTTAAATTTTTCTAACAATTCTTTATAACATTAGATAAAGACAAAAACGTTAGCAATATTAATTTTCTTTGTTATTTGTGGGGTTTAGTCGATTTGATGAAGAATCAGATTTTTCACGTCAAGATGTTTACTCTAGTCAGTTGTTATGTTAATATGACTGTACAAAGGTCTTGCTGTGGCTCGATTAAGAAATCGTCGATCTTCAAAATGCTTAAATCATTACGTTAACCTAAATTAAGCCACGTATTAAAAACATTGATATGCCAACCTGTCCGCATTTGGGAGGCGTGATATGTGAATCAATTAAAATTATATTACCAACTAGACTGCTAGCTTTTGCACAAACACTATGAAAAAGTGTAGAATCTAAAAAAACTACATAACAACATAGACAATTCATCTATTCAAAATGTTGCTATACTAAAAGGATTCTATTTATAAATGTTGAATGGAGATTTCGAAACTAGGAAATCTATCATCGAGTAAAATTAGACTAACAGAATTATTGCTATAGGTATACATTTTCCTTTAGATACTATACAATGATCCACCTGTATGAATCGAAACGGTAAGTAAGCGTTGGAGTGAAAAGCGATGACGGTAAGATAGCGGATGATAGCAAGTGCAATGGTAACTAGCCACAACAGTAACAACACACTTAGCTGACAGTCACAACACAGTCGCCGGGAAGTCCTCCTCCTGAAATCGGGAATTTAGGAACATGACGATTATTACAACAAGAAAGACGCGAAGGATTGTTTCCATGAGTATACAACTAATAAATGTCTAAAAATTACGTTATATATGTTAACGTAAAATTATTCTATATATCTAACGAAAAATAATGTGATAAATTATAGGCAGCATATTCGCGCCCAAAGTCTATCCACATTTTACAATTTTACTAGTTATATAACAATCGAACGGTTTTAACAATTTTACGGTGACAATTATGTCATAATAAATATAATATGACATAATTGTCACCGTATCACTCGTATAAGAGTATATAAAAATACTGGTATGGGATGATGTGTGAAATATAAGGATGGAATGAAATTTTAATAAAAGTAAAATGTATTATTACAATAAAGTGTCCAATAATATTGAAAACATTATTAAGTTTGAAGCGATAAAGCACTCACACATTATAATTTCGACTTGAAAAACAAAAGATGGTCATAAGCTACGAATTTTTCAGATGATTGAACAGTTAAGTACAAACACTAAAATCAAATTAAGAAAGGAAAGGGCTGTCAGTACAGGACAATAAAATCAAAGCCATTACCAATGTTATGGCTGGAAATCGAAAAAATCACCCTCATTCTCAATAGGCCGTGGTTAAGATACCCAAACAATGTCGTTGATGTCATCAGCAGGTAACAGTTCATCAGCCAACGTCAGAGGTATAGCATCCCCTTCCTTAGGTAACCATTCACTTATTCTTTTCTCAAATTTTATTATTTGTTCGTTCTGAAAAGGCAATGTTTGTTAGATTCTTACGATACAATTCAAATGTGTTATATTTATTCTGTTCTACTTTCGTATAGTGATATCAAGTAATCAATATATCTGCAATATTTTTAATATAAGTGATTTTTTTTAGTTACTAATGATGAATTTGTAAAATATAAATTTATAAATGTTAATAATGAACTAATGAACGAAATATTTACCTCAATTTTTAATCTTTCAAGCAGTTTGTCCTTTTCCTTCTTAAGATCATCACAAGACTTGGTCTCTTTTTCAGTTAAGACTCCTTTTACCTCTAATTCTGCTATTTGAGAATCCTTATCACTTATTGCTTTCTCCAAAAGGTCTTGTCTAAAATTTAAAAAAATATTATTAGCTACTTAAGGAATTAATTTTGCTGAGAAGGGTAAATTAACTTTGTTGACACGGACATTACTTGTCCCGTAATTTTAACGAATTTGAATTAAATCAGACATTAATTTCATAACATTATTGCGTGTTATAAATCCTTAATTACATACATGGAAAAGGACAAATGTTTCAGTATTGCTTCTCGTGATGTTTCACAAGCATTCAGCGAATCTTCCACTTGTTTAAGACGCATTAGTGTCGTTGAACACGTCTCGCAATTCATAATCGACGCATTTTGTAATGACAATAAACGCTGTTCCATCTTCTTCATCTGAAGTTAATTAATTAAATTGTTATAGCATTTTCAAATAATATTTTAAATTATATTATCATAACTTAGGTGAAAAAAATATAAATAAACAGTAAATAATCAAATTTACCTTTTGTAAAGCTTCAATTCGTTGTTGTTCTTCTTCATAAAATACCTTTTCTCTTTCAGCAGCTATTAGAAATGATTCTTTCAAAGCATCTTCCAATTCTAATATTCTTTTATCTTTAAATATCTTAGAGATTGCTCCTGATTTGTTGTTTATTATTCTTTCTAAATCATTTATTCTTTCATCTTTACTTCTTATAACTGCAAGAAGTTGTTCGAACTCGGCTATGTTATTGTTATCTCTTAAAGCGTCCTCTAAGATAGAAATACACTTCTGTTGCTCAATTATTTTAGAATTTTTGATTTCGATTTCCTTTGTCAAATTGCATACCTTTCGGGTGAGTTTGTTTAGATTTGTCTGTATATTCCTATCTCCATTCAAATTGTTTATATCATTGTAACTCTTGCTAAATCTGCACTTGTCTAATCTATCCACTACCTTACCGCTTTTTTGCAATTCAAAGAAACTTTTGCTTTTTTTGATCGTATTTAGGTCTTGACCATCTGACATTTTAAGTATTTCAGAAAGTATTAGCGAAGATTCGTTTAGTTCTATTTCTAGGTCTATAACTTTCATCCTATTCAATTCCAATTTAGTTTTGAGTTTGTCCCGCTCTTTTAATGTATTGGCCAAGTTGTTAATTGCTGCTATTTCACTCTTTCTTGATTGTGCTATTTCCTTTTAGAGGGTGAAAGATGAAAGAAAATAAAAAGAAATGAATAAAAAATGAAACGTCTTTACTTTAATAACAAAATTTTCAACAATATAAACTCAAAAATAATTCGAGCAAAGTCAACATCGATTTAATTTATTTATAGTCAATTGATATTTTGCATAACAAGATTGAAAGCTGGATAACATCGACTAGTGGACAACTTACTGTTCTACCTACATACATGATTACTTAACAGTTTTACATTCTTTATTAATACTTAAAAAATAATATTCCCGCAAAACACGTTGTTTTTTTAAACATCACTTAAAATTATAGCTAAACTATTAATTATTACCTTAGTTGTGTGCTGGTTACAATGAACTGAATTGTAAAAACCTGTATACATGGTTTTTACCTGTTATTAACGCGAAGTGACGTTATTATTATCTGAACACTTTATTATAATATTCAATACAAACTTGACAACATTACTTAATACGAATGCAATTGTAAAGCTTATGTGAGACAGTTATATTAAAGAAAGACGTGGAGTTAGGAGTTGTCGCTTGCGACATGTAGTAAGCACGACAGTTAAAGAAAAGGTTAAACAAAAAGACAAAACAAACTATCGACAGTCTTGGTGAGAAGAATTAACTTAGAAAAAGCTTTTGAGGAAGCCAGCGGGTCCGGCCTGGTTGCATGAAAAAAAAGGAAGATATTTTGTTAGTAACAATATAGTGCCAAATAAACTAATGACTCTTCAAGATAAAACATTAAATTACAAATACAGTAATTATTAGTAGTTGAGTATTAACTGTCAAAAATTTAATACCTCTTCTCTTTGTGCTTGTGCTTGCTGCTGACTTTTAAGTTTGGCTTGAAGATTCCTTATAGACCTGGAATAACAAAAATTTTTTGGAATGGATTCTTATGTTTTCATACATTATTAGAATAATGTGTAAAAAGAAAGCACTTACTGTTGCATTTCCATTATTTGTTTCTCTTTCTGTGCCTGTTCCTCCTGAGACATTTGTACTAGTTGTAGCAATCTCTCCGTTTCTGCAGTCAGCCGCTTAGATTCTTCGTCGCTCTTTTGAAGTTGTTGTTTCAGCTGCTCAGCTTCTTTCTGTGTATCTCCAAGCTTACGGTTCATGTCCGTTACAGCTGCAGCTGATCCACCAGCCTGAAATTTAATTTAATAATGATTTTTACCTAATACAAAAAATACCGGTTAATATTATTTCGTCTGATTTAAAAATATCATTTAATATTTTTTAACGCCATTTCTACTTACTTTCCTCAATGATGCTTCCATTTGGTCCATTTGTTCTTTTCTCTTTTTCAACTGTCGGTCTAACTCCATAAGCGATTTTTCCTTCTCCTCCACATCTTTCCTCTTATTTTCTACAGCTCTTCTATTCTCTTCAAATTGTTTTCTCGCGTCTTCTAACTTCTTAAATTCTTCTTGTAGCTGCTTCCTAGCGTGCGCTGTTTCTTCCCCAGCTCTGGCGTTCTGATTGCCAACTGCCTGTAGTTTCTTGTTCGCTTCTTGTAGATCGAGCTGTTATTAAAAAACATGTTAAAAGGAGGTACTGAATTACTGATACAAGTCTCTTTAATGTAAGAAATATCGAGTAGCATCAAGTAGAATGTCTAAGCTATTAAAAATTGCAATGACATTCCTGTGATCAAGAGTTTGTAAGCCCAACATTACAAAAGCGAAATTTTTACACGAAACATGGCAAAATATAAACGCACGTAGCAGCAAATTGAATCACAAAAACAACTTTTTTAATAATCGAGATATCAAAATTGCAAATACACATTCAAAGAGCGAATTGCTGAAAGAGATAAGATAAATTAATATCGTATTCAGATACATAAAAGCTCTTTACATTTTTGCACCGAACATTCATTTAAACACAACATTCATTGAAGGGTCATGTTTTGATCGAGTGCAAGTGTTGCTCAATGCCTGGTGCAAATAGACGAGTATGATATTGTTCATTACATGAATCTGATATCCAAATTCGATGATGAAACTAATAAATAAATACGAATGATTGTAATGAGGGGTTGGAGGATGCCCTGCGGGCTGTGGGAGGCATGCTACTATACAACAATAATGTACATGGCAATTTCGCGATGATAACCTCAAAACTAAACGTATGACATCGAAAGTAAAACATCTACTTCATAACACCGGTGCAATGATTTAAGCAAACATCGTACGAGATTTACCTACGATTAAATCAAGTTTGGTAATAATTCTTGGACTATATTTTTTTGTTAACTAAGTCATGGCATTTTTTGATTATAATAGTTGACAGCAATTGTTTCGAAAATCCTCTGTATATTTCCAAACTCAATTCAACCACGCATTGCCGTCCCTATAACCGCTCGTGCTCGGGCGATCCTCCAACTGACCTGGCTCTTTTCCAATTCCTGAACGAGCATCTCGAGCTGCGACTGGCATCGTTCCCTCTCGACCGCAAGAGATCGAGCTTCAGCTTGCGCTGCTTCCAGTTGTTTTTGAACCTCACGCACGTCGGACGGTCCTCGTGCTTGGAGTTGCTGCAATTGTTGCTGTTGTGCCTGGAATTGTTTCTCCAAAGATTGTAAGCGTTGTTGACACTCGGAATATGCTTTTTCTGCGGCAATCGCTTTAGTTTTTTCCGATTCAACTGCAGCTTTCCATTTTTCAATTTCTCCTGCTTTTTGGGCATTCCTTTCAGCGTTTTCTGCTCTCTGTCTGAAAGTGTCTTTCTCTTTAGTTACTACCTGAACTTGTTGTTGAAGTTTTGCAATCTCTTTGTCTCGACTTTCTATGATCGATTTAGCACCACGTTCAGAATCTTGGACCACTTTACGTTGCTCTTCCTGTAACTTACGTACCTCTTGGCGTTGCTTCTGAAGTTCTGTCTCAGAAGCATTGAGTTCTCTCTGGAAGTTAACAAGCATGTCTTGAGACTTTTCTAATTGAGCGACTAACTGATCTCTTTCTATAGTCAATTGTTTGGTGTCTGCTTCTAATTTAACTATTTGTTTTTCTATAGCATCAGCTTGTTTATCCCTTTGTTCTAATATTGAGGCCATCTTTTCTCGATCTCTTACAGACTGCGCTAACTCTTGCTGTAACTTAACCAAAGTTTCCTGTGTCCTATGATCTAATGTTCTTTGTTGCTGTTCGATGTTACGTCTAGTGTTTTGTATTTCTGCCCTCAACGCATCTCTCTCTTGCTCGATCTGCCTCATCTCAAGAATAGTCCGTTCTAAGCGCTCGTGCATTCGTCCTAATTCATTTGTCATTCGCTCATATTCTACACGCGTACTTTCATTAGTTTCTTGATATTTAGCGAGATGCATCTGTGATTTTTCAAGCTCTTTAGCTAAGCGACCTGCTTCCATCTCAGTTGCATCTCTAGCTTGTATTGCTTTTTCTAATTTATCACGTAGCCGTTCAATTTCCAACCTATCCTCTGTTCTTGCCTTATCTCCAGCAACCGCTTGCAGTTTCATTCTCTCTATTTGTTGTAATTCACCTTTAAGTCGCTCGTTATCCTTATCAAGTTGGTCGGACCGAAGCTTAAGTTTTTCACATCTATCTCTGAATTTTTCGCATTCAATATGAGCACGTTCGAGATCCGTCCTTTGTTTCTCCATCGCAGCAGTAAGCTTAGTTACTTCGGTTTTTGATAGCTCTAGCTGAATATTCAATTCATGCAATTTAGTTTCTGCCTGCTCTTTTTCACTTTGTAGACGTTGAATTTCCGCCTGCGAAGCCTCGTTACGTTCAAGTTGCTTATCTAATTCCACCTGCACTCTGTTTAATTCTGTACTCCATTTATCCTGATCGAATTGGTATTTACCTCGAAGATTTTCGACGCGTTCAAGCTCCGAACGAAGGCGCGTTACTTCTTCTTCTGCTTTACGCGCCCGCTCCAGTTCTAATGTAGTCTTGTCTAATCGAGTACGCAGTCTTTCCACCTCTAACTTGGTCCTTTCGTGCTCTTCTTTACTATCATGATATTTTCCATATCTCGTAGCGTATCGTTCCGCTTCCTCTCTGGCACCACTAACATCAGCTTTTACTTTATCTAGCTCAGCTTGGACTCGTCTCAATTCAGACGTTGCCTTGTCGTGCTTATCGTACATCTTTTCAAGCTCCAATTGTACTCTTGCCATTTCTTCCTGTGTCTTTTCGTTAGATGCTTGTGCTTTTCCACACTGAGTCATTGCTCTATCATATTCAAACTGTAAACGTTCACTATCGGCTACTAACTTTTCTTTTTCAGCTTGAAGCCTTCTCAGTTCAATTTGACCCTTTTCATATCGTTCTCGTACCATTTCAATATCAACACTTAATCTATCCATATCTTCCTTAGCTTTTTCTTCTTGTTCTTTAGTTCTTCCTAATTGTATAGAAGCTCTATCATACATTTCTTGTAAAGTAGCTAATTCATCTTGTAGTTTTCTTTGATCCTCTCTAGATTTTGACGACAAATGTACATGTTTTTCTAACTCCATTTCTAGACGATCCTTATCAGCTTCTAGAATATCTATCTTGTTTTGGAGTCGGTAAATTTCATTTTGAGATCTGAAATAAAAATGAGATGATTTTAAAAATAGATAAAAATACAGGTCACGTCTAAATAATATCTAAATCGTCACCAACACAAGACGACATCCAAAAGAATATACCTATCATACTTTTCAAGCATTTTCTCATATTCCTTGTGCGCTGATTCCTTTTCTTCGATAGTTTTCTGAGTTGAATATAGAGCTTTGTCCAGTTTTTCTTTCAATATTTCTAATTCCGTTAGAGCATCGTCTCGTTCCATCTGGAATGTAACAATTTGCATGTCAGTTATGTTTACTTATTTTCACAATATTTAAATGCAATAAAAATACCTTAATTGTTTGTTAAAGGACGTGCAAAAATATACCATTAATGTATGCATATAATAATAATTATTGTGTCTTGTTTTCAATACTACAATTATTTTGTTTTATTTTGCCAATGAAAATATTATTACATTATAAGTAGAAATTCATGGTTACCGTCAATTTTTGGTGTTGTTGGTGAGCTTTCTCCCATCTTTCTCTGAGCACATCTAGTTCAGTGGATGCGCTGTCTCTGTCTCTCGCTGCTCTGTTGGCCGCCGCTGCTGCTGCCTCAGCTCTCTCCCTACAGCTAGCGGCTTCTGCTAACGCTGCATCTCTTTCTTTTTGAATACGCGAAACGAGTCCCTGAAATTGATAGAAGACATCGGTTGGTATTTTGTTGATAGTTTGAAAAGTACCTATGTTACCTTGTAATTTGTTTTTATTTATCAGAATACAATAATTTTAATGGTTTTACTGAAAATAAATTAAATCGAAGTGTAGTTTTATTAGTTATGTTATATTATGCTGGTTTACATATTTAGAAACCGATGACATCATACATTACGATGATTGATTGCAATCGTAAAACTGGCGCCGCAATGTCTAGACTATGCGGAGTGCGTAAGACGGAACGTGCCAAATTTTATTTCATGGCCATAAATAGTCTCTTTATTGCTCGCAGATGTAGGACACATGATGTGGTCCAGATTCAGGAGTATTAAAGTACGTAAATAACTGTAATTGTTCCGCCATTAAAGATTTTTAGACTTCACAACAATATTTTGCATTTTACTCACGAATTTTTCTTGTTATATCTTAAAATTTTATTATAAGATACGTGAAAGCAAAATCACTTGAAATAAAATTATATCGTGATTTCAGAAATTAATATTTTTATCAAATTCAAAACCCTAATTATATATTTGGATGCTGGCGGAAAATGTATATACGATATTAGAAATGTATTTATAAGGTACAATAACAATTATTGTACCTTATAAATACATCTCGGTGTAATAGTTGTCGCCTAGAAGTCGAATGTTGACTATAATTCATCTTTAAGTTTGAACTTTATTAGAATTCTTTTCGAAACAAATATGTAATGGTTGTCTCATAAATGTGAAAGACAGATTGACAAACGTGTGACAAAATTGTATTTAACGCATGGTAGTGTGAGTTATTCTGATTCACTACGAGTGTACTGTTATTTTATTTATTTTATGCATTTAAACCATTATTAAAAAATATAAATATTAGTGCAGCTCACTCTTTCACCATACAAACGTTATCTGTGCCAAATTTCATACTACTCCGTTACCATAATTTTCATAAAAAGAATTACAAAGTTTTTGCTTAACGTATTTAATAATATTATTAGATAGGTATAATATATAAAAATGTTTACCTGAGCTTTCTCATGTTTGTCTCTAAATCTGTCTGCGTCCAGTTGTGCCGTATCCCTCTCTTTCTGTAGTCTGGCAGCCTGTCCAAGAGCCTTGTCCAATTGTGATTGTAACGACTCAAAGTCATACGCTGATTTCTCGCGATCTACCTGAAGCTGTAAGTTATTTGTATTAGCTTTGTGTCAACATGGTCCTGGACAATAGTTAGCTTGCCAAATAATTGTCAGTAGTGAAAAAATACAAGAATCACATTCATGTTGTTAAAACAATATTACATGTACACAATAAGTTGTAAATAACAAAGCATTCCAATATTTGTATATAGAACTTACTTTTCTCACTTCGGTGGCAGATTTATCTAATTTCTCTTGTAATTTGTCGATTTCGGAGTGAGCAGCATCCAACGCAGCTTGCAGTTTGTCTTGCTGCAGCTGCGCCTTACCAAGAGTGGCTTGAGTCCTTTCTAATTCTTCTCGGGCTTTGTCAAGTTCTGCGATTGCTTTGTCACGCTCGGAATGGAGACGACTTATGGAAGATTGAAGGCTAAAATATTTTTAATGTTTAGTAAATAATACCGAAATGTATTTAAATTTTGTCATAATTGATCTAAAAATATATGAAGCTGGATGATGCCCACGACATCGTGCGCGCAAAAGTTAATCGTGTGAAAACCATAAATTTTTTGCGCGATAAAAATGTCCTTCCCTCCCTTCCCTTATAGTCTTCTCTATATCTCTGCAAAATGTCATCAAAATTGGTCCAGTAGTTTCGGAGACTATTTAACGTAAGCAAACAAACAAACAAACATGTAAACATACAGACAATAAAAACTTTATAATATTAGTATAAATATACACACCGATCATATTCCTCTTTAAGGCTGTCTTGTTCTGTTTGTGCATTTTCTAATTTTGCTTTAAGGCGATAGACTTCGCCTTGTGATTTTTCCAATTTGTCCTGTAGGCCGCTAGCTTCAGATCTGGCTCTTTCAGCATCTGCTTGCGTAACTCTTAGCTCTGCTTGAGTTCGTCGTAATTCTGCAGATGCCTTGTCAGCCTTATCTTGAATTCTGTCTAATTCTTGCGAGGTAGTTAATGTACTTCTTCCGAAAGTCGTTTGAGACCGTTCAAGCTCGTGTTTTAGGCGCTCGTTTTCAAGTTCCAATCTTGCGAGTCGTTGTTTCGCTGCTTCCCAATCAGCACCAGATCTACCAACTTCACTTGCAGCTTTGTCTAATTCTGCCTTTGACTTACCAAGCTCAGACTGAGAGCTCTCTAATTTAGCTTCCAGCCTGTCCTTTTCGGCTTGAGCTCTCTCTAATCTTGCGCCAAGTTTTTCAACTTCACTTTCAAGTGCATGCAACTTCATCTTATAGTCAGCAATTTCACGCTCATGAAGCTCTCTTTCTTCGTTCTTCTCATGCTCTGCTCTGTCTCTTTGTTCTCTTAACTGTTGGATTTGTTTTTCTTTATCGCCAATTACTTCTTCTAGAGAAGATAGAGCACCTTCAGAAGAACAATGATGAGCTTGCATAGCGTTAAGCCGTGCTCGTGCCATATCAACTTGGTTATCCTTTTCTTTTAGCAAATCTTCGAGATTTTCAATCTAAAAAAATATATGTATATATTATTGTTTTAGCTATTATTTGTATATTGAACATAATGTCATTATTAAAATATATTCAGTGAAAATAAACGTACCTCATATTCAACTAGCGCGACAAACACAAATGAACAAAATAATAAAAATACACTGAAACATAAAAATATAACAAATACAAACAAAATTAAATTAAATATTTAGCAAAAAGGTATAACATAAATTATGTGGATAGTATCAAAGGAAGGAAAATCTCTTTATAGAGCTTACAGGAAATCAACGTAGCGGGCAATTTGTATTAATATTGGGCTTTCAAACGTGATCAAATAAACGGGTGTCTGGGAAGGCGGACACGAATAGATATTAATACCAAAGAATTTTTAGGAGAAAAATAATAGTAAACGATAAACTTTAGCTACAAATATGATATGAAGGAAGGTAAAGGTATAAAAAGTGAGGTACTTTCTACGAACAAAAATTTTACTTAAGAAGTAAAACAAAAAAAAAACTATTTACTTTATGTATATTTAGTTTTTTTTTTACCTTCCTTTGGAGTACGTTAATCTTTCTATCCTTAATCTCGGAGTGGTCTCTTAGTTCTGCTAACTCGTGGGCCGCAGCTAACGCCGCTGCTGTTTTCTTCTCTACCATTCTACTCTTTTCTTCCAGACGTGCTTTCAGTTCTTCCACCTAAAAATGTTAGCAAACATTGCTGTCGATTTTTAATATTACGTAGGTAATATCGTGGACTATGAAATAAGTTGTATCTACTATGGTGTTGAAATTCTATCTGACTTTACATACTTGTCGAAAAAGAGTCAATGGCTGTCTAAACAGTGGTCGAGCGCGTTAGTGCGTTAGGTCGCCGGTTATAATCCCGCCAAAGTTTTCTATGTTCCTGGGTCATGGATGTGTATTAAATATGTGTATTATCTAATAAAAATCTCAAATATGTGTATGGTGTAAAATTATTAAATAATATATTTCCATTGTCTGGTACCCGTAGCACAAGTTCTTCGACGACTTAGGACGGGACCAGAATGACGTGGTGTGGAAGCGTTCTTAAAGTATTATTAAATATTACAGATTATTGATCTATTAAGTAAATATGTGTAAATTACGTACATCAGTCTGCAGCATACTGTAGTGTTCTTCCTTGGCACACAGCGACTCTTTCAGCACAGCAATATGACGCTGGTAGTCTTGGTGCTGTTCCTCCAAAGCTTTCATCTTCGCAGCCATCGCGAGGATCTCCTGATCTCTCCTCTGGATCTCCAGGCGAAACTCATCCAACTGCTCAATAGCACCAGCCGGAATCGTTATAGAATTAAATAAATCCAAACATACGATTAATTACACCGTCGTACAAAATATAAAAAACTATCTACAAAAGCCAAAAAGTGATGGCATAAAAATAATGAGTATAAATGTTAATTATTTAAGACTACAAAATACAAATTTCAGTTCAAAAGAAGATACGAGTTAAGAGTAAATTGATGATGAAGCGACACAAGCTCAGTTAGTAACTATTGTATAGAACTGTACTCGGCATTCAGTCAGTACAGTCAGTACAGGTACATCTGCCGCGGAAGACATGAGTGTTATCAAACATTTCAGTCATGCATACTTATTTAGTATAGTTACAGTTAAATGTATAATATGAATTTTTAAGTCACATTATTATTTGGAAAACTTTCTGTCCGTGAATATGACTAAGGCTGGAATGTTCCGCAGAAAGCTTTCCATTATATCGAGTACAAATGCCGACCAGGATCTTAGATGCACGGGCGCCTACGTTGTGATACATTTATCTACCGATACTGTGATAAAGACTGATGAACATGACTACATGAAGAGGCCGGGTCGTGTGACTAGACTAGTGACAGGTGGCGCGGGACCAAAGCTTTACTTGACGATGATTGCGATCGACACCGAAAGCGGAACATGATCATTATGAGTTATGACTCAAGGAACTTAACAGAAACGCACCCGAAGAACTCGTTCGATGTATACGACCTCGACAGTCTTTATTAACAGTCTATCACTTTACATCAAAACGTCATCGACGTGGCCAAACTAACACTTCGGTTTAATAAACATTTACATCTAAAATATCCCAAACGTGATTCTATTTAACAATTTAACAAAATATTTATTTAATCGGCAGTTCAGGAGTATATATTCGATTTTATCATAAAATAGCTCTAACATTGAACAATACATAAAAAATATCGAGTTGGTGGACTCGCTACGCTCGGGCTTAAAGCGAGAAATTGACACGGGATCGTCGGCGGCGGCCGGCGGGCTCGGGCGGGACGCGCGGCCGAACGACGTCGCACGCGCGCGCTCACAGCGTGGTCGCGCCGCAGTAGGGCCGGAGCGTGCGTCGCCGCGGCGCGGCGACCGCGCGTCCGTCCTTGGTGACGTGCACGTCGTTCAGCAGAAAACTTACTTGTCGCTTGAAGGGAGGGTCGGCCTTATCGTAAAGCGAGGTGTGCGAGGGCGCGAGAGACGGCGGCGGCGGGGACCCGAGCGCGGCCAGCTCGCTCTCCAGCAGCGCGACTTGGCGCTCGAGCGTCGCGATGCGGGCTTCCTTAGTCTCCAGCACGGCGGTGAGCGTCGCACCCGCGGAGCCGCCCGGCAGCCCGGCGGCAGCCAGCGCGCGCTCCAGCTGCAGCTGCAGCGCCCGCAGCGTGTCCGCCGTCGCCTTGAGCTCCTGCCACACGCGTCTGTGTCAGCCGCCGCCGCCCGCCGCCGCTACCCACCCACCACCACCCCTCGTCTCCCCGCCCCTGGGGCTACCCGGCTCACGCAGCCCCAGGCAGAAGGCGGTCGCAACCAATTTAGCTCAAAGTACCAATGAAATTTACTCGAGACGTTTCTCTAGGGTTCATGTGACGGGGATGTAATGCGCTAAACATGCAATGTGAGTCGGTGTTCGTGTCGCTTTTAATTTTGTTCGTGTTCGGCCGAATGGGAGATGTTGTTTGTTGTTGGGCACGTCGTCGTGTGGGTGATGAGATCGAGGGAAAAAGGTGCTCGGGGTAAAAAGCTCGACGTGTACGACCGAAAAATGGAAGAGTAAGCGAGAGTAAGAGTTGAAATAAGCTACAGAAAGATGTTTGGATTTGTCAGAAAAGGTATCGCGATAGTCGAGACCGACCGAAGATAAAATGAATGAAATGATACTATCAACAGCAAATCTAAGAGAAAAAGTGGTTTTGACAAAGGTATCACAAAATAAAACGCCCATGTGATCAGACATCTATACATAATATGAGAAGCAGACGTGCACAACATTCCACTACGTCTCAGAGTGCAGGAGTAATTTGTAGCTACACGTAATACTTTCATCGGGTAATAAAGTTATATAATTATTGTTATAGACGACATTATTATTATTCTCTAATCATGCGACACAAACATCTAAAGTTATTAAAAACGACAATTACCTGTTTTTGTGCCATTGCCTGCATTTGTTGAAACATTTGCCTTTCTTCTTCTTTACCTAAAAGGAAATCTTTGTTACGTCAATGTTTTCGTGGTTTGGATGCATTTATCGATCTTTCCATACTCTAGCTATACACGTTTATGATATCAGTATGTACAAATGGGCTATATGGACTATAGATTAGCTAAGGCTATTTAATGAATGGGTAATGCAGAATACTGATAACTTATATTATCGACTAAAGTTAGAATACCTCTTCAGCCACAAGCGTTAGCTCGATTTATAAACACTTACCCATTCCTTTGTTTTGTAACATTTCCAATAGTTTTTTAATACTTTCATCCCTTGCTTGTAGTGTTTGCTTTTGTGTTTCGATCCTTAGTTCCAGTTCCTATAAAAATATGATTAACATTAATATTATGCCTCACTTCATAAAAATATATATCCCTAACTTTTCCCCGACTACGGAGAAGCCAAAAGAAAGGTACTGTAATGGTTTTGATAGTCTACGTCTTGTATGTATGGTTGCGATACGGTATGGTAAACTGCGATTTAAATTAATGAGGTGTGCTGTTTTTTTCTGTAGCGACCACAAAAAAAACTATTTTGGGAACGAAACCTAAGCCCTAAGGGTTACTTAGGACATAATTGTCAATACCTTTATCGTGTCCCTCAATATTGCTATCTCTCTCTGCAGGTGTTCGTTCTCGGCGTATAGCGCTTCCAGCTGCTGTTGTAGCTCCGGAGCGGGCTGCCTCATCCTCAGTCTTAGTTCCTCCTCCAGTTGTCTTACAAGCATTGCTTGTTTCTGTAACAAGAGCATGTTTTCTATCAACGCTTAGTTCAGTTCTATATAACATTCTACTATCATACTATTAAAAATACTATGTATTTCGATAGCATCCTGTATTATTTTTTATTACATAATTTTATAAATAGTCCTCTGAAAAATAAGACAGTTTATGAAAAGAATATTAAACTTAAAATAATTATTTTCAAAGATATTGCGAATTATTTGAAGCACTTTTGTGTCTCATCAAAACGCCCCATATTAAAGTCGTACAAGTAGGTGACGTCACACGCTACTAATATTGCTAAGAAATGTGTGGCCATATGCACAAAATTTCTGATATCTCCGAACCTTGCACATTTATCTTCATACATGCCATAAGTAAATCCTTTTGTATTTGATGTTACTAAACTAATTATGTAGGGTTTTTACACTTATATTGTAAAAAAATATTTCAACTTTTTTGTGACTTCGAAATGCATAGATATAGAGAGATAATAATTACAAAACTACACATTGAATTTTAATTCTTTTTACTTTTATCAAATTGGAATGCCTAATGATATCTTAATTTATATAAGAAAACTAAAAAGTAGGACAATACCCAAATAAGAGTTCATAATCCTAAAATCTAGATAAATTTTATAGCCTTTGGAATATTAAATCAAGTTACCAGGATAACATAAGTTTGTAGTTACATAAACTTTACACAGTACAATGGCATGTGCGGAGGGAGCGAGGTTGCTACCCTTCCTCGTTAAACCGACACTAATTAATTTTATACAAGCCGCAGACCGTTTGTATAAGCCGACAGACGTACAGTTGAAAGCATAATATATAAAAACTAGCGACCCGCCCCGGCTTCGCACGGGTACTATACTGATTGGCGGCCCGTTGCGAAGTGGGCGACATACTACAGAATGTCGCCCACTTCGCAACGGGCCGTGCAGCAGAAACCGTAATATTTTAATTTCGCCATAACTTCAAAACCAAACGTCCAATTTTAATCATTCAAAGACCAAATATTATCTACACAAACTGTACTTAGTGATGAAATAATTTATTTTGATAAGGATTAATAGCATGAGTAAAATAAACGCGTTTAAATATAGTCCAAAAAATTTAAAGATTTCTAAATAAAAAAATGGTTGTTGTGCCTCACTCGACATAGATAGGTATAGTGTGTCGCGGACTTTTTTGTAGATATTTATAAGATCTACAATTAATTAGAACATTTTATGGTTCTATCTTTTATAGTTTAGGCAGCGTACGTGCGTCCAAAATAAAATTTAGCCTATGTTACTCGTGGATAATGTAGCTTTCGAATGGTGAAAGAATTTTTGTAATCGGTTCAGTACTTTTTGAGCCTATTCATTACAAACAAACAAACAAACGAACATACAAACAAAGTTTTCCTCTTTATAATATTAGTGTAGACAATTAAAAATGTTACTGTCATTTTTTGCTTGGAATATCGTAATGAACATAAAACAACATTTTAACGCCTTGATTAACAAGGGCCTTGTTGGCCTTAAAACATAGACGTATATATTATAGACGAGGCACATCGGGGCAAAAACTGTCCCACTTAAACGACCCCCCTTTTGGGGTTGTTTGGGGCAATTTTGACATTTGAGGTATGATGAAATCAAGATGGCGTAACTTTTTCTTGTATGAAGATTTGTTCGGTCAAATGTACATCAAAGGCCATGCATCAAAAGTAAAAGTAGAATTTTATATTTACAGAGTATATGGGTATTGGGTAGGTAGTTAGGTACTACATAGGTAAGTCTAGATTTTTTAGAATCGGCCTGGAACACTTAAAAAGTTTATGAATTAGAAAAACGAAGCATTTTACACGATTACTATATTTCATAACATGACTGAATTTCATAGGTAAATAAAATAAGAAGAACAGCATATGTACTTATTTTACCAATGACAAAAATTAAAAATTTTAAAAACCCCCCGACACAAAAAATAAACTCTAAAAAATAATAAATAATATTTTAAACCTATTATAATTATATTATCACATATAATATTATGTAAGTTGAAATAATTTTATTTTCCAATCGTCGTCTCGTCGGGGGACCGCTATGTGAAAAAAACAGGTGTAGTCGCAGAATGAACAAAAGAATTTACTCCGAAAAAAATTTGCTCATACCTAAATGTAATTCGTAATAATTAATTAGCTGTTGTTGTAAAAATACTTTATAAACTTTAGCGGTCCCCCGACGAGGCGACGATTGGAAAATAAAAATAGTTCAACTTACATAATATTATATGTGATAATATAATTATAATAGGTTTAAAATATTATTTATTATTTTTTAGAGTTTATTTTTTGTGTCGGGGGGTTTTTAAAATTTTTTCACATAGCGGTCCCCCGACGAGACGACGATTGGAAAATAAAATTATTTCAACTTACATAATATTATATGTGATAATATAATTATAATAGGTTTAAAATATTATTTATTATTTTTTAGAGTTTATTTTTTGTGTCGGGTTTTTAAAATTTTTAATTTTACTTTTATTTTATCCTTTTTAAAGTAGGTATAAATAATGGTTACCTTACCATATACATACTTTCAGCATCATTGAAGTAACATGGTACCAAATTTCGAATCGATAGGACATGTGGACGATAGTCAGATCCCCTCATCAACTAATAAAGAAAAGATGATCATCAAACGGCTAATCAGGTCATGGTAACCTTACCATGTTCTTTAAATTTCGTTGAAGTAAGACGGTACCAAATTTCGAATCGATCGGACATAAGAAAGTTAGTCAGATCCCCTCATCAACTAGAAAAGAGCTGATCATCTTCAAACGGCTGATCAGGTCATGGTTACTTTACCATGTTCTTTGAATATCGTTGAAGTAACACAGTACCAAATTTTGAATCGATCGGACATTGGAAAGTTAGTCAGATCCCCTCATCAACTAGAAAAGAGCTGATCATCTTCAAACGGCTGATCTGGTGGTGGGACCACCAATTTTCTCATTAAACGAAGCTACGAACACTCTCGATTAAGTCATCAATATTCTCTTTCAGTGCGCTTTCATTTGAGACCTTACACGAGTATATTTGCACATTCGGTTTTTCTTCCCCGCTTTCACCCCCCACAACTTTTAAACGGCTCAACCGATTTTCATCAAACATGTCTAAGAACACTCGCATGTAAGTCACCTTTAATACAAAATAAACTAAATTGAAATCGCTTCATCCGTTCGGGAGCTATGATGCCACAGACAGACAGACAGACACACCCACAGACAGACAGACAGACAGACAGACACGTCAAACTTATAACACCCCTCTTTTTGCGTCGGGGGTTAATTATTCTTTAAAACGTTACTTTTATCAAACACTAGCTTTTCCCCGCGACTTCGTCCGCGTGGAATAGTTACTTTGGGATATCGCTAAAATTTACCCGCGACTTCATTTACGTAGAAGAAGCGCTTCCACCTCACGACTGCCCGCCCGCTCCGCGCGCCTTAGGGGCCCCATACATGGTCCGGTCTACCTTCAGTTCGGCCTGAACGGATGCAAAATCGTATCGTGTGTGTGCAATTTCGAGATCGCATCAGGCGGCCGTACGGACTGAAGCGATTCGTTCCAGTGTTGCCAGCTCTTTTTTTGTGAAACTACTAAACTCGTATCGATTTCTACTAAAACTACTAAAAAACTACTAAAGAGGCTACTTAACTTAGGAATTCCTGAAGCCCCCCAAAAACCACTGCATTTTAGGTTTTATTATATTAATTTTTTTTCATTAATTGAATTTGATTATAAATTTTACCATTAAATTAAAATATACTAAGAAATATTAGGTATTTAGTAGCTATTTTGCATATCATTACTGTCTGGCTCTTTCCTACTTAAACACTACTAATAACTAAATTTCTACCAAGGAGGGAATAAAATACTCAATTTAGTAAAATTTTGTAAAATAACTAAGTTGGCAACATTAAGTCTGGCCTGACCGATCGGCCTGAACGCGCGGCCTGTCCTGACCGTGTGTGGACAAATCGCTTCAGTTCTTGCCCGACCCGCTGCCGTGCGGGCGTGTATCTTGTACAAGCGTTGTATGAGTTTTCGCGGTGTTTAAATACAAAATTGATAAACACGACCGTAGCGCGCGGCAAACCAGAATGGACTGATGCGACTGTTCCGTGTGTGGGCACGAATCAGATCAGGCCGAACTGACGTAAATTGGATTGGATGCGATTTTTTCCGTGTGTGTGCTCGAATCCGTTCAGGCCGAACTGACGTCAGTTCCAGCTGAAACGATCGGCCTCTCGTCTGTGGGAGCCTTTACTATAGCGCGCATGATTATTTTATTACTGCGATATCTTCTAAAATACTCATTGAAATCAAATGATGTAAACGGCAAATTTCTTCTAGATTAAATGCTTGTAATGAATAACGTATTTACTTGGATAAGGATTAATAAAATCTTTATGAAAACACCTTCACAAAAGAATGCTTACTTTTAGAACAAATTTGGTAAGTATAAAAAGGTTATAGTGAGCCAACCTTAAAAGATAGACATATACTGTCGCGGACTTTTTTTTAGAACTTTTAAAGGGGAACAATTCTGCCATACATCATTTTAGCGAAACTTTAACCGTTTCCGCAGCGTACGTAGCGAAAGCTCTCAAAAGGAAAAAAAGACCCCCGATTTTGTAACATTCTTGATTGGTACTCCGCTCGTATTGAGTTTAGCATGATGCTATATAGCCTAAAGCCTTCCTCGATAAGTGGACTATCCAACACAAAAAGAATTTTTCAATTCGTACCAGTAGTTCCTGAGATTAGCGCGTTCAAACAAACAAACAAACAAACAAACTCTTCAGCTTTATAATATTAGTATAGATAAAATATTACAAATCGAATTAAATCATTGTCAGAAATTAAAATTACGAATGTGACGTAATTATTGGCAGATTTTGAGCCACAAAAAGCGTCATATTGACCTTCGCTGAGGAATCGGCCTCATTTCAACCTCCTCTTACACGAGTCACCTATTTTTTGCAACGTCACACGGTAGGGTGTTTACGAAGTCTATTTATTTACGATTTCCCTTTTAAATTGCTGAGTCTGAATATATTTAATTTATATGTTTATTTGTGATGTGGGATTGAGGATCTAGCTAAATATATTTCCACAACAAAATGCTATCGTTTTTAATTCTAAATCCTATATTTTTCCCACCTTGCATAATGCATATTGACAAACGTTTTTGAGGTTATTTTTTGCTTGTTTGCTATAATATACCAACATGTGTTTTACCTACTGACAAAATTATGACCTCATTTTCACGTTACAAGAATTTTTGAGCTGCTTACATGCTAGGCTGCTATGTTTAGCATATAGGTAAAACACATTTTACCTAATGAGAACCTGCAATTATGATTTAATGATTATTGCCCGCATTATTATTTCCAATTAACCCTTTATTCTTAATTAAGAATATTCTAAACTAAATTATAATTAAGAAATAAAAATTAATATTAATAACAAAAATAATATCGCTTTGTGTGATTTTATCAGCAATAACTAAAATTAAACTCGGGGATCACGCGAACGACTGTGTAATCGATTTTATAAAGCTTTTTAAGTACAGGGCTAAGCCGATAGTCGTAATGTACCATAATCATCGTCGTACAAAGTGATAACAATGTAAACTAATGCGCTGATTCCACGTCACTAAATTCAGACGTCCTAATTAGCATAATAAACAGATTTTATATCTAGCAATATCCCGCCAAAAAATACACACAACCTGCAAGCAAATGTGTGAGTGCATATAAGCATGCGTAAATTATTTGGGATTTGGGTTTTTTTTTTGGGGTATTGCTAAAAATAATATTATTAATAAAACTGCATGCTATGGATTTCTGCAAAGTAACGCCTGATTATATTAAATACCTAAACAGTAAGCTAATTAGAATTTATTCAGTCAGAAGCCACACTTCTTTCGATTTAGGATGCCTAATAGGACCCTAACTTCCTAAATGCTATTTTTTCACTTGATTAAATTTAGTTAATGAATAATTTAGGAACTCTGAATTTAGGGAGATGGAATACGCGCTTAATCAATGGACTAGTTAAAAATCATAAAGTTCATTATGATTTTCATTGAGAGAAAACTTCAATCATTAATGATCGATGAGAAAAAATGTTATTTATTACTCAAGTTCCAGATAATCTCGAGACTAGACGGCTTAATATACCAAAAATAAACTCGATCGAGGGGCCGGTACGTCGGAACAAACTAAAATGTACACCGCGATAAAATCTGTAAAAGTTGTTTCCTTTATAATAAACTTGTAAAATTTTCCTTTAAAACAAGCGGTTTCCCGTTCCATAAAATCCTCAACCCCCTTTGGTCCTCCGGTAATCATGCGGCGAAACATAACGCAAGTGTTGTCATCAGGAAATCAAAAAGTATTATATACATCCGAGTCTTCCATTTTCGTGTGCGATTATGTTAGGATAATTTGCCGTTGAAACCTTAAATTACAGCCAAAGTCGTTAAAAATACATTAGAAATAACGTCATATTATTTACGTACTAGCAGAAATAAGTTCCAAAGAAAAGATATAGGAACTTTTATTCAAATCTGGATCCTAATTTAAATAACCTAACCGAGAGCATCATTATTTTGAGTTGTGACTATGACCGGTGACAGATCCGAGAGTTTTGTAGGATCATTTGTTTTCTGACTACTTACTGACATGTACATGGTAACCAAAGACCTAGTACAGGTCGCGCAACGGTTTATGAGCGCTCAGTGAAAGTGGAGGGGATCGTTCGCGCATGTGACCAATAGAAAATAATATATATTACTAACGTACCAATAGCGTGTCGGCAGCCACGTTCGGCATGCGTTCGGCGCATCCATACCACCCGCCCGAGCCCGCTACCGCCAAACACACCCAAATACTGACTTCTGCGCATACCCCCTCTACTTTTGTCGAAAGATCTTAATTCGTTGCGCGACCTATACTAAAGTGCAGTCGCTTATTTTTTAAAAATGCCAGGTGGGACCAGCTTGTAACCCACTTTGGAGGTCGACTACTCGAAAATATCGTCATAAAAATCATGCATAAAAACTCGCCTTCATTTAAAAAATACTATTCGATCACATCCCACACGATGGGCAGGAAAAAAAATTCATCTCCGCTGTATGAGTCACCCCTATTTTATTTAACTCTATGATGCCAAAAATAAAATTTATGCACAATATATAAATGCACCAAATTTAATCCATTTAAATAAATTATAACAGAAGTAACAAGTACTAAGCGGACAGACAAAAAGACAGACAAGTGGACAGAGCGAAACTAGGGCTTATTTATCCTAGTAGTAGTAAAAAAGCTGATACTTATATAAGTTTCTTGATGACAAATGGATAATGCTGTAGTCAATATATTATATTTTATGTTTTATATTTTAGAACAACTACACTTTTTGTTATCATTGTGTCGTCGAACCTAAGATTTTATGAATATCTATAGGTCTTGGCAATAGTAGACGCTATTTGTATGCCGTTGTGAAACGTTTTATATGGCCGTCATATAGTTCAAACACAATTGGATTTTGTAAATGTAAGATTTAAATATTGTAGTTTACGGTGAATAAAGATTTAAAACAAACGGGTAATAATATTAATTCTTTTGCCTTTTAGTATCGTTTAGTTAACGTAATAGGTATATTATTAAAATTTTTATAATGTTTAAAATGAAAAATTTTAAGTGTGTAAGGGAAAATACTTCGATTGCAGAATAATTTTCTAAAGTCAACTGAAGTCATATTATGTCTACGCCGTAGCAGCTGGTACGTCAAATACTTATATGAACGCAACTTAGATCTAACATTTAACTAAATACCAATCGCCTAAAAATCCTAATGTTCCTTATATCGAGAAGGAAGAGAACGGGGAGACCCGAGACAGAGATCTATATAATATCGATCGAGATAATAATGAGAACGAAAACTATGAATGAATGAATATTCTTTACTGCGTTCACACTATATAAGAAAGAAACTTAAAATTACGAATAACTTAACTATTCAGTGCAAACACAAAGGGCGGCTATAAAGCAATGCAGAATGCAGCAATTATTTCCAAGCAACCCACACGCAGGAAACTATTGAAATAGGGACCATCCACATATTACGTCACGCAAAATTTAGACTTTTTGAACCCCTAATATGTCACGCCTTTTAGTATCCCTGTACCTATACTTGTACTGTCACATTTAGTATGAAACCCCCTCCCCTTTAAGTGACGTAATATGTGGATGGACCCTTATAAAAAACAGTCAAAGCGCGCAATGTGCAAAATCAAATAATAACTATATATCTACATTCTACAATTCATGTCATAAAAATAGGGCTACCTAGTGTCGAATATCAAATTTTACAAATTAAATTGTTAAATAGAGAGACAAAATATGTTTAAAAATAAGCAAATGATAAATGTTGCCCATCTCTTTCGCGCAAAATGATTTCTGATGTAACAATCTGCTACTACCATAAATTGCTTAACAAATGTATGGCGGTGGCACATCATGACGTCACAGGCCGATATATCGCTCCCTTTCTTATTGTAAATTTAAATTATTGGTTTCGTTGTGACTTTTAAGATTAACTACGGGTTTGAGATTGTTATTGTCACGTTGTCTAACATTGAATAAACGAAAATATATTTTTGTCGACATGTCCATTATTATTTAAAAATCAAAACATCCAAAATAGTATATGAAGGACAGCATGATGACAGTAATTATTTCGATTTTTTAATAACATCGCCTTGTGCTCATATAATGTCGCCGAACCGAAATATAATTTGGCCCACACAAATATTCCCCATTGTGCGCCGATATTAGTAACAGACAATGCGCTTTTGTTCTGTTTTGTTTTAAACAAAATAACTGCGAATACTCATTTGTTAATGGCCTCTATATTAGTGAAAAATTAAACGTTTGATCCTTAGAGTTAAAGGGACCGTAGACCTTAGTATTTGATATAAATTCCAGCTTGATAACTCCACGCGGAAACTCCAGACATTCGGAATTTCGGACGGACAACAAAGTGATCCTATAAGGGTTTCGTTTTTTCCTTTCGAGGTACGGAACCCTAAAAATAACGGTGACTTAATTTTTTTTAATTTTGCTTACGTGGGAGACATGCTACGACTCGACCGGGTAAATATCACGGCCTCACAGAAAACCGGCGTGAAATAACGCTTGTGTCGTGTTTCGCCGAGTGAGTGAGGTTACCGGAGGCCCAAGAGAGGATTGGGGATTATTAGGGACTGGGAACGCAAGTCGCAACACCAGAGAAGTTACAAGAGTTATTCTCTGGTGTTGCGAGTGTCCATGGAAGGCGGTAATCGCCTACCATCAGGCGATCCGTCTGCTCGTTTTCAGTTTAATTTCGTAAAAAAAAAATGTAACTTCAATTGCACGAAAGCATCATTTTAATTAGATATCGCAGTCACTTTCCACATGTGCTCTAACTATTCAAATACTTTCAAATCTTCACACGTGTATCAAACATGTAGTAGCAAAAAAGCATGTGGCAAAAATGGTTGCCTGGAAGGAAACTGCTTCAGCAGTAAGGCCGCCATTTGGACTTTTTAATTAGTATTACTTATTATTTTTTTCTGTATTGAACTTATTTAGTTCGAATAAATAATTTTTATTATTATTATTATAAACACGGTTCCGTTTAATCACAAATCAAGCTATTTTCCTAGATAACCTTACATAACCTCGACCTTACAAATAACCAGGCGAACATAAACCAGTAAGCGATAACCAAAAGCCTACAACAGGGTCATTCCCGCCGACCCATTTTCTTACTTAATTTCAACCAATCGATACTGCCAAGGCTTACAAGCTTTTTCCATTACACATTTATACGTGACGTTTAAAAGGATTCCTGCTTTGAATTATTCATTAGTGAGCAAATAGTTTTGTAAATACTTTATAATTAAAATCATTAATACATACCTCATTAGTACATTATATATTATGTATAGTACATTATATATGAATAATATAAAAGTATAAAATAATTAGTAACCCTTAATAGTTTGTTCTTTTTAGGATGTCAAATTCAGGTCGAAGCCAAGGTTTCCATACAAAACACTCATGTCCCACACATGTGCTGAACCATTCAGATCCTGAATATGTCAGTTCGATCTGCTCGTTTTCAGTTTAATTTCGTAAAAAAAAAAATGTAACTTCAATTGCACGAAAGCATCATTTTAATTAGATATCGCAGTCACTTTCCACATGTGCTCTAACTATTCAAATACTTTCAAATCTTCACACGTGTATCAAACATGTAGTAGCAAAAAAGCATGTGGCAAAAATGGTTGCCTGGAAGGAAACTGCTTCAGCAGTAAGGCCGCCATTTGGACTTTTTAATTAGTATTACTTATTATTTTTTTCTGTATTGAACTTATTTAGTTCGAATAAATAATTTTTATTATTATTATTATAAACACGGTTCCGTTTAATCACAAATCAAGCTATTTTCCTAGATAACCTTACATAACCTCGACCTTACAAATAACCAGGCGAACATAAACCAGTAAGCGATAACCAAAAGCCTACAACAGGGTCATTCCCGCCGACCCATTTTCTTACTTAATTTCAACCAATCGATACTGCCAAGGCTTACAAGCTTTTTCCATTACACATTTATACGTGACGTTTAAAAGGATTCCTGCTTTGAATTATTCATTAGTGAGCAAATAGTTTTGTAAATACTTTATAATTAAAATCATTAATACATACCTCATTAGTACATTATATATTATGTATAGTACATTATATATGAATAATATAAAAGTATAAAATAATTAGTAACCCTTAATAGTTTGTTCTTTTTAGGATGTCAAATTCAGGTCGAAGCCAAGGTTTCCATACAAAACACTCATGTCCCACACATGTGCTGAACCATTCAGATCCTGAATATGTCAGTTCGATCTGACACTTACATACAATTTCGTGATATTTCACTGAATTGACGTAATTAAAGGATATCAGATTAAGTACGCGTGTGGTTAACAGGCTAAACTTTTGCATACAAAAATCAGTATGATATTAGATTTTAGTGTCCACGATGCGTAAAGAAATGAGTAACTTTTCAAAATGTCGCACTGATTTCTACAATTCTAATGATTTTATAGACAATAGGAGAGAAGCAACGTTTTAAATTAATATTCAATTTGAATTTAATGACTGGTTTTAATTAGTGAAATGCCTCGAAGTAATTTAATATAGACTTATGAAACTATCGGTAATAGCTTTAGTTCCAAAGTCTAGACGGGGAAAAATTTAATGAAAGTACTCCGAGGTGCTTAGAGCCTAGCGATAGGATCTTAACCGGTCAACGCCTCGTGTGGCCACTTTTACCCCTTCACGACCTTACCTGTGGACTAATTTGCTTATTTTCCTCATATTATGTAGCTAGTGTACCTACTTTATGGATTTGTTATGTTATGAATGTTGCTTTGACTAACATTATATTTTAATACTAGCCTTTGCCCGCGACTTCGTCCGCGTGGAGTTCGGTTTCCATACAAAAATTTAACCCCGTTTTCACTCCCTTAGGGGTCGAATTTTTAAAAATACTTCCTTAGTGGATGCCTACGTCATTACACCTATCTGTATGCAAATTTCAGCAAAATCCGTTCAGTAGTTTCGGCTGTGCTATATATTTAAAGATGTTGATGTTAATATTTTCTTCTTATCTATCATTTTGTGTATCCTTTTCAGCGCAAATATAGGGCAATGCAGGGATTAATTAAGCTATAGGAATAAGGACATTATCAACATTATAACTTACACTAGCACAATAAATTTACCAAATATTTTGATCAATGTGGCTAGTTCGAAGTTAGTTCGAAATATAATACATAGAACTGAACGTGTTGGATCCGTTTGCATGAATGTCAGTCGAATTCTCAAAAACTACATTTAACTTAGTTTTTATCTCTGTTTCCGCTTGGCAGTAAGACAAGGACAGCATTTGACTTAAAAGCGCCTTAATTTAATTTTTAGGTATTCGAACGTATATAGCAAAATTTTTTTGGCTACATAAACATAAATACAACACATTTATTCTGAAACCCAATTCTCGTAATTAACTTTCATTTAACTTTTTTTGTATTTCTAGATATTGCCCGTGACTTCGTGCGTGCAAAAGGAAATCTCACAGGAACCGTACATTTTGCCGCAATAAAAAGTAGCCTATGTCCTTCCCAGTGGTCTACTATATATCTGTGCCAAATTTCATCAAAATCGGTTCAGTAATTTCGGAGCCTATTCAATGCAAACAAACAAACTTTTCCTCTTTATTATATTTGTATAGACAAATTAATCGTCTTGTGATATCATAAAGTGATTTTTTATGTTTAGGCCAATCGAAAGGATTTGACGTTGGTTTGACATTTATGAGAATACCGTTTTACAGTTCTATGTTAGAATATCGGGAGAGAGCCTCTAGTCAAGATGCATTCGATAATTTCGACGGCGAACTTCGAAATCAAAAATGTATAGGATTTGACATAAGTCATCGTTACGTGACATGTCGTTTGCGATGCCTTATGTCAAATCCTATTCATTTTATTTTCGAACTTCGCTATCGAAACTATCGAATACATCTTAAGTAGAGCCCTGGATCGTCACTGTATCATTGCAGTATTTAATTAGCAGACGTTCAATAATTTGTAAGTTTTAATTAACAAACTTAATATTCATCGCACGTTCCAAGTCTTAATTTTATTCAACTTATATATCTGATTCAATTAAGATTGGCAAATCAGCTATTGATTTTGCCAAGTATTAGTAATTAATATAAGCCGTTATTTCACGAGTAATACCTAGTTTCTACAATTTTTGTTGGTACTTTATCTATATTATATTCGATAACTTTTTTTAGTGCATAACTGATATCACGTTTGCATCATCCAAACAAAAGCGATATTTAATAGATGAACTGCTGACAAAAATCTCAAAACCGGGCATAAGTGGTCACCCTAGTAAGGATAGAGTCAGACCTATGTTACTAGTCTAAAGACTTTAGGTATATTTTGTAGATAATTTTTAATCTCTGTTTCTGCTTGACAGATAGACAAGGACAGCATTTTACATAAGAACCCCTTAATTCGACTTAAGCGTTGTAGGTGCGGTCTGTAAAATATGAGTTTATAAAATGGCGTAAAATTTTAAAGTCGAAAGCAAATTTTAAAATTAAAGAGGTAAATTATATTATTATACAAGCTGCGTGGTTTATGAGCTTATATATTCCTTATAACGGATCTTTTACTATATTGTACTAGGTTTTTCCCGGGGCTTCGCCCGCGTAATATAATATCCCACGGGAATACTGTTATTTTTCGGAATAAAAAGTAGCCTATGCTTTAATCCAGAGCCTAAAGTACCATACCAAATTTCATCGAAGCACGTTCAGTAGTTCTGCGTGAAAGAGTAACAAACATCCATCCATCTATCCATCCTCACAAACTTTCACATTTATAATAGTAGTAGGATAAAAAACTATCACAGCCACTAGCAAGTATTCGAGGTGAGATCGTTGCGTTTCACATTGTTCCAATTTTAAATCAAATTATGACAGTTGAGTTTTTTTTTCTTCTTTTTTGGCACTGAAATACAGTTGAACTTGGCAAATTCATTTACTTAGTCTGTGGTCGTCCACCATTGCCATAATAGTAGTAGGTACATAAACTGAAACATGAAGCGCTCCCGGCAGGCGGCGCTGGGGTCGCGTCATTGATCGCGGCCGTCGGAAGTAGTACAACCAGTTACGTAACGCCATTCACTCGGCCACAGTAATGGATCTGTAATCTTTAGTTCAGCAAAACAGCTCTTTTTGTTAGAATTTCAAATGGAACATGGCAAGATTTGTAATCTTTAGTTCCGCTTTTTAATCTTTCTACATTAGGGGTTTTTGTTTTTTGTGGTAGGCATCATGTAGGCTGACTATATGTTTGTTCAGAAAGTGTATAAAAATATAAATTTTTAGTAAAAGTTTTTGACTTTGACTATGGAATCAGGAACATTAATAGTTTTTTATTCGCTTTTCGAAATGTACATAATAAGCTGGGAAATATTGTCTTTGCAATGGCATATCTACGATCAACCGTTGACGTTTAGTCATCACAAAAGTGAGATCGTTGGAGAGCATTGAAAACGCTCTATACAGAAAATGTATGAAGATACATAAAAACTTAGGCCTTTTCATCCGTTATTGGATGATTTATACATACTCTCTGAACGAAGTAACCACTCTTGAAATACTGTAGTGCCAGGGACAGTCGGTTTTTAAATGTCGTATGGTTGCCCAAGTACATACGGTATTCTCATATCATAGTCAGCTTAGTCCAGAGAAATGACTGGTCAATACGTCGTACATCGTGTGGAAACCTTTGTCCTTTTTAGTTCTGTACCTTTTTAATTTAGTAACTGAATACTGTACTTTTCCGTACCTCGAAAAGGAAAAAAAGGAACAAAAACAGAACGCTTATAGGATCACTTTGTTGTCCGTCCGCCTGTCTGTTAAGACCCTTTTTCTCAGGAACGCGTAGAGGTATCAAGCTGGAATTTATATTTAAGTATACTGTCCTTTGAAGCTGTGCAAAATCAAACTTCTAAGCCACCCCAATCAAAAGATACAGCCGTTTATGCCACACATTTCCGCAAATATTCGACACTCGAATCAAAATCTACAGGGTACTCAGAATCTTGAAATTTGGTACGAAGCAACGTAAATTTTTAGTTGACTTTCAGAAAATTCTTTTTTGAGATTTAAAACAAATGCTTGTTCTCTATTATGAATCAAAATTTTATATGCCTAGAAAATAATTTTCAATTAAAAATAAATTAAGTACGGTCATTCAGGGTAACTTTGAATCACGAGGGTAACTTTGACAGTTTGTTCACAAAATTCTTTTCTATTGTTTTATGTGAGAATCAAATTAGTGCTTAAAATTTAATAACAATTCGTGTACGTAACATACTTCGTAAACGAAATCTAAAAAAAAGCAGCTGTCAAAAGAAGATAATATCAAAAACTTTTGTTTTTAACCGCGCGCAACATAATGGGTAAAAATCAGTGCAAAACTTTTAAAAAAAATCTCGTTAACTTTGCTGCTATCAAGGTATATAAAAACATAATGCAATGTAATAACTTTATTGTTTTTTTGACTTGTCTATGACCCTACTACATCAATATTTGATAAAAACATAAACTAATGTTATCCTGAAGCTGTAAAATAATTAAAAGTTAGTCTGTGTCAAAGTTACCCAAGTTAGGTGGTAACTTTGACACACGACAAAATTGCCAGTTTTTAATATAATTAGTCATTTTTAAAGACGTTTTATAACTTTATAGCATGAAAACCAACCTGAGAGCACAGATTAACTAAACTCTTTTGACTAATTCTTAACATAGTAAAAGTTTGTTTCAAAAATATGTCGATGATGATTCAAAGTTACCCTGATTGACTGTACGTAGTTTACGCACGTAATTAAAATGTTAGCCTACTTTCACTACATGCCTCTACGAACTGCGCTACGTCGTAGCACTCGTAGCATAAACGATTTTACAACAACTCAGATTTTTAGGTATAAAAAACGTATAAACGTCTTTAGGCGCGTTGTGCATTTTATGCTGACACCGATGTGATGACCGGTAGGTCGGGCGGGCGGGTCGCGCGTCACACGCTTGCCTGTGCTCTTTTGTTTTCTCTTCTGTCGGTACTCCCTGAGTGCCAAATACCAATGTTTCTTTATCGCAATAAAATTATTAAGTCACATAGAAAACTGTGTTTTACTCTGTTTTTCGATGTATATGAATATCACATCGAAAAACAAACTAATAGTCAAACATTAATTGTTATGTTGATTTTGAGTTTCATACGAGGTACTTAAAAAGTTGAATCAAACTCAAAAAGTAGGTATATTTTTATTTTTTTTTAATTTCCATATAAGTAATTTAATAACACTTATATACTTGTCCGACATAATGCCTACCACCGGTTCGAAAAGGCCCGTTGAGAAGAACCGATGCTACAAACTCACACGCACCTTCTATCGAGCAATCAGAGCTATCATCAAATAAAGAAAACCAATTGCGAAACAATAGAACGCTACACGCTCTTCATATAATTACGACGGGAGCCGACGTAGCACAAGCGACGTAGCGCAAGCGACATGTACCAGCGTAGCGCTCGCTACAAATCACTACAATTGCTCACAACGATGCATTCAACATCCTTTGTTGCACTGGCAATAGAAGTAATGAAAACCTAGTTTAGTTAAAATTTTCGCATCATTGTGAATTGAAATTCTATGAAACGAGAAGACACACAGGTCAACACATACTACTTGTTGGGCGTTGTTATTTGTGATGATAGTGAGAATTAAACGTAGCCTAAGTTAATCTTTATAAAGTCAGCTATCTGTCAGTGAAATTCCCGTCAAAAGTAGTCCAGCTGTTTCAAAGATTAGCTGGAATGACCTATCATCATGTATTTACAATTTGGTCTACTGGATGATGTTTATCCAGTAGACCAAATTGTAAATCTAAAGCATTCTCCAATTCATTTGAACACACACAAAAAATGTTATTTAAATCGGTCCAGCCGTTTAGAAGGAGTTCAATTACAAACACACGCACAGAATATTTTTATATATAATAATAATAAAATACATGCTGATATTCTATTTACATAATTATCAATACTCATTACTCAGGCTATCATTAGTAATGAAGCAATAATGAATCCCCATTAAATATTATAACGAAGAGAAAATAATGATGGAGGAATTAATTAATTCGCAGACAATCCAATTCCCCGTATCTTGGCATCTGCCAGTCATGACGTTTTTAATCTTATTCAGATGAATGGCTGATCATGACAACGATCTTCTTTATACCTATTTTATTTTACTTATTTCCTTTCTTTTAAAGATATAGGACGTTAAATTATTTTTGTATTTTTATTATTTTATTCGTACTATTATAAATGTGAAGTTTTGTGAGGATGAATGAAAAAACTAGTGAACGGATTTGGATGAAATTCGGTATAGTAATTTAAGCCCTGGATTTAAACATAAGCTACATTTTATCTCGAAATAGTAGTGTTCTTGTTGCATACTTTAATTACGCAGGCGGAGCCGCGGGAAATATAGCTAGTTAAAATAATATAAAAGCTTCCCACACTGATTCGGTAACGGTGGCCGGTTTTATTGAAACCAGGCCATGCAGGAGTTATTTTATAACGCCCAAGTGTGTGCGCAGTACCCAAGAAAAGAGAGTCTATCTATTCACTCTCTGAACCCAGTGGGACGGATGACCGAGACGACTGGCGAAAGTTCAGGCTCAATACCAAATTGTTTACATGCCCATCCGACGCATGGATCATCTTTCTTGTCAGACAATCAGGTAATCAGCCTGCATTGTCCTATCCAAACTAAAAAAACAACATTTTTGTTGTTCCAACGCGGGAATCGAGCACTAAACTACTAGACCACGGAAGCTGTTATTTTCGATTTTTGATTCGTTACTCTTTTACGTAAAGACTACGTAGAGAACGGATTTTGATGAAACTTGGTATGATAGTAATTTGAGCTCTGGATTGACATAAGGGCTACTTTTTATCCCGAATGTATAGTTGTTCCCATGTGATGCTGTAGTTACGCGGGCGGAGCCGCGGGTAAAAGCTAGTTGAAAATATTTGAAATGGAAGCCATAACTGGAAAATCTGGAAAGTTCAGTTAAAACAGTTTCGGTGGGAAGTATTTTGCTAATTGCGATGTTTCGAGTGTTTGTTCAACTTCTGAGTTTCAATTTACTGCTTGAACTGGGCAGGTAATATAGGATATAAAAACTTCCTCCTTTTCTGACTCACGGCAATTGTTTTGGATTTTAAACGGGATACCACACAGTTGCAGACGAGTTGCAGTGGTGTGCAAGTACCCACGCATTGCATGACATTTTGTCTAGAAGCTATGAGTATATGTGTCACCGTAAAATTGTAAAAACCGTTAGATTGTAATATTACTAGAGATATTGTAGTATAATAAGTCGACAGATTGTCAAATAAAAAATTATTTTATCAAAAGTCAATATTTTCAAAGGTACAGCGATTTATATAAAACATTTTAAAAACGCTCCATACTAAAGTCGACCTACAAATGACGTCACTTGTAGGTTATAGTATATGAAGTATATGGCCGCAGGAATATATTTGTAAATATCTCCGATATTTGTGCGTTTAAGTTCATACTTACCATAATGAATGTTTTTGTATATGATGTGAGTAAACTAATGATGTAGGTTTTGTTCACCAATTTCGCAAAAAAAAAATTTTTTTTTGGTATAAAGACTCGCGAAATTTTGTACCTATACAAATCGCTGTACCTTTGAAAATATTGACTTTTGATATACGGTTTCTTCTGAGAAGTTACTCATATTTAAGAGTACTATTCATTTATGCAATAAAAAAAAATCAGTCCGCTTGCCTATTAGTAAAATGAAAAAGAAAACAAATATGGCGGCGCGGGGCACTTGCCGTTTAAGGGCCCTATACGGCAATCGAGGGTCGGGAATATAAGAGAATTATACAGAAAAAGATACTCCACAACCTTGAAAAAAATCACACGGCTAGTTAATGAATGTTACTAGCCGCTGAAACATTCGAATTTAAGATAATATTTATGGATAAGTGTAAAAAAAAATCTGAATATCACTGAAAACGTGTAAATCGCACTCCCGTATTATAATAACTAAGTCGTAATTATCAAGAATTATTAAACTAATTTTATCAAATAATAAAGTTAAAACTATAAAGAAGTAGATGAAATCTTTATTTCTTAGTAAATATATTCTTATTTTGTGTTAAGAAATCATAAACTTGCCCAATTTTTTCGCTCAAATTCTTCATACAAATTACTATGAACTGGCGAGTTTCCACAAATACATGTGCGAGCGCCCGCTGCGGTCAGTACGCCACGCAACTCCGAGGAGAGAGCACGTCGTTTTACGCCGCATCCACAGATCGCGATCGAACCACAGTATAATTAATAATAGTAGGTACATTTGTTCTGTTGAGCAAGTAAATATTTCTTTTGGAACGAAGTTCCTTATGGCGCGTTGCAAAAGGGAGACGGAAAAAATTAAGACCAAAAGTTGTAACGACACTTTTTGCCATAGTTGTAAGCCGTGCGGTGTGTTTCTCTGTCTCTCTCTCTCTCTCTCTCTCATCATCAATCAACCAAACCCAACAACCCTCCACACCAAAAACCCCACCCCCTATACAATGTAACCCCCCTCCCCCTCTAAATTTTTTTGACCTTACCAATAGCCTTCCCACGAAACCTCCCCCCATCCCCCCACCCCCCAAAAATTCCCCGCGAGGCATATCTCAGTCAACTGGACCCCTAGACCCCTCGAGTCAGGTATCATTGGAATCGCGAGAACGAGCCCTATAATTTGGCTTAATCAGATCCCCTAAATTCCCAACGGGACCCGGGATATACCTCAAAAACCTCAAGAACCCCCCTCCCCCTCTCAAAAAATTTTGACCCCTCCAATAGCCTTCTCACGAAACCTTCCCCCCTCCCCCCCTCCCCCTCCCCCCAAAATCCCCTCGAGGCATATCTCAGTCATCTGGACCCCTAGACCCCCCGAGTGAGGTATCATTGGAATCGGGAGAACGAGCCCTATAATTTGGCTCCATCAGATTCCCTAAATACCTCAAAAACGTCAAGACACCCCCCCCCCCCTCAAAAATTTTTTTTGACCCCTCCAATAGCCTTCTCACGAAACCTTTCGAAAATTGTTTTTGGACTTGTGGAATGGATTTCGATCAGGACTAGTGACTCGACTTAAACTCGCGACAGGTCAACAGGACAGAACAGGACAGGAAAATGCGGTCGGCGTTGTGCACTAAGCATGTGTCGTTCGTTCAATTTCCGCGAACCAGTTTTGAGGTTTTTAGGGCCATTTTGAAATTTAACGTATGGTGAAAACACTATTGAGAAAAAAAGTGTCTCCAGTTAAATGGCCCCACTTTTGAGATTTTTGGGGCCATTTTGAAATATGACGTATGGTGAAAACACTATGGAGAAAAGAGTGTCTCCAGTTAAATGGCCCTACTTTTAAGATTTTTGGGGCCATTTTGAAATTGAAAATACTATGTAGAAAAACGTGTCTCCAGTTAAATGGCCCCACTTTTGAGATTTTTGGGGCCATTTTGAAATTTGACGTATGGTGAATGGGGCCATTTTGAAATTGAAAATACTATGGAGGTGTCTCCAGTTAAATGGCCCCACTTTTGAATTTTAGGGCCATTTTGAAATTTGACGTATAGTGAAAACACTATGAAGAAAAAAGTGTCTCAGGTTAAATGGCCCCACTTTTGAGATTTTTGGGGCCATTTTGAAATTTGGCTCTCGAAGTCTTTGGGGTATTGGTGACGACTATTGGTCTGGTCAAAAAATGTATGGTGTTGGGTTGGGACACTTCGTCGATGGTACCTGAAGGTTTACCGGTTCTGCTAAGGAGCAGCAGGCTTAGCATGCACATCGCAGAAACATCGGAGAGTCTACAAAATGAGAGATTGAAGAAACATTAATACCATTTGTAGCAAAATAGGTCTTATTGTAAGGCAGCAAGGTCGATGCATTGTCGTTTGGAAACAATCTTTCTTTTCTTCCCGAATTTTCTCTTTCTTTTCTCACAGAAGATTTTAAAACTAGATAATATGTCTGTTTAGAAATGTTGATTTCTATTGGCAACCTTGTCGCCAAGGATTAAGAACTATTTTGCAACTCACTATTTGGATAAAATATTTCTTCCTTAAATTTATTTCTTCGGATCGCCATGCTAAGCCCGCTGGCTGGTGTTCTTGAAAATTATTATACGAGGTGTGTGCAGGCGTGCGGAATTGCGGATTTAAACCGAAACGCGGCACGTTTGTATGCAGATGGTTTACTGTTCTTTATACTGTGGCGCGAGGCTCGATCGTTGTGAGAGTAGCGCTAAAAACCTAAACTTCGCGCGGCGCGTCTCCGAATACGGTCCTTAACCCAATCGGCACGGTAAATATTACAACATAACGCAAAATAACGTGTAAATTGTAAGAAGAAATTTTTATTTGACAATCTGTCGACTTATTACAATATCCCTCGTAATATTACAATCTATCGGTTTTTGCAATTTTACGGTGATATAAGTATTACGCACGTAGATTTATGGGCGTAATTCGCATTTCTGGACAAGGCCTTATAACGGTTACCACGACAACAATGTACGCGTCATCCAGCCCCGGATCTATGTGGCAACTGGGGGCACTTGCCCCGGGCGGCAGTTTCATGGGGACGCCATACGGCCAAATCATTGAGACGAGAATTCGAAATATCAAACAAATATCAAATATTCTCGAGAGTGGCGTATATCAAGTTTTTTCACCGGTTCGAAAATGTCGTAGATCTGCCACTGGCGTCATCACACGAATTATAACACTTATAACAGCCTCCGTGGTATAATGGTTAGAGCATTGGCTCTCGTCGCTCGAGGTCGTGGGTTCGATTCCGGCATTGGAACAACAAAAAAAAATTGTTTCCAAGTTTGGTTAGGACAATACAGGCTGATCACCTGATTGACTGACAAGATAGATGATCCATGCGTCGGATGGGCATGTAAAAAGTCAGACCTGCGCCTGATCTCTCGTCAGTCGTGTCGGTTATCCGTCCCACTGATTATGAGAGTAAAGGAAGAGAGAGTGCTCTAGTGTATTGCGCACACACTTGGGCACTATAAAATTACTCCTGCGTAACTGGCCTGGTTTCAATGAAACCAGCCACCGTCACCGAGATCGGTGTGGGGAGTTATTATTATGTTATTATTATAACACTTATGGCATTGCACAATCTACTGATAAGTGTTAGATAGTTTATTTGCATGTTTAGTGACTGTGTCAGCAATGAGAGCTCCGTGGCCTAGTGGGTAGACCATTTGGTTCGCACTCGAGAGAGTGCAGGTTCGAATCCCAGGTTGTGGCGTGTACCAATGAGACTTTTTCAGATCTCAAGTACATTATACGGACGCTCTAACGGTGAAGGAAAACATCGTGAGGAAACCCGCACATAGTTGGCTCCAGACGTATTGACCAGTTCATTCCTCTGGACTAGGCTGACTATGTTGTGAGAATGCCGTATGTGCTTGGGCAACCATACGACATTTAGAAAAACCAACTCTCCCAGGCATTACAGTATTTCAAGAGTGGTTAATTCGCTCGGAGAATACTGTATAAATCATCCATTAACGGATGTAAAGGTCTAAGTTTAGTCTCTGTCGCTCGATATACATATATAGTAAGCGACAAAACCTCCGAATAAGCTATCCGAAACATAGGTATTTGAGATTTCGAAACAACCCCTTACTATTGTAATAATATTTTCATTTCTCATACTCGGAAAGTAGTGTTGTTTTGATCTGATTATTGGGTGGAAAACGCTACTTTCCTTTCATAGGGAGGGAAAAACTCATACAAATTCATTACAAATTCATTGCGGCCCTCGGGCCGGAATGAATTTATATATATCTTCAAAACTTCAAAAATAGAACTGCTGTCAGCTGTGAAGTTTTATGTAAAAAAAACTATTAAAAATGATATAACTTTCTAAACAGCCAGTGTGAATTTAGCGCAAACTTCTTTGAGCGGAATAAGCCGCGAGTGCCGCGGCGAGCGGCAAGTTCCATATTTAAAAATTAAAAAGTTAACACAAATTGCCGGGATACTAAATTACTAATATATTATCATCAATAAATAGTTTAGATAAACAACTAGTTTTATTTTACTCATATTCTAAATGAAAAGTAGAGTGTATGCCACGGGTAAAAGAATGAATTCCTACTCGGACTATAGCCGCCCTCGCTGCGCTCGGGCATCTAACTACCTCGGGAATTGATTCCTTTCAACCCTAGGCTAACAATCTACTACTTATTTCAACAACAATGATCAATGAGAATCAATAAAATTATTTCAATATTTGTGTACTCATCTTGCGATAGCTCATTAACTTTATCAACTACTAGATGTTGCACGCGACTTCGTGCGCGCAAAAGAAAATTCCGCAGTAACCGTACATTTGCCGCAATAAAAAAAAAGCTTATATCCTTCCCCGTGGTCTAATTTATATCTGTATCAAATTTCAACAAAATCGGTCCAGTAGTTTCGGAGCCTATTCAATGCAAACAAACAAACAAACTTTTCCTCTTTATTAAATTAGTATAGGAGTATAGATAAACGATCTCATTCAGAACTCAGATCTGAGTATCTATCTATCCCTGACCTTTTATGACGTCACGAGCTGGTGTGAAACGATCGCACGTTCGCATTACAATATTAAGTTAGGATTAGGATTACTCGCGGGTTATATATAGTCTCTTAGAATTCCAATCTGCTTACGCGTACAGACATTTTTAACCTTTCAAATATGTTTTTATACCGCTATGAAATTAGATTAGCTGGGATATTTTTAACCGTCATATGTTTTATGTTCGAGTGGCACATTGTGAGGAAATCCCTCACTGTATGCGTGTCGTAATCGTGTGTCATTTACTAATTTGTTTACATAATATACTGTTTGAAATGTTTGGAGAATATTATTATGATTGTTACCAAAGATTCCGAAACTCAAGAGAGGCTATGACGTACATTTGACGGAAAAAAATTCATAAAAGCATTAGTTACGCCATCTTGGTTTTCACCATATTTCTAACGTCAGCCATCTCGTTTTCATCATACTCTAAATATCAAAATGGTCCCAAAAATCTCAAAAGTGGAGACATTTAACTGGAGACACTTTTTGCCTCAACATGCCTCGTCTCTATTATATAATATGTCTATGATTGTAACTTTCAACACCTAAGATTTTTGAGGTTTGGACTGCGTAACAAACTGTCGTGCTAAAAACGACTAACGACCCGTTTCAATAACCTATCTATCTATAATTATTTGTTAAAAACGTCATCATTCAATCATTTGCCGGTTTTTTTACCTACTTGGACTACCGGCTTTTTACGTAAAACGTTAAATTAGTTTTCTTATTTCCCTTAAAGTGTAAGTCACCTCGATATCTCATAAACCAAAGGTTTGTGGTAATAATAATATCTATGGAGATTGGAGGGTTTGCACCATGTCTATCTGGCCTTGTGTTAAGTATCCGAAGAACTTGTGTTACGGGGACCAGGCAACGCAACGGGATGTGAATTTAATATTTTTTTTTCAAGGTAATCATTTATTTAATAGGTTGGGGAAAAAGTCTTTTCGCATTATAGTATGTATGAACTTGTCATAAAATATCTTGGGCTATACCAATTGTATCTGGCTGATTTTGGTATCATTAAAAAGTTTTAATTTTACAGAAGACAATTCCAAATTCAAATTAGGTAAATTTGAGAATTTCATTTGTTTTTCTTATTGTTAAAATGAGTGATTCTTATGAAGAATTTCGATACATTTTAAAATTTTATTACAAAAAAGGTAAAAATGCAACACAAGCCGGGAAAAAAATTTGTGATGTTTATGGACCTAATGCAGTATCTGTGAGAGTAGCGCAAATTTGGTTTAAGCGTTTTCAATCCGGAAATTTTGATATCAAAGATGCACGTCGCTCTGGTCGCCCTGTAACGGACAAAACTGTTGCCATTTTTGAAAAAGTGGAGCAAGATCGGCATATTAGTAGTTACGATGTAGCTGAAGAACTGGGGATTGACCACAAAACGGTTTTGGCGCATTTGAAAAAAGCTGGGTACACAAAAAAGCTCGATATTTGGGTGCCTCATGAGCTCACTGAAAGAAACCTAATGAACCGTGTACTCATTTGTGATTCTTTATTACGACGTAATGAAACCGAACCATTTTTGAAGAAGCTGATAACTGGTGATGAAAAGTGGATCACGTACGACAAGAACGTGCGAAAAAGATCGTGGTCAAAGGCCGGTCAGGCTTCACAGACTGTGGCGAAACCCGGGTTAACTCGCAACAAGGTGATGCTGTGTGTGTGGTGGGATTGGAAGGGCATTATTCATTATGAGCTGTTACCGCCAGGCAGGACCATCAATTCTGAACTGTACTGCGAACAATTGATGAGATTAAAGCAAGAAGTTGAGAGAAAGCGGCCGGAATTAATCAACAGAAGGGGTGTGGTTTTTCACCATGATAACGCTAGACCTCACACATCTTTAGCCACTCAGAAAAAATTACGGGAGTTTGGCTGGGAGGTGTTAATGCATCCGCCGTATAGTCCTGACCTTGCACCTTCAGATTTCCACCTGTTTCGGTCGATGCAGAATTCCTTAGGCAGTGTCAGGTTGACATCACAAGAGGACTGCCAAAACCACTTGTCGCAGTTTTTTCATCAGAAGCCCCAAAAATTTTATAGCAATGGGATCATGTACCTACCAACAAGATGGCAAAAACTTTAGTCACTTGTGAATAAACTTTATAAAAAAACCTTTTGAATTTTTATATAAAATGCGAAGAAACTTTTTCCCCAACCTAATATTAAGCTCTATAATAAGTATATAGGTCTAAAATATCACAATAAAAAAACTTAAAAAGAAAACTAATATTACAAGAAAATTAAAATGGTTACAAATAAAAAATAAAAAATTAAAAAATAAGAGAGTAAAAAACAAAAAGTTTTAATTTTATATTATACATATTATATATTATAAATATTTTTAATATACATCCATGACTCAGGAACATTTAAATTTTTTTTGTGCCATCGGCAGGATTCAAGCCGACCTACGACTTGAGCGACGACGCGGTAACCAGCCAGCCGCAGAGGTCGTGAAAATATTTATGTATTAAAAAAAACTAAATAATCTTAAATTGTTCCAGTATACTTATTACTTTCCAAACCTAGATATCTAGAAATAACGCTCTGAAATAAAGTTGGAAACGTATTTTGTAGGGCCCGCAGACGGTCTAATATTATAGCGGCTCCGAAAATATCCGCGGCACAAATGTAAAATCAATACCTACTCCACAATACGATGCCCCAATATGTTCAGACTCGATCAAATGCCACTTAGGGCCAGTTCACACCGCGACGAAACGCGACGGGACGCGGTGCTGCATTTTTTATGGTATAGCTATTCAAAATTAAACTTTATTTACTACACAAAATATATTTTTAGTAATTTTGTTTTTGCGGTTAATTGTCGACCTTATATTTACACATAATATCCATGCAAAGTTTCGTCTTTCTTACACTACCCGTTTGGTAAGCCGAAGACGGACGGACGGATATGACGAGTTGTAAATTACGGAACCCTAAAAATGGATTATTATTCGAATGTCTTGCTAAAACTCGAGAACGGCTGGAACTATTTGCATAATTTTTGTGTGAAAGTTTTGGGAAAATATCAAAAACGACGACTAAATTTTCCCATTCTATTTGTTACTTGACTGTCAAATATTTGTAATATTTATACGTTCGGTCTGTTTGGTTTATTAAAAAAAATCGGCCGGCCCGGTAGGTGTAGGTGTAGCTGATGTAGGTTGTAGTTGTAGATATTGGTGTAGATTGTATGTGTAGTTGTAAATTGTAGTTATTTATTTATTCCAGTTCACAGTTAAGACAAAACAATGTGTGTCGGGACATCTAGTATATTATATTCTTTTGTAAAGGTGTTAAAACGCGGGTGTAAAGTGTTTCGATAAACAACCGTGATAGTAGTAACGACCGGAGTAATAATATTAGCAATAACCATTTCACTCCGCCTATTTGAAGTCATATTCAGCTTATCAGCAACATACACGGCACAACTGCCAATTCAATACACATTGTAACTTTCAGATACTAACGAATTCGCTCACCTACTATGTAGTATGTACTATCGAATAAGTTGCCGTTTCACCAGGCATAAGTAAAAATCGCTCAACAGCGCCGTTGAATCGTGCGCGCGCACACATTCTCACGTATAAACATGTAGTTCAAGCACGTCTGCAGTCGTTTCGGTCACTTCTTTTGTGTTTAAAATTTTTGGAGGCGTTCTCAAAGGAAAATATTTAGAAACTGGTCGAGCAGGAACTTTGTCGATATTACGTATTTTTAATAACATCATTTAAAATTTCACATTAAAATACGCAAAATGTTAACTGAAAACAATGTAACCCTCGCTGAATCGTGATACGGATTTGAATGAAATATAGAGTACAGATAACTTTCTGGGTCACCATACCACTTACTAGTATGTATTAAACTTTATAATCCGGCTGTATCATAAAGAACTATAGAGATGAGTCGACGCCGTGCAAACCACAGTGTAGAAAATATAGTTATATACTTACGTACGCTGAAGTGGAAGTGGGCCGGCCATGTCTGCAGACGGACAGACAATCGATGGAGCAGACAAGTATTAGAGTGGAGACCACGCTTAGGCAAACGTAGTGGAGGACGTCCTGCGGCACGATGGACCGACGATTTGAAGAAGGTGGCTGGCAGCGGATGGATGAGGGCTGCCCAAGATCGGGATGGTTAGCGCTCATTAGAGGAGGCCTACGTTCAGCAGTGGACGGCAATAGGCTGATGATGATGATGATGATGATGACATACGTACAGATAAACAGCTGTCATAGAGTGATCCAAATCGATCCAGCTGCCTTATGACCTAATATTATGGACTTCAACTGATAACTGGGAATGGTCTTCATTTTGACGGTTTAACTTTTTTAAACACAATTTATAAAGTTAAAATGTAAATTTTTTACGTTTTAATTTTTTAAATTGACGTCCCCTTCAACGGCCCACGATTTTTCCACACAATCGTGGACATACCTTGTTGTTGTATTGTGTATAAGTGCTTGTTGTAATGCAACCAAATCGAAAGCTATCTATGTAGCTGTTTACCTGTTCCTTTTCCTTTAATATGTGATGCGAACACCGTATGATGTTATATAATAAAATACCAACTGCGAGTCAAACTGGAGCACACAGGGTCCCATGCAAATACCAAATACCAATTACTACTATTTTAGATACAATCACGTTACTTATTATTTCGTTATTTTCGTACAAAACAACGAAATTTTTAAGGTTCCGACGTGAAGTACGGAACTGTATACGTTCATATTGTATAGAAACCGTCTTTTATACTGCGGGATGTGCCAGTATAATGTATATCTAGTACCTAATTAACATCACTAAGCAAATCATAGCAGTCTGCTACGCATATTTTTAATTAATAATTAATTAATATGTTTTTTAATCCATTCAAATCTGAAACGCTTCGCTGGAATTTTTAAATATTTTTTCCATTCAGCACTGTAGAGTTGAAAGTCCTGTGGAGTGGTACAATTTAATTAAATGAAACACAGCCCAGTGCCTGGACGTGATATTTGCGTGTGGTCTACGTGGTAACTGGTAGCGATGAGCGGACACGAACATGTTTTTTGGGCATTAAAAAAAAACAAAAATTTGTATTTTGACTAAGTTCCGCTTCTAACCAGCCAGACCTGCAGTCAGTGGCGGTTTATCCTAAAGGCAAAGTAGGCATGTGCCTAGGGGCGCGAGGGTACAAAGGGGCGCGACGACCGAGTGAGATGGTATGTCCGGTCAGGCCGAAGCCCTGGGCGATCAATACAATACAATGAATGATGATTTCATAATACTGCAAATATTAGACTACGATAACTTTGATCTCCCCCCTCCTAATTACAAGTTATTTATAATATACAGGCGCCGATGACATGTTTGCCTACGGCGCTCTCAACGTTTAATCCGCCTCAGCCTGCAGTCTCTTTTTGAGGTACAATAGGAGATATACAGGACAAGATTTCAGCTTGCCTCAAGCTCTACATTTCCTAGTAGCTCATCTATCTGTATAATGCCAGTGACCTTGAGGATCACGTCCCATACTGATTTTATAGTCGACAAGGGCGTACCACGCCGACCGGAGAGTATTGAAATGGGCTAAAAAATCGCTATTACTCGTAATAATTGAGACAAAATTTGCAAAAACTGAAACAACTGAAACGGCGTTCCCCTAAGTCTTGTCTTACTTAAAATACTGAAATAATTTTCACACTCGTATGACTGATAGAACAAGACAAAAAAGGTTTTATCTTAAAAAAGAATGGACTAAGCATATTTTTAATCAATGTGTATATGTATAAAAAATTCAACTTATAAAAAGACAGTCCTCGGTTGAATATAATGCAGAATTAACATAGGACCAGAGAAAGACCGGAGAAAAAAAGTACTGTGTGTTTCCTCTCGAAGTTAAGATATTTTAACAGCAGATGATTGATTTAACCGTATCGACAAAACACCCCCTTTTGGAGGTCGCTACCCTCACCCTTCCATTGCAGCTTGGAAGGGTGAAGCAATCGAATATTTTATGTTTTCGTCTACCATACGTGTAATAAACCTAAATAATTAATATTTTTATGACCTACACACATCAAAAGGGTCTCATTTTATTCCTCGTAATATCTTTTTTTTTTTCAATTTCAAAATTTTAATTTTTGTTAGTATTTCTGATGATACATTGTATAATACGACACCAAAAGTTTATTCCTTCTACCGACAACCAGCTGTTGAAAGAATAAAAATACCCAAATTTTTGTATGTAATAACAAATTTTAACTGAACTTATAACGTATGACATTACAAATTTGACTAAAAAATACACTTTCGTAAATAGTTTTTTTTCTGTAATTTTTCTTGTGTGTGTAATATTTTATGTAATTTGGTTATTCTTTAAAGTGTTTCTTTTTCTATCTAAGAGACAAAAGTTATAACGCATTATAAAGTTCAAACTTAATAATTAAATGAATATTTATGGACGAGCTTTGACCTCTAGTTATTACAAAAAGATGGCATCCCGTTCAAGCCTACACAAAGAATGACACAGTTATGCAACTACTGTCATGAGTACTCATTTTCCATGGGAAATGATCCATGCCGTCGCTCATATTATAAATAGGTAATCAGTGCTTTCAGTTAAGAGTAACAGTAACCTAATGACATTAACGTGACTTCGTAGGGTTAGCTCACACTAGGGTTGCCAACCCTTTTAAAAAACCAGGATTTGAAGTTGAAAAAACCAGGATAATTCAATTTAAAAACCGGACGCAGTAATAGAATTGCAACACTTAATTTGTAAGTTAAATGAAATACACGACGTAATGTTAATAATCATATTTTTTTTGTTTATAATAATATATTTTACTGAATTACAAAGAAAAATTGAAAAAGTGCCGCGCGTTTAAAATACATGCCTTTATCTGGTCGCTTAAAAAACCCAGGACGCTACTTTAAAACTATCCAGGACAGCCCAGGACACTGTAAAAATCAGGACATGTCCTGGGAAAATAGGACAGTTGGCAACCCTAGCTCACTCCGAAACTAGATGATACTGAACGCGGCGCTGAATTTTTAAAATAGTGATTCAAATTGGAACTTTATTCACTACACAAGAAGATTTAAAACGTTTCATTGTAAGAGTAGCGCCGCGTAATGCAGAGCGGTATGGAGTTTGACATTCGAACTCTTGCGATTAAACGTGTATCTACTTACTTGTGTAGTAAATAAATTGAATTGCTATCTTAAAAAATCAACGCCGCCTCGCATATCGTCTCGTTTAGGTATTCTTAGCGTTTACTTTAAGGCCCTCCCCCGAGCAAAAGACCTTGAGGCGGTCAGTCGCATAACTCAGTTGAAAAATTTTCACATAACTTAGTTCAAAATTGACCAAAAAAAAAATTTAAACGGCGAATATCTAGCTTATGAAATTGCCTATCTATTGGTGTGTGTCCCAAATAAAATTAACTTGTAAATACTATGGAGACGCTGAAACTTTAATTGAACGTTCATTGAATTATAGTTTCAGCATCTCCATAGTATTTACAAGTAAACTTTATTTGGGACACACACCAATAGATAGGCAATTTCATAAGCTAGATATTCGCCGTTTAAATTTTTTTTTTGGTCAATTTTGAACTAAGTTATGTGAAAAATTTACGCGGCTGACCGCCTCAAGGTCTTTTGCTCGGGGGAGGGCCTTAAGCAAAAGCATTACTTCTCCCGTAAAGTAAGATACGAAGTTCTGTTCGGCGAAAATTATTAAAATTTCTAGCTATTTCCGGTTGCTTCTCTCCCGTTAAGTCATTTTTTAAGACAATATTTGGCCCCCCATTCCCATTTAATTTTGACAGCGATACCGCCGACACGTTTTCAAAGGAGCACGTTTTCGTAAGCGAAATAAATAATAAATACTCGCTCTGAAGAGATCCTAATAATGTATTCGTTTTACTGCCGGAGTTAGGTACTCGACAGTCGAGACACAAGTCGTTTGAAACGGTATATGACCTACAGATTTCTAGAAAGTTCTTTTCATGCTACAAAATTGCTTATATTATTTACTGGATGTTGCCGGCATCTTTGCTCGTGTATATATCCGGGAACTGTATATTTTGGCGCAATAAAAAGTAGCCTAAGTTCTTTCCTCAGGCTGAATCTATATTTGTACTAGTTTTCATCAAAATCCGCTCAGTGGTTTAGTCGTGATTGCGTAACTGACAGAGTTAATTTCGCATTAAAAAAATTGATAAGGATAATATATTGTAGACCATTCGTTTTTTAAATTATAGTGCTGCTGGAGATTTAGCCTACAGTTTACGATCTGTCTGTCCCATTCTAACATTGAATGAGAGAGAGAGAGATCTAATCTGGATTTAGCAATTTTAGTCAAATCTGGGTTAAAATTTCATAAAGATTATCGTGGTTAACTAAAAGCTATTAGTGTGAATTGAAAACTTATTTTAGCGTTAGATAACACATTTTTAGTGTAAGACAATTTTTTTAGGGTTAGATAACACAGTAGTTATTTCTTCGTTATTCTACATAAAGGTAGCTAAGTAACGCAAAATTGAGGAACACAAATTGGTCGACAGACAGACTGAAATTCTTAAGATTTAATGCTAAGTAACAAATTGTATTCTTCAGAATGTGAATATAAGTCACAAAATAAAAAAATAAACTACAAAAATATTTACAACCTTTCTCATAAATAAAGTATTTTTAACACAAGTCATGACGCAGTTAAATTGAAAACACGTGTATCGTAGGCTTCGTAGCTATTAGCTACGATAAGTCGTAGCCGTCAATACTTACATACTATCCTACTAATATTATAACAAATGTGAATGTTTGTGAAGATGAATGGATGGATACTCGAATGGATTTGTTACTCTTTTACGCAAATACCACTTGAACTAATTTTCATGAAATTTGGTAGGTATGGTAGAAGTTTAGGCCCTGTAGTAGCGTTTCAAATTAAGAAAAACAGACTTACAAAGATATTAGTATATTAAAACAATTAGAATAGGGTCGTGAGGTTCTAGTTCACAATATAGCCTTGCTGTACTTTTAGAAAATCGGTTTTACTATCCTGCAAACTGATGTAGGCAGCGGCAGGTTTCCTATGTCCCTATGTAGTCAGGCAGGTAGGTAGGTAGGTCCGAAGTTTTTGAGGTAATGTCCCAGTGTAGTCAGGCAGGTAGGTAGGTAGATCAGATCGACAATCCTGTTGTTGTTAATAAAGGTAGTAAATCTACCGTAGCGGAGAACCCCAATCGGGGATAAAAATACTTTCAATGTTTAGGTAACATTAGGCATTAAAACCATACATTATTTATTTAGTTAAATATGAATTTATCGTAATTCAATAAAATGAGTTATATTCATGACAAGATCATCTATCTGTGTCTTCCTCGATCCGCGAAACATAGGCTACTTTTTATCCCCAAAACGTACAATGTTCCCGTGGGCAAATTTTTCATAAACGAAACAATAATTATTATTGAAATCTATTAACGCGATAAACAACGGCGTAACCCACTTGTGTGACCATTGTATGGTATTAGCAATATTCTATCTAGCCTTGGCACATTTTCGCAAAGTTTGTTTGTTTGCTTCGAGTGCTTTGTTCTATCCAATAAAGCTATTAACAAAACATTACTTTCCTTGAAACTGTTAATATTTTTCGTTTCTCAACTAAGTCTATTTTATTAAACTACGGATATGTTAGGTAATATATCGACAAAGCTCCCGCTCGACCAGTTTCGTAAATGTTCCTTTGCACTACGACGCCTTAAAATATTTAACACAAGGAAGTGACTACAGACGTGATTGAACTACGTATCAACACGTGAGTATGTGTGCGTGCGCACGATTCAACTGCTAGCGATTTTCATCTTAGCCTGATCGGCAAATTGTTCGATAGCACATTTCTACGATATTTATTATTATGATATTGTACACGCTCTGTACCAGAAAATAAGTAGATTTATTGTTGCATACCAGCAAATATGAACGTGAGTTCTATAAAACATTGTAGGATATTGTTTGGGCTAGTAGCGGCTTCAAAATGAAGAAGATTGAGTAGAGAATTAGTAAAAATTTTGGCCAAATTTAAAAGGGGAATTATTTAGAAAATAAGTTTTATTTCATACTTTTTTGTGTATTTTTACTTTGGAAGTCGATTTAATTTTTTGTTTAAACATAATAATTAATAATACATCTATGTGGAAAATAAATAAAACATGCGTCTTCCATAACTAGCCTACACAAATCCTATACTGCTCGTAGAAAATATAAGCAGCACCTAACAAACACCGCCCCAACTCTCGTAATTAACTTACACATTCATTTTACTTTTATTGAATTATAAATGAATCGTCTTGATATCATAAAATGATTTAGTTTGGACTAACCAAAAAGGTTTTTATTTTCAAAAATCAAAAAGGAAAGTTTGACTTTGGTTTGACCTTTATGAGAATACCATTTTGCAGTATTAACCAAAGATTTCAACTCAAGATAGGCTATCACGTACAGTCGCGTGCACTAATATAGACACATTGACAAATTTGCAATAATATGTCAACGTATCATACTTCAAAAACATGGATACCATGTTGTATTCATAATGATGTAACCTACAAACTGTTTCAAAATTATGAACACAATTTTTTCATAATAAAGTGAACAACAGTTTGTCAATGAATACTAAACACCCTCAAAGCTAAAATGATGTATACGTGACAATGTCAATAACATGTAAACATTGTTTTTTCAATATAATGTAAACATTAATTTTGTGTATCCGAAAATGTAAAACACAATTTCATTACAATGTAAACGATAATTGTGTCATTAATATGTATACACTCATAAAAGTTTAGCACTTTTTACTTTTCTGCCAATATGTTTATAATTGTCAAAAAAATGTAATCATTGTAGGTTGCAAAACAATGTATACATTCTTTTTTTAAGGATAAGGGTTCCTTGAGTATTACGGAACCCTAAAAATGAAACGTACACCTACGACATACATGATAATTACAATTGACATCTCAGATTAAAGAAACAATGCGTTGTTTTGGTTCGGTTTTTATTATCTACCCTCAACTTTCATAATATTATAAACTAGAATGACAGTCGCAGCGGAGTTCATCATTCGCACTAATATTTCGGTGATTGCATGTGGTGTTCGTTTGAAATTTGAAAATTATGGATAGAATGGAGAACATTCCTTATAGAATATCTTCCTACGAAAAACATAAAATTATAGTTTTAAAAGAGCAGGGGTCCTCTGTTACTAATAATATAGCAACCCCACAGTGAGTATTATTCCTTAATATTTATTATTAATTAATGTTACTTAATATTGTAGTATTGTTTGCAACAAAGCCAATCAGTCTAATTGGGTTTGTTGCAGACTGTGTTGATTATAACATTTTTTTTGTTAGATAGATTATTATCGTTTCTATTTAAGATTTTTTAACATTGTTATAACTTAGGTATTAATTTTTGTTTTCAGACAAATATGGGTCAGTTTTAAAGGTAGTTTGAGAGTGGAGATTATAGATCATGAGATCAGGAGATTATAGATTATATGGTCTAAGATACGAACTAAGGTCGACCTTCACTGATGTGTTAACCAGATGAAAGTGATATTTTATCAAATAAAATAAGTTTCTGAACATAATTTAATTAGGCAACCCCTTAAAAAATGGTCAAGACTATAATTAATTCAAAGTATTTTTTTTTAGTAAATACAACGTGTGACATAATATAAGGTATATCCATCCGAAACCCATGAAACTGAACAACTTTCTCCGAGGAACACAGGTCGAAATATGAAAAGAAAAAATTGGTTCTCCCATACTAATTTGATTAGCATACCATGTGGTTTATATGGGAGGTCCAAATTTTTTTTTCATATTTCGACCTATGTTCCTTGGGAAAAGTTGTTCAGTTGCATGGGTTCACTGGGTTTCGGATGGATATACCTTATATGTCACACGTTATATTTACTTTTAAGAAAATTAGACTTTGAATTAATTATAGTCTTGACCATTTTTTAAGGGGTTGCCTAATTTAAATATGTTCAGAAACTTATTTTATTTGATAAAATATCACTTTCATCTGGTTAACACATCAGTGAAGGTCGACCTTAGTTCGTATCCTCTACTAATAGATCATGAGAAAGTATTAAGCAAATATAAGAACGATTATGAAGCAATAGCGAACAAGCTTAGGAAAAATTATTGGGAGAAAGATTTAATGGAGAGTCGAGAATTAGAGTTCAAAAGGAGAAAAATAAAACAAGGAGAAATTTGATAGTATTTTGAGTTTAGTTAAGTTATTTTTTAATTATTTTTTATATACGAGGAGTCGAGTTTTAATTTACCATTTTAATTTTGTTTATTTAATGTTATTTAAGAATATAGAGTTATGAGTTTATATTGAAAGGACAAATTATAGAACTAGTTCCTTTGGCGGGGAGAAAGTTTAAAACGAGATTTTATAAAACCTTTTTATATATATTTTTCTATAGATTTTAAATTGTGACAGATTTTAAGTTGACGTTTTACATAAAAAAATATTGTTATGTAGAGTTTAGAGTCTGAGAAAATATAGGATTATGAGGATGATAATTTATGAGTTTTAATAAAATATATACATAAGATCTGAGCTCATTTTGTTCACTGGGACACACACACACACACACACGTTTAACCTTTAGATACGTTATATCCTTACAAAACTGACAATATTTCTGTGCCACGACACGCATTGACATGGGACGCGTGTCAACGTCGCATAGTAACACAAAACACGCTTATTACTTGCGGAGCACACTAACCAAAATTGGCCCGACTCGGGCCAATTCGAGTCTTCATTTTTACGCGTTTATAACATATATCTACCTCTTTTTAATATTATGTATCTATGCGTTTAACTCATTATTTTTTCCGTACTCAATTCATGAAAATATGTCCAAGGAATAAAAAGTTTAATACAAACTTTTATTTCCTATTTTACCCCCTTGGGAGTTGAATTTTTAAATATATTTTAACTAGCTGACGCTTCTTTAAACAGAAATACCTACCTATATGTAACTACCTACTTACACATACCAATAGCCTTCAGCACCGCTTACAAGCGGTATTAAATTTATGTATCTATAAATTTGACTATGGCAGTGAGTACTATTCATTGATACACTCTTGTTTACGTTATTATGACAAAAATGTTTCCCTATTTTTGACTCATATTGTAGTATACATAATATTGAACACAAGATGAGATACATACTATTGAAATTTATAATGTTTACATATTTTTGGAAATTTGCCAATGTGTCTATATTAGTGCACGCGACTGTACATTTAGCCGAAAAAATTTTAATTGTAATTTAAATATTTCATATTTCTTATTACATTACTCTCATTATCATAAAGCATAGACGAGGCGTGTTGAGGCAAAAAGTGTCCACACTTAAACTGCCCCACTTTTGGGGTTTTTTGGGGCAGTCGAGGTTTCATATTTTGTCATCTTGACATTTCGACATTTGCTTTCCGCAGATTTTTCAGTCCACATTTATTTGAATAAATCTTCTGAAATCAAGATGGCGTAACTTTTTCTTATACCTACATTATTTGTCAAATGTATGCCAAAGATCAGGAACGCACTTTTAACTCCTCTGGTGATTAGTACCCATAGATGACGATAATTACATACTAGAATATTATACAGATATTATATCGGTGTAATAGATTAGTGCAATGGCTATTATGGTGTATGGATACTAGATATTTTAACCTAAGCAAGATATTTTAAAGGATTTTACAAGAAAACCAATTTTTTTCTTCTATACGGCGTATGGACCTAGACCAGACAACAAATTTGTTTTTACACATGTGCCGTAGCTCCAGCGGCGCCACAGAAGGGGCGGAGCCGTAGGAGCTGTGACGTTTCACAGCCAGCGCTGCAGCAAAAATTACATACAAATCCTAGCGCAACAGCACTTAATATTCCTTTATTACCTAGATAAATAAAACAAGACTCATTAAAAACAAAACTAATTATATTAAGTACCATAAAAAGAATATTGAATTATAATTTATAAAAACTTATACATAATCTAATTCAGTTTGAAAGTAATAATCTACATCTACACTAATATTATAAAGAGGAAAACTTTGTTTGTATGTTTGTTTGTTTGTAATGAATAGGCTCAAAAAGTACTGGACCGATTTCAAAAATTTTTTCACCTTTCGAAAGCTACATTATCCACGAGGAACATAGGCTAAATTTTATTTTGGAAAAAATAGGGTTCCGTAAGATATTTGGGTTTTTCGGACACAAGGTGTAAAAATCAACCAGAAAAGTTACTTATTTTGCGTACGCTGCCTATACTATAAAAGATAGAACCATAAAATGTTCTAATTAATTGTAGATCTTATAAATATCTACAAAAAAGTCCGTGACACACTATACCTATCTATGTCAAGTGAGGCATAACAACCATTTTTTTATTTAGAAATCTTGAATTTTTTTTGGACTATATTTAAACGCATTTATTTTACTCATGCTATTAATCCTTATCAAAATAAATTATTTCATCACTAAGTACAGTTTATGTAGATAATATTTGGTCTTTGAATTATTCAAATTGGATGTTTGGTCGTTTAAACGGATTAAAAAATCACTCGGTATAAAGGTGCTTCCAGTAACATAGTAATATTTCAGAAATATTACTATGTTACTGGAAGCACCTTTATACCGAGTGATTTTTTAATCCGTTTCAAGAGAAACAGTGTATAATAGTTACACAAAATAGAGTACTTTGGCATACTTAGTTTATTTTTTTTCTTTTGTCTAATTTAGTGAACATTTGTTGTAAACATCGCAGAAATTTATAGTATTTAAATTACAGATTTCCCAATAATCCAGAGCGCAAAGAGATTTGGACTCGCCTTATTCGAGAACAACGAAATGAGCCTAACAAAAAAGTTACTCATAGATCTAAACTCCCCTCCCGCTCGCGCCTTGGTGACACCCACTTCGCAACGGGCCGTGCAGCAGAAATCGTAATATTTTAATTTCACCATAACTTCAAAACCAAACATCCAATTTGAATAATTCAAAGACCAAATATAATCTACATAAACTGTACTTAGTGATGAAATAATTTATTTTGATAAGGATTAATAGCATGAGTAAAATAAATGCGTTTAAATATAGTCCAAAAAAAATTCAAGATTTCTAAATAAAAAAATGGTTGTTATGCCTCACTTGACATAGATAGGTATAGTGTGTCACGGACTTTTTTGTAGATATTTATAAGATCTACAATTAATTAGAACATTTTATGGTTCTATCTTTTATAGTATAGGCAGCGTACGCAAAATAAGTAACTTTTCTGGTTGATTTTTACACCTTGTGTCCGAAAAACCCAAATATCTTACGGAACCCTATTTTTTCCAAAATAAAATTTAGCCTATGTTCCTCGTGGATAATGTAGCTTTCGAAAGGTGAAAAAATTTTTGAAATCGGTCCAGTACTTTTTGAGCCTATTCATTACAAACAAACAAACATACAAACAAAGTTTTCCTCTTTATAATATTAGTGTAGATGTAGATTATTAGTAATATTACTTTTTTTTCTCCAAAAGTGCATAATGTTAAATCGGCTGGCCCCTGAACATTGTAGGTGGTTGTTTAGGAGTAGAATAGACAGTAGGTGCAGGTTATAGGTGATCTACATCTAGTAGATGTAGCTTGTAGGTTTTTAGTGGGGTAACTACTGTTTACCTACCAACCTATCACCTACCAACTATAGGTATGTAGTAGGTCTAGATGTAGGTTGTAGGTGTAGGGTATGACTTATGGGTGTAGCAACCTACGCTTACAACCTTCAAGTGTAGTTCTCCCGTAGAAAGAAAATTCTCCCGAGCATTTTTTATTCAATTTCATAATTCACAGAACAACATCTGTCAGGCCAGATAGTAAATAATATTTTTAAATATAATATGTAAAAATCAAATAAATAGTAAGCCTTAGTTTCATTTTATTTAAATTAATCAAAAATGTGAATACTGTCGGGTAAGGTTAGGTTTGGTTAGGTACCGAAATAAAAAAAAACTGAATCTCTTATTTCTGTAATTTACAATAATAAAAATGACGTCCCTACAAAGTTACCTTTTCACTGTTGCGCATACAATAACCAGTGTTATATTTCATAGTTGGCCGCCATTTTTTGAATATTTATTTAAAATTCCATAAGTATTTTAATTGTAACAAAAAATATTGTGATAATTACCTGTGATAAGATATCCCGTCTATCTTTTTTACACGTTTGTCATAGTTTTTACAGCCTTTAATTACGCAACTACTCGGCATTTTATGAATTATATGCGGACTGGATAAACTGCATATATAGCAAATGTAGAAATGGTAAGATCACAAGTGCCAAACCTCAACTGTCAAAATGGCCCCAAAATTTAAAAATTGGGGCCATTTTTTTGGAGACACTTTTTGCCTCAACATGCCTCGTCTATAATATACGTCTATGGTATTAACATATCGGGACTGGATCGTAACTGTATTATTGCAGGATGTTATTAGCAGAATTGACCTTATAGGTATTAAAACCAATATTTCTCTGTCATCTCTGTTTCTAGTCATTAACAGCCAGCGTTTAATCAACAGGTTTTACACAGCTGTCACGCTTCCTCTGGCCGCGTGCCAAAACTGACAGCAATGGCGGACGACCAGAGACTAAGTAAATGAATTTTCCAAGTTGAACTGTCATTATTTGATTTAAAATTGGAACAATGTGGACGCAACGATCTCTTCGATACCTGGAACTGGCTAGTGGTTGTGATAAAGATAATATCCTAGATTTGGAGGTTGGCAATTTTTTAATATTAGCTTTTTCCCGCGGCTCCATTCTGCGTAAATACAGCAATACACGGAAAACTGTGTTTTATTTTCAGGATAATAAATAGCCTAAGAATGTGGTAATCCGGAGCCTAAAATACTACCATAGCAAATTTCAACTAAATCCGCCCAGTTGTAAGAGTAACAAACATCCATCAATCCATCCATCCATCCATTCCCAAAAAATATGCACATTTATACTAGTAGTATAAGGTTTATATTGGCGTGTATTTTGCAGCTTCTTGTGTGAAATTTTTAATAGGCAGTAAGTAGCCCAAAAAAGTGCGGGTAGATTTAAAAAAAAATCTGCATCTCTGGTTCTATTCATTATCTAGGACTCTAGTGCCCACTTATTATTATTATACTTATTCTTTCATAAATACGAAGAAAGAGAGAGATAACTTGATATTTAACCCAGGGTTAACTTTAACCTAGATTTGCGCAAGTGGGCTCCGGCCTCAGTTGAATCATCTTTACCACAAAAATGTTTATAATAACAAACTATTAAATCTATAAACGATGTGCGTAGGCTACCTAAACTATTACACTAGCCACATTCACTATTAAAATATTATGTCTGGTATAATAAATTTAAAAATACGTAGTCTACATTTATACGTCCAAAATTATTAATGACTTAACCAAGAGCATGTCTAAGGAGGGTTCCATAATTACTATCAACGCGCAATAGATTTTCTTTTAATTACTTCAAAAGTTATAGTCCGATTTGGGTCAAAATAATTTTCGTAAAGATTTTTTACCATAATCTATCAGGATAGAAACTTACAAGATTCTGTCTCCAATAGTTTAGAAATGCCAAGTTGGGGGGGGGGGGGGGGGGGGGTCGGACTTATGTACCACTTTTGGAGGCTTACTTGAATGTGTTTACTTTGTAAAAAAGTCATGTATGAAACCTTGCCTTTATTTTAAGACTTATTCAACGACGTCCAACACTATGAGGTAGAATGAAAAAACATTTTTCATCCTCACTTCACATGTATGGAGAGCCACCCCTAAGCTATAGAATTAAATTTATTCATGATGCCGAAAACCAAGGTCTATAGTCTATACATATTATATGAGTAGGTATACCAAATTTCATCCATTTATAATTAACGAAGCTAGAAGGGTGGACAGACAGAGACACGGACGGTCAGACCGAAATTATAAGGGTTTAGTATTACTGAACCCTGAAATCTAAGGCTATTTTGAGTCACGACAAAAATACCAAGCAATAACCCCAATATTCAACAGACAAACTGTGAAAGCGAATAAAATATAAAACTCTATGCAGACAAATAACAATAGATCTGCAGAAAGTCTGCAATGAGCTGTAATGACGCTGTTCCGTCTACAGTACAAAGACGCTATCGAGAACGGGGATGCTGAAGTTGGATTCTATTAAATGAGTATTTATTATACGGGTATAATATCTGTAAGTACATACTGACGATGAAATTAGGTATGGATTTCCGATAGAAAATTCAACAGACATTTAATTTTTGTGACGACGATTTTTTAAGAAATTGAGTGCTATAAACAAATAATATTAAATTAAATACGATTATCTATAATATATACAAATAAAATATACATACAAATAAATAAAATTGAAGTGCCTGTTTGTAGTAAGTAAGTGCCGGGTTAGAATTCCGAACCGGTGGTAATTGTAATCCTTTTTTTTCTTTGACGTTCATAAAACAAAACCTTGTTTTTTTATTATGAATAAAAATATTTTTATTTTTATTTTATTTTTATAACTATTTGTTTAAAACGTCGTCATTCAATCATTTGCCGATTTATCGCGATACAAATTTTACGTTTTTAACAAATACGTGGTAGAGCCATGCTTCGGCACGAATTGGCCGGCTCGACCGGAGAAATACCACTCACAGAAAACCGGCGTGAAACAGCGTTTGCGCTGTGTTTCGCCGAGTGAGTGAGTTTACCGGTCAACCCCCTACCCTATTCCCTTCCCTACCCTCCCCTATTACCCTATTCTCTCTTAAAAGGCCGGCAACGCACTTGCAGCTCTTCTGATGCTGCAAGTGTCCATGGGCGACGGAAGTTGCTTTCCATCAGGTGACCCGTTTGCTCGTTTGCCCCCCATATTTCATAAAAAAAAATACTTATTGATATTTAGATTATTGAAACGGGCCGTTACTAGCGCTTGAGTAACCGACCAACCAGTAACAAAATAATAATCTTTTTTCTTAATAATAATCTTTATTGTTTCAAAAGTTACATAAAATCCTTAAGTATACCTCTGGTCTCCACACTAGGATTCCCTGTGTCGTGGAGACCAGTCTCTTCCATCATGTATAAAGAAAAAAAAGTATCAAAAAATAAGAGTGTAGACAATTAGTATGACAACGTTTTACAATATTTATGCCTGCTATCTTAGTGTAAAAACAAGCTGTATGATAACAGTTTACAACATTTATGCCTGCTATAATATGGAAAAGAAAATAATAATAATAATAAGGTTACTTTACCAGTACAATATTATTATAGCATACACACTCGTCGCAGACGTCAATACCTTTATAGGAAAGGGAAATGTACGAGCGTGTGAATTTCCCGTTACCTGTATTAGTGGAAATGGCTGATGTATAATAAACTAGCTGTTTCCCGCGATTTCACCGCATTCAATGTAATTACTACACAGTACCACAATATGTATGAATAACAGATACTGTGCTACTACGACCTGTAAACTTTGAATAAAAGGCTAGATGACTGATTTTTTTTTGTATAAATAGTGTATAATATTAAAAATATATAATTTCAAAGGTACAGCGATTTGTATATATCATCGTAAAATTGTAAAAACTGTTAGATTGTAAAATAACTAACGAGATTGTAAAAATATGACAAAATATTAAAAATTATAGGTATATTTATAATCTAACGAAATAACGTGTGAAATTATAGGTAGCATATTCCCGTCGGAAGTCTATCAACATTTTATAATTTCACTAGTTTTATTACAATCTAACGGTTTTTACAATTTTACGGTGACATATACAAACGCAAGTCGCATGAAAACGCTCCACACAAAAGTCGAGTCAACTGTGACGTCACGTCTCTGTTAAAATGTATGAAATATAGGGCCGCAGGAACATAATATTTGTAAATATCTCCGAAAGTATGTTTAAGTTGTGAGGCGTGAGCCCAACTCAAATATTTATTTTATTGTTTTTTATACCAATTGTAAATATCTCCGAAAGTATGTTTAAGTTCGTACTTATTGTGAGTTACACTCAAATATTTATTTTATTGTTTTTAGTACCAATTTGTTGTTATAGCGACAACAGAAATCATCTGTAAAAATTTCAACTCTTTAAATATCACGGTTTGTTTGCCTGGTGACAGTGGGACAGACATACAGATGGACAGCGGGGTCTTAGTAATAGGGTCCCGTTTTACCCTTTAGGTACGCAACCCAGAAAACCACTTTTACGTCAAGCTTCCTTTTATAATTTAATATGACTGTATTTACCAACTTTTTTTTATTAATACCTACCCGAAGGCAGGTAAAATTCGAGCCTGATGTCACTGCGACCAAAGTGGATCTATTGTGACTCCTTCACGTTATAGTACCTGCCCCAGGCCTTTGCTGCTCATAAACTGAACGATGTGGATGGGGTTGGTGCCACGAATTTCGTCTGTGGTGGAGTATTCGTGCTGCCCATGGTACCTATTTCTGTTCCGTTGAAGTGCCGGACAGTAGTGGAGAAGGTGAAGGGGTGTTTCATCCTTCTCCTTGCAGAATCTGCAAGTCATTGTGTCACTAACTCCTATTTTCTTGAGGTGTTTGTGGAGCTTGCAGTGCCCAGTTAGGGTTCTTGTAAGGATTCTTAGTTGATTCCTACTCATTGATAGCGCCAGTTCCGGGAAGGTTGGGATTAGCGCCTTGGAGTGCACAAGGCCCGGGATTGCAGCCCATTGCTTTATGCCTAAGCTGCGGCCCCATTCCTTGAGTGCTCCTATGGTAGTGCTGGGAGATATTCCATAATAATAAAAAAAAACAACTTACAAATTTTTTGTAGATCGACAATTTATCTACCCTACCGGGATCTATAAGACTTTACAGCAAAATATTCTCTCGACATCCCCCAAGGAGTTATCTGAGTCTGAATTCTGTTAAAATAAAATCATAATATAAAAAATCACATCGCTTCTACGTATAAATAAATGTAAGTCACACTTTTTATAACTTAAGAAGGGCTGGACAGATTTGATAATTCGTTCGATTCGTGTCTGCCCTGAATAGCATATTAACTATTAAAATATCGGAAACATACGTAAAAGTTAGGTACAAATTACAATGCAAAAACAAAAACTAGTGTATACAATTAGTTTTAATCCGTTCACTGTACTGAGTCTTTGAGTATCCAACCATATAGATAGGTACTCAAAGTGCTGAGTGCAAGTTTTTGTCCCTACTCGCCGTATGAAGAAGTTATAGGTGTACCAGAATCTCATGGCAAATAGGGAAATAAAATTTTGTAGTGTGCAATACTGGGGAAACAGGATTAAACGATCTTGATACTGGTTAATTTTTAATTATGTCTTTAGTATATTATAATAAGACTGTGTGAAGAAGGTTCGGTGAATAATATAGAAAACTAGCTTTTGCCCGCGGCTTCGCCCGCGTGGAATAGTGTTCTTGGAGAAAAAACTACTTCGGCGAATAACCCTCTACCTTCTTACAGCAATATACTTCTGATACAATATTGAAAATGCTTTTAGGTTTGCCCAATGCAAATTGTTAAAATGGGACCCTATCACCTCGACACGACATGCGCGACCACTTGATAATATACTTACATAATATTATATTTATGGCACTTGAATATAAATTTTACCATAATCTTAAAGACTAAATACTTAAAGATTTGCGTAGATTTAAAGATCTAAGCATACAAGATTAAGCATACAATATACTATACCTACATAGGGACAGACAGATAAAGCGACTTGTTAAAACAAACTTTACTTACTACATAGTACATAGTATAAATACTATGTACTATGTAGTAAGTAAAGTTATTTGACATTCCAACAAAACTGACAAACCACCTCTGGATATTCCATAAGAATTAAGAACTGCAGTTACTATTATGTATTCTGTGCTGCAGTTCAAAATATTCGTGAACCTCTTTATACTGTATACGTCCCGCGTTTTCGATAGCGCGATGTAGAAACGCGAGCGCCCGCGCCGCGCAGCAACACTATATCCCTGCATTTTAAATCTGTAATATCTTCGAAAATATTCATTTAAATTACATGCCGTAAAGGGCAGTATTGATCTATCTTAAATGCACAATGTATTTAATTAATTGTATTTACTTAATTGGATAAGGATTAATACTGTATTGCTTAAAATCGCTCTGTAAATAAGCTATTTAATTAAAATCAAAGTAAAGGATAAAAAAATGGTTATTGTGGGTTATCCCTAAGAGATAGACATATGCCATCGCGGACTTTTTTGTAGGCTTTTTAAAGATGAATACAACTGTAGTACATAATTTTGATCTATCTCGTAGTGTTCAGCCAGCATTTTCAATGTAAGTGCAAAATATGTGATTTTTTAGGACTTTAGAAACCTCTAAAATTATTTGTGTACCTCTACTATGTTATGCATGTTACATACCTAAAAACCTTCCCGTTAAATCACTCTATCTGTTAAAAAAATGGCATCAAAATCCGTTGCGTAGTTTTAAAGATTTAAGCATACATAGGGGACAGACAAAAAAGGGACTTTGTTTTATACTATGTAATGATAATGATATTTCATGAAAAATAAATCAATCGTGAATTACTTTATATACTTATTTATTACGAATAACATACAATTAAATTAGCAATAGTTTATTTAATGTTGTAATTTCCTTCCGAACTGTAGGTATAGAACTCGTTTACTTAATTCTTAATCAACTATAAATCGAAACTGTCTTATATTGATTTTCTTTTTTCCTCCTCTCCTCCTTTTACCAGGCATGGAAAACAAACCATCATTCGATGTGCCATCAGCTACGATTCACCTTATAGTAGTACTGGAAACACATTTAAAGAAGTCACAATAATTACCTAAGAAAATATAAAAAAACTAAAAGTATCAAAACAGCTCACTCTAACTTACCGGTCAACTCTACCACAAGCTTTAAATTATAAGATTGAGTTCGATTTACACCTTCTTCTTTCTGTATTTTACTATAGACATAGAAAACAATATCCCACCAAAAACATTCTGTAAAAAACTAGCCAAGTCTCGATAGAGCTGCTCGTTTATCTCTAAAAAGTAGTGAAATCTAGACAAAGTCGTTCCAAGTCTAAGGTTCCTTACTGCGATTTCTTTATTATTATAGTTGATGTCGTGTGACTTGGCCGTTGAACATTCTTTATACGTTAGTGGGTACAAGTCAATTTTGTTTACACGTAATGTATATCTGTTGTAACTACCTATGTTTGTTAAGCGAGATAATAGCCCATACTGGTATTGGTAATTGGATGCTAGTGTCTCATTTTAGGCTGTTGTTGATTGTAGAACACATATATTGGAGCAGTGGTGTCATGGAGCCCCTTTTGTACCCTTGTGTACCCTTCAACGGCCAAGTCACACAACATCAACTATAATAATAAAGAAATCGCAGTAAGGAACCTTAGACTTGGAACGACTTTGTCTAGATTTCACTACTTTTTAGAGATAAACGAGCAGCTCTATCGAGACTTGGCTAGTTTTTTACAGAATGTTTTTGGTGGGATTTCACTTCTTTTTGTAGAAACGTTGATATTGATTTATTTTACTAGATTTTAGTGTAATTTGTTTATTTAATTTGTGTAATGTTCGAGTAGAATAAAGTTAATCGTTTGACTATTTCTTCTTGTAAACTTGTAAGTATAAGTATAAAAGCCAGTCTAGTCTTATCCAGAGTTTTCCTTTAATTTTATTTATATGCGTATCAAAAGCAGAAGGGGAGGCATTCGTCCAGCAGTGGGACGCTACGGGCTAGATTTAATTAGAAGATGTGTCCCACTTCGCTAGGTTTTTGCAATAACAGTCGATTTTTTTATGTTTAAATTTCTGCGTTCTGGTCTTATCCAGAGCTCCTCAAATAGGGACCTGAAAATGCGGCGAAATGGTTCCAGTAAAGAATCGTACGGCAGTGTTTGCTTCGCGTTCGACTTGGCGGGGGCACTGCCGTGCCCCCAGATCGACGTTCTGGTCTTATCCATAGGTTCTCAAATAGGGGCCTGAAAATGCGGCGAAATGGTTCCAGTAAAGAATGGTACGGCAGTGTTTGCTTCGCGCTCGACTTGGTGGGGGCACTGCCGTGCCCCCAGATCGACGTTCTGGTCTTATCCAGAGGTTTTCAAATAGGGGCCTGAAAATGCGGCGAAATGGTTCCAGTAAAGAATGGTACGGCAGTGTTTGCTTCGCGCTCGACTTGGCGGGGGCATTGCCGTGCCCCCAGATCGTCGTTCTGGTCTTATCCAGAGGTTCTCAAATAGGGACCTGAAAATGCGGCGAAATGGTTCCACTAAAGAATGGTACGGCAGTGTTTGCTTCGCGCTCGACTTGGCGGGGGCACTGCCGTGCCCCCAGATCGACGTTCTGGTCTTATCCAGAGGTTCTCAAATAGGGGCGTGAAAATGCGGCGAAATGGTTCCAGTAAAGAATGGTACGGCAGTGTTTGCTTCGCGCTTGACTTGGCGGGGGCACTGCCGTGCCCCCAGATCGACGTTCTGGTCTTATCTAGAGGTTCTCAAATAGGGGCCTGAAAATGCGGCGAAATGGTTCCAGTAAAGAATGGTACGGCAGTGTTTGCTTCGCGCTCGACTTGGCGGGGGCATTGCCGTGCCCCCAGATCGTCGTTCTGGTCTTATCCAGAGGTTCTCAAATAGGGACCTGAAAATGCGGCGAAATGGTTCCACTAAAGAATGGTACGGCAGTGTTTGCTTCGCGCTCGACTTGGCGGGGGCACTGCCGTGCCCCCAGATCGACGTTCTGGTCTTATCCAGAGGTTCTCAAATAGGGGCGTGAAAATGCGGCGAAATGGTTCCAGTAAAGAATGGTACGGCAGTGTTTGCTTCGCGCTTGACTTGGCGGGGGCACTGCCGTGCCCCCAGATCGACGTTCTGGTCTTATCTAGAGGTTCTCAAATAGGGGCCTGAAAATGCGGCAAAATGGTTCTAGTAAAGAATGGTACGGCAGTGTTTGCTTCGCACTCGACTTGGCGGGGGCACTGCCGTGCCCCCAGATCGACGTTCTGGTCTTATCTAGAGGTCCTCAAATAGGGGCCTGAAAATGCGGCGAAATGGTTCCAGTAAAGAATGGTACGGCAGTGTTTGCTTCGCGCTCGACTTGGCAGGGGCACTGCCGTGCCCCCAGATCGATTATCCTAGTTTTTATAGTTTTCCCTTTATGTGGCCATTAAACCCCAACTCTGTACCAAATTTCAGCTCTCTAAGTTTATGGGAAGTACTAGTTCTATTTTGATGATCATGAGTGAGTGAGTGAGTGAGTGAGTGTCGAAAATGCGAAACTTTGCTTTCGCTTAACTTCGGAACTAAATGACCTACAGACTTGAAATTTTGGATTTTAAGTACGTGATTATAGCTTATTGGATGACGAAAATTTCTGCGTTCTGGTCTTATCCAGAGGTTCTCAAATAGGGGCCTGAAAATGCGGCGAAATGGTTCCAGTAAAGGATGGTACGGCAGTGTTTGCTTCGCGCTCGACTTGGCGGGAGCACTGCCGTGCCCCCAGATTTCTCGCTTGAGATCGAATTGCCTTTTTGGATATTTTCACAAAAACAACAAATTCCAAGAACATAATCACAAAATTTTAACAGCTGTTGACAGATCACGTACTTTGATTTGACGGGTCATACTTGACATTGCCATATGAAAATCTCATTTTTTATTTTTTTTTAAATGCCATCAGATTCTGGTAGACCTATAACTATAATTTGTATGGCAACGAAACAACGCCCCTAGTGGCAACAATGGTAACTTATTCGACAATGGCTAGTCGCACACGTGCAATATTATTGACAGAATAAATTTGTCAATACTAGTCAACACATACAAAAAAACTGCAATATCGCACACAAGGAATATTATTGTCAATATGAGCATTATTGCCAATAATAATATGGTAGCCCATTATTCGATGCCATACAAATAATTGTAGTTGACTTCTTCACGGCGAGTAGGTACAATAACTCGCACTTAGCACCATAGACGTATTATAGACGAGGACGACGACAAAAACTGCCCCCACTTAAATGGCCCCACTTTTTGGCTTGTTTGGGGCCATTTTGACATTTGAGGTATGGTTAAATCAAAATGGCGAGGACGTAACTTTTTCTTGCATGAAGATTTTTTGCTGTCAAATGTACTATCGAAAAAGTTGCTACTCGACCAGATATAATATGAAAATTGTTTAAAATCGTCGTTGAATCGTACGCACGTACTCATACTCACGTGTAAATATGTGGTTCAACCTCATCAGCAGTCGTTGAAGTCACTTACTCTGGTTTAAATATTTTAAGACGTCCTAGTGTAAAGGCAAACTTTTGAAACTGGTCGAGCAGGAACTTTGTCGATGGTCGATGGTAGCCCATCCTTATTTTTGAAATCATAGCTTAGCACACTGAACTTATAATACCGGATTCTTCTACATAGGCGTGAATAATAACTAATTTGTAGAATAACCTTCACTATAATAAGATGATATTTTACTTAACAGGATTAGTGGAGAGACGTTATTCACCTTCCGAGCCTTATTGAACGTTTGCCAAGGCGTATTTTGGCAACACTTAAAACTACTATGTGCTTTGTAATACGAAAATTGTGCTCGTATTACAAAAATATGTTAATTGTAGTGATTGTGGTGTAGATATTATTCCGTTTACTAATAAAAATATTTAAACATTAGCTTGTCCATTGTATAAAATATTTTTATTAGGAAGTGTACCTATATTAAGTAACAACTTATACCTTGGCCTTTTGAGTTAAAAAAATGTGTTTGCGACTTGTGATAGAGCTTTTTATCCGACACATACGCTCAAATAGTTTGAGCCAACCATGAATCTCAACATTTCACACCATTTCCGCAGGAAAATGGTGTGAAATGTTTTTTTTTTGTAACGTTTTTTTTTTGAAAAAATTAAAAATTGTGAATGTGTGCAGACACATTCACAATAAAAATTGTTCAATGAATTAAAGGCTAGACGACCACTTTTTTATTGCATGAATGAATATTGCTCTTAAATATGAGTAAGTTCTCGGAAGAAACAGTTTATCAAAAGTCAATATTTTAAAGGGTACCGCGGTTTGTATACAAAATTTCGCAAGTCTCGTAAAAACGCCCCATACAAAAGTCGCACCTAACTGTGACGTCACAATTAGTTAAAAGTGTATATAATAAAAGGAACATATTTGTAAATATTTCCGTATTATTTTCTATAATTGTTATTTCTGTGTGTAAAGTTCGTAAAGTATAATGATGTAGGTTTTTTTACTCATTCAGCAAAAAAAATAACTTTTTTTGTATATTTTTTAGATGTATCTAATTAACTACACATAAAATATTAATGTACTTACGTCTATTAAGTAGTGCTAATCATACATGTACTGTATAAAAATAGGGTGATAACTCAATATTTCTGAGTATCTAAATTAAACTAAATAATTTACATGAAGTCGTCTCTCCAAATGAAGGCTGTAAAGCTCCATTTTAAAATTATTTCATACGAGCTCACAGTTTTACAAAGTTCGCTCGGAAATATCTCGATCGGAGCATAATATATGACAGGTGTAAGCTCTGGCGAAAATGTAGATAACATTTTTCACCGGCTTACAAATTTTATATGTTTGATGTTGCAAATGGCTACAAATGGGGTCCTTTAAAGAGCTCGCCGATGCAAAGACAAGTAGATACATGGATTTATCTAGAGATATTTGAACATGAAAATGAAAAATGTATAACCAAATGAACCTTAACAAGTTTTTTCGGTATGTTAACAGAAAAAGCGACCACCGGTTCAACTCTAACCCACCGAGACGAACCGGCGAAACATAGTCGGGTAACCTTTTAGCAAATAAGTAAAAAAAATGTTCTTTCAAAAGAAATAGTGCCTTGGGGTAATTTCGACAGGTTTTCCATCGAGTTAACTATAGGTTTAAGTTTTGGTCTGTCATTTAATAACATATGTTAATTTTGTGATTTAAGTGCAAAAACAGTGAACTAAAGTGACAATAATTATGTGAAATTGTTTTCTACGTAAAATAACAACGGAATATAAAAATACTCTTACATGAAACCAAAAAACTTATGTTTGAAAAATACAAGCCTAAGAATTAAAATTAACAATTATATCATCATTTATTAAGTGCTTAATAACTAAAAATTAAAATAAGTTGCTAAAAAAGTGAATATAAGAAGTGTATACAAATGTGATATTAATTGTGGAACAAATACTTTACAAACACAAGGACGTATAAAGGACATTTCAAAATTCAAAATTAAAACGTAAACTACCAACTGAAATATCTTATAAATATATGATCTATAATTTCACTCTGTATCGAAAAGGACAGTTAGCGCAGCGGTTCTACTGCTAGGGTAAACGTATCCGACCCAAGTTCAAATCCTCACAATTCTACACTTTTTGTCTGGAACCGTGAATCCCTGTATTCCGTTATTAATTATAATATTAATATAAATAAAGTGATGGAGAACGTCACACTAAGGAAAAAGATACGCAAATCACTATCTCAAACAAACTTATCAACCTTTAATAATTGTATGCAACCTGATCAAGACGTAACAAACTCATCCTTGTTGGATATAACAACCTGTAGCCTTACGAGTCTAACTCAGAGAGAAGAATCTGCATATTTAGATGAAATACAAAATTTGCGAATAAAATTATCGATTGCTGACAAGGAAATAGATGAACTTAACTATGAAAACCAACAACTCAAAAATAGCATAGAGACATATAAAAAGCAAGTAGAAGTACTGAAAAAACTGACCACGACGACGCAATCAATAAGTAATAAATTAATCACTACTCCACTCAGACGAAGAACATTAAATTCTACATTTTTAAACATTTCCAATTCAAAAATATCAAAAATCTCACTAGATCTAGACCATGCAGAAAACAATGAAATAAAAAGCTATGAACAGAACTTAGATGCTGAATTACTAACACACAACACAGATATTGAAGTAAGAAGAAATAATAACAGAAATGAAAATAACATAAACAATAATTATATAGAAAAGTCAAGAAAGAACACAATATATATTGTAGCGGATGAACAAGGGAGAGGTTTGCGAAAATTGTTACAAAGATTAATTGGTCCCGAATATCAAGTAAAATGCTTTTGGAAGGAGAATGCAACATTAGAGAATGTGATAAACAGCATAAAAAGCGAGATGAAGTCACTAAATGAACACGATATCGTGATTATATTAGGTGGTACGCACGAAAAAAATCCTTTTTCTGTTAAATCAACATTAAACCAATGGCTTAAAGAATTTAACAACACAAATATATTAATAGGTGAAATACCATGGCACGAAACTTTAAACAGAGAAATACTGAACACAACATTAAAGAATATATGCAAAGATTATAAACATGCAAGCTACCTAGACATAAGATACAATAAACACACAACTAATAACATAAAATTTGCCAAATTTATATCTAAATCTTTACTAAGGGAAGTACTGCGTATTGACTATAAAAATAAAATGAACATTTATTTAAATCGACATCAATATATTATTAAGAAAGTAAAAATGGAAGACAAATATACTCAGACAATTCTCAATGATATAAATCTAAATTACATAGAAAATAATTATAGCCATAATAATATAAATAATTCAACTGTCGTGGAAAAAAATGTTAACGAAAATCAATGTCTTTTTCGTATGTAACTACGTGCACATTTTTCATCAAAACATTAATGGCCTTATTAACAAATCAGATATGCTGACAGTATGTATTGACGAAATTTCAAATAATGGAAACCCTATTGACATTTTGTGCATAACTGAACATAATATGATAAATGACGACTTAAATATTCTCAATATTCCTAATTTTAAAATAATATCAAGCTGCTTGAGAAATAAACGAGATGGTGGTTCTTGTATTCTAGTTAGGAGAAATTTGAATGCCGACCCCATCAATGAGCTGATGAACCTGTCAATTCCCAATCTAGTAGAGTGTTCTGCCATCAATTTGATTGAGCATAAACTATATATAGTGTGCATATACAGACCACCTAAACCTAGTAAGCAAGCAATGGATCTATTTTTGGAAAGGTTCGATTTAATATTATCAAAGTTAATTAACAAAAGTAGGGTCGTAGTATGCGGGGACTTTAATATCGATATTCTTAAAGATAATAACCAAAGTAGGGATTTGAAGGATTTACTTAGTAGCTATAATCTTAAAATAGAAATAAAACAACCTACGAGACTTATTAGTAATACATGCATAGATAACGTGTTCCATAATATAGCTCGAAGTGAGTCTAAAATCATAGATACCGCTCTATCAGATCACACTGCTCAGATACTGAAATGTCCGTGTAAAAAAATAAGTTTGCTAAAATATTGGTACAAGGAAGTTCGTGACTATAATATAGACAATAAAAAAAAGTTTGTAGATTGCCTCAAATCATTAAAATTTCTTGACATTTACTTAGAGAACGATCCAAATAAAGCATTTAATGATTTTCATGACTTGTTTACACTGTTTTACAAGTTATGTTTTCCTATTACTAGAATAAAAATCTATAGTAAAATTCGCCCAAAATGGATAACCAGAGGCATTAAAATTTGCAGTAAAAGAAAGAGAGAGCTACTCTGGAAATACAGGAAAAATCCTAATGAAACTAACAAAAATATATTCCAGACATACTATAAAAGATACAGGTTAGTTATAAAAAATACACAACGTGCACAAAATAATTACTTCATACAAAAATCAAAAATAAAATCTAAGGCTGTTTGGAAGGTAATAAATAACACTAAAACACAATTTATTAAAGAGTACATTACTGAAATTGACGATAACGGATTTACCCATAAAGACCCAAAAATTATAGCTGATCGATTCAATGATCACTATGTTAACATAGCAATACCTGAAAACGATTATATCAAAGTAAATAAAATTAGTGACGATTACATAACACAAAACATCTTAAATTCATGCTATATGTTCTATACTACACCCAATGAAGTAAATAAAATTATTATTTCACTCAATAATACAAATAGTGTAGGAATAGATGGTATTAAAACGGAAATATTAAAGGAAGTAGCATGCATTATAGGACCAATATTAGCTTATTTAATTAATTTAAGTATAGAAAACGGTATTTATCCGGAGAGGCTCAAACTATCGGTAATTATTCCAATATTTAAAAAAGGTATAAGAAGGGATATACAGTGCTATAGACCCGTGGCCTTAATACCAATAATTTCTAAAATATATGAGAAAGTTATATATAGCAGACTATACAAGTTTATCGAGAAAAATGTGATTTTAGTATCAGAACAATATGGCTTCAGGAGAAATAAAAATATAAACGACGCGATATTTAATTTTCTCAATAAGGTGTATAGTAGCATAGACAAGCGAAATTGTGCAACAGCTTTATTTATGGACATGTCTAAAGCCTTTGATCGCGTGGATCACAAACGCCTTCTTCACAAATTGTACGCGTATGGAATCAGGGGAGTTACATATGAGCTAATAAAATCATATTTAAGTAACAGAAAACAAGTGACGCAAATAAGTAGGTACTGTCCTGTGAATAAATGTGAAATACAATATCTATCTGATACTCATGAAACAGAATACGGAGTTCCCCAAGGGAGCGTTTTAGGACCTCTCTTTTTTCTCGTTTATATTAATGACATTGTTAAATGCACGAATCAACATATGACATTATTTGCTGATGATAGTACAGTTTTATTTATAGAAAAAGACATAAATAATATGGAATCTAATATTAATTTAACTATGGACAAAATTTTAGAATGGCTAGAGATTAATAACTTAAAATTGAACTTTGATAAAACTAAAATAATGAATTTTAAACGTATGACATCAACAAAAAATAAAATTGACATTAATTACCACGGACATCACATAAATGAGACTGATACAACAAAGTTTTTAGGTGTAATAATTGATAATAAATTGACATGGAAATCACATATAGAACACTTAAGTAAAAAAATTAATCAAAGCGCATATGCCTTATATAAACTTAGGGCGATAACAAACAGGCCGACGCTATTAACGGCATATCATGGATACGTTTCATCCAATATTAGATACGGCATTATGTTTTGGGGCAACTCTACGGATTTAGTGAAAGTATTTAGGGCTCAAAAGAAATGCATTAGGGCAATCTGCAATATAGGTAGAAGGGATACGTGCAAACCACATTTCATCAGCTTAAAAATATTAACAGTGACATCTATGTATATTTATGAATGTGCTCTCTATGTTAGACAAAATCTAGAAAGATATGAATCATGTTCCTCTGCTAGACATAAAACTAAGTTATCAGCGATACAAGCTAACTCAGAAATTAAGAGAAGAAGTGTAGTTTGTACCGCACCCAAAATATACAACAAGTTACCAAAAGACATTAAAATTATTACAGAATTAAGATTATTTAAATATAAATTAAAAGACTATTTAATAACTAAATGCTATTACACTTTAAAAGAATATTTAGATGAATAATTGAAATAAACAAAAAGGCCATTAATGTTCTGAAATTGTTAAAAATATTAACTTATGCATCTTTAATATAAAAATAATTGAATGAATAATATTATATAATTAAATGATAAGTGTAGTGTAATAAAATGACTTTATTAATGTACTATATTGCACGCCTTTAAGGCTAATTGTAGACTAAGAACTAATATTATCACCATGTAACATCATTTTGTATACCTACAATTGCAAGAAATAAATAAATTGAAATTGAAATTTAAAAATAATCAATATTTGAATAAATAAATGTATTTGTTGAGTTATATCATTACCTGATGGCTAATTTGTCATAAATTTTGAAATTATAAATGGTATATTTATTATTTAAATGTAGGGTTTTGTAATATTGTCATGATTTAATGATATGGGGGAAATTACGACATAATGTGGGGGAATTCCGTAATTATTGAAATCTCGACTTAACAGAACCTGTGCATTAGATATACATTGCATATAATATCAATAAAAAACGATTAGCTATAATATATAAAAACTCATATTTAATTAACTTACCAGACTTTCGAAATATACAATATTTACATGTTGGAGTTATTGCGAATCAACAAAAATGACGCAAAAAAACACAAATCGAAGAAAAATTTACATAACGTACGGCTTGTCACTGATTTTACCGGGCGGCAATTGATGCAGTCAAGACAAACAAATTGGCCGCTAAACTAATGTTCCCATTTAAAGAAAATTTGCTTGTTTTAGTAGATTTTAATTAATTTCGGAATTTCCCCATTTTTGGAATTACCCCAAGGCACTATATTATGTTTTACAATGTTAAACTTAATCTATGTATAACTAAAGTTCACAAGTACATAGACACAGGCGCCTCAGATTATTGAAATACATAGGAAGTGACCGCAACGACTGCGTACTTTGAACTACGTATATACGTGAGTATGTTGCGTGCGCACGATTTATCGGCGACTTTCATCTTATGCCTGATTCCATCCTACTAAAAATTATAAATGTGAAAGTTTGTGAGGATGGATGGATGGATGGAGGTTTGTTACACTTTCACGCAAAAACTACTGAACGAATTTCGATGAAATTGAGTATGATAGTAGTTTAGGCTCTGGATTAAAACAAAGGCTACTTTTCATCCCGAAAAAGTACAGTGTTCCCGAGGGATACTGTATTTACGCGGGCGTAGTCGCGGGTAACAGATAGTAGTACCTATATTTTATGACTAGCTGTTTCCCGCGGCTCCGCCCGCGTAAATAAACTATCGAGTATCCCGCGGGAACACTACTTCTTCGGGATGAAAAGTAGCCTACGTTTTAATCCACAGCCTAAACTACTACCATACCAAATTTCATAAAAATCCATTCCATAGTTTTTGCGTGAAAGAGTAACAAACATCCATCCATACATCGTCACAAACTTTCACATTTATAATATTAGTAGGATAGCTTAGAAAAAATACTTTTTTTTTATTAAAGGTAAATAGGATTTAATATCTGGTAATCAGTACAATTAGTTACCACGTAATTAAAATGGTATGTGATGAGGGTTGGGTGTTGTTTCAGCACTTGGGCACTTTCGAGCTAATAACATTGTGTTTGAACTTTACTGCACGGGATTCTTTATTTGACCGGTACTTTATCGGGTTTCTATTAGTTTCTATTTACGTTTCTCTATTTATTTATTTACAGTTCTGTTATTTAAACTTTACAGTTCTAATTGGTTCCTCATAGAACCCGTATGTGTAAATGAAAGTTTATTACAGTTAAAATCTTTTATAATTACATAATTATTTATATAAATCCGAACCGGGAACGGACATGGTCAAAAATTCAGACAAAAAAAAGAGTCGATAGCAATTAAATGTTTGCCAATTTTCACTTTAAATCAAAGACGTATATATTATAGACGAAGCATGCTAAGGCAAAAAGTGTCTCCAGTTAAATGGCCCCCAATTTTAAAATATTTTGGGGCCATTTTGACAGAAGTATGCTGAAAACAAGATGGCTGACATTCGAAGTATGGTGAAAACCAAGATGGTGTAACTTTTCCTTGTATGAAGATTTCTTCTGTCAAATATAGGTCAAAGCCTCTTTGCTTTAAATCATATTTAATGCCATCAAAAGTGCAACCGAAATACATCGGGTATAGAACTTCTATACCCGATGTATTTCGATTGCATATCATACATAACATAATTATATGTTGTGCGAACAAAAATAAGTACATACAATACGGCCGATGTATCTTGGCGAGTCTGAACTTCGCGCAGAAGGTAGCGCAATAACTGTTTTTAATTGTTTTCGTATTTATTTTATTTGTACTAATTGGTCAACTGTATTAGGGAAATTTTATTAGTACATAGGTATATAAAAATAATACAATAACAGATTTTTTCCCGAGTTGTACATGCGCTAAAGTTCGCAGAGCCTATGTTCAGACCCGTCAAGATACAGCGGCCGTAGTGTATGTGTTATGAATAAAAATACTTTCATATAATATTATAATCACTTTCAATACATATTACTTGAAAATAATCCAATAATTTTAAAAATTAACTTGGTAAAGCTTCTTTTTAATATAATACATCTATGGCAAAAGCACAATAAGTACCCACAACATTTTCACATGTTTTTGTATTTATTATACATGAATTTTAATGCGTGACAAAGTGTATATTGTTTGAACACTGTCTGGATTTATTGCACAAAATATTGGTAATATTTCTTAAAAACTGTCAGTCCGTACTCGGGCGCTGTCAAATAACACATTTTGCAAACGCGTCCTTAAGTTTTTCTCTTTTTCTGACTGTAAGTAAATCGGCAGTAGTTGGCTCGCGATCGGGGTCAACGACCGGTTGTTTACGGCCTATTGGCACGTTACACAATATAAGTCATAAATCCACCAACTTAACGTCTAGTTCGTTGACTTTACTTTGGAAAGAGCATAGAACTGAGCTTCTAAAATATTTATATTGTCGAATCAGAATTGTTTCCATTATTACTTTTCCGTTCGGAAAGTTGACTCTTTAAAACCTCGCATTATTATAGAGGCCTATCCAGGCCCTTTGCTGTGAAGCCACAACGTGGATCATTCTCGTCTCATTTTTATTGCTTTTGCGCCGACTTCTCGTGAGAACTCTTCTGTCTTCGAAGATTAAAACCTTACCTTACCTATACCCGGGATAATATTTAGAATATGATAATATGGAATCCGATATAATATAGGATAGTATCCCATCTATCGAATAATATAAGTTCGTTGTTCATTAACTATCGAAAAGAAATAATATCTACTATCTACCGTAAAAGTTAGTGCTATAAAATTTTAAGAGCTCTCATTAAACAAACCAAGAAGACCATAAGACTTAAAGCGATTCGTTTTGATGTTCCATATAAAGTGGCTCTTGAGTCTTGACCTTCTAAACATCTGTTTTATTTCTCGAGCGGTAAAATGGAATAGCGTTATAACTTATAAATGTGACATTCTACGGCTGGCCCTAACTCTTACTAGTCCGGCTGCGTTCCATCACTAGAATGCTCTCCATCCACGTTCAATTAGCTTATTCTAACATCAAATTTATGATTATTACTAGCTGTTGTCCGCGGCTCCACCCGCGTAAATACCTTGGGAACACTGTATTATTTCGGGATAAAAAGTAGCTTATGTTTTAATCCAGAGCCTAAACTACTAACGTACTAAATTTCATCAAAATCCGTTCAGTAGTTTTTGCTTGAAAGAGTAACAAACATCCATCCCTACATCCATACATCCTCACAAACTTTCACATTTGTAATATTAGTATATTGGATCCATTAACAAAATATTATTTTGTACGAATTGTCAAGCATTGGGTGAGCTGATGATGATGAGTTGCAGCTAAAAACGAGATCAATAGGGTTAAATCGTTCCGGAGCTACAATGCTACGGACATACACACACATACAGACAACGTCAAACTTATAACACCTGTTTTCGTCAGAGGTTAAAAAACCTGCGAAAATTTCAATTCCATTTCACAATTTTTATTTTCGTCTAATTAGAAATTTCGTAAAACTGCGTGGGGAAATTTCCTACGCAGTTTAACGCTAGTACCTATGACAAAACTGTTTGACTTTCTGGCTGAATTGGCGATATAATGGAGCTAGCTTTTGCCCGCGACTTCGTCCGCGTGGAGTTCGGTTTTCATACAAAATTTTAACCCCTTTTACACCCATTTAGGGGGCGAATTTTGCAAAATCCTTCCTTAGTGGATGCCTCCGTCTTGACAACTATCTGTATGCCAAATTTCAGCGAAATCCATTCAGTAGTTTCGGCTGTGTGTTGATAGATGAGTCAGTCAGGTTTGTCTTTTATATAATATATTTAGATTACCTATTGTCTCATGCACTAATACTCTATCAATCCTCCATGGTCCCTTTGCCAGATTGGGACTTGTTAAACCGATGTTGTTTCCTGTCCAAGAAACTCAGTGAGGATTTCCCCTGCGTAAATTAAAATGAACCTCAAGTGGGAGCGCCAGTTGAACACAAAATACTGTATTTTCCTGTATTTTTTTTATATAAATGAATAGTGTTCTTAAAAATAAGACAGTTTACAACAGGAATAGCAAAACAATATATTCAAAGAAACTGCGATTTGTTTGAGGTCAACACAAAAGTCGTAAAAGCAGGTGACGTCACACGCTTATTATAAGTTTCTACGAAATGTATGGTCATATGCACAAAATTTTTGTAACTTTGAATTACATAACTACTCATAAAATTTTATTTCTTATTACTTCCATCAAGTAATCTATCAAGTAATACAGTAATTATACCTGTCTTATTATTTCTGAATGTTAAAAAAGTAATACTAGGGAAAATACCCAAATAAAAATAAAAAAAATAATAGAAGATACCGAATTAAAGAAAATCCCCGAGTAAGTTATTATATCGTATACTTCTGATCTGAGTAAAGAAGGGTAAGTTAATGTGAGTGTCGTTAGTACAAGAAAAGTATTGTATCTACACGCAATTGTAGCCTATTGCTGAAACTGGTATTACGACGGCATTAGGACCTAATGGCAGAAGTTCTAACGATATTATACTGGGGTCATACTTAGGAAAAAGGACGTTGATTGTCACAGTGGTGTCAATAACATTTTTTTATAGGCTTTGAATATGAAGTTAAGTCGTAACTCATGACTAGACATGATATTTTCCCGTAGTGTGGCCTTAATATAAAAACCGAAGTGATATTCCAAGACCGACTTTAAAATTATTTTAGTATCCAACAATGCTTAAAAGTCTTTACATATAATTTATCCGTATCGTTATTTAATACAGTTTTCAAATACAATCTAACGCTTCCTATTAAAATGTGTAGAAACATTAATAGACGCAAGTAGCGAGACGCGATGATAGTTGGCGATGTAGGGATGAGGTGGCTACGCAAACTTTGAGAATCAACATCAAGAGTTGAAGAAGTAAGTGTGCGCATTCAATATAAATAGGGCAAGCATAAGTAGAAACGGCACTAAAATCTCTGAAAGGCTCGATTTCTGTATATTATGGAATATTCAGAATTTTCTTGTTCTCTACATATTTTGTTAAATGTTAAATGCAATGTTTAATGATCAAAAATTCAATCTTATCAAAGATCTATTGATCTCACAAGGAAATGAAGTGGGAGTGGGACATCTTTTCATTTCCACCGTGAAGCACCAGGGCAACATCGGGTCGATTTCTGTATTTCATGGAATATTCAGAACTTTCTTGTTCTCTACATAATATTCTGTTATCTACATAAATTAAATGCAATATTTAATAATCAAAAATTCAATCTGAAGAGATCTATTGATCTCACAAGGAAATTAAGTGGGACATCTTGTCATTTCCACCGTGAAATACCAGGGCAACATCGGGTCGATTTCTGTATTTCATGGAATATTCAGAACTTTCTTGTGCTCTACATAATATTTTGTTCTCTACATGTATTAAATGCAATATTTAATAATGAAAAATTCAATCTGAAGAAATATCTATTGATCTCACAAGGAAATGAAGTGGGACATCTTGTCATTTCCACCGTGAAGTACCAGGGCAACATCAATGGAATGGGTTTTGAGGCATGCGTATGCCGCGCGGCCATGGATGCCAGGCGTCACGCGACACATAAATACTGGCTACGATAAAACGATTAGTGGAACTGATTCATACGACGCTAGGTTGTTTTTTTATTTGAATTACATACTCGTAATTTCAGGCAGAGTATTATTATGAATGCTTTCTTTAGTTACTTATCAAATTAAGGAACTAATTAGCTTCACGGTAATTTATGTTGCACCTGTTTTTGGAACAACGATGACCTAAGTATGAACTAGGTAATTTATATAATATTTTAACGCCTATGTTCATTACTATTTTTATCTACAAGTACAGATTATAGCATTAGGTTTTCAGACAGATTCAAGCCACTAACCTGGTTTTCCTGGTTGAGGAGCTTGAGTTGGTCGTTGATGAGGCTGTACTTGGCGCTCTCCTCCTTCCTCAGCGCCCGCTCCTTCTTAAGTTCGGGGCTCCAGAAGGTCTTGATGCTGTGCATGCTGGAGCCGAGCTTCTGGTTGGTCAGTTCCAGCTCCTTCTTGAGGTTGCCGAGCTCCCGCTGCAGGTCGGAGTTCTGCGACTGCAGCTCGCCCAGGAAGAGCGGCGGGGGCTCGCGGCGGTAGTAGTCATCCTCGGGCGGCGGCGGCGGCGCGTACGAGCGGTCGTAGTCGCGCTCGAGCGACTGGTAGCGCAGCGGCCGCGGGCGACGGTGGTGCGCGCCGGCGGACGCGCTCCGCCCGCGCTCGTCGGGCGCCGGGCTGGGCTCGTCGTCGCGCGCGAGGTACGGGCTCCGGCGGGAGGGGCTGCGGTCCACCTGCGGCAGGCGGCTGCGGGTGCCGGACCACTCCTGCCGCCGCCATTCCTCCCGGCACGGCGGCCGCTCCTCGTCGCCGGCGTACTCGCGGAGATACAGTTTGCCTGTTTCCCGCGTCAATGGGGACGCATCGTGCACTGGGCCGGGACACGGGCGCGCGCTCACTGGCCGCCGGCCCGGCCCATCGATCGCCGCGGGCGGGCGCATGCGCGCTGCCGCCACCGCTCAGCCGCTGCAGCGCTGCCCGTCGCCCGCCACCGATTCTAACTTAGCAGTTAGCTATATCGGAACGAAATCGTTCTCCTCATAAGTTTGACTCCGAAATAGAAATCAAATATAGCCTTTTAATTTTTATTAGTTTAAAAAATCCATATAACCTACTGAATACATTGACTCTACATTTCGGCTAAATTGCTTTGTAGTCATGCTTAGGAAATTTAAAATGTTTCAGCAAAGTAAGTAATAAGACAGAGTAAATAAAATTTTGGCATCTACTAATGAATTATGGACTATATGGAGTTTAGTTCTTGTCTTATTATATTAAATAGCGACGACCATTTTCCCCTTTCGGCCCATCCCTAGAATGGCAAATGTAGGAAGAAGTGGCGTCTCTTATACGTCTACGGAGGAAGTCCATTGTTTCCTTTGAAATTACATTCAATTTGGATTTCTAGGATGTTTCTACTTTCATACCTTTTGACCGACTTTTTACTGAAATAGCTTATTTTTTAATCTAGAAAATATGTATTAAAAAATCAAATAGTAAACAATTAAGTATTATACTGAATAGTCACTGAATAATGTGTACTTCATTTCCATCCTTTCTTTTTATTGTCTTTTAACGGTATAATAGTATAGCGGTTTTACTCAACGCATTAAATATTCTACAATTCGGATTGGTATTTGGTACTTAATATACAGAAAAGTGGGTCACAGGACAAACTCCGCTGACCCAGTTTCACTCTACATCCACTTTCATGTAAAATTAACAACGAAAGGTATATTCGATTAAATCTCGTGTAAAAAATCAAAAAAGTCGAAAGAATAGCATAGACCATAATTATTAGCTTCGAGGAAATTTTTATGAATGATACCTAACTCATAATGTTGGCCAAACATGTGCCGATTCATGAAACTAATGCATTACGTCATCAAAATTAAGCCACGCCTTTTTTACAATTTAAAACGTAACGTAAAACACTTTAGTACGTAGATATTTATTATGTCATACGAGTACGTCTATTTATAGAGTTCTGTTTTCAGCCTCCCGCTGCTCGATGCAGCGCTGAAGCGCTTCCTTCTGAAATATTGTTTCAAGTTTCCTCTCATCCTATGACCTACTTATTTGTTCTCTCGCTCTTACCCGCCTACACCCCGTAACGCCTTCCTTGTCGTCGGTAAGGTCGTTGTTATGTGTGTCAGAGGCGACGGGGTGCAATCTGAAATAGTGTTGTGGGCCGTTCGATGGTTTTTATGGTAATTTTGCGAATATATTATGTAACCTATCTCGAAATTTAAAACAGACAAATGTTATGGCCTAGATGTAGCGCAAATAATGTCTAGACTTGGCAATTCACTCCGCCGTAATTTAACGAATGAGTACATCGCTACTCAATAAATCAACCCCTGAAGAGTTTCATGACGAGTAAAATTGAACGAATCCAATTAAATGTTTTCAGGAGAAAGAGACTAAATAATTAAAACCTAATGGATATTATTCATTTTAATCTAAACCCTTGACAGGCTTTTTAAAAAATCCCACCCACATTATCAAGCAGTGAGCAAGCTAATGATGATGAATTATAGATAAGAGCACTCTCGATCGTGTCAGCTTTCAAACAAAAAAAAATAGATCCAAATTGGTTCAGCCATTTCGGAGCTACGACAAACACGTTTTTCTTAGTTTAGGCACGAAAAAGAAAGGTTTAACCTTGAGAGAAAATTTTCAGATGTTTTTATCTGTCTAAATTGTCTCTAACGTCGTTAAACTGTATTATGTCACCGTAAAATAATTGTAAAAACCATTAGATTGTAATATTACTAGAGATATGATAATATGTCGACAGATAAAAATTTCTCCTTACAATTTTACGCATTATTTTTCGTTATAATTATTATTATGAAAAAGCAAACAAATATGGCGGCACGGGGCATTTGTTGTTTAACCAATTGGCATGGTAAATATTACAATATAACGAAAAGTAACGTGTAAAATTGTAAGAAGAAATTTATATTTGAGAATCCGTCGACATTTTATAATATCGCTAGTAATATTACAATCTAACGGTTTTTACAATTTTACGGTGACATATACACAACAAAAGTATTATTCATTATAGGCACTAACTACTAATTGAGATGTTAAAAAATATTAAGTAACTACCTAATTAGGTACTTATGTCATAATATCTCTTGTCTAGAACTAAACAATAAGGCCCACTTGCGCCAATCCGAGTTAAAGTTAACCTTGGGTTTAAAATATCATGCTTTCTCTTTCACAAATACAAAGAACGAGAGAGATAATATGATTTTTAACCCAGAGTTAACTTAAACCCGGATTGGCGCAAGTGGGCCTTAGCATCTAAAGTTAGAAATATCTTTAATATCAGTCTAATTCAAAGTTTAAGATGTGATTCGATTTTCTATTCGTCTTGAAAGCTACATAAATATACACAAGATATCAGGTAGTTTAAACCAACTTGAGTTCCTAGAGATTTCAGTTTCGAATTCTCAATAGTACGCATCCTAAAATAATCTGATGAAAACATGGCTGGAAATTGATTAGAGATCTTATCTAAAGATTTGGGTAGAGAGGGCCTGATCCCTAATTATTGGTAAAAAGTACTAGGTTTTTTTTTTTTTTTTTTTTTATGAATTAAGGGGGCAAACGAGCAAACGGGTCACCTGATGGAAAGCAACTTCCGTCGCCCATGGACACTCGCAGCATCAGAAGAGCTGCAAGTGCGTTGCCGGCCTTTTAAGAGGGAATAGGGTAATGGGGGAGGGTAGGGAAGGGAATAGGGTAGGGGATTGGGCCTCCGGTAAACTCACTCACTCGGCGAAACACAGCGCAAACGCTGTTTCACGCCGGTTTTCTGTGAGCCCGTGGTATTTCTCCGGTCGAGCCGGCCCAATTCGTGCCGAAGCATGGCTCTACCACGTAAAAAACCGCATTTAATATATTATAGATTTATAGATTATAATTATAGATTTTTAACCTACTTCCAAAAAAGGAGGCGGTTATATGTTCGGCTGTATACTATTTTTATGCAATAAGACTTACGAGCAAACGACTAGCCAGAAACTTGATTGTAAGCGATTATTACCACCCATGAGCATCGACGTTCTCGAAGACTAGCCGGTAAACCCGCAACAAGCTAACATGATGGGCTTCAGCAAGGCTTGAAGACAGTTTAAATTCGATTTTGTTTAAGACTGTTAGTTTGGGTTCTGGATTAACATAGGCTACTTTTTATCCCGAAATAGTACGGTGTTCCTGAGGGTTACTGTATTTACGCAGGCGGAGCTGCGGGCAACAGCTAGTTCTAATATAGATGCGTAATAAATAATAATCAAAAGGAAAAAAAATACTATAACTCTACTACGCAAATCATATAGCCGTTACCCGGACCATTATTAGGAATCTATTGACACCTCGTTCATTGAACAGGGCCTTTAGTCAAGAAACATAATAATTTCGACGGCGAAGATCGAAATCAAAAATTGACAAATTTCGAACTTCGCCATCGAAATTATCGAATGCATCTTGACTAGAGGCTTAGGCGCTAAATTGGAACAAACTACCACATAGACAGGCAAAATAATTACTTTAGGCTTCGTCGTAGTCAGATAAAAACACAGGACGTAGCGTTGACACCTAGTAAATTCAACGGTATTGTGACAATGAGAATACATTGTCCTAAGTCACATAAATCTCTCCTGACCCTTTTAAACTGAAAACTCAGCATCAGCAATTATTAAAAATTCACCGCCTGTCTGTAGTAGGTCGCCGTACTACGCATGTCTTCTCTTCATAAAGATTAAACCCCCAAGACATTCTGGCGTCTCGCGTAATTTAAATATTAGGTACCTACCTACTGCTCTTGTATAAGTTACGCCCCAGTGGTCTAGTAATGAAATCATATTTTATACAACTAATGGTCTTGTACAGATATTACGGGTTATCAAATTGTTATTAACTAGCTTCACCGCGCGACTTCGTCCTCGTGGATCTCCATTGTACCCCGTGGGTAATTCGAATCCTTTTTTATCGGATTTCTACGTCATAATAACTAAGTATCTGCGTGACAAAATTGATTATTCAAAGCAATCCGACCAGTTGTTGTGATTTCACTATACAAACTCTGGACCCCCATTTCACTTCCATATGAGATAAAAAAATACGTACCTACCTACTCAATTTATTAATTCGGATATTAATATTCATAGAAATCGGGACAGATTTATTTTACACAATCAGAGGGTTAATTCTAATAAATCCTAAAACAAGTAATTATGTAATTTTAATAAACGTATGATCACCTATTTAAGTGCAGTTATAGGTAATCTCAATTTTCATCGAAATCGTTGCAGAATTAAGATTTTCTATACAAACTTTCATCCCCTATTTCACTCTTTGAAGTGTGGAATTTTTCAAAATGACTTCTTAGTGCGCGTCTACACTGTAAATTAAAAATTACACGTTTCTACCCACTTCTGCCATTAGCGGTCAGCTGTAATATCTGTATTATCTATCCAGCTGTACGTGTATACGAACGAGTAGGTAGTCAGACAGTGGGGACTGGGGAGTGGGGACATCTCCTTAAATATTAAAAAATAAAAACCGACCAAGAGCGAGACGGACTAATGCACGAAGGGTTCCGTATCACTATGCCAATATTTTACATGTTTACTTATTTTTTGTTATTTTTGTACGAAGTTTTCAAGGAAGCGCATTTTACAAGTTAGGATACTATAACTCCTCAACTAACAAAGTTATCTAAGCCGTTATAGTTTTTCTTTAAAGTTAATCACATGGACAAGTTAATCAAAATTTTTCAAATTTTTTGAGCCATCCGTTTAACAAAAAATGCACTTTAAAGTTGATAAGTTGAGTATTTCAGAAAACGGATACCTATATTAAAAAATCGTCTTTGCAACCTCTGATTAGTTTTAAAATACCTATCAAAGGATACACCACACTATGGGGTAGACGAGAAAAAAAAACATCCCCACTTACGTGTTACGTAAACTGCAATGGATCTAGTTGTAATTCCTAGGTCCATGCGTAGGTACACCATTACGTGCACCTCCCGTGCCCTAAAAATATATAAGTACCTAGTATTTTTTGTGATTTTATTTCAGCAGTTTCTCGATGTCGTAAATACACCTATCCGTGCAAAGTTTCATCTTTCTAGCACTAACTGTTTGGACGAAAAGCCGAAGACGCATCGACACAAAGCATCGACAGACTCGAACGTAAACTACGGAACTCTAAATACATGTCAATGATTACTTGAAAACTAAGGATAAGTACTTAAATATATATAAAAAATCTTATAAGAAAAAGGTACCTATTGTAATATAAGTACCTAGGTACGCAATCTTGATTTCAGAAGATTTTGTCTTATAAATGGCAAATGCGGAATGATTAGATTGCGAAAAGCAATCATCGGGTATAAGGTCGAAAGGACCTGTTAATATCCGCACTAGATGAAAAAAAAAATCCTGTTGGTATCAGAATTCAGAACCAAACGACCCGTTTCGTTCGTTATTCGTTCGATACGGTTTTATTGTAAAAAGTTACATTAATTAACGAGACAGTTAACCTAAGAGTACCTATAGCTACTCTTTGCAGTTAACAGTATAATATGTCTCTTTTCTACTCCTAAGCAAACTGAAGATATTAGTTCCCCACCAGCGTTAGAAAAAGTATTTTGTATGCGGTATGCACTTTGAGTATAATATAATCACGGTATGCCGCTCCAGCGGCAACAGCAAGGTCTATTAACAATTTAAAAAAGTTGCTGGGGTTTTTGCAGGGAATGTCAATCAGCAACGTTGTGTTCTTTTTTTCTAAATTTGTGTTATTTCGGTTTTTAATGTGTAATATTTGTAGAATTATTATATCCATTAAGTATCCATTAGTTATTCGTTGACGTGCACAAGTTTGGGCAAGTGATACAACTACAAAATAAGTGCTAAATTGGGTTTCCCGCCAAAACTCCCTAGGAAGTTTCACTTTCACTTTACTGAGTCGACAGACTTGACTCATTGAAGTCATTGACTACAACGACTATTTATTTGGACTTGACGATTTAGAAATACGGTGATGAAAATTTGAACGAATATTCTATAAATTCCCGCCTTTTTTACTTCACACTGGCAAATGGTAAGACTATGCAATATATGAATTAAAAAATAAAATCATAGCCTGCTGTCAATATTGTGATTCTTGGCGGGAATTTGAAAAGGCGCGCATCTTAATTTTTTTCAAAATTGAACAAAATTTTTATTTATTATTATTTTATTTGTAAATAAGTATAAATAGCTTTATTTTAAATAAATATAGTGTATAAATAATAAAAATGGACGGAGACGAGGCGGGCGGGGATAACCCGCCCACCTCAAAGAAAAGACCTCGGCCTCCTGATGATCCTCGGGGGGCTTCAAGTGCTGGCGGCGGAGGTGGTGAGAGTAACTTTTTAGCATATAGAAAACCAAATTATAAGAGACTATATTCCGAAAATTCGATCAACACAGAATTCAAAGTATTTATAGAAAGCAAACTAGCACAGGAGAGACTTGGAAATAAAAGTCCAATTTATCTTAACAGTATATTTTCAAACATAAAAGGAGTTGTGGCAATACGGCGTATTAACGCAAATAAGATAGTTGTGATATTTAAACAACATAACACGGCCAATAATTTTATCAACAATATTAACTTTCTTGAAAAATATGATATGAAAGCATATATTCCAGCTGCTCAAATTGAGAAAACTGGCATTATACGATTTGTACCGGCAAATATATCGAATAAAGAACTATTTACTAATTTAACATCTACATATGAAATAATTGCAGTAAGAAGATTCATGAGAAAAGTCGGTCATGATCTAATTGGTACACAAACTGTTAGCATTACATTTTTATCAAACACTTTACCTGACAATGTACAGTATGACTTATTTTCCTATAGAGTATTTGATTATGTTGCTCCTTTGCAACAATGTTATAAATGTTTTAAATTTAACCATTCAGCTAAGATTTGTAATGGCAAGCAGCGTTGCTCAATTTGTTCAGGCGAACACTTTTATAAAGAATGTAATAAAACAAATGAGATTTGCTGTATCAATTGCAGTGGGCCTCATCTGGCTATTTCCAAACAATGTCCAATTAAGATAAAGAAAATATTAGAAAAGAAAAATAAAATTACTTATGCAAGCGCTGCTACCACTACAAAAGAAAATGTTGACTTTCCTCCTCTGCCATCACGTCCCATCCCTGTAAATAAAAATGTAAATAGTGTAAATAATATGTCTCAAAGTGTAAATAAACATGTAAATAAATCTGTAAATATTAAGCCTATCTCTCAAGATGTAATTATTACTGATATTAAATCTCAAATAATTGGAAACAGTGATGTACTTATGGCCCTAGTACACACTCTGGTTCAAGTAGGTAATAAAAATGATGATGAACCTATTACCACATCATTAATTAAAGATATGCTTATTAAAAATCTGTCAACATAATGGATACGCAATCTTGTGATTCGTCATTTCTACGTATTGCGCAATTCAATGTTCAAGGAATAAATAATAAAAAACCTCTTCTTACCAAATTTTTAAATGAAAAATATATTGATATTTGTCTTATAAATGAAACATGGTTAAAAGACCATCAATCTTTTCGTATTTCTGGTTATAATTTTTACAACAAAAATTCTAAAAACCCACGTAATGGTGTTGGAATATTGGTTAAACCATATTTGAAATACAATATTATAAATACAACCTTTTATGAAGATATACAAACAATAGCTATATGTGTATATACTGAGAATACAACATTGACTATTCTCTGTGTATACTGTCCTCCCTGCAGTGGGCACATAAGAATGAATAAATTGCGCAATATTTTAAGAGATTTACCAAAACCTGTTTTTATAAGCGGTGACTTCAATGCACATCACATTGCTTTTGGATGTCTGTCCACCAAAAGTCGAGGTCAAAATTTGTATGATATAATTGATGAATTTGACTTATGCATTTTGAATAATGGTAGCTTCACAACAGTAAATTATCCTACACGCAATCCCTCAGCAATAGATGTAAGTTTTGTTAGTCCACATTTGGCCCCACTTTGTGAATGGTTTGTACATGATGATACCATGGGTAGTTATCATTATCCAACAATTACAAACATTACAATGTGCATTGAAAGATACGCAATCAACGAGTATGATGACAGATTTTTATACCATAAAACAGATTGGGCTAAGTATAATGAATTATCTAGTTCAGTCTTTCATGAAATGATGGTTAGTGAAGAGGACCCAATGAAATCTTACGAGGAATTTTGTAGCAGGCTTGATAAACTTAAGCAAATGGTTGTTCCTAGATTTACTAGGACCAGCTTCAGGAGTAGACCACCAGCCCCCTGGTGGAACGCTGTATGTGAACAAGCCGTCATCAAATCTTATAAAGCTCTGAAACTTTACAGAAATGATCCTACATTAGACAATTACATCAATTATAAAAGAATAGATGCTTTAAAAAAGCGTACTATAAAAGAGCAAAAGAAGAATAGTTGGAATAGTTTTTGTAATAGTTTTAATAGAACTACTCCCATCAGCAAAATCTGGAATCTCATTAAAAGATTTAAGGGTATTAGAACTGGTAATAAGTCATATACAAATGAGTTTGTACAACCACTTTTAGACAAGCTATCTGATAATTCCAATTTAGTCGATCCGAACTTATTAGAAAATTATTTTAATTCTAATAATGAAAATCCTCAATCAAGGTTTCTATTGGATCCTTTTACATGGTCTGAATTTTTAATGAGTATATGTTCTAGGAGAAATACTAGTCCTGGTTTAGATGATTTTCCATATTTATTAATAAAATATTTACCTGATACCATACAAAAAATATTTTTGAACGTTCTAAATAGTCTTTGGCATAAAAAGTTAATACCAAGTTCATGGAAAACTCAATGTGTGATACCCATACTTAAACCAGATAAACCTCCTGATCAGGCTAGTTCATATCGTCCAATCTCCCTATCGTCATGTCTTGGAAAGATATTTGAAAACATGGTGAAGTCTCGCTTAGACTGGTATGCAGAATCTAATACTATCATCCCTCATGTTCAATATGGATTCCGTAGAGGAAGGAGTTGTGCTGACAGCTTCATTTCCCTCATAAATGATCTGAAAAATGCAAAAGGTAATAAATTACACTCAGTTTGTGTATTTTTGGATGTGCAGGGTGCATTTGATAGTGTGGATCCTGGCATACTGGTGAAGGTACTGAGTAGTGCTGGTGTACCTGGATACTTATGTAAATGGATTTATGATTTTCTTACTAACAGAATATTATATGTTAAACACAATAATATTTTACATGGACCTAGAATTGTATCTAAGGGAACAATGCAAGGCGCAACATTGTCGCCTTTGCTATATAATTTGTATATATGGGAGATATGTAAATATGTAAATATTAAAAATGTAAATATACTTCAATTTGCAGATGACTTAGTGTTGTACAGTTCAGATGTTAACTTATCAGTAGCAATTGAAAATGTTAATGCTTGTTTAATGCGGTTATGTAATTATTACCAGCTAAGATTAAATTTGAAAATAAATGCAACCAAAAGTAGTGTCATGATATTTGGAAAAGACACACCTGCAATAGATGTTACTTATAATGGTGAGGTTATTCAAAGAGTAGCCTCACACAAATTCTTGGGTGTTTACATTGATCAGAAGCTATCATTTGAAGACCACATTAAATATATATCCAGAAATGCATTGAAAGGTATTAACATTTTAAGATGTCTAGCTGGTGTTACATGGGGCGCAGATCCCAAAATACTTTCAGTGTTATACAAATCTATTGTAAGAAGCCATTTTGATTACAGTTCTTTGGCCTATTTAAATAGCATTCACACTCAAAAATTAGATATAATACAGAACAAGGCTTTGAGGATTATATCTGGGGCAATGTGTTCAACTCCCATAAGGGCCATGGAAGTTGAAACAAATATTATGCCCTTGATATTGAGACGACTTTTGCTTGCAGAAAGATACTGTCTTAAACTTTTATCATCAAATAATTTACAAATCATAAATAGAATTGTACCTCACCCAATAATTACAGATGGTCCACTAGCTTCACCTCAAGACCTTCTGACACATACATCTCCAACTTTATGCCGGATTTTCCTAGAAATACAGTCTCATTATTCAAACATTAAAACACATTCACACTGGCCATGTTACACACATTCATATAGTAGTATAATACATCCTATTATGATTTTAACTAAGTCTATTGACAACAATTCAGAGTTTCTTGCATTTTTAGAAGAAAATAGTAAGTATTATACAATCTACACTGATGGTAGTAAACGTAATAAATATGTGAGAAGTGCCATATATGATCCACAAAAACAGATTGCTCAAAGCTTTGTTCTAGATAAACAGTGTTCGATATTTACGGCAGAGGCATATGCAGTTTTTGAAGCCTTAAAATTCATTAGTGCTTTAAATAATAATTGTAAATATTTTCTAATCTTATCAGATTCTTTAGGTCTCATTAATAGTCTAAAGCATATTAATTTTAATTTTAAAACGAATTATATTATATATTTTATTAAAGATTTTGTCTGGCGGTTACATAACAAAGGAGTAACAATTGCCTTTATGTGGGTCCCTTCACATAAAGGCATTTCCGGAAATGAAATTGCAGACAAAACTGCATATGATGGGGTCAACGCCCTGAATGTCAAAAGTGTAGTGAGGGTACCAATGACTGACTTTTATTATAATGTAAATATGTCCATAAGAAGCATGTGGGAGGATTTTTGGAATGAGGACCAAAAACTCAAAGGAAAGTGGTATGGACGGATACAAGAAAATTTAGCAATAAAACCATGGTACCATGAGCTGAAGATGGCTAGCCGTGATTTTATCACAACTATAAATAGACTGAGATTTGGCCATAACTCTGCACCTGCACATCTTAAGAGACTAAACATAATAAACAGTAATATTTGCACTTTTTGTAACGTTGGGATCGCAGACATGAACCACATTTTTTTCAAATGCCCAAACTTCACCATTCAAAGACTAGTGTTGGCAAGTGAAATAATTGAAGTCAGTGATACCTCCCGCCGCCAATTGTGTGATTTGCTCTTAGATCATTTAATACGGGATACGCCTTACATGAGCTTTCCCCTCTGCCGAGGTATAAGATTTTTGAATCTAATGCGTTCATAAAAACTATTTGAGTAATCGATTTTAACCATTATGTGCATCGGTATAGCATCGAAAGGACGTCCGAAATGCTCCGCTAAAAATGCCGATTTGTGCTGTTATGTCCTGTAAAAACAAATCCAACACGTCGAATCTTAAAAAAGATGGAATGACCTTTCATTTGTGAGTATTTTTTTATTTAATTATTGTATATTTCTATTTAAATGTAATTTCGTAAAAATTGACGATGTATCGAATAGCGGTGTAAACGAGACAAAAAATCGGAGAATATTCGATGATGACGTAGGCGCACTCCCCACGAGACTATTGTTATTAGATATAGAATTTTAGTCTTTATTTCCTATATAATAGATTCGAATTTTATTATGGCACTTAATTCTCGAAACATGGCGGAATTTTTTTATTACTTTTTGAGTGACGTGACAATCACTAGAATAACGATGTCGATAAAAATTAATTTTATTTCTTGGTATACTAATTTTATATTTTGTGGTGTAAAAATATTGTATTGCTTTTACACTTTATACGACAGATCAAGCAAGGAGTATAAAGTATGCATGTATGTACGTGATGTTTATTATTTGCCCTACCGCAACTTTGAAACTTGAAAGGCTGAACAGTTTATTTGGATGTTTGAAATATGGACTATCGTTATAAAATCAAGATGTTCCCAGCCAGAGGGACACAAGTTATTAGTTTTCCTTGTTTGAAGCGCAAGTCATTTTTAGGGTTCCGTAATACTTGAGGAACCCTTAGGTATTGTTTCGCTCTGTCCGTCTGTCTGTCCGCGCTTCTACCGTTAGCCTAATTATGAATATAAATGGATGAAATTTGGTACAGTCATAGATCACAGATTAGTATTATGTAGTTAGATCATAGATTGTGTATAGATCTCGGATTTGGCATCATAAAATAATAATAATTTTAGTACCTGGGCGACTATTTATTGTAATATGGTGGTGTTTAGGTGATAATCTACATAAACTTAAAAAGTAAAATGTGAACTGATAATTATTATTATTTACAATCGATTTCTGTGTAGATCAGGTGTTTGATCTCAAACATTAACTACATTTTTTTAACTTGTCTAAAAACTATAAAAAATAAAAAAAATATAATAATATAATTATATACTTGAACATATAAAAAAAACAAAAGTAAGGCACCGAGCAGGTTTCGAACCCGTAACACTCGTTTCTTGCCATGCGCGTCTTAACCCGCTGGACCAAACGGACAGTGGCCGGCAGGACGAAATTAGCGACCATATTCTGCGTGGAAAGAAAAACGCATTAAAACACGAACACGCATTTTCCCAAACATAAGACTAATCTAGATCGATTGTGTACCCCCGAAAACCCCCATATAAGTACCAAATTTCAGCGAAATCGTTGAGCCGTTTCCAAGATCACGGTTATATACATATTATACATAAATATACAAGAATTGCTCGTTTAAAGGTATAAGATATTCTAGGTGTGGCTCTCCATGCATGTGAAGTGGGGATGATTTTTTTTCTTTCTATCCCATCGTGTGGGGTATCGTTTAATAGGTATTTTAAAATAAAGGCAAGGTTTCATACATATTTTTCTTATAAAGTCAACCATTTCGAGTAATCGGCCTCCAAAGTGATTTATAAGTTGGTCTTCCCTAGAATTTCTAAACTATAAGACTTAGAAACTTACAATTTTCTATGCTGATAGATTATTATGCTAATAACTCTTTAGGAAAATTATTTTGAACCAAATCAGACAGTAACTTTTGAAGTACTTAATTTGAAAAAATATTACGTGTTTATAGTTACGGAACCCTCCTTAGACGTGTCCTTCTTGGTTAGATTAGGTCATTCTTTGCTTTGATGTTTGCAAAAAAGGAGAGTTGTATGTTTAGTGTTCATAATAATATCTACGTATGTGTTATGTATTAGCGTATGTGAGTATGTGCGTATGTGCATTCTATAGTCACGTAGAAGCTATGGCGGTTTTAAAAAGCTTCACATACGTAAGTGGTAAATACAGCCTATAGGTACGCGTTAAGTTTGCAGTGAGTCATCAGTGCAAATGTCTTTAGAAAGCAATGACGCTTAGCTCGTGTTCACGTTTGACAATAAAGGTAAGCCAGTTTAACATTTGTAAATTGTACTGACGACTCACTGCAAACTTAACGTGAATAGACTGTATTTACTACTTAAGTACCTATGTGAAGTTTTTTATTGCTGCCATAACTTTTAAGTGTAATATAATATATTAATATGTATATCGGAATTATTCGGAATGGTTTTATTTCAACAAAATACATTATTTTCAAATAACGAAGATGTGACCAATACAAATTCATATCGACAATATATCGATATAATTTGTATTGGTAACATCACTTAGCATGCCAGTGTATTAGTACGTACGCTACACTGTTATATTAGCGCGAGTCTTATTTGTGTGAAATAAATAAGCTAGTGTTGCAGTTTTATAAATGTGTGAGTTTGTAACGATTACAATATTTTTGTGAATGTGTGATTTTGTTTTCACTGTGGGAGTTACCCTCCCCGCACCAAAATTGGCAGAAAGTTTTGTTTGAAAATTTCCCCGCGTGCCTGATCCTGTATTAAATGATCTAAGGATTTGCTCCAAAATAAAAAATATTATAGTGCGTTATTCAAATATATAAAAAATACTGTGGGAACTATTTAAGTGTTAATTTAAAAGAAACCTCAATAATATAAGACTTGGCTTAAAGGTCTTGTTACCAGGCCATTAAATCTTCAAAAAAAAAAAAAATGTCAATATTGTCATCTCCCGACAAATGTCAAATCCAAATTATAACCTCAAAAATTGTTTTCATTGAATTTTTATAAAAGTATTTTTGCCGAGTTCTGCTAGAATAATAAAGATGGTGTTGCCTCCAGCTAGTGGTACTGGACAATTTTATGCCAGAGCAGCGAAATCAATTCGACTTATTCGTCAAGGCTGTACAAATAGGCCATTCTTTCATATTTCCGTCACTCACGTAAGTGAATCCTATCCGAAAATAAAGTAACTTGTTATTAATACTCTAAATACTAATCTGTTTAGTTTTGAAAATCGTAAAACTAAAATTATACATTAACCTTTCAGCGAAGGCGATTAAATAAGCAGCCTGTTATTGAACAACTTGGTTCCTATGATCCAATGCCCAATCAAAATAATGAGAAACTGGTTGCCCTTAATTTGGAAAGAATAAAGTTCTGGCTTGGCCAAGGAGCTCACGTTACTACCCCAGTTGGTGAATTGCTCGGTATGTCGGTACTAATATAAAGATTTTGAGATGTTCTGTTTTTGGCAATTATAATTAATGACGTAAAACTAAAATACCCTTGGCAGCCATCTAAAATTTTTTTGTTTTTTATTTTAATGATATACATTTCAGGTTTAGCGGGATTCTTCCCGATTCATCCTCGCACATACATGATGGCTTGGAGGAACAGACGAAAAGAAAGAGAATCATTAGAAAAGGAAGAAGCGCAGAAAGAAAATTAAAGTAAATCTTAGTTTATAAGTTTGTACCATAATGTTAATTAGTAAATATGTTTAGAAGTAGCCATGGTTTCATTTTAAAATTTACAATTGTTATAGAGAGGACCCCCGGTAGTCCGACAAACATTTCGCAGCTCAGTGTCGGACTATCAAATTCATTGTGAGCGTCAGAACCCCTGGACCAACAGAGATATTAATTTGTAGAATATACCAAAATATTGTACTTTTATGGTACTATTTGGTACCTCACTTCAAAATTTTAGTACCTCAATAGTCGCCGAAAAATCGCGTAAAGAAAGTGGTTAGACATTCTGACGTCAGGTTGTCTGGACCTCTTCTGTTTTTCATACTTCGAGACAACACAACTGATTTTTCTCTTTGTAAATATTTAGTACCTTTTTAGTACCTGCCTCAGATCAAATAAAAACCAAGATAGTGCGTGGCGTTTGTTTGAAGTGAAGCCTAAAAAACTACGCTACTCAATTTTACACACGCGCTCACGCTAACACAAGCAAAAAAGTACGCTACTTTTCGACAGTATCGAATGAGTCGTCGCGACGACTAATCTATATGCAATGCATACAATAGGCAATCGGACTATTTTTTTTTATTGCATAAATGAATAGTACTTTTAAATATGAGTAACTTCTCAGAAGAAACCGTATATCAAAAGTCAATATTTTCAAAGGTACAGCGATTTGTATAAAAAATTTCGCGAGCCTCCTGAAAACGCTCCATACTAAAGTCGACCTACAAATGACGTCATTTGTAGGTTATAGTATATGAAGTAGTATATGAAGTATATGGCCGCCGGAATATATTTGTAAATATCTCCCATATTTACATGCGTTTAAGTTCATACTCACCATAATGAATGTTTTTGTATATGATGTGAGTAAACTGATGATGTAGGTTTTGTTTACCAATTTCGTAAAAAAAATAATTTTTTTTTGGTACTTTTTAAATTTATTTTATTAGTAAACTACACATAAAATAATATATTTTTTTACATTTACCAAGTATTAATGCCGCAATATTTCTGAATATATTAATGAAACTAAATATTTCAGATGTAGTCCGATCCCCTATTGTATGGAGAAATTTGTATTTGACAATCTGTCAGCATATTATAATATTTCTAATAATATTACAGTCTAACGGTTTTTACAATTTTACGGTGACATCTATACCTAGTACCTACCTACTTCTATACTAATATTATAATTATTCGAAAGTGTGTCTGTTACCTCTTCAAGCGTTAAACACTAAACCGATTTTTATGAAATTTGGTATAGACATACTTTGAGTCCCGGGAAAGGACATAGGATATTTTTTATCCCGAAAAAGTAGTGTTCCCGCGGGATAATGTAGATACGCGGGCGGAGCCGTAGTATCGTATAAAGCTTCTTCCACTTCTTCAGGATGTTCAGCTTTCTTGAGTGTCTCTTGCCTCATGCCTGGCCCACAGTCACAGCCATATGGGCCGGATTACTGGGGTCCACAGTAATACAAAATATTTATAAAAAAATAAGGGAATTAAAAAGGAATTAAATGAAAAAATAAATACAGTGGTTTCCTTTTATTTTGTGTAAAAGAACAGTAATACTCAGTGAAAACATCTATAATATTGTATACAAAAAACAAGGCACACCATAATATTTCAAAAAGCTGGAATTTCGGATTTACACATCTACATATGGCAATATTCAAAGTGCATGATTAAATGCATCAAATTGGCAAAATTCAAAGCGTATACTAAAATATGTTTATAAAAATATGTATTGGTCTATTAAAACTTAACAATTCATCCAACTAAGATAAAAAATCATCTTGGGTACACATTTTATGAAATAGTAACCATAATGTTGTTTATGTAAATTTAAGAGTAACAGGTTGCATTACATTTCTAGAGATTTTATTAAATTGATGTCAAGAGACAGTATTATAAAGTTACCTTCCTGATTCCCGAACCGAAACTTCCTGATTTCATATTTTACAAGATAAAAAACAAGCATGTATTTTAAAAAGTCACAAGTCATCATTATCATTACTTATGCTAGTTGCAGTCAAATGCATTTTAACTGTTGTCTTTATTCATTAAAGTTTTACAAAATGCAATATTAGTCTTTACCAGCTTTATACTTTTTTAACAACCAAAAATATTATGCAAACGGGTACTAAAAAGTGTTTGTTAGAAGGAGTACGAAGTTTTAATTGTGTGTTTCAACTCTAAAACTCATAATTATTGTTAATTCATTTGAAAAAGACGAGACCAAACCAAAAGAGAGAGGTTGTCTAAAACTAAATATTAAATATGTGAAACAAGACTATAAAATGAAACAGTACAAATGTTTATGCTGCATGAATGTATGCTGTAGGATTGTGATTATAGGTTATTTTTAACCCAATCCAGTAACTAAACCTATGAATTTTAACTAATATTAACTACAAAATACAAAACCCAGTCACAATTTTATAAAAAAAAACTTATAACGTCTACCAACATACAGTTCACAATATACTTGATTAAAATAGTTTAACAATGGCGACGCGTGCGAAGCGAAACTAAAGCGAGTGCAGCTGATGTTTTGTACTTTAGCTTTTACGCTTTCATTTAAAATTAATTGTTCTTCCTAACTGCATCCGCTACTATGCGACCGGCTGAAAAGAGAGAAAATCCATATAAGCGATAACAATTTATTATTACAAATACATTTTATTATTATTTATTAACACAAATAAGTTTTGTTGTTTAGTAAGCTTAAAGTTTTATTAATCCATAGAAACGCAGATAAGTCAAACCATTTTTGTTGTTAAAAATATTACTATAATTGATCCATCAATAAGAAAATATTATGTATATTAGGTATTACTTTTAATTTTTTCTAGGCTAAAAAAAACAGAATTTTGAGTAAATAAATTGTGAACATAAAAATTAAAACACCATTATTTATTTCATGCAGAATCAATTTAAAGCTCTTATGGAATGCCACATAATATGTGACCACTTTTTTATTTACTATATTTTTATTATAATCGAGATAATATGTGATACTGCAGAACATATCAGTATGTGTATATTGTTCTACTTGTCCATTCGTAAATGGTACCAACTATTTGTGAACAGGTTATAATATTACATTATGTCGCTAATGGAAAAATAATTTCATAACGGAACCTACAACACCATTATTTTACAATTTACATATTTCTAATACTTTCAAGTTTCAACTTTACCATACAAAATTGTTAATATTAATATGTCAGTGAAAATGTTGTGTTATATTATATTAGTGCTGAGTAGTTTACATGCTTTGTGAAGTATAGTACAAATAATTATAACTATTTATAATAAAGCAAGAAGTAACAGTACAACTAACTTAAACGATGTGTGACTACATAAACATAGAAACAATACTGGCTAGAGTTATTTAAAAAACTTACCCGTTACAAATAGAAATATTTACACATTAGATAAGCTATACAATGTTTTGTCCTTGTCTTATACATTGGAAAAGTCGCTTAACAGACAAAACATTGTATAGCTTATCCATTGTGTAAATATTTTTTTAGTAAGGAGGTTAGTTATACAAGATATAAACTACAGCTCTACTTCTAATATTGAATGGTATTATAACAAAGACAGATTTAATAAGCAGAAATTGTTACATAGAGTTTACTTTTATTATAGAAAATAGCAGAAAAAAAGAGAATTTAAATACAAAGTAGGGTTCTATAGCACTCAAGGTGCCATTACAGTTTCGCAGTATGTCCGTCCATCTGTCGTCTGCCTGCCTGTCTGTCTGTCTGTCTGCTTTTTGAGCTTCTGTAATTATGAATATAAATGGATGTTTGGTATATTTATAACAATGTATAGATTTCGGTTTTAGCATCATGAAATAATATTTTTATATTTGAGGGGAGGCTCTCAATATATTATGTGAAGTGCCGATGAAAAATATTTTATCATTCTACCCCATTGTATGCTGGGGTATACTCGTAGTTAAATTGGTATTTAAATAAAGTCAAGGTTTGACATGACTTCTTTATATCAATTAAATCAATTCAAACAGTTTATGCATTCATAAAAATCTAATAATGTAATAATGGTTTTATGGAGCGTAGGAGAGCCAGTAAGCTTAAATTTTGTTTTTACTTACTTTGTGTCTAATATCGGCTGTTACTGTTGTTTACCTATAAACAAAATGTGGTCTTACATAAATAATATTATTTATGTAAGGAGGTATGTAAGGAGCTCGATCGTCCAGGAATTATTTTGTAAATAGCATATCTATTTACAAAATAATTCCTGGACGATCGAGCTTAGCTCGGAGTTCTTGTAGTACGGATTTTTTTACAGAAATTAACAGAGAATTTAAATTTAAAAAATAAATTACTTTGCCAACAACGCCAAATGTACGCATTATAGAGCGAAATAACTCATTAAGAATATCGTATTACGTAACGAAAGACAAAAAATATTATATAAAAAAATTTAAAATTCATGGTTCGAGGGACACTGTGAATTTTTAAAGGTATTACATACTACATTACATATTACATACTACATTACATATATATGCCATCCTATATTTATTCATCCATTATAAAATATATATAATGTATAATAATTATATTTGTCATTGTGGGTATATCAGGATTTCTTATACTTTAACCCCCTTACTATTAAACGCTGTATAAGCTTTGAATAGTTATAGTGTTTTGTTCCCGTCACACAAGTGACATTTTAAATTCAATTGAAGAAGACAAAAAACTGTATAACTATTCAAAGCTTATACAGCGTTTATTAGTAAGGGGGTTAAAGTATAAGAAATCCTGATATACCCACAATGACAAATATAATTAATAAACACAAGCTTTTGCCCGCGACTTCGTCCGCGTGGAACAATACTTTGGGATATCGCTGAAATTTACCCACGACTTTATTTATGACTAACGAAAGCGGAATCCTATTTTTTTAAACGGAACCCTAAAATAAAAGTAGCCTATGTTAGACCCTATAACATCAGCTATCTGCTAGTGAAAGTCCCGTGAAAATCGGTCCAGCCGTTTCAGAGATTAGTCGGAACAAACAGACAGATAGACCGACTGACAGACAGACAGACGGACAGACAAAAATTAAAAAAAAATGTATTTTATTGTAAGTACCGAATATACTTTCAGATTCATTATGTAAAAAGCTGTTAATTTGAAGTTACAAACAGACACTTAAATTGTATTTAACTGTATAGATGTATAGATATTATAATGTATTATATTTTAAGATATTATCAATTTGATGTTTATAAAATAACTAAACTATTTAACTAAACTAAACTAAACATTAACCCGCATGCGCACCCCGCCTTGGTGACGCCCACTTCGCAACGGGCCGTGCAGCAAAAGTCGTAATATTTTAATTTCGCCATAACTTCAAAACCAAACGTCCAATTTTAATCATTCACGCCCTTATTAATAAAATTATTTACACCACGGATTAGCTAATCCAACATGGCTGTCTTTGTCTATCAAGTGACTATTCTAAACTATCTGACAAAGACAGCCATGTTGGATTAGCTAATCCGTGGTGTAAATAATTTTATTAATAAGGGTATACAAGACCAAATATTATCTACATAAACTGTACTTAGTGATGAAATAATTTATTTCGATAAGGATTAATAACATGAGTAAAATAAACGCGTTTAAATGTAGTCCAAAAAAAATTCAAGATTTCTAAATAAAAAAATGGTTGTTGTGCCTCACTCGACATAGATAGGTATAGTGTGTCGCGGACTTTTTTGTAGATATTTATAAGATCTACAATTAATTAGAACATTTTATGGTTCTATCTTTTATAGTTTAGGCAGCGTACGCAAAATAAGTAACTTTTCTGGTTGATTTTTTACACCTTGTGTCCGAAAAACCCAAATATCTTACGGAACCCTATTTTTTTCCAAAATAAAATTTAGCCTATGTTACTCGTGGATAATGTAGCTTTCGAATGGTGAAAGAATTTTTGAAATCGGTCCAGTACTTTTTGAGCCTATTCATTACAAACAAACAAACAAACAAACAAACATACAAACAAAGTTTTCCTCTTTATAATATTAGTGTAGATTATATATATTTTATAATGGATGAATAAATATAGGATGGCAAGGTGAGTTACTTATAATTTCTCGTAATTTATTACAGCTATGAATAAAGTGGAGAAACATCACAGTAATAGAAATACAAAACCCAAAAAAAAATATTTTTTATATTATTATTATCCACAACCTTTTGCCAAACATTGCACGATAACCACAATACCCACACAACCCAAATCCACACAATTATTAAACTATCATTTGCAATTTAAATTAGCCTAAGTACTACATACTTCATTTGGAAAATTGTACTTACAGTAGGTACTATAATAATAATAATAGCTCCCCAAACCGATTTCGGTAACGGTAGCTAGTTTCATAGACTACACTATACTAGAGTAGCTCGGCTTCACTATTTAAATTACTTAAATGATACTACTAAGAACCGAGTTTGATTTTATAATAATTAAACAGTGATTTTTATATTATAATGTACACAAGAAAGGAAGGAGTTTAAGTGAAATAAAGCTATGTAATAATAGCATTTGTCATGTAATCATGATTAAATTTAAATGCCTATACTACGAGTACTAATACTCTTTTAAAAAAAACTAAATTAAAAAGTCTTACTCAGTAAATTAAGGTCGCTTCAGGCCAAACTGTTCATTGTATGGAATTAAAAAAAAAGCAGCTATCCTAATTGTCTAATCTTCGTACACAAGCACGAAGATTGATATAATTATTGTCTACAAAGAAAAATAAAGGATAGAAGAAAAAGCTAAACTACAGAGAAAGATAATATTATATAGTTCCCCCCTTACTAATAAAAATATTTAACTCCCCACACCGATTTCGGTGACGGTGGCCGGTTTTATTGAAACCAGGCCAGTTACGCAGGAGTAATTTATAGTGCCCAAGTGTGTACGCAATACACAAGAGCACTGTCTCTTCCTTTACTCTCATAACCCAGTAGGACGGATAACCGACACGACTGGCGAGAGATCAGGCGCAGGTCCGACCTTCCCCACCTAAGATCACGTGTATTTTTTTTTACATAGTAAGCTGATACATAGTAAGCTGATCATGTTTGAAGAAAAACTTTTAACTTAAAAAACAATTTAATCGAATAATTTAAGCAATTAAGAACTATACGAGTCACTTGTCTTCTAAGTTTTTTAACAACACTACGAATCTACATACAACCGATAATATTTTGGTATGCAGACTAGATTCGAAAATTAATACACATGATCTCTCCTTATACCCCCTCCTCCCCTTGGTGATACTTGTTGATTTTTTTTCGGACCCCCCCTCCCCCTTTAGGCATCACGTGATTAATGGACGACCCCTAACCAAACTTGGGAACAACCTTTTTTTTGTTGTTCCAATGCAGGAATCGAACCCACGACCTCCAAGTAGAGAGCCAAGCTCTAACCAATAGACCACGAAGGCAACATTAAATAGCTTATCCAATGTGTAAAAATATTTACACAACGGATAAGCTATTCAACCTTGCCGTTTTTTATGTCAAGTGACATTTCCAATGTATTAAAGACATTGAATTGATTATCAGTTCTGTAAATATTTTTACTAGTAAGGGGACATTTGTAATTTTAGATCTTAAAATATATATACCAAGTACAGTTTTGATAGACATTGAGACAAAAATAATAATTTACATGTAAAGTAAGGAGTAAAAAGGAAGTTAATTTTTGTTTTTATTCTATCTTGATATGAATGTATCAAAATGTGATAAAGGATAAAATTTGTGGTGCTTTCTGAGATTATAAAACAATTGGGGTGTATCACACAGAAAAAAAAAATGAATGAATGTTTTTGAATAAGTTATAAGTTTGTTTGATTTCTTAACTTTTTATTTTAGCCCATAAAATAAGTCTACTGTATTACAACATGAGAAGCACATAGCAAGCATATGCATTTATTTCTAATACCTACCTCATTTAATCTGCGAATTTATCAATCTGTTTTTTGATCACCTTGTTGAAGGATTTCATTGTTTTATCTATGTTTTTGTTAGCATCATCGACAATTTTTTTCAAAATATCTAGAAAAAAATCAACAAAGATCATGCTTTATTTTGAATAATTTCAAATGTTAACCAAAGCAATTATTTAATTTCTGTTTAATGTCATCACAATGATTTTGAACCCCCGATGCAAAAAGTGTATTTGTGTGTACGTGGCATTGTAGCTTCTAAGCGAAAAATCCGAATTAGCTGCGGTTTTTTTGTTTTAAGCCTGACGTGATGGAGTGTTCTTAGCTGTAGTTCATAATCATCAGCTTGCTTACTTCTTAACAATTCGGGGGTAAGAAAATTTACTTTATTATTTAAAATACCAAATAGAAAGGTTTTTTTTTTTTCATTGTTCATTAAAAAGTTTAGTTTTGATAAAATAATATAGAGCCTCAGAATATAGCACAATAGTGAGTCAAATTCATAATATAAATTATGCAACTATTGTTACTAGAACATTTATTATCTCTCTTCATGATGTTTATCTAGAAATTTTAATGCCACATCTGGCATTGATAAGATTGCAGAAACATAAATGTTCCCATGTTACAAGTATGTATGGTTATAAAATGTATGCATATTCGTTTAAACTTTAACCTTTGAACAGTGTATTCAACTTTATTGTGGTTCAATAAAAACAAAAATTATCTAACCTCAAACAACTGCATAAAATCTTACATAGAAATCTAAAGAAATAATAAAATATTTTGTATTTTGAAAAAAATAAAAAACACATACCTGACTGAGCCATATCGTCAATGCGTCCATGGTGCTTCTGGTAATAGGGGCGAATAATACGGTGGTAAATTATCAAGGATCCATTGAAGTCAGTGGGCAAGTAGCACCAGATTATGAAAATGCACTGAAATATAAAAAGGTTCATGTTAAAAACATTACGCACCAGTGGAATGGGGTTCTTATAACTCCATCCCTATCGGCTTCACTTACATTTTGAACCCATTCGGTTTGATTCCCGCATTGGAAACAACAAAAAAAATTTTGTTTCCAAGTTTAGTTAGGACAAAGCAGGCTGATCACCCAATTGTCTAATAAGAAAGATGATCCATGCGTCTGATGGGCATGTAAAAAAGTCGGACCTGCGCCTGATCTCTCGTCAGTCATATCTGTTATCGGTCCTGGGTTACGAGAGTAAAGAAAGAGCGAGTGCTCTTGTGTACTACACACACTTGGGCACTATAAAATTACTCTTGTATAACTGGCCTGGTTTCAATGAAACCAGCCATCCTCACCATAATCGGTGTGAGGAGTTTATGTTATAAGTGACAGCTGTAATAATATTTTTATGCACTTTTACACAGAAATTATTTATTTTTTAATTTTGTTGTGATTTAACATCATAACCACACCTGACCTATTATGTATCATGCGAGTAAGATAACAAATGAACAAAGTAAATAATAATTTACACAACAGTGAGATTTCTCATCACACAATTAATTGGTTGCATGGTCGTGCTGAGTAAATATATATGCCCTTATTTAATTTTTATCTAGGACTATTTCAAATCTTTTTACATTTAATATTGAATTTCCTATAACAAAATAGGTAGTTATGAAAAATGTTAGCTTATTTTTACAAGTTTATTATCAAAATGTATTTGAACAATAATAATAAAAATTTGAATACACATTTCTTGTGATTAAAGAGACAACATTCAAAATTATTCCTTATACCAAGCTATTAGTTATCATTTATCAACAATAGCCATTGTTAAAAATGCTCATTAAAGCTTATCAGTTCAAATAGGAATTCAAGTTATAAGAGAAACAAAATTTAGTTTAAAATTGGTGTTTCAATACTCTATTGTATTGTAATACTTTCTTTGTGCTACACTAATTAAATTTCATTGACATTCATAATACAAATTACAATACTACATTTTTATTTTACCGATGAATGGGAATATTTAAATATACATTAAAATATAGTGTAAGATTCACCTATTATGACACTTCACCCCCAATTTTTCTCAAATATTATGCAATTATATTTGCAGGTTACAAATGTTAAAAGAATATTATACAATTTACATAGTCATGCTCAACAGATACTTATTTTCCTTTATATGTATATGTATATGAGTCATAATTCGGTAAGCCCATAATTCATTAAATCTGTACCTATGTTGTTAATGGTTCCATTATGGTTTTATTTAGTAATTACGGTTCCATATGTAGTATTAAAAAGACTGGTAATTCTAATAAACAAATTATTATAATTAATCCTACAAGTTACAAGTATAATAAATGTGCAAGTTTGTGAGGATGGATGGATGTTTGTTACAATTTCACACAAAAACTACTTAACAGATTTTGACGAAATTTAGTATGGTAGTTTAACACAGATTATGCTGTTTTATCCCAAAATAGTACATTATTCATGGGGTACATCACTATAATGGGATATTGTGTATAAGTTACTAAAGTACGATTGAGTGAAAGGAAAGACAATGATGGCCATACGTTAGCTTACTGCTTACCTTTATTAGCCAATACAACGGGAACCAGCCCACAATGAAGTCCGAGAAGTATTCGACGATCGAGAAGCAGGCGTACACCACCCAGTATGTCAACCACTTCGTATCGTCGTCCTTCTGCGGCGATTCCAACGCCTTCATCGACATATAAGCCGGATACACGAATCCGATCGAGTTGCATATTAACTCCGCGCCAAATCCGAACACTAAATATAAAGCAGTGAACGCCACCAAGCCTGCGACAAAAGAAATATTTAAGCAACTGCTAAAGTTATAAATAAACTCAATTAAATAAGTGATGCTTACCGATAAATATGTATAATCTATTCACGCCGGTCTTGGCTTCAGCTAGCTCGAAGTATTTGGTCCATGGTTTGCTTTTGTCCGAAAGACTGCGTTCTATCGTAGCTTTGTACTCTTGCAATTTGTTACTCATTTTGGATTTGTAAAATGTGTACCTTCGGCTATTTCTATGCAATTTTTGGCACTTCACCTTCAGCAAGATCCACAGACTACTCAGAAGAACTAACGTTCAGACCGCCATGTCGCCTACATTGTCTTTGTATCATTGCAAGAATTGAACATGACATTTCTTTTTTTTTTTTTTGGCAATTAAACATGACATTTCTTTTTTTTTTCTTTTTGGCTGAGGAATCAAAATGTTCAGCCTTAATTAGGGTGCTCGGTTTGAAATAATTGGGACTTTTCCTTATGGCCAATATTTCCAATCGCCAGACATTTGTTCCTAGGAATAAATGTGCTGTCCGGCGATTGAAAATACGGCCCTTGTTAATTCAAAAATAAATACATTACGGAAGTTACAATTAAAACAAAATGATTATTTAAATACGTTTTTATTTTTTATCTTTTTCTTATATTTAAGAACAGCCTTCTTTTGCATTGGATGCAAGTTACATTTCTCAGCCCTTTTGTATGTCAGTCCCTTTTAATATTTTATTTATTACATTGCACCAGTTAAATATGCATAGTTTAATTGAAATTTTCAACAAATGGTCGAGAACGATTTCTCTGTGTGATTGACAATTTAGAAATACAAATGAATATGTGGAACATATTTCTTGTTTGATTGTTTCACTTATATTAGTTTTATGTCTGTGCTGTTCCAAATATTCATTTGTACACGTAATTATATTGCCAAAACTTGAAACAACATGTTCGGATGGGTATACCAATTTTTTTTGAGTTTTTGTTTTATATTCTTTTTGTTTAATAAATTCATGTGTGCTGCTGTACGACAGCAAATTATTTTTGCACACTTTGCATTTAATTTTTGTAAGAATTTTCCTGGTTACCCATCCTGCTGTATATGCTCGAGAATGTATATTTATTCTTTCACGTCTCGCCTGCTGTTGAAGATTTTCCTCAAATTCAATGCTCATGGATTCAGTATCGGTTATTGTTGTACCAGTTGCCGATACTGAATCAGGTGATGGTGCAGTGTTTACATTCTCAAAAAGCGACTGTATATTTAATATGCTTTGACTGGCGTCTTCTTTACAATTGTAATTTTCAGAGTGAAAATTTATAAATCTGGTGATTAACAAAGATTTAAACGTATTTATAAATGCATATGCAGTTGGGTCATTACTCCAATAATTATAGGCCCGCACTTGGCCAAAGAAGTTTTCAATAATATCAGAGTTGAAATATCGGGGCCTCATAATATATATTTTTTTTAATTCATTAGCTCCCACACCCTTTCAAAACTTTTTAGAGTAATGACCCAATTTTTTAGAGAAGGGACACTTTTTTGTGTCCCATCTTTGCAAATAAATTGAATACCTTTCAAGGTTTTAATTGCCTCATCCCAAAACTTATGATGTGCAGATTTTGCTGTAACAGCCTTGCGCAGAAATTTTCCTTTCGATTTTTTTTCATTTGTGCCCGCTCCGTTGACACTGTCAAACAAGTCTTCAAAAAACGATACTGCCGCTGCTGTATTTTTCATGGTCTTGCTGACGGGTTTTCCATCCGAATAAAGAGCTAGAATAAAAAAACACATTTCAGTCTGTATAGGAAAGTCTGAAACTATGAGACATAGTTACAAAGAAATCACTGATGGTACATATCATAATATGATATCGGCCTTTAAGTTGATAAGTAGGTAACTAAATTTTAACTTAATTTTAAGTGACTTATATTTAAGTTTATGTCCAAACGTATTTAAGAAATTAAGCTCATTAGTTCACTCAAGATGAACGCGCAACAACGTATTGAAGTATTATACAAATTGACGATGAAAATTATAGTTACACCCTATGCTAAAAGTCTTTGTAAATACCTTTTGTATCTTGTATTGCAGTTCTGGAAGATGGAACAGCAACCTCCTGCTCCATTGAGATGATAGTACAAGTATCTGAAAAAAAAAAAAACAATTATGACATTTCATCAACAATGTAGTTCTATGCTAGAACCGGGCCTGGTTCAAAATTATGTGGCAACTAGTGGCCGCCCGCGACATCGTCCGCGTGGAAACTCTATAAATTGTAACCTATGTGTTATTCTGATGCATAAGCTATATTTTTGTAAAATTTCATTAAAATCCATACAGTAGTTTTTATGTAAAAAAGAGTAACAAACATCCATCCATCCATCCGTACTTACAAACTTTTGCGTTTATAATATTAGTAGGATATATCTGTTCTCGACTTGTACTTCGATCAAGACAAAAAATCATTAACAAATTGAAAAAAAAACTCATGTTTATGAAAATCTTAATTACAAAAAAAGTCCCTTTGCAAAAAAGTCCTTGAAATACCTTGGATTGCAGAGCTGGAAGATGAAACAGCAACTTCCTGATCTATTGAGGTGATGGTACAAGTATCTGAAAAAGAAATGTGTTACATGTAGTGAAGAAAGCCATAATTCTTATCTCTTATTTATTTTTTATGACTGCACAATATAGTTATCTGTAAGATAACTATATTGTGCACATTAATAAATAAATAAATAAAATAAAAAATAAAAAGACATTTATTCATTACCAGCAAGTATAATTAGCATAACATTGATCTTAATTAAATAGCTAACATGCTATGATGAAAAAAGCTTGGCTTCTCAGAGTTCCTTAGGCTGTAAACAAACAACTTCTTCATACATACAGCACACACAGTACACACTCCATACCTATGCTAAGTGTGTTACTTACTGTTAGGTTAATAATTGGTTTTGGACTTTGTATAATTTTTTATTTACCATTCATTATAGTGAAGCAACCAAAACAATTATTCTAAAATATTATATTTATAAGTTGATTGTGGTGGTTGACCCACAGCAGAGCAAGAGGATAGTTTCTACGCCAGGATTATTTTAGTACAAAATACTAATACATACCCTTAACTTCAAGGCATGTCATTTTATTAGGTGGTTGTGCATATGAATGATCAATGTGGCACTTCTTGGAATAACTATGATCACTTGTCTTCTTGGAATCTAAAAAATTAGAAAATATTAATACAATTAAAGTTAAATATAAATTCTTTGTTAATTATGACATTGAACGAAAATGCATGTTGAAGGACGATTGTTTTTGAAATATCCATCGTCAATTCATCATGAATCATTCAGTAAGACCTACCTGTCACAGACGAACTAACGTTCTACCTACCTGTTTCTGTAAGGACCGCTGACGGATGTCCTGAGGAAATCTCCAAGTCAGTAAACAAGGATGGATAGGCATCACCCTTCAAACGATTAGTCGTCGGGTTCACAAACCTCTGTTCAAAATGTTTATGGCACACAAACATGTTCGTGGTGATTATTTCACCAATATTTTCATAACCTATGCACTTTAACCACCGGTTTTTACTGTCCTCTGCAGCGGGTAATTTATGCAATTTAACGTCCTGTCGTAAATTATTGCACATGGGCACACAACACTTTCGAAACATTGCCGAAAATTTACACGATATTGCATAAATTGTGGATTTAAAGTGGCGGAAATTAATCAACTCAAGCACTTTTCATCAACAAAATAAACAATGGCGGCCTGGCGTCCTGACTCCTGGGTCATGCAAATTCTCAAAATGGCGCCCGAATATTGAGGGGGTGAAGAAGTACAAGGAGGGGAGCGAAATGTCATGTTCGATTCTTGCAGTGTCATTTTCTAAGGACCGTTTTTTTTGGCTTGAGATATCCTGGCGTGGCAATGGACCTAGTATAACAACAGGACAGACTACTGTGAGCAAAAAAACGAGCCGAGCGAGAGGTTGGAAGAGAGGCCGTGTGTCCCTTTCTAGTAGGGTGACAATAATATTTTCTGCTGTGGCAAACTGCAAAGCTGTGTGAGACAAATTGTGAAACACTGAATGACATACAGCTGAGGCTTTAATGAATAGTGTAAAATCAAGAAGGTTTGAAGTGACGGCTGCATTAATATGTAACAGATTTTTATGTAATTCTCTGTCTTACTTAAACACGATTGAGCCATTTTTGTCGCATTTCTTCATTGTTGGAAAATCTATAAAAACTGTATTATATTATCATTATAGGCATTACTCGACTTCACACGTTTTTTCTCAGTAACTAGGTACTTACAGCTTACTACGATTCTAGGCGAGTCGCTATCGCTACTGACTAGTTTATAACAAAACGTAGTACAATTATAACTCTTAATAACGTCAGTTGCTATAATGTTAACACTTTTATACTAGAATAACTAGATTAACATTAACAATTAACTTACTAATGTTACTAATAAACGAAATATTGCAACCAGCAGAACTTTCACTTCGACAAGAATATATACAACATTTTTTTCACCATTTTGACTGTTAAATCATCAAACAAATAATAAAAACATAGTTACGGAGATACATGAAGTAAGAAATAAAAACTATTTTCAAATTTAATATTATCCGGTGTTCAGCATAAAATATGTGTAATGGCGTATCTATTGTCTTGCGAATGATACCATCTAATAAAAAAAGAAGGAAAAGGATTTAATGTAAACTGCATTTTTATTTAGTATTATATGACTATTTCTAACTTTTTAATTAGATTATGATATAGTTATAAACATTTGTTAGAACAATAATATAGTACACTCGTTTTATCTAAGATTTTTCAAGTTACTTTTTATAAATACCAACATTTTTCTGGTTGGCAACATGCAAGAACGAGACACACAGCCTCTCTCCTGGCTATCTCGCTCGGCTCGGATTTGCCTCTATGATACGTGCATTGTGAAATACACTCTATTACTAAGGTAATACAGTTCTTTTTAGCAATTACAAAATTCGGAGTCTTCTATCCATAGGTACTATATCCATGGGCGTGGCAAGATCCGAGGCCGCCACGACTCGATGACAGTCAATAAAATTAATGACGTAAGATTTTTTTTTAAATATATAATATGGCGTCGGCCCCTTTACCATTTGCCAGTGTCAAGTTAAAAAACCGGGAAATAAAATATTCGTTCAAATTTTCAACACCGTATTTCTAAATCATCAAATCCAAAGTATAGTCAAAGTCCAAATAAATAGTCAAGGTAGTCAATGAGTTAAGCAGTCGATTCAGTAAAGTGGTAGACACTTTTAAGGCCGGCATTCACGAGCGATCCATATGGCTCTCGCGCCATTGGCTCAATACTCGATGTCGCGCCGAGCCAAATTCATGGAATTCACGAACACGCCAGTGAGCCGTTCCATTTGATCATTTTGAGTGTAGGCGTCGACAGCACCGGACGTGTTAATAATGCTTCTTGTCCAACGGCTAAACGCAAACTAAAATCAAAATGGCGTCTTTGGCTCGCGAGTTCACGAACGAGCGAGCCGTATGGCACGACGGCTCAGACCGACCGGACCGTTGGTTTTCTGCATTCACGAGCGCGCCGCCTGCGTATGCGCGCCGCGCCAATTGGCTCGGCGCGATGGATTTCGGCGCAGTTGGAATTCCATCATGTCGAGCCGATCCATTTGGACCGACAGTGTTTTCACATTCATGGACGAATCTTGGATCGATAGCGTGCCAAATAGATCGATGGATCGCTCGTGAATGCCGGAGGCTGAACTAAAACTTCCTAGGGAGCTTTGGCGGTATACCCAAAAACTTTGAGTATCCAACTATAACGGAGACGCCATTGTCAGGCGTTCCCCGCTGCCAAAGGTTAGACCCTCCGGTCGTGAGGGTTGTATAAAACTAGTTGCTGCGCGTTTTTGACGTATTCGGAAAGTTACAGCGAGGCGGAACGAACCGGAGCAGAAAATGCTGACTTGCTGTATTTTTTCCTGCAAAAACAGATCGGAAACATCAAATAAATTCCATGTGTATGTATTATTTTGCCTAAATATTAACAATAATTGCGATAAATTAGCAAAAATCCAAAAATTTTACTCGATGAATAAATGTTGCTACTAAATCGTACAACATCCAAATTTAGGGTAATATTTAAAAGTAGTAATTTATAAAAATTTCTATTTCATATTCGTTCTTGTTTTTACTATTTCATAATGAAGAAACATGACTAATTAATAAGTACACTATTTACAATTTTGTTTTTATTCATTATATAATTTCACGAAACACATTCAAAATTTGCAAATTATTATAAAATAATAATTATCCAATTGTAATAACAAACTTTTGTTTATATTAATTATTATTTATTACAATAAAATATGTGCGGATCAATTTATCCTGAAATTATGCATTTTTAATTTATAAACAGGCCACACTTCATAAAAACTGAGGGTTGTGACAACGTAAAAGAAATATCGATAACTAACTACTTTATCAGTATGTTATTCTGACCATTATTTTTTTAGATTTCCTAAAAATAGGATGATTAGGAATGCCTGGGTCAAAGCTTGCGCTAATCATTTTTCTTGGTTTCCCAAACGTACGAGTACAATTTGCTCGGTGCATTTTGAAGTTTCATGTTTTATTGTTCAAACGAACAACAGTAGGAGATTAAAACAGCGCGCCTTGCCAACTTTGAAATTATTAAAGGTGCATTTTATAATTAACTAGTTTTTGCCCGTGAATTTGAACCAATCTTTGAACTACTTATGGTGAACATTGGTAAACATTGAGGTGGAACAGAACTATTATAAATGCAAAAAAAACGTATTTAGGGTGGACCCTATTTGTCAAAACGATTCCGCATTTTTACTTACCTCTACCTTTTTTAACCGACAAAAAACCGAAGGAGGTTCTCAAGTCAACACATACTTACGATTATAGTACGATTTTGGTATTTTTTTTTATTTAATAATATAATATATTTTAAATATAATATACTAGTCAAAACAAAATAAGGGCCACTGCGTTTTTTTGGTATTTTAAAAATGTTATGAGGTTTCAGGGTTAAAAAATGATTGGATTTAATAAATTGATTATTTTTTAATGTAAATAGGTAAAAAAAATGATTGAAATAACAAACAAACGCCAGTAATGTTGTTTTTAATAAAATAAGCATTTATTCTTAAAAGTAAAATAAAAGTAAAAAGTGATTTCTTTAAAAAATATTAAACATTTTTAGGTTTTTTTTTATTTTTATTAGTATGGTGTATGGCCTCCCCTCTTTTGTATGCAATTTAGAAGTCTGGTAGGCACACTCTCTACCCGGTGTCGTACTGTCTCTTGAGGGATTTGTTATCAGCTTCTTTTAAGCACATTTATGAGTTGTGCTTCGTTGTGCACGGGTAGATTTGTGTTGCCAACACTTCTTTTTAACAAATCCCACATATGCTCAATCGGATTGAGGTCCGGACTGTTAGCGGGCCACGGCAACACCTCTATACTAGCTTCTTGTAGAGCTTGTCTAGTGGCTCTACCTGTATGAGCACGGGCATTTTCGTGCATCAACTTGAAACCTGCACCAATTCTGTGTGCATATGGCACCACATGGGGTCCTATAACCTGTTCGATATATCGTTGAGCAGTTACCGTGCCTTCGTTGAGGATTACCAGCTCAGTTCTACCTAATAGAGAAATTCCTCCCACACCATAATATTGGGACCCCCAAATCTGTCACTTTGGTGGATACACGCATCCGAAAATCGCTCACCTTCGCGTCTCCATACTCTAATACGACGATCATCACTGAAAAATTTTACTTTGGACTCATCCATGAACAAAACGCTGCTCCAGTTACTCGCGTCCCAGTCCTCGTACTGCCTTGCGAATGTTAATCGGTTTGCACGATGAGCACCTGTCAATGGAATCCGTACTACACGTCTCCTAGAGAATTGTTGATCTTCATGCAACCGATTTCTAATCGTCTGGTCACTAACGCTCGTACCTGTCGCCTGCAGCAAGCGGTTTTGCAAGGAAGAAGCGGTGACAAATCGCTCCCTGCGCGCAGTCAGGCGTATGTAGCGATCTTCCTGTGATGTGGTTGCTCGATTCCTGCCTGAGCCTCGTCTCCTGGTGGCACTCCCAGTCTCTTGAAACCGATTCCAAGCGTTTTGGATCGCCCGCCGTGAAAAATCCAATTGCAAAGCTACAGAACATTGCGATCAACCCTCAATCAATGTTATGGCTGTAGTTGTGGTCTGTACGTCCATATGTCTTCGTATCCTCGGCATTGTGTTTTTAAAATGTTTATTCACGCTTCCAATCAACAAAATTTAACCGATCACTAAGAAATTCACAAATGGAATGAGTTAAATGTTAGTGTAAAAATGGGGTAAAATAAAGTGGTTGAAAAAAAATCTACCCATTTCAAAAAATACGCAAGTGGTATGCTCCTATTAGTTTGTTAACACTTAGGGAATTACCACAAAAACGTTTAGCCACTTAGGGTTGCTTAAAAATTAATAAATTTGGTCAGACTTCAAAATTATCAAGTGGCCCTTATTTTCTTTTGACTAGTATATATGGATGCTTCACGTCATGTCAATCTGGTCTCGTGGTAAGTTCTCGAAGAACTTGTTTTACGGGTATAGGTGTACCAGAATCTCATGGCAAATAGGGAAATAAAATTTTGTAGTGTACAATACTGGAGAAATTGGATTAAACGATCTTGATACTGGTTAATTTTTAGTTAAATCGAAACTGTCTTAAGTTGATTTCCTTTTTCCTCCTCTCCTCCAGGCATGGAAAATAAACCATCATTCGATGTGCCATCGACGATTCACCGTATAGTAGTACTGGAAACACCTTTAAGGAAGTCACAATAAGTATCTAAGAAAATATAAAAAAACTAAAAGTATCAAAACAACTCACTCTAACTTACCGGTCAAATCTACCACGAGCTTTAAATTATAAGATTGAGTTTGATTTACACCTTTTTCTTCCTGTATTTTAAGATAGACATTGAAAACAATATTTCTCGCTTGAGATCGAATTTCCTTTTTCAACACATTCACAAAAACAACAAATTCCAAGAACATATTCACAAAATATTAGCAGCGGTTGACAGATCACGTACTTTGATTTGACGGGTCATACTTGACATTGCCATATGAAAATCAAATTTTTTTTTAAATGCCATGAGATTCTGGTACACCTATACCAGACAACGGAAATATATTTAATACTATACACATATTTAATATTTTTATTATATTCTACACACATTTAATACCTACACACCCATGACCCAGGAACAAAGAAAAACTTTATTTACTTCGGCGGGATTCGAACCCGCAATCCCCGGCTTGAGCACAAACACGCTCAACCACTGAACCACAGAGGTCGTCTAATTATTATTGTAAAGATTTTACTTCTAAATTCATCCTATTGTCACTAAATGGTAGACCCACGGACTCCTTTTTTTACAACAACAAATAAAAAGCGTGAAGCGTGCTAGATAATGGGTTTCAACACGTATGAGGCTAATTCTTGAAGCTATTATCTATTTTACTTTAGTTATTACGGCTGCTCCACCCGCGTAAATATACTATCGGTTATCCCGCGGGAATACTCTATTTTTCCGATATAAAAAGTAGCCTATGTTTTAATCCAGAGCCTAAACTACTACCATACCAAATTTCATCAAAATCCGTTCAGTAGTTTTTGCATGAAAGAGTAACAAGCATCCACCTATACATCCAACCATCTATCCATCCAACCATCTATCCATCCAACCATCTATCCATCCATCCATCCTCACAAATTTTCACATTTTATACTATTACCTACTAGGATAGGATGTGAAAATTTGTGAGGATGGATAGATGGTGAATGTATGGATGTTCTTTAATATTGTAAAACATACTTTTGTTCTATCATCAATAGTTTCCGCAGCGCATGCGACGAAAGTTGTTTAATGGCATTTTTGACACCTTGGGTTACGTTACTAAAGTTTTAGTAAGAATCCCTAATCTTTTCTAGCAATAAATATAGCCTATTTTACTCAGGGTGAATGTAGCTTTCTAATGGTGAAATAATTTTTGAAATCGGCACAGTAGTTTTTTAGTTTATTCATTACAAACATACACACAAAAATACAAATCTTTCCTCTTTATAATATTAGTATAGATTATTATATACTACCTAGGTATATAAACAAATATTTTTTTAAACGACGTACAGTCAGATTAGACCGCAAATTAATATTTATCTATACTTTCTCTCATTAGTTATTCTATGTGCTAGTTAGACTAGTTAGACATACAGAAACGTATAAGAGAAAATATAGGTAAATATTGAAAAAATCGATTTCGAATTGATTTCGCTTAGAATAATTTTCCCTAAGAGTTTTTAGCATAGTCAATCAACATGGGAACTTACAAGTTTCTATCTCCTATAGTTTAGAAATGCCAGGAGGATGACCAACTTATAAACCATTATGGAGACCGATTACTCGAAAATGGTTGACTTTGTAAAAAGGTAATTTATAAATTCTTATTTCAATTTTAAAATACCTATAAACTATACAAAATTTCATTTATATATATTCATAATTACACATACTAGAAAGACGGACAGACAGACGGATGGTCAGTGCAAATTTATTAGGGTTTCTTGAGTATTACGGAATGCTACAAATTGGTTGTACGCACCAGCCGCTCCGCAACTATGATATTCGCAACACTGCTAAAAATGCTAAAATTCTTCTTCACGCTGGATGACGCTTCCATTTTTGCATGTTTCAACATTTTAATACTTATTTACTTTATGATACTGAGCGAAATTGTAAATTAAATATTGTAGTTAAGATTTAATAGATATAATTTTTAAAATTTACTTTTGCCACACATAATTATTACTAGCCGAACTCATCGATAGTAAAACATCGATAGTGTCAAGCACTAGCGGTGCGGTCCCCCCTCCCGCAGAAAGTGGCGAGACTTTTTCGCATAGAAATTAGCTGTCATGTCGTCTCCGTATAGTTGGATACTCAAAGCCCAAAAAAGAAAGCATTTTGTAGTTGTATCACTTGCCAACACTTGTGCACGAAAATAAATATCTAATTATTATTATACCAATAATTATAGGTATAGGTGTACCAGAATCTCATGGCAAATAGGGAAAAAAAAATTTGTAGTGTGCAATACTGGGGAAATTGGATTAAACGATCTTGATACTGGTTAATATTTAATTATGTCTTTAGTATTATTGAACATGAATTATAATAAGACTGTATGAAGAATGTTCGGTGTATAATATAGAAAACTAGCTTTTGCCCGCGGCTTCGCCCGCGTGGAATAGTGTTCTTGGAGAAAAAACTACTTCGGCGAATAATTCTCTACCTACTTACAGCAATATACTACTGATACAATATTGAACATGTTTTTAGGTTTGCCCAATGCAAATTGTTAAAAATGGGACCCTATCACCTCGATACAACATGCGCGACCACTTGATAATATACTTACATAATAAGTACTTGAATATAAATATATGGATATTTTGGATATTTTCACAAAAACAACAAATTCCAAGAACATAATCACAAAATTTTAGCAGCGGTTGACAGATCACGTACTTTGATTTGACGGGTCATACTTGACATTGCCATATGAAAATCACATTTTTTATTTTTTTAAAAATGCCATCAGATTCTGGTAGAGCTATACCTACACATTAAAAACTGAAATAACACAATTAAAAAAAAAATACACAAATACACAACCTGCGGGGCTATTACCTAATATTCTGGACATCAACTGACAACCGGCATGGACTTCATTTTGACGTTTGAACTTTTTAAAACACAATTTTAAAAGTTAAAATGTCAAAAAAGACAAGCCTACTGTCATGTCAAACTAAATAGTCCGCCATTTTGTCCTTCATAGAACGAATGAAACGGTCTTTCGACCAATTAAATCGTGTGACGTAGTTTTGACATAGTTCATGAAGCGTTATGACATAGTTCATGAAATGAGAACTGTCAAACAAATCAGGGGCCTATTGTGCTCCCAGCTTCGACACTTCCAAAAAGAAGACGGATAAGGCACAGATTATTAATAAATTAGTCTCGTTAGTACACGTATGAGGCTATGACACCTCGATCGCAAATACAAATTATCAAATTTGAATTCGAAATCGCCAATAACCGCTCTTGACTCTCGTTGTTTTCTGTCATATTATGTATTATAATATATTGTGAGTCTTGAGTTTTTCGATTTTAATCCGCTTTTGCTAATAAACTTCCGAGAAGTGTTATAACTTTGATCTGTCGTGTATATACACAATATTACGTGTAAGTCTGTCTGTGCTTAGATTTTAAGCTTGTTTTTTTACTATGCAAGGGAATCTAATCACAGGCATTATTAGCTATAATTCATCATCATACACTCGTTTCCTGCTTACAAATGTCGAGGCTATCTTAATTTTTTAAAATTTCGTTGTTATTACTAATAAAAATATTTACACAGTGGATACGCTATACAATGTTTTGTCCTAGTCTTATGCATTGGAAAAGTCACTTTTGGCTTTGCTGCAGTCGGTTAAAAGTAGGTAAATAGAGAAGTTTGTGTATTTTTTTAAAAACATAATATTATGTAAGTTTTATGTCAGTGCTGCTTTTTGTTATATTGTGGCTACAAATTCTAAAACTTTTATCAGGATTATGCACTACTCCCCAGTCAAAGCTGGTAAAATAGTTAATGCTTGTGTCGTCCTCCATAACCTAATCAATGACTCGCGTATTTCCATAATGATGATGAGTTGAGTGGGGACAGCAATCTTCAGCCGGCACAGCCTGTAAGAGAGCAGAACATGATGGAGAGCGTCAAGTTTTGGTTGAAAGGTTTTGGAGGAATCGACAGCATTAAAAAAGCAACAAGCACTTGCTCAGCAATCGTCTCACATAGTCTAGTAATTGGTAAGGCAAGGTTCATGTAAGGTCATAGACGTAGAAAATAAGGCAGACACCACTTCGGTAATATGAATAGTGAAGCAATCAAAGTAAGCCAGCCGTATCTTAGCGACACGTGCCGCACGCGCACATTCACAGCAAAGTAAGACGACAGGCCGCCATTACGCCAACGGCAATTATCCTTAATCTCACACAAACGTAAGTCGCCGCCATTTTTGTGCTGCACTCAATGCTTAGCTCACCTTCCGTCCGCCTTTTATATAAATGATAAGGTATGGTATGGTAGAGTAGATACAGGTAGGAATGTGAGACAATCTATTCCATTAGATAAAACTCAGTACCTAGAATATAAAATCTGGTTAGCAGTGTTCAATATTTACTGTGTACGAAAAACATTAGTAAAATTTTATAAAATCAGTAAGAAGTTGTTTTATTGTACATGTTATTATAAAAAAAAAAAAAACATAGGCCTTTGAATCCGTTAGTGGATGATTTAAACTAAGTATTCTCCGAGCGAACTCTTGAAATTTGCTTGAAATCGCTTGAAATACTGTAGTGCCTGGGACAGTTGGTTTTTTTAAATATCGTATGGTTGCCTAAGCACATACGGCGTTCTCACAACATAGTCAGTCTAGTCCAGAGGAATGAACTGGTCAATGATACGTCTGAGGCCAACTATGTGCGGATTTCCTCACGATGTTTTCATTCACCGTTAGAGCGTCCGTATAATGTACTTGAGATCTGAAAAAATGCTATTATATTACTAATTTATTCTGTTATTATATTAATTAACTAGCTGTTGTACGCGACTTCGTCCGCGTCAATTTCTGTTATAATGATCGCGATTAAGAAGTTTTTAAAAGAATATGTTTAAAGTACTTCTGCGTAGCAAGTCTAGCAACTCTGCAAGCACCACCTCCCCTCGCCCGCAAAAATTTACCAGTCAACCTTCTTTTCGCCCTCTTGTAAAGTAATGATTATGCAGATGTAACTTTGTCGATATAGCCCCACAGCAACTAGCAAATTTAAAGCAGATTATATATATGTAGCATGCCCAACTAAAACGACTCCCGTTACAACCCCCGGGCGACAGAGTATATTGTGGTGTCTGAATATATACGGATTTTGAATTGTGATATACTCAAGTGTTTTCTTTTAAATATATATTTAGACAATCTCCTTCACCACTTGTACCACTTGCCCATACTTGTACACGTCAATGAATTCTAATGGTTATTATTCTACAAATATGTTAATATAATTAAACACTTAAATAGAAGCCGATTTGGAGTGATTTAGTGCTTATCTAAAATTCCAATCGACCTACGTAAAGAAATTAGATATTTTATGTTTAATTCATGGGGTATTACACATTAGGAACCAAATTATAATAACACAAATTTTGGAGGAAATATAAAAAACAACAACGTCGCTTAATATTTCTGGCAAAACTCCAATTTATGTTTATTTTATTTTTTGAAGTAAAATGACAATAGGTAAAATTGCGTTTGAATGTTTCAAATGGACTTTTTAGAAAATTATATAAATTGATTTAAATAATAATTAATTATATCATCGGCGGTGTTTCAATGTATGAAAATCAGTTCATATGAAATGCTTTTTTTAGGTCCTTAATAGTTTTTAACTTTTTATAATTAAATAATGGTATAAAATTTTATATTTTTATAAATTACGTGGTGCTTTAATACACAACAAAACGCAAATTTCAATACAATTATAATAGTTCACTCAGGAGCCATTTTAAAAAGAAGAAGAAGAAGACCAAGAAGCAGTTCATGAAGTTCAACGAAGTTGAACTTCATGAACTGCCCGCAGCGGGCTGATTACCTAACTTCGTTATTATAGGGCTTACTATTATTTAATTATAAAAACTATTAAGGACCTAAAAAGAGCATTTCAAATGAACTGATTTTCATACTTTGAAACACCGCCGATGTTATAATTTATTATTTTAATCAATTTATATAATTTTCTAAAAAGTCCATTGGGAACATTCAAACGCAATTTTACCTTTTGTCATTTCACTTCAAAATTATTTTTTTAAATAAACATAAATTGGAGTTTTGCCAGAAATATTAAGCGACGTTGTTGTTTTTATATTTCCTCCAAAATTTTTGTTAATTTGGTTCCTAATGTGTAATATTGGTAATATTAACCATTAGAATTCATTGACGTGCACAAGTATGGGCAAGTGGTACAAGTAGTAAAGGAGATTGTCTAAATATTTATTTAAAAGAAAACACTTGAGTATATCATGATTCAAAATCCGTATATTCAGACACCACAATATACTTAATACACGGTAAACTGTAAGGGCGCCCCGTGAAGTGGGCGGAGGGCGACAAGCGTCCGTCGCGCTGGAGCGCCTTGGGCGAGAGTAAATAGTGTTCTGTGGCCTTGGATCGATTGACTTAACAAAAATACTTAAAGCGTTTAGGGATCCACGGGGCTCCGGGCTCGTAAGGATATTCGCACTGGCATGCACGGACGGCGCGAGCGTTGTAACGGTAAATTTTTGAGGGCGAGGGGGAGGTGGTGCTTGCAGACTTGCTACGCAGAAGTACTTTAAAATATATCCTTTTAAAAACTTCTTAATCGCTATCATAATAACAGAAATTGACACGGACGAAGTCGTGGGCAACAGCTAGTTAATTAATATAATAACATAATAATTAAGTAATATAATAAAAAAAATTCGGATCTCAAATACATTATACGGACGCTCTAACGGTGAAGGAAAACATCGTGAGGAAAATCGCACATAGTTGGCCCCAGACGTATTGACCAGTTCATTCCTCTGGACTAGGCTGACTATGTTGTGAGAACGCCGTATGTGCTTAGGCAACCATACGATAGTTTAAAAAACCAACTGTCCCAGGCACTACAGTATTTCAAGAGTGGTTATTTCGCTCGGAGAATACTGTTTAAATCATCCATTAACGGATGCAAAGGCCTATGTTTTATTTTTATTTTATAATAACATGTACAATAAAACAACTTCTTACTGATTTTATAAAATTTTATTAATGTTTTTCATACATAGTAAATATTGAACACTGCTAACCTGATTTTATATTCTAGGTACTGAGTTTTATCTAATGGAATAGATTGTCTCACATACCTACCTGTATCTACTCTACTATACCATACCTTATCATATATACATATAAAAGGCGGACGGAAGGTGAGCTAAGCATTGAGTGAAGCACAAAAATGGCGGCGACTTACGTTTGTGTGAGATTAAGGATAATTGCCATTTGCGTATTGGCAGTCTGTCGTCTTAATTTGCTTGTGAATGTGCGCGTGCGGCACGTGTCGCTAAGATATGGCCGGCTTACTTTGATTTCTTCGCTATTCATATTACCGAAGCGGTGTTTGCCTTATTTTCTACGTCTATGACCTTAAATTAACTTTGCCTTACCAATCACTAAACTATTTGAGACGATTGCTTGTTGCTTTTTTAATGCTGTCGATTCCTCCACAACCTTTCAACCAAAACTTGACGCCCTCCATCATGTTCTGCTCTCTTACAGGCTGTGCCGGCTGAAGATTGCTGTCCCCACTCAACTCATCATCATCGATGGAAATACGCGAGTCATTGATTAGGTTATGGAGGACGACACAAGCATTAACTATTTTACCAGCTTTGACTGGGGAGTAGTGCATAATCCTGATAAAAGTTTTAGAATTTGTAGCTACAATATAACAAAAAGCAACACTGACTCAAAACTCCAAAACTCAAAAACCGACTGCAGCAAAGCCAAAAGTGACGTTTCCACTGTATAAGACTAGGACAAAACATTGTATAGTTTATCCACTGTGTAAATATTTTTATTAGTAATAACAACGAAATTTTAAAAAATTAAGATAGCCTCGACATTTGTAAGCAGGAAATGAGTGTATGATGATGAATTATAGCTAATAATGCTTGTGATTAGATTCCCTTGCATTGTAAAAAAACAAGCTTAAAATCTAAGCACAGACAGACTTACACGTAATATTGTGTATATACACGACAGATCAAAGTTATAACACTTCTCGGAATTTTATTAGCAAAAGCGGATAAAACTCGAAAAACTCAAGACTCACAATATATTTTAATACATAATATGACAGAAAACAACGAGAGTCAAGAGCGGTTATTGGCGATTTCGAATTCAAATTTGAATTTGTATTTGCGATCAAGGTGTCATAGCCTCATACGTGTACTAACAAGGACAAATTTATTAATAATCTGTGCCTTATCCGTCTTCTTTTTGGAAGTGTCGAAGCCAAGAGCACAATAGGCCCCTGCTTTGTTTGACAGTTCTCATTTCATGAACTATGTCATAACGCTTCATGAACTATGTCAAAAGCACTACGTCACACGATTTAATTGGTCGAAAGAGCGTTTCATTCGTTCTATGAAGGACAAAATGGCGGACTATTTAGTTTGACATGACAGTAAGCTTGTCTTTTTTGACATTTTAACTTTTTAAATTGTGTTTTAAAAAGTTCAAACGTCAAAATGAAGTCCATGCCGGTTGTCAGTTGATGTCCAGAATATTAGGTAATAGCCCCGCAGGTTGGATACTCAAAGAACCTAGCTGATTGAAATTCCCGGCAAAACTCTCAAGGTAAAGATATTTCATTTTTGACAAATGACAAAACAAGTCCTTTCCTCTTTGTCTAAAGGTACGAACGCACTAGGCGGAACTGCACTTCAGCGGAACTGAGTGACACGTCGCATATTTTTTTGGTAAGCCGCATTTGAACTGCAGTGGCGCTACAAAAATATATTCAGTAGTAAGGCAACCTCCGAGCAAGATGGACGACGAAATTAAAAAGGTTTTTTTTATAAATAAGTACCTACATACCTACAAGCTAAATAATTTTCTCTATGAAACCAATAATTAACATTGGAGAGGCCGTCGTTCATCCACATTCCACAGCAAAAAGAAAGAAAAAAATTAGCTTAGAATACAATGTTAGTAAGAGTGAGTACATGATATTTAAATGTAAAAGTAATACTTTCAATTTTCACGATTTTTCTTTTTCACCTCTTTTACTTAACGGAGTACCCCTGAGTCGTGTTATAAAGTTTAAATACCTAGGCCATATGGTGACAGATTGTCTAAGTGACGAGGAGGATATAGAGAGGGAACGCAGGGCGCTATCGGTTCGTGGTAATATGTTGGCGCACAGGTTTGCCAGGTGTACGGCGCCTGACAAAATTACGCTTTTCAAAGCATTTTGTCAGACGTTTTATACTGGTATATAACTTTACACAGCGCGCCTATAGCGCCTTGCGTGTTCTCTATCACAACATTTTCAGGTCTCTCTTCCGTCTCCCTCGGTACTGTAGTGCATCCGGGATGTTTGCTGATGCAAAGGTAGATGACTTTTACGCGGTAATGCGGAAGAAAGTAGCGTCGATAGTACACCGAGTGCGGGGGAGCCGGAATAGTGTCCTGAGAATGATAGGAGACAGAACAGACACTGCTCTCCTTCACAGGCTCACTGAACTACATGTCAGGGTAGCGAGTTAAGGAGCACGCTAATTATTTTAATAGTTTTGTTTCCCCTCTCTAGTTTTTAATTTCTAATTCTTATATTATTTAGTATTTATGGACTATGTTGTCTGAAAATAAATGGATTTTATTTTATTTATTTATTTTATTAAGCTGGACGTCATAATATTATTATATCTCCGTATACTGGCTCACGAGTACAAATTATTTTTCTTCATCTATCGACATTTTTGACGAACGATTATTGCGCTACCAAGTATCTCGGTTGACTGACTATGAAAATGAAGTTGGCCAAAGCGCACTTTACCGCTTAGTGCGTGTTATCTCATATAATTGCATATAAAGAATATTTTGACGCGACGTGTCGCTCAGTTCCGCTGAAGTGCAGTTCCGCCTATTGCGTTCGTACCTTAAAACCAAATAGGGTTAAGGTAGGTACGGACGCACTAGGCGGAACTGCACTTCAGCGGAACTGAGTGACACGTCGCATATATTTTTGGTAAGTCGCACTTGAACTGCAGCGGCGCTACAAAAATATATTCAGTAGCTAGGCAACCTCCGAGCAGGATGGAGGAATGGACGATTGAAATTTAAAAGGTTTTTTTAATAAATAAGTACCCTACATACCTACAATCTAAATAATTTACATACGACCTCCGTGGCTCAGTGGTGAGCGCAGTGGTGCTTTAGCCAGAGGTCGCGGGTTCGAATCCCGCCAGGGAACAAAAAAGTTTTCTGTGTTCCTGGGTCATGGATGTGTATTAAATGTGTGTATAATATAATAAAAAATCTTATATAATATAAGTATAGTATAAAAAGTATTAAATATATTGCTGTTGTCTGGTACCCGTAACACAAGTTCTTCGGATACTTACCACGGGGCCAGAAGGACGTGGTGTGAAGCGTGCATAGATATTATTATTATTATTATAATTTTCACTATGAAACCAATTAACATTGGAGAGGTCGTCGTTCATCCACAGCAAAAAGAAATAAAAAATTAACTTACCATTTACTCCCATTTCTTGAACTATTTAATAATAATATCTATCTATGGACGCTTTTACACCACGTCAATCTGGTCCTGTGGTAAGTTCTCGAAGAACTTGTGTTACGGGTACCAGACAACGGAAATATATTTAATACTTTTATACTATACATATTTTTAAGATTTTTATTATATAATACACATTTATTGTACATCCATGACCCAGGAACACAAAAAACTTTTTGTCTCCCGGTGGGATTCGAACCCGCAACCTCCAGCTTGAGCGCCAACGCGCTAACCATTGAGCCACAGAGGTCATTTCACTCCAAAGTTAGTTTTTTTTACATAAAAGTGTTCATGTACTTTTTATGCTGGACGTCATAATATTAATAATGTCTCCGGATACTGGCCCACGAGTACAATAGATTTTATTCATCTATCGACATTTTTGACGAACGATTATCGCACTCCCAAGTATCGCGGTTATGAAAATGAAGTTGGCCAAACCGAACTGCAGTTAACTGCAGGTCGCGACACTTTTGGTCAGTTGATCAATTTTGTCGCGCAGTTCGCTGCAGTGTAGTTCCGTTACCGCTTAGTGCGTGTTATCTCATATAATTTCATATTATAAATAATATTTTGACGCGACGTGTCGCTCAGTTCTGTTGTAGTGCAGTTCCGCCTAGTGCTTTCGTACCTTAAACGTAAAACGATTGGTATCACTTAATTGGCCCCTTCGTGCCGTTGCACACGTTCCGGTTGCCGGGTAGCCGGTGCCGGGTAGTCGGTCGCGAAGTGTATGGACATGTACGATAGCTTTCACACGTAGGTACCTACCGGTGTACATGGTCATACATTTCGCGACCGTCTACCTGGCACCGGCTACCCGGCAACCGGAACGTGTGGGCTCATCATCGCCACAATAGCGACAGCATGCATGGTTAGATCAAATAATTTTAGAGTTTTACATCCAAAGAATTTTAGAGGGATTATTTTGTGCAAGTCGGCTGCTTAAATTCAAAACATAGTAACTCGTTCCAACAAAAATGTTCAGGAGAGCCAAAAAACGGGTGGGCCACTTTAACTCGTTGGCCCGAAGAAACCGAAAATAGTAGCGATCGTGGGGTGTTTGACGAAAAGTTGTACTATATTGTTGATAATAGTTTGTAATACTCGTAATCATGTTAGAGGTTATGGTTACACTGGAACTGCTCACACTTTATTTTTCTTTGTGAATTTAAAAATATGACTATAAAAACAACATCAAAACTTAGTAAGTCTGCTTACTAGGTAATCAATTTGATTTTCTAAGGTAAAATTAAAGACTAAACAAATTCATATAACTACCCTCTTTATAATATTATACATATTCTATGCCTACTACATATTGTTTAAAACAGCTGTGTGATAAAAGTGATTAATAAAATAAAGAAAAACAATCCCAAAGTACCTTTTAGGCTGAGATGTAGTTTAAACTAAATCTATGGCTGGGACTATATGCTCCGGAATCCGGAACTCCGGTGAAAATTCAGAGCACTGTACAATACGGCCGATGTATCTTGGCGAGTCTGAACTTCGCGCAGAAGGTTGCGCACTAACTGTTTCTAAGTGTTTTCGTATTTATTTTATTTGTACTAATTGGTCAACTGTATTAGGGAAATTTTATTATTACAAAGGTATATAAAAATAATACAATAACAGTTTTCTTCACGAGTTGTACATGCGCTAAATTTCGCAGAGCCTATGTTCAGACCCGTCAAGATACAGCGGCCGTAGTGTAAATAGATCTCTGCGCATAAACAATAGTCACCTTACTTACGGCTTACGCCCAAGCGAATGTAGCGAAATTACCAGGCCACATAAATTGACTAAGGTGTAGAGTTTATTAAGTTAGGTTTGTAGAGTTAAAGCGTGTAGAGTCAGAACTCAGAGGCTTGGTTTTACATGAGATCTGATAACTTTTTGACAGTGCGATCTTGGCATCACTTTACATGAAAATTGTTGGTGTTTTTGGTGGGATTTCACTTTTATAAGCTGTTGTTATGAAAATTATTTCTTTATTATTTTTTTTATTTTTATTTAGAGTATATTTCTACGAACGTCCCTTGAATAATTTGAATGTTACCTTTCTGTTTAATTTTTCTTTAAAATTACTACAGAATACTAGGGAAATAATTATTTCAGTAGATATTAATTACATCAATTAGTTTCCATCCAAGACACGAACGACGACATAACTACCATAGTATATGTTCATAATATACGCGATTGATGGCGCTTTTAAACAAACGTAACTTTCATCCCCTTATTTAAAAGTTACTTTCATTCTTAAATTTTATCCTCCGATCCCTTAGAGTGGGAGTTCCAACACTTTCCAACTTTGACAGTTAATATGTTAGTTGAGTATAAATACAAGATTACGTACCAAATTTCAGCTTTCTAGGATATCCGGAAGTACCATATAATTTTGTTGATCATCGGTGAGTCAGTGACGAAATCAGGGGTTTTTAGATATCGATAAAATCTAAAGTTTAAGAACTATGCAATTAAAATTGAAGTTGTTTAATGAGTCCGCTACTGGGAATACATCCTGAAAATTTCATTTATCTGGTATAATCCAAACCCAAGTTAAAAAAATCGACGACACCCTTCGAGAAAAGGTGGTCTGGTAGTGCCCTTGCACTTCGCTTGGCTTATTGTGGCGGGGGTAGGTACTACCGTGCCCTAGATGTCTTAACTGCAATAGTTTTCGTTCTGCAAAGCACGCATCATACGCCTGGACCGATAAAATTGCATAGAACTCATTTTATATCATGGAGCGAAACACTCGTGCGCCGGTGTCACTGGACTTACTAAATGACATTTCATTGATTTTTTAATCGGTGCCAAATTCAAAACAAAGCAAGTCGGTTTTCAAATTCATACTAGGGTTTTAAATATGTATTCTGACATACTATGCTTAGAACTTCTACCTACTTCATGGAAATTTTCATAAGCACGCCAAATTGCTCAGACTTGCTAAATTATATTTTTAAAATTACGTAAGAAACTGGGTGTTTTAAGGCCCACATCATATTGATACTGCTTAGTAAGTCGAAAAATGACAAAAACTGGTTTTTAAAAAAATCACCTGTTGCTAGGTTTTGAATTTGGGCAGCCGAACTGTATAAAACATAACAAAGCGCAAATACTTGCAAAATAATTCAGTTAAAATCCTTATTAAAATCAAAATTATATTTAATTTTGTGCTTATAGATTTTTCCATTGTACTCCGCTTAGATGGAAAATCAAACTAGAACGTAAAGAAGGCTGAACAGCAGGCCTATCTAGCGATTCAAAAATCATGTGCATATCTAGATATCCAGATATAAATATCTTAAGAACGCTTCCAGAAGCGTTCTTAAGATATTTATCTTAAGAACCTACATTTTAAAATAAACCGACTTCCAAAGTAAAAATACACAAAAAATTATGAAATAAAACTTATTCTCTAAATATTTCCCCTTTTAAATTCGGCTAAGATTTTAACTGTTTCTCTACTCAATCTTCGTCAGTACCAGCAAATATGAACGTAAATTCTATAAAATATTTTGTGTCTTGTGGTTGTGTTTTATTTCATACTTTTTTGTGTAATTTTACTTTGGAAGTCGGTTAAATTTTTTGTTTAAAAATAGTAATTTAACCCTTTTTAGTGATATTTGTTAATATATTATTAATACATCTTAAGAACGTTTAAAATAAATCGAATGTATAAACAATTGAAGACGCGAAAAGCTTCCATTAGGAATTGTTAATAAGATGATGATGATGATTACTGTAAGTTACATAGTGGCATATGCTTGCAGTTCTATGAAATTTCCGAACGCGTATCTTTAAAGACTGAGGAGTTCTCTTCAGTGTATTGGATCCAGGGTATACCTTGGTACAAAATCTTATTTTCTGGTAGCATATGCTTGTGTTACTTCAGAAAAAGTTAAAATCACTATAGGTGTCCATATAAATTTCGACAGTTCCCTCGATTTCTCATGGATCCCATCATCAAGTTTCCACTTTAGTTACTAAAGTACCAATTTTGAATTATACCCCTTACAACGACAAAATTATTTTGGAAATAGGTCCACAAATAGCAGAGTACCTAATGTTCAAAGATATCCGTGTCGGTGTAAAATAATATGAGAAATACCTTTTACACCATCATAATATGATGATGTATGGAGTGATGATAGTGGTGATGATGATGATTACTCTAATTGACATAGTGGCATATGCTTGCAGTTCTTTATACAACGCCGAAATCCTTAAACATGTATCTATAAGGAGTCAGGAGTTCTGTTAAGTACTTTTGGACCCAGGGTATACCTTGGAGCTAAATCTTACTTTTTGGTAGCTTATGCTTGGACTACTTCAGAATAAGTCGAAATCATCATATGTGTCCGTATAAATTTCGGAGAGTTCCGTCGATTCCTCATGGATCCCATTATCAGGTCACCACTTTATTGTCAAAAGGACCAATTTCGGATTATACCCTATACATCACAGAAAAACTTTTGAAAATCGGTCGACAGACGGCGGAGTAATCGTTGAACATACAAAAAAATATAGCTTGCGCGTGCGCTTTAAAAACTCAAAAAGTTCTGCAAGGATCGAGCTGAAATTTTACCATGATATATAATCCGCATCAAGGATTGTTTTTATTAATTTTTTTGCATCAGTCACATATCCGCGACCGCGAAAAAACTATATTTACGCGGGCGGAGCCGCGGGCAACAGCTAGTAATATTTATAAATAATATGTAAATTTAATAAATGCTTCATAATATTATACACTTTTTATAAAATTTGAAGTTAAGAAATATTATAACACTTAAATACGCTCTAATTAGGATAAAATTATTATACTCGTAATATCACATAAATATTATGAGGCGTCGATGATTATTGTCATAGGCCGACAATATTTTAGTGAAATGTAATATTATGTGATATCAAATTTTTATATTATGCACTAGCACCTGGCAAAGTGGCAAGCTGCAAATCGCTATCTGGCGAAATCTCAAGTTTATAATGTCTTTAACTCATTCAGTACGCTTCCAAGTACGAACATGATTTTTATATAGCTTTATTATTTATTTTAAAAGAATATATATACAACTCAATATTCAGTGAATATTTAAACCTTCTACCTGTTACCGTTATTAATCCCATCAAAAACATTTCCATTTCCTTCCAACCAGCTTCTGACTATATCAAGTTTCTGACTCTATCAAGCTCCTGACTACACGCCTTAACTCTACAAGCCTAACTTCACAAACTCTACACCTTAGTCAAGGTATGTGGCTTGGTCGTTTCGCTTCTACAAGAGTACTATAACAAAATATATAGACTACAATCTACAAGAAATAAGAATGCTGCACTTGTTGCTCGTTTCCTTAGAAGTCAACGTGTTTCACTTAAATATGAATATTAATTATTTGTGGTCGAATAAAAGTTTAAGTTGGAACTTTATTTTTAACCCCCGATGAATACAAAAATGTTATAAGTTTGATGTGTCTGTGTGTGTGTATCTGTGTGTCTCTGTCCACGGCATCGTTACTCCCAAACTCAAACGGATGAACCGTTCGACAGATCGGGATTCGGGAGTGTACTTTAAGCTATAATTCATCATCATGAGCCCGTCCTTTGCCTGAAAATTCGGGGTTTACTTAAATTTGTTATTTTTCTCCTTTAGCTAGATAGGCCTGATGTTCAGCCTTCATTTCGTTCTATTTTGATCGCAGATCTTTTTCGTCTAGGCGGAGTAAAATGGCAAAATCTATAAACACAAAATTGAATATAATTGAAAACGGCACACCGTTGTTCTACTCTCACATTCAAAATATCTATTGTAGCCTTGTAGGCCAATAAATAAAGGATGTCACTTTTTTGGGCAAATGCGACGTCGTCGTCGTCAGTAAAAGCGGTGGAGGACAATATATTTTATAAGTTATCAGTTTACTATTTTATCTACTTAGTAAATTAAAGTAGTTTATAATTGAGCTCAAGTTGAGCATTCGTCAGACAGAGTTTCTTACCATATTACCTACATCGACTTATACTATGGACCTATCAAGGACATAATAAACAAACCTAATAAAGAAATATAGAAACTGAGAGCATATTGTGATCATAAAAAATCCATAAGTTTAATAAGAATTTTATTATTTTTTTTAAGAAAAGCATTAACATTAATATCACTTCTGAATTATTACAATAGAAAAAAGAACTAAATAATATAAAAATACAATTGCTTAATTATTCTAGATAAACATAACTAGGTAGATAAGGTTTTTTATTTTAGAGAAAATATTGTAAACAATTTTTAATAAACTAGGTACCTAAATCTAGTGTTATAAAATATATAAGAGTGAGAGAAAGAATAAAGGGCATTCTGAATGTATTAGGTACCTACTCCTAGAAGGATACTAGCAAACATTGAGGTAAAAAAGTAAAAATATACAAGGTGTTTATAATGCCATCATTACATAGTACCATTTTTTATTCTTGTACGTTCTTTTTAATATTATAAGCGCTGAAAGAGCGAGTAGCTTTAGCGATTAACTTAATTTTTTTATAACATTATTTTTTCTTTAATAAAACATGTATTTCGGATATTAAAATTAAGTAGTTATCGCAATTCGCAATCATTTTAAATGTCCTGAAAAAGGAGCAAAAAATGAAAAAATTCTATGCAAAAATCTCGAAAATAATACCTACCTATCTGTAATGAGAGTTACACAATAGGACATTTAATGTAAAACTACAAATACTTAGGTACATACAATTATGTATCACAAAATTTAAAATTACGTGCATTATTATGAAGAGAGTGCATTATTGTGCTAAAAATATAGTAGGTAGGTGTGTACCTACCTAGGTACTATATTTTTATCTTATCACACTCTCTTATAAGTGTTTATATGAGAGTGTGAGAATTAATTACATATTTCGTGAGACAATTTTATTTTGAAAAATAGAATTTTGGAATATACGATTGATAGTAAGTACTTACATAGATACAATTATTGGTTTTGTTAAAAGAGGTTTGGTGCGATGTGCATACCTACATACTTAATTGAGTTCTGTAGAAGCAAATTATAAAAAAATAACGATACTTATATTTGGACTACAATAAAATATGAATTATCTATACTAATATTATAAATGCGAAAGTGTATCTGTCTTTCTGTTACCTCTTTACGCTTTAACGGCTGAACCGTTTTTATGACATTTGGTAATTGGCATAAACATACTTTGAGTCCCGGGAAAAGACATATATTTTATCCCGAAAAAGTACCTATAGCGTTCCCGCGAGATAATGTAGGTATTTAAGCGGGCGAAGCTGCGGGCAAAAGCTAGTATTTTATATAAGTATGTACCTACTTCAAAACCGGTTGATAGATAGGAAGGTAGTAACATATAAACTAGAATTACAATAGTTTTTTTGGCTGCGAATTTTTAAATATATCTTTTCTAAGAAAATTTAACTAAGCCGCGAAACATTTATTATTCATCTATTACGTTCGCTATGCAAAATTAATGTATGTAGTGGCGTGGGGTTCCTATAAGTCCATTCTTATCGGCTTCACTTGCAACTTACCTTTTGAAAACCCTCATGCAAATCCCTTACCTATTATACAGGCTAGGGCTTCTCTATGAAGAGGACCAGCCTTCGCCACTGATGTATGTACCAAGTTACAATGTAAGATGTGACACATAGTTACCTTATATGGGAGCAGAATATTTTTATGACGAATTAAGTCAGTAAATATAATAATTAACTACTTATTACTTACTCATTATAAGTTAGTTTTTAATAATTAGGTATATATAGTCTATTGAACAGTAATGAGATTGGTCTCAGTCTTATTCTATTGCATTTAAACATGAAAAATCTCTATTATTTATTGTATTAACAAACGAAAAATTTAACAATTTATACAAAATCTACTGTTATGTAGTCTGTATTTAAATGATCTATCTAATATGTATAAACAAATTTTATGTACAATACCTATATGTTGGCGTTCGGTATAACAATCTGTAATGTTTTTTTTTTTAAATAGACAATAAATAACTAGAATGTTTTAAATAAATGCAAGTGTAGGAATATCCATAATTCTAAAATATTAATATTATTATGATAGTTTTTTTTTGTGAAACATATCTCAAAATTAAATAGTCGTGCGTTAAACTTGGATTTTGTTTAACAACAAATATTTAGTATGTACCTATTTGTTAGTACTTATTATTAAACAAAGTCCACGTTATTTATTTTCTAAGCATGAGATTTTTTCCATGAAAAAGAATAAATATTATTAAAATCAAATATTATACACATGTTGCTATACATAACCATAACAAACACTACAACATTTAAACGTTACTAGACACAGAAAATTTTTAATCTAAAGATTATGTAAAATAATTAAATTATATTCGTAAAAGATCAAAATCACAGATTTTAAAATTGTATTGCTATTTAAATAGATACTTTTAAAGTTTATATGCAACAACAAAGTGCAAAGCAACAAATTTGACATTAACGTCTCGTCAAAAAGTGCACTTATAATATATAATATTTATTAGATACTTATCAAGAAAATGAAGCAATGAAGCTGCATGCCACGTGTTTAACTCAGAGTGTTTGAATGCTATAAAATCAACGACAAAAGAGCAATACATTTTCAAAGAAGGAAATGATATTTGCCAAAATACTTACTTACTTTAATTACAAAAAAAAATATTATATAGTGTAATCGTGTTCTCAATTCAAAAGCGTTAAAATACTTTTTAATAACATTTTTACCTAGGTACATAAATAAATAAGTACAAATTACATATATAAGCGTTAATTTTAGAACACTCTGACAGATTATGTGGTCGATAGAGTCAGCAAAATGTTGCTTCTGTAATAATAAGATTCTTGTTTTTCTACTCTTATTTCTACTTCTTGTATTTTAAACATAAACAATTTTACTAAAGTAAGAAACTTTTTAAGACATACCTACTTTAACGTTCTTGTCTTTGGGTTTTTTTATATTTTTTTTTTGCAATTAAGTATAGTACCTATCTGTACCATGAAAAATCACAAAAGGCACTTCCTGTATGTATGCCTATATCACAAAATTATAGGAATTAATATTATCTTTTTGTCATGTCATCAAATATAACGTCAGGCAAACGAAAACTTAATTGACTTTATTCTTAATAAAAATACTGACTCTACCGTCTATTTTATCTTAAATTAAATATTATAATATTAATTAATGTAATGTAACGTTGGTGACGAACTAAATAACAATCTATACATATTTGGTGTATATAATTAAAAGTATCTGTATTTAAATATGCTAGGTAACAACGAATTTTTCTTATACCTACTCATTTCAACTTCCTATTTGGACGTCCTTAACAGGTACTAATATAAGTTACTCTCTTCATATTTTTTAAATATTAAATTATTTGATATTTTAATTGAACTTTAATTACATAACTATGTCGCCACTATAGTAAATAACAATACGAGTAAGACGTAAAAAATCTACCAAAAAAATAACAAAAGTGACTTTTAATAATATAGAAGGAGAAGATATTGCTATCGATCTTCATATTTTTTGAATAGCAATGAAATATATTTTATCCATTAAATCTTTATTGACTCTACCATTGATCATTATAAGAAATTGAAGAGACCCTAAATTAGTCCCCTGATTTTTTGTGTCGAAATTGTTACGATGCTTTGTATTTCTTCTTCACATCTCTTCTGTGTTCGCTTCCCTGATGAGTTTTTAGTTCTCTGATGTCCAGCTAAAAGAATAATAAAATATTAAATGTACCTACTCCTACGAATAGCTGGTAATAACTTGTTTAATGACTTTTCAGGCAGATTTTATATGGAACTAGCTTTTGCCCGCGACTTCGTCCGCGTGTAACAATACTTTGGGATATCGCTGAAATTTACCCGCGACTTTATTTATGACTAACGAAAGCGGAATCCTATTTTTTAAACGGAACCCTAAAATAAAAGTAGCCTATGTTAGACCCTATAACATCTGCAGCTATCTGCTAGTAAAAGTCCCGTGAAAATCGGTCCAGCCGTTTCAGAGATTAGTCGGAACAAAAAGACAGACAGACCGACTGACAGACAGACAGACGGACAGACAAAAATTTAAAAAAAATGTATTTTATTGTATGTACCGAATATACTCTCAGATTCATTATGTTAAAAGCTGTTAATTTGAAGTTACAAACAGACACTTAAATTGTATTTAACTGTATAGATGTATAGATATTATAATGTATAGCTTTTGCCCGCGACTTCGTCCGCGTGGAACAATACTTTGGGATATCGCTGAAATTTACCCGCGACTTTATTTATGACTAACGAAAGCGGAATCCTATTTTTTTAAACGAAACCCTAAAATAAAAGTAGCCTATGTTAGACCCTATAACATCTGCAGCTATCTGCTAGTAAAAGTCCCGTGAAAATCGGTCCAGCCGTTGCAGAGATTAGTCGGAACAAACAGACAGACAGACCGTCTGACAGACAGACAGACGGACAGACAAAAAATAAAAAAAAAATTATTTTATTGTAAGTACCGAATATACTTTCAGATTCATTATGTTAAAAGCTGTTAATTTGAAGTTACAAACAGACACTTAAATTGTATTTAACTGTATAGATATTATAATGTATTATATTTTAAGATATTATCAATTTGATGTTTATAAAATAACTAAACTATTTAACTAAACTAAACTAAACTAAACATTAACCCGCACGCGCACCCCGCCTTGGTGACGCCCACTTCGCAACGGGCCGTGCAGCAAAAATCGTAATATTTTAATTTCGCCATAACTTCAAAACCAAACGTCCAATTTTAATAATTCAAAGACCAAATATTATCTACATAAACTGTACTTAGTGATGAAATAATTTATTTTGATAAGGATTAATAACATGAGTAAAATAAACGCGTTTAAATGTAGTCCAAAAAAAATAAAAAAATGGTTATTGTGCCTCACTCGACATAGATAGGTATAGTGTGTCGCGGACTTTTTTGTAGATATTTATAAGATCTACAATTAATTAGAACATTTTATGGTTCTATCTTTTATAGTTTAGGCAGCGTACGCAAAATAAGTAACTTTTCTGGTTGATTTTTTACACCTTGTGTCCGAAAAACCCAAATATCTTACGGAACCCTATTTTTTTCCAAAATAAAATTTAGCCTATGTTACTCGTGGATAATGTAGCTTTCGAATGATGAAAGAATTTTTGAAATCGGTCCAGTACTTTTTGAGCCTATTCATTACAAACAAACAAACAAACAAACAAACAAACAAACATACAAACAAAGTTTTCCTCTTTATAATATTAGTGTAGATAAAATTTAGCCTATGTTACTCGTGGATAATGTAGCTTTCGAATGATGAAAGTATTTTTGAAATCGGTCCAGTACTTTTTGAGCCTATTCATTACAAACAAACAAACAAACAAACAAACAAACAAACAAACAAACATACAAACAAAGTTTTCCTCTTTATAATATTAGTGTAGATAAAATATGACTAACCCCATAAATGGCCAGCCAGCCACACTTCTTGTGCCTTTTGTGTCTATCATCATTCATCATTTACATGACGAAATATATACCGCTAGCATTACTTCACGTCGCTTATCCGTGATGCCGTGATATCTCTCCGGTCGGGCTGGCCCATTCAAACCAAAGTGTGGTTTTCCCACCAATCTCCCAGGGTAACAAAGTGCACGAAGTATAGATACCAGGAGTCCGAACGTAATGTTAAAATAATGGTCTCAATTTATCGGGCAGATTTTTTGCCGGTAGAGCGCGCCATTTTTCAAGAAGTACCAAGCGCGATTGAGGACTGTGCGCTGATTGGTCCGCCACAATAGCATCGGTACGTCCAAAATTCTAGCGCAGCCAGTGGCAGAAAAGAGAACTATGATCTGGTCTATTATTGTGTACATAATATTAGGGCAATGCCTATACCATTCGGACTCCTGGTATCTATACTTCGTGACAAAATGTTTGAACTTACCAGAGTTTCATCATCCGGTACCCTAGATAGTAAATCTAGCACTTCGTTGTTTGGTATCGTGTGTGGTCGAAGGATTTTCCTGGTGAATTTGTTGATACCTGTGATAATAAGTAATAATTTTAATTGGGAACATGCATTAAAATTTTTATAATATTACTAGATGTCCCGACACACGTTGTTTTGAACTTCCAATATAATTCACCATTTAAACTTTCCTAGAAATTCCACAATTATTTGAAGACTAGAACTAGACCAAATCGGTCCAGCCGTTCTCGAGTTTTAGCGAGATATTGGAATTGCAATCCTTTTTTATATTTAGGTATATAAGCAGAAAGATACTATTTTATAACTTCTAGCTTTTCATATTGGTCAAACTATTTACTACCTACCGGTAAATCACGTAGTTGATACAAGTTACACATACTCATGTGACATGTCTATTTCCCATAATAGGAGTAGGCTAAACCACCGAATAGGGCTAGGCAGAGACCACCGAACCCCAAGTGGAAGTTCGAAGTAGGCGTAGACCATAAATAGACGTATAAACTTATACATACAGTAATGTATAAGTTTATACTAGAACGCCCGAATTCGCGCACACACATACGTTTAATATTACCTATGCCCAATATGACCGACCACGGAGCATGGAGTTTTATTAAGTTATACTCGTAAAAAATAACTTACCCCATGCCATCAGCAGGTACCTAAGTGGTACCATGTAGAGGACCAAAGCGGCACTGATTAGCATTAATATTGCTATGTAGCTCAGATACGGCACAGTGAAGTTCATGAGACTGAAAAAAGAATATAAGATAATATGAATGAGTACCTACTGCGTGGATGAATCTCAATCAATTAATTAATTAATCAAGTTAATCAAAAGTCTAAACACTAATCCCCTTACTAATAAACGCTGTATAAGCTTTGAATAGTTATACAGTGTTTTGTTCACGTCACACAAGTGACATTTTCAATTCGATAGAAGAAGACAAAACACTGTGTCACTATTCAAAGCTTATACAGTATTTATTAGTAACTGTTCGACTCGCTTTTGTCCGGTTTTTTTACTTACTTTTTCACAGCTTCGCCCAGTGATGCCACGTAGCCGATCGCGTTCTGCACCGTCTGTGTGACCTCCTGTATGGCCTGCAGACGCTCCTTCAGTGACTTCTTTTCCTCCTGTAATGGTATGCAAATCCAAGTCAGTAGATTTGTTACTCTTAATAGAAGCGAGTGCAAGAGAGACGCAGGTTTGCTCTCAGGGAAAGAATCATGGGAGAGCTATGCTTTGGCATAGATAATCTCTCTCGACCTAAAAGTTATTTTGTATTTAGTGAAACATCAATAAAATAAATGTCAATGGACAAATAGTCCATTGACAAGTGAGTGAACAGAGGAGGCTTCCGGGTTTTAAAAGCTGAATAGTAACGCTTAGAGTACGACCACTATCCCAACGACTTTCTTTGAACACTTTATTAAACACATCTAAGCTACATATATTTCAATTTAAGAGGTTTTTCAGGTTTTTCGCAAGTAAATTTGTTTTTTTCTCTCTCGTACATAAGGCCCACACTCTCAGATATCCAACTTCGTATATGGTCACTGGTCAACCAAAAGTTTTTTGCAAATTGAAAATGAATAGGTTGTTTCAAAATCCAGATTGGTCAGTAATTTTTGGGTCATCATGTTATCCTTATAATTTATTTGGTTTAATTTAACAACCTTATCTACTTCTTCTTCATCGTCCTCCTCGGCTTGCAAATCATCATCATCAACAGGCACCAATAGCGGGTTCCCCCCTGAAAGCGTAAAAAAATAAAGTGTACCAACCACGTCGTAACAAAAACAGGACAAAACGGAAAAAAATACAGATAGTGAAAACCTTTTATTACGATATCACTTATACATAATAGCAAACCGGGTATTGCGACAAAGTTTTAAGGTCTGTCACATAAAAATATGAATATTTTACAATGGGTATTAATGACCATCGGCTATTGCGACCATAATTTAGCGGCTAAGGAGAATGAAAACTGATTATAGCGATATATACAATATCGCTATAATCAGTTTTCATTCTCCTTAGCTTGTGAAGTTCTTTAAAGGAAGTAAAATTTTATAATAGGAATACTTAGGCCGTATGTTTTTTGGTTTGAATTAGTAGTTCCTAGAATTTGGCTAATAAATTCTGAAATATTATCTCGATAAAAATTATTACCTATTTGGGCACGATCGCAGTGTCAATTACAAGAGTTAGTGCTAATTTTACCAACGCCTGTTAAACTTAATCGTTGATTAAATATCATTATCTCTCTCGTTCTTCGTATTAATAAAAGAGAAGGCGTGATCAATTTAGACAAGCTATTAACATTAGCAGGCGTTGGTTAAAGTGGGACTTAGCGACATATTAAAACAAAATATAACATTTAATTACGCAGTCAATAATATCAAACAATAATTCCAACCAGAAAAATAATAACCCCTTTTGGAATCCATCAAAGCGTAGGTATGCTTAATTTTTGGAGTTCATAAATTGATAGTATTCAAAGGTGATACTTATCTAGTATTTTCTTTACCAGGTATTGGACATTATACTCAATCCCCCTTACTAATAAACGCTGTTTATGCTTTGAATAGTTATACCACAGTGTAATAAAGAGATACAGTGGTCCAACGCGTTTGAAGTCGCGCGAAATACCGCTTTTGTGTAGGTATTCGTCATGGCTGCAGGGTTGTCACAATAATGTGTTTTATTATAATCTGTTCTACATTTTGTGTATTCGTAGTATGTGTATGTAGAGTACTAGGAATAAAGCAAAAAAATATATATAGAAGTATTAATGAAGAGTTTTATTATAAAAAATACAAATGCGTATACAAAAGCTCAGGGTTCGCATATATATATATATATATATATATATATATATATATATATATATATATATATATATATATATATATATATATATATATATATATCAATTGATATTTATGCTTGATATATATCAAAATTGATATTTATATTTAAAAATGTAAAATAATGTTTTAAATGTAAAAATCTTACATCAAGTCATAGTCTAAATACACAGGTCTTATTTTCCGAGAGTTTCACAAGCCTAGGTCATCAAAAACTTGCTATTTGACACGACATTAACTAATCATTAGGCTTATGACACCCACGTGACCCCCTGTTTTTCGGAAGAAAATTCCTTGTTTGTTATTATACTATTGTTATACCATTTAAGTATACCGTGTGTCAAATTAATTCGACTGATAAAATTAATACACTTTTTTTTTCTTCTAAAACAAACAAAACAAAAGTTATAAACAAAAGTCATTTTATGGATTTAAGACTTAAATTGATACTCAAAAGTATCTATCGTTGATTTTTAATTTATTTGAAAACTTTGAATATCAATAATAAATAAATGAGTTTAATTTTACTTCCCTATCTTCAAATTATCGGAGATACAAATTATTTCGATTCAACTATTACGAAAAAACATATCAGAGTATGAAATTTGTATGTTATTTTGAAAATATCAAAAAATCAAAAATATCGGATATATATCAAAGATATCTGATATTTTGATATTTATTATAAACTAGCTGATGCCCGCAACTTCGTTTGCATAACTTACTTGCCCGTAACTAACGGAAACGGAACCCTATTTTTATACGGAACCTTAAAATAAAAGTAGCCTATGTTAGACCTTATAACATCAGCTATCTGCTAGTGAAAGTCCCGTGAAAATCGGTCCAGCCGGTTCAGAGATTAGCCGGAACAAACAGACAGACAGACAGACCGATGGACAGACAAAAATTCTAAAAATTTGTATTTTATAATAAGTACTGAATATACTTTAAGATGCATTAAGTGAAAAGCTGTTAATTGGAAGTTACAAACAGACACTTCCATTTTTTTTATTTGTATAGGTATCGGATATTTACGAACCCTGCAAAAGCTACAAATGCGAAACTGAAAGGTATTTTCGACATTTGGATTTACTAGTTTTTAGATTGCGATTGTTGAATTTGACGATGTAGTTAGTAAATTCTCATAACTACGTAGATACAATTTTATTAAAAATTCTGACGGGAAACAGGCGCATGGTTTTGTATTAAAATTAATCTTCTTTAGCTGTTCATATAATTGACCATTGTATATAAGTACCTACATACAACTCAAACGAAACACTGTCGCAAACCACTTAAAACAATCAAATTAAAAAGCGTCAACCCCGGCTGACGAGTCCCAAGCGAGTGTATGGCAGCTTGGGCTCGCTACCGCCCCTCTCTCACCCCGCACGCCCCGCACGATTGCTCTGTCTAGACGTGTCCGTTGGACGACTGTAGGTAAGTTCCATAGGCTGTGGTTATACAGTGTTTTGTCTCCTTCTATCGAATTCAAAATGTCACTTGTGTGACGTGAACAAAACACTGTATAACTATTCAAAGCATAAACAGCGTTTATTTGTAAGGGAGAATATATATATGTCACCGTAAAATTGTAAAAACCGTTAGATTGTAATATAACTAGTGAAATTGTAAAATGTCGACGCACTGCGGACCGAATATTCTGCTTATTTTTATTTATTATTTTTATTATTATTTATTATTATTATTCACATTATTTTTCATTAAATTATAAATATAGTCTGCCATGGGATACTCATGCCAACTTACTTGTCCGGTTGCGACCCCGGCTTCCCTAGCTATTACTGTCCTTTGCCCTCTTGGGCGGTAATATCCTACATTTCCTATTTCCCACTCTAACTTACCCATCTTCCTTTCCACACCACCTATCTTTCCCTTTCCCTATTCCTACCCTCTCCACCAATCCGTGGGAACGTAATGGATAATCATTTATCGCCATTTTGGATAATTTAATTATCCAAAATGGCGGCGATGTGGTTCGCCACCCATCACGTCTCGTTTCTCGCGGAGGCGACAAGCGGACGTTGAATGTAAGAGGAGATGGTAAGAATGAAAGTGAACGAAGCGAAACTAGTATGTAAGGATCGTAGCAAGTGGAAAGGAACAGGAAGTGGTATTTGCCTACCCCTACGGGAAAAAGGCATGAATATATCTACTTATTTTTACAATCTCGCTAGATAAACTACACTCAAACGGTTTTTACAATTTTACGGTGACAGATGTATTGTGTACCTACAGTTTATAAAGATTAGAGTTAGTCAGAATTTCGTCAGGTTTTTATTTTTCCAGTAACACCTTAGATACATGCATGATGCAACAATAATCACATCGAACTTACTACTGAAGATATACTTTATGCATTTCCAAGGGCTATATGAAAACCGACTGAGAAGATCTACAAAGAAAGTTGAAACAAAAAATGTAAACTGGGACTAAAACGAAATTAAATAAAACATGATAATAATACAGGAGTATTTTTGTTAATAGTATTTACCCGACTGCGCCAGATGGAAGGTTATGTTTTTCGAGTGTACCTATGTATGTAGGTAATAGGTATAAGTCACTGTAAAATTATAAAAACCGTTAGATTGTAATAAAACTAGAGATATTGTAATATGTCGACAGATTGTCAAATAAAAACTTCTCTTTACAATTGTACGCATTATTTTTCGTTATAATTATTATTATTAAAAAGCAAACAAATATGGCGGCGCGGGGCACTAGCCGTTTAACCAATCGGCACGGTAAATATTACAATATAACGTAAAATAACGTGTATCATGTAAGAAGACATTTTTATTTGACAATCCGTCGACATTTTATAATATCTCTAGTAATATTACAATCTAACGGTTTTTACAATTTTACGGTGACATATATTATATCTATTGCAGAAACGACTTGTTGCATTGTAGCTTCAGAGGTATCATTAGATTCGTCTTGATCTACATCAAAATTATTTAACGCAGTCGGGGTTTTTTAAGATAATTATGTGTATATGTCACCGTAAAATTGTAAAACCCGTTAGATTGTAAAATAGCTAACGAGATTGTAAAAATATGTCGAAAGATTCATGACTATATTATATTTATAATCTAACGAAATATAATGTATTAAATTATAGGCAGAATATTCGCGTCAGAAGTCTATAAACCTTTTACAATTTCACTAGTTATATTACAATCTAACGGTTTTTACAATTTTAACAGTGGCATATAGGTATAATTAAATAAAATAATAAAAATATTTATTCAAATGATTAAACATAATTTAGGAATAACATTGCAATCAATTCCAAATGAAGGACAATAAGATCGTATAAAAAGGAAGTCAGAAAAAGATAATAACTGTTAATGTAGATAACCGCGGCGAAGGCTGGTTTTCGTTCACGGAGAAGCTCTAGCCTGTATAATAGGTAGGAATTTGGATGAGGGTCTTCAAAAGGTAAGTGGTAAGTGAAGCCGATAGGAATGGAGTTATAGGAACCACACGCCGCTAGTTGATAAAAAAAAACTTACCAGTTAGTCGGTAAATAAGCCAGTTCCGCGCGAAGAACACCAGCAACAAAAACGGCATCATCCACATGTCGTAGTTGTAGCAGAACGCCAGCCAGGCCATCAGGCCGAGAAACGACCGGAGTCGCGACTCCCATTCAAAGCAGTCTCTAAAAAGGGACAAAATTAACTTCCTGTAATAATCATTAACGATTATTATTAGTAATAAACCTACTTAAAATTAAACGTTATGTCGTCAGTGCAGCCCTAGCACTCCTAGCAGACGTACCTATAAAATATAATATCTTAAGTATTACCAACACAGCATCTTCATGGCCTATTAACACAGACACGAAAAGATATGCAGACGTACCTATAAAATATAGCAACTCTTAACAATTACCTACACAGGTCTTAACAACTACCTCCATTGTGAATAGACACAAAATGATATGCAACATAGCGCTATATTTTCTAAAATTTTATTAATTACACAAGTTTCATTGTAAGAGTTCGAATGTCAGATTGCACCGCACTGCACGGCGTATGTGCAGTGTAAAAATGACCTCATATTATGAAACCTGTACGGTGTAGGTATCTTTTGTATAGTGATATATAATATTTCCACAACTCTAAAGAGGTAGAAATTGTGAAACTAATTAAACTTTAGAACAATGTACACCAATTTCTTGGAAATAAACAATATTATTATTATTAGTGACTATAGTTCAATTTTGAATATCTATATCTTAAAAATCAGCGTCGCTTGCGGTGTGAACTGACCATTATACCGCTATAAATTACTTCCATTTCAAAGTGCAATTTGCATGTCACGTTTTCACAAATTCCACATAATTTGTGTAATTTACCCGTTTTGTATTTACACTACACTCACGGTTATTTCTAATAGAAACGCCGTAATGACTCGTCTACAACAATATTGTTTTTGTCGCTCAGTATAAAGTAACTAAGCAGGGACAAAATTTCCGGATAAGGTTCATTCCACCGTTTTTTTCGGATCGTCCATTCCAGGCCAAAAAAACACCGTCGGGCTACCAAGCGCTGCCTGGTGACAGAAATAAAAAAAACGAAAATTCTTATTTAGCGTTTTTGATACCACTTACGCCACCATATGACGCTTTGTGTGCGTCTGTCCCCTTAATTTAAGCTCAAAGGTGGAATTAATTTAATCACTCATATAATTAAATAAAAAGATTTTGGAACAAAAATTAATCAAAATTTCATTCCTATCCATAACCAAATATTAAATAACCACATGGGTATTTTCCATACGTAATTGTTACTTATTCGTATTTATTTGGCGATTGTAAAGTAAATGCCCTAACTATAACATTATGTATTCCTACTCTAGAGTCTAGCTGGCTAGCTGCAACTATTTATTAAGCTTCTACTGTCTACTCTACTTTTCTAAGTGCATGCTAAACATTAAATTGTAAAAGTACTCACTGTAATATTTTCCCAATTTCAATGAACCACATAATAATCGCTTTCAGCCTCATTACATTTCGTATGAACACCTGTCTTTTGAATTTCGCTTCTTGGTGCATATATTTCGGTTCCCGTGGGTTCACTACACGTATTGCTGCTTTGATCTATAAAAATATAATAAATAAAGTAAGTAAAGTAAAAAACCGGCTATTGCGAGTCGGATTCGGGAAGGGTATTATGGAAGGCCCCCTTCAATATTTTTTTATTCTGTTTTCAGTATTTGTTATTTTAGCGGCAACAGAAATAAATTATCTGTGAAAATCTAGCTATCGCGGTTCACGAGATACAGTTAGACGGACGGAGACGGACGAACAGACGTCTGTCAGCGAAGCGAAGTCTCAGTAATATTTTACACTTTGGGTAGGAACCCTAACCCTAACTATTAAAATCATCAGTCGTGATTATATCTTACCGGACAGCCTCAGTGGTCTAGTGGTTAAGAGCTTGGCTCTCGACTCGGAGGTCGTGGGTTCGATTCCCGCATGGGAACAACAAAAAATGTCGTTTCCAAGTTTGGTTAGGACAATGCAGGATGATCACCTGATTGATGACAAGAAAGATGATCCATGCGTCGGCATAGGCATGAAAAAAGTCCGTCCTGCGCCTGATCTCTTGCCAGTCGTATCGGTCATCCGTCCCACTGGGTTACGAGAGTAAAAGGAAAAGAGAGTACTCTTACTGTATTGCGCACACACTTGGGCACTATAATAACTCCTGCGTAACTGGCCTGGTTTTCAATGAAACCGGCCACCAGTCACCGAAATCGGTGTGGGGAGCTATATCTTACCGGATTCCATATAACTGACATTTCCAATAGTATTTGCGGGTAGTTTCCTTTAGCTCTCGCTCTCATCTTCTTGTCTTTGAGGGCGAACCACCTTTTCTCCCCGTTCCTGATGGCCAGCAATGGTATCGCCAATTTGCCCAGAAACTCTACCTTGTGGTCGTTGTCTTCGTCGTAGACTGTTATTTCCAATATTGAGCTTATGTCCTTAACTGTACTGCAAAGTGATTTCAATTATTGAGAAGCATTATAATTTAAACAAGGCAATTTTGTTTAATATAATTACAGTGCAACCTCGATATAACAAATCGGAGGGGAACAAGAAAATATTCGTAATATCAAGTAATTCTTTGAACTGAGGTTTGTTATGTTGAGGTTAGATTGGTCTAAAATTCGTTATAAAGAGGTAAAAGTACTTGCGGGAATCCCGAACTTATTAGCTAGGTAGGTATGTCTAATTTTTTCGTCATGGGATTTTGGTCAACATAATTAATGATGTTTCGCTTTTCTGCGACCGATAAGGAACACCTTTTACGTTTCTGAGCCATTTTAACTTAAATCTTTAACAATAGTGACGAGCAGAGGTGTTTACATTACTTTCCATCAAAACAACAATGATTACTTTACAAACAAAAGCGTGTCGAACAAAGATTTCAACTCAAGATAGGCTATCACGTACATTTAGCAGAAAAAAAATTCATACAAGAAAAAGTTACGCCATCTTGGTTTTCACCATAACTCAAATGTCATCCATCTTGTTTTCATCATACTTCGAATTTCAAAATGGCCCCAAAAATTTAAAAATTGGGGCCATTTTACTGGAGACACTTTTTGCCTCAACATGCCTCGTCTATAATATACGTCTATGGTGTCGAAACATGTCGAGACATGAATCACATTATAAGATTATGAGTTATATTATTTTTGGAAACTTTATATTATAAAGGTTTTGGGTTGGCAAAATTCGTTAATTAGAGGTATGAATACTTTTTCTTGATAGTTGAAAATTCGTTACTAAGAGGTTGTACGCAAAGAATGTTCACAATGTAAAGGTATATTTTATATTGACTCTTATGGACAATTCAAGGGGATTACGAAGAATTTGTTAAATCGAGGAAGTCGTTATATTGAGGTACGTTATATTAAGGTTGCACTGTATTATATATTATAATCGGTTTCTCGAAAACGGCGTCGCGACCCTTTTCGCAGTATGTTGAAAAACAAAAAAAACAAACTACATATAAGTAAAAAATATTCGTTTTTCGCATGAATCTTTTGTATCTAACGTCGAAAAAATCGCGACGGGGTCGCAAGACTTTATACTTGACTCTTTGGCTTTTTCGTGGGTTGCGACATAAAAAAGGTTGAGAAACGACGATCTAGAGCGGCGTTCTTATATGACAGTACTTACAATGTGAATATTTTCATCCAATTCGGTGTCAAGGTCTTGTATTCCGTATGAGTCTGTAACCTCGCGTTGCCTAGCTCTACCACACAGAAGGGGTCCGACTTGCCCCCTAAATCCGCAGCAGCGAGCCCTTTGGCACCGTACACTTTGACACACAGCCAACCAACGCCACTTGAGTTTTCATTCAGTCGATGCCATGCCTGATAACACAATAATAATAATAATACACACGTCACACCACAAACTCTACTGGGACAGAACAATACTGACAGACAAGTCCGTACACCACAATAGACCTGACATAACCCTTCACGACAAACAAAACAAAACAGTTTTCCTCATTGATATCGCCATACCTAATTCACACAATTTCACTACCACACACAAGTAAAGTAACTAAATATACAGGTGAATTGAAATATGTTGGCGTCTTCGCCCAGATTTGACAACTCTATACGATTTTCAGCTCTATTGCATTAAAGCAGAGTTCTATTTAGAATGCAACCTTTTCTGTCACAACTATTAAAAAAAATCTATTTGTTGTACAGTATGATAATTGTTTTGTCCTGTCAATATTTTGCCGGAACCAATTTTTCAGAAGACATTTTATATGCAAAACTTCACTTAGAAAGTATCGATTTGACAAGTGACCGTCATTGATAAACAAATTAAAAAAATTATGTATCACGCTGTATTTGTAAACAGAACTTAGAGCGCTCAGGGCCGGCATAACCAAAATGAGCCCCAAGGCCCGTTTCTTCTTCGGTGCCAACCTATCGAAGTAATCTTTATTGCTTTTTAATGTGCTGGTAAAGGTTTATAAGTAGATATTGTAAGCTGACTATAGCTTAACTCCTTAATATATTGAGGAAACACCCGAAAATATAAAATTGTTAGGACAAAGTTGCTTGAGTTAAGTAATTTGACAATAACTTATTTCTATCACAGCTACTTAAATCGAATAGCCTTCAGGAAGTATACTTCTACTTACACACGTATCAATATACAGAAGGTAATACTACTTAACAAATTTGTTACACAGGGCCCTGCTCAGATAAATATTTTTGCGATATTTTTTTTATTTTTTATTTATCAGGGGGTCTAAAAGGCCACTTTATAAATCATATGCAATTCATATTATGCATTTAACGCCATTTAACGCATTTCTATTGAAAACTGTCAAAATTGTTTTCTATCAAAATATATGAAACATAATATGAAACACGGGTTTTAGGCCCTCAGAACTCGGAGCAAACTCGTTACCTAGGTGCAAAATACTACAACTGAGAAATTTATTTAAATAACGATTGTCAATTCTCTTTAGGAAAAGAAGAATAGACCTCATGTGCTTCATAAGCTTTACGCGGTTAGTCTCGGCAATACTAGTGAATCGGCCTATAATAGACAGATTTTTATATTGTATACCGTATAATAGGTATGCTCCTAATAAAACAGTTTACATTTTATAAGTAACACAAAATTGTTTTTATTTATTCTCAACTAAGTAAATATGTACACAGTTTTAATTAAAAATTTTGACTCATTGCTGTTATTTTACGAACTCTATGACTAACTGATTGAGCGTTTTGGTATTTCAACAAAAGGAACAAAATAGTTTTCTGTATTCCTGGGTTATGGATGTTTATAATACTAAGAGCATTAAATGTATATTATAATAAAAATCTTAAATATATTATGTATAGATAATATAAAAGTATTAAAAGGATTGTACATTTCTGTTGTCTATAGTACCCGTAACACAAGTTCCTCGAGGATACAATTTAATTATTATCTAGCAATATCCCGCCAAAAAAAAATACAACCTGCAAGTAAGTACTCAAGGAACCGTGTGATGAGTTAGATAAATGTATAAAGCGCCAAGTATGTAGAAGCGGACTGACCGTCGGAGCTATTGTAATTGTGGTGAAATACTATCCACCTGTTTTCCATTTGAAAAGTACTTAACAACTTAAGAATTTTGCATATACATAATATGACCGTGAAAAGGCACGGGCCCTAAGGCCAAATACCTTAAGGTTAATCCGGCCCTGCACACTTTTATACACATATACACACATACGTACTATCTATGTGTATACGTGCCAAGATAAATATCATAAGCTATACAAACCTCACTATAGAAATAAAAGCGCAGAGGAAAGTATGTAGTCAAAACAACACCCATAATCATTTCGACCACTAGCATCATACCCAAAACACTGCACGAATCTCTCAAAACACTTAACATACACCCTTACATACATAACCTTACAAAAAGCAGTCATTCTCAGTACATGTTGCATCGTCAGAAATTTTTTGTCAATTAATAATAATTAACTAACACCTTAACTGAAGTTGTTTGGCCACAAGCCCGCAACTTCAGCATACCCCACCCCGCACAATCACAAAGAAATTAAAAAAAACATAATAATAATATCTATGGACGCTTCCACACCACGTCAATCTGGTCCCGTGGTAAGTTCCCGAAGAACTTGTGTTACGGGTACGAGACAACGGAAATATATTTAATACTTACTACTATACATATATTTAAGATTTTTATTATATTATACACATATTTAATACACATCCATGACCCAGGAATACAGAAAACTTTTTGTCTCCTGGCGGGATTTGAACCCGCGACCTCCGGCTTGAGCGCCAACGCGCTAACCACTGAGACACAGAGGTCGTTGTATTGAATTTTTTTTTAATTTAAGAAATTGTAAAGAAAATTTTTGAAAAGAAAAAATTCCCCATCTTTTTATTAAAAGGTTCCGCGAGAATTTTTTTACGCCGGTTCCTCGCCGGGCTTGTTTCCGAACCGGTGGTAGGCATCATGTAGAACAATTATATAAGTGTTATTTAAAATAACCTTTACTATGGAAATATAAATTTTTAAGTTTGATTTTGAGTTTTCATCTCACAGTTTAATGTCATCATTGTTCACACAAATCATAATACCAGGCCTGCAAACGGTTAGAGGCTGTCAATATTCTTTAATTCAAACTCTTTATTCACACACACACTCTATAATATAAACAAGTTTATCTCCAAAATGTCCTATCAAAAGTGGATATGTCATATATGGCTAAAGAACATGCCTCAAGGAATTTATAAGAATGTAACAAACAAAACAAATAAACCATTGAAAACTAGATTCACACCTGATGTAACTCTAATCCAGTATATCTAATACAGATATTATAGTCTGGCGAACTGCCAATGAGTTAAAGAACAGCCTTTGTTAGAGAACATTTTAAAAGTCTCCGAAGGCTTGAATCGTGTAGATTAAAAGGCTACAACACTTTGTTATAGCTATTTCATTTTTGAAAGATTTCTGTTGTTTTAAATGTTTTAAATCGAGGATTTTGTAATAATTTGTATTTTTATGATTTTTCGACGCAAAAGCATGCGTAATTTTTAACCGCCTTTCAAAAAAAGGAGGCGGTTATACGTTCGGCTGTATAATATAATATAATAGGTTGGGGAAAAAGTCTTTTCGCATTATAGTATGTATGAACTTGTCATAAAATATCTTGGGCTATACCAATTGTATCTGGCTGATTTTGGTATCATTAAAAAGTTTTAATTTTACAGAAGACAATTCCAAATTCAAATTAGGTAAATTTGAGATTTTCATTTGTTTTTCTTATTGTTAAAATGAGTGATTCTTATGAAGAATTTCGATACATTTTAAAATTTTATTACTAAAAAGGTAAAAATGCAACACAAGCCGCGAAAAAAATTTGTGATGTTTATGGACCTAATGCAGTATCTGTGAGAGTAGCGCAAATTTGGTTTAAGCGTTTTCAATCCGGAAATTTTGATATCAAAGATGCACGTCGCTCTGGTCGCCCTGTTACGGACAAAACTGTTGCCATTTTTGAAAAAGTGGAGCAAGATCGGCATATTAGTAGTTACGATGTAGCTGAAGAACTGGGGATTGACCACAAAACGGTTTTGGCGCATTTGAAAAAAGCTGGGTACACAAAAAAGCTCGATATTTGGGTGCCTCATGAGCTCACTGAAAGAAACCTAATGAACCGTGTACTCATTTGTGATTCTTTATTACGACGTAATGAAACCGAACCATTTTTGAAGAAGCTGATAACTGGTGATGAAAAGTGGATCACGTACGACAAGAACGTGCGAAAAAGATCGTGGTCAAAGGCCGGTCAGGCTTCACTGTGGCGAAACCCGGGTTAACTCGCAACAAGGTGATGCTGTGTGTGTGGTGGGACTGGAAGGGCATTATTCATTATGAGCTGTTACCGCCAGGCAGGACCATCAATTCTGAACTGTACTGCGAACAACTGATGAGATTAAAGCAAGAAGTTGAGAGAAAGCGGCCGGAATTAATCAACAGAAGGGGTGTGGTTTTTCACCATGATAACGCTAGACCTCACACATCTTTAGCCACTCAGAAAAAATTACGGGAGTTTGGCTGGGAGGTGTTAATGCATCCGCCGTATAGTCCTGACCTTGCACCTTCAGATTTCCACCTGTTTCGGTCGCTGCAGAATTCCTTAGGCAGTGTCAGGTTGACATCACAAGAGGACTGCCAAAACCACTTGTCGCAGTTTTTTCATCAGAAGCCCCAAAAATTTTATAGCAATGGGATCATGTACCTACCAACAAGATGGCAAAAAGTTATCGAACAAAATGGCACCTATATACTTTAGTCACTTGTAAATAAACTTTATAAAAAAACCTTTTGAATTTTTATATAAAATGCGAAGAAACTTTTTCCCCAACCTAATATATGTCGCCGTAAAATTGTAAAAACCGCTAGATTGTAATATAACTAGTCGGTACCAGCAAATATTATGAACGTGAGTTCTATAAAATATTGTAGGATATCGTTTGGGCTGGTAGCGACTTCAAAATTAAGAAGATTGAGTCGAGAAATAGCCAAATTTAAAAAAGGAATTATTTAGAAAATAAGTTTTATTTCACACTTTTTTGTGTATTTTTACTTTGGAAGGTGGTTTAATTTCTATGCCAATTCACAATATGAATAATATTATAATGATATTATGAACACCGTGTAGTGTGTAATGTTTACGTAGTAACTATTAATTAGTCTGTGGTAGTGTGTACTTGTGTAGAAGCAAAATCATTCTGGTACATTCTATTGTAATTTTATGCTCGAACAAGAATTGCGCATGTCGCCCTTAATGTGAAGTGTCCTCTGAGGGCTTAGCCACTGTTAATTACAATGACGATCTTCGAAATTGATCGACATAACGTTTGCTAAGTGACAAAGCGCGCGATACGTGAATGGCTGGCCGCACACGTGCAATATTATTGTCAATAATGCTCATATTGACAAGAATATTTCTTGTGTGCGGGCCATATTACCGTTTTTTTTTGTATGTGTTGACTAGTATTGACAATTTTATTCTGTCAATAATATTGCACGTGTGCGGCTAGCCAATACCATGCATGTTTAATTTCTAACTTCGTTATCGTAACTAACGATGGAATCTTGGCTAAATGATCAGGTAGGTAATTCTTAATACATTATTTGCCTAGGGGAATATTTATTTAGCTTTAAATTGTAATACATACAGCGTAATTAACATGCGTCATACTTACGTATCTATTCTGTATAATTTCAATATCCCTAGGGTTTTCTCTATAACTAGCTAGGTCAGTGATTGTCTCCGATTGAGTCGTTCCACTTATAGTTAGAAGTAGAAATATTTGGCCGTTCCCGTCTTCGAGGTCCTGCCATATACTATGTGTTTTCTCTCTTTCTAATTTAGTCAAGTCTATGACACACCTGAAACGATTTAGTATTAATACTCGAAGATACTTATGTTTAAAGAAGGCAGGAGAAAGTGTCGTTTCGCAGAACGGAACATAACAAGATTATCTAAAGGTAGCCTTTCGAACTGAGTGTCAGTGGTGCCTGTGACGCCGCGACAGAGCGACAGATGTTGTCATGAACGTAAAAAAAAGGCGGACACCGCTTCAGTAATATGAATAGTGAAGTAATCAGAGTAAGACGGCCGTATCGTAGCGACACGTGCCGCACGCAAACATTCATATCAATGTAAGACGATCGGCCGCCATTACGCCAATGGCAATTATCCGTAAATCTCACACAAACGTAAGTCGCCTCCATTGTTGGGCTTCACTCAATGCTTAGCTCACCTTCCGTCTGCCTTTTTTTTACGTCCATGGGTGTTGTATACAAATGTATGAAATTCTAGGGAACGTCATTCGAGTTACTGACGCCACTGACGCTCAGTTCGAAAGGCTACCTTTAAGTAGAAAGCCTTTGTATTGCAATAGCATATAATTTGCACTTATAAGCTACCTTTAGAGCATCGTTTCTCAACCTTTTTTATGTCGCGACCCACGAAAAAGCCAAAAAGTTAAGTAAAAAGTCTTGCGACCCCGTCATTATAAAATTATTTTAATATGCACATAGCGCGCTACTTTTATCAGCTATACGTTATATTAATCTTCACTGGGTCGAACGTTCAAACGATTTTTTCGACCTTCGATAAAGAATTCGTTCGAAAAACCGAATATTTTGTACCTATATCACCTATATGTAGTTTGTATTTATTTATTTTGTTATTATTCAACAGACTGCGACCCCTTTAAAAACAAACTCGACCTCCCCAAGGGTCACGACCCCCCAGTTGAGAAACAATGCTCTCGAGTATTCAATAACTATTATACCTACTTTAATAGGTATTAGCGCTTATAAACTACTTTATTTTAAAGATTTATTTTTCGCGTACATAATAAGTAATTTTTATGAACGCGAAACGCGAAAAATTGCATTACCTACGTAGGTTATTGATTGCGATGAGTGAATTCAGGTTTCATCCAAACTGAGTATCAACAATTTTAACTATTAACATCCCGATCTACTTGCGTCTTTCTCGACGAGAAAAGGATTAGGATTTATCGGATTAGACGGGTCATATCGAGACTAATAATTTCCCTACATTAAGTCACCATTACCACCGAGTAAGCACCATTGGGTCACTCGAGTTTTACATTTGACGATAATATAGAGACTGCAAATTACGACAAACGAGTAAAAAAGATAGACGAAACATAATAATAAAGGTAAAATTAGAATAATACCAATTGCTGTAAAAAAACTACTTTACATTATTAGTATTTTATTATTTTATTATTCCAAAATTAAAGCCTGTAAAGTATTATCATAGGTTATGCAAAACATTATAAGCCTTACTTCTCTTAAATCGTAGTAGGAGCGATCCTCAAAAGACGGCATCACTTTTTCCTCGTATGAAGAAATTTTTAGGCTACCTTACATCGTAGTAGGTTCGATCCTCAACAGACGGCGTCACTTTTTCCTCGTATGAAGAAATTTTTAGGCTAGCTTACATCGTAGTAAGTTTGATCCTCAACAGACGGCGTCACTTTTTCCTCGTATGAAGAAATTTTTAGGCTAGCTTACATCGTAGTAAGTTCGATCCTCAACAGACAGCGTCACTTTTTCCTCGTATGAAGAAATTTTAGGCTACCTTACAACGTTGTAGTTTCGGTCCTTAACAGACGGCGTCACTTTTTCCTCGTATGAAGAAATTTTTAGGCTAGCTAACATCGTAGTAGGTTCGATCCTTTACAGACGGCGTCACTTTTTCCTCGTATGAAGAAATTTTTAGGCTAGCTTACATCGTAGTAGATTCGATCCTCAACAGACGGCGTCAGTTTTTCCTCGTATGAAGAAATTTTTAGGCTAGCTTACATCGTAGTAAGTTCGATCCTCAACAGACGGCGTCACTTTTTCTTCGTATGAAGAAATTTTAGGTTAGCTTACATCGAAGTAGGTTCGATCCTCAACAGGCGGCGTTACTTTTTCCTCGTATGAAGAAATTTTTAGGCTAGCTTACATCGTAGTAGGTTCTATCCTCAACAGACGGCGTCACTTTTTCTTCGTATAAAGAAATGTTTAAGCTAAATGTATGCAAAAGCCTGTCCTTATGTATGTTTTATCTACCATGCAGTCGATTGTTGGTTGGATAGACATAATATCAGTAGCTACTGAGGTAAGCTTACCTTCCTAAAAAGTCATCTTTTGTCTGCTTATCCTTGTCCCACACGGTGACTTCCAAAGTCTGTTCTTGGTCATCGTACAAATGCAGGTCAAACTGCTCCAGCCATGACGGATGCAGGGTTTTCCAGACTACTTTACTTTTATACTTTTCGTTACCTAACCTGGAAATTAATACTGCATATTACATGTCTATTAGATACATAGACATAATAATAATTACAACCTTTTCGTTTACTGATAACAGAAAAATAAGATGATATTGTTTCTAATACTGTGGCTTATATTAAGGCTTACGAGTACAATCCTACTATCCTACTAATATAATAAATATGAAAGTTTGTGGGGATGGATGGATGGATGTATGGATGAATGGTTGGATGTTTGTTACTCGTTCACGTAAAAACTACTGAACGGATTTTGATGAAATTTGGTATGGTAGTAGCTTGAGCTATGGATTAAAACATAGGCTACATTTATCCCGAAAAAGTACAGTGTTCCCGTGTGATACTGTGTTTACGCGGGCTGAGCCGCGGGCAACAGCTAGTTACTAGTAATATAAATTAAAAATTTCAACAGTTTTGATAAAACATTTAAGGTTCGCTGTATATGCAACTATTTTTAGAAATAACGCTACTAACGAAAGTTGTACAAAACAGTTCAATAACGTCGCGTCGTTTTAAACGCAATATTTGCAAAATTCCAAATTGTCAGCAAAATTCCAGACAATAGTACTAAACAGTTCAAATCGATCCTTACTAATATTATAAACGCAAAAGTTTGTACGTAATACGTATAGATGTATGGATGTTTGTTACTCTTTCACGCCATAACTTCTGATGAATTTTGGTGCGGTCGTAGTTTAGACCCTAGGTAGTAGATTAACTCTTTAATTACATAGGCTACTTTTTATCGCAGCGTTTACGTTTCCTGCGGCTAAATGTTATATAATAAAGCTTATAATAAACCTGTTTGGATTCCAGCTGGGCCTGTAGTCAGGATGCATTCGATAATTTCGACCGCGAAGTTCGAAAACAAAATGTATGGGATTTGACATAAAGGCGTGACTCCTGTTCGAAACATTACACAGAAAACATGAAACATTGGGGCGTGGCTATACACATTTGTCTAGGAATAGACAATGTTTTTGTTTTCAGAGACGGACGAAAAACATTCCCGCGCGGGTAGAGAGGGGAAGAAATGTTTCATTTCTTATCTAGTGTTCACATCGTTCACATGACACCTAGGTACAGGTTTTTTAGGGTTGTAGTTTTGCTTGTTGTGTTTTTTGTGTTTGTTTTTGTGATCGCTCATAATATATGGCCTGACTTAATTAAAAAACACAAATTTTGTCAGTTTTCAATAGAAATGCGTAAAATGGCGCACATATTTATGAGTTGAAAAAAATACTTTTATGAAACACCTAAAGTGGCCTTTTCAGAACCCCTGTTTTCTCCTGGATCCTACACCTACAATCACTAAAACTGTGAGCGCTAATACGTCTTCCTCGTCGGAACTTAGATCGTGTCTGGACAAAATGTTTTGTTTCGACCAAAAACATTTTCTGTAGCTGGAGACAGTTTGTGTATGAAAACAAATGTTTTTGTTTCATGTTTTCTGTGTAATGTTTCGAACAGGAGTCACGCCTTAAGACATCGCAAGCGGCACGTCACATAACGATGACTTATGTCAAATCCCGTACATTTTGTTTTCGAATCTCATTTCCGAATATTTACGCACCTAAATTTACAGTAGGGATCACTGGACCTAGTGTCCGTATCCATGGCTGGTAGATTCTTCGCCTCCACCAGCACTATCGTCACTACAGAACTCCATATCTGCGCCTTTAGCCGTTTGTTGACGTCACTCAGTCTCGTGTTTTTCAATAGGTACTGCAGACAAAAAATTAAGTTATTAATATTGTGTATCGATCACGTTAAACATTTATATATTTATAAACTATAATGTAATTATTATATTATTAATAATAATAGATATTCTAAAAGAAACTAAAGCATCCATTTCGTTATATTCTTTGAAAAATATCGTTTTCAAATAGTCTCGTGAGATAGCTTCATAAAGGGAATCGGGGACTGAACTTTGATGTCGTCTCGTCCAATAAGTTTTCTCCGTCTTTTGATGGTCTTCACACAGAACCTCGATACGACCTTTGATATACAGTCATATTGGTAACAGCCGCATTTAGGACATCGATTTCCGAGAATTCCGTTTTTAGATGCAGATATTAATACAAGCAGACTGCGATATAGCTAAAAATACACAGCTAAATATATCTTCCTTTATCAGAAGTAGGAAAATGGTTAGCGTTTCGCAACTTGTGAAATTCAGCACTCTATTTACCGTAGAGCAATTATGTGGCCAACACCAGTAGAAGAAGGTACGACTAGTATACAAATATATCCCAAACTTATCATGCAAAAGTCAGTCTAATTCAAAAGATTTACGGTTAATTTTCCCACAAAGATTCCAGGGTTAGTCACCACACCAAATGCGAAATCGGTATATATACCATATGGGCTCTATCTACTTTGTCCTTGAGTCGGGGGAAGCGGCTGCCTATCCTTTCTATGAGGTCTGAACAGCTATTGACACTTGGGGTCCGGACAGCCGACCCCGGTAGACTACCAGCTCTTGGTCGGACCTCGTTCGGTCTGCTAGCAAAAAAAAAAAAATTTTGATAATTATTTTTCCCTTCATATTTTAAAATCCTTCATATTGAAATTGAAGTACGCACGTATAATAAAGAAGCTTCAAAAACCAAGATGAAATACTAACAATAATAATTATTAAAAAATATCCATCAAAGATACCTTGTGCCTAATAAAGTTGCAATAAAAATAATAAAAAATAGTCAGTTATTCATGTAAATTAATTTAATTTAGGCAGTAATTTAAATAATAATTAATTAATTAACTACTGAATGAATCATGATTCATTACTTGGTTTTTTTTATGCTACTACTAATAATAATGAAAATCATGGAGATGAGCAGCAGAAGACCATTCTGAATTACATATAATATATATAATAAGGATAAACACTGATACACAAAAACAATATCAAAGGTGTTATTTAGAAGACACGATTTGTTTATTTAAACATCCCGAAAAACAAAAATGTTTCATAACATTTTGTAAATAAATTATAAATAATATTTTTATACGGCGCGAAACAATTTTTGTAGAAAAAATAAGGATGTGATAAAACAGTTTTTTTCAGGGAGTTGGTCCCGAAGTAAAACTTCTCAGGTCAGATCTCGACCTTGGAACTAAAATCGATATCAAGGTAGTCACCAACTACAGAAGGGTGTAAAAGAATATTTTGAAAAATACATACTGAATATGAATAATGATATTATGTAAAAATGTATTCCAAATATAAGACAAAGGCTGTAAATCCACAAGGAGAATAAATTATTTAAATAAATGGTAATTCCGTCGGTTTAGTATGAATATGTTATGGCTCATCACTCCCGAATATATCAAGGGAACGAGTTTCTGTTATATTGTGCAAACAATGCATACGTATTTGTTCCATACAGTATTTTTTTTTGTATTTTACAGCTTTTTCATCATAGCAGTACATATAATAATATTATAATATCATTTTATGACAGTTAACATAGACAATAATAATGAATTTTGTAGGTACACAAATAACAATAGATATTTTTTTTTTTAGTTTTCAAATGTTTCATGTCAAAACCACAGTGTTGTTTATCATTATTGGATCAATTTTAATTAAATTCTTACCTTATATCACTACACGAGGACCATGAAAAGGAAGAATCACTTGAATCATACAAAGACGCGTCATCAGCAAGGTTCGTCGCAGACACACATCGTCTATAGTACACGCCATTTCTTTCGATGGTAAGGAAATCCTTGCAGATTTGCTTTGAATCAACATTTTCTACCGGTTCGTGAACGACAAGAGATGGTATAATCCTTCTATCCGAATCGGTTGAGGATCTATCCGTTTCTCTGTCCCCGTACGACTCTAAAGAACTTCGGTCCTCCGATAAATGGGATATGAACCTTGATATTTTGGAATTTTCCAACTTATTTTGCATTTGATCTTGAAAGTTTTCCACTTGGTCTTGTATTTTGTCATGTAGTTTTTGGAGATGGCGTTTCAGTTTGCTCATTTTCTTCTCTTTATCTGCCATTGCTTTATCTATATCTACGTTTTCTATTTCGTTACTAGATACTTCATCTTGATCACTTTTCTTTTCTATAACGTTATTTTTTACGCCTATTTCTACATCAACCTCAGCATCCATGTTTCCCGTTGCGATTTTCTCAATATACTGAGAATTTCGAGGTTAGCCAGGTGGAAGATTTTCATCGGAAGCTTTATTTATGTAATTATTCGATGGAAGCATGTTACATCTGCCGTTTGTTTACACTGGTATCTGGAGCGAGCACCGTTTGAGTTTCATTTGGCAGTTTTGTTTTGCTTTTTTATATTCCTCTATAAAGATTGATGGAGTGTAATGTAGTCGAGCAAAATTAAAGTCGATAATATGATACTATACGTGGATGTATGTAGACTTGATTTTTCTCCACTTTTTTAAGTACAAGCGTTACACCTTTGTTAATTCCAAAACATGAAAAAATTTAAGAAATAAGATACAAAACTAGAATGACTTTAATATCTGGGCCACAAATCATACACGTCAATTTATAATGAACTCTAACCACTGGAGAGCTTATCGGGCTGCGGTAACCACATTACCACACATAGACTCACGTCAGGTAAATTGGACGTGTGGTAATTACGTTCTTACTCTTAAGTAATACACGTACTATCAACAAATTTGACAGTGTTCCATCTTCAAAGTAAAAAAATCACAATATATTATTTTTCGAGTTGGTATCTAACTCTAAAAGTGCTTAATTTTGAAATTTCTATCATATTATAGAATTTTTAATTAAAAACAAGTCTTATAAAGCGTATTTTTTTATTCATAATGTCTATATTAGTAGAAGTCTTATGCCGTAAAAGCGCATCTCTCGTTATGATGATCTAATGAACGTTACTTTTAAATAAGCAGTACTGTGAAAAATTGATTACCAACCACTAATTCGCACTTGGCTCACTTAAATACCTCCATACATTTGCTAACAAATAGATGTTACCACACATTTTAAATTTTAAAATTTGAAGGTTATAAAATTGTAAACAAACGAACTTTTTTTTTTATTAAATTTTCCGGAAAAGAAATATGTATATTTGCTTCTATACGAAATAGGTCATTTTTATTTCGTTTAATACGTCATGTTCGTTTTTTTACTTTTTTAAATATTTTTAAATTATAAAACCATAGTACGTACATACATTACATCATAAAAGTTACTTATTCTGTTATTTGAATATTGGTTACGTAATACGTATCATCGTCAAGATGAATAGGTTCCTTTTTCTTATTGTATGCGACAAAGTTCAAACAAAGATCCATGTAAGGTTTAACTAGATGTGTCTCATTTCAACTCCAATTAGGTTTTATTAACGTTTCCCGCTACTGTGTCGTCCCTAGATTTCCCTCGAGGTTGCAATTACATTTAACCATGTTCATGTTTTATTCCTTCAAGCTACAATTATGTCTTGAGGTTTTTTATTTTCTTAATTATTTTGAAATTTAAATTATTAACAGGTGCCAACTGCAGCTCAGTACCTACGCATGAGATTTTAATATTTTGGAGATAGTTTTATTAAATTTTAATGTTTAAAATATAATATGAAGACTTGAGAAGCTCATGTATTGGTACCTACCTAATCTCAACAAAATAATTTAAACATTCATGAAGTCTGCAATCTACATACCTAATCATGGTGATATGCAAAATAAATTAAAACTACATAATTTATTATGTATGCAAAAAATTATGTATGCAAAACCATTTATGTATAATATTCAGATTTTTTATTTAAAATAAAAATCTAAAGATTTTTAGGTCTTAAATTAGGTAACTTTATGATGAATTATTCAAACACACAACAGCTGACGTGTAAATGGGGTCAAATAGCAAAAAATTTTGAAAATAGTATATTGAACTTAATAATACACCGTTGCGAAGAATAAAGATCTATGCATCATACCACAGGCTGCAAAAACCTTAATTAAATGTATACAAAATCTTAGGCCTTTTCATTTGATAATGGATGATTTATACAGTATTCTCCGAGCGAAGTAACCACTCTTGAAATACTGTAGTGCCTGGGACAGTCGGTTTTTAAATGTCGTATGGTTGCCCAAGCTCATACGGCATTCTCACAACATAGTCAGCCTAGTCGAGGAAGGAAAATAAAGCAATAACTACTTATAAAGTAGTCGTAGGTACGTCTAAGCGCATTAGTGCGAACAAACCCAAAACTTTTCAAAAAATTTTGAATAGAGGTATGCTCCTAGCCCATACTGTCTTGATAGGAAAACTTCCGCGTTTAATACCCGAGCCAACAATTAGTGACTTCACCGTCTGGCAGGCCAACGATAACCCGGCCGCTTCTAGTCAAGGTTACGTGCATTATGTAGTAATCTATGATCTCAATACAATTTTGTGCGGTGATGCTGGTTTATATATCCGCTAAATCTTGGGTAACGAGAACGTGGAACATTAGGTACGTAAAGGATAAGGAAGAAAGATATTGTTCTAAATTCCTACCACAAATTAAACGTTTAGGCTTCTTTTTCATTCAAGTCAACACTAAGAAATAGATTTTCAAATAAGAATTTATAATTACAGTTATATAGCATCTAACTATAGGTACGTAAGCCTGTGTTTACATATTGTATTTTATAAATATAAATTATATTAACATTTCTGAATTAAAATGTACATATTTTTGTTTTCTGGTCGCTGATTAGTAGGTAAATTGAAACCCCAGAAGGTAATTTTTGGTTTCCTATAAAACTTTTACGAACATGGCCACAAATTTACACTCCACAAAACTTGCACAGGACGTCGACTCACTCTCAGTACAAAAACCGGTATACAACCAGACTTTTTACTTCTTTTACAAAAAAGGCAACATTTCCAATAATAGCACTGGCCGGTATCATTTTTAAAATTGAATTGAGGTTATGTTTTTGCCACTTCGAGACGCGCGCGCGCTTTGTTTGTCGATCGGTTACTGCACGGTTACTGAGACGTGAGAGGAAGGAAGGAGGAAGGAGGGAAAATCATGTTTACAAACAAAATTAACCGTAAAATAACTGAGTAATTATGGTTCGTACTAATATGACGTAAATAAAAAGTACTTAGAACTGTAACTTTTGTCTTTGTGTGTATTTCGTACCTAATTATTCACCTAATATTAGGTCAAAAGGGTTTAGTATGTAACGTGTTGACAGCCTTTTTAATATTCCGTGCCCAAAGAGTAAAAATGGAACCCTATTACTAACACTCCGTCTGTCTATCTGTCTGTCATCAGGCAGTATTTCATGAACAGCGATAGCTAGACGGTTATCGCAGATGATGTATTTTTGTTGTATAGCCAACACTAAAAACAATAAAATAAATATTTTATTTATTTCCCATACAACAAACATGATTTTTCATGTCGTTTTGTGCTGAATCCTTCGTGTGCGAGTCCGACTCGCACTTGGCCGGTTATTGTTACATATTATTCTTATTATTTTCTCACAATTTGTCATCACCTTTTTCTAGTACCTATTTCATGAAGTACGCTCGGTGTACGACATGAGAGTTTCTAACAGATTTCTTCAATTCTTATCAGTTTTAACGTACGATAATATTATGTTTATAACAATACAATATAATAACAATCAAATTACATTCGCGAAGACTCATTAAAGCTTCCATTTTGGTAGATGTCCTTATGCAGATAAGTTAGGAGACGGTACCTACTTATAGGTACGCTGTATAATAAATCATTTATAATATCATCATTAAGTACCTACATTGTCAATCAGGTACACATGACGACATGAGATAAAATAATTATTAGGTAGTGTCCCACCGAAAATGGATTTTTAACCGAAAACGAAAATGATTTATCTACAGCCGGTTTCAAAACCTATCAACATTAACTGTTTGTTGAAAACGTCGTCATTCAATCATTTGCCGGTTTTTGTGATAAAATAGTTATTGGTAGATAGGTTATTGAAACGGGCCGTAAGACATTAAAAATTAAAGATAATAAATGAATTATCAATGAAAGATATTTCCGCTATTTATTGAAAATTTGTTTTTTTTTCTTTTTGAATTTTGAGCAAATGAAGGCTCTAAAGTCTAAAGGAGTACCTACCTGAATATAACACGATAATTCCATTGGAGGATATAAAATTTCGTAAATTTCTTGCTGTATTGATTGATTATAATCCTACTATACTGTTTTAAATGTGAAAGTTTGTGAGGATGGATGGATGGATGTTTGTTTCTCTTTCACGCAAAAACTATTGTACGGATTTCGATGACATTTTGTGTGTTTAGACTCTAGATTAAAACAAAGGTTTCTTTTAGGGCCCGAAAAAGTACAGTATTCACGTGGGATTCTACAGTTACGCAGGCTGACCTGCGGGAAAAAGCTAGTTTAATCTATTTTAAATTACAATCAACATAATTTGTACTACGATAATCACCATAAATATCTATTACTAGATGTTGCCCGCGACTTCATGCGCGCAAAGGTTAATGTCGCAGAAACCGTACATTTTTCCGCGATAAAAAGAAACCTATGTCCTTTCCCGTGGTCTACTCTACATCTGTGCCAAATTTCATCGAAATCGGTCCAGTAGTTTCGGAGCCTATTCAATACAAACAAACATACACACAAACAAACTTTTCCTCTTTATTATATTATTATAGATTAAATAAACTAACCTGTCAACCAAACGGTCAAAAATCAACGTTGTTAAACTAAACAGATTATTTAATAGAATCCTATCCTTATAAATGTTAAATGAAGGTGACTACTATGGTCACTAATATATACCTATTCAGTACTTGTAATAATTATAACCAAACTGCCTGGCTCTGTAATATCGTGCTCTAGTTCCTTAATGGGCAATAGGCGCTTATTACCCATTACGTAATCATTTTAACTTTAACATGCTTTTATTAGATTTGCGTGTATCCACCTAACTATCTATATGTATCAATGATAAAACTATTCATCAATTTGATCGGGCTAGAAACGACGAATACACACATTTCATGTATGAAACGTGTGAAGGCAAGATGATGATGATGTTATCGCGAGACAGCGTCACGCTAATGTTCTACCGGTAAATCTTTGGTTTCCTAGGATAGCATTGCCATCATATATAATTGTATAGTACCTGGGTAACCGAACTTTGCTCAGAGTTCAGAAAAAAAAGTATAATCACAAACATTTTTATCTGGCCGGGATTCGAATCCACCATTACGAATTTTCGAACAAAACATATACTGCATATTTAATTACATGGTAATATGTACTTGCAACCATTTTCGAGAAACCGATTATAAATAAACAAGACTAGCTTTTGCCGGCGGCTCCGCACGCGTAAATACATTATCCCGCATGAAAAAAATCCCCTTTTCGGGATAAAAAATATTCTATGTCCTTTCCCGGGACCGATACGGCCGCTAAGTCTATGAGTACTATGACTACCGTTGGTTTTCTAGGATAGGGGCCGTGCATTAATCACGTGATGTTTTTTACAACTTTTTAGACCCCGTCCCTCCCCTGGTGATACGTGGTGAGGTTTTATACTCCCCCCCCCCCCTCCCCCACCTAAGATCACGTGTATTTTTTTTACATAGTAAGCAGGTCATGTTTAAAGAAAAACTTTAACTTAAAAATCAATTTAATCGAATAATTTAAGCAATTAAAAACTATACGAGTCATTTGTCTTGTAAGTATTTACACAACACTACGAATCTACAACCGATAATAATTTCGGTATGCATAGACTAGATTCGAAAATTAATACACGTGATGTCTCCTTATACCCCCTCCTCCCCTTGGTGATACTTGGTGATTTTTTTTGAGACCCCCCCTCCCCCTTTAGGCATCACGTGATTAATGGACGACCCCATAGCGTTGATAGAACATTAGTGTGATGCTGTATCGCGTCAACATCATCATCATTATGTAATTCACATTTAATTTTATGTACACCAAAAATTATAGAATTCACATGTCATTTTTATGAACAAATAATAATATATTTCATGGTAATCACTTAGGTCTAAACTTTTAAGAGAAATTATGGCTGTCTTCAAAAGGAGACCTACAAAGGAGTGATGAATCCATTATTAGGTAAAACTAAGAATATAAATAATGAGTAAAGACTAAAGTCTGCGACCTTAATTTGTTCAGTAAATAACGATAAGGACCTCGTAAACGTTTAAGTACCTAGTTACTTAGACAACGGTGACACAATAAATAATTAAATAATTTGTTTACTGTGCCGGGCCCGGTACCGAGGGAATAACCACCAGCTTACTTTTATATGTCACCGTAAATTTGTAAAAACCGTTAGATTGTAATATTACTAGAGATATTATAATATGCTGACAGATTGTCAAATACAAATTTCTCCATACAATTGTACGCATTATTTTTCGTTATAATTATTATTATGAAAAAGCAAACAAATATGGCGGCGCATGGCACATACCGTTTAACCAATCAGCACGGTAAATATTACAATATAACGAAAAATTGACAATCTGTCAGCATATTATAATATCTCTAGTAATATTACAATTTAACGGTTTTTACAATTTTACGGTGACATATTATATAAATACAACTCTAAGGGCCTGTTTCAGTGTCTCGTGATAAGTGTCAGATTTATGTTTATTTGCACGTTTTGTCTCTGTCGCTCGTTATAAATTGAACAGCGACAAAACTTCCGAATAAGCTATTCGACACTTAATTGAAAATCGTGAAGTATTAAAGACTGACATAAAATAAAGTACCTACGTGTGTAAATTTTACTCTTGTATAAAGAGAAAAAAGGTTATTTTATTTCCAAGTAGAACGTAACAGTAATTACTTTCGGAGAATCAAGTAACTTCACAATTACCTACCACGAATTTTTCTCCAATTCATAAAATCAGTTCAAATCCCTCACCTGCTCCTTATCCTCCTGCGACTTCGGCCAGAGCGTCACATTAAGGACGATCTCCCCCAGGTCCTGCGGAGGCTTGTTGGGGTCCCGCAGACACAGCACCAGGTCCTGCGACCTGCCCAGCTCCAGCGCGGTCAAGTCTATCTGACACGCGCCCATGAAGTCATCTTGTAGGCCCCAGTCGTAGTCGAATACCTGGAAATTATGTGTAGTCAAGTTTTTGCAAAAAATACTCTCGAAAATTTAACAAAAAAATAAAAATATTCCAGTACCTATGTATAATGCATTTCAAATGAGAATAGGTTATAGCAACATCAATGACCTTTTTCTGTCAAATATCACTTTAAAAGAGCGATTTTCAGAAAACCTTATGTGCCTATAAATTATAGTCTTACATCGAATTTAAATAAAAACGTTAAATAGGAATTAATTATCTAAACATAAATTTAACTATCGTAGCAATCTAAATTCGAAACAATATGGCGCCGACTCGATCCTATTCTCATTTGAATCGCACTTTACATGTAAACTGTACAGGATACTATACTTTACACTCTCAACGTCTGAATACAAAAAAATACTAAACGCTCTGTAAACTATACTTTTGCGGTATTATACGATGCAAAATATTGTAAAAGCGTTTTAATATTATAAAAAACAATTTAAATTCAATATTTTTTTACATAAAAGAGGCGGGCGGCTCGGGCGTCGGGTTCTTTTGGTATTGAGAAATTAAGCTAAGAGAGTTAAGTGTGGGAGAGCCACGCTTCGGCAGGAATGGGCCGGCTCGACCGGGTAAATACCACGGACTCACAGAAATCCGGCGTGAAATAACGCTTGCGTTGTGTTTCGCCGAGTGAGTGAGGTCACCGGAGGCCCAAGGGGGATTGCGGATTTCAAGGACTGGGAACGCAAGTCTCTAAACCAGAGGAATTACAAGTGTAACTCCTCTGGTGTTGCGAGTGTCCATGGGCGGCGGTAATCGCTTACCATCAGGCGATCCGTCTGTTCGTTTCCTGGTTGATTTCAGAAACAAAAGCTTCGACAGTGTGTTACTGTGTATCATTTGTTTTGGTCCATAGGGATTTATCCAATTTCCAATTTAAAAAAAACCCTGCAAAATTAAAGTAATTTTGAACTTTTGTAGATAAAGTTTAAAATTATTTCACACTGAAAGTGTGAATGGACCCTTATCAGTTAGGGGTTGATAATTACCTTCAATTGTACAGGCAGGAACGGATCTTCAATAGGCACGGTGAAGCACTCGTCCCACACGGGGTTGAGGTCCCTATACACTATCCTGGACTTGTGGAGTAGTCTCCCTCCGGCCTTGAACTTGACGTACGGGTCGCTGGTGCCTGATAACAAACCTGGTTTTGGACCCGCCAAAAACGAACATTAGAAAAAAGAAGCCAAAATCAATATAATAAATAAAAATCTATGGGAGCTAAATGATAATGGAATGATAATGTAGAGATTTTTTAGGGTTCCATACCTAAAGGGTGAAAACGGGACCCTATTACTGTGACTTCGCTGTCTGTCCGTCTGTCACTGTATGTAACCGTGATAAATTAACAGTTGAAAATTTCAGAGTATGCTGTATTCTGTTGCCGCTATAACAACAAATACTAAAATCAGAATAAAATAAATCTTTAAGAGGGTAGCGCTAACATATTATATCAAACATGATTTTTTGCCGTTCTTTGTGCTCATGTCCGCCTCGCAATTGGTCGGTTTTGAAACTTTTTATGTAGGTTGGTAGGTATAACAGCAAAGTTATTTCGAGTTCTATAATTTAAGCACACGCGTCAAAGAACCCTTTTCGGGACTTGAAGTTTTAAATATATGGGACGTATGCGACATATACAACGTGTAACACATAAGGTATACCAATCCGAAACCCAGTGATAATACTCATGAAATTGAACAACTTTCCCCAAGGAATATAGGTCAAAATATGAAAAAAATATTTGGACTTCCCATACTAATTTGATTTGCTGGCCGTGCGGTTTGTATGGGAGGTCAAAATTTTTTTTTTCATATTTCGACCTGTGTTCCTGGAGAATGTTGTTCAATTTCATGAGTATTATCACTGGGTTTCGGATTGGTATACCTTATGTGTTACACGTTGTATAATCCATACCTAAATAATATTAAATTGTGTGAAGTTACCAAGATTTGTCACATTCGAAAATTGCAATTATTGTTACTTTAAAATAAATTAAAGTTTATTTAGAGATTTGATAATTTTATTTTTAGACAACAAGAATTACGATTTACGTTATTATTTACCTACAAAATAATTAAATATTGTCCTACTTTATGGCCAATATGAAATTAATCTGTACGTAAAATATCTGTAGCTTTTATTACGTTTCGAAGTTGTTTGAAGTACCCAATAAAAATGTTCATTAATACCTACAGCCAATAAATTCAAGTTTCGTTTTAGTCCTAGATAATGTTAGGTAATAAAGAATTGTACTTAACTAGGTAAATAAAATTCATGGTGGTGAATTGGTGATAAATAAAAAATTGTGAAATCTACAACCTAAAGGAGGGTAAAGCAAAAGCTCTAGATACTTGCAAGAAAAACATAAATATAGTGCAAATTGTGTATATTTTGTGTAAAGTGTTAATGTATAATAGAATAAAATAAAACATTGTTAAAATTTTGCCTGCTATTGAAATACAGAAGATAAAATTAAAAATACATTATTACTCTGACGGCGCCTAAAGAGTTTCACCTCGTTGAAAATGTAGCTCCTAAAATCCTATAGCACTATAATTATTCACTACTGCTGGCGCTTACATTTACTGAATCAAAACATGTCAGTTTGAGTTTAAACTTTTACAATTTACTGACCTGGAAAATCAAAGTCAATTGAGGAATCTTTTGATACTTCATCCATGCGCTTTTGATGTTTGTAAAGAAATAAATATTATCTTAATTAAAAAGTCATTATGAAATATAAGTACTCGTATAGCATTAAAATGACTGAAAATAATATGTTGAAAACCTGCGTAATATAAAACTTATTATTCTATCGTCTAGTGAGTGAGGGTACCGGAGGTAAGTCAGTACGTACATTATTATATTTATTGTCTTCCCCCTTTTAGGAGGAAAAACGTTAAAAAAGTAGAAAACTCACACACCTAAATCCTGTAAGTTACAGATGAATCTAATGAATTAAACGACTCATGGGTATCCGTACTAATATTATAAGGAGGAAAAGTTTGTTTGTTTGTATGTTTGCATTTATTTATTAGGTTTCGAAACTACTGGACTGATTTTTATGAAGTTTGGCAGAGATATAGTAGACTACGGGGAACGACATAGGCTACTTATTATCGCGAAAAAATATATGGTTACCGCAAAATGTACACTTGCGCGCACGAAATCGCGAGCAACAAAAAGCGAACTTTCTGGTTATTATTGCAAAACAGTTTTACTCTAGTGACATATTTGAGCTAATGTTAATTAAAATCGATTAAGTATTTATTGCTTAGAAACTTTACTTTCGAGTCGTCTTCAATCATCTTCGACAAGATTGGAAAAAATCCATTAAAGTTTTCCAGATAGGTACGTCATTTCCTTTATCGAGCACTACCGTTTTCAGAATTTATGAAATAGGTTTAATAGGAAATGGTGTTTTTTGTGTCACAAAATACCGCTGGGGTCATAGATGTATTATATTAAGCTGGGGTGTTGTTTAAAGTCACATCCTCATCAAATCAATGGGGTAAAACAACCAAATGTTGGCCCCTAGCCCAATTACTGGCAACCCCCTTTAATATTTAAAATATTAAATACGGATTGCGAATTAGTTTTGCTTATCTTTTTATTCTCCTAGATTAGCTACAGGTGTTATAGCATAATAGCAAAGAATATATATTACTTACGTATTAATAGTGCATACCTACTACAATTATATCTAATAATACTCAATGTATAATGATTTTTTTTTGTTATAATTCATAGTTACACGATCAGAATCATGAGGTCTCAATATTTATTAAATGGTACCTAAGACTGTATTTTTAAACTTTATTTTCTTTTACTCAGTTTTATTACTTTGTCACTGCACTTTGCATTTTGCAGTTGCAAAATTAATTAAATATTTAAAATGGAACTGGCATTTTCATAAATGCATTGCACTTTGTGGAAAAACACAATTCCGACGTCACGCGTTGTGGCAAATTTGAGAAGCTCGGTGATTCATATTTTCGGCTAAATTAAGTGAGAAAAACGATATCATAAAATAGAGTCAAATTCACACTTTTCAAACCGGTGTGAACACCAAAAGATTGGTGTAAAATTTCGAAATGGTGTAAACTCCAAAGTGTAGTGCGTGGCAGCGTGTTGGTGCGTGACGCAATACTGACCATTCTTATCCATGGCCAGGAGGTTCTGGCCTCGTTTCAGGTGTATACGGAGCTGGAAGAACGCGTATTGACGGAGCTGCTGCTCTCGCAACTTCTGACCTTCATCTGGCTCCTAAAATTTTTATTCATATTTTAATATTCCTTGAAATTGTTACAATATTGTTGATGGTGAGAGAATGTTGACGACAATAACGAGCAATTTTGTTCGTAAAAATTATGAGGATTATCAAACTGCTACTTAATACTTCCTATTTTCTCGTCTTTATCTGTAGTAGAGAGTAATATTTTATTCGGTTTCGTGAGAAACAGCTGGTATGTTTCGTATCAAGAACAAAATATATTCAAAGGCATTTGTGTCAAAGTTCAAGTATTTTAAAGTTGGTAAATTTTCTTTCTACGGAAAAATAGATCATGAATTATGGCCACCCTGCTGTGCGGACGACGGTAATTGGTGTCGCACCCGCGCCGCCCGCGCCGCCGCGGCCGCCACCTCACGCGCCTTTGTACGATCGCGATCCAATCACGCGCAACGTCAGATTCAACAGGGTGACAACTATTTATAATATTTTAAATACTGTTTTTGAATGTTTTATATTATAATTAGTAAATAATGATTTTAAATTAGTAGTGCGATGTTGTAAATTTTTTTAACAAGTTAGAAAAAAGGAGAAAGTAAACTAAGTATCTTATAGTACCCAACTTCGTGTACGTCTGCTATACCCTGTTTCTTTCAAAACGGTATAAAAATTCACCCAGTATGGTATAAATGCAACAAAATGAGAACTCCATTTACTTAGCGCTTGGAGATGCAATTGCGTGGTTTCAAAGAGAATAAATTACAGTTCCAGTAGCATTTCAGTGGGTTAAATATGTAGCATAACTAACATGATTTGAACAACAATGACGTGAACATTTTAACACGACTATTCTATTTTCATTTTTTCTATAAATAGTCCTATTCAAGGCCAAATTTCAAATCAACACGTGATAAGAGACAATCCGTTCTGCTATATTAGGACAAGGTCATAGGTCTGTTTGTTTGTTCATTAAAATTGTACCACTGTCCGACGGACAGCGGCGCTGGTTTATTCATTGACCTAATGGCCCAGCGACCTTTTGAAATGGCTAAATCGTATTTTTATAGATAAGTTGCCTTGCCTTCTATTATATTTTGTTTGTGAGGATGTTTGTACATTCGTATATTTAAACCAAAAAGTTTACAAAGAAAAGGAATTCAAATATTTTGCATGATGTAAGTAATATGTGGATGGCCCCTTATCTGGTCCTCGTAACACAAGTTTTTCAGATACTTACTAAGGGCCAAATTGACGTGGTGTGAAGCGTCCATAGATATCACAATTCAAACGCTATTATAAATGTGAAAGTTTGTGAGGATGGTTGTACGTAGTACGTACTACGTACAGATGGACGTTTGTTACACTTTAACGTAAAAACGACGGAATAGATTTTGATTAAATTTGGTATGGTAGTAGTTTAGCCTCTGGTAAAACAAAGCTGCTTTTTAACCCAAGAATAAACCGGCTAAGTGTGATTTGGACTCGCGCACCGAGGGTTCCGTACAAACCTGTAGTGATTTTGTTACAGCTCAAAGGCGTTATAGACCTGAGTATTTGATATGAATTTCAATTTAATACCTCTACGCGTTCTTGAGGAAAGGGCTAGTAAATTTAAAATTATGTAAAATATTTTATTATAATATGATTTAACTAAAAATTAACGGTTTTTGCACGTTTACATTTCCTTTATCTGTGCTATAAGACGTTGTTTTGTACCAAATTTTAAGATTCTGAGTTCACGGGAAGTACTCTGTAGATTTTGATTCCCTTGCGAGTGTCGAAAATTTGCGGAAATTTGGGGCATAAGCGGCTGTATCTTTTGATTGCGTTGGATTAGGAGTTTGATTTTTTCACAGCTCTAAGGGACAGTAGACCTGAGTATTTAATATAAATTCCAGCTTGATACCTCCACACGTTCCTGAGAAAAAGGGTCTTGACAGACAGACGAACGGACAACGAAGCGATCCTATAAGGGTTCCGTATTTTTCTTTCAAGGTACACAATCCTAAAAAGTACAGTATTCACGTGGGATGCTATATTTAAGCTGGAAGTCGCGGGTTAAAGCTGGTTATTATTATTATTCTTGACCCTTAATAATACTTATTCTTCATACGACAAACTTTCATACTATTAAATATCCTAAATTGCCACCCCTTGACCCAGGCCCAGTACTAATTAGCCCAGACCTTTCCGTTTATTTTACGCCCTCATCCCTCGGCGCTGGTGTATCACAATTTATCTAATCTCTGCTTTGTTTCATTACTCTGTGCGGGATACGCACATTAATCTGTACGGGCTCGTGGGAATAACCTTTATGCAAATACTCGTAAAGAAATTAGGAACGGTCCAATAAATGGGAGCTGAAAAAATGTTTTTTCTTTTCATTTCATTTTTATTTCTTAAAATTTGTGAGTTTCCTGTTACGAATAACAAAACTATAGAAGTGTAACGTTCACACGTTTGCCACTTTGATTTTGGTTCCATTTACGCATACAAACAAATTGCAATTACAACGAAACACTCAAACTACCTCAGTGTATGATGGGTTGCGATTGGTCGCGCCAAAGTCATATTATCCTCGTCAGCTCAGCGCGCAGTGCTCGCTCGCCACAGCTGGCCCGCCGCTCCGCCCGCATAAATACGGTATCCCACGGGAACACTGTACTTTTTCGGGATAAAATGTAGTCTATGTTTTAATCCAGGGCCAAACTACTATCATATCAAATTTCATCAAAATCAGTTCAATTTTTGCGTGAAAGAGTAACAAACATCTAACGTTACGTGTACGCCGCTGTAAAATGTTCCTGCTAGGCTCACAGGTGTCCTAACGACCAGAGGGGCAATTCTGCTAAATAAAACCTGCATTAATACAATTACAATCAAATCCCGACAGACTAAAACTCTCAAACGGTGTTTTTATGAACGTTAAACCAACGTGAAACGCGCTGTGATTGGTCGAAATGTAATAAAATCCGTTCATGATAACATGTCTCTTCACTTTCAATACAAACAAAGTATAATAAAGTCTACTTTAAATACGCGAATTGAGGTAGAGACTTGAACTGAGATCTGGGCCTCTAGTCAAAATGCATTCGATAATTTTGACGGCGAACTTCGAAACCAAAAATGTATGGGATTTGACATAAGATCTCGCAAGCGACATGTCACATAACGATGACTTATGTCAAATCCCATACATTTTTGATTTCAAAGTTCGCCGTCGAAATAATCGAATGTATCTTGACTTGAGGCCCAGGGCCCCGATTCTCGTGCTTCGAATATCGGTTCGATTATCAGTCTGTCCTGCTCGCGCACGCATGATTTGACGCATGTGTGAATGAGTAAGCGCGATAATCGAATCGAGATTCGAGGTACGAGAATTGGGGCCCAGATCTCAGTTCAAGTCTCTACCTACGCTCTCATAATAAGTTACCAGTTGCAGCAGCTCGGCGGGGGGTCCGCGGGTGTGTGCTGGCGTGCTGGACGTCGACGGCGCTGGATCCATCGACGGCTGCCGAACCACCGACACATCTGACGACACAAAGACATAACTATAAATGTCACGTACTAATAATACTATGTTCATGGCATTATGGTATCGAGAGTTGATGATGATGGATTTCAGGCCGATTTCGACCACGGCGATAGCATTTGTCTTGCTATTCATTTAAAGTACTAACAGTTTGTCAATAATTCATACTGAATCTAGTTCTAAATCAGCACACATCTCCACCCTATTGCTCGGATTTCATCAACAAAAGGCGAAAAGATATCATTTGTCCATCGAAAGCAGATACATAACACCCTTTTACTGCAAAATTTTATATATTTTAGGCCCACTTCTTAATAATAGAATTAATGCTTTTTTCTAAAGTACCTATTCACTCCAAAAATTGATGTATGAAAAACAGATAATCGTTACTAGTCGTAAAATAGGGTTATTGTATTTTAAAAGAGGAATATTTATAGGGGTAATTTATTAAGTTAAGTCCTACTTAATATATTTATATTGCTTAACAAAATTAATCTTAAATAATACCTATGTTTAATTTATTTATTTCAAGCTAAATTTTTTTTTTTCATTTTTGTAATTAGCACTTGTTTTTGCCTGAAACAGTCCTTCTAGATCCTAGTTCATAATATTAACTTTATGTAGATTAAGTATCATTGTTACCTACTTTTGACCTACCTGTAATTTACCATATTATTGTATTTTAACTGAATAAATTATTATTATTATATTATTACGGCTTAATTTGACTTGTGTCTTCACATGGCTGATGTAACTTATTTTTTGCTGTTCTAAATGTTCGAGAACAATTGCTGCATGTGAGGACACCATTGACATAATTATACCACACGTCAAAAAGGCGGTCTATTTTTTATAATATATAAGCGATATTGAGAGATAGAGGTTCTGTGTAGGCAAGAAAGGCAACAAAGGCTTAGAAAACATCCCAAAAGAATACTAGAGGCTTGTAAAATGTGAAAAGTATACAAATAGATACACATATAAATTTACTATAAAATAATATAACCTTATACTGTCGAGAGGTAGGAACTAATGCTAGCCATACACGTAACGGTATACCTGATAGGTTTGCGTGTACAGGTAAACCGGAGCGTGTGTGTTGCACTAATGTCACAGGGGCGACACTCTATACAAATGACAGTTCGAGCACCGACAAATGTCAGTTATGTTGACTTAAGCCTAAGGTTGACATCGAATTAATTTAAAATATTGATTTACGCCCGCATAAATATAATACTTTATACGCGGTCGCATACGAAGCCGCGGGCAACAGATAGATACTTTATATGAAAAGGGAAATCATACCTACCTTCTTTAATTTTTTATTAAGAGCATTAACGCATAGCGCGTGAAGTCAACTTTGGTGAAAAATACGCACACAGCTGCAGCCTGCAGCGAGCGTCTTTGTGTGCGTGAATAGCTCGACGACTGTAAGCCAACTAACCCACATTGATACTTGCCTTACTTTAATTACTTTACGATAATAATAATAACGATAATAATTATTATTGAATTTTGATTCTGGTATACATAATATCATAATAATAATTATATTCTGTGTCATATTACTTAATTTATAATTTATCTTCTACACAAAACAAACAATATCAGTAGGTAATGTAATACTAACATAATATTATGGAAAATAAAAATACCTTGAAATAATACTTTTATACTATTTTAATTAATATAATTTAGTTATACAGGTGAAATGTGTTTATTTAAATCTCTTTGATTTTTACCCGACTGTCAAGACGTTATGCTTTTCGCCCGGTTATGTTTTTCGCGCGTATCTTGCATGTATAAATGTATGCATGTATGCAATATGCATACATTACATTACATAGATTCTGGAACACAAAATAAACATTTTATATTTTAAACAAGACAATTTTATATACTTTTTTATATTTGTTATTTTTTATGACTAATAATTGTTCCTCTATAATTTTTAATTATTTTCACTACTAAAATTCCGGACAAAGCTCAGTCTCCCAGGTACTTTAACATCTTATATCAAGACGTCAAAATATTTGTGTTTTAAAAATTAATACGAAATTACCAATTTAGGTGCTATTTTAAAGAAGAAAAGTATTAGTTACTAATACGTATCTAGATGTACTTATCATTTATATATGTCACCGTAAAATTGTAAAAACCGTTAGATTGTAAAAAAACTAGTGAAATTGTAAAATGTTACTATTAACATAACCCGAAGTCTATACTTCGGACGTGAATATGCTGCCTATAATTTAACACATTATTTATAATTAGATAATAAATACCTATATAGTTATGAATCTTTCGACATATTTTTACAATCTCGTTAGTTTTTTTACAATTTAACGGTTTTTACAATTTTACGGTGACATATTATATAAGTTGTTTCTTTTCGAGGCAAAATGATTTGGAAACAATTTTGTTTCTAAATCATAAGCTCGAAATCCAGACTACCGTTTGCCACATATATGTACCTAGATAAAACTTGGTAATTAAGTAGTTAGTAGTTTTTACTTTGTAACTTTGTACATACATACATAAATATAATCACGCCTTTTTCCCGTAGGGGCAGGCAGGTAACACTATTATTTCCACTTGCTACGATCCTTACATACTTGTTTCGCTTCGCCCACTTTAATTATTCCCTTCATACATGTTCATCAACATTCATATTAGTTTCCATGGAAGGTGCCGGATGTTGTACCTGCACTTCCTCTCTTTAAAAAACACTTTCAAAATACTCTTTACATTTCTTTAACACACGTTCTTCTCCTTTTATAATGCTCCCATCTTGGCTCCTGATTGTACGCAGCTCCGAGTTAGAAGTTTAAGAAGTTTAATTTGTACATACAAATTAAGAATCTACTGCTATCTGAGGGGATTATATGGATTATTAAATACGTACCTCTTCATTTCGAAGTTCTACTTCTTCTGTTTTACTTTACTTGAGTGTTTTGCACATTGTCTGAAGTTAAACCACAAAGCCGTAAACACAAGAATTTTGTTATTTGAAAGCAGATGCATATTAACAACAAAATGAACATGCAAAGTAGTATATTGTTATTATGGCTGCGCTAGTCGGTTTTGTCTCCATGCAAACGTTATTGGTGATTTACTTTAAAGTCAAACATTATAGACCCAAAGTTTATGTAATATCGATTTTTATTACACTTATCTTGGTCGGTATGTGCTTATATTTCTAAAATTCAAATAGGGGATCGGACTACATCTGAAATATTTAGTTTCATTAATATATTCAGAAATATTGAGGCATTACTACTTGGTAAATGTAAAAAATATATTATTTTATGTGTAGTTTACTAATTAAATACATTTAAAAAGTACCAAAAAAAAAATTTTTTTTTGCTAAATTGGTAAACACAACCTACATCATTAGTTTACTCACATCATATACAAAAACATTAATTATGGTAAGTATGAACTTAAACGCACAAATATGGGAGATTTTTACAAATATATTCCGGCGGCCATATACTTCATATACTACTTCATACACCTTAACCTACAAGTGACGTCATTTGTAGGTCAACTTTAGGAGGCTCGCGAAAATTTTGTCGCTGCAAATCGCTGTACCTTTGAAAATATTGACTTTTGATATACAGTTTCTTCTGAGAAGTTACTCATATTTAAGAGTACTATTCATTTATGTAATAAAAAAAAATTAGGCCGATTGCCTATTAGTTAAGAAAATAATAGCCTCCAAACATCGGATGTTTAGCGCAACTTTGACCGTAAATATAAAACAAATCAAGAATGAAAATAAAAAAGCAATTACATACCGACACAGTTTTATTGTTCAGCAACTGAGATGACTTAAATTCGGACAAAAATATTATATAGATTTTTCATAAAACACGAACAGCCGATTTGGGTAATTTGAGGATACCTTTTCTAAAATACTTTACAAAACAGTATAAATGTGTGCACTATAGTTTCTCATATAAGTATAGATAACTATTTTATGGGTATAAGTATCCTTTTTTCCCAGATATTAGGTGAAATAACAAGCATTTTCCCCTCGCGCCGCACTGAGTTCCAGCCGTTGACTAGCGCTAGAATAAATAAATGTAGACTAACAACAGCGCCATCTACTGGGTCTAATTATGTTAAAATGTACTAAACTTTTAGCAGCTCTTGCCTTTGCCAAGTTTTCAAAATGTGTATGTTTTCTTTTTCGTGCGAACTTATTTTTATCTCCTATTATATTATCTATTATATATGTAAAATAATTTGTTATTACAATAAAAAAAAATAACTTAAATAACAATATTTATTATTAAGTAAATTAAAAAATATATTTTCCAAATATCAAAATCTTTTTATCGGGGTGGATCTCGTTCGCACTACAAAGGTCAACAGAGTTCATTGCAGAGCGCGGACCGTACGTCCACCCTCTGGAAAGGCTCACGGCCGTCTGATTTGTAAACGCTCGTGCGCCTGGATTTATACACTAGTTTTAAAAATTCATATAAAATTCGTCAAGCTAATTTACTTAAAAATTTAAATGGCATATTAAAGATAAAACGTTGTTCTTTTAGATTATGTAAGTAAGAAAGAGAAAGAGCAAGTGAAATACATAAATATCATCATTTTAAATAACTATAATTCCTGATAATTTCGCATTCTTTAAATTTTATTTTTATGAGATAGAAACGTATATAAAAATAATCTGACAAAGAGATTATCTACAAGAGGATCCAACAAGTTTGTAAAGATTTTTTGTTTTTAAAAAATGTAAGTGGTTTTAGCTATTATATGTTTTGAAAATGCCCCTGAACCTAAAGTTGTCAAAACGTCTGGTTAGTTTTGTCAGTTTTATTCAAAAGTTTGAAATTATTTTAAAATAAATGATAAGGGAAAAATTAGAATACAATATTTTCTAGTGTTTTTTTACATGTAAAAATCAGAATAACCAGTTTTTGTTAGATATTTTTGCTTTTGAAAAGTAGCGTTTTTGTGAAATCTGAGTCGCGCGCCGTTAAATTTTTCAAATTTGAACTTTTGAAGGATACTGATATTTACAATGAAAATTCAAAATAGTCTCCAAATGCTAACGTCTAATAGCCATATTTTTTAATCAAAAATGTACTCAGCCATTGGCCCTTATATTATATACCTTGTGTCCTTAGCAATTGGGTTTAATTTGTTCTAAATTCTTAAGTAGTATAAATACTATTTGAATGATATCAATGCAATTTTAAATTTTTATTACCACTAAACAAGTGTTGTAACATAACAGCTAAGAACGTCGCACAATATCGATAGGTATCGACAGATTTAAATGCGATTAAGTACTACATGTAATACTTATTCAATCTAAAATATTATGCGGAAATCCTTAAATATTTTACTACTTTTTGAATATGAAAGTTTGTGAGGATGTATGGATGGATGAATGGATGGACGGATGAATCTTAAACGGGCAAATGGCACACGACACGTTTGTTACTCTTTAACACAATAACTATTGAACGGGTTTTAATTTGATATACGTTCGAAGTAAACTTCCTACACACTTTACCCAACCCAAGCATATTTCGTTAAAAATATCGATAAAATCAAATTATTGCATGACTACATCACTAGTGAAACAAAAAAAACAAATATTTTTTATAAACGTCGCATCAGACAAATCTTTCTTATGAAACATTGTCGCGTCGCTGCGTCGCGTCGGCGAAACTGCCAGCCCCGTGAACCATAGTCCAGGCTGGGAAAAAGTTACACCCCACCCGCCCCCGCATTCGCCCAGACACGCACACATAGCTGCGAGCGGTGAGTCGTGTAAATCGGTGGAGTGACGGTTCTTTACGTTAGTAATATATATTCTTTGCTAATGTGCAGGTTTCCATACTACTTACCGTCAGGTAAGCTTGAGCTAAGTAGTAGTATAGGTTGGCCTGCACAGATTATTATTATACCTGTCAAGGCATAAATATACATTTGTGCAGGCCAACCTGTTAGGTACACTGTTACGTGTATGGCTAGCTTTAGAAGGAACTATATAATATATACAGGATGTCCCAGAAGTCGACGTCGTCCCTTCGAAGGCTAATAGACCAGCTCATGACTCACCAGAATATCGTAATATGACCTTAGTAAAAAATCTTTAGTTTTCGAGATATTGTCAAATTTAATAATTTCTTAAAAATTACACCTCATGTCAGTTTTTAGACTGCCACAACTACGAATTCCCGTATTGTGGGATACAAATTTGTATTGCGGAATCCTGACCAGTTCTGCTATTGACCACGGTTATAAACAAAGCTAATAGAGTTTGAATTTTGTAGAAAAAAAGAAAACTTTTCCCTAATCGTGATTTCAAAAACCAAGGATTCCGCAATACAAATTTGTATCCCACAATACGGGAAATTGTAGTTGTGGCAGTCTAAAAACTGACATGAGGTGTAATTTTTAAGAAATTATTAAAAGTGCCAATATCTCGAAAACTAAAGATTTTTTACTAAGGTCAAATTACGATATTCTGGTGAGTCATGAGCTGGTCTATCAGCCTTCGAAGGGACGACGTCGACTTCTGGGACATCCTGTATAAATATTATATAAACCTTTTACATTTTCTAAGTAATAAGTTCATAAATAGTTTTTTCGATTAGGATAGCAATGATTGGTTGAGATTTGGCTAAAGTTTGTTAAGCTTACCGCTTACCTTTTTATCTTACCTAAATCCTAAAGCCTGTGTTCTTCCAAAAAAGATAATTGGAATCCCAGGTTAAAGGTTCCTTAATATAAAACCTTTCTGTCCGTTTCAATCGTTATCTCTAATCATCTCGGTGTGAGCTGATACAAATATGACCTTATTATATTAAAATTACGAGTTCTTTTATGGTTGTGATTTGTAGGGTGCCTATATAATATCAAGTATAAACTCTGCTCTAGACGTAAAATATCAACATCCAAACGGCGCGTCGCCGAAATGGTGAATGCAATGTAATCTTGAGCAAAACTTAGTCGCGACGTTCCTTTGTTTTACTAACATTCTAAGCCCGCTATTGGTAATATATTAGCTTTATTTTCCAAAAAAAAAATTATAGACAAAATATTTAGTGCGACTTTTGTATGGAGCATTTTCACTAGACGCGAAATTCCGTATACAAATCATTGTACCTTTGAAAATATTGATTTTTGATAACTGAGAACTAACTCATATTTTAGAGTACTATTGAAGAAACTAGACCACTCATAAACTTTCGCTTCATGCAAAAAACTTCCGCTTCACTTATATTCAGAGTTTAGTCCACTGCTGGTCATATCTAAACTTCAGAATAATTCTAGAACATTCTACACATCACTCACCGTCTCGCTTCCGAAACAAGCGCATCCTCCGCCACTTTCTGACCGCAATCTTAAGTTTCTTCATCGGCAGGCAGTTGAGAATCACACGGACTATCCTGTGCCGCCATATTACACACATCTACATCTACATAACCTTAATTCTTCACTACAATAACAACTTTTTACAGATTTACTGGGTAACGTAATATTAAATTATAATGAAAACGTGTAAATGAATTTAACATTCTCTTGTTTAAGTTGTAAGCTTTATTTTAACTAATTTCAACATGTAAGTACTATACCCCTACAGTAATTAATAAGACGGTTGACTGTTTTCATAATTTGTTCGTATTATGTTAACAATATGTGCACGTCGTCATTATAATGTAAATATATTATGAGAACACTCCACCTGCTAATTACATTCCCCGATAGTACATTGACATATTTTATTTATTTATTTATTCTATTATAATTATTTTTTATACCAGCCATACACGTAACGGTATACCTGACAGGTTTGCCTGTACAGTTGAGTTGTACAGGTAAACGGGAGCACGTGTGTTACAAAGCTGTGCAGGTTTCCATACAGTATCAGCTCAAGCTAACCTGACAGGTATAACTGTGCAGGCAAACCTATCAGGTACACCCTTACTTGGCTATATTTTAATTATTTAATAAAGTACCTTATGATTATTTAAATTGCACGAAACTGACAACATGTAACGCGTTCTACACACCAAATCGTTTACTGTGATATTCGAACAAGTGTTAGCCACGAAGCTTTATCACACCCTTATCACACCACTTCCAAATGATAACCGCTGTTACATCAACCATGTCCTGCGGTTGTACTCGTGTGAAATTTGGCGTACTGGGTACTGACTGCGAGTTTTTGTCACTATTCGACGTGAAAAAGTTACCTACAATTTGTATGGCATTGAAACAGCGCCCCTAGTGATAAACAATGGTAACTAATTCGATGTCATACAAATTATAATTACTTCTTCACGATGAGCAGTGAAAAAACTCACTTGTAGATGTTCCTAACTTTCGTTACGACGTTTTTTGATCCTTTTGAAATTAAAAGAAAAAAAATTATTTCCAAATGAAACCTAACTATCTTTCTCCGGAAAGTCAATAAGAGTTACAACCGGTTCAACCCCCCGCCAATAAGAACTGGCGTAAGAAACTCCCACGTGGCACGTGGCCATCTTTTAGCAAAAACATAAAAAGTGTTATTTTATAAGAAAAATAACACTTTTTTCCACCATTTTACATTGGAAACTTAATGTATAAATAAACATATTTTGTATAGCAAAAGTCAAAAAGACAGCCTTGTAGAGAGGCATAGTCTATTTTCCAAGGTGTACAATCGTTAGCAAAATTATTTACCTTATAATAAGCTTATCATAAAAACGTTTTTGGATTACTTTTTTAAATTTATTAATATAAATATTTTGAAAGTTTTCTGGGATTCTATTGTAAATAGGACCTTAATCGTGATCCTGATATGGCTGAACGTGGAGAAAGTCGAAGGAAAATAACATAAAGCTGCTAAAATATTAGTAAAGAAATACAAGTGTCCACACTAGATATTATGAAATTGTTGTAAGTAATACAAATACAGCGGGAAGCTTGAGATAAACGGATTCATGGTCATTTGGATAATTCACAACATTATGGCGCGACAGAACGGAAAGGGAATGATAAAAACGGCCAATGTTGTGTTGAGTTATGAATAAAAAGTATATTTTCATTTCTCATACTCGGAAAGTAGTGTTGTTTTGATCTGATTATTGGGTGGAAAACGCTACTTTCCTTTCGTAGGGAGGGAAAAACTCATACAAATTCATTGCGGCCCTCGGGCCGGAATGAATTCGTATATATCTTCAAAACTTCAAAAATAGAACTGCTGTCAGCTGTGAAGAGCTTTATGTAAAAAAACTATTAAAAACATAGATATATAATATTAAAAAGAGGTAGATATGATATAAACGCGTAAAAATGAAGACTCGAATTGGCCCGAGTCGGGCCAATTTTAGTTAGTATGCTTCGCGAGTAATAGCGTTTTTTTGTGTTACTATGCGACGTTGACACATGGACACGCGTCCCATGTCAATGTGTGTCGTGGCACAGAAATTTTGTCAGTTTTGTAAGGATATAACGTATCTATGTAATAATTAATCAAATATTAAAAATGACATGACTTTCTAAACAGCCAGTGTGAATTTAGCGCAAACTTCTTTGAGCGGAATAAGCCGCGAGTGCCGCGGCGAGCGGCAAGTTCCATATTTAATAAAAAATATTTTAAAAAATAGAGAAACCGACTTCCAAAGTAAAAGCAATAACATTCTTAAAATCACTAAAAAGTATGAAATAATTCTTACTGTCCAAATAGTTCCCTTTCAAATTCTACTAAAATGTTACTATTTTTCTACTCAATCTTCTTATTTTTGAGGTCGGTACAATTTGAACGTGAGTTCTTTAAAATATTATTTGTATAGGTAGCTGGTATATATAAAGACGTAGTTGTGTTAAAATTAATAATTTTTATTGAAAGGATAATTAAGTATACAATTTTTTGGGCTGGTACCGACTTCAAAAATAAGAAGATTGAGTAGAAAAATAGTAACATTTTAGTAGAATTTGAAAGGGAACTATTTGGACAATAAGAATTATTTCATACTTTTTAGTGATTTTAAGAATGTTATTGCTTTTACTTTGGAAGTCGGTTTCTCTATTTTTTAAAATATTTTTTATTTTTTTCTTTTCAGTGGTATTATAATATTAATAACTAGTACCTGGGAGACCGAGCTTTGTTCGGAGTTGTTATAGGACGATAAAATATTCAAAAATAAATAAAAATATAAGAGAAAGGAAATAAAAAGAATCACAAAAATATTTATCTGACCGGGTTTCGAACCCGAGACCAATTCGTTAACAAAGTACAAATTACCAATCTACCATCCAGCTGCAGCTACATTTTATCGTGGCAAAATGTACGGTTTCAGCGAGATATCCTTTTGCGCGCACGAAGTTGCGATTAACGTCTACTATAGTTTCATCATGTGTTTTCAATGTAGATTTTAAGCACTTATGCATAAAACACCTCCATGAAGTTAGTTGGAGCAAGAGGTCCTACACTCACGATTTCAAAAATGAAATCTCCAATTTTCATAAATATTTTTTGTGGTGTTGTGTTGACAGAAAAGGTTGCGGGGAAATTAAAAATTTTTAAGAAATGGATCATTAACTTTTCAAGAGTTTCCTCTATTCCTCATGGATCCCATCATCGTTGTTAGGGTATATACGCTTGGAACAACATAATATCACTTTTGAGTAGCTCTGAATGTTCAAAGAAATCGATGTCGGTGTAAAATACTATGAGAAATACCTATATCAACATAATATCATGATGTATAGTGTGATGATGATGGTGGTGGTGATGATGATTATTATTGAATAGTGACATATAATATGCTTGCAGTTCTTAAAGCAATGTTGAAATTTCCAAACGTGTATATTTAAAGACTGAGGAGTTCTGTTCAGTCCTTTTGGATCCAGGGTATACCTTGGCATAACTTTTACTTTTTGGTAGCTGTCAATGTTCAAAGAAATCGATATCGGTGTAAAAAACTATGAGAAACACCTAGATATCAACAGAATATCAAGGTGTATGGTGTGATGATGGTGGTGGTGATGATGATTACTTAATAGTGCTTAATAGTTGCTTGCAGTTTTATAAACAATACTTGAATTTTCAAACGTGTATATTTAAAGACTGAGGAGTGCTGTTCAGCCCTTTTGGATCCAGGGTATCATGATAAATTATGCTGATATAGGTATTTTTCATAGTATTTTACACCGATATCGATTTCTTTGAACATTCACAGCAACCAAAAAGTGAAATGTTGTGCCACGGTACCTATACCTTGGCACAACATTTCACTTTTTGGTTTGTTGTTCATGTTTGAAAATTTCAGCATTGTTTATAAAACTACAAGCAAATGTCCGTATTAAATAATAATCATCATTTTTTTCTTTGAACATTCAACATCGATTTCTTTGAACATTCACAGCAACCAAAAAGTGAAATGTTGTGCCAAGGTACCTATACCTTGGCACAACATTTCACTTTTTGGTTGCTGTGAATGTTCAAAGAAATCGATATCGGTGTAAAATACTATGAAAAATACCTATATCAGCATAATTTATCATGATGTATGGTGTGATAATGATGGTGGTGGTGGTGGTGGTGGTGGTGATGATGATTATTATTTAATACGGACATTTGCTTGTAGTTTTATAAACAATGCTGAAATTTTCAAACGTATATCTTCAAAGACTGAGAAATGCCGTTCAGTGCTTTTGGATCCAGGGTATACCTTGGCACAACATTTCACTTTTTGGTGGCATTTGCTCGAGTTACTTCAAAAAAAGTCAAAATCACTATCGGTGTCCCTATAAATTTTGAGGACTTCTCTCAATTCCTCATGGATCCCATCACCAGATCTACCATTTGATGACAATGGGACCAATCCAGGAGTAAATCCTTTACAACAAAAAAATAATTTTGAAAATCTGTCCACAAACGGCGGAGTAATCGTGTAACATACACACAAAAAAAAAAGAAAAAACATACACACGAATTGTAAACCTCCTCCTGTGTTTTGGAAGTCGGTTGAAAATTAAAAAGTCAACACAAATTGCCGGGATACTAAATTACTAATATGTTATTATCAATAAATAGTTTAGATAAACAACTAGTTTTATTTTCCTCATATTCAAAATGAAAAGTAGAGTGTATGCCACGGGTAAAAGAATGAATTCCTACTCGGACTATAGCCGCTAACGCCGCTAACTATAGTCTAACTACCTCGGGAATTGATTCCTTTCAACCCTAGGCTAACAATCTACTATTTTTTATATTTACAGGTTTAATCTGGGGGCACGGCAGTGCCCCCGCCAAGTCGAGCGCGAAGCAAACACTGCCGTACCATTATTTACTGGAACCATTTCGCCGCATTTTCAGGCCCTTATTTGAGAACCTCTGGATAAGACCAGAACGCAGAAATTTTCGTCATCCAGTAAAGTATAATCACATACTTAAAATCCAAAATTTTAAGTCTGTAGGTCATTTAGTTCCGAAGTTAAACGAAAGCAAAGTTTCGCATTTATGACACTCACCCAGTCACTCACTCATGATCATCAGAATAGAACTTCCCATAAACTCAGAGAGCTGAAATTTGGTACAGAGGTAGGGTTTAATGGCCACATAAAGGGAAAACTATAAAAAGTAGGATAATCGAAGATCTGGAGTACCTGGTGACCCTTATTAGAAAACACAAGAGCCCAACCAAACTATTAGAGATCGACATACTGCCTTTAAAAAAATATTCAACTTGGTGGGCCACTTCATTTGATGTCAAAAATCGAAGGTCTGAAGTATCTGATGAAGAACCCTCAGCTGGTCTCAGCTGATTAGAGATATGGTAATGCCCCCTTCTACTATTGGTACATAAAAAAATCGACTGTCATTGCAAAAATCCAGTGAAGTGGGACACATCTTCTAATTTAATCTAGCCCGTAGCGTCCTACTGCTGGGCGAATGCCTCCCCTTCTGCTTTTAATACGCATAAAAATAAAATTAAAGGAAAACTCTGGATAAGACTGGACTGGCTTTTATACTTATACTTACAAGTTTACAAGAAGAAATAGTCGAACAATTAACTTTATTCTACTCGAACATTACACAAATTAAATAAACAAATTACACTAAAATCTAGTAAAATAAATCAATATTCCTACGTTTCTACAAAAAGAAGTGAAATCCCACCAAAAACATTCTGTAAAAAACTAGCCAAGTCTCGATGGAGCTGCTTATTTATCTCTAAAAAGTAATGAAATCTAGACAAAGTCGTGCCAAGTCTAAGGATCCTTACTGCGATTTCTTTATTATTATAGTTAATGTTGAGTGACTTGGCCGTTGAAGAGTACACAAGGGTATAAAAGGGGCTCCTTGACACCATTGCTCCAATACATGTGTTATACAATCAACAACAGCCTAAAATAAGACACTAGCGTCCAATTACCAATACCAGTATGGGCTATTATCTCGCTTAACAAACATAGGTAGTTACAACAGAATCTGATATAACATTACGTGTAAACAAAATTGACTTGTAACGTATAAAGAATTTTCAACGGCCAAGTCACACAACATTAACTATAATAATAAATAAATCGCAGTAAGGATCCTTAGACTTGGCACGACTTTGTCTAGATTTCATTACTTTTTAGAGATAAATAAGCAGCTCCATCGAGACTTGGCTAGTTTTTTACAGAATGTTTTTGGTGGGATTATTTTTACAAGTTCCGCCTATTGTAGCGTGCTACGATATGCTACGCTTCACGTAGCTGCGTAGCGCCCGTAGCACGATAGTTCATTAATATTACAACTCCCCCACACCGATCTCGGTGACGGTGGCCAGTTTCATTGAATCCAAGCCAGTTACGCAGGAGTAATTTTAAAGTGCCCAATTATGTGCGCAGTATACAAGTATACTCATCCTTTACTCTCGTAATCCAGTGGGACGGATAACCGACACGACTGACGAGAGATGAGGCGCAGGTCCAACTTTTTACATTCCCATCCGACGCATGGATCATCTTTCTTGTCAGACAATGAGGTCAGCCCGCATTGTCCTAACCAAACTTGGAAACAACATTTTTTGTTGTTCCAATGCGGAAATCGAACCCACGTCTTCCGAGGCGAGAGTCAATCCTCTAACCACTAGGCCACGGAGGCTATTTGAGTATCATTATATTTTTACACTGGCCTGTAAAAGAAAGTACTACACTTTTATATTTTTTGTAACTTATAAAAGTTAGAGATTTTAAATATAAACATTTTACAGGAAATTTTATCAATTTTCTGATATTTGAAGCTATAAAACGTTTTTTTATTTAAATCTATAACTTTATATTAAAAAAAATAAAATTGCAGTACCTATATGTACTTTTTTGCAGGCCAGTTTATGTTAGTAAGATAATTGAATATTATAATTATTTAATAAAACTTATTAAATGTAGTACTAGTATTTCTCCGGTACGCATTATATAACCTGTAAACGCATCTCGTATTGAAGATGAATGAGACAACCTTGACTCATCTGGAATGTTTCCAAGAACCAGGAAATAACTTGATCTGGATTACGCATTCCACTGATAATGTGGAACAAACGAGATTCTAGAATTTAATTAAATTTACTTTTTACATACAAGTTAAGGAAGGCACAACTTTTGATATAGGTACTTATGTTTTGCCGCGGGCAACGTCTAGTTAATATTATAAAGAAATAAAGTTTGTTTGTATGTTTATTTGTAGAGAATAGGTTCCGAAACTACTGGACCGATTGTGGTGAAATTTGGCAGAGACATAGGGTAAATCACGAGGAAGGACAAAGGCTACTTTTTACTGTGGTAAAATTTACGGTTTCTTCGGGATATCCTTTTGCGCGAATGAAGTCGCGGACAACATATCTAGTTTAGAAATAACATAATTTATGTTTTCGTTTTCAAAATAGGTTTATTGCCCTATAAATAAGATCTACTTAAAGACACCGGTACCCCGCGGCCGGAGCAAATGTGTCGGCGGTTGCAGATGGAATCAATATTCAACCTAAATCTGTCGCCTGGCTCGCTAAAGCACTGTTACAGCATACATTAGAATTAAGTCATGGATATACAGCCTTAGAGCCATAGGACACGGCGTATTCTAAACGCGCAGAGGACGCGCGTTTTAGGAACGCGCGCTTACGATGTCTGTCTTGTTTACAGTTTTATATACCTATAATATCCAAACTAATATTACAAACACAAAAGTAACTCTGTCTGTCTGTCTCACTTTCACGTCAAAACTATTGAACGGATTTAAATGAAATTTGGTATTCTGGATTGTATTGTGATTGCACATCGTTATTATCTACACTAATATTATAAAGAGGAAAACTTTGTTTGTATGTTTGTTTGTTTGTTTGTTTGTTTGTAATGAATAGGCTCAAAAAGTACTGGTCCGATTTCAAAAATTCTTTCACCATTCGAAAGCTACATTATCCACGAGTAACATAGGCTAAATTTTATTTTGGAAAAAATTAGGGTTCCGTAAGATATTTGGGTTTTTCGAATACAAGGTGTAAAAAATCAACCAGAAAAGTTACTTATTTTGCGTACGCTGCCTAAACTATAAAAGATAGAACCATAAAATGTTCTAATTAATTGTAGATCTTATAAATATCTACAAAAAAATCCGCGACACACTATACCTATCTATGTCGAGTGAGGCACAACAACCATTTTTTTATTTAGAAATCTTTATTTTTTTTGGACTACATTTAAACGCGTTTATTTTACTCATGCCATTAATCCTTATCAAAATAAATTATTTCATCACTAAGTACAGTTTATGTAGATAATATTTGGTCTTTGAATGATTAAACTTGGACGTTTGTTTTTGAAGTTATACCGAAACTAAAATATTACGATTTCTGCTGCACGGCCCGTTGCGAAGTGGGCGACATTCTGTAGTATTAGTATCAGTATTGTACCCGTGCGAAGCCGGGGCGGGTCGCTAGTAATACAAATAAATTTAAAAAACTCTACCTGCATAGAAATAAGATTCACTGGTAGTACCTCTATTATTTTTATCGAACACTATTTCTATGTCTTAACTTCAAAATGTAAAAGCAAAAAGCCATTTCGCTAAAACTAGTACCTAAAGCGCGCCTTTGCTATCATCGTTAGATCGTGAAAGTTTTCATCTGCATACATTTGTCGGATCAAAGGCTTCAAACAAATTTCATTTGGAGCATCAAAATGTATAAATTACAAAGTGCTTTCCGTAATTCCACAATTATATTCATGAAAAATCTCAAGGGAATCATGGATTTTATGGACAAAAATTAGCCTATGACTTTCGTAAACGATCGATTCGTCTGATTGTAAGCGATGAACATTGAACGCACACAACAGCAATGGAATTAGGCTATCTACTAAACTTAACTATATTGCCCAGAAGGCCGGAAAAAATCTGAACTCTGAAAATATATAAATCTAGATGTCTCGTGTGTGTCTGTGTGTATGTGTGTGTAAATACACGAGTGTCAAAACAAATTTCAATGTGAAATCTGACAACTGGACACTCATGTGTTCGATTTTCAACTCTATTGTATTAGCCCAGAGTTCTATTTTCAATGATCTGAATTTCTCCGGCATTTTGGATTCCGGACATTATAGTCCTAGCCCTACAATGAGGGTTTTTGAATGTGTGTCCTAACAGCTTTTTAACACGGCCGTCGTGCACCATCTGGTGTCAGAAAAAGAATCTAAAATTATTATGACCGTTTTTGATACCACTTACGCCACCAGATGACGCTTGGTGTGAGTTGGGTCTGCCCCCTAATGGCAGAAAAAGTTTCAAACACTCTCATTGTAAATAGGGTCCACCCTCGCCCCAAAACCTAAAAGCCTTTAGTAGGTACCGAAGGGCCTTTTAGGGCCCTCACTAAAAAAACGAAAAACGATGAAAAATAACGCGTTATTTCACGTCGGCTTTCGTTGAGGCCGTCATCTCCCGTTGGAGACGACCTTTTTGTGACAAAGCGTGGTTCTCCTAAGGTATGTTTTCCTTATTTAGTACCTACCTCCATTTCGGCGCTCTCTAAAGAAAATTACTGCTGAATATTTAAGAAGTTTCGTAGTGGGTCATAGGTTGTGAAAGTTGTCGCGGAGTGTTCGTTCCTTTTGAAAATGGCGTCGGAACTCGGAGCTGGTGAGCTAACTTATTCAATTTATCATTCACAATTTGAAGGGAAAGATGTAAAGGAAATTTAAAATTTAAGCAAGCTACAAAAATAATTGCTTATGCCGGTACATTAGACGACTTCTGTGGCTCAATGGTTAGCGAGTTGGCGCTCAAGCTGGATGTCGCAGGTTCGAATACAAAAGCTGTCTGTGTTTGTGAGTCATGGATGTGTATTAAATATGTGTGTTATATTATAATAAAAATCTTAAATTATTATCGTATAAAAGTATTAAATTGATTTCCGTTCTCCGGTATCCTTAACACAAGTTCTTTGAGAACTTGTCAGACGGGACAAGATTGACGTGGTGTAAAAACGTCCATAGATATTACTATATTATTACATAGGCTGCACTAAAAGTATCGGGAATGGAATATTTCCACTGTTCCTGTCATATTAAAATCTTTTTAATTTAAAACTCCTAGGTTTTAAAAATCGAATACCGTTTATTTATTTAAAAAAAGATTCTCGGTCTTGTCACAAGGTCTTGTCAAACTTGTTTAGTCGTTGAGAAAATGGAATTGACTCGAGAAAATTCTAGAGCGATGATTTATTATAACTTTCGAAGTGGTTTAACACAAAAACAGTGTGTTCACCGGATGATTTCTGCATTTGGTGATGAAGCCCCATCCAAAACCACAATTTATCGCTGGTTTGCTGAATTTCAAAGTGGACGTGTCAAGCTCAGTGGTGATCCCCGTCAAGGTCGTCCAAAAACTGCAGTCACCCAAGAAAACGTTGATGCTGTGCGTAAGCTGATTGAGGAAGATCGACATGTGACATACCGCGAAATTCAGGCAACTTTAGACATTGGCATGAGTCAAATACAAATAATTTTGCATGAATAATTAGGTGTAAAAAAGTTGTTTTCCCGATGGATACCGCATTTGCTCTGTGAAGAGCAAAAAGCAGATCGCGTTACTTGGTGCGTCAGAACTCTCGAAAGATTTCACGCAGGATCCTCAAATGCTGTATACAACATCATATCAGGTGACGAATCCTGGATATACGCGTACGAACCCGAAAGAAAAAACCAGTCACGAGTTTGGGTGTTCGAAAATGAGTTAAAGCCAACAAAAAAATATTCGTTCACGGAGTGTTGCAAAAAAATGGTGGCCACGTTTGTCTCCAAAACCGGCCATGTTGCTACTATTCCTCTTGAGGGACAAAGAACGGAGGTGCATTCAGTTTACCTGTTTGGTTTTATACAGTGTTCAATTTGTCACTTGACTATCAAGGAGGTCAAATATTTATAGGTGCGTTTACTTTACTGGCTTTGTTATAAATTATACAGTGTTCATTTTGTCACTTGACTGTCAAGGAAGTTAAATATATTATATAGATGGATTCAGTTTACCTGTTTGGTTATTTATACAGTGTTCAATTTGTCACTTGGCTATTCTTGACTTATTTCACATATTAATAATATTAGTCTAATAATATTTTTGCTATCATTGTGATAATAATATGTATTTAGGAGACACAATATTGGGTACTGAAAATTCTCCTACTATTGAGATCGTAAGTAATAACTAATAAAATTATGGCGGCATAGGGGCGGCCAATAATACGACTAAGATTTCAGCTCACGTAGTTAATATGATAAGTCCAAAAGTTAGGCCGTAAATAGTTTACCTTAGGGTCTAGCCTCTAGGTCTAGCTTCAAACTTATTTCATTTGCTAGCTCGTTATTATTCGTGTCGTAACGGGTAATCCTTTAGGTATCAACTTTATTACAATACTAGATACCAAGGAGTAGAATTACACTATAATGCCCCAGACTATTTATATTGTGAAAATATTGTCACTTGTCAACTAAAAATAATAATAATCAGTATTTATTTGACGTATAAAGACATTACACAATTATAAACAATACATGGAGTTACAATAAAAACACACGATAACAAAGCAGAAAAGGTTGACAAAATGGATCAAAAATAAATAATAAAATAATAATAATAGTAATGTAATATAAAGAGTGAGGACACGTATGGTTCGGATGGTAGATAGTGCAATGCCTATATTGTCAAAAAATAAATAATAAATAAAATTAAAAAACCCGACTGCAGGCAGGCGGGGCCCATATATTTTTGTAAGATTTATAATTTGCGAATGGGTCCCGCCTGCTAACAAACATAACGTCAATTATTTCGCTTTTCAGCTCATAGTGTAGTCTGTCTTCTCAATCTTGTTTCGGTCTTTTTAGTGCGTTGCTTAGGTATGTATTTTTTTGCAGTCGGGTTTTTTAATTTTATTTATTATTTATTTTATTTTAGATTTTTTAGTTTAACCAACACACGTTTGGTCGATTTAAAGCAAAAATACGATACGAACACTAAAATAATTATAGGCTTAATGTGAGAATGGTTGTTATGCAACTTTAAATCGATAAAGATCCTAAACGGTCAGTCGAATCGAAAAATGTTGAGAGAAAACTAAAAATGATTTTTAAATACCTATTCAACGATACCCCACTTGACATAGTTTGTTGACTTTGATTTTTTTCATTTTCACAATATGGCGTCCAGTAGTCGCCATATTGAATTTTCACTAACGTCATGTCTTTAGTGACACTCGCCGGACTAAGAGGAATCGATTGACATGCGAATCATAAAAATCGGCCCAGGCGTTTGGTCTGTATAGTGCTTCAAAGGAACATACATAATTACATACATACATACATACATAGGCTGATAAACACATTACCACTCCTTTGCGTCGCGCAGTCGGGTAAAAAGGAGACCACTCAGGCGTATCACCGCGGCGTAAACACCACAGTGCCTGGTATTATGTAGCTCCGTACAGTATTGTCATTTGAAGGACAGATTTACACTCAGCCACAGCAAATATAAAATTGCATAAATAGATAATAGTATAAACGAGATAAGAAATATGTAATGAAATGGGTCACTATAAATAACAATAATATTATTATGAATAGTGTGGCTCATCGCTTTGGACAAAGCCGGGAACGCGCCGGCCGTGCCTTCCGCACTTCAACTATATTACTAATCTGTAATATACAAATAAATAAAACTAATGTTTCTGTTTCTAAATAATCCCACGGGAACACTGTACTTTTTCGGGATAATATGTTACATATAACATGTTTAAATCCAAGCCTAAACAGCAGTTTACCTAGTAAGGTACTTTATCAAATTTCATTAAAATCCGTTCTAGTCACAAATATCCATCCATCCATGCATCCATTTATTTTATTTATTTATTTATTTATTTATTTATAACACTTTATTCACGTAATGTACAAAGGCGGGCTTAATGCCTTGTGGCATTATCTATTATTTATCATTATCCTTCCATTCATCCATTCATCCATCCTCAAAAACTTTCACATTTATAATAAGTAGTAGTAAGTTGAGTTCCATTTCCAGCAAACGAAGTTGCAAGAACCAGCTAGTATTTTGCAAGTAACAGCATACCTAATATTTTATTTTTTAATATACAAATATTTATACAATGATTAATTTAGAAAAACACAATTTTTTTCTAAATTAATCATTGTGTTCCCATTTATGAATTCCATTTGATTAATATTCCTTACCGTTTCCTGAATAGGATTTAAAATGAAGCTCCTGCCTAAGTTAAGCATACAAGCGTGGGGTGCTTCTACAATCGCATTTAAAAAATCAAAGTGCTTATACAATGCATTTGCTACTAGATAGACTTATCCATTTGATTTGTGATAATTAAAGTTCAAATCGACGTTTACAATCTGAACCATGAGCATGCAATGCCGACATTATAACCACACCCGCTTTAAAATAACTGAAACTTCAACATACAGATTAAAGAACATTCTAGTACATTGTAACAGAATGGACACTGAGCAGAAAATAAACGTAAAAATAGAAAGAGATAACCTAAGACATATAATGCAAGACGATAAAATACGGGGATAAATATTAAATATTTTTGGATATGGCGAGAATCATCGTAAGAAGAGTCAACAAGCAACATAAATAGAAAGGCTCGGATAAACAAATCAAAAAAAAAGTACTATATCTCTTTCCATTGTTAATTATAAAGATAAAAGGCTGTTGGAAAATAAATACCAACAGTTATTAAAAAAAATGAAAAAAGTACATTCTAACTCGGTTTTTATCTACTTTTATTACATTAGGTTATATCTACTTTGTTTGACAAATTGCTTAGAAGTCTATTAAAAATGTTCGTCACATCAAACAATATTTTTCTTTTAAACTCGTAGGTATTATACTTAATTTTTTAGCCAACTTTTAGTAATTCATGTGGGAGAGCCATGCTTCGGTTCAAATAGGTCGGACAAAAATTACGGCGGACGGCCTCACATAAAACCATCGTGAAATTACGCTTGCGATCAGCGTTGTGATTCGCCGAGTGAGTAAAGTTATCAGATGCCCGAGGGGGGTTGGGGACTTTAAGAACCAGGGCCTCTAGTCAAGATGCATTCAATATTTTCGACGGTCAGCTTCGAAATCAAAAATATATGGGATTTGACATAAGTCATCGCTAAGTGACATGTCGTTTGCGATACCTTATGTCAAATCCTATACATTTTGTTTTCAAACTTCGTCGTCGTAATTGTCGAATGCATCTTAACTAGAGGCCCAGGAACGCAAGTGCGCAATACCAGGAGAGCTTCAATTGTAACCCCTCTGGTGTTGCAAGTGTCTATGGGTGGCGGTAATCCCTTACCATCAGGCGATCCGTCTGCTCGTTTTCTGGACCATTTCATTAAAAAATCATTTTAGCTTCATTCATAATAATCTGGTGAATATAACTCGTGAATTCATAGACTTCACGAACTATTTAGTTTGAATGATATGCGGCGAGTGCGACTATCTCTCAAGCCCAGACAGATAGAAAGCGCTCTTCCAAATTGTTTTTAGGGTTGTGTTAAACACAGGAGTTATGTTAAACTATCTTATCTTTTTTGGGTTTTGCTATAGACTAGAATAGTAGGTAGGTATTTATAATTTTAACTAGTAGCAAAAAATTATGTTTCACATTAATATCTGCAGTTATACATACATACATGTAATAAAGCTTTTTAGGGTTCCGTAATACTTAAGGAACCCTTATAGTTTCGCTCTGTCCGTCTGTCTGTCTGTCTGTCTGTCTGTCTGTCTGTCTGTCTGTCTGTCTGTCTGTCTGTCTGTCTGTCTGTCTGTCTGTCCGCGCCTCTAGCTCCTCTAATTATGAATATAAATTGATGAAATTTGGTACAGTTATAGATTGTGTATAGATCACGGTTTTGGGATCATAAAAAAATTATAATGTTATATTTTAGGGGTGGCTCTCCATACATGTGACGTGGGGATGAAAATATTTTTTCACTCTACCCCATCGTGTGGGGTATCGTAGAATAGGTCTTTTAAAATAAAGGCAAGGTTTCATACGTTACTTTTTTATACAGTTGACCATTTTCGAGTAATCGGCCTCCAAAGTAGTTTGTAAGTTGGTCCCCCCCCTAGCATTTTTAAACTATAGAAGAAAGAAACTTGCAAATTTTCATGCTGATAGATTATGCTAAAAACTCTTTAGGAAAATTATTCTGAACCAAATCGGACAGTAACTTTTGGAGTAATTAAAAAAAAAAAAGCATATTACGCGTTTATAGTTACGGAACCCTCCTTAGACATGTCCTGACATGCTCTTGGTTAGGTTATTTTCTATTTTCAACGTGTTTTATTTGAATACAACCGTAAATTAAAATTCTGTACAAAAGGTCCATTCAAGTATAAAACCTGGCTTAAACCCACACGGTAATTCATAACACACGGCATTCATTAAATTGACTTTATGGTACGCCCACAAAACGATTAAGGTATTATGTATGTTCTTTTTAGATTTTCAGGATTCCTGGAAGGGTAGTAAGATTAAGAAAATCTCCATAAGTAATAACGCGATGTTATCGACGTGTTTAAACGTGATGTTTATGACGTGACGATTAAACGTCATGGCGTGTTTGGAATTTGTAATTTTTATATGATTGTTCATTGAGTGTTCTCATTTTGGCGCCAATACATTGTACAATATTTTGCGATATTAATATGGAGTGGGGTGATAAAGAGAACCGAATCGCTCTGATTGCATTACACAAAGTAGGTATGGAGCCAAATGCAATTTTTCAAACTCTTCATACGTTTGGTACCTATTAGTAAAATGTTTGTGTACCGGGCTATTAATAAGTTCAATGAGACCTCCTCTGTTTGTGACAGAAAAAGATCTGGCCGTCCACGTAGTGTTCGTATGAAAAAGGTGGTCAAAGCAGTAACGGAAAGAATTCGAAGAAATCCTGTCCGAAACCAAAAGATTTTATCTCGGGAGATGAACATAGCACCATGTCACGTATTTTAAAAGATGATTTAGGACTTGCAGCCTATAAGAGACGTACTGGTCATTTCTTAACTGATAATTTAAAAAAGAATATGGTGGTAAAATCGAAATAACTAGGGAGGTCACAGAAAAATATTGTTTACGGATTTTTTTACAATTGAGCAACATTACAAATGACCGTATTTGTGCTCAAAGCTCTAAGGAAGCTTCCCAATGAGTCGACAGAGTGCAACGTGGGCACTATCCGATAGTAATGGTTTGGTGGGGTATTAGCTATGAAGGACTGACTGAGCCATACTTTTGTGAAAAAGGTTTAAAAACATCGGCACAAGTATATCAAAATACCATTCTTGAGAAGGTAATGAAGCCCCTTAACAACACCATGTTAAATAACCAAGAATAGTCCTTCCAGCAAGACTCGGCGTCGGGTCATATAGCTCGGGCTACGCAGTCTTGGTTGGAAACAAACGTTTCGGACTTCATCAGAACTGAAGACTGGCCGACGTCTGGTCCCGATCTTAATCCGCTGGATTATGATTTATGCTCAGTTTTAGAGAGTACGGCTAACTCTAAACGCCATGATAATTTGGAGTCCCTAAAACAATCCATATATGATTGGTAGTGAAGAATTTTCCCACGGAAAGAGTGCGTGCTTCTATTGGTAACTGGCCTCAACGTTTAAAGGACTGTATTACAGCCAATGGAGACCACTTCGAATAAGCTTTTTATACTTTAAATAAGTTTTATATTTATGTATTAAACTAACATACTGTAAAAGTAATAAATGTTATTTGCAATAGAAAATTTTTGTTTTTCTTTGTTTCAGTATATACTAGGCAAGACTAGGTACATTATAGTACAGTACAGTGCGAACGCGTCCATAACAATGTATGGTGCGCGATATTGTTGTGCTATGAGCTACATAATGTACCTACTATATGCTAATATATTATAGTGTAGTCTGAAAGCCGCTTTATATACTTGTTAAGGACAGCGGCCTCGCCTCAACGAAAGTGAATCTAAAAACAATGAACGCTTATCAGTGCTTTAAAACGTTTCTAAAAACTGTGAGTAAATAGTACATAAACTCTTAAGAGTAAAAATAGTGAATATAAGTGTTGTATATAAGTGTAAAATTCATTAAAATAGTGGTAAATAATTGTTTTAGAGTCACGAGTTTATTTTCGTTATAATTTCTTAACCGTATCTTATTTCACTTGGAAAATTAGTGTTGTACATAGGGAAAATTAGTGGCTAAAGTAAATAACGTTGAGGTAAATTGAAATGTAAATGGTTTAAGAGAAAATGAGATTATAATGGTGAAAAATATATGGTTTTCCTATACTTGTGACTTTAACTTGTGTATTACTAAGTATATAAGTAAACTGTGTGATTATGTATTGTTTTATCTATACTAATATTATAAAGAGGAAAACTTTGTTTGTATGTTTGTTTGTTTGTTTGTTTGTAATGAATAGGCTCAAAAAGTACTGGACCGATTTCAAAAATTCTTTCACCATTCGAAAGCTACATTATCCACGAGTAACATAGGCTAAATTTTATTTTGGAAAAAAATAGGGTTCCGTAAGATATTTGGGTTTTTCGGACACAAGGTGTAAAAAATCAACCAGAAAAGTTACTTATTTTGCGTACGCTGCCTAAACTATAAAAGATAGAACCATAAAATGTTCTAATTAATTGTAGATCTTATAAATATCTACAAAAAAGTCCGCGACACACTATACCTATCTATGTCGAGTGAGGCACAACAACCATTTTTTTATTTAGAAATCTTGAATTTTTTTTGGACTACATTTAAACGCGTTTATTTTACTCATGCTATTAATCCTTATCAAAATAAATTATTTCATCACTAAGTACAGTTTATGTAGATAATATTTGGTCTTTTAATGATTAAAATTGGATGTTTGGTTTTGAAGTTATGGCGAAATTAAAATATTACGATTTCTGCTGCACGGCCCATTGCGAAGTGGGCGTCCGCGTCGCGTCGTCGCCAAGGCGTGCGAGTTCAAGATCTATGAGTAAATTTTTTGTTTTGTGTTCATTGTAACTATGATGGATAGATACTTGAGTAACTATTTATTTGGTGATTGTTGTATTGTTAGTTCTGAAAAGTGTAGGTATTTCATACGATAAAAGTATACCCACTTACTTATTTCATTAAGTATTAGTAGGTACCTATATTAATTTGTTTCTGTTTGTTTTGACTAAATTTCACCCGTTTTGTTAGAGGTTTAAAGACATTCTGTTATCTGTAGTATTAGTATCAGTATTGTACCCGTGCGAAGCCGGGGCGGGTCGCTAGTGGTAAATAAAGAATTTCACGTTATACGTTTCACTTATCCTGGCTCAAGGGAAATAAAGGGAAATTAGGGAAAATCATGGAAAATCGTATAGAGAAATAAGAGAGAGATAGCTAATATGAAAGTTAGAAGAGTACATTTGTGCTCTCTATACGGCATTGCCCTGAGCCAGGTAAGCTAACGACTTGATGTGAAAAATGTTCTCCTCAAATCAGTGTTTTACTTATATACGCCCCAGCTCTGCCCGAATCGGTGTAACTTTGCTATCTTCGAGTCTGATCAGAGCCGGCGGTGAAAACCTAGTGGAAAAATACAGTCCCATACAATACTATTTATTGAGAGCTTTATAATTTATAAGAAAACCCGCTTTTTAATATAATATATAATATATAATAATAATAATATCTATGGACGCTTCACACCACGTCAATCTGATCCCGTGGTAAGTTCTCGAAGAACTTGTGTTACGGGTACCAGACAACGGAAATATATTTAATACTTGTATACTATACATATATTTAATATTTTTACTATATTATACACATATTTAATACACATCCATGACCCAGGAACACAGAAAAACTTTTTGTTCCTTCGGCGAGATTTGAACCCGCGACCCTCGGCTTGAGCACTAACACGCTCAACCAATTGAGCCACAGAGGTCGTCAACCGGAAATGTATGCAATCTAGGAATTGTCTACAAATCCTAGGAAATGTATACAATTCCGAAGCTAAAATTGTATTCGAATATCGTATTAGGAAATGTATTAAAATAATGCTTTCTCTAATCTGAAATCTCTAAAATGAGAATAATATTTTTTATTAAAGCACTCGTTGAGACAACAACGTTCAGGTGACAATCATATCGTGTAAAATTAATAATCTTCATATTATCTTACTACTGAAAGCTTCGAAAATCAACTATCAAGTAACTTTTAAAATGTATTTATCGTATTATATAAAATGGGTACATATTTATATACCCATTGATATCTCAAATGTTTTACATTTCCGAAAGCTATGTATAGATTTCCTAGGAAATGTGTCTTATACATGTCTTATATAATTTATTTTATACGTTTCCGTGCGATTTTAAGAATTACATATATTTCCTGTAACATATCTACGAAGAAAACTATTTATTCATGCAATAATAATAATTCAGTCGTCTCTGGCCTGTTGTCGCTAGAAAAATGTTTGGGAAAGGGAAAACGTAGGAAAAACAAATGTAATATAGTTGTTTATCACAGGAATGTTTGGCCAAGCCATCTAACATTGTTTTATTAAGATTGTCTTGGCTCCATGTTCAAATAACTATAGTATATAAATGGTAGGTACGTGTGCGAGTCAGACTCATACTTGGCCTGTTTTCAACCGACTTCCAAAACACAGGAGGAGGTTTACAATTCGTGTGTATGTTTTTTTTTGTGTGTATGTTACACGATTACTCCGCCGTTTGTGGATCGATTTTCAAAATTATTTTTTTGTTGTAAAGGATTGACTCCTGGATTGGTCCCATTGTCATCAAATGGTAGATCTGGTGATGGGATCCATGAGGAATTGAGAGAAATCCTCAAAATTTATAGGGACACCGATAGTGATTTTGACTTTTTTTGAAGTAACTCGAGCAAATGCTACCAAAAAGTGAAATGTTGTGCCAAGGTATACCCTGGATCCAAAATCACTGACCGGCATTTCTCAGTCTTTGAAGATATACGTTTGAAAATTTCAGCAATGTTTATAAAACTGCAAGCAAATGTCAGTATTAAATAATAATTATCATCACCACAACCATCATAATCACACCATACATCATGATAAATTATGATGATATAGGTATTTTTCATAGTATTTTACACCGATATCGATTTCTTTGAACATTCACAGCTACCAAAAAGTGAAATGTTGTGCCAAGGTATACCAGGGATCCAAAAGGGCTGAACAGCACTCCTCAATCTTTAAATATACACGTTTGAAAATTTAAGTATTGTTTATAAAACTGCAAGCAAATGTCACTATTAAATAATCATCATCACCACCACCATCATCACACCATACACCTTGATATTTTGTTGATATCTAGGTGTTTTTCATAGTTTTTTTAACACCGATATCGATTTCTTTGACCATTCACAGCTTCTAAAAGTGAAATATTGTGCCAAGGTATACCCTGGATCCAAAAGCACTGAACGGTGTCTCAGTCTTTAAAGATACACGTTTGGAAATTTCAACGTTGTTTAAAGCACTGCAAGCATATGCCACTTTTAAATAATAATCACCATCACCACCACCACCATCATCATCATAGCATACAAAATGAAAACATTATGACGATACTATTTTTATAGTATTTTACACCGATATCAATTCCTTTAAACAATTCATAGCCACCAAAAAGTAAAATATTGTGCCAAGGTATATCCTGGATCCAAAAAGGCTCAACAGCACTCCTCAGTCCTTAAAGGTACACGTTGGGAAATTCCCTATTGTTAAAAGTACTGCAAGCATAGGTCACTATTGAATAATCATCATCACCACAATCATCATCACACCATACATCAAGATATTATGTTGATATAGGTATTTCTCATAGTATTTTAAAGTGATATCGATTTCTTTGAACATTCAGAGCTACTCAAAAATAAAATGTTGTGCCAAGCTTGTATACCTTCCCACTAAAAGTGTTACATTTGGATAATGATAATAAGGATAATGATAACTATGGGATCCACGAGGAATCGAGGAAACTCTTAAAAGCAATGTTTATGATCATTATGTTTTCTAAACAATTTTTTAATTTCCCAGCAACTTTTTCTGTCAACACAATACACAAGTTTTATGAAAATTTGTCTAACAGTTCATGCAATGAATGACCAAGACAAAAGGGGATTATTTTTAACTTCCCGCTAAGAAAATCTAAGATTTTCAAAAATCGGGAAGATATTGGTTTTACCCCGTTTTGCAAAAATCTAATTCTCATCAGATCTCGACGTTCTGAGGTCACAGGAAGCTTCCCTGACTACCCCCGCGAGGGTGTCACTACAACTTCATGGAGGTGTTATATGCATAAGTGCTTAAAATTGACATTGAAAACACATGATTAAACTATAGTAGACGTTACTCGCTACTTCGTACGCGCAAAAGGAAATCTTACGGGAACCGTACATTTTGCCGCCATAAAATGTAGCTTCATATGGATGGTAGAATGGTAATTTATACGTTGTTTACGAATTGGCTTCGGGTTCGAAACCCGGTCAGATAAATATTTTTGTGATTCTTTTTATTTCTTTTCTCAATTTTATTTATTTTTAAATATTTAATCGTCCTACTAAAACTCCGAACAAAGCTCGGTCTCCCAGGTACAGTTAATAATATTATAATATCACTGAAAAGAAAAAGATAAAAAATATTAAAAAAAATATAAAAACCGACTTCCAAAGTAGGTATAAGCAATAACATTCTTAAAATCACTAAAAAGTATGAAATAATTCTTAATGTCGAAATAGTTCCATTTTAAATTCTGCTAAAATGTTACTATTTTTCTACTCAATCTTCTTATTTTTGAAGTCGGTACCAGCCCAAATAATTGTATAAATCCTTCAATAAAAAAGAACATTAATTTTAACACAACTACATCCTTATATATAAGTACAAATTAAGTATATTTTAAAGAACTCACGTTCAAATTGGCTGGTACCGACTTCAAAAATAAGAAGATAAATTTTTTCATAACATTATAAACTGCCAATAAGGTATATCTCCCTACGATATGCCTATAAGTATATATCTACTCAAAATTCGAACACGATCAAATTTTTGTCACGAGTTCGATATTTGAATTGAATATTTTAAATACAACCACAAGAGCCGAGAGTTCTCTAGTCTCCGCCAACTCTTAACAATCTATGGATAGAGTTGTCGATTCGCGTTTCTCGAGTGTTCTCAAAGCGACGAGTGTTGAAATGGGGTGAAACTTGCGAGTCTCTGTGCGCAAAATGTGTCACTTATAAGAGAAGATATGTATATTATATCTTTAGATCTCGATTGAGTATTTTAATGATAAGTCCAGTAACTATCCAAGTCTGTCCAAGAACTGTCCAATGGGCAATGGGCTCAAATCATATCTCAGTGGTCCCCTTCTCAAAATAGTAGTTTGTAGGATTCCGTTACTAAAGCGCAAAAATGTGTCCCTTTTACTGATACTTCGCTGGATATAATATATCTGTCTGTCGGTCTATATGTCTGTCAACAGGCTTTAATCAGTATTATGTATGTACTATGAATGAACAAGAAGACATGACGCAAGTGAACTAGTTCAATCGAACGAATCATTCAAGAACTACAAACGTCTACTGATAAGAGACGAATCAGCAAAATATACCAAACTACTTTATTGCATTTCCTTAACAATAATATGAATTCAGATGTAGTTTCGGCGTCTACTCTACGTACTGTAAATCCACGTTAGTAATGGCCCTCGGCAATCTATTTTATCGAAATGACAGACGATGTATAGAAAAACTCAGCGACGATTGCCGAAAGACATTGACATCGTATTCGTGCTGTACTGCGTGATAATATTATGTAAATTATAAACTGCAGAGAACTGAGGAAGACCCTTTTACTTACTAAAACACATATCCACTAGAATACTGAATTCCAGAGTTTATTCTTTGTTGGAGCTCCTTATAGAAATAATTGAACGTTTTATTGTATGAAGTTTCGCTCTGTCAAATTTACGTCATCTTGAGTTAGCCTATGATTCTATCTTGCCTATCAATATAGGCAAGATAGAATGATAGGCAAGATAGAATCATAGGCTAACTCAAGAGTTTTGAAATATTTGAATCTATCTAAATAAAAGGCAAATCTGATTGACTGATGTATCAACGGCCAGGCCAAACGCTTAAGCCTAATTATTTAGCCTAAATAAATTTGAAATTTTGCACACGTATTTCTCATATGATGTAACCCCCAAGGGAGTTAAATAGGGGGTAAAAGTTTATATGAAACTTTTTATTCCTTGGACATATTTGCATGATATTTCGTATGAATTGAGTAGAGAAAAATAATGAATTCGTATTTTAGCGTTTTCGAAAATTCAGCCACTAGGGAGGAAAATAGGGGATAAAGGTTTTAAATTATTATAAAGATATCGTTTAAAAAAGCAATTTTACGCGGACGAAGCCATGGGTAAATAGTAGTCTTCAGTTGCGATGCAGTCTTAATATGCAAACTATATCTATAACTGCAATTTAAAAAAAAAACTATAACCCAACTACGTGAATTATATAATAGTCTACGTTACCCGGGCTATTATTACGAATCATACAACTCATTTATTAAAATCGGGCCAGTAGTTTAGGGGCTGCGGTAGAACAAACGAGAGGGAGGGAGGGGTCAGGATACATACTCATCTTATTTTAAGTGACCAAACTCACAAGGGAAATATAGCCGATATTTTCCTACAGGAAGACGAGAGTTCACTTTACTTTGTAGGTAATACACATTTGTCTTTATAAAACAAATACATTTTAATACAGAAAGGTTGCAGGAAGCAATAAGTCATCCATAATAAGGTCATTTCATCGATAGCAATTAAAATCTATATCTATACATCTATACAGATAAATAAAATTGAAGTGTCTGTTTGTAACTTCAAATTAACAGCTTTTCACATAATTAATCTGAAATTATATTCGGTACTTACAATAAAATACCAATTTTTTAATTTTTTGTCTGTCCGTCTGTCTGTCTGTCTGTCGTTCTGTCTGTCTGTTTGTTCCGGCTAATCTCTGAAACGGCTGGGCCGATTTTCACGGGACTTTCACTAGCAGATAGCTGATGTTATAAGGTCTAACATAGGCTACATTTATTTTAGGGTTCCGTTTAAAAAAATAGGGTTCCGCTTTCGTTAGTTCTGCGTAAACGAAGTTGCGGGGATCAGCTAGTCTTTATATAAAGTTTGTAAGGATGGATGGTTTTTTGTGACTTTCACGCAAAAACTAAGTACTGAACTGATGTTTATATTTTGGATTAAAAGAATATGTAACTACATTTTGTTCCAAATAAGGACAGTGTTGAGTGTACGCGTGGGATACTGTATTTACGTGGGTGAAGCCGCGGGCTAAAGCTAATATCGAAAAAAATATGTTTCTCTTTCATGCATTATTATTATTTATTAGGTATTGATCCACGCTGAAACGGTTAAACTATAGAATTTGTTACAAAAACTATCTGAATTTATGATAAAAACTGTCCGAGTCTGTGATAAAACAAAGGTTTTTCTATTGTTAGTATATAAGATGTTCTAAGGGCTTAGGGTTGACACTGTCGGGTATGTTTCTCTTACCTTAACTTCACTTTTAAACTTTATTCTCGCATAACATTATTGCAGCTATGAGACTTTTTATCTCTGAAATACTATTGTTCCTTAACAGCTGCTAGACTGGTACTGTAGTTAAATACGAACGAAGTCACGATTAACAACTAGTAAAAAGTTTAGGTGCCATTTTTGTCACGTTTATCTTAAAGAACTGTTCCCAAGGGTCTAAACGTGACGACGCGACGCGACGTCGACTCAAGTGAAAAACGCCCACTACTGAACTTTAAGCGAAGAGAACATAATAGTTTTTTAGTCGTGTGTGGGTTTTTAAATGTCATGTTTTGATATTTCAAAACGTTGTAACACCGTCTTGTTTAAGTATTTGATGCAAACACTATGATATTTTCAGATCCAAAATATAATTGTGTCATTATTGGACGGTAAAAAATAATTGACATTTAAATTGGTCGCATTGTTGGGTGCTTTTGTTACTTTGTTTACGTTTATAATATTAAGTAACAGCTTCCGTGGTCAAGTGGTTAGTCTCTCGATTCGGAGTCGTGGGTTCGATTCCCATATTGGAACCACAAAAAATGTTTCCATGTCTGGTTAGGACAATGCAGAATGATCAACTGTTTGTCTGACAAGAAAGATGATCTATGCGTCGGATGGACATGTAAAAAGTCGGATCTGCGCCTGATCTCTCGTCAGTCGTGTCAGTTGTCCGTCTCACTGGGTTATTACTTATTAGAGCCAAAGGAAGAGATAGTGCTATTGTGTACTGCGCACACACTTGGGTATTATAAAAATACTCCTGCGTAACTGGTCTGGTTTTAATGTAACCGGCCACTGTCACCGAAATCGGTGTGGGGGGGAGTTATTGTTATTATTATGTAACTCTAAACAATAATATATTGTTTGAATAATATAATAAATTATTTTTAAATTTATTGCTGTACCTATGTGACATTATACATCACATATTTCAGCATCTAGGATGGCTATTTTCAACTAAGATAAAACACTATTTTACTATTAATTCAATTGTGCTTTGGCCTTTGACACATTTGACCTTGAAACTTCTTAAAAGCTCTGTGATTTAAATATTTTGGTAGATTCAACCTCAAACTGGGGCATCTTTACTATGTACCGGTTACGTAAAATGACGTTATGCCCATGTTTTTCCCAGGCAAGACACATAGATATTAATAAAAACCGAACCATACAGTCATTACCAAAAAAACCTACACGCACACGTTTTCATTATAACTTTTTTTTATATCGTCACACCATATTACATTCATTTCTTTGTAAATACACACGGATATAAATCACAAATCACTGCATCCATATCACGATTCACACATCACAATATGCTTTTGAATCGGCGGGAAAAATCCTAAACTAAAACACGTCTGCCGCCGCGGAATGTTCTAGCCAACTGAACACATTTTGCGACCTAGGGGTGTGTCTAGGGCTGCGAGCTTCGTAATTTACCATAATGTCTTTTATCTAGCCTAAAGAAGGCTTTTTAGCTAGATAGAATTGTGGAATAGTCCAACTGAAATAAGCCGGTAACTGACATGTATTTTAATCTATTTTGAGATACTTTTTATTTGGATCTTTAGAAAAGACAGTAAAACACCAATCAGATACGTTTATATCCTGTGAAACAAATCTTGTTCACGATGATTTTGTATTAACATTTTTCTTTAATTTTAGCACTCGTCACACGTTAAGTTCGGACCGCGGAAAATAGCACGCGCCATGCATGCGCCGTTCCGATCTAATTATCTACTCTTGTGTAAACAAAACGCATTTCTACGGTGAAGCCTTTTGAGACGGTCTTAATGAGCTAGATGAGTGTAATTATTTAATAATGTACAAAAATCAAAAATAAAATCTAAAAAATATTAGTGAAAGAATTTTTTCGATATCTCAAAAACTGAATTTTTTATTAATTTTTAAAGTTGGATGTTTTTAAAATCAGCGCGAGCTTGACCGCTCAACGCGTGACGTCATTTCGCCGGCTCTGACCGCCGCGGTAAGGAACTCGTGCAGTAATTTTGAAGTTTTATTGAAATTTTTGGAATTATGGTGATAAAATAACATATAGAGCCATACTTCGGCACGAATGGGCCGGCTCGACCGGAGAAATACCACGGGCTCACAGAAAACCGGCGTGAAACAGCGTTTGCGCTGTGTTTCGCCGAGTGAGTGAGTTTACCGGAGGCCCAATCCCCTACCCTATTCCCTTCCCTACCCTCCCCTATTACCCTATTCCCTCTTAAAAGGCCGGCAACGCACTTGCAGCTCTTCTGATGCTGCGAGTGTCCATGGGCGACGGAAGTTGCTTTCCATCAGGTGACCCGTTTGCTCGTTTGCCCCCTTATTTCATAAAAAAAAAAAAAAAAAAAATATAGATATAATTGTATAACACCTTTATGTATAATACAACGGTTAGCACTCCAGAAAAATACTTTTTTCATGTGCCCAACGACAAAATCTGAGAAAATTAGTTGTGTAAAGTGTTGAAAAAAGTTTGCGAAGAATATTTTAATGTGAGTACTGAGCAGGTACCTAAATAAATACGAAACATCTACCTACATTTTTTTTTGCGTTACTAAATGTTTAGTTTATAGAATATGCTCAGAATGAATTCAGTATTTTAGTGACAATGTATTTTAAACAATGGGTTTTACATAGAGAAATAAAACACGAGTCACGCAGATATGTTAGGTACCTACTTAAAAAATATATTTAATCTATTGAATGAAACTTAAAAGATGAAATAAGACAATACAAAAAACTCCCTACCTACTTTTTCCCTCGCTTATAACTATGTTTATGGTGTAGTCACTTGTTTGAGATCTCGACAAAAAACTTTATGAACAAAATGTCATAGATTGACTATTATATTTTAGTATTTTTTAACCGACATCCAAAAAAAGGAGAATATATATATATATATACATATATATATATATATATATATATATATATATATAGATCGTCTTTCTTGCCAGACTCTTATGCCCAGGCTCACGCGATCCCGTGGCCCGCCAAGGAGTACCGCCGAGTTTTTATTGAGTAGGGGCTGCGCCCATTCACCATCTTTTCGGGTGCAGCAGAGTCTCACATACTCACGGGTAGGACCGCTATCCCCTAGTGGGATGCTGAAACGCATTTTCTAGGCGAAAAAAAAACTTATGTAATAAAAAAACAACATTATGATCTCTTAAACATCACTGGGGCTGGGGGGTCTCGACACTGGGGCAATAGCTATGATAATATCATATAGCTATTACTTATGATTACTATATTAACACTTAGATTAAAATACATTTTGAAATGTGACGTCACGAAAATTAGGACCCCTCCTACCCCCTTGTCACACAATGTCACACATTGTCGACCCCCTCCCTCCCCCCTAACGTGTGACGTTATTTATGGATGGCCCCTAATTTGAAATTGGCCCTTTTAGACTTTAGTCACTAAAGTGGAAACCTGATGATGGAATCCATGAGGAATCGAGGGAACTCCTCAAAATGTATAGGTACATCTTTAAGAATTTGGCCAATGTGAAGTAAATTAAGCATATCATACCAAAAAGTAAAATTTTGTGCCAAGGGTATACCCTAGATGATAGATCCAAAAGCATTGAACAGAACAGAAAATTTAAAGAGTCTTTAAAGACACACGTTTGGAAATCGCGTAATAGGTTTTTCAAGTTACTTCAAAAGTTACTATCCGATTTCGCTTAAAATAATTTTCCTAAAGAGTTTTTAGCATGATCTATTAGCATAGAAGCTTACAAGTTTCTATCTCTTATAATTTAGAAATTCTAAGGGAGGGGGGACCAACTTACAAACCACTGGAGGCTGCTCGAAAATAGTCGACTTTGTAAAAAAGTAATGTTAAAAGAAACCTTACCTAAATTCTAAAAGACCTATTCAACGATACCCCCACAAATGGGGTAGAATGAAAAAATATTTCATCCCCTCTTCAGAGCTACCCCTAAAATATAAAATTATTATTATTTTATTATGCCAAACCTAAGATCTACACACAATCTATAACTGTACCAAATTTCATCCATCAATATTCATAATTACGGAAGTATAACAGACGGACGGACGGAGCGAGCGAAACTATAAGCGTTCCTTGTGTGCCCTAAGTGGAGCCCTAAAAATGGAAAACATTATAATTTTGAAACAAAAAATGAAAACAGACTTCCAAAGTAAAAACGCACAAAAAAGTATGAAAAAAATCTTATTTTCTAAATAATTCCCTTTTTAAATTCGGCAAAAATTTTAATTATTTCTCTCATAGACGTATACTATCTCCAGTTAAATGGTCCCATTTTTGAGATTTTTGGGGCCATTTTGACATTTGAAGTACGGTGAAAACAAGATAGCTAACATTTGAAGTATTGTGAAAACCAAGATGGCGTAACTTTTACTTGATTAAGATTTGTTCTATCAAGATAATGTACTTCATAGCCCATTTTGAGTTTGAAATTTTTGATTTCTCTACTAGATTTTCATAATTTTGAAGTTGGTTGCCAATTAAATGTGAGTTCTATAAAATATTGTTTTATCAGGATATTGTTTGGGCTGGCACAGACTTCAAAATTAAGAAGATTGAGTAGGGAAATAGTTAAAATTTTAGCCGAATTTAAAAGGAGAATTATTTTTAGAAAATAAAATTTATTTCATACTCTTTTGTGCGTTTTTACTTTGAAAGTTGGTATTAATTTTTTGTTTAAATTTAACAATTTTCCCTATTAAGTCATATTTATTATAATAATATATAAAAATGAATCGAAATGAACGAAGGTAAGTTTACAGAGCGCGTGTCAAAAACATACTGTATGCACATTGCATAGTTAGCTAGCTACGCACGGCGATGTGACGTCACAGCCATTACTCGACGGGCGCAATCAGTTTTCGCGCGTTCCCATATTGATTTGCTTATAAAAAACTCAATTTTCGTGATATCAACACAATTTTTTCACAGTTAGTCTTATTATTGCTTAAATTTTTTGTTAGGGCTGAAAAAGGGGAATAAATTTTGATTTACATCTTCCTCATTGTAAATGGCGCCGTCTAGACAACATAAAGTACGTTATGAGAAATGTACAGAGAAAAGAAATTTAAAACTACAACAGTCTTTAGTTAACCACTGAACCACAAATTTAGTAGTCCAAGAAAGCCATCACACTTATCTAACGTAATCTAAAAAAACTTCTAAAGTTAGGGAATTTTCCGGCTAGAGGCAGCCCTGTTAGCAATATAATATTGAGATGCGGTTCGAAGCTTTTGCGAATGTCACACCGACTCTAAAAAAACTTTCATTATAAAAATTGTTTTAAAATTAATCTATAAATCTAATAAATAAAACTGAAGTGTCTGTTTGTAATTTTAAATTAACAACTTTTCACTAAATGCATAATATGAAAATATATACGGTACTTACAAATATCAATTTTTGTCTGTTTGTTCCGGCTAATCTTTGAAACGGCTGGACCCATTTTCACGGGACTTTCGCTGGCAGATAGTTGTAAGGTCTAACATAGGCTACTTTATCACATGGTTCCGTTTCCGTTAGTTCTACGCAAAAGAAATGGCAGGTCGGAGGTCAAAGATGCAACACCGACGACGAGGAGTTCGTGCGCACATCTGTCACACTGTCCGAGTTGTCCAAGGAATTATTCGATACCGGCATCTAAAAGCTTCCGGAAAGGTGGAAAAAATGCGTATCTAGTGAGAGGAAGTATAGGTCGCGCAACGGTTTATGAGCGCTCAGTGAAAGTGGAGGGGATCATTCGCGCATGTGACCAATAGCAAAGAATATATATTACTAACGAACCAATAGCGTGTCGGCAGCCACGTTCGGCATGCGTTCAGCGCATCCACACCTCCCCGCCCGAGCCCGCTACCGCCAAACACACCCAAAAACTGACTTTTGCGCATACCCCCTCTACTTTTGTCGAAAGATCTTAATTCGTTGCGCGACCTGTACCAACCTATGAAAACTGTAAATTTTGGTAAATTTTTTCGATACTTTTAAATAAACGTGTCAGAGCATTATGTCTTGATCATATTTCAACCACCCAGATATCTTGTGTAGTGAATAAAGTTCAAATTTGAATCGCTATCTTAAAAAGTAATCATTCTACCGGTAATGACATACGGAGCCGAAACGTGGACACTCACCGTAGGGCTGGTTCATAAGTTTAAGGTTGCTCGGCGTGCGATGGAAAGTGCAATGTTGAGGGTATTTCTGGTGGATAAAATACATAATGACGTTATTCGCCAGAGAACTAAAGTCACCGACATTGCTCAAAGAATTAGAACGCTGAAGTGGAAGTGGGCCGGCCATGTCTGTAGACGGACAGTCGACAGACAATCGATGGAGCAGACAAATATTAGAGTGGAGACCACGCTTAGGCAAACGTAGTAGGTATAAGTAGTATAGTATATTTAACGTCCTACGGCACGATTCAATTCAATTCAATTCATTTATTCACATGAAACATGGTACAATATAGTTGTTATTACAAAAAATTTGGTTCCAAAATGTTTCGTCAATTGACATGCAAATATTAGTAAAAAAAAAAAAACAGATATGATGGACCGACGATTTGAAGAAGGTGGCTGGCAGTGGATGGATGAGAGCTGCCCAAGATGGGGATGTTTGGCGCTCATTGGGAGAGGCCTACGCTAGCTGCTGATCCCGCTAATCTGTTCCCCGTATCACATCGTACAACTTTAAGGTAAATTGAATCTGCTACGCTCCCTAGATCGATACCGAGCACCGACTGGAACAAGATGTTACTTTAAATTAGAAAGAGTTACGAAAGTACACCTGTTAAATAATTATTCGCAAATATCCATAATTCAAATATTCATAATAATTCATAAGTTTACTGCGTAAATACTAAATAGTAACATAGACTATCTAGTATCTATATTTATCTTTACTAATCATAAAAAGAATAGATTTGTTTGTTTGTTTGCATTGAATAGGCTCCGAAACTACTGGGACGATTTTGATGAAATTGGGTACGGTTATAGAGTAAGCCACGGGGATGGCCCTAAATTATTCTTTAACGCTGGAATTTACGGTTCCCGCGGGATTTACTTTTGCGCGTAAGAAGTCGCGGGAAACATGTAGAAACATTACAAAGAGGAAAGATTTATTTGTTTGTTTGCATCGGATAGTTTTCGATTCGAGCGATTTTGATAAAATTTGGCCATGAGTACTTCTTTTTATCGCGACGAAATTTACGGCTCCCGTCGCGGACAATACATAGTATATTATACTAATATAATAAAGAGGAAAAGTTTGTTTGTTTGCATTGAATAGGCTCCGAAACTGCTGGACCAATTTTAATGACATTTGGCACAGATGTAGGGTAGACCACGGGAAAGGACATAGGCTACTTTTCATCGCGGAAAATGTACGGTTTCTGGGACATTAACTTTTGCGCGCACGAAGTCGCGGACAACATCTAGTAGGTACTTTATATTCCCCCCGATGGTTGCACGCCTTGTCGTGGCGGTGGGGCTTAGTAACCGTGGACTGGTCACCCACGGTGAAGCTAAGAGGCAACCGGGGCCGGCCTGTTTGCCGCCGGCTGGCCCGAGGAGGGCGCTCCCAGCGGGCTGTACATGCCCGCAGAGGACGCGCGTGGAGGTGGGACCGCAGAAGAAGAGGAGTGCCGGTATTACGGTGCGCCGTTCTCCCTATCTTCTGCGGCCGTGGAGGGATCGCAGGGGGAGAGGCGTGATGGTATTACGGTACGCCACTCTCCCTACCCCCTGCGAGCTGGCGGGGCCGTTCCGTCGAAACGGCGTTGGTGGGGCCGCAGAGGAAGAGGCATGTCGGTATAGCGGTGCGCCGCTTGCCCTATCCTCTGCGACCGAGGTGTGGTCGGTGGCAGAACCACAGACCTGATCTGCCACCGGGTACCAGTTTATCTGGTACCCATGGCCTCCTAGTAGCAGACTCAGGGGGAGTCTGCTACAGTACTGGTGGAGGCCGAGGAGGAAGCGCACCTAATACCATCTGGTGCGCCCATCGTGGAGGGCCTTCGGGCTTTCAAGATGGAGCCGCTCGTAGGCGGCTGCCGCCGGCGGGGTCGCGGATGTGTGTATCGTTCCCGTGGCCCCGTCAGATGGCGGTGAGGAGGAAGATGGGGGGGTTTTTAGTGGGTATACCATGAGTCCCACATCACCACTTGGGTGCCCCCTGCGCCTGGGTGGTATGCGTAAAGCATTTTCCCCCCCGGAAATAAAAAAAAAAAAAAAAAGGTACTTTATATTCGTAGAAGACTACGTAAAACAGCTAGTTAGAGCCCCTAGCACACTAGCGTTTTTCGAGCGTCGCGTCGTAGTCGTGACAGCGTCCGCACAGCGTCGACGCCGCAGCGACGCTACCACGACGATAACCCTCGAAAGACGCTATATAGTGTGACGTGTGCCTTAATCGTAATTAAATTGACATTTCCACCAACTAAACATAGTATCCCGTGTGCAGAGCTGTCGAAAGCGGACTGATTAAAACTTTAAACTTCACTTCTAATGAGCTCCATTCAGAAACAAAAGCGGGTTATAACGAACACTGAATATCATTACAATTCTGGCAATAAAGTAAAAGTATTGTTATTAAATGGAAATACAAAAGCTGGGTGAAAAGCAAACTTGAGATTGCATTAATAAGCATTTCATACATTTGTTTTTATTGAAAATACTAGCTTTTGCCCGCGGCTCCGCTCGCGTAAATACATTATCCCGCTGTAACACTGTACTTTTTCGGGATAAAAAATACCCTATAGTCGTACAAGGACCTTTTGGCACGTGGACAAAATCAGTACTAACATCGCCGTCTTGTAAAATTTCACTTTTAGTAATAAGTATTATTCTTATTTGCGACACTCACGCCCCCATCCAAGTGCCAAAAGATCCTTGTACGACTGTATGTCCTTTCCCGGGTTCCAAAGTATGTCTATACCAAATTTCATAAAAATCGGTTCAGCGGTTAAAGCGTGAAGAGGTAACAGACATACAGACACAGTTTCGAATGTATACTCGTTATATTACATGTATTAATATTAGTATAGATTTTTAAATGAGAGGATGAGGTAGGTACTGGGTACCTGTCACACCTAATTGTAGCTCAATCTAAGGGTATGTTCACACCGAACCGAAACGAAACGTTACGCGACAGCGCTGCTAGATAGCTGTTCTAAATCTAACTTCATTCAGAGATTTGGAGGAAAAAATCAATCTAGCTAGGTCTTATCCCTGGAAAACTGTGCATTTTAAGCTACATAATCATAGGCGTAGCTAGGGGGGGGGCAAGGGTGGGCAACGCCCACCCTAGGAACTTCTTTGCCCACCCTAGACCCTAGACAGTATTAATAAATAAATAAATAAATAAATAAAATAAAAAGTCTTTATTTCAGGCATATAGGTACCCATAGTAATTAAAATTAAAATAGTAATAAAAATAGTCAAATTACAAATAATACTAACTGTCGACACTGTATAGGGGTGCCCAGTCATCATTACATTGGCTATTGGGTCATTTTTTATTCTGGTCCATGTGGACAGAGATCCACTGCTTATACATTGGGTTATTGTAGTAGTCCACCGAGACAGCCGCGAGTATCTCATTGCGAGAATGGCGCAGTCTATGCCAGAATGCAGCAACTCGAGATCTCATAATGGCAAAGAAGTCAGGAACCCCCGCCTCCGCGAACATTCCAGAGGCACTGCAGCTCCGCGGGAGCCGCATAAGAGCCCGGTATGCATCATTATACTGTACTCTTATACGACTCATAGACTTCTGCTTGAATGTTATCCACAGCTGGCACGTGTACATGCTCAAGCAATATGCCTTAAACAGCGTGTTTTTTACATCCTTGCTGCAGTTCGCAAAACGTCGAGCGAGCATGTTACCTCTGACAGCAAGGGCCCTGCGTTCGCGTTCAATGTCACTGTCATCCTGCAGCCGCTCTGTCAACAAATGGCCGAGATACCTAAACTGCTTAACGACACCAATCTCACATCCATTTAAATACACCTTGGGTACCACATCCGGACCCCGCCCAGACGCGAACACCATGACTTCGGTTTTGGAGACATTATACTTCAGCCCATGAGCATTCGCATATTGCTCACAGATGGAAATCAGTCTCCTCAACCCCCTGACAGAGGGACTGAGGAGCACCATATCGTCTGCATAGCTCAGGTTATTCACACAAACGTTCCCTATGTGGCAGCCGATTCTGGTGCTCCTCAGCTCCTCAATCAAGCCGTTCACATACAAATTGAAGAGGTCCGGAGAGGTCACCCCCCCCTGGCGAACTCCACACTCTAGTCTATATACACTAGAGGTCGCGTCACCCTATTTAACAAAATTGGTTTGGCGTCCATACCAGAATCCCAGCAGATCAACCACTCGCCTAGGCACCTGTGACTTGAGCAACTTATTCCACAGAATGTTATAATTGACCAAGTCAAAGGCGCGGCTAAGGTTTAGAAAGCACGCGTAAACAGAGGTCTTGCGCGTTTTGTAGTGACATATTGTGCTTTTTAGACTGGCTATAGCGGCGTCCGTCGAGAGTCCGGCCCGGAAGCCAAACTGCGCGTCGTCAATTTTAATGTATTTAAGCAGTTCAGGCTGCAAAAGTCTTTCCAATATTTTACCTACTATTGTACCTAAAGATATGGGACGATAGTTCGATGCAGAGCTAAGGTTACCCGTTTTATTTTTAACGATAGGAATAACTACTGTCCTCATTAGCTCCTCAGGTAAGTACGAGTATTTAACACAAAGATTAAACAGACGATTTAAATGTATTTTAATTTTATTGCTGGCCCACAATATGTGCTCGATACTAAGTCCGTCGTGCCCCGGCGATTTACCACGTGTCATACTCACTATGACCTTTGAGATATCCTCCAATGTAAATTCTACGTTATTATTATTAGGACAGAGCTCAGTATCGGGCACATATTGCGCGTCCAGAGGGCTCACCTTAAATTTACGTGCAAATAACTCTGCTATCTCGGACTGCTGCTGGCAACCCTCCACCGATACAGGTAAGTTTTGTTTATAGTTAAGTTTCTTAGTGGCATTCCAAAATTTCACAAAATTTTTATTCTTTCTATGTAAAGCTAAGATGTTCATTTTAATACTTTCTTCATTTTTCTGACACCATTTAAGTTTGTTTTTGAAAGTTTTACGGCTATTGCACATGTTTTCATATTCTGTACCGCTGGAGGGCTTGCCTGCTATCATCCAGCACTTAAAATGTAGCCTAGCTGTCTCGTGACTATCTCTGACGTGGTAGTTCCAGCCCGGTATTTTCTTTTTACGCCCCTGTTCACATGAACCAGAACTTACAATTGCTGCGTTTTGTAAAACATCTATAATATGCCTATAGTACTGATCTATACTATTATAGTGACTTTTTACATGATCACAGTTTAAAATATCCTTACAATCACACGAAAAATAATTAGTAAATGAATCCAAATTATTATAGCAAAATTCCCCGTATACATTAATTTGACTAGAATTTCTCTCGCCCCATCTTACATACTTCAAGGCGTCCAGTTTGTAAGAAGAGGTTGGACTTGTCGCGGTTAATGAAATGTCACATATTATATTTAACGGGTAGTGGTCGGAACAGAAGACATCATGGGTGACATTGGCGTCAACCACTGTATTCCACGCGGCTTTAGTTGTTATACAGTGGTCCAAAAATCTTCTACTACCAGTCGCCTCGCATACAAAAGTGTAGGTATCCGACTGCATACCGAGTATATTAAGGTCCGCCCACTCCCACAACATTTCGTCACAGAATTTAACTAGCTGCTTACCAAATCTTGTACCGGGATGTGCATTGAAGTCCCCCATGACATAGGCTACCTGAACTTCAGACTCATCTATAATAGCACTAACCTCCGCTAAGCATTGTGTAAATTCTTCAATATTGCTACTATTGTCAATAGGCATGTAAACATTTACCAGCAAGAACGAGCCCGTATTCACAAACACTCGAATAGCCTGGATTCTTTTGCTTACACAATCTACAGGAACATTAATAAATTACTAACTTAAATAACCCCCCCCCCCCGCGCGCCACGCACGGCTGCCCCCCCTAGACAAAATTCCTAGCTACGCCAATGTACATAATATGTTTTTTATTCAATCCGATTGGCAGCTTGATATGCGTATGTATGTATATTTTTGGTTTGTTCGAAAATTCGGAATTTGGTCGGTTAGGTTAGGAGATTAAGATATTTCCTTTTAACTTTTTTAAATTTATTATAACTCCGATCAAAGCTCGTTTACCCAAGTACCTACTAGTTATTAATCTGAGGGGATGGACCGGAAAGAAGCCAAAATCATTGGATTTAGCTCGCTAAATCCAACCTGATGATTTCGACTTCTTGGGCGAGCCCAATGCCTTGCCTGCTGAAATTAGGAAAATTCTGAAAGCTCTTCATATCAGCCTTAATCGTGAGATGCTAAAATATCGCCATAGAAATAAGAAGCTCATAATAATATCAACATCTTCGTCGTCACCTTCAACTACATTGACATTGCAAATTACGGCGGAGTAGGTCAGGCCGTGTCAACAGCGCCCGACGCCCGTTACGCAATCGCTGGATTTGGGCTCATTAGCTGTGGGTTCTGAGTCACATCATTATTGTCTAGTACCAGGGTAATATGGCTGTGCAGAATGCATTTTTAGAGTTCCGTAGAAGATACTACAATAAACCCTTATAGATTCGCTCTGTCCGTCCGTCCGTCTTAATGTCTATAATGATATTTCTTAAAATATATTTACCTAACAAAAACACAAGATTCCGACGAAATGTGCTTAAGTTGAATAAACTTAATGAGTGATTCGATTAGCCTAGCCGTTGGAACATATAATTTTGTGTCAGATAGGCACACAACATACCTAATTTTATCATGTTTTTGTCAGGTAGGCACACGAAATACCTAATTCTGAGACGTTTTCTGTCAGGTAGGCACACAATATACCTGATTTTATCATGTTTTTGTCAGGTAGGCACACGAAATACCCAATTCTGAGATGTTTTCTGTCAGGTAGGCACACAATATACCTAATTCTAAGATGTTTTCCGGCATATCGCAGTATTTATTAGATAATTATTGCAACAAAATACGAACGCACCCGATATAGGTTTTCGCGACGCACTGGCAAATTCAATCATTAAGATGCGATCGATTCGTCACTTCATTGCTTATTTATGTCACGACGAGTAAACAGTATCGAGCTTTATTTTTATCAATTATTATCAACATACCCGTACCTATTAAAAATATTGATCCACATTATTTTAGAAATCGACCCATAACTCATAAGCATAAATTCACTATTAAAATGTAGGATTAATTAACAGATACAGAAAATCCTACTAGGTTATAGGTATTATAAATGTGACAGTTCGTGAGGATGGATGGATGTTTGTTACTCTTTCACGTTGAACGAATTTTGATGAAAATTATTATAGAGTATCCAAAACTTAAACTACCACAGTTGATTCTACTCTATACACATGGGCTATATTTTATTAATTAAGGACAGTGTTTCTGTGGGATACTGAATTTAAGCAGGCGTAGCCACGGGCAAAAGCTAGTTTGACGATATTTTGTTCCGGTTCTAAAGAACAAAGTAAAAAAAAAAATGTTACTATAATTTAAAGGTAATTATATTAAATTAATGTGGTAACCACCTTAGGTTAACACTATACTATGAACACAACTTCAGGAAAATTTATTACAAGACTTCTGAATAATATATGCATCATCTGTCAAGTAAAAGCTCAAACTATTTCTTCTTACAAGTTTTACGAAGTTTCTCTACTCGTTAAAGAGATGGCGCTATTTCACATAATAATTTTTGAAGTCTCGTAGTGAAATAACAAAACAATTAGTTAATTATGTTTTGATTACATAATAATAAAATGTATTATATTAATATCTACACACAATAAAAAAATTAACAAAAGTTCATACATTTTTTTAGAAATAGGATATTGTGAGCCATAACTTCATGTAGTTTGACGACCACCTGCTAGATGGCGTAAGGTGTTCCATATTTGTTACGCCTCACACCACATTAGAATGGTTTAAAATTGAATGAACATTGACCACCCTCATCTCCCCTCTGCATCAGCTCGTGTTACGTAACCGGTGAATGGAAATTGTCACAAGTGCTTCCTCGTCGATACTTCCGTGTAGCATTTTTGCGCCTTCTAGAGGCATTACGGGAGATTCTGTTTTATAGAAAAATTAAGCGATATTCGGGAGTATTTCCACTTGCTTACTTTACGTTTAATGTCAGAGGCAAAGCTATCCGACACTTTCAGAGACAAATGTTTACAAAGGACTTCAAATAATTATTATTTAATAATTATGAAAATATTTAGTTAATAATAAACCCTTAATAAAAAATGTAGGTAAATAATAAATTGGTAAGTAGTTTTGACGACCTCTGTGGCTCAGTAGTTAGCGCGTTGGCGCTTAAACCGCAGGTTGCGGGTTCGAATCCCGCCGAAAGACCAAAAAGGGTTTCTGTATTTCTGTGTCATAGATGTGTATTACATAAGTGTATAAAATATGACAGAAAAATTAAATATGTGTATATACTATGATAAAGTATTAATATATTTCCGTTGCATGTACACAGGTACATGCAACGGAAATATATTTAAGAACTTGTGTTAAGTTCTTCGGATACTTAGCACGGGGCCAGATGGACGTTGTGTGAAACGTTTATAGATGTTATTATTATTATTATTAGTAACTAGCTGTTGCCCGTGGCTCCGCCCGCGTAAATATAGTTTTATCGCGGTCGCGGATATGTGCCTGATGCAAAAAATAGATAAAACAATCCTTGATGCGAATTATATATCATGCTAAAATTTCAGCTCGATCGGTGCAGAACTTTTTGAGTTTTTGAAGCGTATACAAACCAACATAACATTTTTATATACATATATAGACTTAATTAGACTATAGCAATTCGTGTATGCAGTATGTTTTTTATGATAATACTAGCAGCTGTTGCCCGCGGCTCCGCTCGTATAAATGTAGTATCCCTCGGGAAAACTGTATTTTTTTCGGAATAAAAAGTAGCCTACGTTTTAATCCAGAGCTTAAAGTACTACCATATAAAATTTTATCAAAATCCATTCAGTAGTATTTGCGTGAAAGAGTAACAAAAGTGTGGATGGCTGGATGGATGAATGATGCATCCAGCCATCCACACAAACTTTTACACAAAGTCATATTGTTACGTTAGCTACACCAACACGTGTATACATTGAAAATTAGATTGAATTATACCTAGGGCCTACCCAAAGCTATGGGTAATTAATTAAAAAGCATATAAGCCTTGCTGAACTTGACAACTAAGTTAAAGTTAAAATATTTAAAAACTAGATATTTCCTGCGACTTCGTACGTGCAAAAAGTAATCCTGCGTAAACCGGACACTTTGCCGCGATGAAAAGTAACCTATGTCCATCCCCGTGGTCTACTCTAGGTATATCTGTGTCAAATTTCATCAAAATTAGTCTAATAGTTTTCCGAAACTACTAGACTGATTTTGATGAAATTTAGGCTCCGATCTGCAGCAAATAAACAAACGAACATACAAATAAATATTTCCTCTTTATAACATTAGTATAGAAAATAGCGTAGTGTAGGTAGTCCTACAAGTCATTAAGTTAAAACTTAGTTTGGTCCATGGTATAAATAACATAGTAAGTAGTAATATAATTAATAGTATAAATAAAAGGTATTACGAGAGCTTAGAACAGTCAATCTGTAGTGACCTATTTTCTAGATAAACGTCTGCCTAAGTTTCAGACAATATCGTAAATCACAGATCTAGGCTGTCTCGGAGATAGACGGAGAATCACCTAGATTTTATCTGAGGCCTGTAATATGTTGTCATTGTCTTTTCAACCACAGGGTAGTTGATACTTTTATTTGTTATTTTAATTCTTATATTGTTTAATTAACATGACCGATATGTATTTTTTATAACGATCCTTAAAAAAAAGAAAAAGAAAACCACAGAGTATCTAAGAGTAAAACTGAACACCTTAGGCCTCCTCTAATGTGTACCCCAGTGCCCTTACTTTACAACTGAACCCGTAAAATGGTACTTACAAGTACCAGATGATTACAATATAACTAGCGAGATAAACTGTCGTTTGACTAGTTAATAGAATCAGGCGTTACTTTGTGGAAATCCATAGCATACACTTTAGTTATATCTAGCAAAAAATCTTGCGAAAAAATACCTCAACCTGCAAGCAAATGTATGAGTGCGAGTGCTTACGTGGAAGAGTCACGCTTCGATACGAACGAGCCGGCTCGACTGAGTAAATATCACGGCCTCACAGAAAGTCGGCGTGAAATAACGCTTTCGTTGTGTTTCGCTGAGTGAGTGAAATTACCAGAGGGCTAAGGGGGAGATTTTAAAGACCAGGAACGCAACCAGAGAAGTAACAGGTTTAACTCCTTTGCTAGTGTCTATGGGCGGTGGAAATCGCTTATCATCAAGCGATCAGTCTGCTAATTTCTTGGTCCATTAAAAAAAAAACTTGAGAAGTGTCAAGGGACACCCGGATGGAACGAAGTTTATTCATTATGTATACTATTGATGATATATCATGATGTCATAATGATATAAATTACCAAAGTTATATATTATGTATTTTTAATTATAATATAGGTATAACTATATTATAATACATAATATAAGATATATTATTATGTCAGGGATACTCATCCCAACTTACCTGTCCGGTAGTTGTGGTATAGTATACGGGTATGCGACCCCGGCTCCCTAGCTATTACCGTCCTATCCCGTGCCCTCCTGGGCGGTAATATCCTACATTCCTATTTCCCACTCTAACTTACCAATCTTCCTTTCCACACCACCTATCCTTCCCTTTCCCTATTCCTACCCTCTCCACCAATCCGTGGGAACGCAATGGATAATCATAAAAATAATTTAATTAACCAAAATGGCGGCGATGCGGTTCGCCACCCATCACGTCTCGTTCTCGCGGTGGCGAAAAGTGGCCCATGGAGAGCCGCTTCGCTACGTTGAATGTAAGAGGAGGAATGGATGGTATGAATGAAAGTGGACGAAGCGAAACAAGTATGTAAGGATCGTAGCAAGTGGAAAGAAGTGGTCTCTGCCTACCCCTACGGGAAAGAGGCGGTCTCTGCCTACCCCTATGGGAAAGAGGCGTGATTATATGATGAATGATGAATATAATAGTATATATAGTTATAACTTGCTTTCTATGAGAGAGAGAGAGAGTGACAGAGAAATACGCGCACGCCGCACGGCTTACAACTATAGCAAAAAGTGTCGTTACAACTTTTGGTCTAATTTTTTCTTTCGGTCTAACTTTTGGTCTAGCCCCCTTTCGCAACGTGCGATAAGGAACTTCGTTCCAAAAATCGTACCTTTTCTGACGCTGGCCCGGTGGCGCGGCGAGTTGGCGGGCGTGCTGTCGCCGCTGTGGTCGGCGCCGTCCGTGCCGCTGCTGTCCGGGGCCAGCGACAGCACCGTGCCGGCCGGACACCGCTCCTTGCTGCGGCTGCGCTGCCATCGCGTCTGGGGACAGAGAATGATCAACATTGTGACGTATTAGATCCTTATTACTACAATATAATCCGTGGTATGAAATAAAGGCGGCAACCCAGTGCGAGCAGGGTCCGAGGGGCAACACTGCCATTGCAGCCGGCATTGCAATAGCGGACACCGCGAGCGTTGGACGTCGGAATGCAAAAAGTGTATTTTATTCAAGCAAGACATTATAGTATAATTACAAGTACACCACAAACATCATCTTCTTATTATCATTACTATAATTATTATCATATTGAGAGTAAAAGGAAGAGAGTGCTCTTGAGTATTGCTAACACACTTGGGTACTGTAAAATTACTCCGTAACTGGCCTGGATTCAATAAAACCAGCCGAAATCGGTGTGGGGAGTTATTATTATCATTATGAATGAATTAATGAATGAAGTATTCTTTATTGTGCACACACATTATCATCATCATCAATAGGGGATCAGACTACATCTGAAATATTTGGTTTCATTAATATATTCAGAAATATTGAGGCATTACTACTTGGTAAATGTAAAAAAATATATTATTTTATGTGTAGTTTACTAATAAAATACGTTTTAAAAGTACCAAAAATTTTTTTTTTGCGAAATTGGTAAACAAAACCTAAATCATTAGTTTACTCACATCATATACAAAAACATTATATGGTAAGTATGAACTTAAACGCACAAATATGGGAGATATTTACAAATATATTCCGGCGGCCATATTATACTTCATATACTACTTCATACACTATAACCTACAAGTGACGTCATTTGTAGGTCGACTTTAGTATGGAGCGTTTTTAGGAGGCTCGCGAAATTTTTTATACAAATCGCTGTACCTTTGAAAATATTGACTTTTGATATACGGTTTCTTCTGAGACGTTACTCATATTTAAGAGTACTATTCATTTATACAATAAAAAAAAATAGTCCGATTGCCTATTGTCTTTGTTTCTACTCATCTTCTATTTCTTGTTTGAATATATTGAATAGGCTCTGAAAGACTGGACCAATTCTGATTAAATAATCTGACGAAATAGAATAGACCACAAGGAAGGACAAAGGCAACTTGTTATGATTTTCCACCAACAATTTACTTTGCGTGCTTGAAGTCGCAGGCATCATCTAGTCTATAATAATATTATGAAAGTATTGAAAAGTGAGGACTTAGGATTTAAATCTTCATGATGTTTTGATTCCTAATTCACTTCACTAGAAATTCGGCCTCTGACCTATTGGTAAATTGAAATTCTTTGTTATTCATATACATGTTAAATTTACATTTCGTTCGCAAGTCTAAAGTTGTAAATGAGAAAATTTTAACAAAGTACAGTAACAGAATAATTAACGTGCGTAGGTTTAAAATTCTTATCTGTAGTATCTTCAGAGTTCAGACAAAGTAAACAGGACTTGAACAAAAGGCTTTTATATTTTTTTAAAACGGCCCTTTTGCTCCAAAAGAGACCTCCAAGAGCTCCAAGAGTTTAACAAATGACACAAGATAAAAGAAACCCTTTAAGTTTAAAATAGAAGAACTGCTTAATTGTGACAATGAAAACGTTAGAACTTTGTATTTAAATTGAATTACTTAAATTACGAAAGGTGCTTGTTTAGTTCAAAATTTTAAAATTTCATCCTAAGCTGAGTTTATTCAAATAACCTTTTATTTCGTTACATTTAGGTATTACATTATTCTACATACTAATATAATATTTAAATTAAAAAATATATTATGTTCCAATGTTACTTATTTTTAGTAGGTACTTAAAATTTGATGCGCACTGTGTGCTGAGTGCTATTTTTATGCCTGCTCGCCGTGAAGAAGTAATTACAATTGTATGACATCGATAATGTCCCTAGTGCACAGAACACTATTACTCGCGGAGCCCTAGTGGCAAACAATAATTGTAACTAATTCGATACCATACAATTCTTAGTTGAGTTCTTCACGGCGAGTATTCGTTTGTCAAAGTAGAGTAGGTTAATTCTTTAGTTTTAATTTTCACTGATAACTTGTAGCTAACAGCTACACTACGTAGCTATCGGCTACGCTACGTAGCTAGCAGTGTTGTAGCGTAGCTAGCAGCTGCGTCGCGATGCTGAATTCTACTCAGCGTAGCTAGCAGTAACGTAGCGTAGCTAGCAGCGATAACGACTGCTAAGCAGCAGCTACGTGGCATAGCTAGCAGTAACGTAGCGTAGCTAGCAGTAACGTAGCGTAGCTAACAGCTGCGTCGCGATGCTGGATTCTACTCAGCGTAGCTAGCAGCTGCGTCGCGATAACGACTGCTACGTAGCGATGCTATCAGCTACGCTGCGTAGTTGGCAGCTACGTGGCATAGCAAGCAGTAACGTAGCGTAGCTAACAGCTGCGTAGCAATGCTGGCTTCTATTTAGCGAACTAGCAGCTGCGTAGCGAAGCTGACTGCTTCGTAGTGAAGCTTGATAGCTTCACTACGTAGCAGTCGTCTCGTAGCGTAGCGTCTCTAGCAGCTGCATCGCGATAATGGCAGCTACGTAGCGTAGCTAGCAGCTACCCTGCGTAGTTGGCAGTAGCATAAAGTAGCTGGCAGCAACGACAATTGCTGTTGTAGTGTTCCGCCTGTATAATAAAAATATTATGTGACATGCGACGAGTAATATTATGATGTAATAAATTCCATTTCATTTCGCTCGCTCGCTCGCAGTTAAAATTGCATTTCGCTGCACATAACACTTTGTCATGTTATAATTAATTTGGAATTAAGCTGAATATTGATGAAACATACTTGATTCTCGAAAGGGTTATCTTAATTTAATTTCAAGCTAAGAGTTAAGACTTAATCAATGCCTATAGATTACAGAGTTACATTCTATGTAATCTTATTTAATACATCATGTGTTATCATTACTATAACTTTATTTGTTAGCATAACTATTTTATAGATAGTAAAATAGTAAGTAATGCTAACACTATAAGTACCTTCTAATATAATATTTTTAACATTCTTGTGGTGGTTTTCATTAGAAAATATATTATCTGAATCTCACGGCGACGCTTCAAGACGATCAACGTTCAAAATTACATTGAATACTGCACGGCGTTCTCTGTGTGGTTTAATCATCTAACAGAACTAAAATTGCGGTCAACGGCTGTGGTGAAATGTTAAATATTGTCGCTGCTACTTCCAAGTAGGCTGTAGGTACCTATATACTTTCTAACTACATTTACAATAGATGTCATGAAGCTGTCTACATCATATCTTTATTCTTTTTATATTGCAAGGTTTCTAATTTATAATTGCACGAAATTCGTATGTTAGTGAAACGTATATACCATCAAATTGCTAAAGAAGTGCTTCGTGGTGTGACCGTGGACAGAAGCATATGTGATACTTGTGCACTATGTACTACACAGTGGCGAAGGCTGCTTCTCCTTCATAGGGAAGCCGGAGCCTGTATAATAGGTAGGGATTTCTATGAAGGTTTGCAAAAGGTAAGTGACAAGGGAAGCCGATAGGAATGGAGTTATAGGAACCCTTCGCCACTGGTACTACACTATGTACTATGGCACTATGTTACACTATACATTATACCTTGAGGTTCGTGAAGAAGTGCTTCGTCGTGTGTACCACGGAGAGCGGCGCGTGGTGGTGCGCAGAGCGCGCGCGTGGGGGGGACGGCTGCGGCGCCGAGCATGACAGCTCCGACGCCGACTTCGACAGCCGCCCGCTTAGCGCCTCCGACCGCTCTGGAATAACAATGTTTACGATGAAACATCATATTTTAAAAAATCTAGCTACTTAACTAGGCACTTGAAACGCCTCTGGTGTTACGGATGTCTAACTACACATGGTCTATAATCGTTTAACTTTGAGGAGATCTTTGTTCGCCGGGGCGACTTACTAGTAATTGTAGTGCCATAACTCTTAGAAACCATCTAGTTATTAGTAGACACTACAGGGGTAAGTACTCATAAAATAAAATGTAAGTCTTCCACATATATTCGCGACGCGGAAAAAAATCATGACGCGAACCTCATGATACAGGGGTTCTATTACCATTCAGATCATAACAGCTTTGGTATGACAAACTTACTGTGATTAGTGCCAGACTGCCAATTCAAAATTCATGATAGATTTAATGTGACATACTTATTACCATCAGTGCCAGTAGTAGCCATGTAAAAAAAGCTGTCAAATAAAGTTATCCGAAAGACGTGGCAGTCTTACAAATATTTGATAAAGAAAATAATAGGTATGGTTTTTATAGCACGTAATAATCACATTTAGTTCTAAGCTATTAGAAGTTTTGGAAAGTTATATATTGCCAAATGTCAACATTATTAATAGCTCAGTACGTTAGGTTTAATATCGTTCCGACACTCAGAACCATTTGTATTCTGCACGTTTGTGGACACTAACTTTAACCCACAGAATTACTGAAAAATCCAGAAACCGTCAACACGCTTGAAAGTGAGGCCGTCACAACCACTCCAAATTGGAATGGTTATCGACACATAATATGTTGCCACAGAGTAACGGAATATTTTACCCAACTTTTTTTCAATTAATTTTTATTGAATACCTAATTGTCGTAATATAACACCGCGATTTGTTTTGTAAGTGTAAAGAGTAAAAATTAATAACCTAACCAAGAGCATGTCAGGACATGTCTAAGGAGGGTTCCGTAACTATAAACGCGTAATATGCTTTTTTTTTAATTACTCCAAAAGTTACTGTCCGATTTGGTTCATAATAGTTTTCCTAAAGAGTTTTTAGCATGATCTATCAGCATGGAAATTTGCAAGTTTCTATCTCCTTTAGTTTAAAAATGCTAGGGGGGGGACCAACTTACAAACTACTTTGGAGGCCGATTACTCTAAAATGGTCAACTTTATAAAAAAGTAACGTATGAAACCTTGCCTTTATTTTAAAAGACCTATTCTACGATACCCCACACGATGGGGTAGAGTGAAAAAATATTTTTCATCCCCACTTCACATGTATGGAGAGCCACCCTTAAAATATAAAATTTTTATTTTTTTATGATCCCGAAACCGTGATCTATACACAATCTATAACTGCACCAAATTTCATCAATTTATATTCATAATTACAGGAGCTAGAGGCGCGGACAGACAGACAGACAGACAGACAGACAGACAGACAGACAGACAGACAGACAGACAGACAGACGGACAGAGCGAAACTATAAGGGTTCCTTAAGTATTACGGAACCCTAAAAAGTGCGGGCGGGGCGGTATTTCGACATGGTTTTGGACTCAGTGCGCTGCATACAAATGTGATCGAACACTCATTCTGTATTTTTCTGTATTCTGAGCTTTAACCACAAACAAAATTTAAAGAATCAAGTACATGTTAAGCAGTGAACGAACGGTCAGACGCTCACAGTACCGCTAGCAGCGTACTTATGTAGTAGATCATTTGCCCAAAATATCCGTAATTGATTTTTAACGACCTTATATAAGGTTTAGTACTAGTACAAATGTAATAAGAGAGATTACTTATATCATCGCTTGATGGAATGTACCAGGAACAGTGATCTAAGAAATCGACTGGTTACTACATTTAGCATAAATTTATGCTCTACATAGCATTCTAGCCGAACCAGACTTTGATGCGGCTAGTATGCTGGTAGCTTTCGATGTTAGAAGATAGTGTTTATTACTAGTTTTATTTAGTAAGTAATTATGTAAGCTCGTTGTTTTTTTTTTTTTTAAATATAAATTTTGTATTAACTGTTAAAAGTACAATAGAGTTGGCATAGTCATTTCATATACTAAAACCCTTAAAATAAAGATATAAAAAAAAACAATTACGGAAATTTTGGGTATATGATGTACCTTCTGCATATTATAAAGACGTTAAGACTCAAAGCAAAAAAGTCATCTACGTATGAGAGAATCTCCGCTCAACGCAAACTCGCCCATATATAGGAAGGTATTTTTTTTTTTTTCGAATATTCCATTTATTTTTCTGCCTAAACGTCTATACATAAGCAGTAGATTATTTGCCCAAAATATCCGTAATTGATTTTAAACAACCTTACATAGTATATACCTAACACTAGGTAAATAAGTAAATATGGCAGTTGAACTAACTATTGTTGTTGAATAAAAATATTTGAAACGTTTTAATAACAACACGCCAACAGTAACACAATAACAGTAACTTATCAATTTAATAACTCAAACAATTGGGCTGACGCTCGCTCTTCACGCAACGTCGCATGCACTCAATAGGGTATTTGCCTGTATTTTTTTATTAAATGAATAGTGCTCTGAAAAAAGACACACATACAAATGGAATAGTATGCTAAAAATCAACATTCTCAAAGAAATTACTGATTGCTTGAGCACTTTTGTGAGGTGTAAAAATTGTGTAGGCGTTTTAATAGATAGTTGGTATTCCAACTTCAGTTTCAAAAACCTGACTTTCTGGATTTTCAAAATCTCGATTCAGTAAGTTACGTGCAATACACAGTCGCCTTTAAACCTGTACCACATTTTGATCTTATTACTAAGACAATAAATTCCAAAAGTGGTACACCTGTATGTCGTCGACCGTCTTAGAGCATTTTGATTTTCTAAGTTGACTGTAAATTTACTTATTTTACCAGTAAATTACGCGGAAACATGAACTCGGTCATAGCTATGATTTATTTGCCAATAAATTGAGCATTTTAATCAGTTTTATCATACTTCAAGTCCATAACATATTTTAATACTAGCTGTTGCCCGCGGCTCCGCCCGCGTAAATACAGTATCCCTCGGGAACACTGTACTTTTTCGGGATAATAATAATAACTCCCACGCCGATCTCGGTGACGGTGGCCGGTTTCATTGAAACCAGGAAAGTTACGCAGGAGTGATTTTATAGTGCCCAAGTGTGTGCGCAGTACACAAGAGCACTCTCTCTTTCTTTTACTCTTGTAACCCAGTGGGACGGATGACCGACACGACTGGCGAGAGATCAGGCGCAGGACCGACTTTTTACATGCCCATCCGACGCATGGATCATCTTTCTTGTCAGACAGTCAGGTGATCAGCCTGCATTGTCCTAACCAAACTGGGAAAAAACTTTTTTTTGTTGTTCCCATCTGGGAATCGAACCCACGACCTCCGAGTCGAGAGCCAATTCTCGAACCACTTGACCACAGAGGCTGTTTTCGGGATAAAAAGTGGCTGAATCACACTCCTAAAATCGGTCACTACAACAGACGCTCTCTCCTAAATCTCGAATATAGAGGGTAGCAGTAGGCCCAATTACTTGCCTGGCCTGTCTGGCCAGCCTAATCTGGCTTGCCGAGTCCAATTTGGCCCGTCCGACCTACCCAATTTGGTCTGTAGCCTGTAAGGTCTAATTTCACAGCTTTGACAGTGCGTAGCTTGACCTAATTGAATACGGGCCAAATTTTCATTGAAAGTCCAACTGCGATATTTTTTCTTTTATACCACTTGTCGCTCTATGAATCGTTGTACCTACACTTGTACACACAAACTAAGTACATAATGAAAAACTGAAAATAAAAAAACGAGCACTTAGATGTCCGGTGGTCTAGAATTCTATAATATATTATTGAATGAATACTATTGAAGAAAATAAAATATAATCTATTAATGGAACGTAACAACTAAACAGTCAAGAGCCATTGAAAAATTAGATTGGCTGTCGAATAATAAATCCCGACTGTCCATTCATTCAATAGTATTCATTCATTAATATATTATAGAATTCTAGACCACCGGACATCTAAGTGCTTGTTTTTCTCTTTTCAGTTTTTCATTATGTATTACTTAATTTGGTTCACTTTTTACGCAGTAATTTTTTTATTTTATACTTTTTTGTTATGAGTACCTAAATAGCTATTTACCAGACTGAATTTCCTATCAGCATCAGGGGCCGTATTACGATATTTTAAGAAACCTGGCAGTTTCCAGGCAATTCAATATACGGCCCTAAAGTGCCTGGTTCTTTTTTCGTATTACAACGACATTTCACTCTGACTGGATTCATCCTAGTTTGGTTCTCGCTGGCTGGTATACGAGCGTGAAAGTGACGTACGGAAACGTCAAATTCAACTCAAATTTGACAGTTTGTTTTTTTATGGCATGCTCTTAGTAGGCACAGAGTTAATAAATAACGGAAAACTTGTACTGCCGGAATGATTATTATTTATTAAAATAATATTATTTAAAATAATGCGATATTTAGATGATGTATTTAATGCGATATGGGACATTATTTGGAACGGTATTTTAAAAGTAATGTATTTTTAACTATAAATAGAATATGTATATAGTATATAGGTATTATATAGTATCCCTCGGGAACACTGTATTTTTTTCGGGATGAACTACTTTTTAAATATTTTTTATAGGCTACTGCCTATATTTTAATCCAGAGCCTAAATTATTACCATACCAAATTTCATCAAAATCCGTTCAGTAGTTTTTGCGTGAAAGAGTTACAAACATCCATCCATCCATACATCCATCCTCACAAACTTTCACATTTATAATATTAGTAGGATGGTGAATTGCTTGGTGATTTTAGTTCTTCTCGTGTGAGGCATTATTTCTAGAAATTCAAATACATATTTGTAACTCGTCAGCTGTGCTCGTCAGCGTCACACATGATTATTTTCTATGAACATATGAATAAAACCTATATCTTAAACATAAACAAATATTCGCAATTATTTTAGCGATATTTTACGTTACTAAAATACCCAATATAATTTTAAAAGAGAACACTACAAAATAAACCAGTCAGTATAAGTTAATATTTTGTGGCGTAAACTGAACGGCTTTGTTTGACGTAAAGACAAGCCAGCTAATGTCAGTTAAATTGTCGTAATACGAAAATACCATTCAAGTTTCAATGCAGAAGTAAGTCAAGTGTCACGTGACCGCTGACTGGCTGGCAATAGGTGGTCATAATACGAAAATGCAAGCCAGTTTGTTTTATGGCGTAAACTGGCTGGAATTAAGAGCTTGTAATACGCCCCCAGTACTACATCACAATTGCACTGGAATGTGAGAATGGTTGTTACGCGACTTTAAATCGATATAGATCCTAATGAGCCATTTACACGGGACTGCTTTCGCCGTGCGGCGAGCCGTCTGACAAATCGCCTCACCTCGCCGAATCGCAAGCCCGTTTACACGGGTGACTAAAGCAGCATGCGGCTTGGTTATTTCCTTCGAAAATGTTGAGCAGAATGGGTGTTCGTGCCGAAATTGAAATTGTTACTTAAGCAATTATTCAAGAACTGCTTGAATAATTGCATATATATTAGTGATTAATATTATATATCTATGATATATATATAATACATAAATAAATAAACCAATCAATAAATCCATAAGCATGGATGCCTTTCATAGCATTCCAAAAACTCGATGGTGTTATTTTTATTCATGGTAGTTAAACAATATACTTCAATCACGATGTGAATTACGTACGAAAAATTTTCTTGTGTCATGTGAGATTGAGGATTGTGATGATGATGATTATGATGATTAATGTTGGTTGTCATGACGACAAATAACATTTTTTTAATATTCAATCAAAATCAAACATTCTTTATTTTCTTTACAATATATTATATACAATATATTGCCTAGCGGCGGCATGGGTCCTGATCGGCTCCGTGATGCTTCACCTCCGCTCCTCCGGGTTGTATGTATAACCACGGGGTTTTAGCAATTGCCTAACTAGGGTGGACCCCTTCCCGCGCTCCACACAACTTTTCATCGGAGTTTATGAATTTTTTATTTTCGTAAATTCTATGGTATATGAAACTTTGCTCTTAAAAATAGGTCAGGGGCTAATTAAAAATAAAAGAATGCATATTTCTCCCATTCCTAGTTTGATTGGCAATAGAAAAAAATCCTGAACAAAGAAACTATGACAAAGTATGGTTTAGTATAAAAAACAATTGCGGAAACAACTTAGTATCGAAGAAAAAAAATAAAGTTTGAAAAGTGAAAAAAAATAATTATCTCTCAAAGGACTCAAGTGGAAGAAACTGGTGTATCGAACAAAGTATATAACAAGTTTACAACGCCTCGCAATTGACGTAATAAATTAATTTTATGAATCGATGACTTGAAAAATTTACCATCTTCCAAATTATTTATCTCAAAAACTAAGTAGAATTGGTACACGGGTGTTCTACTTTTAAGTTTGGAATACAAGACGGCATCGACCTATGGGCTTAGTTTAGAAATGTCCGATTTTGAGGATTTCTAAAACACTTTTTATCTTACGTTAGATTCTTTTTATCCAATTTTAAGGTCAATAAATCCGCTGTTATTGGGTATATTTAAACAAAAATAATAATATCTATCGACGCTCCACACCACGTCAATCTGGCCCCGTGCTAAGTATCCGAAGAACTTGTGCCACAGGTACCAGACAACGGGAAGTATATTTAATAATTTTATACTTACATATAAGTATTTAAGATTTTTATTATATTATACACTGTATATTTAATACACATCCATGACCCAGGAACACAAAAATACTTTTGTTCCTTCGGCAGGATTCGAACCTGCGACCTCCGGTTTGAGCACCAAAGCGCTGAACCACTGAGCCACAGAGTAAGCCACCAAATAAGACCAGAAAAATTATTCTAAACATGACCTCTTTTTGTATCTGAGTATAATAAGTGCTTTATTAAACTATCGGCCCTAAAAATCATATATTTTAATATGATTTAAAATTTGCAAATGGCATGTGTATGAAAAAATAAAAGAAAACCCGACTGCGTAAAAACGAAAAGTAAAAGTCAGTCCAGTAGTCGGGACTTTTGACCTAAATATATATTGAATACCTAACGATGAAATAGTTTCTAGTATAAAAAATATAAATATATAGAAAGTATACGGTAGTTAGTAAAGAAATGAGCCTACGCGTTTGGTCTAAATAGTTGCCAAAGGTACAATCCACACACATATTATGTAGGTATATACATTCGAAGGCTAATAAGCACATTACTACTCCTTTGCGTCGCGCAGTCGGGTAACATTAAAATAATATTTAAAATGTCTCATATAATATATAAAAAATAATAGGCTTGCTTTATTATAATTATTACAGTATAGTGAATAGACCCCTTGAGTCACACAATGGCTGGTGCAGGTTCGATGCTGGGTTGTGGTGTGTATAAGACTTTCTCAATAACTCTGTACTAACGCTAGACTTTAATTTACCCTAATCTTCTATGACATCCCTTACAAATGTAATTAATATTAGGTAATTTTAATAAATTGTGTGTAATGAAATGAGTTAATTTTATTTTAATATAATAATTATATGGCTTAATTTATATTCATGTAATAATATAATATTTGCATGTCAGTAATTATGACGAAACATTTTTGACTAAAATAAATATGTAACAATATTTGTTCCTACAATGTTTTAAGCAAAAAGAATTTATTTATTTATAAAATTTGTATCGATTTAGAAGTTTCTATGAAAGCTGTTCCTCTGTACGTATCCTGTACGTTCCTATGTACGTTCCTATACATATATTTTTTACTCTTTGCCGACCGCGTTCCGCCGAGCTGAGCGCCGTGCTGCAAAAGTCGAATGATACCCAACTTTGGAGCTTGCGGCTTTAGTCACTCGCGGCTTCGCCGAATTGGAATTTTCACGGTCGATTTTCACCGTGCTGCGGAAATCGTGCGGCTAGTCACCCGTGTAAACGCTACAAAAGTTGGGGCTTGCTGCTTTAGTCACTTGCGGCCTCGCCGAATTGGCATTTACACGGTCGATTTTCGCCGTGCGGCTGAAATCGTGCGGCTTTAGTCACCCATGTAAATCCCCCATAAACGGTTAGTCGAATCGAAAAATGTTGAGAGAAAACTAAAATTATTTTTAAATACCTATTCAACGATACTCCACTTGATATAGTTTGTTGACTTTCATTTTTTTCACTTTCACAATAGTCGCCATATTGAATTTTCACTAACGTCATATCTTTAGTGACTCTCGCCGGACTAAGAGGAATCGATTGAAGTGTGAATCATAAAAATCGGCCCAGGCGTTTGGTCTGTATAGTGCTTCAAAGGAACACAAAAACATACATACATACATAGGCTGATAAACACATTACCACTCCTTTGCGTCGCGCAGTCGGGTAAAAAGACACATACTTTTCATTGTTTTAAATACTTATAATTCACTCTATTCTTTTATTAATTACTAGCCATTAATTGCTCACGGCTTCGCCTGCGTGAAATTAGATTTTAAACTTTCATCCCCTTGTGGTAACAACCCTGGGGGTTGAATTTTGAAAAATCGTTCCTCATCCATCCCCTACGTCATATGAGGAATAAGTGTGCAAAATTTCAAATTTCTAGCTTTTGTTTCTGTTTCTGTATATCAGTGGCGAAGGCTGCTTCTCCTTCATAGGGAAGCCGGAGCCTGTATAATAGGTAGGGGTTGCTATGAAGGTTTGCAAAAGGTAAGTGACAAGGGAAGCCGATAGGAATGGAGCTATAGGAACCCTTCCCCACTGCTGTATATTGTTTGTTTGCATTGAATAAGCTCCAAAAGTGGGTACTAGACCGATTTTGATGAAATTTGACAGACATAGAGTGGAATATGGGGAAGGACAAAGCGCCTTCCAGCAAGATCCACAAATGATCCCGCCATATCTATAATTGTATAGTATATTCACGTTAAGAAGGCAGTTCATTCTGCGTACAAATATCAAAATTTACTAATGATGCATAAGCCAATCAATTAAAGCCAGCTATTTTGATATATGTACACATGATTCACTGCCGTCTTATAGCGAATAGATATATTGTATGTTACTAGAAATACAAGCCGCTTTTGTTACAAACGAAATTTTACTTTGTTACAAAGAAGCAAAATTACAAAGAAATAAAACAAATAGCTACCAACATGCGGACCGTAAAGGCATTATTACGAAAACCCTACGATATTCCACACTACACACGTACTACAACTTTGTAACTCGTAATAATTGTATATCTGTACACGAGATGTTATGTATTGTCAGATAGGGCTAGCCTTACGGCCCGTTTCAATAACCTACCTATCTACAACTTTTTATTAGAAACGTCAAATTTGTATCGCGAAAAACCGGCAAATGATTGAATGACGACGTTTTTAACAAAATAAAGTTACGGATAATATTATATAGATTATTGAAACGGGCCGTTATAGGCTTTTGGCAATATGTGTTTTTAGAATTGTTTTCCCCAAGGGGACCCAGTCAAAAACGAAAGAAACCTAGTCATAACCGGTAACCTAATAACGTTTCCGGCATCTAAAACTGCCCTGGGGCAGGACAGCCGAATAACTACGGATATAATCGAAGGAAACCGATGATTCACGAAGCACTATATTTTCATCCTCTTCTTATATTTATATTTGACAATGATAAAGCACCGATTTAGAAATTGACATTGATATTATACAAATTCGATGGATGCAGTTTGGTGTTGCTGCTACAAAACGTCATCATCCAAAAAACAGTTACATCACTGGATGATTAAATTATCAAAAAAATCATTACGCTAATTGTGGACAACGCATCGGCCTTTTGCGCCGCCGCCATTATGGGATCATATGATATAATAGTATATAATATATATGATAGTTGATAGATACCGAAACATTTCGGTATCTATCAACGTGTGTATTCCTACTACTATTATAAATGTGAAAGTTTGTGAGGATGGATGGATATATGAACGGATGGATGTTTGTTACTGTTTCAAGCAAAAACCACATATCGAATTTTGATGAAATTTTGTATGGTAGTAGTTTATGCTCTGGAATAACACATAATATGGTTCTTTTTATCTCGAAATTGTATAACAGTGTTCCCATGGCATAGTTTATTTTCGCGAGTCGAGCCACGGGCAATAGCTAGTAAAAAGTAAATCCATCGTCCAGTGTAGCAATCAATAGTTATGCTACAAAACAATGAGAAAGTCAACGGCAATTAGTGAATTTATATGGAACAGTGGAGCGGTGGAGCTATGTGGACCGAAATATCGGAAATATTTTCGTTGGAATTTTATCGAAATGTTTTTCACACTTTTGTAAAACTTTATTTTATTTTGCTTTGTATTTTTTTACGTCAATTATAATTTAAACATGAATAAATAACGGTCATAACAAAAACTTTAGGGTAATATATAGTTGATACTATGGTCCATTCGCATCAAGTTTGCAGTAATCAGTGCAAAATATGTTAAATGGCTTATTAAAATTGGTGAATGTGAAACGACATAAGCGTCGTTGGCAAAAACTAAGGATGGCCTTATGACATTCGTAAGAACAAATCTTCATACAAGAAAAATTAACGCCATCTTGATTCCACCATACCTACCTCAAATGTCATTAAACCCCAAACAACCTCCAAAAGTGGGGCCATTTAAGTGGGACAGTTTTTGCCTCATCATGCCACGTCTATAATATATACGTCTATGGACACTGGTCACTTTTGACATTTGGCTTACTGCAAAAACGCGATACGGCTATAGAAACGTATTTTAGTATAACAACGTGTTTCTTTTATTAGTAAAATTAACGATTTCTAACACATGAATCTGCTAATTAAACCCTCCAATCTAGTCCGTACAATCCAGTCCGTTATGTTAAAACTGCAAAATGGTATTATCATAAACGTCAAACGAACGTCAAACATAGGTTTGACGTTTAATTATCAAAATAGTTTGAGTGGTCCAAATGGGTCCAAACTCTAAAAATTTATGATATCAAGAAAAGTATAGTGAAAATGTAATTAATTACGAGAATTGGGGTTCCATTACGTTGTTATTAAGGAAGTAGGAACCTTGGAATTGTAATATTGGGACACCTACACTCACTTCCCCAAACATTTGGCTTGTACAAAATTAATAATCACTTTTGTATTTTGGTAAGACTTTTAATACGCCTCATTTTAAAAGTAATTAAATAAAAACTAGGTACTCGAATATTTCATTATGAAATGAAACATTGTCAACTTTTTGCCACCGACACGACATTTCGCGTGCGCGACATAATTATTAATGTGATGGGTTTTCCCGCTCGAATTGTGTTCCAAATATAAATCATACAGTAAATTATGGTATCTTAATTGAAAGGCTAAGGCGTTCTTAGTAAAGGTAAAGAAAGATAAAGTAAAAAAAATGTACTGCTGATTCTGAAACGCATCAAAATATTCAGTTTCCAAAACCTTTTACGGATAAAATTCATAATCAGAATTTATTCGACAGCAAAGAATTTAAAAATAGAAATCTCAGTTCTGCGTTCAGTTGCATACGAAATCGAAAGAAATCTAAAAAGCTTTGAGGATAAGCTGGGTCGTTCGTATGCAGATATAGTCTATGAGCCACGATTCAAAACTTTGTACCTATCTAAACTTTCATATTGTTTTTGTTTAACTTTCACAACCGTTGCTTAGTCTGAAGTTTTGATTTTTTTTTTATTACAAATTATAATATTACTAGATGTTGCCCACGACTTCGTGCGCGCAAAAGGAAATCATGCGGGAACCGTACATTTTGTCGCAATAAAAAGTAGCATATATCCTTCCTCGTGGTCTACTCTATATCTGTGCTAAATTTCATCAAAATCGGTCCAATAGTTTCGGGGCCTATTCAATGCAAACACACAAACAAACTTTTCCTCTTTATTATATTAGTAATAGATTGCTAACAACTCATTTTATAATATTTTCTTTCTCTAACACAAACAAAAAATCTGTCGCAGGTCACCTGGAAAATTTTTCATCTGCCATTCGACCTGTGTAATACCTACATAGGAATTATTTGGAACGACTGCGTGGTAATACATAAATATTCTTCACGCTCATTATGTCCATAGACAAAAGTAAATTATAAAAATACTAACTGTCCCCGCAAACTTCGTATCGCCTTAGAATTTAATTTGTTGACGTACTGACAGCAGCGCCACTTACCGGATCCAATAGTAAATCAAAACCATTCTTGAATCCACTTGAACACACACAAAAAAAATCATTAAAATCGGTCCAGCCGTTTCGGAGGAGTTCAGTGACATACACACGCACAAAAGAAATTTAAATGATGAAATATTACATGTCATCTTTATAAGATGACATGTAGTAGATTATCGCGGGCTCCTGTACTATAAGCCAGGGTTTGTTATTTAAGATATAAAATTTCGGATACGAATACGAATTTAATGCTAGCCATGACACGTAACGGTATACCTGACAGATTTACCTGTACAGGCGCGAGCACACGGTACGGCGCCGCAACGCATTACAAACTAATTCAATATAATATGTAGCGGCCGGCATCGGCAGCAACAATTTGTATGGCAAGCCGGCTGCGGCGCGGCGCCGCAACGCATCGTATGCTCGCGCTCTACAGGTAAATCGGATCATGTATGTTGCACAACTGTGCAGGTCAGGTGCAGGCAAACCTGCAAAGGTACACCGTTACGTATATAGCTAGTTTAAAAATAATATTATACCGGTTACAGATAATATGTAAGTATTTCAGATTTCTGGTAGTTTTTCGATATTAATTTTCGTTTTTTAAGAATTCCAAAAATAAAATACTTTATCCGGAATTTAACATACACTTGTATATCGGATTCGGTTACGGTTAAGGATCTCCATAACATCCCTGCTATAAACGGCTGATACATATTGAATCTGCGGCTGCAGCTGTATTGACGTGACTTCGAGTATCGCCCGCATTTGTCGTTTTATCCTCTACGTCTACGTAAATAGCTTTCCGTCAGGACCCACTGTAAGCGTACAGTAAGCGTAAGTAATGAATAATTGACAACCTCGCATTCGTAACGTAAAGTTTGTTTAGGCACTGTCATGGTTTTGTGTACAATTCTTATGCGATAAGTTATGAATACGTTGCTGTCAATTGTTAGTGCTTACACTACTGAGGAGTTTCGATGGTTTTCTATCGGAGTAAGTAGATGGAAATCTGATGGAAAACCATAATATTGCGATTTATTTTAGTTTTTTTAAACGCGATAGCAATAATTATATCGTGCGTGAGTGAAAGAGACAAGTAGCGATAAGTCAATGTACGAAATGAAAACACATGAAGGTCTTTTTTTCTTTTTGACAAAGCTCTATCTTCACTTTTTATTTGGTTTGAGGTTTCTGAAGTATACCTACCTACATAGAAGTATAGAATACTCACTGGGCTGCGGCGAGTTCTTCTTGCTGGACATGATCAGGCCGCAGCAGCGGGCGCGCTCACCCGCGTCCCGCCCCGCCCGTCCGTCTCATGGCTCCACCTTCACCGTGCTGGAAAAGTTAAGTTTATCAGTAGGTATGGCACCTATACAACTGGAAAATGACCAGACAAATCGCTTGATGGTAATAGGGATGTAAATCAGTCAGTTCATTAAAATCAGAACCAGTCGTTTCAGAGCCTTTTCATTGCAAAAAAACAAGCAATCTGCTTGTTTGTTCATATTTCTAATATAATTTTTTATCGATAAAATATAGTATACCTGCAACAAACAAAATTCTGATTCGAAATTAAACAAATTTATTCAAAACAGGGTGACCCAAAATAATCAAAAGCAAGTCGAACGAATCAATTTGGAAAATAGCAATTTGTATAAAAGCTTTAGAACTGTTGAACAAAAGGCTCGCTATTGTAGTCTCAAACGTCCGCATACAAACAAAATGACTAAATATTGAATACAATTTTCTTATTGAGTGTACTTTGAATAAACGTTCGCTGATTGTGGAATAACAGGCGCGATTGTTTCCTGAACCTTTTCATAAATTCATCTTGAACTGCAAGATGCAGTTCAAGATAAAAGATTTAATTTTAAAAAGATAAAGGACATATTCTACTAGATGTTGCCCTCAACTTCATGTATGTAAAAGGAAATCTTGTGAGAACCGTGCATTATCCACGATATAGAGTAGACGTTTCGGATCAATGAAAACAAACATAGAAACAAAAAGCATATTTCCTCTTTAGTAAGTTTGACTAGTATTCTTTATGAAAACGGATAAGAATTTATCCCTCGAACTTAGAGAATAAAACCAAACTCTCGAAGACTAATGGAAAATTGTATATTTTACTATGTACACGCTTATACAGACAAAATATTCTTTATTATCTTTCATCGGAAACAAATAAAAGAACAAAATGTTTTGTCGAGTGAACAATATGTTGATCTCATGATAGACACCTAACGGCTAACGAGACACGGGAAAGTATTATGTCAGCGAGTAATATTACGCCGCGCACCGTGACAACGTGTTAGGGCCAGGCCACACGGTGCGGTACGGCTGCGGCGCGGCGCCTGAGCGGTATCGCAACGGGTCTTTTACATATAAAAATGTATGGTATGCCACACGACGCGTCCGGCGCCGCTCCGGCGCCGCACCGCAGGCGCACCGGACAGCGGCGCGAGGCGGGGCGAGACAGATGAGGCGGGGAGGGGTGCACACAGGGCGACGCCGCATTGATCGTGTGGCCGCCAGTGCGGTGCGGAGTATTGCGGTGCGGTGCGGCGCCGCGCCGTGTGGCCCGGCCCTTAGGGCCTGGCCACACGGTGCGGTACGGCTGCGGCGCGGCGCCTGAGCGGTATCGCAACAGGTCTTTTTCATATAAAAAGGCATGGTATGCCACACGGCGCGTCCGGCGCCGCTCCGTCGCCGCACCGCAGGCACACCGGACAGCGGCGCGAGGCAGATGAGGCGGGGAGGGGTGCAAGCAGTGCGGTGCCGCGGCGGCACCGCTCAGTTGTATGTACGGCGTAGGGAGAAGTGTACGCTCGTTAGAATCAACGTATAATTACGTGATACTGATACATATTATACAAAAAAACCCATTGTTTATTGTAGACTGTCGTCAACAGGGCAAGCCATTAGCCAAGTCAACCCTGTTCGGTGCCGCAGCGGCGCCGTAAGAACATTGCGGTGCCGCAGCGACGCCGTAAGAACATTGCGACGCCGCATTGCTCGTGTGGCCGCCAGTGCGGTGCGGAGTATTGCGGTGCGGTGCGGCGCCGCGCCGTGTGGCCCGGCCGTTACGTGTTACGTGTCCCGCCGAAAAGAAATTAGAGAAAAGCCGACAGTTATACGACGTGTTAATACGTGCGGTCTACATTGTAGGGTCCGATTCACACCGAAATAGCAGTGGAACCAGCGGCATAACTGTCATATAATTTTAAACATTTTCTTCAGTGCCATGAAACACAGCTTTGCTCAAACCACCGGCGGCGTTGTCCCAAGCAAAACTATGTTTTATAGTGATGAAGATAAAGTTAAAAATCGACTCTTAGTGGTTGTTTTTGCTTTTTAGTTACGAGAATCTCGATGAGCTTTCACACTGAAACGAAACGATACACGACATGGTGCTGTATTTTTAAGATAAGTAGCTACAAAAATGTTTATAAGTAACTTTATTAATTACACAATCGAATGTCAAGTTTCACCGCGCTGCACTGCGCAGTGTGTGACTGACGTCACATAAAACGTGCATTCGATTTGTGTATTGAATAAAGCAGGGTTTCTCAAAGTGGGGTACGCGAACGCGAACCCCTAGGGGTTCGCCATTCGTCGGTAGGGGGCTCGCGGTAAGATTTACGTAATGGCGGCTTGATGACTCAAAAGTGGATTTTCAGTTTTCACACGGTCATGATGTAAACGAAATACAGAAATCAACTTGATGCCGAGTCAGAATTAAGGTTAAAACTAATATTAAAAAATATTCCTTTTGACACTGTTTTTGTTACCTTATATTGAAATAAAAACCTTTTTTTCTTCAACAACCTTGGGGGATATAATTGGTTAGTCAAGGGGTTCGCTGTCATCTGGAAACTTTAACAGGGGTCTGTGGAGCCAAAAGTTTGAGAAACCCTGGAATACAGTTAAATTCTGAATAGCTATTTTAAAAATGCAGCGCGGCGTAGCGTCGAGTTTCGTCGCGGTGAGAACTGACCCTTATACCCAATACAATTTCGTTAACATTTTGGGATGATCGAAAATGTAATTTGCATGATACCTACCTTCGTCGGAATCGGCTTAAAAGGATTCTAGTCGTTTGAACATCGGGGTGGAAATTATTGGAAAAGGCTAGAGATTTGCTCATTTACGAGTAATACAACCTGTTTTAAAAACAAAAATAGATATTCGGAGAGCGTAATCAGTATTCAATTCTCGTTTTAAAATAAATATAAAATGTGACCTTAAATTTTGTCCAGATTATTTTATTCTATTCATCACCGTGCAGCCTATAAAACGCGGCCGGCGCCCGACCTCTAAAGCCGACGCGTTGTACGGAAGTGTGTCCATGCGTACTGCGAGTTTACGATTCATGTTATTTTTACATAGATTACATACATTTTAATTCATACTGTTACGATTCATATTATTTTTACATATATTACATACATTTTAATTCATACTGTTACGATTCATATTATTTTTACATAGATTACATACATTTTAATTCATACTGTTACGATTCATATTATTTTTACATAGATTACATACATTTTAATTCATACTGTTACGATTCATATTATTTTTACATAGATTACATACATTTTAATTCATACTGTTACGATTCATATTATTTTTACATAGATTACATACATTTTAATTCATAATGTTACGATTCATATTATTTTTACATAGATTACATACATTTTAATTCATACTGTTACGATTCATATTATTTTTACATAGATTACATACATTTTAATTCATTCTGTTACGATTCATATTATTTTTACATAGATTACATACATTTTAATCCATACATACTCTCATTATTTACGTCATATTGTAGTCTAATGTTATGTTTAATATTTCATTCGGAAAAAACGCAGCCTGTATACAGTTGGATAATTGGTAAAGAGGAAACTTCTGTTGATTTGTTTGTATTTTATTTTGATTTTAGAATTAAAACTACCTGGCAGATGTGGAACGTTTAATCTATTGTGTTACGTTTGTACTACTAGTATTTTTTACTAGCTGTTGCCCGCAGCTCCACCCGCGTTATTACATTATCCCTCGGGAACACTGTATTTTTTCGGGATAAAAAGTAGCCTATGTTTTCATCCAGAGCATAAACTACTACCATACCAAATTTAATCAAAATCCTTTCAGTAGCTTTTTCGTGAAGGAGTAACAAACATCCATCCATACATCCATCCATCCATACATCCTCACAAACTTTCACATTTATAATATTATTAGTAGGATAGTAGGATTATAACCTAAACCTGGACTTGGCCCGTATACTACTGATAATTTTTTATAATAGGGAATATGCATAAAATATAAAAATAGCTTAAAATATAATAATATGATACTAGACAGAAAAATAAAGAAAATGGCGTGAAAATTTTCAATATCAGTTGATAAATGAGCAAGATATGAGCGGTCAAAGTTTGTAATCTATCTCTTTCTAGCAAAACGAAATTTAGTATGAACTTTCTATGAAAGTCGTGTTATGTGACGTCACGATACACGTCGGATCTCTCTGTCTAATAGACCACTTTAAACGTTCATATCTTCGTTATTTTTAATGATATCAAAAAACTGATTTTACCATACGGTTCACCAAACAAGATAGATCTATATAAATAAATAAAAAAAATACGTGCATATTCCCTATTCTTGGCTATACCCGTGGGCCGCGACATAAGTAGTTCCTGCTAATTATTGTTTTAGTTTTTTTTTTTTTTTGTACAAACTGCGTGTCATTCGGTTTGTTACCCGACTGGTAACTAATATCTATTCTGTGACCCGACTACGGCAATACCAAAAGGTAGGGTTATGTTTTTGGTAGTATATGCCAATACCTACAATATGTATGTGTTTATTCCACCTCAGTAGCACCTACACTTCTGATTCAATTTTAATAAATAAGGTATCAATTGATTCGTAACAATAGCCATGGGTAACATATAGCAATATATAATTTACGTAATCGGGGTATATAGTCTTTATTATTTAAGTTTTGGTAAGCAACCGCTGTACGAGTAAGACTCACTTTCAAATCTTTGAAGGGGCAGAGGGGCAATTCCGCTAAATAAAACCCGCATTAATACAATTACAATCAAGTCCCGATACGCTTATACTTCCAAACGGTGTTTTTATGAACGTTAAGCCAACCTGAAACGCGCTATGATTGGTCGAAACGTCATAAAATCCGTTCACGGTAACATGTTGCACACTTTCAATCCAAACAAAATAAAATTTACTCTTCAAATTGTCTACTTTAAATACGAGAACAGATTTTCATACAGTAAAAAGTTACGCTATCTTGGTTTTCACCACACTTTAAATGTCAAAATTGCCCCAAAAACCTCAAATCTTTCCATTTAACTGGAGACACTTTTTGCCTCATCATGCCTCGTCTATAATAAATTATACGTCTATGCTCACTTTACTATTCTTCATTTCTACCATTTGCAAAATATTTTTACAGCTAAGGGTCAGCTCACACGTAAACGCGACGCGGCGCGGAATTTTGAACTTTATTCACTACTCAAGAAGAAACACATTTCATTACAAGAGCGGCGCTGCTACTTCCTGCTATTATGACAAGGCCTGTCATTAGAGCGTGTCAGTCGTGTCACGTGACGCAAATTGGTGTCACGCTAAGCGCGAATTGCAGTTTGCGATCAACAGGCGTGTTTGTATTGTAATTGTCAGTAACTAGTGGACATAGCGTAGCTGTTGTAATACCTATGCTAGTTAGTGGAAACTATACTTGCTTTATTTTAGTTTATAATTGGACCTACTTATGCAAAAAGGAACCAATCCACACTAATGCCAAAATCGAGATAAGGACACAGAACTTTTAAAAAATGAGGCTTCTATCGACCCTGAAAATATCAAAATGATCTGACAATTTTAACAGAACAAAACATTTCCATGACAAAGTTATCAATCAACATATCTGCATTTGTTCATTAAACTAACAAGAACCAAGCCCCATGATCACCTAGCAATCCTATAAAATAATTGAAATAGTTTTATTTTTGTCTATCTGGCTGTCCACCCATCTGTCTGTCTGTTTGTTCTGGCTGATTTCTGCAATGACACGACCGATTTTGACCAGACTTTCACTGGCAGATAGCGATATTATAAGGAGTAACTTTGGCTACTTTTATCTTAGGGTTTCGTTTAAAAAAATGGTTCCGTTTTTCATTTAGCTTAGTTCCACGCACAAAAAATACCCACCAGCTAGAAATCAATAAATATATTTCAAAGAGATATGTTTTTTTGCAATTTTTTCCCTTCACATCATAAAATAACAAGGAATCAAACAACATACTGATAGTTTTGCAAAAAGGAACCAGCTAGTTTTTCTTCAAAATTATTAAAAAGTGTTAATGATTTTCATCTAAATGATATTTGTACACATATAACAAATTATTATGAATTATATTGTATGCAAGCTTTATTAAAAATTACTACAAATTACACATAATTTTACAGAATACAACATTTTAACAAAAATGGCTTTTTCTCAAAACTGTCATTGTGTGGGTTGATTCCATTTTGCATAAGTAGGTCCAATTAATTCGCATTAAGTTTGCAGTGAGCCATCAGTGCAAATGTCAAAATGGATTACTCCAATGGAGAAGTTTACTGATGTTGTTAATAATATATCAATGTAATCGTATTAAAATATAGATCAAAACTAATCAATCTCTTCAAACATTTTTGAATTACGTCAATAAATGACTGAGAAATAGATCATAGATAAGAGAACGTCTGTGACCCTGTGACGTCATCTGACCTGACGGATCAACGCACAACCTCGTAGTAGATCGTAGAGATGACGTAGGATACAACAATAAGGGATTTCCTGAAACTCTACCCCTAAGGGGGTGAAAGAGTAGAGGCGTAGTTTATCTATAGTGTTACGAGTACGCACGTTCAAAGTCCCATAATTTTTTCATTTCTATAGATATTTTATTAATTCTTTTACGCGTTTATTTTACTCCTCTTTTTTATATCAAACATCTATGATTTTACTCTAATTTTTATAATTTATAAAAAAGTTTTTGGTAAACTTCCTCATTGATAAATTTGAACACGGCCTAAGCTTCGTTGGTCAATTTTGACATATTTGCACTGATGACTCACTTCAAAGTGCATACTTAAAACAAATAAACATATACTCGTAGTATTGTTGTTGTCCACAACTTTGTTTGCGTAGAATGAAACCTTATATATAATATTATATTCCACAGGGTAAGGGTAAGTGCTATCTAGTTACTACACATTACATTGTATGAGTGCTGATTTCAATTAAATGAAATTCTCGCTATACGTTTTAACCAGTTTAAAAATACCAATTGTATTTCACCAACATAAACTAAACACGTTTCTAGTTAAGCCGAGCTTAAGTTCTGAATTCCCGATTTCGTCGTTTTAACTTGGTTGAACGCGTCCAAGAGCTGTCAGTAATGACAATGACAGTAATAATTGTGATGTTTGTATTTATACATTTGTTTAACACGATCAAACGTGAATCAAACACAATCAAATATGTATAACACAATCAAATAGGTATTTACAAAGACATACTTGATTCTTTAACCTTTATCTTACAGTAAAACCAAATTGCTAATAGCGCGCGGCAATGTATGAAAAACGGCGAAAGACAATGACATTCTGGCCCTACAGTATTTCCTCCATTATCTAGTTCTTACAATAATCCTGGTACCAGATTGACGTTGTGAAACATCGATTCATCTCGTTAAGCGATACATCGTAGTTTAAACTATTGATTAGTGATTTAACTACGAAGTTTAAATACAATTTAAACTTGAACTGATTTCAAGTAACAAGTTTGCCGACCGATGTTAAGTTTTTCGCGTGATCATTTTGTTACAAGTTAACTTTAAGTTCTTTGGACAATTTAACTGTAAAAGAAAGTTTTGCAATAGATAGAATTTTAAGTTGTAATTCTTTATTGCATAGTGGCGATCTTTACAAAAAATGATTATTTCCTACATTTGATTAAATGCTTTTTCATTGAAGTTTATAATATACTTGTTCAGAATTTACTAGAAGAACGTTACGTGAACCGAGTCGTGAGAAATAATAATACTTAGTTTGACCATAAATACTGTTACAATTAAAAATAAACAAAATATTACATTTGAATTTGGAATCTCATTTTTATACGATTGTTCATTAAAAAATTCTCATTTTGGCGGCAATACATTGTACAATATTTTGCGATATTAAAATGGAGTGGGGTGATAAAGAGAACCGAATCGCTGTGATTGCATTACACAAAGTAGGTATGGAGCCAAATGCAATTTTTAAAACTCTCCATACGCTTGGTATTAGTAAAGTGTTTGTGTACCGAGCTATTAATAGGTACAATGAGATCTCCTCTGTTTGTGACAGAAAAAGATCTGGCAGTCCACGTATTGTTCGTACGAAAAAGGTGGTCAAAGCAGTATGGGAAAAAAATCGAAGAAATCCTGTCCGAAAGCAAAAGATTTTATCTCGGGAGATGAACATAGCACCTAGAAGTTAGAATCATGTCGTATATTTTAAAAGATGACTTAGGACCACTTCGAATAAGCTTTTTATATTTTAATAGTAGATTATGCACCAAGGGGATAAAGCAGTGTCTTATGTCACGGGCAGCATATTGGACCCTGAGCGTAACAAGGGACTCTAGAGTTAACTCCCGAGCGCAGCGAGGGAGTTAAAACTTAACTCCCGAGTGAAGCGAGGTAGTTATGTAGAGTCCTGAGTGAAGCGAGGGGTTCAAGCTGCCCAAGACGAAGACAGGCTTTATCCCAGAGGTGCATACTCTACTTTTCATACCTACTGCGAGGCAATAAAAACCTCATTTTTTTAAAAGTTAATATTGATTTTGGACACATTTGTCTAGTTATGGAGGGACAGAGTAATATTTTTATTAGGGAGAATGTTAAAACACGAAACTGTTAAAATAACGTAGTAGGTTTCTATTTTAATTTCTGAAAATAGCACCAAACACTGGCTTTTTTTTGAATCGCATTTTTCTTTTGGTCTTTATAGGTGGCCAGTTCGATTTTTGAATAAACTCTCAGTAATACCATATTATTATTGAAAAACTCTATGATAGATACGTATCTATTAGAAGTTTTCATACGAATTTTGAAGTTCCAAATTCAAATCACTTTAATCCCTTGGGAGTTTCATACAACATTATCTCCCTTGGGAGTCAATGACATGCTTTACGTTGAGATTGCGTGATATATATCCGATACATTGTCGAGCAGGCGGGATGAAAACCATTTTCATCGATCTGGCCACCTATAATTTTAATATTCTCAAGTGTCAAAATCGTCAGTCCAAGTTCCTGAATCTTTAAGTACTGCTCAAATAAACTCCACCACAACTTCCATAAATGTTCCTAATAAAAATATTACTCTGTCCCTCCATAACTGGACAAATGTGTCCAATATCAATATAAATTTTTAACAAAATAAATGTTATATTTTTGTAGCCCTGGGTTTTTATTGCCTCGCAGTAGGTATGAAAAGTAGAGTATGCACCTCTGGGATAAAGCCTGTCTTCGTCTTGGGCAGCTTGAACCCCTCGCTTTACTCAGGACTCCACATAACTCCCTCGCTTCACTCGGGAGTTAAGTTTTAACTCCCTCGCTACGCTCAGGGTCCAATATGCTACCCGTGACGTAAGACACTGCTTTATCCCCTTGGTGCATAATCTACTATTATATTTATATATTAAACTAACCCACTGTAAAAGTAATAAATGTTATTTGCAATAGATTTTTTTTTTCTTTGTTTCAGTATTTATGGCAAGACTAGGTACATACACGCCTCTCGGTCTACGTCATATTATGGAGCTGAACCCCAATTCTCGTGATGGGGGTTTTTAAATTCGTGACATCTGACCGAATTTTGACACGACAAGGACCGTCGTGCTACCAAGTGCCGCCTGGTGACAGAAAAAGAATCGAAATTTTTGTTGAAAGTTTTTGATACCACTTACGCCACTAGATGACGCTTTGTGTACGTTGGATCTGCCCTCTAACGGCAGAAAAAATATATATTAAACAACCTCATTAATATACTTTTGCTTTACTTTTATTGGCCTTTAAATGAATCATGTTGAATATCATAAACTGATTTTTGGAGTTTGGACCATGTTTGGCCAATCAAAACGGGTATTCGTTGGTATGACGTTTATGAGAATTCCATTTTGCAGTTTTAATATATTATCGGGACAGGATCGTAACAGAATTGACTGAAGAAAGCTTTTAATGAGCTTTAATAAAGAAATACTTGAGCATTTGTAAACTAAGTTCGTAAAGAAAATTCTCCTTGTGAGTAAAAATGTAGCGATTTCATAATTTGCGAATGGTCAGAAGAAAAGTTTCTAAAGAAATTTCTTTTCCATTTGGCAAGTTTGAAATAAGGAAAATTCATAACTTTTCTTAGCAATAACCATTTTGTGGTGATAACGACAAAATTAGATTAACTTATTGCGATTCTCTGCGAGGCATTTGTTACATTCTCTTCCTATTTTTTCTAATTTATAATACGATGTTTAAATAAGTTACTATAACAAAATAGCATCTGTTATTCCGTTATTTAGGTACTAACAGTCATTAAATTGCAGCCATTTTATTACAGGCTGCTGCCCAGAGTTAAGAAACATTAGAATAAGGAAAATTATACGAATTTAAGGAAAAACTAAAAAAGGTTAACCGCCTTTTAGCACGTATTGTCCGCTAGTAGATAATGATCTTGAACAGTTTTATTACTTTATATACTTTTATACAAAGTATGTTTGACATTTACATAACGCTGCAGGGTGCTAAAAAGTTATAACCCCCGTCGACTTAGCATAAAACCTTACTATATACTAACCTTTTAACATCATTCGTAGGGGAAATGAAGACTTAACCCTACTATAATGAACCAAAGACTAAGGCAATGGGATATTCAACGCCCGTTAACCTCGTACTGAAGGTAACAGAAAGGTCTTAAAAACCCATTTACCTAAAGAAATAGAGTCTATAAATATTATTATTATAGAAAAGATGTCTATTCTACGAATATAACAACAGCTTTGCGTACAAGATTTATACTGCCTATGTAGAAACATAATTGTTTTGCTTAAGAAGAAAGAAATTAAAATCAATTTGATAATTACAAATGTTTCAAAAAGTTAAACTCATCCACCATAAATGGATGAAGAGTAGTCAAATAAAGGATACATTTATATACTTATTTATTAAAATTAATCTTTAGTTTTATGTATTAAAAGCTGATTGATTTCCTATATCAATAAATAAATTAAAGCTTGTTGTTAAATCAAACTACATGAACCTGTGGCGGACATTGAGTTGATCATACACAAAATATTAAGCCACAGAATATTAAGTAGTAATATTAATATTACATAGTAGTAGATACAAACAAACAAACGAACAAATATTACCCCTTTATGATATTAGTATTGATAAGCCATCAATGAAGACTCTAAAAGACATCATATTTTACAAAGTTGCCAAGACTGATATTTTAAAGCAAAATCGCTTTACAAAATGCTATTAAATCTGGATTCCTGTGGTAATACGATCATACAAGCTGTTGAATATCGCTTCTACATTTTTATAAAAAAAATATTTCTTGGACACGTTTATTTAAAAGAAAAGTATCAGACACGAACATTTTTATTTACGTTAAATGTTCCGTTTAAATACGTAGGATATTTAAAATAGCGAAACTATTTTCGTGGAAATTCCCAGGGCAATTACCTGAAATAAGTGGGGGCTTCGTGATAAATTAGTTAATTCTTAACTTTAAATGTTCTAAAAACCCGAACCATTTACTAATTTCTAGACTCTACTGCTCTTTAAGTGGAAATAATTATTTTATATTTCGTACATTATATGAAATTCTCGTCACAGTATTTGTTAGGCAACTCCGCCGAAACGGCTTGACTGATATTTATGAAATTTTGCAGATGTATTACCGAATACATCTGCAAAATTATGGTATGAAAATCTAGAAACACGGTGTGAAATAGCGCTTGCGTTGTATTTCATGGAACGGGTTAGGGGTTTCGTAGACCCAAGGGAAGAGAGAGGGTTGTTAATTGATAATTCTACTACTAGGTACTATTATAAATGAAAGCTTGTGATGATGAATGGATTTATGGATGGATGAATATTTGTTACTCTTTCACGCAAAAGCAACTTTTTATGACATGAGCCTAGAAACGAGCAGACGGATCGCCTGATGGTAAGCGATTACCGCCGCCCATGGGCACTCGCAACACCAGAGGAGTTATACTTGTAACTCCTCTGGTGTTGCGACTTGCGTTCCGCGACAGTTAAGCTACTGAACGGATTTTTATGTAATTAAAGTAAGGAAGGAGCCGCGGGAAAATCTAGTTATAAATGATGAAATAATGTTGTAAAGGAGCTTTAAAACTAAGTATCCTGACAAGGCGAAAGGAGGTCGCGTCATGTCGGGTAGGTTCAGAAACGTCGGGAGCTGATGTAAAATTAATAACTCGCTCTAGGAACCAGTGTGTCGACATGCTGGTTACTTGCAGCTGCCAACATAATAATATATTATGTACGTGGAAACTGCCTCCATAGTGTTGCATATTATTATATTGTACAAAGAATCGCATGTCAATGTATATGACATTGACAGATGTCAGCAATAGAACCTAGCGACATAGTTTATTTTAGTTGTGTTTTACATGTTAGCTGAAAGGCTATGTATATCTATCTGTATTAGCCTCTCTCACAAGAATTGTCTTATACGTTACTGTGTTAAAGATATCTCTCGCATCTATCACTTATGTACCAATAAAGAAGAATATATACTATTTGTTCTATCACTTATAACTCCACTATAAAGTAAGAAGAATCCTGAACAGTCAAGAAGTCGCAGAGTCTCAAATATAGAATAAGTAAAAAATGAGCACACAGTTATATTTTTGACCTCTGATGAAATCAGAGGAGTGTTTTAAGTTTAACGTGTCTATTGTGTCTGTCCGTGATCGTAGCTCCTAAACGGATGAACCGATTTTTTATTTGAAAGCTTGATTGAGTGTTCTTAGCTATAATTCATCATTATCAAGCTCGCTTACTGCTTGAAAATACGGAGGTTTCTTAAAATTTTTGTTTTATTATAGGTACTGGAAGGCCTATGCTTAAAAACCCTTGCCTTATGCCTGAACCTATTTCATGGTAACTAATCAACGTTGTGTTACAATATTAATTATAACATTATAAACTATCAATAAACTACATGTAAATGTAAAATATTTAGTTTATATACTCAGAAATATAGGTATTGAGATCGAATCCTACTTTAGTTTATATACTCTATTGAGATCCAAACCTACTAATATTAGGTATAAATGTGAAAGTTTGTGAGGATGGATAAATGGATGTATGTATGTATGTATGGATGGATATTTGTAACTCTTTTACGCAAAACTACTGAACAATAAATTTGGTATGATAGTTCATAGTAGTAAAGATTCTGAATTAAAAATTTTATCCCGGAAACGTACAGTATTCCTGCGGGATACCCGTAGAATATACGCGGGCGGAACCGCGGAAAAATGCGAGTATAATATAGAAATAAATATTTTTATACAATAAGGACTTTTCCATAAAGCGAGCGTACTTTATTCCAAATATTTTACGTGCCACAACAACAGCTTAACCTGTCCAAACGTGGCAATAAAGTTTAAATGGTTTGCAGTTTGGAATAACGAAGTTTTAAAATTTTACGACATTTGGTTTCATTCGGAGGGCGTATTTTTAACGATCAACGTAATTAAAGCTCTGCATGGTTGGCTTTCCTTCAACATAGAGGGATCTCCTTTGGATAAAATTTGTAGCGATGTCATTCGCCAGAGAACTGAAGTCACCGACATTGCTCATATAATTAGCACGTTGAAGTGAAAGTGGGCTGGCCATGTCTGCAGACAGACGGTCGAATGTCGATGGAGCCAACAAGTGTTAGAGTGGAGACCATGCTCAGACAAACGTAGTGTTGGACGTCCTGTGGCACGATGGACCGACGATTTGAAGAAGGTGGCTGGCAGCGGACGGATGAGGGCTGCCTAAGATCGGGGTGGTCGGCGCTCATTGGAAGAGGCCTTCGATCATCAGTGGATGGCAATAGGCTGATGATGATTGAGGGTTGATGTACAAAAAAAAATATAATATGTATTAGGAAACGCACTTGCCCTATAGGAAATTGCTTTTTAGTGTTCCGTATCCAAAGGGTAAAAACGGGATACTATAATAGTTACTCAGACTTTGCTGTCTGTCCGTCTGTCTTTCTGTCCATCCGTCTATCACCAAGCTGTAGGTATCTCCTTAACCGTGATGATGTATTTCTGTTTTCTGTTGCCGCTATAATAACAAATACTTTAAACAGAGTAAAATAAATATTTAAGGGGTGCTCCCATACAACAAGCGATTATTTTTGCCGTTTTGTACTAAACCCTTCTTCCTTCTTTTTACTTTTTTAAACTTTTTTACGTTAAAAATACACCACTTTGCCAATAGCGGTAAAGGCATAGACCGTAAATCTTATTTAAATGCGAAAATCTGTGCGTTCCGCTCGTCTTAATATCATCAAATTCAAAAGGTATATTTTGGAAAAAATATAAGTTACTAGCTGACCCGGCAAACTTTGTTCTGCCTTAGAGGCAATAAATAAGCAGATTTTGAATTTCATTAAGTGTAATTTCTCATTAGGATAATAGACATAATTAAAAAGAAATCAATTATTTTAATGATTGTTAAAATGGGCCATGTATTTTGGTGCATGGGTTGCAATCTTCAGTAATCTTCTTCAATCAATTCAATCTTGTAATAGACGACATTTTTCGTTTTATTATCAGGTGCAAGAATAAATAACGCAGATGGTCTTCCGATCCGTGAATATGCCACATATCGTGGTCTACTTTGTATCTATAACAAATTTTATGAAGATCGGGTAAAAGTTACGTAAAAGCGTAAATACAGTATTCCACGGGAACCGTACATTTTTATGCAATAAAGAGTAACCTATGTTCTTCCTCGTAGTCTACTTTATATCTATGCCAAATCTAATGATGATCGGCTAAGTAGTTTTTACGTAAAAGCGTAAATACAGTAATCCACGGGAACCGTACATTTTCCCACGATAAATAGTATCCTATGTCCTTCTCCTGGTTCTAAGCTACCTCCCTACCAATTTCGATAAAAAGTAGCCTGTGTCCTTCCCAGTGGTCTACGTTTATATCTGTGCCAAATTTCATGATGATCGGTTAAGTAGTTTTTACGTAAAAGCGTAAATACAGTATTCCACGGGAACCGTACATTTTTATGCAATAAAGAGTTACCTATGTTCTTCCTCGTAGTCTTTTTTATATCTGTGCCAAATTTCATGATGATCGGTTAAGTAGTTTTTACGTAAAAGCGTAAATACTGTATTCCACGGGAACCGTACATTTTTATGCAATAAAGAGTAACCTATGTTCTTCCTCGTAGTCTACTTTATATCTGTGCCAAATTTCTTGATGATCGGTTAAGTAGTTTTTACGTAAAAACGTAAATACAGTATTCCACGGGAACCGTACATTTTCCCGCGATAAATAGTATCCTATGTCCTTTTCCTGGTTCTAAAATACCTCCCTACCAACTTTCAGCCAAATCGGTTCAGCCGTTCTTGAGTTATAAATGGTGTAACTAACACGACTTTCTTTTATATATATACTAGCTGACCCGGCAAACTTTGTTCTACCTTAGAGGCAATAAATGAGCAGATTTTTAATTTCATTTTAAGTGCAATTTTTCATTAGGATAAAAGATATAATTAAAAAGAAATCAATTATTTTAATGATTGTTAAAATGGACCATGTATTTTGGTGCATGGGTTGCAATCTTCAGTAAAGCATCTTGTAATAGACGACATTTTTCGTTTTATTATAAGGCGCAAGAATAAATAACGCAGATGATCTTCCGATCCGTGAATATGCCACATAACATAATTGACCAGGTGAAAAACATGGATTTTGTAGATTCAGACCACAAACTTTCAAGGATTGGCCTTGTGACTTATTAACGGTCATGGCAAATGCAAGACGGATCAGAAATTGAAGTCGTTTGAACTCGGTATTCGGTAGGGATATAAATAGTATCCTATGTCCTTCTCCTGGTTCTAAAAAACATATTTTTTTATTTTTTCATTTTTTTCCCCAAACATATTTTTCTGCTATAAATAGTAGCCTATGCTATTCCTCGTAGTCTACTCTATGTCTGTGCCAATTTTCATGATGATCGTTTAAGTTGTTTTACGCAAAAGTGTAAATACAGTTGTCCACAGGCACCGTACATTTCCTGCGATGAAAAGTAGCCTATGTCCTTCCCAGTGGTCTACTTTATATCTGTGCCAAATTTCATGATGATCGGTTAAGTAGTTTTTACGTAAAAGCGTAAATACAGTATTCCACGGGAACCGTACATTTTCTGCAATAAAAAGTAGCCTATGTCCTTTCCCGTGCTCTTCTTTATATCTGTGCAAAATTTCATGATGATCGGGTAAGTAGTTACGTAAAAGCGTAAATACAGTATTCCACGGGAACCGTACATTTTTATGCAATATAGAGTAACCTATGCTCTTCCTCGTAGTCTACTCTATGTCTGTGCCAATTTTCATGATGATCGTTTAAGTAGTTTTACGTAAAAGTGTAAATACAGTTGTCCACAGGAACCGTACATTTCCCGCGATAAAAAGTAGCCTATGTCCTTCCCAGTGGTCTACTTTATATCTGTGCCAAATTTCATGATGAACGGTTAAGTAGTTTTTACGTAAAAGCGTAAATACAGTATTCCACGGGAACCGTACATTTTCAGCAATAAAAAGTAGCCTATGTCCTTTCCCGTGCTCTACTTTATATCTGTGCAAAATTTCATGATGATCGGTTAAGTAGTTTTTACGTAAAAGCGTAAATACAATATTCCACGGGAACCGTACATTTTCTACAATAAAAAGTAGCCTATGGCCTTTCCCGTGCTCTACTTTATATCTGTGCCAAATTTCATGATGATCGGTTAAGTAGTTTTTACGTAAAAGTGTAAATACAGTATTCCACGGGAACCGTACATTTTTATGCAATAAAGAGTAATCTATGTTCTTTCTCGTAGTCTACTTTATATCTGTGCCAAATTTCATGATGATCGGTTAAGTAGTTTTTACGTAAAAGCGTAAATACAGTATTCCACGGGAACCGTACATTTTACCGCGATAAATAGTATCCTATGTCCTTTTCCTGGTTGTAAGCTACCTCCCTACTAATTTTCAGCCAAATCGGTTCAGCCGTTCTTGAGTTATAAATGGTGTAACTAACACGACTTTCTTTTATATATATAAAGATATATATATAGATTTAATTTTGTGCCAGCCCTAGATTCGTAGTATTCTAAAGCTAAAGTAGTAAAATAAAGCTAGTTAGGTCTTTGTTATTGCTTCGTGAACACGAAATGACTGCTCATTGATCTGCGCGAATTGATTTCATATAAAAAATAGTAAAATAAGTGCATAATGTACTTATTTTACTATTTTTTATTTCATGATTAAAGAATGAGTATTTTATCTCTTCTATAATATATTTTTTAACTTTGAATTTGCCAGCATTATTCTAGCTGTTTTATTTTTCTAAATTCGAAATTTATCGAATACGTTACATTTTTATTGTTCTCACACAAGACAAAGACTTATTGCGTACTCTGCCACGGCCAGAGACGCTCCAACCACCTGTCAATTTAATAGCTACCCATCAATTCTATCGACACCTCAACAAAGTTTAGACCCAATCTAAAGTAAATTATTTCATGAAATTACTTATTCATAGGCTCTACCAATGAATAGTGTAGGAATGGGGCATTACGCGTTAATGCTCACCTACTTGCTCGGTACGGCTGAGCGCCATTGCGGAAAATTGCCTATTAGAATAATGTTATCAGCGTATTCTAACAGAAGAACACGCTGATAAAATTAAAACGTCTAAGGCCCACTTGCGTCAATCCGGGTTAAAGTTAACCTTGGGTTAAAATATCATGCTTTCTCTTTCACAAATATGCAGAACGAGAGAGATAATATGATTTTTAACTCAGGGTTAACTTTAACCCGGATTTGCGCAAGTGAGCCTCAGAAAAGACATTTTAACTATTTTTAGGCTTCACTCGTATTTTCAGTAGAAGCTATGTTTTGAATTATGACGTTTTTTGAGAAATAATTTTGTAGAGGATATAATATTATCTATTATATAAAAATGAATTGCTGTTCGTTAGTCTCGCTAGAACTCGAGAACGGCTGGACCGATTTAGATAATTTTGATCTTAAAAAAATCGTATCAGTTCAGGATAGGTTTAAACGGTGAGAAATTTCAGTTCATAGTTAAGGCAGAACAACGTCTGTCGGGATAGCTAGTTATTATATATTTGGCACAACCAAGCTCTCAATTACTTTCGGGAATGGTCGTTTTTCATAAATCGTCTGTCATTTTCATAGTGAAACGAGGACTCACAGCATTAGCAAAATAGGGATGTGTTTAGATGACGAAAATATTGTGTAATTACATCTGATGATGAATACCATACATATTTGGATAGGCACATTTAACTTTAGTGAATATTATTACACTAATTATGTTACATCCTTTGATTATGTATTTTTAATATTATATATCTATGGTTACATCCCTTTGATGTTTTAATAATATAATAACCCCTACGCGTTAACACGGGCAACAGCCGTAAGAGTTCAAAGGCACATTTACCTTTATAATAACATTTTAACATTTAACACAGAATATGCTTAAGGCCGGGTAGACCAAGCGAAATAGGCATTTAACGCTTCCAAGAGTTGCCCGCAATTGCCGCAAAGCGAGCCGCGCGCCTACGTCGCCGGCGTGAACTTACATGAACCCAAAGTGTTACAGTGTAGTCGTGTCGGCAGTAGGTCATCTTATTTTATTATCTGTATTGAAAAAGATAATAAAATCCATAGGTAACTGTTTTAATGCAACACATAGCACACATAATTTGAATAGATATTATAGGTAGGTACCTAAGTAAAAAATGCTTAGATTTTATTCAATTACTAGCTGATGCCCGCGGCTCCGCCCGCGTATGTACAGTAACCCATGGGAATCGTATATGTCCCGCGATAAAAAGTAGCCTATGCCCTTCCCTATGGTCTACTTTATGTCTGTGCCGAATTTCATGATGATCGGTTTAGTAGTTTTTTCTTGAAACAGTAAATAAAGTATCCCACGGGATCCGCACATTTCCCCGTGATAAAAAGTAGCCTTTGTCTTTCCCCGTAGACTACTTTTCAACTGTGCCAAATTTCATAATAATCGGCTTAGTGGTTTTTACGTGAAACTGTAAATAAAGTATTGTATTGTAAGTATTAAGTAAATAAATAAGGAACCGTACATTTCCCCGCGATAAAAAGGTAGCTTATGTCTTTTCTCAGGCTCTAGAATATCTGTGTACCAAATTTCATTTAGATCGGTTCAGTAGTTTTGGCGCGAGAGACGGACAAACACACACTTTCCCATTTATAATATTAGTATGGACTAGCTGTTGCCCGCGACTTCGTCCGCGTCAACTGATGGCGCAATAATGCATTAATTTCGACCAAATTTGATTACCATAAAAAAGGTTATAGTGAGTCAATCTTAAAAGATTTTTTTACATCATTTAAAGAGGAATAATTATTTTATACATATTTTTTGGGTAACTTGAGCCGTTTACGTAGCGCACGCAACACGCTGTGTTCGATGTGTGCATGGAGACGAGTACCTATCGTTAGCTCGTGTGGTTACTAAAGTACGTGTCGTTTCGTGAGATAAAAATACTGTATCAGGTAGGTGCTGACGATTTGATGGTAACTACTTAGGCAGACACTTGCAAAAAATGTATTCCTACTGCCGAGTCCGCACGTTTGCCACTTGCCGCAAAATCAAAACCTCCACAAACGTTTGACTTTTTGAAAATCCGGATTTCCGAATTATTCTCCCAAAAATCCGGATTATCCGGATAATTAAGATTTTTTTCATTTTTTTTAAAATTTGTTGCATATTTTATAAAACTTTAATGTTAATTTTACTACTATGTTGTAGCAAAACTTACACTCGTTAGTAAAAAAAAAGAGTTACTTTTTTATAATTCAATTTAAATAAATTCTTATTTTAAGTTTTAAGTATAAGAATTACAATCTGAATAAATAAAAACATAATGAGATTATATCAAAATTATATATTTAATTATATTTATTTTTTCATTTTTAGAAATATTTTTGATTACGTTTCAAATCCTACAATGTTCAGTTTTATAGTTAGTATATTATTTTAAATAAGGTATGTATATATTGTTATTTACTAAATGTTCCAGCAGAAAGAATTATAAAAAAGTGTAATAGCCTGTGATCTTTTTAACGCTTTTTTTACATATCTACGCCACAGTTCACCACTACCGTTTTCGTAAAGTTCCATTTCTATGTGAAAGTACTAACGTAGGAAAATTAATACAGTTTAATAAAACGTAGGAAACTGAAAATCCTTTAAATCGAGATCCGAAGAGTGAAGACAAATCATTTGAAGCATGGGGCTGAACACTTAATTTTGTATGGACAAAATTGGACCACTTTTGAGTTATTGAAATTAAAAACCACCCACCTGTTTGGGTAATAATTAAACACGTAAATGGTGCTTTTAATTCCCTCGGTAACTAACAGAAGTATAATAAGCAATTCTAAGCACAATTTAAAATCTATAACTGTTGTAAGATCTTTATTTTAACATTTTACTTACAAATAAACAGTAACATCTTACTCTTCATTGCACTTTGAAGTTTCCGCTATAAGATGAAAACTACATTACTTAAAAAAAAAACAGTGGTTTACACAAATCGTTGGTGCTATTTTTGACACCTATATCTTATCTTTAAAATATTATCTAAAAATAATTATTTCTACGCAAAAACAGGAGCGTTGATTTTCATTTAGTTTTGCTACTGACTCGTAAGTTTAGGTTAGTTTAGTTCAATCAAATTAATTTTAGTAATAAAAAAAAATATTACCTTCATTCATTCGGCAAAACTCTCTCTAATCTTAAACCAACCAGTCAGGTATTATCGACTCCAAAACTTCTTCCTGATATCATAGAGATAAGATTTAGGTATTTGGACTTAGATATTCATTATTTAGAAGATAATTAAATATAGTTAAACCACTACATTTCTTTTTAAGCTGTCATATTAATTTGGCATTCTATGATTACAGAAATTAAAATTGCAATAATATGTTTCTTTCTTTTCTTTTTACTTTCGTTACTAAGAATTCAATAAATATAAAAATACAGAGCTTTAATTGGGTTTGGATTTGCTTATTATACTTCTTACTACTTGTGCAATTGAAACTGAAACCATATTCAGTGTTTTTATAAATTGGATCACCTATTACTGAACTGTACTACTACTGAAAAAATATAAAATGGTAAGTATCTTAGAAACAGTCCATACATATACATATATAGCGGCCATAATATTTTAGCAGATCTTCATCCCTCGCATTACCATTTAATGGATTGACTATGTTCTACCAAATAACTTGAATAAATGGAAAAATGTGTCAAGAATTTCAACAGGACAACAAATAATATCAAATTATCCAAAGGCATGTATTTAAACTCACGACAAAACATATTGATTTCTTATGTTTACGCGAATATTGTTCATTGTTTTAAACACTTACGGATTTTGTCGCACAACACGAAACACTTACGGAAAACAATCACGACAAAACAATTAAATTTTGGATGTGAAAATACCGAATATTTAATACTAAATTACCATGTTGGCTAAAGAATGTAAGGAATAAAAAATTACAAATCTGGTGACTAAATAATACCACTGAATATTCCAAACTGGCAGACAGATATTATATTAGCGAACAAATAACCATCTTGGCGACAATTTGTGAGTACACATTTAATTTAAGAATAGGTACATATATTTTCCGTAATGTAGGTAACTCAAAAAACATACAAGCAGCAAAACCAGCGCACATAAAAAAAAGAAAGGAGCGTACAAAATTCCCAATTTTTAATTTTCCTCGACTTTAGGGGGGGTGTAGATATTGTGTAGATTCATTTTGAAATTTAAAAATAACGGTAATTCATTTTTCGCAAAATTAACATAGGTGTCGTTACCAGGTTTTTGGGGGTGCTGGATACGAAAATGACATTCATTTTGAAATTCCAATATGGCGGACATACTTAATTTTATAAAAATAATATGGTTGTCCCTTTGTTGGTTTCTGGGGGTGCTGATTACAAAAAGTCATTCATTTTAAATTTCCTTAGTAACCCCGCAACCTCAAATTTTCTTCATGATGAAAGAAAAAGAAATTTGAAAATCCTGAATTTTCCAAAATTTCCATAGCTTTATACATCGCTCATAATATCTCAAAGTAGAGAATTGCCATATTTTTTTTCTATAATCACTTCTATCTCAGAAACAGTGCATCTTACTTGAAAAATAATGAAAATTACCTCACCCTTAAAAACCCCGCAACCATATATTTTCTTCATGATGGGAGAAAAAGAAATTCGAAAATCCTGAATATTCCAACATTTCTATAGCTTTATGCATCCCCGGTATCTCAATGTAGAGCATTTATATTTTTTTATAAAATTGATTCTATCTCGGAAACGGTGCATCCTAATGAAAAATAATGAAAATTTCCTCCCCCTTAGAAACCCTGCAACATCATATTTTCTTCATGATGGAAGAAAAAAATCTGAAAATCCTAAATTTTCCAAATTTTCTATAGCGTTTTACACCGTTCGTGTCTCAAAGTAGAGCATTATCGTATTTTTTTTCTATAATGGCTTCTATCTCAGAAACGGTGCATCCTACTTGAAAAATAATGAAAATTACCTCCCCCTTAATAACTCCGTAACCATATATTTTCTTCAAGATGAGAGAAAAAGAAATTCGAAAATCCTGATTTTCCAACATTTCTATAGCTTTATACATCCCTCGTATCTCAATGTAGAGCATTTAATTTTTTTTTATAAAATTGATTCTATCTCGGAAACGGTGCATCCTATTGAAAAAATAATGAAAATTTCCTCCCCTTAAGAACCCCGCAACACCATATTTTCTTCACGATGGAAGAAAAATAAATTTGAAAATCCTGAATTTTCCAAAATTTCTATAGCTTTATACACTGTTCGTGTCAAAGTAAAACATTGCCATATTTTTTTTTCTATAATCGCTTCTATTTTAGAAACGGAAAAATAATACTATTACTGGAAAAATAATAAAAATTTCCTCCCCCTTAACCCGGAAATCGCATATTTTTTTCATGAATGCCAAAAAAAGAAATTTGAAAATCCTGAATTTCGAAAAGTTTCTATACCTTACATAGCTGGCACCTCTACAAACTACATGTTAATTTTACGAAGATTGGATAGTCTCCATTTTGGAAAATCCAATTTCATTGGAAGACAATTTTATAATCAGCATATAAAACATGGAAAAAGACATCCATTTTTAATATAAAAAAAATATACGCCATTTTGGAATTTTAAAACGGATTTTATTTTCATATTATTCTGCACCCCCAAAAACCTTGAAAACGATACCCATACCAAAGAAAAAAAAACCTCCAATAGTATCCAAAACTGGGATTTTCCGTAGCTTGCAAATTGAATTTTTAGCAGCTATTAATTTATCAATCAAATCTTTATTAGCTACTTACATGGTATAATGGTCAAATTGGATTGATTGATTGATTGACAATGGATTAAATTTCCCTACTTTTTATCTGCCGATTTTTGTATTTTTTGTCACTTGAGTGATTTCACCAGTTTTGTAATTTAGTCGCCAGCATATTAATTCGCTGCCAAATTCAGCAATACAGTATGCTCACGTGCAGTCACCAACTTATTTTTTGTTCACTCGATTAATTATATCCCTTATTCAAATATTGTACGTCTAGAGTACATACTAATTACAATTAAAATATGTAATTTTCATAGTAGTAACCAAGATTCGAAAAAATCGAAAAATCCGGATTTTTAAATGAAAATCGGGATTTTTCGAATTTTTCGAATTTCGAAGTATCCGGATTGCAACCCCTACTTGCGAGTGACTTGGTGTGTTCTGCAAAGGCAAGCATGACGGATGTTGAGTACGTATCCTTATATTTTATTGTAAATAGAACAGCCTCCGTGGTCTAGTGGTTAGAGCTTGGCTCTCGACTCGGAGGTCGTAGGTTCTAATTTCGATTCCCGCACTGGAACAACAAAAAATGTTGTTTCCAAGTTTGGTTAGGACAATGCAGGCTGATCACCTGATTGTCTGACAAGAAAGATGATCCATGCGTCGGATGGGCAGGTAAAAAGTCGGACCTGCGCCTCATCTCTCGTCAGTCGTGTCGGTTATCCGTCCCACTGGATTACGAGAGTAAAAAAAAAAGAGTGCCTTTGTGTACTGCGCACACACTTGGGCACTATAAAAATACTACTGTGTAACTGGCTAGGCTACAATAAAACCAGCCACCGTCACCGAAATCAGCGTGGGGAGTTATTTATTATTATTATTGTAAAAACAGAAATCGAAATAAAAAGAAACGAAAAGTACGGCAAAGAAGATGGTAGATGTTACAAATTCATAAAAACTGTTTACTGGCTTATTCAATAATGTACTAAGGCTACTCCACGCATCAGCTACTTTTTTCTCATAATACACAACACAATAATATATCTATGGACGCTTCACACCAAGTCAATCTGGTCCCGTGGTAAGTTCTCGAAGAACTTGTGTTACGGGTACTAGACAACAGAAATATATTTAATAATTTTTATATTATACACATATTTAAGATTTTTATTGTATTATACACATATTTAATACACATTCATGACCCAGGAACACAGATTTTTTTTTGTTCCTTCAGCGGGATTCGAACCCGCGACCCCCGGCTTGAGCACCAACACGCTCAACCACTGAGCCACAGAGGTCGTCTCATCTGGCAAAAGCAACGACGTGGCGACGATAATGTTATTGTGTATAGTTATATGTATAACTAGCCGATGCCCGCAACTTCGTTTGCGCCTAACTGACGGAAGCGGAACCCTATTTTTTAAACGGAACCCTAAAATAAAAGTAGCCTATATTAGACCTTATGACATCAGCTATCTGCCAGTGAAAGTCCCGCGAAAATCGGTCCAGCCGTTTCAGAGATTAGCCGGAACAAACAGACAGACAGACCGACAGACAGACAGACAGACGGACAGACATTTTTAAAAATTGGTATTTTATTGTAAGTACCGAATATACTTTCAGATACATTATGTGAAAAGCTGTTAATTTTATGTTACAAACAGACACTTCATTTTTATTTATCTGTATATAGATTTAGTTCAAAAATAAAAAGAAGCATAAAAAAATACAAAACAAACTTTCCTATAGATTTTTATTGTATTACTAGCTGATGCCCGCAACTTCATTTGCGCAGAACTATCGGAAGCGGAACCCTATTTTTTAAAACGGAACCCTAAAATAAAATTATCCTATGTTAGACCTTATAACATCACCTATCTGCTAGTGAAAGTCCCGTGAAAATCGATCCAGCCATTTCAGAGATTAGCCGGAACAAACAGACAGACAGACCGACAGACAGACAGACGGACAGACAAAAATTAAAAAAAATGGTATTTTATTGTAAGTACCGAATATACTTTCATATTCATTATGTGAATAGCTGTTAATTTGAAGTTACAAACAGACACTTCAATTTTATTTATCTGTATAGATGTATAGATATGTCCATGACCCGGGAACACAAGAAACTTTTTGTTCCTTCGGCGGGATTCAAACCCGCGACCCCCGGCTTGAGCACTAACACGCTCAATCACTGAGCCACAGAGGTCGTCTCATCTGGCAAAAGAAACGACGCGGCGACGATAAAATATAACATGTTATTGTGTGTGGTTAATGGTTATATGTATAACAAGCTGATGCCCGCAACTTCGTTTGCGCAGATCTAACGAAAGCGGAACCCTATTTTTTTAAACGGAACCCTAAAATAAAAGTAGCCTATGTTAGACCTTATAATATCAGCTATCTGCTAGTGAAAGTCCCGTGAAAATCGGTCCAGCCGTCTCAGAGATTAGCCGGAACAAACAGACAGACAGACAGACAGACGGACAGACAAAAATTTTAAAAATTGGTATTTTATTATAAGTACCGAATATACTTTTAGATTCCTTATATGAAAAGCTGTTAATTTGAAGTTACAAACAGACACTTCAATTTTATTTATCTGTATAGAATTAGTTCAAAAATAAAAAGAAACATAAAAAAATACAAAACAAACTGACTTTCCTTTAGATTTTTATTGTATTAAACATATCCATGACCCGGGAACACAGGAAACTTTTTGTTCCTTCGGCGGGATTCAAACCCGCGACCCCCGGCTTGAGCACCAACACGCTCAATCACTGAGCCACAGAGGTCGTCTCATCTGGCAAAGCAATGACGCGGCGACGATAAAATATAACATGTTATTGTGTATGATATGTATAATTTAGTTCAAAAATAAATAAAAAAACAAAACAAACTGACTTTCCTACACTGCGTTAGAAACGAAAGAATTGTTCGATAAATACGCGGGTAAGCCGTGCGCTAAAAAAACTGACATAGGTCTGTCCTCGTCAACGCCTAGCGGGCGACTGTGGGGCGACTCAAGCGGCTTACGCACGCTGCATTTCAATAATTATTTAATGTCAAAATAATTAAACCAACATGCAAAATATAACCACAAATTATTCTTCTTTAAGTTATTAGCTTTTCGTAGATATGATTTTTGAAAGTAAAACTATCATGAACTTCATGAACAAAAAGAAAAATATTCAAATTTAGCCTCCTCTTCGGAATTATTTTTGATCGAGTGAAGTTTTCAATAATATGTTTCGAACCAGAAATTGTAAAAGAACATTAAGTAAACAACAATGTGTATTTTTTTTGGCTTTTTAAAGTTACTATTTGTTTGTTTATTATCGATTCAAAGTCATGTAAAATTGGGTCTACGCGGCCTTAATAAGGCCGTGATCCGATATATTTAAAAGCCTATTAAGTTATATTAATACCCATTAATGAATAACATTATAGCATGATATTAAAGTGTTACCCAGTTGACGAATTTTATTTTAACGTGCTCGTAGTTGCATGCTGTTCAAACGTATTTCGATAATAAAGGCTATGAAGCGGGCTAATTTTTTAATAATATTGTGAACAATTACTATTTAGCCACGGTTTGGACTGCTGGCATCCTACTAATATTATATACTAGCTGACCCGGCAAACTTTGTTCTACCTTAGAGGCAATAAATGAGCAGATTTTTAATTTCATTTTAAGTGCAATTTTTCATTAGGATAAAAGATATAATTAAAAAGAAATCAATTATTTTAATGATTGTTAAAATGGACCATGTATTTTGGTGCATGGGTTGCAATCTTCAGTAAAGCATCTTGTAATAAACGACATTTTTCGTTTTATTATAAGGCGCAAGAATAAATAACGCAGATGATCTTCCGATCCGTGAATATGCCACATAACATAATTGACCAGGTGAAAAACATGGATTTTGTAGATTCAGACCACAAACTTTCAAGGATTGGCCTTGTGACTTATTAACGGTCATGGCAAATGCAAGACGGATCAGAAATTGAAGTCGTTTGAACTCGGTATTCGGTAGGGATATAAATAGTATCCTATGTCCTTCTCCTGGTTCTAAAAAACATATTTTTTTATTTTTTCATTTTTTTCCCCAAACATATTTTTCTGCTATAAATAGTAGCCTATGCTATTCCTCGTAGTCTACTCTATGTCTGTGCCAATTTTCATGATGATCGTTTAAGTTGTTTTACGCAAAAGTGTAAATACAGTTGTCCACAGGCACCGTACATTTCCTGCGATGAAAAGTAGCCTATGTCCTTCCCAGTGGTCTACTTTATATCTGTGCCAAATTTCATGATGATCGGTTAAGTAGTTTTTACGTAAAAGCGTAAATACAGTATTCCACGGGAACCGTACATTTTCTGCAATAAAAAGTAGCCTATGTCCTTTCCCGTGCTCTTCTTTATATCTGTGCAAAATTTCATGATGATCGGGTAAGTAGTTACGTAAAAGCGTAAATACAGTATTCCACGGGAACCGTACATTTTTATGCAATATAGAGTAACCTATGCTCTTCCTCGTAGTCTACTCTATGTCTGTGCCAATTTTCATGATGATCGTTTAAGTAGTTTTACGTAAAAGTGTAAATACAGTTGTCCACAGGAACCGTACATTTCCCGCGATAAAAAGTAGCCTATGTCCTTCCCAGTGGTCTACTTTATATCTGTGCCAAATTTCATGATGAACGGTTAAGTAGTTTTTACGTAAAAGCGTAAATACAGTATTCCACGGGAACCGTACATTTTCAGCAATAAAAAGTAGCCTATGTCCTTTCCCGTGCTCTACTTTATATCTGTGCAAAATTTCATGATGATCGGTTAAGTAGTTTTTACGTAAAAGCGTAAATACAATATTCCACGGGAACCGTACATTTTCTACAATAAAAAGTAGCCTATGGCCTTTCCCGTGCTCTACTTTATATCTGTGCCAAATTTCATGATGATCGGTTAAGTAGTTTTTACGTAAAAGTGTAAATACAGTATTCCACGGGAACCGTACATTTTTATGCAATAAAGAGTAATCTATGTTCTTTCTCGTAGTCTACTTTATATCTGTGCCAAATTTCATGATGATCGGTTAAGTAGTTTTTACGTAAAAGCGTAAATACAGTATTCCACGGGAACCGTACATTTTACCGCGATAAATAGTATCCTATGTCCTTTTCCTGGTTGTAAGCTACCTCCCTACTAATTTTCAGCCAAATCGGTTCAGCCGTTCTTGAATTATAAATGGTGTAACTAACACGACTTTCTTTTATATATATAAGATTATGTGAAAGTTTGTGAGGATGTATATGGATGGGTGTATGGATGGATGGGTGGATGTTTGTAACTCTTTCATGGAAAAACTACTGAACGGATTTTGATGAAATTTGGTATCTTAGTAGTTTAGGCTCTGTATTAAAACATTGGCTACGTTTTATCCCGAAAAAATAGAGTGTTCCCGAGGGATACTGTATTTACGCGGACGAAGCCGCGGGCAACAGCTAGTTTTACATAATGGCGCCCTGCACACTTAGAGTTTTGTCTGCGACGGTCATTCTAATTAAGACTTAAAATGTGCGACGGTTTAATCTGCTAGCGTCTTACAGACTAAAACGTAAAAATACGTCATGGCGAGGTTCTGAAAAAAAAAATGCGCTACCATCGACATGCCAGATCGGACTGTTGATACCGCTCATTTACACGTTCGGTTCGTGTGTGGGAATGTGGTGGCAAGCCCCAAAGGGAGATCTCCGACCGAGCGAGGTGGTATGCCCGGTCAGGCCGAAGCCCACTAGTAATCATTTCAGCTGTCGTATATATACTTTCCGAGCTCAGAAACTTCGATAGCGCGATTCAGGACTATGCGCTGATTGGAGCGCCACATCACTCCCCCCGAAGACCGGAGGTCGAACCATTTCATGAGTCTTGTGCTTGAGTCGCCAGTGCCAGTGGAGAGAGTCCCAGTGAGTCGGAACTGTGTTGCTGCTGCACGGGCTCCAGTGAGTCGGAGTGCTGCCGTGCGGGCCGATGCTACGTGCTGACCAGGAGAGATGTGCTCTGCTTGCTGACCGGTCGTTGTAGTGAGAGTGCCCGTTGAAGCCGATGAGGGTTCAACCAAGCCGCGGTGCGTTGAGGCTGGTGGTCGAGGTACCCGAAGAGGCTGAAGCTGGCTGGCGTGGTGCGGAGGGATGGGGAGTGATGATGATGATTGATGTCCAGAAAGTTGCGTGTTCTGTCGAGGGTCACCAATGTGGGAATGTGGTGGCAAGCCCCAAAGGAAGATCTCCGACCGAGCGAGGTGGTATGCCCGGTCAGGCCGAAGCCCACTAGTAATCATTTCAGCTGTCGTATATATACTTTCCGAGCTCAGAAACTTCGATAGCGCGATTCAGGACTGTGCGCTGATTGGAGCGCCACACGTGTAAATGAGCGGTACCATCGAGTGCGAGTTGGAACGCCACGTACTATTTCCGGCGGTAAGAACTGTACGTGTGACGAGCACTTTTTTTTGCAAAGCAATAGACTATCGTGTCTAACGGCCTGTTTCAATAACCTATATCAACTATTTGTTAAAAATGACAAAAGACATGTTTGATTTTGGGCCAGTTCTATGTACACTACATAGGTAAATAGGAAAAAAATATGGGAATATAATAAAAATACGAAAAAATTAATTTGAAGAAGGGTACATGCGTACAAAAATGATTATTTGAAGAGTTTTTTATTGCGAGAACACTATTTTTAGGGCGGCCATGACGGTTGTTTTGACTTGACTTTTGACGTGGTACAATACGGCCGATGTATCTTGGCGAGTCTGAACTTCGCGCAGAAGGTTGTGCATTAGCTGTTTCAAAGTGTTTTCGTATTTATTTTATTTGTTCTAATTGGTCAACTGTATTAGGGAAATTTTATTAGTACATAGGTATATAAAAATAATACAATAACAGTTTTCTTCACGAGTTGTACATGTGCTAAAGTTCGCAGAGCCTATTTTCAGACCCGTCAAGATACAGCAGCCGTAGTGTAGGTAGACAGTTTTACGAAGAGACGACGTCTTGAATGCCATACGTCTTTCTTTGTCAAAAGTCATGTCATTGACAAAATGACATTATTTAGTTAATTTTGATCTGATCCGCCATGTTTTATTTTACTTTGTGTTACTCTCCTTAACGAAGTTAATTTAAATGTACATGGAAACGAAGTGAAATTAAACAAAATAAAGAATAGGAAACGTTTACTATATTATGTAGCTATATTTACATATACTGTACGTAGGGCTGGCCCAGGCCTCATACATTTCTTGAACATCGCTTTTGAATCGCGAAGAACCGGCAAATGATTGAATGACGCCGTTTTTAACAAATAGTTATACTGAATTACTAAAGCAACCCGAGACCCCAGAGCCGGGAACTACCTGGCACAACGGATAGCCATTGCTATCCAACGAGGCAATGCTATCAGTTTGCTAGGTACTCTGCCAGATGGGGACGACCTGGGGAAGTTTTTCTATTTATAGACTTTTTTAGAGATAGATTATTTATAGATGTCTTCTTTTTATTAGTAGGTATTAATTTTTAGTTTTTTATTTGGCTCTAGTTTTATTGTTAATTTTATGTTTCTTGTGTTATCTAAAAATTAACTCAAATAAATTAAAATTTAATAGTTATAGATAGATAGGTTATTGAAACGGGCCGTAAGTGAGCGTTCGCTAAACGCTTACAAGGCAGATTGTGAAAAAAATAATTATTCGTTGTTTTACATGAAAGCTTGGACTTAATAGCGTCATGGCAGTGTGCCAAGGTCGTAAAGTTCCTGCGCGTCCTGGCCAGATAGAACCTTGTCATATTAACTGTAATTGGTAGTCAGTTAGCCACGGATTTGCCGAGATATAATCCAGGGATTTCGCATATTAAACCTTTGGATATGATGGTTCAACGAATTTAGAATTCTGTACAAATAAATTTTGGAAATGTTTAATACCCATATTATTAACATGGATGTTTGGTTGAGCATAAAATGGTACGTAAATTAAGATTCTTCTTGGATACTGATGATTATTATTATCTTTAAATATACTTTATATATCTTTAAATATACATTCTTCTGACTTTTATCGTAAAAATTCTCAGCCAGAATTACGCTGACTAATATCGGTAATAAAATGATTACATCAGTATATTTCCCCTTAATTTCCTTAGCTCTTTTTAAGTGTATATTACATTTTAATTCAATTTCAATAAGTAAGTGTTCAGCCAGTCTAAGGCTAGATAGGTAGGTAGTTAAGCTGCCATTTAACTACCTATCTAGCTCGTTCCCCAAAATCTCGACCGACAAATCTGAAGGATGAGTACTATCGAATGTTGCCACTTGTTACAAGTATCATTTCGTTACTAAGATAGCGGTAACGGCAAAGGAAAATCACGTCAATATCTCTATTGAGACATGCAACCTGTGGGGCAATTCACGTGAATTGTTATCGTACTTATTTCTATTCAATTCAATATAATATCCTTATTCGCATAAAACATGTTATAAAAGATGTTACAATTTAACAAAAAACAAAAAAACATGTTTTGCCGTTTTATAAAAAACTACTTAGGCCTTTTATTCATTAATTATTGATTTATATAGTATTCTCTGAGCGAATTAATCGCTCGCTATGTCGTATGTCGTATGGTTGCCCAAGCACATACGACATTCTCACAACACACTCAGCCTAGTCCAGAGGAATGACTGGTCAATATATCTGGGGCCAACCATGTGCGGGTTTCCTCACGATGTTTTCTTTCACCGTTAGAGCGTCCGTATAATGTACTTGAGATCTGAAAAAGTCTCATTGGTACATGCCACAACCTGTGATTCGAACCTGTACTCTCTCGAGTGCTAACCAAACGGTTTACCCACTAGGCCACGGAGTTCACAGCCGTTTTATAGGCATGAAAATATTACACGCTACAACCGTAGGTATTAGGTACATAATATAACATTTCGTGTGGTAATCCAATTATCCAAAGAATCACTCATTATTTACTCATTCAAGTATACAACATACGAAAAATTTTCTCAGTGCTCCTATAAGCAAAGAAGCTCTTAAAATATGAACGATAACAAAATAATAAAGGAAAAATTCACCCAAGTTGGCTTATTATAAAAATATATTATCGTCTACAAATACAGTTCATCCATTTATTTTACTTATTTAAGGAACTTGGGTTGTAAAGTAAATAAAGTCAAGTTCGTAAAATGTTGAATCAAACTCCGTCTGTTTGTTCTGCGTTGTTCCAATTACAGAGGTTTACTGTTTACATTTAGACATTATTAGTGTACTATACGGTATGCTAGTGGCTAGCAAGTAACTGAAGTAGCGTGCAATAACTGGCACTATATTATGGTGGACCAATTAGCGCCACAATCCTAAATCGCGCTATCGAAGTTTCTGAAGTTCAGCGCTATAATTATATAAGTATACATATCAGCTGAAATTACTACAAGTGGTGTTTCGGCCTGACCGAACATACCATCTCGCTCGGTGGGACATCCATCAGATCACATCAAAATTTGAACAAATCCATTAAAATCTTTCATTTTTAAATCAAAGCTTCGAGCAAGGCTGCGTTACCCAGGTATGTAATATATTTATTATTGTACGAGAAGGTCGAAGGATCTACAGAAAGAGTATGCCAGCTGCTATCAACTTATGTAAGTAGTACCTACCGCCTACACGTATGTATTACTAGCACCTACTTTAAAAGTGTTTTAAAAAAGGGGAAAAGTCAAGTCGAACGCACCTCTAGTAACTATTCATGTCCGAAGTTAGCTCATTCATTACTCAACCGTATCTGCGCTTTAAAGAAAGTAATTTTTTTATTGGGCAACTGTTGAAGAAACAACTTCTAGGTGACTTGTTAAGTAAGTCTTAGACCTGAAACTAACTAAGAGCAGGTCAGGGATGGCTAAGGAGGAATGCGTAACTATCAACGCGCTATTGGTTTTCTTTGAATTACTTCAAAATTTATTGTCCAATTTTGTTTAAAAATAATTTTCCTAAAGAATTTTAGCATGGTCTATCAGCATGGACACTTACATGGAAAGAGCGTAACTTTAAGTGTTCCTTAAGTGTTACAGAACCCTTAAAAGGAGACACGAGATATTTCTACCACGCTATAACAAAGAAGTATTTTGTTTTTAAATTTCTTGAATAAATTATATTCGGTCAGTTTTAACTTCATCCGATTTATCACTATAATCCTCAGGTAAGCCCACGTCACAACAGGCCCCGTTACCCTGCGAATTATGTCGGTCACGTGACACGACTAGAGCCTACTTAATTTACTCCTTGTTTTGTATTTTACTAACTTTTAAAGTACAAAGTAGAAACTAAAAGCATTGAATAATAATAAGTCTTAAGAGGTTCGCAGGTTATAAAAAAAAATTGGTCCTGTAGGCTGTAAGAATATATAGGTACTTACAGTAAAATCAAATTTCTAATGGTTTTGACAATGTTTGGTTATAGAAATTGATAGACGATGTATGGAAAACAAACCGGCCGAATGCGAGTTGGACTCGCATACACAGGGTTATGTAGAAAACGGCAAAAAATCACGTTTGTTGTATGGGAGCCCCTCTGAAATATTAATTTCATATTGTTTTTCGCATTCGTTGTTACAGTGGTAATAGAAATGCATCTGTGAAATTTTTAATTGTCCAACTATTTCGGTTTATGAGATACAGCCTTGGGACAGACGGACAGACAGAAACCTAAAAATGACAACCGTCGAACACCAATAAAATACATATAATAATATGTACTGTACCCCAAGCAGGAACATTTTGTGGTATCGTTACATGTACGTAAACGAGAAATATGAGGAATATTGTTTGAAAACTTTAGTTACTTTTACGTCCGCTAGAGGCGCTTTTATAGTTTTCATACAATATTTCTCGCTTACATACACGTAACGATACCGCAAAATGTTCATGCTTGGGGTACTGTTGTGTTCACCTACCGTTAACGTAAAGACTAGGGAATAAAAATTATACTTTAAGGCTGTATACAATCTGTAACACGTTTGTAATATCAATAGAACTACCAAAATCCCCCACGGAAAAGTCATAAAGGTAATATGCTACGATATAGGTAAAATTCTCAAGGGCTTTCGAATGTAATAATATTTAAATATGAAATAAATTGAAGTTATCTGTAACATCTGAAGGAAGGAAGTTGATCTCCTGGGCCCTATTTTCTCTAAGTAGCAAAACTCGAAATGTCCCCATCCTCTCGGGAAGTCTATGATAAAATCGATATTGGCATCCTGCCAAGTAGGCTGGACGTTGCGTTCCAAATTATTATTAGCTTACGAATGTGTTTAAAAATAGTAAACATTAAAATCGTACAGTAAACACAATAGTATGACTGGCTATTTTAAAATATTTACAAACTAAAAAAGGAAAACTTAAACTACAAGAAACTTATATGGTCACAAATATAAGAAGACCCCTAGGTCGTCCACAATAAGCAGAGTACCTATTAGGCACAAAGTTTCCTTGCTGGGTAAAAATCGTACAACATTAGATTGAACCATAGACGTTTATTAAGACGAGGTAATTAAAAATTTTAAAAACCCCCGACACAAAAAATAAACTCTAAAAAATAATAAATAATATTTTAAACCTATTATAATTATATTATCACATATAATATTAAGTAAGTTGAAATAATTTTATTTTCCAATCGTCGCCTCGTCGGGGGACCGCTAAAGTTTATAAAGTATTTTTACAACAACAGCTAATTAATTATTACATTTAAGTAGGTATGAGCAAATTTTTTTCGGAGTAAATTATTTTGTTCATTCTGTGACTACACGTGTTTTTTTCACATAGCGGTCCCCCGACGAGACGACGATTGGAAAATAAAATTATTTCAACTTACTTAATATTATATGTGATAATATAATTATAATAGGTTTAAAATATTATTTATTATTTTTTAGAGTTTATTTTTTGTGTCGGGGGTTTTTAAAATTTTTAATTTTACTTTTATTATATCCTTTTTAAAGTAGGTATAAAAAATGATTACCTTACCATATACATACTTTCAACATTATTGAAGTAACATGGTACCAAATTTCGAATCGATAGGACATGTGGACGACCCCTCATCAACTAATAAAGAAAAGATGATCTTCAAACGGCTAATCAGGTCATGGTTATTGGTTACCTTACCATGTTCTTTAAATATCGTTGAAGTAACACGGTACCAAATTTCGAATCGATCGGACATAAGAAAGTTAGTCAAATCCCCTCATCAACTAGAAAAGAGCTGATCATCTTCAAACGGCTGATCAGGTCATGGTTACATTAGCATGTTCTTTGAATATCGTTGAAGTAACACGGTACCAGATTTCGAATCGATCGGACATAAGAAAGTTAGTCAGATCCCCTCATCAACTAGAAAAGAGCTGATCATCTTCAAACTGCTGATCAGGTCATGGTTACATTAGCATGTTCTTTGAATATATATCGTTGAAGTAACACAGTACCAAATTTTGAATCGATCGGACATTGGAAAGTTAGTCAGATCCCCTCATCAACTAGAAAAGAGCTGATCATCTTCAAACGGCTGATCTTCCCACCACCAATTTTCTCATCAAACGAAGCTACGAACACTCTCGATTAAGTCATCAATATTCTCTTTCAGTGCGCTTTCATTTGAGACCTTACTCGAGTATATTTGCACATTCAGATTTTCTTCCCCGCTTTCACCCCCCACAACTTTTAAACGACTCAACCGATTTTCATCAAACATGTCTAAGAACACTCGCATGTAAGTCACCTTTAATACAAAAGAAACTAAATTGAAATCGCTTCATCCGTTCGGGAGCTATGATGCCACAGACAGACAGACACACCCACAGACAGACAGACAGACAGACACGTCAAACTTATAACACCCCTCTTTTTGCGTCGGGGGTTAAAAATTGTCTCCACCTAAATGGTCCCACTTTTGGAATTGTAGCCGCGGGCATCAGCTAGTTCGAATAGGGAATATGCATAAAATATAAAAATAGCTTAAAATATAATAATATGATACTAGACAGAAAAATAAAGAAAATGGCGAGAAAATTTTCAATATCTGTTGATAAATGAGCAAGATATGAGCGGTCAAAGTTTGTAATCTATCTCTTTCTAGCAAAACGAAATTTAGTATGAACTTTCTATGAAAGTCGTGTTATGTGACGTCACGATACACGTCGGATCTCTCTGTCTAATAGACCACTTTAAACGTTCATATCTTCGTTATTTTTAATGATATCAAAAAACTGATTTTACCATACGGTTTACCAAACAAGATAGATCTATATAAATAAATAAAAAAAATACGTGCATGTTCCCTATTAAATAAGGCAATATAGTTTATTAGTCTGGTATAACTAATAATATATTTTATTGAAGAAAAAAAAAGGAAAAAAAAAAATTATACCCGGCTTTTAAGGTACGTTGTATTCCAATAAGATTCCAGTATAAGGAATAAAGCTAGACGTCATTCTACATACACAAAGTTGTGGCTAAAATATACCTGTAATAACCTAACTAAGAGCATGCCAGGACATGTTTAAGGAGGGTTCCGTACCAGATCAGCTGTACGCTCCGTACCAAATTCGTGTGTCTGTAGATGCCATCTATCACCGCGTTATATGTTTTTACTTTAAAAGTTGCTGTCTGATTCCGTTCAAAATAATTTTCCTAAAAATGGTCGACTTTATTAAAAAGTCATGTACGAAACCTTGCCTTTACTTTAAAAGACCTTTTAACGATACCCGACACGATGGGGTAGAAAGAAAAAATATTTTTCATCCCCACTTCACATGTATGGAGAGCCACCCCTAAAATATAGAATATAGAGATCTAGACACAATCTATAACTATACCAAATTTCATCTATTTATATTCATAATTACAGATGCTAGAAGCGCGGACGGACAGACAGACAGACAGACGGACGGACAAAGTGAAACTATAAGGGTTTCTTGAGTATTACGGAACCCTAATAAAACGGATATTTAAATATATGACCGCATTAGGCGGCAACGGAGCGACGTTCATACTAGTAATACCGCAATGGAGTGCCGCGTCGCGTAGTTTCACTGCAGCGTAGCTAGATCTAGTGCGGCCCCACCTTAATATGAAAGGATGTGAATTAAAAATCCTAACATGCATGAAATAGTAGATTGTTAGCCTAGGGTTGAAAGGAATCAATTCCCGAGGTAGTTAGACGCCCGAGAGCAGCAAGGGCGGCTATAGTCCGAGTAGGAATTCATTCTTTTACCCGTGGCATACACTCTACTTTTCATTTAGAATATAAGGAAAATAAAACTAGTTGCTAATCTCAACTATTTATTGATAATAATATATTAGTAATTTAGTATCCCGTCAATTTGTGTTGACTTTTTAATTTTCTCTTCGCGGCACTCGCGGCTTATTCCGCTCAAAGAAATTTGCGCTAAATTCACACTGGCTGTTTAGAAAGTCATGTCATTTTTAATAGTTTTTTTTACATAAAACTCTTCTCGGCTGACAGCAGTTCTATTTTTGAAGTTTTGAAGATATATACAAATTCATTCCGGCCCAAGGGCCGCAATGAATTTGTATGAGTTTTTCCCTCCCTATGAAAGGAAAGTAGCGTTTTCCACCCAATAATCAGATCAAAACAATACTACTTTCCAAGTATGAGAAATGAAAAATACATTTACAAGAAGAATTTACAAGAATTACAAGTCGGCAGCGATAAAAAAATCACTATTGTGCCTCATATTAAATCCCCCACGAAACTCCAGACGGATTGCCGAATAATGAAAGTTTCTCCATTTATATTTCTTTTACGGCGCCTGTCCGCCATTTTGTTTTTGAATTGTTATTTTGTTTATGACTTACTAGCTTTTTCCCGTGGGTTTGCTCGCGTAAATCCCACGGGAACACTGTACTTTTTTGGGATAAAAATTATTCTATCTGAAATCTGTTCAGTACTTTTTGCGTGAAAGAATAACAAACATCCATCCATACATCTATCCTCACAACTTAACAGTAGTTAGATATGGCGTAGTATAACTTATATACCTATATATGTCTACTTTGAGCCTAAAAATATTGTATTAGAATTATAACAAAATAATATGTCTTGTATTTAACTAACAATTATTCTGCACGATAATTGAAAGGTTATAATGGGTTTATCCGTGAAAGGTTTTAAGGTCACAATGTTAATATCGATTAAATTATAAGCTAGAATTGAACAGTTGTACAGCTGTTGAGATGTTTTTATCATTCCTTAATGTTTGAAAATGAAAGCATTGTATATTTTCAAGGGATTCATAAATAAATAAATAAATACTGTTAATTATACTATGTAATTGTTATACTACAACCAGCTAACCCAGCAACTAGTTGTAGTTTATCAATACTCTATTTTTCCAGCATTGTTTAACTCTTTATTTTTCAACATTGTGTTGAGAAAAAACTAATAGATGTACACGATTGGATTACAATATGGATCAGGCATTTTTGTATAATTTTCTATAGAATTAAATTATGCGCATATAAATATTAATGACCGTGACTGTACATTATATTCACCTGATATTAAGCTGTGACGTCACTAACGTAGATAGCATAATACTTCACCTGAGCGACCCGCGCGGGCCGCGCTAATCGTTTTCCCATAATTCCCTTTTACGAGCTAATCCTCGTGCCCCTTGTATTTGAATGAGAAAATTCAAGAGGTTTGTTCGTAATCTTTACTAATTTGTAACGAAATTATTATAATGATTTGAAAGGTCTTAAAAATTTCGTTATCATTCGTTCACAATTATTTTATATGTTAACTTACATGGGTAAATAAAAGAATATCAAAATTAGCTTCAGTTCGGTATTAAAATTATGAAACTCTATACCTATAACTTACTTTAAACGAGTTATCGGCTATCACCCGGAAAATACGTTTTATATTCTAACGGGTAACCCGTATATGTAACAATCTCGATAAGCAAAACGACCTCAAAATGGCAAGTTAACCGCCGCGAGCGATGCGTCACAATTTTCAATTGGCGTAATAAATTCTCTGATCTTTGATTGAATTTTGGTCGAAGATAAAGAAAGTTCGTAGCTACAACACGAAACTGTATCCTTCGATTATGTATTTATTCGTTTCTTTTTACACGCTTTATATTAGCTTCACCTGTATGTACTACTCGACCAAGCTAAGTTTGCACCTCGCGTCGAGACAAACTGACGCATATGTGCGATCTGCAAAAAAGGACGAAATCTTGTATGACGCGTGTCGGTGACAAAAATGCTAACCGTACTGACGCCACAGGGCGATCGCGGGAAGGTGAGCGGGGAAGCAAATTTTTATAAAACTATTATTGCAACGAGGTGCAAACTTAGCTTGGTGGAGTAGTATGTTTGTAAACGACTCCTTTGGGCATGATTTTGACCCACTTTAAACGATCAGATTTCATTAAAACTATGTAGATTTATCGAGCACCGATGACAATACACTAATTTGATAAGCTTATCTCCAAAGGTGGTTATATACTCAAAGCTTATCTCATTATCCTGATCAGAATTGCCAGGATAAAATAATTACCATAAAAATTGTTAACATCAAAGACTTCTAGTTTTCATACCAATGACCTTCTAATACATGGACATTGCATGAGCGCGCTGTAAACGGGACGGCAGAACTGTGCGCAAATGCGAAGTGAGCACACTTTTTACGTTAGTCGTGTTTTGACAGCAAAACAGTAAACATGCCAAAGTGCGTCGTGAAAAAATGTAGAAATAATACTAGAACAACGCAAAAAAAGATGGTGTGACCTACTACTGGTAAGTTGATTTTTTTTATAAAAGATAACAAGCGAAAACGTGTAAAAAATAGAAAAAAACACTGAAATTTCAATAAATGTTGTAAATTATTAACGAGTATGGCTGTGCTATTCCTATTCTTTTCTTTCATGCACGCCAGAAAGAGACAGGCGACAGGACGCGACAAGAACATAGTCAGAAAACAAAAACGTGGAGTCGCTTTTTGTTCAAATTTTGAAGTACAATAGCCATTATTTTTACTTTACTGACCAAGTGGAGGGTAATATTTTTCGAGTGTGGGTGATGTTTTTCGGGTGTATGTATAATTCATGTAATGTGTTATGTATGAAAATCAGTTTCATTATTACCGCGCCTGTAGCCAAGACGGCTTGATGAATTTCTGATTGCGAAGTGTCGTGTGGTTAGATTAGTTTTGATCCCAAAATTGATGAATTGGATATTATAGTCTGGTAAAAATGTACCCATTTTTACCAGACTATAATATCCAATTCTATAGTCAGGTTCTATTTTTTTTTTTTCATTTGGTTAGATTGTTATTTCACGGTTATTAATTGCAACATTTCTTTACAACCTATATAAAGACTGCTTATTTTAGCTTTCCTGTAAACGAGATTAAGAGAGAAACAAGAGAAAGATCCGAAGAATTTTACAAACCAAATGAGTCGAGCGTCATTTGCTCGGATCACTTCCTTGAATCTTATATTTATTTCACTGCTAAAGGATTTAAGCATTTAAAAAAGACAGCTGTTCCGCATATAGAGGTTATTATTAGATACAGTTCAAGTTCATATTTTATTTTTTCAAATGTAATATGTATTCCTGAAATTAAATTAATATTTTTTTCAGTTTGGCGTTGATTCTGGACCGAGCCAATCAAGGAAGAGAGGTATGGAAGAGACATGTGATGTACCTGTAAGTTTTTAAAATGAAAATTATTCAAATACTACCTGGCATCATCTTTTCACTATAAAACTTATTTTTTTCAGGGGCTGACTGCTGCGCATTGTAATTTATATTGCGCCACTGATGGAGTTAAGCGTTTAAAAAAGACAACTGTTCCGTTCATAGAGCTTAGTAGTAGAATTGTCCCAATCGCAAAAAAGAAATATTAGCATGCAGCATATCAGCCGCAATAAAATCGGTCAAACCGCTCAAAAGTTATGTGTGTGTGTGTGTGTAAGGTTTACATACTTACACACACACATACACACACACACACATACATACATACAGACATAGTGACACCATTGCGGGGGTAGTCAGGGAAGCTTCCTGTGACCTCAGAACTTCTGAGACAGAACTGATGAGAATTCGATTTTTGCAAAACGGGGTAAAACCAATAACTTTTTTGAAAATCTTAGATTTTCTTAGCGGGAAGTTAAAAATAATAAAATAAAATAATCTATTCCAGTGCACTTGATTATTTTAACTAAACAAAAATATTGCAATAAAATAATTTGACTTACTTTCCTATGCATACATACATACAAACCTACATTAATTTTTAATAACAGCTGACTAACGACTAACCTGGTCAATCATACATACATAGGGTTAGAGATTATTTTGCCGTAGTCTTGTGAGAATGTTTGTACGAACACACAAAGAGACTAGCGCCATCTAGTGTCAACCAATGAAACCACTTTGTATGAACAAAGACAACGTGAAACCCCCTACTCAATACTAGATGGCGCTACTGTGCGAACTTTCCCGAAAAATCCAACACGGTTACGCGAGTCGGAAACTTTCTGGAATAGTCTGGGACTGATTCGGCCCATATAAATAGCCGCAGGAATACGAGCGAGTTCAGTTCAGTTTCGAGCTACCTTCGCGATTTCGAAGTGAAAACTAGTGATCAAGAGTGATACCAGTGAATGAAACCCACGACTTGGCTACGACATAGGACATCGTTAGTGCTTAGTGTTTGGACTTAGTGCTACTGAATAAAGTCTTTAAAAGAGTCAGCAGGTCTTTCTCTCCGAATCCTTCGAACCCTAACACGTAACATTATTTTATTCATTGAAGTATGTATATGATTTAAATATTCTTTTAAATCAAAGTTTTTTCTACCTAGCCCAGTATAAAGAATGAAAGCGTAACCCAGAGCTGTAATTCAACTACGAAATCATATCCCTTCCATTTGACTTTACCGTAGTCGGATAAGAATTTAGCCTACGTCATCAAAATCAACTCAGTAGTTTATGGGTAGAACATAATTATGTTCATACAAACCAACACACATACATACCTAAATACATACATAGACTGCTAAAAATACCATAAACCTTTTGGCGTAGTCGGATACAAAAAAATATTTCCAAAAGAAAAATCAAAAAATTTATAGTCCGTTGTTACTCCACTACTATCTTTGTTCCAATCACTTTCTAAAATCAGCATATGTAGCTTCGACTACATAATTGTTTTACATTACTGCTTAGCAACCGCGGACATTTGAAAGGACACGAACATCAGCGGCAATGTATGCACAGAGCAGTCGAAGCACAATATGGTGAAATAAAAAACGCGTGCCATGCTTACGCTTAGTTTTTATATGGCGTGATTTGTCCATGTGTATTAGAAGGTCATTGTTTCATACCATAAAAATTGATTACTGAATTGTCATAATATTTTGTCAACTGTCAATATTCGACATCAATTCGCAACATTTTTTTATAAGGTAACCTAACATTTTTATTTATGTTTAAGGTATAGCCAAGATGGTATGGTATGGCCAAGATGGTATAACCGATGCCTAGTTTAATAATTATAATTATTAGTTCGATGTGCTTTGAAACCTTGTTTTTTAGTTTTTTAAGCTGTGTTTTTTATTTATTTTACTTACCCACTCTTTAAAAGTAATTATAAAGTCTTCTTCATGTTATTCTCTAGGATTCTCTTAGTATACCTACACCCCAAATAACATAGGCAAAAATAAATCGTTTATTTTTGGTCCTATATATTATAAACTATTACGGCGATCTGTAGAAGTAATGATTAATATAATCAAAAAACGTTTTCTTTATTCAAACCATAGAAGTACATATAAACAATGAACGCGAATCTCCTCAGTGCTTACATCCGCTCCTAGACAGTAAATCGTATTTAGTATTTCTTCTTTTTTATAACTTACAAAAACTTAATAAAGGGAATCTATAAACATACTAGCTGTTCCGTGCCCATTTCGTTGGACGTAAAACATATTTACTTGTTCATTTTTACTTATAAAGAATTAGTTAATAAAACATTATCGAGAAGACCAAAGTGTAAATCTAAACCATTCAAAAAATTCATTAAACTCGGTCTAGCCGTTTCTAAGGGAATTCAATTATAAGCACATTCACAGAAAATTTATATAATATGTTATAAAGAATCTTTAAGTATAATTTAATTACAGATTACCCATAAAATCTTCATATAAAAACTTTATAACAACCCCAGAGAAACATAAAATCAGTCACACGAGCATAATGTACGATTACCCTTGTTACTTCACGACTGAAATCACAGATATTATCATAATATTCATAGATCGTAAACGATAGGCTCGGCGCAAACGAACGACTGTACCTGTCGCGCGCTACTCCTCCATTATAAAATATATTTTTTAAGTTGCCACATGGTTGCCACATTAGGTTGTCTGTAGCGGCACCAAATAAAAAATATGAAGATTACAATTTTTATACATTTTGAACGGCCATAATTGTGCACGCTTTACACATATAATATTGTTGTTATAATAAAGTTTTTATTATAACAACAATATACGTGTAAAGTGTTTATAAAAAATAACAGTTGCATCTATAGACGCCCGAAAGTAGCGAAGCTTATGAAGCCTTATGATAAAAAGCGTAGCTATCAGTGGCGTGGGGTTCCTATAACTCCATTCCTGTCGGCTTCCCTTACCACTTACCCTTAGGCGGCGAATTTTCAAAAATTCTTTCTTAACGGACGCCTACGTCATTACAACTATCTGTATGCCAATTTTCAGCAAAATCCGTTCAGTAGTTTCGGATGTGCGTTGATGGATGAGTTAGTCAGGTTTGCCTTTCATATATTTGTTGAATTTAATGTTGCGCTGAGATTAGGTATAGAGACATAAAACAAAAAGAAAATATGAACAACATTATTCTATGGAAATTCTTTTGAAATAATGAAGTCTGTCCCGGCATGTAAGTAATAGAGGCCAACGCCTCAAGGGGTCATGGGGAATTCGGATCGGCTTCATAAACTTGACATTTTATGAACCAGCGAACTCAATCCGGTGATATGACAAATTGTCCAACATAATTTGACAAACAAAAGGACTTCGTATTCTGAGGGTCCTCCTGTGACGTCGACAAAACGTAGGCGTAGAAAATAAAAAAGAGGTTTGGTTTTAAATAAATAAAATGTAAACGCAGAAACATAAGAAATGAAACCTTCATATTTAACCTACAGCCCAATAGACAAAACCATAATAATATTTACATTTTCTTCTTTACAAAACGAGCAGTCGGATCACCTGATGGTAGACGCTTAGCGCCACTCATGGACAGCCGTAACACCAGACGATGCGTTACCTTTAAAGCTCCAACCTGTGTTAAATTTAGCAATTTATATGTCACAGGGGCCTTACTCAATCGGCAAAACAGAACGTGCGTGTTAGTTACTGCCGATTTTCTGTAAGGCCAATTTATTTTTTCGGTCGAATAGGCATATTCATAATTCACGCCGGAGCATTATTCTCGTTTTTACTTACATTCAGGTTGTTTCTTTTTTTACTTTAATATATCTGATCTTATTTTGCTTACACTTATCCATTTAATTACTAAGGTTATTAAATGTTACAAGATTTAATACCGGAATTTGAACGTTTTGTCGTTACACAGGCCTGAGAGTGCTCTCAAGTGATATTACGCTAAAACCACCTAGTACAAGACAAAGCTGCGATCTACAGAACAAGTTGTCGGGGCTTTCAATAATTACGGAAGGATCAACTATCTAATACCCTAAATCAAGTGTCATCAATCAATCATTCTCGAGAAAACCCAGCTATTATAATTATTAACATACTACTCGTATACCCAATTTAGATGTCGTTAATTAATAAAGTTAACCTATTTTAAGTTAACTAATATTAGACTTAAACCACTAATATTATAAAGAGGAAGGTTTGTGAGGATGGCTGGTTCAATGGACGTTTGAGATTATGTTATGCAAATATTTCTGAATGGATTTCAATGACATAGTATGGTAGTAGTAGGCTCTGAATTAAAACATAGGTAAAAATTTATTCCAAAAATTGACAGTGTTCCCGTAGGATACTGAATTAACGCGGGATATTTTTTTATTATTATTAGCTAAAACTAAATATAATATTATTTGTAAGTTTTCAACATTACTCCTATAAATAATATTAATATAAGCATGGGAAAACCTTATTTATACGGTATTTTAATAGCCCTATTATTCCGCACGAGAGAGTAGAAGTATAAAATATCGTGTCGTTTATACAGTTATTGTATAATTAGTCCTGTTTCAATACTCACACGGCATACTCCAAGAGAACACGCAAACATAACCAAAAGTGCTTACATTAGAACACATAAAATTTGCACTTCACTAATCTCATGCTAAAGATCCAACGCCAGTTACATTTATTACAGGCACATCACCATTTTGTAATTATTGTTAACCTTTTATATTGTAATAAAAGAGGTTTTAATTAAAGATGAGAAACCTTTTATTCAAAATACACCTGCTACGAGAACGCGTAGCGCCACTACGAAAGACCGCGAGGCACTGACGTTACAGGCTTCGTAGCTCGTAGCTTGTAGCGCGCAGTGCTACAAAGCCTGTGCCCGCTACGTCGAGTTCCAACGACGCTTGGCCCATGAGTTGTGACACGCAATCAGCACGCAATATACATAAATTAGTTTTGTATTGTAAAAACACATAACTTTATGAAATTTTATTTGTTATTTTCCGTGTAAGAAGTTTTTTAATTTGTTGTTCCCTTAAATATTTTTCGTGCCTTCATTTTTAATTATATTCAATCAAACAAATATCAGCGATTTTTTACACCTTTTTTAACCCGGATAGGGAAAAAAGGAAAAAAAACAATTTGACTATCGATAACCGAGTGTAACTGGCCATAGCTTTATGGGATTCTGATAATAAATTAATATATACCCATCCCTTTCTTTTCCCCAGAGATAATAACATTTTCACCGTCGCGTCGGGAACAGACGAAACTTTTGAATAATACCGGGAGTTATTCAGACTTCAGATTATTTTAGGAACTTCGGAGGTATTTCACAATCATATTAAAATACTTATCTTTTATACGCGACTCTGTCTGTAAAAACCGTCATATTATCTAAGTAGGAACTTTTATATTATTTTAGTAATCATTGAATCTCATAGAAATCAGTACATTCATTCATTATATAAAATGCAAAGCTGATTGATTGACTGATGTATCAACGCATAGGCTTAACCCTTAGGGCTAGAAATTTGAAATTTTACACACTTATTTCTCATATATAGATGTAGGCATCCACTAAGGAAGTACTTTTCAAATTCAACCCCCAAGCGGGTAAAATAGGATACAATTTTAAGCCTAATCTCACGCGGGCGAAGCAGCGGGCAATTAATGGTTATTAAAAAACCGGACAAGTGCGAGTCGGACTCGCGCATCGAGGGTTCCGTACAAACGTAATATAAGTAAAAGTTTACCCATCACGACAATCGAATATTAGGGGTAGTAAGTTTAAAATTATTAAAAATGTGTTTATCATAATATGATGTAACTAAAATTTTTTTTTTCGCATTTTTTTCTTTATATATGCTATAAGACGTTGCTTCGTAACAAATTTCAAGATTCTGAGTTCACGGGAAGTACCCTGTAGGTTTTGATTCCCTTGCGAGTGTCGAAAATTTGCGGCATAAACGTGCAATGTATCTTTTAATAGCGTTGGCTTGGAAGTTTGATTTTTTCACAGCCCTAAGGGACAGTAGACCTGAGTATTTGATATAAATTCCAGCTTGATACCTCCACACGTTCCTGAGAAAAAGGGTCTTAAAAGACAGAGAGGGACGGACAACAAAGTGATTCTATAAAAGTTCCGTATTTTCCTTTTGAGGTACGGACCCCTAAAAAGACCATTGTAAAAATAGACTCACCGGTAAACCTGAACTTATTAATTGATTTTTAAAACTTAAATGAGTACAAACCTCTCAGTTAAAAGTTGAATAAATTTAATTTTGTTTACACAACATCTGAATTGCCTTAATTAATTTAACTCGTTTAAACGAAATCAAATATTTTGTTAAACTTGTTTCTCCTGCTAATTAATTAACAGATAACATTACAATTAATTAATAGCAGAAATGTTACAGATTAATTAATTTAATCGGCACAAGCCTGGCAAAAATATAAGCGGGGAATTAATATCATACTTCAGGTGAATTTTATGTTCCATGCATATTATTCCAGTGCCAAATAATAATAAACTAAAAATTAATACTAAAAAAGAACACTTAAGTATGTCCAAATATGACTATATTTATAAACATCTATGAATAGAAAATCTTACCCAGGTCGTCCCCCATCTGGCAGAGTACCTAGCAAACTGATAGCATTGTCTCTTTGGATAGCAATGACTATCCGTTGTGCCAGGTAGTTCCCGGCTCTGGGGTCTCGAGCGGCTTCAGTAACCTTTTTTGATATTTCTTTAAAAAGCTTATATGCACCTGGACCCATGCGCCTAGGGGCCCTAGGTTTCACCCCAAACAGTTTAAATAATATAAGGTCTCCGCTAAGGTTCTTTATAGATAATAAAATGTAACTATTTATTTATTGTGATAATTCTACGAGGATTTTAAATGTGAAAGGTTGTGAAGATTATGGATAGATGCTTGTTACACATTCACACAAAAACTACTGAACGGATTCAATTTGGTTTGGTAGTAGATTAGGCTTTGGATTAACCCAGGCTATTTTTTATTCCGAAAAAGTACAGCTGAACGAAAAAAATAATTAAATATATTAAGAGTTTACAGAAGTGTATTGCAGCAGGCGGAGTTATTTGCTATTTTTTTTCAATTCCACGCAGGTGGAGCCACGGGCAAAAGCTAGTATTTGATATAATTAATAATTTCCAGCATCAAAATTAAAGTCTACTAGTAGATAGCGTGACTAACTGACTACTAACAAGCAAGTTGGAGTATAAAAATATAAGTCATTATGACGACCTCTGTGGCTCAGTGGGTAGCGCGTTGGCGCTCAAGCCGGAGGTTGCATGTTCGAATCCAGCCAAGGGAACAAAAATATTTCTGTGTTCCTTTGTCATCGATGTATATAATATAATAAAATGTTAAATATGTGTATAGTATTAATATACTTTCCGTTGTCTGGTACCCGTATACCGTAACACAAGTTCTTCGAATACTTAGCACGTGATCAGCTTGACGTGGTGTGAAGCGTCCATATATTATACTTACTATTATTATTATTCTACTAATATTAATTCCACTGTACATACAAAATAGTTTGTACAGTAAATACGTACAAAATTTAACACACATATTTCCTAATGACCTGAATATAGACTTATTTTAGCCATAACCTTAAGCTGCATCTTGACCTAAATACCACACGAAAATAACGACCCATTAGCTGTTGTCCCTACTTACTCCAGATGTTTCCAGAAATTCCTAGTTTTGTTGTCTTATCTGCTATATGTTCCCTTATATGTTAAAGGCTAAGCCCCAAACATTTTAAAACTAAGGATGAGCCCGTAGAAACATTTTACATAAACCTTTTACATACAAATAAATTAACAACTGCGTCCTGTTAATGTTGCGCGTGTCTCGAGCCTCACGGACCGTGGGGACAAATCGCGAATGTTTCATTGGGGCTCTCGCGTTGGAGACATTTTACGCGTAGACAAGGCATGTCCTTACGACAATAATATCAATGCTAAGCCCTGAGAAGGGTCAACTTGGGTTGGCAAATCCTTTTGTACAGAATGAAGTTTACTTGGGTTGAACAAAAATTCACTCAGACCTTAATCAAGGGTAATATAAAACACTCTTCCAGTGTAGTTGAGATACACAAACTTTTCAAATGGGTCTGGAGTATGGACTCTGGAGTATTTTCATAGTCTTCAGAATAAAATGTATCCTATCCATACTAATATTATAAATGGGAAAGTGTGTATGTTTGGCTATCTTTCACGCCAAAACTACTGAACGGATTTCAATGAAATTTGGTACACAGATAGTCTAAAGCAAGAGAAAGGACATAGGCTACTTTATATCGCGGGGAAATGTACTTTTCCCGTGGGATACTTTATTTACAGTTTCACGTAAAAACTACTAACCCGATTATCATGAAATTTGGCATAGATATAAAGTAGACCACGGGAAAGGACATAGGCTGCTTTCTATCGCAGGGCATACGGTTTCCGTGAGATGGATACTGTACTTATGCGGACGCAGCCGCGGGCATCAGCTATTCAAAACATAAATGTGAAATAAGGGTCAAGTTCAATATACGTAATAATATACTCGTATTATAATATGCTTAAGTATTGCCTTGGTTTTTGACTTCAGAGAAAAAAAAATTGTGATATCCTACTAATATTATAAATGTGAAAGTTTGTGAGGATGGATGGATGGATATATGGATAGATAAATGAATTCCTTTCACGCAAAAACAACTGAACGGATTTTGATGAAATTTGGTATAAATAATAGTTTATGCTTTGTATTAAAACATAGGCTACATTTTGTCCTGAAAAAGTACAATGTTTCTGTGGGATACTGTATTTACGCGGGTGGAGCCGCGGGCAACAGCTAGTTCTATATAAGGGTACCGAGACGTGGACTACGGAAATCCGAAAAATGAATTAAGGCATTCCACGTATGAAAATATTTTACAGTGTACACGACGATTCTATTTCAGGGTCCCAAAATTAACATAAAAATAAAGCTTGACGTTCTTTTGTTTTTATTCCACATTTGTTAATACATATTTCATTTTTTTACATTAATAATTCCATTCTTGATTATTCTAATATCATTCTAGTTTACGTTACTCTTATTCCATTTTAATTTATTGTATTACATTTTTTTATTCTACAATAATAGGCAAGCGGACTGTTTTTTTTTTTATTGCATGAATGAGTAGTACTCTTAAATATGAGTAACTTCTCAGAAGAAATCGTATATCAAAAGTCAATATTTTCAAGAGTACAGCGATTTGTATATAAAATTTCGCAAGTCTCGTAAAAACGCTCCATACTAAAATCGACATACAAATGACATCACTATTGGATTAAAGTGTATTATAATAAGTAGGTATAAAGTATACGGCCGCAGTATACTTTATACCTATTTGTATATATCTCCGATATTTGTGCGTTTAAGTTCATGTAAGTAAACTAATGATGTAGGTTTTGTTTACCAATTACGCAAAAAAAAATGTACTTTTTAAATGTATTTAATTAGTAAACTACACATAAAATAATATATTTTTTTACATTTACCAACTAGTAATGCCTCAATATTTCTGAATATATTAATGAAACTAAATATTTCAGATGTTGTCCGATCCCCTATTATACGTGATTCGTCTGTTTCATTTCACAGTACTTTTTGACGTATTTCCCGATCACCTCCATGGGACGCCGCTGCCACTGCGCGAGTGTGTCTGCGCTCGGTGTTACCTGGAACAATCAATCTCTATAAATTACCCCGATAAACAGGTCCTTGTTGGAATGTCTTCCCTTTGTCTCGTATCTAACGTCCGTAGGGTAAAATGTAGGAAGTTATGTCTTGGGGCAAAAAACATATAGGAAAGATATTCACAAATTTTATATACCTTTTATAAGTTTTGAGTATTTAAATATTATTTTATATAATGCTCAAAACTTATATATAAAAATGTTTTTATAAACAAATACCAAAATCAATATCCCCTCGTCTAGAATGTGATAAAATTAAAAGTGTAAAACATTCACAATTTCGAATGTGCAAAAATCCCAACTTCACAATTCATTGTGAAGGTGGGATTTCGATAAATCGAAGCTAAGTTTCGATATATCGATAGATCTTTTGGTCTAAATAAGAAAGTATCTTAAGCTTTCGCATTGTTTCCAAATCCCTAATATGACTTCGTGCTATAAATCTTACTATACTCTTACCCCCTTACTTATAATCGCTGTATAAGCTTTGAATAGTTATACAGTGATTTGTCTCCTTCTATCGAATTAAAAATGTCACTTGTGTGACGGGGACAAAACACTGTATAACTATTCAAAGCTTATACAGCGTTTATTAGTAAGGGGTTTCGTATATTATACCTACTTAAACAGATATTTTTAAACAAATAATAAAATTCTTCCTACTCCTCCTTTCTTCTCATTAATTTCATTGAGGATCCCACGACAGATTTAGCGTGGCCCTCGGGCATTACCGAGATCATATCAAAGGGTTTTTGTGGTTGGTTGCCGCTGTTGATCCTGGCTCACAAAAGGTGCAGTGGTGGGAATGTGTCACCACACAATGCCAAAAGAAAGTAATGCATTTTTATGCGGTTATTACAAAATATAGACACTACGATAGTGATTTTAGAGGAAGGTTTAAAGTTATTCAAATCATATCACGTATGCAAAATATATATAAGTATTTTTTTAAGTACAAATCTTCGACTTTCTAAAAACAATTATATTAAAACACTGCCTCGAGGCTCGGATATCAAATAACTGTTACCCTAGTTACCTTCGGCTCATGTTAAATGGAATTCAACAAAAGCAATCTGTTTTATATGGCGCCATATTAATTACAATAGGGGATCGGACTACATCTGAAATATGTAGTTTCATTTATATAATCAGAAATATTGAGGCATTACTACTTGGTAAATTTAAAAAAATATATTATTTTATATGTAGTTTACTAATTAAATACATTTAATTTTGGGAAAATGGTAAACAAAACATACATCATTAGTTTACTCACATCATATTATACAAAAACATTCATTATGGTAAGTATGAACTTAAACGCACAAATATGGGAGATATTTACAAATATATTCCGGCGGCCATATACTTCATTACTACTGCATATACTATAACCTACAAGTGACGTCATTTGTAGGTCGACTTTAGTATGGAGCTCTTTTAGGAGGCTCGCGAAAGTTTTTATACAAATCGCTCTACCTTTGAAAATATTGACTTTTGATATACGGTTTCTTCTGAGAAGTTACTCATATTTAAGAGTACTATTCATTTATGCAATAAAAAAAGATTAGTCCGATTGCCTATTGTAACGTGATATTTGTGCCTCAGGGTCTTCCTTCCTCTTTTTTCGTTTAGAAGTATAGTCACGTAGAAAAATGAAATATCCAAAGCTTCATGTGCAGATATGGTAATATTTTGGGGAGTTTTTATGTATGGAGGTCGGTTAAAATTTATCCATATTTATTATATACGAGTGTGTTATTATTGTTACGAACAAATTGTAGAGCTAGTGTGATGTAGAGCTTGGAAACTAAATTGCATAGTACAAAATCGTTGCCATATTGTATTCAACATAATTCGTCATTAAAATTTAAACAAGCGGTGATCTGTCGCGGTGCACTTTACTTTTACCCGACGTTTCGGCTACTTTCCAGCAGCCGTGGTCACGGGAGGACTGAGGTGTCAGTTGTCCTATTTGTTGAAGTTGTTCAACAAATAGGACAACTTAAATCCGTAAGTGTTTAAAACAATGAACAATATTCGCGTAAACATAAGAAATCAATAAGCGGTGATCTTTTTATTTATCGCATTATTTGATTTACACTTTTATGAAACATTGAGCCTATGCCGTAATACAAAATAACAGCCAAATATTTTTAGAAGACTTAAGTCCCTTGTTGTCATTTAAAAAGTTATAATAATTATAGCTTCCACACCGATTTTGGTGGCGGTGGCTAGTTTCAGTAAATCTAGTCAGGCTACGCAGGAAACATTTTACAGTACCCAAGTGTGTGCGCAGTACACAGGAGTAGTGGGACAAAAAATCGGCATAAGTTGTGAAAGGTCAAGCAATCAGCTTAGATTGTTCTCACCAGCGTTGTTCCAACGAGGTAATCGAACCCATGATCCCGGTAGTCGAAAGCCAATCTCTAAACCACTGAACCGTGGAGGTGACATATTAAAAAGAAAACATGGAGGAACATGGACGAAATAATGACGTCAAAAGGACATGAATAAATAATGAACAAATTACAACCTGCGGGGAAGACGTTTCTTTTTTAATATATTTTTTCAAGAACAGCGACATAATTACAAACAAGTAGGTGGGTATTTCGTAAATAGAGATCAATCGTTTTTAAGTTCGTAGCCTGAATTCGCACGCTTGTGTAGATACCAGTGGCGTGGGGTTGCTATAACCCCATTCCTATCGACTTCACTTACCACTTACCTTTTGAAGACCCTCATCCAAATCCTAACCTATAATGGTTAATCCCTTAAATTATGAGCTTATTTAACCGACGTCTTAATATTAACTCAGTCCTATCTACACTAACAAAAAATTTACTAGTATCAACTAGAATATAGATATACATTCAACTTAGTATCTGCTAGAATCTAGATATACTATATTATATTCAACGGTTCACTAACGAATAATTAAGTAGAGTTGACATTGATAGACACAATAGACTGCAACCATTTGTGACCTTCAGCTACATACGTAATAGCACAGGAGTAGAGATGCCAGACGTTCCGTATTTCCCGGAACATCCCGGATTTCCCGGGACATTCCGTATTTTAGGTATTATTTAAAACTTCCCACCGGGACAAGCGCTGCGCCGCTCTAGGGCTTAAAAAGTACACACGCAGTCAATGCGCGTAATATCCCATATATATAAATATGAGCTTATGAGCTCGGGCGCGCTAAAATTAATCAATATATTGTGGTAAAACTCGCTCGATTCTCAGAAAATAATCAAAAATATAAAATTTGTCGCTAAGTAATTTTGCTTATTTTTTGTCCCGGGTAAAAAACTGAATTTTTTGGCTTATATAATCAGTTGTCCCTTAAGGTTGTAAAATAAATAAAATATGGCAACCCTACACACGAGGGCTAGGCAAATAACATTAATTATTTCCGTGTATTCGTTGAAGTTTTGAAGTTGTGTAAAGGTGATAGTCAGACTTATATTAAATTAGTTACCTAGATCAAATTAGTTTGGATTGTTATCAGACGGGGCAATATGATTTATGGGGTAAGAAGCCCAGTAAGTACGTTTCATTGAGCTGGACAGAAAAATAAAGAATTACCCCTCTCTTGTCTCTAATAAACTTATACCTAATTATAATCTCGAACTAAAGTAATTAAAATATTATTTTTTTTGTCATAAATAGTTTAGACAAGTAATATAATAGTTAATAAGATTTATATACTTAAACAAATCTGGTCATAGTAACCTTAAACTATTTTGAATTTAAAACAGAACCCCCAAGTATTTCTAGACTAGTACTATCTAGACTTAGTACTATCAGCCATCAGAGAATGTAATTCGTAAGAAGATGGTGTTTTTATGACGATACGACACAATACAATAATGACATATCAGTTTGCTATCATAATTTTATAATAATACGAACAAACTACGACAGCGGTCATTCTGCTTATAAAATAGATTCCCTGCTACTACAAACTCGTACCTAAGTACTTTTTTATTCAGATTTTAAAATGGTTTCAGCTTGTAATTTATAATTTTGTTACTCACGATAACAAGAAATTACATTTGTGGGCATTTTGTGGGGAAAACCTTTTACTTATTGTAATGGCGCGGGTAAAATTTACTGGCACTTCCGTTGTTTTATTTTACAATTATTAATTTCTAGTATGAAAATAAATGTCACTTTTAAAAACAGACCTTTTTGGACACATAATATTTAATTTTTATTACCTACTAGATTTTGTCTACGGCTACCTAGCCGGGGTACTTATCTGGGGTAATTTGGACAGACTTTTCGCCTCCTTAGGTTAAAAGTGAATTTTAGAAAATCCTTTCTTAGCCTATAATTTAATTCATAATATTATTATTTCGATCTTTCTAACACTTGTGTGTGGGTATTTTTTCGCAGAAATTGCTAGATATAATATTATTTAAATTGTACGCTATGGATTTCCGCAAAGTACCAAATGTCTGATGCACGTAGGTACTGATGTATATAGTTTTTGATAAAACTATCAGCGTGACTTTCAGTGCAATGCGATAAGTGGTTACAAAAAGCTGATATAGCTACATTAATCAGTAACAGATGCTTTTACGTTTAAATAATGAATATCTAAAGTTTTACTCAATATTAAAAGTTAATTAAATACAATATGAAGAATGAAGCCTCATGTTGATGAAAATTGGTTTATTAAAGCAAACTAGAAATTTATTCAAGATTCTCTTGGACCAGTTTTCTGTTATTTATTCAAGTTGGGTCTAACCCGAATTACGTTTGCAGACAGGGCAAAATTTGATTAACTTGAGACTCAACGCGTATTGGTTGCCTTGTTAAACAAGCTGTTTCCTTTTACCTAGGTAGATATTGCTTAAAGTTTGTATTACTCTAGGTTTCATAACTTATTATTAATAGAAAAAAAGAGCAAAGGATAAATGAGTAGGTATCTGAGTAACCGAGCTTTGCTATCGCTTTGAATCACAAAATATTTTATTACTGGGGTTGAACTTAAAACCCACCACATTTCGTATTTCCGAACAACATAAAAATCAACCAAACTGCCAACCGGACTGAAGCTATAGAGTCGAAATTATTAAAAGAAAAGATATGATCTACCTATGCCTAGCAAGAACGATTTTTCTCTTCCAAAACTCCCTGCAGCCGTTGCCGAGATTACGATTACATATTATGCAAGTCAATAAAATAAAAGTAAAAAGGCAAGTAAAGTTAATGTGTTGTTTATGCCAGGATATATAAAAACGACGTACTTTGATTCGAATTCTAGCAGTGTGCAGCAGTGGGACGTGGGTTGTCAATGATGATAATACTATTCCACATGTTTACTTAGAATATAAATACCTGGTCTCCCTTCAGCCTGTCCAGATACATCACACAGATATCGGTAGCCCAATCCAGCAGTGGAGCGTAGGTTGTCATTATCAATGATGATAATACTATCCTCCATATTCACTTTGAACAATAATACCTGGTCTCCCTTCAGCCTGTCCAGATACGTCACGCAGATATCGGTAGCCCGCAGCCCAGCCTCGTATGTGATGGCGGCGAACGCGGTGGCCTCCATCTCGATGTTCCGCACACCCAGCGCGACCAGCCGCGATAGGAACGCCATCTTGTCGTCTGATGTGTAGTCACAGAATGGCCCGTCGAGGCGGGCTTGACCTGAAAATGAGAGGGTTAGTCATTGAAAATGCTTTTAAAGCTTATAAAGAGAACGAAGAATATATATAGGTAGCACATAATTATGTGGAAATAGAAAAAAGGGCGACAAGCATTGTGATTATGTATTTGCGTTTACATGTATGGGAAAGCAATCCCCCAAAGGGAGATCTCCGGCCGAGCGAGGTGGTATCTGTGGGTGGTATGCTCGGTCAGGCCGAAGCCCACTATAGTAATTTCAGTTGTTGTAAGCTGAATATAATTATAACGTCTCCGAAAATCAATTACGAATATTTCGGGCACATGATTCACTGCTTGTGACGGCAAAAAAATAATTGTCATACTCAAAGTAAAATATCATCTAATTAGGGTATGGAACCGGGAAATCCCGGTCCCGAAATTCCCGGGAATTCCCGAAATTTTGAATCGCTCTGAGAACCGGGAATCAAAAATTGAGAACCGGGAATTTCGGTACTTTCGGTACCAAACAAATTGTATTAAAATTTGCAAGTATTTAAGTAAACTATCATCGGTAATTGTAAATATTAGCTAAAAAATATTTTTTATTCATTTCCGAAAGCGAAACATAAAAATGAAAAATATTACACGATAAAAGTATATAATGAGTAGTTTATATTAGATAATAGATTCTGTACATAAAAGTTAACTGTGAGCGGTTAGAAGAAATAATAATATCTGTGTGGCGTCTATTTTATTTTTTGATAAATATATACGTATATATTTGTATACCTACTAATATGCATATTGGTTGCTTTTGGGGTTGGTGAGCAGTTTAGATAGATATTACTTATTGTCCTTTAAATACTTTTTATTGTCCTTATAAAAATAGTTACGCATTATATTAATATCAAATTGAAGCATCTGTAGGATTCACTGAACACCCCCTTTGAACTTCTTACACTCGAGTATTTTTTTTTACACCTCCCCACCTTTCACGCAAATCGTCAGATTAATATATACTTCATATCAGAGACTTATTTGCGCATAAACAACACTAATTATAATCTGAGGCGTTCAGCATATCCATGTCATGGTCTTTTTTACAACTTTTAACCACGCAGGACGACAACTGCTAAAAGCTGACACTATTCCTATAGTGCAGCCATACTCAAAGTGTGTTCCGCGGAACCCTGGGGTTCCGCGAAGCCCCTGTAGGGGTTCCGCGAGAATTTAGAAAAAAAAATCAACAAAACACCTCTCTCTGGTCGAACGTTTTTACGCGTCGTATCGTGAGGCGCAGCCGAACTTAGTCGCCAATCACAACAGTCAGCAAATCGAGCGATGAAGCGACGATCGGACCTCGACACTCAGTCAGTCAACGTTTAGCGTTTGGAGCGATAAGTACTTAAGTACAAGCTACTTAACGAATTGAGAACTTTAAACGAAGTATTTATTGTTCTACTGCTTTGTATTATACTGGCTGTATTCTGATTGTATCAATTTTATACATTCATTCTTCTTTACTAGTAACGATCGTGCGTTATTTTGACCCAACCATCCTGAAATTTACCATTATTATTAAAGAAGAATGGAACGTTAGCTTATAGGCGTTTAACGTGTTGCAAAAACGTCTTCTAACGAAGCCGAATGTTGCTACTTTCGAAGCAGTATGCGCGGAGTATTCAGAAATTACCAACGGCCATGGACGTAGCCAGAGGGGGGTTTTGGGGGTTCAAACCTCCTCGAAATGTTCAGTTAAATAACAAACCTAACATGATAAGTTATTATTTTGCAACATAAGAAATAACACTAATTTTACATTAATTTAAATTACAAAATGATCCTATTTTCACAGTATTTTTGGATTTATAGTTTCAACATATTTAACCTATTAAATAGGAAAAAAAATTTGCTCGCTTGCTTCGCTCACTCGCGTTGACCATAAAGAACATATTATTTAGTACCGATGTTCAATATTGCCGGTTGATTTTATGGTATTTTTCCGAAGTTCACCGTTTTCAGTGTTTTAGTTTAACGTTTGAACAGATTTTGACCTGTAAAATGTGGAAAATTTTGCTAGCTCGCTCCACTCACTCGTGTTTGGCTTAAAAAACATTATAAATTTTTATGTTTTCGAATTACAGTTTAAATTCAGGGTTTAAAGCAGAAAGAAACAGGTAAAAACGAAAAAAAAAATGGGGGCCCATAATATGCCCAGGGCTTCTAATAGGTAATAGACCAGGTTCTAATAGACCTGTGTTTAATGTACTTTTAGTCATTTTTTTTCTTTTACTTGTTATGTAGTATCTTACTATTAGTATGTAATAAGTTGTAACTGTTACAATGTACTTTTATTATGCTTATTTATAAAGAATACATTTATAAAATAATTGTTTTACTATAGGGTTCCGTCAAATATTTCGCCTTCCAAAAGGGTTCCGTCACCAAAAAAGTTTGAGAACCGCTGCTATAGTGTGTCAGTGTGTGTCTGGTTATTTAGTCGTTTTAATTTGGCCACTTCTAATAGGTTACCTAGACGTTCGAGCATGTACACTAATAGCATTCTGGGCACACCGACTATTTGATGTTTTGCAAAAATCAAATAACTTATATAGTACCATATTTAAAAACCACCAATAAATGCTTATAAACTAAAATGACCTACGGCTCTTTACTATCGCTAGTAATATTGTCATTAATATGGCGGTGACAATATGTTGGCTGATTATCGAGTTGCCATTAAAACCTTATTTAATTTGTAATTGTACAATAAAATGTTATTCTTATATTTTGAATTACTTTTAGACAGTAATTACACTTGTATATCATGCCTTAACATCAGTCCCGAAATTCCCGATTTTCCCGGGAAATCCCGGTTCCGAAATTGCCCAGTCCCGAAATTCCCGGTTCTCAAAATCAGACCGGTTTTTCCATTCCCTACATCTAATGTATGGGTGACTCTCCGCAAAACGCAAACTCGCTCATATAAAGAAAAAAGATTTATTTTAGTATGACAATTATTTTTCTGCTTAAACGTCTTTAAATAAGCAGTAGATCATAATATGCCCAAAATATACGTAAGTGATTTTACTGAACCTAATATAATAATTAAGTGCCGAAAGAAACACTATAAAAACTTCTATAAATAAAAACACTATAAATTGTGACTCTTAATTGGTCCGCCACACATTGTCTAATACAGTAGGCTTATTTCTGAATATTACGTAACTAGGAGGAATTACCAAGGCTTTGGTGAGAATTTTTGCGTATGATGGACGCACTAAAATCTAATCTAAATCAAGTCTAACCCTACTTAAAAATAATGAAAATATAACAAATATGTTATGAATGATATATAATAAACAATTATTATTATAACATTAAAACAGTCGCTTGTTAGCCTACAAGACCCCGCAAATGTAACCTACAACGTCGCAGCACGCAATTGTTAGCGCCATGGTGTAAACAAAAGTAGGCTGTTGTCACACCCAACTTAAGAGTTGTACATTTGGATTCACCCAATTTCCACTAAAAACTTTAAAAGATAATCACCTAAACCTTCCTCAGAAATCACTATGTCGATAAATGGAAACCACATGAAATTCCGTTCAGTAGTTTTTGAGATTATTGCGAACATACAATACAATATAGATAGACAGACGTGGCGGGTACTGCTTTGGTGATCAGTTGATGTCACCACCGTGCGACAACGACCCCTCAAACATGTCATTCAATACTGTGTTGCAACAACAAAAAATGTTGGATGGCAAGAATGGCCGTCCTGTTGGAATCACATGTTTGTGAGATCCATACAATCATCTATTCTACAATTTATTTTTAAGCCTCCATAAATTGGGTGCAATGAAAGTCTCCTTAACTGTGGGAGAGCCACGCGTCGGCATGAATGGACCGGCTCGATCGGATAAATACCACGACCTCACAGAAAACCGGCGTGAAATAACGCTTGAGTGAGTGAGTGAGGTTACCGGAGGCCCAAGGGGGGGATTGGGGATTTTAAGGACCAGGAACGCAAGTCGCGGCACCAAAGGAGTTACAAGTGTAACTCCTCTGGTGTTGCGAGTGTCCATGGGCGGCGGTAATCGCTTACCATCAGGCGATCCGTCTGCTCGTTTCCTGGTTCATTACATTAAAAAAAAAAGTGCAACGCACAGAATGTAAGCTGAATAGAGCACTGATTTCGATAACACATTTTAAAAATTTCTACTCATTATTGAAGCTTGCAGCTTTCTGTGACAAATTGTCATAAATATAATTAAATCTATTCATGGTAAATTTTATATCCAGAGCTTTATCAAGATTCAAGACAGATATGCGGAGACAAAGTTGAGCGTCTCTATTGAAAAACCCTTCAGTCATTATTCTCAGGGTAATATAACCGGACCGAGTGAAATTGCTTATTACTTTCGAATGACACGTATGATATTTTGGATTGTAAGAATTTACAATTATTTTTATTTTGGAACATGATAATTATTTACATTTAAAATTATTCTCTGTCCTGATTTTTAGTGTACATAAAATACCAGAGTTTTAGATCCCAGAGTCACACAATATAGTACACACAACAATCGTATTATTACTAGCTGTTGCCCGCGGCTCCGCCCGCGTTAATATAGTATCCGTCGGGAATACTTTACTTTCTCGAGATAATAGTCTACTACACTACTACCATACCAGATTTCATCGATATCCGTTCAGTAGATTTTGCGTGAAAGAGTAACAAACATCCATCCATCCATACATCTATCCTTACAAACTTTCATATTTATAATATTACTAGCTGTTGCCCGCGGCTCTGCCCGCGTCAATACAGTATCCCTCGGGAACACTGTACTGTTTTCGGGATAAAAATTAGCCTATGTTTTAATCCAGAGCCTAAACTATTAACATACCAATTTTCATCAAAATCCGTTCTGTAGTTTTTGCGTGAAAGAGAAACAACCATCCATCCATACATCCTCACAAACTTTCACATTTATAGTATTAGTAGGAAGTAGGATGAAGCAAGACAATATTATTGCTACTACAGTATATATTATCAGTCTGTATAGCACCGGCTTTATATCAACAGCTGAAATTTTCGAGTATTTAAATGTTTTTCAGGTGCTTTTCCGGCGACATTCTTTTCATAAGTACCCTCATGCTTGTAATTTTATATTGGAAATTTAAACCATTTGCACGCAACATAGAGGTTTTTTGTGATAATATTTTACATCATGAAAAGAAAATACTCGCTAGGACTCGCGACGTCCATAAATTGCGTGAGACATTTTTGAGGATTTTGACTCCCTTCTTTTCCCTTTTGGTGAGATATTGTAATATTGTAAGGTAGTCGCCCCTCCCCCCCTAATCTCCTAATATTTTTAAATGTGTTGATTTATTTTAAAAAAACACAATTTGTTTAGTTAATTTTATTATTGCTTGTAAAGACTAGTATTTGAAATCATTCTAACAAGCAATACATAGGCCTCAAAGATTAGTCTTCTCATGATATTTTACGAGACAGAGGGACGTTATTGTAATATATGTACACGTACAAGTGAAACTTCATTCATTATTATTTAAAATCCAAAAATACTCTCGTCGTGCTCAATAGAACATCACTTCAAAAAAATATAGAGAAACTAAAGTTTGTACTTTGTAAGTTTGTACACCTAGCGCCATGTCACGTGTATTTTGCTGTACTTTTTGTTATGTAACAAGTATAAGCTTTCGACAGATGCTGTTATATTGATGTCATTATATCCAAAACCGCAACGTGACGCGTGCTTGAAATTTCACTCGCTGAAGAGTTTCACTTCAACAATAGTATGGTATCGTATGAACAGTGGCGTAGCGTGGGTGTCTGCTGCCCGGGGCGGACGTCAATTTTGCCGCCTCCTGTTTTGCCACCCCTTTAAAAGAAATCTTTAGGGCCAGATTTATTTTGGGAACTTACCTCGGTAGAACTCATTGGCGGCCATAGTCAGGCCACAGAAGGTGCGATACTCGGCATTGTCTGAGGCTAGCGACAGCAACTCCTGGTTCAGACGCCGGTCGAACACCGCTGGCAGCTTTCTCACTTTACCCATTACTGGCTGAAAGGAAAAGCATGATGCGGTTAAAGCCTAAAAATTACCCCCCTCCGGCTAAGACAAAGTACAATATTATCCAAACGATAACGAATAAAATGTATAGGAATTTATCACGTGATTTAGCGATAAAATGTGTCAATCTGCTACATTTTAATGTTGTCTTACTTCGATATCGCTTTTATATTTTAAAATTTGTCTAAATTCAATGACCTGCTTTCTCGCTTGATTTATATTTGCTTGAAAAGGACAACATGCTTTTATGACAATGTATTTTTCAGTCAAAACATTTTAACTTGGATGGATATCAAAATTCCCCATCACACTGTTGTACGTGCACTCTTATCAATTTTTAGTTGGTACCATAGATGTATTATTAAAAAGAGGGTTGGTACTATGATTGTCTATGTGTAATAATTAGTCAAAGGTTAATATGTACTATGATTGTCTATGCATTATAAATCAATTCTGAATGACTCATGACTGATAACTGATAAGCATACAAATAAATCGTTTTTACAATGCCTAATTGAAGAAAAGATACAATTGATAATTATTGACTGTCCGACCTTCAATCTTCCACTAGAAATTCCCTTTATTCCACGCTATAAAATCATTCCCTTTTGTCCATGATCCACTTAATGCGAGATAATGAATGCCAATTGCCAATCACAACGACCCAGTAGGCACAGTCGATGACGTCTACGTTGTACCACTTTTGTGCCTTATTGTCATAGTAATAAGGTCGAAATGTGGTACACCGGGCTTGTCAGCGATTGTACAATCTATGCACGTTGTTCATTAAGAGCTATGGCGGTCATCGGTCGTGACTGAACTTAATAAGTGGATATGTCAATGTGTACCGCATTGCGATTGCTAATCAGCAGTAAGTGCGATATAATTCGTTCATGTTTCTCTCTCGTTCTTCGTATTTATGAAAGAGAATGCATGATATTTTAACCCAGATCAGTGCAAGTGGGCCTAATTAAGATATAATTATAGACTATTGACTGTACTGATTACCTATTTAGATGATTATTATGTTTGAGGACAATACGTAAGCATAGCCCATATATAGGCTGGAGTCAATGTAATAATTTTTCGTTACACAAATAGGTTCTAAACAAGTGTTAGGGTCAGTTCACACCACGACGAGGCGTGAAGCGACTCGGCGGTGATTTTTAAGATAGCTATTCAAAATTGAACTTTATATTCACCACACAATAAGGTACACGTTTCATTGCAACAGTTCGAAGGTCAAGTCAAACAGAGTCAATGTTGAAAGCGCCGCTCTTGCCATAAAACGTGTATATTTTTATGTAGTGAATAAAGTTAAATTTTAAATCGCTATATAATTGAATTAATATTTAGCAATTTCCCGCGAAAAAATACCCACAACCTGCAAGCAAATGTGTAAGTGCACGCATAAGTATGCGTAAAACACCTCCCTCCTCCCACACTACTTATACGTACACTCAGAAACAAGATTGTGCAAACACCACCACAACACAAGCAACAATGACTAACGAACTTTGTTCGCAGGTCCACTCCCTGAGGATGCTCCGGGTCCGAACCCGAACCCAGGTTGCAAAACTCGAGTTTCGAGTCGACGAGTTTTGCAACCTGCATGGTAGTGTGGGTTATATCAGTGTTGCCAACCGTACGATAATTATCGTATTTGTACGATAATTTGAGGTGCGGTACGATAAAAAATAATTAGGTATTATCGTACGATAATTTCACTACTACGTACGATATTTTTTGAATTCATACGATAATTTTGAAAGACATGAGACTTTTATTAAATATTCTACCACATGGGCATAGCCAGGGGGTTCACCCATACAAAAATGGCCGCCATTTGTGTCAACTGGCAAAAGTGACAATCATTTTAGTCTACTACTTTGCTTCAAGCTTGCGGTGCTGGATCCGGCTGGTCCATGTGGATGACCCCTATACAGACGCGTATTTAGATTAGAAATTTGCGCTGCCCCAGGCCAATTAACATATTTTGCCGCCCCGTCAAGCAGAGGCGGACTTTTTTATTATCTTTACAGGTTAACATCTAATTATACTTCAAATCCTATATGAAAGATGATTTTTTAAAGTTATTTTAGAAAAAAAATCAACAGCCTAAAACAAAATGTTGATACTAAGTATATGATATTAGGTATAATCTTTTATGCTAAACGCGTTCAAATTGAGAAAGCGAGCAAATGCTTTTTATTATTTTGCCTGTAAAAATCTTTTTAAAATTTAAATTGTTGTTCTTTGGAAAAAAACAATAAAACCAATAGCCTAAAACAGAAAATGCGAAACTATGGCACGCGTGCCATCGAATCCTCGGACCTAATTTTTTAAAGCATGTGACACAATATTTTGAGCACGTCACTGATCACAAAATTGTGTAATTATGTACGACGAAAAAAGCGTGAAATTGGCATTATAATTATGACAAACCTAGCTTAATAGGTTATTTGTCATCTTTTTTACAACATCAGAAATTACGCAAATTTTACTTTAATTTGAATTACAAAATCATCCTATTTTCAGTCTTTTAGGGTTTCAAGTTTGAACTTTGAACAGATTTTAAAACCTATTAAATAGGAAAAAATTTTGCTCGCTCGCTTCGCTCGCTCGCGTTTAACATGAAAAACATAATATTATATTACTTAGTAGTTAGTACTGATGTTCTGTTTTAACTGGTTTATTTTATGGTATTTTGCTGAAATTTCACGTTATTTTGTGTTTTAGTTTAACGTTTGAACAGATTTTAACCTGTAAAATGAAAAAAAAATTTTCGCTCGTTTCTCTTACTCGTGTTTGGCTTAACTCGTATCATCCCAACCATAGTAATACAAGTTCAATTTTTATAAAAATCGGGTTAGGGTATGTTTATAGATGTATAATGATACCTACATACGAAAAAATAAAATATCTCATTTAGATTTTTAGTTTAGTAACCGTTCAAATAATGGAACACTAGGATAACACATACATGTAAGATACCGTTAAAGGCTATGGTTTTCGTTAGGAAATAAAACCATTTAATACATATTTTTTATTAGTAACACTCAGTAAAGACATAATAAACTTGCAAATTTCATGCATTTCCGATACCATCTTGCATTGAGCAGGTTCCATAGAGGACGCACTTTTGCGAACTTATCATTAGGATCAAGATTATTATTATCTGCAACATGGAATAAGGCAGCAAATCTTTTGGGCGGAGGCTCTGTAACTGACGACGAGGAGCTAGGCTGTGGGGGCTGCGACACTGATGATGTAGAAGGTATAGGATCCATCTCTGGTTCGCCTCCAACGACCTCATTAACTATCCTTGAGTCAACTTGAGACGATCTAGTAACTCGGAGTTCAGCTTCGGCAAGTAACTGATACTTGCCGAAGCTGAACTCCGAGTTACTAGATCGTCTCAAGTCTTGACAAATTATTATTTATACTTGCAAACTCTTCATCGCCACTGTTTTCGTCACTATTATGCCAATATTCAGGAGGTGTGATAAAGATATCTGCCGCGAACATATTATCGTCATCTTCTTCCAACAACGAAATTATCTGATCCACACTCAATCTGTAATAAAAGTATATAATAACAAGCTGTCCCGGCAAAATTCGTACTGCCTTAGAAGTTAGAAATAAATTTGTTGACGTACTGACAGCAGCGCCACCTACCGGGTCCAATTCTAAATCTAAACCATTCTCAAACTCACATGAACACATACAAAAAGTTTCATCAAAATCGGTCCAGCCTTTTAGGAGGAGCTCGGTGAGATACACACGCACCAATTGAAGAATTACGGAGCAACTATGATAAAGTACTAACGCTAATATATAAAATTTACATGTGTATGTTCCTACTGTTCAAATAATGGAACGGTACACAAAAGTCACATTTTCCCACAAAGTTGCATATTTTTTTGTAAACAAGTATTATAACATGATAAAATAAAAGTATCAAATAAATATAAAACCTAAATTGTCTTTAGTACAATATAAAATATCATAATTACTTACCCTTTTCTGTTCGCCATAATTTTCACAAAAAACTTACAATTTAAATATTTTTTATTGAATACAAATCCGCGCGAAATAAAATGAAATTTATCCAACTGACAGCTAGATATGTTAGTAATGCCAACATAAAAACATTTTTTTTTTTTTTGAAGATTTAATGGCCTGGTAACAAGACCTTTAAGCCAAGTCTTATATTATTGAGGTTTCTTTTAAATTAACACTTAAATAGTTCCCACGGTATTTTTTATATATTTGAATAACGCACTATAATATTTTTTATTTTGGAGCAAATCACACAATTGGCGGCGGGAGGTATCACTGACTTCAATTATTTCACTTGCCAACACTAGTCTTTGAATGGTGAAGTTTGGGCATTTGAAAAAAATGTGGTTCATGTCTGCGATCCCAACGTTACAAAAAGTGCAAATATTACTGTTTATTATGTTTAGTCTCTTAAGATGTGCAGGTGCAGAGTTATGGCCAAATCTCAGTCTATTTATAGTTGTGATAAAATCACGGCTAGCCATCTTCAGCTCATGGTACCATGGTTTTATTGCTAAATTTTCTTGTATCCGTCCATACCACTTTCCTTTGAGTTTTTGGTCCTCATTCCAAAAATCCTCCCACATGCTTCTTATAGACATATTTACAATATAATAAAAGTCAGTCATTGGTACCCTCACTACACTTTTGACATTCAGGGCGTTGACCCCATCATATGCAGTTTTGTCTGCAATTTCATTTCCAGAAATGCCTTTATGTGAAGGGACCCACATAAAGGCAATTGTTACTCCTTTGTTATGTAACCGCCAGACAAAATCTTTAATAAAATATATAATATAATTCGTTTTAAAATTAAAATTAATATGCTTTAGACTATTAATGAGACCTAAAGAATCTGATAAGATTAGAATATATTTACAATTATTATTTAAAGCACTAATGAATTTTAAGGCTTCAAAAACTGCATATGCCTCTGCCGTAAATATCGAACACTGTTTATCTAGAACAAAGCTTTGAGCAATCTGTTTTTGTGGATCATATATGGCACTTCTCACATATTCATTACCTTTACTACCATCAGTGTAGATTGTATAATACTTACTATTTTCTTCTAAAAATGCAAGAAACTCTGAATTGTTGTCAATAGACTTAGTTAAAATCATAATAGGATGTATTATACTACTATATGAATGTGTGTAACATGGCCAGTGTGAATGTGTTTTGATGTTTGAATAATGAGACTGTATTTCTAGGAAAATCCGGCATAAAGTTGGAGATGTATGTGTCAGAAGGTCTTGAGGTGAAGCTAGTGGACCATCTGTAATTATTGGGTGAGGTACAATTCTATTTATGATTTGTAAATTATTTGATGATAAAAGTTTAAGACAGTATCTTTCTGCAAGCAAAAGTCGTCTCAATATCAAGGGCATAATATTTGTTTCAACTTCCATGGCCCTTATGGGAGTTGAACACATTGCCCCAGATATAATCCTCAAAGCCTTGTTCTGTATTATATCTAATTTTTGAGTGTGAATGCTATTTAAATAGGCCAAAGAACTGTAATCAAAATGGCTTCTTACAATAGATTTGTATAACACTGAAAGTATTTTGGGATCTGCGCCCCATGTAACACCAGCTAGACATCTTAAAATGTTAATACCTTTCAATGCATTTCTGGATATATATTTAATGTGGTCTTCAAATGATAGCTTCTGATCAATGTAAACACCCAAGAATTTGTGTGAGGCTACTTTTTGAATAACCTCACCATTATAAGTAACATCTATTGCAGGTGTGTCTTTTCCAAATATCATGACACTACTTTTGGTTGCATTTATTTTCAAATTTAATCTTAGCTGGTAATAATTACATAACCGCATTAAACAAGCATTAACATTTTCAATTGCTACTGATAAGTTAACATCTGAACTGTACAACACTAAGTCATCTGCAAATTGAAGTATATTTACATTTTTAATATTTACATACTTACATATCTCCCATATATACAAATTATATAGCAAAGGCGACAATGTTGCGCCTTGCATTGTTCCCTTAGATACAATTCTAGGTCCATGTAAAATATTATTGTGTTTAACATATAATATTCTGTTAGTAAGAAAATCATAGATCCATTTACATAAGTATCCAGGTACACCAGCACTACTCAGTACCTTCACCAGTATGCCAGGATCCACACTATCAAATGCACCCTGCACATCCAAAAATACACAAACTGAGTGTAATTTATTACCTTTTGCATTTTTCAGATCATTTATGAGGGAAATGAAGCTGTCAGCACAACTCCTTCCTCTACGGAATCCATATTGAACATGAGGGATGATAGTATTAGATTCTGCATACCAGTCTAAGCGAGACTTCACCATGTTTTCAAATATCTTTCCAAGACATGACGATAGGGAGATTGGACGATATGAACTAGCCTGATCAGGAGGTTTATCTGGTTTAAGTATGGGTATCACACATTGAGTTTTCCATGAACTTGGTATTAACTTTTTATGCCAAAGACTATTTAGAATGTTCAAAAATATTTTTTGTATGGTATCAGGTAAATATTTTATTAATAAATATGGAAAATCATCTAAACCAGGACTAGTATTTCTCCTAGAACATATACTCATTAAAAATTCAGACCATGTAAAAGGATCCAATAGAAACCTTGATTGAGGATTTTCATTATTAGAATTAAAATAATTTTCTAATAAGTTCGGATCGACTAAATTGGAATTATCAGATAGCTTGTCTAAAAGTGGTTGTACAAACTCATTTGTATATGACTTATTACCAGTTCTAATACCCTTAAATCTTTTAATGAGATTCCAGATTTTGCTGATGGGAGTAGTTCTATTAAAACTATTACAAAAACTATTCCAACTGTTCTTCTTTTGCTCTTTTATAGTACGCTTTTTTAAAGCATCTATTCTTTTATAATTGATGTAATTGTCTAATGTAGGATCATTTCTGTAAAGTTTCAGAGCTTTATAAGATTTGATGACGGCTTGTTCACATACAGCGTTCCACCAGGGGGCTGGTGGTCTACTCCTGAAGCTGGTCCTAGTAAATCTAGGAACAACCATTTGCTTAAGTTTATCAAGCCTGCTACAAAATTCCTCGTAAGATTTCATTGGGTCCTCTTCACTAACCATCATTTCATGAAAGACTGAACTAGATAATTCATTATACTTAGCCCAATCTGTTTTATGGTATAAAAATCTGTCATCATACTCGTTGATTGCGTATCTTTCAATGCACATTGTAATGTTTGTAATTGTTGGATAATGATAACTACCCATGGTATCATCATGTACAAACCATTCACAAAGTGGGGCCAAATGTGGACTAACAAAACTTACATCTATTGCTGAGGGATTGCGTGTAGGATAATTTACTGTTGTGAAGCTACCATTATTCAAAATGCATAAGTCAAATTCATCAATTATATCATACAAATTTTGACCTCGACTTTTGGTGGACAGACATCCAAAAGCAATGTGATGTGCATTGAAGTCACCGCTTATAAAAACAGGTTTTGGTAAATCTCTTAAAATATTGCGCAATTTATTCATTCTTATGTGCCCACTGCAGGGAGGACAGTATACACAGAGAATAGTCAATGTTGTATTCTCAGTATATACACATATAGCTATTGTTTGTATATCTTCATAAAAGGTTGTATTTATAATATTGTATTTCAAATATGGTTTAACCAATATTCCAACACCATTACGTGGGTTTTTAGAATTTTTGTTGTAAAAATTATAACCAGAAATACGAAAAGATTGATGGTCTTTTAACCATGTTTCATTTATAAGACAAATATCAATATATTTTTCATTTAAAAATTTGGTAAGAAGAGGTTTTTTATTATTTATTCCTTGAACATTGAATTGCGCAATACGTAGAAATGACGAATCACAAGATTGCGTATCCATTATGTTGACAGATTTTTAATAAGCATATCTTTAATTAATGATGTGGTAATAGGTTCATCATCATTTTTATTACCTACTTGAACCAGAGTGTGTACTAGGGCCATAAGTACATCACTGTTTCCAATTATTTGAGATTTAATATCAGTAATAATTACATCTTGAGAGATAGGCTTAATATTTACAGATTTATTTACATGTTTATTTACACTTTGAGACATATTATTTACACTATTTACATTTTTATTTACAGGGATGGGACGTGATGGCAGAGGAGGAAAGTCAACATTTTCTTTTGTAGTGGTAGCAGCGCTTGCATAAGTAATTTAATTTTTCTTTTCTAATATTTTCTTTATCTTAATTGGACATTGTTTGGAAATAGCCAGATGAGGCCCACTGCAATTGATACAGCAAATCTCATTTGTTTTATTACATTCTTTATAAAAGTGTTCGCCTGAACAAATTGAGCAACGCTGCTTGCCATTACAAATCTTAGCTGAATGGTTAAATTTAAAACATTTATAACATTGTTGCAAAGGAGCAACATAATCGAATACTCTATAGGAAAATAAGTCATACTGTACATTGTCAGGTAAAGTGTTTGATAAAAATGTAATGCTAACAGTTTGTGTACCAATTAGATCATGACCGACTTTTCTCATGAATCTTCTTACTGCAATTATTTCATATGTAGATGTTAAATTAGTAAATAGTTCTTTATTCGATATATTTGCCGGTACAAATCGTATAATGCCAGTTTTCTCAATTTGAGCAGCTGGAATATATGCTTTCATATCATATTTTTCAAGAAAGTTAATATTGTTGATAAAATTATTGGCCGTGTTATGTTGTTTAAATATCACAACTATCTTATTTGCGTTAATACGCCGTATTGCCACAACTCCTTTTATGTTTGAAAATATACTGTTAAGATACATTGGACTTTTATTTCCAAGTCTCTCCTGTGCTAGTTTGCTTTCTATAAATACTTTGAATTCTGTGTTGATCGAATTTTCGGAATATAGTCTCTTATAATTTGGTTTTCTATATGCTAAAAAGTTACTCTCACCACCTCCGCCGCCAGCACTTGAAGCCCCCCGAGGATCATCAGGAGGCCGAGGTCTTTTCTTTGAGGTGGGCGGGTTATCCCCGCCCGCCTCGTCTCCGTCCATTTTTATTATTTATACACTATATTTATTTAAAATAAAGATATTTATACTTATTTACAAATAAAATAATAATAAATAAAAATTTTGTTCAATTTTGAAAAAATTTAAGATGCGCGCCTTTTCAAATTCCCGCCCATAAAAACATTAGTTTGAAAATGCGTTCGAAAATTCGAATAAAATTTTGAAAAATAAACCGTTCCGAAATTGGAACACTGGGATGATATGAGTTAAAGAACATATTATAAAATTCAGTACCGACGTTCAGTTTTAGGCTATTGATATTTGTATTTTTTCGAATTACAGTCTTTCAGGGTTTAAAGCTAAAAAAGGTAAAAACGAAAAAAATTAGGGCCCAGTAATGTGCCCAGGGCCTCTAGTCAAGATGCATTCGATAATTTCGATGACGAAGTTCGACAATAAAATGTATGGGATTTGACATATTGCATCGCAAGCGACATGTCACTTAACGTTGACTTATGTCAAATCCCATACATTTTTGATTACGAAGTTCGGCGTCGAAATTTTCGAATGCATCTTGACTAGAGGCCCAGAGCTTCTAATAGGTTAAAGAGCAGTATTTAATACGTCGATACGTATTTAACAGTAAGTCGTTTTATTTACTTGAACGACCCCTCGGAAAGTAATGTACTTTTAGTCGTTTTATTATCTTGAAATACCCCCCCCCCCCCCCCCGAAAGATAAACAGGAATGTACGATAATTGTACGATAATTTTGAGCCCAAAATCCGATAATTTTGATTGAAAGAGTTGGCAACACTGGGTTATATTATCTTGCTGACAGTGTTGCAAGTAGTGTGGGAGGAGGGAGGTGCTTTACGCATGCTTATGCGTGCACTCATACATTTGCTTAAAAGTTGTGGTTATTTTTTCACGAGAAATTGCTAAATATTAATTAAATTTTATGCTATGGATTTCCGTAAAGTAAAGCCTGATTCTATTTACTATTTAAATCGCTATATTAAGAATGTAAAGTCGCGTCGCTATGTGGGCTGACCCTAACACAAATAGACTATAGTCACATTCCTCATTCATTCATTCATAAAATCACGCCTCTTTCCCATAGGGGTAGGCAGAGACCGCCTTTTTCCCGTAGGGGTAGGCAGAGACCACTTCTTTCCACTTGCTACGATCCTTACATACTTGTTTCGCTTCGTCCACTTTTATTCATACCATCCATTCCTCCTCTTACATTCAACGTAGCGAAGCGGCTCTCCATGGGCCACTTTTCGCCTCTGCGAGAACGAGACGTGATGGGTGGCGAACCGCATCGCCGCCATTTTGGATAATTAAATTATTTTTATGATTATCCATTGCGTTCCCACGGATTGGTGGAGAGGGTAGGAATTCCTCATACTCACAATATCGTAGACCTGTTCCAGCGTCCCATTAATCGCGGCTGCCGATATCACCACACTGCCCGCCGGTACCCCTAACCCGCCGCTGGTCCCCAACCTGATGATGATGGGGTCCCGCGCCCGGGAGTAGTGAAGCAGCTTTATGACCTCTTCCAGAACAACCGTGAGAGACGGTATGCCGATACCGTGCTGGGGGAGAAGAACAAAGGTTGATTAACTATGGAACTAAAGCAAATATAATAAATTCTCGTCATACAGCTTGATGGTGGATAAAACCAAGTTATTAAGGTTGTTCAAAACCAATTACAGATATTTTGATCACATGATCATAATATGATGACACATGACTTAGGCCTCCGAGCGAAGTAACTACAGGACAGTTGGTTTTTAAATGTCGTATGTTTGCCCAAGCACATACGGCATTCTCACAACATAGTCAGCCTAGTCCAGAGGAATAACTGGTCAATACGTCTGGGGCCAACTATGTGCGAGTTTCCTCACGATGTTTTATTTCACCGTTAGAGCGTCTGTATAATGCTTTCATTAATTAATTACTTGAGATCTGAAAAAGTCTTATTGGTACACGACACTAGGGTTGTAACGGAGGCCATTTTAGCGGAGGCGGAGGCGGATGCGGAGGAGAAGTGGTTCACCTCCGCGGATGCGGAGGTTAGCGGAGGCGGAGGCGGAGGTGAAATTTAAGTGGAATAAATTAAATAAATTCATGATTTATTAAAGTCAGAAATATTTCACGCGATTTAAATAAAAACGACTATTAATTATGCACTTAATCACTTAAAACAATCACGACTCAATTACAACTTCGCGGTACCGAACGATTCGACAAATTGATTCCTGTTCAGTGTGACTAGGGCATCGAGACCGGTTTTACCCGAAACCGAAAACCCGGGAAAACCCGGGATTTCGGGATTACAACAAAACCCGGTTTTCAAAATATTGAAAACCTGGTTTCGGTTTTTTTGAGCTTTTTTTATTATGAAATTCTATAACAGCTACAATCACAAACCGCACTAAATAGTGGCTTGTGATTGTCAATGTAGAATTTTAGTAGCATTGTAATAGCGTCATTTTTAACAATTTCAAACCGACTTTCGAATAGGAGCCAGTTATAAAAAAAACTACTAACTTAAACGGGCCAGTGAGCAGTGAGTTAAGCAGTGAGCGACGTATGCGCGAGATTTGTTCGTCGCATTACTTTATGGATTAGATTGAATCATATATCGATTTTAAAAGTCATTTGTCGACAAAAGTACATAGAGTAATTATAGTAAGGCGGCGTTATTCAACATTTTTGAGTAATATCAGCAGGCTGAGCATGCACATCGTAGAAGCACTGAAGAATCGACAAAATGAGAGATTGAAGAAACATTAATACCATTCGGAGCAAAATAGGCCTTGGCAGGGCAGCGAGGTCGATGCATTGTCGTTATGAGAAACAATCTTTCTTTTTTTCCCGAGGATGAGCTTACAAAATGGCCTCTTTTGACAGCTAAAGTAGAAATATTTTCCTAATTCAATGTTAAAAAGTCTTACAATAATCTCAAAATAAATATTTTGTAACAAACTATTTGGATAGAATATTTATTCTCTAAATTTATTTCTGCGGATCGCCATGCTAAGCCTGTAGGTCTTTCTCACTTGTCGTGAAGGTATCGAAAATGTAAGTAGGTATGCGCGAATTTATTACAATTAGGGCCGATTTTTCAATTGTCAGCTGTAACTCTTACCAGAGGAATTATTATGTAACTTGTAGGTTGACTGGTAGAGATTGCTTGGTAGCAATAAGTTCGCCTTTTGTACATCATTTATTAGTATTAGCGATATTGTTGTATTTTTATATGTTCTTAGTGTGCAATAAAGAGTTTTTGTATTGTATTGTATTGTAACTTTGACAGATTTTGTATGAAGAATCTGTCAGTCACATATTTATTCTTCAGGTAAGAGTTAACTGACGATTGAGAAATCGGCCCTTAAAGTACTATTAACACCGACCTTAGGTTTATTTGGAAAGTAATTTGTTCACTAAAGTACAGTAGGTAAGTACTAAAAAAGTTGTAATTAAATATTGAGATTAAATTATTTTCCAAAAGGAGACAACCCCGGTTGTGACGGAAAAAAATAAAAGATAGGCGATATAAAGAGACGCAACTTCTAAGTAAATATAACCGTAGGCAATCAAGAGCTGCGCGATCTAAATTGAACTTAATCGTATCGTCGCTAGAGTTCCTTCTTCATTAATGACTTTTCAGAGAGAGCCTTTTGTGCCTACTATTAAGTATTCTGCGGTATAACAGAAAAAATGTCTGTAAATTTTGACCTTACGCTTAAGTGAATGTAGCAAAAAGGCGCATTTTTTGACTTAAGGAGTTTGTGAAGTTAGGCTTGTAGAGTTAGAAGTTTGGTAGAGTCAGAAGCTTGGTTTTACATGAGATCTAATAGCTTTTGGCCAGTGCGAGTTATATGGTATCGTCTTGGCATTACTTTACAGAAAATGTTTATGGTGGGATTACTTTTTACCAGTATTACGATGTAACAGTAAAAAACAGATAAAGGTACATTTTAGGACATTCCTAACAAAATCTACAAAAAACCCGAAATACCCGAAAAACCCGGGTACCCGGTTTTGAAGAAGGCTGGGACCGAAAAAAACGGTTTTTTAAAATGTGACCGGTTTTCGATCCCCTAAGTGTGACCATATATATGTGGCAGGATCCTGCCATTTTGGTCATAATTTTAGCTCTGGCAGTATTTGTTGACGTTTAAGTAATTTGGCAGGATGTGGCACTATTGCAATATTATTAGCTGGTAGATTTGGCAGTAAAATGATTCAAAGATTCAGAAGTTTATTTGTAGTATTGAAGTAGCATCGATAAAAAATGTGCTAATTTAAATATCAGTAGGTAATTATGGCAACTCTCTTTGGGGGTAGAGGATTCCCCGTAAAATGTCTTATCAATCTCGAACTCAACTTGCGAGATTTTTTTATTATGATGTTGATTCTCGCAAATTAACATCATAATAAAAACAAAACGAAAACCGACTTCCAAAGTAGAAATGCACAAAAAAGTATGAAATAAAACTAATTTTTTAAATAAGTAATGGGAATTATTTTCTTTCAAATTCGGCTAAAATTTTAACCTTTTCTCTGCTCAATTATCATAATTTTGAAGTCGGTACTTACATGTAGCTACTTAGGTTTTACATGTAAAGCAAGGCATCGCCCAGTGTCGCTCCTTGCGCGTTGTATGTAATCTACACTAATATTATAAAGAGGAAAACTTTGTTTGTATGTTTGTTTGTAATGAATAGGCTCAAAAAGTACTGGACCGATTTCAAAAATTCTTTCACCATTCGAAAGCTACATTATCCACGAGTAACATAGGCTAAATTTTATTTTGGAAAAAATAGGGTTCCGTAAGATATTTGGGTTTTTCGGACACAAGGTGTAAAAAATCAACCAGAAAAGTTACTTATTTTGCATACGCTGCCTAAACTATAAAAGATAGAACCATATAATGTTCTAATTAATTGTAGATCTTATAAATATCTACAAAAAAGTCCGCGACACACTATACCTATCAATGTCGAGTGAGGTACAACAACCATTTTTTTATTTAGAAATCTTGAATTTTTTTTAGACTACATTTAAACGCGTTTATTTTACTCATGCTATTAATCCTTATCAAAATAAATTATTTCATCACTAAGTACAGTTTATGTAGATAATATTTGGTCTTTGAATGATTAAAATTGGACGTTTGATTTTGAAGTTATGGCGAAATTAAAATATTACGATTTCTGCGGCACGGCCCGTTGCGAAGTGGGTGACATTCTGTAGTATTAGGCTAAGCGCGCACCACGATTTTTTGTAGTGAGACTATTTTGTCGCATAAATGCAACGTATGGGTTTTTTCGTCTGTGCGCGCATATGTGCGATTATTTTGTCGCAGAAATGTATGTAAAATTTCTGCGTCAAAATAATCGCACTACAAAAAAATCGTAGTGCGCGTAACCGTAACCTAGCCTAAGTATCAGTATTGTACCCGTGCAAAGCCGGGGCGGGTCGCTAGTCGTAAATAAACCTCCGTTAAAACTCCGCATCAATTTTGCGGAGGCGGATGCGGAGGCGGAGGTGAAATTTGTTGCGGTGGCTCCGCAGTAACGGAGGCGGAGGCGGAGCTCCGTTACAACCCTACACGACACAACCTAGGAATCGAGCCTACACTCCCTCGAGTGCGAACCAAACGGTCTACCCACTAGGCCACGGAGCTCTTGATGACACAAGATATACTAATTATTTAAAGACTAGGCAGAAAAAGAGTAAAATATTTCAAAAAAAATATATGGTTGATAAATTACAGCATGCTCTTTAGGGCGCCGTTAGGGTCATTGACCTGCGATCTGATTGTATTGATGTTATTTAGGCAATGTCTCTGCTTTCCCTTTAAATCAGCTGTTTATGTGACGTCAATGACCTCAACGTCTGATAGAGCTCAGTTATATTCAACATCCTACTAATATTATAAATGTGAAAGCTTGTGAGGATGGATGGATGGATGTATGGATGGATGGATGTTTGTTACACTTTCACGCAAAAACTACCGAACGGATTTCGATGAAATTTGGTATGATAGTAGTTTATGCTCTGGATTAAAAATAAGGCTCCTTTTTATCCTGAAAAAGTACAGTGTTTCCGAGGTATACTATAATTACGCGGGCGGAGCCGCGGGCAATATCCAGTATAATTATAAAAGTTGTAACAAATTCGTGTATACAAATACTCACATTGACACACAGCACGGGCCCGACTTTGAACATGGCGTACCTGTGCGAGTGTTTGGTGATGTTGACCAGGTCCGAGGGTATCTGTAGTACATCGCCCAGGTACTTAGCCAGATCCCTCATGCGGGTCTTGGTGCCGCCCATGCATACAAACTGAAAGGAGAATGCAATGAATGGTAAAGAAGGTCCTTATGTATGTACCTATGGACCAAGTTATACTACCTAATACCTTGAAGTTATATTCATGTTTTCATGGAAATTGGGACAGTATGGCATCGAATTAGTTTTGTTTGCCACTAGAGGCGTTGTTTCAATACCACAAAAATGGGGTATTTTCCAAGTTTTTGAAAAATACATCATATTGTTCATAATAACATTATATATTTGCAACTTGGACCATTCCTTATTAAATTTTAAATAATTAATTATGTCGCGAAAACGCTACAATGTGTTGTCATGACGTCACATTCTTGTAACCACCTGTCAACTATGAAATCGCACTAAACATGTAAATCACACATATTTTATAATGAAGTGTTGGTTAAATTGGTTTTATGAAATGTTTATTGATAAAATATCAATAGTTTGATGTATATTTTCACCATAGGATAATTGCCTATTGTAATCAACTTTTTCACGACAAAACTCGCACTCATTGTGCTGATCCAATCTAACTGATTAGAGATATACTGTATGATATTTGGCTATCATGACATGCGCATCGTAAAAATTACCTACTCTCATATTTTTCCAAACGATACAAAACGAAGTATAGCATTAAAACTATGGTATTAGCTATTGTTAATACTTTTGAAGTAATACAGCCTATATTATAATCAATAATGCACTGAATTTAAAATAAGTTTCTACTGTAAAGCTCTTACAGACTTGGTCCTTATACTCTCATAAGTTATAACTTATACCTAAGTAAGTTTTACAATATATTGCAACTAACAAGATCGATTGAACTTTTATTGAACGCTTAAAATTAGGCAGAGAAATTATTAACTAATGTGTCAACTCAAGTATTTCTAGCTCCAACTCGTTCTCGTGATTCTAGTAGCTCGTGAGTGGTGCCTGGTACGACAAAACACTATTGTACGTAATAAATTACGCGCCTTGCGTATGTCGTCGATAGTTCTATCAAGGTTACGATTTACGAATATGTAATATTATATATTCGTAACAGCCTCCGTGGTCTAGTGGTTATTGTTTAGCATTGGCTCTCGACTCGGAGGTCGTGGGTTCGCCTCCCGCATTGGAACAACAAAAAATGTTGTTTCCAAGTTTGGGTAGGACAATGCAGGCTGATCACCTGAGTGTCTGACAAGAAAGATGATCCATGCGTCGGATGGGCATGTAAAAAGTCGGACCTGCGCCTTATCTCTCGTCAGTCGTGTCGATTATCCGTCCCACTGGATTACGAGATTAAAGGAATAGAGAGTGCTCTTGTGTACTGCGCACACACTTGGGCACTATAAAATTACTCCTGCGTAACTGGCCTGGTTTCAATGGAACCGGCCACCGTCACCGAGATCGGTGGGGAGTCAGTCATTATATTCTTACGTTTTCATACGTACACAATAAGTTCTTGCATATTTAGATTTGGATTGTGGATGGGGCAAGGTCGAAACCATCGAGTTCCATTGGGCTAGACATGTAGGTAGAGACCATGGAACAAAATCTGTTGCCTACTTCTCGCTCTAACTTTTAAAAACACATCGTCGTTTAAAATATATTTTTTTTAATTTATGGCACAATATGCAGTACCTTGTATGAATGAGGAGAATCAAGAATGCGACGTTATAACTAAAATTTAAATCAAGTTGAATTAGTCCGTACAAAGTATAAAAGTTAATAAACAAAATTTAAAAATATCTTCGATATCTTTTTTCCTGTCCACGTGTATAAATAAGCTATCAAAAGCTCTCTTTAATATTGCTGAAAGCGGACACAAATTCGTGTGTAATCAGAATCACTAATCACTTTTAGCGGTTATAAAGCTACATCCATTTAACTCTTAATAAACTTGAATTCGTAATTCATAGTCAATAAATACGTACGCCAATAGTTTTTGCTATTGAGCGCATTACTTGATAAATGCCAAGGAATATTTTACGTACACTATTTTATATTTTGATTTTTAACCTGGAAACGCACCTCTGTTCCGAGTTTCCATTGGCAACAGTTATGCGTTTGCTCGTTTGTGTATTCCATAAGAAATGATACATCGAAGAGAAGTATCATTTCTATTATTCTATAAATGATTACTGTCACATTATATTCTTACTTTAACATCGCCAAACATAGCAGGTAGATCGTAGTTTTTTGTATCAAGTCCCAGGTGGTACAGTATGTCGTACTCCAGGGCAGCCAGGTGCGGGTTCGAAAGTCTTATCGTTCCGTCTTCGTTCCTGATAACAGTTAAAAATTTAGCTTAGCTAAGCTAAAGAGAAATGTTGATAAAGTACATAGATACCTAGGTAGTGTACATAGGTAGATAACCATAAATACTATACATAAGCAGCCTTAGCATTTGTAACAATAAGCGCGACATTTCAACTGGTGTCAAATGCGACACAGTCCTTGGAGTATGTTGCTTTTTAAACGTTTTTGCGCTCGCACTTTTATAAGTGCTGATAAGACTTTGAAGTATTTTAGTGGAGAAAACTCCGACTTCGAAAGAGATATAAAGGTGGCACTAAATACTTGTTGCTGTAAAAAGTGATGCTCAAATTGACTTCCGCAGTGGTATTTTTGAAGTGAAACCGCTTTAACGGCGTTGAGAGTGAAATTTCAAAATTGCGTCATGGCATGGTTTTCGAATTAACTATTTTAAGTATTTGTCAGAAGCTACTTATTCTTCTTACGTCACTTAACTTTCTTACAATGATGGCGCTAGGTGTACAAATATTAATTTTTCTATTCTTTTGGAAGTGATGTACTTTAGGCACGATGAGTGTTGTAGATCTTGGTGTAAATTAAACACACACACAACTTTTCTTTTCTATTTTTTTTTTGCAGGTTTTCAACATAAGAATATAATATACATACAATTTTAATAACACGCTTTTTATTTCTGTATTATGGAGAGAGCTCGGAAAACCATTTCTCTCCGTTATATATTTTTTGACATGTCTCTTTTCGAAATATTTACTTTCAAATTAAAAACATATAATATTTATATTGTGCCAATCCTTTTCATAACATACTCCCGGGGAAGGCATAACAGGTGTATATTACCTATACTATTTATATAAATATTATGTCCTAAGTATATAATACACATTCACATACTAATATTGTATTCCACACAATACAAACTCAATTAAAATTCAATTTTGACTGTTTTAAAACAAGCTCGAACAACATTATTTATTATCTAAATATCTAAAAGGTATTTTTACTGTTCGTCCCGACCTCGTGATTTTAACTACAGAACGCGGACTAGTTTGAGTATGGTCATTATTACCTGAGTCGCCCATGTCCGGTGAGTCTGTTGGTAAGTTCTTGAGCCACTCCTTAGAAACCGCTGTGACTTCCAGAGGAAATAATCGTTGATAAGGTCTTACCTTCTCACCTGATGCTGTTTTGACTATTGCTGTTCTAGTGCACCCATCTTTACCTGTGAAAATCTCTTTTATTATGCCAATAGGCCATTTCAGCCTTTGAGATGATTCGGTTTGTACAAGAACTACATCTCCTACCTTTGGCTCATTTTTATTCTCCTTTCCTTTACTAACCAATAATGATAAGTATTCATTTTTAAACCTGTTCCTAAAATCTTCCCTTAATTGTTGTAAATATTTGTATCTAATATTCAGGTTCCTATGATCAAGTTGATCAAAGTCTGCAGTTGAGTTTGATTGTAATCCATGTAGAAACATTATAGGTGTTAGCGGTCTAACATCTCCCATTTCTACATAGGTAAGTGGTCTACTGTTTATAACTGCCTCACAGTCACACAAAATCGTAGATAACTCAATCCAGTCAACTGAAGCTCTTCCTAATATTCTACGTAGCATATTTTTTACCACTCTTACTAATCTTTCCCACCATCCTCCCCACCACGGAGCTGCAGGTGCTGAAAATCTCCACTGGATATTGTAACAGTTTGAGTCCTCCTCTACTTCTTTCCAGTTAACTTCCTTAAGAAGATTTGCAGTGCCTACAAAGTTTGTACCATTATCTGTATAAATGATCCTGGGTCTTCCACGTCTACTAATAAATCTTCTCAAAGTGCTTATAAATCCAGCCGTTGATAATGTGTCAGTAAGTTCCAGATGTATCGCTCGGTATACTGCACATGTATATAAAACAATCCAACATTTTGAATTATTTTTCAGTATCAATGGACCAGCTAAATCAATACCTGTTACTTCGAATGGTGCTGTACTCACTAATCGCTCTGTAGGCAGCGGTGGTAGTGGTGCTTCATAATGTTTTGCTTTAAATCTTTTGCACACTATACATTCTGAAACAACCTTCTTACTTACTCTCCTTATGCTTGTAATCCAGTAAGTATTTCTTAATTCAACCATCATTGTTTGTGTTCCAGCATGTTGCATGTCCTTATGTTTTTGTTGAATCATTCTGTAAATTAGTTCATTCTTTCCTGGCAATAAAATTGGATACATAAAATCTCTGTCTTCTCCACTATATGTTAATCTTGTCTTTACTCTAATAATACCATCTATTTCTATAGTAAGTAACTTCTTATCTCTTATTTTCCCTGCATATGTCTCTTTCTGTACTATCTTTATTATAGTTTCTTCAGCATTCTTATACTCTTCATTGCAAATAATTATGGACTTAGTATTATATTTTTGTCTTATTCTAGGACTCATTCTAAGTAATCTTGCCACTAGCCTTACTATCTTCCTATACTTGCTAAAATATAATAGTTTGCTGATGAAGTTATCTGTATCAGTTTCTACATTAACAGCCACACTATTACTCATCTCGCTTGCTATAACTTCTTCTTCATCTTTTCTTAAAAATACTTTAGATTTAGGCCAATCCTCTTCCTTTAAGTACAACCATTTTGGTCCCATCCACCAAGGGTTCTCCAACAGCGTCTTTGCGTTGCAGCCTCGAGATGGTAAGTCTGCTGGGTTGTGAATACCAGGTAAGTGATTCCAGCATTTTTTATTTGTGTTTCTGTGTATCTCTTTTATTCTGTTTGTGACAAAAGCTCTCCACGCCTCTTCTTTTTGGAGCCATGCCAATACCACTGACGAATCAGTCCAGCAATATGTTTTATAAGAAGTACATGTTAATAATGCTCCTGAATCTGTAAATTCTTTGTAAAGCCGAGAAGCAATAAGTGCGCCCATCAACTCAAGTCGTGGTAGAGTCATCTGTCTTTTTATAGGAGTTACCCTACTTTTAGCTAAGACTAGTCGTATGCTTACTTCTTCTTCATATTCAGTGCGTAAAAAAACGCATCCAGAGTAAGCATCTTTACTTGCATCGCTAAATACATGTATTGTTACCTTACAGTCGTTGAGTAAATTTTCTGAAAGACGTCTTGGAATTCGGCACTGATTGATGCAGTCTATATCTTTAATCCATTCTGTATATTCTGCTTTTAACTCTGAAGGTATCTCTTCATCCCATCCAGTCTTCAATACCCAAGCTTTCTGTGTTATTAGTTTTGGTACTAATGTGACAGGTGATAGGAATCCGAGTGGATCAAATATCTGTTGAGTTATAGAGAGTAGGTCTCTCTTCGTTATTAGTTCCGGTACAGCTTTTATATTTATATTACAGCACAAATCATCAGTGTGTCTATTCCACTGCACTCCTAGAACTGAAACTGGATCTTCTTTTTGTATTGAGTTCGTCATCCAACCTCTTAGCTCAAATTTTCCCTTATTCATTAACTCTGTTGCTTCTTCTATGAAATTTTTGACTTCGTCAGGAGTATCGAAACTGGTAACATAATTGTCTACATAAAATGAATCTCTTAGTATTTTTGCTGTGTTTTTGTAGTTCTCCTTTTCTTTACTTAGGTGGTGGTATATGGTTACTGCTAGCATAAACGGGCTACAAGTTACTCCAAATGGAACCCTAGCGTGCTGATAGGTAACTATTTCTTTTTCTTTCTTCTCAATATCTTTCCACCAAAGTAGCTTTAAAAATTTCCTGTCTAGTGGTGCGATTGATATCTGTAGAAAAGCTTTCTTTATATCTGAAATCACTCCATAAGTACGTGCTCTAAAGTTAAGCAACAGTTTAGGTATTTCTTCTATGAGATTTGGTCCTTTTTCAATACAACCATTTAAAGATCTTTTATTTTTATCTTTACAAGAAGCGTCGAATACTGGTCTTATTTTTGTGGTGGCACTCTCCATCTTTATAACAGCATGGTGTGGTAAGTAGTGACCTTCTGTTACATTGTCATTCTGCACTGCCTCTATAATGCCTTCTCTTTCCCAGTCTTTTATTACTTCATCGTATCCTCTTATTTTCTGTATATTCTCTAACTTCTTAGTAGTAGATATGAGTCTTCGGTGTACCTGTTCATAGTTAGAGTTTAAGTCCGGGTTTCCTTTCCACATTAGGTTCATTTCATATCTCCCATCATCGTTTACTGAAATACATTTGTTAAAACTGTGTAGTATCTCGCTTTTATCTTGTTTTTCATAAGGATCATTAATACCTAACATTTCTATGTTCCACAGGAATTCAAGTGAATCAGTCGGTAATGATGAAACAAAATGTGAACTCACTGTTGTGCTATAAATACCTTGAATTGGCCCTTGCAATGTCCAGCCAAGTTTAGTAGGTATCGCTACAAGACTTTCATTTAAACGAATAAAATTTCCTTCGAGAATTGAACCTAATTGATCCGAACCAATCAATATGCTTATATCTTTGATATTCTCTTTTGTGTCGGTTAAACTAATTCTGTGTCTCCTCAAATTGTTTATCAGGTTTGAGTCTTGCACTTTGGGTAGATTTCCACAAAGTGCATCTTGTTCCAAAGCTGTCATAGTAGTATGATATTTGTTATCTAAACTACTTACATTAAACTTGAAGAGTCTGTGCATTTGAGTTGGTTTCTTGACACCACCAAATAGTGCATGTCCGAGGTACTCGTTGCTTGTTACCTGTAGACCAAGGTCTTCCGCTAGTTCCCTTTTAATATATGTACGCTGTGAACCGGAATCTAGCAATGCTCTCACTTTTCTCTGTTGCGTGTCCGTAGAAACTTTAATGATCAAAGTCTGTAACAGAGTTGTTTTGTTATTAGTAGTAAAATTATTACTTACTTCCTGATTGCTATCTCGTTTTTGTATTTTTTGTTCACAGGTCTTTGTGGGTTCATGGAGAGTTGGACATAATATAATTACATGCCTCTTACTACAGCACATACATTTAACATACGATTTGCAATACTTCGCAAGATGTCCTTTCTTTAAGCATATGTAACACCCACCTTTTTTCTTGATTGCATCTTTCTTTTCTTCTAGAGTAAAACTATTTGCCTTAAAGCACTCTAAGGTATTATGGCCTTTGTCGCAAAAATAACAAATTTTCTTACCTTTTTTGATGATCTTGTAGTCTTCTTTTGACGTAAGACATGCTGCTGTAGGAATCAGCTCTCTGTTATTAAAAGATTTGGCTAAACTACATCGCCCCTGAGCGTCTACTTCATTTTCTAAATATAATAATAATTGTTCTAGCTTCGACCCTTGTTTAAGTGGAATTTTTGTCCACTGTACTAAAATACTATCTGGCAAAGATGACTCAATCAATGGCAAAAGAATACACTCATACTTATCCTTACTTATACCTAGAGATTCTAATATTTGTAAGTTAACAGAAATTCTATCATAAATTAATTCAATTCCTATTTCATTTTTAGAAAGTACAAGCGCTAATATTTCCCTGACATAAATTTCAATCAAGATTTCATCTTTTGCGAAGCGATTTTTCAGCGTGTCCACAACCTTCTCGTAATTTTCTTTCGTAGGTGGGTAACTTTCAACTAACGCCTTCGCCTTTGATCCATCCGCCATGCAGTGTAACAGGTAGCTGAACTTGTCCTCTTCTGGTATGGTTACATCTGTGTGTATTTTCTTGTACTGTGTCCAGAAGGGAATCCACGTTTTCGGATTATCGTCGAACTTGCGTAGATCAATTTTCGGTAAGTTTGATTTTTGTGAAATTTTTGTAGACTTGTGATCCTCGTTCTCTTTTGTCGTCAACGGAAATTTCCAGTTATTTTTTATTTTAAGCCATTCTAATTGGAATTCCTGACTTTCGTCGTATTCTTTTGTTAATTCCTCGTCGCACTCGACGTCTTGCAAAATGGCTTCTTGAATTTTTCCATCTAGGATTGCTAACTCCTCCGTCTTTGTTTGAAGAAATTCTATATCAGCGTTCGTAGCTTCATCTTTACTGATATTTGAAGCGTGTCTTTTAAAAATACGTCTTATTTGTGATCTCTGTATTTTAAGTCTTGTTAGATCCATCGTATTTTTCTAATGTAATCTATTCTTCTGCTGTCTGCTCCTCACGGTCGCCACTATGTTGTAGATCTTGGTGTAAATTAAACACACACACAACTTTTCTTTTCTATGTTTATTTTGCAGGTTTTCAACATAAGAATATAATATACATACAATTTTAATAACACGCTTTTTATTTCTGTATTATGGAGAGAGCTCGGAAAACCATTTCTCTCCGTTATATATTTTTTGACATGTCTCTTTTCGAAATATTTACTTTCAAATTAAAAACATATAATATTTATATTGTGCCAATCCTTTTCATAACAATGAGAGTATTTTTGAATTTTAAATGATGAATGAAGTTTCACTTCTGTCACGTGTATTCTATACACGTCAATTTTTTTTACCGGCTAACTGAGTTAATAGTTATGCCCTGAATAGAGGATCGGACTACATCTGAAATATTTAGTTTCACTTTCATTAATATATTCAGAAATATTGAGGCATTACTACTTGGTAAACGTAAAAAAATATTATTTTATGTGTAGTTTACTAATTAAGTAAATATATTTAAAAAGTACAAAAAAATATATTTTTTTTGCTAAATTGGTAAACAAAACCAACATCATTAGTTTACTTACATCATATACAAAAACATTCATTATGAGTATGAACCTAAACGCATAAATATCGGAGATATTTACAAATATGTTCCTGCGGCCGGATACTTCATACGTCATAACCTACGAGTGACGTCACTTGTAGGTGTTTGATGTTCCAGCCAGGATCTCTACGTTGAATATCTTGGGGATTCTTCTTATAAGTTACATGGAGATACAAATGATACAAATCATAGCATCACAATATGTTGATTTATTACTACACGTACAACAGATATAATTAATATATAACTCATATAACAGAGGAGCATACTAATACATGTCTATACTATACATAGCCTTTCGGCTAACTGAATAAACTATCACAGGCATCAAAGTGACAGTACGAAGTTTGGCGTTGACATAACACACTCTTAAATAATTATCGTGTTATGTAACAGTAGGTTAAGCTTAGTATGAAGCGTTTTTACGAGACTCGCGAAATTTTGTATACAAATCGCTGTAACTTTGAAAATATTGACTTTTGATATACGGTTTCTTCTGAGAAGTTACTCATATTTAAGAGTACTATTCATTTATGCAATAAAAAAATGTAGTCCGATTGCCTATGGTCTACTTTGAAGTTTAAATAATGTAATAATAGAAACATACTTTGGACAAGGTTTTCCATTCGTCTTCTCCCAGTGAAATCTGCAGTTGTCGTAGTGCGGTTGCCAGCCCGCACCAGTGGACAGAATGTAGTCGCAATTACACGCCATTACTTCTGCTTACTAAACGTAAAACATATTGTTAATAAACGTACTGATAGGTGACAGTTATATGTACCTAGTTTAAGCCCATAAACCAAACATTGGGAGAGCGGCCAGCGAGACCAATCTATCTTTGTTTAAGCCCTGGATTGAATCACCTACTTTCTTTGTTAAAAATATAGAATTTCCATGGTTACCCCACAGAATACAGAACATGCAGAATGAGTGTTCGATCACATTTGTATGCAGCGCACTGTGTCAAACCATGACGAAATACCACCCCGCCCGCTCTTTTTAATTTTTACTCTTTTACACTCACAAAACAAATCGAGTTGTTATATTACGACGGTTAGGTATTCAATAAAAAATAATTGAAAAAAAGTTGGGTAAAACATTCCGTTATTCTGTGGCAACGTATTATATGTGGATAACCATTCCAATTTGGAGTGGTTGTGACGGCCTCACTTTCAAGCATGTTGACGGCTTCTGGATGATTTCTGTATTCTGTGGGTTACCCATAGGAATTCTATATTTTCAACATCGTAAGTTTCTTTTTCTACGCGAACAAATCACAAAGTAAAGTAAATGATACGTAACGTTATCGAATGTCAAAAAAACATCCCGATTCAAGTAGATATCTACGTTCATCACATACGCGAGTTACACAGTGTATGTGTATGTGTAAGTCACTTACACATACACATTAGCTACATGATAGGTACTTAGTACATACGCTAGTACCTACCATTATCGTACCTACTATATGTGGTGTGTGGAAGGTAACATCCCCCGTGGTCCAGTGGTTTAGAGCTTGGCTCTCGACTCGGAGGTCGTGGATTCGATTCCCGCATTGGAACAACAAAAAATGTTGTTTCCAAGTATGGATTGGACAATGCTGACCTGATTGTCTTACAAGAAAGAAGATCCAATGATCACCTGATTGTCTTACAAGAAAGAAGATCCATACGTCGGATGGGCATGTAAAATATCGGTCCTGCGCCTGATCTCTCGCCAGTCGTGTCGGTCATCCGTCCCACTGGGTTACGAGAGTAAAGGAAGAGAGAGTGCTCTTATGTACTGCGCACACACTTGGGCACTATAAAATAACTCCTGTGTCGCTGAAATGGTTTCAATAAAACCGGCCAGCGTCACCGAAATCGGTGTGGGAAGTTATTATTATCATTATTACTATTATGTGGTCACTGATTATAATATTATGGTATGATGAATAATTAGTAACACTTTATTATGCATTTCCATTTGAATGCAATCTGATATCCGATATTGAATCAAATGAGCAAGACAGACAATCTAAAGCTAAATTTAAAAACATACACCTTTCCTTTTCGAACTGATATTGGATCAGATAATGTAAAAACGCTCTTATAAACGTAAAAAAGCACAAACCAACAACTTTTATCCGAAACTCACTGCAAAATAAAAAAACTTTTAAGTCACAATTCAAAACACTGTTGTAATTAATTGTATTATTCAACGCGCGCGACGTTCATTCTGTAGTAAGATAACTAACTACTGAATGATATCTCATTAGTGATAACTCCCTGACCATGGCACAAACTACATGGTATATGTTCGCAGCGTCCTCGAATATTGCTCTCAAATATGGAACCCACAATACAGCACCCATACTAACCGGCTAGAGTCTATCCAAAGAAGATTTACGAGATTTCTACAATTTAAGTGCGGGTCATTCGATACTAACTACGAGTCGAGATGCAGAAGGTACCATTTACTTCCTTTATACGATAGACGTCGAATAGCTGACATCTCGATTCTACTGAAAATCGCACAGCAAAAAATAGATTCTCCTTATCTCCTTTCCAAAATAAACCTAAAAGTCCCGTCGCGATCCTCCAGAACCTCTTCATATAACCCCCTCTATACCCCTTTTTCCCATACCAATTATCGTAAAAACTCATTCTTCGTAAGGTCATCTAACTCTTTTAATGATTTGAATAAGCTTCATGACCTTGATTTATTTAATTCTTCAATTAAAACTACAAAAAATGTAATCACTAGGCAATGGTTTGAGGCTGTTTCTTAACTGTTATTTCATTATATCGTTTTGTACACTACGGCACTTAATATTATATACTTTATATTCATACCTTGATCAGAAAAGCATTTGTTATTATTTAGTTTTTCTAATTGTGAAAACGTGTTAATAGTGTTAAGAAGTTTATATTGTTTTTAAGAACTTTATATATCACTGTATGTTTTCCAAATAAATAAAATAAAATAAAATAAGTATCGTAACACGAGAAGCAAAAACGTTTAGTACAGTTTTACGAGGATTGTAAGAACGGAGGAGTATAATATTTGGTACCGTTATAGTTTATGTGGAGAAAGGTGTGCAGGAAGCTAATATTATTTAATTAATGTATTTCTAATACATAAAACAAATAAAAATAACAAAAACTCATACGACTCACCTGAGATTAACACACTGCCGTACGTTTGATAGATATACAATTTTGTTACGTTGACGTTTGTCAGTCTCAATATTTCTTTTTTTATTATTTTTTTCTATCTAAGATGCAAAATAACCCCGATAAAGTTCAAACTATACTAGAAAAAACTATAGTACGTACTAGGTACTCATACAATATTATTGGTACGTAGTTATCAATGTTGGCACGTTTTTACTTTCACACCCATCATGGACAAAATATTAAGTAGGTACCTACGTGTGTTCCCAGGCTTTTGAGCAAAATTCGACCACAGCCCACGGGTGACCTCTAGTTTACATGAATAAGATAAATATAAAATATAAATGATAGCTTTGTTTTTTTTTAATATCTTTATTTATTTAGAGGTTTTTACACTAAAGTATATGACAACCCCATCATAACATGATTTGTGTTTATTAGGTCGATTTGTGTTTATTTTATTAGGTCGACCCATAGATATATAATATTAAAAGAGGTAGATATGTTATAAACGCGTAAAAATTAAGACTCGAATTGGCCTGAGTCGGGCCAATTTTGGTTAGTATGCGACCAGGTGGTCGACGCGTATAGCACGTACTACGCGTCCCGTGCGCCTTGCACAAAAATTTTGTCCGTTTTGTAAGGGTATAACATAGATTTATTATATAATATTAAAAAGAGGAGGTATAACGTATCCTTAGTTATCACTGGGTCGACCTGTATGTAACTATGTAATGGAATCTAAGGTAACTAATATTTAACCATCTTCCAAGGATCGTAGCGTCATGAAAATTAGCAGCTGTTGTCGATTTTACACTCAAATATTATAATTAAAAGCCATAGACTAATGATTGGTCTCGCTGGGCGCTCTACCCCAGCGAGACCAATGATTTATCTATGTTAAAAGCACATAGTTTACACTTCAGCCCAGAAATAGATACAAATTGAACGAGATTGAAGAATAAAAAATAAAACGAATCATTGTATCCAACAACGATTTCAACACTCTATTCCGTTCAGATTCAAACTAATCGAAATTAATAATTCACATAATTACTGCACAATAAAGAAATACAATCACAATATTTTGATCGAATTTTATCTTTTATTCGTTACTTCGGTTAAATTTTATTTCAACGGAGCATAATTTTATTTACATATAAGTTATAACTAGTAAAACTTGCATATAAAACTCAAACTCTACGTGCAATAACACCCCCTTTTTTGTCAGGGGTTAAAAATTACTTGTGAAGGTGAAAAAAGTTGAAAACAATGAACGGTAGTGTTCTATCTACAAAGTTAAATCTTTACCTATATCTATCTATACCAATATTATAAAGAGGTAAGATATGTTTGTTTATTTGCATTCAATAGGCTCCAAAACTACTGAACCGATTTTGATTAAATTTGACACAGGTATTTATATATACCTTTGTCAAATGCACTATCAGATAAGATCACGAGGAAGGACATAGAGTACTTTTAATCGCGGCCAAATACACGGTTCCCGTGGGATTTTCTTTTGCGCGTACGAAGTCGGGGAAAATATTATTATCTAGTCGTAAGTATACTATTTCCATTCACTTGCATTCTTAGTGAAATTGTAGAGCACACTATATTATATCGGTATGCTCATGTTTTGCATTCTATGCTAGTTATTAATCTATATATTAGTCGCAAGGACAGGCCACAGTTACGCATAAAATATCATCATGAGTGACCCAAAGCACTCACGACTTTTCATCTACGGTTCACAAGTCTAGAGAAATAGTGCGCGCGCATTTACAAGATGAAGATGGGCATGTAAAAAAGTCGGACCTGCGCCTGTAGCCCAAGCAGGAACATTTGGCGGTATCGTTACGTGTACGTAAATGTGAAATATGAGAAATTTTGTATGAAATTTTAGTTAATTTTACGTCCGCTAGAGGCGCTTTTATGATTTTCATACAATATTTCTCGCTTACGTACACGTAACGATACCGCAAAATATTCCTGCTTGGGGTACTGATCTCTCGTCAGTCGTGTCGGTTATCCGTCAAAAATTACTCCTGCGTAACTGGCCTGGTTTTAATGAAACCGGCCATCGTCACCGTTATCGGTGTGGGGAGTTATTATTACAACAATATATCTATAGAAATTGTGATATTAAGTTTTCAGTTATATATGGTCAGTGATCATACTTGATTGTGAGTAGGTCATAGATGTATAATATTAGCATATATTAGTTATCACTGGAGTAGGCACAGTAATTGTTCACAGGAAGCATAGATGATAGAATAGACCTATATATAGACGAGGCATAAAAGTGTCCATACTTAAACTGTCCTACTTTTGGGGTTGTTTGTGGCATTTGAGGTTTGACATTTGTCAACATTTGACAAGATCTTCTGAAATCAAGATGGCGTAACTTTCTTTGTATGAAGTTTTGCTGTCAAATGTACGTCATGGATTTTTAATTCACAGGTAAATGCAGCTTAGGTGAATAAGGCGAGTTTTGTAATGTTTTACTATTATGGACAGACAAATGTTTGCACACTGTATGTAAGGTTTATGTCAGCTTATTTCATGTAATAAGATATTTTATATACAAGAACAGACGACACTCTTGCGAGAATTGTCTAAATATAGTCAGTATACCCAACTGGGTGACAGCCACGGAATATACACAAGGTGCCCACTACGTATAGAACAGGCTCAAGTATTTGGAGCCAACATAAGTTAGACATATTTTATGTGACATAAGCTGTTGCTCTTAATAAAACATGTCCAAAACAGTGTTTGGCGTTTTTTGCACAAGATTTTGAAATTAAGACTGTTTGAGGCCGTGCTTAGTGAGTTTATGTGACTCGTGTAGAAAGGAGTGTACGTACCCAGTAGTGTACTTTAGTAATAATAGATTAGTGACATAAGAAATAACCCTGACATAGTGATGACACTGACGAGAATAAATGTTTCATTATCAAAATAAGTGGGGTCTAATCAAGGTCTAATTATTATCATCGGCGAAGGTTAAAGTTTATCGACGAACAAACTATATTTCTAAGCGTCAGATTAATTATCATCAATAATGTTATTATGCTCAAAACATTGAGACTACTTACGACTTGTTCCGAGTGTAATAAATATTAATTACAAGAACACAGTGTGTGTTAATTTTTTTTTAATAAAGGACATAATTATTTTTTTAATTACACTAATAAAGCACACTCCAAGCGGGAAAAGTCCACAAAACTTTTTAATAATACATCTATGCCTCTGAATAAGAAAGGTCTCTGCAATAGGTACTTCTTTGTATCACTGGCCACATATAAAATCCAATGCCATCTAGAAACAAAAATAAAGAAAAAACTTTTTTAAGCTGTGACTTTTTATAGTAAAGTTTTTAGATAGAGATGATTTTGTGAAATTATTTACAGTTATTTAGATTAGTAGGATTTAGATTTACTTTGCATCTTTTTTTATTCGGTATTAGGTCCTAAAGTAAAAAAATCATGCCCGAGTAAGTATGAATTTTTAATACAACTCTTGTACTCTTGACTACAAGGGTTTCCTCTATTTTCCACTGCCTAAATCATATCTAGTCTTTCTATAACTAACAAAGGCCTAGGCGATGATTCTGATTCTATGTATGAACTTCTTCTAGTGGTAACTATTTAAACATTCAATCAAAAGTTTTCGATACCATCCGTCTTATCTCAAAAACAACTTTTAAACCAGTCTATGTATGTAATAAAGATTTCAAAACTCAAGAAAGGCTATGACGAACACTTGACAGAACAAATCTTCATACAAGAAAAAGTTACGCCATCTTAGTTTTCACCATACTTCAAATATCAGCCATCTTGTTTTCACCGTACTTCAAATGTCAAAATGGCCACAAAAATCTCAATAGTGAGGCCATTTAACTGGAGAAAATTGTTGCCTCAACATGCCTCGTCTACGATATACCTATACGTCTATGGTATTTAATAATAACTTATTTCCATTAGCCTGTAAATACAAACCCCTCACAGGTGTATAACCTGCCCCGGCGCTCTGCCGTTTGAGCCACCATGTCGAGACCGACCCAAAAAAGTCTGCTGCTCCAGATGCTGCAAGAAACAGAAGACCGTCAACCCAGTAAGCTTAATCTAAATACAGATGGCATGTTAAACGTGATAAATGATAATTTCGATGATACATTAAAGATAATGGTCATTTCGTTTTTTGAACTGCCTTTCGCCTTTATATGAAAAGTTTTAGGGAGCTTTATTAGCGGATTGCTACGTGACAATATGAGCCAGCATGCTTGCGAACAAAATATTAGTTCACTTCTGACGATCTCTGTGACTCAGTGGTTGAGCGTGTTGGTGCTCAAGCCGGGGGTCGCGAGTTCGAATCCCACCGAAGGAACAAAAAGTATTTGTGTATTTCTGGGTCATGGATGCGTATTAAATAAATGTATGTATGTATAATATAATAAAAAATCTTTAATATTATAAAAAGTATTAAATATATTTCCGTTGTCTGGTAACACAAGTTCTTTGAGAACTTGCCACTGGACCAGATTAACGTGATGAGAAGCGTATGGACGCTTCACTGAAACCTTACTAACACACGTTTCAGTTATAGATGTTGCCCGCAGGTCCACCCACGTAGATACATATAGTATCCCATGGGAATACTTTTTCGGGATAAAAATATCCTATGTTTTAATTTATATGAGCTTAAACTACTACCATACCAAACATCGAAACCCGTTCGGTAATTTTTGCATGAAAGAGAAACAAACATACATCCATCCATCCATTTAGCCTATGTCACTTAATAACGTAGCCTTCTATTGGTCAAAGAATTTTCCAAATCGGTTAACTGTTTGTTAAAAACGTCGTTATTCAATCATTTGACGGTTTTTCGCCATACAAATTTAACGTTTTTAACAAATAGTTATAGATAGATAGGTTATTGAAACGAGCCGTTAGAGATCCAGAGATTACCCTGTATAACCTCACAAACTTTACCTCTTTGTAATATTAGTATAGATCAGTAAGGGTTGCCATACAAGTTACCGTGTCATGTAATATCTTGCAGTGCTACAAACAGCCAAAGGTCCCCAAATCGTTCGCGCCGCGCCGCTGCTACGCGAAGCCCTCAGCTCCCGTGGAGTGCTGCACCACGTACAAGCTGTCCTACCTGCCCGTGGGCTGCGTGGGCCGCGGCGCGCCCGTCAAGCCCGAGACCAACATCGTCGGCAGCTGCGCGCCCATGGAGTGCGCCACGGTGCAGAAGGTACGACATTATTTGAGGGTCAATAACCAATACTGATGGGCGCTCCTATGACTTATGAGAATTCCTGGTAGCCTGGGACGGAGTACGGCAAGCCGGGGAGATTATCTATTTTCAGTGCTCTGAATTTTCTCCAGCCTGATTCCGGATTTCGGATCACATAGTTCCAGCCTTAGGAGAGCAGATTCGAATTATATAATATCTACCGCAATTTGTTCGACATTAGTATATTCGCGCGTGTTGACATGTCGCGCGAAAGAGCTATGTCGTCTGCTCTTGGGTGCTAGGTAGGAATTAAAGATGATGCTTTTACATATAATAGTCAAGTCAGTATTATCGAAACTGAAATCACTTATCATAAAACATTACTATTCGTTTTTTTTTACTAAACGAACCAGGAAACGAGCACACGGATCATCTGATGGTAAGCGATTACCGCCGCCCATGGACAATCGCAACACCAGAGAACTTACACTTGTAACCTTGGGCCGTCTCCGGTAACCTCACTCACTCGGCCAAACATAACGAAAGCGTTATTTCACGCCGGTTTTCTGTGGGGTCGTGGTATTTATCCCGCCGAGCCGGCCCATTCGTACCGAAGCGCGTAAGGCCTTCCGATCTATGCTACCGCCGCGATCCGCCACCGAGACCAGCAAACCAGCCGCGGAGCCACCCTATTTCGGTCGAGCGTCGCGCGCATCGGAAGGCTACCTTGAGAGGTCCATAAAAACAGGATTGCCAACAATAATAAATTGTTAAATTTTGCCTCGAAAACAAAATGTACTAGGAGTACATACTCGTAATACCCGAGTCTGATTCCAGCTGTCCTACCTGCCGAACCCCGCGTGCTTGACGAAGCCAATCAGACCGTGCAACCACGACCTGATGGGGCGCGGGCCGATGGCGGGCATCACGACCCAGCGGCACGACTACGTGCCCAAGCCGCCCGCGCCGCGCCGCGCCTGCCGCCCGCCGCACAAGGTTATGGAGGTGTGCGAGCCCCTCGAGAGTGAGTGATTACTCTGTTCATTGTGCTGAGTGCGAGTTTTTGTCACTGCCCCAAAGATTTCAAAACTGAAGATAGGCTATGACGTACATCTTCATACACTTCAGAACAAATCTTCATACAAGAAAATGTTACGCCATCTTGTTTTCACCATACCTCGAATGTCAAAATGGCCCCAAAGAACCCCGACAACTTAACGGCAACCAGTGAGCACGAACAGTGACAAACTCGCACTCCGCTACCAATTTAAATGTCACTCATTTAGCGTACAATAAAAAAATACAATGACACATTTTTTTTGTTTACGTCTTACGTACGAAATTTCATCAAAACAAACTTTGGTTACAGTATGAGACCGAAAAGAATGGACTTCTGAAAAAAAAAGCGACTAGTGTCGGCTTTATAGAACTTTTTCTCTTAGACTCTGTCCAGAAAGTGCGTAAGCCTGCGTAAACCTACGCACGTAGAGATTCTTATCTTATCGTTTCTTTTTTACGAAATTTTGTACGATACGCGCATAGCCAAAATAATACGCACGTAGCTTCTGGACGCAATGTATGGGGCCCTAGTACCTCGACTACGTGCGTAGACCTTACGTGCGTAAGAATACGCAGTTTCTGGACATAGTCTAACGCACAATATATTATCTGCAATAACAATTCGCCCTTTAGTCCAGTCAACAAAGTAGTTGTAGAGTACGTGAGCGGGAACCTAAGCGATTTCTTTAAATTTTAATATTTAATTCGATATGAAAATGAAAATGAAAATCAAAATTTTTATTTCCAAATAAAACTTAAAAAGCTATTTTCGAAAAGTCAACAAAAAAGGCTACCACCGGTTCAACCCTAACCCGCCGAGAAGAACCGGCGTAAGAAACTCGCACGGGCCCATCTTTTAGCAAAAAGATGGAAAATTGTTCTTTTAAAAGAAATATATATATATATATATATTTTACATGTTAAACCTAAATCTATGTTAAATATAACAAAAGTCACTACACAAGTACATAGAGACAGCCTTGCAGGGTTGCATCTTATTCCCAAGGTGTACAATCGTTAACAAAATCATTTACTTTATAATAAGCTTTAGCACACAAACGTTCTTTGACTACTTTTTTAAATTTATTAATAGAAAGGTTTTGAACGTTTTCTGGGATCCTATTGTATAGGCGTATACATTGGCCCTTAAAAGATTTACTTATTTTACTAAGTCTTATCACTGGTACATTTAGCTTATTCTTATTTCTAGTGTTTATACAATGACTATCACTTTTCTTCTTGAAATTGCTTAAGTTTTTTCTAACGTATAACAAATTATCCAAAATATACTGAGAGGCGACTGTCAGTATGCCTATTTCTTTAAACTTTTCTCTCAGAGATTCAATAGGGGACATTTTATAAATAGCACGAATAGCTCGCTTCTGCAGCACAAATATTGAATTTATGTCGGCAGCATTTCCCCATAAAAGTATGCCATAAGACATTCTACTATGAAAATAGCTGAAATAGACCAGGCGCGCCGTTTCTTCATCTGACATTTCTCTAATTTTTCTGACTGCATATGCTGCAGAACTGAGTCTATTCGCTAAGTTAGCAATATGAGGACCCCACTGTAATTTACAATCTAGTGTAATACCTAGGAATACAGTGGAGTCTACCATGTTCATTCTCTCATCATTGAGTAGTAGATTGGTTTGTACTTGCCTAACATTTGGCAAGCTAAATTTTAAACATTTTGTTTTATTTGCATTTAAAAGTAAATTATTAACACTCTAAACCTAAATAAAAGTCCTACGTCTAGGAGGCGAGCCGGTGGGAGGCTGGAGGAAGGGCGAATAAAGGTCTCAATTTTAGGTTTTCGCCAATATCTCAAATTGTATCAAAAAATGTACAAAGATGAAATAAAAGTCTATAAAATTATCTATAACTTTGGATTCTATAGAATTTTTCTATATTTATTTCATCTAAGGACATTTTTGCTACAATGCACAGATTTTGATATATTGGCAAAAAACTAAAATTGAGACCTTTATGCCCCCTTTATCCTTCCCCCCACCCGGCTCGCCTCCTAGATCAGGACTTTTAGTATGTTTTCTTCCTAAGCAGCCTGAATAAGTTTCTTAGGAAATCGCTTAGGTTCCCGCTCACGCACTCTATACCCTCTTTTGAGTTATTCATTGACTGGACTACTTACTATGCCGTATGCGAGCCAGCGACAATTAATGATACATTAAAAACATTGAAATTATGCCTACATTCCAAGCCAAGTGGTTGCTTGCTACAATTTCGCGCATATTGGGTGACTGCAGCGGGTAATCTATTTTATTGCTTTAATTAAATGCAGCTTGCGTTTGCAATTATTGTATGTAATCAACAGACTGTAGGACACACTACACGACTAGACTTAATACCTACTACTTTGAAGCAATTGTAAGTTGCAACAGTCTACAATAAAAAAGATTTCGATGGTCACGAAATATGCGGATATTGTTCAAATTTCGGACTCGTGTAAAATGAGATTAAAATTAATTTGATAAAGTGCAAAGTGGAAACACTGTATCTTTTAGGGTATATTTTTTTTCATGATTTACAAACGGAAAAGCCTTAAAGGCTTAGATTGATTGGCTTCAATTTACACAAATAATTATATAATAATACTAATAATATAATAAACTTAAGGACGCTTCAAACCACATCAACCTGTGCTAAGTATCCGAATTCCAAAGAACTTGTGTTACAGGTACCAAACAACTGGAAGTATATTTAATACTTTTATACTATATAATAATTTTATATTTTATAAACATAATCAATGTCCCACGAATATTGAATTGTTCCCTCGGCGGGTTCGAGGCCGCGATCTCCGGCTTGAGCGCCGAAGGGCTAACTACTGAGCCGTAGAGGCCTCTTCAGAATTGATTGTCCTCTCAGGTTGCACGGTGACCCGGCTGTCGTACCTGCCCCCCGAGCGGTGCGACGTGCCCAAGTTCTTCGCGCCGCAGCGGTGCTACGAGCGACCAGCCGCCAAGATGGACGACTGTACTACACACAAACTCAGTTATATACCCAACCCGGTATGTTCTACTAGCATATATTATGTATTTGGGGCAACCGAGCAGCATCGCCTAATGGAAAGCGATTAGGTACTGCCGCTCGTTAAAACCTGTGGCATTAGGAGCCAGAAAGATGCAGGGGCATTGTTCATCGGCGAAATGTTACAAAAAGAAATTGCGTGTGGTCACCAATCGAATAATAGATATTTGGACAATTAAGATTTTTCTTTTTACAATAATCAGATTTAATAAAATCTCACAGACTTACTGATCAGACTTGAGTGTGACCAGTCCATTTTCACCAATTAATTTAATCTATCGCATTATTGAACCAGTGACTTATTTCTGTAGGTAGAGCCCTAAAACCTTTTAGTGCTTCTTTCACATCCTCAGTGGGTACAGCCAGGGTAAACAGCTTGTATTCTTTCTGCACAGTGCTAGATGTATCTGTACCGTGTGTGAGACGAGTTGACAGGCATTATGATTTCCAGACTCTGCAAGTGTTCGAACGCTTTGTAGAGGATCACTGCCCGCTGCACTGTTTGGGTGGACGAGTTTGTTTCGGCGAATTTTTTTATACCTTTGTAAAACCATTTCAAAGTTCATTGGCTGTCCATCGAAAATGTCTTGGCCATGGATCCTGGCAATGACCAAACTCAATTCCAAAATAGACAGAGAGTGCGGAAACTTGACTCTCTGTTCCCCAGCCACGGTGTTGTCTACGAGTAGTTATGTCTAATACCTATGAATGGCTTCTTTAGTGATAGCTTTGATACTACCTGGAACGTCTTTAAAAACTTGTTCATTGACAGTATAGTAACAGACCTCCAAAGTGTCCACAACATGTTCATCTTTAACTAAACTCGGTATATGAGCATTCCATTCTTCAATATCACTGGCGTCCAGCTGTTGAAACTGGATGGAATCTGTATTACATCTCATGAACACTTAATCTGGGATCGAATATTCCAATTTATTGTCGTTTACATCCATATCCATGCCATCAGTAGCAACAGACTTTCTGTTTTTCCTCTTTTTTTGGTGTCCTGACTTTTTTACTGGCAACACTGATTGGCATACTGAGACATTGAGTAAACACATCTGTGCACTTTTGTAAAGGTGTTTTCTCCTCACCAGCTGTATGTTCATTGGGAAATATGAAGATGTGGCGATGTGAGAACCTGGACATCTCTTCTCAACATTTCCATTACATATTTTCTGTTAATTATACCAATTACACACATGGGTGCCTGCTTCCTGCGTCCTGCCACTGTTGCAGAACCTCCTCCAGCATAAACACCATGCTCTTGCACCGTCTGTCCGCGCCACTCATCAAGCAGCTAAGATTCTCTGCAAATGTTCTGAACACACGGTCACCAACCGCAAGCTGCATCTGTGTTGTGATTGACTTAAGAGCAATTTTGTCATCATTGTGTATAAGGCCATTCAGCTTCACAAGGATAGCATCATTCACAAGATCAACCTCCTTTGATACCTGATTGAGAACTGAATTGAATAGTGTTGTTTTCCCACACCCTCTCGGACCAATAATAAGCGCCAAGTGGGATTCTCCATGTAATATCGTTCTTGTAATTATATCGTAAACGTGTTTTCTTTCAGTATCATGGTCTCGAAAAGTGATATAGTCTTCTAACATTTTTGTCTTCAATATTTTCTCACAAGCTTCAACTGTTCCATCGAAAGCTTTATGAGGGTAGATAGTTTTTACAAATCAACTTTTCAAAATTATTGTTAACAAAATTCTTCCAATAAAATTGGTTTTGTTTTATTGATTTTTTATTTTATTTAATATTATATTAAAACAATAATTCATGTTTGACTTCGCTGTTCGCGTCCATTTTTAGTTGTTGTTCAAACGGTTGTTATATCTTATTTATCTAGTGGTGTGTGCTTATATTTATATTATGGAATTTATAATAATCTTGTTGTTAAATAGGTATGTAAATTGTTCGTACGTACTTAGGTACAATATCGGAAAAGTTCCTGTTCGATCAGTTTCTAATCATTTTCCTTTGCTCTAGGACGCTTTAAAATATTTAAACACGATGTAATTGACCGCATCGACTACAAATTGCAGATGTGGTTTGAAGTAATTACACTTGAGTCAAAAGAACCCTTTTAAATTAAAAAAAAATATGATATGAATTATTAATATTATGAACGAATTTTGACCACAGGGCAAACCTCTAGTTATTTTAATTTTAATAAATATTAAAGTCATAGTACCTACGTCGCTTACCGAGAATCTTCAAGCCACCTCATATTTTATCATGTTAAGTGTGCTTATAATATTAATAAGTATGTGAGTTATAATATGATTAAAAATTATAATGTTAAATATCAGGTCCAGCCAAAAGAGCCTAAACCCTGGGCGAGCAAAGGGTGCTATCAGCCGCCTTGTTATCCGATAGAAGCCAACACCGTGTACAAGATGAGGTATGTACGGATGACAATTTTAAAAATAAAAACATTATTTTCCGAATAGCTGGAATCTAGATCAATCTACACCTACATCTTTCCGAAACTAACTGTCCATAATTCCATCATTTTTTGTGCGTAAAAAGATGTTAAATACCGTGGATATTGTACGAACGCTCGAAATTTATCCTAACTCAAGAGTGCTTAAAACGCGAATAAGCGCCCCTAGGCTCGAAGTCGCCCGCGAGCTATACGACCGACAACATCCTCTAAGGGGCCATCCACATATTACGTCACGCAAAATTTCGACTTTTGGAACCCCTAGCCATGACACGCTTTTTAGTATCCCTGTGTCTGTATTTAACATGTACTGTCACACTTTGTACGTACACACGTAATATGTGGATGGACCCTGACTTTCATATTTATTAGTCCAAGCACGATCAATCTACGAAAAAGTATTCGTATCATAGTTTAATGAAAATTGTATGAAAATCTTGACAGTGCGCCGGCTATACCTAAAATTTTTTGTCGGCGCCAAAATTATTCGTGCTTGTGTTAAATGTTACATTATCCTTATAATATTAAGTAAAATAGTAGGAAAAGATTAATTTTGCTTCGTGAACCGCAGCTACTTGGAGACGGGGGGCAGCTGCCGCCGCGAGCCGATCCGGCCTAGCGGCTGCCAAAATCCAGTGACACCCTCCATCGGCTTCGACGCGCAGACCATCTATAAAAACAGGTGAGGTCATGAACTTTGCGTTAAATGAGGACCAGTGTTTTTGTCTCACCAGGTGGCGCCACTGTAGAGTGAGGTCCTAAAGTACAGCTTTCAAAGTTTGTTATTGTGGACGCCACAAAAAAAAATTAAATCATATTTAATACCATAGAAGTAGAGTAAACGTATTGGCCACGCCACTGTGTTGCGCAATCCCGTTTTGCTCGAAAAGAAGGCAGAACACATGCATTGATCCGTAACTTTGCCATAATTATATTCGCAACATTAATAATAGAAATAATACCGCGTAGCCAACCCGCAAACAGTAAACATTTGTCGCTATACAAGCGCGGGTAGCGCATAGCGTCGAATCCATACGCGGCAGCCCTCATCGTCGCCTCATACTAGGTTTATTTCAGATAAGTACCACATATTAAATGTCGTAGGTTAATAAGTAAACTATATCATTAAAATATCTCAGAACCAAATAATCCGGCTCTTAGCAAGGATCCTAGAATATTCGCAACGCTCCTAGTTTTCCAATTATAATTATCCTACGACATAAACTACATTTCTCTGGAAATTTGGAACTTGTCTTCGTTTCTCATGACTTGCTACAATTTACAGGCTTCCAGTATGTCAATAATATTTACTCCAAAGTCCAAGTAGACAAAAGGACAAGCTTTAGCTCCATACCGCCTTGTCCAACTAACTGGGTTACTAAGACCGAGAGATTGATGGTATTTCATCTCGAGCGCTGGCATTTCAACGTTTCATTAACTTTAGGTATTAAAAGCTATTAATCTCGACGACCAGCTAGCCGTCTTAGTTGTAACTTGTTGAGGACTATGATATTGCTAAGTGCGAAAGTCTCAGTCGCTATTTATAAGTATTTTGTCGACGATCATTTCTGTCTCGATGTAAGATATTTTAGCTAAACAAACCTAAATGTATGCCGAAAAATATATATGACGCGTAGGACTACAGCTAGTGCTGTAGCCTAGTCATTTGGTTTCCTAAATATATAATATTATGTATTTATACATTGCACTAACAAAGTATTTTTTTTAGAAACTGTGTGCTAAGTGCAAGTTTTTGTCACTGCTCGCCGTGAAAAGTTAACTATTATTTGTATGGCATCGAGACAACGCCCCTATTGGCAAACAATAGTTACTAATTTGATATCATACAGAGATACAAATTGTAACTAATGGTCCAAGAAAATAGGCTCTGAAATACGAATGTTGAGTTTAAACTTGAATTTCTGATATTCAAATTTTTTAAAGTAACATATCAAAAATTCAAGTTTTAACTAACATTCGTATTTCAGAGCCTATTTTCTTGGACTATAACTTCTTCACGATGAGTAGTGACTAAAACCCGCACTCAGTACACACTACACAGGTCGAGCACGGAGCAGGTACTTTGCAGAAATTGCACCTATCTATATTGTATGGGACTGTATTTTTCCACTAGGTTTTCACCGCCGGCTCTGATCAGACTCGAAGATAGCAAGGTTACACCGATTCGGGCAGAGCTGGGGCGTATAAAAAATAACACTGATTTGAGGAGAACATTTTACACGATAAGCCGTTAGCTTACCTGGCTCAGGGCAATGCCGTATAGGGAGCACAAATGTACTCTTCTAATTTCCATATAAGCTATCTCTCTCTTATTTCTCTATACGGCTATTTTTCCATAATTTTCCCTAATTTCCCTTTATCTCCCCTGAGCCAGGATAAGTGAAACGCATAACGTGAAATTCTTTATTTACCATAAAACAATACATAATCACACAGTTTACATAGATACTTAATAACACATAAGTTAAAGTTACAAGTATAAGAAAACCATATATTTTTCACCATTATAATCTAATTTTCTCTAAAACCATTTACATTTCTATTTACCTAAATGTTATTTACTTTAGCCACTAATTTTTCCTATGTACAACACTAATTTTCCAAGCGAAATAAGCTACGGTTAAGAAATTATAAAGAAAATAAACTCGTGACTTTAAAACAATTATTTACCACTATTCTAATGAATTTAACACTTATGTACAACACTTATATTCACTATTTTCACTCTTAAGAGTTTATGTACTATTTACTCACAGTTTTTAGAAACGTTTTAAAGCACTGATAAGTGTTCATTGTTTTTAAATTCACTTTAAAACACAGGCGAGGCCGCTGTCCTTAACATCCTCCCCCCGGCGCAGTAGCCAGGTTCTACGCAGCCTCCTCTGGTGACCGCGGGCTCGCTGGACCCGCCGTGGACTGCTCCGCTGACTGCCAGCTGTCTGTGTCCGCCGCAAACTGCTCCGGTGACTGCGGGCTGACCGTGCCCGCTGCAACTGGCTGCGACCGCGAGCTGTCTGTGCTCGCTACAGCTCGTGATGGTGACTGCGAGCCGAATGTGGCTCGCTCAGGCGACTGCGAGCTGTCTGTAGCTCGCTCAGGCGACTGCGAGCTGTATGTGGCTCGCCCCGGCGACTGCGAGCTGTCTGTAGCTCGCTCAGGCGACTGCGAGCTGTCTGTAGCTCGCCCCGGCGACTGCGAGCTGTCTGTAGCTCGCTCAGGCGGCTGCGAGCTGTTTGTAGCTCGCTCAGGCGGCTGCGAGCTGTCTGTAGCTCGCTCCGGCGCTCGTTCCGCGCCCGGCACCGCCCCCGGCTCCGTCTGCTCCGCCTGCGGTCGCGGTTGCGACTGCGGCGCCTCCTCCAGCACTGCCAATTTTGATGTGGGCCTGCGGAACACACCACTGCGCGTGCGAACGTCCGCACAACGCACCTGTCCGTCCGGGCCCGGGTAGACCCGGTGCACGACCCCGCGCGGCCACGTATTACGCGGCAGCGCCGGATCTACGACCACGACCAGGTCGCCCGGAACCAGGGCACGGCTGCTCTGCGGCGCCCCGTAGCGTGGCGTGAGCGTGGGGAGGTATTCCCTCACCCAGCGCCTCCAGAACTCGTCGGCAAGGGCTTGCGCGACTCTCCAAGTCTTCTTGTCCGCCGGCACACACGGTCCGACGTACGGCAGTCCGGTGGACGACCCCAGGAGGAAATGGTTCGGTGTGATTGCCTCCGGGTCGCTGGGGTCCACGGAAACGTGAACTAGCGGTCGTGCGTTCACGGAATACTCCGCCTCGGCCATCAGGGTCTGGAGTACCTCTTCTTTCGGCGACTTCTCGTTCAGCGTAGCGAGTAAGGCGGTTTTCACCGACCTCACCATCCGTTCCCAGGCACCTCCTTGACTCGGCGCCCCCGGCGGGGTGAATTTCCATTGCATGCGGTGCGTGAGGCCCAGCTGAGCCATAGCCGGTGCCCACTCGGCGTACGCCTGCCGCAGCTCGACGTCCGCGCCTCTGAAGTTCGTCCCGTTGTCGCTGTACATGACTGACGGCCATCCTCGCCGCGCAGCCATCCTTCTCATGGCCATTATTGCTGAGTCTGTCGACAGCGAGGCCACCAGCTCCAGGTGCACGGCCCGCGTCGTCAGACAGGTGAAGAGCGCTCCCCATCTCTTCTCGTGACGTCGGCCGATGGTGATCGTCATCGGGCCGAAACAGTCGAGACCACAGTACGAAAATGGTCTCTGGAACGCCCCCAGGCGCTCCGCCGGCAGGTCTCCAGTTTGTGGTGTTCTCGGGTGCGCCCGTCGTAGCCGACAAAACGCACACTTACTTGTTATGCTGCGCACCGTCGGCCGCAGCTTCAGGATCCAAAACCTTTGCCTGAGGTCGTTCACGACCCTCTCACGGCTCCCGTGTCCTGCCCTGGCATGCTCCCGTGCCACCAGTAGCTTCGTGAACGGATGTCTTCCGTCCAGGATGATTGGGTTCTTCATCTCCGCTGGAACCTGCGCTGCTTTGATTCTTCCGTCTAGTACGAGCAGCCCGTCTTTGTACACTGGGCTGAGCCGGTACAAGGGGCTCCACCTAGGCGCCGTCTTGCCACTTGTGATCTTTTCAATTTCTTGCGTGAAGCTGTCCCGTTGTGACCTCTGATACCACAACGTCTCGGCCCGCTCTAGGTGTCGTACCTCGAGGTTGGCTCGACGATCTCGGCACTTTTCTAAGAATAACAAAACCATCGCTGTGCATCTTATGAGGCGCTCGTAACTCGAAAAGCGCGTCACATCCGGTAGACAATCCAGCTCACTCGCCCTTGTGGTGTAAAAGGCGACGTGTTCTTCTTTATCCTCGACTTGGGCGGGACTCTCCGCGGGCCACTCGCTCATAGGCCTGCGCAGGAAGTCTGGCCCTTTAAACCATGGGTCCTCGTCGCTCCTCGGAACATAGCCCGTTCTCGTGGCTAGGTCCGCGACGTTGTTCTTAGTGCTCACCCACCTCCACTGGTGGACAGATGTCAGTTCGGCGATTTCCCCCAGGCGGTGCGCGACATACGGCGTGTACTTCCGGCTGCCGTTCTGTATCCAACACAGCACCACCTGTGCGTCAATCCAGTAGAAAACGGTATCTGTTTTCCACCTGTGCTCTGCTACGACGGCGTTTCCCAGCCTCGCTCCGACCAGGGCGGCCTGTAGTTCCAGCCTCGGTATGGTTTGGGCCTTCAACGGCGCTACTTTGGCCTTGGCTGCGGCCAACACGACTCGAACATCTCCATTTTCCTGTTCCATCCTCCAATAGACGGCTGCGGCGTATGCGTCTTTGCTCGCATCACAAAATACGTGCAGCTGCCGGCTCCTCGTCGGGCTCCCCCCGTTGTAGCTCCGGGGCAGCTCGAGATGGCTGATGTATTCCATGTCTGTCAGCCAGCGGGTGAAGTCCTCGGCTGACTCAGCTGGCAGCGGCTCGTCCCAGTCCAGCTTCTGACGCCACAAGCCTTGTAGGATGACTTTGGCGGTAATGGTGTAACAGCTAAGTAGCCCCAGCGGATCGTAGATACTCATTACGGTGCTAAGGGCCTCCCTTTTCGTCGGCGCGCGCTGCAGCTCACGGACCTCCACAGGAACTCTAGATAGCGACGTGTTGAATTTTAGTTTGTCACCTTTGGAGTCCCACAGCATGCCCAGGGTCTTCTGCTCGTCCTTGGTGACGTGCTGCGTAGTATTCTCAGCTAGGCGGTCCTCAGGCAGCTCCTCTAGCACCCTCCGGTCGTTGCTCGTCCAGCCTCTTAAGTGGAAGCCACCTTTCCTGTGCACCTGGTCCACTTGCTCTACAACCTGCTTGGCCTTCTCCCGGTCTGGATAGCTGTCCACGTAGTCATCCATGTAATGGGCTTCGGAAATAGCGCGATGGGCTTCCGGGTGTGACTCAGCGAATTCTTCCGCGTTCCTATTCCGGGCTGAGTGTGCCAGGAACGGCGAACACGACGCTCCAAAAATCATCACCACCATCTTGTACCTGGTCGGCGGCTCGTTCGGGTCCTCTCTCCACAGGAACATCTGGGCCGGCTGGTCTTCTCGTCTGACTTTCACACGAAGGAACATCTCCTGTATATCGGCCTTCACAGCCACAGCTTCCTCCCTGAACCGGAACAGGATTCTTGGCAGTGACGTCAGAAGGTCAGGCCCCTCCAACAAGTGATCATTAAGGCTCACGCCGCTTGTCTTCGCCGCCGCGTCGAAAACCAGTCGCAGCTTACCCGGTTTGTTTGGGTTTTTGACCGGGAAGTGCGGCAGGTACCATGTACGGTCGCTTCCGGCCTCCGTCCCGTCGCATTTTTCCGCATATCCCTTGCTTATGAGATTTTTCATCTGCCCATGGTACTGCGCCTCGTCTTCTGGGTTTTTCCTGAGCTTGTGTTCTAAGTTCTTAAGCCTCTTCAGCGCATTGTTGTAGCTGAGGGGTAATTTGACGCCGTCCTTGCGCCACAGAAGTCCCACTTCGAATCGACCGTCTTCCGTTCTCTTGGCCGTCCTGCCAAAGAGGTCGATGGCCCGCTGCTCGCCGTCTGTCAGCCTCGCCTTAGCCGCTATTCCCAATGCGTCTATATCGAAGTGTTTCTTCACCATTTCTTCGAGCCGTTCGCCCCTGGTCTCGATTATGGATATGTGCAGGATACTCTCATCATCCTGCCTTATGATGCGCCTCGGGATGCTGCCGTGGATCACCCAGCCGAGTTTGGTCTTTGAGGCCGCAGGCTGGTTCCTTTTCCCGATTCTCAGTTCTCTTGACACGATGAGCTGCCAGTTGTCCGTACCGATGAGAAGTTGGGGTTTCTCGTTCTCATAACACATCTCTTCATCCCTGAGATCGTGCAGGTGAGCGAGTTGCAGCAATGATTCCGGAACGGATTGAGTGAGCAAGTTCAATCCGCCCACCGTTCTCGCAGTGATGTCGTGCCTGGTACCGTCGTGACCCCGTACGCCCAGTTGTACGAGTCGGCTTTTTTCCTCATTTCTCTCGGCATTGATCCCGTGCATCCGCAGCACTTTCGACGGACCGTCTGCGCCGATAGCCTTCGCGACGTCTTCATCCAGCAGAGTCACTGTCGAGCCCTCGTCGAACAGCGCGAAGATGTCCGCTTCGCCCCGTGGACCTACGACTTGAACCCTTCTCATCTTGAGTTTTACCGCACGGTCGGACGTGACCGATGCGGTAATAACGGCGTCCTCAGCCTGTGAAGCGCCGCCGGACCTCTCCTCGTGCAGCAACGTGTGGTGCAGCCGCTTACAACCCTGTGCGCCGCACCGTTTCGCCTTACAGTTGAATCTTCTGTGTCGACTCGATATGCACAGGAAACACAGCCCCTCTTTCCTGACTGTGTCCCATCTCTTTGGTACGTTCATTTTCTTGAAGGTGGCGCAGCGAGGCAGAGCGTGATCATTGGCACATACCGGGCACTTCATTGCTTCCTCGCGTACCTTCTTGGGTTGGCTGTGGCTCGGCGAACCCCTGCCCTCATCTGTCACCGCGAAGACTGGCCTTCTTGCTCTGGTTTCACTCTTGTTCGGAGGTTGACGCGGTGTTTCCCTCTTCGATGTCGTGCTGAATCCGTAGCGCAGCGCCCTGTCCGCTTCTCTCATTAAGAATTCAGAGAGAAGGACGACATCGGGCTCGTTCCTGAAGCGCGACGTCTCTTCTGCGTAGTCGTACCACTTGCTTTTCTCGTAGGGACTGAGCTTCTCTAGAATGTCTCTCGTAAGCAACGGGTTGAAAAGGTACCCGTGCCTCAGCCTCTTCAGGATAGCCACCATGTTCTGAATCTTCACGGCGAATTGGTTGAGTTCCGCCGCCGAACCTCCGAGCCTCGGTAGCCTCTTCAGGTCTTCCATCATGCGGTCCACCATAACTTCTGGACGTCCGAAGCATTGTTCTAGAGTCTTCATGATTTGTTCGGGCGGCGTAGCGACGCTCAGCAGTGGTGCCACGGCTTCCCTGGCTTCTCCCCGTAAGCAGTTCCTCAGCCGAGCTAAATTCTCGATCGGTTTCAGCTTGTAGAATGCAGTGGTGTCTTCCATTGCTGCCTTGAAGGATAACCATTCGGTGGGAGCCCCTGAGAATGTAGGCAGCTCCGTTGTGTGGCGCGTCTGGCGTTGATTCAGCAGCTTGTCTAACGTTTCAGCGAGATGTTCCACCCCGTTGGCCCTAGACGTGGGCGGTGTGGGTGAGCGTGGGCGGCGTTGTTCCGGCCACTCAAATCTCGTCTTCTGGCCTTCGCGTCTTCCTCCAGTTGGTGGCATGTCTTCTGGCTTCGGCGTCTCTCTCTCCTCTAACACGACCGGCTCTTGTCTAGCCTCTTCATGGTCGGGTCCTTGTTCGCTTAGCCAGGCTCGTACACGTTGCTCCACCTGTTCAGACGGCTCGTCGTCATCGGGGCTGCTTCCATCCTCTGCAGCGGCGACGTCGGCGACGAGTTTCTTCTTGATAAGTTCTGCTTCTATTTGCAGTTCCTTTTTACGGAGAGCGGCCAGCTTCTCTTCCGCCTCATATTGTATGCGTGCGACGACACTCGCTGTCGATCGACGCGACCTTATTGAAATAGCCTTCTTCCTGGCTAGTGTTTGCACTTCCGGAGCTACAGGTGCCTTGCTAGTACCTGGTCTCGGTTTTAAAATTGTTTGAAGCAGATCTGCCCTTCCCTCGGTCGGCGGCGGCTGGCTCGTGGCGGCAGCAGACGGCGATCGTGGCGGATCTGGAAATCTTCGCGGTTGTTGTTGTTGTGGTTGGTTCTCCTCGGCCCCGCTCTGACTCCTTGTGATGACCATAGTTTAAGTTAAATGTTACGTTAAGTTAAATCCTCAAATCAAAATTAATCTTCAAATATTCGTCTTCAAACTCCAAAAATCTTCAGAGTCTTCACGACTCTTCAAGAATCTTCGGTAGGTTTTTCAGGCGAAAAATCTGCGAATCCTTGCTTCCCTCTTCCTTGGTGTTGTCTTGTATCTTCGAGTCCAATCTTCTAATCTGAGTCCGTTGATCCCCGGTGTTGAATTCCTTTCTTCCAAATTTCTATGTTCGGCTTGATAAATTTTCTTCAAAAAATTTTCTATGTCCTTGGCTCGATGAAATTATTCTATGTCCAGTGTTCAGTAAATTTTTCTAAGTCCAGTCTTCAATAAATTTTTCTATCTCCTTGGCTCAGTAAAATTTTTCTATGTCCGATGTTCAGTAAATTTTTCTATGTTCCGTCATCAATAAATTCTTCTAAGTGTCGTCTTGATTGTTTTCAACTGGTATTGGACTTCGAAAATTTCTTCAATCTTGTATCTCGGATCACACGCGACTAACTCACTAACTTGCAATCCGGATCGCAAGGACCACGCACTACTGTATGGGACTGTATTTTTCCACTAGGTTTTCACCGCCGGCTCTGATCAGACTCGAAGATAGCAAGGTTACACCGATTCGGGCAGAGCTGGGGCGTATAAAAAATAACACTGATTTGAGGAGAACATTTTACACGATAAGCCGTTAGCTTACCTGGCTCAGGGCAATGCCGTATAGGGAGCACAAATGTACTCTTCTAATTTCCATATAAGCTATCTCTCTCTTATTTCTCTATACGGCTATTTTTCCATAATTTTCCCTAATTTCCCTTTATCTCCCCTGAGCCAGGATAAGTGAAACGCATAACGTGAAATTCTTTATTTACCATAAAACAATACATAATCACACAGTTTACATAGATACTTAATAACACATAAGTTAAAGTTACAAGTATAAGAAAACCATATATTTTTCACCATTATAATCTAATTTTCTCTAAAACCATTTACATTTCTATTTACCTAAATGTTATTTACTTTAGCCACTAATTTTTCCTATGTACAACACTAATTTTCCAAGCGAAATAAGCTACGGTTAAGAAATTATAAAGAAAATAAACTCGTGACTTTAAAACAATTATTTACCACTATTCTAATGAATTTAACACTTATGTACAACACTTATATTCACTATTTTCACTCTTAAGAGTTTATGTACTATTTACTCACAGTTTTTAGAAACGTTTTAAAGCACTGATAAGTGTTCATTGTTTTTAAATTCACTTTAAAACACAGGCGAGGCCGCTGTCCTTAACATATATAATATTATGTATATTGCAGCTACCTGCCCGCGTGCGCGGAGATCCCGGAGCCGGTGAGGCCGCAGCACAACATCGTGAGCTCCTGCGCGCCCATGGCGGGCGACACCGTGCACAGGGTAACGTTGTTTAGCGAGGAGATTAGCTTTTGAACACCAGGAGGGGATTGGGCCTCCGGTAAACTCACTCACTCGGCGAAACACAGCGCAAACGCTGTTTCAATCCCCTACCCTATTCCCTTCCCTACCCTCCCCTATTACCCTATTCCCTCTTAAAAGGCCGGCAACGCACTTGCAGCTCTTCTGATGCTGCGAGTGTCCATGGGCGACGGAAGTTGCTTTCCATCAGGTGACCCGTTTGCTCGTTTGCCCCCAATTTCATAAAAAAAAAAGGAGGTTGGGTCGATTCTGCTAAAGATTTCAAATCTAAAAATAGACTATGACGTATACCTATTTGACACAACAAATCTACGTCATAGCCTAATAAAAGAAAAAGTTACACTATATTGATTTCCCCATACCTCAAAATATGTCAGCCATCTTAATTTCAGCATACCTCAAATGTCAAAATAGCCCCAAACAACCTCCAAAAGTGGGATTGTTTAAGTGGGGACAGTTTTAGCCCTAACAAAGCCTCGTCTCTAATATATACCTACGTCTATGGATCTTGCTAATTAAATCCTGCAATAATACACTTACAATCGTTTTGATTGGAGCAAACTAAAAAAATCAGTTTATGATATGAAGACGATTCATTTACAATTCAATAAAAGTTAAATGAATGTTAATTAATTATGAGAATTGGGGTTCTCTATTCGTTAACCTTAGATTTAATGCTCCAGGCAGAAAATGAGGAAATTTGAATTCTGACCAGTTTTATTTCATCTCAGTACCTACCTACCTAAGTATTAGAGAAGAGCACTCTCTCTTCCTTTACTCTCATAATCCAGTGGGACGGATAACCGACACGACTGACGAGAGATGAGGCGCAGGTCCGACTTTTTACATGCCCATCATCTTTCTTGTCAGACAATCAGATGTTCAGCCTGCATTGTCCTAACCAAACTTGAAACATAACTAACCAAACATTTTTTGTTGTTCCGATGCGGGAATCGAGTCAATGCTCTAACCACTAGACCACGGAGGTTGCTGAAATCGTGTAGTATACCTATACGGAGACTGGAGTCATTCGCAACATTTTTAATAACAAGAATTAGCGTTCAGTATTTTTTACATTTAAACTAAGTATTTCGACGATCCTGTTTCTGTCGGGCGTTCCTTATTCATATTTATTTGACCCTAGCTGTCTTACCTGCCGGTGTCGGGCACGGTCCGGCGGCCGATCCGGCCGTGCGACCACCGGCTCGGCGGCTGCGGGCCTATGGCGGGCGTCACGACACAGAAGCACGACTTCGTGCCCAAGCCGCCCGCGCTGCGGCAGCCGTACAAGCCGCCGACACGCTGCCTGGACAGCGCGCCGCTTGAGAGTAAGTGCCGTTACACACGTACCGGTTGGCGGGTAGTCGGTGCCGACTGTCCGGTCCGGTCCGGCCAGTGCGTACAAAAGCGTGCTACGTGTTCCATACACCAATGTGTATAAAGCAACGGACAGTGGTGGACCCGGCGGCTAGTACCCGGCGAGCACCCGGCGCCGGACCGGCCGAATAATATGCCGATACGTGTGAAAGCTATCGTACATGGCCATACACTTCGCGACCGACTACCCAGCACCGGCTACCCGGGAACCGGTATCGCCGATGTCATAGCAGCAACCTGGTACTATATGCTCCGGAATCCGTACCTAAGGTCGGGAAAATTTTCGTGGGAACGAAAATAGAACTCTGCGCAAATATGATAGAGCTGAAAATGAAATTTTTAGTGCTCTAAATTTTCGCAAGATCGACGGAGTCACGAAGTATAGAATACCAGGAGTCCGAACGGTATAGGCTCTGCCATAGTATTTATGACACTCAATAATAAACCCAGATCTTAGTTATCATTTCTGCCACTGGCTGCGCTAGAATTTTGGACGTACCGGTACCGATGCTATTGTGACGGACCAATCAGCGTACAAACCTGAATCGCGCTTGGTACTTCTTGAACAATGGCCCGCTCTACCGGCAAAAAATCTGTCCCCTAAATTGAGACCATTATTTTAACATTACGTTCGGACTCCTGGTATCTATACTTCGTGGCCGGAGTCATGACCATATTATATTATAATATACTGTGTGCCTCACATCCTGCTGTAATACATACCCCTGTACCCACAGGCTGCACGGTGACCCGGCTGTCGTACCTGGCACCGGGCCGCGTGCCCGTGCCCGCCTCCTTCGCCCCCGCGCGCTGCTACGAGAAGCCCGCAGGTGTGTATACTGTATACCCACCTACATAACTGTCATTTATTCATCAATTTTACACACAAAACTTTCTTCTTATAGGGTATGTTAGAAAATAACGCAGACAGCTTAGTATAAAAACAGATTAAGTTAATTACGTTGTGTTAGTCTGAAAATTATAAGGGTTAAACCTTGAGTACCTACTTTTCATCTAAAAACTTTAATCTAGTAACTACGTAGGTACTTAACTACTCCCCACAAATGATCCTAGATCCTACAATTACTAGACTAAATATTAATTAGTGGAATATGGTGGCAAGCCCCAAAGGGAGATCTCCAACCGAGCGAGGCTGTTTTTTTCCGTCAGGTTAGGTCAAAGCTCGCTTGTAAGCATTTTAGATGTTGTGTAAATAGCACCGAGCTCTCAAAACTTTGATAACGCGATTCAGGACTGTGGCGCAAATTGTTCCGCTACTAGCACTTAGGTAGATATATAGGTAACTTTCAATTAGATGTAGCTAACTACCTAACTGTGGCGTTGGGTTCCTATAACTCCAATGCAGTGGCGAGGAGTTACTATAACAATTCCTATCGGCTTCCCTTACCACTTACCTTTTGAAGACCCTTATCCAAATCCCTACCCTGTATAATATACAAGCTACGGCTTCCCTATGAAGGAGAACCAGCCTTCGCCACTGCTCCATTGCCATGGGTTTCACTTGCCTTTTGAAGAGTCTCATCCAAATCCCTAGAGAGAGGGAGAGAGAGAGAGAGAGAGAGAGAGATAGACACGCTAGAGCTTCCCCACGAAGGAGAACCAGCCTTCACCTACATAACCCACCATCCATTATCTCGCAGCGCCCATGGAGGACTGCACGACCCAGAAGCTGTCGTATCAGCCCGTGTGCACGCGCGCGCCGCAGCGCCCGCCCTGGTCGCTCAAGCCCTGCTACCGGGCGCCTTGCCACAGGGTATGTACCTACTATGTGTTGCAACCGTTTGTATTGTACTCTCATTGTGTCTCCACATCCAGACAAAGTGGATAAGTACTACCGAACAAGTTCCCGCTCGACCAGGCACAAGATGAAAATCGCTCAACAGCGCCGTCGAATGGTGGGCTCGCAAAAATACTCACGTGTAAATACGTAGTTCAACCTTGTCTGCAGTCGTTGCGGTTACTTCCTTTGCGTTTAAATATTTTGAATATTTTTAGTGCAAAGGTGAATGTTTAGAGACTGGTCGAGCGGTAACTTTGTCGGTGGTAACTGGTACCTAAGGTTGGGACTATAGGATCCGGAATCAGGCGGGCCCGGGAATATTTAGAGCACTGAAAATAGAACTCTGTGCTGATACAATAGAGCCGAAAATTGAACACCCAAGTGTCGCGTCAAATGTCAATGTCATTTAGGGCAGCTCGACACTCGTCACTTCGATTTTCAACTCTATTGTAGGTATTAGCGGAGAGTTCTATTTGTAAGAGCTCTGAATTTTCCCGCCCGCCGGATTAAGGATCATAATTAAGGATCATTCCAGCCTAAGTTTAGTTTATCGTTTATATTAGATAGTATATACCTAATGCCGTTTGATTAGAGTTGTGTTACTATTCCGGTTAAATTAGACAATTGAAATAACAGAAATTCCGACAGAACCAAAAATTGGTGGAGACCTTAGGTTTGCCCTAATAAATAAAAATATAAAAGTTCCCATCAATCCCATGTGAGCTTACAAAGTTATGTTAAGTAAATATAAATCGTAATTTATAAACTGTAGTGGAGTGTAATAATAGTTGCATTCAAACAGTTGGAATGCAGTCCTTCTCCTTCTGTCTAGTATTACAACTTTCAACTATGTGATATTATGCTTTACGTATAAATAGGGTTGCCATCCGTCCGGGTTTCCCCGGATTTGTCCTAGTTTAAAGGGCGTCCGGGGAGCGTCCGGGCCGGATTTTATTTGCTATCCGGGTTTTTGTAGGCAGAATTAGGAAGGCCTAAGTTTTTTTTTTGATTTGCAGCAATAAAAAATCTTCCTTTCTTTTTGACATTGCCGTAGTCGGGTAAAAACTGTTCTATGTCCGGGTTTCGTACTCCAAAATCCGGGGTTTTCATGCGTCTTGTCCGGGGAGTCATATGTAAGAGATGGCAACCCTACGTATAAACCTGTTTGTGTGGTCAGTTGGAGGATACGACGATCTACCGCGCGTCGTTCCTGCCGCCCGGCGAGGACTGCTCCGACTACACGGACCCCTGCGCGCAGGGAGACTGTCCGAGTGAGTCTACCATAAACAGTAATGTTTAGACACTTCACACTAGCAGTTCAATATTTAAGCTAATTTGAACTATTATGTTCAGCAATATCACGCGAAAAAATACCCGCAACCTGCAAGCAAAGCCCCACAAATGAGCCTTGCACGACCTTGCTGACATTGTTGCTTGTGTGGTGGTGGTATCTGCACGATCGTTTCTGAGTGTACCTACGCATAAGCAGTGTGGGAGGAGAGAGCTGCTTTACGCCACAGAGTACATTATATATAGGGGAGCTTTACGCATTTCGCGGGATATTGCTAAATATAACATTAAGTACATATGCTAAGTATTTCCGCAAAGTAACGTCTGATTGTATAAAGTATATCATTTGAACTAATTATGGTCTCTTATGGATATATTTTCACCACAGACATAACTTTTTGCTGGGATAACGCAAACTTGAAAAATTGGTCCTACGATGTTTGTTTCCATTCCAGCGTGCTGCTGTCCGCCTGCGCCGGCGCAGTGCGTCACGACGGACCCCTGCGCCTGCAACTACCCCAGAGCGGAGTGCTGCGCGTAGAGACCGCTCACGCCGTCATGTCGTCCTAGTACACGTCCTGTACTGTCATTGTATAATAAATATTTTAATACATATACTTTAGAAGTTTTAACGTAGATAGTAATAATCTTATTTATTGTGCTGTAGGCAACCCGCAACGTACTGTAGGAAATTTATTCATAGTTATAATAATTACTCAAACTTTTCCATTTTATAACATTAAAATTAATAAAAATCATAAAGTTGTGGACTTTGTCGAAGTAAAGTGGGATAAGTGCAGGTAATGTAGACAAAAAGAAACAAAATACATCGTAAATCTTATTTATTGTAATCAGTGCCGTACAAATAAATATACAATTTTAAATAAAACATCCCACTGACGTATAAAAGTAGGAGAAATCGCAAAACGGTAGAAAATCGTCTTGGCTTTATTGAAATAGTAGACGCGATGACTTATCGTCGATTTGGCTGCGATAGACGATAGAACATCAAGTGGTGTATTAGCGCGACAGTTCGATGTTACGACATGGTAGTAGTAACGCTTCAATCTTGTTACGAGCATAAGGTTTTTGATATTCCGTCGACGAGACCGCTATAAACTTTAACCCCCTTACTAATAATATTTATCCAGTAGAGCAATAAAATGTTTTGTCCTTGTCTTATGCGTTGGAAATGTCGCTTGACAGACAAGGACAAAACATTGTATTGCTTATAGTATGGATAAATATTTTTACTAGTTAGGGGGTAAGTGCCGTTACACACGTCCCGGTTGCCGGGTAACTGGTAGTCACTCGTGAAGTGTATGGATATGTACGATAGCTTTCACACGTACATGGCTATACACTTCGCGACCGACTACCCGGCAACCGAGACGTGTGCAACGGCACTAACGCGTCCGCGACCGCTCTACTTGAGGCGCTGCAACACTGTCGTGTTCAGTAAGTTAGCTGAAGCCAGCGTGGCGGTCTGGTCCGACAGTTCCACACTGGGGAAGGCAGTGAGCAGCACGAACGGCCGCAGCTGGTACAGTGGCTCAGCGCGCGACACGAACTCGTGGAGATCACTGACTGTGTGCGTGTGGTTGAACCGACCGGTGAGACGGCTGCCATCAGCTAGCCGGAACTGAAAAGTAATAGCATTATCAGAAGAAAAAAGAACTAAAATCATAAGACATCATCTATTCTACTGAGCTAAGTTGAAAAGTATGTTTAATATTATATTATGAGTATACTAAACACTTATGCGTTGCACGCAATAACCTTCTAATACACATGGACGGACATTGCATGAGCGCGCTGTAAACGGCACGGCAGAACTGTGCTCAAACGCGAAGTGCGCACACTTTTTACGTTAGTCGTGTTTTGAGCGCAAAACAGTAAGGATGCCGAAGAGTGTCGTGAAAAGTGTAAAAATAATACTAGAACAACGCAAAAAGAAGGTGGTGTGACTTACCACCGGTAATTTGATTTTATTTATAAAAGACAACAAGCGAAAACGTGTAAAAAAGTAGAAAAAACACTGAAATTTTAATAAATATTGTAAATTATTAACGAGTATGTCTGTGCTATTCCTACTCTTTTCTTTCACGTGCGCCAGAAAGAGACAGGCGACAGGACGCGACAAGAACATAGCTTCGACTACATAATTGTTTTATATTACTGCTTAGCGACCGAGGACATTTCAAAGGACACGAACATCAGCAGCAATGTACGGATAGAGCAGTCGAATCACAATATGGTGAAATATAAAAAACACGTGCCATGCTTACGCTTTGTTTTTGTATGGCGTGATTTGTCCATGTGTATTAGAAGGTCATTGATTGCACACATTGACTGATACGTTAATACGGTATTTCCCTGTAGTAAATAGTGTACTTAAAATAAGACAGTTTACAAAAGGAATAGTATACTAAATATCAATATTTTCAAAGACACTGGGGATTGTTTTGTATTTTATGTATTGATTGTACTTTTGTGTGAAAACGCCCTATACAATAGTCGTACAAGTGACGTCACACGCCTATAAGTTGCTACGAAATGTATAGTCATATACACAAAATGTCTGACATCTCCAAATTTTTTGCGTTTATGTTCATACTCACCATACTTAGTAAATGTTTTTTGTATTTTAACACTATGTACTTAATGTAAAAAATATTCCAACTTTTTATGACTTTATAGTGCATCAACTACAAAATCTTGATTCTTTTTACTTTTATCCACTCGTAATACCTAACTATTTCTGAATGTTTAAAAACAATTTATTTTTACGTGAAGGAAAATACCAAATTGAGCAAACGAGGAATTTACACGAATTAAACGGCTGATTTACTAGGATATGTGGATTGACAACGACAATGCCACTATGCCAGGTGTACAGCGTCTGGACTCACCTGCACGTTGGTGGTGGGCTGCGCGTCGTCCACGCCGAGCGCGTCCTGCGCGGCGCGGAGGTTCGCCTCGCGGTCCTGAGCGCCCGCCGCCACCGGCACTGTCGCGCCCACCGTCGCCGGCGTCGGGCTGCGGAGAGGAGCACTAGAGTGAGCAGTTGGCATGGCAACGAGGCTTAAGGCAATGAGGGTTTTTTAATTCGTGACATCTGACAGCTTTTTGACACGACAAGGACCGTCGGGCTACCAAGCGCTCCAAGCGCTGCGTGGTGACAGAAAAAAATCGAAAAATCTAATTGACCGTTTTCAAATATCAAACACCCTCATTTCCAGAGCAATTATAAAGTGGAGAATAGGATCAATTAAGATTATGGTCAGCTGCAACTACAACAGCAGTAACTGTTTTAATATTTTTAAGTATTTTGCATGCCTCTTTTTTGCTTCAGTGTCACCATTTACTTTGTGAAACTCATCGCATTTGACACCTGTGAGGCTGTGACATCCGGCCGAGCCTACATACCTGCCCAGCATGTGGCCCTTGCCGCTGAAGGGCTGGTGGCGCGGCGCGGGCGCGGGGCATTCGGCGTGCCGATGGTCCTCTAGGCTCAACCGAACCTCGCCTCCCGCGCTCGACAGCTCCGCGGGAATCACACTGGAAACACATCACACTTATGTTAGACTAGCAGTTGCCCGCGGCTCCGCCCGCGTAAATACAGTATCCCACGGGAACACTGCACTTATTCGGGATAAAAAGTATCCTGTGTTTTAATCCAGAGCTTAAACTACTACCATACCAAATTTCATCTAAATAAGTTAAGTAGTTTTTGCGTGAAAGGCAAACAAACATCCATCCATCCATCTATCCATTGTCACAAACTTTCACATTTATAATATTAGTAGGATTCGGTGGAAATAAACTATCTACCAGATATGGTTACTGCCCAACAAGCAAAGTAATCCTATAACGAAAGATAATAAGCCTACCTCTTCTTATAATGTTCTTATTAAGGCATTGGTGCAGACTGTGTCTCTTATAATAGCATAAGATAAGCTCTAACATACTCAAGAGCATTAGGATTTATATCTCAGTCTTATAGTTTGCTACACGACTACTTACAAAACAGTTACAAGACTTTTTTACTTATAATAACATTTCACAAGCGTATATATTCTCAAGAGCATTTGTTTTTATTACTCAATCTTATAGTTAACTAAGATTACCTTATAAACCACTAATAGGAATATGTATCCTATAATTGTCTGCAGAAAGATTAAATAGTCTTGAAATCTTATAGTAGCATTTTGTAAGAAAAGAAGATATTATAACACTCTTAGCGAAGATAATTATAAGTTAGTCTCGTTACTGTCTTGTTTAAGACTCTTTTAAATGTAATAGTGCTTAATAAGAGCGTTATAAAATCAAACAACCTTATAAGCTACTTGATCAATCACATTATTAATAAACATTATACGTCTAGCTGTTCTAATTTGTCCTGAGAAAATAGTTATCAGTTAGTATCAGTTTGTTATAGATATGGAATTGTTTTATAGCAAAGTAAATTGAAAAATTAGTAAGTAGTCCGATTACATGAGGAACCCTAAACTTGTTTAAATATGGAGGAAATGTATCTTAATCGAAACTACTATAAGTACTAATTTACTTAAAATTGTTCTATAACATACTCAACGCAGAGTATTTAAAGAAAATGGCGAATGTTCGTAAAAGTCATTGAAAAATTATTTTACAATAAATACTATAACGGCTAGTTTTCAAAGCGCGTTGTAAAATTAATCAAATCTTAGCCCACATTTACAATAAAAATGACTTCCCCGTCGAGTTCCCACACCGTATATATATTATTACGAGTGTTAACGTTATGCAGTTACTATAAATTAGAATGAAGAATACTTACATATTATTTCCTTTTATCACAAGCAATAACCAAAGTTTATAAAATGTACTTATAACTAATAACTTAACTAAGTATATTACTAGAGCATTATAAACAATATTGCTTTAGTAAGATATTTATATCAGATACTAATAAGAGTGATTGTACTTAAAAATGAGTAGTCTCAGAACATTATAGAAGTAATTGCGCTTCCTTAAGTATACTATAGGGCTAATTGACATTCTATAAGTTGATTATAAGATAGTTATAAGAAAACAATGCTCCTATAACTGCACCCAAATCCAGCAATGTAATAAACTATAAGTATCTTATAAGCACAAGAAAAAGTAGTGTTGAAGAATACTTCAAGTACTGATTTTGCTTGTTGGGTGGAATCTGTAATAAACACTCTTAATCATTTTTATAATGCAGTGAGTACCCTAAGCATGTGTCAGGAAAACATATTAATATGGACGTTCCTAATTGCTAATATACAATTCAAGAGATATGAAAAACCATTGAAACCTTCTGTAGGTTGTGTAGATTAGACTTACAACTTACCCTCTCCGTATACAGCTGAGGAACTCCACATTCTCCGGTGGGTCGGTGTACAGGCGCAGCGGCCCGCCGTCCACGGTGAACCCCTCCCTGTACAGCCGCAGACGCACCGACCGTGGACCAGACTGAAAGTTCACCAGGAACAAATTGTGTGTCACATTTAAAACTTGGTGCAATAGACGGATGGGAGCCAACCAACAAGAGACATCAATTTGCCAACAACGCAAAAAGTTCAATGTATAATAAATATTAGTGGTGCGCTTTGTCAATTATAAAGAAAAATAACTCATTTATATTTCGTTAATACGCAACGAAATATAAAATGTTATATTCAAAAATTTGCTGTTTCTCTGGGATAAGATTCTGGTTGTATACAAGAATTGCTCATTTAAATTATATGATTTATTTATTTACAGCCTTTATTCAGTAACATAAAACATTAAAATGATAAAAAATTTACCTGTGTCTGTGCATTTGATGCTGCATTCACTGGCTCATGGTCATCATCTGTCTGACCTGTAATATTAATGTTTGTATTTTACAATACACACAACTGGAGGTACATTTTAAATTCCATTAACCAGCCAAGCGTGAGTCGGACTCGCGCGACTCGCGTTCTGTACCTTTGTACCCAATATATTACAATATGTTTACTTATTATTTTTAGTTACATACAAGGTTTTCCAATAAGCGCATTTTACAAGTCAGGCTTCTATAACTCTTCAGGAGTTACAAAGTTATATAGAAGGGGTAGATGTATAGATGTAGTTGTAGATGTAGGTGTTGGCTTCTAGGTGTAGTTATTTGTTTATTGAGTTCATACAGAACAATGTGTGTTAGGTCAGCTACTGGCAAAAAAAATCTGATTCACGAAATCATATTTTATCTATATTTATAAAAGGAAGATGTCAAGGAAGATGTCCCCACTGACTGACTGACTGACTGACTGACTGATGTATAGATAGATGCTCGCACAGCCAAAACAGCTAATGGTAAAAATCTGAAATTTGGAAAGTAGTTTTAATTTACAATGTAGACGCGCATTAAGAAGGTATTTTGAAAAATTTTACCCTTAAAGGGGGTAAATGGGGGTTGAAAGTTTGTATGGAAAATCTTTAATTCTGCACCAATATTGCTGAAAATCCATGCTCTTAAATACATTTAATTAAAAACGTGTTTCATGGTTTGTTAGAATTCACCCTTGAAGGGTGTAAAATAAGGGTTGAAAGTTTGTAGAACTAATAATTGAAATTTTGTTTGATGAAATTAAATAAACACAGATTATTAAAAAGGTATTTTTACCCTTTTTTTATTTTGTCACCTGAGGGTGTAAAATATGGGTTGAAAGTTTGTATGGAAAGTTTTTGAATCTACATCGATCAAATTAAATATCCGAGCTACTAAACAAAAATTATTGAGTATGTATCTTAAAGTTTTTTTTTAATTCGTCCCCTAAAGAGTGAAAAGAGGGTTCAAAGTTTGTATACATATATTGCTATTATAATATATTATGATTAAATTGTATGCGAGCTATTAGAGCTATTTATAAGATGTCCCCATACGCCTCCCTAAGAGACAAATTTAAAGAAATAGGGATACTGACTGTATACTCACAATACATTTTTGATAATGTTATGTATGTAAAAAAATATAGTAATGAATTTGATAAAAAATGTGACCAACATAACATCAATACTAGGAATAAGCACAAGCTGGCTGTGCCAGTGACTAGGCTCAGTAAAATAAACAATTCTTTTAAAGGTCAGTGTATACGTTTCTATAATAAACTCCCAGAAAATGTGAAAAATTTGTCAATAAATAAATTTAAAAAAGTAGTTAAAAGACATTTGTGTGCCAAAGGTTATTATAAAGTTAAAGATTTCATTGAGGACAGCACACCCTGGGAATAAGATGACCCTATGAGGCAATTTCAGTTTTAACTAGTTATACAATGTACTTTTGTACTGTAATATATTGTAATTTTTTTTTTGTTTACATGTTTTTTGTTATTGTATTGTATACATGTATTTTTTTTAAAAGAACAATTTTGGCTATCCTTTTTACTAAAAGGTGGCACCCGCGCGAGTTTCTTACGCATGTTCTTCTCGCCGGGTTAGGGTTTCGAACCGGTGGTAATTGTAATTCTTCTATATTTTTTTTTTTGACGTTCGGAAAACAAAACCTTGTTTTTTTATTCTGAATAAAAAGTTTTTTTTTTTTTTTTTTTTTTTTTTATTATGCTACGGATTTCCGCAAAGTAATGCCGGATTCTATTGACATTAAAAATCTTTAAAATTATCAGTGTTTCTCGACTATATTATACATATAAACCTTCCTCTTGAATCAAACATCAAAATCCGTTGCGTAGTTTTAAAGATCTAAGAATACATAGGGACAGACAGATAAAGCAACTTTGTTTTATATCATTTAGTGATAAATAGAAGACTATACCTAATCTATATCCAACTCCACTGAATGCACCGCCACCTCTTCCACGACTAGTTGAAGATGTCTCTTCATCAAACACAACAGCACCCCGCCTACAATAATTAAAACAATATATTATATATATTTTTTATTTTAATTACTAACTGAAGTTTTTGCCTAGCAGGTCTAAAAAAGTTTATATCTCTAAAAGCTATGAATAAAATATATTAAAGTCATAAATATTAAAATTAAAATCATTACTTACTCTTTAACACTCTTGAACATTTCTGTCACAATGTCTTTGGGCCCTTTACTTGGCCCTAAAATCTGTTGACCGGAGCGTTCTGAACCTCCTGCATAAAATGCTTGACCTAGAAATATGTTTTTTAATAAATTTTCTTTTCTCTGTTTTAACAAGAACGCCAAGACTGTCTAATCTATTAACAAAGACTTAGAGAAACAGAGTTTTATAACTATCAACATATAATATACCTATGTGCTAACCGTAGCATGTTTCATTTCATTCAAAATAATTTTCTTAAAGAGCATTTAAGCATGATCTATCAGCATGAAAAATTGCAAGTTTCCAAGTCTCATAGTTTGGAAATATCAGAGGGAGACCAACGTGGAGATCTACTACTTTGGAGGTTGATTTTTCATATATTTATATTTTATATGCATAATTACAGAAGTTAGGAGAGCGGACAGACAGTTGGACGGACAGAGCAAAACTATAAGGATTCCTTGAGTACTATGGAACCCCTTAACACAAACCTTCTTCATCTTCACTGGAACTATCCTGCAATTCGTTCAATGTAACAAACTTGGACTTTGATTTCTTTTTGTCTTTCTTTTGTGGTTGTGCGGGTGAGGTGGGCGGTGAGTCCATGTCGCTGTCAGACAGCGGAGCTGCCACCACGGGCTCATTACTTCCTGCCTCATCCACATTTATACCACCATTTTCATAGAAACTTGAAAGAGCAACCTGCAAACAGAAACAACAGCTATTAATTAACAACTAATATGCAATGTTAGCTTATGAATAGTTGTTGTGGGCAAGTAAAAAAAAAACGAGATTATTATTAATTAAAAATATGTAAAAAGGGACACTGAATCCTTATTTTTTTGTGTAATCATGCAGAATGAGTGTTCAATCACATTTGTACGCAGCGCACTGTGTCCAAAACCATGGCGAAATACCTCCCTGCCCGCTCTTTTTAATCTTTACTCTTTATACTTACAAAACAAATCACGTTGTTATGTTACGATAATTAGGAATTCAATAAAAATTTATTGAAAAAAGTTGTGTAAAATATCTGTTATTCTGTGGCAACGTATTATATGTGCATAACCATTCCAATTTGGAGTAGTTCTGACGGCCTCACTTTCAAGTGTGTTGACGGCTTCTGGATGATTTCTGTATCATGTGGTTATTCACTGTACTGTGTACAGCCAGTTGGCTGAAATTCTCATTAACTTTGTTTACGAGCGTATTATGGTTGTTTGACTGACATGCTCGATTGCATTGTAATCAATTAATTGTTTATCAACTTTTCAATCTCCCCAGTATACTATAATTTGAATTAATCACACACTATAATTTGAATTAATCACACTTGGCACATACATACAAGAAGGGAGCGTATTCCCTCCTAAAAGGCCGGCAACGCACTTGCAATTTCTCTGATGTTGCGGGTGTCCATGGGCGACGGTAATCGCTTTCCATCAGGTGATCCGTTTGCTCGTTTGCCCCCTAGTTTTATTAAAAAAAAATCAAGTTAAAGGGCACTAACCTCAAGTTGCCAATTTGAAGACTCTAAAAAGAACTTGCTGCGATTTTCATCCGCGCCGGTAACTTCACAAAATTGACGTAGCGTTTCTTCCTTATTAGAAGACATCTCAGTTCTATTTCTTCAGTGCACTCCGCCACTAGCACAAATATTAATGCAATTTAGTAATAAAAAGAAAGTAATGTAGTAAAATTTGTAAAATACAAATTAATGTAAATTGTAATCGAATTTCTCGAGTCATCGAATTATTTCATGACATTTCGTGACATTGACAATTATTAAGCTGTCACCTGTGACTTTTTTTTTTAATATAAATATAGCGTCAGCTTATAACTATTTGCCAGTGTCAAGTAAAAAGGCGGGAAATAGTATATTCCATCAAATTTTCATCCCCGTATTTCTAAATCGTCAAGTCCAAAGTCTAGTAAAAGTCCAAACAAATAGTCGTGGTAATCAATGAATCAAGTCAGTCGATTCGTAGTTATATACTCAAAGGTCGATTCAGTAAAGTGGTAGACGCTTTACTGAAACTGCCTAAGGAGTTTTGGCGGGAAACCCAATTTAGCACGCATTTTGTAATTATATCGCTTGCCCACACTTGTGCACGTCATCGAATAACTAATCGTTAGTAAGGTGATGATATATATATATATATATATATATATATATAATTCCTTTGGGTGATGAAAATATACTTGACACTGGCAAATGGTTATAAGCCGACGCCATATAATAAAAAAACTCCATGGTTGACAGTTGACTTGACAGTAGTTGACACTTGACACTTGACACTGACAGTTCTCTAAAATTTTGTCGTTTGTTAGAAAATTATTAAAAATTAAATTGATTTGCATTGACTAAAAATAGATAAATAAATTGGATAAGAATGCGCGTTTTTCATATTTCATGACGGCTTCCTTAACAAGTAATCTTTAAAGATTTATCATCTTGCTAAATGAAGTTTTCTTTACGTTTTTCTATGCTAAATAAATGAGGACTCCTCGTAAACCTTCAGGGAGTATCAGCACCATGAGGAAATACTATCAACTGATTCTTGTCATCGTATGTTTTGTTAGCATTGTTACCCTCCTTATTTATCGACATGAATACTACCGGCTAAGGTATGTTCTTGAAGTGCTTAATTTCTTTGGCAAACCTGGACTATCGGAGGTTGAATTTTGCGGACCAGGATTTAATGCGACAATGCTATCAGAAATTCTACGGAACTCATCGATGGAAGTGAAAGAAACGCCGCCGCTGTTTCAAGAAATCGATGACAATTTTTACTCTTATTCATCATTCTTAATATCTTATCAGAAATATGAGAAGCTTACTCCGTCTCACGCTCACGTAATCAACACTATCGTGATTGGTAAAGCGCATGCTTCACCAAACTTTCGGTGTAATATTTGGCTAGAGAATAATAATAAACCAAAACAAGGGAGGTTCAGTCACAAAATAATATCAGAGAATATAGGTGACTTCATTTTATACATATTCGAGTGCTCTATGACGAAGAATTTCGGTGTACCAAAAGGGATCAGTTTTTATATTAATGATTATAACATAAATCCTATAAATGCTCCAATTAATAAAGTGATACAGGTAAGTACTAAGAGAAAAATTAGAGAGAAATCTAGTATTAAGTTTGTGAATAACATAGAGTTGGCAATGTGCGTCATACCAAACAGCGTGCCCATTGTGTCCCGAGATGCATTCATTGAATTCCTCGTCTTCCACCACATGATGGGAGTCGATCATTTCACAATATATGACAGCATGATATCGGAGGATATTATAAAGAGGCTAAACCTTTTCCCCTCGGAAATCACACAGTGGAACATTCAATTTTTCCCATTAAATTATCCATTTCTCTTTTCCAAATCATATCCCATTGTGAGACATGCGATTGAATTGGACTGTTTGTTTAGAAATTTTAAGTATGATAAAGAAGAGTCTAATAAGATCAGCCATGCCGTTGTGCTATCCTGGGATGAGTTTTTAACACCTCGGGTCCACAACAACATCAAAGGAGTTCTAGACGACATCGATCCCACGAGATCCTTTAGGACTTACGTTGTGCAATCTTTAATGTTTTGCCTAAACCAAAACGATGATGACAATGCAGAAATGGGGTACCCAGATATTATGAAGAAGACTCACTACTTTCAAATGCCACAAAAGAATAATCCTATACACATAAGAAATCTGGAGACAATGAGACTATTTAGTGATATAATAGATTTAACATCTAGTACAAAGAATATCCCACTAGATTTACTAGGAACACAGCAGTATGCTGTGTGTAGGGACCCCAAGAAGTTTGATCCCACTGGTTTTAATGAAACAGAAATGCAAGTATTTCAGCACAAGTTTGAGGGAGCCATGTTGAAGTTTGCCCAGAGTTTAATGAGCAATAAAATTTATAGACTATATAGGTCTGGGCAAATATGGGAGAAGAGTACAGTCGACAACACAAGGGATATGTTATGAACTGAATATGATTTTTATGACAAAATATAATCTTATGCCAATGTTTACTAAATGCGTAAAAAAATAATGTTTTAATTAATGTTTAAGATATGAACAAAGAAGTCAGTTAAAAATCATGATGCCATAAATGTAGTCCCAATTTTGACCCCATTGAGAACAAGATTATTATTGTTGGAGGCAGTAGTATAAAGAATTATTAGTTTTACCTCCTCACTATAATTCCATTATAAGGCACCTTGCAATAAAAAATAGCAAATAAAAATTTACGAATATCAAGTTTTGTTTATGATAGCTTCAGGCTTGTCTTCTAATTAAATATTATGACTTGCACTCTTGGCTAACTTTTATTCTATAATACATTTATATCTGCACCCTGTAGTGCTTTTCTAGTTATTCTAAAGTACACTGTTATTAATACTTAAGTTGTTTAGGTAAAACCGTTGTTTATAAGGAAAATAATATTTTACTACATTAGTATGTGTGTGAGTTTTAGTTTTGCAAGCAGGCATATTGTCACCGTAGAATTGTAAAAACCGTTAGATTGTAATATAACTAGTGGAATTGTAAAATATTGATAGATTTCGGATGCAAATATTCTGCCTATAATTTAACATATATTATTCATATAGTAATGAATCTTTCGACATATTTTTACAATCTCGTTAATTCTTTTAAAATCTTACGGTTTTTACAATTTTACAGTGACATATACACGTTTTTCTGTTTGTAAGTTGTTATTAAAGAAGGAATTTGTGCCTTGTTGTATGAGGGTAGTTAGAAGTTATATATATTTATTTCTATTTTTAATGTTTAGTGCTAAAATAAATATAAGACTGCATAAGTACTATTTTGTTAAGACTAGAACAATATAAAGTTGTGTATTGTTCTAGTCTAAAATGTTTTAGGTCGCGTTTTTATGATCACAAGAATCACAGCGCGACCGCCACGCGCCTCGTTTAACTGGGCCCTTAGTGTAGAAATCAGTCAATATGTTGTTAGTAATAATGTCAAGGAGACGGTAGATTTTAGATAGCCATCATAGTGAGATTTTTGCTCTTTTAGCTAACTTTTTATCACAAAAGGTTTTCCTTTTGAAAAAATGACGTTTTCAATGGGTACATTTTGTTTCGATAATGAATCAATGAATATTGACTAGCTTAACTGTATTTTTTATTTTAGTCAAAAAGTTAAATATAAATAAATATAAAACTGCATTTTTTGTTTTTCTGATAAAGAATGAAAGTATTATTTGATAGGACGCTACAAAGGGCGTGAATAATTAATAGCTAATGTTAGCTATTAACTACTTTATAAAGTTACAAATAACAAACATAAATTTATTTAGTGCTTTACATAGTTTATAACTTTAATCTATTCGCGTTAATCCGCGTGTCATCAGTGCAATTGTCAAAATTTCTTACTTTTATTAGATAATTTGAACACGGCTTATGCTTCATTGGTCAATTGAAACATTTGCATTGATGACTTACTGCAAACTTAACACGAATATATACTCTAGCTAGTGCTAAAAACCTCAAAGAGATGTAAAATGATACTTTAAATTTGAACCCAGCTGTAATTAATATAACATCAATTTCATACTTTAAATAAAGCCGTTTTATATATTTTGTTTTCTCTTTTAAATTATCACCTATATTTATTATTTTAAAATATAGAACTAGTTTTAAACTAAGAAAGGTAAGACACACTTAAAAATGAAAGACATAAGTTCTATTTGAATGTTTATTTCTCATTCTATTCTAAAACATGCAGATCGCCTGCTCACTGATACGTTTCAAGGAAGAAAATAATTGTTTGAACACAAATCACGAGTCTAGGTGACATATGAGCATATTTGAGCAATACCCCACTACCACAGTATTGTCGTTGATGTATAAACAAAGGTATAATAACTAAATACTCATTAAAGCTAACATAATTATTATTTAAATATTGCCACTAAACTTAGAGCCAGGGGCTAGTTTAAGTACAAATTGATAGTTTAAACGAGTCGTCAATACTGTAAAAAATAATTAATTGAATAATATTTTATAGATTAGTTCTTTTGGTGCCTAAGTATTCAAGACAGGAAAACCTCTTCGGTTAAACAAGCTTTAACACATTAAGTTAGTATAACTATGTAATCGCATTAGACATTATCCATTAAGTACATTAAATAATACACATTTGCATGTGTCTCATTCAAACATCTTCTGAAATAATTATTTTATTTAAGTACATTATTTGGATTAAAATATGTATAGGTCAATTAACTGCCTAGAATAAAAAAGATTTTTGTACACTTGCTAAAATAAAGTGGACATCACAAACATAGATAATAAACTCTAGGTCGATTATATCTATTTCTTTCTATTCAATATGTTGCACAGAGACAACAATTTGATGCTTATCCAGCATAAATATTAATATTTTATAGCAGGATGTACACAGAGGGTGATATCGCTTTAACTGTCGCCTTTGTACAAAAGGCAACTGTTTGTTAATAAAGCGATCTAATTGGCACATTTCTTTGAAGATAAAAGCTGCAATTACGATTTAGTTACGCTAAAATTCAAGTGAAAATTTTGGTATGAAAATAAGTGAAGCCATGCATTCAATATTTTACATAAAAATTATCCGATTTTCTGTGATAGGCACATCTGTTTCAGAACTTGAGAAATACTTTAGACTCCACAACACTATAAGTAGAGTATTAAGGCTAAGGCTGGAAAGTGAGATACGTCGCAAAGGGACTCTTTGCGACGCGACGTAACTTTGCGGCGCCAAACATTATAACATTTTTTCAACAGGTTTGATGAACTATAAGCTAAATGCAATATGCTTAATTCTAATAGCCAGATTCCAGTAATCATTAGTAGTTATAATAAATGCAATTATCCCGTTAGTTTTAACTAAGGGATCGTAAGATCTACCTCACTATTTAACGAGCGTGCGATCGGAAAAATAGATTATTTAATTTTATTGTCATGATAATAACAGTCATACAATGACATACACACGAGCGCTAATCGGAAATTTATAAATTACACTAAATTAAATAGCAGTTAAATTATTTTACTTGCTACAAACAAATACATAAGTACTAACATTTCAATAAGTTCCATAGATTGTGGTTGTGAGACAGGAGATCAAACGTGAATATGTTCTGTTTAGAGTGCAGATTAACTGGTCTCCAAGAAAATATTTATATATCGAAGGTTTTTCTTGTATTATAAATACTAGAAAAACCTTCGGTATAATAAGGACAAATTCATAATAATACAAGATAAGCTATCTATATTTGCAACAAGTAAAATAACCTTTGAAATGCAAGTTATTGCGTGTCATTATCTACAATAATCATAACCATTTAGAAACCTAATTTATCTTATAAGATACATTAAAACTTGAACATCAATATACGCAGTACGAAAATGGTGTCCCGAACAAGACAATAGTAAAATATCACCATTGCAAAAAGATTTAAACATTAAAAAGGATTACAGTAAATGCACGAAAAATAGTTACATAGTCTCATAAGTAACAACAATATCTAGATGAGCTACACTTGTATGCGAATATTCCTACAGCTGGAGGGCAGATAAAAACAATATACAGGGCCCCGATTCTCGTGCTTCGAATATCGGTTTGTCAGTCTGTCCCGCTCGCGCACGCATGATTTGACGCATGTGTGAATGAGTCAGCGCGAGAATCGAACCGAGATTCGAGGTACGAGAATTGGGGCCCAGGGCGTAGAAACATTGAAATAGATTCGAATAGAATTAAAAACCTTAACAACGACGAACCCTTGTTAGTAAAGGTATAGTGATATAGAAAAAAATAGAAATATTCGCAAACAAAACTAGAATAAATGCTTAAGACTAGCAATTGTATGTCTCTCGAGCTGACTTTTGGTCCATTCGCGTATAAAAGTTACTCACCATTAAGTACAAGATTTTTATTTATCGAGGCTACGGAATAGAAAACAAGTAGAAGTGCGAAGTGGCGTGGTTTGTGTGCCACGACTGAGCTTTCTTACGCGTACCTACTTTTCATTATGGATTCATCGAACTTCATTTCACTTAGAATACAAAACCTTATAAGTACTTTTCGCATTATATCAAAATAAACCTTATCCATTATAAAGATAAAAAAAAACCTTATCCATTTGTATTATCCAATATAAAGATTAAAAAAAACCTTATCCATTTGTATTATCCATTATAAAGATTTAAAAAAAAAACCTTATCCATTTGTATTAGGGCATATTTTCAATGCTACTTGCTTTTTACTAAAATATAAACGACCAATCAAATTAATTATCTGTACGTAGACTTTGGCGACAACTTTCAAACTGTGTCGTTTAAGTACATAACAATTCTACTTGTTTTCTATTCCGTGATTTCGATATTTAACACTGCTTTATAATACGTTATGTGGAACAGGTGGTTAGTATAGTTAGTTAAATGCTGATTGTTATATTTTATAATGTTCAATTATATTTAGTAAAAATCAGCAAATTTAAAAACAGATGGCGCCACTTAACATTACCGCTTGGACTCCAAGATTTTACCCTGACATATTTCTAATTCCTTGCATCGAAACTGTATCGCAACTCTAACATTATGCACATTTAATTGCCACTCCCGATATACCAAGTGAGTAACCTCATTTTCTGAAGTCGGTTAATAAATATAGAGTATAACGCGCTATCTTATAACATATTTACACGCAACCGCGAACCAGCAATAATTAGATAGTTACCGGCAGTCAGTATCACATTCTAAAGCACTCTAAACTCTACCCCATCGACGCAGGGTCCAGAATCGTGCGCACTGTAATTATCTAATCATAGCGTCTCTCTTTACTATTAAAACCTTAACAATTACCATTTAAAGTCGAAGAAGTAAGCTCAGATGTGACTCTTCGTTTGGTCTGCGGACTGCAATAGTCAATCAAAATAACCTCTTTATAATTTTATAGACATAATATATAGACGAATTAAATTTGTTAAATATAAAAACTATTTTTGTATAAATATTGATCTTTTAATATGTGTGCAATAAAAATAAATTTATTTGAATTACATAGTAGGTATTTTGATTCAAATAATTAATTTCTGTGAAAATACGAAGCTATAATTTATTATTGCTTAATCATTTTACTCTAAATAAATTGTAAATAAAACCGCTTGTGGTACTATATTCGGAACAACAATCGAGGAATGTTCAGTTATTCGCTAGATTTATTCTAGTAGTCGGAATAAAGTCATCATAATTTTAGAATATTTATCACTAAGTAATAAGTAACAGTTTCGCCAACAGCAAAACGAGTCAGTATATTTGAAATTCGAATGCTTTTTTTTTTAATTTAAATACGACAAAGACTAACGACTAATAAGGTCTTAATTGTTTTATAATTACTATTCTACTCGAAAACGTCAACAACAAGATATTTACATGATCCAACATCTAGTTTAACAACTTCTATATAATATAGACCGTCAGTTACACTTTTTAACATTCAATTTATGGAGAATCTGATAATTTGGTAAGGTTTTTAGGGGGTAGAATTGGAGTCAAATCTCACGACATCTAGCTGTGGTGGTTGACCCAAATCTCATGGAGTCATACTATAAACACCTCACGAAATTAACAGAGCCCTTTAAGTCACAATCGAATTAAGTCACAAACTTACTGGAACTAATCCATTTATTTATTGCGTTCTCATATCAGTATTTCTACTATATTCTAGAGTCGTCTATATATAGACATTTCATTTTCGCCTTGTCAATTTACACACATTTAAGCTACCGTATTAAGTAAAAAGAATACTGCAAGCTACCGATATAAGTATTGAATATAATATAAAGATATCTTAGCTAAATACCATGTTGGATGTGTTTTTGGTATTTTTTAAGTCAATACTTTATAAAAATCAAACAGAAATATTCGCTGCCATATTACATTTTGTCGGATAATACGCCTGCTCTGTTAATCGAAAATCATTAAGATTATTAAATACAAAGTTTAGTCAAAGTTTGTAATATGAGAACGTTCCCATACTACTTGACCACTTTTCACCCATTTTCACCCCCCTTTGTAACCGTCCAGGATATGCCGACAATACTCCCCCTCTTTTTTACGTAGTACTAATGGCCTTCGAGCGAGATTTTCCTAGGTGTCGACTACATGACAAAAACCTAAATCCCCTCTCACACCTGGTGACCAAGCGTAGTACTTTCAAGACTCCTACCCAAACAAGTCACAGAGTATGGGCATGTTCCCTTAATTATAATTAGGGTAATGTTTATTAAAATTATATCACCAGAAAAATACTAGTTGAAAAACTAATAACGTAACCAAACTAATATATTGGCTGCGCATTAAGTATTATTTTGCAGCGTTTTGATGTACATTTCAGATTTTATTGTGCGCGGATTACAACTCGTTCAGACAAAAAAACTTATAAGGCGATCGAACATGCTTTCTCGCTCAGATATAACATGTGCGAGCAGACATAAAATTCGACATCAACAATTCGACAGTTTACTCGCTCATTAAAGTTGTGTGTGAGCGAGTGAGCATGACTTACGACTGTCATTAATATTTTCAACCCCCGCAGCATAATTGCGCGCGCGCCGACGCTAGGCGAGATAGCTAAGAGTGAAGACCGCCATAGCTCTCTCACACTCTCCTACCAATAGAGTGGTTGACGCTAATCATCTCGCGTCGCGTCGCGTTTACGCGTGATTGTCTGAACGAGTTACAATATGCTTGTTTTCCTAAACTAAGCCAGTATTACTGGCTGGGCGATATGACGTACGCGTCATCGGTAGACGCCATACGCTATAATTAGGGCCGCGCAGTCCAGTGCAAAATTCGAACTTTTGCAATGAAAAGTGTATCTTTTTTGTAGCGAATAAAGTTCATTTTTGAATGGTTATTTTAAAAAAGCCGCGCCGCGCCGCGTCGCGTCTCGGTGTAAACTGGCTTAGACGGACAATATAAAAATGACGGTACAATATGGCCGCAAACCAGTGTAAATAACGACCGGTCATGACGTCAAATCATACCGGCCAGTAATATACTGGTATCTGGAACAAGTCCAATAATGTAATTGTTATGATTATGAATGACTCCCGTGTGTGACGCTTACGAGAGTCGGCAGCCTCAGGAGCCGCCGTGGGTAGAGCGCGAGCGCCGGTGTCAGAAGTATATCACCTCCTCTTCCTGCTGGGGGGTGCTGGGGGTGATGGGGGTGTTGGGTGTGTTGGCGTGCAGCGCGGGGGGGTCCGGCGACCGCACGCGAAACTTGTCCGGCAGCTTCGGGTACGTGTTTGTCCTGGAATTTGAATTAATAATCAAATTGTTGAAAAATAGAAAACCCGAATGGAAACTTAAAAGCCATAGAGCTATGCCTGAAGAAATCCAAAACACATTACAGGAGAGCAAGCTACATTAGATCCATGTGCTGCGGTAACTACCATCAGCATCTGCTCATGTGCAAATTTATATTCAATTCAGTTGTTATTAGTTTTGCACGTTCATATTCAATGAGCATATTAGTAAATTAATATGAGATCAGTAGGTATCAGGAGATCATATATATAATATAATAAAAAAATATAATTATGTTATGATGCCAAAAATTAAGTCTGTATGCAATTTATACCCATACGAAATTTCGTCTATTTATATTCATAATTACCGAAGTTATTAATGGAGGACAGACGGACAGAGTGAAACTATAAAGGTACTGGGTCTCTAGTCAAGATGCTTTCGATAATTTCGACGGCGAACCTCGAAATCAAAAATGTATGGGATTTGACATAAGTCATCGATAAGTGACATGCGATGCAATGCGTCAAATCCCATACATTTTGTTTTCGAAGTTTGCCGTTGAAATTATCGAATGCATCTTGACTAGAGGCTCTGGTAGTTACTACCGAACACGAATAAGATCTATATACCTGGTAGCCCTATTCGGCGGCGGCGCGGGCGCGTGCGACGGCAGCGGCGCGGGCGAGCTGCCCGTTCGCGTGTGCGACGGCGCGGCGGCCGTCTGCAACCCCTGTTTAAGTAAATATTTGTATCTGATGTACATAACTAATTAAAAAAAATAGCCTTTATTTTCTACTACCATTTTTTGTAGTTATTGATATAGTAGTTCTTTAACATTGTAGAACATACTTATATTCTCTCATCAATAGTTTCCGCAGCGCATGCTAGGAAAGATGTTTTATTGCATTTTTTTAAGCTTGGGTTACGTTACTAAATTTTTAGTGAGGATCCCTAATATTTTCTACTAATAAATATTAGCCTATGTTACTCAGGATGAATGTAGCTTTATAATGGTGAAAGAATTTTTAAAATCGGCACAGTAGTTTTTGAGTTCATTCATTACAAACATACAAAAATACAAATCTTTCCTCTTATAATAATAGTGTATATAACGCTTGGTTTATATATAGACAAAGTCCAATGACTATATTATACTACATATATAAGGTTTGGTAAAATCAATTACGGAAACTTTGGGTACGTCATATTATACTACTTATGTAAAGACGTTTAGGAAAAAAAATATTTGAAACTCGTGGATTTTTTTATACAAAATTAAATTATGTTGCAGGAAATTACTTATATATGATCTATTGCATTATATCGACCACGCGCGAACAGATGTTCAGATATGAACTCGAATGACCTTTCCTGATGTATGCAATATGTATCGCTGTCTCTTTCGTGCTACATCTGTTGTCCTTGTCGCGCGCGGACGCTTTATGCAAAATATTTAATTTCTTACAATATTTTAATTTAATAATTTTAGTTTCTTTTTTTTTACACGGGTTTAAATTTTTTTTTGCCCAAACGTCTTTACACAAGTTTTATAATATGACGTACCCAAAGTTTCCGTAATTGATTTTACCAAACCTTATAAGTATATAGGTATAAAATATTACACAAAGCAACTTCCCTTGCCTGTAAAATACCAATAAGATAAAGATTTCTGTGAGGGATTGGTAAGCGATAAAGCTTTGTCTCAAGGCGATATAACAGCCAACAGCGGATAGCCTCTAGGGATCAATAATAGGTAATCAATATTCACACTTATGGGTTTCTGATGAGTTTTTTTTTATAAATAGGTAGTAGAATTTCATACAGTAAAGGTTACAGGACAAAACTAGTCAATATTTTTGGTTTAAATAATTATGTACATTCCGTAATAGAGTAAAAGGTAAAAAAATATATACTTTAACATGCTACACACAAAGCTAAAACAGACAAAATGGTTGTAATTTCTAAAATAAAATAATTTGCTGCAACATTTAAAGCCAATATTTTCTACTGTGTACAAATAATTTAATTACACGAGGCCAAGTTATAAGATCTACTTGTCTCTTTCCCGCAATTTAAAAGAGACGAATATTGTCCGTCCCTTTCGTTTAGTACAGTTTGAAAGAGACGAACAAACGAACGAAGAAATACTATTACTTACTGAAATATTTAATTGTTATTAAAACACGTTTGGGTACTCGGGGTCCTGAAAACAACCATTTGATCCGTTCATCGTTGTACCATCAATAAAGTTATCTTTCTTTTTATACAGGGTGTACAATGTATATTTATACGAATGAAATATTTTACCCGACATTAGGCTATAATAATATGCCGAGCCCGAGGCTCCGCCGGCGTAAATACAGTATCCCAAAGGAACACTGTACTTTTTCGAGATAAAAAGTAGCCTATGTTTTAATCCAGAGCCTATACTACTACCATACCAAATTTCATTGAAATCCGTTCAGTAGTATGAAAAACGCTATGCCATATGGTCAAAAAATATGGTCAAAGATTTTATTTCGCATAATATTATGTATGTATAATATTTTTCGGACATAACATTATTGTGTTAAATATAATAACTTTTTTGTTGGTACAAAGAGAATAAAACAACAACAATCCTGCGATCACATCCAAATTCCAATGCAAACATATAGTTGGTTGGGGTTTCTTCCAGAATAGTATGACAAAACTTCCCTCGTTTTATATATTTAAACTGACTAATGGCTAAAGTCTTCAGTCAGGCGGCCATAATTTACAAAGTTAAAAATTCGCATCATAAGTGACGCACTCGCACCTGCATTTGTTGCTTGTGCGAGAGCGACAGCATGGCCTGTGACACTGAACACTTCTTTAAGGCCGGCATTCACGAGCGATCCATCGATCTAGTTGGCACGCTGTCGATCCAAAATTCGTCCATGAATGTGAAAATACTGTCGGTCCAAATGGATCCGCTCGACACGATGGAATTCCAACTGCGCCGAAATCCATCGCGCCGAGCCAATTGGCGCGGCGCGCATACGCAGGCGGCGCGCTCGTGAATGCAGAAAACCAACGGTCCGGTCGGTCTGAGCCGTCGTGCCATATGGCTCGCTCGTTCGTGAATGATGTTACTCGCGAGCCGAAGATGCCATTTTGATTTTAGTTTGCGTTTAGCCGTTGGAAAAGAAGCATTATGAATACGTCCGGTGCTGTTGACGCCTACACTCAAAATGACCAAATGGAACGGCTCGCTGGCGTGTTCGTAAATGCCATGAATTTGGCTCGGCGCGACATCGAGTATCGAGCCAATGGCGCGAGAGCCATATGGACGCTCGTGAATGCCTACCTAAGCCCGACCACAGACGTTCTTAATTTGACATTCTTTAAGAACATCAAATTAAGGTCGACGGCAAAGACGGCATATAAAACACGCATAGCCCACACACGTGCTTAATCTTTCAGATTCTTAAATTTCAGTTCGAACTTTAAGGCCCACTTGCGCCAATCCGGGTTAAAGTTAACCCTGGGTTAAATTATAATGCTTTCTCTTTCACAAATACGAAGAACGAGAGGGATAACATGATTTTTAACCCAGGGTTAACTTTAACCCTGATTGGCGCAAGTGGGCCTAAGAATGTCAAATTAAGGACGTCTAGTTTGTGGCCAGGCTCAGCGTGTGTGTGACATGATGTCTAAATATTGTCTATGGATTAAGATTCTTAAATTCAGAAAGGAATTCAGCACGTCTGTGGCCATGCTAATTACGTGAATTGATCCCCAATTTTATATTTAAAATCCATGAAAGTGTTTGTTGCACAGGCAAATGCTACACGCTCGATCCTGTGATATTTCTTTCTCCGTGCAATTGGCATCACGACCCCTGATAAGGTTCAGTAAAATCAATTACGGATATTTTGGGCATATGATCTACTGCTTATGTATAGACGTTTAAGCAGAAAAATATTTTTATACTCCAAAAAATTTTTTTCCTTTATATCCGGGAGTTTGCGTTAAGCGGAGATTCACCCATTATGAAATAATTTTTTGCCTAAACGTCTTTATATGAGCCGTAGATCGTATACCCAAAATATCCGTAATAGATTTTCCCGAACCTTATCTACTCGTATATAAGTCACCGTAAAATTGTAAAAACCGTTAGATTGTAAAATAACTACGAGATTGTAAAAATATGTCGAAAGTTAAAAAACTATATGTTTATAATCTAACGAAAAATATTGTGTTAAATTATAGGCAGCACATTCGCTTCGGAAGTCTGTCAACATTTTACAATTTCACTAGTTTTATTACAATCTAACGGTTTTTAAAAATTTTACGGTGACATATACATTATCACCCGTGTTAATTAATACACAGGTGATGAATATCCTAATACTCGATATCACAATCCAAATATCTTGACATATCGAGAGGTTAGCATTCGCCTTGGGTTAGTTACTAGCTACACGAGGCACACAGAACTAATGTTATTTACCTCGCTGGGTGATTCGTGCAAGCGGTGGTAGCCGGGCGGCGGCTGCTGACCCTTGCCGCTGGCTAGTTTAAGTGGTAACTGTTGCTTCACCATTTGCTGGGAGGACAAAACGTACACGTGTAAAGTTTGCTGTGCCTTTAATGTTTATTAATATTTGACTACTAGTGAGTTTTAGTTAGACAACAACTAATTATTGCATGGTTTTCGAGTTTGTGCTATCTGAGCTGTTTGAAGGGTTCTAATCTGTCAATTAGAGTTTTCGATACTCATTCCGTCGCGAGGCGAGACTCAAAAACCCTAATTGAAGTATGCAATGAATTGAAGTATCGTATATCAAAATGGCATTGAGTAACAACACGAGGTTTCCCGTAAGACGTTAAGACCGTAGTTGTACTTCACGTGCTTGTGTTAGTGTGAATGTGCTGCGTGTAGGCTCCATTCGGATCGGCCTCGCTGTATAGTGCGATTCAAATGAGAATAGGATCGAGTCGGCGCCATATTGTTCGAATTTAGACTGTTATGATAGTTAAATTTATGTTTAGATAATTTATTATTATTTAACGTTTCTATTTAAATTCGATGCAATACTATTAATATTTATGTGTACAAAAGCTTTTCTGAAAATCGCACTTTTCAAGTGATATTTGACAGATAAAGGTCATTGACGTTCCTATTCTCATTTGAAACGTGTTATACCTGTATGGTGGGCGCGCGCGCGGTGGCTCGGCTCTCGTTGTGCGCGGACAGCAGCTGCGGCGGCGGCAGCGCGGCGCCGCGCACGCCCGTCGACGCCGACGACTCGGAGCCCGTCGAGCCGCGAGAGTCTATACATAACGTTACAATAAAAGTGATGAATAATATAACACAGCTTTTTTATACACACTTTTCCCCTTTATTTAGATTTTTACAATAATTTATATATAAACACGTACGGTTTCGATTAACTCATCATCAACACCTGATGATGAGTTAATCGAAACCGGTCGTGTTTTTATATAAATTATTGTAAAAATCTAAATAAAGTGGAAAAGTGTGTATAAAAAAGTTGTGTGATATTATTATGAACGTGAATTTCCACCAAGAACCAACAGTACATTCAATCAGTTATAAAAGTGATGAAATCATAGACATCTATTGACCTAAAAAAATTCTTTATTCAGCGCCATTTCCTCTCGAATATTCTCGGTGCCAAACGTCAAACGAAAACTAAGAAACTAAAACACGCGACAAGGCGACGCGCAGCGACGGCATTTGACTCGTTTACTCGGCGACGCGACGGTGAGTTATCATCACTAAATCGCTCTTGTGACTTCACAGCAGGTATAAAAATGCAATGCAATGATTTAAATAACACACTCTGATGTAAGGCTCCAAATAGGTGAAACTATGTAAAATAGCAGTCAAGGTATGACAGGGAAAATTAACATATATTTTTTTTAAGAAATGAAGTCCCCCAAGCAGATATAGTGCCAGGTCAGCAGATACAGTGATTAATGGCGTAGGAAACGTTACTCACTGCGCCACTTGGGCTCCTTCCGTCGGTTGGTGTCGCTGACGCTGGAGTCGGGCGACAGTGTGCCCACGCTCGCGATCTCCTCCTGCGACCCGCCTGCAAGTCACACGTCAGACAGACCTACTTGGGTGCTTTGATACTCCACGTAACACTAATAACTTGTATAAGCTCGTGAATTTACGTTCACCGACAAGCCATTGTGTAACTTATAAACCTTATCCCCATAGTAATAAGATCGACAAGTAATAATACACCAGCTTGTCGAAGACCGTACACTCACCGACAAACACGTGAGATTTTTTTCACACATACACAATATGCTTACGCTGATTTTCTAATAGCGGTGGGCAAAGACCACAGAATCTGTACCTATTTCTTAGGTACAAACAAAAAGTTATAAACGTCACGCCCGTCGCCGTTGAGTTTACGGGTTGAACTACATCTCAACCCCATTTCTCGTAATTGACTTACATTTTTTTTTACTTTTATTGAATTGAAAATGAATCATCTTGATGTCATAAACTGATTTTTGGAGATTGGAACAGGTTTGACGTTGGTCTGTTTGTAATTTCAAATTAACAGCTTTTCAATATGAAAGTATATTCAGTACTTACAATAAAATATCAATTTTTTTATCTGTCCGCCTGTGTGTCTGTTTGTTCCGGCTAATCTGTGAAACGGCTGGACCGATTTTAACGGGACTTTCACTGGGAGATAGCTGATGTTATAAGGTCTAACATAGGCTACTTTTATTTTAAGATTCCGTTTAAAAAATAGGGTTCCGTTTCGTTATTTCAAGTAAACGAGGTTCAGGCTAGTTTTGTTATATTGCTTATAAGTTACCATGTTGCTGCAGCCGCTCGAGCCGCCTGTACAGCCGCTCTCGCTGCTGCTCCACGTCCTTCTGCTGCTCCTCCAGCTCCTGTCTCGCCGCTTTCAACTGCCGCCGTTCTGTAAGAAAGGACAATTCAATTATCAACTGAAGGAATATTTACGTTTACAACGCGTAGGCCGAGTGTGTGTATGCGTGCGTACGCTTGTGTATGTATGTGTGAATGCGTCGTCTGTTCATATATTATTTAAGCTAAACGTAAACAAAAATATACAATACGACCAAATCAATATATTGCTATTGTAATGCACGTTAAATGAGTGAGATTCCAAATGGTATAGTGCGGTTCAAATGAGAATAGGATCGAGTCGGCGCCATATTGTTTCGAATACAGACTTTTATGATAAGTTTTTCTAAAAATCTCACTTTCCAAGTGATATTTGACAGATAAAGGTCATTGACGTTCCTATTCTCATTAGAAACACGTTATAGTATTGTCTTTTGGTTTACGTTTACATTAAATTGGATCTGAGCGGGTTGTAGTTTGCTCGCTCACCCAGCTCGAGCGCGTCGGTGTCGGCGGCACGGCGGGCCTCCCAGGCAGCGCGGTCGGCGGTGAGGCGAGCCTGCGCGTGCCGCAGCTCCTCCAGCTGAGCCTCGTGCGCGCGCGCCCAGCCCGCCCCCGCGCCCGCACCACCGCTCGCGCGCCACGCGCACACTTGCGCCTCCAGGCTGACGTACAATAAATATGGTAAAGTAAGCCAAGTGACCAAATTATATGTTTTCGCCTTATTGTGGCATACGTTTTTGAGCTAGCGATAGCGCAGTGTAAGTTGCACACACAATACTACACTTTCTTTTAAATATTTTATTATTATGTTGCGGGGTCACCGGTAGTAGCCCAAGAGCTACTAAGAAATTTAGAGTAGGTATTTGAGGCACGTTGAAACCTTGTCCTGTACTTCTCCTATTGTACCTCAACACGAGAATGCAGGCCTGGCTGGTCAGAAGCGGAACTTAGCCAAATTACAAATTTTTGAAAAGTACATTTTTTAATGCCAAAAATACATGTTTGAGGCACTTTGAAAATTTGATATACAGTTAGTATAATGTATAAGGAGTTGGGGGAAAAAAGCCATGTATTTTAGTCGGCACTTTGACCTAGCCATGTCAGTTTAAAAATAAATAAATTGGCTTTCGATTCATGATTTTCTGACATCTGTTGGTCATTTTATGAACTGCAATATGCGTATGGACGGAATGCGACATCTAGGAAGCCCTCAAAGAACTACGTGGTCAAAAAATAAAATTGCGTATTGTGCAATAAACTTACTCGTCAAAATGTATTTATAAAACAAATAGGTATTAATGAAATTGAAATGGCATACGAACCAGCATAACCTACCATTTACATGTTTTAGATAATAGTTTAGTTACCTATAAACGTAAAAGCGATATCTAGGAAGGATCAAAATACTACGTGGCCTTGATAATTTTCGCAAAGTCGATATGAGTCGTTTTTAGGGTTCCGTAATACTTAAGGAACCCTTATAGTTTCGCTCTGTCCGTCTGTCTGTCTGTCTGTCTGTCTGTCCGTCTGTCTGTCTGTCTGTCTGTCTGTCTGTCTGTCTGTCTGTCTGTCTGTCTGTCCGCGCCTCTAGCTCCTGTAATTATGAATATAAATTTATGAAATTTGGTGCAGTTATAGATTGTGTATAGATCACGGTTTCAGGATCATAAAAAAATAATAATTTTATATTTTAGGGGTGGCTCTCCATACATGTGAAGTGGGGATGAAAAATATTTTTTCACTCTACCCCATCGTGTGGGGTATCGTAGAATAGGTCTTTTAAAATAAAGGCAAGGTTCCATACGTTATTTTTTTATAAAGTTGTCCATTTTCGAGTAATCGGCCTCCAAAGTAGTTTGTAAGTTGGTCCCCCCCCTAGCATTTTTAAACTATAGGTGATAGAAACTTGCAAATTTCCATGCTGATAGATCATGCTAAAAACTCTTTAGCAAAATTATTTTGAACCAAATCGGACAGTAACTTTTCGAGTAATTAAAAAAAAGCATATTACGCGTTTATAGTTACGGAACCCTCCTTAGACATGTCCTGACATGCTCTTGGTTAGGTTAGGTTATTAATTGATATTCCTATAAAAATCAAAGACATCCATTCGTTGTTTATACAATATTGTGTGCAATAAGATTTTATATTGTGCAATAGTCTAATTTACTCGACAAATTGTATTTATAAAACAAATCTAGACACGCGGCAGCGTGTCAAGCCAAGTTCAAGTAACAGAAATGACGAGCGGCACCGTGTGTAATATTACACGAACAATTTGGAGCCCAAACGGTTATTTAGATATTAACGTCCAAAAATCGTCATTTTTATCACTGACTGACGTATAGATCAAAACTCTAACCCAGTTCCAGCTGACCTAAAAATTCAATATTATATTTGTTCGCAGATAACTTTGTTGTTTATGAACCGATTTTCAAAAAATTTTTTTGTGATGTAAAGGGTATAATACCGAGTTGGTCCGGTTGTCAAAAAAGTGGTGACCTGATGTTGGAAACCACGAGGAATCGAGGGAACTCCTCGAAATTTATATGGACACATATGGTGATTTTGACTTTTTCTGAACAAGTCTAAACATGTGCTACCAAAAAGTAAGATGCTCCAAGGTATACCCTGGACCCAAAGGTACAGAACAGAACTCCTGACTCCTTATAATGAATATTTGGGGATTACAATACAATACATTAAAAATACATGTTTGGGGATTTCGGCTATTAAATTTTTTTGCTTAAAAATAATAATTTCATACTTTTTAGTGATATATTTTGTCAAGTTATTATTAATACATCTAAGAACGTCTAAAATAATCGATCGAATGTATAATTAAATACGCGCTAAGTTTTCACTAGGTATGGTTAATATCGTTAACCCTTACAAGATGATGATGATGATTACTGTAAGATACAAACTGGCATATGCTTGCAGTTCTTTAAACAATACCGAAATTTCCAAACACATATCTTTAAAGACTAAGGAGTTCTTTTCACTGCTTTTGGATCCAGGTTATACCAAGGATCCAAAAGCACCAAGGTGCAACATGTTATTTTTTGGTAGCATATGCCTTATGTTACTTCAGTAAAAGTCAAAATTACTTTATGTGTTGATATAAATTTAGAGGAGTTCTCTCGATTCCTCATGGATCGCATCATCAGGTTTCCACTTTAGTGACTAAAGGACCAATTTCGAATTAAACTCTTTACAACAAAATAATTTTGCAAATAGGTCCATAAACGGCAGAGTAATGTTCAAAGATCTCCGAGTTAGTGTAAAATACTATGAGAAGTACCTTTTATATCATAATAATGTGATGATGTATGGTCTATGATGTGATGATGTATGTTTATAAATTACTCTAATTGACATGGTGGCATATGCTGGCAGTTCTTTAAACAACGCCGAAATCCCCAAACATGTACCTATAAGGAGTCAGGAGTTCTGTTCTGTACCTTTGGGTCCAGGGCATACCTTGGAGCATCTTACTTTTTGGTAGAACATGTTTAGACTTGTTCAGAAAAAGTCAAAATCACCATATGCGTCCATATAAATTTCGAGGAGATCCCTCGATTCCTCATGGATTCCAACATCAGGTCACCACTTTTTTGACAACCGGACCAACTCGGTATTATACCCTTTACATCACAAAAAAATATTTGAAAATCGGTTCATAAACAACAAAGTTATCTGCGAACAAATATAATATTGAATTTTTAGGTCATCTGGAACTGAGTTAGAGTTTTGATCTATAGGTCAGTCAGTGATAAAAATGACGATTTTTGGACGTTAATATCTAAATTACCATTTTTCAGCTCCAAATAGTTCGTGTAATATTACACACGGTGCCGCTCGTCAGTTCTGTTACTTGAACTTGGCTTGACACGCTGCCGCGTGTCTAGATTTGTTTTATAAATACAATTTGTCAAGTAAATTAGACTATTTCACAATATAAAATTTTATTGCACACAATATTGTATAAACAACGAATGGACGTCTTCGATTTTTATAGGAAAATCAATTAAAAACGACTCATATCGACTTTGCGAAAATTATCAAGAACACGTAGTACTTTGATCCTTCCTAGATATCGCTTTTACGTTTATAGGTAACTAAACTATTATCTAAAACATGTAGATGGTAGGTTATGCTGGTTCGTATGCCATTTCAATTTCATTAATATCTATTTGTTTTAAAAATACATTTTGACGAGTAAGTTTATTGCACAATACGGAATTTTATTTTTTGACCACGTAGTTCTTTGAGGGCTTCCTAGATGTCGCATTTCCGTCCATACGTATATTGCAGTTCATAAAATGACCAATAGATGTCAGAAAATCATGAATCGAAAGCCAATTTATTTACTTTTAAACTGACATGGCTATGTTAAAGTGCCGACTAAATTACATGGCTTTTTTTTTCCCCAACTCTTTATACATTATACTAACTGTATATCAAAATTTCAAAGTGCCTCAAACATGTATTTTTGGCATTAAAAAATGTACTTTTCAAAAATTTGTAATTTGGCTAAGTTCCGCTTCTGGCCAGCCAGGCCTGCATTCTCGTGTTGAGGTACAATAGGAGAAGTACAGGACAATGTTTCAACGTGCCTCAAATACCTACTCTAATTTTCTTAGTAGCTCTCCAGTTATAGCGGCCCGCCTGTACCGATCGTACCACTTGTCCTACTAATATTATAAATGTGAAAGTTTGTGAGGATGCATGGATGGATAGATTGCTACTCTTTCACGCAAAAACTACTACGGATTTCGATGTAATTTGGTATGATAGTAGTTTGAACTTTGGAATAAAATATAGGCTATTTTTATCCAGAAAAAGTACAGTATTCCCATGGGATACTATATTCACGCGGGCTGAGCCGCGGACAACAACTAGTCGACATTTTTACTACGGCAATAATACTCACAAGTGGTGCACAAGCTTATCAGCGTCCGTATATACCTGTGTATGGTAGTGAGCTGCTGCCACACGATGCAGGTGAGCGTGTATATGGCGTGCTGCAGCCGCAGTGTGGCCACGCCCTCGCCCGCGTCCGAGACGTCACCCGCCTCGCTGCCGTTGCGCACCGTCACCCCTGAATATATCACGTAATAATATGAATAACAATAGGGATCTTGCTTAGTGTGGAATATTTATACATTAAATTTTAAAAATGTGTGATTTAAAGATACATAAATCTAAAAGAAATAGGTATTTAAATTGACGCGATTAAAAATATAAGCAAATAAAAAATATTGTCCATCCCTTTCTCGAAAAACGATTTGCGACGTCACAATCTGCTACCGCCATACATTTTGTAATGACAAATAGAATAGAGTAGAATAGAACACGTTTATTTTATCATCACACAACACACATCAAAATTAAATACAAAAGAATAAATTAAAATCAGGCACACTATTATTGCACAAATGTATGGCGGTAGCAGGCTGTAACGTCACAGGCCGATATATATCGCTCTCTATCACATAGTAAATTTCAATGGTTTGTATGTACGTAATTTTCTCAGATATACAAAAATGGATTCTGGATTGTTTATAAACATGTTGTCTAACGTCGAATAGACAAAAAAAAATGGTTTCGGCAACGTGCCTATTATAACCTCTTTGACTTGAGATTATATTATTAAAGCTGTCCTATGTTATCGTATAAGACAGTGGTCGTTATAGTTAAGTTTAAATTACTATTTGTATAAAGAAGGATGTATTCGTGAACATAGAATATATTTTCCGTGAAACCACACCATAACCATACATACATACGGTAAATTATAAATAGTACTGCCTATATCGTAATTCAAGATCTAAGTTGATCCCATAACATTCGATATAAAGGATTTTAGTGTGAAAGAGTTATTTTATTATTTTACAATTTATGCACAAGAAGCAGTTGCAATTTCTGTGAGAGGATAAACGTAAGTGGGTACCTTTATGTCGTGAGGCGTCGAAGCCCGCGAAGGTGTCGGCGCGGCGCGGCAGGGCGGGGCTCTCGTACGCGCAGGAGTGCCGCTCGCCCGCCGAGCTCGTGCTGCGGCCCAGCAGCGTGCCGCCCGCGCCGCCGCCGCCCGCCGCCTCCAGCGCCTCCTACCATTATAAAATATAAATTCATGAAATGTTTACACATCACTTTGTAGTTTATACAACACAACACAATATTCAATTTACATTTGTACGTACATACAATTTACTATAATGCAAAGATTTCAAAACTAAAGATAGGCTATGACGTACATTTGACAGAACAAATCTTCACACAACATAAGGTTACGCCATCTTGGTTTTACGCCATAACTCAAATGTGCTTCATCTTGATTTCACCATACTTCAAATGTCAAAATGGCCCAAAAACTCCAATAGTGGGGCCATTTGAGTGGAGACAGTTTTTGCCTGAACATGCCTCGTCTATAATATATACGTATATGCTGTAATACCTTTATGCCAGGTAAACTATCCTTAATAATTATTAAGACATAAACAAAATGTTTATCAAATCATTGACAATGATGCCGCTGGCCACTCCGCTGCCGTCACATCAGGCAGTAGTATCTCTTTGCTCGTAATATCCAATCGTGCCGAAGCTTTCCTACGGTCCTATAGCAGTAGATTTACCTTGACAACCTTGCAGACCTCCTGCCAGAGCGCGTGCGTGTCGGCGGAGGGCGCCGCCAGCCGCACGTAGTCGGGGAACACCAGCCCGCCGGGGAAGCCACCGGGGTCGCCTGAAACAGCATGAGATTAACTTATAACTTGTGCAATAGGTCTCCAACGGGAAAGTCCTCAATTCATCTATTCCGCTCAAGCGATCCGTGCTCGTTGCCAAGTCTATTTTAAAAAAAAAGACGGGTTGCACTCTGGGAGTGCCGGCAGAAGTAAAAACTTGAATATTAACGATGGTTAGGGAATAATTTTGCACGAATTGCTTTAATTATCAGTATAAACGTGGGGGGGGGGGGGGGGGGGGATTGGAGGTAAAGGTCAATGTAAATGTGATGGGGTGGTTGGGGTCAAAGGTCATAAAATAGTTTCATGCTCGCGTAACTCAAAACAGCAAACAATTGCAAGTTGCATCTTACGCATTTTCGATCAGGACACATGACCTGTCGCGAGTTTAACAGTTTTCCATCCCGCCGCTAAAGAAGTATTTACTTCAAAAACAATCTCATCCCATAGAGAACTCACCCGTATTAGGCACCTCGAGCGTGGCGGCGCCGGTGTAGCCGACCATTTTTATGTGCAGCGACATTTTTTCCTCCAGCAACACCGCGTGCTCCCTGTCCTTAGCTCTTAGCGCCTCTGTTTGTGAATATAAAACATTTGAAACTTAGTAACAGCATACGTTACTAAACTTTGCTTAAAACAGGCTTGGACAAAGTACAATATCGAAACGATAACGAAATTAGAAATATTTATAGAGTTAAGCATGTGATTTAACGACTGCGTAATTATATCAATCATACGTTTAATTATTTTCTAACTTTGTTGTACTTTTTATATTGTTTATGTCTTAACCCTCTGATCTGATAATAATTTTTCTGAATAATGTATAAGAGGCTTGAAACATTTATTACGATAAATCTGTATGATGATGAAAATGTTAAATATAATATTGTTTAATTAGCTATATTATGTATGTATTTAAATAGACACCAAAACTCCTAATAAAAATTGAAGCCAGGAAAGCACAAAGGCTTAGGTACCACTCATTAAACAACAATTTAAATAATTTTATAAAGCTATCAAGCTAATAATTACATAGCTTCCGTGGCATCAAGTTTACATATATTGTAAATCTTTTAAACCACCAATGACATGCCGAAATAAATATGGGTCTTTATATAATAAGGGTCTTTGTTTATACTATGTAATGATTTTTCTAATAAACTAAACTCAACTGAAAGAAAATATTATATCAATGTGCTTAATCAAGTATATTGGTGACAAATGCAACTCAAGCTAAGCTAAAAACCATGCACACCAAAATGTCAAATATTAAACACGTTAATCACCTTCTAAATGCCACCATGGTATTTCATCTGTTTGGTAATTTAATCACTTTAATACCATACTCATACTTTTATTAACAAACGTAGCGAAGTGTTGCTTCTACTGGAGCCTTAGATAAAGTACAAAATCAAAACGATATCGAAGTTAGAAACGAATAAAATGTATGATGTGAACCACAATGATATGGAATAAATTGTGCGAGTCCCATACATTTTAATATTTTCAACCGTTTTGTAACAACACAAAGCTCCGCTGTTATGTATTTTGTATACATGTAAGAAAACAGATTTTTTTCTTCGCCAAACTTTTAAATTTTATATCAACTACTTACTACAATTTTACTACATATTTTTGTAGGTACTCTCAAAATGGTTTTAATGCTTAGACAATACTTTTGTTACTTTTTTTAAAGATAACCTCCAAAAATGCAACATATATTCTGTCTAAGCTTCTATAATAGCCTACTGATGACAATTTGATATTGGGAGAAGCTTGTTTACATCCGGTGCTGAGTAAAATTAAGACGATATACGTCATTTGATTATAATGTTATACAGTCGTCATTTCTCTTACTCAGTTTTTAATTAGAGTTTTTTAATTCGTGACATCTAACAGCTTTTTGACACGATAATGGGCCGTGAGCTACCAAACGCCGCCTGGTGACAGAAAAATAATCGAAAATTCTTATAGTGCGATTCAAATGAGAATAGGATCGAGTCGGCGCCATATTGTGACGTCATAGCTGTCAATTTTACCCAATTGGGTACCTACTTAGGTAGGGTGGGCAAAAAAAGTTTTTTCTTTTAATATAATTTATAATTACAAAATTTAGTGAAAAAAATGTAATCTGAATCTTCAATTTCGCTCATCTTTGTATTACTGTCCGAGTTGTCATCGTCGTCTATGTGACACAGCGCCTCGTTTACTCATTTTCGAGCAAAATGAGTATGACAATAACAAAAACAATATAATTTTCGCAAGTTGCCTTGAACCAACAATGAAAAACAAAATGTTAATTTATGATTTTAAAAACGAATTATGAATATGTAGTTATTATTTAAATTCGATGTAAGACTATTATCCCTCTTCTTTTATTTATGGCAATCGCGGTTGCAAAGGTTTTGCACCATTCTGCTAGTGTCGCGGTTATAAAGAATTAAATTTTTATAAAGAATTAAAATTTCGACTAATATTATTGGCAAATAAGTTTTTCTGCTAACCGTACTTTTCAAGTGACATTTGACAGATAGAGGTCATTGACGTTCCTATTCTCATTTGAATCGCGTTATATTCACCATTTTTGATACCACCTACGTTTACCAGATAACATTTTGTGTACGTGACCCAACGCACACAAAATGTCATTTGCCCCCTAACGGCAAAAAAAATCAAACACCCTCATTATACGAGTTATAAACAGTTCCCGGCCGAAAAGAATGCACAGCGACGTTTGAAAAGATATATTCAGCTGGTGTCGGACGTCGGTCTTGTAGACGGTTTTCCCTAAGGGCGATAATTTCGCGGTAAGCGACGCGGCGAAGTCAGTGACAGCAGCGGCGACGCGTGCAGATTGTCGCCATAGTCATCGCTTGTCAGTAATGCATTCCTGTCTTCCAGTGCATCTGCCTTACGCATAAAGTGTGACAGCGCGTGCCAGCGACAAATATCACATTGGCAGTGTTGGACAGAGATGACGCTCCACAGTGTTCTATTTCACTCAAAAAATTTCCCTATGCTGTTTATCGCATAAATCGATGAAGAAATGCATTTTAAATGCAAGAGTAAAACACCCACGTGTCTATTTCAAATACTTTTTTTTATAAAAAATAATTTATGTTTCGTGACCTCGACGTAAAAAAAAGACTTAATAAATTCTGTAAGTGTGTCTGATCAATATATATTTTTTTGATTAATATGGTATGATGAAGGACCTTTAGGCGCATATTTTCCATGTTTTATTTTTTGAAGATCACTTCTGGTTACCGAGTTATTAATTTTTATTCACTTTTTTGTTTTTATTTTTTTTCTCCCAAAAATCTCAAAAGTGCGACTTGTGACTGACACTGAAAGATTCATCTTAAATGTGTCTATCACTGATAAAAAAATCAAGTTGCACTATGGAAGCGTTTGGGAGTTAAAATAAAGGTCAAATGGTAAATTTTAGGGTTATCACTAAGGTCAAACAATAGGCGATCGGACTTTTTATTTTTATTGTATAAACGTATAGTACTCTTAAATATGAGTAGTTTCTCAGAAGAAATAGTATATAGAAAGTCAATATTTTCAAAGGTACAGCGATTTGTATATTATGTCACCGTAAAATTGTAAAATAACTCACGAGGTTGTAAAAAATATGTCAAAAGATTCATTACTATAATCATAATTGTAAATCATATACAATTTTGTATTTAAAGAAAAAATTTCACTAATTTGAGCAAAAATGAAAGGTCAAGTTGAATGACACCCCTAACACAATATTTTGAAATTCGATTACTCGTAAACGCTTCCATAGTGCAACTTGATTTTTTTATCAATGATAGACGCATTAAAGGTCAATCTTTCAGTGCCAGTCACAAGTCGCACTTTTGAGTTTTTTGGGAGAAAAAAAATAAAAACAAAAATCTTAATAAAAATGCATAACTCGGTAGCCAGAAGTGATCTTCAAAAAATAAAATATGGAAAATATGCGCCTAAAGGTCCTTCATCAAACCATATTAATCAAAAAAATATATATTGATTAAACACGCTTACAGAATTTATTGAGTCTTTTTTTTACGTCGAGGTCACGAAACATAAATTATTTTTTATAAAAAAAAGTATTTGAAATAGACACGTCGGTGTTTTACTCTTGCATTTAAAATATATTTTTTCATCGATGTATGCGATAAACAGCATAGGGAAATTTTTTGAGTGAAATAGAACACTGTGCGCTCTACAAAGCCACCGCACGACGCTAGGCGAATATATCTTTTCAAAGGTCGATGTGCATTCTTTTCAGCCGGGTGCTGTACACAATACACACCTGTAATCAGTCTTATATTCTCGTGCCTCGCTTCGAGCTGCCTCTGTCGCTCTTCAGCAGAGGTTGCGGGCGCGCCCGCCTCCGACTCCTCGATCTCTTCCGGACAGCTTTGTACAGCGGCCCTAAAGGATTATTATTATTAAATAATAATTATTATTATTATATAAGGTTCGGTAAAATCAACTACGGATATTTTGGGCATACGATCTACTGCTTATGTAAAGACGTTTGAACAGAAAAATAACTGTCATACTAAAACATTCTTTTTGTTTGTGTTTTGCTTTATAAAATATAGGAGTTTGCGTTTTGCGGAGACTCACCCATACAGTAGATGATTTTTTACTTTGAGTATGACAAATATTTTTTTGCTTAAGGGCGAATCAACTTTTACGAGGCCAATTTGAAAGAGGTTTCAAAAAAGTTTTAAAAAATATTATTTTGTCAAATTACTGATTATTAAATAACAGTGGCGTACGTATAATTAATTAAATTAATTTATTTTAATATCAACAGCGATATCAGAATGCTATTATGTGAGTTTTAACCACATTTTGTTGTTCATAGTCGGAAATTCTCTTGCGTTACGTTGTCTAGATTTTATCATAACATAGGAATAAAAATTTGAAAGCCCATTGAAATCGATATAGATATTTTCCGCAATTAAGGAGCTCATTATGAGAGGTTTTTTTAAACAAAATCCACATTATTACGGTAATAACTGGACTTTGCAAGTCCCCTGCGTTACTATAGTAATTTAAGGAGTCGTATTTTTCGAATATTTCTTCTTTTGTTTTGGATTCGGCTTAAACATTAAATATCTGACAGGGGAAAGTTAATACGATTATAACCCACCGAGTCATATCCATCAAAAACGATCCTGGTAAACAAAAAAACTAAAATATAGTTGAATTTTTTTCTATCGGGGACAAGGAAATTGGCCTCGTAAAAATTGATTCGCCCTTAAACGTCTTTACTTATATAAGTATCCGTAGTTGATTTTGAAAGACGTTATAGATTAATATAATGAGGTTTCATTTCATAATGCAGGTTAGTTTCGAGGCCGCACCTGACGGGCAGGACTATATGACGCGCTTCGCTTACGGCGGTCGCGTCAACTCACACTCGTGCGTATATTAAAAACCTTTTATGTTTTTATATATTAAGTAGGTACAAATACTTCTCGAGTATAAATCCCCGCAAAACTGACTTAGAAATACAACGCTTACCGAACATATAGCGCGGTGATTTTAAATTTTGCCCACGTAGCTTTGGCAAGCATACCTTATATTTTATTACCTAAACCCATCTTTCTTAGTGACTCTTCTGTAAGTTAGTACAATTACTTATAGTACGTTACCTGACGGAGTGTATCCACACGGCGATGTCCTTGGGTCGGTGGACGCGCAGCTCGAACATCTCGGGCTCGGCCGGCCCGCTGCAGATGAGGTACAGGCCACGCCCCTCCGCGCCCGCCTTCTCGCGCACGAGTAGCTTGCTGAGCGACACCACGCCCGTCTGTGTGGTTTCAATGGAATATTAAAAGTTGTGTGTGTGTGTGTTGTGTTGACGTTAACGTCCCCACTGCTGGGTCTCAGGTCTCTCTTTAGTCTAAGATAAGGATGAATAGTCCACTGTGGTCCAAATTTATTAAATTCACTTAAATAATCTAATTAAAAACTGACAACAAAGACCATCTTTATAATGACAGTGGAAGTTAGAAAATCCACCATCAGTAAAAACTTACCCCTTACTATTTAAATATTTACACAATGAATAACCTATTCAATGTTGCTGTCTTTGTCTGACACGTTGGAAAATCGATAGAGTTACAAAGACAGAAACATTGAATAGCTTATCTGTATTAGTTAAAGGGGGTTAGTCTATAATATGATAATAATAATATAATAATCTATGGACGCTTCACACTACGTCAATCTGGCCCCGTGATAAATATCCGAAGAACTTGTGTTACAGGTACCAGAAAACGGGAAGTATATTTAATAATTTTATACTATTCATATATTTAAGATTTTTATTACATTATACACATATTTAATACACATCCATAACCCAGGAACACAGAAAAACTTTTTGTTCCTTCGGCAGAATTCGAACCTGCGACCCCCGGCTTGAGCACCAAAGCGCTGAACCACTGAGCCACAAAGGTCGTTTACCACACCACAGAGGTCTATACAGAACAAAACACACGTACATTTACGTATACGCTGGTTTTACGTATACATTTACGTATCTAACGATCTTCGTGAAACATAATAAGAAAAAAAGTAAAAGTACCTTATTATCCGGCGTAAAAAAGGTGTACTTGTTGTTGTTGTCGTGAAGGAAGAAGAGAACATCAGAGAGCACTATCACCAGTAGCGTCTGCATCTTACTCCGGCCCTGCATTAGTGTTGCCACGCCTTCAAACCTTAAAAATATTATTTACGTGTGTAGAAAGCGTAATCTTAAAATAAGTAACATAAAAAATGTTATTCATTGCAAAGCTAGTTAACAAACAAAGATAAAAATTAATGCGTTTTGTCTCTGATTAAATGGAGTAGAAAGGCATTTGGGGCATGTTTCGCCGTCGCATTTATGCCGACAGATGGATCGCCATCTGCTGCAGTTGTAGTGTAGTTGCATGTACTAAGTATAACATTCCGTTTTAAATTTCGTAACTTTGTCCCGTTCGTTTGTAAGAGTTCTAAGGTTTGTTAAGTGAACTTACTTCAAACTCCTATTGCCCTGTAGTATGTCACTCTTCTTGAACTTACTGCCGCGAAAGTTCGCAAACGATTTGGCGTCTATCCGATGGTATATTTCCAACTTTCGGTCCTCTCTCTCCTTAGCTGCCACTTGATTATCCACATCGACTAGGATTTCCTAAAAGATATTTATTTATTTATTATTATGTAAAGAAAGATTACAATACTCTGACAATTTTAATGTCGGCGCTCAAGTAATCGAGCGGAAAATCAATGTAAAATAATTATGCGTGTTATATCTAAATAAGTAGTGGTACATCAATGCATTGTCAGGGAATCTAATTCATAAGCAGGTTTCCCGCTGTCTAAATCTCTTCGTAATATTTATTTGATTAAGACTGCAGTCTTAATGCCGTCATTATAATACAAATAAATTATGATAACACTCTACAATCTAGATGCATGTGAATTCGCTTGTAGTACAATTACGTTTATAGCGACTAGACTTGAATGTATACAATGCAGTAATAATGTTAAAAAAGAATAAAGACATATTTATTAACGTACTTTTACACCGCACAGCGCCTTCTGTAGCAGCTGTCGCTCTGACACGTCATCTCCGGCGGTTTTGAGCAGCGGCTCCAGTAGTAACGGGTATTTCGTCAGCCTCTGCGCCACGAATAGCACGCACTCTGGCACGCCCTGCAAATTTTTAATGAGAATTTAAAAAAACACTATGGTTTAGTAAAGGTGCCTTAGCGTATACTTATTTGTATACTTGAAACCACGAGAAAAAATATTTTTTATTAACAACGAACTTCTGTCAAAATGCGAAGCGCATAAAATCATTCTAAATTAAATCACGTTGATTTAATTTAGAATGATATAGTAAGTCGAAACTAATAAGCAATTTCACTTAGTCGATTTTTTTTTCTATTTGATTCAAACCCTGAATCAAACGTGGCTCAGAGTATAAACATTAATTTCCCCCGACTGTATAAACTATACCTTTTTCCTCAGAAGCGGGTTCTGTTGGCACTTGCGTATGAACCGTGCGAGGCGCGGCTCCCGCGTGCAGCACTCCTTGAACACCTCTACCGCGTCTCGGTGGCGGGAACAAAATTCACCTGGAAATACAGTCTCATGTAGGCGACTCCTAGCTAATGTGATTGAAATACTGAGCTTGTTATAATGTAGCATTACGATATTTTTAACACATAAAAAATGTGATTAGTTTAGTTTAGTTTATGCGTGAGTATGAGTTTTAAACTTATTGGTGTGTATGTAAATTTTAGATATTATACTTTAAACACAGTACCCTTTTCCAGCAATTTAATCCTTTCTTACAAAGGTTGCCTGGAAGAAATTGCTGTTTAGTAATAAGGCCGCCTTTGTGTACTTTCGTCTTGTTCTGTGTATACTTTATATTTGTATATGTGTGTGTAACAGCAGATTGTGCACAATAAAGCATATTTTCATTTTATGTGTATGAGAGAGTCGTTTATGTGTGAGACTGTCAGAAGGCCACCTTGCGCCGCTGGTAGCTGCTTGTGTGTGTGTGTGTGTGTGTGTGAGAGAGAGAGAGAGAGACAGAGCGAGAGAGTGAGGGAAATAGAAATATAGAATTAAAAAGGAACTGACCGTAGGCCGCCTTGAGCCGCTGGTGGTCGGGCGGGGCGAAGGCGTCGGCGAGTATGTCAGCGACGCTGGGCACGCGCGGCGCGGCGCGCTGGCGGGCGCGGAGGCGAGACAGCAGCGCCGCGTGCAGCGCCCACAGCTCGTCCAGGCGCGGGAACATGCGCGCCACCTGGGCGCTCGCCACGCCCGCGCGTGCCATGCCCGCCGCAAACATCTGGAAATAACGCCACGTTGTTAATCTACTAGCTGTTAAGACTGCGCCGTGCGAAAATGCCGAAAAAGGCACTCACCGTTAAGTTGATAAAATCAAAAGCATTCGTTCAATATATTTATAAAAAATACAGTTACAATGACTTAGAATATGTTAACAATTACTCCGTGGAAAAAACTGAAAATAATAAATATTTAAGCCTACAAAATTACGTAAAGTAAGTCGAAAACTGTAAAAACATAAGCTGCCGTTAAGTGATATTTTATATCATAACAGTCAAAATCTAACATAATTTTTTGATGAAACAAAACATGAAAGGGTATATTACAGTTTGTCCGTCTTAAATATTTAAATACTGTCAGACAATATAAGATACATATTTATCAATAAGTGCATTAAATTCCCCATACATTTTTACTATGGCGGCCGCGAGTCGATTTAAATACGCGTCGCACGGGCTCAGCAATTCAGTCGTCCCCGTGTGTCCAGAGCGGGTGCACGTCACTTTGCAGAGCGAACCATCGGCACGTCGTCTCGTAAACTCCGCGCCGCGGTAAAATGAGGTAATTCTTTTTTTGATAATTTTATATTTATTAGTAACTATTACTTCTATTATACGAGATGTTTTTTTCAATATTTTCTTATTGCAATGAAATGAGAAAACGTAAACAAAGATATTATAAAGCTCTCCAAAGCTCTCAGCAGCTCCAGATTCAAGAAAAAATGGATAAATAACGTGTATGTATAAAATAAAGTACTATTTACCAAATGTCTAAATAGGATTGCCAGTAATAGATTCCACGTAGAAAGCCTAGTTTTTACACGACTGCCCATATAAGGAGTGTAATGTGTTTAGACTACATGTACGTACGTATGCACGAAAAAAACATTTCGACACGGTTAGTACGATCTACACTAATGATATTAATACCACAGATTTATTTGTTCCTTCAACGATTTGATAAATTTTTAATACTATGTACTTACTAACCGTGAGGGTTGTCACAAATATCAAGATTTTTTTCCCGTGTGTAAGTATGTATGTGAGTATCATTATTTCAACATAGCTTCTAAATATGTATTCTTGTCTAGTTGTAGCATAACTATAGTTTGTATGAAACATCGTGGAAACGTTAAAGATGATACCACTATGCTACTACTAACAGCCCTAATACTGCTACATTAACAAATACTACAATATACCATATACTATAGTACATATAATTCTGTTTCAGGATTAAAAATCATGATTTCATAATCATGATTTAATAGCATTTTTTGATGATTCGCCATCTTCATAGATGGCGAATCATCAAAAAATGCTATTGAATGAAAATATACTACTTTGAAATGATATGGAAGAAGAATTAAAGAAGTTCTATTTTAATTGTATTCTTCCAGAACTAATTGTTTCAAGATTAGATAGACAGATGGGAATTAAGAAACCGGAGTTTATTCTAAAAGCAATCAATAACAGAAATACAAATGAAATCAAGTGTAAATTCGATGACAGAACTAGAGAAACAAAACCGAAACGAAAACAAAAATAACGTTGATACAATTATAACAAACTAACTTTATACTAGAAGGAAATAAAATTACTTTCGCAATACGCATTTCTGTGGTTTGAATTCAATAGGCGATCGGACTTTTTTTTTTAATTGTATAAATTAATAGTACTCTTAAATATTAGTAACTTCTCAGAAGAAACCCTATATCAAAATTCAATATTTTCAAAGATACAGTGATTTGTATATGTCACCGTAAAATTGTAAAATCCGTTAGATTGTAATATAACTAGTTAAATTGTAAAATGTTGATAGACTTCCGACGCGAATATGCTGCCTATAATTTAACACATTATTTTTCGTTAAATTGTAAATAGGTATATAGTTATGAATCTTTTGACATATTTTTACAATCTCGTTAGTTATTTTAAAATTTAACGGTAACATATATACAAAACTTCGCAAGTCTCGTGAAAACGCTCCATACTAAAGTCGGCCCACGAATGACGTCATTCATGGGTTGAAGTGTATGAAGTATGCGGCCGCAGGAACATATTTGTAAATATCTTCGATATTTGTGCGTTTAAGTTCATAGTTACCATAATTAGCAAAAAAAAAAACATTTTTTTTGGACTTTTTAGGTGTATTTAATTAATAAACTACACATTAAAATAATTTTTTTTTATATTTACTAATTAGTAATGCCTCAATATTTCTGAGTATATTAATGAAGCTAATTATTTTAGATGTAGTCCGATCCCCTATTATGGAAAACTTAACTGATGCCCGCTACTTTGTTCGCGTGGACTTTATGTCTTCGTCAGGTGTTCCAAATCTTCGATTTTTATACCTCAACTAGCGACCCGCCCCGGCTTCGCACGGGTACAATACTGATACTAATACTACAGAATGTCGCCCACTTCGCAACGGGCCGTGCAGCAGAAATCGTAATATTTTAATTTCGCTATAACTTCAAAACCAAACTTCCAATTTTAATCATTCAAAGACCAAATATTATCTACATAAACTGTACTTAGTGATGAAATAATTTATTTTGATAAGGATTAATAGCATGAGTAAAATAAACGCGTTTAAATGTAGTCCAAAAAAAATTCAAGATTTCTAAATAAGAAAATGGTTGTTGTGCCTCACACGACATAGATAGGTATAGTGTGTCGCGGACTTTTTTGTAGATTTTTATAAGATCTACAATTAATTAGAATATTATATGGTTCTATCTTTTATAGTTTAGGCAGCGTACGCAAAATAAGTAACTTTTCTGGTTGTTTTTTTTTACACCTTGTGTCCGAAAAACCCAAATATCTTACGGAACCCTATTTTTTTCCAAAATAAAATATAGCCTATGTTACTCGTAGGTAATGTAGCTTTCGAATGGTGAAAGAATTTTTGAAATCGGTCCAGTACTTTTTGAGCCTATGGCTCAAAACCACGAAGGTGGCGAATTTCAAGTTTGCAATTTCAGCATAAAATGTTAAAAGCAATAGCCAAATAAATAAGTATAAATGATTGGGTTGTTATTAAACTTAACATATTTAAAAGGGGCGCGCACAGATTTCACATTTTTTTAAATTACAGCGATTTTAAGGTAACCCGATAGCAAAAATCGTCATTTCGGGAACGTAACTAAATATTTATTTTTATATTTAATGTTTATAGAAAACAATAAAATATTATTATTTTTAATAGCATTTTACTATATTTTTTTAAATGCAAATGGAAATTTGGTGAATAGACATGGATATTTATAAAAATCATCAAATTGAAAATTAAAAAGTAGACAAGTTTCAAATTTCAAGCACAAAATTCAAAATATAACAAAATACAGATGACTTAAAAAGTAAAATTAGATATTACTATAATAATAACTTTATTATGTTTGTATGTGCATAATTACATGTTCAATAATATTTGAAATTAATATTAAAAGGCAAAAAAAGTAGAGTTCCCGAAAATGATGTCGTGTTCCCGGAACATTTCCACTAACACATCTTTGATTTTTTTTTGTCTCTTTTGAGTTTTTCTTAATGTTGCTGACTTTGTCTTCAATTTAGTGGATAATACTTCACCAAATCACAGTTGCTTGTGTACTTCACGAGGTACTGGAAGTGGTATATCTTTGACTTTACTATTGGGAGTCATCTGTACATTGTCCTTCTTCTTTTTCTGTCTTTTCCTTTCCCTTTATTTTTTATTCAATGCCTCAATATAACGTCTCATTTCTGTTATTATATTTTTTCGTTTTTTAATGTTCTGTATGCTTTTATTCGATCTTTTTTCACACTTTCTTCCGCGCTGTCTTCTCATCGAGTTTTGAGGAGACCCTGCTATCATCACGCCGTATCATCTTTATCTTGTCTCTATATTTCTTTGAAGCTTGTTTCAATTGTTTTCTTTACCTACGTAATTCCCGTTCTGTCTTATCTGCTGCTTTCTTTAGCTTATTTTCGGCTTTCTTTTTCTGGTAGTAATCCCTATCTTTAGCTCGTTTTATTTCTCTTTGTCTCCTCTGTCATTTTGTCTAAGAACTCCGCTTTCTTGCATTGGCCTTTTCCTTTGTTTTATATAAGCTGAACTATTTTTTAAAGTGTTTTTTCATCGAGAACGACTCATTATGTCCGGGAACGTTCCCTTAATGACGGTTCCCGAAATGACGTTTTTGAAATTTCGCGCCTACAATTCCGATTGTCGCCATCTTAGACATATTATTTCAAAGTTATTGTGAAGTAAACAATGATAGTTTTACAGAATACTCATTAACTATCTGTTATTTTAATATAATTTACTATTCCACCCATTCCCGTGATGACGTATAATTAAGGTACGGTAAAAAATACATGAACATAACAGTACTTACCACTTAAATTGATATTTATTTACGCACAAAACAAATAACACCCACCTTACAAGACTATTGCTCGCTACTAAAGCATACAACCGCCGCAAGTCGCGTTCAAGATTAAAAATGTTCACTACCTAATGCTACGTTCACGGATATGACGTTTGATTTCTCGGACAAACTTTTGACAAATGCCGTATTTAAAATTATTTTATTTTCTATATTTTGGCTAAGAATAATAATTGTTTAGGAAACAAACAAACTCTAATGAACATTGAGAATATAAAAAGTATGATTTTACTATTTGTAAACGTAAGTTGAAATTTGAAGTTTTTGTTTTGGACGCGTTCCCGAACTGATTTTTTACACATATTTCTTGTTATACTATTTAAAATTACTTATTTTTCAGATCATAAATTTTAGGTATAGATACATCTAATTGATCTCGATAGTATTGAACTCTTATTTACTGTTAATCATTCGTGTATTTTATTTTACGAGCTTCCAAACCGAATTTGCCACCTTCGTGGTTTTTAGCCCTATTCATTACAAACAAACAAACAAACAAACATACAAACAAAGTTTTCCTCTTTATAATATTATTAGTATAGATAAGAAATGCTCATCAGGCTGAACAACTTTTGCTAAGGTGTCATTTTTATATTTCTTACTAGCTGATGCCCGCGGCTCCGCCCGCGTAAGTGCAGTAACCTACGGGAACCGTATATGTCCCGCGATAAAAAGTAGCCTATGTCCTTTCTCGTGGTCTGCTTTATATCTGTGCCAAATTTCATGATAATCGGTTTGGTAGTTTTTACGTGAATCTGTAAATAAAGTATCCCACGGGAACCGTACATTTCCCCGCGATAAAAAGTAGCCTATGTCCTTTGTTAGGCTCTAGACTATCTGTGTTGTATTGATCAAAGTTATCTGTGTACCAAATTTCATTTTAATCGGTTCAGTAGTTTTGGCGTGAAATACGGACAAACATACACACTCATTCCCATTTATAACATTAGTATGGATAGTTTAGCTGGACCATTAGTTCTGCATCAGGTGTTCCATTTTCCAAGATCAATTATACCCTATTGTTGCCCAGCTGCATAACAAAAAAAGTTTCATTAGAATCCGTCCAGTATTTCTGAATTAGCATGTAAAAACAGACAGACAGACATACATTTTTTTACTGTTTTATTATATGTAATAGATATAGATAGATTACTTATTTTTAATTAACAAAATATATTGTGTTATCATGGAATACTCAAAAATGTAAAAACTATGAGTTGTGTCCTTTTTCGATCGGTCGTTCCATCAGAAACACACGCACACTAACTGCTGTGTGCGTTCACGCACACGTCTAGAGAAATAGCCAAACAGCGCCCGCGAGTTACGCACGGCGCAGTCTTAACGTAAATACAGTATACCAAAGGAATATGTACTGTACTTTTTCGGGATAAAAAATAGCCTGTATTTTAATCCAGAGCCTAAACTACTACCACACCAAATATCATCGCAATCCATTCAGTAGTTTTTGTGTGAAAGAGTAACAAACATCTATCCGTTCATCTATACATTCAAATCCTCACAAACTGTTACAATTATATTAGTAGAATTTAACATATAGGTCAAAATGTAACACGTTAAACAAAAATATTACAGAATAGGCAAGCGGACAGATTTTTTTTTATTGCATAAATGAATAGTACTCTTAAATATGAGTAACGTCGCAGAAGAAACCGTATATCAAAAGTCAATATTTTCAAAGGTACAGCGATTTTTATACAACATTTCGCGAGTTTTTATACCAAAAAAAATTTTTTTTCTTTTTTAAGAAATTGGTAAACAAAACCTACATCATTAGTTCACATCATATACAAAAACATTCATTATGGTAAGTATGAACTTAAACGCACAAATATCGGAGATATTTACAAATATATTCCTGCGGCCGTATGCTTTATACCTACTTAATACACTTTAATCCAATAGTGACGTCATTTGTGTGGCGATTTTAGTATGGAGCGTTTTTAGGAGGCTCGCGAAATTTTGTATAAAAATCGCTGTACCTTTGAAAATATTGACTTTTGATATACGGTTTCTTCTGAGAAGTTACTCATATTTAAGAGTAGTATTTATTTATGCAATAAAAAAAATTTGTCCGATTGCCTATTGATACAATGGTTGCTGTATTACTTATCAAATTCTACTTGGACGCTAAGGAATTTCATTTATGAATGTTTCATTCAACAAAATATCTACATAATATGAATCACTGAAACAATATAATAAAAGATTGTAAAAGAAAAACCTTAAAACATATTAATATGAAACAATATTTCAAATAAGAAGATTACATAAGCTGAACTTACCTTTTGCATCAGACGTATTGTTAGACAGTGGTGTTTTTCAGTCAGTATTAGCTCGTAGATGTGTTCTTGACGCTTGGTCTCCCTTTCGCCGAGAGATCTAGAATATACGATTACTAAGAATATTGTGTGAAAAATATAAACACATTATATTGTAATATTTTGATAATTCATTAATTACTTATAAAATGTGGATTTAATTATTATCAAATACATAAATTTTCTTTAAACTTAGAGATTTTTCCTAAGGTGGTTGGACCTAACGAATGCAAGGGGTATCGAAAACCGTCAATGGATGTTACCGATCCTTTTCCTGCCACCAGACGACACCTTGTGAAATTGAGGCCCGCTTAATTTCCATATTCATTTCATTCACATAATATATTTCCATGCTCTTACTTTGCCAGTCCTTTTGGCGCGCCAGCCGCCCAGGTGTCCGGCTCTGACGCGCCCAGCCCCAAGCTGATGGCCTCGTCGCCCAATTGGTCCGGGGTTATATACGCCTCTGGCCATTCGCTCGCCGCCGCGTCGTCCGATGCGCTGGAAATTATTTGCGAATACAGTTAATGCTTGTAAACATGTTTCGAAAGTGGAATGACTCGACTGGAAGTGAAATAAGTTACCAAGGGATTTATTATATGCCCAAGACACCTCATTTAGATTTTATCGACGAAATTGCTAAAATAAAAAATATTATGATGACCTCTGTGGTCCAGTGGTTGAAGCGCGTTGATGCTCAAGCCGGAGGTCGTTGATTCAAATCCCGTCAAAGAACAAAAATGTTTTCTGTTTGTAGGTCATCATCATTTTTATACATATATTGAGTATGTGTATAATATTATAATAAAAATCTTAAATATTATGACATGTATAGTATAAAAGTATTAAATACATTAACGTTGTCTAGTACCTGTAACACAAGTTCTTCGAGAACTTAGCACGGGACAAGATTGACGACAGACAAGAAGACAAGATCGTCCATTTACAGATATATTATTATTAGTACTAACAGCTTCATTATAGAAGTGCGTTTTATGTCACACACGTACGTCTTTCTACGCACGCATTAAAATTTAGTACTGGAATTTAAGTGTTATTTACTATAATAGTAAAGTAACAAATCGATATAATGAATAAATTAAAAATAAATTTCTACAGCGAATGCAATGAAATATAAAATGTTCATTTACGAACAATACTCACTTGCTTTGATCGTGTTTATGATCAGAACCGTCCCTGTCGTCGTATACGTGACCGGTGCTAAAAATAAAGTGCGCATATTAGCAACGCATTCATCGCATACATCCAAAAGCAAACTACTCAACACAGAATAATATTACAGATAAGTTACAGGTTAAAATGTATTGTTGATATGAACAATTGCTTAGGGCTGACCCAACATAAGGCGTGCGCATTCCTCGGGCGTGTGACCGATGCGGGCGCTGCGTACGCGACGCTCACGCAGCGCGTACGCAGCGCCCGCATCGCTCAATCGCTCACACGCGCCACTCAGACGCCCGAGGAACGCGCACACCTAATGTGGGGTCAGCCTTAGGGCCGATTATATTATCTTCTGATAAATGTCGGATAGCTTATTCGTAAGGTTTATCTCAGTCACTTTCAATAAAGATAAACTGGCAAAACTCCCGAATAACTTATCCAAAACTTATTACAAGATTGAAAATGCAGTCCTGAAGCAACTTTCGTTGGTACTTAAAGAACAATTTAAACATGTCAATTATACTTTAACCGTTTTATATATAATAATTATTTGAAATTTTCTTATATAGGTAAATAATTGTATTATTCTGTGTTATAAAAATAGTGTCAATACAAGACAGGGTCAAAACAATCGACGCCACAAGTGATAGAACAAGTTTGCACTTAGTATAACTTATTCGAAGTTTGAAATTGTCTGCAAAGCCTAAATAATAATAAAAAGCATTGATAGACGCCGACATTTTAAAAATCATGCATCCAATACTACTTAGTTTCACAAAATCAAAATCTGTGCTTTTACAAAATACTCTTGGAAAACTGATAGACTTCAGTAAGGTTTATTAACATATTCTAACAGACGATTTTTACGATTTTTCTAGGTAAGAACTTTTAAACATATGAAAAAGATGGCGCTTACAATTCTATTTTGTATTATAATAGGTACGATCTGTGAACTCGTTATTAATAAAAATATTCCTTACAATCTTTACTTATAAACATTTAATACTTATTATTTTTGCATGTAAGAATTTATCTACTTGAATATTAATTGGTCTTAAGCGCCATCTTGTATTTACACAATAAAACAGTGCACGAGTTAAAAATTTGACGCAATGTTTTTACTAATAAAATGTTTTACTTATTTATGATCCTGGGTATATTATTTATTACATATCGTATTCGTTTTAGCATTCCAATACGAAACAAATTTACGTATTTGTTCTGCATTTAATAGTATAAAAAATAAACATACTTACACAAAATGACATCGTAAAGAAAACCACAAAATACAGAAACATAGGATAGTATCCAACTGTAAGGACTACAACAACATCGTTTCCAAATCCAAACTACCTCAAAGGATAGAAAGATACACAAGTAAGGCGTTGTGGATGATACGAGTACTTTCTAGAAGATTCTGTCAAGATGTCGTGGCGGCCGACGCATTGCACGATGTAAGAGGAACTTTAGAGGTACTATTTCTCGTTTCACTTTAGCAAGAAACAGAGGGGGCGTGGTAAAATCCCATTAAACAAATAAATGTAAGGGAATATTCACGCGATTTAGCGCTCAAAACCTGTCAATCCGATATACATTTTATAGATTTCCAACTTCATTATCGTATTATATTGTTACTTTGTCTAAGCTGTTTCTAATAATTACTTACTGTTTCTTTATTTAATTGATATTACCTCTAAAGTTATAAACCTATGTACAAAACCAAAATAATATAAACCAAATATAATCCTATCGAACTCTGCGCCGCTACATACAGGACGAGACGATGGGATGGGCTATGAGTTAGAAAGAGATATACACATTTTAACGAATTTTTATCGCATTTTATAAATTATTTTCTCGGTTATACTTACTTGAAATGATGAGTAGGTAAGTCACAACGTTTATTGGTCTTATTGGATAATTTTCGTTAAAATTTTCAATACCTTTTGGAAGGTACACATTTTCTTATTTTGTCATTTTCATAGGATATAAAACAGACCCTATAATATGTAACGCTAGTATTAAAAAAACATAATATTATGTATTCTTTTGAACGAGAGTTTATTAGTAATTGTTTTTTTTTTTTTTTTATAGTTGTCTCATTTAAAATTGCCAATAGGTTTGCGATAAAAATTAGTCAAAACGAGCGTCTCAGAGATGTAGGCGGCAGGCAGACTTACTGCACGCCGAGCTTGGTCGCCACGCGTCGCCACGGCGAGTAGCATCCCGACGACTGCTTCTTGCTGGGGCCAACCAAAACACTTACATCCCGTGCGCATAAAATGGCCGCCAAACAAGATGGCCGACACAGAGTGATGTAACGCGGTTTCAATTTTGATTCAAAATATACTTTGTTATTTCAAGTTTCTAGGTTAGTAGAATTAAAAAATAAGTTTATTTTTAGATAAGACAAACACCAATTCAGTTACAAGTAATTTTTATTCTTCCCAATTTTCACCTAAGGACCAATTCTGTACTTGGAGAATGGAAATTTACAATCGAAAAAAAAAGTGAAGTGTGAACCAAACATAACAAAGAGTAAAGAAAAGCCATAAAGAAAATAAAACCAGCAATGACACGTCGAAGTGGTAGGAATAGAGAATCACGGTCACATACTTGTGTATCTTCATTAACAACTAAACTAACCTTAAACGCCGACAGATAAAAAATATGCCAACCGCAATCTAGCGTATACAAGTTTTGCTCCTGGACGACAGGCGTGGCCTATAAAATCTTCACATTATGTCACGCAAATAAAGTTAAAACGCATCAAACAGCAAAATGGCCGCACGTTAGCCACAATCATTGCAATGAAAAAATAAAGCGGCAAACCATACGCTATACAAACGATGTTCAGGCTGTCATGTTCCAAAATTGAAATATAAATTATTGATTATATACAACATGATTGCAATTTTTATTTTTTATTTTTTTCATTTTACTGACCTGGTTGAATTCTGCGACTGTCCGGAAACAGAACTCCTTTTGCTGGCTTTCCCGCTACCCGAGCTTAAAGATTTTCCTACAGATGTCTGTAAAAGTTAAACCAATATGAAATTCTAATGTAGGATGTAGCAAACATTACATAACAAGAACCAAAGTGGGCTTGATGTTTAAACTCTTTATAAATGTAACACGTACACAGTATTTAAGACCTTAGGCAGCTGCAAAAGGACTTTTCACCTCAGTGTACAAAGTAAGGAAAAATTAGGTAAATAAACTAACCTTTGAAGATTTTGGTTTATTGCATTCTACGATGTGGTCCTTGCAAATGTTTTGGTGCACCGTCATCGTACAATCTGTAAACAGAAGATTAGTTATTTATGTTACGAAATTTTAAGTGAGTGAGCCAGGATTACGAGTAGATAAAAATAATTACAAAAAAAATAATATATATAGTGAGGCTAAGTTAAAGCGCTAATGCATCTGAATAATTATTTTAAGAAGTACAGAAACTAAACGGAAAGAACAAAAAAAGGAGTCCACATTTGCGGCCTTAGCTTATCATTAAACAAGAGCATGTCAGGCAGTGGCGTAGCTAGGTGGACAAGGGCCCCGGTGCATAAGGGAATAATCGGGCCCTAATGCCCCTCATCCCCTCTTTCCGCGTAGCTTGAACTTATATTGATCTTTAAAATTAGTCATAGGAATAAGAATGGGAAACAGTGTGTTAAACTTATGCCTAGTAGGTTAAATCCATACGTCGTCTCTATGAGGGGTAGAATCTCTATGTGTTAAATGGAGGAAAATGGGAATAAATAAACAACGACGCACATACATGACAATATAGAATATTTATTATACAGATAACTGATGAGATCAATAAAGGGAAAAACGATTTTTAATAAAATTCCCCGTCCAGTTCACAATCTTTAATTCATGAGTTCTTGGACGCTATATCTCGATAGTGTGGTAATAAAATATGTTAAAATCCGAAGAGCCTTACGATTCCGCACATAGGGGGCAATTTACCTTACTAATATCGCTGCTGAACAAAGGGAGTTGATTTTAGAGTTAAGTGTACATATTATCTGTACATTTGTATGTTGATAGTTGATACCAAAAATAAAGTTTGTTACTAAATAATAAAGTTTTTACTTTTTTCTTTAAACTTTTCATATTTACCTATCTTTTATCTAAATTTATCTATAATAAACAGATTTATCTCTTTCTGTTTTTTCATATTTAAAGACGTTTTGAACACAATAAAAATGTTCTAATGTAACCCATTTTTAGAATTCCATAGTCGGGGAGAGTTGTGACAACGTTATTTCGCGCCAGGTTTTTGTGAGGCCGTGTTACAACTTTTACGTAAAATAGAGCTCTGCAAAGTTTTTTGACATAAAGCTATGGAAAACGAAACGTAAATGTCACAGAAACGTTAACATGGCCGAATTCATATACAATTTTCGAAATCTTATAATTTTGAAAACTTGCGAAATTACTGCGACAATAAAAGAACTTTAAGCGGTAAAATTACCATGAATCAATGAATAGTACAAATGTGGGATATTATTCTAAAGTTTAGCCCTTTATTGTTCGTAGAAGTCTATACTTTTTATTTGGTCTGAGATAGTAGCTCATTCTTCAATTTGAACTTGAGTTTAGAAAAACGTTTTTTACTTTTGTCGATCAAGTTAAAAGTTTGAGAGTTATTATAGATTATACGAATACCATTGTGCCCTCTTTTTAATATTATATATCTATGCGTTGTGCTGCAACCTGTATCCTGTATCATACATGTTTTGTCGTCGGATTTTTTTTTGCGAAACTGAGTTCTAGCAGAATATGGTGCCAGATGGATGAATGTGCGGAATAGAAATAGTAGCATTTGCATTAATGGCGATACTTGATGAAAGATGAAATAAGGCTGGTGCTGGTAGTAGGGAAAACGAATTGCAACGGTCATTGACACACCTAGTCGACCTAGCGTCAACTATTATAGACTATAGTGCATCCAGACCCCAGAAAGTTGAAAACATCGCAATGAATATCATAAATGAGAACTGATGCAAAGCAAGAGGGAATGAAAACTTGATGAAAAAGATAATATGGGTGGAGTATGGAATTGTCGAATTGATCTCACGACCGTCAAGCACGTGAGCTTATCGCTGATCCAATGTGCTACGGGCGGGCGTACTCATCCCAACTATCAAATACCAAATAACTGAAATAACGATAACAAACAGCACATGCTCATCGAGGACGCTTAGCGCACGTGTTGAAAATCTTAAATCTGAAGTCTTGTAATTGTTAGTGTTTATTTTAACAACATAAAAAAAAAGAAAAAAATTCGAGCCTCGAGTCTCGAGCCTGCTCACAAGTTTTTTTTTTTCCTTTTTTCTTATATGCTCCTCTCTTTTCAAAGCCGAGGCTAGAGGGGCTTGAGCTCCGGGGCCCTGGTGCACTGCACCACCTAGCCCTACGATAGCTACGCCACTGATGTCAGGACATGTCTAAGGAGGGTTCCGTAACTATAAACGCGTAATATGCTTTTTTTTAGTTACTCCAAAAGTTACTGTCCGATTTGGTTCACAATAATTTTCCTAAAGTTTTTAGCATGATCTATCAGCATGGAAATATGCAACTTTCTATATCCTATAGTTTAAAAATGCTAGGGGGGGACCAACTTACGAACTACTTTGGAGGCCGATTACTCGAAAATGGTCAACTTTATAAAAAAAGTGACGTATGAAACCTTGCCTTTATTTTAAAAGACCTATTCTACGATACCCCACACGATGGGGTAGAGTGAAAAATTTTTTTATCCCCACTTCACATGTATGGAGAGCCACCCCTAAAATATAAAATTATTATTTTTTTATGATCCCGAAACCGTGATCTATACACAATCTATAACTGCACCAAATTTCATTAATTTATATTCATAATTACAGGAGCTAGAGGCGCGGACAGACAGACAGACGGACCGAGCGAAACTATAAGGGTTCCTTAAGTGTTACGGAACCCTAAAAAAAGTCACACATCAAAAGTCTCAATCAAAAGCGGGACTCAAAAATCTTGCCAACTTTGAGTGAATGTAAAATCATACCTACTTGGTACTTTTGAATAAAACAAAAACTAGTGAGCTTTATTGTTTTTCAAATGATTTCACATAGCTAGTAACATTTCTAATAAGCGGCCATCCACGTGCGTCAGTCACGCTTTTTAGTATGCCTTTACCTGTACAAGTATCCCTGTACCTGTACTTAACATGAACTTGTCACATTTAGTATGACCGCCCCCAGCCCTCCCCATGCGCTGTGACGTAATGTGGCTGGCCCCTTAGGGGGTGAAACTCACTCTCGCAGTAGAGCGCGGGCTTGTCGTCAAGGTCGCGCGCGCACCAGTCGCACAGCCCGCCGCCGCCCGCCGCCGCCCACGCGTGCGCCGCCTTACGCGCCTTGTCCTACACACCACAACCGTTTGTATAGAGACTGCTTAGTGTGAGTTTTTTTCTATACGCATTCGACCGTGAACGCGTTTGGCGTTTACTGGGAATTTGTATGTGATTTGTACAGCGCCATCTAGTTGTCGCGTGTACCAGTGGCGAAGGCTCCTTCTCCTTCATAGGGAAGCCGGAGCCTGTATTATAATAGGTAGGGATTTATATGAAGGTTTGCAAAAGGTAAGTGACAAGGGAAGCCGATAGGAATGGAGTTATAGGAATCCTACGCCACTGGCGTGTACAACTAGGTCAAATCACATACAAATTTCTAGTAAACGCCAACCGCGCTCACGATCGAATGCGAATAGAAAAACTCACACCACTCAAAACCACGAGAGTAAATATAATATTCTACTAGTTTCTTCCCGCCGCTCTCCCGCGTAATTTATACCATCGGGTTAATGTACTTTTTCGGGCCAAAAAGCAGCCTACGTTTTAGGTTGTATGTATTTAATCCAGAGCCTAAACTACCATCGAAAGCCTTTCAGTAGATTTTACGTGAAGGAGTAACAAACATCCATCCATCCATACTTTCACATTTATAATAGTAGTAGGTTAAGCAATGAACTTCTATCTAAATGCGTAGCGCAAAAAAACATCCTGTATTCGAAACTAAATTATAATAATCAGTGTCTGACACATGAATCGTAAACATTTACTAGGGTCCGCGCAATTTTAAAGTAAATTAAAAAGTTTTAATTATCCCAGTTATCGATCAACAATTGAAACTGTTTTCACCCGACTCCGGCAAAGTCCAAAGGAAGGGCAGTGTATGTATGTATGTAAGTATGAGGTGTCAATAGATTCGTAATAATAGCCAGAGTAAAATAGGCCTTATGAATTACGTAGACGGGGTTAAAGTATTTTATAACAATTGTAGTTCATTGTTTTAAACATTTACGGATTTTGTCGCGGTGCACTTTGCTTTTTTTCGACGTTTCGGCTACTTTCCAGCAGCCGTGGTCACGGGAGGACTGAGGTGTCAGTTGTCCTTTTTGTTGAGGTTGTTCAAACTACCCGAAGATTCTTCAATTATTATTTGTGTTCCGATCCATGCAAAACTGATGAAATGGAAAGTAGGCGAAACGTCAGGAAAAAGAAGTGCACCGTGACAAAATCCTTAAGTGTTTAAAACAATGAACAATATTCGCGTAAGCATAAGAAATCAAAATTGTAGTTATTTATATTTGTCCATATTTTTAATTTCTACATGTTGGGTCACCTTACTTGACCTTAAACAACGAGTTTCCTTAATGCGAAAACATACTGTTTAAGCCAACGGACTTTAGCAGTTTCCTATTGATTTTGTTTACCCATGGCTATACGAAATGCCAAGTAAATTGCCAATTTTTTTAATTAAAAATAACTCTACTACAAGCTTTTAATGTACATATTTAAACTTTTATATAATTTTAGTGTACATGATTTGGGTGTAAATGCTTACCTTTTTCTTTCTAAAGAATAGGCTGCCTCTCTTCCGTCGTTTTTCTGCATGATGATCATACGCAGCCCTGTCAAGCAAAATAAGAACTTAAATTTAAGATATTAAAGAACATTTTCTTAATTAGTTAAATTCGTGCAGAAACGTCAAAGCATAAAAACAAAACACAATAAGCGAAGCATTTTGCGTTCAATCCATGCCTAAAGTCAACAAGAAACATTTTTTATAAAAGTTCAAAATGTAAAAATAAGTCTATTGTATATTATATATTTATTTTATTTTTATTTTTTATTTTTTTATTAATTAATTATATTTTTATAAATTTATCAATTATTTATTAAGAATAGAAATCCCTGACTTTTATGGTTTAAAGGGCAAAATATAGTTTTAAAGACATTTGTTACTGTCATTTAGGATAAAATATGAGCAAGGTAATTTTAACTCTAAAATATAATTTTTGTAAGATTCGGTATATTTATTAACACCTAAAGTCACATTGGCTAATGTTTCCCCATATTTAATTTTTTTTAAATGTAATGAACCAGGAAACGAAATAACGGATCGCCTGATGGTAAGCCTATTACCGCCGCCTATGGACAACTGCAACAACAGAGGAATTACACTTGTAACTCCTCTAGTGTTGCGACTTGCTTTCCTGGTCCTTAAAATCCCCAATCCCCCCTTGGGCCTCCGGTAACCTTTACTCACGGCGAAACACAATGCCTTATTTCACGCCGGTTCTCTGTAAGGTCGTGGTGTATATCCCGTCGAGCCGGCCCATTCATGACGACGCGTTATTAATTTTTAAGCGTTTATCCCACAGTTGTGGGAGAGCCATGCTTGTACCATTTCCCCCCAAATGTGAGATATGGCCCTTATATTGAACTTACTGCTCCAAAAAGGCCAGTCGATGCAGGCCGAGGTCCTGCGCGTTGTTGCGGCGCGGCGGCGGCGCCACCGTCGTCGACTCCTCGTCGCTCGTCTCGCTCGCTCCGCCCGACAGACTGAGCGGGACGTACAGTGTGCGGGTGACGTCGAAAGTATTACGTTGTAATTGTAATTAATAATAAGCCATCGCGGTACGTCTGGCATATAACAGTAGAATATTTTATCGACATTAAAAAATGAGGTTATTTATTCGACCTTCGGTTTTTTTGTATGTTCGACGATTATTCCGCCGTTTTTCAAAATTATTTTTTCGTTGTAAAGGCTTTACCTCTAATTTGGCTGTTTGTTTTAATTTTATGAGCCAACACAAGAATACTGGCATTTGAGAAACATAATAAATTTAAGAAATCGAGCATACCATGGCACCGCGCCATGGTATGCTAATGTATTTTAGTGGCAAGTGACGCTAATATTGACTTTAAATGAAAATGAGCGTCAAATAGTTATTTTAAAAGGAATTAGTTTAATAATACTTTCGGCGTCTAGCTATCGGTCAATTGACAGCTTCATTGTGCTAAACTATGGAGTGTAGAGTTAAAGTACAATTTTTCTATTTGAAAATTCTCTTTTGATATATCCTCTACAGTCCATGTGCAAACAACAAATAAAGCACACGATCGTACGCCACGGGCGTGCGAAGCGAACAGTGCAAACGAAATATAAATCCAACATGCAGAGTAAAAATATAATAAAAAAACACAAACTTTTTAAATTCATATTTCAACAGTTAGATGTGATCTAAATCATGCATCTCACGGCAAATTTACTTCTACTAGCAGAAAATTTCCTTTCGTATTTTCTTAGTTATAAAAAATCCACTGAGTCAGTAAAGTTACCGAAAGTTTTTAAAATAGTATCATAGAATTGGTAAAATATCTTAAAATAGAGTATAGAGTGTGAGCGTTTAAAAAAGAATTCATGAACTAATGATTTAATGCATTTTTTAAACATTATTTAGATGCCAGAGCATCTAAATAATAATATTGGTTTAATATTATTTAGATGCCAGTAGCTTACTCGTTTGTGTGTACGCCGTATGCGCTAGGAGCGTGTACCAGGCGTACACGTCCGCTTGTTACAGCGTGAACGTGTTTATATTATGTTTGTGTTTACAAACGCGTACAAGCCTTGTACGAGCGTCTGTGTATTAGTAATTGCGTATACGCATATGACCATGTAAGTTTACGTATACGCCTGTGTGTATGCCGTATACGTATTAGCGTGTCCGTTCCCTTGTTACAACATGAACGTGTTTATGTGTTTGCGTTTATAGACGCGTAAAAGCCTGTACGAGCGTCTTTATAAATATTTGCGTATACGCATATGAACGTATAAGTTTACGAATACGTATGTGTATGTATTAGGAAGTACGTACGCGTTAGGCGGCGGCGGCGGCTGCGGCGTGACGGCGGCGACGATGCTCGGCGTGGACACGGACTTCTGTAGCGGCAGTCGCGCCGCCAGCCGCGCCCCGCCCGCACCGGCGGTTGCTGCCGCGCGTAACGCCGCGCCTACTTTCTCGAACTCCTTCTGTTGAAACATATTTAATTGAATTTCGTTTATTAACAACGTTTATTGGACGTCAATGGTCTAATCGACCACTAGGGATCCCGGTTTTAGATAAAGTAGTACTCTACTTGTGACAATTGTTGTATTGTTGTATTTGATTTCATTTGGTCGCAAAATCGGCGGAAAACAGCCAATTTACGTCAAATTTATAAATATACTCTACCATTAGGTTGCAGGCTACGGCGGTTCTACCTGTACTTGACTTTAGACATATTTATAAATCAGTCAGTAATCGTAAATAAAAATCGGTTCAGCGGTTAAAGCGTGAAGAGGTCACAGACAGACAGACACACTTTCGCATTTATAATATTAGTATAGATTGGTAATTGGTAGATAGGTTATTGAAACGGGCCGTTAGAGTTATTTCGGCTATATGAGATTATAAGTCGTAGTCCAGTTTATTAGCTACTCACGGCGAGGTCGCTATCGTTGAGCGAGTGTGTGGAGTGTCTCACGGGGCGTGGCACCTCCCCCTCCGACTCCATCGACGACAGCGACGCGCTGTGGCCGTTGAGGGCGCTGAAATTTATGATAATGTTTCATGATTATGTTTATTAGAATGATTTCAAAACTAAGAATGTTTTATGGCGTACATTTGACAGAACAAATCTTCACATAAGAAAAAGTTACGCCATCTTGATTTTACAATACCTCAATTAATGTCAAAATGGCCCCCAAATAACCCCATTTAAGAGGGGGCAGTTTTTGTCTCGACATGCCTCATACATGACATAAACGTCTATGGTTTATTATACAACCCGCACGAGTTAACTGTTCGCCTCGCGTCATAGAATTTTCACAAAAATAGTCCGAAAATACTGGTATAATATGTTATTAGTTTTATATGTACATAATGAAAGTTATACAGCCACTTATAACTCCTCTAGTGAAGCGGGTGGACTAATCGCTTCGAGTCGATGTCGTTAGTCTTTTTTTTTTTCATGTAATGAACCAGGAAACAAGCAGACGGATCGCCCGATGGTAAGCGATTACCACCGCCCATGGACACCAGCAATACCAGAGGAGTTACACTTGTAACTACTCTGGTGTTTCCACTTGCGTTCCTGGTCCTTAAAATCCCCAATCCCCCATGGGCCTCCAGTAACCTCACTCACTCGGAGAAACACGACGCAAGCGTTATTTCACGCCGGTTTTCTGTGAGGTCGTGGTATTTATCCGGTCGAGCCGGCCCATTCGTGCCGAAGCGTGGCTCTCCCACAGTAGTCTGGCCGTGAGTAGTTCGTACAATTTAGGATGCAATACCTGCGCAGCTTCTGCGTGTCGTGCAGCCTGGGGCCGGGCTCGAGCGCCGCCCACGAGCTGCGCCGGCCCTCGTCGCGCCGGTCCCAGATACCCCACTGTCGGGACTCGCCTGAAAGTTTACAATTCATTATTGTCCGATTTTGCTCAAAATTATCTTAAAGAGTATTTATCAGGACTTAGTCACAAGTTCTCTCATAGGTTAGAAATGATTGAGGAAATACCAACTTTCAACAACTTTGTAGGCCAAATTATTATTATTGACTTTATAAAAATTCACGCAACCTCACCTACGAAAGACGTAAAGTCGACAGTGCTACGAGACGCGAGAGGTAAAAAGGATTTTTTTAAATCCTACATACCACTATGTAGACCATATGACATACGGTCTACAATCTACATCTTGGTATGTTGAGAGAGCCATATCAATACAATTTTTGATCCCCTTTTTTACCCTCTTGGGGTTGAATTTTGAAAAATCCTTAGTGGATGCCTACGTCCTATGAGAAATACGTGAGCAATATTACAAACTACTAACTAGCCTTTTAGGTTTGGGCTGTGCGTTGATACATCAGTCAATCAGCTTTGCCTTTCATCTATATTCTATATACCTATGTACAATGCGGCCGATGTATCTTGGCGAGTCTGAACTTCGCGCAGAAGGTTGCGCAATAACTGTTTCGAAGTGTTTTCGTATTTATTTTATTTGTACTAATTGGTCAACTGTATTAGGGAAATTTTATTAGTACATAGGTATATAAAAATAATACAATAACAGTTTTCTTCACGAGTTGTACATGCGCTAAAGTTCGCAGAGCCTATGTTCAGACCCGTCAAGATACAGCGGCCGTAGTGTATATAGAATATAGATATATTGCAGAAGTTAGAAAGGCGGATAGAACGACGGATGAAAAGAGCGAAAATATAAGGGTAGTACTACGGTACCCTTAAAAGTAGGTCTATAATGTACGGTCGAGGTCAGATCCGGTGTACCACTTTTCGACCTTATTGCAAAGTAATAAGGTCGAAAAGTGGTACACCAGATCTGACCTCGACCGTACATGAGATTACAGGGTATTTCAGATTAAGAAATAATTATTATGTGTTTTAAAAATCTGAAACGCACTTATAGCTTCTATCGTGTTGCGTTTACGCCGCTGTTAAATGTTCCTGCTGCGGGCCTAGCAGAAACATTTAACAGCGACGTATCAAAATCATGACATCACCCATTGAAATTCGTAAGGGTGCTGTCATGATTTTGACAGATTTTCATACAATGTTCCTGTTAGGTCCACTGTTTCATAACATACTATGTACACATACCACTTCCCTTCCTACTCTGCGGGTAGAAGTCGAGATGCGTCGGCGACGCGCAGTCCTGCTCGACCACGCCATCCTTGCACAGCGACGGACAAGATGTGCTCAGTCTGCTTGTGCCGGTAGCCTACGAAATTAATAGTCAATACATTATTTACTATAAGTTAATTAAGAAAATTTGCCTTGGTTTGGCTGTCGTCTAGAAGGTTGTGGGTTTGATGCCCGCATTGGAACAACAAAAAAGGTTATTTCCAAGTTTGGTTAGGACAATGCAGTCTGATCACCTGAACTGATAAGAAAGATGATCCATGCGTCGGATGGGCATGTAAAAAGTCGGACCTGCGCCTGATCTCTCGTCAGTTGTGTCGGTTAACCGTTCCACTGAGTTATGAGAGTAAAGGAAGAGAGAGTGCCCTTGTGTACCTACTGCGCACACACTGCGTATCTGGCCTGGTTTCAATGAAACCGGCCACCGTCACCGAAAATGGGTGTGAGGTCCTACTCTAACTTTGCTAAAGATCATCACATGATCAAATGCATAGTTTACGGTTCTATAAAGGACATATTATGGACAGACAGACATTCATTTTCATATAATAGAAGCAAAACCGTGTCTATGACGGAACAACGCCACCAACACTCAATTTTTCCTGTTTTACTACGAGGGTAATACACTGTATAATATCTCTCTCTGTCACTCCGTATACTTTACCAAAAATGGTAGCGGCGCCGTTCTGTACGAATGCTAGCATCCGCCGCAGGCTCCGCTCAGACTGTGCGGCATCCCGCTTATCGTCTAGCTCTCTCCCTCTCTCTTTTACTCCCTATGCCTTACCAGGAACGGTAGCGGCGCCGCTCTCATGCGCTGCACGGCCGCGTGTAACCGTCGCAGCTGCTGCAGACTGTCGTCCAGCACGCCTGGACTGTGCGGCGTCACGCTTATCGTCGGCACCTGCAACATCATTATCAACATCATTATAATCATCAACATTTATAATCAACCATCATGACAGCACCTTGGGAGACCGCGATTTTCTCGGAGTTCTAGTACCTAGATCCTAGTAGAGAAAAAAAGATGCCTATCGCCATCTTATTAATTAATCACAAAAATATTTCTGGCAAATAAACCGGGACTCGAACCCGAGACATCAAAATTCGAAGTTTTGAGTTTGCGAGTTTCGAAAATTTGCGGCATTATCGGCTGTACCTTTTGATTGCGTTGGCTTAAAAGTTTGATTTTTTCACAGCTTCAAGGGACCGTAGACCTTAGTATTTGAAATAAATTCCAGTTTGATACGCGTTCCTGAGAAAAAGGGTCTTGACAAACATTCGGGCGGACAACAAAGTGATCTATAAGGATTTCGTTTTTCCTTTCGAGGTACGGAACCCTAAAAATATTTTAAATTAATTGGATTCGAATAGAGTATAAATAGTATAATAAACAACATCAAGGCGTCTAATTGATTGAATAACGTAGGCTCTATCAAGGTCAAGTTAGGTTAGGAATTATATCATCATCCTGAATCGGTCCATAGTTAAACTTAAACCTCGGCACAACAATTCATTTATAAACACTTGTTGTGAGCTACATTTATCGCAAGCGTTTTCTACTCTTAACAAAGGATTAAGCTTCGTTAGGATAGAGGATAAGGATACATAGGACAAAAGACAAGCGCAAGCACAACATTCTACAAGACGGTAGAGACAAGGAGGACAATTCCCTTTCTTTCAATCCAATTCATCGCACTGAATATTATGATTACTTACATTATCAAAAAACTTTGTGAGTAAGAATATCTACCACTGATCCTAAATAGGTGAGCTACCATATATCTTTACGTACATTTGGTGGAGCTAACAATGGTGTCCTGATAAATGAATGAAGTAAGCGCATTTGGTATTCACCGGTAGCTTTCCCAGTTTAAAGTATGCTATAATATGAGGCTCACTTTCTGTTATACTTTGTTCCGTTCCAATATTTAAAGATAAACGAAAAGATTCCGGATCATATCTGAACCTCAATTCTCGCAGACTTTCATTTTACTTTTATTGTATTACTAGCTTTTGCCCGCGACTTCATCCGCGTGGAACAATACTTTGGGATATCGCTGAAATTTACCCGCGACTTTATTTATGACTAACGAAAGCGGAATCCTATTTTTTTAAACGGAACCCTAAAATAAAAGTAGCCTATGTTAGACCCTATAATATCAGCTATCTGCTAGTGAAAGTCCCGTGAAAATCGGTCCAGCCGTTTCAGAGATTAGTCGGAACAAACAGACAGACAGACCGACTGACAGATAGACAGACGGACAGACAAAAGTTAAAAAAAAATGTATTTTATTGTAAGTACCGAATATACTTTCAGATTCATTATGTAAAAAGCTGTTAATTTGAAGTTACAAACAGACACTTAAATTATATTTAACTGTATAGATGTATAGATATTATAATGTATTATATTTTAAGATATTATCAATTTGATGTTTATAAAATAACTAAACTAAACTAAACTAAACATTAACCCGCACGCGCACCCCCACGCCCACTTCGCAACGGGGCCGTGCAGCAGAAATCGTAATATTTTAATTTCGCCATAACTTCAAAACCAAACGTCCAATGTTAATCATTCAAAGACCAAATATTATCTACATAAATTGTACTTAGTGATGAAATAATTTATTTTGATAAGGATTAATAACATGAGTAAAATAAACGCGTTTAAATGTAGTCCAAAAAAAATTCAAGATTTCTAAATAAAAAAATGGTTGTTGTGCCTCACTCGATATAGATAGGTATAGTGTGTCGCGGACTTTTTTGTAGATATTTATAAGATCTACAATTAATTAGAACATTTTATGGTTCTATCTTTTATAGTTTAGGCAGCGTACGCAAAATAAGTAACTTTTCTGGTTGATTTTTTACACCTTGTGTCCGAAAAACCCAAATATCTTACGGAACCCTATTTTTTTCCAAAATAAAATTTAGTCTATGTTACTCGTGGATAATGTAGCTTTCGAATGGTGATAGAATTTTTGAAATCGGTCCAGTACTTTTTGAGCCTATTCATTACAAACAAACAAACAAACAAACATACAAACAAAGTTTTCCTCTTTATAATATTAGTGTAGATAAGTGAAGCGACATCTATACTAATATAATAAAGAGGAAAAGTTTGTTTGTTTTGAAACTACAGGACCGATTTTGATGAAATTTGGCACAGATGTAGAGTAGACCACGGGTAAGGACTAGGGAATGTTATTATTCGACAAATTTTACTATTCGAATAATTCGAATAATGGCTAAACACTATTCGAATAAATTCGAATAATTCGAATAATACGAATATTGGTAATAAACTTTAAATACAAGTAATATAATGCGTTTATATATACCTGCATATTTAGTAATATTAAAATGTCAAGTGTTTCACAAATTACTCTAAAAAAATCAACGTTTTTAACAAAAAAAAAATCTTATTTCAAGTTTAACTTCATAAGTTATTAAGTTTCCAACTTAAAATACTAAATTGCAATAACTTTTTAAAACTATTAACACTTGAACGGTTTAGGTCTGGAGCAGACCATAGATTTGGTTGCCAACTAAGTGGTTTCTGATAAAAATTAAGGAAAAAATCGTCTAGGGCAGAGAATTTTTGGGGTTTGTTTTAGAGGTTCGTATTTTCTGGTTTTTAATTGAGTCAAGCAAAGTCAGACCTACAGTCTGACTTTTTAAATTAACCTTTTGGTAGTATAATTTAATGTATAAAGAACACTAATATTACAGAATATATTTTTTATTATTTATATATCAGTTTGTTTAAGATTGGAGAGAAATATATTTGCAGAGTTGGAACACTGCACAGAAATCGGAATGCACTGTAAATAGTGCTCTGTTCTAATATAATGCAGCTGAAAACTCTAAACACACGAGTATCGTGCTGTCATAATGGTGTTCTCCAGACCTTACCGGTAGGTGTGTATATAAACCGTAGTAAGAATAAGTAAACAAGATAAACCGTCAAAATAAAAAGCACTCAAAAAATATTTTAAATTTAACATAACAAATAACTTCATAGTTGGTAAAAAGTGTGTGGGAAATCTTTAAAAAAATATATCCTTTTTCCATTTTCAAGTTTCATTATTCATTATTATCAATTCAAATTATCAATATTCATTCAAGCCATATTTTTGGTCTCTTTATGTTTTCAATTTTTTCTTGAACGATGAGTCTTATTACAAAAAAGAAGTTAGGTTAGGCAGAAGGCATCAGTGCAGAAGTAGGCATCAGGCGTTGTACTGCAAGAACGGAGTGTGTCATGTTACGAACCGTTCAGAAGAAGAAACGACGGTACAAAGAGACTGAAAAACATATGACAAGGCCGTGCAAGACTTTAATGGCAGACTCAGCAGGTCTCAGCAAGACCGTTAAATTGTTTCCACTTGTTGAAAATCAACACTTAGATGCAGTTAAATTCAGAAACAGCTTCTTCAGGCCCTATCTTACTAGGGACTATGTTACTGACAGCACAGTGAAGAAGACTTGCTTAAGTAAATCTTAAACCCTAAAGACCGAGGCGAAGGGCTCGAGTTTGGTCTCACCTCGAGACCAAACTCGAGAGCCCTAGTATCGAGTAGCAACACTGTCCGTGAACACATACAAAAGGATGAACGAGAATGATCCAGAATTTTGGTCCCAGATGAGTGGATTTACCCACCTTAACTTCACAAGTTAAAGTGAACTTCTGAAGGGAGGCTAAGTAAACGTGACCTGGTAGGGGATATCTTCAAGCCTACTTTTCATATAGAGTCCAGTATGCTCAGGCAGAATACATATACAATGGGCTGGTATACCTCCAGGAATCCGCATTAAGTATGGCCATGACACTTAGACCTCTACCAGGAGAAAGATAGGGTCAAGAGATTCTTAAAGATTATTTTTAATGTCCTCACCTCAAGCCGATTAAGTATACCCTGAGAAGAGCTTAGAAAGCTAGTCAGAAGCCGCAAATTGTCACCTACAGTCAGTACCCTCACAACACTAAAACACGCCCTTATATAAGAATGGGAGAGAATATTGCATAATTCGGCTCGAAAGTCTCGTTTTCCGTATGATAAATCTCCTCTAAGCTGTTGTCAGGCCTCGAGGAGTTATTCAAAACCGCAATTTTATATAACATGTAAATTTAGTCTTTAAGACTAAGATTAAAAGGGTTAATTTTTGTTTAAACATAAAAATAATATACTGATATATTATATAATTTATTACTTTTTAAGAAAACTGATAAATCTTTTTATAATATTTTGCAAAGTATGAAATTTTAAACGGTTTGTACTTAGTTTTGCAGGCCAGTGTAATACTGTAATAATCAACATAACGAGGTATCCTTTAATGGTTCACTCTGTTCGTCCGCTTGTCTCTCTTTCTATCTGCTCTTCTAGCTATATTGCGTCTAGATATCAGTTTTGGTTTGATAAAAAAATATAATTTTATTATATCGTTAAGTACACTTCACATGTATGGAAAGCCTCCCCGGCTTTTCATACGTCATGTGAAGTGTGTGTTAAATATGATGTTTTTTAAAATAAAGGAAAAGCTACATACATGACTTTCACAAAGTCAACCACTTCCAAGTTGGTCCAAATTGGTTTCACCCACCTCTGTCATTCTGAACTATGAAGATTAAGAACTTACAATTTTCCATGCTGGTAGATCATGGTAAATTCTCTTTAGGAAAGTCATTTTGAATGAAATCGAACAGTAAGATTAAGATACTAAAAATCGTATTACGCTTTATAGTAACAAAACCCTCCTTAGACACGTCCTAGCACGCTCTTGGTTAAGCTATTTTGACAAGCGTGTGAGTATGGATTTCTTTCGCTGAGGCCTGTAGGAAGTATTCACTTTAAATATATTTTTATTTAAAAACAGTTTTGTATTCTTTCACAAACAGTGTAGTAAAATCTGTTTTAGAATATTATTGACTACAATATTAATAAATAATAAAAATAATGTATTAAAGAACAAAACGTTACCGGTTTATATTCATGTTTATTACTACTATTAACATATTTTTGAAAAATAAATAAAATATTTTTATTATTCGTTTTATTCGAAATATTCGAATATTGAACCCAGTCATATTCGAATAATAAAATCGTCGAATATTCGAATAAAACGAATATTCGAATATTCGAATAATATACCCTAGTAAGGACATAGACTACTTTTTATCACGGAAAATGCGGTGTCTGCGAAATTAACTTTTGTCTTTTGGGCGTAAGAAGTCGCCGGCAACATCTAGTGTTATCATAAACTAATTTTGTGAAGTTTGGCCCAATCACACGGCGTTTCACGTTGGTTTAACGTTTACAAGAATACCGGTTTGCAGTTTTAAGGTATCAGGACTTGATCGTAATTGTATTATTGCAGGTTTTATTTAGCACAATTGACATTTGACCCTCTGGTATCGCCTGGTGTGCCACCACTTTGACACCGCTTGTCCCTACCGTGGTCCTTGTCCTCCCGTGCCTCACAACAAATGTATAAATGGGGGCCATTACTTGCATGTGTACCTGAGCCCTCGCGGCGGCCATGGCGGGCGGTGCGGCCACGTGCTCCGTGACCTCGTCCTCACTGCTCTCCGACCCCGGCTCCGAGCTGCCACCGCCCTCGTCTGCGGACCACAGGGTGTTACAGTAAATATCTGGTCATATATTATCACGATTGAATGGAGAGCATTCAGGCTTCATACAAGCTTGGGTCTAAAAGTAAAAGTGTAGGCCAACATACAAAAATATAACTTTGTCTTAAACATATCTTGTAAGCGGCGGGTAAAACAAAAAAAATGCATCAACAAGATCGGATTAACAGATAAATTAGGGGGGAATCCCAAATGCCTGCATCCGACAGGCTGCTTTAGGTAGCCGCTGGGGCAAAGTTAAGCGAAAGAGACTATTAAAGGGCCTGCATGCGCAGATCTGGGTGGGCTAAATTAATCCTGGGAAGTTAACCGTGCGTTAAATATCATGTTATCTCTCTCGTTCTTCGTATTTATGAAATAGAAGGCATGATATTTTAACCCAAGGTTAACTTTAACTCAGATCTCAAGTGGGCTTATTGTAGTAGATCAACATTTTACACGGTCATATATATATATATATAATAATGATAATGAGGAAAAGTTTGTTTGTTTCTTTGCATGTAATAGTCTCCGAAACTACTGGACCGATTTTCATGGAATTTGGCACAGATGTAGAGTAGACCACGGGTCCTGGCATAGGCTACTTTTTATCGCAGAAAAATGTACGGTTTCTGCGAAATTAATTTTTGCGCGCACGTCGCGGGTAACATCTAGTAAGTATAATATAATTATAATATGTTGTGATGTTGTAATATATTCTTAATACAGTGTAGCGTCATTTCTATCAGCATATTTGTTTAAAATGTATGTAGCGCCATAAATAATTTGTTCAAAATATTTCACTTGTAAAAAAAATCGAGCGGGAAGTGTGGATGGAATTCAAATGAGCTAACGGATCGGACATCCGCTTTCGGCGTAGCTTTGAAAAACAATTAAACTTTGGGGGATATGACTTTCGTATGATAATAAGTTAAAAACTAAACTAACAAACCTAAATTAGAAATCATTTATGGTAGCCCTATACGAATACTAGCAGAAGGTGTTGCCTATACTAGACTGCCTATCGTCCAACTGTTAAAACGCTACCGATTGGTTCAGTATCATACTAACATTAACTGTCATAAAAAGCCACAGTTCCATTTTAACTTTAACTGTCATGACAATCCACAGTTCTATTTTAACTTTAACTGCCATGACAATCCACAGTTCTATTTTAACTTTAACTGTCATGGCAATCCACAGTTCTATTTTAACTTTAACTGTCATGGCAATCCACATTTTAACTGATCCCATCGGTAGTGTCATGCCGATTAGACGATAGGCAGTACCCGAACGCTTCATAAAGAATGTAGGTACTTTGCGGACATATTGTCGCTTGGCGATGTTGAACTCAGATTCTTTAATAAAGTAATGGCGAAAGCTGGTTCTCCTTAATAGAGAAGCTCTAAGTCTAGCCCGTATAGGTATAGGGATTTGGATGAAGGTCTTCAAAAGGTAATTGATAAGAAAAGCCGATATGAATGGAGTTATAGGAACATTACGCTACTGGTATACATTAGACAGCGTTTCAAAGTCGAGCAGGTGTTAACGTATGAATATTTCCCACATTTCCGCCCCAATTGGTCTGGATTCTCACTGGAATCCGATATCCCGTTCCGACAGCAGTTCCCCGCGATAGATAGCAATTTACATCCAACTACGTTGACGTATTGAATATTTACCGATATATTTTGTAAAGATGGTTTCTGCTCTACAGAAAATATAGTAATTATCTCTTAATAGCTATTATAAAGGAATCAAAATAATTGGCAAGTGGGTAGGTGCTTGAAAGGCGGGCAACTTCTCTGGTGGCTGGCGAACCCACGAGCGAAGGTAATATATTACTGTCATTTGCTTTTGTAATATATTACTGTCGTTTGCTTGCTTGCTTGTTTGCCAGTTGCTAGTAAAAATGTACTCTATGTGCTGACTGAATTGAACAAGCTCTATGAACCTGGGGTTAGGGCTTAGGCTATAGACAGGAATAAGATTAATCCCGTTTAGAGCTGAAGCGATGACCTTTTGAGCGGACACAATAGTCCATACATTTATTCATGTTCGCCACATTTCTCCGGTTTCCCGTCGACGTTTGACATCAAAAGGATATTGCATCGCATTGTCTGGGCTCCAGCTCGAACCTATTGCATGAAACAATTGTAGCTTTCATTTTATATTTCATGTTGCTTTGCTGAGTTGACATCGAAGTGCGCATCGGAATTGCATGTTCGTGCAATAGCTCTTTTAAAGCCAGTATAGAATGAAGATACAAACTGATGTTAGAAAATAATTAAATTGATCTCTCAGCTAACAGGCAAAGCAAAAAGGATTAGGCAGCATCTCAGCCTACTATGGGTTGGTACTAAATTTTCTTAATACTAGCTTTTTCCCGCGTCTCCGCCCGCGTAAATATAGTATCGGGTATCCCACGAGAATACTGTACTTTTTCGGAATAAAAAGTATCCTATGTTTTAATCGAGAGCCTGAAACTACTACCATTAGTAGTTTAAAATAAACCACTAAGTACTATAAAATTTCCCATATAACAGCTCGACACTCGAAACTTCTCAGAATTTTCTACAGCCAGTATTCAGGAAAATGTCCCAGCCTAAATCAAATGGCCACCGGCGGCTGTGGTCGCCAGTTCGCGCCAACACGAATTACGATTTTGTTTCCAATATTTTGCGCTCTAGAGCCGCTCTTAAATATAAACTGTTTATGGATGTTATGGTCAATTATCAGTAAAAGCATTCCGACCTCGTAGTGGGAAACTACACCGTTTATTCGACATAATCCATTTAGCCAGGGGTCGGCTTTGTTGGGAATTAGGTTAGGCGTTAACCTAGTTACCGCTGAATCTCGGTTCAAACGTCTGAATTCTGATTTCTACAGGACATTCATAAACAGTTTATCTAAATGCAATTGGGTGGACCGAAACTTGGAATTTTACAACACGGTGTGTCTTTGGTATTTTCCTAACAGTACTTACATTTAGTTATTCGGAAATCAACAAAGACAACCGAAATAGGAAAAGTAAAACTATGGGCCTATCGAATGCGAAATGTATGAATTATGAAATCTGTCAAAATCATAACAGCGCCCATACAAATTTCGTTATGTTTACGCCGCTTTAAAATGTTCCTGCTGGGCTCCCTGTTAGGTATATTTCCTACGTCTGTTTGCTATACTTCGTCAATTTATCAATTTGATTTTATTCTATTCAGAATACCCATTTAACAGAGGGAAATCCTGGAAAATACTGTCATATAGTAAGCATTGTTGAATGTGGTTAGGCCCTCAAAATATCATAAAAACCTATATTTTTGGAAATTGAGTAAAAAGTTTAGATTAGTATCTAGTATCTAAAATATTAATCCGCACCTTAATTAACTCTAAGCCGATTGGCTTAGGATCAAAGGGATTAAGGGGCCGAGGGTACGAAAATATCGGGTTTACTTAATTATAGACGACGACGTGAAGATTTATTTAATACGCAAAAGTAACTTCGTTACATAAGAAGCTTCGTCGTACCTCAAAAGAAAAATCCGGCCAAGTGTGAATCAGACTCGCGCACGAATGGTTCCGTACAAAAGGGCAAACAAATCATGTTTATTTTATTGTGTTTAGTCTTTGTTGTTATAGCGGCAAAAGAAATATATTATCTGCGAAAATTTGAACTGCCTAGCTATCACGGTTCACGAGATATAGCCTGGTGACAGACAGACAGACAGACGGACAGACGGTCCACGGTCCCTTGAAGCTGTGTAAACATCACGTGTCAACGTGAAAATAATATAATGCCGTTTTTGCCACATATTACGCAAATTTCGACATAGTCCAAGAAAATAGGCTCTGAAATACGAATTTTAGTTAAGAATTTAAAAACGAACTGTGTAAGTTTTTTTTTAAATTCACCCCCGAGAAGGGGCGAAAAAACATAAACAAAGTTGTTATTTTTTATTTTGGGAAAACGGCAAGTGCTAAAAAAATCTTCAAATAAAAGTAGTAGAGCGTAAAATTTTACATATAATAGGGAATATGCATAAAATATAAAAATAGCTTAAAACATAATAATATGATACTAGACTGAAAAATAAAGGAAATGGCGAAAAAAATTCAATATCTGTTGATAAATGAGCGAGATATGAGCGGTCAAAGTTTGTAATCTATCTCTTTCTAGCAAAACTAAATTTAGTATGAACTTTCTATGAAAGTCGTGTTATGGTCCGATCTCTCTGTCTAATAGACTATAACTTTAAACGTTCATATCTTAGTTATTTTTAATGATATCAAAAAACTGATTTTACCATACGATTTACCAAACAAGATAGATATAGGTATATAAAAAAATAAAAAAAATACGTGCATATTCCCTATTGTTCTCATGACTTTTTTTCCTAAAATTGAAATAAACTGAGATAGGGTAGCTAGAAGCTAGAGTATGATTTTTTAAAGTTCCTGTCATCATCACTCTAGCTTCTAGCTACCCTATTTCAGTTTAGTAACTTATATCAAAAATTCAAGTTTTAACTTAACATTCGTATTTCAGAGCCTATTTTCTTGGACTAACACTCATGGAAACACTGCACATTTTGTATTTAAACTAGCTGTTGCCCGCGACTTCGTCCGCGTCAACTGATGGTGTAATAATGCATCAATTTCGATCAAATTTGATTACCATAAAAAAGGTTACCAAGTACTTAAGTCAATCTTAAAAGTTTTTTTTAGATCATAGAAAAAGAGGAATAATTATTTCATACATATTTTTTGTAACTGCGCAGTTTACGCAGCGCACGCAACGGAACCCTCAAATAAAGCTCAAATGTGAATAATTTTCCCCGTTTTTGCAACATTATCACTGATGCTTCGCTCCTATTAGTCGCAGCGTAACGTTATATAGCTGAAAGCCTTCCTCGACAAATGGACTATCCAACACAAAAAAAAAAATTCAATTCGATTTAGCAGTTCCTGAGATCAGCGCGTTCAAACAAACAATATAAGCCCTCAAAGATGAATAATTTTCGTTTTTTCGTCGCAGCGTAATGTTATATAGCTTAAAGCCTTTCTCAACAGAAGGACTGACTATCTAACACAAAAATAATTTTTCAATTCAATTAAGTAGTTCCTGAGATCAGCGCGTTCAATCAAACAACGTAAGCCCTCAAAGATGAATAATTTTCCCCGTTTTTCCCACATTTTCCACTGATTCTTCACTCCTATTGGTCGCAGCGTGATGCTATATAACCTAACTCCTTCCTCTATAAATGGATTTTTCAATTCGAACCAGTAGTTCCTGATAGCTACTATAGATTAGCGCGTTCAAACAAAAAAATCTCTTCAGCTTTATAATATTAGTATAGATAGTTGATGCCCGCGGCTCGTCCCGCATATGTACAGCAACCCACGGGAACCGTATACGTACCGCGATAAAAGGTAGCCTATGGTCTTCCTCGTGGTCTACTTCATATTATCTGTGGCAAATTTCATGATAATAGGTTTAGTAGTTTTTACGTGAAAGTGTAAATAAATTTTCCTACGGGAACCGTATATTTCTCCGAGATAAAAAGTAGCCGATACCCTTCTCTCTTGGTCTCCTTTATATCTGTGCCAAATTTCATGATAATAGGTTTAGTAGTTTTTACGTGAAAGTGTAAATAAATTTTCCTACGGGAACCGTATATTTCTCCGAGATAAAAAGTAGCCGATGTCCTTCTCTCTTAGTCTCCTTTATACCTGTGCCAAATTTCATGATAATCGGTTTAGTAGTTTTTACGTGAAACTGTAAATAAAGTATCCCACAGGAACAGTACATTTCCCTGTGATAAAAAGTAGCCTATATCCTTTTTCAGGCTATACTCTCTGTATTTGTGTACCAAATTTCGTTTCAATCGGTTCAGTAGTTTTGGCGTGGACAAACAGACACACACTTTCCCATTTATAATATAGCATTCGCAAATATTTAAGATTTTCATCAAAAAAATTAATGCATTCTTGTCAGATTTATTTTTCAACATGATGACAATATAATATTATGTCAAAATAAAAATAAAGCTCCCCACTCACGGGCTATCGATTGCTTCGATCAAATTGGAAATTAATTCGTATTTGAAAGTAAATTTCTAACGACAAACTATTACATAAAATGATTAGTGTAAGACCTACCAGCTAGTTTTTGCGGTGGGGGTCAAAAGTTGGAACAAAATTTACGCGTATATATACGAATTTCATATAAAAAGTATAGTAAGGTGGTCCTAGGATCTCAGACTATATTCAATTTTTATCTAAACCGATTTACTTGCAACTACGAATCCAGTAAATGTTTAAATTGTAAAGACTAAATCATCGATCGCTTGTGAGTGGGAGCTTTAAATCAAAAGCACTAAGGAGTATTTATATCAATTTTAAAGCAAATCGCTCCCAAACAACTTTCTTTCCCTTTTTATTCCCGTTAGGGGACGAATTTCAATAAACTATGATACACGAATTCCATCAATTCTGTTACATAATGTTTGTGCAAAATATGAAGTAGATTGGACCAAGGAATCACGTCGTCCCATACAAACTGTTTTCCCCCTTTTCACCCCCTTAGGAGTCGAATTTTGAAAAATCCCTTCTTATCGGATCCCTACGCATTACAAAGAGCAAGCCCTGCAAGTTTCAGGTCTCTACGATCAGCGGTTTAGGCTGTGCGTTGATCCGTCAGTCATTCAGGACAAAGGATTTTATATGTATACTGTATAGATCATGAAAAATATGGGGTTTAAAGTCGAAGAGAAATACAAGTTGAAACTACTAAGTTCAAAATTCAAATGGGGACTAGGGTATTAGGTATATTATGAAAGGGCTTTATGTGAGCATTCGAACACCTATTTTTAAAAGCTTTTTGAAGTGAAAACATTTTTAGCGGCGTTGTGCACTTTTCTTGGAATGGGTAAAATAAGTTAAACTCGCGTCAGGATACGTGACCTGATCAAAAATCATCATCGTAAGATGCTCGTATCTTTTAACCTAGATGGCGGTTTTGTTTTCAATTCTGCCGGCACTCCCGGAGTGCAACCCATTGTTTTTTATATTCTTCATTAATTTAAAATTAAAATGTCAAAAATCATAGCTTTTCCATACAAACTTTCATCACACATTTAACTGCTCAACAAAATCAGCAAGACTCGATTCCTGAACTATTTCCTGATAAAATCGATCGTAGAGTTTTTAAATTGCTATGTGTTAAATTTTCCAATTTCAACTCTATTGTATCAGCGCAGAGTTTTATTTTCAGCGCTGTTTTTTTTTCCGGAAGGAGATATTTCGGATGCGTGTAATCCCAGCCTATGATCTGAGGCTGAGGTCAGTGCTGTTGTCCGCGAAGTAGATACGATTCATTATTCTATGTACGGACCACAGAACAAATAAGAAAAAAGAATATATTATACAGAGCGTGTGTGTGTTTACTCTTTAGCTGCAATGGATTTAATAAGTAAATCTTTTCTTCCCACACTTTGAACTCCTTTCTGAGAGGTAGTCGATAATGATAGAATGCGTAACATTATAAAACGAAAAAACCATAACGATTGCTTATCAGAGGTCCAAACTCTCCGCAGACCCGAAAGTCTCTGATTTTGAGATATTTTAGTGGCGGATACGTGTTGACGCGGGTACATGTCAAACCTTCGTACGTTTTCTTTGTTCAGTTTCAAGCAAAGACTGTTTCAAGCTTGTTTGAAACGTTAACACAAAGGTAGAATTTCATTTGACGTCATACTACCGGTAGCTTTGCGCCTTTTGTAATTGAAAACGTAGGAATTTAATTAAAATTCTGCAATATAAAATTGACCTTTTAACATTGTTGTAATGGCTAAGGGCTGACGAATTTTGATAGCTGATGTTACCAGTCAGACCTGACTTAATTTCTTGACAAACAAAGATTGTATGTACATAATTGAGCATGTAGGACCAACTTTCACCCTATCCAGCAGTCCTTCAAGTAGTATTGTACGTGTCGCTTTTGTCAGCTCAACTCATGCACCTGTTCCGTCGAATTTGTTTTATGGGGCCTTTCAGTAGGTTTGTATGTACCAGTCGCTTGCTTGCAAAAACTATCACGATAGTAGGTCATCTGGTTTCCATTACTTTGTATCGTAAAATAGTTTCTCAGGTTTAATTATTATGTCACGTTACGTTCTTCGATAAAAACTCTGTATGCAATATTTTTACGCCTTTGTCTTGTTGTTTGAGATATTTTGATTCCATACAAGTCTTGCAAAACCTATTAATGGCTGGTTGTGAAAAAAGAAACATTGCGGTGCATTGGTAAAAATTCAGTTTCCTTAATAGGAATCAATAATAATAGACTAATGCCCGTTTTCACCAACCGCACCCTAATTTTAGGTGTATCTTAAGAGCGTTTACGCCGTTCACGCTCAATTTGGCTTAAAACTGTACTTTTCAAACTTGAATAAGTCATCAACCACTTATCTTTATAAAAATGTTGATTACTTATTTTTATAGGAAATTTCACTGTCCTTATAGTTAGCAGAGAAAAAAATACGATTTTTAGAGTATTTGTACATTAAATCGCGATACCTTAACAGACGTTTTCTTAAATTCCGTTTTAGTATCAGTTTCGAAGCTTAAAGTTTACGAAACCAGCGACAGATCTAATTAGAAAAAAATAATAACCTATTGACAAGATCCTTAAGCAAATAGTTAGCAGAAAAAAATATTTCATTTAGGTATTTAACTATAAGTAATTACAATTCAAAGAATGAGAAATATCAAGGATTTAAAACCTTATTTTTACCTATTTATCTTACTTATTTCAATATAATAATAGCTTCATATGATAGAAGAACACTTTAATTAAAAACATACTTTTTAAATACCAACAAATATTTTGTTATTTTTTTTCTACAAATATTTTAAAACTACTATAAATCGCTGCGCGCAAAGCAATTCAAATTAGTCCGCCGCGAGGCCACGCCAGGTTATCTCAAGCCAAAAAAAACGGTCCTTAGAAAATGACACTGCAAGAATCGAACATGACATTTCGCTCCCCTCCTTGTACTACTTCACCCCCTCAATATTCGGGCGCCATTTTGAGAATTTGCATGACCCAGGAGTCAGGACGCCAGGCCGCCATTGTTTATTGTGTTGATGAAAAGTGCTTGAGTTGATTAATTTCCGCCACTTTAAATCCACAATTTATGCAATATCGTGTTAATTTTCGGCAATGTTTCGAAAGTGTTGTGTGCCCATGTGCAATAATTTACGACAGGACGTTAAATTGCATAAATTACCCGCTGCAGAGGACAGTAAAAACCGGTGGTTAAAGTGCATAGGTTATGAAAATATTGGTGAAATAATCACCACGAACATGTTTGTGTGCCATAAACATTTTGAACAGAGGTTTGTGAACCCGACGACTAATCGTTTGAAGGGTGATGCCTATCCATCCTTGTTTACTGACTTGGAGATTTCCTCAGGACATCCGTCAGCGGTCCTTACAGAAACAGGTAGGTAGAACGTTAGTTCGTCTGTGACAGGTAGGTCTTACTGAATGATTCATGATGAATTGACGATGGATATTTCAAAAACAATCGTCCTTCAACATGCATTTTCGTTCAATGTCATAATTAACAAAGAATTTATATTTAACTTTAATTGTATTAATATTTTCTAATTTTTTAGATTCCAAGAAGACAAGTGATCATAGTTATTCCAAGAAGTGCCACATTGATCATTCATATGCACAACCACCTAATAAAATGACATGCCTTGAAGTTAAGGGTATGTATTAGTATTTTGTACTAAAATAATCCTGGCGTAGAAACTATCCTCTTGCTCTGCTGTGGGTCAACCACCACAATCAACTTATAAATATAATATTTTAGAATAATTGTTTTGGTTGCTTCACTATAATGAATGGTAAATAAAAAATTATACAAAGTCCAAAACCAATTATTAACCTAACAGTAAGTAACACACTTAGCATAGGTATGGAGTGTGTACTGTGTGTGCTGTATGTATGAAGAAGTTGTTTGTTTACAGCCTAAGGAACTCTGAGAAGCCAAGCTTTTTTCATCATAGCATGTTAGCTATTTAATTAAGATCAATGTTATGCTAATTATACTTGCTGGTAATGAATAAATGTCTTTTTATTTTTTATTTTATTTATTTATTTATTAATGTGCACAATATAGTTATCTTACAGATAACTATATTGTGCAGTCATAAAAAATAAATAAGAGATAAGAATTATGGCTTTCTTCACTACATGTAACACATTTCTTTTTCAGATACTTGTACCATCACCTCAATAGATCAGGAAGTTGCTGTTTCATCTTCCAGCTCTGCAATCCAAGGTATTTCAAGGACTTTTTTGCAAAGGGACTTTTTTTGTAATTAAGATTTTCATAAACATGAGTTTTTTTTTCAATTTGTTAATGATTTTTTGTCTTGATCGAAGTACAAGTCGAGAACAGATATATCCTACTAATATTATAAACGCAAAAGTTTGTAAGTACGGATGGATGGATGGATGTTTGTTACTCTTTTTTACATAAAAACTACTGTATGGATTTTAATGAAATTTTACAAAAATATAGCTTATGCATCAGAATAACACATAGGTTACAATTTATAGAGTTTCCACGCGGACGATGTCGCGGGCGGCCACTAGTTGCCACATAATTTTGAACCAAGCCCGGTTCTAGCATAGGACTACATTGTTGATGAAATGTCATAATTGTTTTTTTTTTTTTTTTTCAGATACTTGTACTATCATCTCAATGGAGCAGGAGGTTGCTGTTCCATCTTCCAGAACTGCAATACAAGATACAAAAGGTATTTACAAAGACTTTTAGCATAGGGTGTAACTATAATTTTCATCGTCAATTTGTATAATACTTCAATACGTTGTTGCGCGTTCATCTTGAGTGAACTAATGAGCTTAATTTCTTAAATACGTTTGGACATAAACTTAAATATAAGTCACTTAAAATTAAGTTAAAATTTAGTTACCTACTTATCAACTTAAAGGCCGATATCATATTATGATATGTACCATCAGTGATTTCTTTGTAACTATGTCTCATAGTTTCAGACTTTCCTATACAGACTGAAATGTGTTTTTTTATTCTAGCTCTTTATTCGGATGGAAAACCCGTCAGCAAGACCATGAAAAATACAGCAGCGACAGTATCGTTTTTTGAAGACTTGTTTGACAGTGTCAACGGAGCGGGCACAAATGAAAAAAAATCGAAAGGAAAATTTCTGCGCAAGGCTGTTACAGCAAAATCTGCACATCATAAGTTTTGGGATGAGGCAATTAAAACCTTGAAAGGTATTCAATTTATTTGCAAAGATGGGATACAAAAAAGTGTCCCTTCTCTAAAAAATTGGGTCATTACTCTAAAAAGTTTTGAAAGGGTGTGGGAGCTAATGAATTAAAAAAAATATATATTATGAGGCCCCGATATTTCAACTCTGATATTATTGAAAACTTCTTTGGCCAAGTGCGGGCCTATAATTATTGGAGTAATGACCCAACTGCATATGCATTTATAAATACGTTTAAATCTTTGTTAATCACCAGATTTATAAATTTTCACTCTGAAAATTACAATTGTAAAGAAGACGCCAGTCAAAGCATATTAAATATACAGTCGCTTTTTGAGAATGTAAACACTGCACCATCACCTGATTCAGTATCGGCAACTGGTACAACAATAACCGATACTGAATCCATGAGCATTGAATTTGAGGAAAATCTTCAACAGCAGGCGAGACGTGAAAGAATAAATATACATTCTCGAGCATATACAGCAGGATGGGTAACCAGGAAAATTCTTACAAAAATTAAATGCAAAGTGTGCAAAAGTAATTTGCTGTCGTACAGCAGCACACATGAATTTATTAAACAAAAAGAATATAAAACAAAAACTCAAAAAAAATTGGTATACCCATCCGAACATGTTGTTTCAAGTTTTGGCAATATAATTACATGTACAAATGAATATTTGGAACAGCACAGACATAAAACTAATATAAATGAAACAATCAAACAAGAAATATGTTCCACATATTCATTTGTATTTCTAAATTGTCAACCACACAGAGAAATCGTTCTCGACCATTTGTTGAAAATTTCAATTAAACTATGCATATTTAACTGGTGCAATGTAATAAATAAAATATTAAAAGGGACTGACATACAAAAGGGCTGAGAAATGTAACTTGCATCCAATGCAAAAGAAGGCTGTTCTTAAATATAAGAAAAAGATAAAAAATAAAAACGTATTTAAATAATCATTTTGTTTTAATTGTAACTTCCGTAATGTATTTATTTTTGAATTAACAAGGGCCGTATTTTCAATCGCCGGACAGCACATTTATTCCTAGGAACAAATGTCTGGCGATTGGAAATATTGGCCATAAGGAAAAGTCCCAATTATTTCAAACCGAGCACCCTAATTAAGGCTGAACATTTTGATTCCTCAGCCAAAAAGAAAAAAAAAAGAAATGTCATGTTTAATTGCCAAAAAAAAAAAAAGAAATGTCATGTTCAATTCTTGCAATGATACAAAGACAATGTAGGCGACATGGCGGTCTGAACGTTAGTTCTTCTGAGTAGTCTGTGCGCGAGGCTTGCTGGAGGGAGGACGTATCGCTCCGTGCTGCGCATGACCATTGTTGACCTTTGTCGCGCATACCAGAGTCGTGAACATTTATAGCGTGATCGAAAAGTCTTGGTTCTTTGGTAAGTAAAATATTTTATTTTGTTGGTAAGTAATATATTATATTTTATGTATGTATTTTTTATGGCGGAAAATAATTTTACTATTAAAACACATTACATTACAGAACTAATGGGAAACAAAATGAAGTTATTTTTAGCAAAGAAAAGAAAACGCAAAAATGTTGAAAATTTGGAAAACGCAAGAGAGGCTAAAAGGTTGCTATAATTATGACTGTTATCGTTACTTCAACTTTTTTTTTTCATTTAATTCCTTACAAATAACATGTTTTGTGTGCTTTCTGTTTTTATTTCAGGCAGTATAAAAGTAAATCAACTGAAGAAACAATAACGGAAAAAGATAAATGTGAAAACCAACACGAAGAAAAGGTACCTTGAATAGGCTACACGACTGTTTTTTTTTTTATTGCATAAATGAATAGTACTCTTAAATATGAGTAACTTCTCAGAAGAAACCGTATATCAAAAGTCAATATTTTTAAAGGTACAGCGATTTGTTAACAAAATTTCGCAAGTCCCGTGAAAACGCTCCATACTAAAGTCGTACATAGCTATGACGTCACGTCCATGTTAAAGTGTATAAAGTATACGGCCGCGGGAACATATTTGTTAATATCTCCGATATTTGTGCGTTTAAGTTCATACTTACCATAATAAAAGTTTTTGTATATGATGTAAGTAAACTGATACATTAGCTACATTAGTAAACAAAACCTACATCAGGTTTTGTTTACTAATGTAGCAAAAAAATAATTAATTTTTTTGTACTTTTTAGATGTATCTAATTACTAAACTATAAATAAAATATTATAATTTTTTACATTTACGAAGTAGTAATGCCGCAAATTTTCTGAGTACATTAATGAAACTAAATATTTTAGATGTAGTCGTGTAGCCTATTGTATTTGAATAGCAGTATTTTTTTGACCGACTTCCGACTTCCGAAGTTAAGTACAGTTAATAGATGTGCTAGTTTCATGCCTAAATCATATCTATCTGCAACTGACACGCTTATGTGTTTACCATAATATTTAAAAAACTAAAAAGGGTGAAATTATTATTTTTTAACAAAAAATTTAAACTGACTTCCAAGGTAAAAACAATAAGAATATTAACTAAAAAGTATTAAATAATTATTTGTCTTTAATAGTACCTTTACCAGAATTCGTGAAAATCCCAACTATTTCTGTTGTCTTCATTACTTTGAAGTCGGTACCAGTCCCAAATATTTCAGATATTCTGACATTGACTGTAGTCATGATTTAATTGGCTGGTACCGACTTCAAAATAGTGAAGATTATAATACCTATGTACAGAAATAGTTGAGATTTTCACGAACTCTGGAAAAGGCACTATTAATTATTATTTAATACTTCTTAGTTAATATTCTTATTGTTTTTACCTTGGAAGTCAGTTAAAAATTTTTGTTAAAAAATAATAATTCTTTTCTATGCCGTCATAATAATATATCAAATAAATTCCTTTCTTTTTTCAGAATCCTATAATGGGCTTATCTGAAACCGTGGAACTATCGAGTTTAGTAATAACTGAAAAAGATGAATGTGAAAACCAACACGAAGAAAAGGTACCTTGAATTGAACGTATTTTAATAGCAGTTTTTTCTTTACTATGCCGTCATAAATCATAATATATATCAAATAAATTCCCTTTTTTTCAGAATCCTATATTGGGCTTATCTGAAACCGTGGAACTACCGAGTTTAGTAAGTTTTTGAACGAGGTTATACACCCAAACTACTAGACTAGATACTATGAGGTTTTCTATCATAGTAATTCTACAATTTTTTTGTAGTGTTGAGCAACATATTTTTTTATTTGTAGGTTATGGAGGCTGCAATTCCAACAAAAATTAATATGGTTTTTGAAGGCCGTAGAATAATTGATTTTCAGTATTTTTTTGACCAAATTAAGGTAATCAATAACCATAATAGAGCAATGGGATGTACTATTGATAATTTACAATTCTTAAGGGAACGTAAGGTGGGCTTGGAATCAACATTTACCATGAAATGCAATATGTGTAATTTAGAGCTCCAACTGTTTAGCTGTAATAGCTCCAATTCTAATATGAGAGTTAATCATGGCGCTGTAACTGGGGCTATGATGATTGGGTGTGGAAGATCGAATTTAAATGAACAAATTTTCCATCTTTTTGCTAAAAAGTAGCCCCGTGCGAGTTTCTTACGCCGGTTCTTCTCGACAGGCCAGTTTCTTATTGATATATGTATTTTAACTGCTTAACTTTTTAAACGTGTTGAAGTGAATGAAGAATGTTTGAAATAGAAGTCTTTGGTTTGAAACATCTACATAAATAAAAAACTATTGACTTTTTTGACATTGTTTAATTTTTATATTAAGAGAAATACCTACCCTACCTAACAGTATTAATAGTAAGACTTTTTGGAAGCTTATGCTTGGTCTACTTCAGAAAAAGTCAAAATCACCATATGTGTCCATAGAAATTGCCTCGATTCCTCATAGATCTCATCATCAGGTCACTACTTTTTTGAATGACAACAGGACCAACTTGGGATTATACCCTTTACATAAAAAAGAAAGAATAAACCTGAACGTTTTCACGTTAAAACTACTGAACTGATTATCATGAAATTTGGTCCAGATATAAATTAGACCACGGGGAAGGACGTAGGCTACTTTTTATCGCGAAAAAATGTACGGTTCCTGTAGGATACTTTATTTACGCTTTCACGTAAATATTACTAAACCGATTATGATGAAATTTGGCACAGAGTGGAGTTGGAGTAGACCAAGGCTACTTTATATCATGGGATATATACCCGTGGATTACTGTACTTACGCGGGCATAATGGGCGCGGGCTGGACCTTTTTTTTTAAATATTGGAAAAGATGTATGTTGTAGGAGTAGGTGTAGGCGTAGGTGTCTGAGTGGGTGTAAGAGTATGGGTAGGAGTAGGTGTATGAGTTAATGTACGAGTAGGTGTTGGAGTAGGAGTAGGAACAGGTGTAGGAGTAGGTGTAGGAGCAGGTGTAGTCATTTATTCATTCCAGTTCAAATTTAAGACAGAACAACGTCTGTCGGGGTCAGCTAGTAATATATAATATAGCTAGCTGTCTCGACACACGTTGTTCTGTCATAAACATGAACTGGAATGAATAAATGACTTTACCTATAATGCATCCTACGTCCTAGTCCTACACCTACAACCTATACCTTTTTCATTATTTCTCAGTGCGTAAGCCTTCCCTGAACTTCCACAATTATTTTCAACATAAATCAAAATTAGCCAAATCGATCCAGCCGTTCTCGAGTTTTGAGTCCCTCGTGAACGGAATAAAAAGTATCCTATGTCCTTCTCCTGGTTTCAAGATAGCCCACCAATTTTCAGCCAAATCGGTTCAGCCGTACTTGAGTTATAAATATTTTTACCACGTTCATAATATTTTGTTAATTTAACTATTACTCTCGGTCTTGGCCTAGAGTTAACTTATTAATAGGTCTCGATCGAGACTGAGAATCCAGGTACGATCGTACTCTAATCGAATGTTTTCTTATAGCCTCTGACTCATAAAAAATAACTAGAACAATTTAATCGCCAGTATGAAAATATTGAAATTTACTTATTTTAATAATGAGTGGTGCAGGGAAAAACTCATTCTACGATTCTTATTTATTACTGACTACGACGAGAAAACTTACGTGTGCATCCTAAGATCAAGACAAAAATACTACAATTGAAGGCTATGTTTATACATGGCAACACATAGTAGGTGAGCGAGATGCACTCTAGTGGTTACAAGAGCTGCGGATCTATAGGTACTTTATCTTAGATCTATATAAATGGATTTTCAATTTTGTTAGTTTTTTACTTTTCTACCAATCAAATCCCTTCATTTGATATCCATATTGAGGTAGTTGTAAGAAAAATGTGTAATCTGCAATTTTTCTTACAACTACCGGCCGGCTACGGCGGCGGCCATCTTGGATTTTCACAATGTGTTTATAAATTATTGCGTGTTATTCTGATGTATAAGCTATATTGTTGTAAAGTTCCATTAAAATCCGTTCAGTGGTTTTTGCATGAAAGAGTAACAAACATCCATGATTACATGCTTTTGCGTACATAATATTAGTAGGATTACTTACACTTGAATAAATAATATAAAACCGATTTTTTTTTTATTTTAATACAATGATAAACATTTGATAATTATGTATCACTACGACAATCACTTATTGTACCTACTTAAAATTACAACTTTGCCCAAAATTTCATATCACTCATTTTATGTTTTATAAAATAACATAAAACATTCAACAAAATGCATTAGTGGATTAGTAGTAATAGTATGCTAAAATGTAGCTAATGGTAAATCAATAATAATAAATCGACTCGCATCCGAACGAATTGCATCCGCACGGATCAAAATCTTTTGATTTGACTATAATGAACCAACTCACGCACACAGACGCACTTGCTTCTGTGTGAGTAAAAGTTGCACTGAATTACCTGAAACTTGACATTACGCGTTAGACGTAAACGCTCTTAACGGTCATTTAGGGCATCTCTTAAGAAAAATCGTTTTCACCAACGCATAAGTGTCACCTAAGTCCTTAGATGGCCCCCTATCTTTAAGGGGTCGATTTTTCGCCACTTATCCGTCCCCTAAGCCATTTTTTGGAAATTGGAGACGAGTTTAAGTTCTAAGATTATATTCTGATAGCTTGTTTTACAATAAGAAACAGGTTATTTGGTCAAAGAGCAGAATATTTTGAAAAAACGACGATATAGAATACCTACTTCGTCCGATATAGGTTATTAAAACAAAACACAAAATTTTCCATATTATTTTATAAATTCTTCTTGAGTATAAAGACGACAAGTATTATAATATTTTAATTTATGTTAAGGTACAATGTACAATGATTACCGAGGGAAATTAGCAATTTAAAAGTTCTATAATATTTCTAGCTATTTGCCAAGCATCAATGTGTGCTGGTAATTAATCTGGCATTTACTTGTAGCCGTGTTATGAAAAGAGATTTCCGAAATCACCGGAAGTAGGTACTATTTTGATCAGTATGTAATTTAAGGACAATTTTATAAAATAGCTCTTTTTTTTCAATGTATAAGTATTAAGAATATTGCACACACAATAAAATATATACCTAGTAAGTCGAAATGTATCTAAATTCAAACATTATTTATTTCAAAAACTGTCACCTAATTAAGTGTTCCCTAACTAGGTGTCACCTAGCGTGGTGAAAATGAAATTATGTAGGTGTCGAATTTAAGGGATCACCTATTTAAAGTGTCACTTACGTAGGAACCGCTTAGGAGTGTGTTGGTGAAAACGGGCATAAGCTGCACTTTAATAAGTGATAAAGTACTTAACCGTCCAAATAAAACGCTCTAATATAGAGTATTTGAAGCCTGTAAAAACGTAAGCCATATCAGAGCTTCTATAGGGGTATCGCCGTTAAAATTGTCGTATAAAATTAATTTCAGTTCACGCGAACTTTGCCGTAAAAATTCTTGATACTCAACGATTTAGTAGTCCGCAGATTTAATTAAACTCAAATACACTGCATTGCGGAGGTATTAATACTCTGATTAATATTTTCCCTGTAGTCTCGAGTCGTTATAAAAGCAAATGTAGTATTTTAACTGTGTTATTATACAAATTAGCGGCATTCCCTCCTCAAAGCTGAAAGCTATGATAACAATGTCAAGGCTGTGCTTACAAAACGCGTTGGAATACCGTGAAGCATACTAAATTTGGTGTGCAAAATTAAGGAATATTCACAAAGACAAAGGCTGGTTGACATAGATGGAGCGAACGTTTTAAGCAAATCTTTATTACTACACTTATTATCTAGAGATAGAACACTAGGACTAATGAGAGCTAACCCAATTCGTGCAGTTGTTTTGGATTCTAAAGCGTTTAATGTACTAATGAATGAATTTATTAAACATTTTATTGATGTACCACTGCGTAAGTAAACTTTTTTGAATCCTGATCCAGAAAGTATCAGTGCCAAGTTTACTTGTGGTACTAACTAAGTACTAGCACCATATTCTGGCAAAGAACTATTTGATTGATTGTTTGATATTACCTACTACTCTACTGTAACAGAAGAGCAGATTTTTTATACATCTCTATTTAAGTATATAAATAATTTAATTATTATAATTTATATAAATAATTCGAGAAAATCCAAAGTGCGAGACTAGCGAGAAATATGCTTTACAACCTGTTACAAATTTACAATTAACGATGCTATTTCCAGGTTGACAAAACAATACGGACCAAACCTGTCGTGATATGCAGACAAACAGTTACTTCCTTCCATTATAAATTAAAAGTAACCAACTCGTTTCTACCAAAGAATATATATTACTAACGTACTACTGCCTTGCATAACTTTTATTAATTGCCCTTAATATTCGGTAAGAAACTGCAAATATTTCAATTAGCTACCTATCTTACAACAGATTTTTATTGTAGAAAGTATATTGTGGATTTGACAAAGATCCTTTCTAGATAAAATCTTTTGGGAAAGAGACCGAGATAATGTATGGTCAATACTCATCTTAGCAACTAGCTTAGCGCCAAGACGAGCAGAGCGAAGCGCAAAAGAACTACCTTTCTCGAAGCGACTCGTCAATTTTTTTAACTCTGATAACTTGGGTTTGGATTATACCAGATTAACGAAATTTTCGGGATTTATTAAGCATTTAAAGTTTTAAATGCATAGGTTTTAGATTTTATTTATATCCAAGAACCTCTGATTTCCTCACTGACTCACTGATGGTCATCATATTCATCATATTCCGAATGTCCTAGAAAGCTTACATTTGGTATTGTATTAGTACAAACAACATAAAAATTGTAAAACTTGGAACTTTTGTCCTCCAATCCCTATGAGATGGAATTTTGTATGAGATCTAAGATGTAAATTTGTAAAATTATGTATTAGGCCTCATAGAGTTAGAGCGTGTAGAGTCATAACTTCAGAAGCTTGGTTCTAAATGAGATCGGATAACTTTTTACAATGCGAGTCATTTGGACTCGTCTTGGAATCATTTTTTTATATGATAATTTTGTCGTGGGATTAGTATGTTCGGTTCACCAGTTTAATCTAAAACCAAATATTATTATCAATAATAAAATAATAAATTAGACAAAATTGACGTGTAATTCTATTTTTACTGCACTGTAAATAAGTGACATTTAAATTGGTAGCATTACAGGGTACCTACTAGTTTTTTGTTTACGTTTAGATTAAATTAGATCTGAACAGAGTATGTACGATAAAAAACGAAAAAAATTGTCCTACGGCACATTACTATAATATCATGTTCTTTGTATTTCGTAATTCTCACACACGAATTAGAATGAGGTCATTTGAGCGGCGTTTAACCTCCAAATTGGTCATAGCGATAAATTAAAAGAAGCCTTCGATAGTGTATCATTATTGTCTAAAGGTTTTTAACGGTGTGCTTTGCCTCTTGCTTAGGCAGGTGCTTTAATGATTTAATTCTCAATTGTAGACTGTACAAGAACATATTTTGGTTCATGTTGGTGGAACAAATGTGAAACTTGAATACACATTTTGGCTTTGGTTACCCTTGAAGCTCGTATTGTTTGCCAAATTTCTTAGAATTCATTATTTATAAAATACGGGAATAAAAAAGAAGCAATAATGCTTTAGCTGGCAATAATGGCTGACAAGAAAGATGATCCTCATGCAAGGACGGTACAATAAATACCTGTAGCGTCATGGTAGGATGCTCTAGTAAAATAAGCATATACTTTAAGCTAACAACTCCTGCGCAAGTGCGCAATCTTCTTCAAAACCGGCTTCGACGACTGAAAATCAATCATAACTACCGAAAATCTATATATATCTTGGAAAAGGCAAAAACGATATAGATATAAGGGATGTTCAAACATTAACATATTTTAAAACACTGTAAAACATGTAAGCAAGAAGTTTTATGTGGCTACCTATATTTTTTAACAATTCTTATCGCTAACATTCCAAACAACATTGTATGGATAATGGACTGCATGAAGTATACAAATTTGAGCAATAACAAAAGGATTTATAGCGTTTAGATAACATATTTTTTGTGACGCAAAATGTGCAATCATATTCGGAATCCGTTTCAGCCAATTGAATTGTAATGAATTAAAATTGAGAAATCCGGATCATACGGATTTTTGTCTATGCAGTGGTAGGTACCAGGTCCCTGGATGAAATGTAAAAGGTCAATCTATATTTATTATTTACAACGATAAAACTAAGCTCGGAGGACCATAGGTATTTTAAACATGCATTAGCTCTGTGATTTAAAGCAGCGAAAGTATATTTATTTATTGTTATTTTTTCGTTAAAGAATTCTAGGGCGGGGATAAAGGAATTGCGTATTGAAAAACAAACCATATTATAGGTACCTAGTTATTATTTGCATTACAAAATATAACCTATATTAAAATAGATTCTATGATCTTCATCTATAGTAGCTAAATATTCCTCTAATACATTTTCTATGGTAGTTCTTTTATTCATGGAAATACATTTTTAAAATGTTGAAACTAATTTGAATTTCTGAGTGCAATTACGTAATCAGGTCATTACAGAACAGGCACAACAAGTAAAAGCTACAAGTTTACGTACCTCAGCTGCTTTGTGCTACATCTTCGTCCAACACTCACTAATTCAATTACGTCCTGGCCACATTAAGACACGCATTCTTTTTAAAAAAACATTATTATGAATCAAAACTTTTTGTAATTCGAATACGGGATCGTTAATTAGTCATTAGAAATTCGAATGTCTATCTTCGCGCACGGGTTTTATAACGGAATGGATTGTTTGATGATTATTAATTTTGATAAATATAAGGCGAACTCGCTCGTGAATTTGTTTAATTCGAATATTATTTTGACAGTGTCTGGCTGAGCAGCTGCCTAGCCTTTGTACGGGGTTCTGGGCACGGCGCATGCGCGGCATCGATCCCCACAGCCTGACAGAACCTGAACTATTCAACAGCCTCAGTCGCCCGAGAGACAGCAACGCTAAGCGAGAACTCCACTGAAAATCTCATGAAAAATGGAAAACAATGAATATATTACGAGCTTAAGAATGAAATAACTGTTGCAAAGTAAATGTTTATGAGAATTTGCAGCAAGCAAGGAACACGATAAGAAACTAGAGCGGGTTTTTAATTTTTAGGGTTCCGTAATCCGTACCCAAAGGGTAAAAACGTGATTTATTAGATTCCGCTATCCGTCCGTCTGTCTGTCTGTCACCAGGCTGTATCTCATGAATCATCACGATTCGACGAGCTAGACAGTTGAAAATTTCACAAATGATGATGCATTTATGTTCCGCTGTCTATCCGTCTGTCTAAAACCCGGCTGTATCTCATGAACCGCGATAGCTAGACAGTTGAAATTTTCAGAAATGATGATGTCTTTCTGTTGCCACTATGATCGTGACACTAATACTTTTAAAATCAGAATAGAATAAATATTTAAGTGGGGCTACCTGTACAACAAATTTGTTTTTGCCGTTTTGTACGGTGAGCTTATTACGTATCTTGCAAAAGCCAAGCAATAGCAAAAATTGCGCAATTTTTGCGCAAAAATCGCAAATTCGTATTACGTATCTGCAAAAACCTAGCAAAAGCAACCTAGCGACAGTACTGCCTCTACCGAACAATCGAGGTACTATAAATTGCAATCAATTGTTCGATTTCTTCACTGCTGTCTAATTTTTCGTATTACGTAAAACTTTTACAGCAAAGCGAAAGCAATCAGCAAACGATTTGAACTGGCAGTTAGCAATAGGCTACACGAATGAATTTTTTTTATTGCATAAATGAATAGTACTCTTAAATATGAGTAACTTCTTAGAAGAAACCGTATATCAAAAGTCAATATTTTCAAAGGTACAGCGATTTGTTTGCAAAATTTCGCAAGTCCTGTGAAAACGCTCCATACTAAAGTCGTACGTAGCTATGACGTCACGTCCATGTAAAATCGTATGAAGTATACGGCCGCAGGAACATATTTGTAAATATCTCCGATATTTGTGCGTTTAAGTTCATACATACCATAATAAAAGTTTTTGTATATGACGTAAGTAAACTAATTATGTAGGTTTTGTTTACTAATTTAGCAAGAAAAAAAAATTTTCGTTTTGTACTTTTTAGATGTATCTAATGACTAAACTATAAATAAAATATTATATTTTTTTACATTTACGAAGTAGTAATGCCTTAAAATTTCTGAATACATTAATGAAACTTAATATTTTAAATGTAGTCGTGTACCCAATTGTTAGCATAAGCGAAAATGAAGCAAAGTGCATTCAAACACAACAGCGAGCGATTGGCAATCGATCGCATAAGTAATACGATTTTATTTGACGTTCAGCAATCGATTGCGCGTCTATCGCGCGGTGACTGCAAGATTATTGCTAATCGCTATTTTTACGTAATACGGCGGCCGATCCCTTCGAGCTTCGTGCGCGAATGTGACTCGCAGTTGGCCGGTTTTATTCTATCGCGATTTTTACGCAAGCCATCATCTAAAGTGGCACACCGCCCAGTTCGCACAACAAGCGCAAAAGAGGGAAGGTGTCAAAAAGCTGTGTCGCTTTTGATGCCTCCTGTAGGATTATTCCTACAGTCCACGCTATATAATGTTCCGCAAAATCAATTATGGATATTGATTTGGATATGGATTATGGATAAAAAGACCGAAACAAGATTGAGAAAACAGACAACACTATAAGCTGAAAGCCTAAGTGAAATAATTAACGATAACGTCCAAAAATTGTCCTGCTACCAAAGATAATTTTTGTAGCAGGCGGGTTTTCGCAAATGGGTATTTGCAAATTATAAATCGTACAAAAATATATTATCATGTATGTATGTAGGTAGGTACATACGTATAATACAAGATACGCGCGAAAAACATAACTCTTCTTGACAGTCGGGTAAAAAGTGAAGACAGAGTTCTGCGAACCACACAGTCAGGTCGGTCTAGTTTCTGCACATCAGCCAATTGACTCCTCTGATCTTAATGTTGATTTCGTCCTTCTTTGATTTAACATGATTTTTCTAGGTCAGTCTCCGATCCAGGTGCATTCCCATTTCCCAGATACGTAACAGAATCTTTATCTAGGAGTGGTGTGCCATTTAGGAGAACATATTATGCACAGTCTTCTTTTTGGAGAGTCAAAGTTACATGAACCGATTTGTTGACGCTAGCGACTATTCTCCACTTCGCTAGCCGTTTTTCTACTTCACGTAGGCTTGCCTGTAGTGCTCGTGAAGCTTCAACTGGGCTTTTGTCTGAGGCCAGAAGAGCAGTGTCGTCAGCGAAAGTAGTGGTTGTGACATTTGATGTTTGAGATAAGTCAGATGTAAAGATGATGTAGACTGTAGAGGTAGGGTCCAAGTACCGAGCCTTGTGGTACTCCTGCGTCTATGTTGTAAAACTGGAACGTAGGACTGGGGCCTTCTCTTACTTGAAACTAACTGTTAGATATACATATAAGATTTTAAGAATGTACATGCAGGATAGTAGTTACTTTATTTTATATATCAGTCCTTTATACCATACTTTGTTAAAGGCTGCTTGTATATCATGGAAAACGCCAAAGAGCAATATTCTTTTAGTTCAAACGACTTTCTGATTCTTTTACACGCTCTATGAACCACCTGTTCTTTAGTTGAATGTTCTTTTTGGAAGCCAAACTGATATAATTGACTTCTTATTTGTTACAGAGCTCAGTCTATAAATAAGACCTTTCTCAAACAGCTTCAAGAACATCGGAAGCAAGCTAATTGATCTGTATGAGGTGTCCCAGGTTTAAGTTAAGGATCATTATTACCTGAAAGACTATCCACAGGTCCGGGAAGTATCCTACTCTTAGCATAGCATTGAAAACTATACTATGGCCTTACGTGGTAGTAGATCTTCTTGTCAATGAGGTCAATTCCAGGGGCTTTGTTATCTTCCATAGATATGATACTTTTCCGGACCTCACTGGGTGTTATAGGGTTAAGACTTAAGCGGAAGGTCTATCTAGAAATCTTGGTTGAGGACTAAGTCTATATCAAATTCGTCAGCAGCAGGCGAGGTGTTATTTGGCTCTTGAGACATTTGTCTTGTGAATATTTCCACTTTACTTTGTGCAGATCTAGCCCATTCTCTATCTTGTACTCGCAGTGGAGGCTTTTTTCACAAGTTTTTCGGGCTTTCCAAACTGAGTAGTCAGTCTCCTTTGTTGCTGTTAGTCTCCAGATAGATTTCTATGGCTATATCATTTGCTTCCTGGATAAGGATTTTCAATTCCCTGGCCGCTTTGTTGAATACTGCTATGTCAATTGGATGTCTACTGACATGCCATACTTGTCGCAATCTCCCGAATTTTCTGTTTTATGTTGACAGAATATACTTTGCTTTTCAGAGGGAGCACGGTACCTGCAGGTGTACAATGCCAGCTCAGAATCATGGTGATGGTTTTAGCAGCTCTGTCAAAGTCAGCTTGTTTTCAGGGTTATTTTTAGGTCTAGCTTATCATGTATGAGTGACGACTAATCTGTATGTTTGTTATATAGTTTGGGTGTTCTTGTTACATTTACAGCTGTGTTTCCAATGGTTAGTAATACTGGGACATGATTAGTGTTTCCGTCCAGGCATGTCTTTATGATATGATTTAATGTTTTTAGGCCAGTTTGTAGGATCTGCTGTTGTTTTCTGAGCTAAAGTAAATTTTAAAATACTTGCAAAAATACAACATGTAAAAAAACATGTAAATTTTTCACGAATAAAGACTTTTGGGAAAAACCCAAAATTTGCATTACTTTTGAGTATTGATTCAGATGTTCAACTTTGGTTTAATAAAAAATAATATATTATGATGGTTCATATTATAAAAATATAAATTATTCATATGTTATGTATAAAAATATAAATTACCTGGTGGTAATTTAATTTTTTACAAGCTTTATGTTGCTTGCTTTGAACAACTAGATACTAGATAACTTAATACAAATAATATTACTTTGTTCAGATCCAATTTAATCTAAACGTAAACAAAAGTATTGAAATTTATCAAATTAATGTGTCATTGTATTTATTTACTGTGTGGACAATTAAAATAAAAAAAATTAAAGCTTTTATTCAGAAACATTAAGTATATTTTTTAATTATTTTTATATTATTTTTAATAATAATAAACACACCTTTAATTAAGACTGCATTTAGATTAAGTGTCACTGCAAAATTGTAAAAACCATTAATTAGATTACTGATAACTAGAGAAATTGTAAAATTTTGATAGACTTCTGTGCTGCCTATAATTTAACACATTATTTTTCATTAGATTATAAATATACAGTTATGAATCTTTCAACATATTTTTACAATCTCATTAGTTATTTTACAATCTAACGGTTTTTACAATTTTACAGAGTCATAAACAACATCAATGTGCAATTTTATCTTTTAACAATGTTTGTTCCTTGGTGTATCTATTAAATAAATAATTCTTTCATAACATTACATCTGATTACCCTTTGGCAAGGGCATGGACAATAATAATTAGTGATGTTGTCTCTTGGTTTATGTTTAGATTAAGGTGGTTCGTTTCCTATACAAAAAAACAATGGACATTATTTAGGTAATTTCATACTATTACTACATAAATTTATATGCACATCTATTTATTCTGCAATACAATTGTCGCAAAATATATTTAAAATACTTTATTTCACACAGAAGTCACATTTTTATTGAATTTTCGACAAAAAGTGACATTTGTAACTTATGTCACTTTTTGTCGAAAATTCAATAAAAATGTGACTTCTGTGTGAAATAAAGTATTTTAAATATATTTTACGACAATTGTATTGCAGAATAAATAGATGTGCATATAAATTTATGTAGTAATAGTATGAAATTACCTAAATAATGTCCATTGTTTTTTTGTATGGGAAACGAACCACCTTAAATTAGATTTGAACAGAGTTTAATTAACATTCCTTGGCTGTAATTTAAAGCAAAATGAACCTCACCTGATGACAAAAGACCAGCATTTTCTTGTGATGGCACATTCATTTTAGAATCCTTGTACCTGTAATTCAAAATTATTTGAATTTAGAATATTTATTAAAATAATTATAAGTTATAACCTGCCAACTGCAGCTGGCCCAACTGTTTACATTTTTTTAAATGCCATAAAAGTTAAATGATTCAATAGCTAAAAACCCAAAAACATATCTTCAACATTGGTCGGTTTTCTTAATTAGTCATAAGCCGCTTAACTAATTAAATCTACATTAAGAATGTAATTACTAAAAAACTTACTTTTATCAAAGTTGTAAAACACTGCTAATACTAGTTCAAAACATTGCATCAAACTTGCTTTTGACATATAACTTACACAAGACACATAAAGAACAATTTCTCATAAGATATCCGGAAGTTTAAAACAATGGGATCTAAATTTTATGCGAAAATACACTTTCACATCGGGACAAAACGAACCACATCAGTAGCCACCTACACAAAACATTAAACAGTTATAAGTTACAAACATCACTAAAACTTGTTTAAAGTATTTTCAAACTCGTCAATATTTAGTATTTTGTTAATCACAATAGTTTTTGTTACTTTAAAAACAATAAAAAAGTTTCTTCAAGTCTCAAAACTTCTGAAGAACAAACTTTTGACTTGTCGACGAATTCGCCTTTTTTTTTTTTTTTTTTTTTTATTTATGGCGTCGGCTTATCACCATTTGCCAATGTCAAGTATATTATTTTCATCAACGTAGGTACTGTATTTCTAAATCGTCAAGTCCAAAGTCTAGTCAAAGTCCAAATAAATAGTCACGGTAGTCAATCAGTCAAGTCAGTCGATTCAGTAAAGTGGTAGACGCTTTACTGAAACTTCCTAGGGAGTTTTGGCGGGAAACCCAATTTAGCACGCATTTTGTAGAATGTATCACTTTTCCACACTAATGCACCTCAACGAATAATTAATGGTTAATATTCCACCACTATAACACATTAAAAACCGAATTAACACGAATTTAGAAAAATAATACAGAAACACAACATTGCTGATTGACTTTCCCGGCAAAACTCCGACGAATTCGCCTTGTTTTTGACTGACATGACATATGAACGCCGACAGGTGTTGCCATATATAAAGGATAGATTAAAAATAATAATACTATCGTCATTTTTTTTTAATAAGATTTAATGGCCTGGTAACAAGACCTTTAAGCCAAGTCTTATATTTTTGAGGTATTTCTTATTTGTCTTATTTCTAAATAGTCAAGTCCAAAGTCTAGTCAAAGTCCTAATAAATAGTCACGGTAGTCAATCAGTCAAGTCAGTCGATTTAGTAAAGTGATAGACGCTTTACTGAAACTTCCTAGGGAGTTTTGGCGGGAAACCCAATTTAGCACGCATTTTGTAGTTGCTATATCACTCCTCCACATTAGTGCACGTCACGAATAACTAATGGTTAATATTCCACCAATATTACACATTAAAAACCTCAATAACACGAATTTAGAAAAATAACACAGAAACACAACATTGCTGATTGACATTCCCGGCAAAACTCATATTATCGTCAAGCATAATATCATAGACAAATCAAATTACTATAGACTGACAGATCCCATACAATAAAACGTACACGAAAAAAAAGGTCCGGATTCTGGTTAGGTCTAGATGGCGTTAGTTACTAGCACGAAAATCAATAAATTGCACAAATTAGCGAAGTAAATCAATTATGTTCTCTATGATAATATACAATATTATATTATATCCTGTAAATGCACGCGCCTACATACTGATATCTACATCCATTGATTTTGCTTGCCAAAAAAGGATATAGACGCGATGATAGTGAACTAAAAACATTTTCGATTGTATGTATCATCTTTTCCTTGTTTTAAATACTTATGGATTGTCAGGGCCGGATTTAATATGAGTGCCGCCCTGGGCACTGAAGGAAATGCCGCCCTATCAGTGTAATTTTACTTAAAATTGTAGTATTTGTCTTATTTCTTACGAATTCATCAATACATATTCTGCAATCAACTATAGTTATTCTAACTAGGGGCCATCCACATATTACGTCACGCATAATTTCGACCGTTTGATTTTTTTCTTTTTCTCCTATTTAATAGGTTAAATCTGTTCAAACATTAAACCCTAAAAGATTGTGAAAATAGGATCATTTTATAATATACATTAGAATAATGGGCGCCCATTTTTTTCGTTTTTACCTGTTTAAGCTTTAAAGCAGTCTTTCAGGGTTTCCCCTTAAACACTGTATGACGGTGAACTTCGGAAAAATATCATAAAATGAACCGGCTAAAACAGAACATCGCAGCACAGAAGTCTATCTAAATAATATATGTTTTTTATGTTAAACGCGAGCGAGCAAATTTTTTTTTCCTTTTTCATAGGTTAAATCTGCTCAAATTTTAAACCCTAAAAGACTGTTATCCTGAAAGACTTTGTAATTCGAAAAATACAAATACCAAAAGCCTAAAACTGAACGTCGGTACACAATTTTATAGAAATATGTTCTGTAAGCCAAACACGAGTGAGCGAAGCGGGCGAAAATATTTTTTTTTTTTTTCATTCTATAGGTTAAAATCTATTCAATCGTTAAAGTTACACACTTAATAACGGTGAACTTCGGAAAAATATCATAAAATGAACCGGCTAAAACAAAAAATTGCTACTAAATAATATAATATTATTTTCTTAACGTTAAACGCGAGCGAGCGAAGCGAGCGAGCACATTTTTTTCCTATTTAATAGGTTAAATCTGCTCAAATTTTAAATCCTAAAAGAATGTGAAAATAGGATCATTTTGTAATTTAAATTAAAGTAAAATTAATGTAATTTCTGATGTTGCAAAACAGGTGACAAATAACTTATTATGTTAGGTTTGTCATTTAATACCTATTTCCCCCTTTTTTTCGGTATATAATTACAAAATTTTGTAATCAGTGACGTGCCCAAAATATTTTGTCGCATGCTATACGTTCGAGGATTCGATGGCACGCGTACCATAGGTTCGCGATCCCTGTTTTAGGTTATTGATTTTATTGTTTTTTTCTAAAGTACAATATTCTTTCAGGGCTTAAAATATAAAAAGATTATAACAGGTTAAAGCGTAAAAAACATTCGCTCGCTTTCTCAGTTTGAACGCATTTAACATAAACACATACATATATATAGAATAAGTTAGTATTAAAGTTCTGTTGATTTTTTTTCTAAAATAACTTTAAAAATCATCTTTCAGATAAGGTTAATGGGGCGGTTGTGCAGTGTTGATAATTGTAAAAATGAATGTAGTGTTCTAGAAATTATTTCTTTCACTTTCCAAATTTTGCCGCCCTACAAAATTTGCCGCCCTGGGCACTAGCCCCGACTGCCCCTAGTGTAAATCCACCACTGTGGATTGTGTCGCGGTGCACTCTTCTTTTTCCCGACGTTTCGGCTACCTACTTAGGTAAATCATGTAGTATAATCACAGCATAATAAAGACTAGTGACCCGCCCCGGCTTCGCACGGGTACAATACTGATACTAATACTACAGATAACAGAATGTCTTTAAACCTCTAACAAAACGGGTGAAATTTAGTCAAAACAAACAGAAACAAATTAATATAGGTACCTACCTACTAATACTTAATGAAATAAGTAAGTGGGTATACTTTTATCGTATGAAATACCTACACTTTTCAGAACTAACAATACAACAATCACTAAATAAATAGTTACTCAAGTATCTATCCATCATAGTTACAACGAACACAAAACAAAAAAATTACTCATAGATCAAACTCGCACGCCTTGGCGACGATGCGACGCCCACTTCGCAACGATGCGACGCCCACTTCGCAACGGGCCGTGCAGCAGAAATCGTAATATTTTAATTTCGCCATAACTTCAAAACCAAACATCCAATTTTAATCATTAAAAGACCAAATATTATCTACATAAACTGTACTTAGAGATGAAATAATTTATTTTGATAAGGATTAATAGCAAATAGCGGACCATGGAGAGACGCTTGGCTACGTTGAATGTAAGAGGAGGAATGGATGGTAAGAATGAAAGTGGACGAAGCGAAAGAAGTATGTAAGGATCGTAGCAAATGGAAAGAAGTGGTCTCTGCCTACCCCTACGGGAAAGAGGCGGTCCTGCCTACCCCTACGGGAAAAAGGCGTGATTATATGTATGTAAGTATTAATAGCATGAGTAAAATAAACGCGTTTAAATGTAGTCCAAAAAAAATTCAAGATTTCTAAATAAAAAAATGGTTGTTGTGCCTCACTCGACATAGATAGGTATAGTGTGTCGCGGACTTTTTTGTAGATATTTATAAGATCTACAATTAATTAGAACATTTTATGGTTCTATCTTTTATAGTTTAGGCAGCGTACGCAAAATAAGTAACTTTTCTGGTTGATTTTTTACACCTTGTGTCCGAAAAACCCAAATATCTTACGGAACCCTATTTTTTTCCAAAATAAAATTTTGCCTATGTTACTCGTGGATAATGTAGCTTTCGAATGGTGAAATAATTTTTGAAATCGGTCCAGTACTTTTTGAGCCTATTCATTACAAACAAACAAACAAACAAACAAACAAACATACAAACAAAGTTTTCCTCTTTATAATATTAGTATAGATATCTATGGGTCAAATGAAATTATGCCAAGTAGGTAAAATAATGACATATGATTTTATGCGAAAAAAAATATTTAAAAAAATACAAAAACCAACTTCCAAATTAAAAACAATAATGTTCTTAAAATCACTAAAAAGTATGAAAAAATTGTTATTGTCGAAATAGTTCCCTTTCAAATTCTACTAAAATGTTACTATTTTTCTACTCAATATTCTTATTTTTGAGGTCGGTACCAGCCAATTTGAACGTGAGTTCTTTAAAATATTATTTGTATATATATACAAACAGAGGCGGCTCGTCCTAAAGAGCGCTGGTGCATTGCACTCCCACTCCTCCCACTTTGCAAAATAGTTACCAAGTACATAATAAAAATGTATTTTTTAATCTGCGACCCACTTATATATTTTTAACCATACACATGCACACATAATAGTATTTATTAATTACTAGAATTAATTAACTACGTAAGAAGTTAAAATGTTTTCAAGCCTATTTCAAGATTTGCTAAGTCGTTACTCACGGGAGCGCTGTCGATTGCGCTCCTATGAGAAAAATTTTAATACAACGCCTAGTACTGAAATCAATGAGTGCGAAAGAGAAACATCGACACGGCCCGGTACGTGAAACAAAAGATTTCGTATGAGAAATTAGCCTAACTTGGAGCGCCGCTCCTCGACGCGACGTTGCCAGATCGCGGCGAGATGACAATTATCATGGTGTGCCGTGTGGCTAATTATGCGCTGTTGCCTATCTTATGTAAACAAACATTGCGTCTCATCGTCACCGGTCACTACACTAGGTACTCGCGCGAATACGGCAGTTTTGTGATATTCCGCTATTAAAAAAATAGTTTATGTGCGTTATTTGTAAAAATGCAACAATACAATGTATATTTTATTAAATACTGTGAAAAGACTATAGAAAAGCGTCTCGAACTAAAAGCAAAAGGTCCAAAATGTGCTAAAAAACAAACTTTTACGCGTGTGTTTAAACCCGAATAGTATTTATAAACACCTTGGATGTGTGGTTGTGAAGAAACCAATAAATTGTTTGCATGCATTGTGTATGATAAATTGATAAGCATAGAAAAACGCTAGATAAATTCCATATCCGATTTTCACGAGAAAGTGATAGAGGTCTTCGCTCAAGACCGGCGAATGGATTTTTTATACAAATAAATGGTAAGCAACGCTTTTTGTTTCTGAACACCCAAAAAATAGGTTACGAGCCGCCTCTGTATACAAATAATATTTTAAAGAACTCACGTGTATAAGGACGTAGTTGTGTTAAAATTAATATGTTTTATTGAAAGGATTTATACAATTATTTGGGCTGGTACCGAGTACCGACTTCAATTATTTTTAAACAAAAAATTAAACCGACTTCCAAAGTAAAAATACACAAAAAAGTATGAAATAAAACTTAATCTCTAAATAATTCCCCTTTCAAATTCGGCTAAAATTTTTACTATTTCTCTACTCAATCTTCTTAATTTTGAAATCGGTACCAGCCCAAACAATTATCTACAATATTTTATAGAACTTACGTTCATATTTGCTGGTACCGACTTCAAAATTAATAAGATTGAGAAGAGAAATAGTAAAAATTTTAGCCGAATTTGAAAGGGGAATTATTTAGAGATTAAGTTTTATTTCATACTTTTTTGTGTATTTTTACTTTGGAAGTCGGTTTAATTTTTTGTTTAAAAATAATAATTTCACCCTTTTTAGAGATATATTTTCTTAAGTTATTATTAATACGTCTTAAGAACGTCTAAACTAAACGATCGAATGTTTAATTGAATACGCGCCAAGCTTCCATAAGGTATTGCTATTAAGATGATAATGATGATTATTGTAAGTTATAAATTGGCATATGCTTGCAGTTCATTAAACAATGCCGAAATTTCCAAACGCATATCTTAAAAGACTGAGGAGTTCTGTACAGTGCTTTTGGATCCAGGGTATACCTTGGTACAATATCTTATTTTTTGGTAGCATATGCTTGTGTTACTTCAGCAATTGTCAAAATCACTATATGTGTGGATATAAATTTCGAGGAGTTCCCTCGATTCCTCATGGATCGCATCATCAGGTTTCCACTTTAGTGACTAAAGGACCAATTTCGAACTAAACCCTTTACAACAACAAAAGAATTTTGCAAATAGGTCCATAAACGGCAGAGTAATGTTCAAAGATCTCCGTGTTAGTGTAAAATACTATGAGAAATACCTTTTATATCATCATAATCTGATGATGTATGGTGTGATAGTGGTGATGATGATGATGATTACTCTAACTGACAGGGTGGCATATGCTTGCAGTTCTTTAAACAACGCCGAAATCCCCAAACATGTATCTATAAGGAGCCAGGAGTTCTGTTCTGTACTTTTGGATCCAGGGTATACCTTGGAGCAAAATCTTACTTTTTGGTAGCATATACTTGAACTACTTCAGAAAAAGTCAAAATCACCATATGTGTCCATATAAATTTCGAGGAGTTCCCTCGATTCCTCATGGATCCCATCATCAGGTCACCACTTTGATATCAAAAGGACCAATTTGGGATTACACCCTATACATCTCAGAAAACATTTTGAAAATCGGTCCACAGGCGGCGGAGTAATCGTTGAACATACAAAAAAAATAATAAAAAAAAAAATATATACAGCCGAACGTATAACCGCCTCCTTTTTTGGGAAGTCGGTTAAAAATAAGAAGATTGAGTAGAAAAATAGTAACATTTTAGTAGAATTTGAAAGGGAACTATTTCGACAATAACATTTTTTTCATACTTTTTAGTGATTTTAACCCTAGATACATAACGTGAGTCAAAGCGACTAACGCGCACAATGTTTTCGTCTCTTTCTTTTTAACTATTTTGTGTATCGCATCGTCCCTCAAAGTCAACTAAGTACATGGCCAGAGGTCACGAACGGCGTACGCGTATCGCAGGTAAGTATTGTATATATCTAAATATAGAACCATAGTGAGTCAGAATGACCCCACATTATGTGATTTGTAAGTTTTTAAACAATCCCGTGTTAACTTATCTGTTTTTTTTTAGTGTTTTAGTTTATTTAGAACATGTTTTGATGGTTATGTACTTGTTTTAGGTTTTATAGATTATTAATTATATCAAACTCACTTCCCGATGACGTCACGTGCATTGAAAGGATGGAGAAAAGACTAGAAATCCCTAATTTGAGTCGAAAATTGCGTGAAAATATAAAAAATATTCTACCCAAGTCTCCTGCCATAAACTCACCAGAAGTAGACGATGATCCTCCTGCGAATGGAAAAGGAAATACTGTGCCTTTTGCCCATGGCAGCTGAGACGAAAGACACAGGCAGAGTGCAATAATTGCAAAAAAGCTGTCTGCGGGGAGCATAAAATATTGACTTGCTCAGATTGCAAATAGTTCCTATTTCGAGACTGTTAATTTAATATTATTTCTATTTTCGTATTTGCTATTTCACTATATAATAAAAAAATATATTTGTTGCTACTTTTAAGTGCTTTTTATCCAAAGAGAAAGAGATACTCAATTTAAGTAAATTTTTTAGAGACTTTTAGTTTATGTTTTCTTTTTAAGTAAAATAAAGATGATTCAAATTAAAATGCGTTTTTTTTTCATTTATTACATTACTTTAATAATTTCATTCAATAAATTTCATAGAAGTTTTAAAAAACTGCAGAGTAATTTGGTAAACATTAGGTGTGAGTCAAATCGACCTCACGTTATGCTATTAAGGGTACCCAAGAACGTTATATATCTAGGGTTAAGAACATTATTGTTTTTACTTTGGAAGTCGGTTTTTATATTTTTTAAAATATTTTTTATTTTTTTCTTTTCAGTGGTATTATAATATTATCAACTAGTACCTGGGAGACCGAGCTTTGTTCGGAGTTGTTATAGGACGATAAAATATTCAAAAATAAATAAAAATATAAGAGAAAGGAAATAAAAAGAATCACAAAAATATTTATCTGACCGGGTTTCGAACCCGAGACCAATTCGTTAACAACGTACAAATTACCAATCTATCTACCATCCAGCTGAAGCTACATTTTATCGCGGCAAAATGTACGGTTTCAGCGAGATATCCTTTTGCGCGCACGAAGTTGCGATTAACGTCTACTATAATTACCCGACTGCGCGACGCAAAGGAGTGGTAATGTGTGTATCAGCCTATGTATGTATGTATGTATGTGTGTATGTATGTATGTATGTATGTATGTATGTATGTATGTATGTATGTTCCTTTGAAGCACTATACAGACCAAACGCCTGGGCCGATTTTTATGATTCGCATGTCAATCGATTCCTCTTAGTCCGGCGAGTGTCACTAAAGACATGACGTTAGTGAAAATTCAATATGGCGACTACTGGACGCCATATTATGAAAATGAAAAAGAAATGAAAGTCAACAAACTATGTCAAGTGGGGTATCGTTGAATAGGTATTTAAAAATCATTTTTAGTTTTCTCTTAACATTTTTCGATTCGACTGACCGTTTAAGATCTATATCGATTTAAAGTTGCGTAACAACCATTCTCACAATTAAGCCTTTAAGTTAGTGTTCGTATCATTGTATTGTTGCTTTAAATCGACCAAACGTGTGTTGGTTAAACTAAAAAATCTAAATTAAAATAAATAATTAAAAAAAAATAAAAAACCCGACTGCGTTGCTTGGGTATCTGTCTTTTTTTTTTGCAGTCGGGTTTTTTAATTTAATCATGTGTTTTCAATGTAGATTTTAAGCACTTATGCATAAAACACCTCCATGAAGTTAGTTGGAGCAAGAGGTTTTTGAGTAGATTTCAAAAATGAAATCTACTCAAAAATTGAATTGGCCGGCACAGCGCCGTGTCTCAGATTAGTTCTTAGTAGGTAAGTGATCATCTTCTGTATAAAAAAATTAGAGTCCGACCGAAACTGGTTTTCCGGCCGAAACCGAAACTGAAACCGAATATTCGGCCGTGGCTTCAGTTTCGGCCGAAACCGAAACCGAAACCGAAACTTACGTGGTCAAGTAGAAAATTCCTTAAAATACTGAAATTTGGTGCATTTTATCCATTATTCTGCATTAATTAGGACATGAAATGGGAACACGTTATAAACACATATTAATTTTGTTGTTATCATTTATTTATTGCAGCGTTTCTCAAACTTTTTGGTGACGGAACCCTTACTTCATAACAAGTAAAAGAAAATAAAATGACTAAAAGTACATTAAATGTACCAGTATCTGGGGGCACGGCAGTGCCCCCGCCAAGTCGAGCGCGAAGCAAACACTGCCGTACCATCCTTTACTGGAACCATTTCGCCGCATTTTCAGGCCCCTATTTGAGAACCTCTGGATAAGACCAGAACGCAGAAATTTTCGTCATCCAGTAAGCTATAATTACATACATAAAATCCAAAATTTCAAGTCTGTAGGTCATTTAGTTCCGAAGTTAAGCGAAAGCAAAGTTTCGCATTTATGACACTCATCACTCACTCACTCACTCACTCATGATCATCAAAATAGAACTATAGCTCTACCAGAATCTGATGGCATTTTAAAAAAAAATAAAAAATGTGATTTTCATATGGCAATGTCAAGTATGACCCGTCAAATCAAAGTACGTGATCTGTCAACCGCTGCTAAAATTTTGTGATTATGTTCTTGGAATTTGTTGTTTTTGTGAAAATATCCAAAAAGGCAATTCGATCTCAAGCGAGAAATATTGTTTTCTATGTCTATAGTAAAATACAGAAAGAAGAAGGTGTAAATCGAACTCAATCTTATAATTTAAAGTTCGTGGTAGAGTTGACCGGTAAGTTAGAGTGAGTTGTTTTGATACTTTTAGTTTTTTTATATTTTCTTAGGTAATTATTGTGACTTCTTTAAATGTGTTTCCAGTACTACTATAAGGTGAATCGTAGCTGATGGCACATCGAATGATGGTTTGTTTTCCATGCCTGGTAAAAGGAGGAGAGGAGGAAAAAAGAAAATCAACATAAGACAGTTTCGATTTATAGTTGATTAGGAATAAAGTAAACGAGTTCTATACAGTTCGGAAGGAAATTCCAACATTAAATAAACTGTTGCCAATTTAATTGTATGTTATTCGTAATAAATAAGTATATAAAGTAATTCACGATTGATTTATTTTTCATGAAATATCATTATATTACATAGTATAAAACAAAGTCTCTTTTTTGTCTGTCCCTATGTATGCTTAAATCTTTAAAACTACGCAACGGATTTTGATGCGAGTTTTTAAAATAATAGTCTTTAAGTATTTAATAGTCTTTAAGATATTATAAGATTATGGTAAAATTTATATTCAAGTACTTATTATGTAAGTATATTATCAAGTGGTCGCGCATGTCGTATCGAGGTGATAGGGTCCCATTTTTAACAATTTGCATTGGGCAAACCTAAAAACATGTTCAATATTGTATCAGTAGTACCTATATTGCTGTAAGTAGGTAGAGAATTATTCGCCGAAGTAGTTTTTTCTCCAAGAACACTATTCCACGCGGGCGAAGCCGCGGGCATAAGCTAGTTTTCTATATTATACACCGAACATTCTTCATACAGTCTTATTATAATTCATGTTCAATAATACTAAAGACATAATTAAATATTAACCAGTATCAAGATCGTTTAATCCAATTTCCCCAGTATTGCACACTACAATTTTTTTTTTCCCTATTTGCCATGAGATTCTGGTACACCTATAGTACTTCCCATAAGCTCAGAGAGCTGAAATTTGGTACAGAGTTAGGGTTTAATGGCCACATAAAGGGAAAACTATTAAAACTAGGATAATCGATCTGGGGGCACGGCTGCCAAGTCGAGCGCGAAGCAAACACTGCCGTACCATTCTTTACTGGAACCATTTCGCCTCATTTTCAGGCCCCTATTTGAGAACCTCTAGATAAGACCAGAACATCGATCTGGGGGCACGGCAGTGCCCCCGCCAAGTCGAGCGCGAAGCAAACACTGCCGTACCATTCTTTACTGGAACCATTTCGCCGCATTTTCAGGCCCCTATTTGAGAACCTCTAGATAAGACCAGAACGTCGATCGGGGGGCACGGCAGTGCCACCGCCAAGTCGAGCGCGAAGCAAACACTGCCGTACCATTCTGTACTGGAACCATTTCGCCGTATTTTAAGGCCCCTATTTGCGAATCTCTGGATAAGACCAGAACGCAGAAATTTTCGTCATCCAGTAAGCTACTTCATCACATACTTAAAATCCAAAATTTTTAGTCTATGGGTTATTTAGTTCCGAAGTTAAGCAAAAGCAAAGTTTCACATTTATGACACTCACTCACTCACTCAGTCACTCACTCATGATCATCAGAATAGAACTAGTACTTCCCATAAACTCAGAGAGCTGAAATTTGGTACAGAGTTAGGGTTTAATGGCCACATAAATGAAAAACTATAAAAACTAGGATAATCGAAGATCTGGAGTACCTGGTGACCCTGATTAGAAAACACAAGAGCCCAACCAAACTATTAGAGATCAACATACCGCCTTTACAAAAAATATTCAACTTATGGGCCACTTCATTTGATGTCAAAAATCGAATAAAAAAAAATCTTCATCCCAGATGAAGAACCCTCAGCTGGTCTCAGCTGATTAGAGATATGGTAATGCCCCCTTCTACTATTGGTACATAAAAAAAAAATTTACTGTTATTGCGAAAATCCAGCGAAGTGGGACACATCTTCTAATTTAATCTAGCCCGTAGCGTCCCACTGCTGGGCAAATGCCTCCCCTTCTGCTTTTAATAATGCATAAATAAAATTAAAGGAAAACTCTGGATAAGACTAGACTAGCTTTTATACTTATACTTACAAGTTTACAAGAAGAAATAGTCGAACAATTAACTTTATTCTACTCGAACATTACACAAATTAAATAAACAAATTACACTAAAATCTAGTAAAATAAATCAATATGCCCACGTTTCTACAAAAAGAAGTGAAATCCCACCAAAAACATTCTGTAAAATACTAGCCAAGTCTCGATGGAGCTGCTTGTTTATTTCTAAAAAGTAATGAAATCTAGAAAAAGTCTTGCCAAGTCTAAGGTTCCTTACTGCGATTTCTTTATTATTATAGTTAATGTTGTGTGACTTGGCCGTTGAAGGGTATACAAGGGTACAAAACCAGGTGCTCCATGACACAATTGCACCAATCTGTCGCCAGAACCGCCTACCCATTTACGATGGAAAATTGACACTTGGAAAACAAAATTGACTTGTAGGTACCCACTAACGTATAAAGAATGTTCAATGGTCAAGTCACATAACATTAACTATAATAATAAAGAAATCGCAGTAAGGAACCTTAGACTTGGCACGACTTTGTCTAGATTTCATTACTTTTTAGAGATAAACAAGCAGCTCCATCGAGACTTGGCTAGTTTTTTACAGAATGTTTTTGGTGGGATTTAATGTACTTTTAGTCATTTCATTTTCCTTAACTTTAACCTATTAGAAGCCCTGGGCACATTATGGGCCCCCCATTTTTTTTTTTTTCTTTTTTACCTGTTTCTTTCTGCTTTAAAACCCTGAATTTAAACTGTAATTCGGAAACATAAAAATTGATAATATGTTTTTTAAGCTAAACACGAGTGAGCGGAGCGAGCGAGCAAAATTTTCCCCACTTTACAGGTCAACACCTGTTCAAACGTTAAATTTAAACACTGAATAACGAATGAACTTCGGACAAATACCATAAAATCAACCGGCTATATTGAACATCGGTATTAAATAATATATGTTCTTTATGGTCAATGCGAGCGAGCGAAGCGAGCGAGCAAATTTTTTTTCCTATTTAATAGGTAAATATGTTCAAACTTTAAATCCTAAAAGACTGTGAAAACAGGATCATTTTGTAATTTAAATTAATGTAAAATTAGTGTAATTTCTGATGTTGCAAAATAGATGACAAAAAATAACTTATCATGTAAGGTTTGTCATATAAGTAACTGAACATTTCGGGGGCGGTTTGAACCTTGGCCGCTTACGCCCATGGCCGTTGGTAATTGCTGAATATTCCACGCATACTGCTTCAAAAGCAGCGACATTCGGCTTCGTTAGAAGACGTTGTTGCAACACGTTTAACGCCAACGTTCCATTCTCAGTTTATTAATAACTAGCTTTTGCCCGCGGCTCCGCCCGCGTAAATATATTATTCCGCGGGAACACTACTTTTTCGGGGTAAAAAAAATCCTATGTCCTTTCCCGGGACCCAAAGTATGTCTATACCAAATTTCATAAAAATCGGTTCAGCGGTTAAAGCGTGAAGAGGTAACAGACAGACAGACACACTTTCGCATTTATAATATTGGTATAGGTATTGTAAAAACTTTTGCGGTTTGCTGCAGAGTAGGCATCTACAGAGTCTACAGACACACGAATTTGGTACGGAGCGTACAGCGGACCATATCCGCAGACCGAATCCGGTGTCGCTACACACGCACGGATTTGGTACGATGCAGTAGACCGAAAAGCTCGACACTCGTGTGTTCGATTTTCAGTTCTATTGCATTAGCACAGAGTTCTATTTACAGTGCTGTTTTTCGACGACGCGATGATTACCGAAATTCATTGATAACAGGCAGTGATATCAACTCTCAAAAATATTTCTCCCCAAACTTTACCCCTGATAATTATACCATTGACAGGTCTAAGAGATAATAAGCTAGAAAGAAAGGTTATGTGTTTAACATAAAGACTTACGCGTGAATAACATAAAACTAACTTGTCTTAATCTGATTTCACTCCCAATATTATATTTTCATATCCCTGACTCACACACTGAATTACACACATTTAAATATTTTGTATTATTACATACAAATTGATTCATAAGGAGTAAACTCTAAACATCCTGGCCCCTAGTAAACCCCCGTAGATATTTTCCCTAATTTTGGGTGGTAAATCCCTAAGTTGGCAACACTTAAACCGTTGTACGGCTTAACCGCAGGACTGCTCTACACACGCACGGATTTGGTACGGAGCGGACCAAATCCGATGCGGATAGCTGCGAACTCTTCACCTTCTTCTTATGTTCGCCGGACTGCCCTACACATGCTCGGATTTGGTACGGAGTGTACCAGATCCGCTTGTAAGTTGAAAATATTTTTTCACAGAATAGAATAGTAAGTATTTGAAACTTTGAGTATTTGAAATTATTAAACAGTTATTCTTCTATTCTGCTCAGTCAATATCAATACGGTAAAAAGACTATGGCTGTGTTCCGACGAAAATAGAGCTTGTTAGCGCTTGCTAGCGCTAAAAAAAGCGGCTGTGTTTCGCCGAGTGAGTGAGTTTACCGGAGGCCGGCAACGCACTTGCAGCTCTTCTGATGCTGCGAGTGTCCATGGGCGACGGAAGTTGCTTTCCATCAGGTGACCCGTTTGCTCGTTTGCCCCCATATTTCATAAAAAAAAAAAAAAAAAAAAAAAAAAAAACAGATTATCCGCCAGGGCACATATTTTGCTAACTTCAATAATGCTAACATAATCCGCCATTTTGCTTATTTTATATCAGCGGTTGCCATTTTGCCTACGTTTTATTTTCCGCGGAACACAGCCTATGTATGCGGTTTAATTTTGAATTTCGAACGCAAATATTTCAAGAGCCTGAACGAAATAATATCAAGGTACATTTTTACCGGCTAAAAAAATAGTAGGTAACTTATTAAAGACCACCAAATAGGTTGACCTCTCGCTCAAAGCAAATTCTTAGTTTAAGTAGATCTTGTACTATTGGTTTACTCCTTCGCTATTTATAATTTGTGTTGAGTAGGATAAAAAATAGATTTATTTTTATAATTTTAATTTAATAGTTTTATTTCAAGAGAAAACATGCGAAAAATGATTTATTTCGGTTTGTGAAGCAAGTTCAAAAATACAGTTTTTTCATGATCCCGTGGGAACCGTTTTGGTTTCCAAGAAAAAAAAAAACTGTTAGTTATTTCATGTTCTAATCTACCTTTGTGCCAAGTTTTATTTAAATACGTCGAGTAGATTGCCTGAAATAACGTCAAACAGGTAGGTACAGTTTTTTGAAGATCCCATGGGAACCCTTTAATTTTGCGGGATAAAGAGTATCCTATTTTACCCTTCAGGTCCTAAGCTACCTACCTGCCAAATTTCATTTTATTCCATCCAGTGGTTTCGGCGTGATGTGATAACAAACACACAGACAGACAGACAGACAGACAGACAGACAGACAGACATTTTTTTCAAAAACGTTATTTTTAGGTTCTGTGGCCTTTATAGACCCCCCATTTTGATTTTCACTTAGATAACTTTAATGTACAGACATGACCCCTCTACAGATTTATTAAATGTATAGATGGTAAATGTCAAGATGGTTGGGTCAAAATAACGCACGATCGTTACTGCGTAAAAGAGTTGAAGTAAGAATAATGAATGTACAAAAATAATACAATCAGAATACAGCAGTAGAACAATAAATACTTCGTTTAAAGTTCTCAATTCGCTAGGTAGCTGTACCTAGTTATCGCCCAAAACGCTAATCGTTGACTGACTGAGTGTCGAGGCCCGATCGTCGCTTCATCGCCCGATCAGCTGTTATTGTTGTGATTGGCGACTAAGTTCGGCTCCGCCTCATGATACGACGCGTAAAAAGTTCGACCAGAGAGAGGTGTTTTGTTGATTTTTGGAACGAAGTTCCATAACGCGCGTTGTGAAAGGGGGCTAGACGGAAAAATTTCTTACGAAAAGTTGTCACGACACTTTTTTAATTACAAAAGATAATTTTATTTTTTATAAAAATTAAATATTTACGCGTATACATTTATTATATTGATGTATGTATGTATGTATGTGTGTATGTATGTATGTATGTATGTATGTAATGTATGTATGGATAATATCGGTTCGGATATTGTATTATTATTTATTTTATATATACATGTACTGTCTTTCTGTCTCTTGTCTGTCTGTATGTCTTTTTTTTTGCTATAGTAAGCTATTGTATGCTGTGCGGCGTCGCATGTTTCTCTGTCTGTCTCTCTCTCTCTTATAGAAAGCAAGCCAGATATTTTCATCCGGAACTTCGTTCCATCCGGGTGTCCCTTGACACCTCTCTAGTTTTTTTTTTTCTAAATTCTCGCGGAATCCCTACAGGGGCTTCGCGGAACCCCAGGGTTCCGCGGAACACACTTTGAGTATGGCTGATTTAATGTAATATAAAAAAATATTAATTATATTTTAATTAAGTATGTTTTCAAATTCAGTTGCGTTGTCAAAGCGTTGCCGCAAGAAACGAAGTTAGGCGAGCGTGCACGAAACTTCCGAAATCAGTTTCGGTTTCGGCAAAAGTTTCGGCCACTTTTGGCCGAAACCGAAACTACCGCCGAAACTTGATTTTTGGCCGAAACTCGGCCGAAACCGAAACCGAACTTTCGGTCGGACACTAAAAAAAATCCTCTTTTCCCTTGGTTATTCATTGCATAAACTGTTACACCAATTTTCATAAATATTTTTTGTGGTGTTGTGTTGACAGATAAAGTTGCAGGGAAATTAAAAATTTGTAAGAAAACTTAACGATCATTAACTTTTCTATTAAGAGTTTCCTCTATTCCTCATGGATCCCATTATCATCGTCGTTAGGGTATATACGCTTGGAACAACATATCACTTTTGAGTAGCTCTGAATGTTCAAAGAAATCGATGTCGGTGTAAAATACTATGAGAAATACCTATATCAACATAATATCATGATGTATAGTGTGATGATGATGGTGGTGGTGGTGATGATGATTATTATTGAATAGTGACATATTATGCTTGCAGTTCTTAAAGCAATGTTGAAATTTCCAAACGTGTATATTTAAAGACTGAAGAGTTCTATTCAGTCCTTTTGGATCCAGGGTATACCTTGGCACAACTTTTACTTTTTGGTAGCTGTCAATGTTCAAAGAAATCGATATCGGTGTAAAAACTATGAGAAACACCTAGATATCAACAAAATATCAAGGTGGGTGTGATTATGGTGGTGGTGATGATGATTACTTAAAAGTGACATTTGCTTGCAGTTTTATAAACAATTACTTGAATTTTCAAACATGTACATTTAAAGACTGAGGAGAGCTGTTCAGCCCTTTTGGATCCAGAGTATACCTTGGCACAACATTTCACTTTTTGGTAGCTGTGAATGTTCAAAGAAATCGATATCGGTGTAAAATACTATGAAAAATACCTAGGTATATCAGCATAATTTATCATGATGTATGGTGTGATTATGATGGTGGTGGTGGTGATGATGATTATTATTTAATACGGACATTTGCTTGTAGTTTTATAAACAATGCTGAAATTTTCAAACGTATATCTTCAAAGACTGAGAAATGCCGTTCAGTGCTTTTGGATCCAGGGTATACCTTGGCACAACATTTCACTTTTTGGTAGCATTTGCTTAAAAGTTACTTCAAAAAAAGTTAAAATCACTATCGGTGTCCCTATAAATTTTGAGGACTTCTCTCAATTCCTCATGGATCCCATCATCAGATCTACCATTTGATGACAATGGGACCAATCCAGGAGTCAATCCTTTACAACAAAAAAATAATTTTGAAAATCGGTCAATACACAAAAAAAAAAGAAGAAAAAACATACACACGAATTGTAAACCTCCTCCTGTGTTTTGGAAGTCGGTTGAAAATAGGGAACCTCCTTATGAACCTCCTTTTTCTCAGGAACGCGTGGAGGTACAAGCTAAAATTCATATCAAATATCGGTCGACTGTCCCTTGGAGATGTGAAATAATCAAACTTCTAAGCCAACGCAATCAAAAGATACAGCCGTATATGCCGCAAATTTTCGACACTCGCAAGGGAATCAAAACCTACAGGGTAGGTAAGTACCTACTTCCCGTGAACTCAGAATTTTGAAATTTGGTACGAAGCAACGTCTTATAGAACAGATGAAGGAAAAATTGCGAAAACCGTAAATTTTAGTTACATCCAGTGCCTCTTTTTATATTAAATAAGTATCTATGGTTATAAATATCATTTAAAAATATTTTTAATCATTTTAAACTTATTACCCCTACTATGACTCGATTGTCGTGATGGGTGAACTTTTACTTATATACGTATAGGTTTGTACGGAACCCTCGGTGCGCGAGTCCGACTAGCACTTGGCGGTTTAGCGGTGTGTGCGTGTGGTTTGAGGGACCAACCCGAATTTCCCCAAAATAAGTATACCAAGTTTTAGTAGAAGTCTAAAAACAATTGTAGAACAAATCTGGGAATTTGTAAAAAGATAGTTTAAAAAATATAGCCCTCAGAGTGTGGTCCCTCAGTTCACACACCGCTATTTTCCAGATCTCGAAAAGTATGTGGAAAATTATGGTTTTTTCACTACAGAATTTTAGTAGAACTTTTGTAAAAGTTTTTACAAATTTATCAGATACATAGCATTAGAAATAAAAAAGCTACAACCACCGAAGTGTGGTCCCTCAGTTCACACAAAAATGACATACTCATTTCGCGATATATGACTGACTTTTTTAATTATTTTTCTACGTAGAGTTTTAGTAGAAAATTTGTAGAATTCATAGGCAAAATTTCAGAAAAATCTATCGGCGCATTTGGAAGATATATACCATTATGTTGGGTCCCTCAGTTCACACACTTGTGTATAAGAAAAACTCAAATCCATACTTCCATACTTAATATTATAAATGCGAAAGTGTGTCTGTCTGTCTGTCTGTCTGTCTGTTACCTCTTCACGCCCAAACCGCTGAACCGATTTTGATGAAATTTGGTATAGGGATACTTTGAGACCCGAGAAAGGACATAGGATACTTTTTATCCCGGAAAAATGTACGTTCCGCGCGATAAACGAATTTTGGCGCAACGGAGTTGCGGGCGTCATCTAGTAACTAATAAACGAGAAAACTAACAGAAAGTCTACTATACTTAAGTTTTAGTAGAAGTTTTTTTCTCTTGGATTAGCACATAAAATATTTAATTTCTTGCTTCCTAACTGAGATAATGTTAATTTTTTGATTGTATGAAAATGCAGAGTAGGATTACCACACAAGAAGCAAAATTCGGACAGTACCTAATATTATTGTGTGTGTTATACCTTATTAAATTTACCTTTTCACTATTATATGGGTTCATAGTACTACAAACAACCTATATACCTACTTATGTACCTATTTGTGGTTTCGCTCTGCCCGCCCTTTTCTCTGTCCGTTATTGCTAACTCCTTATATGTAATTACATATATATTATATGAATAAAAAACTGGCCAAGTGCGAGTCAGGCTCGCGCACAAACGGTTCCGTACAAAACGGCAAAAAAAATCACGGTTGTTGTATCGGAGCCCTCGTCCTCGTCTCGTCGTCGTCTCGCCCCCAGCACCAAAGATTATACATACTCAATGTATTGTGACTGCACCTAATATTTTTGTTATACTAGCTTTTGCCTGCGGCTTCGCCCGCATGGAATAGTGTTCTTGGAGAAAAAACTACTTCGGCGAATAACTCTCTAAGTCTCTACTTACAGCAATATACTTCTGATACAATACTGAAATGTTTTTAGGTTTACCCAATGCAAATAGTTAAAAATTGGACCCTTTCGAGTTTCGCCTCGTACTAGAGAGCTCCGTGGCCTAGTGGGTAGACAGTTTGGTTCGCACTCGAGAGAGTGCAGGTTCAAATCCCAGGTTGTGGCGTGTACCAATGAGACTTTTTCAGATCTCAAGTACATCATACGGACGCTCTTACGGTGAAGGAAAACATCGTGAGGAAACCCGCACATAGTTGGCCCCAGACGTATTGACTAGTTCATTCCTCTGGACTAGGCTGACTATGTTGTGAGAATGCCGTATGTGCTTGGGCAACCATACGACATTTAAAAACCAACTGTCCCAGGCACTGCAGTATTTCAAGAGTGGTTACTTTCGCTCGGAGAATACTGTATAAATCATCCATTAACGGATGTAAAGCCCTAAGTATAAGGAGTTAGCAAGAACGGACAGAGAAAAGGGCGGGCAGAGCGAAACCACAAATAGGTACATAAGTAGGTATATAGGTTGTTTGTAGTACTATGAACCCATATAATAGTGAAAAGGTAAATTTAATAAGGTATAACACACACAATAATATTAGGTACTGTCCGAATTTTGCTTCTTGTGTGGTAACCCTACTCTGCATTTTCATACAATCAAAAAATTAACATTATCTCAGTTAGGAAGCAAGAAATTAAATATTTTATGTGCTAATCCAAGAGAAAAAAACTTCTACTAAAACTTAAGTATAGTAGACTTTCTGTTAGTTTTCTCGTTTATTAGTTATTTGAGTTTTTCTTATACACAAGTGTGTGAACTGAGGGACCCAACATAATGGTATATATCTTCCAAATGCGCCGATGGATTTTTCTGAAATTTTGCCTATGAATTCTACAAATTTTCTACTAAAACTCTACGTAGAAAAATAATTAAAAAAGTCAGTCATATATCGCGAAATGAGTATGTCATTTTTGTGTGAACTGAGGGACCACACTTCGGTGGTTGTAGCTTTTTTATTTCTAATGCTATGTATCTGATAAATTTGTAAAAACTTTTACAAAAGTTCTACTAAAATTCTGTAGTGAAAAAACCATAATTTTCCACATACTTTTCGAGATCTGGAAAATAGCGGTGTGTGAACTGAGGGACCACACTCTGAGGGCTATATCTTTTAAACTATCTTTTTACAAATTCCCAGATTTGTTCTACAATTGTTTTTAGACTTCTACTAAAACTTGGTATACTTATTTTGGGGAAATTCGGGTTGGTCCCTCAAACCACACGCACACTTAGCGGTTTTTTATTTTTATATGGGCCACAAACATGTTTCAGTCATGGTGTCGAGGGCCGCAAGCAAAGAATTGTTTAGGTTTTGATTGAAACGTAACTCCAAGTTAACGATGAATTTGCTTTATAAATAAATGAAAAGTTTTTTCAAAGATGTTTAAAATATATATTGATTTATTGCGATTTTTGAAATTGTTAACACTTTTTGAAACTTGATCAAGATTTTAAAAAATTCGTGCAAATTTTTTTTGTAGTTATTAGAAAAAAACTTGGTTATTTGAATTTTTCACATAAATTTTGAGGTTATGTGAAAAAAGTGTATATACAAAAGTTGTAGATCTTTTTATTGCCTACAACTTTGCCATTTGACTTTTTTCCATAGGACTTGTAGTTTTACCGGAAATCGAGATAAACCGTTTTTTACCCTTAAAAACTCACCCCCTTACATTGCCCGACCTCAAATCGCCCGTAAATTATTTTTCCTTTTATTTTTGTTATATTCCCTTCCTTTTCCAATGGGTTTCATCCTACTATAATAAATAATTTCTGAGTTTTTACCATTCTCAAGACTCAAAGGCTTCTGCTCTAGTTTAAAAAGCAGAAGTGCTTTTAAGTAACGCATGTTCACTTTTACAAAAAATTCGAAATGAAAATGCGAAAAAGCTGTACCTACCTACAATACTTACATAAGTAGGTAGTTGTTGGGTGTTAAAATAATAAAGCACTACACATTAAAATATTTTTATTTACATGTTGTAGAAACATATTACGTTTACAACATCCTTTGGTGATCAGGTAACAAATAAATACTAATGTCCAATTATTATTTTTCTTAACAACTATCAAATACTTTTAAAAATACCAGTGGTTATAAATAGCACCTAGTAAGATCTATATTAATGAATAGTAATTGTATAGTTAAGTAATTATACCTAAATAAAGCACCAAGATTGACTTGTGTAAATTCGTAGTGGATGGAATATTTCCATTGTTTTTTATTTAATATTTTCATGCTCATTACGTTCTCCGAATCACCAGCTGATATAAAATTTAAATTGAAAAGGTTATAAGAATACATCTTCGAAAAAAAGAATGGACTAGTTTTCTTATACATAGAAGCAGTGGGTAAGCAGAAAGTAGTAAGAACTTACGATAGTGACGTTTTTGATCTAAAGCTGTTTACCTGCAAAGTTCTACCTGTCAGGTAAGCTTGAGCTGATACAGTATGGACAGTGGACATCTGCACAGTTGTGCAACATACACGTTCCGGTTTACCTTGTAGGTTTACCGTTACGTGTATAGTAGTTAAGAGTATTTATTGTAAAAACTGTTTTAATTAACTAGTTACAACATTTCAATTTTTAACAATGATTACCTGCGACTCCATAGTGCAACACATTTTAGGATTTTTCTATAGTTTACGCTGGGAGTTGGGACTATATGATCCAGAATTCGCCGGGTCCATGAAAATTCAGAGCACTGAAAATTCAACTCTGCGCAAATACAATAGGGCTAATAGCTCGACACTCGACTCTTCGATTTACAAGTTACAACCCTACCGTATTAGAGCAGAGTTCTATTTTCAGCGTTCTTATTTTCCCAGGCCAGCTGGATTCCGGATATAGGGCATATAGTCCCAGGGGACCCAGGACCCAGCCTAATCAACATGACAAATGCCCATTCTATAATATGGCATAGATGCTAATCTCAAATTCTAACTAGCGTTCTAGACTTTACACTTTACAGAGCGACGTCTTTGTATTTGGTCAAGTCGTCGGACTCGTTACCGACCGAATTATGGCTGTTGCGAGATCCGTAAAATCCTCGGTCTCTCTCACTAAACCTGTACGGATCATGCCTCAGCATGTTCGCACCGTACATGTCCTCTCTTTTATATTCCTGGAAGAACCTCGGATCGTAGTCCGGGGGGAACATTCGGGGATCGTATGCGAACTGTCTGTAGTACGGATACGCTATCTCGCTCTTACAGTCCGTTCTGTCTTCGGGGTAATCGTACACTTTGGGCGGGTACTCGTCGGCGAACGCGCCGACGATGGAGTGGCGTCGTTTGTACGGGTTCTCGTAGGGTCCGGAGCGCGGCCCGACCCACGTGCCGTAGGGCTGGGGCACGGCGTAGGCCTTGGGGAATCCTCGGAGGCTGGCCGCGTGGTGTTGCCAGTATGCGGGCGGCGGCTGCGGCAGCAGCTGTGGGTAGCCCATCATGGACTGCCGCGACGCCAGGTGCCGACGGAGGTCTGGCATCGAGCCAGATTTACCTGTATCGAAACATTATGTTAGGCAACTTAAGACCTGTAGGCTGTAGCTGAAAATATGTTTGATAGACCAAAACATGGAGTTTTAAAACTCAAAAAGAAAGAAAATCGCGTGAGATGTAAGTAAATATTGAATGTCGTTTATCAGGCCAGACAAGTATATGAAGCATTTATAAATGTCCCGAGCTTAATATTGGTAATATGTGGGTAAAAGGGTATAGGCAAAGGAACAGATAAACAGCTACATAGTTAGCTTTCGATTTTATTGCAGTTTGCACTACTACAAGCATACTGTGTGTCTACGTCTGTGTGGAAAAATTGTGGGCATTGCGGCATGCGGCAGTGGGATCGAGTTGCATCGTTCTATGAAAACTGTTTATCTGTACGTTAGTATATAATACTTATCTTTTCTTATCTGCGGCTGTAGTTTGTTTTCATTAAAAAAATACACGCCTATACCCAGTACATTTTAGCTGCTCCAATCGCCAGCGTCATACAATAGGAAGTATATGGCAGTGGTGTGGGGTTCCTTTAACTCCATTCCTATCGGCTTCACTTACCACTTACCTTTTGAAGACCCTCATCCAAATCTCTACTTTTTATACAGGCTAGGGCTTCCCTATGAGGGAGAACCAGCCTTCGCCACTGGTATATGGCTACTCTTACCGTTGTCCTGTAGGAATCCGTCGTTGGCGAAGGCGCTGGGCGCGTCGGGTACGTAGTGGCTGGCGTCGAACTCGCTGCCGCTCACCGCCGGGTTGCCGTATTCTGCTTGTCTGGAAGTACAAAAGAAGTTTTACGAGAACCAATACTCAATACTCTCATGAATTGTAGTGCTAAAATCAATTCAATCATAATGCTAATACCCGATAGTCGCTACACACATCGCGCGAGAATCGTGTGCGAGTTGCGATACTCCAAATCTTATCGCACATTCACTATCGCTACTTGTCTCTTTCACTCGCACATGAATATATTGCCATCGCTCGCGCTTCTAACGAATACCTGTGTAAATGCGGTAGCAATATAATATATTCGTGCGCGAATGAAAGAAACAAGTAGCGATAAGTGACCCAACAAGCAAAGTAATCCTATAACGAAAGATTATAAGTCTACCTCTTCTTATAATGTTCTTATTAAGGCATTGGTGCAGACTGTGTCTCTTATAATAGCATAAGATAAGCTCTAACATACTCAAGAGCATTAGGATTTATATCTCAGTCTTATAGTTTGCTACACGACTACTTACAAAACAGTTAAAGGACTTTTTTACTTATAATAACATTTCACAAGCGTATATATTCTCAAGAGCATTTGTTTTTATTACTCAATCTTATAGTTAACTACAAGATTACCTTATAAACCACTAATAGGAATATGTATACTATAATTGTCTGCAGAGAGATTAAATAGTCTTGAAATCTTATAGTAGCATTTTGTAAGAAAAGAAGATGTTATAACACTCTTATCGAAGATAATTATAAGTTAGTCTCGTTACTGTCTTGTTTAAGACTCTTTTAAATGAAATAGTGCTTAATAAAAGCGTTATAAAATCAAACAACCTTATAAGCTACTTGATCAATCACATTATTAATAAACATTATACTTCTAGCTGTTCTAATTTATCCTGAGAAAATAGTTTATTATCAGTTTATTATAGATATGGAATTGTTTTCTAGCAAAATAAATTGAAAAATTAATAAGTAGTCCGAATACATGAGGAACCCTAAACTTGTTTAAATATGGAGGAAATGTATCTTAATCGAAACTACTATAAGTACTAATTTACTTACAATTGTTCTATAACATACTCAACGCAGAGTATTTAAAGAAAATGGCGAATGTTTGTAAAAATCATTGAAAAATTATTTTACAGTAAATACTATAGCTGCTAGTTTTCAAAGCGCGTTGTAAAATTAATCAAATCTTAGCCCATATTTACAATAAAAATGACTTCCCCGTCGAGTTCCCACATCGTATATATATTATTACGAGTGTTAACGTTATGCAGTTACTATAAATTAGAATGAAGAATACTTACATATTTAATATTTCGTTTTATCATAAGCAATAACCAAAGTTTATAAAATGTCCTTATAACTAATAACTTAACTAAGTATATTACTAGAGCATTATAAACAAGATTGCTTTAGTAAGATATTTATGTCAAATACTAATAAGAGTGTTTGTACTTAAAAATGAGTAGTCTCAGAACATTATAGAAGTAATTGCGCTTCCTTAAGTATACTATAGGGCTAATTGACATTCTATAAGTTGATTATAAGAGAGTTATAAGAAAACAATGCTCCTATAACTGCACCCAAATCCAGCAATGTAGTAAACTATAAGTATCTTATAAGCACAAGAAAAAGTAGTGTTGAAGAATACTTCAAGCACTGATTTTGCTTCTTGGGGAATGTACGAAATTGGATGTGCTCCGCGACTGCACTTTAGTAGAAGCACATAGTAGAAAATATTAAAGGTACTTACGTACCTACATAGAAACAGCTTTCATAGAACGATCCAAAATGATCAAAATTTGAAAATTTTGACGTCCCCTTCAACGGCCCACAATTTTTCCACAAAAGGCGTGGATATACCGTATGCTACATGCGTATGCAATCAAATCCAATGAAGTTTTTTATCTGTTCCTCTTTCTTTAATCTGTGGTAAAGGGGTTAAGCTACTTTTTATCCCGATAAAGTATCTACAGCGTTCCCGTGGGTAAAGCCGCGGTCAAAATGCATACCCCGATAAAGTATCTGTAGCGTTCCTGAGGGTAAAGCCGCGATCAAAATGTCATACATGCACCATGTAACACGAACCCGGAAACTACTTGTGAACTCACCTGGCTTCTCTGAGAGCATACGCGGATTGCACCAGCACCACGCCACATACTATCGCCGGCAATCGCGCCACGTAACACGCCAGCTCCGCCCCTCCGTACACACCCTGGAGACCCTGAAAACCATCGGTGAGTTAAAGCAGAGGACCTAGCTGCTGGTACAGTACCAAGATGACGAGGGCAACCAAAACCATAATTAAGTTTGGACCAGTTCAGCTGTCTCGTGTCTGACTCATGCCCGATTTCTGAACATTTCAAATAAACTCTAGGTACATAAACGGTACATAATTATTTAAGTTCAACTGGAGACTGGGATTCTGAAAGTGTCATCTAGTGGTCACTAGATGAACCTTATTTAAATTCGATGATAAAGTTCAGATAAAGCCACGACAGCAGCGACGTGTTGTTAGCTACTTACCCAATGACTAATGGACATGTAGAAGACTAGATCGCACTCCGGGATCAGCACCAGAATGACGGCGATGAGCCACGACAGGAGCGACGTGTTGTTAGCTACTTACCCAATGACTAATGGACATGTAGAAGACTAGAGCGCACTCCGGGATCAGCACCAGAATGACGGCGATGAGCCACGACAGGAGCGACGTGTTGTTAGCTACTTACCCAATGACTAATGGACATGTAGAAGACTAGATCGCACTCCGGGATCAGCACCAGAATGACGGCGATGAGCCACGACAGGAGCGACGTGTTGTTAGCTACTTACCCAATGACTAATGGACATGTAGAAGACTAGAGCGCACTCCGGGATCAGCACCAGAATGACGGCGATGAGCCACGACAGGAGCGACGTGTTGTTAGCTACTTACCCAATGACTAATGGACATGTAGAAGACTAGAGCGCACTCCGGGATCAGCACCAGAATGACGGCGATGAGCCACGACAGGAGCGACGTGTTGTTAGCTACTTACCCGATGACTAATGGACATGTAGAAGACTAGAGCGCACTCCGGGATCAGCACCAGAATGACGGCGATGAGCCACGTCAGGAGCGACGTATTGTTAGCTACTTACCCAATGACTAATGGACATGTAAAAGACTAGAGCGCACTCCGGGATCAGCACCAGAATGACGGCGATGAGCCACGACAGGAGCAACGTGTTGTTTTTCTGCAAATAATTACAACATTCTAATAAGTACTTACTTACTTACGAAAGTATGCTAAACACAATATTTACTTAGGCTACGTATTTTTTTAAAGAAGTAAAACTTATTCGATGTTTTTTGTGGGGAATACCTAGTCAAGTTCACGAGAATAAATAAAAAATGTAAACAACAAGGATTCGCAACCTTTGGATCAAATTAATAACATAGTTTCGTCATAAACTTAAGTTATAAAGAAGAAGGGGCATTTTTATATTTTTTCTTTTTTCTCCCATGGTTTAGAGATTTTTCGTCGTACAGTAAAATTACACTTTTTAAGCCCTTTCATTTGATTTGTGTCTTGTAGTGCTACAAGGGTGGGGACGTTTTGCCCTTTCTTCTTTAACGAAACGTATGTTACATAGTAGGTATGGTTTGATTGAATTTAGAATTATTTTCATTTTACAGCATTTTGATATATGCTTATTGTTTTAATAATTCTTTCTCGGGGGTTTTACTTTATGTCTGCCGTACACCATGAAGAACACACTTACCGAGATGAGCCCATGCACGAGCGTGACGGTGGCCGCTATCACGATGGAGTAGCACACCATCAGCAGCACGGAGGCCACGGGCAGCCCACTTTGCGACTCCACCACCCATACTATCTCGTATATTAACGCTATTGCGTAGGCCACCTGAAACACAGATGAAAATAAATTATGAAAGAGGAAGGTCTAAGGTTTATGACGTCATAATAACTTGACGTTTAGGCGGTTTAGGGCATATTGCTGAAAATGTGGAAGGAAAGGCGTCTCTTTTAAATGCGATTTGAAATGGTTATTGTTTCGTATCCATGTTGATGCTCTATTATGGCATGGACTTATCGCCTCTGACCTTTGTGAAATTAGTTTCTTAACTTTGTAGATAGTTTGGGGTTCCTATAACTCCATTCCTATCGGCTTCATTTACCTTTTGAAGACCCTCATTCAAATCCTTATCATTTATACAGGCTACGGCTGAAGGAGAACCAGCCATCGCTACGGATATGTAGTAAAGATTCTAACTAAATAGGTATGAACTTTTCTGCAAGACTCTGTTCAAATATTTGCACAGTATAAAGTGAAGTCGCTTCCGCTGTTTGTTCGCTTAAATATTTTAAACTACTCAACGGATTTTAATGCAGCTTTTAGCAATAGATAGAGTGATTCAAGAGAAAGATTTGTCTATTACATTGCGCCGTGCGAAGCCGGGCGGGTCGGTAGTTGTAGATAAAATGTACTTGCTACTTAGTCTGTAGTCTGTACTAAATGTACTTGTCCGGTATCCGGAGAAAATTCAGAGCATTGAAAAGAGAACTCTGCGCTAATATAATAGAGTTGATAATCGAAACGCCGAGTGTCTAGCTGTTTGTGTGTTCGATATTCAGTTCTACAGTATTAGCGAAGAGTACTATTTTCAGTGCTCTGAACTATCATTTATCCCGGCTGGATTCCGGATCATAAAACCTATCAATGATCAACCATCTCATAATAAGTGCCTATAATAACAAGTATCCGCACCATCTATAGCCATTATGTATGCCGACTGCCGCGGCCGTGCCGACCTCAGAATATCCGCAACTCTCTCTGTTTCGTCACCCACTCAGATAGAGGCTTTATAACCCTTTATACATAGCTTAAAACTCAGAACTACATTTAAATATATATCAATATAACTATGAGACAGCGATGTTTTATTTAACTTTTAAGGAATGGCCGATTTCGATACATTTCTGACGTTCGCACGTTTGAAAAATAGCTTAGAATGCGAGCGGCTACGGCCTACGAGGGCGTAACCTAAACCTAATGTATTCTCTAATCTATTCAAATAAATAAAAGTATCTGTTTGTAATTTTAAACTAACAGCTTTTCACTAACAGAGGACAATTCTCGTAACTAAATATATATTTGTTATCGTAATCCTATTTCGGTCCGCGCGACCGGATGTTCGAAACAGGACTATGATCACAAATAGTCACTCGTTCCTAGTATTTTACTTCTACTTTCTAGTAATCCATTAACCACATACCAGCGCATAAGCGGCGATGAACCCCGACGCGGCCGTCACGCTGCAGCAGAAGATGCTGTGGACCGCGGGCTTCATCCTCAGCTTCGGCGCCTCCGTGTCGCTCAGATCGTTGACTATCGACATCGTGACGTCACCACACGGTCCGTGACGTCACCACCGAGTGCTTCAGTCGTCTGTCTATCCTCGTGTAAGTCATGTAGATGTTGTTCAATGTTCCAGTGATGATCTACATCTTTTGGAGTGAAAGAGTCTTGATGATCTGGAATAAAACACAATATTATTGTTGTTTATTTTTATATAATGTCTTCGAAAATCAATTACGGATACTTCGGGCATATGATCAACACATAAGGCTACTCTTTATCCCCAAAAAGTATAGTGCTCCCGTGGGATACTACTGTATTTATGCGGACGGAGCCGCGGAAAATCGCTGGTCTTAGTTAAAGACTAGCGATTTTTCGCGGCTTTTCACTTTGCCTCAAGTATATCAATTACAAACTCCATTCTTGACCTCCATGAGAACGCATTTACGAGGAAGTCCCATCGAGCCATTTCTCGTTAGTTTTCAACAGAAAAACATGAGAATAAGTATCGTAAATATTTATTAAGTCATTGTGTGTAATTGAAGACTAGCTTCCTATGATGTTCCTGTCTTGGCCTTTGACCTCTTGAGAACGAGGGGTGAATAGACAATGTGTGAAGCTGATAGAAACATTAACAATGTTTAACACATTGGCAATTAATGTAAAGCTGAGTCAAAAGTCAAACTCCCGCGTATTTAACATTCATGAATCTCAAGGGCTTTTGAGTCGGTGATAATTTTAACTAGGAGCGACAGGCTGAGCATTTACTACAGAATACCTCAGGTTGTAAGCACTCTCGAGACACACCAACAATGACAGATGTGCTTACTATACCAAATAATATACTTGTGCTTTGAGGGCGCCATTGCCAAGATCCTCAGGCGAACGATGGAAGCGTCACTCGAAGTTGTATTTAACCATAACGTTGTTGGAATAGCCATACGAGACGGGCAAAAAACAATAATACAATTTCTGCATAATACGAGTATTATCTAAAAAGTAAAAATGTTGGGGGCACGTTAGTGGCCTAGCCAAGACGAGCAAGTATAAATTATTTTGTAATCGATATTGCTAAATGCGCTTACTTCAAATATTCATCACAATGATAAATTGATTTGTAATTAAAATATTTGTTAATTACACATAATACATTCATTATGAACTTAATATTACCGGTATATTTTCTAAAGTATTTATTACAATTAGTATTTAATACATTGTCGAAACTTCCGATTGCAGCAATATAGAGATTCTATTTCTCAAGGCTGTATGTTAATATTGTTGAAATACTTATATGTGAATAGTAAACTGAACGGAACGGAAACAAAATGACCATATAAATAATAACGATTGCAAAATACAATGTTGGTGCTGTTTACATAATATTATATTTATTGTTATAAATAAAAAATTAAGTCACTTGTGTTATTAGTAAAATATTCTACATTATATATATTGTTATACATAATACAAGTATCAATATAAGGTTTGGTAAAATCAATTACAGATATTTTAGGCATATCATCTATTGCTTATGTAAAGATGTTTAAGCAGAAAAATAATTGTCATACTAGAAAAACAATTTTTTCTTTATACGCGCGAGTTTGTGTTTTGCGAACTGCGAAGAGTCGCCCATACATGAGATGATTTTTTACTTTGAATATGATAATTATTTTTTGCCTAAACGTCTTTACATAAGCAGTGGATCATGTGCCGAAAGTATCCGTAATTTATTTTCGGGGACATTATACATAAATACAAATAAATAAAATTGATGTGTCAAAGTGAAATCAAAGTTAGCCTTTTTTTCTATAGCAACAATTCTTCGATGTTTTATCGGGTAAAATGCTCCAGTAAAATCTTATAATTCTAGGCCTTAACACCTATTTAGGTATTTTAAAAACGAAAATATTATTAAGTTATTTTAATAACTCCCCACCGATTTTCGGTGACGGTGGCCGGTTTCATTGAATCAGGCCAGTTACGCAGGAGTAATTTTATAGTGCCCAGGTGTGTGCGTAGTACACAAGAGCACTCTCTCTTCCTTTACTCTCATAATCCAGTGGGACGGATAACCGACATGACTGACGAGAGATCAGGCGCAGGACCGACTTTTTACATGTCCATCTGACGCATGGATCATCTTTCTTGTCAGACAACTAGGTGATCAGCCTGCATTGTCCTAACCAAACTTGGAAACAACATTTTATGTTATTCCAATGCGGGAATCGAACTCACGACCTCCGAATCGAGAACCAATACTCTAACCACTAGACCACGAAGGCTGTTAGTTTAAATATTAACTTATAAATAGATCCCAACAGATCCATAAGAATGTACGTAATGGTTCGCTTTCTCCTTGTTTCCTAGTACGCAACTAGAATAGACAACTCAAGTCTCAATGACTAATTAGTAATTACTTTGAGCTTTCACTAGTAATACACCAAGGATCTCGAGTAGTTTAGAACTGTCCTATATTAATTTCAATGACGTAATGATTCCGGTTAGTGACCCAAGGGTCGTGGGTGGCCATTCGCTTTTATCATCAAGAGACAATTCCTATCACTAAGCTGTCTCTAACTTGTTTGGGATAGTATTGGTAACTACAAATAAAAATTTAATCCTACTGCTATTATCAATGTCAAAGTTTGTGAGGATGGATGGATGGATGGTTGTTTGTCATTCTTTCACGCAAAAACTACTAAACGGATTTTGATGAAATTTAGTATGGTAGTAGTTTGAGTCTCTATTAACATAGTTATGGTAGTACTGTGAGCTTTGGATTAACACATAGGCTACTTTATTACAATAGGAATTATGACGTGGCATATTTAAAATGTTTGAGAAAATCTGGTGACAATAAATATTTAAATGTTTCGTTGCAAGTTTCCTTGCACCGATACCTATTCTAAAACCATTAACCTGGATTTTCGACCTAAATTGAGTAAGAATTGAGTTCGTTTTCCCGAAACGCGTTGTTAACAGTTATCGTACTTCCGTAGACATTTTATGGTTGGCATGACCAACAACGTGTCTAGAATCCTTAATACTTTTCACTGGAACAGTCTATTGTCTAGGACAATACTGTGCTACATTAGACAGAAAAATAAAATGATAACTTTAAACTCAGAGAGACATACAAACTCTATAAAATTTGTTAGCTTGTCTCAATAATAATAATGATTATTCTTATTTTAATAGTAAAGTAACTTTTACCAATAGTACCAAAATAACCTAACCAAGAGCATGTCAGAATCATGCCTAAGGACGTGCAATAGGTTTTTTTTCTAATAAGTTCCAAAGTTATTATCCGATTTCACTCAATTTTTTTTTACATAAGACATGTTTCGTACAATGTATTTTTTATTAAAAGTGGGGATAAAATGTTTTTAAGCATTTAGTGTACTTCTTAGTGTTGGATAGAGATTTTTATAAGGTGAGGTTTCAGGTTTCATACACGACTTTTATAAACTGAACCATTTTCGAGTAATCGGCCTCCAAAGCGGTTTACAAGTTTTTACTTTCTTTGCTGATAGATCATGCAGCATGCTAATTTGTCCTTTCAAAAATTGTTTTAAAATAATCGACGAAACCTTTACTTTTGAAGTTAAAAAACTAGCGAAACTATATTATTAATAATAAATATTAATAATATGTTATATTATTAATCATAAACAGGAAAACTTTGTTTCTTGTTTGCATTGAATAGGCTCCGAAACTACTGAACCGATTTTGATGAAATTTGGTACAGATATAGAATAGACCACGGAGGGGGACATAGGCGAATTTTTAACGCGGCAAAATGTACGATCACCACGGAATTTCTTTTTGCGCGCACGAAGTCGCGTGCAACATCTAGTCTCGTATAAATACCTACATGTGACATGAGTATGTTAGTTTATAGGTATTTTAATATTTTTATCCCCTGACGAAAACAGGGGTGTGCTATAAGTTTGACTTGTGTGTGTAGTTATTCGGTATAGTTTATATAGTATATTTGTATAGTATAATAAGCTGACGTGATCGAGACTGTAAAAATATTGTCCTAAACAAAATTCTCGCCTCTGCAGCCGTATTTACAACTTGGTGGAAATGAGATAAACAAATCGATTTGCGAATTGCGATATATTTTCCTTTCACTGTAAACCCTTATGCAACATCAAAAACGTAGGATCATAAGAGGTCACAATCTATTAATTTAAACAAGCAATTATTTTTTAATTACCAGAAAGGTTTTAGGTGAAAGGTTAAGGGGCTTAAGCCTTCATAATACGGCGATATATTAATATTATTATGTTTCAGCATGAAGCGATCTTTGGCAGCTTGTTCGTAGCTGTTAGATCATCATATCCCACCAAATATATTTTCATGTAAAATGATGCCAAGACCGTACGACTCGCACTGTCAAAAATTTATCAGATCTCATGTACAGTCAAGCTTCTGACTCTACACAAACTTATATCCTTATCCTCACAAACTCTACCCACGCCTAAGTCATAATAATAGCTTGGCCATTTCGCTACATTCACATGTGTGTAAGATGGAAAATTTATTCACTGATCATTACATTTTGGTTAAACGATGAATATTGTAGTAACGAAACTACCAAAATGTGGACTGATTAGTGAATGAATATAGAGTATTATGAATATAAAGTATATTGTGGAGGGGCCTGTTTCACAATCGCCTAGTAAGTAGTAAGTGACGAATAGCTTATCCGGAAGTTTTGTCTTTGTCGCTTAGTATAAAGTAAGCAGCGACAAACCTTCCAAATAAGATACTCGTTACTTATTATGTGATTGTAAAACAGGCCCATACATAAACAAAATTAATTTAAAGCCTAGTAGATTCGTTATTAGTAGAATCATAAAAGCTTAAATAAAACCAGTAGTACTACTAGCAGTAGTTAGTAATAGTTCACTAGATGTTCGAGTCATTTGCAGCGGGAAATCAGAAAGTATCAAAGGCTAAGGATATGAGACGGAGAATTTGGATCAAGGTCTCGAAAGTTAATACCTACCTTAAGATTCTATTACAAATTACAATACATATTCAATTTTCTGCTGCTCACGAAAATTTTTATAGCTCACGAGAAACGACTTCATAACCACGTTAACGTCGAAGCTATTCAGCTCTTGGACCATACAAACATAGTTAGAAGGCTAAAAACGATAATAGAGCAGCAATTATCAAGATATTTGGTCTGGAATCAAGATATACTATAACATACCGTGCTGGACAGCACGCAACGATCAAAGTTATTTAACGACTCGCTCCTTCCGCGTGTTGCATCTTGATCATTGTTGTGGGTTCGAAAATCAATCATTCCACCGTAACTACTGGTTCAAACCTAGTTCTGTTACTGTCACGTTACGTCAGAAAGTTATTATTATTAACGCGAGCCATGAGGCGAGAAAAAGAGAGAAGTTATGAGAGTCCTAATATTTAGAAAAGCTGATCACCTGATTGTCTGACAAGAAAGGTGAACCATGCGTTGGATGTAAAAATTTGGACCTGCGGCGGCTGATCTCTCGTCAGTCGTGTTGGTTATCCGTCCCACTGGTTTTTTCTGGTGGTTCTGACTTAACTATGAACTGAAATAAATAAATAACTACATCTACACCTCCAATATTCATCACCGTTTAGTCATACCCCAAACTTCCGCAATTATTTCATGACTAAAATTAGCCAAATCGGTCCAGCCGTTCTCGAGTTTTAACGAAACATTGGAATTGCAATACATTTTTATATATATAAGAAGATATAGATGTTGTAAATCTAAACATTCATTTGAATGAATAGCAGATTAATCGTTCTCCAACCACATTGTAACTTATATGTTACTAGCTGATGCCCGCGGCTCCGCTCGCGTATGTACAGTAACCCACGGGAACCGTATATGTCCCGCGATAAAAAGTAGCCTATGTCCTTTGCCGTGGTCTACTTTATATCTGTGCCAAATTGCATGATAGTCGGTTTAGTAGTTTTTACGTAGGTAAAACTCTAAATAAATTATCCTACGGGAACCGTACATTTCCCCGCGATAAAAAGTAGCCTATTTCCTTTCTCAGATTGTAGACTATCTCTGTACCAAATTTAATTTTAATCGGTTCAGTAGTTTTGGCGTTAAAGACGGACAACAGACACACACTTTCCCATTTATAATGATTGTCCTCGGTCGCTTACGGCTTGCTCCGGAAAATAGTTAAACATGACAAGTACCTATGTCTAACTACTAATCCCCAACCGTTTGTTTATCCACATAAAGACAAACAACATACAAACAGAAAGAAATACGGCAGGGTAACGAACTCATAATCAGTAAGTACCAACGGTAGGTTTTGTAAACCACGATTCTCACAACCCACATATTATATAGGTATTTACTACCGTATGGCGTAGTTTAAATTTTATTTTGCAAACATTACTTACAAAGACAATTAAGATATACATAAAAATAACTGTTATTAAAAGCGAATTTTACTAAAATATCCTAGAAATGGGAGGAGCTAACATAATATAGTTGAAGTTTTTAGAATCTAGCGTCCTATAAACGCATGTATCCTGATTCCTACTACGAATTTGTTAATGTTTGCCAGCAAAATGTATATTGTTTTATGTATATGTCACGGTTAATTTATAAATACCGTTAGATTGTAATATTACTAGAGAATTAGAGATATAATAAAATGTTGACAGATTGTCAAATAAACATTTCTTCTTACAATTTGACATGTTATTTTTCGTTATATTGTAATATTTACCGTGCTGATTGGTTAAACGGTAAGCGCCGCCATATTTGTTTGCTTTTTAGGGTTCCGTAATACTTAAGGAACCCTTATAGTTTCGCTCTGTCCGTCTGTCTGTCTGTCTGTCTGTCTGTCTGTCTGTCCGCGCCTCTAGCTCCTGTAATTATGAATATAAATTGATGAAATTTGGTACAGTTATAGATTGTGTATAGATCACGGTTTCGGGATTATAAAAAAATAATAATTTTATATTTTAGGGGTGGCTCTCCATACATGTGAAGTGGGGATGAAAAATATTTTTTCACTCTACCCCATCGTGTGGGGTATCGTAGAATAGGTCTTTTAAAATAAAGGCAAGGTTTCATACGTTACTTTTTTATAAAGTTGACCATTTTCGAGTAATCGGCCTCCAAAGTAGTTTGTAAGTTGGTCCCCCCCCCTAGCATTTTTAAACTATAGGAGATAGAAACTTGCAAATTTCCATGCTGATAGATCATGCTAAAAACTCTTTAGGAAAACTATTGTGAACCAAATCGGACAGTAACTTTTGGAGTAATTAAAAAAAAGCATATTACGCGTTTATAGTTACGGAACCCTCCTTAGACATGTCCTGACATGCTCTTGGTTAGGTTATTCATAATAAAAATTATAACGAAAAATAATGCGTACAATTGTAAGGAGAGATTTTTATTTGACAATCTGTCGACATTTTATATCTCTCTAGTGATATTACAACCTAACGGTTTTTACAATTTTACGGTGACATATACATACTCCATTTTAAGCATGAAACAACAGATTTAAATGTTTATATAGTATTTGACTATGACAAATCACAAACATTTCTTCTAGTCATTCATTTGAAGCCTAGACAAGTCTAGGCTTTAGCATATAAATTAACTTTCAATTCCTAATAGCAATTGAGTATTTTACACCCGGAAGAAGATTCACCTTCCGCGTCGCGTGCCGGTACAGTGACGTCTTCCCTACCACGCCCAATTCATTTGAATATAGCGTCGCCGCGTCTCTTTAATCTATAATGTAGTCACAGATTACAAAATAGGTAGTTACTACGTAATCTATTTAAATAAAAATGAATGTTTGTCTGTGGAAACGCAATGGATAATAATAAAAATAATTTAATTATCCAAAATGGCGGCGATGTGGTTCACCACCCATCACGTCTCGTTTCTCGCGGAGGTGAAAAGTGGACCATGGAGAGCCGCTTCGCTATGTTGAATGTAAGAGGAGGAATGGATGGTAAGAATGAAAGTGAACGAAGCGAAACGAGTATGTAAGGATCGTAGCAAGTGGCAAAAGTGGTCTCTGCCTACCCCTTTACGGGAAAAAGGCGTGATTATATGTATGTATGTATGATTGTCTGTATGTCTTATATAGAATCGTAAACTATGCATTTGATCATGTGATGATTTTTAGCAAAGTTGTTGTGCATGAGCCAAAGAAGGTTTCTGAGTTCTTAGATTTACAATTGGACCCGGTAGGTGGCGCTGCTGTCAGTGCGTCAACAAATTTAATTCTAACTTCTAAGGCGGTACGAAGTTTGCTGGGACAGCTAGTGTAGTGTATAAAAGCTATCACTCGCTGCTTTAGAACTAAATTTTATGAATATTAACACATTTTTTAGAATATAGTAAAGCGCAATTATTTCGCGAACTATACCTCCTTATAGAGTTTATTATTTCACACTTATCTAAGTACTAATAATAGTATGTTCAGTAGTCCAAGCAGTAACAATTATATCTATGGACGCTTTCGCACCATATACTTTTATACTACTCGTATACACATATTTAATACACATCCATGACCCAGGAACACAGAAAACTTTTTTGTTCCCTGGCGGGATTCGAACCCGCGACCTCCGGCTTACGCGCCAACACGCTAACCACTGAGCCATTATTATAATTGACTACTATATATTATGTTGATAACAAATGTCAATTGCATGGGCGCTGTCATAATTTTCAAACAATCCTCATTCGATAACGTGAACGTTACGAAGAAGATACAATACAGAATTAAGTAGTGTACAAATTATTAAAAATAATTAAATTTAAAACCCTCCGCGCGTGAAGGCTTTCTCCAGAGAAGTCCACTTTTCTCTATTACGGGCTGTGTTTAACCAGCCTGGACCAGCTAATGATTTTGTCATCCGCCCATCTCGTAATTGGTCTACATCGGTGACATACGACTAACAGGGTAGGTATACCCGCAGCTTCTTAACGAGAACGACTTTAAATTGAAAAATTATAAGGAATTTACTCTCAAAAATTTACATATATTACTTTTTAGAACATATAACAGTAATTTATACGAACGCTACCTCGCGTCGTTGTAGATTTTATCACTTCCCTGGTAATTATTATTATTACTAGGTGATATGTATAAACATTAGGCTTAAAACAACTACCTCTCAGTGTTGAAGGTTGGTTCTCCTTCATAGGGAAGCCCTTGCCTGTATAATAGGTAGAGATTTGGATGAGGGTCTTCAAAAGGTACTTAGTAAGGGAAGCTGATAGGAATGGAGTTATAGGAACTCCACGCCACTGCTACCTCTATATAAATGTAAAGATTTGTAAAGTTTCTATGTAATGTAAAGATGTTTTAAAGTTAGCACAAATTACTTTGTTTTAATACTATAGTTTAAATGTTAGCTCTATATTTTAGTTAACAGCTGTAACAGACAATTCATTCGTTTAAATTTTTATCGATGACTTAAATATCAAATGATAGATGGTTTTCAAATCATGAGTCACGATTAAAAACTAATCAATGCCTAAATCATCGAGTCATCAGCACATTAGTATACAATGCTCGCTGTTGACCTTCGAGCATAATGGTGTCTTTCTTCGTACTTAAAACAATTCTAACATGATATCTTTGGTAATGCTTCTTTAAATAGAGTCTTTGTTACAAACCACGCTACCAACGAAAAATGTTGACAGAGATTGTTATTGCAATTTACAATTTCTTTAATAACTTCTGGTATTTACTGACTATCTCTTCAGTGATCAGATGGACCGTTACGAAGACTGAATGAAAAATATGTTGCCAAATCTTTGGCAACATATTTCCAAGTCTCCAATATGACAATAACAGTGTATCTACACTGTTATTCTCATATTGGAGATATGCGTGTCTATACTAATATTATAAAGAGGAAAGATTTGTTTGTATGCCTGTTTGTTAGTTTATTTGCATTGAATAGACTCCGAAATTACTGGACCAATTTTGACTTAATTTGGCACACATATAGAGTAGACCACAGGGATAGGCTATTTTTTACCGCGGAAAAATGTATGGTTCCTGCGGGTTTTCCTTTTGCGCGTATGTAGTCGCTGATAACATATATAACGAAAATAAAAGAGATACAAAGTTTAAGCTAAAATCCTTCAACACTTTTTTGGTTAAATTGAAATGAAAACATACATATTCAATAGCATTAACATGAAACCTACGTAACAGTTTTCATAGAAAAGTAAGAGATAGAAGATAAATTTATCATTAATTTTTACACATTCCGAACGTAATTAATTTTTCATGGTTGGGTGGTATGTGGTAAGGCCCATTATATCTTTTAATTCAGTTTGATTTGCCGCTTCTCGCGAGTAAGTTACTTGAATAGACAGAGGTCATCCAGGTCTATTTACGAAACAGGCCGCTATTGGAGCTTAAACGCACCAAGAAGCTCTTAAATCTGTCGTATAATGTCGTAAGAACACAGACTTGACCCGGTTCGCCGCATTCCGTTTGCCTCACGAACTTCTGCACAATGTTCACACGAGACACTTACATAACGCTGTAAGCTATTACACAACTCATTATTGGTTATTTTTATACCAGCTGGCACAATCGACGTTGATAGAGAACACTATAAGCTCTCCTTTAGAGATATTTTTCTGGAATAAGCTTCTTCTTTGGTCCGTCTCTGGAAATGTCTCCTGTAGCACACCTTTATATCTTCCTTATTTTCTTATTCCGTATACCAAACACAGCATTTGCTGTTTCTTTATTTTAAAACAGCTCTCTTCCATCATATATGTCCACTGTCTAGTATAATAGTTCCTACACCGATTTCGGTGGCAGTTTCGTTGAAACCAGTCCGGCTCTACACAGGAGTTATTTTATAGTGCCCAAGTGTGTGCGCAGTACCCAAGAGCATTCTCTGTTCCTTCACCCTCGTGGCCCAGTGTGACACATACCCGACACGACCGGCGAGAGATCAGGCGCAGGACCGACTTTTTACACGCCCATCAAGATGGATCTTGTCAGACAATCAGGTGACCAGACTGCATGGCCTTATCTAAACTTGGAAATTTTTTTGTTGTACCAACGCTAGGATCAGACTCACGACCTCCGGAGTCGAGAGCCACGGTCTAAACCACTGGACCACGAAGCATATAGCTTTACTAATTAAAGCTGTTCATTGCTTGGAGTCTTATAGATAGATTTTCAAATTAAAGCAGCCGGTATATTATTACGACGTACATTTTTTTTATAAAACTAGGGGGCAAACGAGCAAATGTATCACCTGATGGAAAGCTATTACCGTCGCCCATGAATACCCAGAAATGTAGCAAGTGTGTTGCCGGCCTTTTAGGAGGGAATACGCTCCCTTTTTGAAGGTTTGCAGGTCGTAATGGTCCGGAAATGAAATACTGCTGGTGACAGTTAATTCCTGAGTTTTACAGTGAGGGGCAGAAAGCTTCGGGTAAAGCGCACGGTGGAGGACTGCCACTCATCAAGGTGATGAGGATGATAAATATTTTGTCGCTTGGAACGGTGGCGAAAAGTTGCAGCAGGTATAAGTCCGAACAATTCCTCGGAGCACTCCCCGTAATATAACCGATAGAGGATGCAGAGCGCTGCTACATCTCTACGTAGCTCTAAGGAGTCGGACATCGTCATGGCTTCATCAATTATGTTAGTTTTGTTCATGAATAGTTAAGTAGATAATATTATGCTTATTTTTTAAGCATAATAAACCTTTATAAAGATTTTAGACTACTAAGAATAAACAATAATGCTTAATATATTTGCTACTTCATAATAGTACCTCCTTTTGTGAGAATATAGAATAGGTACTATACAGCTTAGCCCAAAAACTTCTCGGTGCCCCAATCTTGCTTGATATTCAATAACCCAAGAGTTCTCTTTAGTAAACATAGACAAGAGGCACAATCAAAAATATCTTTAGGTAATTTGATTAAAGTAACTTTAACTTATGGGATTTAAAATCGATTTAGAGCTGTTTAACTGGAAACCACGTCATGTACGAGAACAAGCGTGTTCTTAGAAAAGGTTTTCCTTGTTCATACGAGATTGAAAACATGACACTACACTTTAACTTTAAACACCTCTTAAACCTTCAACAGATAAAAAGCTACTTAGGCTCAATAGGGGATCGGACTACATCTAAAATATTTAGTTTCATTAACATACTCGGAAATATGGCGGCATTAGTGCTTGGTAAATGTAAAAAAATATATTATTATATACGTGTAGTTTATTGATTAAATACATCTAAAAAGAAAAAAGTTTGTTTTTTTGTTAAATTAGTAAACAAGACCTACATCATTAGTTTACTTACAGTTACATAATATACAAAAACATTAATTAAGGTAAGTATGAACTTAAACGCACAAAAATCGGAGATATTTACAAATACATATTAAGTTCCTGCGGCCTTACACTCCATACACTTTTTCCCACGTTTGACGTCACACATGGGTACGACTTTAGTATGGAGCGTTTTCACGAGACTTGCGAAATTTTGTATACAAATCGCTATACCTTTGAAAATATTGACGACACGTATAACGCGATTCAAATGAGAATAGGAACGTCAATGACCTCTATCTGTCAAATGTCTCATGAAAAGTACGGTTAGCAGAAAAACTTATTTGTCAATAATAATAGTCGAAATAATTCTTTATATACTTGACACTGGCAGAATGGTGCAAAACCTTTGCGAACGCGATTGCCATAAATAAAAGAAGAGGAATAATAGTCTTACGTCGAATTTAAATAATAACGTTAAATTATCTAAACATAACATTTAATTATATTAAATATTCATATTGTGCGACTATAAATACTTTATTATAAATACAGGTAACATAAAGCAAAAGCACATATTTATTTTAAATAACAGTTGGTGGAATAAATTTAAAATTCTACATGATCCACATTTTATTTTATAGCGGAAAGCAGTGATGATGTTGGTGATGACGACGACGATGACAACTCGGACAGTAATACAGAGATGAGCGGAATTGAAGAGCTAGATTCAGATTAAATTTTTTTCACTCAATTTTGTAAATAAATTTTATTATAAGAAAAGAAAACTTTTTTTGCCCACCCTACCTAATTGGGTAAAATTGACAGCTATGACGTCACAATATGGCGCCGACTCAATCCTATTCTCATTTGAATCGCACTATAACACAGTGCTGCATTTTTAAGATAGAGCCGATTCAAAATTAAAACTTTTTTTTGAACAAAGTTAAATTTTGAATAGCTATCTTAAAAATGCAGTGCTGCGTCGCGTTCCTTATCATCGTGAAAACTGACCCTTACTTTTTTTTTCTCTTGATCGGCCTCACTTTGTTTAATCGTATATTTATTTTTAATTCAACACAAACGATAATTTTCGACTCTACTCATATAATCTGTATTTTTTTAAGATTTGAAGATTATGTTATTATAAAACTAGCTTAGGTATACCAAATTTCATCAAAATTCGTTAAGTAATTTATGTATGTAAACCTATCCATCCATTCATCTACCTATGCATCCATCCATTCTCACAACTTTCATAATATTTATAATACTAGTAGGTAATGCCCCACTGTATGTAAAACTGCTTTAGCCACAATTTCTTTTGCGACTAAAGTCAAAATGTATTCTATTGGTGAATAGCATTTGGCTTCTGATGTCAGTATCTACTACCTACTAAGTACTACCTACATCTATACTAATATAATAAAGAAGAAAAGTTTGTTTGTTAGCATTGAATTGGCTCCGAAACTACCGGACCGATTTTGATGAAATTTGGTACATATATAGATTAGACCACGGGGAAGGACATATGATACTTTTATCGCGGCAAAATGTACGGTTACCACGGGATTTCGTTTTCAACAACATCTAGTTTGTTTTTAATTACTCTTCGCTATAACGTGTTAAAAGGCCATATTGTTATTTATATAAAGCGTAACAGTTATATTATTTACCGCTACATTACATAACACACACGTAATGTACGTCGTACGAGCTACCGGAATACCGGAAACACAATTAGTTGTGAACTAATTTTATTCGAAGTATAAGTTTAGTTTTATTAATAAATTTTACTAATTAGATTACTTATACTTATGGATGTACTTTATCGGAAATAAATGATTATTTAATAGTAATGCTAAGTTAGAGCAAGAAATAAGCGAACAATAATAGCAGACCAACAATACGGCGTCTTGTGAAAAGGGCTTAACAATCGACAATCTACAATTATCTAGTAGTTAAAAAATTTAACTATGAGAACGTATTGTTATTGTTTTCTGACTTAGAATCGACTGATAGAAACATAAAGGTTTTCAATTTCCAAGATGAGTGAGTGAGTTTACCGGAGGCCCAATCCCCTACCCTATTCCCTTCCCTACCCTCCCCTATTACCCTATTCCCTCTTAAAAGGCCGGCAACGCACTTGCAGCTCTTCTGATGCTGCGAGTGTCCACGGGCGACGGAAGTTGCTTTCCATCAGGTGACCCGTTTGCTCGTTTGCCCCCATATTTCATAAAAAAAAAAAAAAAGATTCTACATCAAACTATTGGACTGAAAACCGCAATACCTATCCCATCTAATCAAACTAGCTGTACCTATCCCATACAACATACTGGTACCTAGGAGACCGAGCTTTGCTCAGAGTTTAAATGGAACGATCAAATTATAATTAACTAGATGCTCTCCGCGACTTCGTGCACGCTAAAGGAAATCTCGCGGGAACCATACATTTTGCCGCAATAGATTATCTATATAGCCTATATCCTTCCCCGTCTACTCTATATCTGTCCCAAATTTCATCAAAATCGGTCCATTACTTTCGGAGCCTATTCAATGCAAACAAACAAATAAACAAACTTTTCCTCTTTATTATATTAGTATAGAAAATATAAAAGAAAAAGTAATATTAATAATCACAAAATACTCGTCTGAGCGGGATGGGCGCCGTCAAACGAATTTCATATTTATAATTCGAATTTCGAAATCACTCATATCTCTCACTCATAGCGTAAAAACGCGACCAAAGAAAAAACTTATACATCTTAAGATGCAAAGTTTCCTAGGAATAAGTCGACCTAGCTGAATCGATTTTTCTCCCCCGAAACTCTCTGCACGGTACATATTTAATATTATGAAAATATTTGCACCCGTTTCCGAGATTCCGATTATAGCGGCGAAATCCAAAGGAAGGGTTATGATTTTGGTAGTAGGTATATGTTGACACATATACCTACTACCATAACCCTAATATAACTAGTGAAATTGTAAAATGTTGATATACTTCGGACGCGAATATTTTGCTTATAATTTAACACATTATGGTTCGTTAGATTATAAATATATAATATAGTAATAGGCAAGCGGACTGATTTTTTTTTATTGCATAAATGAATAGTACCTACTCTTAAATATGAGTAACTTCTCAGAAGAAAGTATATCAAAAGTCAATATTTTCAAAGGTACAACGATTTGTATACAAAATTTCGCGAGTCTTTATACCAAAAAAATTTTTTTTTTTTGCGAAATTGGTAAACAAAACCTACATCATTAGTTTACTCACATCATATACAAAAACATTCATTATGGTAAGTATGAACTTAAACGCACAAATATCAGAGATATTTACAAATATATTCATGCGGCCATATACTTCATATACTATAACCTACAAGTGACGTCATTTGTAGGTCGACTTTAGTATGGAGCGTTTTTAGGAAGCTCGCGAAATTTTTTATAAAAATCGCTGTACCTTTGAAAATATTGACTTTTGATATACGGTTTCTTCTGAGAAGCTACTCATATTTAGGAGTACTATTCATTTATGCAATAAAAAAAATGTCCGATTGCCTATTAAATAATTTTTCGATATATTTTTACAATCTCGTTAGTTATATTACAATCTAACGGTTTTTACAATTTTACGGTAACATATGCATGTTTGTTCCATCGTAGGAAATTCATACCTAAACTAGGTACTCATTTCATTTCATTTTTCATTTTCTATTACCTATGACCTACGTATACCTACGCTTAAACCTTCTACGACTTATATTTTAATAAATAATAATAATAAATAAAAATAATCTACAAATAATAAATTATGAAACGGTTAAGTACTCAAGTAAAAATACCGATTTTCATTAATTTATCTATCCGTAATATTATGTATGTATGCCAGATATTTTTTTTGCGCGCACGAAGTCACGTGCAACATCTAGTTTATCATATATATATGATATAACAAACTAATAAGTATGCATCTGGTGCGTTGGCCGTTGAGTCAATATATTCTGTTTTACTACAATTAACATAAAATAACAATTAAATTTAACGGAAATATAAATCCAACACTAACCAGGGCTTGAACGTTTAGCGTTTAAAAAAATACATACCGTATTTAATTATGATATAATTAAGTGGTTACGTCAAAATTACATGAGTTACCACGTCTAATCCGTTATTATTTTTGATTAATGATTTAAAATATTTTTAATAAAAAACCGTTTAATAGCATTTAATTTTTTATTTCAGAGAAATTAATTTGACACTAAATTGCTTGTAAATAAACTGTGGTGGCAGTTGTAAAAAGTAAAAAGTCAACATCTCTATAGCAAAATAATTTAGTTCATGCCCAATTGCACTCCTTATAAAAAATCTAAAATCATTGATATAATGTCATTCATAATATTATTATTATGAATGACATTATTTCAATGATTTTAGATTTATAATATAAGTGTAGATTAGTATGTTCATTGATAATTATTATTTATTATCATTGTACATACTAAATACTTATCTACACTAATATTATAAAGAGGAAAACTTTGTTTGTATGTTTGTTTGTTTGTTTGTAATGAATAGGCTCAAAAAGTACTGGACCGATTTCAAAAATTCTTTCACCATTCGAAAGCTACATTATCCACGAGTAACATAGGCTAAATTTTATTTTGGAAAAAATAGGGTTCCGTAAAATATTTGGGTATTTCGGACACAAGGTGTAAAAAATCAACCAGAAAAGTTACTTATTTTGCGTATGCTGCCTAAACTATAAAAGATAGAACCCTAAAATGTTCTAATTAATTGTAGATCTTATAAATATCTACAAAAAAGTCCGCGACACACTATACCTATCTATGTCGAGTGAGGCACAACAACCATTTTTTTATTTAGAAATCTTGATTTTTTTTTGGACTACATTTAAACGCGTTTATTTTACTCATGCTATTAATCCTTATCAAAATAAATTATTTCATCACTAAGTACAGTTTATGTAGATAATATTTGGTCTTTGAACGATTGAAATTGGACGTTTGGTTTTGAAGTTATGGCGAAATTAAAATATTACGATTTCTGCTGCACGGCCCGTTGTGAAGCGGGCCGGGCGTCACCAAGGCGCGCGCCGTGCGCGTGCGGGGGAGAGTTTAGATCTATGGTATTTCATACGATAAAAGTATACCCACCTACTTATTTCATTGAGTTTTAGTAGGTACCTATATTAATTTTTTTCTGTTTGTTTTGACTAGATTTCGCCCGTTTTGTTAGAGGTTTAAAGACATTCTGTAGTATAAGTATCAGTATTGTACCCGTGCGAAGCTGGGGCGGGTCGCTAGTCTACTATAATATAATTATTATTAATTATCATTGTACATACTAAATTATAAAGAGGAAAGATTTGTGTTTTTGTATTGTAGTGTAAAGATTTATGAATAAACTCAAAAACTACTGTGCCGATTTTAAAAATTGTTTTACCATTAGAAAGCTACGTTCACCCTGAGTAACATAGGCTATACTTATTGCTAGAAAAGATTAGGGATCCTTACTAAAACTTCAGTAACGTAACCCAAGGTGTAAAAAAAATGCCACAAAACATCTTTCGTCGCATGCGCTGCGGAAACTATTGATGATAGAACAAAAGTATGTTCTACAATATTAAAGAAAATCCATACATCCATCCATCCATACAGTCATCCATCCATCCATCCATCCTAACAAATTTTTACAGTTATAATATTAGTAGGATCGATGGATTTGTTACTCTTTCACGCAAAAACTACTGAACGGATTTTGATGAAATTTGGTATGGTAGTAGCTTGAGCTCTGGATTAAAACATAGACTACTTTTTCCGCCCGCGTAAATACAGTGTTCCTGTGGAATACTGGAGCCGCGGACAACAGCTAGTTCATTATAAATTCATATAATTTTTCTATGTGAGATACGCGAGCCGCGTACGCGTTGAAGTCTTGTGCTCAACTGCTCACGTGCGCCACGAACTCTACATTATCTTTATTATGCACATCCTGCTCCCGTCTCTACACGGTCAATATTTGTTTAACGTAGGAACCTACGTGGTTGCATAATATTGTTGTATTGAGGATGGGTGTGTCTATGATTTCTCGACGTAAACTCTTATCTATAATTTTATATCAATAGATAACTACAATTATACAAAAACTTTAACCCTACTATGTAAATTAGCCCATGTTACCTGGGCTATTATTTATTACGAGTTAACTGACACCTCATCCATTAAATCCGATTAGTAGATTAGTAAGTCGCCCGCCAATTTGGACTTTTTTATATTATTTTCTGTAAGAATTTATTTTTAGTTTGTGTTCAAATAAAGATTTTTTATTTATTTATTGTATAGTACAATAAAAATGTGTATAGTACAAAAGTATTAAATATATTTCCGTTGTCTGGTACCTGTGATACAAGTTCTTCGGATACTTAGTACAGGACCAGATTGACGTGGTGTGGAAGCGTTCACGTTCGAAATATTATTAATATCTAGGCTCCATCTAACACTTACCAAGTACCTACGTTTCTATTTGAGTTGAATCCCTTTATCTGGGGGCACGGCAGTGCCCCCGCCAAAGTCGAGCGCGAAGCAAACACTGCCGTACCATCCTTTACTGGAACCATTTCGCCGCATTTTCAGGCCCCTATTTGAGAACCTCTGGATAAGACCAGAACGCAGAAATTTTCGTCATCCAATAAGCTATAATCACGTACTTAAAATCCAAAATTTCAAGTCTGTAGGTCATTTAGTTCCGAAGTTAAGTGAAAGCAAAGTTTCGCATTTTCGACACTCACTCACTCACTCACTCACTCACTCACTCACTCACTCATGATCATCAAAATAGAACTAGTACTTCCCATAAACTTAGAGAGCTGAAATTTGGTACAGAGTTGGGGTTTAATGGCCACATAAAGGGAAAACTATAAAAACTAGGATAATCGATCTGGGGGCACGGCAGTGCCCTTGCCAAGTCGAGCGCGAAGCAAACACTGCCGTACCATTCTTTACTGGAACCATTTCGCCGCATTTTCAGGCCCCTATTTGAGAACCTCTAGATAAGACCAGAACGTCGATCTGGGGGCACGGCAGTGCCCCCGCTAAGTCGAGCGCGAAGTAAACACTGCCGTACCATTCTTTACTGAACCATTTTGCCGCATTTTCAGGCCCCTATTTGAGAACCTCTAGATAAGACCAGAACGTCGATCTGGGGGCACGGCAGTGCCCCCGCCAAGTCGAGAGCGAAGCAAACACTGCCGTACCATTCTTTACTAGAATCATTTTGCCGCATTTTCAGGCCCCTTTATTCTACTCGAACTTTATTCTACTCGAACATTACACAAATTAAATAAACAAATTACACTAAAATCTAGGGAAATAAATCAATATGCCCACGTTTCTACAAAAAGAAGTGAAATCCCACCAAAAACATTCTGTAAAAAACTAGCCAAGTCTCGATGGAGCTGATTGTTTATCTCTAAAAAGTTATGAAATCTAGACAAAATCGTGCCAAGTCTAAGGTTCCTTACTGCGGTTTCTTTATTATTATAGTTAATGTTGTGTGACTTGGCCGTTGAAGGGCACACAAGGGTACAAAAGGGGCTCCATGACACCATTGCTCCAATACGTGTGTTGTACAATCAGCAACAGCCTAAAATGAGACACTAGCGTCCAATTACCAATACCAGTATGGGCTATTATCTCGCTTAACAAACATAGGTAGTTACAAATGTAAACAAAATTGGCTTGTACCCACAAAAGTATAAAGAATGTTCAACGGCCAAGTCACTCAACATTAACTATAATAATAAAGAAACCGCAGTAAGGAACCTTAGACTTGGCACGATTTTGTCTAGATTTCATAACTTTTTAGAGATAAACAAGCAGCTCCATCGAGACTTGGCTAGTTTTTTACAGAATGTTTTTGGTGGGATACAGTTTATAGTTTATACAAACTATTGCTCCCGTACGTGATGCGTATAATATGATCATTGTGATTCTCCGAGGCAGGTAACTTTAGTAGCAGTTTATCCCCCTTACTAATAAACGCTGTATAAGCTTTGAATAGTTATACAGTGTTTTGTTCACATCACACAAGTGACATTTTCAATTAGACTGAAGAAGACAAAACACTGTATAACTATTCAAAGCTTAAACAGTGTTATTACTTATTAGTAAGGAGGTATATGTTTAATGTTTACTTCCGTCGATACCTATACAAATATAAATCTGTTCCTTTATTAAATATTGTCTTTTATTTAAGAACATAGCAATTTCTGTGATATTTTCAGACTAATAATATTTATTGCATCACATGCGAAATATTTCTCCGAGCTGCAGATCATTTAACATGATCAAAAGATAAACAAATACTAAACATTTAGCCAAGTTGTCATCGCTAATTACGACGACGAAGTTCTAAAACAAAAATGTATGGGATTTGACATAAACTCGCTCAGTGACATATACATCACTATTGGCCGAATACTTAAAAGACAGTTAAATTAATTGCCGCTCAAGTCACATGCTTCCCTTGTCGTTTTGGCTAGCAGAGACAGCGACAGCCTGAATAGAAGGGCTCTTAATTTTAATAAGTATTCCAGTATTCGGGCGTTAATTACTTAGCGATGCTTATCTCAAATCCCATACATTTTTGTTTTCGAATTTAGTCGTCGTAATTAGCGATGGTGACTTGGCTAAAGGCTCCGGGACTTTAGTCAACATGCCTTCTTTAAATAAAAATAATTGTGAATAAAAAAACTACGTTCGCAAATACCACGAATCTACATTCCATAAAAGTTGTTTTATCCAACTACAGAACAAGGACTTTTGTTCGTTTCTAGTTTAACAGTACAGAGCACTTCATTATAGTAATAAACATAAGGTATGCTGTATAATTCTCATTTCAAACTAAGTATAAAGTAAGCATACGTAAATCAGTTAAAATCTTCAGTTAATTAATATGACGGTTAAAAGAAGGCTATTATGTAAAGTTTTCTTAGAGTTAAGATACATAATAAAGATTAAAATTAAATATTCAACCCCCTTAATTATTAAAACATTACCGTAACGGATAAGCTATTTTATGTTTCTGTCTTTGTCTGTCAAGTGACTTTTCCAAATGATTAGCCAAAAACAGCAACATTGAATATCTAATCCGTTGTGATAAGGTTTTTATTAGTCAGGGGATTAAAATAAAAACAATATTTACCAGTTAATCCAAAATTATTATCAAAATTGTTTTTCCATTGATCTCACAACACGCGCAAAAATAAACAATGTTTGCCGTCAGTCGTCACCGATGTAACTTAAATTAAAAAAAAAAACACGCGCGCGCCTTCGTGTAGAGTTCAAGCGGTACTGGCCTGCGATTGGCGAAACGCGGGAATGCACATGCCAATGTACCGAACAGGTTTTCCCGTTGATATTCTATGAAAAATAGATTAATTTGTTTTTTTATATATTTTACACATCCTCACACATTCTACAAGGCCACATGGATAAAATACAAACCTGGATGGAAAAGTGGAAATTCAAGGCTATAAAGCTCTAAATCCATGTAACATTTACACTTCGTAAAGAAGACTGCAAACCAGTTACACTAGCTGGAGAGATTTTACCACACAAGACAGCTGTTTAATACCTGGGCTTTACCTTGGACTTACCTGGCCTGCACATATAAAGGCCAAGAAAAATGAGGTGAACATGCAACTGAACAAACTAAACTGGCTCATAGGATAAAGAAGGCTGGTTCTCCTTCATAGGGAAGCCGTAGCCTGTATAATAGGTTGGGATTTGGATGAAGGTCTTCAAAAGGTAAGCGGTAAGGGAAGCCGATAGAAATGGAGTTATAGGAACCCCTCGCCACTGGTGAACATGTAACTGAACAACCTAAACTGGCTCATAGGATAAAGGCCAAGAAAAATGAGGTGAACATGCAACTGAACAACCTAAACTGGCTCATAGGATAAAGAAGGCTGGTTCTTCTTCATAGGGAAGCCGTAGCCTGTATAATAGGTTGGGATTTGGATGAAGGTCTTCAAAAGGTAAGCGGTAAGGGAAGCCGATAGAAATGGAGTTATAGGAACCCCTCGCCACTGGTGAACATGTAACTGAACAACCTAAACTGGTTCATATGATAAAGGCCAAGAAAAATGAGGTGAACATGTAATTGAACAACCTAAACTGGCTCATAGGATAAAGGCCAAGAAAAATGAGGTGAACATGCAATTGAACAACCTAAACTGGCTCATAGGACGGTCATCACAGTTATCACTATACACAATAAAATACTGTACAAATGTATTTTGAAGCCTATTTCATCCTACGGAATAGTGTTGTGGGGCTCAGCAAGTAATTCAAACCTTGGAGTACTGCAAAGATTCCAAAATAAGGCGCTTAGAACTATTTCCTTGGTTCACACGCAATACTGAAATCCATGAACATCTTAATATCCTAACTGTCAAGGAAGAAAGACACAAGCTGTTGTAATCTGTTTCTGTACAAAGTACAGAATTTTTACAACAGCTTGCAAGAGCCCTCATTACTAATAGTAACACATATTAAACTTGAACCCGCCTCAATGGAGTCGGGACAATATAACAACAATCCAAAATTAGAAAATAGGGTATGATTATGGATTTAATTTTATTGAGCCTAAACTAGGAAAAAAATTACACATTTATAGGAGAAGTCTACGTCATCTTTGCACTATTTAGCAAAAAAACGTAATGTTTCAAACGTACTTTAGAGTTATAGTCCATTTGCATTAAGATTTAAGGAGGCAGTGAATCACGCGTACAAATGCCAAAATTGACCAATGACGTATAAGTTGTATTCACTTTCACTTACTGACCAATTAAAGTAAGCCATTTTAACGTTTGTATATAATTCACTGACTTCTTAACGCAAATAGACTATAAATTAAAATTGGAATTTAGGCAATTATACCATTATTATTTATTTATTAAAGTACATATTTTATATAGTATTTTGCCGAAATATTCACATACAATAATTTTTTACCTAAAATGCACCCTCCTCAAATTATTTATTACCTAAAAATGCACCTTGCTCAAATCATTCATTACCTAAAAGTGTATCTTCCCCAAATCATTTCTTACCTAAAAATGCACCTTGCTCAAACTAGTAAAAACTTACTCTGCAATTCAAGGCTACGCAGTGAGTACGCACTTGCGTGACTCTACCTTGCCTTTACATTGCACTGGCTTAATAAAAACCGGAAGATTTTACGTCAATGATCAAGTCAGTATGCAAACGCGATGGCGAAACATCGTTATGAATTATTGCAGTGTGAGTTGTGAGCCTAGTTACATTGAATTAAATGAATGGAAAAAATTGCAATGATTTTTGACACCTAACCACCTAAAATATAAGGCCTTCATTATTAATTGATTATAATAGTTGAGCCCCTGTGTTCACTAACAGCAATGCCACCGTAATATTTTTAGAGCCAGAAAAATGCAAAACGTATTTTTTTAGATTTTACGCTTGTCCTACTAATCCTACTAATATTATAAATGTGAAAGTTTGTGAGGATGGATGTTTGTTCCTCTTTCACAGAAAAACTACTGAACGGATTTCGGTGAAATTTGGTATGGTAGTGGTTAAGACCCTGGATTAAAACATAGACTACTTTTTATCCCGAAAAAGTAGTGTTCTCGAGGGATACTATATTTATACGGGCGGAGTCGCGGGCAACAGCTAGTTCGTAAATATTTTATTATAATAATATATCGACTTACAAACTACATATTAAAATTCAGTATATACATAATGAATTATTGTGTACCTATATATCATGATTGTGATTGACTTTAGTTACAATTAATAGTAAATTGGTGCCTCGTTCGGAGGAAACTCTATATATAGCCGCTGACGGGAAATGTAATATTTGAAGGTATAATTTCATCGTTTTCCCGCCTGTCAAATATTTCAGAGTGCTTCCTTTTTTATTCTTTACTAGATATTGCCTGCAACTTCGTACGCGCAAAAGGAAATCCTTTTGGAACCGTACATTTTTCCGCGATTAAAGTAGCCTATGTTCTTCCACGTGTACTATATATATCCAGTAGTTTCGGAGCCTATTTATTGGAAATAAAGAAATACTTCATCTTTATAATATTAAAGTCTTGATGAATGTAGGGTTAGCCTTGCTATGTTAGCTTTTATATACTATGCAAGTTAAGCTTGAGTATTTTTAAAATTGTTTTACCTTTTCTTTTATTCAAGGTTTTCGATATGCACAAAAGGTGCCTAAAGACTTACATTGCCTTCAGCCTGGCGCCACCTTAAAAGCCTAAAATAGCTTCAACTTCTGTTTTAGTATCTATTTTAATTTTCAATAAATACAATACATTTTATAAATCTAGGTCGTTATGTACGAAACGAAGAGTGTTTCAGATTATATCATACTATAGTCGTCTCTATTATTTAGGATCTAGGTGAGATATTCCCATGAATAGTGCATTGTCTTTCACATTGGGCACAGTGTTGCCAGCTGTACAGTACTGCCTGAGTCACTCGCATATTAATCAGCTCATTCCGTATTGTCACTTGTGTTCGACTGTCGAAGCCTTTGTTGGAAATATTTTTGCTTTTACCACAGGACTTCTACCAGCACGAACTTTCTGCCGTCCTTATTATGCACATAAGGTCTATTACCAGGAGATTTTTTATCATAAAAATGTATATTATAGACTTTTACAACAGGCAATTGACTCTACATTTTTTTAAATACATTAACAGGCGTTAGGGTATCGGACTTTTTTGATTGCAAAAATGAATAGATTTCTTAAGTATGAATAACTTCTCAGAAGAAACAGTATATCAAAAGTCAATATTTTCAAAGGTACAGCGATTTGTATACAAAGTTTCGCAAGTCTCGTAAAAAGTAAAAACGCTCCATACTAAAGTCGTACCCACGAGTGACGTCACTCGTGGGTTAAAGTGTATGAAGTATACCCCGCCGATATATGAAGTACTCGTATATAGGCCGCAGGAACATATTATATTTGTAAATATCTCCGATATTTGTGCGTTTAAGTTCATACCTACCTTAATTAATGTTTTTGTATAATAGGTTGGGGAAAAAGTCTTTTCGCATTATAGTATGTATGAACTTGTCATAAAATATCTTGGGCTATACCAATTGTATCTGGCTGATTTTGGTATCATTAAAAAGTTTTAATTTTACAGAAGACAATTCCAAATTCAAATTAGGTAAATTTGAGATTTTCATTTGTTTTTCTTATTGTTAAAATGAGTGATTCTTATGAAGAATTTCGATACATTTTAAAATTTTATTACAAAAAAGGTAAAAATGCAACACAAGCCGCGAAAAAAATTTGTGATGTTTATGGACCTAATGCAGTATCTGTGAGAGTAGCGCAAATTTGGTTTAAGCGTTTTCAATCCGGAAATTTTGATATCAAAGATGCACGTCGCTCTGGTCGCCCTGTCATTACGGACAAAACTGTTGCCATTTTTGAAAAAGTGGAGCAAGATCGGCATATTAGTAGTTACGATGTAGCTGAAGAACTGGGGATTGACCACAAAACGGTTTTGGCGCATTTGAAAAAAGCTGGGTACACAAAAAAGCTCGATATTTGGGTGCCTCATGAGCTCACTGAAAGAAACCTAATGAACCGTGTACTCATTTGTGATTCTTTATTACGACGTAATGAAACCGAACCATTTTTGAAGAAGCTGATAACTGGTGATGAAAAGTGGATCACGTACGACAAGAACGTGCGAAAAAGATCGTGGTCAAAGGCCGGTCAGGCTTCACAGACTGTGGCGAAACCCGGGTTAACTCGCAACAAGGTGATGCTGTGTGTGTGGTGGGATTGGAAGGGCATTATTCAATATGAGCTGTTACCGCCAGGCAGGACCATCAATTCTGAACTGTACTGCGAACAACTGATGAGATTAAAGCAAGAAGTTGAGAGAAAGCGGCCGGAATTAATCAACAGAAGGGGTGTGGTTTTCACCATGATAACGCTAGACCTCACACATCTTTTAGCCACTCAGAAAAAAATTACGGGAGTTTGGCTGGGAGGTGTTAATGCATCCGCCGTATAGTCCTGACCTTGCACCTTCAGATTTCCACCTGTTTCGGTCGCTGCAGAATTCCTTAGGCAGTGTCAGGTTGACATCACAAGAGGACTGCCAAAACCACTTGTCGCAGTTTTTTCATCAGAAGCCCCAAAAATTTTATAGCAATGGGATCATGTACCTACCAACAAGATGGCAAAAAGTTATCGAACATAATGGCACCTATATACTTTAGTCACTTGTAAATAAACTTTATAAAAAAAACCTTTTGAATTTTTATATAAAATGCGAAGAAACTTTTTCCCCAACCTAATATTATGATGTAAGTAAACTAATGATGTAGGTTTTTTTTTGTACTTTTTAGATGTATTTAATTAATAAACTACATACAAAATTATATATTTTTTCACATGAACCAAGTAGTAATACCTCAATATTTCTAAGTATATTATTGAAACTAAATAGTTTAGATGTAGTTCGATCCCCTTTCGAACTACTTTGCCGTTTTTCGTTCAGTTTTTTGTTCACTCTACCTAATTTTGTTGATAATTATACGCAACGTTCTAGAGATACAGAGTGTATTTTTATCTGAATAAAATATTTAACCCAATAATGGGTGGTGGGCTACAATATTACTTAAGTAAAGATAGTACTTAAGTAATATTATACTGAAAGATCTATATGTTTATCTATTTAAGTAATGATAGTATGCATAACAAAAGATTTTTGTAATAACTAAAATAACTAAAAGAAAAATAACTTAGGCCTTTTCATCCGTTAATGGATGATTTATACAGTACTTTTGCCCGCAGCTCCGCCCGCGTAAATACATTATCCCGCGGGAACACTGTACTTTTTAGGGATAAAAAATATCCTATGTCCTTTCCTGGGACTCAAAGTATGTTTATACCAAATTTCATTCAGTTGGTTTTTATATGTCGTAACTCGTATGGTTAAATACATAATATGGAAAATTAACATTATAATTTATAACTTTTCTAGACAACTCGCACTGCAGTACAACGCGCGGGCTTTGAAGGCCACACGCCCGCTGCACAGTGTGAATTGAAGTATTTTGATAGGATAATCTAGTCAAATTTTAAGGTCACGTGTTTTATGTATTTTTGGTAACGAGAATCGAATACCGATTAATCTCCTTGACTATGTATTTTTCTTTTGAAGACATTCTGTATGAATATTTCATTAACATAATATTGTAAAGTACTTTCAAAACCGATATCTTGTCAAACTACTTATCACCTTAACCGTAGTGTGGGTAAAAGTTGAGCCTATACCTAATTGGACACCCAAGGTCGACATATGGACCAGTTTTTGCTCTGTTCGGTAATATGTTTTTTGGTTTAGCTTATTCGATACATTTAACTATGAATGACTTGCTTTTGGCCCCGACTCAGGCCGCGTAAATACACCCACGGGAAAACTGCATCGAGATAAAAAGTAACCTATGTATTAAACCAGAGTCTACTACCATACCAAAGTTCATCAATATCCGTGCAGTAGTTTTTGCGTAAAACAGTAACAAACATCCATTCATCCATCCTCACAAACTTTCACATATATAATAGTAAAAGTAGGATTATTAGCAAGTCTATTTTATATTTTGTAACTGGATACTTAACTGGATCTTACATATCTGGACATTTCTACACATTTCAAAACCAATGGTATAAGCCGTAAGGTACTTACAGTAGCCACACACCATACTGCTTATCGTACAATCGGAATGAGGATGCAGGCTTGATCCAATCTGCAGTTCGTCCATATACACAACACAAACGTATAATTGTCATGCCAATCAACGCACGTTCTAAGTTCTAGCCGATTTCGGTGACGTCGGGGCAGGAGTTTTACAGTGCCCTAAGTGTGCGCTCAGTACACAAGAGCACTTTCTCTTCCTTTACTCTCGAAACCTAGTGGGTAGGACAGACCGACACGACTGGCGAGAGATCAGGCGCAGGTCCGACTTTTTACATGCCCATCCGACGGCCGACGCATGGATCGAACCCACGACCTCCGAGTCGAGAGCCAAGCTCTAAACCACTGGACCACGGAGGCGTCAATGATTCAAGGTGTACACAACGAGTCGGCATTATTTTCGGAATATTTTTTTTACGGAACCATTATACTAATGTTTCGTACTTTATTTTAACAAAGAGGAGTAAGCAGTTCTTACTGTGTAGTTACCTACTCGTGGGAAACCTGGTGAGTCATGTACGAGATGTGGTAGAGCGTAGGTAAGAAACCTTCGCACCATGGTCGTTCGGCCCCATTATAACAATTGAACATCCCTGAGACCGTGATGCAATGTCTTAGTGCTTAATTTGTTTACCTATGTGAATTATTACTTCTCTACGTGATTTGTTCAAAAAGTATCGTAAAGTGCTTTTTTTTTTCATAAAAACAGGTTATAGTTTAATCGAAAAAAATCATTGAAATTACTAGATAGTTCACGTTTATTCACAAAAGTCACAAAGTTTAAATCTATGGGTAGCATTCTGATCTATGCGATCGCGACGCGAGACCGAGACACGCGACCAGCAAATCAGCGAATCAGGGCCTCTGGTCAAGATGCATTCGATAATTTCGAAGGCGAACTTCGAAAACAAAATGTACGGAATTTGACGTAATGCATCGCAAGCGACATGTCACATAACGATGACTTATGTCAAATCCCATACATTTTTGATTTCGAAGTTCGCCGTCGAAATTATCGAATGCATCTTGACTAGAGGCCCAGCTTCTCTAGCCACGTCCACGTCCACTAGTCGTGCGTCGCGCGCTTCGGAAGTCTACCTTATGGCTTCCGTATATCAATTGACATTTTAACAGAGTACGTTAGTAATATATATTCTTTGACAGAGGGTCAATTATATAGGCAAAATTATAGAGGCTAAACAAAACCTGCAATAATACAATTAAAATCAGTTTATGATAACATGAAAAAACTATTCTGAATAGCTATTTTTAAAAAATATAGCGCCGCTTCGCGTTCGTCTCGTCTCGGTATGTGCTGACCGTAACTCATAACGAAGCTCATTTACAATTTTGCCAAAACAAAGAACCGTTCTAACTTCTAATTGAGGCAAGGTATCATCCCACATTCTAAACTTTCAATTAAAAGTAACCTTCAATGTTTTGAGTAAATATTGTCTCAACGTAGAACTCATACTGTACTGTATAACCACCTCAGACCAAATAAAATATGAAGACAGAGCTTTGTCAAACAAAAACTGTGGCCGGTTTTTTATGTATGTATAACGCGTGTAGCTAGTAGCTACCCTACACCACAGATTAATCCCTACACCTAGCGACGCACTACATACATATTATAAAGCCAACACGGCGTACCGCGACAGCCTTACAAGTTAAGGCGTAGTTTCGTTTCAGATATATTACGTGACGCTATGTAATTCGTGAAATTACATAGCGAGGCGTAGTTAAGATGGGACTATATGGTCCGGAATCTGGGACACCGGTCAAAATTCAAAGCATTGAAAGTAAAACTCTGCATTAAAATAATTAATTTGAAAATCGAACACGTGAGTGTCGAGTCGAATGAACTCGAATGTCAATGTCAAATATGACAGCTCGACACTCAAAACTTCCAATATCAACTCTAATAAATATACAGAGTTCTATTTTCAGTTCTCTGAATTTTCACCGGCGTTCCGGGTTCTGGTATTAGTCCTAGCGTAAGACCGACTCCCAGAAGGTCGATTCTGCTATTTTAATCCAACAATAATGCAACTTCGTTACTGTTTCGATACAGTCCGGAACCTATCAAAAAGCAAAATGGTATTCAACTAAACTTCAAACAAACGTCAAAAGACGAATTACACCGCGATGCGATTAATACATTTATTAATTGAATTTTCACCGGCGTTCCGGGCTCTGGTACTAGTCCTAGCGTAAGACCGACTCCCAGAAGGTCGATTCTGCTATTTTAATCCAATTGTGTAATTCGCCTAACTCTATCTTCACACATTTTTTTGGTCTGATATAACCTTACTAGAGGTTTAGGAGCTTTAATACAGTGGGTGCGTACTGCGTGCCTACTGCCTCCGCGCGTGTAGCAGTGCCTGTTACACCTGTCACTGTGACTCATCAGTCATCACTCATCATCACGATAGAATGCGTTATGCCGGGGTCATACTAACGGGAGACGCGTTTTTATTCAATAAACTTTTTTTTTATTATTATTATACCGAAACGAAACGATACGCGACATGCCGCTGCATTTTTAAGATTCTTATTCAAAATGTAACTTTATACAATACACAAGAAGATTCAAGATACACGTTTCATTGGATGAGTTCGATGACAATTGAAATGTTTTGTTCACTATAGCTTGACCGCTGTAAAGTCGACCCTCCCGATGGTATGCGGGACGCGGGGCGGGAGGTATGCACGGGTACACACGGCATTGTGGCCACAGAGATTTATCTCGAGATATCTCAAGATAAATATTCGTGTTATTGTTTAGGTGAATGATTATAATTGTTTGAGTGATGTGAGTGTGGAAAATAATAGACTGATTCTATATTTATTTTTATTATATATTATTTTTATATATACACAATTAATTAAGCAACTATGTTAGATTTATTGTTGGATGTAACTAAGTAAAATAATCGCATGTGTAGCGGGCACAATGCTTCAACTGCGCGAGCTCTAGCTGCGTACGTTATTCGACGTCGGTGGCCGACATCGGACTGATTGATTGGTTGAGCGCTACCCGCCCCCGCGTCCCGCGGACCATCGGGAGGGTCGACTTTACAGCGGTCAAGCTATAATATTTCTTAAAATATAAAATGTACTAATATTATTCCATGCCCTTAAGGGCCGAAATTGTGATGAAATATTATACAAATGTAACACCTCTGTAACCAATTTCTTGGAATAAACGATTCTTATTCTTATTCGAATGTCAAGTTGCACCGCGCTGTACAGCGCGTGTGCTGTATATGATTGATGTCATATGAGCCGTGTATCTTTTTGTGTAGTAAATAAAGTTCAAATTTCAATAGCTATCTTAAAAATGCAGTTCCGCGTAGCATCGCATATCCTCGCGGTATGATTTGACCCTTAGTATCAACATTCAACAACGATGAAAACATACCTACCTAAATTGCCACCAGCTCCCTAGCTGAAAAAAATTCTGGGGGCGCCACAGACGCCCGCGCCACTGCACCGTGGTGTATGTGTGAGGAAAAAATCTTTACTAAAGTATCATTACTTGTACTATTATTCGGCCTGACCGAGTATACCACCTCGCTGGGTATGATTTCAGCTCTAGAGGTCCTAGCCCTCAGGCCCAAAAACGGGTAACATTTTCGATAGTAAATGTACTACTATATTTAGGAAATATCTGCTACTATTTTTATGAAACTAAAACGGTATTTATAATATTCACCCGTGACGAAGGCTGCTGTAAAATATCGGAAATGCCTCGTCACTATAACAAAGTAATCAATTTACCGCTTTAAACCCGTATAAAGTAGATTTTTTTTGTTTCATTTTGGGCAAACTATTCAGTCTGTACTCTGTACTTACTTATACCTACCTACTCCGTTATGATTTGCTGTCGCTTGCAATGCAATTTCAAAGGTAGGGCTAGATCGCGCTGGGCTCCCATATGTTTCCCGTGGCTTCGCGGAATACCGTACTTTTACGGGATGAAAAGTAGCCTATATTTTAATCCAGAGCCTATTACCATACCAAATTTCATCAAAATCCGTTCAGTAGTTTTTGCATGAAAGAGTAACAAACATTCAGCCATCCTCACAAACTTTCACATTTATAATATTAGTAGGGTTTCATTTTGTAAAGTCGAGAAAATTTAGATAAAAACTTAGGCCTTTGCATCCGTTAATGGATGATTTATACAGTATTCTTCGAGCGAAGTAACCACTCTTGAAATACTGTAGTGCCTGGGACAGTTGGTTTTTAAATGTCGTATGGTTGCCCAAGCACATACGGCATTCTCACAACATAGTCAGCCTAGTCCAGAGGAATGAACTAGTCAATAAGTCTGGGGCCAACTATGTGCGGGTTTCCTCACGATGTTTTCCTTCGCCGTTAGAGCGTCCGTATAATGTACTTGAGATCTGAAAAAGTCTCATTAGTACACGCCACAACCTGGGATTCGAACCTGCACTCTCACGAGTGCGAACCAAACGGTCTACCCACTAGGCTACGGAGCTCTTCAGAAAATTTAGATACTTAATGACAAAATAGGCGACGTGACGTGTCACGTGAGTTCGTGACCTATTTTGCTATTCCTCTCACGTTGCTATTTCCTGACTCCTGACGATAAGCGACTGATGACGTCACCAAGTCAACAAATGGTGCCGACCATGAAACCGTTAACATTCGTCTCTCCCGAATGAAGTCGTGGACTCGAGTCAGAAAAAATCATGCACACTATATACCAGGAGTTCGCAACAAGTGGAGAGATCGCAAAAATAATGCGAAAGGATAATTTATAATCCGATGGGGCTCTGTGAAAAAGATTAGAAAAACCCGCTGTACAATGTGATCCAAATGAGAATAGGATTCACTCAGCGCCATATTGTTTCGGATTATGACTAATAAGATAATTAAATTTATATTTAGATAAGTTTAGTAGGTACTACCTAACGTTTTTATTTAAATTCGATCCAAGTAATCTTGGATTGGATTTTATTATTGACTAGATACTGCCCGCGACTTCGTGCGCGCAAAAGTTCATTTCGCAGAAACCGTACATTTTTCCGCGATAAAAAGCCTATACTAGGGAATGGAAGAACCGGTCTCATTTTGAGAACCGGGAATTTCGGGACTGGGCAATTTCGGAACCGGGATTTCCCGGGAAATTCGGGAATTTCGGGACTGGTGTTAAGACATGAAATCCATGTGTTATTACTGTCTCAAAAGTAATTCAAAATATAAGAATAACATTTTATAGTACAATTACAAATTAAATAAGGTTTTTATGGCAACTCGACACATCAGCCAATATGTCACCGCCATATTAATGACAACTTTATTAGCGATAGTAAAGAGCCGTAGGTCATTTGAGTTTATTAGCATTTATTGGTGGTTTCTTATTGAAAAACCATTAATAAATGCTAATGTTATTTGATTTTTGCAAAACGTCAAATGGTTAGGGTGCCCAGAATGTAATTAGTGTACATGCTCGAACGTCGCGGTAACTTATTAGAAGTGGTAGATTAGTGAGATTAGCATACTGAAAGCATATATCACACGCATATCTTTGGCGCCCTAACTAAAAGGGGTTTGTTGGGGTTTGATCGTCGCCTCCACACATTTTATCTGCCATAAGAGTATTCGTGCTTCTGCTGTGGTGCTGAACTTAAGAAGCTGTTACCGTTAGGGCGTCTCATCGTTTTCCTTACACACCTGCAAGTCGTTGTTTTATCAATGTTTATTTTAACGAGGTTTTTAGTAGATAGCAGTGCCTAGTTTTGGTTTACAAGGTTTCGCGTTTATAACATTACACCTAGTAAGTATAAGGATATTTTGATTTCAATAAATGTGCGAATAAAAACTCATTCACAGCAAGGAACATTAAACAAGTTGGTTAGTGAACGAGAAAAAGCAACAAAATCAACTATTCTTGGAACAGTGAGATATTACATCGACTATTGCCCATTGGACAGCGCCCAATAGACTAATAATTAAACTTCTGAGCTAAAAGAGTTATATAGTTTATAGGGATCAAAAGATATACACATATTATCTTATCATTTTAAAGGCATATTTCCTCGCACCCCTCACAGTTAGCTTTTATGTACAGAATCTGATATGAACTACTAATTATATTCTTTTATTGTGTAATATTTTTCATTTTTGTATTTAATTTGCTGTCGCAAATTATTAAAAAATATTTTTTAGCTAATATTTACAATTACCGATGATAGTTTAGTTAAATCCTTGTAAATTTTAATACAATCTGCTCGGTACCAAAAGTACCGAAATTCCCGGTTCTCAATTTTTGATTCCCGGTTCTCAGACCGACTCAAAATTTCGGGAATTCCCGGGAATTTCGGGACCGGGATTTCCCGGTTCCATACCCTAGCCTATACCCTTCCCCGTGGTCTACTCTACATCTGTGCCAGATTTCATCAAAATGAGTCAAGTATTTTCGGAGTCTATTCGATGCAAACAAACAAACAAACTTTTCCTCTTTATTATATTAGTATAGATATAATAGCAAATAAGTTTTTCTGCAAACCACACCTTTCAAGTGATATTTGACGGAAAAAGGTCACCTACGTTCCTATTCTTATTTGAAACGTATTGTACACACTATACTTATACTATTATTTATTCTGTGACTATTCAGTGTGCACGATTGTCTCTGTGCAGTAAACAGTGCGAGGACTGAGGCGTCACGTAGGCGGTAACTAATATGGAGGCTCATGGCCCGCATGTGCCGCTTCCTTCCGACCTCAAATATATGTCGAAATTAATTAGGTCTTCACTTCCATAAGAGTAACACGTTCAAACAAAACTTTTAAGTTCATAATAATCGTAAAGCAACGCATAAAAATTACAGAACGATAGTAAAATTACCTACTATGGAACGAATTTTTTTTCTGATCTACTCAGGCCTGAGTGAACTACCTGACTAGATTGCAAGGGAAATAAGAAATGTTCTACAGACTACTTATGTATAGGTAGTATTATTTTATAATTTAGACTGTAAAATGTAAGAAATCTCTACACCCTGCTAAAGAAGAAAAAAGGGGTAAATTGCCTAGAAATAGCATTTAACTTATAAAAATAATTAAATTATTTAGATATTTAATTAGTGTATCTCCTTTATATAATTTTATATAAGGTAGATATACAATTTCAAGAAATACAAATAATATAATAAAAAGAGTAAAAAGGCTGTGAAAGACGTTTCTAGGACTACAAGAAATAAAACGAAATTGTGATACATATATGAGCATATTTATTAGTGACATAGGTACATAATATTATAAGTTCTATTACATTACAATTATGAAAAATACGTCATTTAATAACGGTATTAATTTTTAAACGGATAAGTAGCCTGTCAAGACGTATAACTCGGTTACTTATAAACATCTTACGACGCCTACATTACAATCATAATGCTACGTAGATTTAATTTGTCAACAGTCCTCTGTTTTTTAATTGAACAAGTTATACGTCGATATGGTACATTGCGACTTTAACAGATCTATATTAAAGATTATGATGGCCTGTTAATAAAAAAATAATACTGCACATTGGTACGACTACAGTATTGTCGAAAGTCACAAGAAAAGAATTTGAATACTACAGCATTACGTATACAAATAAATTGACCAAAAACAGTGCCTTGGCTGTGGCACCCCAAAAAACTTATTTATGATCAGAATCAAAATTAGAAATGCAAAATAAATTACATATAATGTCATCGGATTATATTCTATGACTATTATAGTAACATTATAGTGAAATATTATTAGCTCTCATGGCAAAATATTTTTTTTTAATTTAAACAAGATAAAGAAGAGCAATAGATTTGATATTATTTAAACATTAATAAATTCAATTACAAATATTAATAGCAAAACTAAATCTCATTTTCAAATATGGAGCTGGACCCAACACAATAAATAAATATAATTTTTAGAATCTAGAAGACATTATGGATTCAATAATTCTAATACAATTCAAATCAGTTGATGTTATCCAACATTTAAAATAATTTTAAAGTGTATGAGTTTCAATTGCATAGAGCAGTCATTTAACAATTTTGTGCGAGATGAGCATCAGTCGTCTCTCTTACTGTTATTAAATAGAAAGAGAGAGAGAGAAGTTTAAAGCACAACAAATTAAAACTACTCTTCTTCTTATAGCCTCAAAATACTTTGAATAAATTTAGACACCACATAAAGAAACTGTAAATGCGCACCATAATTTTTATAAAAATCAGTAACATTAAATGTCATTAAGAGCGTTAACGGCGCGCGACTCAGATTTCACAAAAACGCTACTTTTCAAAAGCAAAAATATCTAACAAAAACTGGTTATTCTGATTTTTACATGTAAAAAAACACTAGAAAATATTGTATTCTAATTTTTCCCTTATCATTTATTTTAAAATAATTTCAAACTTTTGAATAAAACTGACAAAACTAACCAGACGTTTTGACAACTTTAGGTTCAGGGGCATTTTCAAAACATATAATAGCTAAAACCACTTACATTTTTTAAAAACAAAAAATCTTTACAAACTTGTTGGATCCTCTTGTAGATTATCTCTTTGTCAGATTATTTTTATATACGTTTCTATCTCATAAAAATAAAATTTAAAGAATGCGAAATTATCAGGAATTATAGTAATTTAAAATGATGATATTTATGTATTTCACTTGCTCTTTCTCTTTCTTACTTACATAATCTAAAAGAACAACGTTTTATCTTTAATATGCCATTTAAATTTTTAACTAAATTAGCTTGACGATTTTTTTATGAATTTTTAAAACTAGTGTATAAATCGAGGCGCACGAGCGTTTACAAATCAGACGGCCGCGAGCCATTACAGAGGGTGGACGTATCGCACGGCGCTCTGCATTGAACTCTGTTGACCTTTGTAGTGCGTACGAGATCCACCCCGATAAAAAGATTTTGATATTTGGAAAATATATTTTTTAATTTAATAATAAATATTGTTATTTAAGTTAATTTTTTTTATTGTAATAACAAATTATTTTACATATATAATAGATAATATAATAGGAGATAAAAATAAGTTCGCACGAAAAAGAAAACATACACATTTTGAAAACTTGGCAAAGGCAAGAGCTGCTAAAAGTTTAGTACATTTTAACATAATTAGACCCAGTAGATGGCGCTGTTGTTAGTCTACATTTATTTATTCTAGCGCTAGTCAACGGCTGGAACTCAGTGCGGCGCGAGGGGAAAATGCTTGTTATTTCACCTAATATCTGGGAAAAAAGGATACTTATACCCATAAAATAGTTATCTATACTTATATGAGAAACTATAGTGCACACATTTATACTGTTTTGTAAAGTATTTTAGAAAAGGTATCCTCAAATTACCCAAATCGGCTGTTCGTGTTTTATGAAAAATCTATATAATATTTTTGTCCGAATTTAAGTCATCTCAGTTGCTGAACAATAAAACTGTGTCGGTATGTACTTGCTTTTTTTTTTTCATTCTTGATTTGTTTTATATTTACGGTCAAAGTTGCGCTAAACATCCGATGTTTGGAGGCTGTTATTTTCTTAACTAATAGGCAATCGGCCTAATTTTTTTTTATTACATAAATGAATAGTACTCTTAAATATGAGTAACTTCTCAGAAGAAACTGTATATCAAAAGTCAATATTTTCAAAGGTACAGCGATTTGTATAAAATTTTCGCGAGCCTCCTAAAGTCGACCTACAAATGACGTCACTTGTAGGTTAAGGTGTATGAAGTAGTATATGAAGTATATGGCCGCCGGAATATATTTGTAAAAATCTCCCATATTTGTGCGTTTAAGTTCATACTTACCATAATTAATGTTTTTGTATATGATGTGAGTAAACTAATGATGTAGGTTGTGTTTACCACCAATTTAGCAAAAAAAAAAAATTTTTTTTGGTACTTTTTAAATGTATTTAATTAGTAAACTACACATAAAATAATATATTTTTTTACATTTACCAAGTAGTAATGCCTCAATATTTCTGAATATATTAATGAAACTAAATATTTCAGATGTAGTCCGATCCCCTATTTGAATTTTAGAAATATAAGCACATACCGACCAAGATAAGTGTAATAAAAATCGATATTACATAAACTTTGGGTCTATAATGTTTGACTTTAAAGTAAATCACCAATAACGTTTGCATGGAGACAAAACCGACTAGCGCAGCCATAATAACAATATACTACTTTGCATGTTCATTTTGTTGTTAATATGCATCTGCTTTCAAATAACAAAATTCTTGTGTTTACGGCTTTGTGGTTTAACTTCAGACAATGTGCAAAACACTCAAGTAAAGTAAAACAGAAGAAGTAGAACTTCGAAATGAAGAGGTACGTATTTAATAATCCATATAATCCCCTCAGATAGCAGTAGATTCTTAATTTGTATGTACAAAGTAAACTTCTTAAACTTCTAACTCGGAGCTGCGTACAATCAGGAGCCAAGATGGGAGCATTATAAAAGGAGAAGAACGTGTGTTAAAGAAATGTAAAGAGTATTTTGGTACAAAGTAAAAACTACTAACTACTTAATTACCAAGTTTTATCTAGGTACATATATGCGGCAAACGGTAGTCTGGATTTCGAGCTTATGATTTAGAAACAAAATTGTTTCCAAATCATTTTGCCTCGAAAAGAAACAACTTATATAATATGTCACCGTAAAATTGTAAAAACCGTGAAATTGTAAAAAAACTAACGAGATTGTAAAAATATGTCGAAAGATTCATAACTACCTTATAGGTATTTATTATCTAACTATAAATAATGTGTTAAATTATAGGCAGCATATTCACGTCCGAAGTCTATTAACGTTTTACAATTTCACTAGTTTTTTTACAATCTAACGGTTTTTACAATTTTACGGTGACATATATAAATGATAAGTACATCTAGATACGTATTAGTAACGAATACTTTTCTTCTTTAAAATAGCACCTAAATTGGTAATTTCGTATTTAATTTTTAAAACACAAATATTTTGACGACTTGATATAAGATGTTAAAGTACCTGGGAGACTGAGCTTTGTCCGGAATTTTAGTAGTGAAAATAATTAAAAATTATAACTAGAGGAACAATTATTAGTCATAAAAAATAACAAATATAAAAAAGTATATAAAATTGTCTTGTTTAAAATATAAAATGTTTATTTTGTGTTCCAGAATCTATGTAATGTAATGTATGCATATTGCATACATGCATACATTTATACAGTCATGCAAGATACGCGCGAAAAACATAACCGGGCGAAAAGCATAACGTCTTGACAGTCGGGTAAAAATCAAAGAGATTTAAATAAACACATTTCAGATGTATAACTAAATTATATTAATTAAAATAGTATAAAAGTATTATTTCAAGGTATTTTTATTTTCCATAATATTATGTTAGTATTACATTACCTACTGATATTGTATGTTTTGTGTAGATAATGTGTTATATTATATATTAAGTAATATGACACAGAATATAATTATTATTATGATATTATGTATACCATAATCAAAATTCAATAATAATTATTATCGTTATTATTATTATCGTAAAGTAATTAAAGTAAGGCAAGTATCAATGTGGGTTAGTTGGCTTACAGTCGTCGAGCTATTCACGCACACAAAGACGCTCGCTGCAGGCTGCAGCTGTGTGCGTATTTTTCACCAAAGCTGACTTCACGCGCTATGCGTTAATGCTCTTAAAACGGATATATAATTTAAAATAGATTTAACATACAAGCGGAGAAGGCAAAGGGATTGTACACTTACATAAACTTTGATTACAATTAGAACACCTATAACACTAAGATAAAGCATTACCTACGTTACACACAAATAAAATACATACACATATATAAGAGAACTCACATATATAACAATTAATACTAACAGATAAATATGCGAGCTGCGTGAAGTAAGGAGATGTTTACGAAAATGACATTTAGACATTTCGCAACAGTCGGCTAACTTCACTCGGCTCACAAACATTTTTGCTCCTACATTAACATTGATAATAATATAAAACATTTTTTTAAAGATCTTTAAACATAATAAACTTTCAAAAAAATACTTTGATATAACCTCAATTTGTTCACATACAAGTCGAAATGATAATACGATGAAATGAGCTAATACACTCAGTAACAGGTGTTAAACACGTCTGTTCCCTAACACTCCTTCGCATTCCCTTTATCACTATAGTTGGATAAGTACAACAATTTTGGTCTAATTCTAGGCGATTCGGTTTGGCTTCATTCTACTTATTGTTTCCGGTAATAATGTTTCAACTTTTAACATTCACTTTGATGCACATAAAATATATATTTAGAGATTTACTGATAGTGAGATGGTTTATTTATCAATATCCAAAAACGCAAAGCAAATAATAATAATTAGCGAAACTTATTACCAAAAAACATTTTTAAAATACAACTTTTTGATTAAACAATGAGTATGTATATTGATTATATGTACAATAAAAATATAATTTAAACGCTTTGTTAAGTACATGTTATGATAAAATAAGTAGGTAAAACAGTCGATACATTTTTAATATACTTTATATGACTATGTTTCACGATATCAAATATTTTTAAAGAAATCACTTATTTTACCAAAAACGCAATTCAAGCCAAACCGAATTCATGTTGTTTCACAGCCTTATTGAAGTCTTGGTGGTTTAAAAAGAGACCTCTGCCCCTATGTCTTTGGTGTTGCCATGAATTATGATGTCTACTGAATACGCGTATAAATGATAAAGTGTTATATATCTTTTTATAATTGAGATTCATATTGAGAGGATTCAATAGCTTAGAATTGTGAATAGTATTATTCCTATTGCAAAAAGAAAATATGTTTAAATAAAACTAGACTTCTAAAATAATTTTACTAAGACAAAAAAACATCGGTTTTTCTTTTTGCATTATAGACTTTAGCACAATCCTCTAAATATGGTTTTTAAGATGGCGGTCGGGGCAGAGACAATGATAATATAAAATAAAGAGGCGGGAATGATGTTCATTTGTTAATGCTCTTATTATAATACCGTTGTCATTTGTATTTTATCACATTTAAAATATATGTCAGTTGTTACATAGTTTGCCAGGGCAAAATATTAATTGTGTGTATCGGTTATTAGTCGTTGATAATAATTAAGGGCTTTGAAATCACAAGATATTTACTATACAGGTTTTGTACATTTCGCTGGATAGTTTATTTAGCATTTCAAAATAGCCCCCATGAGGCCTTGTCTAAATACCCTCATATTTTACCAACGTTCCTACTTTGCCTTGACAATCTCATTCCTTACATTATTATAGTTTGAATTCTTATTGGATCTAAGCCTCTCCATTTCTCAGTCTCAGGGAATGTATGTTGGTAAGTCTCTTCGTTGCCTTACAAAATATTATGTTCATCGCGTCGAACTTTTATAAATGTATTTAAAAATATTCGAAGGAAATCATTTCGTATAATATTAATACAGCGATTTCACTAGTGTACTTCGTACTATAAACTATTTGAAGCATAATTCTCAATTTCAATTGGCCTATATTATGTTGATTATATATTTATTCCACAGCACAACTCGATTAAGGAGAGATATACTATCTAATAAACTTTATATAGTTTTGTACAATATTTTGAAGGCATGCTCGGATTATTTGGAAATACAATCACAATGTTTTGTGCGTGATAATAACAAGTTTACTACAATAGGTATAAACGACTGGGCGCGTAACCGATACGGTTCCTATTTGACTTAGCCACGGGTATGAACTGTTAAAACGCAACGCTCTACTCAAAGATAATAAATATAATTAATCTTGTTTCTGGCAACACTGGAATTCATGTGTCACTTTGACAGATGCGATACGTCAATCTATTTCTGCACATATATTTTTTCTTCATATTACATTTGAGCTAGAGCGTAGTTTGCTAAATGGAAATATCATAAGGTGTCTAATTTCTACAAATATTTTGTATCTGAGATAAATGATAACATTAAGTCTGATAACTGCTTCCCGTTATACAAGGTGTAACAAAAATAAGTGATAATACTTAAGGGTGTGTTTGTGTTCCTTATAGAGAGTTCACTGTGAAAGTAGCAGCGCTGAAAGAGCAACATTTTTTTGCGATTTGTATGGGAAAGCGCTCCAGCGTCGCGAGTTTCCCCATGCAAAAGTGAAAAAAAAATTGCTCATTCAGCGCTGCTACTTTCACAGTGAACTCTCTATAAGGAACACGTACACACCCTAAAGTATTATCACTTATTTTTGTTACACCCTGGATATTGGACTGCAGTAGGTACAATTGTTAATTTCTCAGTGTTACATTAATCCTTAAGTTCTCCAAAAAGAATGATGTAACATAAAAATTTCCTATATTCTTTGACACGCTTCTCTCAAATAAGAAACCGGCTGTATCATATTTTGTTATTTTACGTAGGAACTTTTTATTTTAGACTGTTAGATCTGTAGATAGATGTGGTGGGGACGGACGTATTCTGTACACGGCTCCTTTTCATTCACTAAAGCGTTCCAACACGTCTAGATCTTTTCATAGATAAGTAGGTAGAATATGAAATTTTGGTTACTAAAGAATTGTGTCACTTAAACCTATTCGCGAGTTCAGAAACAAGCTTGTTGCATTAGTGTAGTGGCACGTATAATAAAATAACTGTATTTGATACAGTGTCGAGATTTTCCTCTCTTAAAGCTATAAAATTGATATAAATTACAATATGTATCATGTAATACTTTTACGTTTGTGCATTTCGATATTAAACGCCGCTAGACGATGTTTGGTCTATTTACAAGATGTCCGCGGCTTGACTAGATGTTCAGAAAGCCCACAACGATCGCCACGCCAAAAGATGATCGATATCTACATTACTCAATAGGTTAAAATTAAAAAATGAGGATCACAGATAAAATACTATCGATTTATTGACATGCCTCTACTATCGTTGTCTATGGTATTAGAATATAACAGAGCCGTAATATAAGTCTCTTTATTGGCTAGATTCCTAGGCATGTCCATGTTCATCGATACAAAAACCTAGCTAGGTATTTCACGAAACGTCAAAGTCATTGTCTATGCTACTCGTAAAGGTGTCAGATAATATTGTCTTTAGCATTGTATTTACATTGTTTAAGGCAGTTGGTGGCCGTTTGTGATTAGAAAAACATGAGGTAGACTGTCGACAGAAGACTTTCTGCGGCTTTTCAACATTCAACCTAGCTACAACTCTCGCGACCCTCGCCTCTTTTGGCATGCGATCACCTCACTTCCCATAGATATTTCGATAACTACGCGATAAATTCGTTTAGAGATGTTGCCATTAAACATATCATTCGGCTTTTCTCAATATTACCTATACATATCATAAAAATTACTAGGAAATTTGGATTTTCAAATTTATAATCTGTATTCAGTGACCGGTTATCAGTATTCATTTACGTCTAGGTACAAATTAAATATCACAGTTCAAAATCATAATTTGCGTCGATAAAAGAAAGAGACACTTGGTAGCTGTCATTGTCAAAACACAGACGTTCTAATTTCAAGTTTGGACCATAGACAAGCAATGAATACAGATAATAAACGCTTATAATACAGGTTTAAATAATCCCATAGTGATTTTACAACAATTGCCGCTTACTACATCTAAAACGCGCTATATTTTAAAGTATTGTATTGTATTTATAATTCTGCTCCTACACGGTTATGAAGCTATATACAGGTGTAGTGGTGTACCACATAGCGAATATTCGTATTAGGTGCATATAATGAACTTTTAAATAATATTGTTATTTCTTAATAATTGAACAAAGGAACTCACTTTTGCGATTTTTGATCTCTTCCAACTTTCGAGCTTAAGCGTTCTCTTAGGCCAAAGATTCTTTCGTCATATGATAATATAGATATTTTTAATAGAGTATGGAGAACAAAATATATCGTATATAATACATATCTTACAAACTAAATCTCATGGCTTATAATATTATATGTATTTATATTTATAAACTAAAATAACCTTTTTTTTTCAAATTTTATCTTCCCTACGGGGGTCAGGTGTGGTGAACACAATTTTTGTCGATTTTGTGTTACGACAGTGATAGTCAATGACCATGCCAAATTTTACTGACACAACAAAAAGTAAAAAATACTCAGAAATTGGAATGTTATAAGGTCGAAAAATGTAAATGAGAAAGAAATTGAATACTACAACATCGGGCACACAAAATGTTGTTTGATACAACTTTTGTCACTTAAGAAAACAACTTAAAGTAACCATTAATGTTGTAACTTGTATAGTTCACCACATACGAAGCTAATATTTTAGTAAGTTAGACATTTTAGAATGATAGCAAAAATGCTATGATATTCATTAAAAATTATATTTATCCAGCAGACAATATACTGTCTTAAAACTAACAAATGTCTTACCTACAAGAATTGATTTAAAACCATATTTTTTTTATTTTTTCATACTATACATTTAGTTTATTCAAATTTTTTTTTTAGTGATATACCAATTAACACTGACAAATTTAAGAATTGCGCTTGTAATAAAATGACGCGTATTTTTTTAAATCTTGAAATTAATGATTATATATTTTAATATTCTATTAAAATATTTTTAATACACATCATATTGTCAAATGATCGTAATAAAACAATACAACCATAAAACGAACACCAATAGCTTTATGTTAGCCATTCATTTGGGGTTGCCACAATCACAGGATTACTCCACCTATAAGTAGTTATTTGTAGTTAAATTGATTTTATTTGAGCATTATGATTTCCATGTGGCAACCTTTTAAAATTAATAAGCACTTTGTAAAATCAGATCTTTCAAATTTTTCTGTAACCAGCAATTTTAATCAAATTATACACATTGTTGGTTAAAATAATTAATATTTCTTATTGTAATCGAATCCACGAGTTATATTATCTCAAAGATAAAAGGAAAGACAGCGACATCATATTGTTAAATAGGTGACATTGAAGAATATCTATATAAATAATTTCTTATTAAGTCAACTACTTAATAAGGTGTCGTATTTAAAATCGTATTTATTTCACACGAGCGTCGATTTTTTAAATTGCTGCTTTGTGTTCGAGTATGATAGATTTTCAGCTTTATTGTAAGAACGCCGAGTTCTATATTTAACGCTGCTTTTCCCGGCCGGAGAGATTCTGAATGCATGCAACAAGCCTTACAGTCGATTTTTTATTACTGAAAACTCGTAGATTTTATTACAACAATATCATCATTCATCGATTAAATAATCGACGTCAGTTAGATATTTGGTGGGAATAGTCGATTTTTCTGGTGCGTAGTCGATGATCGAGTATCAAGATGTTAAAAAGATTTTGCACAAGATTACGATGTTCGAGTAATCGTTTGTCAAGATGTTATATAGCAATCGAGTATCAAGATGTCAAATCGATTACGACATCGACACAAATCGACTTAGTATGGCGATGTTACGTATCTGTGCTGTAGTAGTGAGGTTAGCGCACGGCGCACTCGCGCAGCACGAAGCAGGCGCGCTGCGCGGGCGTGGCGCCGGCGCGCAGGCCCGGGTGCAGCTCGTCCCACGGACTCGGCCGCCACAGGAAACCCGTGTAGTCGTTCACTTGCTGCAAAGTTGGGAATATTTTCTTAAATATCTCACCATTTGGGACGAGAATACGTTTTTAAAGTTACTTCCATCCAATAAACGAATGATAAAATTGGGTCACAGATTGGTATTGTTGCAACAAATCTGTCATCTCCACTAAAAAATCTGTTAATATCTAAGGGATCAAAGAATTCATTACGCTAAGTGAGGACTGTGACGAGAGCGTATGATGTCACTCACCTGCAGGTGCGTCTCGTGCAGCGGGCGCGGCTAAGTGTAGACTGTGACGTGAGCGTATGATGTCACTCACCTGCAGGTGCGTCTCTTGCAGCGGGCGCGGCTAAGTGTAGACTGTGACGTGAGCGTATGATGTCACTCACCTGCAGGTGCGTCTCTTGCAGCGGGCGCGGCTAAGTGGGGACTGTGACGTGAGCGTATGATGTCACTCACCTGCAGGTGCGTCTCTTGCAGCGGGCGCGGCTAAGTGTAGACTGTGACGTGAGCGTATGATGTCACTCACCTGCAGGTGCGTCTCGTGCAGCGGGCGCAGCTAAGTGGGGACTGTGACGTGAGCGTATGATGTCACTCACCTGCAGGTGCGTCTCTTGCAGCGGGCGCGGCTAAGTGTAGACTGTGACGTGAGCGTATGATGTCACTCACCTGCAGGTGCGTCTCGTGCAGCGGGCGCGGCTAAGTGGGGACTGTGACGTGAGCGTATGATGTCACTCACCTGCAGGTGCGTCTCTTGCAGCGGGCGCGGCTAAGTGTAGACTGTGACGTGAGCGTATGATGTCACTCACCTGCAGGTGCGTCTCTTGCAGCGGGCGCGGCTAAGTGTAGACTGTGACGTGAGCGTATGATGTCACTCACCTGCAGGTGCGTCTCGTGCAGCGGGCGCGGCTAAGTGGGGACTGTGACGTGAGCGTATGATGTCACTCACCTGCAGGTGCGTCTCTTGCAGCGGGCGCGGCTAAGTGTAGACTGTGACGTGAGCGTATGATGTCACTCACCTGCAGGTGCGTCTCGTGCAGCGGGCGCGGCTAAGTGGGGACTGTGACGTGAGCGTATGATGTCACTCACCTGCAGGTGCGTCTCTTGCAGCGGGCGCGGCTAAGTGTAGACTGTGACGTGAGCGTATGATGTCACTCACCTGCAGGTGCGTCTCGTGCAGCGGGCGCGGCTAAGTGGGGACTGTGACGTGAGCGTATGATGTCACTCACCTGCAGGTGCGTCTCTTGCAGCGGGCGCGGCTAAGTGTAGACTGTGACGTGAGCGTATGATGTCACTCACCTGCAGGTGCGTCTCTTGCAGCGGGCGCGGCTAAGTGTAGACTGTGACGTGAGCGTATGATGTCACTCACCTGCAGGTGCGTCTCGTGCAGCGGGCGCGGCTAAGTGGGGACTGTGACGTGAGCGTATGATGTCACTCACCTGCAGGTGCGTCTCGTGCAGCGGGCGCGGCTAAGTGGGGACTGTGACGTGAGCGTATGATGTCACTCACCTGCAGGTGCGTCTCGTGCAGCGGGCGCGGTTAATTGAGGACTGTGACATGAGCGTATGATGTCACTCACCTGCAGGTGCGTCTCGTGCAGCGGGCGCGGCTAAGTGGGGACTGTGACGTGAGCGTATAATGTCACTCACCTGCAGGTGCGTCTCGTGCAGCAGGCGCGGTTAATTGAGGACTGTGACATGAGCGTATGATGTCACTCACCTGCAGGTGCGTCTCGTGCAGCGGGCGCGGCTAAGTGGGGACTGTGATGTGAGTGTATGATGTCACTCACCTGCAGGTGCGTCTCTTGCAGCGGGCGCGGACGGTCGCGCGCGTGCACTCGCATCATGCCGCCGCCGAATCGCTCCGAGCGCTCGTACACGGCGGACACCTCGAGCGCCTCCAGCGACTTTCGCAGCCGAACCAGGCCCACGAGCTCGTACTGCCAGATCCAGTAGCCTGCACACGACACGCATTCTATTTTACTCTTAATCGGTAAAATTAAATTTTTAAGCACTTTAACTCACTTTCCTTCTCTCTCTCATTTAGCAGACACAAAATGATTTGTTGCTGTCATTTTACTGACTGATTAAAAATCCGAGTACTTCGCATCAGTACAGGACTATTCATATTGCCTCGAAAATATTTCTACCGGAAGCTGAAAGTTATCGTTCGTAATGTATTTAGTCCAAAAGACAGACTTTGGTGTTCATCTCGTTTCTGATTTGATATCGGAAAGTTAGGTTTAATAAAAACTTTTATTATTCTCAAGATACAATTTAGAAGCTAGAGATTTTGACAAAAAATATATGGACTTTACGTCAAAATCTCTATTAAGGAGCTTTTTAAGTCACTGAGTGCGGACAAAAGATAACAAAATAAAAAGTAATGACAAATTACTGACCATGTAGCACTAGTCTCCTCAGATGGATGCACTGCCAGCAGAGAAGGATCAACGGATTGACGTTGGTGGTATCAAACTGGAGATTGGAATGTGTATTTTTGTATTAGTTATTAATTAAATAAACTAGAATATATATTATGAACTATTTATATTCTTAAAAAAATATTTTAAATAAGACTAAATGAAATAAAGTAAAATAAATACATACCCCTTACTAGTAAAAATATTTACACAATGGAGAAGCTTTACAAGGTTTTGTCCTTGTCTGATACGCTGGAAAAGTGGTTTGAAAGACAAGGACAAAACGTTGTATAGCTTATCCATTGTGTAAATATTTTTATTAGCAAGGGGGCTAATATATTTGTGAGCCATCTACACGCCCCGATATAAGGGTCGAGCTACATATGGCCAAACCGTTACGGTGCACTTTTCTTTGCTTTTTGCCCTTTGGAAGAGTGCAATAGTAGCATAACCCTAAGGCTGTTCGTCCACCGCCACCGTCAACGGGACGTCAACAAGAACGAGATGATTCCTGGTCGAGATTAGACTGACGAGACGGGCGTGCGGTGTACAGACTGCTATAGTATTGTTACGAACACACAAAAGCGCCATCTAGCGTCAACCAAGGAAACCACTTGGTGTGAACAGGGACAGCGTGAGGTCTCCTACTCAGTACTAGATGGCGCTACTGTGCGAATATTCTGGTACGATCCAACCAGTTCAGGCGAGTCACGAACTTCTCTGGAATGATCTGGGACTCGTATCGACCGGTATAAATACGTCGGAAGAATGCGAGCAAGGCGAGTTCACTTTGAGCTTCCTGCGAAGCGATACGGGCGATACCAGTGATTAATACCAGCGAAAATTAGTGATCGGGAGTTCAAGTTGAACAGCGAAACGGGCGATAACGATGTGAATACTAGTGATGTGATGATACCGTGAGTGAAACCCACGACTTGGCTACGACTTAGGACACCGTTAGTGCTTAGTGTTTGGACTTAGTGTTTTGTGTCGGACCTAGTGTTAGTGAATAAAGTCTTCAAAAGTGTCAGCAGGCTTTCTCTCCAAACCTTCGAACCCTAACACGTAACAGTATGTATGTATCTCTATTTCGGCGCCGTCATGTCTTTCTCGTTGATATCCCGTCGACGGTGGCGGTGGACAAACAGCGTAACGCTACAGGCAACCTCTCTGTACAGCAGTGCTATTCTCTAAGAACATTTTCATATATCTCGACAGCTGAATCCGCGGTGAGTGTCAAATATCATATACGAATTTGACACTCACCGCGGATTCAGCTGTCGAGATTTGAAAATGTTCTTAGAGAAAAGACAGGCTGAAGAACTGACCTCCGTCTCGGGCAGGTCGTCGGGGTCCACGTGTCCGGAGGGGTCGGGCTCGTACGGGCTGTCCACCCACACCAGCTCCTGCAGGGTCGACTTGAACAGCCGCACCACGTGGTTTATCATGGGCGCGTACAGCTGTGAAACAATATAATGTAACTAGCTGTTGTTTTCATGTATAATATTTTTTGTTATTAGGCTTAAGATTGTTCGTCAAAGTCCCTAGATAAATAAAGAAAAAAAAACTAGCTGTTGACCGCGGCTCCACCCACGTAAATATAGTATCCCTCGGGTACACTGTACTTCGGGATAAAAAGGCTAAACTACTACCATACCAAATTTCATCGAAACCCGTTCAGTACTTTTTGCGTGAAAGAATAACAAACATCCATCCATCTATCCATCCATCCTCAGTCCTCACAAACTTTCACATTTATAATATTAGTAGGATGTAAGATATCCCACTGTCTGACTCAGTGACGTATAGACGCACGCACAGCCGTATTATCGCTAATAGTAGGAATGAAATTTGGACAGTAGTTTTAATTTATCATACAGTACTACACGCCGCACTAAGAAAGGATTTTGCAAAATTCCACAAAGGGGTAAAATATCAAGAACTTAACGAATGGCGTTGGATTTTGGCACGCAGATAGTTATTGTGACGTAGAAATACGTTAAAAATGGATTTTTCGAAATACATACCACACGGGGATGCAATATGAATCCACGCGGACGAAGTCGCGCGCAAAAGCTAGTTATAATAAAGTTATGTAGACGTTAGCACCTTAAGAAAAATTGCTTATACATTGCGCACAGTACGCACTAGCGTACGCGTATACGCCATGTTTGTACGCACTTTCAACACCTAGGAGTAGTGCCATTAGGTTCCTTACACATTGCAGCGGCCCAAACGCGACAGTCTCGATTCAGTCGCGCGGCTTAAAGTATGTCTAGGGTCCTATAAAAGTATGTAATATAAATACTTACAGTTTTGCAAAACATGACTTTCAATGAAACCAGATACAGCCCTTCCACGAGAATACTGTGCATCACATCGTGCATCTTACGCTGAGGAACATTAATCTGAAAAAACATTAAAACCAATAGTTGAGTGTTGGATTATACAAGAGGATACAATTTTATTTGCATGTGTGATTATTTTTTTATCAACGTGTTCAATTATCAATTATAGTTTAAGATTATATCAACATCTGACTTCTAAGATCATTGCAGGCGCGCAACTACCATGACCTGATAGCAATGTGTTTTTGCCGTGTTGTTGCACTAGCCTTATCACAGCGCTGCATTTCCACACACACGATTTGTTCTGTTATAATATTACGTTAAACCGTGTATGGAACGTCTTATAGTGTATTGTGATGTTAACTATTTTAGTCTGTGTTGTATAAGTTAGATTATTGTCTGTGACACATCGTTCCCCCTTTCTGTGTTCCCCGGTATGGAAGGTTAGAACATTTTGTATTAATTTTTCATAAGGAAATAATAAAACTTACGAAGCAATAACACAGACTTTCAATAAATATTTCATCATGTTGTTAAATAAAATGCTGATGATGAGTTAATCGAAACCAGTCGTGTTTATATTAAATTATTGTAAAAATCTAAATAAAGTGGAAAAGTATGTATAAGAAAGTTGTGCTATATTATTATGAACATGAATCAACCAATGATCCACCAAGAATCAACAGTAGGTACACTCAATCAGTTATATGTTCTATATATGTATCTCTGTAAGTTGCTCCTCACAACATTGACGGCGACGCGCAGGTCGCGCGGCCAGCAGACGCGCGGCAGCCGGTGCGCGCGCCGCAGTCCCACGTTGAGCGTGAGCTGCGACAGCCGCAGCTGCGTTAGCGTGGCCACATTCACGTTGTTTATCACCTCGTAGTCCACCGTCAGGAACTGAAACAACGACGACAATTACAATGGTCTATATTAAAAATTTATTTCACATGAAATTGTACTAGATTTCTAGTTTAATACTCGCGGAATATACAACTTATTAAAACTGAAAGTTAGCTCATATTTTCAGTTACGGCACATTTAAGATTAAAGCGGGTGACATACAACTTATATGATTAATATGAGCCAAATTGTATTTAAAAAATGTAAATAAGGTTTGGTAAAATCAATAGGCAAGCGGACTGATTTTTTTTATTGCATAAATGAATAGTACTCTTAAATATGAGTAACTTCTCAGAAGAAACCGTATATCAAAAGTCAATATTTTCAAAGGTACAGCGATTTGTATACAAAATTTCGCGAGTCTTTATACCAAAAAAATTTTTTTTTTTTTGCGAAATTGGTAAACAAAACCTACATCATTAGTTTACTCACATCATATACAAAAACATTCATTATGGTAAGTATGAACTTAAACGCACAAATATCGGAGATATTTACAAATATATTCCTGCGGCCATATACTTCATATACTACTTCATACTACTTCATATACAAGTGACGTCATTTTTAGGTCGACTTTAGTATGGAGCGTTTTTAGGAGGCTCGCGAAATTTTTTATACAAATCGCTGTACCTTTGAAAATATTGACTTTTGATATACGGTTTGTTCTGAGAAGTTACTCATATTTAAGAGTACTATTCATTTATGCAATAAAAAAAAATAGTCCGATTGCCTATTACGGAAACTTTGGGTACGTCATATACTGCTTGTGTAAAGGCGTTTAGGCAAAAATATATATTTGAAACTCGTGGAATTTTACAAAATTAAATTATGTTACAGGAAATTACATCTTATTGCATTATATCGACCACGCGCGAACAGCTGGGCGCCTAGACAAATTACCTTCGTTAAAATTCGAAAAGATCTGTCGTATCGACTTCTCTTTTGAGATCACGACAAAATGTCCCTAGCCAAATGCACACTGTTGTTCGAATCGCAACAACGAATTGCTCAAACGTTAGTTGCTATGATTTATAAGAATCTAGCCGTCAGTTGTGACGTTGTCAAATGTCATAATTACTTTTTTTTTTAATAATGATGGCGTTACGGCTTAGAACTATTTGTCAGTGTCAAGTTTAAAAACAGATTTATTGTAGGTATTTATATGATTTCAACACCGTATTATTTTCAAGTCTAATGTCTAGTCAAAGTCCAAAATACAAATAGTCAGTGCAAGTCAGTCGATTCAGAAAAACGGTACCTAGTAGTTTTACTGAAAGTTCCTAGAGTGTTTTGTATAAAATGGAATCAAATTTCAAGTGTAGAAATTTACAATAAGAATTAAGTAGGTATTTTATTAACACAGGCGATTATTACGGCTGTAAGGCTGGAACTTCAATATGCACCGAAATCCGAAACACCGGAGAAAATTCAGAGCATTCTAAATCAGACACACAATTTGACAACTGTTTATTATTTGACATTGACATGTGACTGACCACTCGTGTGTATGATTTTCAACTCTATTGTATGACTCCAGAGTTCTATTTAGAATTATATTATATTGTTACGAACACACAAAAGCGCCATCTAGCGTCAACCAATGACACCACTTGGTGTGAACAGGGACAGCGTGGGGCCCCCTACTCAGTACTAGATGGCGCTACTGTGCAAACGTTCCAGAATAAATCTAACACGGTCACGCGACTCGGGAACCTTCTGGAGTCGTCTGGGACTCGTATCGACCGGTATAAATACGTCGGAAGAATGCGAGCGAGTCGAGTTCAGTTTGAGCTTCATCCGAAGCGATACGGGCGATACCAGCGAAAACTAGCGATCGGGAGTTCGATTTGAACAGTGATGTGGCGATATCGATGTGAATACTAGTGATGTAATGATACCGTGAGTGAAACCCGCGACTTGGCTACGATTAAGGGACACCGTTAATGCTTAGTGTTTGGACTTAGTGTTTAGTGTTTGGACCTAGTGCTTAATGTTGGACTAAGTGCTAGTGAATAAAGTCTTTAAAGGAGTCAGCAGGCTTTATCTCCAAATCCTTCGAACCCTAACACGTAACAACTGGTGTCAGAAGTGAGATTTGGAGATGCCATTGACTCTTGAGAGAAGATTTCAAGAAGTGCGGCGGGAGGAGCAGCTCCCGGGTGGAGGAGCGACCCCCGGGTGGAGGAGCGACCCTCGGGCGAAGGAGCGACGCCCGGGCGGAGGAGCGACCCCCGGGCGGAGAGGTGCGACCCCCGGGCGGAGGTGCGACCCCCGGGCGGAGAGGTGCGACCCCCGGGCGGAGAGGTGCGACCCCCGGGCGGAGAGGTGCGACCCCCGGGCGGAGAGGTGCGACCCCCGGGCGGAGAGGTGCGACCCCCGGGCGGAGAGGTGCGACCCTTGGCGGAAGAGTGCGACCCCTGGTGGTGGAGAGCAACCCCTGGCGGAAGACTGCGACCCCTGGTGGTGGAGAGCGACCCCTGGCGGAAGACTGCGACCCCTGGTGGTGGAGAGCGACCCCTGGCGGTGGAGAGCGACCCCTGGCGGTGGAGAGCGACCCCTGGCGAAAGACTGCGACCCCTGGCGGTGGAGAGCGACCCCTGGCGGAAGACTGCGACCCCTGGCGGCGGAGACGTTCGCCCCCTGGCGGCGGAGACGTGCGACCCCTGGCGGCGGAGACGTGCGACCCCTGGCCGAGAGGTGCGACCCCTGGCGGAGACTTGCGACCCCTGGCGGAGAGGAACGACCCCTGGCGGAGAGGTGCGACCCCTGGCGGAGAGATGCGACCCCTGGCGGAGAGGTGCGTTACCCCTGGCGGAGAGGTGCGACCCCTGGCCGAGAGGTGCGACCCCTGGCCGAGAGGTGCGACCCCTGGCGGAGAGGTGCGACCCCTGGCGGAGAGGTGCGACCCCTGGCGGAGAGGTGCGACCCCTGGCGTAGAGGTGCGACCCCTGGCGGAGAGGTGCGACCCCTGGCGTAGAGGTGCGACCCCTGGCGTAGAGGTGCGACCCCTGGCGGTGACGTGCGACCCCTGGCGGTGACGTGCGACCCCTGGCGGAGAGGTGCGACCCCTGGCGGAGAGGTGCGACCCCTGGCGGAGAGGTGCGACCCCTGGCCGAGACGTGTGACCCCTGGCCGAGAGGTGCGACCCCTGGCGGAGACGTGCGACCCTTGGCGGAGAGGTGCGACCCCTGGCGGAGAGGAGCGACCCTTGGCGGAGGCCACACCCACTGGGGACCAAGCTCCGCCCACTGGCCCCGCCTACTATGCCCCGCCCACTGACCACGCCCCTCAGGCTCCGCCCACTGTGGGCCAAGCCCCGCCCACTGGCCCCGCCCACCGGGCCCCGCCTGCTCAACTCCTTTGGAGGAATGATGCTATGAGGCAGGCTCAAGACAGAGATGACGACCTTCAACACATCGTCACGTGCAAGAAACGGGGTGACGTAAAACTAATCTGGAGTGAGGTTGCACCCACTGGCGCTATCACCAAGGCGTACTGGGCGCAATGGGACAGTCTGATAAACGGAATACCCTACCAGAAATAACGGCAGAGTTCCATCTTCAGATAATCGTCCCAAGAACGAGAGTGCCAGATGTTCTCCGTGAAATGCATGATGGCGTATCAGAAGGTCATCTGGGTGTCAAGAGGGTCATTCAAAGTGGTGCACATAGATCGTCTAGCGCGGTACCATGGCAGTGGCAACGATGCTCGGGACGAGCATCTCTAAGAGGGGAGTAGTGTTACGAACACACAAAAGCGCCATCTAGCGTCAACCAATGACACCACTTGGTGTGAACAGGGACAGCGTGGGGCCCCCTACTCAGTACTAGATGGCGCTACTGTGCAAACGTTCCAGAATAAATCTAACACGATTACGCGACTCGGGAACCTTCTGGAGTCGTCTGGGACTCGTATCGACCGGTATAAATACGTCGGAAGAATGCGAGCGAGTCGAGTTCAGTTTGAGCTTCATCCGAAGCGATACGGGCGATACCAGCGAAAACTAGCGATCGGGAGTTCGATTTGAACAGTGATGTGGCGATATCGATGTGAATACTAGTGATGTAATGATACCGTGAGTGAAACCCGCGACTTGGCTACGATTAAGGGACACCGTTAATGCTTAGTGTTTGGACTTAGTGTTTAGTGTTTGGACCTAGTGCTTAATGTTGGACTAAGTGCTAGTGAATAAAGTCTTTAAAGGAGTCAGCAGGCTTTATCTCCAAATCCGTCGAACCCCAACACGTAACAATATTATAATACATTATTTAATTAATTATCTTCTATTTTTCATTGATAATACAGATTTTATACGAATTTCTTGCCAAATGGTCATAGGAAATACATTTTATACAGATTTTAACAGATTAAGTACATTAAAGGGCCATACTCACGGCGCGTCCAGCAAATCCAGCACTCGTACTAATAAAAGGCTATACTCACGGTGCATGATGCATCCAGGAAATCCAGCACCGGTACTAATACGCCGTCATTAGCCGACCTAAGTAGGATTTAGGAATAAATAACTAGATCCATTCATTAGTGTCAATCATTTAAAATTTTTGCCTACAAATCCGCGGCCTTGAGCTTGCAGGCTGGATGACCTTTTACAAATAAATAGTGTAGGTAATGATCCTGGTAACACTGGGTAGAAAAAGAAGAAGATGAAGTACAATAATTTTTGTTTGTTAACAAATTAACAATTTACTTAATCGTAGGTATAAGTCTATGAGGTACACACAGATGAGATTAAACAACCTAAATAAGTTGGCTTCTGCAACCATCGTGGCCGCGCCCAGCGAACTCGAGTAGAGCCTCCATCTGCACTGGTCCATGAAGTTTGAGGACGTTGTGGACTAAGTATATCCTAAAGAAGACGTCTTTCACTTTTAGAGTCAAGCGTCTGGAGTCTCGCTACAAGGTCAACTTCAGTTTCTTTGCGATGAGAGTACCTACCGACGTAATATCTTCTACCGACCTTCGAGGTGGAGAAGTTCTAGCCGACGGACGTGTTCTACCGAGGATTTCAGGGAAAAGCGTGCCTCACGTCGTCTAAAAAGTAGCATTTTAATTCAGAGCCTAAACTTTTTGTGTGAAAGAGTACCAACAAACAACTATTCCACCATCCATAGTCACATACTTTTATATATTTTATAATATTAGTCAGTAGGATTTTTACTACTAAAATATTACCATTACCTTATACATAATATAATATAAGTAAAATGTAGGAATTTTTACTTTATAATTTGTAGGAATTGTAGGTACCTATACAATAATGTTGTTTGTTTAGGTAGTTTAACCATAGTGAGTAGTGATGTAAAACCTTCATAATGTAATTAATGTATGAAAACCGCTACCAACCTAAGTTAATTTGTATTCATTCTGTGACAGGCTCAAACTAGTGCGTGTAAATAATATTAACTGTGTTGATTTTTAAATTGTATAATGTTATTATTGGCTATGTGAAGAAATAACTAATAAAGAAATAACTGCATTATGTACTTCCTTTGCAAGAAATAAAAGTAATTTTTACATTTTAAGTTTATTTTCTTACTAAAACTTAAAAAAGTAAAATAATCGTGTCGTATCAGGAGGTCAAGAGAAGGGCGGAGTGCAGAGGGGAATGGAGAAAGCTCCACCGACAAGAGCGAAGCTCTTAAATTAGAATGAATGAATAATTCTAGCAAGACAATGCCTATAACAAATTCAAAGTTTTATGGTCGCTTGTAATATTTTGTCTACAATATGTAGTAACTGTTAGGCTTTTTTATTGTATTGTATTTATTATAGTACCTTGTACAGTCATGGTACTTTTAATATTTTATTACTTCCAGCTAATAACACTTCCTTTAAAGTTATAGTTCTGTAAAATTGCAAAGAATATTTCAATTATTTAGTCACAAATATAGGTTCTATAGAGATTAAATATTATGTATTTAATTGGTTAACACTACTTGACTGTTTATAATAGCAAATATTTCAAAACTATTAAGAGGTGTTTGTGTGCTTACATCCCATTTATAAGGCGAAGGTGTTGAGCATCGATATATACAATACAATAAAATATCATTACATTGAAAAACTTATAAATTTTATCTACTAAATACAAATCTTTATTTCTAAGCAAGTTTCAGAGAAACTTGCTTTTTTTATGAACTCCATTTGTTACCTATTATAATTTAGGTAGGTGCCTACTATAGGTACACCTAAAGATTGCTTTCAGCTGGTATAGTAGCGTGTAAAGGCTACAAATTGCAAGTAAGCTACAAATTAAGAAATTTATATTTTAACAAAGTGTAGAATTATACTTGAATACAATGAATTAAATATTAGGTATTGACAATAATTGTGATTTATTGAATACTTTAGATTGAATTCTTTTGACTTTAAGCAATATAGACTACTAGCAGAAGGTGTTGTATAGACCCTTTAGGCAAATAATTATTATTTATATATAACAGCTGATCAATAAAAATCCGCCATATTGTTCGTTGAGGCGATAAAGGTAGCTTCCTGGGTATCTTTATCGTTAGGTCGATAAAGATAAAAGATCACGATCTGCTAAATGTCACTTACGGCCGCTTGTCTAGGCATTGTATGGAAAAACGCGTTAGAGCAATTCGTTATATGAGTGCGTCGTTAGCGTATTCGTTCAAAGTGGCTGCTTGGCTACCAATTTTTTTAACGATACGACTGAATATGTCATTTAACGCACGCTTATGTCAATCCCATACATTTTTTATTCACGAAGTTCGCCGTCGTTGTTATTTAATGCATCTTGTCTAGCCCTCCTGTTCAGATATGAACTCGAATGACCTTTCCTGGTGTATGCATAGTATATTGCACTGTTGTCTACGCTTTTTCTGTCGTGCTACATCTGCTGTCCTTGTCGCGCGCGGACGCTTTATGCAAAAGATTTCATTTCTTGCAATATTTTAATTTAATAATTTTAGTTTGTATTTTTTTTACACGGGTTTAATTTTTTTTTTGCCTAAACGTCTTTACACAAGCAGTAGATCACGTGCCCGAAGTATTCGTAATTGATTTTACCAAACCTTATATAATTATTATAGTTACGCTAAATGAGAACAATGACGCGGTGAAAATGAAGGGCCGCCATAATAACTAATTTTTTCACTATAGTGACGACCTGTTAAACCATCATACTAGTTCTGTTTATCGAGAACAAAGTTTACCTTACAGGAAACTGCATATACCTATAAGTATAACTAGTTTTTGCCAGCGGCTCCACCCGCGTAAGTACCTCACGGGAACACTACTTTCTCGGGATATAAAATAGGTAGCCTATACGAACATCCAAAGCTTAAATTACTACCATACTAAATTTGACCAAAATCCGTTTAATAGTTTTTGCGTGAAAGAGCAACAAAAAACCATCCATCCATTCATCCATCCATCCATTCATCCGTCCATCCATTCTAACAAACTTTGACCTTTATAATAAACAAGATGACTATTTTTTTTGCATAAATGAATAGTACTTTTAAATATGAGTTTCAAAAGTCAATATTTTCAAGGTGCAGCAAAATTTCACAAGTCTCGTGAAAACGCTCCATACTAAAGTCGTACCTAGCTGTGACGTCAAGCCTAGGTTAAAGTGTATGAAGTATACGGCCACAGGAACATACATATTTATATTTGTGCGTTTAAGTTCATACTTACCATAATGAATGTTTTTGTATATTATGTAATTTACTAATGATGTAAGTTTTGTTTACTTATTTAGATGTATCTAATTACTATTTAGATTAAGGACATTGTACTCACGTGCAGCGCGGTGAAGTTGGGTATGGCGATGTTGGAGCGGTACGCGTACGGGTCGGCGGGCGGCGCCGCGGGCGTGAAGTGCAGCCGCTTGGCGTATTGTTCCACTAGCTTTTGCTGGAAGAGGACAAAACGTTATCTCTCTCTCTCTCTCTCTCTCTCTCTCCCTTTACACGTTAAGGTCAGGTCATGGATATGCATCTTTAGGGTTCCGTAATACTCAAGGAACCCTTATAGATTTGCTGTCTGTCTGTCCGCGCTTCTTGCTTCTTCAATTATGAGTATAAATGGATGAAATTTTGGTATAGTAATAGATTTTGTATAGACCTCGATTTTAGCATTATAAAATAATAATAATTTTATATTTTAGGGGTGGCTCATACATGTGAATTGTGAAGTGGGGATGAAAAATATTTTTTCATCCTAACCCATCATGTTGGGTATCCTTATAGGTATTTTAAAATAAAGGCAAGGTTTCATACATGACTTTTTACAAAGTCAACCATTTTCGAGTAATCAGCCTCAAGTGGTTTATAAGTTGCCTGGCGTTTCAAAACTATGACAATTAGAAACTTGCGATTTTTCATGCTGATAGATCATGGTAAATACTCTTAAGGAGAATTATTTTGAACGTAATCGGACAGTAACTTTTAAGTAATTAAAAAATCTCTATTACGCGTTTTAGTTATGGAACCCTCCTTAGACATATCCTGACATGCTCTTGGTTAGGTTTTTTTAACCTTAATATTATTGTAATAGTTTCATCATGTTTTTGCCAGTGACCATCCATATTTGCTAGCAGAGTGCTGCGTTCTGATTCAAGACAAAATACAAGAAAAGTCTTAACAACTTACATTTGAGACAACGTGTCTCCACTCACTTAGTGGTCTCAAAACATTGGCTGTTCCGCGTAAAAAAGCGCTTGTTAGCGCTTGCTAAACAGATTATCGGCCAGGACACGTTTGCTAACTTCAATACTGCTAACATAATGCGCCATTTTGCTTATTTAACGCGAGCGGTCGCCATTTTGCTTACGTTTTTTCGCTAGCGCTATTTATTATAGCGCGGAACACAGCAATTGTCTCAAAGATTTGAAAATTTCATTTACAGACTGTTTGATTTTTTCCTTTACCATCATAAGAGGAATACGCTCACCGAATAGTTATCACTCTCGTTTCTCATGGGTGACAGTTCACAGCCCAGCAGCATCAGTCTGTGGAGACAGTCCGCGTGCTTCAGCATTAGGCTCTCAGTCAGGATCCTGAGAAAGTGAATATTTTTTTGAGCGAATTGAAAGTAATTTTTTTTCAAGCTGTGATTGAGCTGATGATGATTAATCATAGCTAATAACACTCATCATTTTAGCTTTGAAATAAGAAATACTAGATCAAAATCGGTTCATCCATTTGAAAGAGATGATACCACGGTCAGATACACGCACGCACGCACGCACACTTTTTTTTCAAGCAGTGAGTCAGCTGATGATGATGAATCATAGCTAAGAACAAGTGTTACCAAACGTCCCGCATTTCCCGGGACGTCCTGTATTTAAGGTATTAATTATTTTAAACGTCCCGCCGGGACAAGCGCTGTCCCGTAAATCGAGCGACTAGGGTTAAAAATTACTTAGTACACAATGCTCGCAATATACCTTAGCAGTTAGCAGCCTACCATAGCTTTGTTGTTGAGTAAGCCCCCAACGAAAGTCATAATAAATCATTGACAGAAATTTTTCTCGCGTTTGATTCATTTTCACGTGTAACAAGATTTTTTTTTTAATGCAGCTGAATTTTAATGAAGCTGAGTCCTTCGCTACGTGTAACAAGAGTTTTAGATTTACTGCAAATTCACAAAAACAAATGACAAATGAATGCAATATACTACATACATTAGGTTACCAAAGAGTACTAAAATTGAAATTCAAAAAAAGTTTTCATTAGCAATGTTTCTAACTGGCCAGTTCTAAACATTTTCAGTGTTACCCACGTACAAATAAATATGAGCTTGGGTACGCTGAAAGTAATCAAAATATGCTGAAACTAGCTCGATCCTCAGAAGATTGTCAAAAAACATAATTAAAATTTTAACATTAACATAACATTATTATAAATTTAAGTCATATTCATGAGGAAAACCGATATGATATCGAGTTGTATATGTCACCGTAAAATTGTAAAAACCGTTAGATTGTAATAAAACAAGTCAAATTGTAAAATGTTGATAGGCTTCCGACGCGAATATGCTGCCTATAATTTCAAACATTTATTTTTCGTTGGATTATAAATATATAGTTTTTAATCTTTCGTCGTATTTTTACAATATCGTTAGTTATTTACAATCTAACGGTTTTTACAATTTTACGGTGACATATACACGCCTCGCTACTGTAGTCTAACAAGACTAAGTAGTACGAGATCACTCATTGCACAACATTCAAAAATACCTGTTGAGTCTGACGATGGGGGCCTGTTTGTTTTGCAACAGATACGTCGGCCCAATGAATATCAGCTCGTGTAGCTTGTGTGTGTCCAGGTATCTGAAAAAAAAAAACAATCCTTACTAATATTATGAAAGCGAAAGTGACTTTGAAATTGCATTGCAGATATAAATAAATAAATATATTATAGGCAGCCTCGACTTTATGTCGCGGGCAACATCTTGTGAAAAAATAATAAATTTTAAGTCTAAGTCTGCGAATAAAATATGATTTAAAAAACATTAATTAATTATTACTCTAACGGAATTGGAATTATTTTTACAGTAATCAATTTCATATCGCATATTGAATTTGAATTTTAATCTACACTAATATTATAAAGAGGAAAACTTTGTTTGTATGTTTGTTTGTTTGTTTGTAATGAATAGGCTCAAAAAGTACTGGACCGATTTCAAAAATTCTTTCACCATTCGAAAGCTACATTATCCACGAGTAACATAGGCTAAATTTTATTTTGAAAAAAGTAGGGTTCCGTAAGATATTTGGGTTTTTCGGACACAAGGTGTAAAAAAACAACCAGAAAAGTTACTTATTTTGCGTACGCTGCCTAAACTATAAACGATAGAACCATATAATGTTCTAATTAATTGTAGATCTTATAAATATCTACAAAAAAGTCCGCGACACACTATACCTATCTATGTCGAGTGAGGTACAACAACCATTTTTTTATTTAGAAATCTTGATTTTTTTTGGACTACATTTAAACGCGTTTATTTTACTCATGCTATTAATCCTTATCAAAATAAATTATTTCATCACTAAGTACAGTTTATGTAGATAATATTTGGTCTTTGAATGATTAAAATTGGACGTTTGGTTTTGAACTTATGGCGAAATTAAAATATTACGATTTCTGCTGCACGGCCCGTTGCGAAGTGGGTGACATTGTGTAGTATTAGTATCAGTATTGTACCCGTGCGAAGCCGGGGCGGGTCGCTAGTCGTATATAATTTTGAACTCTTTGTATTACGTATTATTGATTTATTAGTTTAATTAACTTATTCATTCGCGCTTATAACGCGATAAAGACAACCTCTGTGGCTCAGTGGTTCAGCGCTTTGGTGCTTAAGCCGGGGGTCGCAGGTTCGAATCCTGCCGAAGGAACAAAAAGTTTATCTGTGTTCCTGGGTAATGGATGTGTATTAAATATGTGTATAATGTTATAAAATCTTAAAAATATGTATAGTATAAAAGTATTAATTTACTTCCCGTTTTCTGGTACCTGTAACACAAGTTCTTCGGATACTTAGCACGGGGCCAAATTGACGTGGTGTGAAGCGTCCATAGATATTATTATTATTATTTAAAAAAAAAAAGAGATGTGTAATCATAATGAAAGAGAAATGATAACAATGAAAGGTGATATTTTTTAAACAAATCTTATTTCTCGTACTGCAGTGTTTTTCAACATGTGTTGTTGATTTTTTTTGAGCTCGGTCGCCAAACTTGCGTTGTTTAAAAATCCACCTTTGCCTAGCAGTAACGAAGGCTGGTGGTTCTCCTTCGTAGGGATGCTCTAGCCTGTTGGGATTTGGATAAGGGTCTACAAAATGTGAGTGGTAAGTGAAGCCGATGGGAATGGAGTTATAGGAAGCCCACGCGACTGTAGCTCAGTGTTGTATGTTGTATGGAATGAACAAAGATTACAAAACTGAAGATAGGCTATGATGTACATTTTTGACAGAACAAATCTTCATACAAGAAAAAGTAACGCCATCTTGGTTTTCGCCATACCTACTTCAAATGTCAGCCATCTTGTTTTCATCGTACTTTAAATGTCAAAAATGGCCCCAAAATTCTCAAAAGTGGGGCCATTTAACTGGAGACACTTTTTGCCTCAACATGCCTCGTCTGTACCTAACACTATATTCAGTGCCCACATCTTTATAACATTATATTAAACACGATCTTTTTGCAAACGCCATAAGGATCACTTTTACAGAAACTCCGAGGTAAAATAACTCTGAATATTCAATCCAAAGTTCCAATAGTTTCTACAGTTATGTAACATTCTTAAACATTTGTGACGTCAACCAAAACGGTAACCAACTTTTTGCTATAAAATGTTCGATAAGTACCTACTTTAAACTAAAACTTGGCATTGTTCATGCAAAACATTATTGCAATGTGAATGCCCTCGACATTGTAACGATTAAATAAAACGATAGTTTTTTTATTGATAAATGAGTACTGTACTCATCTAGTAGGTATCTATTACGAAGGAATACAAGTTAAAACAAACGTGACGATAGTCCATCGATCATGTAATTATTACGAAATTTTACAGTTTCTCTTACGAAAGGAAAACTGTAATGTATTCACGCTAATATATGTACATACATTATTTACACATTTTGATCTCTGCTAAAAGTGTGTTGTCTCGATGCTAAAAGATTTTAACAGCATTTAATAGGTTTAAGTTTATCTTCAAAACACCTTTGGGTGTCGTAAAAAATAAATCTATTATCTTTTAGCCTCGAAAAGACACACGCTGTATACGAGTATTATGTTAAGATAAAATATGTGATGCTCAAAGACTTGGCGATAGTGCGATATAGGTATATGTGAAAAATTACTGGAGGTAAAACTCTTTGAATCACAGTCGAGAAGATGTCAATGTCCAGTCCTTGGGGTGCAGTGGTGTCATTTGTGTTATTTTTTGACGGGATGTTAGAAGAATACAGCACATGTGTGGTATTATTTAAACACACAATGTTTGTTATTCGTTCGAATATTTGGGTCCTTAAATTTATCAAGAAATGCTTTAAAAGATACACGTGCCTTTTAGAAAGTTATGTCGTTTTCAGTCGTTTAAACTTCGCTATTAAATAATTGAAAACGACCTTCTAAAGGAAGCTTTCCGATGCACGCGAAGCGAGACCGAAATATGGTCGCGGAGCCACTGCTTACTAATATGAATTTAAATCGAGCACTCAACAATCCCCGCGACCTGCGTCGCACGTCCGGTGAGCGTGGCCAAAGAACCTGATTCGCTGGTTTCCTGGTCGGTGGTCGCCGTCGCGGGTCGCGATCGCAGAGATGGGACGGCTGCCTTTAAAGCTCGCACCCACGAGAGTTTTTTGTGGTCGCGACAAAAAAAAACTGCACTGTAAATAGATCTCTGCGTTAATTATTTTCAACTCTATTGTATTAGTGCACAATTATAAATGTGCAGTTTTTTCTGTCGCAACCAATAAAAAAAACAGGGGAACGTAGCCTAAAGCCTCATTTACACAAGGAGAGTTTCTTGAACGGGTGCAGGCGACAATGTCAGGCGAGAATATTCTTGCATAGTGTAAACAACCTTTGAAGGCGAAAATCGTATGACCAGTCTCGTATACGAGAATATGATACGATATTCTCGCCCAAATCGTACGATAAACTCTCAGGAGAGTTTATCGTACGATTTGATTTACACTATGCAAGAATATTCTCGCCTCACGCCTGACATTGTCGCCTGCACCCGTTCGAGAAACTCTCCTTGTGTAAATGAAGCTTAAGAGTTACCTACATTCGTTTTACGATAATAGTGATCGTATCGTATACATTCCGGCGCTAGATCCTTAACCTAATAACCGCCGTAATAGTAGCATTCAAACAAGAACCTAATCCCATTTGTATTAATTGTATTTGCACAGCTTTCTACACAGACGTTACACAAGATATTAACATAAGTTGATTAGGTAATGCTATAAGTCGGCTACTGGTCGAAATTCGACATAATTCTTATTTCAATTAAAAAGTTTAAACTTTTTGAGGTTCTTTTAGACACACAATAAAAATGTGTACATGTTGTCTATGGAATGTAAAAGAAATTGTGAAACTAAACCTACTGTTAATATACAAACGCATGCTAGTGTGAGTTTGTTTGTTTGATTGCATTAAACAGGCCCAAAACTACTGGATCCATTTAAATAAAATTAAGCACAGATATTAGACTACGGGGAAGAACATAAGACTATTTTTTATCGCGGAAAAATATACAGTTTCCGCAATATTAACTTTTGCATCATTTTTGCATGCACGAAGCGGGAAACATCTCGTACTTATATAGACCCAGGTATAAGTAGTAAAAGTACATATACGGAACATGATGTAAGGACGCCCTTACAATCTCCAAGGCGTCTTAGTAAAGTTCATAAGTAAACAACTCAAGGCAGCTACAGCTTCCTGGTGAAAGCAGAAACAATAGGGAATATGCACGTATTTTTTATATAGATCTATCTTGTTTGGTAAACCGTATGGTAAAATCAGTACCGTGACGTCACTTAGCACGACTTTCATAGAAAGTTCATACTAAATTTCGTTTTGCTAGAAAGAGACAGATTAAAAACAGATATTGAAATTTTTCTCGCCATTGCCTATATTTTTCAGTCTAGTATTATATTATTATGTTTTAGGTTATTTTTATATTTTATGCATATTCCCTATTAAACAAAATATATATCTATACTTACACTACGGCCGCTGTATCTTGACGGGTCTGAACATAGGCTCTGCGAACTTTAGCGCTTGTCAACTCGTGAAGAAAACTGTTATTGTATTATTTTTATATACCTATGTACTAATACAATTTCCCTAATACAGTTGACCAATTAGTACAAATAAAATAAATACGAAAACACTTAGAAACAGTTATTGCGCGACCTTCTGCGCGAAGTTCACACTCGCCAAGATACATCGGCCGTATTGTACTATAATAATATAATAAAGAGGAAAAGTTTGTTTGTTTGTTTGTTTGCATCAAATAGGCTCTGAAACTATTGGACCGATTTTGATGAAATTTAGCACAGTTGTAGAGTAGACCATGGGGAAGGACATATTAGGCTACTTTTTATTGCGGAAAAATGTACGTTTTCTGCGAAATTACATACATCTAATATAAAATAATATGTGAAGAGAAAACTTTTTGCCCCTTTTTACGAAATCATTTAAGCAAGGGGCAGACTATGAAATTTGGCACAATTAAAGTTTATGTGGAGGAAGGCATGCAGAAAGCTATTTATTGTCTGTTACAGTTAGGTTATTTTGTGTGTTATTTTATGTATGTATGTGTGTGCAAATATAGTTTTCTATCTAAGTATCTACTCACTGCAGCAGTATGTGGTTCATGAAGTAATCCAGGTCTTCCTTACTGCTGTTGACGTATATGTGAAGTTTCTTGATATGCTTCTTGAACAGTCTTGTGAGCAGAATGTTCTTGTCCATCTGTTTTACTCTCAATTCGAGGGCATCCCTATAGTTAAATTAAAATACTTTACCATTAATTGATATTATTTTAGATATTTTACATATTCAACATAATATTATCAAGGTTCCTGGTGTTAAAGATATTATTGCCTTTGTATTAAACTACTATAACATTTGTGTTGTGATAAAAAATGCTTATATTTTGTCTAAGTAGGTATTTAATCCAAAACATATGGAAAAACTAAAAATATCTTAAATGTCTGCAATGCATAATATGTTTTTCAGCATTTTCATCTAGTGTTTTTGTGGTCACAATGAAATTAAACTCATTGCAATGGCCAATGACAAACATCCTTATCATATTATGTATTAATATGATAAGGACGATAAACATATTATTATGAGTACTACATGGGCCTAATGGAGTAGCAGATAATAATTTAGACCATTGTTTCTTAACCTGTGTTCCGTGGACCCCTGGAGTTCCACAAGTATATGGGGGACTGCAGTCTCATCTATGGACCATTTAATAAAAATAAATAAACTGCACCAAGTATCGTAATCGCTACACTTAATTAGCACAGAGACCCTGCGCCAGCAGGCGGTGTCCGAGACTGACTGAAGTAAAGAGTGAGTGCAGTAAATGGTCTGAACATTTTTGATGTTTATTTTTATTAAGGGGCTTCTTGAAATTCTGCTTGATTTTCTAGGGAACAGTGGACGCAAAAGTTTAATAAACGCTGATATAGACTGTAGAGAGACTCTTATACAACTAACAAAACAATATTTCTACATTTTGAGAAATGTAATCAGTTACTTGTAAAATTGATATTACTAAACCTTGAGTAAAGAAATAATAATATCCTTCTTACTTGCGACCCTCATAGAGATGCATGGCACTCCTCCAGTGCCGGCAGGTAGACATTGCAGCCAGCGCATCTTCGGTGGTCAGGTTCTCTAGCACACACCTCAGCGGAAGAAGGGGAAGGCTCCCCCAATCAGAAGCCATCTGTTTGTATAAATTTTATCAGTTATAACAACCATACAATAGGGTAACTAAATAAGGTAATTCCTTGGGGAAATCTTTTATGGATCCCCGGCAGACTGGGGACGGCCACCGCGATATCTGGGACTCTCCCGGGCAAAAGTTGATCTAGCTTGATCTAGAAAACTGCTGATTTTTGGGTTGTTAAAAAATTCGTGCCTATGATCCGAATCCCACTCAGATGAAAAACAGAATCAGATAGGTATAAGCTAAGCAAAATTTATAAATTAGGTAATTATAAATAAAAAAATAAAGCAAATAAACAATACATTAAATAGTAAGAAAACTTACATTTTTATTTAGATTTTTAAATAAAGTATGGGAGAAATATTCGTAAAACTCTGATGACAAAACTCAGCTGTTTGATCAAGGGTGTGACGACGTAACATCTAAAACAGCTGTTAATGAGAAAGTAGGGTAAACTTGTCATGTAGAACGGAGCTATACGTTCAATATTAAAAGCGTATTTATTTTCTATTCAATGGACAAAATTACTGCTAGTTTCTTTTGCAATTATTTTATTGGTGTTGATTATATTATATGATTTTATATATTTTTTAAACCACAAAGAAAGGTCACATAGATATCGATAGAAGAAACTTACCCTTATTCAAGAATTTTTATATACTGCTCCGCTGCCTTTAGTAAATAGCTCTGTTTGTTCACTGTATTTAATTTTATTTTAGGACTTTATCGTTTGTACTATCACCAGTAATAATAAAACGAATTTTCACAAACGAATGAAAGTTCTACGTAATAACAAACGACATGTTTGTTTCGATTTATATTTGGGGTTGCCAGTTTGCCACTTGCCAGTTGCCAAATGTCAGCTAGTTTTTTTTGCGTTCAAAGATAATTAAAAATGTTTAATCTCGCTAAAGGGCTAACATTATTTTGATGTCACGCTGATCTAGTACTTATAAGGCTGGGACTATGTTATCATTCCTATGTCCATGCGCTGAGCGAAGTGTAGATAGCTGTGCATAATATGTACAGGGCACAGGCGCGCACAAATAACAATACAATTATAAAATAAAATAACTTTGTTTTGATTAAAAACAAAATCATTTTAAGAATATATTTTACGTACTCTATGTAAAATAGTTAGTTAAAGTAACGCTACGTGATTTCAGGAGAATATTATACAGGGTGCAATTAAACCTACCGGCCAAATTTTTTTTAGGGCTTAGGTATCAGTAGGAGAGTCCATTTAAACAAAAAAATAGGGTGTAAATTTTTTTACAGTAACATATTTTATCCCAATCAAAATCCTTGCAGAATGGTCATTTCGTACCTACGAATTACGATAGCGCTATTTATGCGCCGGCGCGGCGCCAGGGATCTGTCGCCACGGTAACGCGGGGTGGTACCAGGGAGGCGCGGGTGGCATGCGCCGGCGCCGGCCGGTCCGTGCCACCGGTGACCGGTTATTTAGTTTGTCGCCGCCCGCCGCGCGCGTAATTAGAGTGTGTGACAATGTACTCTAACCGCGAGTGTTATGAGATGGTGAGGTGCTACATTTTGAGTGGCGAAAGTTTACGCAGAGCCCAGAGACTGTACGAACAAGAAAGCCTTCCTCGTCTTCGTAACAGTGGATTCACGAATGCAGCTGTACCGAATCGCGAAACCATTTTGTCCGTTAACCAAAGACTCTTGGATTAAGCCGGGTTTTCACAATACGAGTACGCTCGGACCGAGTGCGCTCGGATGACTACTCGGACGCTACTCGTAATGTGTAAACAGGTGATCGGCGCTCGGATCACCTGTTTACACATTACGAGTAGCGTCCGAGTAGCCATCCGAGCGCACTCGGTCCGAGCGTACTCGTATTGTGAAAACCCGGCTTTATGGGCAGTTCACAACACCTGCACACGCTCTAGGAGGAGGAAGGCCGAGTTTACCGGTTGAACTCCAAGACGACATCTTGGAGTTCTTTGAAAGAGACCCACGAGCGAGTACCCGAGATGCCGCCCGCCCCTTTAGGTTAAAGGGGCGGGCGGCATCTCGGAGTCGATTTGCGGTGTGGAAGTTATTAAACACTGTTAACTTACACCCTTATCATTTCCAAAAGGTTCAGGCTTTAAACGAAGCAGACGCCGCACCCCGTCGCACTTTCTGCGAGTAGCTAATCGCACACCCTGATGCAGTTATTTTGTGGACAGATGAGTGCCTGTTAACGCGTGTAGGTTTGTACAACCAACACAACGAACATTGGTGGTCGTATCAAAACCCACACAAGATAAAAGAAAATTACAACCAAGTGCATTTTAGTGCTAATGTGTGGGCCGGCATCGTTGGTGATAAAATACTGGGGCCTTATTACATCGAGGGGCGGCTGACCGGAATCACCTATCTACAAATGCTAGAAAACATTATTCCGGAGTTCATGGACGACGTGCCGCTCGCACTCATTCGCCATCCGCAGTTCTACTTCCAGCAGGATGGTGCACCACCACATTACGCCGCCGCTGTAAGAAATTATTTAAATCGCGAATACGGTGATCGCTGGATAGGTCGCGCGGGTCCTGTCCCATGGCCGCCTCGGTCACCAGACCTCACTCCATGTGATTTTTTTTATGGGGTGAGATTAAGAGGCGAGTGTACACATAGATGAGGTCCCAAGCCTCGAAGACCTAAAGTCGCGTATTGAACGTGCCTTTGACGAGGTGAAAAGTGACAGAGTTGTGCTCAACAAACTTAAAGACAATGTGCAGAAACGTGCTAGACTCTGCCTAGAGCGAAACGGTTTGCAGTTTGAACAATTTTTAAAGTACTGTTGAGTGTAAATAAGGTAAATTATGTAAATAAGATTTAAAGGTGGGTGGTTTTGATTTTTAATTAGTTGTACATAAGTTGATTAAATTTTTTTAAATACGCCTAAATGCAAAGGATATGGTTTAGATTTATAATTTCTAAAGTGCTTATTATTCGTAATTAATTTGAAAGTGTATTTTTCCATTGTTTTAATGTGTATCCCTCCTTTACATTTTGACGGTCCTAAGCCCGTTAAAGTATGAAGGGAAAATTTGCAACTTATGACAATAACAAGAATTATTGTTATCAATGAAATGCGTAAGCGGGATGACGGCGCGTGGTGTTTTTTAGGAAAACTTTCGGATGCTATTTCTCAACATTTTAGTACTGAGTGATTATAAAAGAAAAAATGCGTATATTTTTATTTTTAACAAGGATCAATATATCGAAATTTGGCCGGTAGGTTTAATTGCACCCTGTATAAACCGAGTATGTATTATTATTATACAATTCCGATTTCCATAGCTTGTGAGTTGTGAACTTGTGATAGGGTGTTTTACTATTATACATTGAAAATTTACTACGGCGAAGCCAAAATGAAGGATAATGATTTTGGCAGTCTACGTCGGTAACTCCATATGTATGTATGTTCCACTGTAGTACCTAAATTACTGAACCGATTTTATATAATAATAAATGGCTATAGTATCAATAAACACGTGTTTGCGAATGTACGGTCAGGAGTCCGCGGAGCATCGTACGGCGGCGGGGGACGGAATACGACTGGCTAGCAAATCTTATGCCGCGTCCGCACGTTTGCCAAACCTCGACAAGTCTTCACAAATTCAAACGTGCGGATAGAGCGTTTGCCATGGTTTGTGTAGGCTTGCAAGAGCTTGCGGCCGTTCCGATCGAGTGTCGGTTTTTTGACACAAATCAAAGGGAATTTGTCGCAAGCGCTTGCGATGCATCCACACGTTTGCGCGCGCTCAGTCTGGTTTGTGTACTGGAGACGGGCAGACGTGCCTACGCTCGCACAAAATGAGTGGTGATTGGTCAAATAAGACATCTTGTTTTTTCTCGAATGTTATCAGTCTGAACCATGCATTTGGGACCCGAAAAACAAGCATAATTATTGTATCTAAGTGTATAATACACTTAAATAAAAATCTTAAATATGTATATGTCACCGTAAAATTGTAAAAACCGTTAGATTGTAATAAAACGAGTGAAATTGTAAAATGCCGATAGACTTTGGACGCGAATATTCTGCCTATAATTTAACACATTATTTTTCGTAAGATTATAAATATATAGTTATAAATATTTCGACCTATTTTTACAATGTCGTTAGTTATTTTACAATCTAACGGTTTTTACAATTTTACGGTGACATGTATAATATAAAAGTATTAAATATATTTCTGTTGTCTGGTACCCGTAACACAAGTTCTTCGAGAACTTACCACGGGACCAGATTGACGTGGTGTGAAACGTCCATAGATATTATTATTATTATGAGAAAAACGTAGCCGGTGCGTGGCTAAGTACATTGTTGAATAAGCCACTATACGGTTAATTTGTAACTTAATCCACCATCTTCTTTGCCGTTTTTTTTTTTTGTTTGTTTTTATTTATGTATTTTTTTACAACAATAATAATAATCACTCCTCACACCGATTTCGGTGACGGTTTTATTGAAACCAGGCCAGTTACGCAGGAGTATTTTTATAGTGCCCAAGTGTGTGCGCAGTACAAAAAAGCACACTCTCTTTTACTCTCATAATCCCAATGCGGGAATCGAACCTTCTACCTCCGAGTCGAGAGCCAAGCTCTAAGCACAAGACCACGGAGGCAGTTGTTTTTACAATAAAAATAACTCAAAGCAAATGCTATAGCCGATACCTACGAGCTCAACGTCCGTCATGCTTGCCTGTTCAGAACACACTAACTCACTCGCAAGCGTGCGGATGGCGACGTTTGATTCCCTTTTTCAAGTCAAGCGTTTGTGGAGGTTTGGAGTTTGCGGCAAGTGGCAAACGTGCGGACGCGGCATTACGCTCGCGCGCCCTTCGTCCCCCTGACCTCCTGTGACACCTAATTTTTGACTTCTGCGCAATATCTGTCAGCGCTAGACTAAAGGCCTGTATTCACTTTGCGAGAGAGTGCGAGTGTGTAGTGCAGGTGTGTAGTGCGAGTAGTGTCCAATACTGTTTAGTGGCTCTGTTTAGTAAATTCATTTGAAACCATGTCCAGACGTGTTTAGTAGCAGGCACGCGGCGCTCACTCGCAGTCCACTCGCAAAAAAATAGAACACGCTTCTAATCACTCGCACTAAACACTTGCACTCGCACTCGCAGTTGCTGTCCACACGTATTTTCTACTAATCACTAATCACTCGCACTACGCACTCGCACTCGCACTAATCAAAGTGAATACAGGCCTTTACGTGCCGGCACTTGTACTCTATCTCATTGTAACACATTTTTTTGTCTAGATTAGTTGTCACTTGGTAGATGGATGAATATGATCTAAATAATATATTCTCAAAAATGTCCTATTAATAATGGTAATATTTAAAAGTTGGTAACATTAAAAAAAAGTACTGCTTGGAATATTTAGGTGCTGCCATATAAAAAATATGATGATATTTTATTTCTTTAAGTTCCGTAAATTCCGTAACCCGTTTGACTTTCGATTCCCTGAGCCGTTTCCGAATCCGAATCCCTTAATATTAATATCGGCCGGTTTCACTACCAATAACTATATTTTGTTAAAAACGTCGTCATTCAATTATCCGTCTTTCGTGCCTATTATTATTATTAATTATCCTTCTACCACGATTTAAAATCTGACTTCTGAGGGCTTACCCGTGGTTAATGGTTCTAGGCACGTTCTAGGTTTGGTAGGTAGTACATACATGTACATACATAATATGATCTAAGGTTTGGTCTTGGTCCTTCTGGTTTGGTCCTAGGCTTTATTACGCTGGTAACACTTTTGTTTGAAAATAAAAAAAAATGGCGTCAAAAAATCAATTTCGAATCGTGACAGATATTTCGATTTTGCTAAATTTAATGTTTTTATTGCCAAAACAAATTTGTTAAAGATTAGAAGTTAAATTAAAAGTGGGCATGACGCGTTATGATTGTAATATCTTTAAAAAACGCGCATAGCTTATTACTTTGAACACTGTTTTTCAATTAATATCGGTGATGTAAGATCGCCGTAGGGTGCGTGTGATTCATTGTTTTGATTTCTCTGGGATATCCCAGTCCCCAGAGTTGACCATGGAGCCAGAAGTTGGAAGTTCTGGTAGTAATCATGAAAAAGAAGAAAACATAAGTAGTTCCCATTCGACACCGCAAGAACATAAGTCTTTTGCGGAGTTCGCAAAAGATAAGTTGGATAGCGGTAAGAGCAATTTGTTTCTATTATCCTCTATTATCATATATTGTTATGGTAAAGTACGACGAATACTAACCGGATTTGGAACACTTTGACCCTACTTTTAATTATTTTTTCTTCCTCTATCGATTTAAATTAACCAGTTCTGCAATGGTGTAATTATAAGAAAACAATATTTCTCTGAAGCTGGAAGGGAGTTGAGAAGACGTCTGCCTATGGCTGGGCAACTGGGAGCTCACCTCATGCATCCCAGGAGACTGCTGCTACACTCAACACCCACACAACAAACTGATGTTGTGCTAATTTTTCCTAAAGGTCTGTAGTGTTACTATATTACTTTAGAGTTGTATCAAAATATAACTACCTAAGTTTTCTTTCCATCTTCATAATGTACTTAATAGCTACAAAAACCTTATTAGAAATTTTATTACAACTGATTGAGTGTATTGTTGGTTTTTGCCTTTTGGTGGAAATTCATGTTCATAATAATTAATAATAATACACAACTTTTTAAAAAGTGTATAAAAACGTTAATACTTATTATTACAAAAATTAATTCTTAATTTTACTAATTTAATGTAACATAATATGTATTAATTATTTTCCACTTAGATAGTGTATTAAGTATACAACAATATTTTGTACACATCACATTTGAAATTTGTTGTGTTGTACCATTACCACACCTAAAGGAATAATAACAAATATTGATGTCACATTAAGAAATTTATTAGTTGAAACCAAATTGATTTTCAAATTACCACAAACAAGTAGGTATGTACCTATTTGAATTGTTAAAACTATATCATGTTTATTTATTGGTGTCCTATGAGTTTTAAAGTTTTGTTTTTCATCAATAAACTTAATAATTGAATTATTGTTTTTCGTAATTTCAATAGAACTAAAAATAACTAGACTGATATTATTAATTCTATATTTATTGATTTTCATATAAAATTTTAATAATGACTAGCTATTGCCCGTGGGTCTGCCCGTGTAAATACAGTATCCAAAAGGAACCCTTTACTTTTTTGGGATAAATAATTAGCCTATATTTTAATCCAGGCATAAACTACTACCATACCAAATTTCATCGAAATCTGTTCAGTACTTTTTGCATGAAAGAGTAACAAACATCCATCCATCCATCGTCACAAACTTTCACATTTATAATACTAGCTGTTGTAGTGGCTCCTCCCGCGTAATTATAGTGTCCCTCGGGAACACTGTATTTTTCGGGATAAAAAGTAGCCTATGTTTTAATCCAGGGCCTAAACTACTACCATACGAAATTTCATCAAAATCCGTTCAGTAGTTTTTGTGTGAAAGAGTAACATCCATCCATCCTCACAAACTTTACACAAAAGATTAGTAGGATTATATCTTAAGCTTTTGAATACACTATATAACGCGTTTCAAATGAGAATAGGAAAGTCAATGACCTTTAGCTGTCAAATATCAGTTGAAAAGTGTGATTTTCAGAAAAACTTATGTACATATAAATATTAATAGTCTTGCATCGAATTTATTTAATTGATTACTATATATTTTAAATAAAAACGTTAAATAGTAATCTATTATCTAAACATAAATTTAACTATCATAACAGTCTAAATTCGAAACAATATGGTGCTGACTCGATCCTATTCTCATTTGAACCACACTATACAAAAATATTATTTATTTTTTTGGTATAGGTCTGCCTGATAGTATGCTGCTGTGGTTGCTTCAAAAACTCCGTGGAAGTAGACCCCGACTGCGGGTGTGTGTCAGGCAACATGCTTCATCACAATGTTCAGCATTTTACATCACGGCTGATGATGATGTGTATGTATTATTTAGAATTTACTTATATCTATGAAGATAATAAAAAATCGAATATTAAAAATTCTTGTGCCACAGTGTAATAAAAAATCGAATATTAAAAATTCTTGTGCCACAGTGTTTATTACAGACATAACAGAACACCTCCAAAATGCCTTGATCGATTTCTATGAAGTTTTGCAGGTTTACTCGATAGGTATGAGAATATAAGCTATAAGAGAAGGATATAAGCTATTTTTTATACCCCTAAGAGATTAGGGTAGCCCACTCCAAATAAAAATGTTTTATTAGTTTACGATTCAGCATTAAAAAATAAATATTATGACTCAATTTTCACACTTCTAACACCACTCCCATTGTCTAATAGTGAGATAACTACAATTTTTATAGAAAACTATAACCAGACTATCAACTATGTAAATTATTAATTATATAGCCTATGTTACGCGGGAAATGATTACAAATTTTTTGACACCTCATTTATTAAATTTTAGTCTGTTTAACCCATTTTTTTTGTTTTAGTTTACTGCAAACTGCAGAAGAAGTTCATCTACCAAAGTTATTGAAACCTGAATTTGGTGGAGGATACAAAGAGTTTACCGTTCGAGACATGCATTGTTTTCAAGGGGTTAATACATTGTTTATTTACTTGAGCTTTTTGCCATATATTTTTGAAGAAAATGCATTTGAATGTCTAAAGTGATAAGAACAATTTAACAATACCTTTCCTCTTGTGGTAATGTTTGTTTTTTTCACAGGGCACATCAGCATCTGAGCTTTTGAACTCACAAGAGAGGGGAGCTCTGGTTAAACATATATTGGAAGCGGCAAGAGCGGAGGCGGGCGATGAACACGCTTTAGAACCCGCATTGACACTACGACCTGGACAGAGTATAGGTATCCAGTGAAACTTTATCTCTAAAGTATCACATACTAGATGTTGCCTGCGACTTTGTGCGCGCAAAAGGAAAGAAATACTCCGAAAACCGTGCATTTTGCCGCAATATAAAAGGCAATGCAAGGCATATGTCCTTTCCCATGGTCTACTCTTTAACTGTACCAAATATCATCAAAATTGGTCCAGTAGCATCGGAGCCTATCCAATCCAAACAAACATACACACAAATATTTGCTCTTTAATATAATTATTTTAGAAAAGCTATATCCATAGCTGTTCTTTAAGGTTTTCTACATTTATGTCTGTATCTATAACCATGTATATTGTAAATAATTTAAGTGCCAGCGTGTGTGAGTCGTGGAGTAGTGGCCAGTATGTTTCCGCTGCACGACAGAGCGGCATTGGAGAATCTGCGTAAGAAATGGGTCAAGACCTTCTTTTCACCTCAACCATTAGGTAAGACTAGTATATGTTTAACAAGCTTTTTATATATAGTATCCCTCGGGAAGTCGGGAACACTGTACTTTTCGTAAAAATTTGCCTATGTTTTAATCCAGAGCCTTAACTACTACCATACCAAATTTCATCATAATCCGTTCAGTAATTTTTGCATGAAAGAGCATAAAACATCCATACATCCATCCAACCATACGTCCATCCTCACAAACTTTCATATTTATAGTAGTATAGTAGGATTAAATAGTATCTCCTTGATGTCAGCTCACACCGAAACACCGACGCGGTGCGCACTTTTTTTTTAAGATAGCGATTCAAAACTAAGCTTTATTCACTACACGAAAAGATGCACATTTTATTGCAAAAGAGGCGCCGCCTTGTGCAGCGCAATGCAGAGTGCTGCAATGAACCGTGTTTCTTTTTGTGTAGTAAATAAAATTCAATTCAGTCTGATCTAAACTCTAAGAAGTTAGAAGTTGTATGGGATCTTGTAGGATTAGCTTAAAAGTGATTAGTCACGGCGCGAGCGCCGCGACCCGACGAAAACCCGATGGAGGCCGATGGCACACGAAGCTGCTGTCTCCTCCTCCTCCGGGTGGCGCGCGTCACGCGGGTTATTGCCATTAACAAAGTACTATTAGTTGTTTAATTAAATGATGGCTGACGCTTAATATCCCATTAGTGTTTTTTGAGGATCATAAATTATGATTCACTCGATGTTGCCCGCGACTTCGTGCGCGCAAAAGTTAATTTCGTAGAAACCTTACATTTTTCCGCGATAATATGCCTATGTCCTTCCCCGTGTTATATTCTACATCTGTGTAAAATTTCATCAAATTCGGTCCAGTAGTTTCGGAGTCTATTCAATGCAAACTAACAAACTTTTCCCATTTATTATATTAGTATAGATAGCATACAGTACACAAGTAAGAGTTCCTAACATAAATTCTGATTGTTTCAGATGAAATAAGTGAATATTTTGGTGTCAAGATTGCTATGTATTTCGCATGGCTCGGTCACTATACACAATCTCTCACAGTGCCTGCAGTTGTTGGTTTCATATTTTGGGTAAGTCAATAGTAGGCCCTAACGGTCTAATCTGATTGGAAAACAATATTTTGAACTAGCTGTTGCCTGCGACTGCGCCCGCGTAAAGACAGTATCCCTGGCAACACTGACCACTGTATTTTTTAGGGATCAATGTTTTAATCCATCAAAATCCGATCAGTAGTTTTTGCGTGAAAGAGTAACAAACATCCATCCATCCATACATCCTCACAAAATTTTACATTTATTATATTAGTAGGAAGTATGAATGTTAAAAAAAAGATTTACTTTCAGGTATGGCTCGGCACTGCAAACGACTACTGGAAGGACATTGCATATGTTTTATTCTCTCTGTTTAATGTTCTGTGGGCTTGCGTTTATTTGGAGACATGGAAAAGGTATCGGCAGAAGTTTACTTTAATATTACATTATCTGTATGATAAAAATACTTAACATTTTCTGACTACTTAAGATTTTGGGTATTTGACAATTTTTTTGTTCCTATAGGTATTCCAATGTCCTGGCATATAGATGGGGTACTTTGGACCAAAGGGATGAGTTGCTTGTGGAACCACGTCCACTATTTCAGGTAAGAACTACTGGTTATTTATTGTCCTATTCAAAATAGTGTTATCAGATTTTGTGTTACGTGTTTTATTAACGTCACGACTCACGGGGTATATGGGCGTAATAAAAGTTTTATAGGCCTACTATAGCATGCTTAAATGTAATTATTTCTTTTTCATCGATTTTATTATACACGCATTTATAAGGCCCTATTGCAAATGAAATAGATATTATACTGAAATGTTGTTTATAAATGGTTCTTGTTATAATATTATTATATTATTATCTTATAAAGTTAAGTAATGAAAAAAATGTGCCCAAAAATATAGACTATGCTCTAATTATAATTAACAATTTAAAAATTACTTGTGTGTTTTAAACACCATGTAACTTATACATTCAACATTCTTTCTTATACAGACTGTTTTTTCAGTTAGTGTCCAAACTTTCAGGAGTGAATATACTCTTGAATATATTAAGCAACTTTTACTATGGGATCAATATGTTCCTACTTGAAAAAAAAAACAGCTGTTTCCTACAAAAGGGCTACAGCATAAATAGCATTTTGTAGGAAAAAGCTGATTTGCATTGAAGTGAAAAACTTAAGCGGCGCTGTGCACTTCTTTTGAGATGGGTAAAAAATGTTAAATTCGCGTCAGGATTCAGAACACAATACCTGATCGAAAATTCGTAAGACGGAGGGTGAGTAAACCGCCCGCGCCGGCGCGCAGGAGAGGAAGTAAAAAGTTGATCTCATAGTAAAAGTTGCTAATATTAAGGAGTATATTCACTTCTGAAAGTTTGGATACTGATTGAAAAGCACCCGGCATATCTACACATATGACTCTATGTATCAACGTCGTCTTTACGTGACACACACAACAACGATGCATTTGCGATGCAGTCACATTGCTGCAAAACAATGCTGCTGCTGCAAATGTAAATCTGCATGTAAAATACCTCATTACTGTAACTTTTTTACTGAAGTGCATCTGTGTGTCTCCTGTTTCTTCAATTCTCGTATTTAAAGTAGACTTTCATTTTTCTTTGACTGTATTGTAAGTGAATCGACATGTTATCATGAACTGATCTTATGAAGTTTCGACCAATCGCAGAGCGCGTTTCACATTGGTTTAACGTTTACAAGAATACTGTTTTAACAGTTTTAGCGTATTGGGACTTGATTGTAATTGTATTAATGCAGGTTTTATTTAGCAGAATTGTCCCTCTGGTATTGCAGGGCGAGATGGGCACGTCGGCAGTGACAGGACGTCCAGAGCCGCAGTACCCGGCGTGGCGACGTCGCGTGTGGCGACACTGCGTGTCCGTGCCGCTCATGCTGCTGTGTCTGTGTGTGGCCGCGCTGGCGACGTGTGCGCTGTTGCGGGCGCAGGTCAGTACCTCACCCGCGCACCCGCACGCCCCCCGGTACTGCACATGTGGGATGTAGCTATGATGTACCGCCAGTGTCGCAGTATCACCCCGTCCAGACTACTCGCGAAGTAGGCCGAGGTTAGCCGAATAAAACAGTGTAGGCACGCACTTCGCTTCGCCTTTTCATACTTCGGGTTACTTCGCGGAGCACTTCCTCGGCCCCTCGCGAGCATTATAATAATAATAATATCTATGGATGCTTCACACCACGTCAATCTGATCCCGTGGTAAGTTCTCGAAGAACTTGTGTTACCGGTACTAGACAACGGAAATATATTTAATACTTTTTATACTATACACATATTTAAGATTTTTATTATATTATACACATATTTAATACACATCCATGACCCAGGAACACAGAAAAACTTTTTGTTCCTTCGGCGGGATTCGAACCCGCGACCCCCGGCTTGAGCACCAACACGCTCAACCAACTGAGCCACAGAGGTCGTCATTCTGGACGGACCATATGATTTGCAGCGACGATATGATGACTGGCGAACGTGTTCGGCATTAATCGTTGTCTAGTGAATACTTATTAACCGATGTAACTTGTTCGAATAAAGACAACCTAAATAACCTACGATTGTTTATGAAGTATCAACAAATCATTAGGTTCTATTCACACCGAAACGAAATGATACGCGATATGGCGCTGCATTTTTAATATAGCTATTCAAAATTTAAAGGTAGGATTCCACCAAAATAGTGTGCAGCACATTTGCTTACAAACATTTTGTGCAAAACTCAAGCAGTGCAGGCACTAAGCTGGTATCGCATTTGGCCTCCGTCTCCACTGGTAAGGCTGTGCGTAACTTTTGTAAGCGTACAGTTCAGCACACTTGTGCGCGTGCATGTTCACTGAGCAGAGTTTCTGGCGAAAACAGTTCAGTAGTTAATATGGACGGGCAGGACGTAGTGCTTTGTGCTGTAGCATGTGTACGCGCACAAATAAATGTTTTTACTCCAGTAGCGGAAGCAAGACTGAGTTCGCGAACAACAGGTTTGTACGCGTCGACGCGAGTCCACTGCCTGCATGTGTGCACGCACAAAAGTATACAGATGTTTGCGAACATTCTTGAATGTTCGCGCACAATTTGATATTGTTTGCTTTAGTGAGTCGACCAGAATAAACTTTTGTCTCGCACAATGTGCATTGCAGTGCCGCACAGTGCAGCACACTGGTGGAATCCCACCTTAACACACACAAGAAGATGCACGTTTCATTGTAAACGTTCGACTGGAGGCCCGAGGGGAATCGGGTATTTTAAGAACCAGGAACGCAACTTGCAACACCAGAGGAGTTAGCAGTATACTCTATACGCAGTATACCTCTGGTGTTGCGAGTGTCCATGGATGGCGGTATTCGCTTACCATCAAGCGATCCAGATGCTCGTTTCCTGGTTCATGTCATAAAAATAAAAAAATAAATAAACAACCTTTCCTCAGCGCACGTGCAGTGTATGACTGACGTCATAAGAAACGCGTATCTTTTTGTGTAGAGAAAAGTTAAATTTTGAATAGCTATCTTTATAATGCAGCGCCGTGTAGCGTTGCGTGTTGTCGCGGAGTGAACTGACCCTAACATTTTGAAGCTTTTTTTGCCATTTGCCTACCTTTAAAAAAAAATTGAAATTAACATAGGTACAGATAGACTCATCTTTGCGCGCGGAATTATGTGTGTGTTAACCTTGTACAGTGAAGTACAAAATACAGAAACATTTACGAGTTGCAAAAGATCTGTCGCATCCTTTTTTATAAATTCGTATACCTTGGAAATAGTTTCACGAGTCTAAAACAATAACAATACGTTAACTTTAACCTTTAAGTATGGACGTCATTTTTTCTTAACACTACTGTGGACGTGGAGTCTCACAGGCTCCTAGATGCGCACACATTATTTTGGGAAATGTGATATAAGATCGCTTTAAAACTTATAGAATATAAAAGTTATGGAACTTGGCAATAAAATAACGTACTTATATAATCAACTTTTATTTCAAAAATTATAGAAATTAAAGAATCAAAAATTATGTCACTTTTCGGTCTAAATCTACTTAGGTTACATTTTTAGGTATTAAAAACAGCCAAAGTTATTCCTCTAACAAAATAAGTCTTTTTTTCTCAAAATACAATATATAAGAAACCAAAAACACAAAACACCTACTTCATGTAACAAATATAAAAAAAAATGACAACAGTCTAATAACTTAAATTTATTGGTAGTCAGTGCACAAAAGATTCTTCTCCTAGGTCCTGGTTCTGGTCCTGATCTTAGTCCTGATCTTCATCATTGTTACTTTTATCATTTTGTATCAGTTCGGACTCCAATATATAAAAAAAATCTTTTTTCTATTTTTTATATTGGTGTTTTATTAGGAGAGTACTTTTTGTTCGAAAGATGGATCTCCTGCAGGCAGTTTTTCTCGCAGATCCCTGAACAGAACTCGTAGATGGTGGTTTTGATTTAGAATTGCCAGCTTTATTGTTTTTTCACATTTTGTATTACAAAATGTGAAATAAACATAATTGCCCATATAAACTATATCATAGGGCAACAATGGACGTGTAGCCTGACAGGCTCCGGTCAATATTTTGATGGTCATTACTTACGTGATATTCATCGGAAGACACAACCTACAACCTCGTTGGTAGTTTTATAACTAAAACAAAAGCTACTGAGCCACTCAATCGCGGGAAGTGGGAGGAAGTAGGTGAAACTAAGAAAACGAAAACATCGAGTAGCCTGTGAGACTCCACGTCCATACTTAAAGGTTAAAAATATTATTTTTTAAAGATTCATACATTATTGAATCATGACAAATATTAATTATATCGAAAGTGACACAACAAAAATATTTACATGACTCCTTAAACATTTTCTCCGTGAAGAGCTAGACATTTTCTTAATTATTGTACCAATGCAAAAAAAAAAACGATAAGAACACGTGTTGCTCGGACGACGGCGCGGGCGGTTGCGTCACTGTCACACAAATTATAGCTGTATAATTACAAGCGCACGCACACATAGCGTCGCGCGCAAAGATGAGTTGAACTATCTATAACTACTTTATTTTTATTTATTTATACTTTTACTTATTAATATTATCTTACAGGACTGGTGGGAGAACACCCTAGTATATTTTGCTTGGGTCCCGCGGGCAATGCTTGCTATTGTTATAGCGGTAGAGGAGGAGGTGTATTCGCGGATAGCGAGATGGTTGAACGACAAAGGTGAGTTGCTACATTTATTCTAGCTAATAGTTTTGTAGGAAAATATCACTACCACATAACTGATAATAATGAAACAGAAATGGTACACGAAATGGCGAGAACAGAGAACAGTCCGTTTTCATCGCTTCATATTTCCTTGCCAGGAAACAATTCGCATGTGTATAGTTAAAGTGCGGTCGTGAAGCACGTAGAATTTCGTATATTGACTCATCGCTACTTGTCTCTTTAAGTCTTTTACTCGCGCACGAATAGCTATCGTGTGTATAAACGCTCGCGATAGGAATGCGATAGCAATATATTCGTGCGGGAGTGAAAGAGACAAGAAGCGATGAGTCAATGTACAAAATTTTACGTGCTCCGCGACCGAACTTTAGTTTGGATTTATGCGGTGAGCTGGTATTTCTTGTAAATAGAGACAAAGTCATTTCTATTTCATTATTATTCGTTCTGTGATCACTACCTACTAGATACTGTTAAAATTCATATCACATTTTTTTTATAAACTAGCAGTTTAAACTGTAGAAATTAAATTCTTGATATTAAAACCTATCGGGTAGAAAATATACCTACTAGTATGACCCAGTGGGAAGTAGCTTGGATATGCTGATAATAAAAGTAAATACCAAAGTAGTTTTAGTTATACTACGGAAAGTAGCTAAATCTCTTTTAGTTTCGTAATACCTTTCATTTTGATATGTATTTTTCTTGACTTACAATGTTTATACTGCAATTTCTTACCTTATATACTGATTAAAAGTTTATACTCATGACTCGTGACAAAGTATCAATGCCAATATACAATGGGTGCTCACATAATGCATGGAGTGTTTTTACTATGAAAATAATGTGTATAAAAACACTAATATTTGAATAATTTAGTATCCATCATGAAATAAATCTTTTATATAATATAATAGATACTCTCATTAACGATTGCAAATTCCTGAGTGAGGCTAACACATTTTGACAGGCAATAATATTTCTAATTTTTTAATTCGCATGCAGTACTTCTATCCTAGTCTAGTGACTAGATAGTAAACTAGTGTTCAATCAAGACAGAAATAATTTTAATTATTAATGGTTATGTAATAATAAGTTAAATAAGGAGGGTAGTTTTAGATTATAAGTAGAGAAAATACTATAGCGCTATTATTTTTCTCTTTACCGCTTACCAAATGGAAATGGATCTACTTAAAATGGTAAATTCGACAATCCATGTTGGCAAAGTAGAAAACTATCGACTCGAGACAAAGTATGAAAATCATCTGATTGTGAAAATAGCATTGGTTTGTATTACATGCTATATCGCTTGACTAATGGCTAAAAATAGGCAAATATCAAAAGCACAAAATAATAAGATGTTAATATAATATAACAGCTAAGCGTCACACAAGTAACTAATAATATAGCTTGCATGATTTCTTTGCATGTCAAAATTATTTATATACCGTATTTAATAATTAATGTTATGTTGACATCAATGCTTTGTTTTCTCTTCTGTTTTTGCGTTGCATTATATATAAGGTTTGGTAAAATCAATTACGAATACTTCGGGCGCATGATCCACTGCTTATGTAAAGACGTTTGGGTAGAAAAATAATTGTCATACTCAAAGTAAAAAATCATCTCATGTATGGGTGACTTTCCGCAAAACGCAAACTCGCCCATATAAAGAAAAAAATTTTTTTTCGAGTATGACAATTATTTTTTTGCTTTAACGTCTTTAAATAAGCAGTAGATCATGTGCCCGAAGTATTCGTAATTTATTTTACCAAACCTTATATACTTACTTCAATTGCCGTGATGCGTTTGATAATATCACTGAAAGTTAATTATAAAGTTTTCTATTGTGAAAAAAAAACGAAGGTTCTGTGTGAATCGTTAGATGTTCTGATAAATTAAAAAATAAGATCATAGAAATATTTCGAAGTAATGTGTTATAAGTTTCTTATATTGGAAAGTTACCTGTGAAATTCCAAAATCTGCCAAACATATTCGTGTTCCATTGTCTAGTCTCATTTACTATCTAACAACGATCACACGTACTACATCTCTAACGCCCGGTTTCTGAACATATTACATAAACTAAGTTCAACTGGCGCAGAGTCTCCGAATCCCACAAGTGTCATCGCGTGGTCACTAGAATCATTTTCATATTCTAGAATAAATCAAGGATAGTTATTTTGTTTTGCAATATTTCGGCAATGTAACTAGTTTCATTAAAAAAAATATTCTTACTTTGGGAGTGAAATGAAACATTAAATTACTTTAAACAATATTTTCCTATAAAGTTTTTTTATTCCTTTCTGTGTCAGCGCCATCTATCAGTTCTGTCAATTACGAGCTATGGAATCGACAAACGGTCATTGTTCAGTTCAGTTAAACTTAGTTTATATCTGTCACCTTTTTGTTCACAACCTAATAGCGAAAATGAATAGTTAAACTACCGACAAAAATTTACATCAGAAACCGGACATTAAAGTTCTTCAAATAAAATATTAGTTGGGTGCTTAATTATAACTTTCTTTACTATCTTCCCCAGTCATTTCACAGAAGACTTTCGCGTTTGCCATTGTATTACACACTATTCCCCTTACTAATAAAAATATTTACACTAGATAAGCTATACAATGTTTTGTCCTTGTCGTTGGGAAACTCGCTTGACAGACAAGGACTAAACATTGTATAGTTTATTCATTGTGTAAATATTTTTATTAGTAAGGTGGCACATGCTTAACATTTATTAGCAATTTATGTTACTCAATGTACTGTTAAAACATTATCTTTTAAACTTCGGCCAAATCTATGAAATCATACAAACAGTAATAATTGTATATTCAGTCAAATTCGATGATTTGTTGAAAGAATATTTTTTGTCCTTGTAGCAACCGTGGATAAAATATTATACTTTATATTTGGTCCTTAACATATCTTTCTTGATCAGAAAAATTATCCCAAATTACAAAGTTTTTTAGTCACAGCAAAAAGTTCCTACGACTGAAAAAGTTTTTAAAAACTTATTTATAATTTTTATCGTCAAGTAATTTGTCATTTTTATTTAATTGCAACGTAATGATCATCTTGTGTTTCAGTTTCAGTTCGTAAACTCTTTCATGAGTTTGTTCTACATAGCGTTTTATCTGCAGGACATGGATAAATTAAAAGAGGTTAGTAAAGTCTATGACAAGTCTACAAAATTGTATAGGTGATACTGATAAGGCGTCGATTTTCGAGTTTTTTTTTTAAATAATATGCATTATTTTATATTACTTATTAAATATTGACACAAAAAGTTAATAAGTTGAATTATATAGATTATATAAACGCGTCATATATCTCTTTCTCTCTTAAAAATATTCAAACCCATTATTCCTTATATAGCAACTGGCCGTTCTGTTGATTACGAGACAGATAATCGGCAACCTGAAGGAGTCCGCTCTGCCCTACCTAATCGAGAATCTGCGTCTGGCGAAGATCTGCGTTGACGTTTTCGGAGCGATCAGTCCAAGTAAAAGTAAGTATGATGTTTTTAATGTCAGTAAATAAAATGAAAGACAAAACGTGACCTATCTCTCTCTTCCTAGCTGTTATAATTAAGGAAAAATAAGATAAGGTATATAAAATATCATCTTGCTGACTGGGATTGTACTATTATAATATACATAATTCTATAGTAAGCCTTACAAGTGTAATATAAAATTCACCCCTGCTTACTCAATAGATGAAAAAATTTCCCACGCCACCCCTAATCGAACTTCAGTACTAATAATAATTGTACTTTATCCAAACAGTCCCAACATCGGCGCAACTGACTGAACTGTTCGAGAAGAAGACGTCCTCTTCCGGGGACGCGCCAGATTTGGACAAGGAGGAGAGAAGAGATTCGGAGCCAGCCGTGGGGCAGAAGGTCATACACCAGGCGGAGCTGGAGTCACAGTTGTTCAAGGTATACGAACGGGCCGGAGTGATACTGCTGCCTCACAGAAAAGTGTCGTGGAATAGCTCATGTTTTGTGTGGGCTATCAGCTACTCGAGGGTAGGGACGAGTTCGACAAAGCCGAAACATCGGTCGCATGGAAAACCAATGTTCTTTGCTTTGTATTCGCTGAATTAAGGTACCGGCGGACCGTAAGAGACACTTTTAAATTAAAGAACAACTCATTATGGATTTTTTTCGAGCGGTAGAAATAGCAGATACTCTTAAATATAACTAATATGTGTCATTTATCTAAATATATGAAAGGCAAACCTGACTGACTCATCTATCACCGCACAGCCGAAACTACTGTACGAATTTTGCTGAAAATTGGCATACATATAGTTGTAATGACGTAGGCATCCGCTAAGAAAGGGTTTTTGAAAATTCGCATCCTAAGGGGGTGAAAAAGGGGTTACATTTCCACGCGGACGAAGTCGCGGGCAAAAGCTAGTTAGTTATATTTTTGATATAAATACTTCGTCGGTATAAATATTAGGTTGGGGAAAAAGTTTCTTCGCATTTTATATAAAAATTCAAAAGGTTTTTTTATAAAGTTTATTTACAAGTGACTAAAGTATATAGGTGCCATTTTGTTCGATAACTTTTTGCCATCTTGTTGGTAGGTACATGATCCCATTGCTATAAAATTTTTGGGACTTCTGATGAAAAAACTGCGACAAGTGGTTTGGGCAGTCCTCTTGTTATGTCAACCTGACACTGCCTAAGGAATTCTGCAGCGACCGAAACAGGTGGAAATCTGAAGGTGCAAGGTCAGGACTATACGGCGGATGCATTAACACCTCCCAGCCAAACTCCCGTAATTTTTTCTGAGTGGCTAAAGATGTGTGAGGTCTAGCGTTATCATGGTGAAAAACCACACCCCTTCTGTTGATTAATTCCGGCCGCTTTCTCTCAACTTCTTGCTTTAATCTCATCAGTTGTTCGCAGTACAGTTCAGAATTGATGGTCCTGCCTGACGGTAACAGCTCATAATGAATAATGCCCGTCCAATCCCACCACACACACAGCATCACCTTGTTGCGAGTTAACCCGGGTTTCGCCACAGTCTGTGAAGCCTGACCGGCCTTTGACCACGATCTTTTTCGCACGTTCTTGTCGTACGTGATCCACTTTTCATCACCAGTTATCAGCTTCTTCAAAAATGGTTCGGTTTCATTACGTCGTAATAAAGAATCACAAATGAGTACACGGTTCATTAGGTTTCTTTCAGTGAGCTCATGAGGCACCCAAATATCGAGCTTTTTTGTGTACCCAGCTTTTTTCAAATGCGCCAAAACCGTTTTGTGGTCAATCCCCAGTTCTTCAGCTACATCGTAACTAATAATATGCCGATCTTGCTCCACTTTTTCAAAAATGGCAACAGTTTTGTCCGTAACAGGGCGACCAGAGCGACGTGCATCTTTGATATCAAAATTTCCGGATTGAAAACGCTTAAACCAAATTTGCGCTACTCTCACAGATACTGCATTAGGTCCATAAACATCACAAATTTTTTTCGCGGCTTGTGTTGCATTTTTACCTTTTTTGTAATAAAATTTTAAAATGTATCGAAAATCTTCATAACAATCACTCATTTTAACAATAAGAAAAACAAATGAAAATCTCAAATTTACCTAATTTGAATTTGGAATTGTCTTCTGTAAAATTAAAACTTTTTAATGATACCAAAATCAGCCAGATACAATTGGTATAGCCCAAGATATTTTATGACAAGTTCATACATACTATAATGCGAAAAGACTTTTTCCCCAACCTATTACTAATAGCTCCGTATGTCTCGCAGTACGAAGGCACATTCGCCGAATACCTGGAAATGCTGACCCAACTCGGCCACGTGCTGCTGTTCTCCGCGGCGTTCCCGCTGGCGGCGCTGTGCGCGCTGCTCAACAACGCGGCCGAGGTGCGCGCGGACGCGTTCAAACTGTGCCACGTGGCGCAGCGGCCGTTCGGCCAGCGCGTCGCCAGCGTGGGAAGCTGGCAGGTAACGTAAAATACATATATACATATTAAATTACGGATTAGTGTTTATGAATGTGTGGCGGATCAATCAGCGCACAGTCCTGAATCGCGCTATCGAAGTTCTGAAGTTCGGAGTATATATAAGACAGCTGAAATGTGTACAAGTGGGCTTCAGCCTGACCGAGCATACCACCTCCCTCGGTCGGAGATCCCCCTTTGGGGCCTGCCACTATTCTCACAAATGCTTTCGTCATAAATTGTAAAAGTTAATTATCTTATGAAAATCAGTAAAATTTTGACTCGTGATAAAGGAACATCAAAGTACGCACGTAACGTATACCTGTGCGTGAGTTGCGTATACCTGCGCGTGCGTTGCGTATACGTGTGCGTGCGTATTTCTGTGCGTGCGTCTGCGTATACCTGTGAGTGAATCTACGTATACGTGTTAAACGTAGTGTGTATTACCAGCACGCGATGGAGGCGATGGTGGCGGTGGCGGTGCTGGTGAACTGCGCGCTGATCGGGCTGTCCGGGCCCGTGCACCGCCTGCTGCCGAACGCCACGCCCGCGCAGACAGTGCTAATCGTGGTCGCGCTCGAGGTAACTTTATAGTAAAAACCACGAGAGCAAACAACTGAGCGTCTGACTCATGAAATGTTTGGTTTCGGTTCTGTTCGGTGCCATGTTAAAGAAAATATTTTGACAATCGTTAAGTAAGATAACGACCCACTAATGATATTGTTTATTATTCAATTTGATTGAAAGGTTGCTAACCCTCAAATGCTTGCACACAACAACATCCGTTCCGTGTCTATGACGAAGAGCCACAATCATACGCTAGATTTTCCCCGCGGCTTTGTCCGCGTAAATACAGTATCCCTTGGGAACACTGTACTATTTCGGAATAAAAAGTAGCCTGTGTTATTCCAGGGCTTAAACTACTACCATTCCAAATTTCATCCGTCTCCAGAAATCCGTTCAAGTTTTTATGGGAAAGAGTAACAAACATCCATCTATCCATCCATGCGTCCATCCTTATAAACTATCACATTTATAGTAGTAGTAGGATCACTGTATCATTGGTTTTCGTCTTTCACAGCACGTGGTGCTGGTGATAGTGTTGGCGTTACGGCTGGCGATCCCCGAGATCCCCGCGTGGCTGGCGACCGAGATGGCGAAGGTCGAGTTCCAGCGTCGCGAGGCGATTAAGAATGCGCATGCGCCGTTACTGGTAATCATAATAAAAGAATCATTAAAATAAATAACATCCAGTGCACTGTTTAATCACCCAACTAGCAAAATTAATCGTATAAAAATCTGCAGCACGTTTCTATTTCAGCTATTGGCGGCGAGAGAAATGTCGAGTGAGCGATCTGTCCACGTTCTCTCGACGCGATTTGGGCGCACTTCTCTCAGCTTTAAATGCTATGAATATTGTTAAATCATCGTTTGAACAACCAAATAGTCGAAAGAATACCGAATAATCGCAACTCGAATGTAATTAGTGCTATAAATTGACATCAGAATGCCATCATTCCACACATTAGCTGCTTACAATTCGGTAGAACTTCTTTCATTCGACTAATTTATAGTAAAATAGCAGCCCAGTTACTATCACTCGACTGTTAAATCGCGTAAAAATAATCAAGCGATTTTATTAGTCCGTGTTGTACAAGTTCATGAAAAGAACAAAAATGGCAAATTACTGCCATTTATAAATTATGCCACAATTTTATACTTATATGTGAAAGTAAGTTACCTGAAGCTAATTTCATATGCGGATTTAATTTTTTCGTCTGTATGCCTCACATTTTAAGTAATATTTTCATGGGCCGCAAAATTTCTTGGTAAAAACTGAATCATTTATAATATTTATTTAATTATTAAAATTGACTCGCCATTATTAGCACTTACTTTACCATCACAAAGCATTCACTCTGCTTTTAGCCGAGAGATAGATTCGGGGATTCTATTTTACAACTTCTCAGAGCGCCATTACAGCTTGTTTAGGGTTCCTTGTGTGAAATGTTAAATCACTGTTATTCGTCATCACACCGTACCTCGTAAAAAATATATTTATCTAAGTCCGATGGTTTTTCTTGACCTATATAATATATTCCGTCAACTAGTTGAGAAGGTGTCGGGTATTTCTACTATTTTACACATTATTGGCCAAAATTGAAGTTTCGAGCTATTATATACTGGTAGGTGGTATTTTTATGAGAAGACTTAAAACATCAGAATCGCAACCAATAATTTCTAAACATTTTTGTAAAGGTTCAGTTAATCCGTTATGCAGAACCAACGGCAAATATATTCATTTTTGATGTATCTGTTTTTAAAATAGTACTAGGATCTTTTGGCAGTATATACGGTAGTCTTCTGTTTAAAATTGTCGTCAATTTTCTTAAGGCATCATGAGAAAAGGCCTATGATAGAGTGGTGAGGAATGAATTGTGGTCAGCTTTGTCCATAAACGGCGTGAGCAGTATCCTCATACGAGTATTACAATCTCTTTATAGGCATTCTAGTGCTTAAGTTAAGTAAGGATAAACGGGGCATACACTGAATGGTTCAATATCGAAAAAGGTATTAGACAGGGATGTGTAGCGTCACCGTGGCTGCTTAATCTGTTCATGAAAAATTGCTTGACAGATTTAAAAGAGAATGAAAGTGCGTTGAGAATGAATGAGTTACTCGTCAAATGTTTCCTCTATGCTGATGACCAAGTATTACTTGCGTCTTCGGCAGAGGGGTTGCAGGAAATGATAACTGCGATGAATGAAGCTTTGGTTAGAAAGGGAATGAAGATGATTGTAAAGAAGATGAAAGTGATGGTGTTTAAAAGAGATGAGGCAGTGATAGACTGCAATATCGTGATTGGAGATGAACAAATGATTTTGTGTGCCTAGGTTCAAAGTTTACGAGAGATGAAAAGTGTGAGAATGATATTGAAAGAAGAGTGAATGTAGGAAACAGGGTGAATAGAGCTTTGAACTCCTTTATGAATAGTCGGAAGTTGTCTAACAGGGCTCGTTTGGCTGTGCATGAGGGGGTGTTGATTCCGACACTCATGTACGGAAGTGAAAGTTGTGTATGGCAAAAGAAACATGAAAGCAGAATAAATGCATTTAAGATGAGAGCGTTCAGAAGTATGATAGAAATTAAACTGAGTGACATGATAAGAAATAGTCAGATAAGGAAACGTTGTGGTCTGAGAGAAGATGTAGTGACAAAAATTTGGAAAGGTATGCTGAGATGGTTTGGCCATGTCGAGAGAATGAATGAAAAATAATTGACGAAAAAAGTGTATAAGGCGAGTGTGAATGGAAGTGTTGGAAGGAGTAGACCTAGGCGGACGTTTCAAGACCAAATCAGGGACATCTTGAAAAAAGGCCAGGTCAAGAGTACCCTACATCGAAGAGCATGTATGAACAGAATAATGAAAGTGGACGAAGCGAAACAAGTATGTAAGGATCGTAGCAAGTGGAAAGATGTGGTCTCTGCCTACTCCAACGGGAATGTTTATATGTATGTATGTATCATGAGAAATATTAAATCGGAGTGCCCACTCTTTAAAATTAGACCGAAACTGCCATGCTATTTTGTTGAATGAATTGCCTTTACTCTACAATATTGTTTTCAGATTTAATTATCAGATAATAGTGCTGTAAAAGGTGATTTGACGATAATTCGGCAATTCAATTACTTTCAAAGAACTGTCATAAGAATTAAGGTGCTATGAACGTCACTGGAAGATATCTTTATAGAATTATCAAGTGAATGCAATATAAATCTGCCGAGTAAACATTTACTACACATGTTTACACAGCCAAAATGCGTTCAATGCAATAAAATCTAGAAAGATGCGTTTATACGCCTTTTTGAAATAATGGGATCTTTCATACGAGTGTTTTCCGATCCATAATCGGGAGAGTAATCGCTTATACGATCTTTTTGCTAGTTGGGCAGTTTCTGAAATTATTCACTTCACTTCTTTTTCTTTATTTGTCAGATAGAAAAGATATTTCGGCTATCATTTTAGTTTTTTACGTGAAAAATTTACTTTGACACGTCAATGCAAGTTTCACGTAAAATGATAGTCAAAATAGGAAAGACAAGCAAAGTGCATAGAATGGTAATTTTACTGTGGTTTAATCGTAGTTTAACAAAATTTGCTTTACCTGAAAAACGTACCTATTTTAACACTCAGTCAATGTTCTAATAAAATGACAGTCAAAACATCATTCTGTCCAAGTTCCAAGTAAAATAACAGTCAAATTTCAGTCAGTTAGTCTGACAGAATGATGTCTGTCTCTACTAACTGATAAAATAGGAAAGACAAGCGAAGTGCATATAAATTTTACTGACTGTAATTCAATCGAAGTTTTACAAAATTATCTGGACTTAGTCCATAGTTACTATATAGCTTTTAATTAATTATTATTGAGGGGTGGGAAAGTTAATATTTTCAACATGAGGCTTGAGAATGTATCGTAACTCAATATTTTCGCCACCAGTCCTCGTGTACTAGCGCAGACGACGTCTTGCCCGGTAGCGGGATGGCTAGCGGGGCGGGCAGCGGTGCGAATAGCGGGGCGACGAGCGGAGCGGGCACGGGGGCGGGTGCGGGGCGGGGCACGCCCACCACGCCCAAGCCGCAGTCCCCGCCCGGTGTGGACCGCAAGAAGATCACCATGAAGATACCCGAGATACCGCCCTTCCGGTAAGTATTGTCCACTCTACCCTCTTGGCGACATGTACTTAATACTTATTACGCCGGCTTTCTGTGAGACCGTGATGGTAATCGGATAGCACCGAGGTAATTGGATTTTAGCAACGATTAGACGCAAATCAAGACATTTACTATGTATGCTTACATCACATTTCGGTGTGTAATGTATAACACATTTTTTTACAATAGGTACTAGTCATTAAAAAGAGGTTGCTAAATGTATGCCGATTATTTTTCGGCATCAAATACTAGCTTTTGTCCGCGGCTTCGCCCGTTTAAATACAGTATCCCACAAGAATAATGTACTTTTTCGGAATAGAATGTTTTCGGATTTCTGGAGCCTATATTTTAATCCAATACCTAAACTAGTACCATACCAAATTTCATCCAAATCCGTTTAGTAGTTTTGCGTGAAAGAGTAACAAATATCCATCCATCCTCACAAACTTTCACATTTATGATAGTAGTAGGAATCATTACGTAGAGCAAATTGCATGAGTAAAGGGCATGGATATAAATTGTTCAGTAGCCGATTGTTTATTTAAACAGCTTATAAGTTATGTTGTGTTAATCAATAGGTATTTTACCGTCACAATAGTTAGATATTACCGAGTGCTAAGTGTGAGTTGTTTCTATTCGCATTCGATCGTGAACACGTTTGGCGTTAAAGGTCCGGACACACGTCGCGTCAAAATATTCTTTATATGAAATTATATGAGATAACACGCACTAAGCGGTAACGGAACTACACTGCAGCGAACTGCAAGACAAACTTGATCAACTGACAAAAAGTGTCGCGAACTGCAGTTCGGTTTGGCCAACTTCATTTTCATAGTCAGTCAACCGTGATACTTGGGAGCGCGATAATCGTTCGTCAAAAATCTCGATAGATGAATAAAATTTATTGTACTCGTGGGCCAGTATCCGGAGACATAATAATATTATGACGTCCAGCATAAAAAGTAGGTACATGAACACTTCTATGAAAAAAAAAACTAACTTTGGAGTGAAACGACCTCTGTGGCTCAATGGTTTGCGCATCGGCGCTCAAGAAGCCCGGTCGCGGGTTCGAATCCCACCGGGAGACAAAAAGTTTTTTATGTTCCTGGGTCATGGATGTGCAATAAATGTGTATTATATAATAAAAATCTTAAATATGTGTATAGTATAAAAGTATTAAATATATTTCCGTTGTCTGGTACCCGTATCACAAGTTCTTCGAGAACTTACCACGGGACCAGATTGACGTGGTGTAAAAGCGTCCATAGATAGATATTATTATTAAATAGTTCAAGAAATGGGAATAAATGGTAAGTTAATTTTTTTATTTCTTTTTCCTGTGGATGAACGACAACCTCTCCAATGTTAATTGGTTTCATAGTGAAAATTATAATAATTATAATATCTATGGACGCTTCACACCACGTCAGTCTGGCCCCGTGGTAAGTATCCGAAGAACTTGTGTTACGGGTACCAGACAACGGAAATATATTTAATACTTTTTATACTTTACTTTAATATAAGATTTTTATTATACACACATTAATACACATCCATGACCCAGGAACACAGAAAACTTTTTTGTTCCCTGGCGGTATTCGAACCCACGACCTCCGGTTAAAGCGCCACTGCTCTCACCACTGAGCCACGGAGGTCGTATGTAAATTATTTAGATTGTAGGTATGTAGGTACCGTGGACGAATAAAAAAGTATAGACTGACAGATCCCATACATTAAAACATACACAAAATAAAGGTCCGGATTCTGCTTAGCTCTAGATGGCGTTAGTTACTAGCACGAAAATCAATAAATTGCACAAATTAGCGAAGTAAATCAATTAAGTTCTCTTTTAAACAAGAAAAAATATTTTTCCGTCTCTTTCCAGTGTGATTTTAAAGTTCATAGGCGGATATTTGATAATTGTCTCTAAATCCAAAAAATGACCTCAGTAGCTTGTTTTTAGACAATTATGGTAGATGGCGTAGTATTAGGGTACCACATGTGATCACGAGATGGCGCGCAAAAGCATCGAATAAAAGTAAGTACCTACTTATATAAACAGGTACAATACAATGTTGTATAATGTAGATATTGATCATAATAATTATTGTAGCATGGTGATGTCCGCGACTTCGTTCGCGTGAATATGGGTTATCGCGGTTGGATAAAAAGACAACCTTAATTATTATGAAAACAAAACTAAATATGTACCTACCTACCTATCATAAAAAATAATACAACTCTTTAAAATACCAAGAAATCGTATTTTGCTTAAAATACCTACCTATTTAAATAGAAAACTACACGAAATCAAAGTATAACTTAATTAGAATATTGAATTAAACGATAAGTAACCACAATGAAAATCAAAAATGTTTGAAATTACGATTGACAAGTCATTTTGCAGTCGCGGACAGATCAGGTGAACTTTATATTGCTAAGGTATAAGGTTGAAAATGATACACCGTATCTGTCCGCACGCTCTATGCTTTGGCATAAGAGTGTTTTAAGTTTTTCCAAAGTTTTTCCTCGTACTAGCAGGCTTAGCATGACGCGGCGACGCGAGCCGAAGAAATAAATTTAAAGAAGAAATATTCTATATATAAAGACTGAAACTAATTGTCTAGGAGCGCCATGATGTCGAGTAGTTGACATTATTGTAAGACTAGATGTGCACGCGACTTCGTACGCGCAAAAGGAAATCCCGCGGTAACCGTACAATTTGCCGCGATAAAAAGGAGCCTATGTCCTTCCCCGTGGTCTCATCTATATTTGCACCAAATTTCATCAAAATCGGTTCAGTAGTTTCGGAGCCTATTCAATGCAAATAAACAAACATACAAACAAACAAACAAACTTTTCCTCTTTATTATATTAGTATAGAGTATTTGACGTTAAATTAAGAAAAAGTTTCTACTTTAGTTGTCAAAAGAGGACATTTTTGGACCTCATGCTCGGGAAGAAATGAAATATTTTTTCTCATAACGACGAAGCATCAACCGTGCTGCCTTACAATAAGACCTATTCTGAATTCCGAATGGTATTAACGTTTCTTCAATCTCTCATTTTGTCGATTCTTCGGTATTTCTTGCAGGCTTAGCATGCATGCACATCCAATGTGTATGCTAAGCCTGCTGGTAGTCTGTGTAACAAAAGAGATGAAAAAGGATTTCGTGTGTCATATTATATGACTAATGACACTGACATTTGACTCGACACTCATGTGTTCGATTTTCAACTCTATTGTATTAGCACAGAGTTCTATTTTTAATTAATTAATTCTCTGAATTTTAATCCGCTGTTTCGGATTCTGGAGCATATTATTTAAAAAAAAAATTAAACCGACTTCCAAAGTAAAAATACACAAAAAAGTATGAAATAAAACTTAATCTCTAAATAATTCCCCTTTCAAATTCGGCTGAAATTTTTACTATTTCTCTACTCAATCTTCTTAATTTTGAAATCGGTACCAGCCCAAACAATATTCTACGATATTTTATAGAACTTACGTTCATATTTGCTGGTACCGACTTCAAAATTAATAAGATTGAGTAGAGAAATAGTTAAAGTTTTAGCCCAATTTAAAAGGGAAATAATTTAGAAAGTAAGTTTTATTTCATTTTTTTGTGTATTTTTACTTTGGAAGTCGGTTTAATTTTTTGTTTAAAAATAATAATTTCATACTTTTTTGTGATATATTTTGTTAAGTTATTATCAGTGATCGGAATAGGGTGAGTATATTTACCTACGGTTTAACGAACAGAGACGGAAATCGGAGACTTCCTTACGACTAAAAATTTTTTTACCGGTAAATTTACCGGAACTTTGATTATGCAATTTTTTAATAGCTAAATGCTTCAATAAATCTTAATTAATGTTAGAAAAAAAATAACGTATATCAAAAAAATATTTTTTTATTGATAAAAAAAATTGTGTTTGAACATTTCAATATAACATGACTATAATATTATTAATGACTTTCTTATCCTAAAAACATATTTATTTTAAAGTATAAATAAATATAAAGTTTAAATATTACACCTTATTACGGTTTTTTACGGTAACTGCTTTGACGTCTCTTTGACCGAAATTTTTTTCGAAAATTTCGCTTTTAATTGGTATTGATTGTATTTAAAATACAAGGTGTAACAAAAATAAGTGATAATACTTAAGGGTATGTACGTGTTCCTTATAGAGAGTTCACTGTGAAAGTAGCAGCGCTGAATGAGCAATTTTTTTTTTTCACTTTTGTATGGGGAATCTCGCGACGCTGGAGCGCTTTCTCATACAAATCGCAAAAAAATTTTGCTCTTTCAGCGCTGCTGCTTTCACAGTGAACTCTCTATAAGGAACACAAACACACCCTTAAGTATTATCACTTATTATTTAAGTTTTTTGTGAAAATCTAAATACTTTTTTACTGTTTTTGTACATACGAATGGGAGAAGTCACTGATCTCTAAGATACAAGTTGCTGTCTAGTTTAGGGTCAGATAATTCATTTAAATTATGTAAATTATGTTTTTAATAAAGAATTAACGTAAAAATTTATTTAATCGCGTTTACATTTTGTATAAATCCACGGTGTTGATAATTGTGCAGCTACAAACGGAGCTGCAAACCCAATTACAAAAACCGTAAAAAGGTGTAATATTTAAACTTTATATTTATTTATACTTTAAAATAAATATGTGTTTTAGGATAAGAAAGTCATTAATATATTATAGTCATGTAATATTGAAATGTTCAAACAAAAACTTTTTTAACAATAAAAAAAAATTTTTTTTAATATACGTTTTTTTTTATCTAACATTAATTAAGGTTTATTGAAGCATTTAGCTATTAGAAAGTTGCATAATCTAAGTTCCGGTAAATTTACCGGTAAAAAAATTTTTAGTCGTAAGGAAGTCTCCGATTTCCGTCTCTGTTCGTTAAACTGTAGGTAAATATACTCACCCAATTCCGATCACTGGTTATTATTAATACATCTTAAGAACGTCCAAAATAAACGATCGAATGTATAACTGAATACGCGCTAAGTTTTCACTAATTTGTTAATAAGATGATGATGATTACTGTAAAATACAAACTGGCATATGCTTGCAGTTCTTTAAACAATACCGAAATTTTCAAACACATATCTTTAAAGATTGTGGAGTTTTGTTCACTGCTTTAGGATCCAGGTTATACAAAAGATCCAAAAGCACCAAGGTGCAACATCTTATTATTTGGTAGCATATGCTGATGTTACTTCAGTAAAAGTCAAAATCACTACGTGTGTATCGACACACATAATTTATATCGATAAATTTAGAGGAGTTCCCAAAAGCACCAAGGTGCAACATCCTATTTTTTGGTAGCATATGCCTTGTGTTACTTGAGTAAAAGTCAAAATCTCTATATGTACCGATATAAATTTCGAGGAGTTCCCTCGATTCCTCATGGATCGCATCATCAGGTTTCCACTTTAGTGACTAAAGGACCAATTTCGAATTAAACCATTTACAACAAAATATTTTTGCAAATAGGTCCATAAACGGCAGAGTTATGTTCAAAGATCTCCGAGTTAGTGTAAAATACTATGAGAAGAGCCTTTTATATCATAATAATGTGATGATGTATTAAATTACTCTAATAGGGATGTTGCCTAGTGTGGAATTTCACAGTTATACAAATTAAAATTTAAAATTGTTGATTAAAGATACATAAATCTGAAAGAAATAGGTATTTAGAGTGACGGGATTAAAAATATAAGCAAATAAAAATTATTGTCCATCTCTTTCTCGCAAAACGATTCGTGACGTCACAACCGGCTACCGCCATAAATTTTGTTATGAGAAATGTATAGCGGTAGCAGGCTGTGACGTCACAGGCCAATATATCGCTCTCTTTCATATTGTAAATTTCAATGGTTTGTATTTAAGTTATTTTTTCAGATATACAAAAATGGGTAAAAAAAAATTGAAAATCGGTTCATAAACGACGAAGTTATCTGCGAACAAACATAATATTGAATTTTTAGGTCATCTGGAACTGGGTTAAAGTTTTGATCTATAGGTTAGTCAGTGATCAAAATGACGATTTTTGGACGTTAATATCTAAATAACCGTTTGGGCTCCAAATGATTCGTGTAATATTACACACGGTGCCGCTCGCCAGTTCTGTTACTTGAACTTGGCTTGACACACTACCGCGTGTCTAGATTTGTTTTTTATATACAATTTGTCGAGTAAATTAGACTATTGCACAATATATAATTTTATTGCACACAATATTGTATAAACAACGAATGGATATCTTCGATTTTTATAGGAAAATCAATTTAAAACGACTCATATCGACTTTGCGAAAATTATCAAGACCACGTAGTTCTTTGATTCTTCCTAGATGTCGCTTTTACGTTTATAGTTAACTAAACTATTATCTAAAACATGTAGATGGTAGGTTATGCTGGTTCGTATGCCATTTCTATTTCATTAATACCTATTTGTTTTATAAATACATTTTGACGAGTAAGTTTATTGCACAATACGCAATTTTATTTTTTGACCACGTAGTTCTTTGAGGGCTTCATAGATGTCGCATTTTCGCCCATACGTACATTGCAGTTCATAAAATGACCAATAGATGTCAGAAAATCATGAATCGAAAGCCAGTTTACTTTTAAACTGACATGGCTAGGTTAAATGTTCCAACTAAATTACATGGCCTTTTTTTTCCCCAACTCCTTATACATTATACTAACTGTATATCAATATTTCAAAGCGCCTCAAACATGTATTTTTGGCATTAAAAATGTACTTTTCAAAAATTTGTAACTTGGCTAAGTTCCGCTTCTGACCAGCCAGGTCTGCATTCTCGTGTTGAGGTACAATAGGAGAGGTACAGGACAAGGTTTCATCGTGCCTCAAATACCTACTCTAAATTTCTCAGTAGCTCTTGGGCTATAACGGTCAATAAGAAAATTAAAAAATGTCGTACGTTTTAATGTATGGGATCTGTAGGTCTATAGTTTTATTCGTCCATGGTAGGTACATATTTATTAAAAAAAAACCTTTTAAATTTCAATCGTCCATTCGTCCATCTTGCTCGGAGGTTGCCTAGCTACTAAATATATTTTTGTAGCGCCGCTGCAGTTGCAGTGCGACTTACCAAAACGTGTCGCGCAGTTCCGCTGAAGTTCAGTTCCGCCTAGTGCGTCCGGACCTTTACTGGAAATTTGTATGTGATTTGTAGAGCGCCATCTAGTTGCGTGTACAACTAGGTCAAATCACATACAAATACCTAGTAAACGCCAACCGCACTCACGATGGAATCACACTTAGCACTCTGATCATAAAGTACACTATAATAAGATATAACACGTTTTTATTATACGTAGCATTTACAAGACAACATTTTAACATAAATTATTTTACCACAAGTAAATAGAGGTTTATAGTATGTATAACAATAATAATAATTATACGTAGAGCATTTTATGTACAATAATGTCAGTCATTTAGATAATTGTTTAGTTGATGATTCGGTATAATCTTACTGCTTTAAGTTATCAATAAATATTCAATATTTAAAAAAATACCTATTAAATCTTTAAAATATAACAATTTGTATGAATAACAATAGAGGCAGAAAGTTTTGTATCGGAATGTAGTTTTAAATGACATGTTTTTTTTTGTTTTCAGTTAATTTGGCACAAGTATTCGTGGATGGGTGTGTAGTTATAATTATAAACACTTTTACTTTGCTGCACCTGATAATATTAATAATTAATTTATTACAACGTAATTTATTACTACCCGCTAACTGTGATGCTTAAAATTTAATTTTTGTTTATATTTTATTTTGACTCATACTTAATAAATTTAATTTATAATACATAGTTGTGTTTTTATTTTTTATACCATTGTCTTTTAAATATTATTTAAAAAGTGTTAATCAGTAAGTAATGTATTAAGTAGGTATCTTTCAGATAATATTTTCGTTCCAATTTCCAAAATTTTATAAGTGCAAGTCGTGGATACAAATTTAATATGTAAAAGAATCAGTCAGTACGTGCAAAAGAAACAGAGATTTTAATTGTTAATTAGTTCAAAAAAAACCTTAAACGTTATAACTGTTTGTAAGGGGGAGGCGAACGTAAGGCCGCTGCGTCAAATTTCTTGTGGAGCGGCGCGACTTGCGCAGGCGGACGCCATAGTCACCGCTTGTCAGAGTTCTAAGTGTGAGTTTTTCTTTTCGCATTCGATCTTGAGCGCGTTTGGCGTTTACTAGGAATTTGTATCTGATTGAACCTAGTTGTAAACGTGACAACTAGGCGCTGTACAAATCACGTACAATTCATAAATGCCATACGCGCTCACGACCGAATGCGAAAAGAAAAACTCACACTTAGCACTCGTAAATGCATTCCTGTCATGCGGTGACTATGACGTCCGTCTGCGCGCGTCGCCGGTGCTGTCGCTGCCGCGCCGCTCACCGCGAAATTCGAGGCATCGAGCGTATAATAGGCTAGATGATTAGTTTTTTTTAATAAACGAAAAGTACTCTAAAATGTAATTTCTCAGAAGAAATTATTGTATATTATTTAAGTCAATATTTTGTGTACAGAATTTCGCAAGTCTCGTGAAAACGATCCATACAAAAGTCGTCCGAGATATGACGTCACGCTATCCTTATGTTGCATGAAATAGTTGTTCATACTTGCTGTATGGTTGATACATAATATAGGAGAAAATATTGAAATCTTAACATATGTGTCTTATTACAAACCTACACAAAATTTTATATTTTTTACATTTGTTTTACATGTATTGCTATATAATATAGTTTAAACTTTGTATTTAAGATGTGGTCATCTACATACTCTATGAAATGCTTTCTAACCAACGCATTTTAATTTTCTACTTAAATTGTGAAACTATATTTAGTGCTTGCCTGATTTGATCTACGTATTCATAAATATTATATTTATATTGTAAGATAAATCTGATTGTGTGCCCTAATTTTCTTAGTCTCGTAAGTCTACGAATGCCATATTCCATAATACTATCCTTTTTCTTTGCTAACATTTACCCCACTTTACCTAGTGCTTACACTCTATACTAATTAAACACAACCACACCCTTTGACGCGTAACTTAATCTTCTATCTTTATCACTCCTTTTGCTGTCATAGATAAGACAAAGATGTATAACATTTCAGACCAAAAGCCGCTTCGATCACGGAGTCGGCCGTTTCCACGGGGTCTCTCCAAATCCTTCCTGATGTGAGCCCCACGAAGCCTTTACGAAGAAAGGTTTGTGATTTCATATTAGTTTAAATATTTCTTGCCTACTAAAGAGCTATAAAGCGAAATCTAGCTTCTATCGAAACAAACTAACCTCAGATTTTCTTTGATTTACATCCCCAATATATTTTATACATAGCTAACAAAAAGGTTAAAGAATTTGACTTGGACAAATAAAGTCGACATAAAATCAGTTGACGTACCTTATATGAACTGTATTTGGGCCGATTTACACTGAAACGGCAGCGGAGCGCCCAGCAGCATAACTGTCATATAATTTTAAACTTTATCGCGCTCCGCTGCCGTTTCGGTGTGAATCGGCCCTTAGTCTCAGTCCCACACTCGTATTCAAACGAGATATGGAGTGTAGAAGAAAGGAGGACTATATCTCTGAGGCAGAAAAGCTAAAAAGAGATGGAGTGAAGTTATTTGAAAGTTAGTTATTGTGGCGTATATATTTGTGGCGCCATTTTTAAATGATTCCACATGCTACTATAGCGTCACCTTAAATTGCTCCCTTTTAACTTTTTAACGGACGAATGTCATGGGGTACTCATCCCAACTTACCTGTCCGGTAGTTGTGGTATAGTATACGGGTACGCGACCCCGGCTTCCCTAGCTATTACTGTCCTATCCCTTGCCCTCCTGGGCGGTAATATCCTACATTTCCTATTTCCCACTCTAACTTACCAATCTTCCTTTCCACACCACCTATCCTTCCCTTTCCCTATTCCTACCCTCTCTACCAATCCGTGGAAACGCAATGGATAATCATAAAAATAATTTAATTATCCAAAATGGCGGCGATGTGGTTCACCACCCATCACGTCTCGTTTCTCGCGGAGGTGAAAAGCGGACCATGGAGAGCCGCTTCGCTACGTTGAATGTAAGAGGAGGAATGGATGGTAAGGATGAAAGACGAAGCAAAACGAGTATGTAAGGATCGTAGCAAGTGGCAAAAAGTGGTCTCTGCCTACCCCTTTACGGGAAAAAGGCGTGATTATATTACGTATGTATGTATGTATGTAACGGACGCTTTTTAATACAATTCTTTTTCCTACACTCCATAAAATGAGAGTACTAGGCTCGCATGTGTCACAGGAGGTGGCTCCCGGCGGCGCGCTGTCTTTACTTGGCGTGCGCGGGCTGCGCGACGAGCCGCTGCACCGCTCCGCCCACTGCATACCCAACCCGCACCCAGCTCGCATCGCGCTCAACCCTACACTGCAGGTCAGTGGAACGTTAATTGTTAGGCAGAACAGCTAGATCAATCTTCATGTTTTTGAAACGAAAGTTCCTTGTGGGACGTTTCGGAAGGGTAAGGTGTAGTCGGCAAAAAACGTCCGTAACGTAAAAAAATATTTAGAACTTGAAATTAATATTTTATAATTAGTAACTTCGTTCCTATCTGGTGTCCCGTTTTTTTATTTTTCAGACAACATAGGCGATTGATTGTCCTCATTGTATTTCTGTGTGAAAGAAGGAAATTTTTAAACGATCAATCATGCGATTGTATGTTTAAAAATTCTCGAGATTTATCAGTAGGAAAAAAGAAAAAATCTCTGTTAAAAAAGGAGCTAAGCCCAGTTGCCCAATTAAAAAGTAAATCGAACCATAGACTTATTTAACAATTAGAATAAAATACTCCTTCACAATATATTCAAGGCATATTATAATACATATAATAATCTAATTATATTTGTACAGGAGCTATCAGGCAGTGTGAGTGCGGGCGGGTCGGAGCCGGATTTGAACGCGGTGCCGTCGGCCGCGCCCTCCATCGACGCCAGCGCCACATCCAGCGAGGACGACAAGCCGAAGGATAAGAGCGGTAATTACACAGTTGAGGCAAAAAGTGTCTCCAGCACCACTTTTGACATTTTTGACTTTTGCAGTTTGGTGAAAACAAGATGGCTTAACTTTTTATTGTATGAAGATTTGTTCTGTCAAATGTGCGTCATAGTCTATCTTGAGTTTTGAAAATTTTGTTACACATACATAGTATAATGTAAATCTCTGTTTCTTTATGTGTCAAGGAGTTTTGACGAGAGTCGAACTAAATATTCTTCAGCAAAAATACAAATAATTTATCTTCTCAAGATGAAAGAGGTTGGAGATGAGTATCTACCGTCTCTTTTCATCTTGAGTATTGCGCATGTGTTCGAGCAGGACGGTCGCGAGCGCGCGCGGCGCTGGTGAAGCGTGTGCGGTCCGTGGCGGTGTTCTCGCTGGGGCTGCGGCGCGCGCGGGAGGCGGCCGCCGAGCGACCCACCAATCCCGCGCCTACGCCCGACAGACACGTCTCGCCCGTAAGTGTGCGTGCGTGTTTGTGCGAAAGTGCGTGCATTCGTGCATTCGTGGATGTGTATGTACTACCGAACAAGTTCCCGCTCGACCAGGCATAAGATAAAAATCGCTCAACAGCGCCGTTGAATAGTGGACTCGCAAACATACTCACTTCCTTTGCGTTTAAATATTTTGAGGCGTCCTAGTGCAATGGTGAATGTTTAGAGACTAGTCGAGCGGGAACTTTGTCGGTGGTACGTTCGTGTGTGGTTAATTTTAAAGTGACGATTTTTACTATTGCCCCTATTCATTGTTTCTTAAATAACATTTAAATTCTGAATATTTCAGGGTCCACCAGCACCCATGCTCGGCGGCGAACTGTCGTTGATACCGATAGAACAACTGATACAGGTGGACGACGTCAAGCCCAGATTGACTTAAATGTTAGGTTTCTATGTAACATTACCTTATATTATTATTATTGTAAATTGTGACTCTACACTATCGACGTGAAGCTCCGTGAACATATTATTGTGTGAACGTGTGTGTAACGTACATGAAGTTTTTACTCGTAACTCGTTGCATTAATTTTGTATTGTGATGACTTAATAATGCCGTGAATTTACGGCGATAGGATAGAGTCGCCAAAAACTCAATTTCCTTAAATAATACTCTACAGTGTAATATTCCAATATCATAATATCATTTTGCAGTTGTTAAAACACTTTTTATACGTATGTATAAAGACCATGTTATACATGGGCGCAGAAAGGCCCAACGGATAAGATCTACAATGTATGTACTATTGTAGTGCTTTTTTAGCGTAGATGTTTAATACGCATAAACTTGCGTGAAAAGGCAGATGTTTAATTTTGTTTTTTTTTTTAACAGACTTAATAAGTGCTGTTAATTTTTTCTATTCGCATTCTATCGTGAGCGCGTTTGCCGTTTACTAGGAATTTGTATGTGATTTGTACAGCGCCACCTAGTTGTAAACGCGAGAAACAGTGCGAGTCACATACAAATTCCTAGTGAATGCCAAAAGCGCTCACGAATGCGAATAGAAAAACTCACACTTAGCACGTTATGATTAACGTTAAAGTAAGCTTTACAACGCAGCCTTATAATTTAGCATTCCTTAAGCTTAGTGTGATAAGTAAAAGCAATACAGTATTTGTGTGAAACATACCACTTTTAGTTGGTATCGCCGATCATAATTTCTATTTCGAAATACAACACATAATTTTTAATATTAAATGTTATTAAAACACATAATATAGGTACATTTTAAATTCATATTGCAAAATCACATAGCATAGAGCTTCCATTTTGTGAACAAGGACTGATTTTGTGGTTCAAACCTGTTAGATTTATTTTTATAACATCACATACACATCCATTTTTCATTTGAAATGCAAAGTCATTTGTGCTTCCGTTTATGAAAAGCGGTTAAGTACAGACTCTAACGTAATAAATCGTGCTATCTCTTTCGCTCGATCGAGTAAAAATCATAAGTTAGGCTAGGACTATATTGTCCGGAATCCGGAAGGCGCGGAAAAACTCAGAGTATTGAAAACAAAACTGGACTCATTTTAAAAGAGTTGAAAATCGAACACATGGGTGTTGGGGATTGTCAGATTTAACGTTGACATTTGATTTGACACTCGTGTGTTCGTTATACAGCTTCATTGTATCCATAGAGAATAAAGTGAAAGGAGCAACATCTCTCTAAGTCAGAAAAGCTAAATAGTGTCCGACGAAAGTAATTAAATAATAGTTCCAAAACTGGCCATTATGGCGCTAGAGTCGTAACAGGGTATGATATGAAGTTAGGAATAAGAGATGGAGTGAAGTTAATCCAGTTAATCATGAATATTCTACTTACTAGCGTTGTCTAATATATTTTTATGAATATAACCGAAGAAGATGCTAAGATTTAATTATCAGTTTAAATTTTGCCGCTTTACACCCCGTTGCGCCTATAGCGCCCCCTATTTAACGCTTTTTACGGACACTTTTTCATGTATGGAGATGGTACTCCTTATCTCTTCTACATGATTGTATCGGTGCAGGGTTCTATTTTCAGTGATGTGAATTTTCCCCGGCCTTACGGATTCCGGACAGCATAGTCCCGGCCTTATAGAGTGAAAGGAATCGTGCGTGAAAAAGAGACAGGAAATACGAGACAAACTACTGGACTAAAAGTCGATGCGTTTTATTAAATTGAACTTGGCCTATTCAAAGATATAAGCAGTTAATGGTGCCACAAGACGTAAACGATGAGAATTGTTTTACAATTCTGGGGTCAGAAACAACAAGTCAAGGCTATTATTTAGTACAAAGAAGTAAGAATCCATGTTGAAACGTTTTGTCATATAAATGTTGTTTAAATGTAGTTTTAAACATTTTTAAAAATTTTGTACGAATATTTGAATGTTGTTAAATGTTTGTTTCTTATGCAATTGTTGTATCGCAATAATCGGCTTTCATTGTAAGCAATCGACTGACAATAATATGTGTGTCGGAATATACTCGCGTTTAGGTCGTACACTAAAAATACTCCATAGTGCCGTTGCACACGTCCCGGGTAGTCGGTCGCGAAGTGTATGACCATGTACGATAGCTTTCACACGTACCGGCATAATTATTCGGCCGGTCCGGCACCGGGTGCTCGCCGGGTACTAGCCGCCGGGTCCACCACTGTGCGTCCGATCGCCGGGTATCGATTAGCCGGCGGCCAGATTCGCATTGGTGTAGCACGCCTTCATATGCACCGGCCGGACCGGACCGATACCGGACAGTCGGCACAGACTACCCGCCAACCGGTACGTGTGCAACGGCACATATTGTATTAACTCTTTACAAGCTAAATATATGGTTGTATGGCCTAGCCGAGCTGCGTGTGCTAGGTTCGGTTCACATTAGATAGAAAAATTATCTATTCTGCTATTAATTATAATAGAAGATTACCAACATTGAACCATGTTCATTATAATACTGTGGCAATTAATTTCAGGTTAAGGACCCCGTATATATCAATTACCGTTCGATTTCTGTCTAATATGAAACGACCCATTAGGGGCCGTGCAATTATCACGTGATGTTTTTAACAACTTTTTAGACCCCTCCCCTCCCCCTGGTGATACGTGGTGAGGTTTTATCTACCCCCCCTCCCCCACCTAAGCTCACGTGTATTTTTTTTACATAGTAAGCAGGTCATGTTTGAAGAAAAACTTTAGCTTAAAAAACCGTTTAATCGAATAATTTAAGCAATTAAAAACTATACGAGTCATTTGTCTTGTAAGTATTTAAACAACACTACGAATCTACAACCGATAATAATTTCGGTATGCATAGACTAGATTCGAAAATTAATACACGTGATGTCTCCTTATACCCCCTCCTCCCCTTGGTGATACTTGGTGATTTTTTTTCGGACCCCCCCTCCCCCTTTAGGCATCGCGTGATTAATGGACGATCCCTTATAAAATAATGTTAAATATTGTGTCCTTCGATATAACTTTACAAACATAGTTCAACTTATCTTGCAAATTCTTAACGCCAGTGCACACCGACACGCGAACCGGTGCGGCATTTTTAAGGTACCGATTCAAAATTGAACTTAATTCACTTAAATTCTCCGCACAAGAAATGAAAAAATGTGTATTTTGTTTGGCAAGAGCGGCGCCGTGCTACGCTAAGGTGTATCTTATTGTATGATGAAAATTATAGATGAGATGTTATAGACGAGGCATGCCGAGACAAAAAGTGTCCTGCGAACCGGTGGGTCGCGCCCTTTGGGTCGAGTTTGTTTTAAGGGGTTCGCAGTTTGGTACAAAATATTTGTTTTTCGAACGAATCGTTTTTATCGAACGTCGAAAAAAATATTCGAACGTTCGAACCAGTGAAGGCTAATACAACGTATAGCTGGTAAAAATAGCGCCCTATGTTATATATATTATTATTATTTTATAGTGACGGGGTTGCATGACTTTTTACATAATTTTTGGCTTTTACGTAGGTCGCGACATAAAAATAGTTGAGAGACGATGCCTTAATTATTGTAGGGTAGTTATGGTGTTGTTCGGAGCATGTAAGTTTGACATATTATTTTGTTATCTTGACATTTGCTTTCCGCAGTTTAATCAGTCCGCTTAATTGATAAAATCTTTTGAAATCAAGATGGCATACCTACATTTTTCTAAAATGAACATTTTTTTCTGCTAAATGTACGTCATGTGTCCATATTTAGTTTTGAAATCATTAACGGCCCGTTTCAATTACCTATTTAACTATAACTATTTGTTAGAAACATCAAATTTGTATCGCGAAAAACCGGCAAATGATTGAATGACGACGTTTTTAACAAATAGTTATAGATAGGTTATTGAAACGGGTCGCAAGTGAAAGTTCAATTTTTAATCTCTATCTTAAAAATGCCGTGCCGATCGTCTTTGTGTAAACCGACGCTTATGCTTAAAAGGCTTTCAATATGTGTCTCTAAAACGTATTTATAAAGCAATGACCACTATATATTCGTACTTAAAATTATCCTAAGATCCTTATAATAAGTTATTATACCGAAAAGTTCTATATAGAAGTTTGGCGAGAACAAATCGCAGGTATATTGCAAAATAACATACCTAATGGTATATAAACTTTCAAATACATTACTTAATAGTACGGATATAGAGCGGACATTAAGCGTTTTTTATTTAGCTACTCCAAAGAAGATTTTCTTTCAATTATGTATCAAGCTCAAACGAAAAAGGTCAATTACAAAGTTTTCATGTTATTTTTCGATGTTGTTCATATTTTTGTGACAGTATTTAAGAATTTAGATCTAGTCATTGTTATAGTTTAGCGGTCTCATAACTGATATTCTAAAAGTGCAATAAAATGTGACGTTCCCAATATTTGTACCTACTACCTAGTACCTATCTATTCTATTAATTATTGCCTGTTATTTACTATAGGGTCAAGTCGAACTGACACAAACCAAACCCTTTTAAGTACCTGTTTTTTTTTAATGTAATTTCAACAATAATTTACAAACATTCAGGACTTTGCCGCTATCTTGACTGCTGTTTAAAAGGAAGTGATTTTTTTTTTTTTTTTTTATAAAAATTTTATGTTAGTTCGACATGACATTGTGAATACAGCCTTACCGTTTTTAAGATCTATACTCATGTATTTGCAGTGAAGTAATCGATTTATTGATATTATTGTAATCGTTTAGATTTAGTTGATGTATTATCTGCTGTATCTCTAGTGGTCTAATGTGTCTCTAGTGGTCTTTAATAACTCTTTGCACTGTCTACATTTTCTTTATTTTATGTATGATATGAATTTACTAATAGTTATTTATTAATATTAGATAAATTACTGGTGACAAATTGGAACTGTTATTGACGTTGAAATTTGTTTAAAACTTTAGTTATATTCAAATTAATATATAGAGACTATAAAAAATATGGCAAACTTTAGCCTCTCTATTATATTATTCAAGAAAATGTGCACAGTGTTACATTATATAGTTGCAAAACAGCTTAGCTAGCGGGGGTTGTGTAACCTTGTTTTGAGCTTTATATGCCTTATTTAACTGTAGCAAGGAGCCATCCACATATTACGTCACACATAATTTTGACTTTTTGAACCCCCACCCCCCTATGTCACGCTATTTAGTATCCCTGTCCCTGTACCTAACATGCACTGTCACATTTAGTATGACCCTCCCTCCCCCATGCGCTTTGACGTAATATGTGGATGGACCCCAAAGGTGTAGACTCTGAGCAGAAGTAAACGTGGCCTTACTATCTGTCTCTGTCACTCACACGATGGTAACTTATTATAGCTATCTCTTTTGACAAAGGCCGAAAAGTTGGCCGTTTTCATTATAATCTGTCTCTTGCACTCACAGTTCACACGATGATGTATTATATCGTTGTCTCATTCGGACGATGGCCAAGTTTTCCTCTGCTTAGCGACTACACGAAATCTTCTATAAAGCAGCTATTTGTTTCGGTCTATCGAATTTGACGTCCAATAGAGCAGAGATAGTTATATTTTAGAAATCTTTAGTGCGTATGTAAACAGTATTAGATACTATAATTAGCGAAATGTTGTGATCATTCTTAGCGTTTTTAACAGTTTTTGACAGATGACAGTTGCGTCTGGAACAGGGGTGAATACAGTTACGAACGATCATAGTGGCGCTAAAGAAACAGAATGTGAATGAAAATAACGAAATTTTTGTTCTGACCGTGCTAGTGGAACGCCCTAATAATGTCAGATAGGGTAAGATGGTATATGGGGGAGGAGGACCAGCGAGTTACGTAAATCTAGTTCCTACGTAAATCTAGTTCCTCTTGCCCTGTCTGACTTTAAAATATGCGCATTTTTTCACTTGCTCATAACACTTTTCTAAGCTTTTTGACTAACCGCAACGCTGCACTCTATTACTGAGGGAAAATACCCATACTTCGCGATCTTCGTTTAGGGAGGGGCTTGGTCATCGAGGGGAAGTGGGTTTTAATTATCACGTAGACCGTAGTCAATATCGGCCAATCAAAAGGCTGTGAGTAGGGCGCTTTCATTATTAGCAAGGTTATGAAGTAGCAGCGTTGCCAGATGTACGAGAAATCTCGTACCTTTACGAGATTTAGCAGTCTCAGTACGAGAAACGAGAAAAAAAATCTCGTACCCTTTTTTACGAGATTTTAACAATGTTGCTAATACAAACCAAAAACATTTAAAGAAAAGAATATACCTAATATGTCCATGCCACAAACTCGACTAAGAACATCGCTAGATTCATTACCACTAAATGTATCTTTAGTCGTTGACCGGGGAATACCCGCTAGATGTATGACACTAATATTTTGTTTTATTTTTTAAAGATTTTGGTAAAATTATCAAAAAAATATTAACCACCTAGAGCAGTGGTCCCCAACCTTTTTTTTACGCGGGCCACAAACCCGTTGTACTCCTGGTGTCGCGGGCCGCAACCAAAATTTTTTAGGGGCAAAAAAATATGTTGTTTTAAAGAGATTTTTGATTTTGGGCCAGCTCTATGTACACCACATAGGTAAATAGGAAAAATATAAAGGAATTTCATAAAAATACAAAAAAAGTAATTTGAAGAAGGGTGCGTGCGTACAAAAATGATTATTTGAAGAGTTTTTTAATGCGATAACCCTATTTTAGGGCGGCCATGACAGTTGTTTTGACTTGACTTTTGACGTAGTTGATAGTTTTAGGAAGAGACATCTTCTTGAGTGTCATAGGTACGTCTTTCTTTGTGAAAAGTCATGTCATTGTCAAAATGATATTCTTTGGTTAATTCCGATCTAATCCGCCATGTTTTATTTTACGTTGTGTTGCTCTCCTTGACGAATTTATTTTAAATTTTAAATGTTTTTTTTTTAGTTTTTAATTTGGCGGTCCCAAACTTAAGGAATATTGCTACCCCCAGGCTAGCTAGTTATGTACTATAGTGTAAATTAAGTTCTGAGATTTTAAAAATGTATACTTTTACGAGATTTTGTATTGAAAGTTCGAGATATTTGGCAGCCCTAGTACGAAAAAAAAAATTCGGCATCTGGCAACCCTGTGAAGTAGATACTACGTTGAGGGGGAAGAAGGGGCATATATTACGGATCACGGAATATTAAACAGGTTATAAATTCAGTGTTATAAATTCCGTGCTACTGATAGTCACGGGTCACCGATGGGGGAAAGGGGGCTAAAATTAGTAAAAAAGTGGTCACTTAGTATGGTTACTTTCCCTAATTATACCTAAGTGTAAATTTGCAATACTGTTAAAGAAATAATGCATTTTGCACCGGTACTGTTTATATAAGAAATAAAGACTTTATATTTGTTATGTTATCTGAACAAAAGTATATTTATTTGCGAGATCGAGTAATATATGATTATTGCTCCAATATAATGTATGAATGTTTAATACCGTTATATTTTTTTTGATTAAATGTTTTATGTATCACTGTTAATGTAAGCAATACGTTTGAAAGTACAAAATTCGTGTTATGTGCTATAAAAGTAAAAAACATTTTGCCTGTACCAAGGTAGGTACATGGTATTCTCTGTCTGTCATTGCAAATGTTTTCCATTCAGCTAAGCTTTAAATGTACTGAGTAAAACCTTTTCAGATTTCTTTCTTTCTTATTGTCTTTTCTTTCTTACTCGCTTTTGATTGCGGCCAAAGCATTGCATCATTGTGGCTAGTATTGTGTAAGCATTTAGCGCGTTTAAATGTGATCATGTAAAGAAAATGTTATAAATTAGGTTTCCTCCACATCCTACAGGAATAATAGATACTGTTATTATTACTCGATCATGTTCTGTATAGTGATATTAGTTGAAAGCTTTGTTGTACCTATGCGATTTAGCAAATCGGATATTCGTTGTTATGTAATTATTTTTATACGAAGTATTGAAAAATGTTGCATTTTGAGTAGAATAAAGTAATTATGTTTGCAATATGAAATTGTTTTTTATTTTTAGGGTAGCTAGGTGATAAATAAAGTTTTTGAAAATGTATTTACTGTAATGATTTTAAACCTTTATATTATACATAAATTCCTGTAAAATTTTAGAGCTTAGTAATAAATAATAATACATTTAAATACCAAAATAATTAGAATATATTTTATATTGAAATGTTCTTCTAGCTTGTTCCTTTAAATTATTCTTTTGCACTCTGATCGTAAAAAATAAATAATCATACATATTCTGTGACTGATGTCAGTCCTGTCGTCAGATCATTGCGTCAGATTGACATTTGACAGCTTAGCGTAAATAAAATGGCGGGGTGCTAGGCCAGTAAGATCTGCACTAAAAAGTAATTAATTGTTGGTTATCTACAAAAATAACATAACAAATATTATTGTTTAGCAGTATAAAGATCTATGAAATCTAATTGAACAGGTTGTACTTTTATAGTACTAATAAATATATAGAAAAATATATAATATTTTGTTTGACTACAAAAGACGCGGTTAAAAATATTGAATAACACTTTAATATTTATGTGATAATAACATGTAATAGCTTTTGTAAATAATAAAGTATGAAGTGCTACAAAAATTCTAGCTATTCCACATCAAAAACAGTTGGTGGAGAATTGAAAGTGTTGTAAATAATGCTCTTGTAAATATACACCACAACAATGGGAGAAACCGAAGAATTCAACACCTTAGCGTTCGAAAAGAAGCTAATGCAGCTAAAAGATACTCAAGAAAGTATACAGGCACTATCGTCATGGTGTTTGAAGCAAAAAAGCCACCACAAGAAGATAGTTTCTAGTTGGTTGAATGTGTTGAAGAGAGTGAAGGTGGAACAGAGACTTACTTTATTTTATTTAGCTAATGATGTGATACAGTATAGCAAGAGGAAAGGTTATGAATTTGTTGATAGTTGGGGTCTTAATTTGCAAAAGGCAACTCCTCTAGTCAGGTAAGTGTTAATAATGATGTTTTTAGGTTATGATATGAGACTCTTGGGTGTTTGACTTAATAATAGGTAAACGACGAATTATCTGCAGTATATTATTAAAAGTAAACGATAAATATTGCTATGAATATAATTTACTTGCAGAGATGAAAAGGTTCGACCGAAGATCTTGCGTATCTTTAAAATATGGGAACAGAGGGCAGTTTATGATGAAGAGTTTCTGTCAGATCTCACTGGGCTACTCAGTGCTGGAGCCACAAAGAAGACTGATGATGATCCTTTGGATTTTCAGGTAGGTACTTAACCCTTAACCACTGACGTGTAATTTTCTAACCCTAACACTGACGTATGTATGACATATGTCATTGGTTTAAGTGCTCTGTAATACTTGGTTTCTTTGATAATTGTATACTTGTTTTATGTTAGACATGTTAAGATATCTTTAATGAATAGAATAATAATCAAAACTGTTACATTTAATATTTATTTATTAAAATCATAACTATTCATGAAAAATAATACACCTATCGAAATGAATTAGCCTTATTTTCAATAAATTACAAAAAAAAAAATAGAATATTAAAAGCTCCTGATTTAATTTATTTTTATATGTTATTAGCTTCATTTCAGTCAAAATATTTGCATTTTTATTAAAAATGTCCTATCTAAGGAGTTTTTCACAGCAACCACTGAAACATAATTTTCCATACAAATTGTATGAAAATTGTGGAGAAGAGTTACTTTAGTTAGTTAATAGAATCAGGCGTTACTTTGCGGAAATCCATAACATAAATTTAATAAATATTGTTATTTTTAGCAGTCTTCTGCCAAATAATACCCACAACCTGCAAGCAAATGTGTGAGTGCACGCATAAGCACACCACACAAGATCGTGCAAATCTTGCTGACATTGTTGCTTGTGTGGTGGTGGTGTTTGTACGATCTTGCATCTGAGTGCACGCACGAGCAGTGTGGGAGGAGGGAGGTGCGTTACGCATGCTTATGCGTGCACTCACACATTTGCTTGCAGGTTGTGGGTATTATTTGGCGGAAGATCGCTAAAAATAACAATATTTATTAAATTTATTTAAGAGTTACTTTTTCCATGACTAAATTATAATTCACATTTCTCCACAAATCATAAATAGTCTGAAGGTAAATAATTGTACATTATAAAGAAGTGGTCGTGTTAATTTTTGATATTCTAACAATAATGACCAATTGCAATAAGGCAACAAAAGTTACACTAACACTGACGATATGTACCACATACGTCACACTATTAGAATAACTAATATATATTATACAGAAAAACAATTCCGCAAATGAAAATTAATAATCAAAATATTTTGAGGTGACGTATGAGATACATACGTCAGGGGTTAAAATAATTAGTTTCTTTGGCAAAAATATTCAGTTCTACAAGTTGATACATTAAATTCACACTCAAACTCAAATTTTTTTAATGTGATATGGTGGAGCCATGCTTCAGCTTAAATGGGTCTGCTCAATACGGAAAACCTGGCACAAAATAAGTCTTGCTTTGTTTTTTGACAAGTGTGTGAGGTCACCAGAAGCCCAAGGGAGGTTGGAGATTTTAAGTATCAGGAACAAGTGCACAATACCAGATGAGACAAGACCTCTAACTCCTCTGGTGTTGCAAGTGTCCACGGGCGGCTGTAATGGCTCACCATTAGGTGATCCATCTGCTATTTCCTGGTCCATTTCATTAAAAAAAACTACTAAGTAATGACCAAGTTATTTGACCACATCTGTGGCATAGTGGTCAAGCCTCGGTGAAATGAAATGAAGATCAAAACAATTTCTATGTTCCTGTCATAGAATTTTAAATAATTAATGAAAATTGTGTATAATATTAAAAACATTAATATATATGTAATATGTGTATTGTATAAATTAAAGATTACACCTACTGAAGTTATACTTTTGTTACAGCCGCAACAGCTAGTAAATAAAATTAAGCAATGCAAAGTGTTAGAAGGTGATACTGAAGTAAAACTGAAGAGTTTACTGGAACAAGACCTGGAGTTGTCAGATGCTGATGAACTATGTTCACATTTGAAAGGTAAATATTTAATTTATTACTAATCATAAATACAGAACGTACCAGTGGCAAAGGCTGGTTCTTCATCAAAATTTATTCCTTTACTCTCATAATCCAGTGGAACAGATAACCAACACGACTGACGAGAGATCAGGTGCAGGTCTGACTTTACTTCCTCATCCGACGCATGGATCATATTTTTTTGTTAGACAATCAGGTGGTCAGCCTGCATTGTGAAGCGAACATACTTTAGCAATATCCTGCAAAAAATACTGACAAGCAGCGAGCAAATATTTGAGTGCATGCATAAGCATAATTATGTGACAAGGCAGGCCACAAAAGAAACAGAGGTAGACAATTTAAAAGATGGACAGATGAAATAGAGGAGATGGTAGGAGTGACCAAGGCCTGGACTAGATTGGTGTATGATAGATAGGAATGGAGGAGGCCTTTGCAGAAAGGCACACAGATTTAGGGAACATATAAAGAAAAAACCATCACTATAAAAAATAAAAAAGCATATGTAGAGTACCCTCCTCCCTTTCCACACTTCTTATGAGCGGGAAGGAAGGTAAGTGCTTTGTGCATGCTTATGCATGCACTCCAACATTTGCTCGCACATTGTGAGTATTTTTCGCGGGATATTGCTAGATATAATATTAATTAAATTGTATGCAATGGATTTCAACAAAGTAACACCTGAATCACTACTAATTATTTCTTATCTCTTGGTCTGACTGTTTTACAGATAGAAGTATCAAACACGATGTAATAAAAGAGTTAAATGAAGGAATATCATGTGTAGAGAAGTACACACAAGCACTACAAAGGGAAATTGTGGCCCGAGAAACACTTTTAGCGTTATTGAATTCAGCCAACCAGTACTATTCAACGCAACGCGGGGAGGTTAAAGTTGTTGCCTATGTATGTACAACATTCTTCTTTTATTCTAATTTTTGTTGTGTGTGTTTATTTAAAACTAGATGTTGCCCGCGACTTCGTGCGCGCAAAACAAAATCTCGAGGGACCCGTACATTTTGCCGTGATAAAAAGTAGCCTATGTCCTTCCCCGTGATCTCTACATCTCTGCCAAATTTTATTAAAATTGGTCCAGTAGTTTCGGAGCCTATTCAATGCAAACAAACAAACTTTTCCTCTTTATTATATTAGTATAAATAACCACTTGAAGAATCATCAGCGATTTTTGTAAAAATGTAGATATGTCTTTTGTTTTCTAGAGACTTAACTATTAGAAGTAATATGTTGTGTAATATGTACTTTATATTTAACCTCTCTATAGAGGCAAACTAAGTATTGTTTTTGACAGGCCTACAAGAACTTTGGTTCGAGAGTGCGAACATTGAAGCGGAAACTGGATGAACTATTACCAACTTTACCATCTTCAGCACCATCACCTCCTCAGAGAGATGAGGATGTTCCGTCTCCGGGGCCTGACGAGGACTTGGAACTACCAGGCACTGAGAATGACAATAATGATGGTATTGTAATATTTTATTTTTTGTCCTACATTATTTCATTCTGACTGAGAGTTGCCTCTAGTTTTGCTCGCATTTTCTTGGTATGAAGTTTGGACACTGTTTCACCAAAACGAAAAGGGACTATGTAAAACATAACATACAAATCTGCATGCCTGGTTAAAGCACTATTGAGTCAGTCGTACCTTTTTCTTAAAAATGATATGTTATAAATAAAAACGTTTATTTTCAGTATCATATGATATAGACCAGACATTCAGTACGTCAATATCAGCAGATGGATCTCTATACAACCTGGGTCTTTCGTCTTTTCTCACATCTGACAACCCTCTAGCAATATTCAATGAGAGCATAGACCTGGATCCTACTATTGGTATGTTGTTTAATCTTTTGGAAGGCTTATTGTAAGAATTATTACTTGTGAACAATTTGTGTGCCTTAGGCTGCTAATCCAATCAGACACTAATGGATGTAATCAGACAGTGCTACTAATATTACTAGTTTTTGCCCGCAGCTTCGCCCGCGTAAATACAGTATCCCACGGGAATATTTTATTTTTTCAGGTGTAAAATAGCCTATGTGTTAATCCAGAGCTTAAACTACTACCATACCAAATTTCATCAAATTCCGTTTATTAGTTTTTGCGTGAAAGAGTAACAAACATTTATCCATCCATCCTCAAAAACTTTAAAGGCGCGGCGTCGTTTATGGCACGGGCATCGCAGACCCGTTCTCGAAATCAGCGGGCAGATCACGCGCGGGTGTTGTGTTCGTGGTTGTGTCGTCTAGTTATTTGTTTTTATTTGCAAAAAAAAAAGAAGTGAGTTCCTCTAAAGGGCAAGGAAAATAAAATGCAAGTTTTATCGATATTACGAATTACACAATAATAGATATTACGAATTACACAATAATAGTGTTTTTTCAGTCACTATCCAAATTTTTAGGAATGAATATACTCTTCAATATAAGCAACTTTTCCTATGGGGTCAACTTTCCTACTTGAAAAATAAAATCAGCTGTTTCATACAAAAGGGCTTCGGCATAGATAGCATTTTGTATGAAACAGCTCAATTTATTTTTCAAGTTGGAAAGTTGCTCCCATAGGAAAAGTTGCTTATATTCAAGAGTATATTCACTCCTCAAAGTTTGGATAGTGATTGAAAAAATACCCTGTATAAAATACAAAAATAAATTACACAACACGGCAATGCAGACGCGCGAACGGTCACCGCTCGACTGGAGCTCGCCGCTCGTTGCCCGGGCACGCACCGATCCCGCACCGCGAATTTCGAGAACCGGTCCATAGATTATACAGATATATACAATACGGCCGATGTATCTTGGCGAGTCTGAACTTCGTGCAGAAGGTTGCGCATTAGCTGTTTCTAAGTGTTTTCGTATTTATTTTATTTGTATTAATTGGTCAACTGTATTAGGGAAATTTTATTAGTACATAGGTATATAAAAATAATACAATAACAGTTTTCTTTACGAGTTGTACATGCGCTAAAGTTCGCAGAGCCTATGTTCAGACCCGTCAAGATACAGCGGCCGTAGTGTACTAGTATAGATGCGCAACTCTAAAATTGAAACTGAGTCTTGCAAAAGTTTCGGAATGTCGTTTTTAGATGGCGTTGTACCGTTTTAGTTACTATCAAACCCACTAGATGGAAGTAGTACCGCCTGATAATTTTTATTAAACTGAATTATGAAGAGAAATTAAGTTTTATCGAAAGTCGTAGACACAACAACGACCAAGTTTCTCTTTAATGGGATATGGTTACTGCATAGTAAAATGTTCGCGAGCCCTTATACATACGCCTTGTGTTTTCGATATCGCGATGTAGAAGTCGCTTAGTGGCATCTGTTGTGACTATCCGAAAACTTTCAAACTTTTAGTACCGGATAGTCATTTTTAGATGTCTCTGTTCTCTGTTAATTTGTGCATGTATGAGAGTTTCACCCCCCTGAACCGGTCCATAAGATTACATGTATATGATCCCACCGCGCCCGCGCCGCAAACGCGCCGCCCCGCTAAACGCAGAGTCAAGGCAGAGGCCTAAGATTTGTAACACTAGTAGGATATGCAGCCTCCCTAGCCCAATACGTGCCGTCTGCCCCATATGGAAATTAGGGAAGATGCGATGGCGTGCGCCACGTCGCGTCCACTACTTTGGAACTAGGGTGGTTTTTCTTGTTACACTTCGGCTTATTAGTTTTCCTTCTGTCTGATTGCACCTTCTTAATCAGTTAGGGTCATACAAAGAATTGTTTTAACACTTACGACTTTTCAGAGGGCAATATAGAGGTGATAAGCACAAGGGTGGGCAAACAGGACATAATAGATTGTATGTTGAAAGAGGTTGTGACCATTGATAGTACATCACCCGGTAACACTTCAGGTATGGGAGCTTCCCTAGTGCCTGCAGCTGAAACCTGTTTTATTTTTGCCCGCTATCATAATATCTAACTTAAAAAAAGTTCAACTATTACTTTTATAATCGATTGCTATTATAACAATCCTGTAGACGTTTGCTTGTTGTCTAAAAATTTTAATACACAAATGTAACAGTGTATTTCAATGTTTTATTCTTTACTAAGCGTCCCTAGTGCCTGCAGCTGAAACCTGTTTTATTTTTGCCCGCTATCACATCAAAAGGCCAACTATTACTTTTATAATCGATTGCTATTATAACAATCCTGTAGACGTTTGCTTGTTGTCTAGAAATTTTAATACACAAATGTATCAGTGACCAGTGTATTTCAATGTTTTATTCTTTACTAAGTTCATTATGTTCTTGGTTTTCAATCGTATAAATAATTGACTAACTTTATTGGCCGCATAGCCTGAATATCATTTCGACTGAATATAAGATAATGAATTAATACTTTTTTTGCTTTTTAATTGTCACATTTTATTTAAAAGCTAAAGGCAATAAATCAAAAACCGATCATGATATATTTTTTATCAAAGTTTTGCCCACATATTTATTTATATGCACGTCCTTATTTTTATTCTTCTCATTAGTACCGCCATACGGCACTTTATTTTCTTGCATGTATGATTTAACACTGCTAAAAAAAAGACTGGCTAAACTACATTGATACTTGCAGTCGGCAGCGTGGTGTCGGCGAGCCTGTCGCAGAAGTCTCAAGACGCGCTGCCCGGCCTAGACCTGCTCACGCCCGACAGCACAGGGAACCCCCCGCCACCGATATCCTTCTACGGGACCATGAATTCGCTGAATGGTAATATTTTCGTTACTTAAAAAAATTAAACTAAATAACTGACTTGCTAATTTACCTGTTTATAGTGTTATTAAACCACATTAATTTAAAAAATAGACGTAAAATATTTGTTCTACTTATTTTTTTAACTGGTAATTATGGTATTCGTAAATTATAAGGTTTGGTAAAATCAATTACGAAAACTTTAGGCAAAAAAAAAAATTGAAACTCGTGGAAAAAAAAATATACAAATTAATTATTATCTAAATGCAATAGATTTAATTTCTTGCAATATAATTAAATTTTGTGTAATTTTTTTTCCACGAGTTTCAAATAATTTTTTTTGCGTAGGCAAACGTACGTACACAAGCAGTAAATCACGTCCCCAAAGTTTCCGTAATTGATTTTACCAAACCTTATATTTTAAGTAGGTAGTATCATCATAACTTAAGAGAGTTACATTTTAAAAGGTACGACTAGAGATGCTGTAGTTAACTTAACCTTATATCACTAACATCCCCTTTGCTGGATATCGGGTCGAAGTAGTACTGTGGAAAAAGCGCTCGCATCGACATGCCAGATCGCACTGTCAGCCCCGCGCAATAGGCAATCGGACTATTTTTTTTTATTGCATAAATGAATAGTACTCTTAAATATGAGTCACTTCTCAGAAGAAACCGTATATCAAAAGTAAATATTTTTAAAGGTACAGCGATTTGTATAAAAAATTTCGCGAGCTTCCTAAAAACGCTCCATACTAAAGTCGATCTACAAATGACGTCACTTGTAGGGTATATGAAGTAGTTTAAGAAGTATATGGCCGCCGGAATATATTTGTAAATATCTCCCATATTTGTGTGTTTAAGTTCATACGTTACGGTATAAGTTTAAGTTTAGTTTTTGTATATGATGTGAGTAAACTAATGATGTAGGTTTTGTTTACCAATTTCTAAGTTTTTGTGGAAATGTCTTTGTTAATTGCTAAACTGTATTTTGTATTATTAAATTTGAATAATAAATAATAAAAAAAATAATAAAAAAAAAGATTTTTTTTGGTACTTTTTAAATGTATTTAATTAATAAACTACATATACAATAATATATTTTTTTACATTTACCAAGTAGTAACTAGTAATGCCTCAATATTTCTGAATATATTAACGAAACTACATATTTCAGATGTTGTCCGATCCCCTATTACACATTCGTTACGGAGCAAGCATTTGGTACGGCGCGTGATGTTTCTCGCGGTCTTAACTTTCCGTGTGGGTGCTACTGACATATTGACGTTTTCAGAGGAGGCGGAGGTGTACGTGCCCCCCGTGCCGGCGCCGGTGCCGGTGCCGAGCCCGTGGGCCGCCGCACCTGTCGACCCGCACGCCACGTGGATACCGCCCCCGGTACGGATTACACGTGTTACTTATTATTAGTGATGTGCCGGATCGTTAAAAATGTATATCCGCGGATACGGATCTGAATACGGATATTTGGTGTCAAGATCCGCGGATACGGATACGGATCTTAACTTTCTTACTCAGTCGGTGTCGGTGCGCGCGACCTTCACACATGTTTCGACTTGCATTGCACGGTGGTTTTGTTTTGTTTATAGTTTTGTGTGACACTGGACAGCATAGATAACGCTTGTTTGGAATTGGTACATGAGTTTTAAAAAAAATACTAAAAAGAAGTTTAGTAGTGTAATTTGGAATTATTTTGTTTTAGTAAATTATGAATGTGCAAAGTGTAAAATTTGTGATGGAAAGTATTCCCGTAAGGGTAAAAGCATACATACATACATACATATTATAATCACGCCTTTTTCCCGTAAAGGGGTAGGCAGAGACCACTTTTTGCCACTTGCTACGATCCTAACATACTCGTTTCGCTTCGTTCACTTTCATTCTTACCATCCATTCCTCCTCTTACATTCAACGTAGCGAAGCGGCTCTCCATGGTCCGCTTTTCACCTCCGCGAGAAACGAGACGTGATGGGTGGTGAACCGCATCGCCGCCATTTTGGATAATTAAATTATTCTTATGATTATCCATTGCGTTTCCACGGATTGGTGGAGAGGGTAGGAATAGGGAAAGGGAAGGATAGGTGGTGTGGAAAGGAAGATTGGTAAGTTAGAGTGGGAAATAGGAAATGTAGGATATTACCGCCCAGGAGGGCAAGGGATAGGACAGTAATAGCTAGGGAAGCCGGGGTCGCATACCCGTAAGTATACCACAACTACCGGACAGGTAAGTTGGGATGAGTATCCCATGACACAAAAAAGCACAACTCTTTAAAAATAATTTACAAAGAAGACATCCTCAAGAATATTATTTGTATTGAATTTAATAGTTTTTATTGCTAGTCGATACCTTAATCAGTAATCACTGATTTAAATAATTCATCTATAATTTTAATATTAATAAGGTAAATAGATCCGTAAAAGATCCGCCAAATAGTAACGGATACGGACACGGATACGGATCTTTCTTCTGCCTCGGATATCCGCGGATACGGATACGGATACGGATATCCGGCACATCACTACTTATTATATGTAATTAGTAGTGAATAGTTCAAGTAATATGTGTGGGCAAAAACGACTATGTGTGGGCGATGTTATAATACGTGACCCACACATAGCGCCGCGTACGCGTATTCGGCCGCGTCACAGCCGCACAAATTAATTACAAGCACACGCATACATAACTCCGTGCGCAATATGAGCCGAACTATCCAAAATCGAGGGATATTTTATAAGTTACCTGTAACATTAATTCAAGTAATAATAATTCAATTACTCTACTGACTAAGTCAAGGGTGACGCCACAATTTTGGGATAAAATTCGCTGTATCGAGATTGTTGTGTTTTTTTAACGGGCAAATTAATCAGAAGATTGTAGGAGGAGTAGGAAGTATTCCAGTTTCCCTCCCCAAGCAAAGCGGTTATTGTGTTATGAAAAACTATGTATACAAGTATGTACATTACGATTGTTATACCGTTATTAACTCGTTACGCCTCATCTTATGGTTTTTTGATACAGATGACGTTAATGACCCTTCATCTTATGGTTATTTTGCCACAGACGAACGCGCGCAACGTGTTCGCCGAGCCGCCCGCGTCGCCGCCGCCCGGACAGCGCGCGCCGCTCGCGCCGACGCCGCTCAGGCCGGACCGAGCTAAGGTATTCATTTAGTATAACCTGTGGCGTCTTACCGATTTATATATTATCCCCCTTACTAATAAACGCTGTATAAGCTTTGAATAGTTATACAGTGTTTTGTTCACGTCACACAAGTAACATGAATTCAAAACTTATACAATGTTTATTTGTAAGGGTGTTAATATTAGCCGCTATATATTATAACTAGCTGGTGCCCGCAACTTCGTTTTCGTGGTAATAGTAAATAGACACAAACCCCTTTTACCCGACTACGTTAAGCCAAAAGGAAGGATAATGATTTTGGCTGTATATGTATGTTGCTGACATTGGAAGGTATTTAGTATCAAAATAAAGAGCTTGATGAGACCATTCCAAAAATATACAACACATAATATAGTAAATGGTCAAACATGAGTCTGACTCTGGAAAAAATCATTCATACCCCTGTTCATCTCTTTAGGGGTTGAATATCGAGAAGTCATGAAACATGTTCTTAATTAATTTCTTTTAGGACAACATTTACAAAGTTCTAAGCCAAAACGCTCATTTATAATTTTTCCCATATAAAGTTTAGTTCCCCCCTAAATTTCCAATTTTAGAATGTTTTTAATTAGAGTTTTATTTTTAATTTAATCATGCGAAAGAGCAATATTACGGAATTTAAAACAGATCTGACCACAAACAAAAAAAGTTAGATGCAAATGGTAACACCCTTTTTACCCTTTTTGGAGGTGAATTTTGCAAAACCCCTTCTTAATGGACCTATACGTCACAAAAGAAAGCCACGGTCCAAATATTACGTTTCTAGCTTCAGTAATTTTGGCTCGGCGCTGATGACTCAGTCAGGCGTTGTTACTTAATATAATAGATACCGTACGCTCATTCAGGGTAACTTTGAATCACGAGGGTAACTTTGACAGTTTGTTCACAAAATTCTTTTCTATTGTTTTATGTGGGAAACAATTGGCGCTTAAAATTGAATAACAATTCGTGTACGTAACATACTTCGTAAACGAAATCTAAAAAAAAGCAGCTGTCAAAAGAAGATAATATCAAAAACTTTTGTTTTTAACCGCGCGCAACATAATGGGTAAAAATCAGTGCAAAACTTTAAAAAAAAATCTCGTTAACTTTGCTGCTATCAAGGTATATAAAAACATCATGCAATGTAATAACTTTATGGTTTTTTTGACTTGTCTATGACCCCACTACATCAATATTTGATAAAAACATATACTAATGTTATCCTGAAGCTGTAAAATAATTAAAAGTTAGTTTGTGTCAAAGTTACCCAAGTTAGGTGGTAACTTTGACACACGACAAAATTGCCAGTTTTTAATATAATTAGTCATTTTTAAAGACGTTATAAAACTTTATAGCATGAAAACCAACCTGAGAGCACAGATTAACTAAACTCTTTTGACTAATTCTTAACATTAAGTAAAAGTTTGTTTAAAAAATATGTCGATGATGATTCAAAGTTACCCTGATTGACTGTACTAGAATTATTAACTTGATTCTTCCGCGAGTCGCTTCGCGTAGCAATGAATTGATACGATAGTGACAATTTTGCACAAAGCACAATTATAGAGCTTTAAGCCTTCGTTCCCGCGAACGTTTTTGAGTGGTTGCGACAGAAAAAACAGCACTGTAAATAGAATTCTCCGTTATAGATTAATAGAGCTGAAAATCGAAGTGTCAGGTGTCAAATTTGATTACTTCATACGACTGACGCGACCACTTAAAACGCTCGTGGGAACGTAGTCTATTAATACTACTTTCATGCCCCCTGTGACATTTTCATTGCAAAAAGTAATTTTTATAGATATTTATTGCCATACAAATAAATCTCTTTTTGTATGGAAACAAATAAATGTGGAATTTGCCGTGACTTGTCTATTAGCGACTGACGAGGCGTCGATTAATATTTTTGATAGGAAAATACTTGTGTTGAATTTGTGGTAAAGGGGAAAATTGACACCTCTATGCCCCCCTAAGGAGGCGTGTCTCACTGGTTGAATACTCCTGAACGTCAATTCTCGTATTTAAAGTAGACTTCATTTTACTTTGTTTGGATTGAAAGTGAAGCGACATGTTATCATGAACGGATTTTATGACGTTTCGACTAATCAAAGCGCGTTTCACGTTAGTTTAACGTTCATAAAAACACCGTTTGAGAGTTTTAGCGCATCGGGACTTGATTGTAATTTTATTAATGCAGGTTTTATTTAGCAAGAATTGCCCCTTTGGTTTACAGCAGTGGCGAAAGATGCTTCTCCTTCATAGGGAAGCCGGAGCCTATATAAATAGGTAGGGATTTCTATGAAGGTTTGCAAAAGGAAAGTGACAAGGGAAGCAGATAGGAATGGAGTTATAGGAACCCTACGCCACTGGTTTACAGTGTGTTACTTGTAGATCTATAAGCGGTGTAATAGTGAAGTTTTACGTAGTGAAAAGACCTATCTTACATTAACAGGAGGCGCCGCCGGCTGACGTCGACCAGCGCGGCCTGCTGCCGCCCCCGCCGCCGCCGCCGCCCATACTACCGCTGCTCGGTCGTGAGTTCACTTCACATTCTTCTTGCATTAGGGATGTATCTGTTGTTTTTGATGATGTAAAACTATTGTATTTCCCCGAAAATACCCGAACAATGCAAAAAGATGTACAGTACTTAATCGGTTGCTAAATTCAAATGTTACAGGACTGAAAAAAACGTATATTTTTATTTGGTATAATTGAAATAGCGAGGCCCCAAATACCGCAGTTTTGTCGGTGATTCTAACTTCTAAGGGCCTGTTTCACAGTATCCGAATAAGTGTCGAATAGCTTATTTTGAAGTTTAGTCGCAGCTTATTTTTATGTCAAGCAACAGAGACCAAGCTTGCTAACAAGCTAACTAACACTAATTATATATCAGTAGATTGTGAAGCAGGCCATCAATAAGATACACCAAAACTAAGTAAGTAATAACTTATAAATTAGTCAATTGCTACTTTAACTATCGTCTGTAATCAATTATTATTTATTTTTAACACTAATTTTTAGGGGCCGTTGCCCAGCAGTGGGACACTAGCGGTTGTTATTAATATTAATGATAATTTTCAGAAACTGAGGACGTAGACCATCGGTTGCTGCCCCCGACGAACGTGCCGCCGCCGGCGAGACATACTGGCCAACAAGGTGCGTGTAATTTGTTTACATGTTACGTCACAAAACATTTGTGCCCAGCCGCCTTTATTATGTCAGGGAATTTGGTCCTTTAGGATTTAGGAGGTAGAGCACACTTATGATTTGTTCGTATTATATTGACATGCAGTCACAAATCACAATACAATTGATAATTAAGTACATACCAAAATTGAATATCATATCGATTATTATCGTTGTAATGCGGACATTTACGTGCGATTTCCTAAGATGGATCTTCACTCCTAGAGGAAAATATTATAATTTATTCCGAGAATATGCCATTGTCGCTGCAAGAGGACTTATTTTGCTTAGTTACTGTAAAATGTGCAAAATAAAATGTTTTCATTGCAGACATAGACCACAGGAACCTAATATCGCTCACACATCAGCCGCAGGTACAACAGACGCACAATAACTTGTCTTTGGATCAGGTATGTGAATTTTTATTAACAAAAAAAAAAATGTGTCTCGGTTACCAAAAGAAAAGGTTAGCGCGTCGGCGCTCAAGCCGGAGGTCGCGGGTTCGAATTTCGCCGAGAAAACTTTTTGCTGTGTTCCTGGGCCATATTCATGGCCATGGCAGGTGTATTAAATATGTGTATAATATAGCAGTAATGTTAAATATGTGTATGGTATAAAAGTGTTAATTATATTACCGTTGTCTGGTACCCGTAACATAAGTTCATTGAGAAAAGAATAAGGTGTGAAAGCCTCCAAAGATTGATAATCGTTTTCTCTCTCTTTAAGTTTTCTCCCTTTCTTATTGAATGTCAAATGACTTTCAATAAATTGGCGTGATTTAGCAGCGCTCAGCAGTGACGCGTCTTACCGATCTAATTATGCGATCCTAAGCATTTTACTCATTTAAGTACATACAGAAGCTTATCGTATATTATTGTGAAGCAAAAACGCTTTACCCCTTTTTACGAAAATTATGCGAACGGAGGAGCACGAAGTTTGGCACAAATAGACAACATTAATAATGGCGGTAGTGAAATATCTGCGAAACGTTAGTACACTGCAGTTTTTGTTGCAAAGAAAAGTCATTGTAAAACTCATACTGCGAACGCAGATGTCGTTTCAGAATGTCATCCCATCGTGTGCGGCGATTGGCTAGCCACACACACGCAATATTATTGACACAATAAATTTGTCAATACTAGTCAACACATACAGACGTACAATAATAACAGCAAAATGGCTTGCAAATATGCAATAGTATTGTCAATCTGAGCGTTGTGTCAATAATATTGTGTGTGTACGGCTAGCCATTGGGATGATAACTCCTGTGCTGACAGAACGCGTGTGGACACCATTCGATGTGAAACACGTCTGCGTCTATGTAACGTCTATTTCGCAGTTTCTTGCGAAACTTATACCGACAAGGACGCCACCATTTAATATGCCATTCAATCAAATCGTTTATTTGCCACAATATTGTATAAATAGTGTTACAATCATCATAATATCATAAATTTAAGTTAAAATGCGAAAAATAAATTAAGTTAAAATACATAATAATATGTTGTAGGAGGCTTATGTTAATATTATTGTACTAGAATATTCATAGCATCACTTACGATCGTCAATAAATTAATTATTATTTACTATATTGTTTCAATAGAATTCATAATTTATCTTGGATAGCTTATGATAGAGAGAGAAATAACATATTATGCGAAACTCTGCCATACTATGTAATTTTCGCTAAAACATACGAGCCCGTAGGCTGTGTACTAAGGGCGTAAATCTTATTTATCTGCGTTTATAAAAACGGCCCTAATATTTTTTCTGCACGTTTCAGGACTACCGCGTGTCGCCGCTGGCGCCCACGGATATTGTGGAGAGCGTCGACATGGATCTGTCCGACGACGACGAACGTAAGGAGTTTACTTTCTCTATTATATAAGACTAGCTGTTGCCCGCGGCTCCGCCTGCGTTAATATAGTATCCCCGGGAATACTGTATTTTTTGTGATAAAAAGTAGCCTGTTTTAATCCAGAGCCTAAACTACTACCATACCAAATTTCATCAAAATCTGTTCAGTAGTCTTTGCGTGAAAGAGGAACAAACATGTATCCATCCTCACAAACTTTCACATTTATAAAATTAGTAGGATTTATAATATATTTAGTAGGATGAATTATTTCTTCGGTTCGTTACAAAATTATAACTCTGTGGGCCTAGCAGGAACATTTGGGGGCAAACGTAACGTTATCTAATGAGAATTGTATGAAAATCTGTCAAAATCATGAAAGTAACCAGGCCACCTGAATGAAGGAAATACGCATTTTTCTTACTCAAAATGGCCATAAATAAATTGCTGACAACGTTGATATGATTAACTAATATTTTATTCTCAACTTTCAGAAGGTATGTATCAGGAGAGCAACCGGCGCAACAGTTTCAACAACAACAAGGTGCTGGTCGGCGGAGACGAAATCAATAACATGAACAATGCAAGTTCCACGAAGAACAGACACGACGGGTCGCATACCGCTCCGGCGCAGATGTCCGCCCTTCCCCCGCGGTTCCCCCCGGCCCATGGCCCCCCGGTCACGCCGCAGACGGCCCAGAGTCTGCCTCCGCTCCTCGTGCCGCCCGCCACGTCGCTACCACGCATGGCCTCCACTGCGCCACGCATGGCGTCGACCATGCCGCCTGCAGGGACGAAAAATGCGCCCGCATTTCCGCTCGACATGCCTCCGCCGCCCGATATGCATAATGCCCTGCGTGACATGCAAAACGATCCGCGTGACATGCATAACGCTCCGCGTGACATGCATAACGCTCCGCGTGACATGCATAACGCTCCACGTGACATGCATAACGCGCGTGACATGCATAGTGCGCCACGTGATATGCGTAATGATGTGCATAATGCTCCGCCCCGAGGACCGCATAACGAGGACGCCCCGCCCCGCGGGCCGCACAACACCCATCTCCCTCCGCCGTCGATGCTTCAGGGTGGGCCTATAGCCCGCGGGCAGGGCCCGCCAGGCCCGAGGCCCCGGTCGGCCCCTATAATTCCTCCCCTCGCCAATCCCTTCGACAACATGCCGCCCAATCTCAAGTTCAACATGCCGAACTTCCAAGACAGACCGCCGAATTACGACGACTATGACGAAAACGAGGAGTACGATAAGTACGAGGATCCGAGGAATCGTGGGGACAGGAGGGAGCGGGAGCCCTCCCCGGAGTATCCGGAGTACGAGGAGGAGTGGTCCCAGCAGGGCCCCAGGCCAATGAACCCCCGGTTCCCCCGCAACTGGAGCCCCCGGACTAATTTCCGGCCAAACTTCAGCCCGCAGTTCAGGCCCCGCGGCGGTCCTAGGACCCCCAATCGCTGGGGCGGGCCACGGGGCCAGAGGCAATTTTGGTGATAGCACAGTGTTAGTGAAACAGTTTAGTTACTAGTTATAGCTATACAATATGTATGGACAGAAGAAATGCAAGTGACAGTTTATAACTCAAACGTTTTGCCCAGTGTATATTATAATTTCACTATATTAGACCTACTTTCAAATTATAATGCTACTGTTAACAGATAAAATTATGTTTTTTTTTCTCTTTTAGATGTGTACATTAAGCAAAGATTTTTATTGAGTGTATTGTTACAGTATCTCTCAGATTATTTTATTATATCGCACTGAAATGTATTTTAAATATAAGACCTATAGTTTGAACTCAAAGCTATGTTCAGTTAGTATATTACGTTATCTATGCAGCGTTTCCCTTTCGCATTCTGCCCTCTAACATTTTGACTTGTTTCATAGTTTTGTCGCACATTGTATAATTAAATACTAAGTGGAACAATATTGTTTTTATTTGTGAGTGAATAAAGTTTGTGGGCTCCGCTTTATCTATAATGTTGTAGTTGTATTGCCAGTAGTTTTAATGATTGTTTACCCGCAATTAAGTGACAAACGAGCCTATAAAATGTAATTCATCTGCCTCAGCAAGTGATACTTTACTAGTCAGACACAAGTAATTCGTAAATACTCTCGGTATCGTCTCAAATTTTAAATCAATCAAAAGTTCCTCTTTTCCCCTTGTTTATGCTAGATAATTAAATTGCAAGGCTATAATAATCTGAATGATTGACCCAGAAATAGTAATAAACCAAATTGAATACAATTTAACAATAACTATATTACACCATTCCCATAAAATGTAATGATCAAATTAAGGTGTCATTGTATTTTCTTTAATGCGCGGTAATTATGCGGCATGTGGCGCTCCTCGAGCGTGTCAGCGACGCTCACATCTGACGGCCGAAGATGTAGTGGGCGGAGGGATAAGATACGCGCCGCATGTGCGCTGCACACACGCCCGAGGAACGTGCACGCCTAATGTGGGGTCAGCCGAAATTGGAAGCATTATAGCCACCCATATTGAGCTTTGTTTACATTTAGATCACATTGAAACGGAACGGAGTAAACGATTAATTTTCATAGGCAAAGAACACAAGGCCGCGTTCATGCGTTTTCATGCGAATCCTTCCGGCTTGGGACCTCGCTACAGAAATGTTTAGCGTATCTCTATAACACCACGAAGATCGTTGTAGTGACAGTGTTATTTATAACATAGTTGCTGCAGAATAATACTTGCTCTTGCTTATTCAAAGTTTCGCTATGGGCATGTTGACTAAAAATATTTTTCGTCTATTTAATGTAACACAATATTATGAGAATAAAAAGTCTAAAACCTATTTTTAGGCAACATTACTTCTAATTTTTAATAGCGTCAACTTAAATAACTTTTGTTTTTAGTTTAATGTATCTCATATCTATTCAAGAATAGGCTAGATGACAATTTTTTTTATATTGCTAAATGAATAGTAGGCTAAATATGAGTAACTTCTCAGAAGTAAACAGTATATCAAAAGTCAATAATTTCAAAGGTACAGCGATTTGTATATAAAATTTCGCAAGTCTCGTGAAAACGCTCCACATTAAAGTCGTACCTAGCTGTGACGTCACGCCTAGGTTAAATTGGAAGAAGAATAAGACCGCAGGAACATATTTGTAAATATCTCTGATATTTGTGCGGTTACGTTCATACTTACCATAATTAATGTTTTTGTATATGATGTAAGTAAACTAATGATGTAGGTTTGGTTACTAATTAAGCAAAAAAGAATTAAACTTTTTTGTACTTTTTAGATGTAGGTATGCATAGTTACTTAACTACACATAAAATATTATTATTTTTTACATTTACCAAGTAGTAATGCCTCAATATATCTGAGTATATTAATGGGACTAAATAGTTTAGATGTAGTCATCGTCCCTATTTTAAAATTTAATTTGTAAAAATGTGATATTCCACACCAGGGAACAATAATTATTGTGTCCTAATTGTGTGGTAATAATTACTTTAACTTAAAATTGAATCTGGTTAATTATAGGTATTTTCTGTAGTGTGGTCCCAGCGTTAGTAACAACCATCCTCCTTGCTGCAGCTTAAACCACTTATAGTTCCACGAGCACTAACATAGGTACATCTAAATTTTCAACAAAACAACACCTTGTTTGCCAACATGCTGAAGCCACCAGATGCTGCCTGTATTGTCGGTGTCAACATGTTGGCCCAAAAGGCACTTACTAGTTCTAGTTAGTACTCGCCAATGGTGGTGCAACCAATGAAATATATAATTATTATAAATTATAACCAGCCTTCGGCCAAAGATTACTAAATAGTTACTACGTAACTACGGTATCAGCTTGGAGCAAGGTCCCTAAGTGTAGAAACCCCTTATCCTATCATATGAAAATCAAAATTAATAAAGTTTTATTTCCATTTGGGTTACAAAGTAACGCTTAAAGAATTGTCCCTACTTGATGCCTACCACCGGCGAGAAGAACCGGCGTAAGAAACTCGCACGGGGCTATCTTTTAGCAAAAAGATGGAAAATTGTTCTTTAAAAAAAAATTAAGATGTTTACAATAAAAACTTAGTCTATATTATAATATTGACAAAAGTCAGATACATGTAGTACATAGAAGCAGCCTTGCAGGTGGCCATCCTATTCTCAAGAATGTGCGATCGTCAATAAAATCCTTGACCTTATAATAGGCTTTTGCACACAAACGTTCTTTAACTACTTTTTAAATTTATTAATGGAAAGATTTATATTATAATTCTGAATTCTGATGCCTCCGTGGCCTAGAGGCTTAGAGATTGGATCTCGACACCGGAGGTCCTTCGATCCCCGCGTTGGAACAACAAAATATTGTTTCCAAGTTTGGTTAGGACAATGCTGGCTGAACACCTGATTGACTGACAAGAAAGATGATCCATGCGTCGGACGGGCATGTAAAAAGTCGGACCTGCGCCTGATCTCTCGCCAGTCGTGTCGGTCATCCGTCTTACTGGGTTACGAGAGTAAAGGAAGAGAGAGTGATCTTGTGTATTGCGCACACACTTATAGCATTTATTCAGTACAAAGTATTGCATCTAAGATTTTACATTATTTTTTTTTAAGAAAAGTACGGTAGCGCGGTCTCTGTACCTATCTGTGTGCCTCTTATCATATGCCTCCATCAACTGCTTTCAATCTCCCGTTTGATATGCTATGCCTGGTCCATGTTTTGCCAGCTACTTCGACTATTTCGTCTTCCCATCTTCTCAGGGGTCTACCCTTTTTCCTTTTCTCCCTTCTGGAGAGACACCGCTTCTGCGCACACACTTGGACACTATAAAACAACTCCTGCGTAGCTGGTCTGGTTTAAATGAAACCGTTAAACACCATCAAAATCGGTGTGGGGAGCTATTGTTAAGTATTATAATTTCGATATTTATTTACTTTAATTTTAAATACTATACATACCTTATTATTTATTATACCTACTATTATTATTTAATATACCTACCTAAGTGAAAATAATTAGTGAAAATAATTTCGAGTCACTGACGAAAAGAGTTGCCATTTACTCGTAGTTAGCATATATTAAAGTGCCTACATACAAAGTGGCTATTATAATACATTCAGTGAATTTACATACGGATAAAAAACTAGCGGTTACCAAAGGTTACGCCATAACAATATCAAACCTATGCGGCAGAATAAGCCGAGCGAATAAGTATCAAGTAGGTACCTTTTACTTCTGAGTTTCTGAAATCATAGATAGTAACCTCTTATCACATTTCTAGTAGCTTGTAAATTTCAACTATACATTGGCTTTCTCCGTTCCTCCTGGATTTTCCCCTCTCTACTGGCTGTTGCACACAGATAGGCCCTTGACCACTAGGACACCTTAGTGCACACACAACAACTACATGCACTATGGTGTCACCAAAGGCGATTATTAGGTGTGAAACTGGATATTAACTATGAAATTAGTCAAAATGTTTAAGATTCAGAACTGTAGGGTCAGCTCCCACTGGAACGAGATGATACGCGATGCGGCGTTGCATTTTTAAAATAGTGATTCAAAATTAAACCTTATTCAGCAGACAACAAGATATACGTTTCATTGCAAGAGCGGTCGCGCTTTGTAGAGTGGTCTAATTTGACATTCGAACTCCTGCAATGAAACGTGTATCTTCTTGCGAAGTAAATAAAGTTAAATTTTGAACTGGTTTCGGTGTGTACTAACCCTTATAGATATTCTTACGAAAGAGTATTTTTAGCTTTTGCAGACGTACATAATATTACAATTTACATTAATTATGTTCTTATTATTTTTCTCATATGAACATTATTATGATTTATGGATGGATGTAAGGTTAAGTTAAGAACTGATAGTTAAAAGAGAATAATGTAAATAGTGGAAGTTATATACTTAATAAAGTGTACATAAGTACTATGTTAAGTGATAGTAAATACTAAATAGTATTAAAAGCTTATTAAAATATTTTATTTAGAAGACTTGAATAATACATTTACTTATATTGTAAAATTTATTACGAATTAATTGGCAAAACGATTTTGAATACGGCTTGTAGTAAACTGTGTTTAAAAAAGTATCTATAAATTGCAGGCCTAGCAGGAACATTTGACAGCGGCGTAAACGTATCGTTATCGAATGAGAATTGTATGAAAATCTGTGAGAATCATGACAGCGCCCATGCAAAGGACTCTGGAAGTCTGGAAATGTGTGAGGCGTGGGCCAGCACTATGTTCACTCCGTGGTCTAGTGGTTAGAGCGTTGGCTCTCGACTCGGAGGTCGTGGGTTCTATTCCCGCATTGGAACAACAAAAAATATTGTTTCCAAGTTCGGTTAGGAAAATGCAGGACACCTGATTGTCTAAGAAGAAAGATGATCTATGCGTCGGATGGGCATGTAAAAAGTCGGACCTGCGCCTGATCTCTCGTCAGTCGTGTCGGTTATCTGTCCCACTGGATTATGAGAGTAAAGAAAGAGAGAGTGCTCTTGTGTACCTACTATTAAAAAATTACTCCTACTAACCTAACTTTTGGCAAAGAAAGACGTATGACGTTCAAGAAGAAGTCTCTCCTAAAACTGTCAACTACGTCACAAGTTATGTCAAAATAACTGCCTCCCTAAAAATAGGGTTCTCGCAATTAAAAACTCTTCAAATAAACATTTTTGTACGCATGTAGGACCCATCATCAAATAATTTTTTTTTGTACTTTTATGAAATTCACATTTCTTTTTCTATTTACCTATGTAGTGTACATAGAGCTGGCTCAAAATCAAATAGGTATCTCCTTTCCATATTTCATTCGATAATGTTACGTTTACGCCGCTGTCAAATCCTACTAGGCCTCCTGTTCCGATCTTATTCAGACCTTGTCCAGAAAGGCGAATTACGCGCGTAAGCCCATGTGCGTAAAACTTCTAGAAATCTAGACAAAATGTCATGCAATCTTGTACGATACGCGCGTTAGTAAAAAAATACGCACGTAGCTTCTGGACGCAATGTATTGGGGCAAGATGGGGGCCTACCTAGTACCTCGACTCGCGCGTCGGACTAACCTGCGTATGATTTCGCGCTTACTGAACATAGTCTTAAATTCTATTTATTTAAACGGTAATAATAAGAATACAATAACGTCCTAAAATGCTACCAATATAATAATACAATGCAACAAGGAAATGCCCATTAATTTGGTCAAATTTTATGTTTTTAACGTTTAGGTTGAATTGGATTTGAACGGTGTATACCTGATAATAATATTATATTATGCGTAATACTTGGGGGTTAAATAGAAACACCTAGTATGCGGTCCCAGAAAGAAAAAAAAAGTCAGGGTCAAGCTCAATAAAATTAAGTAGGTATAATATCTACCATAATAAAGTTTTTACTTTTTGAATTTTGAGACTGTTTTAAAATTATTTTTAGCGTTGCTGTGTTTTTCTTTAGATTTTATTTTTTATTAATTTGTTCCTAATGTTTTGCGGAATGAATGAGTTTAGAATGTAAATAGGGAATTAAAGATTTTTACTAAACATTTTTTTTAGTGCCTGTACCTACCTAATATTTTGTTTTACCTTCTTACTAGTGAAACCTAAGGTAAGCTCGTACCGAAACGAGACGACACTACTTGTACTATTACTTATTCTGTGACGTTAATTATGCACGCGGCCCTGGGTCGTTCCACTTTTCTACCGACAATCTGAGTGATATTTTTATGATAAAAAATAAATAAAATTAAAGTGTATTTCTTTTATAAAATGTATTTGTAAATCATTGTCCAGTTATTAAAGATTTTATTTATTTTTAGTTTTATCGGAATAGTAAGAAAAAATAAACACCTCAGTCACAAAAAAAAAAAAAATAATTATATTAGTTATGTAAAATCAAATTTTTAGTTTTCTTTATCTTTTCTTAACTAGAATACAAGCATTTTTATCTAACTCGATTTATAAGAATTTTTATTACAAAGTGTTAAGGTAACAAACTTTGAAATATTTTGCAAATAATCAACAGTTAGAATCACGCCGATGAAATAAAAAGTGTTCCTGGGCAATGAGTGTGTGTACTATACTAAAATTCTTAAATAAACATAATATATACCTAGGTATAGTATAGTGTGATTCAAATGAGAAAAGGATCAAGTCGGCGCCATATTGTTTCTAATTTAGACTGTTATGATAGTTAAATTTATGTTTAGATAACACTAGTCAACAAGGTTTTTGCCCAGTGATAATGAGTTATAATATCTAGAAGTACGCGGTGACTATGTATCAACCATAGATGTTTTACAACTGGCTTAGTTCGATTTTCGGAGTTATGCTCATTGTGTACTTGTTGTAACGTGTATTGGGTGTTAACGCCGGACATACCCACGAACATGTACTTTCTTGTTCAATAGCTTGTTTGCCAACATGCTGAAGCCACCAGATGCTGACTGTATTGTCGGTGTCAACATGTTGGCCCAAAAGGCACTTACTAGTTCTAGTTAGTACTCGCCAATGGTGGTGCAACCAATGAAATATATAATTATTATAAATTATAACCAGCCTTCGGCCACAGATTACTAAATAGTTACTACGTAACTACGGTATCAGCTTGGAGCAAGGTCCCTTAGTGTAGAAACCCCTTCGACGTTCGTCGCTACTTGTGTGTCCTATCATATGAAAATCAAAATTAATAAAGTTTTATTTCCATTTGGGTTACAAATTAACGCTTAAAGAATTGTCCCTACTTGATGCCTACCACCGGCGAGAAGAACCGGCGTAAGAAACTCGCACGGGGCTATCTTTTAGCAAAAAGATGGAAAATTGTTCTTTAAAAAAAAATTAAGATGTTTACAATAAAAACTTAGTCTATATTATAATATTGACAAAAGTCAGATACATGTAGTACATAGAAGCAGCCTTGCAGGTGGCCATCCTATTCTCAAGAATGTGCGATCGTCAATAAAATCCTTGACCTTATAATAGGCTTTTGCACACAAATGTTCTTTAACTACTTTTTAAATTTATTAATGGAAAGATTTATATTATAATTCTGAATTCTGATGCCTCCGTGGCCTAGAGGCTTAGAGATTGGATCTCGACACCGGAGGTCCTTCGATCCCCGCGTTGGAACAACAAAATATTGTTTCCAAGTTTGGTTAGGACAATGCTGGCTGAACACCTGATTGACTGACAAGAAAGATGATCCATGCGTCGGACGGGCATGTAAAAAGTCGGACCTGCGCCTGATCTCTCGCCAGTCGTGTCGGTCATCCGTCTTACTGGGTTACGAGAGTAAAGGAAGAGAGAGTGATCTTGTGTATTGCGCACACACTTATAGCATTTATTCAGTACAAAGTATTGCATCTAAGATTTTACATTATTTTTTTTTAAGAAAAGTACGGTAGCGCGGTCTCTGTACCTATCTGTGTGCCTCTTATCATATGCCTCCATCAACTGCTTTCAATCTCCCGTTTGATATGCTATGCCTGGTCCATGTTTTGCCAGCTACTTCGACTATTTCGTCTTCCCATCTTCTCAGGGGTCTACCCTTTTTCCTTTTCTCCCTTCTGGAGAGACACCGCTTCTGCGCACACACTTGGACACTATAAAACAACTCCTGCGTAGCTGGTCTGGTTTAAATGAAACCGTTAAACACCATCAAAATCGGTGTGGGGAGCTATTGTTAAGTATTATAATTTCGATATTTATTTACTTTAATTTTAAATACTATACATACCTTATTATTTATTATACCTACTATTATTATTTAATATACCTACCTAAGTGAAAATAATTAGTGAAAATAATTTCGAGTCACTGACGAAAAGAGTTGCCATTTACTCGTAGTTAGCATATATTAAAGTGCCTACATACAAAGTGGCTATTATAATACATTCAGTGAATTTACATACGGATAAAAAACTAGCGGTTACCAAAGGTTACGCCATAATAATATCAAACCTATGCGGCAGAATAAGCCGAGCGAATAAGTATCAAGTAGGTACCTTTTACTTCTGAGTTTCTGAAATCATAGATAGTACCTCTTATCACATTTCTAGTAGCTTGTAAATTTCAACTATACATTGGCTTTCTCCGTTCCTCCTGGATTTTCCCCTCTCTACTGGCTGTTGCACACAGATAGGCCCTTGACCACTAGGACACCATAGTGCATAACTACATGCACTATGGTGTCACCAAAGGCGATTATTAGGTGTGAAACTGGATATTAACTATGAAATTAGTCAAAATGTTTAAGATTCAGAACTGTAGGGTCAGCTCCCACTGGAACGAGATGATACGCGATGCGGCGTTGCATTTTTAAAATAGTGATTCAAAATTAAACCTTATTCAGCAGACAACAAGATATACGTTTCATTGCAAGAGCGGTCGCGCTTTGTAGAGTGGTCTAATTTGACATTCGAACTCCTGCAATGAAACGTGTATCTTCTTGCGAAGTAAATAAAGTTAAATTTTGAACTGGTTTCGGTGTGTACTAACCCTTATAGATATTCTTACGAAAGAGTATTTTTAGCTTTTGCAGACGTACATAATATTACAATTCACATTAATTATGTTCTTATTATTTTTCTCATATGAACATTATTATGATTTATGGATGGATGTAAGGTTAAGTTAAGAACTGATAGTTAAAAGAGAATAATGTAAATAGTGGAAGTTATATACTTAATAAAGTGTACATAAGTACTATGTTAAGTGATAGTAAATACTAAATAGTATTAAAAGCTTATTAAAATATTTTATTTAGAAGACTTGAATAATACATTTACTTATATTGTAAAATTTATTACGAATTAATTGGCAAAACGATTTTGAATACGGCTTGTAGTAAACTGTGTTTAAAAAAGTATCTATAAATTGCAGGCCTAGCAGGAACATTTGACAGCGGCGTAAACGTAACGTTATCGAATGAGAATTGTATGAAAATCTGTGAGAATCATGACAGCGCCCATGCAAAGGACTCTGGAAGTCTGGAAATGTGTGAGGCGTGGGCCAGCACTATGTTCACTCCGTGGTCTAGTGGTTAGAGCGTTGGCTCTCGACTCGGAGGTCGTGGGTTCTATTCCCGCATTGGAACAACAAAAAATATTGTTTCCAAGTTCGGTTAGGAAAATGCAGGACACCTGATTGTCTAAGAAGAAAGATGATCTATGCGTCGGATGGGCATGTAAAAAGTCGGACCTGCGCCTGATCTCTCGTCAGTCGTGTCGGTTATCTGTCCCACTGGATTATGAGAGTAAAGAAAGAGAGAGTGCTCTTGTGTACCTACTATTAAAAAATTACTCCTACTAACCTAACTTTTGGCAAAGAAAGACGTATGACGTTCAAGAAGAAGTCTCTCCTAAAACTGTCAACTACGTCACAAGTTATGTCAAAATAACTGCCTCCCTAAAAATAGGGTTCTCGCAATTAAAAACTCTTCAAATAAACATTTTTGTACGCATGTAGGACCCATCATCAAATAATTTTTTTTTGTACTTTTATGAAATTCACATTTCTTTTTCTATTTACCTATGTAGTGTACATAGAGCTGGCTCAAAATCAAATAGGTATCTCCTTTCCATATTTCATTCGATAATGTTACGTTTACGCCGCTGTCAAATCCTACTAGGCCTCCTGTTCCGATCTTATTCAGACCTTGTCCAGAAAGGCGAATTACGCGCGTAAGCCCATGTGCGTAAAACTTCTAGAAATCTAGACAAAATGTCATGCAATCTTGTACGATACGCGCGTTAGTAAAAAAATACGCACGTAGCTTCTGGACGCAATGTATTGGGGCAAGATGGGGGCCTACCTAGTACCTCGACTCGCGCGTCGGACTAACCTGCGTATGATTTCGCGCTTACTGAACATAGTCTTAAATTCTATTTATTTAAACGGTAATAATAAGAATACAATAACGTCCTAAAATGCTACCAATATAATAATACAATGCAACAAGGAAATGCCCATTAATTTGGTCAAATTTTATGTTTTTAACGTTTAGGTTGAATTGGATTTGAACGGTGTATACCTGATAATAATATTATATTATGCGTAATACTTGGGGGTTAAATAGAAACACCTAGTATGCGGTCCCAGAAAGAAAAAAAAAGTCAGGGTCAAGCTCAATAAAATTAAGTAGGTATAATATCTACCATAATAAATTTTTTACTTTTTGAATTTTGAGACTGTTTTAAAATTATTTTTAGCGTTGCTGTGTTTTTCTTTAGATTTTATTTTTTATTAATTTGTTCCTAATGTTTTGCGGAATGAATGAGTTTAGAATGTAAATAGGGAATTAAAGATTTTTACTAAACATTTTTTTTAGTGCCTGTACCTACCTAATATTTTGTTTTACCTTCTTACTAGTGAAACCTAAGGTAAGCTCGTACCGAAACGAGACGACACTACTTGTACTATTACTTATTCTGTGACGTTAATTATGCACGCGGCCCTGGGTCGTTCCACTTTTCTACCGACAATCTGAGTGATATTTTTATGATAAAAAATAAATAAAATTAAAGTGTATTTCTTTTATAAAATGTATTTGTAAATCATTGTCCAGTTATTAAAGATTTTATTTATTTTTAGTTTTATCGGAATAGTAAGAAAAAATAAACACCTCAGTCACAAAAAAAAAAAAAAAGAATTATATTAGTTATGTAAAATCAAATTTTTAGTTTTCTTTATCTTTTCTTAACTAGAATACAAGCATTTTTATCTAACTCGATTTATAAGAATTTTTATTACAAAGTGTTAAGGTAACAAACTTTGAAATATTTTGCAAATAATCAACAGTTAGAATCCCGCCGATGAAATAAAAAGTGTTCCTGGGCAATGAGTGTGTGTACTATAATAAAATTCTTAAATAAACATAATGTATACCTAGGTATAGTATAGTGTGATTCAAATGAGAAAAGGATCAAGTCGGCGCCATATTGTTTCTAATTTAGACTGTTATGATAGTTAAATTTATGTTTAGATAACACTAGTCAACAAGGTTTTTGCCCAGTGATAATGAGTTATAATATCTAGAAGTACGCGGTGACTATGTATCAACCATAGATGTTTTACAACTGGCTTAGTTCGATTTTCGGAGTTATGCTCATTGTGTACTTGTTGTAACGTGTATTGGGTGTTAACGCCGGACATACCCACGAACATGTACTTTCTTGTTCAATAGCTTTTATCTAACGAGTATGATATACAGAAAAATACTTTCAACAGTAACTTGAATATAGAAGAAAGCAAGGCTTGGAAATCCATGGTACAAGTTTTTTTACTAATTTTCTAGGAATGTGACACCTGAGAACTATAAAACACTTATAAAAGATATGATCCCACCAAAAACATTTTCATGTAAAGTGATGCCAAGACGATACCATATAACTCGCACTGTCAAAAAGCTATTAAATCTCATGTGAAACCAAGCTTCTGACTCTACCAAACTTCTAACTCTACACGCCTTAACTCTACAAGCCTAATTCGACTAACTCTACACTTTAGTCAAATTATGTGGCCTGGCCATTTCGATACATTCGCTTAGGCGTAAGGTGAAAAATTTACGGACTGTTTTTCTGTTATATTATTCCTGTACGAACGAAATGGCCAAGCCACATAATTTGACTAAAGTGTAGAGTTAGTCGAATTAGGCTTGTAGAGTTAAGGCGTGTAGAGTTAGAAGTTTGGTAGAGTCAGAAGCTTGGTTTCACATGAGATCTAATAGCTTTTTGACAGTGCGAGTTATATGGTATCGTCTTGGCATCACTTTACATGAAAATGTTTTTGGTGGGATTTCACTTCTTTTTGAAAGACAATTTTTAGACCTCTAGAGTAAACATTTACATAGGTAAGTCTCTTACAAATTTTCATCCCCTAGTTTAAGTGATTGGAGGATAAAAGTTCCAAGTTTGTTAATTTTTATGTTGGTTATGTGCTAAAACTAGCTTACATACCAAATTTCAGCTTTCTATGACATCCGGAAGTACCCTATAATTTTGTTGATCATCAGTGAGTCAGTGACGAAATCAGGGGTTTTTAGATATCAATAAAATCTAAATTATTAGACTGATATTATCAAAACTTTACATGTTTCATTAGTCTGCTACTGGGAACATATCCTGAAAATTTTGTGTATCTGGTATAATCCAAACCCAAGTTATGAGGGTTCAAAATATCGACGAAACGCTTCGAGAAAAGGTAGTCTGGTAGTGCCCTTGCGCTTCGCTTAGCTCGTCTTGGCGGGGCACTACCGTGCTCCCAGATTGAAGCCTTGCGCGTTATTGGCTGTACAATGTCCCTCAAAATACATATTCTGGGCTCACATTTAAATTTTTTACCTCAATGTATGAGAGACTTTAGGTGATGAACACGGTGAGCGTTTCCACCATGATATAGCAGGAAAGAAAAAGCGTTATCAGGAAAGGAGGAGTCCAGGTACGCTAGCAGAATGTTGTTGGACGTTAAGAAGAGAAGCTGTAGATCTCGATTATAAAAGTAAAAGTACTTCAACTTTACATTTTTTTAATTAAAAAATGTATATTATCATAAGTAGGCTTTTAACTGAGCTGTAAATCTTTATATTGAGATCCACAGAAAACCCGAGCTAACTAAGACATCAAATTATTACCTACCACTGTGAACGTTTTTTGATGTTCTCTTAAAATCAGTTGAATTCCTTTCATGGGTTTGGAAAAGTTGTTTTTTTGTTGACCAGTGTAATTGATTACTATTTAACGTTTTTATTTAAATTCGATGCAAGACTATTAATATTTATATGCACATACATTTTTCTGCAAATCGCACTTTTCAAGTGATATTTGACAGAAAAAGGTAATTGACGTTCCTATTCTCATTTGAAACGCATTATATAAAAGTATTAGAGTATTTCTCAAAATATATGTACGTAACGAAAATGTCATAACGAAATATTGTTACGAAATAGTTCGAAGTAGTAACTAAATAGTAATCAGGCAGAACATAAGGCTTGGTATACAAAAGTGAAATATTATTATTTAATAATTAATAGGTACTTATTACCCGAATGCAAGGGTAAAGGTAAAATGTTTTTCACGCGTATCTATGTATGTGTGTATGTATGTTTGTATGTATGTATGTATGTGTTTGTTTGTTTGTATGTATGTAATGGATAAACTCAAAAATTATTTCACTCACAGAAAACTAGAGTGATAATAAACAAGCTATAATTTACAGGGACGAAGTCATGGGACATAGCTACTTTAGAATAAGACACACAATAAAATATTAATTTTACTTTAATAATTATATTTTTTCGAAATTGGATTTAAAAAAAATAAAATTCGATTAGCAGACATAAATCTTGATCAAGACAACATTGTTACTTTATCTTCTACTTAGGTTTCTCGTGTCTTGTCTTCTTCCTTCTTAGATGAGTCCTGGAAATTAAATTTTTATTAAAACATACAAAACTTTCACATTTATAATAATGTTAGTACGGTCTATTATAAATGCGAACACTACTATACTCGGCGCGGCGAACCTTGATCCCTATGACACTGACAGTTAATTTCACGACATAACATTGTAGTGGAGTCACCATTAAATTAGGATCCTATTGGAGGCGTCTAAAAATGCATTTTATAAATTTTACGTAGCTTTATGCCATTACAATGATATTCCGTTGGAATTTTTAACAATTCTTAACATTTACAAGAAATTATCTCAATCTGAATGTACGTTTACGTCCTGCAAAACTTACGTCGTGTGACATTTGTCGACTAGCGCGGCAAGTATCGATAAAAAAAATGTCGATAATGGAAACGAGTGCACATTTTTTAAATTTTTTTATTATTATTTTTAAACAAAATAATTAAAGGGGGGCTATTCATTTTCATGATAAAATATACACTATATAACAAAAACGTATTTAATGGGTTAAAAAGTACTAGAAAATGACAAGGTTGGAACCATGGGCGTAGCCAGGGGGGGGGGTTTAGGGGGTTCAAACCCCCCCCGAAATGGGCCGGCTGGTATATATATATACAGAGATCTGACCCATATACAGAGGCGTATTTAGAAATTTTGCATCCCAGGACAATTAATATATTTTGCCGCCCCAGTAACCCTATCTGAAAGATGATTTTTTGAAGTTATTTTAGAAAAAAAAATAACAGCCTAAAACAGAACTTTGATACTAATTTGTACTATATTATGTATGTGTTTATGTTAAATGCGTTCAAACTGAGAATGCGAGCAAATGTTTTTAATCCTTTGCCTGTAAAATCTTTTTATACTTTAAACCCTGAAAGACTGTTGTACTAAAAAAAAAAAAAAAAAACAATAAAACCAATAGCCTAAAACAGAAACCTATAGCACAATATTTTGACATAATTTGGGCACGTCACTGATCACAAAATGTTGTAATTAAGTACGACGAAAAAAGTATAAAATAAGTATTATATGACAAACCTAATTTAAATTTTGTCATCTATAAATTACGTAAATTTAACTTTAATTGAAATTACAAAATCATCCTATTTTTACAGTCTTTTAGGTTTAAAGTTTGAACAGATTTAATCTATTAACTAGGAAAAAAAATTTGCAAATATATTAAATTATTGAGTTTTTTAAAACATGTTTATAGGTGTACCAGAATCTCATGGCAAATAGGGAAATAAAATTTTGTAGTGTGCAATACTGGGGAAACAGGATTAAACGATCTTGATACTGGTTAATTTTTAATTATGTCTTTAGTATTATTGAACATGAATTATAATTAAATGAAGAATGTTCGGTGTATAATATAGAAAACTAGCTTTTGCCCGCGGCTTCGCCCGCGTGGAATAGTGTTCTTGGAGAAAAAACTACTTCGGCGAATAACTCTCTACCTACTTACAGCAATATACTTCTGATACAATATTGAAAATGTTTTTAGGTTTGCCCAATGCAAATTGTTAAAAATGGGACCCTATCACCTCGACACGATATGCACGACTACTTGATAATATACTTACATAATATTATATTTATCGCACTTGAATATAAATTTTACCATAATCTTATAAGTTATATCTTAAAGACTAAATACTTAAAGACTATTATTTAAAAAACTCGCATCAAAATCCGTTGCGTAGATTTAAACACAGACAGATAAAGCGACTTGTTTTATACTATGTAATGATAATGATATTTCATGAAAAATAAATCAATCGTGAATTACTTTATATACTTATTTATTACGAATAACATACATACAAATAACATATTATAACAAATTGGCAACAGTTTATTTAATGTTGGAATTTCCTTCCGAACTGTATCATCATCATCATCATCAGCCTATCGCCGTCCACTGCTGAACGTAGGCCTCCCCCAATGAGCGCCAACCTTCCCGATCTTGGGCAGCCCTCATCCATCCGCTGCCAGCCACCTTCTTCAAATCGTCGGTCCATCGTGCCGCAGGACGTCCTACACTACGTTTGCCTAAGCGTGGTCTCCACTCTAATACTTGTCTGCTCCATCGATTGTCTGTCCGTCTGCAGACATGGCCGGCCCACTTCCACTTCAGCGTGCTAATTCGTTGAGCAATGTCGGTGACTTTAGTTCTCTGGCGAATAATGTCGTTACGTATTTTATCTTTTAACGAGTTAAGTTAACGAGTTCTATACAGTTGTATCCGAACTGTATAGAACTCGTTAACTTTATTCCTAATCAACTATAAATCGAAACTGTCTTATGTTGATTTTCTTTTCTCCTCCTCTCCTCCTTTTACCAGGCATGGAAAACAAACCATCATTCATGTGCCATCAGCTACGATTCACCGTATAGTAATACTGGAAATACCTTTAAAGAAGTCACAATAATTAATAATAATAATATCTATGGACGCCTCACACCACGTCAATCTGATCCCGTGGTAAGTTCTCGAAGAACTTGTGTTACGGGTACCAGACAACGGAAATATATTAAATACTTTTATACTATACACATATTTAAGATTTTTATTATATTATATACATATTTAATACACATCCATGACCCAGGAACACAGAAAAACTTTTTGTTCCTTCGGCGGGATTTGAACCCGCGACCCCCGGCTTGAGCACCAACACGCTCAACCAACTGAGCCACAGAGTCGTCAAATTACCTAAGAAAATATAAAAAAACTAAAAGTATCAAAACAACTCACTCTAACTTACCGGTCAACTCTACGACGAGCTTTAAATTATAAGATTGAGTTCGATTTACACCTTCTTCTTTCTGTATTTTACTATAGACATAGAAAACAATATTTCTCGCTTGAGATCGAATTGCCTTTTTGGATATTTTCACAAAAACAACAAATTCCAAGAACTTAATCACAAAATTTTAGCAGCGGTTGACAGATCACGTACTTTGATGTGACGGATCATACTTGACATTGCCATATGAAAATCACATTTTTTATTTTTTTTAAAATGCCATCAGATTCTGGTAGACCTCTACCAACGTGGCTGAATGCAAGCCACGCCTTTGTCTATAAAAAAAATTAAAAATCGACACGACCCATCACTAACACGAACTGTCATAGGGATCATCATTCGCCGCGCCGATTATAATGTAGGATATCATTAAGTTTATTAGGGCCATTTATTTTCTGTGAATATTGTAACTTGATTGATACAAGTCATCGTATACTAAGCCTTATGACATACTTTTTCATAACGTAACGAAATTTAGATAAAACGTTACGAAATAGTATTATTATTTAAACTAAACAGTGTTTTAATTGTCAATGGCTTATTATAACCTACAAAAAAGAATTAATTGCGTTACATATATACTCTTAGCAAGGTATCATAATAAGATGGATGCATTTTAACTGACCGTTTTGCGAAAAAAGAATATAGTATCTCCTGTCTCGAAAAAGTAGTTCCACTGATGAAACACGTCTACACTGATTTTCACATGAAACGAAATGGCGGAGACGTCAGACAAACATATAATCAGGATAAAGATAATATAGCCAGTAGGGTTGTAACGGAGGCTATTTTAGCGGAGGCGGAGGCGGATGCGGAGGAGAAGAGGTTCACCTCCGCGGATGCGGAGGTTAGCGGAGGCGGAGGCGGAGGTGAAATTTGAAGTGGAAAAAAATTGAATAAATTCATGATTTATTAAAGTCAAAAACATTTCACGCGATTTAAATAAAACCGACTATTAATTATGCACTTATGCACTTAAAACAATCACGACTCAATTACAACTTCGCGGTACCGAACGATTCGACAAGTTGATTCCTGTTCAGTGTGACCATATGACTGTGGCAGGATCCTGCCATTTTGGTCATAATTTTAGCCTCTGGCAGTATTTGTTGACGTTTAAGTAATTTGGCAGGATGTGGCATAGAAGTCTTTGATTGAAGTAGTATAAAAAAATGTGTTAATTTAAATATCAGTAGGTCGATAGTTAGGTAGGTAGGTAGTTTGGGGGTAGAGGATTCCCCATAAAATACATATCTTGTCAATCTCGAACTCAACTTGCGAGTTTTTATTATGATGTTGATTCTCGCAAATCAACATCATAAACAAAAAACGAAAACCAACTTCCAAAGTAGAAATGCACAAAAAAGTATGAAATAAAACAATTTTTTTAAATAAGTAATGGGAATTATTTTCTTTCAAATTAGGCTAAAATTTTAACTGTTTCTCTACTCAATCTTCATAATTTTTAAGTTGGTACTTACATGTAGCTACTTAGGTTTTACATCATATATATATGATGATACATATCATTATGGCAACTCTATTTGGGGGTAGAGGATTCCCCATAAAATACATATCTTGTCAATCTCGAACTCAACTTGCGAGTTTTTATTATGATGTTGATTCTCGCAAATCAACATCATAAACAAAAAACGAAAACCAACTTCCAAAGTAGAAATGCACAAAAAAGTATGAAATAAAACATTTTTTTTAAATAAGTAATGGGAATTATTTTCTTTCAAATTAGGCTAAAATTTTAACTGTTTCTCTACTCAATCTTCATAATTTTTAAGTTGGTACTTACATGTAGCTACTTAGGTTTTACATGTAAAACAAGGCATCAGTGAATATGATTGCATTTCATTCCAACCAACAAAATAAATGATGCAGTAAAATACAAAAGCGATGTTTAAAGAAGTCGATGAAGAAATTAATGATGCAAATACAACTAATGTGTAATGTTAATTTAATTTTTAAACTTTTAACTACACGCATTAAACGAAACTACCAAAAATCTGTATTTTAAATGAACGCACTATTTTGGCTTCTGCCTTAAACGAAACTACCAAAAATCTGTATTTTAAATTTCGGCATTATTTTGGCATTTTTTTAAGAGTATGGCAGGTTTTATCAGTTTTTTAAACTTAGTGAGGCACGATAACAGATTTGAAGTTGGTCACACTGTCATTCGTTAACGCACGAAGTATAGATATCATGAGTCCGAACGGTACCTTTTCCATAATATTCATGACACAATAATAAACCCAGATATTAGTTCTCTTTTCTGCCACTGGCTGCGCTAGAATTTTGGACGTACCGATGCTATTGTGGCGGACCAATCAGCGCACAGTCCTGAATCGTGCTTGGTACTTCTTGAAATATGGCGCGCTCTATCGGCAAAAAATCTGTCCCACAAATTGAGACCATTATTTTAACATTACGTTCGGACTCGGTATCTATACTTCGTGCATTAACGCCCCCACAGCCGCTCGCCCGTGTTCCCGCAGCACAAGAAAAATCTTGACCATTTCACGCGCAAACACGCACCCGGGCCTCTAGTCAAGAATCAAGATGCATTAGATAATTTGGACGGCGAAGCTCGAAAACAACATTTATGGGATTTGACATTTGACAGACACATTCGCAAACGACATGTCATGTCATTTTTGATACCGAAGTTTGCCATCGAAATTATCGAACGCATTTTAACTAGAGGCACAGAGCGGTACAGTGTCGCTCCTTGCGCGTTGTATGTAATCGTAAATAAACCTCCGTTAAAACTCCGCATCAATTTTGCGGAGGCGGATGCGGAGGCGGAGGTGAAATTTTTTGCGGAGGCTCCGCAGTAACGGAGGCGGAGGCGGAGCTCCGTTACAACCCTAATAGCCAGTAATAAAATGTAACAGACGCATTCATAAATTTAATTGAATAGAAATAAAACGTAACTAAAGAGTAATAACTAAAAAGTTTTTGTATCCGACTCACTTTGTTTTTCGCGTTTAAATTATTTTTTTTATATGAAAACCCTACAGAAAGATATTTTTAATAAAAACTACATTTAATCAAAGTAAATATTACCCACAAATGTACAATCTTAATGGGAAATTTCAAATTTTATGAAGACTCAAAACATGAAGTGTATAGGGTGGCAATTTTTTTTTGTATGAGAAGCAAAAATATTGTTTTACAAAAAAATATTTAAAGTACTTAAATAATAACGTTGTATGATTTTTTTTCTTTTCATTTGAAAGACCATTAGTTTCCCGTTACAGAAATGTTATTTGTTTAAGTATGATATAGTAATAACATATGAAACTAGTTAATTATTTCGAGGCACACTTCTTTTTCCACAAATGTACATTAATTTTGAGAAATACTCATTAAATACAACGGGTACCTACTACCCGTTGTTTGGTACTTGTCCCACAAGTTCACTGTCATAATAATTAGGTTAATTAAGGTTCAAAACTAATACACACTTACCTATTACATTCGCAAAACGACGTGAAACTACTTAAGTTCTTACAAGTTAGTAGATATATTAGGTTACTGGGTGTGGAATTCGCGGAGTAATTTCCCGACGAGAGGCGACGAGGTGATCTAACTTCGACTACGAGTGATTGAAATTTATAATAAGGGTCAAAACACACTGAAATACGATATGCGACACGACGCTGCATTTTTAAGATCTATTAGCTATTCAAAATTAAACTTTATTATAATAAACACAAGAATATAACATAAGTACTTACTAATAATTGTTCTCAAACATATTTTATTTAAAATAATAATATGAAGCTACTTATGAAAACTAAGCTACTTTTCCACGCTCCCCAGTCCAAATTTTGTAAAGCATGCTCAAACTAATGGAATTTAAAACTGTTAGGTAACTATATTTTTTAAGTTTTTGGCGCCTACACAAAAATCCTCATTGGAGACACTATTATGGTTATAAAAAGAAATAAAGCATAAAAAGAAACCTTTTAAAAGACAAAATATTATAGTTTGTGTGTAATGAGTAGGTGGACTACAATTTCCATTCTCCTTTACAGAGTTGAAGATTTCACACACTTGAAGTGTTGAAGTTTCCCTGTCTATACTTCGGTGATTGAGTTAACTATATATATTTTAATTATTAACATTGAAGTGTAGTGTAGGTCTGTACTTTATATAGGTAGAAATTAAATCGGTTGCATTATATCGACCGCGCGCGAACAGCTGTTCAGATATGAACTCGAATGACCTTTCCTGGTGTATGTAATATGTATCGCTGTCTCTGTCGTGCTACATCTGCTGTCCTTATCGCGCGCGGACGCTTTATGCAAAAGATTTAATTTCTTGCAATATTTTAATTTAATAATTTTAGTTTGTATTTTTTTTACACGAGTTTAATTTTTTTTTGCCTAAACATCTTTACACAAGCAGTATATGACGTACCCAAAGTTTCCGTAATTGATTTTACCAAACCTTATATGTGTAGGTCGTTAGCATAAGTTAGAATAATTTGGTAGGTATTAAAGTTTCGTTTGCCACCTTAATTTTACTTAATACTTAGGTGCTTATTATTCTTAACTATCATGAAAATATTAAAGTTTGTAGTGATGTTCTTATTATGAAAATAGTTTAAGTATCGCCCAAAGCCAAGTATCGCTTGTCCTTTAATAGGACATACATAATATATTATATAAATGTAGATGTATTGTATAACATTAATCCCCTGTAAATTATTGTAAATAAAATAGTTTTTTAAGTCTTTAGTCTAAGTATTTGTTTAAGCATGGATACCAGTAGTATAAACTCAGGAGTGGCGTGTCCACACTGCCCCGACTCGACGCGCCGCTTCATCGGCACTCATGGCCTTAATATACACGTCAGCCGCAAGCATAAAGATCTGCTGGATCGCGACTCTTCTCACCCAGTTGGCAGTAACCAGCCCAGCCAGGTCATCAGGGAATCTTTAAATTTAGATCTCAACACCCTACCTGACTTAAAACGCAATATTCGCGTCCTTAAGCATGTCCCCAAGGGAGCCAGAAGTCTAGCAGCTGGAAAACTGGCTGATTTGATCGACAATTGCGTCACAAATAATAGCACAATATCATGGTTCAAATTACTAACTTTCTCTTTCACAGTATTAAGAGTCCCCGAAAACTCAGGTGCCTCATCCCTGACAAGCAAGGTAAAGCGCAATATAGATAGCCCTTGCCCCGAGCCAACTGAGAGATCATACAGGCGGCCCCTTGATCTGATCAAGAGAGTAGAGTCCAAAGCACATGAAGGTGATTTAGCAGGCGCGGCGCGTCTCCTCGTCTCCGATTGCAAAATTGCGCCGACCAATGAAAGTACACTCGGCTCTCTCATCGAAAAACATCCGGCACCCTCTCGGCCAACAGGTATAGCCCCCCTGTCCGCGGAGGACAGTAAATTTTCCCTAGTGCTGTCCTCCGAAGATATAGCTAGTGCCATACAGTCTTTTCGCAGCTCATCAGCTTCTGGTCCTGATGGTCTACGTCCCCTTCATCTTAAAGAACTGACGTCTCTTTCTGCCGGCAGCAACGGTCCGCGTCTCTTAAAATCCCTAACGCGATTATGTAACTTTTTACTAAAAGGCTCGCTGAACTCCGAAGTAATACCTCTTTTGTACGGTGCGACCTTATGTGCTCTCGTAAAAAAGGACGGAGGAATAAGACCCATAGCCATAGGTTCGACATTCCGGCGCTTCGTTGCGAAGTGTGCCTGCCGAGCTGTCCGGGAACACATGGCGGCCCACCTCCTACCCACCCAGCTTGGCTTCGGCACTACCTTAGGTTGCGAGGCATCGATACATGCGACGCGGACTTTTGCATCTAACCCGAAAAACGCCGATTGTGTCATTGTCAAGGTAGACTTAAAAAACGCCTTTAACGCTGTAGAGAGGGATACTATCTTAACGGAGGTCAAGGAATATATTCCGTCATTGTATCCCTTTTTCTATCAATGTTACGCAACGCCTAGCCACTTGACCTACGACCACCATAAAATCCCGTCCCAAGTTGGAGCCCAACAAGGCGACCCCTTAGGTCCCCTGATTTTCAGCCTAGCCATACACAAGTCCATTGCATCCATAAAGTCTCCCCTAAATGTTTGGTACCTTGACGATGGTACAATCGGTGGTTGCCCAGAGACAGTAGCGGAAGACATACAAACCCTTTGCAGAAACCTATCATCAATAGGACTTCAGTTAAACCCCCACAAATGTGAGATTTTTCCTTGCGGTGTTTCAGCCATACAGAAAATCAGAAGTTTAATACTCTGCTCCCAGGAATGAAAACCGTCAATGAATCGACGTTTTCACTACTCGGCGCCCCCATCTTTCCCAGTGCCGTCCCCGCATCCCTGGAAGCAAAAGGTAGGATGCTTACGCAAGCCCGGGAGCTTCTTGGGCAACTATCGTCCCACGTGGCCCTAACCCTATTCCGTAGTTGTTTTTCGCTGCCAAAACTCACCTACCTGATACGGACGGCTCCAACTTGGCTGTTCCCTAATGAGGTTTCGGACCTTGACACCACCATCCGATCAACTTTGGAAGATATCCTTAACGTCACTCTACATGATCACCAGTGGCAACAAGCAGTGTTACCGGTTAGACACGGTGGTCTTGGTATCAGGAGCATTCACTCTGTCGGTTTGCCGGCTTTCCTGGCGTCGTCGAACGGGGTTGCTGATCTTGTCTCTAACATCCTCAAAATCCAAGGTGCAAGATGCAGCGTCCCCTTTCAGCACGATGCTGAGACTGCCTGGTGTGCGATGTTTCCCGGTACCAACCCTCCAGAGAATGTCGACTCCCAGCGGGCCTGGGATGACCTTAGTTCCAGATGCGCCCTGTTAAAATTGACCGCTTCGCTTTCGGGGACATCCCTAGCGAGAATAAAGGCTTCTTCTTGCTCGGAATCGGGTGCTTGGCTTCAGGCATTGCCTTCGCCTCAGCTTGGCACTCTCCTTGATAATGATACCCTACGGGTAGCGGCGGCACTGAGACTGGGATGTAAAGTGTGCGAGCCCCACCGCTGCCCCTGCGGTGCCGAGACTGACCCCTATGGCTACCACGGGCTCAGCTGCATTAAGGCTGCCGGACGTTTCGCCAGACACCATGCCCTAAACGATATTCTTCGTCGAGCATTGGTGTCGGCGAACGTACTATTATACGGGATCCGGTGAAAGTCTTTTTAAAAAAAAATTGTTTTACTGCTAAACTTATTTATTAGGAAATAGAAAAAGGACATAAGATTAAACAATTAATTATTACGACCGACCGGGTTAGAGACTGAACTGGAACTGAACTTCTCTAGCGCTCAACAACCGTCCTGCTATCTCCTGCTGACATAGTAAAAGGGATAATGTCAATTAAGCATTCTTGCTAGCAGTGTAGGGTTATAACAACCCCCCGCGGAAGACGGAAATTCGGGGTTGAACCGAATTTCAGTGAAAACATTTCAATTTTGGTTCCTTTATTGAATCAGATTCCGTCTTTCTCAAATTCCGTTCGGTAGCAGAATATGTTGGTTCGGATTCTGTTTTTATGTCGTCCAGTTCAATCTCATTACCTGTTGGGACTTCCTTAAACTTATTTTTCAATTTCTTAAAGCTAGGTACAATTAAAACGACATTATAAATTTTGAAAATGATTATTATAATAATAATGATAACGATAAGAATAAAGATGCCGTTGAATATAAGATAGTGTTTTTCATATTTAACTAATATGGGTTCCTTATTTATTACCTTATCTAGTTCAGAGAGAATCTTATTATTCTCTTTGTCGAATTTTAATTCATCGAGATTAATAATGTTTATTCCTTCAGATGAATTAACATTCATTGGCTCAGCTAGCCTACAGCAAGGATTATCAGTAATGTTAAAATCTAACTTAGGAATTAGCACAGTAATGTTTGTTATAATGTCTGAAGTTATTAACTTCGCACCTTTTGTGTATACAACGCACTTTTTAGGAATATTCAATATTCCTACACCGAACACTTTTAATTCACTGGTTCCTGAAACACTGCAGTCCATATGTATTTTACTAGGAACCGTTTGCACATATAGCCACCGATTGTTCTTGAGTGGTTGCCATATGTTTAAATCTCCCTTAACTGTTTTTGTTTTACACTGTTTAGGAATATCACTAGTTGATTTAGTTAATAGTTCGCTTTCACACGTAGGATTATTGTTCGTCAACATTATCACTGGAATCTTGCATAGAAATAACTCAGAATTAACCGTCTTATGAGGCATTTACACGGGACTGCTTTCGCCGTGCGGCGAGCCGTCTGCCAAATCGCCTCACCTCGCCGCCGAATCGCAAGCCCGTTTACACGGGTGACTAAAGCAGCATGCGGCTTGGTTATTTCCTTCGAAAATGTTGAGCAGAATGGGTGTTCGTGCCGGAATTGAAATTGTTAAGTACTTATGCAATTATTCAAGAACTGCTTGAATAATTGCATATATATTAGTGATTAATATTATATATCTATGATATATATAATAAATAAATAAATCAATCAATCAATAAATCCATAAGCATGGATGCCTTTCATAGCATTCCAAAAACTCGATGGTGTTATTTTTATTCATGGTAGTTAAACAATATGACCTCAATCATGATGTGAATTACGTACGCAAAATTTTCTTGTGTCATGTGAGATTGAGAATTGTGATGTGTACATGCAACTGATCAATGTTGGTTGTCATGACGACAAATAACATTTTTTTAATATTCAATCAAAATCAAAAATTCTTTATTTTCTTTACAATATATTACATATATATATTATATACAATATATTGCCTAGCGGCGGCATGGGTCCTGATCGGCTCCGTGATGCTTCACCTCCGCTCCTTCGGGTTGTATGTATAACCACGGGTTAGTTATTGCCTAACTAGAGTGGACCCCTTCCCGGGCTCACAAAACCTTTCATCGGAGTTTATGAATTTTTTGTTTTCGTAAAATCTATGGTACCTATATGAAACTTTGCTCTTAAAAATGGTCTTAAAAGGCTAATTAAAAATAAAAGAATGCTTATTTCTCCCATTCTTAGTTTGATTGGCAATAGAAAAAAATCCTGAATAAAGAAACTATGACAAAGTATGGTTTAGTATAAAAAATAATTGCGGAAACAACTTAGTATCGAAGAAAAAAAATAAAGTTTGAAAAGTGAAAAAAAATTAAATATCTCTCAAAGGACTCAAGTGGTAGAAACGTAATAAAGTATAATAAATGCGCATCTAACTGGTGTATCGAACAAAGTATATAACAAGTTTACAACGCCTCGCAATTGACGTAATAAATTAATTTTATGAATCGATGACTTGAAAAAATGACCATCTTCCACAAATTATTTATCTCAAAAACTAAGTAGAATTGGTACACGGGTGTTCTACTTTTAAGTTTGGAATACAAGACGGCATCGACCTATGGGCTTAGTTTAGAAATGTCCGATTTTGAGGATTTCTAAAACACTTTTTATCTTACGTTAGATTCTTTTTATCCAATTTTAAGGTCAATAAATCCGCTGTTAATGGGTATATTTAAACAAAAATAATAATATCTATCGACGCTCCACACCACGTCAATCTGGCCAGGTGCTAAGTATCCGAAGAACTTGTGCCACAGGTACCAGACAACGGGAAGTATATTTAATAATTTTATACTTACATATAAGTATTTAAGATTTTTATTATATTATACACATATTTAATACACATCCATGACCCAGGAACACAGAAATACTTTTGTTCCTTCGGCAGGATTCGAACCTGCGACCTCCGGTTTGAGCACCAAAGCGCTGAACCACTGAGCCACAGAGTAAGCCACCAAATAAGACCAGAAAAATTATTCTAAACATGACCTCTTTTTATATCTGAGTATAATAAGTGTTTTATTAAACTATCGGCCCTAAAAATCATATATTTTTACATGATTTAAAATTTGCAAATGGCATGTGTATGAAAAAATAAAAGAAAACCCGACTGCGTAAAAACGAAAAGTAAAAGTCAGTCCAGTAGTCGGGACTTTTGACCTAAATATATATTGAATACCTAACAATGAAATAGTTTCTAGTATAAAAAATATAAATATATAGAAAGTATACGGTAGTTAGTAAAGAAATGAGCCTACGCGTTTGGTCTAAATAGTTGCCAAAGGACTCCACACACATATTATGTAGGTTATATACCTACCGTATTCGAAGGCTAATAAGCACATTACTACTCCTTTGCGTCGCGCAGTCGGGTAACATTAAAATAATATTTAAAATGTCTCATATAATATATAAAAAATAATAGGCTTGCTTTATTATAATTATTACAGTATAGTGAATAGACCCCTTGAGTCACACACGTGCTGGTGCAGGTTCGATGCTGGGTTGTGGTGTGTATAAGACTTTCTCAATAACTCTGTACTAACGCTAGACTTTAATTTACCCTAATCTTCTATGACATCCCTTACAAATGTAATTAATATTAGGTAATTTTAATAAATTGTGTGTAATGAAATGAGTTAATTTTATTTTAATATAATAATTGTATGGCTTAATTTATATTCATGTAATAATATAATATTTGCATGTCAGTAATTATGACGAAACATTTGTGACTAAAATAAATATGTAACAATATTTGTTCCTACAATGTTTTAAGCAAAAAGAATTTATTAATTTATAAAATTTGTATAGATTTAGAAGTTTCTATGAAAGCTGTTCCTCTGTACGTATCCTGTACGTTCCTATATACGTTCCTATACATATATTTTTTACTCTTTGCCCACCGGGTTCCGCCGAGCTGAGCGCCGTGCTGCAAAAGTCGAATGATACCCAACTTTGGGGCTTGCTGCTTTAGTCACTCGCGGCTTCGCCGAATTGGAATTTTCACGGTCGATTTTCACCGTGCTGCGGAAATCGTGCGGCTAGTCACCCGTGTAAACGCTACAAAAGTTGGGGCTTGCTGCTTTAGTCACTTGCGGCCTCGCCGAATTGGCATTTACACGGTCGATTTTCGCCGTGCGGCTGAAATCGTGCGGCTTTAGTCACCCATGTAAATCCCCCATTACATGATTTTAGGTTATCAAGTATACAGTAATTAATCTTATCATATGATATAGCAATATACTTATTATCAGGTTGTATCATACTAAACACATCTGAATTATTTACACCATGGGGTGTAGGTAAAGCTAAACTATGATATAATATAAAATCATCATCTAGAACAAGTGGAATTTGTAAAATAAATACAAGTTTATTCTTATAATAATAACATGCGACATCAGATATACTTAAGATTAAATGAATGTTATCTAGGCTCATAATAGTTGGAATTCTTGAGTGTTTTGGTAAGTATCTATCATTGCTAATTAGTTCGTTAAAAAGTTGCATTGGTGTAATAACTGTAGGATGTAAAATATTTTGCCTGGTTAATATGACGGCTTCAGTTAAGTCTTCCAGTTGGAAGGATAGAGTCATGAGTGCACTTTCCAGATAATTTAGTATGGAAAGAACCTTAGAATTTAGTTTTAATGCTTCTGAAGTACTATAGATACGGTTAGTGATATTTAATATATTATTAATTTTATCGTTAAGATGTTTTTCATTTTCATTCAGCTTAGCAATGGAATATTTGAATTTCTCTAATGAAGAGTTTGTAATTAGAATATTTTCTTTCACCAATTGTGCAATAGTTTTTTCATCATTTTGGAGTTCATTAATTGCGGAATCGTACTTTATAGCATCGTCTTCATCTAGTGTGCCAAAAATGTGTTTGAATACGGTCCCTACTGCACTGAACCATGCGGACCTTTTATTGCGTTTAGATATGAGATGAGATATGGATTCATATTCCTGTGTTAAATCTTCATATCGGACCACTAAAGGGGATAGTGTGTCTAGACATTGTTGCAGTAGCGATTGTTTACAGGTAAAGCTGATTGTATTTATGATTTCGTTTAAGTTTACAAGATGTGGTTGTATATAAGATATATCTACATAATTTACAACATTCAATTGTCCATTAATGGCTTTTAGTTTTCCTAACCCATCAAAGAAGATACCGGTAGTGTGGTTGAATGGCTGTATAACATCCGGCTGCGCATCGACTGGGATGCTGAAATAGGATAAGTTAACATAATTTACCTTATTTTATCATTTATATTTATGCTGCTTATTAAGTACTTTATAATTGCTATTCTAACTATTACTTAATACACTTAATCTAACATTTTATGCTAATTTTAATACTAATCTTTCTTTTATTTCAGGTTATAGTTATCGTGTATCAGCTGGTTTAAGCTGATCGAAATGGTGTGTTACATGTCGTCTATTAATCAACAAAGTAGCTGTGTGATTGTTATTTACTTTAATAATCTTATAAGGTCCCTTCCAGATCGGAGATAGTGCCTTCCTGAGCCTCAGATGGTTTTTCAGGTAAACATAGTCGCCCGTTTTATATTTTGGCGGAGGTTTTGTTCGAGTATCATAATAAGTTTTTGATATTTCTTTGGATTTTAAGATGTTCTCTAATGCTTTTCCTCTTGTATATTTAAGTTTGTGTTGTAATTTTCTTATATAATCGGTGTATGTTGTACCCAGTTCACTTTCATAAAGTGAGTTTGGGATATAGGGTTTATTGCCAAATACTAGTTCATAAGGAGAGAATTTAGTAGTTGTATGTATTGTTGTATTGTATGTGAGTATACCTGTGTAAACGTATGTTGCCCAGTTGTCCTGATTCTCATTGACAAATGATTTCAAGTACTCCTTAAGCGTGGAGTGGCTCCGTTCTAACGCGCCCTGAGTTTGTGGGTGATATGGTGATGACCATATTTGTTTAATTTTTAGGAATTGGCATGTTGTTTTAAAAAGGTCGGAGGTGAAATTAGTACCTTGGTCAGTTAGAATGGATTTTGGTATGCCGAAGAGGGATATGAAATGTATGAGACAATCACTAGTTTCTTCTGCCGTTGTACTTCTTATGGGATATGCTATCGAGAATTTAGTAAGGTCATCCTGTAGAGTTAAAATGTATTTAAGTTTGGCTGATCCCGACTCTGGTAAAGGTCCGACTATGTCTAGCGCTACACGTTGGAAGGGGGCTGTCGATGTAGTAGTAATTTCCATGGGAGTTTTGTTGATTTTTCTCAATGCTTTGTTTTCTTGGCACAGTTTACATTTCTTTACAAAGTCTTCTATGTCGCTCCTCATTCCCTTCCAATAATATTGTTCCTGGATTCTGTTATACATTCGCGTTGACCCTAGGTGACCTGCGATTGGAATATCGTGGTTTTCGTGCATGATTCTGACTCTTTCGCTTAAACTTGGGTAATTTATTTTATTAAGGTAAATGTGTATTCTAGTGTTAGTGTTTTGGAAAAGGTAAGTAAGCATATTGTATATTTTTGTATAAGCATGTTGTTCGAATGGATTTCTAAAGTCGGATATGGCCACATCCGTCAAATTTTGTTTTGCTATTTCATTCTTAACGTTTTGTAGGCATTTATATATAGAGGGATACGGTGAATCGTCAAAATAATGTACTTTAGTAAAAATTAGGTATATGGTCTTGTCATTTGAATAAGTAATTTTTAAGAATGAGTGTAATTCTTTTTCCTCGTTTATTATTTTTTCTTTATCTTCAATGTTTGCCAAGATTTCAGAAATGTATGGATTGGATTCGTCTAAATCGATAGATGTAGGGATTATTATTGTATTACATTTTGTTTTTAGCAAGTGTTCGTTGTGTTCGTTAAGTGAAGTGTTAAATGTTTTGTCTTTACTAGAACAGTCTTTTAAGAATTTTGAGTAGGAATCATTTGTGGGTGTAAGACTTGGGTTCGAAGCTTCGGCTAAGGGACTAGGAATTGGTATATTATCAAAATCCAAATCAATGTCAGTGCTTTTTGGGCTAATATTTAGGTCATTTAAATCGATAAGGTCTAAATCGGGAGTTGTGGGATTTAAATCTTGGTTTGGTACTGGATCTTGTATTCTTTCAGGATTCATTATAATGTTAGGATTTAGGAAGTCTTCTGCATCAAAAGAGAATGGTATATGAGATGGTAATTCTAGCAAAGGATCTTCTAAGGGACTTGTAATACAGCTGTCGTCATCGTTTTCGAGTTCGGGATCTATTAGTGGATTTTGGACGGGATTTACGGGAAATCGGGATAGAGCATCAGCGTTAGTATTAGTTTTCCCTTTCTTATGAACTATTGTGTATTCAAATTCTTCTAGTTTCAGACGCCATCTAACCAGTCGAGAACCAGGATCTTTACAATTGAAGAGCCATTGCAATGGTTTGTGGTCTGTTACTATCGTAAATTGGTGTCCATATAAATATGGGCGGAAGGCTTTAGTGCCAAAAACTATTGCAAGACATTCTTTTTCAGTTACACTGTAATTGCATTCAGCTTTATTTAGCGTTCTGGATGAATATGCTATAGGTCTATCTTTCCCTATTTGTCCTTGAGATAGAATTGCAGACACGGCATAGTTAGAGGCATCACAGGTGAGAATGAAAGGTTTGGAAAAATCTGGATAAGCCAAAACTGGGGCTGTAGTTAATCTATTTTGTAATGTTTCGAATGCAAGTTGTTGCTCATTATTCCATTTAAAAGGTGTGTCCTTTTTTAAGAGCGAGGTTAATGGTTTAGCAAGTTTGGAAAAATCTGGGATAAACCTCCTGTAATACGAGACGAGACCAAGAAAACTTTTAATATCTTTAGGTGATCCGGGAACTGGGAAATTAGTAACTGCTTTTACTTTTTCTGGGTTAGGTTTAACCCCGTCTTTATTTATGAGATGACCTAAGTATGCTACTTCTTTACACATGAACTCACATTTGTCTGGTTGCAATTTTAAATTAAAGGATCTGAGTCTATCGAATATTGCGATTAGGTTTTGAATATGGGAGGAGAGGTCTGGTGAGTATGAGACTATGTCATCTAGATATACAAAGCATCTGGAGCCTTGAAGGCCAGAGAGGCATGTGTTCATGACCTTCTGGAACGTAGCTGGGGCATTCTTTAGCCCAAATGGCATTCTTGTGAATTCAAAGTGGCCTTGTGGTACCGAGAATGCAGTTTTAGGAGCGTCTTCTGGGGCAATTTTTATTTGATGAAACCCCGAAGCAAGGTCTAGCGTCGTGAAGTATTGGCTCTTTCCTAACTGATCTAGTATCTCTGTGATTTGAGGAATAGGATACGTCTCTCCGATGGTGATGTCATTTAATTTTCTATAGTCGATTACCACTCGCCATTTACGTTGCCCTGAGGAGTCTAGTTTTTTCGGCACCACCCAGATCGGTGACGACCACGGTGAATTGGAAGGTGATATAATTTTTTGATCTAGCATTTTTGAGATTTGAGTTTCGACTTCTTTTTTATGACATTCTGGGAATCTGTATGATTTTGTATGTATAGGTATGTCTGTGTTAGTTCTGATCCTGTGTTCGACAGCTGTAGTATAAGAAAGTGAATCGTTTGGAAGGTAGAATATATCAGAATAATTGGTACAGATATCGAACAATGCTTTTTTCTCCTCGTCATTAAGATGTGCTGTTCTAAGAGAATTTAAGACTTGTTGTGTTCTTTTTGAAACGTTGGTCTGTGAGCGTAAATGTTGGGAGTACTTTTCCTGTTCTAAAGGTTCTATATCAAGATTGAGATTGGAATTAATTGTAAAGGGTTCGTCAGATATATTTACCACTGTTATATTAATTCGACCATTTTCTTTAATTTTAACTACGCTATTTGCGATTAGTATGGTGTTGGAGATATGTTGGTCTAGAATGATGCCCTCAGATACATTATGATTTTTTACTGTACATTCTATCACTGACTCTGTTCTAGGGGGTATAGTATATATTGGCGCAGAGAATATAAGATTTATTGTTTCATCGCCTATGTGTAAGATCTTTTTACTATAATCAATTTGGCATTTTAGATTTTCCAATAAATCATTACCAATGATTCCGTCATGAGCAAGGCTAATATCTTTTACAACGTGAAATTCATGAACATATGGTTCATTATTCTTTTTAAATATTCGCATATGGAAACTACCTAATGTAGGTGTAGTTCCATCACCAGCGTCAATCCCTTTTAGCGTTATAATATTACTACTCAGAGGTGGGAATTTTGAAATAGATTTAAGTTTGATTAGTGATATAGAAGATCCAGTATCGACTAAGAGGGACAGTGGTTTTGGAGCAATTGATGTCTGAATTTTAACGTGAGGTAAGTATCTTTTCCCAATATTATAATTAATTTTATAAATTTTAGTTTCTTCAAATAAAGATGGATTTGAATTGTTAGGTATAGAAGGTATGGTAGGTATTGTATAATTGTTAGTAGATGTAGCAGGTTTAGTATGTGTAGTGGATATAGTAAAAGTATTAGATGTAGTAGGTATAGTAGAATTAGTATACGTAGTAGGTTTAACAGATATAGTATTAATAGTAGAGTTAGTGGACATAGTGGGTTTGGTAGATATGGTAGATGTAGTAGGTATAGTAGATTTAGTAAATATAGTAGATGTAGAAGGTTTGGTAGATATAGCAGATGTAGTATGTATAGATTTAGTAAACGTAGTAGATGTAGTAGATGTAGTAGATATAGTAGATGTAGTAGGTTTAGTTGATATATTAGGCTTTGTAGATTTGATAGATTTATTTGAACCAGGATTTGGGTATAGTGAATAATTTGATACAGTGGGTGTAGTAATTGTTTCAGTGGAACTAGAAAGTAGGCGTGGCACGTTAAATGAAACAGCGGAACTAGGAGGTAGGCGCGACTTGTTTAATGGTACAGTGGAATTAGCAGATTGGCGCGGTCTATTATACGCAGGGACCGGAAAACCCGTTTAATTTCAAAACCCTTAAAAAAGGAAACCCAGGTCATTTGGTAACCATAACCATTTGGGAAACCCTATTGATTGGGTAACCCAAAATAAGGCTTACCCTATGAATTGGGAAACACTAACGAAAACGTAAGCGCTTACCGGGGGTTTGAAAGGGAAAGCGCTTCCTGGTTTGGGTTTCCGCTATTGAAGAGGTTTTATCCCCACACACGTCCGATTTCTTGGTTCTGACTTTTGATTGGTATTTCATATTATTATCCAAGATTTTTTGCAGGAGGGACGGGGCCATCTTTAAATAATTTCGTTTCCTGCAGTAAGCCGTGAAGCGATCATACATATACCTTCTTATGTATCAGGTTATTAGATTTCGCCAATGTAACCATAGATAATAATTCTAATGTACCTACTTAAATAACCTAACCTAATCACATTAGAAAATCTAAATAATTAAGAAAAATATAGGTGTTAAGTAGGCGATTAAGTATATACATATATATGAAGTATAATATTGTATGATTTTTAATAAGTACCTACCCCCTGAATATCAACTTAATTAGTTTGTACTAGATATGAGCGCCGATGGGAGGTAGATCGGCTCGGCGGCGGCACGCCGACTTTTTGGGTCGGCGGCTGCGGCGTCGGCGGCGTGACCTTGAAAAGGTTTTTTTGAAGTTTGTACTTGGTAGTCAAAAAGTGTAGTAAATCCATTGGTTTAGATACAATTACAATGCAATACAATTTATGGCACTTTTTGTAGTGGTGAAGAAGACAATTATAGAATTCCAAATTAGTTCCAACAATTAACTGTGCGTTGATTCCAGAGAGTATAATCACTGTAATCTTTTTCTATTTTCGTTTTATCAACGCCCTTTTTTTCAGGAACTGACGTTGAAGCCCTTTGTATAACTGACTATCGAGGCTCTCTCTAGTGAACAACCAATAATAGCTAAGATCTCAGCCTGAAACACGGTGCATAACCCAAAACAAGCATATCTGCCTATAGGTGGTTCCTCCCCCATAGTCTAGCGCCCACCCGGTTGTCTTTCCTGGATCTGTCTGTGAACCAAATTATGTTACTAGGATGAAAATTAATTGGGACCTATCCTTCCCCGTCCTCCCCAGAAGTTTTGAAAAGCAGGTATAGCTTTTAAAAGCTATGATTTTAGGCCTGTTACATTCTACCTGCCATCATGTCCCTGAGAACCTCCTTAGCCTCCATATGAACAAGCAGTGGTCAGGTTTATCAGGGCTTCATGTGAAGCGGTGGGTGCCGAAGAGAGCGCACCCGTGATTTGAGACAGGCCAGCCTCTATACACTATTTAATGTTTTGATGCAGTTGACATGTACAACTTTTTTGGCTGCATAGTGTGGCATACCACACTTCGCAATATGTGACAATCGGTCTCACTATAGCTGTGTATAACCATCCATAACATTGCCTTCGATCGAAGGCCTCATTATAGCTGACAAGTCTCGGGTAGAACCCCAGAGCACATCTTGCTTTTTTCATAATGTCTTCGATGTACTTATTCCAAGTAATACTTATCAAGATATTTGACCTCGCTCGCAAACGTGGTAGTTCTCCCGAAGAGTGTTGGGGGTTTTAGTCCCTCCAACTTCCTCTTTTTGGTGTAAGGTATCAAGACTGTCTTATTAGCGTTGACTGTTAGTTTGACCCTTTTGCACCAATTTTCGACGATTTTCTGCAGTGCTGATTACATTAACCCAGCGACTACTGATGCGCATTTGCTCACCACTAGTATCGCTAGGTTGTCAGCCTGGACGACGGAGGCTGACAACCTAGTGATATTTAGAGCGTGGCTCTCGACTCGAAGGTCGTGGGATCGATTTCCGCAAATTAACAACGAAAAAAATGTTGTTTTCAAGTTTGGTTAGGACAATGCAGGCTGATCACCTGAATATCTGACAAGAGAGATGATCCATGCGACGGCTGGACATGTGAAAATTCGGCCCTGCATCTGATCTCTCGCCAGTCGTTTAGGTTATCTGTCCCACTAGTTTTCGGGAGTAAAGGAACAGAAAGTGCTCTTGTGTACTGCGTACACACTTGGCCACTATAAAATAACTCCTGCGTAGCTGGTCTGGTTTTAATGGATTTGGCGCCCAAGTTGAAGAGAACGGCTGCGGTTCTCGGGCGCCTCCTGCCCAACTTTGGAAGACCGGAGTCCAGCAGGTCTAAAAAGGCCGTTTTAGCAATTCATTTTCAATTCTTGTTATAAATTACTGTATGAAAGATGACAGCGATCGTAAAATGGCCACTTGAATTGCAATTCATAATATGATTTGGATACAATTCATATGCTGAAATTGGCTGAAATGCTTGCATTTGACAGCTTTACAAGCAGAATTGCTTAAGTGTCATTTAGCAATAATTCATCAAAAGTTACTCGTGAGGACACTCGATGTTTACAATAAATTTAGAACTCTCTGAAAACTTTTGCATTTTAGTTAGTGTGAGCCGTGTTAGTGAAAAATAACCAAGAAAAATTGACCATAAAAGCGATTTGGTTTCGAGGGCCGCATTGTTTATAAACAAACGTGAACGGTGAAACGTCAAACTATCTCCATAGTCCATACGTCAAACGAAACTCGCCGTGACGTCTAACGAGTTGCCAGTCGAAGAATAAGAATGTATCACGAAATTTTTGTACTTCATTGATTACCTTACCTAAATATAAATAATCCTCAATCGCCGAAATCCCCAAATATGTATTTATAATAGTGTCCGACCGAAAGTTCGGTTTCGGTTTCGGTTTCGGCCGAGTTTCGGCCAAAAATCAAGTTTCGGCGGCAGTTTCGGTTTCGGCCAAAAGTGGCCGAAACTTTTGCCGAAACCGAAACTAATTTCGGAAGTTTTCGTGCACGCTCGCCTAACTTCGTTTCTTGCGGCAACGCTTTGACAACGCAAAATATAGGGTGGGTATTAAAATATAGGGTGAACGTACCAATTATCAGCACTTTAAGAGATAGTTCAAATTTAAACCCGATTATTACAGAGGAAAATACTTTTTTACCCCCAATGATGAGTTTTCTGGGTCCATTATTTAATAAACGACTGATTTTTACTTCATAATATAGTTTACCTTCATCGACATTTTATAAAAATAATCATAACTAAAAAATCACCCTGTCGCCAATTATTAGCACCCTCGTCACCAATTATCAGCACTGGGGTACCAAATTATCAGCCCTGTGATAGTGGTGATAAAATCCGGTAGTTAATTCTACTAATATTATAATGTGAGTGTTTGTGAGGATGGATGGATACATTTATGGATGGATGGATATTTGTTACTCTTTCACGCAAAAAATACTGAACGGATTTCGATGAAATTTTGTATGGTAGTAGTTTTAACTCTGGATTAAAACAAAGGATAAAAAGCACAGTTTGTTCCCATAGGATACTGTATTTACGCGAGGGGAGCCGCGGGCAACATTATGAAATAAAATAATGATGAGAGAATAATCTCTTTTTATACCTTGCCTGATAATCAGTTTCATAAAAATTTGTCTTTAAAAAATATCACATTAATTCTTATTAATTAGTAAAGTCTTTCTCATTAACCTTATTATACAGTTATTCCAAGTTTAAGTGTAGTATTTTTAATTAAATTTTTATTTCACTATATTCTTAAGACTTAATGAAGCATCAAAATAAATAAGTAAATGACTAGGTATGGTAAAATTACTATTGAGTTATAGTTTATAGTACAGGAAACTGAAGAGACTTGACCTCCCCTTTTGTTTTTTCCCCTTATTTTCTACATAATATGGATCCTATTTAAAATAATTCAAAGCGGCTAAGTGCGAGTCGGACTCGCCCATGAAGGATTCCGTAGCAGCAAGTAACATAACATAAAAGTTCTTGTAGAGAGTTGATTGAATGAAAGGTAAATTGCAGTTTACGATTTATGACGTATTAAAAAAACTTCTTACTAGATCTCGTTCAAACCAATTTTCGGTGGAAATTTGCGAACTGATGTACATCATATATTCTTTTTAGTATTATCATTCTCTTATTTTAGAAGTTACAGGGGGACACACACATTTTACCACTTTGGAAGTGTCTCTCGCGCAAACTATTCTCTCTCGCTTTAGAAAAAAATGATATTAGAAACCTAAATTTTTGAAGACTGGATAGGTCTTCAAAAATTTAGGTAAATTATAAAACCCCACACGTGAAAAAAAAATTGAGTTTCAGTTCTGAGTATGGGGATCCCCCAAATTTTTTTTTCTATTTTTGTGTGAAAATCTTAATGCGGTTCATAGAATACATCTACTTACCAAACTTCAACAATACTATAGTTCTTATAGTTACGGAAAAAAGTGGCTGTGACATACGGACGGACAGACAGACATGAATCCATAAGGGTTCCGTTTTTTGCCATTTGGCTACAGAACCCTAAAAAGTGGTACTGAAAGACGTGGAGTTTATCTACAGAATATCAGTCAAAATAAGTATTAATTTACCTGCTAAAACTCAAGACACGTATTTGTTTTTTTACTTAGGGCTGCGCTAGTCGGTTCTTTCTCCATACAAACGCTGTTGGTGATTTACTCTTAAGTCAAATATTGTAGACCCAAATTTTTGTGTAATATCGATTTTTATTACACTTATCTAGGTTGGTATGTGCTTATATTTCTAAAATTTTAATAGCCTCCAAACGTCGGATTTTTAGCGCAACTTTGACCGTAAATAAAAAACAAACGAAGAATGAAAATAAAAAAGCAAGCACATACCGATACAGTTTTATTATTCAGAAATTGAGATAACTTTACTTCAGACATAAATATTATATACCTAGGTAGTTTGTTCATAAAACACCAACAGCTGAGTGTTGATTTACGTAATCTGAGGACACCTTTTCTAAAATACTTTTCAAAGCAATATAAATGTGTGCACTATAGCTTCTCATATAAGTACTTATAGATAACTATTTTATGCCTATATCTTTTTTTCCCCGATATTATGTGAAATAACAAGCATTTTCCCCACGCGCCGCACTGAGTTCAAACCGTTGACTAGCGCACTCTTAAGTCCCCATATAAAGGAAACTTGATCCTCTATAAAAATACTATGCAACTTAAAAGAGTATAAACATTGATATAACATTCATTTGTTCCATAGTAGACCACTAGTGCTGATAAATTGGAATTTACAAAATATTGGGCCCTAATTAATATTTTTAATAGTAGGTATATTAAATAAATGATTACAACAAAATTAATATACCGTGTTTCCATTTCATGTCCTAATTAATGCAGAATAATTGATAAAATGCACCAAATTTCAGTATTTGAAAGAATTTTCTACTTGACCACGTGAGTTTCGGTTTCGGTTTCGGTTTCGGCCGAAACTGAAGCCACGGCCGAACATTCGGTTTCGGTTTCGGTTTCGGCCGGAAAACCAGTTTCGGTCGGACTCTAATTTATAAGTCCTTAGTCAGGAATTCTGTTCAGTACTTTTGGATCCAGGGTATACCTTGGAGCAAAATATTACTTTTTGGTAGCATATGCTTATGCTTGGACTACTTCAAAAAACGTCGAAATCACTATAATATGTGTATATAAATTTCGAGGAGTTCCCTCGATTTCTTATGGATCCCATCATCAGGTCACCACTTTGAAATCAAAAGAAAATTATATAAATATATAATTATTTCAATTATACAACAAAAGAAAATTTGAAAATCGGCACACAGACGGCGGAGTAATCGTTGAACATACAAAAAAAAAACACACATACTATATACACAGCCGAACGTATAACCGCGTCCTTATTTGTAAGTCGGTTAAAATTACCTCAAATTTCAAAATCTCCCCAAAAAATCCCAAAAGTGGTGAATTAGCAACATTAAGCAGAATTGCAAGGTATTCTGCGAATGAATGAATTTTAGCAATATTGAGATGATATTGCGCAAGTGGCCTGCAGCTGTCGGAGACTCTACACGGGGGTCCTACAGTCAATGGCCCCGTATGGAGCGCCTGTGAGGGCGGATGACCTGAGTGCTGCAAATAGAGTACTTCTGCGGCGACCACAACGAGCCATGGCGCTGAGAATGATAAGCGGGTACCGCACAGTATCAAACGAAGCAGCTCTTGCTCTCGCTGGAACCCCTCCATGGAATCTGGAGGCTCGCGTGCTAGCGGAGATCTACCGCCGCACGTCGGAGTTTAAACAGCGCGGAGAAAGGGTATCTCCCGAATTGACAGCCCGATGGTGTCGTCAAGCGCGCAAGACAGAATGGTGTCTCCAACTGCTGGCCACAGAATAGTGGCCGCAATCAGATCGGTTTTACGGGAGTGGGTAGCGCATAGACAGGGCACCCTCTCATACCGGATGGTGCAGATGCTGTCTGGGCACGGGTGTTTCGGCCATTACCTGCACTACACGGCCCAGAGAGAACCGTTGCCCCAGTGCTACCACTGCCTGGACAGTGACGACACGGCGCAGCATACGCTCGAGTCTTGCCTCGCCTGGGACGAGCAGCGAGCAATGCTATGCGCCGTAAATGGAGCATAGCTAAGTCTCCCGGCCATCCTTGAAGGGATGGTTCGTTCCAGAGAGGCCTTTAAGGCGGTGGCCACCTTTTGCGAAACCGTGATTTCGCAAAAGGAGGCCACAGAACGGGAGAGAGAGGCGGATGTAGTCGCAGACCCTGTTCGTAGGCGGCGACAAGGGCGCAGGCGCGCTATATATGAGCGCCAGTTACCGGCCTAAAGGACTTGGGTGACGGATTGGGGAATCCGTTGCCCAATCCACGAGTCCTCTCGGTAGCAGAGCGTCCAGTGCCTGGACTGCTCTCCCGAAGTGTTGGCAGAACAAACTGCCATGCGAAGGCTCTGCGATATCATGCAAAAGCCGCTTGGTAGGCCGCTGCTGTTATCGCTTTTGTGGGTCCGGCGGTCTAGCACTACAGCGGGGAAGAAGGCACCATGGGGTTTTAGTGGCAAATCCGGGTGCGCTCCTCGCCTCGCACCCGGGTGAGTCCCACATACCCCGGCTGGCGTCCGCAGTCCGCCGGGGATGCATAAAGCATTTCCCCATGAAAAAAAGGCTAATCACCTGATTGTCTGACAAGAAAGATGATCCATGCGTCGGATGGGCATGAGAGGTCGAGAGATCATTCTCTTCAGTCGTGTCGGTTATTCGTCCCACTGGGTTTTTTTCTGGGGAATCCCACTGGGGAATTTGATGCTCATTTCCCTTTCGATGAACGTGGAGGTTAAACACCTTCTTCTCGTTTAAAGCATGAAAGAAGTAAGGTCTATATGGGTATAATAAATGACTTGGGTAATATGAATGCTCATAGTCACTAACTGAAATCTGTCACTCGGCACGCCGATAGATTTTCGCGGCGGCGGCGGCGCGGCAAAATCGTCGGCGCCGCCGGTGCGGCGCTCATATCTAGTTTGTACACGTTGGTGTTTCGTTTGCCAACGTCCCCTTTCTGCCCGCGCATTATTCAGGGCTCGCGCGCTTCTCGTCGCTAGCATGGCTGTCGCTCGCTTCGCTCAGTCGATGCCATGCTCTTTCGGTTAACATGATTAATAATCAAGGCCTAGCTAAACGGCTTGGAAGGTTAAACGTTTAGACGTTTAACCGTTATAGTTGTATTAACGAGTTTTTACGTTTAGACGGAGCGTCGAAATCCCATACAAACGTAGTTTCGTTTGGTTAGAAAATATTAACCAAGAACGAAATAAGACGTGAATAAGCAAGCAAAGTGCAAGTAAAAACAGTTAAAAAATTAACGGGGAGAAGAAGGCGTGCGTGAGCGCAATTTCTGTTCTACCGTAATATAGCCGTTCGTCCTACATCTTAAGATACATTGTTGCGTGCAAGTAGTGATCGAGTTGAGCCCAGCTCACGCAGTGCGCATGCGCCAGCCGGTAGCGTACGCTAACGCATACAATAATTGACCCTATTCGTAAAGAATTACAATCTAAAGTCGCTCGACGAGGTTACTTGGTTAGCGCTTATGAAGGGGTAACCCTTTTAGATGAGGTTATTCAATCCATACGGCTTTTTCGTTGTGCTTAACTACTATTCGACTTATTTATTGGGAAACCCTTTGAAAGGGTTTTCCGTTCAACGGATTACCAAATCATAAGTGTAACCCCATCATAAGGGTTTTTAATTAACTTAAAGTAGCCAGCCTTTCAAAATACCCAATCAAAACCCCTTAAAGGGTAAGCACTGGTGGTCCCTGATTATACGACACAGTGGAACTAGAAGGTAGGCGCGGCGTGTTGAATGATACAGTGGAATTAGTAGATTGGCACGGCCTATTATACAATACAGTGGAACTAGAAAGTAGGCGCGGCGTGTTGAATGATACAGTGGAATTAGTAGATTGGCGCGGCCTATTATACGATACAGTGGAACTAGAAGGTAGGCGCGGCGTGTTGAATGATACAGTGGAATTAGTAGATTGGCGCGGCCTATTATACGATACAGTGGAACTAGAAGGTAGGCGCGGCGTGTTGAATGATACAGCGGAATTAGTAGATTGGCGCGGCCTATTATACGATACAGTGGAACTAGAAGGTAGGCGCGGCGTGTTGAATGATACAGTGGAATTAGTAGATTGGCGCGGCCTATTATACGATACAGTGGAACTAGAAGGTAGGCGCGGCGTGTTGAATGATACAGCGGAATTAGTAGATTGGCGCGGCCTATTATACGATACAGTGGAACTAGAAGGTAGGCGCGGCGTGTTGAATGATACAGCGGAATTAGTAGATTGGCGCGGCCTATTATACGATACAGTGGAACTAGAAGGTAGGCGCGACGTGTTGAATGATACAGTGGAATTAGTAGATTGGCGCGGCCTATTATACGATACAGTGGAACTAGAAGGTAGGCGCGGCGTGTTGAATGATACAGTGGAATTAGTAGATTGGCGCGGCCTATTATACGATACAGTGGAACTAGAAGTTAGGCGCTGCTCATTAAACGATACAGTGGGTTTAGTATCGTATTTTAATTTAACTGGGTAATTTCCCGACCGATACCTACCGGGAAATTTTACTCGTTTAAATATTCGTATTCTTCGTCGGCTACTGGTTCGTGAACTGTGTTGGCAGTAAAAACTGCTCGAGATGGCCCTGGGGTCGATCTTGAATTTATTCCTGTCGGTTGATCCCTAGAGTTCTGTTTATATTTATTATTGTTATTGTTAAATAGATTATTGTTATATTGGCGTTTTCTACAGGATTCTATAGAGTGACCAATGTTCTTACAGTATCGGCATATTAGCTCATTTGTACTATTGATTGGTCTCCTGAACTGATTTAGTTGAGGCCTTTGGTTCATTTGAAATCGCGGAGGTTGTAACGAAAAGTCGCGACGAGGTTGAATTCTCGGTCTTTCGGAGTTAGCCTGTGGGAATCGTTTCATTGTATTTGACATTATTTTCTCTTCAGCGATAGCGAAATTTAATGCCGAGTTAAGAGATTCGGGGTTACGACATCTAACCATTTGGGAAATTCGTGGATGTAACCCCATGATAAATGTGTGTGTGGCTAAATCTTGTATAGTAGCAACTCGTCCGGATAGATCAGTTTTCCTCTTTGTCGGGTTAGATATATTTATTTCTGTTATTAATTTAGCAAGAAGTGTTTCTATATTTAAGGCGAACTGACTAACAGATTCCGACGGACTTTGTTTGCATTCTTGGAGTTCGGAAAGGAGGTGTGAGTAATGTTTCTTTTCTCCGAACTGATTTTTGATAAATTGGGTAAATTGATCAAAGGACTCGAATTCTTTTATGTCACATGTGGATTGGGCTTTACCTTCGAGCTGACTAAGAATATATTTGAATATTATCGGTTTTTGTGTGATATCAGCTAAATTATATGCACTTTGGCAATTGGATATAAAAGAATTTAACTTTTCGCGACTACCATCATATGGCTTAATGAATTTTAGAAGTACACCTAATTCGATTTTTTCTGGGACCTTAATTTCAATTTCCGTTTCAGATTTTGTTGATAATCTCGATGTGCTCGAGCTTCTCGATTTACTAGTCATTTTGATTTATCTACTGTGTTGATTAATAATATAAAATATAAATGAAATTGAATATAATTATTAAAATAAATCGATAGACTCGGTGTACGCCTTGCCTTATTGAGCGGACAAGGAATTTCTTATGTAAACAAAACCATCCGGTCACTGCCTGCTTATCTAAGAATTACAATGTAACAGTTCTGTATATGTTTCATGCTACAAAGGGACATGAAAATAAAATATAGAAATAAAATTAATGACGGATTCTGAGTTATTGGCAAGAATTAAAGTTCACTCACAGGAAGATCAGGATCACAGGAATCACTGCTGGAACCATCGTCGATCTTCTAGGACTCCTCGTAGCGGGATGTTGTTGCTGATGGTGACGACAGGATGATGCTGATGAAATTTATGATTTTCGATATTCACGTTCTATACAGTTTTGTCAAACTCACTGGTTAGTATGTATATATGCTTTAGGAAAGTTCACACATTCGCCAACTTGTAGTTATTTCACTTGCGCCGAATCAGTCAAATCGGGGCGTATTCGGGTTTAACGTTTTACGGGATTTTCGAATCCCACCGCTGCCACCAAATATTATACGGGATCCGGTGAAAGTCTTTTTAAAAAAAAATTGTTTTACTGCTAAACTTATTTATTAGGAAATAGAAAAAGGACATAAGATTAAACAATTAATTATTACGACCGACCGGGTTAGAGACTGAACTGGAACTGAACTTCTCTAGCGCTCAACAACCGTCCTGCTATCTCCTGCTGACATAGTAAAAGGGATAATGTCAATTAAGCATTCTTGCTAGCAGTGTAGGGTTATAACAGTACCATGTGCGCTTGAGCCCCCTGGTTTGAGCCGAACTGACGGCAAGCGCCCAGATGGTCTCACTTTGGTTCCGTGGAGGAAAGGCCGCTGCCTCCTTTGGGATGCCACGTGTGTGAGCACCTTCGCCGCCTCACACTCCCAGCACCATACGCACAGCTGGCTCTGCTGCAGAGTCTGCGGCCAGGCATAAGCGCTCTAAGTACGCGGAACTGGAGCGGCAGTACCTGTTCGTGCCTTTCGCAGTCGAAACAGGTGGTCCCTGGTGCAATGAAGCGAAGGGTCTGATCCGTGAGCTGGGCCGACGGCTGCGGGACTGTGGCAACGACCCCCGCTCCGGGGCGTACCTGGTTCAGCATGTTTCCCTGGCCATTCAGCGCGGCAATGCGGCTAGCGTTATGGGAACATTTGAGCCCGGTATGCTGCGGGGTGGGCTTTTCTCCTGAGGTTAGCTTCGTAGGTACTAGTAGGTAGGTATAGACTATAGTGTATTATTCCATTGTTTTATTTTATTAAATCCACACCGTATTGTATTTAGATAGTAAGTTTTTATATTAATTGTATTTACCTAACTACATAATTTAATTTAGTTTAAGTATCTACTTAAACTATTTTATTATTTGGTACGTAGTACTTTGAAAAAAACCCAATTAAGGGACATTTCACGTCAAACGGACAACCAGAAAAAAATGAGGTCATGAATTTTGTTTATACTCTGGTCAGTTATACTTCTAGTAGACGTGGATGAGTACACACAAAGTCTTTTCGTGTCATACTTTATTGCTGAGTTATGATGGAGATGTACTCCAGAGCGATGGGGAAGGTGGCGGTGTAGTAAAGGCGTGTGTCGCAGTTTTCGATGACGCCTTGGACGTTACACTTCACACACGCTTCAGAGCGGGCTAACTTTCAATGCTCATGTCGGAAATGTGTGCAAAATAAATAATAAATAACCTAACCAAGAGCATGTCAGGACATGTCTAAGGAGGGTTCCGTAACTATAAACGCGTAATATGCTTTTTTTTAATTACTCCAAAAGTTAATGTCCGATTTGGTTCACAATAATTTTCCTAAAGAGTTTTTAGCATGATCTATCATCATGGAAATTTGCAAGTTTCTATCTACTATAGTTTAAAAATGCTAGGGGGGGACCAACTTACAAACTACTTTGGAGGCCGATTACTCGAAAATGGTCGACTTTATAAAAAAGTAACGTACGAAACCTTGCCTTTATTTTAAAAGACCTATTCTACGATACCCCCCACACGATGGGGTAGAGTGAAAAAATATTTTTCATCCTCACTTCAGATGTATGGAGAGCCACCCCTAAAATATAAAATTATTATTTTTTTATGATCCCGAAACCGTGATCTATACATAATCTATAACTGCACCAAATTTCATTAATTTATATAAGGTTTGGTAAAATCAATTACGGAAACTTTGGGTAGGTCATATACTGCTTATGTAAAGACGTTTAGGCAAAAAAAAAATTTAAACCCGTGTAAAATAAAAATAGAAACTAAAATTATTAAATTAAAATATTGCAAGGAATTAAATCTTTTGCATAAAGCGTCCGCGCGCGACAAGGACACCAGATGTAAGTAGCACGACAGAGACAGCGATACATATTGCATACACCAGGAAAGGTCATACGAGTTCATATCTGAACATCTGTTCGCGCGTGGTCGATATAATGCAATAAATGTAATTTCCTTCAACATAATTTAATTTTGTATAAAAAAAATTACACGAGTTTTAAATATTATTTTTTTGCCTAAACGTCTTTACATAAGCAGTATATGACGTACCCAATGTTTCCGTAATTGATTTTACCAAACCTTATATTTACAGGAGCTAGAGGCGCGGACAGACAGACAGACAGACGGACAGAGCGAAACTATAAGGGTTCCTTAAGTATTACGGAGCCCTAAAAATAAATAAAAAACCCGACTGCAAAAAAAGACAAATACCTAAGCAACGCACTAAAATGACCGAAAGAAGGTTGAGAAAACAGACTACACTATGAGCTGAAAGTCTAAGTAAAATAATTGACGTTATGTTTGGTAGCAGGCGGGACCCATTCGCAAATTATTATAAATCTTACAAAAATATATGGGCCCCGCCTGCTAACAAATATAACGTCAATTATTTTACTTAGACTTTCAGCTCATAGTGTAGGTAGTCTGTTTTTAACCCCCGACGCAAAAAGAGGGGTGTTATAAGTTTGACGTGTCTGTCGGTCTGTCTGTCTGTCTGTCTGTCTGTGGCATCATAGCTCCTGAACGGATGAAGCGATTTCAATTTAGTTTTTTTTGTATCAAAGGTGACTTATCTGCGAGCGTTCTTAGACATGTTTGATGAAAATCGGTTGAGCCGTTTAAAAGTTGTGGGGGTGAAAGTGGGGAAGAATAACTGAATGTCTGCAAATATACTCGAGTGGGGTCTCAAATGAAAGCGCACTGAAAGAGAATATTAATGACTTAATGGAATGTTCTTAGCTTCGTTTGATGAGAAAATTGGTGGAGGGAAGATCAGCCGTTTGAAGATCATCAGCTCTTTTCTAGTTGATGAGGGGATCTGACTGACCTTCTTATGTCCGATCGATTTATATTGAAAGTATGTATATGGTAAGGTAATCATTGTTTTTACCTACTTTAAAAAGGACAAAATAAAAGTAAAATTAAAAATTTTAAAAACCCCCCGACACAAAAAATAAACTCTAAAAAGTAATAAATAATATTTTAAACATATTATAATTATTATCGTCACATAATATTATGTAAGTTGAAATATTTTTATTTTCCAATCTTCGTCTCGTCGGGGGACCGCTATCTGAGAAAAACAGGTGTAGTCGCAGATTGCAACAAAAGAATTTACTCCGAAAAAAAATTAGATTCGTATCTAAATGTAATTCGTAATAATTAATTAGCTGTTGTCGGAAAAATACTTTATAAACTTAAGCGGTCCCCCGACGAGGCGACGATTGGAAAATAAAAAATATTTCAACTTACATAATATTATATGTGACGATAATAATTATAATATGTTTAAAATATTATTTATTAGTTTTTAGAGTTTATTTTTTGTGTTGTTTTTAATTCTCAACCTTGTTTCGGTCATTTTAGTGCGTTGCTTAGGTATTTGTCTTTTTTTGCAGTCGGGTTTTTTATTTATTTTTTATTATTTATTTTATTTTAGATTTTTTTAGTTTAACCAACACATGTTTGGTCGATTTAAAGCAAAAAATACGATGATACGAACATCAACATATAGGTTTTTAGACAGTAGACTGTCTAAAAACCCATATGTGAGAATGGTTGTTACGCAACTTTAAATCGATATACCTAGATCCTAAACGGTCAGTCGAATCGAAAAATGTTGAGAAAAAACTAAAAATGATGTTTATATACCTATTTAACGATACCCCACTTGACATAGTTTGTTGACTTTCATTTTTTTATTTTCACAATATGGCGTCCAGTAGTCGCCATATTGAATTTTCACTAACGTCATGTCTTTAGTGACACTCGCCGGACTAAGAGGAATCGATTGACATGCGAATCATAAAAATCGGCCCAGGCGTTTGGTCTTTATAGTGCTTCAAAGGAACATACAAACATACATACATACATAGGCTGATAAACTCATTACCACTCCTTTGCGTTGCACAGTCGGGTAAAAAGCCATTACTAGATACAAACTCTTATCCAGGGCAGCCAGATTAGGGTGGGGACTTAACCCCAAGGAATAAAAATTATTTATACAGCGGTTATAGTCGTTATAGAACCAACTATTCTGTATGCAGCTGCGGCATGGTTTCCAACAGCGAGAGGATGGGGGTTCATAAAAGGCTGAACACCGTAGGTACAGCGTGGTTTTGACCAGAAGATCTGCAGAGCGTATCGAACTGTCCTCTAAACTTTGCCGTACTGTTGGCTGGGATACTCCCTCTTGATCTCAGAATACTCGAAGTAGTGAGACTATGAGATCAAGAAGAGAGTGTCACACCCGGTACTTAAGGACAAGGAGATAGAGCAAATGGCTCTGGCGATCGAGGCCCCTCATCCGGTAGATCAGGTAGAGCTGGGATTCGGATTGGTTGTCGAGAACACAAAATCAGACATGATTAATAACCATGAACATAGAATATAATATACGGACGGCAGCAGGGGGCCGTGTCGGAGCCGCGCTTTCCGTCTGGGAAGGCGAGGCCGAGACTAAGGCTATTATAATATATACTAGCTTTTGCCCGCGACTTCGTCCGCGTGGAACAGTTACTTTGGGATATCGCTAAAATTTACCCGCGACTTTATTTACGTAGAAGGAGAAGCGCTTCCCCCTCACGACTGCCCGCCGCGCACCGTACATTATTATTACGCGCTTGATTATTTTATTACTGCGAATTATCTTCTAAAATACTCATTGAAATCAAATGATGTAAACAGCAAATTTCTTCTAAATTAAATGCTTGTAACGAATAACGTATTTACTTGGATAAGGATTGATATCATCTTTATGACATACCCTCACAAATAATGTTTAATTTTAGAAAAAAAGAGATTTTAGAAATATATGAGGCGTGGGCCAGCACTATGTACACTATATGTAAATGTAGCTACATAATATGGTAACCGTTTCCTATTCTTTATTTTATTTCATTTCACATCGTTTAAATGTACATTTAAATTAACTTCGTCAAGGAGAGCAACACAACGTATAATAAAACATGGCGGATCAGATCAGAATTAACCAAATAATGTAATTTTGACAATGACATGATTTTTAGCAAAGAAAGACGTATGACATTCAAGAAGACGTCTCTACCTAAAATTGTCAACTACGTCAAAAGTCATGTCAAAGCAACTGCCACGACCGACCTAAAAATAGGGTTATCGCATTAAAAAACTTTTCAAATAATAATTTTTGTACGTATTTCACCTTCTTCAAATTATTTTTTAAAGGGATATAATTAATCGAGCGAACAAAAAATAAGTTGGCGGCTGCACGTGAGAATACTGTATTACTGAACTTGGCAGCGAATTAATATGTTGGTGACTAAATTACTAAACTGGCGAAAACACTCGGGTGACAAAAAATTCAAAAGTCGGCAGATAGAAAGAGGCGAAATTTAATCCAAATTAGCACCGACATTTATAAGTTGGTGACTTAATTTCCGAGTTGGTGACCATTATACCATATAAGCAGCTATAAAACCAGATTTGGTTGATAAATTAATGGCTGCTAAAAATTCAATTTGCAGGCTACGGAAAATCCTATTTTTGGATACTGTTGGAGTATATTTTTCTTTGTCATGGGTGTAATTTTCTAGGTTTCTGGGGGTGCAGAATAATATGAAAATAAAATCTGTTTCGTAATTCCACAATGGCGTAAATTTTTGTTATTAAAATTAACAAGGTTGTCCTTTTCCAGGTTTCTGGGGGTTCTGATTACAAAATTGTCTTCCAATTTCATTTTCCAAAATGGAGAATATTCAATCTTCGGAAAATAAATATGAATACTAAATTAAAAGATCTTGGGGATGCTAATTAGGATTGATGATTATTATTACAGTATGTTATGTAGTTCAAGGTACCAGCTATGTATAAAAATTTTTCAAAATTCAGGATTCATGAATTTTTCTGCCATTCATGAAGAAAATATGCGATTTCTAGGTTAATAAGGGGGAAAAAATTTTCATTATTTTTGCAGTAGGATGCACAGTTTCTGAGATATAAGCGACTATAGAAAAAAATATGACAATGCTGTACTGAGATACGAGGGGTGTATCAATCTATAGAAATGTTGGAAAATTCAAGATTTTAGATTTTTTTTCTCCCATCATGAAGAAAATATGATTTTGCGGGATTCCTAAGGGGGGCGGAATTTTCATTATTTTTTCAATAGGATGCACCGTTTCCGAGATAGAATCAATTTTATAAAAAATGAAGTAAATGCTGTACATTGAGATACGACGGATGTTTATAGCTATAGAAATGTTGGAAAATTCAGGATTTTCGAAAAAAATTTTTCTCCCATCATGAAGAAAATATGATGTTGCAGGGTTTCTAAAGGGGGCGAAATTTTCATTATTTTTTCAATAGGATGCACCGTTTCCGAGATAGAATCAATTTTATAAAAAAAGAAGTTAACGCTGTACATTGAGATACGACGGATGTATAAATCTATAGAAATGTTGGAAAATTCAGGATTTTCGAATTTTTTTTTCTCCCATCATGAAGAAAATATGATGTTGCGGGGTTTCTAAGGGAGACGAAATTTCCATAAATTTTTTCAATAGGATGCACCGTTTCCGAGATAGAATCAATTTTATAAAAAATGAAGTTAATGCTGTACATTGAGATACGACGGATGTATAAATCTATAGAAATGTTGGAAAATTCAGGATTTTCGAAAAAAATTTTCTCCCATCATGAAGAAAATATGATGCTGCAGGATTTCTAAGGGGGGCGAAATTTTCATTATTTTTTCAATAGGATGCACCGTTTCCGAGATAGAATCAATTTTATAAAAAAGAAGTTAATGCTGTACATTGAGATACGACGGATGTATAAATCTATAGAAATGTTGGAAAATTCAGGATTTTCGAAATTTTTTTTCTCCCATCATGAAGAAAATATGATGTTGCGGAGTTTCTAAGGGGGGCGAAATTTTCATTATTTTTTTAATAGGATGCACCGTTTCCGAGATAGAATCAACTTTATAAAAACATAGTAAATGCTCTACATTGAGATACTAGGAATGTGTAAAGCTATAGAAATTTTGGAAAATTCAGGATTTTCAAATTTCTTTTTCTCCCATCATGAAGAAAATATGAGATTGTGGGGTTACTAAGGAAATTTAAAATGGATGACTTTTTTGTAATCAGCACCCCCAGAAACCAATAAAGGACACCCATATTATTTTTATAAAATTAAGTATGTCCGACATATTGGAATTTCAAAATGAATGTCATTTTTGTATCCAGCACTCCCAAAAATCTGGTAAACGACACCCATATCAATTTTACGAAAAATAATATCCGCCATTTTTAAATTTCTAAATTAATCTACACAATAATTTACACCCCCCTAATAAAAACCGAGAAAAAATAAAAATTGGGAATTTTGTACGCTCCTTTATGTTTTTTTTGTGTGCGCTCGTTTTGCTGCTTGTATATTTTTTGAGTTACCTACATCAGGGAAAATATATGTGCCTATTCTTAAATTAAATGTGTACTCACAAATTGTCGCCAAGATGGTTATTTATTCGCTAAAACATAATCTGTCTGCCAGTTTGGAAAATTCAGTGGTATTATTTAGTCACCAGATTAGTAATTTTTTTGTTCCTTACATTCTTTCGCCAACTTGGTAATTTAGTATTCAATATTGGGTATTTTCACATCCAAAATTTAATTGTTTTGTCGCAAGTTTAAATACATGCCTTTTTTAAATATTTTTATGAAATTCCCATATTTTTTTCTATTTACTTATGTGGTGTACATAGAGCTGGCCCAAAATCAAACATCTCTTTTGGTTAGTATAAAAAGGTTATTGTGAGCCAACCTTAAAAGATAGACATAAATACAGTCGCAGTATATTTTTTATAGAACTTATAACTAAAAGGAAACAATTCTGTCATACATAATTTTAGCGAAACTTTAACCGTTTCCGCAGCGTACGCAGCGAAAGCTCTCAAAAAGAAAAAAAAACCCGATTTTGAAACATTCTTGATTGGTGCTCCGCTCGTATTGAGCTTAGCATGATTTTATATAGCCTAAAGCCATAGATGTAAAATATTAAAAGATGTAGTTATCACTGCCTAAAGCTCAATAAATGGTCTATCCAACACAAAAATAATTTTTCAATTCGAACCAGTAGCTCCTGAGATTAGCGCGTTCAAACAAACAACAAACAAACAAATTCTTCAGCTTTATAATATAAGAGTGGCGAGGAAGGAATTGTGGTCAGCTTTGTCCGTGAACGGCGTGAGCAGTATCCTCATACGAGCATTACAATCTCTTTATAGGGATTCTAGTGCTTGTGTAAGGATAAACGGGGCATACACTGAATGGTTCAATATCGAAAAAGGTGTTAGACAGGGATGTGTAGCGTCACCGTGGCTGTTCAATCTGTTCATGGACAATTGCTTGACAGATTTAAAAGAGAATGAAAGTGGGCTGAGAATGAATGAGTTACTCGTCAAATGTTTTCTCTATGCTGATGACTGTTGCATAATGATGTAACATTATTAAAAAGATAATCTGTCATTCATAGGTGTCACTTTGATGCCTAAGATAGAATATTCAGTTAGCCATAAGGCTATGTATAGCTTAGACGTGTGTATGTCTATTTGGCCTCCTTAACATATTATATGTATGATAAGATATATTATATGGATGTTATATGTAGAACATATGTAATAAAGAGAATATACAATCATTGTATCATTGAATATCTCCACCGTGAGTTTATGATAAATGCTGCTGAGTCAACAGATCCAACTTACAACATGGTGTTAGAAGTGTGAGGTAAATACAAAAATATATGAACGAAAAAGAGGGTACATCAAAAACTCAAGAATAACCACAAAAAACTTGAAGGCAGTCGGAACTTAGGAACGATCGGTGAAAAAAGTGGTGAAGACCTAACAATGGCTGGAAACGGAGTACAGAAACTTGAAATTTCTACCGAAGTTATCAACAATAATGCTGAGAATTTCAAGAAATGGACGCAATCATTCGAGATATACCTGCTGGCATCAGGAATGGAGAAGACAGAAGACAAAAGAAAAATTGCAATCATGCTGCATTCCATGGTAGAGAAAGGTCTAAATATATATAATTCCTTCAATTTGGACCTGGAGGAAGCCACATATCAAGATGTCAAGGCAAAATTCGTCGAGTATTTTGAACCCAAGAAGAATTTGACGGTAGCAAGACACAAATTTTTCACGCTGAAGCAACGTGTGAACGAATCCTTGGAGAACTTTCTTATGGAATTAGAGAATGCAAGTCATGCCTGTGAGTTTGGTACGCTCCGCGACTCGCTGGTAAGGGACAGCCTTATTGCGAATATGGCTACAAATTTCTCGCAATTTCGTCAAAAACTCTTACTCGAGCAAGATCTGTCCCTGGAAAGAGCCAAACTTCTATGTAGAACACTCACAATGGCACAAAAAAGTGAAAAATCAATGAATGCAGCAGATGGAAGAGAAGAAGCCACAGTATACAAGCTACACAGAAGTCGTCAGAACAGTCCTTCTACACACCAGAAGAGAAGAAAATCTAAATCTCCGTCGCGCCAAGGTCAACCAAGGTCAGCTACGCCTGGATCCAGAACAAAGTGTGTGAAGTGCAACACAGTCCATGGTCACCGCAACTGCCCAGCGTGGAAGCACAAATGCAGGTCATGTTTTAAATATGGACATTTTACTCATTTATGCTTTAAGAAAAATAGTGTCAGGAGTTTAGTCTCTGGGGTAGGCAATATGCATCTCGATGATGAACCGAGTGCTGCTTGCTTGGTAAGCAATGCTCATACTGAGAGATTCACTATTGGGGCGTTGTTCAATATTAAAAATATAAAGTCACAAAGTACCAGTTCAAATTTGAGTAAAAATGACATTAATTCCTGGCATTATTATTTAAAAATAAATAACAAATGTGTAGACTGCATAATTGATACTGGGGCAGATATAAATATGATGTCTTACAAAGTGTTTAAAGAATTAAATCTTAAGTTTGACAAGCAGAGTAAAAAAATGTGTAAAAAATATAATATCTATGCTTATGGGGGAAAACAACCAATTCCCATTATGTCAGTGTCAAACATATGGTGTATGTTTGAAAACAAAAAAGAACCTGAAAGTGTTACTTTTGTTATAACAAACTTAAACTGTCCTACTGTAATTGGTTTACCCACTTGTATAAAGCTAAATTTAGTTATCAAAAACTTTAATCTAAACAATATGTATAAAGAACCCTGTGACAAAATTGTGACCAAATATAATGATGTGTTTCAGGGTCTAGGCTGTTTACCATATGAACACAGTATTGTGTTAAGAAAAGATGCTGTGCCGTGCATAGATCCACCCAGGAAGGTGCCATTTGCTCTGGTGGAGCCGTTGCGGAAGGAGCTCGAACTCATGGAGGAATTGGGGATCATCCAGAAAGTCCATGAACCAACTCTCTGGGTGAGTAGCTTAGTTATTACCATGAAAAAGAATGGAGGATTAAGAGTTTGCCTAGATCCTAGAAATTTAAATAAAAACTTATTGAGATGTCATTATCCCATTAAAAATATTGATGAAGTAAGGTCTAAATTGTCCGGAGCCTCATATTTCTCACATTTAGATGCATTTTCTGGATTTTATAATATAAAATTAACTAAAGAGAGCAGTGACCTTTGTACTTTTCAAACTCCCTTTGGTAGATATAAATTTTTGAGATTACCTTTCGGAATAAGCACGGCAACAGAAATTTTCTATAAAACTATGATAGATTTATTCGGAGACATTGAGGGAATAATAATTTGGTGTGATGACATTTTAATATACGGTGAAACAATTGAAATACACAATAAAAGATTTGAATTGTTTCTGGATAGGGCTAGACAAGTCAATTTGAAATTAAATAGGGCCAAGTGCAAGTTTCTTTTAGAAGAAATCGCATATTTGGGCTATATTTTCAGTAAAGATGGTGTAAAAATTGATCCAGAGAAAATTAAGGCTATAAAAGAGATGCCAATACCAAAAAATATTAAAGACTTGCAAAGATTTTTAGGTATGATAAATTTTTTAGCACCATTCATAGAAAACTTAGCTGACAAAACTAATATTTTAAGAAATTTGTTAAAAAAGGATGTGTTATGGCTTTGGGATGAGAATTGTCAAAAATGCTTTGATTTATTAAAAGAAATTATAACTAAAGCGCCCGTGTTAGCAAATTATGATTGTAATTTACACTTGACTTTGTCGGTAGATGCCTCAAGATATGCCGTCGGTGCCGCTATATTTCAAAATAAGCGACCCGTTGCTTACAGCTCAAGAACACTGACCAGCTCACAACAAAATTATGCTCAGATTGAAAAAGAATTGTTTGCAATACAATTTGGATGTAATAAATTTCACCAATATATTTATGGCAGTAGAATAACTGTGCAAACTGATCACAAACCGTTGATTTATTTATTTAAGATGCCCCTACATGAAGTACCTGCTAGGTTTCAGAGAATGATGCTTTCTTTGCAAGGCTATGACTTAGATGTGGTTTATGTACCTGGTAAATTTATGTATATAGCAGATACTTTGTCTAGAGCAGCACTTACTGAAAAATACATACCCCCATATGAACAGGATTTACAGTACCATGTAAATACTATATTTTCTAACCTCTCTGTAAGTAAGCCATATTTAAATTTAATATTAACAGAAAGTAATAAAGATGAATCATTAACTTTGCTTAAGTCTTATATTCAAAACGGGTGGCCTAAGAGCAAAGACAAAATGGCATCTATGGTAAAACCATATTGGAATATTCAAAATGAAATACATATAATGAATGAATTACTATTTAAAGGAAATAGGCTTATTGTTCCTAAATCTTTGCAAAAACAAATATTAGATAAAATTCACTGTGGTCATTTAGGTATAAATAAAACACTTAACATTGCTAGAGAAACAGTTTATTGGCCGAATATAAATGCTGACATTAAAAATTTAGTTGATCAATGCTTAGTATGTGCTAAGTTCAAGCCAAACACAACAAATGAGCCGTTGCAGTGCTACGAGATGTCCCATCTTCCCTGGCAACAGGTAGGTGTTGATTTACTATATTTTGATGGAGAAAATTTCCTTGTCTGCATGGATTACTATTCCAAGTACATTGAGTTAGCTTCTTTGCATAAAAATTACACTGTGGACGTTGTTGTTAAGAATCTTAAATCGTTTTTTGCTCGTCATGGAATACCGAAATCTCTTGTATCTGACAATGGTCCACCTTTTAACTCCAGTAAATTCAAGTCCTTTCTTGAGGAGTGGGACATTGAACACATAACAAGCAGCCCACATTGGTCAAAATCCGATGGTCAAGCTGAAAGCGGGGTAAAAATTATAAAAAACATTTTGAGAAAATGCAAAGAGGATGGCTCTGATATATACTTGTCATTGTTACATTATCGTAATACGGCTAAGGGAGATTTTCCCAGTCCTGCTTCATTATTAATGTCTAGAAACTTAAGAGTAAATTTACCAATACTAAATAAAAAGTTATATCCTAGAGTAGTAAAATTTTCGACATATGAGAAATGTCACAAACATAGCAGAGACAGAATGTCTTTTTATTTTGACAGGAATGTTAAGCAAAAGTCATATGTATTTCAGCCAGGAGATTATATATATTTTAAAAAAGATCCTAAAACCATTTGGACTCCGGGAATAATTAAAGAGAAATTGATGTGTGGTAGGTCGTATTATATTGTAGATTTAAACGGTGCTGTGTATAGGAGGAATATAGGACACATTAGACCTAGAAAAAGAGATTTAAAAAACATAAATACTCCTCCTTCTTCTTCTGGTAATGGCGAAAGCAGTGGCAAAAATGACAGTATGGTTACCATACAGGACATTGCTAACCCCATGAGTTCGGTGAATTTCGGAAACGGTCTTTTTCAAAATTGTGATAATGATGAAAGCTGTGTTCCTATGGAGAGTCTAGTGAATACCGATTATGTAACCAGATCTGGTAGAAATGTAAAACGTCCTAAACTGTATATTCATGAAAAATATGATTAGTTATATAGTAGTATGTTTTTAGTTGTGTACAAATTGTAGTATTAGTTGCGTTATCTTGAAAAGGGAGGTGTTGCATAATGATGTAACATTATTAAAAAGATAATCTGTCATTCATAGGTGTCACTTTGATGCCTAAGATAGAATATTCAGTTAGCCATAAGGCTATGTATAGCTTAGACGTGTGTATGTCTATTTGGCCTCCTTAACATATTATATGTATGATAAGATATATTATATGGATGTTATATGTAGAACATATGTAATAAAGAAGAATATACAATCATTGTATCATTGAATATCTCCACCGTGAGTTTATGATAAATGCTGCTGAGTCAACAGATCCAACTTACAACAATGACCAAGTATTACTTGCGTCTTCGGCCGAGGAGTTGCAGGAGATGGTAACTGCGATAAGTGGAGATCTAACTAGAAAGGGAATAAAGATGAATGTAAAGAAGACGAAAGTGATGGTGTTTGAAAGAGATGAGGCAGTGACAGACTGCAATATCGTGATTGGAGATGAACAAATTGAACAGGTGAATGATTTTGTGTATCTGGGTTCAAAGTTTGCAAGAGATGGAAAGTGTGAGAGTGATATTGAAAGAAGAGTGAATGCAGGAAACTTGGTGAATGGAGCTTTGCACTCCTTTATGAACAGTCGGAAGGTGTCTAACAAGGCTCGTTTGGCTGTGCATGCGGGGGTGTTGGTTCCGACACTCATGTACGGAAGTGAAAGTTGGGTATGGCAGAAGAAACATGAAAGCAGAATAAATGCAGTTGAGATGAGAGCATTAAGAAGCATGATAGGAGTTAAACTGGGTGACAGGATAAGAAATAGTGAGACAAGGAAACGTTGTGGTCTGAAAGAAGATGTAGTGACAAAAATTGAGAAAGGTATGCTGAGATAGTTTGGCCATGTTGAGAGAATGAATAAAGAACGATTGACGAAAAAAGTGTATAATGCGAGTGTGAATGGAAGTGTTGGAAGGGGCGGACCTAGGCGGACGTTCCAAGACCAAATCGGGGATGTCTTGAAAAAAGGCCAGGTCAAGAGTACCCTAAACCGAAGAGCATGTATGAAGGGAATAATGAAAGTGGATGAAGCAAAACAAGTATGTAAGGATCGTAGCAAGTGGAAAGAAGTGGTCTCTGCCTACCTCTACGGGAAACAGGCGTGATTATATGTATGTATGTATGTATAATATTAGTATAGATTAAATGCAGCAATCGCAAATATTATCTAATTATGCCTAGTTTTTTAAGAGTAAGATTTTCATCAAAAACTTTCGAATTCCTGTCAGATTTATTTTTCAACATGATGACAATATAATGTCAAAATAAAAATAAAGCGCCCCAGTCACGGGCTATCGATTGCTTCGATCAAATTGGAAATTAATTCGTATTTGAAAGTAAATTGCTAACGACAAAAGTAAGTCCACCAACAGCACACACAAAAACAGCTAGTTTTTGCGGTGGGCACCAAAAGTGGTAACAAAATTTACGCGTATATAATTATACGAGTTTCATATAAAAAGTGTAGTAAGGCAGGCATAGGATCCCAGGCTATATTCAATTTTGGTCTAAACCGATTTACTTGCAACTACGAATCCAGTAAATGTTTAAATTGTAAAGACTAAATCGATCGATCGCTTGTGAGTGGGAGCTTTAAATCAAAAACACTAAGGAGTATTTATATCAATTTTAAAGCAAATCGCTCCCAAACAAGTTTCTTTCCCTTTTTTAACCCCGTTAGGGGACGAATTTCAATAAACTATGATACACGAATTTCATCAATTCTGTTACATAATGTTTGTGCAAAATATGAAGTAGATTGGACCAAGGAATCACGTTGTCCCATACAAACTTTTTTCCCCCTTTTCACCCCCTTAGGAGTCGAATTTCAAAAATCCCTTCTTATCGGATGCCTACGCATTACAAAGAGCAAGCTCTGCAAGTTTCAGGTCTCTACGATCAGCGGTTTAGGCTGTGCGTTGATCCGTCAGTCATTCAGGACAAAGGATTTTATATGTATAGATTATAGGCCGAACTCTTGGCGCTCAATAGAGCCGTAACTTTACCTGCAAGAATGGAGTGGCGAAGGTTGGCATCCTCAGCGACTCCAAATCGGCCCTCCAGGCGGTTACCCTTGATTCAAAGGATTGAAAGAGGATTCAAAGGATTCAAAGAGTGCAAACAAAGGGGACCCTCGGGAAAAATGCTTTGCAGAGGCGAGAGGTCTCCCTGTTTTGGATTAAGGCGCACGCAGGGCTTAGGGGGAATGACAGAGTCGACAAATTAGCCAAGGAGGCCGCTCTGAGGTTGAAGAGGAAACCTAACTACGACCAGTGTCCTGTTTCATTCGCCAAGCGTATCTAACATCTTAAGACAGGATACGATTGGTGAATGGGACAGGAGATATGTGTCGGGTGGGACGGCCGGAGTCACGAAGCATTTCTTCCTCACAGCCGCTGCTGCATACAAAATAGTTGGTAAGATAAACATAACACACCACACAACACAAGTACTGACTGGACACGGCGGGTTCGCCTTTTACTTGAAAAGATTCTAGTTGAAGGAGGATCCGTCGTGCCTGTGTCAGCCCGGTGTTGCGGTGACGGTTCCTCACCTGTTACTCGAGTGCCCGATTTTTGCCAACAGTACCTAGATATGATACTGAACAGAAATTGGGCACCGCGATGACAGTTGAGAACCTGCCTAGCATACTGGGGGAAAAAGCAGGGAGGTGTTCCTGCAATATTGTATTAAAATTGTGAAAATTGTAAATAAAAGAAATTGAAGTGATGATATTGAAAACTGTGATATTAGTTTGTAGGGTATTTATTTATTTCATTGAAATGTTTTGTATTTTATTGCTATTGCACCATTTATTTTGTATTAAATATTAATTATATTTTGTATTCTTCATGGTAAATTGATATTGCGTCATTATTTTGTATTTAGCATTAATTAATAATGGCATAAAACGAGTCCATGATTTTTTAGGTGGCATATGTTTTATTTTTAGCATTATTAGAAGCATATTATATTTAGTATACTTATACTTACTAGCATATACAGATACAGGCCACCGATGAAAAAATATTTTAAGACTTATTCAACGATACCATACACTGTAGGGTATCGTTGAATAGATCTCATAAAATAAAAACAAGGTTTGAAATATTTTTACATTTTGAGGTCAAATAGTTTTAAAGAAAGTTTCTTTAAGCCTAGTGAGATTCTAATCCTATGTTATTATTTAATTAGGTAGGTACCTCTAAATAACACAGAAAAAAAACGTTAAGTAGGTAGGTAAGTACAAAATATTTAATTTATTTTTTTTTAATTTCAAAAATAAATTATACCTATACAAACCACTTTTCAACAGGTAGGTATGTCTTACTACAGAGTGCACTACAACTACGTTTTTAATGTCTTTCGGAAAACTTCGTTTCCATACATTGTCAGTCGCTGTCATAGAAATACGATTATTGCTGAGGGACATCAAGAAAGTAGTACTATGTAGGATACACATAATATCTATTATCCCCTTACTAATAAAAAAATTATCCAGTAGATAAGCAATACAATGTTTTGTCCTTGTCTTATGCGTTGGAAATGTCGCTTGACAGACTAGGACAAAACAAAACACTGTATTTCTTAATTCTTATCTACCTACTGGATAAATATTTTTATTAGTAAGGGGGTTAATGTTTTAAACGCAACGACACCTAATCATAAACGTTCAGTGTTTTAATCACACTGTCATATTTCGTTCTATCAGGGTCGTATTTCTTCTCGAACTTTGCCCACAGATCCGGAAAATCGTTCTTCAGGCCTTTCAGGTATTTGATTGCGCCGCGCTTCTGAATCATGTCGCATTCTGCACAACCGTCCGCCATCGCTTGGACCACATGGCCTGCAGAAAAAAGAAAACTGAAAAACATTATTACAAACGCGTTTGATCGTTTGGAAATCAAACGCGTATCTGTAAAGACTGAGAAGTTCTGTTCAGTACTTTTGGAGCAAAGTCTTACTTTTTGATAGCATATGCTAGGACTACTTCAGAAAAAGTCAAAATAACCATATTATGTATATGCGGAGTTCTTTCAATTCCTCATGGATGCCATCATCAACTTTGGTGATAACATGAAAAAAAGAATTTTGAAAATCGGTCTACAGACGGCGGAGTTATCGTTAAACATACAATATATATATATATATATATATATATATATATATATATATATATATATATATATATATATATATATATATATATATATATATACAGCCGAACGTACCCATAACCGCCTCCTTTTTTGGAAGTCTGTTAAAAATTTAGAAAATAGTCACTTCGACTTTTTCTGAACTAATATGCTACGAAGCAGTAAGATTTTGCACCACAGTATACCCTGGATCCAATAGTACTGAACACAACTCCTGACTCCTTATATATGTTTTGGGATTTCGGTGTTTAAAGAACTGCAAGCGTAAGCCTGTCCATTAAAGTAATCATTATCAACACCACCATATCCATACCATACATCATCACATAATGATGATATAATAGGTACTTCTCATAGTATTTTACACCGACACGGATACCTTTGAACATTACTCTGCCGTTTATGGACCGATTTTCAACATTCTTTTTTCCGCCCCTCGCATGGCACGGTGCATTTCGGGTCAGGATACAGTGATTACAGCGCGCTTTTTCAAATAGTTCCATGTCGATATGGCCCGCGACACAATTAACCCGAGGTTAAGAAACGATGCTCTACAGTCTACAGTGTGGGGTACCAGGTGTAAGTCAAGCTTTAATACGTTACTTTTTTTTACAAAGGAACCCCCACCTGGCATTTCTAAACTATAGGAGATAGAAACTTGTAGGTTTCCATGGTGATAGGCGATGCAAAAACTATTTAGGAAAATTATTTTCAATAAAATCGGACAAAAACTTTTAGCCCCTTACTAATAAACGCTGTATAAGCTTTGAATAGTTACACAGCGTTTTGTCTCTTTCTATCGAATTAAACATGTCACTTGTGTGATGTGAACAAAACACTGTATAACAGTGTTTTGTTCACATCACACAAGTGACATGTTTAATTCGATAGAAAGAGACAAAACGCTGTGTAACTATTCAAAGCTTATACAGCGTTTATTAGTAAGGGGTTTAAAGTAATTTAAAGAAAACCTCTTGCGCGTTGATACTGAACACTCCTTAGACATGTGTTGACATGCTCTTTGTAGGGTTATTTAATAATTTCAAAATACTCACGCTTAGCAGCCGCACTGAATTCCTCGCACGGCCCCTCGTCCAGAAGACAGGCGGTCAAGTCCTGCATCTCTTTCCTTAACTTCTCTTTGTTACCGAGAAAGGTGTCTACGACGAAGTTGTCGTTCATGTCGGTGTACGCCAGGGCCACAGCCAGGAGAGGTAGGAGCAGCACCAGGGTCTTCATTTTAGCTTCTGAAAAAAAAAGTAGTATCAATGAAAAGAGTTGAAAAGGAAATAATTTTTACTTGAACGTTTGAATTGTCAATTATAAGTTGTGAGATAGGTTAGGAAGGAAGAAACTGAGACGGAAATAATAGTTGTAACGTTCTAAAGGTAATAGGCGTAGACGAGGCATGTCGAGATGAAAAGTGTCTACACTTAAACTGCCCTATTTTTGGGGTTGTTTGGGGTAGGCAAGGCTTTCGCAGTATATTCAGTCCGCATTCACAAAATCTTCTGAAATCAATATGGCGTAATTTTTTCTTGTATTAACTTGAAAAATTAAAGTCGCACCCCACCCTTAGTTTTGAAATCAAGGTCCTACTATGAAAGTCGAAATTTAGACGGTATATTAGCAACTTTATTTACCGATATATCTGTTTCTTTTTATATAACGTCGCGACGACGATTTTGTAAACAAATATTTTTATAAAAATAAATTAAAATGTATTATTTTTCAAAATAATTCAGATTATTTTAAAGTTTATATTGCTGGGAGTAATTTTAATAGCATTAAATAAACTATTTTGTTGTTTAATTCCTGAGATAGTTACTTAAAACAAGATTTGTGGTATTACAGTATAAAAGGAAACATTGATATTAACAGAATAACACACCTTAAAGTACTTACTCAAAGCTAACGACGCGACGTTATATAAAAAGAAACAGATATATCGGTAAATAAAGTTTCTAATATACCGTCTAAATTTCGACTTTCATAGTAGGACCTTGATTTCAAAACTAAGGGTGGGGTGCGACTTTAATTTTTCAAGTTAATACAAGAAAAAATTACGCCATATTGATTTCAGAAGATTTTGTGAATGCGGACTGAATATACTGCGAAAACCTTGCCTACCCCAAACAACCCCAAAAATAGGGCAGTTTAAGTGTAGACACTTTTCATCTCGACATGCCTCGTCTACGCCTATTACCTTTAGAACGTTACAACTATTATTTCTGTCTCAGTTTCTTCCTTCCTAACCTCTCTCACAACTTATAATTGACAATTCAAACGTTCTAGTAAAAATTATTTCCTTTTCAACTCTTTTCATTGATACTACTTTTTTTTTCAGAAGCTAAAATGAAGACCCTGGTGCTGCTCCTACCTCCCCTGGCTGTCGCCCTGGCGTACACCGACATGAACGACAACTTCGTCGTAGACACCTTTCTCGGTAACAAAGAGAAGTTAAGGAAGGAGATGCAGGACTTGACCGCCTGTCTTCTGGACGAGGGGCCGTGCGAGGAATTCAGTGCGGCTGCTAAGCGTGAGTATTTTGAAATTATTAAATAACCCTACAAAGAGCATGTCAACACATGTCTAAGGAGTGTTCAGTATCAACGCGCAAGAGGTTTTCTTTAAATTACTTTAAACCCCTTACTAATAAACGCTGTATAAGCTTTGAATAGTTACACAGCGTTTTGTCTCTTTCTATCGAATTAAACATGTCACTTGTGTGATGTGAACAAAACACTGTATAACTATTCAAAGCTTATACAGCGTTTATTAGTAAGGGGCTAAAAGTTTTTGTCCGATTTTATTGAAAATAATTTTCCTAAATAGTTTTTGCATCGGCTATCACCATGGAAACCTACAAGTTTCTATCTCCTATAGTTTAGAAATGCCAGGTGGGGGTTCCTTTGTAAAAAAAAGTAACGTATTAAAGCTTGACTTACACCTGGTACCCCACACTGTAGACTGTAGAGCATCGTTTCTTAGTAATGTTCAAAGGTATCCGTGTCGGTGTAAAATACTATGCGAAGTACCTATTATATCATCATTATGTGATGATGTATGGTATGGATATGGTGGTGTTGATAATGATTACTTTAATGGACAGGCTTACGTTTGCAGTTCTTTAAACACCGAAATCCCAAAACATATATAAGGAGTCAGGAGTTGTGTTCAGTACTATTGGATCCAGGGTATACTGTGGTGCAAAATCTTACTGCTTCGTAGCATATTAGTTCAGAAAAAGTCAAAGTGACTATTTTCTAAATTTTTAACAGACTTCCAAAAAAGGAGGCGGTTATAGGTACGTTCGGCTGTATATATATATATATTTTGTATGTTTAACGATAACTCCGCCGTCTGTAGACCGATTTTCAAAATTCTTTTTTTCATGTTATCACCAAAGTTGATGATGGCATCCATGAGGAATTGAAAGAACTCCTCATATACATAATATGGTGATTTCGACTTTTTCTGAAGTAGTCCTAGCATATGCTATCAAAAAGTAAGATTTTGCTCCAAAAGTACTGAACAGAACTTTGAGAGTCTTTACAGATACGCGTTTGATTTCCAAACGATCAAACGCGTTTGTAATAATGTTTTTCAGTTTACTTTTTTCTGCAGGCCATGTGGTCCAAGCGATGGCGGACGGTTGTGCAGAATGCGACATGATTCAGAAGCGCGGCGCAATCAAATACCTGAAAGGCCTGAAGAACGATTTTCCGGATCTGTGGGCAAAGTTCGAGAAGAAATACGACCCTGATAGAATGAAATATGACAGTGTGATTAAAACACTGAACGTTTATGATTAGGTGTCGTTGCGTTTAAAACATTAACCCCCTTACTAATAAAAATATTTATCCAGTAGGTAGATAAGAATTAAGAAATACAGTGTTTTGTTTTGTCCTAGTCTGTCAAGCGACATTTCCAACGCATAAGACAAGGACAAAACATTGTATTGCTTATCTACTGGATATTTTTTTTATTAGTAAGGGGATAATAGATATTATGTGTACCTACATAGTACTACTTTCTTGATGTCCCTCAGCAATAATCGTATTTCTATCACAGCGACTGACAATGTATGGAAACGAAGTTTTCCGAAAGACATTAAAAACGTAGTTGTAGTGCACTCTGTGTAAGACGTACCTACCTGTTGAAAAGTGGTTTGTATAGGTATAATTTATTTTTGAAATTAAAAAAAAAATAATTTAATATTTTGTACTTACCTACCTACTTAACGTTTTTTTTCTGTGTTATTTAGAGGTACCTACCTAATTAAATAATAACATAGGATTAGAATCTCACTAGGCTTAAAGAAACTTTCTTTAAAACTATTTGACCTCAAAATGTAAAAATATTTCAAACCTTGTTTTTATTTTATGAGATCTATTCAACGATACCCTACAGTGTATGGTATCGTTGAATAAGTCTCTTAAAATATTTTTTCATCGGTGGCCTGTATCTGTATATGCTAGTAAGTATAAGTATACTAAATATAATATGCTTCTAATAATGCTAAAAATAAAACATATGCCACCTAAAAAATCATGGACTCGTTTTATGCCATTATTAATTAATGCTAAATACAAAATAATGACGCAATATCAATTTACCATGAAGAATACAAAATATAATTTATATTTAATACAAAATAAATGGTGCAATAGCAATAAAATACAAAACATTTCAATGAAATAAATAAATACCCTACAAACTAATATCACAGTTTTCAATATCATCACTTCAATTTCTTTTATTTACAATTTTCACAATTTTAATACAATATTGCAGGAACACCTCCCTGCTTTTTCCCCCAGTATGCTAGGCAGGTTCTCAACTGTCATCGCGGTGCCCAATTTCTGTTCAGTATCATATCTAGGTACTGTTGGCAAAAATCGGGCACTCGAGTAACAGGTGAGGAACCGTCACCGCAACACCGGGCTGACACAGGCACGACGGATCCTCCTTCAACTAGAATCTTTTCAAGTAAAAGGCGAACCCGCCGTGTCCAGTCAGTGTTGTTGTGTGGTGTGTGATGTTTATCTTGCCAACTATTTTGTATGCAGCAGCGGCTGTGAGGAAGAAATGCTTCGTGACTCCGGCCGTCCCACCCGACACATATCTCCTGTCCCATTCACCAATCGTATCCTGTCTTAAGATGTTAGATACGCTTGGCGAATGAAACAGGACACTGGTCGTAGTTAGGTTTCCTCTTCAACCTCAGAGCGGCCTCCTTGGCTAATTTGTCGACTCTGTCATTCCCCCTAAGCCCTGCGTGCGCCTTAATCCAAAACAGGGAGACCTCTCGCCTCTGCAAAGCATTTTTCCCGAGGGTCCCCTTTGTTTGCACTCTTTGAATCCTTTGAATCCTCTTTCAATCCTTTGAATCAAGGGTAACCGCCTGGAGGGCCGATTTGGAGTCGCTGAGGATGCCAACCTTCGCTACTCCATTCTTGCAGGTAAAGTTACGGCTCTATTGAGCGCCAAGAGTTCGGCCTATAATCTATACATATAAAATCCTTTGTCCTGAATGACTGACGGATCAACGCACAGCCTAAACCGCTGATCGTAGAGACCTGAAACTTGCAGAGCTTGCTCTTTGTAATGCGTAGGCATCCGATAAGAAGGGATTTTTGAAATTCGACTCCTAAGGGGGTGAAAAGGGGGAAAAAAGTTTGTATGGGACAACGTGATTCCTTGGTCCAATCTACTTCATATTTTGCACAAACATTATGTAACAGAATTGATGGAATTCGTGTATCATAGTTTATTGAAATTCGTCCCCTAACGGGGTTAAAAAAGGGAAAGAAACTTGTTTGGGAGCGATTTGCTTTAAAATTGATATAAATACTCCTTAGTGTTTTTGATTTAAAGCTCCCACTCACAAGCGATCGATCGATTTAGTCTTTACAATTTAAACATTTACTGGATTCGTAGTTGCAAGTAAATCGGTTTAGACCAAAATTGAATATAGCCTGGGATCCTATGCCTGCCTTACTACACTTTTTATATGAAACTCGTATAATTATATACGCGTAAATTTTGTTACCACTTTTGGTGCCCACCGCAAAAACTAGCTGTTTTAGTGTGTGCTGTTGGTGGACTTACTTTTGTCGTTAGCAATTTACTTTCAAATACGAATTAATTTCCAATTTGATCGAAGCAATCGATAGCCCGTGACTGGGGCGCTTTATTTTTATTTTGACATATATAATATTGTCATCATGTTGAAAAATAAATCTGACAAGAATTCGAAAGTTTTTGATGAAAATCTTACTCTTAAAAAACTAGGCATAATTAGATAATATTTGCGATTGCTGCATTTAATCTATACTAATATATAATCTATACTAATGTTTGTTACTCCTTCACGCAAAAACTACTGAACGGATTTTGATTAGATTTGGTATGGTAGTAGTTTAAGCTCTGGATTAAAACATAGGCTACTTTTTATCCCAAAAAAATATAGTGTTCTAGAGGGACACTATATTCACGCGGACGGGGCCGCGGGCAACAGCTAGTTTTTAATACTATCTGGCCCGCTCAATTCAGCTAATGATTTTTATTAGTGTAGATAATATTACCTACATAACTAAATTTCAAAGTTTGGAGCCTTCCAGAAAGAAAATATTCGAAAATATAAGTGGGTGGGGGCGGCAATGTTTAGTTTTTTCCCCGCTTAAAAAAATTGAAGATCCGGGGCTGCAGGACTATTATTTTTTCGGTTTGCTCCTTATAAGTTCTCGCTGCGCCCCTAAGCTCGATCCCTACACATATGTAAGTACCTACTGCCTACTGCCTACTGTACATATGCCAGTACATATAATCAAAAACGTCTATTAAATTAGACGAAATATCGCGCAATTTTTTCTGGCAGCGTACGAGCGTATTTGTATTTGTGTTTCTTCCAAAATATTAGATAGGTAATTGGTCCACCAACTTCTATGTGCTTTATTTTATCACCCTGAAAGAAATAAAGTAGGCCTATACATAGCATTGCTCTAGGGCAGTTTTTTTCAAAGTGTGGGTCACGAAGCCTCTTTAGGGGATCGCGAAGCTTCTATAGGGGGCTGCAAAAGGTGGGGAAAACTACTGCAGTAAAAAAAAAGTAGGAAAACAGTTGAACTAAAGGCCATCCGTGCAACTTCCCGCTAGCGCTAAAATTTTATCTAATACGTCAATTTTGAACTTATCGAGCTCAAAAATAAAAGTGCTACTAAAAAATTTCACTGATAATTTTCTTTCGGAGCTCGAAGAGCTGAAAAGTCTGATGAAAGTTAAATAAAACACTATTTTTTGAAATTTCAAACTGTCATAACTTTGGAATGAATCAACCCATTTTCACGCGATTGACGGCAATCGATGCAGTTTTACATGTCCTTTGAAATCGATAACAAACAATTTTAATTTTAAAAACTTCGGAGTAATTCAGAAAAAACTTTTTTGGTATTCTTTTCTTCGCGATATCTCTCGAACGAATCAACAGATTTTGACCGGATTAGCGGTGATGGACGTGGTTTCTCAAGGTTTAGAGCTGATTAGTTTTTGGAGATGATCTATAAAGGCGTTTAAAAGTAATTCCAGAAAAACTGCTTTAAAAAATTCACAGTTTTTTTTTAGGATTTCTTGAAAGTTATAAGAGGTTTACATACTTACACACACATAAATACATACATAGTGACCTCGCGGGGTTAGTCAGGGAAGCTTCCTGTGACCTCAGAACGTCGACATCAGAACCTCAATTCTCGTATTTAAAGTAGACAATTTAAAGAGTCAATTTAACTTTGTTTGGAATGTAAGTGTAGCGTCATGTTACCGTGAACGGATTTTATGACGTTTCGACCAATCAGAGCGCGTTTCACGTTGGTTTAACGTTCACAAAAACACCGTTTGGGAGTGTAAGCGTGTCGGGACTTGATTGTAATTGTATTAATGCAGGTTTTATTTAGCAGAATTGCCCCTCTGATGAGAGTGTTCGATTTTTGCAAAACGGAGTAAAACCAATAACTTCCCGATTTTTTTAAATCGCCAACACCCCCCCCCCCGTCGCGATTTTTCATTAAAAAAAAAACATGGGCGTAGTTATAGAAGCTCGCACAGGGCGCAGAATAGGCTATTTACGGCGCTGCTTGGCAGTTTCGTGCCGAGTGCCCGTAAAGTTGTCATCGGTGGTACTGGCCAGGGATGCCCCTTTTACGGGGAGGCTCGACGCGAATACCGGTGATATGGCAGACGGCTCGGATATTAAAGATATCCTTGCCCTCTGGCACCAGTGATGACGACGCGCAACTTGCGCTCGTCTTCTAAGGCATAGGTGTGGTAACCTATGCTTTGATTGCGTAGAAACGCAGTGAGGAGGCGGTGGTCCTCCGAAGTCTTTACTTGGTCTTTTATACCTATCGGGGTGGTATGTGCGGAAGAATGGCGAAGCTTATGTTCGCTAAGCGCCGCACTTATAATGTCCCACTTTTCTTTCTCCTGTATTATTACAGGAGGTGGCGTTTTGGGTGTCGGGGTGGCCAGAGGGGCCTGAGAGGCCGGGAGGGCCTGGGAGGCTGGGAGGGCCTGAGAGGTGTTAGACACTTGAGACATCGGCGGGGTCTGGGAGGCCAGAGGGGCCTGTGTAGTGCTATTTGCCTGCACGGTTTTCCTGGCTTTCGGGGCCTTTTTAGGGGCCGACTTAGTAGGGGAGGAGACTGGAGAGGAGTGGAAGAACATTTCCTCTTCTTCGTCTTCTTATACTTGACTGTAGCGAATTTGTCTTCACTACGGTCAGAGTCTTGCTTCGAGCAAGACATATCGGAATGGTTATTTCCGGAGGCGGCTCCGGAAATGACCAGTAAGTCTTCCGCTAAAGGGCGGGTATCGACATCCAGAGAGGCCGGAGAGTCGGCGTCGTGGTTGCGCTGAAAGTGCTCCCACTTAGTCGTGGCGTAGGGGAATTCAAGGCTAAGAAAAAGCAGGAATTTCTTTATTACAGCTTCCGCCATAATAAAATAAAAGCAAGGTTCCATACGTGACTTTTTTTACAAAGTTAACCATTTTCGAGTAATCGGCCTCCAAAGTTTATAAGTTGCCCCCCCCCCCCCCCGCCAATCTAAACTATAGGAGATAGAAACTTGTAATTGAAAAAAATTGGAAAAAACATATTACGCGTTCATAGAACACAGAACCCTCCTAAGACATGTCCCGATATGCTCTTGCTTGCTTGAAAACTTGCTTGAAAACTGGTAGGTATAACAGGCTCCCCTATACTTATATATTATGTAATATTTAAATGGAGTCTCTTTGTATAAAGAAATAAAGGTACTTAATTTATTATTTTATTATAAAAAAAAAATAATTAAGTAACTAGGTACATAATATTAATATTATTTAAAAAAAAAACGAAAGTATATACCTATCCAAACAGCTTTTCAACAGGTATGTCTTACTACAGAGTACAGTACAACTAGGTTTTCAATGTCTTTCGAAAAACTTCGTTGGAAATCGTATTTCTATATTTCTAATACGATTAATTCTGAGGGACATTAGTTAAATAGTTGTACTACGTACACATAATATCTATTATGTTAAAAACGCAACACCTAATCATAAACGTTTAGTGTTTTGACCACACTGTCATACTTCGTTCTATCAGGGTCGTATTTCTTCTCGAACTTTGCCCACAGATCGGGAAAATCGTTCTTCAGACTTTTCAGGTATTTGCTAGCGCCGCGCTTCTGAATCATGTCGCATTCTGCACAGCCGTCCGCCATCGCTTGGACCACATGGCCTGCAGAAAAAAGTAAACTGAAAAACATTAAATAGCAGGATTCGAATCCGCGACAGTTTTCCAAATATCCAAATTCGCGTTTGATCGTTTAGAAATCAAACGCGTATCTTTAAAGACTGAGAAGTTCTTTTCAATACTTTTGTAACAAAATCTTACTTTTTGATAGCATATGCTTGGACTACTTCAGAAAAAGTCAAAATCACCATATTGTTACGTGTTGGGGTTCGAAGATTTGGAGAAAAAGAAACCTGCTGACTCTTTTGAAGACTTTATTCACTAGCACTATTCATGTTCGCACACTACTAAAGCACTAGGTCCAACATTAAACACTAAGTCCAAACACTAAGCACTAACGGTGTCCTTAAGTCGTAGCCAAGTCGTAGTTTTCACTCACGGTATCATCACATCACCAGTCTTCACATCGATATCGCCTGTTTCGCTGTTCAACTCGAACTCCCGATCATTAGTTTTCACTTATCGCCTGTATCGCCTCGATGGAAGCTCAAAGTGAACTCAACTCGTTCCCAGCCCCTCAGGCGCATGGGCGTAGCCAGGGGGGGGGTTTAGGGGGTTCAAACCCCCCCCGAAATGGGCCAGCTGGTATATATATACAGAGATCTGACCCATATACAGAGGCGTATTTAAAAATTTTGCGCCCGAGGACAATTAACATATTTTGCCGCCCCAGTAACCCTATCTGAAAGATGATTTTTTTAAGGTAATTCAAAAAAAATCAACAGCCTAAAACAGAACTTTGATACTAATTTGTACTATAAGTATGTGTTTATGTTAAATGCGTTCAAACTGAGAATGCGAGCAAATGTTTTTTACTCCTTTGCCTGTAAAATCTTTTTTAAAAACTTTAAACCCTGAAAGACTGTTGTACTAAAAAAACAATAAAATCAATAGCCTAAACAGGAATCGTGAACCTATGACACGCGTGCCATCGAATCCTCGAACCTATACACAATATTTTAACATAATTTGGGCACGTCACCGATCACAAAATTTTGTAATTATGTACGACGAAAAAAGTATGAAATAAGTATTATATGACAAACCTAACTTAATTTTGTCATCTATAAATTACGTAAATTTCACTTAAATTGAAATTACAAAATCACCCTATTTTTACACTCTTTTAGGGCTTAAAGTTTGAACAGATTTAATCTATTAACTAGGAAAAAAATTTGCTCGCTCGCTTCGCTCGCTCGCGTTTCATATGAGAAATATAATAAATTATTGAGAACCGATGTTCTGTTTTAACTGGTTGACTGTATGGTATTTTTCTAAATTTCACCGTTATTTACTGTTTTAGCTACACGTTTGAACAGATTTTAACCTGTAAAATGGAAAAAAAATTTGCTCGCTCGCTTCGCTCGCTCGTGTTTGGCTTAAAGAACATATTATAAAATTCAGTACCGACGTTCAGCTTTAGGCTATTGATATTTGTATTTTTTGGCATTACCTACACAGCCTTTCAGGGTTTAAAGCTGAAAGGGGTAAAAACGAAAGAAAATGAGGGCCCATTAGCTAATGAGCCCATGGCTTTTAATAGGTTATAGACTAGTTAATTTTATGTACTTTTAGTTTTTCTTTCTTGAAACACAAACACCCCCCCCCCCCCCCGAAAGTAATGTACGTTTTATTTTCTTGAACCCTCCCCGAAACTAAATCCTGGCTACGCCCATGCTCAGGCGTATTTATATCGGATGACACGAGTCCCAGACCTTTCCAGAAATGTTCGCGACTCGCGTGAACTGGTTGGATTGTACCAGAATATTCGCACAGTAGCGCCATCTAGTACTGAGTAGGAGGTTTTACGTTGTTCCTGTTCACACCAAGTGGTTTCATTGGTTAACGCTAGATGGCGCTTTTGTGTGTTCGTAACAATATTATGTGTCCATATATGAGGAGTTCTTTCAATTCCTCATGGATTTTTGAAAATCGGTCTACAGACGGCGGAGTTATCGTTGAACATACAAAAATATATATATACAGCCGAACGTACCTATAACCGCCTCCTTTTTTGGAAGTCTGTTAAAAATTTAGAAAATAGTCACTTCGACTTTTTCTGAACTAATATGCTACGAAGCAGTAAGATTTTGCACCACAGTATACCCTGGATCCAATAGTACTGAACAGAGCTCCTGACTCCTTATATATGTTTTGGGATTTCGATGTTTAAAGAACTGCAAGCATAAGCCACTATGTCCATTAAAGTAATCATTATCAACACCACCATATCCATACCATACATCATCACATAATGATGATATAATAGGTACTTCTCATAGTATTTTACACCGACACGGATATCCGTTTATGGACCGATTTTCAACATTCTTTTTTCCGCCCCTCGCATGGCACGGTGCATTTCGGGTCAGGATACAGTGATTACAGCGCGCTTTTTCAAATAGTTCCATGTCGATATGGCCCGCGACACAATTAACCCGAGGTTAAGAAACGATGCTTTAATACGTTATTATTTTTTACAAAGAAACCCCTACTTGGCATTTCTAAACTATAGGAGATAGAATCTTGTAGGTTTCCATGGTGATAGGCGATGCAAAAACTATTTAGGAAGATTATTTACGTAGTACGTAGTTATGACGTCACGTCCAGGTTAAAGTGTATCTGGGGGCACGGTAGTGCCCCCATGCCAAGACGCCAAGCGAAGCGCAAGGGCACTACCGAACCACCTTTTCTCGAAGCGTTTCGTCGATTTTTTGAACCCTCATAACTTGGGTTTGGATTGTACCAGATAAATGAAACTTTCAGGATTTGTTCCCATCAGCGGTCTCATTAAACATGTAAAGTTTCGATTACCTACGTCTTATACTTTAGATTTTATTGATATCTAAAAACCCCTGATTCCGTCACTGACTCACTGATTATCAACAAAATTATATCGTACTTCCGGATGTTCTCGAAAGCTGAAATTTGTTACGTAAGATTGTATTAGTACACAACCAACATAAAAATTCTCAAAATTGAAACTTTCATCTTCCAACCCCTGAAACAAGGGAGTTAAAGTTAATTATTTGTGAAAGCGCCATCTATCGCGTTATTATGAACTATGTAAGTTATATATCGTCATTTATCGCTTGGATTGTAAACTAATTGACGTAATATTGAAATAATTGTTTCTCAAATATTCTGTAGTAATTTCAACGGCAAATTTAACATAAAGGTAACATTCTATTTTATTATGTTAAGAATTATTAGCGCCATCTATCGCGTTATTATGAACTATGTAAGTTATATATCGTCATTTATCGCTTGGATTGTAAACTAATTGACGTAATATTAAAATAATTGTTTCCCGAATATTCTGTAGTAATTTAAACGGAAAATTTAACATAAAGGTAACATTATATTTTACTATGTTAAGAATTATTATCGCCATCTATCGCGTTATTATGAACTATGTAAGTTATATATCTTCATTTATCGCTTGGATTATAAACTAATTGACGTAATATTGAAATAATTGTTTCCCAAATATTCTGTAGTAATTTCAACGGAAAATTTAACATAAAGGTAACATTCTATTTTATTATGTTATGAATTATTAGCGCCATCTGTCGCGTTATTATGAACTATGTAAGTTATATATCGTCATTTATCGCTTGGATTGTAAACTAATTGACGTAATATTGAAATAATTGTTTCCCAAATATTCTGTAGTAATTTCAACGGAAAATTTAACATAAAAACATAACATTAAAATTCTATTTTACTATGTTAAGAATTATTAGCGCCATCTATCGCGTTATTATGAACTATGTAAGTTATATATCGTCATTTATCGCTTGGATTGTAAACTAATTGACGTACTATTAAAATAATTGTTTCCCGAATATTCTGTAGTAATTTCAACGGAAAATTTTTAAATAAATAAATAAATAAAAATACATTTATTACCAAAATGTGTACAATATTTCCGGAAAACCCTGATTTCTGATGTAAGTTTTCACTTGTGTTTCAGAAATCAGTGCCCTCTCCATTTCAATATTACTACAAACAGAAAACTACGAGATAACTATAAAATAAAAGTTTTAGGACTAAGTTATAACTAAGTACTTAGTTATTAAAAGTTTTAACATTAAAAACAAAAACAGTGATTTGTGTATTTGTGTGTGTGTATTTGTATGTGTGTGTATGTAATTGTGTGTGCTTGTATGTGTTGTATGTGCGTTCTTGTGTGTGTATGTTGTATGTCTGACACTCTAGCCCTACGACATAGTCTTGGGATCGGTAGTTGGTAGAAGGTACCACTAGAATGCCATGTGTAGTTTTAACATTGTAATTTTTTTTTTTTGTGTCAGTCTGTGTGGCACCCTAGCCCTACGACGATGTCTTGGGATCGGTTAATGGTACAAAATACCACTAGGGTGCCATGAAAACGTTTTATTAAGGTTGATGCAATATTGGATACTTATTATTCGTAGAACATAAGCAATTTTTCTGTGCCGTTGTATTTTAAGGAAATTAGCCAGTTTGTGACATTTAGCTTAATATCATGTGATGATTTTTCATGTATATTTAGATGTTTGTTGATTCTGTTGTACAAAAGCTTTGACATAAAAAAGTGTTGTCGTCTAGCAAATACAGTTCGGCACTTTGGAAGTTCACATACATTAATAATTGTTCGCCTATTACACTTAGTTTTATCTAGAGGAGTTCGTGTATGTTGATCTAGAGTGATAAGTAGAATATAAAGCTGCCTTACAGTTAGGACTTTACAGATCTCATACAGAGATTTTGTTGAGAACCTGTATGGTTTAAATGTCATAACTTTCAATATAGATCTCTGGGCCCGTTCAAGTTGAAGCATATTGGTTTTACAAGCTCCCCCCCAAACAATTGAACATAAAGGTAACATTTTATTTTATTATGTTAAGAATTATTATCGCCATCTATCGCGTTATTATGAATTATGTAAGTTATATATCGTCATTTATCACTTGGATTATAAACTAATTGACGTAATATTGAAATAATTGTTTCCCGAATATTCTGTAGTAATTTCAACGGAAAATTTAATATAAAGGTAACATTCTATTTTTATAGTTAAGAATTATTAGGTTAAGAAGTCTCATATAAACTTTTATCATTCAAACCCTTAAACTACAGGAAGGAAAATTGTATAACACGTACACAAATTTAGCTAGAGGTCTGAAAATTGTTGTTGTTATTATTATTATTAGGGATTTGATAATAAAAATAAAATTTAATAATATAACCATGTACCTAACCCATTATTAACAATAAAAAACACAATAAGTACTTTTAATCTAATATCGACATATTTTATTGTACTTTTTAATGTTACCTTTATGTTTTTCCATTTAAATTACTAAAGAATATTTCTTCCATTCCTTGACATATTTAATGTTTGAAAAAAATGACTCTGAGGTGGCGTTCGAAGTCAGAACTGCTATCGTGCAAATATGTCGTAGTTCACTGGGATGAACTACAATAATTGTATACTTGTGCTGACAATGGGGACACTTATGATAATTCCGGAACTCATGGCTGCAGCAGCTCTTTATCCATTCACTTTTCAATTATTTGATAATATTGTTATAAAAACTTACAAAAAGAAGTGAAATCCCACCAAAAACATTTCCATGTAAAAAAATTATGCCAAGACGATACCATATGACTAACACTGTCAAAAAGTTATGAAATCTCATGTAAAACCAAGCTTCTTACCCTACACGCCTTAACTCTACAAGCGTAACTTCACAAACTATACACCTTAGTCATTATATGTGGCTTGGCCATTTCGTTATTATAAGAGAGTATAATAGAAAAACAGTCGGTTATAAATTTTTCTCCTTACGGCCAAGTGAATGAAGCGAAATGGCCAGGCCACATATATTGACTAAGGTGTAGAGTTTGTGAAGTTACGCTTGTAGAGTTAAGGCGTGTAGGGTAAGAAGCTTGGTTTTACATGAGATTTCATAACTTTTTGACAGTGCTAGTCATATGGTATCGTCTTGGCATAATTTTTTTACATGGAAATGTTTTTGGTGGGATGAAGTATACGGCCGCAGGAACATATTTGTAAATATCTCCGATATTTGTGCGTTTAAGTTCATACATACCATAATAAAAGTTTTTGTATATTATGTAAGTAAACTAATGATGTAGGTTTTGTTTACTAATTTAGCAAAAAAGAATTAAATTTTCGTACTTTTTAAATATTGTACCTAATTACTAAACTATACATAAAATATTATAATTTTTTACATTTACGAAGTAGTAATGCCTCACAATTTCTAATCACATTAATGAAACTAAATATTTTAGATGTAGTCGTGTACCCAATTTCGACGGCGAACTTCGAAATCAAAAATGTATGGAATTTGACGTAAGTCATCGCTAAGTGACGTATCGCTTGCGATGCATGACGTCAAATCCCATTCATTTTGTTTTCGAACTTCGCCGTCGAAATTATCGAATGCAAGTTGACTAGGCCCTCAGTTCTATATTTCGCTGAGAGGATAATATACCTCAGTGATAATATGAACATTTCAGTAGATTGAAATGATATGGAATGTGCCCCAATATCGTTTGAAAAGCTCTTATCCATTGTCGAGAGGACATAATATACAAATTTAGTTCTCGTGACCAATAGACGAGATGTAAATATGATGCCACGATCGGTAGACGCTCTGGCTATTGTAATAATCCAGGTTTTCCTCAAGTAATCCAAAAACGTTAAATAAGGTTTGCCTTAGGTGCTGACTGCTGTCACCAAATCTCTACACTGTGGGGCATCGGGTATGAGGATACTCAAAGGGCAAGTCAAGCTTTATACGTTACTTTTTTTACAAAGGCAACAATTTTCGAGTAATCCAATCCGAATCGAAAAATCCAAAGTAAACCAGTATAACTTGTAGGTTTCTATGGTGATAGGTCACGCAAAAACTTTTTAGGGAAATAATTTTAAGCGAAATCGGACAAAAACTTTAACGTAATTTAAAGAAAACCGTTGATAGATACGGAAACCTCCTTAGATATGTCCTGACATGCTCTTGGTAGGGTTATTTAATAGTTTTAAAATACTCACGCTTAACAGCCGCATTAAATTCCTCGCATGGCCCCTCGTCCAGAAGACAGGCGGTCAAGTCCTGCATCTCCTTCCTAAACTTCTCTTTGTTACCGAGAAAGGTGTTTACGACGAAGTTGTCGTTCATGTCGGTGTACGCCAGGGCCCCAGCCAGCAGAGGTAGGAGCAGCACCAGGGTCTTCATTTTAGCTTCTTAAAAAAAGTAGCGTCAATGAAGAGTTGAACAGGAAATAATTTTTAACTTGAACGTTTGAATTGTCAGTAAGTTGTGAGAGAGGTTAGGAAGAAAGAAACTGAGACAGAAATAATAGTTGTAACGTTCTAAAGGTAATAGGCGTAGACGAGGCATGTCGAGATGAAAAGTGTCCACACTTAAACTGCCCTATTTTTGGGGTTGTTTGGGGTAGGAAAGGTTTCCGCAGTATATTCAGTTCGCATTGACAAAATCTTCTGAAATCAATATGATGTAACTTTTTCTTGTATTTACTTGAAAAATTAAAGTCGCACCCCACCCTTTGAAATCAAGGTCCTACTATGAAAGTTTATTTCTCAAAAAATGTACTCCCCGGACCTTGCTCCAATAGATAAAAATTTTTTTCGAAATTTGGAAACTTCTTGCAAGGGAAAAAATGCCATCAAATATTTTATTCATTCCTGTCCGAATGGTGTTTTTAGTAAAGGAATTAATGAACTACCTATAAGTTGGTAAAAGTGCATAGATAGCAATGGTATAATATACTTTGATTAAATAAAATATATTATTATGTTAAAAAAAAAATCGGCTTTATGTTCCTCCTCCAATTTCATAATATGTAATGACTAATGACCTAATATTTATATTAGATATTGTGGATTTTTTAGACAGTGTATTAGCAACTTTATTTACCAATATACCTATCTGTTTCTTCTTATATAACGTCGCGTCGTTAACTTTGAGTACTTTAAATAAGTGTGTTATTCTATTAATATCAATGTTTCCTTTTATACTGTAATACTACAAATTTTGTTTTAAATAACTATCTCAGGAATGAAACAAAATAATTTATTTAATGTTATTAAAATTATTCCCAACAATAATGTAATACTTATAAACGTTGAAAGAATCTGAACTATTTTGAATAATAATAATAATTTATTCAGTAAAAATACAATATGGTAAATTACAGGTAGGTCAAAAGTAGGTAAAAATGTATACTTAATCTACATAATGTTAACAATAGCCTGAACTGGGATAAACCTGTGTTTCAGGCAAAAACTAGTGCTTAAAATAATTATAATACAAACTTTTAACTTAGAATAAATAAATAAAATGTAGGATAAATTTTGGTATACCTACAATAAAATATAGTACTCACCTTAACTTATAAATTAAATTAATATTCTTTTTTCTTTATACAATAACACTATATTAAGAGGAAACACTAAGGATTGGAGAAATGAAAAATAGGTATTTGTAAAATCTATTGCTGCCCACAGTGTCGCGATCAATGTGTGCGAGTGCGATAAGGCTCCCACAGACGAGAGGCCGATCGTTTCAGTTAGAACTGACGTCAGTTCGGCCTGAACGGATTCGAGCACACACACGGAAAAAATCGCATCCGACCAAACTAGGGTTGCCACCCGTACTTTATAGTAAAGTATTGTACGTTATTTCAGGTAATTGTACTCTATACTTTATGAGAATACTAAAGAACATGAAAACACTTTATTTTCACGATTTGGTTTCTTTAAGATTTTGAAAACTTTTATCATAATATTATGATTTTTTTCGTACATATAGCGAAATACATCGATTGCTCAATCGATGTCGATTGCATGTTAAGATAATTGAAAATATCAACCTGCAAAAACTTATGTAGATATGGATGATCTATATGGAAAAATTTTTACTAACTAACTAGCTAACTTTATTATAATATACTTTAGAACTATCAACTGCACAATAAAGGCAGCAAGTGTTTAATAAGAGCAACGACCATTTTTTAAACTTGTATAAAGTCATTTAATTTTTATTATATATTCCGAAAATCTTCTGTGATCAATAGTAAATGGAGAGACGAAAGAAACAAAGTGTCTCTGAATTTGATTAAAAATGTATAACTTATTTAATTTAATTTAAATATGGACTGTAAAGGTACTAAACTAATTTGATACAAAGAACAATAAACAATAAAAAGTAGGTATGTATTTAAACATAATAATGATAATAAATAAATTGTACTTTATTTTAGATACAATGTACTTTTTTCCTACCTATAATAACCATTGTACTTTATCTGCAAAAAAAGAGGTGGCAACCCTAGCCCCAACGACGTCAGTTCGGCCTGAACGGATTCGAGCCCACACATGATACGATTTTGCATCCGTTCAGGCCGAACTGAAGGCAGACCGGACCGTGTGTGGGGCCCCGAGACAACTGCAACTTGAACTGAAAATACATATTAAAATCAACGATTCGTAGTCCCCTGATTCCTTCTCCAAAACTTAACCGATTTAAGTACTTTTTTCATTAAAAAGGCTTGAACTGTGTTCCTATGTTTTTTTTAAATATAATTTAGTCAAATTTGTTATTTGGATATTTGAACACAGCGGAAAATTTGGCTATTATTTCAAGTTTTTGAACGTCCATATCTCTTATGAAAAAAAAGGAAATCATAGGGACATGCTAATAGTACCTATTCAGGAAAAAATTGTTACTCTACCGGCATTATCCAGGGAGGAAACAGGGGACTACGATTGTATGTTTTTCCATACATTTCGTGGCACTGGTGTTTCCTCTTTAGACTAGTAACAAATTTTCTGTTTCCTCATTCGTCAATTTTTGAAGTGAGTTCTTTAGGTTCATTTTACAATGAAGAATGTTCACAAATTTTGTTTTTTAGCTCTCCGTAAACTCAGTTGAAAATAAAAAATATGAGTGAAAAAATTATTTCGATACGCCGTGTAGTTCCTGAGATATTTAATTCCAAAGTAAGTGCGCGACTCGAGATTCCACCAGGCCGGCGCTCGGGGCGATGACGTCACTGCACAGTACATCGCAATACTCGCTCAGTAACACCGCGTCGCCCGTACATTTAACTTACTATTAAAGTTAAAAATGTCTTATCTACATGCTAGAAAATCATGTTTTAGGTAGGTTATCCGATTGCCCTTTTTAACCGACTTCCAAAAAAAGGATTCGGCTGTATATATAGATTATATTGTTTTATTTTTTTGTATGTTCAACGATTAGGTACTCCGCCGTCTGTGGACCGATTTTCAATTTTTTTTTATGTATAGGGTATAATCCCAAATTGGCCCTTTTGACATCATACTCATAGTTGTGAATTGTTGCAACACCTTCTGCTAGTATAGGTGTTGCCTGATGATGGAATCCATGAGGAATCGAGGGAACTCCTCGAAATTTATATTTTATTTATTTATTTTTTATTTTTATTTTGTTAAGGTACAAAAATAATTAATGAACTAAGTTAATACAAATCTTGTTAGTAGCTTATAAAAATAAACATTAATGAATTCATTAATCCAACATTGTACACAGCATTGTTAGTAAACAAAAAAAAAAAAATATTCTACGTCCTTAATTACATAAAATAAATAAAATCTAATGTATGTGAAAACGAACGACGGGTAACTTAATGGTAAGCGATTACAGTCGCTCATGGGCACCCACGACACCAGGGGAGTAATGGGTTCTCGGTCTTGAAAATTTATTCATTTCAAATTAAACAAAGTTTTTTTATAAATTGGAATTTTTTGATGAAAGATATCGATTTCTGCATTACTATTCATACAGATGTCATTATAGAATTGACACATACGATGTAAGGGATTATTACGTCCTATATTATTGTTAAACGATGGAGTATTAAAGAGCACTGGCTTACGCCTAGATCGCTTACTAATGGAAAAGTTTATATTCGCAAGCAATTCATCACTAAGTACACCGGTGACAATCTTGTGGAGCACACATAGATCCGTGATTTTACGACGTTGCCCTAAACTAGGAAGACAATAATGGTGAAGACGATCCTCGTACTCAGGGAGGGCCTTTCTCAAACGATCTTTATTACTCAAGTGTCTGAGAATTTTTTGTTGTACTGACTCTATACTATCACTATCAGTTTTATAAACAGGCGACCAAATAGGAGAGCAATATTCCAAGTGTGATCTTACTAAAGATGAGTAAAGTATTTTGAGAGAATCGATATTTTTAAAGGGTTTTGCTCTTCGTAATATAAAATAAAGCATTCTTTTTGCCAATGCGATCATAGTTTGATAGTGAAATTTAAAATTTAATGAGGAATCAAACCAGACACCCAGGTCGCGTACAAGATAAACTCTGTCAAGTTTTGTCCCGTTTATAGAATAGTTGTACTGAAATGGATTTCTTTTTTTAAGTGAAAGTTATATATTGACATTTTTTAACGTTTAGACTCATATGTACACATATGGACCATATGGTGATTGAAACTTTTCTAAAGTTGTCCAAGCATATGTTACTAAAAAGTTAATTTTGCTCCAAGGTATACCCTGGATCCAAAAGCACTGAACAGAACTCCTCAGTCTTTAAAGATACGCGTTTGGAAATTTCGGCATTGTTTAAAAACCTGCAAGAAGTAATCTTTATCGTCATCATCTTATTTACAATACCCAATAAAAGCTAATGGCGCGTATTCAATATTATACATTCGATAGTTTATTTTAAACTATCTTATAATGTTTTAAAATGGAAATTTCGGCATTGTTTAAAAACCTGCAAGCAGTAATCTTTATCATCATCATCTTATTTACAATACCCAATAAAAGCTAATGGCGCGTATTCAATATTATACATTCGATAGTTTATTTTAAACTATCTTATAATGTTTTAATAATTTTACAAATATGAATAGAAAGGGTAAAATATTATTTTAAACAAAAAATTAAACCGACTTCCAAAGTAAAAATGCAAAAAAAAGCATGAAATAAAACTTTTTTTTTTAATTTGGCTGAAATTCTAATTTATTTCTCTCCCTAATCTTCATAATTTTGAAGTCGGTACCAGCCAACTTGAAAGTGGTTCTATTTTAATTTAAAATAGAACTAATTTATAATTTTTTTAATATTTTATTCATTTTCTGGCAACGACACTACCAGCCGCACTACCAGTAGTGTCGTTGCCAAATGAACGACACTACCGCACCTATTTGGGATTAAATTGTACAGTCAACAACGACATTATGTCTTTCGTTAGTACTGAGACCAAAAAGATTAACTCAAAGTTCTAACTTATGATCAACCTCTTGGCTGATAAAGTAGTTCTTTATTCCTAAATCACGCTATCGAAGCTTTCACAATTCACCACCCGCTCGGTCGGAGATCTCCTTTTGTGGCCCTTCCATGTTTCCACATTGGTGACCCTCGATAGAATACGCCTCCTGCTGGACATTATCTCCCGCGCCCGACCCTCCGTGCAACGCCAGCCAGCTTCAGCCTCATCGGGTATCTTGACCACCAGCCTCAACGCACCGCGGCCTGGTCGGCCACTTAAATGAAGACAATTTTAGTATTAAATGTCCAGCAGGAGGCGTATTCTATCGAGGGTCACCAAAGTGGAAACATGGAAGGGCCACAAAAGGAGATCTCCGACCGAGCGGGTGGTGAATTGTGAAAGCTTCGATAGCGTGATTAGGGTGTTGTTCAGGCTGGTACCGTTTCTAATTCAAATCCGTCATCCGTTGTACTTACTGCACATAAATTACAATATTATATACACTAATATTACACTACTAAATACTAATAGAAACTTATTAAACTTAATATTACTTAACGTACGGAGAAACAATATAAAACACTGCAATAATAGCTGAGCGCAAGCACTATTTGTACTAGGTAACTCGGCTAGCACCGTGCCGTGACGTCACACTCTCCACGAACGCCTGCTACGGGCCGCGAAATTTACGAGAATTTGAAATGTCTATAAATCCATTAATACTCGGTCTTTTTCAATGAAACAAAAACTAGTGTATTTGTATAGATACAAGCATAACTGGGAGAATCGTTTTAAGCAATTTTGTATACCTATTAACATTCTTCATTGTAGGTAATAGTTTAGGGCATATATTTTGAATAAACAATAATTCTATTGTAAAGAAGCGGGCCTAAAAATTTTGCAGTGAAAGCATGTTTTGTATCTGCTTTCAATGGACACACGATATTTTTTTTCTTTCCGTCTTTTATTGATGAAATCCGTATAATTTATCCATATAATATCCGTAAAATTAAAAAAAAAAATTAGGCCGTTAATGGATGATTTATACAGTATTCTCCGAGCGAAGTAACCACTCTTGAAATACTGTAGTGCCTCGGACAGTTTTTAAATGTCGTATGGTTGCCCAAGCACATACGACATTCTCACAACATAGTCAGCCTAGTCCAGAGGAATGAACTGGTCAATACGTCTGGGGCCAACGATGTGCGGGTTTCCTCACGATGTTTTCCTTCACCGTTAGAGCGTCCGTATAATGTACCTTCTTGAGATCTGGAAAAGTCTCATTGGTACACGCCACAACCTGGAATTTGCACCTGCACTCTTTCGAGTGCGAACTAAACGGTCTACCCACTAGGCCACGGAGCTCTTGTTATTTAAAACTAAAATTTAAAATTTAAAACTACATTAAATATGAATAATTGAACACTAATTAATTGAATTGTTAGTTAACTGTTAGTTAAATTAACCATAAAGCACGTTAGTTGGGAAAAGGAATGGACGGAAGTTACATACTTCGATGATTGCTCTCTGTGCTTTTTCAACGGTTAACGGTCAAAGGTTTTACCCACTCCTCCCCAAGATGTATTACAGTTAGCTAATATGGATTGACATAGATCAAAATAAATTTGCCTGATAAGCTGTTTGTCTATTATAAGTATGACGAAGCTTTATGAAAATAAACATCAGCTTACGCATCTTAGTCATAGTGCATCAATGTCTGTTTTTCCACTCCGACCAACTAAACGGATCAACTTGAAACTATACAACTATTTTTCTTCCGAACGGCTCAACTATTTAGTTGGTCGGTTAGGAAACTAAATGATCAATTAGTTTTCTTCTGAGCGGCTCAACTTTCTGATAAACATACTTATTGCTGGTGTTGTGACTGGCCACTTCAAAATATTTATTGATGATTAATAATATGAAAGTATGTCAGAAAGAATGTTCTATTAGATTCCATGGTTCATTTCGTCCTTAACATGTCTGACAAGGAAGGGAAAGAGTCATCCATCACCCTGGAATGTGTAAAAAATAATGGTGGAAATGTATATTTATATCAAAATTATCAATACGTTTTCGTGCGTAAGTAAAAGTCTGGCAAAAAATATTTGAGATACTCACGTTACAAAGCAGAAAAGTGCAATGCCGCAATAACTGTAAAAGTAAGTACCTACAAAAAGAAATGATAAATCCTTTTCCTTTCACGTTCGGAAACACCTATTGATAGGCCATCTTGAAGATTAGGGTTTGTGGCCGTCTTAGTAGGTATTGGAGTATTGGCCCACGTATTGGCACGAGATCGGTGTCGGCGCAGATCAAAGGGTGGGGAGGATTTTTATAGTTCCGTTATGTTTGATTTCAGGACAATAGTGTATTGAAATTAAATAAAACACACGTTTGTGAATTGAATTTTGAGAACTTAATTATTAAGGAAAAGAGTAAATTAAAAGACAAAGCAAAAAAAGTGACAAACCGATCATTCGCATTTATAAAAAAGTCGTATTAGTAATATGCTAGATGAAGGCCTTAATTTTGTGATGGATATGCCCAGATTTTCAAATGTAAAGAGCGGACTTTACGATGCTCGAAACAAAGCTGTTGGGACTAATAAAACGGTATTTAAAAGTTTTAAAGAGGTAGAAGTGCCTAAAATACATAAACATTTTTACCCATGCGAGTTTCATGAAGAAGGTCGGCGAATGCTGATATTTTGTTCTCAAAAGTCGAGATCATTACTAAAACAATCCAGAGAATATTTTATTGATGCAACTTTTCAGAGTTGGGGGCAACTATCAACTTTTGACTATCCACGGGGATTTCGGTAGCACCGAGAATACATTTAATACCAGACCACTAATTTATGTTTTATTGCCTAACAAAAAACAAAAGACATACGTCGCCCTTTTCGAATTGTTAAAAACAAAATTACCACATTTAACAATTAACAGATTGCACTGCGATTTTGAAATAGCTTTAATTAATGCTCTCACTGCAGTATTTCCAAATGTCTCTATAAAAGGTTGCTATTATCACTGGAATCGGAATATATGGCGTAAAGCAAAAAAATTAAATCACAAAAGTAATCCTGAGAGGCGAATTGTTGGACTTTATACCATTCTTCCTTTATTATCAGAAGAATGTATTTTGGACGAATGGAATTATATAAAAGAGGAATATGAAGACGTCACCTGGAAATGTCTCATTTTATGAAAAACGTAGATCGTTTACTCAGAAAGCGTAATCATCTAAAAATTATTAGTGTGTTTGGTCTTCGCCATCGCACTAATAATGTTTTAGAGTCGTTCCATTCAAAAACAATCAAGTCTTTAACCAAAAATGTGACGTTGTTACGTTCGCTCAATCACTTCGATAAAAATGAAAAGTACAGTAATTCATTTTAAATGCCTACACAGAGAAACAAGAAATATACGAGGCAAGATGCTAGTATTCGGAATATAATGTTACAGTTTATGAATGATCAGATAACACTTGGCCATGCCATGGAAAAATTAAGGTAAAGTCGTGGCCTTTTTAATTTTTGAGCAATTCTTATTTATAGAGACGCTTGGCTACGTTGAATGTAAGATGAGGAATGGATGGTAAGAATGAAAGTGGACGAAGCGAAAGAAGTATGTAAGGATCGTAGCAAGTGGAAAGAAGTGGTCTCTGCCTACCCCTACGGGAAAGAGGCGGTCCTGCCTACCCCTACGGGAAAAAGGCGTGATTATATGTATGTATGTATTTATATAATAATATATTCTCTTTTGTTTTTATAATTACGAGTAGGTAATGATGGTTATATTACAATTTAGGAATAATATTGGCCTTTTTAATTTTCTCTATTTTGTTTAAGTGTTTCTGGATTAATTACACATAATTAATAATCTGCTCTGTGTTTTCTCTGGTAGGAACTGTTGTACTTAGTTGTTCAGTTCGGAATTCTATAGAAATGTAAAGTGGTTTAATATGATTTACTTTTGAGTAGTTGGATCGGTGGGAAGAATTGCACGTACTGAGTTCCGATCGGAACAACTAGTTGATCCGTTTAGTTGGTCGGAGTGGAAAAACAGTTACATACAGTTGTAGTAAATAAATAATAAATCCTTTTAACAAATGACATCTTATGCACTATGTCATTTAAGTGACACGTCGTCGTACAGGTCTACTGTAAAGACCAGGACCAGTTATTCATATATTGTTATGAAACCTAAGTGTGAATACAAAATTTCAGTTCAATCGGCTACAGATTGAGTTTAAGTTTTAGAAATATGCCATATAACATATTCGATCAAGTGTGACGTTATTTCATTTTTTGATTTATTCTAAGAAAGCCCTTTCATTTCATGCCTTTTTGTGGGATTGCATTAAAAATAACAATCCACTATTTTGAATGTGCATTTTTATTAATCTCGCGGGAGTCGTAGGTTCATTTTGCTGCGATAAATTGTAGCAATATGTCTTTCCCCATAATCTAATATATATCAGTGCCAAATTTTATTAAAATCGCCCAATAGCTTCGGAACCTATTCAAAGCAAATAAATAAAAAGAAGATAATTAAAATACGTAGCGGGTGTATGTTGTAGGGGTTGATAGTCGACGTAGGTTATGGATAGAAGATTGTAGGTGTAGGTCTAGATAGTAGATAATAGGTGTAAGTGGTAGGTAACTGTCCTATGTGTAGGTTGTAGGTTCAGGTTGTTTGGGTGTAGATTGTAGGTGTAATTGTTACCATCAACATATAGGAATTGTAGTTGAATGCAGATAGTTATAATAATATTTAGTTACTCCAGTTCATAGATAACAAAATAACGTCTTTCGGATTAGCTAGTTTAGTATAATATAAGCTTGAACCTTAAGTAACCGCGACCACACACGAGAGACATTAACGCGTCGAAGTTACGGGCAACAGCTAGTCCTTTAAATAAATAAATAAATATATATATGTCGAAGAGGTTAATATTTTGTTGCTGAATTGACAAGCAAGTCAATAGTATGGAAGTATAATCGACGGGAACACTAGCGCCATATTGTTTGGCGTTGATAAAGTCCGGTCGACTAGTTTGCGCGTTCGGTGTGGTGGGAGTTGTGATCACGTTTTCCCTCCAAGGAATGATAAAAAAACAGTAAGATACCAACCGTCGTGGCGAGAAGTTCGACTCCGGAACTATCGGTGTTCTTGTTAGATAGTGATAGTGAATATAAGTGCTAAGTAATGAAATAAGTGGAGTCGTTATTATTTTAATAGACAGTGAAAAGTAATTAAAACAGTGTGAAGTGGTTAGTTTTAGTACTATTGAGAATAATGGCGAAATATTGCTGTTTCTTCTCTTTTCATTTTGTAACCAACATTACGCACAATAGGCACAGTGTTAATTTGAGAGCCAGTACTTTAATATAGTACGATGTTTGAGGCATGTTTATCCCATGTCTTCTACATCAGAAAGTGGGATTCATGTTGGTTCAAGGTGAGAATTTCAATCCTATGTTCAAGTTTTAAAAAAAAGTGACGGTAGTTGAAAAAAATGTGTAATCTTGTGCGGTTTACAAAAAGTGAAAATAAAATCAGTGTTAATAATGTGGATCGAGTTTGGTAGTGTGCAACCAAGGCAGCACGCTAAATGTATGGCGTAATTGCGGAAAGATGGGACAACAGCGGGCCGAATTCTCTGAAGAGTGGATCGTGCCGGGAGTTCTACAATGACTGTGCTGCAGTGCCGTGGCAGTGGCAGACTGCGATGTAGTAGTGGCAATAGCTCGGTAAGCTCAAAGATGGGCCGCGGGGCCCCTGACTTATTGTTTTTTAATATGTGCAGGTGTATCTGCTTTGTATTTATTACAATCGAGTGATAGTGGTATAAACCGTGGCTGGTGGTTATGGTATGAATACGTGACGACGGCGGTGTCAAGCGCTTTGGACGGTCCAGTGGCCGTGACTGCGGCGGGTCGGAAAGCTCAGCATTGGACTCCGGTGAACTTGGTTACTATGTAAAAGGTTGTAAACGCACTTGTATTCTCCTTTGGTATTATGAGGGTCTAACAGTAGTTATATTTTCTTTAGAAAATCTGTTAGATCGTTTAATTGAAATTCAATCTATTGAATAATGATTTCTACATTTTCCCGTTAAAGTTAAAGAAGTTCTTTAGTAGAACATTATTGTTGTGCTGTTTATTTTATGTGCAGATGGAGGTTCGATGTTCGAGCGGTAACGGCAACCGAGTACCTATAGCCGCGCCAAGGGGTGCAGCGAGCTGCGTTGTGCGACTGAGCAGCTTGGGCGACAGCGCCAAGTGCACATCTCTAGTGGACTGGTCTAGTCGCTTCACAATGATGGGAGATACTTGGTGAAGTTGTTTTTGTATCATAATTAGTGGTGCTTAATTATGCTGGATTTATAAGCAAAGGTTTTTAGAAGTTCAAGTAAATGAGTAAAAAGGAACGTAAAGTAAAAACAAGTGCATATGACATACATCTTAAAGCATATTATTATTATTGTTTGAATGACCGCTGAAAGTCACACCGGAAAATGCAATACTAAAGTTTAATTACTTTATCTTTTAGTAATTACATGTCATTATCGAGATTTCATTTCGTGATATCAAATAATTTGTAACATGGTAATAGGTGATAAATGAGACGACTATAGTTTTCAGTTTACAATTTCTCACAATGAAATTACCAAACTCTTTATTTGTTTTGGGTGTGTCATACATTCACACTGGTCTTATAATAAAGTGAATAACACTGTCGACTCGATACTGACTTAGCAGACTGCAGTGATTATTAAGTTGGTACCTATACATACTACAACCTATTTATTGGACATACTATAATCTTTTTATATTGGGCGGAATCAGTACAGATGACAAATAAGAATTTAACGTTTGATTTTTAACGGTATGATACATGTTGCGGCTAGATGCTAACACCGGTTGTTTGTTGCAATTGTTAGGCGCCTACCAGAGGCGGATCAAATGTTGAGAGCGCCATAGGCAAACATGTCATCGGCGCCCCTGGGGGCGGGGGGTGATCGCCCAGGGCTTCGGCCTGACCGGGTATACCACCTCGCTTGGTCGGAGCGCCCCTTTGTACCCTCGCGCCCCTAGGCACATGTCTAGTTCGCCTTTAGGATAATCCGCCACTGGCGCCTGCAGTTACTTTAATGAAGCTCAAACTTGCTGTTTACTTTTGAAGCATAGACATACAGTCTTAATTCTTTATTGGGGTACTACACATGTATTAACACAAAATAATAATTGATTATCAATTTCAAAAGCGGACTTTAAAGAACATCGTGTATGTTGGAACTTTTTCAAGAGTGTTAAGGAACTTTGTCACTTTATCGCTTGTGGTAGCCACTCTCGCTACGGTCTACCGTATGACATACTGTTAAAACACAGTGTGTCTGCTTGTAAGTTAAAGAAAAGCTAAAACTTGTTGTAAACTGTGAATTTGGAATCTTACATACCTACTTTTAGACAATGCTAATTTCAATGATCATAACATTACAATAGTTTGTATGGTACGTCCATGAGTATACATACGATGGGTTACATTAACTATGGGACATCAAAGCTTAATTGACAACAAAAAAGAGATTTAAAAAAAAGCGTTCGCGATTTAAAGAAGTTTAATCGAATTAGCATTTTGATTTCCCGGTAGCAGCTTAATAGACAGCAATTATCTTCATTCTCGTGGTGCTTTACTCTTTTTTTCTTTGGCTTTTGGCCATTGCAACGTGGTGCGTACCTACTCCTCCTATAATTTTCTTCTAATTTCATCGAGGATCTTAAAACAGCTTTAGCATGCCCCTAGGGCACCCCTGAGATCACATCAACAGGTTTTTATTTGGTGGTTACAACTGTTGATCCTGCAGTTACGACAGTTACAAGAGATACAATGGTGGAAATATATAGTGGGGTGACGCCCGTTTTAAACGTAATTTGCACTATTCGTTATACGAGTACACAGTATTTACGGTATCCCATTACAGCGTAGTAGTGTTGTTGTTGTTGATGGTATCCCATTACTACATAGTAATGAGTTGTTGATGATGGAATTCCGTTGCTGTGTAAGAATAATGTCAAGTATGTACGTTATTACTACACACCAATGATGTAGTTGATGGTGGTATCCTGTCGCTACTTATTAATACACATTGAGTAGTGGCAAAGGCATAATGATGTTGATAAGAGTATTCTGTCGCTACTTATTAATACACAGTGAGTAGTGACAAAGGCATAGTATTATGCGGTTCATATTGGTATCCTATTGCTGTGTAGTGACGATGGCATGTAGGTATGTTTGTCGTTACTACATAATAATGATGTTGCTGTTGACGGTACAACGCTATTACTTGCTGTTTGATACAAAGATGAGAAATGGTATTATTTTTGGGTTTCTATTGTCACTTAGTGACAAGTTTTAAATGACACGTACCTAGTGATGAGGATATAGTAACGGTCACATGTTTTGTGTTGCGTCAAAGAATTGCGTTAATATCCTAAATTCTAATGTGGATGTGTCATAATTTTATGCGGTGTTTAATGCGGTTGATCTACGGCATAAAAGATATGCGATGGTGCTATAACTAGATAGGAAACATTGACCTTAGGTGTATATGAAATAATGGATTGGGTTTAAGCAAAAGCAAATGAGTGAGCAATTGATCTCTCATTCGGTTACCGTAATGTTGTACCTGAGTATAGCCATTATGTGCGGGAGATAATCTGGTAATATATTGTCTAAATCAAACAAAGTATAGTCAGCTTTATGAATTAAGATAGCCTTCAATTTGAATCGAGGGTTATAGAATGTCATATCACGTGATGTGATAAAAATGGTCAGGTTGGCCGACTTAGGGTAAAGCTAATACCTTGGTTTTAAGTTTGGTTACAGGATTTGTTACTCACGAGGTCGTGAGTCACGCAGGATGGCCGTGTCGAAGAGGTTAATATTTTGTTGCTGAATTGACAAGCAAGTCAATAGTACGGAAGCATAATCGACGGGAACACTAGCGCCATATTGTTTGGCGTTGATAGAGTCCGGTCGACTAGTTTGCGCGTTCGGTGTGGTGGGAGTTGTGATCACGTTTTCCCTTCAAGGAATGATCAAAAAACAGTAAGATACCAACCGTCGTGGCGAGAAATTCGGCTCGGGAACTATCGGTGTTCTTGTTAGATAGTGATAGTGAATATAAGAGCTAAGTAATGAAATAAGTGGAGTCGTTATTACTTTAATAGACAGTGAAAAGTAATTAAAACAGTGTGAAGTGCTTAGTTTTAGTACTATTGAGAATAATGGCGAAGTATTGCTGTTTCTTCTCTTTTCATTTTGTAACCAACATTACCCACAATAAGCCCACAGTGTTAATTTGAGAGCCAGTACTTTAATATAGTACGATGTTTGAGGCATGTTTATTCCATGTCTTCTACATATATTTCCACACTTTGTTGATCATTCGTGCCATGCCATTTTTGACGTTTCAGTACTTGTTGATCCGATACGAATGAACCAATCAGAGACCACCATATTGTGAGATGCTCAGCTTTTGGTTGCTGCAGGATCCTTTGTTTGTTTGCCTAACAAAAAATAAAAGACATACGTCGCTCTTTTCGAATTGTCAAAAACAAAATTTCCACATTTAACAATTAACCGATTGCACTGCGATTTTGAAATAGCTTTAATTAATGCTCTCACTGCAGTATTTCCAAATGTAATTTATAGATATAAAAGGTTGCTATTATCACTGGAATCGGAATATATGGCGTAAAGCAAAAAAATTAAATCACAAAAGTCATCCTGAGAGGCGAATTGTTGGACTTTATGCCATTCTTCCTTTATTATCAGAAGAATGTATTTTGGACGAATGGAATTATATAAAAGAGGAATATGAAGACAGTCACCTGGAAATGTCTAATTTTATGAAATACGTAGATCGTTTACTCAGAAAGCGTAATCATCTTAAAATTATTAGTGTGTTTGGTCTTCGCCATCGCACTAATAATGTTTTAGAGTCGTTCCATTCAAAACCAATCAAGTCTTTAACCAAAAATGTGACGTTGTTACGTTTGCTCAATCACCTCGATAAAAATGAAAAGTACAGTAATGCATTTTAAATGCCTACACAGAGAAACAAGAAATATACGAGGCAAGATTCTAGTATTCGGAATATAATGTTAAAAAAATGAAAAAAAAAAAAAATTTTTTTACTTAATATTAAGGCTAAATAGTTTTAAGGAAAGTTTCTTTAAACCTAGTAGGATTCTTTAAATAAGTAGGTACCTAATTAAATTATTTTTATTACCTCAAAATGATTAACACAGAAAAAAATAAAGTTAATTAGGTAGGTACATAATATTAAATTTATTAATGCAATTCAAATATCAAAAGTAAATTATACCTATCCAAACAGCTTTTCAACAGGTAAGTAATTTGTCTTACTACAGAATACAGTAAAATAAAAAATGAAAAATGAGAAAATGTTTATTCAGTATCTTACAAAAACTTAACATTTACAAGTTGCTAGGGCTTCCTTTTAGGTATAGACCTGTGTTAGGAGACCCCGCTCTTTCCGTAAACGAACAAAAGATACATTAACCAAATTTTGAAAGTGATATGTAAGTAGATACTAGTTAGGTAATAATAGTTAAATTAAACAATACATGCACACATAAATACATTTGTATTTACATAGTTATCTTACAGCTAAATAGTTCAATACAATACACAATAATAAATTTATAAAAACAATGTGACTCAGGCCACAATTTAATATACAATAAAAAAATAAACTTAGGCCTTTGCATCCGTTAATGAATGATTTATACAGTATTCTGCGAGCGAAGTAACCACTCTTGAAATACTGTAGTGCCTGGGACAGTTGGTTTTTAAATGTCGTATGGTTGTCCAAGCACATCCGGCATTCTCACAACATAGCCAGCTTAGTCCAGAGGAATGAACTGGTCAATACGTCTGGGGTCAACTATGGCCCCATAATACAATAAGGTTCCCTATAATAATTATAGTATGTTATTTGTCCCGAAGCCAGTTTTTTAATATGTACTTGCATTAATGGGTCGTTGAGGGGTAAAAATTAAGAATTTTATTTAATTTGTTGAAAATTAAGGCTGATTGTCCTGTAAATTGTCTCCTGCCATAAGCAGTTTTAACTTGAGTTACAGATACAATATTTTGTATCCTCCGTTTTTTATTTTGCTTGATGGGATTGTAGAGGAGTTTACTATGAAGTTTTAGAATCAAGTGTAGACAACGGCGGATCTAGGGGGGGGTCATGACCCCCCCTGAGCTGGTTCCAGGACTTAGGTGTACCACTAATCGAACAAGTGTACAATAAAGAATAAATATTTTTAAGTACAGTACTTACGTAGGTACATTAATTCATCATTCTCTACTTAATCTTCTTAATTTTGAAGTCGCTACCAGCCCAAACGATATCCTACAATATTTTATAGAACTCACGTTCATATTTGCTGGTGCCGACTGCCGACTTCAAAATTAAGAAGATTAAGTAGAGAAGTAGCCAAATTTAAAAGGGGAATTATTTAGAAAATAAGTTTTATTTCATACTTTTTGCGTATTTTTACTTTAGAAGTCGGTTCATTTTTTTTGTTTTAAAATAATAATTTCACTCTTTTTTAGTAATATATTATTAATACGTCTTAAGAACGTCTAAAATAAACGATCGAATGTATAATTGAATTCGCGCCAAGCTTCCATTAGGTATTGTTATTAAGGTAATGATGATGATTACTGTAAGTTACAAAGTGGCATATTATGCTTGCAGTTCTTTAAACAATGCCGAAATTTCCAAACGCATATCTTTAAAGACTGAGGAGTTCTGTTCAGTGCTTTTAGATCCAGTAGGGTCTTGGTACAAAATTTTATTTTTTGGTAGCATATGCTTGTGTTACTCAGTAAAAGTCAAAATCACTACATGTATCGATATAAATTTCGAGGAGTTCCCTCGATTCCTCGTGGATCGCATCATCAGGTTTCCACTTTAGTGACTAAAGGACCAATTTCGAATTAAACCCTTTACAATAACAAAATAATTTTGCAAATAGGTCCATAAACGGCAGAGTAATGTCCAAAGATCTCCTTAGTTAAAATACTATGAGAAATACATTTTATATCAACACTAGCTGTTGCCTGTGACTTCGTCCGTGTCAACTGATGGCGCAATAGTGCATTAATTTCGACCAAATTTGATTACCGTAAAAACTAAAAAGGCCTATACTGCCGTCCTCATACTAAAAGGTGGCTAAATGACAAAAAGAGTTTTTGAGGTAGAGCTAAGAAACGTGGGATTATTTTGAAATTGATGCTAGTGATTTTCAACCGACTTCCAAAACACAGGAGGAGGTTCTCAATTCGTGTGTATGTTTTTTGTATAAACAACTGTTAATGTTTTCGTGAATGTCTTATGATAACATTAACAATTGATTATAGAAAATAACTAGCATCAATTTCAAAATAATCCCGTGTTTTTTAGCTCTAACCTTGTTAATGTACTGTCATAGTGTCGCAGATATTTGTTTAGATCATTTAAAAATAAATAATTCTTTCATATATATGTTTTTAGGTAATTTAAACGCAAGCACTTTTCTTTTTTTTTCGAAGTTTCGGCTACTTTCCAGCAGCCGTGGTCACGGGACTACCTAACTACCCGAAGATACTGTTAATATGTTTTGCGTGAATCGGAACATAAATAATAATTGAAGAATCTACGGGTAGTTTAAACGACTTCAACAAATAGGACAACTGACACCTGAGTCCTCCCGTATAGTCTGAGTCACAAGATCCCTGTCTTGCGCACGCAAAGGAAGCCCTCTTTGAAGAATTTTCCCCGTTTTTGCAACATTTTTCACTGATGCTTCGCTCCTATTGGTCGCAGCGTAATGTTATATAGCTTGAAGCTTTCTTCGACAAATGGACTATCCAACACAAAAATAATTTTTCATTTCAATACAGTAGTTTCTGAGATCAGCGCGTTCAAACAAACAACGGAAGCCCTCAAAGATGAATAATTTTCCCCGGTTTTTCTACATTTTCCACTGATTCTTCGCTCCTATTGGTCGCAGCGTGATGTTATATAGTCTAAAGCCTTCCTCGATAAATGGACTATCCAAAACAAAAAAAAAAAAAAAAAACAATTCGAACCAATAGTTCCTGAGATTAGCGCGTTCAAACAAACAAACAAACTCTTCAGCTTTACAATATTAATATAGATAATGTGGTGATGTATGGTCTATCACAGTAGAGGTGGTGATGATGATGATTAATCTAATTGACAGGGTAGCATATGCTTGCAGTTCTTTAAACAATGCCGAAATCCCCAAACATGTGTCTATAAGAAGTCAGGAGTTCTTTTCTGTACTTTTGGATCCATGGTATACCATGGAGCAAAATCTTACTTTTTGGTAGCATATGCTTGGACTACTTCAGAAAAAGTCAAAATCACCATATGTGTCCATATTAATTTCGAGGAGTTCCCTCGATTCCTCATGGATCCCATCATCAGGTCACCACTTTTTTGAAAACGGGACCAACTTCGAATTATACCCTTTATATCAAAAAAAGAATTTTGAAAATCGGGCCACAGACGGCGGAATTATCATTGAACATACAAAAAAAAAATTTTAAAAAAAAGACAAAAGAAATATATACAGCCGAACGTATAACCGCCTCCTTTTTTGGAAGTCGGTTAAAAATACCTACTTTTTACTTGTATCTATTGTTATCAAAATTAAATTATAAGTTCTTGACTTGACTACGACTATGTGACCCCCTCCTGGCGCCAAAGCTGGATCCGCCCTTGAGTGTAGAATTTAAAGTTTCCGTACAGATAGTAAGCCACATTCAGAGTACAGATTATCAGTTGGGTATCTATCTATAAGGTTTAAAATAAATTACTTTAAGTAATAGTCTATGTGCTCGTTCTAATTCTAGAAATTTGGTTTTGTTAGAAACTTAGAACCGCCCCATACTGTGATACAATAAATGAGTATAGATTGGGCCAAGGATGTGTATATTTGTTTTAATATTGTTACATCGGCCACTTGTCTAAGTGTCTTAAACATCCAAGAAAGTTTACGAAGTCTACCTATCAGTAGATCAATGTGAGGATACCAAGTGAGGCGCTGGTCAACCATAACTCCTAGATATTTAGTTTGTGATATTTTGTCTATACTGCAACATAAACAATTTTGGTCAGTGAAGTCTTTACAAACATGAATTTTTAGTTTGTAGTTAGAATTTGGCTGAGAGAGAGTTAATTTGTGAAACAAATATAATTGGTTTTTGAAACATTCAAAGTTAATAAATTTTTATCCAACCATAAAGCTACGTGGTTTAGTCCTTTTTGAGCAAAGCCATGTACATCATCCCATGTTGAGTCAGAAAAAACTATGGCAGTGTCGTAAGGAATGTCTTTCTGAAAACTTCGTTTCCATACATCGTCGGCTCTGCCATAGAAATACGATTATTGCTGAGGGATATTAAGAATGTATGTACACGTGCCTATTATATTAAAAAGGCGACGACACCTAATCATAAACGTTCAGTGTTTTGATCATATTGTCATACTTCGTTCTATCAGGGTCATATTTCTTCTCAAACTTTGCCCACAGATCGGGAAAATCGTTCTTCAGGGTTTTCAGGTATCTGATGGCGCCGCGCTTCTGAATCATGTCGCATTCTGCACAGCCGTCCGTCATAGTTTCGACCACATGGGCTGCAAAAAAAGGTAATGAAAAACTTGAAATAACAGAATCATGGGCGTATAATATTTACGCATATAGTTATGGGCGTATATAGTTAAGTGTTCGAGCTAAGAAATGAATTAATATGAACATCTATTGTACCACTTTTAGAGCAAATAAATTATGATTAATTGATTGATTGTAGCCAACCATGGGCTCAGGGTGAAGCAGCAGTCTAAAATCATATGTAACACTGGTCAACACTAGTTATGCCACACGAACTCTGATAGCTAATACTGTTTTAGCCACCTACCCCTATTAATAAATTGCAGTACTTTTGTTTCGATTGGCCTCAGATTTTTTGTGATGTGTTGATAATTCTTCCTTCTGAAACTTATGAAAACATGAGGTTGTTACTTGAAAAAATCATATTTAGTATATATTCTTTCAAAATATGTGGGGATTCGAAAGTTGTTGCCCTATTTACTTGGATTTCAGCTGGGCAATACCAAATTTTACTACTTTCTCTACGAAGGGGACAGTCGGGACAAAATGTTTGGGAAAAAAAATGGTGAAATTTTAAATTGTTTATATATTACATACATTTTTAACTTCAGATGGTTCAATAACAAAGAGTTATTGGCCTCTATATTACGGCGAAGCCAAAAGGAACGGTAATGATTTTGACAGTCTATGTATGTATGTAAATATGTTTGTTCCATCGTAGCGCCTAAACTACTGATCCAATTTTAAAGATTCGGAATAATGGCCTGGGCACAGATTACTAAATAGTCTGGCCCGGGTAACCTATGCTTTATAATTTGCGTAGTCTGCTTTATTGTTTTTCAATTTTGATCATTCTTTTTGAAATTGTGAAATTAAATAATTTCTTACTATTATTGTTGTGGACCTCACAGCTGCGGGAACTGGAGCGCTGGAGTTGTCAATTATGCCTCATTCTGTATGGAGATTATCATCGTCTTTGTGACGTCACACGCAATTTCAGACATATACATGCCCTAAGCACGGCATTAGATAGTGATTTAATCAAAATTAGGTGTTGCGAGGTCTACATTTTACCTACTATCTAATTTAAATTACAAGCTAAATAAGGGATTGGGAAACTTTTGACATTGGAAATGTCTTTTCGATCGTTTCAGTATAGGGGCTGATTTCACGAAAAAGTGCGATCCCGTTATATCTTGGAGAGTTGTAAAGATATGATACTAAAAATTATTATTAAAAGATGCGTATTCACGAGATCTATAAAGTGCAAAAAGAATTTTTCGAGAAAGTCAAAAACTAAAAAAGTTAAGGCCGAAATAGTGAAAAAAAAATTCAATTTTTTCCGAATTTTTGATTTTGGTGCTCGATATTTTCGAAACGAAGAATGATATCAAAAATTTGAGAAAAACTCCTCTGGACAGTTAAGTCAGCTACAATTTGAGCCTAAAACAAATATGATCGGGTTAAGGGTTTGCCCTATAGCCTAACCTTTTTGAAACAAAAAAAATTAATATTTTATGCTTTAAGCGAGACCATCTTGTATGTTTATATTCAGAATCTCGACAACGGTTACAAGTATTTACATAAATTTGGTACACGGTAAGTTTTGGGTGTGAAAAATCGATCTAGCCAGGTCTTATCCCTTAGAAACTGCGCATTTTTAAGCAATATATGTTTTTTTATTTTGACGTGCAACAATATATCAATAATTTCGACTTTCTTACGTCAGTCTCGTTGGCAGCTTGGTATACGTGCCTACGTGTAACTTTTGCATTGTTTGGAAATTCAAAATGTGATGGATTCGAATCACGGTAAGAAAATATTTTTGTCATTCTCATTGTTTCTTTTTCTTTTATATTTGTTTTTATACATAGATGTATAATATTAAAAAGATTTTTTTATTTATTTTTCTTATTTTATTGTTCTAAAAAACACCGAGCAAAGCTAGGGCTCCTAGGTGCTTTATACTTATGCGCCACATCGACGATTATTCAAACTTCGATAAAATTATATTCGTGATCATCATAATCATCACTATAATATTATATTAATTAATGCATAAGCTACTTCCTTTTTTTCCACCGACTACTACAATAGATAATAATAATTATTTAATATTATAGTACCTAATGATTATCATCACTGGTGATTGTATATTGAGGTCCACAGTTATGAAATGTTTATTTGGGGAAATACCTCTCAGAAACGTGGCATAAAATAAACGCTTGAGTTCGTTTTGCCAAGAGAGTGAGAATAGCGGGGGCGTTTCTGTATTTATAAGTTTCTTAAAATATGTTAAATAATAAAATAATAAATATAACTAATATTATTTTTCAACAAAAACAAAAAGAGAAGAAATATTATTTTTCAACAAAACCGACTTCCATAGTAAAAATGTACAAAAAAGTATGAAATAAAACTTAATTGCTAAAGAATTAGAATTAGAATTAGGATTGGGATTGGGATTGGGATTGGGATTGGGATTGGGATTGGGATTGGGATTGGGATTGGGATTGGGATTGGGATTGGGATTGGGATTGGGATTGGGATTGGGATTGGGATTGGGATTGGGATTGGGATTGGGATTGGGATTGGGATTGGGATTGGGATTGGGATTGGGATTGGGATTGGGATTGGGATTGGGATCGGGATCGGGATAATACATGGATGTTATTATAAAATACGTGTCACAATCCCCCTTTTAAAAGAGATGTTCAAGAAATGTATGAGGCCTGGGCCAGCCCTACGTACAGTATATGTAAATATAGCTATTCATTGCATAAAATAAATCCTATTCTTGATGACTAATTTATTATTTAATTAAATTTATTTTTAGCATAATAATTAAGGTCTCTTTCTAAAAATAATAGGAAAATTAATCACCTCAATATAATATATACGCGTACGAAGTCGCGGCCAAAAGCTAGTCTATAAAATAATTATCATTTAACTTTGTAGTTTTATTGTAACCTTTTCCTATTATCCCGACTTTCTAGTCACTCAGCGACAATATTTTTTCGAATTCCGTAGATTCATTTCCAATGTGCTCAATAGTCGTGTGAGGCACGAAATCTGTGAATTTTTATTCTTAGTTCTTGATCCGCATTGATACGTTATTATAGCAGAGGAGATACAAGTGCCTATAAACTGGAAAGTTCATTGTTAAAAAAGGAGTCATGATTTTAATGGAATCTTCCATTCGAAAAACGTACACCTGCAGTTTCTATTTATTGGTCCTGATTCATTAATCTATGCTTGAAGTTTAAATTTAGCTATTTCGTCACTTAGGCTTAGGACCCAGTTGATGAGGCGAAGGTCGAGAACCTGTTTTAATTCATAGCAAATAGAGCTTTATTGATAAATAATAACAATCACTAACAGGGAATATGCACGTATATTTTTTATTTTTTTATATATAATGTCTATCTTGTTTGGTAAACCGTATGGTAAAATTAGTTTTTGGATATCATTAAAAATAACAAAGATATATATATATATATATATATATATATATATATATATATATATATATATATATATATATATATATATATATATATATATATAAAATGCTTGGGTGAAAATGTATGTGACCGGTTTTCTATATCACCACCAATTCCAATCAACACCCCATTGTGGTGGTAGACACCCCTTGGGTCCTAGAAAAAAGTAAGGGAGTTTGGGCGCGGTGGGTGGAAGTGGGTGGCTGTGGGTGGCGAAAGTGTGAAAAATATGTATCTGTCCTTCTTTAACACATGAGAACTTTAGAAAAGTTCTGAAAATTTGTGGAATGATCTAGAAAAGTCCAGAATGTGTGTAAATGTTTCAATCGATCTGGAATGTTCTAGAAAGTTCTAAAAACATCTGGAAAGTTCTAATATTTTCTAGAATGATCTAGAATGTTCCAAAATGTGCAAAATGGAATTTAGTTGATAAACAATGTTCTGGAAAGTTCTAATATTTTCTAGAATGATCTAGAACGTTCCAAAATGTGCAAAACGGAATGTAGTTGATATAGAATGTTCTGGAAAGTTCTAATATTTTCTAGAATGATCTAGAACGTTCCAAAATGTGCAAAACGGAATGTAGATGATATAGAATGTACTGGAAAGTTCTAATATTTTCTAGAATGATCTAGAACGTTCCAAAATGTATAAAACTGAATGTAGTTGATATAGAATGTTCTGGAAAGTTCTAATATTCTCTAGAATGATCTAGAACGTTCCAAAATGTATAAAACTGAATGTTGTTGATATAGAATGTTCTGGAAAGTTCTAATATCTTCTAGAATGATCTAGAACGTTCCAAAATGTGCAAAACGGAATGTAGATGATATAGAATGTTCTGGAAAGTTCTAATATTTTCTAGAATTATCTAGAACGTTCCAAAATGTATAAAACTGAATGTAGTTGATATAGAATGTTCTGGAAAGTTCTAATATTTTCTAGAATGATCTAGAACGTTCCAAAATGTATAAAACTGAATGTAGTTGATATAGAATGTTCTGGAAAGTTCTAATATTTTCTAGAATGATCTAGAACGTTCCAAAATGTATAAAACTGAATGTAGTTGATATAGAATGTTCCGGAAAGTTCTAATATTTTCTAGAATGATTTAGAAAGTACTGAAATTAATAATCTGTCCTTTTCTAACTCATTAGAACTTTAGGAAAGTTCTGAAAATTTCTTTAATAATATCGGTTATTATCATTCTGGAACGTTTCAGAAAGTTCTAAAAATAGAATAAACTTTTGGAAGGTTCTAGAGTCTTCCAAATCTAGAAATTTCTATATCTGACAGTATATAAACTCGAAATCAGTAGCTTTTCGTTAGTTTAATCGTGTCTGCAGTCGAGTGAAGATCAGTGAGAATTAAAAGTGACCAGTACTTAAAACGATTCACGTGATTTTGACAAATAAAACAGAACAAACTTTTGGATGGTTCTAGAGTGTTCCAAATCTAGAAATTTTCATGTTCGATTATTTATATACCAAAATTTAGTGAGTTTGTTAGTGTTATCATCGTTATAAGCGAGAGATCGACTTTGTGTAATTTTATTACATTACATATACACAATGCCAAAGCGTAAAAAAGTATTTACAAAACCTCAAGTGAGAGCAAAAAAAATGAAAGAAGCATGTCAAAATGAAACAGAAGAACAAACGGAAAAATGACTTTCGAATAATCGTGAACGTATAAAGAAACTCAGAGAAAATCAAACCGCCGAAGTAAGAGTTCGCACTAACGAAGAAACCCAGTCCCGAGTACAAGCAATTCGAAATCGATTACGACAAAGCTTAGAACTTCAGGCGTTCCATTATGATTGTAAAAAGCAATATAGTGAACATCCGAATATAATTATTGGAAAAATGGATACGATATGCAAGTATTGTAATGCACGCAAATTTCCAGGAGAAACTCCCGGTATGTGTTGCTCAAGTGGTAAAGTAAATTTACCACCATTGAATACACCGCCACCAGAATTACTCGCATATATGAAAGGAGAAACACCAGATTCCATTCATTTTCTACAAAATATACGACGATATAACTGTTGTTTTCAAATGACTTCATTTGGAGCGACTTTAGTATGTCAGGAAGAAAATTTCAGTTCAGTTTTCAAGGTTCAAGGCCAAATTTACCATCGGATAGGATCTCTGATGCCGATGTCAGATGGAACTCCAAAGTTTCTTCAAGTATATTTTATTGGTAACGAAGAGCTTGAAATAGATAAACGTTGTTCTCATATTCAGGGGCTACAACGAGACATCATTCAAAAATTACAGTGTCTACTTCACGATAATAATCAACTAATCAATGTATTTAAAACTTCATTAGATAAAATGGTTGCAGACAATTACAAGATCGTCATTCGAGCGGATAAAAGACCAGCCGGTCAACATGAATGAAGGTTTAATGCTCCTCAAACGGAAGAAGTTGCTGTAGTAATTGTTGATAATGAATATAGCCATCGTGATATTATTATTCAACGTAGAAGTAATACAATACACTAAAATACCCGTTAATTTTTTGACAAGGTGAAGATGGTTATCACTTTAACATTCAACAGATCAATCCGGCTACAGGTGTAGAAACTAATAAAAAAGTGTCAGCTATGCAATTTTATGCTTATCGAATTATGACTAGAAATAATGAATATAACCATATTTTAAATTGTCGTCAGTTATTTCAGCAGTTTATCGTGGATATGTATGCTAAAATACAGACAGAAAGATTACAATTTATTCGCCACAATCAACGAAAGTTGCGTTCTGATGAATACATTCATTTGAGAGATGCTATGATAAATGATGGAAACGTTGATAACATGGGAAAATTGGTCATCTTGCCTTCTGAATTTACTGGAAGTCCACGTTACATGCATGAATATGCCCAAGATGCGATAACTTATGTCAGAAAACACGGCCGACCAGATTTATTCATAACATTTACATGTAATTCTTCATGGGTGGAAATCAAAGATGAATTACAATATAAGCAAATGGCCAGCGATCGACATGATATTGTTGCCCGAGTTTTTCGCCAAAAACAAATTAAGTTTATTGATGCCATCGTAAAAAATCAAATATTTGGTGCTGTTATCTGCTGGATGTATTCAATCGAATGGCAGAAACGAGGACTGCCACATTATCACAACTTAATTTGGCTTCAAAATAAAATACATCCGGATCAAATAGATAATATTATCAAGGCTGAATTTCCAAACCCGGACGAAGATCCTGACCTGTATAATATAATCGTGAGAAATATGATTCATGGCCCGTGTGGTGTACTAAATAAAAGTTCTCCGTGTATGAAAGATGAAACATGTACAAAACTTTATCCAAAGCCATTTTTGAATGAAACAATTACGGGTGAAGATGGATATCCGAAATACAGGCGTCGATCACCAGAACAAGGTGGGTTTACAGCTAAATACGAGGCAATCAAGATATTCTAATTAACAATCAATGGGTAGTTCCATACAATCCACTTTTATCCAAAATGTTTAATGCCCATATCAATGTCGAATACTGCAGTTCTGTCAAATCAATTAAATATGTATGCAAGTATATTAACAAAGGCAGTGATATGGCTGTTTTTACGGTGACCAATGAAAATCAGCATGATGAAATAGTACAATATCAAATGGGTCGTTACATTAATACTAATGAAGCGGTTTGGCGAATTTTAAGTTTCCCAATTCACGATCGAGATCCGCCAGTTCATTTATCCGTGCACTTAGAAAATGGACAACGTGTGTTTTTTACTACAGAAACAGCACAGAAAGTTGCGACAGAACCACCAGCAAGAACGACTTTAACAGCATTTTTTGAATTATGCCAGAAAGATTCATTTGCTAAGACTTTATTTTATTCAGAGGTACCATATTATTATACGTGGAATGCAACAAGTAAAGAATTTAATCTTCGAAAACGTGGAATACCAGTAGAGGGACATGATGGAATATTTAAAAGTAACGCAATAGGACGAGTCTATACAGTGCACCCAAAAAACGCAGAATGTTTTTATCTGCGTTTATTACTGATAAATATAGGGAAGAGTTTGTTTAAACTATAAATCAAACACGACGGCCATTTACAAACTGCATATATTCTAAAAGACATTGTTGACAACATTCACATTGCCATAGATAACATACAAATATGTAACAGTCCTCCCTCATAGATAACCATTTACATAGAAACTTAAAAGAACTTCCTATAGTCAACCTTGGGACGATTACGCACACATGTACGTCTCTGAGGTTGTTGCTCAACCTCAGCTGTAGCTGAAACACTCTCAGAGCACCGTGCTGTTTCGTCTATTTCCTCTGTAGCTTGAACTGGGTCTGTAACTGACTCTGGAACTGAAACAACATCTGAGCACGGTGATGTTTCATGAGACTCATCTTTCTCCTTTCTCTCCTCCTGTGGATCCAACACAACCGACTTCTTCGTCGTAGGTGAGAAAAACGACTCTGCCTGATCTGCGGCGTGTGTGGCCGGTAGGTCATCTACATCCCAAGGCTGTTTACCGCTAATATTGCCTTTATATAATAATATTTGGTTTTTATGTTTTTTAATTATAGCAGATGTTTCCAAATCTTTTACAAAAAATAACATTTTCCCTAAAATTCTTATAATAATACCCTTACACCACTTATATTTGTCTTTACTGCTAAATTTCTTATACAAAACATAAATACCAGGATACATTTCAGTATTTTTGCGGTCATTTTTAGTTGGTAAGTACTGTTCAGATTCAATATCATCAGTGATGAGTGTAGTGGACGAGGACGACGTGACGGCAGGAGTCAGCAGGTCGAGCCGGGACCGCAACTTGCGGCCGAACACTAGTTGAGCCGGTGTGCTGTTTGTAGAACTATGCACCGAGTTACGATAATCAAATAGGTACTTTAATAAGGTTACCTTACTATCTCTCAAGTTATTACAACTCAAAATGCTAGATTTAATACCCTTTTTAACTACTTTAACATAGCTCTCTGCTTGGCCGTTACTAGCCGGGTGGTATGCTGGCGAGGTCAAATGACAAATTCCATTCATTTTACAAAAATAATCAAATTCTTGTGAACAAAAAGCCGTTCCGTTATCAGTCACCAACGTCCTAGGTACCCCGAATCGCGACATAAACTCGTACATTTTTTCTACAACAGCCCCCGTATTACAGCTGTTCATATCATATGCCTCTACCCATTTACTGAACGCATCAACAATCACTAAATACATCCTACCGTGTAAAGGACCTAAAAAGTCCAAATGTACTCTATAAAAAGCGTGCGGGGGCTGCGGCCACGGCGACGGCGGCGCGCGTGGCGGCGAGGCCCTCAGCTGATTACACACGTCACAAGTACTTATGATTCGTTCGAGAGTCTTGTCTATTCCCGGGAACCATACACGAGCTCGTGCTTCTGCTTTAGTTTTAACAATACCAAAATGCGATGAATGTAATTCTTTTAGCACACGACCTCGTAATGATTCGGGAATTACAACTTTATGGCCCCTCATGAGACAACCGTCTTCGTACGATAGCTGTAATTTACAAAGAAAATAAGGTTTAATTTCTTCTTTTTTCATTTTACGAGGCCAACCATTCAATACATATTTAATTACATCGCTTAAAATCAGATCTTTGCTTGTCGCGTCTCGTAGCTCGTGCGGTGTGATAGGTAAGTGGCCGCGGACAACGAAACGCACGTACGCGGCGCGGTCGCAGAAGTCCGCCTCCTCCCGCGCCTCGTCCCCGGCGCCCGCCTGCTGCGGAACACAAGCTCGCGACAAATAATCTGCACTATTGTCTTTGCTTTTAACATACTCAATAATATAATTGTAGCTACTCAAAAACAAAGCATATCGCTGTAATCGATTTGCCGATACTTCTGGTACCCCTTTATTTTGTCCGAATATTGATAACAATGGTTTATGATCTGTCCGCAACACAAACGGTGTTGACCGCCCGTACAAATACTGGTGAAATCGACGTACGCCGAATATTATTGCAGTGGCTTCTTTTTGTATTTGAGAGTAACGTTTTTCGGCACTATTTAGCGTACGTGATGCAAATGCGATTGGTCGTTCGCAGTCATCACCGTCTATCTGTGATAACACAGCTCCTAAACCGTACGGCGAAGCATCTACGGTTAATACTATTTTAGCGTTAGCATTATAATGTGCGAGTACCTGTTCCGACGTCAATATTTTTTTAATGTTAATAAATGTACTATTTTCTACATCTGACCATTTCCACTTGGTGCCCTTTTTTAATAAATCATATAATGGAGTCAAAATTGCTGAAGCCCGTGGTACAAAACACCTATAATAGTTTATCAGCCCTAAAAATGATTGTAATTGGGTAACGTTTGTGGGCACCGGGGCATCCAATATAGCTTTAATTTTCTCTGGAGATTTTTTTAACCCATCTTTACTAATAACGTAGCCCAAATAATTAATTTCGTCTTTAAAATACTCGCATTTTTCTTGTTGTAACACGAGGCCGGCGTCTTGTAGCCGTCGAAGTACCTCGTGTAATCTGTCGAGATGCTGGGCGCGGTCACGGCCGGTGATGCAGACATCGTCCAGCAGACAGAGCACGCCGTCGATGCCGGCCAGCAATTCCTCCATAGCACGCTGAAAAACGGCTGGCGCGCTCGATAATCCGAAGGCCAATCTGGTGTACACAAAAAGACCGCGGTGCGTGTTAATACACGTATACTTTTGCGACTCCTCTTCTAAAACGAATTGATTATAAGCCATAGATAAATCTAACTTAGTAAACTGCTGGCCTCCGTAAAGTTTTGAAAATAATTCTTTAATCGTCGGTAACGGATATTTATCTACTACTAATTGTTTATTTAATGTAACAGAGTAATCTACGCACAATCTTAGGGAGCCATTTCGCTTCAATACCGGCACGATCGGCGAAGCGTACTCCGAATGCGACACCGATCTTATTATACCTAATTCTACAAGCCTATTTAATTCCTTGTCCACCTTGTCTCTTAACGCAAACGCTATGGGCCGCGCTTTGAAATAAATAGGTTCCGATCCGGTTTTAAGAGATAGTTTTACTTTATATTTATTAAACATGCCTAATTTGTTCGAGAATACTTCGGCGTAGCGTGACTGTAAAACTTGAATATCACTACATTTTACTGAATTATTGTATACAGGAGACAACTGCAAATTGAACTTTGCTATAAAATCGCGACCAAGTAGCGGGGGGCCCCCTTGCCGCACTACGTACATTTTAAGCTCGTGCTCGAGACCTCGCCACGCAACTACCATTGTAGCACAACCCATGCAATCTATTATTTCGCCCGTATAACTAACTAATTTTATTTTTGTGACTGATAACGACACTTTGGCAAAATGTAACGCGAATATTCTATTAGGTATGACCGTAACGGCCGAGCCGCTGTCTACTTCGAACATTAAATTAACACCGTTCACTATCACAGACTCAACCAGTGGCTCGCCCTTTAAAGACCGAATATTAAAACACTTACCATCGTCATCGTCATTCTCGCTCACCTCATGCATTTCTACACACTTTACTACCGATTTACACATCCTGCGCAAATGTCCTTTTTTATTGCACTTTCTACACTTATGATTGCCGAAACGGCACTCAGCGGTTGTGTGATTAGTATAGCCACATACCGAACACCTTTCATTGTTAGCATCTTTTTTATTTTTATTATAACAACTTTTTTTGTCGATTCTGAATAATAGCGGATCGCCCGATGTTGACGCGGACGCCGAGGCGGCACAAGCGGCGGCGCGCGCGCTTTTTAGGTTTTCGGCAAGTTCCACTGCCTTGGCTAATGTTAGCCCTGATAGATCCTGCACGTATAGCTTCTCCTTTTCAGGTCCTGGCAGCATACCCATCACGAACCGGTCCCGCAGCGCCTCTTCAACGTTGCTGAAATTGCAGTAAGCGGTGAGGCCCCGCAATCTTGCCACCCACTGTGAAGCAGTTTCCGTTGACAACTGTTCTGCAGCGTAGAACTTATGCCTTTCGCTAAATCCTACTTGTTTGGGTGTAAAATGGTCATCCAAAAGCTTGATGACATCCTCGTACGGCACCTCTTGAACATTTTTTGGTAACGCGAGGTCAGCTGCAAGCTGATAAGTGTCGTCTGTTAACGCACTGAGTAGGTATGCTCGTCGTTTAATTCCCGCCGGATCCTTTTCCGCGCCTATGTCGTTCGCGAGGAACCATTGTGTAAGCCGGCTTTTAAACGTTCCCCATATTTGTATTTTATGATCGAAATTAGATAACAATCCGAAATTAAGTGATATCGACATTATTTATTTGCACTTTAACACACTTTTCTCGTCGCCACTGATAAATATAGGGAAGAGTTTGTTTAAACTATAAATCAAACACGACGGCCATTTACAAACTGCATATATTCTAAAAGACATTGTTGACAACATTCACATTGCCATAGATAACATACAAATATGTAACAATTACTACACAATATTCGTGGCCCAACGTGTTTTGAAGACCTCAGAAGTGTCAATGGTTTCATTTGTGAAACATATCGTGAGGCATGTCAAAGACTAGGTCTATTAGAAAACGATAATCATTGGGAGTTAGCTATGAACGAAGCAGCCCAAACAGCAACAGCGACTCAAATTCGTGAGCTATTTGCAATTATAATAACTACATGTAACCCTTCTAATCTAAATCGACTATGGCTAAAATATCGAGAATATATGAGCGATGACATTTTGGCTGAACTACGACGACAAAATCCGGACTTAGAAATAACTTTTAATTAAGAATTTTTTAACAAAGCTTTGATATTGATAGAAGACAAATGTTTAGCAATATCTAACCAAACATTAGAACAACTAGGTGTTCAATCTCCTCAACGAAGTCATTTAGATGCTATGAATAGTGAATTTTTAAGAGAAACAAATTATAATATAGAAGAATTGAAACATTACATCCAACACAACAAATCCCTATTAATTCAGAGTCAAAAACAACCATATGATATAATAATGGACTATAATAGAAAACAGCAAGGTGGCATAATATTTATAGATGCACCTGGTGGCACCGGAAAAACATTTCTAATCAATTTAATTCTAGCTGAAATCCGTGCAAATAAAGATATCGTTCTCGCCCTGGCGTCATCGGGGATAGCGGCTACTCTTATGGTGGACGAACAGCACATTCTGGTTTAAAATTACCATTAAATGTAGCTGACTGTGAATTTCCGGTATGTGACATCTCAAAATCATCAGCGCGTGGACGATTATTGAAACAGTGCAAAGCCATTGTATGGGACGAAAGTACAATGGCCCATAAAAAATCTCTAGAAGCGCTCAATACAACACTTCAAGATTTATGCAACAATAATAATATAATGGGAGGTGTGCTGTTAATACTGTCAGGCGATTTTCGTCAAACTCTGCCTGTTATTCCCAAATCGACGCCGGCTCATGAAATTAATGCTTGCTTGAAGAAATCGTTCATATGGGACCACGTGAAAATTATTAAGTTAACAACAAACATGAGAGCGCAAATGTCAGGAGATAAAAAGGCACAGGAATTCTCTGAAAAATTATTGCAAATAGGAGAAGGCAACTATCCAGTAGACGAAAATACTGGTCAAATAGTATTAACTAAGGAGTTATGTAATGTCGTTGAAACACCTGAAAAACTAATAAATGAAGTATATCCAAATATTGCTGAAAATTATACTCATTCAGAATGGTTACGTGAACGAATTATTCTAGCCACAAAGAACGACATTGTCAACGACATCAACAACATCATCCAGGGAATGATTCCGGGAGAAGAGAAAATTTACACGTCAATCGATACAATGACTGATGAGGTAGAAAGCGTTAATTTTCCTACTGAATTTTTGAATTCATTAAATGTTCCAGGAATGCATTACACTGCCTTAAATTAAAAATTGGTTCACCAGTTATTTTACTACGAAATCTGAACTCGCCGAAACTGTGTAATGGTACGAGACTTTGTATCAAACAATTACACAATAACATTATCGAAGCCAGTATAATGACTGGTAAAGAGAAAGGACAGACAGTATTTATACCACGGATACCTTTGATATCAAATGGATTGCCCTTTACTTTTAAACGATTACAATTCCCGGTAAAGTTGGCTTACAGTATGACAGTGAATAAAGCACAAGGTCAAACATTTCAGTACTGTGGCGTTGACTTGAAGGAACCATGCTTTGCACATGGCCAACTATATGTCGCATGCTCACGAGTTGGATCACCTCAACATTTGTTTATTTACAGTCCAAACAACAGAACCATAAATGTAGTGTACAAGCAAATATTATAAAGATAAATTTAAAACAAAAAATAAAGCTAAAATAACAAATGTAAATATGTAATAGTATTAGTGTATAACGTTTTATGTAATCTGTGTATGACTGATATGATGTATAGACAATTATATAAATAAAATGAAAAAAATTATATTTACTAAATTCTTTCTTTACATTATTTCGATTTGCTAATTATTAGTCTATAAGATGTACTCTATATCCACCGTAAGTTTAATGGTCGAATAAGTCTTAATATCTACGATAGGAATCTATAATATCTACATCAAAAATGTATCTTCATGTATTTTTACACCATTAAACATACGGTGTATATTTTAACCCGTGCAACGCCGGGTTTCGCAGCTAGTTCTAGATAAACTACTAACATACCAAATTTCATCAAAATTCGTTACGTAGTTATAGCATGAAAAACTAAACATACTATGTGTACATACAAACTTTCGCTTTTAGGTATAATATTTGTAGCCGATAATTAGTATTTTAACGATTTCGAAAATCTTTTGAATGGGAAGACGTTAGTTGGCAATTGGCAGTAGGCGTTACTGCTTTGAACTTAATGAAAGTAATTTGGATTGTGGTCCTAGTTGGGACCAAGGCTGAGTTTGAGATGAGTTAGGAGTACGACCACGAAGCCATCGAGTTTCTCACTTATTCCTCATAGAATCATACACACTAATGATTAGGTAATACCTATGTAAAGTTTTAACCAATTCAAATATCTGGTTATTCTAAAGAATTTTATTCTATGTTATTCTTTTGATTGATAAAATAAATAATTATAAAAAGCGATAAAAAGTGAGTCCTATGTGTTTATCCAAAACCTAAACTACTACGGTAACAAATTCCATACAAATTCGTTCTGTAGTTTCTGAGATTAGCGCGCACAAACGTACAGATAAACAAAAAAAATCTTAAATGTCATTGTTTTGGGTTAAAAACTAAAACTTATATATTAAACACTGATAAATCAAGCACAAATAAATGAAATATTACATATAACAACAAAAGAGAAAGAAATTTAATTAAACACTCAAAATATTCTACTGAAATAATATATTATATAATATTATATGTACTTAATATTATGAATATATTAAATGCAGCAATCGCAAAATCTATCTAAGTGCCTAGTTTTTCAGAGTAAGATTTTCATCAAATTTAACTTTCGAATTCTTGTTGACATTTATTTTTAAACGACTTCCAAAAAAGGAGGCGGTTATACGTTCGGCTGTATTGTATATTTTTTTTATTTTTTTTTGTATGTTCGCGGATAACTCCGCCGTCTGTTGGCCGATTTTCAAAATTCTTTTTTTGATGTAAAATGTATAATCCGAAGTTGGTCCCATTTTCAGAAAATCGGTGACCTGATGATGGGATCCATGAGGAAACGAGGGAACTCCTCAAAATTTATATGGTGGTTTCGACTTTTTCTGAAGTAGTCCAAGCATATGCTACCAAAAAGTAAGATTTTGCTCCAAGGTATACCCTGGATCAAGAAGTACAGAACAGAACCTCAATTCTCGTATTTAAAGTATGTCTTTAAAGAGTCAATTTTACTTTGTTTGGATTGAAAGTGTAGCGAAATATTACAATGAACGGATTTTATAACGTTTCGACCAATCAGAGCGCGTTTCACGTTGGTTTAACGTTCATAAAAACACCTTTTGAGAGTGTAAGCGTGTCGGGACTTGATTGTAATTGTATTAATGCAGGTTTTATTTAGCAGAATTGCCCCCCAGAACTCCTGACTCCTTATAGATACATGTTTGAGGATTTTGGCGTTGTTTAAAGAATAGCAAGCATATGCCACTTTGTCAATTAGAGTAATCATCATCATCACCACCACTATCACATCATACATCATCACATTATGATGATATAGAAGGTACTTCTCATAGTATTTTACACTAACACGGAGATCTTTGAACATTACTCTGCCGTTTATGGACCTATTTGCAAAATTATTTTGTTGTTGTAAAGGGTTTAATTCGAAATTGGTCCTTTAGTCACTAAAGTGGAAACGTGATGATGCGATCCATGAGGAATCTAGGGAACTCCTCGAAATTTATATCGACACATATTTACTTTTACTTGACTTTTACTGAAGTAACACAAACATATGCTATCAAAGAATAAGACGTTGTACCAAGGTATACCCTGAATCCAAAAGCACTGAACAGAACTCCTCAGTCTTTAAAGATATGCGTTAGGAAATTTCGGAATTGTTTAAAGAACTGCAAGCATATGCCACTTTGTACTTACAGTATTTACAGTAATCATCATCATCATCTTAATAACAATACCTAATGGAAGCTTGGCGCGTATTCAGTTATACATTCGATCGTTTATTTTAGACGTTTTTAAGACGTATTAATAATAACTTAACAAGATATATCACTAAAAAGGGTGAAATTATTATTTTTAAACAAAAAATTAAACCGACTTCCAAAGTAAAAATACACAAAAAAGTATGAAATAAAACTTATTTTATAAATAATTCCCCTTTTCAATTTGTCTATTTCTCTACTTAATCTTCTTAATTTTGAAGTCGGTACCAGCAAATATAAACGTGAGTTCTATAAAATGTTGTAGGATATCATTTGGGCTGGTAGCGACTTCAAAATTAAGAAGATTAAGTAGAGAAATAGACAAATTTAAAAGGGGAATTATTTATAAAATAAGTTTTATTTCATACTTTTTTGTGTATTTTTACTTTGGAAGTCGGTTTAATTTTTTGTTTAAAAATAATTCAACATGATGACAATATACAGCGTGTCCCGACACCTATATCGGAGCCTTTAGTGGTAAAAAATATGGAATTTTTTATCGACAAATTGCCCCTCAAATTTTATTTTTCTCTCACGTTTGTAAAATGGCAGCCATTTTATTTTTTGGTTACCAAGATTCGGGCTCTCGTACTAATTCGACCACCACTACTCATGTAAATGTCCTAGGAACATAAAAAAGGTATCATTTGATAACTTAACATGTGGACAATAATTTACAATTAAAATGTTTTAATTTTTTTTGAAGAAAAAAACAAAAAAGGTAATTTAAAAAAATATATAAAAAAAATTCGGTGAATTTTTTAAATTATTTGCTTTTTGTCAAAAATCTAGGCCATTGGCCTGCTTGTTTTTTGTTCTAAAACGATAGAAGAGGATGTTTGCTAAAATAAAATACAAACCCCTTTACTCTCAGTGCAATAGTTTAGAAGTTATAACAATTTGTTGGTATCATCTCAGGCAGGGGGCCAGCCAGTCGTCTTTTTCAAATTGTTATAACTACTTATTATTTGTTCTACAACGATAGAACAGGACGTTTGCTAAAATAAAATACGAAACTCCTTTACTCTCAGTGCAATAGTTTAGTAGTTATAACAATTTGAAAAAGACGACTGGCTGGCCCCCTGCCTGAGATGATACCAACAAATTGTTATAACTTCTAAACTATTGCACTGAGAGTAAAGGGGTTTGTATTTTATTTTAGCAAACGTCCTCTTCTATCGTTTTAGAACAAAAAACAAGCAGGCCAATGGCCTAGATTTTTCACAAAAAGCAAATAATTTAAAAAATTCACCGAATTTTTTTTATATATTTTTTTAAATTACCTTTTTTGTTTTTTTCTTCAAAGAAAATTAAAACATTTTAATTGTGAATTATTGTCCACATGTTAAGTTATCAAATGATACCTTTTTTATGTTCCTTGGACATTTACATGAGTAGTGGTGGTCGAATTAGTACGAGAGCCCGAATCTTGGTAACCAAAAAATAAAATGGCTGCCATTTTACAAACGTGAGAGAAAAATAAAATTTGAGGGGCAATTTGTCGATAAAAAATTCCATATTTTTTACCACTAAAGGCTCCGATATAGGTGTCGGGACACGCTGTATATTATGTCAAAATAAAAATAAAGCTCTCCACTCACGGCCTATCGGTTGCCTCAATCAAATTGGAAATTAATTAGTATTTGAAAGTAAACTGCTAACGACAAACTACACAAAATGATTAGTGTAAGATCCAGATCAGCTAGTTTTTGCGCCAAAAGTGGGAACAAAATGTACGCTTAAATGAGTTTCAAATAAACTAAAAAAGGCGGGCTAAGGATCTCATGGTATATTAAATTTTTATCTAAACCGATTTACTTGCAACTACGAATCCAGTACCTAAATGTTTAAATTGTAAAGACTAAATCGATCGATCGCTTGTGAGTGGGAGCTTTAAATCAAAAGCACTAAGGAGTATTAATATCAACTTTAAAGCAAATCGCTCCCGAACAACTTTCTTTCCCTTTTTTAACCCCGTTAGGGGATGAATTTCAATAAACTATGATACACGAATTCCATCAATTCTGTTATTTAATGTTTGTGCAAAATGTGAAGTACATTGAACCAAGGAATCACGTTGCTCCATACAAACTTTTTCCTCCCTTTTCACCCCCTTAGGAGTCGAATTTCGAAAAATCCCGTCTTATCGGATGCCTACGCATTACAATGAGTAAGCCCTGCAAGTTTCATGTCTCTACGATCAGCGGTTTTGGCTGTGCGTTGATCCGTCAGTCATTCAGGACAAAGGATTTTATATGTATAGATTTTCTCGTCATTTTCTTTATTTTTCATTCTAGTATCATATTATTATATTTTAAGTTATTTTTATGTTTTATGCGTATTCAATATTGCATATACAATTAATGTGGCCTGTAATATTGTGATGTCACAATCTGGATATTGTAATAATATTCTATTTTGAGTAATAAGATATCTTTTTTGAAGTAATTTGAATTGAATATAATGGAACCCTCCTTAGACATGTCCTGAGATGCTCTTTGTAAGGTTATTTAATTTAATAATTTTAAAATACTCACGCTTAACAGCCGCATTGAATCCATCACACGGCCCCTCGTCCAGGAGACAGGCGGTCAACTCCTGCGTCTCCTTCCTAGTCTTCTCTTTGTTGAGCATGGTTTCTACGAGGAAGTTGTCGTTCAGGTCAGTGTACGCCAGGGCCATAGCCAGCAGAGGTAGCAGCAGCATCAAGGTCTTCATTGTAGCTTCTGAAAAGAGGTAAGGTTGAAAACAAATTTGTAATATTCTCTTCATTTTTCTATGGGCTTCATCCTACTATAAATTATTTTCACTTTTGACCATTTTCAAAGGTAAAAGCCCTAGTCTAGGTACATAGCCCGTCCTTAGTTTTGAAATCAAGGTCCTACTGTGAAAGTTTATTTCTCAAAAAATAGTAAAATTATTATTTATATCAGCAACTTTATTTACCAACTGATCTGTGACTTCTTATAAAACGTCACGTCCGCGTCGTTAACTCGCGTACTTTGAATAGGTATGTTATTCTGTTAGTATCAATATTTCCTTTTATACTGTATACTTACCACAAATCTTGTTTAAAGTAACTATCTCAGAAATGCAACAAAATAATTTATTTTATGTTATTAAAATTACTCCCGACCATAATTTAAATTAACTTTGGTTCATATAATACTTTATAAACTTTGAAAAAAAAAAATGAACTATTTTGAAAAATAATGCATTCTAAGGACATCATTCATTTTGGATCAAAAAATGAAAGTGCCGGCCAGAAAAAAAGTAGGGTAAATACGCTAAATGTCAGCCCCTTACGGATTTTCTAACCTTAGATCACTCTGGATCAGTGGCGGACTAAGCCCGTCAGAGGCCCGGGGCGGCAAAGCTGAATGAGGCCCCAGCTTTAAAAAAAATAGTAAAATAGTAGACCATCCGTGCAACTTCCCGCTAAGCGCTTAAATTTTATCTAATGCGTCATTTTTGAGCTTATCGAGCTCAAAAATAAAAGTGCTTCTAAAAATTTTCACTGATAATAATTTTCTTTCATCAGACATTATTTTAACAAAACACTCTTTTTTGAAATTTTAAACTGTCATACCTTTGGAATGAATCAACCAATTTTCACACGATGTGCGGCAACCGATGCAGTTTTTCATGTCATTTGAAAGAATTGACAACAAAAAATTTTTAGATGAAAAATTTCGGAGTAATTCCGAAGAAACACTTTTTTCGGTTTTCTTTCCTCCACGATATCTCTCGAACGACTAAAACAAATTTAGACCGGATTAGTGCGATTGACGTGGTTTTTAAGGATAAGAACTGATTAGTTTAGTAAGGATAGTAACTTTACAATTGGTTAGTAAACAAATGTTATTACTCTATAAATGAATTTCTCTGACATAATAATAATGCACAACATTTTAATGTAATTTTTAATTAATATTTCTACTTATTTATTTTAAATGAATTGCTTTACTAGACATACCTACAATTATACTTTTGACATCCAATAATTAATTTTATATTGCTAAATATGTTTAAGTACCTATGTAATGAATTATTTTAATTGACTGATACTTTAAATATATCTTAAATTATGACTTTGACATTAGTAATGATTTTGATGACGTAATTAGCATGTACCTAGGTATAATTGTAGCCGTAGTTAGTAGATATATAAAAGCTGTCATATATATTTACATATTTATTTTTAATAAGTAACTGGTATTAATATTCAATTGGTATATATTATGACTTATCTTAATTATTTTAATTGATTGACAATGGATTTTAATGTATTCGTTAGTAATTTTAAATTTTATTTTATATTTGAAACCAATTTACTTATTTTAAATGTAATGGTCTAAAGGATTTATCTCAGCTAGAAAATGAATTATTTTAATGTACAAGAGTTGACATCCATTAATCTAGAATATCTACTATCATATCTGTTTTTTTTTTTTACTAATATTTGCATGTCAATTGACGAAACATTTTGGAACCAAATTTTTTGTAATAATAACTATATTGTACCATGTTTCATGTGAATAAATGAATTGAATTGAATTGAATTGAATAGTTTTTGGCTTAAAAGTTATTCCAAAAAAACTACTTCTAAAAATTTTTTTTCACAGTTTTTTGAGATTTTTGAAATCTATCTGTCCGAATCGTTCCAAATTATATTCAAAATCTAAGTTTGGCCAAGCCCTTTTGAATGGCACCAGCTGAAATAAATTCAACCGTTCAAAAGTTATAAGAGGTTTATATACTTACACACACACACACACACGCACACGCACACGCACACGCACACACAGACACACATAGACACACACACGCACACACAGACACACACAGACACACACAGACACACACAGACACACACAGACACACACAGACACACACAGACACACACAGACACACACAGACACACACAGACACACACAGACACACACAGACACACACAGACACACACAGACACACACAGACACACACAGACACACACAGACACACACAGACACACACAGACACACACAGACACACAGACACACAGACACACAGACACACAGACACACAGACACACAGACACACAGACACACATACACACATACACACAGACACACGGACACACGGACACACGGACACACAGACACACAGACACACAGACACACAGACACACAGACACACAGACACATAGACACACAGACACACAGACTCACAGACTCACAGACTCACAGACTCACAGACACACAGACACACAGACACACAGACACACAGACACACAGACACACAGACACACAGACACATAGACACACACACATGCAGACATAGTGACACCCTCGCAGGGCTAGTCTGGGAAGCTTCCTGTGACCTCAGAACGTAGAGATCTAATGAGAATTCATTTTTTGCAAAATGGGGGAAAACCAATAACTTCCCGATTTTTGAAAATCTTAGATTTTCTTAGCGGGAAGATAAAATTTAGTTTTTTATGTTTATTTCGTTAAAATGTGGCAAGTGTAAGAGTGAGTAAATTGGAATTAAATTAATTCGGCTAAATAAACATGGATATGGGTGAGGAAAATAAAATACGAATCGATCGACAAAAAAAAAAAATAGTTTTATTATTTATTTTTTATATCGTGTTATATGTGTTTTAGTGCCTTCAATTTACTGAACTCCTGAATAACTTCTATAAAATGGATTTCTTTGAACAATTTTCTTTCTAGTGATGCAATTTTTCTTCTCTCCCTTTTCTAATGGGTTTCATCCTACTATTTATATTTTTGTTTTTACTTTTGACCATTTTCAAAGGTAAAAGCCCTAGTTAATAAGCCTTATTATTGATTTGACGATATAGATATACAAATGTACAGAGACTTTGCCATGTTGAGTCTCACGATGAGGACGTAGGTATGCTACGTCCCTAATAAACGTGCACTTCAAATAAAATAAGGACGACTCGCGAAATGCAAGAACTGAAGCAATATACTCGTAGGTGCATATTGACCAGTGGCGTAGCTAGGTAACCGAGGGCCCTGGGGCAAGAAATGAGTGAGGGCCCCCCATGCCGAAACTTATCAACTAAGACTGTGTGACATTAGAAAAACAGAACAAAATTAATAGCATAGAACCTAAAGTCAGAGAGATATATATATATATATATATATATATATATATATATATATATATATATATATATATATATATATATATGTAGAAGACATGGGATAAACATGCTTCAAATATCGCACTATATTAAAGTACTGGCTCTTAAATTAACACTGTGGGCTTATCGTGGGTAATGTTGGTTACAAAATGAAAAGAGTAGAAACAGCAATACTTTACCTCTATTCTCAATAGTACTAAAACTAAGCACTTCACACTGTTTTAATCACTTTTCACTGTCATTAAAATAATAACGACTCTGCACTAATTTCATTAATTTCAACTTATTTTCACTATCACTTTTTAACAAGAACACCGATAGTTTCCGAGCCAAACCTCTCGCCACGACGGCTGGTAGCATAATGTTCCGTGACCATTCCTTGGAGGGAAAACGTGATCACAACTCCCACCACACCGAACGCGCAAGCTCGTTAGACTGGACTCTATCAGTGCCAAAAAACATGGCGCTAGTGTTCCCGTCAACCTTACTTCCGTACTATTGACTTGCTTGTCAATTCAGCAACAAAATATCAACCTCTTCGACAATTCGAAGCGAGCGAGCAATTTTTTTTTCTATTTTACGAGTAATAATCTGTTTTTACTTTAAGCCCTTTAATACGATAAGATTAACAGGCTAAAATATAACATGGGCACAAAGTAACATGGCAACATTTGTAACAGTACATAAAAATTGTATCTCCCGATTATAAAATTGTTAAAAATTATTTATATTGTTAATTTATGCTAAGAAAGTTTGTAAACCTAGTGTTATTCAAGAAAAATAAATAGTCTTCTAGCTAGAGGACTTTTTGTCGGACTTACAACATAATTGTAAAGTGACAGCCAACGACGTCTAACGAACTTTGCAAAATCAAAGTGGATTTAAGTTTTGTTCCTGATATACTGCGAGAAACCCGGGGAGTATAGTGTTTATTTACATACTACATTACCTACTGCTTAATATAAGATCTAAATAACATTATACAACACTCATTCCAGTGAGACACTAACATAATTTACACTTTGGCTTTGTTTAAGTTCTCTCTTGGCTTAACATTAGTGGAAGCTAATAAGATGATGAATTTGCACAAGCCCACTTATAAATACTAATATATTTTAAATATAATTACTCTTAAGTAAAAATATTTAACTTAATTAACATCATTATATACCTACCTACATTATTATTACAAATTCTTAATTTTATAATACTCTCTTGACTTGACTGTTGTTAAAGCTAAGTAGATGATAAAAAACACTAGCCTACAGCGTAACATTCACATAATATAACAATATAATATACTAAACCCTGTCATACTCAAAATTGTTAATTGTTAATTTTTAATTATTTTTACAGGGCATAACCTAATACAATTTATAAGTACAGTATACACAGATTTCTGTCACTACTTTAATCTGTCTATTCTGTCTTTTTGGTCTATTTTTTAGTTGTTAATCTTTCATTTCCAATATTTATATTACTTTCTTTTCATTTCTTCATTTTGCTACTTAAATTTCTATCTATTCCTGTGTAATTACTGTGCAACTGAAACAATATTTGGGGCTGACAAATCTTGATTTGGGCAGAAGGTGATTACTTTCATTGTGATTACACCCCATTAAAACATTTTGTATTCGGTTTCAGCTATCAGGAATAAATAAATCTGCAAAATGATGACACGTTCAAATCTAGCCCGCCAGATGGAAGAGCAGCTGCGAACTGCTCTAAAGGAACTAAACGACTCTAAGCAGCAATGTCAACAGCTGCTTATTGAACGTGACGACAGTGAAAAGGAAATGCTTTTAATTTTGCAAAAAAATGCAGATTTAAAATCAGAACTAAACAAATTAAACCAAAAATATGAAAACATCTGCGAACAAAACTTGGAATTACAAAGTGTTGTGGACGGCTTTGACAATTGTAGAATGGAATATGAACAATCTCTAGAAGACACTTGTTACATTAAAAAGAAGCTGCAAGATGCTCAAGAGTACATAAAGTCCCTAGAATGTCAAATAAATAGTAAAAAATCTGAGGAAACACAAAGTTTGTACGATGAACTGTTAGGAAGTGTAAATGACTCATCTAAAAATAACATTACTACCATAGACTTTACAGAGGACGACACAATAACGGCCTGTCATATTATGAATAGTAAAAATAAGTTGAAAAAATATGTAAAAGTTAAGAAATGCATTAGAAAAACTCAAAATTTAATACAAAAAAACCAGAAATATGTAAAGCAGCTTAAAAATTTGTCTAAAAATAAAATATTAATAAAAAATCAATTGTTAAGCTGCTGTCAGGAGTTAAAAAACACTAGGTTTGATTATGAGGCGGATGTATGTAGCCTTCAGTCTGAAATTTCAGAATTACACTGCTCATTAACACAAATAAAAGTTAAATATGAATTAGCACAAAAAGAAATTGCTGCTCATATATTTACCATGAATGACATAATAGAGATTGGCCACTATAATGAGGAACGAGTAAACTCCATTATAAACAATCAATGTCTCGAAAATAAAGGTCATTCAGGGCATGATTCTGATAGTTCAGTCATCTGTTCAGAGTTGAGGGCTGATACTGAATCCTCAAAAAAATATTATAATAAGATACCTACACCTACCTCAGAGGCCGGATTGATAAGTATTTACTGTGATGAAATAGGCTATGGAGTAGGTGTATACCTAAATAATGTGTGTATGGGGCAACAAGTAACTAGCACATGTTTGCCCGGGGCATCTTTTGAACAAATAGTTAGCCGGGCAGTTAATGCTACTTATTGCCCTAACACAACTTTAGTTATATTAGCCGAGAGAAGAGGAAATATAAACAAAAAGCAGATGACAGACTATATTGATATTTTGAGTAACAAAGAAAATGTTACTAAGCTTATATTGTTTACCTTTCCTTACATAAAAAAACTGCCACACGAGAGTACCGAAAATTATATTAGATTTAAGTTAAACAGCCTACTGTGTAGTGCTACTAATCAAAATTGTATAGTCTTAAGTAACACTCAATCACATATAGATGTGGTTGACATAAATAATATTATAAGTTTTAGATTTAATAATCTAACATATGATAAGTATTTCTTATCACAGTTTTGTACTAGACGCATAGCTAGATGGCTATTTAATTTTTTAGTTTTAAGACAAGCCAAGGAATTGGCTAAACCGACCACTGCTTCTATTGAGCAGTGTATTTATTCTGATTACTATACAGTTAACAGCTTGGAATATGTTCCAAATAATTTAAATTAGTTTCTAAGACAACAGAGGCCCACTCTAGCAATGTATTATACAATAATATAAATTATTCAAATAAATTACCTATCCTACCTACCAAAATTGTTAGCAAAAATTGTAATTTTACTGTAAACCTGGTGCACCAAAATTTGCAAGGAATGGTAGGTAAAGAATTAGAGATTGAGTTGTTTCTTAATGAATATAACATTGATATTATGTGTATATCGGAACATTGGTTTAGAAAATATGAATTAATATTTAACTTTTGTGGTCACCAGGTTGCTAGTTCGTTCAGTCGAGAGAATGCCATTAAAGGTGGCTCTTTAATATTGACTAATAAAAAATTTAAATTTAAAGAACGAAAAGATATTGTAAGACTCTCTACTGAACGAATATGTGAGGTAGCTTGTATTGAGTTAAGCCACCTTATTATTGTAAGCGTATACAGGCCTCCATCAGGTTCATACGATTCCTTTGAACAAATCATGGAACATATCTTGACAAAAATATGTGCATCTAACAAAAAGATTTTTATAAGTGGTGATTTCAACATTAACTTATTAGACTCTAACTCCACCACTGTTAGATTCACATCATTGTTTAAATCGTATAACCTCATTAATTTATTTTATGAACCGACAAGAATATCTGATACAACAGCTACTTGTACTGATAATATTTTCACTAATATTACTCCTTATAAAAAAGAAATAATTAATGCGCTTAGCTCTGATCACTGTGGACAATTTGCTTCATTTAATATTAATTGTGAAAATAAACCTCAAGAAAAGCTTATTTATATTCCTGTGAATACAAAACGTATTGAGAAATTTAGAGGTAAATTAGTTTTAAATATTCAACAGTTGGATGGGTTAAATAACTCAGATGAAGCATTTAATAAACTATTTAAAATAATTAGAATCCACTTTAACTCTGTATTTACTTCTAAAACGGTCAGTTTAAATAATAGAAAAAGTAATTTTAAAAACTGGGCCACTGCAGGAATTTTAGTAAGTAGACAAAGATTGTATGATCTGTACAATGAAAAGACATTTAATAGGAGTGAATCCTTTATGCTATATGTCAAGAAATATTCAAAAATGTTTAAAGAAGTTTGTCAAGCAGCGAAGGCACTTCACATAAAAGGAAAAATAATGAACTCTAAAAATAAAGTGAAAACCACTTGGAAGATAATTGCAGATGAGACTGGAAGAGGCAGATCCAGTCGTAACTCTAAATTTGAACTTTGTATCAATGATAAAAAGGTTTGACCTAGAGGTTGCGACGATCTTCGAAAAGTTTTTTGCTGACATTTCGGTCTCAACTACAAAAAATTTAAATTCTTCACCTGCAGTTGCTGAAAAAATACTCAGAGAAAATGTCAAGGAATGTGATGTCAATTTTAATTTTAGAGAAATTGACTCCAGAGATATTATTAACACCTTCAAATTACTCAATATTAAAAGTACTACTGATCTCTGGGGTATGTCTATAAAAATTATAAAATCAATAATTGACATCATTGCCCCCTACCATGCCTTAGTTTTTAATAATTGTATTAAGAAAGGTGTGTTCCCTGACCTAATGAAGTATAGCAAGGTGATGCCTCTTTTCAAGGCTGGGAATAAATCTGACCCAGCCAATTATAGACCAATATCTATACTACCGACTTTCAGTAAAATTTTCGAGAAAATAATATTAAATCAATTGCTAGCTCACTTTAACATAAATAATTTATTACATAGTAATCAATTCGGGTTTACTAAAGGTCGGTCCACAACAGACGCAGGCATCAGTCTTCTATGCAGCATATTTGAGGCCTGGGAGGGATCGCATGATGCACTTGGTGTCTTTTGTGATCTATCCAAGGCTTTCGACTGTGTCGAGCATGCTACGTTGGAAAAAAAATTTCCATTATGGTATAAGGGACACGGCACTTAAGCTCTTAAGCTCTTATCTTACAAATAGAACGCAGAGAGTAGAAGTAAATTCTACAAGGTCTAATGGGACCAAAATAGAACTAGGTGTGCCACAAGGGTCCATTTTAGGCCCGTTTCTTTTTCCCATCTATATAAATGACCTTCCTTATCTAGTTAAAGATAAGCATGAGATAGTACTTTTTGCTGATGACACTTCACTAATTTTTAATGTGAAGCGACGACAGTCAAATTACGACGAGGTAAATAGTGCTCTCTCGAAAATGGTACACTGGTTTAATGTTAATAATTTACTTTTAAATTCCAATAAAACAAAATGTTTAAAGTTTAGCCTGCTAAATGTTAGGCAGACACAAATCAATGTACTATTAAACGATGAGAAAATGAACTTAGTGGACACCACTGTATTTCTAGGAATAACACTAGATTGTAAATTACAGTGGGGTCCCCATATTGCAAATCTGGCTGGTAGGCTTAGTTCTGCAGCATATGCAGTGAAAAAAATTAGAGAAATTTCCGATGAGGACACAGCGCGGCTAGTTTATTTTAGTTATTTTCATAGTATAATGTCATATGGCATTCTTCTATGGGGAAACGCTGCGGACATTAACACAATATTTGTGCTGCAGAAGCGAGCTATACGTTCTATTTATAAGATGTCATGTTTTGAATCTCTGAGAGATAAGTTTAAAGAAATAGGTATTCTGACCGTCGCTTCTCAATACATTTTGGACAATGTGTTGTATGTCAGAAAGAATTTAAATAACTTTAAAAAGAAAAGCGACAACCATTGTAGGAATACTAGAAATAAGAACAAGTTAGAAATACCGGTGATCAGACTTAGCAAAGTAAGTAAATCGTTTAAAGGTTCATGTATACGCCTTTACAATAGAATCTCAGAAAACGTTCAAAATCTTACCATTAATAAATTTAAAAAAGCTGTTAAAGAACGTTTGTGTGCTAAAGCTTATTATAAAGTCAGTGATTTCATTAACGATTGCACACCTTGGGAATAAGATGGCCCCTGCAAGGCTGCTTTTATGTACTTAAGTATGCTCTATGTACTTATGACTTATGTTATATAGATTAAGTTACAACATTGTAAAAAAATTTTTTGAAAAGAACAATTTTCCCATCTTTTTGCTAAAAGGTGGCCCCGTGCGAGTTTCTTACGCCGGTTCTTCTCGCCGGGCTAGTTTCCGAACCGGTGGTAGGCATCATGTAGGACAATTCTATAAGCGTTATTTCATAACCTACATGGAAATAAAAATTTTGAGTTCTTGAGTTTGAGTTTGAGTAACATAATGTGTTATTTACGTTAAACCGTGAGCGAGCGAAGCGAGCGAGGTTTTTTTTTCTTATTTTACAAGTTACAATTGTTTCAAACTATAAAGCTTGAATGACTGTTAACTTGAAAATAATACAATAAACTTAAATTTGAAAACAGGGAATATAGATACTATAATATAGATCTATGCTCTACGTGTGAAAGATTTTTCTAGTTTTACAAATCTGTTCATACTTTAAATCCTAAAAGACTGAAGTTCGGAAAATCACCGAGAAAAAATTAAAGGTCTAAATATAAGTTACAATACTGTTACGAACACACAAAAGCGCCATCTAGCGTCAACCAATGAAACCACTTGGTGTGAACAGGGACAGCGTGAGGCCTCCTACTCAGTACTAGATGGCGCTACTGTGCGAATATTCTGGTACAATCCAACCAGTTCACGCGAGTCGCGAACATTTCTGGAAAGGTCTGGGACTCGTGTCATCCGATATAAATACGCCTGAGGGGTTGGGAACGAGGTGAGTTCACTTCGAGCTTCCATCAAGGCGAAACGGGCGATAAGTGAAAACTAGTGATCGGGAGTTCGAGTTGAACAGCGAAACAGGCGATTTCGATGTGAATACAAGTGATACCAGTGATTAATACAAGTGAAACCCGCGACTTGGCTACGACTTAGGGCCCGTTAGTGCTTAGTGTTTGGACTTAGAGTTTAATGTTGGACCTAGTGCTTTAGTAGTGTATGTGCTAGTGAATAAAGTAAAGAGAGTCAGCAGGTCTTTTTCTCCAAATCTTTCGAACCCCAACACGTAACAATACTATATTATTTTGATAATATGCTCTGTATGTTAAACAATACACATTACGCCGGAGTTTTTTTTTCTACTTTACCTGTTAAAATCTATTTATTTAGTTATTTCATCGGATTTTTTCCATGAGATGATATTTCTTATTCTTAAGCTGGGGTGGGTACTTGGTATTTTAAGACAATGACTTGAATTACGTGATATTTCGCTCGCTTTGTCACCTACTGGGCGTACCACCCGCGTGCAGTGCATTTTAAGACGTTTCGATACTAAGTTAGGATTTTCATAATTTTAGATTTATATAAATGCTTAGCTAAATGCGGCCAGCCCGGCTGGCCCGTTATTTCCATTTCAACTATATTTCTAACGAAACAATATTCCTATAAATAAGCAATCTGTTACAGGCCTATATGATGTTTTGACTTCGAAAAAGCCCATGTGAAATACAATATTTGAGTTGCGACGGCTTGTCGCATAGATGTCGCTCTCAAGGACCTACATGGCGCTTATGCCTGTACCGCATACGCAATGAAAAGCATGTATGTATAAGTCATAGGCTATAAATGACAAAGTTCCAAAATGTACTGTCATAGTTTTATAATGTACTGTATCTTACATAGAACTAAAGCTGTCGTCAGCGTGAATTGAGATAAATGTACATACAGTCATGTTGTCAATATTATTTACTTATATTACTAACTAGCTTTTGCCCGCGGCTTCGCCCGCGTGGAATAGTGTTCTTGGAGAAAAAACTTTTTCAGCAAATAACTTTACTTTCTGCTATTTTACGAGTAAAAATTTGTTTTTACTTTAAGCTCTGAAAGATTGTGAACTTAAGAAAAATACGATAAGAATAACAGGCTAAAATAATATAACACGGGCACAAAGTGTTATTTACGTTAAACCGCGAGCGAGAAAAGCGAGCGAGGAATTTTTTTCCTATTTTACTTCGGAATTGAATTTTTTTTAGGGTTTCGTACCCAATGGGTAAAAACCAAGACCCTATTATATCGACGCGTCACACGACGTGACCGCTCGATATATTATTATATTAAAAGGATGAGTATATCTATACTAATATTATAAAGAGGAAAAGTTTGTTTGTTTGCGTTGAATAGGCTCCGAAACTACTGGACCGATTTTAATGATATAGATTATACCACGAGGATGGACATATTAGGCTACTTTTTGTAACTGTTTATAAATGTACGGTTCCCGGCACCGTACATTTTGCCGCTTTCCTTTAGCGCGTATGAAGTGGTGGGAAACATCAAAAGAAGAATGTACTGAATATGGCGGGAAATTTTAGATACGTAAATAAAGTCTAATTAATCGTTAAATTTATCATTAAAATGTTATTTGACATTTCAACAATACGGATCAACTACCTCCATAGAAAGTCTTAGTTACTGCTGTAGAAAATATTCGTGAGGCTCGTATGTTATTTATACGTCCAGCGGTTTCGATAGCGCGAACCCAGTGCAGCCGCAACACTATGTCCTTGTATTTTAAATCTGTAATATCATCGAAAATATGCATTTAAATTACATGCTGTAAAGGGTCATATTAATCTATATTAAATGCACAATGCATTACAGGCACTTTTTTTTTTTTTACTGGAAAACTCACAGCTAAATTATAAAAATAGAAACATAAGAATAATACAAGAAGGCCAATTAAAAGTTTTCACAGATAGTAGGAATAACAGTAGAGAAAAATAGACAGCGATAACCAATGAGAACAACGAATCACAAATTTAAGGCAAGGCAGACACAGACAACAAACATGAAATTAGTTGTGAGAAAAATTAGGACATATTCTTATTAAAATAGAAAATGGTGAACTCTTTCTTAAAAGTAGTAACATTGGTACAGAACAAATCTACATCGAGAAACCGCGAAATATCATTATAAGTTTTACTGGCCCGGACAATATACGCGTTCTGGCGATAGGCAGTATTAGAACACTCAATGTGCAGTAGGTCACGCTTTCTTCGCGAAACTGCTGGGACGCGCAGCACGATTCTACTAGTAAGATCAGCACAGTCTACTGAACTTTTGGCAATATTAAATACAAGTGACAGATCTGCTACTTTTCTCCTTTCGGATAAGGGCAATATATGAAATTTTTTACAACGTTCAAAATAGTTAGGCAGATACGTTCGCGATTTGAATTGCACGTACCTCAGATTTTTTTTCTGAATGTTCTCTATACGACTAATGTACGTATCATAAACCGGATTCCAAACAGATGAGCAGTACTCGAGATGGCTGCGCACGAAACTGCAGTACAGTATTTTGAGCGTTTTGACGTCATTAAAATCAGCGGAGACACGTAATATGAAACCTAACGCTTGGGAAGCTTTTTTGATGATGTTGTCCACATGTGAATCGAAGAGGAGTTTCGAGTCAAAGGTAACACCCAAGTCTTTTATCGTGTTCATTCTGGTTAAAGATATATCGGCAATTTTGTAGTCATAATGGATAGGCATAGTTTTACGAGTAAAAGTACATACGTAGCATTTGGAAACATTTAAATCAAGTCTGTTGCGGCAGCAGTAGTCTAGGAGTCTATTGAGATCCTGTTGGAGGTTAATAGCATCATCAAAATTTCTTATTTGACTTAGAATTTTCATATCGTCGGCAAACAGTAGTATCTTTGAGTATGTAAAACATTCAGAAATGTCATTTATAAAGATGTTAAAGAGAAGAGGTCCCAATAACGAACCTTGCGACACACCTGAAGGGATGTACATGGCTCTAGATGTGTAACCATTGAGCACAACGGACTGACATCTGTTGTCGACATAAGAAGAAAACCACCTGAAGACGTTGCCCCTAATACCTATCTCTATTAGTTTGCGCAGGAGTATGACATGATCTAGACGATCAAAACATTTCGTGAAGTCCGTGTATATTACGTCCACCTGTGTACGTTCAGACATACACTCAGAAAGATAGTCGCTGTAAAGTATTAAGTTGGTTTCGATGGATCGCCTACGTAGAAAACCGTGCTGGTGCGCGCTGATACTCGGACTTAGAACAGGATACAGCTGATTATAAACTATTTTCTCTAAGAGCTTCGCGAACAGGCACAGTTTAGATATAGGCCTATAATTATTTACTATGTTTTTCGGACCTTTTATGTATGGGGGCTATGAAGGCCAATTTCCAGATCGACGGTACGACGCCCTCGGTAAGTGATATTCGATAGAGCATCGTAAGAGGTGCTGTCAAGGATTCAAAGCAGCTACGTAGTAAAATCGGTGGAATGTGATCTGGTCCCGCAGACTTATTTAAGTCGATCCCTTTTAGCAGTTTACGTACTTCCGATTCACGCACTTCTATTGAATGCATATCAGATACATAATTCAGGTTTTTATGTGTAGCTAATAATTGCGTGTTATCAAGACGTCGAGGCTCATCACTACTCCGAGAGAGAAAATTAGAATGAAAATAATCGCTAAACATGTTGCAGGTATCCTCTCCGTCACAGGAATTTTTATCTCCGAATTTAAATAATGCCGGATATGAGTTATTTTTTTTTTGATTTTACATATGACCTAAACGCTTTTGGTGTTTTGAATATTATGTTGCCTTCAATTTGGGAGATATAACTACTAAACATCTCTCGTTCAATCTCTTTAGCGCGCTGACGCAACAATACAAATGATTGATAATCTGAAATATTTCCGTATTGTTTAAATTTTTATGAAATTTAGATTTTTCTTTTAGAATTTTTATTAATGGTTTCCTGTACCAAAGAGGATATCTACGACATGGGGTTATTACTTTAGTAGGTACATAAGTGTCGCGTAAGGTGTAAATGGTATCATAGAAAAAGGTAACGGCACCCTCAAGTGGCTTATTACTAATTTCTTGGTGCCAATTAATCTGGCTAATGTTCTCATTTATTAAATCAAAGTCTGCGAATCGATAAATGAATCGAGTATGAGACCGAGTAGGCAAGGTTGGTAGTTCAGCAAAGTCAACCAATAAAGAAATAGCCCTATGGTGACGGTCTTCTGGGACCATGGGGTCAGTACACTCATGTAGGTAGGGGTTCTTTCAAATAGTTTTGTTAATATTCATCCCTTGAGCCTTATATTACACTACGAGAACTTAAATTCCCGTGCAATTGTGATGTAGTACTGATGCTGATAAGAAATCCAGTCTGGTAAATAGCTAGCTAGGTACTCATAACTAAAAAGTATAAAATAAAAAATAATAATTAAAAAAATCAAAAAATCCGACTGCGTAAAACGTTAACCAAACTAACTACATAATGAAAAACTGAAAAGAAAAAAAACAAGCACTTAGATCTCCGGTGGTCTAGAATTCTATAATATATTATTGAATGAATACTATTGAAGAAAATAAAATATAATCTAATAATGGAACATAACAATTGAACAGTCGGGATCCATTATTCGACAGCCAATCTAATTTTTCAATGGATCCCGACTATTCAGTTGTTATTAGAGTCCGACCGAAACTGGTTTTCCGGCCGAAACCGAAACTGAAACCGAATATTCGGCCGTGGATTCAGTTTCGGCCGAAACTAAAACCGAAACCGAAACTCACGTGGTCAAGTAGAAAATTCCTTAAAATACTGAAATTTGGTGCATTTTATGCATTATTCTGCATTAATTAGGACATGAAATGGAAACACGGTATATTAATTTTGTTGTAATCATTTATTTAATATAATATTTAAAAAATATTAATTATATTATAATTATGTTTTCAAATTCAATTGCGTTGTCAAAGCGTTGCCGCAAGAAACGAAGTTAGGCGAGCGTGCACGAAAACTTCCGAAATCAGTTTCGGTTTCAGCAAAAGAAACCGAAACTGCTGCCGAAACTTGATTTTTGGCCGAAACTCGGCCGAAACCGAAACCGAACTTTCGGTCGGACACTAGTTGTTATGTTCCATTATTAGATTATATTTTATTTTCTTCAATAGTATTCATTAAATAATATATTATAGAATTCTAGACCACCGGAGATCTAAGTGCTTGTTTTTTTTAACCGACTTCCCAAAAAAGGAGGCGGTTATACGTTCGGCTGTATATATTTTTATTTTTTTTGTATGTTCAACGATTACTCCGCCGCCTGTGGACCGATTTTCAAAATTTTTTCTGTGATGTATAGGTTGTAATCCCAAATTGGTCCTTTTGATATCAAAGTGGTGACCTGATGATGGGATCCATGAGGAATCGAGGGAATTTCTCGAAATTTATATGGACACATATGGTGATTTTGACTTTTTCTGAAGTAGTTCAAGCATATGCTACCAAAAAGTAAGATTTTGCTCCAAGGTATACCCTGGATCCAACAGTACAGAACAGAACTCCTGACTCCTTATAGATACATGTTTGGGGATTTCGGCGTTGTTTAAAGAACTGCAAGCATATGCCACCCTGTCAGTTAGAGTAATCATCATCATCATCACCACTATCACACCATACATCATCAGATTATGATGATATAAAAGATATTTCTCATAGTATTTTATACTAACACGGAGATCTTTGAACATTACTCTGCCGTTTATGGACCTATTTGCAAAATTCTTTTGTTGTTGTAAAGGGTTTAATTCAAAATTGGTCCTTTAGTTACTAAAGTGGAAACCTGATGATGCGATCCATGAGGAATCGAGGGAACTCCTCGAAATTTATATCCACACATATAGTGATTTTTACTTTTACTGAAGTAACACAAGCATAATATGCTACCAAAAAAAAGATATTGTACCAAGGTATACCCTGGATCCAAAAGCAATGTACAGAACTCCTCAGTCTTTAAATATATGCGTTTGGAAATTTCGGCATTGTTTAAAGAACTGCAAGCATATTATGCCACTTTATAACTTACAGTAATCATCATCATCTTAATAACAATACCTAATGGAACCTTGGCGCGTATTCAATTATACATTCGATCGTTTAGTTTAGACGTTCTTAAGACGTATTAATAATAACTTAAAAATATATATAACTAAAAAGCGTGAAATTATTATTTTTAAACAAAAAATTAAACCGACTTCCAAAGTAAAGATACACAAAAAAGTATGAAATAAAACTTAATCTCTAAATAATTCCCCTTTCAAATTCGGCTAAAATTTTTACTATTTCTCTACTCAATCTTAATAATTTTGAAGTCGGTAGCAGCAAATATGAACGTAAGTTCTATAAAATATTGTAGAATATTGTTTGGGCTGGTACCGATTTCAAAATTAATAAGATTGAGTAGAGAAATAGTAAAAATTTTAGCCGAATTTGAAAGGGGAATTATTTAGAGATTAAGTTTTATTTCATACTTTTTTGTGTATCTTTACTTTGGAAGTCGGTTTAATTTTTTGTTTAAAAATAATAATTCTTTTCAGTTTTTCATTATGTAGTTAGTTTGGTTAACTTTTTACGCAGTCGGGTTTTTTGATTTTTTTAATTATTCATTCAAAGATTCCTGAGGAAGTACCCACTACAAATACGGGAATTCCCCCAGCGTATTCGACGCGTTCAGCAAAGTTAAAAGAATATTAGTACCGTGTAAAAAGCCGTGTAACATGTCATGGGATACTCATCCCAACTTACCTGTCCGGTAGTTGTGGTATAGTATACGGGTACGCGACCCCGGCTTCCCTAGCTGTTACTGTCCTATCCCTTGCCCTTCTGGGCGGTAATATCCTACATTTCCTATTTCCCACTCAAACTTACCAATCTTCCTTTCCACACCACCTATCCTTCCATTTTCCTATTCCTATCCTCTCCGCAAATCCGTGGGAACGCAATGGATAATTATAAAAATAATTTAATTATCCAAAATGGCGGCGATGTGGTTCGCCACCCATCACGTCTCGTTCTCGCGGAGGCGAAAAGTGGCCCATGGAGAGCCGCTTCGCTACGTTGAATGTAAGAGGAGGAATGGATGGTAAGAATGAAAATGGATGAAGCGAAACAAGTATGTAAGGATCGTAGCAAGTGGAAAGAAGTGGTCTCTGCCTACCCCTACGGGAAAGAGGCGTGATTATATGTATGTATGTATGTATGTAAAAAGCCTAGATGGCTGTAGTGTTTTGATCTTGATGAAATTATGTACTAAGTACATTTTTAAGTCTTGTTTAGGATTTCATCAGGATTTCAACGACGAACGAACGAAAGGATAGCTTGTGATATGGTTTTAGACATATTGATAAATCTATTTTATGTTTTTATTTTTTATTTTATTGTATTCGGAAAACTTACAGCTTACACATAATTACAATGATGATACATTTATAGACACCATAAAGCCAATTAAAAGTTTTCACTGATAGGTAAGAGATTAAGTATACAGTTGTGACTCAAGTTTTAACAATAAGGTGTTGTAACAGAAAGTAAAAAATAAAAATAATAATAACATATTATAAATTTAAACTTAATTTAAGACTAAGTAAATACTAAGTAGCACATCATGCTACGAGTTGCGATTAAAATTAATAGGCATATGGTTGACTTTTCTACTAAACGAAAAAAGTATTAAAGTTTAAATGCGTCGAGAATGAATGAACGGCCCATTGGTCGGTCGCGTTTTTCCCAAATGTCGGCCGGGTATAGGGTGTAACTTATTTATAATATAAATAAATTAAGTATTATTATAAATAATACATAATTCAATTTTGAGAAAACAAGTTTGATAAATTAATTAAAAATGACAACACAGTACCTACACAAACAATGAAAAATACAAAAGTAATCAGCCTGTATAGTAGCACTCGATTTTGAGGCTGGCCGACATTACGATCTATAATATTTCCAAAGTCGGCCCCTGTTTCGTGTACCTTATTTCTCGAGATTCAACTAATACCACCCTGGCCGGTATTTGGCGATTAAACGTAAAATAGATTTATAAACATAAAAGCGTTGCAAATTTTACTATTAAGCCAATGGAATTCGTAGTATTGGAATTTATAAAACAGGCTGCATTTACCTTAAGTCGGCCCCGGCCGAGATTCCGATTTTAATTCGAAACTGTTATTCTAATGGCGGGCCCCTATTTTTCCCTAAAACCAATATGCAAAACATTGAAAAAACTATCGCAAAATATAGTAAAAATACCTTTTTAGTGATAAAAAATCTAAAAACCAGGGTTCGAAAATATCCGATATTTATTATAAATATCAAAATATCGGATATTTATGATATATTATATCCAAAATGTTGATATATATCCATTTCATATGAAAGCCATATTATTATTTTATTGTATTATTTATGTATACTATTTGCATATGTGTTACATTATAAACATAATGAATTATTTAAAAAAAATGACGGGTTGCACTCCGGAAGTGCCGTCAGAAGTAAAAACTTGAATATTAACGTTGTGCATTTTTGATATTTTGGAATGGTTAGGTAATAATTTTGCACGAATTGCTTTAATTATCAGTATAAAAGCTCAGTGTAAAGTTCAATGTGATAGGGACGGTTGGGGTCAAAGGTGAAATGCCAAGGTCAAAAGGCAAGGTCAAATATTAAGGTCAAAGGTCGTCTTGGGAAGGTTGGGGCAAAAGTCAATACGAACTAAAATAGTTTCATGCTCGCGTAAACCAAGACAGCAAACAATTGCAAGTTGAATCTTACGGATTTTTGATCAGGACACGTGACCTGTCGCGCTTGTTTAGGGGTCGTCAATTAATCACGTGATGCCTAAAAGGGGAGGGGGTCCAAGTATCACAAGGGGAGTACGGGGTTTAAGGAGACATCACGTGTATTAATTTTCGAATCTAGTCTATGCATATCGAAATTCTTATCGGTTGTAGATTCGTAATGTTGTTTAAATACTTACAAGACAAATTACTCGTATAGTTTTTAATTGCTTAAATTATTCGATTAAATTGTTTTTTAAGTTAAAGTTTTTCTTCAAATATTACCTGATTACCTACTATTTACAAAAAAATACACGTGATCTTAGGTGGGGGGAAGGGGGGGGGTAGTATAAAACCTCACCACGTATCACCAGGGAGAGGGTAGGGGTCTAAAAAGTTGTTAAAACATTACGTGATTAATGGACGGCCCCTTAACAGTTTTTACCCATCCCAAGAAAAGTGCACAGCGCCGCTAAAGAAGTATTTACTTCAAAATCTGAATTTTTTTGAATGTTTTATTTATTTAGGTACTTAAGTACCTAAATTTCAGATTTTTTTCGGATGATTTTAAAATCATCCGAAAAAAATCCGAAATTTTTACATAATATCTATCAGTCTCGAATCTTCATGTAAAAGAGCCGGCTTTTTCAACACATCATAGCTTGGCTCTGATAACGCTTCTGTTTAAAATAAAGACATAGCCTAAAATTTCATGATTTAATAAACAGTTATCTATACTTTATACTAATATTATAAATGCGAAAGTGTGTCTGTCTGTCTGTCTGTTACCTCTTCACGCTTTAACCGCTGAACCGATTTTTATGAAATTTGGTATAGACATACTTTGGGTCCCGGGAAAGGACATAGGATATTTTTTATCCCGAAAAATTAGTGTTCTCGCGGGATAATGTATTTACGCGGGCGGAGCCGCGCGCAAAAGCTAGTATTCTATAAATACGAAAGTTATTTAATGCTTCTTATATACTCAGTAATGAAGTAAAATAGTTTCTGCACTTTGTCAATTACTTTCTTTGTAAAAAAATAATAGAGTAAAAACAAACAAAAACAAATTTTTCTGACATGACTGACACCATTAATGCCGGCAGAAGTGTTGCTATTGCTATTTATGGATTAGAACTTATTAGTAGGGAATATATTTTAACTCTACTCCAACGCCATTTAAATACATTTAAGAAGTAGAAATAAAGTAACAAACGCCAAAAATTACTAATAGTACAATTTTATGTTGATATATATCATAAAAAGTCCTTTGATATATTATATCGGATATATATCGGATATAATATATCATGATATATATCTATTGATATATATTGATATATATAACCCTGTAATGAATTCAGAATATGTTATGTCAATGCCAAACTTTCTAATGCCATGTTGAAGCCTAAGATAGATTATTCAGTTAGCCGAAAGGCTATGTACATCATAGACATGTATTAGTATTTTCCTCTGTTATATAAGTTGTATATTAAATGTATCCTTCATACGTGTATAAATAAATCAGCATATTGTAATGCTATGAATTGTATCATTTGTATCTCCATTGTGACATAAGAAGAATTCCCAAGAGATTCAACGTAGAGGTCCTGGCAGAAGCATAAAACAACGACGTTTTGAGAAAACGTCCCTTAGAGAATATGCCGTTTTGCTACTATGGGATTTTGCGCCGGAGCCGTCGTGTCGGTTATCCGTCCCACTGGATTATGAGAGTAAAGGAAGAGAGAGTACTTTTGTGTACTGCGCACAAACTTGGGCACTATAAAATTACTCCTGCGTAAATCGCGCGTAATTACCGAAATCGGTGGGGAGTTATTATTATATCGTCATAGTTATTATCATATCACTTATTTTTGATGCGGCTGCTCTGACACGGCTACGTAGTTCTACCAAAGGCTTACGGTACACCTCTTCTTTTTCACGATTTAGATCCGGTGAACGCGGAGGTCACAAAATTGGGCCTAGACGCCCGATCCATCTGTTTAGGTACGTATTATTGAAATATGCAGGAACGGGTACAGCATAGTGCGCAGGATAGCCGTCATTTTGTAACAAAATAAGAGTGCCTGCTTTCCTCAACAGTGGAAGCAGGCGACCGTGGTGGTACTAAGGAAGCCGGGCAAGGAATCGTATCGGGTACCAAAAGCCTATCGACCGATCGGCCTCCTACCTGTTCTCGGCAAAATCTTCGAGAAGATGCTGGTCGCCCGACTCAGGTTCTGTCTGCTGCCCAAGATTAGCCCTAACCAGTATGGCTTCATGCCCCAAAGGAGCACCGAAGATGCCCTCTATAGGTTGGTGAACCACATCAGAAAGCAGAGAGAGGAGAAGAAAATTTCTGTTGTGGTCTTGCTGGACATAGAGGGAGCCTTCGATAGTGCTTGGTGGCCAGCCATAAAGGTTAGGTTAGCTGAGGTTGGGTGTCCGGGGAATCTGAGGCGGGTGATCAGCAGCTACCTGAGTGAAAGAAGAGTGAGTGTATGGTATGCAGGTATGGAAATGAGTAGGGAGACCAACAAGGGGTGCGTACAGGGGTCCATAGGTGGACCGATCCTGTGGAACCTCTTGTTGGACCCCCTGCTATGGATAATGGAGGAGATGGACGTGTTTTGTCAAGCTTTCGCCGACGACATAGTGCTTGTGTTTGAAGGAGATACTGCCCTGGAGATAGAACTGAAAGCAAATAATATACTAGACCAAATAAAATAGTGGGGAAAGGCGAACAAATTGACCTTCGCGCCGCATAAAACTTGTGCGTTGCTTTCGACGCGGAAGTTAAAATTTGACGTGCCGCGACTCAAGATGGGGAGTGTGGACATTAAATATTACAATAGCATTAAAATACTTGGATTGACGATAGATAGCGGTCTAACATTCAATACACATGTCGATAACGTTTGCCAGAAGGCAATCGCCCGATATAAGCTCCTAGCAAGAACGGCCAGAGTAGGCTGGGGGCTTAACCCTCAAGTAGTTAAGATAATATATACGGCAGTAATAGAACCCACTATTTTGTATGCATCAGCAGCGTGGGCACCCACCGTGGAAAAGATGGGGGGCCACAAAAGGCTCAACACCGTTCAGCGGGGTTGTGCCCAAAAGATCTGCAGAGCATATCGGACCGTCTCCCTGAACTCTGCGATGCTGTTGACTGGGATACTCCCTCTTGATCTCAGAATCCTCGAAGCTGCGAGGCTTTACGAGATTAAGAAGGGGGTGTCACACCCGGTGTTAAGAGACAGGGAGGTGGAGCGAATGGTTCCTGCGATTGAGGACCCACATCCGGCAGAGCAGGAAGAGCTGAGGTTCCGGTTGGTAGACGAGGACTCGTATGCAGACGTGGTTAACAACCACGTCCATAGGATCTACACGGACGGTAGCAAGATTGAGGGTCGAATCGTTATCGACATTATTGTATATTATTTTTATTTTGTAATTTTAATTTGTAATTTTATATTGTAATTTTATTTTGAAATTGTAATTTTAATATGTTTTAACATACATACATATAATCACGCCTCTTTCCCGTAGGGGTAGGCAGAGACCACTTCTTTCCACTTGCTACGATCCTTACATACTTGTTTTGCTTCATCATTATTATTCATTATTCTTTTCATACATGCTCTTTGGTTTAAGGTACTCTTTACCTGGTCTTTTTTCAAGACGTCCCCGATTTGGTGTTGAAACGTCCGCCTAGGTCTACCCCTTCCAATACTTCCATTCACACTCGCATTATACACTTATTTCGTCAATCGTTCTTCATTCATTCTCTCAACATGGCCAAACCATCTCAGCACCTTTTTAAATTTTTGTCACTACATCTTCTTTCGGACCACAACGTTTCCTTATCTCACTATTTCTTATCCTGTCACCCAGTTTAACTCCTATCATACTTCTTAATGCTGTCATATCAACTGCATTTATTCTGCTTTCATGTTTCTTCTGCCATACCCAACTTTCACTTCCGTACACGAGTGTCGGAACCAACACCCCCGCATGCACAGCCAAACGAGCCTTGTTAGACACCTTCCTGAACAGACACCGGACTGTTCATAAAGGAGTGCAAAGCTCCATTCACCATGTTTACTGCATTCACTCTTCTTTCAATATCACTCTCACACTTTCCATCTCTTGTAAACTTTGAATCCAGATACATAAAATCATTCAGCTGTTCAATTTTTTCATCTCCAATCACGATATTGCAGTCTGTCACTGCCTCATCTCTTTCAAACACCATCACTTTCGTCTTCTTTACATTCATCTTCATTCCCTTTCTAGTAAAAGCTCCACTCATCGCAGTTACCATCTCCTGCAACTCCTCGGCTAAAGACGCAAGTAATACTTGGTCATCAGCATAGAGAAAACATTTGACGAGTAACTCATTCATTCTCATCCCACTTTCATTCTCTTTTAAATCTGTCAAGCAATTGTCCATGAACAGATTAAACAGCCACGGTGACGCTACGCATCCCTGTCTAATACCTTTTTCGATATTGAGCCATTCAGTGTATGCCTCGTTTATCCTTACACAAGCACTAGAATCCCTATAAAGAGATTGTAATGCTCGTATGAGGATACTGCTCACGCCGTTCATGGACAAAGCTGACCACAATTCATTCCTCACCACTCTATCATAGGCCTTTTTTAGATCCACAAACGCGCAGTAGACCTTCTTGTTTTTAGCCAAACACTTTTCGGCTAAGCACCGCAAGGAAAAGACCTGATCCGTACATCCCATTCCCTTTCTGAATCAAGCGGGATTCAGAAAGGGGAATGAAACAGATGAAAAAGTATGGGATGCACAAGCGTGCATCCCATACTTTTTCATCTGTTTCATTCACAACTCTTTCAATCAACACTTTCGCATATAATTTACCGACGACGCTGAGAAGGCTTATACCGCGGTAATTTATGCAGTCCTGCCGCGACCCTTTTCCCTTATACTATGGCACGATTACGGCTTTGCACCAGTCTCCTGGTACTTGCCCATTTCGCCAGCACAAATTAAAAAGGCGGTACAGCTGGCTAGCCGCTATGCTCTGTCCAGCCTTCAGCATCTCGACTGTAATCCTGTCATATCCTGCAGCCTTACCTAATCTCATACTTTTCACTGCTTTCACTATTTCATCCATGCTTATCTCACTTTCATCAACATTTATATTATCTTCCATGGAAGGTGCCGGATGTTGTACCTGCACTTCCTCTCTTTCAAACAAACTTTCAAAATACTCTTTCCATCTCTTTAACATACATTCTTCTCCTTTTATAATGCTCCCATCTTGACTCCTGATTGTATTCAGCTCCGAGGTAGAAGTTTTTCCTCTGGCTATTTTAATGGATTTCCAGAAAAACTTGATGTTTGACTGGAAATTTTCAGTGAGTCTCCTATCAAAATCATCCTTTTGTTCTTCTTTCTTCCTAGACACAACTTCTTTCGCTGCTAATTTTAATATTTTATACTTCGTTCTTGCTTCCTTTATCTCATCATCCGTTGTCTTTTGAACTTTTTGGTTAGCTTTTGTTGCTAACCAACAAAAGCTAACCAAAAAGTTAGCTTTTGTTGGTTAGCAACAAGAAAAGAAGAAACCACGCTTTCTTCTTTTCTTGCACAGCCCTTTGTACATCTTTATCCATCCACACATTATAGTTATTTCTTCCTTTCCTTCTTTTAGCCACCCCGCATACCTCAATAGCAACATTCACTATCCCTTTTTTAAATTTCTCCCACAACTCTTCAATCACACATATCTCTTCTATGCCTTTAAAACTGTCTTTCAGTTTCTCTATATACTCGTCCCTCTTTATTTTTCCTGTAAGTATTCCACATTCACTCTGTCTAAAATACTCGTAGGCTCGGCCCGTCGGTGTCGCCACCGTTAAAAGAGGCCACGCATTCGGGCTATAGCCAGGAAGTGGTCTGTGTCGAGTCCTACACCGCGGTAAGCCCGAGTGTCTAGCACTTTCTTCCTCAGTTTTTTATCCACAATTATAAAATCAATCATACTTCTAGACTCACCCTCATCTCTTGTATACAAATGGATCTTTTTGTGGTCAAACATTGTGTTGGCCACGCACAGATTCCATTCCAAGCATACTTCAAGCAGGCTTCTCCCATTGTCATTCACTCTCTCGTCCCCAAACATTCCCAGAACTCCTTCATACCCATCACGCTTTACTCCAACCCACCCATTAAAGTCCCCTAATATCACAATCCGTTCATTTTCTCCGCATTTATTCAAGACCTCTCTCATGCTATGATTGCTATCCCAAAATTCCTCTCTCCCTTGTTGGGCTTTTATTGACCCACCTCCGCGCACATCCGTCGGTGCATAGACCCCAAGGATGAACAGGCGAGTGAGTCCGACTTTTAACCTAATCCAGAGGAGTCTTGGGCTTACACATTCATGTTCCATCACACATTCAACTATCCGAGAGGAAAGAAGCACACCAACTCCCTGACAGCCTCGGCTGGTTTGGGGGACTCCCGACCAGTATGTCGTGTAGGGACCATGAACCGTGGTGTCACATCCTTTCCTCTTGGTTTCGTTCACGCACAGAATATCTATGCATCGTTCATCCATCATCTGACATACTTCATCTATCTTACCATCCATTCCTCCTTTTACATTCCGCCGCCCCCGCGAGAAACGAGACTAATATGTTTTAAAAAAGAAATAAATATGTGTAAGATTGAATGTAAAAAACAAAGATAAAAAATATATAAAAGAAAGTAAAAAACAAGCCCTGACAAAGTAGGACGGTAAAAAAAAAAAAAAAATAAGAGTCCCTCAGCTCCTTGGGCGCTTCTTCTAATAAATTGGGGAGGGATAAATCTTTTCTTTTCACGCTTAAAAGTAACAATTTTAAACATATTGCATTAGTATTACATTTAAATTTTCTTTAGTACTCTTTTCTCCTTTTCTACATCAATAGCAATAATTCTCTATTTATGGTAGATACAATGATGAATTGTACCATTATAAAATCTACTTAAAATCAACTACATTATTTAAAAATTATTGGTCACTCATGCCTTCATAATTTTTTTTATACCCAAAATGTTTAAACTTCCATAAAAAAATAAATTATGCAATTTTTTCTAAAATAAAACAACTTGCATATATATTTATTTAAAAGTGCAATAGCTAGTCATACAATTTATTATCTATCTATCAGCATAGGTAGTGTACAATATCAAAACAATAAAAAAACCGATGTAATTCATTCATTTCTGGTCATAGTGTTCAAAAAACTAAAATAAGCTAAATAATAGGCTCCCTATAGTTTAGATGTGACATTTAAATGGAGTCTTTGTGTATAAAGAAATGAAAAAAATATATTTCTTTACTTAATATTGAGGTTAAATATTTTTGAGAAAAGTTTGTTTAAACCTAATAGGATTCTTTAAATAAGTAGGTACCTAATTCAATCATTTTTATCACCTCAAAATGATAAACACAGAAAAAAAAGAAATTAGGTAGGTACATAATATTAAATTTATTAATGCAATTCAAATTTCAAAAGTAAATTATACCTATCCAAACAGCTTTTCAACAGGTAAGTAATTTGCCTTACTACAGAATACAGTACTATTACGGAATGTCTTTCGGAAAACTTCGTTTCCATACATCGTCGGCTCTGCCATAGAAATACGATTATTGCTGAGGGAAGGCTGAGGGATATTAAGAATGTATGTACACATGCCTATTATGTTAAAAAGGCAACGACACCTAATCATAAACGTTCAATTTTTTAATCACACTGTCATACTTCGTTCTATTAGGGTCGTATTTCTTCTCGAACTTTGCCCACAGATCGGGAAAATCGTTCTTCAGGATTTCCAGGTATCTGACGGCGCCGCGCTTCTGAATCATGTCGCATTCTGTACAGCCGTCCGTCATAGTTTCGACCACATGGGCTGCAAAAAAAGGTAATGAAAAACTTGAAATAGCAGAATCATGGGCGTATAATATATACACATATAGTTATGGGCGTATATAGTTAAAAGTGTTAGAGCTAAGAAATGAATTAATATGAATATCTATTGTACCACTTTTAGAGCAAATAAAATATGATTAATTGATTGATTGTAGCCAACCATGGGCTCAGGGTGGAGCAGCAGTTATTTTTTTTCATACAAAAAGTTTACACCCTATAGCACCCTGTACCTGTATGTATAGTAGGTACCCAGACAATTTAATTTTTTAGGTTTGGTAATTGATTTGGACCTTACAGGTCATAGTCCCACCGTGGCTACGCCCATGAGCAGGACACAAATCCACGGCAGTTTTCAAAATATCAAAATTCATATCTCTAAAGACCAGCTAGTGGCCCATGGAGAGCCGCTTCGCTACGTTGAATGTAAGAGGAGGAATGGGTGGTATGAATGAAAGTGGACGAAGCGAAACAAGTATGTAAGGATCGTAGCAAGCGGAAAGAAGTGGTCTCTGCCTGCCCCTACAGGAAAGAGGCGTTATTTTATGTATGTATGTATAGACCAACCATACTCAATCTTTTATTATATGGGCCACAAACTTCTTTCAGTAATGATATCGAAGGCCGCAAGTAAAAGCTATTCAGCTTTTGATTACAAGTTACAACGTAATTCGAAGTTAACGATGAATTTAATTTATTTATGAAACAGAGTTTCTACAGATGTTTGTGAACAATTTTTCAAAGCTTTAACAAGACAGATAAGGAGCCACAATGTTATTGGTGAAATTATAAATAGTTTATAATTTACATACATTTTTAACTTCAGATGGTTCAATAACAAAGGGTTATTGGCCTCTATATTACGGCGAAGCCAGAAGAAACGGTAATGATTTTGAGAGTCATGTATGTATGTAAGTATGTATGTTCCATCGTAGCGCCTAAACTACTGATCCAATTTTAAAGATTCGCAATAATGGCCCGGCCACAGATTACAAAATAGTTTGGCCCGGGTAACCTATGCTTTATGATTTGCGTAGTCGGCTTATTGTTTTTTAACTTTTGATCATGCTTTTTGAAATTGTGAAATTAAAGAATTTCTTATTATTATTGTTGTGGACCTCACAGCTGCGGGAACTGGAGCGCTGGAGTAGTCAATTGCGCCTCATTCTGTATGGAAATTGTCATCGTCTTTGTGACGTCACACCCAATTTCAGACATATACATGCCCTAAGCACGGCATTAGATAGTGATTTAATCAAAATTAGGTGTTGCGAGGTCTACATTTTACCTACTATCTAGTTTAAATTACAAGCTAAATAAGGGATTGGGAAACTTTATTCTTAGTTCTTGATCCGCATTGATACGTTATTATAGCAGAGGAGATACAAGTGCCTATAAACTGGAAAGTTCATTGTTAAAAAAGGAGTCATGATTTTAATGGAATCTTCCATTCGAAAAACGTACACCTGCAGTTTCTATTTATTGGTCCTGATTCATTAATCTATGCTTGAAGTTTAAATTTAGCTTTTTCGTCACTTAGGCTTAGGACCCAGTTGATGAGGCGAAGGTCGAGAACCTATTATATATATATATATATATATATATATATATATATATATATATATATATATATATATATATATATATATATATATATATATATATATATATATATATATATATATATATATATATATATATATATCTCTTGTTTGGTAAACCGTATGGTAAAATTAGTTTTTGAATATCATTAAAAATAACAAAGATATGAACGTTTAAAGTAGTCTATTAGACAGAAAGATCGGATGTGTAACGTACGTCACATAAAACGACTTTCATAGAAAGTTCATAAGTAATTTCGTTTTGCTAGAAAGAGATAGATTAAAGACTTTGACCGCTCATATCTTGCTCATTTATCAACAGATATTGAACATTTTCTCATCATTTTCTTTATTTTTCATTCTAGTATCATTTTATTATGTTTTAAGTTATTTTTATGTTTTATGCGTATTCAATATTGCATATACAATTAATGTGGCCTGTAATATTGTGATGTCACAATCTGGATATTGTAATAATATTCTATTTTGAGTAATAAGATATCTTTTTTGAAGTAATTTGAATTGAATATAATGGAACCCTCTTTAGACATGTCCTGAGATGCTCTTGTTAAGGTTATTTAATTTAATAATTTTAAATTACTCACGCTTAACAGCCGCATTGAATCCCTCACACGGCCCCTCGTCCAGGAGACAGGCGGTCAAATCCTGCGTCTCCTTCCTAGCCTTCTCTTTGTTATTGAGCATGGTATCTACGAGGAAGTTGTCGTTCAGGTCAGTGTACGCCAGGGCCATAGCCAGCAGAGGTAGCAGCAGCATCAAGGTCTTCATTGTAGCTTCTGAAAAGAGGTAAGGTTGAAAACAAAAGATTTATGTTAATAAATCTTTTGTTTTCAACTTTAAAATATTTTTTATAATATTCTCTTCCTTTTTCTATGGGCTTCATCCTACTATAAATTATTTTCACTTTTGACCATTTTCAAAGGTAAAAGCACTAGTCTAGGTACATAGCCCGTCCTTAGTTTTGAAATCAAGGTCCTAATGTGAAAGTTTATTTCTCAAAAAATAGTAAAATTATTATTTATATCAGCAGCTTTATTTACCAACTGATCTGTGACTTCTTATATAACGTCGCGTCGTTAACTTGCCTACTTTGAATAGGTATGTTATTCTGTTAGTATCAATATTTCCTTTTATACTGTATACTTACCACAAATCTTGTTTTAAGTATGTAACTATCTCAGAAATGCAATAAAATAATTTATTTTATGTTATTAAAATTACTCCCAACAATAATTTAAATTAACTTTGGTTCATATAATACTTTATAAACTTTGAAAAAACTGAACTATTTTGAAAAATAATTCATTTTTATCAAAATATTTTTTTACAAAGTAATATCGTCTTGCATATTCTGTAACTAAATTTATGTACCCCGACTTTAACTACCTGCAGTGTTTTATTTATCCATAGTAATAAATGATCTAGATTCTAGGCACAGATTCAATATTCTAGCTAGTGTAATTAAAAATCTCAACCTTAGGCTTTAGTTACATTTTAGAGATTAAAGATGAAAATATGTACCTAAGCTGCATATTATTAGTATACGAACTATGAAGGACAATGATTAAATTTTTATTTTACTAAAGCATGGTAGGTATATTATTTACAAAATTTATATGTATGACGGCGGCCGTATTGTTTACTCCTGGACTTCGAGAGACAGCGACTCGATGGCGCTAGTGGAACGTGCACCGGACGTATAATTTTTACTCTATGGGGGGCCGCACGCACGTAATTTTATTGACAATACATTTGTCAATAACGGCAATATGGCCCGCAAATATTTACATACTATTACTAGTATTGTCAATACTATTGACAATATTTCTCATGCATTATTTCAATAATTATTGAGGCCTCCCCACCTATCGATCGCCTATATAAGCGGCCGCTCTGTTAGGTCGGTACCTGTCAGATCACGCAGACTTGATCAAAAAGATCAAGGCATCCCCCGCCGGTAATTAATGGAGCCTTCGGGAAGGATTAAGCCGCACTCATTACGCGTCGTGTCGTTCAATACGAACGGCATCCGTAATAACATTGACGAAATCCGCGATTTCGTCATCAGGCATAATGTAGATATTCTTCTAGTACAGGAGACGTTCTTAAAACCTAGTATGAGGAGCCCAAAAATAGCCAATTACAAAATTATCAGAAATGATAGAACTCGATCCAACTCGGAGGTACTATTATTTATTACAAAAAAATCCCTTCATTGTATTCCTTTAGAAGTGCCGACCCTAGAAACAATGGAGTGTTCCATCTGTCACATAAGTATGTCCGGCCACGAGCCCATTGTTATAGTAAGCGCGTACCTTTCAGGTACTAAAAAATTACTTTCTAGCGATTTACAATCGCTTTTTGACTTAGGAAACGCCGCCCTAATTGCCGGCGACTTAAATTGTAAACACCGCGAGTGGGGAAATGTTTATAATAACACAAACGGCCTTATACTACAAAGGCTAATCGATTCCTTTAATTTTGCGATTTTAGCCCCTAATGACCCCACTCGATATGACACAAACCAACACATCAACGGTGTCATATGCGATCCTAGTACTATAGATACAGCTTTAATCAAAAACGTTTCTCTCAATATCTCTATTGAGACTCTCCACGAGCTTAACCCGGACCATAGACCGGTTATGATTACACTTGGTAATTTTAACCCAAATTATTCCAGTACTAGAAGGATCATTGACTATAAATCCCTGGCGGAGAACATTAAAGTCCTTCAATCGAGTCACCTCGATAAGATTCCCGATACAATAGATAGTAAAGAGGTCGCCATAGAGGCCGCCTCCCACTTGACCGAACACTTGGTAGCGACCATAGAAAATTCATCTAGGCCAACGAACCCCAAAGTTCGCTGGCCCCTCCCAGAGGACATAAAGGAGTCCATCAGACTCCGAAATGCGGCTAAACGCACCTATGATTGCTACCCGTCGGAAGAGTGGAGAAAATCCCTCCGCCATTACGAAAGGGAAGTTAAATTTAAAATTAAACAACATAAAGCCGAGAGTTGGGATCGACTTCTCAGTGACTTAGAGCCGTCACACGTGGCCTACTGGCCGCTCGCGAGGGCCCTCAAAAGTAATACGGAGAGCGACATGCCTCCATTAGACAGATTAAATCGACCTCCTGCACTGGAAGATATCGACAAGGCTGAATGTCTAGCCGATAACTTAGAACAGCAGTGCCGGCCGAGTACCCTCCCGATTGATCCCACGCACCTTAGCTTAGTGAATAGTGAGGTCGAAAGACGACTCTCGAGGCCACCTGATGACGACAGGGTGAGGCCGGTGGACTCGGAGGAAGTCCAAGACATTATTAAGTGTTTAAATGCCAGAAAGGCCCCAGGCCTCGACGGTATTTCTAACAAAACACTTAAAATGTTACCGTCCGAACTAATTCAACTCCTCGTGAACATCTTTAACGCCCTCTTAGTAGGATGTTCATTCCCAGACTTTTGGAAAGTAGCTATTGTTATAGGTATCCATAAACCGGGGAAACCCCGGAGGGCACCTGGTAGCTACAGACCGATCAGTCTAATTAGCTCCCTCGGAAAAGTCTATGAAAGAGTTATTCTAAGGCGCCTCATTGACGTCATTACCGACAAAAAACTCTTCCCAGACGAGCAGTTTGCCTTCCGCAAAATGCACAGCTGTCCCGCTCAGGTACACCGCCTAACGGAGTACATTATCTCTAATAAGAATGACAGGAAGATGACATGCGCCGTATTCTTTGACATTGCAAAAGCCTTTGATAAAATTTGGCATAACGGACTGTTATACAAACTTTATCAAATGGGCATACCCGATAGTTTGGTATTGTTAATAAGTAATTATTTAAAAGACCGAAAATTTCATTTCCGCGTTGAAGGCGCACTGTCATCGCCAAGATATATGGAGGCGGGAGTACCGCAGGGCTCGGTCCTCTCGCCCTCCCTATACAACCTGTACACTTATGACATCCCTAAACACGCTAAGGTGCAACTAGCAATGTTCGCGGACGATACAGCCCTCTTTTTCGCGCATAGGGTTCCCTCCTACGCTTCTAAAAAACTCCAGGAGTCAGTGACCGAACTCGGTGAGTGGTTCTCCAAATGGAGAATAGAAGTAAACCCCGACAAAAGTCACGCCATTCAATTTGACAGAAAGTTGTCCCAAACCATACATTATGGTGCCCGTAGAAACATGGGTCCTATTAGCCTGCACGGTAATATCATCCCAGAGACTAATAAAGTCAAATATTTAGGCGTAGTACTAAACAAGTCGATGACTTTCACGAATCACATCTTCGATACGATACGAAAAGCGAAATTTGTACTCTACAAATTATATCCGCTATTAAATTCGCGAAGCAAAATGTCCCTAAGACATAAGCTTACCTTGTACAAGGTTTGTATTAGAACAATACTCACTTATGCGTGCGTCTCTTTCGCACAAATAAGTGATAGCCAGATGGACCGATTGCAAAAAGTCCAAAACCGGTTTCTACGCATGGCAACAGGTGCCCCCTGGTACATGCGCAACATCGACTTGCATAGAGACTGCGAACTCGTCACGATTAAAGCTTATATCAAAGAACTCGTAGAGAGATTCTTTGATAGAAGCAAAGTTCACCCAAATCCTCTCATTCGTAAGGCCCAGGACTACGAACATGACGCAATGACATTTAGATACCCCTTCAAACGGCCTAAGCATATCTTAGCCGATCCCGTAGACCTGATCACAAAATACGTAACGTACTGTGTACGTCGCGTGTGATTTTTGTTTACGTAACTACGTAAACAAAAATCACACGCGACCGGTTTGTTAGGAAAGCACCGAGGTCGACGCCGGCGCCTACCCCGAGGGCCCATATCAAACACTGACACACGTACCAACGTACAGACCGACCCAAATACGGGACCGAACCCGAGCCCGAGCTCGAGTTCGCATCCCAGTAGCTTAGTGTCACTACAAAATAGTGTCCGCGACCGCGATATAGTTGTAGAGAGCTCTACCAATACCGCGAACCTCATCGACATTAGGACTTACGCGCGCGAGTCATCCCGACCGTACGCGGAAGGGGAGAGGGACGGCCCTCTCAGTTCCGAAATCATTAACAACACGAGCTCTTCTACCGCGATAACTCGTACGCCGCTAGTTTTTGCTACCGCGCGCTAGCAACCTCACTCATCAGAGAGTGAGGAAGGGGTCGGACCCCTTAGCGGGGGGGACCCGAGTCCCTCCCGTCCTAAAAATAGCTTACCCGTAGCTGTCCCCAATAACCGATCCGAACTTCACCCGGGTGAAGTTAGGGAGGGCCAACCCTCCTATTAAACTCTAACCAAACCAACTAGCCACCAGGCTAGTTATAGTCCGATTAAGCTAGAGCGGTCTTAACCCGACCGCTAGCGTAGATCCTTTCGAAAAAAAAAAAAAATAGGTCGGTAGCTCAGCGGGAGAGACCCGTGTCCCTCCCGTCCTAACAATAGCTTACCCGTAGCTGTCCCCAAAATCCGGTCTGAACATCACTCGGGTGAAGTTAGGGAGGGTTAAACCCTCCCATCGACTTTAACCTAACCAACTAGCCACCAGGCTAGTTATAGTCCGATTAAGCTAGAGCGGTATTAACCCGACCTATTTTTGTTCGAACGTGTCTATGCTAGCGAGCATACACCCGTTCGAAAAAAAAAATAGGTCGGTACGTATCTCCAACGGATGCGTCTCGGTGCACGGACCACTGTCTTTCAACAGTCAGTACTGCCCTGGTATTGGACGTGGAATATTGTTCCTGACAATTAGTACTGTCCTTGTTGCGGTGGATGCGAGGAACACTGTCTCTGACAGCTAGTACCGCCCTATGTGACCGCCCTTGTATTGGACGTGGAATATTGTTCCTGACAATTAGTACTGTCCTTGTTGCGGTGGGTGCGGGGAACACTGTCTCTGAAAGCCAGTACCGCCCTATGTGACCGCCCTTGTATTGGACGTGGAATATTGTTCCTGACAATTAGTACTGTCCTTGTTGCGGTGGGTGCGGGGAACACTGTCTCTGACAGCCAGTACCGCCCTATGTGACCGCCCTTACTGTCGTTCTGTACCAACCTTTGAAAAAGTTATTTGATTCTTCTTAAATTTAATTAATAATATTCTAAGTAACTGATTGTTAAATTGAAATAAATTCCTGTGCCGCCATATTTGAGTTTCCTTTCTGATGTCCGGGCCAAACCCGACATGTACAATAATACATTTAACGTATATGTAATATGTATAGTAGTATTAATTATTATAAATTACATAAGTTTGGGATTGTTGTATGCATTCATGAGAATAATATGTGTAAGAAGACGGTCAATTAAAATATCTGGACTTACGTTGTAGGTATTGAATGTCCAAAATTAAAGTAGCAAAATATTTTCAACAAAATTCCATTTACTTAGTTGACGTAGATTCGTGCATAGTTGTAATTGATGCTCATATTCAAGAACCTAAAAGAGTTAATAGAATCAGGCGTTACTTTGCGGAAATCCATAGCATAAAATTAATTAATATTATGATTTAAAGCAATTTGGCGGAATATTGCTTTAAATTATAATATTAATTAATCTAAAAGACGTGGCGGATGAAGATCTGAGAAGAATAGTCTACGTAACCCTCTGTCAGTCATTGCTCACCTATTGCATTGCAACTTGGGGAGGCACACACAAAGACACAATGTTACAATTAGAGCGAGCACAACGGACAATTTTAAAAGTGTCCAACTCCCTTCCTTTCTGTTATCCAACTGTAGAGATCTATATAGAAAGTAAAGTCTTAACTGTACGCCAGTTGTTTATATTCCATGCAGTCCTAAAACACTACAGCTTCCTCCAAAGCAAAAGATGCTATAATGATACCTCCGGTCCCCGTTTCCGCACCCACTGGCCACTTTGCCAATCGTTTTTTTGGATTCATTGGGGGATACGTCTACAAAAAAGTCAATAAAAGAATTAACAACATTGAACTATATTACTAGCGTAATTAATATAGTTCAATGATTAACAATCATTCCTTATAAAAATCAGCATGCAAAACTCGACTGACTGAATGGTTGTTAAAATTAAACTATCAAAACAGTGTCACATACACACACATACCCGTTTTATATAAGGCTGTCTTGAGGGGTCTAAAATCATTCAGTACCTTTTGTTGCAACCTCGTATCAGCTTATGGTTCTGGAACCACGAAAAGCCCTATCTGAATCCAAGCTACTAGACCCGTCTGGATAAGTTTTGAGGGTGCAAAAATTCTTAAGTCTTTAATTTTTTTGCATATAGTTTCCGGACCTTCTTCAAAGCCTGAAAATGTATAAATGTATTTTGAGTCGTATCCAACCAGGGGTTCTTAATATATGGCTACTATATAAACATGGTCCCACCAGGTCCACAACCTTTCTAATGTCTAAAAAATCTTTAAAATCTATTCAGAGTATTGATATTTGAGTCTGTAAGAAAGTTGTGCCACATTCGTCAATTGCATTTAAATATATTACATTTTTTTCCTCAAACTCGTACATTGGTTTAATGTTAATAATTTACTTTTAAATTCAAATAAAACAAAATGTTTAAAGTTTAGCCTGCCAAATGTTAGGCAGGCACAAACCAATGTACTATTAAATGATGAGAAAATGAACTTAGTGGACACCACTGTATTTCTAGGAATAACACTAGATTGTAAATTACAGTGGGGTTCCCATATTGCAAATCTGGCAGATAGGCTCAGTTCTGCAGCATATGCAGTCAAAAAAATTAGAGGAATTACCGATGAGGACACAGCGCGGCTAGTTTATTTTAGTTATTTTCATAGTATAGTGTCATATGGCATCCTTTTATGGGGAAACGCTACGGACATTAATACAATATTTGTGCTGCAGAAGCGAGCTATACGTTCTATTTATAAGATGTCATGTTTTGAATCTCTGAGAGAAAAATTTAAAGAAACAGGTAATCTGACTGTTGCTTCTCAATCCATTTTCAACCGACTTCCAAAACACAGGAGGAGGTTTACAATTCGTGTGTATGTTTTTTTTTTATGTGTATGTTACGCGATTACTCCGCGGTTTGTGGACGGATTTTCAAAATTCTTTTTTTATTGTAAAGGATTGACTCCTGGATTGGTCCCATTGTCATCAAATGGTAGACCTGGTGATGGAATCCATGAGGAATTGAGAGAAGTCCTCAAAATTTATAGGGACACCAATAGTGATTTTGACTTTTTTTGAAGTAACTCGAGCATATGCTACCAAAAAGTGAAATTTTATGCCAAGGTATACCCTGGATCCAAAAGTACTGAACGGCATTTCTCAGTCTTTGAAGATATACGTTTGAAAATTTCAGCATTGTTTATACAACTACAAGCAAATGTCAGTATTAAATAATAATCATCATCACCACCACCATCATAATCACACCATACATCATGATTAATTATGATGATATAGGTATCTGATATCGATTCCTATGAACATTCACAGCTACCAAAAAGTGAAATGTTATGCCAAGGTATACCCTGGATCCAAAAGGGCTGAACAGCACTCTTCAGTCTTTAAAGATACACGTCTGGAAATTTTAGTATTGTTTATAAAACTGCAAGCAAATGTCACTATTAAATAATAATAATAATATCTATGGACGCTTCACACCACGTCAATCTGATCCCGTGGTAAGTTCTCGAAGAACTTGTGTTAAATAATCATCATCATCACACCATACACCTTGATGGGTATTATGTTGATATTTAGGTATTTCTCATAGTCTTTTACACTGATATCGATTTCTTTGAACATTGTCAGCTATCAAAAAGTAAAAGTTGTGCCAAGGTATACCCTGGATCCAAAAGGACTGAACAGAGCTCTGAGAGTCTTTAAATATACACATTTAGAAATTTCAACATTGCTTTAAGAACTGCCTAGCATATTATGTCACTATTAAATAATAATCATCACCCGGTCAGATAAATATTTTTGTGATTATTTTTATTTCCTTTCTCTTATATTTTTTTTTATTTATTTTTGAATCTATACTAATATTATAAAGCTGAAGAGTTTGTTTGTTTGTTTGTTTGAACGCGCTAATCTCAGGAACTACTGGTTCGAATTAAAAAAATATTTTTGTGTTGGATAGTCCATTTATCGAGGAAGGCTTTAGGCTATATAGCATCATGCTAAGCTCAATACGAGCGGAACACCAATCAAGAATGTTTCAAAATCGGGGTTTTTTTCTTTCTTTTAAGAGCGTTCGCTGCGTACGCTGCGGAAACGGTTAAAGTTTCGCTAAAATGATGTATGACGGAATTGTTCCCCTTTAAAAGTTCAAAAAAAAAGCCCGCGACTGTATATGTCTATCTTTTAAGGTTGGCTCACAATAGCCTTTTTATGCTAACCAAATTTGTTCTAAAATTAAGCATTATTTATGAGGGTGTTTTCATAAAGATGATATTAATCCTTATCCAAATAAATACGTTATTCATTACAAGCATTTAATTTAGAAGAAATTTGCCGTTTACATCATTTGATTTCAATAAGTATTTTAGAAGATATCGCAGTAATAAAATAATCAGCGCGCAATAATGATGTGCGGCGCGCTGCGGGCAGTCGTGAGGGGAAAGCGCTTCTTCTTTTACGTAAATGAAGTCGCGGGTAAATTTTAGCGATATCCCAAATTCCCAAAGCAAATGTTCCACGCGGACGAAGTCGCGGGCAAAAGCTAGTATTTTATAATCCTATTAAAACTCCGAACAAAGCTCGGTCTCCCAGGTACTAGTTAATCTATACATATAAAATCCTTTGTCCTGAATGACTGACGGATCAACGCACAGCCTAAACCGCTGATTGTAGAGATCTGGAACTTGCAGGGCTTGCTCTTTGTAATGCGTAGAGATCCGATAAGAAGGGGTTTTTCGAAATTCGACTCCTAAGGGGGTGAAAAGGGGGAAAACAGTTTGTATGGGGAAACGTGATTCCTTGGTCCAATCTACTTCATATTTTGCACAAACATTATGTAACAGAATTGATGGAATTCGTGTATCATAGTTTATTGAAATTCGTCCCCTACCGGGAATAAAAAGGGAAGGAAAGTTGTTTGGGAGCGATTTGCTTTAAAGTTGATATAAATACTCCTTAGTGCTTTTGATTTAAAGCTCCCACTCACAAGCGATCGATCGATTTAGTCTTTACAATTTAAACATTTACTGGATTCGTAGTTGCAAGTAAATCGGTTTAGATAAAAATTGAATATAGTCTGAGATCCTAGGACCACCTTACTATACTTTTTATATGAAACTCGTATATATACGCGTAAATTTTGTTCCAATTTTTGACCCCCACCGCAAAAACTAGCTGGTAGGTCTTACACTAATCATTTTGTGTAATAGTTTGTCGTTAGCAATTTACTTTCAAATACGAATTAATTTCCAATTTGATCGAAGCAATCGATAGCCCGTGAGTGGGGAGCTTTATTTTTATTTTGACATAATATATTGTCATCATGTTGAAAAATAAACCTGACAAGAATGCGAAAGTTAAATTTGATGAAAATCAGTCTTTGAAAAACTAGGCACCTAAATATTTGCGATTGCTGCATTAATTATATTCATAATATTTCATATATTACATACTATTTCAGTAGAATATTTTGAGTGTAGGTATAATTAAATTTCTTTCTCTTTTGTTGTTATATGTAATATTTAATTTATTTGTGCTTGATTTATCAGTGTTTAATACATAGGTTTTTAGTTTTTAACCCAAAACAATGACTTTCTTAAAATATTTTTGATTTGTACGTTTGTGCGCGTTTATCTCAAAAACTACGGAACGGATTTTTATAAAATTTGTTACCGTAGTAGTTTAGCCCTTGGATGACACACACTCCGGGACATCTTTGAATCGTCGATCCCACAATCCCGGGTCTTTGGTCAATGCGTACTACCGGCAATGACATACGGACCCGAAACGTGGACTCTCACCGTAGGGCTGGTTCACAAGTTCAAGGTTGCTCAGCGTGCGATGGAAAGAGCAATGTTAAGGGTATCTCTGGTGGATAAAATACGTAACGACGTTATTCGCCAGAGAACTAAAGTCACCGATATTGCTTAACGAATTAGCACGCTGAAGTGGAAGTGGGCCGGCCATGTCTGCAGACGGACAGACAATCGATGGAGCAGGCAAGTATTAGAGTGGAGACCACGCTTAGGCAAACGTAGTGTATGACGTCCTGCGGCACCATGGACGTCGGATTTGAAGAAGGTGGCTGGCAGCGGATGGATGAGGGCTGCCCAAGATCGGGATGTTCATTCAGCAGTGGACGGCGATAGGCTGATGATGATGATGAAACACTAGGACTCACTTTTTATCGCGGATTTTTTTTGGGTACATACTACCTACGGGTTCCACGCAGTTAGGAATTAGGATAGCTCTGCTTATAATTTTGTGTAGGTATTTCAATTCAATCGGTAACATACAAAAAGTTTTATCAATTTAAAGAATAACATGGTATAAAATGCTATAAAATAACCAGATATTTGAATTGGTTAAAACTTTACCTAGGTATTACCTAATCATTAATGTGTATGATTATTATATGAGGAATAAATGAGAAGCTAGATGGCTTCGTGGTCGTACTGCTAACTCATCTCTCTCTCAAACTCTGTCGTGGTCCCAACTAGGATGGGCGATCACAATCCAAATTATTTTTATTAAGTTCAAAGTCCACAACGTCTTCCCATTCAAAAGATTTTCGAAATCCTTAAAATACTAATTATCAACTACAAAGAAATCCTTACGTTTAATATTATACCTAAACGCGAAAGTTTGTATGTACATAATAATATGTATAGTTTTTCATGCAATAAAGTAAAGTAAAGAAAACACGTAAAGAATTTTGATGAAATTTGGTATTGTAGTAGTTTATCCAGAATTAACACAGAATATTTTTTGCAGCTTATTAAATTTTATTTATGGTACAGTTCCCGGTAGATTTCTTGAGTGTACCTACGAAGTCGCAGTAAACATTCAAATAAAATACAACTGATATGGCTGTGCAGTGCCTACACCATTATGTATTCAATTTTGGTATTGATATTTTCCCGAACAAGCTTTCCCTCTGACTTAAACCCAATTTCACGCAAGCGAAGCTGCGGGCAAAAGCTAGTAATATTATAATATCACTGAAAATAAAAAAATAAAAAATATTTTAAAAAATATAGAAACCGACTTCCAAAGTAAAAGCAATAACATTCTTAAAATCACTAAAAAGTATGAAATAACTCTTATTGTCGAAATAGTTCCCTTTTAAATTCTGCTAAAATATTACTATTTTTCTACTCAATCTTCTTATTTGTGAAGTCGGTACCAGCCAATTTGAACGTGAGTTCCTTAAAATATTATTTGTAAGGACGTAGTTGTGGTAAAATTAATATTTTTTATTAGAGGATTTATACAATTGTTTGGGCTGGTACCGACTTCAAAAATAAGAAGATTGAGTAGAAAAATAGTAATATTTTAGCAGAATTTAAAAGGGAACTATTTCGACAATAAGAGTTATTTCATACTTTTTAGTGATTTTAAGAATGTTATTGCTTTTACTTTGGAAGTCGGTTTCTATATTTTTTAAAATATTTTTTATTTTTTTATTTTCAGTGATATTATAATATTACTAGCTTTTGCCCGCAGCTTCGCTTGCGTGAAATTGGGTTTAAGTCAGAGGGAAAGCTTGTTCGGGAAAATATCAATACCAAAATTGAATACATAATGGTGTAGGCACTGCACAGCCATATCAGTTGTATTTTATTTGAATGTTTACTGCGACTTCGTAGGTACACTCAAGAAATCTACCGGGAACTGTACCATAAATAAAATTTAATAAGCTGCAAAAAATATTCTGTGTTAATTCTGGATAAACTACTACAATACCAAATTTCATCAAAATTCTTTACGTGTTTTCTTTACTTTACTTTATTGCATGAAAAACTATACATATTATTATGTACATACAAACTTTCGCGTTTAGGTATAATATTAAACGTAAGGATTTCTTTGTAGTTGATAATTAGTATTTTAAGGATTTCGAAAATCTTTTGAATGGGAAGACGTTGTGGACTTTGAACTTAATAAAAATAATTTGGATTGTGATCGCCCATCCTAGTTGGGACCACGACAGAGTTTGAGAGAGAGATGAGTTAGCAGTACGACCACGAAGCCATCTAGCTTCTCATTTATTCCTCATATAATAATCATACACATTAATGATTAGGTAATACCTAGGTAAAGTTTTAACCAATTCAAATATCTGGTTATTTTATAGCATTTTATACCATGTTATTCTTTAAATTGATAAAACTTTTTGTATGTTACCGATTGAATTGAAATACCTACACAAAATTATAAGCAGAGCTATCCTAATTCCTAACCGCGTGGAACCCGTAGGTAGTATGTACCCAAAAAAAATCCGCGATAAAAAGTGAGTCCTAGTGTTTCATCATCATCATCAGCCTATCGCCGTCCACTGCTGAATGAACATCCCGATCTTGGGCAGCCCTCATCCATCCGCTGCCAGCCACCTTCTTCAAATCCGACGTCCATGGTGCCGCAGGACGTCATACACTACGTTTGCCTAAGCGTGGTCTCCACTCTAATACTTGCCTGCTCCATCGATTGTCTGTCCGTCTGCAGACATGGCCGGCCCACTTCCACTTCAGCGTGCTAATTCGTTAAGCAATATCGGTGACTTTAGTTCTCTGGCGAATAACGTCGTTACGTATTTTATCCACCAGAGATACCCTTAACATTGCTCTTTCCATCGCACGCTGAGCAACCTTGAACTTGTGAACCAGCCCTACGGTGAGAGTCCACGTTTCGGGTCCGTATGTCATTGCCGGTAGTACGCATTGACCAAAGACCCGGGATTGTGGGATCGACGATTCAAAGATGTCCCGGAGTGTGTGTCATCCAAGGGCTAAACTACTACGGTAACAAATTTTATAAAAATCCGTTCCGTAGTTTTTGAGATAAACGCGCACAAACGTACAAATCAAAAATATTTTAAGAAAGTCATTGTTTTGGGTTAAAAACTAAAAACCTATGTATTAAACACTGATAAATCAAGCACAAATAAATTAAATATTACATATAACAACAAAAGAGAAAGAAATTTAATTATACCTACACTCAAAATATTCTACTGAAATAGTATGTAATACATGAAATATTACGAATATAATTAATGCAGCAATCGCAAATATTTAGGTGCCTAGTTTTTCAAAGACTGATTTTCATCAAATTTAACTTTCGCATTCTTGTCAGGTTTATTTTTCAACATGATGACAATATATTATGTCAAAATAAAAATAAAGCTCCCCACTCACGGGCTATCGATTGCTTCGATCAAATTGGAAATTAATTCGTATTTGAAAGTAAATTGCTAACGACAAACTATTACACAAAATGATTAGTGTAAGACCTACCAGCTAGTTTTTGCGGTGGGGGTCAAAAATTGGAACAAAATTTACGCGTATATATACGAGTTTCATATAAAAAGTATAGTAAGGTGGTCCTAGGATCTCAGACTATATTCAATTTTTATCTAAACCGATTTACTTGCAACTACGAATCCAGTAAATGTTTAAATTGTAAAGACTAAATCGATCGATCGCTTGTGAGTGGGAGCTTTAAATCAAAAGCACTAAGGAGTATTTATATCAACTTTAAAGCAAATCGCTCCCAAACAACTTTCCTTCCCTTTTTATTCCCGGTAGGGGACGAATTTCAATAAACTATGATACACGAATTCCATCAATTCTGTTACATAATGTTTGTGCAAAATATGAAGTAGATTGGACCAAGGAATCACGTTTCCCCATACAAACTTTGGAAGTCGGTTTTTATATTTTTTTAAATATTTTTTATGGACAATGTGTTGTATGTCAGAAAGAATTTAAAGAATTTTAAAAAGAAAAGTGACACGCATTGTATTGTACCCGACCTGTCATAACTTTTTAAAAGTTGACTACACACCTAAGAGTTTTTGCCAATTTGAAGGAAGTTAAGAAGACAAAAAAAATATTTGAGTTATTAAGTATTATTACCTAATAAAGCAAAACTAGTGTATTTTAAGTTGTTTATAAAGGTTATAGTGTTTAAATTGTAAAAGTATTAGATTCAAATCAATAGAATCAATATTGAATCCATAACTGTAGTTACTTCAATATACCATAGATGGCGTTGAGGGTAACGATTTGTACAAATTCAATGACTAAAAATGTAACTACGTTACAATACGATACTTAATATGATCAAAATAGAGACAAATCATAGGAAAACGTCGTGGGCAGACATACTACAGAAGATGCAGCTTGTCATTAACGTGACAAAACAGAAAATTACCCAGGCATCACCACTCAATCTCCTAATAGGAATCGAAGCAGCCACCTCACCCCAGTCATCCGTGCCTTGGTCAGAGATGTTGCTGTTGAGGGTCAACCACTGAACATGGAGGCGCACAGAGAACTCTCTAGAAATAGAGCTCGTCAACTTCTGGAAAGAAACCAAGCGCAGCAAGATGAACATGTCAATCAACAAAGACGTACTTCACGGGAGTTTCAGGTCGATGATCTTGTGTTCGTAATTAAAACCTCTCTGTCTACAGGAAAGCTCGATTCTGGAATGCTAGGACCATATAAGATCGTGGGCATTTTGCCTAGTGGTCACTACAGATTGAAACTTATCAGTGGCGATTACGGAAAGACAACACAAGCAGCGGCTCAGCACATGGTGCCCTGGCGTGGCGAGTGGAGCCCAGAGACCTGCTCTGCATTCTTTGACTGTGAGTATTGGCTGTTCGTAGCGACCTATCTCGCTAGTCGAACATGGGCGTTGAAGTACGATCAAGTCACTTTTGTATATTCGTATTTCGTAGTAAGACAACTTGCTAGTCGAATACGAGCATTGACGTATTTTCAAGTCGCCATCTAACGAAAGCGTTAGCACGTATATTATGTGCTAAGTCGTCGACTTAGTTTGTCAAGTCGTATATATCGTTGGGTATTTAACAATAACCAAGTCGTGCATAACGTTGACTGTTAAAATTAGTTTGTCAAGTCGTATGTATCGTTGGGTATTTAACATTAACCAAGTCGTGCATATCGTTGACTGTTAAAATTAGTTTATCAAGTCGTATGTATCGTTGGGTATTTAACAATAACCAAGTCGTGCATATCGTTGACTGTTAAAATTAGTTTATCAAGTCGTATGTATCGTTGGGTATAATTGGGTTAGGCCCCGTAACTTTGCACAATAACACACTGGAAAAGTAACACAACAGTAACACACGCAGTATGGTAACACAACGGAACTGTGTAAGGCTTAGTTTACAATATGTAAAATGCCATTCTACTAGAATAACTATTTTCAAAGTGTCTACTTATAACCTGAAAAATATAATGGTAAGGCATGATAAGATATAATAGGCTTTGACTTTTTTGAAGTGAAGTGAGTGGAGAGCAGCGGACGCAGCGGCTACAGTGGAGTAGAGCGAGTTAAGAGCAGCAGATGACGACGCAGCGGAGATAGTGGAGTGGAGCGAGTGAAGACCAGCGGATGACGACGCAGCGAAGACAGTGGAGTGGAGCAAGTGAAGACCAGCGGATGACGACGCAGCGGAGACAGTGGAGTGGAGCAAGTGAAGACCAGCGGATGACGACGCAGCGGAGACAGTGGAGTGGAGCGAGTGAAGACCAGCGGATGACGACGCAGCGGAGACAGTGGAGTGGAGCGAGTGAAGACCAGCGGATGACGACGCAGATAACTCTTTCTTTTCACAGATAATTCTTTCAAAAACCGATAGCTAACTTCAATACAAATAAAGAAAAAAACTCGCAAAGTGTCACATTCCGAAGATATATAAGCAACCAAAGTTTTATTATTGCAATATTTTAAATCATTTATTACTAATATTAAAACTTTAGCAGCTTTTTTCTAAGATAGAAGATTAACGCGTTTTTGTCTAAGATTATTTCTTGTTTGTGTTGATGTGAGCTATCCATTTTTGAAAGAATTATTCGTGAACGTGATTTGAAAAAAAAAAGAACAATGGCGGACAAGTAGGTAGGCCAGGCTCCATACAAAAATCTTTATAGCCCTATGTGCTGTAAATCATTACGAATATTTATCCAAAACAGCTTTCTCGTAGTATGTGTAATGTGTATAAAGCTTTATGTAACACACGGTAACACACGGTATCACACAGTAACACACTGGAATGAATCGCGTGGCAATTCTAAACTCAACTTCATTTTTCACTCTTGAATTTGCTTTTTCTACGTGATTCACACAACAGTTCATGAACTACGAACAGTTTCTATATTGGGAGACTCTTAGGTAATGTTTTTGTTTACTTATTTTAATAGAATGATCGCTTTTTTCTCCAATAAAATAGTATCTGAATTTTCCGCAACAGAGATCGACGTCACCGTAATCCTCCAAAGATGGCTACTTGACAAAGCTGTTAAATGAAATGTTATGAAGAAATGTTGCCATATAAATTAAATATATTAGGGTAGCCATAACAAAAAGAAAATAATATAAAAACGAGTAACACACACCAAAGCAACACACTGGAAAAAAAGTGGGGTCACGTATATTTTATGAATAAAATATGATAAGATAATTATTTATAACTACATAAAAAGCACTATGATATCAAAAAAGTAAGGGTTTAAATATTGCAAGAACTTTTTACACAGGTAGGTAACAAAAAATACATTTATAACGATTAAGAGTTTAAAAAATGGCGTGGGGTCAGTAAAATTTTCATAGACCAGAAAAAAAAGAGGAATTATAAAGTCTAATGGTGAGCCTTAGATTAATCTGAGACATCATTACTACTGTAAGTAAGCTCGTAAAAACACTGCACATGTAATTTTTAACATAAAAATGCATAAAAATATTTTTGGTAAGCAAGGAGTGCAGAATGAACTAAGGAGTCACACACTTTTTTCGAAAAGTGCATAGTTACGGGGCCTAACCCATTTAACAATAACCAAGTCGTGCATATCGTTGACTGTTAAAATTAGTTTATCAAGTCGTATGTATCGTTGGGTATTTAACAATAACCAAGTCGTGCATATCGTTGACTGTTAAAATTAGTTTGTCAAGTCGTATGTATCATTGGGTATTTAACAATAACCAAGTAGTGCATAACGTTGACTGCTAAAAATTTGTCGGATATTTTTAAACAAAAAAAAAAAATGTGATAGACCGTCTAACGGGGATCATGTATGTTTTCAAGTGAAGCTGAGCTATCGGAATCTACTCTGCCACCGGAACCGACGCTGACGCCAGGCAGAAACGACGACGCTGGTGACACAAGCCTGCTGCAACACCAACAGACGGAACTGACAACGCCGCCAGCTCGCTCCTATCGCTCGTAGACGGGATCCTTTGGCCTTCGATGCCACTATTGGACTAGGACATCTCGGGGTCCACACACCAGGATCGAGGACGACCAGCTGTCAGGAGAGGCCGTGTTGGATGAACCCCCTCTCCCCGTCAGACATGTTATGCCGAGTTACAGTATAAAACCCCATGCCCAAGCGTTGTTCGGCCTATTTGTTGCCTGGCAGCGCTCGGTGGAGAAGAAGTCACTCGCTATACGTGAGCCATTTTGTTTTTCCGTTCTACGAGTATTTTTCATTTTATTATTGTGAAATTACTTGCTGATAAATTCGTTATTTAAGTTGTAAATTGATTTAAATTGTTAATTTGTAAATAAAGATTAGGTTTGCTCGTGTTGTTCTATTTTTTTAATTTATTTCCGCTTTATTTGATAAAAAAAATATATATATACTTATAACACTCAATGTTAAAGAGTAAAGCCAACGCTCAGTGTTAAAAAGCAGAGACAACTCTTAATGCTAAATAGCAGAGCCAACGCTTGATGCTAAACAACAGAGGCAACATTTTTTGCCTACCTACTTCTTGACAGCAATAAAAGAAATCAACTTACCGAATTAAATCCAAGAAACTACGGACAAATGTGTTTCAAAAACTTACAGTAAACATAGCTTACACCTTTACCTAGCTTATTACATACAGTCATACACTCAGTAAGTATTTGTTGATTATAAACCACCGAAAACATTTTTAACTTCCCGCTAAGAAAATCTAAGATTTTCAAAAATCGGGAAGATATTGGTTCTACCCCGTTTTGCAAAAATAGTATTCTCATCAGATCTCGACGTTCTAAGGTCACAGGAAGCTTCCCTGACTACCCCCCGCGAGGGTGTCACTATGTCTGTTTGTGTGTGTGTTTTGAATACAATATTTTTGTAATAACTTTTAAACGGCTTTATCGATCAACTCCAAAAACGAATCAGCTTTTAACCTTGAAAAACCACGTCGATTTTATCTAATGCGAAAAATTACGCATTACATACAATTTAAGCGCTTAGCGGGAAGTTGCACGGATGGCCTTTTCTGTTTTCCTATTTTTTTTCCCGGAGCGCACGTCAGACAGTGTTCACCGTACGGAGGTCGCTCTCTGAAGAGACTGTACCAGCCCAGGTCTCGATCGAATTCCTCGAAAGACTCTCTCATAGTCCACGATCAGTGCCCGATTATAGTCCTCGGTTTTCCGTATAACCTGCCATAGCGTATGTATGTGGTCTATACCACATATATATAACAGGCTCCGTGGTCTAGTAGTTACAGCTTGGCTTTCGGCTCGGTGGTTGTGAGCTCGATTCCCGCATTGGAACACCAAAAAATGTTGTTTCCAAGTTTGGTTAAGACAACGCAGGCTAATCACCTGATTGTCTGACAAGAAAGATGATCCATGCGTCGGATGGGCATCCAAAAAGTCGGACCTGTGTCTGTGTAGTCGCAGTCGAGAGAGATCTCTCGTCAGTCGTGTCGGTTATCCGTCCCACTAGATTATGAGGGTAAAGGAAGATAGAGTGCTCTTGTGTACTGCGCACACACTTGGGCACTATATAAATTACTCCTGCGTAACTGGCCTGGTTTCAATAAACACCGATTTCCCGACGGTAGCCGGCACAGTTACCAAAATTATTTATATAATTGGTTATTATGTGGTCTATGGTACTAAAGCCTCTTCGGAAACCGGCATGTTCGGGAGGCTGGAAGTGATCAAGGTTTCGTTCAAGACGATTCGTTATATGACTCTTGAAAATAGCTTATAGACATGGCTCAGCAGCGTAATCGGTCTGTAATTCTTCAGCAAAGTTTTTGTTCTATAAATTGTACTACTGCACTACTGTAGAAATGTTAACACAGATTATTATTAAATAGTTACCTACTACTTAGAGCCAGGTGCACATTGGCCAGTTGGTATTTTCTGGGCATTCCAGGCATTTTGAATTCTAAAGCTAGGTGTTCGCTACGTCTTTATCGTCTAGTGACGGGACTCGAATCGAAAATGAATATTCGAATCAATTCGAATAACCCGAAAATTCGAACCATCATTCGAATAAACCCTTGATTCTAATTGATACATTCGAATCAATACGAATTTATACGTTGATTCGAATAAAATTTTGTTAATTAGATGAAAATATACTTAGATACGTTTTCGAACACTTTATATACCTAATTGCTGTGCCCCGCGGTTTCACTCGCGTAAATCCCATTCCGATGGGAATACTGCAATATAAAGTATTGTGTGTTAATACTAGTTATAATCTACCTATCTTCTAAATTTCAACCACATCCATTCAGTAGTTTTTGTGTGAAAGAGTGACAAACGTGTACATTCTTACAATCTTTCACATTTATAATATTAGTAGGATAGGGTAGGAGAATAGGAAGGAAGGAGGAAAGTAGGATAGAATAGGAAGGATAGGGTAGAAAGGATAGGATAGGTAGGATAGAATCATCAATCTGATTCAAATTGTAAAGATGGTTCGAATCAACTCGAAAATTCGAATCAATATTGAATCTCATTTGAATCAAGTTCTCACCGTCATCATTCGAATCATTCAAACTAAATGTGATTCGACTCCCATCACCACTACCGACTATTATTACTAATAAACCAGTCTTAGATTTAATATTTTATCAACGTGGTTTGAATTTTTAGGTGACATAAGTTTTATTTTTACCATTATTAGAAGTATTATGTTTTAAAACAATAAAATAAATTTAAAATGCGTATCTACGTTTCTTTATTTATCAAATAGGTAAAAAAGCAATAACAAACTTGCGTGAAAACTGGCCAAGATAGGTATAACAGGCACACCTATGGTTTAGATGTGATATTTAAATGAAAATACTTTTTGTATAAAGAAAGAAAAAAAATGCTTAATACTGAGGTTAAATAGTTTTAAAGAAACTTTTTTTAAACCTAGTAAGATCCTTTAAATAAGAACCTAATCCTATTCTGTTATTTTATTACCTCTAAATGTTTAACACAGAAAAAAAGTTAAGTAGGTACATCAAATTAAATTTATTTAAGAAATTCAAATTTCAAAAGTAAATTACTCGTATACCTATCCGAACAGCTTTTCAACAGGTAAGTACCTAATATGTCTTACTACAGAATACAGTACAACTACGTTTTGAATGTCTTTCGGAAAACTTCGTTTCCATACATCGTCGGTCGCTGCCATAGAAATACGATTATTACTGAGGGACATTAGTAAAGTAGTTGTACTATTTACACATAATATCTATTATGTTATAAAGGCATTGACACCTAATCATAAACGTTCAGTGTTTTGATCATATTGTCATACTTCGTTCTATCAGGGTCGTATTTCTTCTCGAACTTTGCCCATAGATCGGGAAAATCGTTCTTCAGGCTTTTCAGGTATTTGATAGCGCCGCGCTTCTGAATCATGTCGCATTCTGCACAGCCATCCGCCATCGTTTGGACCACATGGGCTGCAAAAAAATCGTAAGTTGAAAAACTTGAAATAGCAGGATTCGAATCCACGACAGTCTTCAAAATATCGAAATTCACATCCCTATAGACCAGCCATACTCCTTTTTTTAAGGGCCACAAACTTGTTTCAGTAATGTAGTCGAGAGCCGCAAGCAACTTATCAGGTTTTGATTAAAACTTAATTCCAAGTAAACGATGAATTAACTTTATTCATGAAAACAGAAGTTTCTACAAAGAAGTTTCTACAATTCGCAAGATACGTAATAAGCCCGGTTAATATTGGCAATATAATTTGCGTAGTCGGGTTATAGTTTTAACTTTTGATTATTATTTCTGTAATTGTGAAAATAAAGAATTTCTTATTATTATTATGTTGGACCTCACAGCTGCAGGAACTGGAGCGCTGGGCATGTAAAAAGTCGGACCTGTGCCTGATCTGTCGTCAGTCGTGTCGGTTATACGTCCCACTGGATTATGAGAGTAAAGGAAGAGAGAGTGCTCTTGTGTACTGCGCACACACTTGGGCACTATAAAATTATTCTTGCGTAACTGGGCTGGTTTCAATGAAACCAACCACGGTCACCGAAATCGGTGGGGAGTTATTATTAATAGGCATGTATTTTAACTTGCGACAAAACTATTAAATTTTGGATGTGAAAATACCGAATATTGGATACTAAATTACCAAGTTGGCGAAAGAATGTAAGGAACAAAAAATTACAAATCTGGTGACTAAATAATACCACTGAATTTTCCAAACTGGCAGACAGATTATATTTTAGCGAACAGATAACCATCTTGGCGACAATTTGTAAGTACACATTTAATTTAAGAATAGGCACATATATTTTCCCTGATGTAGGTAACACAAAAAACATACAAGCAGCAATCGTTTTGCTAACGATTTGCGCACATAAAAAATCATAAAGGGGCGTACAAAATTCTCTATTTTTAAATTTTTTCGGTTTTAGGGGGGGTGTAGATTATTGTGTAGATTAATTTTGAAATTTAAAAATGGTGGATATTTATTTTTCGTAAAATTGATATGGATGTCGTTTACCAGGTTTTTGGGAGTGCTGGATACGAAAATGACATTCGTTTTGAAATTCCAATATGGCGGACATACTTAATTTTATTAAAATAATATGGGTGTCCTTTTATTGGTTTCTGGGGGTGCTGATTACAAAAAAGTCATTCATTTTAAATTTCCTTAGTAACCCCGCAACCTCATATTTTCTTCATGATGGGAGAAAAAGAAATTTGAAAATCCTGAATTTTCAAACATTTCTATAGATTTATACATCCCTCGTATCTCATACAGCATTGCCATATTTTTTTCTATAATCGCTTCTATCTCAGAAACGGTGCATCCTACTGGAAAAATAATGAAAATGTTCTCCCCCTCCTGGAAATCGCATATTTGCTTCATGAATGGCAGAAAAATACATGAATCCTGAATTTTGAAAAATTTCTAGACATAGCTGGTACCTTGAACTACATAACATACTGTAATAATAATCATCAATCCTAATCAGCATCCCCAAGATCTTTTAATTTAGTATTCATATTCATTTTACGAAGATTGAATATTCTCCATTTTCGAAAATGAAATTGGAAGAAAATTTTGGAATCAGAATCCTCAGAAACCTAGAAAATGACACCCATGCCAAAGAAAAATACTCCAATAGTATCCATAAATAGGATTTTCCGTAGCCTGCAATTTATGTACACGTAAATGTGTCTTTAGTGTATATAGCCCTATCTCCACAACTAACATCCACGTACGATTATGGTTTGCTGGAAGAGATCTCTCAAACAGATAAGTACGCCATTGTATTATTATAACTTTAAAATGTGTGTTTGTTACTTCTGTACATAAAGAATAAAAAAAAAAAAAATAATGTAGTTACATCATATATTTTTTTTAGTTTTATCATTCTCTTATCCCCGTTCCCGTATAAACAACAAATATGAAAAATATGAAATCTCTTCCTATGTCAAGCCGCATGCACCCTGTGATGAATTATTAAAAACGTTCAATAACATAAAATTTAGTGTTGATGATAAAATAATTTTATGTATAGGTGAGCATGACAGGAATCCATATAAAATTTTATTGGAACTTGGCTCTTTTCTAAAGTATCATAGTGAAGCAACCATAATCGTATGTAGTGTTTTCTATAATAAATTCTTAAATGAAATAAAACTAAATAGAATCTTGCAAATTGCTTGTCAGAACTATAAAAATTGTAGGTATTTACCTAAACTTAGCGAATAATTTCGTTACAAAAAAACAATACATAAGTAATTTTTGTTTTAAAATAAATATGCTCATTGACACAATGTATTACAAAACAAAATATCTGGTACCCGGAAATAAAGAAATATTGTTTAATGGCAATGGTATTGTAAGTAGTAATTTAAAACAAAAAAAGGTACGTAACATATTGTACTACTTCAAACCAATACCTAAAACAACAAGCAATATTTGCACAAAAAACAATAATTCTATACTAACAACTAATAATTCGAATGATAACATGATCCAAAATGATGACAAAAAAGCTGACGATATATTTTTTCGAGCCCAGTAACTACGTAAATATAATGCACCAAAATATAGCTGGTATGTTAAATAAAAAGGAACTGCTAAACGTAACTATAAATGAACTATCCGAAAATAATAAATTTGTAGATGTATTATGCCTATCAGAGACGTTTGTTAGTTGTGAAGACGTCTCAAACATTAGTCTAACTGGTTACAAAGCCGTATCTGCCTTTTGTCGGTCTCGACAAAAACGTGGTGGAGTTTGTATTTTACTCAAAAGTGACTTAGAAGGTATTAAATTTGACGCTGTTGATGAACTAAGCACAGAACACTCATTCGAATGTTGTGGTTTAAAAATACCGCTCTATAAACTAATTATAATCTGTATCTATAGGACCCCGAATTCAAACATTAATGAATTCCTAAATAAATTTGACATGCTATTGTATAAATTAAGGACATGGGACACAAGTAAAATTGTTATAGTGGGCGACTTTAATATTGATATTTTAAAAAATACAAAACCGAAAAAGGAGTTTACTGACCTACTTCAAAACTATAATTTTTATAATCATATATCTAAGGCCACAAGACAAAAATCGTGCATAGATCTATGTTTAAGTAATGTTAAAGATGCTATAGGCGCGGTAGAGCCCTTGGGATTATCAGATCATGATACTGCACAGTTTATAAAAATACAAATAAAAAATAAATTATTATCACCATCGCTTAATTATATATTTAAAAGAGATTTTAATAATGAAAATATTAATAAATTTAAAAACTATGTAGGAAATTTAACTTGGTCATCCATTTATGCGTCTTCAAATCTAGATGATGCATTCAATGGATTCTATGACATTATGACAATGATATATGACCTATGTTTTCCCACATTGAAATGTGTTATAAAAAAAATGAATCAAGAATTAAATGGTTGACTAGGGGAATTAAAATATCATGTATAACTAAACGCAAATTACGACTTAAATATTACAAAAATAAAAGTACGGAAAATAGAAATAGATTTAAAAATTACTCTAAGATTTTAAAAAAGTGCATTGATTTGGCTCAAAAAACAAGTAATAATAGATTTATCACAAACTCAAATAACAAGTGTAAAGCATCATGGGAAATAATTAGGGGTAATAAACAAATTGGGGAATCTAAAATTATAAATGAAATTGATTTTAATAACACAATTACAACAAATCCTATAAAAATTGCTAACATATTTAACGATAATTTTATAAATGCCTCATCAACAAATCAAATAAACAAAAATAAGTATAAAATTTCAAGCAATACAAAACAAAACGAAAATAGTATTTTTCTAGTACCCACTGATGAGAAAGAAGTGACATCTACAATAAAATCGTTAAAAAATTCCAATTCGACAGGTTATGATGAAATCTCCACGAAGATACTAAAAAATTGCGTAACTGAATTAGCTCCCATATTAACTTATCTCATAAATCTATCCTTTGAACAGGGTACATTTCCAACAAAATTAAAAACCTCTGTAGTTATCCCACTATTTAAAAGTGGAGATAAAAATAATATAAATAATTATAGGCCCATAACACTTGTTCCCGTCATTTCAAAATTATTCGAAAAAGTTATGTACAAACGCCTTATCTCATTTCTTAATAAATATAATATTATTACACAGGAGCAATACGGTTTTCAGAAAGGAAAATCTACTGCTCAAGCTTGTTTTTCTCTAATAAGGGAAATAATCGACTATGTAGACAACAAAAAACCAGTTACAGCACTTTTTTTGATATGAGCAAGGCCTTTGACCACGTAAATCACGAGAAACTTTTAATTAAATGTGACTATTACGGCATTCGAGGTCTAGCAAATGAATGGCTAAAAAGCTACCTCTCAAATCGTTTACAATATGTAAAAATAACTAGAGTCAACAATAAACACGAGACCGTAAGTGTTAGCTCTGAATGTAAATGCAATACCAAAGGGGTCCCTCAGGGAAGCATCCTAGGCCCTCTACTGTTTATTATTTATATAAATGACCTGCCAGGTGTTACCGCCTATAATTGTAGACTATTTGCTGACGACATTTCCATTGTAATTAATTATTTAAATGACTTGACATATAATATAGAAATAAATAATATATTGAATGACGTAATCGAATGGTTGAACTCTAATAATCTAAATGTAAATTTAAAAAAAACAATGTATATGCAGTTTTATAACAAGAAGGGTAAGGGAAGAGACCTATGCGTAAAATATAACAATTATATACTAAAAGAGGCTAAGACTGTGAACTTTTTAGGTATAATATAGACAATAATTTATCATGGCAACAGCATATTGACAAAATTTGCAGAAAAGTAAATCAGTATGTTTTTGTCCTTAGACAACTACATAAAACAGCCACTGCCGAAACAGCGTTAATGGCTTATCATGCTTTCATAATGTCTACGCTTCGATACGGCCTGATTATTTGGGGGAACTCTGTTGACAGAGTACGCTTATTTGTTGGACAGAAAAAATGTATCAGGGCTATTTGTAAAGCTCATCCAATGGAATCATGTCGTCCCCTTTTCAGGAAATTAAAAATTCTTACATTACCAAGTTTATACATATATGAGATGAGCATATTTGTTAAAAAACATATGTCAGATTTTTATAGAAAAAAGTGTCAGGTACTAAAAAGAAACACAAGATACCCCAACCAATTAGTCTTACCAAATTCAAAAACAACATTTGCTGGCAAGGGGTGCTACAACATGTCAGTAAAAATTTACAACAAATTACCTACAGATATAAAAGAACTTCCTTTAACATTATTTAAGAAAAAACTATATAACTGGTTAACAAACAAATGTTACTACTCATTGAATGAATTCTTGTAATAATGAATCAATGACATTAATATAGATACTTAATATACAAAATCATTTAAAAGACATACCTAACTATTTTAACCATTTGACATAAACTTGACACTGGACTTTAGTGTATTTTTATTTTATTTTTATTAATTGACATAGTAAGTAGCAGTAGTATCTAGTATAGTGTTTGGATATTTTCATTTTCTTGACTTAATATATTGTTATGACATAATAATTTTAGCCATTGACCCCGGATTGTATTGTATTTAGATTCTTTTTCTCTTTTTATTTAATAATATTACTATGACATAATAATTTTAACCACTTGACAACGGATTGTAATGTATTTAAATATTGACATAGTTATTAGTAATAGTACATAATAGTTTAGTGTTTAGAATTTGTTATTATATGTTATTGACTTGCTTTAAATTCTAATGTATGTATTGGTAATTGGTATTATATAATAATGCGTGACTCATGAATAATTATGGAGCCATTGTTTGCCTAGACATTATTAATTATTAATTGTAGCTTGTAGTATTGCTTATATCCTCCAGCAATCTCCAGCTATACAGGGTGCTGAAAAAAAAAAATAGATCAGCTGATTTTACAGGATTAGGCTTTCAAGCTGTTAATGGGTAGCGTCTATAGGTACCACATCTGTACTTACCTTTAATGTATGCACCTTGGACTGTGAAGTAATTGCCGGATGTCGAGACATACAACTTATTCATACAACAAATTGTTGTTTGGCAATCTACATCCTTCTGTAATTCTAATTATTATTGTAGGTAATGTTAAAATATTATGCCAATACCACGTTTTTTAGGCCTTGATGTCAAAAATATAACCTCACAGCTGAGTTTCTTTTTTGACAGATGATACGTCAAAACTCTGCTGTAGACAGGACATTTTACAGAAATACCTCTTCTTTTTAATATTTGTAGTACATAGACGTAAATGAGTATGTTATTTAAAAGCGATAAAATATTTTCTTTTCCAATCTACATAATCTTTATTAAAGGATACTTTTGTAAAAATGACATTTGCACGCTTCATAAAGCAGAATGTTTGCCACTAATGTAGTTTCTAGTTTAAGATCTTTTGTAACCAACATTCTATGCAAATAAACATCATTATTATTATTATTATTATTATTTTAGAAGTTACATTTTACATGGGGGCACATTTTACCACTTTGGAAGTGTCTCTCGCGCAAACTAAATAGTTTAGAAAAAAATGACATTAGAAACCTCAATATCATTTTTGAAGACCTATCCATAGATCCACACGTATGGGTTTAATGAAAAAAAAAAAAAAAATTGTGTTTCAGTTCTATGTATGGGGAACCCCCAAAATTTATTGTTTTTTTCTATTTTTGTGTGAAAATCTTAATGCAGTTCACATAATACATCTACTTTCAAAGATTTTTTCAAGTTTCAACAGTACCTATAGTAGAATAGTTTCGGAAAAAAGTGGCTGTGACATACGGACGGACAGAAAGACAGACAGACAGACAGACATGACCCTAAAAACGACCACACGTGCTTCTTGTGGTCATAAGAACGCACCCAACCAGTGTTGGCGTCCACAACATATTGTAATCTGTCTGCAAATAATCTTACAGTCCAGTTCTATATTTCGCTGAGTGGGCATTACCTGACCTCAGTAGTCAGTGATATGAACATTTCAATAGATTGAAATGGTATACGAGTAGAATGTGCCCCAATATCGTTTGAAAAGCTCTTATCCATTGTCGAGGGGATATATTATGCAAATTTAGTTCTCGTGAATAATAGGTAGGCGATAATACCAATGATGCCACTATCTGGCTATTGCAATAATCCAGGTATTCCTTGTCGAGTAACCCAAGAACGTTAAAAAAAGGTTTGACTTAGGTGCTGACAATTGACATCATGCATGTATAGTGCGGGGTATCGTCGAATAGGTATTTTTAGAGTCAACTTTTTTACAAAAGCAGCAATTTTCGAGTAATCGGCTTCCAAAGTGGTTTATAAATTGCCTATCCCCCCTAGCATTTCTAAACTATAAGAGATATAAGCTTGTAAGTTTCCATGCCGATAGGTCATACTAAAAACTCTTTGTGAAAAATATTTTGAGCGAAACCGGACAATAACTTTTGAAGTAATTTAAAGAAAATCTATTGCGGGTTGATAGGTTCTTAGACATGCCCTGATATGCTCTTTTTTCCTGCAAGATTAATATCAATATACTCACGCTTAGCCGCCGCATTGAATCCCTCGCACGGCCCCTCGTCCAGAAGACAGGCGGTCAACTCCTGCGTCTCTTTCCTAGCCTTCTCTTTGTTACTGAGCACGGTGTCTTCGAGAAAGTTGTCGTTCAGGTCGGTGTACGCCAGGGCCACAGCCAGTAGAGGTAGCAGCAGCACCAGGGTCTTCATTGTAGCTTCTTAAAAAAGGTAGCCTCAATAAAAAGAGTTGAAAAGAAAAAGTTGCGAGAGAGGTTAGGAAGGAAGAAACTCAGACAGAAATAATAGTTGTAACGTCCTAAAGGCTAGGCTTAGATGAGGCATGTCGAGACAAAAAGTGTCCACCCTTAAACTGCCCTATTTTTGGTGTTCTTTGGGGTAGTCAAAGTTTGACATTTATCATCTTTCCGCAGTATCTACTATATTCAGTCCGCATTTAATTGACAAAATCTCCTGAAAACAATATGGCGTAACTTTTTCTTGTATTAAGATTTTTTTCTGACAAATTAATGTTTTAGCCCATCATTAGTTTTGAAATCAAAGTCCTACTGTGAAAGTTTACTTCTCAAAAAATAGTAAATTATTTAAATTATTAGGTACAATCAATGACCTTCTAATACACGTGTATTAGAAAGGTCACTGGGTATAATCATAGATGTATAATATTAAAAAGAGGGGTATAATGGAACTTTAAGACAATGTATTAGCAACTTTATTTACCAGTAGATCTGTTTCTTCTTATATAACGTCGCGTCGTTAACTTTGAGCACTTTGAATAAGTTTGTTATTCTGTTAATATCAATGTTTCCTTTTATACTGTATCTATACCTACCACAAATATTGTTTTAAGTTACCATATCAGGAATGCAACGAAATAATTAATTAAATATCTTTAAAATTATTCCTAACAACAATTAAAATTAATTTTGTTAATATAATATTATAAACTTTGAAAGAATCTGAACTATTTTGAAAAATAATGTATTCTTATTTATTTTTATCATAATATTAATTGTGTACAAGGTCACAACGTCTTACATATTCTGTAACTATATTTATGTACCCCGACTTTACTTGCAGTGATTAATTCATTATCAAATTAAAATTTTTATTTATCCATAATAATAATAATAATAATAATAATAATAATAATAATAATATTTTGCCTTGCCCTTAATCCATTATCATCTATGCTTAACTCTACATCTAATTACACAGGTTTCAAAATTAATCACAACACACAAAACACCCGTATAACTCACCTCATGTATATGGATGATATTAAATTATTTGCCAGTACATTAGAGGAAATACACACACTTACCGATATAACACAGCTATTTTCTAACGATATTTGCATGGAATTTGGAACAGATAAGTGTAAAATACAAGCTGTAAATAAAGGAAGACTAGAACACGCTACATATGAATTGGCAAATCATGAAATCATAGATGCAGTAGACCCAGTAGAAGGGTATAAATATTTGGGATACAATCAGTCTTAAAGAATTCATCACAAACAGATTAAAAAACTTCTTCAAGAAAATTTTAAAACAAGATTACACCGAATATTACACACACATCTCAATTCAAGAAACACAATAAAAGCTATTAATACTTTTGCAGTACCCATACTCACCTATTCCTTCGGAATTATTTCATGGAGCCAAACAGAACTTAAAACACTTCAAAGAGTTATTAACACAGCAATGACAAAACACAGAAAACATCATCCTAGAGCATGTGTACAAAGATTAACCTTGCCTAAAATTGAAGGAGGTAGAGGACTTATTGACATCACCAACTTACACAATAAACAAATCACCCTTCTGAGAACGTACTTCCACAATCACTCACATAGTTCATCGCTACACAACGCCGTATGCCTAGCCGACACATTCACGCCACTCTCACTCGCAAATCATTCCAAACAAATAAAAATAACTTCAAAACAAGAAAAAATAGACGCATGGTCGCAAAAATCTTTACACGGTCGCCATCTTACTGATTTAACTAAGACGGATGTAGACAAAATAGCATCAAACGCATGGCTAAGGCGTGGTGAGCTATTCCCTGAAACAGAAGGGTTTATGATTGCAATCCAAGACCAAGTTATCGATACAAAAAACTACAGGAAACATATCATTCGTACTCCTGGTGCAGGCAGCGACCATTGCCGACATTGCCACAAACAACCCGAAACAATCCAACATATAACAGGAGCTTGTTCATCCATCACACAAACAGACTACAAACACAGGTACGATCAAGTCGCATCAATCATACACCAGACACTCGCACACAAACACAAACTCATCACAGACAAAATACCATATTACAAATACACACCACAAATCATACTTGACTCACCTGACTTCAAATTATATTGGGACAGGACAATTTTAACTGACAAGACCGTACATCATAACAGACCTGATATAACACTTCATGACAAACGAAATAGAACAGTTTACCTCATAGACATCGCCTTACCCAATTCACACAACATCACTTCCACACATACTAATAAATTGACTAAATACACAGACCTGACAATCGAATTAAAATCACAATGGAAAGTTAACACAGTCAAAACCATACCCATCATCATCTCCAGTACTGGCATCATCCCTAAAACACTCCACACTAGCCTTAAAACACTCGACATTCACCCACTCACATACATAACCCTGCAAAAAGCAGTCATTCTAAATACGTGTCGGATTGTTAGGAAATTTTTATCAATAAATTAATTTTACAGCTTATCTAAGGTTGCTTGGCCACAAGCCCGCAACATTAGTAGCATACCCGTAAAGGAGAATCTAAGAGATATAAAAACCAAAATAATAATAATAATAGTTCCTATCGATTAATTAATTGTATAGCGTACCTGAAGTTGCTTGTCCACAAGTCCGCAACTTCGGTAAATAAATAAAGAAGAAAAGAAAATTTAAAAAACAAATAATAATAATAACATTATTACGATCTAGATCAGGAGTTCAACTTCTTTGGTTTGGCCCCCTTTCGACCATAAAAAAAATTTCGCGCCCATGGGGGGCGCGAATTTTTTTTAATATTATATTAAAATATCTCCTCTTTTTTAATATTATATTAAAATATCTCCTCTTTTTTAATATTATATTAAAATATTGATTTCTTATGTTTACGCGAATATTGTTCATTGTTTTAAACACTTACGAAGTTTGTTATATTAAAATATTCAATTAAATATATTTTAATATAATTTTTAATTTACTGCCAAAATGCTCGGTTCGTTGACGTCTACTGACATCAACAAAGTTGACGTCATACAGTAGACGTCATCGAGCCGAGCGTTTTGGCGGTAAATTCAAAAGCATTAAAAATGAATTCGACTTTAATTGGTATAACAGAGAAAAAATACATTATATTATTATTTTTTTTCTCATAAATCGCTCGTCCCAATCTTTATATATAAGCAGTTTTTAAAAAATTTCAAAATACCTGATTGAAAAGTATTAAATAACAAAATGCATTTTTATATTATATATCTAACTAGCTGTTGCCCGCGGCTTTTGCCCGCGTACATAGAGTATCCCAGAGGAATACTGTACTTTTCAGGAACTAAAAAGTATCATGTTTTAATCCAGAGCTTAAACTACTACCATACCAAATTTCATCAAAATCCGTTCGGTAGTTTTCTATTTAGTTTTTTCTATTTATTGGTCGTATCAAGTAATCTAGAATGCATTCTCTTAGCGGTCGCAGGTTTTTATACTTAACTATACAACTGGCCCGCGCCCCCCTTTAAAGGTCTCTATGCGCCGCACAGTTTGAAAACCCCTGATTTAGATTCCAGGCACCGATTTAAGATTCAGGGGCTAGTGTAATTAAAAATCTCTAGGCTTTATTTAGAGATTAGAGATGAATGCTCTCTCACCTGGAGCATTACTCAGTGTAGGAGGATAACCGAGCATAACAATGTGCACCTTGTAATTGTAATACATTACACGTTAATGCTCCAGGTGAGGGAGCACCTTTAGATGCATAATATAAATATGAACTATGGTCTATCAAGGACAATGATTAAAAATTTATTTTGTAAAGCATGGTAGGTACATATTTACAAAATTTATATGTACAATAATACATTTGTATGTAATATGTATGTTAGTAATATATAAATTATATAAGTTTTGAAATGTTGTAACTTAAGTGTTGTATGCATTAAAAATCATAAATGTAAGAAGTCGGTCATAAAATATCCGGACTTACGTTGTATACAATGTCCAAAATTAAATTAGCAAAATTCCATTTACTAGGTTGACGTAGATTCGTGCGTAATTATATAATATATTTATGGATAGGTATGCAGTAACTATGCGTACAAACTAGATAACGTAATATTGCAACTCGTGTTTTAAAATTATGATTCTATTTTTAAATGAGTAGAGCTATGTGCTGGCCATGCCTCTATATTTTATTTAAACACGAATAGCCTGTTACTATTTTATGTGGCTATTTTGATTTATCAAGTACGTTCACACGGGGCTCGGGTTTTTAAACATTGAAGAACCACATCTTTTGGAAACTTGCGTGTATGGGAAGACCAACAATCTTCTAAGACATACTGTGACGTAACGAAAAGAAATTAAGGTTAGTCGGTGGTCGGTGCCCATATTTATATCGCCAAGTAGGTATATTTCAGTATATCTGTACTATGTAAGTACTCTAGCACAAGCCTCTAAAGACACATTGAATACGTCCATTACGTAGCTCGTTAGTGGTTTTTTCGTCGGCCAAGTGTTTTTTGGACTAATTACCGGCCTAACTGCCTTTCAGATTGGGTCGGCACGTGCACGCGTTAGGGATCTCTTTTTGATGTGGAACATAACACTTACTAAATATGCACTATATTATGGTTTCTTATACCATTCGAGGCCCGTGTCAAATTCATCGGTTGCGCCCCCACCCCAATATTAAGAGTCTGAAATTATTAGTTGAAATTATTATTAGTTACCTTTCTTTCTATTTTTTTTTTCTGTAAATGCATTGAAATTTAATACATTTTTTACTTGTGTATGCAAGTAAGTAGGTAACTTAAAAAAATTAAATAGAAAAGGATTTTTTTATTAAATGTGTTATAATAAAATATATTGGGAGTTGGTATTCTCCTCTGACGGGGCCATCCACTGATCATAATCCTGTTTCGCCTCGCGCGGCGTCACATTCACACACGCGTCTATCGCGTGTGAGCAGGGCTGTAGCTAGAGTCGAATTTGAGGTAGGGCAACAGGTAGGGCGGAAGTAAAAATATATCATACTTGATATGCCCTCGAAGCACAGGTTCTTAAATCACCATGTAATAAGGCTCAGAAATCAATGACCTAGATGTACAATTCCCCGATCTTACATTTTTTAGGCGGGGTAAAGACTGAAAAATGTCACCCTCGCTCACATAAATAGTAACTATAACTGAACTTGCCTACGGAGCTGCTATTCGGAGACAAATTATTTCTGTAAGAGAACATGAGCCTGGATAAATTACTATTAAATCCTCAATGATGAAAAACAAGCAAACAAGATGGCTGAATTTCCAGATTTTTATGTAGAGATACACGTCTTTAGTGAGAGTAAGGTAATAATTAATTGTTGGGTGGGGTGATACGACTGAAAATACCATTTAGATATAAATTCTAAATGGTATTTTCGGTCGTATCTATTCGTCGTGTCGGTCGTATTTATGTTAACTTACTACAATGATAATTATTATCATAATAATAAAAAATATTTAAAACAGCTGAATTTTATAACACGCTATGCTCACGCTATGCTAACGCTATGTTATTAAAAATATGCGAAAAACTTCGTTCAGACCAAGTTCTGATCTACTAATTTTGTTTGTTTTAAAGGCCTGAAATACCATACCAGCCTGCTATTCACTCGTGACCAGTCGGTGAAAAGTCAGAGCAATAAAAACAGAACACTGCGCTAAAACAATAGAATTGAAAATTAAAGTTTCCAGTGTCGAGCTGTCATAATATATGATAATGACATTTGACTCGGCACTCATGTGTTCGATTCTTAACTCTTTTGTATTAGCGCAGAGTTCAATTCAATGTTCAGAAATTTCTACGGCCTTCCGGATTCCGGAGCATATAGTCCCAGCCTTAGTATTAGTTTTTGGTATTTTTAAGGTTGTGATTTTACATTATGATTTCAAGTGTTAACATTGTGATTTCAAGGTAGGGCATTGCCCCACAACGCCCCCCCCCCCTAGCTACGGCCCTGCATGTGGGCGAGTGAGACAGCGCTCGGACCGAAGAAGGATTTTGATCACAAATAGTTACGAAAATTGGGCTTCTAGTGTCCATGATAGTTGTTTTCTATTAGGTAAATCGCAAATTAGTATTAGGTATCTGCAAAAACCTAGCAGAAGCAACCTAGCGACAGTATTGCCTCTACCGAACAATCGAGGAAATAAAAAATATATACTAATCGCTATTTTTACTTAATACGGCGGCGGTGTGCTCCTTTGCCCCCTATGTATAAAAATTAACTGACAAATATATTATTAATTAAAAATAAATTAATAAACTACATTGACGCAGCGACACGTTATTTTAAACGGCTTCAAGGCGTCAGAGGCATCATAACACGACATAGTTCTTGAAGTGCTTTAAAGTGTGTATAATATTTTTCGATTCGAACCAGTAGTTCCTGTGATTAGCACGTTCAAACAAACAAACAATTCTTCAGCTTTATAATATTAGTATAGATAAAGACGAAATATTTGTTTGTTTGGATTAAGTAGGCTCCGAAATCAGGACAGATTCTGATGAAAGTTGGCATAGACATACCTCTACATATGTAGAGTAGTCAACGGGCAAGTACATAGGATCGCGGCAAAAGGTACGGTTCCCACTAGATTTCTTTTTACACGCATGAAGTCCCGTACAACATCTAGTCATTAATAATAATTCGCCAAAGAAAATACTTCGTCACGCATCTCATTTGCAAAGGGCTTTGAAAATGAAGTAATTTCTAGAAACTGTAGAAGTGAGACGACGAATCGTGAATCGTGATGTAGTTCGAACTGGGTCGGGCTTTGTTTGGCTCCGCGGGGAGCTAACAGCTCATTAGTAGCTTATGTTAATAACCTGGGCTAGAAACTTGGGTTTAGTAAATTTTATCAGAATTTTAGGACTAAAAGTAAGTACCCGGGTAACCGAGCTTTATTTTATTTAGCTCTAGTAGATTAAAAAAATAATTACAAAAATATTTTACCGGGGTTCGAACACACCACGTTCCAAATTTTTGTGCAAAGCAAAAATTATACATACGCATACCAAACTGCCAATCGGACTCATATAATAAAGTTGAAATTATTGATATATTGTTGCACGACGAAAGAAAAAAACATATATAGCTTAAAAATGCGCTGTTTCGCAGGGATAAGACCTACCTAGATCGAATTTTCTCCCCCAAAACTTCCTGTATACAAAATTTCATGGAAATACTTGCTGCCGTTTCTGAGTGTATTTTTTATATTTTAGTGTAAAATGTGACATTATTATAATAATCTGAGCCTTTAGCCAAGTCTCAAACTTTGTCGTCGTAATTAACGATGACAACGTAATGAAATATTTTTGAAAACCATTCGGGCACTTGCAATATTAGCTGCCCGTACCGCGACCGTGGCTGAGTAGGTAAACCTCATCAGTTGTATTCGAGGAGGTGCTAGTTCGATCCCAAGTTGTAGCGTGTGCCAATGAGATTTTCTTATGTATCAAACGGCGAAGGAGACCCGCGTATCTGCGACTATCCTATTTCTTACTAATATTATAAATGTGAATGTCATGGGATACTCATCCCAACTTACCTGTCCGGTAGTTGTGGTATAGTATACGGATATGCGACCCCGGCTTCCCTAGCTATTACTGTCCTGTCCTATTTCCCACTCTAACTTACCAATCTTTTTTCCACACCACCTATCATTCCCTTTCCCTATCCTACCCTCTCCACCAATCCGTGGAAACGCAATGGATAATCATAAAAATAATTTAATTATCCAAAATGGCGGCGATGTGGTTCACTACCCATCACGTCTCGTTTCTCGCGGAGGTGAAAAGCGGACCATGAAGAGCCGCTTCGCTACGATGAATGTAAGAAGAGGAATGGATGGTAAGAATGAAAGTGAACGAAGCGAAACGAGTATGTAAGGATCGTAGCAAGTGGCAAAAAGTGGTCTCTCTCTTTACGGGAAAAAGGCGTGATTATATGTATGTATGTATGTATTATAAATGTGAAAGTTTGTGAGGATTTATGGATGGATGGATGTTTGTTCTTCTTTCACGCAAAAACTACTGAACGGATTTTGATGAAATTTTGTATAGTAGAACCTAGTTTAGGCTCTGGATTAAAACATAGTCTACTTTTTATCCCGGAAAAGTACAGTGTTTCCGCGGGATACTCGATAGTATATTTACGCGGACGGAGCCGCGGGAACCAGCTAGTCTATACTAATAATCTACACTAATATTATAAAGAGGAAAACTTTGTTTGTATGTTTGTTTGTTTGTTTGTTTGTTTGTTTGTTTGTTTGTAATGAATAGGCTCAAAAAGTACTGGACCGATTTCAAAAATTCTTTCACCATTCGAAAGCTACATTATCCACGAGTAACATAGGCTAAATTTTATTTTGGAAAAAAATAGGGTTCCGTAAGATATTTGGGTTTTTCGGACACAAGGTGTAAAAAATCAACCAGAAAAGTTACTTATTTTGCGTACGCTGCCTAAACTATAAAAGATAGAACCATAAAATGTTCTAATTAATTGTAGATCTTATAAATATCTACAAAAAAGTCCGCGACACACTATACCTATCTATGTCGAGTGAGGCATAACAACCATTTTTTTATTTAGAAATCTTGAATTTTTTTTGGACTACATTTAAACGCGTTTATTTTACTCACGTTATTAATCCTTATCAAAATAAATTATTTCATCACTAAGTACAGTTTATGTAGATAATAATATTTGGTCTTTGAATGATTAAAATTGGACGTTTGGTTTTGAAGTTATGGCGAAATTAAAATATTACGACTTCTGCTGCACGGCCCGTTGCGAAGTGGGCGTCACCAAGGCGGGGTGCGCGTGCGGGTTAATGTTTAGTTTAGTTTAGTTAAATAGTTTAGTTATTTTATAAACATCAAATTGATAATATCTTAAAATATAATACATTATAATATCTATACATCTATACAGTTAAATACAATTTAAGTGTCTGTTTGTAACTTCAAATTAACAGCTTTTTACATAATGAATCTGAAAGTATTTTCGGTACTTACAATAAAATACATTTTTTTTTAATTTTTGTCTGTCCGTCTGTCTGTCTGTAAGTCGGTCTGTCTGTCTGTTTGTTTCGACTAATCTCTGAAACGGCTGGACCGATTTTCACGGGACTTTCACTAGCAGATAGCTGATGTTATAGGGTACATAGGCTACTTTTATTTTAGGGTTCCGTTTAAAAAAATAGGATTCCGCTTTCGTTAGTCATAAATAAAGTCGCGGGTAAATTTCAGCGATATCCCAAAGTATTGTTCCACGCGGATGAAGTCGCGGGCAAAAGCTAGTAATATTATAAAGAGGAAAACTTTGTTTGTATGTATGTTTGTTTGTTTGTTTGTTTGTTTGTAATGAATAGGCTCAAAAAGTACTGGACCGATTTCAAAAATTCTTTCACCATTCGAAAGCTTCATTATCCACGAGTAACATAGGCTAAATTTTATTTTGGAAAAAAATAGGGTTCCGTAAGATATTTGGGTTTTTCGGACACAAGGTGTAAAAAATCAACCAGAAAAGTTACTTATTTTGCGTACGCTGCCTAAACTATAAAAGATAGAACCATAAAATGTTCTAATTAATTATAGATCTTATAAATATCTACAAAAAAGTCCGCGACACACTATACCTATCTATGTCGAGTGAGGCACAACAACCATTTTTTTATTTAGAAATCTTGAATTTTTTTTGGACTACATTTAAACGCGTTTATTTTACTCATGCTATTAATCCTTATCAAAATAAATTATTTCATCACTAAGTACCGTTTATGTAGATAATATTTGGTCTTTTAATGATTAAAATTGGATGTTTGGTTTTGAAGTTATGGCGAAATTAAAATATTACGATTTCTGCTGCACGGCCCGTTGCGAAGTGGGCGTCACGTCGTCGCCAAGGCGTGCGAGTTTAGATGAGTTAGATCTATGAGTAATTTTTTTGTTTTGTGTTCGTTGTAACTATGATGGATAGATACTTGAGTAACTATTTATTTAGTGATTGTTGTATTGTTAGTTCTGAAAAGTGTAGGTATTTCATACGATAAAAGTATACCCACTTACTTATTTCATTAAGTATTAGTAGGTACCTATATTAATTTGTTTCTGTTTGTTTTGACTAAATTTCACCCGTTTTGTTAGATGTTTAAAGACATTCTGTTATCTGTAGTATTAGTATCAGTATTGTACCCGTGCGAAGCCGGGGCGGGTCGCTAGTTGATAATAAAAAGGTCCACAAGTCTGCCAATCCGCAGTAGACTGGTGTGATGGATCATCAAAATATTATGTGTCATCTTACGACTATTACAACCGGAAAGTTTGTGGAAATGGATAGATGTATGGACTATGGATGGATGGATGGATGGATGGATGGATGTTTGTTGAAATTTGTATGGTAGTAGTTTAGATTCTGGATTAAGTAACATTAATTAACTACTATTAATATAATTAATTAATTAACATAGGTTACATTTTATCCCAAAAATGTTCCCATGGAATACTGCATTTACGCGGGTAGTGCCGCGGGTAAAAGCTAGTAATAATATATTTTCAGAATAGACGTTTGTGAAGCACAAAAGAGCTGCACTAGGCACTAGCTATTTGGTTCCAGTATAATGGATGCGGCTAACTTGTTCGGTAAACGACAGTTAGCGAGTTGTTCCCTTGTTAGACTAGTTGAGTCTTGACTCCTTATAAAACAGCATCTCTATATGCCAATATTTTTATTTTGTAGCATTTTTAAGGTTCCATAGTTCAGGTCTCGGAACCCTTACGGTTTCGTCGTGTCCGTCCGTCCGTCTTCGGCTAACGGTCAATGGTTAGTACTAGAAAGATGAATCTTTGCATGGATATGTGTATTTACCACGTCGACAAAGTGCTTAAATAAAATCAAGAAACATATTTTTTGGGGTAACTCCCCTACACGTAAAGTGGATAAGATCAGGCGCCAAGGCTCTGCCGCGGTCTATGCCTGAGTGGTCTCCCTTTAAACACTCAATATGGGCATTGCATAGCCATAACCAGCTGTGCTAAAACTTAAACTCATTTTATGTTATATTTTATAAAAATAAATAAAAATAAAATAAATAAATAAATACCGTTTATTTCAGGCTGCATAGGCCCATATTATAAATACCTTAAAGACTAACATACATATAACTATAATATAATATAAACTAACACTAACACTAAACACGTATTGTCTGCGACGGGGGGCGCAAATTGTTCGGGAGTCGTCCTCTAAATCTTCTGTAGACGACTCCAATCGGCCAGAACTCCTCCTTCTCGAAAGTCGGTAAATGATGGGTTGGAACTCTCACCACAAAGGAACTAAAATTCACTTTATGATGAGATTCCAACCGCTCGACCCTCAAGGCCAAGTTAGTTCTGCTTCTTATGTAGTCCACGACCTGCTTGACCGTCGTAGACCAATGAAGCCGGGACACGTACAGCGGTGTTGCGGGAGTCTCACACCGCAACAGCTGCTTGGGTCCTCCGGGTGCGGTGCCGCGATGGTTGCGGACGACGGGTTTCTTCTTCTTCCTCTCGACCTTGATGAACCCGTCATCATCGCACGTTCGGTCCTTTTTTGAAAGAGGACGTTCTGCAGGGGCCTCCTTCTTCCCTTTGTTTTTCGAACGCGGGGAGGTGGCGGGGGGAAGCAAGCGGCGACATTTGCGTAACTCGGCACCGGCTCCTGCGCGGGCGGGGAGCGGGCAGCAGGGGCGGCGACGATGTTCGTTGACCCGTCGGATAATGCTGACGGGCTAAACGTGACCGCCTGCGCGCCTCGACGACGAGTAACGTTTGCTGCATCAGTTATGTTGTAGGTAGTGAATAAGCGTTTAAATCTCCATGTTGTTTGTTTGATGTCCTCTTGGCTGTGTTATGTCCCTGATGTTGTGTTTAATAAATATATTTTTATTTTATTTATTTATTATTTTTGTTTTCACATTTTCATGGTGGTCATGCTATATTATTAACTACGTTTTTTGTTATATAGACATGGGGACTAGTGGACAATACAAAATGGTCAATGCAATAAACTTAGGCCTTTTCATCTGTTAATGGATGATTTATACAGTATTCTCCGAGCGAAGAAACCACTCTTAAATGTTGTAGTGCCTGGGACAGATGGTTTTTAAATGTCGTATGGTTGCCCAAACACATACGGCACACAACACAGTCGGCCTAGTCCAGAGGAATAAATAAATAAATAACTTTTATTTCAGGCTGCATAGGCCCATATTATAAATACCTTACAGACTAACATACATATTATATACTTAAAAACTACACTTTCACACGTGATGACGGCGACGTGATGCGCGCTTCGTTCCGGAGTCTCCCCCGGAATAACTGGTCAACTATGTGCGGGTTTCCTCACGATGTTTTCCGTCACCGTTAGAGCGTCCGTATATTGTACATGAGATCAGAATAAAAAAAAAAAAAAATTAAAAATCCCCCGACACAAAAAATAAACTCTAAAAACTAATAAATAATATGTTAAACATATTATAATTATTATCGTCACATATAATATTATGTAAGATGAAATATTTTTATTTTCCAATCGTCGCCTCGTCGGGGGACCGCTAAAGTTTATAAAGTATTTTTCCGACAACAGCTAATTAATTATTACGAATTACATTTAGGTACGAGACTACATTTTTTTCGGAGTAAATTCTTTTGTTGCAATCTGCGACTACACCTGTTTTTCTCACATAGCGGTCCCCCGACGAGACGACGATTGGAAAATAAAAATATTTCAACTTACATAATATTATATGTGACGATAATAATTATAATATGTTTAAAATATTATTTATTAGTTTTTGGAGTTTATTTTTTGTGTCGGGGGATTTTTAAAATTTTTAATTTTACTTTTATTTTGTCCTTTTTAAAGTAGGTATAAATAATGATTACCTTACCATATACATACTTTCAATATCATTGAAGTAACACGGTACCAAATTTCGAATCGATAGGACATATGGAAGATAGTCAGATCCTCTCATCAACTATTAAAGAACTGATAATCTTCAAACGGCTGATTAAGTCATGGTTGCCTTACCATGTTCTTTAAATATCGTTGAAGTAACACGGTACCAAATTTCGAATCGATCGGACATAAGAAGGTCAGTCAGATCCTCTCATCAACTAAAAAGAGCTGATGATCTTCAAACGGCTGATCTTCCCACCAATTGTCTCATCAAACGAAGCTAAGAACACTCCATTAAGTCATTAATATTCTCTTTCAGTGTGCTTTCATTTGAGACCCCACTCGAGTATATTTGCAGACATTCAGTTATTCTTCCCCACTTTCACCCCCACAACTTTTAAACGGCTCAGCCGATTTTCATCAAACATGTATAAGAACACTCGCAGATAAGTCACCTTTGATACAAAAAAAAAAACTAAATTGAAATCGCTTCATCCGTTCAGGAGTTATGATGCCACAGACAGACAGACAGACAGACAGACAGACACGTCAAACTTATAACACCTCTCTTTTTGCGTCGGGGGTTAAAAGTCTCATTGGTACACGCCACAACCTGGGATTCGAACCTGCATTCTCTCGAGTGCGGACCAAACGGTCTACCCACTAGGCCACGGAGCTCTATATTATGCAATAAGTGTTAACATAATCCAGTATCAAACTATCAATTCGAAGCGCGGTAATAGTGTTTAATCGGGTATAGCGAGTAACGGTCGCGGAAAGCGGGTAGCGGGTAGTGATACATTCTATAGTGGGAACACTAACGACTTGTAACACAATTCCACACATTAGGGTGCACACAACACACTACAGTTTGCTTTTGTTTGTTTGAGCTAATGACTGCGATTCACATGCGAGTTAGTTTAGCGCTTTCATAAACATGCTAGTTAGAACTTGCGAGTTGCGACTTGCGAATCACAGATATGCTAGTACCTACCTTTGGTAATACCTACCACATTTTTGTTATCAAAAATCTAGTGATAAATCCGTAAAGTTAGTTTTTGCGAAAACATACGAAATCAATATAATTGCAGTAAAAAAAAATAGTTAAGACAGAACAACTTGTATCGGGACAGCTAGTAACGGAATAAAAATCTTTATTAATGGAAATCTAGTGGTTGAACACGGGTTTAACCCCTAGATTTTCAACCCTCGTCCTACGTAACGTCGATATAAGGACGAGTTTTGAAAATTTAGGGGTCAAACGCGGAATAAATCAAATTGACAGGCTATTGATGGTGTTCATCCTAATAACTGGTAAAGAACAAAGTTTGTTCGCGGAATTGTTGGAAGGTTTAGCTCGGGGTAAGATGGGCAACAAAGGCATCGTTAAAGAATTTCCAACTTCAATCTATCCAGCAGTTGATTTTGAAAGCGGCGGTGAAAGTTGATGCAGATTTTAAAATATAAAGTATGTCAGCATCTATGCTAGAGAGCTAAGAAAATTAAAACCAGACATTTGATCACAGGATCTTGTAACCTGTATATTACATATATTTTCTTTCGTCGACACAGTTACTTAAAGATAAAACTATTCTGTCATTGGAGTTCCTACTTATTGATTTTTTATTATTGTTATTTTATTTCACTTGGAAAAGTTCGGGCTACATACAAGAACAATTAGAATTGATCAAACAAGAAGGTCAATTAAAAGTTTAAGGAGGTGTCAAGATCACTATATGTGATTTTGTCTTTGATAGTGTAAATTTTCATGGATCCCATCATCAGGATTCAGGTTATTATGGTGTCTAAAGGACCAATTTAGGATAAATTGAACCAACCAACTAAACCAATTTAGAGCAAAAAAATAATTTTGAAAATCGGTCCACAGACGACGGAGTAATTGTTGAACATACAAAAATATATTTAAATATATATACAGCCGAATGTATAACCGACGTCTTTTTTGGAAGTCGGTTATAAACTTTTTAATTATGAACAATTTTTTCATTCTTCCTAAACTGTACAGGGTGAGTACCTAATTTTTCCAATATCGTTGTTTGTTGTATTGACCGTTGTATCGTTTGCAATATCGTTGTACGTACAGGAAATAAAAATATATGTTTAGTATATGAAATTGATCTCGGAGGATAAAGGGGCGTTAGTTTAATACATACATACATATAATCACGCCTCTTTCCCGTAGGGATAGGCAGAGACCGCCTTTTCCCGTAGGGGTAGGCAGAGCCCACTTCTTTCCACTTACTACGATCCTTACATACTTGTTTCGCTTCTTCCACTTTTATATTTGCCATCCATTCCTCCTCTTACATTCAACGTAGCGAAGCGGCTCTCCATGGGCCACTTTTCGCCTCCGCGAGATCGAGACGTGATGGGTGGCGAACCACATCGCCGCCATTTTGGATAATTTAATTGTTTTTATAATTATCCATTGCGTTCCCACAGATTTGCGGAGAGGATATGAAAAGGAAAAGGGATGGATAGGTGGTGTGGAAAGGAAGATTCGTAAGTTAGAGTGGGAAATAGGAAATGTAGGATATTACCGCCCAGGAGGGCAAGGGATAGGACAGTAATAGCTAGGGAAGCCGGGGTCGCGTACCCGTATACTATACCACAACTACCGGATAGGTAAGTTGGGATGAGTATCCCATGACATAGTTTAATGAGAATAATTATGAACAGCGGACACTTTTATTTTCACTGTTAATATGTGAGATTTCTGTTTCAAATATTTTTTTGCCACGTCTCTTCGTTTCCAAGTCTACTTTCTTAACAGAGGTTGCGCGCACCGCCTCCCACAAAGTTTGTCAGCTCCACAAGACACTTCCGATATTATTTACAAGTCCTTTGTCACACAATATTAAATTTTGATAGCTTTGATGTTGTTCAATCCCGAACTAATTTGATATCGGCGATATTGGAAAGGATTACAGACGAAGAATGAAATGCGAAAAAAAAAAACGCTTTCATTTTGTTATTTTGTTGTTTTGTCATACAAAAAAATTACATGTTGAAGAAAATGGAAATTTTGTTCTACCGCTTGTCGCTTATATAAAACTAGCCTTTGTCCGCGACTTCGTCCGCGTTGAGTTCGGTTTCCTTACAAAATTTTAACCCCTTTATCACCTTCTTAGGGGGCGAATTTTCAAAAATCATTTCTTAGCGGATGCCTACGTCATTACAACATCTGTATGCCAAATTTCAGCAAAATCCGTCCAATATTTTCGGCTGTGCGTTGATAGATGAGTCAGTCAGGTTTGCCTTTTATATATTTAGATCGCACAACTGTGTAAGTCTCATATAAATAGGGTTGTCAGGCGTCCGGATAAAGCCGGACGTAATTAGGCTTTTTGTTCGGCCAAAATAGACAGTGTCCGGCTTGTCCGGATTTTATTAGGCTTTTTACATTTCGCAAACGATCCCAACGAACAGGCATTCGATTTTTTTATGTAAAATTTTTGTGGTGAAAATCCAAAAGGCTACTAGTTTCTAAAATGGATTTAGAAACTAGTTTACCGCCGTATTTATTACTGTTTAGACAAAATACTCAAGAATGTAGGATGTCCGGCTTTTTATCCAAATGTCCGGCCAAACTAGGTGGCCTGTCCGGCTATTAGGTTTGGTGACCTGGCAACCCTACATATACAAGACACCAAAATATATAATGTCTCCGAAAATTACGGATACCTACTTCGGGCACACGTTTAGGCAGAAAAACAATTGTCATATTCAAAGCAAAAATCATCTCATGACTTTCCGTAAAACACAAACTGGCCCATATAAAGAAACATTTTTTTTTCTAGTATAACAATTATTTTTCTGCTTTGAAAAAAGTGTAGTGAATAACTACACAAAATTACACTTTTTAACCGACTTCCAAAAAAGGAGGCGGTTATACGTTCGGCTGTATATATTTTTTTTTTTTTTTTTTTTGTATGTTCGCGGATAACTCCGCCGTCTGTTGGCCGATTTTCAAAATTCTTTTTTTGATGTAAAAGGTATAATCCGAAGTTGGTCCCATTTTTAGAAAATTGGTGACCTGATGATGGGATCCATGAGGAAACGAGGGAACTCCTCAAAATTTATATGGACACATATGGTGATTTCGACTTTTTCTGAAGTAGTCCAAGCATATGCTACCAAAAAGTAAGATTTTGCTCCAAGGTATACCCTGGATCCAAATGTACAGAACAGAACTCTTGACTCCTTATAGATACATGTTTGGGGATTTTGGCGTTGTTTAAAGAACTGCAAGCATATGCTACTTTGTCAATTAGAGTAATCATCATCATCACCACCACTATCACAGCATACAACATCACATTATGATGATAAAGAAGGTACTTCTCATAGTATTTTACACTAACACGGAGATCTTCCGTTATCTTTGAACATTACTCTGCCGTTTATGGACCTATTTACAAAATTCTTTTGTTGTTGTAAAGGGTTTAATTCGAAATTGGTCCTTTAGTCACTAAAGTGGAAACATGATGATGCGATCCATGAGGAATCGAGGGAACTCCTCGAAATTTATATCGACACATAGTGATTTTGACTTTTACTGAAGTAACACAAGCATATGCTACCAAAGAATAAGATGCTGTACCAAGGTGTACCCTAGATCCAAAAGCACTGAACAGAACTCCTCAGTCTTTAAAGATATGCGTTAGGAAATTTCGGAATTGTTTAAAGAACTGCAAGCATATGCCACTTTATAACTTACAGTAATCATCATCATCATTTTAATAACAATACCTAATGGAAGCTTGGCGCGTATTCAGTTATACATTCGATCGTTTATTTTAGACATTTTTAAGACGTATTAATAATAACTTAACAAGATATATCACTAAAAAGGGTGAAATTATTATTTTTAAACAAAAAATTAAACCGACTTCCTAAGTAAAAATACACAAAAAAGTATGAAATAAAACTTATTTTATAAATAATTCCCCTTTTAAATTTGTCTATTTCTCTACTTAATCTTCTTAATTTTGAAGTCGGTACCAGCAAATATGAACGTGAGTAATTCTATAAAATATTGTAGGATATCGTTTGGGCTGGTAGCGACTTCAAAATTAAGAAGATTGAGTAGAGAAATAGACAAATTTAAAAGGGGAATTATTTATAAAATAAGTTTTATTTCATACTTTTTTGTGTATTTTTACTTAGGAAGTCGGTTTATTTCATATGACATCAGTCATACACGCACGTCATAAGCTATGCAGCGAGCTGCCACTTTCCATTCGAACTCTTATAATGGAATGTGTATCTTGTTCTGTGATGAATAAAGTTTAATTATGAATAGCTATCCTAAAAGTGTATGTGGGCTACATGCCTATGGGCCATGTGGGTAAGTCGCGTATCGTTTCTTACCATAACGAGTTCCTGATTCTACCTTATCCAAAAATCTTTTATTCATAATCATAAGTACTTGATCGAAAGGAAAAAGCAGAGTACGTTTATTAAAATAAAATAAACATAAAACAATTGTGATTTTATTTAATTACAGGAATTAATTACTCGTAAATTGTAATTAAATAAAATAACAATTGGTTTTTTGGCAAGTTCGTAAAGTAATTATCTGGAGGCGACGACGTGAATTTAATGATACAGTAATATTATGATTGGGGTTACGTTTTTAATTGTTTAATTTAAAATTTAATGAATAAGTAACTAGCTGATGCCCGCAGCTCATCCCCGCGTAACCCACGCGTAATCCAGTAACCCACGGGAACCATATATGTCCCGCGATAAAAAGTAGCCTATGTCCTTCCCCATGGTCTACTTTATATTTGTGCCAAATTTCATGATGATCGATTTAGTAATTTTTACGTGAAACTGTAAATAAAGTATTCCAGGGAGACCGCACATTTTCCCGCGATAAAAATCTGTAAAAGTTTAATAAGATAAATATTATTATCTTATTCATTTAAACGTATTTAAATATTGGAATTAAGTAAAATATAATACGAGATAATTTTGTACAATATACGGTATGATTTTGCTGTTATAAATTATAATATGGCTATGAAGTAAATTATATTGCTTGAAATAATCTCTAATGCAAAACTAAAACTTAAGGCTGGAAACTACGAGTAACAACTCCTCGAGTTCTTTTTTGACATAAGCAATATTTAAGCTCTTATTCGTCATCATAATTATCAATCAATCAATCAATCAATCAATCAATATCTTTATTCTCATAGAACATATTATTATAGGTATATTATTATTATTATTATATATTATTATAATATGTAAAACATATAATATAGTACGTTTTGCAGTGTTTTTCTTGGCATACACATATTACAAGCTACTAGTAGTATAGGTACGTTACATTTTAAAATATTATAGGTATTATTTTAACATTCTTATTTTCCATTTAATTGTTTTCATTACATAACACATAACATTTATTATTGAAGACACTATATAAAAATTTAAAGGAACACTAAAGGACAATACTTTTTATTAAGCTTTTTATACTATTTCATTTAAATATTCTATAATTGCACTAAAAAAATCCATTATGAATCCTTTTAATTTTATTTTCTAGTTATTTAAATCGTCACTTTTCATAATGTCATTCGGTAATCTATGTATGCACTTTCTTATGCTCTCTCTTTGTCATCAATATTGTTACGTGTTGGGGTTCAAGGATTTGGAGAGAAAAGACCTGCTGACTCTTTTGAAGACTTTATTTACTAGCACATACACACTATTAAAGCACTAGGTCCAACACTAAACACTAAGTCCAAACACTAAGCACTAACGGTGTCCTTAAGTCGTAGCCAAGTCGTAGTTTTCTCTCACGGTATCATCACATCACTATTATTCACATCGATATCGCCTGTATCGCCTCGATGGAAGCTCAAAGTGAACTCCTGATCACTAGTTTTCACTGGTATCGCCCGTATCGCTTCGGATGAAGCTCAAACTGAACTGACTCGTTCGCATCTCTGTGGCGTATTTATATGGGCCGAATCGAGTTCCAGACCGTTCCAGAAATATTCGCTAGCCGCGTGAACTGGTTGAATTGTTCCGGAATATTCGCACAGTAGCGCCATCTAGTATTGAGTAGACGTGAAAACGTTGTCCCTGTTCGCACCAAGTGGTTTCATTGGTTGACGCTAGATGGCGCTAGTCTTATTGTTCGTAACACTACTCCCCTCTTAGAGATGCTCGTCCCGAGCATCGTTGTTACTGCCATGGTACCGCGCCAGACGGTCTATGTGTACCACTTTGAATGCCCCTCTTGGTTGCTTTTGGATCCTATAAGTCACATCATTTATTCGGGTAAGCACTTTGTATGGTCCGTCCCACTTGGTCTGCAACTTTGGAGATTTCCCTTTCCGGCGAGTTGGGTTATGCAGCCACACCAGTGACCCTTCCTCGAAGCCGCTCGTGTTCGATTTCCGGTCGTACCTGGTTTTCATGTTCTTACTTGACTGTAACCCATTTTCCCGAACCAAGGCGTGTATATAGCGCATTTTTTCCCTTAAATCGCAGATATAGTCTTGTACGGTCTCTGGTCCCTCCGGTGACCCTCCTGTCAATAGGTCTACTGGTATTCGTAGTTCTCTACCGTAGTTGACATACGCCGGGGTAGCTTTTATGCTCTCATGCTCGGCGGTTCGGTATGACAGAAGGAAGAGTGGTATATACTTGTCCCAATCCTTTTGTTTGTCGTCTACCAATTTCGCCAAATGCCTCTCAAGGGTCTGGTTAAATCTTTCTACCATTCCATCAGACTGTGGATGGTACGCGGTGGTCCTCGTCTTATGCATGCCCAAAATTCTGCACACTTCCTGGAACACCTGCGATTCGAAGTTCCTGCCTTGATCAGAATGGATTTCTAGAGGCACACCAAAGCGACATATCACTTCTTCGACTAACTTAGAAGCGACTGTTGTAGCTTCTTGGTTTGGTATGGCGAACACCTCGGGCCATTTGGTGAAGTAGTCCATGACGACCATAAAATACTTGTTTCCCGATTCCGTTACAGGAAATGGCCCAGCTACGTCAACTGCAATCCGTTCCCACGGTGCACCGACGTTATACAACCGCAGGTTCCCACGGCTCCTGGTCTGTGGTCCTTTTACAGCAGCGCAAGTAGTACATTTGCGGCACCAATCCTGTACATCATCTCGACAATGCAACCAGTAGAATCTTTCGCGCACTTTTGTTAACGTCCTCTTGACACCTAGATGACCTCCTGATACGCCATCATGTATTTCACGGAGAACATCTGGTACTCTCGTTCTTGGGACCATTATCTGAAGATGGAACTCTCTGCCGTTAGTCTTCTCCCATTTCCGGTAGAGTATTCCGTTTTGAAGTATCAGACTGTCCCATTGCGCCCAGTACGCCTTTGTAACAGCGCCAGTGGGTGCAACCTCACTCCAGATTGGTTTGACGTCACCCCGTTTCTTCCATGTAATGATGTGCCGAAGGTCGTCATCTCTTTCTTGGGCCTCCCTCATAGCATCATTCTCCCAGAGACCCAAAGGACTTATTCTCGTTAGCTTCAATGTAACTTCATTAGATTCCTGCTTAACACAATGTTTGCAGTCTTCCGAACACGGCCTTCGTGAAAGTGCGTCGGCATTCCCATGCGTCTTTCCGCTGCGGTGTTCCGTCTTGAAGTCATACTCCTGAAGCTGTTCAATCCATCGAGCTACTTGACCTTCTGGGTTCTTGAATTGCAGTAGCCACTTCAAGGCTGCGTGATCAGTTCGCAGCAAAAAATGTCTGCCGATGAGATATTTGTTGAAATGTTGTAGCGTCTTTACAACAGCCAAGAGTTCTCTTCTTGTCACGCAGTAGTTTCTCTCTGGCTTGGATAAAGATTTGCTGAAATATGCAATAACAACTTCTCTTTCACCCTGTTTTTGAGATAACACTCCTCCAATGGCCGTGTTGCTTGCATCCGTGTCGACTATAAACTGACCTTCAGTTTGTGGATACCCCAGGATTGGTGTTTCACACAGATGCTTCTTCAGTTTCTGAAAAGAATCTTCACAAGTCTCATCCCAACTAAATTGTCGTTTATCTTCTGTCAGCCGATGTAATGGCTTGGCTATTTCCGAGAATCCTTTAACAAAACGCCTGTAGTATGAGCATAGGCCGAGGAATGCTCGAACTTCGGTTTTGTCCTTAGGGGTACGCCATTTTTGAACTGCTTCCAGTTTCTCCGGGTCTGTCTGGATTCCATCACTGGAGATAACATGGCCGAGATAATTGACCTTACTCCTGAATAAACGACATTTCTTTGGGTTCAACTTTAATTTGGCTCCCTCTATTTTGGCGAAAACTCGCTCCAAGTTTCGTAAATGGTCCTCGAAGTCGCGGCCGACAATGATGACGTCATCTAAGTAGACCAAGCAGGCCTCTCCAACTAAGCCTGCCAGTACACACTCCATGAGTCGCTCAAATGTGGCAGGTGCGTTGCACAACAAAAAGGGCATAACGTTAAATTGCCATAAACCTTTACCGGTCGAGAAAGCTGTCTTTTCCTTGTCCTTTGGATGAATTTCCACCTGCCAGTATCCAGATTTCAGGTCTAGGGTCGAGAACCATTTCATGCCATTCAAGGTATCTAAAGTGTCGTCAATTCTAGGTAACGGGTAACTGTCTTTCTTAGTGACATCATTGAGACGCCTATAGTCCACGCAAAATCTCGTGCTACCATCTTTCTTCTTCACTAATACAACAGGTGAGCACCACGGACTCGCAGACGGTTCAATAATCTTATTCCTTCTCATGTCCTCCAAAAGGCCTTCAACTTCTTTTTCCTTTGCAATTGGTACCCGTCTTGCTCGTTGACGAATTGGTCTCTCGCTTCCGGTATCTATCCTGTGCTGAACTATCGACGTTCTTCCAAGGTCCCCTTCTTGACTGGAGAAGATATTCGCGTAGCGCTGTAAAAACTTCTTAGCTTTCATGTTCTGCGAATAAGTCAGATTACTCTTGCAGTCATCGAGTAGCTCAGTCACTAATCCGTAATTCTTGTTGTTTACTGAATCTGCGCTTGTCATCGAACTACACTTTTTCATCCAGACAACTTCCTCGCACTTTCCAATGACGTCACCTTTGTTCAAGCAGATCTCGCGATCACCAAGATTCAAAACCTTGACCACAGCGTTACTGCTTCCACTAACAAGGGTTCTCGCCGTCATCAGTTTTTGCGCCGATGTCTTGGTAGGTGTGCCTTCGATCAACACGCATCTGTTTGACTTTTTCATTCCAACTGGCGGCAGTTTCACTAGCACCCGAGCTTCCGCTCGTCCAGGTATGATGACTTTCTTTACACATGCGACTTTCCCGCAGACGCCTCCAAGAATGAAGATTTCTTCTTCACCACACTTGAAAACTCCGTCAGCGACATTAATTTTGCAGTTGTGTTTCTTCATGAAATCCAACCCCAAGATGCAATCATCCATAATCTCGGCCACGATAGCGTTATGAGAGTATGAGGACCCCCCTACATACATCGTGACTGACGTTTCTCCCAGGACAGGTATTGGTTGACCGGAGGCAGTAAGAAGCCGACAGTGAATTTTCCTCTTGTGCCCCCTTGCGGCTTTTACCAGCTTTGGGTTCACTATTGTTCTAGAGGCTCCTGTGTCTAGGGTCATTTTGCAATCCGTTCCGTTAATAGTCCCCTGAATCACAAGACTATTCCCGCTGCATGCCTGGGAAATAACAGTTATCGGGGCTTCCTCCGCGTCAGCCAGTACTCGCCCCTTAGTCCTGGCTTTTATTCGTTTCCCTGATCGCGGGCAGGGGACGGAGCCCCTTGCTTCATCAGCTTCTCTATTAGCTCCTCCATCCTTTTCATCCTTGCCATCTGGGTCTCCTTCTGTGGGCAGTTGAGCTGAAGATGGCCCCTCTCGCCGCACTTGTAGCACATGGCTCCAGAACTTTTCTTCGTAGGAGCCTTAACCTCCTTGACTTCCTCAGAGACCTCGCGGATCTTATAGGTCTGCCGTATGTCATGGCGAACAGCCTCGACCTCCAAAGCATGTGCCAATGCTTCCCTTAGCGAGGTATGGTGACGAAGCCTCACTGCAGCTCTAACCTCCAGGTCTTTGATTCCGTCGACAAATGCTTGAACCATATTCGTGTCTACCATCTTGGTATCGGCTCCTGGGTGTGCCTTCCTGACGAGTTTTTCAATTTCCAACGCCCATTGTTGTAGTCCTTCTCCTGAACGTTGGACTCTGTCACGCAGTTGGGCACGGAACACGTGCTCCAGGTGTCGCTCCCCGTATCTGGATTCAAGTGCCTCCATCAGGTCTTGGAACCCCTTTCCTGTATGTGGCAGTGCTTCCAGGACCGACAAAGCTTGCCCTCTGAGCGCAACAGTGAGAGCGGTCAGGCATTGTTCTTCCGTCCATCCGTTGGCAGTAGCAACAGTCTGGAATTGCTGACGATAAGCGTTCCAAGAAGTAGTGCCGTCGTACGGCGGCACTTTCACTCTCGGTCCTTGTGCCACACCGGTAGTTCCACTATACATCGCAACTCCCGTGGTTTCAAGGCGCACTACTTTCTTCTGTAGTTCAGCGAGGCCGGTTTTCACGTTTTCAACATCCAATCCTAACCCAGTAACTCGTTCTTCCACTACGTCGACATCTTTTCGAAGCTTCATCACCGTGTCACTAACATCCTTTATAGCCCAAAGCGCTTTTTCTTGGAGATATTTTTGTTGTTCTTGCGATTCTTGCAAACGTTCTTGTGACTGTTGCAAATCACCGAGCTTGCGTTCTTGTGATTCCTTCATTGCCCGAATTTCAGCCCTTTGCAGCTCCATTATTTCAATTAAATTTCCTAATTGAAGAGCCACGGTACTGCTGGTGGGTGTGGCTTGTCTGGTGGGCGTGGCCTGTCTGGAAGGCGTGGCAAGGTGGGTGTGACCCAGTGGGCGGAGTCGGTGGGCGTGGCTTGGGTCAAAGTGGGCGGAGCCTGGGGGGCGTGGTCAGTGGGCGGGTCCTGGTGGGCGGGGTCAGTGGGCGGGGCTTGGCCCACAGTGGGCGGAGCTTGGTCCCCAGTGGGTGTGGCCTCCGCAGCTCGTTGTGCCCTTGTTCTGACGCCCTCCTTGAAGTCCTCTCTCGGAGTCAATGGCATCTCCAAATCTCACTTCCGACACCAGTTGTTACGTGTTGGGTTTCGGAGATTTGGAGAGAAAAGACCTGCTGACTCTTTTGAAGACTTTATTTACTAGCACATACACACTATTAAAGCACTAGGTCCAACACTAAACACTAAGTCCAAACACTAAGCACTAACGGTGTCCTTAAGTCGTAGCCAAGTCGTAGTTTTCTCTCACGGTATCATCACATCACTATTATTCACATCGATATCGCCTGTATCGCCTCGATGGAAGCTCAAAGTGAACTCCTGATCACTAGTTTTCACTGGTATCGCCCGTATCGCTTCGGATGAAGCTCAAACTGAACTGACTCGTTCGCATCTCTGTGGCGTATTTATATGGGCCGAATCGAGTTCCAGACCGTTCCAGAAATATTCGCTAGCCGCGTGAACTGGTTGAATTGTTCCGGAATATTCGCACAGTAGCGCCATCTAGTATTGAGTAGACGTGAAAACGTTGTCCCTGTTCGCACCAAGTGGTTTCATTGGTTGACGCTAGATGGCGCTAGTCTTATTGTTCGTAACAATATGTATGCACTTTTGTTAAATTTCGTAGTTTTTGATAAGAGTATTTTAAATTTTTAGTTTTAGCTTGTGTCGCATTAGCGATGGCAACATGGCTAAAGGCTCTGTTTGGAGTAGGTAGGTACTTAATAACAATAGGCATGTTGCCGAAAACATTTTTTTTCGTCTATTCGATGTTGGACAACATGTTAATAAACAATCCAGAACCCATTTTTGTATATCTGAAAAAATAACTTAGATACAAACCATTGAAATTTACAATATGAAAGAGAGCGATATATCGGCCTGTGACGTCACAACCTGCTACTGCCATACATTTGTCATCGCAAAATGTATGGCAGTAGCAGGTTGTGACGTCACGAATCGTTTTGCGAGAAAGGGATGGACAATATTTTTTATTTGCTTATATTTTTTAATCGCGTCACTCTAAATACCTATTTCTTTCAGATTTATGTATCTTTAATCAACAATTATAAAATTTAATTTGTAAAACTGTGATATTCCACATAAGGCAACATCCTTATTATTACATGGGCCACATGGTGAGGAACGCCAACGATAATCGTGATTTGAATTGATCATTTGTGCTGAGTCCGTTTATGTGAAAATACTAAATGGATTGTTCCAATTATTGCAAAACATTGTGACGAATGCGAATTATTAACGAATGCCGTTAGTACACCTCTGTATACAGATAACCTTTATTTTTTACATCATTAACGTTATGGAATTAAAATTTAGGAGCGTAATTTTGTGAGTTGTGAGATTTTTCCATGCTGCAGTACAACGCATTTTGCGTCACCGTGCCATTCAAATAGGACTTTTCAATGAAACCGAATGCAGCAGAATTTCTGGTACTCTCGACTTACGAAATTACTTTCGTGCAGCCTCGCCCTTATATAAACAATTAAAAAAGACATTAAACCATCTGATTTCGTTGCTCATAAAGGTTAAGCGCCTCTGACATTGGTCTCAACGGGGTACCTGAGTAAAACATTCAGTTACAAGTTACAACGTCCAAACAAACAAAAACAAGCTCTAAAACAATAACATAAGCTCTATAATGTGATACATTGTTTATTTCGCATTGCAGATGTAATGTTGGATACTTCTATTTGCATTTCGCGATCGTATTGTTACACCATCTTCACTAAACAGCTGTTGTGTACGGTTTAACGTATTCTGTAGATTTAAATCTTATTTTAATCCTGATTTAATAAAATTAGGATTAGAAAATATTAGTCCTAGTTTATTAACTAAGTTAAATAAATTTTGATTTACCCACTAAGAAGTTAATAATCACACAGGCCCACACAAATTCTGTCCTGCATTGTCCTAACCAAACTTGGAAACAACATTGTTTGTTGATCCATTACGCTGGAATCGAACCCACGATCTCCGAGTCGAGCTTGGCTCTCGACTCGGAGATCGTGGGTTACTCTTTACCATTAGACCACGGAGGCTTTTGAAGAAAATATATTAAGCATAATATGAACCCATGGTCCCATGCCTATTATAGTTTATCTACTAAAGTCTTGTGTTTACGTTGAGTTTTTTTTTTAATTCTTTTTATTTATTTATTTAATTATGCCAAAATGTATACAGTAAGTTACAATCTTAGAACTTATGCTATACATACTTAGTTAGTTATAATAACAAATACTTATTTACTAATTACAATTAGTACTGGATTATCGCTTGAATTTAACTTTCTTATAACACTATTCATTACGTACTAAGTATGATTATTTTAACAAGTAATAATATAAAAAGTAAAAAATGTGAGGGTAAAGCAAAAAGTTAAGAATAACATGTTTAAAAGGTTTAACCTACGTAACTATGGACTTAGGACATTGTACTAAATGTACGTTATGTAAAATTAAATTTTACATAGGTAATAATATGTTCATCTTTGATATGATCTAAATTTAATAACAGATAAAAATAATTACTGTACGTTAAAACAATGATGATTAATTTTAAAATTTAAAATTGTTTCATGAGGATTTATAATATTGTACATATTATTATAAAGAACTTTAAATAAACTTAGGGTCAAGTCATACTGAGACAAGACGATACGCGACAGCGATTCAAAATTGAGCTTCATTCAATATACAAGATGATATTCGCTTAATTGCAAGGGTTCGAATGTCAAACTGCACCACTCTGCATAGGCCAGCGCCGCTTTTGCAATGAAACGTGTATCTTCTGGTGTACCTACTGAATAAAGTTCAATTATTTAGAATCACTATTTTAAAAATGCTGGGCCGCGTCAAGTATTATCTCGTTAAGGTGTAAACTGACCTTTAGGCCAGGACACAGAATTCAAAACATGCAGAATGAGTGTTCGGTCACATTTGTATGCAGCGCACTGTGTCCAAAACCATGGCGAAACACCGCCCCGCCCGCACTTTTTTATTTTTACTCTTTACACTTACAAAACAAATCACGTTGATATATTACGACAATTAGGGTATTCAATAAAAATTAATTGATAAAAAGTTGTGTAAAATATTCCGTTATTCTGTGGCAATATATTATGTGTGGATAACCATTCCAATTTGGAGTGGTTGTGACGGCTTCACTTTCAAGCGTGTGTCAACACGATGATTTCTGTATTCTGTGGGCTGGGACTACATAATCTGGAATCCGGGCCGCCGCGCCGGTAAAATTTCAGAGCATTGAAAATAGAACTCTGCGCTAATACAATAGAGCTGAAAATCAAACAACCAAGTGTATGTATTAATGTCATACAGCTCGACACTCGACACTTTCATTTTCAACTCTATGATGCTCTGAACTTTCCCCGGCACGCCGAATTTCAGATCATGATATAGGCTCTAGCCTATTTCACAATCTTCTGATAAGTATCTTCTTCAGCAGGCTTAGCATGCGCATAGAAGAAACACCGAAGAAAAGAAAATATGACAGATTGAAGAAACATTAATACCGTTCGGAGCAAAGTAGGTCTTATTATAAGGTAGCAAGGTCGATGTATCGTCGTTATGAGAAATAACATTTCTTTTCTTCCCGAGCATGAGCTCACAAAATGGCCTCTTTTGACAGCTAAAGTAGAAACGTTTTCATAATTTAATGTCAAAAAGTCCCACAATAATGTCAACCACTCCATATCATGGCGGTCCTAGACAAAAAGTTTCTTTACGTTGAGTCATATACTTGAATATTTGTTCGTTTTTGACAGAAGATTTCCCGGCAACCATTTTAAAAATATGGTGGTTTAGAAATGTTGACTTCAACAGAAGTCAACATTTCTAAACTGCCATATTTTCTTTAAACGCCGACCTTGTTATGATGGATTAAGAACTATTTTGCAACGAACTGTTTTGGATAGAATATTTCTTCATTAAATGTATTTCTATGGATCGCCATGCTAAGCCTGCTGATAGCTTATTTGCATGTTTTGTCTCTTTCGCTCGATATCAAGTAAGCAGCGAAAAACTTCGGAATAAGCTATCCGACACTTATTTAAAAACTGTGAAACCGGCCCTAAAACTATTTTCAACATTTATCTATCACATTAGTATTATCGAGTAACATAAAAGAGCACGAGCGATTAGATTCGCGAAGTCAGCTCGTCCGCGCCGTCGCGTCGGTGCAAACAGATGAGCTAGCAATCTGTGTTACTACAAACCAAAAATATTAGAACATTTTAGAACTTTTGTCAACATTACTATAATGGACAAGTTTTTATTCGATCAAAAAGTAATGGACCAATCTGGTGATTTTCTTTCTGAAAACCAAAGATAAAATATGGACTATTTAATAAGAGAATGTATCGTGTTCATTTCAATAAGAATATAAAGCATGTCTAATTGTCCAAGTGTCCATATTGTAAGTGCTTGTTACTGTTCATGCAGGCATACGTAGACAGTTAGACAATAACAGCATAGCATAATGTAAGTGCTTGTCACTGGTCACACAGGCATACGTAGACACTTAATAACAGTACATCATATCGTAAGTGCTTGTTACTGCTCATGCAGGCATACGTAGACACTAAATAACAGCATAGCATATTGTGTTTGTCGCTGATCATGCAGGCATACGAAGACACTTAATAACAGCACAGCATATTGTAAGTGTTTGTCGCTGATCAAGCAGGCATACGAAGACACTTAATAACAGCACAGCATATTGTAAGTGCTTGTTACTGCTCATGCAGGCATACGTAGACAATAACAGCACGGCATATTGTAAGTGTTTGTCGCTGATCATGCAGGCATACGAAGACACTTAATAACAGCACAGCATATTGTAAGTGCTTGTTACTGCTCATGCAGGCATACGTAGACAATAACAGCACAGCATATTGTAAGTGTTTGTCGCTGATCATGCAGGCATACGTAGTGTCCCCCCCATGGTTGCACGCCTTGTCGCGGCGGTGGGGCTTAGTAACCGTGGATTGGACACCCACGGTGAAGCGAAGAAGTAACCAGGGCCGGCTTGTTTTCCAACGGCTGGCCCGAGGAGGGCGATCCCAGCGGGCTGGAGGAGTCCGCTGCAGACGCGCTGGAGGTGGGACCGCAGAAGAAGAGGAGTGCCGGTATTACGGTGCGCCGTTCTCCCTATCTTCTGCGGCCGTGGTGGTGTTGTGCCACTCTCCCTAGCCCCCTGCGAGCTGGCGGGGCCGTTCCGTAGGTTAATGGCATTGGTGGGGCCGCAGAGGAAGTGGCAAGTTGGTATTACGGTGCGCCGCTTGCCTTATCCTCTGCGGCCGAGGTGTTGTCGGTGGCAGAACCATAACCCATATCTGCCACCGGGTACCGGTTGTGGAGGCTAGTATCCGTGGCCTCCTAGTAGCAGACTACCACCGGGTACCTGTTGTGGAGGCTGGTATCCAAGGCCTCCTAGTAGCAGACTCGGGGGGAGTCTGCTACAGTACTGGTGGAGGCCGAGGAGGGAGGCGCACCTTACCATCTGGTGCGCCTGGGGCCTTCGGGCCGTGGATGGAGCCGCTTGTGGGTGGCTGCCGCCGACGGGGTCACGGATGTGTTTATCGTTCCCGTGGCTCCGTCACAGGGCGGCAAGGAGGAAGGTGGGGGGTGGTTTTTAGTGGGTATACCGTGGGTCTCATTAGCCTATACGGGAGTCCCACATCACCACTTGGGTGCCCCCTGCGCCTGGGTGGTATGCGTAATAAATTCCCCCTCCCCCCCGGAAACAAAAATAAAAAAGGCATACGTAGTGTTAGCTTATAGTTGAAGGTTTTATAAAATACTTCTAATTAATAATATGTAAACATACAATGAATGGTTTAAATGTGTATTAAGATTTAATTTTTATTGTTTGGTTATAAGATGAAATGATTGTATAGTTTATTTCTTAGGCATAAGAATTAATATTCAGTGTCATTCAATTTGTATAAAAAAAGGAGGATTAGTATCGTCATTTGTTTTGGATGGACGCCGGGCTCGGCATTATTATTACCGGGAGACGACCATGGAGGCACATAAATTAATTATGGAAAATAAATCCTGAATATTTAATAATTGAAGTTATAATCACTGGATATGAATAACGATTTAAGAAAGGACTCCACAGTAGACACTTAATAACAGTACAGCATATTGTAAGTGCTTGTTACTGCTCATGCAGGCATACGTAGACAATAACAGCACAGCATATTGTAAGTGTTTGTCACTGCTCATGCAGGCATACGAAGACACTTAATAACAGCACAACATATTTCGGTGATGGTGGCCAGTTTCGTTGAAACTAGACCAGCTACGCAGGAGCTATTTTATAGTGACAAAGTGTATCACAATACATAAGAGCCTCGTAATGCAGTAGGACGTATCAGGATCTTGAATCATCTTTCTTGTCAGACAATCAGTCTGCATTGTCGTAATCAGACTTGAAAAAACATTTTTTGTTACTCCAACGTTGGGGATACTCATAATCATCAATGTCATGGGATACTCATCCCAACTTACCTGTCCGGTAGTTGTGGTATAGTATACGGGTATGCGACCCCGGCTTCCCTAGCTATTACTGTCCTATCCCTTGCCCTCCTGGGCGGTAATATCCTACATTTCCTATTTCCCACTCTAACTTACCAATCTTCCTTTCCACACCACCTATCCTTCCCTTTCCCTATTTCCTACCCTCTCCACCAATCCGTGAAAATGCAATGGATAATCATAAAAATAATTTAATTATCCAAAATGGCGGCGATGTGGTTCACCACCCATCACGTCTCGTTTCTCGCGGAGGTGAAAAGCGGACCATGGAGAGCCGCTTTGCTACGTTGAATGTAAGAGGAGGAATGGATGGTAAGTATGAAAGTGAACGGAGCCAAACGAGTATGTAAGGATCGTAGCAAGTGGCAAAACGTGGTCTCTGCCTACCCCTTTACGGGAAAAAGGTGTGATTATATGTATGTATGTATGTAACGTTGGGGCCGAACCCAAGACCCAAGAGCAGAGACTCAAGAGCCAAGCTGTAAAACACTGGACAATGAAGGCGTGTACTTAAAACTTAATGTAAAAGTATATGCTTTAAATTTTTATCAAAATATGTGTATATTTTGATAAAAATTTAAACCGTGTGGTACATAGTCGTAAATACGACTAGTCATTTGGAATTTTATAATAATCCTTAAAAATTTTTTTTCGATTTGCGGTTCTAAAGATTGCTAACCCGGCTGTTTGCATTAGAATTTGGAAAGTTAATTTGAAAAATCACTTTTTCTTCATTATGTAAGTGCCTTAAATAAAATGTATTATTGTTTAAAAATGCAATGTTACTAATTCAAAACGTACATAATATAATATTATTATAATGTAAAATAATGTTATGTAACAAAATACGCGTCAGCATTATTTAACATCCTAAAGCCGCCATCTTGGTCCCTGAGGGCGGATTATAAAATGTGATTAAAACTTTCCGAATTTCCACATGCACGGCAAATATTTGAAGTACAAAACTGCTTAAATTCTCTACTAATAACTTCAGCGAAGCTGATTTTTATTAACTTTTTTTGTGTTGGGGAAAATTATTTTAATGAAGATGTTTGAATGTTTGATGTTTTTTGCCGTTAGGGGGCAGACCCAATGCACACAAAGCGTCATCTAGTGGCGTTAGTTATATCAAAAACGGTCAATAAGAATTTTCGATTATTTTTGTCACCAGGCGGCGCTTGATAGCCCGACGGTCCTTGTCGTATCAAAAAGCTGTCAGATGTCACGAATTTAAAAACCCTCATTGTTTTTTTTTTCAACTTTGAGAAAAGTTTCTGCAGACTAGGGTTAAACTACAACTGTATTTTTGTCAAAACGGCTTGACAGATTTTAGCTTGAGGGAAAATCATTTAAATTCATATCAATTATAAGAGTCGAATTACAGTTTCCAAATGTATAGCAACAGTCATTTGCAGTGTGGAAGTAAAAAAATATACACATCAGTGCCAGATAGGCTAGTGTTTACAATACTATATTTTAACGCTTGACTGACACTGCATAGTATTTAAATTACGTTCGAAGGGTTTGTGTCGGACAAATTAGCGCTACAATCCTGAATCGCGCTATCGAAGTTTCTGTACTTCGGCGCTATATATACAAGCACTGAAACGACTACAGTGGGATTCGGCCTGACCCTTGACAGAACACGCCTCTTTCTGGACATTATCATCATCACTCCCCACCACCACCATGCCAGCCAGCACTCAGCCTCATCGGGTACCTCGACCACCAGGCTCAACGCACCGCGGCCTGGCCCTTATCGGTTTCAACGGGCATTCTCACTACAATGACCGGTAGAAAGTAGAGCACATCTCTCCTGGTAAGCAAGTAGCATCGCCCCGTACTGCAGCACTCCGAGTCACTGGAGCCCATGCAGCAGCAGCACAGTTCCAACTCACTGGGACTCTCTGGCACTGGCGACTCAAGCAATAATACTCAAGATTCAACCTCCGGTCTTCGGGGCGAGTGATGTGGCGCATCAATTAGCGCTACAATCCTGAATAGCACTATCGAAGTTTCTGTAGTTCAGCGCTATATAAACGGCCTGACTGAGCTTACCAACCTCTCGGTCGGGGACTCCCTTTGGGGCTCTCACATATTCTCACAGGTTTAAACTATTTAATATTCGAATGTTACCCAGCTGTTAAGATCATCGTTTAACACGAGCACGAACACCTATAACCATGTTCGCTCATTCGTTGTGACAAATGACAATCACATCGATCTGTCTTGGTTCGTGTACTGATTTCATATCAAATGAAATACGTGACGCGGAGGAAACGAGCACTTTATTATTATTTTTAAACAAAAAATTAAACCGACTTCCAATACACAAAAAAGTATGAAATAAAACTTATTTTCTAAATAATACCCCCTTTTAAATTTGGCTAAAATTTTAATTATTTCTCTACTCAATCTTCTTAATTTTGAAGTCGGCACCAGCAAATATGATCGTGAGTTTTATAAAATATTGTAAGATATCATTTGGGTTGGTAGCGACTACAAAATTAAGAATATTGAGTAGAGAAATAGTTAAAATTTTAGCCAAAGGAGACTGAAACGATTTCATACATTCTTGAGCCAAGAATGTAATAATCTGAAAATGGTATATATAGACAGATTTAAATTAATGAGAGCCTTGTGGAAAATTGTGTAACTTTTGGCAATCTGAGAACAAAAAGATACGTGCTGTTTAGTGAAAGTGAGGTTATGTTTTAATACAAATGAAACTTTTTAACACTGTATCTATTTGGTGGAGAATGCGTGAATAGTCGTAATAATAGGCTATTTAATATTATCTTTCTTGTTTATGTAAAAATTAATTAATGATTATTATGATGACTTAAATCTATAAGAATAGATTTATAGGAAACAGAAAACAGAACAATTTTAATGTATTATATAGTTTATTCATCTTCTGTAAATATTAAAATGCCGTTAAAATGGTGAATGGTGGCGTACATGAGCATTAAGCACTAAAATTATATATCTATGCTTAGCAGGCTAAGTTTTGTGACCCGGATTCTATTATAATTAAAATTAAAAATTATTTAGGAATGCACTCAAAACGAATTAGAAAACACGAAACGAGTGAGTCAAAACTCAAAAGTCAAAACGTCAACGGCCTATGACAAGATTGACAAATTATAAAATATGATTTGTGCAAAAAGTATTTACTGTAATACTGAAATCGATTAAATATATAGACGATATCACGAAACCTTAAACATCTTTCTTATTTTTCTCGGCTTCCAGATTGAGAATTGCGCTGATTTTTTATATTTTAGGATAAAAAAAATACGATTTTTTTAAAACCATATCTCATGCCATAACATTTTGGCCCACGATGTTCAGTCTCCTTTAAAAGGGGAATTATTTAGAAAATAAGGTTTATTTCATACTTTTTTGTGTATTTACTTTGGAAGTCGGTTTAATTTTTTGTTTAAAAATAATAAACATGACATTGATGCACTACGTGATAAGATGCGTAAGCTGATGTTTATTTTCATAAAGCTTCGTCATATAATAGAGAAATAGCTAATCAGGCAAGTTTATTTTGATTTATATCAATCCATATTAGCTAACTGTATTACATCTTGGGGAGGAGTGGGTAAAACACTATTATTAACCGTGGAAAAAGCACAGAGAGCAATCATCAAAGTTTGTAACTTTCGTCCATTCTTTTTCCCAACTAACCTACTTTATGGTTCATTTAAAATATTAATGGTTCTCTATCTATCTAAAGATATCTCTAATCTAAAGAATATAAATGGTATAATGTAATTTTAAAGCTGCGCACATCCCTAAAACTATTGCTCGGATTTCATCAATAAAAGACAAAAAATTTCGTCTGTCTTAAAAGCCGATACAAAACATACTTTTACTGCAAAATTTTTAGACCCACTTCTTTACAATATAATTAATGCTTTATTCAAAATATACGCCCTAAACTATTACAATCATATATGTATAATTTGATTACAATTGTAAAATGAACCTAAAGAACTCACTTCAAAAATTAACGTATGAGAAAACAGATCATTTGTTACGATTCTTAAGAGGAAACATCACTGCCACGAAATATTGTGTGGAAAAACATACATACGTAGTCCTCTGTTTCCTCCCTGTATAATAGAGAATAGAGTAACAATTTTTTTCCTGAATACTTATAGATAATGGATACTATTAGCATGTCCCTATGTGTTCCTTTTTTCATCAAATAATTATTAAAATAGATATGGACGTTCAAAAATTAAAAAATATAGCCAGATTTTCCGCAAACATCCTGAAAACAAATTTGACTTAATTAGGTATATTTAAAAAAAAAAAACAAACATACTTCAATATAAAAAAACACAGTTCAAGCCTTTTTTAATTTTTAATGAAAACAGTACTTAAATCGGTTAAGTTTAGGAGAAGGAATCAGGGGACTACGAATCGTTGATTTTAATAGGTATTTGAAATAATCAGTTGAAGTTGTAGTTGTCTCTATCGCACTCGCACACATTGATCGCGACACTGCGGGACAGCAATAGATTTTACAAATATCTATTTTTCATTTCTCTAACCACCCTTGGTTAGATAATAATGTAATTTCCTCTTAAAATAGTGATATTGTATATAGAAAAAAGAATATCAATGTAATTTATAAGTTAAGTGGTGTACTTTATTTTATTGTATACCAAAATTAATCCTATATTTTATTTATATTTTATTTAATCTAAGTTAAAAGTTTGTATTATAATTATTTTAATGAGCACTTAACTATTGTCTTAAAACAGTTCAGGCGCTACTGTTAATTTTATGGAGATTAAGTATAAATTTTTACCTACTTTTGATCTACCTGTAATATGGTAACATATTGTATTTTTACTGAATAAATTATTATTATTACTCAAAATAGTTCAGATTCTTTCAATGTTTATAATAGTAGAGGATACGAACTAAGATCGACCTTCACTGTTGTGTTAACCAGATGAAAGTTATATTTTATCAAATGAAATGAGTTTCTCAATATAACTTATTTAGGCAACCCCTTAAAAATGGTCAAGACTAAAATTAATTAAATTTTTAAAAACGAAAAAAATAAAAAAATATAATTTCACCGGCGGGTTAACCAAACAAAACAAACTCCAGTGAAAAGTGTATAATGTATAGGTATATCAATCCGAAAATTTCCTTACAATTGTACGTATTATTTTTCGTTATAATTATTATTATGAAAAAGCAAACAAATATGGTGGCACGGGGTACTTGCCGTTTAACTAATCGGCATGGTAAATATTACAGTATAATAAAAAATAAGTAAGAAGAAATTTTATTTGACAATCTGTCGACATTTTATAATATCTCTAGTAATATTACAATCTAACGGTTTTTACAATTTTACAGTGAAATATACAATATGTAACACCTGAGTTGACTACTTTTTTCTGGTCCCTATTAGGTAATAGGGACCAGAAAAAAGTTGCCAGGTGGCAGCCGCGTTCAAACAGGTAAGTAAATACAACGTGTAACATACTCGTAATATAAGGTATATCCATCCGAAACCCAGTAATAAAACCCATGAATACTGAATAACTTTTTCCAAGGAACACTACACACCCAAATAAAAATTTCTCCCATACAAACCGGACGGTCAGCAAATCAAATTAGTATAGGAGATCAAATTTTTTTTTTCTTATTTCAACCAGTGTTCTTTGGAGAATATTGTTCAGTTTCATGGGTATTATCACTGGGTTGCGAATGGATATATCTTATATTTTACACGTTGTATTTACTTACTTTTTGAACGCGGCTGCCAGGTAATAGGGACCAGAAAAAGGTAGTCAACCTAGGTGTTGCATGTTGTATACATTATATACTTTTCACTGGAGTTTGTTTTGTTTGGTTGACCCACCGGTGAAATTATTTTTTTTTCATTTTTTAAATTTTAATTAATTATATTCTTGACCATTTTTAAGGGGTAGCCTAATTAAATTATGTTGAGAAACTTATTTCATTTGATAAAATATCACTTTCATCTGGTTAACACAACAGTGAAGGATGACCTTAGTTCGGATCTTAGACCATAAGACGTATAAAATTCTTGTTGGGAGTAATTTTAATAACATTAAATAAATTTTGTTGCATTCCTAAGATAGTTACTAAAAACAAGATTTGTAGCATTACAGTACCTATAAAAGGAGACATTGATATTAATAGAATAACACACTATTTAAAGTACTCATAGTTAAGGAAACGACGTTACGAAGAAACAGGAAGTTATATTGGTTAATAAAGTTGCTAATACAATGTCTAATATAAATATTAGGTCATTACATATGAAATTGGAGGAGGAATATATAGTCGATTTTTTTACACATAACATATTTATTTAACCAAAGTATATACCATTGCTATCTATCCACTTTGCCATCTCATAGGAAGTTCATTGATTCCTTTACTAAAAAAATAAAACATTCGGACAGGAATCAATAAAATCTTTGAAGGACCTTTGGACTGCCCCATCGGAGTTGAATTTTTTCCCTTGCAAGAAGTTATCCAAACCAAATTGTAATCTGTTGTAGCAAGGTCCGGGGAGTACGGTGGATGTCTTAGATATTCCAATTGAAACTCCTCTAATTTAATAGCCGTCTGTTGTCTAGCGTTGTCCTGAAGCAGCAGTGGCCCAGAGCGAATGACCAACATCGGTTGTTTAGCAGCTGTCTTTTCCATCATGATTTGCAGTTGCTGGCAAAAGACATCTGCCACAATCGTCTGGCCAGATTTAAGAAAGCTTGGGGATTTAAGAAAGCAATTTTCGCTTGGGGCAGCCTTTGGCTGGTTCGACGGGGTTCAACCATTGCGATGAGCATTTCCGATTATTGTACAGGATCCACTTTTCATTAGTCATCACAGGTAATGATTCGATTTAAAATGCCTTCATTATTGTGCCGGTTAAGTAATGTAACGCAGCAGTCAACGCGCGTTTGTCGATTTGCTGCACTCAATTCACGAGGTACCTTTCAAGCTTTTTCACCTTCCCAATTTGCCTCAAGTGGTTTAAAATAGTTTTATCACTAACACTGCAGCCTGCAGCTAACTCGGACGTCGTTTGCGATGGACCGCTTCCACAAGAGCCTTCAATTCTTCATTGTCAACTTTGGTCTCCGGCCGTCCATATCCGGCTTGTTCTGCAGGTCGAAATTTCCAGAACAAAACGTTCGGACTAAAAACGCACTGTGTTTTCTTTTGCGACACCGCCGCCATACACATCATTAATCTATCGAGCCGTTTCTGCAGCACTGGTGCCACGGTGGAACTCGTACTCGAAAAAATACGATATTTCAAGTTTTCCATCTTGTAAACAGAGTGACGCAAAGAAAAAACCAAGAGATAAAAAAACAAATGAATTACGGATTTCGAAACACAAATGCATGAGTAAATAGCGGTATTAATTTGAAATTGAAATTCCTAACGAAAGAAGATATAATATTTGAGATCAAAGTGGCCAGTACGACAAAATGCCAATTTCATATGTAAGGACCTAATAATTAACTATTTTTTGAGAAATAAACTTTCACAGTAGGAGTTTGATTTCAAAACTAAGGATGGGCTACGACGTTAATTTTTCAAGTTAATACAAGAAAAAGTTACGTCATATTGATTTCAGAAGATTTTGTCAATACGGATTGAATATACTGCGGAAACCTTGACTACCCCAAACGACCACAAAAGTAGGGCAGTTTAAAGGTGCCGGTTGGCAGCGAACGACATGAAGCAACCGCAGACGACGTATCGTCGCAACACGTCATTTCTATGTATTTCTATGATACGTGGTAGAGCCATGCTTCGGCACGAATGGGCCGGCTCGACCGGAGAAATACCACGGGCTCACAGAAAACCGGCGTGAAACAGCGTTTGCGCTGTGTTTCGCCGAGTGAGTGAGTTTACCGGAGGCCCAATCCCCTACCCTATTCCCTTCCCTACCCTCCCCTATTACCCTATTCCCTCTTAAAAGGCCGGCAACGCACTTGCAGCTCTTCTGATGCTGTGAGTGTCCATGGGCGACGGAAGTTGCTTTCCATCAGGTGACCCGTTTGCTCGTTTGCCCCCTTATTTCATAAAAAAAAAAAAATGAATGTGTCGCTAACTGCGCAGGGTATTTCATAGAAATACATACAAACCAGTAGTGTCGCGACGACACGTCGTCTGTGGTTGCCTCACGTCGTCGGCTGCCCACCGGCACCTTAAGTGTGGACACTTTTCGTCTCGACATGCCTCGTTTATGCCTATTACCTTTAGAACGTTACAACTATTAATTCTATCTCAGTTTCTTTCTTCCTAACCTGTCTCCCAACTTATTGACAATTCAAACGTTCAAGTCAGAAATTCTTTCCTTTTCAACTCTTCATTGACGCTGCTTGTTTTAAGAAGCTAACATGAAGACCCTGGTGCTGCTCCTACCTCTGCTGGCTGTGGCCCTAGCGTACACCGACATGAACGACAACTTCGTCGTAGACACCTTGCTCAATAACAAAGAGAAGATTAGGAAGGAGACGCAGGACTTGACTGCCTGTCTTCTGGACGAGGGGCCGTGCGAGGGATTCAATGCGGCTGTTAAGCGTGAGTATTTTAAAACTATTAAATAACCCTACCAAGAGCATGTCAGGACATATCTAAGGAGGGTTCCGTATTTATGAACGGTTTTCTTTTAATTACTTAAATGTTTTTGTCCGATTTCACTCAAAATAATTTTCCTAAAAAGTTTTTGCATGACCTATCACCATAGAAATCTACAAGTTAAAGTGGTTTACTTTGGATTTTTCGATTCGGATTGGATTACTCGAAAATTATTGTTGGCTATGTAAAACAAAGTAACGTATTAAAGCTTGACTTATACCCGATGCTCCACACTTTAGAGATATGGTGTCAGCAGTCAGCACCTAATGCAAACCTTATTTAACGTTTTTAGATTACTTGAGGAAATTAAATTTAATTCAATGCGTTTATTTGCTCTAAAAGTGGTAAGCAACAATAGTTATGTAACAAAAAATTATGGACTCTGGCACTTTTAGCTATATATAAATAGCATGCAAATATTTATTACATTAATGTAAGTTCTAATTATTCTAAATTATTAACATTATTATATTTTATATATTCTAATTATTTCATTTTACATTTCATTAATAATTACATGTCAAAACTGTTAGGAACTTTAGTAGATAATAAAAAAAAACAGAAAATCACACATATCACATTTAAATTAATACATTTCAAAATCTGGCATTGTGGTTCATTTTTGGTTTACGCAAATTCGACCACATCTCCGACTATCGTCTCAAGCTCAAATGGCTACCAATATATATATATATATATATATATATATATATATATATATATATATATATATATATATATATATATATATATATATATATATATATATATACAATGTGTAACACATAAGGTATACCAATCCGAAACCCAGTGATAATACTTATGAAATTGAACAACTTTCTCCAGGAACACAGGTCGAAATATGAAAAAAAAAATTTGACCTCCCATACAAACCGCACGGCCAGCAAATCAAATTAGTATGGGAAGTCCAAATATTTTTTTCATATTTTTATTATATATATATATATATATATATATATAATCTATACACGTATCTGTGCGTTGTGCGATCGGCCACAATGTGAGAGTTGTGGCATCATACGAGTAGTAATAGTAAACAAATTACCGTGCATTGTAAATTGAGCTGTCAAGTGATTGTTTACTATTAGTATGACGTCAGAGCACAGATTATCTATTGACAAAAATGGCGGGAGGCGTTTTCTTTGATCTAAGTGCGTTCATACTATGACCATAAACTAAGTAATTCTTGTGATAATATAAACGCACCCAAGCAGTGTTCGCATCCACAACATATTGTAATCTGTCTACAGACAATCTTACCATCTAGTTCTATATTTCGCTGAGAGGATAATATATCTCAGTTATATGAACATTTTAGTAGATTTAAATGGTATGGAATGTGTCCCAATAATTCTTTGATATGTCAAGTGCTTTTGACTTCGTGTCTCATGAAGTGCTGCTGAGGAAATTGAGCAATCTGGGTATCAGAGGACTTTCTTTAAACTGGTTAGAATCATATCTATCTGATAGAGAATAGTATACTAAAATTATGACTATTATTAACCAAAATATTTTAACCGCCGTGAAATCTAAATGTAGAGTTAATAGAGTAGGAGGACCCTCTATAGTATTCTTAGCCCACTCCTGTTCCTGCTCTATATTAACGATTTTCCTGACATAACAAATTATAATTGTACCCTTTACATATCCATATTAATAAATAATGACAATAGTAATACTCACCTTGACATGCATAATTTAATTAAAACTTTAATCACCTGGATGACTAACAATAATTTAAATATAAATATAACTAAAACCAATTTCATTGAATTTAAAAATTATAGGACTAAACCCGCCATCTGTGGGAAAATTACATATGAAAATGAGAATATTGAAAAGGTGACACATACAAAATTCCTTGGTTTGTGTATTGATGAGAACTTGAATTGGAAGGCCCGCATAGAATTCGTCTGTAGTAAAATAAATAGATATGTATTTGTACTTAGTAAAGAAGTGGCATCGATGCATACAGTCCTATCAGCCTATCATGGATATGTAGCATCAGTCCTTAGGTATGGCCTATTACGGGGTAATTCCATGGATGTGAACAAAGTTTTCATCGCCAAAAAAATATGTAAAAGTTATTTGTATATGAGCCGCCATATGAGTCCTGTAAACCACTTATTCTAAATTGAAATATAATGACTTTACCGATCATATACATCTACGAATTAGTGAATTATGTAAAAATAAATAACTAAACCTTTAAAAAGGCACGTGACATATTATACCCTAGAATAATAGAATCCAGACAGACTAGTGCTTGACGTCATCCCGAAAAATTCATTGTATCAGAGACAATATTATTATGCCATGTGCATTAAAGCATAATATAATGCTTATACCAAGTCAAATAAATTTAAAAAATAAATAATTAAATGGTTAAAACTTAAAAACTTATATTCGGTAGAGGAATTATTTAAACAAAAAAATAATAATCATTAGCATTTATATATAATAATAACATAATTAATCTATGCTGAATTAATCATTAATTGAACTTCAATAATTACTATTTACTGTGACATTAATGAACATTATAATTTTATTATTCTGATTATTATTTTTTTTAATGTGTTTTGATTGTTTTTTTTTTGTTACTTATTTATGACATCTATAATAATAAGTATAATCCTCACATGCTATTATAACTACCGACAAATATGTACTCGATTGACATCATATATGTACTGACTAATATTTTGCAAAAAACAGACAGATGCACACAAAGGCGGCCTTATTACTAAGTAGTAATTTCTTCCAGACAACCTTATAATGTTGGAAAGAACAATGTTTTGGGAAATGGGTGTAGTCCATAAAGTACACAGAGTAATGAAAAAATTCTCTAAAATTAAAATAAATAAAAAATACATACATATAATATTTAAAACAGTTTACAATTTAGGGTTGAGACACAACTTCTAGGTAATGAATTTTAAGTAAGTTTTTAAAGCTACTTAAGGTTTCAGCTCGTCTAATTTGGGCAGATAAAGAGTTCCAGAGCAGAATAGATTTAACAGTAAAAGAAGAGTATTTAGTGCGGTGGACCGGTATATTAAGGAGGAGATTAGTAGAAGATCGCAGCTCTTGTCTATCAGAGCTACGAAAATGAAAATTGTTTTTTAAATAAGTAGGGTAATGAGAATCAAACAGAATATTATAAAGCAAGGAAAGAACGCGAGCGCGAACGCATTGGTAGCCATTTGAGCTTGAGACGATAGTCGGAGATGTGGTCGAATTTGCGTAAACCAAAAATGAACCACATATATATATATATATATATATATATATATATATATATATATATGTCGGAGAACCACAGCTGAGAACGGAATTGAGACGTAAAATCTGCAACTGATTTGACGAGTTCGGATGCAATTGGCAGTTGACAGCTCGATAGTCAATGTCACTTTTGACAACGATGGGAGAATAACGCTGGTCGACTGGAGGACTCGGAGAGAAGATACCGTGAGCGGCGCACGTATTGCCAAGTTGTTTCCGACTTCGCCACGTCTCGATATAATCCGTTTGCATCAATGTCGTGTGTGAATATTTTAGTGTGAAACTTTGTTATTTCTCGAACAATATACCGGTACAGTGTATGAGAACTATTATTTCCTGACAACTTGACGATTGAAGACAATCTAAATAACGCCCACAAGGAGCCTACCGCGTTATCAGAATTGGGATGTAACCCCGAAAATCAAGATAGATTATTTAAGGGTACAAAATGGAACAATCAAATTAAAAATTGTGTAATTTTACGATAAAAAATGTGAGGGTAGTGAAAAAAAAGTGTAATCTAGCCCGCTCAAAAGGCTACAAAAAGTGATAATAATCATTGCGAATGTTGTGGATCGAGTTTGGCAGTATGTACAACAAGGCAGCACGCCATGCATACGGCGTAATTGCGGAAAATCGGGACAGCAGCGAACCGAGTGCTGCAATGTTGATACAATATGATTGTAACAAAGGGTAATTTGTTCGTGGCGAGATTGCAACGGCGCTGACGATGGTGACGTACTGACGGCGGTAACGTGCTGACAACGGTGACAACTGCATCTACGATGGCATCGTGGCAACTGCGGTGACGACAGCGACGTGGTGACCGTGGTGACGACGGTGACGTGACGACTGCGGCAACAATGGCAACGTGGCGACTGTGGTGACGTGACGACGGTGGCATGTCATGAACGTTACGTCTGTGGTGGTGACATGAGCGTGGTGGCGAGGCAATGACAGGCTTTGGTTATGAATTTTGTGGATCTGGTAACAGGTGGTAGCCAACTTTATATTCTTCTTAATAATTTTTAAACACCTTCAATGTTACAGTGATTTATCTGACACTGGATACATTTACAAAGTGTCCATGAAATTGCTTGCCTAAATCTTAAAATAAACTTTATAGTTTAGTGTTCTGTTGTTCTGCTGTTGTGTTTTCTGTGCAGATGGAACATATTGCAGTCTGGCGTCCAAGCTGTAATACTTGTGACGCGACGCGCAACAGCATGCAGTGGCGGTGTCCTGTAGAACGAGACGCGCAGCATCGGAGCGGCTGGTTCCTGTGGCGGGTGGTGATGGCGGCGTGACGGTGGCACGCACTCAACGGTGTGGTGGCCGTGACTGTTTGGTGCTGATGGCGGCAGCACACGTGAACTCCGGTGAACTTGGTTATCATGTAATAGGTTGTAAACGCACTTGTGAGTCTTCTGGTATAGTGAGACTCTTACTGTAATAGCTTTCCCTAATTCAATCAGTTTGTTGAAAGAAAATGAAATTAACTTTATTGCCTAATCAAATCTGATATTTTTATCTGAAAAAAAAGGAAATAAATTTTCTAGCTATCGCAGTTCTTGAGATACAGCCTGGTGACAGATAGACATACAGCAAAGTCTTAGATTTTTCAGTTCCTGTTTTTGCCTTTGGATACGGAACACTAAAAAGAACGTAATTGTACATAGTTTGGACAATTTTTGTGCTCTTTTATTTTGTGTACAGGTGGAGTTTCAGTACGCGAGCGGCGGCTAGCGACGCAACGCGATGCGACGCTACGTGACGTGACGCGACGCGATGAGACGCGACGCGACGAGACGCGATTAGACGCGACGCGATGAGACGCGACGCGACGAGACGCGATGAGATGCGACGCGACGAGACGCGACGCGACGGAGCGCAGCGGGTGGCGTGGGCCGTGCGACGGGGTGCTGTGGCGGCCAGGGATCTGCACTCTGTACTTCATTGAAGTATCGGATTTGGAACTAAAGATATTTGGTGAGCGTAATTGTTTATCTCGTGAATGTAGTGTGAAGACTCGGTATAGTCTTTAGTAAAATTGTTACAAAATACGTTTTGAAAAGCAGTAAGGCGGAAGTAAATAGATTTTTGATAAGTGATTTTTATTAATTGAAATCATACGTAACGGACGTAATCAGACGAAATTAGAAATTTTAGAGAGAGACCGTTATACACTAAAATCTGTAAATTCTAAGCGTAATTTACAAGTATGCGCACGACCGTCTGAGAGAGATGCCTGATGAGACTCCTGTAGATTGCGAAAATAGCGGTGCAGAATAAGTTGTGTAACCCATTGACCACTATTCAACCAACTAATTGCGAAGTAGTTTATTGAGTGTAAATTGTGTGAAAGTTGTTTGTGTTGAAATGGTGTTGAGATGAGATGAGAATGAAATGGTGTTGAGATGAGATGAGAATGAAATGGTGTTGAGATGAGATGAGATGAGAGTGACGTCTGTCGTGAGATACCGTCACTTGGCGCACCGCGCATGTGGCATGAGTCGCTACCGCTCGATTTAGGTGGTAGTGACGACTGTTGTGAGATACCGTCACTTGGCGCACCGCGCATGTGGCATGAGTCCCTACCGCTCGATTTAGGTGGTAGCGACGACTGTTGTGAGATACCGTCACTTGGCGCACCGCGCAAGTGGCATGAGTCCCTATCGCTCGATTTAGGTGGTAGTGACGACTGTTGTGAGAAAGCGTGACTTGATGGAATGGAATGAGTTACTATCGCTCGATTTAGGTGGTAGTGACGACTGTTGTGAGATAGCGTTACTTGATGGAATGGAATGAGTTACTATCGCTCGTTTTAGGTGGTAGTGACGACTGTTGTGAGATAGTGTTACTTGATGGAGTGGAATAAGTTACTATCGCTCGATTTAGGTGGTAGTGACGACTGTTGTGAGATAGTGTTACTTGATGGAGTGGAATAAGTTACTATCGCTCGATTTAGGTGATAGTGACGACCGTAAGGATTGATACTGAGTAGACTGTACATAGAGTTAAATTAAGAGTAAAGCGGTGTGTGTGTGGTAAGAGTGGTGAAAAAACTGGTGTGGTTGTAAAAAAAAGTGTGGTTGTATAGTGTGTGAATACTAGTCAATGGCCAGTAAATTGTTATTATTCTTAGTGAAGTTAGCAAAATTGTGTGAGAAAAAAAGTGTTGAATCCTTGTAAGAGTGGTTTCAAGTAAAGTACCATACCCAAACGAGTTAATCAGGATAGGCCGAGCGAAAGACTTGTGATATCGCAGCTGGGTTTTCTCTTTTTCAGGAACATCACACGGGGACGTGTGACTGGTCAGAATGGCCGTGTCGGAGAACCACAGCTGAGAACGGAATTGAGACGTAAAATCTGCAACTGATTTGACGAGTTCGGATGCAATTGGCAGTTGACAGCTCGATAGTCAATGTCACTTTTGACAACGATGGGAGAATAACGCTGGTCGACTGGAGGACTCGGAGAGAAGATACCGTGAGCGGCGCACGTATTGCCAAGTTGTTTCCGACTTCGCCACGTCTCGATATAATCCGTTTGCATCAATGTCGTGTGTGAATATTTTAGTGTGAAACTTTGTTATTTCTCGAACAATATACCGGTACAGTGTATGAGAACTATTATTTCCTGACAACTTGACGATTGAAGACAATCTAAACAACGCCCACAAGGTGCCTACCGCGTTATATATATATATATATATATATATATATATATATATATATATATATATATATATATATATATATATATATATATATATATATATATATATATATATATATATATATATATATTATATAGATTTTATATATATATATAAAATCTATGCACGTATCTGTGCGTTGTGCGATCGGCCACAATGTGAGAGTATTGCGCATCTATACTAGTATATATCTGGGGGCACGGCAGTGCACCCGCCAAGTCGAGCGCGAAGCAAACACTGCCGTACCATCCTTTACTGGAACCATTTCGCCGCATTTTCAGGCCCCTATTTGAGAACCTCTGGATAAGACCAGAACGCAGAAATTTTCGTCATCCAATAAGCTATAATCACGTACTTAAAATCCAAAATTTCAAGTCTGTAGGTCATTTAGTTCCGAAGTTAAGCGAAAGCAAAGTTTCGCATTTTCGACACTCACTCACTCACTCACTCACTCACTCATGATCATCAAAATAGAACTAGTACTTCCCATAAACTTAGAGAGCTGAAATTTGGTACAGAGTTGGGGTTTAATGGCCACGTAAAGGGAAAACTATAAAAACTAGGATAATCGATCTGGGGGCACGGCAGTGCCCCTGCCAAGTCGAGCGCGAAGCAAACACTGCTGTACCATTCTTCCTATTTGAGAACCTCTAGATAAGACCAGAACGACGATCTGGGGGCACGGCAGTGCCCCCGCCAAGTCGAGCGCGAAGCAAACACTGCCGTACCATTCTTTACTGGAACCATTTCGCCGCATTTTCAGGCCCCTATTTGTGAACCTCTAGATAAGACCAGAACGTCGATTTGGGGGCACGGCAGTGCCCCCGCCAAGTCGAGTGCGAAGCAAACACTGCCGTACCATTCTTTACTAGAACCATTTTGCCGCATTTTCAGGCCCCTATTTGAGAACCTCTAGATAAGACCAGAACGTCGATCTGGGGGCACGGCAGTGCCCCCGCCAAGTCGAGCGCGAAGCAAACACTGCCGTACCATTCTTTACTTGAACCATTTCGCCGCATTTTCACGCCCCTATTTGAGAACCTCTGGATAAGACCAGAACGTCGATCTGGGGGCACGGCAGTGCCCCCGCCAAGTCGAGCGCGAAGCAAACACTGCCGTACCATTCTTTAGTGGAACCATTTCGCCGCATTTTCAGGTCCCTATTTGAGAACCTCTGGATAAGACCAGAACGTCGATCTGGGGGCACGGCAATGCCCCCGCCAAGTCGAGCGCGAAGCAAACACTGCCGTACCATTTTTTACTGGAACCATTTCGCCGCATTTTCAGGCCCCTATTTGAAAACCTCTGGATAAGACCAGAACGTCGATCTGGGGGCACGGCAGTGCCCCCACCAAGTCGAGCGCGAAGCAAACACTGCCGTACCATTCTTTACTGGAACCATTTCGCCGCATTTTCAGGCCCCTATTTGAGAACCTATGGATAAGACCAGAACGTCGATCTGGGGGCACGGCAGTGCCCCGCCAAGTCGAACGCGAAGCAAACACTGCCGTACGATTCTTTACTGGAACCATTTCGCCGCATTTTCAGGTCCCTATTTGAGGAGCTCTGGATAAGACCAGTACGCAGAAATTTAAACATAAAAAAATCGACTGTTATTGCAAAAACCTAGCGAAGTGGGACACATCTTCTAATTAAATCTAGCCCGTAGCGTCCCACTGCTGGACGAATGCCTCCCCTTCTGCTTTTGATACGCATATAAATAAAATTAAAGGAAAACTCTGGATAAGACTAGACTGGCTTTTATACTTATACTTACAAGTTTACAAGAAGAAATAGTCGAACGATTAACTTTATTCTACTCGAACATTACACAAATTAAATAAACAAATTACACTAAAATCTAGTAAAATAAACAATATCAACGTTTCTACAAAAAGAAGTGAAATCCCACCAAAAACATTCTGTAAAAAACTAGCCAAGTCTCGATAGAGCTGCTCGTTTATCTCTAAAAAGTAGTGAAATCTAGACAAAGTCGTTCCAAGTCTAAGGTTCCTTACTGCGATTTCTTTATTATTATAGTTGATGTTGTGTGACTTGGCCGTTGAAGGGTACACAAGGGTACAAAAGGGGCTCCATGACACCACTGCTCCAATATATGTGTTCTACAATCAACAACAGCCTAAAATGAGACACTAGCATTCAATTACCAATACCAGTATGGGCTATTATCTCGCTTAACAAACATAGGTAGTTACAACAGATATACATTACGTGTAAACAAAATTGACTTGTACCCACTAACGTATAAAGAATGTTCAACGGCCAAGTCACACGACATCAACTATAATAATAAAGAAATCGCAGTAAGGAACCTTAGACTTGGAACGACTTTGTCTAGATTTCACTACTTTTTAGAGATAAACGAGCAGCTCTATCGAGACTTGGCTAGTTTTTTACAGAATGTTTTTGGTGGGATATATATATATACTAGTATAGATGCGCAACTCTAAAATTGAAACTGATTCTTGCAAAAGTTTCGGAATATCGTTTTTAGATGGCGCTGTAGCGTTTTAGTTACTATCAAACCCGCTAGATGGAAGTAGTACCACCTGATAATTTTTATTGGCATCTGTTGTGACTATCCGAAAACTTTCAAACTGTTAGTACCGGATAGTAATTTTTAGATGTCTCTGTTCTTTGTTAATTTTTGCATGTACCTATGAGAGTTTCATCCTCCTGGATACGTGGGTAACACTGAAAATGTTTAGAACTGGCCAGTTAGAAACATTGCTAATGAAAACTTTTTTTGAATTTCAATTTTAGAACTCTTTGGTAACCTAATGTAGTATATTGCATTCATTTGTCATTTGTCTTTGTGAATTGGCGGCAAATCTAAAACTCTTGTAACACGTAAAAATGAACCTAACGTGAGAAAATTTTTGGTAAAATATTTATTATGACTTTCGATGTGAGCTTACTCAAAAACAAAGCTATGATAGACTGCGATTAGCATTTTTCAATGAAGCCCCATCTCGTTCCACTATCTACAATTGGTTTAACGAGTTTAAGCGTGGACGTAGCAATCTCAATGATGATCCGCGTGAGGGACGTCCTTTAATAGCGACTACTGAAGATAACGTCAGTGCTGTGCGATGCATGATAGAGGAAGATAAGATAGTGACCTATCAGCAGATACGGGCAAGCCTAGGCATTGGTATGAGTCAAGTTCAAATATTATTACACGAACATTTAGGCGTCAGGAAGCTTTATACCAGATGGATTCCCCATACTTTATCCGACGACCAGAAACACCTTCGTATGGACTGGTGTCGCCAAATGTTAGATAAGTTCAACGGCGGTCACAGCTGTCACCGCCGTATTTGGCATCGTCACAGGTGATGAAAGCTGGATATATTGCTACGAACCCGAAACCAAAAGACAATCAGCTCAGTGGGTGTTTCCTTTCGAAGATCGGCCAACTAAGGTAAAGAAAGGAAGAAGTCAAGGAAAAAATATGATTGCCTCATTCTTTGGTCGAAAAGGTAATTATGGTCGAAAAGTTGTGATAGAAGGTGGAAGGACAGTTACTGGTATGTCAATCGCTGTTTGCCTGTTATCTTGGAAAAAATTCGACAACAGCACCCTCGAAGCAGGATCCTCCTTCACCATGAAAATGCTTCAGCGCACTTCGTAAAACGGACTGTTGAATTTTGACTATGGCAGGTGTCGAGATAATGAGCCGTACAGTCCTGACCTGGCGCGCTGCGACTTTCATATTTTATTCCCAAGAACTAAAGATAAAATTCGAGATATTCGATTTACGAGCCCTAAAGATACCTACGGTGAAAGCATACGAAAATGCCATAGATGAGACCCCTAAGGAAGAATGGGCCCACTGCTTTTCTCAGTGGTTACATCGAATGCGACGATATGTAGAGAGGAACGGAGATTACTTCGAAAAAATTAAAGTACTTCCGTTTTTAATTTTCTAAACATTTTCAGTGTTACCGCGGTAATAGTGTTTTCGTCAGTTCAAATTAAAAAAATATTTTTTTAAATTAAGTTTACTTAACCGTCTTGTTATTTAATTTCATGATTTCGCTATATTGCGATATTATGTATAATATATTGTATTATATATAACAATTATATTATATATAATAAATTATAAATATATCATAATATACTACAAAATTTAAGTGAAACTTTAGACCGCCTTCTCCAGATTAACTGTCTCATGGCTTTTACCTTAATCCGTTATTGCTTATCTGCTTGCGGTGTTGCCAACTTTGGAAGTTCACCCAACTTCTCAAACGTTTAGACAACACCATAAAACATACGCTTTTTCCATTCTTAATATAAATTTTGACCACCGCTCATGTACTCAAGCAACGTTTCCAGTAAGATTCGGTGGTGTGGGCATTCGATAAACGTCTGACGTAGCCTTACCAGCGTTCTTGTCCTCGGTCCATGCAAACCACTTAGTTATCCCTTTTGCGGACCTCATATCTGAACCGTTTGGGATAGAAACCCTAGGCACATGGGGTCCGGGCGCCCATAAGCTTTTTAAAGAAATCTCCAAAAAGCTTGATGAAGCCACCCGAGACCCCAGAGCCGGGAACTACCTGGCACAACGGATAGCCATTGCTATCCAACGAGGCAATGCTATCGGTTTGCTAGGTACTATGCCAGATGCGGATGAGCTGGGGAAGTTTTTCTATTTATAGACTTTTTAGAGAGGTTATTTGTAGATGAGTCTTCTTTTCATTTGTATTAATTTTAAGTTTTTTTGTATTTCTTGTATGATTTTAATTACCTACTTGAAATAAATTCAATGTATAAAATTAAGTATGAGTCAAGTAGCCTATTCTCGTAATTTACTTACGTTTTCATTTTACTTCTAATAAATTTATTATTATCAATGAATCGTCTTGATAATATCTTTGTAGGATTAAATTAACGGAATCAACCTTCTGTTTTCACGAATAAAGTAAATTCATCGTTAACTTGGAATTACGTTTTAATCAAAACCTATAGTTTTTGCTTGCGGTCCCCGACACCATTTCTGAAACATTTTAGTGGCCCATATAAAAAAAAAAATTAGTAGATAGGTATGGCTGGTCTATAGGGATGTAAATTTGGACATTTGGAAAATTGTTGTGGTTTCGAATCCGGCTATTTCAAGTTTTTCAGTTTAGAATTTTTAACTTACCGCTAAGATTTTCAAAAATCGAAGTTATTGGCTTTACCCCGTTTTGCAAAAATCGAATTCTCATCAGATTTCGACGTTCTGAGGTCACAGAAAGCTGTCTGTATGTATGTGTGTGTGTGTGTGTGTGTATGTGTATGTATGTAAACCTCTTATAACTTTTGAACGGTTTGACCGATTTTATTGCAGCTGACGCCATTTGAAAAAGCTTGACTTAAGATTTGAATACAATTTATACCGATTCGGACGGATAGATTTCAAGAAATCTCAAAAAAAAAAAACTGTGAATTTTTTAAAGTATTTTTCTGGAACAACTTTTAAACTGCTTTGTCGTCAACTCCAAATCAGCTCTTAACCTTAAAAAAACCACGTCGATCAGCTGATTCGTTCGAGAGATATCGCGAAGGAAAGAAAACTGAAAAAAGTGTTTTTTCGGAATTACTCCGAAATTTTTCATCTAAAAAATGTTTGTTGTCAATTCTTCCAAAGAACATGAAAAACTGCATCGATTGCCGCTAATCGCGTGAAAATCGGTAGATTCGTTCCAAAGTTATGACAATTTTAAATTTCAAAAAATAGTGTTTCATTAAACTTTCATCAGACTTTTGAGCTCGGAGAGCTAAAAAGTCTGGTGAAGAAAATTATTAGTGAAAATTTTTAGAAGCACTTTTATTTTTGAGCTCGATAAACTCAAAAATGATGCATTAGATAAAATTTAAGCGCTTAGCGGGAAATTGCAATTTTGCACGGAAGGCATTTAGGTCAACTGATTTCCAAATTTTTTTCAGTTCATGCGGTTCAATCGATGGGGGACGGCTGTGCAGAGTGCGACACGATTCAGAAGCGTGGCGCAATCAAATACCTGAAAACCCTGAAGAGCGATTTTCCCGATCTGTGGGCAAAGTTCGAGAAGAAATACGACCCTGATAGGACGAAGTATGACAGTGTGATCAAAACACTGAATGCTTATGATTAGGTGTTACGTTTTTAACATATAGATATGTGTACATAGTACAACTGCTTTACTAATGTCCCTCAGCAATAATCGTATTTCTGTGTCAGCGACAGACGATGTATGGAAACGAAGTTTTCCGAAAGACATTCGAAACGTAGTTGTACTGTACTCTGTAGTAAGACATACCTGTTGAAAAGCTGTTTGGATAGGTATAATTTGCTTTCGAAAAAAAAATGTACCTACCTACTTAATCTTTTTTCTGTGTGAGGTAATAAAATAATAAAATAGGATTGGGCACTTATTTAAGGAATCCTACTAGGTTTACAGAAACTTTCCTTTCTTTCTTTCCAGAAACTATTTGACCTCAAAATTTTTTTTTTCCATTTCTTTATACAAAGAGACTCCATTTAAATATCACTTAAATAAGTATAGGAGAGCCTGTTATACCTACAAGTTATAATAATTAAACCGACTTATAAACCACTTTGGAGGCCGATCACTCGAAAATGGTCAACTTTGTCATGACAAAAAAAGTCATGTATGAAACCTTGCTTTTATTTTAAAAGACCTATTCAACAATACCCTACACGACAGGGTACAATGAAAAAATATTTTTCACCCCCACTTCACATGTAACACTTCACAATATAAAATTATTAATATTTTATGATGGTAAAACTGAGATCTAAAGACACTCTATAACTATGCTAAATTTCATCCATTTATTGAAGCATCTATATAATCCATTAACTAGAGAAGCTAGAAACGCGGACAGACAGACAGACAGATGGACAGACAAAGAGAAACTATAAGAGGAACGCCGAATTAGAGGGGAATGTATTACGGAACCCTAAAAAGAAAAGTAGGTATGCATTTTAAATTTATTTGATTGTTATAACAAGTTTTTTTGTAAACATAATACTTCTAATGCTTTGACGTAAAAAAAAGGCGGACGGAAGGTGAGCTAAGCATTGAGTGAAGTTCAACAATGGCGGCGACTTACGTTTGTGAGAGATTACGGATGATTGCCATATATGCGAAAAATTACACATAATTACAAAAATATATTTCAATTACTTTATGTAATTTTTTTTCATATTTTAGCGTTTTGTCTATCCTATCATTCGTATCTAATCATATTTATTGTCACTTTTAATTTTAAACAAAAGATAATACTGGAAAATAAAACAATAACTTTTTTATCATTTAATCAAATAATACAGATATTTGAAACTATTTCATATCAAAATCACAGCTAACAAAAAGTCTTAATTATTAGTTTAAATGACTTGATGACAATGAGATTGATAAAATAGCACAGCAAAAAGTTACGTCGTAATTTCTTTGGAGTGAACTGAAGAACTGTTTTTGTTATTTGCGTTAATTATAGTCATTACAAGACAATTTCATCATCATCGTCCATCATCAATTTTGAAAATAGGTCCACAAACACTAGAGTAATGTTCAAAGATATCCGTGTCGGTGTAAAATACTACGAGAAGTAGGTTTTATACTATCATTATGTGATGATGTATGGTATGATGATGATGATTACTCTAATTGACATAGTGGCAGCTCTATGAAGCTGTATCTATGCGAATGAAGCTACGAGCAAAAGCTTGCTAACAAACTATAAACAAAACTGAATACATAATCACGATTCATGTTAAATTTTTTTAAAATATATATGTAGAAGACATGGGATAAACATGCTTCAAATATCGCACTATATTAAAGGACTGGCTCTCAAATTAACACTGTGGGCTTATCGTGGGTAATGTTGGTTACAAAATGAGGAGAAACAGCAATACTTCGCCATTATTCTCAATAGTACTAAAACTAAGCACTTCACACTGTTTTAATTACTTTCACTGTCTATTAAAATAATAACGACTCCACTTATTTCATTACTTAGCACTTATATTCACTATCACTATCTAACAAGAACACCGATAGTCCCCGAGGCGAACCTGCCGCCACGACGGTTGGTAGCATAATAATCTATGATCATTCCTTGGAGGGAAAACGTGATCACAACTCCCACCACACCGAGCGCGCAAACTGGTCGACCGGATTCTATCAACACCAAACAACATGGCGCTAGTGTTCCCGTCGATTATACTTCCGTACTATTGACTTGCTTGTCAATTCAGCAACAAAATATTAACCTCTTCGACACGGCCATCCTGCGTGACTCACGTCCTCGTGAGTAAATCCTATAACCAAACCTAAAACCAAGGTATTAGCTTTACCCTAGCTCGGCCAACCTGACCATTTTTATCACATCACGTGATATGACATTCTATAACCCTCGATTCAAACTGAACGCTATCTTAATTCATAAAGCTGACTGTACTTTGTTGTAGACAATCTATTACGGTCAGATTATCTCCCGCACATAATGGCTAGACCCAGGTACAATATTACGGTAACCGAATGAGAGATCAATTGCTCACTCATTTGCTGTTGCTTAAATCCACTTAAATCCATTATTTTATATACACCTAAGGACAATGTTTCCTATCCAGTTATAGCACCCATCGCATATCTTTTATGCCGTAGACCAACCGCATTAAAAACATTCGAATTTAGGATGTTAACGTAATTCTTTGACGCAACGCAAAACATGTGACCGTTACTATATCCTCATCACTAGGTACGTGTCATTTAAAACTTGTCACTAAGTGACAATAGAAACCCAAAAATAATACCATTTCTCATCATGACTTTGTATCAAACAGCAAGTAATAGCGTTGTACCGTCAATAGCAACATCATCACTATGTAGTAACGACAAACATACCTACATGCCATCGTCACTACACAGCAATAGGATACCAATACGAGCCGCATAATACTATGCCTTTGTCACTACTCAATGTGTATTAATAAGTAGTGACAGGATACCACCATCAAAATCATTATGCCTTTGCCACTACTCAATGTGTATTAATAAGTAGCGACAGGATACCACCATCAACAACATCATTGGTGTGTAGTAATGACGTACATACTTGACATCATTCTTACACAGCAACGGAATTCCATCATCATCAACTCATTACTATGTAGTAATGGGATACCATCAACAACAACATCACTACTATGCTGTAATGGGATACCGTAAATACTGTGTACTCGTATAACGCATAGTGCAAATTACGTTTGAAACGGGCGTCACCACACCATATATTTCCACCATTGTAACTCTTGTAACTGTTGTAACTTTAGGATCAACAGCTGTAACCACCAAATAAAAACCTGTTGATGTGATCTCAGGGGTGCCCTAGGGGCATGCTAAAGCTGTTTTGAGATCCTCGATGAAACTAGAAGAAGATTATAGGAGGAGTAGGTACGCACCACGTTGCAATGGCAAAAAGCCAAAGAACATTCTCGTGGTGCTTACCACGAGAATGAAGATAATTGCTGTTTATTAAGCTGCTACCGGGAAATCAAAATGCTAATTCGATTAAACTTCTTTAAATCGCGAACGCTTTTTTTTAACCTCTTTTTTTTTTTGTGAATTAAACTCAAACTCAAAATTTCCATTTCCATGTAGGTTATAATATAACGCTTATAGAATTGTCCTACATGATGCCTACCACCGGTTCGGAAACTAGCCCGGCGAGAAGAACCGGCGTAAGAAACTCGCACGGGGCCACCTTTTAGCAAAAAGATGGGAAAATTGTTCTTCTGTCTTGTTTCAATTAAGCTTTGATGTCCGATAGTTAATGTAACCCATCGTGTGTATACTCATGGACGTACCAAAAAACTATTGTAATGTTATGATCATCGAAATTAGCATTGTCTAAAAGTAGGTATGTAAGATTCCAAATTCACAGTTTACAACAAGTTTTAGCTTTTCTTTAACTTACAAGCAGACACACTGTGCTTTAACAGTATGTCATACGGTAGACCGTAGCGAGAGTGGCTACCATAAGCGATAAAGTGACAAAGTTCCTTAACACTCTTGGAAAAAGTTCCAACATACACGATGTTCTTTAAAGTCCACTTTTGAAATTGATAATCAATTATTATTTTGTGTTACTACATGTACCCAATAAAGAATCAAAACTGTATGTCTATGCTTCAAAAGTAAACAGCAAGTTTGAGCTTCATTAAAGTAACTGCAGGCGCCGGTGGCGGATTATCCTAAAGGCGAACTAGACATGTGCCTAGGGGCGCGAGGGTACAAAGGGGCGCTCCGACCAGGCGAGGTGGTATACCCGGTAAGGCCGAAGCCCTGGGCGATCACCCCCCGCCCCCAGGGGCGCCGATGACATGTTTGCCTATGGAGCTCTCAACATTTGATCCGCCTCCGGTAGGCGCCTAACAATTGTAACAAACAACCGGTGTAAACACCTAACCGCAACATGTATCATACCGTTAAAAATCAAACGTTAAATTCTTATTTGTCATCTTTACCGATTCCGCCTGATATAAAAAGATTTATAGTGTGTCCAATAAATAGGTTGTAGTTTGTTTAAGGACCAACTTAATAATCACTGAAGTCTGTTAAGTCAGTATCGACTCGACAGGTGTTATTCACTTTCTTATAAGATCAGTATGAATGTATGACACACCCAAAACAAAAAGCATTGGTAATTTAATTATGAGAAATTGTAAACTGAAAACTATAGTCGTCTCATTTATCATCTATTACCATGTTACAAATTATTTGATATCACGAAATGAAATCTCGATAATGACATGTAATTGCCAAAAGATAAGGAAATCAAACTTTAGTGCTGCATTTTCCGGTGTGACCTCCAGCGGTCATTCAAACAATAATAATAATAGGCTTTAAGATGTATGTACTATGTACTCGTTTTTTACTTTACGTTCCTTTTTACTCATTTACTTGAACTTCTAAAAACCTTTGCTTATAAATCCAGCATAATTTAGCACCACTAATTATGATACAAAAACAACTTCACCAATTATCTCCCATCATTGTGAAGCGACTAGACCAGTCCACTAAAGATGTGCACTTGGCGCTGTCGCCCAAGCTGCTCGGTCGCACAGCGCTGCTCGCTGCATACCTTGGAGCGCCCATCGGTACTCGGTTGCCGTTACCGCTCGAACGTCGAACTTCCATCTGCACATAAAAATAACGACACAACAATAATGTTCTACGAAAGAACTTCTTTAACTTTAACGGGAAAATGTAGAAATCATTATTCAATAAATTGAATTTCAATTTAACGATCTAAGATTTTCTAAAGAAAATGTAAGTACTGTTAGACCCTCATAATACCAAAGGAGAATACAAGTGCGTTTACAATCTTTTACAAAGTAACCAAGTTCACCGGAGTCCAATGCTGAGCTTTTCGACCTGCCGCAGTCACGGCCACTGGACCGTCCAGAGCGCGTGACACCGCCGTCGTCACGTATTCATACTATCACCACCAGCCACGGTTTATACCACTATCCCTCGTTTGTAATAAATACAAAGCAGATACACCTGCACATATTAAAAAACAATAAGTTAGGGGCCCCGCGGCCCATCTTTGAGCTTACCGAGCTATTGCCACTACTACATCGCAGTCTGCCACTGCCACGGCACTGCAGCACAGTCATTGTAGAACCCCCGGCACGATCCACTCTTCAGAGAATTCGGCCCGCTGTTGTCCCATCTTTCCGCAATTACGCCATACATTTAGCGTGCTGCCAATTGCCATGGTTGCACACACTACCAAACTTGATCCACATTATTAGCACTGATTATTATCACTTTTGTAAGCCGCACAAAGGATTACACTTTTTTTTTTCACTACCCTCACTTTTTTTAACTTGAACAAATACTTGAAATTCTCATCTTGAACGAACATGAATCCCACTTTCTGATGTAGAAGACATGGGATAAACATGCTTCAAATATCGCACTATATTAAAGTACTGGCTCTCAAATTAACACTGTGGGCTTATCGTGGGTAATGTTGGTTACAAAATGAGGAGAAACAGCAATACTTCGCCATTATTCTCAATAGTACTAAAACTAAGCACTTCACACTGTTTTAATTACTTTCACTGTCTATTAAAATAATAACGACTCCACTTATTTCATTACTTAGCACTTATATTCACTATCACTATCTAACAAGAACACCGATAGTCTCCGAGGCGAACCTGCCGCCACGACGGTTGGTAGCATAATAATCTATGATCATTCCTTGGAGGGAAAACGTGATCACAACTCCCACCACACCGAGCGCGCAAACTGGTCGACCGGATTCTATCAACACCAAACAACATGGCGCTAGTGTTCCCGTCGATTATACTTCCGTACTATTGACTTGCTTGTCAATTCAGCAACAAAATATTAACCTCTTCGACATATATAAGAATATCCAACTTATTTTTTACATGTGCATTTAAAGCATCGATATATAGTTATATATTAATTTGAGTTTGTTTACAAGTTTTATCTAAATAGCTAACAGATTGCACATAGTGAAATCTCGCACAATTTAGGGTATTTTTTCTATTCTAAAAATGGCAACACCGGTGCATCAGAGAGACGTCAGCTAACATTTTTCTGTCAAATTATTAATGATTTGCATTTGTTTGTTTACGTATCTAATACAAAATAATTTACTGACTTATTTATGGTAGGTTATGTTTCTTAGTTATACCACTATTGTTTTGGCACCATTTAATGACACAGGACGGCATTATTAGTTTTTTTACGATTTATACGTATTCGTGTGTCAAACTCAACATGCGGCAGCGTAATGGCAGCCGATCGTCTTACTTTGCTGTCAATGTGTGCGTGCGCACGTGTCGCTACGATAGCGCCGTCTTACTTTGATGGCTTCACTATTCATGTTCCTGAAGCGGTGTCCGCCTCTTTTTTACGTTCATGTTCTAATGCGTATAAATATGTACTAAATCTATGCTTCTAATAATAGTATTTTTTTATAAACAAAAAATTAAACTTATTTCCATGGTAAAAATACACAAAAAATATGAAATAAAACTTATTTTCTAAATAATTTCCCTTTTACTACAGCTACATAATATAGTAACCGTTTCCTATTCTTTATTTTGTTTAATTTCACTTCGTTTCCATGTACATTTAAATTAACTTCGTCAAGGAGAGCAACACAAAGTAAAATAAAACATGGCGGATCAGATCAAAATTAACTAAATAATGTCATTTTGTCAACGACATGACTTTTGACAAAGAAAGACGTATGGCATTCAAGACGTCGTCTCTTCGTAAAACTGTCTACTACGTCAAAAGTCAAGTCAAAACAACTGTCATGGCCGCCCTAAAATAGTGTTCTCGCTATAAAAAACTCTTCAAATAATAATTTTTGTACGCATGTACCCTTCTTCAAATTAATTTTTTCGTATTTTTATGATATTCCCATATTTTTTTTATTTACCTATGTAGTGTACATAGAACTGGCCCAAAATCAAACATGTCTTTTGCTGGCACGGACTTCAAAATTAAGAAAATTGAGTAGAGAAATAATTAAAATTTTAGCAAAATCTTGGGATCAGTAACTAAGACCACTAGGGTGCCGTTTGAGAAAATCCTTAAATACTATTGTTCCACTCCATTAATCAGGCATGCCGGTACACCGAGTGTGTTAGTTCCATAATAGACTATAGTCAGAGAAGACATGATTATGAAGTCTCTTTTTAAATACTCCCAATGCATTCACATCCCTGATGATGGATGGCAATTTATTAAAAAGCTGTGCGCCCTCAAAAGTTATACCTAGTCTATTTCCCATAATTAGTTCGTACTTTGGGTAGGGCTAGAAAGTGGATTCTTCGTGTGCTCCGGTTATGTATCTGTTTTAAATTAAGAAATTTAGTATTTGTGTGTATAATTTTATTTACGATTTTGTATATTAGGATTGCAGTATTTGCACAATTGTTTCATGAGTCCAGTTTCTTTATAATTATTTTCTGTGGCCGTTAAGTATGGATAGTGAAATAACATTTTAGCAAAACTTTAAACTAATGTTTGTTTCGTATAATTTGTAATTGAGATAGATCAGTTTTAGACGCCGTTCCCCATAATTCAATCAAATAAAGTAGATGAGATTTACCGAGAGAATTGTAAATGATTAAGTGAACTTGGCGCGGAAGACGGTGTCTTTCTAATGTGATCTATATGCATGTTCCATGTAAGGCAGTCACATTTCTTCTCGATCAATGGTACGTTATTAATTGATAAAGGTGTAAAATCCGGAGTAACTTTTGATCTAGGTTTAAATATGACGTAGCTAGTTTTAGATATATTGATGGTTAAGAGGTTAAATTGGAACTATTCAAAAAGATCATTTAAGTCAGTTTGGGCTTGTGTGATTAGAATTTTTAAACAAGAGCCAAAATAAAATAAGCAAGTGTCGTCATCATAAAGTGTGGTTTCTCCATGCAAGTTTAATTTGTGTAGATTGTTAATATAAATAAGAAACAACAAGAACCCTAATATGGACCCTAGTGGTACGCCATAGGTTATAAACTGTGATTGGTTGATAGTGATTAGTTTTTATATTTATCAATTTTAACTACTTGGTACCTATTTGATATTTATTGAGGTAAGATCTAAGAATTTTTAAGTGCTTTGTCAGTAATTCCGACATTTTCTAACTTTTTTAATAGAATGGAATGGCTCACCGTGTCAAAAGCTGTTTTAAATCAATGAAAACCCCTAGGACAAACTTCTTTTTATCAATATTAGTTTAAATTTGAGTAATTATATCAACTGTAGGTCATGGAATTATATCAACGCTCATATAAAAAGTAAATACTAACATATAAGGATATGTTTCTAGACGGTTGTGTATAACTGTTTGAAGTATTTTAGATATAACCGGCAACACAGATATAGGCCGGTAATTACCTGGGTCTATCTTTGATCCTGATTTGTGTATAAGGCTAACTTTAGCAAGCTTCAATGAGTCAGAAAAGACTATTATATTATTTAAAAGATCGTTAATGCATCTTGTTAGATCTCCTATAATTATATCCTTTGCGCACTTTATTTTTTGGCGGAAATGCCATCAGTACCAGTATACAGTTCGGGTCAAGGCTATCTATAATTTTATCTATTTCACCTGTGGTGCATGGTTCAAAGTATATAAGTTTTTATGAATTGTTACTTGTGGAAGTATTCAATTTGTATTGGGGTTATTATGATAATATGTGATTGGTATTTGTGAAGCGAGAAGTGGTCCTGTAGTAGAAAAAAACTGATTGAAGGTTTCACAGACTTCTACTGGATCTGTTATAGCTAATGATTCTAATATTAGATTAGAGGGAGCACAGCTTTTACTTACTTTGTTGATGGCCAGTTCGTTCAACAATTACACATCTTTTTTGGGTGTTTACTGATATTGATAAATTGTTTGTAATAATATGCGACTTTTGTGCTTTTAATGTTTTCAGCTACCATTCGTCTCATCTGTTTAAAATTAACCTCCCGCGCCTTATTTTCAGCATCATTTTTTATCTTTAGTCCATAGTTCATTCCGATAGTTTATGTTTTTTATTATATCCTTGTTAATCCAATTTGTTTGTGGAGGGTTAATGATTTTCTTTTTTGATTTTTTGCTTTTTACAATACAGTTTTTAAGAATCAGGTGAGTGTTAGAGACTACTTAAAAAACTGGTTTTCATTGTAAGAAATATATATGACGAGAGTAAACTTAGTGAATGCTAAATACAAAATAACTTGATTGCAAAAAAAGCGGGTTAAGATTAAGCGAAGGTGATTCAAAACTGTTTCAAAATAATAAAACGTTGCTTGTTAAAGTAGCTTAAAGCTGTAACTATGTACCCAAAATGTACTAGAAACTACAAAACAGGACGCTGTATCAACTTTACCCCCACATTATTGCTTGCTCATCGATCAGAAGTGAGAAGATATTCGACAAAGTAAAAACATGGGGTCCCAACTTGACCACGGCTTATCTTTTTATGTAGTACCGAAGTTAATACCGATAGATAACATTGGACAAGATGTTTTGAGGGGAGATGGAATCACTTTTATGATCTCGCGGACGACCCTAACTTTACGACGAACTCAGCGAAATTTCGGGCCACGAAACGGGAGTTTGTTGTTGCAAAATGGAAGATAGATACGATAATAATATTTCATAAAATATTAGGTACCCATAAGTCTAGAAAAGTTACATTTGAATTTTTGTCATATATATTCGTAACAAGCTAACCCACTAAAAACCGTCGGGATCTGCACTTTTCAACCCTTTATCCGCGTATCTAATGGCGCTATTGTTTTCAGTGATTTGTTGGGCGTCGTGTTGGGAAGACGGTGTCATTTTATTATGGCAGTAATCTCCGAGGCATAATCACGCTGAGTTAAGTGAAACAAGTCGCGTAAAACATCTCTTGCCATCAGCTTATTTGGTTTGTTTTAAATTGTTTATTATCCTCAGGCATCTTCCATTTTGCAGGGCAAGCAATTGGAAATTATCCTAGATGCTTCGGCGTTTTGACTTAAAATGACATGCTTATTTAAGCATTTTTCATTCTACTGCATATATACACTGTGTAAATTTTATCTATCTGTTCATCAAAGGTCAAGAAGTAAACTTTCCGCGTCTATGCTTTACAAAACGTCAACAGTGTAGGTACGGTTACAAGTCTATTTTTGAAATTCTAAGCCGAATCATTCCATACAAAACAATATCATTCAATTACCATAAGTCAATTTGACAAGGCAATGGCCGCATAAATTCGACGCAAAATGCAAGTAATAAATAAGGATGAGCGGATTTCATGCACTACGAGCGACGAGCGACCGGCCGCCATACCGAATACTGCCGAATGCGTCTTTATTGAGACGTATTGCGGTGACTGATGCGTGGATCCGTCAGGTCTGATATGACCAAAAACAAATATGTGTGTGTTTTCGGATATTGCATTGAGAATACAAGTAACGGGCCTTAACGGGCACACTAAGAGACATTTATTGCCTATTTATTACTTCTTAGTATAGATTTTGACATAAAGTCCATAATATATCTTAACCACACGAAAGACAGGCTACTTTTTATCGCGAAAAACGTCTACTTAGTTCTTAAGTAGAAAACATTCTCTACTGAAACTATGAATGGTAGACTACAGTACAGTTATTTAGTAATGTATTTTGTCGTTTAAAGGTCAATTCACATCGCGACGGCACGTGACGCGATGCGGCCCACCTTTTTTTTAAATAGCTAATAAAGGTGAAATATGTTGTCGTCTTCGCCCAGATTTGACAACTCTACACGATTTTCATCTCTATTGCATTAACGCACAGTTCTATTTAGAATGCAGCCTCTTCTGTCACAACTATTTAAAAAAATCTATTTGTTGTAGGTACAGTATGATAATTGTTTTGTCCTGTCAATATTTTGCTGGACCCAATTTTTCAGAAGACATTTTATATGCAAAACTTCACTTGGAAAGTATCGATTTGACAAGTGGTGACCGTCATTGATAAACAAATTTAAAAAATTATGTTTCACGCTATATTTGTAAACAGAACCGGCATAACCAAAATGAGGCCCAAGGCCCGTTTCTTCTTCGGTGCCAACCTATCGAAGTAATCTTTATTGCTTTTTAATATGCTGGTAAAGGTTTATAAGTAGATAGTGTGAGATGACTATAGCTTAACTCCTTAATATATTGAGGAAACACCCGAAAATATAAAATTGTTAGGACGAAGTTGCTTGAGTTAAGTAATTTGACAACAACTTATTTCTAACACAGCTACTTAAATCGAATAGCCTTCAGGAAGTATACTTCTACTTACACATGTATCAATATACAGAAGGTAATCTGGCGAAGGAAAAAACAAGGCCCCTTTCGAATTATGGAATCGTCCGGATTATAGTGTACAATATTTTATCAACGTTACTACTTGGCAATAAGGTTGAAAAGTGAATACACCTGAGGGTCAATTCTGCTAAATATAATCTGGACTATTGCAATTACAACCAAATCCCGATACGCTTAAACTGCCAAGCGGTATTCTAGTAAACGTCAAACCATCGTGAAACGCACTCTGGTTTATGACAACACATCGCTTCAGTTATAATACAGTCAAAGTAAAATGAAAGTCTACTTTAAATACGAGGATTGAGGTACTGATCTTAGAATGTTTACGCGACGTTGCCATTTATTTCTTCAGGAAACGCGCTAGTAACTAACACTGTAAGATGATAAATAAAATACTGTCGAGTAAGAATATTATTGTGACCTGCACCTACCCTTTATATTAAAGCAGATGCAAAATCAAAACTACCTTCGTGAATTACTTCAACAAAAATTTACATTTTATGTAAATTGTAACTTACAACTACAAATTTATAGATACAATTTTTCATCGAAATCTACAGACGTTTTCTACACTTGTAAACGTTAATTAAACATAACGTCTTGTAATTACAATATTTTATATGTAAAATTCTTATTTATTTGTAAGGTTTATTAAACAGCACCACTTGTAATACTTCTTAATAAATTTGTCACTTATTTACAAAATTGTCAACTTGTAACTTATATTACACAGGGCCCTGTTCAGATAAATATTTTTGCGATAATTTTTTATTTTTTATTTATCAGGGGGTCTAAAAGGCCACTTTAGGTGAACATAAGATGAATCATATGCAATTCATATTATGCATTTAACGCCATTTAACGCATTTCTATTGAAAACTGTCAAAATTGTTTTCTATCAAAATATATGAAACATAATACGAAACACGGGTTTTAGGCCCTCAGAACTCGGAGCAAACTCGTTACTCAGGTGCAAAATACTACAACTGAGAAATTTATTTAAATTACAATTGTCAATTCTCTTTAGGAAAAGAAGAATAGACCTCATGAGCTTCTTAAGCTTTACGCGGTTAGTCTCGGCAATACTAGTGAATCGGCCGATAATAGACAGATTTTTATATTGTATACCGTATAATAGGTATGCTCCTAATAAAACAGTTTACATTTTATAAGTAACACAAAATTGTTTTTATTTATTTATTTATTTAATTGCTGCTCGATTGATGGTCACTGTGTTAATAGTATTAGTTATGCAGATGATATGGTGTTGCTCAGTCCATCAATAGCCGCCCTCAGAAAAATGATTGGAGTGTGTGAGGAGTATACGAGGATGCACGGCCTCGTATATAATGTAAGAAAAAGTGAGCTCTTGATATTTCAATCCAGGGGTCGTAAGCTGGGAGATGTGGCGCCTGTGCTGCTCAATGGTGTTGCTCTTCGAAGAGTGAAAGAGTTTAAATACCTCGGCCATGTGGTAACCGAGGATTTAACAGACGATGGGGACATCGAAAGGGAGAGGAGAGCGATGGCGGTCCGCTGTAACATGTTGGCACGCAGATTCGCGAGGTGTAGTACAGATGTTAAAATTACACTGTTTAAAGCATTTTGCCAAACTCTCTACACCTGCAATCTGTGGGTCAGCTACTCGCAGCGGGCCATCAACGCTCTCCGCATACAGTATAATAATGCGTTCAGGATGTTGGTGGGGCTTCCTCGCTATTGTAGTGCATCTGCGATGTTTTCGTATGCACACACAGACGGTTTTCACACCGTGCTGCGGCGTCGCATTGCATCGCTGATGTTCCGCACGCGTGAAAGTCCCAACACCATCCTAAATCTGCTTAGCGCCAAGCTGGACAGCCCTCTTCTGCGACACTGGGTCCAGGCACACGTGCCTGTGCCCGGAGCCCCAGAGGGGAAATATTTAAATTAAATAAATATAACCTATATGTAGTTATAATATTATGGGCTTTGCCTGAAATAAACATATTTTATTTTATTTTTTATTTTTATTTATTCCCAACTAAGTACTTAAATATGTACCTACACAGTTTTAATTAAACATTTTGACTAATTTCTGTTATTTTACGAACTCTATGACTAACTGATTGAGCGTTTTGGTATTTCAACAAAAGGAACAAAATAGTTTTCTGTATTCCTGGGTTATGGATGTTTATAATACTAAGAGCATTAAATTTATAATAATTATAATAAAAATCTTAAATACATATATTATGTATAGATAATATAAGGATAAACGGGGCATACACTGAACGGTTCAATATCGAAAAAGGTGTTAGACAGGGATGTGTAGCGTCACCGTGGCTGTTCAATCTGTTCATGGACAATTGCTTGATAGATTTAAAAGAGAATGAAAGTGGGCTGAGAATGAATGAGTTACTCGTCAAATGTTTTCTCTATGCTAATTACCAAGTATTACTTGCGTCTTCGGCCGAGGAGTTGCAGGAGATGGTAACTGCGATAAGTGGAGCTCTAACTAGAAAGGGAATGAAGATGAATGTAAAGAAGATGAAAGTGATGGTGTTTGAAAGAGATGAGGCAGTGACAGACTGCAATATCGTGATTGGAGATGAACAAATTGAACAGGTGAATGATTTTGTGTATCTGGGTTCAAAGTTTACAAGAGATGGAAAGTGTGAGAGTGATATTGAAAGAAGAGTGAATGCAGGAAACATGGTGAATGGAGCTTTGCACTCCTTTATGAACAGTCGGAAGGTGTCTAACAAGGCCCGTTTGGCTGTGCATGCGGGGGTGTTGGTTCCGACACTCATGTACGGAAGTGAAAGTTGGGTATGGCAGAAGAAACATGAAAGCAGAATAAATACAGTTGAGATGAGAGCATTAAGAAGCATGATAGGAGTTAAACTGGGTGACAGGATAAGAAATAGTGAGATAAGGAAACATTGTGGTCTGAAAGAAGATGTAGTGACAAAAATTGAGAAAGGTATGCTGAGATGGTTTGGCCATGTTGAGAGAATGAATGAAGAACGATTGACGAAAAACGTGTATAATGCGAGTGTGAATGGAAGTGTTGGAAGGGGTAGACCTAGGCGGACGTTCCAAGACCAAATCGGGTACGTCTTGAAAAAAGGCCAGGTCAAGAGTACCCTAAACCGAAGATCATGTATGAAGGGAATAATGAAAGTGGATGAAGCAAAACAAGTATGTAAGGATCGTAGCAAGTGGAAAGAAGTGGTCTCTGCCTACCCCTACGGGAAACAGGCGTGATTATATGTATGTATGTATGTAATATAAAAGTATTAAAAGGATTGTACATTTCTGTTGTCTATAGTACCCGTAACACAAGTTCCTCGAGGATACAATTTAATTATTCTAGCAATATCCCGCCAAAAAAAAAATACAACCTGCAAGTAAGTACTCAAGGAACCGTGTGATGAGTTAGATAAATGTATAAAGCACCAAGCATGTAGAAGCGGACTGACCGTCGGAGCCATTGTAATTGTGATGAAATGCTATCCACCTGTTTTCCATTTGAAAAGTAAGTACTTTTCAAATTGAAAACAGGTGGATAGCATTATTAAGTTGTAGTTAAATTAAGTTGTTAAGTAACAACTTAAGAATTTTGCATACATAATATTACCGACAAAAGGCACGGGCCCTTAGGCCAAATACCTTAAGGTTAATCCGGCCCTGCACACTTTTATACACATATACACACATACGTACTATCTATGTGTATACGTGCCAAGATAAATATCAATAAGCTATAGCTATAATTCAATATTGAGATTTATTCACTGCATAAGAAGATAATATATCTCCTGCACGTGTCAATGTGTACGTGTACTAAACTGTCGGCCAGAACTCCTCCACCTCGAAGATTGACAGAAGATATGTCGCCACTTTCACTACAAAGGAACTGAAGTTGACCAAGTAAGAGACTCTAGACGCTTGACCTTCAAGGTGAAGGACATCTTCTTTCAGATGTAGTCCACGAGGTCCTTTGACCAGTGCAGGCGTTATACATACAGCGGCGTGGCGGGTACCTCATTTCGCAGGGACTGCTCAGGTCCGCTAGATATGGTGCCGCGGTGGTTGCAGACGGCAGGCTTACTTTCATTATATCCTATTTCTTCTGAATCCTCTTCACCAGTATGAAGCCCACATCACGCCTCATGCTCTTCTCCTTAGATCGAGGAGGTTCCCTTTCTCTTTATATTCGCTTACGTTTTAACGTTCTAAGAAAAATTTTATGTATTTCTATGTTAATGTTTACTGTTTATTATAATATTAAGTTAAGTTTAAAATGATAAGCTATTTCCAAGAAACATTTAGCCTGTAAGAGCTGGTACACATTAGACGCTATAAAATGCGCGGTTTGTTAACGTTTGATTAAAGAATATGGAGATAATATACATATTTTTTAGAACTTCAAGCTGTACGTCATGACAAACGTGATTGTCAGCACCTTTCCATCGAAAGGTGCTGACCATAAATGAAATGTTATGTATATTATATTGAGGGCAGTCTACGTTCTACAGTGGACGGCGATAGGCTAATGATGATGATAAGGACACAATATCATATATCAGTATAATATCTGCGTATGTCGCGCGTACTCGAATATGATGCAGGCAAAAGGAAGGAAGGGATTTTGGCTGTCTATGATTTGATTTAAATAAATGAGGTGTCAATAGATTCTTAAAATAGCCCGGGTAGGTAACGTGCGTCGGGTTAAAGTATAAAAAAAATCTAGTTATGAAAACGCGTTTTGTAGTACCAATGTATACTGGGTCTAAGCGACAGTCTCCTAACATTAATCACGCGGTGTGTATAAATTAAAAGCGATGAAAAATTGCGAAAAATATGAAATAGCGGACATCCATTATCCCTGAGCTCATAAGACCGAGGGATAAGCAGGGATGAAGATGTTTGTACTTTAGTAATACTACCGATGCCCAAGAATCGGGACGCGTTCACACATATTTATGTTAAAAACCGGCCAAGAGCGAGTCGCACACGCGCACGAAGGGTTCCGTACGAAACGACAAAAGGAAACACGTTTGTTGTATGGAAGCCCCACTTAAATATGTATTTTATTTTGATTTTTTTTGTATATTTTATTTTAGCGGCAACCGAAATCTGTGTTTTCAACAGTCTACCATTCGATTCATAAGATGCAACCTGATATACACACGGATGGACAGCGGAGTCTTAGCGCGGGATGTTTTGTCGATAAAATTAATGCTCAACAGCTGCTGTTAAAATTTCTTAAGCTCGAGGGGACACAAACTGTACGTTACGTATAGAGCTTTCATAGAATGATACAAAAGAGATGTTTGATTTTGGGCCAGCTCTATGTACACTACATCGGTAAATAGGAAATAAATGGGAATTTCATAAAAATACAAAAAATAACCTAACCTAACCAAGAGCATGTCAGGACATGTCTAAGGACTTCCGTAAACTATTAAGTTTACTAAACACTATAGACTATAGTACACTATAGAATTAACGTATAATAACTCCCCACAACGATATCGGTGACGGTGGCCGATTTCATTCAAACCAGGCCAGTTACGCAGGAGTAATTTTATAGTGCCCAACTGTGTGCGCAGTACACAAGAGCACTCTCTCTTCCTTTACTCTCATAATTCAGTGGGACGGATAACCAACACGACTGACGAGAGATCAGGCGCAGGTCCGACTTTTTACATGCCCATCCGACGCATGGATCATCTTTCTTGTCAGACAATCAGGTGATCAGCCTGCATTGTCCTAACCAACTTGGAAACAACATTTTTTTTTGTTGTTCCAATGCGGGAATCGAACCCACGACCTCCGAGTCGAGAGCCAATGCTCTAACCACTAGACCACGGAGGCGGTTAAACTAAAAAAAAATAAACGTATGATAAATTAATAATAATATTTAATATTATTATGTAATATTATGTATTATTTCTTTATTATTTTGAATGTTTATTAATAATCAAAATATATAGTGAACAGTAATGTTCTTTAAGATTAATTTTTATTCGATTTCGATGATATTATATATTTTTTAATATTTGCTAATCACTTAACACTGGAGCATATTTTAGTCTAATACGATATCACTATCTCAATGTAAAAAGAATACAACGGTCAACCTAATACTTATTACTTATACATATCAGCGAGGTTTTCGATAGCGTGATACAGAATTTAAATCCAATTACACAGCGACATCTAGTATTATTTTTCAAAAACAATCGACGATTTAAACTGGAGACTAGCGCCATATTGTTTTCGTAAAGTTACTAGCAAATTGATGCTTTTAATATTAAAGGTAGGTATTAAATAATAATAAAAAACAATAATACTATGGTAATTAATAAATAATAATACATATTAATGTGTTCTCAGTGTTATTAAATTATTGTAATAATTGGTAAAAGAGGCACATATTCGTAAAATTAATTATTAATTTAAATTTTACATGTGTTTCGAAACTTAGCTCTAATTCTGGTAAAGAAACATAAATTCGTAACAATCAATATAATTACTGCAGCTCAGTTAATCACAGTGTTTGTCCTTGAATGTAGGTTTAAACCCGACAGCGCGTTTTAGTTATTATTAATTCGTTTTTTTTTATTAATTATTAATTTCAGTTTTTTTTTTAATGATGCAACCAATTTTGAAACATTATTTTAAATAATCATTTAAAATAATGTTTCAAAATTATGTTTATGTTAATTTGTTATTCTAATAATTGCTCTAGAAATAGAAATTATGATGCGATTTTGTTCAAAATAATTTTCCTAAAGAGTTTTTAGCATGATCTATCAGCATGGAAATTTGCAAGTTTCTATCTCCTATAGTTTAAAAATGCTAGGGGGGGGGGGGACCAACTTACAAACTACTTTGGAGGCCGATTACTCGAAAATGGTCAACTTTATAAAAAAGTAACGTATGAAACCTTGCCTTTATTTTAAAAGACCTATTCTACGATACCCCACACGATGGGGTAGAGTGATAAAATATTTTTCATCCCCGCTTCACATGTATGGAGAGCCACCCCTAAAATATAAAATTATTATTTTTTTATGATCCCGAAACCGTGATCTATACACAGTCTATAACTGCACCAAATTTCATCAACTTATATTCATAATTACAAGAGCTAGAGGCGCGGACAGACAGACAGACAGACAGACAGACAGACAGACAGACGGACAGAGCGAAACTATAAGGGTTCCTTAAGTATTACGGAACCCTAAAAATTGAAGAAGGGAATTTTTCCAATCAATCGTGGACACACCGTATGCTTGTATTAGTGCAATCAAATCAAAAGCCTTCTATGTAGCTATTTGTTTTTTCCTCTTTCTTTATTCTACCCCTACATCACAATCTGTCACTGTCTCGCTTGGCAGAATGTCAAGATTTAGGAAGCGTTTGCAAATTAAGTCTTAAAGCGTACAATGATTTAGCTTTTATGATACAAGTATATTCAAGTTTTACTGCGGAATCAAATTGAAGCATTCAGGGTGTTTAAAGTTCGGTGCAGACGGGACACAAGTGACACATATACACAAGTGACATATATACTAACGTATACGGTACAATTTCTTCTTACATTTTTTGTTCCCCACCTTGGTTCCTAGCGTTTCTTAACTATGAGATGTAGAAGCTTTAAGCTATCCATGCACATATAAATCATCATACTAAATACTCCTTAGGAAAATTATTTTGAGCGAATTTGGATAATAACTTTGAAGTAATCTGAACATAAAAACTATGTACGGTATGATAGTTAAGATCGTCCTAACATAATATGCTCTTGGCCTCTTGGTTAAGTTTTATAATCAAGAGAACTGGAGTTCTGAATGGACTATGGAGTTTAGTGTCTCGTTTGCGCCGAACCTCAGAAGACTAAGCTTGTTGACCAATGTTTAAGGCATTACAAACCAGATGTTAGTTCTAGAGGATTCTATTAGAGAAATAGGCAATAATTTATAACAAACTTATATTGTTCCTGTCTTGTTCCTGTTATGGCACGACGTTATGGTTGTTTCTACATTTGGCGAGTTTTATGGAGATCCGTGCAAGTCAAACTTTGGCGATAAAAACAAAATGTTTCTAAATCTTCTGAAATAGAGGTTTGTAATTGAAAAAAACAATTATCAGCTCCGCCTGCGTAAATACATTATCCCGCGGAAACACTACTTTTTCGGGATAAAAAATATCCTATGTACCTACTTTCCCGGGACCCAAAGTATGTTTATACCAAATCTCATAAAAATCGGTTCAGCGGTTGAAGAGTGAAGAGGTAACAGACAGACAGACGGACACACTTTCGAATTAATAATATTAGTATAGATGATCCGTAAGTAAAAGGAGAGTAAAAGTATCTAATCTTTACATGGTTACATCTAGTCTTAGATATTGATGAAACTACACTCAGGGTCAATTCACACCGAAACGAAACGATACGCGATGCGGAACTTCATTTTTAGGGTTCCGTAATACTTAAGGAACCCTTATAGTTTCGCTCTGTCCGTCTGTCTGTCTGTCTGTCTGTCTGTCTGTCTGTCCGCGCCTCTAGCTCCTGTAATTATGAATATAAATTGATGAAATTTGGTGCAGTTATAGACTGTGTATAGATCACGGTTTCGGGATTATAAAAAAATAATAATTTTATATTTTAGCGGTGGCTCTTCATACATGTGAAGTGGGGATGAAAAATATTTTTTCACTCTACCCCATCGTGTGGGGTATCGTAGAATAGGTCTTTTAAAATAAAGGTAAGGTTTCATAAGTTACTTTTTTATAAAGTTGACCATTTTCGAGTAATCGGCCTCCAAAGTAGTTGGTAAGTTGGTCCCCCCCCCTAGCATTTTTAAACTATAGGAGATAGAAACTTGCAAATTTCCATGCTGATAGATCATGCTAAAAACTCTTTAGGAAAACTATTTTGAACCAAATCGGATAGTAACTTTTGGAGTAATTTAAAAAAAAGCATATTAAGCGTTTATAGTTACGGAACCCTCCTTAGACATGTCCTGACATGCTCTTGGTTAGGTTATTAATATAGCTATTCAAAATTCAACTGTATTCATCATACGAGATGATACACGTTTCATGGTAGGAGTTCGAATATCTGCAGTATATGACTGATGTCATGTGAAATGTGTATCTATTTGTGTAGTGAATAAAGTTCAATTTTCAAGAGCTATCTTAAAAATTGTTCTTATTATTCTGAAATATTGAAGGCTCAAAACAAAAATGCATTAAAAGAAATGAAAGCTGAAAGCATAACTCTTAAACTGAATAGAAAGAAGAAGGCTTTATTAATAAACACGAGAACAACGGCACTTCAATTATTATCTCTAAGAGATAAATCCAATTTTATTTCACTTCTAGGCGTTTTTCTATACATATACTAATATAATAAAGAGCAACTGAAAGCACTGGACCGATTTTGATTAAATTTGGCACAGATATAGAGTAGACGACGGGTATGGAAGGCTACTTTTTAATGCGGCGATATATACGTTTCCTGCGAGATTTCTTTTAGCGCGCACGAAGTCGCGGGCAACATCTAGTATGGAATAAGACGGGAACAAATAGACGGCGCGGGTCAGAACCTCAATTGTCGTATTTAAAGTAGACTTTCATTTTACATGTCATAGGATACTCTTTCCAACTTACCTGTCCGGTAGTTGTGGTATAGTATACGGGTATGCGACCCCGGCTTCCCTAGCTATTACTGTCCTATCCTTTGCCCTCCTGGGCGGTAATATCCTACTTTCCCTATTTCCCAATCTAACTTACCAATCTTCCTTTCTACACCACCTATCCAACCCTTTCCCTGTTCCTACCCTCTCCACCAATCCGTGGAAACGCAATGGATAATCAAAAATAATTTAATTATCCAAAATGGCGGCGATGTGGTTCGCCCAAGGAATTTGTAAGTATTATATACAACAGGAAAGAGCTCTCGGCATCAAATCTGTGCCGAGAGGGAGATACAATACAAACCGCTCCGTCTCTTTTTAACAAGGGTGACAATAATATTATAAATTTGGGGACAAATTTGTTGAAGTTTGGAAACATATGGTGATTTCAACTTTTTCTAAAGAAGTCCAAGCATATGCTACCAAGAAGTAATATTTTGCTCCAAGGTATACCCTGGATCCAAAAGTATAGAACAGAACTCATGACTCATTATAGATCCATGTTTGGTGATTTTGGCGTTGTTAAAAGAACTGCAAGCATATGCTACCATGTCAATTAGTATATATAGTAATCATCATCATCATCACCACCATCACACCATACATCATCACATTATGATGATATAAAAGGTACTTCTCATAGTATTTTACACTAACACGTAGATCTTTGAACATTACTTTGCCGTTTATGGACCTATTTGCAAAATTATTTTGTTACTGTAAAGGGTTTAATTCGAAATTGGTCCTTTAGTCACTAAAGTGGAAACCTGATGATGCGATTCATGACGAATTGAGGGAACTCCTCGAAATTTATATCGACACATTTAGTGATTTTGACTTTTACTGAAGTAATACAAGCATATGCTACCAAAAAATAAGATTTTGTACCAATGTGTACCCTGGATCCAAAAGCACTGAACAGAACTCCTCAGTCTTTAAATATATGCTTTTGTAAATTTGGCATTGTTTAAATAACTGCAAGCATATGCCACTTTGTAACTTACAGTAATCATCATCATCATCATCTTAATAACGATACCTAATGGAATCTTGGCGCGTATTCAATTATACATTCGATCTTAAGATGTAAATAACTGAACAAAATATATCCAAGGAATCAAATCTAATAAAAAATAAAATAAAATGTTTTTATTTCGGTCAACAGGACATAAGTGTTAGTAAACATTTTTACTTAGAAGCTATGTTAGTATATTGAAACTTGGTTTTTAAAATCTAGTTGTATGAGTGACACCAATATCACGTACAATATAAGTATTATACGTGATATTGGTATCCTTGGTGCTGTCTAGCACAGTTCACGTCCAGCCTTCCCGCTACTATCTTCAGGAGACTGTTGGCGCTGCCACGCACCCGCTGTATCAGAGATGCTACACATTTCCTAATGATAGCTGAGAAGCTATCAACTTCAGCTGAAGCTAGCATCCCTGAAGCACTACAGTGACGAGGCAGCCCCAGCAATGGCCTGAAGGCATTATTATATTGGGTTCGCAGGGCCCTGTAAGTTGTTTGAGTGTTATTCACCCAGAGGCTGTACAGAGAGTGATAATACGCTTTGAAAAGTGTTATCTTCACTGCTCTGGAACAACGTGCAAACCTACGGGATAGCATATTAGCTCTAACACACAGAGATCTTCGCTCTCATTCCATGTCCTCGTCATCTTTGAGCGTCCCGACCCAGTGCCCCAGGTATTTAAAACGTTTTACTTGCGCAACCGCAGCACCATTTAGCATCACAGGAGGAACCTTATAGCAAAAACAGCAACTCACTTTTGGTAGTGTTATACCTAAGGCCATGGGTCGCAGCGAATCGTCCACAAAAACCGCTCCGTCTCTTTCTAACAAGGGTGATAAGTGATAAGAATATTTTAAAATTTGGGAATAAATTAGTCGAAATTTGCTAATATATCTTTTACAACATGAGCCCCCATTTTAAGTCATAAATGATAATACAAGTTGCTGAAAGGTATATTATAGGGTGCTTTTAGTAAATGTAAAACACTTTACCGCGTGATAATGCTCATCATAACAAACAACTTACCCAAATAAACTTTTTAGAGCATTTTTATAAGTGAAAATTCCGTTAACGCTTTTCTTGGGATGGGTAAAAACTGTTAAACTTGAGCAGGACACGTGACCCTGATCGAAAAGTCATAAGATGCAACTTACAATTATTATTGTTTGCTGTCTTGGTTTACGCGCTTTGAGTATCCAACTATACGCGAGCATGAAACTATTTTAGTTCGTATTGACTTTTGACCCCAACCATTGACCTTTGGCCTTGACCTTGACCCCCAATCATCCCCATCACATTTACCCTTACACTGACCTTTACCTCCAATTGTCCCCCCACGAAAAGTGTCTCCAGCTAAATGGCTCGACTTTTGAGATTTTTGGGGCCATTTTGAAATTTTACGTATGGTGAAAACAATATGGAGAAAAGAAGTGTCTCCAGTTAAATGGCCTCACATTTGACATTTTTCCCTTCTACCGGCACTACCGGACGTTAGTAATACATATAATATATTCTTTGCTCCCGGAGTGCAACTCGTTATTTTTTTTACCTTTTTAATTCGCTACCTAATGTTAAGTTGAGGTGGATTAAATAAAAAAGCAACTCTAAAAAAAGTTCCTTTGGGAAAGTTTGTAATCATGAGCACTACCACGTGGTAAAGTATATTTTACACTAATTAAAAGTTTGATGACCTCTTTGGCTTAGTGGTTGAGTATGTTGGTGATCAATCCCGACCGGCTTGGATCGAATCCCGCCGAAGGAACCAAAAGTTTTACCATGTTCCGTGTCATGGATGTGAATTAGTATTAAATATGTACTATTTACTCTACTCAGTAAGGACCTCAAAATACCATACCTTCATTTGATATCCATATTGAACGAGTGCATTAAAAATAACTTGTCGGCCATCTTGGATGTTCCGTCATGTTGGATTTTCGAGTTATTCTCAGCAAGCCCTTTCATTTGAAACCCATATTGTAGGAATGCATTAAAATGACTTGTCGGCCATCTTGGATGTTCCTTCATGTTGGATTTTCGAGTTATTCTCAGGAAGCCCTTTCATTTGATACCCATATTGTAGGAATGAATTAAAATAACTTGTCGGCCATCTTGGATGTTCCGTCATGTTGGATTTTCGAGTTATACTCAGCAAGCCCTTTCATTTGATACCCATATTGTAGGAATGCATTAAAATTACTTGTTAGCCATCTTGGATGTTCCTTCATGTTGGATTTTCGAGTTATTCTCAGCAAGCCCTTTCATTTGATACCCATAATGTAGGAATGCATTAAAATAACTTGTCGGCCATCTTGGATGTTCCTTCATGTTGGATTTTCGAGTTATTCTCAGGAAGCCCTTTCATTTGATACCCATATTGTAGGATAGAATTAAAATAACTTGTCGGCCATCTTGAATGTTCCGTCATGTTGGATTTTCGAGTTATACTCAGCAAGCCCTTTCATTTGATACCCATATTGTAGGAATGCATTAAAATTACTTGTCGGCCATCTTGGATGTTCCTTCATGTTGGATTTTCGAGTTATTCTCAGCAAGCCCTTTCATTTGATACCCATAATGTAGGAATGCATTAAAATAACTTGTCGGCCATCTTGGATGTTCCTTCATGTTGGATTTTCGAGTTATTCTCAGGAAGCCCTTTCATTTGATACCCATATTGTAGGAATTAATTAAAATAATTTGTCGGCCATCTTGGATGTTCCGTCATGTTGGATTTTCGAGTTATACTCAGCAAGCCCTTTCATTTGATACCCATATTGTAGGAATGCCTTAAAATTACTTGTCGGCCATCTTGGATATTCCTTAATGTTGGATTTTCGAGTTATTCTCAGCAAGCCCTTTCATTTGATACCCATAATGTAGGAATGCATTAAAATAACTTGTCGGCCATCTTGGATGTTCCTTCATGTTGGATTTTCGAGTTATTCTCAGCAAGCCCTTTCATTTGATACCCATATTGTAGGAATGCGTTAAAATGACTTGTCGGCCATCTTGGATGTTCCTTTATGTTGGATTTTCGAGTTATTCTCAGCGAGCCCTTTCATTTGATACCCATATTGTAGGAATGCATTAAAAATAACTTGTCGGCCATCTTGGATGTTCCATCATGTTGTATTTTCGAGTTATTCTCAGCAAGCCCTTTCATTTGATACCCATATTGTAGGAGTGCATTACAAATTACTTGTCGGCCATGCAACTTGCAAGATTCCATTACAAACCGACAACGGGACAGCAGCTGGTGAAACGAAATAAAAGCTTATAAAATTAAACACAAGTTCTTTGAGAACTTACCACGGGACAAGATTGACGTGGTGTGAAGTGTCCATAATTATTATTATTATATTATAAGTCATCCTATATAGATAAACCTACCTACTAATATTATAACTCTGTCTGTCTGATGTCGCCCGCCCGCCCGCGAGGTTCTCACGTAACTATGCGCACATACGAAAATAGCACTCAGGGAATAAATATTTTTCTACCAGTGAAATAATTTTTCAAATGTTAGGTTTCAGAAATTATCCATAACATACAAACATACAAAGGTTTCCTCTTCAACAATATCATGAAGGTAGATAAAATAATATAAATGTCCTATATTCCTATTAAATCATGTCACCCGAACATCTAGAATGTTCCAAGGGTTTACACGGCGTTTTGTGTTGCAACTAATCTATTTTCATTTCTTCCATTTTAGTCTACCAAAATGCAAATAATCAAAAAATAAATAATAAATTTCTAATTATTGGTTAGTAGGTTGGTTCTAAATAACAAGCGATTTTTATTTTACATTTCTCTCTCAGATGATGAATAACATAATATTTAACCGATTTTATTAGTATTTCTTTCTTATACACCATATCGCACATAAAATCTACCAAACCTGAAATTTAAGGAAAGATATAAACTGGCTACACTAGGTTACTTGTTAGAACGAGACACAGGGATAACTTATAGCTATCTCATCGGGACCGGTTTTTTTATTGCGCACGTGATAAGCTTTAAGTCTGAGTAGTAAAGATCATTTTTGATTGAATTAAAAGAAAAAAAAGTTTGAAGTACTCTTTCCTGTTGTATATAATACTTACAAATTCCTTGGGTTCGCCACCCATCTCGTTTCTCGCGGAGGCGACAAGCGGACCATGGACAGCCGCTTCGCTACGTTGAATGTAAGAGGAGGAATGGATGGTAAGAATGAAAGTGGACGAAGCGAAAGAAGTATGTAAAGATCGCATTTTACGTTGCTTTACCGTTGACGAGAATACCGATTGACAGTTTTAGCGTATCGGGATTTGATTGTAATTGTATTACTGCAGGTTTTATTTAGCAGAATTGACCTTCTGATGGGAAGCGATTTAGACGACCCAACACCAGATGAGTCACAAGTGTTTAATGGTCTTTTAAGGTATCATTCTTTGGGGCCTCTGGATGCCATACTAACTGGACGAAAACGCAAGTGTTTTTCACGCCGGTTTTCTATTACACCATTCAGGCTGTAGAAAAGGCATATACCCAATTTAGTGAAAGTCTATGCTGTCGTGTTTAACTTCGTTTATATTGAAGACACATAAAAAATTATAATTTAAAAAATTTAAAAACCCGACTGCGTAAAAAGTGAACCAAACTAAGTAGGTACATAATTAAAACTGAAAAGAAAAAAAACAAGCACTTAGATATCCGGTGGCCTAGAATTCTATAATATATTATTGAATTAATACTATTGGAACATAACAACTAAACAGTTTTAGTTTCAGTTTTAATTATGTACCTACTTAGTTTGGTTCACTTTTTACGCAGTCGGGTTTTTAAATTTTTTAAATTATAATTTTTTATTTTATACTTTTTAGTTATGAGTACCTAGCTAGCTATTTACCAGACTGGATTTCCTATCAGCATCAGTACTACATCACTGGAATGTGAGAATGGTTGTTACGCAACTTTAAATCGATATAGATCCTAAACGGTCAATCGAATCGAAAAATGTTGAGAGAAAACTAACAATGATTTTAAATACCTATTCAACGATACCCCACTTGATATAGTTTATTAACTTTCATTTTTTTCATTTTCACAATATGGCGTCCAGTAGTCGCCATATTGAATTTTCACTAACGTCATGTCTTTAGTGACACTCGCCGGACTAAGAGGAATCGATTGACGTGTGAATCATAAAAATTGGCCCAGGCGTTTGGTCTGTATAGTGCTTCAAAGGAACATACATACATACATACATACATACATACATACATACATACATACATACATACATACATACATACATACATACATACATACATACATACATACATACATACATACATAGGATGATAAACACATTACCACTCCTTTGCGTCGCGCAGTCGGGTAAAAAGGGACGTTAGTTGATGGAAAAATTTATCAAATTAGTGACGAATTGCTGACCTTTTTAGAACCCGAGGAAACGGATGTTTCAAGGTCGCATTGATTTGAGAATGTTGCGGAATGTCTACGTTGCGTAAAAATCTACGTTTTATAAGCTGTCCGGTGTTATTTTTGGGCTCTATGTTAACGTTAATACTACTATTATTAAAAGGGATATAATTAATCGAGCGAACAAAAAATAAGTTGGCGACTGCACGTGAGCATACTGTATTACTGAATTTGGCAGCGAATTAATATGTTGGCGACTAAATTACTAAACTGGCGAAATCACTGAGGTGACAAAAAATACAAAAATCGGCAGATAAAAAGTGGCGAAATTTAATCCAAATTAGCACCGAAATTTATAAGTTGGTGACTTAATATCCGAGTTGGTGACTATTATATCGTGTAAGCAGCTATAAAACCAGATTTGGTTGACAAATTAATGGCTACTAAAAATTCAATTTGCTGGCTACGGAAATTACCATTTTTGGATACTGTTGGAGTATGTTTTTCTTTGACATGGGTGTCGTTTTCAAGGTTTTTAGGGGTGCAAAATAATATGAAAATAAAATCCGTTTTGAAATATTCCAAAATGGCGTACACTTTTTTTTTCAATTAAAATTAATATGGATGTTCTTTTCCAGGTTTCTGGGGGTGCTGATTACAAAATTGTCTTCCAATTTCATTTTCCAAAATGGAGAATTTTCAGTCTTCGTAAAATTAACATGAGTACCAATTTAAAAGATCTTGGGGATGCTGACTAGGATTGATGGTTATTATTACAATATATTATGTAGTTCGAGTATATAAGGTATAGAAATTTTTCGAAATTCACGATTTTCAATTTTCTTTTTCTTTCATCATGAAGAAAATATTATGTTGCGGGGTTACTAAGGGGGAGGAAATTTTCATTATTGTTTCAATAGAATGCACCGTTTCCGAGATAGAATCAATTTTATTAAAAAAATGTAAATGCTCTACATTGAGATACGAGGGATGTATAAAGCTATAGAAATGTTGGAAAATTCAGGATTTTCGAATGTCTTTTTCTCCCATCATAAAAAAGGTGGTTGCGGGGTTATTAAGGGGGAGGTAATTTTCATTCTTTTTCAAGTAGGATGCACCGTTTCTGAGATAGAAGCGATTATAGAAAAAAATATATGGCAATGCTCTACTTTGAGATATGAACGATGTATAAAGCTATATATAAATTTTGGAAAATTCAGAATTTTCAATTTTCTTTTTCTTCCATCATGAAGAAAATATGATGTTGCGGGGTTACTAAGGAAATTTAAAATGGATAACATTTTTGTAATCAGCACCCCCAGAAACCAACAAAAGGACACCCATATTATTTTTATAAAATTAAGTATGTCCGCCATATTGGAATTTTAAAATGAATGTCATTTTCGCATCCAGCACCCCCAAAAACCTGGTAAATGATACCTATATCAATTTTACGAAAAATTAATATCCGCCATTTTTCAATTTCAAAATGAATCTACACAATATCTACAACCGAGAAATATTAAAAATTGGGAATTTTGTACGCCCCTTTATGGTTTTTTTATGTGAGCTCGTTTCGCTGCTTGTATGGTTTTTGAGTTACCCATATCAGGGAAAATATATGTGCCTAATCCTAAATTAAATGTATACACACAAATTGTCGCCAAGATGGTTATTTGTTCGCTAAAATAATATCTGTCTGCCAGTTTGGAATATTCAGTGGTATTATTTAGTCACCAGATTAGTAATTTTTTGTTCCTTACATTATTTCGCCAACTTGGTTATTTAGTATTCAATATTCGGTATTTTCACATCCAAAATTTAATTGTTTTGTCGCAAGTTTAAATACATGCCTTATTAAAACCACAGTGTAATAAAGAGATACAGTGGTCCAACGCGTTTGAAGTCGCGCGAAATGCCGCTTTTGTGTAGGTATTCGTCATTGCTGCAGGGTTGTCACAATAATGTGTTTTATTATAATCTGTTCTACATTTTGTGTAGGTATTCGTAGTATGTGTATGTAGAGTACTAGGAATAAAACAAAAAAAATATATAGTTTTATTATAAAAAATACAAATGCGTATACAAAAGCTCAGGGTTAGCATGATATATATCAATTGATATATATCGTATATATATCATGATATATATCAATTAATATTTATGCTTGATATATTATATCAAAATTGATATTTATATTTAAAAATGTAAAAGAATGTTTTAAATGTAAAAAATCTTACATCAACACAGGTCTTATTTTCCGAGAGTTTCACAAGCCTAGGTCATCAAAAACTTGCTATTTGACACGACATTAACTAATCATAGCCGTCGACGCGGCTTGTAACGGTTACGGCATATGACACCCACGTGACCCCCTGTTTTTCGGAAGAAAATTCCGTGTTTGTTATTATACTATTGTTATACCATTTATACCATGTGTCAAATTAATTCGACTGATAAAATTAATACACTTTTTTTTCTTCTGGTTATAAACAAAAGTCATTTTATGGTTTTATGGTTTATTTAAATTGATACTCAAAAGTATCTATCGTTGATTTTTAATTGATTTGAAAACTTTTAATATCAATAATAAATAAATGAGTTTAATTTTACTTCCCTATCTTCAAATTATCAGACATACAAATTATTTCGATTCAACTATTACGAAAAAACATATCAGAGTACCTATGAGATTTGTATGTAATTTTGAAAATATCAAAAAATCAAAAATATCGGATAAGTATATATAATCAAAGATATCTGATATTTTGATATTTATTATAAATATCGGATATTTACGAACCCTGCAAAAGCTACAAATGCGAAACTGAAAGGTATTTTCGACATTTGGATTTACTAGTTTTTAGATTGCGATTGTTGAATTTGACAATGTAGTTAGTAAATTCTCATACGTAGATACAATTTTATTAAAAATTCTGACGGGAAACAGGCGCATGGTTTTGTATTAAAATTAATCTTCTTTAGCTGTTCATATAATTGACCATTGTAAATAAGTACCTACATACAACTCAAACGAAACATTGTCGCAAACCACTTAAAACAATCAAATTAAAAAGCGTCAACCCCGGCTGACGTGTCCCAAGCGAGTGTATGGCAGCTTGGGCTCGCTACCGCCCCTCTCTCACCCCGCACGCCCCGCACGATTGCTCTGTCTAGACGTGTCCGTTGGACGACTGTAGGTAATAGTTCTATAGGCTGTGTTAAAACTGTGAAAGTTTGAGGATGGATTTTTGTTACTCTTTCACGCAAAAACTACTGAACGGATTTTGATCAAATTTTGAATGGTAGTGGTCTACGTTTTGGAATAACATATAGGCTACTTTTTATCCTGAACTAGTGCAGTTTTCAATAAAAATGAATTATTTGTTTGTTTGTTTGCATTGAATAGGCTTTAAAACTACTGGACCAATTTTCATAAAAGGCACAGACAATTATAAAAATACAATCAACTAGCTTTTCCCGCGGCTTCACCCGCGTAAATAGTATTCCCACGGGAATACTGTACTTTTTCGGGATAAAAAGTAGCCTATATTATGTTATCCAAAGCTTAAACCCTTACCATACAAAATTTAATCAAAATCCGTTGGGTAGTTTTTATGTAAATTGTAGGACAGTGGGTCTAAAAAGGCCACTTGGCAAAATATTAGATGAATCATACTCATACACAAATTCTTTTTTTATTTATTTATATCGCCCATGGATACAAAGTCCTTCACTCTTTTTTCAAAACAACAATATCATATTATTTTATAGCAAATTTATGTTTTTCGTATGGAAAAAAATGTATTAAACATAAAATTAATAAATATTATTATTTTTTTAGCAATATTCCGCCAAATAATACCCACAACCTTCAAGCAAATGTGTGAGTGCACGCATAAGCATGCGTAACGCACCTCCCTCCTCCCACACTGCTTAAGCGTGCACTCAGATGCAAGATCGTGCAAACACCACCACCACACAAGCAACAATGTCAGCAAGATCGTGCAAAGCCCCACACCACCATGCAGGTTACAAAACTCGACGCGCGTTTCGCCCCGAACCCGGAGCATCCTCAGGAAGTGGACCTGCGAACAAAGTTCGTTAGTCGGGTTCGGGGCGAAACGCGCGTTGAGTTTTGTAACCTGCATGGTGGTGTGGGGCTTTGCACGATCTTGCTGACATTGTTGCTTGTGTGGTGGTGGTGTTTGCACGATCTTGCATCTGAGTGCATGCATAAGTAGTATGGGAGGAGGGAGGTGCGTTACGCATGCTTATGCGTGCACTCACACATTTGCTTGCAGGTTGTGGGTATTATTTGGCGGAATATTGCTAAAAATAATAATATTTATTAATTTTATGTTATGGATTTCCGCAAAGTAACGCCTGATTCTATTAACTATGTATGAAACATAATATGAAACACCCAAAAATACCTTTTTAGACCCCCAAATGAGCAAAGGCCAAAATTAAAAGGCACGTAATATCCGCTACAGACCACAACGATAAAACTGCACAGTTCGGTCACAGTAGATATATTTAGTATGTGTGCGTGCGCTGATTCAGGCGGTCTAGTATGAAGGTGTAGTACTGTATACGGCTACTGTGACCGAACTGTGCAGTCTTATCGTTGTGGTGTGTAGCGGGCATTAGTATGTGTGCGTGCGCCGATTCGGGCGGTCTAGTATGAAGGTGTAGTACTGTATACGTCTACTGTGACCGAACTGTGCAGTTTTATCGTTGTGGTACTATGTAGCGGGCATTAGTATGTGTGCGTGCGCCGATTCGGGCAGTCTAGCATGAAGGTGTAGTACTGTATACGTCTACTGTGACTGAACTGTGCAGTTTTATCGTTGTGGTACTATGTAGCGGGCATTAGTATGTGTGCGTGCGCCGATTCGGGTGGTCTAGCATGAAGGTGTAGTACTGTATACGTCTACTGTGACCGAACTGTGCAGTTTTATCGTTGTGGTACTATGTAGCGGGCATTAGTATGTGTGCGTGCGCCGATTCGGGCGGTCTAGCATGAAGGTGTAGTACTGTATACGTCTACTGTGACCGAACTGTGCAGTCTTATCGTTGTGGTGTGTAGCGGGTATTAGTATGTGTGCGTGCGCTGATTCGGGCGGTCTATTATGAAGATGTAGTACTGTATACGTCTACTGAGACCGAACTGTGCAGTTTTATCGTTGTGGTGTGTAGCGGGCATAAGTAGGTAGATACAAATTTGCTAGTATGTAATATGAAAGCTAGACTCATAAAAGCTAGACTTAAGTAATACCAAATGGCCTGTTTAACATTAATGAACGTAATTTAAATGTAATTATTCGCAGGTGTATAATTATAGAAATTGGTAAAAATATTAAACTCTGGATTGAGTCTGGACAATCGCGTGTGAAGGCTCTATCAACATTTACTCGGTTATGGTCGCTTCACATGCGATATTAGGTTGCTACGGGCTGCCGATGGAATCGTCAAATTCGGCGGGCCAGGCGGTGTGATGGTAAATGTAAATGTAAATCCAGAAGAGCCTGCGGTAGCAGATGCCCGCCGGTGGAGTTGCGGTGCAGGCTCACGCGATCCCGTGGCCCACCAAGGTGTGATGGTGAAGAACCGCGTCGCCACGATGATGCAAGTACAAAATGAAACGATGTTTCGTATCTGCCGAGCGTTGTGGTTTAGCTTTTATATCTAAAAGTGGCCTTATAAAATGGCTTATAGTTTACCTTAAAAACAATTAAAGTTTATAAAAAAATAATAAAAACTTAAAATGGCCGCCTAGAAAGAGATTGTGTTCATACAATTTCGTCGTATTTCATACATAATATGCGTTATTTAAATCTTCACCTAATCTCTCATTCTCATCAACGATTATAATCGTTGAATCCCATGCATTGGATTATTATATTATCTATCTATGTTCTTCTTGTTCCCATAAAAAACAAAAAAAAAACCGTTTTACCTTTTTATCCGCAGTTTATTTTGACCTTAAAATTTAAATACCAACTTATCAGCTACCATCTACATGTTAATTACATTATTATTTAATTAATTCTGTAACAATAGCAATACACAAAGCAATTTTCAATTTTACAGCGATTTTGTCGTGGTAAATTATTTTTATCTAACATTTACTGAATACGTACTCAATACTTCAGTAAAATATTATTATTTATCTTATCACCGCTAATTTAAGAGAGATTATAAACAAAATTATTATAAAATACTCGGTGTACCCAACAGACATTGTTCTGTCTGAACTATAATATAAAAAAAGGGTTAAAGATTGTTACAATACTAATATCGCTAACAAACAATGGGGGTTGGTGTTAAAAGGGTGAAAATTTAGGGTAATATGTGTTTTTAATGACAAATCATAAAGTAATAAAAAATAGGTAGAAAATGACGTGGATCACTCCCTATCACTCAGGGGTATAAAAATAGTTTACAACCTATTTTCATACCTATGAAAATCAACTGCAAAATTACATAAAAATCGGTCATGTCGTTTTGGAGGAGATCTGTAACAAACACCACACTCGAGATTTTTATATACTTACACATAAGATTCACTTCAACATATAAACTTTAACCGTGACACAATAACTTCTGAATTCTTCCTCCTCCTCTGTGCGATTTGCATCATTTTCATATAAAAGTTTTCGCTTAACGTATTAAGTAAGAGACCTACGCCTAATCAGATTTCTGACGCTCATGACGATGACGTCAGAGTGTATATCGCTCATTATTTCCCAGTTACCGTGTCGTAATACGTTGTTTAGAACTAATCTCGGCGTGTCCGCCAATCCCGCCGGAGACGGGAGACGGTGCAAGCCTAATCCCGTACTAATTTCAAGTCAGTTTCTTGTGCAAATTGGATTGGCCTCACACGAGGCGCTGCTCGGCTTATTGGTTCATTGCTATTAATTCTTGTTTATTTATATATTATATCACCGTAAAATTGTAAAAACCGTTAGATTGTAATATAACTGGTTAAATTGTAAAATGTTTATAGACTTCTGACACGAATATTCTGTTTATTTTCGTTACATTATAAATATATAGTTTTGAATACACATTCGCACATACATATACGGTGTTGAGGGTAGAGGGCCTGTTTTATTATCTATACAGATAAATAACATTGAAGTGTCTGTTTGTAATTTAAAAGTAACAGCTTTTCACATAATGCATATGAAAGTATATTCGTTACTTACAATAAAATACCATTTTTTTAATTTTTGTCTGTCCGTCTGTCTGTCTGTCGGTCTGTCTGTCTGTCTGTTTGTTCCAGCTAATCTCCGAAACGGCTGGACCGATTTAACGGGACTTTTACTGGAAGATAGCTGATGTTATAAGGTCTAACATAGGCTACTTTTATTTACTGGTTCCGTTTAAAAAATAGGGTTCCGTATCCGTTAGTTCTGTGCAAACGAAGTTGCGGGCATCAGCTAGTATATAATATAATAATAATCTGTTAAGTATCATGAAATAGTTTATTCGGAAATTTTGTCACTGCTTACTTTACATAGAGCGGCAGAGACATAACATGCAAACAAGCTATTTGATACTTATCACTTTGTAGAGTATAATATAAATACTATTTTTTATCTATTAAATATCGTTAAGATTTAAAATAAAACTTAAATTCGTATTATAATATTTTGCCGAATCGTCATTTTCTGTAAAGTAAGTAGGTATAATATGTAAAAGACATTTATTAGTATCTAGCTGACCCGTGCCAATTGATTGGGCGTTAAACATGATGATGATGAAGATAAAAAGTATCCTAAGTTACGTCATATAACATCAGCTATCTATGACCAGTGAAAGTCCCATGAAAATCGGTCCAGCCGTTTCAGAGACTAATCGGAACAAACAGAGAGACAGGCAGAATTTTAAAAAAATATTTTTTATTGTTAACTAGCTGACCAGTGCCCATTTCGTTGGGCGTTAAATATTTTTTGATATTGATGATAAGGATATAAAATATCCTAAGTTACATCATATAACATCAGCTATCTACCACTGAAAGTCCCGTGAAAATAAATCCAGCCGTTTCAGAGATTAGCCGGAATAAACAGAGAGATAGACCGACACACAGACGGTCAGACATTTTTTTTTTATTGTTAATACCATATATCTTCTATATATATAAAAGGAAAAGCTGATTGACTGATGTATCAACACACAGGCCCCCTTATGGCTACAAATTTGAAATTTTGTACACGTATTTCTTTTAAGCATCTACTACGGAAGGAATTTTGAAAATTCAATCCTCAAGGGGTAAAATATGTGATGAAAGTTAAAAACCTAATTTAGCGCGGGCGAAGCCGCGGTCAATTAACGCTAGTACTTTCATATGCATTAAGTGAAAAACTGTTAATTTGAAATTACAGACACTTCAATTTTATTTATTTGTATCTTTGAGTATCCAACTATTTGTATAGATGTATAGATAAGTCGTTTATATAATTCAGTTCTTAAAGTTTAATGATATTGTCATTTCTGATAATAAGTACCTGGGTCACCGAGCTTAGCTCGGAGATCTAGTAAATTAAAAAAATAAAAAGAATCCCAAAAATATTCATCTGACCAAGATTGGAACCCAAGACACCAATTTGTCAACAACGCAAAAATTATTATACATACGCAAACCCCACTGTCATCTGTACTGACATTGATAGAGTAAAAAATATAGGTATTATTTTTTTCACTACGAAAAAGAAAAAAAACTTAAAAATACGCGGTTTCATAGGAATAAGACCTAAATAGATCGATTTCTCTCCCCCAAACCCCCCGCAAACTAAATTTCATGGCAATACTTGCAGCCATTTTCAAAATTCTGATTATTACACAAAAATTGCTAGTTTCAAGTATAAGATTTGTAAAAGGTAAAAAAAAGCTTGAAAATTTGCACAGTGGCTTTGTTGCTTTTGACAAGAGCTTCCTTAAATTGTGAGATCCTTTTGTGTGAATTCAGACACGCTGTAATATGCTAAATAGTTTCTTGTACTTCGTCTTTGTTCATCTACTGCCACCTACTGTCCTTAGAACTCGTGCTGTGGTTATTTATACGATGATTCACCTACTGTCCTTAGAACTTGTGCTGTGGTGATTTATACGATGCTTTGTAGCCTGTGACTGTTAATTTAGTAATAAAAGTTTCTGAAACTAAAATTATTATTTCCTGAAAGTTTCTAATTTATTGTCACTTATTAGATATTTCATACAGAAAAACTGATCCGGCTTCACAAAACCTAAATCAAACCCTGTAGCGACTAACGACATACCGCCAGGTACATAGTCGGTTTCTTAAGAACCGTATACATACGTCATATAATAATGACATCAGAGTGCTGAGTGCGGGTTTTCACTTTTTGTCACTGCTTGCCGTGAAAATATATATAACTAGCTGATGCCCGCGGCTCCGCCCGCGTAAACACAGTAACGCACGGGAACCGTATATGTCCCGTGATAAAAAGTAGCCTATGTCCTTCCTCGTGGTCTACTTTATATCTGTGCCAAATTTCATGATGATCGGTTTAGTATTTTTTACGTGAAACTGTAAATAAAGTATTCCAAGGGAACCGCACATTTCCCCGCGATAAAAAGTAGCTTATATGCTTCCCCGTGGTTTTATATCTGTGCCAAAATTTATTTCAATAGGTTCAATAGTTTTGTCATGAAAGACGGACAAGCAAATACACACTTTCCTATTTATAATATTAGTATACTATGGAGATTTGTATGGCATCGAAACAACGCCCCTAGTGGCAATGATGGTTACTAATTCGAAGCCATACAATTTACAAATTGTAGTTCACTTCTTCAAGGTGAATAGGTAATGACAAAAACTCGTACTCAGCACTGTGATTGCGATGCCTAATTCCTATTGCACTACTTCAGTTGAATGTTCAGTGTAATCCTCTTAAACTCCGTATTTACCCTGGCTGATTACGTTTATCCCTTATCCTCGTAATAAAATCTGCTGCAGATGTCGTCGCGTGTTGTCTCGTGTGGGGTGTCGTAGGATGTGGTGGGGTATTGTGGGATGTGGTGGGGTGTAATTGTGGGATGTAAGATGTTGCATTTTATCCACCGTTTCGTCGCCACCCGGCCAGACGCTCATTTTAGATAACGTCACTCACACGTCCGCTAGTTCCGCCTGCTGATTGAGACCATGAAACGAGCGTTTTTCATAAGCTGACTTTTGACAGACTAATTGATGTAGCTTAGATCACTAAGGTATGTGGACTTGCGGCATTAGCACGAAAAGAATCAGGTTTTACATCAAATATTCAAGAATATTTTATGTAAAGCCTGATTCTTGTCATGTTACATAACGTATAAGACTATATTTTTTATAACACAGTAGAAGTTTAATCTGCAGCGTCACAAAAAGTAAAATGTGAGCAGTATTTTTGTCCCTATTTGCCAATATTTAAAAAAATATAAGTTATTGTTTTTAACAAAGTTTTTAATTTCCTTTTGTTACTTTTATTTAGCGATAGCGAGATAATTTGGTTGTATACTAGATTTAAAAACCCCTGTGATTTGAGAAAATGCCTACACGATCAAAAAAAAAAAAAATAAAATAAAATTATAAAATACAATTTCCTGCTTCAATGCAGATGATTAAATACATAGTCTAACGATACTAAGCCCCCTTTCGTCCAAAACTAATAATAATACATAGCTTAAAAACGCGTGTTTTGTGGCCTAACGTGTAAGGAAGAATATTTGTGAGAAATTCAGGTGCCGAAAGCCAATTTAAAACATCTGCACAGTCCAAGGCGGGGGCTTAAATAAAATATTTATCATTTCTATGAGATGTGGAATTCTACTGTTGGGTAAGTAATAAATAGAAATGGTAAGGTCTTACATTTTCTCTTGATAACACGACTCGAGTATTAAATTGTGTGGCAAATCATGTTTCTCTGGAAATTTATTTTGGTATTTCTGTTTCTGACAGGAAAGTCAATCATGTGTTTCTGGAGTGGTGAATTTTTTTACAGTAGCAATGTAATGGATAGTAATTTGCTATTTTTACCCGAATGCGTGAAGCCAAAAGGAAGGGCAATAATAATGGCAATCTGTATAAATGTAGGTTGCATGTAGGCTCAGATCAAATAAAAAACCAAGATAGCGCATGGCGTTTGTTTGAAGTGAAGCCTAAAAAAGTACGCTACTTTTTGTCAGTATAGATTAGTCGTCGCGACGACTCATTCGATACTGTCGAAAAGTAGCGTACTTTTTTGCTTGTGTGTGCGTGAGCGCGTGTGTAAAATTGAAGTAGCGTAGTTTTTTAGGTTTCACTTCAAACAAACGCCACGCGCTATCTTGGTTTTTTATTTGATCTGAGCATAAACTATGTAGGTATGATTGTAGCGCCTAAACTACTGATCCAATCTTAATAAATGATGTGTCAATGGAATAAAGAATTCGTTATAATACTTCGGATAACATAGCCCAAAGGCTTTAAAAAAATTACGTAATCGGGTTATAGTTTTTTAATGTTGTTTATTACATAAAACTATATCATACATATTGTAGTTTTGTACAGTATAATTATATTCTCTTCGATTATTTTAATAACTCCCCACACCGACATTGGTGACGGTGGCCGGTTTAATTGAAACCAGGCCAGTTACGCAGGAGTAATTTTATAGTGCCCAAGTGTGTGCGCAGTACACAAAAGCACTCTCTCTTCCTTTACTCTCATAATTCAGTGGGACGGATAACCGACACGACTGACGAGAGATCAGGCGCAGGTCCGACTTTTTACATGCCCATCCGACGCATGGATCATCTTTCTTGTCAAACTTGGAAACAACATTTTTGTTGTGCCCATGCGGGAATCGAAACCACGACCTCCGAGTCGAGAGCCAGTGCTCTAACCACTCGACCACGGAGGCGATTCTCGATTATTATTATACGTATTACAAGAGTTTAGTCGCGATTTCATTGAACTTCTTGAAAATTCGGATTCTTTCTCCCTCTCTCATTCCATGTTAGAACGGGACAGACAGTTTAATACGTTGGTGAAATTGGGACTTAGCTTTTTTTAAATGGTATGAACCAGGAAACGAGCATCCGAATTACATGATGGTAAGCGATTGCCGCAGGTCATGGATACACACAACACCAGCAGGCTTAGCATGGCGATCCATAGAAATACATTTAATGTAGAAATATTCTATCCAAAACAGTTCGTTGCAAAATAGTTCTTAATCCATGATAACAAGGTTGTCAATAGAAGTCAACATTTCTAAACCGCCATATTTTTAAAATGGTTGCCGGGAAATCTTCTGTCAAAAACGAACAAATAATCAATTAAATGACTCAACGTATAGAAACTTTGTGTCTAGGACAGCCACGATGTGGAGTGGTTGACATTATTGTGGGACTTTTTGACATTAAAATAAGAAAACGTTTCTACTTTAACTGTCAAAAGAGGCCATTTTGTGAGCTCATGCTCGGGAAGAAAAGAAATGTTATTTCTCATAACGATGATACATCGACCTTGCTACCTTATAATAAGACCTACTTTGCTCCGAATGGTATTAATGTTTCTTCAATCTGTCATATTTTCTTTTCTTCGGTGTTTCTTCTATGCGCATGCTAAGCCTGCAGAGGAGTTATACTTGTAGCTCCTATGGTCTTGCGACTTACGTTCTTGGTCTTTAAAACTCCAATCACCCCTTAGTTACTTGTTAAAGAAAATTGAGCACAAAACAGTAGAAAACCAATCATAATAAATGATAACATGCCACTCTTTAAAAAAGACCGATTTCATTAGATTAATAATTGTTCACATTGCTTACAAAGTACCGACTGCTTTTAAAAAGGATTTCTAATCAATATACATTACTTATTATGTTCTACCGCTTACTTCGCTCCCGCTTGAATAATTCATTCATAAGAGAATGCGGAGTGAATTTTATTCTGATATCAATACGTGAGGTTGTGCGAATAATAAAGTTTGCAATTTAGGGAACCGCGCTTGTGCCGCGTAACTGCGTTATTTATGGATGCGTTCGCCGTTATCTTCTTGTTTATCCTTTACATCTTACACGTCTAAATTTATTACGACATTTGTAATTTTGGAGGTAAAATTCTCATTTAAATGTTGTTTTATTTTAAAATAAAATAGTTTTAATCTTATAATTATTGTACCTACTATATAGAGTTGCTTTTTTAAATTGATGTCAGTGTATAACAATTGAAATACTAGACTTCTAGTAGCTTTTAAAGGTCATTAAATATACAGGTTCTTTATTTATCGGATTGAATTACCTAGGGCCACTTGCGCCAATCCGGGTTAAAGTTAACTCTGGGTTAAAAATCAAGTTATCTCTCTCGTTCTTAGTATTTGTGAAAGAGAAAGCATGATATTTTAACCCAAGGTTAACTTTAACCCAGATTGGCGCAAGTGGGCCTTAGAATATTTAACCTAACATAAGGCTACAATATTCCGTAAGTAATGAGAGTCATGCTTAACTAAAAATTTCGTTATTTACAGAAAAACGATAGAGCAGTCCACAAAAGTAGCTGTTTATACAGACAACAAAACACGTTTTCTCACATCAGATATACGAAAGGTTTTTCTGTGTAATGTAAGGAGGGCTTGATTATTTGATCTAAGATGAAGGTTCATTTTCCGGGGATTAGTCAGTCCCAGCGGGCCCTTGTAATGCCTACCGTAACGACCTAGGCTCGCCCTGTAAAGGCACGTACACACTAGATGATGTGACGGAAATGTGACTAGACTGGACCGCCCGCGCTGCGACTATAAATCATCTGGATATTTAATAAAACAGCCCCTCTAGCACATTTATTGATACTTTCTCTAGCCACTCACACGTAAATCTATCTACTGTGTCGGCACATAAAAATAGGTCAGATTTTCAGCGTTTGTCATCCCCGTAAAAATGAATGATTGTTATTAATTTTCGTAAATATGCGAGTTCTCTGCTTCTGAACAGATGTGGACGAAATTAGGCCTATATACATACATTTAAATAATGGCCTGGATAAGTATACTACCTTACCTAACTAATTAATGGCAAAAAGAACATCATGTCATTGACGAGTAGTCGAACAACAAACGTGTTGGTCTCTACGCTGTAGGTAGTGTCGCCAGTGTGTAAGAACCTTAACTAATACCCGCTCTACTGTAACGTCCCATTTATTTTCATGTCATATTACTTTTCGTTACAGCTCTTACAAGGTTGATAAGTCTGCTGACTGATAGACAGTTTTTACAAGACTTTATTTTAGTAGTAAGCCTTTCACACAAAAATCATAATATAATCGGGAAAATTGAATGATACTGATTTCTCTAAAGTCAATTCATTACAACAACTAGACGTTGCCCGCGATTTCATACACACAAAAGAAAATCCCACGAGAACCGTGCATTTTGCACGAAAAATGTAGCCCATGTCCTTTCTCGTGGTCTACTCTATATTTGTGCCAGGTTTAATCAATATCGGTCCAGTAGTTTCGGAGCCTATTCGATGCAAACAAACAAACAAACAAACAATAGAAATATAATACTTTCCTTTTAAAATAATAATATAGATTAGAACTAGGTAATATATAATCAATTACTCGTTTCTTCTTAAATAGCGCCCGCACACGCTGGTAATGAGCAATCTACGGAGTTGGAGAAGTTTAGGAGGACACAGAAGCACAAAAAATTTGCGTGTTTACCAAGCCGCTTGCTTAGCATGTAATTTCGACCCAGTAAATTCTACATTACATTGTCATCTTGGTATCTCGCGACCGTAATACCATTAGGTCAAAAGCACACCAATTTAAAGTTTAACCTCATGGCAATAAAAGCTGATAATTACAGGAATATAACCCATAATGGCGCCGCACACGAATATTACGGTATACAATTAACGAAATACCCGCAACTTGAGTAATAATTTTAAACAAAATTTTAAACTTTGGTACAAAAATACATAGATCCTAACCAAGGAATCGTGAAGTAGATAATTATCTAATCGTTAAGGACAATCTTGTATGTATAATTGGTTTTTGAAAAACAGCTGCAAGTAGTACCATGAAATTTAGTATGCAAGGAGTTTTGGGGGTAAAAAATCGATCTAGCTAGGTCTTATCCCTAGAAACTGCGCATTTTTAAGCTATATATTATATTTTTTTTGTCGTCGTGCAACAATATACTTAATTATCAATAACAAGGAATTTGTAAGTAAAACAACTTACTTACAAATTTCTTGATCAACAATTTCAACTCTATTGTGTCCGATCGGTAGTTTGGTATACGTATCTATAATTTTCGCTTTGTTCGAATATTCGAAATATAGAGGTTTCTAATCTCGGTCAGATAAATATTTTTGCGAGTCTTTTTTTTATTTATCAGAACTACGAGTAAAGCTCGGTTACCCAGGTACTTAATATTAAGCATGACGTTTGCGATACACATAACTATGCTTACACCTACAGCGACTTTAATTCAATGGAAATCATGTTTTAAATTACTAACGTAATTTAATAGAAATACCCAAAAAGCACAGTAGATAAATAGAGCACTGAACTAGTCAAAAGTGTACTAAAACATTATGTGGAATTAAAGCCACCGAATAGTTCACTCGGCATACTCAGTATGACTAATTTCCCGCTAAAACACGGGACATAAATCAGTTTTCACTGGAAAAAACATAACTAATCTGAGTATTGAAGCCAGTTTTCCGAGGGTATTTTAAATTTGTATTGCTCGAACGAAAATAAACTTTATTCCGTTGTAGTAAAGTATATTTTTGTGTGTTAAATATAATATAATGTCGTCAGGGATTACGTATAGATGCTGTTGTTTATAAGGTAGGGTTGCCATCTCTTACATATGACTCCCCGGACAAGACGCGTGAAAACCCCAGATTTTGGAGTACGAAACCCGGACAAAGAACAGTTTTTACCCGACTATAGCAATGTCAAAAAGAAAGGAAGATTTATTATTGATGCTTATCAAAAAAAAAACTTAGGCCTTCCTAATTCTGCCTACAAAAACCCGGATAGCAAATAAAATCCGGCCCGGACGCTCCCCGGACGCCCTTTAAACTAGGACAAATCCGGGGAAACCCGGACGGATGGCAACCCTATTTACATGAAATGTATGGGTTCAAACTAAGAAAGCGAGCAAATGTTTTTTACTCTTTTGCTTGTTAAAATCTTTTAAAAATTTAAGCCCTGAAAGACTGTTGTACTTTAAAAAAAAAAAACAATAAAATCAATAGTCTATAACAGGGATCACGAACATATGGCACACGTGCCTATCGATTCTTCGAACCATAGCATGCGACACAATATTTTGGGCACGTCACTGATCACAAAATTTTGTAATTTTATGTTCTACGAAAAAGTGTGAAATAAGTAGATATTATATTATGACAAACCTAACAATTAGTTATTTGTCATGTATTTTGCAACATCAGAAATTATACTAATATTACTTTAATCTAAATTACAAAATGATCCTATTTTCACAGTATTTTAGGGTTTAAAGTTTGTATAGATTAACCTATTAAATAATAATTTTAGCTCGCTCTCTTCGTCCCCCGCGTTTAACATAATGAATATTATATTATTTAGTACCGATGTTCTGTTTTAGCCGGTTGATATAATACAATACAATACAATAACACTTTATTGCACACCAAAAACTAAGTACAAGATTAAAAAAAATACAATAAATTTTACATAATATGATGTACAAAAGGCGAACTTATTGCTAATAAGCAATCTCTACCAGCCAACCTTTTGTTTTTGAGATTGGTCGTAGGAAATGAAAAAATAATGTAGGTGTACAAACTAAAGAAAGCTTCATTAAATTGTAACATAATAAAAGGTATAATATACAATAACGACCGAAACAAATGTATAGCTTATCAAGAAAATATTGTTTTAATTTATTTTTAAAAATATAAATTGAATCAGCACGACGTACCTATTTCCAAAGGCAGTGAGTTCCAAAGTGTTGCAGCGCGAACAGTAAAGGATTTGGAATATAGGGAAGTGGAGTGTGAGGGGATCTCAAGAGCCAGATTGCTGGACGAGCGTAATGCTAATTGGTGGGTGTCACGTAAAAAGTTAAAGCTATTTTTGAGATAGAGGGGAGCAGAAGGATGTAACAGAATGGTGTAAAGAAGTGTGAGGTGTGAGTATCACGTCGATTTTATGAAATTTTTTCGATGTTCATGTTGTTTCTGTAAAAGGGGAAAAAATGTTGCTCGCTCGCTTCGCTCACTCGTGTTTGGCTTAAAGAATACATTATAAAACTTAGTACCGAGGTTTAGTTTTAGACTATTGATATTTGTATTTATCGAATTACACAGTCTTTCAGGGTTTAAAGCTTAAACGTGCAAAAATGAAAAAAAAAAATGGGGCCTATTATTGTAATATATATTAGATTATTATTTTTAAACAAAAAATTAAACCGACTTCCAAAGTAAAAATATACAAAACAGTATGAAATAAAACTTAACTTTTGGTTTATTTGGACATTTGCACATACTACCGCGATAATTAAGAAGCTAAATGCCCGCACGTATTCCAACTCGAGGAAATGTTTTCAAGTTATTCATTCATTCATTTTTCGCAACTGTACACAAAAGTGCCAAGTTCATAAATTACGTGACACGTTTTTGAGGATTTTTATACCGCCCCTCCTGCCTTGCCTTGGTGAGATATCGTGAGGGGTACGCCACGACGTGCACAATTGGATTTTCCAAACTTTTTAATTTATCCCAAGTTTTCCTGCATTTGGAGACTATTATTCAGAAAAAAAATACATTATATTTGCTGAGACCCCATGTGAGATATTTGGCTGAACCCCCTCCCCATCTAAATACCTAACGTAATTTATGGACGGCCCTCTAATCACTATGGACAGAGACGTGTTCTCGATATAAACTGATACATGATTCAGAACTTGTGTAAACACTGAGTAATCAATCTTTAGTTATATTCAACTGAACCCAAGGTAAACACTGGTTTGAGTCAGCTTTTTCGAAGTGGTATAGCGCGGTAGACTGCCGCTTAAAGCTGGGTCTATATTCTATAATATGCTTCGGAATCCAGAAGGCCGGTGAAAATTCAGAACACACAAAATAGACATAAGTACATACATATACATATTATAATCACGCCTTTTTCCCGTAGGGGTAGGCAGAGACCACTTCCTTCCACTTGCTACGATCCTAGCATACTTGTTTCGCTTCGTCCACTTTCATTCTTACCATCCATTCCTCCTCTTACATACAACGTAGCGAAGCGGCTCTCCATGGTCCGCTTTTCATCTCTGCGAGAACGAGACATGATGGGTGGCGAACCACATCGCCGCCATTTTGGATAATTAAATTATTTTTATGATTATCCATTGCGTTCCCACGGATTGGCGGAGCGGACAGGGAAGGATAGGTGGTGTGGAAAGGAAGATGGTAAGTTAGAGTGTGAAATAGGAAATGTAGGATATTACCGCCCAGGAGCGCAATGGATAGGTCAGTAATAGGTAGGGAAGCCGGGGTCGCGTACCCGTATACTATACCACAACTACCGGACAGGTAAGTTGGGATGAGTATCCCATGCATATATACCTATTATGAAGATAGAACCCTACGTTATTGTTGAAAATGGAAGTTTCTAGTAGGTATCGAGCTGTAATACCTATATGACATTGACATTTGACTCGACACTCGTGTGTTCGATTTTCAACTCTATTGTATTAGTCCAGACTCCCAGAAATTTTACTGCTCCAAATTTTCATCGGCGTTCCGGATTCCGGAGCATTTCCCAGACAAACTCAGAGGTAAAGAATGTTATGACCTAAGACAACAAAGTTATTACTTACTATGACTCACCTTCTTAGTAGTTCATGATTAATCTTACATTTCTTAATGTGTATTTCACATTTTTTTTTTATTATAAAATACAAGTATGTATGATGACGTCTAGACACGGCAGCGGCGTGCACAGGATTATGACACCGGGTATGCGGCGGAGTAGTCTGTCACAAAAACTTTTTCTTTTACAGATTTTTAGCATAGCCACAGCCAAGCGACGGATCTCTGTCGGAAACTATGCCAACAGAACAAGTCTTAATAATAATATCTTACAACCTAATGGCTAGCCGCACACGTGCAATATTATTGATGCCATAGATTTGTCAATACTAGTCAACACATACAAAAAAAACCGCAATATGGCCCGCACACAAGGAATATTCTTGTCAATATGATCTATGTGCAATATTATTGACAATAATATTGCACGTGTGCGGCCAGCCATAAACCTAAAATATTATAACTACTCACCTAGTCAGCTTCCATTTTCTTCATGGTCCGGGGTCCCAATTACTTGAGATGACTATATCCCGATGTAAATAAACGCAAGATTTCGGCCACCTCAAATATCTTATCCAAGTGAGAGATAGTTACAGATCACTTTTAGACACAATTTGAATCTTTTCACTGAATGACAATATTGTCAGAACTTGTTATTTATAATTTTTAATCTAACACATATATGTAACACAAACTTCACACACTACAATTATTATACTCGTAGAAACTCAGTAATAAACTGTTAAATGTACACACTTTCAAGTGTTAACATGAAAAATCTTTTATGAAAACGCAAACAAAATAGTAAACAATGACTTAAAATGGCTTCCTTGACACAACTTCTTCTTCTGATACTTAAACAAATAAAACCTTACTAATCAAAAATGCATAATGTTCATACGTGATTTATCAGTTTTACGTCAATTTTTTTTAGTCGGATTATAGTAATAGGAAGTAGTCGGCCACCGAATATTTCCGAGTACTTCCGAGTCCCTACAACTGCCGCGGGAGTCCGGCGAGTAGCGTCTCCGGATATTCATAGGTGTGTGTGTTTGCGAACTGTGTATGGACACCAAAATTACTACACACATGCGAACAAAATTCCTGCCAGAGTTCCAGGCATTAGTTCAATGTTAGTGCGCCAAACGCCTGGCAAAGTGGCAAACATAATGTGCTTGCATAGGTGCTATTATAAAATATTAGGCGTTTTTAAATTGTTATATTTTGTTTATTCATTTATTTGCTATTAATTAAAGTCATCTAAAACGTACGAACGTTTTATTTAAATATCTGTGAATGACAAGTAAAGCACTGCATTTCTGCCTTTATGGAGCGCACGCCCCTGAATCTTCGAACCATAGCATGCGACACATTATTTTGGGCACGTCACTGATCACAAAATTTTGTAATTTTATGTTCTACGAAAAAAGTGTGAAAAAAGTAGATATTATATTATGACAAACCTAACAATTAGTTATTTGTCATGTATTTTGCAACATCAGAAATTACACTAATATTACTTTAATCTAAATTACAAAATGATCATATTTTCACAGTATTTAGGGTTTAAAGTTTGAATAGATTAACCTATTAAATAAGAATTTTAGCTCGCTCGCTTCGTCCCCCGCGTTTAACATAATGAATATTATATTATTTAGTACCGATGTTCTGTTTTAGCCGGTTGATACAATACAATAACACTTTATTGCACACCAAAAACTACAAGATTAAAAAAAATACAATAAAATTTACATAATATGATGTACAAAAGGCGAACTTATTGCTAATAAGCAATCTCTACCAGCCAACCTTTTGTTTTTGAGATTGGTCATAGGAAATGAAAAAATAGTGTAGGTGTACAAACTAAGAAAGCTTCATTAAATTTTAACATAATAATTTTTTTGTTTAAAAATAATAATTTCACCCTTTTTAGTAATATATTTTGTTAAGTTATTATTATTACGTCTTAAGAACGTCTAAACTAAACGATCGAATGTATAATTAAATACGCGCCAAGCTTCCATTAGGTATTGTTATTAAGATGATGATGATTATTACTGTAAGTTACAAAGTGCCAAGTGGCATATGCTTGCAGTTCTTTAAACAATGCCGAAATTTCCAAACACATATCTTCAAAGACTGAGGAGTTCTGTTCAGTGCTTTTGGATCCAGGGTATACCTTGGTACAATATCTTATTTTTTGGTAGCATATGCTTGTGTTTTTGTAAAAGTCAAAATCACTATATGTGTGGATATAAATTTCGAGGAGTTCCCTCGATTCCTCATGGATCGCATCATTAGGTTTCCACTTTAGTGACTAAAGGACTAATTTCGAATTAAACCCTTTACAGCAACAAAAGAATTTTGCAAATAGGTCCATAAACGGTAGAGTAATGTTCAAAGATCTTCGTGTTAGTGTAAAATACTATGAGAAGTACCTTTTATATCATCACAATCTGATGATGTATGGTGTGATAGTGGTGGTGATGATGATGATTACTCCAACTGACAGGGTGGCACATGCTTGCAGTTCTTTAAACAACGCCGAAATCCCCAATCATGTATATATGAGGAGTCAGGAGTTCTGTTCTGTACTTTTGGATTCAGGGTATACCTTGGAGCAAAATCTTCCTTTTTGGTAGCATGTGCTTGAACTACTTCAGAAAAAGTCGAAATCACCATATGTGTCCATATAAATTTCGAAGAGTTCCCTCGATTCCTCATAGATCCCATCATCAGGTCACCACTTTGATATCAAAAAGACCAATTTGGGACTACACCCTATATATCACAGAAAAAAATTTGAAAATCGGTCCACAGGCGGCGGAGCAATCCTTGAACATACAAAAAAAATAAAAAATATATATACAGCCGAACGTATAACCGCCTCCTTTTTTTGGAAGTCGGTTAAAAATGATCCTATTTTCAGTCTTTTAGGGTTTAAAAATTGAACAGATTTAACCTATTAAGTAAATAGAAAAAAATTAACACAAAGTACACTATATTATTTAGTACTGACTACTGATGTTTAAAGCTGCAACAGGTAAAAACGAAAAAACAATGGGGGCCCATTATTCTAAATATGTGCCCAGGACCTCTAATAGGTTAAAGACGACCCTGAATATTTTGTCTAGGGGGGGGGGGGGGTCAGCCGTCCGTGACGGGGGGGGGGTGTATTTAAAAGTACATTAATTAAACCCCCCTCCCCGTCACGGATGGCTGCACACCCTAGACAAAATCCCTAGCTACGCCAATGATTTACACTTACTTATTAGCCGCAACGTAGTAGGTATAACATCACAGATGTCACAGTGACGTTGTCACTCTTACTTAGTATACATATTCTTTGCTCTTACACACGAGACGATATCCCTATATCGTCTCGTATAAGATAATAAGCAGTGTTTTCCTAAAAGAAAATAATTACAAAAAGTAAAAAAAAAAAAGAAATCGGCTCGTGAGGGACTTGAACCCCCGACCTCCTCAATTACTTTATACATGGGTGCTCTAACCGCTGAGCTAACGAGCCTCATTACAATTTCATCAAAAATCGACTCTATTCGGCTGAATGACGAATACATTTAGAACTACATTTTTCCGCAAAAATTCCCCGTGGTCTACCTTCAACGTGATCAAACTTTTCCTCATTATTATATTAGTATAGATCATTAGGCCGTTAATGGATGATTTATACAGTATTCTCCGAGCGAAGTAACCACTCTTGAAATACTGTAGTGCCTGGGACAGTTCGTTTTTAAATGTCGTATGGTTGCCCAAGCACATACGGCATTCTCACAACATAGTCAGCCTAGTCCAGAGGAATTAACTGGTCAATACGTCTGGGGCCAACTATGTGCGGGTTTCCTCACGATGTTTTCATTCACCGTTAGAGCGTCCGTATAATGTACTTGAGATCTGAAAAAAAAGTCTCATTGGTACACGCCACAACCTGGGATTTGAACCTGCACTCTCTCGAGTCCGAACCAAACGGTCTACCCACTAGGCCACGGAGCTCAATCTACGATACGGATACATACGATTTCATCAGCTGTGCCCCCCCCAACGCGATTGCCAGCGAGATGCGACTCGCTATTATCTCAGTATAACTGCAGTGCTATTATCATAGTTCGAATTGTTCGATTATTCAGACGTCATCACTCTTACACACGCACTAAATAAGTAGGTTATTATCCCGATTATTTCACTTAATTAGTAGGTAAACGAAAACGTTATAACAGTATTACACTCATAGGCGTAGCTAGGGCAAGAGTAGGCAATGCCCACCCTAGAAACTTCTTTGCCAACCCTAGATCCTAGACAGTATTGATGAATTACTAACTGTTTAAGCGTGAAAATAATTTTGTGCCCCAGGCCAATTAACATATTTTGCCGCCCCATAGAGCAGTGGCGGACTTTTTCACTATCTTCTTCTACAGGTTAACATCTTAGTAATTATATTTCAAACCTCATCTGAGAGATGATTTTAAAAGCTATTGTAGAAAAAAAAATCAACAGCCTAAAACAGAACGTTGATACTGAGTAAGTATATAGATACTATAATACTCTTTACATGAAATGTATGGGTTCAAACTAAGAAAGCGCGCAAATGTTTTTTACTCTTTTGCTTGTTAAAATATTTTAAAACTTTAAGCCCTGAAAGACTGTTGTATTAAAAAAAAACAATAAAATCAATATTAGTCTAAAACAGGGATCACGAACATAATATTATGGCACACGTGCCTATCGAATCTTCGAACCATAGCATGCGACACAATATTTTGGGCACGTCACTGATCACAAAATTTTGTAATTTTATGTTCTACGAAAAAAGTGTGAAATCAGTAGGTATTATATTATGACAAACCTAACAAAATTAGTTATTTGTCATGTATTTTGCAACATCAGAAATTACACTAATATTACTTTAATCTAAATTACAAAATGATCCTATTTTCACAGTATTTTAGGGTTTAAAGTTTGAATAGATTAATGCCCATTTACACTAAACTTAAGGATCGCCTAAGTTCTTTCCTAACTGATGTTTAAAGCTTCAACAGGTAAAAACGAAAAATCAATGGGGGCCCATTATTCTAATGTGCCCAGGACCTCTAATAGGTTAAAGACGACCCTGAATATTTTGTCTGGGGGGGGGTTGGTGGGTTGGTTCAGCCGTCCGTGACGGGGGGGGGGGGTGTATTTAAAAGTACATTAAATAACCCCCCCTCCCCGTCACGGATGGCTGCACCCCCTAGACAAAATCCCTAGCTACGCCAATGATTTACACTTACTTATTAGCCGCAACGTAGTAGGTATAACATCACAGATGTCACAGTGACATTGTCACTCTTACTTAGTAATATATTTCCTTTGCTCTTACACACGAGACGATATCCCTATATCGTCTCGTATAAGATAATAAGCAGTGTTTTCCTAAAAGAAAATAATTACAAAAAGTAAAAAAAAAAAAAATCGGCTCGTGAGGGACTTGAACCCCCGACCTCCTCAATTACTTTATACATGGGTGCTCTAACCGCTGAGCTAACGAGCCTCATTACAATTTCATCAAAAATCGACTCTATTCGGCTGAATGACGAATACATTTAGAACTACATTTTTCCGCAAAAATTCCCCGTGGTCTACCTTCAACGTGATCAATCTTTTCCTCATTATTATATTAGTATAGATCATTAGGCCGTTAATGGATGATTTATACAGTATTCTCCGAGCGAAGTAACCACTCTTGAAATACTGTAGTGCCTGGGACAGTTCGTTTTTAAATGTCGTATGGTTGCCCAAGCACATACGGCATTCTCACAACATAGTCAGCCTAGTCCAGAGGAATTAACTGGTCAATACGTCTGGGGCCAACTATGTGCGGGTTTCCTCACGATGTTTTCATTCACCGTTAGAGCGTCCGTATAATGTACTTGAGATCTGAAAAAAAAGTCTCATTGGTACACGCCACAACCTGGGATTTGAACCTGCACTCTCTCGAGTCCGAACCAAACGGTCTACCCACTAGGCCACGGAGCTCAATCTACGATACGGATACATACGATTTCATCAGCTGTGCCCCCCCCCCAACGCGATTGCCAGCGAGATGCGACTCGCTATTATCTCAGTATAACTGCAGTGCTATTATCATAGTTCGAATTGTTCGATTATTCAGACGTCATCACTCTTACACACGCACTAAATAAGTAGGTTATTATCCCGATTATTTCACTTAATTAGTAGGTAAACGAAAACGTTATAACAGTATTACACTCATAGGCGTAGCTAGGGCAAGAGTAGGCAATGCCCACCCTAGAAACTTCTTTGCCAACCCTAGATCCTAGACAGTATTGATGAATTACTAACTGTTTAAGCGTGAAAATAATTTTGTGCCCCAGGCCAATTAACATATTTTGCCGCCCCATAGAGCAGTGGCGGACTTTTTCACTATCTTCTTCTACAGGTTAACATCTTAGTAATTATATTTCAAACCTCATCTGAGAGATGATTTTAAAAGCTATTGTAGAAAAAAAAAATCAACAGCCTAAAACAGAACGTTGATACTGAGTAAGTATATAGATACTATAATACTCTTTACATGAAATGTATGGGTTCAAACTAAGAAAGCGCGCAAATGTTTTTTACTCTTGCTTGTTAAAATATTTTAAAACTTTAAGCCCTGAAAGACTGTTGTATTAAAAAAAAAACAATAAAATCAATATTAGTCTAAAACAGGGATCACGAACATAATATTATGGCACACGTGCCTATCGAATCTTCGAACCATAGCATGCGACACAATATTTTGGGCACGTCACTGATCACAAAATTTTGTAATTTTATGTTCTACGAAAAAAGTGTGAAATCAGTAGGTATTATATTATGACAAACCTAACAAAATTAGTTATTTGTCATGTATTTTGCAACATCAGAAATTACACTAATATTACTTTAATCTAAATTACAAAATGATCCTATTTTCACAGTATTTTAGGGTTTAAAGTTTGAATAGATTAATGCCCATTTACACTAAACTTAAGGATCGCCTAAGTTCTTTCCTAACTGATGTATAAAGCTTCAACAGGTAAAAACGAAAAATCAATGGGGGCCCATTATTCTAATGTGCCCAGGACCTCTAATAGGTTAAAGACGACCCTGAATATTTTGTCTGGGGGGGGGGGGGGGGTCAGCCGTCCGTGACGGGGGGGGGGGTGTATTTAAAAGTACATTAAATAACCCCCCCTCCCCGTCACGGATGGCTGCACCCCCTTGACAAAATCCCTAGCTACGCCAATGATTTACACTTACTTATTAGCCGCAACGTAGTAGGTATAACATCACAGATGTCACAGTGACATTGTCACTCTTACTTAGTAATATATTTTCTTTGCTCTTACACACGAGACGATATCCCTATATATCGTCTCGTATAAGATAATAAGCAGTGTTTTCCTAATACAAAATAATTACAAAAAGTAAAAAGAAAGAAATCGGCTCGTGAGGGACTTGAACCCCCGACCTCCTCAATTACTTTATACATGGGTGCTCTAACCGCTGAGCTAACGAGCCTCATTACAATTTCATCAAAAATCGACTCTATTCGGCTGAATGACGTCATGCTCCCCAAGTGGGGAGCTTGACGTCATTTAGGCGAATACATTTAGAACTACATTTTTCCGCAAAAATTCCCCGTGGTCTACCTTCAACGTGATCAAACTTTTCCTCTTTATTATATTAGTATAGATCATTAGGCCGTTAATGGATGATTTATACAGTATTCTCCGAGCGAAGTAACCACTCTTGAAATACTGTAGTGCCTGGGACAGTTCGTTTTTAAATGTCGTATGGTTGCCCAAGCACATACGGCATTCTCACAACATAGTCAGCCTAGTCCAGAGGAATAATCTTGTATATACGTCTGGGGCCAACTATGTGCGGGTTTCCTCACGATGTTTTCCTTCACCGTTAGAGCGTCCGTATAATGTACTTGAGATCTGAAAAAAAAGTCTCATTGGTACACGCCACAACCTGGGATTTGAACCTGCACTCTCTCGAGTCCGAACCAAACGGTCTACCCACTAGGCCACGGAGCTCTATCTACGATACGGATACATACAATTTCATACAAAGATACATAAAATATTTTACCCCAGGCCAATTAACATATTTTGCCGCCCCATGGAGCAGTGGCGGACTTTTTCACTATCTTCTTCTACAGGTTAACATCTTAGTAATTATATTTCAAACCTCATCTGAGAGATGATTTTAAAAGCTATTGTAGAAAAAAAAAATCAACAGCCTAAAACAGAACGTTGATACTGAGTAAGTACTAAGTAGATACTATAATACTCTTTACATCAAGGGTTGCCATCTCTTACATATGACTCCCCGGACAAGACGCGTGAAAACCCCAGATTTTGGAGTACGAAACCTGGACAAAGAACAGTTTTTACCCGACTCTAGCAATGTCAAAAAGAAAGGAAGATTTATTATTGATGCTTATCAAAAAAAAACTTAGGCCTTCCTAATTCTGCCTACAAAAACCCGGATAGCAAATAAAATCCGGCCCGGACGCTCCCCGGACGCCCTTTAAACTAGGACAAATCCGGGGAAACCCGGACGGATGGCAACCCTATTATAAGGCCATGTTCAATTGTAAAGCCGATGTAAAGACTAAAAATAAATGAAAACCCTATTTTACAGGATTGCTAAAGTGATTCAAGAAATGTTGGCAGGGAAATCGAGTGTCTCTTGGTACCTACTGTAGATGTCAATAAGTAGTTTGTTTTTACATTTACTTTAGTAGGTTATTCAGTATTTTCATTTTTAAAAAATTTTAAAAATGAAAATACTGTAGGTACAGGAGATGACGAAAGAGTTTATTTTTACGTTTACTTAATTTTTTTAATTTTTGTCAGGTTTTTTGATTTTCTTTTTCGTTGCTTAAACATTAAAAAATAAATCAACTTAATTCGAACTTACCTAATTGTGTTATGTCCTTCGTAAGGACTAAGGTAACGTCGACTTGACTTTAAAATTAGAATCGTGATACGGTTGCTGAATAATTAAGCTAAAGACGAAACGAGGAGGGTTTATACAAAGAACTTACATAATTCGAAAAAATGTTATAAATGGTGAGCAATGCACAACTCCTCCGGTGTTGTACCCGTGAGAAATGGTAATCGCTTTCCACTAGGCGATCTGTCTACTTGTTTGTCTGGTTTTTTGTAATAGGTTTATAAAAACCCGGTCATATGTGAGTCAAACTCGCGCACGGGGGGTTCCGTACAAAACGGCATAACATGTTTGTTGTATGGGAGCGTTCAATATATTTTAATCTATCAAGTTTTTAGTATTTGTTTATAATAGCGGCAACAGAAATTCAAACTCTGTGAAAATTTTAACTGTCAAGGTATCACAGTTAAGGAGACACAGCTTAGTGCACAGAACACTATTACTCATAAAGAGGCTTAGTGATAGATGGACCGACAAACGGACAGAACGGAGAAGAAGCGAAGTTTCAGTTTTAGGGTCCCGTTTTTACCCTTTGGGTACAAAACCATAAAAACCGACATTCGCATTTATAATATTAAGTTGGAACTTTAAGTTTTAACCTACAATACACTCTAGTAGTAATTGAAAACTCAAAGATGCTCTAGACGCTATTTCTCACAATCATGCCCCAGCCCAGCCAAAGAAAATATTTAAATTAAATTCTCCTAAAAGTGGTATTCCTTTTCTTTTCTGCATTCAGTTGTGAGGACGTGGGGTGACGTCAGACGAATTTTAAGTGGATCTAATTTTATTCTCGCTTTAGATCCAATTATGAATCTAATGTGGTTGTACGTGCTGCTGAATACCTGACTATTTTAATACTTAAATATTCTAGACTGGCTGGGTTTCGCGGAAAATAGCGCTAGTTAGCGCTTGCTAGCGCTAACGGAAAAAAAAACAGACCGGCCAGGACACGTTTGCGCGGAACACAACCATTGTTGTACTCTTAAACAAAAGAAAGAGGCACGCAGGAATTAATAAAAAAAAATTGGTATCATTACTTTGATATTATTTGTCATGTCATTCTTTGCAACTAAAATATACCCATAATGGTGTCTATAGACACACGAATTTGGTACGGAGCGTACAGCGGATCTGGTACGCTCCGTACCAGATCCGAGCGTGTGTAGGGCAGTCCGGCGAACATAAGAAGAAGGCGAAGAGTTCACCGTTGTCCGCATCGGATCTGGTCCGCTCCGTACCATATCCGTGCGTGTGTAGAGCAGTCCGGCGGTTAGGCCGTACAACGGTATCAGTGTTGCCAACTTAGGGATGTACCCCCCAAAATTAGGGAAAATATCTACGGGGGTTTACTAGGGGACAGGATGTTTAGAGTTTACTCCTTATGAATCAATTTGTATGTAATAATAAAAAATATTTTAATGTGTGTATATAGCCAGGGATATGAAAATGTATTGGGAGTGAAATCAGATTAAGACAAGTTAGTTTTATGTTATTCACGCGTAAGTCTTTATGTAAAACACATAACCTTTTTTTCTAGCTTATTATCTCTTAGACCTGTTAATGGTATAAGTAATCAGGGGTAAAATTTGGGGAGAACTATGTTTTAAAGCGTTGGTAACACTGCCCGTTATCAATGAATTGCGGGAATCATCGTCGTCGTTTAAAAACAGCACTGTAAATAGAACTCTGTGCTAATGTAATAGAGCATAAAGTCGAACACACGAGTGTCGAGCGTTTCGCTCCACTGCACCGTACCAAATCCGAATGGCCAAGCCACATAATTTGACTAAAGTATAGACTTTGTGGAGTTAAGCTTGTAGAGTTAAGGCATGTAGAGTTAGAAGTTTGGTAGAGTCAGAAGCTTGGTTTCACATGAGATCTAATAGCTTTTTGACAGTGCGAGTTATATGGTATCGTTTTGGCATCACTTTACATGAAAATGTTTTTGGTGGGATTTCACTTCTTTTTTAAAGATAATTTTTAGACCTCTAGAGCAAACATTTACATAGGTAAGTCTTTTACAAATTTTGATCCCCTTGTTTAAGTGGTTGGAGGATAAAAGTTCCAAGTTTGTCAATTTTTATGTTGTTTATGTGCTAAAACTAGCTTACATACCAAATTTCAGCTTTCTATGACATCCGGAAGTACCCTATAATTTTGTTGATCATCAGTGAGTCAGTGACGAAATCAGGGGTTTTTAGATATCGATAAAATCTAAATTATTAGCCCGATATAATCAAAACTTTACATGTTTCATAAGTCCGCTACTGGGAACATATCCTGAAAATTTTGTGTATCTGGTATAATCCAAACCCAAGTTATGAGGGTTCAAAATATCGACGAAACGCTTCGAGAAAAGGTAGTCTGGTAGTGCCCTTGCGCTTCGCTTAGCTCGTCTTGGCGGGGCACTACCGTGCTCCCAGATATGTGTTCCATAGTGCGCATAGATTATGGCAACAATGCAATAGCTTGATCTTGCATCAACTTCAGGCGTAAATTTGCATGGCAAGAAAACCTTATAGTTTCGCTCCGTCCATCCGTCTGTCTGCCTGTATGTACCCTTTTAATTTCTGTAAGTATGAATATAAATAGTTAAAATTTAGAAGTCTAGAATATGGTTTTGGAATCATAAAAATAATGATAATTATTTTTTTTAGGGGTGGCTCTCCATACATGTAAATCGGGGATGTTAAATATCTACCCCATCATTTACCCCATTGCATGGGATTGTCTTGATTTAAAAAGATCTTAAAGATATTTTTAAATCAAGGCAAGGTTTTATAAGTTGGTCCTCCTTGGCATTTCTTAACTATAAGAGATAGAAACTTGTAAGTTTCTATACTAATAGATCATGCTAAAACTCTTTAGGAAAATTTTGAGCGAAATCAGTCAACAGCTTTTGAAGTAATTTAAAGAAAACCTTCTGCGCGTTGATATCTAAGGAACCCTCCTAAGACATGTACTGACATACTCATAAGTTTTTGGAATTATTAATTACTCCTCGAACCCCAATTAAAACGAAGAGCAGAACTAAAACTATCCAATCAGTATATAAAGTTGGCCCAAGGTTTGCTTTACAATCTCTCAGCTTCTAATAAGAACAAGTCTTTCAACTAACCGAGGCTGTATTAACTTTTACTGAATCCAACTTCGCTATTGAAAGGCATTTCGAACCACCAGTTTATTTACTAGAGTTCAATATGAGTAAATTGATAGATTTTATTTTACCTTTCTACGGCTAATATAGTATTGTAGCTAGTGGCTACAATACACATTATTGCCGATATAATCGACATCTGTCAAATAGCTTTCTATCCTTCGCGAGAAATTTAATAATAATAATGAAGCGTTCATTCAAGCGACAAGTCAGTTTGGTCTCGTGGTATCCGAAGGTGGTAGTATCCGAAGAACTGGTATTACGGCGACCAGACAACGGGAAGTATATTTAATACTTTTTTAGCCATAGGGACATAATATTATTTTTAAACAAAAAATTTAACAGACTTCCAAAGTAAAAATACACAAAAAGTATGAGATAAACCTTATTTTCTGAATAATTCCCCTTTTAAATTTGGCAAAAATTTTAACAATTTCTCTACTTAATCTTCATAATTTTGAAGTCGGTACCAGCCCGAACAACATCCTGATGAAACAATATTTAAAATAGAAGTCACGTTCAAGTTGGCAAGATTCGGGGTGTGGAAGGTGGACACAACCGTCTACTGTAGGTACGTGTATACGTATAGTGTACACTTGCCCAAATAGATGAATGCCTATTCTCAGATAAAGGTTTAGTGCATTTCTCTCTCTCTTTCTCACACTCTCTCGCTATCAAGTAGGTATATACTCTTAGCTATAAATAGTATACATTTTTCGCGACATTTACGACAGATGATTGTCATCCTTATAATAATTGCAAACAACACAAAACAGCAAAGTCATAAAATTAAATGCGGTTTTTCATAACAAAGCGGAAAAATGCTATACAAAATATTAATATATTAAAATTTATGCCATGGGTATATTCAATGGCGGCAAAATGTAGGTAAATATTTTGTGGGACGGAAGGGATGGCATCAAAGGACAAGAGATTGTTGACGTTTATTAAAAATTAATTCCACGCACAATACGTGCGATGAACAAAACGGGAAAAACTCAATTACAAAAAAGGTTTATTACGACCTCAAATGAATTTCGGGCCCGGCCCAGATATTTTGTTTGTTTTTACAACTTTCCTAAATGTGTCTTTGATCTTGACTTTTTTATGATGATCCGGGATTTTTATGTTCTGCAATATTTTAAAGTGGTCAAATTCGGTGAAAAAAAAAAGCACCATGAAATGGGTAGCTATTTTAAGAAGTACTCTTTAAGAAGTACTCGTATCTGGTCCGATAATTTTAATTGAAAATTTTTTTCGTTTTAATTTGAGGGAAGAAAATGATAAATTATTATAATCTCAATATAAGTAGGTATAAAGTAAATAAATAAAATAGCATAAACACTACGAATTAAATAAATTATCTCTTGATTGAAAGCATGCCAGTATTATTCTTACAGGTTGATCTGACATACTAATTAAGGTTGATCTTACTTAATTGTACTTAAAGGTTGATCTGACATACTAATTAAGGTTGATCTTACATAATTGTACTTAAAACCTTCAGTAGTTCGACTCCAGTTTCCTATATATAGGCGGGAACGTTATTTGGTTGGTTAATAATTTTATATTGTTTTTAATAATGTGTCACAAAAAACTCAACAAACAAATACATAAATAATTCTCGCAGTTAGAAAACTAGTATTGGTGTTAAATATTGAAATGAAAATATGTTCTCATCTGCAACCATATAGCAAACTAGTTAAATTTATTACAAGATTAGGGCCATTTGCGGCACCCGTGTCGGAGATTTTATCCTTAGTATTTAGCCCGGGGACGACACTTAGGGCCCCTGCTCACTAGAATGCCACGATCGCGCCACCAGCCCTACTGAATAACCGGCTCCGGGGATGGAGGGTAAATTTTTTTTACGTAATAATTTTTAAATTACGGTTTAATTAAGCAATAACGTCACTTAATGCTGTCCTTTTTATTTCGGCTAGCGGAGTCGGCGACAGCCTGTGTATAGGAGGGTTCATAATTTTTATAAGCGTTTCACACGTTTCAGTAGTCACCCGTCCTCAGTCACTTTCACGGCTGCACTCAGAGATATATAATGCTTACTTAAATAACTACTTAGTACAGACTTTGACATACAGTCCATACAGTTTCCCTCAAAATCTCTACTAAGTTACTCCTTAAGGTGTACCTCGAGTATCGCGTGTAATGTAACATTACATATTCGAGCATTACTCAGTATAGGAGGATAACCGAGCATTGCAAGGCGCACCTTCTAATGATACAATGGCTGTGTTCAGCGGAAAAAGGCGCTTATAAGCGCTTGCAAGCAAAATGGCGATTGCTAAGCGGTAAACGCTGTCAATGTTAAATGCTATTTTCCTCTAGGACACGATATCCTCTAAAAATACTACTGATTTCAAAATAAATAAGCAAAATGGCGGATTATGTCAGCGCTACTGAAATTAGTAAAAGTTTCCGGGCCGACAGTCATTTTCTTTTTAGTGCTAGTAAGCGCTAACAAGCACCGTTTTCCGCTGAACACAGCAACATTGTGTAATAATATCTTGTGACATATTCTAACATCATTAAGAATCTCCCGTCCGCTCGGCGCTCAAAGTCGAATCTATAATGTTACATTACAATTTACACGTGAATGATCCAGGTGAGGGAGAACCTTGAAGTAAGCATTAGACCTCTCTGAGTGCAGCAGTTAGTCCCATTCAACAGTCCGAACCTTTCAGGATCTCCGAACAACACACTTCCTCCTCACACTGCTAAGTGCTAGCATAGATTAAAGAGTTTTACTAGTTGCACTACCGGTGGAGCCACTACTGGGCATTTATTCAAGGTACATTCGATAATTTTGACGGCGAAGTTCGAAACCAAAAATGTATGGGACTTGACATAAGTCATCGCTAAGTGACATGTCGCTTGCGATGTCTTATGTCAAATCCCATACATTTTTGTTTTGATTTTCGCAGTCGGAAATTATCGAATGCATCTTGACTGAAAGCCCTGGTATTCGAATGAACATGTGCCCTTAGCATTTGCCCGGGGACGACACTTATGAAAGGGCGAGTAATGTGGGTGGTTATTTCAGCTTATCTCATTGTTATTGTGATATGAATCTTGTTATAACTAACCTTTGTGTTTTCTTGTGTAAAAAATAGCGCCTAATCTAAAACCACAGTGACTACAATGCAAAACAAGTTGAGCTAACACAACGAAACAACACCATCATTCTAAATTTAAATTCCTAAATATATAATTATACTAGCTTTTGCCCGCGACTTCGTCCGCGTGGAACAATACTTTGGGATATCGCTGAAATTTACCCGCGACTTTATTTATGACTAACGAAAGCGGAATCCTATTTTTTTAAACAGAACCCTAAAATAAAAGTAGCCTATGTACCCTATAACATCAGCTATCTGCTAGTGAAAGTCCCGTGAAAATCGGTCCAGCCGTTTCAGAGATTAGTCGGAACAAACAGACAGACAGACCGACTTACAGACAGACAGACGGACAGACAAAAATAAAAAAAAATGTATTTTATTGTAAGTACCGAATATACTTTCAGATTCATTATGTAAAAAGCTGTTAATTTGAAGTTACAAACAGACACTTAAATTGTATTTAACTGTATAGATGTATAGATATTATAATGTATTATATTTTAAGATATTATCAATTTGATGTTTATAAAATAACTAAACTATAAGTTATAACTAAACTAAACACGCGCACCCCGCCTTGGTGACGCCCACTTCGCAACGGGCCGTGCAGCAGAAGTCGTAATATTTTAATTTCGCCATAACTTCAAAACCAAACGTTCAATTTTAATCATTCAAAAACCAAATATTATCTACATAAACTGTACTTAGTGATGAAATAATTTATTTTGATAAGGATTAATAACATGAGTAAAATAAACGCGTTTAAATGTAGTCCAAAAAAAAAATCAAGATTTCTAAATAAAAAAATGGTTGTTGTGCCTCACTCGACATAGATAGGTATAGTGTGTCGCGGACTTTTTTGTAGATATTTATAAGATCTACAATTAATTAGAACATTTTATGGTTCTATCTTTTATAGTTTAGGCAGCGTACGCAAAATAAGTAACTTTTCTGGTTGATTTTTTACACCTTGTGTCCGAAAAACCCAAATATCTTACGGAACCCTATTTTTTTCCAAACTAAAATTTAGCCTATGTTACTCGTGGATAATGTAGCTTTCGAATGGTGAAAGAATTTTTGAAATCGGTCCAGTACTTTTTGAGCCTATTCATTACAAACAAACAAACAAACAAACAAACATACAAACAAATTTTTCCTCTTTATAATATTAGTGTAGATAGCTAGTAAATTCAACAGATACTAAGTATCTTACCTTCCTTACATTGAAAATTATCATATGTGTTAGTGGCTAATTTTATTATAAAGTAATGATTTGGACGTTTGTAAATTATACGACATTTACACAGAAATGCTTACTTTCTAACTAACATTATAAACCCTAACGTTTGTACGTATGGATGTATGGATATTGTTCCTCTTTCACGAAATAACTGCTGAATGGATTTTGATGAAACCATACCAAGGTGGTAGTTTAGGCTCCGGATTAACATAAAGGCTACTTTATAACAACAAAATGTACGGTTCCTTAGGGATTTTATTTTACGTGTGTGAAGCGGAGGGCAACATCTTTTATGGTTGAGAAGTTTACGCGACGCTTTGTTTACAATCCTTTGAGGAATCGGCGTATATCTAAGGTAAGGAGCATGCAGTATAAGCTATAATATCGTGTACGTTTGTATGTGTACATAAACATATCATCGCAACAAATGTCATCCGCAAGTGCTCCTACACCCACGCCATAATTGAAAACGCTAAGGCAATTTATTCCAGCTTATTGCGTATTAAGCTTTTATTTGCGCTCCATTTTTAATTAACGCTACATAAAACATATCCACGTGTACTGGGATTTTTTAACCAACCAAAAAAGAGTTACATGTCCTGCTGCAATTTATTTTCATGAAGCTAAAAATAAGCAGTGGTTGGTGACAGTCATAAATTTAATTGTAACTAAATGTGTGTGTTCTAACGTCTCTTCTTTGCCGTCCTCTCAAAATCTAATAAATTCATTATCTGTCTGTTCTGAATTTACCCCCCTTCGCCATCGTACTAATTTTTTTATATATCACTAGCTTTTGTCCACGGCTCCATCCACGTTTTTTTTTGTATTTTATTTTTTCATTTTCAATATTATATTACGCACTAACAGAAATACCATTCATTATCTGTCGGTTCTGAATTCACCCCCCTTCGCCATCGTACTAATTTTTTTATATATCACTTGCTTTTGTCCACGGCTCCATCCACGTTTTTTTTGTATTTTATTTTTTCATTTTCAATATTATATTACGCACTAACAGAAATACCATGTAGACTTAAGAACGCAGTGCTAGCTAGGCGTTTACGTCTGAATCCAATTTATATTATACTAGCTGTTGCCTGCGGCTCCACCCGCGTAAATACGGTATTACTTTTTTCAATTTATACTGAAATTAATAATTAAATTGTTTACTAACATTAATTTTTAAGACAACTGTTACTAACATACTATGGATTTTTAATCTGAAATAAATAATTTGAATTTGAATTTGAAATCCCTCGGGAAAACTGTACTTTTTCGGGATAAAAGTATCCTATGTCCTTTCCCAGGACTTAAAATATGTCTGTACCAAATTTCATCAAAATTGGTTTAGCGGTGAAACCGTGAAGAGGTAACAGACAGACAGACAGACAGACAGACACACTTTTGCATTTATTATATTAGTATAGACTAGTATAGATATAAGTAACAGTTCCGTAAAAGTAAACGTAAATAATAAAATAACATTAAAATATTTTAGTCATGTCATGGGATACTCATCCCAACTTACCTATCCGGTAGTTGTGGTATAGTATACGGGTACGCGACCCCGGCTTCCCTAGCTATTACTGTCCTATCCCTTGCCCTCCTGGGCGGTAATATCCTACATTTCCTTTTTCCCACTCGTAACTTACCAATCTTCCTTTCCACACCACCTATCCTTCCCTTCCCCTATTCCTACCCTCTCCACAAATCCGTGGAAACGCAACGGATAATCATAAAAATTATTTAATTATCCAAAATGGCGGCGATGTGGTTCACCACCCATCACGTCTCGTTTCTCGCGGAGGTGAAAAGCGGATCATGGAGAGCCGCTTCGCTACGTTGAATGTAAGAGGAGGAATGGATGGTAAGAATGAAAGTGAACGAAGCGAAACGAGTATGTAAGGATCGTAGCAAGTGGTAAAAAGTGGTCTCTGCCTACCCCATTACGGGAAAAAGGCGTGATTATATGTATGTAAAATTTTAGTAGTTAGGTGAGTGCATTTAAATGTATCCCACGGGTTTGTTTTCGGGATAAAATGTAGCATTTATATAATTCAGAGCCAAAATATTATGTGCTCAGTTTTTTCCTAGCAGCTCTAGTTTTTTTTAAATATTTCGTTAAAAAACACCTTTTAATATTTTTGGTGTTTTTGGACACCTGCGATAAGTAATAAGCGACTTATATGGTATGTAGCTCTGGCGTTTCATATGACTAAAGTATTTGAGACCAATGGCAAATATAAATATTTTACTATTTCAAACACCCTTGAATTGATAGACATTTAGAAATAATCAAGATATTCAAACTAAGGAGGACCTTCATAAGGTTACATAAGTACCCACATGAAGTGATAATATTGCAGGAGCATTAAGTAAAGCTCGTGTAAACTAGATCAAGCAAATATATAACTACATCATTTAAATGGATGCAAAATGCTCTATTTAACAAACACAGCTTTTTGTATTAAATTACAATTAACGATAGCTTATACAAAAAATTAAACCGACTTCCAAAGTAAAAATACACACAAAAAAGTATTAAAATTAAAACTTATTTTCTAAATAAGAGCCCCTTTTAAATTCGGCTAAGATTTCAACTGTTTTATTACTGATTTTAACTCAATTTTCTTAATTTTGAAGTCAATACAAGCGAAATAGGTTCAGCTACCCTCGAGATTTGCCCTCAGTAACACATTCAGCGATTTATTTTTATACTATATAATATAGATTATACTATATAATATATTACTATATTATATAGTATATTATATATTATAATATATTACAGAAAAATAATCTATATTATACTATATAATATAGATTATTTTTCTGTTACTGTAATCAAACATATTCGTTTCTGGCTTTTATAATAATTAATCTAGGGTTAGATCCTATATCAATTGTGACATTTTCCCATACACCATAAGATACAGCGTGGAACTAATAACGAATTATGCCGATGAGCTAAGTTCGTGAGTTCGCGCGTGACCGGCATACCAATTGCGGTATCATGTCTCCTAAAATTTCACAGCTACTGGTCTTTTAGGATCTACTATTTGTAAGGTATATTAGGTACTATGTAATTTAATGTCCTATTTTCGAAGATAATTTATTTAGCATAGGGGTGACTTAAAAACCAATGAAACGATAATGCGACAAAATATCCACAAACCATAGACTAACGATTGGTCTCGCTGGGGTCGAGCGCCAGCGAGCGAGACCAATGATTTATCTATGCCACAAACCTACAGGATAAATGGTGTGAAAAATTGTTGTGTTAATGTTAACATAATCTTGAAGGTTTCACTTCTATAAATTGTTAACTGCAAACTATAATTATCTTATATTAATATTAAAATTTGCACTTTAAAATATACGGAAAACGTTATGTAGTGTTATAAAAGTTTAAATTTAGTTTTTAGGGTTCCATACCCAAAGAATAAAAACGGGACCCAGATACCAAGATATTACTGTCAATACGTCTGTCCGTGTGTCAGTCACCAGGCTGTGTGATAGCTATACAGTGGAAATTTTCATAGATGATGTATTTTTGTTGCCGTTACATATTATATAAAACAGAATAAACTAAATATTTTAACGTATACTATACGACAAACCGTTTTTGCCGTTTTGTTCCAAAAATTGCGTTAACGAGGTCTATGGTTAGAAGGTTCCGACGGAAAGAATTAACTAAGCGTGGACATCGAAACTCCATTACACAAATGTATCCGAATTTTTCTTTCAACTCGAGACATCTTCACAAATTATCAAAATTAGAAATGCCATCGATGTTAAAACACCTAGATAAAATATAAATTTATTATTTATAAGTATTAATGAGACTGATTAAATAAGCTTCTTATAAACATAAACGATAACTTTATTTAAATTTATTAATATCAATCGCCACCAATTAATATCGCAAACAAAAGTTCTTTCGATTTTTCGACCTTCAATATTAATTAGATTTTTTATTGGACACTTTATTATAATATCTTAAGTTTAAATAAATAAATAATATATTCCTATTTTAAGACTTATTTGCACTACCATTATACATAATAATTAGCGCAAATAATAAAATAAAAAAAAATCAGAAGTCAACAAAGGACGATGGGCAAAAATGTATGGAAAGTGGTACCCGACTCAATAAATATGACTTATTTATTTTAGAGAAGATATCACTATGTGGAACAATAATTACTAGAGCGCTTGTCTCCATTTGCTGTCGGATCGGAGTTATTTTGTCTACACTAATAATATAAAGAGGAAAACTTTGTTTGTATGTTTGTTTGTTTGTTTGTAACGAATAGGCTCAAAAGTACTGGACCGATTTCAAAAATTCTTTCACTATTCGAAAGCTACATTATCCACGAGTAACATAGGCTAAATTTTATTTTGGAAAAAAAATAGAGTTCCGTAAGATATTTGGGTTTTTCGGACACAAGGTGTAAAAAATCAACCAGAAAAGTTACTTATTTTGCGTACGCTGCCTAAACTATAAAAGATAGAACCATAAAATGTTCTAATTAATTGTAGATCTTATAAATATCTTCAAAAAAAGGTCCGCGACACACTATACCTATCTATGTCGAGTGAGGCACAACGACCATTTTTTTATTTAGAAATCTTGAATTTTTTTGGACTACATTTAAACGCGTTTATTTTACTCATGTTATTATTCCTTATCAAAATAAATTATTTCATCACTAAGTAAAGTTTATGTAGATAATATTTTGTCTTTGAATAATTAAAATTGGACGTTTGGTTTTGAAGTTATGGCGAAATTAAAATATTACGATTTCTGCTGCACGGCCCGTTGCGAAGTGGGCGTCAGCAAGGCGGGGGTGCGCGTGCGGGAGGATAGATCTATGAGTAAGGTATGAGGGAGTTTAGATCTATGAGTAAGGTACCCGCAGTATTAGTATCAGTATTGTACCCGTGCGAAGCCGGGGCGGGTCGCTAGTGTTTTATATGTTACATTTTTTTGGACGATTTGGCTGATGGACATTTTAGTCTTCTATGTATTAATTAAAAACTGTGAATGATCAAAGGTTGACTTGACTACTGATATGACTTTCTTAACTATTATATCATTTATATTCTCATATTTTAACAGTTTTTGTATATATAGATAAGGTCACCGAAATGTTGATATATTATCTTTTGCTGATAAAATTCACAGTTTAATGTCCAAATGGGGGGCAGAGGTCAATATAAAAACAAAAACGAGAAAATAAAAACAGAGCAGCGGAACGTCGTTTCACGCTCAAAACGATGGAACGACTGAACCAGGGGGGTGAAACTCTCATACATGCACAAATTAACAGAGAACAGAGACATCTAAAAATGACTATCCGGTACTAACAGTTTGGAAGTTTTCGGATAGTCACAACTAGAGATGTGATAAACGGCTTAAAATAAAAAGTTAACTTATCCGTTATTAAATATTCAAAAGCAGTTTTTGTTAACTGCTTAGTTGCTTAGTTGCTTAATATCAATTTAATAGTGAAAAATACTTATTAAATTGAGTGTTCATTAAATTTTTCTTTTATTTTATTTGTTAACATTTAAAAACATAATTTTTTCTACTTTCGAAGTTTTTAATCCATAAATTACTGTTCAAATTTCTACGCCTAGTCGTCATTTTTATATACAACAGTACTTACGACAAAAACTTAATACTAAAACACTACACGAAAGGTTTATATTACGTCCATATGGACCATTATTATATTTATTAAAAGTTCACGATAAACCACCAAAACACCACTATTACGATTAAAATACGAATTATTGCGTAACGTAATATAACGTGTTTTCGTCAACCCGCAAAGCGCACTGCGCAACTAAAAAAAAGCGACTAAACATGAAAAAATATTTAAGTTATAAGTACAAAAAATAACCTGTTTATTAAAACTTTAAATAAGCGATGAGCTACATTAAAGAATTTTCACTCTTATTGCGCTGTCATAAGAACTATTTTTCTTTGCTCATACCACACTTATGGCTTAATGACTATAAACGTTAAATAAGTGATGAGCTACATTAAAGAATTTTCACTGTTATTGCGCTGTCATAAGAACTATTTTTCTTTGCTCATACCACACTTATGGCTTAATGACTATAAACGATATAAACGATAAGAATAAGTGTTAAATGCTGACATTTATAAACGAATTTTCAACTTATTTTTTAAAGCACGCTTTTTTAAACGCTTTGCATTTAAACGGCCATCTCTAGTCACAACAGATGCCACTAAGCGTCTTCTACATTGCGCTAGCGCTAACACAAGGCGTATGTATAAGGGCTCGCGAACATTTTACTATGCAGTAACCATAAATTAAAGAGAAACTTGGTCGTTGTTGCGTCTACGACTTTCGATTAAACTTAATTTCTGTCCATAATTCAGTTCAATAAAAATTATCAGGCGGTACTACTTCCATCTAGCAGGTTTGATAGTAACTAAAACGGTACAACGCCATCTAAAAACGACATTCCGAAACTTTTGCAAGACTCAGTTTCAATTTTAGAGTTGCGCATCTATACTAGTATATATCTGTATAATCTATGGACTGAACCCATAGATTATACAGATATTACTAGACTGAACCCATAGATTATACAGATATATACTAGTAACTGAACCGATCACTGCAAGCGGCGCGCGGCGGCGAAAGCGTCGAATTCTCACGTGCATAGTAGTTAGTACTCAGCCGGGGTGGGGAGCTACGCCCCCAACCCTCTTCCCCTTCCCCCGACTGGAATGATGTCAAGGTAACATAAAATATACCAGAAATATATATTTAATATTTTTTTTTCTTATGAAAACTGACATATTGTTTTGGGTATATCTCCGAATGGACCGCAAAAAGAGACTTGTCGCCATAATAACTATTATTATTCCTCTACTTTACCTATTCAATGACGTAACACTCATTGCTATTGAGCCGGGTACCAAAATGCCCGTCCTCCTTTCGCTGCGAAACTTTTAACGGAAGGAGCGCGCGTGTGTGTGTGCGTATCGGTTCTGTTTCAAAGCTGACGTGATGGAGTTGGTTTAGCTATTACTCATCATCATCAGCTCGCTTACTACTTGCCGGGAGTCGGGGGCTACTTATATACGAAATGTTAAGCCAATGGCATTTCGCAATAAAACGATTCCAACTAATCATAAAGACATTAGGAGAGACTCCAGCTTTTATTTTTCGTATTAACTTGTGAGTCGTTTACTGAACCGAAATGAACTGAACAAAAATGAATGAAATGAAAATGCTTTTTAATCATAAATAATCAATCATATCTTTCCAAGAAATCGGTAAAAGAGTTGTTACATGTTAATTTATACAATTTCGTACACAATTTCTGCCCATAGGGCGTGGAAATATTAAAATTTGTATTAAAAATCATAAAGTAAAATTTCAAAATCATCAAACGAAAAAATCCTTATCTGTAATCAAGCTTCGAGATATTATTTTGTTTTGAGCAAATGGTGTACAAGCAAACAAGCAATGGTTCTCAATTCTCATTATGGTAGAATTGCTCCAAAATATTATTGTGAAAAAAATGTGGGTACGTAGTCTCTGACCCTAATTAATACATAAAGTACTAAGTACCTAATTCGTACATAAAGTAGACTTCATTTTACTTTGTTTGGATTAAAAGTGTAGCGACATAAACGGATTTTATGATGTTTCGACCATTTAGAGCGTGTTTCACGTTGGTTTAACGTTCATAAAAACAACGTTTGAGAGCTTTAGAGTGTCGGGACTTGATTGTAATTGTATTGCAGGTTTTACTTAGCAGAATTGCCCCTTAGATAAAAACTATGAATAGCATAGAATATACCCGAGTATAATTATTATTAGGAAAAGACATAGCTCATATGTATATTATTTCTTTTTCTGCTTACGACACAAGCTAATGGGAAGAAGGAGGAAGAATTCAATCCATCCACATCCAACTTTTTTTAGAAGCACTTAGTGTTCCTTCCATGTAAAAGTATATTATGCTTCCAAGGAACGGAAAATTACTGTAATTTTTAAATCAAATTTTGTAATAGAAACTCCGAAAATGAACCTAGAAACGACGCCTACGTCGCGTTGTCTTAATATCTAATAATAATATCTTCAATATCTATGGACGCTTCACACCACGTCAATCTGGTCCCGTGGTAAGTATCCGAAGAACTTGTGTTACAGGTACCAGAAAACGGAAATTATATTTAATACTTTTATACTATACATATATTTAAGATTTTTGTTATATTATACACATATTTAATACACATCCATGACCCAGGAACACAGATAAACTTTTTGTTCCTTCGGCAGGATTCGAACCTGCGACCCCCGGCTTGAGCACCGAAGCGCTGAATCACTGAGCCCACAGAGGTCGTCATAGTAATGTGTCTTGAACATTGATCTATGTTATTCAATACAAGTGATCAATTTACTAAAAAAATAGGTGTAAAAACAGTTTGAACGCTAAACACTGCGTAAATAACTTTAGACGGTCGAACGAATAATTCAATTCCATTATAATCTGAGTAAAGTAAATTCAGTTCTAAATAACTAAGTTAACAACACAGTTGATGTTTATTCGCTAGATAAAGGCCCAGTAATCTTTAGTGACGCTAGTCGGCTGGTAGGAATAAACCACCGAAAAGCTCCTTACGTACAAGCTGACCTAGATTGCGATAAGAGCTAGAACCTAATCTAATTTATATATTTACTCGCAGTAGGACCATACGGGCTAGTAAAAAACCGTGTATGCATTTACACAATAAAAATGATATTTCATGAACTTTCTTTTATGAAATATGCCAGAAAACGAGCAGCGGATCGACTGGTGTTAAGTGAATGCGGTCGGAGTTACAAGTGCGTTGCCGATCTTTGAAACCCCCAACTCCCTCCTTCAGTCATTTTTATTCTCTCTTTTTTACACCAATTTTCTGTGAAGCCATGGTATTTATCCGGTCGATCCAGCCTAATCGTGACAAGGCACGTGCTCTCCCGTTGCCTATGTCCTTTCGCGTGATCCAGTACTTTCGGAGCCTATTCAACGCAAACAACATAAAAAAATAGATACAAAAGTTGTATATCGATAATATTAGCAGGATAATTTAAGTATTCTTCTGGATTAATTGTGCATAGATCTACTTCTGAATTTAAGTAATATCTACTATTGTTATCAAAATCGCAATTATCCAGTTTAAATACAAGCAATTAAAACACAACGCAGCGCCCAATCTGAGAATAATTACGTCGTTAAAAGAAAATGAACTTTGTTTATTAAATAACCCTTATTTTACGGAAAGTTCTTTAACAGACAAATTGAAGTTTAAAATTCTGTAGGATTTTTTATGTTACTGGCTGACTGATATATGTTTTTATATAACATCGTATATGTTTTGATAGAAATCTCACACGATTTCCTTATTTTACGATTATAACAATGGCGAGTCGGTATTACAAGATAGTACTGAAATATTTTAGGCTTATTTCACTTAGCGACGCTTATGTCAAATCCTGTACATTTTTATTTTCGAACTTCGTCGTCGTAATTAGCAATAGCAACTTGGCTAAATGCTCAGTAGACAGTAACACTACATTATATGGTGGTAATACCGAGGTCGCTCAAAGGCAATATTATATTGTGTTATTGTATGATATTAATGTATGATATTGTGTGATATTAATGTAAAACCGGATATTGTCATCGCTTCCTGTGGGGAAATGTTGATTTGTAATTATGTGTATAAATTGACTTACTAATGCCATTGATACACTGCCGATATGAAGTGAACCCTTCTTCTGTTGTATCATAGTACTAGCTGTTACCCGCGGCTCCGCTCGCGTCATTATAGTATCTGGAGGAAAAATTATTTTTCGGGATAAAAAATAGGTGTCCTATGTTTTTAATCCACAACTCTAACTACTACAATATCAAATTTCATCGAAAAACGTAAGGTAGTTTTTGCGTGAAAGAGTAACAAACATGTAAAATTCTTATTTATTTGTAAGGCTTATTAAACAGCACTTGTCATACAGCTTAACAAAATTGTCGACTTGTAACTTTTATTAAACAGGGCCTTGTAACCTTTTTTCTCGATCAAATTATTGGGCTGTTAGTTTTTTCAACATAGAAGAATACGGTTACAGTTCTCAAGTTTGTTATCATAAAAACTTTAAAACCTAACTTTTTACAGTTTACATAGTCAATGTCAATAGTCAAAACAATGTCCATTCAAATATAAAGGCAACGTTATACTGGGCATACAGACACACGCAGGTTTTTTCACGATGTTATAGTCGTCTGATAGTCGAAGAGATCTTACACTAAGCCTGGACGCTATTCTTTATGTATCTGATAGCGCGGTAGCGGTATCGCTGTGGTGAACTCATACTGTGGTACTTTTGGGAAGAACTATCACAATCGCCATATCAAGAATAAGTATATTTGAATCACAGAATACAGAAATTATCCAGAAGCCGTCAACACGCTTGAAAGTGAGACCGTCACAACTACTCCAAATTGGAGTAGTTATCCATGCATAATATGTTGCCACAGAATAACGGAATATATTACCTAACTTTTTTTCAATTAATTTTTATTGAATACCTAATTGTCGTAACACAATAATGCGATTTGTTTTGTAAGTGTAAAGATTAAAAAGAGCGGACGGGGTGGTATTTCGCCATGGTTTTGGACACTGCGCACTGCACTGCATACAAATATGATGGAATACTCATTCTGCATGTTCTGTATTATGTGATTTAAATATATTTAAGGATAGACAAAGCTCTGCAAGGACAAAAAACTTCTACATATTTTGTCCCTGGTTGCAAGTAGAAAAAAACAAATCCTGTCGTAGCTTTTGACTTACTGATATATCAGTAACTTAATATCTGTTTATTTTTCACATTTTATCTTTGATTCATGTAAACAGCGTCTTTTACATTTGCATCAAATAAAATATCACATATCAAACGTCTAAGCGATATTTATTTCCTACAAAACAAATGTTGTCACAGAAAACCCGGACTAATCGCAATGTTTGCTAATGTATTTGTACAGCCAATATTCCTTGTGGCCAAATGTAAGAGTATTTGTTTGGTGCTATATTGAATTAATTTGATATTTGTTTTGCTTTGGAGGCCCTATAAGAAGACATGTGTTTAACAGATAATAACTCCTCCACCGATCGCGGTGACGGTGGCCAGTTTCATTGAAACCAGGCCAGTTACGCAGGAGTAATTTTAATTGTTGAACCTACCACACGCTGAAAACACGTCACCGCGGGGGCACGCGTTTTATCATTGTTAGACGTTGAGTTTATAAAACGCCATGTTTGGATAAAATATTTTAGGAAATAAAATAATATTCTACAGTCTATTATACCTCTAAACTAATATTATAAAGAAGAAAGGTTTGTTTGTTTCTATGTTTTTTGTTACCATTGAGCTCCGAAACAACTGGTCCGATTTTGATGAAATTTGGCACAGATGTAGTGTAGACCAAGAGGGAAGGATTTAATATCTACTAATATACTTTTTATCGCGGTTAAAAGTCAGGTTCCTGCAGGGTTTTCATTTCCACAGGCAATATGTAGAATTTACTATAATAGTACAAAAATTAGTTTTTCTATGAAGAAATTGAAAGAAATTTGAGAGAGATAGGTAGTTGATACACATTCATCACTTACACAAACACACACACAAAGACACACACACACACACATACATCGCGCAATATTATTTTTCATTTAACAATTGTCTGTTATAAATAGTTGTAGAAATATGTTGGCGATCTGCAGGACAGGCTTAGCCACAGAACACTTAATACTCGGGCTTAGCCTAGCGCAGGCGCCAACGTTAAGCAATTAATGAGTGTATAAAATATTATGTTGTTTAATACGAGTAATTATTGTACTGATGTTCGGATGTAAATATTCGCAAAATAAATTATTTTTATTCTAAGTCTAAAGTGATAAGAATTAGGACGAGGCATCTCACTAGATATAGTGTAACCGCAGTCTATGGTGTGCTGAAGTATACAACATAACAAATGATCTAAAGTTTTGCCTCGCCCTGAACTTGCTCGCTGATCGATATACATCGCATACAAGGTAGGTCGTCGATCAGTGTCTTATTGGAAGCATGATAGGTGATAAGATTAATAATTTAAGTGCGGTGTCATTGGCGACTGAGAGGAGGTTGTAGTCTGCTGACCAGTGGGCCAATTCTGCTAAATAAAACCTACATAAATACAATTATTACAATCAAGTCTCGATACGCTAAAACTGCCAAACCGGTAGGTTGGTACGTAAATGTTAAATCAGCGTGAAACGCGTTCTGATTGGTCGAAACTTTATAGAGTCAGTTTATGATCGAGTCGCTTCACATATTATATAATATTACAATCAAAGTCAAATGAATGTATACTTCAAATACAAGAATTGAGTTTCGGGGTAGCCTATTGCGGAATGGCACACTTTAATGGGATTTGAAATACTTTACAAATTAAAATAAAATGTTACCTATTGGTATCTAATATGCAAAGGATAGACTCGCTCGCTCCAATTGCGAAAAAGTGTGCGGCCCGCTGTGATACTTTACAGCCTATAATATGTCACCACAAAAGTGTCGATCACTGCTGTATATAACGAAGTATAGATTGACTCTATGGTGCAGGGCCTCTAGTCAAGATGCATTCGTATAATTTCGACGGCGACCTTTGAAATTAAAATGTATGGGATTTGACATAAGTCATCGTCATGTGACATGTCGCTTGCAATGCAATACGTCAAATCCTATACATTTTGTTATCCAACTTCCCCGTCGAAATTATACGAATGTATCTTGACTAAAGGTCCTGCACCATAGAGTCAATCTATACTTCGTTACTATACACCATGTGATCGACACTTTTGTGGTGACATATTATAGGCTGTAAAGTATCACAGCGGGCCGCACACTTTTTCGCAATTGGAGCGAGCGAGGATTAAACGTTAAACCCTGATGAACCCTGAGAGGGAAAAATCGATCTAGCTATAGGTCTTATCCCTGGGACACTGCGTATTTTTAAGCTATATATTAGGTTTTTGTTCTTTCGTCGTGATTCACGACGAAAGAACAAAAACTTGATAGTTCATAATATATTGTTTCACGACTCGTGAAACAATATATTATGAACTATCAATAATTTAGATACTATTGGCAGTTCAGTAAGCGTTTTTTGTTTTTGCTTTGTTCAGAAATTTGGAATGTGGTAGGTTCGAATCTCGGTCAGTTATGTATTTGAGTGATATATATTTTATTTTTTAAATTTAAGTATCAAAACTCCGAGCAAAGTTCGGTAGTAATATATGCCATACACTACAATAATATCACTCCTATAATATTAAGGAGTATATACTCCTTAATATTATAGGAGTGATATTATTGTAGTGTATGGCTGTGTATGTAGCATAGATATTATACTGTCTCGAGTGCTCTTGCCAGAGATGACAGTAGACTTGTCACAGTGACATTGACACTTAAGATATCAGTCCTGATAGAGAGGCCATGCGGGCAGGGTGTGTGTCAATGGCAGAGCATCGGCGAGCCAGTATTGTTGCGTGCCAGAATACTACATGTGGCGACGAGGAAAAAAGGTCAGTGGTTAAAATTACAAAAATATACAAAAGATTATCGTATCTTACAAATCCGCATTGAAAATAACAAAGGAGGGAAGTAATGGAGGGACCAGTCAGTTGTAGCCTGTAGGTGCAGTCAATCTTGTAGATTGTTTAAAACAAAGAATATCGTATTGCCCATGCAGGCATATAGCAGCGTCCGTGGTCTAGTGGTGGGAGCTTGGCTCTCGACCCGAGGGTCGTGGATTCGATTCCCGCATTGGAGCAGCATAAAATGTTGTTTCCAAGTCTGGTTGGGACAGTGCGGGCTGATCACCTGATTGTCTGACGGTTAACGGTCGGATGGGCATGTAAAAGGTCGGAGCTGCGCCTGATCTCTCGTTAGTCGTGTCGGTTGTCCGTCCCACTGGGTTATGAGAGTAAAAGAAGAGAATGTGCTCTTGTGTACCGGGCACACACTTGGGCACAGTAAGGTGACTCCTGCGTAACTGGTTCGCTTCAATGAGACCAGTCGCCGTCACCGAAATCGGTGTGGGAGTTTTATATTAAATATAGCAAAATGTGCCAAGTAGGTGTCGCATCAGTTATTGTTTAAAATTTAATCACCTAATGTACACAGCCTCTTTGCTTAATTCTTGTTACATTTTCTATGTGCGAGTCAAGATAAGGAATGACCATAGTTGTGGTGAGCTGCTAGTATACTTAAAGATTCCATGGCAATAATTTTATTACTAATACATTGTTATTTACAATGAAAATAAGTTGTTGATTTATGTCAAGAGTTATATTTACAATAATTATTTCACGTTATTATGGTTTATTAAAAGCCACCGACATTAAATAGTGGTAAGTATCAAGGACTCCAATCCAAAGGCCACTATGATTATTATGTTTAAAATATAATTATTATAATATATTATAATATGTTGGTTACATAAGCAATATTATAACTAGAATCTAAATATCTCTAGGCATAACTAATCACAGTTTAAGTGTTAGTGAAACTTGCATAATTACTGTAAGTTTTGATACCATGTTTTATATTGACACAGACATTTTGTACTTGATGTATTTTAACTAATGAGTACTGGCTACTTACAAAACTTAGTGAATTAACAGAATCTATAGTAGCAGATAATTGTTGCAGTTACCTGTAGGTTTTAAAGTGTTGAAGTATATGACCTTATTATATTAAGTTTATACTCCAAACTATACTTTTCAGTGCAAGGGATAAATAATAAAATATTATTATCAGGTAATAATTTAAGGTTTCCAAATCATAAAACCAATTGCAAAACAATTGTTTGACTGAGTTAGTGTTACTGCTCAGTAGGCACATCTGTAAGGATTGTGATATAGAAGCGACATGTCGCTGTATCTATATATATTATTAGATCGGGGGGCACGCCAGTGCTCCCGCCAAGTCGAGTGATTTATATACTAGGTATACTGCATAGTAATGAAATGGCAATATAAATAACCTCAGTATTTGCTTACGTATTACTGCATAATAATTATGCAATCATCATGTATTGCTAAAAATAAAGAAAAAGTGAAAAAATGTAAAGTAATATGTTGTTACCGATAACCAAGTAAGATAAGAGTATTCTGCTACTGCAGATGTTTACTATTGAACGTACTATAACAAATGAGATCTCCGAAATATTACACGAGCCCACATAACGATACAAGTTCATTTGTTTTATCAAATAAGAATGCAATATGTAAAATGTATGTAGTTTTAATAAACCTAATAGTTTTGATGAATAATAATTGTTAAAAAGTTTAAATCTTGCGTTTGATAGGTATATTAATAAAATATATTACATTGCTTTGTATCATAATATCAATAACATACAATTGTGCATTATATTGTCATCTCTTTTGTGACTTACAACTTAAGTAGAAGTTATATAAATTCTACTTATGGTGGGTAATGGGTATATTCTAATTATACCCACAGGGTAAGGTTCAATAGTTGGAAATTTACTAGGATTTCAATTTAATTCAATATAATAATATTATGCCACCAGTGGGAAACGTGAAAGCGTAAATTCTCGCGCGAAGCTTAAAAGGCAGCGCCTCGCGAGTGCAGGCTTTGATGTGTGTATGTTTGTCCGGGCTTTATTTATAAATCTGAGTCTACTGCTTATGAGCATAGCTGAAGTTGACTTACTAAATGTGTAATGTCACGAATGTAACATATAGGTTTTAAGCAGTATAACTGATCATTAAATTGATGACGTTATGAAGGTTACATACTAGCACAGCGCATCATTAAATTGATGACGGTTAAAAAATGTATGAAAGCAGCAAAGCTGGCTGATGATGATTGGTTAAAAAGTGTATAAAAGTAGCAAAGCTGATAATTAGTACAGCGCATCATTTAATTGATGACGGTTAAAAAATTGATGAAAGCAGCAAAGCTGATCATTAAATTGATAACGTCACGAAAAGTTATATTAAAAGCAGTATTATTGATCATAAATACATACCAGTGCAGCGCATCATTAAATTGATGACGGTTTTTAAAATGTTAAGAGCAGCATAGCTGACCAGTGCAGCGCATCATTAAATTGATGACGGTTTTTAAAATGTTAAGAGCAGCATAGCTGACCAGTGCAGCGCATCATTAAATTGATGACGGTTTTTAAAATATTAAAAGCAGAATAGGCTGATCATTAAATTGATAACGTCACAAAAGTGACATAAAGCAGTATATAGCTGATCATTAAATTGATACCGTTATAAAAGTGTAAAAAAGCAGCATAAAAGCTGGTAATTAATTAATATAATAGTATACTAAATGATAATAATCATTAAATTACGTTATAAATATGACTTGGAAGTGGTATAGCCAATCATTAAATAATTATGGCCATAAGGGTGACACGAAAGTGGCAACGCTAATAAGCGAATTGATAAAGTAATAAATTACATGACATGTAAGCCGCGGGCTGATTATTGAAATTGACATGTAAGACATGTCAGCAATATAGTTGATCATTCAATTGATAAGTATCACTTCTAAGCAACAAAGGTGATCATATAGTAATTGGTAAGGTCATAAGAATTACAGACAAGCTGTATGAGTGATTATAAGATTGATGTTACTTTGTTTAAAAACAATAAATGGTTATTACTTCTTGGTTGCTAGAACTAGCAAAAAGTTTTTGTAATATCGCCGATTATAGTTGATCCGTATTTTGCATAAAAGCAGGGTCCAGTTTCCGGTTCGCCTAGTTAGGCAACATAACAAAACATTATGAACACAAGATTTGATTTGAAAATGAGGAGGAGCGAGGATGCTACGAATAGGAGATTCACTAACATTTAGTAAAGTGGAGTTCATGAGACAAGGAAAAAATGTTAACCAACATTGTGAGGTTCGTCATTTTGTCATAGACTTAAATTATAAACCTGCGAAATTTACCTGGAAAAATGGGGTATTGTCGATGGTTGTCAATTCATATTATGTCAGACGCTAGATAATAATCGCACGGACTACAGTCCGTCCAAGTGAAATTGCTAATATTGTTTTCGAATGACAATGATAAGCTACTCTGGGTTGAGTGGTATATAAAAAACATTTATACGAGAATTGTGCGAATGGAGGAGTATGAAATTTGACCAGTAAATTAAAGTTTATGTGGAGTTAGGTGGAAAGAAATTTAATATTGTTTTAAATAATGCTTAGAAATAAATACTTTAATGAAAATAACAACAACACGCACTACCTCAGTTACTACCGCGCGTTGGATAGATTCAATTTTGTTACACTTTGATGTTTGTGAATCTGCCTGTCTGTCACAAATCCATAAAGTAAATTATTCTATGCACAAGTTACAATATTTACATATTTTTAATAATTTATATTTAAGAGGCAAAATGGCCATAAAGTTCAAACAAAAAAAAATGATTTATTATGGGTGAGTTGCGACCATGGGACGATCTGTAGTATGGTTATTATTATTCTCTTTCGGGGTTATTGCTTCAATAATATATGCGTATCAGGCAAGTACGCTTAATGACTTTGACAAGTGAAAGTCATGAGTCATGAAGATGGGAAAGGAAATTTTTAAATTCATTTAAATTGAGGAATGTGCAAGTTGAACATAATTTCAGATAGTTTTGCTTACATACATAAGCTACTTTTGAAAAAGGAAATGATACATGTAGTTGTGGGATGGAGAACAGATGATTTATTATTACAAGATAGAAGTAAAGAGATTAGATTTATTTTATTAGATTAGATTAGAAAGTAAAATTGCAGTTCGACTTTTAATTCGGTATTGGAAATTGATGAAGATATTGAATTGTAATATGATATAGGCTGGGGAACTCACAGTACAAAAGTGATTTAATTGATGGTATATCCAATATAGGTTTTCTGTGACAAGGCATTCAGGGGGGCAAACAGACAACATCATCAGTAACATTGTACACAGTTGTTAAATATCCAAAATGACATACTAATCCCGGTTTCACAACCACTACAGAATACGACCGAAGGAAGAGTCGGCAACAAGATCAGAGGTATTAGGATAAAATATGCATTCTAGTATAAGCTACAACTACACTAAAGGTGAGAACCACCGAGCGTGCCGGGGGTAGACTTAAGACATCAATGTAATGGGAACTTTTCGGAGTGGAATTTTCTTGTCATTTGAGGCGGATCAAGTTAGACGTTACGGTAAATGTCACTGTACGATTTCCAGTTTAAGTTCCACAAAATCTTAAACATATATTATGCAGTCGTTAAGGAAATACATCGGAAATAACTGCGTAGTTATAACCAAAATAAACGAATATAACTCTTTTGTACCGTGCCCTGTTAGACACAGAAATAGGGAAGTTGAGCGTGAATTTGAATGACTTATGGTCATAAAAGCTGAAAATACTATGCAGACGGAAAAGGGTAAGAAGAAGGGTGCTACGTAGGGCCAAGGGATAATCTTAATAAAGAAACCAAGTTAAGCGTTAATTTGGTTCTCGAATCTGGAAAAAATACAAATTGAGATATAGAAGTTTGGAATAATTTAATAGGGGAAAAAGTACCAAAACGAAGTGTAGTATACTTTATATGATAATGGAAGGTTTTAAAAGAAAGAGAGGAAGGTAGAATACACGTCGGTCGGATAAAGGGTGGAGTGTGGAAATAATTAGGAAGGTGAATGTATTGATTTGAATTGATAGCAGATTACTTGTGTTTTCTAAATTATACTTTATTGGTCACTTAATATGATGCTGAACTGCTGATAAAATAACGACGTTACAATAGAGACGTTACATCATAAATTTAGGGCATTCTTATTCATTTATTCATGGTTATTGATTCAATTTTGACAGGATACAAGTAGAATATAAATGCACAAAATAAATTATAACAAGAAAGGGATGTAGTGTATGGCTGTGTATGTAGCATAGATATTATACTGTCTCGAGTGCTCTTGCCAGAGATGACAGTAGACTTGTCACAGTGAGATTGACACTTAAGATATCAGTCCTGATCAGGGGTGGTCGACTTTGTATGAATGACCTTGGACCAAAAAGGGGGCAGTTCGGTGCGACAAGAATGGTTATATTTCAATATATCGCTCTCTGTCTTACATGGTTAATATTACATATTAGTTACTTAAGAACCACAACAGATGGCGAGCAACAGACACTATGCCGCTTCTAGATCGCGCTATTGAAAACACTAGACGTATGTATATAAGGGCTCACGAACGATTTATAACTTATTCTGCTCTCGGCCTCCGTCCGACGAGCACGTGTTTCTCGCTCCCAGTGAGTGCGCTATCGGTTGTTCCGTCTCGCTCGCGCGTGTAGTGCTCTCTCGCTCTCGCGCGGGCAGCCCCCCGTTCCGCTCTCGCGAGTGTTAACCGCTCGCGAAAGTGACAACATCTTTTTCAAGAAAGAAGACAGAAGCTTTCAAGAGTCAAGACTTGAAGTGCAAGATTCAAGAGGGTGAAGCCTCAAGAATCAAGCTTCAAGAGTCAAGGCTCAAGAAAGAAGACCTAGCCGCCCTTATCGGCTATACCGGCCTGCTATAACGGCCGCACCGCCCTTACCGTGCCGTACCGTGTCTCGCGCCGCGCCGCGACCGTCGCGCTCCCTGTAGGACGATCGTTGCGACCGCTCGCATCGTCCGTCTCTTTTTTGGTGCTCGCACCCCGTCGCGTAGCGCCCGCCGCGCAGGACGAGCGTGCGACCGGTCGCATCGTCCCTTCGGTTTTTAGCGTGAGCCTTCTGCTCACGCTCCGAGGTGTTAGTGCTCGCTAGTGTTAGTGCTAGTGCCAGTGCTAGTGCCCTTTTTTGGATTGCGTTCCAGCCTCCCGGAGGAACTGTAAGTACCGTGACACGGTTAGGCACACTACACGAGGAGGGTTTCCTCCCTACACACCTCCCCTCCCGGATGCCGGGCGGGGCTGTACCCCCAACCATTCGATTTTAGAGATCAGAATCCCCCAACCGGGATAAATTTCTTAATTATGGCGGAAGCTTTAATTAAGAAATTCCTGGTTTTTCTGAGCCATGAGCTCCCCGACGCCGCGACTAAGTGGGAGCGCTTTCTGCGCAACCACGACGCTGACTCTCCGGCCTCTCCGGATGTAGATACCCGCCCTTTAGCGGAAGAAATACCCGTCATTTCCGGAGCCGTCTCTGGAAATGACAATTCCGACATGTCTTGCTCGGAGCAAGACTCTGACCGTAGTGAAGGTGAATTCACTACAGTCAAATATAAAAAGACTAAAAAGAGGAAATGCCCAGAGGGCACTTCCTCTCCAGTCTCCTCCCCCACTAAGCCGGCCCCTAAAAAGGCCGGTAAAGCCAGGAAAACCCTGCAGGCTAATAGCCCTTCACAGGCCCCTCCGGCCTCCCAGGCCCCGCCGCTATCTCAGGTGTCTAACACCTCTCAGGCCCTCCCAGCCTCTCAGGCCCTCCCGACCTCTCAGGCCCTCCCGGCCTCTCAGGCCCCTCTGGCCACCCCGACACCCAAACTTCCACCTCCTGTAATTGTACAGGAGAAAGAAAAATGGAGCTTAGTAAGTGCGGCGCTTAGCGAACACAAGCTTCGCCCTGCTTCCGCAGTTACTATCACTCCTATAGGAATAAAAGTCCAGACTAAGACTTCGGAGGACCACCGCCTCCTCACTGCGTTTCTACGCAATCATAACATAGGTTATCACACCTATGCCCTAGAAGACGAGCGCATGTTGCGCGTCGTAATCACTGGCGTAGACAAGTGTCTGTCTACATCAGAAGTACTCTTGGACATTCAGTCCCAAGGGTACCCTGCCACGGAGGTACACAGGATGTACCATCCAGTTAAAAAACACCAGTACAATATGGTACTGGTAACGCTCCCCCTGACACCAGAGGGCAAGGATATTTTCAATATCCGAGCCGTCTGCCATATCACCGGCATTCGTGTCGAGCCTCCCCGTAAAAGGGGCATCCCTGGCCAGTGCCACCGATGCCAACTTTACGGGCACTCGGCGCGAAACTGCCAAGCACGGCCACGCTGTGTCAAGTGCCTGGGCGACCACGGCACCTCTGACTGCACTCGCAAGAGCCCAGCTGAGGAGGTCGAGCCTCCCAGCTGTGTCCTCTGTAAGACGCAGGGCCACCCAGCCAACTACAGAGGGTGCAAAAAAGCACCCAAAGTAAAGAGGCGAATTGCACCTCAAACTAGAGGTGCCCCGCCAAAGCAGAGATTCGTCCCTGCTCCCCTACCCACTAAATCGGCGTGGGCCAAACCCACCCAGCCCCTTTCTCAAGCGGCTTTCCCCGCTTTCCCTAGAAAGGCCTCGCCCTCCGCGCCACAGGCGCCAAAGGTCACGCCCCCTCCGACTTCGAAATTCGCTGAGGAACTATCGTTCGTCACCGATTTTCTGAGTGAAATGGAGCCAATCGACCCGGTTGAGCTCTCTATTCTCACCGCGAAGCTTAAAGGCTCGAAAACTGACCGCATTATGGCGTTGTCAGACCACGCAGACTTGATCAAAAAGATCAAGGCATCCCCCGCCGGTAATTAATGGATCCTTCGGGAAGGATTAAGCCGCACTCATTACGCGTCGTGTCGTTCAATACGAACGGCATCCGTAATAACATTGACGAAATCCGCGATTTCGTCATCAGGCATAATGTAGATATTCTTCTAGTGCAGGAGACGTTCTTAAAACCTAGTATGAGGAGCCCAAAAATAGCAAATTACAAAATTATCAGAAATGATAGAACTCGATCCCAACTCGGAGGTACTATTATTTATTATAAAAAATCCCTCCATTGTATTCCTTTAGAAGTACCGACCCTAGAAACAATGGAGTGTTCCATTTGTCACTTAAGTATGTCCGGCCATGAGCCCATTGTTATAGTAAGCGCGTACCTTTCAGGTACTAAAAAATTACTTTCTAGCGATTTACAATCGCTTTTCGACTTAGGAAATGCCGTCCTAATTGCCGGCGACTTAAATTGTAAACACCGCGAGTGGGGAAATGTTTATAACAATACAAATGGCCTTATACTACAAAGGCTAATCGATTCTTTTAATTTTGCTATTCTAGCCCCCAATGACCCCACTCGTTATGACACAAACCAACACATCAACGGTGTCATATGCGATCCTAGTACTATTGATATAGCTTTAATAAAAAACGTTTCTCTCAATATCTCTATTGAGACTCTCCACGAGCTTAACTCGGACCATAGACCGGTTATGATTACACTTGGTAATTTTAACCCAAATTATTCCAGTACTAGAAGGATCATTGACTATAAATCCCTGGCGGAGAACATTAAAGTCCTTCAATCGAGTCACCTCGATAAGATTCCCGATACAATAGATAGTAAAGAGGTCGCCATAGAGGCCGCCTCCCACTTGACCGAACACTTGGTAGCGACCATAGAAAATTCATCTAGGGATGTGTCAACGAACCCCAAAGTTCGCTGGCCCCTCCCAGAGGACATAAAGGAGTCCATCAGACTCCGGAATGCGGCCAAACGCACCTATGATCGCTACCCTTCGGAAGAGTGGAGAAAAGCTCTCCGCCATTACGAAAGGGAAGTTAAATATAAAATAAAACAACACAAAGCCGAGAGTTGGGATCGACTTCTCAGTGATTTAGAGCCGTCACACGTGGCCTACTGGCCGCTCGCGAGGGCCCTCAAAAGTAATACGGAGAGCGACATGCCTCCATTAGACAGATTAAATCGACCTCCCGCACTAGAGGATATCGACAAGGCTGAATGTCTAGCCGATAATTTAGAACAGCAGTGCCGGCCGAGTACCCTCCCGATTGATCCCACGCACCTTAGCTTAGTGAATAGTGAGGTCGAAAGACGACTTTCGAGGCCACCTGATGACGACAGGGTGAGGCCGGTGGACTCGGAGGAAGTCCAAGACATTATTAAGTGTTTAAATGCCAGAAAGGCCCCAGGCCTCGACGGTATTTCTAACAAAACACTTAAAATGTTACCGTCCGAACTAATTCAACTCCTCGTGAACATCTTTAACGCCCTCTTAGTAGGATGTTCATTCCCAGACTTTTGGAAAGTAGCTATTGTTATAGGTATCCATAAACCGGGGAAACCCCGGAGGGCACCTGGTAGCTACAGACCGATCAGTCTAATTAGCTCCCTCGGAAAAGTCTATGAAAGAGTTATTCTAAGACGCCTCAATGACGTCATCACCGACAAAAAACTCTTCCCAGACGAGCAGTTTGCCTTCCGCAAAATGCACAGCTGTCCCGCTCAGGTACACCGCCTAACGGAGTACATTATCTCTAATAAGAATGACAGGAAGATGACATGCGCCGTCTTCTTTGATATTGCAAAAGCCTTTGATAAAATTTGGCACAACGGACTGTTGTACAAACTTTATCAAATGGGCATACCCGATAGTTTGGTACTGTTAATAAGTAATTATTTAAAAGACCGTAAATTTCATTTCCGCGTGGAAGGCGCACTGTCATCGCCAAGATATATGGAGGCGGGAGTCCCGCAGGGCTCGGTCCTCTCGCCCTCCCTATACAACCTGTACACTTATGACATCCCCAAACACGCTAAGGTGCAACTAGCCATGTTCGCGGACGATACAGCCCTCTATTTCGCGCATAGGGTCCCCTCCTACGCTTCTAAAAAACTCCAGGAGTCAGTCACCGATCTCGGTGAGTGGTTCTCCAAATGGAGAATAGAAGTAAACCCCGACAAAAGTCACGCCATCCAATTTGACAGAAAGGTGTCCCAAACCATACGTTATGGTGCCCGTAGAAATATGAGTCCTATTAGCCTGCACGGTAACATCATCCCAGAGACTAATAAAGTCAAATATTTAGGCGTAGTACTAAACAAGTCGATGACCTTCACGAATCACATCTCCAATACGATACGAAAAGCGAAATTTGTACTCTACAAATTATATCCGCTATTAAATTCGCGAAGCAAAATGTCCCTAAGACATAAGCTTACTTTGTATAAGGTTTGCATTAGAACGATACTCACTTATGCGTGCGTCTCTTTCGCACAAATAAGTGATAACCAGATGGACCGATTGCAAAAAGTCCAAAACCGGTTTCTGCGCATGGCAACAGGTGCCCCCTGGTACATGCGAAACATCGACTTGCATAGAGACTGCGAATTAGTCACGATTAAAGCGTATATCAAAGAACTCGTAGAGAGATTCTTTGATAGAAGCAAAGTTCACCCAAATCCTCTCATTCGAAAGGCCCAGGACTACGAACATGACGCAATGACATTTAGATACCCCTTCAAACGGCCTAAGCATATCTTAGCCGATCCTATAGACCCGATCACAAAATACGTAACGTACTGTGTACAGTTACGTAAACACAAATCACACGCACCCGGTTTGTTAGTAAAGCACCGGGGTCGACGCCGGCGCCTACCCCGAGGACCCATATCAAACACTGACACACGTACCAACGTACAGACCGACCCAAACACGGGACCGAGCCCGAGCCCGAGCTCGAGTTCGCATCCCAGTAGCTTAGTGTCACTACAAAATAGTGTCCGCGACCGCGATATTGTTATAGAGAGCTCTACCAATACCGCGAACCTCATAGACATTAGGACTTACGCGCGCGAGTCATCCCGACCGTACGCGGAAGGGGAGAGGGACGGCCCTCTCAGTTCCAAAATCATAAATAACACGAGCTTCTCTATCGCGATAACTCCGCCGCTAGTTTTTGCTACCGCGCGCGAGCAACCTCACTCATCAGAGAGTGAGGAAGGGGTCGGACCCCTTAGCGGGGGGGACCCGAGTCCCTCCCGTCCTAAAAATAGCTTACCCGTAGCTGTCCCCAACGACCGATCTGAACTTCACCCGGGTGAAGTTAGGGAGGGCCAACCCTCCCATTTACTCTAATCAAACCAACTAGCCACCAGGCTAGTTATAGTCCGATTACGCTAGAGCGGTCTTAACCCGACCGCTAGCATAGACCCTTTCGAAAAGAGGGGGGGATTTATAACTTAGTAGTTATGATTTGGTCGTGGCGGTGGTTGCTCGGTTTTGTTGGAATGTGAATTTTACCTCTAAAGAGAAATTTAACGTTAACTTCAACTTTAATTACGTATTTTCACTTTCCCGCCATATTCATATAATCAAATATATAGTCCTCCTTTGTTGGTAGGCGGTTAAAAGTTTGAGGGGGCAGCTCACTAGAGGCGCTAATTTGGTCCCAATTTTTTTGTATGAAGTCGACCTTCTTCTCCGCGAGTAATAGTGTTCTGTGGTCCTGATAGAGAGGCCATGCGGGCAGGGTGTGTTTCAATGGCAGAGCATCGGCGAGCCAGTATTGTTGCGTGCCAGAATACTACAATTATCATAAACCTGTTTTATCACTGTGCTTGTAACACATCTGTTTTTGATGTAACCAATTTGCTTATGCAATACTTTGCTGCATAAAACATCGCACCGCGCAATGCATAAAATTACGTGCATAAAATTAGAATCTTTTAAAAGAGAAATAATGCACCTAGATACTCATTAAAACCTACTTCGTATCGTTACTTGAGAGACATTTAAAATTCATGAGATATTATTCTAGAAACACTAAAAAAGGTACCTCCATTTATATTTAATGGCCGTTGTGTAAAGAGAAAGTGTTTTTAACGTTTCCGGTAAAGAATTCAAAACTAAGGATCCATTTGACAGAACAAATCCTATATATAAGAAAAAGCTTGAAAAAGTTACGCCATCTTGTTTTGCCATACCTCAAATGTCAAAATGGCCCCAATCAACTCCAGAAGTGGGGCCGTTTAAGTGGAGACAGTTTTGTCTCAATGTACTTCAACTTAACTTCTTTAAAAATAAATAAAAATAATTTATTTCAGACATTTAATAGTCCATAACTTGTTAGTAACAAAAATCTTAATGCCTAAACTAAAAATCTTTACATCTATGATTTCCGGTAAGTTTGTAGTATGGAGGGTAACTATTATATTACTAGCGTAATATATATTGCTTCATATGCACTGTAGTCTTATTACACCGTTATGCCTATCGTCCAATAGGCAATCGGACTGATTTTTTTTTATTGCATAAATGAATAGTACTCTTAAATATGAGTAATTTCTCAGAAGAAACCGTATATCAAAAGTCAATATTTTCAAAGGTAAGTACAGCGATTTGTATAAAAAATTTCGCGAGGCTCCTAAAAACGCTCCATACTAAAGTCGACCTACAAATGACGTCACTTGTAGGTTATAGTATATGAAGTAGTACTTATATGAAATATATGGCCGCCGGAATATATTTGTAAATATCTCCTATATTTGTGCGTTTAAGTTCATACTTACCATAATGAATGTTTTTGTATATGATGTGAGTAAACTAATGATGTAGGTTTTGTTTACCAATTTCGCAAAAAAAAATATATATTTTTTGGTACTTTTTAAATGTATTTTATTAGTAAACTACACATAAAATAATATTTTTTTTACATTTACCAAGTAGTAATGCCTCAATATTTCTGAATATATTAATGAAACCAAATATTTCAGATGTAGTCCGATCCCCTATTGGTATGACACTACCGATTCGATCAGTTCCATACAGTATAAATAGCTGTCTCCAATCACCGCCCAAACACGGTTAATTATAAACTCTTAACTAATCGCATGTATGCGATTAGTTGCATAATATAACTTAGCGTTTCACCAATAGATCACGTAATCGAGACGAACGAGCTCAATGACTACTTAAATAGCACGTATATTCTTTTTCCGAGGGAACGAGTATCTAACACTATACATTAAATAATTTCTAAATAATAATATTCTTAACGGCCACCTGACCATCTAACCTGCAAATCCAGCAGCCTGCCATATAGTGAAATGGATGCGGACTACGTATAATATAAGGGCTATACTCACGACCCATCCAGCAAATCCAGCACTGGTACTAATAGCCGTCATTAGTCATTAGCCGCAGATTTGTAGGCAAAAATGATAAATGATTCACACTATTGACACTAATGACGGCTAGTACCGGTGCTGGATTTGCTGGAAGCGCGCGCCGTGAGTATTGCTCTTATGGCCCTTTAGTACCACAAATTATAAATACGATTGACAGTACGTTTGACACTATTAGACGTGGTTTGACACTATTGACAGTACGTTTGACACTATTAGACGTGGTAGAGCCATGCTTCGGCACGAATGGGCCGGCTCGACCGGAGAAATACCACGGGCTCACAGAAAACCGGCGTGAAACAGCGTTTGCGCTGTGTTTCGCCGAGTGAGTGAGTTTACCGGAGGCCCAATCCCCTACCCTATTCCCTTCCCTACCCTCCCCTATTCCCTCTTAAAAGGCCGGCAACGCACTTGCAGCTCTTCTGATGCTGCGAGTGTCCATGGGCGACGGAAGTTGCTTTCCATCAGGTGACCCGTTTGCTCGTTTGCTCCCTTATTTCATAAAAAAAAAAAAAAAAAAATATTAAGTGCTTTAAATATAGGCGCTGAATTTGCAGACAGAATGGCCAGTGTAGCCCCTACGGACATACGGCGCATACATGTACCGTCATTAATATCCATGGTGTTAATCGTTTAAAACTTTTGCCTACAAGTCCGCGGCCTTGAGCTTGCAGGCTGGATGGTCAACATGTAGTAGTGTAATAATTTGAGATTTTTACCTCCTTGAGTACTGACAGAAGTAAAAATGTCTGTCAAGAACTTGTCTACGTCAAAGAATTGTTGCAATTTTCGACAGACTGCCTTTACTGATTACATAATATATAATTTTATCCAGTGATAAATACATCTATGTATTTATCCTATTAACCGAATGATTTCTGGTGAATCAAAACCCTCATACACCGGTGATGATGATGACAGAAGCTGAAGCTACTGTCAATACCAAGCAAGACCACAAAAGCAGAATGGACGAGATATACAACGAAATCATTCAAACCAGATTCGACAAAAAAAGTGGGAAAGCGTCGAAAAAGAATGGGACGAAAACAAAACACAATGAGACTTCTCAATTGAATGAAAAAACTTACAACGTGTGGATGATAGAGGCGGCACAAGCATGTATGAAATATTAATTAAAGCCATAAGGATTCATTAGTATTTTAGGGATACAGTTGTGGCAAAAAGAATGCGTGACCATTCATAATTATGGGGTGACACTTTTTTTGCACTGCAACCATGATAATCATTATTAATATTATTATCACTAGATTAACGTTTCCAAAGAAAGTGACAAATCGATCTTCCTACGATTAATATATAGCCTGGGAACACACGTAAGTACTAAATTTGAGATTTTCAAAATCTGAACGATTCAGCACTTGTGTGGGACATGCGTGTTTTGTATGGAAACCTGAACCTCGATTCTTGTATTTAAAGTAGTCACTTTACTTTCATTGTAATATAAGTGAAGAGACTTGTTATCATAAACTGATTTTGTGATGTTTGGACCAATCAGAAAGAGTTGGACGCTGGTTTAATGTTAAAGAGAATACCGGTTTGGCAGTTTTAGCGTATCGGGACTTCAACCGAAATTTGACATCCTTAAAGGATCCTTTATAGATGTCAAATTAAGTACGAGTGCTCCCAGACTAAGTGCCGTTGCACACGTCCCGGTTGCCGGGTAGCCGGTGCCAGGTAGTCGGTCGCGAAGTGTGTGGACATATACGACAGCTTTCACACGTAACGATGTACACGGCCATACATTTCGCGACCGGCACCGACTACCCGGCATCCGGAACGTGTGCAACGGCACTAACACTGTATATTTTCCGGATAATCGATTTAACTCATAACTTTACTGTACTACTATTATTATTGACCTCACGCACAAAAAAAAAATATATTCTTTCTATGAAGTTCACTAACTCAATGTAGACTAGTGTCACTGGTCACTGAGCAGAAAATAAATATAGACTTACGTATAGAGAAATGGCTTTCATACATAATTAACCGTCTTAAAAGTATGCCCGTGGCAGAGTAGCTTTTCAACGAAAGGACTGATTTTAATGCGATTTTTATGTTTCAAAGCTGACGTGTCGAGATGGTTTTAATCTATTCATTACATTATCATCAGCTCGCTTATTAGCGTCGCTTGAAATTTATAGTTTTGTTTATTATACAGAGGTTTCTATGCTTTTTTTGACAAAATCATCCAATTTACAGTTGCGAAGAAGTATGGCAACGACTCAGAACCATCTCCCCTGGGCGAGCCCGTCAAGTACGACCCGGATAGGAACGACTTCGTGAAGGCGGTGTTTACCATCCTGTTCGTCATGCTGGCCCTGACTGCTGCCTTCCTCATACTGGTATTCTGCATGTGAGGAGCATTCAATACTACATTTAATTTAGCCTACTTTCATAACCTTTAAACGAATTAATAACAGGAAAATTATTTTGTTTTTTTGTAGGCTTCCGTACTTAAAGGGTAAAACTAGACCCTCTAGTCTATATGTCTGTCCGTATGTCACTACGCTGTATCTTATGAATCGTGATAGTTAGAGAGTTGAATTTCTCACAGATGATGTACCTATGCCGCTATAACGACAAATACTAAAAAACAATAAAATAAACATTTAACAAACATACAATAAACGTCATTTTTGCCGTTTTTATAGAAACTTAACTAAATCCTTCGTGCGCAAGTCCGACTACCACTTGGAAGGTTTTGTGGCTACTATTTTGATTTATAGAAGACTACAAATGTTAAAATATTCTTCCATGTTAAACATCTTATGGTCTTCATGGCATGCCAAATGCCATGATGGCTGACGCCGTTATGACGTGACTATCTCAATGTAAAACATTGGAATAAAAAGCCACCCAAGTGCGTGTCAGATATGTGCATAAGAGTTCCATACAAAACAGTAGAAAATTAATTTTGTTGTATGGGAAGCCCCAATAAAGGAGATGTTTAGAAATGTATGAGGCGTGGGCCAGCATTATAACACTATATATAAATGTAGCTACATAATATGGCAACCGGTTCTTATTCTTTATTTAATTTAATTTCACTTCGTTTCAATGTACATTTAAATAGGGGATCGGACATCTGAAATATTTAGTTTCATTAATATATTCAGAAATATTGAGGCATTACTACTTGGTAAATGTAAAAAAAATATTATTTTATGTGTAGTTTACAAAAATTTGTTTGCTAAATTGGTAAACAAAACCAACATCATTAGTTTACTTACATCATATACAAAAATATTAATTATGGTAAGTATAACTTAAACACACAAATATCGGAGATATTTACAAATATGTTCATGCGGCCATATACTTCATACGCCCTAACCTACAAGTGACGTCACTTGTAGGTTAAGTTTAGTATGGAGCGTTTTTACGAGACTCGCGAAAATTTGTATACAAGTCGCTGTACCTTTGAAAATATTGACTTTTGATATACGGTATCTTCTGAGAAGTTACTCATATTTAAGAGTACTATTTATTTATGCAATAACAAAAAATATCCGCTTGCCTATAAACTTCGCCAAGGAGAGCAACACAATGTATAATAAAACGTGGCGGATCAGATAAGAATTATCCAAAGAATGTCATTTTGACAATGACATGATTTTTGGCAAAGAAAAACGTATGACATTTAAAAAGACTTCTTTTCCTAAAATTGACAACTACGTCAAAAGTCATGTCAAATCAATTGCCATGGCCGACCTAAAAATAGGGTTATCGCATTAAAAAACTTTTCAAATAATCATTTTTGTACGCATTTTCCCTTCTTCAAATTATTTTTTTTATATTTTTATGAAATTCCCATATTTTTTTCCTACTACTTATGTGGTGTACATAGAGCTGGCCCAAAATCGAATATCTCCTTTTATAATAACATTTTATTGTTTTTAGTTTTGGTGACAACAGAAATAAAATCATCTGTGAAATTTCAACTGTCAACTGTCTAGCTGTCACGGTTCATACATTTACGTGGTACGTGGTACACGGTTTTTACGTGGTAGAGCCATGCTTCGGCACGAATGGGCCGGCTCGACCGGAGAAATACCACGGGCTCACAGAAAACCGGCGTGAAACAAGCCGGAGTTTACCGGAGGCCCAATCCCCTACCCTATTCCCCTCCCTACCCTCCCCTATTACCCTATTCCCTCTTAAAAGGCCGGCAACGCACTTGCAGCTCTTCTGATGCTGCGAGTGTCCATGGGCGACGGAAGTTGCTTTCCATCAGGTGACCCGTTTGCTCGTTTGCCCCCTTATTTCATAAAAAAAAAAAAAAAAAATTCGGGAGATACAACCAACCCTAGAGATGGCCATTGTTCAACAATATTAAAATTTTGTAGTTAAACAGCTACGAAATTATAATATAATTGAACATTTATTTACTAATTCTTATTTACTAACTAGCTGATGCCCGCAACTTCGTTTGCGTAGAACTAACGGAAACGGAACCCTATTTTTTAAACGGAACCAAATATAAAAGTATCCTATGTTAGACCTTATAGCATCAGCTATCTGCCAGTGAAAGTCCCGCGAAAACCAGTCCAGCCGTTTCAGAGATTAGCCGGAACAAACAGACAGACAGACAGACGGACAGACAAACATTTTAAAATTGGTATTTTATTGTAAGTACCGAATTTACTTTCATATGCATTAGGTGAAAAGTCGTTAATTTGAAATTACAAACAGACACTTCAACAGACACCTCTGTGGCTCAGTTGGTTGAGCGTGTTGGTGCTCAAGCCGGGGGTCGCGGGTTCAAATCCCGCCGAAGGAACAAAAAAGTTTTTCTGTGTTCCTGGGTCATGGATGTGTATTAAATATGTGTATAATATAATAAAAATCTTAAATATGTGTATAGTATAACAGTATTAAATATATTTCCGTTGTCTGGTACCCGTAACACAAGTTCTTCGAGAACTTACCACGGGATCAGATTGACGTGGTGTGAAGCGTCCATAGAAAAGAAAAATATATCTGTATCTAAGATGTATGAATAATAATAATTAAAATTAAATTAAAAATTAAATTTCATTTATTTCGGGCGGCATAGGCCCATATTATAAATACCTTACAGACTAACATACATATTAAGTATATACTTAAAAACTACACTTTGTCACGTGTTGACGGCGACGTGAGCGCTTCGTTCCGGAGTCTCCCCCGGAACCTCCGGTAGACGACACCCGTCGGCCAGAACTCCTCCACCGAAGGTCGACAAAAGATGCGTCGGCACTCTCACCACAAAGGAAATGAAATTGACCTTGTGGCGAGACTCCAGACGTTCGACCCACAAGGCGATGGACGTCTTCTGGAGGATGTAGTCCACGACGTCCTCGACCTGCATAGACCAATGCAGGCGGGATACGTACAACGGTGTCGCGGGTACCTCGCACCGCAGGTGCAGTTCCGGTACGTAAGGTGCGGTGCCGCGGTGGTTGCAGGCGGCGGGCTTCTTCTTCTTTCTTCTTTCCACCAGTATGAAGCCCTCCTCATCGCACCTCCTGCTCTCGTCCTTGCTCGGTCGAGGAGGTTCGGCCTTACGGCTCTCCACAGCCTTACGGCTCTCCTTCACCCGCTTTGTCTTCGCCCGCGGGGGAGGTGCGGGGCGACCGGCGACAGTCGCAAAAGTTTTTTGCTGAGTCGCTGGTTGACTCGGCTTCTGCACGACCCGGAGGGGAAGGCGGGCGGGGCGGCGGCGATCGCCGACTCGTCGGAATCCGCTGACACGCAAAAAAAAGTGTGTTGACAATATATAATAATGAATACCTAATAAATTTTTCTTTGAATTGTTTCAGCCCTGAATTGAAATATTTCTATTTAAAAGTGCCTCTATTTATTCTTATAATAGCAATGTAAGTTCACTTTGTATAATTATATTTTTATTATTATTCTCGTATAAACTAGTTTTTACTAATCTAAACTAAACTGTTTTAGGATAACAATGGTTTCTGTCAACTACATTTTGTTCTGCGTACCTTCAGCTAGAGTTGGATGTTGTAGCTATATTTGCTTATTAATCGCTGTGAGTATATTTTTTATTAAAAATGTAATAGTATTTACTTTGAAGAAAAAATGAAACTGCTCTCTAAAATTACCTCTATAAGTTCTAAATCATTCCCGAAGAGGTTTTTCAAAATTCATTCCCAAGCGGGTGGAATAAGGTTTGATTTTATTTACATAATAATATTTTAAATTTATCCTATGTTAGATATAATAAAAGTCAAAAGACTTTATGTTTATGTACTTTTATAATATACTATATTATACACTACTACTAATATAAGTGTGAAAATTTGTCCGGATGGATGCATGTTTGTGTATCTTTGACGCAAACACTACGGAACAGATTTTGATGAAATTTGGTATGTTAGTTGCTTGAGCTCTGGACTAACATATGGGCTACTTTTTATCCCCGAAAAGTACAATGTTACAGTGAGAGTATTTAAATTACTAGATGTTGCCCGCAACTTCGTGCGCGCAAAAGTTAATTTCTCAGAAACCGTACATTTGTCCGCAATAAAAAGTATGTCCTTTGTGCCTATGTCCTTCAAATTGGTCCAGTAGTTTCGGAGCCGATTTAATGGAAACAAACAAACAAACTTTTCCTCTTTACTCCTCCTTACTCTTACTCTTACTTTACTCCTCCTCCTCCTCTTTTCCTCCTTACTAACCTTTACTCTTCCTCCTCCTTTCCTATTTTAGGTGTTCGCTATGTCGAACCTAGCGGCCGCCATAACGGTACGGTACCGCACGCACATCATCCTCTACGCCTTCATAGCCACGACCGTCACCGTCCTCGTGTGCGTCCTTCTCGCCTGCTCCAAAGTAAGTCGTAGCTCACTATTAATTATAACAATAATAAATATCTTCGGACGCTTCACACCACGTCAACCTAAAAACGTTACAAATATTTAAGATATTTATAATATTTAACACATATTTAAAACACACAACAGAAAAACTTTTTCTGTTCCTTCGGCGAGATTCGAACCTTGCTTGAAACCCCCGGCTTTAGAACTTGATTGAGCCACAGAGATCGTCAAAATATTATTATTTAGGGCTTGTACACAAAACTGTGATGTGACGTCACGTCGCAAAAATGACGTAGAACCATATTTAAAACAATATCGTGTGGCAGTATTATTGTACGGTTATGTGACGTCATTTTTGCGATGCGATGAAGCGCGGTTATGTGAACAAGCCCTTAACAGCTACGGTTATGGTAGACCCACTACGGGTACGTAGACGGTCTACGCCAGAACTATCGTAGCAATGCTACAGCGTAGACACGCCGTAGACCCATACCCCCTTAGTAAATCGCTGTATAAGCTTTGAATAGTTATACAGTGTTTTGTTCGCGTCACACAAGTGACATTTTTAATACGATTGAAGAAGACAAAACACAGTATAACTATTCAAAGCATATACAGCATTTATATGCTTTGTAAGGTAGTAGTAAGGGGGATAGAGTTTCTATTCAAATATAAATTTTTGTGCGTGTGTTTTGTGCGTGATTCATAATCATAATTATGCTACATCAATACGAATAAGTTTTTTTTAGTTTTCTGAGGCTGATATTGAAGACACATCTATTTTAAAATATTCTATTACTTTGTTATGCGAGGCAAAGCTAAGAAAATTTCAGACCTTAGAATGTATTTTAGTACCAGGGTAGCCAAATTTCGTTTGTCGAGAAAACTATCTATTTGTGAAAATGTAATAAATTAGGACGAAAACGAAACAAAGGGTCGGCAATATCTATTCATGACGTAGTGTTGTAACATTGCTGAATTAATATGTGTTATAGTTATTACCTTATTTCCAATATTATATAAAAATACTTACAAAATCAACATAAAATACCGTAAGAAAAATATAAGTTGAATTCAATGTATAGAATGTAGTACAATTATGTAGACAGACTTTCAATTTTCTTTTCTTTGCAATAATAAAATAGAGAACATGATGTTGACGATAAAGATGATAACGCCGATGATAATAATACCTTTGACGACTGGAGGCTGAAGCCGGGGGTCGCAGGTTCTAATCCTGCCGAAGGAACAAAAAGTTTTTCTGTGTTTCTGGGTCGTGGATGTGTATTAAATATGTGTGTAATATAATAAATATCTTAAATATATGTATAGTATAAAAGTATTAAATATACTTCCCATGTTCTGGTACCTGTAACACAAGTTCTTCGGATACTTAGCACGGGTCCAGATTGACATAGTGTGAAGCGTCCAGACATATTATTAATATTAATAATAATAACAATAATAATAATGATGATAATGATATGGATGTTGATGATGACTTCAATTCAAATTCAAATTCTTTATTAAATACACATAATAACATACAATAGAATAAACATGTAATATACATCACATCAATCTAATCCCATGCTAAGTTAAGACTTGTGTTATGGCAATCAGACAACGGATACACATTTAACAATTCTATACTATGGTATATTATTATACACACTCTCTCAGACTCACACTACACAAACACACTAAAATAGTTTATCACGTTGGTATTGTCTTTTACGGCGACGTGATGCGCGCTTCGTTGGGGAGTCTTCCCCGGAACCTTCGGTAAACTACACCCGACGGCCAGAACGCCTCCACCTCGAGGGTAGACAAAAGTATTGTCGGCACTCTTACCACAAAGGAACTGAAGTTGACTTTGTGGCGAGACTGCAGACGCTCAACCCTTAAAGTGTAGGTGGTCTTCTCACGGATGTAGCTCACGGCGTCTTCCACCTCCATGGACCAGTGCAGGCGGAACACGTACAGCTGCGTTGCGGGTACCTCACACCGTAAACGCAGCTCGGGTACGTAGGGTGCGGTGCCGCGATGGTTGCGGACGGCAGGCTTCCTCTTCTTTCTTCTCTCCACCAGAGTGAAGCCCTCCTCATCGCACCTCCTGCTCTTGTCCTCGACCGGTAGAAGAGATTCAGCCTTGCGGCTCTCCTTGGCCTTGGGGCTCTTCTCAGCCTTTCGGCTCTCCATCTCCCCCTTTGATTTCCGCGGGGGTGCGGGGTAAGCAGCTACACTGGCATACTTTTTCTGCTGAGTCGATGGATTCTTCAGCTTCGGCTCGATCGCTAGCGACGAGGCTTCGGCGGTTGTTGACCCGTCCAATTCCGCTGACACGGCCAACGACGAGTCAATCTGCGCCCCGCGACGCGTGTTTACGTAGGAAAACGGATGATCGTGTGACTTACTTAGAGAATTATTACTTTTTATTTGCAATAATTCACTTTGCAAATCACGGATGGTATTTTCCGATGCATCCAATCTACCTTGCATCTCGTCCAGCTCTGCCTTCATGTTGTTAAACTTTCTCAGCAGGCTGGAGACGTTGACGTGATCCAAGGTAACCACCGGCAGCTTGTGGAGATTCTTAGCCACAAAGGCCCGTACGGCCACAGGATCCGTCTACTTCAACAGGGTGATGATGTCCTGTAAGCTGCGTTCGCCCCCATCTCTTCTTCTTGATGGTAACATCTGCGCGGTCTTGCCGAGCGCTTCATACAGCATCAGCTTGGCCTTGCAAATCTCCTCGTTGGTGTAGGTGGACTTGCAGAGCTGCACGATGCCGTCCTCGTCCATGGCGTGCAGGCGTGCTGGATAAACGCCAGCAACTCGTTCGCAATGAGCGCCATGGTGACGTAGCGGCGGTGAGCCGCGACGCACGAAATATTAAATATTATTTAATATTTGCAACATGTGCCGATTTGCGGAGCGCGACCGCTTACTAACGCTCTACGCACGACACTGATAACAATATTAATAATGACGATATTTCAGTTCGACTTCACAAAGTTCTACATCTACGTGATCGCGGCGGCGGTGGTGTTCATGACGGTGGCGGCGCTGGTGGCGGTCGCGATGCTGGCGTACGGCGTGAGATACAAGCCGCTCGAGCTGACTCTGCTGTTTGGCGGCGCGCTGTTGAACGTTGCGGTGAGTCAAAGTCGTCTAAGATAATGGACTCTCGTCGGAACTTAATAGTCACTCGTCTAATCACTACATCGATAAGCTGTCTGGCGTTGATGTTCAATGTCGCTGTGAGTAAGATAAAAGCAATAGAAACTCATCGAAATTTATGGATACTCTCGTCGAAAGTAATAGATGCTGAAGTTCAGTGATATGGCGCTAATGTTCTGCAACGCGTTGCTGAATGTCGTTGTGAGTTAGATGACATTTGTGGATTATATCCTCGCTAAAATAAAGAAGGTATTGGAGAGGTTCGACATAATAAACACTTGCTTTTTAATTTTATCAACTATATTATGTTGGCTGCTGATATTGAATCTTATGAACCTGGGCCATAGAGTACATTTAGCATTGAGAAATTGAAACTTTACTATAATCCTACTAATATTATAAATGTGAAAGTTTGTTAGGATGTATGGATGGATGGATGTTTATTACTCTTTCACGTAAAAAACTACTCAACGGATTTTGATGAAATTTGATATGCCCAGTAGTTTAGGATCTGGATTAAAACTTAGGCTACTTTTTATCCCGAAAAAGTACAGTGTACCCGAGGGATACTATATTTAGGCGGGCGGACCCGCGGGCAACAGCTAGTTAGTAAAAAATACTCTAATGAATAAATACAACGAAACATGCATATTATTTTGTTCCAGTTCCTCATAATGGAGTTGCAGATGGTGCTCGGCGGTAAATCGGTGGAGCTCACGGAGAGGGAGCACGCGTTCGGCGCGTACCTCCTCTACACCTCCATCGTAGATATATTCTTAAGGCTCGTGCAGATAATAGGTATGGCTGATGAGTAAAAGTAAAATTGTCTATGGTTTTTGTTGTTTTACTGTTTTATAGTTTTTGTTTGCCTAACTGATGCTATTATTAGTATTTTTGTTTTACTCGAACGCCAAATGTTGCTTGCGACTTCTGGTGTTGACGTGTATTGTTTTACAGGAATCGTACACTTTTCGGGATATAAAGTAGCCTAAATGGTTATCCAGGGCCAATATCTACTATTTCATTAAATTCGGTTCAGCCGTTTCAGAATGAAAGAAATTCAAACGTAATATACAAACTTTAGCAATTACAATATTAGTGAAATTTTCATGTGCGCGATAATGATGTTTAAATTTGAAGTATTTTATCCATATTATAATATAAGCAAATAGTTAATAGTCTACGAGCTCTATTATAAATCTAGTCCAGATATAACAATAGTTTGATTACTTTCAAAATTTGTATTTACCTTATTATAGTTTAAAATTATACCTCGCACCGAAAGCGGTAACACTAAGCTTGTTATTATCGAAACAAGCAATTCCATTTGTTTTGTACCTTATTTTCATAACATTTGAAATTATGCTTCAATTTCTCTAATACTTATTCGTGAATGAATTTTATTTGCTATTTTAAATTTGATTGAAATTTGTTTTTATATGTATACAAAATCTTGGTATGTATATGGTCACCGTAAAATTGTAAAAACCGTTAGATTGTAAAAAAACTAACGAGATTGTAAAAATATGTCGAAAGATTTAAAACTATATATTTATAATCTAACTAAAAATAATGTGTGAAATTATAGGCAGCATATTCGCATCGGAAGTCTATCAACATTTTACAATTTCACTAGTTTTATAACAATCTAACGGTTTTACAATTTTACGGTGACATATACAAATCTAAAATGAAGTAGATTTTGTTGGAGCGTGAGATGCGTACTTTATTTTTCTTTCCTGGATAAGACAAACAATACCTACTTTTTATTTGGCAATGTCACTCTTTACTCATTGTTCAAAATCAATTATTATTTATATTTTTGGCAATTTCAGTTAAGAACAACGTGTATCAGAACAGCTAGTCTTTATATATTAAAATGTATTACAATTGAAATGTCTCGCTAAAATTTGAGAACGGCTAGACCGATTTGGCTGATTTTGATGTTGAAATAATTGTGGAAGTTCAGGGAACGTTTAAACGATGAGAAATTTCAGCCAAGGCAGAAAAAGTGTGTTGGGTACAGCTGGTACTGAATAAAATTACCTACATGCTTTTAGGTCATTAATCAGTCTTTTAGGTCAGCTCTCTTAGTCTTTTAGGTCATTAACCTCTGAAAACAGCTGATTTAGAAGGGAAGCAAATAATTTGCTTCCATCAAATTAAAACAATCAGACGTGTCCGGTCAATGACCTTAACAAAGCCGTAAACAGTGTAGTTAATTTTATTAAGTATTGTTTTTTCTGTCTAAACGTCTTTACTTAAGAGTTAAACAGTAGATAATAAAATGATTTTTAACAACCTGAAATACAATATTTATAAATGTAACAAAACTCCGCTGATTATGTGTTATATTTGTAGAGTGAGTTATCAGTGCAAATGTCAATGTATGGAATCAGTCTAAAATCAGTTCGATTCCATTAGGTCTTGATAAAGCGATGATATTCACGAGTCTGAAAACTTGATAAGTTTTTATGCAGAATTGGAACTTGAGCAATATCTACGTCCGACTTCAAACGCTTGGCAGTTCACTGTGGACTTTGATTCTCGATTTCATATCAATGCAAACGAGACCTCTCAGTATTGTTGAATGTAATAACGTTCTTATGAAATCATTTTAATATACTTGGATATAACTTACGTAATTATATAAAAGAGTCGTAGATTTAAATACTGGGGCTATGGTTTTCTTCAACAGAATTATGAAATAATAAGTCAGATATATTATATTAAATGATATCCAAAAAATGTGACCAAAATATTATATTAGATACTAGCTTTTGCCCGCGACCCCGCCTGCGTAAATACAAATCCCACGGGAATACTATACTTTTTCGGGATAAAAAGTAGCATATTATGTTCCATCCTCGTAAACTTTTACATTTATAATAGTTATAGGATTGTTTTACATGTAAACAACGACATTTATGAAAATATTATGTTCTATATTTTTTTTTTTAATAATATTAATTTGAGGTAACGAAATAAATTTTTGTAATATCAATTGGATTGATCCTTTAATTGCGGAGTAATAAATTATGATATCACTCTATTGTTCAATTTTAACTGATCTTTAAACATTGATGACATTTTGTTATGATCTTCAAACTCTATCCAAGTTTCGGGTCTAAGATCTATGTCAGGGTTATCCTCAGCTGATTAGGGGTTGCATGGCCAACAATCTGGGACATATTTCGGATGAAGGACGAAGGTCATGGTTTATGAAATTTTGACGTTGCGGTGAAACTTGAAGATTCTGGGTTGGGCTTGGAAACGTTATTTTGGGTTAAAAAATGGACGACACATTCGGCATAATAAACCACCTATCTTATGTAAACAAATCCTACTAATATTATAAATGTGAAAGTTTGTGAGGATGTATGGATGGATGTTTGTTACTCCTTCACGCAAAAACTACTGAACGGATTTTTATGAAATTTGGTATAGTAGTAGTTTAGGCTCTGTATTAAAACATAGTTTTATTCAACTATGTTTTAATCTAACAACAAACAAAACTACTTTTTATCCCGAAAAAATACAGTTCTCCCGAGGAACACTATATTTACGCGGGCGAAGTCGCGGGCAACAGCTAGTATGAAATAATGCGTTGCTTAAGGCTGTTTCTAGTCGTCCGATTAACGGACGAATAATATTAATTTTTATTCATCCGATTATCGGATGAATAAAAATAACTTAATCGTCCGATAACATTAGAGCTGTAGCAAAGCGGATGTATTCGGTACTTATTAACGGGTGCGCCAACATCATTATACGATGCCTAAACTGATTATAATGATAAGTAGTGTGAATGTAACTTTCTCTGTGTGAGTAATTTACGTACAAACATTATTCAGAATAAAAAAAAATCTATGTAACATTTTAGCAGTTATGGTTATATGAAAATCCAGGTAAGTTACGTTAAAACATTTATGAGATCTAACAATTACGTGCGTACGATGAAAAGTTGTTTTCGTACATATGAAATAAAACGTAGGATTATGTTTTACTGTATGATTGATGATGGGTATATACCCTCATCTATCCATTACGTAATTTAGACGGACGGACCAACATTCGTCATAGCGAACGTTTTTAGGCTCCGCACTCGAGCGATGACGTTTCAATAATCGCGCGGCTTAAATTTACTGGCCGCACTAAACAGAACTTAATCGCAATGATAGTTTCTTTCGTAGTGTTGCAATAGAAATATAGCAACGAGTATTGGTGACCGTCGCAGCACTTAGGCACGAGTAATGTTGCCGTCACATATTGAAAAGGATTAGATAAACATTAGCTTGCGAATTGATTGCACTACAACAAGCGTACGTTGAATGTATGTGTACACTAGAACAATCCCGTAAAGTCAGTGGACCGGCGACAGGTGGTTAAATTATAGAATTTCGTATTTTACAGAGTTGGTTTAATGCTCTAGGATCACAGATGACTAAGATACTACGAGTATATATTTTTATATTACGTACTTTCTTTACTACAACTATAATCTGAAATTTATCCATATGTCAGACGTCATAATATAAAATGCCTATCCAGGTATCTTAAGATAAAATTTTATACTATTCTTATATTAGAATATTTTGATCGATTTCAAACTTCTATGAAAGCTGTTTCTCTGTGCATAAGAACATAATATTTACTTTGAACTGCGGTATTGACAGCATGCAAATGGCTGTATGAGCGCAGGGCAAGATTTGTTAAAGTTCTATGGGTCATTGTTTATAGCAATGGCGCGCTCTAGCAAAGAGCGACACCTTGCTGTAGTCTGATAAAAGCGAAATAAGTGATTTTTGTGGTAAATGTTTGTGGCTTCAGTCGCGCCGAAAAGTCGCCGCCGCCACTGCTGCCGCAAACACCCGATTTAGTGGCCGAACCGTTAGTATTACTTGTTGAATACTTAATGCAAGTTTCGGGACTTTTAGCTCCGGGAATAAAGAGCCATTAATGTTTTTCTACATTCTTTCAACTTTTCTCTTACGTCGTAGACAGCGGAACGATTTGTTTTCGTAAAGAAAATTGATTTTTATTAAGTAGCAAGAGCCAAAGTCGTGTGTATTTGAATTACTTGGTCAAATCCATTAGTATTGAAGTTTGACAGTTCCGCAGTTTTACAATCTGCAGAATAATAAGATACTTTTGGCGTTGGGTTTCTGTGAGGCCGAGGCTCAATTGATGAATCGAGCAAATCTCTGCCGACTGTCGAAACATAACTCTTAAATACTGTGTATAATATAATATATAACCACACGGTTTCATTGAAATCAGGCCAGTTACGCAGGGGTAATTTTTTATAGTGCCCAAGTGTGTGCGCAGTACACAAGAGCACTCTCTCTTCCTTTACTCTCATAACCCAGTGGGACGGATAACCGACACGACTGTTCGGCGATAAGAGATCAGGCGCAGGTCTAACTTTTTAGGTGCCCATCCGACGCATGGATTATTATCTTTCTTAACAGACAGTCATGTGATCAGCCTGCGTTGTCCTAACCAAACTTGAAACAATATTTTTTGTTGTTCAAATGTGGGAATCGAATCCACGACTACTGAGTCGAGAGCCAAGCTCTAACTGATAGACCACGGAGGCTTAACAGCCTCTTATACTGTAGTAAAAAGTCAAATTATGGATTAAGGTGGAGGCAATCTAAGCCAACTAAGTATTCTAAAATAAAATTATTTTCTAATGGCGTCATTGTATGAAAAAACTTTCCGAATTAAAATAGCCGTGCTAGTTTTAGTCTATCTGTTTTTTTAAACATTTAGTTTAACATCCAAAGGCTTTTTATCACCAAGAGCGCTTCAGAACGTGCCGAAAAGCTTCAAAACGAATCGCTTCAATGAAACGTACAACGAAAAAATGAAATTGAAAAAATGACACTTATCTACACTGATCTTATTTTAAATGTTTTATCCTCTAGTTTTGTATGAAGTCATAACAATTTTGTGCAGTAAAATAATGTTACTTCTCTTATATCAGAAAAGCTCTTGTAGTAAAAAAGACTAATGAGTGAAGCATGTTAGTAATTAATTTAAAATTGTATTTAAAGTAATATAACTGTAATAAACAACCTTGTTACAATTTATAAAAATAAAATGTTTAGTCATCACAAATGCACAAATTCGTTCGACTACACAATACACATTCGTATTAATTAATGGAAAATGTAAATTCTTTGTGTTTGAACGATACAGAGTGGAAATACAAAGTTTTTATAACTAGTGTACCGGCTTTGCGGTGCGCTCATGCATACGGCGTATTGGAGTCCACCTGAATAAAAGGAATTAATCGGCTGCGAAGGACTTCACAAACGGACGACCCTAACAAAATTCAATCATTCGGTACGGCCGCTTTTTGTACTCAGTTACAGGACGCAGCGGGTAGAAAAGCAGGTGAGTTAAATTCAGTTATATGCTTTAAGTCCACCTCCTTCTCCGTGGTCGTCGCTGTGGTCCAGGGGCTTAGAGCTTGGTTGTCGATTCCAGGGGTCATGGATTCTATTTCAGTTCATGGAACTACAATAAAATGTAGACAATGATGGCTGATCACATGCTTGTCAGACAAGAAAGATCCATACTATGCGATGGGCATAGAAAATTAAAGTATTTTACCTTAATTAAGTAAAAAATATTGTCAGTTATAGGGACTGCCGATAGAAGAGAGAAACAAAAATAGAAAAGAAAAGGAAATAAAAATATATCTCGTCTGACCGAGATTCACACCCGAGACCAATTGGTCAACAACACAAAATTCAAGCGCCTCCCTAACTGCGTTACGCACATCTGACATTAGTACTCGAAATTACTCATATCATAATTTACTTAAGTCGTCGGCATAAAGGTCAAGTAGGAGGTAAAATAATTTTGAACGGACTTTATCAAGTCAGTCATGAATATGTCTGTGACGCGAACCCATAAGATTTTCCTGTATCAAAAAGTGCCCAACGTGCCCAATTTTTTTTTTAAGTATTTACTTCAAACAAAAATTATATTAAGTATTAGCTAAACAAACGAATTTGCAAAAAGGTGAAGCAAAAGTACATGCAATGACGTACAATTAGTGTTAAGTCCACCGCTATATCTCGTGGCTTAATCTTCTCCGCACACCCAATGAACAAGGTCCAATCTAATATACCCTACTTTAACCTAATAAATGTGACAAAGGAAATCGCTGGAGATTCAGACTACTGCGAACTACTGTCTAATATATTTTGCAAATTGTTCTCGAATATTCGAAATTTGCACAGAATTATTCGTGTGTCATAATAATATGGTAATTATCTGATCATTTGGAGATAATGCTCCAAGCAATATATACTTAGACATTACAATACTCTAATATACTCTATCCTACTTAATATTATAAATGTGAAAGTTTGTAAGGATGGATGGGTGGATGTTTGTTACTCTTTCACGCAAAAACTACGGAACGGATTTTGATGAAATTTAGTATGTTCGTAGTTGAGGCTCTGGATTAAAACCTAATATTTATTCTGTGTTAAAACATAGGCTACTTTTTATCCTGAAGAAGTACAGCGTTCCAGAGGGTTACTATACCTATTTGCGCAGGCAACAGGCAAAAGGCAAAAGCTAGTATAATCTAAATTTGTTCAATTTAGAGTAATATTTAAGTAAATAAGCGGTGTAAAGAAAAACACCGTTAATTAAACAAGAAACAAACTGTTGTGTCTGACGTTTTTACGTAGGTACTCGATTATAATATCGTATGATCGAATGACAATTTATCTTAGATACTAATATTATAAAGAGGAAATATTTGCTTATATGTTTGTTTGCGTTGAATAACTCTGCTAAGGACAATGGCCTCGCAGTGAAAAAACACGAAAGTAAGTGCTTATATAAACACTAAACAGTGACTAATTGCTAAACAAACTCGGCTAATACTGTGTTAATCTTCGATCATTAAAGTGTAAAGTAAGTAAATCTGTTTTATCAAGTAAGATTGTTTGGTTTATAGTATTTAGGTATATCTTCTTTCTTATCTTCTTCTTCTTGTCTTCTTCTTATTCTTATCTTACATATAAAAATGAATAGCTGTTCGTTAGTCTCGCTAAAACTCGAGAACGGATGGACCGATTTGGCTGATTTTGATCTTAAAATAATCGTATCAGTTCAGGGAAGGCTTAAACGGTGAGAAATTTTAGTTCATACTTTAGGCAGAACAGCATTTGTCGGGGTAGCTAGTATTAATAAAAGTATTTTTCAACCATTTTGTATTTTTCACTGCGAGGCCGCTGTCCTTAACATACCTCTTGCTATCTTCGAAAATCGATCGACGCTGGAAAAATTCTGTTCCCTACAGGCTGGCAGGCATGAAATTTCAGACAGTATTAGAGTAGACGACAAGTAAGGACGTATGCTACCTATCGCGGCAAAATGTACGGTTTCCGCAAGAATTCCTTTTGCGCGCACGAAGTCGCGGGCAACATCTGTTCTATGTTTAATATGCATAAGTTTAACAGCCATCTAAGCAGTTAAATTCGCTTCAAAATTCCAGACATTTAATCTTTAATTTAGTCTGTCTCAAGGTGAGGACACCGATAAATTATTTGGGGTCTAGCAGCTGGCGCGGTCTGTCGGCGTGTTAAGATGTAGGTATTTATGTCTGAACTAGCTTTTGCCCGGGGCTCCACCCGCGTCATTACAGTATCCCACGGGTACAACATACTTTTTCGGAATAAAATGTAGATTGGCTTGCTCGTTTTGTGATATTAACTAAAAAAATTAGGAAAACAGTTGACCTAAAGGCCATCCGTACAATTCCCCATATAAAAAATAATATATTTTATCTAATGCGTCATTTTTGAGCTTATCGAGCTCAAAAATAAAAGTGCTTCTATTTTATTTATTTTTATTTTATTTTATTTGTTCGGAAAACTTACAGATACCTTTACAATTCAAATTAACTAATTAGGTACTAACTACAAGCCATTTAAAAATTTTTACAAGTAGCAATGAAGTACACAATATATAAAAAGCATGATAGTAATAACAAGCAAAAAGTAAGAAAAAAGCAAAGTAAAACAAGCTCAAGACGCAGATGGACAAGAAAAAGACACTTAATATATTATGTTAATTAATGTAAGGTTGTTTTGTAAGAAATTGCAACATTCGCCATACATGGTTTAGTGTATTATAAACTTTGAGTATCCAACTATACGGAGACGCCATTGTCAGGCGTTCCCCGCTGCCAAAGGCCAGAGCCCTCCGGTCGTGAGGGTTGTATAAAACTAGTTGCTGTGCGTTTTTGACGTATTCGGAAAATTACAGCGAGGCGGAACGAACCGGAGCAAAAAATGCCGACTTGCTGTATTTTTTCCTGCAAAAACAGATCGGAAACATCAAATAAAAAAAGGAAGGTGTTACTTTCCATGTGTATGTATTATTTTGCCTAAATATTAACAATAATTGCGATAAATTAGCAAAAATCCAAAAATTTTACTCGATGAATAAATGTTGCTACTAAATCGTACAACATCCAAATTTAGGGTAATATTTAAAAGTAGTAATTTATAAAAACTTCTATTTCATATTCGTTCTTGTTTTTACTATTTCATAATGAAGAAGCATGACTAATTAATAAGTACACTATTTACAATTTTGTTTTTATTCATTATATAATTTCACGAAACACATTGAAAATTTGCAAATTATTATAAAATAATTATCCAATTGTGTTAACAAACTTTTGTTTATATTAATTATTATTTATTACAATAAAATATGTGCGGATAAATTTATCCTGAAATTATGCATTTTTAATTTATAAACAGGCCACACTTCATAAAAACTGAGGGTTGTGACAACGTAAAAGAAATATCGATATCGACTTTATCAGTATGTTATTCTGACCATTATTTTTTTAGATTTCCTAAAAATAGGATAATTAGGAATGCCTGGGTCCAAGCTTGCGCTAATCATTTTTTTTGGTTTCCCAAACGTACGAGTACAATTTGCTCGGTGCATTTTGAAGTTTCATGTTTTATTGTTCAGATGAACAACAGTAGGAGATTAAAACAGCGCACCTTGCCAACTTTGAAATTATTAAAGGTGCATTTTATAATTAACTAGTTTTTGCCCGTGAATTTAAACCAATCTTTGAACTACTTATGGTGAACATTGGTAAACATTGAGGTGGAGCAGAACTATTATAAATGCAAAAAAAAAAAAAACGTATTTAGGGTGGACCCTATTTATCAAAACGATTCCGCATTTTTACTTAGCTCTACCTTTTTAATCGACAAAAAACCGAAGGAGGTTCTCAAGTCAACGCATACTTACGATTGTAGTACGATATTGGTAATATTTTTTTTATTTAATAATATAATAGATTTTAAATATATATGGATGCTTCACGTCATGTCAATCTGGTATCGTGGTAAGTTCTCGAAGAACTTGTTTTACGGATGGTGTACCAAAATCTCATGGCAAATAGGGAAATAAAATTTTGTAGTGTGCAATACTGGAGAAATTGGATTAAACGATCTTGATACTGGTTAATTTTTAGTTATGTCTTTAGTATTACTGACATGTCATGAAATATTATAAGACTGCATGAAGAATGTTTTTATATATCGGGTTATATAGAAAATATGTCATAAATATAAATAAATCGTGAATTACTTTATATACTTATTTATTACAAATAACATAAACTTAAATTGGCAACAGTTTATTTAATTTTGGAATTTCCTTCCGAACTGTATAGAACTCGTTTACTTTATTCCTAATCAATTGTAAATCGAAACTGTCTTAAGTTATTTTCTTTTTTCCTCCTCTCCTCTAGGCATGGAAAATAAACCATCATTCGATGTGCCATCGACGATTCACCGTATAGTAGTACTGGAAACACCTTTAAAGAAGTCACAATAAGTACCTAAGAAAATATAAAAAAACTAATGCCCATTTGCACTAAACTTAAGGATCGCCTAAGTTCTTTCCTAACTTGTTTAGGCTGCTCCTAGCAAAAAATAATATTGCACTAACCTTAGGCCATTCCTAAGTCCACTTAGGATATTCTTAACTTTATGAGCCCGATTATGAAATGCGTAAGCGTAGGCAACACATAAGTCGGTGTTTTATCTAGTCTTGTAGATTATATTTTGTAACTATTGATATAGTTTTATTGATAAACTATTGTCAGAGATCTAGCCTTAGATGTATTACAATAAAAAGAGGTATATTTTTTAGCAGATTTTTTATTACAGTGATTTTAAAAATTCAAAGCTTAAAATAGTCAGATCACAATCACCATGGCAGGGGATTTAATATTTATTGAATTTCCTTGAATTTGTAGAAGTCGATTTTCATAATGAACGACACGCGAGAACTAGAATAACAAGATCACGACCAAACTGCTCCAAAATTTCGATGAAATCGTCTTCTTTAGGCGATATAGGATGTGCAAAAGAATTATTTCTCTTTATTCTTCGTGGCATCGTGAGAAGTTACTTTCGATAGAATGCACGGGCCTTCGTCGCACAACAATCGCACAAAATTTATTTTTTCCTCCGCCGTAAAGTTTGCGGTTTTTACTTTTTATTTTAACTTATTTTACATAATAGGTATATCAATAACGATTCCAAATCAATCGATGTATAATTTTAGTCAACAGTAAATACGTATAATATATATCTGTTTGACGTCTTGTAATGACAAGACAATTGACAGCCTACGTTACCAAATAAAATAAACCAAGGTCTTATCTTTTGTCACTTTTTAACACACGACGGAATCAATGTAAAGAGAAGGCCAAAATATTTTCTATGGACTACATTACTTAGCCGGTTTATAAAAAAATAAACAACCAATCTTTACATTCGTTCAATCATTCACTTATCTAGGCAATGCCTAAGCTACGATATAATTAAGTTATATCTGTTAGTGCAAACAAAATGTTTAGCTAGGCTGTTCTTATGTTTAAGTATATCTTAACTAGGACTGGCCTAACTCACGTTTAGTGCAAATGGGTATAAAAGTATCAAAACAACTTACTCTAACTTACCGGTCAACTCTACCACGAGCTTTAAATTATAAGATTGAGTTTGATTTACACCTTCTTCTTCCTGTATTTTAAGATAGACATTGAAAACAATATTTCTCGCTTGAGATCGAATTTCCTTTTTCAACACTTTCACAAAAACAACAAATTCCAAGAACATATTCACAAAATTTTAGCAGCGGTCGACAGATCTGACGTACTTTGATTTGACGGGTCATACTTGACATTGCCATATCAAAATCACATATATTTTTTTAAATGCCATGAGATTCCGGTACACCTATACCAGGCAACGGAAATATATTGAATACTATACATATATTTAAGATTTTTATTATATTCTGCACACATTTAATACACACCCATGACCCAGGAACACAGAAAAGCTTTATTTACTTCGGCGGGATTCGAACCCGCAATCCCCGGCTTGAGCACAAACACGCTCAACCACTGAACCACAGAGGTCGTCTAATTATTATTGTAAAGATTTTACTTCTAAATTCATCCTATTGTCACTAAATGGTAGACCTGGTGGTGGAATTCATGAGGAATCCACGGACTCCTTTTTACAACAACAAATAAAAAGCGTGAAGCGTGCTAGATAATGGGTTTCAACACGTATGAGGCTAATTCTTGAAGCTATTATCTATTTTACTTTAGTTATTACGGCTGCTCCACCCGCGTAAATATACTATCGGTTATCCCGCGGGAATACTCTACTTTTCCGATATAAAAAGTAGCCTACGTTTTAATCCAGAGTCTAAACTACTACCATACCAAATTTCATCAAAATCCGTTCAGCACTTTTTGCATGAAAGAGTAACAAGCATCCATCTATACATCCAACCATCTATTCATCCATCCATCCTCACAAATTTTAACATTTTATACTATTACTAGGATGGGATGTGAAAGTTTGTGAGGATGGATAGATGGTGAATGTATGGATGTTCTTTAATATTGTAAAACATACTTTTGTTCTATCATCACTAGTTTCCGCAGCGCATGCGACGAAAGTTGTTTTATGGCATTTTTTACACCTTGGGTTACGTTACTAAAGTTTTAGTAAGAATCCCTAATCTTTTCTAACAATAAATATAGCCTATTTTACTCAGGGTGAATGTAGCTTTCTAATGGTGAAATAATTTTTGAAATCGGCACAGTAGTTTTTTAGTTTATACATTACAAACATACACACAAAAATACAAATCTTTCCTCTTTATAATATTAGTATAGATTATTATATACTACCTAGGTATATAAACAAATATTTTTTTAAACGACGTACAGTCAGATTAGATCGCAAATTAATATTTATCTATACTTTCTCATTAGTTCATTAGTTATTCTATGTGCTAGTTAGACTAGTTAGACATACAGAAACTTATAAGAGAAAATATAGGTAAATATTGAAAAAATCTATTTCGAATTGATTTCGCTCAAAATAATTTTCCCTAAGAGTTTTTAGCATAGTCAATCAACATGGGAACTTACAAGTTTCTATCTCCTATAGTTTAGAAATGCCAGGAGGATGACCAACTTATAAACCATTATGGAGACCGATTACTCGAAAATGGTTGACTTTGTAAAAAGGTAATTTATAAATTCTTACTTCAATTTTAAAATACCTATAAACTATACAAAATTCATTTATACATATTCATAATTACACATGCTAGAAAGACGGACAGACAGACGGATGGTCAGTGCAAATTTATTAGGGTTTCTTGAGTATTACGGATGCTACAAATTGGTTGTACGTAGCAGCCGCTTCGCAACTAAGATATTCGCAACACTGCTAAAAATGATAAAATTCTTCTTCACGCTGGATGACGCTTCCATTTTTGCATGTTTCAACATTTGAATACTTATTTACTTTATGATACTGAGCGAAATTTTAAATTAAATATTGTAGCTATGATATAATAGATATAATTTTTAAAATTTACTTTTGCCACACATAATTATTACTAGCCGAACTCATCGATAGTAAAACATCGATAGTGTCAAGCACTAGCGGTGCGGTTGTCCCCCCCGCAGAAAATGGCGAGACTTTTTCGCATAGAAATTAGCTGTCATGTCGTCTCCGTATAGTTGGATACTCAAAGATTATAAATAATGCAACAAACACAAAGTTTAAAAGAAAAAAGAAAATGTAATACATATTAAAATTACTAAATAATGAAATAATTAAATTATCGCTAACAAATTCCAAAACTACAGTTAGACTCTGTCTAGAAAGTGCGTAAGCCTGCGTAAACCTACGCACGTAGAGATTCTTATCTTATCACAACAAAATTTCTGCCGGTCTATCTGTGATGCCAACTTGGGACTTTTTCCCTAAATTTAGGGAGAAAAGTATCTAAAGGGGCTAAGTAGGGGCTTCTTATGATTGTTTTATTTAAATATGCAATTAAACTGCTTGTCGATAAGTAATATACACCACACTATTTTCTTAACCGACTTCCAAAAAAAGAGGCGGCTATACGTTTGGCTGCATATATATATATTTTTATTTTTGTTTGTATGTTATACCATAATCCCGCCGTCTCTGGACCGATTTTCAAAATTCTTTTTTTGATGTAAAGGGTATAATTTCAAGTTGGTCCCGTTTTGAAAAAAGTGGTGACCTGATGATGGGATCCATAAGGAATCGAGGGAATTCCTCGAATTTTATATATTCAGACACCATGTCACACATACGCTGAGCCCGGCCACAGACGTTCTTCATTGACATTCTTAAAGTTCGAACTGACATTTAAGAATCTGAAAGATTATGCACGTGTGTGGGCTATGCGTGTTTTGTATGGAAACTTTGCCTTCGACCTGAATTTGACGTTCTTAAAGAATGTCAAATTAAGAACGTCTGTGGCCAGACTTATGGGTCATACTGATCATCCAGCCTACAAGCACAAGGCCGCGGATTTGTAGGCAAAAAATATAAATGATTGACACTATTGACAATAATGACAGCTATAAGTACCGTTGATGGATTTGCTGGTTGGCCCGTGAGTATGGCGCTTTAGGGTAAATATTATTTTTGTTGGTTATTTTATAATTATAATCGAATTTAAATAATAATTTTAAATTATCTAAACATTTAATTTTAATAATACATATTCATAATTCGTTCTTAAAATCATAAATTAACATTTTGTTTTTTATTGTTGGTGCAAGGCAACTTGCCAAAATTATATTGTTTTTGTTATTGTCCTACTCATTTTGCTGGAAAATGAGCAATCATCGTTTTTTTTTTCTACGGAAATGACGGATGTTGGAAAGCATGTGTGGGACTTCCGAAAGATATTAGCAAAGTAGTTTTACTGTATAAAGATCTTTATAGGTATGTTTTTCTAAATAAGTAATACTTACATATTTGGTATGTAACTTTTTTGATTTTTAACGGTAAGTACCTATATATTTTATCGTATTATGTAACTTTATGAAGTTTCGATGTGGCATAAGTACTTTAATAATTATATTTGAGAGTCTTCGCATGCTAGGTAAAATCCACGGGAACCGTACTATTTGTTTTAGGGAGAAATATTTTTTGAAACTTGGCAACTCGATCTTACTATGCTTTCATTGCACTCCAAAATACAGGGGATGACACTTTTGACTATTTCAAATCGATATCAATTGTGTGTTGAAGGTTTTAATAGAAGTTGTCTTCAGAAAAAATTGGTTTTGACAAAACATTGACAGCACAAAATTTCGGAACACTCCGTAAAGTAAAATTTCACTAGTGTGAGTACTGTGAAAATGCCAAAATTACCAAATGCCAAACGGTGTCAACCGATCTGAATGCTGTGTAAGGAATGAACTGAATACTTCTGTCTCACTCTGAATCATAGAATCGGAGCGAGAAAAACATTTTTCTTTTACTTCGTGTCTCGCGCGTACTCGAGGTAGCTGCGTATTACAGCGTAATTCAAAGACTGCGTAATTGCTGCACCTATTTGAGTCAGGAGCGGAGTACCTATACGTGTAGTGTGGGCATACCCACAACCCCAACAGCCTTGTGAGTGCATACTTTCAAGGTCTATTAATTTATAATCAAAATAGGTTCAGTGGGTAGTAGTATTGGTATTGTTAACCTTTTGAGTCTTACCTGGTGCTTTTTACCTGCTGGTCATACTTATATTATTGTTAAACTCAAACTCAAACTCAAAATTTTTATTTCCATATAGGTTATATTATAACACTTATAGAATTGTCCTACATGATGCCTACCACCGGTTCGGAAACTAGCCCGGCGAGAAGAACCGGCGTAAGAAACTCGCACGGGGCCATCTTTTACCAAAAAGATGGAAAATTGTTCTTTTAAAATAAAAAAGGTATATAACAATGTTATGCCTAAAACTACATAACAAGAATACAATATATGTAATTTCGAAGTAGCCTTACAGGGCTTATTAGGGCAGGGCACAGCCACCTTATTCCCAAGGTGTGCTATCATTCATAAAATCATTAACTTTATAATAGGCTTTAGCACATAAACGTTCTTTAACTACTTTTTTAAATTTATTGATTGAAAAAATTTGAACGCGTTCTGGGATCTTATTGTATAGGCGTATACATTGGCCTTTAAAAGAGTTCTTTACTTTACTAAGTCTAGTCACTGGTACATCAAGCTTATGCTTATTTCGAGTATTTCTATTGTGGTTGTCACTTTTCTTTTTGAATTGGCTTAATTTTTTTTTAACATATAATACATTTTCTAGAACATACTGAGAAGCTACAGTTAAGATTCCAGTTTCTTTAAACTTCTCTCTTAATGAAGTGTTGGAGGCCAGCTTGTAGATTGTCCGAACAGCTCGCTTCTGCAGCACAAATATAGTATTTATATCTGCAGCATTTCCCCACAGTAGAATGCCATAGGACATTATACTGTGGAAGTAACTAAAGTATACAAGCCTTGCTGTGTTTTCATCTGTAAATTATCTAATCTTACTTACTGCAAATGCTGCTGAACTGAGTCTGTCGGCCAACCCAGCAATATGAGGGCCCCACTGAAGTTTTGCGTCTAATGTTATACCTAAAAAGACAGCTGTATCTACTAATTCCATACCTTTGCCATTCAATAGTACATTGGTTTCAGTTTGCCTTACATTCGGCAACGTGAACTTTATACATTTAGTTTTTTTGCTATTTAACAAAAGATTATTAACACTAAACCAGTGTACTATTTTTGAGAGAGCATTATTTACTTCGTCATAGCCTGCGTTTTGGCGATTAATATTAAAAGTAAGTGACGTGTCATCGGCAAATAAGACTATCCCGTTTTTTCCATTAATAAGGTATGGTAGGTCATTTATATAGACCAGAAAAAGGAAGGGTCCTAAAATAGATCCTTGTGGGACCCCCATCTCAATTTTGGTACCTGTGGATCTTTTTCCATTTATCTCAACCCTCTGAGTCCTATTTGATAAATAAGATTTTAATAGGACGAGTGCTGGTCCCCTTACTCCGTAGTGGCATAGTTTCCTGATCAACGTTCTGTGCTGCACGCAATCAAATGCCTTAGAGAGATCGCAAAAGACTCCTAGAGCATCCTGCGACCCCTCCCAAGCATCAAAAATATAAGTAATTAGATCAACGCCTGCATCTGTTGTAGAGCGACCCTTCGTAAAACCAAACTGTTTATCATGTAAAATGTTATTTATATTAAAGTGTGCTAGTAACTGAATACGTATTATTTTTTCATATATTTTACTTATTGTTGGTAAAATAGATATAGGTCGGAAGTTAGATGGATCCGACCTACTACCAGACTTAAACAGAGGTAAAACTTTACTATGTTTCATTAGATCAGGAAAGACGCCACTTTTTATACAGTCATTAAAAATAATTGCTAAGTAAGGTGCGATAATATCGATTATAGATTTCATAACTTTCATAGAAAGGCCCCATAAATCTGCAGTATTCTTAATATTTAATAAATTAAAAATTTTAATAATGTCTTGGGGTCCTATTTCTTTAAATCTAAATTCGATTTCACACTCTCTTCCATTTTTTTTGAGAAGTAATTCAGCATCAGCAGGAGAGGCATCCAAATTTTTGGTGGTTGAAACAGGAATGTCAGCAAAGAATTTCTCAAAAGCAGTTGCAACTTCACTGTCGGATTTAATTAATTTATTATCTATATTCAATTTAAAATCTGTGTTGCGACTGGTGACTCTTCCAGTTTCATTTGCAATAATTTGCCAAGTTGTTTTTATCTTATTTTTCGAATTCTTTATTTTATTTCTAATGTGAAGAGATTTTGCAGCAGAACAAACTTGCTTAAATAGTTTTGAATATAATCTTACATAATTTTTAAATTCTTCACTTTGATTCATTGTTCTTTCATTATAAAGTTCATACAATTTTAATCTACTTTTTAAAATACCTGCTGTTGCCCATTCACTAAATTTACTTTTATTGTTTGTTCTCACTGTCTTAGAGGTGAAAATAGTGTCAAATTTATGTTTAATTAATTTAAACAGATTACTAAACGACATATCCGGGCTACTATGATACTCTAAATGTCCAATATTAGCTATAATTTCACCTCTAAACTTCTCAATACGTTTGACATTTATTGGTATACATGTGTTTCTGTCCTTGTGCTAAAAATGTTAAGTTAAAATACATATTTATAGTAGTGGATTTAGTGTTAAGCGGACCTTTAGTCAGGTAGATTGAAGAAAGCGCAAAATTGATCACCTCTAAATGTTAGAAATTGTTGGTCTACAGATGGTATCATACATTTAATCCTTCCTGACAAGAGCAAGAGGAGAATTGTGACGATGCAGGAATTTCATGCAATTGCTGAGAAGTTTCCTTCATGTGCTAGTGCAGACACAAAGTCCATTAAAACCAGGAAGGCGAAAAATGTAAAAAAGTAATATTGTGAGATTTGATATCAATTCACATGAACTTATAAAGGTATTCACCATTGTATTTTGAATCTAATTTAAACTCACTATAATTTTAACTGCCTGTCTTTTATAGTAAATACCCTATAATATAAAAAATTTACACTGTTATTTAAAAATTTAAAAATTCATCAGTTATTTTACTTTTCAAATGCATGAATGATGAAGGTTAGAATACGTTAAGTGTCAACTGACATGTCATGTGTCATCCGTCAAGGTTTTTTTTTTACTGTAACTGTAACGACAAATGACATCTCTAGCGACTTCTTCTTTTTGTTTGTAATTTTTTTTTGTTTGTACGTTTGCTGTTCTTCCACTCATTACAAAAGTCATATTGTGATTTGTGTACCTATTCATTGTATTTTAACCGATATGTAAAATGATGAGATAAGGTATGATTTCAATTTAGTTCTTGTTTACATGTTTCTTTTTTTTTTGCGTTCAATGATATAAAATATGTTTGAATTATTTTAACTTAGTAGATAAGTGGTCTTGTTTGCCTTAATGTGTAATTTATTTCTCTTTTTATTTATGTATGCTTTGGTGTTCAGGATTCTTAGGACTATAAAAGAAATATTGATATAATTTTATTGAAATAGCTATATAAGTGGTATTGTTATAAAATATTGTCATATTTTATATATTTTAATAGTTTTTATACATTGTATTATATTGAATATTTATATAGTTAGTAATAATTATTATGAACTGCAGTAATGATATAAATAATATTTGTGAAGATAGCTTTTGCTCTTGTGCTTCATCTGATGATTTTCTTAGTGCCACCAGTGAACCTACTTTATCTGATGATGATTCTTTCATTGACGCCGTTCCGCTTGATATGAAACTAAAACAGGATATTTTTGCCGGTAAATATCCCTGTCTTAACATCGCTCACATCAATGCCCAAAGTATTCCGGCTCACTATTCGGACCTTCTGACAGCGTTCAATGATGTACCGGTGGACTGTGTTATGGTGTCGGAGTCTTGGCTCAAGCCTTCGTTACCATCTACGTTGTACCCCTTACCAGACTTTACACTTGTACGTAATGATCGTGAGATTGGCAGGGGTGGGGGTGTGTGTATTTACATCAGGAAGGATTTCACTTATAATATCATATGTCAGTCTCCTAACAATGCGCGTGGCTGTCTTGAATATTTATTTCTCGAAATATGTGTTTCTCATAGCAGAGTTCTTCTCGGAGTCATGTATAGCCCTTCTTTCACTATTGACTGTTTCGGTGATCTCGAAGACTTGCTGGAACAGTATTACCCATGCTACGACCATGTCATCTTAATGGGCGACCTGAACACTTGTTTGATTAAACAAAACTCAAGATCTCACAAGTTACAGTCTCTTATTTCCTCATTTAATTGCGAAATTCTGCCCCTCTCTGCTACTCATTTCTCATCCAATAACGACCCATCCCTCCTTGATTTCATTTTTGTTAGTCAGCCATCTAAAGTCATTAGGCATGGTCAATTGACGTCCCCTTTCTCTTATCATAACCTGATCTACCTTTCATATAACATAAGGAAACTGAGACGTGTAACTAAGATCAGAATGCAGCGTAGTTTTGCCAGCATGGATGTCAATTTACTCCGTAGTGATTTCTCTAATGTTGACTGGTCTGTTCTTTACGAGGCAAGTACAATTGACTCCAAGATTGACATTTTTACTTCCGTTGTGCCTAATATTTTTGACCAATATGCACCTATTAAACCGGTTCGCGCTAAACGCACTCCTGCTCCGTGGCTCAATTCAGTGATAAGGACATTGATGAATAAGCGAGATAAAGCCAAATCTAAATGTAAGCGATGTCCGACTGCCTCTAACATTACCGGCTATAAAAAACTCCGTAATCTCTGTAATAGGAAATGTCGGGATGCCAAACGCCGATACATTCACACGGAATTAGAACAGCTATCTCCTGCTCGCATGTGGAAATTCCTCCCTTGGGATCGGCAAAACATCGACAGAACCCTTTAATTTTAAAGACGTAAATATACTAAATAAGTACTTTTCCGATCCACCTGTCTTATTAGATTCTCAAAGCAAATCCCGTTGCCTTCACCTACTCTCTAACCATAGTAATTCTAATTCTAACATTGCTTCTTTTGCTTTTAAAACTATCACGGAGGTAGAAGTCCGCAACCACCTTTTAAATATAACTTCTAAAGCGTTCGGCTGCGACGGACTTAGCAGAGATATGCTTGTACCAGTAGCTGACTTACTTACTCCCATTATCACTCACATACTAAACTTTTCTCTTACTACCAGTACTTTTCCCACTTCCTGGAAGAAAGCCCACGTCATACCATAACCTAAGATTCCCAATCCCAACTCTCCCTCTCACTATCGTCCTATGTCGATCTTACCTGTTCTGTCTAAGATCCTTGAGCAAGCAGTGAACAAACAATTAACTACATTCTTAGCTCAGAACCAGTTGATGACTCCCTTCCAATCCGGTTTTCGCGCAGACCATAGTACTTCTACTGCACTACTGAAGGTAACTGAAGACATTCGCCAGGCTATGGACAATAGACAACTGACAATCATCGTCCTTCTCAATTTCAGCTCTGCATTTAACTCCGTAGATTATGATGTCTTGATTGGCGTACTTCGTTCGGTTGGTGTATCGGATTCAGCTTTGCAGTGGTTTGACTCTTACCTGAGAAATCGACAGCAGCGTATTTTTACATCCGAATTTATCTCTGACTGGTCCAATCTCGTTGCTGGCGTTCCCCAGGGCGGAGTCTTATCACCGTTGCTTTTCACAATACTTATCAATAATATTTCATCAGCTATAACCTCATATTTCCACCTATATGCAGTGCACAGGCTGAACGAGGACCTTGACAGTATAAAAGATTTTGCGAATACCTTTGGGCTACTAGTTAATCCTAATAAATCGCAGGCGGTCATAATAGGTAATAAACAATTGCGCTGCAAAATTAACTTTAATACCTTGGCTAAAATTACCTATGATGGCAATTTTATAAAGATATCGGACTCTGCTAAAAACTTAGGTGTAATCTTTGATTCTAACCTATCTTGGTCGGAGCATATCTGTTATGTCAGTAGACGCGTAAATGGTGCGATACATGCGCTTAAACGATTACAAAATTTTCTTCCTTTCCCAACTAAGTTGCTACTGGTGCAGTCTCTCATACTACCACTGCTAGATTATGCTGACGTTGCTTTTCTGGACGCAACGGAAGCTTCATTAAATAAACTAGAACGCCTGCAAAATATATGCATCAGATATGTATATGGCTTGCGCAAATACGACCATATCTCCGAGTTTCTTAAACGTCTTAACTGGCTTCCGATACGGCTGCGTCGGAATACACACACTCTCACGCTCCTCTTTAAACTTCTTCGTTCCCGTTCTCCTTCTTACTTGTACGAAAGGTTTAGCTACACACCACCTAGCGAGAGGCCTGTTCGCTCATGTACGGTGAAGAGGCCACTTGAAATTCCACACTGTAGTACAGTTTTCTATGAGGGCTCATTTTCGGTTGTCGCAGCGCGTCTTTGGAATGATCTGCCGGAATACATTCGGGAGGCCCCAACTATCAATGCATTTAAATTGCGTTTGAAACGACACTATCTATCATTAGTTTAATTATTAGTTTATATTAAATTTACCTTTAAAATTTCAAGAGCAGTATAATAGTCACTCAGTTCATAAAATTTTGTTATTTGTATGTATGTGTATGTATGTGTATTATATTTCGATCTGCGTATATAAGTATGTTTAGTTATATTTATATTATTAGTATCTTAATTTATTTTAGGTATTGTATAAGTTTTAGTTTAAGTATGAATGTTAATGTTTTAGTTAAATGTTGTGTCTTTGTGTACATTGCCCTATCTACTTTACTTGCATCCACAATTATAGGTTTGCTGGAAGAAATCTCTTAAAGTACGCCAATGTATTGTCATAACTATCTAATGTGTCTTTGTAAATATTAAGTACATGAAGAATAAATAAATAAAGTTTATTTTTTCGAGCAAGTATGAGCTGTCAATGTTATTAATGATTATTTTAATTAAATATGATATATCAGTTATATTTCTCCGTACTGTCAATGGTAAGAAGTGAAATTGCTTACATCTATCTTCGTAGCTAGAAAAATGATGACTACTTCTAAATTGTAGGTATCGTAAAAAACGCTTTTGGATAGATGCAATCCTATTTTTATATAAATCATATTTGGGATTCCATACCTCTGAGCAGTATTCAAGTATACTACGCACGTGAGCACAATATAAAACTTTAATTACTTTAATTGTGGTGAAATTATTACTCATCCTTATGATGAATCCGAGCGCTTTAGAAGCTTTATTGACGATTTGATCAATATGTTTGTCAAAAATAAATTTTGAGTCCATAATCACACCCAGGTCTCTCATATTATTAGTAGTCTCCAACACTTTATTACTAATGCTGTACGGGAATTTTATTAAATTGATATTACGAGAGAAAGTCATCGCAAAACACTTGGAGACATTCAGGTCTAGTTTATTAACTTTACAGTATTTATTAAATCTAATCAAGTCTCCCTGTAGCAGATGGCAATCATTAATCGAGGAAATGTTTTTGAAAATTTTGGTGTCATCCGCATATAATAAAAAATTACAATATTTAAAACATGATGCAATATCATTGAGAAAAATTGCAAATAAAAAGGGTCCTAGAAGCGAACCCTGGGGTACTCCCGAAGATATATAAATCCATTTAGAGATATAGTCATTTATGGCTACAGCTTGAGAGCGGTTGGTTATGTATGATGAAAACCACCTGAATAAGTTTCCTCGTATACCAGCGAAGTGCAGTTTCTGAAGCAGGATAGAGTGGTCGATACGATCAAATGCCTTACTAAAGTCAGTAAAGATCATGCTATTAACGGCAATCGATGCAGTTTTTCATGTCCTTTGAAAGAATCGACATCAACAATTTTTTCGATGAAAAATAATTCCGAAAAAACACTTTTTTCGGTTTTCTTTCCTTCACGATATCTCTCGAACTAATTTACCGATTTTGACTGAATTAGCGGCAATCGACGTGGTTTTTTAAGGTTAAGAGCTGATTAGTTTTTGAAGTTAATCGATAAAGTCGTTTAAAAGATATATATTCCAATTGAATTGAAATCTATTTGTCCGAATCGATCCAAATTTGTTCAAAATTTGGCCAAGCCCTTTCGAATGCCCAATAAAATCGGTCAAACCGTTCAAAAGTTACAAGAATTTTACATATTTACACACACACACACACACACACACGGAGACAGACATAGTGACACCCTCGCGGAGGTAGTTAAAAAATTACCGCCTAAAGAATAATCAATTATATTTTATCACCTTTAACTTTCAACTCAATCTACTTTTATCCGATTTTAAACTTGAAGTCATATTTGTTCGCTTAACAAATCGCGATTCCGTTCCGAAATTAAGCGCAAATATAATTTTTCAGCTCAAACCGTGCCGGACGTGCCCGCCGGCCCGGCGACCGGATAACGTCGGCAAATGACTTCCGCCGGGGAATTTATTTTGGCGTCATTGTGATAAATTGTTTTTTTTTAATTCAAATTAGGTTTGATAAACGGTCATGACGTAAACGCCAACTTGTTTTAATGATAACGACGCATAATAGACGTTGGAAACGTAGTTTGTCTTTCGGGAATCATCGGTTTTAATACATAGTCTATTATTTTCATGGAAAAAACGATTTCCGAGGGCCATTATCAATGTGGTCGTTCTATAGGTAATAGGTATAGCTATAATGTCATTTAAACTTGCGAGTTTTAATATCGATAGGTTCAAACCGTGCGGTCGATCGCAAGACCACTTTGAGGCTGGAATTCTTGGTCGTTGCTTAAGAAATGACTTAAGAATTTTCGGATAAGTCCGTCTTATTTGTATGAAATAATACATAAGACAATGCTTAAGTTACGACTGTGAACCTTAAGCATGTCTATAAGGCGAACTTAGAAATAAGAATCGACCAAGAATACCGCCCTGAGACCATTTGTGAGTTTGTGACGTATAGGTGACCATTTCAGACCGTTATACTGATGTATCCAACTATACTAGAGGTCGCCCTGTTGTCAAAATGCGACCATAATTCATATTTAAATTTTTAAGTTTTAACTTTTTTAAGCTTCTTAGATACAATAATAATAAAAAATATGTAAATGTTGTCTAATGTAGGTACCTAATAATTATTCTTCCGTGGTCTAATATGGAATGTGAAAGAAATATTGATAACTGTGTCAAACCAACGACGCCTACCAGGTAGGTAAAAATAAGTAATAACAGTAGGTACTGTTATTACTTATTTTTTAACGAAAAAGTAGTGTGTAACTTTATTTTATTATGAATTTTATGTACTTTTACAATTTAAAAAATTGATTAGCTTTCTCCACACATTTCTCCGTATATACTCTAATTGTGCCAACTTTCTTTCTCCTCCGTTCGCACAATAATTCTCGTAAAACTGTAGGTAGGTACTCAAAGTTTTTCCTTCACGTATATACAATAGGTATACATAACTAGATGTTGTACGCGACTTCGTGCGCGCAAAAGGAGTCCCACGGCAACCGTACATTATGCCGCGATAAAAAGTAGCCTATATTCTTTCCCGTGGTCTAATCTATATCTGTACCAAATTTCATTAAAATGAGTCCAGTAATTTCGGAGCCTATTCAACGCAAACGCACAAACAATCTTTTCCTCTATATTATAATATTAGTATAGATATCAAATCGCAGTGTACCTGTCACCGTAAAATTGTAAAAACCGTTAGATTGTAATATACCTAGTGAAATTGTAAAATGTTGATAGACTTCGGACGCGAATATGCTACCTATAATTTAACACATTATTTTTCGTTAGATTATAAATATATAGTTTTTAATCTTTCGACAGATTTCTACAATCTCGTTAGTTATTTTACAATCTAATGGTTTTTACAATTTGACGGTGACATACCTAAAGGAACTAAGTGAATGTTGAATCACGGCAATGGGATTAAACTGCCGAAGTGTCCAGTCGTCCGATAACCGGATGAATAATAGTAGATTATGCACCAAGGGGATAAAGCAGTGTCTTACGTCACGGGCAGCATATTGGACCCTGAGCGTAACGAGGGACTCTAGAGTTAACTCCCGAGGGTAGCGAGGTAGTTATAACTTAACTCCCGAGTGAAGCGAGGGAGTTATGTAGAGTCCTGAGTGAAGCGAGGGGTTCAAGCTGCCCAAGACGAAGACAGGCTTTATCCCAGAGGTGCATACTCTACTTTTCATACCTACTGCGAGGCAATAAAAACCCAGGACTACATAAATAAAACATTTATTATGTTCAAAGTTAATATTGATATTGGACACATTTGTCCAGTTAAGAAGGGACAGAGTAATATTTTTATTAGGAACGTTTATGAAAGTTGTGGTGGAGTTTATTTGAGCAGTAGGTAGGTACTTAAAGAAAACATTCCTTTTGTTTTGAATTTTTTCAATCCCGTTTTTATTTTGTTATAGGTGGCCAGTTCGATTTTCGAATAAACTCTCAGCAATACCATATTATTATTAAAAAACTCTATGATAGATGCATATCTATTAGGAGTTTTCATAGGAATTTTAACGTTCCAAATTCAAATCACTTTAATCCCTTGGGAGTTTCATACAACATTATCTCCCTTGGGAGTCAATGGCTTGCTTTACGTTGAGATTACGTGATATATAATCGGACATTGTCGAGCAGGTGGTATGAAAAATATCTTAATCGTCCGCTTGCGGTCTGCCAAGTCGATCAAAAAACAAGCGCGGGAGAATTCTCCCAATCAATCTTTTGCGGTGAGTTTATTGCGGTTTTTTCGGTCAAATCATGGTTGTTTTAACCATGATTTGATCCATTAAAACTTTTAAACACTGAAATTAATCAGTGTACATACATATATTACCCAAATAGTCAAACGGTCTATTCTAACCCAGGATCTCGTCACCTCAGAAGTACCCATAAAATATAATTGTTTTCACTCATGGAGGCGTTTACGAATAGTTATTTGATAAGTTCACGAGTATAGAGAGCAAAGATATTAGAAACTAGCTGTTACCCGCAGCTCCGCCCGCGAAAATAAAGTCTCCAAAGTAACAATGTACTTTTTCTGGCTAAAAGGTAGCCTGTGTTTCAATCCAGAGCCTGAATTACTAACACACCAAATTTCATCGACAGTATCGACAGTAGTTTTTTGCGTGAGAGAGTAACAAACATCCCACCATCCATCCTCACAAACTTTCACATTTATAATAGTAGAACATCCTACTACCTACTTTATAATAGTATAAATGTGAAATTTTGAGAGGATGGCTAAAAAGTGAAGTGTAATAAAAACAGAGTGACCAAATAAAATAAACCTTTACTGCCACGCAGGTTTATTTTATTCTATGCACAACTAGCTGGCTCCGCCCGCGTAAATACAGTATCCCTCGGGAACACTGTACTTTTTCGGGATAAAAAGTAGCCCATGTTTTAATCCAGGGCCCAAACTATTACCATACCGAATTTCATCAAAATCCGTTCAGTAGTTTTTGCAAGTAGTAGAGAAAGATCAACAAACATACATCCATCCATTCATCCATACATCCTCACAAACTTTCACATTTATAATAATACTAGCTGCGAAACCCGGTGTTGCACGGGTTAAACCGTTACACCGTATGTTTAATGGTGTAAAAAATACATGAAGATACATTTTTGATGTAGATATTATAGATTCCTATCGTAGATATTAAGACTTATTCGACCATTAAACTTACGGTACGTTAGTAATATATATTCTTTGCTTACGGTGGATATAGAGTACATCTTATAGACTAATAATTAGCAAATCGAATCGAAAGAATTTAGTAAATATAAAATTTTTCATTTTATTTATATAATTGTCTATACATCATATCATTCATACACAGATTACATAAAACGTTATACACTAATACTATTACATATTTACATTTGTTATTTTAGTTTTATTTTTTGTTTTAAATTTATCTTTATAATATTTGCTTGTACACTACATTTATGGTTCTGTTGTTTGGACTGTAAATAAACAAATGTTGAGGTGATCCAACTCGTGAGCATGCGACATATAGTTGGCCATGTGCAAAGCATGGTTCCTTCAAGTCAACGCCACAGTAAAATGTTTGACCTTGTGCTTTATTCACTGTCATACTGTAAGCCAACTTTACCGGGAATTGTAATCGTTTAAAAGTAAAGGGCAATCCATTTGATATCAAAGGTATCCGTGGCATAAATACTGTCTGTCCTTTCTCTTTACCAGTCATTATACTGGCTTCGATAATGTTATTGTGTAATTGTTTGATACAAAGTCTCGTACCATTACACAGTTTCGGCAAGTTCAGATTTCGTAGTAAAATAACTGGTGAACCAATTTTTAATTTAAGGCAGTGTAATGGCATTCCTGGAACATTTAATGAATTCAAAAATTCAGTAGGAAAATTAACGCTTTCTACCTCATCAGTCATTGTATCGATTGACGTGTAAATTTTCTCTTCTCCCGGAATCATTCCCTGGATGATGTTGTTGATGTCGTTGACAATGTCGTTCTTTGTGGCTAGAATAATTCGTTCACGTAACCATTCTGAATGAGTATAATTTTCAGCAATATTTGGATATACTTCATTTATTAGTTTTTCAGGTATTTCAACGACATTACATAACTCCTTAGTTAATACTATTTGACCAGTATTTTCGTCTACTGGATAGTTGCCTTCTCCTATTTGCAATAGTTTTTCAGAGAATTCCTGTGCCTTTTTATCTCCTGACATTTGCGCTCTCATGTTTGTTGTTAACTTAATAATTTTCACGTGGTCCCATATGAACGATTTCTTTAAGCAAGCATTAATTTCATCAGCCGGCGTCGATTTGGGAATAACAGGCAGAGTTTGACGAAAATCGCCTGACAGTATTAACAGCACACCTTCCATTATATTATTATATTATTATTGTTGCATAAATCTTGAAGTGTTGTATTGAGCGCTTCTATAGATTTTTTATGGGCCATTGTACTTTCGTCCCATACAGTGGCTTTGCACTGTTTCAATAATCGTCCACGCGCTGATGATTTTGAGATGTCACATACCGGAAATTCACAGTCAGCTACATTTAATGGTAATTTTAAACCAGAATGTGCTGTTCGTCCACCATCCATAAGAGTAGCCGCTATCCCCGATGACGCCAGGGCGAGAACGATATCTTTATTTGCACGGATTTCAGCTAGAATTAAATTGATTAGAAATGTTTTTCCGGTGCCACCAGGTGCATCTATAAATATTATGCCACCTTGCTGTTTTCTATAATAGTCCATTATTATATCATATGCTTGTTTTTGACTCTGAATTAATAGGGATTTGTTGTGTTGGATGTAATGTTTCAATTCTTCTATATTATAATTTGTTTCTCTTAAAAATTCACTATTCATAGCATCTAAATGACTTCGTTGAGGAGATTGAACACCTAGTTGTTCTAATGTTTGGTTAGATATTGCTAAACATTTGTCTTCTATCAATATCAAAGCTTTGTTAAAAATTTCTTCATTAAAAGTTATTTGTAAGTCCGGATTTTGTCGTCGTAGTTCAGCCAAAATGTCATCGCTCATATATTCTCGATATTTTAGCCATAGTCGATTTGGATAAGAAGGGTTACATGTAGTTATTATAATTGCAAATAGCTCACGAATTTGAGTCGCTGTTGCTGTTTGGGCTGCTTCGTTCATAGCTAACTCCCAATGATTATCGTTTTCTAATAGACCTAGTCTTTGACATGCCTCACGATATGTTTCACAAATGAAACCATTGACACTTCTGGGGTCTTCAAAACACGTTGGGCCACGAATATTGTGTAGTAATAAACGCAGATAAAAACATTCTGCGTTTTTTGGGTGCACTGTATAGACTCGTCCTATTGCGTTACTTTTAAATATTCCATCATGTCCCTCTACTGGTATTCCACGTTTTCGAGGATTAAATTCTTTACTTGTTGCATTCCACGTATAATAATATGGTACCTCTGAATAAAATAAAGTCTTAGCAAATGAATCTTTCTGGCATAATTCAAAAAATGCTGTTAAAGTTGTTCTTGCTGGTGGTTCTGTCGCAACTTTCTGTGCTGTTTCTGTAGTAAAAAACACACGTTGTCCATTTTCTAAGTGCACGGATAAATGGAGAACTGGCGGATCTCGGAGAATTTTAGCTGTAAACCCACCTTGTTCTGGTGATCGACGCCTGTATTTCGGATATCCATCTTCACCCGTAATTGTTTCATTCAAAAATGGCTTTGGATAACGTTTTGTACATGTTCCATACATACACGGAGAACTTTTATTTAGTACACCACACGGGCCATGAATCATATTTCTCACGATTGTATTATACAGGTCAGGATCTTCGTCCGGGTTTGGAAATTCAGCCTTGATAATATTATCTATTTGATCCGGATGTATTTTATTTTGAAGCCAAATTAAGTTGTGAGAATGTGGCAGTCCTCGTTTCTGCCATTCGATTGAATACATCCAGCAGATAACGGCACCAAATATTTGATTTTTTACGATGGCATCAATAAACTTAATTTGTTTTTGGCGAAAAACTCGGGCAACAATATCATGTCGATCGCTGGCCGTTTGCTTATATTGTAATTCATCTTTGATTTCCACCCATGAAGAATTACATGTAAATGTTATGAATAAATCTGGTCGGCCGTGTTTTCTGACATAAGTTATCGCATCTTGGGCATATTCATGCATGTAACGTGGACTTCCAGTAAACGTAGAAGGCAAGATGACCAATTTTCCCATGTTATCAACGGTTCCATCATTTATCATAGCATCTCTCAAATGAATTCATCAGAACGCAACTTTCGTTGATTGTGGCGAATAAATTGTAATCTTTCTGTCTCTATTTTAGCATACATATCCACGATAAACAGCTGAAATAACTGACGACAATTTAAAATATGGTTATATTCATTATTTCTGGTCATAATTCGATAAGCATAAAATTGCATAGCTGACACTTTTTTATTAGTTTCTACACCTGTAGCCGGATTGATCTGTTGAATGTTAAAGTGATAACCATCTTCACCTTGCCAAAAAATTAACGGGTATTGTAGTGCATCATAACTGCGATGTGTTTCAGCAATACGTTGCAATTGATTACTTCTACGTTGAATAATAATATCACGATGGCTACATTCGTTATCAACAATTGCTACAGCAACTTCTTCCGTTTGAGGAGCATTAAACCTTCGTTCATGTTGACCGGCTGGTCTTTTATCCGCTCGAATGACGATCTTGTAATTGTCTGCAACCATTTTATATAATGAAGTTTTAAATACATTGATTAGTTGATTATTATCGTGAAATAGACACTGTAATTTTTGAATGATGTCACATTGTAGCCCCTGAATATGAGAACAACGTTGATCTATTTCAAGCTCTTCGTTACCAATAAAATATACTTGAAGAAACTTTGGAGTTCCATCTGACATCGGCATCAGAGATCCTATCCGATGGTAAATTTGGCCTTGAACCTTGAAAACTGAACTGAAATTTTCTTCCTGACATATTAAAGTTGCTCCAAATGAAGTCATTTGAAAACAACAGTTATATCGTCGTATATTTTGTAGAAAATGAATGGAATCTGGTGTTTCTCCTTTCATATATGCGAGTAATTCTGGTGGCGGTGTAGTCAATGGTGGTAAATTTACTTTACCACTTGAGCAACACATACCGGGAGTTTCTCCTGGAAATTTGCGTGCATTACAATACTTGCATATCGTATCCATTTTTCCAATAATTATATTCGGATGTTCACTATATTGCTTTTTCCAATCATAATGGAACGCCTGAAGTTCTAAGCTCTGTCGTAATCGATTTCGAATTGCTTGTACTCGGGACTGGGTTTCTTCGTTAGTGCGAACTCTTATTTCGGCGGTTTGATTTTCTAAAAAAATTAATTAATATTATGTTTATCGCAGTTTTTCCGCTAAATAATACCCACAACCTGCAAGCAAATGTGTGAGTGCACGCATAAGCATGCGTAACGCACCTCCCTCCTCCCACACTGCTTATGTGTGCACTCAGATGCAAGATCGTGCAAACACCACCACCACACAAGCAACAATGTCGGCAAGATCGTGCAAAGCCCCACACCACCATGCAGGTTGCAAAACTCGACGCGCGTTTCGCCCCGAACCCGGAGCATCCTCAGGAAGTGGACCTGCGAACAAAGTTCGTTAGTCAACAAACAAGGTTTGATTTTCTCTGAGTTTCTTTATACGTTCACGATTATTCGAAAGTCGTTTTTCCGTTTGTTCTTCTGTTTCATTTTGACGTGCTTCTTTCATTTTTTTTTGCTCTCACTTGAGGTTTTGTAAATACTTTTTTACGCTTTGGCATTGTGTATATGTAATGTAATAAAATTACACAAAGTCGATCTCTCGCTTATAACGATGATAACACTAACAAACTCACTAAATTTTGGTATATAAATAATCGAACATGAAAATTTCTAGATTTGGAACACTCTAGAACCATCCAAAAGTTTTTTCTGTTTTATTTGTCAAAATCACGTGAATCGTTTTAAGTACTGGTCACTTTTAATTCTCACTGATCTTCACTGACTACAGACACGATTGAACCAACGAAAAGCTACTGATTTCGGGTTTATATACCGTCAGATATTGAAATTTCTAGATTTGGAACACTCTAGAACCGTCCAAAAGTTTGTTTTGTTTTATTTGTCAAAATCACGTAAATCGTTTTAAGTACTGGTCACTTTTAATTCCAACTGATCTTCACTCGACTGCAGACACGATTAAACTAACGAAAAGCTACTGATTTCGGGTTTATATACTGTCAGATATAGAAATTTCTAGATTTGGAAGACTCTAGAACCTTCCAAAAGTTTATTCTATTTTTAGAACTTTCTGAAACGTTCCAGAATGATAATAACCGATATTATTAAAGAAATTTTCAGAACTTTCCTAAAGTTCTAATGAGTTAGAAAAGGACAGATTATTAATTTCAGTACTTTCTAAATCATTCTAGAAAATATTAGAACTTTCCGGAACATTCTATATCAACTACATTCAGTTTTATACATTTTGGAACGTTCTAGATCATTCTAGAAAATATTAGAACTTTCCAGAACATTCTATATCAACTACATTCAGTTTTATACATTTTGGAACGTTCTAGATCATTCTAGAAAATATTAGAACTTTCCAGAACATTCTATCCATCTATACATCCATCCATCCATACATCCTCACAAACATTCACATTTATAATATTAGTACGATAGTAGGATAGGGCGATTTTATAGTAAAGTGTATTATTGAAAAGCACATTAATTATTGCGATTGTCTAAATAAATATTGGAGTTCAACGTAATAAGCCGTCGGTTTGTCCGGCCATGTCCGGCCAGTCAGCACTACAGTACGGTAACAGTAATACAGTGTAACCACTGATTTTAATTACAACTACCCGCAGACCGACTTTCGTTATTTCATTTGAGTTTTTGTTTTATTTTGTGTTAAATTCGTTGGTTTTGTGATGTAAAATGTTTAATTTTATTGCGTAAAAGTTGACAGCTTTTTATTCTTTTTAATTAAGGGATTTAAATGCACATAGTGGCTATGGGATTGACCCATCGTGCATGAAAAATATAAACTATACTAACTATACTTACTTACTTGGACATAAGCTTGGACAAATAAAAGTTTCGGAACTGGAGACGCACTTGAAAAAGAAGATGAACTATACTTAATATAGGTGCTTTTATCATCTTTTATAAACAAGAAATCGATCTATTTCCTATTTATAAAAGTATATAAGACTTTCAGAGACATTAATTGGAAATATTTTAAGGGAATTTAGTACCTCGTTTCTTTTGTCAGTATATCGGACACATTCCACCAAGATATGTTGCACATCTTCTGGTTTTCCGTACGTTTCACAATTGGGTTTTACGTATTAGATATGCAAACTTATTGAACGGAATGTGTCCTGATGTCCTGAACGAAGTCGATGTGCAGCAAAAATCTGAACCTCAGTTCTCGTATATAAAGTAGACTTAATTTTACTTTGTTTGGATTGAAAGTGTAACGACATGTTACAATGAACGGATTTTATGATGTTTCGACCAATCATAGCGGGTTTCACGTTGGTTTAACGTTCATAAAAACACGTTTGAGAGTGTAAGCGTATCGGGACGTGATACTTTTATACCAAATACTTTTGTGCTGAGTTCTTTCGTTCAAATATTCCTTCCATAGTGTATAGTTTACTTTTTTATGTTTGATAAAAATTTCGGAATAACTAAAAATCACATTCTGAATTTGTTCTAAATTAATAGCGTCTTTGGCTAATTGGTCAGCCACCTCATTACCCCGTAAACCAACATGAGAAGTCACCCACTGTAAAACTATGTAAAAGCTGACAGTTAGCTTTAGTTTTGCGAATTGAAATTATTAGATAATGGGTATTTTTCACTTACCGACCCGGCCCGGTATCAGCAAATACCCGGCTGCCGAGCAAAAAAGTATAAATAGAAATATACATTTTTGCTCGCTCTTCTTTAGTCTTGGACCACATTATCCGGAAAAAACAACGGTGAAATAGATCTCCGCTAATACAATAGAGTTGAAAATCACGACACACGACAACACATAGCAGAAATTTTAAAACTCGACGCTTTTATGTTCAATTTTAAGGTCTACTGTATTAGCACATAATATATTATATATTATATATTCATGACGCTGATTTTTTTCCGGCCGGAAGCGAAGTCTCATGATGTATTCCGAGCCATTAAGGCATAATACTCAAGGAACCCTCATAGTTTAACTCTGTCCGTCCATCTGTCTGTCTGTCCGACATACAGTCAGTGTACTCTGTCTATCAATCTGTTCACTCTTTTAGCTTCTGTAATTTTGGATATAGACGGAGGAAATGTTGTACAGTCATATTATAATAATATTTTAGCGTTATTTCACGCTGGTTTTTGAATCCGGCCGGCCTATTCGTACGGAAGCATTAATCTCCCATGTGACTAAAATGATGATGATGAGCGCTTTATAATACATACTCGATACACAAGTAGTAAGCACTCAACGATCATTTGAAATGGCTCACGAGCACTTCGAAACTTTCCGGCCACAGTTTGTATGTTGTACAAGATATTTAATTAAATACATTATTTCGAACGCAAATGTAACTTTGGGGATTACGCTTCGGTTTGTTTGTACTTAGGAGAATACTAAATGATAATGTATTGCTTCGCTGTTTTAAGTTTTAAGTGTAGTTCAGTTTACGCCTCTCGTCCTGCTTCTAAAGAATGGCTGTTTTCTGGCGGCCTGGCACCAAGTCTAGCCGGCGAACACTGAACGTACCAGGTGGGAGTCATCGGCAGGCTGGTAACTGAATAACTATCAATAAAAAATCTGACCAGTAGTTTAGGCGCTATGATGGAACAAACAAACATACATACATACACACAAATAGACTACCAAAATCACTGCCCTTCATTTTGGCTTTGCCATAGTCGGATAAAAAGCACACCGTAATGTGTGAACATAAATATGTATACATCGTCGTCGTTTCAGCCTGGTGACGTCCACTGCAGGACATAGGCCTCCCGCATCAGTGCGACCGGTCGCTCGCGGCCTGTATCCACCGACTCCCTGCGACTTTTCTCAGAACCTCAATTCTTGTATTTAAAGTAGACAATTTAAAGAGTCAATTTTACTTTGTTTGGATTGAAAGTGTAGCGACATGTTACCGTGAACGGATTTTATGACGTTTCGACCAATCAGAGCGCGTTTCACGTTGGTTTAACTTTCATAAAAACACCGTTTGGGAGTATAAGCGTATCGGGACTTGATTGTAATTGTATTAATGCAGGTTTTATTTAGCAGAATTGCCCCTCGGTCATCTGTCCACCTGGTGGAAGGCCGTCCTACGCTTCGACGTCCAGTATTAACATAAATAACATAAATATTGTGTTCATACATTTTTGCTCCCCGGCCCCTACAGCCGGGTGGTTCCCAAGTAACATTTTGGTAATAAGAATAAGCGCTAAATGAGCTACTTAAGAGAAACTTAAAAACCTAAGGTTCTATAAAAGGTTTAACAACTAGTTGTATAGCGCGCTATAACTATCTTATAACCCTGGATTGGGCTCACAATTTTATAGCTTAAAGTGACGTAATAGTTGTAGAAAAGTGATAAAAAGGTGGGAATAAAGAGTTACAATAGTGCTATTGAAGTAGTATTCACCATTTTAGGTGAATTACTATACACAGGTTATGCACCCTTTAGTAATAAATAATTTATAAAATTCACTCAATTAACTTTTTTAACAACATATGAGTGCTCCTACGATACTATTTATAGCTCGATTGTATATTGTGCATAATAAGTAGTAATAAACATCACCCAAAAAAAATATAATAGCAGTGCGCATATTCATGGCCGACAATCATGGCCGACATCAATTAATAATTTTATACATTATCGGTTTCATAATTATGAATTCTCACTGCGGTGATAAGTATTCTGCGATAGTTTAATATACTAGTTTTCATCTCAATTTTGAAGCGCCTCAAAAATAAACAACATTTCATATTATTAGGTAAAATAAATCACTGCCACGGCATTTATTTTTATTTTAGTTGTGGTTGTAAATAACAATTCTCAGTACGTCTATGAAAACAGTAAATAATGTAAATCAATAAGTCGGAAAATAATATTTTGACCTTATATTTACTTTTAAAATTTTATAGGTTATGTTTATTTAATGGCGTTAATTCTACATTACCTAAGATTTCTGATAACTCTTTTATTCCTAACGCAGTGTTAAAAAAATTATAGCTGGCTTTTAATGCCACTTGGAGTTTTATAATGTGGGAGTCAATCCTATTGTACAACCTGTAATGATTTAAAGGTGGTTTCTGACGCTTGCAGCATCTAGCTCTATAATCCCTATAGTTATCACTTCTTTAACTTCTATAGCTCTATAATATCTATAGTTATCAATACTATAACTTTCTTTAGCTCTAAGGGCTCCATAGAACTCGTTAGGTGGTACAAGGTATATTAATAACTCCATATAAGAACTTTAACCTTTGTAAGTATTAGCAGACACCTTACAATTGGTTCTAGTGTTTTACGTTTCCTAAAGATTTAAGAGTAAGTTATACAAAAGTTCTGACAAACTCCAAGCTAGCACCTTAAGTTATATATTTTTCCTTTATTTCTATTATGCCTCTTGCAACTTTAATTATTTATTCCTAACGCCACAGTAGAGTCTAAAGCTATTGTCGGAGCTCTTATATGTCGTTTATAATACTTTAAGTATCAAAATAGGTTTCCCTTAGCGCCAAAATGTTAGTTGGGTTGTCAGTGCCGGATCGGTGCCGGGCCGGTAAGTGGAAAAGCAACCGTTAGATACTCGTATATCGTGAATAATAATAATAATAATATCTTTGGACGCTTTCACGCCACAATCTGGTCCCGTGGTAAGTTCTCGAAGAACTTGTGTTACAGGTACCAGACAACGGAAATATATTTACTTTTAAACTATACCTACTTATATTCAAGTATTTTATTATATAATGCACGTAATATTTAATACACATCTATGACTCAGGGACACAGAAAAGTTTTTTGTTCCCTGGCGGGATTCGAACCCGCGACCCCCGGTTTGAGTGCCAACGCACTAACCACTGAGCCACAGAGTCCGTCACGTCGTGTGAATAATTGACCTTGACGTGGGAGAGATAGAGAATAGGTTGGCCCTTCCGAATAGAGTAAAGCACTTGCAACTCCTCTAGTAGACTAGGTAATTTCTAGGCCTAGAAAAGCATAATATGGCATATTATACCTATGTAAAAATTAATGACGTGGAGATTGAGTCCTGGGAAAGGACATAGGGTAGTTTCTATCACGGCAAAACGTACGGTTCCTGAGCTACATACGAATTTCTGCATAAACAAAGCTACGGGCAACGTTTAGTTACCTATAAAGTTTAAAATTAATTAACTTGTAATTTGGTAAATTTTTCGATATTTTGAAAATTAATTTAATTAAGGTCCCCTTGTGATGAAAGTTATTAATGATTCGTGAAAAAATCAATGGGGTCTGATTCACTTAAAAATGCATTAGGTAGTGAAATACACGAGCTTATGACCTGCAGGCTTAGCATGCGCACAGTGCAAACACCGTAAAATAGAAAATTATATGACAGATTGAAGAAACGTTAATACCTCTCGGAGCAAATAGTTCTTATTATAAGGCAGCAAGGTCGATGTATCGTCGTTATGAGAAAGAACCTTTCGTTTCTTCCCTAGCATGAGCTCACAAAATGGCCTCTTTTGACAGCTAAAGTAGAAATATTTTCTTAATATAATGTCAAAAAGTCTTACAATAATGTCAACCACTCCACGTCCTAGATAAATACTTTCTTTACGTTGAGTTATGTACTTGAACAGCCATTTTAAAAATATTGCTATTTAGAAATGTTGACTTTTATATTGACGACCTTGTTATCATTGATTAAGAATTATTTTGCAACGAACTGTTTTGGATCGAATATTTTTTCTTTAAAATTATTTCTATGGATCGCCATGCTAAGCCTGCTGCTATATTATTGCTGGAGTAGCCATACACCATAGTGCCAATCGTGTATGACTACCATCAGTTAGAAGATAGAACTAAAACCAAAAATGTATTTAACTTTCAGTTTACTTTCAATGAATTAATTATAAACGAATCGTCTTTATATCATAAATTAAATTGATAAATTGATTTTGGAGTTTGGACCTATCAAAACGCGTTAAACGTTGTTTGACGTTGGATTGAATACCATTTTGCTGTTTAACATATCGATGCTGCATCGGGACTGTATTATTCTAACTTTTTCTTAAATATTTCAACCAAATTATAACGTAATCATCTATATAAATTTATGAAATTATAATTTATACATTCTACTCGCGACTTCGTGCGCGTAAAAGAAAAATTCGGAAAACGTATATTATTCTGCCTTCCCCGTGGTCAACTTTCTTCAAAATCGGTCCATTAGCTTTGGGGCTTATTCAATACAAACAAAGTAACAATCAAATCTTTCCACTATAATACTAGTATAGAAAACCATTAAACAATAAGCATAACAATATCACTCTAAACGCAGCGGTTGGATCTGCGACGATCGCCCGTGTGTTTTCATTCTGGTTTTACCAATCACTCAGCCGTCAGTGTGGGCTCATATTAATGACCCAGTAATTAGTCAGGGATCAGGTGTTGTTGGAACACGTAGTGTGTGTTGTTCAAAACACCGAACGGTTTTCGTAATACTTTACGAAACCGCTTTAATAAAAATAGAGTAACATCAAGCTTATGCTTATTTCGAGTATTTCTATTGTGGTTCTCCTTTTTCTTTCTGAATAAGTTTCCATTTTTTTACATAATTTAATACATTTGATAGAACGTAGGTAGAAGCTACATTTAAGATTCCAGGACCTCTAGTCAAAATGCATTCGTATATTTTCGACGGCGAAGTTCGATAACAAAATGTATAGGATTTGACGTATGGAATGTGACATAACGATGACTTATGTCAAATCCCATACATGTTGATTTCAAAGTTCGCCGTCGAAATTATACGAATGCATCTTGACTAGAGGACCAGCAGTGTTATTCTCTAAGAACATTTTCATATATCTCGACAGCTGAATCCGCGGTGAGTGTCAAATATCATATACGAATTTGAAACTCACTGCGGATTCAGCTGTCGAGATTTGAAAATGTTCTTAGAGAATAGACAGGCTGGTTCCTTAACTTTTCTCCTAAAGTACTTAGTATCTCTCTATCCGAATTCATTTAGTAAATTCAAGCCTCGTAAGCTCCACTTAGGAATTCCCCCTCCGACAATCGACTCCTCATTAACCGACTTCAAAAAAAGTAGGTTTTCAGTTTGACCTGTATGTTTGTATGTACTATGTATGTCTTTTAATCACACTGACTCGACTTCAAGATAGTATTGTCCATCTAGTGAAACAAATTTTGTTATTTTTTATTTATTTATATTGTTGAAAATTTTGTTAATTCATATTCAGAGGGTACCTACTACCTAGGTACCTAAGTACGTGTAACTCATCTTTTTATTTTTGCCAAAGGTAAGAAAATATATGCGGGTAAAATAAAGAGTTGTTTTTCTCTTCCGAATTTGGTGAAACACTATAAATCTTAATTTTGTCGGATCATAATAATTTGCGATACATACATAAATGGCGTCGTCGGAATAAATCTCATTTCATACTTTTATTATAATGAAAGTCGTTATTTTATAAATTTCATCGCTCAAAATTCTCTGAAGCAATATTATAATGTATAATTTTCATAACATTAAATCGAAAATCAAACGAGATTCTTAAAAATATGAAATTAATATTTTATTAATTAGTTTTTTTGGGATTTTAATTTTTATATGTTTGAAGATTTAATTACCGAATCAAAATGTGTATTGTGGATGTATATAGCATAGTAAATTATAAAGATACCTACCTAGCACCTAATAATTATAAATTGAAATAAAACGATGAATTTTGCTACATCTATACTAATACTAATCTACACCTATATAATATATAATACGAGTATTATAATAAACAGGAAAAGTTTGTTTATTTGTTTGCTTGTTTGAATTTAATAGGCTCCGAAACTACTGGATCGACTTTGATGAAATTTGGAACAAATGTAGATTAGACCACGATAAACTACTAGGCTACTTTTGATCGCGGAAAAATGGAATTACGGTTTCTGCAAAATGACTTTTGCGCCAACATTTAGAATTAAATAAACAGGAAAGATTTGTTTTTTGACTTCCCGCAAAGAAATCTAAGATTTTCAAAAATCATGAAGTTATTGGTTTTACCCCGTTTTGCAAAAATCGAATTATCATCAGATCTCGACGTTCTGAGGTGACAGGAAGTTTCCCTGACTACCCCCGCCAGGGTATCAATATGTCTGTATGTGTGTGTGTGTGTGTGTACTGAACGTAGGCCTCCCTCAATGAGCGCCAACCATCCCGATCTTGGACAGCCCTCATCCATCCGCTGCCAGCCACCTTCTTCAAATCGTCGGTCCATCGTGCCGCAGGACGTCCTACACTACATTTGCCTAAGCGTGGTCTCCACTCTAAAACTTGTCTGCTCCATCGATTGTCTGTCCGTCTGCAGACATGGCCGGCCCACTTCCACTTCAGCGTGCTAATTCGTTGAGCAATGTCAGTGACTTTAGTTCTCTGGCGAATAACGTCGTTACGTATTTTATCCACCAGAGATACCGTTAACATTGCTCTTTCCATCGCACTTTAGATGGTTTCGCATTAAATGGTTTGACCGATTTTATTGCGGCTGGCGCCATTCGAAAGGGCTTGGCCAAACTTAGATTTTGAATACAATTTGGACCAATTTGGATCTAGACACGGGGTAGCGTGTCAAGTCAAGTTCAAGTTAGATAGATTTCAAGAAATATTTTTAAAGAAATATTTAAAAAAAAAAAAACTGAAAAAAATGTAGTGGTTTTTTTAAATAACTTTATTGATCAACTCCAAAAACTAATCATCTTTTAACCTTCCAAAACGACGTCGATCGTCGCTAATCCGGTTAAAATTGGTTGATTGGTTGGAGAGATATATCGTAAAGAAAAGAAAACCGAAAAAAGTGTTTTTTTCGAAATTACTCCGAAATTTTTCATCTAAATTTTTTTTGCTGTCAATTATTTCAAATGAAATGCAAAACTGCGTCGATTTCCTTCGTGTTTGTTTTGTTTCGTGAAAATCCGTTGATTCATTCCAAAGTTATGACGGTTTGAAATTTCAAAAAATAGTGTTTTACTAAACTAAAAAAGTCTGATGAAAAAAAATTATCAGTGAACATTTTTAGTAGCACTTTTATTTTTGAGCTCGATAAGCTCAAAAATGATGCATTAGATAAAATTTTAGCGGGATATTGCACGGATAGCCTGTATGTCAACTGTTTTCCTAATTTTTTTTTTGTATTTTTGTTTGTTTCCATCGATAAGGCTCAAAAACTACAGGACTGATTTTGGTGAAATTTGGCATAGATATAGAGTAAACTACGGGATGGGACATATTCTACTTTTTATCGCGGCAAAACGCATGGTTCCCGCTGGATTTCGTTTTGCGCGTATGAAGTCGCGGGCATCTATTTAATCCGCAGTTTCTTCAACCTATTATTAAGAATCACAATTTTTCAAGCACTAAATTGCCTTCCTAATATTAGAGTCAATTCTCCAAAGTATCCAAAAATTGTCCATTAGGTATAATTTAATTTTATTATTATCCAATATAATATTCTCTTTATGATATTATGAGATTCTAAGTGTCAATTTATATGTGAACACCTCGCAAAGGTAAGTAAAAAGCAATTTATATTGAACAAGTGATAAATAAACATGACATGTACACTTTTTACTGGAATATGCTAATACTCCTTTGATAATTCGGCCCACAGAGAGCCCTAATTTTAATCCTAATAGCGATCGGCAATTCAAATTCACTTCAGATATTGAAATCTCGCGATGAATGATTATCGCGGAATTCAGATTCGTTATGAGTTTGCATTTATTATGAATTGTAAGAGATCTATTTTCGGTTATTGAAATTCCCATGATAAAGAGTCGATGTAAGCCATTACTTTGAATAGAAAAAGTGGTAACGTTAAGTTACGAGACGTTACTTAAGTTACCGGAATTTACGCGATTATGGAACATGTTTAGAAGTAGACTGGACAGAGAAGAAGAGAGTGTGAGTGAGGTTACCTGAGGACCAAAGGGGAGTGGGGGATTTTGAGAGCCATGAAAACAAGTGCTCAACACGTTGAAGAGAAGTTGCAAGTGTAAGCTAGCACCCACAAAAGTTGTTTTGTGGTGAGTGGTCGCGACAGAAAAAACTGCACTGTAAATAGAACTCTGCACCAATACATTAGAGCTGAAAATCGAAGAGTCTATTGTTAAATGTCAGATTTCTACACGATTTTCAGCTCTATTGTATTAGCGCACAGTTCTGTTTGCAGCGCAGTTTTTATCTGTTGTGACCATAAAAAAACGCTCGTGGGAATGTAGCCTAAGTCCATGGACGGCGGTAGTCGCTTACCATCCAGGCGACCCGACAAAAAAAATATTGAAAATGATGATGATGATGATGCACGTGCACTACTTTACCGATGCATGACACTCAATCACTGCGATATGGTGGTCAGTAGGTACATCTACAGGCAGTTTCAATTGTCAATGTAATAGACGGCCATCGCTTCCGCCGACTACAGGGTGATCTTGTTTGTAACTCTCCGACTAATGTTAAGAAAGATATAGTGCGCCTGGTAGTAGCTACAGGCTGATCTTGTTTGTAACTCTCCGACTAATGTTAAGTAAGATAATATTGGTACGCCTGGTAGTAGCTACAGGCTGATCTTGTTTGTAACTCTCCGAAAATATCATTATCACAATCAACGACTAATGAACCCATTGCTGAGGAGGCTTAAAGAGTAGTTCATAAAGTATGCCAGCATACTGTGGATCTGAAAATATATGAAAGGTAAAGTAAATAAACTTTATATTATTTAATAAGCTGAAGGAGATTAGTTAAATTTATTACTCATGAAATAATAATAGGTTTACATTTATTTAAAAATTATTAAAGTAAATTGTTATCTAAACTATATATCTGTAAATAAAATAAAGTATTCAATAGCTTTAATGTAAATATTTCAAACCGTTCTTAAGTCCAATGTAGTTTCAAACAAATTTTGATTAAATTACCAAGTTTTCACAAACTTTAGCTATTCATTTTGTAAGTTTTGCTACTAGTCTGATTTAAAAATTAGTAATTAACTACAACAACTATAAATTTAAGATATTTATAAATTTTTAGGGACAATACTTTTTTTACTAGCGATTTTATCGTTGCTAAGCAGTTTTTGCATCAGTCTGTACAACTTGTGGTAAGTTTGCCGCTTCGCTGAACCGAAGAATTACTGTTACGCTACTGTCATCTTATGTTCCATGCTACATCACGCATTTTTCGATATATTCTTACACACAGGAAATACTTTTTCCGTTTTTCTCGTTGTAGTTTTAACATGTAGTTGTAGTTATTCCATGTCTTATTGAGAATATTCTAAATCACATAGTTATAATGAGCATTGGCATAATTTCATGAAACATTGTTTTTCATGTGGTGGATACAGTATTTGTTGTGAAATTTTGTTTAAAATAATAATTTAACTTGTTCGTGTTTTTGTTTGTAGTATTTGTTTAAATATAAAGATACCTACCCAATCACATACAATGGATAATGTTCACTATTTTTAAATGTAAGCTTTCTGTATTCGCCATGAAAAAAAAATACTCATGTAAAATTATTTCTGTACGTCTATTAGTTTCCAAGATATTAAGTATATTTTAATAAATAAAAACTGATAAAATTTGGAATAGTTATAGATAGCGTATGGATTTTATTTTTGGCATTATAAAATATTAATAATTGAAAGTTTTAGGGCTATATCCCCATACATGGGAAATAGTTTTTTTTTTTTTATATTATCGAATAGTTTTTTTTTCATAAAGGCGGGGTTGATCCTAGATATTTCAATGAAATGTACCACTTTCGAACAAACAATTCCGAGTTATATACGACAGTTAGCGAGATTCAAAATTTTTGGGTCTCGTCATCTCGAATCGAGACCGATTTGTATGTAATAGTTGTGTCGTCGACGCACAAACCGCGAACAGACCAATTTTTGGGGTCTTTGAGCGCGTGTAAATATGACAAAACTACTTAATATTTTAATTTTAAATAAAACAACATTTAGTGCATCTGTATACATACCTAATAACTTTACTGCTACTAAGTTTTAAGTGTTTTTACACGCCTAGTAACATTCTCCATTGGAAAAATTACATTTGTACTAATTTTTTTCCAAAAGATCTTTTTTACTTATGATGGTTACATTCTGTATAAGTAATATAAGTAAAAAATATATTTTATAAACGAGCAATTCTGTAATTTTTGTCATTTTATTCCAACTAAAACGAACTAAAGTGTCTACAGTGGAGTGTTCGGAACAGCTAACATAAATATTTTACAGCGTCCTGAAAGGTTTTTTGCAGGTGAGGAGGGTGGGGGGAGGGGGACTCGGACGGTTTGAATGCTAATGATTTACTCTCGTGGTGAAATTCGTTATGAATCGCTTCCATTTTACGTCAGGCAAAAAGAAAATGAAATAATCAATTTCTATTTTGATTGTTACATTATGGTAGGTCCTACCTACCTAGTTTCAAATTCGGGTAGACACAAAATCATTCGGAGTTTTACAGGTGATGTAGTTGGTTACTTTGAGCTTTAAGCGTGAACAAAACGAAATGTCCAATTTTGTTTGTATTAAAATAGGTTCTATCGACTAAGTTGCCGCTCCACCTGATATAAGATGAAAATCGTATAAATACGGAGTTCAATAGCGTCTGCAGTCGTAGCGGTCACTTCCCTTGTGTTTAAATAATTTAGTGCAAACGAAAATGTTTGGAAACTGGTCGAGCAGGAGCTTTGTCGATATTGTAGATAATAACTAATTAGGTATTAAACACTGAAAACCTTTAGTAAAGTAATAAAATTAATTACTTTGTGCCTTTTTAGATGTCATGGGATACTCATCCCAACTTACCTGTCCGGTAGTTGTGGTATAGTATACGGGTACGCGACCCCGGCTTCCCTAGCTATTACTGTCCTATCCCTTGCCCTCCTGGGCGGTAATATCCTACATTCCTATTTCCCACTCTAACTTACCAATCTTCCTTTCCACACCACCTATCCTTCCCTTTTCCTATTCCTTTCCTCTCTGCAAATCCGTGGGAACGCAATGAATAATTATAAAAATAATTTAATTATCCAAAATGGCGGCGATGTGGTGCGCCACCCATCACGTCTCGTTCTCGCGGAGGCGAAAAGTGGCCCATGGAGAACCGCTTCGCTACGTTGAATGTAAGAGGAGTAATGGATGGTAAGAATGAAAGTGGATGAAGTGAAACAAGTATGTAAGGATCGTAGCAAGTGGAAAGAAGTGGTCTCTGCCTACCCCTACGGGGAAAGAGGCGGTCTCTGCCTACCCCAACGGGAAAGAGGCGTGATTATATGTATATGTATTTAGACCCGCTGGACAACCATTTTCCTTGGTAACCATGGTGATTCAGTCGCAGTAGTTTGTAACTATTCAAAGCTTATACAGCGATTGTTAGCAAGGGGGTAAAACTTTAAAATAGATGCATAGTTTCTGTTTAATTTACAGAAACGTTGATAAGATTGTTATTTTTATATTGTACCTACTATCAGGAAATCTTATTCATATATGCAGGTTAACCGTTGTTTTAATTTGTTCGTATTATAATATATACCAAACTGGTATGCCATTGATAGTTATTGTCAATTGTGACGTCATTATAATGAAAATAAGTTGAGACCACTCTAATTGATGATATTAAGGCCACGTAGACCAAGCGAAATAGGCATTTAACGCTTCCAAGAGTTGCCCGCAATTGCCGCAAAGCGAGCCGCGCGCCTACGTCGCCGGCGTGAACTTACATGAACCCAAAGTGTTACAGTGTAGACGTGTCGGCAGTAGGTCATCTTATTTTATTATTTGTATTGAAAAAGATAATAAAATCCATAGATAACTGTTTTAATGCAACACATAGCACACATAATTTGAATAGATATTATAGGTAGGTACCTACCTAAGTAAAAAATGCTTAAATTATATTCAATTATTTTGACAGTTTCTATGCAGTGTGTTCTGTTACAAGTATAAAAACACGCTGTGTTCGATGTGTGCATGGAGACGAGTACCTATCGTTAGCTCGTGTGGTCACTAAAGTACGTGTCGTTTCGTGAGATAATAATACTGTATCAGGTAGGTGCTGACGATTTGATGGTAACTACTTAGGCAGACACTTGCAAAAAATGTATTCCTACTGCCGAGTCCGCACGTTTGCCACTTGCTGCAAAATCCAAACCTCCACAAACGTTTGACTTTTTGAAAATCCAGATTTCCGAATTTTTTCTCCCAAAAATCCGGATTATCCGGATAATTCAGATTTTTTCATTTTTTTTAAATTTGTTGCATATTTTATAAAACTTTAATGTTTATTTTACTACTATGTTGTAGCAAAACTTACACTCATTAGTAAAAAAAAGAGTTACTTTTTTATAATTTAATTTAACCCTTAACTGTAGTCGTGGGTCCAGTGGACCCATGTTTAATCTTTGAACGCGTGTAAAAAACAAAGCGTGTGCCTCAGCGCCTCCCGCTCCTAGGTACCTTCCGAAAGTACGCCAGAGCGCGTTGAGAGGAACGGACGTGCTTCGCTCGCTACTACAAAGGTGAGTATTGGTGTGCATGTGGGTCCCACGGACCCACCACTATAGTTGCGTAACTTTCTTTTAGTTTTTGTTCATTATTAATTTAATTTATTTTTTATTTATTTGTGATGGCAAACCAAATAAATAGTTCTGCAGATAGAGTTGATATAATAGAGCACTGGTTAAACGAACCAGACAGTGATGAAGATGAAATCGGTAGAAATTCACCGACATCTCGAAATAGTGCTCTCACCTCCACCACTCAGAAAATGACGAGTGATCATCTCAAACTCTGAATTGTCTGAAAGTGAAGACACTTACCAAGATAAAGAAGTGGATATACAGACCAGTTCTACCGGATGTTTTTACGGGAAAACGGTATGCAATTCATGCTTATAACTTGATCATCAGTTTACAATGTCAAAAATTTTTTGGAAGAAGTTTTTTTGTTTTTGTTTTAACTCTTTTTAAAATATTATTTTTTGTACATGAAACGAGTTGCAGTTATTTTTTTATTGCGTTTTTTAATTTTATATGATATTTTATAAGTAAATAACGACTGATTTAAAGAAGTGTCATTGTAGATAAGAATAATAGTTTATATTGTTGATTTTGTTTAACATTAACGTTTGTTAATTTTTAAATGTAAAGTTGAATAAAAATAAAAACTTAAAACGGAAATGCATTTTTATTTTATTTTAAATCAAAAATAGGCGGGTCCCGTGGACCCACGACTATATAAGTGTGACTATTTTGCACCACTACAGTTAAGGGTTAAATAAATTCTGATTTTAAGTTGTAAGTATTAGAATTACAATCTGAATAAATAAAAACATAATGAGATTATATCAAAATTATATACTTAATTATATTTTTTTTTTATTTTTAGAAATATTTTTGATTACGTTTCAAATCCTACAATGTTCAGTTTTATAGTTAGTATTTTATTTTAAATAAGGTATGTATATATTGTTATTTACTAAATGTTCCAGCAGAAAGAATTATAAAAAAGTGGAATAGCCTGTGATCTTTTTAACGCTTTTTTTACATATTCACCACTACCGTTTTCGTAAAGTTCCATTTCTATGTGAAAGTACTAACGTAGGAAAATTAATACAATTTAATAAAACGTAGGAAACTGAAAATCCTTTAAATCGAGATCCGGGGAGTGAAGACAAATCATTTGAAGCATGGGGCTGAACAAATAATTTTGTATGGACGAAATTGGACCACTTTTGAGTTATTGAAAGTAAAAATCACCCACCTGTTTAGGTAATAATTGAACACGTAAATGGTGTTTTTAATTCCCTCGGTAACTAACAGAAGTACAATAAGCAATTCTAAGCACAATTTAAAACCTATAACTGTTGTAAGATCTTTATTTTAACATTTTACTTACAAATAAACAGTAACATCTTACTCTTCATTGCACTTTGAAGTTTCCGCTATAAGATGAAAACTACATTACTTAAAAAAATAACAGTGGTTTACACAAATCGTTGGTGCTATTTTTGACACCTATATCTTATCTTTAAAATATTATCTAAAAATAATTATTTATACGCAAAAACAGGAGCGTTGATTTTCATTTAGTTTTGCTACTGACTTGTTCGGCAAAATTCTCTCTAATCTTAAACCAACCAGTCAGGTATTATCGACTCCAAAACTTCTTCCTGATATCATAGAGATAAAATTTAGGTATTTGGACTTAGATATTCATTATTTAGAAGATAATTAAATATAGTTAAACCACTACATTTCTTTTTAAGCTATCATATTAATTTGGCATTCTATGATTGTAGAAATTAAAATTGCAATAATATGTTTCGACTTTCGTTAGTAAGAATTCAATAAATATAAAAATACAAAGCTTTAATTGGGTTTGGATTTGCTTATTATACTTCTTACTACTTGTGCAATTGAAACTGAAACCATATTCAGTGTTTTTATAAATTGGATCACCTATTAATGAACTGTACTACTACTGAAAAAATATAAAATTGTAAGTATCTTAGAAACAGTCCATACATATACATACATAGCGGCCATAATATTTTAACAGATCTTCATCCCTCGCATCTCCATTTAATGGATTGACTATGTTCTACCAAATAACTTGAATAAATGGAAAAATGTGTCAACAATTTCAACAGGACAACAAATAATATCAAATTATCCAAAGGCATGTATTTAAACTCACGACGAAACATATTTATTTCTTATGTTTACGCGAATATTGTTCATTGTTTTAAACACTTACGGATTTTGTCGCGTTACGTAAACGTAACCGTAAAACGTAAACCGTGACAAAATCCGTAAGTGTTTAAAACAATCACGACAAAAAATTAAATTTTGGATGTGAAAATACCGAATATTGAATACTAAATTACCATGTTGGCTAAAGAATGTAAGGAATAAAAAATTACAAATCTGGTGACTAAATAATACCACTGAATATTCCAAACTGGCAGACTGATATTATATTAGCGAACAAATAACCATCTTGGCGACAATTTGTGAGTACACATTTAATTTAAGAATAGGTACATATATTTTCCGTAATGTAGGTAACTCAAAAAACATACAAGCAGCAAAACCAGCGCACATAAAAAAAACAAAGGAGCGTACAAAATTCCCAATTTTTAATTTTCCTCGACTTGGTGTAGATATTGGGTAGATTCATTTTGAAATTTAAAAATAACGGTTATTCATTTTTCGCAAAATTAACATAGGTGTCGTTACCAAGTTTTTGGGGGTGCTGGATACGAAAATGACATTCATTTTGAAATTCCAATATGGCGGACATACTTAATTTTATAAAAATAATATGGTTGTCCCTTTGTTGGTTTCTGGGGGTGCTGATTACAAAAAAGTCATCCATTTTAAATTTCCTTAGTAACCCCGCAACCTCAAATTTTCTTCATGATGGGAGAAAAAGAAATTCGAAAATCCTGAATATTCCAACATTTCTATAGCTTTATGCATCCCGGCCCCGGTATCTCAATGTAGAGCATTTATATTTTTTTAATAAAATAGATTCTATCTCGGAAACGGTGCATCCTAATGAAAAATAATGAAAATTTCCTCCCCCTTAGAAACTCCGCAACATCATATTTTCTTCATGATGGAAGAAAAAAAATCTGAAAATCCTAAATTTTCCAAATTTTCTATAGCGTTTTACACCGTTCGTGTCTCAAAGTAGAGCATTATCGTATTTTTTTTTCTATAATGGCTTCTATCTCAGAAACGGTGCATCCTACTTGAAAAATAATGAAAATTACCTCTCCCTTAATAACTCCGTAACCATATATTTTCTTCAAGATGAGGGAAAAAGAAATTCGAAAATCCTGAATTTTCCAACATTTCTATAGCTTTATATATCCCTCGTATCTCAATGTAGAGCATTTAATTTTTTTTTATAAAATTGATTCTATCTCGGAAACGGTGCATCTTATTGAAAAAATAATGAAAATTTCCTCCCCTTAAGAACCTCGCAACACCATAGTTTCTTCACGATGGAAGAAAAAGAAATTTGAAAATCCTGAATTTTCCAAAATTTCTATAGCTTTATACACTGTTCGTGTCAAAGTAGAACATTGCCATATTTTTTTTCTAAAATCGCTTCTATTTTAGAAACGGAAAAATAATACTATTACTGGAAAAATAATAAAAATTTCCTCCCCCTTAACCCGAAAATCGCATATTTTTTTCATTGATGCCAAAAAAAGAAATTATAAAATCCTGAATTTCGAAAAGTTTCTATACCTTACATAGCTGGTACCTCTACAAACTACATGTTAATTTTACGAAGATTGGATAGTCTCCATTTTGTACAATTAAATTGGAAGACAATTTTATAATCAGCATATGAAACATGGAAAAAGACATCCATTTTTAATAAAAAAAAAATATACGCCATTTTGGAATTTTAAAACGGATTTTATTTTCATATTATTCTGCACCCCCAAAAACCTTGAAAACGATACCCATACCAAAGAAAAAAAAACCTCCAATAGTATCCAAAACTGGGATTTTCCGTAGCTTGCAAATTGAATTTTTAGCAGCTATTAATTTATCAATCAAATCTTTATAAGCTACTTACATGGTATAAAGGTCACCAACTTATCGGTGCTAATTGGATTAAATTTCGCTACTTTTTATCTGCCGATTTTTGTATTTTTTGTCACTTGAGTGATTTCACCAGTTTGGTAATTTTGTCGCCAACATATTAATTCGCTGCCAAATTCAGCAATACAGTATGCTCACGTGCAGTCACCAACTTATTTTTTGTTCACTCGATTAATTATATCCCTTATTCAAATATTGTACGTCTAGAGTATATACTAATTACAATTAAAATATGTAATTTTCATAGTAGTACCAAGATTGATTGAAGTAATTTAGTCGCCAACATATTAATTCGCTGCCAAATTCAGCAATACAGTATGCTCACGTGCAGTCACCAACTTATTTTTTGTTCACTCGATTAATTATATCCCTTATTCAAATATTGTACGTCTAGAGTACATACTAATTACAATTAAAATATGTAATTTTCATAGTAGTAACCAAGATTGAAAAAATCGAAAAATCCGGATTTTTCGAATTTCGAAGTATCCGGATTGCAACCCCTACTTGCGAGTGACTTGGTGTGTTCTGCAAAGGCAAGCATGACAGATGTTGAGCTCGTATCCTTATATTTTATTGTAAATAGAACAGCCTCCGTGGTCTAGTGGTTAGAGCTTGGCTCTCGACTCGGATGTCGCGTGGGGAGTTATTTATTATTATTATTGTAAAAACAGAAATCGAAATAAAAAGAAACGAAAAGTACGGCAAAGAAGATGGTAGATGTTACAAATTCATAAAAACCTTTTACTGGCTTATTCAATAATGTACTAAGGCTACTCCACGCATCAGCTACTTTTTTCTCATAATACACAACACAATAATATATGTATGGACGCTTCACACCAAGTCAATCTGGTCCCGTGGTAAGTTCTCGAAGAACTTGTGTTACGGGTACCAGACAATAGAAATATATTTAATAATTTTTATATTATACACATATTTAAGATTTTTAGTATATTTAGTATATTTAATACACATTCATGACCCAGGAACACAGAAAAAATGTTTGTTCCTTCAGCATTCAAACCCGCGACCCCCGGCTTGAGCACCAACACACTCAACCACTGAGCCACAGAGGTCGTCTCATCTGGCAAAAGCAACGACGTGGCGACGATAATGTTATTGTGTATGGTTATAATATGTATAACTAGCCGATGCCCGCAACTTCGTTTGCGCCTAACTGACGGAAGCGGAACCCTATTTTTTAAACGAAACCCTAAAATAAAAGTAGCCTATGTTAGACCTTATGACATCAGCTATCTGCCAGTGAAAGTCCCGCGAAAATCGGTCCAGCCGTTTCAGAGATTAGCCGGAACAAACAGACAGACAGACCGACAGACAGACAGACAGACGGACAGACATTTTAAAAAATTGGTATTTTATTGTAAGTACCGAATATACTTTCAGATGCATTATGTGAAAAGCTGTTAATTTGAAGTTACAAACAGACACTTCATTTTTATTTATCTGTATAAATTTAGTTCAAAAATAAAAAGAAGCATAAAAAAATACAAAACAAACTTTCCTATAGATTTTTATTGTATTATAATATGTCCAAGACCCGGGAACACAGGAAACTTTTTGTTCCTTCGGCGGGATTCAAACCCGCGACCCCCGGCTTGAGCACTAACATGCTCAATCACTGAGCCACAGAGGTCGTCTCATCTGGCAAAAGCAACGACGCGGCGACAATAAAATGTAACATGTTATTGTGTATGGTTATATGTATAACTAGCTGATGCCCGCAACTTCGTTTGCATAACTTCGTTACCCGCAACTAACGAAAACGGATCCCTATTTTGTATACGGAACCCTAAAATAAAAGTAGCCTATGTTAGACCTTATAACATCAGCTATCTGCCAGTGAAAGTCCCGTGAAAATCGGTCCAGCCGTTTCAGAGATTAGCCGGAACAAACAGACAGACAGACAGACAGACGGACAGACAAAAATTTTAAAAATTGATATTTTATTGTTAGTATCGAATATACTTTCATATGCATCAAGTGATAAGCTGTTAATTTGACATGACAAACAGACACTTCAATTATATTTATCTGTATAGATGTATAGATGTATAGATTTAGTTCAAAAATAAAAAGAAACATAAAAAAATACAAAGAAACTGACTTTCCTTTAGATTTTTATTGTATTATACATATCCATGACCCGGGAACACAGGAAACTTTTTGTTCCTTCGGCGGGATTCAAACCCGCGACCCCCGGCTTGAGCACTAACACGCTCAATCACTGAGCCACAGAGGTCGTCTCATCTGGCAAAAGCAATGACGCGGCGACGATAAAATATAACATGTTATTGTGTATGATATGTTCAAAAATAAAAAGAAACAAAACAAACTGACTTTCCTACACTGCGTTAGAAACGAAAGAATTGTTCGATAAATACGCGGGTAAGGCGTGCGCTAGCAAAACTGACATAGGTCTGTCCTCGTCAACGCCTAGCGGGCGACTGTGGGGCGACTCTAGCGGCTTACGCACGCTGCATTTCAATATTAATTTATTGTTAAAATAATTAAACCAACATGCAAAATGAAACCAGAAATTATTCTTTTTTAAGTTATTAGCTTTTCGTAGATATGATTTTTGAAAGTAAAACTATCATGAACTTCATGAACAAAAAGAAAAATATTCAAATTTAGCCTCCTCTTCGGAATTATTTTTGATCGAGTGAAGTTTTCAATATTATGTTTCGAACCACAAATTATAAAAGAACATTAAGTAAACAACAATGTGTTTTTTTTTTTTGGCTTTTTAAAGTTACTATTTGTTTGTTTATTATCGATTCAAAGTCATGTAAAATTGGGACCACGCGGCCTTAATCAAGAATACTAAAAATGTGGTCGAATGACGACAAAATGTTAGCATTTATCTATTTGCAGCGAAATCCTTGCAAGTCAATATCTTGTAAAATATATATTTTGGTAAAAATAATTCCAATTTTTATAATTCCATTTCGAACCCGTGTTAGAGCGGGCGCTATATAGGTAGTTGAGTATGCAAAAGGTGAGGACCGAATTCCACCAATGGATTTAAGTTAAGAAAAGGTCAAAAATTAATAATGCGGATCTTGCCGGACAAATATTATTTGGTCCATTTTTTTGACCCCTCTACGCTTATTTCTAAAGGAAAATATGTATTGAGTACAATCTATAAAATCATTTTAATGATTATTTCAGTAATAATTTATATTTTTAGGGTTCCGTAATACTCAAGGAACCCTTGTAGTTTCGCTCTGTCCATCCGTCTATCAGTCTATCTATTTGTCTGTATGTCTCTCCGCGCCTCTAGCTTCTGTAATTATCAATAAAATTGCATTGAATTTGGTATAGTTAAAGATCGTTTAGAGATCTTGGTTTTACAAAGTCGACCATTTTCGAGTAATCGGCCTACAAAGTGGTTTGTAACTTGGTCCCCTCCCCGGGATTTTCTGAACTATAAGAGATAGAAACTTGTAAGTTTCCATGTGCTCGAAGATGTGCTCGAGAGTGCTCGATTTGTAGAGAGTGTCACCCCTGCGGGTCTAAAAAGGCCACTTGCGCAATATCATCGCAATATTGCTATTTGACACTAAAACAATTCTGCTTGTAAATCTGTCAAATGAATGCATTTCAGCCAATTTCTGCATATGAATTGTATCCAAATCATATTATGAATTGCAATTCAAGTGGCCATTTTACGATCACTGTCATCTTTCATACAGTAATTCATAACAAGAATTGAAAATGAATTGCCAAAACGGCCATTTTAGACCTGCAGTGCTCAAACTCCCCATTTCCTGTTTTGTAACGGCGCACACCTTTTGTTTTCCCCATTATTTCTCGTTCAAGTTTCTTTTGTAAACGATTTTGCACATTAAACATGTAACTTTTGTACAAAATGAGGAAATAATGAATGGAAAAGTCACTTTATCTTCATTATTTTTAAATATGTTATTGATTGTACTGTAGGTTCTTGGTGGAAATTCATGTTTCACAGTAATAATACACAATACTTCTTGCACTATTTCCACTTTCACAAAGTGGAAATAGTGCAAGAAGTATTGTGTATTATTACTGTGATTCATTATTTTTTTCATGAATCTGAGGTCGTTTAGATCGTAGCAATGTTTTGTCGTAAAGAATCAATTAATATAAATAATAAACGGTCCAATAAGTCGTTATGTAAGAAATTTAAGTAGCTTCCGACATATGGCGTTAAAACGATGGCATTTTGTCTAAAAACAAAGCGGTCGTGATGTGACATGACCTTGAATTTCATTTTCAAACGCCGCTAAAGATGCCTCACTAAAAATAGGTAAGCCGTCGTGGAAAGCCTGGTAGATTGATGGTCCACACATTGAAATTCTTTGTAATTTTTAAATAATTTTCCACGCACACTAAATCATTCACACACACATACACACACACTGTTCACTCAATAATTCACACACAAAATTCTTTCCGTCAGACAAGTTTTTAAAAAAAGCATTTTCTCCAGGGAACTATTATTATTAGGTACGCAATATCGTTGGAACTTTAATAGAACAATTTATAGATAAACACATCACTACTGAGGATAGCGATACGATAATGAAGCTCTTGTATAGCGCCACAGAATACAGAACATGCAGAATGAGTATTCGATTACATTTGTATGCAGCGCACAGAACCATGGCGAAATACTGCCCCGCCCGCACTTTTTAATTTTTACTCTTTACACTTACAAAACAAATCGCGGTGTTATATTACGATAATTAGGTATTTAATAAAAATTTATTGAAAATAAGTTGGGTAAAATATTCCGTTATTATGTGGCAACATATTATGTGTTGATAACCATTCCAATTTGGAGTGGTTGTGACGGCCTCACTTTCAAGCGTGTTGACGGCTTCTGGATGATTTCTGTATTCTGTGTATAGCGCTAACTATTTCACACAAGCTCTTAACGAGCCTATTGCGAGAATTAACTATAATATCTTAGGCTTGTAGGTAAATGAGTGTTACGGGAAGTTGTTATGTTGTTGATTTCTATTTATTTGAATAAGTTTAAATGTATTGAAACATCATTCATTCTTATATTGTTACAATCGTAAATTTTTACGAAACTATAGGTACCTACTGTATATCTTCTTGTTCTACTTTACACGAGTTAATGTTGTATATACGAGTCTACTGTTTGTGTATAAACGTTTAGGTACAAAAATATAAAATTAATGCAAAAAAAGTTTTTGAACAGAGTTACATTGAGCTCTCTAGGCGTTGATACAATCAGATATTTGAGGTCAAAAATATGATGTTAACAGCGGCGGGTGCTGTAAAGAGTGTACTGTAATAATTTTATTTAGTTTTTAGGGCTCCGTATTTCGAAAGGAAAAAACAGAACCCTTATAGAAATCACTTTGTTATCCGTCCGTCTGTCTGTCAAGACCATTTTCTCAGGAATGCGTGGAGGTATCAAGCTGGAATTTATATCAAATACTTAAGTCTACTGTCCCTTGAGGTTGTGAAAAAATCAAACTTCTAATCTAAGCCAACGCAATCAAAAGATGCAGCCGTTTGCCGCCTGCAAATTTTCGACTCTCGCAAGGGAATCAAAATGTACAAGGTACTTCCCGTAAACTCAAGATCTTAAAATTTGGTATAAAGCAACGTGTTATAGCACAGATAAAGGGAAAATTGCGAAAACCGTAAATTTTTATTTACATCATTTAATATAAAAAATTATAATTAAAAAAAATTAAAAACCCGACTGCGTAAAAAGTGAACCAAACTAAGTAGGTACATAATTAAAACTGAAAAGAAAAAAACAAGCACTTAGATATCCGGTGGTCTAGAATTCTATAATATATTATTGAATTAATACTATTGGAACATAACAACTAAACAGTCAGGATCCATTGAAAAATTAGATTGGCTGTCGAATAATGGATCCCGACTGTTCAGTTGTTATGTTCCAATAGTATTAATTCAATAATATATTATAGAATTCTAGACCACCGGATATCTAAGTGCTTGTTTTTTTCTTTTCAGTTTTAATTATGTACCTACTTAGTTTGGTTCACTTTTTACGCAGTCGGGTTTTTAATTTTTTTAAATTATAATTTTTTATTTTATACTTTTTAGTTATGAGTACCTAGCTAGCTATTTACCAGACTGGATTTCCTATCAGCATCAGTACTACATCACTGGAATGTGAGAATGGTTGTTACGCAACTTTAAATCGATATAGATCCTAAACGGTCAGTCGAATCGAAAAATGTTGAGAGAAAACTAACTGTTGAATGTAAATTCTAATTTTGAATTTCGCGCCTAGTTATTCAGTTGCTCGCTCTAACATATAGCTTTCTCTCTCTATACCTTGGCATCCAAGCGACCGGTATCACAAAGTGTATTTTTGCTAGTTTTATAATAAATAGTTAATAAAACCTGAGCTATTTCATTTAATCTAACAGGTTTTGGGCCCAGAAAAGCTCAGAAATAAAGACAGTGCAAAATCTAAACGTAAAATCAGTGATCAAAGACATTGAAGTGAACTTAACCTCAAAATAAACGTGCTCCGTGAAAACGTGTTTTTCTTGTAAGACTTTTGCGAAGTATTTACGTATTTGAACTGAGTTATCTTGTTTAAAATGGCAATAAATAATACTCCCGCGTTAATCGAAAAACTGTCTAGCCGAGAAAATTATGCAACCTGGCGTTTTGCAATGCAAACCTACTTGCAACATGAGGAACTCTGGGATTGCATAGAAAACCACTCAGAAACATTAGACAAGAAACGGGATACTAAAGCAAAGACAAAGATTATACTTTCAGTCGACCCAACAAATTATGTGCATATTCAAGAGGCTAGCACTGCCAAAGAAGTCTGGGAGAAATTGTCGTCAGCTTTTGACGACTCTGGGCTGACACGCCGAGTTGGTCTCCTGCGTGATCTGTGTAATACATCGCTCAGTGGATGTCAAAATATAGAGGAATATGTAAGCAGAATAATAGGTACCGCTCATAAGCTGGGAACATTACTACTCTCCGGTCTTCCAGATACATATCAGCCTATGATAATAGCCATAGAAAGCTCAGGAATGAAAATTACCTCTGATTCTGTTAAGGCAAAGTTACTACAAGAAGTCAGACTGTCTGAAAATGACTCCAATGCATTTGCAGTAAACAAAAAAAATCAGAAAAATTATAAGAAGCCAACAAAAGGACCTAGATGCTATACTTGCAATAAATATGGCCATAAAAGTTCACAATGCAAATCTAAAGCTAAAGACACACAAAAACCAAGTATTTCGTCATATGCTGCTGTATTTGTAGCATCATACTCACAAAATGATGCCTGGTATGTGGACTCCGGTGCAACCTCGCACATGACCAAACACAAGGATTTACTTCAGAATCAGTCGATCTCTTCCATAAAGAAAATAAGAGTTGCAGACAAGGAATTATCTGTGCAATCCTCGGGGCAAGTAAGTTTGGACACTTATAATGATAAAGGTCATGAGAAAAAGGTCCTGTTTAGCAATGTTTTATATGTTCCCGAACTAGCGACTAACCTGCTATCCGTAAGTCAGATTATTCAAAGTGGTGGCCAAGTAAGATTTGACAAAACTGGCTGTGTTATTATGAACAGTAAAAATCAGATAGTAGCTACGGCTAGTATAATCAACAACATGTACCGGCTGAACATGCCTGGAGGAGGCTATGCATGCATGTCTGATGTTGAAGAACAAAATATCTTCCTGTGGCACCAACGTATGGGACACCTAAATTTTGACAGTCTAAAGAAAATGCCTGAAAATGTGGAACATGTAACTTTCTCAGCAAATACAGAGAGTCTGACATGTGTTACCTGTAAAGAAGGTAAGCAAACACGGCTACCTTTTAAGAGTGAAGGAAGTATATCAACGGTCCCTCTTCAGCTGGTACACTCAGATATATGTGGACCTGTGGAAACACAAACTATAGGAGGTGCCCGCTATTTCCTGACCTTCACAGATGATTATACTAAGAAGATTTATGTATATTTTCTTAGCAAAAAGAGTGAAACATTAGAAAAGTTCAAAGAATTTAAAAATGAAGTAGAAAATCAATTAAATAGCCACATAAAGATACTTAGAACGGATAATGGCCTAGAGTATGTCAATAAAGAATTCTCCAACTACTTGAAGAGTGCCGGTATCATACATCAAACCACCACACCATACACTCCTGAACAAAATGGGACTGCAGAACGAATGAACAGAACCCTCATTGAAAGAGCGAAATGTATGCTGCTTAATGCAAAACTACCAAAACAATATTGGGATGATGCGGTACACACAGCTGCCTACATAATCAATCGCTCTCCGACTAAGTCCCTATCATTCAAGACACCAGAAGAACTATGGTCTGGACGTAAACCAAATGTAAAACACATGCGCATTTTTGGTTGTGAAGCTATGGTACATTTACCACAAGAAAAGCGTAAAAAGTGGGACCCGAAGGCACAGAAAATGATATTTATTGGCTATTGTGATCACAGTAAAGGTTATAGATTCATAATACCAAACTCCAGAAAAGTGGTAAAAAGCAGGGATGCTACATTTTTTTGAATCCACTGTCAAAAGAGATTATGTACCTGTACAACTGTCAGAAAAAAATCCTGTTACAAAAATTGATGTAAGTGAAGAAAATAATACCATTGAAATAGATGAAGAATCTTCAACAAGTTCATATGATACTGTATGTGAAAACAAAATATCTTCAGACAGTGAGTATTCACCCGACATTAGTTTAGATTCTCTTGTAATTAGCAACATAACATTGAGAACTAGAAATAAGAAATATGAAGTAAAATTAAATGATTCAATAGAAAGTACATACCTGTGTCATAGTGAAGACATTTACTCACATGTTCCAGCAACATATAAGGAAGCTGTGAACTCAGTTAATAAAGATAAATGGATTAATTCCATTAGTGAAGAACTGGAAGCTCATCGGAAAAATAAAACCTGGACATTGGTTGAAAGACCTCTAAATGCAAGAGTTATACCATGCAAATGGGTATTCCGAATTAAGGATGAACCAACGGGTCCAAGGTATAAATCCAGACTATGTGCAAAAGGTTACTCACAGACGAAGGGTATCGATTACCATGAAACTTATGCTCCTACTGTCAGGTATGATTCTATACGTTTGCTTCTTTCAGTTGCAGCACAGAATAATTTGAAAATTATACAACTGGATGTCAAAACAGCGTTCCTTTATGGAGAATTGGATGAGACCATATTCATGAAACCACCGGAAGGCCTGCCTCATAAAGATAATATGGTATGTAAACTTCATAAATCACTATATGGTCTGAAGCAGGCTCCACGATGTTGGAATAATAAATTTGACTCTGTGTTAAAGAAGTTTGGTTTTGTCAACAGCAAAGCAGACCAATGTGTATATATCGGTGAAGTCAATCAAAAGAAATGCTATCTATGCCTATATGTTGATGATGGTTTGCTAATTTCTTCAGATGACTGGGCTTTACAAGAAATAACTAAAGAATTGAGAAACATATTCGAAATTAAAATATTAACCAAACCTGGTAACTTTGTAGGAATGCAAATTGAACAGTTTAGTAAATGCATATTTATTCATCAGACTAAATATATAGAACAAATGTTAGTAAAATTCAACATGACTAATGCTAATTCCAACAGTGTTCCCGTTGACCCCCATATGAAGTTACAAAAAGGAAATGAAGAGTGTACAAAAGATATACCATACAGAGAAGCTGTGGGCTCGCTGATGCATCTGGCTATTGTGAGTAGACCCGATATAATGTTTGCTGTCAGTCTGGTGAGTCGTTTCCTTAATTGTTACAATCAGACCCATTGGAATGCAGTAAAACGGATTTTCAAATACTTGAAAGGTACAAAAGAGTTTGGGTTGTGTTACACAAAATCTTCACAAAAATCAGACGTCACGGGCTACAGTGACGCAGACTATGCCAATGATATGGATACACGCCGTTCAGTCACTGGCTATGTATTCATCAAGAATGGGGCGGCTGTGACATGGTCCAGCCAAAGGCAACAAACGGTGGCTCTGTCTACCACAGAGGCCGAATTTATGGCAGCCTGTGCTGCTACCAAAGAGACAATGTGGATCAAACAGTTTTTAAGTGACATTAGTGAATATAAACAGGTCGACTCTATGTGTCTTAATTTAGATAACCAGAGTGCCATTAGTGTCATTAAAAATATTAATTTCCATAAGAGATGTAAACACGTTGAAATTAAATATCACTTTATTAAAGAAAAGTATCATCAAAAGATAATTGTATTAAAGTATGTTAGTAGTGATTGTCAATTTGCAGATATACTTACAAAGGCATTGTCTAAAGATAAATTTCTATATTTAAGGTCAAAGCTTGGAATGTTGTCACATAATTCAGTTGCCTGTTAATTTGGGACTTAATATTATGTTTATAGTTAAAGTTTGAAATGTTATTTTATAACATAATTTTGTATTGAATAACCTAAGCTTGGAATGTTATTAAAACAGTATGTACCTACTCTCTTACTGATTTAGAAATAATGTATAACTCGGTTTATGAGTCAATTTGTAAGTTTGGTATGTCTGATTTAATTAGTAATTATATATGCTTGATAATGTCATAATGAGGCTTAAATTCAGGAAGGGTGTTGAATGTAAATTCTAATTTTGAATTTCGCGCCTAGTTATTCAGTTGCTCGCTCTAACATATACTTAGCTTTCTCTCTCTATTCCGTGGCATCCAAGCGACCGGTATCACAAAGTGTATTTTTGCTAGTTTTATAATAAATAGTTAATAAAACCTGAGCTATTTCATTTAATCTAACACTAACAATGATTTTTAAATACCTATTCAACGATACCCCACTTGATATAGTTTGTTGACTTTCATTTTTTTCATTTTCACAATATGGCGTCCAGTAGTCGCCATATTGAATTTTCACTAACGTCATGTCTTTAGTGACACTCGCCGGACTAAGAGGAATCGATTGACGTGTGAATCATAAAAATCGGCCCAGGCGTTTGGTCTGTATAGTGCTTCAAAGGAACATACATACATACATACATACATACATACATACATAGGCTGATAAACACATTACCACTCCTTTGCGTCGCGCAGTCGGGTAAAAAATATTTTTAATAATGTTAAACTTAGTACCCCTTTTCTCTAAAACGCGTAGGGGTATTCAATTAAAGTTTATATCAAATACTCAGGTCTATATATATACCTTTAAGCTGTAACAAAATTACTACAGATTTGTACGGAATCCTCGGTGCGCGAGTCCGACTCGCACTTGGCCGGTTTTTTTTTAATTATTTTCCTACTTAACGCCTTATGTACCATAAGCAGTAAATTATGTGCCAAAATATGTAATTAATGATTTTGAACAACCTCACAGTAGCGACGTGTGCACTGTGCATATTATACAGCGTGTCCGGTAGTTAATGGATAACCTTGAAATGTCTTATAGTAGAACTTATGGCCGTTCAAAAAAAAATACAAAAAAAATCTATCATAAATAGTACCTAAGATAAGTTATTTTTAGAGAAAAGTCTATTTTTTTAGCTTATTTTTTAGTTTTTTTTAAAAAAAAGTGTTAAAAAAAACTAATTTTATCAGCAGTATCAGCATAGTTATACTATAATATTATTATAGTATAACTATGCTGATACTGCTGATAGATAGAAAATAAATTGTATCACTAGCTATTGCACTTTTTAAAAAGAAATGTATGCAAGTTGATTTATTTTAGAAAAAATTGCATAATTTATTTTTACATCGAATTTTAAACATTATGGGTATAAAAAAATGTATGAAGGCATGAGTGACCAATATTTTTTAAATAATGCTGGTTTTAAGTAGATTTTATAATGGTACAATTCATCATTGTATCTACCATAAATAGTGACTTATTGCTATTAATGTAGAAAATCAACTTGTATACATTTTTTTTTTAAAAGTGCAATAGCTAGTGATACAATTTATTTTCTATCTATCAGAATAGTTATACTACAATATGAAAACATTAAAAAACCAATGAAATTCATTCATTTCTGGTCATAGTGTTCAAAAAACTAAAAAGTAAGCTAAAAAAATAGACTTTTCTCTAAAAATAACTTATCTTAGGAACTAATTATGATAGATTTTTTTTGTATTTTTTTTTGAACGGCCATAAGTTCTACTATAAGACAATTTAAGGTTATCCATTAATTACCGGACACCCGATATAAAACGATTCACACCGGCTTCATGTTTAATTAAGATACAATAAAGTACAGTACAGTTTGAAACATTTTAACCTACTTACATTGACTTATAGATCATGAATACCTACTTGAACTTATTTGCGGACCGTACAACTTTTTTGTTCTACGTACTATATTTCATATGATACATTATTAAAATAAGTTCTGCAACTGGTCTAAAATCTAGGACTTCTCTTTGATGGAAAACCAACCTTCGCTTCTGCAACCTTATATTTTAATTATATAATTGGAATCGAAAACGGCTGCAAGAACTTCCATGAAATTTAATATAGGCAGGGAGTTTTGAGGGAGAAAATTCGATCTAGCTAGGTCCTATTCCTGGGAAACTGCACATTATTAAGTTGTATATATGTTGGCAATTTAGTGCCTTGAGTTCGAATCCCGGTCATGCGAATATTAATTTGTAAATCTTTTGAATAAAAGTAATTTTTAAAATGTACTTAAACATTAACCATTGTGTAAATTTTAAAAAAGAAGCAAATAAAAATCTTTATTTACTATCTCATAAATACAGTAAATAATCTTTAATGACAGTACATCAAAGACACAGTATCGCTAAGATCTTGTCCAGAAAGGACGAAATAATAGCGCGTATTTCACGCGACCATTGTATTGTCCTTGTGGCCATAATAGTAGTTATGGCGTAGAATACATATTAATACTATCTTTTCCCGTAAATATAGTATCTCATAGAAACAATGTACTTTTTCAACAAAATTCGTTTAGTAGTTTTTGCGTGAAACACTCACAAACCATGCATCGATCCTCACAACTTTCACATTTATAATAGTAACTAGCTGTACCCCGTGGCTCCGCCCGCGTAAATATAGTTTTTTCGCGGTCCCTGATATGTGACTGATGCAAAAAATAGATAAAAACAATCCTTAATGCGGATTATATATCATGCTAAAATATCAGCTCGATCGGTGCAGAACTTTTTGAGTTTTTGAAGTGTACACAAACCAACATAACATTTTTATGTATATAGATAGGATAGGAAGTAGGTAGTAGGATAATTGTGACGAATTGGTCCTATCTGTATAATGTAGGTAATTGTCTTTAATGCACTGTCCTCAGAACTATTATAGACCTATAGTGACTCGCCGACACGCGAAATTTGTTCGCGCGAAACAATTCGCGTCGAATTCACCCATTCTGGACAAGATCTTATTTATAAATGTCTCGTCTAATGAGCTTCTCTTGTATCAAGGACGCTTAGCGTTTTAATTGTATTTTTAATGGAAATGCTTAATCAACAGAGACAAACAAAATAGGTACAAAGAGTGGAAATAATTGAATGAGAAAATTTAATTCTAAATTTTAATGTACTTAGGAGTAGATTAAGTAGATATTACAATATTATAATTACTCAAATATATTAGTGTGCCGTTTCAGAAAAATTCAAGGAAAGCTTAATCAACGTCCATGGGAATGTAGAAGCTAAGTATTTTATATCCAAATGCGTTCTTCATCAGCTCTATAATACTAATATACATACTAGTGTCTATACTAATAATAAAGAAGGAAGATTTGATTGTTTGTTTGTATCGAATAAGCTCCGAAAATACTGGACTGATTTTAATGATATTTGGCACAGATATAGAGTAGACCACGGGGAAACACATGGCTACTTTTAACTGCGGAAATATGGAACATGATAATATTATGATAAACCTAGTTATTATCTATACTATTTTGTTTTTTCACTTTGACATAAAATACCCTTCTTAACAATTCACAAATCGCCCCTAACCCGAAAGCCGCTGTGTTATGTAATTAGCTATTATCTCTAACGAAAAAGTCCTTCTGGACCACAATGTAGAATTTGCAAAATGTTGGATTCTTATGATGTTGAATTCGCAAAATGTTTATTCCCAAATTGTTGAAGTCGTAAAAAATTGAATTTACTGGACCCACAATTTTGAGTTCCTAAAATGTTGAGATCGCTATAAGTTGAACTTGCAATATGATGAACCTCAAAAAATTGAACGCAAACGTTGTGCTTGTGATCCGGGTGGGAAATTCAACTTTTAACGACTTCAACATTTTGCGAGTTCAACATCATAAGAATCCAACATTTTGCAAATTCAACATTGTGGTCCAGAAGGGAAAAGTTTCAAAATTACATCCCTACAGATATAACTGACACCACTTTGTCGCAGTCAATTTCGGAGCAAAGGGCTTGATATTTTGACCTCAGAGAATGTGTCACCGCGTTTTCCGGCGGCGCGCGGCGCTGGGATTGTGCTCCAAATATACTGCCACTTCCCACCGCGTTAGACAGCCCAATTCGAGGTTGAAAATGTTTTCGTCAGAGATAGAATCATACATAAATAATCTACCTAAATTTAAAAACTATACCCCGACTACGTAAAATATTTATACGTAATTAGCCTATGTTACCCGGCCTATTATTACGACTCTATTGACACCTTATTCATTCAAATCAAATCAGTAGTGAAGGCGCTACGGTGAAACAAACAAACATATGCACAATGCACATATTTTTCACGTTATTAGTTTTGTTTAGGTTAGTTAGGTTTAAAGATCCGCAACCTAAACGTGTATTTCGTAGAGATAAAACAGAAGAGTATAATTTGGGTTTGTAAAATATATTATCTATATCTATTAATGTAATAAAGAGGTAATATTGGCTTGTTGGTTTGCATTGAATAAGCTTCAAAAGTAATGACTCGATTTTAATAAAATTTGGCACAAATGTAGACCAAGTGGAAGGACATAGGCTACTTTTAATCGCAGCAAAAGGTACGGTTCGCGGGCACGAAGTTACGGGCAACATTTAGTCAGTCGTGTATAATATATAAGTACAGATCGAGAAGAATTCCAAGTAATTGAAATAGCAAGCTCCGTATTAATATTATTAAGAATTAAAATAAATAAATGAACTTTGAAGAATACAACGTTCATTTTTATTCCAAGACTTTAATTTTAGACCCTTAACGAGTAAAATGTTCTAGATAAAGGTTCAGATAATTGAGTTAGTTAACAAGAGTAAGCAGATCTCTTTAAAAAAGTTTATCAGATTATTTGAAGATTTAATCATTATCATCACCACCAGCTAACGTCTTTAAATAAGTACCATTGGGGCTCTCATCATATTCATATGAATCCGAGCCCCAATGGTACTTTCGCGCTCCTCGTCTAACTGGTCCCTAATCCTCCTCATGACGAGGATTACGGACCAGTAAGACGAGGAGCACGAAAGCCGAGCACCTGTTTTCGTTGTAGCTTACTGAATAAAGCTCAATTTGCGGCAGCCGTCTAATGTAATAATTTGTTTATTGCTCCAATTCAAGTAAAACATGAAACAATAGGCAAGCGGACTGTTTTTTTTTATTGCATAAATGAATAGTACTCTTAAATATGAGTAACTTCTCAGAAGAAACCGTATATCAAAAGTCAATATTTTCAAAGGTACAGCGATTTGTATACAAAATTTCGCGAGTCTATACCAAAAAAAATTTTTTTTTTGCGAAATTGGTAAACAAAACCTACATCATTAGTTTACTCACATCATATTCATTCATTATGGTAAGTATGAACTTAAACGCACAAATATCGGAGATATTTACAAATATATTCCTGCGGCCATATACTTCATATACTACTTCATACTACTTCATATACAAGTGACGTCATTTTTAGGTCGACTTTAGTATGGAGCGTTTTTAGGAGGCTCGCGAAATTTTTTATACAAATCGCTGTACCTTTTAAAATATTGACTTTTGATATACGGTTTCTTCTGAGAAGTTACTCATATTTAAGAGTACTATTCATTTATGCAATAAAAAAAAATTAGTCCGATTGCCTATTTAACAAATAACAAAATACATTTTCACAAAGTAAGTACACGATAAAGGTAACATCGGCAGCTGTACTAGTATTAACTGTGTCACAGGCCACAGCTGCCTGTGTCTACAGCTAAAGAAATTAGAAATATCCATAAAACACAAGTACATTGGCTGTGTTCCGCGGATAAAAGCGCTTGTTAGTGCTTGCTAGTGCTAAAGAAGAAAAAAAAAACAGATTATCGGCCAGGACACGTTTGCTAACTTCAATACTCCTAACATTATCCGTCATTTTGCTTATTTAACGCCAGCGGTAGATATTTTGCTTACGTTTTTTGTTAGTGCTATTTTCCGCGTAACACAGTCAATGTTAAATGTTTAAGAACCAGACTCATAATCCACTTACAAGTGTCATATTATATCTTAGTATTAAAAATCTTAATATTATTCCTGTTTACCATTTTATGCTAGTTATTTATGTTCTTTTTCTGTTCTTTTATTATGTTTTATTGTAATGTAACCGCCGCAACTTGATTGCCGCACAACTATTCTATTCTAGCATGTGCCCACGGCTCCACCCGCGTAAATATAATATTCCTCGGGAACATTGTACTTTTTTGGGATAAAAAGTAGATCCTATGTTTGAATCCAGAGCCTAAACTACTATCATACAAAATGTCATCGAAATCCTTTCAGTAGTTTTTGCGTAAAAGAGTAACAAACATACATCCATCCATCCATCCATTCATCCTCACAAACTTACACATTTACAATATTAGTAGGATCTTGTAGTGTGTACTAATTTGTGAAATAAACGTTTTTTTATTTATTTGCATGTTTTGTCTCCGTCACTCGATATAAAGTAGTATGTAACAAAACTTCTGAATAAGCTATCCGACACCCATAAGAAGATTGTGGAACAAGCCCTAAAATTGTAATTGTAAGGTAACAAAATATAAATGTATTCGCGTTGTGATTCTTGTGAGTCAAACGCGCCCTCAACCTGTAGTGTAACATAGGCCATAGCTACTCTTCTATGTGTTCGTAGATGTCAAAGACTAAGATATTATTTTCAGACACGACAGACACGAAGGTCTTCTTAGTATAGACTTTTGTAGACTTCACGGGCCAGACAACATATTTTCAGATAAGGACCTCACTATGTTTTTCTCCATTGTTTGGGATTTTGACGAACTTGAGGATTTTTATATCGAACCTGCACCATCTCGTGTGCGGTCCCAACAATCTACTATGTATGGATGAAAATTCAAGTAACGTAGAATCTATGCGTTAAATCCGAACTATTTTTAAGGATATCCTTTAACAACGTTAACTACATACAGATGCCACAGAGCCGCTTACAGTATATTGGGAATTGAGAACCACAAGTGATCGCGGTTTATAAGAGGAGTTTTGTAGAAGAAATTCTAGATTAATCTTTTATGATGTCGATTTTAAATCAATACTTAATATAATAAAGAGGAAAAGTTTGTTTGTTTGCTTATTTGTTTGTTGTTTGCATTGAATAGGCTCCGAAACTACAGGACTGATTTTGATGAAATTTAGCTAAGATGTAGAGTAGACTGCGGGGAAGGACATAGGCTACTTTTTATCGCGGAAAAAATGCGCTTTTTGCAAAATTAACTTCTGCGCGCACGAAGTCGCGGGCAATATCTAGTCTATAATATATTTTTACCCGAATACGGCAAAGCCTTTGGCAGCCTATACATTTATGTATTTATGTCTATTCCACCGTAGCGCCTAAACTACAGATCCGATTTCGATGAATGAGGTGTCAATAAAGTAATAATAGCCCTGGTAACATAGGCTATATAAATTACGGAGTCGTGTTATATTTTTTGAAACACATCAATAAACTGTAACATGTAATGTGTAAAACAATTAAACTTCCTTTTGGTTTCGCTAGTAGTCGGGTAAAAAACTAACATGTCTAAAGAGTAGTGAATAATTCAAAAATATATCAAACTGCTAAACATTTAATTTCCTCAACTATACAGCGTGTAGGAACAAAGGAGTGATAATATTTAACGGTGAGTATATGTCCCTTATATAGATTTCACTGTGAAAGTAGCAGCGCTGAAAGAGTAAAATTTTTTTTGCGATTTGTATGGGAAAGCGCTCCAGTGTCGCGAGTTTCCCCATACAAAAGTGAAAAAAAAAATTGCTCATTCAGCGCTGCTATTTTCACAGTGAACTCTCTATAAGGAACACGTACACACCCTAAAGTATTATCACTTATTTTTGTCACAATCTGTATAAATATGGAAAATTTTATTTGTAACCGCATCCCTTCATACCAAAAGTTTAATTAAATAAAACCGGTACAGTCCATTATGAGCGGAAATCGCTTAACATCAGGCGGTCCGTCTGCTCGTTTTGTTCCAACATAATATAACGATTATAACAAGATGATGATTGATGTTGGAAGTTTAACTTCCGCGTGTTTGTCCGTAACTGAAAAGTTGTGAACGAAATTTGAAATTTGTTAATAATCTCGTTAAAGTCGTTAAGCTAACCTGAGATACCTTACCGGGTGAGGAGGTGCAGACGGTGACATACTACACTTCATTAGTCACTTTATATACATACACTATAAACTACACTTTACACTACAATTACACTAACAGCCTCCGTGGTCTAGTCTAGGTTAAGGGTGCCCGCCCACGTCCGATAATCGGTGACCGATTTTTTGTAGGAGAAAAATGGAACATACTGATTGCAATAGTGCAACGCACACGTCATACAAAAAGTCGGTCAGAAATAAAATTGGTGCATCTCCACCGATCCGATTGTCGGTGAAAAATGGAACGTCCAGAAATGTATGCGTTAACGCACACTGCTCACCGACAGTCGGCCGTTTGCACTCTACTACTCCCTCCAAAGCTACAGACAAAGTGACAGTGACGGCCGTGTGCGTTGAGTCGGTCACAAAATCAGTCATAAGAATCGGAGGAAAAATCTCCCCGATTATCGGTCCTACAAAAAGTATGACATGACGTGGGCGGGCACCCTAAAGCTTGGCTCTCGACTCGGAGGTCGCGAGATCGATTCTCGCATTGGAACAACAAACAAATTTTGTTTCCAAGTTTGGTTAGGACAATGCAGGCTGATCACCTGATTGTCTGACAAGAAAGATGATCCATGCGTCGGATGGGCATGTAAAAAGTCGGACCTGTGCCTGATCTCTCACTAGTCGTGTCAGTTGTCCGTCCCACTGGATTATGAGAGTAAAGAAAAGGAGAGTGCTCTTGTGTACTGCGCACACACGTGGGCACTATAAAGAACTCCTGCGTAGCCGGCCTGGCTTAAATGAAACTGGCCACCAGTCACCGAAATCAGCGTGGGAAACTATCCATACTAATATTATGAATGGGAAAGTGTGTGTCTGTCTGTTTGTTTGTCCGTCTTTCACACCAAAACTACTGAACCTATTTAAATAAAATTTTGTACAAAGATAATCTAGAGCCTGAGAAAGGACATAGGCTACTTTTTATCGCAGGGAAATGTACGGTTCCCGTGGGATACTTTATTTCTAGTTTCACGTAAAAACTACATAAAAACTCGTACTAAGCCGATTATCATGAATTTGGCACGGATATAAAGTAGGCCACGGGAAAGGACATGCGCTATCTATGTTTTTATATTTTTATCGCGGGACATATAATGTTCCCGTGGGTAATGGGTGTACGTACTGTACTTACGTGGGTATGTATTGTACTAACGCGGGCGGAGCCGCGGGCATCAGCTAGTTTATTATAAGCTACACTATAAAATATATCTACATTTCCAGCCATATTTCTAGCATTGCCCAGCAATTCGTGCGTGCAATAGAAAATCCTGCGTGAAAAAGCGAGATCCTGATTAGTAGGTACCTATGTCCTTCCCCGCGGTCTATTCTGTGTATAAGAGAACTTCTCAGCTACAAAGATGCCTTAGGTAATCTATTTCAGTAGGAAACTTTATTATTACTGAGGCCATTTGCTATGTTATGGTAATCCGTATATTTTCAACTTCGAAGAACATGGTAATTAACAATGTCACCATCTGGTGGCAGTGTTTGGGCATGGATTGGCAATATACCTAGTTCATACGTTTATGTTCAATATTGAACTAAATATAAACTAAATATAAATTTGATAGCGTCAAGCCAATTGGACGATCATTGGCAGTTTGACTATCATAACATTGTCAAAAATTTGACAATCTACATCTTCATCTTCATCGTCATTTAAAAGAAGATCATTGGCTAGATTTTTAAGTAAAAAAGTGGTAACAAAATTTATAGGTCCTTATTCTCTACACTTTCCATTAAAAGTATGAAGGAATAAGCGAAAATATCGAAACTAACTTCTCGATGTTTTCTAGAAAGTTTCGACACCAGTTGTCGTTACGAGACTCTGGCCTTAAAAATAAAGAAAAACTGTCCCCTGATGTGTTCATGATGCAGATATAAGAATATACAGACATGGTTATAGGATTTTATTTCAAGGTTATTAAATATAAAATAAAAAAGAAGTAGCAAAAATTATTTTTAATACACACATAATCATACTTTTTCAGTTCGATTTACCAGAATAAAGTCCCGATTATTTATTAATGTATAATCATATTTTTTTAAAAATACAATGTTATCCTTCCTTTTACAGAACTTTTCTACGTTTCTTTACTATTTTAATTAACTAATAGGTACTAAGTAAACAACACAATAGTTTTACTGTATTATTTATTCTGTAACTAAAAGATACTTAAATTACAAGGCTGCCACTGTCACAAATTACAGCCCAAGGACCAACAAATGTCAGCCATGTTGACACTGAAATATTTTGAAACGCTTATTTTTGACGCGGGGGGGGGGGGGAAGGGGCGCTAAAGTACTATATAACATAATACGATTGGGGCGCTGCAGAGGTTATGAAATTATTTTGTTAATTATGTCAAAGCAACCAGCGGCCAGTTCCGTAAATGAAAGTTCCGGCTTAAAATACACAAAAAAATCACGCGCAATGCGTAAATTTTTTGAGAACCTATGGCAGTTTTTTCGTCGATTATAATCGCGCGTCCCTCGCGCGTCTTTCAGTCTCCGCTTTCATTTGTCTGAGTCTAGTGAATGACAATAATTCTTAACGTTAGTAATAATAATTATTCTTTGCTAAAATTTTAGGAGTCCAACAAACACTTTACTTATTTAACAATATGGTAAGCAATATCTGACGTTCTTATATCTATAGAGACCAGCGATTTACGTCACAGCCTCAACTAGAAAATATTTTTTCAAACATAAATCTTGAACTGTGGTTAAAGCTGACGATTTATTGGGCACAAACTAAACAAAAATCACAGTTTACTCTAACTAGCTTTTGCAGTTTAGTAGAATCTGTCAGTGACATAGTTTTTCTTTTTTTTTCCGAAATGTGAAGTACATTTATGTGTATCTTTATTCTTTAGAGACACACACATAAATATACTTCACATTTCGTTTTTTATACTTCATACTTCTCTTCTTAAGTTGCACTAGAGAAGGCACTTAAAAATTAATTTTATATAAGTATATAATAAGGGGTTTCGAGACAAAATAAAAAAGAGAGAAAAATAACTTTTGTGGCATTAGAGCATATTACGATTAATAATAATTGTAGCAAGAGAATGTATTTAGAATTAGATAATAACTTTTATTATTTTAAACTCCATCCATGATTCCGTCAATGAGTTAGTTGAAGCCCTTTGAAGCCGATCGTGAAGTTTGTCAAAATCGGCGTAATTTAATACTACAATATCTCTTGTTAAATCTTATTTACGTGAAAAAAAATGTATTATTATTGAGATTCCACCAAAGGCTTGGTGGACTCTCAATAATAATAATTGTCACGCTGAAGGAATAGACACAAAGCTCAACCTTCAAAAGCTTCAAAGATAAAAAATTCATAGTATTTACTGAACCTTTAGATACACGTGCACGACTATTACACGAGTTCGGACAAAGAGCTTTTGAATAAAGTTCACCTTGTCGTCTGTTAAGATTCGTAAAGCTCTGTGAAATTATACAACTTCGAACTTTCAGATTCTTGAATGATAATAATTATGAGCGAGCATATTACAGTTTTACACGGATACAAATAGATGAAAAAATTATTCTAGTGGTGTTTTGAAGATTAGTTTCTGGTTGGATCATATTATAAATTCCATCACCACGCCAATGTATAATGCCCCGTCCAGACTGCTCGCGAAGTAGGCCGAGGAAGTGCTCCGCGAAGTAACCCAAAGTACGAAAAGGCGAAACGAAGTGCGTGCCACACTGTCTTATTCGGCCAACCTCGGCCTACTTCGAGAGTAGTCGGGACGAGGTGTAATATTTTGATATGTTCAAAATTGTTTTATCTCGCGATAATAGCAGTCTTCTTACGAGGACAATAATTTGCGTTTGCTATATACGTATTTTTAAGAAAAATACCGATAAAACTTACAGGTGGATAACGTGATGGTAAGCGATTAAGCCCATGGCTACTTGTCACAACGAAGGCGTTACAAGTGCATTCCTGGTCTATTAAATACCGCCAACGGCCTCCGTTCATTCCACCGCATTGGTGCGAGACCGCTTGAAATTTGATTTTATTTTCTCGCTCTTACTTTTTAATTTAACGATAACTCTTAAGATGTATTTTAAACTGTATAGTGTAAAGGGCTATTATAATGAAATATATGAACTGGCTAAAGTGAGTAACTTATTTAAATTGATTAATATACTCGTGTCTCGTACATACTATTCCATCTCAATAGCTTCTGAATCAATCACATTATAGGTACGTGATCATATTGTTTTAAAACTTAGAATGGGTTTAATAAGGTATTCTTCAACGTTAGACATATAGCATACGGATCATCTGATGGAAAGCTATTACCAAGTTTTCGATGAAAGCTTTGAGACGCAAGTTTTTTTCGATACCTTCAACAATAATCAAGTCATATTTCGATCAATTTCCACAAAACCTTAATAAATTATACACCTAAACCTTCCTAAGGAACTACTCAGTCGGTAGATGTACAGCTGCATGAAATCCGTTCAGTTGTTTTTGAGATTAATTGTGAACAGCCACTAGACAGACGCGGTGGAGGACTTAAATTTATAATATTTCGAGATATCTATCCAATATCCATGTATATCTAAATATCTCACTGCTATCTGATGAGATAGAATATAAAATGAAGAGGCATATAAAAATCGTTGGTCTGTTAATAACAACTATTAACCCAGTTGTTTAATTAATAAACTCGGTGTTCCGAGGCGGTTTATTTTATTCTTTTGTTGGAAAAATAAAATACTGAAAAAATAATTCCCATTTTATCTCAGTATTAATAACTGTTGGCGTTTTTTTAATGTTTTATATTTCAAAATAATAACTTAATTTTATCAGAAAAAATGCTATTTGAATCTTTGGTAGTCTTGGCGTAATGACATAATTATATTTCTGACAAGCTGATGGGCAACTTCATTTGCATAGAACTAACGGAAATGGGACCCTACTTTTTAAACGGAACCCTAATATAAAGTAGCCTATGTTAAACCTTAGAACATCACCTATCTGTTCGTGAAAATCGGTCGAGCCATTTCAGAGATTAGCCGGAATAAACAAACATACAGACAGACTAACAGACAAATGTCTTACTGCGTGCCGACTCTGCGCTAGTATAAAATGACCCTTACGGCCGCACTCAGACATTTAATGCTTACTTAAAGGGGAGGTTTTGACATAAAGTCCATATATTTTCTGTCAAAATCTCTATTAAGTGACACCTTAAGCAAGCATTAAATGTCTCTGAGTGCGGCACTCTAGCACTCGGCTGGAGGGTATGCCTGTTGACGACCTCTGTGGCTCAGTGCGTAGCAAGTCAGCGCTTAAGGCGGAGGTCGCTAGTTCCAGTCCCACTGAAGTGGTTTTGGGAGTGTATTGTGTGGTCTCGAGAACGGCTGGATCGATTTGGCTAATTTTGGTCTTAAAATAAGTGTGCAAGTTCAGAGAAGGTTTTAACAGTGAGAAATGTTGGAAAGGTGTAGGTTGTAGGAGTAGGCGTAAGGCTAGGACGTAGGTTGCATTCTTGGTGTAGTCATTTATTCATTCTAGTTCATATTTAAGACAGAACAACGTGTGTCGGGACAGCTAGATATTATTATTAATGCCTGCTTTTATGTTGAAGATGTTAGGAGTCGCTGATGATGATAAGTTATTATCGAGATATAAATAAATTTCACCCCACTGTTATAATTACATTTTGCATAATGATTTTGTGGTATTTACAAGTCAGCTTTCATTGTGATGAAAGAGCAGTTATTTATAGAATCACCGCGAAACTTAATTATAACTTAAAAGTCTTGTTAATTAATGGAATAATCAACGCTTTTGTAGTACACTTTACATGGCAAGATCTTACTAAAACACTACGATATCTGTAGAATCTTATTCCTCGTAATGACTTATTAAGCTAGTCAAAGAATTCAAATATGGTGTTAACTATTTATTAATTAACATATTGATCTAATAGGAAAATTTACAATTATGTAGGTACACGTAATTTAGCTATAGTTAGATACGAAGTCGAAAGTTTATTATACTTGATGACCCGACACACGCAGTTCTGTCTAGTTAAGACTAGACAGAATAGCGTGTGTCGTTATGAACTGCTATAAATAACTACACTCACACCTACAACCCACACCTACAATTTAAACACCAAAAGTACACCTACAACCGACTGCCGGTTACGTCGCCTTTTTCTGAAAAAAATAACTGTTTTGTAGTCTAATCAAATGTATACACTGAATGCACCTATTAATATTATATATAATTATTTTTCCAGTCAAGTAATACTGGAGATACTGATTTACGATATCGACGGACCAAACATCAAATGTTTTATACAGAACTGGCGCGAAAGCACAATTTGACTCGTGGGCGCGTTTTTGAAATAATCGGAAAAAACCAACCGCACGCGGCCTGACAGGCGATGTTTAGTATTCTAGGGTTAAACTCAGATCAAATAATTTTTTTATTATTTGATCTGAGGGGTTAAACAGCATTTTATATTGGCTAAACGCACTTGTATTATGTGCACAGAATACAGGTAGTACTTAGGTATTTTGAATATTCAACGCATATAGTTAAGCTATCTCAGCTTTAACAAGTGTGTGTGAAAGAGATAAACAACTTTGAATGCTTGCGAGCCAAGTCATGCCAAAAGCCAAAATGTTCAAGCGTTTGAAGCTATGTATGGCGATAGTGTAAGGCTGCGATCAGACTAGCGTTTGTGTAACGTTACTTTTGCACTACAGTGGGCCTAGCAGAAACATTTTACAACGGCGTAAGTGTTACGTTTTCGAATGAAATTTATATGAGTGGAAAACTCTTTGAAATCTGAACAATGGATGCAAATTCATATCAGAGGTGTAGATTCGCAGTAGGTAGCTGTTTAAAAGTCACAGTTTTGTTATATCACAGTTAAGGTGTTATTTGAAATCTCAAAGTATTCAAGCCATAATTAATATGGTGCTAATAATAAGTGCATGTTTAAGCGTTTCAAAACCGATGTAGTAATGCAAGCAGGATCCTGACTGAAGATCGTGGAATAACATGGTGCTCTGACTCGGGGATTTTCGCTGATGACCCTGGAACAACTATATTTTGATTACGGCCTGTTTCATAATTTCCTTCTAAGTATCAGATAGTTAACTACATGTTCTGTCTCTGTCGCTCGATATGAAGTAAGCAGCGACAAACTGCTGGATAAGCTATTGGACACTTATTAGGCGATAAGAATACTAAATCGGTGTAGTCTGATAAACCTGCTTGACTCAAAAGCACGGACTTCAATCTTTTGGGAAATACATCTCTAATTGCTAGAGCAATAATGAATAATTATGTTCAATTTGATGTTCCTGAGAGACCGCATTAAGATCGCAAACCCTTCCTTGGAAATGAACTCTTCACACCACGTCAATCTGGCTCCGTGCTAAGTAGTCGAAGAACTTGTGGTACGGGGACCAGACAACGGATTTAGTATTTTTATATTTTTCGTAAATTGAAGATTTTTACTACCTACATTATACACATAAATAATACCTTAAGCACCAATGTGCGATAGAGGACTGTGGTTTACATAGAGATCGTCCTATAGTCCGTTGCTGGACTCTAGTCTGTAACCATCCTTATCCTAATGTTTGAGTTTTCTAAGACGTCGAATAGATGCCACGTAATCAGTTCCCGAGTTGGTAACTAAATCACAGAACGCGGACGCGGCTCTCCGATAGTTCTAGAACTAATGGACCTAATGGTTCGTGAGGAAATTGTCACTGATGTTCGACTCAGTTGAATTTGTTAGAATCAGGTAACTTTTTACTTTGTGAGATAACAATATTATTTTGTATTTGGGAGCAAATCTAAGATGATAAGAAACTAAATAAGGTAATGTTTAACGTAAATGTTTAATGCGTATGTACTTATTATATTATGTACTTTATTTTTCTCTCCGGGTTAAGAGGTGCTTACTACTTAATGTCGAAATCAATAAAATATGTAGGTACTAGCTGTTGCCCGCAGCTCCGCCCGCGTAAATACTGTATCTCTCGGGAACACTGTACTTTTTCGGAATAAAAAGTAGCCTATGTTTTAATAAACTACCATATCAATTTTCATCGAAATCCGTTCAGTAGTTTTTACGTGAAAGAGGAACAAACATCCATCCATACATCCTCACAAACTTTCACATTTATAATATAAGTAGAATAGTAGGAAATACCTACCGTACCATATTCTTGGCAAATAAATGAATTTAAATATAATCATCACCGTCAGCCTATCGCCGTCTTCTTCTGAACGTTATGTTACGTTACGCCTACGCGTAGGCGTCTCCTCAATTATTCCTGAATGTAGCCCAGCCCAAACGTATTCTTCTACTCACTTTCACCTCCTTCTTAAAGTTGTGCCGCCCTAGTTGAATAGTTTGGCATAGGATGGCTGACTGGCAGTGGCGAAGGCTGGTTCTTCTTCAAAGGGAAGCCCTAGTCTATATAATAAGGTAGGAATGTGGATGAGGGTCTTCAAAAGGTATGTGGTAAGTGAAGCCGATAGGAATGGAGTTATAGGAACCCCACGCCACTGCTGACTGGTCATCTTTACCCGTGGGCATAGGCCAGAAAATAATTAAATTTTAATAATTCGGATGCCTGATAAAAAAAAAACAACTCATAATGTAAACAAGTAAACGTCTCTCAACTGCCTGACATTGAGGCTGTAATATCGAAAACAATTTTTCTCAGCCCAACGTTCTCTAAATAAAAGTCCCGTTTATAGCTCCCAAAACAGACGTACTATGTCTTCACCGTAGGTTCTAGCAAATTGTTTCGTGCAGAATTTAAACATTGACTTACATCTAGAGATATCGCACCAAACGCAAAATGTATAAAGGAATACATTCGTAATAAATTATTATATCGATAAAGTTAATTGTTTGCCGTTTAGATCTGGTACATTTTGTCTCTTTATCCACGCATCAAAACAAACACTTCTGTGAAAAGTAAAAACATATGCAGGCGCGTGTCAAAGCACTTAGTACGCGCCTTTTGAGCACCAAGAGCTCTGCAAAAAGTGCATACGCCGACTCGCGTCTTTTTTCTTGTGTAAAACGCATAATGTTTACCAACCCTCACGTCGGACAATTTTCTATGCGGATGCGAAGTCCCTACACGGTATGTCAACGTATCTAGAACACAGTAATTACAGTCAAGACAGGAGCGACATCAGCTGTTTATTGGTCTATAAAATTGGATTACACGACCAACTTCGTCCATATCGCACTGCAAATTAGTAAACTACAACAAACTTTTGCCTTCGTGCTCAAAATTAACCTAGAAGAGTTCAACAATGTTAGAATACTTCGATCCCGATAGCTGGAATTTATAAACTTGGTGTATACTGTATGGTGATTAAATACGAGATAGAATAGAGGTTAGATTGATAGAGAGATTAGGCAGGGGACTGTTTTTCTATAACTTTAGTCGGCAAATATGAATCAAAAATATATCTGGTTATTATTGTTGCCATAACACAAGTCTTAACATGGAATACGATTGACGTGATGTAGATTACGTCCTTATTCTATTTTATATAATTACATAATTACACAAGTAAAAAAATTGAATTTGAAGAATTTGAATACAATTAACACACAAGCATATAAGTAACTAGTGACCCGCCCCGGCTTCGCACGGGTACAATACTGATATACTACAGAATGTCACCCATTTCGCAACGGGCCGTGTAGCAGAAATCGTAATATTTTAATTTCGCCATAACTTCAAAATCAAACGTCCAATTTTAATCATTCAAGGCCAAATATTATCTACATAAACTGTACTTAGTGATTAAATAATTTATTTTGATAAGGATTAATATTAATAGCATGAGTAAAATAAACGCGTTTAAATGTAGTCCAAAAAAAAATCAAGATTTATAAATAAAAAAATGGTTGTTGTGCCTCACTCGACATAGATACGTATAGTGTGTCGCGGACTTTTTTGTAGATATTTATAAGATCTACAATTAATTAGAACATTATATGGTTCTATCTTTTATAGTTTAGGCAGCGTACGCAAAATAAGTAACTTTTCTGGTAGATTTTTTACACCTTGTGTTCGAAAAACCCAAATATCTTACGGAACCCTATTTTTTTCCAAAATAAAATTTAGCCTATGTTACTCGTGGATAATGTAGCTTTCGAATGGTGAAAGAATTTTTGAAATCGGTCCAGTACTTTTTGAGCCTATTCATTACAAACAAACAAACAAACAAACAAACAAACATACAAACAAAGTTTTCCTCTTTATAATATTAGTGTAGACTATATAATTGTACAATATACATATTAATTATTATAATCCTTACTAGTTATATTCCTAGTTATTTTATTAATGCGAAATAAATTCTGAATATTTATTGTCTGTAAGGCTGCTGCCTCGAATTTTGTGGAAAGCGGCGCGGCGGCGTCGGCGGCGCGGGCAACGCAGACCGGCCGCCGTATTACGTAAAAATAGCGATTAGTAAAAATCTTGCAGTCATCGCGCGATAGACGCGCAGTCGATTGCTGAACGTTAAATAAAATCGTATTACCTATGCGATCGATTGCTAATCGATTGCTGTTGTGTTTGAATGCACTTTGCTTCATCTTCGCTTAATATTGCTAACTGACAGTTTAAATCTTACGCTGATTGCTTTCACTTTGCTGTAAAATTCTTACGTAATACGAAAAATTAGACAGCAGTGAAGAGATCGAACGATCGATTGCAATTTATAGTTCCTCGATTGTTAGGTAGAGGCAGTACTGTCGCTAGGTTGCTTCTGCTAGGTTTTTGCAGATACGAATTCGCGATTTTTGCGCAAAAATTGCGTAATTTTTGCTATTGCTTGGCTTTTGCAAGATACGTAATAAGCCCGCCGTTCTCGAAACCAGCGGGCAGCTCGCGCGACACTATTGCGGCGTAGTGTTGTGTTCGTGGTTCATCATCATCATCATCAGCCTATCGCCGTCCACTGCTGAACGTAGGCCTCCCCCAATGAGCGCCAACCATCCCGATCTTGGGCAGCCCTCATCCATCCGCTGCCAGCCACCTTCTTCAAATCGTCGGTCCATCGTGCCGCAGGACGTCCTACACTACGTTTGCCTAAGCGTGGTCTCCACTCTAATACTTGTCTGCTCCATCGGTTGTCTGTCCGTCTGCAGACATGGCCGGCCCACTTCCACTTCAGCGTGCGTGAATTCGTTGAGCAATGTCGGTGACTTTAGTTCTCTGGCGAATAACGTCGTTACGTATTTTATCCACCAGAGATACCCTTAACATTGCTCTTTCCATCGCACGCTGAGCAACCTTAAACTTATGAACCAAGCCTACGGTGAGTGTCCACGTTTCGGCTCCGTATGTCATTACCGGTAGAAAGCATTGATCAAAGACCCTGGTCTTAAGAGATTGTGGGATCGACGATTCAAAGATGTCCCGGAAATTCCCGAATGCAGCCCAGCCCAAGCGTATTCTTCTACTCACCTCCTTCTCAAAGTTGTGCCGCCCGAGTTGAATGGTTTGGCCAAGATATACGTATTCTTGCACAACTTCGAGACTAGCGCCATTTACGACGACTGGTCTCGGGAGAACGTGTTCGTGGTTGTATCGTCGAAATATTAATTGTTTTTATTCGTGAACGAAATGTCTAAATAATGGCGACAACATCTTTTTTATTATTCAAATTTATTCCTAACGCTCGATTTATTGTAGGCAAAAGAAGTAAATCCCTACTATAGGGCATGGAAACAGATTTCTGCGTGGACGAAGTTGGGGACAACGTCTTGTATTCTATATTATGGCTTAGTAATAATATGTCGACAGTTACCATGTTGAAAAATAGTAGCGAGAACTATAATAAAACTGAATATAAGTTACTGCGGTCACATCTGGCCATTCCAAATTAAAAATAACCGAATGGGCGGCCTCAAGATCTCGTAAGTGACTTTTTTATTGTGGTGAGGCAGAGGCGAGGTCATAAATGCATGAAATGGACAATAAAGATTTAATGTCACCGTAAAATGACATAAAAGTTATGATCTAAAGTAAAAAAAGCTATTTTACCTCAAACTGGGACTTACAAAAATATATGAGTATTGAGTGGTCATATCGTTCTCGCTCGTAAAACCAAATGACGATTACGTACCATTTCGTCGTTAAATTAAATTAAGTATCTTAATAATGCACTTGGTTTAGACGTTGATTACATTACATATTATACTTTCTGTACAGAGTAGTAGTACATACTTTGCAATTTTTCTGATAACGTGTAGATAAGCTTCAATTGTTTCCTATTTAATACAATTAAATACTGAATGAATAGTAAGATAATGAATAATAAATAATAATTTATTGAAACTTAAAATATAATTTGGCTTAAAAAATGGACAGCAATTCCAATTAATGTCTCGCTAAAACTCGAGAACGGCTGGACCGATTTGGATGATTTTGGCCTCGAAAAAATTGTTGAAGTTCAGGAACGATTTTAACGGTGAGAAATTAAGGAATCATTTTGGGGAAATACTAAAAACGATGATTAAATTTTCCCACACTAACTATTCACTGTGTTTAATTTGTCATTTGACAGTCAAATATTTATACATTCGTTCAGTTTACCTGCTCGATTTATTTAAAAAACTGGCTGGCTCCAGTGTAGGTTGGTAGGTGTAGATATAGTTGTAGGGGTAGATGTATGTATAGGTTGTAGTTGTAGGTGTAGTGGTAGTTGTAGGTGTAGTGGTAGTTGTATGTTGTAGTTGTAGGTGTAGTTCTAGTGGTAGTGTAGGTAATTGGTGTAGGTAACAGGTTATACGTAGGTACTATTATTTATTCCAGTTTATAGTCAAGACTGACCAATATGTGTCGGGACAACCAGTATACAGTATTCAATACCTAATAATATTATGTATTTATGCAATACTTACCTACATATATTTTATTTATTATTTATTACCCACAATTTACAATATATAATCTGTTATAACAACGAGAGACATCTGAATATAGTACATTCTTCAATGTTGTCTATCAAATATAAATTTTGAATTGAAAGCTGAAAACATGCAAATAAAGCCAACAAGAATCCGGATCACTTGACAAGGAATTTGAAAGTGTTAAAAAAACGACACTATTTAAACCATTTTCAACTTCAATAGAAGCGTTCAGTCGAAAAAAGCGACTAAAGAAAATGAAAAAGCAAGCTTAAAAATGGCGTTAAATTAAAACTGTTCTCGAATGTTCAATGTTCAGAGTTAGAAAGTTGCAAGCTGTGGCTGAGAATCGGTAATTTAGTGCTGAGCTGCGCGCTGATGAGGGTAAATAATGAAGGAGTGAACAGCATACTGAAGATAAAGTGAGGTAGTGTTCAATGTTTTTAAGATAGGGCAGACGAGCAAACGGATCGCCCAATGGAAAGCGATTATTATACGGTCGATTTACGAACTTCCGCAACACCGGGGAGTCACTAGTTCCTGGCCATAGATGTATTATAATTATTAAAAAGAGGTAGATATGGCATAGCGCGTAAAAAGTAAAGACTTAATCCTTTCTTTTCGACAAACAATCGACATCGGACCAATTTTGGTTAGTGTGCTCCGCGAGTAACGGTGTGTATGCCATATTATGTGTTCTGTGGTGTATGCGTTGAGTCGTGTCTATGTGTGTACGAGTAACGGTGTTCTGTGTGTATGCCATATTATGTGTTCTGTGGTGTATGCGTTGAGTCGTGTCTATGTGTGTACGAGTAACGGTGTTCTGTGTGTATGCCATATTATGTGTTCTGTGGTGTATGCGTTGAGTCGTGTCTATGTGTGTACGAGTAACGGTGTTCTGTGTGTATGCCATATTATGTGTTCTGTGGTGTATGCGTTGAGTCGTGTCTTTGTGTGTACGAGTAACGGTGTTCTGTGTGTATGCCATATTATGTGTTCTGTGGTGTATGCGTTGAGTCGTGTCTATGTGTGTACGAGTAACGGTGTTCTGTGTGTATGCCATATTATGTGTTCTGTGGTGTATGCGTTGAGTCGTGTCTATGTGTGTACGAGTAACGGTGTTCTGTGTGTATGCCATATTATGTGTTCTGTGGTGTATGCGTTGAGTCGTGTCTATGTGTGTACGAGTAACGGTGTTCTGTGTGTATGCCATATTATGTGTTCTGTGGTGTATGCGTTGAGTCGTGTCTATGTGTGTACGAGTAACGGTGTTCTGTGTGTATGCCATATTATGTGTTCTGTGGTGTATGCGTTGAGTCGTGTCTATGTGTGTACGAGTAACGGTGTTCTGTGTGTATGCCATATTATGTGTTCTGTGGTGTATGCGTTGAGTCGTGTCTATGTGTGTACGAGTAACGGTGTTCTGTGTGTATGCCATATTATGTGTTCTGTGGTGTATGCGTTGAGTCGTGTCTATGTGTGTACGAGTAACGGTGTTCTGTGTGTATGCCATATTATGTGTTCTGTGGTGTATGCGTTGAGTCGTGTCTATGTGTGCCGCGGCACAGAAATATAGTCAGTTTTGTAAGGATATAATGTATCTCCTGGCATTTTACTAAGGAATATTATTATATTCCTTACTATATTTTTATTTATTTAAGAATCGAAGTTTTTACAGGCCCGTAAATATAGCTGGCGAATGTTCATTACAACGATAGATAAAAACAATTCTTTAATTCCTTATAGTATGTGTCAAACATTTTCAACAGTGAAAAGATATGTTTAAATAAAAAATAAAAAAAACTTTAACTACTAAAAAACTTTAAACTAGACAATCATGTACATTTATAATTGGTTTCTCGAAAAGGTCTTCCATATAATTTAGTAAGCGGGGAGTTTGGGGAGAAGAAAATCGATGTAGGTATATCTTGCCCCTGGGAAACTGCACATTTTTAAACGCAACAATGTCAATAATTTCGAAACCATTTTCAGTCCTATTGGAAGTTTGATATGCGTATTATGTTGTGTGTGTGTTTTTTTTACCTCACAATATGGCGTCAAACATCCGCCATTTTGTTTTTTTTTTAATATCACCTATCTAAGAACACTTGGGCTATTAAGACGAATCTAATGATACCTCAAATGTGAAAATCCGTTTAGCGGTTCTGAAGATACAAGGTAATAAAGAATATTACATACATACATACATACACACATACATACATACAAGATACGCGCCAAACACATAACCCTCCCGGCAGTCGGGTAAAAATATATTTTTTGTCATTCTTTTTTTTAATGTATCAGAACTGCAAGCAAATCTTGGTTACCCAGGCTTCTAAGTATTATAATAATTGAATTAACATCGACATAAATCTTATGACTGACTGAAAATTTAATATCGTCCTTTTACGAACTTTTTAAAAGTGTGCGTGTATAATAAATACACGTACGTCACGGCAAAATTTGTAGTTGGAATCTCGGTAAATGGAAAAACGTGCTGCCGTTACTGTCAGCATTACTGTCGCAGTATAAAGTGGATTGTGGAGAAGCATTCGCAACAGATCACTGTGGACAAATATTATATATTACGTTGTTACGGGGTGTTTGGAAGAGAAACAATAAATTAACCGTAACAATAATTTATTTATATTCAAAATTTAAGATGTTTAGATAAAGGGGCGTGGGTCGGTTAGCCGGCAAAGTCTGGTTCAGCCCTGGGCGGTGGAGGTGTAGTATGGGGATAATTGGCACACGGCACTTAGCTAGTCGAAGACAGTCAGGGGTATCCCACGGTCTGCGAGGTCCAGTGACGAGGGTCCGACAACTCTAACGGCCAAGCTCAGACCGACAGTCCTGGGTATGCTGTGTGGCTTGGGGTTGTCCAGACCGGAACGATGGTATCTGGTCGGATCAGGTGTAGTCCATACAGGAACTGTTCCAGCCGGAACTCAGAACCCGTGAAGACGGGTTTAAAATATATAAAATAACTACTTGAACTTAGAAACGTGGAATTTTAAAGCAACCACACTCAATTTTAGATGTCCAAAAAAGAGTTATGAAAAAGCTATGACAATCGCGCGTCAGGCTTATATACCCGACCTAAAAATATATTTTTTTTTAAATTACCTTGACTACACAGCTAAGACTTTTTGCCACAGTAGAAATATATTGAGGTATTTAGAATGATAACCTAATAACGCAAAACTGGTGTATTTAAGTTGTTTAAAAAAAAATTATGATGTTTAGATTTAAAAAGAATTAGATTCAAATCGATAAGTCGATAACTATTGAATTCATAACCGTAGTTACCACCATATACCATAGATGGCGTTGAGAATGTCGACTTGAACCCATAGCCGTAGTTACCACCACATACCATAGATGGCGTTGGGTGTATCGTTTTCAACGAAATTTAATTAAATAAAATGTAACTACGTTACATATCCCCCCCTGTTACCGAAGGATTTTTGCCTGCTGCCAGGAAAAAATCCTGAAACAACTACAAAACAGACAAAAGAAAAGAAAATATTGGTTGGGGTAAAAAAAAAACTTAAAAAAAGAAGGTTTAAAGAAAAAATTACGACAGTGGAAGTTAAATGCTAGTCTTGTGTCAACGCGCAACAACCGACAACCTTTCATACATCGTTCACACTATATTCATACATCACATACATACATCCACTTGCATTTTGCAACTCGGACACAACATAATGATCCGAGACGCCCTAACATACGAGTATTGTATTCCATAAAGAGGAAAAAACAACACCAGTCTAAGATATTAAAGTTCTTAGCTATATCGTTATTATAAAAAGATAACGAACAGCGTCTGAGTAAAGCGCGAAACTACTAGCCTTCCTACAACAGCTGACCCATTATTTTGATAAGATGGGAAGCTTAAGGTCCTTCAAATGCCAGGCACCAAGGTCTTTACCTTGCATGTCTTGCAGGACATAAACTAAAGGAGAACGTTTACCTACAATTTTACATTTTATAAATTTAGGAGCCAACTTTTTGCTAAAATGTTTCTCCTTATCACTTAGAAAGTAAGTTCTCTTAAAAACGACATCACCAACGTTAAATTCCGCAGGCTTACGTCTCAGATTATATTGAGCAGTGCTCTTAACATGAGCTTGCCAGAGACGCATCTGAACGCTATCGAAAATAGATGACATACACCCTAAATTTTCCGCGTAGGCGTCACGAGGCGAAAACACAAGGTCTTTAATACTATCTGTATCTAAGTAGTGAGTACCGCAAGACACTAGTTCCCTACCATACACCAAGAAAGATGGTGTAAAGCCGGTTGCCTCATTCACCGAGTTGTTGATGGCGAATTGTATTTCGGGTATATGTACATCCCATGACCTATGGTCTTCTTCTACGTAGGTCGAAATACAAGTGATAATGGTCCTATTGTAGCGTTCGACCGTATTCACCTGGGGGGTATAACGCGGTGTTAAATAAACTTTAGGTATATTATATTTTTTGAAAAGACTATTGGTCTCGTTACTAATGAACTGAGGACCGTTATCCATTAAAATAGTTTGTGGAACACCGTGCACTAAGAAAACACTATCTTCTAAAATTTTAATTATAATATCGGATGTAGCACGTTTCATAGGAAAAATAAGACAAAATTTAGAAAAACAACAAGTCACAACTAAAATAAAATTATTACGTTTTCTAGTAGTAGGTAAAGGTCCCATAATGTCAACCGAGATGACTTGAAATGGTCGTGAACAGTCTTTAGGACGACCCATTTCACCTAAAACTTTATGATTTTGAGACTTATATTGTAGGCATTTAGAACATTTAGAAATGTAAGTGACGACATCGCGATACATATTAGGCCAAAAGTAATTAAGTGCGAGCCGCCTATAAGTTTTAAAAATTCCCATGTGACCAGCAGTGGGCTCATCATGGTTAGCACGAATAATTTCCTCACGATAATCTTTAGGAACTACCTCTTTCCAAGAAAATTCAGAAGTTAAATTATGTTTATTTTTAGAAAGCCTAAATAATCTACTGTCTTTAATAGTAAAATTTGGAAAAGAAGATGGCGTATTATGGCAACCGTTAAAAATATTAAGATACCAGGTATCAGCGCCGGTATAGTTTGTCCAACTACAAATTGCGTTCACGTTAACCGCACGAGATAAAGCGTCCGGTATAACGTTGTCACAGCCCTTCCTATGTTTAATTTCAAAATTAAACTCGGATAGTCTGACACACCAGCGAGCTAACCTACCAGTGGGGTTGGACAAAGACAGGAACCACTTAAGCGCGCTGTGATCGGTATAAACCGTAAACTTTTTACCGTTCTCAAGGTAACAGCGCCAGTGTTCTAAAGCAACCAAAACTGCTAACGTCTCACGCTCAGTAATCCCGTAGACTTTCTCCTGTTTAGTCAAGGAGCGACTCATGTATGCGACAGGGTGTTCTTTCCCATCGAACTTCTGGGTGAGCATGGCCCCAATACCATAGCTACTGGCATCCGTATGAACCTCGAAGGGTTCATTGTAGTCGGGACAGCGCAGTACTGGCGCGGAGACCAAACTCTCCTTCAGTTTATTGAACGCCGAGTCCGCCTCTGAAGTCCACTCAAAAGGAGGGGCATTCTTACGTGTAGACGTCAACTTATTTAAAGGCCCTGCCAGAGTACTGAAATTAGGCACAAACCTTCTGTACCAGGTGGCAGTGCCAAGAAAGCGTTTAACACTTTTCCTACAAGTAGGCGTGGGAAAATTTACAATCGCGGCTACCTTATCAGGATCAGTACGGAGACCGTTACCGTCGATTAAATAACCTAAATATTTAAGTTGAGGCCGAAAAAATTTACACTTTTCAAACTTAACAGTTAAATTTGCCTCTTTGAGGACTTGAAGAACCCTCAAAAGAGTAGCTACATGTTCATTAAAATCCTCACTAATAATAACAATATCATCCAAATAGCAAAAAGTTTTATGACCAAAATTACCAAACAAAGCATCTACTAAACGCTGCTGCGTAGCAGGTGCGTTCGTCAAACCGAAAGCCATACGCTTAAAACGAAACATTCCGCGACCAGGAACATAAAAAGCAGTCTTATCACGATCAGACTCGTTAATAGCTGTCTGCCAAAAGCTGTTAGAAAGGTCGATAGTACTTAAATAACGAGCGTCGTGTAAGCTGTCCAAAATCTCGGAAATGTACGGTAAACTATAAGCGTCTTTTTTAGTTACAGAATTTAATTTACGACTATCCAAACAAAATCTAAATTCACCTGTTTTCTTCTTGGGCACAACCAATACAGGAGAGCTCCAAGCAGATTGGCACGGCTCGATGACGTCCATAGACAACATTTCGTCAACCTGTTCAACTAAAATACGTTGTTTTTCCGGCGACATCCTATAATAACGTTGACGTATAGGTAACGCATCGCCCGTATCAATTTTATGAGTAATAAGTGAAGTTAAACCTAAACCTTTCTCTTCAAAAGAAATAGAACGAAATTGTTTAATTATATCATCGGCTATTGAGCGCTCAGACGAACTTAAATGTTCGTAGCCGTTAATAGCCGGCTGGGTCACCTGATGAGAAGTGATTGGATCGCTAGCCGTACTAGAATTAATTGAATTTAAATATTTAGGACAAAGTTTGAAAATACGCCAAAAGTCAATACCTAAAATGAGGTCATAAGTAACCTGAGGTACTATGTATACTTTTAAAATATGAAATTGATCTTCAAAATGAATTGGTAAATTTATATAGCCTATAGACTTTAAACATTGACCGCCCGCAGCAAAAATTGAAATATTATTATCGTCATTATTGAGAGGATAGCCTAACTCAATAATATTTAAATGAGAATTATTACCTAACAAAGAAACGCAAGAACCAGAGTCTAAAAGACCGCGCATGCTAAAAGAGTCTATATGTATATTGACATAAGGTCGAGAATCTAAATTATTGTTATCAATACATCGGACCGTATTAATTGTATAGAATTTGAAAAAAGTACCTACGGTTTTAACCCATTGTTTCCGATCCTCAAGGTCGGTATGGTTAGGTATAACACGATCCGATAAGACTAGTTTTTTGAATGAGTAGGTTTACTACGACAGCGGATGCAGTCTGGCCGTCGTACGCCAGGGTTGCCGCAGCCGAAACAAAATATCTTGGATTTATCAGCTGTGCACTCATAGTAGCTGTGCGAGTTAACCCTACAACGTAAACAAAATTTAGGATTATTTGTTTGCAAACTATTAACCTGATTATGGGATTGTTTATAAGCGAAGTTATTATTATTATTAGAATTATTATTAGAAAAATTATTATTATTGGAAAAATTATTATTACGAAAAGGCCTAAAAGTTTTATTAAAATTTTGTTTGTTATCAGATTTATCATTATTAAAATTATAAGCTAAGTCAGGCGCTAAGGTATCCGACGTTACCTTAGGCGGTTCGTGATATAAGGTCAGTCGAGACTGAATGTCCTCATAATTTTTGCAAAGAGACTTAAGTTGCTCAATAGTGACAACCGTAGGTGAAGAAGCTAAGATGTTTGCATAGCAAGGTTTAATGTTATGTAATAAGATTTCTATTTTCTCACTCTCTGGGACAGGCTTAACAAGACGGTTGAACATTCCTTCCATAATAGCAACGTAAATGGTAATGGTCTCCTTTTCGCCCTGAGTCCTATTACGAATCTCTGACATGAACCTATAATCAAAACTCGGTTTGTCGAAGTCACTATATAAAAGATTTAAAAGTTCCGACCAACTCTTAATATTTTGATGAATGCTTCTGTACCAGTGTAAAGCATCACCAGTAAAAAGGTCAAAAGCATGAGAAAGAATCTTTGAATCACTAATGTTATGCTGTGTGCAATACTCATTCACCCTGGTTATAAACGCGCGGACACAAGACTTGCCATCAAACTTAATTTTATGTAAATCAGCCAAATTATTTTTTTCACACTGTACCGTTATATTTAAAGGAGGTATAGGTGCTGCAGCAGGAGCTGGCAACACAGAATTACTACTAGACCCCTTCAATTGATGTAATAAACCTAAATAATTTTGAAGTTTTTGTAAACAAGAATTATATTGTTCGGCAAAAGGTTCGATATTATCGGATGAAATTCTATTAATTCTATACTCGATGTGGTTTAAGTTATTTTCAGCTCTAAGCAACGAGTTACCGTCAGAGTGAGAATCCAACTGTGATTTAACTTTTGTCAGGGTTTCCTCAATTCCTAACAAATCATCTTTTACGGGAAAACAGGAGTCTAAGATGTCCTCCGACGGGTAAAGCTCAACTAATTTTAGTATTTGTTTTCTTAATTCCACAACGGTAGAAGCTGGTATTTCATTCCTAACTAAGACCTCATATTCCAATTCTGCCTTTTGAAGAGAAATAAATTTTATTTTTCCAGGCATATTAAAAAAACTTTTTGAAAAAAGTTAAGATTTGAAAAAAAAAGTTTAAAATTTGAAAAGACAGTAAAGTTTTTCCAAAGTAGGTTAGGTGAGTAGTCAACTGTAATGTTTATTAAGTTAAGTTACTAAATAAATTTGAGTTTAAAAAAGGAAATTAAGTTTTCTCAGTATAAGTCAATAGCGGGTTTATCAAAAGTTAAATTCTATTTTAAAAGTTAAATTACCAATTAAATTCAAGAATTTTTTTTTCCACAATCTTAAAGGTGAGTATATCTGTGTCGAGAAAATACAAAAATAATGAGATGTATTCTCCAAAAAATACAAAAAAAGTATATGATTTACAAATCAGTAAGATATAAGAACTAACTACAAAATGAGTTCTACATATAATGCAGTACTAAGTATACAGTCTACAAAAAAGATGAGCAGTATAGAGTTTATTACAATATATAAACGCTACACCAAGATAATAAGGTACTAATAACTACCTAAGTATATCCAACCCTAAAAGTAAGTTAAAGTTAAAAGTGAAATTTGAGTCTACAAGTAAAATTATAAGTTTATAGCAAAGAATTTGGAATATATTTAAGAATTTAAGGTTATAATTATTTATGTTAACAAGAATTAAAAAGTTAAATTAAAAAAAATTAAATGAAATTAAAAAAGGTTAAGGCCAAAATCACATAAACATCATTGAAGATGATGTTGCTGTGTTTAAATGTATAGTGTAAGTGTGTGTGAGTGTGTGTATGTAAAAATGAGTTATAATATAAATAATTTATAAAAATAATATAATTAAAATAATAAATACAATATTTGCCCTGCCAAAAGACAGAACAGGATATATTTAATAAGGAATAAATATAATACTTTTATAAATTTAATATTGTGTCCGCTGAGAAAAAAAAAAAAATTACCGAGGGTATGTAAAAAAAAAAAAGTATATATATATATATATATATATGTATATATATATAGCGGGTGTGTGCTTGTAACTATACCTGCCTCTTACACGTGCCGGTTACAGGCGGCTTAAGGACATTCTTACTCCCAGCCTTAAATGGGGAATATACTGTGAGAGTTGGATATATGGAGACGGCACGACACACACACAGGTTGGGACCAGACCCTGGAATCACCCTATGCCGAACCAGACTAAACACGTTGGGCGCCAGTTGTTACGGGGTGTTTGGAAGAGAAACAATAAATTAACCGTAACAATAATTTATTTATATTCAAAATTTAAGATGTTTAGATAAAGGGGCGTGGGTCGGTTAGCCGGCAAAGTCTGGTTCAGCCCTGGGCGGTGGAGGTGTAGTATGGGGATAATTGGCACACGGCACTTAGCTAGTCGAAGACAGTCAGGGGTATCCCACGGTCTGCGAGGTCCAGTGACGAGGGTCCGACAACTCTAACGGCCAAGCTCAGACCGACAGTCCTGGGTATGCTGTGTGGCTTGGGGTTGTCCAGACCGGAACGATGGTATCTGGTCGGATCAGGTGTAGTCCATACAGGAACTGTTCCAGCCGGAACTCAGAACCCGTGAAGACGGGTTTAAAATATATAAAATAACTACTTGAACTTAGAAACGTGGAATTTTAAAGCAACCACACTCAATTTTAGATGTCCAAAAAAGAGTTATGAAAAAGCTATGACAATCGCGCGTCAGGCTTATATACCCGACCTAAAAATATATTTTTTTTTAAATTACCTTGACTACACAGCTAAGACTTTTTGCCACAGTAGAAATATATTGAGTTATTTAGAATGATAACCTAATAACGCAAAACTGGTGTATTTAAGTTGTTTAAAAAAAAATTATGATGTTTAGATTTAAAAAGAATTAGATTCAAATCGATAAGTCGATAACTATTGAATTCATAACCGTAGTTACCACCATATACCATAGATGGCGTTGAGAATGTCGACTTGAACCCATAGCCGTAGTTACCACCACATACCATAGATGGCGTTGGGTGTATCGTTTTCAACGAAATTTAATTAAATAAAATGTAACTACGTTACAACGTACTGGGGGCCAGAAAACTATTTTATTTTAAACTAACTTTTGCCCGCGGCTCCGAACGCGTAGATGCGGTATCTCGAGAAAACACTGTATTTTTTAGGGATAAAAAATAGTCAATGTGTTAATCTAGAGCCTAACCTACTATTATACTAAATTTAATCAAAATCCGTTTAGTAGTTTTTGCATGAAAGAGTAACAAACATCTATCCATCCATACATCCATCCATCCATCCTCACAAACTTTCACATTTATCCGTATAATAATAGTGCATTCCACTACTATTATAAATTTGAAAGATATAAGATGAAGAAAACTGAGAAAATTATTAATATGACTAGCTTTAGCCCGCGGCTCCGCCCGCGTGAATAGGTACAGTATCACACGAGATCACTATTTTTTTGGGATAAATTAGTGGTAACCCTTGTTACCCCAGAGACTAACCTACTACCATACATCCATCCATGCATTCATTCATCCACCCATCCGCGCAAACATTCACATAGTAGGATAATTTTTCTACAGAGTACTAGGTATCTATTAAAAAGTTGCTTCGTAAGGGGCCCCATACATGATCCGGTCTGCCTTCAGTTCGGCCTGAACGGATGCAAAATCGTATCGTCTGTGTGCAATTTCGAGATCGCGTCAGTCGGCCGTACGGACTGAAGCGATTCGTACCAGTGTTGCCAGCTCTGTTTTTGTGAAACTACTAAACTCGTATTGAATTCTAGTAAAAAGTACTAAATAACTACTAAAGAAGCTACTTAGGAATTCCTGAAGCCCCTCAAAAACCATTGCATTTTAAGTTTTGTTATATTAAATTTTTTTCATTCATTGAATTTTACTACAAATTTTACCATTAAATTAAAATATACTAGCAAATATTACGTATATAATAATTAAACGGGTAGTTTTAAGAAAATTACGGACGAATGTATTATTATGATAGGTTTTTTTTTTGTGTTTAACCTAGGCTATTTTGCATATGATTACTGTCTGGCTCTTTCCTACTAAAACACTACTAATAACTAAATTTCTACCAAGGAGGGAATAAAATACTCAATTTAGTAAAATTTTGTAAAATAACTAAGTTGGCAACATTAATTCTGGCCTGACCGATCGGCCTGAACGCGCGGCCCAGGGGGGTGAAACTCTCATACATGCACAAATTAACAGAGTACAGAGACATCTAAAAATGACTGTCCGGTACTAACAGTTTGAAAGTTTTCGGATTGTCACAACAGATGCCACTAAGCGACTTCTACATCGCGCTATCGCTAACACAAGGCGTATTTATAAGGGCTCGCGAACATTTTACTATGCAGCAACCATATCCCACTATTAAAGAGGAACTTGGTCGTTGTTGTGTCTACGACTTTCGATAAAACTTAATTTCTGTCCAAAATTCAGTTCAATAAAAATTATCAGGCGGTACTACTTCCATCTAGCGGGTTTGATAGTAACTAAAACGGTACAACGCCATCTAAAAACGACATTCCGAAACTTTTGCAAGACTCAGTTTCAATTTTAGAGTTGCGCATCTATACTAATATATATCTGTATTATCTATGGCGCGGCCTGTCCTGAGTTGACCGTGTGTGGACAAATCGCTTCAGTTCTCGCCCGAGCCGCGGCCGTGTGGGCGTGTATCGTGTACAAGCGTTGTATGAGTTTTCGCGGTGTTTAAATACAAAATTGATAAACACGACCGTAGCGCGCGGCAAACCAGAATGGACTGATGCGACTGTTCCGTGTGTGGGCCCGAATCAGATCAGGCCGAACTGACGTAAATTGGGTTGGATGCGATTTTTTCCGTGTGTGGGCTCGAATCCGTTCAGGCCGAACTGACGTCAGTTCTATCTGAAACGATCGGCCTCTCGTGTGTGGGGGCCTTAACTTTTGCGCACATAAACCTACCTTTTACAAACCACTAACGCCCCTATAAATGTAGCACAGTTTGTAACTTCCAATGTGGTGAGGATTTATTGTAGTCTACCATGTCGCCTTATAAAAAATACTATTCGTCCTGTGGTCGAAATTCGCCCATAATAATTATAATATCTATGGACGCTTTCACACCACGCCCAACCAGCAAAAAGTGGTTTTTAAAGTATCTCCAGGAGTGCATTTCCATAGGACTATATGAGACTGATATCCACATATAAGTCCGGAAAAGGGCCCACTTTATAAGTAAACTTTTACTTATATCGTGCTTATAAGAGACCACTTCAATGCCGTTTACGCCTATATTTCTCCTATAGTAGAATTACGTAAGTGCAATTAGTCCTGCAAATGCCAATATAAGAAAATTATAGGAAAAAGTGAGATGAATACAAGCCTCGCAATGCTTCTATAAGCTCACATTTTGTGAACGAATTTGTCGAAACTGCTTGAAGAGTAAGTATACTTTATTTTAATTTTATAATAATAAATGTCAACCATTGCAATCAGAAATTGTATAGAAGAAAATCAATAGCTTATTATTGTTATAGTCAGTTCGAAGGGGAATGTGAATTTTCTGAAAATTCTATCATGGTTTTAATTAAAATTTTAAAGCGCCTCGTGTAATTTACTTATTTACATTTTAATATTTAATATTTTATTATGAAAATATCATGAACAGTCGCCATTTTTTCGATGAGCATTGCCAAGTGCGACTTAGGGCCATTATAAGTAATATTGGTTCTATATTGGCAAGTATTAAAACCGAAGATTCGCCATATCGTTACCAATTAGGGTTCCACATTGCCCAGATAAAAAACAATGTTTTTCGGTACTTTAACTTGAGTTTACTCATATTGGCCATAAAATATTAGCTAATATGAGGTTATAAGATAAATAACAAGAGGAATTGCGCCTCAGTGTATATACCTATTCCTAGTAGATGCTCCTGGAGGAGTCTTAGGATTTAAATGCTCCTAAGATGTTATCTTATAGGCAGATATAAGTCTGAGTTATTGGATTAATTACTACTGAGTGCATTTAGTTTCGTTCCTAGCTTTTACAGGAGTCTAATCCAGTAGTGGCCACGAAATATGATCCTATATATACCGATATAAGCTCAAATTATAGGATTAAACGTACTGAAGTAAAAACAGCTTTCATTAATGCTGATAAAAGCGCAGTAGCAAATATCAAAACCATCATCGGAGCTATATAAGTCAAAATAGCATTATAATATCGCATTCCAGGATTACTTTGCTGGTTGGGCGTCAATCTGGTCCCTTGGTAAGTTCTCGAAGAACTTGTGTTACGGGTACCAGACAACGGAAATATAATATATAATACTTTTATACTATACATAATATATTTAACATTATTATTATAATACACATATTTAACCCTTAACTGTAGTGGTGAAAAAAAATCACACTTATATAGTCGTGGGTCCACGGGACCCGCCTATTTTTGATTTAAAATAAAATAAAAATGCATTTCCGTTTTAAGTTTTTATTTTTATTAAACTTTACATTTAAACATTAACAATCGTAATGTTAAACAAAATCAACATTACAAACTATTATTCTTATCTATAATGACACTTCTTTTAATCAGTCGTAATTTACTTATAAAATATCATATAAAATTTTAAAATGCAACAAAAAAATAACTGCAACTCGTTTCATGTACAAAAACTAATACTTTTTAAAAGAGTTAAAACAAAAACAAAAAAACTTCTTCCAAAAAATTTTTGACATCGTAAACTGATGATCAAGTTATAAGCATGAATTGCATACCGTTTTCCCGTAAAAACATCCGGTAGAACTGGTCTGTATAGCCACTTCTTCATCTTGGTAAGTGTCTTCACTTACAGACAATTCAGAGTTTGAGTCATGATCAGTCGTTATTTTCTGAGTGGGTGGTGAGAGCACTATTTCGAGATGTGGGTGAATTTCTACCAATTTCATCTTCATCACTGTCTGGTTTGTTTAACCAGTGCTCTATAATATCAACTCTATCTGCAGAAATATTTCTTTGGTTTACCATCACAAATAAATAAATGTAAATATTAATGAACAAAAAAAAGTTACGCAATAAATAATGAACAAAAACTAAAAAAAAGTTACGCAACTATAGTGGTGGGTCCGTGGGACCCACATGCACACCTATACTCACCTTTGTAGTAGCGAGCAAAGCACGTCCGTTCCTCTCAACGCGCTCTGGCGTACCGTCGGAAGGTACCTAAAAGCGGGAGGCGCTGAGGCACACGCTTTGTTTTTTACACGCGTTCAAAGATTAAACATGGGTCCACTGGACCCACGACTACAATTAAGGGTTAATACACATCCATGACCCAGGAACACAAAAATTTTTTTGTTCCCTGGTGGGATTCGAACCCGCGACCTCTGGATTTAGCGCCGACGCGCTATTCACTGAGCCACGGAAGTCGTCGTATAATTCATATAATTTTTAAATTTGAACTTTATAAGGGCTGTTTCGCCTCAAGAGCTCTGAAAACGTTCACCTTTGATTAATTACTACATAGATACGTTATATCCTTACAAAACTGACGATATTTCTGTGCCACGACACACATTGACATGGGACGCGTGTCAATGTGTCGACGTCGCATAGTAACACAAAACACGCTATTACTCGCGAAGCACACTAACCAAAATTGGCCCGACTCGGGCCAATTCGAGTCTTCATTTTTACGCGTTTATAACATATCTACCTCTTTTTAATATTATATAACTATGGTTCAAACATATTTAACATATTTGTGTTTTGTTTACTACGTTTTTATCAAACATCAGCGCACACATACCAATAAGTTTGTCAAACATTTTCGCCGAGAATTAAAAGAAAGAAAGGAAAGATATTTTATTTGGTAAAACATTGAATAGTAAAAAACCTCTGCACATGCACTTCTGTTTCGTCTTTTGACAATTCCAGTTGAAAATGAGGAATTTGTAATAGGTATTCGACTTGAATCACATACATAACAAGATCATAGATAAAAAGGCCATGAGCAGGAGATAAATTGGCATAGTTAGGAGGGTTGCGAGTCGCGTGTGCGAAGTTAATGCGCATACTTGGGCGTGGGACTGTGAACTCCGATAGCGCTGAGCCCACATACATCTATTGACTAGATAACGCTAGTATTCTACTTTTAAATATGGAAACCAAGCGTGCCGTTATTTTTCTATGATATCACAAGAGCGATGATAACTCCCCGTCCCCGACTTAATGATTCAAAGGCCGTCGCCGCGCGCTGCCTTTACGTTTTTTAGTTTTCGCTTGACGTTTGGCACCGAGATTATTCGAGAGGTAATGGCATTGAAGGAAGTAATTTTTACTCCTCTTTTACACGCGAAGTAACACGCGGAGTACATACACTTGCGTGGTCTATTCAGTAGATGTCTGTGGCTAGGCCGGTAAATTACAGCTAATTAATTGACTTTGTTGATGTGGTGAAGTGGCGCATCGTTCGCCAAAAAAGTATGAAATTTGGGTTGGTTATGAACAAACCTACTATTTTTTAGGTATATGTATTTTTTTAGAAAGCCAATCGTTAACGAGAAATCCGCTTATAATTTATAAATCGTGACTTGAGGCGAAGTAAAGTGCGTATTGAAACGAACGTATTCGGCTAACCACGTCCTACTTCGCACGTAGCATGGAGCTATATTTTAACGCGCAATTGGTCCACCTCATATACCACTGCAACTGTGTAGCCAGGATTGACAGCGGTCACCAGCCACAAAAAAACCCTTTGATATGATCTCAGGGGTGCCCCAGGGACATGCTAAAATCACTCTCAGGACCCGAAAGGAATTAATCAGAAGATTGTAAGAGGTGTCGAAAGCTCCAGTATTCCTAGTATAGAGCTAGCTTATTATACACTCGGCTTTATACAGGAGTTGGGTGAAATATAGTCAAGCCATCCGCCGCAAGTCTCTAATTGTTGAGGCAACAACTACAGAATCACTCATTACTTACAAGCGAGGCTATTAATCACGCTGCCAGGACAATTTAGCTCGTAATTAGTTACAGTGACGGTTCAAATTCATCTGTACCCCCCGACTAAATGCAAAACCGATTTCGGGAAGCCGGAAAATAATCCTGTTTAGAAATTTGAGGGCAGATTATTCGGATTGTTTTTATTTCCAATTTAAATCCTAAATCAGATTGCTGCAAGTGAATTACTGGAGTGTTTTTTTATCATGTGTTAAATTATTTCAATAAAGAGATTAATAAAAAGTTGCGAAGTTCATTTCGCTCGCTAATCTCAGGAGCGAGCATTCCGATGTGAAAAATTCTATTTTAATATTTTTATGTTTTAATAAAGGCTGTTGCAATGTTTGTAAATATTTTAATGCTTTTTAATATACAGGAGTCATAAAATTGATTATATTATTATTCTTCCTTTTATCATACTCTCTTTTTACATGTATGACGCGCTCACTCACACTGGCGCAGAGTCGAAGCGACGCGACGCATCATGTACAATATCGACAAAGTTCCTGCTCGACCAGTTTTATAACTTTGTATTTGCACCAGGACACCTCAAAATATTAAAACACAAAGGAATTGACCGCAACGAATGAAGACCTGGTTGAACGACGTGTTTACACGTAGGTCTGTATGTTTCCGCGATTTGCATCTTATGCCTGGTCGAGTGGCAACTTTTTCGATAGCACCTATAGCATTATATTATCCATCTCCATTTTCCATTCGTGGCGCATAGCTTCTCTACGCCAGTGTGAGTTGGGCCTAAAGGCGAGTTTACACAGTGCTGCTAATGTGAGACAGTAGATAGCTACTGTACCCATGTACTTGCTTGACAGTAGCTCGACTCGTCAAGCCCGGTTACACAAGTGCGAGCTGCTGATGTGATAGGAGACAGCTATTTTATCTATGTGCTCGCCTTCCGACTTCTCATGTGACAAGTCTTTGTATGTCTGTGCTTGTGCGTGGTAGGGAAGACGAGTGGTAAAAATCAAAACATATAGTAACTCGGATGCGAGCTACTAAACGACTGGCACATGACAGTAACTCGTATGATGCGGTCACACAATGTAGCTGTACTACAGTGACTGAGCAGGCCAGCTCGCACTGTGTATCCTAGGCTTAAGATTTCCACTTTCTTTTAATTACTTTTTATATATTTTATTTTATTTTAGAAGTTTGTTAGTGCCTAATGCTTATTTATGAAAGGAGCTGACTCACGTAACTTTATTTGTGAGGGTAATAAGTGAAATAACGGTGGGTAATAAGATTTCCTACTCCATTTGTCACGGTTGTCTCCCACTGGGGCAAAAATCGGACAATTACATGAGGTATTAGGTTCCATTCTGATTTGAATGAAGGGGACATAGTGGTGCATCTGTGGATTTCATTAAGGAGGGGAATCATTGGACGAAGGGGAATATTGTGGGGGAATTTATGAATGTCAGTATTGGATTAATAATGTTTTGGTGTGTAGAATAATCAATGTGGAAATAGATTTTTAGGGTTTAGTTGCAAATATTTCTTGCTGTCTAATAAACTACGTCGTTTTATCTTTTCTTTTGTGTATAATAGTAAAGAGAAAAAGTTTATTTATTTGCATTGAAAAAGCTCCGAGAGTACTAAACCGATTTCGATGAAATTTGGCACAGACATAGATAAGATAACGGTGAAGGACATACTACTTTTTATCTTGCAAAATGTACATTTTTTCGTGCATAAAGTCGCGGGTAACATCTAGTATAAAAGAGTTTGCACTGACATTGAAACTTTAAAAAAAAATCAGCTTAATAATCAGGTTGAAAATATCTGCTTCAAAATTATTTAACATACATTGCAAGTTAAATAAAAACTTTTAAAAACACCAGCACTAACATAATCCTGTTAAAAATGTATAAAAATAATAATTAAAAAAATTTAAAAACCCGACTGCGTAAAAAGTGAACCAAACTAAGTAGGTACATAATTATAACTGAAAAGAAAAAAACAAGCACTTAGATATCCGGTGGTCTAGAATTCTATAATATATTATTGAATTAATACTATTGGAACATAACAACTAAACAGTCAGGATACATTGAAAAATTAGATTGGCTGTCGAATAATGGATCCCCCCTTACCACTCCTTTGCGTCGCGCAGTCGGGTAATGACTCGCTTCTCGATTATATGGAGATCTTTCAATTAAATAGCTTATTATGTTATCATTAATTAAAATCGGATCGGCACTTCGGTAGAGCAAATATACGTACATTCTTATTAGTGACATATTTTTTTTACTTCCTGGTCTAACAAGAATAAAGCGACTTAACCATATTCTGTCCTAATTTGTTAGTAAAAAAATTCCCTTCTGTTAAGTTTGGTACCCATTGAAAATCAGCGTTGCGGATCCGTTCACAACACAATGATACCTACGTCATATGAGAAATACGTGTGCAAAATTTCAAATTTATAGCCTTAGGGGTTTGGTCTGTGCGTTGATACATCAGTCAATCAGCTTTGCCTTTTGTCCACATAGATAGATAGAAGTTAGATAAAACATAATGATAAAATATAATAATATTCATTAAATTATCTCTATTCAAATAGAGCCATAAGTGTAATATTCTGTGTAAGCTCCGTTATTGCATACCGAACTGCGCAACATCGTGCCGTCATGTGTATTTGTATTTAGAATTCCAATTTCTCGTGTATGGAATTTACTTCATGAAATATTTGCTTCGAACAGCCTATGTACCATCGAGATTACAACGGGAATAGGCGAATGGGTGTAATGCGAGAGTGGGAGGAAAAGCGGGATTCAGTGATGCCAATTTGGGGGTTTTCCCATTTTTAGGGGGAAATTTAGTCAGTGATAGGTTTCCACAAATAGTTACATAATATATAAACTTCGATCTTAAATTACTATCGTAATTTTCTATCAATTAGGTACAGAACTTGGAACATTAGAATTAAAATTCAGGAATTTTAACTAATATTTTGACCTTAATACTAATTAGTCTATAGTATTTATTTATTTATTTATTTATATATTTATTAATTTAGGAAAACTTACAGCTAGAACATAATATACTTTTGACATAGTACAAGAAGGCCAGTTAAAAGTTTTCACGGATAGAAGTAAAGTATAGTAAAAAAAGAATGTTAGACACCAAATAAACAGCAAACAAAGAATTAATTGCAAAATTAGAAGAAATTTACCACGTGGTAGAGCCATGCTTCGGCACGAATGGGCCGGCTCGACCGGAGAAATACCACGGGCTCACAGAAAACCGGCGTGAAACAGCGTTTGCGCTGTGTTTCGCCGAGTGAGTGAGTTTACCGGAGGCCCAATCCCCTACCCTATTCCCTTCCCTACCCTTCCCTATTACCCTATTCCCTCTTAAAAGGCCGGCAACGCACTTGCAGCTCTTCTGATGCTGCGAGTGTCCATGGGCGACGGAAGTTGCTTTCCATCAGGTGACCCGTTTGCTCGTTTGCCCCCATATTTCATAAAAAAAAAAAAATATTAAACACTATTTGTAACAATTTAAAAATAATAATAATAATACATTTTCAATGATATAAGAAATCAAGGGAAGAATTTTTGCCCCTATAGGTCTGTGGTTTTTGTGGGGTATTTTGACCTAACTTTAAGCGGAAATATTTTTGACAGATGGTAACACTGGCGCTAACGGGAGCACAACGACGCTCGCTCAAATTTTAACAGCTCAAACTTAATTAAGTACGAGATGTTTACTCTTTACCAACGCTTTTAACACGTTCTTTTTTTTTTTTTTTTATAAGAATTAACTGATTATTTATTAATAAACTCGAATGTTGCCCGCGACTTCGTACGTTTAATAAGAAATACTGCAAGAACCGTATATTTTCCTGCCGTAAAAAGTTGCATATGTATTAATTATGAGCCTAAACTACTACGATTACAAACATTCATACATAAATGTTCGCGTTTAAAATCTAAGTAAAGTTAGTAAATTCTTCCCCCATAGTTCAGCCAGCGCCTAGTTTGTGGGACGGTTAAATAAATATGTTTTAATGTTTTGCAATTTTTTTACTGGTAAAAAACTAATTTGTATTTGTAAAACAAAAATAACCTGCGCAAAATTTATAGGGTTATTATCGAATCACTTTCAAACATTTTTTAAACATATTGGTTCGTATATTAATAAAAAGATTACACTAGTGTTACTACAGTAATTTTCGTCATAATATCATGACTTCGGTCGTAGGGCCAGTCTGCTACATACATACACACACACACACACACACCCCCTAATAATACTTTGTACATACCTAAATATAGCATTTATTTAAAAATGTCATCATCATCAGCCTATCGCCATCCACTGCTGAACGTAAGCCTTCGTATTTAAAAATCTTACAAAATTTATGTAACTTTTTTCTCAGTTTAAATATACTTATTTTTTTTTTTTGTTTAGCCATCAATTTAATTATAAGCCCCTGTAGTGCTTTTGGTGATGACTATTATAAAAAAAAAAATATTTGTAGGGCTTCTGATGATGACTATCATCCAAAGAAATGAAATTTTTTGTCTTGGATAATAACAAAAAATGTTAAATGATAATCTTTAATATCCATAATATATTTATGAAAATCGACTCCCATGCTAGCGACGAAGAAAATAACATTAGTTTTCTTTCAGTGCGCAAATTGGCTGCAAATATCTGATAGAACTGATATAAATTCAATATTGTATTTCAATTTGCTCGCACCAACTTTTTATCTTGTATTTCATCCTCAATTTTCGTACCAAATATTAGTTTTTTCAAGACACTGCGATCTGAGACTTATATATTTTATAGGTACAAGTATCGCCTGACATCTTGTGAAACTTTTGAACTCAGGTACAAATAGTAAGAGATTTCATTTTCAGACTAAAGGTTACTCGTGATTTCATGCGCACAAAATCTCCAGCGTGGTTAAATATAAACCGTATATTTTACTACGATATAAATATACTCAACATCACTCACTCGGCGAAACACAACGCAAGTGTTATTTCACGCCGGTTTTCTGTGAGGCCGTCGTATTAATACGTTTGGCGGCTCATTCATGTCGAATAAAGGCTCTCTCACGTTCAAGTATTCAGCCGTTGGAGTAAGAAAGATCGATTTGAAAACTATGGATAGGTTACGACGTATAATATAATATATACGACAGAAAAAATCTTCATACAAGAAAAAGTTACGCCATCTTGGTTTCAGAAGATCTTTTCAAATAAAATATGTCAAACTGTCAAGATGACTAAATATGTCAAACGTCGACTGCCCCAAACAACCCCAAAAGTAGGAGTTTAAGTGTAGACACTATTTGCCTAAATATGCCTCGTATATAACAATAATATAGACCAATATAAGTAAAATAAAGTTTATATATTGTGTATTTTATACTTATTTATAGTACACTGCTTATGTAAGGCAAGTTAGCAGCTAGATCATAGATATTCCTACAGTTAAAGACCGCGCAGTTAACTGGTCTTGTTCATTGAAGATGTCCAAACCACAATGTGTTGCTCTCAGAATGCATATAAGTGGATTTACGACTAGTCTTCTCGATCATTCTAAACTAGACATATATGAAGCTTCAAATAGCAGTTCTATAAGTTGCTATTTCTGTGTATTTCTAGAGACTTTTGATCGCTCCGCTACTTTAGTAAGATCGATACTCGATTGACATGGTACCTACCTACCTAATTATTTTTAGTCTTATATGTGCTGTAATTTATTCCAGAAGATTTTGTACGGTTTTCTAGAACCGTTTTCCTGTAACTGTAACAGTAATGGATGTAATATCTATAATAACGAGACTGTTCACAAATGTTTATCTAAGTCTTATGTAATTTAGAAGTGAAAACTTGTAATTGGCTAACTGGAAACTAGAATAATAACTACAGAATGTAGCTGTGAGTTTTCTATGTTATTAAATAAATAAATAATTTGGATACAAACAAACAAAATTATTTTACAATATAGCACCAAAATATTATGATAATATAATAAAACGTAGCAGTAGAAATATATTATTTACTTAGGAGTGCTTTTAAAATTTAATCTTATTTATCGGACTAGATCAGAGATGTTGGATACGGATATGCGAATAAAATTACATCAGTTTCGGTTACGGATATAAAATTACTTCGGATTATTTGTCATTTTGGATAATTTCGGTTACGGATATTAAATTTATGATTAATGTTACAACAAAATTAAAAATGATTATTTGCATTTTACAAGTTTAGGTAATCGTTTGGCCTAAAAAGCTAGTGAGTCGGTTTACCCGCAAATTTAATAAATATGTTAAAATATCATACTTCGTCTATATCCAAAATTATCCGAATCTTTTTCAACGAATTCGTTACGGTTGCGGATAGTTCATTATTTCGTATAACCCAGAGTTTCGGTTACGTTTTCGCAAAGCTCCATGACATCCCTGATTTGGATAATAATATAATCCACAGAAGTAAGGCTCGTTATATTATAATGTACCTATATTATGCTTATCAAAAGATTTTTGTATAGGTTTATCTATATTAGATCTTTATAGCTTATCTTTTAAGATACTCGTAAGTAGGTTTAGGAGTAACTCTTTATGAGTCTTTTTGTCTGTCTTTTAATCGTGGTCTAAAAGCATTGACGATCTCTGTGGCTCAGCGGTTAGGCGCGTCATTGTTCAAGCCGGAGGGTATTATAAATGTGAATGGATGGATGGAAGGCTGACTGTTACTCAGTCACGCAAAAACTACTGAACAGTTTTTGATGAAACTTTACAGTAATTTAAATCAATAATCTGAACACCAATTATCTTAGTTATTTATTTAATTTTATTAATTTATTTATTAAGGTACACCAACAGTACACACATAAAAACTTAGGCATTTTCATCGGATAAAGTATGATTTATACAGTATTCTTCGAGCGAAGTAACCACTCTTGAAATACTGTAGTGCATGGGACAGTCGGTTTGTAAACCCAAGTTGCCCAAGCACATACAGCATTCTCACAACACAGTCATCCTAGTCCAGGGGAATGACTGGTCAATACGTCTGGGCCAATCATGTGCGACATTCCTCGCGATGTTTCCTTCACCGTTAGAGCGTCCGTTTAATGTACTTGAGATCTGAAAAAGTCTCATTGGTTCACGCCACAAACTAGGATTCGAACCTGCACTCTTTCGAGTGCGAACCAAACGGTCTACCCTCTAGGCCACGGAGCTCTCTATTAGGTACATACATATTAGGTTGGGGAAAAAGTTTCTTCGCAATTTATATAAAAATTCAAAAGGTTTTTTTATAAAGTTTATTTACAAGTGACTAAAGTATATAGGTACCATTTTGTTCGATAACTTTTTGCCATCTTGTTGGTAGGTACATGATCCCATTACTATAAAATTTTTGGGGCTTCTGATGAAAAAACTGCGACAAATGGTTTTGGCAGTCCTCTTGTGATGTCAACCTGACACTGCCTAAGGAATTCTGCAGCGACCGAAACAGGTGGAAATCTGAAGGTGCAAGGTCAGGACTATACGGCGGATGCATTAACACCTCCCAGCCAAACTCCCGTATTTTTTTCTGAGTGGCTAAAGATGTGTGAGGTCTAGCGTTATCATGGTGAAAAACCACACCCCTTCTGTTGATTAATTCCGGCCGCTTTCTCTCAACTTCTTGCTTTAATCTCATCAGTTGTTCGCAGTACAGTTCAGAATTGATGGTCCTGCCTGGCGGTAACAGCTCATAATGAATAATGCCCTTCCAATCCCACCACACACACAGCATCACCTTGTTGCGAGTTAACCCGGGTTTCGCCACAGTCTGTGAAGCCTGACCGGCCTTTGACCACGATCTTTTTCACACGTTCTTGTCGTACGTGATCCACTTTTCATCACTAGTTATCAGCTTCTTCAAAAATGGTTCGGTTTCATTACGTCGTAATAAAGAATCACAAATGAGTACACGGTTCATTAGGTTTCTTTCAGTGAGCTCATGAGGCACCCAAATATCGAGCTTTTTTGTGTACCCAGCTTTTTTCAAATGCTCCAAAACCGTTTTGTGGTCAATCCCCAGTTCTTCAGCTACATCGTAACTACTAATATGCCGATCTTGCTCCACTTTTTCAAAAATGGCAACAGTTTTGTCCGTAACAGGGCGACCAGAGCGACGTGCATCTTTAATATTAAAATTTCCGGATTGAAGACGCTTAAACCAAATTTGCGCTACTCTCACAGATACTACATTAGGTCCATAAACATCACAAATTTTTTTCGCGGCTTGTGTTGCATTTTTACCTTTTTTGTAATAAAATTTTAAAATGTATCGAAATTCTTCATATGAATCACTCATTTTAACAATAAGAAAAACAAATGAAAATCTCAAATTTACCTAATTTGAATTTGGAATTGTCTTCTCTAAAATTAAAACTTTTTAATGATACCAAAATCAGCCAGATACAATTGGTATAGCCCAAGATATTTTATGACAAGTTCATACATACTATAATGCGAAAAGACTTTTTCCCCAACCTATTATGTATAACTTATGTTATTTAACTTACACTTTCATTAAAATGGAAATGAAATGAAAATATAAATTTTCATTTTACTTTTATTTAATTATAAATGAATCGTCTTGATATCATAAACTGATTTTTGGAGTTTGGACCAATCAAAACGCGTTTGACGCTGATTTGACGTTTATGAGAATATATTATAATTTTGCAGTTTTAACACGGGACTGGATTGTAATTATATTATTGCTTCTCTTTACGTCAAAGAGTCACAAACATCCGTGTCCTTAGTCCTCACAAACCTAAAAAAATGGTAGAATTCCTTGTTTTAATAATAATATGATTATAGTTTAACAAATTCATACACCGCCGTGACATGTTATCCCGCACGAACACGCTCCGTACTCGGACGTGTATGAACCGTGTATGAACCGTGTATGAACATTGAACGTGTATGAATATATTTGTCAGGGCTCGCCGACGTGTCACGTTGCATTACACGCTCAGCGGGCTTGGACGACACCTGACGCCACTCTGTGGATGGAGTGGAATAATTGGATGCGCTATTTAATTTAAATATTTTTGATGCGACGTGTAATGCGGACTTAAAATAATAAATTTCATTGTGACGTAATGCATATATATCTAATAAAACTATAATATACTAATAATAATATAATAAAGAGAAAAAGTTTGTTGTTTGTATGTTGGTTTATTTGCATTGAATAGGCTCCGAAACTACAGGACTGATTTTGATGAAATTTGGCACAGCTGCAGATTAGACCACGGGAAAGGACATAGGCTACTTTTTATTGCGGAAAAATGTACGGTTTCCGCAATATTAGCTTTTACTCGCACGAAGTCGCGGGCAACATCTAGTATTTTAGAAGATGTAACGGAGCTCTTTTCTAATTAATTTTCGACGTAGTGACTTAAGGTAAAACCACACTAAGCGGCAGAGGGACGCAACGCGATACTTTCCTACTAATAATACTGCAATAGAGTGCCGCGTCGCGTATTCCGCTGCCACGTAGTTGCTTTATATCTTATACAAAGTATATTTGACCGTGTCGGTCGCGTAGTTCCGCTGCATCGTAGTTACGCCTAGTGCGGTCCCACCTTCAGCGGAGCAAAGCATTGGTACTCAAATGTTCACCAATCAAATTGGACCGTGACGGCATCGAAATTTCGTTTTGAATATTATCGTCTGTATCTGCGTATTAAAGTATTTAAGGTAGTTGCTAAATCAATGTTCAACTTTCCCGCGGCTCCGCCCGCGTAAATATACTATCGAGTATCCCGCGGGAATACTGTACATTTCCGGGATAAAAAGTAGCCTATGTTTTAATCCAGAGCATAAACTACTACCATACAGAATTTCATCAAAATCCATTCAGTAGATTTTGCGTGAAAGAGGAACAAATATCTATACATCCATTCATCTATACATCCTTACAAACTTTCACATTTATTATACAGGGTTATTTTTTCACCGGTACAATAAATCAACATACGTAATAGTTGTCAAAAATAAAAAATACTAGCGATTTTTGTTACTACCCCTTTGGAACAAAAAAACAAAATTATCAATCCCCGAACTTATCCGCTAAACTAATACAAAATGTGGATACGCTACGCATCTATCGATGCTTTGTTGCCAACTCGTGCGCCGCCCGGCCGATCGCTTAGCCCACCCCGCTGCCCCCTACCTCATACCGCACCCGTTGACGTCTTGTAGTTTGTGCGCCCATGCGGTATTAGATCGGTTATAGGATAAAATAATTGAAATGAAAAATAAAATATTTTTTTTATTTGTGAAATGTACTCTATTATCGATACCAATGACGTGGTAAAATTTGATTGATTGACTGATTGATTGATTGACAATTCTGCTAAAATATAAAACCTTCACTAATACAATTATTACAATCAAGTCCCGACACGCTAAAACTCTCAAATGGTGTTTTTATGAATATTCAACCTACGTGAAACGCACTCTAATTGGTCGAAACGTCATAAAATCCGTTCATGGTAACATGTTGCTTCACTTTCAATCCAAACAAAGTAAAATGAAGTCTACTTAAATACGAGAATTGACGTTCTACCAGCGAATCACTCTGACTATTGGTTCTGGGGATTGTTTAGTGTTCCATATAAATTCATACCTACTATTGGCAGTGGCGTCGTGCGTTGCGTGTATCGGAAGACTATTGAGAGTTCGTAAAAGTAATAACATACCTACTAAGTATTTACAGTAACCACATTTCTAATGTCTCTCGGCAATCGTCGTTTCATATTATATCTTCATTCATTTTCATTTGATGATTGCCGAGGGCAATTAGCAGCGTGGTCGTGCGGTAATTTGTTGTATTTGGGCACGAATCATAAACATTTTTGTAATTTCGGCAAATTTGTAAATAGTTTTGTAACTCGATGTGCGTTCTGGTTTTCTGAGTGTCTAATGCGAGATCTTGGTATTATCATACCTAATTAGTGCTTACACCGCGCGTGACGTCATCGCTGAGTGACGTCACCATTGAGATAGAGTTATGGCGGTTGATACGTGTCAGTCTGAGAGGATACGGGATATGTATGATTCATACTATCTGGTTGGTAAAATAAATATAAATAGGTTGGAAGCTATTTTACCAAATTCGTCTGCTCTTTGGCTGGCTTTTACGATTTTCTTGTAAATCACAAAGTGCGAGAGGTATAACGTAATATTCAGGAAAAAGAAGTAAATTATAGCATAAAGCCATAAGATTCAAGGAGCGCAAAAAATTTCACATAACACGAATTTATGGAAACCAAATTTCCACATTTATTCAGCCGTCAAAAGAATATGAAAATATTACTTAGAGTTATGCCACTTTGTTTTCGTCGTAAAAATAATAATATCTTTTCGTATATTGTAATTTTCGCCTGACCTATGAAACCCAGGTTGTATACTAGCGTGAAACTCCGCGAACAGTCGTGATAGCGATGACGAGGTTTTCACGCGTTGAATATGTAGTGAGTTTTCGTGAATTCACGGCGATAGTGTAGACCGTGTAGAGCAGTGGCGAAGCGTGTATAGAAGCCGATTCCCATCGGCTTCCCTTTTGTGTTGGATACATTTCAGTAACTATGACAAATTAATTCTTTTTTTTTTTTTTTTTTTCGAAAGGGTCTATGCTAGCGGTCGGGTTAAGACCGCTCTAGCGTAATCGGACTATAACTAGCCTGGTGGCTAGTTGGTTTGATTAGAGTAAATGGGAGGGTTGGCCCTCCCTAACTTCACCCGGGTGAAGTTCAGATCGGTTTTTGGGGACAGCTACGGGTAAGCTATTTTTAGGACGGGAGGGACTCGGGTCCCCCCCCGCTAAGGGGTCCGACCCCTTCCTCACTCTCAGATGAGTGAGGTTGCTCGCGCGCGGTAGCAAAAACTAGCGGCGGAGTTATCGCGATAGAGGAGCTCGTGTTGTTAATGATTTCGGAACTGAGAGGGCCGTCCCTCTCCCCTTCCGCGTACGGTCGGGATGACTCGCGCGCGTAAGTCCTAATGTCGATGAGGTTCGCGGTATTGGTAGAGCTCTCTATAACAATATCGCGGTCGCGGACACTATTTTGTAGTGACACTAAGCTACTGGGATGCGAGCTCGAGCTCGGGCTCGGGCTCGGTCCCGTGTTTGGGTCGGTCTGTACGTTGGTACTTATGTCAGTGTTTGATATGGGTCCTCGGGGTAGGCGCCGGCGTCGACCCCGGTGCTTTACTAACAAACCGGGTGCGTGTGATTTGTGTTTACGTAACTGTACACAGTACGTTACGTATTTTGTGATCGGGTCTATAGGATCGGCTAAGATATGCTTAGGCCGTTTGAAGGGGTATCTAAATGTCATTGCGTCATGTTCGTAGTCCTGGGCCTTTCGAATGAGAGGATTTGGGTGAACTTTGCTTCTATCAAAGAATCTCTCTACGAGTTCTTTGATATACGCTTTAATCGTGACTAATTCGCAGTCTCTATGCAAGTCGATGTTTCGCATGTACCAGGGGGCACCTGTTGCCATGCGCAGAAACCGGTTTTGGACTTTTTGCAATCGGTCCATCTGGCTATCACTTATTTGTGCGAAAGAGACGCACGCATAGGTGAGTATTGTTCTAATACAAACCTTGTACAAGGTAAGCTTATGTCTTAGGGACATTTTGCTTCGCGAATTTAATAGCGGATATAATTTGTAGAGTACAAATTTCGCTTTTCGAATCGTATCGGAGATGTGATTCGTGAAAGTCATCGACTTGTTTAGTACTACGCCTAGATATTTGACTTTATTAGTCTCTGGGATGATATTACCGTGCAGGCTAATAGGACTCATGTTCCTACGGGCGCCATAATGTATGGTTTGGGACAACTTTCTGTCAAATTGAATGGCGTGACTTTTGTCGGGGTTTACTTCTATTCTCCATTTGGAGAACCACTCACCGAGTTCGGTGACTGACTCCTGGAGTTTTTTAGAAGCGTAGGAGGGAACCCTATGCGCGAAAAAGAGGGCTGTATCGTCCGCGAACATTGCTAGTTGCACCTTAGCGTGTTTAGGGATGTCATAAGTGTACAGGTTGTATAGGGAGGGCGAGAGGACCGAGCCCTGCGGTACTCCCGCCTCCATATATCTTGGCGATGACAGTGCGCCTTCAACGCGGAAATGAAATTTTCGGTCTTTTAAATAATTACTTATTAACAATACCAAACTATCGGGTATGCCCATTTGATAAAGTTTGTATAACAGTCCGTTATGCCAAATTTTATCAAAGGCTTTTGCAATGTCAAAGAATACGGCGCATGTCATCTTCCTGTCATTCTTATTAGAGATAATGTACTCCGTTAGGCGGTGTACCTGAGCGGGACAGCTGTGCATTTTGCGGAAGGCAAACTGCTCGTCTGGGAATAGTTTTTTGACAAATTAATTCGAAAACTAATTCACTACAGCAATGACTTATTGTACAAGCTATAGCGTGATGTAGGGCCGCGCGAGCGCCATCTATGCAACGGACATCACAATATCACATAACCCGATGAATATCGGCTTTTCGCATTGTATAAAAGACCTTATTTCGTTCGAAATAAAGTTGAAATTTAAATTATGCCGTCCTATTGGACGGCCAGTTCGAATTTTGAAAATCGTAATACCTTGTCTGAGCACTTAAGTAATGAAATATATGTTTCATTCTATAATAGTCATTATTTCGTTTGTTTTAAGGTTAAATTCAAACTCAGGCCGAATGGCTCTTAATACGTTTCGGAAATGAATGACAAAATATTCTTATAATAATTTTATTGGTCAAAATGGTCATACAGTAAGCCGCTCTGAGACCGGTTATGGTCTCTCATTGGTTGAAAATCCCAAACATTAGAAAATTTCTTCTGGAATTTTTTGCATATGTCGTATGCAAAAAATGGCATGGTCGACTGCAATACTGCATATTGTTTATTATGCGTAATTGTAATATTTTGTAGTGTAGACTATAGTGTAAAATTGTATACTTATTTATATATCGTGAAGTTGTGTAGTGTACCTATTTGGATTGTAAATTGCATTATTGTGGTGAGTAGATTGGTGTGTGAGTAGAATTCATTAACTGGCTTTTCCAAAGCCGCCTTTTATCATACTCGAAAGACGCTGTTTTATAATATCAGTGCTTACTTGTCTAGTGAAGGTGAGCTGCGGTTGGTACATCTCGAAGAACGAAACTCTAACTCTGTACCGAAATAGATAGAATCCCACAAAGCAGCCTCTAGGTATGTAGGTACTATGTTTCTGCTTAATATGCATAAATACCATAGTGGCTTCCCTCTGCGGAAAAACCACCCTTCGCCACTGGTGTAGAGCCGTAGTTCTAGTACGTAATAAATAAAGTTATTTTATTTAGTAAAAAATATATCTTTGGTGAAAGTGGAGGTCACCATAGATCTATGTATTATAAACATGGCATGTTGAGGCAAAAAGTGACCTAACTTTTGGGTTTGTTTGGGACAGTCGAGGTTTGACATTTGTCATCTTGACATTTTGACCTTTGCTTTCCGCAGTCTAATCAGTCCGCATATAATTTTATAAAATATTTTAAAATCAAGATACTACTTTTCCCTCCCTTACTAATAAACGCTGTATAAGCTTTGAATAGTTATAGTGTTTTGTTCCCGTCACACAAGTGACATTTTTAATTCGATAGAAGAAGACAAAACACTGTATAACTATTCAAAGCTTATACAGCGTTTATTAGTAAGGGGGTTAATAGATAATAGATTATAGATAGATAATAAGATAATAAGAAATACTTTTACTTGTATGAAGACTTTTTCTGTTAAATGTACTACCGAACAAGTTCCCGCTCGACCTGGTATAAGATGAAAATCGCTCAACAGCGCCGTTGAATAGTGGGCTCGCAAACATACTCATGTGTAAACATGTAGTTCAACCTTGTCTGCAGTTGTTACGGTTACTTCCTTTGCGTTTTAATATTTTGAAGCGTCCTAGTGCAAAGGTGAATATTTAGAGACTGGTCGAGTAGGAACTTTATCGGTGGTACATTATAGCATAACCCATCCTTAGTTTTGAAATCATTGGAGTCAACGCAATGACGTTTTAATTTGGGCGCCAACTTTCTTTTGTTTTCGACGAGACGTAGGCTCTTGTTCTTTTGTTTCTGAAATACAGCTACATTTTCATATTATGTGAAATTAGACTTGTATCTATGTTAACTGTCCGTATTTATGCAAAAAGGAACCACCCGACAAATTTCGTTTTTTACTTTTTTTAAAGAATGCTGTATTAAATTGGTCAAAAATTCAGATACAAAATAGAACCACATGATTTTCTCCTTAGAAACAAGGTATACAAAAAGCAGAACAGAACCAACAGCATTAAAAAACATTACATATAAAGCAAAACAGAACCACAGCTTGATGGGACTCTATCGTTCAAACAAATACACGATATCAATACCAAGTTATTTTATACAAAACTGATCCACACATACTTGGTACTATTTTACATGACACATGTATCTATCAGTCATGATTTTTTTTATTACACCAAATGGAACCAAGTTTCTGTGGTATACGTAAAATATTTTTTAATTGTAATGCTTATATATTTTGCATAAAAGAATCACACACATTTCGTTTTATCGAATATATATATAAATATTGTTAACATACTGTAAATAAAAAAATAACACAACGATTTTTGATGCCCGGACATAGCTACCTACCGAATGACATAGATTTTTCGCACATTGAAACAGCTCTTAAGAAATATCCGAGGCTATACACTCCCACTGATTATATGCAGGTTATCAAAGACTGTAAGAAAAAAAAACCTCTTTTAGTTACCTTAATGGAAAAAACAGATTTTTGGGCACTTCTAAAGTTGAAAAAATGATCAATAACAGAAAACGTGGTATTAATAAAGAATGCATTAATTGGCTACAAACTCGGAAAATATACCTGAAAAGAGACTCACCTAACTCAATTTATTTTAAAGAAGATTTCCTTGGTGATTCTGTGGAAGTAAATATAGGAAGAGCACCTGTTCACGGTAGACCAGCTGTAATCTTGCCGGAACATTTAGTTCCCCTATGGCCGTCAGGAATGCCAGTATCACCAGCGAAACTAGCCGATATTCAGTCCATATTACCTACATTTTATTCCACAGGATGCACAAAGTTTTTACAATGGTCTCGACGTTTGTGATGATGCATTTAGAAGATGACATAAATGGGCTAGACACGGTGGATTTCGAGATCTATTTTGATGACAACGTTGATTAAACTCTTTCTAAATTTTCTTATTTTATGATTTATGTCAATTAAAGCTTTGGTACATTAATATAAATACATAGTTTTATTTCATTCAATAAGTTCCTGGGCTATGGTTCTTTTTTGTATATAAGAATACCTGTCGATTAGTAAACGTTAAAAGGAACCACATGCACATTTTCTTAATTATTTAGAAAGTTTAAGAGTATCTTAAGCAAAATTACATCTACATAATTAAATTAGTAATTAATCGATAAATTTAAATAAAATAAATAGTAATTTTGCTTCACAAAACAGACCTGCACATGCTTTTGTAAAACCTTTGATATATTCAGAAGTGTGTTTTGCTGGGTGGTTCCTTTTTGCATAAATACGGACTTAACTATACGATGTTGTTTCTTCAGAATTCAGATACAAAGTGAAACAATGCCGTCTCAAATCCTGAAACTCGTATTTCTCCCATACTATGCTAAGTTCAGAATTAGATATACTAAAAAAATAAACTAACCAAGCGTGTCAGGACATGTCTATGGAGGGTTCCGTAACTATCAACGCGCACTAGGCTTTCTTTAAATTAATCCATAAGTGACTGTCCGATTTCACTCAAAATAATTTGCCTAGAGATTTACACAAGAGCACTCTCTCTCTCTCGTGCAGTGGGATGGATAACCGACACGACTGACGAGAGATGAGGCGCAGGTCCGTCTTTTTACATGCCCATCTGACGCATGGATCATCAAGAATCTTTGCCTTTATATAAAAATACCTGTACGTCTATACCCCAAACGATGGAGTAGAGTGATAAAATATTTTTCGTCCCTACTTCACCTGTATGGAGATTGGAAAGCCACCCCTAAAATATAAAATTATTTTTATTTTATGATACCAAAACCGAGATCTATATAGAATCTACAACTGTATCAAATTTCATCCATTTATATTCATAGTTACAGAAGTTACAAGGGCGGACAGACAGACAGACAGCTAGACGGACAGAACAAAACTATAAAGCTACTGAACACTAAAAAGTAGACGTTATTTAGTGTTTGTGTTTATTAGACACACAAACTTGTCAAATTAAGTGCAAAATACGCGGTCAGACCCTGAGCCAATTAAACCTATAATTAGTTTCATACTTTACGACTCAAGCTGGGCCTTTGTTAGTTATTGTAAGTGTACACCAAATTACCAACTTAAAACAAATGTAACTCTCTCTTGGAATATATAATTTTATTTTCTAGAATCTAGAAAATTTTATATACGATTATTTTATTGATGACAAAATATTATATTCTATCTAATGCTATATTTCCTCCTATATAATCCTAGTACGTAGTAGTATAAGTGTGAAATTTTGTGAGGATGGATGGATGTATGGATGTTAATTTTTACGCAAATACAACTGAACAGTTTTCATGTAATTGTATGTATTAACGTGGGTGGAGCCGCGGGAAAAAAAGGTATGGTTTAAAAAATTATAATATTGTGTACCTTCAAGTCGATTATCACTACCGGCGATCTTTTAACATTTTTTTGTTTGAAAGTGAATCTGTATAAGTAATTCGAATTTTATTTATAGAAGATGTTATTTCAATAAATTATTTGGTAAACTAAAGGCATACATAGGCATATTGAATTTCGTTCAACAGTAGTTTCATGTTTGTTTCTATAACAATATCACACAATGTGTGATATTGTTATAGTATACTGAGCTATGTCATTATACATGTCATGTATAATGACATAGCTCAGTATACACGACGCTTGAGGCTACGTCGCGCCGGTGCTAAGAGCTACGGTGCTACGAGCTCCGGTGCTACGAGCTCCGGTGCTACGAGCTACAATGCAACACAATAGATTCGTATGCACAAATCACTAATGCGATCAAAACATGCATGTTACTGATATTATAAATGTGAAAGTTTTTTAGGATGGATGAATTGATGAAATTTGGTATGGTAATAGTTTAGGCTCTACATACGCTACGTTTTATCCCGAAAAAGTGCAATTTTCCAATGGAATACTGTATTTACGCGGGCGAAGCCACAGGCAAAAGCTAGTAATATTACAAAGTGTTGATATGTAAATGGAAATAGTTTTTGTGCCTTTGCACGCCGTACAGTTCACCGGTGACCGGAAATGCGAGGAATTTTTTTGCGTGGCGTTAAAAAATTGCTAAATTCAGAAGTATTTTTATCATGTGAAACAACAATGATAACAAAGCTTTTGCTTGTTTCTAACATTCTCATCTAAAATCAAAATAGCTAAAATATATTATAGTTATTCATTCCAAATGCGAACTGTGGTATACCACACACGCCGAAACACCGCCATTTTAGGATCATTTTCCTGTGAATTAAGTAGCCGCACTCCATTTTTTGCGAACATTCTCGTGTCGTAAATACAGTTGATCAAATTTTATCTTAATTGGAGTAATATCCATCAAACCAAACTTTTTACTACATGCAATTTTATCATTCAATAACAGCTAAATTGTCTCTCAAATAAAACTAATAAAAACTTTCCCGCCGTTTTATATTTTTTAAAATGGCGTCAAATAACCCAGCCCAGCTGGTGCTAATGTCGAAAATGTATATTTTTCGAATGAAATTTTTTATTATCTATACATATAAAATCCTTTGTCCTGAATGACTGACGGATCAACGCACAGCCTAAACCGCTGATCGTAGAGACCTGAAACTTGCAGGGCTTGCTCTTTGTAATGCGTAGGGATCCGATAAGAAGGGATTTTCCGAAATTCGACTCCTAAGGGGGTGAAAAGGGGGAAAACAGTTTGTATGGGACAACGTGATTCCTTGGTCCAATCTACTTCATATTTTGCACAAACATTATGTAACAGAATTGATGGAATTCGTGTATCATAGTTTATTAAAATTCGTCCCCTAACGGGAATAAAAAGAGAAAGAAAGTTGTTTGGGAGCGATTTGCTTTAAAGTTGATATAAATACTCCTTAGTGCTTTTGATTTAAAGCTCCCACTCACAAGCGATCGATCGATTTAGTCTTTACAATTTAAACATTTACTGGATTCGTAGTTGCAAGTAAATCGGTTTAGATAAAAATTGAATATAGTCTGAGATCCTAGGACCACCTTACTATACTTTTTATATGAAATTCGTATATATACGCGTAAATTTTGTTCCAACTTTTGACCCCCACCGCAAAAACTAGCTGGTAGGTATTACACCAATCATTTTATGTAATAGTTTGTCGTTAGCAATTTACTTTCAAATACGAATTAATTTCCAATTTGATCGAAGCAATCGATAGCCCGTGAGTGGGGAGCTTTATTTTTATTTTGACATAATATATTGTCATCATGTTGAAAAACAAATCTGACAAGAATGCGAAAGTTAAATTTGATGAAAATCTTAAATATTTGCGAATGCTATATTATAAATGGGAAAGTGTGTGTCTGTTTGTCCGTCTTCCACGCCAAAACTACTGAACCGATTGAAACGAAATTTGGTACACAAATACAGAGAGTATAGCCTGAAAAAGGATATAGGCTACTTTTTATCACAGGGAAATGTACTGTTCCTGTGGGATACTTTATTAACAGTTTCACGTAAAAACTACTAAACCGATTATCATGAAATTTGGCACAGATATAAAGGAGACCACGAAGAAGGACATCGGCTACTTTTTATCGCGGAGAAATATACGGTTCCCGTAGGAAAATTTATTTACACTTTCACGTAAAAACTACTAAACATATTATCATGAAATTTGCCACAGATATAAAGTAGACCACGAGGAAGAACATAGGCTACTTTTTATCGCGGTACATATACGGTTCCCGTGGGTTACTGTACATACGCGGGACGAGCCGCGGGTATCAGCTATCTATACTAATATTATAAAGCTGAAGAGTTTTTTTTGTTTGAACGCCCTTATCTATAGTAGCTATCAGGAACTACTGGTTCGAATTGAAAAATCTATTTATAGAGGAAGGATTTAGGTTATATAGCATCACACTGCGACCAATAGGAGTGAAGAATCAGTGGAAAATGTGGACAAAACGGGGAAAATTATTCATCTTTGAGGGCTTACGTTGTTTGATTGAACGCGCTGATCTCAGGAACTACTCAATCGAATTGAAAAAATATTTTTGTGTTAGATAGTCCTTCTGTTGAGAAAGGCTTTTTAAGCCATAAAACATTACGCTGCGACCAATAGGAGCGAAGAATCAGTGGAAAATGTGGAAAAAACGGGGAAAATTATTCATCCTTGAGGGTTTACGTTGTTTGTTTGAACGCGCTGATCTCAGGAACTGCTAAATTGAATTGAAAAATTAATTTTGTGTTGGATAGTACATTTGTCGAGGAAGGCTTTAAGCTATATAACATTACGCTGCAACCAATAGGAGCGAAGAATCAGTGGAAAATGTGGAAAAAACGGGGAAAATTTCTTTGAGGGTTTACATTGTTTGTGAGAACGCGCTGATCTCAGGAACTGCTAAATCGAATTGAAAAATTATTTTTGTGTTGGATAGTCCATTTGTCGAGGAAGGCTTTCAGCTATATAACGTTACGCTGCGACTAATAGGAGCGAAGCATCAGTGAGAATGTTGCAAAAACGGGGAAAATTATTCATATTTGAGCTTTATTTGAGGGCTTCCGTTGCGTGCGCTGCGTAAACGGCTCCAAGTTACAAAAAAATATGTATGAAAGAATTATTCCTCTTTTTGTATGATCTAAAAAAAATTTAAGATTGACTTAAGTACTTGGTAACCTTTTTTATGGTAATCAAATTTGATCGAAATTGATGCATTATTGCGCCATCAGTTGACGCGGACGAAGTCGCGGGCAACAGCTAGTCATTCGATAATATTACAATTTTTAGATAAAACATTTCGAATTTATCGAATTGGACGAACAAGCTGCTGAAATTATTTATATTGGATTTGCTGATGAACTTCATAAATATATTTGTGTTATAACTAACTAGAAACTCTGTTTTTCACAGTTTCATACAAGATTGAAGGTTACGGTCCGAAATTGACCCAGAATTAACTACAATGAAATTGTTGCCAGTGTGCTCATTAATTAGATGTCACCAATAGGCTACTTGCTCATATTTAATTTCATACATTGAAGGAAAATCTCCTTTAGTACCTACTTGGCTAAGGAAAACGTATTCTAGCGATATCATAAATTAAAAACTTAAAATTATTGATAAATAAAATTGATTAAAAAATATCTATTTTTATTTTTGAGGTTCCGTACGTCAAAAGGAAAAAACGGAACCCTTAAGGGATCCGTTTTTTCCAAAAATCGAATACCGTTTATTTATTTAAAAAAGATTCTCGGTCTTGTCACAAGGTCTTGTCAAACTTGTTTAGTCGTTGAGAAAATGTAATTGACTCGAGAAAATTCTAGAGCGATGATTTATTATGACTTTCGAAGTGGTTTAACACAAAAACAGTGTGTTGACCGGATGATTTCTGCATTTGGTGATGAAGCCCCATCTGAAACCACAATTTATCGCTGGTTTGCTGAATTTCAACGTGGACGTGTCAAGCTCAGTGATGATCCCCGTCAAGGTCGTCCAAAACTGCAGTCACCCAAGAAAACGTTGATGCTGTGCGTAAGCTGATTGAGGAAGATCGACATGTGACATACCGCGAAATTCAGGCAACTTTAGACATTGGCATGAGTCAAATACAAATAATCTTGCATGAACAATTAGGTGTAAAAAAGTTGTTTTCCCGATCGATACCGCATTTGCTCTGTGAAGAGCAAAAAGCGGCTCGCGTTACTTGGTGCGTCAGAACTCTCGAAAGATTCCACGCAGGATCCTCAAATGCTGTAATACAACATCGTATCAGGTGACGAATCCTGGATATACGTGTACGAACCCGAAACAAAAAACCAGTCACGAGTTTGGGTGTTCGAAAATGAGTTAAGGCCAATAAAAATTGGTAGATCACGGAGTGTTGCAAAAATAACCTAACCAAGAGCATGTCAGGACATGTCTACAGAGGGTTCCGTAACTATAAACGCGTAATATATTTTTTTCATTACTTTAAAAGTTACTGTCCGATTTGGTTCAAAATAATTTTCCTAAAGAGTTTTTTAGCATGATCCATCAGTATAGAAAATTTCAAATTTCTATGTCTTATAGTTTAGAAATTCCAATGGGGGGACCAACTTATATATCAATTTGGAGGCTGATTACTCGAAAATGGTTGACTTTATAAAAAAATTATGTATAAAACCTTGCCTTTATTTTAAAATAAATATTCAACGATACCTTACACGATGGGGTAGAAAGAAAAAAAAAATCATCCCCCATTTCACATGTATGGAGAGCCATCCCTAGAATATAAAATTATTATTATTTTATGATGCCAAATCCGAGATCTATACACAATCTATGACTATACCAAATTTCATCCATTTATGTTCATAATTACCGACGCTAGAAGTGCGGACAGACAGACAGACAGACAGACAGACGGATGGACAGAGCGAAACTATAAGGGTTCCTCAAGTATTACGGAACCCTAAAAATAGTGGCCACGTTTGTCTCCAAAACCGGCCATGTTGCGACTATTCCTCTTGAGGGACAAAGAACGGTTAATGCAGAATGGTATGCTAACATTTGTTTGCCACAGGTCGTTTCTGAACTCCGTAAAGAGAACTGCAACCGCCGCATCATCCTCCATCACGACAATGCGAGTTCTCACACCGCGCACAGAACAAAAGAGTTTTTAGAGCAAGAAATCATAGAATTATTAGACCATCCGCCGTACAGCCCTGACCTAAGCCCTAATGATTTCTATACTTTCCCTAAAATAAAGAATAAATTGCGTGGTCAGAGATTTTCATCACCTGAAGAATCTGTGGACACACAAAGCCTACAAAACGGCCATTTTGGAGACCCCAACTTCCGAATGGAATGGTTGCTTCAATAATTGGTTCCATCGTACGGAAAAATGTGTCAAATTTCGCGGAGAATACTTCGAAAAGCAATAAATACATTTTTAAATAGTAATATTGTGTCACTTCCTTGATTCCCGAAATTTTCAGTGCCGCCCTCGTACAAGCCGGCTTCCAAATGTATATTATTTTTAAATCTATTTAAATATTTTAATATCTAAATATTAACTTTAAAATACGGAATTGGTTCGTCACATAGGAATAGCGCAATATTTTGGGTTCATTGGGCGCAAAATATTGTTTTAGTTAAGTATCACATTTAAAAAATATACGGGAATCCGGCTTGTATGCACGTCTCATCGATGTTGATATAATATTATGGTAAGGACCATATTGGTCTACATTATTAATTGTATTTTATTTAAATTACAACACGTAATTTAAATAAATATTTTCGAAGATATTACAAATTCAAAATGCAGGGACTGACGTATGTTTAAGAGGCTCACGAATATTTTCTAGAGCAGTAATTAAGATTTTTCTATGGAGGTCGTTGATTAGTATTGTTGGAATGTCAAATAACATTTTAATTGTAAATTTAACGGTTATTGAGACTTTATTTACGTATCTTAAATTTCCCACCACATTCATTACATTCTTCTTTTGATGTTTCCCACTTCGTGCGCACTAAAGGAAAGCGGCAAAATGTACGGTTCACGTTTAAAGTTATTTGCTTAAGAAGTTTTTTCTCCAATAACACTATTCCACGCGGGCGTAGCCCTGGGCAAAAGCTAGTATTATAATAAGATGTCACGTTTAAAGTATAAGAATAGAATAAGAATAATTTATTTTGCGAAAATTTACATTCGTACATGAGTGCAGTAATTATTAAATCAACATATTTTATACACTCGTTAATTGTTTAACGTTGGCGCCTGCACTAGGCTAAGCCTGTCCTGCAGATCGCCAAAATTCGCCAGTTTGAATTTTACATAATATAATAATTGATAAATTAAGATGTATTTATTCATCGTGTAATATAATCATTTTTATTGCAAAGCTGAAAAAGTAAAAAGTATGTATAATACAATTTATTATTGTGAAATTTCATGAGAATCTTTCACAGTACCAGTGGTTACTATCCTACTAATATTATAAATGTGTCAGTTTGTGGAGATGGGTGGATGGATGAATGGATGTTTTTACTCTTTCACGCAAAAGCTACTGAACGGATTTTGATGAAATTTTATATGGTAGTAGCTTGAGCTCTGGAGGAATCATGGGCTACTTTTTCCTGAAAAGGTAGGATAGGTACTGTATTTACGCAGGCAGAGCCGCGAGCAACAGCTAGTTTAGTCAATATATTATTTATTTACCGCATCAGCTGGAGGAAACAGTTTGCTGCCCTACTGACGACGCGCAGGAAATTGGAACATTTGTTGCCGTGACAGCCTGACACGTTTAAAAATGCTGTCCTTGAGAAGTCGGGCGCAACTCTACTTTATTATAGAGTACGTACTTTCCATCTTCAAAATCTTAATAATATAAGTCACTGAAAAAATTTTTATGAGAATGGGGAAAAGGCGTGGAGGAAATTAAATCATCATCTTACAAAAATAAAAATAAAACAGTTTTAACACTACCTAGCTACCTTACCTTTAATTATTTACACACAAGAAGAAAAAATAGCTACAAGTTATAAATAAAACAATCTCTAGGTCGTCCCCATCAAGCAGTGCCTATACCAGAATATTGTTTACTTAAGTCGTTTAATTTTCTATTGTGTACTATCCTTATTGTGGTATAAGTACTAAGTAGCCGTAAAATTGTATAGAAAAATGTGAGCTTGATCTGCCAACAAACTGCTATACAGTTTGGCGGACATATTTCAGTGTAATACTTGTATTTGTTAGAGAATAAATACTTTTTTCATTTCATTTCATTTCATATAAGGCTCAAAGAGTTTCCTCGCTGGATAGCAACGCAGGAAATTACGTGGCAAGCTTAATGACGGCCTCTAGTACAAAGGTGTCCAAAAGTTGGTTGTATGTCATTACGACATCTAATGGGTCGTTGAAAAGACCCATGATATCTGCCAATACACCGCGTGGTGGACAGCCTGATCCAGGTCTCATGGAGGAAAGACGGCCCCAGTAAACGATTATGCCGAATAATCTTTACAAATATTACAAAGAGGAAAGATTTGTTTGTTTGCTTTAGGCTCCAAAACTACTCGATTGATTTGGCATAGATTGGCATAGATATGGAAGTAGACCATGGGCTACTTTTACTGTGGCAAAACATACGAGTCCCGCGGGATTTTCTTTTTTTTGAACGAAGTCGCGAGCAACATCTATTCAACTAATGAAGTATGAATCCGAGAAAACCTACGTTAATATCCTAATAATAATATTTACTTACCAAATCGTCTAAAGGAAATAAGCGCCAGTTTAGATGATGTAGTGCCTGGAAATTGGGATATTCGTTCCCCCGTGACAGCCTCCCACGGGCTTATCGTATTTACGAATATTTCAGCCCTAATCTCCCCTGGGCCTTTGTTTGGAATGAGATTTCATGTGAAATGGTCAAAATTTTTCTGATAACGTGGGTCAGCAAGTAAATTTACCAAATTCATAAACATTAGATTCATGGTAGTATCGCTCTGATACACTGGTCTTTAAATACACGATATTATATTCAACTATGATTTAAGGTTGTCTTAAACGATAATATTATACAACACAAGAGTTTGTTTGAACGAATGTCAGAAAATATAGATTCTGTTAAAAATATATATAATATATGATACATACATACATACATACATATAATCACGCCTTTTTCCCGTAGGGGTAGGCAGGGCCGCCTCTTTCCCGTAGGGGTAGGCAGAGACCACTTCTTTCCACTTGCTACGATCCTTACATACTTCTTTCGCTTCGTCCAATTTCATTCATACCATCCATTCCTCATCTTACATTCAACGTAGCCAAGCGTCTCTCCATGGTCCGCTATTCGCCTCCGCGAGAAACGAGACGTGATGGGTGGCGAACCACATCGCCGCCATTTTGGATAATTACATTATTTTTGATTATCCATTGCATTTCCACGGATTGGTGGAGAGGGTAGGAATAGGGAAAGGGAAGGATAGGTGGTGTGGAAAGGAAGATTGGTAAGTTAGAGTGGGAAATAGGGAATGTAGGATATTACCGCCCAGGAGGGCAAGGGATAGGACAGTAATAGCTAGGGAAGCCGGGGTCGCGTACCCGTATACTATACCACAACTACCGGACAGGTAAGTTGGGATGAGTATCCCATGACATGATATATGAGATCACGTTATATGCATGATTGATGTTAGCGCGAACAAAGTTATGGACGATTGTTAGTTAGAAAATATAGCGGGAAAAGATTAAAATCAATTAATAGTAAACACCATTCAACTATCATTACCTATCTGAGCTAATTATTTCAAATGATAATAAGAATTATCGTCGAAATAACCTATATAATAATAATAATAATATTATATTCCCGTAAGCATATGATGAATCTATATTTAGATAACGAAATTGAGGTTAAACAATAATAATCAGCAAGTTATTTGTACGCCAATTAAATTAGAAAGTATTTAAAACGCCGTCTAAGCAATTAATAATTTTCTAATTCCTAAGCTTCGTGCGGGGAACAATTTCAAAGTTTGCACAAAATCAAGAGAAATTCTGTAAACTCTAACCTGTAATTTTGTATTACCCGGAAATGTTTTCTTAAATCTATTTTATTCTTTAAGATTATTTTGTAGTTTGAACATAGAATTTCTGTTCTTTTTAAATGAGTCGTAAAGGCGATCATTTTGAAAAATATTACACGAAAACGGCCTTTATTTCTAGATCTTTTCTAGACTTTTCAGTGTCTACCAAATTGTGCATTTAGTGTTTTATGTACTTCACATACAGATCAAATTTGTTTGAATCAATTTCTCGTATAACGTTGTAAGTTAGAAGAAAGAATTTCCTCAAACTATCTCCGGTAGTAAAAGTTATTTGGTATGTACAAGAAAAATGCTTATCCGGTGAAACAATGTTTCAAGCTCAGTCAGCCGTAGAGATATAGAATAGTAAAACTAACCGCATGACGAGACATAAATCATGCAACACTAAACATAATGTAGATAAGCTACTGATGTTAAAGGTGAGACCGCACTAGGCGTAACTACGCGGCAGCGGAACTACTCGACGCGAAACGGCCAAATACTCTTTGTATAAAATTGTATGACATATTATAACTCACTACGCGGCAGCGTAACTACGCGACGCGGCACTCCATTGCGGTATAACTAGTAGAAATAGTGCGTTCTTACCTATATTCTGAAAAAATGGAAAAAAAAATGCAGAATTTTCACCAATAAAGTTTGGCCAATAGACATAAAGCGTAGACCATTTACGTTTATTTTTTACGATATTATTTGGAAATCGATGTTAATATGCAGTTAGGATTTATTTGGTCTATTGTTGTGTTCTATATGTTTTATCAGTTGCAAACATTAAACCAAGAAAGGACGTGCCATATCTAGTACCATATTATATTGTGCAGTGAATAATTAACATTTACTACAAATGAAAATACTGTTGCTTATATTTAGCAATGCATAATTAACATTAACGACAAATTAACGCTTATAAATACTGTTGCTATACATCAAAATGGCGATGCGTTCCTTGTCATGACACAGCATGCCAGCAGCTTGTGATCAGCCACATTAGATCAATAACTGAAACAAGCGCTGATTAATGAAACTGGCTTATTAGTCCAAACGGCGATATGTCGAATGCAAAATAATATAACAGAATAACCGTTTGCGTTGTCCACGTCGACACGACATCGCACTAATCCTGTATTCTAAACGCATTACATAGCGCGATAAACAATTGAACATGTTTCAATAATTACCCAGTGTGCGCTGAAATATCCGAATATTTGATTGTCGAATACGATAGTTTAGTTTTATTAAAATACTAGATGTAGCCCACGGATTCGTGCGCGGAAAAGGGAATTTCGCGCGGGATTCGTACATTTTGCCGCGATAGAAAGTAATCTATGTTGCTTCCTGTGCTCCAATCTATATCTGTGCCTTTCATCAAAATTGGTTCAGTAGTTTCGGAGCGTTTTCGAAACAAAACAAACAAACTATTCCTCTTTATAATATTAGTATAGAAGTATAGATACACCTATAGAAAAAACCGCAAGAGTTGGTAAACAGCATGTTTGTAGATTTTCACCTCGTCATATCTCCTAGTTTAAAGACCACTAGACAAGTAGAACAAATAAGATTTTAGTTTTTTTTTTTTTTATAATAGTCCGAAGCAGTAACAAATAATTTTTAACTTTCCGCTAAAAAAATCTAAGATTTTCAAAAATCTGGAAGTTATTGGTTTTACCCGGTTTTGCAACAACAACAATTCAATTCTCATCAGATCTCGACGTTCTGAGGTCACAGGAAGCTTCCCTGACTACCCCCGCGAGGGTGTCAATATGTCTGTATGTATATATGCGTGCGTGCGTGTGTGTGTGTGCGTGTGTGCGTGGATGTGTGTGTGTGTGTGTGTGTGTGTGTGTGTGTGTGTGTGTGTGTGTGTGTGTGTGTGTGTGTGCGTGTGTGTGTAAACCTCTTATAACTTTGTAACGGTTTGACCGAGTTTATTGCGGCTGGCGCCATTCGAAAGGGCTTGGTCAAACTTAAATTTTGAATATAATTTGGACCGATTCTGCGAGACATATTTCAAGAAATCTCGAAAAAACTGTGAATTATTTTTTTAAAGTGTTTTTTTTTTTGGAATAGCTTTTAAACGGCTTTATCGATCAATTCCAAAAACTAATCAGCTCTTAACCTTGAAAAACCACGTCAATCTCCGCTAATCAAGTCAATTTGAGATCCAGCTAATCCAGTCAAAAGTTCAAGAATTCGGTTGATTCTCGTTTCAGCCTGGTGACGTCCACTGCAGGACATAGGTCTCCCCCATAAATTACCAGTACGACCGGTCGCTCGCGGCCTGTATCCACCGACTCCCTGCGACTTTTCTCAGGTTATCTGTCCACCTCGTGGAAGGCCGTCCTACGCTTCGACGTCCAGTTCGTGGTCTCCACTCAAGAACCTTTCGAACCCAGCGGGCATCGGTTCTGCGGGCTATATGTCCAGCCCATTGCCACTTTAACTTGCTAATGCGCTGGGCTATGTCGGTAACTTTGGTTCACGTAGAGAGACTCCGAGCATAGCCCTCTCCATAGCTCTCTGAGCGACACGAAGCTTTTGAATTAGTCCCGTTGTGAATGACCACGTTTTGGCTCCATATGTCATCACATGTAACACACACTGCTCGAAAACTTTTGTCTTCAGACACTGAGGGAATTTTGACGAGAAGATGTTTTTGAGTATCCCGAACGCAGCCCAGCCGAGCTGAATTCGACGGTTGACCTCTTTTTCGAAGTTTGACCTACCTAACTGGACTTTGTGCCCCAGGTATATATTATAGTCGTCAACAACTTCGAGCGTAGAATTTCCAACGGTCACTTGGGTGGGTACAACATGGGCATTAAATATAATTTTTGTATTATCCATGTTAATACTAAGTCCTACGTGTTGTGAAACTCTACAGAGATCTTCTAGCATAGTGTTAAGGTCTTCCAGAGTTTCTGCCATAACCACGATGTCATCGGCAAATCGAAGGTGAGTGATGTAGTCGCCATTTATATTGATCCCAAGTCCTTGCCAGTCCAGGAGTTTGAACGCATCCTCCAATGCAGCGGAAAACAGTTTCGGAGAGATGACGTCTCCCTGTCTGACGCCGCGCTGCAGTGGTATCGCCTTTGTGCTATGCTCCTGTACTCGCACCGACATGGTAGCTTTACTATATAAACACTTCAACACTTCGATGTACCGGTAGTCGATCCGGCATCTCTGAAGAGACTGTAACATCGCCCAGGTCTCAATCGAATCAAAGGCTTTCTCATAGTCCACAAACGCCAAGCACAGTGGCAGATTATACTCCTCGGTTTTCTGTATAACCTGCCGTAGCGTATGTATGTGGTCTATGGTGCTAAAGCCTCTTCGGAAACCGGCTTGTTCGGGAGGCTGGAAGTCATCAAGCTTCCGTTCGAGACGATTCGTTATGACTCTTGAAAACAGCTTATAGACATGGCTCAGCAGTATAATGGGTCTGTAATTCTTCAGCAAAGCCTTATCTCTTTTTTTGAAGAACAAGACTGCTACGCCCCTGCTCCATGCCTCTGGCGTTTTGCCCTCGAACAAGGCGGAATTAAAAAGTCTCTGGAGCATTTTGAGTGTTGGTGTTCCACCAGACCTCAGCAACTCGAGGTGATCCCATCCTCGCCTGGCGCCTTGTTGTTTTTAAGCTGTTTAAGAGCCATACTAATCTCGTACAGGCTGATGTCCGGGATATCTTCCGTGTGATGTCGGGTTAGTCTAGCTCTAGGATCTTCAGCCAGATTAACGACAGGCTTGGCAACTGAGGTGTAAAGTTGCTCATAGAAACTCTCGACCTCTGCGAGCACCTCAGGCCTGGCTGACACAACCTTCCCATCCTCTGTCTTCAGCTTCGTCAACCGGCTCTGCCCAACAGACGTGTCTCTTGTAAACACTTTTGAGCCCTTGTATATGTTTGAGCTCTTTAATACTAGAAGTATTGAGGATATGATACAGCGAAGTATCATGTCCTCAATACTTCTAGTATTAAAGAGACGAATATCGTGCCGCAAAGACTTTGATATCTGTCTGTTAGGTTGATTCGTTGGAGAGATATCGTGAAAGGAAGAAAACCGAAAACCGAATTTTTTCATCGAAAAAATTTTTTGTCAATTCTTTCAAAGGACAGAAAAAACTGCATCGATTGCCGCCAATTGGTTTGGTTTGTTTAAAAAATTTTCAAAAATTGGTTGATTTATTCCAAAGTTATGACAGTTTGAAATTTTAAAAAATAGTGTTTTATTAAACTTTAATAATACCTACTTTAAATAAAGAAAATTATCAGTGAAAATTTTTAGAAGCACTTTTATTTTGTAGCTCGATAAGCTCAATTTAAGCGCTTAGCGGGAAGTTGCACGGATAGCCTTAAGGTCAACTGTTTTCCTATTTTTTTCATAAGTCTTTAGATGCAGCGAAGCGTGACAACTCGACATCATATTATCGGCTATATAGTATACAGCTGCAGCTAGGTATATTATTTTAATCATCTCTGTTAAAAATATTAGTAACTGGATAGGCAGATCCAATTTGCAAATACAATAAGTGAGGACTGGGACGCATCGAGCGCGATGGTGGAAAGTGTGAAGTGAGAAGTGGAAACATAATCAGTAGGAGATTTTACCGCGTACCTATTATATTTTGTAGAATCGTCCGTGATAAAGCTACGTCTTATTTTTGTGTCTTAATAAATATATCTAGCAAAAATTCCATTCAGACAACATAATAACTATTTTTTTATACAAACTATAACCCGACTGTATAAATTAAATAGCCTTTAATACCCTGACTATTATTTCGAATCTATTGACACCTAATTTATTAAAATCGGATTAGTAGTTTAGGACGCTGGATACATACATATTACATACATACATAGTATACACTAACAAAATTATCACCCTTTCTTTTAGATTCGCCGTAGTCGGGTAAAACATTCTTGTTTTTATAGTTAAAGTACCACTAGGTACTTATGACATAAATAGCTAAATTGTAAGCGCGTAAAAGTCGTGCAAAGAGAGTTGGCGCTATAATTCAAGCTGTAAACTCAGTCGCTCGTTATTTCACACCCGTCTGCCGCAGAACTTGTAATATTTAGTTAAACACACGTTCGGCTTACTTACTGTTATAATATCATACTTACTAACGACCGTATATTGGAGTGCCACAATGGCGGCTGAAACATTAGTTTGAGTAGCTCCTAAATAAAAAAAAATATTATAATTAATTTTCATACCAATTCGAATAGTCGTTAGTGTTCTATTCAGACGTACCTGTGTCGACATTTATGTGATATACAGCTAAACCGGCAACGCAACTTATAACGTATAATGGTTAGTTATTAGTTATCACCACCGATCAGTGGATAGTCGTAATACCTGCAGAACCACAATTCTCGTATTTACACTTTCAATTAATTATAATTTATAATATACTAGCATTTGGCCGCGACTTCGTCCGCGTGGACTTCGGTTTTCATATAAAATTTTAACCCCTTTTTCACCAACTTAGGTGGCGAATTTTCAAAAATTCTTTCATAGCGGATGCCTACGTCATTACAACTATCTGTATGCCAAATTACAGCAAAATCCGTTCAGTAGTTTCGGCTGTGCGTTGATTGATGAGTCAGTCAGGTTTGCCTTTTATATTTAAGAAGATCATTCGTCTTGATTTTTAGAGTTTGTAGCAATTAAAACTGCGTTTGACGCTTATGACAATACCATTTCGCCGTTTTAACTGCATCGAAACCGTATTGAGAAGTGATGGCAATCTCTCAAAATAATCAACATCTAAGCCGATTTTTTGTCAGGCCATGATTTGAGCCAATCCATTAGTGCCGAAGCTGTTCTTATCATTCTGAAATATATTTGAAATAAAGTCAATCTACTACAGAAGTTCCAAGATTAATCTTTGTTTCGTCGAGCTTTACTGTGGCGGGCCACTGTTCTGTACCACAGTTTTCTGTCTGTAGCCTGTATACTCCATGACGTTTCATATCTGTTCGGTTTCAACTGACATTTTCTTTGTGCAAGGGTGGTAAAAAGTATGTTTTTTGGAGAAAACAAGAGGAAGGAAGGGTGTAGCTTTGATTGTTTCGTATGTGTATTTTCTATTAATTTTATACAAGTGTGAGATTTTATAGTCAGAAAATGATTTTAGGATCGTATTATGCAGTAAAACAATATGCTGACACTAAATAATCTATACAAATCTATATGTATGCTATATATCTACACTAATATTATAAAGAGGAAAACTTTGTTTGTATGTTTGTTTGTTTGTTTGTTTGTTTGTAATGAATAGGCTCAAAAAGTACTGGACCGATTTCAAAAATTATTTTACCATTCGAAAGCTACATTATCCACGAGTAACATAGGCTAAATTTTATTTTGGAAAAAATAGGGTTCCGTAAGATATTTGGGTTTTTCGGACACAAGGTGTAAAAAATCATCCAGAAAAGTTACTTATTTTGCGTACGCTGCCTAAACTATAAAAGATAGAACCATATAATGTTCTAATTAATTGTATATCTTATAAATATCTACAAAAAAGTCCGCGACACACTATACCTATCTATGTCGAGTGAGGCACAACAACCATTTTTTTATTTAGAAATCTTGAATTTTTTTTGGACTACATTTAAACGCGTTTATTTTACTCATGCTATTAATCCTTATCAAAATAAATTATTTCACCACTAAGTACAGTTTATGTAGATAATATTTGGTCTTTGAATGATTAAAATTGGACGTTTGGTTTTGAAGTTATGGCGAAATTAAAATATTACGATTTCTGCTGCACGGCCCGTTGCGAAGTGGGTGACATTCTGTAGTATTAGTATCAGACATCAGTATTTTATCCGTGCGAAGCCGGGGCGGGTCGCTATTAAGGTATATAGGCTTGGCACAACATGAAGCGTCCATAGAAATTATATTAAGATGTTATGGTGTGACGATGGTTGTGGTGATGATGATTATTTAATAGTGACATATGCTTGCAGTTCTTTTAATAATACAGAAATTTCCAAATGTGTATCTTTAAAGACTGAGGAGTGCTGTTCAGACCTTTTGGATCCAGGGTATACCTTTCCACAACATTTTAGTAGCTGTGAATATTCAAAGGAATCGATATCTGTGTAAAATACATAGTATGAAAAATACCTACATCAACATAATATCATGATGTATGGTGTGATGATGCTTGTGGTGATGACGATTATTTAATAGTGATATATGCTTGCAGTTCTTTTAATGATGCAGAAATTTCCTAACCTGTATCTTTAAAGACTGTGGAGTACTGTTCAGCCTTTTTGGATCCGGGGTATACCTACCTTGACACATTTCACTTTTTGATAGCTGATTTTTATTGTATTATAAACATTTAATACACATCCATGACCCAGGAATACACAAAACCTTTTTGTTCCTTCGGCGGGATTCGAACCCGCGACCCCCGGCTTGAGCACCAACGCACTGAACCACTGAGCCACAGAGGTCGTCAAATTATTTTTTACATTATGTCTAACATCCAATAGATAGACGATTTTTTTTTAACCAAGATGCCTATAATTGTTGTCCCTGCTAATTGCCCTGTTCTCGGGTCTCGAGTCGGCCCTTTCGAGCTAAAAGTGTAACTCACAAAGGTCGGAAAAGTAATTGTGTCTACTACTGTTCGTATGTCAGACGCGGAGTACCATACCATGCCTCAGCTGTACGAGCTGGACGAGTACTACAGCTGCCTGGTGCGCGGCGGCGTCTACTGCTTCGGCCGCTTCGAGCTGGAGGCACCACCAGAGAATGAGCTGTTCCAGAAGATACAGGTTAGAGAGGAACCATTTAGTTTTATCAAGGTCAGCCACGTACTGACCATTTAAACTACAAGCGGAAAAAATATAAAATATCGCTCGCTATGTATGAACGGCTAATATTAAATATTATATAGTGCAGTGTTGTAATAATGTAATATGAAATAGCTGTTTCCCGCGGCTTTGCCCGCGAAAATATACTATCGAGTATCCCGCGGGAATACTGTACTTACGCGGGAAAACTCCGGGATAAAAAGTAGCCTATGTTTTAATCTACAGCCTAAACTACTACCATACCAAATTTATTCACAATCCGTTCAGTAGTTTTTGCGTGAAAGATAAACAAACATCCATCCATCCTCACATCTATACTTCTATACCTACTTAATATTATAAATGCGAAAGTGTGTCTGTCTTTCTGTTACCTCTTCATGCTTTAACCGCTTAACCGATTTTTATGAAATTTCGTACATACTTTGGGTCCCGGGAAAGGACATAGGATATTTTTTTATCCCGAAACAGTAGTGTTACCGCGGGATAATGTATTTACGCGGGCAGAGCCGCGGGCAAAAGCTAGTAATATAATAAAGAGAAAAAGTTTATTTGTTTATTTGCATTGAATAGGCTCCGTAACTACTGGACTAGGGTTCATGATTTCTCGAACTTATCAATTTCTCGGGTCTCGAGAATTCTCGAGACTAATTTCTCGGGTCTTCTCGGGTTGTCGAGAAATTTACATTTACACACGTTTTTGCATATTTTTTTCGGTTCCAATAATGTGATTAATCAACAAATTCAATGGTTTTCCTCTCGATTAAAAGTATCAAAATAATTATAAATTTTTTATTGACAGTTGTAAAAAAATTTGCTTATCTTTTTCTTAAAGAAATTGACTATTCTGTCAATACATACACATACATATACATACTACATACAGATTTAGTGACACCCTCGGGTAGTCAGGATAGCTTCCTGTGACCGCAGAACGTCGAGATCTGATGAGAATTCGATTTTTGCAAAACGAGGTAAAACCAACAACTTCCCGATTTTTGAAAATCTTAGATTTTCTTAGCGGGATGTTAAAAACAGATACAGGAACATACAGGTACGTAACAATTAGGTCAGCTTACTCTGTCTGATAAAATATGCCTTTAGAAAAACTAAAGCATTTGTAGCTTTATCAGACGTTACGTTTCCTGAAATTGAAAATACTCTTTCATTTTCAGTTGAAGTAGGCTCAACTGAATGTAATTCTTTGTACATCGATTCCGATCTGTAATCATTGCTTTCACCGCTGCCGCGCGTTTAAAACAAACAGCAAACGCAAATAGTTTTATTTTATAATTTTATATACTTAAATACGATTTCTCGAGTTCTCGACTTTTCTCGAGCTTCTTTTCCCGGGAATAAAGCCTAACAATTTCTCGGGAATTCTCGAGCCGAGAATGAACCCTATACTGGACCGATTTTAATTAAATTTAGATGAGATGAGATGAAATATAGATTAAACCACGGGGAAGGACACTACTCTTTATTGCGGCAAAATGTACGGTTACCGCGAAATTTTCTTTTGCGTGCACGAACTCACGTGCAACATCTAGTAAGTGCAGAGAAACAGCTTTCATAGAAAATTTTGTCAGGGTTGTCACAGAAGATTAGTACCTACTATCTGAAGGTCGATTCTGCTATTTTAATCCAACAATAATGCAGCTTCGTTACTGTTTCGATACAGTCCAGAACCTATCAAACAGCAAAATGGTATTCAACTAAACTTCAAACAAACGTCAAACGACGAATTACACCGCGATGCGATTATCATTGTATCACAGCTTGATTATAGATTGAGCGAACCACTTATCCATAGAAAATGGTATTCTAGTATGTTTATAAACATAACTCCAATTTGACTCGAACCGATCCGTCAGCCGGATATTTTTTTCACTTTGACATGTGGGGATGCCATGACATAAAAATATTTATTTTACGCAAAAATCTCTTTTTTTGCCTTCCCCTCTCTAACCACGCGGGAAATAATTTTCCGTCCGTCTCAGAAGAGGATAAAATCGTGTATGCGTACACAAATGTGCATAGCCATGCCCCAAATTCGATGTTTTTGTGAAATTTTTCAAAAAACACGAGCAGGAGACGCGCCTTAACCGACAATAATTGGCAACACAGGATCATACAAACGTCAAGCAACAGCTGTCTTTGTACAAGTTTTGTGCTCGCTTTATTTATAAATTGTAGTCAATATCATTGCAAAATGACTGTGTTGGGATTTTAAATTTACGAAAATAGTGTAGTAGAATACCGACTTTCGGTCAATTTATGATAACAGGATGATAAATTTATAATGAATTGATGGTAAGTTGATAGTCTAAGTTAATTAAGAGAATTGGCCCTCTGACTTCACGCGCTTTTAAAGCACGATGTTTAAAAGCGCGTGAATTTTCAGACACGCAGATTTTCTCTCGGGACTCGAATCAGATACATAAATTTGCCAATAACGCAAAAATCCAACACACACGTAGGTGAGCCACGCGCATTGACAAATAGAAAGCTAAATAACTCCTATCTTATTACGATACAAAAGAAAAAAAAAATACTAAAGCATATTTGAGGTTTCTCTGGGATAAGACCCCAAGATTGATTTTTTACCCGCAAAACCCCCTGCATACAAAATTTCATGGAAGTTCTTGAAACTGTTTCCGAGATTTAGATTCTACTTAAATTTAAAAGAATTGCTCTTTTAAAGTATCAGATGAACCTTGAATGTTATGAAACAGAGTTGAACAACTTTATCAGCTGTCGATATTATGTTTATCATGAAACAATAAGCAATTTCAAAGTTTCTGTAACCTTTGCGTGACATTGTCTATGAAGCCGCTGCCTCGAATTACAAGATGAGCGGCGCGGCGGCTAGTGACAGCAGCGGCGACGCGCGTAGGCGCCATAGTCACTGTTTGACAGGAGTGCATTCAATTTCTTACGACGGGACTATAATATCCGGGATCCAGTTGGCTCGGGAAAATCCATAGCTCTGGAAACGTTATAAGAAAATCGAACATATGCGTGGCGAGTTGTCTCTAATGTATTAACGCAGAGTTCTATTTCCAATGCTCTGATTTTTTCCCGGTATTACGGATTCCGGATCATATAGTCTCAGCCGCATAAGTGGTGACTATGACGGCCTTCGCGCGTCGCTGCTACTGTCACGACCTGCCGTCGCGCCGCCGCCGCGCTGCGTCACACACTAGACTGCCAGGGTGCGTTACCCTAATTTGAATCCACCCGGTTATTTCAAGCGATGTTATAACATTGTATGAACTTTCACTTTTTCATCAATATTCAATGGAAAGTTCTAAGTGTTTGCATGTGATGTTGATTCTGCTAAAACAAGCCATCGATTCTATGCTTGCATTACCTATTGTTTAACGAGTAAATTTTGTACATAATATGTTGTAAAATGCAATAGGTTACAAGCAGTATGAAATAAATATTATGTATGTACCTACAATATCGGCTAATTTCTACTCAGCCACTTTCAAAAAAAAATCCTTTGCAATAGAACACCTCAAAATATTTAAACACAAACGAAGTAACCGCAACGAATGAGAGACGTGGTAGAAGTCCGAACGTGTAAATGCACGGGACTAACGTTTTATGCAAAACACCGGCAGTCCAAACCGCAGTCCGATCCGCGGTCCGAATTCTACATGTGCAGGGAATTATATAATGCTTAAATTAGAAATATTATAGCGGGCTATTGTTTCTTTATCGTTAATGTTTATCGTTACGTTTATCTTTCATAGCGTCACCTCAACCAAATGATATCGTCATGCGCAAACATCCCATTCTCAATATTATCAACCGCTTACAATTTACATAAGTGTATCAGTGTGAGTTAATGAAGTGAAGGTAACCCGAAGGCTATTAGGTCAGCGGAGCGTGCGGGATGTACGGGGCCGGATTATTCGAGACGATAATTTAGTGCACGTGTCTATGGTGAGCTACATACGGAGCAGCTAAGGCTTTGTTTATAAGAAGCGATTTAGGCTGCGTAGATATGAGGCGAGCAGTGGCGAAGGCTGATTCTCCTTCCTCTAAACGTAAGTCGTAAGTGAAGCTGATAGGAATGGAGTTATAGGAACCCCTCGCTACTGGAGGCGAGTAATTATATAGCTCCATGCACCGGTCGGTCATGGTGGCCGGTTCCATTGAAACCAGGCCAGCTACGCATGAGTTATTCAATAGTGCCCAAGTGTTGGCGCAGTACACAAGAACACTCTCTCTTTCTTTACTCTCGAAATCTATTGGGATGGATAACCGACACGACTGGCAAGAGATCAGGCGTAGGTCGGACCTACGCCTGATCTTTTTACATGCCCTTCCGACGCTTGGATCATCTTTCTTGTCAGACAATTGGGTGATCAGCATGCATCGACCTAACCAAACTTGGAAACAACATTATTTGTTGTTCCTAATCGAACCTATGTGTCAAAGGCCAAGCTCTAAACCACTGGACCACGGAGTTTGAATATGGCACTGTACAAACAGGTGTTTCTTTGCAAACTATAAGGTAGTTAAAAACTGAACACATCAATAAAGAATCCAATAATATTGAAACCATATAAGGGATATCTTTTAATTTTTGGAAAGCTGATAGTTTTGAAGTTAGGCAGCAACTAAGAAAAGATTTTTCGTCATTAGCCACCGAAGGAAAAAACTTGGGTCCAAAGTAAGGAGAAAATTGATTATAGGCAAGCATAAAATTTGTGAGGATGAATGGATGCTTTTTACTGTTTCGCGCAAAAACTACAGTACGGATTTCGATGAAATTTGGTATGATAGTCATTTAGGCTCTATATTTAAACATAGGCCACGTTTTATCCCGAAAAAGTACAATATTGCCGTGGGATACCCGATACTATATTTACACGAGTGGAGACGCGGGAAATAGTAATAATATATTTTAATCGATTCAATTCCCCGCAAGTCTCAGTTGGTTTAATTTGGATTATCTTTGATTATTCCAGCGCTACATGTCTTTGATCAAATCTAATAGCGGGCCTGAGATCTGTGAGGAACCGCAGAGGACCTTCAAAGCCCTCAACCGGAGCGTTCAGATGCACATAATTTAATAATCACCACTCACTGTATGATTCATTTAGTACTAGCTGTTGCTCGCGGCTCTGGCTACGTAAATATAGTATCCCTCGGGAATACTGAACTTTTTCGGAATATAAAGTAGCCTATATTTTAATCCAGAGTCTTAACTACTACCATACCAATTTTCATCAAGATCCGTTCAGTAGTTTTTGTGTGAAAGAGTAACAAACATCCATCCATACATCCATACATCCTCACAAACTTTCACATTTATAATATTAGTAGTATGAATATCATTTGTATGTTTTTATCTCCGGACTGTGCACTACATTTACATATTACTTAATTCTGAGAAACAAAAATTTCAACTAAATATACAGCTAGACAATCTGTTATTCTACTTCCTACTACTAAAATAAATGTGAAAGCTTGTGAGAATATCCATTCTCATGGATGTATAGATAGAAAAAAAATTGTAAAAAAAAAAAATACACAGACAAATATGGAATATCAAAGCAAAACGTTTGGTAGTGTGTGTAAATAATCTGAGGGAGTATGTGTTGTTGGTATTTTTATTAATTTTATGTACCTGTAGTCTTCTATGCATTATTAAACAAATATTAACTTTCATGCACACCATAATCTACAGCAACTTTAACTGTGAAAAATTTCATACTCCTCAGTGCACACAATTCTCATAAAACTGTACTTAAAGTTTTTAATTTTATTTATCATAACTGTAAATTACATTCACAAACAGATAATTCAGATCAACATGTTGCCTCACGTATTAATACATTTTTTAAGTTAATATAATTAAACCAAAGTACTATTTTTGAGAGAGCACTGTTGACTTCATTCTAATTTGACTGTTATCGCTTCACATTAAAGATAAGTGAAGTACCATCGGCAAAGAGGACTATCTATTACTAGATACGGTTTTTTTACGTAGATGAAGAAAAGAAACGGACCTAAAATTAATGGAAGGTCATGGCAAAAAAATACTGAACGGATTTTGACGAAATTTGGTATGGTAGTAGTTTAAGCTCCCCATTGACACATTACAATGTTCCCGTTAGATTGTAGATCACAGTAAGATGCATTTTAAATTCCAATTATTATTCTATTTTGATTCGCTACGTACAAGTCTTGATTTGTATATTTTTTTTAATTATGTTCATTTTTCATTTAATCATGATGATGATGATGTTATAATATAATTATGACATCTTTTCATCATAATAGTTATGATTATGTGAGCTTAAATTAATATTAATGATAAATTATATTTGAATGGTATTATTATGAATATCAAAATAACTTATCTAATTACTGATAAGAAACAAAAACTCATCGTTAATTTCAAGTCACGCATCAACAGTCAGGATGGCCGAGCGGTCTAAGGCGCCAGACTCAAGGTCCCCTTGCCTACCCAGTAGGTCGAGCTGTTCTGGTCCTCTCTGAGGGCGTGGGTTCGAATCCCACTTCTGACAAAACTTTTTTTATTTTATTTCGTTTAATTGTTACGTTTTCATTAAAATGAGAGTGCATAGGTTACTATAATGTTTAAACAATACTTATTACGTTTTATGATTGCTTCAAAAATCTTTTACGATCTATTTAAATTTTGTAATTCATACATATTATAATAAAATATTATTTAATTTACCTCTATACTTATCTAGCAAAATTGTTGTATCGATAAAGTATGTAAGCTCAGCTGTTAAAACTAATTCGATTGCATAACAAAATTTTGCCGATACCTACGTAAATTTTGAGAACGTACATTTTTATACTATTTTCCATTGAAAGTTTTATCGAATATGAACCTGGGTGGTGGGTACTTTGCGGTTTTTTGATAGCTTCAAAGTTAAGAAACGTGCCCTTAACAACTTCTGAAACTCGAATCGCGGAAAATTATCTCGAAAAGTGAAGAAAAAAGTTGAAGTATAACTTTACATATCATGTTCATATACATCTATACTAATATTACATAGAGAAAAAGTTTGTATTGAATAGGCTCCAAAACTGCTACATCGATTTAGATAAAATTTTGCACATAAATAGAGTAGACCACGGAGAAGGACGTAGGCTAAATTGTTATGGCGGAAAAATATACGGTTTTATATTAACTCCCGAGAAGTCGCGGGAAACATCTACTTTTTAATATAATTGTTATAGCTAATGCGACAATAACTGTTATTTGCAGTAAGCTTTTAGGTTTCCATATGGAACTACTTCTTTAGTTTATTAACTAAAGAAGTAGTTCCATATGGAAACCTAACAGACAGAACCAAATCATGTTATTCCAACATATTTATTTCACATAAATATATTGTGTATCATTCCATTTTTTGTGTCGCAGATTAGAGTAGGGATCAGGAAAACTCGATACGAATATGCTTTTCATATTTCTGTTTACTTATTTTTATAAAGAGATAGTAATGAAAAGAAATGATCTGAGATTAAGGTATTATATTATTATCTTACTATAAGAAAGAGTTTTCAAAATGACCAAACATCGACCCCTGGCACACCATTTTGGCGGCACATTTTCACAAATAAGAAAATAAAATATATTCTTAGATATCTCAATGAACAGGAAACTATATTATAATCTTTCAAAAACCCGGTTTTTCACATTTGGACCCCCGGAGTTTGTTCCTTTTCTTGAATATTTTCATCCTGTCTATTTTCATGCTGGTAAAGCCATGTATATGTCACCGTAAAATTGTAAAAACCATTAGATTGTAATATAACTAGTTAAACTGTAAAATGTTGATAGGCTTCGGATGCGAATATTCTGCCTATAATTTAACGTATTATTTTTCGTTAGATTATAAATATATAGGAATGAATCTTTCGACATATTTTTAAAATTTCACTAGTTTTTTTACAATCTAACGGTTTTTACAATTTTACGGTGACATATATAAGGCATGGGAATTATCAAAGATTCATTCACTGGTCAGTCCTCTGGTGTCGTAGTACAATATACCACCATATTATTAGTGATTTTTAAAGAAAATATGCATAAATATTTAATAACATTAAATTTCTGTGAAGTTTTCTCACAGAAAGCTCCTCGTTTTAATGCAAATTTCGAATGAAAAAAATGTAATGAATGTCAACCGCAGGTGTAGGTACGGAAATAACGTACAACGTATAAAGAGCGTTTTCACATTACGCGATGGCGTTATCGCTTATCGGGCCGAAAACGCTCTTATGTCTCTTATTCGATATCGCGCATATAATGACAAAGATAGGTTTAAAATCATATTTAAACTCTTAAAATATATTATACGTGTCTTTCTTATGTTTTTGTAATGATCGGCACGATAAACGATATCGTTTCGCGCAATGTGAAAACGCTCGTACACATGTTAAGACGCGTACTAGGTATAAATATTTTTTTATTTCAAACGTTTTTTTTTTAATGAAGACTAGGTGGTAAAGATCATTGTCACATTCATCTTCCTAGCAAGTATTTTACAAAATATGAAGTTAAGCCCTATGCAACGAAAAATTTTTGAACATACAAAAATAAAAATAAAACAATTACGGGTTGCACTCCGGGAGCGCCGACAGAAGTGAAAACCTATTTTGGCGCGTTAGACATTTTTTAGATGGGTACTAGTGTTATTGGGTTGTGAATTGCATTTTATTTATGAATTGTATTTTATTAATTGCTAGAATCTTTAAAATACATTTAATATTCTTTTATGAATCATCGTTAACAATTTCGACAACTCTTGTATCATCATCATTATCAATAAAATTATTACAATCTAAAATAGAAACTATAGGTTCATGGTAACTAAAATAGGAAATAAACAATTTTGATTCGAAGTTATTTAAATTTCTCCATACGGTCAATCTGCGTCTTGTGACGGTGTCTCGAGTCCAGATATTTTATCTTATCTAAAAATATGCGTACCGCTTAAAAAGAAATTTTCACTTCAAAAAACACAAGTCGAATATGTAACCTCCTCCTTTCTTTGGAAGTCGGTCTAGCGTTGTGATTCGCCGAGTGAGTGAGGTTACCGGAGGCCTAAAAGGGGATTGGGGATTTTAAGGACTGGGAGCGCAAGTCGCAGTACCAGAGGAGTTACAAGTGTAACTCCTCTGGAGTTGCGAGTGTCCACTTAGTGCGCGCTTACCATCAGGGCCCCAATTCTCGTACCTCGAATCTCGATTCGATTCTCGCGCTGACTCATTCACACAGGCGTCAAATCATGCGTGCGCGAGCGGGACAGACTGACAATCGAACCGATATTCGAAGCACGAGAATCGGGGCCCAGGCGATCTGTCTGATCGTTTCCTGGTTTATTTAATCAAAAAAAAGACAAAGGGACACTGATATAGGTACAGACATGTTTAGTAACACACCTCTTTTTGTGTCGGGGGTTAAAAAATAATATTTAGAAGTACAGGTATGACTATAATTCACACATTTCTTTTTTATTACATAAGTACTATTAAATCGTATTCAAAAGCCATGAAACAGGAATTGCATTTATAATAATTGGACCTATTCGAACGCTCCAATTTTAAGTTTATGGGTGAACTGATTAAATGGATCGTAAATAAATAAGAACCGGTCATATTTTTTTTATGAACAATAATTGGTATAATTGCTCCATAGTTCACTCTAACTTAAATGTGTTAATTTTAGCTTTCACGTTTTAGTTTACTTAACTCTACAACTCTACATGGTCGAAATCACATTCATTGCACAAAAAGATCTATAAATGTGGTTTTTTGAACGTATAAAAACACTAGATAGCTATTACTTTGTTTTGTACCCATATTATATCTACCTACCTACAATAAAACCTAATAGGTATAAGAATTTACACGTATAATTCATTCAGCGATTGAAATTCTGTCACAAAAACACTTATAAAAAGAACAATGCTCAAAAAAAAAAATTAAAAGGCACCCGAAAATGGGTTTAAATTTATTTTGCCTTCAGCTTCTTAGTGAATAGAAAACATTGTTAGGAAAATGAGCACCGCATACTAACTTTTAGTTCGGATGCTGAAGGAAAATTGAGTTTTTGCTGAATAAAAAAGCAAAAAAGTGCTACAAGGAGTACGGACAACATTTCGTGTGCAAAAATATATGATTCAAATGCTAATGCTATTTTTGATACTTTAATATTTTAGGTTTTATATACAGGATGTCCCAGAAGTCGACGTCGTCCCTTCGAAGGCTGATAGACCAGCTCATGACTCACCAGAATATCGTAATATGACCTTAGTAAAAAATCTTTAGTTTTCGAGATATTGGCACTTTTAATAATTTCTTAAAAATTACACCTCATGTCAGTTTTTAGACTCCCGCAACTACAATTTCCCGTATTGTGGGATACAAATTTGTATTGCGGAATTCTGACTAGTTCTGCTATTGACCACGGTTATAAACAAAGCTAATAGAGTTTGAACTTTGTAGAAAAAAAGAAAACTTTTCCCTAATCGTGATTTCAAAAACTTTTTCTCCTAACTTTCACTATCCATACTGAACAAAAAATACACCACACTAACCTGGGTTGTTACTTTAAAAAGTTGCTCATTTTATGTAGTTTTTAAAATAGTAAAATAGTTGCTATTAAGCTACGTCAAAATTTTTTTTTGCTATTTTAAGTGCACAGAGAACACATTTTGAATGTTTTTCTTTAGTAAGAATTTCGAACAAAAACGTTCGTTACATTGAAATCAGCCAGATGTTTACTTAAAAATTGTACGTTGAAGTTAATTAATTAATTAACTTAATTCATGCTTACTAAACTTAGAAACTAAACAGAATACAAGGATTATTTTTAAACTGTAAGGAGAAATGCAAAGAAGGAGAACACATTAATAATATCATTTAATGAGTTAGACTCATTAGAGTAAGAGTAGGTGACGGCACGCACGTCTTTTGTTTGTTCTATACATGAGTTTGTTTATTAGTTACAAGTACAGTATTAATGTGCATCGTTTTGTTGTTTTCTTACTTTAAACGGATTTTGCATTGTAATCTGGACTTGAGTACCTTAACCTTTTGCGATACAAATTAGCTGCAGCAGCACCGTTGCCTCTGTATGTATAGTATACGCCATAATGACTGGTAGTAAGACGCGTATCACAGAAACATAAAAGTCCAGAACTGTCTCCAAGCACACTTAAGTCCGAGTCACTAGGCAAACGAAGTCCAAATTACAATGCAAAATCCATTAAAAGTAAGAAAATAACAAAACGATGCACATTAATAGCGTAACGTACTAGTAACTAATAAACAATCTCATGTATAGAACAAACAAAAGACGTGCGTGCGACCTATTCTCTCACTAATGAGTCTAACTCATTAAATGATATTATTAATGGGTTCTCCTTCTTTGCATTTCTCCTTACAGTTTAAAAAAAATCCTTGTATTCTGTTTAGTTTCTAAGTTTAGTAAGCATGAATTAAGTTAATTAATTAACTTCAACGTACAATTTTTAAGTAAACATCTGGCTGATTTCAATGTAACGAGTGTTTTTGTTCGAAATTCTAACTAAAGAAAAACATTCAAAATGTGTTCTCTGTGCACTTAAAATAGCAAAAAAAAATTTTGACGTAGCTTAATAGCAACTATTTTACTATTTTAAAAACTACATAAAATGAGCAATTTTTTAAAGTAACAACCCAGGTTAGTGTGGTGTATTTTTTGTTCAGTATGGATAGTGAAAGTTAGGAGAAAAAGTTTTTGAAATCACGATTAGGGAAAAGTTTTCTTTTTTTCTACAAAGTTCAAACTCTGTTAGCTTTGTTTATAACCGTGGTCAATAGCAGAACTAGTCAGGATTCTGCAATATAAATTTGTATCCCACAATACGGGAAATTGTAGTTGCAGCAGTCTAAAAACTGACATGAGGTGTAATTTTTAAGAAATTATTAAAAGTGCCAATATCTCGAAAACTAAATATTTTTTACTAAGGTCATATTACGATATTCTGATGAGTCATGAGCTGGTCTATCAGCCTTCGAAGGGACGACGTCGACTTCTGGGACATCCTGTATAGGCCATAAAGTCACAATATAATTTAGTTGGATATTATTTTTGGACTAATTATTTTAAGATTGGACTAACATAAAAATACATTATTTATAACTAAAGAACGGCTGAACCGATTTAGCTGAAAATTGGTAGGGAGGTATCTTAAAACCAGGAAAAGGACATAGGATACTTTTTATACCGTTCTAGAGGGACTCAAAACTCGAGACCGGCTGGACCAATTTGGCTCTTTTTGGTCTGGAAAAAAAATGCGGAAGTTCAGAGAAGGTTTAAGCATTGAGAAATATTGGAAAAGCTGTAGGTTGTAGAAGTACGTACAGGTGTAGGATGTAGGTTGCATTGTAGGTGTAGTCATTTATTCATTCCATTTCATATTTAAGACAGAGCAACGCATGTCGGGACAGCTGGTATATTAATACTTTTTGAAGTCATAACTTTTATGAGAGCAAACCACTTCGTTGGGTAACGCGATAAGGCGCCAAAAATATTATGCGTAATTTCGAATTTTAATGTCAGTGCGCAGCGCAGTTACGTACTTGGGTTTTTGATCAATTTGTCTCGGGTTCGAGTCTAGGTCAGACGAAATATTTTTATTTATTTTTCTTGCACTATTATTTTTTATTTTTCCACAGAATTTCCAAATGTTTTCACTTCTGTCATAGTTATTATTTGAAATAGTACAAAGACTCCTTTAACTTTGGACAGTCTTGTTGACATCATATCATAATCAGCGTTCAAATTCGAGATTAAAGGTTATGCACGGACCATATCTGAAAAAAAAAAAAAACAATCAAATACGCATTAATTACAAAAATGGATTTTGCTTTAGACTGATTCTAGATTCAATAAACATTTTTTGTATAAGGTCATTACATATTATGAAATTGGTGTTTTGTAAAGGAGGAACATAAAGTATTTTTTTAAACATATTTATTTAATCAAAGTATATACCATTGGTATCTATGCACTTTTCCCATCTCATAGGTAGTTTATTGATTTCTTTACTAAAGAAAACATTCCGACAGGAATCAATAAATTCTTTGAAGGCGATTTGGACTGCCCCATCGGAGTTAAATTTTTTCCCTTGCAAGAAGTTATCCAAATTTCGATAGTAGCCGGTTGAGTAATGTAACGCAGCAGTCGACGTGCGTTTGTCAGTTTGCTGCATTCAATTCATGAGGTACCCACCTTTCAAGCCTTTTCACCTTCCCAATTTGCTTCAAGTGGATTAAAACTGTTTTATCACTAACACCGCAGCCTGCAGCTAACTCGGACGTGATTTCCGATGGATCCGCTTCCACAATAGCTTTCAATTCTTCATTATCAACTTTGGTTTCCGGCTGTCTACGGGGCTTGTTCTGCAGGTCGAAATTTTCAGAATAAAAACGTTGGAACCAAAAACACACTGTGTTTTCTTTTGCGACACCGCCGCCATACACATCATTAATCCTTCGAGCCGTTTCTGCAGCACTGGTGCCATGGTGTAACTCATACTTGAAAATAATACATTTCAAGTTTTTCATATAGTAAATAGAGTGACGCAAAAAAATACCAAAAGAGGAAAAAACAAATGAATTACAGTTTTCGAAACACAAGTGCATGAGTAAATAGCGGTATAAAATTGGAATTCCTAACCAAAACAGATATATTTGAGATCAATAATTATCAAAGTGGCCAATACGACAAAACACCAATTTCATATGTAAGGACTTAATATTCCTTGATATTCAGGGAATCTTATTCATGAGCAGATAGAGTGTCTTATAATATATCTATATTTTAATGACAGCATGCAGTCACAATTAAGATTACATTTTTGGTCAATGACATATTGTCAGTTTGATACTACGAGTATACTTTGCCTTTTGGTAGGCTCTTGAAAATGTTAAAGACAAACATTAGTCCAAACTGCCCAAGCCCAAAAAGGCACTAAGCAATAGGAATATAAGCTAAGTACAGAGTTTGCTCTATTAGCTTGCCGTAATCTCCTCTATTGGGAAATGACTGAGACAATGTCATGGTATATGTGTGTACTGTGAAAATTTAAGTTACAAAATTATCTCCCTACAATCTTGCTGTATTTGTCTAATACGTTGGAAAAGTACTATAGCTAATCAGCTGTTGTGTAAATATTTTCATTAGTGGGAGAAGGTAGCAGGGTTAAAATATAATAAAACCTGTCAATCATAACATATTTGTCACTCTTGCGCAGACTGTTGGCGCAGTTTAGTCGGCACACGTTGGTGTAGGTCTTCCCGTCTGCTCCGCAGACTGGCGCGTAGACAGGTGGACACTCGTCGCAGCCCAGGTACTCGAGCACGGGGAGGTTGTCCTTATTGCTGACGTCCGCTAGGGCTATGCTGATGAGAGACAATGCAACTGAAACCATGGATTTATTATAGATTACCTATTGCCGAATAATCAAATGCTTTTTAATAAATGTTTCTCGCATGTCACATGCTATCCTTGTCAGCCCATCACTAAGGCTCTAAAGGGGTTCCGAAATGATCGAGTAGCTTGGCGGCAAGCAAGTAATGTGTTGTTGCTTGCTCAAACAGTTTGATACGCCTATTTACTGTCAAGTGGTTTGACCAGCAAGATCTATATTTCCTCATTTCGAACCCGATCGTCCGTGGTGGTGGTCTGTGATATAGTGATTTTCCCGACTGTGCAAAATAGATTCAAACAAAATTAAAGCATTTCTAGATCTTGCATTAGCATGAAGAAATAAAAATAAGAAAAAGAAACGCATTTGTTGTCAAGAATGAAACGTACTTGCAAAGAGTACTGCAATTTCTTTAATGGATGATCATTCTTACGAGAAATTATCGTCTATGATTAAACCTCTTATAAAAATATAATATCGTATCAAGCGTAGAGTAAGCACGTAATGCTTGGCTCATAATGCTTGTTTGTAAATGTAGACGGTCAAAATATAATCAAAAAGTGCTTGCCGTCAAGCTGCTTAATCATCTCGAAATCCTTTAAAATTTGAGAAGCGTTGAACGGGCGAAAGCACAGATGAACTGATGGTGAGCTCGACGAGCCAAAGCCGTGATGGCTGATCTTCCGTGGTCGCCTGTAAGAATACTAGAGGTTGAGTCTCGATGGCCTGCGTTATTGGTCTTTTAAACTCCCAATCTCTTCGGGATTTTGTTATATTTAACTTTTAGGCACAACCCATCATCGTATTATTATAGTCGGTGTTTAGATTTTTATAGTTACTTTAATTTCCACCTATTCTTACCGATTTTCACAATCCACATTCTGAAAATCAACATTCGATTACTCTGAAATAAAAATGTCCCTCTAGGTTTTAACATCACATACACGTTTTTATAGGTCGTCAAATATTTTATGGGTTTACATTCAATGAGACACGTATGTTTTCTATTATTGTTTTCACTGAAGTGGCAGAAGTTACCGTGGATTTTTAATTAAAAATATGTTTTTTATGACACGAAAAATTTTTTTTCTACAGTCGAGGAAATTAAATGTTTATCAGAAGCTTTTTCACAACGGCAAACGATTACATAATAATATGAAGAAGATCGAACTGCTAAACAGCCATATAAAACGTTTGTTTAGCAAATGGTTCTCGTAGTCATTTTCCCTTAGGGACTGGACTTACATAGCTAGTTACTTACAAAAAAAATAAAAATTTTCACATAACGGAAAAGCTATAGCTTATACGTTGGAAAAGTCACTCGACGGACAAGGCAACAACATTGAATAGTAATTATTTTTACTATTCAATGATTTCGGTGGCGGTGGCCGGTGTCATTGAAACTAGACCAGCTACGCAGGAGCTATTTTATAGTGCCCAAGTGTATGCGCAATACTCTCACTTCGTTTACTCTTGTTACCCTGTGGGACGGATGACCGACACGACTGGCACCTGGCGAGAGATCAGGCGCAGGATCGAATTTGCATGCCCATTCGACTAATGGATGATTTTTCATGTCAAACAGTCAGGTGACCAGCCTGCATTGGCCTAGCCAGACATGAAAGCATTTTTTTGGTTCGAACCCACGACCTCCCGAATTGAGAGCCAAGCTCTAAAGTCTAAACCACTGAACCATGGAGGCGTTACATAGACATTACAGACACATTATTAAAGGAAGATTATATTAATCTGGTAACACCAGTTAGCTCATCACCTGATCGATTATATTACGACGAATTATGTAAATCCACTAATCAGTGGTATTAACAGCTTAATTAATTATTTGAGATGCATACCATTACAGTGATAAATTGAGTCTGATGGATCTGAACGTTTCAAGTCCTTGACAGCATAAAATTTTAAGCCCAGACTTAAATTACTTAAGTATATAATATAAAGTACATAGGTACTTTAGGGATATACAGAGTATAGGTATTTATATATACTTAGAGCATTAAATTAATATTCTAAGAGATATAGGGAGTATAGACTCTCTATATCTCTTAGAGTATTAATTTAATGCTCTAAGTATATATAAATACCTATACTCTGTATATCCCATCATTAATTTAATGCTCTAAGGTATATTGCTTGAACGAGGGTTTGTTACATCTTTTCTTCTGCCGCTAGGGAGCAGTTCCGACTCACACAAAGTTTCATCTGGTGGCAGAAGTTGTATCGAATACTGCCAATAAGAATTTTCGATTATTTTTCTGTCATCAGTCGGGTCTATCGTGTCAAAAAGCTGTCAAATATGACGAATTTCAAAATTCTCTTTAAAAATTGGCTGTTATTATTCAATATAACAACTCTAAAACAGAGTAATTTATAGCTGCAGTGGTTCCTTGTTTTATACTGTATATTGGTTACCTTGTTTAAGCACTTCAGGTCAAAGATTTCAAAGCTCAAGATAGTCTATGACGTACATTTGACAGAACAAATCTTCATACAATAAAAAGTTACGTCATCTTGGTTTTCACCATACTTCAAATATTAACCATCTTGTTTTCACCATGTCATGGGATATGTCATGGGATACTCATCCCAACTTACCTGTCCGGTAGTTGTGGTATAGTATACGGGTACGCGACCCCGGCTTCCCTAGCTATTACTGTCCTATCCCTTGCCCTCCTGGGCGGTAATATCCTACATTTCCTATTTCCCACTCTAACTTACCAATCTTCCTTTCCAAACCACCTATCCTTCCCTTTCCCTATTCCTACCCTCTCCGCCAATTCGTGGGAACGCAATGGATAATTCATAAAAATAATTTAATTATCCAAAATGGCGGCGATGTGGTTCGCCACCCATCACGTCTCGTTCTCGCGGAGGCGAAAAGTGGCCCATGGAGAGCCGCTTCGCTACGTTGAATGTAAGAGGAGGAATGGATGGTAAGAATGAAAGTGGACGAAGTGAAACAAGTATCGTAGCAAGTGGAAAGAAGTGGTCTCTGCCTACCCCTACGGGAAAGAGGCGTGATTATATGTTTGTATGTATGTATGTTTTCACCATACTTCAAATATCAAAATGGCCCCAAAAATTTCAAATGGGGCCATTTGAGTGGAGACACTTTTTGCCTCAACATGCCAAATCTATAATAATATAAGTCTATGCTTCAGGCTGAAAACGCTTATGCCTGTACCGACGCAAGCACATCATAGAAAGGCAAGCGCTGCACTCTAATTGGCTGATTCATATCTCAAATTTAAATTTAAAAACATAGAGCAGGAATAAAAACAGATATTATTCTTTACCAGTACTTAATATGGAAATCAAACTTCGTACACTCAACAATGGTATACCCACATCACAGTATCATATCAGATATGTGTTCCATTTCACGGTAAATACCGTTTTAGGATTCCGTAGCCCTAACAAAAAACGAAACCCTTATGGATTCGTCATGTCTGTCTGTCTGTCCGTCCGTATGTCACAGCCACTTTTTTCCGAATCTATAATAACTTTACTGTTGAAACTCGGTAATTAGATTACACAAAAATAGAAAAAAAAAACAGTAAATTTTCGGGGTACTTAGAACTAAAACTCAATTTTTTTTTCATCAAACCCATACGTGTGGAATATCTATGGATAGGTCTTCTAAAATAATATTGATGTTTCTAATATAATTTTTTTCTAAACTGAATAGTTTGTGCGAGAGACACTTCCAAAATGGTAAAATGTGTGTTCCGGGGGGGGGGGGGCCTGTAACTTCTAAAATAAGAGAATTATAAAACTAAAAAAATATGTGATTTTTTTTATAAGACTAGGGGGCAAACGAGCAAACGGATCACCTGATGGAAAGCGATTACCATCGCCCATGGACATCAGAGAAGTTGCAAGTGCGTTGCCGGCCTTTTAGGAGGGAATACGCTCCCTTCTTGAAGGTTTGCAGGTCGTAATGGTCCAGAAATACTGCTGGCGACAGTTAATTCCAGAGTTTTACAGTGCGCGGCAGAAAGCTTCGGGTAAAGCGCACGGTGGAGGACTGCCAATCATCAAGGTGATGAGGATGATAAATATTTTGTCGCTTGGAATGGTGGCGAAAAGTTGCAGCAGGTATAAGTCCGAACAATTCCTTGGAGCACTCCACGTAATAGGTATAACCGATAGAGGATGCAGAGCGATGCTACACTCCTACGTAGCTCTAAGTGTTCTAAGCTAATGATGTACATTACTATGCAAACATACACCGAAAGTTAGTTTAAACGAGATCTAGTAAGTAGTTTTTTTTAATATGTCGTAAATCTTAAACCGCAATTTACCTTTCATTCAATCAACTCAAATATAAAAAAAGCATTTAATTTCATAAACATTTACCATATGCATAAACCGTGAACCGTTTTTATTACAAGCTTGTACGGAACTCTCGGTGCGCGAGTCCGACTCGCACTTGGCCAGTTTTTCTAAGTACATTTATACGTTTGGAATGACCCTTTTATTCAACTGTAAGAATAATACTCCCAGCTGTCATGGTGCAGATAAGAACACCCATTTCACAAAAAGGGATGCTGTAGGGATGTTAAGATAAATTGGAACTGTGCCTACAGTAACAAGTGGAGTAAGCTGACGTTTTATTCAAACTAGAAAGATTGTGAGTCTATGATGTTATTACTGTGATCTTTCACTCTGTGAATGAGCATTTGAAGACAGATTTTACTGAAGAATAAAAATTCAGAGGAAACACCAGGGCCACGAAATGTATGGACAAACATACAAACGTAGTCCCCTGTTTCCTCCCTGGATAATGCTGGTAGAGTAACAATTTTTTCCTGAATATCTATGGATACCATTAGCATGTCCCTGTCATTTCCATTTTTTTCATAAATTAATTATTAAAAGAGATATGGACGTTCAAAAACTTAAAAAAAAATGCCAGAGTTTCCGCTGTGTTCAAACATCCAGAAAACAAATTTGACTAAATTACATAAAAAAAAATGAAAACATCGGAGCACAGTTCAAGCCTTTTTTTAATTTTTAATGAAAAAAGTACTTAAATCGGTTGTTTTGGAGAAGGAATCAGGTCAGTTTAAGTTGCAGTTGTCTATATCGCACTCGCACACATTGATCGCGACACTGTGGGCAGCAATAGATTTTACAAATACCTATTTTTCATTTCTCTAACCCTTGGTGTTTCCTCTTAACAATCTTTGCAAACAGTCATCACAAACGTTTGCACTTGTAACATTACTTTAAGATGTTACAATTTACAATTGTTATGATTTTTTTTATTTTAACAATGAACGCAACAGAGCGGTGTTATAAATTTGACGTATCTGTGCGTATGTGTGCATGTGACACCGTAGTTCCCAAACGGATGAACTGATTTCGATCTAGATTTCTTTTAAAGCTGACATGATTGAGAGTGTTCTTAGCGATGATTAATCATCATCAGCTTGCTTACAGTTTGACAATTTTGTGGGCTATTTAAATATTTGTAATTTTGTATTATTTTAGGCATCAGATATATTATGTAGTAAACTAGTGTATTATGTATAATAATATGCTGCTTTTTTCTAAATCAACTCTAGCGAAGCCATCAATTTGTGTTATGATTTCAGGGGCACACGAAGTAAAAAGCATTTAGTCCCGTAATAAAATGTAATAAAAGAAAGATAAAGAAGCAGGAAATTTCCACTTTCCAGCACTAATTAGTAAAACAAGAGTTTTCATTACATGTTAACTGCATATACTTATTTATTAGAGACGAAGCAGGTTAAAAGTGTCCTTAATTTAAGTGCCTCGAGGGCACTCGAGTTTAACAATAATTGACAGTGACAAACAGTAAATTGGTCAGTATTGCGCTGTAAAAGGCAGTGAAATTATGACATCCGAGTAAAAACTATAGACGAGATATTATATATATATATATATATATATATATATATATATATATATATATATATATATATATATATATATAATATCTCGTCTCGTTTTAGGCTAAATGTTAATGTCATGGGATACTCATCCCAACTTACCTGTCCGGTAGTTGTGGTATAGTATACGGGTATGCGACCTCGGCATCCCTAGCTATTACTGTTCTATCCCTTACCCTCCTGGGCGGTAATATCCTACATTTCCTATTTCCCACTCTAACTTACCAATCTTCCTTTCCACACCACCTATCCTTCCCTTTCCCTATCCTACCCTCTCCACCAATCCGTGGAAACGCAATGGATAATCATAAAAATAATTTAATTATCTAAAATGGCGGCGATGTGGTTCACCACCCATCACGTCTCGTTTCTCACGGAGGTGAAAAGCGGACCATGGAGAGCTGCTTCGCTACGTTGAATGTAAGAGGAGGAATGGATGGTAAGAATGAAAGTGAACGAAGCGAAACGAGTATGTAGTGATCGTAGCAAGTGGCAAAAAGTGGTCTCTGCCTACCCCTTTATGGGAAAAAGGCGTGATTATATGTATGTATGTATGTATAATGTTAATGTAGTGATATGCAATTATAGCCTGTCCATATGAATAGTGAGCTCCGTGGCCTAGTGCGTAGACCAACGGTTCGCACTCGAGAGAGTGCAGGTTCGAATGCCAGGTTGTGGCGTGTACCAATGAGACTTTTCAGATCTCAAGTACATTATACGGACATTCTAACGGTTAAGGAAAAACCCGCATATGGTTGGCCCCAGACGTATTGACCAGTCATTCCTCTGGACTAGGCCGACTGTGTTCTGAGAATTCCGTATTTGCTTAGGCAAACCATACGATATTTAAAAACCGACCGTCCCAGGCACTATTGTATTTTAAGAGTGGTTTCTTCGCTCGGAGAATACTGTATAAATCATCCATAAATGGATGAAAAGGTCTAAGTTTTTAAATGAACAAGTCTATGTTAACTAGCAACAGAGTATAATTGCCACGGGTGCCTCATGAGCGATCACGGATCTCATTAGAAGACCTCGCGCTCCCGAGTAAAGTTATACCGACCAATTAACTCGCACTGTACTTTATCTTGTGTGTGTGTAACTTAGTGTAGGTTTCTTCTTTCAAATGTAAGTGCCTAATTACTTATTTTATTTTCAGTTTCGTTATGATAAAGTAGGTACTATATTAAATGGATATTTTATATAAATACATTTATTATGTTCCGAAAACTTAAAATTATATTATGTAATACGATTAAATATTTATTACTACAAATAAATAAGGGAGAGAAGACCTGTTGAAATTTTAATATTACGAAAGATGATAGGTCTGTACGTGTGGCGGACCAATCAGCGCACAGTCCTGAATCGCGGTATCGAAGTTTCTGAGCTCGGAAAGTATATATACGACAGCTGAAATGATTACAAGTGAGCTTCGGCCTGACCGAGCATACCACCTTGCTCGGTCGGAGATCTCCCTTTGGGGCCTGTCACCACATTCCCACATTGGTGACCCTCGACAGAACACGCCTCCTTCTGAAGGACATCATCATCATCACTCCCCACCCCTTCGCACCACGCCAGCCAGCACTCAGCCTCATCGGGTACCTCGACCACCAGCCTCAACGTACCGCGGCCTGGTCGAACCCTCATCGGCTTCAACGGGCACTCTCACTACAACGACCGGTCAGCAAGCAGAGCACATCTCTCCTGGTCAGCACGTAGCATCGGCCACGCACGGTAGCACTCCGACTCACTGGAGCCCGTGCAGCAGCATCACAGTTCCGACTCACTGGGACTCTCTCCACTGGCACTGGCGACTCAAGCACAAGACTCATCAAAATGGTTCGACCTCCGGTCTTCGGGGAGGAGTGATGTGGCGGACCAATCAGCGCACAGTCCTGAATCGCGCTATCGAAGTTTCTGAGCTCGGAAAGTATATATACGACAGCTGAAATGATTACAAGTGGGCTTCGGCCTGACCGAGCATACCACCTCGCTCGGTCGGAGATCTCCCTTTGGGGCCTGTCACCACATTCCCACATACGTTTGTTATAGAGTTTCCAATGCCTTTGAATTGCGCGGCGTATATTGAACGAGCAGACGATTCAAATGAATTTCTTTAAACAATAATCAGAATCTACGGCGTAGGAAGCGCGAGTCACTAAAATTCGCATTCTCTGTCGTGTAATATCGCTCTTAGTCTGGGACAATATGATCCGGAATCCGGAAGGCCAGAGAAGGTAGAACTCTGGATGAGTCTAGAACAATAATTTAATAAAGTTGAAATCGAACACACAAGTGTCGAGTCAAATGATATTGTCATGCGCTGTGTGTGCGTGGCTGGGTGAATGCGGAGTCGGGCTAGGCGAGAGGTTTTTTCCAGCCAGGACTTTTGTTCACGGGGCTGGTCGCTGGTCCTTTTGTACTTTTTGTAGTGTTATTTCATAATATTTATGAAAAATTTGTCTGACGCGACGTTTAAAATTATTTTGGTGTCAACCTTACGCTGTATATGCACCACCAGCATTAACGGGACGTCAACGAGAACGAGATTATTTTTGTTAGAGATCACGGGACGGGCGTGCGGTGGACAGACGGCTATAGTAAATGTATGAATCGCTACTTCGACGCCGTCAGCCTTACGCTGTTTGTCCGCCGCCACCGTCAACGGGACGTCAACAAGAACGATATGACGGCGCCGAAGTAGCGATACATATATTTACTATAGCCGTCTGTCCACCGCACGCCCGTCCCGTTAATCTAATGTCAGGACAAACAGCGTTTACTTACGCTAACGTTCGCTGGTGCTCGAGCTGTCATTAGTAGAGTGTCGCCTCTATGCTAGTGCAGAGTTCTATTTTCACTGCTCTGAATTTTTCCGCGCCCGTCGGATCCCGGATCATATAGTCCCAGCATTAGAAGGGACAAACTAATGACAGACGGGACAAAGTAATGACAGGCTAAACGGACCCGCTGGATTCCGGATCATATAGTTCCAGCCTTAGAAGGGACAAACTAATGACAGGCTGGACGGGCCCGCTGGTTTCCGGATCATAATATAGTCCCATCCCTAGAAGGGACAAACTAATGACAGGCTGGACGCGCGCCGACTGCGGGCAGCTTCGTTCAATTTTCCTTTTCTTTCATGCAAATAACGAAGTGAAACAGAGTGTAACAAAGTGTGAGGTATCACTTATTTTGTTTTAGTATTACTACTCTATTTAAAGTAAAAATACAGTAAATGAGTAGACAGTGCTTTATTTATATGTTATTGCATATGTCCATCCATTTGGTTAAAATTGGAAGCCAGGCAGTTCATCAAACGTCGGCAACATATTTGTAAATCTCTGAAATTTGTACGTTTAAGTTCATACTTGCTATAATGAATATTTTTGTAAATTATGATGTAAGTAAAAGTTTAGCAAAAATTGAAACTTTTTTCATTTTTTAAAATACCTAATATCTAACTAAATTACTAAAATATAAATTGGTAAAATATTTATATTTTTTACGTTTATCAAGTAGTAATAATTATCTTAATAATTCTGAGTATCTTATAATTTAAACGTGCTAATGTTGTATATTATTTATTATTATAATCTCGGAAATAGTTAAAAGTATTTCCATAAAATGTAGTATTCAGGAAGAGTTGGAAGAAAATCGATCTAGCTAGATCTTATCTTAGGGAAACTGAGCATTTTAAATGATGTAACTTTTTTTTTTATTTCATCGTGCAACAATATGACAATATCAATAATAGGCAAGCGGACCGATTTTTTTATTACATAAATGAATAGTACTATTAAGTATGATTAACTTCTCAGAAGAAACCGTTTATTAAAAGTCAATATTTTCGATTTCTATACAAAATTTCACAAATCTCGTAAAAACGCTCCATACTAAAGTGGGGCTACAAGTGATGTCACTCTTGGGTTAAAGTGTATGAAGTAGGTATGAAATATATGGCCATAAGTAAACTAATGATGTAGGTTTTGTTTACTAGTTTCGCAAAAAAAAAAAGTAATTTTTTGGTACTTTTTAAATGCATTTAATTAGTAAGCTACACATATTTATTTATTTTCATTTACCAAGTAGTAATGGCTCAATATTTCTTAATATATTAATGAAACTAAATATTTCAGATGTAGTCCGATCCCCTATTTCGACTGTAATCGAAATTATCATGGCATCCTATTACCAATTTGGTATGCGTTTGTGTAATTCTTGCGTTGATCGGAAATTTGGAATGTGGTGGATTTTAACCCCGGTAAAACATTTATTAATTCTTTTTATTTTTTTAAATCTACTAGAGCTCCGAGCGAAGCTCGGTTACCCGAGTAAAATTAAACTAAATATTTTACATGAATTCGCTACTATTCTATTCTATCGCTATTTGTATCCATTTTGTCAGAGCAGGCGTCACGTTCTAGAAACACGTCCTCCGGCGGCCTGGCGTACTTTCGAGTCTGGAGACAAATTTAGATTGAGGTTTTAGACAAATCTGTTCAGTCACGTAGGTTCGGAGAAGGAGGCAAGGCACTTGTAACCTCTGGCATAGTCTGCTCATGGGACGTGCAATCGAAACGATGCATATTATGTCACCGTAAAATTGTAAAAACTGTTAGTTTGTAATAAAACTAGTGAAATTGTAAAATGTTGATTAACTTCCGACGCGAATATGCTGCCTATAATTTCACACATTATTTTTTACATACATACATACATATAATACTCTTTCCCGTAGGGGTAGGCAGAGATCATTTCATTCCACTTGCTACGATCCTTACATACTTGTTTCGCTTCATCCACTTTCATTCTTACCATCCATTCCTCCCCTTACATTCAATGTAGCGAAGCGGCTCTCCATGGGCCACTTTTCGCCTCCGCGAGAACAACGTGATGGGTGGCGAACCACATCGCCGCCATTTTGGATAATTAAATTATTTTTATAATTATCCATTGCGTTCCCACGTATTAGCGGAGAGGAGAGGAATAGGAAAAGGGAAGGAATAAGAATAAGAATAAGAATAAGAAGCATTTATTTGCAGCTCTACATACTACAACTAAAAGTAACAACTTAACTATGATAAGAAAAATACCTACATCAATAAAAAACTTCTATAACTAAAACAGCGAAGGCAGCCGCAAATTGGATCAAGCTCGGCATTGCTGGCACACCTAGGTATGTCCAGCGCCGGTCTTCCGCTTGACCCATTCCGTGACCTCACAGCCGTCCAAACGCCTACAGACTACTTTATACAGCCATTTAAAAAAAAGATAATTAAAAAAAAAAAAAAAAAAAAAAAAAAAAAAAAAAAAAAAAAAAAAAAAAAAAAAACTAGTGACAACTGACAACTGACAAGTGTCAAGTGTTTTCTACATAAAAAAAAAAAAAAAAGTAATAGGTTTTTTCAAACTCTTAGATTTCTTAACCTAAAATCGCAATTTGTATCATTTATTGTACATTGATGAATTTGGTTTATAACATTTTAAATAGAAATGTGAAATGTGAATACTACCCATAACCCAACACCAAAGAAAATATTTTATGAAAACAACTAATTAAGGATGCCAATCGAATCAGTATAGGTAATTTTCAATACACAAAATGACAAAGCAAAGTACAAAATAATTAACCTGAGACAGTTACACACCTATATAACACTTAAATCATTTCGCAAGCTTTCCTGTGCTTTCTGTTCGCGTAAAAGAAATTGTCGGAGTTGTTTTTTAAAAGAAGCTAGACTTTTTAGATTTCTAATCGGCGGCGGTATGTTATTCCAGCATTTTGATGCCGAGTAACGAAAACTGCCTCTGAACGACGCTGTATGGTGTTTTTCGATGGCTAGCTGGACAGAACATTGTCGTGATCCACAAGACCTATGGCTAGCAGTTCTTGAGAGTTTATCATATAAATATCTAGGCTCCCTGTATTTTAATACGTCGAACAAAAGACAAGCAAGATGAAGTTTTCGCCGATGCTTCATTTTTAACATAGAATGCTCATTCAAGAATGGAGTCACATGGCTTCTAGGTGGGATATCAAAACAGTAGCGGGCACAGGCATTCTGAACTCTTTGTATGAGCTTTTTAGTTCCAGATGTCAAACGGGGACCAAAAACAACATCTGTGTAATTCAACTTTGACAGCACCAAAGACTCTACAAGACGAATACGCATTTCCACTGACAGAAATGGTCTCACTCTGTATAGTATCTTCAGTCTGTAAAAAGAATTGTTAACTAGACTAGTTATATGTTCTTGGAACCGCAGATTACAGTCAAGTAAAAGACCCAGATTACGTGCCACATAAATACGTTCAATGGGTTCACCCATTAAGGTTACGTCACTTGTAAGGCTCAGATGTTTGAGTTGTTTAATGGAGCCACAAATTATGTATTTGGATTTTGCAGGATTAAGACACAAACTGTTTTTTTGGGCCCACAACATTATACGATTAAGGTCCTCATTGAGCAAAGCAACAGCTTTTTCTATATCACTTGGCCTACAAGATATATAAATTTGGGTGTCATCAGCGTAGAAGTGAAATTTACAGTTTCTAATATGGGTTCTTAAATCTGATATGTATAAAATGAATAATATTGGTCCCAAAATAGAACCCTGTGGTACTCCATTTTCAACATCCAACCAGACGGATAACAAGAAGGAACCGTCACTAAGGGAGAGCTGCACACGCTGGCGACGATCACTGAGGTAGCTATTAAACCATTTCAGTGTAGCATCATCAAATCCGTAATATCTTAGTTTTGATAATAATATGTTTATATTTATCGTGTCGAACGCCCTAGAAAAGTCCAATAGGACAAGTAGGGTACAATGACCTCTATCTTGTGAAGCTAAAATATTGTCAGTGACATCTAGTAACGCAGTCACCGTACTCCGACCCCTCCTAAAGCCAGATTGTGTCTCAGGTAACAAATTATTCTTTTCCAGGTAGCCTGTAATTTGCTCACACCAGTATTTTTGAGAAGCAAGGCAAGATACTAATAGGCCTGAGATCTTTTGTCTCAATAGGGTTGGTGATTTTAGGTAGAGGCCTCACAATAGAGAGAAGCTTCCAGAGAAGGGGGTAAACACCAGTCCGGATAGAAGTATTTATGATACATTTAATTACACCTAAGGAATTCGGTAGTGACAATAACAACATATCCAAACCGATGCCATCAGAACCCACAGCTTTAGATTTTAATGTTTTTATAATTTTGACCAGTGTATTAGTAGATACTGTCTCGAGGTGGAAGGAACTGTCACAAAATTTATGGAATTCAAAATATGTAATATAAGATAGTTGTGTGATTCGAACCGTAGGTGTATCTAAGAAATGTTTATTAATAAGATTTGGATTATTAAATTGTGAAGGTAGATAATTTTCATTTTTACTTAAGATAGTTTTCTTTATATTTTTCCACAGCTGCTTGGGTTCTTTGATTTTATGATTAATATTAAGGTTGATTAATATTAATTGGAAGGATAGGTGGTGTGGAAAGGAAGATTGGTAAGTTAGAGTGGGAAATAGGAAATGTAGGATATTACCGCCCAGGAGGGCAAGGGATAGGACAGTAATAGCTAGGGAAGCCGGGGTCGCGTACCCGTATACTATACCACAACTACCGGACAGGTAAGTTGGGATGAGTATCCCATGACATTATTTTTTGTTACATTAAAAATATATAGTTTTTAATCATTCGTCATATTTTTAGAATCTCGTTAGCTCTTTTACAATCTAACTGTTTTTACAATTTTACGGTGACACATACAAATAAAACGAGCTACATGGACATATAATTTTTTAACTTTATAGTCATCTAACTGATGCCCGCGGCTCCACCCGCGTATTATGGGGACCGTATATTATGTCCCGCGATAAAAAGTAGCCTATGTATTTTGTCAGGCTCTATCTGTGTATCAAATTTCATTTAAATCGATTTAGTAGTTTTGTCGTGAAAGACGGACAAACATACACACTTTCCCATTTATAATAATAAGTATGGAAGTATGAATAGTCATATTTTTTTATAATTCCTGTGATGCTTCCCCTTTTAGTTTTCTTTTTTTTTTGTCATAGCAACTTTGCTGTCTCCCACTTTGTTTGGAAAGGGAAACTAGAACACTTTCTACTCCCTCAACCTTTCTTCTGATTAATTTCGTTGAGGGTCTTAAGACAGATTTAGCATGTCCCTCGAGCACCCCTGAGATCATAAAGGTTTATGTACATACCGCTGTCGATCATGGCTACACAATGGTGGGTATGTATGGTGGTCCAATTGCCCGTTAAAAAAATCTACATCTACCTCATTAAGAAATGCCTATGTCTGACACAGCTATCGGGATTTTCCAATTCTGCATACTATAACATTATGCATATTTCTCTAATTATGCCGATGTTCTGTAGAGAAGGCATAATGTGCAAAAGGCTGTTCCCAAAGGCTCGGCGAGACCTCTCGACTCGTCTCAAGTGCCCGGAGTTACTGGCAGGTGAATTGCATCTTGGTTACATATTTTGGCATAGCTACCGAATATCATTTGTACTGATGACAATTTTGGCTTGTAATTATTATATTAATGCGTGATGCAAAAACTTTTACAGTTTTACGAGAATAGGCTACTTTACCTTTATATAATAGGTGGAAAAGTAGGAATAGGTGTTTTATAATTGTTTCATTACACAAAAAAAAAAAAAAAAAACATTATTTTGAAACCTAAAAACCTACAAAAAATATTTTAAAAGTACACTTTTTAAAAACCGCCGAAAACACTATTTGTTTGATAGATTATACGTGCTGTGACGTAATACTAGTACTATATTTTGTAATCTATGCTATAGTCCGTAGTAGTAAAATGGCGGTGTGAAGTTCCGTTTCACGTTTTGACATAAATGTAAATATAAAGATAAGAATTTTAGAACAATCATAGAAAAGAATACAGGCAAACCATTTTGAGGTAATTCAACATAGCATGGAATTAGAGGAAAAAAAAAATATATAAATAATGACTTTATATTTCAGGAACCATTAATTTACAGAAACACGTTCCATTTCACTACTACATAATATTATGTGCTTAGTGTGTGTGTCGTCCCATCCTTTCCGGAAGTTATTTCGAGGAGTTCGAGGTGTTTTCATCAGTAGAAATTTAAAAACAAAAATAAATATTTTTAAATCAACTTTATTTATCAATCTAAAGTTTTTAATTTATTATATCGCTAGAATACGTTTTCCTAAGCCAAGTACTAAAGGAAATACTACTTTAATGTATGAAATTAAATATGAGTCGAGTAGACTATTGTGCGAACGTAGGAGTATGATATTTGACACAGTTAAAGTTTATGTGGATTCCTCCATGGTGTGCTGAAAGCTAAGTTTTAAAAAATGACACTATAAATAAATTAGTATAAATAACAACAACATACACTAGTCACTAACTAAAATAGGGACTATACACACTACCGTGCGTTTGACATAATATTTTGCCAATCTGTCACGACACTTACATTTTTATTTGTTCTATAGTAGAGGTAAAAGAATCCTTAAAAGTTCAAACTTTAAATTATTTGAATAATGGGCAAGTTTCGAATACAAGGCTATCTCTAGCGAAATGAATTTTACAAGGTGAGCTATAAAAAGATTCGCATTCTAGCCATTAACTTGAAGATTTTAATTTAGGGTTTACAGACACCGTACACCCATATATAATTTGGGCCACCGTACCGTATGTAGGAAGCAATTATTAAAAATAATTTCACACCCACCCACAAAGTCCAATTCTGGAAAACAATGCTCCATTACAAAACGTATTTTAAAACAAATTAAACCAACAATTAAAGTAATTCTCATTCACCGAGCGTCTTTCATTTGGTATTTAGCATTGGAAGAATAAATCTAACAAAAGATTTTCTTTTGTCCAAGTCAGATTCCTCGCACGTGGCCGCCATGCTGACGCGTGTAATGACTGGTCACTGGACTGACACTAATGACCTCACTCATTAGCCCTAATGCTGGTTATTAATTCGGCTAATGTAACAATTGTTACGAAGGAAATAAGAATTTAAAAGTGAGGGGACAAATTAAATTATATTTTGTTCTAGAAATAAGGTACGTAGGTAATTCGTTTAATGTAACCATTGTTATGGAGGAAATAAGAATTAAAAAGTGAGGGGACAAATTAAATTAGTTGTTCTAGAAATGAGGTACGTAGGTAATTCGTTTAATGTAACCATTGTTAAGGAGGAAATAATTATTAAAAATGGGGGAACAAATTAAATTAGTTGTTCTAGAAATGAGGTATGTAGGTAATTCGTTTAATGTAACCATTGTTATGGAGGAAATAATTATTAAAAATGGGGGAACAAATTAAATTAGTTGTTCTGAAATAAGGTACGTACCTACTGTCAACTCTTTCACTTCATCTCTTGTTTTTTACTGGTGCCAAAGATTTAAAAACTAAAAATAGGCTATAACTTACATTTGACTGATTAAAATATCTTCTTACAAGAAAAAGTTACGCCATCTTGATTTCACCATAGCTCAAATGTCAGCGATCTTGATTTCGCCATACTTCAAATATCTAAATGGCCCTAAAAACTGCAAAAGTCGTCCCATTTAAGTTGGGACAGTTTTAGTCTCAAGTCTCAAAATGACTCGTTAATAATTTATACGTCTATGGCTGGTGCAGTGTACTGTAGACAGTACACTGCACCAGCCATAGCCACGGCAAAGAATATATATATTACTAACGTAAAGAACCGTCACTCCACCGATTTACACGACTGACCGCTCGCAGCTATGTGTGCGTGTCTGGGCGAATGCGGGGGCGGGTAGGGTGTAACTTTTTCCCAGCCTGGACTATGGCTCACGGGGCTGGCAGTTTCGTCGACGCGACAGTGTAATTTCATAAGAAAGATTTGTCTGATGCGACGTTTGTAAAAAATATTTGTTTTTTGTTTCACTAGTGATGTAGTCATGTAATAATTAGATTTTATCGATATTTTTAACGAAATATGCTTGGGTTGGGTAAAGTATGTAGGAGGTTAACTTCGAAGGTATATCAAATTAAAACCCGTTCAATAGTTATTGTGTTAAAGAGTAACAAACGTGTGGTGTGCCATTTGCCCGTTTAGGATTCATCCGTCCATCCATTCATCCATCCATACATCCTCACAAACTTTCATATTTATAATAGAAGTAAAATATTATATACTACACCATCTCTCTGCTTCTCTATCACTAATCTACTGCACAATATCGATAGGTATATAATATATACCTATCCATATTGTGCGACGATCTTAGTTATGTTACAACACTTGTTCAGTGGTAATAAAAATTTAAAATTGCATTGATATAATTCAAATGGTCTTTATACTACTTAAGAATTTAGAACAAATTAAGCCCGACTGCTAAGGACACAAGGTATATTTTACCAATATAAGGGCCAATGGCTGAGTATATTTTTTATTAAAAAATATGGCTATTAGACGTTAGCATTTGGAGACTATTTTGAATTTTCATTGTAAATATCAGTATCCTTCAAAAGTTCAAATTTAAATTAATAAAAAAATAAAGTAGGTAGGTATGATTTCCCTTTTCATATTAAGTATCTACCTGTTGCCCGCGGCTTCATACGCGACCGTGTATAAATTATTATTTTACGCGGGCGTAAATAAATATTTATATTAATTTGATGTCAACCCTAGGCTTAAGTCAACATAACTGACATTTGTCGGTGCTCGAACTGTCATTTGTAGAGAGTGTCGCCCCTGTGGCCACGTCGAGTTACGGCTACCTACGGCTCGCTCCTTATCTACAAGGAGCGAGCCGTAGGTAGCCGTAACTCGACATCATACCGGCGAAAACGAATTTTCTTAAAAATACATTTTTTTATACAATACTAAAACAAAACAATAATTTAGGCCCAAATATACAGCCAATTTTTTATTTTAGATATATACTGCCCGATAGATGGCGCTAATTGCAATAAAAACCACTGCTAATCTACCACAATCCCAATTTCACCAACGCCTGTTAGTCTTAATTGTTGGTCTAAATAATATGCCTTCTCTTTAATTCATACGAAGAACGAGAGAGGTAACATAATGATATTTAATCACTGATTAACTTTACAGGCATTGGTGAAATTGGCACTAAACATGAACCCCCTTACTAATAAACGCTGTATAAGCTTTGAATAGTTACACAGTGTTTTGTCTTCTTCAATCGAATTAAAAATGTCACTTGTGTGACATGAACAAAACACTGTATAACTGTTGAAAGCTTACACAAAGTTTATTAGTAACGGGGTTATATTATTAAATGTGAGATAAGAGGGGCAATTCTGCTAAATAAAACCTGCATTAATACAATTACAAGCAAGTTCCGACACGCTAAAACTCTCAAAAGGTGTACGAACGTGAAACGTCATAAAATTCGTTCATGATAACATGTCGCTACACTTTCAATCCAAACAAAGTAAAAAGAAGTGTACTCTAAATACGATAATTGAGGTTCAGGTATTAATCATCTAATGCGGGATTTACTTGAATCGATATTCGCCGTACACCGGAACTCGTGCAGCGAAAATCGACACATGTAAATTCCCCATGATGCGGTATTTACACCGGCGACTAATATTTCCCGTATTACACACCACTTACCTCTGTGGTAATAATTTTAGATCGTTGACCAGTTCGAACTGTGAAATTAGTATATTCAAATTATTTTCATTTCAAATTCTTTATTAATTACACACATAATAATAAACAACAGAACATCACGTCAATCTAATCCCATGCTAAGTTAAGACTTACTTGAATAATTGTAGATAAATATACATCATATTAACGTACTTTGTTAAAAATTATAACCCCCTTACTAATAAACGCTGTCATAAGCTTGGAATAGTTATACCGTGTTTTGTCTTCTTCAATCGAATTAAAAATGTCACTTGTGTGACGGGAACAAAACACTGTATAACTATTCAAAGCTTATGACAGCGTTTATTAGTAAGGGGGTAAGTGTTTTTACATTTTTTTTAATGTAATGAACCAGGAAACGAGCAGACAGATCGCCTGATGGTAAGCGATTACCGCCGCCCATGGACACTCGCAACACCAGAGGAGTTACACTTGTAACTCCTCTGGTGCTGCGACCTGCGTTCCTGGTCCTTAAAATCCCCAATCCCCCCATGGGCCTCCGGTAACCTCACTCACTCGGCGAAACACAACGCAAGCGTTATTTCACGCCGGTTTTCTGTGAGGTCGTGGTATTTACCCGGTCGAGCCAGCCCGTTTATGCCGAAGCGTGGCTCTCCCACAGTTGAAGAAGTTGATGAAACGGCTGCGGAATCCAAAATTACATGTCTGAAAGTTCTGAAACACGCTTGATCGCTCTGTATTTGTATCGGAACTCTTATTTAGCATCTCTCTGTGCCTTTCGTTTGTGCTCAAAGCGATTGGGACGATTGATAAATTAGAGATGCGCATGCAAAATGCACGGCCTGTCCGAAAAAACACGGACAATCACAATTCCACCCCGAAATCCACGTTTCGGCGTACACACAGCTTTTGCTCTGTAAATTAGTAGCTTGATGTTGTGAATTCGAACATGCGTTTGTCATGTAACATGTCCTTTCTCCTTTACTATTATTACCAAATGAGCGTCAGTTTATCTATGTATCCATAGACGTTTATATTATATAGCTAATACGAGGCATGTTGAGGCCTCTAGTTAAATGGCCCCACTTTTGAGATTTTTGGGGCAATTTTGACAAATCCGTGCGTGTGTAGAGCAGTCCGGTGGTTAGGCCGTACAATGGTGTCAGTGTTGCCAACTTAGTGTTTACCCCCCAAAATTAGTAAAAATATCTACGGGGGATTACTAGGGGACAGGATGTTTAGAGTTTACTCCTTATGAATCAATTTGTATGTACTAATAAAAATTATTTTAATGTGTGTGTATTAGGAGTTAAATCAGATTAAGACAAGTTAGTTTTATGTTATTTATGCGTAAGTCTTTATGTTAAACACATAACCTTTCTTTCTAGCTTATTATCCAGGGGTAAACTTTGGGGAGAAATATTTTTGAGAGTTGGTATCACTGCCTGTAATCAATGAATTTCGGGAATCATCGCGTCGTTGAAAAACAGCACTGTAAATAGAACTCTGTGCTAATGCAATAGAACTGAAAATCGAACACACGAGTGTCGAGCTTTACGGTCCACTGCACCGTACCAAATCCGTGCGTGTGTAGCGACACCGGATTCGGTCCGCGGATATGGTCCGCTGTACGCTCCGTACCAAATTCGTATGTCTGTAGAGGCCATTACTCTTTGAAAAACTAGGCACTCAGATATAAATTGCGATTGCTGCATTTAATATATTTATAATACATATATTATTATATACGACGAGTAGTTCAGTTTATTTGTGTTTAATATATAGGTTTTTAGTTTTTAACCCAAAACAATTTTTTTGTTCATCTGTACGTTTGTGCACGCTAATCTCAGGAATTATGGAACGGATTTTTATAAAATTTGTTACCATAGTAGTTTAGGCTTTGGATAAACTCATAGGATTCACTTCTTATTGCGGAAAAATTTTGGGTGGAGTACCTACGGCTTTCACGCGGTTAGGATAGCTATACTTACAATTTTGTGTACTTAGGTATTTCAATTCAATCGGTACCTACCATATATTTAGTACTGTAGTATATAATAAATCTATGGTTCATATCTGCAAAAAGTTATATCAATCTATAGAAGAACCAGAATATATTTGAATTGGTTAAAACTTTACCTAGGTATTACCTAATCATTAATGATTAGGTTAATACCTTGATAAAGTGTATGGTTCTATGAGGAATAAGCAAGAAGCTCGATGGCTTCATGGTCGTACTGCTAACTCATCTCTCTCTCAAACTTAGTCGTGGTCCCAATTAGGATGGGTGATCACGATTCAAAGTCCACGCGCCTACTGCCAATTGCCAATTAATAACGTCTTTCCATTCAAAACATTTTTGAAATCGTTAAAATCCTTACTTAATATTATACCTAAACGCGAAAGTTTGTATGTGCATAATATGTTTAGTTTTTTATGCAATAGACTACGTAACGAATTTTATTGAAATTTGGTATGGTAGTAGTTTATCCAGAATTAACACAGAATACTTTCAGCAGCTTATTAAATTTTACCATATTTATGGCACAGTTCCCGGTACATTTCTTGAGTGTACGATGTTTCAGGGAACATTCAAATAAAATACGGCACATTAATAAAATAATGGCTGTGCATTGCCTACACTATTACGTATTCAATTTTGGTATTAGTATTTTCCCGAACAAGCTTTCCCTCTGACTTAAACCCAATTTCACGCGGGCAAAGCTGCGGGCAAAAGCTAGTTATATTATATTATATGTTTTCTTATTGAGGGGTTTCTGTGACTAAAATTAACTTCTACCGAAAATGCAACAACAATACATACTATTTTGTGTATATTATCTAAGGAAAATATGACAATACAGCCTTTCATATTACAAAGTATGTGTAAATGAGTTTATTATATACCGTAATATAAAACATAAAAAGCCCACAGAGTCAAATAATTTTGATGTACTCGAACCACAGATTAACGAAAGAGAATGAGATAAATAGCTACATTAAAATAAAAGCTTTCGATTACTACAAGCAAGCATACAATGCAAACGATGTGTCCAAGAATGTGTGGATTTGTGGGCCGTTGAAGGAGATGTCAATTTTTTTAAATTTGGTTTTTTTGGATCGTTTTTATGAAAGCTGTTTCTTTGTATAAATATTATATTTTATACTCTGTGGTACCTACTGTCACTCTAATGACTAACAGCCCGTTTCAATAACCGAAAAAAAGTAAGAAATAAATACATACGGCGCAGTCGGCTAAAATAATACCAGATTTTTTAAAATCATTTATGATAGATTTCAGTGATGATTTGGCCTAACATGCATGTATAAGTTAATAGATTATAGATATTGAAGGCGCGTTCGACAACACCTCAACCTCCTCTATTACGGACAGCCTGGCTTCAAGGAATATAGATCCAACCACTATAGAATGGATCACAGCTACGCTCAACAACAGAATAACGTCATCTGACCCAAGGATGCCCTCAGGGAGGGGTACTGTCGCCACTGGAGTGGTCCCTGGTAGTGAATGAGCTCCTAAAAAAACCGAATGATACAAGGTTCTACGCTCAAGAACACGCTGACGACGTAGTAATATTAGTGGTGGGCAAGTGGTCGCTGGGCTAATGCAATCGGCACTGAGAGTCGGCGAAAATTGGTGCATGAGTGTCAAGCTAACAGTCAACACTGATAAGATGTTCTTGCTACCTTCACCAAAAAGAGGAAGTTGGAGAGACTAAAACACTCTAAACTACGACACTCTTCGGGAAAACTATCACGTTTGCAAGTGAGGTAAAAAAAAGGCAATGCTGTGGTTATACACAGCTGTAGTGAGGCCGATGGCTACATACGATTTCTACGGCTACATGCGTGGTGTGGTACAATAAGGCTCTACAGGTGAACTGCATTAAAACATGCATGAAAACTATTACGTTTGCAAGCGAGGTCAAATACCTAGGAGTTATCCTAGATAAGGGACTCACTTGGAATAAGCATATCGAACACATCACGAAAAAGGCTAGATGTGCTCTGGGATCCTGTTGGAGACTTGTCAGCTCTAAATGGGACCTTCGGCCGAAGGCAATGCTGTGGCTTTACAGAGCTGTAGTGAGGCTGATGGCCACATACGACTGCGTGGTGTGGTACAATAAGGCTCTACAGGTGAACTGCATTTAAACATTAAATAGTGTACAGAGGCTAGCCTGTATGATACTGACGGGTGCGCTTTCGTCGACACCCACCACCCACCACTTCACTTAAGGCACTGATCGACCTGACTCCTCTTCCTCTACTGCGTCCAAACTCTATAACCAGTTTATGATATCAAGACGATTAATTTATAATTCATTGAAAGTAAATTAAAAATCTAAGATAAATACGGGTATTGTGGCTCGGTGCCTAATAATTAAGAATTGAATTACTGGCAGGTAACTCACATGCTAATTTTATACTACATGAGGTATATGTGAGATATATGACAACATTTGCTGGGTTTATGACGCACTTTGTACGGGTACGACATCGTAACCTCTAAACCGGCACTAAACCTACGTCACTCGATTTTATCTCCGCCACCTGGTAATTCATAAAATATTATAACCGCCATGATTTTGTATTTTTACGACTCAAAGTGTTATTAGGATTCCAACCATTCATTCATTTGGTCGGTTGATACCAGCCTCCGAAAGTGGCCGCTAAAACCACGTCATAAATATGACATGCTTTGTTAAAAAGATAATGTACTTCATATCTAAAGATCGCAACGATAGCGCTATTGCAGTATAGTGTTTTAGGGTTCCGTAGCTCTAAAGAAAAAAACGGAACCCTAATAGGATCACTCTGTTGTCCGTCCGTCTGTCAGTCAAAAGCCCTTTTCTCAGGAACGCGTGGAGGTATCAAGATAGAATTTATATCAAATACTCATGTGTACTGTCCCTTGGAGCTGTGAAGAAATAAAACTTCTAAGCCAACGCAATTTAATGATACAGCCGTTTATGCCGCAAATTTCTGCAAATTTTCGACACTCGCAAGGGAATCAAAATCTACAGGAAATTCCCGTGAATTCAGAATCTTGAAATTTTGTACAAAGCAACGTAGCACAGATAAAGGAAAAATTGCGAAAACCGTAAAATTTTAGTTACATCATAATAAAGTATTTTTTAAATAATTTTGAACTTACTATGTACCCCTTTCCTTACCCCGTTCCTAATGAACGCGAAGAGGTATTAAATTGAAATGCATATCAAATACTCAGGTCTATAATACCTTTAAGCTGTAATAAAATCACTACAGGCTTGTATGGAGCCCTCGGTGCGCGAGTAAAACTCGCACTTAGATGGTTTTTTAATTGTTTTTATTTTAATCTACTTTTCTACAGACCGGGGTGGTCTCTGCCATTCTACTGTAATTCTAATATTATATTTTTACGCCAAAACTTTCATTAGTATTGTGCTAAATTCATTTCTTGTCTTTTATAACTCTTCTTTAGTCAATTGATATTCGCCCATTGTCTACTTTTTATATAAAGGACCATGAAAATAGTTGTACCCACCCTCCAACATATTTCAAACCTATATCAGATCTGTTATTAGCTCTGATAATTATTTAGTATAGCTTTTCCCCGCGACTTCGTCCGCGTGGAATAGTTACTTTGGGATATCGCTAAAATTTACCCGCGACTTCATTTACGTAGAAGAAGCGCTTCCACCTCACGACTGCCCGCCCGCTCCGCGCGCCTTACTATAGCGCGCATGATTATTTTATTACTGCGATATCTTCTAAAATACTCATTGAAATCAAATGATGTAAACGGCAAATTTCTTCTAGATTAAATGCTTGTAATGAATAACGTATTTACTTGGATAAGGATTAATATAATCTTTATGAAAACACCTTCACAAATAATGCTTACTTTTAGAACAAATTTGGTAAGTATAAAAAGGTTATAGTGAGCCAACCTTAAAAGATAGACATATACTGTCGCGGACTTTTTTTTAGAACTTTTAAAGGGGAACAATTCTGCCATACATCATTTTAGCGAAACTTTAACCGTTTCCGCAGCGTACGTAGCGAAAGCTCTCAAAAGGAAAAAAAGACCCCCGATTTTGTAACATTCTTGATTGGTACTCCGCTCGTATTGAGTTTAGCATGATGCTATATAGCCTAAAGCCTTCCTCGATAAGTGGACTATCCAACACAAAAAGAATTTTTCAATTCGTACCAGTAGTTCCTGAGATTAGCGCGTTCAAACAAACAAACAAACAAACAAACAAACAAACTCTTCAGCTTTATAATATTAGTATAGATGGTGACATTCACCTCAGGTGTGGAGTTTTGATAGAAATTGGATTTTAATTTTTTTAATTGTATTTAAACTGCATTAAAATCCGTTGCTTAGTTTAAAATATCTAATCGAACAGGAAACTGAGCGACTTCATTTTATGAAGCTTTTTATGTATAGAACATGGTACCCGTGCGAAGCTGGAGTGAGTCCCTTATATAAAACAATAAAAATTGAATTCCGATTACTGTCAAAACCCCACTCCTGTGGTTAATGTCGCCATATTAATAAGTATCAGCCCGGCAAGAGCTATTAACTGATATAGGTTTGAAATCTGTGTCACATCATGGGACACTGCCCATACAGTTTTTGCATGGTTTTGCTTTGGAATATGCATTCCACAAATAGTGTCCGACAAAAAAATTTATTCCATACAAAGTCGCGGGTAAAGCTGAGCTCATAAATTGCATAAAACTTAAACGCCGACGAAGTTATAAGACGACTTAATTCACTTCGCAACTTCGCATTGTTCGCAAACAATATAAACAAGATGGTAATAAAATAATTTAAATGTTATACAAGAAATTATTCATTCTAAACTCCGCCCGGCTTATGAGGCGCCGAGATTAAAATTTAGAAAATTACACAATACATAATATTATATTACACAGGGTGTTTTTTCAGTCAGTGGCCAAACTTTTAAGAGTTATTATTATACTCTTGAATTTATATTTTACTTTATGGAATTAATTTCGTACTTGAAAAAAAAATCCGCTGTTTTCTACAAAAGTGAAATGAAATGAAATGAAAATATACTTTATTGTGCATAATCAGCTGTTACACAAATATATTACATATACATTCGAACAATATTATATAAGCGATAGTACACAAAGGCGGCCTTATTACTAAACAGCAATTTCTTCCAGACAACCTTTGAAAGAAAGGATCAAATTGCTGGAGAAGGGTAAAATTGTACTCAAAGTATACATATTATAAACATAAAATATATATTATGATAATATATTATATATACTTAAATACATACATACTAGGGCTTAATATTAATATACATAATATAAATATATACAATATTATACCGACTTTTAATAATACTATAATTTATAACACTATAAAATATATAATTATCATGAGCAAATTAAGAAGCCTACAATATGATCTAAGTGCTATATATGCCATAGAATTTTTATAGGAACAGCTGATTTTTCCACTGAGGAAAGTTGATTCCATAAATCCATATAAAGGTTGCTTATATTCAAGAGTATAATAATAATTACTCTTGATTTCTTGAAAATTTGGACACTGACTGAAAAAACATTCTGTATACTTTAATCATTTAATAAATTTAATTTTATCTGCTCAATACTATCGCCGAAAAAGTGCGATGAATATTTGTTACATTTTATGCAGCTTTCTGCAAGTTATTATACTAATAAATATGTGATATTGACAGATTTTTCATACAAAATCTGTCAAAGTTACATAATATTTATTCCTCAGATAGGAGTTATCTGTAGTGTTGCCCAAATCAGTCTTGCTCTTGGTCTTGCGCAAGAGTCTCGCAAGAGTCTCGCAATTACCTTTTAGCCTATTGCTATTTATTAAACGTTATTTTAGATATTAGAACAACTTAATATAACAACGTAACGTAATACCTACTCTATAACGTTGTTCTGAGATCTAAAATAACGTTTAATGAATAGCAATAGGCTAAAAGGTAATTGCGAGACTCTTGCGAGACTCTTGCGCAAGACCAAGAGCAAGACTGATTTGGGCAACACTAGTTATCTGACGATTGAAAAATCAGCCCTTATTAATTAACTAAAGTGAATGCTTGTATGGAATAAGACGAATCAGTGATGCTCGTTTAGTTTAGATAGATCGCCTTAGTGTGAATTCACACCGCGACGATACGCGGCATTCATAAGAAAGCTATTCAAAATTGAACTGTATTCACTACTTGAAAATGTTCATTGTAAGACGGAACGGAAGCGACACCTTCGACATTGATTTTGGTTGACTTGACATTCGAACTCTTGCAAACAGCCTCCGTGGTCTAGTGGTAGCATTGGCTCGTGACTCGGAGGTCGTGGGTTCGATTTCCGCATGCAACAACAAAAAATGTTGCTTCCAAGTTTGGTTAGGACAATGCAGGCTGATCACCTGATTGTCTGACAAGAAAGATGATCCATGCGTCGGATGGACATGTAAAAAGTCGGACCTGCGCCTGATCTCTCGTCAGTCGTGTCGGTTATCCGTCCCACTGGGATACGAGAGTAAAGGAGGAGAGAGTGCTCTTGTGTACTGCGCACATACTTGGGCACTATAAAATTACTCCTGCGTAACTGGCCTGGTTTCCATGAAACGGGCCACATTATATCTTGCAAAGAAACGTGTATTATTCGTGTGTCACGGGTGGTCGCGGTTTGAACTGACCCTAATGGTCAACGATTACCCCCGCCAATAGGCAAGCGGACTGATTTTTTTTTTATTGCATAAATGAATAGTACTCTTAAATATGAGTAACTTCTCAGAAGAAACCGTATATCAAAAGTCAATATTTTCAAAGGTACAGCGATTTGTATACAAAATTTCGCGAGTATTTATACCAAAAAAATTTTTTTTTTTTTTGCGAAATTGGTAAACAAAACCTACATCATTAGTTTACTCACATCATATACAAAAACATTCATTATGGTAAGTATGAACTTAAACGCACAAATATCGGAGATATTTACAAATATATTCCTGCGGCCATATACTTCATATACTATAACCTACAAGTGACGTCATTTTTAGGTCGACTTTAGTATGGAGCGTTTTTAGGAGGCTCGCGAAATTTTTTATACAAATCGCTGTACCTTTGAAAATATTGACTTTTGATATACGGTTTCTTCTGAGAAGTTACTCATATTTAAGAGCACTATTCATTTATGCAATAAAAAAAAATTAGTCCGATTCAAATTTTTCAAATTCAAATTCAAAAATTTTATTTCCATGTAGGTTATGAAATAACGCTTATAGAATTGTCCTACATGATGCCTACCACCGGTTCGGAAACTAGCCCGGCGAGAAGAACCGGCGTAAGAAACTCGCACGGGGCCACCTTTTAGCAAAAAGATGGGAAAATTGTTCTTTTCAAAAAAACTTTTTACAATGTTGTAACTTAATCTATATAGCATTAGTCATAAGTACATACAGCATACATAAGTACATAAAAGCAGCCTTGCAGGGGCCATCTTATTCCCAAGGTGTGCAATCGTTAATGAAATCACTGACTTTATAATAAGCTTTAGCACACAAACGTTCTTTAACAGCTTTTTTAAATTTATTAATGGTAAGATTTTGAACGTTTTCTGGGATTCTATTGTAAAGGCGTATACATGAACCTTTAAACGATTTACTTACTTTGCTAAGTCTGATCACCGGTATTTCTAACTTGTTCTTATTTCTAGTATTCCTACAATGGTTGTCGCTTTTCTTTTTAAAGTTATTTAAATTCTTTCTGACATACAACACATTGTCCAAAATGTATTGAGAAGCGACGGTCAGAATACCTATTTCTTTAAACTTATCTCTCAGAGATTCGAAACATGACATCTTATAAATAGAACGTATAGCTCGCTTCTGCAGCACAAATATTGTGTTAATGTCCGCAGCGTTTCCCCATAGAAGAATGCCATATGACATTATACTATGAAAATAACTAAAATAAACTAGCCGCGCTGTGTCCTCATCGGAAATTTCTCTAATTTTTTTCACTGCATATGCTGCAGAACTAAGCCTACCAGCCAGATTTGCAATATGGGGACCCCACTGTAATTTACAATCTAGTGTTATTCCTAGAAATACAGTGGTGTCCACTAAGTTCATTTTCTCATCGTTTAACAGTACATTGGTTTGTGTCTGCCTAACATTTGGCAGGCTAAACTGTAACGTAGTTACATTTTATTTAATTAATTTTCGTTAAAAACGATACACTTAACGCCATCTATGGTATATGGTGGTAACTACGGTTATGGATTCAATAGTTATCGACTTATTGATTTGAATCTAATTTTTTTTCAATTTAATCATCATAATCTTTTTAAACAACTTAAAATACACCAGTTTTGCGTTATTAGGTTATCATTCTAAATAACTCAATATATTTCTACTGTGGCAAAAACTCTTAGCTGTGTAGTCAATGTAATTTAAAAAAAAAATGTTTTTTTTGGTCGGGTATAAAAGCCTGACCCAATGACCAAAGAATTCAATGGACAGGCCCTAGCTATGACAAAAACGTGTCCAATTTATCAGCTGATTATGAGCAAAAAATGGCTGCCGAACTAGAGTTGCAATTATGGGTATCGACAATATCGATATTTTAAATTTTAGTAAGTTTTACAATAACTTACATGTATACGTAAATAAAAAACTTATTTTACTAATGACATTGTACATTTAACTACTTTTATTAATCGATAATATCTTTTAACCGACATCCTGAGTATTCGATGCTGATTGCTGAGTTTTATTCTATTTGTTCTTACTGGACTATTTAAAAAAAAATTGTAATACCTTTATTAATCAAGTAAGACATTATTTACCATGGGAAAGAAGTGCCATTTCTTTATTGAAGTCAACACGCATAACTTTTATTAGTTAAAAATACTTTAACTCCTAGGTCCTTAAAGGTTATAATATGGTTAAATATTTATTTTTATACGAGCTGAGCCAACTGTATAAATTGGTATATGAAATGAAATGGTGCTTTTTTTTTATTCTTTATTTAGGGACTTTTGATGTACAGCGTAAGTCAGTCCCATCACTCCCATCGTACCTAACCTAATCTTATACATAATGACAAGATGGTTTATTTGGTGAAAATATGGTTACAATTAATAGTTGTTACATTTTTACAGCTTGGCAAATAATTAGTCCTTGTGGCATCGACAGATGGAACTAAAAACTTTTTGAATTATCTAAGGTGGAATAGAAATAAAAGACAAAGGAATATATCCACTTATATTAAAACGAATAAGTCTATCCATTTCTAAATAAAATTAAGTTTGTTCAAAAACTGGCTATGCTATTCTCTTGACTGGGTCCGGGGATTAATATTTTCTTCTCCAGCTTTCAACCATAATTTGCTTATTGTATCACTTTTCGGAAACCTATAAAAAACAAGTATTATTAGTTTTATCATTTGTCAAATAATTTTGGTCACAACAATATTATTAAAAGCTGTTAAACTTATATTTTTAAAACCACATCGAATACATTCAGATTGCTTTTCGAGACATAACGCCAATGTAATAATAATAATAATAATTTATATCTTTATCGATAACAGCTATAATTACAAACGGTAGGTACAACACTTTTCAATTACGTAAATAAATCTAATGACTTAAAATGCAATTTAAAGGACTGTTCTAATAAAATATATGTGGATATGAATATAATAAATGAAAAAATCAAATTGCAACGCAATTATTTCATAAAATGTTTATAGTATTGCATAAAACCGGCTACTAACCTGCGTAAATACAATTGAGGTTGATTTATACTCTTTATTGCATTGCACCTTGCCATCTATCGTTTAGGCATGTTAATTATCACTTTTACAACATTCAAGTTAAATTTTAAGGATTATATCCTTATAATCTCTTGGAAATTCATAAATAATACAAAACATAAACAACCTTTTGACAGGAGACCTACCACAGTTAATGAGCAAATAATGGCGGATCGTTCCACATTTCGTTAATTGTCAAAGTTTTGAAGTCTAATGATTCTAAAATGAGCAAAAACAAAAATATAGCTGTTTCTTTTATCATGAAAATTATTGAATTAGATAGAAAGAGACCAAATGATATTTCACCGTCTGTCTCATATTTCCATCATATTTGTATAAGCGCTAGTATGTATAGAACTGTAAGGGCCCCTCCATGTATATACCTCAATGGCCTGACCCGCGGATGACAGTTCCTTTTCCATATCTCTTTTTTGGACATCTAAAATTGTTTGAGTGTGGTTGCTTTAAAATTCCACGTTTCTAAGTTCAAGTAATTTTAATCCCTGTCTTAAGGTGAGTCTGTGTATTTCTGTGTCGTGTTACTCTTATAATTGTGTAGTTTTCGCTTTAATAATTTTACATTGTTCTTTTCCAAATTGATTTTACATCAAATTGTAGGTAATTGTCAAAATTGATTCGTGGAACACGTGGTGGTTCCCCGTTTAACTTATTAGATGCTAATATCATGGTGGGCCTGTTTTATCAACACGCATTCTTGTAATTTCGCCTAGTTTTATATTTTTTTATGTTTATGCGTGTTGTAAATTTTAACCTGTCAAACTTTTTTTACATCATTTAATTTTTGCATTGTAAACCCTTTAATTATTTTTTAACGTACGCTTAGTACCTTTCATTTAAAACTGTAAGGGACCACAGCCCTGATCTCGAGGTTCCGGGGTCACGGCTGTGGCACCGATCAAGCTCTGCATATCTGGACTTACCATTCCAGGGTTCTAAGTTCCGGCTGGAAAAGTTCCTGTATGGACTACACCCGATCCGGCCAGATACCATTGTTCCGGTCTGGACAATCCCAAGCCACACAACTTACCAAGGACTGTCGGCCTGATCTTGGGCTTTAGAGTGTCGGGCCCTCAACACCGGACCAGCCAGAACACCAGCTAAGTGTCGTGTGCCAACTATCCCCAAACTCACCTCTACCACCCAGGGCTGAACCAGACTTTGCCGGCTTACCTACCCGCGACCCCCTATCTAGTCATTTTAAATTCTTAATAAATTATTGTTACGGTTAATTTTTGTGTTTCTCTTCTAACCACCCCGTAACAACTGGCGCCCATACGTGTTTAGTCTGGTTCAGCATAGGGTGATTCCAGGGTCTGTGGTCTCAGGTCTGTGTTTGTAAGTGTGTTCGTCCCGTTATATATATCCAACTCTCACAGTATATATTCCCCATTTAAGGCTGGGGTAAGAATGTCCTTAAGCTGCTTGTAACCGGCACGTGTAAGAGGCAGGTAATGTTACAAACGACACACCCGCTAAATATATATATATATATATATATATATATATATATATATATATATATATATATATATATATATATATATATATATATATATATATTTTTTTTATATACCCTCGGTAATTTTTTTTTTCAGCGGACACAATATTAAATTTATAAAAGTATTACATTTATTCCTTATTAAATATATCCTGTTCTGCCATTTGGCAGGGCAAATATTGTATTTATTATATTGATACTATTATTTTTATAAAATATTTATATCTTAACTCATTTTACATACACACACTCACTCACACTTACACTATACATTTAAACACAGCAACATCATCTTCAATGATGTTTATGTGATTTTGGCCTTTTAATTTCATTTAACTTTTTAATTTAACTTTTAATTCTTGTTTAACATAAATAATTATAACCTTAAATCTTTAAATATATTCCAAATTCTTTGCTATAAACTTATAATTTTACTTGTAGACTCAAATTTCACTTTTAACTTTAACTTACTTTTAGGGTTGGATATACTTAGGTAGTTATTAGTACCTTATTATCTAGGTGTAGCGTTTATATGTTGTAATAAACTCTATACTGCTTCTCTTTTTTGTAGACTGTATACTTAGTACTGCATTGTCTGTAGAACTCATTTTGTAGTTCTTATATCTTACTGATTTGTAAATCATATACTTTTTTTGTATTTTTTGGAGAATACATCTGATTATTTTTGTATTTTCTCGACACAGATATACTCACCTTTAAGATTGTGGAAAAAATTTCTTGAATTTTATTGGTAATTTAACTTTTAAAATAGAATTTAACTTTTGATAAACCCGCTAATTGACTTATACTGAGAAAAACTTAATTTCTTTTTTTAAACTCAAACTATTAAGTAACTTAACTTAATAAAAATTACAGTTGACTACTCACTTAACCTACTTTGGAAAAACTTAACTTTTTTTTTTCAAATTTTAAACTTTTTTTTCAAATCTTAACTTTTTTCAAAAAAAATTTTTTTTTTAATATGCCTGGAAAAATAAAATTTATTTCTCTTCAAAAGGCGGAATTGGAATATGAGGTCTTAGTTAGGAATGAAATACCAGCTTCTACCGTTGTGGAATTAAGAAAACAAATACTAAAATTAGTTGAGCTTTACCCGTCGGAGGACATCTTAGACTCCTGTCTTCCCATAAAAGATGATTTGTTAGGAATTGAGGAAACCCTGACAAAAATTAAATCACAGTTGGATTCTCACTCTGACGGTAACTCGTTGCTTAGAGCTGAAAATAATTTAAACCACATCGAGTATAGAATTAATAGAATTTCATCCGATAATATCGAACCTTTTGCCGAACAATATAATTCTTGTTTACAAAAACTTCAAAATTATTTAGGTTTATTACACCAATTGAAGGGGTCTAGTAGTAGTTCTGTGATGCCAGCTCCTGCTGCAGCACCTATACCTCCTTTAAATATAACGGTACAGTGTGAAAAAAATAATTTGGCTGATTTACATAAAATTAAGTTTGATGGCAAGTCTTGTGTCCGCGCGTTTATAACCAGGGTGAATGAGTATTGCACACAGCATAACATTAGTGATTCAAAGATTCTTTCTCATGCTTTTGACCTTTTTACTGGTGATGCTTTACACTGGTACAGAAGTATTCATCAAAATATTAACAGTTGGTCGGAACTTTTAAATCTTTTATATAGTGACTTCGACAAACCGAGTTTTGATTATAGGTTCATGTCAGAGATTCGTAATAGGACTCAGGGCGAAAAGGAGACCATTACCATTTACGTTGCTATTATGGAAGGAATGTTCAACCGTCTGGTTAAGCCTGTCCCAGAGAGTGAGAAAATAGAAATCTTATTACATAACATTAAACCTTGCTATGCAAACATCTTAGCTTCTTCACCTACGGTTGTCACTATTGAGCAACTCAAGTCTCTTTGCAAAAATTATGAGGACATTCAATCTCGACTGACCTTATATCACGAACCGCCTAAGGTAACGTCGGATACCTTAGCGCCTGACTTAGCTTATAATTTTAATAATAATAATACTGATAACAAACAAAATTTTAATAAAACTTTTAGGCCTTTTCGTAATAATAATTTTCCCAATAATAATAATTTTTCTAATAATAATAATAACTTCGCTTATAAACAGTCCCATAATCACGTTAATAGTTTGCAAACAAATAATCCTAAATTTTGTTTACGTTGTAGGGTTAACTCGCACAGCTACTATGAATGCACAGCTGATAAATCAAAGATATTTTGCTTCGGTTGTGGTAACCCTGGCGTACGACGGCCAGACTGCACCCGGTGCCGTAGTAAACCTACTCATTCAAAAAACTAGTTTTATCGGATCGTGTTATACCTAACCATACCGACCTTGAGGATCGGAAACAATGGGTTAAAACCGTAGGTACTTTTTTCAAATTCTATACAATTAATACGGTCCGATGTATTGATAACAATAATTTAGATTCTCGACCTTATGTCAATATACATATAGACTCTTTTAGCATGCGCGGTCTTTTAGACTCTGGTTCCTGCATTTCTTTGTTAGGTAATAATTCTCATTTAAATATTATTGAGTTAGGCTATCCTCTCAATAATGACGATAATAATATTTCAATTTTTGCTGCGGGCGGTCAATGTTTAAAGTCTGTAGGCTATATTAATTTGCCAATTCATTTTGAAGATCAATTTCATATTTTAAAAGTATACATAGTACCTCAGGTTACTTATGACCTCATTTTAGGTATTGACTTTTGGCGTATTTTCAAACTTTGTCCTAAATATTTAAATTCAATTAATTCTAGTACGGCTAGCGATCCAATCACTTCTCATCAGGTGACCCAGCCGGCTATTAACGGCTACGAACATTTAAGTTCGTCTGAGCGCTCAATAGCCGATGATATAATTAAACAATTTCGTTCTATTTCTTTTGAAGAGAAAGGTTTAGGTTTAACTTCACTTATCACTCATAAAATTGATACGGGCGATGCGTTACCTATACGTCAACGTTATTATAGGATGTCGCCTGAAAAACAACGTACTTTAGTTGAACAGGTTGACGAAATGTTGTCTATGGACGTCATCGAGCCGTGCCAATCTGCTTGGAGCTCTCCTGTATTGGTTGTGCCCAAGAAGAAAACAGGCGAATTTAGATTTTGTTTGGATAGTCGTAAATTAAATTCAGTAACTAAAAAAGACGCTTATAGTTTACCGTACATTTCCGAGATTTTGGACAGCTTACACGACGCTCGTTATTTAAGTACTATCGACCTTTCTAACAGCTTTTGGCAGACAGCTATTAACGAGTCTGATCGTGATAAGACTGCTTTTTATGTTCCTGGTCGCGGAATGTTTCGTTTTAAACGTATGGCTTTCGGTTTGACGAACGCACCTGCTACGCAGCAGCGTTTAGTAGATGCTTTGTTTGGTAATTTTGGTCATAAAACTTTTTGCTATTTGGATGATATTGTTATTATTAGTGAGGATTTTAACGAACATGTAGCTACTCTTTTGAGGGTTCTTCAAGTCCTCAAAGAGGCAAATTTAACAGTTAAGTTTGAAAAGTGTAAATTTTTTCGGCCTCAACTTAAATATTTAGGATACTTAATCGACGGTAACGGTCTCCGTACTGATCCTGATAAGGTAGCCGCGATTGTAAATTTTCCCACGCCTACTTGTAGGAAAAGTGTTAAACGCTTTCTTGGCACTGCCACCTGGTACAGAAGGTTTGTGCCTAATTTCAGTACTCTGGCAGGGCCTTTAAATAAGTTGACGTCTACACGTAAGAATGCCCCTCCTTTTGAGTGGACTTCAGAGGCGGACTCGGCGTTCAATAAACTGAAGGAGAGCTTGGTCTCCGCGCCAGTACTGCGCTGTCCCGACTACAATGAACCCTTCGAGGTTCATACGGATGCCAGTAGCTATGGTATTGGGGCCATGCTCACCCAGAAGTTCGAAGGGAAAGAACACCCTGTCGCATACATGAGTCGCTCCTTGACTAAACAGGAGAAAGTCTACGGGATTACTGAGCGTGAGACGTTAGCAGTTTTGGTTGCTTTAGAACACTGGCGTTGTTACCTTGAGAACGGTAAAAAGTTTACGGTTTATACCGATCACAGCGCGCTTAAGTGGTTCCTGTCTTTGTCCAACCCCACTGGTAGGTTAGCTCGCTGGTGTGTCAGACTATCCGAGTTTAATTTTGAAATTAAACATAGGAAGGGCTGTGACAACGTTATACCGGACGCTTTATCCCATGCGGTTAACGTGAACGCAATTTGTAGTTGGACAAACTATACCGGCGCTGATACCTGGTATCTTAATATTTTTAACGGTTGCCATAACACGCCATCTTCTTTTCCAAATTTTACTATTAAAGACAGCAGATTATTTAGGCTTTCTAAAAATAAACATAATTTAACTTCTGAATTTTCTTGGAAAGAGGTAGTTCCTAAAGATTATCGTGAGGAAATTATTCGCGCTAACCATGATGAGCCCACTGCTGGTCACATGGGAATTTTTAAAACTTATAGGCGGCTCGCACTTAATTACTTTTGGCCTAATATGTATCGCGATGTCGTCTCTTACATTTCTAAATGTTCTAAATGCCTACAATATAAGTCTCAAAATCACAAAGTTTTAGGTGAAATGGGTCGTCCTAAAGACTGTTCACGACCATTTCAAGTCATCTCGGTTGACATTATGGGACCTTTACCTACTACTAGAAAACGTAATAATTTTATTTTAGTTGTGACTTGTTGTTTTTCTAAATTTTGTCTTATTTTTCCCATGAAACGTGCTACATCCGATATTATAATTAAAATTTTAGAAGATAGTGTCTTCTTAGTGCACGGTGTACCACAAACTATTTTAATGGATAACGGTCCTCAGTTCATTAGTAACGAGACCAATAGACTTTTCAAAAAATATAACATACCTAAAGTTTATTTAACACCGCGTTATACCCCTCAGGTGAATACGGTCGAACGCTACAATAGGACCATTATCACTTGTATTTCGACCTACGTAGAAGAAGACCATAGGTCATGGGATGTACATATACCCGAAATACAATTCGCCATCAACAACTCGGTGAATGAGGCAACCGGCTTTACACCATCTTTCTTGGTGTATGGTAGGGAACTAGTGTCTTGCGGTACTCACTACTTAGATACAGATAGTATTAAAGACCTTGTGTTTTCGCCTCGTGACGCCTACGCGGAAAATTTAGGGTGTATGTCATCTATTTTCGATAGCGTTCAGATGCGTCTCTGGCAAGCTCATGTTAAGAGCACTGCTCAATATAATCTGAGACGTAAGCCTGCGGAATTTAACGTTGGTGATGTCGTTTTTAAGAGAACCTACTTTCTAAGTGATAAGGAGAAACATTTTAGCAAAAAGTTAGCTCCTAAATTTATAAAAAGTAAAATTGTAGGTAAACGTTCTCCTTTAGTTTATGTCCTGCAAGACATGCAAGGTAAAGACCTTGGTGCCTGGCATTTGAAGGACCTTAAGCTTCCCATCTTATCAAAATAATGGGTCAGCTGTTGTAGGAAGGCTAGTAGATTCGCGCTTTACTCAGACGCTGTTCGTTATCTTTTTATAATAACGATATAGCTACGAACTTTAATATCTTAGACTGGTGTTGTTTTTTCCTCTTTATGGAATACAATACTCGTATGTTAGGGCGTCTCGGATCATTATGTTGTGTCCGAGTTGCAAAATGCTAGTGGATGTATGTATGTGATGTATGAATATAGTGTGAACGATGTATGAAAGGTTGTCGGTTGTTGCGCGTTGACACAAGACTAGCATTTAACTTCCACTGTCGTAATTTTTTCTTTAAACCTTCTTTTAAGTTTTTTTTTGCCCCAACCAATATTTTCTTTTCTTTTGTCTGTTTTGTAGTTGTTTCAGGATTTTTTCCTGGCAGCAGGCATAAATCCTTCGGTAACAGGGGGGGATATGTAACGTAGTTACATTTTATTTAATTAATTTTCGTTAAAAACGATACACTTAACGCCATCTATGGTATATGGTGGTAACTACGGTTATGGATTCAATAGTTATCGACTTATTGATTTGAATCTAATTTTTTTTCAATTTAATCATCATAATCTTTTTAAACAACTTAAAATACACCAGTTTTGCGTTATTAGGTTATCATTCTAAATAACTCAATATATTTCTACTGTGGCAAAAACTCTTAGCTGTGTAGTCAATGTAATTTAAAAAAAAAATGTTTTTTTTGGTCGGGTATAAAAGCCTGACCCGCGGATGACAGTTCCTTTTCCATATCTCTTTTTTGGACATCTAAAATTGTTTGAGTGTGGTTGCTTTAAAATTCCACGTTTCTAAGTTCAAGTAATTTTAATCCCTGTCTTAAGGTGAGTCTGTGTATTTCTGTGTCGTGTAACTCTTATAATTGTGTAGTTTTCGCTTTAATAATTTTACATTGTTCTTTTCCAAATTGATTTTACATCAAATTGTAGGTAATTGTCAAAATTGATTCGTGGAACACGTGGTGGTTCCCCGTTTAACTTATTAGATGCTAATATCATGGTGGGCCTGTTTTATCAACACGCATTCTTGTAATTTCGCCTAGTTTTATATTTTTTTATGTTTATGCGTGTTGTAAATTTTAACCTGTCAAACTTTTTTTACATCATTTAATTTTTGCATTGTAAACCCTTTAATTATTTTTTAACGTACGCTTAGTACCTTTCATTTAAAACTGTAAGGGACCACAGCCCTGATCTCGAGGTTCCGGGGTCACGGCTGTGGCACCGATCAAGCTCTGCATATCTGGACTTACCATTCCAGGGTTCTAAGTTCCGGCTGGAAAAGTTCCTGTATGGACTACACCCGATCCGGCCAGATACCATTGTTCCGGTCTGGACAATCCCAAGCCACACAACTTACCAAGGACTGTCGGCCTGATCTTGGGCTTTAGAGTGTCGGGCCCTCAACACCGGACCAGCCAGAACACCAGCTAAGTGTCGTGTGCCAACTATCCCCAAACTCACCTCTACCACCCAGGGCTGAACCAGACTTTGCCGGCTTACCTACCCGCGACCCCCTATCTAGTCATTTTAAATTCTTAATAAATTATTGTTACGGTTAATTTTTGTGTTTCTCTTCTAACCACCCCGTAACAAAACTTTAAACATTTTGTTTAATTGGAATTTAGATTGCCTATGGACACCAGACAATATAAGTATTGCCGGTCTTTTAAATCCATAGACCTGGGCATCCGGTACCCTCAGTCTGGGATTATAATAATAATAACTCCCACATCGATGTCGGTGACGATGGCCGGTTTCATTGAAACCATGCCAGTTACGCATAGGTATTCTGACCGTCGCTTCTCAATACATTTTGGACAATGTGTTGTATGTCAGAAAGAATTTAAATAACTTTAAAAAGAAAAGCGACAACCATTGTAGGAATACTAGAAATAAGAACAAGTTAGAAATACCGGTGATCAGCCTTAGCAAAGTAAGTAAATCGTTTAAAGGTTCATGTATACGCCTTTACAATAGAATCCCAGAAAACGTTCAAAATCTTACCATTAATAAATTTAAAAAAGCTGTTAAAGAACGTTTGTGTGCTAAAGCCTATTATAAAGTCAGTGATTTCATTAACGATTGCACACCTTGGGAATAAGATGGCCCCTGCAAGGCTGCTTTTATGTACATAAGTATGCTCTATGTACTTATGACTAATGTTATATAGATTATTTTTTATAATAAAAAAAAAAAAAAAAGTAAACCATAAAAGTGGACCATGGAGAACGCTTGGCTACGTTGAATGTAAGACTAGGAATGGATGGTAAGAATGAAAGTGGACGAAGCGAAAGAAGTATGTAAGGATCGTAGCAAGTGGAAAGAAGTGGTCTCTGCCTACCCCTACGGGAAAGAGGCAGTCCTGCCTACCCCTACGGGAAAAAGGCGTGATTATATGTATGTATATAGATTAAGTTACAACATTGTAAAAATATTTTATTGAAAAGAACAATTTTCCCATCTTTTTGCTAAAAGGTGGCCCCGTGCGAGTTTCTTACGCCGGTTCTTCTCGCCGGGCTAGTTTCCGAACCGGCGGTAGGCATCATGTAGGACAATTCTATAAGCGTTATTTCATAACCTACATGGAAATAAAAATTTTGAGTTTGAGTTTACTCTTACAAACCAGTGGGACGGATAACCGACACGACTGACGAGAGATCAGGTGCAGGACTGACTTTTTCATGACCATCCGATGCATGGATCATCTTCCTTGTCAGACAATCAGGTGATCAGCCTGCGTGGTCCTAACTAAACTTGGAAACGAGTCGAGAGCTCTCACCACTAGACCACGGAGGCTGTCTGGGACTATATTATTGTCCTGAATCCGAAAGGCCGGAGAAAATTCAGAGCATTGAAAATATAACTGGATTAATACAATAAAGTTGAAAATTAAACACATTGAGTGTTGATTTGTAAGATTTGAAATAGAAATTTGACTTGACACTCGTGTGTTCGATTTTCAACTCTAATTTATTTGTCCAGAGTTCTGTATCAATGCCCTGAATTTTTCTCGGCCTTCCGTATTTCGGATTATATAGTTCTCACTTACTCGGCTAAACATAATGCAAGCGTTATTTCACATCCGTTTTCTATAAGGTCGACTTCTCAAAAGCAGGCCACCCCATTCCATAAAAAAATGGATCTTTAAAAATCCATTTTTTTATGGATTAAGTCAACCGGACTTATTGACGTTTTAATTCATCCATTATTCGGCCATTTTCAGCCAATACGCAACAAATCCGCTCATCCACAATCCGGCCACGTGCGTTAGAAATATCGTGGCCCATTCGTGGCCGTATTTCACGTTCCGTTGTGAAATCGTTTGAAATTGAATCACACATTGTACATTTGCACCGGATTATTGACAAAACCGATTTATAAATGTAGCTCTGGTCCGCGGTTTTGTCCGAGTTTAATTGGAGTGCTCCAATACAAATTTTAGACCCCGTTTCGTCACATTAATAGTGAATTTTGGGATAATCTTTTAAAGCAGTCACTATTTCAATCCGTTTAGACTTTAGCGGTTAGATTTTATATTCATACTAGCTGTCCCAGCAAACTTCGTACCGCCTTAGAATTAAATTTGTTGACCTACTGACAGCAGCGCCACCTACCGGGTCCAATTGAAAATCTAAACCTTTCTTGAATTCACTTGAAGATACACAAAAAATTTAATAAAATATGTCCAATATGAATAATTTTCCCCATTTTTGCAACATTTTTCACTGATGCTCCGCTCCTATTGGTCGCTGCGTAATGTTATTTAGCTTAAAGCTTTCCTCGTTAAATGGACTATCCAACACAATTTTTTTTTTCAATTCGATCTAATAGTTCCTGAGATCAACGCGATCAAACAAACAAACAAATAAACAGACTCTTCAGCTTTATAATATTTTATATTCATATATTGTAGGGTTGGCTGATGATGATTATTAAACTTAACACCGAGACGCGATTCAAAATGGAACTTTATTTACTAAACAAAAAGAAATACGTTTCATTGGAAGAGCAGAGCAGAGCAGAGCAGAGCATGGCGCAGTGCAGCCCGCAGAAAAAATGTTGGCACACACATAGAGGTACAGAGCCCATATATAATACTAGCTGTTGCCCGCGGCTCCACCTGCGTAAATACAGTATCTCTCGGGAACACTGTACTTTTTCGGGATAAAAAGTAGCCTATGTTTTAATCCAGAGCCCAAACTACTACCATACCAATTTTCATCAAAATCCGTTCAGTAGGTTTTGCGTGAAAGAGGAACAAACATCTATCCATCCTCACAAACTTTCACATTTATAATATTAGTAGGAAGTTGCTTTTAAATGTTTTTACGAAAACTATAATATTAAGCTATTAGTTTAATAAAAGGACGTCTTACTTTGACATTCTAATGACATTACTTAGTTATTTAATCAGCTCCCTTTGCGTATCATCTAATTAAGTTATTAGGAATATAAAGGTACTTACAGACTTATTTTATAATTGTGAAGTTATACTGATGAAAAACTTTGAGTAAACTCTTCACGCTTCATGAGCCTTCTAAACAATAATAATAAGTACCTATTAGAAAAGTTTATCGTTCTATTTTTCTTAGCCAACAACCAACTTAAAACCGGGGAATGGATTAACAATCGTTCATTTAATTTGTCTTGGAGTAACAACGATAACCGTTAGTATTATTTATTGCCAAGCACTAATATAAGTCGATATTCGAGATCAAATTATCAAACTGTCGCTTCGTGTGCGGTCGGCCTTATATGGCGTGCGTCTGTGGTCGGCTTAAGCCCACCTGCCAATCTGTGCCACAGCTATAATCACATCAAACAGGGCTTTGTGAGACTGTGCTGCTTATGACAATACAGTATACAATGTACAGTAACTAAGATAATTGTATGCACGAGGAAACTGAACGTTTGTTTGGAGATAGTTCTGAAAATGTGCAAGTTGCAATAAATATCCGTAAAATAATAAATATTCATTTACATAGTTTATATCTCATCATAACTAATATTAGGTATAAACAGATAGGTGTTCGAAAGAAGAGTAAAGAAGTAGCTCCCCAAACCAGTTTCGGTGACGGTGGTCGGAGCTGCGCAGGAGTTATTTTATAGTACCCAAGTGTGTACAAGAGCACTCTCTCTTCCTTTAACCTAGTGGGGCGGATAATCAACACGACTGGCGAGAGATCTAGCGCAGGTCTGAATTTTTACATGCCCATGCAACACATATTAAGTAGGTACCTAGAGCATCCTTCTTTTCAGACAATCAGATGATCTACATTATCCTGAAGAAATTTGGAAAACACATTTTTGTTGTTCCAACGCGGGAACCGAACCCACGATAGTCAAGTCAAGAGCCAAGCTCTAAGCCACAGCCTCTAGGTCACGGAGGCTGTTGAGTGTTGGGTTAGTAAAGATATAGGACTAGATGGTGAGCGCGATTTATCTATGAGTAAAATCCCCTTGAAATCTTTACAGAGTCTATATTTATTAGTGTACGTTTAGTACTCAATGGTGAATTTGATTGACAAAAGCGAGACAAAATTGTATCCAAGGCATACAGACCTAGAAGTGTGAATCTATACAGATTAATAAAATTGGAGTGTCTGTTTGTAATTTCAAATCAACAGGTTTTCACATAATGCATAAGAAAATATATTTGGTATTTACAATGAAATATTTTTTTTTAAATTTAGTCTGTCCGTCCGTCCGTCCGTCTGTCTGTCGGTCTGTCTGTCTGTCTGTCTGTTTGTTCCAGCTAATCTCTGAAAAAGCTAGACCGATTTTCACGGGACTTTTACTTGCAGATAGCTGATGTCATAAGGTCTAACATAGGTTAGTTTTATCTTAGGGTTCCGCTTAAAAAACAGTGTTCTGTTTCCGTTAGTTCTACGCAAACGCGAAGTTGCAGGCATCAGCTAGTTATTAAATAATTACTTAAAATTATTTAATAACTAGCTGATGCCTGCAACTTCGCGTTTGCGTAGAACTAACGGAAAACGGAACGGTGTAATGTTATTTTTACTAATCTTATACTTTAAACGTATTATATAATATAATAAATAATTTTTTATAATTGTTATATATAATCGGTCTCTAGAAAACGTCTACAAGAATTGCCATGAAATTTAGTATGCTGTATGCAGAGTGTTTGGGGGAGACAAAACGATCAAGCTAGGTCTTATCCCTGGAAAACTGCGCATTTTAAGCTATATGTTTATACTTTCGCCGTGCAACAATATATCAATAATTTCAACTTACGAATCAAAAATTTTCAATATACCTATCAATAATTTCAACTTGTGTGTGTTATGTCCGTCCGATTTACAGACTGGTGGGCTTATGTTTAATTTTTGATTTGTTCGAAAATTCTGAATGTGGTGGGTTTGAATCCCGATCAGAAAAGCATTTTTGTAATTTCTGTTTATCTATTTAAATTTATTAATTATTATTTTTAAACAAAAAATTAAACCGACTTCCAAAATAAAATACACAAAAAAGTATGAAATAAAACTTATTTTATAAATAATTCCCCTTTTAAATTTGTCTATTTCTCTACTTAATCTTCTTAATTTTGAAGTCGCTACCAGCCCAAATGATATCCTACAATATTTTATAGAACTCACGTTCATATTTGCTGGTACCGACTTCAAAATTATGAAGATTAAGTAGAGAAATAGACAAATTTAAAAGGGGAATTATTTATAAAATAAGTTTTATTTCATACTTTTTTGTGTATTTTATTTTGGAAGTCGGTTTAATTTTTTGTTTAAAAATAATAATTTCACCCTTTTTAGTGATATATCTTGTTAAGTTATTATTAATACGTCTTAAAAACGTCTAAAATAAACGATCGAATGTATTACTGAATATGCGCCAAGCTTCCATTAGGTATTGTTATTAAGATGATGATGATGATTATTGTAAGTTACAAAGTGGCATATGCTTGCAGTTCTTTAAACAATTCCGAAATTTCCTAACGCATATCTTTAAGACTGAGGAGTTCTGTTCAGTGCTTTTGGATTCAGGGTATATCTTGGTACAACGTCTTATTCTTTGGTAGCATATGCTTGTGTTACTTCAGTAAAAGTCAAAATCACTATATGTGTCGATATAAATTTCGAGGAGTTCCCTCGATTCCTCATGGATCGCATCATCATGTTTCCACTTTAGTGACTAAAGGACCAATTTCGAATTAAACCCTTTACAACAACAAAATAATTTTGCAAATAGGTCCATAAACGGCAGAGTAATGTTCAAAGATCTCCGTGTTAGTGAAAAATACTATGAGAAGTACCTTCTATATCATCATAATGTGATGATGTATGCTGTGATAGTGGTGGTGATGATGATGATTACTCTAATTGACAAAGTGGCATATGCTTGCAGTTCTTTAAACAACGCCAAAATCCCCAAACATGTATCTATAAGGAGTCAGGAGTTCTGTTCTGTACTTTTTGATCCAGGGTATACCTTGGAGCAAAATCTTACTTTTTGGTAGCATATGCTTGGACTACTTCAGAAAAAGTCGAAACCATCATATGTGTCCATATAAATTTTGAGGAGTTCCCTCGTTTCCTCATGGATCCCATCATCAGGTCACCAATTTTCTAAAAATGGGACCAACTTCGGATTATACCTTTTACATCAAAAAAAGAATTTTGAAAATCGGCCAACAGACGGCGGAGTTATCCGTGAACATACAAAAAAAAATATATATATATATATATACAGCCGTACGTATAACCGCCTCCTTTTTTGGAAGTCGTTTAAAAATCCGATCAAAGCTTGGTTACCCAGGAACTAAATCCTGAATATAGGAATATTTTATTACATGGGTAATAAAATATTCTGATTCTGACTATATTTTATAAGCGTTACATTATTATAGAAAAATATTAGTACAACTCACTCCTCCTCCATATAAATTTTAACTGTGCCAAAATACATGCTCCTCCGTTCGCTTAATTTTCGTAAAAAGGCTGCAAAGTTTTTGCTTAAATTATTAATATAGTACATACAGTTTAAGTTTACCAAACATCCTGTACAAAGGTACATAATATTATAATTATTAAATATCTATTATTATGTACATATACTAGCTTTTACCACGAGAACACTGTACTTTTTTTGGGTTAGGAATAGCATTAGTATTAATCTAGAGCTAAAACTACCACCATACCAAATTTCATCAAAATCCGTTCAGTAGTTTTTGCGTGAAAGTATAACAAACAACTTTTACATTTAAAAGGATAACATCAGTAACACTACAAATTGTATAAAGAAGAGTTGTGACTTTAACATGGGTATAAATTCCACTTTTATTCGATAATGTTCGAGTCTCTTTAAATCCGTTTATCCCTTTGGGTGTAACAAATATCTAAATATTCATTAATATTATATTAGTTCCAAACAAATTGAATATTGGTTTCAATTTCTGATTTGTATCTTGAATCTTTTGGCACGCCGCCCGGCGTATTACAACCGATATAATAGAAATAACAAAATATTGCTAAAGGATATTTAGATTGGAAATAGTTGAAGTATTTTTGTTGTTTAAATGATAATATAAATAATAAAAAGTAAAAAGAGAAGGAAACGCAATATGTAACGGTTATAACTTATAACCGAAAATATCATAGTTATAGTAGCATTTTGTCTTCTATAATGTTACAACTACAATTAAATAAAATCTACGTGTCTGTTTGTAATTTCAAATTGATACATGATATTATAGTTTATATACCTAGTATTTATACAAAAGGGCAAAATATCGTATTTTAAATTTTCTTCTCCTTTTTCAAGTGTCTGTCCAATCGCTTAAGGTTGGAAGTCAAACTCTGAAATATTTCCTTGTCCAAAGCGAGTTTGAACTTCTACAGACTCAGCCAAGATGTTTTTCGTCTTTTATATGAATAAAAATTATGCCACTATTAATTTGATTCAAATCAATGTGATCATATAGCCGAGTGAGTAGACGAGTGACAATTGTGCTGGAGACGTGATAAAACATACCGTCTGCTCGAATCCATCGAGAGGGTTCGAACATCGACGTTTCATTTAAAAGACTCACAAAAATTTATGCAAAAGTAGCTTTTTCCCGTGGCTTCGCCCCCGTTAATACAGTATCCCACGGGAATACTGTATTTTTTCGGGATTATATGTAGCCTATGTCTTAATCCAGAGCCTAAGCTACTACTATACCAAATTTCATCGAAATCCCTTCAGTAATTTTTGCCTGAAAGAGTAACATACATCCATCCATCCTCACAAACTTTCACATTTATAATAGTAGTAGGATAACAAAGTAAATAAAAAATCCGGTTGCTCTTTAAATTTACATACATATAATCACGCTTTTTTCCCGCAGAGAGGCGGTCTCTGCCTACCCTGGCAGAGACCGCCTCTTTCCCGTAGGGGTAGGCAGAGACTAATTTTTTCCACTTGCTACGATTCTTACATACTTGTTTCGCTTCGTCCACTTTCATTCTTACCATCCATTCCTCCTCTTATATTCAAAGTAGCGAAGCGGCTCTCCATGGGCCACTTTTCGCCTCCGCGAGAAACGAGACGTGATGGGTGGCGAACCACATCACCGCCATTTTAGATAATTATTATTTTTATGATTATCCATTGCGTTCCCACGGATTGGTGGAGAGGGTAGGAATAGGGAAAGGGAAGGATAGGTGGTGTGGAAAGGGAGATTGGTTAGAGTGGGATATAGAAAATATAGGATATTACCGCCCAGGAGGGCAAGGGATAATAGCTAGGGAAGCTAGGGTCACATACCCGTATACTATACCACAACTACCGGACAGGTAAGTTGAGATAAGTATCCCATGACATACTGTTTAAATTTATACCCTTATAAAGATATACCTATGTATAATAGGTATGATGTTTAATGTAATTTAACTGTAATTTTTCTGGTCAAAAAGTAGCCTAAGTACTTATGCAGAGCTAAAGCTAATACTATACCAAATTTCAACAAAATCCTTTCAGTAGCTTTTGTGTGAAAGTGTAACAACCATCCATCCTCACAAACTTACACATTTTATATATTAGTAGGATCTATTTTACTTTAAACATCGATGGTTCTAGTAAAATCCATAAAACATGTTCACAGAGTAATAAAACGTTCACAATCAGACAAAGCGACAACCGTGGTCTCATCATAGTAATGGGTTCGATGAAAGTATTGATATATTGTTATATCCCTAGGGCTGTCCGGCTTGATATTGTTAATTTGTGCGTTAAAGAGTATGCCAATATGAATGTCGCTAATAGAGTAGCATACATTTTAATTACGTTACCCTCTTACTAATAAAAATATTTAAACAGTGAATAAGCAATACAATGTTTCGTCCTTGTCTGATACGTGGGAAAAGTCGCTTGACAGACAAGGGCAAGGTATTGTATTGCTTAAGCTATGGCTAGCCGCACACACACCATATTATTGGCAATAATGCTCATATTGACAATAATATTCCTTGTGTGTGGGCCATATCGCCCTTTTTTTGTATTATGTTGACTAGTATTAACAAATTTATTATGTCATTAATATTGCACGTGTGTGGCTAGCCACTGTGTAAATATTTTTATTAGGAAGGGGAAGTAGTTTATACTGATAATATAAATAACAAAATAATTACCTTTTCCTTTCGCTTCGCCGTGGTCGGGTATTTTTAACGGCCCTTCCACACATACTTCCACTGCAGCTTCTGTGAGCCAGGATCGGCAGCGGCAAAAGGCAACGAAAAAAAGTTTGGAGCAGTAGGAATAATTCTAAATTCCTTCCCTGCACAAAGCGGGAGACGGTGCAGTTGCAATGACTCAAAAGTCAAGGAACTAAAAGTAAAGCACCACAGGAATAAATATTATGTCGTTCTAAGCGAAAGTTAAGTTTATGTCGTGAACACCCCATCATACCTTCACTTCATCTTTCTCGCTCTATCTTCACCAAAAATATTGCCATCTCTGTTATACATATGACAACCATGGCCTACTCGATTGACAGAACATTCTAGAAAGTTAAAACAAAAGACGATCCAGACGACAAATGAAAATTTTTCACATATTCGACATCAACACGCGACAACACGTTTTTTTTATATTGTAAATAATTCGAAGATAATTTGCACATTACTGTTATTTGAATCCAGTACTAAACATCGGATAAAAATCTAAGGCTCAGTGCGAATGGACTGATGACTGCGATTGGTGTTATATTCTCACAATCCACACCGCAGCCTCCACCGTGCCGTGTGTTGTAATTTGAAACATCTGGAAATTCTGAAACAGTAGTAAACTGATGATACAAAACTGTGACATCTTATAACTTTTAAAACACTTATTCTCATATCAGATTTTTTCTAATATGATCCAATTGCTATAAGATGGTATTTTATTCATGTTTTGTGTTGGTTTAAAGCACTTGCAAATAAATATCAAACCAGGAGAATAATTATTTCCCTTAATTGTGTTAAAAGTCTGGTCCCTGTCCCGGTGCATTTTAATAACAAGGAGGCTGGCCGTTCGTAGGGATGTCCTGTGTTAGACCTTCATAGCGCCTTAGGGTAGGTAATCCACAGATGGTTTTAGTGGGTAACCTTATAGTTGAGTCCCACATACGGGCCACCCAACCCGGGGGAGGCAAAATCCCTTTTCCCTCCGAGATCAAAGAAAAAAAAAAAAAAAAAACGAGAATAAATTTTAAAAAGCTAATATATACCACTGTTTTGTATTTCTAGTGTGCTACTGTTTAGCTAGAGCGATTCAAATCTAGGATGCATCTTGATTTGAATCGCTCTAGCTTAGTTTGTGGACAGAATTTGAGAAATTGTTGAATTGTTAGTAAATTGGACCACCATATACAATTCCATTTCACTTGTCATCGAACTGTTACACTGAAAGGGACGCACTGCGAGAGCTCGTCTTGACCAAAGATATATTGTAAATGGCATCCGGTCTTAGTAACCTGAAACCGGTTTCAATCTATCTTGGTTCAGAAGCAATTTGAAAAAGATAGGGAGTACTATTGTGTTCTGTCTTGGTTCAGAATCAACATGAAAAAGATATGTACTACTTCAGTGTTCACGCAGTAACAAAAATAATTACGTGCCACGGTAACCGGTACAATGTTATTAGTTTCTACTAAAAAGTGAGCGAGCTGATGGTCTATCTATCTATCTATCTAATTGACTGATGTATCAACGCCAGGTCAAACCCTTATATAAGGCTACAAATTTGAAAACTTGTGCTCGTATTCCTCACACGACGTAGGCCACTAAGGAAGAATTTTTCAAAATTCATACCCCAAGGGGATGAAATAAGGGATAAAAGTTTAAAACCTAATTTCACGCGGGCGTAGCTTCGAGCATTTAATGCTAGTGATGAATTATAGCTAAGGACCCTTTCCATCATGTCAGATTTCAAACAAACATACATACATACATACATATAATCACGCCTGTTTCCCGTAGGGGTAGGCAGAGACCACTTCTTTCCACTTGCTACGATCCTTACATACTTGTTTTGCTTCATCCACTTTCATTATTCCCTTCATACATGCTCTTCGGTTTAGGGTACTCTTGACCTGGCCTTTTTTCAAGACGTCCCCGATTTGGTCTTGGAACGTCCGCCTAGGTCTACCCCTTCCAACACTTCCATTCACACTCGCATTATACACTTTTTTCGTCAATCGTTCTTCATTCATTCTCTCAACATGGCCAAACCATCTCAGCATACCTTTCTCAATTTTTGTCACTACATCTTCTTTTAGACCACAACGTTTCCTTATCTCACTATTTCTTATCCTGTCACCCAGTTTAACTCCTATCATGCTTCTTAATGCTCTCATCTCAACTGCATTTATTCTGCTTTCATGTTTCTTCTGCCATACCCAACTTTCACTTCCGTACATGAGTGTCGGAACCAACACCCCCGCATGCACAGCCAAACGAGCCTTGTTAGACACCTTCCGACTGTTCATAAAGGAGTGCAAAGCTCCATTCACCATGTTTCCTGCATTCACTCTTCTTTCAATATCACTCTCACACTTTCCATCTCTTGTAAACTTTGAACCCAGATACACAAAATCATTCACCTGTTCAATTTGTTCATCTCCAATCACGATATTGCAGTCTGTCACTGCCTCATCTCTTTCAAACACCATCACTTTCGTCTTCTTTACATTCATCTTCATTCCCTTTCTAGTTAGAGCTCCACTTATCGCAGTTACCATCTCCTGCAACTCCTCGGCCGAAGACGCAAGTAATACTTGGTCATCAGCATAGAGAAAACATTTGACGAGTAACTCATTCATTCTCAGCCCACTTTCACTCTCTTTTAAATCTGTCAAGCAATTGTCCATGAACAGATTGAACAGCCACGGTGACGCTACACATCCCTGTCTAACACCTTTTTCGATATTAAACCATTCAGTGTATGCCCCGTTTATCCTTACACAAGCACTAGAATCCCTATAAAGAGATTGTAATGCTCGTATGAGGATACTGCTCACGCCGTTCACGGACAAAGCTGACCACAATTCATTTCAAACAAAAAACTGATCAAAATCAGTTCCTCCGTTTGGGAGCTACGATGCCACGGACAGACACACAGACAGACAGATAGACCCACAGACGGATAGACAGATACATCAAACTTGTAACACCCCTATTTTTGCATTGGTGGTTAAGAACTTTTTTGTTACCTACAAAGCAAAAAAAAAAATTGTTCGTAATGTTATTACGTATACCTACATATAGACAAAAATAGAAATAAGTAATAACGTATTTCTCTTTTTGTCTTGTATTTCAATTTCTCTCATTAATATTTCGATAAATACAGCATTTTATCAGCTCTGCTTGTTCTTATGCCGACAACTTGACATTTTCTTGAAAACCTATTATTTAACGTGTCAGCGTATTCAATTTTCTTTGCTTTTATCAGCAAAACAAGCTAGGAGCCATTTTCACGTCAAATTATCGTTCGATTCTATTCTATTATTTCTATGCAATAGGGCTCTTAGATTTTCTCGTTGAAAATACGTCGCGATAAACGACGTCTGAGAAAATTATGTTTATAGACCAAAGAAAAATGGAAGACAGAGCTTTGTGCAAAAACCGATGCCAGTTTTTATGTATGTAGAGCACGTGTGATAACTACGCACTAGGTATTTACACAAAAAAACCACACACCGAGACATGTCGCCTCACAAGGTAAGGCATAGTTTCGTTATACGTGTGTGCGTGACACTGTGTAATTACACGGCGAGGTGTAGCTTAGACAGGCCTCGCTGTGTGGTTCGCAGAACTCATCTTCAATTATTATAGAGCTAGCGCACGCAGTCGAAAAAGGAGCTCATCTAGAACTTGAGAACATCCTGTCCTTTTTAAGGACATCGACAGTCAAGGGACTAAAAGCGTAGCAACAGATTTGCTTTGTGGTATCTACCCCTGAGAGTAGTAGAGAGTACAGCCTTCACTCATTAACTGGATGCCTCAATTATTATTATGAAAGTACATAATATTGTGTGTGGTCTATCTATAACAATGATAAAACTTTATATATAGACTGCGGGGTGAAAACAAACTTAATTAGAAAGTTTTACCTCTTTAATGTTGGAAGGATTGGAGGCCCTTATGCCTAACCACATAAACCCTAAATTGAAATCTCAATACGATAGTTTGCACAAGTTTGTGTTGGCCTTACGTGACTGGACTTAATGGGCCATCGAAACTTCGCTCTATGTGTTCTCCTATAGACGCTATTTCATCTATTACACGAAAAATACTGTTTTTACCCGACTACGGCAAAGGAAATAGGATGGGTAATGATATTAGCAGTCTATGTAAGTATGTATGTAACTATGTATGTTTATTTTTATGAATGTGGTATCTATACTAATAATATAATAAAGAGGAAAGGTTTGTTTGTTTGTTTGTTTGCATCGAATAGGCTCCGAAACTTCTGGACCTATTTTGATGAAATTTGGCACAGATATAGAGTAGACTACGGGGAAGGACATAGGCTACTTTTTATCGTGGCAAAATGTACGGTTTCCACGGGATCACCTTTTGCGCGCAAGAAGTCGCGGGCAACATCTAGTATTCAATAGATTCGTAATAATATCCCGGGTTTTAGTCTATGTTTAATTTACGTAGTCGGATTTTTAATATAAAATATAGTTTATAAAATATAATTTATTCCTCTATCCAGTCGATCTAGCACAATAACTCGCCGCAATAAGCGTGAAATGAGAAGCTGCCACTTATTACGCTTTTAGAAGGTATCAACTTATTACTAATTTTGTGTCAACCTCTTCGTCACGCTTAAATTCTTTTGAGCTTTACGAAAATAACTCTCCTAGCCTTATCGCTCAGTATTTCTCTAGAAACTGAAAGACAAAATCATTAAATTATTATTTTACAATTTTACGAATCATTACATTATATTACTTTACAAATTATTGACGCTTAAAACAATAAAAGTCACAAATCGAAATTAATAAGCAAATCGAAGTCCGATTAGAGAATTTGGTTTGCGGCCAAATGATATTTAAGGCTAATCCATGTAAGCGGTGAGCGTGGCCACTCAGTTTTAATGAGCCGCATTGTTCCGCAAATATTACGGTAATCCTTTGTACAATATGAAACTTTATTGTACGAAGTGCTCGCGGATATGTTAGCGTTATCGTCGTATGAATGAATAATTAGCAGTAGTTTTAATGCGTTTGTGTGTGGCTTGGCTTTATCCAAAGTACATTATCGTAATAATGTATCTGTTTTAGATGGTATAATCCTACTTAATCCTACATACTAATATTATAAATGTGAAAGTTTGTGAGAATGGATGTATGGATGGATGGATGTTTGTTACTTTTTCACGCAAAAATTACTAAACGGATTTCGTTGAAATTTGGTATGGTAATAGTTGAAGCTCTGGGTTAAAACATAGGCTACTTCTTATCCCGAAAAAGTACAGTGTTCCCGAGGGATACGCGATTGCAGCCGCGGGCAACAGCTAGTAATATTATTTATGTGAAAGCTTGTGACAATGGATGGAAATATAAACCCACTGTCAAGACTAACGATTTTGTGTTTGTAATCCCGGCATACAATATATAAACCCCTTGTAACCAATACCAAGAAATTGGTAGCAGGAAATAAAATCGAAAATAGTTTAACCTAAAGGTCAGCTCACAACGAGACAACGCGTCGCAGCTCTACATTTGTAACTTTATTTTCTTAAATTATAAAAATGTTATTGCATGAACAGCGCGGTGCATCTCTAAATTGGAACTTTGATAATTAATTAGCGTTAAATTTTTAATCGTTATCTTACAACTACAACGCCGCGTCGTGTCACGTCTTGGTGTAAACTGACGCTAACGTCTAAGGTAAGTCTTAACCACATAAAACCAGCTATTTCTTACGTGATACGCTAACAGTTTCCTCGCAATATATTATCGTGCGACACTCGCGTCCGGCTGTCCGGTTCATCCGGTTTCGTCCGCTCCTGTCCGGCTTCATCCGGTTCTGTCCGGTTGCGCCGAACCGATGTCTTCCGCACTTCATTATCGGGCGACCACTGGCTCGGAACTTACGGGAATTTATTGCGAACTAAGACAATAAACGATCACCGAGCTTTTATAACTAAGAATATCCGTTTCATCACTGTAATAAAGCAGATGAGATTAAGCGAGTGCTTAGATAACACCATAGAAGACTGCAGTGTAGGGTTCCTTTATACGATGGTTGAAAATTAAGAGTTTACAACTCATAAATACTGATTACCTACTCGTAATGTTAAATGGCTAAATAATGCAAAATAGATACATAATATAGTTTTATTTAGATACTAGCTGTAGCTCGCGGCACCGCCTGCTTAAATACAGTATTCCAAAGGGACTTGAACTTTTTCGGGATAAAAAGTAGCCTATGTTTTAATCCACAGCCTAATCTACTACTAAACCAAATTTCATTGAAATCCGTTCAGTAGTTTTTGCGTGAAGTTACTCTTTCACACAAAAACTACTGAACGGATTTCAAACGTCCATCCATACATCCTCACAAACTTTCACATTTATAATATTAGTGGGATGTATATGTAAGAGGCCCTGGAGGCCCAAAGGAGGTTGGGGATTGTAACAACCGGGAACACACTTGTAACTCCAGATATAGCGGGCTACGATGGGCAGCGATTCGTCTCCTTTTTTTTAGTCCATTTCATAAAAATAGACTCACATATTTCTTCAGCGAGCAAAGAAAAATGTTGCGTGAATCGAATGTAATGACAATCATTGCTTAATTTTTACAAAATGTAAAAAAAAAAACACCTAAATAAAGATTAAACACTGTCTTATCATTTAATACCGAACACAAGTAGCCGTCAGACCCCGCAAAAGCCTTCGGAAAAATAACTAGATCGGATAAAGGATTACACTCTCCCATGTCACAAGACGAAGGGTCATGGTAAGCCGACAGGACATCGAGATTATTACAATTATAGTTTTTTTTTTTCATAAGAAACACGTCGGAAAGCGTATAATAATGTTTCTGTGAAAATGTCCCGAAAATGTTATTTATAAAATTTGATATTTCTCGTAACGCGACGCGAAAAGTTTATAATTAATTCTGAGAGAGTTTGTTTTGCAGATCTTAATAAAGACATCTTTAAATGAGTTATTTCTTTTAAAATATCTACATAGCCAGATAATAATATAAATAAATAGTAACTCATTTAAACTTTTTTAAAATAAAATTGACCTGTAGGTCGCTACTCGGTATACTAAAGCTGACGCGTATAACACAAGTATACAATATGTATGTTACGTTGTGTATTATCTGTGAATAAGCATTATCGTGACACCGCGCACACTTCTCCCACTAGTTTATGAGAGTAAAGGAAGAAATAGTGCTCTTGTGTATTGCGCATACACTTGGGCATTATAAAATTACTCCTGCGTAGCTTGTCTGGTTTCAATAAAAACGGTAGGCCACCGTCAGGGAAAAAGTGTGGGAAGCTATATTATTATTATAACGTTTAAAATATTACGTTAAAATGTTGTTTTCTTTATACAGTAAAATAGTTAATACTGTTGAAAATTTTAATGTTATTTAAAAAAATCTTACAATAGTTTCAAAAGCACACAAGTGCCCTAACCAAAGAAAAGTACTAAGCTTTTAAAATGCTGTTTTATTAAACTATCTAACGCTTAAATTTTATTTCATAGTTAACTTTGAGCGTGGGAAAATCTTAAGTAAGATGTTTCAGTGAAAATGTTAGAAGAGAAGCTTTAATTATATTAACTAGATATTGCAGCTGTAGAATTTTTCTTATTATAAAGACTTAGGTAAGCAATTTTATTTAAGTTAATTTGTTATTTTTGGTGCGAGCAACACTAGTAAATTTATTTTAGGTACACCTAGAGTTAACTATCTCTATTGTATAATTTTTACGTACATAGTAGAGAGAGTAGAAAATATAATTAATACTCATGTACAGAGAAACATCTTTCATAGAACGATCCAAAGTTGTAAATTTTGCGTACCCCTGGTCCACAATTTTTCCACAAAATCGTAGACAAACCGCGTTTGACAAATAAATTCTATTAATTTAGACATATGAGACACTAGGTACACTCTATAGCGTATATTGCAATCAATTCGAAAGCTAACTATGTAGCTGTTTATATGTTCGTCTTTAAATCTGTAGTATAATTTGACATAGATCGAAATTCTATTAATTTAGACATATGAGACACTAGGTATACTCTATAGACGGCAAATAATATTATCTCAATCGTATCTTTTTAGGGTTCCGTACCTCGAAAGGAAAAAAAAACGGAACCCTTATAGGATCACTTTGTTGTCCGCCCGTCTGTCTATCAAAACCCTTTTTCTCAGGAACGCGTGGAGGTATCAAGCTGGAATTTATATCAAATACTCAGGTCTATTGTCCCTTGGAGCTGTGAAAAAATCAAATTTTTTTGCTGTTCGCGCGTGAGTCCGACTCGTACTAGGCCGGTTTTTTTTTCATCTCGCAGGGGAAAGGATATTACGCCTCCCCCGAGAACCGGTACTCCCACTAAAACCACAATGAGGGGAGTGTCCCGGATCGGTCTAACACAGGACACCCACGACCGGCCAGTTTACCTTATGAGGGACCGGACTTCTGAAATGGGTAACTCCAGCAAAACAATCTCAAACGTACCTTCTTTACTAATGTTGTCCCCATAACGTCAGCAAAACGGCGATACCAGTCAGTGGCGAAGCGTGAGTTCAGAGGAATGGTAAGCTCGAAGCCACCCGAGTTGTAACCATTAATTGATATTTTAAGATATAGATCCTAATCCGACGGATTTCGATAAAATTTGGTATTATAGTAGTTAAGACTCCGAATTAAAACATAGGTTAGTTTTTTTACAAAAAAAGTACAGTATTTCCATGGGATACTGTATTTATGTGGGCTGAGCCGCGGCCAAAAGCTAATAAGTAGTATTAATTAGGGAAGCCGATAATTTGTTCAGTTGTATCTAGACGCCTCGCTACTGTAAACCACTATAAAATAAACAGTTTATATACAATTTGTGCAATTGAATTTGTATCATTGCTTTGTATTCGGGTTTAAAATTTTACAGCCAGACATTTAGCCCGAACTTCGTAAGCGAAATAGGAATTTTTGTACCGCGTAATTGTTTTTAAACCGTCGTCGGATAGAGTTTTGCTTACGTGCTCGCAACATAAACGTTTGCATACAATGTCGTTAAACTGTTGCAAATTTTACATCCCATTTGTGTACAATAAAACCACGTCGTTGTCATTTGGTTTGGTTAAGTATTTTTTAACGATTTCACCATGAAAGACCTCAAAATTCGGTACGGGGTTTGAAAAAACAGCTCTTGAAGATCCCCTGGTGCTGCGGGTGTTTTTTATAAGTACTGTTAAATAATAAGAACAATGTGATGCATCTGATTAAATAATATTTATTACTAGAAGTTCGCCCGCGTAAATCCCATGGGAACACTGTACCTTTTTGGGATTAAAAATATGTAGGTATATTTCCTTCCTCGTAGTTTCCTCTGATAAATTTCATCAAAATCAGTCCTGTAGTTTCTATGGAGTCTAAAATATAAATTAACAAATCTTTCTTCTTTATAATATTATTTGTGTAGATATTTCCCGGATGTATCTCCAAAAAACTTTACAAAAAAATTTCGCACACATTTCAAAATACCTGCCGTCATGTTATCGGAAATAAACGTTCTTGGTGATTCCGTTCCAATTTATGCTTGCAATGATCAGTAAACCTCATGCCACGTACTATCGAACAAGTTGTCGTTCGACCAGGCATAACATAAAAATATCACCGTTGAATCGTGCAAAACTCAAACTCAAACTCAACATTTTTTTATTTCCATGTAGGTTATAATATAACGCTTATAGAATTGTCCTACATGATGCCTACCACCGGTTTAGAAACTAGCCCGGCGAGAAGAACCGGCATAAGAAACTCGCACGGGGCCACCTTTTAGCAAAAAGATGGGAAAATTGTTCTTTTCAAAAAATATTTTTACAATGTTGTAACTTAATCTATATAACATTAGTCATAAGTACACAGAACATACTTAAGTACATAAAAGCAGCCTCGCATGGGGCCATCTTATTCCCAAGGTGTGCAATCGTTAATGAATTTATCACTGACTTTATAATAAGCTTTAGCACAAAAACGTTCTTTAACAGCTTTTTTAAATTTATTAATGGAAAGATTTTGAACGTTTTCTGGGATTCTATTGTAAATGCGTATACATTGACCTTTAAAAGATTTACGGTGCGCACGCACACATACGTGTAAATAAGTTCATCCGCCTCTGCAGTCGTTGCTGACATTTCTTATGCGTAAAAAATTTTTAGGCATCCTAGTGCAAAGTAAAATATTCAGAAACTGGTCGAGCATAAACTATGTCTTCATAATATCAAATTTCAAAAGAAAACAGTAAGTTTTCATAGCATTAATAAGTCACACAGAAATCGCTTTATCATGTTTGTTTAATTTTAATTAAATTACTAGAGGATTAGGGCTAGTGGTATTTATTACCTTTGGCCTAAATAAACGGCTGATATTCAATATTGAGTAATTAATAAAACCGAAGGTACCGTCGGACCTAATGAATTTATTATAACCGTCCATAGTAATCTCTAAGGAATATAATATAGGTATTAGGTATTCATTCTATAATTATTGTTTTCAAGTTCAGCATGTAATACTGTTAACAAGTTCAGGGATTCAAATTAAAATTCATTTTTTTCATAAAAAAATAGTACAATCAAAGATTTACAATCTCTCAAAATAGCATACACAAGAATCGACAAGCCGATCAAAAATATAATGAGACGGCTGTGTCTGAACTAGATATATAAAATATTTCGGCTCTTCCACTAAAGACATATATCTAAATAATAACTTAGGTATTAACATAAAGAAATTCAAATCTAAAAAAAAAAAAAAAAACAGAACAATAAATTTAAAAATACACAATTATTTCCTTTTTTAGGAAAAATTTTTTTATAAAAGTAAAATAATTAATTCTATGGCAGTCAGGAAGCTTCCACCACAGAAATAAGCTCTCGGAACGTCGGAGATAGACACATGCCGACTCGATAACAATAGAATGAGGCTTGATTTTGTACAAAATCCTCGTTTATGTTGTTTATCCTCGTATGTGATTGTGATAGGTACATGCGTCCATGGATGGCGGATACTTAAAATCAGTTGATCCCTCAGTTTCTTTGCCCTTTGTAGCATAAAAAATGCTAAAAAATTTGAAATCCTTCAAATCTTTCAAAAATTTGAAATCTTTATCAATCTAGATCTCCGTGAGTATCAAGGGTATTTTCCAATATGTAATTAAATTTTCGATGGGTCTCAAGATTTGGTTTGGGTCCGCCCAAATTGTAATTGAAAAATATAACGAAGAAAGGTCGCATAGATTTCAGTCTTACGGTTCTCACAGACAGCGAATATACTTTAATATTTTATGTTAAAATTGATTTAATTATTACCTATGTTACCTTTTTTTTTTTTTTTTTTTTTTTTTTTTTCCGGGGGGAAAAATGCTTTACGCATACCACCCAGGCGCAGGGGGCACCCAAGTGGTGATGTGGGACTCATGGTATACCCACTAAAAACCCCCCCATCTTCCTCCTCACCGCCCTCTGCAGGCTTAGCATGCGCTTAGAAGAAACAACGAAGAATAGAAAATATGACAGATTGAAGAAACATTAATACCATTCGGAGCAAAATAGGTCTTATTATAAGGTAGCAAGGTCGATGTATCATCGTTATGAGAAATAACGTTTCTTTTCTTCCCGAGCATGAGCGCACAAAATAGCCTGTTTTGACAGCTAAAGTAGAAACGTTTTCTTAATTTAATGTCAAAAAGTCCCACAGTAACGTCAACCACTCCACATCATGGCGGACCCAGACAAAAAGTTTCTTTACGTTGAGTCATATACTTGAATATTTGTTCGTTTTTGACAGAAGATTTCCCGGCAACCATTTTAAAAATATGGCGGTTTAGAAATGTTGACTTCTATTGACGACCTTGTTATCATGGATTAAGAACTATTTTGCAATGAACTGTTTTGGATAGAATATTTCTACTTAAAATGTATTTCTATGGATCGCCATGCTAAGCCTGCTGACGGGGCCACGGGAACGATACACACATCCGCGACCCCGCCGGCGGCAGCCGCCTACAAGCGGCTCCATCATTAAAGCCCGAAGGCCCTCCACGATGGGCGCACCAGATGGTATTAGGTGCGCTTCCTCCTCGGCCTCCACTAGTACTGTAGCAGACTCCCCCTGAGTCTGCTACTAGGAGGCCATGGGTACCAGATAAACTGGTACCCGGTGGCAGATCAGGTCTGTGGTTCTGCCACCGACCACACCTCGGTCGCAGAGGATAGGGCAAGCGGCGCACCGCAATACCGACATGCCTCTTCCTCTGCGGCCCCACCAACGCCGTTTCGACGGAACGGCCCCGCCAGCTCGCAGGGGGTAGGGAGAGTGGCGTACCGTAGTACCATCACGCCTCTCCCCCTGCGATCCCTCCACGGCCGCAGAAGATAGGGAGAACGGCGCACCGTAATACCGGCACTCCTCTTCTTCTGCGGTCCCACCTCCACGCGCGTCCTCTGCGGGCATGTTCAGCCCGCTGGGAGCGCCCTCCTCGGGCCAGCCGGCGGCAAACAGGCCGGCCCCGGTTGCCTCTTAGCTTCACCGTGGGTGACCAGTCCACGGTTACTAAGCCCCACCGCCACGACAAGGCGTGCAACCATCGGGGGGTTACCTATGTTACCTATGTTATACGTACTTAATCTATATATACTAATATTATAAAGAGGAAGAGTTTGTTTATTTGCCTTGAATAGGCTCTGAAACACTGGACCGATTTTAATGAAATTTGGCATTTAAAGTTTTGTGTAGCGATCGGTAGAGTAGCTGTAGTATTGTGTAATGTCAAATGTCGAATACCTCGTAATTATTATATCGAATAAATCTCGTATAGATTTTAAGGCTGTTGACGTATGTACGATGCAGATGTGACGGGTGTGAGAATGAATCAGCACGTTGACCGAACTGAGAATATATCGAAAATAGTTAAGAGAATTGGGCTTAAGATAAACTACACATTAATCCCTACCCCCCCTAGTTCTACTCTCTTTTCGTTTTTAATTTTTTAATAGATCATCGATTCTTTTCAACGTACTACTAAACATTATTGAATAGTGTTTTTTTCACATTATTCTTAAAATTTAGGGAATTAATGGATAATTATATAAATGTAACATTTATAATAAAATATTAAATAATATTTTTTTAATACCGCCGTTTTTATCAAAGTTCGCGTGATCTCAAAAGGTTCAACAATAGAATATTATATACCTATTTAATCTGTCCCAATGGATTGGACGAAGGATCAGTCAATCTGAATTAGATAATGTTGATTTATTATTTCGATAAAAATTAACAACTTTATGTAGCTTTTTGACTTTTTTCAAAAAGGTTAGGCTACAGGGCAAACCCTTAACCCAATAGTATTTGTTTAAAGCTCAAATTGTAGCTATATAAATTTTTCAGAGGAGTTTTTCTCAAATTTTTGATACCATTTTTCGTTTCCAAATTATCGAGCGCCAAAATAAGAATTCGTAAAAAAAAAAAAAAAAATATTTCGGCCATAACTTTTTCGTTTTAGACTTTTTCGAATAATTATTTTTGCATCTTACAGCTGAGCTCTCGTGAGTACACTTCTTTTGAGGTTTTTTGAATATAATATTTTTACAACTCTCCGAGATATAAATAATATTTTTCGTGAAATCGGAGCCTACACTAGCATGTAAATATTACATTTCCATAGTTCTTTAGTCATCAGGAGTTACGTTGCCAGTTTAATCTAACAAAATACGAAGCGTAACACAATGATTTTCTATAAAGCGTTGGTAAGCATCTCAGTTATTATCTTTATTCTTTAGTACCGAAATCAGAAACTAAGAACATAAGGCTAACGTAGAAATTCCAGCAAATGCTAAGCACTTGAACCAATTGGGTCAAGTGGTCTTACGTCGGGTAATTTACTTAAAATGGAGGAGGGACCCCCGTAACCTCCTTATAGTTATTTAGAGTTTCAATTTGCGACGACATGAAATCTCCAGTAGTAAGACTCGTGTTATAAGATTGTTGTGTGTTCAGAAACGTAGTAAATATGCCATAGATTTAAATATTTCGGTTTTCACCCGACAGCTTACGAAGTGATAAAAGTACTTTTTTATATCTTTGGCAGGTTCCACAGTCTTCGTCATAATAAAAGTGGCACTAAGAAAACTGGTATATTTAGTGGTATACTAAGAAAATAGGTCAAATTTTTGTCGAAGCATAGATTGTAAATATTCCCTACATTATTTTTTTCGGAAGCAGTGATATTAGTTATAATATTATAATCTACTAGTTTTCGCCCGCGGCTTCGCCTGCGTAAATACATTATCCCTCGGGAACACTCTTTTTTGGCGATAAAAAATATCCTATGTTCTTTCCCGGGACCCAAAGTGTCTATACCAAATTTCATAAAAATCTGTCAAGCGGTTAAAGCATGAAGAGGTAACAGACAGACAGACAGACTTAGAGATAGACACACTTTCCCATTCATAATATTTTAATCTCTGGACGCTTCACACCATGTCAATCTGGCTGCGTGCTAAGTATCCGAAGATCCAATTGTGTTAGAGGAATAATACATAATTATATTTATATAAGTACACATATTTAATACAAATTCATGACCCAGGAACATAGAAAACTTTTAGTTCCTACGGCGCGGCGGGACTCGAATCCGCGACACCCGGCGAGCCCCAACGCGCTAACCACTAATATTTAATTTACTACAATGTAATAAGATTATTACGTTCAAATATTTATTTAATTACTTAAGAAAAGCTCAAGTAACAGTACAAATAAATACAGTATTATGTGTGTTATACGATATCAGATTTGAGGGATTTAGAAAATCCGTCCAAATCCATTTTCGTGTACTTCTATTAATCCCCTTTTCAATGACAAAAAACATGTAGGTACAGTCATGAGCATTCACGCTTAAAAATAATCGCGACATATTTTGTAGGAAACTTGGGAACTTTATTTTATGCTTTACGATAAAGCTGAACGATTTCCTTTATTGAATAAGACTGCTAAACGATCAGAAAGTTATCCTGATTATAAAGCTCCTGCCATATACGAATAATCGCAATTATAAAGTGTAGATATGTTGCCGATTTTACCCTAGCAAAACACTGTGATAGTGCAACATCGTGAATTCGATTTTACTCTCATAGATTTTCATACCCCGGACTTATATGAAAATTGTTTCATAAGGAGTTAACTCCTTAAGAAATTTTAAGTCACGGTTTTTTCGGGGACGATTAAAAAACAACTGCAACCTTACACTTTGTAAGGTTGCAGTTGTTTTTTAATGAAACATGTTGTATAAAAATAGTTTGTTAAGGAGTTAACTCACACAGATATTCATTTCATTAAGTCATAGTATTTCTCCGAATGTTCATGCCAGATAGGTAGTGGCTTTTCCCAGGTTATTAATATGGTTATTAATACCAATAACTAATTCCTAAAGAACAAATCGTGCGAAACCGACAGCATGCCACACCAAACAAGATTTTGTAAAAAACAATAGGCAAGCGGACTGATTTTTTTTATTGCATATATGAATAGTAGGTACTCTTAATTATGAGAAGAAACCGTATTTCAAAAGTCAATATTTTCAAAGGTACAGCGATTTGTATACAAAATTGCGCAAGTCTCGTAAAACGCTCCATACTAAAGTCGGCCTACAAGTGACGTCACTCTTGGGTTAAAGTGTATGAAGTATACGGCCGCAGGAACATAATATTTGTAAATATCTCAGACATTTGTGCGTTTAAGTTCATACTTACCATAATTAATGTTTTTATATGATGTAAGTAAACTATTATGTAGGTTTTGTTTACCAATTTTTCATAAAAAAAATTTTGTTGATACTTTTTAAATGTATTTAATTAGTAAACTGCATATAAAATAATATATTTTTTACATTTACCATGTAGTAATGCCTCAGTATTTCTGAATATATTAATGAAACTAAATATTTCAGATGTAGTCCGATCTATTACGTAAATTGTCCCCTGGTTCGTTCGCAATACAGGAATACATTTTCATCGGTACAATAAATTTTACCACGTCATTGGTATCGATAATAGAGTATATTTCACAAATATATTTTTTTTTTCATTTCAATTAATTTATCCTATAACCAATCTAATACCGCATGGGCGCACTAACTACAAGGCGTCAACGGGTGCGGTATGAGGTAGGGGGCGGCGGGGTGGGGTAAGCGATCGGCCGGGCGGCGCACGAGTTAGCAACAAAGCCAAAGAATATAATATATTACTAACGTAAAGAACCGTCACTCCACCGATTTACACGACTCGCCGCTCGCAGCTGTGTATGCGTGTCTGGGCGAATGCGGGGGCGGGTGGGGTGTAACTTTTTCCCAGCCTGGACTATGGCTCACGGGGCTGGCAGCTTCGCCGACGCGACAGTGTAATTTCATAAGAAAGACTTGTCTGATGCGACTTTTATAAAAATATATTTTTTGTTTTTTGTTTTACTAGTGATGTAGTCATGCAATAATTTGATTTTATCGATATTTTTAACGAAATATGCTTGGGTTGGGTAAAGTTTGTAGGAGGTTAACCTTGAACGTATATCAAGTTTTTATTAAAACCCGTTCAATAGTTATTCCGTTAAAGAAAAACAAACGTGGGGTGTGCCATTTGCCCGTTTAAGATTCATCCGTCCGTCCATTCATCCATCCATACATCCTCACAAACTTTCATATTTATAATAGTAGTAAAATATTAGTAAGGATTTCCGCATAATATTTTAGATTGAAATATTACATGTAGTACTTAATCGCATCTAAATCTGTCGATACCTATCGATATTGTGCTACGATCTTAGTTGTGTTACAACACTTATTGAGTGGTAATAAAAATTTAAAATTGCATTGATATAATTCAAATAGTCTTTATACTACTTAAGACTTAAGTACAAATTAAACCCAATTGCTAAGGACGCAAGGTATATTTTTCCGATTTATGGGCCAATAGCTGAGTACATTTTTGATTAAAAAAATGTGGCAACTAGACGTTTGCATTTGGAGACTATTTTGAATTTTCGTTGTAAATATCAGTATCGTTCAAAAGTTCCAATCGCACGCACAGTGTACCTAAAATATTAGAAATTTCCTGATCGGCATTAAAATGAGTGGGCTTAATTGTGGTTGTATATATGGTCGCCGTAATAACCAAGAAAAAAATTATGACAAAAGCTTCTTTCGCTTGCCTAATAATCCAGAAAGGTAAGTACTGACCTACCTCGATAATTATTACTTATTTTTTCTAACCTAACCCTTGCTTTTGTCACACACAGTAGTTACAATAAATAACTGAGACGTGGATTAAAGTAGGTAGGTATGATTTCCCTTTTCATATTAAGTATCTAGCTGTTGTCCGCGGCTTCGCCCGCCTAAAAAGTATTATATTTAAGCGGGCGTAAAAAATATTTTAAATTAATTCGATGTCAACCCTAGGCTTAAGTCAACATAACTGACATTTGTCGGTGCTCGAACTGTCATTTGTTGAGAGTGTCGCCCCTGTGACAAAGCATCGATAGATGTGTAATGCATCCACATTTTTATTAGTTTAGCGGATAAGTTCGGGGATTGATAATTTTGTTTTTTTTGTTCCAAACGGGTAGTAACAAAAATCGCTAGTATTTTTTATTTTTGACAACTATTACGTATGTTGATTTATTGTACTGGTGAAAAAATAATCCTGTATATTATATGCCAGACATTTTCCGCTTCCTACGCGCAAAAAGAAAACCCACGGGAACAGTATATTTTGCTGGGATAAAAAGTTGCAGATTGTGTTAATCCAAAGCTACTAACTGCGAACTACTATCACACCAAATTTTATCAAAATTCGTCCAGTAGTTATTGCGTGAAAGAGTATCAAACTAGCTTTTAACCGCGTCTCTACCCGCGTATCCATCCATCCATCCATCCTCACAAACTTTCACATTTATAATAATAGTAGTAGGAAGTTATTACACCATACAAAGAATATATTCCGTGTATCCGGATTAACACATAACTACTTTTTATCCCGATATTAAGTACATTACATATTTACGTAGGAAATATTCCCATTCATAACAGACTCCGTGGTCTAGTGGTTAGAGCATTGGCTCTCGACTTGGTCGTGGGTTCGATCCCCGCATTGGAACACCAAAAAATATTGTTTCCAAGTTTGATTAGGATAATGCAGGCAATCCTGATTCTCTGACAAGAAAAATGATCCATGCGTCGGATGGGCATGTAAAAAGTCGGACCTGCGCCTGATCGCTCGTCAGTCGTGTCGGTTATCCGTCCCACTGGATTATGAGAGTAAAGGAAGAGAGAGTGCTCTTGTGTACTGCACACACACTTGGGCACTATAAAATTACTCCTGCGGTAACTGGCCTGGTTTCAATGAAACCGGCCACCGTCATCAGTGTGGGGAGTTATTATTATTCCCATTCAAAAGCTACAGTTGTAGATAAAATCATAACGTAATTCTACAACGCACAGTTATTTCACGACGTCCATCGGATTCACTTACTGCAGTATAAATCAGTTGGCTGTATTAAATTAAAATGCAGTATCTGCTTTATTTTATTTACTGTAAAAATATTCGCATACAAAATTTATTATGAGTGCTCTGCGTCGGAATGCTGTGGACATGGCGAGTAATGTTCAGGTATATTTTGATTATCACAATTAATAATTCTAGAGGAGTATATGAAAAAAAAAAAAAAAAAAAAAACTGTAAATCATCCTTTTTGGATGATTTATACAGTATTCTAAACCGGGCGAAGTAACCATTCTTGAAATACTGTAGTGCCTGGGACAGTTGATTTTTAAATGTCGTATGGTTGCCCAAGCATTTACGGCATTTTCACAACATAATCAGTCTAGTCCAGAGGAATGACTGGTCAATATGTCTGGGGCCAACTATGTACGGGTTTCCTCACGATATTTTTCTTCACCGTTAGAGCGTCCGTATAATGAACTTGAGATCTGAAAAAGTCTAATTGGTATACGTCACGATCTGGGATTCGAACCTGCACCCTCTCGAGTGTGAATCAAACGGTCTACCAACTAGGATACGGAGCTCACTAGAGAGGAGTATATACAGTGCACTAAATTAATAATGTCTCTTGACGATCATTGTTTATCTATTGAAAAACGGATGTATGAAAAAATATGATTGCCCCATAGACATTAAAAATGTGGTGGTACTGAAATTAAATAAATATTGAATAAAATTTAGCTTGTTTCGTAGCAACGAGTACCTTTAGATACAAAAGTAGGTATGTGGGTATAGTACGACCACGATCCCAATTACTTTCGGGAATTGTCGTTTTTATACATCGTCACTTCCATAGAAAAATGGAAATTGCCGAGTGTCATTAGCAATTTTGTTTTACTGTACATGTGTTACATTCTTATTACCACTTTTGAATTTATTTGATTTTATACTTCGCTAAATCTATAGCAGACACGAATAATTCTATGTATAGATTTTTTGTTTATCTATCCCGGGATTTTTTTTTTTCATTTCATTGATAAAATATTTTAAATATTCATTTCATGCATTCAACGGAAATTGCCGAGGGCCATTAGCAATTTGGTTTTACTGTACATGTGGTTACATTCTTAATCCAACTTTCACAATTCTTATAGCTATTTGTGTAGATTTTTTTGTTTATTTATCCCGACAATTGTTTTCGTATTTCGTATACATTGATAAAATATTTATATTCATGTAGGTAATAGGAATGCGTTCCCAGTTCCTAATCTATTCCCTGGTGCTCCATCACTCATCCGTTCCCGCGCTTCCTCTGGGCCAGTCATTTCCCACTTGTTCCCAAATGAAATTGTAAAGGTCGACTTGGACTGATTATTGTTGACGACCCCTGTGGCTCAGTGGTCAGCGCGTTGGCGCTATAGCTTCGCGGATTTGAATCCTGCCAAGTTCAACAAAAAATTTTCTGTGTTCCTTGTTCCACAAATTCAATACACATCTATAAGGATGTGTATTATAGGAGACTGAACATGGGCCAAAATGTAAAAATGTAATGGCGTGAGCTGATATGGTTTTAAAAAATCGCCATTTTTTGTCCTCAAATATAAAAAATCAGCGCAATTCTCAATCTGGAAGCCGAGAAAAATAAGAAAGATGTTTAGGTTTTGTGATATTGTCAAGTTATTAAATCGTTTTCAGTATTATAGTCTATGATGAGGTACAGTAAATACTATTTTTGCCTATGTCATTTATAATTAATTCCCACGGCCCCCTTAAATACAGTAACCCAAAGCAACACTGTAGTTTTTCGGGATAAAATGTTGCGTATATTTTGATCTAGAGCCTAAACTACTACCATACCGATTTTCATCGAAATCCGTTTACTAGTTTTTGTGTGAAAGAGCAACAAACATCCATCCATCCTTCCATACATCCATCCATCCTCACAAACTTTCACATTCATAATATTCGTAGGACATTAAACTTTATCACTTTCAGAAAATAACTGGACCAATTAAGCCTATAATAAATCCTCTTAAATATGAAGGTGTAGTAAAAGCTTCACACGGGTTGCTCCCTTGGGAAATACGATATAGGTGTAAGAGGTAAGTGCTTGCTCAGCCTTGAGTATGATATACGCTTATAATAATGTTGCTATTATAGTGTAATATTGCCGCTTAAGCGCCATGTTTATATTAGGAATAGTCAACAAAAAAGTTTTTCAAGTTTAGGGGTTTTGTAGGTTGTAAGTAGGTAGAACATCAAACAAGCTTTTCTTCGTGTCTTTCGGTACGTATTTCTATATTTAACTTCTTATTATAGCACTAGCTTTGTTTTCGTAGAACTAGCGGAAAAGGAACCCTATTTTTTAAACGGAACCCTAAGATAAAAGTAGCCTAAGTTACTCCTTATAAAATAAGCTATGTGCCAGTGAACACCCGATTCAGAGATTAACCGGAACAAATAGACGGACAGAAATACGGATGGACGGACGGAGAAACGGACGGATAGACGGACCGACAGACAAACAATCGGCCAGACGGATAGGCAGACGGATAGACAGAAAAAAATATTTTTTTCAGTGTTTGTATCGTATGCATTTGTTGTCTATTTGAAATTAAAAACAGACTCTTCCAATTTTTTATTTGTATAGATAATAATATTGTAATTAAAGGTAATCATTCTTCAGAGATACCCAATAATTACGAGTACGTAAATTATTCGGTATAATTATGATTTTCTTAACCATCATAATATTATTATTTAAACATAGCCAAAATGGCCGGTATTGTAATGAGAAAAACATCTTAAACACAATTATACTACTAGGTACAACTCTAAAAATAACTTACCTAAGTTATGAAACATGAAAATCGTAATAATTTATCTAATAAAAGCTCGTATGAGCAACATCGAGGCGAAGCCCGCGTTCTCGAAGTGAAGCGAAGTTGCAGAGCAAAGTCCCAAAGCGGGGCGAAATCGTTAATTAACTGCGGCCACAAGAAACGAGTTAATTCCTGAAGTTGCAGCTGCGTTTGAAGTCGGGGAGGTGGGGCTAAACCCACATTTGCATTACATATTACGTGGAAGTTCATTGCTTACAGTCATATTTTGTAGGAGGAAATTTATGACATTCTAATTTTTACCCGACAGTGCAATGCTAAGAAGGGTAATGTATTTATCAGCCTATGTATGTATGTATGTTATATGTATGTATGTTTGTACCTTTGTGGCACTATTTAGACCAAACGCGTTTTGATAAATTATACGTCGTTTGATTTGTTATAACGGCTCAAATGTCAAGGAAAACATAACAATTTGGAAAAATCAAAATAACCTAATTTTGGACGCCATAATGTGCAAAATAAAAAAAAGTAAAATCGACGAACCATATCAAGAGGGATATCGTTGAATAGGTATTTAAAAATCATTTTTAAGTTTCTCATCTCGTTTATTAGAATATTTTCTTTTTGAATGTATCACCCACGAAACTGTTTCAATGGTAGGTACTTAATTCAATAATATTCGATAACAAGTCTCGATTACTGGACGTCTTGTTTTTTTTTTTTTTAGTTTATACGTAGCCATGTTTTTTTATTTAATTAATTAGAGGCGTTTCTAGACACGAGCAGATTCAGGTTTGGCAGGACGCTCTATGGTCAAGGTTCAAACATCGTTAGAAAATAACCTGCTTGCATAATAGCTTACTGACAGTGTTCTGCTGTGCTAAACCACTTTAGGCTAGCAGGAAAGCTATTAACCTAACCTAACCTATCTAACCTAACCTAATCCTTCTCACATTGAAGAGGGAACTTAACCTTAATCCCTTTAGTGTAGACCTGTCAGTGACAATAAGTTTGAATGTATTTATTGATTTGCTATCTAATATGATTTATTTGGGGGCATCACAGACGGCGAATATACTATAATGTTACCTTTAGATGCCTGGATATTTTCCATATTACAGTACATTATATTATGAAAATATATTGTATCTTACCATCTGTGATAGTTCATCTATCTATGTATAAAACGCAAAGCTGATTGACCGATGTATAAACTCGCAAGCCAAACCTTAATTAAGGCTCGAAATTATTTGAAATTTTGCATACTTATTTCTTCTTGTACTAGTTAGTGTTTCCCGCGGCTCCGCCGGCGTAAATAAATTACCGAGTATCCCGCAGGAATACTGTACTTTTCTTAGAAAAAAAGTAGGCTATGTTTTAATCCTAGACTACTGTTTAAAGCCTAAACTACTACTTTACCAAATTTCATCAAAATGTATTCACTAGTTTTGCATGAAAGAGTAACAAACATCCATCCATCCATCCTCACACACTTTCACATTTATAATATTATTATAGTAGGATGACGTAGTCAATCACTAAGGAAGGATTTTTCAAAATACAACCCCCAATGGCGTAAAATAGGTGATAAAAGTTTGCATGAATCTTTTTATTCCTTGGACATATTTGAATGATATTTCGTATTCATAAATTGAGTACGGAAAAAATACTTATATTAATATAGTAATTTTACGTAAATTAGCGTTTTCTAAAATTCAGCCCCTAGGTAGGTAGAATAGGGTATTAAAGTTAAAAAACTTAATTTCACGCGGGCGAAGCCGCGGGCAATTAATTCTAGTATGTATAAAATGCAAAGCTGAGTGACTGATGTATCAAAACCAAATCCTTAAGGCCAGAAATTTGAAATTTTGCACACGTATTTCTCATATGATGATGGCATCAACTAACGGAGGATTTTTTAAAATTTAATCCCCTAAGGGGATTAGGGGATAGTAGAATATGAGATGAAAGTTTAAAACCTAATTTCAATCAGGCGAAACCGTGGGAAAATGCTAGTACAAAATATATCTTAACATAAAATATTAGTACCTGGGTAATCGAGCTTTACTCTATAAGATTTAAAAAAAAAAAGAATCACAAAAATATTTGATCGCAGTTCGAACCCACCACAATCATACAATCTTCCAATCGGACTAACATAATTATTAAAATCGAAATATATTGTTTCACGTTGAAAGAAAAAACACACATAACATAATGCGCAGTTTTCCACGGAAATTACCTAGCTAGATCGATATTTCTCCACCAAAACTCCCTGCATAGTAAATTTCATGGAAATACTTGCAGCCGTTTTGAAGATACCAATTATACAAGATTGTCTCGTTTAAAGAATATTATCTTCGCCGACTGTGATGCCCCTTAGACAGTTAAAAAGCCTCTTTACTGAACTCTTACAACTGCTAATATCTTACTATTCAAACGTTTCTATTTCAGACGTAAAGAATATTTCTCAAACAAAAGCTATAAAAATCCTTTCGCCACTTAATAAACTCTCTTGGGAAGATATAAGTGGTTCTGTTCTTGGCCTACATCCAATATGGCGAATGCTTACTGAACTACTTTGTCTTAAACAAACTTCCGGCGTAGCGAAATTTAATAAGCTCCACTGTGAAATAATTAATATTTTGATGGAAATTTTCGTTTTGTCAAGACACCAACACGACTGGAGAGTCAAATTGCCTTTGAATTGCAAAGTGGTCATTATACTATTGACCTTGGCACAATTTGCGATACAAAGAGCTTATTGACATGAAACATTTGAATTCTAATACGACAGACTCAACCGTCTGATAGAAATAATGCTGCTTTTTCGTCACGCGGTTAAATAACGTGTCGCCACGTCGTTGTATGTGTACCAGTCTAAAAGACGTTTTCTACATAGCACCTAAAGTTTATGTGTTAAACTTAAACTTAAAGTTTATGTAAAGTTTAAGTGGATGAATTAAATAATGAATTCTTAAAAACCTATTAGTTAAAAGATGTTAAACCTGGCAAGTCCAGTGATTGATATTCCTCAGATGTACCCAGTCTCTTCTTTTTTCATTTTAAATATATAGTGTGGAAATGAGAATTTTCGGGCAAATAAATTTGAGTGGTTGTGAAAAATGGTCCCCTTTTTGTTTGACACATTGTTCATGTAGTATGCAAATGTCGCGATGAAGCGACCGACGTCGTGCGAAAATTCTGCTCGTGTGAGTCTAGGGTTGTCAGCTATGAGCTTTTCCTCACTAGATTTGCGCTCCGAATTCCAGCTGTATTTATAAGTTCCTTATATAGCTTGCGGATTTGTAATCGTCTGAGAGCTGCCGGCTGTACGAGTTTCCGCTTGCAGTTACTAGATTTATGCTTATCTGTATAGTGCTCAGTGTCAACCGAGTTTTCGATCTTGTGAATGAGGATTATCAGATACGTGGGCTGTTGAGTTGCTGGATTATCTATTTCTTCAGCTACGAGATTTGAAATATAAATATAGGCCATATAATTTACACAGTCGAGTTAAAGCTTATAGAAAAATTATAGAAAATTATTGTTATCTGTGGCACATGCTATCACATAGAGCCAAATAAGTTTTAATAAATTCGTAAAAGTGGTAAAAATAGGGAAGATTTTATATTTCTACACCTAAAACTTTGTATAAGACAGCGAAAGTTAACATCAATTAGTACATTGAATTAAAATTGCTGTGAGTAATTTCAAACTTTTGAATTCTATTTCATCAGAGTGCTTTGTGTCATTTAACAGTATTAAACTGTTTAATCCTCGGTATAAAATTAAATCTTGTACTAGCATAAAGCATAAAATGTCTCGTAACTTTTGCAATCTAACAAAGGAAGTGATATTTCACAGTTCTTTGGCACTGTGGTTATGATTCCAGTAATAATATAAGAGCATGTTTTTTACTCGCAGCAGTGACTTATGCAGTTTTAGTCTGAGTTCTGCGAAACGGAAGTTGTGCGAAACGGACGATGTGCAGGACATCTGCGCGCATTAATAAAAGCTTGACGGGCTTCGGAAAGATATGGAGTTGCAAACGACATTGTATTTTTTTTTCTATACTTTAGAGTTTATAACAAAATAGTACATGCATTTTTGTAACAAAATCATTGAAAATATTATTTTACTATTTTAGTTATTATAATAACCAAGTATACAGGGTTATTTTTTCACCAGTACAATAAATCAACATACGTAATAGTTCTCAAAAATAAAAAATACTAGCGATTTTTGCTACTACCCCTTTGGAACAAAAAAACAAAATTATCAATCCCCGAACTTATCCGCTAAACTAATACAAAATGTGGATGCATTACGCATCTATCGATGTTTTGTTGCCAACTCGTGCGCCGCCCGGCCGATCGCTTACCCCACCTCGCCGCCCCCTACCTCGCCGCCCCCTACCTCATACCGCACCCGTTGACGCCTTGTAGTTAATACACCCATGCGGTATTAGATTGGTTATAGGATAAAATAATTGAAATGAAAAAATATTTTTTTTTTATTTGAGAAATGTACTCTATTATCGATACCAATGACGTGGTAAAATTTATTGTACCGATGAAAAAGTATTCCTGTATATACCATAATATATTCCATCTACTTAAAAACTAAATTGTGATTTTCTTAATTTTGAAGAATTCTTCAAATGGAAACAAAAAAGTCTAAATGTTTGGAAGCACAACATATATTATAATATAATTATGGTCATATGTTTTGACCAATATTGACCAATAATAATTTATAGTTTATCTTTTAAGGCTAAGATTTAGAAAATCAACATATATTAATGTCATAATATATTATAGGTTTTTTAATCACCCAATTTGGTCAGTTGAAATTGTTTATTAGACTGCGACGTTAGTATGACCATTACGTTGTCGTAAAGCTACAACTATAATATAACGTCGTGTAGTTTAGTCTTGCCGACGTTGCTATGACCTGTTTATTATGACATATTAGTCGCATTACTAAAAAGTTAAATTAAAGACGTCTAATGAACCGATTAGTCACCTCATTACTATTATAAAACAGCAATACAACTGGAAGTCGTTCAAGCCTTGACTTATATGACGTTTTTGTTTGTTGGGAGGTATTTGTATTTCTGAAGGATCTGAATAACTTCGTTATTTTCGAAAAACAGACATGCATCTGCCCTAATTATTGAACATTAATTAAGATTTCAATATTAATTATATAAAAAAAAAAACATAAATAAATTAGTAGACAATATCGACTCCATGCATTTGCTGCTCGGCAGCTACCGCACCATTTGCGTTTTTATTACATGCATTACACTGCACATTTTCGCTTGATTTGAATCTTTTTGAAGTCTAAGCACTAAGGCCGGCTATATGGAAAGATTTCAAATGATTTGTAGGTTAAAGTTAAAATGGGTAATAATAATTTGATGCTACCAAATAAAATTACTTTTAGGATTTTGTCTGCCAAGAATACTAAATCGCTTGTTTAGGGTCCTCCAAGGATAGAATGAATGTTCAATAAAAGGTGGCCTAAAAAGGAATACATAACTGAATATTTAAAAAATTGTCAGAATAAAGTAATCATAATATTTTATGTTATAATAAGATTAGGTACTATATAAGAAAACAAATGTTTGTGTAAAGAAAAATATTAAAAACTATCAATATTTTCCAAGCGTTTACATTTTTTTGACACCTTAGTCAAGGTAAATTAGGAATTTTAAATATCAACATTAAAACTACATTTTCAAAATAAAATAACATGACGGCTGAATAAGTAGGTACGAACAATACGCACAATACATTAAAATTATTATTCATCATAATATATAGAATATTTTTAGGGATTTCAGCAATGTTTTAAATATTATGTTGATTTGAAAAGACAAGTCCCTTTAACAGATACTAATAATCTCATCAAAATATAAAAATAAAGGATTCTCTATGGCCCAGTGGAGGAGCGGGTTGATGCTCAAGCTGGTGTCGCGGAATCTAATTCCGCTGAAGAAACAAAATGTTTTTCTGTGTTCCTAGGTCATGGTGTTTAATTTAATGTATAAAATGCTAGATGTTGCCCGCGACTTAAAAAATAAAAAGTAACCTATGTCCTTCTCCGTGGTCTACTCTACGTGTGTGCCAAATTTGATCAAAATCGGTCCAATAGTTTCGGAGCCTATTCAATGCAAACAAACAAACTTTTCTTCTTTATTATATTAGTAATAGATTAGTAGGTATATAGATATTTCCCGTTGTCCTAGTAACTTACCTACATAGTAACTATTTAGTAATCTGTGCCATAACACCAGTTCTTTGAGTAGGTACTTAACACTGGGCCAGATTGACGTGGTGTGTAGCGTTCATAGACATTATTATTATTATTATTCATGGAATGGTCATTCTCTTTCGTGACTTCCATGATTTCATACTTCTAAGGCCGGGACTATATTGTCCGGAATCCGTAAGGACAGGGAAAATTCAGAGCAGTGAAAATAGAACTATACACCAATACAATAGAGCTTAAAATCGAAAACATGAGTATCTAGTCAAATTAATGTCAATGTTAAATCTAATAACTCGACACTCATCTGTTTGACTTTCAACTCTATTGTACTAGCACAGAGTAAATTTTCAGCATCCTGAATTTTCTCCGGCGTTCCGGATTACGGAGCGTATAGTCCCAGCCTACTAGGTATAATAAAAATATTTATACAGTAGATAAGCAACACAATGTTTTGTCCTTGTCTTATGCGTTGGAAAAGTCGCTTGACAGACAAGGACAAAACATCGTATTGTTTATCTACTGAATAAATATTTTTATTAGTAAGGGGGTATATGTATAGTATCACAAAAATAAAGTATTAGATACACATTAGATACAAATTAGATACAACATTCGTCTAAATTTCTAATAAAACATGCATCAGTCGTCAGCGCAAATGTAAAAAACGCTCGAACACATCTTTAAATAACCCCATTTAAGATGACTGCGTCTCTTTTACGACGTTTTTCACAACATGAAAGTAATTTTAGATGTCATTAGACCCTTTGATCTCAGATTCATGGATATTGACGACGATTTACGAAAGATACTCTTTAATTATGTGTATTTATACAAAAGTAAATGCTTTCTGATTTCCCTCCATTAACGCATAAAAAAACGTTGAATCGAATGACGTTAAAGATCGAGTTTATTTGAAAAGATAAGAATAGAATATTGGAATTTAATGCTACTTGAGGTGCTTGAAATGTCTATTACACCTGGTAGGTATTTTGGTGATGTAGGGATTGTTCTATTGGAGGCAAGCGAATAGACGAATCGAATGATAGTATGCGAATTTCTGTACCAGAAGTGTGATTTAACTTTTGCAAGTGTTTGAATTTAACCTGTTTGTATGGGCAGTACCCGTACATTTCTGCGAGGGCCGCTATGAGAGAGCCCATACAAATAAAGCCAAACGTAAATGCGATAGTAATAACCTAGTTCAAGATACTATATAGACTGATGGCCGATTTCATTGAAAACTAGACCAGCTACACAGCAGTTATTTTATAGTGCCCAAGTGTGTGCGCAATCTCTTTTTTCTTTACTTTCGTAATCCAGTGGGACAGATGACTGACACGACTGGCGAGATATCAGGCGCAGGGCCAACTTTTTACATGCCCATCCGACGCATGGATCATCTTTCTTGTCAGACGATCAGGTGATTAGCCTGCATTGTCCTAACCAAACTTGGAAAAAACATTTTTTGTTGTTCCAATGCGGGAATCGAACCCAAGACATCCGAGTCGATAGCCAAGCTCTAAACCACTAGACCACGGCGGCTGTTAAAAATATACACAGAATAACACGATTTGTAAGCGATGTTCTGAGGGTCCATTCACACCGAAATGAAACGACACGCACTGCATTTTAAGATAGCTATTCTAAATTGACTCTTATTCATTACACAAAAGAATGATACACGTAAGAATGGTACACATTGTAAGAGGTCGAATGTTAGGTTAAGGGTGCCCGCCCACGTCATACTTTTTGTAGGATCGATAATAATCGGGCAGATTTTTCCTCCGATTCTTATGACCGATTTTGTGACTAACTCAACGCACACGGCCGTCATTTTATCTGTAGCTGTCGAGGGAGTAGTAGAGTGCAGTGGCCGATTGTCGGTGAGCAGTGTGTTTTAACGCATACATTTCTGGACGTTAAATTTTTACCGACAATCGGAACGGTCGGGATGCACCGATTTATTTCTTACCGACTTTTTGTATGACGTGTGCTATTTTAATCAGTATGTTCTATTTTTCTCCTACAAAAAATCAGGCACCGATTATTATCGGATATGGGCGGGCGGGCGTTAGGTTGCCCGCCCACGTCATACTTTTTGTAGGCCGATTTTTCCACCGATTTCTTCGCAGATTTTTCCACCATTAAAATATGATCGATTTTGTGACCGACTTTTTGTATGACGTGTGCGTTGCACTATTGCAATCAGTATGTTCTAATATTCACCTACAAAAAATCAGTCACGGATTATCACTCGTAGCCGCCCTTAACAGCGCTGCATTACGATTGTGCAGTGCATGACTAATGTCAAATGAAATATGTATCGTTTTGTGTAGCGAATAAAGTCACATACCGTCGCGGTGTGAACTGACCCTTGTCAGTAATTTACATTTTTCTATCATAGCAAAAAAATCCGTTGTTTTTAGGGTTCCGTAGCCAAATGGAAAAAAACGAAACTCTTATGGATTCGTCATGTCTGTCTGTCTGTCCGTCCGTATGTCACAGCCACTTTTTTCCGAAACTATAAGAATTATACTATTTAAACTTGGTAAGTAGATGTATTCTGTAAACCGCATTAAGATTTTCACACAAAAATAGAAAAAAAAAATAACAATAAATTTTGGGGGTACCCATACTTAGAACTGAAACTCAAATTTTTTTTTTCATAAAACCAATACGTACCAAATCTATGGATAGGTATTCGAAAATGATATTGAGGTTTCTAATATTATTTTTTTCTAAACTGAATAGTCTGCGCGAGAGACACTTCCAAAGTGGTAAAATGTGAGTAACTGTAACTTTTAAAATAACAGAATGATAAAACTAAAAAAAAATGATGTATTGCAATCTTCCACCGAAAATTTGTTTAAACGAGGTTTAGTAAGTAGTTTTTTTTTAATACATTATAAATCGTAAACCGCAACCTTCAATTTCAATCAACTCAAATATAAAAATTAAAAAACCAAAAAAAAAAAAAACATTTAATTTCATAAACATAAACCATAATGCATAAACCGTGAACCACTATTTTTTATTACAAGTTTATACGGAACCCTCGGTACGCGAGTCCGACTCGCACTTGGCCGGTTTTTTAACTTGTAACTTTTTAATTTATCAACTGCAGTTGCTAAATGATTGAACTGTACTTTTTACATTTTGCGGTCCTATAACTGTTGCCTTTCGGAAAACATAAGAATCTTACTGAGTTAAAACAAATGCATTTTATTACGAGTATAATGAGCGTCAATACCTGTAGGTATTTTATTAGAGCATCGTTTCTCAACCTGTTTTATATTGCGACCCACGAAAGAGCCAAAAAGTTGTGTAAAAAGTCTTGCGATCCCGTCACTATAATACTCGTATTATATGTAGGTACCTACATAGCGCGCTAATTTAATCAGCTATATGTACGTTGTATTAGCCTTCACTGGTTCGAACGTTCGAACGATTATTTCGACGTTCGATACAAAAGATTCGTTCGAAAAACGAATCTTTTGTACCCATATGTAGTTAGTATTTATTATTTTTCAACAGACTGCGACCCCCTTTAAAAACTAACTCGACCCCAAGGGTTGCGACCCACCGGTTGAGAAACGATGTCTTAGGGTATTAAGGGCTGACTTATCGGAACAGTTGTTGGCTGCAGTATCCGTTGCCGCAATACGATTCCTAGAAGACTAAGAATAGAATTCTGAAAGCACACAGCTAATGGGACAACTTCGGTAAGCCACAGCTTCCGAACGTTACTACTTTGTGACTTATACTTACATAACAGATATAATTGAATTTTATAAAAACAGCCGCCGTGCTCTAGTTGTTAGAGCTTGGATCTCGACTCGGAAGTCGAATTTCGATCTCCGCATTGGAATAAATTTCGGTTTCGATTCCCGCATTGGAATAACAAAAATGTTGTTTCTAAGTTTGGTTAGGACAATGCAGGCTGATCACCTGATTGACAAGAAAGATGATCCATGCGTCGGATGGGCATGTAAAAAGTCGGTTCTGTGCCTGATCTCTAGCCAGTCATGTCGGTTGTCCGTTCCACTGGGTTATGAGAGTAAAAGGAAGAGAGAGTGCTCTTGTGTACTGCGCACACTCGGGTGCTGTAAAATTACTCCTGCGTAACTGGCCTGTTTTCAATGAAACCGGCCACCGCCACGGAAATCGGTGTGGGGGAGTTATAATTCAGTTTTTACCCGACTACGACTAAATCAAAAGGAAGGGTAATGATTTTGGCAGCCTTTGGGGCATTTCACGTCAAGCGGACAACCAAAAAAAGGTGAGGTCGTGAATTTTGTTTATATTCTGGTCAGTTATACTTCTAGGTGACGTAGCTGGCATATACATGTGTACACACAATATTTTATTCGTATCATACTTTATTGCTGAGTTATGAGCTTTTAAAAATTTACTAAGAGTGAAGTCCGTTATTTTTGGATGCTTATGCTTTTTTGGATGTATCAATTTATTGGTAACAAAAACTAAAAATTATTGTTACTTGTAGTTAAAAAGTTTAAATTTTAATTTTTTTTGTCGAATTCTAAATTTGAATTTTTTTGCGTATAGTAAACCGGAAGTGAAAATTTCAAATCGATATTTGACTAACTTCTACCATTTGTATGTAACATATATACTTGTTTCATCGTAGCGCCTAAACTACTGATCCAATTTTAATAAATTAGACATCAACGGATTTGAAATATTAGCCCGGATAACAGGCATATAGGTACCTACATACATATAATATGTACCTACTACTTAGTCAGTTTTTTTTTATAGATATCTTGTATTTTAAACGAGACAAGCTTGAATATAATTATAATCAGTTTCTCGAAAACACCTTCAAGGATTACCATGTCTTATTCCTGGGAAACTGCGCATTTTTAAGCTATTTAATATGTTTCTTCTTTCGTCGTGTAACAATATATCAATAATATTAATAATAATAACAATAATAATATTTATGGACGCTTTCACACCACGTCAATCTGGCCCCGTGCTAAGTATCCGAAGAACTAGTGTTACGGGTACCAGACAACGGGAAGTATATTTAATACTTTTATACTATACATATATTTAAGATTTTTATTACATTATACACATATTTAATACATATCCATGACCCAGGAACACAGAAAAACTTTTTTGTTCCCTCGGCAGTATTCGAACCTGCGACCCCCGGCTTGAGCAACAAAGCGCTGAACCACTGAGCCACAGAGGTCGTCAAATAATAATAATCTATAATAATATTATAGTCCAAATTATTGATATATTGTTGCATGTCAGTTCGATCGAAGCAAAAAATTATACATACGCGTATGTATAATTTTTGTTTTGTTCGTAAATTCGGAATGTGTTTTTTCGGAAAATTGTTTTGTTCGAATCCCGGTCATAAAAATATATTTTTGGGATTCTTTTTACCCTTTTTAAATTTATCAAACCTTTTTTTTTTTATTCAAGATCTAAATCAAAATTTTCTCTGTCAATAAAATCATAGAAAATTTCTACCCAACATTATAGACACACTAGGCTGGTAAAATATAGAAAACTAGCTGGAAGGTCTAATATAGAAATCTTATTAAATGATCTATATTCTATGCCATAAAATACATGACGTAATAATATATCAGATTACGCTGATCAAAGACCGTTTACCTGATAGTAAGTGCTTTCTCGTATCAGCCCTTCATAGGGACGTGTGAAGCTTCGCAGAACAAAGGATAATGAGAAGGTAAAGGGAAAGATAAAATAAAATATTTTAATTTGTACTGAAAGTCAGTCAGGTATGAAAGAGATATTATCCTATTATAATTTATCATAATATAAAGTTAGTTGAAGATATGATTGTAAAGAAATGTAATGTTTTATGTGGAATAAGCATGTGATATTTTATTAGAAAGTGACTAACTATTTTAATTAGTATATTACCTTGTACTATTACTAGAACGATCAATTCCTCGGGAGAGTTTTTTTTACAAGCGAAGGAGATTCTCACACTGAAAACTTGTGAGGAAGCGCAAACTCCACCATGTCGCGCGGAGTTGCAGATTTCATAACTTATGATAGTTATATTGAAAAAAGGGTAACTCCTCGGGCATTAACCCTGTTTTCAAAAAAAACTTTTTTTTTTTCAAATAGAGCTGGGTACTGATAGTACCCAGAAACTTTAGCACGTCATGTTTCACATTATCTCTTAATTTTGTGTATATGAAATCCGCTCGCGCTTCGCTGTTTCATTTTCTCCTCAGTGTTGTATGTCAGTTATGTTATATACATCTCGTTAGTACTCAGCTTTTCTCTAATAACCGTTGTTTAAATTTACCTTTTTCTCTAAAGCCGAAAACGTGAATCGGCTAATGATACGCCATTAATCAAAACTGGCGTTGACTTGGCGATTAATTATAATTTACGGCCGAGACTTGGCGATGACGTTTTTAATGTATTTCATACATTTCACTTAGTTACCCAACAAATTAATACAGCGATCATCATCAGTGTTAATTACGAAGTTAGGAGAGAGTTTTGTGATTTTTAAATAAACGGCCGTTTGCTGTACATACAGCCTCTGTGGCTTGGTAGTTAGCGCGTCGACCCTCAAGCCTGTCGAGGTCGACAAAATCTTTTTAATGTTCTTGGGTCATGGATATGTATTTAATATCTTATACTTGAAACGAGACAATCTTGTATATTATATATGTCACCGTAAAATTGTAAAAACCGTTAGATTTTAATAAAACTAACATACATACATACATATAATCACGCCTTTTTCCCGTAGGGGTAGGCAGGACCGCCTCTTTCCCGTAGGGGTAGGCAGAGACCACTTCTTTCCACTTGCTACGATCTTTACATACTTCTTTCGCTTCGTCCACTTTCATTCTTACCATCCATTCCTCATCTTACATTCAACGTAGCCAAGCGTCTCTCCATGGTCCGCTTTTCGCCTCCGCGAGAAACGAGACGTGATGGGTGGCGAACCACATCGCCGCCATTTTGGATAATTAAATTAGTTTTGATTATCCATTGCATTTCCACGGATTGGTGGAGAGGGTAGGAATAGGGAAAGGGAAGGATAGGTGGTGTGGAAAGGAAGATTGGTAAGTTAGAGTGGGAAATAGGGAATGTAGGATACTACCGCCCAGGAGGACAAGGGATAGGACAGTAATAGCTAGGGAAGCCGGGGTCGCATACCCGTATACTATACCACAACTACCGGACAGGTAAGTTAGGAAGAGTATTCCATGACATAATAAAACTAATGAAATTGTAAAATCTTCTTCTTAAATCTTAAATTTTGCCTATAGTTACTACAACTACCGGACAGGTAAGTTGGGAAGAGTATCCCATGACATAATAAAACTAATGAAATTGTAAAATCTTCTTTATTAAATCTTAAATTTTGCCTATAGTTTAACACAATCATTTTCTTTAGATTGTAAATATATAGTTATAAATCTTTCGACATACTTTTACAATCTCGTTAGTTATTTTACAATTTTACGGTGACATAATATAAAATAATCTGTTTCTCACCCGATCGATCCGGCCCATTCGTGCCGAAGCCTCCCACGTATATATATCTTCGTTATGCGACTCTGGAAAACTTTTTAATTTTCATTAAATATGTCTGGATTCTCTAAAGGTTTTTAAAATAATAAATTCAATAAAAATAAAGTCTGCCGCTAGAGATGCCGACGATGGTAGGTATAGTAAAGTTGTTTTGAATATGGATGGAGAGAATTGTGTCAAGGTTGCACTGAAGGTGTCTATAGAATCTCCTGTCCCTATGGGAGCGAGGCGTGGGTTTTAATATGCATGGTAAATTAAAATAATTTAGCGCATCATAAGTAGGAAATGCTTAGAATTTTTACATGAATACGTCTTTTGCTTTGCGATTGAAGCAGCCATTTTGATGTCGTTTGCTGCGTGTAGGTTACATATTTATTTAATATTTTTTATACTATATTATATAATATATATTTAAGATCTGTATTATATTATAGACATTTTTAATACATGATCCAGGAACATTGAAATTTTTTTTGTTCCCTCGGTGGGATTCGAAGCCGTGACTTCCGCCTTATGTAATCTGTGAGGTAATAAACTCCGTAGTAAATTAAAATGTTAAACTCTACCGATAAAGTAAACAATAAATAATCAATACTACTAGAAGTCAATCAACTCCGATTTCGTTACAATTTTTTTTTGACTTTTAATAATAATAATAATATTTATGGACGCTTCATACCACGTCAATCTAGCCCCGTGCTAAGTATCCGAAGAACTTGTGTTACAGGTACCAGGAAACGGGAAGTATATTAATACTTTTATACTATACATATATTTAAGATTTTTATTATATTATACACATAGTACACACCCATGACTCAGGAACACAGAAAAACTTTTTGTTCCTTCGGCGGGATTCGAACCCGCGACCTCCGGTTTGAGCACCAACTCGTTGAATCTGTTAGTATATTTATTTAAACAAACAAAACTTAGCAAGTAGTTTAATTTTATTTGAACGCTTTTGAATGCCCACAAAAACCACCAATATGAGTCTGCTGTGAGCTGTGGCGTATGATACTATCACAATCTGGACGATGATTACTAGTTTGATTCTCTAAGATTACTAAGCGTCAATTCGTACGGAGACGCAGCGCTGCATTTTTAAGATACAGATTCAAAATTGAACTTTTATTCACTACACAAGAAGATATAGTGCGATTCAAATGAGAATAGGATCGAGTCGGCGCCATATTGTTTCGAATGTAGACTGTTATGATAGTTAAATTTATGTTTAGATATTTGATGACTATTTAACGTTTTTATTTAAATTCGATGCAAGACTATTAATATTTATTTGAATATGAGTTTTTCTGAAAATCGCACTTTTCATGTGGTATTTGACAGAAAAAGGTCATTGACGTTCCTATTCTCATTTGAAACGCGTTATACACGTTTCATTGCAAGAGTTCGAAATTCGAACTGCACCGCATTGCGCAGTGTGCTGGCATCCCTCTTGCAATGAAACGTGTATCTTTGTATAGTGTCACTATCTTAGAACAGTGTGAGCTGACCCTTATAGTGCAGGCGCTATAGATAGATAGACTGACAGATGGACGGACGGTCATAGCTAAACTACAAGGGTTTCTTGAGTATTACGGAACCCTAATAATATAAATGATTACTTAAATAATCATTAAATGATTTTATAGATTGTACTCGATACATTTCCTTTAGAAATAAGCGTAGGGGGATAAAAAAATGGGCCAATTTTCCCGGGCAAGATCCGCATTATTCATTTTTGACCTTTACTTAAATCCGTTGGAGGAATTCAGTAGTCACATTTTGCATACTCAACTACATATTAGTGATGTAACGAATGTCTTTTTTTAGCATTCGCGAACGCGAATGCGAATGCGAATATCTGCCACCGACATTCGCGAATGCGAATGCGAATGCGAATATGGCTTGACGGCAGTCGCGTTTGGACAAGGTTCGCTATGGGTTCGTTAGTTCGTATCTTCCGAGTATTGCCGAGTTCATACGAACTCATCTATGATCTAAATAAAGCGTCATTCATTCCGCTCCGCTCACTCAAACTTTTTATTTCCGTGTAGGTTAAGATATAATGCTTATAGAATTGTCCTACATGATGCCTACCACCGGTTCGGAAACTAGCCCGGCGAGAAGAACCGGCGCAAGAAACTCGCACATTTGCTTTTGTTTTCTGATAATCATATTCGCAAAACATTCGCAAAAATTTTGCGAATGCGAATGCGAATATACAAAAATGTGCGAATAGTCGCGAATGCGAATGCGAATATTCGTTACATCACTACTACATATTATAAAACTAAGGCCTTTATATCCGTAAATGGATGATTTATACAGTATTCTCCGAGCGAAGTAACCACTCTTGAAATACTGTAGTGCCTGGGACAGTTGGTTTTTAAATGTCGTATAACGCCCAAGCACATACGGCATTCTCACAACATAGTCAGACTAGTCCAGAGGAATGAACTGGTCAATACGTCTGGGGCCAACTTTGTGCGGGTTTCCTCACGATGTTTTCCTTCACCGTTAGATCATCCGTATAATGTACTTGAGATCTGAAAAAGTCTCATTGGTACACGCCACAACCTGGGATTCGAACCTGCACTCTCTCGAGTGCGAACCAAACGGTCTACCAAATATATTATAGCGCCTGTTCTATTAGTGTAGCTAGATGTATATAATTTCTAGCACAATGAAAAAAAAAAAAAAAACAAAATTCACGTATGAGGAAGACATGTCCAATTCGTAGTGGGTCGCGTGAGGTCAACCCTTTGGTAAGTAACGCGCCATGAGGCTTTTAACCCTCCGGCACAACTTCCGTAAACGATATCGTTTGTGATATTTAGAGTCTGTTTCACAATCCTGCTAATAATATTATAAATGTGAAAGTTTGTGAGGATGTATGGATGGATGGATGTTTGTTCCTCTTTCAGCAAAAACTACTGAACGGATTTTGATGCAATTTGGTATAATAGTAGTTTGAGCCCTGGATTAGAACATAGGCTACTTTTGTACCGAAAAAGTACAGTGTTCCCGAGGGATACTGTATTTACGTGGGCGGAGCCGCGGGCAACTGCTAGTCTTCTAATAAGTGTTGGATACTTTATTCGGAATGTTTGTCGCTGCCTAATTTGTATCGAGTGACAGAGACATAACATGCATAATATATCTATCTCACACGTCTTATCAGTAAATGCAAAAGGCCCTTAGATGATAGATTTGGATGATAGTTTAGTTAGAGATGTAGTACATAGTTATTTATAAAGTTTTTTCGGGTAGGTACTTATCTGGAACATAAACTAGCAAAAGTTTGCTTTAATTTAGCCATATATTTTTTTAAATTAGGTTGGTCGGTCTATAATTCTGTCTAATGAGTAGATACATGCATAGATTTACTATATACTACGTGGGGCTATTCGCTAAAATACAAGTTTAGTTAATCACTTTGAAAATGGTTATTAACCAGCTTTTGTTTGTAACCAACCAGTTCCATAATTTTGTATTCAGTACCTTTTTATGGCAAAGTGGATAACTCAATTTACGCAAAGTTCTCGACTGTAATTTGGCTAAATTGAATAGTATCGTCTGTGGAGGAGTACATTATAAAATGTGAGAACCTTTTAATTTATTCGGTTAACTGTTTATTTTGTTGTCTGTGGACTAAGTTATCAACTATTGTTTGTCAATATATGTACGAGTACCTACATAAATATTTTGAATTATAAGTTTTCCTCTCAACTTTTTCAAAATAAAATATTTTTTCCTAACTTTCTTCAGCATATACCATTAATAGAGTGTGATTACGTGAAACCAAAAATAGGTTAGAGGAAAATTGAGAGGTAAAGTCAACAAAGTAAATGTTTTTGTTATGTTAATTACATCGATGTTATGAGGTACTTACAATTTCTGTAGTAAATCGCACTTACAGCGATTTACTACAGCCGTGAACATTTACAGAAGGTTTTAATATCCCTAGGTTTTAGATACAAAAAATGCCAAAACGATAGAACGGCTTTCATACAAAAACCAAACATAGCTGCGAAACTTGAAGTCTCCCTAGAAAAAAATATTAAAAACAGAAACTTGCCAGAGAAGCTGAAGAAGAATATAATTTATATTTTATTTTGATGAGAGATAAGTTCATACATTAGGTATATAAATTTAAAAAGTGCTGGCAATCTTTGGATGTCAGTGGAATAAAAGGAAATATTTCAAAAGGCAAAAGGTATGTAGTCCTAACTGAATTAATTTAATTATTTTTAATAAACTTCCACTTTCTTAATGTATTAATTTAATGTTCAAGTATTAAACCTAATTGCTTAATATAATATATTTTCTTTATTTATTCAACATACATAATAATATACAATAGAATAATATATTTAAACTAGAACAAAGAACCTAAAACTAAATACCTTAAAAATATAATGTAATGGCTAAAATATATTATTAAAAGGAGTCCCTTTAGGCAAGGTTCCAAAGATACTGGCAGTGTTCCCCCTTTGAATAGCTAGACTAATTCTTTGTCCGAGGTAGCTGCCAGCTCTTCGGTCTCCTGTGATGTCGACTAACCTTTTTCCTATTTCCTTAAAAAGCCTTATAGCTAGGACCCCACGGATTTATTTTGAATTATTTTGATTTTATATTTATTTTGATCTTTGATTACCTATTTCTATTTTTTTTTTTCAGATACATAATAATTATACATGCAGGCTCTGATAGAGGTTTTGTACCAAATTCATTGCTAATTTTTAGTGGAAAAATAAAAATGAGGATTATCATTCAGAAATGAATAAAAATAATTTTACAAAGTGGGTTAGGGAAAGATTAATTCCCAGTTTGTCAGAGCCATATTGATGATTGTAATGGATAATGCTCCTTACCATTCTGTTTTACTAAATAAAGCGCCTACAGCAGTGGTTGGTGAAAATTGTGTTTAATGAAACAGCGAAAAAACCAAACCTGGTAATGCTTGTTAAACAACACAAGCCCGAGACTATCTACGAGATAAACTGTTTTTTTTTTTTTTTTTTTTTTTTTTTTTTTTTTTTTTTTTTTTTTTGTTATTATCGTCCCCCTAACGTTATCAGGGCTGTTTGTTTTCTTTTATATCTTTTTTCCTTTCATTTTTTACTTTCTCTTTTTAATAGTTTCTTACAATATTAGGTGTCTAACAATTTTCTTACAATTTCTATACTTACATTCCTTTTTCTTTTTATGTTTATACTTACATATATTATTTGACGTTTCCATTTTTACAATTTTCAGACTTATATTTAATACAATTCCACATTTTTCTATTTCTTGTACCATCAAATAAATTATGATTTCAATAAATAATTTCAAAAATAATAATTCAATAAAATAATAGTTCCAAACAATGATTCAATAAAATTATAGTTCCAAACAATGATTCAATAAAATAATAATTCAAATAAAATAACTCCAATAAAAATACAATTCAAAATGTCAAAAATGATAAAACAACGGCACAAACAACAGAGACTATTCTAATATCACAGCTAACCCTAACATATAGAACCTAACTAGTATCACATAAAATATCACTGTTTCTCTTACCCACAACACCCACGATCTTCCTGCAAAAGGACAGGAAAAGATCTCGCTTCTTTCCCCCCAGGATGGAAGGCAGATTCTCACCCGTTATGGATGTACCCAATTTCTGCTCAATATCATATCTATTGCTAGCAAAAATTGGGCACTCCAGCAACAGGTGAGGAACCGTCTCCTCAACTCCCGGCTGACACTGACACGACGGATCCTCCTTCAGCTTGAATCTGTTCAAATAGAAGGCGAATCCGCCGTGTCCGGTCAGAATCTGTGTGGTGTGGTGTGTAATGTTTATCTTTTTGACTATCTTGTATGCAGCAGCAGCGCTCGGGAAAAAGAGCTTCGTAACTCCGGCCGTCCCTCCCACTTCGTATCTCCTGTCCCATTCCTCAATCGTATCCTCTCTTAAGATACGCTTGACGAATGAAACAGGACACAGATCGTAGTCAGGTTTCCTTTTCAATCTCAGCGCGGCCACCTTGGCTAATTCGTCAACCCTCTCATTCCCTCTCAACCCTGCGTGCGCCTTTATCCAAAACAGGGAGACCTCCCGCCTCTGCAATGCAGCTTTTCGGAGGGCCGCCCTTGTTTGCACTGCCAGGGGATGAGGGGAACTAAGGGTGACTGCCTGGAGAGCCGATCTGGAATCGCTAAGGATACCGACCTTCGCCATTCCACTCTTGCAGGCTATACTTACTGCTCTCTGGAGCGCTAGAAGCTCGGCTTGGTAGACGGTGCAATACGGCGGCAGTGCAAGCTTGACGGCCTTCGTCTCGGCCTCACCCTTCCATACAGAGAGTGCGGCTCCGACTCGACCCTCAATCTTGCTACCGTCCGTATAGATCCTATGGACGTGGTTGTTAACCACGTCTGCATACGAGTCCTCGTCTACCAACCCGAACCTCAGCTCTTCCTGCTCTGCCGGATGTGGGTCCTCAATCGCAGGAGCCATTCGCTCCACCTCCCTGTCTTTCAACACCGGGTGTGACACTCCCTTCTTGATCTCGTAAAGCCTCGCAGCTTCGAGGATTCTGAGATCAATAGGGAGTATCCCAGCCAACAGCATCGCAGAGTTCAGGGAGACGGTTCGATATGCTCTGCAGATCTTTTGGGCAAAACCCCGTTGGACGGTGTTAAGCCTTTTTTGGACCCCCATCTTTTCCACGGTGGGTGCCCACGCTGCTGATGCATACAAAACAGTCGGTTCTATAACGGCGGTATATATAATCTTAACTACTTGGGAGTTAAGCCCCCAACTTACTCTCGCTGCTCTGGCTAGCTGTTTAAAGCGCGCGATCGCTTTTTTACATATATCTCCTACGTGCTCGTTGAAAGTAAGGCCACTGTCTATGGTGAGCCCTAATATTTTTAATGACTTGGAGTATTTAATTTCGACACCCCCCATCGAAAGTCGAGGCGCATCATATTTTAGTCTCCGTGTTGAGATTATGGCGCACGTTTTGTGGGGAGCGAAGTTCAACTTATTCGTTATCCCCCATTCCCTTATACATTCCAGCACTCTATTTGCCTTCGTTTCGATTTCCAAGGCCGTATCACCTTCTACCACAATCACGATGTCGTCGGCAAACGCTTGGTTGAAAACATTCATCTCTTCTAACATCCATAGCAGGGGGTCCAACAAGAGGTCCCACAGGATCGGTCCACCTATGGACCCCTGCACGCACCCCTTGTCGGTCTCCCTGCTCACTTCCTTACCAGCATACCTTACATTCACTCTCCTTTCACTCAAGTAGCTGCTGATCACCCGCCTCAGGTTCCCCGGACACCCAACCTCAGCCAGCCTAACCTTTATGGCTGGCCACCAAGCACTGTCGAAGGCCCCCTCTATGTCTAGCGAAACCACAACAGAAATTTTCTTCTCCTCTCTCATCTTTCTGATGTGGTTCACCAACCTATAGAGGGCGTCTTCGGTGCTCCTTTGGGGCATAAAGCCATACTGGTTAGGGCTAATCTTGGGCAGCAGGTAGAACCTGAGTCGGGCGACCAGCATCTTCTCGAAGATTTTGCCGAGAACAGGCAGGAGGCCGATCGGTCGATAGGCTTTTGGTGTTACATAACATTATAATTATTTATGAGTATGTTATGTCAATGCCAAATTCTCCTGTCATGTTGAAGCCTAAGACAGATTATTTAGTTAGCCGAAAGGCTATGTATAGTATAGACATGCATTAGTATGCTCCTCTGTTATATGAGTTATATATTAATTATATCTGTTGTACGTGTAGTAATAAATCAACATATTGTTATGCTATGATTTGTATCATTTGTATCTCCATGTAACTTATAAGAAGAACCCCCAAGATATTCAACGTAGAGATCCTGGCTGGAACATCAAACATGGTGTCAGAAACTGAAGATAAAATATAATAAAAAAGAAAAACAAAATATTAACCGAAGAGAGGGTACTTCTACAACAACTGCTGCGGGTGTGGCGTTTTTCGAGAAAAAACTGTGTATAAAAAAGAAAAGTGAAGACCTTACAATGGCTGGAAACGGTGTGCAAAAACTTGAAATATCTACCGAAATTATCAACAATAATGCTGAGAATTTCAAGAAATGGGCGCAATCATTCGAAATATATCTACTTGCGTCAGGAACAGAGAAAACTGAAGACAGAAGAAAAATAGCGTTAATGCTACATTCCATGGGAGAAAAAGGTCTAAATATCTACAATTCCTTCAATTTGGACCTAGATAAAGCTACATTTCAAGAGGTCAAGACAAAATTCGTCGAGTATTTTGAACCCAAGAAGAATCTGACGGTAGCAAGACACAAATTTTTTACGTTGAAACAACGCATGAACGAGTCTCTGGACAACTTTCTTATGGAATTGGAAAATGCAAGTCATGCCTGTGAGTTTGGTTCGCTCCGCGATTCCCTAGTAAGGGACATCCTTATTGCGAATATGGCCACAAACTTCTCGCAATTTCGTCAGAAACTCCTACTAGAGCAAGATCTGACGCTAGAAAAAGCCAAACTTTTGTGTAGAACCCTCACCATGGCACAAAAAAGCGAGGAGTCCATGAATTCAACAGACAAGAAAGAAGAAGAAGCCACAGTATACAAGATACACAGAAGTCGTCGGGCCACTTCATATCAGAAAAGAAGAAAATCAAGGTCTCCGTCGCGCCAAGGTCAACCGAGATCAGCCACACCTGGATCCAGAACAAAATGTGTGAAGTGCAACACAGTCCATGGTCACCGCAACTGCCCAGCGTGGAAGCACAAATGCAGGTCATGTTTTAAATATGGACATTTTACTCATTTATGCTTTAAGAAAAATAGTGTCAGGAGTTTAGTCTCTGGGGTAGGCAATATGCATCTCGATGATGAATCGAGTGTTGCTCAAAACAATACTCATACTGAGAGATTCACTATAGGGGCGTTATTCAATATTAAAAACATAAATTCTCAAAATACCAGTACAAATTTGATTAAAGAAAATTCCTGGCATTATTTTTTAAAAATAAACAACAAAAATGTAGACTGTTTAATTGACACTGGGGCAGACATAAATATGATGTCTTATAAAGTTTTTAAAGAATTAAATCTTAAATTTGATAAGAAAAGCAAAGAACAATGTAAAAAATATAATGTCTATGCTTATGGTGGATATAGAGTTCCCATATTGCCAGTGACAAACATATGGTGTATTTTTGAAAACAAAACAGAACCTGAATGTGTTACTTTTGTGATAACAAGTTTAGATTGTCCTACTGTGGTTGGCCTGCCCACTTGTATAAAGCTAAATTTAATATTAAAAAATTTCAGTTTAAAAATAGATCAAAAAACTTGTGACAAAATTGTAATCAAGTATAATGATGTGTTTCAGGGTCTAGGCTGTCTCCCATACGAACACAGAATAGTGTTAAGAAAAGATGCTGTGCCGTGCATAGATCCACCCAGGAAGGTGCCATTTGCTCTGGTGGAGCCGTTGCGGAAGGAGCTCGAACTCATGGAGGAATTGGGGATCATCCAGAAAGTCCATGAACCAACTATCTGGGTGAGTAGCCTGGTTATCACCATGAAAAAGAATGGAGGATTAAGAGTTTGCCTAGATCCTAGAAATTTAAATAAAAACTTATTGAGATGTCATTATCCCATTAAAAATATTGATGAAGTAAGGTCTAAATTGTCCGGAGCCTCATATTTCTCACATTTAGATGCATTTTCTGGATTCTATAATATAAAATTAACTAAAGAGAGCAGTGACCTTTGTACTTTTCAAACTCCCTTTGGTAGATATAAATTTTTGAGATTACCTTTCGGAATAAGCACGGCAACAGAAATTTTCTATAAAACTATGATAGATTTATTCGGAGACATTGAGGGAATAATAATTTGGTGTGATGACATTTTAATATACGGTGAAACAATTGAAATACACAATAAAAGATTAGAATTGTTTCTGGATAGGGCTAGACAAGTCAATTTGAAATTAAATAGGGCCAAGTGCAAGTTTCTTTTAGAAGAAATAGCATATTTGGGCTATATTTTCAGTAAAGATGGTGTAAAAATTGATCCAGAGAAAATTAAGGCTATAAAAGAGATGCCAATACCAAAAAATATTAAAGACTTGCAAAGATTTTTAGGTATGATAAATTTTTTAGCACCATTCATAGAAAACTTAGCTGACAAAACTAATATTTTAAGAAATTTGTTAAAAAAGGATGTGTTATGGCTTTGGGATGAGAATTGTCAAAAATGCTTTGATTTATTAAAAGAAATTATAACTAAAGCGCCCGTGTTAGCAAATTATGATTGTAATTTACACTTGACTTTGTCGGTAGATGCCTCAAGATATGCCGTCGGTGCCGCTATATTTCAAAATAAGCGACCCGTTGCTTACAGCTCAAGAACACTGACCAGCTCACAACAAAATTATGCTCAGATTGAGAAGGAATTGTTTGCAATACAATTTGGATGTAATAAATTTCACCAATATATTTATGGCAGTAGAATAACTGTGCAAACTGATCACAAACCGTTGATTTATTTATTTAAGAAGCCCCTACATGAAGTACCTGCTAGGTTGCAGAGAATGATGCTTTCTTTGCAAGGATATGACTTAGATGTGGTTTATGTACCTGGTAAATTTATGTATATAGCAGATACTTTGTCTAGAGCAGCACTTACTGAAAAATACATACCCCCATATGAACAGGATTTACAGTACCATGTAAATGCTATATTTTCTAACCTCTCTGTAAGTAAGCCATATTTGAATTTAATATTAACAGAAAGTAATAAAGATGAATCATTAAATTTGCTTAAATCTTACGTTCAAAACGGTTGGCCTCCCAGCAAAAACAAAATTTGCTGTTCGGTGAAACCATATTGGAATTTTCAAAATGAAATACATATAATGAATAACTTACTATTTAAGGGAAATAGGCTTATTATTCCTAAATCTTTGCAAAAACAGATACTGGATAAGATTCACTGTGGTCATTTGGGTATAAATAAAACGCTAAATGTTGCTAGAGAAACAGTTTATTGGCCTAATATAAATGTAGATATTAAAAATTTAATTGATCAATGTTTAGTATGTGCTAAGTTTAAGCCAAACACAACTAATGAACCGTTGCAGTGCTATGAGATGAGTTACCTGCCTTGGCAACAAGTCGGGGTAGATTTGTTATATTTTGACGGTGAAAATTACCTTGTTTGTATGGATTATTATTCCAAGTATATTGAGCTAGCTTCGTTGCACAAAAATTACACTGTAGACAATGTTGTCAAACACCTAAAGTCTTTCTTTGCTAGACATGGAATACCGAAATCTCTTGTATCTGACAATGGTCCACCTTTTAACTCCAGTAAATTCAAGTCCTTTCTTGAGGAGTGGGACATTGAACACATAACAAGCAGCCCACACTGGCCAAAATCCAATGGTCAAGCTGAAAGCGGGGTAAAAATTATAAAAAACATTTTGAGAAAATGCAAAGAGGATGGCTCTGATATATACTTGTCATTGTTACATTATCGTAATACGGCTAAGGGAGATTTTCCCAGCCCAGCTTCATTATTAATGTCTAGAAACTTACGAGTAAATTTACCAATACTAAATAAAAAGTTATATCCTAGAGTAGTTAAATTTTCGACATATGAGAAATGTCACAAACATAGCAGAGACAGAATGTCTTTTTATTTTGACAGGAATGTTAAGCAAAAGTCATATGTATTTCAGCCAGGAGATTATATATATTTTAAAAAAGATCCTAAATCCGTTTGGACTCCGGGAATAATTAAAGAGAAATTGACGTGTGGTAGGTCGTATTATATTGTAGATTTAAACGGTGCTGTTTATAGGAGGAATAGAGGACATATTAGACCGAGAAAAAGTGACATAACAAACAAAAATCCTTCTCCTTCTTTTTCTTGTAGTGAGCTGAGCGCTGGCAAAAATAACAGTGTGGTTCCCCTAATGGATATTGTTGACCCCATGAGTTCGGCATACCTCGGAAACGGTCCTGTTCAAAATTGTGTTAATGATGATAACTGTGTTCCTATGGAGAGTCCAGCCAATAACAATTATGTAACCAGATCTGGTAGAAATGTAAAACGTCCTAAAATGTATATGCATGAAAAATTTGATTAGTTATGTATAGTAGTAAGTTTCTAGTTGTATAGTTCAAAATATTAAGTTGTATTTTTCTTGAAAGGGGAGGTGTTACATAACATTATAATTATTTATGAGTATGTTATGTCAATGCCAAATTCTCCTGTCATGTTGAAGCCTAAGACAGATTATTTAGTTAGCCGAAAGGCTATGTATAGTATAGACATGCATTAGTATGCTCCTCTGTTATATGAGTTATATATTAATTATATCTGTTGTACGTGTAGTAATAAATCAACATATTGTTATGCTATGATTTGTATCATTTGTATCTCCATGTAACTTATAAGAAGAACCCCCAAGATATTCAACGTAGAGATCCTGGCTGGAACATCAAACATTTGGTACCCGGTACGATTCCTTGCCCGGCTTTCTTAGCACCACCACGGTCGCCTGCTTCCACTGTTTGGGGAAGCAGGCGACAGTGAGGCACCTGTTCAGCAGCGCAAGGAACCATTCCGGGTTACATTCCACAGCGTGTTGGCAGATGTCCGACGTGAGTCCGTCCGCCCCGGGCGCCTTTTTGGGGTTGAAGGACCTTACGGCTCGAGATAAACTGTTAGGTGAGCATGGTCGCATAGTGGTTAGGCTGATAGGCTCCCACCTTACTACTGTGACCTTAACCCTATTGAGTTGATCTGGGGCATAGCAAAACAAAAAAATCGCCCCACGCAATGTGGGATCAGTTGATATCATGGTAGGTACTACAAAGTACTAACTTTATTTGTGAATTATGTACTTTACTTATGGATTAAGTATATTAAAAAAAATATTTATTGCGTGTTTTATTTTTCAAGGTGTGTGTTTGAAGAAGATGTATCTGCTGAGGACTGGAGAAAAGCATGCCAGCATGTGATAAAAATAGAAGACGGATATGTTAATAGAGGACACACATTATATGATGACATAGACAGAATAGTCGTAAACCTCTGAGACGAGAGCTGCATTCTAATAACAGCCAGACTATTGGGAAGGGCTATAGCCAACTTTTGGGAAGAGCTATAGCCAGACTTTTGGAAAGGGCTCGATCCAGGCTATTGGGGAGGACTCGAGCCAAGCTATAACTTGGTTTTCTGATATAGAGTATTTGTATGAAGGTGTTTTTGATTCTGATTAAATAAACAAAATAAATATTTATTATTTATTCCTAAAAAAAACTATTTTATGAAATCCGCTTAGATGCAATTTGACTTAAGCAACGTAAACAAAGATACAAATGAGAGCTTTAATGCTACTATTTGTTATTAATTTAAATGTCACCTATTTTACGTGCAATGCATCAAAAACAGTGACAATTTATTTGGGTAGTTTTTTTGTGTATGGTTAGATAAATTTGGACATAATAAAAAATGTATATGCAAAGTCAATAAATTATAATAATAATAATAATAATAATAATATCTATGGACGCTTTACACCACGTCGGTCTGGCCCCGTGGTAAGTATCCGAAGAACTTGTGTTACGGGTACCAGACAACGGAAATATATTTAATATTTTTTATACTATACTTATATTTAAGATTTTTATTATATTATACACATATTTAATACACATCCATGACCCAGGAACACAGAAAACTTTTTTGTTCCCTGGCGGGATTCGAACCCGCGACCTCCGGCTAAAGCGCCACTGCGTTCTCCACTGAGCCACGGAGGTCGTCAACAATGGATAAAGAATTAAATACTGGATAAAGTATTTTTCAAAACTGAATTTAATCAAAGTAGGTATCAAAATATTTTATATCCGAACGATGGTAGCGCCCCTATTAATTTCACGATTTATTTGCCAAGCTGTAATTTCAATTAAAATCTTCAAATTTTATTATCAACGCACGAAAACAACTACTCTTTAGCAGTTGTTAAAAATGGGTTAGTCACTTCATTGAGTTCGTAATTATGAACTGTCATTTTGCTTTAGTGAATACATATTTAGTGATAGTTAGGAACTATCGATAAAAAATATACGGCAAAATGCATGCCTCTGCCCCAAAAGTTATTAACTAAGATTTGGTTAGGAACCGTACCAACTCAGTTGGTAACTTGTGCATACTGAATACAAAAGTGAGACTTTCCGTTACTCACTCCTCCGTTTTATTACTAACTCAGTGATTAACTCACAAAATGTACGATACAGAATAGGCCAGCAGATAAATAATACTATAATTATATTATTTTCGGTTGGTTGACAATTAATTAATGAATTTTTTAAATTTAAAGTAATAACGTACTAATGACCACTTTCCAATATCAATTATTACAATGCATTGCTAATCAAAAGAGCTTTTAATAATATTTTGCCTTTCATTAATTAGTAATACTAAAATTATAAACCTCTGTTACAACACGTTATTATATAATATTACATTAATTTCAGCTTGTAACACTCGCGTGAACTAATTTCTCCCAACCAACGCTCCCTGAGGAGACTTAAATATCATAACTAGCTTGAGACAACGATATTACTGAAACTAAAAAGTGTAATATAAAATATATTATGTGTCACCGTAAAATTGTGAAAATCATTAGATTGTAAAATAACTAACGAGATCGTAAAAATATGTCGAAATATTCATTATTATAATATTATATTTATAATTTAAGCAAAAAATTTGTTAATTTATAGGCAAAATATTCGCGTCCGTAGTCTATCAACATTTTACAATTTGACTAGTTATATTACAGTTTTTACAATTTTACGATGACATATTATGCATCATTATTATCTTTTTTAGGGTTCCGTACCTCTAAAGGATAAAACGAAACTCTTATAGGATCCCTTTCGTCCGAATGTCTGTCACGACCCTTTTTCTCAGGAACACGTGGAGGTATCAAGCTGGAATTTATATCAAATACTAAAGTCTACGGTCCCTTGAAGCTGTGAAAAAATCAAACTTCTAAGCCAACGTAATCAAAAGATACAGCGGTTAATGCTGCAAATTTTCGACACTCGCAAACTCAAAACCTACACAGGGTACTTCCCGTGAACTCAGAATCTTGAAATTTGGCACGAAGCAACGTCTTATAGCAAAGATAAAAAAAAAATTACGAAAACCTTACATTTTTAGTTACATCATATAATAAAAATATTTATAATCATTTTACTACCCCTTTCCTCATGAACGCGTAGAGGTATTAAATTGAAATTCATATCAAATACTTAGGTCTATATAATACCTTTAAGCTGTAATAAAATCACTACAGGTTTGTATGGAGCCCTCGGTGCGCGAGCCCGACTCGCACTTGGCCGGTTTTTGTTTAGAGATAGAATAAGGCCGGTAAATAGGAATCGCTTACGATGAGGCGTTCTACTTGATTGTAGATACCCATTGCCCATAGATACGCGCTATAATTTTATTGTTTGGTCGCCCTAAGCCCTCGTACCTACGAGACGTTTTTAGTGGTTGCGACAAAAAAACCGCACAGTAAATAAAGAGCTCCTTTTCATAACCTGATATTTCGACTTTTGATGAAACTGATTTGTTTAAGAAATCCCACAGGAATCGTACATTTGACCGCGATAAAAAGTAAAATGTGTCCTTCCGCGTGGTCTACTCTATATCTGTAATAACAAAATTGGAATTTGACACAGATATCCGATAGTTTCGGAGACTATTTAATGCAAACAAACAAGTAATCAAATCTTACCTCTTTGTATAATAATATAGTATAGAAGTATATTTTAAAAGATAAAAGTTGTTTTACTAATTGGAATCAATTTATATTAAGTAGGTAGGTATGTTTTTTTTTAATCATAAAAAATAGGTTAATTAAAATGAGCCTGCCTCATTAGATTTGTTCATACTAAAACTTAATTGGGTTCTTCATAATATTTTACTACACGTGACTCATGAGATATAAAAACTAAAATGGTCGGATGTTTTTATTAATTTTACTAGCCCGACACAAGTTGTTGTGTCTTAAACATGAACTGGAATGAATAAATAACTACACCTACAATGCAACCTACGTCCTAGTCCTACACCTACATCTACTGCTACAACCTACACCTTTCCTAATATTTATTATCGCTTAAACCTTCCTTGAACTTCCACAATTATTTCAAGACCAAAATTAGCCAAATCGGTTTAGCCGTTCTCGAGTTTTGAGTCCCTCGAGAACGGGATAAAAAGTATCCAATGTCCTTCTCCTATCTCCCTACCAAATTTCAGCTAAATCGGTTCTGCCGTTTTTGAATTATAAATAGTGTAACTAACACGATTTTTTTATCTATATGTATAAAAATCAATGCCACCCATCTGAAAAAAGTTTCAATTTGACAGCAAATCCCCATTAACAAATGATCCGCCATTTAATGAATTCATTTGTTCCAAAAAATGTGATAAATGAAGAACCGCTCGACCGATTTTGTGCAAACTTCACATAAACCATCTACTAAATAGTCCGAACAAAGCTTAAACATTTGGTTTGGATAGGTGAGCCCGTTCTTGAGTTATAAAATTACAACGAAAAGTGGCATTGATTTTTATATAATTATATAGATTAAAAACTGAAGTTGTCGCAAAATCGTGCGCGCAAAATAACTATCCCGCAGGAACCGTATACTTTGCCGCTATAATATGTAGCTTATGCTGGTTTAATCTGTGCCAAATTTCATAAAAATCGGTCTAGTACTTTCGGACCCTACATTCAATGCAAATAAACCAACAAATTACATTAGTTTATATAGTTAGGTACGAATAAATAACATAAAAGCGTACGAGTAAATAATAAACAAATAATAATAAAAATTCAAAAAAATGTAAAGCCAAACAACCTTATACATGATTTTTTTTTTAAATAGAATACGGAAAAGTGTAGGTGCTCACAATACTTGTTTGTACCCTCACAATACACATTCTTATATTATTACATACATACATATAATCACGCATTTTTCCCGTAGAGGTAGGCAGAGACCACTTCTTTCCACTTGCTACTATCCTTGCATACTTATTTCGCTTCGTTCATTTTCATTCTTACCGTACATTCCTCCTCTTACATTCGACGTAGCGAAGACGCTCTCCATGGGCCACTTTTCGCCTCCGCGAGAACGAGACGTGATGGATGGCGAACCACATCGCCGCCATTTTGGATATTTAAATTATTTTTATGACTATCCATTGCGTTTCCACGGATTGGCGGAGAGGGTAGGAATAGGGAAAGTGAAGGATAGGTAATGTGGAAAGGAAGTTTGGTAAGTTAGAGTGGGAAATATGAAATGTGGGATATTACCGCCCAGGAGGGCAAGGGATAGGACAGTAATAGCTAGGGAAGCCGGGGTCGCATATCCGTATACTATACCACGACTATCGGACAGGTAAGTTGGGATGAGTATCCCATGTCTGGATATTATATCTTATTAATAGGCGAACCAAAAACTTTGTACTCATTTACGAAAATTGTGCAAACGGAAGAATATAAAATTTGGCACGATTAAAATTCGATTCTTAGACCATTACAAATGAAATGCTATATACTTGAAAACTTTGAAAAGGAACAATATCGAGAACTCGCTTATATCGATGTTAGTTATTTACATAATATACAAAGTTGTTGTCAACTCCGAACAACTTTGTCCAACTGTTGGTTGATAGAACAACTTTTAATCTGTTTTCGATAAAATATTTTGATAAAATATTTAATATAGTAGTAAGTTTGTGTGTGAAAACTTACTTCGAAATTGAAATGATAATTTTATATTTGTAAATATTTTATTTAAATTGAACTTTTTGTTACTGTGTTACAATTTGTACATTTGAAAAAATATTTATAGTTATTCGGCATACTTCAACACTAGATCAGAGTCTCATAGTCAACCATTATGAAATTAAGGGTACCGGAGATCTTAGGGGAGTGGGAGTTTAAATAGCTTATTGTCTTTTAGACTAATCTTTAGTACTTTGGGTGTTCCATTCCAGTCCAGTCTCACGGCAATCAAGTTTTATTTGCCGACGCTTTACCATTAAAAAGCGAAAAATAAAGCATAAACATCCGCGAATATGATCGCGTGATCCCATGAAACCTCATTTCTCGTATTGTCTTACGAAGCCATAAACATAATGACATGGCTATGAAATATTCGATAAATTCAGTATCTCGTATTACAGCGGTTTCGTTAGGAATATCTCCTTACCTCGGTTTTCGAATCATTATAATGGAATTGTGTAGCGTGCGCAAAATCATTTCAAATGCAAACTGCGACGACAAGGATAAAATACTCTTTTTTGTTTTTAAAATTGCAGATAATTTTGCTGTAGTGAATTGTAAGTGTATTTTGGTATGACTTTATATGCCTATTAACTTGTGACACCTTAGTAAAACTATTATTTATATCAGAAACTTCATCAAAATACTTAATATCGTATTATTTTTTATTCTAATCCAATGACATGATCTAGTTTAATTTTAAGACCAAATTAATTTTATGTCAAACAAAGGTTTCATAAATAATATTTAATTAACTTTACCTGCATATCCATTCTGTAAATGTCGGAATGAACAAACGTGAACAATGAACATAGGTGCGACTAGCATTTACGAAGATTTCGCGTATTTTATGTACTTTCAAATTTTGTATTGGTACTTTATTTTATCGTTTTATCACCGGAAGTATAAGACGATAGTGTACAGCCAAATAAGCTACAGAGTATATAAAAATATTAAATAACTAAAGTGTCGATAAGAACGTTTTGTCGGAGGGTAGAGGGAAGATTTCGAAAAAACACACACATAAAGAGCATATCGCTGCGTATAATATCGCCATCGAGATTGTATCTTGTCGCGTTCATAATTTATGAACTGAATACCTGGGGGTGTACTGTGATATGATGGCGGGATAAAGTGTACTGGAATGGATAAAAAAAGACCTAAGAACCTTCTTTTGTGTCTGACAAGAATAGATAAAGTTAAGATGGTTTGGTGAAATCCTTTAATTCATAAACATTGGTTGAAGATCTCAGACAGGAGGCCTGTCCCCAGATTTGAAAATTATGTGGGCTGTGGAAGGAAGTCGGTGGAAGCAGGCCACAAGCGATCGTCCTGGAGAATGGAGCACTTAGGCTAATACTTGGACTTTAACACTTGGACTATACAATCCGGAATCCGGGAGGTCGGGGGAAATTTCGAGCACTGAAAAAAGAACTGCGCTAATACCTACAATAGATTTGAAAATGAAAGTTCCGAGTGTCGATCTGTCATATAATATTATGACATTGACATTTGTCTACACTCAAATGTTCGAATTTCAACTCTATTGTCAATTAGCACAGAGTTCAATTTTCAATTCTCAGAATTATCTTCGGCCTTCCGGAATCCTCCAATACAAGCGACAGCAAACCTTTCTCCACAGGACACGACGTAATGTAAGACGTATTGGATGTCCTGTGACAAATTAAAGTTGGGGCAACTGATTTTAAAACAGTACGTTATAATAGCTTGCGTACAAAATCACACAGCATACATTATGCGAGCTAAATCGATCGATGATTAAAACATTGATGACCTCATTAATTAGCATACGACTAATCCACGATTAAAATTTAGAACGAATAGTGATTGCTTATTTATTGCTACGTAATACGTATTATGTGTTATGTTTGCGAATAGTTTTCTGCATGTCAAATATTTATCCTCTAATTTTCCTACGTTTTTTTATCTGTGTTAATGTTCGTCAAAATTTGCTGCTATGCTAAAAACTACTGAACGGAATTTGATGATATTTGGTATGCTAATAGTAAATATAATATAAGCTCTGGATTAATGCATCGGCTAATTTTTATCATGAAAAAATAATGTTCCAGTGGGATACTCTACTTATGCGGGTGGTGTCGCTGCAAAAAAATATTCTACTAAGTATTAATTTCAATGTAAAAGATTGTGAGAATGGATGGATGGATGGATGTTTGTTACTATTTCACGCAAAAACTACTAAACAGAATTTTACGAAATTTGGTGTGCTAGTGGTTTAATACATACATACATACATATAATCACGCCTTTTTCCCGTAAAGGGGTAGGCAGAGACCACTTTTTGCCACTTGCTACGATCCTTACATACTCGTTTCGCTTCGTTCACTTTCATTCTTACCATCCATTCCTCCTTTTACATTCAACGTAGCGAAGCGGCTCTCCATGGTCCGCTTTTCACCTCCGCGAGAAACGAGACGTGATGGGTGGTGAACCACATCGCCGCCATTTTAGATAATTAAATTATTTTTATGATTATCCATTGCGTTTCCACGGATTAGTGGAGAGGGTAGGATAGGGAAAGGGAAGGATAGGTGGTGTGGAAAGGAAGATTGGTAAGTTAGAGTGGGAAATAGGAAATGTAGGATATTACCGCCCAAGAGGGCAAGGGATAGGACAGTAATAGCTAGGGAAGCCGGGGTCGCATACCCGTATACTATACCACAACTACCGGACAGGTAAGTTGGGATGAGTATCCCATGACACATAGTCGTTTAAGCTCGGGATAAACACATATTGGACCCTTTTTATTTTTATTCCGGAAAAGTATAGTGTTCTCTATGATACTCTATAACTAAGCGGACGGAGTCACGGCCAAAGGCTTTAATAAATAATTTTCTTAAGTATATTTCTGCAATAATAATAAATAAAATAATTAAAATAAATAAATAAATAAATATCGTAGAGTGTTGTTACTTACTATGAATTAACTATTATTTTAATCTATAGCCTATGCCCACTAATCGTAACCCACGTCACAAACTGTGTCTGTTCCAGTACTTTAAACATTCTTGTATCTAGATATTGTGTACATCTATGAAGCTCAAAAATATGGTTGTGTCTAGCTTATCCGATTTTATACCAACATCAACGTAGGTGAATATATTGTTATAACACGGTTATGTTGATTTACATGGACGGAATACTATTGCGCATTTATTTACGTGTGTGTATAATATGTCACCGTAAAATTGTAAAAACAGTTAGATTGTAATAAAACTAGTGAAATTGTAAAATGTTGATAGACTTCCGATGCGAATATGCTACCTATAATTTAACACATTATTTTTTGTTAGATTAGAAATATATAGTTTTTTTAATCTTTCGATATATTTTTACAATCTCGTTAGTTATTTTACAATCTAACGGTTTTTACAATTTTACGGTTTACATATACACAGACCTATGTAAAGGAAGGATGTGGAAACAGAATAACATACAGCATGACAAATATTTAGTGGAATTAAGTAGCAATATTGCAGCTATTTAGCTTCATTGGAAAACAGAGCCTCAATTCTCGTATTTCAAGTAGACTTTCATTTTACTTTGACTGTATTGTAAGCGAAGCGACATGTTATCATGAACTGATTTTATGAAGCTTCGACCAATTCTTTTGTGCGTGTGTATGTCACTGAACTCTCATTAAACGGCTGGACCGACTTTAATCAAATTTTGTGTGTGTGTTCAAGTGGATTCGAGAATGGTTTAGATTTGCAATTGGACCTTGGATTGGATTTGGTGGCGCTGCTGTTAGTACGTCAACAAATTTAATTCTAAGGCGGTACGAAGTTCACCGGGACAATTTATAATAATTTAATCTCAAATCTTGACCTCGGCTATTTTCAAATACATAATTGCATAGATAAAAACCTTCTTTGTAAGCAACCGAATTTCCAATACTCGATGGTCCTCAGTAAATTGGTCCTATCACGCTGTCACATCTTTCGCGGGCACGTTCGCCATTGTTTGCACGCTGCGGTGACGCGTGGCCCGTGGGGTAGCGTGGCGTGTTATATCAGTGAATTGAATGTGAGGGTTCTTATCTTATTGCGATGGTTACGACAGATTAGCACACAAAAGGTTGAGAAAGTAATTAATTTTTGGTGAAAAAGATTTCAAAAAAAAAAAAAAGGTTTGCGACAAATGAAAATGTATATATCACGAAAAGTTCACTTTTTTGTTTTTGTGCGAGAACTATTGAAAAATATGTGTGAAAGAAACTTTCAGTATTTTGTATAGAAAAGTATCGAACTCTCGCGTAAAGTTTTGCAGATATTATAATATTAAAAAGGTTTACTATTTTTTCGCATAAAATCATCCATACTAATATTATATATTATGGGAAAGTGTATGTCTGTTTGTCCGTCTTTCATGGCAAAACTACTGAACCGATTGAAATAAAATTTGGTACAAATAGTCTATAGCCTGAAGAAGGACATATTATACTACTTTTTATTGCAGGAAAATGTACGGTTCCCGTGAGATACTTTATTTACAGTTTCACATAAAACTACTAAACCGATCATCATGAAATTTGGTACAGATATAAAATAGGCCACGAGAAAAGACATGGGCTGCTTTTTATCGCGGGGAAATGTACGGAAACTTAATTTAGAGTTTCACGTAAAAATTACTAAACCGATCATCATTAAATTTGGCACAGATATAAAGTAGGCCATGGGGAACGACATAGGCTACTTTTTATATCGGGATACATACGGTTCCCGTGGGTGGAGCCGCGGGCATCAGCTAGTATGTCATAATTTAACTTGGCGTAATTTAATTTGTCGTCATAATAGTTACACATAATATTAATTTGGTATAACTATTTAGGCATAATATATTTTCTAAATAATCACTTTAAGCTTAATAATCATTACGAATACTTATTGTTAAGCATACATTTACTAACGCATAATGATATTTAAGCATAGTTTTACAAAGCTATAAACATTATATTTAGGCATAATGATATAATTTTATTAAGACGTTTTGAACGCGATAAAAAGTTCTAACCTAACCTAACCCAAAACACAGAATAGATATTAGTTACAACCCAAAACTACACAAACGTTATTTCACGCCGGGTTTTTTGAGGCCTTGTTACTATTCCGAAGATGTTTGGAACATGATAAAAATGGTCCAAACCTAACTTGACTCAAAACTACACAAACGTTATTTCACACCGGGTTTTTAAAAAATATCATCATCATTACGAATTGGCTAGCTGCATATAGCGTTATTTCATTGAAATATTTATTATAATAAAAGAAGTGCTACAACTATTTCATCTGAAATTACTATATTTACTTGACATTTACAAGAATAAGGTAAGTTTGAGAGTTACTGAATCTGAAACCTTTCCAGTCCTGTCTCGCTCGCTATTCAGTTTACTTCGACTTTCATAAGTTCAACAGCGGCACTGAAAACTTGCTCAATATTGTATCGGAGCTGATAGGCTTCGTCTATACTCTGTGATATCGATGACCTCTATGGCTCGGGGGTTAAGCGCGTCGGTGTTCAAACCGGAGGTCGCGGGTTCGGATCACACCAAGATAAACGAAATTTTTAGGATATGTTCCTAGTAGCAGACTAATTAAACAGGTAAAATATTTTTGGTGGGTTAAATATGACGTGATAATAATAATAGGTAGTAAAAATCCTAAATATGTGAATAGTATAAAATAATTAAATACTAGATGTTGGCCACGACTTCGTGCTCGCAAAAGGTTATTTCGCGGAAACCCTAAAATTTTCCGCGATAAAAAGTAGCCTATGTCCTTCCCCGTGGTCGAAAGTCCTGGCTGAAAAAACTCTTGCCGCGCCCGCCTCCGCATTCACCCAGCCACGCACACACAGCCGCGAGCTGTCAACCGTGTCGGTGGAATGATGACGGTTCTTTACGTTAGTGGTATAACAATTATATTATTCTTTGCCACGGTGCTTTGACGTGGTGTGGAAGCGTTCATAGATATTGTCCTACTGCAATTATAAATCTGAAAGTTTGTGAAGATGGATGGATGTTTGTTACTCTTTCACACAAAAATTATGAACGGATTTGGATGAAATTCGGTATGGCTGTAGTTTGAGCTGGAAGGAGGCTACTTTTTGTTCCGAAAAAGTACTACAGTATTTCTGGGAATACTGTATTTCTGCGGGCGGAGCCGCAAGCAAAAGCTAGTTACATTATACTCTATAAATTGGTGGCTCTCTATAATATAGGATTTGCTAGATATACAGTTGTATTTATGTAGACAAGTACTTTACTTTCAACTGTATAAATTTTAGTTTGAGAGTAATTCTAGGGTTTTATGCCCAAAGGGTAAAAGCGGAACCATTATACTGAGACTCCGTCCGTCTGTCTGTCTGTCACCAAGCTGTATCTCTCGAAATGTGATAGCCCGACAGTTGAAATTTTAACTACGTATTTATATTATACAACAAATACTACGAACAGAATAAAATAAATATTTCAGCGGGGATCCCTTATAACAAACATGATTTTTGCCGTTTGGTATGGATAATGGAACCCTTCGTGCGCAACTCCGTCTCGTACTTGGCGGGTTTTTAGAATTCCGTAACCTAACCTAAGCAAGCATGCTAAAATCGAGATCTATATACAATCTTTAACCATACCAAATTTCATCCATTTATATTATTCATAATTGAAGAAGCAAGAAGCGAGTACAGACAGACAGACAGATAGACAGACATACGGACGGACGACAGGGAGGAACTATAAGTAAAGGGAGAAAATATAATTTAACTATGGGGAAGCCACGCTTCGGCACGAATAGGCCGGCTCGACCGGGTAAATACCACGACCTCACAGAAAACCGGCGTAAAATAACGCTTGCGTTGTGTTTCGCCGAGTGAGTGAGGTTACCGGAGGCCTAAGGGGGGATTGGGGATTTTAAGGACCAGGAACGCAAGTCGCAACACCAGAGGAGTAACTACTTACTAGTGTAACTCCTCTGGTGTTGCGAGTGTCCATGGGCGGCGGTAATCGCTTATCATCAGGCGATTCGGCTGCTCGTTTCCTGGTTCAATACATTAAAAAAAAAGTGTCCCTTATGTATTACGGAACCTTATAAAAACGGGACAGTATTACTGAAGTCTGTCAATCTGTCCGTCTGTCTGTCTGTCCGTATATCTGCCCGTCACCAGGCTTTATCTCATTAACCGTGATAGGCGATAGGTATACAGTAGAAATTTTCACAGATTATGTATTTCTGTTGCCGCTATGACAACGAATAGGTACTTAAAACAGAATAAAATAAACATTTAAGTTCCATACAACAAACATGATTTTAGCCATTTTTAACACGCTTGTATTAACTTCACCTGTATGTAAGCTTGTTTGCTTGCTTGTCTGTAACTCTCTCTTGCGCGCTTGTATGTTACAAGATATGCATTTTATTAATTAGTAGATATTTATTTTTAAGTGTAATCATTTAGTCTTAATCAAATATGATATTGGAATCTATTTTTTATTATTTTAATGAATTTTTTATTATTTAAAAAAAAAATGTTTTCTTTGACAACAAATCGGACTAAAAAGTGAAAAATAAATATAGTTTAAAAAAACTAAAAAAACACGTTCACCAACCACCATCCTTGATCATATTTTTGGTGGCGGCGAATAAGCTAAGGAAAGGCACTCGCTGCCCAGACTAAATACATAGACGTATTCAATAGAGTTACGAGTATATAAGAAACATGTAATCGGATATATATTGTAATCGGATCTTCAAGACCGTTTGTATGTTGGATTTTAAAGCAGAGTTGCCAATTTTCTAAATTTTGTTGGACAAAATTTTATTTTCAGTATATTTTACAACTTTCTGTAGACAATAATACTTTTTTCTTGTGTCTGTATAGTTGTTCTTTTTGGCCACCTGTTATGATTTTCATAGTCTCAGTGCCAATTTAATATGCCAACGACTGTTAAAGTTAATTATTGTTTAATTAAATAAATATAAATGTCATATTATCTCTCTCGTTATTCGTATTAATGAAAGAGAAGGAAGATATTTAGAGAAAGATTACCTAACAGGCGTTGGTGAAATTGAAACTAAGACGTTCATTGTTTAAACATTAAAAAATTTATTCCTATCTACAACATTTTTCTTTAGGATGTAGAAAAACTACATCTCAACTGAAACTAAAATGATTAAAATATGTACTATTAGGGAATCTACTTCATAAGTAGGTTGGGTGTTTTCATAACTTGCATAGGCATTTGTATTTTAATTTTTAATGAGGGTATGCAATGAGCAGTCCCAATATAATATATTGTATAATAATACGAAAAAAATATTATAACGGTTAAGAATTAGATTTCCTGAAAGTACCTAACATTACAATTTTACTAATGATCTATGATTGATGTTTTGCAATTATGTATAAATATTTTTCTACAGAATGTCTCAATTATTTCCCGAATATCGCAAATTTCTCACCACAGGCAACACTGGTATAAGCTGGATTTACAAAGGCAGTGTCCACAATTTTCGAATCGAAACACAAACTCCTCCACCTCTCCACTCAAACTCCTCCACAAATCCCCCAACATATCCGTCTCTGTGCAATTCGATTCAAAAATATTCAAGAACATAATATTATTAAAATCATGCTTGTGAAACTAAATGCGCGTAACGAAATAAATACTCACGTGTACTCAAGTTCGTAAATTATAAATGAAACAAAAAAGTAATGGGCATCAGATTTACACGCTAGGCCAGCAAATCATTTTATTCCTTGCCTCGTGGATGTTTTTATTTTGCGAACACCATCTTACTTTATCTTCTATTATAAATGTGGAAGTTGGTATTGTAGTAGTTTTAACCCTGGATTAACACATAAGCCACCTTTTTATATAAAAAAAAACCGTCCAAATGGCTGACTCGCACACTGAGGATTCCGTACAAACCTATAGTGATTTTGTTATAGACCTGAGTATTTGATATGAATTTCAATTTAATACCTCTACGCGTTCATGAGGAAAGGGGTAGTAAGTTTAAAATATTAAAAATATTTTTTTTTTTATGATGGAATGAAAAAATTACGGTCTTCGTAATTTTTCCTTTATCTGTGCTATAAGACGTTGCTTTGTACCAAATTTCAAGTTTCTGTGTTTACGGGAAGTACCCTGTAAGTTTTCTGTAAGTTTTGAGTTTGCGAGTGTCGAAAATTTTCAAAAATTTGCGGCATAAACGGCTGTGTCTTTTGATTGCGTTAGCTTAGTACTTTGATTTTTTCACAGCTCCAAGGGACCGTAGTCCTGACTATTTGATATAAATTCCAGCTTGATACATCCACGCGTTCCTGAGAAAAATTGTCTTGGCAGACAGACGGACGGACAACAAAGTGATCCTATAAGGGTTTCGTTTTTTCCTTTCGAGGTACGGAACCCTAAAATGCAGTATTCCCGTGGGATACTCTATTTACACGGGCGTAACTGCAGTAAAGTTATAAATTATAATGTGTATTATAGCTAAAAGCTGTTAACATAATATTGTATATTGCATAGATATTGCAATCATTGTTTTATATAATTAAAAATTTCAGGACTCACCATCACTTTATATTTTTGCATACCTACTCTCTCTTTCACTGTCCATGCATTAAATGTAATATACTGAAGACCTTGCTTGATACGTCCGTGCATTAAGTACATAATTATAATGCACTAGTTTAGTTATCATCCAGTAATATTATTTATTGGACATTTTGGTGATGGGGACGGAAATATGCTTGGGACAGTTAAAGTGTTAATTTAGTATTATAAAAGTCAGTCCAAAAAGCCTAAAAGCCAAAAATCAACAACCAATAATCCATCCTTACTTTCATAAAATAAAAGTTACATATAAAAATGGAAATGCTGACCATGAGCGTGCCGTACATATTTATGAACAGGAAAAATACAAAAAGTTAAACAATGAAAAAGTGACATATAATATATTCCGCGAACAAAGAGCATTAACGAATTGTTAAAAATGTGCAAAATTTCATGCAAAACATTTAAACGATACACGGAACGCTTTAAAATTTTTAAAAGCAAGAGCAAGACTTCTATTTAAGTGTTCCATGCAAAGTAACATCAATTTCGACAGACAAATTAATCAGTGCTGCTATGTACGGAACTAACATGATTGTAAGATTTGCCTTGATGATATATGGGTGAAAACTGAAGACTGGACTGATCTATAAGAAGCTAGACCGACTGAATTTTTTATTGCATAAATGAATGGTAATGAAATATGTCTGTATAAATATTAGTAAGTTCTCAGAGTCAAAAGTATAATAATATAATAAAAAATCAATATTTTTGTATAGGTACAATTTTGTTTACAAAATTTTGCAAATCTCGTGAAAACGCTCCATACAAAATCGCACCTAATACGTACGCGATCAAAAACTAATATAATAAATAAAGTAACATGTCCTGACTGACTGATTTATCGACGTTATAATAATCATTTGATATTTCATATAATAAAAGAACACGTCATTTTCTGGCCGTCAAATAGTTGGAAATTCGCAATATTTCAAACTTTTATTGTAACGATCAGCACCGCCAATGACTGGGCTCTATTTTTGAAGGCAATATCGATTATTGTGAGCTATTTATAGTGGTACACCTGAACCTCAATCCTCGTATAAATTAAAGTAGACTTTCATTTTACTTTGATTGTATTGTAAGTGTAGCGACATGTTTTCATAGGCTAGCCGCACACGTGCAATATTATTGATGCAATAGATTTGTCAATTTCTTCATCAATAAAAGGTCCCCGCATACATATCAATTTTATTGACAATATATTTTTTTTTAATTTAAGCAGTCTAGTGCGATCCCTCTAACTGAGCAAAAGTTCTTATTAATAAATCTAGCTAATAATGATGCGAAATGATAAGTATTGCAGTTGTTAGCATATTAGAAAAAAGGAAACTAAAAAAAGCGATGGGTTAAAGGCTGGATGTCGTGGCTGGATGAGTAAAAGAACCGCTATATGTCAACTTCTTTTTTTAATCTTCCTTTGTGCTCGCTGGTTTGATTTGTTTGTAAATTTCTAGTAATTTATCAAGCGCAAGGTTCTTTTTTTGGGTCCTTGTCCCAATATGCATTTGAGGAAGTATAACTCGGGACACGTTTCCCATACGCGAATAAATTCTTTATATATTCTTTATCATTATGTCTAATATTAATATTATTGGTATCAATATTTTATTCGTCCTCCATGATTTAATTTTAACGTTCACTCCACAGATTATACTATGACGTATTATAACAAGATGTTTTACGCGTCGTTACTCCTGCACAACTGAAATATTGCAATATGGCCCGCACACACACAATAATTATTGGCAATAACCCGATATTGTCGGCGTATTTCAGAATTTCCGGAAATATTTCAATTATATTGAACAATACGGCAATATGGCCCGCACACGAGGAATATTATTGTCAATATGAGCATTATTGACATTATTATTGCACGTGTGCGGCTAGCCATAAACTGATTTTATGAAGTTTCGACCAATCTGAGCGCGTTACACGTTGGTTTAACGTTTACGAGAATACCGTTTGACAGTTTTAACGTATCGGGACTTGTATACGTGCAGGTTTTATTTAGCAGAATTGACCCTCTGTACTAACTCTGATTTATCAGATATTACATTGGTATTGCAGGTGATTGTAACTTTGTAGGTATCGTAAACCGTTAAACGTATATAATATGATGCGTAATCTAGTACGAGTATAAGGGTCTGTTCGCATAGAAAGGAGACGATACGGGACGCGGCGCTGTATTTTTTAAGATACACAAAAAGATAGTATCTTTTTGTGTATCTTAAAAAATACAGCGCCGCGTCCCGTATCGTCTCCTTTCTATGCGAACAGACCCTTATACTCGTACTAGATTACGCATCATATTATATACGTTTAACGGTTTACGATACCTACAAAGTTACAATTTTACAAGTTTCATATTATAACATCAGTGCACATGTGCTGTGCAGCGCAGTGCACCTTAGGTACAATGAAACTTGTATCCTATTGTGTAGGTAATACATTTCAATTTTAAATAGCTATCTTAAAAATGTAGCGCCATTATCACTTATCGTTTCCTTTCAGTGTGACTGTACCCTTAGACAGTGAAAGTCAGCTGTTGATTTGTAGTAGACCTGTAACAGCCTCCGTGGTTCGAGCATCGTCGCTAGACGCGGAGGTCGTGGGTTCGATTCCCGCATTCGAACAACAAAAAAAGTTGCTTCCAAGTTTGATTAGGACAATGCGGGCTGATCACCTGATTGTTTGACAAGAAAGATGATCCATGCATCGGATGGGCATGTAAAAATTCGGACCTGCGCCTGATCTCTCGTCAGTCGTGTCGGTTATCCGTCCCACTGGATTTAGGCCTGGTTTCAATGAAACCGACCACCGTCACCGAAATCGGTTTGGGGGAGTTATTATTAGTAGACCTGTAGATACAAAAACAACACATCCAGATACAAAAACACCAAAGACCAAAATTCGCCAAGCTACTAACGTTTCGTGTACTGCGGCACGGGGAATTAATATTACTAGAGCTCGCACTGTGGTCGACATTCGCCTAAAATAATTCATGTGATTTTGAAGTTTGAACTACGAGTATACCTACACTATTTTAACTAAAACTAGCTATCCCAACACACATTATTCTGTTTTAAATATGAACTGGAATGAATAAATAACTACACCTACAATAAAACCTACGTCCTAGTCCTACACTTCCATCTACAACCTACACCTTTTCCAATATTTCTCACCGTTTAAACCTTCCCTGATTTCAAGACCAAAATTAGCCAAATCGGTCTGGCCACGTTTTATTTCACATCCCTCGGGAACGAGGAAAAAATTATGTCCTTCTCCTGGTTCGAATCTACCTCCCCACCAATTTTCAGTCAAATCAGTTCAGCCGTTCTTGAGTTATAAATAGTGTAACTAACACGACTTTATTTTATATATTATAATTATGAAAATAATATAAATATACACATTATAACAGCTAAAAAAATGTTGTGACAGATTAATTTAAAAGTTCACGTGTAAAAAAATTGTATTTATCAAACGCACGGTAGAGTATGGTAATAATCTGAGGTAGTGTGCGTTGTTATTTTTATTAATTTTATGTATTCCCAAGCATTATTGAAAAAGGATTAGCTCTGCACACCTTTCTCCACTTAAACTTTAATTTACCGGCCAAGTTTCATATTCCTGAACAATCCTCCGTTTTAACATTTCTCGTAAAACTGTACTGAAAGTTTTTGCTTTACGTGTTAATATAATATTTCTCCTTGGTCTGAGGATGTTTCCAAAAATGTAATATTCAGCCAATAATTTATTAATGTTACACTACCTGCCCCTAGCATCAATCAATAATATAGTTCAGCTCGGCCCTTTGGTCGTATGTCGACACGATTAATTTTCATTAGCCTTTCTCATTTCGGGCGTACCTGGTGACCGAGCGTTATCTTTTATATCTAAAGTTATGTAACGGTAGTAGTTTCTGCCCGTTACTTTGGGTTATCTAACCGTTACAAAAAACATTGTAGGTACATATTATTATTTATTAATACTATAACGTTTTGTAAAATCGAAATTTGGGCCACATGATTTACTGTTATGGAAAAAACCAATGTCTGATTTGATAACTTAAGTTTTAGTGAAAGAAGACGTTTCGAAATCGGCTTTAAGGTCAATCAGCTGACACTGTAAGGTCAATGGCCTCAGTGGCATTACTAGTCTTAAGCAGTAAATTACGTGTTTAAATTTTCTGTAATAGGCAAGCGGACTGATTTTTTTATTGTATAAATGAATAGTACTCTTAAATATGAGTAACTTCTCAGAAGAAACCGTATATCAAAAATCAATATTTTCAAAGGTACAGCGATTTGTATACAAAATTTTGCGAGTCTTTATACCAAAAAAAAATTTTTTTTTTTGCGAAATTGGTAAACAAAACCTACATCATTAGTTTACTCACATCATATACAAAAACATTCATTATGGTAAGTATGAACTTAAACGCACAAATATCGGAGATATTTACAAATATATTCCTGCGGCCATATACTTCATATACTACTTCATATAATATAACCTACAAATGACGTCATTTGTAGGTCGACTTTAGTATGGAGCGTTTTTAGGAGGCTCGCGAATTTTTTTATAAAAATCGCTGTACCTTTGAAAATATTGACTTTTGATATACGGTTTCTTCTGAGAAGTTACTCATATTTAAGAGTACTATTCATTTATGCAATAAAAAAAAATTAGTCCGATTGCCTATTGATTTAACAAAACTTTATGTTGCTAGAATAATAGTATTCTCTTTATCAGTTTTAACGTGATAGAGTAATTATAGTACATAATATTTTATTCAGTTAATTTTGAAAAAAGACAGCCAAAAAACGCAAAAAGTAATGAGCCATTTACACGGGACTGCTTTCGCCGTGCGGCGAGCCGTCTGAGAAATCGCCTCACCTCGCCGAATCGCAAGCCCGTTTACACGGGTGACTAAAGCAGCATGCGGCTTGGTTATTTCCTTCGAAAATGTTGAGCAGAATGGGTGTTCGTGCCGAAATTGAAATAAATAAACCAATCAATAAATCCATAAGCATGGATGCCTTTCATAGCATTCCAAAAACTCGATGGTGTTATTTTTATTCATGGTAGTTAAACAATATACCTACTTCAATCACTTGTACTTATGTGAATTACGTACGAAAAATTTTCTTGTGTCATGTGAGATTGAGAATTGTGATGATGATGATTATGATGTGTACAACTTGCAACTGATTAATGTTGGTTGTCATGACGACAAATAACATATTTTTAATATTCAATCAAAATCAAACATTCTTTATTTTCTTTACAATATATCTATACATATAAAATCCTTTGTCCTGAATGACTGACGGATCAACGCACAGCCTAAACCGCTGATCGTAGAGACCTGAAACTTGCAGGGCTTGCTCTTTGTAATGCGTAGGGATCCGATAAGAAGGGATTTTTCGAAATTCGACTCCTAAGGGGGTGAAAAGAGGTCAAACAGTTTGTATGGGACGACGTGATTCCTTGATCCAATCTACTTCAAATTTTGCACAAACATTATGTAACAGAATTGATGGAATTCGTGTATCATAGTTTATTGAAATTCGTCCCCTAACGGGAATAAAAAGAGAAAGAAAGTTGTTTGGGAGCGATTTGCTTTAAAGTTGATATAAATACTCCTTAGTGCTTTTGATTTAAAGCTCCCACTCACAAGCAATCGATCGATTTAGTCTTTACAATTTAAACATTTACTGGATTCGTAGTTGCAAGTAAATCGGTTTAGATAAAAATTGAATATAGTCTGAGATCCTAGGACCACCTTACTATACTTTTTATATGAAATTCGTATATATACGCGTAAATTTTGTTCCAACTTTTGACCCCCACCGCAAAAACTAGCTGGTAGGTCTTACACTAATCATTTTATGTAATAGTTTGTCGTTAGCAATTTACTTTCAAATACGAATTAATTTCCAATTTGATCGAAGCAATCGATAGCCCGTGAGTGGGGAGCTTTATTTTTATTTTGACATAATATATTGTCATCATGTTGAAAAATAAATCTGACAAGAATGCATTTAAGTTAAATTTGATGAAAATCTTAAATATTTGCGAATGCTATATTATAAATGGGAAAGTGTGTGTCTGTTTGTCCGTCTTCCACGCCAAAACTACTGAACCGATTGAAACGAAATGTGTTACACAAATACAGAGAGTATAGCCTGAAAAAGGATATAGGCTACTTTTTATCACAGGGAAATGTACTGTTCCTGTGGGATACTTTATTTACAGTTTCAAGTAAAAACTACTTAACCGATTATCATGAAATTTGCCACAGATATAAAGTAGAGCACGAGGAAGAACATAGGCTACCTTTTATCGCGGTACGTATACGGTTCCCGTGGGTTACTGTACATACGCGGGACGAGCCGAGGGCATCAGCTATCTATACTAATATTATAAAGCTGAAGAGTTTTTTTGTTTGAACGCGCTAATCTATAGTAGCTATCAGGAACTACTGGTTCGAATTGAAAAATCTTTTTATAGAGGAAGGATTTAGGTTATATAGCATCACGCTGCGACCAATAGGAGTGAAGAATCAGTGGAAAATGTGGAAAAAACGAGGAAAATTATTCATCTTTGAGGGCTTACATTGTTTGTTTGAACGCGCTGATCTCAGGAACTGCTAAATCGAATTGAAAAATTATTTTTGTGTTAGATAGTCCATTTGTCGAGGAAGGCTTTCAGCTATATAACGTTACGCTGCGACTAATAGGAGCGAAGCATCAGTGAGAATGTTGCAAAAACGGGGAAAATTATTCACATTTGAGCTTCATTTGAGGGCTTCCGTTGCGTGCACTGCGTAAACGGCTCAAGTTACAAAAAAATATGTATGAATGAATTATTCCTCTTTTTCTATGATCTAAAAAATCTTTTAAGATTGACTTAAGTACCTACTTGGTAACCTTTTTTATGGTAATCAAATTTGATCGAAATTGATGCATTATTGCGCCATCAGTTGACGCGGACGAAGTCGCGGGCAACAGCTAGTTATATACAATATATTGCCTAGCGGCGGCATGGGTCCTGATCGACTCCGTGATGCTTCACCTCCGCTCCTCCGGGTTGTATGTATAACCACGGGGTTTTAGCAATTGCCTAACTAGGGTGGAGCCCGTGGACCCTTTCCGCGCTCCACACAACTTTTCATGTTTTAGTTTATGAATTTTTTATTTTCGTAAAATCTATGGTATATGAAACTTTGCTCTTAAAAATAGGTCAGGGGCTAATTAAAAATAAAAGAATGCTTATTTCTCCCATTCCTAGTTTGATTGGCAATAGAAAAAAATCGTGAACAAAGAAACTATGACAAAGTATGGTTTAGTATAAAAAACAATTGCGGAAACAACTTAGTATCGAAGAAAAAAAATAAAGTTTGAAAAGTGAAAAAAATTAATTATCTCTAAAAGGACTCAAGTGGAAGAAACGTAATAAAGTATAATAAATGCGCATCTAACTGGTGTATCGAACAAAGTATATAACAAGTTTACAACGCCTTGCAATTGACGTAATAAATTAATTTTATGAATCGATGACTTGAAAAAATGACCATCTTCCAAATTATTTATCTCAAAAACTTAGTAGAATTGGTACACGGGTGTTCTACTCTTAAGTTTAGAATACAAGACGGCATCGACCTATGGGCTTAGTTTAGAAATGTCCGAATTCCGATTTTGAGGATTTCTAAAACACTGTGTATTGTTAGATTCTTTTAATACAATTTTAAGGTCAATAAATCCGCTGTTATTGGGTAAATTTAAACAAAAATAATAATAATATCTATCGACGCTCCACACCACGTCAAACTGGCCCCGTGCTAAGTATGCGAAGAACTTGTGCTACAGATACCAGACAACGGGAAGTATATTTAATAATTTTATACTTACATATATTTAAGATTTTTATTATATTATACACATATTTAATACACATCTATGACCCAGGAACACAGAAATACTTTTGTTCCTTCGGCAGGATTCGAACTTGCGACCTCCGGCTTGAGCACCAAAGCGCTGAACCACTGAGCCACAGAGTAAGCCACCAAATAAGGGACCGTCCATTAATCACGTGATGTTTTTAACAACTTTTTAGACCCCTCCCCTCCCCCTGGTGATACGTGGTGAGGTTTTATACTCCCCCCCCCCCCCTCCCCCATCTAAGATCACGTGTATTTTTTTTTTACATAGTAAGCAGGTCATGTTTGAAGAAAAATTTTAACTTAAAAAAACAATTTAATCGAATAATTTAAGCAATTAAAACTATACGAGTCCTTTGTTTTGTAAGTATTTAAACAACACTACGAATCTACAACCAAAAATAGTTTTGGTATGCATAGACTAGATTCGAAAATTAAAACACGTGATGTCTCCTTATACCCCCCCCCCCCCTGGTGATACTTGGTGTTTTTTTTTCGGACCCCCCCTCCCCCTTTAGGCATCACGTGATTAATGGACGACCCCTAAGGTACAGAAGACCAGACAAATTATTCTAAACATGACCTCTTTTTGTATCTGAGTATAATAAGTGCTTTATTAAACTATCGGCCCTAAAAATCATATACTTTTGTATGATTTAAAATTTGCAAATGGCAAGTGTATGAAAAAATAAAAGAAAACCCGACTGCGTAAAAACGAAAAGAAAAAATCAGTCCAGTAGTCGGGGGACTTTTGACCTAAATATAATTATATTGAATACCTAACAATGAAAAAGTTTCTAGTATAAAAAATATAAATATATAGAAAGTATACGGTAGTTAGTAAAGAAATGAGCCTACGCGTTTGGTCTAAATAGTGGCCAAAGGTACAATCCACATACATATTATGTAGGTATATACATTCGAAGGCTAATAAGCACATTACTACTCCTTTGCGTCGCGCAGTCGGGTAACATTAAAATAATATTTAAAATGTCTCATATAATATATAAACAATAATAGGCTTGCTTTATTATAATTATTACAGTTTAGTGAAAAGACCCCTTGAGTCACACACGTGCTGGTGCAGGTTCGATGCTGGGTTGTGGTGTGTATAAGACTTTCTCAATAACTGTAGGTACTAACGCTAGACTTTAATTTACCCTTTTCTTCTATGACATCCCTTACAAAATTTGTATCGATTTAGAAGTTTCTATGAAAGCTGTTCCTCTGTACGTATCCTGTACGTTCCTATGTACGTTCCTATACATATATTTTTTACTCTTTGCCCGCCGCGTTCCGCCGAGCTGAGCGCCGTGCTGCGAAAGTCGAATGATACCCAACTTTGGAGCTTGCGGCTTTAGTCACTCGCGGCTTCGCCGAATTGGAATTTTCACGGTCGATTTTCACCGTGCTGCGGAAATCGTGCGGCTAGTCACCCGTGTAAACGCTACAAAAGTTGGGGCTTGCTGCTTTAGTCACTTGCGGCCTCGCCGAATTGGCATTTACACGGTCGATTTTCGCCGTGCGGCTGAAATCGTGCGGCTTTAGTCACCCATGTAAATCCCCCATAAGAGGTCAAACTTACAAATTTTGCCGTTTATTATTTTGTGTTTATGTCTTTGGCTTCGTAGTCCTAATTTCGCCTAAAAGAATCGACAAAATTTGATGCAGATTTTATTTGGAAGCCCAACACTTAAGTGACTGAGATGCTTGAAGATACGTAACATTTTCAATTATGGTTTATTGTAGAAATTAAAATAGAAATTTCGCGACGTTTGGTATGTAGTACAGGGTCGATAAAGTTCTTGCTTGACCAGTTTCTAAATATCATTTGCACTAGAACGCCTCAAAATATTAAGTATATATAATATAAAGAAGTGACCACAATGACTGCAGACGTGGTTAAAATACGTATTTACACGTATGTTTGCGAGCCCACTATTCAATGGCGCTGTTAAGTTGTTTTTCATCTTATACCTGGACCTCAATTCTCGTATTTAAAGTAGACAATTTAAACAGTCAATTTCACTTTGTTTGGATTGAAAGTGTAGCGTCATGTTACCGTGAACGGATTTTATGACGTTTCGACCAATCAGAGCGCGTTCATAAAAACACCTATTGGGAGTATAAGCGTATCGGGATTTGATTGTAATTGTATTAATGCAGGCTTTATTTAGCAGAATTGCCCCTCAGGTCGAGCGGCAACTTATTCGATGGTACATAATACAAGCACGGTGCAACATTCTAGTACTGAAAATTGTCTCTATTCAGAATAAACTAATAAAATATACATGTCACAAATTCTCTTATTGCCTCATCTGAGCTGCTCCGGTAATATATCCATTAATGTACTAAATCTAGACTCACTTAAAATCTATAAATAAGTACTAAGTAGAAATACAATATTAGGTATTCTAAAATTAGTATTGTGATAGATAAGTACACTCGGATCCAGACCAAAATTTTGGACACCCATAAGTTTGAGGCTATTAACTGTTGGTTCAATAAATTGACAGTTGTTTTATTTTGTATACAAAACAATTGTTAATATGATGAATGGATATTATTGAAAAGCATTTGTTGTTATTTAGTATTCTAATTTTGAAAACATGTTAATAATGTTAAGAATTTATATTGTATTTATGTAGTTTAAAATATATATCACTTCAAATAAATAAAAAATATCTTTAGGTACTTCGATTGTGCAAGCCTTGGTTATATTTGTTAAACAACAATTTTTATACAAGCAAAAATTTTCAGTTATTCAAAATTGTTTTGGTGTAAGATTATTATTGATTTTTCATCAAGAAATATTTTTTGACGTGATAACGTCCTGTAAATCGATGAACGCCATCTGCACGCATGAAAAATTGTCACGTTCCGCCTGAGTCACTTTCTGCCTGAGCCGAGCGAGCAAGCGAGAGCGCGATAGAGAGGCACGATCGGCCTAAGCGTTCGGCTTGTGATAGTTATCGTGTAAAGTTATCGGCTATAAACCAACTAATAACAACCATTGTTTTTAAACTTAGAAGCAAGTAAAATATATAGTGCTGTAAAATTCAATTCAAGATCGAACTGAAGAACATCGGATAATAGTTTAGGGTTTTATTGGCCATAAACTACCCCTCCCCCTAACCCCTACCTCACGGTAGTATCAGTGTCGTAAATAATGAAACGCGGAAAGGAGGTCATGTAGGCCAACGCGTGTGATAAATAGCTAATACACTACTTACCTGTACTCATCATAATGGACGACGATCCATCAATTTTTTTTTACATAACGGTCCGAAGTGAAAAAAAAAACAAAATTCCAGTATTTTATTTATATTTATTTTATAAATTACATTTAAAAAATTGATAATTTTGAAATAAATATTTTCTAAATGTCTACATTTTTTATTCAGAATAAATGTGATATAATTTTTTAAATAAATTTGATATAAATTCAGAATAAATAGTTAATATACTACTGTCTATGCTTCCGTCTTGTCTATGACATACGGAAGCGGAAAGGGCGCGGGGACGCGCCCGCGCCGCCTGCCTGCGGGCAGACGGCCATTATTATATTACCAACTACGTTCACAAGGTTAGCAATCTTTTATTTTAAGTAAATACGGCAAGTAATTAACTAAATATCAATAATTGTGCATCTCGGCGTGGACATTAGTGGCGACCGAGACAGATTATCGAATACTACGTGAATTGGCGTGCGTTGAAAATAAGTGTCGTAAGTACATAGACGCGGGCCGGTCTTAAAACAAAGGTATGCATATTTTGCCTTTTCCCAAGTAATTGCCGTACCTATTTCCCATTCCAATCCTATCTGTATTGTTCATTCCGTGGTGCATAACATATAATTTGTGAATTTCAAATACAAAGTCGACGCCTTGTTGTACTGTCGGCGCCATATTTTTTCCCCCATAGGTATTTAAGTTAGTCGCACCTAACATATTACTTTAACATACACAGTGGAATTGTAACATTATTCTGTATTTTGTGTTGTTATATCATAAAATTTCCCTTTTCCAAAGTCGTCTTTAACATAATTCGTACTCTTAAAAAGAAATTTCAACTTTACGAGGCGGACATCGCCATATTGAAATTATAGGTTATCATTATATGTGAAATTTCTTTACGTATAATTTAATCGCATTATACCCCAATTCTTTAAGCTATTGCTTTATTGTTATTTCATAGCCTTTGTGCCGAATATTTCAGCGCCCGGTGGGGTCGCCGATCACAAATCGCCACGCCGGCCGGCGTGCGTTGGGGCGGCGCGGGCGCCCTCGGCCTCCGCTAGCAATAATCGCGACGGGCGAGTGTGCTTCGCGCCGGCACGCAGTGGTGTGAGTCGATTGCGGCTGGATCAAAAACGGTCAGACCTTTCCTTTTATAAAAAGTTTTTCGTGAATTGCAATGTCTGAAAGTGAATCGAAAACAAGATCTAAAAGTCCTATGATGGCTTTAAACGTACAACATTCGGATTCTAGTGGTGAACAAGTAAAAATCTTAACTAAGAAACGTGGAATTGTTCGAGCTAGGTTAACTAATTTTAAAAATTACGTACAAGTTTTTAACACCTCAACTACTTATTCAAATTTACAAATAAAGGAATTGAGTTTGAGATTAGCTCAAGTTCAGGAATTATTTTCAAACTTCGATATACAAACCGAAATAGAGGAGCTTTCAGATAATTTTGAGGAACAAATAAATCAGCGTGAAATTACCGAGAAGGAATTTGTTACTCAAATAGCTTATGCACAGTTAATAATAATTGACACATTTTCAGCAAACGATAAAAATTCTGAACATGGGTCTGAGAAGTCGCATCAGTCTAATTGTTGTCATGTGAGTGGTGGAAGTATGCCAGTACGGCTACCGACTATTAATCTACCTACCTTTGATGGTAATTATACAAAGTGGTTAGAGTTCCGTGACTCGTTCAAGTCATTAATACATGAGAATGATGCGATTTCACCGATTAACAAATTTCATTATTTAAGGCATTCGTTACAAGGAAGCGCCTCTGTAACTATTAAATCTATAGATTTTTCCGCTAATAATTATGAACTTGCGTGGCTACATTTATGTGAAAGATACAACAATAAAAACATTTTAGTAAATAATCATTTGAAGGCATTTGTAAATTTAAACCCAATTCAGAAGGAATCATTTAGTGCCCTCAGGTATTTAGGTGATCAAGTTTTTAAAAATTTAAGTGCGCTTAATAGTCTTGATATTTCCACGACGGGGTGGGACCCTTTAGTTTTATTCTTAGTCTCAGCCAAATTAGATCCCGTAAGCAGTGTCAAGTGGGAAGACTATAAAGGACATATTTCACAAATGGCCACACTTAAAGATTTTAAAACATTTATTCAAAATAGAGCGAATACATTAGAAAGTAGAGGTACAACCAATAATTATTATGACAATAAAATTAATAATATTAAACCTAATAATAACAATAAAGGCAATGGCAATTTTAATAAAAACATAAAATCATTTCTCGTTTCGGAGGTTTCCAAAAAGGGTTCTTGTCTTGTTTGTAATAAATTAAACCATTTTGTCCATCAATGTCACAAGTTCAAAACAATGAGTGTAGACGATAGAATTTCTGTAGTTTCAAAACTTCATTTATGTATCAACTGCTTACGTTTTGGTCACGCGGTAGCAGAATGCCCCTTGAAAGGTCGATGCCGCATCTGTCAAGAAAAACATAATACATATTTACATAAAAACAAAAATACAGTTAACAATAGGGTTGTTGAGAACACCACATTAACTTGTATTAATCCAGTAAGTCTACCAGCGACATCACCAGGCCAAGTCATACTGTGTACAGCTCGAGTCAAAATTATTAACAAAGAAACCAATCGCTCTTATCTTGCTCGCGCGCTGTTAGACACGGGAAGCCAGGTGTCTTTTATCACTGGTGACCTAAAACGAAAATTAGGAGTAGTTTCAAAAGAAATTAGTAGTTTCAATATTTCTGGTATAAGTAATATTACATGTCCAGTGTCTGAAAGATGTAGTATTTTAGTAAAGTCATGTGTAAGACCTTTCAGTGTAAACATTAATTGTTTAGTTATACCTAAGATAACGGGTACTATTCCAAAAACCAAAGTCGACATTCAAAATCTAAATCTACCCGGTAATTTAGAACTGGCTGACCCTTCATTTCATGAACCCTCCGAAATAGATATTTTGTTAGGTGCAGACATATTCTTTGACATTCTTTGTCCCAATAAAATTAAATTAGGTCCAAATAAACCTATTCTTCAAGAAACTAAATTAGGATGGATAGTAGCTGGCCCTACTGTTCAAGATAATAATAACTCTGCCCCTTCCATCCTTTTAACAGCTGGCTCTGCTAACCAGCCAAAGGCAAACGGTGATGTTTGTTCTCCGCTGTTGCTTCAGGATCACCGCCCATGTTCTCAGCTATTGCTTCAAGATGCGGATGCCCATTCTTTGATGTCACTTCAAGACGTCAAATTACCCCATGAAGTATCACTTCAAGATACTTCTGGCTCCAATTCTTTGATGTCACTTCAAGACATCAATCTATCCAATGAAGTATCACTTCAAGATGCTTCTAGGTCCCCCAATGCCCCACTATGTCCAGAGGTGTCATGTGAAGATGCTTCTAGGTCCCCCAATGCCCCACTATGTCCAGAGGTGTCAGGTGAAGATACTCATAGGTCCCCCAAGTTTACACTTTGTCCTGAAGTGTCAGGTGAAGATACTCATAGGTCCCCCAAGTTTACACTTTGTCCTGAAGTGTCAGGTGAAGATGTTTATAGATCCCCCAAGTTTACACTTTGGCCTGAAGTGTCAGGTGAAGATGTTTATAGATCCCCCAAGTTTACACTTTGTCCTGAAGTGTCAGGTGAAGATACTCATAGGTCCCCCAAGTTTACACTTTGTCCTGAAGTGTCAGGTGAAGATGTTTATAGATCCCCCAAGTTTACACTTTGGCCTGAAGTGTCAGGTGAAGATGTTTATAGATCCCCCAAGTTTACACTTTGTCCTGAAGTGTCAGGTGAAGATACTCATAGGTCCCCCAAGTTTACACTTTGTCCTGAAGTGTCAGGTGAAGATGTTTATAGATCCCCCAAGTTTACACTTTGGCCTGAAGTGTCAGGTGAAGATGTTTATAGATCCCCCAAGTTTACACTTTGTCCTGAAGTGTCATGTGAAGATAAGTCTAGGTCCCCCAAGTTCCTACTTTGTCATGAAGTGTCATGTGAAGATGCTTCTAGGTCCCCCAAGTTCTCACTTTGTCATGAAGTGTCATGTGAAGATAAGTCTAGATTCCCCCATTTCAAACCAATGCAAGACAATTCCGAGTCTAACCTTTCAACATCACTAGGACAAGCTTTGCGTGATATCAGTCCTGACTCTGAGGTGTCACTTCAAGATAATTCCGGGTCTTCTTCCATATCACGTAAAGATATAGTTGCTTGTTCTCGGGTATCACTTCAAGATGCCTCGGAGTCATTGGTGTCACTTAGAGATGTCAAACCTCATTCCGAAGTATCACTTTTAGATACTTCTGGGTACACTCCTTTAAATTTCTACTCTGAAGTATCGCATCAAGATAATAATTCCGGGTCTTCTTCCATATCACTCAAAGATATGGTTGCTTGTTCCCAGGATCATCTACAAGATACTCCTGAGCCCTTTTCTAATTCCTGTAAAACCTTTAAAAAAAGTTCTTCCTTATCTTCTTTCATATCACTTCAAGACATACATGAGTCTATTAAGAAATTTTGGAAAATTGAGGAATTGCCCTTAGATAACAATACTCATTCTTCAGAGGAACAATTTTGTGAATCTCATTTCATAACGCATACCAAGCGTTTACCTAACGGTCGATTTTCTGTCATGATGCCGCTGAAGGAGGATCCTGAGCAGGCTCTGGGTAATTCATTTTCTATTGCAATAAAACGTTTCTTCAACCTTGAAAGAAAATTGAATAAAAACAAACATATCAATAAACAATATTGTGAATTTATAAAAGAATATGGTGAGTTAAGCCATCTTAAAGAAATTAAAAAACCTAAATTTGGATGTTTTCTTCCTCATCACCCTGTTATAAAAGAACAACGAGAAACTACTCGTCTTCGGGTTGTTTATGATGCTTCTGCTAAGACCACCTCCGGAAAATCATTAAATGATATTCAAGCTGTAGGTCCTGTTTTACAAAGTGACTTGTTTTCCATTCTTCTCCGCTTTAGGAGTCATAAATTTGTTTTAAATGCAGATATTAATAAATTTTATAGGCAGATTGTTTTGGATGAATCTCAACGTAATTTACAATTGATACTCTGGAGAGATCCAGAAGATCAAGTAGAATATCAAAGTCATCCAATTAAAGTTTTACAACTTCAAACGGTAACATATGGCATGGCGTCGGCTCCATTTTTGAGCACAAGATGTCTGGTTCAATTAGCGAATGAATGTTCTGATCCAATCATAGCCAATGTTATCAAGAATGACTTTTATATAGATGACCTAAACACAGGAGCAGAAACTCCTCAAAAATTAAAACACATTCAGTTAAATGTTACCAAGGTTCTCGACTCGGCTTGTTTTCCGTTAAGAAAATTTCGGACTAATTGTCCTCAAATATTGAATGATCAATCAGGATCTTCGACTTGTCTTGACTTTCATGACGAAGCTAATGTTCTAGGTCTAAAATGGTCCCCCAAGTCAGATTTATTATATTTCCCTAGTGTCATTGAAACGACACCCAAAATTACTAAAATAACAATCATATCAACCACTTTTAAGCTTTTTGATCCCTTAGGGTTAGTTAGTTGTTGTATAATAAAACCAAAAATCTTGCTTCAAAATTTATGGAGTCTAAAATTAGATTGGGATGATCCCGTACCGGAACAGTTCAAAAAACGGTGGTTCACATTTTTGGAAAATCTTCATCATTTATCTAGAGTGGTAATCCCTCGTTGTGTCATGGGCGGTGATCCTGAAGCCAGAGAAATTCATTGTTTTGTAGATGCTTCACAACAGGCTTATGGTACATGCATTTTTGTACGCTCAATATATAAAAATGAGATATGCGTGAGATTGCTATGTGCAAAATCACGGGTTGCACCTATCAAAACTCTAACTATCCCACGTTTAGAGCTAACCGCGGCCTTGTTAGGATCTCAATTACTTAAAAAAGTTTTAAAAACAATACCATACAAAATATCTCAGAGCTACTTGTGGACAGATTCAACAGTTGTGTTGGGCTGGCTTAGATCACAAAGTAAAATGTTACAGGTTTTCATACGTAATCGTGTTAGTAAAATTAATGAACTCACCCATGACAGTGTATGGAATCATGTTCCAACGGACTTAAATCCTGCAGATCTGACTTCAAGAGGTGTTGACCCCCAGAATTTACAAGCCTTGGTTTTGTGGTGGGAAGGTCCTTCATTCCTGAAGCAAGGTCATAATGCTTGGCCTACGCAACCTCATTTGCCTACAAATTTACCTGAGATTAAGAGCTTGGTTTGTCACAACAATAATGTATACGAGTCATTCATAAAGTTTTCTGATCATTCAAACTTTTCAAAGTTAAAACGTAGCTATGCATATGTATTACGTTTTGTTAACAATTGTCAAGTAAATAAATCTAAACTCACTGGTCCATTGCAAGTTGATGAACTTGAAAATTCCTTGAAACTTTTATTAAAACAAAGCCAATTAGAGACTTTCTTTTCTGATAAACAGCTTCTACAAAACAATAAAACCTTGCATCACAAAAGCAAACTACTACCTCTTAATCCTTTCTTAGATAACGATGATTTATTGAGAGTAGGAGGTAGACTATCTCATTCCGACTCGGAATATTCAAAAAAACATCCTGTCTTACTTGACGCTAAGCATCATTTAACTAAAATTATTTTCCAACACGAACATTTACGTTTGTATCATGCGGGTCCGCAATTGCTACTTTCATCTATTCGTGAACAATATTGGCCCATCGGGGGCAGAGTTTTGGCTCGTTCCATTTATAGAAAATGTGTGGTCTGTTGTCGTTTGCGTGGCCAGACCTTACAACCTAAAATGGGAGATTTACCTGTAGCAAGAACTTGTCCAGATTTTCCTTTTAATCAATGTGGTGTCGATTTTGCCGGGCCCTTTATGATTTCTTCTAAAAAGGGACGTGGTAACCGTATAACCAAGGCATATTTATGCGTGTTTGTATGCCTTGTAACCAAGGCTATTCATTTAGAAGTCGTTAGCGACCTTAGTACTGATGCCTTCCTTTCATGCCTACGCAGGTTCGTATCGAGACGCGGAAAACCGGCAATAATATACTGCGACAATGGGAAAAACTTCGTAGGCGCTAATAATGAGTTAGGTAAAGTTATGCGATCCAGTCGACATTCGATTCACACTTATGCAACCAACGAAGGCATAAAATTTATGTTTTCACCCCCTTATGCCCCTCACTTTGGTGGGATTTGGGAATCAGGCGTTCGTTGCGCCAAATATCACTTAAAACGTATAGCAGGAAATGCTTCTTTAACTTTTGAGGAGTTAACCACTTTGTTTGCACAGATAGAGGCAATCCTCAACTCCCGACCCATATCTGCTTTATCGTCAGATCCTACTGACCTTAATCCTTTAACTCCTGGGCATTTTTTAATTGGCCGCCCGTTGATGTCTGTACCGACACCGCCTACTACACCCTCGAGACCCAATCGATATCAGCTAATCGAGAGAATCCGTCAACATTTTTGGGACCGATGGAGACGTGATTTCCTTTCGGAGTTGCAAACCCGAACCAAATGGGCAAAGGATCGACCGTCTGTACGAGTAGGAGATCTCGTGCTGCTGAAGGAAGAAAATCTGCCTCCCTTACACTGGAGGATGGGTCGTGTCACCAAACTGTATGAAGGCACAGACAGTATTTGCAGAGTTGCTGACGTTCATACCACAAAGGGCACCGTCAAGAGGGCAGTTCAAAAAATGTGCGTCATTCCCGTGTCAGCAGAAGAAGTGTTGGAGCCCAGTCTCCAACGGCCCCCCAGGATGTCTATGCTTCCGTCTTGTCTATGACATACGGAAGCGGAAAGGGCGCGGGGACGCGCCCGCGCCGCCTGCCTGCGGGCAGACGGCCATTATTATATTACCAACTACGTTCACAAGGTTAGCAATCTTTTATTTTAAGTAAATACGGCAAGTAATTAACTAAATATCAATAATTGTGCATCTCGGCGTGGACACTACTTACTCATCATGATGGACTATCGTCCAAAAATCAAAACTTTTAATTCTGATAATTTTGAAGTAAATGTTTCCTGAATATCTACATACTGACGGAACATAAAAGAAATTTTATATATTTTAGTTAATTAAATACAAGTTTTTCATTTTTCAAAGTAAGGAATAAATGAGACTTCCTTTTATTTTCAAACAGAAACGCCCGAACATATTGTATAATACATACAGAGTTTGTATGAATGACATCATAATAATATTGTAATGACTCTATAGCTCAGTGGTTAGTGCGTCGGCGCTTAAGCTTGAGGCCGCGTGTTTCAATTCCACTGAAGGAAAAAAAAAAACTGTGCTCCTCTTGGATGTGTATCAAAATTGAAATGTCGAGTTGTCATAATTTATTACCGACATTTTGATTTTCAACTCTATTATATTAGTGCATTATTCAAGTACTATTTTCAGAGCTCTAAATGTGAAACGTGAAGGATTTTTTAAAGATGAGCTTAATGCCTTACAAAAATATATAGACACCTATGGTATTTTTAGGGATTTGAATAGACGTTAATCTAGTAAAGCCCGAACCATTATTTCGTTATTTAAATTAAACATCTGAGCTACTAAATATAGCTGAGCATAAAAAACACGATTTTATTACTCATCACGATTTTAGCTAGGGTAACCTCAGGGCAACCGCTAACCATGACCTATGGGGTTCGGGGATTACAGAACCCTCTTTTAGGGTGTCGCCGACGCGACTAATTGACAAACTTGTACGCGTGACATTAGTTAAAAAACCGTGAACAACTTTTTGCTTGACTTTACATTGTTTTTTTTTTTTCGTCTCTTAAATAGGTTTTATAGACAGGGATAAATTTTTGCTTTTAGAATGATGTTTTATAGGATTACACAGGGAATAAATTATTATATTGCTTAGTTCATCTCCCTTTTTAAACTTTAGTTTTTTACCCACAGCACAAAATTTTGTATCCATTAGCATCAGCTCACACCTGATGAGATTGGAGGTTTTTTATTTTGTAGTCTAAGGATAAGGCTCAGTTACACCGACGATACGTGACGCGGAGTTGTATTTTAAAATAGCCTCTGTGGCTCAGTGGTTCAGCGCTTTGGTGCTCAAGCCGGGGGTCGCAGGTTCGAATCCTGCCGAAGGAACAAAAAGTTTTTCTGTGTTCCTGGGTCATGGATGTGTATTAAATATTTGTAAGATATAAAAAATCGTAAAATGTATGTTACATAGTATAAAAGTATTAAATATACTTCCCGTTTTCTGATACCACAAGTTCTTCGGATACTTAGCACGGGACCAGATTGACGTGGTGTGAAGCGTCCATAGATATTATTATTATTATTATACTATTATTATTATAAAAAAGGAAAGTTTATTTGTTTGCTTCGAATAGGCTCCGAAATTACTGGACCAAATTTGATGAAATTTAGCAAAAATAGAGAGTATACCACGGGGAAGGACATATGCTACTTTTTATCACGGCAAAATGCACGGTTCCCACTGGGATTTTGGCGAAAAACGTCTAGTTTACTATACTTTTTTACGTTTATCTATAAATAATACATCGTTGCCCCCTGTAAGTACAAACACGTTGAAGCGGCAAATCCCCGTACATGCACAATGAACTAAAATCTCGCCATTATCATCGGATTTGGTTTTCATGCATACGTAGCAGGGATTATGTGCTATTAGTTTACTTAATTCCTTTAAAACTTACATTGGGTGTGCGATAGTGGTGGTCAGTGGAGAGGTTGTGTGGGGAGATGTGAGGGTTTGATTTCGGAAGATGCACCCACGACTAAAAGTCCGTTCATACCGCGACGACATGTGAGAAGAATACACATATGAATCATATTGTGTACTGAATAAAGTTCAATTTTGAATAGCTATCCTAAAAATGAGGCGCCGCATCGCGTCGTGTATTGCCGCGATGTGAACTGGCCCTAAAAATAAAAAATAAAACATGTGTATTTAGATGTTTAGACTAGCTTTTGCCCGCGACTTTGTCCGCGTGGAGTTCGGTTTCCATACAAAATTTTTACTCCTTTTTCACCCCCTTAGGGGGCGATTTTTTAAAAATCCTTTCTTAGCGAATGCGTACGTCATTACTTCTATCTGTATGCCAAATTTCAGCAAAATCCGTTCTGTAGTTTCGGCTGTGCGTTGATAGATGAGTCAGTCAGGTTTGCCTTTTATATATTTAGATAGTGTTCAGCTAAGTAGCATCGAATAACAATTAAATTCACACTTCACAGCGATAGAATTTCAATAATTCTACAGTTAATGTAATGATAAAAATAAAATTAGCGTAAACCAGCTTTTAGGGTCCACTTTACTACCTTCAAAACGACTACACGTCGCCAAAATATAATGTAAAATATTATGACAATCTCTCATTTGGCCAAAGTTATCTAAGTATTAAATTATAGCTGCTATATTTTCTCGGACATCTAGGTACCTATACTATAATATTATAAATGCGAAAGTCTGTCTGTCTGTTACCTTTTCACACTTTAACCGCTGAACCAAATTTTATAAATTTGGTATATACTTTGGGTCCCGGGAAAGGACATAGTATATTTTTTCCCGAAAAAGTAGTGTTCCCACGGGATAATGTACTCGTATAAGTGTGGGTAGTATCAAAAACTTACCTACAATCAGATAGAACTGTAATAGATTTGTATTGGGACATAAAAGTTTTACATTGAAGTAGACGATCATGAAATTCACTACATGAAAATATGTACCTACGTCCTACACAGAAAATAAGTTTTTAAAAATTGACTTAGTGAACTTTTTTATATTGCGTTTAAACATTAGCATAGCTTTATGCTATTCTAAAATTAAAATAAGCCACGCGCTCCATGCTTCGTGTATTGGGGTAGCACGTATCCCCTATTAATCTTTATGTCCCGGAATAGCGACCCCTTTCACGAATCCGCGTATTAACAAATTAATACCCATCTCAATAATAATGATACATATGGTTGTGTTTTTGTCGTAATTTTGGGTTACGACATTTTGGGTACAATCTTTACTAATAATAACTAATTTGGCCTCTAAAAAACAGTTATAGATAGGAACAAAATTATACATTTCAATTGAACAATTTTGTAGGGACAAATCACATCATCCGTTTTACTTTACACAGCTAAATATGGTGCACCTTTAGCCAATTCTATTAATAACCCAGTATTCATAAAACTATTTGACTCAACTCACACAGACTCACTCTCAGACTCACACTCAATCACAGAGTCGAAGCGACGCGACGCGTCATGTTTTCACCAATAGCATATTCATCTTTATTTTTCCAATATTAAAGTAAATATTTGTATTATAGAAATATTATAGTACCGCATGTCGGCGCATTTGCTCAACTACGTCAGTTTGTCTGGAGTATTGCTGTGAGCTAAGTGCGAGTTTTTGTCACTACTCGGCGTGAAGAAGTTAGCTACAATTTGTATGACGTCGAATTAGTTACCATTGTTTGCCACTAGGGGCGTTGTTTTGATACCATACAAATTACAGTTTAGTTCTTCACGGCGCACTTGCCGTGAATAAATAAGCGTGTCACTACAATGTGACAAAAACTAGCAGACAGCACACAGTTTCGCACGTCGACGTACGTCACCGCGCTACTTGAGCGCTGTGACGTGTCAGTCGTCGTTACCAAGTCACAACAGTGACAACAGCAGGCTTAGCATGCGCACAGTAGAAACACAGAAGAATAGAAAATATGACAGATTGAAGAAACATTAATACCATTCGGAGCAAAATATTTCTTATTGTAAGGCAGCAAGGTCGATGTATCGTCGTTATGAGAAAGAACATTTCTTTCCTTCCCGAGCATGAGCTCACAAATGGCATCTTTTGACAGCTAAAGTAGAAACGTTTTCTTAATTTAATGTCAAAAAATCTTACAATAATGTCAACTAGGTACTCCACATCATGGCGGTCCAAGAAAAAAGTTTTTTTTTTTCGTCGAGACATGAACTTGAAAATTTGACCATTTTTGACAGAAGATTCCCGGCAGCCATTTTAAAAATATTGCTATTTAGAAATGTTGACTTCTATTGACGACCTTGTTACCATGAATTAAGAACTATTTTGCAACAGATTTGGATAGAATATTTCTTCTTTAAAATTATTTCTATGGATGCCATGCTAAGCCTGCTGGCGATCGTTTGATTCGACTCCAAGTTCCAACCCAACGCGAGTTGAGCCTAAGGCCTCGTTTCAGTGTGATGTGAACTATCACACTGAAACGAGGGAATATTGTGTGGTGCAATTTCACATATTTTGAACTCTCACAGTATAACGTGTATCTTCACGTGGAATGACTTAATGAGTGAAGATCAATTTTGTATATCTTAAAAATACAGTGCTGCGTCGCGTATCTTCTCATTTCGGTGATATTAATTTATAAAAAAAAACCATTTAGTGAGTAATTATATTTTTATTAAAATACCTACGTTGCAGTCGATATTTTTTGTAAATAATAATAATTTACTGAGTAGGTACTTATTATTTTTATAAAAAAAAATGATACTTACATACCTAAATGTTGATAAGTATTACTACAACAATTTAAAATTATAACACCGCTGAAAGCAGAATTATGTAGCCTTTTGAGCGCGTAATATAAAGTTCATATTGCTCTCTGTACATTGCACAAGTTTAATCGCCAGTTTCGGACATTATCTACTAGCCCGTGTTCATTAAAGTAGTAATTTGAAAATAGAATCCACTGGTAAATATATCGAGTGTCTAGAAATAACTCAGATTGTTTTATAATAATAACATCTATGGATGCTTCACACCATGTCAATCTGGTCCCGGTAAGTATCCGAAAAACTTGTGTTACAGGTACCAGACAACGGGTAGTATATTTAATGCTTTTTATACTATACATATATTTAATATTTTTATTATGTTATAGGTACACATATTTAATACACATCCATTACTCAGGAACACAAAAAAACTTTTTTGTTCCTTCGGCGAGATTCGAACCGGCAGCTTGAGCACCAACGCGCCGAACCACAGAGGTCGTCAAAATTTTAAATATAATATTATGATTTATGACCATGTTTACTAACATTTTCCGCGACTCCTTCCGCGTAAATATAGTATCAGTTAACCCACGGGAATACCATACTTTTTCGGGGTAAAACGTAGCCTATGTTCTAATCCAGAGCTTACACTTTCATCGAAATCCGTTCAATATTTTTTGCGTGAAACAGTAATAGGCATACATCCATCCTCACAAACTTTCACATTTATAATATTAAATATTAGGGCTGTCAGAGAGAATAAACGCTTAGTTTGCATGATAATAACGTAGGATCACTATCAGTCACAAACAGTTATGAAATAGGAACACGACCAATTTCAGAAGCAAAAAATCTCTCGAGTACACCTGTTAGTAATAGCTTCCCACACCGATTTCGGTGACGGTGGTGGTTTCATTGAAACGTAGGAGAAATTTTATAGTGCCCAAGTGTGTGCTTACACAAGAGTATTCTCTCTTCCTTTACTCTCGGAACCCAGTTGGACGGATAACCTACACGACTGGCGAGAAATCAGGCGCAGGACCGACTTTTTATATGCCCATCCGACGCATGGATCATCTTTCTTGTCAGACAATTAGGTGATCAGCCTGCATTGTCCAAACCAAACTTGGTAACAATATTTTTTGTTGTTCCAACGCGGGAATCGAACCCACAACCTCCGAGTAGAGAGCCAAGCTCTAAACCACTGGACCACGGAGGTTGCTATACCTATTACCTACTCATAAAAGTAATGTATGAATAAAAGAAGTAACCCTAACGTAAACAAATAAAGATTTACTTTGAAATTAACTTCTCTATCCCTGGACGGATAAAAAGTTTATTTTTAGAATATTAAATGAAAATACTATTATGAATATTAATATATTCCTACAATATCAAATTTTTTATGTAAATACGAACCAAAAAAAATTAAAGCCGTTTTTTCTACAGCCACACTCATATTTCAATCGACAACATTTAATTTTAAATTGCTCTTTTAAAAGCCATTGACCTGTAGATTCATTAACCATACTACTGTCAAGAGTAAAGACACAAAATATCTTCTTAAATGTAGATAAAATAACTTTATCACAAGATGTAATGGGTTTAATTGCATGAAGCCTATTTATCATCTTCTTTTGTAATCTTATACCTTGCCAAATCAGTATTTACTAGAGATTTTTCAAAGAATCGATATGCTTATTTCACACTCTTTATTTATAAAATATTATACCGTTTCAGAAAATAAATGTTTTGCTATTTGTTTGCTATCGTCTTGGCCTTCATCTTGCTCTAAGGCACAACAAAATGGAGAAAAAAATATTTTTAGAACTCGACTGAAGCTTGAACGAAATACTAGTAGGGGAAACAGGGTATGGTTGTGTCGAAGTTATGGTTCTAACACTGAAAAAGTACGGTCTGAGACTAATATATAAAAATGCCCATAAAGAAGTAAAATTAAAGACTTCTCTAAGGATTGCTTTCATAATGCACCAATTTAATCTCATTTTCTTGTTGGGAAAGTTATGAAATTAACTTTATCTGGAAGATAGTAACATAAGACTTGATCACTGTTGACTCCAACTACCAATTCAGTATTTTTTGGGACAATATTTTATTAGTTTCAAGTAGAAAAATGTACAAATTACCTAAATGGTATCATTTTTCTCCCAGCTAAATAGTAAACTACCTCAGATCAAATAATAAACCAAGATAGCGCATGGCGTTTGTTTGAAGTGAGGCCTAAAAAACTACGCTACTTCAATTTTACACACGCGCTCACGCACACACAAGCAAAAAAGTACTTTACTTTTTGTCAGTATAGATTAGTCGTCGCGACGACTCATTCGATAATGTCGAAAAGTAGCGTACTTTTTTGCTTCTGTGTGCGTGAGCGCGTGTGTAAAATTGAAGTAGCGTAGTTTTTTAGGCCTCACTTCAAACAAACGCCATGCGCTATCTTGGTTTATTATTTGATCTGAGTAAACTACTAAAATTATAATAAGCGATCGAACGAAAATTATCACAACCGTACCCAGTCTACCCTACACATACTTTAAATATAGTGCAATTATCATGAAAATTACAAAAACGGTTTTTGTAAAGCGTTATACCGACTACCGAGTAATTACGGTTGTAATTATATTATCGTACAACTTGAAATAATAACAGACACGTGTACAATTATTGCTAACAAAACCGCTTATTTGTTTAACTTCCCCTTTATAGAGTGTACGTGAGGGACGTACGTTTATACTATGGGGTTACGATTTGTCGTACTTATAGCATTGTTGTCGTACGATCGATTGGAAAGGAAACGAAACGTAGACTATTGTAGCAAGCGTGAGTGATGTGTCGCCACGCATAAGTTCCTGCCTTTTTAGAATTTTTGACTTTGATACACTTTCAGAGAATATTTTTTTATGTATGTTAAGGGTACACTTATTATTCATATAAGCCGATAAAGGTGTCCCTCAATCGTTTACGAAATACATAATAATTAGTAAAACATGATATACTTATTATGTTTTTAAAATTAAACTCAAAATTTTTAATTTCCATGTAGGTTATAATATAACGCTTATAGAATTATCCTACATGATGCCTACCAGAAATTAAAGCCTCTATATGTTTTTATAGTCATTATTTTAGTGCAACAGAATCAAAAACATTCTAGGTTCATAAATTAAAGACAAAAAATTCAACAACAGGTAGGTAGATAAAGTAAAAATATCCATTAAGTTGTCTTTTACAAAGCCAAAAATATCGAAAGTTGTAAAATTATTTATTCGTGCGCCATATTGAAGAAAATCACGACTCATTCTGTTTCAAGTTATTTAATTTGCACATGTCGAGGGTAGACACCTTTTTCAATTTATTATTCTTCCTCAATGGCTCTACTGCGTTTAATGGAAAGCCTGGTATTGTATTTAGAGCAGATATGTACATTGTACAGTCAGAAGCTAAAATATACTGCACAAAATAAAATATGTCTATTATAATATCTGGGGCGCTCACTGGGGCGTATAAAAACGATAATATCAAAGTTAGAAAATATACTATTCCTTCGCTAAATCACGTCGTTAATTCATGTGGTTATGTCCATGCATTTTATTCGTTTCTTACTTTTTTTTGGTTCTTTAATATACTATTATATATTACTATTATATTGCCTAAGCTTCTGTCTAATCTTTGAATCTTTAAAACGGCTAAACCAATTTTAACGAAACCTTCACTGGCAGATGGATGATGTTAGTTCTACTTTAAGGTTTTGTTTAATTTCGTTCTACGTAAACAAATATGCATTACAACCTTAGGGTCGAGTTCTTAAATGCTACTTAATTTAAAAAGCTCTCAAGCTGTCCTTGCCAGTTAGATATGAGATGATAGTGACAGTGATTAAGTTGGGGCCTAACTTTAAGCAGTTTTATTTTAGTAGTTAAACAGCTAGTACTTCCTTTCTCATTAATTTATTTCTAGATTTTAAATTTGATGAAGAGTTCAGAACAGGGGCGCATTTTTCTAAGAATCGAATAAGAAATTCGAATTATTGACATAGCTAACGAACCTATACAAAATTCACCAATTTACATAAGTGATATTGTTAAGCCGTTTCCTCTGATTCAGAATAACTAATTGATAATCCGATAAAAAATTCTAAGTTTACTTTGCTTTGTGGATTTTTATGCTTAGATTTTGATGAATGAAACCATTGTGATAATATAATCATCTAATTTTATACCAGGATTGTGTGTAGTATAATATGTGCAAATAAAGAGATTGACTGAATCCGCCTACTGAGTTCTTTGACATAATATCCTTAGGCCCACTTGCGCTAATCCAGGTTAAAATTAACCTTGGGTTAAAATATCATGATTCTCTTTCACAAATACGAAGAACGAGAGAGATAACATGACCTTAGTGGTCGTCATTGTTTCAGTCCTGCTCTTTATTTAGGCGAGTTATGAGTGGCCTTGTTTCGTGATAGTTTAGATTTTATTATAATCAGGCAATTGCTGTTTTTATACGGACCAGTGTTGTCGTCTTCGTGACGAAATTCGATCATAGTATTATTATGATATTTTAATTTTATAGTTTCAACTTTTCTAGGGTTATTATGCCTATGAGATACGAAATAAAAAAATATGTAAATGTTGTCTATAGAATGTGGAAGAAAGGTTAACATTTATGTAAAACCAACACCTAGTAATACAATCGTATAATAATATAGTCATAGTACCAAATTTCGTAGTCCTTCGTTTTCATAACCTTCGTAAAAAGGGTAAGGTAAGAAGTTTTCGCTTCACTTAAATATGTAATTAAACATTCGAGTATTGAAGCATTAAATATTGGCTGTGTTCAGCGAAAAATAGCACTAACAAAAAAACGTATGCAAAATGACGACCGCTGGCGTTAAGTAAGCAAAACGGCGGATTATGTTAGCAGTATTGAAGTTAGCTAACGTATCCTGGCCGATAATCTGTTTTTATTTCTTTAGCGCTAACAAGCGCTTTTTTCCGCAGATCACAGCCATTATCAGAGAGTTAAAGTAAGTTGTGACTTGCGCTAGACTCGCAAAAAGTACTTTAGTTTTTTTCTGGGTCAAGAGGAAATATAATCAAATGAAAATAAATGCCATATAGGTTAATAACACTTACGGCATTGTCCTACGTGATGCCTACCAGGAAGAATACCTACAGGAGGAAAACAGGCGCGGCATCGCGGCGTAACAAACTCAAAGGTGGAAAGTTTTGTATGCCACTGGCTTTCCTATCTACCTTTACCCATAATATATTATACTATTTTGTCCCATCGGACAATACAATATCAAGATACATGCGGAACAAACAAATTGTACCAAAAATAAACTTTACAAACTTTGTACCATTGTAAACGCCATAACGTAGATTGAATTTTATTTTACATTCATCAGTCGGCTAACGGCTTTGTTCTTGCTTTTACAATGTACACAAAGACTTTTAGAAAAATCTCTTACTTACAGGCCCTATGTAATGAGAAACAGAAAAAAATAAATTCCGAGTGATAAGTTTTTTATTTGCATTTTCCGGTACAGCTGTAAGGGCTTTTGTTTGGAATACAATGTTTCATCAACATCGTAGGGAATAAGTATGGATAAATGAAAATTGTAATAGAATATTGTATAGGATATGAACGCTTCACATCACATCAGTCTGTACATATATATCTAAGATTTTTATTATATTATAAACTTATTTAATGCACATCGATGAACCAGGAATTTTGAAAACTTTTTTCTTCACTCGATGGGATCCGAACCCGTGACCTCCGGCACTAATACGCTAACCACTGAGCCACAGAGACCGTAAATTTTGTAATAAAAATATATTTGAATTTGAACTAGATGAGGCCTGCGAAAATAAATAGAAGGCGATTGAATTAAAAGCTCTGTAAGTTAAGAATTAAAATGTTTAGGAGGGAGGGAAATTATATAATGAGGATTACTTTGGTTTTTGGACACCGAAAAAAAATACCACGGCCACAGAGGCCGTAAATTGTGTACTAAAAATATATTTAAACTTGCTTTTGCCTGCAACTTCGTCCGCGTGGAGTTCGGTTTCCATACAAAGTTTTAACCCTTTTTTCACCCTTTATGGGACAAATTATTAAAAATCCTTTCTTAGCGGATGCCTCTGTGTGCCAAATTTCAGCAAAATCTGTTTAGTAGTTTCGGCTGTGCGTTGATAGATGATGAGTCAGTCAGATTTGCCTTTTATATATATTGGACAAGGCCTGCAGAAATAGAAGGCGATTGAAATAAAAGCTCTGTAAGGTATTAGAATTTAAAATGTTATTCTTTTCCATCTATAAATATAGAAGTGTAAGAAAAAAAAAGACTTACCAGCAGCAAGGGGTCGCAAAAGATAACAAACATTAAAATACATTGGGCGTTTTTGTTCCATTGTTTAAAAAAAGCGCGTCTTACTATTAGATTGCACAATTTTATTCATATTTTTCATTTTTCTGTAATTATTGTAATTTAGATGCCCGTAGAAATGGAGATTATCAATTAATTGTTAATCATAATATTTTATATTAATATTCAGTGAAATGAGTTAAAATTTCATAGCATGTACCCCACCTGCTGCAGATATGCAACCTATGTCAATGTAATGCAGGTGTAATTACATAATAATATAGTTCCATAATAATATAAGAAATTAAAGAGAACAGATTAACTGCTACATAGTAAGCTTTCATTTGATCGCAGCATACGGTGTGTCCATGATTGTGTGGAAAAATCGTAGGCCGTTAAAGGAGACGTAAAAAATTTCAAATTTGGATCGATCGTTTTATGAAAGTTTAGTTTTTTTTTTTATTTCGACTCTGGGGTAAAAGGCCCCATATCCTTTAAAAAGCTGGCGTCAATTCGTCTGCACTTTTTCATAAAAAACAGTATCATCATTCAAGTCAAACGTACAGGAGAACACAATACTTGAAAGAATGTGACCGTCTCTACTAGGGTTACCAGATGTCTGATTTTCGCAGGACTTTTTGGTGTTTCTTTAACATCGTTTTGATTTAATTTATATAAACAGACATGCACCAGTAAATATATAAATTACTAACTTTTGCCCCTGGCTTTGCTTGCGTAAATAAAGTGTCCCACGGGAACACCGATATTTTTCGGGATAAAAAGTAGCATATTTTTTAAACTATAGCATAAAATACTACCATACCAAATTTCATCAAAATTTGTTCAGTAGTTTTTACGTGAAGGAGTAACAAACATCCATCCATCCAAACATCCATCTATACATCTATCCTCACACAATTTGACATTAATTATAACAATAGTAGGATACTAGTTACACAAGCGGACTAAATATTTAGAAATTCTGTATGGCGTGTACAAACTGAATAGTGGTTTTTAGCACCCATGACTTCAAAGTTTTTGGCAAATAACACACAGATTTAGAGCATTCCGAGTATTGATAGTTGGTTAAATGGGTATTTGGCACCCTTCTTGCATCGTTAGAGTAAGCTCTCCGTCAAATTCTGAGGTATTCGTAAATGTAGAGCAGCGATCTCCAACGCACAGCCCGCAAGCTGCATGCGGCCATGCGTGAAAAAATCTCAAACATCCATCCATCCATCCATCCATCCTCACAAACTTTCACATTTTTAATATTAGTAAGATTAATAAAAATATTTTTTTTTTCAGACATAAAAATGGACCATATAGGTACTAGCTTTTGCCGTTATCTATTTTCTCATTATGTGGCCCATATCTGCCAATAGGTTTGCGACTCTTGATGTAGAGTAATGCAACAGAAACATGCACTTGATTTTTGAATACTGATATTGACCTTTTGATGGGGACAACTTTGTAATGCGAACCAAGTGTAATTTTATTACGATAGCGTACGATTTGCTTACCTACTACATAATTTTAACAATCATACCTAACTTGGCTAACGAGAAATGGTAAAAATGGTTAAATGTGTGAAATGTGCAAAAGGGATAACCAAAAAATCTCCCGGATTACAGTGTGGACGGTGTAGTAAATGGCTACATGCCTCGTGTGCACTACTAACAACTGAGCAACTGAACACCCTTAATTCCACAGAATCTGTGGACTGGAAGTGTAAAGCCTGCACAAGCGGTGCGAAGTTAAAACGATTATCGTGCATTCTTCAGGATGATGGCGATGACGATAAGAGTGACTCCGAAGCCTACGACACCGCCGCGAACTTAAACGCCGCTAAAATGTTACAACTTCTACGCCGAGAAATACGCGAGGATATCAAGGAAGCAATTAAATCTGAGCTACAAGAGACCTTACGATTCTACTCTGATAAGATTGATGAGTACGAATATAAGATCACTGAGTATGAAAAACACACTAAACAAATGGAAAATCAAATAATTGAGGTAAAAAACAATTATAAAACTTAAACCTAAAATACGAAAGTCTGGAAACAAAATTTAATCAATTGGAGCAGGTACAATTATCAAATCAACTCGAAATATGTGGTATTGACGAGACGGACAGAGACAATCCCGAAGGAATTGCGAAATCTATCGCCAGTACAATAAAACAAAACCCAGAAGATGTGATTAAAGCATATAGAAAGAAAAAGATGATCCGCCAGAAGGATACCCCCCAAAAGCAAGCGGCGTCGGTGATAGTGGTGACACTCAGAGATGGAGTACGCGATGGGTGGCTATTGTCTGCGAAGTCGACGAGTATTTGTACCGAAAATCCTAAAAGAGTGTACCTGCGTGAGTCTCTTACGCCCTCAAATGCCTTCCTGTTATGGAAAACTAAAGAGGCACTTAAAGGAGTATACACCTACATCTGGTGCAAGCACGGGAATGTATTAATCAGAAAAAATGACAAGGATAAAATAATTGTGGTGCAATCATTAATTCATCTAGAAAAAATTAGATCAAACATGAAAGGTTAAAATATATAACCTATAAATAGGTAACTAACCTTTTTCTGTTATATAAATTAAAATGGATAGTTATTGTACTCCTAACATAGCCGAATACAGTTGTAATACATGGAACGACTTTTCACGTCAAATACCTAAACTAAATAGCAGTTCACTGCTAATGTTTCATGTTAATATACGTTCTATTCTCAAAAATTTTGCCTTTTTGGAATACACTGTACTCAGCTCTGAAAAAACAATACATTTAATTTTAATCTCTGAGGCTAACATCAAAGAAGAATACGTTAATATGTTTAGATTAAAAAAATATAATTTACACTACAATTTAAGAACAAATCGAAAAGGTGGTGGCTTATTACTTTATATACATAAGAGCATTGATTTTTCTAGAAACCATGTATCTGTAAAAAATTTTGAATGTATAACGGGCGACATAATATTAAACCAAAAATGTAATATAGGATTGTGTGCAGTTTATAGGCCACCAAATACAAACAAATACAACTTTATATTAGAGCTATCTACTATAATTTCTAAACATATTTATAAAAAAAACTACATACTAATAGGAGACATAAATATTGATTTAAAACAATCAAATTATATTACACGAACTTATCTCGATTCGCTTATTAAACTGGGTCTAGACAGCTGTATCAATAGTTACACTCGTATAGAAACCTACAAAAATAAAACAGTAACTACATCATGCTTAGATCATATTTTCGTTCGAAACTATTTAGGTTACAATGTATATTCGGCCGTCGTAAATACCGCACCAGCTGATCACTGCGTAGTCGGCTGTGCACTGGCGTGCCCGGCCAGTTATGATAGCTCGCTAGTACAAAAACAAGATCCACAGCTGATTAAAAAAATTGATAACGTTAAACTACATAGCGAGCTGCGCGGAATCGACTGGAGCGTGCCGCTTACCTACAAAGATCCTAATCATATTGTCGATTACATTTATGAACATTTTCAGGATGCATACTCGAAAAGCGAGTGTACAGTCTATAAAAAAAATAATAGTAAACGATATGATTGTAAATGGGCTAACCAGAGATTAAAAGATATGTGTCGGAAACGTGATGAGTTTTACTCGATTTGGAAGAAAGACCAATTTAATTTTACAAAGAGGTTGTGGTACAATACCTACAGAAATAAAACTAATAAATATGCTCAATATCTAAAAAACAAATACATTAAATCATCGGTTTGTGAAAACTTTAAAAATACAAAAATTGTTTGGCAAATTATAAATAATTTAACCGGTAAAGTATGTAACAGAATAGATAAAACATTATTAAAATATTTTAAATTAGAACCGTTAAAGTTAGCCAATAAATTTAATTCAGAATTTGATTACAATGTAAAAAAAATCAGTAGCTCATGCACCTCAACCCTGCTGGATAAACTTTCTTATGAAAATAACCCGGAATGTTGTATTAGAATAAATAAAGCATGTGACGCAGACGTCAATTTTATTATTAAACAAATTAATCATAACAAAAGTCCCGGGTACGACAACATACGCGCCAAGGATATTAAATATGTACGCAGTAAAATAACGCCTGTCATTACACATTTAATAAATTGTTGCTTAAATTCATGCATTTACCCTGACTTGCTCAAAATTGGCATTATTCGACCTATTTATAAAAAAGGGAGATTTGACGATTATAATAACTACCGCCCCATTACAATTTTATCATGCTTAAATAAAATAATAGAAAAATTTTTATGTAAACAAATAAGTAAATTTCTTGACTCAAATAATATTATTAGTCCTAAACAATTTGGTTTTCAGAAGAATAAAAGTACAACCGAGCTGTTAAGTACAATTACGGATAAAATAAATGATAACTTAAATAATAAAAAACACATAATAGTTTTATTTATAAACTCAAACTCAAACTCAAACTCAAAATTTTTATTTCCATATAGGTTATATTATAACACTTATAGAATTGTCCTACATGATGCCTACCACCGGTTCGGAAACTAGCCCAATAGACTTCAGTAAAGCATTTGATGTTCTAAATTATGACACCTTATTTGACAAATTATCGAGGGCTGGTATACAGGGGCCACTTCTTGAATTAATTAAAAACTACCACAAAAATCGATTCTCAACAGTCAAAATTGCTAATGAAATAAGTGATAAAATACCTTGTAACAGAGGAACCGCTCAAGGCTCAATAATAGGTCCAATAGAATATCTTTTGTATGTAAATGATATGACCAACCTGATGGGAGGTGCCTCGGTATACCAATTCGCGGACGACACTTGCTTGTTGGCCGGCGATTCCTGTGTATATGAAGCTCAAAAAATCATTCAAAACAGTTTCACAATGATGTGTAAGTGGGCACATGACATTGGTCTAGTTATTAATGCTCAAAAAACAAAAGCCATATATATACGTTCATCTCATAAGAAAACTTCTTACTTACCCAAAATTGTCGCTCATACCCACAGCTGCCTGCATGGTCAGAACATAGCGAGCTGTAATTGCCCTGATATAGAATTTGTAAACCAGCATATGTACATTGGACTGATAATCGACAGCCGACTTAGCTGGTAGCCACACAAAGATTACGTGTGCACCAAATTAAGGTCTATATTGGGCAAGCTGGCCATTCTAAAATATAAATTGCCATACAGTACCTTGAGATTAATCTACATAGCTCTTGCTGATTCTGCTGTCGGTTATGGAGTCAGTAGTTATGGAAGGACATATGTAAGCTACCTTAGTGACATATATAATCTCCAAGTAAGAATGCTGAAGACAATTGTACCAAAAAATGTAAAGTTAAAATACAAAAACGACACAGAAGGTTTGTTTAAGTTCTGTAAAGTGATGAGTGTTTATGATAAAATGAAATTCGCTGTACTAAATGAATGTAAAAGTAAAGATATACTTATACAAAAAACAAGACCAGTTAAGTTACGCGAGATTGCATTTAAAAATAAATTTACTATTTTAAAGTCGAACAATGTGTATGGTTCTAGAATGTTAAGAAATATAATACCAACAATTGCTAACAGCTTACCACCAAAATTGCAAGATAAAATTGCTAATCAGCAGAATTTTCGTAAAGATTTAAAACAATATTTAATAAATATGGACTATAAAGAAAAATATATAACATAACTCAAAATGCAAATTCTTTGTATGTCATTGTAAGTTAAAGCAGTATAATATGTTGTAATACATAATAAGGATTTTTTTGTAAGCAATTCGTACGTGTTTGTGTGAACTATAGTGCCCAGATAAACCGATACGGTTTGTGGCGCACATATATAGGCTAATTGAAAAATTGTATATTATGTTTTTGAAAATAAATGAAAAAAAAAAAAAAAAAATTTAACAAAACGTTTCAGTTAGGTCTATTTAAACAATATTTTTGGTTCATTGATTTTTGAAGTGAAAACTTTATTCGCTTTGAACACTTGTTGATAGGGAAAATTTTATGGGTTCGCGGCACCAACTTGCTTATAATCTTAACATTTATTTTAATACTAAAAGTTCTAAGTTCTCACTTCTATGGGCAGTCCCTTTAACTGCTGATATTTTTATTTATTTTTGTCCCGGATTTATCAGTATTTCTGGTAGCACTATCAGTACGACGTCTGGCGTCGTACATCAGTCATATCCTTTATGAAACGTCCTGGCAAAAACTTCACTCGGGAACAAAATTGAATCCTTCGTCTCTGAGGAAATTATGGCTTAGAATTGCAGCTTAATTTGTACCACTATATTCTTACTTATCTTATAACCACATTGTAAAGCAATATAAATTCTTAAAATGTAATTTTGTATGGTACCTATTATTTTCAACCGACTTCCAAAATACCGATAAGGTTTACAATTCGTGTGTATGTTTTTTCTTGTTTTTTGTTTTGTGTATGTTACACGATTACTCCGCCGTTTGTGGACCGATTATCAAAATATTTTTTTGTTGTAAAGGATTTACTCCTGGATTGGTCCCATTGTCATCAAATGGTAGATCTGGTGATGGGATCCATGAGGAATTGAGAGAAGTCCTCAAAATTTATGGGGACACCGATAGTGATTTTGACTTTTTTTTAAGTAACTCGAGCAAATGCTACCAAAAAGTGAAATGTTGTGCCAAGGTATACCCTGGATCCAAAAGCACTGAACGGCATTTCTCAGTCTTTAAAGATATAAGTTTGAAAATTTCAGCATTGTTTATAAAACTACAAGCAAATGTCCGTATTAAATAATAATCATCATCACCACTACCATCATAATCACACCATACATCATGATAAATTATGCTGATAAACGTATTTTTCATAGTATTTTACGCCGATATCGATTTCTTTGAACATTCACAGCTACCAAAAAGTGAAATGTTGTGCCAAGGTATACCCTGGATCCAAAAGGGCTGAACAGCACTCCTCAGTCTTTAAATTTGAAAATAAACGTTAAATGCTGCAAGCAAATGTCACTATTAAGTAATCATCATCACCACCACCACCATCATCACACCATACACCTTGATATTTTATTGATATCTAGGTGTTTCTCATAGTTTTTTACACCGATATCGATTTCTTTGAACATTGACAGCTACCAAAAAGTAAAAGTTGTGCCAAGGTATACCTTGGATCCAAAAGGACTGAATAGAACTCCTCAGTCTTTAAATATACACGTTTGGAAATTTCAATATTGCTTTAAGAACTGCAAGCATAATATCTCACTATTCAATAATAATTATCATCACCACCACCATCATCATCACACTATACATCATGATATTATGTTGATATAGGTATTTCTCATAGTATTTTACACCGACATCGATTTCTTTGAACATTCAGAGCTACTCAAAAGTGGTATGTTGTTCCAAGCGTATATACCTTAACAACGATGATTATGGGATCCATGAGGAATAGAGGAAACTCTTAATAGAAAAGTTAATGATCGTTTTCTTACAAATTTTTTATTTCCCCGGAACTTTTTCTGTCAACACAACACCACAAACAATATTTATGAAAATTGGTGTAGCAGTTTATGCAATGAATAACCAAGGGAAAAGGGGATTTTTTATACAGAAGATGATCACTTACTAAGAACTAATCTGAGACACGGCGCTGCGCCGGCCGATTCAATATTAGGCATTTTGAGTAGATTTCATTAGTAAGTCGGTTTCTATATTTTTTAAAATATTTTTTATTAGGTACTATCCGCAAAGCTGCCGCTCGACCAGGCATAAGGCTATTTTGGCTTGGCAACTATGAATCATGACAGATGAGTCGTGTTCACGCACACATACTTACGCGTAAAAACTGACTTAAAACTTCAAAAACGTTTGCAAATTGCAATCGATGCGATGATAATTTTATTTTCTATTTTTCATCATTCGTATTTGGTTTGTGTATCGTCATAAAATAGTTTTTACACTGTGTCTTGATGTAATTTATTGATTGAGGAACCTAATGTTTTTAGACATGGCTCGTCAAGGCTTCGCATATTTTTTTACGTGGGAGAGTCATGCTTCGGCATGACAGGATAAATATAGTGACGTCACAGAAAACCGGCCTCATTCACCGAGTGAGTGAGGTTACCGAAGGCGGAAGAAGTGGTTGGGGATTTTATGGATCGTGAACGCACTGACTACTTTGGTGTTGGATGTCCATGGGCGGCGGTGATCGCTTACCGTAAGGCGATTCGTCTGCTTGTTTCATGGTCCATCCTACTAATATTATAAATGTGAAAGTTTGTGAGGATGGATGGATGGATGTTTGTTACTCTTTCACGCAAAAACTACTGAACGAATTTTTATAAAATTTGGTATGGTAAACTTTTTATCCCGGAAAAGTACGGTATTCCCGAGGGATAAGTACTTGATAGTATATTTCCGCGGGCGGAGCCGCGGGAAACAGCTAGTATTTTCATCAAAATATTTTTTTTCTAGGTGGGAATCAAACCCACGACACATCTGCGTTGTAGAAAATGGCGATATAACCACTTAAACCACTACACCAGTCGTGCTACATGCAACACTAATTATGAAATGAAGGATAGGATTGTAACGCGAACGAAGCCGCAGGAAAAAAAAAAAGAATTTTAAGAATTAATAAAAAACGTTAATTTCGGTTATAATTAGTTTAATTTAATAATAACTTAATAAGTTTTTTAAGTTATTAATTTATGTATTTTTTTTTATTACATTAAAGTACTGTTGACAAAAAAAATATTTTTTATTATTTATTTGAAAACCAACTAAAACCTATTTTAGTGATAAAAATTCTATCGTATATTAAATTGTAAAAACCGTAAGATTGTAATATAACTACTTACTGAAATTGTAAAATGTCAAAAGACTGCGGACGTGAATATTCTGCTTAAAATTTAAGGCGCTGTGAGTAGTCAACTATGAAGTATTCGAGGGGGTGAAGGAGATGAGTGGGGGACGTGCCGCCCCCGTTACTGCGGGGGGCTTCATGCGATTTACGTCAAAGTGATGTGTCTATAATGTACAAAAGCGTAATTTCGATAAAATCGTAATATGCTTCATAGCCTAGCGGTATTTTGCCCGCCTAAAGCAAAGCGTAGCGTCTAGGTTCAAATCTCATTACAATTTAATATATTTCAAAATGTCTATTTTCTGTCTAGGTCAATTATAATAAGTCTAATTCCTAATTTTGTGCCAAATTTAGCCATTGCGATTTGAGGAAGTTAAGCTTTTTAGTAAGTAGTTAAAGGGTAAAAAAATCTAAAAAAGCTCAATTTAGTCACTGAACTCCTAAACGGCTGGACCGATTTTAATAAAAAAAAAATGTGTGTCTTCAGGTTGATTCGAGAATGGTTTAAATTTGCAATTGGACCTGGTAGGTGGCGCTGCTGTCAGTAGTCAGTACGTCAACAAATTTAATTCTAAGGCGGTACGAAGACTACGAAGTTTCCCGGGATAGCTAGTATTATTATAATATGCGGTCGAAGTACTGCGGAATACGCACTACAACATGTAACACATTACACAATACACATTATGACATCACACACATTGACGTTTCTTCCTAGGTCGACATTTCAAAATTTTATATATTTCGCATTTTTCAGCGGTTACAAAATCTAAACTTGCTTTTGCCCGCAACTTCGTTCGCGTAGCACAAAGCTAAATTTTATCGACTGATTTTATACAATACATAAATACACAATAAAATTCAATATCAAATATTCCCATTCTACATACATGAAACTTCGGCTATCTGACAAAAAAAAAAATACAATTTCAAATACCTAGTTTCTGACATTTGTGGTTTAACCAAATAGTCTCTTCGGCTTCATCATATTAATTGTAAATATTGTTTTATTTAATCTATTACTAATATAATACAGAGAGAAGGTTTATTTGTTTGTATGTTTGTTTGTTTGCATTGAATAGGCTCCGAAACTACTGGAATGATTTTGATGAAATTTAGGACAGATATAGAATAGACAACGGGGAAGCACATAGGCATACTTTTTATTGCCGAAAAATGTACGGTTCCATCGAGATTTCCTTTTCGGCGCATGAAGTCGCGGGCAACACCTAGTCTAAATATATAAAAGGCAAACCTGACTGACTCATCTATCAAAGCACAACCGAAACTACTGAACAGATGTTGCTAAAATTTGGCATACAGATAGTTGTAATGACGTAGGCATCCGCTAAGAAAGGATTTTTGAAAATTCGCCCCCTACGGGTGTAACAAAGGGGTTAAAATTTTGTATGGAAACCGAACTTTACGCGGACGAAGTCGCGGGCAAAAGCTAGTAAAAAATAAACGTAGATTACTGAATAAGTACATGTTCCTAATATCTGCTCATGGTGATTAGAATTAGAATTGATTATAATAATTGATATAACTTTACAAACCAACAGAATAATAATATTTAGGTATATATATTATATTTACTTATTCTGTTGTCAATCAATGTTGTCAATTTTGAATCAAATATGTTTTTTTTTTCGTCGTGTAATAAATTATATCAATAATTTCGGTTATTTTACGTCAGTCTGACTGGCAGCTCGGTTTGCGTACCGACGTTTGATTTTTGGTGGTGAGTTCAAATCCCGGTAAGATATTATTTTTGTGATTCTTATAATGTCTTTGTTTTTCTTTAATATTTTTTTATTTATTTTTTATTAATTTTTATCGTTGTACTAAAACTACGACCAAAGCTCGGTCTCCCTAGTACCTACTTATAAAGAGTTTTTGTACCTCCATCTTAAAACTTTGGACTAAAAATTTGGACATTCATCGAATACAATCTTTTCATATTTTATATAATATAATCTACACTAATATTAACAACAACTTAAAGTAACTAATAATAAAATAAGTACATAATTAACCATATACTTTTATTACTGCGAAAACAAGCATCGCTCGGAGTTTTATAGTGCGACAAAAAAAAATAAAAAAAAATCGTCTGACCGGGATTCGAACCCGAGACCAATTGGTCGCAACAACGCAAAAAGCCAAAGGGCTACCAAGCGTCTTACGTCAGATAGCGAAATTACGTATATATTATAAGTATTACACGACGAAAGAAAAACTAATATGTAAATATTGACTTGACCCCGACTTGACCTTTATGCAGACGACATAAAGGTCCATTCGGGGGTAAAATAAATTTGAACGGACTTTCAACAATAAATTCGAATAATTTTTGAGCAGAAAAGAGGGGAAAAATTTGACATACGTCTCATTAGCAAGAGGCCTAAGCCAGTACTGTCTTATTCAATAGATATGAAAGAGAAGGAATGACAGGTCGCCATTTCGCGATGTTTCATTCGACTCTTACGAATTATTTATCATTGAAATAAATTAATACCAACAAATATCACATTCTATAGGAAAAATCAAAACAACAATTCCCTTCCTTTTATTATATTTTACGAAACTGCAAATAATTTTCTCATTTCTGTTCACAAATAATACAGTTACAACTCCAAGAATTTCTATTTTAATGGTAACTTTATGTTTTTTTTTTATCGAGAAATTTTTCAGATAACGTGTTTTGAAAATGAAGGTCCCCTAGCAAATATGATCAAAATTAACATATATTTTTTTGCTGCACTAAAATGTATCCATTCGTCTCAAAAAATTTTTGAAAGAAGCGCATTTCTAGGGTAACAGCGCCTTAACACATTATTTTTCATTATACTATTTAAATAATATATCGACGGAGTAAAGCGATTCTGCAGTAAACCACATTTTTGCCGAAAACTTTTTACAGATTTAGAATCGAAAAATTTTCTACGTCGAATGGTCCTACTCCCGTGGCTGTACGCCCTTTAGATTTTTTTACAGCATTGGAATTTTCCCTATTTAAAAAAAATCGGCATATTTGCTGTAAATAGCAAAAATAGCCTTTTTCTAACATTTGGAATTTAACCAATTTCGCTTTTGCAAATAATGTGCTGATGAAAAACCTTTGTAATAACAGCGGTATTAAAAGGCGAGGAGTGAGGGTTACAGCAAAATCGCTTATAACATTTAAGTGACGCAAGGTGTTTACTACATTTATAAGAAGATTTTATATTGATCGTTTTAGTTTATTACATTTTAAACAAATATGGTTTTATAGAAAAGTAGTGTCACTCGCGAATTCGTGCGCGCAAAAGTTAATTTACAGAAACCGTACATTTTGCCGCGATAAAAAGTAGCCTATGTCCTTCCCCGTGGTCTACTCTATATACTCTGTCTGGTCTGGTGTGGTGGCTGGCTGGTGGCGCTTCTATCAGTACGTCAACAAATTTAATTCTAAGGCGGTACGAAATTTGCCGGGACAGCTAGTCCATAGTAATATAATAATAAAGAGGATAAGTTTGTTTGTTTCTTTGTTCGTTTGTATTAATAGGCTCCGAAACTGCTGGACTGATTTTGATGAAATTTGGTACAGATATAGATTAGACCACGGAGGACATATTATGCTACTTTTAGTACACATATAAAAGGCAAAACTGATTGACTGATATAGATATCAACGCACAGATGAAAACCCTTATGGTTAGAAATTTGAAAATTTGCACACGTATTTCTCATAATATGACATCGTAGGCATCTATCACTAAGGAAGGATTTTTCAAAATTCAACCACCAAGTGGATAAAATTACTTTTTAAGTTTGTTTCTTTGTTCGTTTGTATTGATAAAATAGGTGATGAAAGCTTAAAACCTTATTTTACGTGGGCGAAGCTGAAGGAAATTAATGCTAGTTTTCTATGAAACTCAAATAGAACTTGAAATCAAAATTTTATAATTAGGAACTTCGTTCCTATCTGGTGTCCCACGACAGCACACGGCTTTTTTTCATTGATATTGTATTAAAATTACATTATAAATGTCCTCTTAATATTTTTTAAAAATATCTTAAGATACTTATTTATTCTAATTTGGAAATTAAATTTGGTATGGATAAAATAAAGTTCAATAATAAAATCTTTAATCAAACGTTTCTAATGATGAATCGGCCGGCCCTGTGTCTTAGAATAGTTCGTATATGTTGCTTGTTAACTTACAACTACACCTACTACCTATATCTACAATCAACACCCACAGCACAAACGTACTAGAAAAAACCAACACCTACAACCTACATCTACAACCTACACCTGCAACCAACACCTTTGAACTAATCTGAAACACGGCGCCTGCCGATTCACAATTAGGCTCCTTTGACTAGTAATAACTTGATTAAGAAAATTATGACAAGATCTTCATTTTAAATATCTAGACGCTGACAAAATTGGAGAGTCGCTCAAATAGGATGCTGCAGATAATCGACAAAGGAAAAAGTAAATAATTTACAAGACAACACATAAATATAAAATAATGTATAAAAACGTTGAATGGAAAATGATGCTTGTGTCGAGCCAAAAAATACAAAGATTTAATTAGTCAACAAAAATGTTATTATTTATGTCCTAAACGCTTCATAATTGTTTCATTACACAAAAAAAATATAATTTTAAAAATCTGGGGGCACGGCAGTGCCCCCGCCAAGTCGAGCGCGAAGCAAACACTGCCGTACCATCCTTTACTGGAACCATTTCGCCGCATTTTCAGGCCCCTATTTGAGAACCTCTGGATAAGACCAGAACGCAGAAATTTTCGTCATCCAGTAAGCTATAATCACATACTTAAAATCCAAAATTTCAAGTCTGTAGGTCATTTAGTTCCGAAGTTAAGCGAAAGCAAAGTTTCGCATTTATGACATTCACTCACTCACTCACTCACTTATACACTCACTCACTCATGATCATCAGAATAGAACTAGTAGTTTCCATAAACTCAGAGATCTGAAATTTGGTACAAAGTTAGGGTTTAATGGCCACTTCAAGGGAAAACTATAAAAACTAGGATAATCGATCTGGGGGCACGGCAGTGCCCCCGCCAAGTCGAGCGCGAAGCAAACACTGCCATACCATTCTTTACTGGAACCATTTCACCGCATTTTCAGGCCCCTATTTGAGAACTTCTGGCTAAGACCAGAACGTCGATCTGGGGGCACAGCAAAATCCTCTGTTAAATGAATCCTGTAGATATGATCATAGGCATGTATAAGTAGTGCTGTTGTATTTTGAAAGGAAGGTACTATATATTTTTGGATTATTTAAATTAATGTCATAGTAATTCCTATACTGATAGCATCCGGGGTTTTTAAGTCTCAAGTATTCTGCCGCCCTTATCATAAACAACGCATTTGCATGGCGGCAACTTTCGAGTAATTCGCGCCTAAAGTTTAATTCTTTTTTTATTGTCCCTATGAAACTAACAGGAATATTCCAAATATTTTTGTTTTGTTTGATATCAAACAAAACAAAAATATTTGGAATAATTTGTTTTGTTTGATATCAAACAAAAAAAGAATTAAACTTTAGGCGCGAATTATTCGAAAGTTTCCGCCATGTAAAGGCGTTGTTTATGATAAGGGCGGCAGTATTGTAGGTATGTGAGGCTACCAGGGTCGCGGTTGCTAGTATCGCAAGACCACCTGAATGTTAATTTTGGTAATTTTTAAGAGTTTTTAAGATCCACAACTTTTTAAAATTATGCCGAAATATAGTATTTCCTGTGCCAAAGAATCCGGAATTCTTCTAGGTGTAAGGAATATTTTAATGTTTGATATCACAATTTACCGATTTAGTACTGATTTTTGTTCCTAAACATTTTTAAAAAGCTTTTAACAAATGTCATCCCATAGTTACATCGTTTTTATTTTAGTGACCTTTTATAACTTCTAAGACAATTTAGACAAAAACGATAAATTGTAATTTAAGTGATTACAGCAACTTTTGCGTAACAGAAAAAAAGTGTTATTGTTGTAACCCACAAAACATAAACAAACAAAATTCTCGTAAGTTTTTGTTATTCTACTTGATAAAGAAATAAAAATATATATTTGTTCCAAAAATGACAGTTAAAGAGTTATGATATTTTGCTAAATCTAAAAAGTTTTTTGGCTCTGGTGAACATTTTTCATTTTGTGGGTTACAGCAGAATCGCTTTATACCGTCGATATATTTATAATTAGCTTTTGCCCGCGGCTCATTTTAAAACATTATCCCGCGGGAATACTACTTTTTCGGGATAAAAAATATCCTATGTTCTTTCCCGGGACCCAAAGTATGTCAATACCAAATTTCATAAAATTCGGTTCAGCGGTTAAGGCGTGAGGAGGTAACAGACAGACAGACACCCTTTCGCATTTATATTATTAGTATAGAAGTATAAATTGTAATCTCGACTGCAAGTTCTTACATGAAATTTAGTATGCAGGAAGTATTGGGAAAGAAAAATCGGTCATTCTAGGTTGATTCCCTGGAAAAATGCACATTTCTTACATATTATGTTTTTTCTTTCGTCGTGCAACAATATATTAATAATTTCGACTCTATAATGTCAGTCCGATTGGCAGTTTGGTTAACTTTTACGTTGTTCGGAAATTCTGAATGTGTTTGGTTTGAATCCCGGTAAAATATTTTTGTGATTCTTTGTATATATTTTTTTAAATCTACCAGAGCTCCGAGCAAAGCTTGGTTACCTAACTATATATAAAAGGCAAAACTGATTGACTGATGTATCAACGCACAGGCCAAACCCAGGTATTATTCATATGATGTAGGCATCCACTAAGGAAGGATTATTTAAATTCTTCCCCAAAAGTGGTGAAACATGGGATATAAATTTGTATGAAACTTTTTATTCCTTGGACAAATTTATATGAAATTTCGTATGAATTGAGTACGAAAAAAATAATGAGTTACGTATTTCAGTGTTTTCTAAAATTCAGCCCCTAGGTGGGTAAACATATACATTCATTTTTATAGCTTCCTAAATATATTTTTTCCTGTCCTGACATGTGTATAAAACATTTTAAGATAAATGGTCAGGCAAGGAAGATAAAAAAATATATTTTGTTAAGGCATCTACATAATTATTATCATTCTGCATCTATAACTACATCGCATCGCCCACATACGAGCCCACGAGTGACCGACACAAATCGGAACCCCTAATAGAGTCCCAGATTTCGTTGCAGTGAAATACGAGTGACGATTTGTTTCGCTAATTTCTGTAATTCCATCTTTGCACCATTATGGATCACGAATTTTCTATGGGGTTGAGATCTGGGGATCGGGAGGGCCAAGGGACAGTTTTTACCTCGGGATGCTGCCGGAGATAGTTTTGAACCACGCTCGCACGGTGTATTGGGCAATTATCCTAAATAAAATAAAATTCTGGAACTTGTTCCGCAGGATACACCGTGCGCACTGTCGACAACATGACTTCCTCCAGCAAGCCAGCATACGACTGTCCGTTCGCCCTCCCGTCAATTAACACAACTCTCCTGGGTCATCGGCACTCATCCAGCCCCATCTTCTTATTTTTGAGTTCGGTACCAGCCAATTTGAACGTGAGTTCTTTAAAATATTATTTGTATATAATTATAAGGACGTAGTTGTGTTAAAATTAATATTTTTTATTGAAAGGATTTATACAATTATTTGGGCTGGTACCGACTTCAAAAATAAGAAGATTGAGTAGAAAAAAAGTAACATTTTAGTAGAATTTGAAAGGGAACCTTTTCGATAATAAGAATTATTTCATACTTTTTAGTGATTTTAAGAATGTTATTGCTTTTACTTTGGACTTCCAAAGGTTTCTATATTTTTTAAAATATTTTTTATTTTTTTCTTTTCAGTGGTATTATAATTTTATAATATTATTAACTAGTACCTGGGAGACCGAGCTTTGTTCGGAGTTGTTATAGGACGATAAAATATTCAAAAATAAATAAAATAGAGAAAGGAAATAAAAAGAATCACAAAAATATTTATCTGACCGGGTTTCGAACCCGATACCAATTCGTTAACAACGTACAAATTACCATTCTACCATCCAGCTGAAGCTACATTTTATCGCGGCAAAATGTACGGTTTCAGCGAGATATCCTTTTGCGCGCACGAAGTTGCGATTAACGTCTACTATAGTTTAATTATGTGTTTTCAATGTAGATTTTAAGCACTTATGCATAAATACCACCATGAAGTTAGTTGGAGCAAGAGGTCCTACACTCACGATTTCAAAAATGAAATCTACTCAAAATGCCTAATATTGAATCGGCCGGCGCAGCGCCGTGTCTCAGATTAGTTCTTAGTAAGTGATCATCTTCTGTATAAAAAAATCCCCTTTTCCCTTGGTTATTCATCACACGAACTGCTACACCAATTTTCATAAATATTTTTGTGGTGTTGTGTTGACAGAAAAAGTTGCGGGGAAATTAAAAATTTGTAAGAAAACGATCATTAACTTTTCTATTAAGAGTTTCCTCTATTCCTCATGGATCCCATTATCATCGTTGTTAGGGTATATACGCTTGGAACAACATATCACTTTTGAGTAGCTCTGAATGTTCAAAGAAATCGATGTCGGTGTAAAATACTATGAGAAATACCTATATCAACATAATATCATGATATATAGTGTGATGATGATGGTGGTGGTGATGATAATTATTATTGAATAGTGACATATTATGCTTGCAGTTCTTAAAGCAATGTTGAAATTTCCAAACGTGTATATTTAAAGACTGATGAGTTCTATTCAGTCCTTTTGGATCCAGGGTATACCTTGGCACAACTTTTACTTTTTGGTAGCTGTCAATGTTAAAATCGATATCGGTGTAAAAAACTATGAGAAACACCTAGATATCAACAAAATATCAAGGTGATGATGGTGGTGGTGATGATGATTACTTAATAGTGACATTTGCTTGCAGTTTTATAAACAATACTTGAATTTTCAAACGTGTATATTTAAAGACTGAGGAGTGCTGTTCAGCCCTATTGGGTCCAGGGTATACCTTGGCACAACATTTCACTTTTTGGTAGCTGTGAATGTTCAAAGAAATCGATATCGGTGTAAAATACTATGAAAAATACCTATATCAGCATAATTTATCATGATGCATGGTGTGATTATGATAGTGGTGGTGATGATGATTATTATTTAATACGGACATTTGCTTGTAGTTTTATAAACAATGCTGAAATATTCAAACGTATATCTTCAAAAACTGAGAAATGCCGTTCAGTGCTTTTGGATCCAGGGTATACCTTGGCACAACATTTCACTTTTTGGTAGCATTTGCTCGAGTTACTTAAAAAAAAGTCAAAATTACTATCGGTGTCCCTATAAATTTTGAGGACTTCTCTCAATTCCTCATGGATCCCATCACCAGATCTACCATTTGATGACAATGGGACCAATCCAGGAGTCAATCCTTTACAACAAAACAAGAATTTTGAAAATCGGTCCACAAACGGCGGAGTAATCGTGTAACATACACACAAAAAAAAAAAACAAGAAAAAACATACACACGAATTGTAAACCTCCTCCTGTGTTTTGGAAGTCGGTTGAAAATAGAACAGGCCGAGTTAAATCGTTTGCTTGCACGATACATGAAGGAGTTCTGTCGGTAGTAAGTCTGGGTAGCAGGAAGGAAGATGGGAACATGACGTCGGCTAGACTTAGGAGGAATCCTAAAAGACAATTAAGACAGTAAATCAGGACAGTCAAGAGCATTTGAACAAGAAAAGACAGATCAGCAATTTCACGACGGTTCTCTAAGGTAAGTAGGTGGTGTTTATTACAGACTGATTTATAATGAGAGCTTTTATACGGTTGATTAATTCGGTAACACAGGTAACGTATGAATTTTCTTTGTATGTTTTCGATTCTATTAATGTGTATTTTATATCTAGGATTCCATATTTGGGACGCATATTCTAGGTGACTTCTTACCAAGGAACAATATAGCACTTTTAACGTTTTAGCACGCTTAAATTCTTTGGAGTTTCGCTTTAAGAAACCAAGGGCTTTAGAAGCCTTTGCTATGATATTATCCATGTGTGAGTTGAAAGACAATTTCGAGTCATGAATGACTCCGAGATCTCTTACTACTGTATTTCTAGGTAAGGATTGGTCCTTGAAGGAGTAATCATAAATAATATTGTTTTTCTTACGGGTAAAAGTAACAACCGAATATTTCAGTGGGTTAAGGTCCAAACGGTTAACGTCACAATATTCTTCAAGGACACGTAGATCTGCCTGGACACAAAGAGCATCATTAACACACGATATGCGACTATAGATTTTCATATCGTCAGCAAAGCAAAGTAAATGGGATGAAGTAAGGCATTTTTTATATCATTTACGAATATAGTGAATAACAAAGGCCCAAGCAGGGACCCCTGTGGGACGCCACTAGGTATCTGAAACCACTTGGAGGTACAGTTGTTAATAGCTACTGCTTGACTACGATTGATGATATATGACGCAAACCATCTCAGTAAGTCACCATGAATACCAATCTGCTCTAATTTATGTAATAGTATTATATGGTCTATTCTGTCAAAACATTTACTATAGTCAGTGTAAATGACATCGACTTGGGCCCCATTATCCATGGCATCAGTCAGCACCCTTACAGGAGGTGGAGGTTATTACATCAACGGGAGGAAATAAATCAATGTCACAATAATAGATAATAATAGATACAATTCATGTCAAGAAAATAATAAAGAAATATATTCAAATCAAATTGATTAAAAATAAATGTCAATTTAATTATTATCATTCAAGTATTCTGTGAGACTGTAATAACATTTATTTAATAAAAGTTCATTAACAGCTTTTTTGAAGGATAGTATATTATTATTATGTTCTCTTATTGATGTTGGTAGTCTGTTATATATTTTGGACGCCATTCCAAGTACACTTTTACACACAAGTGTTGTTTTATAGCTGCTAGTGTTTACACTAGCAGCTATAAAATGAAGTTGAATGATGATAATAATAAAGTTTATTAATATTTCTTTGTCTGTTGTGTTCCCCAGAAAATTATTCCGTATCGCAAAAGTGATCCAACCATACCATGGTAAGCAGATAGGACTCCATCTGTGTTCATTATGGAGTTTAACTTGAGTAGTGCAAAGGAACAACTGCTAATCTTTTTACTTAGTTGTTCAACGTGAGCTTTCCAATTAAGTTTATTATCAATTATCAAACCTAGAAATTTATAATTGTCAATATGTTGAATTTTAATATTATTATAGTGCACATATATTTCTGGTGGGGATTTTCTTTGAGAAAATTGCATAACAAATGTTTTATTTAAATTGATTTTTAAATTATTATTGTCAAGCCATAATATTATAGATGTCAAGGTTTCATTAATGTCTATTCATAATTATTTAAATTGTCATAAGCTATTGTTATGGTACTGTCGTCAGCAAAGAGTGTCATTGGTTTGTCAATTGTTTCAGGAAAATCATTTATATAAGTCAAAAATAAAAGAGGCCCTAATACACTACCTTGTGGGACTCCGTATAGCAAATATCTTAATTTTGATAGGAGACTTACTTCATGAAGTGTCTTTAGATTAAGTTGCTTAATTACTGTATATTGAATTCTATTTGTTAAATAAGATTCCATTAGCTTTAATGTATTTCCTCGTATACCATATGCTTCTAGTTTTTTTAACAAGATTCTGTGATCAATATAGTCAAAAGCTTGAGTCATGTCACAGAATATAGAGCATATTGGGTTTCCATTATCCATGTTATTCATTACATGTTTTAAAAAATCAAAAATAGCTCGATTTGCATGCATCTGAAAGTATATTCGGTACTTACAATAAAATACCAATTTTTACATTTTTTGTCTGTCCGTCTGTCTGTCTGTCTGTCGGTCTGTCTGTCTGTTTGTTCCGGCTAATCTCTGAAACTGCTAGACCGATCTTCACGGGACTAGCAGATAGCTCATGTTATAAGGTCTAACATAGGCTACTTTTATTTTAAGGTTTCGTTTAAAAAAATAGGGTTCCGCTTCCGTTAGTTCTGCGCAAACGAAGTTGCGGGCATCAGCTAGTAAATAATAAATTTTATAAATTTTCATCTCTAAAATAAGTTACAGTAGACACAGCCACGTTCTTAATGTATTTCGGCAATTGTTGTTTTCCGCGAATTTCATTTCCATAGTTAAACTAACATATCCGAGGGACATTAAGAACGTGGTTGTACAGACGTGAAAATTAAAATTACCCTTTCTAGCGCTACAACATGTCAAGTGTTGCGTAGAGGAAAATTGATTTCCCGGATTGGGCGTACTTTTGGTACGAAACAAATATTTTTCGAAGCCCATATTTCAGCACCAATACATCACCAGTTACCGGCAATAATATTAAATCCATCACATAAATTCAATTGGTCCATCGATTGCCCATTTTAGTATCGAGCAACTTCCACTGGGCAATTTTGGTATCGAGCAACGATTGAGCAATTTTAGTTGAGTAACTGAGTAACTGTACTGACCTGATTGTTAGAAGTTAATTCAATAATGTGGTTCGAGCAATGTTTGAGCACTTCAGACAGAGGACGTCAGATAAAGGTGTGTGTACACTGAGCTATTCTAGTGACAGGGCTAAATGGGCGGTTAAGGCATGTCCACAATGCACCTGGCCTTTCGGATTCAGGGCTTTTGACGCTAAATAATTTTATAAGATATTCTTCTCAAATCATCTCTTCAAATTATGAATCAATAGAAAGTGTCCACTTTACAAAATGTCTATGTTACTTCAACGTCTGCATATTTGAACGACATAGAATTACCTAATAAACATAAACACAACAAACCCTAGAAGCAAAACGACTGGAAATGTCTGAAGTTCTAAAACAATAAAGTGAACCTTCATTTTTTTTCATTTACTCGCGCATATTATAACATCCTATAGATACAATAATGTATCTTATGTTTTTATTTGTAATTATTTCGTTTTAAATCACAACAACGATGCAATTCACCTCAAAATAATAGCAGATGGGGTGAGTATATTTTACTCGGCATAACACATTACTAGGATATTAGTGTTATTGCCGACAAAGTCGTTTAAAACAAAGATTTGAACAGCACTCTGTCAGCCATATGTCTCCCTATCACGCTAGGGTGAACACATCGGTGAAAGAACATTATACCCCCGTAGCTATTTCATAAACGCTTGTGCATGCGCTAATGTTAAATCCAGTTCATCTTGAACCCCACTTACATCGAACTGTCTACGAAATAGAGGCCCCACTATTTTAGATATTCACCCTCCTACTGAATTTGATATTACTTATCGCAATATCTTAGATTAGACCCCCAAATGCCTTTATATTTCACAGAGAAGTTTATGCTTATTTAGTTTCTATCGGAAAAGGCCGAAATATGTTCAGGAATATCGGCATATTTGCTGATGTAATATTTTTCGGAAAAAATGTAAAAGATTTTCACTTGAGAATTTGAACATTTGTTTGCACTATGTAGCTGAATTATGGAGTCTTTACTGTCATAGAATTATACGATAAAACTATGAAATATTGTACGTTTTTAGTCACATTATAAATGTATATGTGTATCCCACCAAAAACATTTTCATGTAAAAAAATTATTCGCTTGACGTCTTGGCATGGGGGCACTACCGTGCCCCCAGATTTATTTTTAATAGAGGTGGCTCTGTGGTTAAAATTTGTCCATTAAAATTTGGATAATTTTTAAAGTTTTAACTTTGTAAGGGTTCCTATACTTCAATTAGATAAAAAAATGACAGATTGACTAACGTCAACGTATAAAAATATTTTTTTATTATTTCTATCAAACGCAGATAGTGAGTGTTAATAATAAATAATCTAAAGTACCGGTAGTGTATGCTATTTTTATTTTCATTATTTAAAAGCCTTATAAAATAAAGCTTTCTGTACTCCTCGTAATCGTATACATAAACTGTAACAGTGCCAAATATCATACTCCCCCATTCATACAATTCTCTTAAAATTGTACTGAAAGTTTTTGCTTCACGTATTACTTAGATACTTTTAGCCATATTTTAATGATTCGGTGCCAAATTGACTATACTTTAATATACATAATATTGCATTTGATGACAATAATTATATTATGCATTTCAAGAGGTGTTAATTTAATAAAGTATTATAAGGATGATTAAAATATTCATTTTACTGGCATCTTACTGAAATAAAATACGACTGATATTTAGCTCTATAATTTCATTTTAACCTTGACAACCCCAAGGCCTTACTGCATGCGATAGCGAAATCTCTGCGGGCGAGCCACATACAATATTAACACCATAAGGGAGGGCCTTCAAACCCTCCAATACTGGGAGAATGCTTGTAATGAAATAAAGAAGTTTCTGACAGTCGCATAAAATATTATGTGAGATTGGCTTGTGTAGAATAAAGTTAGAAATCATGCGTTGTTTTGCGGAAATCTGCTGTAAATCTTATAATTTAACGGCCGATTTCAATAACCCATAGCTACCAATATTACGACTATTTGTTAAAAACGTCATATTTGGTAGCGCTGTCACAAAGATTATTTTATCTTTTATAATATACAGTTAATTTATTGAAACGCGAAAAACTCGCAAATGATATCAAAGGTGACGTTTTTAAGAAATAGATAGGTTATTGAAATTGTTCGTTTACGAGACAATCTTGTAAATATAATATACTCGTAATAAACTCGTATAATCGGTATCTCGACAACGGCTACAAGTATCTACCATGAATTATGCAAAGAGTTTTGGGAGTAAAAATTGATGTAGCTAGGTCTTATTTTTTAGCAAATATATTTTAAGCAATATATTATATTTCGTTGTGCAATAATATATCAATTTTAAAATATAAAAATTTCGTATCTCTTACGGCAATTTGATTGGCAGTTTGGTATGCATACCTATGTATAATTATTGCATTGTTTGGTAATTCGGAATGTGGTGGGTTCTAATCCCGGTAAGATAAATATTTTTGTGATTCTTATTATATCTTTTGCTTTTATATTTTTTATTGTTATATCGTTCTACTAAAATACAAGCGAAGCTCGGCTTCCGAGGTACTAAGTGTTTATCAGGAATTATCAATTAGAAATATTCCGCGGAATTACGCACAGTGTCTGTCTTCCAAGTTCCTAGGAAATGTTCGCATTAGGTATGCATGCTAACGCTCATTGCGTTGAAAGAGACTATCCGTTATTTCGCGGAAAAGTACTCATTGATAATAATTTCATTATGTAAGTAGTTTATAGAATGTTAGAATATTTACTACAGACTACAAAGGAAATATTTATCCTCAACCTCTGAGAAATGTATGTGTGTCAAGAAAGTGTTGAGTTTAATGCTGCATATTAAAAAAAAGTGTTTCTACTGTCAATTAATGAATAATCTAAGCCAACATCAGCTTTTATTAAATTAATATAAAAGTATATGTCTGCTTGTTGCAATAACTGGACCGATTGTATGTTGTTATGTTTTAAAACACAAATAAGGGTTAGGCAAAAAGTTGAAATAAAAATTCTCACAAGCTAACTTTTTATTTAAATTGTTTCGTCACTTGAATAGTTTAGAAATCAATTCGAACGGTTTTCTCCAAGCCAACGATCGTACCAATTGGCTAGGTAAGCTGTGAATGTAGCTTTTACAGCTTTCAGCTTGATATTCGCTTGTAAGCTTTGAAGGTGTGTAGCTCACAAGCTTTGATTGAACTGAGCTTGTAGGCAATTTATTTATACCGTTTTATCGACATTACATACTTTATTGGAACGAAAAGAAAACCGAGTTGTATTGTTTAATTAGGTACCGGTAATACAACTTTATTCCGTCGTATCCTACTTACTATTATAAAATATCTGAAAATTTGTGAGGATGGATGGATGGATATTAATATGGATGTTTGTTACTCTTTCACGCAACAACGATGAAATTTGGCATGGTAGTTAGTAGCTCTGGATTAAAACACAGGATACTTTTCATCCTAAAAGCAACAGTGTTGTGTGACAACAGGTAGTAGAAATAATAATATCTGTGGACGCTTATTAGGTATACTTATTGATTATTTATTATTTTACTTTTTTATATCTAGATCTACTTAAATCAGAGGTCTCTACTTGCCACAATATTTTCCTTTGCACTAGGATGCCTCAAAATATTTAAACCAAAGGAAGAGACCGCAACGACTGCTGACGTGGTTGAACTACGTATTTACACGTGAGTATGTGTGGGTTCTCTGTCTTATGCCTGGTCGAGTTGCTACATGTACATACCTATTAATTATTAATATTGTTACGTGTTGGGGTTCGAAGGATTTGGAGAAAAAGACCTGCTGACTCTTTTGAAGACTTTATTCACTAGCACTTAGTCCAACATTAAACACTAAGTCCAAACACTAAGCACTAACAGTGTCCTTAATCGTAGCCAAGTCGTCGGTACTCACTTTCACTCACGGTATCATCACATCACTAGTATTCACATCGATATCGCCCGTTTCGCTGTTCAACTCGAACTCCCGATCACTAGTTTTCACTTGTATCGCCTGTTTCGCCTCGTTGGAAGCTCAAAGTGAACTCTCCTCGTTCCCAACCCTTCAGGCGTATTTATATCGGATGACACGAGTCCCAGACCGTTCCAGAAATGTTCGCGACTCGCGTGAATTGGTTGGATTGTTCCGGAATATTCGCACAGTAGCGCCATCTAGTACTGAGTAGGGGGCCCCACGCTGTCCCTGTTCACACCAAGTGGTTTCATTGGTTTACGCTAGATGGCGCTAGTCTGTATGTTCGTAACAATATGTTAGGTACCTATAATTACATTATTTCTATGTTTTGTATCTCGATAAGTTACACTTTTAGGTTTTGATCAGTTTTTATTCGTTGAATTTTGACCTCTATACGGTAATTGATGGTACGATTTGTTTCACCGTTTCTTAACCGCAAATCGCAATACGTAGAACAGTATGTTACTAAAAACCAACCTTACTGCACGCACATGGAGTTCATAATCGCATGCAAGTGGTATAGATTTCGCAGAACGTACCGACAGATTGCTGTTACGCTTTCAAACGATATTTCACGGTAAGAACCGAATGCGTATCTTGTTGATACAATTTCAACCTTGTTTGTAACTATTAAAGTATAAAATAGAGTAAAGCTACAGCTTTATAGGGGTAATTACACGAAAGGACACAAAATGTAACATTATCCAACAATTTGATTTTGCTAAGGAAGTCAAAAGAGCAAGCAATTAATATCAGCCTTAGAATACCACTAAATAAGTATTAGTACTAGCGTGATGCGTATTTCCAAATACCTTTACCTTAAGATACGATTGGCGCCTACAACAATAACGCATAAATTTTACGTTGTGTGCTGTCTATGAATAATCATGACATGCCACATCACATCATACTTATATTTAAGGACAGCACACAACGTAAGATGAATACAATGACTGTGTTTGGCGGAAAAAGCGTTCGAAAGCGCTTTTAAGCAAAATAACGATCAATAAGCGGTAAATAAGCAAAATTGCGGATTTATTAGCGCTATTGAAGTTAGTAAACGTCTCCTGGTCGACAACTTTTTTTTTCTCAGCTCTATCAATTTTTATCAAGCGCTTTCTTTCGCCAAACACAGCCAATATGTTGTAGGCACCAACTCTTGTCAAACGTCCTCTACCCTATAATATTATAATACTTATTAATGTTATACCTATCTGTTACCCATTAAAATTCTCGATAGTGAAAAATAGGTTTGATAAATTGTGCAATAAATACCTACATATTCAATGCCTTATATATTATGATTTAAACGAGCAAATCTTGTATATTATATTTAATCGGAATCTCGGAAACCGCTGCAAGCTTTGATCAATTTTATTACATAGATACGTTATACTCTTACAAAACTGACAATATTTCTGTGCCGCGACACACATTGAAACGGGATGCGTAATACGAGCTACTCGTCGACCGGTTCGACGCACACTCACACAGAACACTATTACGCGTGGAGCACACTAACCAAAATTGGCCCGCAGCGGGCCAATTTGAGTCTTCACTTTTTACGCGCAATACCATATCTATCTACCTCTTTTTAATAATATATTATTACATCTATGGCTGCAAGTATTTCCGTGAAATTTTGTGTTCATTAAGTATTGGGTAAGAAAAATTATTCCAGTTAGGTATTATCCCTGCGAAACTGCGCATTTTTGTGATATATATAATGTTTTCTTCGTCACGTTTTTTAGTAATTTAGATTTCTAAATTTCAAATCCGGTTGGTGGTTAATTGGTTAACATAAAGCAATTTGCATTGTCGGAAAATTGGAGTCTCGGGCTCGAACCCTGGTCGGAAGAAAGTTTTTGTGATACATACTTTTTAATTCTTTTTTATTTTTTCCTTTATTTTATCGTTCTACTAAACTTGGTTGGTCTTCCAGGTGCTTGTACATCATGTTGCAATGTAATATTATTCGCAACACATTATTATTATTCCGCTTCAGAAAATTGGCGTTTTTTAATTAAAAAAAGCTTCAAAAATTGAAAATTTTCTCGATTCATAATAAAATTGGAGCGATGAATACCTAAATGAGATGATTAATCATTAAGGGTTTCGCTCCACCGACATGCCCAGATAAATTATTAATGAAACGCATAGGCGAAGATTCCATTATTTTCGGTAACATCTTAATTTAGTAAGTCACAATGGACGGACGGACAAAAGCCTTCCGAAATGCTAGGGCTGTCACAATCCCAAAATATAAAAGTCGCGAAAAGAGATGTTTGATTTTGAGCCAGCCCCATGTACACTACATAGTTAAATAAGAAAAAAATATGAGAATTTCATAGAAATACAAAAAAATATTTGGAGAAGAGTACATACGTACAAAAATGATTATTTGAAGAGTTTTTTATTGCGAGAACACTTTTTTTGGGCGGCCATGACATATGTTTTGACTTGACTTTTGACTTAGTCGATTTTTTTAGGAAGAGACGTCTTCTTGAATGTCAAAAGTCATGTCATTGTCAAAATGTCATTCTTTGGTTAATTCTGATCTGATCCGCCATGTTTTATTTTACGTTGTGTTGCTCTCCTTGACGAAGTTATTTTAAATGTACATTGAAACGAAGTGAAATTAAATAAAATAAAGAATAGAAAACAGTTAGTTTATTATGTAGCTATATTTACATATAGTGTACATAGTGCTGACCCACGCCTAATACATTTCTGGTACATCTGTTTTGTGAGAAAATTCGAGCTCTTTGGGGGCATCTAATATTACACAGAAGTTTTATTATGTGTACCTATTCACATTGTTATTTAGTACAGAGAATATTACTTAACATTTATCGACTAAACTTAAAATACATAGAAAAATAAGTTTATTAAAAATATAAATCATCATTCTAATTAACGTTAAAATTATAAATTTATACACATAACTGCTCTGTGTGAACACCCTTAAACGCATAAGCATTGAAAGTAATTTCATGCACTGTTTAAAATAACACACTCGTAACTTTTTATCTCAAAATGAACGGTTTTTGTATTATTGATCAATACGCTAAGATAGTCGTAAAAGCCAGTATTCATAAAGTTATTTTTGGCTCATGAAGCAGCGTTTTAATTTTAAAATGACTTCTGAAAATAGAAACCCTTTCAGTCAATTTGTCATTTAATTATGTAGACGTTCGAATTATCGTGGCATTTATGAATTTTGTAATACTGATTCATAATGGGATGATGTATATGGCACAAACTTAAATACTTTTAATAATGTAATGCGATTTTGAATAATAATCCAGTGCCACGAGTATACTATTATTTTTTTGAATAGCTATCAAGTTTTAAAATAGCTTGTTAAATTTCGTTTGGAAATTAAAAAAAAAAAAATTCTTAACTTAAAATACAGCCACGTATGACCCTAAAACGATGAGTAGTTTCGGTGTAATAGACCCTAAGAGGCAAACTTAACCTTTATATAGTCCAAACTTCAAAATTATATGTACCTATAATTATTATGTGCGAATTTTGACCACAGCGCGAGCTCTAGTGAATTTATTTATTTACCACTAAGTGACAGCCCTAGCTGACCCTATTGTCCTGCCATCGTTTGATATATTGAGTCCGATCAGTGCTAGGCACCTATAGGAGCAGTTTTCTCCAATGACTTATGATATCGCCCTCAATTCCGGACTTTTTTAAAAATCTTTTCAGAAGACTATTTTGAAATTCAAATCAAAGTGATCGGGTGATGAAGTGGCTAGTTGGAAAGTCTTCAATTTAGCTCTTGTGTATAATGGTAGTCATTAGCATTATCTTCATAGGTAAGTTTATTTTTAAATAAAATATTTAAACAATCTAAAAATATATTTTATGATAAAAAGTTAGTTAAATAATAGTTTGAAAAAGGTGTATTATAACTTTGCGTGTCACACATGCTTTGTAGCTAAATCGAGAGCCATCTCTAAGAACCATCTCAGCTATAACCGTTAATCATCATCAACAGGCTTAGCATGCGCACAGTAGAAACATCGAAGAATAGAAACTGTGGGAATATGGTGGGAGGCCCCAAAGTAGTAATATATATTCTTTGCCCAAAGGGAGATCTCCGATCGAGCGAGATGGTATGCTCGGTCAGGCCGAAGCCCACTTGTAATCATTTCAGCTGTCGTATATACTTCCGAACTTCCGAAACTTCGATAGCGCGATTCAGGACTGTGCGCGCTAATTGGTATTACAGATTGAAGTAAGATGTATACCATTCGGAGCAAAATAGGTCTTATTATTAGGTAGCAAGGTCGATGTGTCATCGTTAAGAGAAAGAACATTTTTTTTCTTCCCGAGCACGAGCTCACAAAATGGCCTTTTTTGACAGCTAAAGTAGAAACGTTTTCTCAATTTAATGTCAAAAAGTCTTACAATAATGTCAACCACTCCGCATCATGGCAGTCCTAGACAAATAATTTATTTACGCTGAGTCATTTACTTGAAATTTTGATCATTTTTGACAGAAGATTTCCCCGCAGCCATTTTAAAATATTGCTTTTTAGAAATGTTGTCTTTTATTGACGACATGGATTTAGAACTATTTTGCAACAAACTGTTTTGGATAGAATATTTCTTCTTTAAAATTATTTCTATGGATCGCTATGCTAAGCCTGTAGATTGTGTAGTGCTCGACGCAAAACTAATACCCGGTTTTTGAACATTTAACATAAACTCGAGATAAACTAAGTTCAACTGGCGCAGAGTTTCCGAATCACAAAAGTGTCATCTAGAGGTCACTCTGAATATTTTTCAAATTCGAGAATAAAGTTATTTTGTTTTGCTTTAATGTAAATAGTAGCAATTTAAATAGTCTTATAAAAATAATTTCTTACTTTGGGAGTTAAATTATGACTTATGAATTATGAATTGAGAGGAGCATTTACCAAGAAAAACAATATATTTTTTCGTCAAACTTTTCTTTTAGGTAATTTGTTTCTGTATAAACGCCATCCATCAGTAGCTATGTCAATTACAAGTTATGGAATCAATATCCGGACCTCATTGGTCAGTTAAGTTAAACTTAGTTTATAATCTATCTATATTTCTATATACTATAATAAAGAGGAAAAGTTTGTTTGTTTGCATCAAATAGGTTCCGAAAGTACTGTTCCGATTTTAATGAAATTAGAAAAATACTCGTAGAGTTCTACAACGGAGAAGGATAATAATTATATAGGCTACTTTTTATTGCGGCAAAATTTACGGTTCCTGCGGGATTTTCTTTAGAGCGCACGAAGTCGCAGGCAACATCTAGTATTCCGGGTTTATTATTTGTAAAAAAATAAACCCGTTATCGAACAGTCAGCGCTAATGAATAGTTAAACTACCGACAAATTCACATCGGAAAACGGGAAAAAGTTAAATAGATCGTTATATATTATACCCTATATTGATATTGGCTAGTTAATTTTCAAAGTCATTTAAGTTTAGGCAAGTTATCTAAACGTTGAAATTCAACTTAACAGTTAAATTGAAACGTTTTATTACAGCAGTACAGCTATTAAAAGCAAAAAGGCTTTGTCTGTTAACACTTTTTGCTTTTAATAGCTATTATGATATCATACATATTGACCAAGTGACCAACAAGCTTAACATCAAATATTTTGATACACGTTCCGTTCACAATATCAATGTTCCACTAATTACGGATTAAACGTTCACAAAATTAATTACCGAAACATCCATACGATACAAATACAAAATATCGTATTCGCATAACGTTACGAAACGTGATGCGTTATTAGTTTATGTTGAAAAAGGTCGGGCGTAATACAAGAAACCAGATATATCCTTATAACAATCTATCATAATCTTCTAGTACTTCAAAAAATAATAAATCACACAAAAACATTAAATTAACCCTTAATCAGGCCTCGGACAAATCCTGTAGTAACTATGATTTTTTTATAGATTTATATGAGCAACAACGTTTAGTTTAGAGATTTCATCGATTATATTTAGAAAACTAGCAAAAAAAACTTAAAAAAAGCATGTGGGAAAACATAATGCCATTGCCGGTTTATTATTGATTATTGTCAAGCATCGTCGTCTAATATCTATACATATAAAATCCTTTGTCCTGAATGACTGACGGATCAACGCACAGCCTAAACCGCTGATCGTAGAGACCTGAAACTTGCAGGGCTTTCTCTTTGTAATGCGTAGGGATCCGATAAGAAGGGATTTTTCGAAATTCGATTCCTAAGGGGGTGAAAAGGGGTCAAACAGTTTGTATGGGGCAACGTGATTCCTTGGTCCAATCTACTTCATATTTTGCACAAACATTATGTAACAGAATTGATGGAATTCGTGTATCATCGTTTATTGAAATTCGTCCGCTAACGGGAATAAAAAGGGAAAGAAAGTTGTTTGGGAGCGATTTGCTTTTAAGTTGATATAAATACTCCTTAGTGCTTTTGATATAAAGCTTCCCACACACAAGCGATCGATCGATTTAGTCTTTACAATTTAAACATTTACTGGGTTCGTAGTTGCAAGTAAATCGGTTTAGATAAAAATTAAATATAGTCTGAGATCCTAGGACCACCTTACTATACTTTTTATATGAAACTCGTATATATACGCGTAAATTTTGTTCCACTAGCTGGTAGGTCTTACACTAATCATTTTGTGTAATAGTTTTTTGTTAGCAATTTACTTTCAAATACGAATTATTTTCCAATTTGATCGAGGCAATCGATAGCCCGTGAGTGGGAAGCTTTATTTTTATTTTGACATAATATATTGTCATCATGTTGAAAAATAAATCTGACAAGAATGCCAAAGTTAAATTTGATGAAAATCTCTTTGAAAAACTAGGCACCTAAATATTTGCGATTGTTATATTAATTATATTCATAATACTTATTATATTACATACCTACTATTTCAGTAGAATATTTTGAGTGTAGGTATTATATTTCTTTCTCTTTTGTTGTTATACTTAATATGTAATATTAAATTTATTTGTGCCTGATTTATCAATGTTTAAAACATAGGTTTTTAGTTTTTAACCCAGATTTTTGATCTGTACGTTTGTGCGCGCTAATCTCAGAAACTACGTAACGGATTTTTATAAAATTTGTTAGCGTAGTATTTTAGCCCTTGGATAAATACATAGGACTCGCTTTTTATCGCGGAAAATTTTTGGGTACCTAACTACCTACGGGTTCCACGCGGATAGGAATTAATATAGCTCTGCTTATAATTTTGTGTAGGTATTTCAATTCAATCGGTTCATACCTACAGAAAGTTTTATCAATCTATAAAAAATAACGTAGTATAAAATGCTATAAAATAACCAGATAATTGAATTGGTTAAAACTTTACCTAGGTTAATCCTAATCATTAGTGTGTATGATTATTATATGAGGAATAAGTGAGAAGCTAGATGGCTTCGTGGTCGTACTGTAAAACTCAAAAACAAACTCTGTCGTGGTCCCAACTAGGATGGGCGATCACAATCCAAATTATTTTTATTAAGTTCAAAGTCCACAACGTCTTCCCATTCAAAAGATTTTCGAAATCGTTAAAATACTAATTATCAGCTACAAAGAAATCCTTACTTAATATTATACCTAAACGCGAAAGTTTGTAAGTACATAATAATATGTTTAGTTTTACATGCAATAAAGTAAAGTAAAGAAAATACGTAAAGAATTTTGATGAAATTTGGGATGGTAGTATTTTATCCAGAATTAACACAGAATACTATTTGCAGCTTATTAAATTTTATTTATGGTACAGTTCTCGGTAGATTTCTTGAGCGTACCTACGAAGTCGCAGGAAACATTCAAATAAAATACAACTGATACGGCTGTGCAGTGCCTACACCATTATGTATTCAATTTTGGTGTTGGTATTTTCCCGAACAAGCTTTCCCTCTGACGCGAGCGAAGCTGCGGGCAAAAGCTAGTCTGTAATAACTGTCGATTTGACATACATTGAATTTCGTAAAATTTTTCGTTGAATGATTTTGGGACATAATCTAAATATACGTCTTCATCTTCATCATTTTCATCATCTGATGAAACCATCTCTTGTAGCATATTTTCAATCTGATAATCTTATAATACCTGTAAAATAAAAATTCAGCTAAATTAGGTAAATACTGACCGATAAATCAAATGTCGACAAAAGTTTACTACTACCCACAATCTATATTTCATTAAAATAAAACGTTATTTCTTCTTTACTTGTAAAATAAAATGACCCTGAGGAAACTAAAAATAAAGCCCGCGGCAAAGAGCTAGTGGAAAAAAAAAACATTTCAACGGGCAATGGACACACAAGTCCCACAATAATCAGGCTTTAACAGGCTAAGGTCGTATAGTTCCCACATGTTTTATTTTGTTATATCATGATATTTTTCAAGTATTTACATATAAACTACGCATATATCACTAGAAAAACTCAAATTCTACAACATATTAAAAAATTGCACGACTTACCTTTCTCCGATTCGCCATTAGAAGTAAAAATACGATTCACTTTTCAAAAAAAAACGACGTTTTCACAGACAACCGCAGAAAAAATTGCCGTAAAAGTGACATTGACATTCCGTTTCAGTTTTTTTTGCTGTGTGACCATAGACAATATTTCTACTTAGACGATATGACAGTTTGTGGTAGATATCTTTACCAAAACCTGGTAAAAACCACCAAAAATCGATGTGGGAGACGTTCAACCCATAGCCTGGATAAGGGTTAAATAAAAAAACAAGTCTTTCCTTCGCAAAAAGTTTTGAGATGTTGTCGTAGAGACCGAGTCCAATTCAAAATAGTCAATTTAATCAATTTAATTACTATGATTATTTTTTGTTTTTTCAAACAATCTGTCGTAACTTTCTTATACTTCATATATTAATAAAAATAAGTCCAATGTTTGATAATCTCCTCCTTTTTGTAAGACGGTTAAAAATAATGTTGGTATTTGTAGCTTTCACTAAGAATTCTCATACAATTCTTAAGGCGCTCCTTAAATAAAATGACATGTACAGAATGTGACTTGAGAGCCTCTTAATTTAAGATGCATTTGTATATTTGGGCGTTAGTACCTAGCACCTAATTACGGTTTTCGAAACATAAATGCATGAGTAAATAGCGGTATAAATTTGAAATTGGAATTCCTAACCAGTACGACAAAACGCCAATTTCATAATAAATGTAAGGACCTAATATTAGTCCTACTTTCAATGCTCTGAATTTTCTCCGGCTTTCCAGATATTGGGAAATATAGTCTCAGCCTTATCTAGGGTTTTACCGAACATTAGTGATTGAAACATAATTATTTTTACAAACCATAACACTGAACTGTGTATTTTTTTTTTTTTTTTTTTTTTTTTTTTTTATGAAATAAGGGGGCAAACGAGCAAACGGGTCACCTGATGGAAAGCAACTTCCGTCGCCCATGGACACTCGCAGCATCAGAAGAGCTGCAAGTGCGTTGCCGGCCTTTTAAGAGGGAATAGGGTAATAGGGGAGGGTAGGGAAGGGAATAGGGTAGGGGATTGGGCCTCCGGTAAACTCACTCACTCGGCGAAACACAGCGCAAACGCTGTTTCACGCCGGTTTTCTGTGAGCCCGTGGTATTTCTCCGGTCGAGCCGGCCCATTCGTGCCGAAGCATGGCTCTACCACGTACAGTGTTTTATTACGTTCAGTGTTTTGGTTTATAAAAATAATTGTGTTTCAATCACTAATGTCCGGTACAAACCTCAACGACAAAACCTCAGAATTTGGTCCCAGTAGACATATTATTATTTAGTATGTGTGCGTGCGCCAGTTGGGGCGGTCTAGCATGAAGATGTAGTACTGTATAGGTACGTCTTCTACTGGGACAAACGATACGAACTTTGAAGCTATAAATTATATCGTTGTGGTGTGTAGCGCGCTTAAAGATGTCTAGAGGCTTAATAATTATGTTTTTTTTTTTCAGTTTCACAGAATTTACCAATATAGTTACATAATTTAGAAAATAACACGATTGTTACAGAGGTGTATTAGCTATTCTTGTAACTCAAAGTCTGCATATTGCGATTCAATCATTCGCAAAATAGTTTCTGGAGAATTTGTATCTTTCTTGGAATGTTTCGTGAGTGTTCCATGGCGCAAGTTTACCAAGTAACTTAACTTCGTCATGTCAATGTGATACGGCAGGTAGCGATGTACTTCTTCTTCGTTCAATAGTTTTTATTAATAACTTAAATAATAAATAATATTAATAACATAATATAAATATTATTTTATAAGCCTAAACTTTCTGATAAAGAAAAATAATTATTTAACTTAGGGCCGGTTTTACTATCTTATACATAAAAATAACCTAACCTAATCAAGAGCATGTCAGGACATGTCTAAGGAGGGTTCCGTAACTATAAACGCATAATAGGTTTTTTCAAATTACTTCAAAAGTTGTCTGTCTGTCCGATTTGGTTCAAAATAATTTTTCTAAAGAATATTTAGTATGATCTATCAGCACGAAAAATTGCAAGTTTCTAAATCATATACTTTATAAAGGCCGGGGGGGGGGGGGACCAACTTACAAACCACTTTGGAGGCCGATTACTCAAAAATGGTTGACTTTGTAAAAAAGTCATGTGGGAAACCTTGCCTTTATTTTAAAAGACCTATTCAACGATACCCCACATGATGGGTTAGAATGATAAATATTTTTCATCCCCCTTTCACATGTAATGGAACCCCTAAAATATAAAATTATTATTAATTTTTGTTGCCAAAACTGAAATATTTACACAGCCTTTAATTATTCCAAATTTCATACATATTCATAATTACAGAAGCTAGAGGCGCGGACAGACAGACAGAAAGACGGACGGATAGAGTAAAACTATAAGGGTTCCTTGAATATTATGGAACCCTAAAAACTAGCTGCCTGCGGCTCTGCTCGCGTAATTATGGTATCCCAAAGGAACAAAGTAATTTTTCGGGATAAAAAGTAGCATTTCTTTTAATCCAGAGCCTAAACTACTCTTATTAATAAAATTATTTACACCACGGATTAGCTAATCCAACATGGCTGTCTCTATCAGATACTTTGGAACAGTCACTTGATAGACAAAGAGAGCGATTTGGATTTGCTTATCCATGGTGTAAATATTTTTATTAATAAGGGTGCTAGTGTACTACAATACCAAATTTCATCGAAATGCCTTAAGTAGTTTTGTGTGAATGAGTAACAAACATATGTACATCCATCCATCCATCCATCCATCCATCCATCTATCCATCCCTCCATCCTCACAAACTTTCACATTTATTAGTAGGATGAAATGGATTACTGTTTCATTGTCTCGTTAAAACTTGAAAACGGCTGGGCTTATTTAGGTCTTGAAATGATTGTAGTACCTAGTTCAAGTAATCAGTGAAGATTTAAGAGATAAAAAATATAGAAAAATTGCAAGGAATATACCAAAAATTATGCTATCTGACACGTCTTATGAATAGATTGTGAAACAGGCCCTAATAATGGTTAGGCCATAGGGGCAATTCTGCTAAATAAAAGTAACATTAATACAATTACAATCAAGTCCCGACACGTTAATACTCTCAAACGGAGTTTTTATGAACGTTAAACCAACGTGAAACGCGCTCTGATTGGTCGAAACGTCATAAAATCCGTTCATGGTAACATGTCGCTACACTTTTAATCCAAACAAAGTAAAATTAAGTCTACTTTAAATATTGTACAATAATTAAGGTTCAGGTATGCGTAACGTTTTCACGGAGCCAATCAATTTCGGCTCCTGTTTGTGTCACAAATGTTATGCGTTATAAGTGCGGTTGACGGGCCTAAGGGCTTACTCGTTAAATGGAAACCTGTGTCCGCGCTGCCAAAAGGATTTACCCTGACACCGTATCGGAGATGTCAAAATCAAGAAGGGCTTTCACGAAATTCCCTTAATGCTTTACGTTGACTTAATTATTTTTGAATTTCGTCATCAGCTGTTAAATTTAATGCCCGACTCAAATTTTAGCTTTATCGACTTAAAAATGGTTGAATTTGCTCTAAGATTTCAACATAATTTAGAAAATATCTACCCGTTAGATGTTTGATTCTTGAGGTTAATGAAGATTATGGCACACTTGGAGCCTATTTAATAATCTTCTGATGGTTATAAATATTAGATTAAACCTAAGTATTACCTAAGTTTATATTATTCACAAGTTTTGTCTCCGTAATCTATCTATACTAATATTATAAAGAGGAAAGATTTGTTCCTTGTTGAATAGGTTCCAAAACTACTGGATCGATTTTGATGAAATTTGGCATAGATATAGATTAGACCACAGGGAAAGACATATGCTACTTTTTATCGCGGCAAATGTACGGTTACTGCGGGATTTCCTTTTGCGCGCACGAAGTTGCGTGCAACATATAGTGTAGTATATTAGGAAAGATTTGTTTATTTGCATTAAATTTGCTGATTTTTATGTAATTTGAAAAGATGTAGATAAAAATATAGATTACATTAGAAAGGACATAGATAGGATACTTTTTATTGCGGCAAAGTGGACGGTTCGCACGGGATTTTGTTCTGTGCAACATCTATTTTAACATAAAATAAGTGACAAAATTAGTGAATAGTGTGTTTATCGTAATATCGTAATAGTGTTTATCACTTATCAAAAGGATTTGAATCTCTTATGACCAGTTTCTGAAGAAAATAGCACTTTTGATTCGCTATGTATTGAATATACAAACTACCCACAAATTCTCCTCTGAAACCGGGTATTATCTTTTGTATTACTCGTAGCCTTTGACACACAAACCATTGTCTATGAGGTTATTTGCGAAACCTATCGACGATTATTCGGGTATAATAATTAAGCAATTATACCGTGGCCATGGTTTGTGTAATCTGCAAACACACAGTTTACTCTACCCTTCCGCTATATGAATATTAACTAAAACTAATTTAATACCCTAACATAATGGGGTTCTAAAAATATAAAAATAATAAGAATCTCCTTTGATACATTAACACAATAATAATAATTAGGTAGGTATACAAAAAAAAACATTCTGAGCAAAACAAACATTTGAAATATACCTATATTATATACCTAGATTTTTCTGAACATTAAATACCTGTTTCAACAATTTACTGATACCTAGGCGTCAGATAGATTATTTCTATGATTCGTCTCAATCGCTCACTATAAATTAAACTGCGACGTAACTACAGAATAAGCTATTAATACATACATACATACATATAATCACGCCTTTTTCCCGTAGGGATAGGCAGGATCGCCTCTTTCCCGTAGGGGTAGGCAGAGACCACTTCTTTCCACTTGCTACGATCCTTACATACTTCTTTCGCTTCATCTACTTTCATTCTTACCATCCATTCCTCCTCTTACATTCAAAGTAGCTAAGCGTCTCTCCATGGTCCGCTTTTCGCCTCCGCGAGAAACGAGACGTGATGGGTGGCGAACCACATCGCCGCCATTTTGGATAATTAAATTATTTTTATTATCCATTACATTTCCACGGATTGGTAGAGAGGGTAGGAATAGGAAAAGGGAAGGATAGGTGGTGTGGAAAGGAAGATTGGTAAGTTAGAGTGGGAAATAGGGAATGTAGGATATTACCGCCCAGGAGGGCAAGGGATAGGACAGTAATAGCTAGGGAAGCCGGGGTCGCATACCCGTATACTATACCACAACTACCGGACAGGTAAGTTGGGAAGAGTATCCCATGACATAAGCTATTAAAGGCATATATTATACTCAAAGTAATACTAGACGATTGTGAAACAGGCATTTTTAGCGGATGATTATCCGTATAATACTAATAATTATTTCCCATCAGGATTGATGGGAAATAATTATTATCACCGCATATGGACATCCTTTACGTCGAAGATAAAAGAAAATAATTTATCTGCAAAAATATCTTTTAATCTAAAAAAAATTGCTTGCTCTTTACGTACTTATGTAGTTACGTATATTCAGTTACAAATTGTATTTCTCGTAAGTCATTATTGTAATCATTTTATGGCGCTTTTTAAGTGGCCATGCAATGATATTACTTCAGTTAAACGGACAAGGTCAAATACCGTTTAGTGCCAATGGACTTTTCCTCAAAGAGCTAAAATTATTTACCTACATTATATCCAGTTAAAGGTATTTCAGTCCTCGCAATATTATATCTACGTGATATTTTCCATTAAGCAAATGACTAAAATGACTAGATATTTATAGAACGCGTGGTCCCGACAGCATATTGTTGCGTCAGAACAGTTTTTCCTACCAGCTCGATACACGCGATAAGACAAATTGATTGAAACGTGATTTGTCAAAGTTGGATATTGTAACTGAAAGCAAGCTGTTCGTACTTAGGTACACATACGTTGCGATACCTTCGTGGTTCAGTGATTTATAGCTTGACTGTCTTCTGCGGAGGTCATGGGTTCGTTCATCGCATTGGAACATTGGAACGTGAATACAATTTAACTGTAGAAGAGACTCGACAGGATAAATACCGTGACCTTACAGAAAACCGGCGTGAAATAACGCTTGCATTGTTTCGCCAAGTGAGTGAGGTTACCGGAGCCTCTAGGGGGATTGGGGATTTTAATGACCAGGAATGCAAGTCGCAACACTAGAGGAGTTACAAGTGTAACTCCTCTGATGTCGCGAGTATCCATTGCGGCGGTAATCATTTACTATCTGGCAATCCGTCTGCTCGTTTCCTGTTACTTTTTATAAAAAATGTTTCTATTCTGGTTATGATAATGTAAGCTGATTCTAACCTGATTGTCTGACAAGAAAGATGATATCCGTTGGATAGACATGTGAAAAGTTGGTACTGCTCCTGATCTCTCGCCAGTCGTGTCGGTCATCGGTCCCGCTGGGTTACGAGAATATAGAAGAGAGAGTGCTCTTATGTATTGTGCTCACACTTGGGCACTATAAATATATCATAACATAAAATAAATATATCCAGCCTTGAGGATTCTGGACAGTATAGTCCCAGCCTTACGTTCCAGTCTCGATATGTTAAAACTGATAAATGGTAATGCTCTGAAACCTTGAACCAACGTCAAACCGTATGATTGGTCCAAACTCAAAAGATATGTTATTATATCAAGACGATTCATTTGTAATTCAATGAAAGTAAAATGAAAGTGTAAGTTAATTAGGAGAATTATAATTCTTGAAAACCCCAATTCTTTTATAAATTTTTGATTTCAATCACAAATTTTTATTACTCAGTTTAAATAAAAAAGTTTTTTCATATTTTTGTACTCTTACAGTAGGTACCTACTTCCAATACTCGTATCTGTCATGAAAATGATTAAGTGATCAAAATAATATGAACAAAAGAAGAAACTTATGTTACAAGGCAGATACCTACTCCTAAATTTTGAATTGAGAATGTTACAATTATTCTAAAAAAGTAAGGGCGATTCGCAAGTGTTTAAAAAGAAAAAGGCAAAATGGCGGCAAATTGAAATCGCAACGGTCACACCTTATTGTTTTATTGTCTGTGCATAATAAACGCCCTCTCCCGGCCGTTTTGTCCCGGTAATGGTCCATCAATGACACCCAGGATAATCTATGGCCAGAGAGTTTTATTGTAATACTTCTTAGAACCTGGTGACGTCATAAAACTTATTTACGGCCATATTCCCCATAAATTTATGGCCGCTTTATGTTTTTGAAAGTAGATAATAATTAATGGCCTATTGGAATGGCGAGGGTGTCTTATTCGAGTATAATTTATGACTAATTATATTTTAGCGCGTTATTTTACTATGATCTGTTTCCAGCTCCTAGCTAGTTATAATCCGCGATCCCATTTAACCTAAACTAAAACACAGATACAATAGCGCGCTAATAAAGAAATACATTAATAAATAATTGTGCTTACCCGACTGCGTCAAAGGGATTTTGGCAGTCTATGTATGTATGTAGATATATAATATGACATATTCTAGCGCCTAAACTGCTGATCCGATTTTAATAATTGATGTGTCAGTCAAAAGATTCACGATAATGGCCCTCGTAACCTAGGGCATAGGGCATAGATGTGTTATATTAAAAAGAGGGCATAGGCTATATAATTTTCGTAGTCAGGCTATAGTTTTTTATAAAAAAATTTGTTATTATAATTTTTGTTGACGTTCAAATAACATATTATAATCTAAGCACCGTTATATGATATATGTACTAGCTGACCTGGCGAACTTCGTACCGCCATATTTGTTTGCCGTCAAGACTTTTTTTTTAATATTTTCTACATTTTTTTATATTTTTTTTTCACAAAAACCTTGCCATGACTTAAACGAAAACATAAAAGAAAGATTTATCCAATTAAGTGCAGTCGTACGGGCGTACAAGCATTTCGGTTATTCATTTTTAACCGACTTAAAAAAAGAAGGTTCTCAGTTTTAATATATATAGTTTTGGCTGATTTGCCCATCATCATAATATTATAACAGTAAATTTCAATAGCACGCGAATTTACTTAAGGCTTAGGTAAACATTTAATTTCCTTGTCCTACATTAAAATTGTAAGACAATTTCAACTTATTTTAATATTAAATTAATTGGTATTATGTAACGATATTATTAATTTGGTAAATATTTATATATTCCTTAATTGAATAATTTTGCTTTAGGCGGGAACTCAGACATATTAGATGAGTATTGTAACAGAACGCTTCGCGGCGGTAAATTTTAAATCCACGCGCCGAAAGTGGCGTCGTCCGCGCTCAACCAATAGAGCGCGGCTGCTCGGTTTCGAGTCAACGGGCAGACATGTTTGAGCTTGTAATACGTTACCGGGACTCTTGTGTTTTACTCGTTTTATATGAGTTTTACATTGTGAACTTTGTTATTATATTGTGCTTGTGCTAAAATAACAATATAGTGTCATATACTTACGTCGGACTTTCATTTATACGGGTATATCCACTACAAAATGGCGCTCCAACTTCGGGCCGAAACACAAAAAACTTTCGTCGCGTTTAGTGTCGTGTGAACTTTGTGTAAACTGTGTATAGTAATATTTGTGTACCTACTACAGTTCCTTTTACACAATGCCGCTTACACGTAAAGCGACTGCGAGTGAACGCGATCGTGAGATCGATGACGAAACGCGTCAGGACACGCATGCCAACAGCGAAGCCCGAGCCCCGTCCCCAGGGGACGATCGTCTGTTTCAATTCCTTGAAGCCTTCGCCAAAGCACAGGCGGAATCAAACAGACAGCTCTTGGAGTGTATCGCCGCGCAGTCTTTCAGGGCGCCTGATCATCATGCTCACAGTAGCACAGAGTCACCGGTTCCATTCCCGGTAGTCAATCCAGTGATGCCGCAGAGCGGCAATTTTGTCAAATGTACAGCACGATTTGACGGGGCCTCCGACAATCCCGAAACTTTGGAGGCGTTCCTGGATGCGGTGCTGGTCTTTAAGGAGTGCTCTAGCGTTAGTGACGAACACGCTTTACGAGGGCTGCCTATGCTGCTGACTGGGGATGCCGCTGTCTACTATCAGGGAGTCAAAAGTGACGTCAAGTCTTGGGAGGATGCCCTGCAACGCCTCAGAACCATGTACGGAACGCCGCGACCCGCTTATAAACTGTTTCGCGATGTTTTTGCGTCCGAACAAGGGACAGAACGAGCCGACGTGTTTATCGCGCGTTTGAGGGCGACGCTATCGAAGCTGCCGTACGAGCTGGAGGATCGTGTCAAAGTGGACATCATATACGGGCTGCTGGACCGACGAATACGAAAACGAATTCAACCTGACGCAGTATCGAGCGTTGATCAGCTGGTCGAGAAGGCCAGGGTGATTGAGGAATCGCTAGTGGAGTCAACGTCGCTGACGCCGAAGCCGCCGCAGGTAGCAGCTGGCCGGAGTGTAACTACGACGGGGTCAACGGCCTCCGAGCAATCGCGCGCCGCCACGGCCACGCCACAGCTGTTGCGCGCCGCCAACGCCGCCACCGCGCCCGGAGCCCCGGCGACGTCAACAGCGGCTGAGGCTCACCCGCGGTCCCCTCATGCGTCTACTAGTCAGGTGGTGTCGTCAAAACCAGGTAAACTTTTCTGTGTTTATTGTAAAAAGACTGGACACGTAAGGTTTGATTGTCCAAAGTTGTTAAACAAAAGTGATAATAGTGATAAAACCGAAAAATCTGTATTTTGTTACGGTTGTGGTGCTCGGGATGTAATACGTGCGAATTGTGGAAATTGCAGCAAAAACTCTAAAGACAATCAGTTTTACGCGTGCGATTTTATTGTTCCATCTAATCGTAATCATAACAAAAATGTATCTAAAAACAGGCATGTTAGTAAGTTAAGGTCATCGCCCTCGGCGAAAACTGTGTTAAAGGAAAATGGCAAGTTTACTTTTATGAATGGGCCAACTCATTGTAATTGTTTACATTCTGACAAAATGTTATCAATGTGTAAACATGATATTACGTTACAGGATAGTGGTAATATTTCAAATTGTGGTTTAGGGACCTTTCATGCCGATGTTAATTTGTATTCATTTGAGGCCAATTTTATTGCCAAGTCTGTTGATACGAATTGTTATTCTTTGGAAGATGGTGTTATTATTAATTCTGCTGATGCCCGGGTCACTGCTCGACCTATTTTAAATATTGAGATTTTAGGGTTCCGTGGAACGGGCTTAATAGATACCGCCGCGAAACGTAGTATTGCGGGTTATACTTTGTATAGGTTACTTAAACGTCTTAATCATCCGTTTTGCGACAGCACAATGTCCGTTAAGCTTGCTGACGGTGTGGTTCGTGATTTGCCTGTAAAGTTTACCGACGTTGAGGTAAAATTAAAGGATTTAGCGGTAAATATCTCTTTCGTTATCTTTCCGGACGCGAATAATAATGAAACGCTCCTAGGTATAGATTTTTTACGAAAGGCGCGTTTAGTCTTAGATTTAGCGCACGACACGTGGTTTAGCGCTCATCGGCCTCAGGATATTTACCCTTTGCAATACGAAAGCTCGCGTAACTATGTGGGTTGCGCCGCTACGGATATTTTAAGGTCGGACGAGGGTGTTATGTTGTCTCCACCACAGAAGGACGACCTGGCGGTGCTGCTGCAGCAGTATGAAGATATTTTTCAAGAGCAGGGGGAGCCTACCCCATTCGCTGAGCACCGGATCGACACAGGTGAGCATCCACCTATAGCTGTGCCGCCTTATCGGCTCACGCCGGCGAAGAAAGCTATCATGGAGGCTGAGATAGAACGCATGCTATCTGAAGGAATCATCGAGGAGTGTGAGTCTGCTTGGGCAGCTCCGGCTCTCCTCGTTCCAAAGAAGGATGACTCCTTCAGGTTTTGCGTCGATTACCGGAAGCTCAACTCCGTCACCAAGAGTGATTCATACCCTTTACCCGTCATCGACGATTTGTTGCAGTACACAGGTAAGAGCTGTTTTATGAGTACTATCGACCTTCGATCTGGGTACTGGCAGGTCTGTGTCAGGGAGGAAGACCAGGATAAGACTTCGTTTGTCTCGCACCTCGGAATTCATCGTTTTAAGCGTATGCCGTTCGGGCTACGCAACGCTCCTGCGACTTTCCAGAGGTTAATCGATAGATTTCGATCTGGAGCCTCTGTCAAGCATGTGACCTTGCTAGGGTATATTGATGATCTGATTGTACTGTCAGGATCCTTTGAGCAGCATCTGCAGGATCTTCAGGCAGTATTTGAGCGCTTACGTGAGTTTAAACTCCGTGCCAATCGTGGTAAGTGTGTTTTCGCACGAGAGAGTGTCAAGTATCTTGGGCATATTATTTCACCTGAAGGAGTGGCTCCTGATCCTGACAAGGTCAGCGCCGTGGTGGAAATGAAAGCCCCTACTTCCGTCAAACACCTTAAATCGTTCCTGCAGACCTGCTCATGGTTTCGGAAGTTCATCCCGCACTTCTCAGAGGTAGCCCGTCCGTTAACAGAACTAACGAAGAAGAATCGACGCTGGCAGTGGGGGGAGACGGAGCAGAAGTCTTTCGAGGAACTCAAATCGCGACTCGTCTCGAGTCCTATACTTCAACAACCTAACTATGATGAACCATTTATCCTCAGGACAGACGCCAGTGCTTACGCTCTAGGAGCTGTACTAGTCCAGGGTGCCACGCCACAGGAGGAGCGACCGATAGAGTATGCCAGTCGGTTGCTTACCTCAGCTGAGCGGAATTACTCGACTACAGAGAGGGAGGCACTCGCCGTAGTCTGGGCTTTAGAAAAGTTCAGAGGATATGTTGATGGACATCCAGTTCGTGTTGCCAGCGATCATCAACCTTTGAAGTGGTTGCTAACTCTGAAGTCTCCAACTGGTAGGTTGGTCAGATGGGCAATGAAGCTTCAGGCTTTTGATTTAATTGTCGAGTATACACCAGGAAGATGTAATGTCGTAGCTGACACTTTGAGTCGACCTGCATGTGACGATGAGGTTCAAGCCGTCTGCGAGGTTTGCACGGTGATAGTGGACACCCCACGATGGGAAGCTGCTTACTTACGTGAGTCGCAGTTAGCTGATGCGGAGGTGTCTAAGATCTTGTTGGACCTGGAAGGCAAGGACGAAGTTAATAGTAGTCGATGGACTGAGAGAGGTTACCATCTCTCCCAGGGCGTCTTGTACCGCTATGTCGAAGACGTCGAGTCTGAAGAGCCGCAACTCGTCGTACCTGCAAACCTGCGAAAAGAAATCATGGTCGAGTGTCACGATGCTGCAACTGCTGGTCACGGTGGTGTAGAGAGAACTCTCCATCGTATTACCCAGAGGTATTATTTTCCTGGAATGAGAAGGTATGTTACTGAATATTTGAAGTCGTGTGTCGAGTGCCAGCGTTATAAACCGGCGAACACGAAGCCTGCTGGCCTCTTGCAGACTCCCGTACCTGCGCAGCGTTTCGAAGTCCTTGCCATGGATCTATTCGGACCGTTACCGAAAGGGCCTAATGGAGAGCGTTGGGTGTTCATCGTGGAAGATACTACCACTAAGCTCGTGGAAATGTTCGCTCTTGTTGAGGCTACTGCGGAAAGCTGTGCTAAGGTATTGATTGAGCAGGTGTTTTTGCGCTATGGCGTACCGCGTCGGGTGATATCAGACAATGGTGTCCAGTTTGTGACTGACGTCATGCAGCAGGCGATGTATGTTCTGGGCGTCAAACAGTCACTTGTGCCGTTATATCACCCCGAGGCCAATCCGGTCGAGCGGAAGAACCGCGATCTGAAGACGCAATTGGCAATCTTGGTCGAAGGACATCATCAGCAGTGGCCTGATGCGTTGCCTTTCATCCGGTTCGCAATGAATACATCCATTACGCAAGCCACCCAGCAGACTCCTGCATATCTCACTTTTGGAAGAGAGCTTCGCTCTCCTATAGATGCTCGTACCGATCTCCGATCCATCATCGAAGCGGAGAACTACGTACCGCAGGTAACGCCTTATCTATTAAAATTTGCTAGTACCTTGAAGGAAACTAAGGAGATTATTGAGCGGCAGCAAGATCGTCGGAAGGCTTATAAAGATGCTACGCGCAGCAGTGAAGATTCTCTAGAGCCTGGTGATCTCGTATTGCTGAAGTCGCACGCTCTTAGCAACGCTTCTAAAGGTATCACTAAGAAATTTTTACCTAGGAGGGATGGACCCTATGTAATTTCTAAAAAGGTTAGTCCTACGTCTTTCATTTTGGCTTTCCCGGATAAGCCGGATGAGACTATAGGCAAATATCATCGTTCCGATCTTCAACGTTACCACGCTCGCGAGGGTGAATGTCCTGAGCCCGTAGCTCCTAAACGTGGTCGAGGTAGGCCTAGGAAGGTTTGATCGTCGCGTTGTTTACCGCTAGATCAAAAGGGGGAGGATGTAACAGAACGCTTCGCGGCGGTAAATTTTAAATCCACGCGCCGAAAGTGGCGTCGTCCGCGCTCAACCAATAGAGCGCGGCTGCTCGGTTTCGAGTCAACGGGCAGACATGTTTGAGCTTGTAATACGTTACCGGGACTCTTGTGTTTTACTCGTTTTATATGAGTTTTACATTGTGAACTTTGTTATTATATTGTGCTTGTGCTAAAATAACAATATAGTGTCATATACTTACGTCGGACTTTCATTTATACGGGTATATCCACTACAGTATACTTTAAATTACTTTTCTCTTAAACAATAATTATGCTCCATACCAAATTTTATTAAGACCAGGACATACAGAATATAAATTAAATGTTGTTTTAAAACATTTTTTAAATTAATATAATACCTCATTAAATAAGTACCTATTTGTAGCTACCTGACATATTATAGATAGATAGATAAACTCTTTATTGCTCACATTAAAGAACACAATCAGTAGACTAAAACTAAACTTATAATCTAAATGTGGGCAAGGGCGGCCTTATCGCTATAAGCGATCTCTTCCAGGCAACCCTTTCAGCACAGGAGAGGTAAAATAACTAGAATGAGCAGGGTAATATTATGAAAAGTCAAGAATAACTAACTAAGTAGAAACAATACTTACATAATAAATACAATATACATATGCTATACAAATAATATAATACAATAATTGTAATAAATAATATTGTAATATATAGGTACATATAGTTTATTTAGCGTGTGATTTTGTTCAGAAGATAGTTATGCAGTTTTGATTTGAAAATAGCAAGCGACTTTGACTCCCGAATGTCACGTGGTAGGTCATTCCACATGAGCGTAGCCTTCACAATGAAGGAACCCCCGAAGTAAGTACCGACGTAAACTAAGCATAATCAACAGTTGTGGATAGTAAATACCGGATTATACCACGAATACGAGATGTTGTAAGAATATTATTAAACAAGTGTTTTCAATGTATGTATTTTGGTAGAAGAGGGAAGGTGAGGCTTAAACGTAGGAGAACCATACTTTGGCACGAATGAGCCGGTTCTATCATATATATGTCACCGTAAAATTGTAAAAACCGTTAGATTGTAATATTACTAGAGATATTATAATATTATGTCGACAGATTGTCAAATACAAATTTCTCCTTACAATTTTACACGTTATTTTTCGTTATATTGTAATATCTACCATGCCGATTGGTTAAACGGCAAGTGCCCCGCACAGACATAATATGTGTTTGCTTTTTCACAATAATAATTATAACGAAAAATAATGCGTACAATTCTAAGGAGAAATATGTATTTGACAATATTATGTCGACATATTATAGTATCTCTAGTAATATTACATTCTAACGGTTTTTACAATTTTACAGTGACATATATATGATAGAACCGGCTCATTCGTGCCAAAGTATGGTTCTCCTATGTTTAAGCCTCACCTTCCCTCTTCTACCAAAATACATACATTGAAAACACTTGTTTAATAATATTCTTACAACATCTCGTATTCGTGGTATAATCCGGTATTTACTATCCACAACTGTTGATTATGCTTAGTTTACGTCAGTATTACACGTTTTATTTATAACTATGTTGTTTTTCGTACTGTAAGACTTCTCGTAGCAATTGAGGAAAACGTTTTCCCGTAAGATAAAAACAAAATCCTTGAAACGTTAAGTTCTTAACAAAAATATGGTTTTTAATGTTATGTAGTAAATATTTTATAGAATGGGTATTACATTTAATACAACTATAACTCGGTGGATAAAATGTTAATCGTAAGATAAAATTAACAAGTTTTATTCGTCATCTCACACAATTAATACCAATAACATGGTCCAAAATCGATACCAAAGAAAAACTAGCGACAGCAGCAATGAAATATTTGTTGACGAGTTCACTTTAAATCATATTTGATATCTCTAAAGGGGTAACCCCGAGATACGCCAGGTATATTAAAAGTTATGAGCAAGAATAAAATCCTGTCCACTCCAGTATGTGAAGATGTAGCTTTAAAAGTATTAATTAAAATAAATCTGACATTAATCTTGCTCAGAACTTGTAAATTAATAACTTCTACAACCGTCGTTTTTTGAGATTGCCCTTTTTGTGACATCAAGTGTTATGATTTTAAGTAAAACATTGGCAATAATTTCGTTGCTGTCGACTCTAGATCAATTTTGCAATTTTGGTTCAATACCTTTAAAAAAAGAAAATACAAAATTAAAATCAAAACACCAAATCAAGAAAATTAAACAAATAAAAAACGCTTAATGTGCGCTCGTCCTATAAAAAGTAAGGGCACCATTCGAGGCGTTACCTATCTATTTTTATTTCGGCGACCGCGAAAAAGACGTAAATTCGAATTAGCCGCCCTAAACCGTATTTATTTTGAGGGCAATCGTTAAAATGTGGTGAGCTCTTCAAAAAAAGGATGAAAGTCAGTTTAGCGAGATGTTTAAAGTATTAGGGGGAGTGTAATAAATTTTATTCAAGAGATTAACTTGAATTCTACAGATTCTCTAAATAGAATTATTATATGTGCATATTACTAATACTATGTTGATTTTATTCTACGCTATACGTTCTACAATACGGCTAGCCGTAATGTAAGTCATTAGCTGCCGTTTTGACAGTTTTTAGTTCCCATTTGTAACACTAGTGGCCTGACATAACAACAAATATTTTAATATGTAAAATAATATGAACTTTGACAAACATTATTGAATAACTAAGAAGAAACCTTTTTGTTTTTTTTTTTACTAAATTGTTTTTAATTGTTTCATTTTGTAAGTTTAGTCTATATAAATAGTAGTAAGATGCGGCTAATCGTAGACTACCTTATCGCAATGACAATCTGGCTAATCGTTAAGCCGCCGCATTTCAAAACGGCTCAGTTTTTGACAACAGCTAGCCGTAATGTAATACGGCGGATAATACAATCCGACTGCGACATAATATTACACATTACTTGATCAATGAATTTATTTCCATTTTGTAAATTTGTGACGACATAACATTGCAGCTTGTCTTTTGTTTTAACAGATAGTACACTTTCAAGTCCAGAGCACTGAAAGGAACTTTGCAATCTCTATCTGTTTGACACGTAGCGGAATTGTCACAAGTGTCAAAAAACAAACACTGAAATAAAAGGCGAACGAAGAAACATTTCTGACAGAATAGTTATGTATGACGAGTCCTTAAAAATATTGCCCTATAATTTGAAATTTTTAAAGGAAGTTGCATAGTATTTTTCTGCAAACGAGTAGACGCATAATAAAAAAGATTACTGAATACCTGCCGAGGACACCCGCTGCAATACCTGCTATATATTATATAATATCATTTTATACTCCGTTCCGATTCAATGTATTATAAATTATTATAATGTAAACAAATATCAATATCGGTAGCTATAATGCTTCCAGTTCAAATGTATCATATTCGCCGCACAATAAAATTTAATGGCAAAGAAATTCAACCCAATCAATTACCAACGTTAGTAATATATATTCTTTGACCCAATAGAAGCTTTTTTTTTATTTTTAGTTTATATTAAAATATCATTAAATCGGCACGGAGTGTACACCATTTCTATTGTTTCCCGAGTTAAGTTACAAATTCTCTAGTAGGTACTTGCTAATGGTTAAAAGTTAATAAAATATTTCAAGAGTGTTTACAGTCTCGTTAAATAGTAATTAAAGTTTTATATATCTTAAAATACAGTTTAATTATTTTACACGATTGCACTCGTAGGAATTAAAATAACTCTTTTTAACACGAAAACGTATCTCTTTTGTGTTTTAAAAGTATAAAGGAATGTAAGGCGACGTTGTTTACTGGGTCAGCAGCGTCAGTCGGTTACGTCGGAACAAACGGCTTATATAACCATTTCAGTTATAAAAACGTACTCACTACATTTTCAGGTTATATAAAAGTTTAAAGCACTGCTAGTGCTTACAACAAAAAATGCAAATCGAAACTTATTTTAGTTATCTATGGTATCGTTTTGTTAATTTTGAATTCATTTACGGTAGTATTCCGTTCTTAGAGTGAGTTGGGCCTGACGTATCCTGACCTGGCGTATCGACGCTCCGGTTTCTAGGCGGCGCGGCGCCGGCCTGGTGCCGGACCAGTGCGAGTTATGTATGAAGCACCATTGGCATCGCGTACGCGTGTACGTGCGTCAATTTGACTCGCTAGCGCCGATTTGAATCGAAGCCTGTTTCATACATAACTGGAGCCGGACTGCGTAGAAACCGGACCGTCGACACGGCCCCTTACACTGTTTGTCCACCGCCATCGTCAACGGGACGTCAACGAAAAAAACACGACGGCGCCTAAGTAGCGATACATTCATTTACTATAGCCGTGACGACCACCGCACGCCCGTCCCGTCAATCTTATCTCGACCAGAAAGAATCTCGTTCTCGTTGACGTCCCGTTGACGGTGGCAGTGGACAAACAGCCTTAGTGTCGATTTTGCATAATATATAACATAATGTCTGTCAAACATTGTCAGTAGGCATAGAGTCAGCACACGTAGAAACGCGAAGCTGCATTTTTATAAAAGCAATTTAAAATTGAACTTTATTCACTATTCGGAAGATAAGATTTGGGGCAACTCAAAATTCAAACTCTTCTAATTAGACGTGTCTAGCTTCTTGTGTAGTGAATAAACATCAATTTTGTTTAAAAATGCAACTTCGCGTAAGCATCCCATCTCAGTGTTAACCGACGCTAAAGCGAACTGTCTTTGTTGTAAGCGGAGAAAGCGCTCTACCTAGCCGACACTGGCCGAAATCTCTTTTCAAATGTCCGAGAAAAGTCCTTTATACGACTCCGAATTCTAATCTGCCTGTGTGCCCCTTACACAAAACGTTTATATCAAATAAAACTCTTTCATCAAAATCGGTTCAGGAGCTTTATTAAATACGCATACAATATATAATCAAATCTCGTGAGATCTTCATTTAAATCCATTCTTAACGAATATGTTGAACTCGGCAAATCAAGGACCCCAAACTTCGACTCTGCAGGGAGTTTACATTGAATCTGACTTCATATGAATTTGATTACCCCAACTCTTACGTTCACTGTTCAGTAAACTACCTTAAGTTCAGCAACTTTTCCAATCTAGACGGATAAAGATTACTGAACTCTGAGTTTTGCCTTTAACAATTAAGCTATCGTCGCTCTGCTGATTTTCATTTAAACCCAATTGGAGCTTGTTACGCCCCGCTTTGATTAGATCCTATTTAGTATTAACAATACAAAATGTCGACTGCATTTAATTTAGAAAAATAAATATTATATAAAAGGCTAACCTGACTGACTCATCTATTAACGCACAGCCGAAACTACTGAATGGATTTGCTGAAATTTGGCACACAGATAGTTGTAATGACGTAGGCGTCCGCTAAGAAAGGAGTATGAAAATTCGCCCCCTAAATGGGTGAAAAAAAGGTTAAAAACTGGACTCCACGCGAAGTCGCGGGCAAAAACTACCACAATATTATAATGTATGACATCTGACACAAAAAAATAATTTATCCAATACGTCATGGATAAGAATTCTGTATTTACGCGGGTAGAGCCGCGGGAAAAAAGCTAGTCTATAGTTATATTATAAAGAGAAAAAGTTTTTTTGTTTTCATTGAACAGGCTCTGAAACTATTGGACCGATATTGATGAAATTAAGCACAGGTATCGTGTGGACCACGGCAAAGGACATAGGCTACTTTTTATCGCGGAAAAATGTAAAATTTCCGCGAAATTGACTTTTACGGGTACGAAGTCACGCGTAACATCTAGTAACAAATATAATATTTTCACATTCCTTCACGTTCGTGTAAATAGTTGAAGTATTTCCAAGCATGTGCAGATATGAGCTAGGCGAGCAGGTGGTTATTCCAATCTAAACGCCTGATTTATTTAGCGCAGCTCGCGGTCGACAGATTGAACGCTTTTTGCGGTTTTTTTTAATGAAATATCTAGCTAACTCTTGGGATGTAAACTGAGTTTAATTATTTAAAATCCAGGATGTTGGATACTGGATATTTCCTGAGCGCAGAAATAGTTTATGGTTGGACGTAGCAAATGGATATTTTTTACTTCTTTTGATCTTATTTTGATAATAGATACTGCCATATCCGCAACATGGTTGGAAATTTGAAATATTAATATGTAATAAAGTATGTATATCTACCTGATATAGTAGGTAAGTATAGTAGTCATGAGAGAGGACCAATTCGGATAATTTGACTACGGCGAAGCCAAAAATAAAGGTAATGACTTTGGCAGTATATGTATGTATGTATAATGTATATATTATTATTTATGATTGTTTCACCGTAGCGCTTAAACTACTAGTCCGAATTTTAATAAATGAAGTGTCAATTGATACGTAATATTAGCCCAAGTAACATAGGCTATTTAATTAACGTAGTTGGGTTATAGTTTTAACAAAAATTATAATTATTTAGTCCCAACGAGTGCAGACGTAGAAAATATTACTACAAGTATATTATTCACTATCGTAGCCATTTTATTTCTGCTACAAAATAATTTTTACACCTGTTTTTGAATAAAGTACTGCACAACTCTTGACAAAAAAGACTGCACACGTAACTACAACTTAAAAAACTTCATATAAACATGAAACCGTTTTTAGTTTACTGTCGAATAAAGCACGAAATGTATTTAAAAATAGTGCTTGTAACATTTTCGAAGTAGGTAGGTTGCATACCTATAATATGTTAACTTTAAGATCACCGCCGTAGTTACTCAACACCACAAGCCCGATTTTCATAACTATAATTTTCGATATAATCTTGGTAAAGTCAACGCGCTGACTCATTCGTATACGGGTCAAATGGTACGTGCGCGAGCGGGATAGCCTGAATAATCCAAATGATATTTACCCGATAATAATAAATACGAGAATTATTATCCATCATAGGAGTAATAAGTGCATTCTCTAACTTCAGCGTCTCAGTTATAATTTATGTTACACTCACCCGGCGAAACAAAGCGTTATTAATGTCGGTTTTCCGTGAGGCCATCTCTGGTCGAATCTGGTCTGGTCTCTGGTCGTCCGGCCAAATGTTCCAAATTATTATTTTTAACGACTTCTGTGGCTAAACTAGTTGAGTGTGTTGGTGCTCAATCCGGGGGTTGCCGGATAAAATCCCTCCCAAGGAACATATTTTTTTCTGTGTTCCTAGGTCATGGATTCGAATGAATTAATTATTAATGTGAGCATAATATTATAATAAAAATCTTAAATATAATATGAATGGTAAGAAAGTATGGAATAATATTATTATTATTAAAGCATTTCCGTCGTCTAGTACTCTAACACAAGTTCTTCAAGAACTTACCACGGGGCCAGATTGACGTTGTGGAAGCGTCCATAGATAATAATAATAAAAAATAATAATACTAATTTGCATAGTCGGTTATTATTGGTTGGGCCAAGTTAGTGTAAATATGACCAAAACAATGAAATAATATTGTGCCTCTTTACCCAGAGAGAAAAATAAAGAATGCCCACTTGGCCAACTAATGAATTTCCTAAGAACTATTCATAATGTCCCCAAAGAGATTTAACAGCTTCATTGAGATTCTATCAATAAATCTGAATCGCATTACCGAGTTCCGACTTCTGAGTAATATCGTTATTCTAATTGCTACTTTGAAAATCTACGTTTTATGCTAATTAAAGAATATTGATTACTTATGTTTTTATTTATATTATATATACGGTATAGAAACCTAATATTTAAGGTGAAAGTTCGTAAAAATCTGTTTTACAAAAATATCTTATTTTGGTGTAATGGTACGGTATCCTAAGTACGCAAGACTGACTTGCACTTGGCCGGTTTTTGTTCATAAATATTTTCGGTAAATTAAATAAATTTACAATAACTAATTATTTCACTTTTGAATTGCTCCTTTTGTATTGTGTTTTGTCCTAAACCGGAAGAACAATAAGAAATTAATTGTTGTATGTTGGATCTGTTGACTCAGCAGCATTTATCATAAACTCACGGTGGAGATATTCAATGATACAATGATTGTATATTCTTCTTTATTACATATGTTCTACATATAACATCCATATAATATGTTAAGGAGGCCAAATAGACATACACACGTCTAAGCTATACATAGCCTTATGGCTAACTGAATATTCTATCATAGGCATCAAAGTGACACCTATGAATGACAGATTATCTTTTTAATAATGTTACATCATTATGCAACACCTCCCTTTTCAAGATAACGCAACTAATACTACAATTTGTACACAACTAAAAACATACTACTATATAACTAATCATATTTTTCATGAATATACAGTTTAGGACGTTTTACATTTCTACCAGATCTGGTTACATAATCGGTATTCACTAGACTCTCCATAGGAACACAGCTTTCATCATTATCACAATTTTGAAAAAGACCGTTTCCGAAATTCACCGAACTCATGGGGTTAGCAATGTCCTGTATGGTAACCATACTGTCATTTTTGCCACTGCTTTCGCCATTACCAGAAGAAGAAGGAGGAGTATTTATGCTTTTTAAATCTCTTTTTCTAGGTCTAATGTGTCCTATATTCCTCCTATACACAGCACCGTTTAAATCTACAATATAATACGACCTACCACACGTCAATTTCTCTTTAATTATTCCCGGAGTCCAAACGGATTTAGGATCTTTTTTAAAATATATATAATCTCCTGGCTGAAATACATATGACTTTTGCTTAACATTCCTGTCAAAATAAAAAGACATTCTGTCTCTGCTATGTTTGTGACATTTCTCATATGTCGAAAATTTTACTACTCTAGGATATAACTTTTTATTTAGTATTGGTAAATTTACTCTTAAGTTTCTAGACATTAATAATGAAGCTGGACTGGGAAAATCTCCCTTAGCCGTATTACGATAATGTAACAATGACAAGTAGGTATATATCAGAGCTATCCTCTTTGCATTTTCTCAAAATGTTTTTTATAATTTTTACCCCGCTTTCAGCTTGACCATTGGATTTTGGCCAATGTGGGCTGCTTGTTATGTGTTCAATGTCCCACTCCTCAAGAAAGGACTTGAATTTACTGGAGTTAAAAGGTGGACCATTGTCAGATACAAGAGATTTCGGTATTCCATGACGAGCAAAAAACGATTTAAGATTCTTAACAACATCGTCCACAGTGTAATTTTTATGCAAAGAAGCTAACTCAATGTACTTGGAATAGTAATCCATGCAGACAAGGAAATTTTCTCCATCAAAATATAGTAAATCAACACCTACCTGTTGCCAGGGAAGATGGGACATCTCGTAGCACTGCAACGGCTCATTTGTTGTGTTTGGCTTGAACTTAGCACATACTAAGCATTGATCAACTAAATTTTTAATGTCAGCATTTATATTCGGCCAATAAACTGTTTCTCTAGCAACGTTGAGTGTTTTATTTATACCTAAGTGACCACAGTGAATTTTATCTAATATTTGTTTTTGCAAAGATTTAGGAACAATAAGCCTATTTCCTTTAAATAGTAATTCATTCATTATATGTATTTCATTTTGAATATTCCAATATGGTTTTACCATAAATGCCATTTTGTCTTTGCTCTTAGGCCACCCGTTTTGAATATAAGACTTAAGCAAAGTTAATGATTCATCTTTATTACTTTCTGTTAATATTAAATTCAAATATGGCTTACTTACAGAGAGGTTAGAAAATATAGTATTTACATGGTACTGTAAATCCTGTTCATATGGGGGTATGTATTTTTCAGTAAGTGCTGCTCTAGACAAAGTATCTGCTATATACATAAATTTACCAGGTACATAAACCACATCTAAGTCATAGCCTTGCAAAGAAAGCATCATTCTCTGCAACCTAGCAGGTACTTCATGTAGGGGCTTCTTAAATAAATAAATCAACGGTTTGTGATCAGTTTGCACAGTTATTCTACTGCCATAAATATATTGGTGAAATTTATTACATCCAAATTGTATTGCAAACAATTCCTTTTCAATCTGAGCATAATTTTGTTGTGAGCTGGTCAGTGTTCTTGAGCTGTAAGCAACGGGTCGCTTATTTTGAAATATAGCGGCACCGACGGCATATCTTGAGGCATCTACCGACAAAGTCAAGTGTAAATTACAATCATAATTTGCTAACACGGGCGCTTTAGTTATAATTTCTTTTAATAAATCAAAGCATTTTTGACAATTCTCATCCCAAAGCCATAACACATCCTTTTTTAACAAATTTCTTAAAATATTAGTTTTGTCAGCTAAGTTTTCTATGAACGGTGCTAAAAAATTTATCATACCTAAAAATCTTTGCAAGTCTTTAATATTTTTTGGTATTGGCATCTCTTTTATAGCCTTAATTTTCTCTGGATCAATTTTTACACCATCTTTACTGAAAATATAGCCCAAATATGCGATTTCTTCTAAAAGAAACTTGCACTTGGCCCTATTTAATTTCAAATTGACTTGTCTAGCCCTATCCAGAAACAATTCTAATCTTTTATTGTGTATTTCAATTGTTTCACCGTATATTAAAATGTCATCACACCAAATTATTATTCCCTCAATGTCTCCGAATAAATCTATCATAGTTTTATAGAAAATTTCTGTTGCCGTGCTTATTCCGAAAGGTAATCTCAAAAATTTATATCTACCAAAGGGAGTTTGAAAAGTACAAAGGTCACTGCTCTCTTTAGTTAATTTTATATTATAAAATCCAGAAAATGCATCTAAATGTGAGAAATATGAGGCTCCGGACAATTTAGACCTTACTTCATCAATATTTTTAATGGGATAATGACATCTCAATAAGTTTTTATTTAAATTTCTAGGATCTAGGCAAACTCTTAATCCTCCATACTTTTTCATGGTAATAACTAAGCTACTCACCCAGAGAGTTGGTTCATGGACTTTCTGGATGATCCCCAATTCCTCCATGAGTTCGAGCTCCTTCCGCAACGGCTCCACCAGAGCAAATGGCACCTTCCTGGGTGGATCTATGCACGGCACAGCATCTTTTCTTAACACAATACTGTGTTCATATGGTAAACAGCCTAGACCCTGAAACACATCATTATATTTGGTCACAATTTTGTCACAGGGTTCTTTATACATATTGTTTAGATTAAAGTTTTTGATAACTAAATTTAGCTTTATACAAGTGGGTAAACCAATTACAGTAGGACAGTTTAAGTTTGTTATAACAAAAGTAACACTTTCAGGTTCTTTTTTGTTTTCAAACATACACCATATGTTTGACACTGACATAATGGGAATTGGTTGTTTTCCCCCATAAGCATAGATATTATATTTTTTACACATTTTTTTACTCTGTTTGTCAAACTTAAGATTTAATTCTTTAAACACTTTGTAAGACATCATATTTATATCTGCCCCAGTATCAATTATGCAGTCTACACATTTGTTATTTATTTTTAAATAATAATGCCAGGAATTAATGTCATTTTTACTCAAATTTGAACTGGTACTTTGTGATTTTATATTTTTAATATTGAATAACGCCCCAATAGTGAATCTCTCAGTATGAGCATTGCTTACCAAGCAAGCAGCACTCGATTCATCATCGAGATGCATATTGCCTACCCCAGAGACTAAACTCCTGACACTATTTTTCTTAAAGCATAAATGAGTAAAATGTCCATATTTAAAACATGACCTGCATTTGTGCTTCCACACTGGGCAGTTGCGGTGACCATGGACTGTGTTGCACTTCACACACTTTGTTCTGTATCCAGGCGTAGCTGACCTTGGTTGACCTTGGCGCGACGGAGATTTAGATTTTCTTCTCTTCTGGTGTGTAGAAGGACTGTTCTGACGACTTCTGTGTAGCTTGTATACTGTGGCTTCTTCTCTTCCATCTGCTGCATTCATTGATTCTTCACTTTTTTGTGCCATCGTGAGTGTTCTACATAGAAGTTTGGCTCTTTCCAGGGACAGATCTTGCTCGAGTAAGAGTTTTTGACGAAATTGCGAGAAATTTGTAGCCATATTCGCAATAAGGATGTCCCTTACCAGCGAGTCGCGGAGCGTACCAAACTCACAGGCATGACTTGCATTCTCTAATTCCATAAGAAAGTTCTCCAAGGATTCGTTCACACGTTGCTTCAGCGTGAAAAATTTGTGTCTTGCTACCGTCAAATTCTTCTTGGGTTCAAAATACTCGACGAATTTTGCCTTGACATCTTGATATGTGGCTTCCTCCAGCGGGCCTATTCGCTATCGTACATTTTGTGAGTTAATCACTGAGTTAATAACGAAACGGAGGAGTGAGTAACGGAAAGTGTCACTTTTGTATTCACTATGCACAAGTTATCAACTGAGTTGGTACGGTTTTTAACCAAATCTTAGTTGATAACTTTTAGGGAAGAGGCATGCATTTTGCCATAAATTTTTTATCGAAAGTTCTTAACTATCAATTAATATGTATTCACTAAAGCAAAATGACAGTTCATAATTACGAACTCAATGAAGTGACTAACCCATTTTAACAACTGCTAAAGAGTAGTTGTTTTCGTGCGTTGATAATAAAATTTGAAGATTTTAATTGAAATTACAGCTTGGCAAATAAATCGTGAAATTAATAGGGGTTGCCAGCATCGTTCGGATGGTCACCTCACCTCATTTCCTATATATATAACTATGAAATATACTTTGATTAAATTCAGTTTTGAAAAATGATTTATCCATTAATTAATTTAATGAGTTTGCATATACATTTTTTATTATGTCCAAATTTAACTAGCCATAAACATAATAACAAATAGTAGCATTAAAGCTCGCATATGTATCTTTGTTTACGTTAGGTCAAATTGCATCTAAGCGGATTTCATAAAATAGTTTTTTTAGGAATAAATAAAAGCAGTATATTTATTTTGTTTATTTAATCAGAGTCAAAAACACCCTCATCCAAATATTCTATATCAGAAAACCAAGTTATAGCTTGGCTCGAGCCCTCCCCAAAAGTCTAGCTCGAGCCCTCCTCAATAGCCTGGATCGAGCCCTCCCCAAAAGTCTGGCTGTTATTAGAATCACTGTCACTAATGCTGCAGCTGTCGTCTCGGAGGTTTACGACTATTCTGTCTATGTCATCATATAATGATTAATGTGTGTCCTCTATTAATATATCCTTCTCTTATCTTCTATCTCAGTCTTCTATTTTTATCACATGCTGGCATGCTTTTCTCCAGTCCTCAGCAGATACATCTTCTTCAAACACACACCTTGAAAAATAAAACACATATTTAAAACAAATATTTTTTTAAATATACTAATCCAGTAAAGTACATAATTCACAAATAAAGTTAGTACTTTGTAGTACCTACCATGATATCAACTGATCCCACATTGCGTGAGGCAATTTTTTGTTTTGCTATGCCCCAGATCAACTCAATAGGGTTAAGGTCACAGTGGTAAGGTGGGAGCCACCTAACAGTTTATCGATCTCGTAGATAATCTCGGGCTTGTGTTGTTTAACAAGCATTACCAGATTTGGCTTTTTCGCTGTTTCGTTAAACATTATTTTGATTTTCACCAACCACTGCTGTAGGAGCTTTATTTAGTAAAACAGAATGGTAAGGAGCATTATCCATTACAATCATCAATATGGCTCTGACAAATTGGGAATTAATCTTTCCCTAACCCACTTTGTAAAATTATTTTTATTCATTTCTGAATGATAATCCTCATTTTTATTTTTTCCACAAAAAAATTAGCAATGAATTTGGTACAAAACCTTTATCAGAGCCTGCATGTATAATTATTATGTATCTGAAAAAAAATAATAGAAATAGGTAATCATGAAAAAAAATTGAAATAGGTAATCAAAGATCAAAATAAATATAAAATAAAAATAGAAAAATCAAAATAAATCCATGGGGTCCTAGCGCTATAAGGCTTTTTAAGGAAATAGGAAAAAGGTTAGTCGACATCACAGGAGACCGAAGAGCTGGCGGCTCGGTTCACCTCGGGCAAAGAATTAGTCTAGCTATTCAAAGGGGGAACGCTGCCAGTATCTTGGAAACCTTGCCTAAAGGGACTCCTTTTAATATTTTAGCCATTACATTATATTTTTAAGGTTTTTAGTTTTAGGTTCCTTGTTCTAGTTTAAATATATTTTTTATTCTATTGTATATTATTATGTATGTTGAATAAATAAAGAGAATATATTATATTAAACAATTATTAGGTTTAATGCTTGAACATTAAATAAATACATTAAGAAAGTGGAAGTTTATTAAAAATAATTAAATTAATTCAGTTAGGACTACATACATACCTTTTGCCTTTTATTATAAATAATATTCTTCTTCAGCTCCTCTGGCAAGTTTCTGTTTTTAATATTTTTTCCAGGTAGACTTCACTGGTTTTTCTATGAAAGCCGTTCTATCGTTTTGGCATTTTTTGTATCTAAAACCTAGGGATATTAAAACCTTCTGTAAATGTTCACGGCAGTAGTAAATCGCTGTAAGTGCGATTTACTACAGAAATTGTAAGTACCTCATAACATCGATGTAATTAACTTAACAAAAACATATGAAAAACATTTACATTGTTGACTTTACCGCTCTAACCTATTTTTGGTTTCACGTAGGTAAAGGTAAAGATGGCTCACACTCTAATAAGGTATATGCTGCAGAAAGTAAGGAAATATTAATTTATTTTGAAAACGTTGAGAGGAAAAACTTATAATTCGAAATATTTATGTAGGTACTCGTCTCATTGACTTGACAAACAATAGTTGATAACTTAGTCCACAGACAACAAAATAAATAGTTATCCGCATAAATTAAAAAGTTCTTACATTTTATAATGTACTCCTCCACAGACGGTACTATTCAATTTAGCCGAATTACAGTCGAGAACTTTGCGTCAATTGAGTTATTCACTTTGCCATCAAAAGGTACTGAATACAAAATTATGGAACTGGTTGGTTACAAACAAAAGCTGGTTAATAACCATTTTCAAAGTGATTAACTAAACTTGTATTTTAGCGAATAGGCCCGCAGGTCCAAATTGAAGGAATTATATATATTTAGACCTTTCTCTCCCATGGAATGCAGCATGATTGCAATTTTTCATTTGTCTTCTGTCTTCTCCATTCCTGATGCCAGCAGGTATATCTCGAATGATTGCGTCCATTTCTTGAAATTCTCAGCATTATTGTTGATAACTTCGGTAGAAATTTCAAGTTTCTGTACTCCGTTTCCAGCCATTGTTAGGTCTTCACCACTTTTTTCACCGATCGTTCCTAAGTTCCGACTGCCTTCAAGTTTTTTGTGGTTATTCTTGAGTTTTTGATGTACCCTCTTTTTCGTTCATATATTTTTGTATTTACCTCACACTTCTAACACCATGTTGTATGTTGGATCTGTTGACTCAGCAGCATTTATCATAAACTCACGGTGGAGATATTCAATGATACAATGATTGTATATTCTTCTTTATTACATATGTTCTACATATAACATCCATATAATATGTTAAGGAGGCCAAATAGACATACACACGTCTAAGCTATACATAGCCTTATGGCTAACTGAATATTCTATCATAGGCATCAATAAATATAATAATAGAATAAATTTCTAATTTATAAGTGGTTTGTTTGTACCACATAATTTATACATTTATGTAATTAATATTAAGTTTTTTATGCGTATACTAAGTATTTTCCATAAATCTACTACAAATTACTTCAGAAAATCGAATGAAAAATAAACGTTTTTATTGCTATTTTATTTCATAGTGAGTTTATGATTTTCTTGTGAAATGCATTTTGAATTGAACATTTTAGTAGAAATTTTATTAGAACGGTATTTATTCTAGAGTCTACGAATAGAATATATGGATAAGAATAAGTAAATTTATTACTATGATTGTTTTTGTAAGACATTACCGTCAAAATAGGCCTAGTTTCGGAGGGTTCAATGAGGGAGTTCCCTTATTGTACATTGTAAAAAAATAATGAGTTACTGTAATATTTAACATCCTGAAATGTATAAAAATATGTATTTAATTATGTCCCAGTTACAGTTTATTGAGCAATCAAAATATGTACTATGTCAGATATTTTTCATAGTAATTGTAATTAGTTTTGCTCCAATCCTTGTTAGTACAACTGTTTTTGTATTAAATTTTTATGTATAATATATCCAATTACGTAAATAAAGCAACATTCACTGTATAGAAACATACATTTTATATTTATTTGAGTTTTAAAACAAAATATTAAAAAAGACGAAGTTTATGTGTTTGTATCAAGATTCCATTTATTAAATGAGTATTTTTCTAAATTCCATTTACGTCATCACTTAGGAAATCTATTCTACTTTTTAAATATATATCACATACATAGGTAGTACATAAATTATAACAATATAATTTGGAGAAATAAAAATCGCGGGAATCGAAATTAGACTGACAATTTTATAGTAGGTAACTGTAACTTATTTTATATCGGTTTTTGAATTAAAATTTTATATATAATGTGTGCACCTACGTAAATTAAGCAAATTTTACTATATAGAAACATAAATTTGGCCTTAGTTTAGATTTGCAATAAAAATATAAGAAAAAGTCGTGTGTTGTGTTTGGATCAAGATTTCTTTTATTAAACTAGTATTTTTCTTAATTGCAATTATATTATCAATTAGGAAATTTAATCACCTTTCTAAATATATATAACATGCATATGTTTTATTCACATTAAAACATTATAATCTTGAAGAAAAACACGACGGGAAACGTCATATGATTTATAGAGGTTGGTACTCCGTGCATCTGTCATGAGGGAATGAGGTCGTCCTCCTCCTTCCTCTCCGTAATGTGTGTTCTGTGATGAGGTATCATTTGGCATGTTCCCACTTGAGTGTCAATAACGAAGTCAAAAGTAAACAATCAGTGCAAGTGTTTACGTTAATTGAAATGTTTACTTTCAAGTGGATAGGTACTTAATTATACTGAATCTAATAACTGTAATTTTTTATAAATCTGTTTTTATATTACGTAATCACTTAGGAAATTAATTATATTTTTAAATATATACATCATCCATAGGTTTTATTTACTTATTAACATTAAAATTGCGAAAAAAATCGCTAAAAGAATTGCGGGAGAATGTAAGGAAAATTAATTTTTGGTGGCAAAAAGGCCCGACGCTTGTTGGCATAATCTGTCAAAGAGTGTCAAGGCGCTTGACAGGTTATGCAACATTAATGTTATAATTAATATCGATTATTACACTAGAAAAGTTTTATACAATAGGCTATGAGTAAAATTCTTCCGTAGAACTTGTAGAAACGTGTATTTTTAAATTGATTTTCGGTGAAACTAGAGAAAGTTTATATAAATTGTTTTAATGAAGACCTGTCATGTCACTTGAAACTTTTACTTGAAATGTAAAATCTCTCTCAATTTATGAAATAATGTATTGAAAACAATATTAAAATATTACTACAAATTCATTTCCCACTTTCAGCAACATAGCATGAAAAATATAATATCTAGAACTAAAATGTTAGATGATATATATTTTTACACAAAATAACAATATATTATATTTTACAATATTTATTTGGCTCAACACTATTGGTATCCGTGTAAAGCAGAAAACGTTATATTTTTAAATGCGTAGCTTTTTATTATTATATATTTTTTTAATCATCATAATATTATTATCATCATAATTATATTTGCTTATCACGGAAATTGCTACTACATGTGTTATTGTTATGCATATATAACAATACAAGTCAGCGCAGCGTTCTAATATTGAAAGGTCACCGTATGGTTTTTTAAATCGTTTTAGACTTTTCCTTACGCCATACATTCGATTCCTTGGGCTAAAATTAAAAAAGTGTGTAAAATAATTATACCATTTGGTAGATTGATTTTACTTTGATGATTGCAGCGAAGATTTTTCTTTCATACAGACGAAGAATATTCTTGAAATCTTATCTTACTACTCTTATTAATAAATATGAAATTTTTCGAGGATGGATGGATGTTTGTTACTATTTCACTCAAAAACTACCATTTATTCGGATTTTATTGAAATTTTATATGGCAGTAGTTTAAGCTCTGGATTATCAGTGTTCCCGTTTGATACTGTATTTACGCGGACGGAGCCGAGGGTAAAAGCTAGTTAATTAAAGGTTTTTTTTGTTCAACTCTAAGTGACACACGGGGCCCACTAATTTAAGTTTTAAAAACGGACTACCACTGATGCTTTCTCTAAAGGTTTCAGTTAATTGCTTAGAAAATCTTACTTGGCTTTGGCATTTTAAATGTAATCAAAATTGCATATTTGATGCATTAAAATTTGAACCTAGATCTCTGATGTTAAGGTTTAAATTCCTTTATAATGTTATTCTAAGATAATTCTTTTACCTAATTTTCCAAACGTAATTAGATTAAGCGATTCAATTAAGCTAAATTGAAGCTTATTCTTAGAAGCAGACCGATTGAATCAAGAGCGGGGCGATTGAATTGGATTGAATCGATACTGTTTGTTTATCGATTTTCATTTGGAATAAGATTTCACTGGATAAAGTAACGCGAAGTTAGTGTGTTCGAGGTTTTGTATTGTACTGGAATGGCTTTAAATGTCGGTGTTTGTCGAGATGACAATAATATTAATAATTTAACTGTTTTTAATTTGCATCAAGAATTTTCCGGCATCATTGTAAAGAAAAAAGAAAACATTATTTTTTGTTGCATGGAAGTTCCAAGTGTGTAAAGTTGAAAAATGTTTGTGCAATAAATGCTCGTCAATATGGATACAGATACATCCAGTATCTGGAGTAATTATTAGTGGAGTAATTTCAAATCATTGTTTCGGCAATATTGCTTCTTCAGTTGCTTCGTATATTGATACTTGTTGCCGTTGCTGTAAATTGTTTGATATCTTTTCACGTCGCAATCGACCATTATTTCTCATAATTGATACATTTTTGTATCATGTATTGTATCATGTAAGCATACCTTATTAAGATTTGGATTTCAATTGTATAAAACTTAGGTAATTCAGGAATTTCTAATTTATTATATTGTAATACTGAGTAGGGAATCTTCATTCTCTACATAATATTAGGATATTATGTAGGAACTGTGGATGCTAGTAGATAATGATTGACTTGCTCTTCATCTAGTAGATACTCCTAAACATATTACGAAAATGAGAGAGCTTCGCTCATTCAAAGTTCTCTTTAAAATTCATTATATTATCTACAACTCTATTGCAGAATTCCCAAATATTAAAAATACTGTCAATAAGTCTTCTTAACTTCCAAGTCTGAACTTGAACGGTTTTTCACAGAATCCGCTTATAATATTGTAAATGCCAATGATTTCAAAGACAGGATATACCCTTGGGAACGTTTTTCGACAATCTGTAGATACTACAAGTAGGTTCAGTTACCATTCAATATTTTTGTAAACAAAAACATAAGAGAAAACGTATTTTGATTAATTGATAGCATAATAATGCTTGACATTTACTTAATAAAGAAATACAATAACACATTTAATTTCGACCTATGCGTAGAACAAAGTCCGATGTGATTATAGAGCAAAAGTGCGTTTTTTGGATAAATGAAATAAGGAATCAAAGCTCTACAGACTGACATTTTCAGAATTTTTGTATCTGGCTTAATTTCGGAAATACAGAATCGTACAACGTCTTATTTGATCTTAGCTCCATGTTTAAATGCACCTTGTGTTCATAGAACGGAGAAATTGGGGCGCGCGCGGCGCGGGCGCCTTGCGCGATATTCACTTCAGGCGTTGTCGAGCGGAAAGAAGGGTTTTTGCGTCATGTGTGTGATTTTTTTTTCGGTTTGACGAAAATTATAATTTTATTAATTATTGCGTACTAAAAGTATTTTTGAGATGTCACGCTTACGGATATTGCTGGATATTCTTTATGAAGAGAGAAAAGAGCTTGAACGTAGTCCTTCTTTTTCAAATAAGCAAGATATTTTTATGAAGAACGTTGTAGATCCAGGTAAGTTGATATTTTTAATTATATTATTCTTCAAATTAAATATTATTATGCTTTGAAATGATTTTTTTTCAATATTCCGCTTTTTAAGCTAGTAAATAGAAACGGGTAATCTATCTTCATATAAGACATTTTTTGACGGAGAGTTAGAAAAATACGTTTTAGTACGAAAAGTATGATTAGTTCCATGTTTATTTATTAGGTAAATATTTGTCGTGTTATCAATAAAAGTTGAAGTACCATAAACGTTAACACTATAAGTAATATTAGAACGATTTAAGACTAATTCTTTAGAACTTCTGAGGGTTTCATGTAACTATGGGACGTTTTTTTACGGAATCACAGAATAGTTACAATACGTTTTGTCAGTTCGATATGCAGATGGGACGTTATCACCTGAATAATGACATCAGTTAGGACGTTGTTCTTTTAAAAATATCGTTAAATAGAAATATATTTTATATTAAATGAATAAAAATAGTTTTAAGCTGCGTTACCTTACAATATATACACATTTGTAGGGTCTTCGGCAAATCATATAACATTATAATCGACAGTTTTAGTTGTGTACTGCGATGTTCATTAAAACTTGTATATTCAAACTTTTTAAATAGCTTTGTACAAATGTTATTTGTTTTGTATTAAAATGTTACGTTTTCAAGTTATATACTATATTAATTTGTATTATAATGTTATGTTTTCAAGTTACATATATGTCATAATATTATATATTATTTTTAATATATTATGGTGCAGTGAAGTAATACAATTTTTAACATTTCAGTTGTTGACAACAAGGTGCAGAAGAAATAAGTCAGCAACTGGTATGAGTGATGCTTGGAATGAAATTAATGCCGCACCTAATCCACCTACTAAGGAGAGACAATTTATGGCCGACCATCAAAACTTTCTTTAAAAGCGCCTTCTAGATTCGAAAAATCATCTATAATACAACTTGTGACTTCTGACCATAGGAGTACTCTAGTTGGTCAAGAACTGTCGGTGCTAACTCCTATGCAGTCTCCTACTGATAGTCATTCCACCTATGACAACGTTCTCAGGTTCAATCATGTAGATAGTAGTATACAATTTAATTAATATTATATCTAGCAATATCCCGAAAGTATAATCTATACTTTCGGGAAAAATACCCACAACCTGCAAGCAAACGTGTGAGTATACGTTTAACCATGCGTAATGTAAGTCTGTTATTGCTCTATTCTTAATTATTTTTAATTATTCCAGCACGCTCGGTAAAAATCTTTTGTCTCATATATACCTTATAGGAAAGGCCATCGGGTACAATATAATAACCACTATCTAAAAGGTGTTTAGCGAAATGTGATTATATGTAACTCTAAAACACGGTATAAAGTTTGACTCAAACTGGACGTAACTTTGAGACTCGGTACAAAGAATACATCGCGTCTTATAGAAATGGTTATCGTGATAAATCACATTTTGCTAGACACCTTTTAGATATGATATATCATCGTTATTAATATCATTAGTCTCTTTATAATGTTTCTAGCGTCTTAAATTATTTTTTAAATGCTTTTTTCGACAACAAGAGGTGGGATTTTACATACTTGTAAGATTAGGCCGTTCGAAATAATTACACTTCTTAATTTTTCAGTTTATATTATATACTTATTAAAGAAAATTTTATGTAGATTCCGAATATACTAATATAAGCTAGTGCATTCATATAACTTTTCGTCGAAATCGGCATTTTAGCAATGACCGGCAACTTACGTTCGACGTCAGATTTGAAGGCGGGCGCTTGGCGAGATGTGACATAAAACGCTTAAGGCGGCCGAGAAGTTATAGTGTACCTGATGAACATTCCTATATGGTGTTACATATATTGTATACGTGGGTCAAACTGTTTGACCCACGTATACACTATCACATTCAGGACAATCGATTATATAGACACCATATTGATACTTTAAATCAATCCGGACCTTATTATGACAAAATTGATTTTTTAAGTATTATTTCTCCTGCATACGACATGCTTATTGTTACGGGATTATGGCCATAACAATATTATAGTTATTTTTCATTATTTTAGATAAACGTGCAGATACCTCCCCCATGTAAGTTAAACTGAACTTGTACCTATCCAACTATATTATACAACATAGCTAGATAGTTTAGATACAGTACCAAAGAAGTTCAAGATAGGCATATCTTAGAGATTTTAATTGTTTTATAGGTTTTAGACTATGGTAACTAGTCTTTAATTTTAAGTAAGTACCTAGTACCGACTATGATTTAATTATAGTTTAAAACACCACCTATTTTGAGATTTTTTAATGTAAATAAACGATTTTAATAAATAATTATGTATTATTGTTCATTTATGCGTAATGTGGCTAATGCTATATCAAAATAATAGACTATAATTATTCACATAGGACTTAAAAATGTCGGATACTCCAACTATAACTCCAACAAAAAACGAACCATATGAATATAGAACGGCGTTTCATTCAAATGTCTCCGTAAAACAACGTAATATGATCACTACGAACTCTCGCTTCTCCGCTGTAAAACGTCCTAGGTTGATATAGAACTCGTTATCTCAGTAAATATAATGATTAATAATAAACAGTATAAAGCGGTTAACTAGACTAGGATGTCATAATAACATACCAAAATTTCAAAAATAAAAGTCTCACCGTTTATAAGTTATTCAAGTTTTTCAATTCGCAAAACTTGTTTTGCCTCTACTGAAAAGTAGCAATTTTTCAAATCGGACTTTGTTCTACGCATAGGTCGATTTGATTTAATTTAGTTTGTATTTTTGTAATTAATTGAATCTGAAAAGAGTAAGTATAAAAAACATAAATACCTATACATCATAATTACATATACATAAATTTGACCGAGTATGTCTTTTGTGAATTTCTCTGCTCTAGTTGCGATAAAAACTAGTGCCCTAATGGGGCACTCATGTTAGAGGCATTTTACCAACGAAATGCCATATCCTTACGCCAGTATGCAAAATAAAATTGTCCTGCGACGACGCGACGTTTGGAAATAATTTGTTATTATTTTTCGCGTCTCCGTAAATTGTGCGGCGCTCCCGAACAATTGCTTGTTACGAGGCTGTCCTTAAATGTTTATAACGGCGATAAATATATTTTTATAACATAATTTCAAACAGTTTATTTCTATAACGATGGAATAATAAAAATATTTTATAGGTAATATAAATTTGAAATGATTTGAGGTTTCTAGTGCCATCGTAGAGTTAATTATCGTTGACTATTAATTAATCATACATTAGCTCCCATCACACGTACAGTTCGGACAGCGGTAAATAGCACGTAACGTTCCAACCCGCGCTCCGAAACGAACGTGTAAATGTGCAGGGCTGACAGTCGGATCTGAGTGCTAGGAATTTGAATGTAATTAATACAGCACCACCTAGTTATCACGTTTACAACTACATTCAATCACATACAAATTCCTAGTAAACAGCAAACGCGCTCAGGATTGAATGCGAAAAGAAAAACTTACACTTAGCACTCTGTAGATGACAACGCATTTTCGAAAGTTTTAACTGCGCGTTATTATTATACATTTTGACGTCGTAATTATAACGACGATTTGTAGTCCAAACTGCACAGATCTCTCTGCTCCAGTCGGAACTAGGCATGTGCAGGCCGCTATTGTGTATTATGTCAATTATAATATATTAACCTACTTCCGTAGTTTTTACTTTTTGGTACGTAGTCATCGAATCTATTTGTGTATTTACCTCTTGTAAACACACAAATTTACCGTTGAAGTTTCATATTCGGATGAAATCCATAAACGACAGATCTCAGTACACTTTATGCAAAGTTTACATACTAATATGTTGAAAAACCTAAATTTACCTTTAAGTAGATTAATAAAACTAGATTTGTATAATTGAGCTAAGACTACATTAACCGGAATCTCTCCGGCTGAAAAATCAAACAGCGCTGTAAATAGAACTCTGTGCTAATACAATATGGCTGACAATTGATCACACGGGCGTCAAGTTTTTAGATTGATGCCGTGTGTTGGATATTCAACTCTATTGTACCTATTAGCGCAGAGTTCTATTTTCAGCTCAGATTTGCAATAATGTAGTCTAAGTCTAAAATTGATTAGAAAAATAAACCGTTTTACTTCTGTCCTGTCTGAAATACCCAAGCAATATATTTTGTTATTCTATCTATCACAGAACTTGAGTATTAGCATAATGTTGAAATTCAATTACAACATTCCACAGATAAATATTATGCTAAGTAGACAAGCAATTTAAGCTCACTACAAAATATAAATATACGAGGAGCATATTATCTAATCTCTTGTAATATTTAGGCGACATTTTTAAGCGACACTTTTAAGCGACATTCTGTAGCAAGTTTATGGAGACTTATCGATACCCCGGTAAGTCCTGTTGGATAAATATTTACCTCCATAGAGTTGGAGTTTTACATTAAAGAAAAGTTTAAGTGAATTTTTGATATAAAATATCATACTGGTATTTATATTATACTGTAAATATAAGGTTGCTCTCCTCTTTTAATATTATAATATATCTATGTTGCTCTCACACAGAAGTTATGTAACAAAAACAATGCTACAAAATATTTATTGATTATGAAAATACGTTGAAGAAAGAGACTGTTATAATTATACAATGTTTTAAAATGTAACATTTCTACTATTATTATTAATGTGAAAGTTTGTGAAGATGAACAATGGATGGATGGTTGGGTGGATGTTTATTACTCTTTCACGCAAACACCACTAAACGAATTTCAATGCAATTTGGCATAGAAATAGATTAGGCACTGGAATAAAACACAGGCTACTTTTTACCGGAAAAGTAGAGTATGTTTTATTCCAATGGGATACCTTAAATACGCGGGTGGAGCCGCGGAAAAAAGCTTGATAAATATAACAAGCTATTTTCCGCGGGTGTTTTTAAACACTTATGTGAGAGCTCTATCACACAGCTATTACATGGAATTGAGATATAATATTCCATAATATAAAAAAAACTCATTAATTTTGTTTCATATTATTCATACTCATATTTGAATAAACAAATAATTGCCATGAAATCGGTCTTTAGAAAACTTAATATCAGTAACTTAGTATGGAATTTAGGAGGAGAAAAATCGATCTACTAAAATAGCATACTCCTGGGAAACTGCGCATTTTTAAGCTTTATATTATTATGTCTCTTTCTTTCATGCAATAAAATATCAATAATTTCTCTCATACGTCGATAAATATGTTTCACTTGAAAAATTCTATACCCACTACGGATAAACATAAGAGAATGAATAGGTAAGATTAGTTGGGGCAAGGGACATACTTTATTTTTTCCCTCTGGGATAGGGTCAGCTGACACCGTAACGTTACGCGACGTGGCGACTCGATATGGCGTTGCACTTTAAAGATAGCTATTTAAAATTGAACTTTATTCACTACACAAATAGATACACGTTTCATATGACATCAGTCATACACTGCTCAAGCGCCGTGCAGCGAGATGCAACATGACATTGAACTCTTACCATGAAACGTGTATCTTCTTGTATAATTAATCAATGTGTTCAATTTTGAATAGCTACATGTCATGGGATACTCATCCCAACTTACCTGTCCGGTAGTTGTGGTATAGTATACGGGTACGCGACCCCGGCTTCCCTAGCTATTACTGTCCTATCCCTTGCCCTCCTGGGCGGTAATATCCTACATTCCTATTTCCCACTCTAACTTACCAATCTTCCTTTCCACACCACCTATCCCTCCCTTTCCCTATTCCTACCCTCTCTACCAATCCGTGGAAACGCAATGGATAATAATAAAATTAATTTAATTATCCAAAATGGCGGCGATGTGGTTCACCACCCATCACGTCTCGTTTCTCGCGGAGGTGAAAAGCGGACCATGGAGAGCCGCTTCGCTACGTTGAATGTAAGAGGAGGAATGGATGGTAAGAATGAAAGTGAACGAAGCGAAACGAGTATGTAAGGATCGTAGCAAGTGTCAAAAAGTGGTCTCTGCCTACCCCTTTACGGGAAAAAGGCGTGATTATATGTATGTATGTATGTATGTATCTCAAAAATGCAGCGCTGCGTCACGTATCGTTTTGTTTTTCTGTGAATTGACCACGTGACCCCTTGCTCCAACAGCTGACAACATCATTTTTATCTCATAAAATCTTATCTTTTCCCAAAAAATAATAATATCAGAAGTAAATTACACTCCTTAGATAGAATACTTATGTTTACTTCGAAATCGTTATAAGAATAAAATATTCCCTTTCAGTTGAAAACGACCATTTTGTAGAGAAAAACCTCACAGCAAAATGTTATACAGAATTGTAATTTCTAAGATGACTTTGGCGTGAAAAGCTGAATGCTGTCTGTGGATAAAAAGATATTTTTTGTGAGAGATGTCCCAAAAAGTCTGAAATTATTTATTCAGAGAAATGCAATGGATAGTTCGAAAGCTCTTTCAGTAGCACCCTCGTATATTCCGTCTCGCTCGCACACCGGCTCACCCTTGCCAGTGCGATTTGATTCTTCCCGCCAGAAGGACGTGTATTAAGTCGAACGATTTTATACGCTACGTGTTTTGTGAAGTGCAAGTGAAGTGTACACTTTTTGTGTAAGTGCTAGTGAGTGTCACTTTTGATGGACTGATCAAAGGTATTTAGATTTCTTTTTACGAAATACGATTTTCACGCACCTACGGGAAAACTTTTGACTATAATATTATGTTTATATATTTTTTTAATGTTTCTTACATTGAGTTCTAATCATCTAAGTTATTAACTATACTTTTAAGAAAAATATTACAAATAATTAATATTAAAAAAAAACTGTTATAAAAATTACGGTTTTATTATAGGTACTATATTACAATTTTAGACTCAGAAAATTTATATGCCAATTTTCCACGCAAGTAAACGATAAATTAATAATTTCAACCCTCTGTAATTTTAAATTTTTATCATAAACTTAACGTTTGCCGTGAAGGGCCGTGAAAAGGCGTAAACGTGAATGGATTTATAGGCACGAATTGCCTACCCGGCATAAGAACCGTATAGGCACAGCTACCATAGAGACTTTCTCTGTAATTAAAAGCAAAATTTTATTATTGCTTTTATTTACCGTCATAAAATATTAGGTGTAATATTATAATGTTAGGGACAATATATACAAAAAATATAATTATAATATTATGATTTTTTTTCGATAGCTTTTGTTAGGCTAAGCATAATATCTACATTTATTACTGAGACGCTAATTATTATTGTACCTTGTACTACCTACACAAGTAACATATTAATTATTGGCTTTTTCCCGTGGCTTTGCCCGCCTAAATATAGTATCGGGTATCCCACGGGAAAACGGTACTTTTTCGGAATAATAAATAGCAGTATGTTTTAATCCAGAGCCTAAACTACTATCATACCTTATTTCATCGAAATCTGTTCAGTAGTTTTTGCGTGAATGAGTATCAAACATCATCCATCCATCTATATATCCTCACAAACTTTCACATATTTTATTATATTAGTAGGAATTACTTTTTTAACAGAAAATGCTTTTAATAGTAACACTAAAACTTTTAAATACAGTAAAATTGAAAATTATTATGTGCGTCCGAATCAAAGATATATCCGTATAACATATATTTACATACATACATACATACATATAATCACGCCTTTTTCCCGTAAAGGGGTAGGCAGAGACCACTTTTTGCCACTTGCTACGATCCTAACATACTCGTTTCGCTTCGTTCTCTTTCATTCTTACCATCCATTCCTCCCCTTACATATAACGTAGCGAAGCGGCTCTCCATGGTCCGCTTTTCACCTCCGCGAGAAACGAGACGTGATGGGTGGTAACCACATAGCCGCCTTTTTTGGGTAATTAAATTATTTTTATGATTATCCATTGCGATTCCACGGATTGTTGGAGAGGGTAGGAATAGGGAAAAGGGAAGGATAGGTGGTGTGGAAAGGAAGATTGGTAAGTTAGAGTGGGAAATAGGAAATGTAGGATATTACCGCCCAGGAGGGCAAGGGATAGGACAGTAATAGCTAGGGAAGCCGGGGTCGCATACCCGTATACTATACCACAACGTATGGATTTGAACAGTAATTTTAGTTTTTCGATCATAGCAAAATTGTATTTTTAGTCCTTAACTCCTGTAACTTTTTAATTAAGAAACTAACTACTTTTTGTATTTTTCGGTCTTTAATATAATAAGTTTCCTTTCGGAAAATATAAGAATCTTACTAATTTAGAACAAATGCATTATGGCAAATATTGAAAACTGTACCTTAACCTATCTCTCAAACAATTACCCGTGGCGAGCAAAGATAAAATTTGATTAGATATAAACGATCTATCTAGATATGGTAGATCTGCAGAAGGTGGGGTGAATACTTACTGTTTTATTCTAATTTCAATGATTATTCAAATAAAATATGAGTAACAATTTATTAATAATTAATATTATGTCCACTTGTCCATGGTTCTGAATTAAAACAATTACGAAATCTGAAATTAGACTAAAAATTGACAATGGCTGTGTTCCATGGAAAATAGCGCTTGTTAGCGCTAAAGAAGAAAAAACAGATTATCGGCCAGGACACCTTTGCTAACTTCAATACTGCTAACTTTTAATTCAAAGCCTAAACTTCTACTATACAAAATTTCATCAAAAACCGTTCAGTAGCTTTTGCGTGAAGGAGTAACAAACATCCATTCATACATCCTCACAAAATTTCACATTTATAATATTAGTACGATTGCCAGCGGTCTCCATTTTGCTTACATTCTTTTGTTAGTGCTATTATTCGCGGAACACAGCCAATCTAAATAGTATTTTGGTTTGTAATCTTGAAAACGGTTAACGGGTTTTCTTAACGGGTAAAAAAGCTCCAATGTGTCATGACGACCTCTGTGGCTCAGTTGGTTGAGCGTGTTGGTGCTCAAGCCGGGGGTCGCGGGTTCGAATCCCGCCGAAGGAACAAAAGTTTTTATGTGTTCCTGGGTCATGGATGTGTATTAAATATGTGTATTACTATAATAAAAATCTTAAATATGTGTATAGTATAAAAGTATTAAATATATTTCCGTTGTCTGGTACCTGTAACACAAGTTCTTCGGATACTTAGCACGGGGCCAGATTGACGTGGTGTGAAGCGTCCATAGATATTATTATTATTATTATTATAATGTATTTTAGTCATTGTAGAGTTTTGAATCTGATGTAGGACGAGCGATCTCGACATACGTTCTGTATAAACGTGTTTAATACATTTTAAACTCTTTCAATAAGCTGTAATAACACATCATCCAGTGGACAAAAATAACTAAATTATAAATCGAAGCTATTAACCATTCTCGAATTTCTTGAATACATTAGGTACATACGTACAGAAGATCTATATATTATTTTATTATACCACGTTTTATGTCACGTCCCACTGAAATAAAAAGTCATATGTCCTTCTTCTAGTTCTAAGCTGCCTCCCCACCAATAAAAAAGAAAACACAAACAAAAAATTGAATAATGTTATTATTCGAAGCAAGAATGTGATTAGAATAAAAATGTTAATGAGATTTTTCTAATCTCCTTTTTGCTTTATTTTTCTTTTTGATTTCAATTTATTTGCAACATCGCGATAAAGTCTACAAAATGGTCGATAAGCGAACGCCATTGTTATTTATGGCGGCAAACAATTTAATCTTGACAAACCCTTGGGGAAATTTGGTCAGATCATTTAATATTAGAATCTTTCTGTTGCTATTCTTATTTTTGTCAGGCCGTCTGTGTTTACCCTAAGGTATCACAAAAATGAATTCGTGTATACTTTCTGTCACTCCTAAAACTTTATGGCTTGTATTCTAAGGGATTCAAATCAAAATATTTATATTCGCTTTTTTTTATTCATTCGATTTTATTTTCATTGAGTTTTATTTAGGCTGCACAACATAACATTTATCGGAAGCTAAACTTTTTGATAGTGCCTAGTTTTACAGAATATTTTAATACTGTATAACAATTTTTATTAGGTTTAAAATTTATTACAAAATACATGGTTTTAACAGACATAATAGTAGATTATGCACCAAGGGGATAAAGCAGTGTCTTACGTCACGGGCAGCATATTGAACCCTGAGCGTAACGAGGGACTCTAGAGTTAGAGTCCTGAGTGAAGCGAGGGGTTCAAGCTGCCCAAGACGAAGACAGGCTTTATCCCAGTGGTGCATACTCTACTTTTCATACCTACTGCGAGGCATTAAAAACCCAGGGCTACAAAAATAAAACATTTATTTTGTTAAAAATTAATATTGATATTGGAAACATTTGTCCAGTTATGGAGGGACAGAGTAATATTTTTATTAAGAACATTTATGGAAGTTGTGGTGGAGTTAATTTGAGCAGTACTTTAAGATTCAGGAACTTATGACTGACGATTTTGACACGTGAGAATATTAAAATTATAGGTGGCCAGTTCGATTTTCGAATATACTCTCTTTGTAATACCATATGATTATTGAAAAACTCTATGATAGATACGTATCTATTAGGAGTTTTCATACGAATTTTAACGTTCCAAATTCAAATCACTTTAATCCCTTGGGAGTTTCATACAACATTATCTCTCTTGGGAGTCAATGACTTGCTTTACGTTAAGATTGCGTGATATATAATCGGACATTGTCGAGCAGGTGGTATGAAAAAATATTTATTTAAATATTTCAATGTACTGTTCACGCCCACGTTTATTTCACAAACTATGAATCAAATATTAACCCTAGAGTGGGCGCGCTATGAGCATTTTTCCGCCCGCGCTAAAAAAACTTTAATAATTCGTAAAACAATAGCCCGTTAAGCTTGCGCTTTTTAGTAGCTGCCCCCATTTTCGTTAGCAACGCGTACCAAAAGGCTGGACGCCATCAAAGTGCAGGGTACTGCTTGAGAAGGATGTTTTTACTATCAGGTGTCGCCGGGCGGCAAATTGCTCACTGCGCGCCTACTCACGTAAGTAAAAATTGTGTCACTTATTTTTTGCGAAATTGATATATATATATATATATATATATATATATATATTGTGAAAACTAAAAACGATTTAATTGTAGGAATTGTAGGAATAGTATCAATTTATTTGTAGGAATAATTGTCAACTTTGCATGACGACGACAAAATCAATGCAATTTTGATGTTGCGCCGAAAAAGGTATTTTACTGATACATTAAATAATATTACTTTTAAAGATATTTGAGGACACAAATTGCTTGCTTTGTACATTATAGAAAAAGCATCATCTGCAAAGAAGGAGGCCAAATGCATGCATATTATGTTCAAAAAAGGAAAAATAGGCGCACGAAAAAAGGGTGTTAATAGATGCTCAAAGTTACTGTGCAATGAACATTGCACATACTTTTATGAAGACTTTTTGGATAAAGCATATGCTGTAGATTTAGAAAACATATAATTATGTTATTTTTTAGATTTTTTCCAGTATTATAGAGTATTTTATAGAACAAGTTAAAAAAATCTACTAAAATATTACTTCTTGAATTGAATCATTTATAAATCAAAGTTCATAAAACATAGTTAAGTAAATATGTTGATTTATCAATACTTATTTGTGTATTATTTATGTCCTGAAAAAATAAATTAATTTAATTGATATATTCCTACTTAAAATGGTCAGTGAAAAGGGGCGGCAAAATGATCTACACGCGCCCACTGACGTTTCGTTTAACTAGGGTTAACAATATAATACAAACAATATGTATTTTAGTTGCAACAAATAAGAAAAGTGCAATTACAGGAAAAGTACTTCACTTTTACTTCACATTGCTTAAACCACAAAACTGTAAAATGAACGAGTAAAACTGCTTTAAATAAACTTCACAGTTGTAAACACACCACAAAATACCTAAAGCGCTATTTAAAATTATCAATTATTTATGCAAAAATTATGTCAACATGTTGGCAACACTGCGACCATAGACTACGCAACCGGAAAATACCAACACTGTTTGCGGTAGATAAAGAAGGATTTCCGTGTATGCTTCCAAAGCGGAATAGTTTTTATCGTTAGAAAAATACTGGCTGCATTTAAGTTATAAATACTGCAGCATACTGCAGTTAATACGATTAAAGACAACGTGTATTAATTTCGATGGTATGATATTTATTGTCAATTATATTTATGGAGAGAGCTCTAAATAACTCAGAGAAAAAAATAATGATCTAGATCATTATTTAATTTTTTTTCTAGATCATTATTTTTTTCTCCGAATAAGAAAATTATTATATTTAACACTTCCAAAGGTGACGTACACTCACAGGTGATTTCGTTTCGGTAGGGTCCCGTAGTTCTCAAGAAACCCTTACAGTTTCGCTCCGTCCGTCCGCCTGTCTGTCTGTCCGAACTTATTGCTTTTGTAATCTTATATATAAAAATGAATTGCTGTTCGTTAGTCTCGCTAAAACTCGAGAATGCCTGGACCGATTTGGCTAATTTTGATCTTAAAATAATCGTATCAGTTCAGGGAAGGTTTAAACGTTGAAAATTTACAGTTCATAATTAAGGCAGAACAACGTTTGTCGGGACAGCTAGTTATCAATATAAATTTAATAGAAGAATTTTATAAGTTAACCCCCCCCCCCTCTATATTACATGAAAGATAGAACGATAGAAACATGAAAGTTTTCATGCTAAAAGTTCACGCTAATAACTCTTTGGGAAAATTATTTGGAGTGAAATCGGACACTAAATTTTGAAGTAATTTATAGAAAACTTATTGCGCATGGCTACGGAACCATCTTTAAGCTCTTTTCACATTATTTGAATTAACATCTTTTCAGACATGCTCTTGGTTAGGTTAGGTTATGTATCTACAGAAATAAACTTATCCAGACGATACATTACATCGCAAAACTTATTATTATCATAAAATATAGCATTATATTTTACCTAAACTACACCTACGTGTAGATAGAGACAACCTTTGACTAGAGATTATTTTCTTCCGAAGAATTTTCTTAACAGTGAATGTCAAAGGTTGCTACGTTTTTTCTGGTGAACGAAACACTTTTCTTTAGTAGGTTAGTTTTATTTATAGTTCACAAAAGGCATTGAGAGTTTTTCCCCGCTACCATATAGACTGTAATTACTCTAGCTCAGTACATAATTAATGTTCAAATTAAAGGTACCTTTGATAGCTTTCAGTGAATTGTAAATCTTTAAGAGAAATGTTCTTTAAGAGAAAAAAAATTGAATTATCGATAAAATTGTGCTAAGTCTAATTAAAATTAACAATAATAAATACTTTTATTTTTAATTTATAAGAGCTCTGTGGCCTAGTGGGTAGACCGTTTGATTCGCACTCGAGAGAGTGCAGGTTCGAATCCCAGGTTGTGGCGTGTACCAATGAGACTTTTTCAGATCTCAAGTACAGTATACGGACGCTCTAACGGTGAAGGAAAACATCGTGAGGAAACCCGCACATGGTTGGCCCCAGATGTATTGACTAATCATTCCTCTGGACGGCTGACCGTGTCGTGAGGATGTCGTATGTGCTTGGGAAATACGACATTTAGAAACCAACTGTCCCAGGCACTACAGTATTTCAAGAGTGGTTACTTCGCTCGGAGGGATTAAGGGATGAAAAGCCCTAAGTTTTTATTAATTTATAGTAACCTACCTGTCCCGATATACGACCCAACAAACAAAAATTGCTCTTGGAATGGCTTATAAAGCTAAAAATAATACTCTTATAGAAGCCGTATTATCGCTAATAAGGGTGCGTTTGGGCACAATTTATAAGGACAACAACCTTATACTCTCCTTATAGTTGCTTTATAGTCCGCTTCTTTTCCTTATATATGTTATATATTATGGCAAGGAATAAGGAAGTTATACTTATAGTGGCAAGAAAAAAGCTCTTAAAAAGCCTATTTACACTTATAAGAAACATATAGAAAGCGTTAATACGGGCGATTACCCTTATGGGTGTTTTATTGTTGTCCGATGCAAGGGAGTTATACTCATTGTGGCAAATCAAAAGCTGTTAAAAATCCGTAAGTCCTTGTAGCCGTCTCTTTATGACGCTACTATAAGTATTTTTGTCAGTGATTTTACATTTTCGCAACAGTTTGGAGAAGAAAGAGAAATGTCAACCATTTTAATGAAAAGTGAACGGTAAGTTATTACATTATGTAGTTTAGTTACTTAATTTTTACGCTTGATTAAAGTGAAAAGTGTATGGGAATTCAAATGCATGATAAAATGAGGTACTCTGTGTGTTGTAGTATCAACGCGCCCTCGAATTTAAGCTGTTTTTGTGCTTAAAACATTATTAATTATTCAGTCATGTTATATACAGTGCTACTATAAGAGCAAAACGATTCGCACATCGTCAACAAGGAGTTTATAAGAGTAAAGACTTTATAATGCCAATAATTGTTGCTTATGCTATCGCCATTTTACATATCGTTAGGGTTCCTTTCACACGAACAAAATCGTACCTAATCTTGTTCCGATATGTATAAATAAAATTCATTTTTCACTATAGTTGGGTTGGATAGAAGAGATCTCTACAAGCTTGCTTTTGTGCACTAATTTGTAAATAATAATAGTACTAGTATCTAAATAATATAATATAATAAAGAATATCATAATATTATATTATATAATGTTAATATGTTTGTCCACAGATATTACAATGCAATGGTATACAGCCTTCTTTTGGACACTGCCCGATTTGAGAGCCACTCTTCCACTGGAATTTGAAATACGGCGGCATGGTAGCCTATAAAAATTATGTGATAAAAATACGTGATTTTCAAATTTATTGTTTTATTTTACACAGTATGGATCAATGGTGTAAAATACAATACCGAATTACATTCAACATTTAATCATTTATATTTATTGTCAGCGCATGAAAAGTCATCTTATATAATACCTATAAAAATTTTATGTTGGTTTGTGTACGCTTCAAAAACTCAAAAAGTATTGCACCGATCGAGCTGAAATTTTAGCATGATATATAATCCGCATCAAGGTAAAAAAATAGATAAAAACAATTATCTATATTTTATCCGGGACCGCGAAAAAACTATATTTACGCACGGTCAACCGCTAGTTTGTATATATATTTTTGATTTACTGCAGATGTTATCTTCACATTTATAAATACCTATATAATTAATGAAGATATTAAGGGGTAGTTAAAGGCGTCAACTAAACTATCACTACCGCCACAATTGTATTCTTTTTATTTTCATAAATAAATATCATATCTGGGGGCACGGCAGTGCACCCGCCAAGTCGAGCGCGAAGCAAACACTGCCGTACCATCCTTTACTGGAACCATTTCGCCACATTTTCAGGCCCCTATTTGAGAACCTCTGGATAAGACCAGAACGCAGAAATTTTCGTCATCCAGTAAGCTATAATCACATACTTAAAATCCAAAATTTCAAGTCTGTAGGTCATTTAGTTCCGAAGTTAAGCGAAAGCAAAGTTTCGCATTTACGACACTCACTCACTCACTTATACACTCACTCATGATCATCAAAATAGAACTAGTACTTCCCATAAACTCAGAGAGCTGAAATTTGGTACAGAGTTAGGGTTTAATGGCCACATAAAGGGAAAACTATAAAAACTAGTATAATCGATCTGGGGGCACGGCAGTGCCCCCGCCAAGTCAAGCGCGAAGCAAACACTGCCGTACCATTATTTACGGGAACCATTTCGCCGCATTTTCAGGCCTCTATTTGAGAACCTCTGGATAAGACCAGAACGTCGATCTGGGGGCACGGCAGTGCCCCCGCCAAGTCGAGCGCGAAGCAAACACTGCCGTACCATTATTTACTGGAACCATTTCGCCGCATTTTCAGGCCCCTATTTGAGAACCTCTGGATAAGACCAGAACGCAGAAATTTTCGTCATCCAGTAAAGTATAATCACATACTTAAAATCCAAAATTTTAAGTCTATAGGTCATTTAGTTCCGAAGTTAAACGAAAGCAAAGTTTCGCATTTATGACACTCACCCAGTCACTCACTCATGATCAACAGAATAGAACTAGTACTTCCCATAAACTCAGAGAGCTGAAATTTGGTACAGAGGTAGGGTTTAATGGCTACATAAAGGAAAAACTATAAAAACTAGGATAATCGAAGATCTGGAGTACCTGGTGACCCTTATTAGAAAACACAAGAGCCCAACCAAACTATTAGAGATCGACATACTGCCTTTACAAAAAATATTCAACTTGGTGGGCCACTTCATTTGATGTCAAAAATCGAAGGTCTGAAGTATCTGATGAAGAACCCTCAGCTGGTCTCAGCTGATTAGAGATATGGCAATGCCCCCTTCTACTATTGGTACGTAAAAAAATCGACTGTCATTGCAAAAATCCAGTGAAGTGGGACACATCTTTTAATTTAATCTAGCCGGTAGCGTCCCACTGCTGGGCGAATGCCTCTCCTTCTGCTTTTAATACGCATAAAAATAAAATTAAAGGAAAACTCTGGATAAGACTAGACTGGCTTTTATACTTATACTTACAAGTTTATAAGAAGAAATAGTCGAACAATTAACTTTATTCTACTCGAACATTACACAAATTAAATAAACAAATTACACTAAAATCTAGTAAAATAAATCAATATTCCTACGTTTCTACAAAAAGAAGTGAAATCCCACCAAAAACATTCTGTAAAAAACTAGCCAAGTCTCGATGGAGCTGCTTGTTTATCTCTAAAAAGTAATGAAATCTAGACTAAGTCGTGCCAAGTCTAAGGATCGTTACTGCGATTTATTTATTATTATAGTTAATGTTGTGTTACTTGGCCGTTGAAGAGTACACAAGGGTACAAAAGGGGCTCCATAACACCATTGCTCCAATACATGTGTTATACAATCAACAACAGCCTAAAATAAGACACTAGCGTCCAATTACCAATACCAGTATGGGCTATTATCTCGCTTAACAAACATAGGTAGTTACAACAGAATCTGATATAACATTACGTGTAAACAAAATTGACTTCTAACGTATAAAGAATTTTCAAGGGCCAAGTCACACAACATTAACTATAATAATAAATAAATCGCAGTAACGATCCTTAGACTTGGCACGACTTAGTCTAGATTTCATTACTTTTTAGAGATAAACAAGCAGCTCCATCGAGACTTGGCTAGTTTTTTACAGAATGTTTTTGGTGGGATTAGAGTTTACAATTTACAGTGTTATTGTAATAACCCGAGATGGGTTTGTCTTTCATTCTGATTTTTTTTTCATTCTAATTTTCTATAAAATAATCCTCTACGGAACCACTGGCTGATTCGTTGGTATCGGCTTGGTAATTTTGAAGCATCAAAGGAGTTAGAGGTTAGACTGTTTTTTACTTTTCTTAGCCACCGCTCCTTTTAAACTTCTTCCATTGTTTTGAATCCATTTTTTAAATGTAAATTCCGCTCCGTAATAAATTCACTCAATCTGCTGTATTTTCAAAATGGCGAATCTAGTTATGTAAAGCATTTTAATATAACAATAAAGAGAATAATATCTTTATAATCACTGTATAAGGGAATAAGGATTACTTTTATCCTTGTTAAGGTCATATAGAAAAGAAGAAAGACAAGAAGATTACTAATCAGCAGGTGTACCTAAGTGTTAAGGACTAAATTATAATTCGAATTCGCAATTTGACTTAATCAGTTCATTCTATATAAAATAAATAATAAATAAAATTAAAAAACCCGACTGCAAAAAAAAAAGACATACCTAAGCAACGCACTAAAAAGACCGAAACAAGATTGAGAAAACAGACTACACTATGAGCTGAAAGCCTAAGTGAAATAATTGACGTTATGTTTGTTAGCAGGCGGGGCCCATATATTTTTGTACGATTTATAATTTGCCAATGGGTCCCGCCTGCTACCAAACATAACGTCAATTATTTCACTTAAGGATTTCAGCTCATAGTGTAGTCTGTTTTCTCAATCTTGTTTCGGTCTTTTTAGTGCGTTGCTTAGGTATGTCTTTTTTTTGCAGTCGGGTTTTTTTATTTTATTTATTATTAATTTTATTTCAGTCTTTTCAGTTGCTTTTGAATTGTAGTTATCTATGCAGGCGGGTTTTTGTTTTTTATTATTATTATTTATCATTATATTTAATATAAAACTGCAAGTTATATACATATGTAGAATCAGTGTTTAAAATCCTTCATTTTGATACCCCACTCGATATACTTGGTAGACATTTTTTTTTACCTCACAACATATTGTCGTCAAACATCCGCCATTTTGTTTTTTTTTAATGTCACCTATCTAAGAACACTTGGGCTATTAAGACGAATCTAACGATACCTCAAATGTGAAAATCCGTTTAGCAGTTCTGAAGATACAAGGTAATAAAGAATATTACATACATACATACATAGATACAAGATACGCGCTAAACACATAACCCTCCCGGCAGTCGGGTAAAAACACGAACATGTCCTACTATTACGCAGACACATCAACATAATATTATTATGAATATTAATTGGAAATGATCGAGTGTAACTCATAATAACCGAGGCATGTTGAGGCAAAAAGTGCCTCTAGTTAAATGGCCCTACTTTTGAGACTTTGGGGCCATTTTGACATTTGAACTATGGTGAAAACCAAGATGGCGTTATTTTTTCTTGTATGAAGATTTGTTCTGTCAAATGTACGTCATAGCCTATGTTGAGTTTTGAATTTTTTGCATATAACACAATTTTTATCATGAATATGTTGTTTTCTTTTTATCAATTTTTATAGTACTTTGAAATTTAAACTCTTGATATAAAAATAGTAAAAAAACTGTTCGCCGCCAGGTATGGATCCTCAGTTCGGCCGGTGTCGATGTTGTTTATATCGCTTGGTAAACTACAAGCCCGCATTGAATTTTTCAGTTTCGTATCAAACCTTTTTTATAGAAGTGTGCAAACTTAATCTGTTACATGGGCTCTTTTGAAACGAGTGTACAAACGTTTTTGAATTTTAAACAAGCAATGTATCGCTCACTTTATATACTTTACGTGTGATGATATTTTAAGAAGAGAATTATAACTGTTTTTTTTTGTTATTCTATTCAAATTTTTTTCGCAATCGTTTAACGTTAACTATTCTATAGTATATAATATAAAACCGACGGCTTATATTATTGTAACGAATTGCTGTAACCCCGTTAGTACTGACGTTTCCCCGACAGTGTGTTTTGCATACAAAAGCCCGGCGTAAAGAATTTAGGCTTGCAAAATAAAGTTATCCTTTGCGAGAGGCTCGATAAGCGGAAAGTTAGAAAAATGGGAGGTCGCATGTGCCAACTGGAATAGAAAATAGGACAGCTTTTCGAACAGAATAAAGCTCATATTATTTATGTCTCTTTCAATTTATCGCTAGGTAGGAAGCTTTAGCGTTTTTATCTCGGGGGAGTTCGTTGAAAGGTGTCAAAATGGAATCGTTCTTTTGAGATGAAATGGGAAATCGTTTGTGAAATATTTGACGTTTGCTTTTATACGAGGTTTGTATATCGATTTGAATTGAACGTCACAACCCTAGTCGAATTAAAAACGTAGAAAATACGTTAAATATGTTAGTTTTTCCTTTAACTTGAAACGATTTACCTGCACTGTAATAAACATCAGTCTACAATAATAGTCCTAACTAATAAATTACGCTCCGAAAAGAGCTTCTATAGGATCCCCTTGGTACCGAAAGATAGTCGAAATCTCGCCAAACTACAAACTTTTGTTAAGACTGCGCCGTGCGTAACTCGCGGGCGCTGTTTGGCTATTTCTCTAGACGTGTGCGTGAACGCACACAACAGTTCGTGTGCGTGTGTTTCTAATGGAACGACCGATCGAAAAAGGACACAACTCATAGTTTTTACATTTTTGAGTATTCAATGATAACACAATATATTTTGTTAATTAAAAATAAGTAATCTATCTATATCTATTACATATAATAAAACAGTAAAAAAACGTATGTCCGTCTGTCTGTTTTTACATGCTAATTCAGAAATACTGGACGGATTCTAATGAAACTTTTTTTGTTATGCAGCTGGGCAACAATAGTGTATAATAATTGATCTTGGAAAATGGAACACCTAATGCAGAACTAATGGTCCAGCTAAACTATCCATACTAATATTATAAATGGGAATGAGTGTGTATGTTTGTCCGTATTTCACGCCAAAACTACTGAACCGATTAAAATGAAATTTGGTACACAGATAGCTTCGATCAATACAACACAGATAGTCTAGAGCCTAACAAAGGACATAGGCTACTTTTTATCGCGGGGAAATGTACGGTTCCCGTGAGATAGTTTATTTACAGTTTCACGTACAAACCACCAAACCGATTATCATGAAATTTGGCACAGATATAAAGTAGACCACGAGAAAGGACATAGGCTACTTTATATCGCGGGACATATACGGTTCCCGTGGGTTACTGCACTTACGCTGGCGGAGCCGCGGGCATCAGCTAGTAAGAAATATAAAAATGACACCTTAGCAAAAGTTGTTCAGCCTGATGAGCATTTCTTATTGAGGTATAAAAATCGAAGATTTGGAACACCTGACGAAGACATAAAGTCCACGCGAACGAAGTAGCGGGCATCAGTTAAGTTTTCCATAATAGGGGATCGGACTACATCTAAAATAATTAGCTTCATTAATATACTAAGAAATATTGAGGCATTACTACTTAGTAAATATAAAAAAATATATTATTTTATGTGTAATAGCTTTTGCCCGCGACTTCGTCCGCGTTGAACAATTCTTTGGGATATCGCTGAAATTTACCCGCGACTTTATTTATGACTAACGAAAGCGGAATCCTATTTTTTTAAACGGAACCCTAAAATAAAAGTAGCCTATGTTAGATCCTATAACATCAGCTATCTGCTAGTAAAAGTCCCGTGAAAATCGGTCCAGCCGTTTCAGAGATTAGTCGGAACAAACAGACAGACAGACCGACTGACAGACAGACAGACGGACAGACAAAAATTAAAAAAAAAAGTATTTTATTGTAAGTACCGAATATACTTTCAGATTCATTATGTAAAAAGCTGTTAATTTGAAGTTGCAAACAGACACTGTATAGATGTATAGATATTATAATATATTATATTTTAAAATATTATCAATTTGATGTTTATAACATAACTAAACTATTTAACTAAAGTAAACTAAACTAAACATTAACCCGCACGCGCACCCCGCCTTGGTGACGCCCACTCCGCAACGGGCCGTGCAGCAGGAATCGTAATATTTTAATTTCGCCATAACTTCAAAACCAAACGTCCAATTTTAATCACTCAAAGACCAAATATTATCTACATAAACTGTACTTAGTGATGAAATAATTTATTTTGATAAGGATTAATAACATGAGTAAAATAAACGCATTTAAATGTAGTCCAAAAAAAATTCAAGATTTCTAAATAAAAAAATGGTTATTGTGCCTCACTCGACATAGATAGGTATAGTGTGTCGCGGACTTTTTTGTAGATATTTATAAGATCTACAATTAATTAGAACATTTTATGGTTCTATCTTTTATAGTTTAGGCAGCGTACGCAAAATAAGTAACTTTTCTGGTTGATTTTTTACACCTTGTGTCCGAAAAACCCAAATATCTTACGGAACCCTATTTTTTTCCAAAATAAAATTTAGCCTATGTTACTCGTGGATAATGTAGCTTTCGAATGGTGAAAGAATTTTTGAAATCGGTCCAGTACTTTTTGAGCCTATTCATTACAAACAAACAAACAAACAAACAAACAAACAAACAAACAAACAAACAAACAAACAAACATACAAACAAAGTTTTCCTCTTTATAATATTAGTGTAGATTTATTAATTAAATACACCTAAAAAGTCCAAAAAAAGTTCAGTCCAGTTTTTTTTTGCTAATTATGGTAACTATGAACTTACATACATACATACATATAATCACGCCTTTTTCCCGTAGGGGTAGGCAGGACCGCCTCTTTCCCATAGGGGTAGGCAGAGACCACTTCTTTCCACTTGTTACGATCCTTACATACATATTTCGCTTCGTCCACATTCATTCTTACCATCCATTCCTCCTCTTACATTCAACGTAGCCAACTATGAACTTAAACGCACAAATATCGAAGATATTTACAAATATGTTCCTGCGGCCGCATACTTCCATACACTTCAACCCATGAATGACGTCATTCGTGGGCCGACTTTAGTATGGAGCGTTTTCACGAGACTTGCGAAGTTTTGTATATATGTCACCGTTAAATTTTAAAATAACTAACGAGATTGTAAAAATATGTCAAAAGATTCATAACTATATAGCTATTTACAATTTAACGAAAAATAATGTGTTAAATTATAGGCAGCATATTCGCGTCGGAAGTCTATCAACATTTTACAATTTAACTAGTTATATTACAATCTAACGGATTTTACAATTTTACGGTGACATATACAAATCACTGTATCTTTGAAAATATTGAATTTTGATATAGGGTTTCTTCTGAGAAGTTACTAATATTTAAGAGTACTATTAATTTATACAATTTAAAAAAAAAGTCCGATCGCCTATTGAATTCAAACGACAGAAATGCGTATTGCAAAAGTAATTTTATTTCCTTCTAGTATAAAGTTAGTTTGTTATAATTGTATCAACGTTATTTTTGTTTTCGTTTCGGTTTTGTTTCTCTAGTTCTGTCATCTAATTTACACTTGATTTCATTTGTATTTCTGTTATTGATTGCTTTTAGAATAAACTCCGGTTTCTTAATTCCCATTTGTATATCTAATCTTGAATCAATTAGTTCTGGAAGAATACAATTAAAATAGAACTTCTTTAATTCTTCTTCCGTATCATTCCAAAGTAGTATATGGTATATTGTAGTATTTGTTAATGTAGCAGTATTAGGGCTGTTAGTAGTAGCATAGTGGTATCATCTTTAACGATTCCACGATGTTTCATACAAACTATAGTTATGCTACAACTAGACAAGGATACATATTTAGAAGCTATGTTGAAATAATGATACTCACATACATACTTACACACGGAAAAAATCTTACCCTTAACGATTTTTACAGTGATATTTGTGACAACCCTCACGGTTAGTAAGTACATAGTATTAAAAATTTATCAAATCGTTGAAAGAACAAATAAATCTGTGGTATTCATATCATTAGTGTAGACCGTACTAACCGTGTCAAATGTTTTTTTTCGTGCATACCTACTTACATACGTACATGTAGTCTTAACACGTTACACTCCTTATATGGGCAGTCGTGTAAAAATTAGGCTTTCTACGTGGAATCTACTACTGGCAATCCTATTTAGACATTTGGTAAATAGTACTTTATTCTATACATACACGTTATTTATCCATTTTTTTCTTGAATCTGGAGCTGCTGAGAGCTTTATAATATCTTTGTTTACGTTTTCTCATTTCACTGCAATAAGAAAATATTGAAAAAAACATCTCGTATAATAGAAGTAATAGTTACTAATAAATATAAAATTCTCAAAAAAAGAATTACCTCATTTTACCGCGGCGCGGCTTTTACGAGACGGCGTGCCGATGGTTCGCTCTGCAAAGTGACGTGCTCTGGACACACGGGGACGACTGAATTGCTGAGCCCGTGCGACGCGTATTTAAATCGACTCGCGGCCGCCATAGTAAAAATGTATGGGGAATTTATTGCACTTATTGATAAATATGTATCTTATATTGTCTGACAATATTTAAATATTTAAGACGGACAGACTGTAACATACCCTTTCATGTTTTGTTTCATCAAAAAATTATGTTAGATTTTGACTGTTATGATATAAAATATCACTTAACGGCAGCTTATGTTTTTACAGTTTTCGACTAACTTTACGTAATTCTGTAGGCCTAAATATTTATTATTTTCAGTTTTTTCCACGGAGTAATTGTTAACATATTCTTAGTCATTGTAACTGTATTTTTTATAAATATATTGAACGAATACTTTTGATTTTATCAACTTAACGGTGAGTGCCTTTTTCGGCATTTTCGCACGGCGCAGTCTTAACAAACTGAGTCCTAGGATATATCCTAGAGCTGAGTATATCCTAAGCAAGTTATGCAAGGGCTCATAATTTATTATTATGCAAGTTCATAATTTCAGCTTGAAATTACATTTATTTCTTCTAAAAACTGGAAAAACAATTTGTGGGAGACGTGGAGGCCAAACTTAGCCTGTGCCTGTTTATTGGTGGCCCAAAAAAGAGGCAGAAAATACACTGGTTCAACCCTAACCCACCGAGAAGAATCGGCGTAAGAAACTCTTTTATTTATGTAATGAACTAGGAAACGAGCAGACGGATTGCCTGATGGTAAGCGATTACCGCTGCCCATGGACACTCGCAACACCAGAGGAGTTATACTAGTAACTCCTGTAACTAGTAACTCTGGGGTTGCGACTTGCGTTCCTGGTGCTTAAAATCCCCAATCCCCCCCATGGGCCTCCGGTAGTACCATCCTTTAGGAAAAATATAGAAAAATTGGGATTAATAAGAAATATAATATTATGTTTTACAAAGTAAGCTTAATAGTAGTATAAGAAAAGTCAACGTAGAAGTACAAAAGTATATAGAGACAGACAGCTTTGTAGGGGGCATCTTATTCCCAAGGTGTGCAATCGCAAACTAATTTATTAATAGAAAGGAGTTCGAAGTGTTCTTGGATCCTATTGTATAGGCGTATATTTTGGCAATTAAAAGATTTACTTACTTTGCTAAATCTAATCACCGGTACAGCTACGAGTAGCTTATGCTTATTTAATATACGAGGATCACTTTTCTTCTTAAGCTTTCTTAAGTTTTTTCTATCATACTTACCTATATTATTAAACAAGATGTTGCACGCGACTTCGTGCGCGCAAAAAGAAAACACGCGGTAACCGTACATTTTGCCGCGATAAAAAGTAGCCTATGTCCATCCCCGTGGTCTAATCTATATCTGTACCAAAGGACATCATTCACGTTTCATACATTTTTGGACCAAAAAATGAAAGTGCCGGCCAGAAAGAAAAAAATATATATTCGGATAGAATACACAATTCCTAACATTTTTTACTATGACGTCCAATCTGTGCGCCCAATGGTTACGTCGTAATAAAATAATTTAAAAATAATCCTTTTGTGATAAAAAGGTTGGAGTGTCACTATTAAAAGCATGGATATCTTACGTTATGATATAATACTTGATAGTAAAACACAGTGGTAAGGTTGATAAATAGTATTGGAAAAAAATATTTAGTCATAAAATAAAAATAAAAAATATGTATCAAGTACTAGCTGTCCCGGTGAACTTCGTGTCACTTTAAAACCTTCCCTGGACTTCTACGAATATTTTGAGACTAAAATCAGCCCAACCAGTTCAGCCGTTTTCGAGTTTTAGCGCGACTAACACATTTGAAAATCCATTTTTATATATAAGAAGAAGACTGACTGTCCCGGTGAACTATATGATACAACAACCAAAGATATACAAAAAAAAATTGGCAATGCCTGGAAAAGATTCTGGTCCTTTAAAGAAATAGTAAAATGCATAAGTATAAACATGAGCACCAAAAGAAAACTATTTAATACATGGATTCCACCCATTCTAACATAAGGGTGCCAAACTTGGGCACTAACAAAAGCTCATACAAGTATGCTGGAAGTTGGGCCGAAGGCTATGGAGAGGAGTATGTTTGGAAAGAAAAGGATAGACAAAATAGAAAACAAGGAGTTGAGAAAAATGACACGTGTAACTGATGTAACATATAAAACTAAAAAATTGAAATGAAACAACAAACAATCAAAACATGTCCGGCCCGGACATGTTTTGATTTTGATAGGGCCAGACAAATGGACAAAAATAATAACATCTTTGTATCCCAGAAGGGCTAAAAGAAAAGAGGGCAGATCTCTAAAAAGATGGGAAGATGAAATGGTACAAATGGCTGGCAAAATGTGGACTAGTGTATGTGAAGTGGCATGTCAGAGATGTGAGTGGAAGCTGTTGGGGGAGGCCATTGCCAAGAGGCACTCAGAAGCAGAGACCGCGCAACGGAAAAATCAATTATTGATTTGAATATTTTGTAATGTATATAAAATAACGTATTTATTTTGGACCGTGGGTTCAGAGATGTAGTTCCCATTCTTGAAGGAAATGGTTACACTGTGAAAATGCCGGAGACAAAGCATCCTGGAGCGACGCAACTAACCACGGAACAAGCAAACAAGTCACGCCTTGTTACTATTTGCCGTTGGGTTGTGGAAGTAGTAAATGGCCGATTTAAACGAGACTTCCACTCCACATACACTAGTCCACATTTTGCCAGCCATTTGTACCATTTCATCTTCCCATCTTTTTAGAGATCTGCCCTCTTTTCTTTTAGCCCTTCTGGGATACAAAGATGTTATTATTTTTGTCCATTTGTCTGGCCCTATCAATTTTTTTGTTTCATTTCAATTTTTTAGTTTTATATGTTACATCAGTTACACGTGTCATTTTTCTCAACTCCTTGTTTTCTATTTTGTCTATCCTTTTCTTTCCAAACATACTCCTCTCCATAGCCTTCAGCCCAACTTCCAGCATACTTGTATGAGCTTTTGTTAGTGCCCAAGTTTGGCACCCTTATGTTAGAATGGGTGGAATCCATGTATTAAATAGTTTTCTTTTGGTGCTCATGTTTATACTTATGCATTTTACTATTTCTTTAAAGGACCAGAATCTTTTCCAGGCATTGCCAATTTTTTTTTGTATATCTTTGGTTGTTGTATCATATAGTTCACCGGGACAGTTAGTCTTCTTCTTATATATAAAAATGGATTTTCAAATGTGTTAGTCGCGCTAAAACTCGAAAACGGCTGAACTGGTTGGGCTGATTTTAGTCTCAAAATATTCGTAGAAGTCCAGGGAAGGTTTTAAAGTGACACGAAGTTCACCGGGACAGCTAGTACTTGATACATATTTTTTATTTTTATTTTATGACTAAATATTTTTTTCCAATACTATTTATAAACCTTACCACTGTGTTTTACTATCAAGTATTATATCATAACGTAAGATATCCATGCTTTTAATAGTGACACTCCAACCTTTTTATCACAAAAGGATTATTTTTAAATTATTTTATTACGACGTAACCATTGGGCGCACAGATTGGACGTCATAGTAAAAAATGTTAGGAATTGTGTATTCTATCCGAATATATATTTTTTTCTTTCTGGCCGGCACTTTCATTTTTTGGTCCAAAATGAATGATGTCCTTTCATCAAAATCGGTCCAGTAGTTTCGGAGCATATTCAATGCAAACAAACAAATAAACTTTTCCTGTTTATTATAATATTATAGTATGGTGTATATACTTCCACTTTGTTGAAAAGTATAGATAATCCAAAATATATTAAAAAGCGACAGTCAGTATATAACTATACCTATATTTCCATTTCCTGCTGCTGTTTGCAATATCCATTTTTAGTTGAATCGATACCTCGTTAGTACCTATTTAGGTATTCAGGCCGATTTAAAGGTCGTACATAATACAAGGACGTGTGAGTGTCTGGTCCAATATTATACTGAGTCCACGGAAAGATTGTCACAATTATATGGCCAAGATACTTGAGGAGACTAAGGGTATTTTATACAGGTTCTGTAATACTTTAGGAACCCTTATAATTTCATTCTGTCCGTTTCTCTAGTTGTCTGTTTATCTGTCCGCGTTTCTACCTTCTGTAATCTATCTATTATATAAGAAAGGGAAAGCTGATTGACTGATGTATCAACGCACAAGCTAACTAACTGTGGGAGAGCCACGCTTCGGCATGAATGGGCCGGCTCGACCGGGTAAATACCACGACCTCACAGAAAACCGGCGTGAAATAACGCTTGCGTTGTGTTTCGCCGAGTGAGTGAGGTTACCGGAGGCCCATGGGGGGGATTGGGGATTTTAAGGATCAGGAACGCAAGTCGCAGCACCAGAGGAGTTACAAGTGTAACTCCTCTGTTGCTGCGAGTGTCCATGGGCGGCGGTAATCGCTTACCATCAGGTGATCCGTCTGCTCGTTTCCTGGTTCATTACATTAAAAAAAAAAAAAACAAGCCAGCTAATAGATTAAAAGTACCTGCAATAATTTTAATAATTGCTTATACACAAATATTGATACTAGTGTCAAAAGCTCTAGATAGAGAGAGAGAGAGAGAGAAAGAAAGAGAGAGAGAGGGTGCTACTTGATACGATGCACAGATGCACCTATAATATAGTGGGGTAATGTCATGTCCAGGTTAAAACGTCCTTACTTTAAGTGCCCCATTGGAGCACTCGAGCTTTAAGTTTGACATTAAAGATGCCAATGGGGCTCTGTAAAATACTGCAAAATTACGATGAACGAATAAAAAAGATAGACGAGCTAATAATATTTTAATACTAGCTAAAACTAGCACAATATTTAATGTTGTAATTTCACATATATAATGTTTGTCCTTGTCTTATACGTTAAAAAGTCTATTAAAACACTATTGCAATGCTTATCCACTGTGTAAATATTTTTATATGTAATGGGGTAAGTATATATGGTAGGTACTCCTATTAACTTAAAGCCTATTATCGCAGGTTACGAAAGTTATTACTAGCCTTAGTTTGATCGCTTACATCTTACCTGGTACGATGTTAAACGGATGGCGGCACCATTTCCTTATAGGAGCCTGTCCTTGTGTATAAGTTGAACCTTAGATTTGCCACTTATTGGCAGTTCTAGTAATTATATTAGTGTCGTTATTAAGTTTTAATATGTATATGATAAAAGCTTGCCGTGACGGAAATTTCGATAGGTAGGTATACTCTTGTTGAAATTTGCGTGTGTAATTTTATTGGTCTCGTGAAATTATACAGAGTGTCCCGACACCTATAACGGAGCCTTTAGTGGTAAAAAATATGGATTTTTTTATCGACAAATTGCCCCTCAAATTTTATTTTTCTTTCACGTTTGTGAAATGGCAGCCATTTTATTTTTTGGTAACCAAGACCCCGGCTCTCGTACTAATTCGACCACCACTACTCATGTAAATGTCCTAGGAACATAAAAAAGGTCTCATTTGATAGCTAAATATGTGGAAATATAATTTACAGTTAAAATGTTTTAATTTTCTTTGAACAGAAAAACAAAAAAAGGTAAAAAAAAATATATAGTTTTTTTTTTTTTGGTGAGTTTTTTAAAATTATTTGCTTTTTGTGAAAAATCTAGGCCATTAACCTGCTTGTTTTTTGTTCTAAAACGATAGAAGGGAACGTTTGCTAAAATAAAATACTAAACTCCTTTACTCTCAGTGCAATAGTTAAGTAGTTATAACAGTTTGAAAAAGACGACTGGCTGGCCCCCTGCCTGAGATGATTCCAACAAATTGTTATAACTTCTAAACTATTGCACTGAGAGTAAAGGGGTTGGTATTTTATTTTAGCAAATGTCCTCTTCTATCGTTTTAGAACAAAAAACAAGCAGGTTAATGGCCTAGATTTTTCACAAAAAGCAAATAATTTAAAAAATTCACCAAAAAAAAATTATACATATTTTTTTATTACCTTTTTATGTTTTTCTTTTCAAAGAAAATTAAAACATTTTAACTGTGAATTATTTTCCACATATTTAGCTTTCAAATGATACCTTTTTTATGTTCCTAGGACATTTACATGATTAGTGGTAGTCGAATTAGTACGAGAGCCCGGGTCTTGGTTATCAAAAAATAAAATGGCTGCCATTTCACAAACGTGAGAGAAAAATAAAATTTGAGGGGCAATTTGTCGATAAAAAAATCCATATTGTTTACCACTAAAGGCTCCGATATAGGTGTCGGGACACGCTGTAGATTTACAGTCAATATGTTATACATGTCACAAATATTGTAACAACGTATGGCGTTATAAATCTCTATGCAGTAATGAAATGGAAACATCCAATGTAATAGATCAAAAGCAAACTTTGTAATAGTTGTAGAAATAGGTTATATAAAAGAGCCAACTGGCAAAGAAACGATGCGCATCCAATCTCCGTTTCACTATTGTTTGACTCTGTGTGTCGAATTCCTCGACATTTCACAGTTAGAATAAAATAATCTATCCCGAAAATAAAACGAAACTTTACAATTATCAAATGTTATCTCTGAATTCTAAAGGTTGTTGTTGAATTGTTCATGGAATTATGGACACGAAATCTAAAAATACTTTGCAATTATGAATTATTTTACCCATTTTATATATCAGAATGTTTGTTGGTTTGTTTCGAAAAAGGATATTAATTATCATACACAATATTATGATTAACATATAATGTAGGCATGTGGGCAATTGGCATGTATATGTTTAACATAATATTATAATATAGATATGGGTGTACATTTTCTGCGGAATAGACATTTCTTTCTACGCGTACGAAGTTGCGGGTAATATTTAATTATTTATTAATATGATTATGGCCTTGTAACAATTATTTACTAGAGGTCGCCTTGTTGTCGAAATTCGTCCATAATAATTCATAAAATTATAGTTTTAAGTTTCTACTTGGAAGGGTACTTTTGCCTCTTACTATATAAAACATATTTTTTTTCTTATTTTAAGTGACGCTTCCAAACCACGTCAATCTGGTCCCGTTATAAGTTCTCGAAAAACTTATGTTACGGGTACCAGACAACGGAAATATATTTAATACTTTTGTACTGTACATAATATTATATTAAAGATTTTTATTATAATATTATACACAAATATTTATTACACATCCATGACTCAGGAACACAGAAAAACTTTTTTTTCCTTCGGCGGGATTGGAACTCGCGATCCCCGGCATGAGCACCAACCAACGCGCTCAACCACTGAGCCACAGAGGTCGTCACAATTATAAATTATAATAATATATTATGATGGATATACCCGCAATATTGCAGTCTACAGTATTAACGCAAAAAAGCGATACATCACCGTTAACCGTTAACAGCAGTTCCGTTAATTGAAGTTAACATGTGAAGTCCATTTGGAGTTGCACCATTTGCTTGCAATTATCGCTTACCGCTTAATTCTCGATTTAATCTGAATCCGCTTAAGCGACATGTTATAATTAATACGGTTAAAGCAAAATATTACTTATCAAGGTAGCTCTTAATCAAAATGGATAATAATTATGGATATAAATTAAGTATAATCCTATTACTGTTATAAATGTGAAAGTTTGTGAGGATGCACGCAAAAACTATTTAACGGATTCCGATGAAATTTGATATGGCAGTAATTTAGGCTCTGGATTAAAACAGGCTACTTTTTATCCCGTAAAAAAATACAGTATTCTCATGAGTGTATGTGGGCGAAGCTGTAGGAAAAAGCTAGTATTATTATATTAATTGTAGGTTTAACTTAACAAAGCAAATAAGAAACATAATATATAAAAGTTTAACGGTTTTAACGATTTTACGGTGACATAATATATTTTAACAAATAGGGTATTATATGAATCCGAAACCCAGTGATAATACTCATGAAACAAAGGTCGAAATGTAATATGCCCCATTTGTTGCACGTTGTATAACTTAGTACTTACATGTTTAAACAATTATATATTTTTTTGCAGAATTTAGTTACAGCCAATCCATTCTCTCGTTTAGGAGATTTTCAAAGTTTAGTTACGATTCCAATGATGATGATGATAATACTGAATGTCATGATCATATAATATCCGCCATTTTGTTTTGCTAATTCACGCGAAGTTTAAGTGCATTTGCGAGCTTTGATTTAATACAAAGACAGGAAACTGTTTCGTAGGAAACTATTTAAACACACAATAATTTAAGTTTGCCATGAATGAATTAATCTTACTTAGAATTTAGATATTGCAATCTAAAATACTTAATATACTAATATAAATCTTATATAACGTGTGAGTGTTTTTTGTCATACTAGGTATTGTTACAACGTAATAGGGTATAATCACGAAATGGTAAAGTTACAATATGGGAAAAAATCCATTTATTCGCACATAGTTTTATCTAAAAATAAATGTTATACGCCAACAAATTAAAAAACGACATTTTATAATGCACACTCGTAGGCACTAGGCACCCAATTTATTGAAAAATTCCATCTTAATTTTTATCCAAACAACTGGCGTAAAACTCCAGACCACATCCCCTATTTTACCCCCTTGGGGGTTGAATTTTGAAAAATCCTTCCTTATTGGATACCTACGTTATATGACGAATACGTGTACAAAATTTCAAATTTCAAGTGTTTGATCTGTGCGTTGATACATCAGTCAATCAGCTTTCCCTTTTCCGCTATCCGGTACCTGTAACACAAGTTCTAGATAATGCCTGCTTTTTAACCGACTTCTATAACACAGGAGGAGGTTTACAAAACGTGTGTATGTTTTTTTTTGTGTGTATGTTACACGATTTATACTCCGCCGTTTGTGGACGTTTGTTTTTTCAAAATTATTTTTTTATTGTAAAGCAGCCATACTCAAAGTGTGTTCCGCGGAACCCTGGGGTTCCGCGAAGCCCCTGTAGGGGTTCCACGAGAATTTAGAAAAAAAAATCAACAAAACATCTCTCTCTGGTCGAACGTTTTTACGCGTCATATCATGATTCATGAGGCGCAGCCGAACTTAGTCGCCAATCACAACATTAGGTACAATTTTACTATACCGCCACATTTATAAAAAATATTGTTTCATTGTAGGGTTCCGTCAAGTATTTCGCCTTCCAAAAGGGTTCCGTCACCAAAAAAGTTTGAGAACCGCTGTTGTTAAGGATTGACTCCTGGATTAGTCCCATTGTCATCAAATGGTAGATCTGGTAATGGAATCCATGAGGAATTGAAGGAAGTCCTCAAAATTTATAGGGACACCCATAGTGATTTTGACTTTTTTTGAAGTAACTCGAGCAATACCCTGGATCCAAAAGGACACTGAACGGCATTTCTCAGTTTTTGAAGATATACGTTTGAAAATTTCAGCATTGTTTATAAAACTACAAGCAAATGTCATTATTAAATAAAAATCATCATCATCACCACCATCATCATCAAACCATACATTTTGATAAATTATGATGATACCTATTTTTCATAGTATTTTACACCGATATCGATTCCTTTGAACATTCACAGCTACCGAAAAGTGAAATGTTGTGCCAAGGTATACCCTGGATCCAAAACGGCTCAAGAGCACTCCTCAGTCTTTAACCCTTGGCATGCCTGGTGGGCAAAAGTTACACGCCATGCCTAGTGCGTCTGTCAGACCCAGATTTTCAAATAGATTTTTTTTATGTAAATTATATTATGTAAAGTGATTTAAGGCGTTAAAACGTATGCATAAAAGGAAAACAAACGATAATAAATCAAATCATATTAGAAATAAACCAACTTAATTTATATTTTTTAAATTAAACAACAATCATATTTTGAAACAAAATTTAGATATCATAACTTTGGTAACATAATAATAAGTATTAAAAATAAAGATATCTTTATCAGACTTCCATAAAGTGTAAGACACTTATATATACTTAAATGTAGCAAACAAAATATTAGTCTGCATCACTTGTATATTATCTTCTAGAGCTTTAGTTTGATAACACTTTTTATATTGAAAAATTGAATGGTCAAGACAAATATAGCTAGTAAAAGTTTCACAAATATACTGGATTTTGCGATCTTATCATTATATTCCATCTCAAAATCAGATTCTTCATCATTCTCCAATGCAATGTCAAACTCTCTCCACTTGAGTTAAATACAATTTCATCTACCTCATTCAGCTCTTAGAGTAAAAATCTGGCTACGCTCTCGTCTGGTAAACGTTTATTCATGTTGAATCTGAAATATGTGAAAACTACAACCTTTTAACATACAAATACCAATTAACATAAGAAAAAAAAAGAAATCAATACTAACATAATAATGTCACGTCGTATGCTTGGTGGGGTCTATGGGACCCGCGCGCACTTTACGAACGTTTTTCTACGCTCCTAGCTAGCTGCGAATTGGGGAAGCAGGCGGAAAACATTCCGCGGTTAGTAACAGTAAGCTACTGAGAACGGCGAGGTGCGCAATTCAAATTTGAAGGAACTACAACGGACCACGCGTTGGTGTGGGTCTGACAGACCCACCAGGCATGCCAAGGGTTAAAGGTACACGTTTGAAAATTTCTGTATTGTTAAAAGAACTGCAAGCATAGGTCACTATTAAATAATCATCATCACCACAACTATCATCACACCATACATCATGATATTATGTTGATATAGGTATTTCTCATAGTATTTTACATCTGACATCGATTTCTTTGAACATTCAAAGCTACTCAAAAGTGATATGTTGTTCCAAGCGTATATACCCTAACAACGATGATAATGGGATCCATGAGGAATCGAGGAAACTCTCCGCTAGGGCGTCGCGCGGCACATAAATACAAATAAAAACCACCCCGTTTTGCGTCGGCCGGCACATTTGCCCATTTTTATTGCTATATTTTCTGTTTATTCTCATTTGTAAATATCTGGATTTTTATCTGTGATTGAAATTTATTTACTTAGTACAGGGATAAAACAAAGCTGTTATAGTTTTTTGTCTTTGCTTTTGTACTCAATAATAAAATAAATAATTGTTTGTCTCAGAGTAAAGAAATTTGACACCAATTTCACTCCACTCCACTAATCATTGATGTTTGGTTAATTTTGTGCACAAATCACGAATTTTTATATATATATCGTTATTTGAACACGTATTTATTTAATTAAATAAAAACTTTCGTATGCGTGTGATATAAATTTTCGCCATAATTTAGCTTCAAAAACCAACATTATAAAATTAATTTCCAGTGAAATCATGTTTGATATTTTGCATTATGTAGTTTATATTTCTTTTAATTTTTTTTTCATTGTGTAGAACGATTCTTCTAATTTCTAAAAATGTATAATGTGCCAAGGTTTTACTAACAACTCAATAATAAAAATCGAAAAAACAAGCGCGGGTGCCTTCTGGCGTATAATACCGCGTAACGCTCAAGGGGGGTCATGGATTTTTTTTTTACATTGGCCTGTTTTGTTATTAAATAATATGAACAATATATCCACAGAATGTAATTAACGCAAAATCAAATTAAATATGTTTTTTATTGAGTTTAAAAACTAAGAATTGGAAAAAAAAAACAATTCTTTTGTGTTCACATCATGATTGCTTTTATTCGTTAAGTTTTTTTAAATTCCAGTTACATCATCATATAAGAAATTTATTCTATTTTCTAAATATATATAACATGCAATAGTTTTAAAATCAATTGATTAATATAATCTTGAAAAACCGGAACCGGAGAAACCGCGCGAACGCCTTACGAGAAACGTTACGAGAAACGTTAATGATCTTTTAGTTTTCTTACGAATTTTTTATTTCCCCGCAACTTTTTCTGTCAACACAACACCACAAAAAATATTTATGAAAATTGGTCTAGCAGTTAATGCAATGAATGACCAAGAGAAAAGGGGATTTTTTTATACAGAAGATGATCACTTACTAAGAACTAATCTGAGACACGGCGTTGCGCCGGCCGATTCAATATTAGGCATTTTGAGTAGACTTCATTTTTGAAATCGTGAGTGAAGGACCTCTTGCTCCAAGTAACTTCATGGAGGTGTTTTATGCATAAGTGCTTAAAATCGACATTGAAAACGCACGATTAAACTATAGTAGACGTTAATCGCGACTTCGTGCGCGCAAAAGGAAATCTCGGTGAAACCGTACATTTTGCTGCGATTAAATGTAGTGTCAGCTGGATGGTAGAATGGTAATTTGTACGTTGTTTACGAATTGGCCTCGGGTTCGAAACCCGATCAGATTAATATTTTGTTTCTTTTTATTTCTTTTCTTAATTTTATTTATTTTTGAATATTTTATCGTCCTATAACAACTCCGAACAAAGCTCGGTCTCCCAGGTACAAGTTAATAATATTATAATATCACTGAAAAGAAAAAAATAAAAAATATTAAAAAAAATATAGAAACCGACTTCCAAAGTAAATCACTATAAACTATGAAATAATTCTTATCGTCCAAATAGTTCCCTTTTAAATTCTGCTAAAATGTAACTAGTTTTCTACTCAGTCTTCTTATTTTTGAAGTCGGTACCAGCCCAAATAATTGTAACCATCCTTTAATAAAAAAGATTAATTTTAACACAACTACGTCCTTACATGACAAATAATATTTTAAAGAACTCACGTTCAAATTGGCTGGTAAGAAGTTTCAACAATAAGAAGATTGAGTAGAAAAATAGTTACATTTTAGCAGAATTTAAAAGGGAACTATTTCGACGATAAGAATTATTTCATAGTTTTTAGTGATTTACTTTGGAAGTCGGTTTCTATATTTTTTTAAATATTTTTTATCCACTTACAATTTACCACGTAGGTAGCCGGCAGCTGCCTAGCCCCCGGGAAAGCAAAAATGTACTCAAATTCAAATTCTTTATTAAACATAGGTACATACATAATAATTATTATACAATAAAATAAACATGTAATATAAATCACATCAATCTTATGATATGTAACAATTTTATAATATGTTAATTATTAGTTACGAAAAGTCTAAAAAACTAGTATGTATAGATTTTTTTATGAAATTCGAAGAATTTCTCCGATTTCCTATGGATCCTATCATCAGATTCTGACTTCGTGATCATGGGACCTACAGTACACTCTTTCGATATTTTTTTTCGGTTCTGGCATCATCGAGTAATATGCGCCTATTGAAAATATCTTGGTATATAAAATACCTTGAAAATCTTTAATATTATTTCCTCGTTAACTCCACGTGTTGCAATCAAAAACGCTATTGTCCTGCAATCAAAAACGCTATTGAATAGATAAACTACCAACATAAAACCTCAAAAAACAGGGTACTATACCGTTATGATTATGGTAAAATTACGCTTAAATCGACCCTAATTTTATGTTTAGTCGACGTGGTTTATATTAAAACGACCTTTATAATAATTAATAGTTTAATATAAAGGTAATCAAATTGTGTAATTTGAGTAACGAAAGTTTGATCGGATGATACTATAATTTTTAGTTCTAGAAAAATATGTGTTCATACATGATACGACAATCATATTTTAAACGCAAGTGATGCCGTGAGAAAAATCTAGTAAAAAATAAATCAAATGACTACGTAGAAATTATTACAGTCAAGAGTGACGTTGAGTTTAATAAAATTCGCCGGTTGATGGTATGAAAAAAGTTACGAACACTTGTATGACACCCGCTACACGACTTGTGACCCCCCTTTGGACCCCCGCTACACGCTCTTTAACCCCCGTTGGACTGCCGACATTGTGAGAATCTGAAAAAGCTTTCATACTTTTGACATTTGTGCCCGTGACCTTATTAGTTCTGTATTATTATTCGCGACGCGACCCCGGATTTTGCATGAACCTCTCTGATATAAAAATATTAAACTTTCATTCGTGTTTTAACAAAGCGGCGTTTATTAATTTTTCAATGCCAAGGCTCTCTCAAACTAGATTAGCTTATAGCAAAATTCCTTACAATGTATGTATAATGTATAAATTTCTTCAGAAACAATAAGTCAAGGAAATTTAACCGCATTTTTTCCAACGACTTTTATTTAAAGATCAAAATTAGCCAAATCGGTCCAGCCGTTCTCGAGTTTTAACGAAACATTGGAATTGCAATACATTTTCATATATATATATAAAATTATTCGTGTTACCGATTACATGTTGATTTTGTCATTGAACTTAGTACGTGAAAATTATATTATAGTTAGATGGATGGACAATGATTATAATAGAACGTTTAAAATATGACAAATAATAGCGAATAACAATATTATAATCTTGAACATAATATATTAGGTACTAGTCATGGACGACTTGGTGATGCGCGGCCGCGCTCAAATAATTTCAACATAGAGAAATTAAAAAGTAGACTTCCTTTTATTTTGAAATAACAACAATTTTTACAAAAAACTTAACCCAACTACGTTATGGTACTACTACTTATATTACCTATGTTACTACCTATTTTTATGAATCTATTGGCACCAAATTTATTACAATCGGATCATTAGTTTACATACATACAAAATATAACTTTTTCAGTATTACCTAGATAATATCTAGAAAAGTTTAGAAAATGAAAACCGGCTTAATATAGAAAGTTGCCAATACTTTTATTGTTATTCAAAGTAATCTGCGCTCCTCTCTACACATCGTCGCATTCGATGGAACCACTGAGAAAAGTAGTGGGCCCATTCTTCCTTAGGGGTCTCTTCTATGGCATTTTCGTACGCTTTCACCGCATCTTCAGGGCTCGTAAAGCCAATACCTCGAATTTTATCTTTAGTTCTATATAAATGAAAGTCGCAGGGCGCCAAGTCAGGACTGTATGGCGGATGACTCATTATATCGACACCTGCCATAGTCAAATATTCAACAGAACGTTTTGCGGAGTGCGCTGAAGCATCGTCGTGGTGAAGGAGGATCCTGCTTCGAGAGCGCTGCTGTCGATTTTTTTCAAAGACAACAGGCAAACAGCGATTGACAAACCAGTTTGCAGTAACTGTCCTTCCATCTTCTAGCACAACTATCGCGAAATGACCTTTCCGACCAAAGAATGAGGCAATCATCTTTTTTCCTTGACTTCTTCCTTTCTTTATCTTAGTTGGCAGATCGTCGAAAGGAAACACCCACTGAGCTGATTGTCTTTCGGTTTCGGGTTCGTAGCCAATATATTCAGCTTTCATCACCTGTGACGATGTCAAATACAGCATTTGAGTCACCGCCGTTGAACTTAACTAACATTTGGCGACACCAGTCCATGCGAAGGTGTTTCTGGTCGTCGTCGGTTAAAGTATGGGGAATCCATCTGGTACAAAGCTTCCTGACGCCTAAATGTTCGTGTAATATTTTTTGAACTTGACTCATACCAATGCCTAGGCTTGCCCGTATCTGCTGATAGGTCACTTACACTCTTATATTCCTCTATCATGCGTCGCACCGCACTGATGTTATCTTCAGTAGTCGCTGTTAAAGGTCGTCCCTCACGCGGATCATCATTGAGATTGCTACATCCACGCTTAAACTCGTTAAACCAATTGTAAATAGTGGCACCGGGCACGAGATGGGACTTCATTAAGAAATGCTAATCGCAGCCTATCACAGCTTTGTTGTTGAGTAAGCCCACAACGAAAGTCATAATAAATATAATTGACCGAAAATTTTCTCGCGTTAGGTTCATTTTCACGTGTAACAAGAGTTTTAGATTTGCCGCCAATTCACAAAAACAAATGACAAATGAATGCAATATATATACTACATTAGGTTACCAACGAGTTATAAAATTGAAATTCAAAAAATGTTTTCATTAGCAATGTTTCTTACTGGCCAGTTTAAACATTTTCAGTGTTACCCACGTATATTATGGCAATGACAGACGATGTTTCCAGAAAGACATTAAAAAACCGTTGATTATTATGGTAATAAAAATACCTTGATACGTTTTCTTAATTTTGTAACTCAGTATAAATTACATTTCTTTGAAAATGGGTCAGTCTTATAGCTCGTGAGTCGTGACCGTACGTAGTACATACACGTGAACTAAAACTTAGGCCTTTGCATCCGTTAATGGATGATTTATACAGTATTCTTCGAGCGAAGTAACCACTCTTGAAATACTGTAGTGCCTGGGACAGTTGGTTTTTAAATGTCGTATGGTTGCCCAAGCACATACGGCATTCTCACAACATAGTCAGCCTAGTCCAGAGGAATGAACTAGTCAATACGTCTGGGGCCAACTATGTGCGGGTTTCCTCACGATGTTTTCCTTCACCGTTAGAGCGTCCGTATAATGTACTTGAGATCTGAAAAAGTCTCATTAGTACACGCCACAACCTGGGATTCGAACCTGCACTCTCTCGAATCAAACGGTCTACCCACTAGGCTACGGAGCTCACGTGAGAATACGTGAATAATATATATAATATAACTACTCGCCTCTGTGTTGCTTGGCCTTCACTATCTGGTTGATCTCTTCAGCTAGGCGACCTCAAGTACCAATTACACCAATAATTAGGTTTAGCTATACATTCTGGTATTTGTACAAATATTAAGACTAGTCAGTTCATTAGTGCTGAATATAAAAATGATTAGCTTGTAGTGTATTACAAAAATCCATCAAAGAGTCAACATATTATGTCTTTATTTTAAAGTATTTATGTTACCACCGAGGTAAAATATGTAGATATAGAATTAATGTAACAAAAATAATAATATGAGATGTGTCATTTCTACAACTTGCAATAGACTGTACCCCCTTAGTTATTGAAATAATTTACACAACATATAAGCTATTCAACGTTGCTGTATTTGTCTGATATTTTAGAAAAGTCTCTTCACAGAAAAAGACTGCAACATTAAAATATATCGTATCCAATTTATGTAAATATTTTTATTAGTAAGGTGAAGAACTCACGGAGCGACCGACCGTACCGTCAGAAGTACCTGCTGGGACTGTGATTTTATTTCAAAACTCACGAGACCGGTTATTTGCGCGATTAAAAGTCACTGCGGAAAATTGCAAGCCAGGCGACTGCAAATCTAAACATAAGAATTTCGCCTGCCAATCGATCGCAGAGCGCGCGGGCGCAAATTCGCCGAGGCTGCGTATGATCGCAGCCCGCGCGATTCTACTAACTCGCTCCGTGAATTTAAGATAATGCCCGCTACACACCACAACGATAAAACTGCACAGTTCGGTCACAGTAGGTAATCGGTCGTAGATAGGTCAGCTGAAACGATTTACTTACAGTCACTTATTTTTCACAACCTATTGATGATTTTATGTAGCCTCACACGAGTGCGAACAATTATTATTTTTATAACTATGCATGTTATCAGCAAAATGTTCTTAATTTTGCAAAATACAACATTAGGTACTCAATTTTATCTATTTCGTTGAAAGCAATAGAAAAGAGGAGAAACTCCGAAATAAATACGAACAATCCTTTTATACGCTGGCATATAGCCCCGAGCCACTTTCTTCACAGTTTCACTACTATGAGGGCTTTTACAACGCCATATTCTGTGAATTTAAATGTTAAATTACTATTTTAGAATGAGCAAGATACGAATCCTATGTACATAAAGGATTATTCAAACTTGTTTGTGATTAGTTTATTACTTAGGGTGATTTTTATCCGAATAATAAATTTAACCCTATTGGGTTAATATAGCCTACTGACTATTATTTAAATATTAGGCTTCAATATTACGTAAGTAGGTAATGACAGTGTGCATAACTATACATTTTCGCAATTTAAAGAAAAATAACATGATTAATATTTTTTGACAACTCTCACTAAGTATTGAGTCTTCTTACACTGCCGTACAACGTACCGGCTTTGAAGGTCACGCGACCGCTGCGTAGCATCGGCCGGTTTTGAATCGGCGTTAATAATTTTATAGGACAATCTGGTCAAAATTGGAGGTCACATGACACATTATAATATGTTTTTGGAACGAGAAACGAATACTGATCACGCTCCTTGAATATATTTTTATCCGTTGTTTTGAATACACCCTGTATACTATATTAAATAGTATAGTATACTATTAGTATACTATTCAGTTTTGAAATAGATTTTTTATTTTTTTTTTCCGCTAGATTATAATACATTATTATATTAGCAAAATATCTATTGTATTTGCTCAGAGTGTTGCGTTAAAATGTGTAAAAATGTGTTAATTTTAACCTATATTGTACCTACCCTACTTGGTTTCTAGCCTGAGCTCTGGCGGCATCGTCAGAATTTGTAGGGATTTCGCCACCTTCGCAGAAACTGCGGCGTTTCACTGTCATCGCTGCGGCAAAAATTACATACAAATCCTAGTGCAGGGGACTGCGATACAGGCTACGATGCGTGTGTTTCCCGCCTAATGGCATTTTGAAAATATTACCGAAAGAAATCCCTCGGTATGGCAACATTAATTTTTATTATTTATTTCATACGTAGGAGTTTCGATAAATCGGTGAATATTGTTTTATGAGACACTAAAGTATCGAGCTAAAATGCGTGCAACATCAAAGTACAATCTTCGGGATTGATATACCTATAACATTTATTTCCATTTTACTGGAGTATGGCCCCTCATGAAATGTCGTATTGCGTATAATATACAGGCTTTTGTCTGTGACTCTGTTCGAATGGGAATAGTATATTTGTAGGTATAAAAAGTTATAAAGGTGATTGCATCCGAATTTTCAAACGATAAATAAAGTTAGGGCTTCCACAATGACAGGCAATTGGCCCACCACACTTACCCACAACTGCAACTCCTGTGTAGCCAGGATCAACAGTGGTAACCAACCACAAAAAAACTCTTTGAAATGATCTCAGAGATACCCGAGGGTCATGTTAAATCTTTCTTGGGACCCGTAACGAAATAAATTAGAAGAAAGGTAGGAGTAGGAAGTATTCCAATTTACCTCCACAAGCAAAGCAGGAGACAGCAATAATTGTAATGACAAAAAAGTCAGAATTAAAAGGGGACGCACCAGGGCCCCAATTCTCGTACCTCGAATATCGGTTCGATTCTCGCGCTGACTCATTCACACAGGCGTCAAATCATGTGTGCGCGAGCGGGACAGACTGACAATCGAACCGATATTCGAAGCACGAGAATCGGGGCCCTGGGGAATAATGTATTATGTTTTATTTTACGACTACAAGACTAAATGTTAATTGTATGTTTTTATTTATGACATTACAATTACTTAATTACAATGAATTTGTAATGGCAAAATACTGTTGGATTGTTTCCAATAGTACTTATGACAAAAACGTTTGAAAGCACGGAAAGTCTTCGCGAAGTCCACGAGATCCACATAATACACTACCCTAGAAACACAATAGCAGGCTGATACTTTCACTTCTTGTGAGTGTGAGAAGGATAGCATGTGACTTCAGAGTATCTTAAAGTAAAAAGCGTTTGAAAATTCAACCATTAGGTACTCATTTGAAAGTGTAGTTCAGTGTGAATTTTTTATTAAAACCGAATTCAATTTCAATTTTATTCAGACTCACATAAAAATATATACAGAGCAATATTAGTACATAATTATATTATATATTATATCGCGTCAATCAAATCCCGTGCTAAGTTGAATTTTTGTTACGGGTATCAGACGGATTTATATTTTTATACAATAGTGTATTTATTCACATACTATATTATTGACTACGATCATGATGATGAATTCAATTTAACATTTAATTTGAATTGAAGCGCGGGGTCGGGTCTCAAATTTCCTGGCGATTATTATGTTTTGTCAAAACATTGTGGTTCAGACGAACCTGTTTGAACTTTGATTAAATCCGCTTCACTTCACTTCACTTTAAACTATACTATAAGAATGTCTATTGACTATTTATATGCTAATTATAATATAATATTCATCGAATAATAATCTAAAAACTTAAAGAAAATATATTATTTTGTAATTACATTTTAAAATTGCTTCCATATTGAGGGCCAGTAAAAAAACTAATGTCAACAGAATCGTGAAATTGCAGTTGCTATTAAATAGTAGAAATAAAATTCAATTTTGATATGCATATAGCTACAAAAAACTTAATGTGCTTTAGCGAAGACTGTAACGCCATTTTGAAGACATTTTGCAACGTGTTCATATACTACCAATATCCATGTTCATGATATTATTTATAAAAATATATACTTACGTAAAGAGGAACTCCTTTCAAAGAACGACCCCAATTGAATCAGATCAGAGATCGTAGAGGGGCAAAGCCCCTGACCGTGGACCCCAGCCCAAGGCCCTTTTCAAGGGCCCGGCGTGAGAAGACGTAGATAGTCTAATTGGTAGACACCCCAACCCAGCATCGAACCTGCAGACTCACGCGTGTCCCTTAGGTAGTTTTTTCTCTAGGTCATGGATGCTCTTAAAACGAGACCAGTATTTTCAGTATTTATGAGCAAGATATAAAATATTTCCTTACCTAATATTATCCTTAGGATAGGTAAAATAAGATACATTTTATTTATTCTACAACTGTTCTTAAAATTATTTTTGATACACACATTAAAATGAATAACCACATGAATGACAACTAACAACACACCACAATTCTCGATCTCACATGACATAAATCTCAAACACGAAATTAGAAAATTTAAACTTCCATTCAATGGCACACAACCTTAACTGGATTTTTCCTTTTTTACCGGGTACGTGATAGAAGAATTGTGGATACACCGTATGCTTGTAGTAATGCAATAGAATCGAAAGTTTATGTAGCTGTTTACTGGTCCATTTTTTTTAATCTGTGACCCAAACACGCTCCCGTTTTGTTACCAAGCTCAATTTTAATAGTATAATAGTGGGTTAATTTATTGCAGCCATTTGGCAGCTCTGAAAGAGAAATAAAGGGAATTAGGGACCCTTCATTGCATTCCTGCATTTAAGCTTTTTACAACTCAAAAATTCCTCTGAAGAGCTCTCACCAATTTGCCTTCATCACTACAATTTAATTTACGTCTTAGGGATTTTGAAATTAATTAAATGTGATGAAGGCTTTCAGCCGAAAATTAACACGACAACAGCGTGATTAAAATTATCTAACTGTTTCTGACACAATCTTAATGAGAAAGAGATGACTTATATTTTTGAGTGTCGTTAGAAAAGGACGCATAATGTTTAGTTTAGACCCTTGTTAGTGTTATCGTCGATATAAAACTAATGTTGTGTGAAATAACAACGCCTAAATATTAAGGGCTACAAAGTCTTGCAAGGTTACAAATTATGCTGTTACGAGAAGTAAAATCGATTATGAAAAAAGAATCGTGCGTGTGGAGGAGTATAATATTTGGCAATTAATAATACTAAATAATAATAAATAAAAAATGAACTTTTTTCCTACTACACACAATATATCTATGGTTTTATTATACTGCACACATATTGAATACACATACATGACCCAGGATTACAGAAAACTTTCTTGTTGCCTTTGTCGTGAATCGAACCACTGATCCACAGAGGTCATCAGGTCGGCTATAATATTGTCTGTTTGTCTCTTGAATTGTCATAATTTATAATATTATAGTTTAGCAAATTATAATATTAAAGAGGCTCTATATTGCTTAAATAAATGATTACTTCACGTGGCTAGCTACGAAGTGTAGCCGACTACGAAGTCTAGCCGACTACGAAGTGTAGCCGACTACGAAGCATAGCTGGCTACGAAGCGTAGCCGACTACGAAGTGTAGCCGACTACGAAGTGTATCCGACTACGAAATGTAGCCGACTACGAAGTGTAGCCGACTACAAAGTGTAGCCGACTACGAAGTGTAGCTTACTACATAGTGTAGCGGACTACGAAGCGTAGCAGTGCTACGTGACGTAGCTTATATTGCGTATTTTAAATACAAACTACAACGAAACCAAAGGATAGAAATTAATAACATAATAATAATATGACTTTTATTTTTCATAAATTAAATACTATACTATACTATGCTTAGCTTGCGGCTCTTCGCTTTACTTTGACTCATTTTTTTACTAATTTATTAAGCCCACTTCACACGACGACATCGCGAAAGGTCCACGAAAATGAAGTGAATCGTTCCGCGAAATATGTGCGAAACGGCTCGACATTTCGCGTTTGCGCACATTTTACAGTACCGTGGATGAAGCGTAGAGCGTGTTTTATTATAAGTAGATAAAACAACATTAACATAGAATCTGAACCCCAATTTTCGTTACTTACACATTCATTTTACATTTATTGAATTAAAAACGAATCATCTTGAGATCATAAACTGATTTTTGGAGTTCGAACTAATCAAAACGAGTTTGACGTTGGTTTGAAATGGAGTACCAGTAACAGTCTTACATAATTAATTAACAGAATCGACCCTCTATTGCAATGTTACTTTACATTACATTAGTCACTGCATTATCTCGTATAATGCGCTCTCAATGTTCTGCGATAGTATCAATGCTACATTCTGTATGATACTAGACTACGTTGTACTAGATTTACAAGGGGTTAGAATGCTTACACACGTACCGATTTGGTTTGAAGCAGACCATTATGATAGCACAACACTCTTGTGTTTGATTTTCAGCTCTATTTTATTAGCACACAGTTCAATTTACAGTACATTCCGATTTTTGTGCAGTGTTCTAACCCTCAAGATTTATTTTCTCGAACTTTAATAAATTGATAAACAAATACAATAAAATAAACTTTCAAAAGTTTATTTTCTACATTGTCGACGTTATATCAATCAATAGAATTCAATTAAAACAAGATAATACAAATTTCCAAAGAAACTTTAAAAAATCTTCCCACTAGAGGAATTTTCCCTAAATTTAGGGAAAACCCCTGTTGGCATCCAAATCCGTGGTCTGCTCCAAATCCGTACGTGTGTTAATACTATTACTATATGTTTATATGTCACCTGTTATATCCCGGGTAGGAAAACTAATAGTGCCGAGGGATATTAAGAAAGTATTTATACTGTACATAATATAAATTTCGTAAATAGTTATACATAATATGTCGTTTCGTAAATAGTTATAGCATGTAAATGATAGTGCAAACATAATGTTTCATTTTAAATTCTTTATATTATGATTTTTTTCATCGCAAAATATTTAGTTCCGTATGTTAATACTGAGTAAAGGCCCATTTTAATAAACCTATCTAAGTACGAGTATCTTCCAAAAACTGTTTGTTAAAACGTCAAATTTGTATCGCGAAAAACCGACAAATTATTGAATGACGACGTTTGTAACAAATATTTATTGGTAGAGGTTATTGAAACGGGCCGTAAGTCAAACAAAACTATTAACCTTTACGGATAAGATAATACTCTAGTAAATATTATGTTCAAGTTGCTCAGGTGAGCTTACAGACTGTTCTCAAAGTTCGTGACGTCATGGCACTCAGGAGATTTAACATGACTAATGCTTTAATGTTTGATACTGTGTATGTGAAGTTATCACGCCTTTGCTATTGAACTTTGAATGAAATAGGCGTCTAGCCTATACTAATAATAAAGAGGAAAGTTTGTTTGTATGTTTGTTTGTTTGCATCGAATAGGCTCCGAAACTACTGGACCGATTTTGATGAAATTTGGCACATATATAGAATAGACCACGGGGAAGAACATAGGCTACATTTTATCGCGGCAAAATGTACGGTTACTGCGGGATTTCCTTTAGTCGTGCACAAAGTCGCGGCAACCTCTAGTCAGCTTATAAACTATATTGGTCTATACCCCTCTTTTTAATATTATACATCTATGTTTATACCTTAGATAATTTATGGTTCCAACGGTATATGACATGGGTCAATACACGAATGAATTAGCAGAATATAGCGTAGCCAGGTAATATAGCCAGGTAACTGGACAAACAATTCTACTACTCTTATAAATGTGAAAGTTTCTTAAGATTCATGGATGTTTGTACCTCTTTCACGCAAAAACTACTGACCGATTTTGATGAAATTGGTTATGGTAGTAGTTTAAGCTCTGGATACACATATGGACTTTTATCCCAAAAAGATATTGTTTCCATGGGTTACTGTATTTATGCGAGAGAAAGTCTTACGCTCATCTGAAACTAGACGATGCCTACAAACTTATTAGACGTAAAAGAAAAGCTTTTAATCTTTGGCAGCCGTACCCACATTACGTATTCCGGTATAAAGCGCAGCCTATGTGTAGATCCGGACTTATTCATACGAAAGACAAGATAAATGTCGTATAATATTAATAACCTAACCAAAAGCATATCAGGACATCTCTGGGGAGGGTTCCGTGACTATCAACGCGCAATAGATTTATTTTATTAACTTCAAAAGTTATCTTCCGATTTTGCTCCAATTAATTTTCATAAAGGGTATATAGGTACATTACCAATCTATAAAAATTATCGAGTTTTTTACCTCTCGTAGTTTAAAAATACCTTTGTTTTTAAAAAATGTAAGCGGTTTTAGCTATTATATGTTTTGAAATTGCCCCTGAACCTAAAGTTGTAAAAACTTCTGGTTAGTTTTGTCAGTTTTATTCAAAAGTTTGAAATTATTTTAAAATAAATCATAAGGGAAAAATACAATATTTTCTAGTGTTTTTTTACATGTAAAAATCAGAATAACTAGTTTTTGCTAGATATAGACGCATTTGAAAAGTAGCGTTTTTCGTGAAGGTTCCCTATTTTTTCGCATAAAATTATATGTCATAATTTTACTTGGCATAATTTCATTTGACCTAATAGTAGTTTCGCATAATATTCATTTGTCATAACTTTCTTAGCATAATTTTTTTTCGCATAATTACTAAAAGCATAATAATTGGTAGGCATACTTATTGTAAGGCATATATTTTTTTACGCATAATATTCATTTAGAATAATATTTTTATGCATAATATTAAAAAGCATAAATATATTTACGCATAATGATATTTAAGCATATTATTATATTTACGCATACATCTTTGTAGCATTTTTTTCACATACTAATGAATGATAAATTCTACTGGGTGTGCGAGTTAAGACGAAATAACAATTATAGTTGTAATTTTCGACTGATTACGAAATTAAACTCGGACAAAAAACACAAACTGCTATCTAAGAACATGTCGAGCTAATTATTTTAAACATGTTAGCGGCTTACGGGTGGCCCAAGGGCCACCCCGCCGCAACTTAACCTACTGTTACAGATGTTACACTAGGTATATGAGTGTAATACCTGCTTTTAATGTTTTATAATTGTGCCTTTAATTACCTTAACCGTGTTTTCATTATGTCGTTTCCATTTTATGCAAATTTGTGCCTTGTGACAGAATGCCTTGAATTTATTATGACAAAAAAATATGCCTAACGAGTTTATGCAGAAAAACAATTATGCCAAAGTATTATTATGACAAGAAAAATTATGCCTGACGAGTTATGCCTCATTAAATTAGGACAAACAATATTAGTCTAAATGATATTTATGCCTAATAATGTAGTATGCCAAGAAACCATTATGCCAAAGTATTATTATGCGTAGTAAAATTATGCCAAGTGATGTATGCCAAATGAAATTATGACAAATAAAATTATGCGAAAGAAGAGGATCCCTTTCGTGAAATCTGAGTCTCGCGCCGATCAATGCTCTTAATGAAATATGGGGGCAAACGAGCAAACGGGTCACCTGATGGAAAGCAACTTCTGTCGCCCATGGACACTCGCAGCATCAGAAGAGCTGCAAGTGCGTTGCTGGCCTTTTAAGAGGGAATAGGGTAAATGGGGGAGGGTAGGGAAGGGAATAGGGTCTGATTGGGCCTCCGGTAAACTCACTCACTCGGCGAAACACAGCGCAAACGCTGTTTCACACCGGTTTTCTGTGAGCCCGTGGTATTTCTCCAGTCGAGCCGGCCCATTCGTGCCGAAGCATGGCTCTACCACGTAAAAGTGTTGGCTCTACCACATAATTATAAAGTGAGAAGGGCGGACTGACCGATATAAAGACAGACAGAATGACAGACAGATAGACGGACGGACAGAACGAAAGTATAAGGGTTCCATGTAGTAGTATGGAACCCTAAAAAGGACTTGTAACTGTAATTAAGGAAATGGATGTCATTCATAATGTACATAAACGTAATGGCGGATGAATACTTCATGTAGGTATACGAGTGTCGTTTTGTTTGATGAAGCTCGGATTAGCTCCAATGCCGTAACTGTACTTAATATCCGCGACTTGACTTGGATAGAAGTGAAACCGACAAAATGCGTGATTGGGTAACAAACATACTTTCAATGAGAAAGTTAACCTAGCTGGTTACGGTTCGCACGCGGCCTGGTTCCGCAGCCCCATACTAGTGCTGACCCGGTCTGTCCGGGCCTCGTCTCCTGCACGGGATAGTGAGGTGTTTAACTACCCCGTGCATCACCTCTGAGGCGCGCGCCGACACCCGCATGCGCCTCTGCCTCGGGTCCATCGAATCGCCATCGCCTCTTGGCGGGGACTTCTCCAAGTCCCTCGCCCCTGGACCCATTCATGGGGGCCGGAAAAGGGCGTTGTTCGCCCTTCTCCTGCACCCGGTGCGTCTTCTGCGGCCGGGGAAGGGAGTCGAGATCTCCCTCTCCCGTTCCGCAGTTTCCTTCTGCGACATCACGTTCTCGCAGAAGGACACCACCGCGTCCCACGACTCAGCGCTACCGACCATCCTCCGCACTACGGCCGGCAGCGACAGATCGCCTCCTACTTCATTTGTGAGAACACGGCGCTGCTCCTCCCAAGCTACACACTCGGCGAGCGTGTGTTGCGCCGTGTCCTCCCCGCAATGGACGCAGTGGTGGCACCGAGCGTCCGGCTCCCTGTCTATGCGGCACAAGTACTTGCCGAAGCAACCGTGGCGGCCTGGTGCCTTGTTTGATGTCCTTGGAAGCTAAAGTTAAAGTTTTTTTTTTTGTTATTGTAAGTAGGTACACCTACATCAAACTGTGTTTTATCAAAGCCGAATTTCCTCTCAAGTTGTGCTTGCTTTCATTTCTAATGGTACCTACTATAAAATATGTCTCTTTTTAGTACCTTTCATTTTAAAACTCAATGATGGCTTTTTTACAGTATATTCTTTAGTATTTGACTCCAAAAATCAAAATTTACTCTGCCTGGTGGGGACGACCTAGGAGATTTCCTTTTTTTTTTGTAGCCTTTTAAGTTTTGGAGTAGTTATTAATTATTTTTCTAGTTTTATTTTTTAGTTTATACACAGTAATAATAATGCAAAAATAATAAGGTCTATGGACGCTTCACACCACGTCAATCTGGCCCCGTGCTAAGTACTAGAAGAACTTGTGTTACGAGGATCAGACAACGGGAATTATATTTTACATTTTGATCTTATACATATATTTGAGAATAGCTGTTGCCCGCGGGCCCGCATAAACAGAATATTCCACGGGAACATTGTACGTACTATTTCGGGATAATAAGTATCCTATATTTTTATCCAGAGCTTAAACTAAATAACGAATTTCTATTAAATTTGGTATGGCAGTCATATCAAATTTCATAGAAATTCGTTCAGTGGTTTTTGCGTGAAACAGTAACAAAAATCCATCCATCCATCCTAACAAACATTCACATTTACAATAGAAGTAGGATTTTTATTATATTATACACATCTATACTAATCTACACTAATATTATAAAGAGGAAAACTTTGTTTGTATGTTTGTTTGTTTGTTTGTTTGTTTGTTTGTTTGTTTGTTTGTTTGTTTGTTTGTTTGTTTGTTTGTTTGTTTGTAATGAATAGGCTCAAAAAGTACTGGACCGATTTCAAAAATTCTTTCACCATTCGAAAGCTACATTATCCACGAGTAACATAGGCTAAATTTTATTTTGGAAAAAAATAGGGTTCCGTAAGATATTTGGGTTTTTCGGACACAAGGTGTAAAAAATCAACCAGAAAAGTTACTTATTTTGCGTACGCTGCCTAAACTATAAAAGATAGAACCATAAAATGTTCTAATTAATTGTAGATCTTATAAATATCTACAAAAAAGTCCGCGACACACTATACCTATCTATGTCGAGTGAGGCACAACAACCATTTTTTTATTTAGAAATCTTGATTTTTTTTGGACTACATTTAAACGCGTTTATTTTACTCATGTTATTAATCCTTATCAAAATAAATTATTTCATCACTAAGTACAGTTTATGTAGATAATATTTGGTCTTTGAATGATTAAAATTGGACGTTTGGTTTTGAAGTTATGGCGAAATTAAAATATTACGATTTCTGCTGCACGGCCCGTTGCGAAGTGGGCGTCACCAAGGCGGGGTGCGCGTGCGGGTTAATGTTTAGTTTAGTTTAGTTAAATAGTTTAGTTATTTTATAAACATCAAATTGATAATATCTTAAAATATAATACATTATAATATCTATACATCTATACAGTTAAATACAATTTAAGTGTCTGTTTGTAACTTCTCTACACTAATATTATAAAGAGGAAAACTTTGTTTGTATGTTTGTTTGTTTGTTTGTTTGTTTGTTTGTAATGAATAGGCTCAAAAAGTACTGGACCGATTTCAAAAATTCTTTCACCATTCGAAAGCTACATTATCCACGAGTAACATAGGCTAAATTTTATTTTGGAAAAAAATAGGGTTCCGTAAGATATTTGGGTTTTTCGGACACAAGGTGTAAAAAATCAACCAGAAAAGTTACTTATTTTGCGTACGCTGCCTAAACTATAAAAGATAGAACCATAAAATGTTCTAATTAATTGTAGATCTTATAAATATCTACAAAAAAGTCCGCGACACACTATACCTATCTATGTCGAGTGAGGCACAACAACCATTTTTTTATTTAGAAATCTTGATTTTTTTTGGACTACATTTAAACGCGTTTATTTTACTCATGTTATTAATCCTTATCAAAATAAATTATTTCATCACTAAGTACAGTTTATGTAGATAATATTTGGTCTTTGAATGATTAAAATTGGACGTTTGGTTTTGAAGTTATGGCGAAATTAAAATATTACGATTTCTGCTGCACGGCCCGTTGCGAAGTGGGCGTCACCAAGGCGGGGTGCGCGTGCGGGTTAATGTTTAGTTTAGTTTAGTTAAATAGTTTAGTTATTTTATAAACATCAAATTGATAATATCTTAAAATATAATACATTATAATATCTATACATCTATACAGTTAAATACAATTTAAGTGTCTGTTTGTAACTTCAAATTAACAGCTTTTTACATAATGAATCTGAAAGTATATTCGGTACTTACAATAAAATACTTTTAATTTTTGTCTGTCCGTCTGTCTGTCTGTCAGTCGGTCTGTCTGTCTGTTTGTTCCGACTAATCTCTGAAACGGCTGGACCGATTTTCACGGGACTTTCACTAGCAGATAGCTGATGTTATAGGGTCTAACATAGGCTACTTTTATTTTAGGGATCCGTTTAAAAAAATAGGATTCCGCTTTCGTTAGTCATAAATAAAGTCGCGGGTAAATTTCAGCGATATCCCAAAGTATTGTTCCACGCGGACGAAGTCGCGGGCAAAAGCTAGTAATATTATAAAGAGGAAAACTTTGTTTGTATGTTTGTTTGTTTGTAATGAATAGGCTCAAAAAGTTCTGGACCGATTTCAAAAATTCTTTCACCATTCAAAAGCTACACTATCCACGAGTAATATAGGCTAAATTTTATTTTGGAAAAAAATAGGGTTCCGTAAGATATTTGGGTTTTTCGGACACAAGGTGTAAAAAATCAACCAGAAAAGTTACTTATTTTGCGTACGCTGCGTAAACTATAAAAGATAGAACCATAAAATGTTCTAATTAATTGTAGGTCTTATAAATATCTACAAAAAAGTCCGCGACACACTATACCTAACTATGTCAAGTGAGGCACAACAACCCTCTTTTTTATTTAGAAATCTTGAATTTTTTTGGACTACATTTAAACGCGTTTATTTTACTAATGTTATTAATCCTTATCAAAATAAATTACTTCATCTCTAAGTACAGTTTATGTAGATAATATTTGGTCTTTTAATGATTAAAATTGGATGTTTGGTTTTGAAGTTATGGCGAAATTAAAATATTACGATTTCTGCTGCACGGCCCGTTGCGAAGTGGGCGTCACCAAGGCGTGCGGGATCACCAAGTTTAGATCTATGAGTAATTTTTTTGTTTTGTGTTCGTTGTAACTATGATAGATAGATACTTGAATACCTATTTATTTAGTGTTTGTTGTATTGTTAGTCCTGAAGAGTATAGGTATTTCATACGATAAAAGTATACCCACCTACTTATTTAATTGAGTTTTAGTAAGTACCTATATTAATTTGTTTCTGATTGTTTTGACTAAATTTCGCCCGTTTTGTTAGAGGTTTAAAGACATTCTGTAGTATTAGTATCAGTATTGTACCCGTGCGAAGCCGGGACGGGTCGCTAGTATTTAATACACTTCCATGACCCAGGAACGCAGGAAAACTTTTTGATCCTCCAGCGGGATTTGAACCCGCGATCCCCGGCTTGAGAACCAACTCGATCAACCACTGAACCACATTTCAATGAATGTTCAGCAAATATAAAGAAAAGTATATTTCAAGAGCGAAATCCGAGTAAAATACATTGCAGAATAATCTGTTGTATTGAAAAGGCCTCCGCGTCGTCGCCGTAATTCGTTGATACTATTATTGCATTTGTTGAATCCTGTATAGTCGGGCAGAAATTTTAATTCAGCAGTCAGCAGAGAGTTTTTTTGACTTCACCTTGACTTTGACTTTTAGAAGTTATTGGTTTTACCCCGTTTCGCAAAAATCGAATTCTCATTAGATCTCGACGTTCCCCGAGTTCACAGGAAGCTTCCCTGACTACCCCCTCTCAAGGGTGTCACTATGTCTGTATGTATGTATGTGATGTGATATGTGAGTGAAAAAGTGTGTGCGTGCGTGCGTGCGTGCGTGCTTATAACCTCTTATAACTTTAGTACTTTGATAGGCTTTAGTAACTAGATTTTATTGTGGCTGGCGCCATTCGAAAGGGCTTGGCTAAACTTAGATTTTAAATTATAATTTGGCCCAATTCGGACAGATAGATTTCAAAAAATCTCAAAAAAAGCTGTGGATTCTTTTTAAGTAATAACTTTTAAACGGCTTAATCGATCAACTCCAAGAACTAATCAGCTCTTAACCTTGAAAAACCACGTTTATCACTGCTAATTTGGCCAAAATCGGTTGATTCGTTCGAGAGATATTGTGAAGGAAAGAAAACCGAAAAAAGTGTTTTTTCGGAATTATGCCGAAATTTTTCATCAAAAATTTTTTTGTTGTTAGGTCTTGCAAAGGACATAAAAACTGCATCGATTGCCAATCACATGGAAAATTGGTTGATTCATTTCAAAGTTATGACAGTTTGAAATTAAAAAAAAATGCGTTTCACTAAACTTTAAAGCTTGGAGAGCTCAAAAGTGTAATGAAAGAAAATTATCTGTGAAAAATTTAGAAGCACTTATTTTTGAGCTCAATAAGCTCAAAAATTACGCATTAGATAAAATTTAAGCGCTTAGCGGGAAGGTACACGGATGGCCTTTTTGGATGGATTAGGTCGTATTTTCCTTTTTTTTTATATATTTTTGCTAAAGCTTTTGATAGGCTTGGGCCATTACATTTTGGCATAACATTTCTTAGAAACTGGGAAACAGGTATCCATTCTGTAAAGCTTCGAGGCAGAATAAAAATTCCTTGATTTGTTGTCTAGGCAAGATGCTTAGTTACTACCATTATTCATACGGAAACAAAGTATTCATATTATTCACATTAAATTTTGTCTAGACGAAAAACTAGAATTTCAAGATACCTAGATAGATATTCAAATTCTAGGTTTCGCCTAGACAACGATAGCTACAGTAGCAACTGTATCATACAAATCAAGGAATTTTTATTCTTCCTCGAGCTTTACAGAATAGGGTACCTGTTTCCTAATTTCTAAGAAACATTAAACCGATATGTAACTAATGTGTTTTATCCGACTAGTTCAGAATACCTTAATCTAATTGAATATTAAAAGTATTAAAACATTACACTTCTTTCTTTGGCAGTCGGGTAAAAATAAATGTAATAAAGTTAATTTAGGTGTACATGCTTCTGAGTGTACTCGACTGAGTGTTATGTAATAACGAACGATATATCAGCCTCTCGCCACCGCGAACAGTTGACACAAAATGTCGATATCTTTCATTTAATCCCTTTTAAATTCCCAGTGACAAACAAAATTGAATTAGGTACTAGACTGCTGAAAGTGTTTCTTAGTATACACTTTTGTCCACATAAGTGTTTTGTCCACGTCACACAAGTGATATTTTTAATTCGATAGAAGGAGACATTATAACACTATAACTATTAAAAGCTTATACAGGGGGTTAGTATATAACACTTATTTTAAATATTTCAGAAATAGATTTTGAGGAAAGTTACTTCAAATTACAAAACTTATTCAAAATATGGTCCATAACATATTAATCTTCTCATATTATTTGATATGGATTCAACATCGTAAGTGTAGGTGTAGGTGTAGTTATTTATTTATTCCAGCTAAGAAAGGGCGTCCTGACATGAAAATGAAAAAATATAGATTATCTATATTTTTTCACATTTACACCTAAACCTTAACATAAAATTTATATGTCTTGTCATGTTTGATATTTTAAAATTATAACCTAATACTGTACCTAGTACTGACTATTCTCTATATCACCACAGAATGATACTACATCTAAAATATTTAGTTTCTTTAATATATTTAGAAATATAAATGTGAATTATATTATTCTATGTGAATTGTGAAGTTTATAAATTAAATACATCCTAAATAACCTACATCATTAGTTTATTTACATCTAATAAAAAAACATTAATTATAGTAAGTATGAACTGAAACACACAAATATCGGATATATTTACAAATAGTATGTTCCTGCGGCCGTATACTTCATACACTATAACCGACTTTAGTATGAAGCGTTTTTAGGAGACTCGCGAAATTTTGTATACAAATCGCTGTACCTTTGAAAATATTGACTTTTGGTACCTATACTGTTTCTTCTAAGAAGTTACTCATATTTAAGAGTACTATTCTATTATTTAGTGCGAGTACCAGACTAATACTCGATATATCTGGTACTCGTAGCACGAGTTAAACTTAGGACTAGATATTCGTGGTGTATATAACTATGAATAATATTATTAATTTGTAACTATATGGTTATTAGTATAAATTAATTATGCGTGTATTGTTTAAAATATAATTATATAATATCCGTTGTCTGATACCTGTAACACAAGTTTTACTTAGCGTGGGATTAGATCGACGTGATATAATTATATTATTTATGTATTAATAATGTCTGTATATATTTTTGTGTGTGTGTAAAAAAATGAATTTATGCAATATAAAAAGTCCTATCCCCTGTTATTAATAGTTACTATTAATAATAGGGGATCGGGTAACTATTATCTAATATATTTTTTAAACACTCATATCTGATGAAGCTGGAAATACAAACTCTTGCAATTAAACGAATATCTTCTTGTGTACTGAATAAAGTAAAATTTTGAATCGCTATCTTACAAATGTCATGTTGCATCTCAGTATGAGCTAAAGCTTACTTACAAACGACTATTTGGTAATCAGCGCCCACATTAAGATCGAAGTCATCGCTCATACACGAAACACGAACCCATAAACCTGGCCATAAACCGACATGAGTTATCGACGAATATATCAAGGCGACTGTACATTATCGTCGTATGTTAATTCGCTGTAACACATATAAGCCACTTAGGCTTTCATTTGGATAGTAATGAGCCGCGAAATCGGATTCTGCTCCAGTTTTGTCTCTGGAATTCTTAATTTAAAAATCGCTCCGGAAAAGTTTCCAGTTACAGTTAACCAGGCTTATTCAGTCTGGAAATATTTAATTGGTATTTATGCTCGTACATATTAATATAACTTTTATTATAGGTCTACCAGAATCTGATGGCATTTAAAAAAAAATAAAAAATGTGATTTTCATATGGCAATGTCAAGTATGACCCGTCAAATCAAAGTACGTGATCTGTCAACCGCTGTTAAAATTTTGTGATTATGTTCTTGGAATTTGTTGTTTTTGTGAAAATATCCAAGAAGGCAATTCGATCTCAAGCGAGAAATATTGTTTTCTATGTCTATAGTAAAATACAGGAAGATGAAGGTGTAAATCGAACTCAATCTTATAATTTAAAGCTCGTGGTAGAGTTGACCGGTAAGTTAGAGTGAGTTGTTTTGATACTTTTAGTTTTTTTATATTTTCTTAGGTAATTATTGTGACTTCTTTAAATGTGTTTCCAGTACTACTATAAGGTGAATCGTAGCTGATGGCACATCGAATGATGGTTTGTTTTCCATGCCTGGTAAAAGGAGGAGAGAAGGAAAAAAGAAAATCAACATAAGACAGTTTCGATTTATAGTTGATTAGGAATAAAGTAAACGAGTTATATACAGTTCGGAAGGAAATTCCAACATTAAATAAACTGTGGCCAATTTAATTGTATGTTATTCGTAATAAATAAGTATATAAAGTAATTCACGATTGATTTATTTTTCATGCAATATCATTATCATTACATAGTATAAAACTAAGTCCCTTTTTTGTCTGTCCCCTATGTATGCTTAAATCTTTAAAACTACGCAACGGATTTTGATGCCGGTTTTTTAACAGATAGAGTGATTTAACGGGAAGGTTTTTAGGTATATAACATGCATAACATAGTAGAGGTACACAAATAATTTTAGAGGTTTCTAAAGTCCTAAAAAATCACATATTTTGCGCTTACATTGAAAATGCTGGCTGAACACTACGAGATAGATCAAAATTATGTACTACAGTTGTATTAATCTTTAAAAAGCCTACAAAAAAGTCCGCGATGGCATATGTCTATCTCTTAGGGATAACCCACAATAACCATTTTTTTATCCTTTACTTTGATTTTAATTAAATAGGTCATTTACAAAGCGATTTTAAGCAATACAGTATTAATCCTTATCCAATTAAGTACCTTAAATACATTGTGCATTTAAGATAGATCAATACTGCCCTTTACGGCATGTAATTTAAATGAATATTTTCGAAGATATTACAGATTTAAAATGCAGGGATATAGTGTTGCTGCGCGGCGCGGGCTCTCGCGTTTCTACATCGCGCTATCGAAAACGCGGGACGTATAGGTGTACCAGAATCTCATGGCAAATAGGGAAATAAAATTTTGTAGTGTGCAATACTGGGGAAATTGGATTAAACGATCTTGATACTGGTTAATATTTAATTATGTCTTTAGTATTATTGAACATGAATTATAATAAGACTGTATGAAGAATGTTCGGTGTATAATATAGAAAACTAGCTTTTGCCCGCGGCTTCGCCCGCATGAAATAGTGTTCTTGGAGAAAACACTACTTCGGCGAATAATTCTCTACCACAGTTCTCTACCTACTTACAGCAATATACTAATACTGATACAATATTGAAAATGTTTTTAGGTTTGCCCAATGCAAATTGTTAAAAATGGGACCCTATCACCTCGACACGACATGCGCGACCACTTGATAATATACTTACATAATATTATATTTATCGCACTTGAATATAAATTTTACCATAATCTTATAATATCTTAAAATTTATATTTTAAAAACTCGCATCAAAATCCGTTGCGTAGATTTAAAGATCTAAGCAATAACTATACCTACATGTATAGGGACAGACAGATAAAGCGACTTGTTTTATACTATGTACCTACTATGTAATATGTAATAAGTAAAGTTATTTGACCAACAAAACTGACAAACCACCTCTGGATATTCCATAAGAATTAAGAACTGCAGTTACTATTATCATATGTATTCTGTGCTGCAGTTCAAAATATTCGTGAACCTCTTTATACTGTATACGTCCCGCGTTTTCGATAGCACGATGTAGAAACGCGAGCGCCCGCGCCGCGCAGCAACACTATATCCCTGCATTTTAAATCTGTAATATCTTCGAAAATATTCATTTAAATTACATGCCGTAAAGGGCAGTATTGATCGATCTTAAATGCACAATGTATTTAAGGTACTTAATTGGATAAGGATTAATACTGTATTGCTTAAAATCGCTTTGTAAATAAGCTATTAAATTAAAATCAAAGTAAAGGATAAAAAAATGGTTATTGTGGGTTATCCCTAAGAGATAGACATATGCCATCGCGGACTTTTTTGTAGGCTTTTTTAAGATGAATAATAAAACTGTAGTAGGTACATAATTTTGATCTATCTCGTAGTGTTCAGCCAGTATTTTCAATATAAGCGCAAAATATGTGATTTTTTAGGACTTTAGAAACCTCTAAAATTATCTGTGTACCTCTACTATGTTATGCATGTTATATACCTAAAAACCTTCCCGTTAAATCACTTTATCTGTTAAAAAAAACGGCGTCAAAATCCGTTGCGTAGTTTTAAAGATTTAAGCATACATAGGGACAGACAAAAAAGGGATTTTGTTTTATACTATGTAATATAATGATATTTCATGAAAAATAAATCTATCGTGAATTACTTTACATACTTATTTATTACAAATAACATACAATTAAATTGGCAACAGTTTATTTAATGTTGGAATTTCCTTCCGAACTGTATATAACTCGTTTACTTTATTCCTAATCAACTATAAATCGAAACTGTCTTATGTTGATTTTCTTTTTTCCTCCTCTCCTTCTTTTACCAGGCATGGAAAACAAACCATCATTCAATGTGCCATCAGCTACGATTCACCGTATAGTAATACTGGAAATACCTTTAAAGAAGTCACAATAATTACCTAAGAAAATATAAAAAAACTGAAAGTATCAAAACAACTCACTCTAACTTACCGGTCAACTCTACCACGAGCTTTAAATTATAAGATTGAGTTCGATTTACACCTTCTTCTTTCTGTATTTTACTATAGACATAGAAAACAATATTTCTCGCTTGAGATCAAATTGCCTTTTTGGATATTTTCACAAAAACAACAAATTCCAAGAACATAATCACAAAATTTTAGCAGCGGTTGACAGATCACGTACTTTGATTTGACGGGTCATACTTGACATTGCCATATGAAAATCACATTTTTTATTTTTTTAAAAATGCCATCAGATTCTGGTAGACCTATATACAGTATAAAGAGGTTCACGAATATTTTGAACTGCAGCACAGAATACATAATAGTAACTGCAGTTCTTAATTCTTATGGAATATCCAGAGGTGGTTTGTCAGTTTTGTTGGAATGACAAATAACTTTACTTACTACATAGTACATAGTATAAAACAAATCGCTTTATCTGTCTGTCCCTATGTAGGTATAGTATATTGTATGCTTAATCTTGTATGCTTAGATCTTTAAATCTACGCAACGGATTTTGATGCGAGTTTTTAAAATAATAGTCTTTAAGTCATCATCATCATCATCATAATCAGCCTATCGCCGTCCACTGCTGAACGTAGGCCTCCCCCAATGAGCGCCAACCATCCCGATCTTGGGCAGCCCTCATCCATCCGCTGCCAGCCACCTTCTTTAAATCGTCGGTCCATCGTGCCGCAGGACGTCCTACACTACGTTTGCCTAAGCGTGGTCTCCACTCTAATACTTGTCTGCTCCATCGATTGTCTGTCCGTCTGCAGACATGGCCGGCCCACTTCCACTTCAGCGTGCTAATTCGTTGAGCAATGTCGGTGACTTTAGTTCTCTGGCGAATAACGTCGTTACGTATTTTATCCACCAGAGATACCCTTAACATTGCTCTTTCCATCGCACGCTGAGCAACTTTAAACTTATGAACCAAGCCTACGGTGAGTGTCCACGTTTCGGCTCCGTATGTCATTACCGGTAGAACGCATTGATCAAAGACCCTAGTCTTAAGGGATTGTGGGATCGACGATTCAAAGATGTCCCGGAGCTTCCCGAATGCAGCCCAGCCCAAGCGTATTCTTCTACTCACCTCCTTCTCAAAGTTGTGCCGCCCGAGTTGAATGTTTTGGCCAAGATATACGTATTCTTGCACAACTTCGAGACTAGCGCCATTTACGATGACAGGTCTCGGGAGAACGTGTTCATTATACATAATTTTAGTTTTGTTCAGGTTCATACCAAGACCCACCCGTCTTGAAGAATCGCTTAGGCTGTTCAGCATCTCTTCCAGGTCCTGCAGAGAGTCTGACATAATGACTATGTCATCTGCGAATCTCAGGTGTGAGATGTACTGGCCGTTTATGTTCAGTCCCCGTCCGTTCCAATCGAGCGTCTTGAAAACGTCCTCCAACGCGTTATTAAACAGTTTTGGAGAGATAACATCTCCCTGTCTTACTCCTCGACGCAGTTGGATTGGTTTTGTACTCTGTTCTTGTACTTGGACGGTCATTGTTGCGGCCTTGTACAGATATCTCAACACCTCGACATATCGGCAGTCGACGAGACATCTCTGCATAGATTCCAGCACAGCCCAGGTCTCGACGGTATCGAAGGCTTTTTCATAGTCCACATACGCTAGGCAGAGAGGCTGATTATACTCCTCGGTCTTCTGTATAATTTGCCTTAGTGTGTGTATGTGGTCCACAGTGCTGTAGCCTTTGCGAAACCCGGCCTGTTCCGGTGACTGAAAGTCGTCAAACTTCTGGGCAAGACGATTCGATATAACTCTCGAGAACAGCTTATACACGTGGCTCAGGAGTGAAATGGGGCGGTAGTTTTCTAGTCGCGTGTTATCGCCTTTTTTGAAAAACAAAACCGCTATGCTCCTGCTCCATGCTTCCGGGGTAGTGCCAGTGTGGATGACGGAATTGAAGAGCTTGACAAGCTCAGTCAAGACGGGTGTTCCTCCTGCCCTGAGCAGCTCTGTGGTTATTCCGTCATCTCCCGGTGCTTTGTTATTATTAAGCTGACTGAGAGCTATTCTAATCTCACCCATGTCGACATCAGGAAGCTCATCTGTAAGGTGGCGCGTGAGTCTGGCCCGTGGGTCATCTGCATGATGGGTTTGGGGTGGGCTTGTTTTTTGGGTGTATAATTCCCCATAGAACCTTTCGACTTCAGCGAGTATCTCCGGCTTCGAGGTGACGGTAGTGCCTTGTGGAGTATTGAGTTTCGTCAAGTGACAACGGGAGTTATTGGGCTTAGCGAATACCTTCGAGCCCTTATTTCGCACTATGGCTTGCTCGATGGCTTGGGTATTCGCCCGGCGGGTGTCGCGTCTAATTTGCTTTTTAATCTCCCGATTGAGAACTTGACGCTCAAATTGTGTGGCATTTATTTGTTCTCGTCTCTTCCTCATCAACTCCAGAGTTTCGCTGGAGAGCATAGACTTGCGTCCATAGCTCTTTGGACGAAAATACTTACAACCCACCTCGCAGATGACACGAACCAGACTGTTGGCGGTGTGGTCTATGTCCTTCGTGGTTTCCAACATGGCGAATCGATTTTGGAGTTCTAGCTGAAAGCTTTCGCAGCCTGCTTCGACCTGGGGCCGTGTAGGCCTGAGAGTTGACCCTACTAAATGCGCTCGCCCTACACTGACATTTATACTCAGGCTGCCTCTTACCAATCGGTGATCACTTCCGGTATTAAACCTGTTAATCACGGAGACATCTCTGAATATATGGCGCTTGTCAGAAATAATAAAGTCAATCTCATTCCTCGTCACGTTATCGGGGCTTCGCCAGGTCCACTTTCTATGGGGCTTTTTCTGAAAGAAGGTATTCATCAGAAAAAGTCCTTTGGATTCGAGAAAGTTTACTAGCATTTGCCCCCTGTGATTTCTGTGCCCATAGCCAAAGGGACCTACTTTCGACTCGCCACTCTCTTGTACTCCCACTTTAGCGTTGAAATCGCCCATGACAACAGTGTAGAATGTATCAGTACCAGACATGGCTTTCACTATGTCTTCGTACATGGCCTCGACCTCGTCGTCAGGATGTGCGGATGTTGGGGCATACACTTGGATTACCTTTAGGTAGTATTTTTTGTAATCTTCAATACAAGGTATGCCACTCTTGCCGACACACTGCCTATTTCTACGATGTTGCCTTTAAGCGATTTGTGGACTATAAAACCGACGCCACCTTGGGATGGTTGGTGTCCTTCTCGGAAGTAGAGCAAGTGACCGGAATCGAGAGTTATCGTCTCTTCACCCTGTCTTCGGACCTCCGATAACCCCACAATGTGCCAGTTAATACGACTTAACTCTACTTCCAGCTCAGCAACGTGCTCGTTCAGCCGTAGAGAGCGTCCGTTATACGTAGCCAAGTCTAATTTTCGGAGGTGGTACCCTGCCGTCGCCCGGAGATTCTTAGCACCCCCCGCCGCGCCGTTACCGTGGCCGGTACCGTGGCCAGGAATAGCGCAGCAACCGGGAACTGGGGGCCGTAAATCTGGGTTGTGCTGCATAGGGGGGATTTGCCGTAGTCACCACGCTTGGCGAACGGGTTGGTGACCGCAGACTGGAATGCTTTTCACTAATAGCGCTGCTGCCCACTATCAGTTGTGGCATTTAGAGCATTCCAGAATATAGACATGGTTATACCGCCATGAAACGGTTATCTTTAAGTATTTAGTCTTTAAGTATTTAGTCTTTAAGTATTTAGTCTTTAAGATTATGGTAAAACTTATATTCAAGTGCAATAAATATAATATTATGTAAGTATATTATCAAGTGGTCGCGCATGTCGTGTCGAGTTGATAGGGTCCCATTTTTAACAATTTGCATTGGGCAAACCTAAAAATATTTTCAATATTGTATCAGAAGTATATTGCTGTAAGTAGGTAGAGAGTTATTCGCCGAAGTAGTTTTTTTCTCCAAGAACACTATTCCACGCGGGTGAAGCCGCGGGCAAAAGCTAGTTTTCTATATTATACACCGAACATTCTTCACACAGTCTTATTATAATTCATGTTCAATAATACTAAAGACATAATTAAAAATTAACCAGTATCAAGATCGTTTAATCCAATTTCCCCAGTATTGCACACTACAAAATTTTATTTCCCTATTTGCCATGAGATTCTGGTACACCTATAACTCTCTCGCGCGATTATCAGTAATAAGCAAATATATCTCGTGCCAATAGTTTTTGAGACTCTGCGCGCTGATTGGTCTGCCACAGATTGTTCGACAAAGGTGTAAAAGTGAGACAGCTTTGTCCAGCTTTGTCACGTTAACGCACAATTTTATTTTAAGGGGAGAGAGAGAGAGAGAAAAGGAGAGAGTACTTGTTATACTATATTTCCATTTAGATTATTTGTTGAGTGAGTCATCAGTGCAAATGTAAAAACTAACTAATGATGCCTAAGCCGTGTAACAATCACCAATTCAATGAAGATTCGTCAATGGTCAATTTTGACATTTGCACTAATGTCTCACTGTATTCTTAACGGGAATATGGTATACTAGAACTAAAATTCAATAGACTGCGTATGCTCAGGGGGCAGTTCTTGTAAATATTATCGGTTGAATTCTGTTTGGATTTCTAGGCTGTCCCGCTTGCGCGCGCACGTATTGCCTCTTACGCAAATATTTCAAAACTAAAGATAGGCTGTGAATTATGCTACGTCATTACATTTGACAGAACAAATCTTCATACAATAAAAAGTTACGCCATCTTGATTTTCACCATACATCAAATGTCAGCCATCTTTATTTCACCATATTTCACATATGAAAATGGCCCCAAAAACTCCAAAAGTGGGGCAATTTAAGTGGAGACCGTTTTTGCCTCAACATGCCTCGTCTCCATAATATATACGGTTATACTCTTACGGAAATTAGTCAGCGCGTGGACCATGATATCGAAAATTGATAAGGGATGTCATTCCTCGGCACTCGTCTTCGATAATCCTGATTATGATGATGAATGTCTTAAGAAATAAGCAAAAAATACAAACTATATAGCATTGTATCGCCTTTTTATTGTGCCATACTTTTTAGGGCAGACCTTCATAAATTTTTACGTGGCCGGAATCTGGTATCAAATATGGTATCTGTATCGAGCTATTTCTGGTCAAGACAAATAAAAAACAACTTAAATAGCTATTTGAGGTTATTTGCTTTTATAGGTGCAGAATCAGTCTAAAACGTATTTTATAATACGTATGTAAATACTTGATGGACTTCACTAATATAGTTTAGGGAAATATAATTACAACATGTAAAAGTAGATTAAGCTTTCTATACACGACATATTTTTTGTTGACGTCACTGATAATACATCCGTGACTTTTGCATTGTATTGCAGACCGCATATTGAATGACTTATATGTTTGTTGCAATAGTATGAAATTTTGCCCAGATATAGCATAGACAGATAAAGACAGACGTAGACTACGGGAAGGTCATAGAATACTTTTAAAATGCGGGATTCGCGGGATTTATTTTATCGCGCACTAAGGCACAAGTCACTAGATGTCTAGTACCAAATTATTTTTGCATCACTAAGTTTTATACAAATGGCTAGTCCCAATTAACTGTCCGTTAATATATTGTGGGTTGACAATATTATATTAGGAAGGAACCATAGAACAGTCCGGTCAGAGATACTTTTAGTTTCATGTGGGCATAAAGGTCCTGGCATAAGTAAAATAACTATAATCGGACTGTGGTTTTAAACGATTAGTCCATTATGTTACATTTCGAAGTCACTTCAATGTCATTAGCCTACGTCATTATGGTCCTTACGACCTTTTGTAATCGTTTAGCGCGGCACAGAACGACGTTTGTCGACTAATGACCATATTTGGTAACAATGAGCTCACAATCTGATTCCCACTGAAATGACGTTGTAATTGCCGTGTCAGAATGAAATATGAAATATTAGTATACCTGCTGGTACTGACTTTGTTTTTACCTCTTAAGAAATGAGACGGGCAAACGAGCAGTCAAATCGCCTGACAGCAAGAGAAAGCCGAGTGTCCTCACTCACTCGGTGAAACATAACATTAGGTAAAATAACGCATTTCACCCCGATATTCTATGGTGCCGTGGTATTTATCCGGTCGAGCCCACCCGTACGCGTCAAAGCATGACTGTCCCACATTATTTAAACTATTTTAATTTATCCCAAAATTAACAAGACGAATAATTTACCTCTTAATTAATTTGCATTAATGCAGTTTAAGTGAGAACTAGAGCCGGTCGCATTTAAATTGCAGAGCGTTTATTCTAGAACTTAAGAATTCTTGACATGACACGTCCACTGAACTACACTAGCGCCCTCTTAAACTGCTCTAAATAAAACCGGCGCCTCTGTGAGAGTTTTAACGCACGAAATGTAGGACACTCTATTTTGCAGGATTCCTTTATAAATTGCTTTTGCATTCGTCTTGAGGACGTGCATTAAATCAAGATGGCGGAGATGAGATTTTATCTACTATAATATATATCCTGCGACTTCGAAAGAAATCCGTATAATTTTTAATACATTTTTGAGGAATTTTTAAAATCTGATTAATCTCAATGTTTGCGTTGGATAGTCGATCGTAGTACAGCAGCGTTTAATGAAGCAGGAATAGACATAGGAGCTATAAGAAATAAATCAATTACTGGAAGTCGTGCCTCCATTTGCTTAATTAGTTGATAGAAACAAATCTCTGAATAAAAATGAAAGACAAATTGAAAACAAAAGAAACAATGCCAATAGAGGTGGAAATTCTTTGACTGTTCCGCACCTGTAGGATAAAAATAGTCCCAAGCACGCCACAGTAATATTGACATAAAACTCGGCGCAAACGAGCTACATGCATTTTTTTCTCGAATGGGTCTACGCTAATGACATTTAAGTAGCTTTAGCTTAGTCGGATTAGTGACTGCCTTTTGGCTAGTCTTTGTGGTAGGAGTGCGAAGAGGGGGTTTGACCCCCTCCTACACCAACCCCTAGGGGTGGTGTACATACCGGTATTTTGGGGATAGTTACGAGTAAACTATTTTTATGACTGGGAGGGCAGTCCTCCCTGGTGAGGGATTCCCTTCCTCACTCTTTGGAGCTACATGCTGCAGTGCCGAATCGCACTCCAAATCAAACATTTGTCACAACTTCAGAAGCGGCAACAACTACTAATCGTCAGTGGCTTCTGGCTACTTCATTTTTGACGTGATAACGTCTTATAAATCGATGAACGCCGGCTATACGCACGAAAAATTGTCACGTTCCACCTGAGCCGAGCGTACAAGCGAGAGCGCAGAACAGCGATAGAGAGGCACGATCGGCCGAAGCGTTCGGCTTGTGATGACGTTATCACGGAAAATTATCGTCCGTAAACCGACTTAACAGGCAACCATTCTTTTTAACAACCATTCAACAGTATACTCGACGCACACGTGTAACCGGTTCAGAAATTCGCTAATAAGCTATTATTTTTAATGACCCTCTTATGGGCCCTCTTGTTTCCCTAAACATTGCTTACGACAATTTTTTGTTCCCTAATATTATATTTATTTTCTCCACCCCAGTGCGGCGTGGAGAGTATTACAATTATAACGAAGATTGACATCTCGGATGGCCTAGATAGGTTGCGAATTCCAATCCCTGTGCAGCTACACTATACAAATATTTAAAAAGTGTCGCTAGTCGCCGATCGGAAGTTGCGCGTATGCACCAAGCCTAAGTAGTGTTAAAAGAAAAAAATAATTGAGATATGAATCAACGAGAAAAACCACAGTAAAAGGCTATTCAAGTTCTCTCTTTTTTATTAATTCCTGGAAACTCTTTTAGAAGGCTTACTGCAGTTTGTATATCTTATTCTCAAAATTGTATACTTTTATTTCTTTTCTAAATATTTAAAGCGTAGTGAAAGTTTCAAAACTTAAATGGAAGTTAAGAATCTCTTAGCCTTTTAAGTTTTTTTCGCGTCGAAAGTAATAATTTTCTCGCTTGCTTGTAATAATGAATATGGTTGTAAATTTATATTTATGGTATGATTCTTAATTGTTAAGTAGCGTCAAGTTTTTAAATTATTCACAGTATTTAGTAATATTATTCATTTTAAGGTATATTCGATACATTATTTAGGATGTTTTCTTTGTATATTTCTTTTTCTATTTCTTTGTATGTATATGATGAATGGATCTTAAAGTCTCATAGGCTCTCAATACCAGTAGGTCAGTCGTGTGACGCATAAAAGTTTGTTACTTATTTTCAATGGAACCCCGAAAAATATATATGAAAACATAAAATAAACAACAAAAAATGAACTTTGAAATATTATTTTAGTATCAAAAGTGCTTTACTTCACAATCACCGATCGCAATCAGTGTTACGTAATGAAATAAATTGATATTTTGTGTACATTTAATATTCTGAATATTGAGTTAATTGGTATATATCTAATACAGCAACGATATTATATTATGAAAAACGGTATAAGGGATATTATTGCTGTTTTTCCGTATAGCAGTTTGTACATTGGTGCGCGCGAATTTCGTGCGGAATAGCGGAATACGCATCAGATTCCGCGTAGTTTCGTGGATTTTGTTTGTTTTTGATGCTTAACTCTGGAATGCAGTTAATGAATTTAAATATTATTAATATTATTACGTACCTTATCTGAGAAGGGTTAATTTAAGCAATTATTCGAAGCTTTGCATTAAAACTATATTTAGTATTCAAATCACGCTTTTTATCTTTGCGTACGCTTTTAGTCATATTAATCTATAATATTAGTAGAATAACCTTTTTAAGACCGGCAAACAAACTTAATAATCCAACTAATATTCATTATATAAATGTAAAAGCTTATAAGTATGGATGGACAGATGGATGATGTCTGTTACTCTTTCACGCAAAAACTACTAAACGGATTTCGATGAAATTTATTCAATGGTTTTTTTTTTTTTTTATGAAATAAGGGGGCAAACGAGCAAACGGGTCACCTGATGGAAAGCAACTTCCGTCGCCCATGGACACTCGCAGTATCAGAAGAGCTGCAAGTGCGTTGCCGGCCTTTTAAGAGGGAATAGGGTAATAGGGGAGGGTAGGGAAGGGAATAGGGTAGGGATTGGGCCTCCGGTAAACTCACTCACTCGGCGAAACACAGCGCAAACGCTGTTTCACGCCGGTTTTCTGTGAGCCCGTGGTATTTCTCCGGTCGAGCCGGCCCATTCGTGCCGAAGCATGGCTCTACCACGTGCGTATGGTAGTAGCTTAGACTCTGGATTAAAAGTAAACCAGTTTTCATGCTGAAAAAGTACACTGTTCCCGAGGGATAAACGAGTAATATTGACGCGAGCGGAGCCGCGAACAACAGCCAGTAATATAATAGATCGCTTTATGTTAAGCGTTTTTATATCCGTCAATAGACGCACATAGCTCCATTGGAGTTATAAGTAGAGATTTTTAAGCCTCCATTGACAAAATTCACATCACCCGTGAAACCTAATAAATTTCTAGCCGGTTCCCTGTGAGGCCATTTATTTAATACAGTACAATATTAATCATAATATCATTACATTTATCACTTTCCGGTCTGATTAGTAAATGAAGAAGTAGGCAATTACCCGTTACTGCTGGTGGAGGATTAAAGGGCCCGTCCTATTAGCCAAACGACCCTAAGCCCTATTAACGTGAGGGACAACGGATAAAAACTTATTCCTTGCAAAAACTGAAAGTAAAAATGTTATTGGAAATCTATAAAGCTTTGTATAACCATAATTTTATTTTATATAGCTTTTGCGCGCGGCTCCGCCCGCGTAAATACATTATTCCGCGGGAACACAACTTTTTCGGGATAATCCTTTTCCCGGACACAAAGTATGTCTATAGCAACATAAAAATCGGTTCAGCGGTTAAAGCGTGATGGGGTATCAGATAGACAGACACACTTTCGCATTTATAATAATAAGTATAGAAGTATAGATAGTATAGAAGTATAAATAAATCTATAATAATAGTATAGAAGTATAGACTATATTATCACTTTATTTTTATGACTATGTTTATATTATACTGCTGTCTCGACACATGTTGTTCTTTCTTAACTATGAATTGGAATGAATTAATAACTTACGCTTACAATCTATTACAACATCTACTCCTAAATCCTATAGCTACACTTACATCCACCAACCTACTACAGCCGACCAATTAAAAAAAAAAATCAAACAAGTAAACGAAAGTACCTACCTACCTATAAATATTAGAAAGCCAAGCGACAAATTAAACCTGTGAAAAGTTAGTAGGTATAGGAAAATTCAATCGTTGTTTTAGTTTATTCAAATTCCATCGATTACGCCGCTGTCAAATGTACCTGCTAGGTCCACTGGTTTTATTGGGTCGTTATAGTTAACTAACCAGAATTTTCACTTGTTTCAGAATGCACACGCTAAAGATTCCAACACCGTTCGAAGCAAGGTAGCGACCTACACACCTTATAATGACAATAAATTTATGTGGAACGGGATGTGAAACACTAGCCCAAATGTGACCACCGTTCTCAGTGCCAAAACAATGTTTTGCTGTAAAGAACTAAAACTACTCTATGCAACTATTGTTCTACTGTTGGAGGCTGAGTTACTAGTGAACACGGGTGCTATGGAGTCGAAACGGTCTTCCATGATGGTCGCGCAGAACGCTGATGATTTGAAATCATTGGAGCTCTGCACGACTAGAAATCAGCAGAGGTTAGGTAGCGTTTTTGGGAACTTCACGAGACACCATAAAAAAGGTAATTTTTCACTTGTTTCAAACCTATATTTATAATAAATATAAATTTCAAAATCGTTTTAATTCAGGTTGTATTAAGATTTTTAAAATACCACATGCGTTTTAAACATTAATTTATTTAATAGAATCTAACTTTATTGGATTTGTAACTTTATTTACCGGATGTTCCCATTACTCGGAGCGTACATTTGTGCTGGTAACGCAAATACACGTATTTCTTAGAAGGTTGTTGGAGAGTACTTTCTGATTTGTTAAATCAGAAAGTACTCTGCAACGAGGGAAACTGAAAGCAAATATATAAGAAATGAAGTGAAAATATTCATTTTAGCATTTCATTTTTACAATGGAAATCAATCATTTCTAACATCTAGAGCGGACTTCCCGTTCCTACATCCATTAGTGTGTCGTTATATATTTTTATTTCAAAAAAATATTATGATGAATATTTTTTCAATACAATTAGTGTAGGCGTGCACGAATTTTATTGTCATTGTATTTTATTCAACAAACAACTTAAACTTGTTTGAAATGAAGACAGAGTGCTTTGTTTAATATTTGCGTTAAAAACTACTTCAATTTCAGGTCACAGGAGAAGAACAACCACAACTACTACATCTTCCACTCAGACGACTCTTATTTACACCACCATAGATGGTGAAGATTCTACGGAGCCTTTCTTCACTAGTGCCTCAACACACACACCTTATCCCAAACTACCAAAACCTCTCCGACTATCCTCATTACTAGAAATTAATAATAACGAAGACATAATAAATATAGACAACATAATAGACGAAGAAATAGCAAATCAAGAAAAATACAATAGCAACCACCACGATCGAAATAAGGAAATCTTTCTAGATATAGATGAAACGTCGCTGTCTAAATCTATAAATAAAGTTAAGAAAATGTACAGAGACTCTGCAGGGTCGGGAGTTAATAAGTTAGGTGGGAAAGGTGGAAAAGTTGGTATATTTTTAACTGATAACTGCACTACGGTTATAGCTCAAATAGGAACAACAGCTGTACTTCATTGCGAAGTCAGTGATATAACAGAAAATACGGTAAGCATTATTGAAGTTGTATTACGTAGCTTATAGGATAGATAAGTATTTATTTAAAAGTTTTACAAGAATAATTATTATGTCTGATGTAGATAATATATCTCTAAAGAACAGTGTTAACATCAATCTTTAATACATAATATTGTTTTTACAATAAGGTAACAAGACATGAATAATATTTTAATTATTACATAGAAAGGTAAAAACTAATAAGGCTTACGACAGCTAAAAATAACGATTCGTTAGCCGAGAACAACGAAAAAATATAATTGTTATTTAACCAGATTTATTTTTCAACCTTTTTTAAGTCCTCTATTTGTTATTCACTGAGTAAACCCCAATTTTGCCAAGCTTTGAAGCAAATAGCTTTATTTATTCAATTACAAAGTATTTCTATATTTCACATAGCCCAGTTCTGGATTCGTTCGGGTTGTTATTTTTACTATCTTTAATATTTACTGACTATCATACGTTATCTTTATGAACGTAACCATATACGGACTAGTTTTAGAAGTAAAATAAAATGGATCTATCAATAGTTTACTAGGGGATAAAAATTTTGATGTCACTGTATTTATGTCCACTAATTTAATAAAGACTATAAAATCTCAGGGTAGAAAGGCATAAATGCTTTACTGAGAATTAGGAGACTTCATAAATTATTTCTATAAAATATTTGCATGCTTCCTGAATAAGTTCTATAAAACATTAATTATCCTATCATCTAATTGGCATAACCGCATGATGCTAGCGATTGGATCAGTCAAAAGTTAAAACGAATCATTTATAGGCGTGGATTTCCATGACAGTTTATAATGTTTATGTCAAGTTCAAACTGATTCAATCGGCAGCATCATGTCAATTGCATGATAGACAGTATAGTGTACGTCAACTGTTATTAAGCAAGTCATGGAAACTATAATTTTAACATATTAGGTTGGGGAAAAAGTTTCTTCGCATTTTATATAAAAATTCAAAAGGTTTTTTTATAAAGTTTATTTACAAGTGACTAAAGTATATAGGTGCCATTTTGTTCGATAACTTTTTGCCATCTTGTTAGTAGGTACATGATCTCATTGCTATAAAATTTTTGGGGCTTCTGATGAAAAAACTGCGACAAGTGGTTTTGGCAGTCCTCTTGTGATGTCAACCTGACACTGCCTAAGGAATTCTGCAGCGACCGAAACAGATGGAAATGTGAAGGTGCAAGGTCAGGACTATACGGCGGATGCATTAACACCTCCCAGCCAAACTCCCGTATTTTTTTCTGAGTGGCTAGTGGTGTGTGAGGTCTAGCGTTATCATGGTGAAAAACCACACCCCTTCTGTTGATTAATTCCGGCCGCTTTCTCTCAACTTCTTGCTTTAATCTCATCAGTTGTTCGCAGTACAGTTCAGAATTGATGGTCCTGCCTGGCGGTAACAGCTCATAATGAATAATGCCCTTCCAATCCCACCACACACACAGCATCACCTTGTTGCGAGTTAACCCGGGTTTCGCCACAGTCTGTGAAGCCTGACCGGCCTTTGACCACGATCTTTTTCGCACGTTCTTATCGTACGTGATCCACTTTTCATCACCAGTTATCAGCTTCTTCAAAAATGGTTCGGTTTCATTACGTCGTAATAAAGAATCACAAATGAGTACACGGTTCATTAGGTTTCTTTCAGTGAGCTCATGAGGCACCCAAATATCGAGCTTTTTTGTGTACCCAGGTTTTTTCAAATGCGCTAAAACCGTTTTGTGGTCAATCCCCAGTTCTTCAGCTACATCGTAACTACTAATATGCCGATCTTGCTCCACTTTTTCAAAAATGGCAACAGTTTTGTCCGTAACAGGGCGACCAGAGCGACGTGCATCTTTGATATCAAAATTTCCGGATTGAAAACGCTTAAACCAAATTTGCGCTACTCTCACAGATACTGCATTAGGTCCATAAACATCACAAATTTTTTTCGCGGCTTGTGTTGCATTTTTACCTTTTTTGTAATAAAATTTTAAAATGTATCGAAATTCTTTATAAGAATCACTCATTTTAACAATAAGAAAAACAAATGAAAATCTCAAATTTACCTAATTTGAATTTGGAATTGTCTTCTGTAAAATTAAAACTTTTTAATGACACCAAAATCAGCCAGATACAATTGGTATAGCCCAAGATATTTTATGACAAGTTCATACATACTATAATGCGAAAAGACTTTTTCCCCAACCTATTATTTTGACTACTCAAACAGAATGTGAACTAATTACCCCACTGTCAAGAAGTATTTTTTGAAAATAGAATTTAATTTCTACTGGATACATAAAATTATATCAGGCATGATATTATACATATTCACATCGCCATTAAAACTAGGATTCAGACATAATTCTATCCCTACACTTTACGATTTTGTAATTGGAGATAATAACGTTACGTGAGCGTCTATTGTCTATCTAGTATATCGTGTACTAGAGGGACATTTTATAGACGTCATAAAACTTTAAAGCGTTTCGAATTGAACGAAATCGATGATTGTTTTGTAGGTCACGTGGATCCGGAGGAAAGATTACTCGCTACTGTCCGTGGGACTCGTTACTTACAGTGCGGACAGCAGGTTTTTTTCAGCCCACGGACGACATGTGAAGGTAACTTTTATTTTATTTTTATCGTTGGCTTTTATTAGTATTTATACTCTTGTGTATGTTTATTGATACATTGAGTTTGTAAAATAAAAAGGAATACTAAAATACTTGCCTCATTCGACTGAAAAATGGCTTGTTTATTGCTGAAAACTGCATCAAAATCCGTTGCTTAGTTTAAAAAATCTAAGCGAACAGGCAACTGAGCGACCTAATTTTATGCTGTATAAAGATTTTCAGTGATATTCTGGTAAAGTAGGTTTACAATTAGTAAAATATGCTAAAGCAAAGAAAAATAAGACTAGTTAGACGCAGTATAAAATTAAGTCACTCAGTTCCCTGTACGCTTAGATATTTTATTCTAAGTAAATGATTTTAATGCAGTTATCAGCAATGGATAGAATGATTCAACAGGAAGCTTTATAATTTGTTTAATACATCGCACCCATGAGAAGCTGGAGTGGGTTGCTTATATAAAACAATTTAAAAAATCTAATTTCTGTCAAAATCCCATTCCTGTGGTGGATATCGCCATACTTAATAATAATCAGCGTGGCGAGAGCTATTACCTGAGATAGGCTTGAAGTTGAAATCAGTACCACAAGCAGGAACGCGGAATGAAATTTGGAAAAAAATGCAATGGCTGAAAGGATATAAAATAGTTACAAATCACGTAGATTCTCTTAAAGCTAACCTACTGCTACATAAATTAAGTCCAGACTTTGTCATGCCAGCTGAGTTCATTTATGTGTCTAAAAACTCTACACTTAACAAAAAAATTACAATACAAGAATTAGAAAGATCAATTCGGCCTAAAGATACCTCACCGGGTTACGATAATATTTCATATTCAATGATAAGTCATCTTCCAGATAATGGTAAACAGTTACTACTTCTATTTTATAATAGTTTCCTTTTGCGAAGTTTTGTACCTAGACAATGGCGGGATGTAACCATTGTGCCAATACCTAAACCGGGACGAGACCTCAATGACCCATCGTCACTTAGGCCCATCTCAATGATATCCTGTATCTGTAAGGTTTTTCATTCTATTCTAATGTATAGGTTAGAATGGTTTATTGAAAAACATAATTTACTATCCGAGAATACTACAGGATTTAGAAAATGTCACTCAACACTGGATAATTTAAGTAATTTAGTAATGAATATAGAGAGCGGTTTTTTAAAAAAAGAAACAACTATAGCTTGTTTTATTGACATAAATGACGCATACAACAACATAGATATACCGAATTTATTACAGATTATGGATCAGTTAGGGGTAGGAGATGTAATGTGCCAATATTTCTGGAATTACCTAAAAGAAAGATATCTTAAAATTAATGTTAATGGTCAAATTTTATGTCGTAGCACAGGGCGGGGATTGCCACAGGGGGATCCAATATCACCACTTCTGTTCAATATCGCAACTATATTTATATGTAGGAAAATTACTAATGTTAATGTATCACAGTACGCGGATGATTTCGTTTTGTATATGACTGGTAGCGATATGATTACGATTTCGGAAGGTTTACAAGCAGCGTTAAATAAATTATCACGGTTATTACAAAAGTTAGGTTTGGAAATTTCTTCGACAAAAAGTAAAGTTTGCATTTTTAAAAGAGGATATAAGCGTGACAACATAATTCTTACAGTTAACGATACAACATTACCAGTAGTGGATAATTTCAAATACTTGGGTCTATGGCTCGATCGATCATTGAGGTGGTCTAAACACTTAAATGAGCTAAAGGATAAAATTTTAAAGTTTATAAATATTTTTAAAATTCTGGTTGGTTCAAATTGGGGAGTGCACCCTGTCCATATTAGACGTTTATACATGTCATTGATGCGAAGTCGTTTGGATTACGCCAGCTTTTTATACGACAATGCGAGTAATACGCATCTAAGTAAATTAGATAAAATTCAAAATCAAATGTTGAGACTTATTGGTGGGTTTGTAAAATGTGCTGCAATACATGTTATGGAAAATGAGTTACATCTTCAACCTCTATTTATTCGTAGACATTACTTGGCAGGTAAATATTGGCTGAAAGCTAAATCCTTTGAAAACAATAAAATAATACCTTTATTGAATGAAATACACCATATTAGCAACAATATTAGGAATTCGAACAGGAGAAGTAGGAAAAAACCTTTATTAGTTACGATTGATGAATCTTATAACACGATTGCAGTGCATACAAGTTCTCAATTAGAAATGTACACATTAAATACTTGGGTCAGTTATATTGATGTTTCTAATTTCATTAAACCTAGTTTAGATGTAGTTAAAAAGTCAAAAAAGTTTTATAATAGTAATTTGTTAAATCGGCTATGTATTAAATATATAAAAGATAAATATTTAAATTTTTATAAAATATACACTGACGGGTCAAAAGACCGCCATAGGGTCGGAGCTGCGTTTCTCGATTCTAATAAAAATGTTTCTGAAAAGTTGAATATTACATCAAATATAAATATTATGACTGCTGAACTTATAGCAATATCAGAAGCCCTTACTTACATTATTTCTTTAAAACATACCGGACATTATGTAATTTTTACAGACTCGAGAAGCGCCCTCCAACACCTCGCTAGATGTTCCTCAACGATACGAGGAACACCCATAGCATATACGATATTAAATAATATATGTAACTTAGCTAATGTAGATAAAAATGTTACATTGCAATGGACTCCAGCTCATATTGGCTTGATAGAGAACGAGAAGGTAGATCATTTAGCAAAAGAGGCTTTGGTTGACGGGGTAGAATATAATTGTATTCCTTTCTACACAGACCTGATACCTTTCATGAGGATGAAGTGTACTGAAATGTGGTCAGAATATTTTGATAAGAGGTCTCTCACAAAAGGTATTTGGTATAAAACCATCCAACCCAACATTTCAGCTGTACCGTGGATCGATCAGGCCAATATGAGCAGGTCAGAGATTGTAATGGCTCTTCGGCTTCGTTCGGGGCATATTCCGTTGAACAGTTTTGCCTTCCTTATGGGCAAAGTGGAGTCACCAAACTGCTCGATATGTGACAAAGTAGAAGACGTGCATCACGTTCTAGCGGAGTGTGCCCGGAATGAAGCAGAAAGGAGGCAATTTATATCCTTCAATAATTGTTTAAATAATTATAACGTTGGCATTTTCAATAGCATTCTGTCTTCTCCCTCATCGGATAAGGCCAGAATGCTATATAAAATGGTTAAAAATTATATCGAGAATAGGCATACTACGTAGTACTTAGTGTGATAGAATTTAGTTTTTAAGGTGATTTTTGTAAAATGATTATTGTAACAAGGGTGACTTAATCACTAAGTGATCAAACCCTTTTAAAAATAAAGATAAAAAAAAAAAGCAGGAACGCGGTTTTGCGGTTTCGTTACGTGTACGTAAACGAGAAATATGAGGAATATTGTATGAAAATTTTAGTTACTTGCATGTTCCTTTCCGGCTAAGTAGTTTCACGTGCAAGCGTAACAACCAAAAAAACTCACATTCACATTTGTAGTAGGTATTAAGTACCTAAGGATTAAATAGGTTCTTGTATTTTTCCAAAGTCCCATAGTAATTCATCCAACGTTCCAGTCATATTCTAATCACGTCCGACGTTTTGCAGGACTGGGCGCTGCACATCCGTTTCGCGACGTCGGCGGACGCGGGCTACTATGAGTGTCAAGTACCCACACATCCGCCCACCAGCATATTTTTTAAACTAGTCCTAGTTGGTAAGTGTCCTGGGCTTTTTGTCTGCAGAAATATGTTTTCTTACTGTCTTTTTATTGTATATGCAACGCTGTCTCTTTTATAGCTAAAGAAAAGCTTTCAAGCAAGGTTTTGGATTGAGGAATTGTATTTGCAACGCTGTTCTTTTTATTTCTAAAGTGAAGGTTTTTGAAATGTCTTGTTTGAAAGTATGTAATATTATAAACGTATGTACCTATCCCTATTTCCACAAATTAGAGGTTTCTTGTGGTTGAAATTATCACTATGCATTTACTGACAACACGAACGACGCATGGACACCCTCCCACTGCCGTACAACGCGCCGGCTTTGAATGTTAGATACCCGGCGCGTTGTATTGGCTGGACGTTATGAATAGAATTTAAATATTTTATATACGTAATAGCTTTTCCCGCAGCTCCGCCCGCGTAAATATAGTATCTGGTGTCCCAAAGGAACACTGTACTTTTTCGGGATAAAAAGTAGCCTATGTTTTAATACAGAGCCTGAACTACTACTTTACCAAATTTCATCGAAATCTGTTCAGTAGTTTTTACGTGAAAGAGTAATAAACATCCATCCATCCATCCTCACAACCTTTTACATGTATGTATAATATTCCGTAAATATCTATATTTGTTTTAAACCAACCTGTATACCTAAATAATATTTTTTTGCTTAGCGGCATACGCGGAGATAGTGGGTGAATCTGAGAAGATCATCCACGAAGGCTCCATGCTGAAACTGGTGTGCATCGTCAAGCGGTCTACGGAACCACCATCTTACGTCTTCTGGTACTTCGAGAACAGAATGATCAACTATGATCTGAGTGAGTAAAAGTCGTAATATTTTTATAGAATTATTGGACCGGCAAACGAGTAAATCGTTCGCCTGATTTATAGCGCTTATCAAACCTGCAATAATAGTGGAGTTACATACGGTATCCGCCTTCAGTCAGCGAAATACATAATATTGGGTGTGTTCCTCAGAAAATAGCGCTAACAAAAAAACGTAAGCAAAATGGCGACCGCTGGCGTTAAATAAGCAAAATGTCAGATTATCTTAGCAGTATTCGTGTCCTGGTCGATAATCTGTTTTTTTAGCGCTAACAAGCGCTTTTTCCACGGAACACAGCTGATAATTCACGCCACTTTTCTGTAAGGCAGTGACACCTGGAAAGTGCTTGTGACATTAAACGTGCAACTTTTCTGAATGATTTCTTTCTTAAAGTTGTTATCGGTTTGACCGCAAAGTTGTCTAGTCTTGTCTAGTCTAGACAAGTAGTAACCTACTGTATTTTGTTGTAACTTCATAGCGTTTCGTTTGCGGCCCTCTTTTTAATATTATATATCTATGTTTGTGACAGATTTTCTTTGACAGTGTCAAAGTGAAAATAACAGGAACTGATAATAAAAGTATTTATTTTTTCAGGTTATTTATATTTTATTTTCATACCCAATTCGTACAATATGCTTGCTACATTCAACATAAAAATATTGTGACTTATAATGCATAGTACCACCTTTTTACAAAAAAATGTTTTTATGCCATATAGGTAATATTCCATTTCAAAAAAGAATAAAAATAATATTTCGCAGTATTTTCCTCATGGATATTTGCTGCCGGTCCCGAATGGTTCTTGTGTAAATTCGTCTGGTTTGAATAGAAGTGTAAACTTGAATATGTTTATTGTTTAGAAATAAAAACGTTTGCGACAGTCGAAGAATATAAAAGAAAAAAAAATGTTTAATAATTTATTTTAAATACAATTTAATTATTCTAAAAGCGACTGTCCTAATCGAAGTCGGATTAATTGTGTTACAGTCATAATATTATATTATAATAATAACTGTTAATTAGAACAATGGAGACCTAAAAGAATAACCTATTGTAAGGCGTTCGGTGAACTCACTGGCCATCGTGGATGGGAAACTTTAGGTTTCCGTGATTCTCTTCATGTTCACAGACATCCATAATACTCTGATTTTTCTAAGTAAATGCTTTTAAAAAGTATGTAGCGTTTTTTTAATACTTTATAACCCTAACATGAGATCCGGGGCCTAGTGGGTAGACCGTTTGGTTCGCACTCGAGAGAGTGCAGGTTCGAATCCCAGATTGTGGCGTGTACCAATGAGACTTTTCAGATCTCAAGTACATTATACGGACGCTCTAACGGTGAAGGAAAACATCGTGAGGAAACCCGCACATGGTTGGCCCCAGACGTATTGACCAGTCATTCCTCTGAACTAGGCTGACTATATTATGAGAATGTCGTATGTGCTTGAGCAACCATACAACATTTAAGAACCAACTGTCCCAGGCACTACAGTATTTCAAGAGTGGTTACTTTGCTCGGAGAATACTGTAGGTAGTCGTAGCGTAAAATCATCTATTAACGGATGAAAAGGCCTAAGTTTTATAACCCTAACGGCTACACTCAGAGACGTTATGCTTACTTAAATAGATACATAAGTAGGCTTAACGAGTGTTCTATAAAAGGTATATCTTGCACATTCAGGGTTTTATAGAGTCCTTGTGTTTGTCCAGATATCGATTTGGTATATCTTTAAACTGATTAAAGTCTATTAAAAAAATAAATTCATCTAGATGTATTAGATATTTTTCAAGCTCTTATAAAAATATTTTACGATAAAATATTTTGTAAAGTATGTAAATAAAACTAGAGCACAGTACAAAGATGACAATTTCCTCAATGTTTTGTAACAATCATAAAATAGGAACGCAACATAAAGACGACCTAATTCTTGAACATAGACACTAGAAACAATAATATTTTCCTTTTCAATCGAATTCAAAGGCACGGAATTGCCTTTGGATTGCTTTGTAACTTATATGAAGACTAAGGCTCTGTGCACACGGGCAACGGATTGTAGCTGCACACTACCGCAATATAATTTTCTTGCATTTTTGATGCTACTATCAGCCAATAGTACCACGACATTAAAGCCGATAACTAACTAATATCTAGCTCCTCTGGTGTTACGGGTGTTAAAAGTTTAAAACACCTACTTCCATTTGTGGAAGTAGGTGTAACTTTCGGTTCCGTTTGTGATTAGGTGATCCGTTCACTCGATTGCCTTCATTTCATAAAAAAGCGTAGTGTATCCGATTGTGGTGACTCAAAATGTATGAAAACTGATTATATGTAGCCCGTTTGCACCAAAACCAAGGCGCTTTACTGAAATAGGATTGTAAAATCAAACTTAATATCAGGTAATCCGTTTACTCGATTGCCTCTATTTCTTATAAAAGCGTTAGCGTTATTTCTTATAAAAGCGTTACTGTTTTATGATTGTGGTGACTCAAAATGTATGGAAATTGTTTATTAGTAGCCCGTTTGCGCCAAAACCAAATCGTTTTACTCAAATAGGATTGTAAAATCAAATTTAATACAACATTAACGGCTGCGGATTGAATTTTAAAATTATTTTATTCCATACCCGTACGAAGTACGTGGTATATTATCTGAAACAAGTGAACATTCTTGTTCCAGTACGGAAGTAGTTTTACGTGAGTACGGGCAAAGATGTGCTGAAATTCTTTGCAGTATCTCACAACGTGATTTTATTTTACTTTTAAAGTGATAACTTCTTATGGAGGGGTAAACCGTTTCGTTCCGTAACGCGTTATGGCGCCAAATAAGATATGAGTGATTTCGAATACTAATGTCAGATACGCGTAACGCAGTTACGTAGGTATTTGAAATTTTGACTAATTGGTTTCGGGTTCGCATCTTGGTCAGACGAAATATTTTTATTATTTTTAATACTTTTTCTTTTATATATATTTTTTTCTTGCACTATTATTTTTTATTTTTCTACAGAATTTAAAGACGGTATTTTTGTTTAGATTACCATAAGTTAACACTTCTGTCGGGCGTTCCGATTTTTTTTTTATTTTACGTCAGTTTGGGTTATGTAGAGCTATTCTCTGTTTCGTCAGTGACACTATATCCAGTGTAACTTCCCTCGACAAATTTTTCCAAAAGAAGCAAATTAAAAAGTTTGCCTTCCAAACTCTAACTTGAGGATTATAAAAATAAATTTGAACTCCAAAGCTATACCGTTCCCTAGAGTAAGGATCTTGACAATTTAGAGAGACGAGCGACCAATCGATTCTGTTATAGTACCTATCTTTTTTTCTCTTGAGGTAGGTACGAAACTTTGTGATCACCGGTTTGTTATTATTTATTATGACGAGTATATGGTACTTAGGGATCAAATAGAATCACCATACGATATCGCATCAATAGCACAAACTATTTTAAAATGTACGACACGGCATTGTAAAGTGTTAAGACGTAAAAAGTTCTTAGAAAAGCCCTTAATACTTTCTTCTAAGGTGATAATCGTAATACTACAGACTATTTAAAAATATACGACACGGCATGAAAGTGCTAAGACGTAAAAAAAGTAACTTTCTTCTGAGGTGATAGTTACTTTGTTATAGATGGCGTAAGCGTCCACAACGGTCGTCAAACCAGCGAGCTGATGATCGGCAAGGCGGAACCTCGCCACGCCGGCAACTACACGTGCGTGCCGGCCAATGCGAAAGCCGCGTCCGTCACCGTGCACGTCGTGCAGAGTGAGTATAGTTGAGCCTGTAATACATTTAAGTAGAGTTAAAAGTATAGATATAAGTTTTATGTAATAAATTGATAATAATAATAACTCCCAACACCGATTTCGGTGACGGCCGATTTGAAACCAGATCAGTTACGCAGGAGTAATTTTTTGGGCAGTAGGTACACAAGAGCACTCTCTTTTCAACCGTGCGTTTTTCCAGAAATAAAACTTAGCTGTATCAATATCTGTATCAATTTCACGACCTCTGTAGCTCAATGGTTGAGCGTGTTGATGCTCAAGCTGGGGGTCGCGGGCTCGAATCCCGCCGAAGAAACAAAACATTTTTCTGTGTTCCTGGGTCATGGATGTGTATTTAAATATGTGTATAATATAAAAGTACGATATTACTCGTAAATGTATGTTTCCGTAGTCTGGTACCTGTAGCAGAAATTCTTCGAGAACTTACCACGGAACCAGATTGACGTGGTGTGAAGCGTCCATAGACATTGTTATTATATTATTTTTCTCCTCCAAAACCTCCTGTAATGACTTCTACAGGGAATTATTCGTTTAAAGTATAATATATTATATCTACTATATTAGTACCTATATACAAAGTATTTTATTTATATACACCAGAATATCATTGTTATTTTACTTCTTTGTAACTTAAAAGAACCAAAATATATTACATAAACAGATGGAAAAGTTTTCCTTGTCCGGAACCCGAGAACTCGTAAACCAAAGTAGCGATAACATTTAACGCCCGAGGAACCCCACCCACGCTCCAGTCCATAAGTACTGGCCTTTGCAGATTTACTCGTATACCGACAAATTGTTTCGGCTCAAAAAATAAAGTGAGAGAAATACGATGCTTTTTTTTGCTTTCCAAGCTGTGCTTTATTGTTTGGCAAGGCACATCTAATGCTGCGTTTCTACGCTTGCCGGGGCTCGGCAAGCCTCCATAAGCCTCAATTAAACAGAGAACAGTAAAACGTCTACATACAAATGTGCGCGATCGGTTTAAATGTGTAAATAAAAATATAATAAAAACCTAGTAATATCAGCATTACACAAAAAATGTGACAGCCCTTGAGCCGACTAAAATGTAGGTAAATAACTAGACGAGCGGCTTTAGATGTCCTACTGTCTATTTACTGTACTTGCTTGTAGAGGCTTGCCGAGCGTTGGCAAGCGTAAAAAGGCAGCATTAAGGTGCCGGTTGGCAGCGACGAACATGAAGCAACCGCAGACGACGTGTCTCTCACTCTGCGCAGCTAGCGACACGAAGCTAGCGACACATTCATAGAAATACATAGAAATGTCGCAACGACACGTCGTCTACTGCAACTTCGTGTAGTCGGCTTCCAACGTGTACCTCAATTATAAAAATCTTTGGTAGAAATAAAAAAGATACAGATCATAATATTATACTCATCTATATATATTATTTAACACAAACTGACGCAAGATAGTAAACAAGAGGAGGGCATGTGGTCGAAATTTACCCTATAATAATTAATATAACTTAACAAGAGTTCGTTGGCCTCTCAGATAAAAATATGTTATTTTATGACAGGTGGACGATATATAAGGAGCATGGCAGAGTGTGTTAATTTACCGGCCAAATTTCATGCTCCTCCGGTCGCAAAATTCCCGTAAAAATTGCGCTGAAAGTTTTGCTTCTCCTATCAATATAGTATATACACAAATCTAGAAAATTGTACTGAAAGTTTCAGCTTCTCCTATTTCTATAACAATAATAACGAATCATAGGGGTTTTCCTTATAAGATCTCAGAATAACAGCAAGCCAATACCAAGCTACATAAACTTACTACAACCACCTAGTCAGTTCACTTGAGTTCAGTGCAAAAATAGTCTTAATTTAAGTTGAAGAATGTTGTATACGTGCTATAAGTGCGGCCCAACTTTAGCAAACCTCTAGAGAATTGAAGTGGCTGAAGGTTTGTTCAGCAGAACTATGACGTAACAACCTCGAGGGACCAAATTAGAGATTTTTGCAGAAACTTGCGCGAACTTCGTACCACTAGGGACAGAAGTTTCGAGTAACAAAAAGAGGTGTTCTAAGTTCATGTACTGTCAGTGGCATCGTAGCTAGGGTTACCAGGGGTTAAAATCGAAAAGCCGATTGCAAGTGTTAAAAAATCATGAAAAAATCCGGTCCGGTAAAATATGCGCTGGACAACCGACAGCAACTATTTCTTGATCAAATTTGTTATTTAAAGGTGTGATCACTTTGTTACCTACAATTTTAGCTGCACCTCCAAAATTTAAGCGTTATCGCCTGTGAAAGACACGCACTTTTCTTTTAGATTATACTTTTCAAGCGTTGTTAGTAGATGATTGGCAATGGTTATTGTTGACTATTTATTGATATTATGATTAAAAATCCGGTCTTGAATGAAATCCGGGCGGAGTCCGGTCTATATCCTTAAAATCTGGTGTAGACCGGATTTATCCGGTCAGATGGTAACTCTAATCGGAGCGTCGCGTCGTGCTAATATAAGCGATTTTGATGCAACTTTTTAAGAGGAAACCTCTTTAGCGCATTATGGTTTAAACTTGATAAAACCAAAAAGCGAATAAAGAAGGGACATCTATATCACCCTTTATTGTATTATATACATTCTACACTACTTGAATAAGCTCAGAAACTACTGGACTGATTTCGACAAAATTTGTTACAGATAAAAACATAAACTACTTTTTATCGCGGGATATTCGCGGGATTTTCTTTTACGTCTACAAAATCGCGGGAAACAACTCGTTAACAATATAAAACTAAAAGGGGGCTATAACTATCGTTTTATTTTTTGATAAGCTGTGACCATCTTCAATGAAATTAAAACACAGATGAGCGATATATAAGTTAACTGTATAAAAAAGTATTAAAATGTTGTTGCTTAATAAAACATCTGTAACGGAAAATTGAATTGCATGTAAAATGAAGTAACTTTTTACTTTAGTAAAATATTAATTTGACGGAAGTAAGTGTAGCAGATTTATACAGAAATGTACGAATGCAGTACTAATAACGCTAACATTTTAAAGTCAGCCAGCGTAAAATGTAACCTACATAAAAATACATCGTTATTGTAAAAATATACGCATCTCGCTTAAAAGCGTGGCAAAAACCGTTAGCTAGTGGCATAAACGAGTCGGTAAAATATTTTGTTTAGTTTCTGCTCAGCGTAGACGGGCGATAGGCGATTGCGACGTGACTTTGACATGCTTGTTCATATATTTTATTTGCTTCCAAAAATTCATTACAGATACTTGGGGCACATGATTTACTGTTATTTTTTAAGTGTTATACAGGTTCGCCGCAGACGAGCGACTCGACTGTTTAGCAAAGACGCGTGCAGTTGCTTGTGGACCACAAGTCTACTTCGATTCTGAAAGCGTGGCAAAAATACCTTAGCGTTGCATAAACTTATCGCTTTTCGATATTTTGTTGAGATGACGTGACGCGACGCGTTGACAACTACATATTATTGTACTAGCTGTTGCCCGCGGCTCCTCTCGCGTAAATCCGCTCCCACGGGAGAAATGCACTTTTTCAAGATAAAAGTAGCATATGTTTTAATCCAAGGCCACCAAATTTCATCAAAATCCGTTCAGTAGTTTTAGCGTAAAAGAGTAACAAACATACATCTATCCATCCATCCTCACAAACTTTCACATTTATAATAGTAGTAGGATTTTATATAAGGTTTGGTAAAATCAATTACGGATACTATGGGCATATGATCTATTGCTCATGTAAAGACGTTTAGGCAGAAAAATAATAGTCTTACTCGAAAAACGAGTTTGCGTTTTGCGGAGAGTCACCCATACTTGAGATTATTTTTTACTTTGAGTATGACAATTATTTTTTTGCCTAAACGTCTTTAGATAAGCAGTGGATCATGTGCCCAAAGTATCCGTAATTGATTTTTAAAGACCTATAGAATGATCACACCTAATATTATGTTACCGGTAAAACAACTCAATTAAATAATGAGACCGCACCTGGTTGCTTGTAGCCCGTCCACGCCTAGCCTTAAAGCGTAAAAATAAGCGCGTCCCATAAACCTGTCACTTTTCGATAATTTGTTCAGGCTTAAGTCCAGACGGGCGATAAGTGACCACGATGCGACACGCTTATTCATGTATTTTACTTAGACTTGCCACATACATGTAGCCAGTCGCAGCGACTTGAATGTTTAACGGTCCGTTTCAATACCTATCTATCTATAACTATTTGTTAAAAACGTCTGTCGATCATTTGCCAGTTTTTCGCGATACAAACTAGACGTTTCTAACAAATAGTTATAGATAGATAGGTTACTGAAATAGGCCGTAAGTGTGCTGCCCGGTCGCAGATATAGTGGCCCGTCTACGCTGAGCATAAAAGCGTTGCAAAAAAGTTTTAAATCTGTCGAATAAACGATATTTTGTTTAGTTTATGCAAAATTCGTCGACAGTTTAGCTTTTAAGCCATTAATCTTTTACCTCAATATATTTGTTTCTATTGAGCGCTCCGATCCGCGATTCCCGTTGAAGGCGAGTGATAAATTGTTTTTTTACTTCTTTGAATGCAAGCTTAGACTGTATTTCACTCGTTCTGTAATAAATTACCATTGTTGGACCTATTATTTTATTTTCCACTATTAAGTTAAATGTGATTCCGCTACCCAGAGCACTTAGAAAATTAATGGTAAGTATGTATGTAAGTGTATAAGTATATATGTGTATGGTATGTATGTCCTCACAACATCATTCATACCTGAAACACAATAAAAACCCGATATTGTAATATAAATTAATTAAAATATTATATATAAATATTGTAATATTATTATTATTATTAAATAAAATTTAAAAATTAAGTAACCCCCGAACTATCAAACAGTGTGCGAGCTGATAATGGTGAATAGCTCAAAACACTCTCGATCATGGCAGATTTCAATAAAAAAAAAGTTAGTCAAAATCGGTTCACCCAAAGGTTCACCCTATACTCAAAGGTTCACCCGTTTGAGAGCTACGATGCCAGGGACAAAAATATACGTCAAACTTTTGACACCTCTCTGTTCTCGTCCCCGACCTTGATGTTTGATGAAAATATGTATTTGTTTGTACTTATTATTATTATATAATATTGATGCGTAAAGAGAAAACTTCGAGTACATTTTTACGAGACTTATGCGTACGGAGGAGTATGAAATTTGGCCGGTAATTAAAGTTTATGTAGAGGATCTGTTAAGTTAGTCACCTAATAGTGACGGGGACCTAATATACACCTAATTTTGTTTGTTAAGATTTGATATTTGCCATCTTAACATTTTGATATTTGCTTTCTGCAGTATTTTTAGTCATCTGAAATCAAAATGGCGTAACTTTTTCTTGTATGAAGATTTAAACTCATCCTTAGTTTTGAAATCATTGATTTTAACATAATACGTGTGATTTATTGACATTATAACTGTCTTCTTAACGCGAATAGACTATAAGCTGTAACATATTATCAGTTGTTTGACAAGCCTGTAATGTATTGCTCAGTAATTGCCATATTAACATTATTAATGGCACATTAAACTATACGTATATTCACTGAATGCGTAATGAGTTAGGATAAGACTACTTACGGCTGGTTTCAATATTATCTACCAGTAAGTATTTGTTTATAACGTCACCTGTGACCTCGCTTTTAGCGATCTCGCTCTCACAGACAAAGATTTCTTAATTCTTTAATCTAAGTTAGTTTAATAAAACGCAAAAAACCCAGCAAATGATACAAAAAGTGACGTTTCATTATCCTATCTACAAATAGTTATTGGTAGATAGGATAATGAAACCGGTCGATAGGCGAAACTGAGGTTTATTGAGGGTTTATAATTCGTGATAGCTGTTTGACACGATAGACCCGAACTAATTACGACGCCTGGTGACAGAACAAGAATCCAAAAATATTATTGGCAGTTTTCGGTACCATTTCCGCCACCATATGACACTTTGTATACGTTGAGTAGCGGCAGAATGGATGCCTTAAAATATCAAAAACCCTTATTCGCTATGGTTTAATTCCGTTACTCTCCAGTAACGGAATTAAACATAAGGGTTAGTTCACACCGCGACGCTATGTGGTGCTGCATTTTTAAGATCTTTAAGAGAGTCGTGTTACGTATCGTTTCGGTGTGATTTGAAGTGTTAAAAATAGAGAAGTGTCAATAATAATAATAATGCTGTAAGTAGCTGCGCGTAGCAGTAAGTTTACTTATTATATTCTCTAAAGTATAATAATTACTAGCTGTTGCCCGCCCGCGTAAATACAGTATCCTTCGGGAACTCTATACTTTTTGGGGATAAAAAGTAGCCATTGTTTTAATCCAGAAAAAAATAACTCCCCAACCGATATCGGTGACGGTGGCCGGTTTCATTTAAACCAGGCCAGTTGCAGGATTAATTTATAGTGCCCAAGTGTGTGCGCAGTACACAAAAGCACTCTCTCTTCCTTTACTCCCGTAATCCAGTGGGACGGATAATCGACAAGACTGACGAGAGATCAGGCACAGGTCCGACATTTTACATGCCCATCCGACGCATGGATCATCTTTCTTGTCAGACAATCAGGTGATCAGCCTGAATTGTCCTAACCAAACTTAGAAACAACATTTTTTGTTGTTCCAATGCGGGAATCGAACCCACGACCTCCGAGTCGAGAGCCAATGCTCTAACCACTAGACCACAGAGGCTTTTCTACCAAATTTCATCAAAATCCGTTCAGTAGTTTTTGCGTGAAAGAGTAACAAACATCCATCCATCCATCCTCACAAACTTTCACGTTTATAATAATAGTAGGATTTTTAATTATAGTATATTATCCATAGACAACTATGTATTATAATACCTGAACTAGGGACATTACACAACTTCATCTACTCGTATTAGCGTACTTCATTTCGTATATTTATTTATTTAAGTTTACATTAACATCAACACACTAATTCTACTCAATATAATAAGAAATTATCAATAATTTATCATTTTCAAGAATTGTCAAAGGTGCTACTTGCTACTTAGGTTTACTCGTTTAAATTGATGAAATTATATCGTGTAGTTCCCCAACTTGACTTCCGTAAACTAATCAATTATCTAAATATATCCCAGTTATATTGTCACTATTCAGTGGATATTTCAATTGATATCGTTAAAGTTGGCGAACAAAGAGCAACACAAGTTCGGCAGTTCGATTGGGTCACGGCATTTCAATAGAAATGTCCGCTTTGTGACATCATCTATATTGTTCTAATGGAATATTTGTAATTATTATGAGTGTTGGTATTTACAAAAGTTTGTAGGTGTTAGATAATAATACTAGGTATGTAAATTCACTTGAATTTTGGAACGAAGTTCCTTATCGCGCGTTTTGAAAGGGGGCTAGACGGAAAAAATTAAGACCAAAAGCTGTAACGACACTTTTTGCTATAGTTGTAAGCCGTGCGGCGTGCGCGTGTTTCTCTGTCTGTCTCTCTCTCTCTCTCTCTCATAGAGCTTCGTTCCATCCTGGTGTCCCTTGACACCTCTCAAGTTTTTGTTACAGTTAAGCTATAAAGTATGAAAAAACACTAGTTTTTGTTTCATTCATAAATATTAAGTAGCTATGATTGTACACGTCTTCAAAGTTCCGAAAATTTTTGATCACGCTACAACTAGATGTAGTATGTGCCATACAGGCCATTTTCGCGCCGTACTCACCGTTTTATCGAAAGTTACCGTCTGGGCCATGTTAAAGTTTGGAGAGTAATAATTGACATATCGAATAATTAATTCTTCCACGAGTGTTTTTATTTTCTACAGATAATGAAGATGACAGAAATTTATAATTTGTGAACAATCTCCATTCTTACCAGCTGCAGCAGAATAATTGTCAGAACAACACGTCTTCGGGCTTGCAGATTTTCCTTAGGTGCGTTTAGTGCGAGGGTGTCTTTTTTTGTCGACAATATCTTCGATTTTTTAAGATAAAGTAGGTACTTATCAAAAATTAAAATGCGTTTCTGCACTGGTTCACGGGTTTTCTATGCATGTATGCGGGGGGAGCAAATCGTACCTATCCAATAACTTAAATTTGTTAAGAAAACATGCATTATATTCCCACAGTGGAAACGTGTCTTCCGCGCGGTGGCGCGACAGTTCATTTCACTACCTACATATAAATAGACTGCACTTTGTATACAATTTAATATTAGCTTTAAAACTCAAATTCATTTTCTGAATTTGTTTTATCAAAAAGGTGACTACCACACAATCCAGTTTTATAATTACAGATCAAATTCAGGTAATCCGATTATGATACGTTCCCTTTATTCTATTTTCAAAATCATACTAATAAAACGGAAATTACACGGTTATTATAAAAATATAATTAGTTTTATTATAGTTATATATTTTGCTTGTAATATAGGATAAATTCAAAGGATAAATTTTAGTTAAACTAGTTGATTCTTAAGATGTGCATATATATAATATTTTCTTTTTGCCCTTGGCTTATATTTAAAGAAATACTTTTTTTAGCTTAAAACGCTTTACATGTAGCCTTCTGATTACTACTTCAATTTTTTATACCTAAAAAATTTCTATTATTAGTATGAGGAGACAGTTTTTTTATCCATTTAAGACCATATTTTAATAAAATTTTCTTTATACACAAAATTATACTTTCGTTCTGAGTTTATAAATCTTATTAGAATGTCCCTATATTATCCTCACCCCAAACAATGGGTAAAATTTTAAAATACGTCGCCATTTTAAGGGGTCGCGAGTGGTTGGGGGGAGGGGGGGAGGGATCGGATTCCCCCCTCACCATTTTCACCCGCCGGAAATACTTGATTTCCTTAGAAAAAATAAAAAACAGAATTTTTCAAAAATTGTTTATTCCACTTTATAAACAACATCGCCATTTTAAGGGGTTGCGAGTAGTTGGGGGGAGGGGGGAGGGGTCGGATTCCCCCCTCACCATTTTCACCCGCCGGAAATACTTGATTTCCTTAGAAAAAATAAAAAACAGTTTTTTTTTTCAAAAATTGTTTATTCCACTTTATAAACATGTTTTATAGCTTTTATTTATTCCACGAATGGATCTTTTCTATATTTCATGTTATTTCGCCGCCACAATTCAAAAATAAAATTGTCTTTGTTATTAAAATTGTCTTTTTTTTTAAATCTTTTAACGACCCTCCACTGGGACTCAATTCGTTGAGTATGAGTCCCATCTTCAGCTATGAATCCGAGTGGTTGACTTTTCTGTGTATGTAGCCATGTTCTGACAAGCAATCATATGCTTTCCAAAAATCAGTGTGGATGGTGGTGCCAATTTCCACATTCTTTAAACCACCACCAAAACCTCAGCAGAGCGAATATTGTCTGGAAACACTTCCAACCTCAAATCTTCAGATCCATTCTCAATCATACCTAGAACCCAATGGTCCTCAATAACAACTGGCTTCAATTATGAGTCGACGGACTACGGGTACTTCTGGGTGGTTTACAAAAAAATAACCACGATGGCTAAGGCGGTAGCTTCGCTGCGCTACGCTCCCGCCTTAGCCATCTAACTTAACTTAAATTCAGGCGACTCGTTATAAAATCCAACCCCAAACAATTATGTTGAAACTAGTTACAAATCAATTACTTTATAATATTAAGATAACAGTAAGATGTTTTTCCATTGTACTAAGGCAATACGAGAGAATGCTACGAACTAGCGGCGCCCAAGGCAATCACATACAATCTTCATGTTATTCTAATGAAATGTTTTCTTTATCGTTAAAGAATTTCCTTTTTTCACATTCAGATATTGATAGATATTGGTATAACTTATTTGAATTACGGTAGTTAGATGTGATATGGGAAATTAGAAGCAATTTTGCTAAAAAAAAGAGTTGAATTAAAATCGTAGCAACCGTATTAATTGTCTAAAATACCTAATATTATATTTCCGAAGGTTAACCAATAACAATTATACTATTATTATGTTTATCTAATCTTTATACTTTTTTTTTTTTTTTTTTTGATTTCGCAGGGGAAAGGCTTTATGCCCGTCCCAGGATGGCTGGTCCTGGGGGTCATATTGGACTTCCGGCGGCTGAAGGCCGCCGACTGTTTATACGTTTATACCAACTAAAACCACCTGCGGATTGCCCTCAGCCGCTGTAAGGGGAGTGTCCCGGATCTGACTAACACAGGACACCCCCCCGCGACCGGCCGGTCTCCCTCTCAAAGGGACCGGACTTCCACCACAATTAGGGGCCACTCCGGCAAACTGGAGCGTCCCCCTCGGCGCCGGGACTAGCTAAGCCGGGGAGGTTCCCAACCTATCCCGGAGCCCCGTTAGACAGGAGATTGGAGGTTCGCAAAGCGACGCCTCCGTACTCCTGTCCTACGCCGGCGGAGCGGAACAGAGGATGGATCCGATTGATCTCTCTGTCCCGCTCCGCGGCCACTTTCTGCGAAATGACGGATTCGCAGAAAGAGACCGCCGCCTGCCAGGCCTCATCGCTCTCGAGCATGCAGCGCACCACACTCGAGAGCGAGAGGTCCCGCCCAAGCACTGCCACGAGATCGTGGCGCTGCACGGCCCATCTGTCGCACACCTCTAAGGTGTGCTGGGCCGTGTCCTCCGCAGCGCCACATTGGTGGCAGGCTGGCGTTGGCTTCCTCCTGGCCACCTTACACAGGTACGCACCGAAGCAACCATGCCCGGTGAGCACCTGTGTAAGGCCGTGGCTTTCGCTTACGGCGCATCCACGCCGCAAGGACTGAACGCAGCGCCTCGGCCGTACGTTGGCCGTACTGCGACTGCGCCAGCGCCTCTCCCCACCTTCCCAGCACCCACTGCTCTCCTAGCCTACGGAACCGCCTGAGCTCCTCCCACGAGGGGACCTCGCCATGTGACCTCCTCTCTGACATGAGGAGGTACGTCTCGGCAAGGACCCGTGCCGTGAGCTCCCACGGCGGTTCCCCCGCCAGGGCAGTGGCTGCCGCCCAGGAGACTGTACGGTAGCCCCTGATGACCCTCACCGCTATGACCCGCTGCATTATGTGCAGCTGGGCCTTGTTGCGGACGGTGAGGGCATCCGCCCAGATTGGGGCTCCGTACAGTGCTATACTCCGGCACACCCCGGAGTACAGCCGCCTGCAGGCCTGGCTGAGCCCCCCCACATTCGGTAGGAGCTGGCCCAGCGATGACGCCGCCCTTATGACCTTCGGCCCCAGTTGTTCAAAATGGGGGCCGAAGGTCCACCTCCCGTCTAGGGTGAGCCCAAGATATTTTATGGTGGGGCCCACCCTGACCTCCTCCTCTCCGACCTGAAGTCGTGCACCTGGGGGGGGGGTCTTCTCCTCCCGGGTCCGCGGAACATGAGGGCTTCGGTCTTTTCGTAGCGAACCCGAAGCCCTAACCTCCTGATGCGGCTAGCCACCAGCGATATGGCCGTTTCGGCCAGCCGCGCCGCCTCTTGGTAACTTCGTCCCCGGAATGTGACGAAGCTGTCATCCGCATAACAGATGACATTCATCCCGGGGAGAAGGCGACATCGCAGGACACAGTCGAAGCCAATGTCCCAGAGGAGGGGTCCCAATACCGACCCCTGTGGGACACCGCATTCGACTCTCCACCGCACAAAAGACCCCTCCCGGTCCTCCCACACGACTTCCCTGCCGGAGAGCCAATCTTCTAACAGTCTTCCGATATACGGGGGGACACCGAAGTATTTCAGTGCCTCCCGTATTACACTGTGGGGAAGACTGTTGAAAGCGTTGGCGATGTCGAGCGACACCCCCAACACCACCTCCCCCTCGCGTTCCGCCTCCTGCGTCACCGACCGTAGGCGCCTAATTGCGTCGACGGTAGACCTGCCGGCCCGGAAACCGTACTGAGAATCGGACAGTCCCGGTCCCGGGCCCTCCTCCAAGTGCCGAGCGAGTCGAGAAGCCACAATTCGCTCCAGGGCCTTCCCGATCTCGCTCAGCAGAACGATAGGTCTCACAGGTCCGGCGGCCGGCCCCCTTTCGGCAATAAGGTAAGCCGGCCTACCTTCCACTCCCTCGGGAACTGGCCCGACCGAAGACAGTGGTCGTACAGTTCCCGGAGGGGATCCTCGAGGTGCACTAGTGCAACGGAAAGCACTTTCCCGTGCACCCCATCCGGACCCGGCGCCCTCTTCTTACTTCGGAGGCGGAACAGAACCGCCTCCATCTCCTGGTCGGTGACGGGTGGCGGAACACCCTCCATAGTCGAGTCCGACGTTCGCCGAGCCATTCTCGGAGGAACGAATCCTGCCGGGGTTTTTTTTTTTATGTAATGAACCAGGAAACGAGCAGACGGATCGCCTGATGGTAAGCGATTACCGCCGCCCATGGACACTCGCAGCAACAGAGGAGTTACACTTGTAACTCCTCTGGTGCTGCGACTTGCGTTCCTGATCCTTAAAATCCCCAATCCCCCCCATGGTGTCAGGGAATAACTCCCTGACGATGTTCCCCAGCAGCTCAGGCTGTAGCGTCTCCGTCAACGGGGCCGACTGGACGCGGAGTTGGTCCCGCACCCTTTTATAAGGTCGACCCCAGGGGTCATCATCAAGACTCCCGACGAGCCCCAGCCATGCCTCCTCTTTGGCTCGGCTGATGGCCAACAACAGGGCCGCTCGGATCTCAACGTAGACCCGGTATAGCCGGCCATCTCTCTCCGCGTCCTGGGGTTGGCGCCGCCTGCTGCGTCCGTAGGAGCGACGCGCCGCATTGCAAGCAGCGCGAAGGTCAGCCAATTCTGCCGACCACCAATAGACCGCCCGACGTGGCGGCGGGGGACCGTGGATCCTCGGCATGGCTGCCCGGCAGACGTTTGAGAGCACGTCTCCGAAACAACCAGCCAACTCGTCCACCCCCCGACCTTGCGACGACGACGGGAGGCACCAGCGACCGACTATGGCCGCCTCCTCCGCTAGTTCCCGGTCGAGCTTTGTGAGCGCCCAACGCGGGAACCTGCTACAACCCCTGAGCAACGCCGGACTCGACCCGGAGGCTGGAGACACCCCGAACCGTATGTAGCGGTGGTCCGAGAGTGTCTCCACCTCCGTTACCACCCTCCACCCTCCTATCCTACGTGCGATATTGGGCGTGGCGAACGACAAGTCCACCACTGACTCCCCATTCCATCGCACGCAGGTCGAGACTGTCCCTCTATTTAGAAGGGACAGCCCCGTGGCCAGCGCCCACTCTTCCACCTCTCTCCCTTTTGGGTTCGTGATCGGGGACCCCCACGCCGAGGACTTGGCGTTGAAGTCCCCCGCCACGACCACGGGAAGAGTGGCTAGCCGCCTAACTAGCGGCCCCAGAGCGTTAAGGAATCGCTCTAAAGCCGCAAGATTCTGGTTCGGAGAGAAGTATACCCTGACAACGGCAACCTCTCTTTGGGTATGAGGGGTGGGCCAGCACCTGTTCTAACCACGATGGCGACGGAGCCCGCCGCATCCCCAGCCCAGTGCGGCAGGGAAGGCACGAAATAGGGCTCCGCAACCACCGCCACATCTATATTCCACTCCACCATCGACTGCAGGAAGAGGTCCTGAGCCGCGGCGGAGTGGTTAACATTCCCCTGAAGGAAGCCGAAATGTCCTGGCATTACTCGGACATTTCGGCCTCAGGCGCCGCCGCCCTCCCCCCTTGTTGACTAGGGGCGGAGGGAAATTTGCATCGTATGGGTGGGGGGTTGCATAACCTGCTCCCCATAACGTGGTCTGCCGCTTTGCCCGCGTCCGTGCAAACGGCACATTTAGGACGCTCCGCCTTGCACCCAGCCACCATGTGTCAGCATAATCCGCTGCGGTCCTTCTCCGAGGGGGGGCACAATGCCGAAAAATGCCCCTTTCCCAAACACCTAAAGCAGTGGCTGGGATGCGCATCAACAAGGTGGAGCGACACCTTGCTCCACCCTACAGCAATGCTGCCCAGCGCCATCAACTTTTTGGCAGCTGTCACCGGGAAGCTCATGCGGGCATAGCCCGACCCCATCAACCCGCGCTGGATCTCTCCCACCCATACCTGAGTGGAGAGACAGCCACCCTCCCTAGCGACCGCGGCCTTAACTGATTCCGCGGTCGCAACATCCGAAAGGCCCGTGATATTAAAATCGGCACTTTTCACGGGCCTTGAGATCTCCGCCTCCTCCGCAAGAACCTCGGTCAGGCGGGCTGCCGACGCGTCCGCTTTCTCGTGACTGGCAGAACCAGGTATCTCGATTAGCCTGGCTCCGGTACCCGCCTGCCTTATGCGGAGTGGGCCGATGCCCAGCTCCTCCAGCCGTATTGAAGTCTCCGCCTTTCTCAAGGCGGAGCTATATGTCATACCCCCTGCTACCGCTTCCGGCTTTAGTTTAACAACGACAGCCGTGGAGCGGGGTGAAACAATTTTGGGCCCCTTTACTGCCGCTTTAGCTGGCGGACGACTTCAGTCCAAGCCTCTGAGGGCTCCTTCGACGTACCCGCAGGTGCCTCTTTCGAGGCGCCGACCGATGTGGCATGAGCCTCTTTCGAGGCGCCGGCCGACGCAAACGCCTCTTTCGAGGCGGGTGGGCCAGAGTTGGCCGACTTTGCCGACTTCGGCCCTTTCCCCTTGCCCTTCTTTAGTTGCGCAGGGGCTGGGCGCACCAAGGGGCATCTAATCTTTACACTTATGTAAGTGCTTTTATCTATACTAATATAATAAAGAGGAAATGTTTTTTGTTTGTTTGTTTGCATTGAATAGGCTCCGAAACTACTGAACCTATTTTGATGAAATTTGGTACAGATATAGAATAGACTACGGGGAAGGCTACTTTTATCGCGGCAAAATATATGATTACAGCGGGATTTCCTTTTGCGCGCTCGAAGTCGCGTGCACCATCTAGTATAAAATAATTCAGTTATTCTTAAGTTATTATTTGTGTAACCTAACATTTTTATATTTTTAGAATGTGACATGGGTCGTGAGCATCATAAAAATGTTTTCCTGCTCAAAAATCACAGTTACGTTATATAAGGAAAAAACTATCTAACCCAAAAATATTGGGCAAAAGTTTATGGGACGTAAAATATGTTACGTCCGTCGCACTGTAATGGTCGCCAAGTCACCTGATCGGAAAATAGACTGAGTAACATAAACATGAATTGTGGGCTTTGATATAGATTGTAGTTATTTATGTCCTGGGAGAAACAAACTATAAGTGAAAAAAGATTAACATAAATATTTAAGGATACAATAAATATATGACAAAATTAAACGACAAATAATATAAACGTGATTTTTTTGCTCGCCATTAATAACGGCAAAAAGTTGACGCTTGTGTAGTGAGTAGAAATAGTCACTGAATATTGAGTTATAAATTCTCTTTAAAAATAAATAAAATTTAAATAAATTATACATTAAATAAAAAAAACTCTGTTTTTTTTGCTCGAGTTTACAAGTCTACTCGATATTAACATTAATAGTTGTATAGATAATGGTATGTAACCCTAGTTCGTGCACGAGTTCTCGCATTTGGTTCTAACTTTCTCAATAAATGGTTCGTTCTTTCGCAATAAAATGAGAAAATTAACGCTTACGAAGTCACTGTCGAAAAGACAACGAAAGCATCATTTAATGGTCAATATCAGTCCAAGATAACATTTGCAACAAAGTCTGACTATCTCGCGGTTAAAATCTTTAGTCAAGATGAGATCACTTATTACGATGACGAAGATAGAAATAAAAATAAATGGTTGTCGAACAGAAAGTCAGTTTACGGACGATAATATTACGTATTTAACGTCATCACAAGCCGAATGCTTAGGCCACGAAGTATAGATCCGACAAGGAGTCCGAACGGCTTTTCCATAGTATTCATATACACAATAATACATATACCCAGATCTTAGTTCTCTTTTCTGCCACTGGCTGCGTTAGAATTTTGGACGAACCGATGTTATTGTGGCGGACCAATTACCGCACAGTCCTGAATCGCGCTTGGTATTTCTTAAACAATGGCGCGCTCTACCGGCAAAGAATGTCCCCTAAATTGAGACCATTATTTTAACATTACGTTCGGACTCCTGGTATCTATACTTCGTGGCCTTCCCCACATTAGGCGTGCGCGTTCCTCGGGCGTATCAGCAATGAGGGCGCTGCTTGCGCCTCTCACACGCCCAAGGAACGCGCACACCTAATGTAGGGTCAATGTTAGGTCATACCTCTGTATCGCTTGTTCCGCGCTCTCGCTCTCTCGCTTGCACGATCGGCTCAGGCGGAACGTGACAATTCATAAGACGTTGTCACGTCAAAAAATATAGGTAAATATATTCAGTCGAACGTCTAACTGCCTCCTTTTTTGGAAGTCGGTTAATAAATGTATGCATGACGTAAAGCGCGCTATGCTACATAGCGAACGTTCGTCAATCCTATAAATGTTCAATTTCGAATACCATTCTATTTCTGTTCTTCAATTTTGATCAATACCCATAACTTGTAGGAAAATCTCTGGGAAATACTCAAAATTAGAGAATGTTTAAAGTTATGGAGGTAGCACTACAAAATCTTGTGTTTAATGCGGACAGGCCTCCGTGGCTGGGCCGTAGGGAATTCCCAAGTCAACCCCTGCATGGAGTTAATATCAAGTTAATATACATTATTAAGTTCGTATTATATTAAACTAGTTCCAGTATTATAGTAGTATTTTGGGAAAATCTCATTTCAATTTATGTTTAACAATTTGTCGTTTTACAGAGACATATTATAACTAGTTGTTGTCCGCGGCTCCGCTCATGTAATATAACATTATCCCTCGGTAACACTGTTTTTTGGGATAAAAAGTAGCCTATGTTTTAATCCAAAGCCTAAACTACTACCATACCAAATTGTATCAAAATCCGTTCCGTAGTTTCTGCGTGCTGTATACATCCATCCATACATCCTCACAAACTTTCACATTTATAATATTAAGTAGTATTATAATGTAACGAAATCATAAAAACGTTAATGACATTTTTATGATTTCGTTATTCAGCGCATTTTAAATTTTACTGGTGGTCATCTAGTAATCGAAAATTGACTATAATTTATTTAATTTTAAATGACCCGTGACATTAAAATAGTGACCCGTTTTTTTGTCAAATTCTCTTAATTAGATAAACAATAAAATGTGTTACAAATGTTGTCTATAGAATCTCAAAGACAAATTGACAAACGTATGATTAAGCTGTATTAAACCCGTGATTAAATCAACAACTACAGTTATTATTCTGACGCAAAGTAGTGTGAGTTTATAATCTCACACTAGTGCGTAACGTTATTTTTATTAATTTAAAGCATTATTCTACTAATACGAGTATTTTAAAATGTGTGAAAGTTTGTGAAGATTGATGGATGGATGGATATTTGTTACTCTTTCACGCAAAAAACAACTAAACGGATTTCGATGAAATTTGGTATGATAGTTGTTTAGGCTCTAGATTAAAACATAGGATTTTTATCTCGAAAAAGTACAATGTTCATTTGGAATACTGTATTTACGCGGGCGGAGCCGTGGGCAATAGCTAGTTAAATTAAAAAAAAACGAGATCTACACATTATATAACTATACCTTTCATCAATTTATATTCATTACTGAAGCTAGAAGGGCGGACAGACAGCTGACAGATGGACAGAGCGAAACTACAAGATTCCCTTGAGTATTACGGAACCCTAAACATCACCAGTAAATGGGCACTAGATTTAGTTATACTCGATATCAGAGCTGCAGTCTGGCGGATATTGCCTTCCGACTCAGTGGCCATTTGGCGCAATTAGATCGAAGATTTTTTCTCAATGACAAATCGCCGACGCTATCAATTTCAAGGAAATTAAGTTCAGAAATAGCATTTGTGTGCAATTCAGAATTTCTTAGATATTTTATTTATGTACATAAAGCATCGAGTACTCGTTTATGTGTACTGACTGCTTGTTATTAAACATATTTTTTAACTTCCCGCTAAGAAAATCTTTGATTTTCAAAAATCGGGAAGTTATTGGTTTTACCCCGTTTTGCAAAAATCGAATGATATCAGATCTCGACGTTCTGAGGTAACATAAAGTTTCCCTACTGTTATAACTTCCGAACTGCCATTGTCAAGTTTTATTAAATAATGCAGTGACCCAAGAACCCTATCTACAACCCCTAATTTCCAATTCCTACTAACTACCCCCGCGAGGGTGTCACTATGTCTGTATGTATGTGTGTGAGTGTGTGTGTGTAAGTATATAAACCTCTTATAACTTTTGAACGGTTTGACCGATTTTATTGCGGATGGCGCCATTCAAAAGGGCTTGGTCAATCTTAGATTTTGAATACAATTTGGACCGATTCGGACAGATAGATTTCAAGAAATAAAAAAACCATTTTTCTTTGTGTTTTTTTTTTTAAATTACTTTTAAACGGCTTCATCGATCAACTCCAAAAACTAATCAGCTCTTAACCTTTAAAAACTACGTCGATCGCCGCTAATCTGGTTAAAATTGGTCAATTTGTTTGAGACATATCGTGAAGGAAAGAAAACCGAAAAAAGTGTTTTTTCGGAATAACTCCGTAATTTTTCATCCAAAATATTTTTATAGTCTATTTTTTCAAAGAACATGAAAAACTGCATCGATTACCGCCAATCGTGTGAAAATTGGTTGATTCATTCCAAAGTTATGACAGTTTGAAATTTTTTAAATTTCTTAGCAGGAAGTTGCACGGGTGCCCTTTAGGTTTCCTATTTTCCTATTTTTTAAAGTTTTTTAAAAAAATACGCCATAACATGATATCTACTTCCTACGTCCCTTATTGATGTTTGAGTGAAAGTAGATAATCAGACTAGCTGTATTTTCTTTCCACACGGTGTAAATTTTTCTACGAATTTGTGTTACGGGTACCAGACAACGGAAATACATTTAACATTTTTTATACTATGACACATATTTTTTTATTAGAGATTTTTATTTAGAGATTTTTATTACAGTATACTCATTAGTCATTACACATCCATGGGCCAGGAACATAGAAAACATTTTTGTTTCTTTGGCGGGATTCGAAGCCGCGACCTCCGGCTTGAGCACTGACGCACTTAACCACCAGCCATAGAGGTACGACCTCAGTGGCTCAGTGGTATAGTGGTGGTGATATTACTTCGACATCCCGCCAAAGTTTGCAATGTTCTAGAATCAATAGACAATAATGTATAATCAGACGGTCCGCCAACTAGTATGAAAATTTCATTTAATAAAAAAATCTAAGTAGGTATGTCAACAGATGTCAACATAATACAAACAAGATGAAATTGAATGAACAAAAAAATAATATAATTAAAACATAAAACCTTATATTGGAACAGAGTAGGCGTAAAATAAAATCAAATTACCTCAAAAGGCAGCTCGTTTTCCTCTTTCTTGATCTATATTATTTGATCTCTTACAATGTTTCCGATTCAGTGGCCTTTTGGGTCAATTAGTTTAATACAATTTTCGCATTCAGTTATTTTTGGTATTTTTAAGAGTTCGAAAAAGTATATTAATTTAATTGAATTTCACAGTATAGACTGGTTTGCATAATTATTTTAAAATTTACGGAAATTATTTGAATATATAACTATTCCTATATATCTATTGTCTCCGAAAATCAATACCTCGGATACTTCAGGCACACGATTCACTGCTTATGTAAAGACGTTTAGGCAAAAAAAGAATTGTCATACTCAAAGTAAAAAATCATCTCATGTACGGCTGAATCTCCGCAAAACGCAAACTCGCTCATATAAAGAAAAAAAATCCAGTATAACAGTTATTTTTCTGCTTAAACGTCTTTGCATAAGCAGTAAATCATATGTCCAAAATATCAGTAATTGACTTTACCTAACCGTATATATAATGATGTGTTTACCGAGTCATATATTATTCCGTTTCGGCAGAACCGGCACGTTTTGTCATCAATGCAAATAATTATCATATTTACACAATGACATTTTCGTTAAATTTCAAGTATTTGATATTAGGAAATCTTTAAAAAATCATGAATTTAGACACCGCACGTCCGACGGGGCGACCGCGCCGCCCTGGAAAGTGTATCTTGTGAAATTAACTTTATTTATTATACAAAAAGATACATATTTGAATTTCATGTTTGTGTTTCAATTATTGTAGTAAATTAAGTTCAATATTGAATACTTATCTTAAAAATGCAGTATCGTCGTAATGTGAACGGATCCTAGGAAATAAAAAAATTGAACGTAGACTATAAAAAAAGTGATTTAGTTTTGTGTATTGCTCTGTGATCACTATAATCCATTCCAGATACATAAAATTATTCCAGAAGCATTATCGAGACATGAACGTAGTCCGAACGGCTATTTTATTATGTAACAGAGGTCTACAGACATCAAAGAGATAACCTTTTTTAGTGCCTAAATGCATTTGCGGGTCTGAAAGGCCCTGAATAATTCTCCCAAACATCTACACAATTATTATAGTAATTTTACAGACGTCTAAGCACTCAGTCGGTCGGAACTCGGAACCCAAAGCTTAGCTATCAGATAATTACATCTCCGGTTCAGCCAGGCTGTATCAATAATACCGATATTAGAAATTGTTAGGGTCGCCCGTTTTGTCATTACGTGACCAAAACCCAAACTTTTATTATAATTAACGTTTTTTTGTTTAAGTAATACGGGAGTACAGTGCCACCAACTTAACTGTTCAGTAGCCGGGGTCAGTAGTGTCGCGTTTTGTGTTGCTAAATCGCGCATCACTTTTTAGTGGTTTCGGCATGATAATGATACTTTTAACAATAAAATAAGACATTTATCACACAGAGCACTCGCACTTCAAAAACTAACAGCGAATGACATTTCACAAAATGGCAGCTGTAGTTCCAATTTTGTCTACTGAACAGATAAGTTGGTGGCACTGTAACTCAGATTTTTTTCTGACGGAAGTAACGCTATTGTATAGTCAGTGTGCTTAGTGCGAGTTTTTATCACTACTCGACATGAAAAAGTAAACTACAATTTGTATGGTATCGAAACAACGCCCCTAGTGGCAAAAATAGGAAACATAATTAGCGAGTGTGAGTTTTGTGGATTTTAACTAATCGAGCGTCGTCTCACACTCACGTTCGAATGTGGGTGTTTCAACGCTTTGATTGGTTGTTTCAAAAGTCTTGCTAGTGCCAGTTGCACATTTTGACATTCGAATAGTAAATTTGTGTTAACGACGTCGAAAAGTTGTCACCCCGCGCTCACTTCCAATTTCTCAGTGACTAGGTAGTGAATTGCGGTGAAAGCATTTATAAAAGAAGATTTTAGCAATTAATTTGCTATGGCAGGACGTTTTTTTCGCGTGGAGGATGTTTGTGGCTGCTCAATCTCAAGACGACCGCAGTTTTAATGCAAAACGCGAAGCAAGATTTCGTGCATCTTTCGATCGTTTATTGGACATTATTGTTTACCGATTGTCACACTTACTGTTCCATGAATGTTATTATAATATCAAATTGAGAAAAACTTGTTTTCATTATTTTTAAGTTTAAATACAATTTATTATAAACGAAATGTAAAATTGTGTAAAATGCTTTGCAAATAAAATTCAAAATTTCGGCGACTTATGTCAGTGTCACAAACAATAACACTCGATATAACCCGTCACAATCTTGATGACAGCAGCTTCATAACAAAATAATACAGTGAAAATGACATTCAATTTGGACGGTTAATCTCACAGTGAAGTCGTGCTACCAATATAACAAAAATAATAAAGCGTACTCTCGGCGAAGAAACGCGTTCGATTAGTTAGATTGGATAATGACTCGCACTCGTTAGCTTTTAATTTTCGATTCGATTTGCGCTAACTCGATTTACAAGGTAGTAAAGTAATCGAAAAAATTTGTGGGACTCACACTCAGCACACTGATGACAAATGTCACCAGTTGTCATTTGCATTATTTGTTAATAATTAAGTTTACAGATTTTAAATATTTTTGTATTTAAATCGTTATTTAAACATATATTTAACTAATTAAATAAAAGCTTTGGTATATTGTGTGTCGTAGTATTTCACCCATAGATATATAATATTAAAAAGATTTTCACCGTAATTTAGCTTCAAAAACCGACACAAAAATTTTCATTCCCGGTGAAATCATACTTGATATTTTGCATGTTAAACGTTATATTTCTTAATTTTAATGTGTAGAATGTTTATTCTAGTTTCCAAAAATATATAGTTTTACTTCAATCGCGCATAAAGGTTACACGCACTCTTTTTTTTTTTAATATATCCAGCAAAGGAACACACCAGGTGGCCTAATAGCAGTTAGCGATTATTACGGTGAGACCGCATACCATTCTGCTAATTAAAGCCTGCAATACATAAAATAGTTACGATCCAGTCCCGATATGTTAAAACTGCAAAATGTTATTCTCATAATGTCAAATTTAATTACTCCATCGCCAAAAATCAGTTTAAGATATACCTAAAGATAATTAATTCATAATTCAACATACATACTATATTACTATACAACATACATATATTAAAACCACGCCTTTTTTCCCGTAGGGGTAGGCAGAGATCACTTCTTTCCACTTGCTACGATCCTTATATACTTGTTTCGCTTCGTTCACTTTCATTCTTACCATTCGTTCCTCCTCTTACATTCAACGTAGTTCAGCGGCTCCCCATGGGCCACTTTTCACCTCCGCGAGAACAGAGAAAATTAATTAAATAACAGTAAAATTAAAGTGTGAGCTAATTATAAGAATTGGAGTTCAGAGTCAAGTGCTTTGTCATTCTTGTCCCTACTCCTTAAGGCTTGTAAATACCCTAAACCCAAACTTTTTATTATAATAAATGGTAATTTTTTATGGAATAAGACCGGCAAGGGAACGGCCCCAATACTCGTGTATTCGTTTTCCCCGTATGATATTCGTTTATTATGTTTCCTTTTCTACTGAAAGAATCAACAGAAGCACTAATAGAACAATTGCCATTCGAGTGTCAAGTCGAAACTAGTATTATATAGAGTCAGTCTAGCGATTAGGGCCTTTTGTATAATCCCTATCCCTTTGGGTTCCTGATACTACGCACGCACTCCGCGAAACACGACGCAAGCTGGTTTTTTGTGAGGCTGTGGTACATCCCTGGTCACTTAGTCTAAAACTTAATCTAAACTTGGTCTAGTTAATAACTTAGTCTCTCATGAAAATTGGATTTTTTCTTTATTAATACCTACTTTGTTTCAGGTGAGACCCCTGCCGCAATGCAACACGGCAACAGCTCGAGCGCTCGAGACCACTTGGCCGTATCATTAATTGTATTTATATCATTAACTTTAATAATGAGCCATGGCTTCCAAGAGGTCGGATAACGATTCATTATAAAAATGAACATTGTAATATATTTCTGTAAGTGTTTTTAGTTGTAAATATATATGTTTTTTACGATTGCATTGTTTGTTCGCCTTTTGTTGTGTTTTAATTAAAATGATAATTCATTATTGTATCACATCGAAATTCGTTCATTTAATTTAATGAGTAACATTCATTATTTTGTGTACAGCTATTGTCCCTGCTAGAAGGGAAAACATGGGTTAAATTTGTCATTACACCGAATAATATAGAATTGTTTGGATTAGTAAAAAGGCTGTTTGTTTGTAGAAAATCATTAAGATTATTTTAAATCGTCATTTCGAATAATAAATAACAGCAATTTAATAAAATATTTGTAAATCAAATAATTTTGTTTCCATCTATTATAATATTTGTTTGTTTTATATTATCACATTCTGACACGCACTCTGTAAATACATAGGGACATTTTGTTTAAAATTCCAGCCATTTCAACACGATTAGCATAATATGTTTAATGTTTATATTTTGTCAACATGCTAAATAACACGGATTCCAGTTTCGTCGTTGTTTGTGGTTCCTGATATTTACGATTTCTAAACAACAAGATTAACTGTATGTGATACATCTAAAATTAACAACGTTTTCAATACTTTTAAATATTGAATTGAATTAAATATTGTATTGAAATGTTAGTTTTATTAACAATAACATTTTATTATTTTAATAAATAATATCAATGATACTATATATAATATCAAATAAAAATATTTTTAATTATTAAATGTTTTTTAGGACTATTACCATACTAAATTGACTAATGTAAAATATATCGATTGAAATAACATTATACTATGGTGATTTGAAAATGTAAAATAATTTATAGTGTAATGCAGTTTATAATGTATACCAATTGAGTACAATAATTATAAATGTAAATAAAATGTGAAATATGCATGTTTAAAATATAACTGAAATATAAATAAACTTAATTGTCATGAGTTAATAAATAAGATTTTGAATTTAACGTGCCAACCTCTTTTAGTTTTATTTGAACCCCTCATCATAATAAGATGTACTTGTTTTGACTACAGCTCCGCCCTCGTAGATATAGTATCCCACGGGAAAAAAGTAGCCTATGCATTAAACCTGGGTTTGGTAAAATTAGGTATGGTGGTAGTGTAAGCTCTGGAGCTTACACTACCACCATACCAAATTTTATCGAAATCGAAGCAGTAGTTTTTGCGTGAATTAATAACAAACATCCATCCATCCATCAATTCATCAATTCTTACAAACTTTCACATTTATAGTAGGACTAGCTTTGTCCGCGGCATCACCCGCGTAAATATTATACACGTAAGTATCCCACGGGAACACTATTTTTTCGGTACAACAAGTAGCTATTGTGTTCCAGTTCTAATAAATTCCAGAGCTTAAGCTCCTATCATACCAAATGTCATCAAAATCCGAGCAGTAGTTTTTGCGTGAAAGATTAACAAAAATCCATCCGTCCATCTTCACAAACTTTCACATTTATAATAATAGTAGGATTCATAGCTGTAACCTGCAGCTGCTGCTATTAGAAGTTTGCAGAATATGACGTGTTTGGTAAGTTGTCAGACAAGAAGTTCGACTAGATGCCCATCTGACAAATCTATAAATTATGTCAAATTATTTTTATAGAAAAGGAGACATAAGTGCGAAGGATCGTCTGATATTAAGTAAGTATAAAACTAGAGGGATAACAGGCCGAGGACAGGGAAAAGTGGAAAAATATCGTAAGGATAAAGACCATGGAAGGTGGTGGTCACGACCCTCAGGGCTCAGACATGAGGAGGAGACAGGAGTTAACAAATGCGTTAACAGAAATACCATAGATATGAGATATAATGTAATGATTGGTATCGCTGTGGCGCCCAGCGAGACCAATGATTTATCTATGGGAAACACCCACTTAGGAAACGACTAAGTAACAAAAATACAGTTTTGGTAAAAGACTAGAGTGGTTGTGACTGGATACTATGCAGTACGGAGGACTGTATAATAACGAACCTATTGTGTTTTTCTTAGGGTCAGGTCACACCGAAATGAGCTATTCAAAACTGAACTGTATTCACTATACAAAAAGATACAGTTTTCATTTGTCATATACTGCACATCACAATTCACAACTGGATACCTACTCGAACTTTTGTATAATTAATCAATAAATCAAATCAATAATATCTATGGACGCTTCACACCACGTCAATCTGATCCCGTGGTAAGTTCTCGAAGAACTAGTGTTACGGGTACCAGACAACGGAAATATATTTAATAATTTTATACTATACACATATTTAAGATTTTTATTATATTATACGGGTTGGATTTCATAACGAGTCGCCTGAATTTGAGAGTATTGGTACATACATACATATAATCACGCCTTTTTCCCGTAGGGGTAGGCAGGACCGCCTCTTTCCCGTAGGGGTACGCAGAGACCACTTCTTTCCACTTGCTACGATCCTTACATACTTCTTTCGCTTCGTCCACTTTCATTCTTACCATCCATTCCTCCTCTTACATTCAACGTAGCCAAGCGTCTCTCCATGGTCCGCTTTTCGCCTCCGCGAGAAACGAGACGTGATGGGTGGCGAACCACATCGCCGCCATTTTGGATAATTAAATTATTTTTGATTATCCATTGCGTTTCCACGGATTGGTGGAGAGGGTAGGAATAGGGAAAGGGAAGGATAGGTGGTGTAGAAAGGAAGATTGGTAAGTTAGAATGGGAAATAGGGAATGTAGGATATTACCGCCCAGGAGGGCAAGGGATAGGACAGTAATAGCTAGGGAAGCCGGGGTCGCATACCCTAATACTATACCACAACTACCGGACAGGTAAGTTGGGAGAGTACCCCATGACATAGTGAGAGTATTATTGGTGGTGTAGTTTAATAGATTAAGGGAGTTAGTCTTAAACCCCCCAAAGAAATTTTGGCTGCCGGAGTTGCGTCTAAATATTTTTAAACAATTTTCAAAAATTCTTAAATATTATTGCAAAATGGAACGTAATCTTTATGCTTTAGTATAGGGTGAGCCAAGATCTTTTGTTTATCGCTTCTTTAAAGAATCGCCGATCAAAATGTATGGAATTGAAATTTGGAAAAAGAAAATATAATCGAGGTAATTATATTTTATATATTATTATAATGTGATATAGGAAATGTATGAGAACAGTATATAATTCTTAGGTAATTAATAGCAATGTATTACTCCGAGTTAGCCCAATACGACTTCATTGGGTTAGGTTAGATGGCTAAGGCGGGAGCGTAGCGCAGCGAAGCTACCGCCTTAGCCACCGTGGTTATTTTTTTGTAAACCACACAGAAGTAGGAGCCCCGCGTAGCGGAGCTCCGTCGACTCATAATTGAAGCCAGTTGTTATTGAGGGCCATTGGGTTCTAGGTATGATTGAGGATGGATCTGAAGATTTGAGGTTGGAAGTGTGTCCAGACAATATTCACTCTGCTGAGGTTTTGGTGCCACTTATATTAAAGAATGTGGAAATTGGCACCACCATCCACACTGATTTTTGGAAAGCATATGATTGCTTGTCAGAACATGGCTACATACACAGAAAAGTCAACCACTCGGATTGTGACAACACATTCATAGCTGAAGATGGGACTCATACTCAACGAATTGAGTCCCAGTGGAGGGCCGTTAAAAGATTTTTTAAAAAAGACAATTTTAATAGCATAGACAATTTTGCAGATGTTAATTTTGAATATTTGTGGCGGCGAAATAATATGAAATATAGAAAAGATCCATTCGTGGAATTAATAAAAGCTATAAAACATGTTTATAAAGAGGAATAAACAATTTTTGAAAAAAATCTGTTTTTTATTTTTTCTAAGGAAATCAAGTATTTCCGGCGGATGAAAATGGTGAGGGGGGAATTCGACCCCTCCCCTTCTCCCTCCCCCCCCCCAACCACTCGCAACCCCTTAAAATGGCGATGTTGTTTATAAAGTGGAATAAACAATTTTTGAAAAATTCTGTTTTTTATTTTTTCTAAGGAAATCAAGTATTTCTGGCGGGTGAAAATGGTGAGGGGGGAATCCGACCCCTCCCCCCCTCCCCCCCAACCACTCGCGACCCCTTAAAATGGCGACGTATTTTAAAATTTTACCCCCGCGACCCCCGGCTCGAGCACCAACACGCTCAACCAACTGAGCCATAGAGGTCGTCAAATGAATAAAGTTCAATTTTGTATAACTATCTTAAAAATGCAGCGCCTATCGTATCGTTTTGTTTCGTTATGAATATACCCTTATTTAGCGACTTTTAAAGCGAAAAATTCAACGTATCGATTGCAATGATGGTGCAATGTAATTATAATGCTCGCGTCATATAGATGTTAGAAAACAAAATATGCAAGTCTCACTATTCAGGACGATATGCAAACTTATTTTAGTACTGGCACATTTTAAATTTACTTTTTATTGCATTTAAATTTGGAACATATACGTCACATTTTTTCACTCCAATATAAATTTTGATTCAACGAACGTGTACTCGTATTAATTTTGTAAAGTATTAGGTAATTATTATATTATTTTAAACCGCTAGTCTGGCTGCATTATTTACACAGAATACAGAAATCATCCAGAAGCCATCAACACGCTTGAAAGTGAGGCCGTCACAACTCACAACCACTCCAAATTGGAATGATTATCGCAGATAATATGTTGCCACCAAAGATTTCAACTCAAGATAGGCTATCACGTACATTTAGCCGAAAAAATTTTCATACAAGAAAAAATTACGCCATCTATGTAAAATCAACGGAACTTCGATGTTCCTTTGATTTTACGAATTTACCATTCCGATGGAACAGTCGCTAGTCGTATGATATAACTTTGTAAGGGCGTACAACGCATACATTTTTTTAAATACATATCTTGACTAAAGAAATGTTAATAAAATTGTCCGGCGTAATATAAGTTTAGCTCGCATTAATACTGGAATTACTAAAATATTAGCAACAATAAATCAATAAGGCTTACAAACAAATATAAATTTTACAGGTATGTAATGTAATTTAAATATTTCATATTTCTTATTACATTACTCTCATTATCATAAAGCATAGACGAGGCGTGTTGAGGCAAAAAGTGTCCACACTTAAACTGCCCCACTTTTGGGGGTTTTTGGGGCAGTCGAGGTTTCATATTTTGTCATCTTGACATTTCGACATTTGCTTTCCGCAGATTTTTCAGTCCACATTTATTTGAAAAAATCTTCTCAAATCAAGACGGCGTAACTTTTTCTTATACCTACGTTATTTGTCAAATGTATGCCAAAGATCAGGAACGCACTTTTAACTCCTCTGATGATTAGTACCCATATGTGGCGATAATTACATACTAGAATATTATACAGATATTATAACGGTGTAATAGATTAGTGCAATGGCTAATGGTGTATGTATACTAGATATTTTACCTAAGTAAGATATTTTAAAGGATTTTACAAGAAAACTAATTTTTTTCTTCTATACGGCGTATGGACCTAGACCAGTAAACAAATTTGTTTTTACACATGTGCCGTAGCTCCAGCGGCGCCACAGAAGGGGCGGAGCCGTAGGAGCTGTGACGTTTCACAGCCAGCGCGGCAGCAAAAATTACATACAAATCCTAGCGCAACAGCACTTAATATTCCTTTATTACATAGATAAATAAAACAAGACTCATTAAAAACAAAACTAATTATATTAAGTACTATAAAAAGAATATTGAATTATAATTTATACATATTCTAATTCAGTTTGAAAATAATAATCTACACTAATATTATAAAGAGGAAACTTTGTTTGTATGTTTGTTTGTTTGTAATGTATAGGATCAAAAAGTACTGGACCGATTTCAAAAATTCACCAAGGCGCGAGCGGGAGGGGAGTTTAGATCTATGAGTTAATTTTTTTTGGCTCATTTCGTTGTTCTCGAATAAGGCGAGTCCAAATCTCTTTGCGCTCTGGATCATTGGGAAATCTGTAATTTAAATACTATAAATTTCTGCGATGTTTACAACGAATTTTCACTAAATTAGACAAAAGAAAATAATAATAAACTAAGTATGCCAAAGTACTCTATTTTGTGTAACTATTATACACTGTTTCTCTTGAAACGGATTAAAAAATCACTCGGTATAAAGGTGCTTCTAGTTACATAGTAATATTTCAGAAATATTACTTTTTTTTCTCCAAAAGTGCATAGGTAATGTTAAATCGGCTGGCCCCTGAACATTGTAGGTGGTTGTTTAGGAGTAGAATAGACAGTAGGTGCAGGTTGTAGGTGATCTACATCTAGTAGATGTAGCTTGTAGGTTTTTAGTGGGGTAACTACTGTTTACCTACCAACCTACCACCTACCAACTATAGGTATGTAGTAGGTCTAGATGTAGGTTGTAGGTGTAGGGTATGACTTATGGGTGTAGCAACCTACGCTTACAACCTTCAAGTGTAGTTATTTTTTATTCAATTTCATAATTCACAGACTGTCAGGCCAGATAGTAAATAATATTTTTAAATATATGTAAAAATCAAATAAATAGTAAGCCTTAGTTACATTTTATTTAAATTAATCAAAAATGTGAATACTGACGGGTAAGGTTAGGTTTGGTTAGGTACTGAAATAAAAAAAAAACTTAATCTCTTATTTTTGTAATAAATCAATAATAAAAATGACGTCCCTACAAAGTTACCTTTTCACTGTTGCGCATACAATAACCAGTGTTATCTCTTATAGTTGGCCGCCATTTTTTAATATTTATTTAAAATTCCATAAGTATTTCAATTGTAACAAACAATATTGTGATAATTACCTGTGATAAGATATCCCGTCTATCTTTTTTACACGTTTGTCATAGTTTTTACAGCCTTTAATTAGGTACGCAACTACTCGGCATTTTATGAATTATATGCGGGCTGGATAAACTGCATAAAGCAAATGTAGAAATGGTAAGATCACAAGTGCCAAACCTCAACTGTCAAAATGGCCCCAAAATTTAAAAATTGGGGCCATTTTATTGGAGACACTTTTTGCCTCAACATGCCTCGTCTATAATATACGTCTATGGTTGCCACAGAATAACGAAATATTTTATCCAACTTTTTTTTCAATTAATTTTTATTGAATACCTAATTGTCGTAATATAACAACGCGATTTGTTTTGTAAGTGTAAAGAGTAAAAATTTAAAAGTGCGGGCGGGGCGGTATTTCGCCATGGTTTTGGACACAGTGCGCTGCATACAAATGTGATCGAATACTCATTCTGTGGTTATTTATTAGAAGACCTCTTCTGTATTTAAGCCGATAGATCTTCGATCTATACATTTGATTTATACACTCACCTATTTATTAAAATCAGCGACCCACAAAAAAGTTAGACATTTGGGAACCCCAAGAGCTTCTATGTACTGCTATTGTAAGTAAACTTTTATAAAAAAAAAATAATACCGAAGTTTTAAATGAGCAGGTAACTTTGTAAATACTACTTCATAAGAAATAAAATTCAAAATATACCCGAACATAAGCTCATGTTCTCAAGCGTGTAGAATTTATATATTTTTTGTTTATCTTTGATAAGGCAAGACTAATTAAGCAAAATAACATTATAATTACATTCTTTTACCAATGATGTAACAAAAGTAATTTGTTCTTTGATGTTCTTATAAGAGCGCTTTAACATTATCCAATTCAATAATAGTCTGTTCAGATACAATTCGATATTTTTAGGTTATGATTATTTGTCAATAGTTCGCTAAAATGCCACATACACTATTTTCATACTCCATAGACACCAGTGGTGAAGGCAGGTTCTCCATCATAGGGAAGCCCTAGCCTGTAAAAAGGTAGGGATCAAATCCCATCCAAAGATGGCAGTCGTCAAAAGGTAAGTGGTAAGTGAAGCCGATAGGAATAGAGTTATAGGAACCCCACACTGATCGATACACAATAACATCTTCATAAGTACATAATAATATATTACATATAACAGCCTCCGTGGTCTAGTGGTTAGAGCATTGGCTTTCGACTCGGAGGTCGTGGGTTCGATTCCCGCATTGGAACAACAAAAAATTTTGTTTCTAATTTTGGTTAGGACAACAGGCAGGTTGATCACTTGATTGTCCGACAAGAAAGGTGATCCATGCGTCGGATAGGCATGTAAAAAGTCAGACCTGCGCCTGATCTCTCGCCAGTCGTGTCGGTTATCCGTCCCACTGGATTATGAGAGTAAAGGAAGAGAGAGTACTCTTGTGTACTGCGCACACATTTAGGCACTATAAAATTACTCCTGCGTAACTGGCCTGGTTTCAATGAAACCGGCCACCGTCACCGATATCGATGTGGGGAGGTATTATAGTATGAATATACTATTCACATATTCCATACATTTTACTTTATTCGATATATCTTATGAGCGATACCGATGTTGAAACAGATGATATGAAAGGAATAACAGCAGAATAAATAAATAATTGAAAATAACGAATTCAATACTTTTTTTATTTTATTAGTATAATGCAGACGAAAGAATCAACAGCTGGTGACTCGTCTATACTATAATAATATAATAATAAAGAGAAAAGTTTGTTTGTTTGTTTGCATCGAATAGACTCCGAAACTACTGGACCGATTTTGATCAAATTTGGCACAGATGTAGAGTAGACCACGGAAAAGGACATATACTACTTTGTATCGTGGACAAATGTACGGTATCTGCGAAATTAACTTTTGCGCGCACCAAGTCGCGGGCAACATATCTTAATACTATAATAATAATAATATAATAAAGAGGAAACGTTTGTTTGTTCGTTTGCATCGAATAGGCTCCGAAACTACTGGATGATTTTCATAAAATTTGGAACAGATATAGAGTAGACCACGGGGAAGGACATAGGCTACTTTTTATCAAGGAAAAATTTACGGTTTCTGCGAAATTAACTTTTCGCGCACGAATTCGCGGGCAACACCTAGTCTTAAATAAAATAAATTCCATTCTTGTAAGGTGATAAACCTCTAAAATGTGGTGTTTACGAGGTAAACGTAATTTTACCGCCAAATTACCAGGCCACTGTAATGTTTCTGATATTTAAATGACTTTGAGGAGTATCGCAATTTTTTCACCTAATTTTTTACACAATTACACAATATTCTCGTACAAAAAATATGGTTAATTAATAAGGTCAAGTATGGGTCACCAAAAAAATAAAATATATAAACAAAGTATATTCAGTGATTTATTCAGAAAGTATATTCAGCAAAACTCTTTTAGTACATTCAATTGATAGCATTTAGGATGATTTTTGCGTATTTTAATGGGAATCCTTAGTTTACAGAATTTATTTTGTTTCGTGGTGCCAACTATATTAAGCTACTAGCTTTTTCACGCGGCTCCGCCCGCGTAAATATATTGTCTGGTAGGTATACTACGGTAATACTGTACTTTTTTCGGAATAAAAAGCAGCCTATATTTTAATAGAGAGTCTAAACTACTACCATACCATATTTCATCGAAATTCGTTAAGTCGTTTTTGCGTAAAAGAATACAGATATCCGTCCATACATCCATCCACCCATCCATCCTCACAAACTTTCACATTTCTAATATGTAGTAGTAGGATTATACTTTAGGCTAGCCCATGCTATAGCGGGAACAAGTGTCGAAAATGACCGATTTACGATAGTTTAAATGGCTCAATAACGGGCAATCCTTAAGCCTCCGTGGTCTAGAGGTCGTGGGTTCGATTCCCGCATTGGAACAACAAAAAATGTTATTTCCAAGTTCGGTTAGGACAATGCAGGCTCATCACCTGATTGTCTGACAAGAAAGATGATCCACGCGTCGGATGGGAATGTAAAAAGTCGGACCTGCGCCTGATCTCTCGTCAGTCGTGTCGGTTATCCGTCCCACTGGGTTATGAGAGTAAAGGAAGAGAGAGTGCTCTTGTGTACTACTATAAAATTACTCCTGCGTAACTGGCCTGGCTTCAATGAAATTGGCCACCGTCACCGATATCGGTGTGGGGAGCTATTATTAATTCTTAAGCTAGTTTGCCGGTCTCATAACATTCAACTATCTATCTCGTGACTGCCGGTAACTTGATACAATAGATATATACGTAAGTTTATATCTATTGTATCAAGTTACCGGTCTGTAAAGATTGTGATTTTACGATGCTAGATTAATAAATAAATCGAAACAACGTAATCTAAAAGTAAGTTTATTACAGTCATTTAAACTTTTTGTATTATTCGCCAGCCATTTCCAAGTCGTAAATGAAAGTTCATATCAGAATTTATTGCAAAATTTTCAGTTTGCGAGTACAACCCGTGTTGAAATAATATTGGATTTGAATAAACTTTAACCCCCTTACTAATAAACACTGTATAAGCTTTGAATAGTTATACAGTGTTTTGTTGACATCACACAAGTGACATGTTTAAATTGATAGAAAGAGACAAAACACTGTATAACTATTCAAAGCTTATACAGCGTTTATTAGTAAGGGTGTTTTTTTTAATAATATAATATAATATAATATAATATTTATGGACGCTTCACACCACGTCAGTCTGGCCCCGTGGTAAGTATCCGAAGAACTTGTGTTACGGGTACCAGACAACGGAAATATATTTAATACTTTTTTATACTATACTTATATTTAAGATTTTTATTATATTATACACATATTTAATACACATCCATGACCCAGGAACATAGAAAACTTTTTTGTTCCCTGGCGGGATTCGAACCCGCGACCTCCGGCTAAAGCGCCACTGCGCTCACCACTGAGCCACGGAGGTCGTCGTGTTTATCTTTTAGTGTTCCGTACCCAAAGGGGACCCTATTTCTGAGACTTCGTCTGTCCATCTATCTGTCACCGGGGTATATCTTGTGAACAAAGATAGTTAAAATTTTCACATAAGATGCATTTATTGCCGCTATATCAACATATTATACAAAAAAAAAAATAATAACAATAGAGCTTGAAATTAATATTTTTAATAAGAAACTTCGTTCCTATCTGGTGTTCCACGACACAAACGGTTGTTATTTTTTATCTGTTTTTTGTTAGATATTATCATATTAACACTAGTGCTCGACTACTAACAGATGATGGTATAAACCCCTCGTACGCGACTCCGACTCGTACTTGGCCTGTTTTTTTTTTTTTTTTTTTTTTCAGGTTCAGCGTTAAAGTCTAAATTTTAGTAGTAGATACGGTAACTCCGGTGGTCTTATGTTGTGGACATCAGCCCTCTTTTCACATTAAAAAGAAAGTGCATAAAAGATCTAAAGATAGATTCAAGAGACATAGCGATTTAATAGAATGATGTAATTACAATATTTATATGGAGAAACTAAAATAGGAACTCACATTTATTTTAAATCAGCAAAATTCTTATATTTCCCGAAACACATTAACATACATAGATAATAAATATGAACCGAAAAATGCAAAAAAGTAAAGTAATCAGTTGAAAAACGAAAATTACTGTTCAGACCCATAAAATTGTGTTATTTTCGTTAAATCAACTATATACATAAATGCAGTATTTAAGTTAATAAAATCATTTGTATTTAAATCTTCATACATTTACAACTGCGTGTTTTATATAGAGCGTCTCTCCAACGTTCTTGCTTTTATGATGACTGTATTTTGTCAACGATTGATCGTAGATATACTATTACTAACAGCCTCCGTGGTCTAGTGGTTAGAGCATTGGCTCTCGACTCGGAGGTCGTGGGTTCGATTCCCGCATTGGAACAACAAAAAATGTTGTTTCTATGTTGGTTAGGACAATGCAGGCTGATCACCAGATTGACAAGAAAGATGATCCATGCATCGGATGGGCATGTAAGAGTCGGTCCTGCGCCTGATCTCTCGTCAGTCGTGTCGGTTATCCGTCCCACTGGGTTACGAGAGTAAAGGAAGAGTGTGCGCAGTACACTCTTGTGTACTGCGCACACACTTGGGCACTATAAAATTACTCCTGCGTAACGGGCCTGGTTTCAATGAAACCGGCCACCGTCACCGAGATCGGTGTGGGGAGTTATATATTGCAAAGATAACATTTCGCGGCTTAATATGTTATTTTTGAAAAGCTAATAAAAACTATGCATGTTCCCATTTAATGTGTGCTAACTAAATACTAACAGATATTTTTCATGGAACCGATATCGTTATTGTGCACCGATATACTGTCGATAGTAAAAATATAAAATGTTTATCAGATTCTATATAAAGCTTTAGTAACAGATTTATAAAATACTTACTAGCCGTCCCGACAGTACAGTTGTTCTGTCTTAAATATGAACTGGAATGAATATATGACTACACCTACTCCTACATCAACTCCTACAACCTATGCCTTTTCCAATATTTCTCACTGTTTACCTTCCCTGAATTTCCACAATTATTTCAATACCAAAATTAGCCAAATCGGTTCAGCCGTTCTCGAGTTTTGAGTCCCTTGGGAACGGGATAAAAAGTATCCTTTGTCGTTCTTTCCATTCCCGGTTTTAAGATATCTCCCCACCAATTTAAAGCCAAATCGGTTCAGCCGTTCTTGAGTTATAAATAGTGTAACTAACACGACTTTCTTTTTTATAATATAATGTACTTCAAGATATAGTTTAGATGTATCTTATAAACCTTTCTACACACTTTCTTTTGTTACCTTCCTAAGGCTGGGACTATTTTGTCCGGAATCCGAAAGGCCGGAGAAAATTCAGAGCATTAAAAATAGAACTTTGAAGATATTATACAATACAGTTGAAAATCGAACTGTCGAGTGTTGAGCTGTCACATATGGTATTGATCAAACACTTGTGTGTTCGATTTTCAGCTCTATTGTTTTAGCACAGATTTCAATTTTCAATTCTCTGGATTTTCTCCGGCGTTCCGGGTTCCGGATCATATTATAGTCCCAGCTTAATCCCTCACGTATCTGATGATGCCGTTGAAACTAATACTCTCGACCTTTCCGAAGCTACCAAGTTTCATACTTAACGGATGAAGGATGCTCATAGTCGGAAAGTACTGAAGCAATTTACCGGTAATACGTTAAAAATCCATGACGTAATACCGCGTACTTTTACAAAGCCTATGCTATTATCTAAAATCTCCCCAAAAATAATACCGCGTTCTCTACGTTAAGACTAAGGGTCAGCTAACACCGAGATGCGACGCGACGCGCTTTATTTCGAAATTGAACGTTATACGTGGGTAGCACTGAAAATGTTTAGAATTGGCCAGTTAGAAACATTGCTAATGAAAACTTTTTTAATTTCAATTTTAGAACTCTTTGGTAACCTAATGTAGTATATTGTATTCATTTGTAATTTGTTTTTTGAATTGGCGGCAAATCTAAAACTCTTGTTATACGTGAAAATGAACCTAATGCGAGAAAAATTTCGTTCAATGATTTATTATGACTTTCGTTGTGGGCTTACTCAACAACAAAGCTATGATAGGCTGCGATTGGCATTTCTTAACTAAACCCATCTCGTGCCACTATGTACAATTGGTTAAACGAGATTAAGCGTTTATTACATGAACATTTAGGCGTCAGGAAGCTTTGTACCAGATGGATTCCCCATACTTTAACCGACGACCAGAAACACCTTCGCATGGACTGGTGTCGCCAAATGTTAGATAAGTTCAACCGCGGTGACTCAAAAGCTCTATTTGACATCATCACAGGTGATGAAAGCTGGATATATTGCTACGAACCCGAAACTGCAGACTGGTATGTCAATCGCTGTTTGCCTGTTGTCTTGGAAAACAATCGACAGCAGCGCCCTCGAAGCAAATCGAACAGTGTCAAATCAAAATATGTCAATGTCAAATCTGACAACTTGACGCATGTGTTCGATTTTTTGCGCTACCGCGCGTTGCTCAATTTTCTTACATTTTGCGAGGCCGTTAGTGCCGAATAGCGAAGTGTATGGCCATATGTATATGCACGTATGAAAGCTATCGTACATGGCCATACACTTCGCGATTCGGCACTAACGGTACGTTAGTAATATATATTCTTTGCTAACGGCCTCGTAAAATGTAAGAAAATTGAGCAACGCGCGGTAGCCTCTGGACACGTCTTCGCCTTTAGAAAAGAAGTTATTTAGTCGCCGATGATGTCGCTGTCGTAGATGCGTGTCGCCGACAAACTACGAATCCATAATCATTTTCACAATGTTACGAAGGCTGTTCGATGTAAAAAGTAAGTCTAATGGACTCTTTGGCAAATGATCGTTAAGATAATGTTGGTATATAAAAACTGTTTTACTTTCATCGCACGGCTGGGCCTTCACTCGAACAGCTGGATTTCGACTGGATCACGATAAAAATGTTTGCAAAGAAGCTAAGTATTCCAATATGAATCAACTAGAGTTCTCGACTAAAACTTCGGTTAAATTGGGTTTCTTTGGTCCCCACCTGCTATGCCACAAAATTATAAGCACCTAAATATTCGCCGCGACTTCGTTCACCCCAAAAAAAATCTCACGGGAACCATACATTTTTCCAAAAACCCATGTTCTTCCCCATGGTCTATCTGTGCCTTTTATCAAATTCGGCATCGTAGTTTCGGACACAGAGTACATTATATATAGTGGTTTCGGAGCTCATCCGATGCAGAGATACAAAAAAAAACTTATCTTTATAATATTTGTATGGATGTAGCGTTAGAGACTGTTCAGCGTAAATAAATAAAGTGTATTCTAACGATATATTATTGACTTTTTTCGAACAATAAGTCATAATCATTAAAGGGTTTAGAAACATTAGGTACATAATTAAATACTCGTAATAATAGTGTGTACTACACGTATATAACTAACAACTGCTTTTTAGCTACCTAATTACTTGTTAAATTCCATCCATCCAATGTCCATCCATCCTCACAAACTGTCACATTTATGAACACAAACTGTCACTGTCATATTGATGGATGAATGTACGAATGGATGTTTGCTTCTCTTTCACGCAAAAACTACTGAACTCATGTCGATGCAATTTGGTATGGTAGTAGTTTAGGCTCTGGATTAATACATAGGCTAATCTTTATCCCCAATACGTACAGTGTACTTTTGGAATTCTATATATTTACGTGGGCAGAGCTTCGGGCAACTTCTAGTTAGCTTATAGTTGACTAGCTTTTTCGTCTTCGTCCGCGTAGATCCCCATTGCATGTATTTCGTTACCCCAGTATAAACTTTTTTTATTTCGAAAACAATTTTTATTAGATTCATGCATCATAAATGACAAAATTCAGCATAATCCGACCATCACTGTTGATATTTCACTCTACAAACTTTGGACCCCCATTCCACTCCTTTAGGAAACGAATTAAAAAAAACTATAAAACATCTAAATAAAACTAAATCAATTCTATTTATTTCTTCGGACAATAAATTTCATGGAAATCTGGACAGATTTTCTTACAAACTTTCAACACTTATTTATCACCTTTAATTGTATAAAAATGTAAATATTTAAATTTAAAATGAATTTCCACTAATAAAAGTGAAAGTTTGTTGAAGCAAAATACGTGGATTTACCTTGCAAATTAGTTTCAAATCACAAGTAAGAGACCGTCACTTTGTGGTTACACAGAAGTCGTTACGTGTAATTCGTTCCTAGAATTGGTCGATAAGAATTTCGTTTACACTATAATTCTAAATTTTCAGTGGCATAGCTTTACTTTTATTTACCGTTAATTAACTTTTTATTTTATTCAGTAAATTGAGGGTAGATTTTGTTTATTTCTTAATTGACACTATATTCACACAACATTATAGGTACCTATAAACATAATTCCCTCCACACTGATTTCGGTAACGGTGGTCGGTTTCAAACCAGGTCAGTTACGCAGAAGTAATTTTATAATGCCCAAGTGTGTGCGCAGTACACAAGAGCACTTTCTCTTCCTTTACCCTCATAACCTAGTGGCACGGATAACCGTGTGTCGGTCGGTAAAGTCAGACCTACGCCGGCGTAGGTCCGACTTTTTACATTCCCATCCGACGCATGGATTATCTTTCTTGTCAGACAATCAGGTGATCAGCCTGCATTGTCCTAACCGAATTTGGAAACAAAATTTTTTGTTGTTCCAATGCGGGGATCGAACCCACGACATCTGAGTCGAGAGCCAATGCTCTAACCACTAGATCACGGAGGCTGTTTATATATAAATACATAATATAAATAATGTGTTAATCCATAGCTTAAACTACTACCGTCAGAGGTTTTTGCGTAAAAGAGTAACAAACATCCATCCATCCATTATAATAGTATGTAGTTGGACAAAATTACTATAAAAGTGCATTATTAAACAAAAAACAATTTATAAATAGCTCTTACAATATAAAGCGGTTCTAAAACTGAAGAATATATTATTTCGTGTCGTAACATAAAATAAATCAAATAAGAGTAAACTAGTATCTCATCTTACTTAAAACTTTTTATCATTGACTAAGGCTTCTAAGGGGATATTATCAAAGAGATTAAATTATCTGCTAGCTTGTGATTTTACCAGGCTTCATTAGCCGTACGGATCATGTCTAAATAATTAATGTCTAGAATAATCAGACCCTGTACACATTTTATACTTTGACGTCGTTATTAGGTTTTCGTTTTTACTTTCTATTTATTGTTGTAAGAATGTAATTAGTTGCTTGTAAACTGTTCCTTTTTACTGAAATAATAATATACCATTACGTTATTTAGATTATTATAATTTACTGCTAGAATGTATACCGTGTTTATGCTTATACAGTCAATTATATGCCGTATCGACTTTAATTTATTGTGTCTTTGACAACCATAGGCCGTTCATTTTTACCCGACTACGGCGAAGCCAAAAGGAAGGGTAATGATTTTGGCAGTCTATGTATGTATGTTTGTTCCACCGTAGCGCCTAAACTATTATTCCGTTGTCATTATTAAACCGCTCTCCATGTATGCCCATAAACTTGTTTATATAGCTGATTATAGGTATTTATAATCTTCTTCTAATATATAAAATTTCCATGTCACAATGTTAGTTACTATACTCCTCCGAAACGGCTTTACCGATTTTCACCAAATTTTATATGCGTATTCAGTAGGTTTGAGAATCGGCTACTATCTATTTTCCATACCCCTAAGTGATAAGGGTTGTTCACCCTTAAAATTTTATAAGGCAAAACAACGTTTGCCGGGTCAGCTAGTATTATATAATAATGCTTGATATCTAATAACATAATAACTCCCCCACACCGATTTTGGTGATGGTGGCTGGTTTCATTAAAAGCAGGTCAATTACGCAGGCGGCAGGAGTAATTTTATAGTATCCAAGTGTGTGCGCAGTACACAACAGCACTCTCTCTTCCTTTACTCTCATAACCCAGTGGGACGGATAACCGACACGACTGACGAGAGATCAGGCGCAGGTCCGACTTTTTACATGCCCATTGCCCATCCGACGCATATATCATCTTTCTTGTCAGACAATCAGGTGATCAGATATCATTCAAAACAATATTTTTGTTCCAATGCGGGAATCAAATCCACAACCTCAGAGTCTAAAGCCAAGCTCTAACCACTAGATCACGGAGCTGCTTGATATCTACTAGTGTAAGAAGTAAATTAGTAATCGTCAAATTCAGCGCCGGGATTTTTCCGGATTTCCCGCGACGCCATAACTGTGGCATTCAATTAGTCTGATCGATGGAGTGGGCCTATCCGCCATAGTGATTGTTCCCTATCGAATACGCCCCTGTCGAGGCCCCTGTCAAGTGAATGATAATTGCTCCTGGAAATCGGTCGGTTTTTGTATTCACCAGTGAATGTGTAATGTTTTATAATTAGTAAGGAAAAATTTGACGTCTATACCTACCTATGTAGGTACTCTGTTCGGATGTAATTTAATATTTTTGTAAACAAAAGCCAAAGACGTAAACTCGACCTTCAGTCACGTCAGCCATCTTGATTTCACCATATTTCAAATGTCAAAATGCTCCCAAAAACTCCAAAAGTGTTTAAATTAAGTGGAGTCAGTTTTTGCCTCAACATGCCTCGTCTATAATACTATAGGTGTACCAGAATCTCATGGCAAATAGGGAAATAAAATTTTGTAGTGTGCAATACTGGGGAAATTGGATTAAACGATCTTGATACTGGTTAATATTTAATTATATCTTTAGTATTATTGAACATGAATTATAATAAGACTGTATGAAGAATGTTCGGTGTATAATATAGAAAACTAGCTTTTGTCTGCGGCTTTGCCCGCGTGGAATAGTGTTCTTGGAGAAAAAACTACTTCGGTGAATAATTCTCTACCTACTTAGAGCAATATACTACTGATACAATATTGAAAATGTTTTTAGGTTTGCCCAATGCAAATTGTTAAAAATGGGACCCTATAACCTCGACACGACATAATAATATAATAATAATAATATTTATGGACGCTTCACACCACGTCAGTCTGATCCCGTGGTAAGTTCTCGAAGAACTTGTGTTACGGGTACCAGACAACGGAAATATATTTAATACTTTTATACTATACACATATTTAAGATTTTTATTATATTATACACATATTTAATACACATCCATGACCCAGGAACACAGAAAAACGTTTTGTTCCTTCGGCGGGATTTGAACCCGCGACCCCCGGCTTGAGCGCCAACACGCTCAACCAACTGAGCCACAGAGGTCGTCAAACAAGACTCACGACATGCGCGACCACTTGATAATATACTTACATAATATTATATTTATCGCACTTGAATATAAATTTTACCATAATCTTATAATATCTTAAATACTAAATACTTAAAGACTATTAAAAACTCGCATCAAAATCCGTTGCGTAGATTTAAAGATCTAAGCATACAATATACTATACCTATATGCATAGGGACAGACAGATAAAGCCACTATGTACTATGTAATATTATGTAATAAGTAAAGTTATTTGACCAACAAAACTGACAAACCACCTCTGGATATTCCATAAGAATTAAGAACTGCAGTTATTATTATACGTATTCTGTGCTGCAGTTCAAGATATTCGTGAACCTCTTTATACTGTATACATTCCGAGTTTTCGATAGCGCGATGTAGAAACGCGAGCGCCCGCGCCGCGCAGCAACACTATATCCCTGCATTTTAAATCTGTAATATCTTCGAAAATATTCATTTAAATTACATGCCGTAAAGGGCAGTATTGATCTATCTTAAATGCACAATGTATTTAAGGTACTTAATTGGATAAGGATTAATACTGTATTGCTTAAAATCGCTTTGTAAATAAGCTATTAAATTAAAATCAAAGTAAATGATAGAAAAATGGTTATTGTGGGTTATCCCTAAGAGATAGACATATGCCATCGCGGACTTTTTTGTAGGCTTTTTTAAGATGAATAATAAAACTGTAGTACATAATTTTGATCTATCTCGTAGTGTTCAGCGAGCATTTTCAATATAAGCGCAAAATATGTGATTTTTTAGGACTTTAACACCTCTAAAATTATCTGTGTACCTCTACTATGTTATGCATGTTATATACCTAAAAACATTCCCGTTAGATCACTTTATCTGTTAAAAAAAAACGGCATCAAAATCCGTTGCGTAGTTTTAAAGATTTAAGCATACATAGGGACAGACAAACAAGGGTCTTTGTAATGATTTACTATACTATGTAATGATAATGATATTTCATGAAAAATAAATCAATCGTGAATTACTTTATATACTTATTTATTACGAATAACATACAATTAAATTGGCAACAGTTTATTTAATGTTGGAATTTCCTTCCGAATTGTATAGAACTCGTTTACTTTATTCCTAATCAACTATAAATCGAAATTGTCTTATGTTGATTTTCTTTTTTCCTCCTCTCCTCCTTTTACCAGGCATGGAAAACAAACCATCATTCAATGTGCCATCAGCTACGATTCACCGTATAGTAATACTGGAAATACCTTTAAAAAAGTCACAATAATTACCTAAGAAAATATAAAAAAACTAAAAGTATCAAAACAACTCACTCTAACTTACCGGTCAACTCTACCACGAGCTTTAAATTATAATATTGAGTTCGATTTACACCTTCTTCTTTCTGTATTTTACTATAGACATAGAAAACAATATTTCTCGCTTGAGATTGAATTGCCTTTTTGGATATTTTCACAAAAACAACAAATTCCAAGAACATAATCACAAAATTTTAGCAGCGATTGACAGATCACGTACTTTGATTTGACGCGTCATACTTGACATTGCCATATGAAAATCAATTTTTTTATTTTTTTTAAAATGCCATCAGATTCTGGTAGACCTATAGTACACTACGGCCGCTGTATCTTGACGGGTCTGAACATAGGCTCTGCGAACTTTAACGCATATACAACTCGTGAAGAAAACTGTGAATGTATTATTTTTATATACCTAAGTACTAATAAAATGTCCCTAATACAGTTGACTAATTAATACATTTAAAATAAATACGAAAACACTTAGAAACAGCTAATGCGCAACCTTCTGCGTGAAGTTCAGACTTGCCAAGATACATCGGCCGTATGGTACTATATACGAGTATTATAGACGAGGCATGTTGAGGCTATATATATGTCTATGACAATAACACTTATAATACACGACTTTAAAAATAAAATGAAATTAAGTTAAATATCGCTTATTTACCGCTTTAATAAAAAAAAAAAACAAAAACAATAAGTAACACATTAATATAAAAACCCGCCACGTGCGAGTTACACAGATGTACGAAGGGCTCCATACAAAACGGCAAAAAATCAAGTCTGTTGTATAGTAAGAATTAAAGAATTAGAGTAGTATCATCCTTACAAATTACACTGTAAGGATGATGAAAATATATTTTTTCTGTTTTATGTATTTATGTTATTATTATAGTGGCTACAGTTCTACGGCTGTCTAGTTCTCACGGTTAAGAAGATACAGCCTAGATAGACAGATGGACAAACAGGCACATAGATAGTGAAGTCTCAATGAACTCCGTTTTTACAACTTTGGGTACGGAACCTTAAAATAAACATTACTAGGCAACTATAACAACATTATAATAATAATTGTTTTATACCTATTGCTAGTTTAAGGCATCTGTGATCTACTCAGCACTATCGAAGTCACAAACAGTATAGAACTATAAATCTAATGTTTCTGAAATTGTCTTTGAAATTACACCATAGCTATAACGAAAAGGTTGTTTGATTTATCGCGTTGATTGTCGGCGGAATTAATTTCTCGTGGTTATGGCTGCCATGAGTTATGACGTCACACAAACAGCCTCAGTTGTGTACTTTAGCTTAGAACCTGGGAAATCCACGCTTCGGCATGAATGGGCCGGCTCGACCAAGTAAATACCACGGCCTCACAGAAAACCGGCGCGAAATAACGCTTGCGTTGTATTTCGCCGAGTGAGTGAGGTTACCGGAGGCCTAACAGGGGTTGGGGATTTTAAGGACTGGGGACGGAAGTCGCAACACCAGAGAATGTACAAGTGTAACTCCATGGGCGGCGGTAATCGTTTACCATCAGACGATCCGTCTGCTCGTTTCCTGGTTCTTAAAAAAACATCGCCACACTATATCATGAATCAAAAGTGGAATGCAGAATACGGCAGATTTCAATGAGGATCTGTTGATAGCCGAGACGTGATGTCCCGATCCGTTTTTAACCAACCTTCAAAAAGGAGGTTCGGCTGTATATATATATATTATATTTTTATTTTTTGTACGTACAACGATAATACTCCGCTATTTATGGAGCGATTTTCAAAATTATTTATTTTATATGGTATAATTAGGATAGTGATTCAAAATTAAAAAAAAAAAAACTTAGGCCTTTGGATGATTTATACAGTATTCTCCGAGCGAAGTAACCACTCTTGAAATACTGTAGTGCATGGGACAGTTGGTTTTTAAATGTCGTATGGTTGCCCAAGCACATACGGCATTCTCACAACATAGTCAGCCTAATCCAGAGGAATGAACTGGTCAATACGTCTGGGGCCAACTATGTGCGGGTTTCCTCACGATGTTTTCCTTCAGATCAGAGCGTCCGTATAATGTACTTGAGATCTGAAAAAGTCTCATTGGTACACGCCTCAACCTGGGATTCGAACCTGCAATCTCTCGAGTGCGAACCAAACGGTCTACCCACTAGGCTACGGAGCTACGGGTTCAAAATTGAACTTTGGGTATTCACTACTCACTACACAAGAATATACGCGTTTCCTTGCAAGCGGGTCAGTTTGAACTGACCTTTAGTACCTAGTATTTCGAAAGATCGGCAATTGAAATGGACACATTTTGCATAGGTATCTGTATATTCTGAAAAGAAATTGAATAGTAGGTTACAGTCATATTATGTTCTAGGAGTCTCATCTAGGCAATCAGATGTTGGCATAAAAATAGACGGAAATTATGTTTCTTCTAATTTCATGGACTATTTGACCAAAATATAAGACTCATTACTGAGAAAATTATTCAGAACAATAATTAACTAATAATTAAAAATTCATAGTTACCGATAAGAAAATAAACGTCTTGGATAATCCATATTAAATATTATATTGAAACAGTTTGTGTAAAAAAACAATACCAACAGAAATGACTAAAAGTCTGATCACTTTTCTACAAACTAGCTTTTACCCGCGTCTCTGCCCGTGTAAATACAGCAACCCACGGGAATACTGTACTTTTTGGGATAAAAAGTAACCTATGTTTTATTGCCATACCAAATTTCATCGAAATCCGTTAAGTAGTTTTAGCGTGAAAGAGTAACAAACATCCATTCACCCATCCACTCTCAACTTTCACTTTTATAATAGTAGTAGAGTAGATTATAAAGTTTATTTAGGTTATATTTTTGCTCATAATAATATCACACAACTTTTTTATATACACTTTTCCACTTTATTTAGATTTTTACAATAATTTATATATAAACACGACCGGTTTCGATTTACTCATAATTAGGTATCTATATATAAATTAGTATACATGGTCGTATATACATGTATGTATATATAAATTAGTATACATATAACATGAATTTCCCCCAAGAACGAACAGTACACTCAATCAGTTATACTTTTGCTCTCAGATTTATTTCATTCAATGAGAAACCCATATCTGTATACGGGTTTATATTTAAATTTAGCAAATTAACAAACATTTATCATACAAACAAGTTGCAGAAGTAAAATATCTGCAGATTGAAATAATGTTTGGCGCGCGGCCAGAATGTTTTGTTATTAAATTCTGGCATTAAACTTTAGTTTGCGGCTGTTACTGAATTCATTAACAACGCTCCCCTAATTAATTTACAACCATTGGATATTCTATTGGAATGGAATATTCCAGCACTTATTGTGGTAGTCATTTCAACAGATAATCCATAGTTGCAATCATGTATTTCAAATTTATGGTTTAGATAATAATAACAATAGGGAATATGCACGTATTTTTTTTATTAATTTATATAGATCTATCTTGTTTGGTAAACCGTATGGTAAAATCAGTTTTTTGATATCATTAAAAATAACGAAGATATGAACGTTTAAAGTGGTCTATTAGACAGAGAGATCCGACGTGTATCGTGACGTCACATAACACGACTTTCATAGAAAGTTCATACTAAATTTCGTTTTGCTAGAAAGAGATAGATTACAAACTTTGACCGCTCATATCTTGCTCATTTATCAACAGATATTGAAAATTTTCTCGCCATTTTCTTTATTTTTCTGTCTAGTATCATATTATTATATTTAAAGCTATTTTTATATTTTATGCATATTCCCTATTATGAAAATGTTATGAATAAAAAAAAAACTAGATGTTATCCCACGACTGCGTATGCCCAAAAACAACCACGGAAGCCGCATTATACTGCGATAAAAAGTAGCCTATAGTAGATAAAAATTTGCTTAAACCGGTTCATACCCACATAATATAATAGGTTGATACCTATTATATGTGGGTATGAACCGGTTTGAATTCTGATACTATGGGGGGCATTACATTACATGTGTAAGTAACTAAAAACTAAATTTATTACAATTATTATATATTGTAAATAGATGACGTTTTTAAGCTTTTATCGCGGGAATAAAAAATATCGTTCCTGCGGCCTTATACTTCATACACTTCTACCTAGGCGTGACGTCATAATATAGGTACGACTTTAGTATGGAGCGTTTTCACGAGATTTGCGAAATTCATTGTTTACAAATCGCTATACCTTTGAAAATATTGACTTTTGACAGTCGCTTTTTTCTGAGAAATTACTGTTATTTAACAGTACTATTTATTTATGCAATATAAAATCAGTCATCTAGGCTATTAATAATATTATGTTGGAAATTATTATTATTATTCCAAAGGAGTATACTAGACATCTCAATACCAGAACCTCAATTCCCGTATTTAAAGTAGACTTCATTTTACTTTGTTTGGATTGAAAGTGTAGCGACATGTTACAATGAACGGATTTTATGACGTTTCGACCAATCAGAGCGCGTTTCACGTTGGTTTAACGTTCATAAAAACACCTTTTGAGAGTGTAAGCGTATCGGGACTTGATTGTAATTGTATTAATGCAGGTTTTATTTATCAGAATTGCCCCCCTGATCAATCATCACTTGTCTAAACAAGTCGAATTCAGTCCCAGGTGTGTGAAGTACCACATTCTCGAGAGAATGATTGACAGGCCGAAATGCGTTTGTAAATATTGATATGCTATTTCGACTGTGTCAAGTGAAAAACATCGAAAATGGATACCTGTAGCGCGCTAGGTTTCTTTTTTTCGATGTTTGATTTCATACTGGTTTTGATTTTTCATGTTTACACTCACATCAAGTATTATAAATAAAACTGGTTTTACGGATTTTTTGTTTTTTTCTCTCAACGTTTATAATTCATACATCAATACTATATTTACAAGAAGATAAAGAGATAGTTTCTAATGATTTATTAATTAAGCTCTTTGATAAGATTCAAATCACTGCATTTATAATTTCATTTTGTCTTAATCTTTGTGTAAAATATAATAATAAGTTAATTTATATTTGTATGTATTTGTGAATTGTAAACGTCTCTTTAGCGACTGGGTGAAATTTCAGGGTCGGGTCACGCCACGAAACTATTTTGGATATAACGCTATCTGTTGGAAACTGCTTGTACTTCTTACATAACAATACTTAATATTTTAAAGTACAGCTCAATACACAGACGGCGCTGGGTGTACAATTATTATTTTTTAAGTTTTCTTGAGGGACCGAGGAACGAATTCTTGGATTTTAAATGATGAATGAAGTTTCACCTTGTTTTTTATTCCATATACCAGGTCATCGCATATACCTGTCAGTTTCAACATAATTAGCTACATAAATCATTCATAAACTTAGGATGAATTATCCCACACGATTTGAATCCTCTACGTGGGCGAATGGGTTACCAATCACACTAGCTAATTCGTAAATTTAACGTTCTATATCTCCGCTGCCAACCCTGAGTCAACTATCCAAACCAATCAGCTAATGCGCCGAAAGCCGGCCTGTTTACATACAGGAATAATAAGCTACTTATGTTGAAAGGCCTTAGTTAGCCTTTATTCATTTGCTTACAGCGGCTCTATAAAACATTCAGTATCATCAGCTGAATGAAATTAATTAAGGCTGTTTTCACATTTAAACGTTAGTTTTTAAGTAATAGCTGTTGCCCGCAGCTCTCCCGCGTAAATACAATATTTCTCGGGAACACTGCACTTTTTCAATATAAAAAGTATCCTATGTCCTTTCCCGGGACTCAAAGTATGTGTATACCAAATTTCATAAAAATCGGTTCAGCGGTTAAAGCGTGAAGTGGTAACAGACACTTTCGCATTTATAATATTAAGTATAGTTGTACATTGTACGTTTACATTTTACTAAATAAATAATGATTAGTAAATACTAAATAGTCAGTACGTAACCAAAACGCTAGCATTTTATATGGTTCGACATTTGATATTGAAAAGCTGATATTACCTACTGAACCAGTATGTCATCATAACCGTTCGCCAGCATCGCTCCGTGATATTTTGTTCAGTAATTAATGTACTTATTAGCCGTCGAACACATTTTATGAGCCATCGAGCGGTGTTTACAAGAAATTAATTATGTCTACACACGATGTCATTTATTTTTAACACTCGAACAGCCAATTTTATCTAGGGAGCTGAGCAGGTGACAATTTTATGTAGGTATATAATAATCGACCACACATGCGCTAGAGCAAATAATTGAAAAACATCTAGAATTTAACTAACCTCTTTATATTGATTACGAAAAATCTTTTGATTAAATTGCACACAAGAGCATGGCAATCACTTTCAAATCAAGATGTTCCAAATACGTACATTTATAAACAATAAAATATATCCACGAAAAAAGCACAAGAAGTGTAAAGATGGATAGGCTTGGACCAACATTTTTTATTAGAAGAGGGGCAACCCAACAAGGAGACCCATTGTCACCAAAAATATTCATAGCAGTGTTACAAGAGGTTATGAAAATTCTAGACTGGAGTAAAAAGGAATAAAAGTAGACACAGAGTTTGTTAATATTTTAAGATTTACTGACGATATCATTATTTTTGCAAAAACTACAAACAATGATAAGTGACTTATTTTATGAGTACTTAAAAATTTGAGAGTTGGTATCACTGCCAGTTATCAATGAATTGCGGGAATCATCGTCGACGTTGAAAAACGGCAGTGTAAATAGAACTCTGTGCTAATGCAATAGAGCTGAAATACGAACACATGAGTGTTGAGCTTTCGGTCCGCCGTACCAAATCCGTGCATGTGTAGCGACCAAGGAATTTGTAAGTATTATATACAACTGGAAAGAGCTCTCGGCATCAAATCTGTGCCGAGAGGGAGATACAATACAAACCGCTCCGTCTCTTTTTAACAAGGGTGACAACAATATTTTTAATTTGGGGACAAATTAGTTGAAGTTTGGAAACATATGGTGATTTCAACTTTTTCTAAAGAAGTCCAAGCACATGCTATCTAAAAGTAATATTTTGCTCCAAGGTATACCCTGGATCCAGAAGTATAGAACAGAACTCCTGACTCATTATAGATACATGTTTGGGGATTTCGGCGTTGTTTAAAGAACTGCAAGTTGCAAGCATATGCCACCCTGTCAATTAGAGTAAACATCATCATCACCACCACTATCACACCATACATCATCACATTATGATGATATAAAAGGTACTTCTCGTAGTATTTTACACTAACACGGAGATCTTTGAACATTACTCTGCTGTTTATGGACCTATTTGAAAAATTCATTTGTTGTTGTAAAGGGTTTAATTCGAAATTGGTCATTTAGTCACTAAGGTGGAAACCGGATAATGCGATCCATGAGGAATCGAGGGAACTCCTCGAAATTTATATCGTCACATATAGTGATTTTGACTTTTACTGAAGTAACACAAGCATATGCTACAAAAAAATAAGATATTGTACCAAGGTATACCCTGGATCCAAAAGCACTGAACAGAACTCCTCAGTCTTTAAAGATATCCATTTGGAAATTTCGACATTGTTTAAAGAACTGCAAGCATAATTATGCCTCGGTTGGTTTCAACATCTTATTTTTAGGAGCATATGCTCCTAAAAATAAGATGTTGAAACCAAGGTATCCCTTGGTTTCAACATCTTATTTTTGTATCTAGGGTATACCCTAGATCCAAAAGCACTGAACAGAACTCCTCAGTCTTTAAAGATACGCGTTTGGAAATTTCAGCATTGTTTAAAGAACTGCAAGCATATACCACTTTGTAACTTACAGTAATCATCATCATCACCTTAACAACAATACCTAACGGAAGCTTGGCGCGTATTCAATTATACATTCGATCGTTTATTTTAGACGTTCTTAAGACGTATTAATAACAACTTAACAAAATATATAACTAAAACGGGTGAAATTATTATTTTTAAATAAAAAATTAAACCGACTTCCAAAGTAAAAATACACAAAAAGTATGAAATAAAACTTATTTTCTAAATAATTTCCCTTTTAAATTTGGGTATTTCTCTACCTAATCTTAATATTATGAACTTTAAGCCACCACCACGGTACCGGCAAATATGAACGTGAGTTCTATAAAATATTGTCGAATATCGTTTGGGCTGGTATCGACTTCAAAAGGGGAATTATTTAGAAAATAAGTTTTATTTCATACTTTTTTGTGTATTTTTACTTTGGAAGTCGGTTTAATCTTTTGTTTAAAAATAATAATACGTCATAAATGATAATACAAGTTGCTGAAACGTATATTATAGAGTGACTTTTAACTAGTGTAAAACACTTTACCACGTGATAATGCTCATGATAACAAACATCTTACCCAAATAAACTTTTTAGAGCATTTATTATAAGTGAAAATTCCTTTAGTGGCGCTGTGCATTTTTCTTGGAATGGGTAAAAACTGTTAAACTCGAGCAGGACACGTGAATCTGATTGAAAAGTCATAAAATGCAACTTGCAATTGTTTGCTGTCTTGGTTTACGCGAGCATGAAACTATTTTAGTTCGTATTTACTTGTGACCCTAACTATTGACCTTTGGCCTTGACCTTGACCGCCAATCATCCCCATCACATTTACCCCTACATTTGCCTTTACCTTCAATTCTCCCCCCACGAAAATTGTCTCCAGTTAAATGGCTCGACTTTTGAGATTTTTGGGGCCATTTTGAAAGTTGACGTACGGTGGAATCAGTATCTAAGAGAAAAGAAGTGTCTACAGTTAAATGGCCCCACTTTTGAGATTTTTGGGCCATTTTGAAATTTGACGTATGGTGAAAACACCATGGAGAGCAGAAGTGTCTCCAGTTAAATGGCCCCACTTTTGAGATTTTTTGGGGCCGTTTTGAATTTTTTACGTATGGTGAACACCATGGAGAACAGAAGTGTCTCCAGTTAAATGGCCCCACTTTTGAGATTTTGAGTTATTCTCAGCAACAACTTTCATTTGATACCCATATTGTAGGATTGCATTCAAATTGACTGTCGGCCATCTTGGATGTTCCATCATGTTGGATTTTTGGGTTTTTCTCAGCAATCCCTTTCATTTGATACCCATATTATAGGAGTGCATTAAAAATAACTTGTCGGCCATCTTGGATGTTCCATCATGTTGGATTTTCGAGTTATTCTCAGCAAGTCCTTTCATTTGATACCCATATTGTAGGATTACATTAAAATTGACTGTCGGCCATCTTGGACGTTCCGTCATGTTTGATTTTCGAGTTTTTCTCAGCAATCCCTTTCATTTGACACCCATATTGTAGGAGTGCATTAAAATAACTTGCCGGCCATCTTGGATGTTCCATAATTTTGGATTTTCATGTTATTCTCAGCAAGCCCGTCAATTTGATACCCATATTGTAGGATTACATTAAAATTGACTGTCGGCCATCTTGGACGTTCCGTCATGTTTGATTTTCGAGTTTTTCTCAGTAATCCCTTTCATTTGACACCCATATTGTAGGAGTGCATTAAAATAACTTGCCGGCCATCTTGGATGTTCCATCATTTTGGATTTTCATGTTATTCTCAGCAAGCCCGTTCATTTGATACCCATATTGTAGGATTACATTAAAATTGACTGTCGGCCATCTTGGACGTTCCGTCATGTGGATTTTCGAGTTTTTTTCAGCAATCCCTTTCATTTGATACCCATATTGTAGGAGTGCCTCCGTGGTCTAGTGGTTCGAGCATTGGCTCTCGACTCGGAGGTCGTGGGTTCGATTCCCACAAGGGAACAACAAAAAATGTTGTTTCCAAGTTTGGTTAGGACAATGCAGGCTGATCACCTGATTGTCTGACAAGAAAGATGATCCATGCGTCGGAAGGGCATGTAAAAAGTCGGTCCTGCGCCTGATCTCTCGCCAGTCGTGTCGGTCATCCGTCCCACTGGGTTACGAGAGTAAAAGGAAGAGAGAGTGCTCTTGTGTACTGCGCACACGCTTGGGCACTATAAAATCACTCCTGCGTAACTGGCCTGGTTTCAATGAAACCGGCCACCGTCACCGAGATCGGTGTGGGAGGTATTATTTTGTAGGAGTGCATTAAAAATAACTTGCCGGCCATCTTGGATGTTCCATCATGTTAGATTTTCATGTTATTCTCAGCAAGCCCTTTCATTTGATACCCATATTGTAGGAGTGCATTAAAAATGACTTGGCGGCTATCTTGGATGTTCCGCCATGTTGGATTTTCGAGTTATTCACAGCAAGCCCTTTCATTTGATTACCAATGACCAAGATACTCGTCAAGACGAATCATACGAGCCCAAACTCGATGGAACCCCATCGTCGTTTAATTACAGAGTTCCTATGGCCATATTCTAGCTCCCTGGTTACCATATAGTATCAAAGTACTCGTCAAGACGAATTAAACGAGACAAAACTTGATGGGGTTGCGTCGTTTAATTACGGAGTTCCTATGGCCACCTTCCAGCTCCATCATCAGATCCTGGTTACCATATAGTATCAAAGTACTTATATCATAATATTGCATTGTCATGCGGTTTACATATTCGTGCAAAATTTCAACTCAATCGGAAACAGGAAAGTGGATCAAATTTAACTTGCAAGAATCCATTGCAGACCGACAACGGGACAGGTGAAACTAAATAAAAGCTTATAAAATTAAACACAAGTTCTTCGAGAACTTACCACGGGACAATATTGATGTGGTGCGAAGTGTCCATAAATGTTATTATTATATTATAAGTCATCCTATACAGATAAACCTACCAATATTATAACTCTGTCTGTCTGATGTCGCCCGCCCGCCCGCGAGGTTCTCACGTAACTATGCGCACATAATAAGCACTCAGGGATTAAGATTTTTTTCTACCAGTGAAAGAATTTTTCAAATCTGTTAGGTTTCAGAAATTATCAATAACATACAAACATACAATGGTTTCATCTTCACAATATCATGAAGGTAGGTAAAATAATATAAATGTCCTACATTACCTATTAAATCATATTGTCACCCGAACATTTAGAATGTTCCAAGGGAAATACACGGCGTTTTGTGTTGCAACTATTCTATTTTCATTTCTTCCATTTTACTCTACCAAAATGCAAATAATCAAAAAATAAATAACAAATTTCTAATTATCGGTTAGTAGGTAGGTTCTAAACAACTAGTGATTTTTATTTTACATTTCTCTCTCAGATTATGAATAACATAATATTTAACCGAGTTTATTAGTATTTCTTTCTTATACACTATATCGCACATAAAATCTACCAAACCTAAAATTTAAGGAAAGATATAAACTGGCTACACTAGGTTACTTGTTAGAACGAGACACAGGGATAACTTATAGCTATCTCACCGGGACCGGTTTTTTTATTGCGCACGTGATAAGCTTTAAGTCTGAGTAGTAAAGATCATTTTTGATTGAATTAAAAGAAAATAAAGTTTGAAGTACTCTTTCCTGTTGTATATAATACTTACAAATTCCTTGGTAGCGACAGCGGATTCGGTCCGCGGATATGGTCTCCGGACCAAGTTTGAGTGTCTGTAGATACCATAAGAATGTTCAATATTTTTTCTGTCAACAGTCCTTGTGGTGTCAAAGATCTGTCAGATGAAGGTCACGAATACAAAAACCCTCATTTATCGATTTTTTTTCCAGTCGACATTTTTAAAGTACAAGCTACAAATCATTTTCTTAGAAAAACGTTCTCTAATTACGATTAATCTAGGTTTATTTCTAGGAAACCTAATTAAATCATTAATTAGTGATGTAAAGGTGCTTCAAAGGTCTTTCGGATTTCCGAATCGTTCGCATCTGTGTTTTGTTCGCTTTAGCAGTGTCTCGTTGCACTAATATCAGTAAAAGCTACAGATTTTGGATTTCCATTAACAAGATTCACTGCCTTCTAGCGCAGCGAGTATTATCGCCAAAGTTCCTGATTTACCATTTTGTAAACATTTTTTGTGCACTTGAGGAAAAAACGAGAGTAGAGACTTAAAAACGACACACAATCATACTCTAGAAACAATCTAAATGGTGTGAACCAAAGATCATTGCATTTCCATAAAAGTAGATGTGTCCATTCTCTTTTATATACTACTAACTATCCGACTCAATCGACGTTTATGTGGGGAATAACGGTTTGAGAAAATTGAAATGCTCCAATACGGTCGTTTGAGCGGTGTTGCCAGCCTCGCAAATGCTATTCCGGTACAACTCCTTGAATAATTAGATTGTTAGGGAAGCGGCGTGTTATTCGCCCCTTCAATAAATAAATAAACTTAACATTTTAGCTTTGTGTCTATTGTATTAATATAAGGTAAAAAATATGTTTTTTGACGCGAATCTGCTTTAGATGAATTGAGAGTGAAATCACAAGGTCGCGTTTGTATATAACGCCAACGATATAACGTCATCTGTTGGAAGCTACTTATGCTTCTTACATAACAACTATTCTTTCAAACGTACTGCTCAATACACAGTATTTTTTTAAGTGGTGTACTTTATGCACGATGTGAGTGTTTTTGGATTTTTAATATGAAATGAAGTTTTACTTCTGCCATATTATGTATATCTGCCATATATCTGCCATCCGTTATACACTTTATGTTTTTTTTTTACTTTATAAACGGCCGAAGTCTTAAATATTAGTTAAAGTTAGGGCCCTATATCTCTGCTTATCATAATGTCATCTGCTGTACTGTACGTCACTTGAGATCTTCTTAATATAAGTAGCCTTTAAGTATTCAGTTCAATTCAATTCATTTATTTTGCATATGTGTGTTACATAAAGGTCTTACATTTGTTTAAGTTGCAGCACATAGGCCACTTGGGGCATGCAAAAGTTACATAAAAATATTTATTATTTTACGTTTAGGTATGTTAATAGTTAATACTACGACTATTAGAATGAGACATTTTGTTATGTTAATATAATATACCAGTCATAAAGAATCTATTGAAAATTAAGTATTTACATTGAATTAGTTGTATCACATTTTACATATTGTCCATATCTTATCAATTATAATTATAAAAGGGAACATTTATGTCACTTGAAGAATAATAATATAAATCACACATGCCCATGACAATTATAGAAAAAGTCAGTAATAATAATAAATCAGAAAAAAAATGTCAACATTAATAAATAATAATAATAATCCGTACATCATTGAATAATAATTGCGTCATCAGTTAAATATTCTTGAATATCATAATAAGCTTTTCCGAGCAGAGCTGCCTTAACAGTATTTTTAAATAATTGTAGGGAATTTATATCTAGAATACTTTTTGGAGGTTTATTGTATAAGCGAATCGCCATGCCTAGATAGCTCTTATTAAGTAAGGCAGTTTTGCTACTGGGGTAACACAGCTTATAGCGGTTTCTATGGCTTTTAAAAGACTCATATTCATGTAAATTAGACTTTATAAATGTTAAGCTTTCTAAAATGTATATGCTTGGAAATGTCAGGAGTTTGAGTTTTTTAAAATATGGCTTACAACTGTCCGTCATTTTTATTTTACATATAGCTCTTATACATTTTTTTTGGGCTTTAAATATCGAGTCTTTTTCAGTGGAGTTGCCCCAAAATACTACTCCATATCGCAACAAGGATTCTACTTGAGCTTGATACGCTGTTACAATTGTTTCTATACCAACAATTTTTTGGAGCATATGTAAGGCATACGACAATCTATTAATTTTTCCACGAATATGGTTACAGTGTTCTATCCAATTCAATTGACTGTCTACATATATTCCCAAGAACTTAGAAACATGCACTTGTTTAATTTTGGTATTCATATACTCCACCTCCATATTAACACTGGCTTGCTTAAAGTTTTTGAAATACATAAGATTAGTTTTATCTAAATTAATTGTTAAGTAGTTCATGTTAAGCCATTTAAGAATTTTTTCAAGAGAGTTTAATATGTCAGTTTCGAGATTAATTTTATTTTTCGCAGCATATAATATTGTGCTATCGTCAGCAAAGAGTACCATTTTTTCCTCAAGCACTCTAGGTAGGTCGTTAATATACATTAGGAACATAAGTGGCGCTAGAACACCACCCTGTGGAATACCAGTTTCAACTACCTGGGATGGCGATGCATAGCGAACTTCCATAAGACTACGAGGACATACTTTTTTATCTGCGTGATTTGCTTTCTGTTACTAAGGTACAATTTAATTAAATTAAGTACGTTTCCTCTAATCCCGTATGATTGCAGTTTATCGATTAAGATTTGATGATTGACAAAATCGAAAGCTTTTGACAAATCCATATACAGCGCACACATATTGATTTTTTCATTTAAATTATTTAATATAGTTTTTATAAAGTCGTGTAGAGCACAATTTTTCCTAAAACCCATTTGTTCACTGCATATTATATTATGAGTTTCAAAGTAATTATAAAAGTTATAGTTAATTAGCTTTTCAAAAACTTTCGAGAAAACTGGTATGAGTGCTATTGGTCTGTAATTATTTGGAATTTCTGCATCTCCCTTTTTAAAAAGGGGTATTGTTATTGTTATTTTTAACCTATCAGGATATACTCCCTCTTCAATAGATAGATTATAGACGTGGCATAATATTGGATATATAATGGAAGAAACTTTCTTAATAATATTAGTTGTTATGCCGTCATAGCCTACGCTGTTAGTATTTTTAAGAGTGTTTATTGTACGTTTGATGTCACTTGGAGTTGCGGGCGGCATAAATATTGAATTAGGATGGTTTGGTAATGGCTCATGGCTTCAGTTGTTAGTAATATTATGTCAATTGCTATACCGCTTTCCTTAAAATTGTTGCTTTTAAGCGTACAACGCTGTGTAAAGAAATGAAAATTTAAGGAAATATTTGTAAGCCGCAAAATGGAGCAATTTGTTTAGACCTCGAGCCTAATTATTTAATTATGTAATACTTTGAAGATACACCGATATTGTTTTATTTTATGAATTTCCTTCGGGAAATACTGCAACATTTCCGCTATTCTCGAAATATAATAATAGAAATATGCAAAACTTTCCTACTCGTTATAATTATTTTACATTTCATATATTGATTTTTTTTTCTACATACATACATACATATAATCACGCCTCTTTCCCGTAGGGGTAGGCAGAGACCACTTCCTTCCACTTGCTACGATCCTTACATACTTGTTTCGCTTCATCCACTTTCATTCTTACCATCCATTCCTCGTCTTACATTCAACGTAGCGAAGCGGCTCTCCATGGACCACTTTTCGCCTCCGCGAGAACGAGACGTGATGGGTGGCGAACCACATCGCCGCCATTTTGGATAATTAAATTATTTTTATAATTATCTATTGCGTTCCCACGGATTTGCGGAGAGGATAGGAATAGGAAAAGGGAAAGATAGGTGGTGTGGAAAGGAAGATTGGTAAGTTAGAATGGGAAATAGGAAATGTAGGATATTACCGCCCAGGAGGGCAAGGGATAGGACAGTAATAGCTAGGAAGCTGGGGTCGCGTACCCGTATACTATACCACAACTACCGGACAGGTAAGTTGGGATGAGTATCCCATGACATAATTATATATATATGACATAATTTTCTACATATTATTGCTTTTAGCACATTTTTGCATTTTTCACAGCTTACGTACTATAAGGAAAAATCTTAGAGAAGAGCGACGTGCTTAGCAAGAAGGAATTACAAATAACTAATAACTATCCCACAAAAATACCATAAAGTTACAAAAAAGTAAACAACAGCGTCAAAATATCGTACACGAGATAAAGGCTGAAAAACAGAAATTTCGTGAGAATTTCCGTACGTATGTAGCTCACATTAGGCCTCCGTTCGTTTGGAGTCAAGCCTCCATCTAATTTCCTGTAGCTGCACGATATCAGGTACTGTCGGCGTTTACACTCTGAGCATGACTGTACCTTTACACGTTATGTACTTTAGATACGCATTTTGAATCTGCAAAGTGTCATTATCATCATCATATGTATCACTATCATCAGCTGTACGGTCACAGAGTCTGTTGAACTCCGTGTCCTAGTGGGTAGACCGTTTGCTTTCGAGAGAGTGCAGGTTCGAATCCCAGGTTGTGGCGTGTACAAATGAGACATTTTCAGATCTCAAGCACATTATACGGACGCTCTAACGGTGAAGCATAACATCGTGAGGAAACTCGCACACGGTTGGCCCCAGACGTATTGACCAATCAGTCCTCTGCACTAGGTTATGGTGTGAGAATGCCGTACGTGCTTGGGCAACCATACGACATTTAAAAACCAACTGTTCCAGGTATTTCAGTATTTCAAGAGTAGTTACTTCGCTCGGAGAATACTGTATAAATCATTTATTAACGAATGAAAAAGGTCTAAGTTTGTACGGTCAAATCGTTTAAAACCGAGAATTTCTTACCAAGAAGAAAGGTTGTTGCGATGGGGAACCAAATAAAAGAATTCACAATTTTCAATAAACTTGGCTTTTTAAGATTTTCCAGACCCCGAATGTTACTAACTCGCATAAACATCCCAAGTTTTTACAACTTCGTACATTCTGTACATGTACAAAAACATTAGTGTAATTGCAAAGAAGGAACGGAGTTGACAATTTATAGCTTCCTACAGTTTGAATTTAATTACTTCGTTCAAGTTTCCAAGTCCTCAAAAGTTATATAGTTTTGTCATTAACACCACTCTTACTACAACTTGTTAAATGCTTAATGAACTTACTTATTTATGGTCTAAAAGTAAAAAGCAACTGCAAATGAAATTACTTTGCTGCATCGACACTCAGCAGTAATATTTTAATTACTACTGTAGCTAGTACTAGACTAGCTGATGCCCGCAACTTGGTTTGCATAGAACTAACGTAAACAGAATCCTATTTTTTTAATGGAACCCTGAAATGAAAGTGGCCTATGTTAAACCTTATAACATCAGCTATCTGCCAGTGAAAGTCCCGTGAAAATCGATCCAGCCGTTTCAGAGCTTAGCCGGAACAGATGGACAGACAGACGGACGGACAGACAAAAATATTAAACATTGATATTTTAGTGATATGTAAGTTCCGAATATACTTTCATATATGCACTAAGTGAATTTTCGAATATATGCACTAAGTGAAAAGCTGTTAATTTGTAATTACAAACAGACATTTCAATTTTATTTATCTGTATAGATGTATAGATTGTTCGACGAACAACAGCGAATAAAATTTGTATTGTAGCGTAGTACGCAGGTACTATAAATAATATAATAAGTATTATGCTTTTTATACCGAGACTTCCATTTTCAAAAAAAAAAAAATCCAACCCGATTACGTAAACTATCTGGACGTGGGCTATAGTTTTGCATCTATTGACACCATTCATTAAAATCGGAGCAGTAGTTTAGGCGCTACTGTATAATAAAAATACATAGGTACACAAATTATACATAGACTGACTAAATTATAACCATTCTCTATGGAATATGGATCTTTTATTCACTCATTTAAAAGTTTACTCAGATTCACAAGTCAAACATAATATTACAATATACTCATCAAATAGATAGTATAGTTTTGTAATTGCACACACTCACAAGGATTTCTTTGAGATCCATAAATATAAAGAGGAAAGGTGTCAATATCTCGTGGACGCACTGAACCATAAAAGTGCGACTTTGTCAAGTGAACTAGTTTCCAACTCCGTAACGACGCAACTTGGAGATATCTCTGTTATTTAAGTGTCATTAAATGTTTAACGTCACTTACAAAGTGTCAGTAACTCTACCTTGGACATCTTACCAAATGTATGGCATTTTTCTTATATGAACAATATATTGTGACAATTTGGAATTGTTAATAGAATCAGGCTTTACTTTGCGGAAATCCATAGCATATAATTGTAATATTATGATTTTAAGCAATTTTTCGCCAAATAATAATTGCTTAGTATCCTAATATTAATTAATTGTAATTTGGAATTTAATGATTGACGACATCTATGGCTCAGTATTTCGTGCGTTGGCCGGAGGTCGTAGGTTTGAATCCTACCAAGGAAAATAAAAGTTTTGTGTGTTCCTAGGTCATGGTTGTGTATAATATAATAAAAATCTTAAATATAATAGGTATGTATATAATATTAAAATGAATAAAATAAAATATACCTCGTATAAAAGTATTTAATCAATATTACCATTCTTTCCGCAGTCTGGTACCTGTAACACAAGTTCTTCGCATACTAAGAACGGGACCAGATTGATGTGTCGGGTTAAAAAATTAAAGTGGGGATCAAGTGTGCCTTCCCCTACATAATATAAACGCGAGACATACTTATATCTACATAATATGTTGCAGGTTACAAGGGTATGGTCATAAGTCATAAGTTTAAAACATACTTTATAGCATTAGTATAGTATTAATACTATACTAATACTATAAAGTATGTTTTGTTTGTTTGCTTATTTGCATCGAACAGGCTACGGCCTACGAATCTGCTGGACCGATTTTGAAGTAATTTGGCACAGAATATATAGAGTGGACAACTTGGACATTTTATGCGAAATGCACGGTTCCTACTGGATTTTATTTTGCGTAGTGTTACATTATTAGGATTAATAAATCAATTATTGTGTCGTATTTATTTCATTGAAAATGGTGGTCATATACGCGTTAATTTTCCTTCCAATCTGCAATCCCGTATTTTATTTACGGGAATTGATCTATATAATATTATTGACGTATTTTCAAACAAAACACAAGAGCTTGTGAATTTTAGTTACAAAAGTTATGTTATATCAAAGACTACTAGCACGGATTGAAAAGAAGGAACGGATCAACGGTTACATAATATTAATTATTAAGCTTTTAATTTGATTGCACTACTACAAGCATACGGTGAATGTATGTGTGTGCACAAAACTCCAATCCTATTAAGATTGTATCCGGTCGAAAGAGCGTCTAATTTTTTTTTTTATTTTCATGTTTGTGCCATATGAGATTGAGAATTGTGATGTGTGCTATGTAAAGTGTTGGTTTTCATGACATAATATTTTAAACTTTAAAGTATTAGAATAATAATAAATACAAATAATATTGAACAATTTCCCCTACCTTTTGTAAACAGGAAGTAGTCGAGTAAAATATGTATTATAAGTGGTTATTTATTATACTGTTTGTATGAAAAAAATAATTAATAGAATAAATAAAAATATCTCTTATTTCACATGTCATAAGGTTTATTAATAGTAAATATATTTTATTTTCTAGTAGGTATCTTGTTTTATTATAAGAGCGTCCATGAGTTCCATGACCGAGTGAATATACCCATTGAGCCACACACGTGATTGTGCAGGTTCGATTCCGGGCTTTAGTTTAATTAACCCCCCGTCTTCTATGACGACCCTGATTAAATTAAGAGCGTTCTATGAAAGCTGATCCTCTGTACGTTATATATTTTTACTCTGTGCTAATAGGAAATCTTTAGTTGGAACAATATCACGAAGCTCGCTCGAGCAGCAATACGTTTTATAGCACTTTGATAGTATCGTTGCGGTGAATACTCCTATCTACGTAAGTGTTATGAACTCCCAGTATTATGGTTTCATTTCTCCTAGTTCTGATTATTTTTCTTTGTTTCTTTCTATTCTATGGAAAGACTGCCTATTCAATATAAGATTCACATACGATTGTGATAAAATTTCGATCCCCTCGTCTTAAAATTTAAACTGTATTGTCATACTGCAATAAATGTTGAGAGAGAGAGAGAGAAATAGAGAGAGGTAAGATAATGAATAAAATAGAAAAAAAAACATGTGACACAAAAACAGAATCACTTTATAGGGGCATCACAGACGGCTAAGATACTATATTATTAAATAATCTAAGCCTTCTGTGATAGCTTATACAACGATAGCTTATACAAGCGATATTTTATCTTAAGAGCGTCATAGACGGTGAAGATACTATAATATTTTATCTTAAGATGCCTAAATATAATTGAAATTGATGTGCTTACGTAATTTGAAAATTTTTCAAATTACGTACATCTATTTCAAATACCCCCGAAGGCGTAACGACCTTTCCCCTGCGATATAAAAAAAAAGTTACTCTATTAGATATTTTCATATTACGCACTATAATCTATATCTATACTACATACTATAATCTATACTATATACTATTATACTATATACTTATACTATAAACTAGAATATAACTTTGGATCCCGGGAAAGTACATAAAATATTTTTTATCCCGAAAAAGTAGTGGTCCCGCGGGATAATGTATTTACGCGGGCGGAGCCGCGGGCAAAAGTTTGTATGAAATATATCCAGGCAAGCATTTAGATAATGTATTATGGTATACATACTAGCTTTGTCCCGCGGCTTCGCCCGCGTTAATAAAGTATCAGGTATCCCACGGGAATACTGTAGTTTTTCAGTAACCTACGTTTTAATCCAGATCCTAAACTATTACCATACGAAATTTTATCGAAATACATTCGGTAGTAACCAATATCCATCCATCCGCACAAACTTTCACATTTATAATGGTAGTGGGATTCGCCGTCTTTGACACTCTAGACTAGACAATAATATGTGGGCAGGTAAACACAGGGCGTTCGGTATCGGTCCAAACGAATTGTCAATAAAGTAAGCTTTACGGCTCCCGCTCCCTCCGCAGCTCTTCTTATCACACGTCCCGTATAAATTTTCAAACACCCCTATTTTCTATGTCACTGAAGTTTCTCTGCTAACATTTCTTTATGAGTTATGTTCTACGGACATAAATTGTTTTAGAGGAGAGCTTTAGTTTGTCCTGTCATTACATTCCTGAAACTATTCCTTATTAGCGACACTCTCGAATATTATACTAAATGACTGTGTTGTTTTTTAACAGAATAATAATAGCTTCCCACATCGATTTTGGTGACGATGGCTAGTTTCATTGAAACAAGACCAGCTACGTGGTAGTTATTTTTATGGTGCCCAAGTGTATGCGCAGTTATACAAGAGTACTCTTTCTTCCTTTATATTGTTACCCAATGCCACGGATGACAAGAGAGAGATTAGGTGTAGCTCCGACTTTTTACATGCCCATTCGATGCATGGATCAGCTTTCTTGACAGATAATAATCAGGTGGTCAGTGTGATTAGTGATTACCTGACTGTCATTGTTTTAATGCGGGGTTCGAAATCATGATCACTGGACCATGGAGGCGTCTCAACATAACCTACCTACTGCATCCTACTAATATTATAAACGTGAAAGTTTGTGAGGATAGATGGATGGATGGATGAATGTCTATTACTCTTTCACGCAAAAACTACTTAACGGATGTCAATGAAATTTGGTGTGGCAGTAGTTTAGGATCTGAATTAAAATATATAATATAATAAAATATTTTATACCAAAAAATACAGTGTTTCCGAAGGATACTATATTTACATGGGCGGAGCGGCAACAACTACTCATTTATAAAAATCATAATATTTTATTCCTTTCCTATTACATTTGCTTAAAAAATTTCCACTGTAATAACTGGTAATTACACGCTAACTGCATTTAATTTTCGCTATTTCACACGTGTCACCAAGTGGTCTGATTGGTCACTGAAATTTAATTAAAAATGCTCTCGGAACTCGCATCGGTTTTGTTAAAGTTTAAATAAATAAACTAACCTGAGTGGGGAATGGCCGGCTATTTCCACTCGACGACACTCAGTCGAGTCGGTTAATCTAGATAGACCGGCTTTAATCTATGGCAGTGCTTAGCAATAGCTACAGAGTGATTTTGGAGCGATTTCAAGAGTCTCTGTTTTGCTCATTGATTTTAAGTACTTTGATGTTTTATTCCGAAATAAAAATTTACGGTTTACTTATCTATTATAACTAGAAGTCGCCCTGTGGACAATTTTCAACTATATTTTTATAGTTACATTTTTAATATTCAACGTATTTATGTTTCTTTTGCCTCAAAGATACGCAATAAAAATATTTAAACGAAAATAAAAGAATAGAATATTAACAACTAGCATTTATTGCAGTGGCTTCGCTTGCGTGAGATTAGGTTTAAAACTTTCATCCCCTTGGGGGTTGAATTTTAAAAAATCCTTCCTTATTAGTCCTACGTCATATGAGGAATACGTGTGCAAAATTAATATTTCTAGCCATTAGAGTTTGACTTCTGCATTGATACATCAGTCTCATTAACAATGAGGGTCTTTAAATTCGTGATATCTGAGAGTTTTTTGACACGATAAGGCCCATTGGGCTAATAAGCACCGGCTGGTGACAGAAAAGTAATAGAAAATTCTTATTGACAGTTTTTGATACTAACGACAGAAAAAATATCAAACACCCTCATTATGTAAACCTATTGTTAATAGACAAACGCACGGTAGGTAAGATTAGTGAGTTGTGTAACTATGATTTTTTATGAATTTTTTATAAAAAAATATAATAGCTTTCTGCACACCTTCCTCCGGATGAATTTTAACCGTGCCAAATTCACATATTCTCGTAAAACTGTACTTAAAGTTTATGCTTCACGGATTGATTTAATGATAATTATATCTGATCATTGTTTAGATTGCTTGCTTGCTTGCAATAAGCTGTTAGATACCCGCATAGGAGTTGCAAATGCGCCTCTGAAACCTTTAACCTCACTCTAACTTTCGTCTTCAGTACCCTCAGCCACTCGCCGAAACGCAACGCAATGAAAAATAAAGGTAAAATACAAAATATCCGTATTTTAACGAAAAAATAGGATCACATGCACATTCTAAGACCGGGATTATATATTGTCCAGAATCCGGAAGGCGGAAGAAAATTCAGAGCATTGAAGATCGAACTCTGGGCTAATGTAATAAAGCTGAAAATCAGACACACAAGTTTCAAGTCAAATGTCAATGTCAGATCTGACAACTCGACACTTTAATTTTTAACTCTATTGTGTTACACAGAGTTCTATTTTTAGCGCTCTGAATTTTCTTCGACCTTCCAGATTCCGGATTATATAGTCCCAGCCTAAAAGTAAAACTGTAAAACTTGGTATCGAATTTCGATTCCGGTTAGTAGGCTCCACGGCTGAGTGAATCCAAAAGGGACGATTTGAACCGATCCATCTGTTTTAGCGGGAAATAATATTTTTCTGCGTTGTATTTTCGGAGCATCGGTTTAGTGTCTATACCTACATAGGCGTTCTATTAAAATCGGTATTGCTATCATTTTAAACTCCGCTGAGTAATGTATCGCACGAGTATTCATCATTGTTGCTTTTATCATCATCATTTTTATTTTATTTTTTTATTAGCACACAAATATCTTTTTACTGCCCCGATGTTAGTGAACTTGTTTGTCAGGCGTTCTGATCTTTATTAATTAATTTTTATTAATTGACAGCCCATATAAAAATATAAAAATATGCAAACGGAGGAGAATTAAATATGGCACAGTCAAAGTTTATATGGAGGTGTGAACTGCACTGAATTTTTATAATTATGCTATAAAAAGTTTATAAAAATAACGTTACCCTTCCTCAAATAAATAGCTCACACTACCATTTTTGCCAAACCGCCTGATCAGCGTAACGATAATTACATCAAATGTGAACCCCGAAACGTTCGCTCTGGCACATTTCCAGGTAGTGCTTTAGCATACCTAAATAAATGGTGATTACCATAATCAGTTTGTTTTTGGCTTCTCCTGGAAGTAACATTCTGTAGTATAGGGCACCTAACTATTTTCAAGCTATATTATTTTAAGTTTGAGGTAATTATCTCACTAATATTATAAAGAGAAAAAGTTTGTTGTATGTTTGTTTGAATTGAATATGCTCTAAAACTACTGGAACGATTTTAATGAAATTTGACACAGATATAGATTACACTATGAGTAAGGACAAGTAAGGACAGGGTTCCCGTGGGTTTTCTTTTAGAGCGCACGAAGTCGCGAGACACGTCTAGTATAATATAGGCAGCAAAGTCTAGCAGGCCTTAATTGAGTATACATTAGAAAATAGACTAATTTACATAGCAAATATTAACTTTAATCACACAATTACGCTGGTTTTCTGTGAGCCCTTAGTATCAGTCATCAGATTAATCTGGCCTATTTGTACCAGAGATGACACTCTCGCGGAATAATTTGTGATTGAATTTTGGATTGAATAAATTTTTCATTGCGATTCAAATCATAATGAAATGTTAATTATTTTCCGGCAGCTTATGAATTCATTTCACTGTCTCCGGCTTGTTCACATGAACAATGAAAAGAGATTTCACTGTCAACCTCATGCTCCTCGTACACTGATTCATGACAATATGTAAGTACTGAGACCATGAGACAAAGTGGATTAGCTTGAAAGCAATTTCTACTGTAACTTACAATGTTGCTTACCAACTGATGTTTTGAAATTACATTTGTTTCATTTACTCTTAAATATTTAAGCGAATTTGAATTAACTAGCTAATTTAAAAGTTAAATACTGTGTTTTATATTAAGATTAAATATCGCTTGCTATACAGTTTGTATTAACTATCACAGAAGGCTAAGTTACTATAATATACTATCTATATTACGTACCTATTTTTATAATATGAAATTGTATATCTAGTCATCTTAAGATAAAATATTCATCGCCGTCCCTTAAATTACAATTCATTATAAGTAGCTTACATCAACAAATAATTCTTCTTCATATTTTTACACACTATTATTTTCTCATCCTAACTTATATTGTGCTATTCATTTGTTTAATGTAGTTTTTAACTGTTCCTATTCTGTAACAACATTATAGGCTTTAGTTTATTTTAGCAAAAAAGTTTATTTCCAAAGTAGTGTGCGCAAGTGCGCAACACAGGGACAATTCTGCTAAATAAAGCTTGCATTAATACAATTACAATCAAGTCCCGATACGCTTATACTCCCAATAGGTGTTTTCATGAACGTTAAACCAACGTGAAACTCGCTCAGAGGGGCAATTCTGCTAAATAAAGCTTACGTTATTAATACACTTACAATCAAGTCCCGATACGCTTATACTCCTAGTAGGTGTTTTTATGAACGGTAAACAAAAGTGAAATGCGCTCAGAGGGGCAATTCTGCTAAAAAAAGCTTACGTTAATACAATTACAATCAAGTCCTCCCAACTAACATTTTGGCGCTAAGGGAAACCTTTTTGACACTTAAAGTATTATAAACAACATATAAGAGCTCCGACAATAGCTTTAGACTCTACTGTGGCGTTAGGAATAAATAATTAAAGTTTCAAGAGGTATAATAGAAATAAAGGAAAAATATATTACTTAAGGTGCTACCTTAGAGTTTTTCAGAACTTTTGTATAACTTACTCTTAAATCTTTAGGAAACGTAAAACACTAGAACCAATTGTAAGGTGTCTGCTAATACTTACAAACGGTTAAAGTTCTTAAATGGAGTTAGTCAGTACCTTGTACCACCTAACAAGTTCTATGGAGCCCTAAGAACTAAAAGAAAGTTATAGTAGTGATAACTATAGATATTATAGAGCTATAGAAGTTGAAGAAGTGATAACTATAGGTGTTATAGAGCTAGATGCTGCAAGCGTCAGAAACCACCTTTAAATCATCACAGGTTGTATAATAGAATTTACAGCCACATTATAAAACTCCAAGTGGGATTAAAAAGCTAACTATAGTTTTTTTAACACTGCGTTAGGAATAAAAGAGTTATCAGGAACCTTAGGTAATGTAGAATTAACGCCATTAAATAAACATAACCTATAAAATTTTCAAAGTAAATATAAGGTCAAAATATTATTTTCCGACTTATTGATTTACATTATTTACAGTTTTCATTTAAAATATACATAGACGTACTGAGAATTGTTATTTACAACCACAAATAAAATTAAAAAATGCCGTGGCAGTGATTTATTTTACTTAATAATATGAAATGTTGTTTATTTTTGAGGCGCTTCAAAACGAGATGAAAACTAGTATATATTATCACAGAATAAATTATCACCGCAGTGAGAATTCATAATTATGAAACCGATAATGTATAAAATTATTAATTGATGTCGGCCATGAATATGCGCACTGCTATTATATTTTATCATTTTTGACGGTAATAGAAACGTAAAGTAAAAAAAAAAAAAAAAACATTTTGGTGATGTTTATTACTACTTATTATATTTGACGACCTCTGTGGCTCAGTGGTTCAGCGCTTTGGTGCTTAAGCCGGAGGTCGCAGGTTCGAATCCTGCCGAAGGAACAAAAAGATTTTCTGTGTTCCTGGGTCATGGATGTGTACCTATTAAATATGTGTAATAATATAATAAAAATCTTATATATATGTATAGTACAAAAGTATTAAATATACTTCCCGTTGTCTGGTACCTGTAACACAAGTTCTTCTGATACTTAGCACGGGGCCAGATTGACGTGGTGTGAAGCGTCCATAAATATTATTATTATTATTAATAATATACAATCGAGCTATAAATAGTATCGTAGGAGCACTCATATGTTGTTAAAAAAGTTAATTGAGTGAATTTTATCAATTATTTATTACTAAAGGGTGCAGTTGTAATCTGTGTATAGCCTATAATACACCTAAAATGGTGAATACTACTTCAATACCACTATTGTTACTCTTTATTCCCACTTTTATCACTTTTCTACAACTATTATGTCACTTTAAGCTCTAAAATTGTGGGCCCAATCGAGGGTTATAAGATAGTTCTAGCGCGCTATACCACTAGTTGTTAGACCTTTTATAGAACCTTAGGTTTTTAAGTATCTCTTAAGTAGCTCATTTAGCGCTTATTCTTATTACCAAAATGTTACTTGGGAGCTGATACGTTCATAAAAACACCTATTGGGAGTATAAGACTCCCAATAGGTGTTTTTATGAACTTTAAACCAACGTGAAACGCGCTTAGAGGGGCAATTCTGCTAAATAAAGCTTGCGTTAATACAATTACAATCAAGTCCTGATACGCTTATACTCCCAATAGGTGTTTTTATGAACGTTAAACCAACGTGAAACGCGCTCAGAGAGGCAATTCTGCTAAATAAAGCTTGCATTAATACAGTTACAATCAAGTCCCGATACGCTTATACTCCCAATAGGTGTTTTTATGAACGTTTAACCAACGTGAAACGCGCTCAGAGGGGCAATTCTGTTAAATAAAGCTTGCATTAATAAAGTTACAATCAAGTCCCGATACGCTTATACTCCCAATAGGTGTTTTCATGAGCGTTAAACCAACGTGAAACGCGCTCTGATTGGTCGAAACGTCATAAAATCCGTTCATCGTAACATGACTTACTTACATTTACTTTCAATCCAAACAAAGTAAAATTGACTGTTTAAATTATCTACTTTAAATACGAGAATTGAGGTTCTGAGCAGTTACAAGTGTAACATATACCTATTGGCCTTGCGAGTGCGATAAGCGGCGGTAATCGCTCATAATTCGACGATCGTCCTCGTATACTGGTCCATTTCATACCAGAAAAGAACATTATTTCCCACTTTCTTAAAATTGCGAAAGTAAATTCAATTTGTGATTTTGGGTTCACCTTTTTGTTTGATCAATAAATTCGAGAGGCTCTCTTAAGAGTTGTGACCTTTTCGGAATTGGTTCTGTACACAATATGACGGCACAGGCTAACAAACAGAAGTTCCTTCCCAAACATCATACAGGTAAACATTTACAATACATTCTTTATATAAAGTAACAATAGGCATGTTTTCTAAAACGTTTAGTCTATTCGATTTTAACAATCTAGAACTCATTTTTGTAAATCTAAAAAAATAATACTAATATAATAAAAAGGAATTGGCTCTGTAATTACTGGACCGATTTTGGTGAAATTTGGTACAGACATAGATTAGACCACGAGGTAGGATATACCTAAGTTACTTTTTATCGCGGCAAAATGTATGGTTCGGGGGGATTACCTTTTCCGTGCACGAAGTCGCGTGCAACATCTAGTATACAAATAATTTCAACATTTACAGTAAGAAAGAGATATAGTCCTGTGACGTCACGCGTTGGTATCGCCATACATTTGTCATTAAAAATGTATGGTGATAGCAGATTGTGACGTAACAAATCGTTTTGGTGAGAAAGAGATGGACAACATTTTATATTTGGTTCCGTACCCAAAGGATGAAAACAAGACTCGGCTGTCCGACCTGTCTGTCTGTCTCTCTATCTCATGAACAGTGATAGCTAGACAATTGAAATTTTCACAGACGATGTATTTCTGTTGCTGCTATAGTAGAAAATACATAAAACATTAAATAAATATTTAAATGTATATTTTTACTCTTTTGTACAATACCCGATTCCGACTCACACTGATTTACTAGAGTTTAATACGGGAGAAAACACACATTTTCCACTTTGTCTTGGGTCAGTAAATGAGTCGGAAAGGAGATATTGTCAAATAACTGATTTTAGGCACCATTTTTCCAATATGGCTGCGGAAGCGCCAAAAATACGAGGTGGCAAAGTTGAAATTCGAAAAGTCACATCAAAATCTATAAAATTGCCAAATTGCAAAAATCCCGGAAAACTTTCCAGGTAACCAATATTTTTCGAACCAAATGACTGTATTATAAGGCTAAGGTCACGGCCTGTCTCATTTGCGCCGCAGCCACACATTAAAATATTTTAAACAATATAAAAGTCGCTCGAGTTTACCTTGACCTGACTTCTTTACAATTTGCGGCTCCATTTAACATTTCTATATAAAAGTTTTTTAATATTATAAAAATCTTTTATATTTTATTATTTCTGTTTCATAATTTTATTGAAAGTAGAAGTCACTCTGTGGTCGAAATTCACTAACTACAATTTGAGTACAAATTGAAATCAAAAAATGCGCTGAATACACCCTGAAAATATTAATTCAGTAGATTCAACTCAGTTTCAGTACAGTTTTACGAGAATTATGCTAACGTCGGAGTACGAAATTTGGCATAGTTAAAGTTAATGTGGAGGAAAGTATGATGCAGAAAACTAAAAAAAAAATAATAATGTTTATAAATACACTAGCATTTGCCCGCGACATCGTCCGCGTGGAGTTCGGTTTCCATACAAAAATTTCAAAAACTCTTTCTTAGCGGTTGCCTTCGTCATTACCACTATTTGTATGCCAAATTTTAGTAAAATCCGTTTAGTAGGGGAGACCGAGGGGTGTTGACACAATTTTTACATTTTGTCTCATATACCAAACACTATTGCCAGAAATGGTATGATATTAGTACCAAACGTTAGGTCATTCTTTACACTTACAAATGACTAACATAAAGAAATTGTAAGTGTTAAATATTGTGGTAAAAAATCGACTTAACCGCAACAAGTCATCTTGTTTCAATTCCCCTCATACCGAGGTAAAATGAAACAGGGGTCGAGGAGAGTTAAAACATATGATTTCTGTGAAATATTAAGGGCTGTAAAATAAAAGTTGTGATATAATTTAAAGGCATGTATTAAAATTTATCTTTTTAAGCACATACTTTTTTGTTTTACGTATCTATTCACATTTTGTACTGATATATCGCATAAGTAGATAACTACAGTTCTGATACACAAAATGATCAACTCCTAAAGTAGTTGAAAGTATCATATCGTCATTATTCGTAATATTAATTAAAATAACAGTCAGATAAACAAAATGTTTTCCATTCATTGACAATCTTTAAAATAAAATATTGATTTTCAATAAATAATTAACTTTCAGTCGTTTCTTTAGAATAAGAATCAGTTATAATAATTATTTCTTCAAATATTTATTTAACAACAATCTCACAAATATAAAAAATGTAAATAGAAAACAAAAAAACGTCAATCTGGCAAAAATCTTCTGCTGCAAAATCATATATTTTGCGACTTGCCATACCTCAGTCAGTATTTATTTTATGATCAGTAGGCACGCTGAAACAAAATAAATAAATTAAAAAGCATTTATTTAATTGACACAACATTATTGCTTTTTAATGCGTTAATATTCTGATACAATATTGAAAACGAGGAGACTTGAAACAACCTGTTTCAAATCTCCTCAGTGAGAAAAAACCTCTCAATAATAATAATTTAACCTGCAATCAAGAATACAATACACAGAAATCAATTGTACCAAATATATACAATAAATCTCTAGATATTGAGCTTTCGAAACCAATATAAATCAAACTAAAATACAATACCCTTATAAAAATATAGGTATGGTAAAAAAACGTAAATAACTTACTTTTCACGATTTTTGTCACATGGCAAGCAGAACTCCATAACCGCGCGACTCATGCCACCGACGCGTATTGACATGTCAGCGGGTGGAGGTGAGTGGTTGAAATGCAACGTTGCGAACTCGCTAACAGTTTTAAGTTCCATGAAATCGGTACTGTTTCAAATCACCTTTGTGTCAAAACCCCTCGGTCTCCCCTAGTTTCGGCTGTGCGTTGATAGATGAGTCAGTCAGGTTCAATTTTTTTATGTTTAGAAGATGAAGTTAATAAAAGACAACGCTCCACAATACCCAAGATTAATAAATAAAACGTGTATCATCTTGTGTAACGAAAAAGTTTTAAATAGATATCTAATGCAGCCATGTGAAATATGGCTAGCCGCACACACGCAATATTATTGACAGAATAACTTTGTCAATACTAGTCAACACATACAAAAAAGGCAATATGACCCGCAGACAAGTAATATTATTGACAATATGAGCATTTATTGCCAATAATATGGTGTGTGTGAGGCTCGTTACGGTGTGTTTGACTCTTAGTGCTTTTATAAAGACTAAAACCAAGTTAACCAAACCGACGCGGACGTCGACAACCATCACACACGTTCAATTAGTAATTCGATGGAGCTGATTCAGACCGTTTTGTCGAACAATAATGTGTGAACGTGAAAAAGTGGCCCGTATTAGTAAAATATGAGCGCTGAGCTTCATAGTTCGATAAGTTAATTCCTTTGTCCTTTAAGTTAAATGTTAGATTAAGATCCTGATAAGGTGTCAAAGGGCTTAGCCAATGCCGGATTGCAATCCCTAATTTGCATGTCTCTATCACTTAGTGCTTAATGTAAAGTAAGCAGCGCCTAAACTTCTAATTAAGCTATCCGACACTTACCTATTAGAAGATTTTAAAATAGCCTTAAAGGCTATACAGAATACTATAAATTTAAACTTATTATTTAAACATAATCGAGTGAAACATATATTATTTAAAATCTTTAATTTAACACTATGGTTTCATAATTTTTCATCTCAAAGGGAACTGCAGGTAGGTAAGTTATTCCGTGCTTACCTGCAGTTCCCGTTCTTAAAATCAGAATATCCTACTAATATTATATACCTATGTGAAAGTTTGTGAGGATGGATGGATAGTTGGATCTATGGATGGATGTTTGTTACTCTTTCATGCAAATACTACTGAATGGATTTTAATTAAATGGTAGTTTAGGCTCTTGATTAAAACATAGGCTACTTTTTACCCCGAAATAGTACCGTTTTCCTGCGAGATAAGCTGTATTATGCGGATGCGGGCATCAGCTAGTCCAAAATATCATTTTCAATTTCATAAACACTTTTGTTTTGTACGAATGAAAAATATAAGACATAGACGGATGGATCTAAAATATATCGTTATTACAAGCTTTATTTTTATTTTGAGCTCAAGTTCCGTAATTAAAACTGGACCGGCGAACAATTGCTTTGTTACTTTAGATGGATCAAGGTAATGTAAGATTTCATTTGTGCTTATAAGGTATTTTTGGTTAACATTTTCTACGATTTACTTTATTTACCTTATCTAAGTATAAAGGAGTATTCGCGTGTAATGTAACGTTACATATCCTAACATTACATCAGTGTAAGAGGAATAACCGAGCATTACAATGCACACCTTGTGATGATCCCGTCCGCTCGGCACTCAAAGTCGAATCTATAACGTTACATTATGTCACGCGAATGCTCCAGGTGAAGGGCACCTATAAAGCAACGAGGTTGTTAGATATTTTTTCTGCCGCTAGGGCAGACCCAACGCGCACAAAGCGTCATCTGGTGGCGTAAGTGATATCAAAAACGGTTAATAAGAATTTTCGATTCTTTGTCTGTCACCAGGCGGCGCTTGGTAGCTCGATGGTTCTTGTCGTGTCAAAAAGCTGTCAGTTTTTTTTTTTTTTTGTACTTTGTTTGCTACAATCTGTCTCCTTTGCATGGGACATTCAGCAGTATTTTGGTCGGTGCTTTTATTGGCGCGCTCGGTATGTGACCTGTGTCACATCCTCTTTTTTAGACAGCAATATTTACTGTCATTGCAATATTATGTCTTGGGGTATTTTGCGCTTTAGTCGTCTCGCTTTGTTGTTACTTTCCATTAATGACTGTGCCAGAGCGTTTGGATGCTGTTCGATGCGTTCTTTATAATATTTAATATGGCGTACAATTTCTTGTTTTACAGTGGGTATACCCAGGTCCCGGTGTAGCAGTTCATTTGGCACGAACCAGGGAGCGTTGGTTATCATGCGCAGCGTTTTGTTTTGAAATCTTTGTATGATTTCTATGTTTGAATGAGATGCAGTGCCCCATAGTTGAATTCCATATGTCCATATGGGCTTCAATATTGCCTTATATAAGAGAATTTTATTCTCAAGGGATAGTTGGGACCTTCGTCCAATGAGCCAGTAGATGTTTCTGGATTTTAAGCTTAGTTGTTTTCTCTTAGTAAATATATGTTTTTGCCAGGTAAGTCGTTTATCTGTCAGATGTCACGAATTTAAAAACCCTCACTCCAGAGTCCAGTGTAGACATTTATGTGCCACAGAAGATTAGTATACGTCGCGCAACGAATTAACATCTTTCGACAAAAGTAGAGGGGGTATGCGCAGAAGTCAGTTTTTGGGTGTGTTTGGCGGTAGCGGGCTCGGGCGGGGAGGTGTGGATGCGCCGAACGCATGCCGAACGTGGCTGCCGACACGCTATTGGTACGTTAGTAATATGTATTCTTTGCTATTGGTCATATGCGCGAACGATCCCCTCCACTTTCACTGAGCGCTCATAAACCGTTGCGCGACCTATAATAAGAAATAGTGTTCGCGTATTCGCGATGTCAGTGAAGTGATGTCAGGTTTCAAAAAGGTAATGGGTTTTCAAACTTTATCTAGCGTTGAACTGTATCCTATCGAGCGATCCTGCTGAATGTTTTGTCATCCTATGAAAAGTGCCTATCATATTTGTAGACTGCAGATATACCTATTTGCAAAAATGACAAAATGTAAATAGAGAAATAATGTAATCGATAAGCATTAGAGTCGATCACACCTAAACGATAGCGAGGCGGCGCTGTATTTTTAAGACATAATAACTCCCACGGAGACTGTTTAAGACGTATATTCAAAATTTAACTCTATTCATTACATTATTTTATTGTAAAACTTCGAATGTCAAGTAGCAACGCGATGCACAGCGCATGTGCCACTGCACAATGCCCACTGCCCACTGCCCACGCTACGCCACTGGTCGGGGGGTCGCGAAATATTTTTTTCATACAAGGGGGGTCGCATCATGAAAAATGCGCTATGACTGATGTTATATGAATAGTGTATCTTTTTGTGTAGTAAATAAAGTTTAATTTTTAATAGCAATCTTAAAAATGCAGCTCCACGTCGCGTCGTGTATCGTCGCGGTGTGAGCTGACCCTTAGATATAACACAACTACTTTTAAAATCTTCTGGTCAGCTAAGTGCCTGAGCTGTCACAACGACTTTGGAAGTCCCGTTGGCTTATCTTGCTGTGCAGGTGTTCACGAATAACAACTTTTTCCCAGCAGTCGTGAATTTAACACGGAATGGAATACTACAAAATATAACTGCAAAATCTAGGGACTTATACATTCAAGATATTATATTCAAAAGGTAATAAAAATAAAAGGGCCAATGCCAAGTTAGTTACCGGGATATTAGGTACCTTTATTATAACTCCCCACACCGATTTCGGTGACGGTGGCCGGTTTCATTGAAACCAGGCTAGTTACGCAGAAGTAATTTTTTATAGTGCCCAAGTGTATGCGCAGTACACAAGAGCAGTCGTGTCGGTAATCTCTCTTGTCAGTGCACGACTGACAAGAGATCAGGCGCAGGTCCGACATTTTACATGCCCATCCGACGCATGGATCATCTTTCTTGTCAGACAATCAGGTAATCAGCCTGCATTGTCCTAAACAAACTTGGAAACGACATTTTTGTTGTTTTAATGCGGGAATCGAACCAACGACCTCCGAGTCGAGTCTTTATTATTGACTAGCTGTTTCCCACGGCTCCGCCCGCGTAAATATACTATCGAGTATCCCGCGGGAACACTGTACTTTTTCGGGATAAAAAGTAGCCTATGTTTTAATCCAGAGCCTAAACTACTCCCACACCAAATTTCATCAAAATCCGTTCAGTAGTTTTTGCGTTAAAGAGTAACAAACATCCATCCATACATCCATCCATATCATAAATATATCACAAACTTTCATATTTATAATAGTATGATGCCCTGTGTATACTAATCGCAAATAAAGTAAGATATTGTCTAAGATAACTTTGAAATAAGCTACAATAAGATTATGATATGGCCGAATACTGAAATGCTTATCAAAATTAAGAGCCCACCTATTCACAGGCTGTCACTACTCACTGTCTCTGCTAGCAGAAACGACAAGGACAGCATGTGACTTGAGCGTCCTTTAATTTAACTATCGCTTCAGTATTCGGCCGTGACTTCCGTTAAAAGGTGTTGCTGATAATATCGTAATGGAAGGAATACGCTCACCACAGTTATTGAGTGTCCAAGTTGGAATCTTTATGCCCAATATTTATATTATCATTTACCAAGTTAAGAGAGCAGAACTGCATCTGCCATGTGATTTATCGTCAATTCCCTCCAAGTATGTCAATACATAGTGTTAGTGTCCTTGTCTCCCGCTGTAAAATAAAAATAAACAATACATGACATATCTCAGAATTGCTATTAAACTAGCTTTGATGTTCTGATGCAGCTAAACGTCTTTAACAAAACTTTTCCTCATGCAGGACAATCAATTGACTTGTGTCCCTATCAACCACAAACAAAGCATTTGTGAGCAGTGTGTTGACCACAGGATCTTATATTCTCTAGTTTTGGCTTTCCATCTCTTATGTTTGTTATTATTATATTTTTAGCGATCAATACAATTCAACTTCAACTCAAGAATCTTGTGTACTAAGTCTCCGCTACGGATTAACAGTAGTAAATACACTCTTCTGACTCTAGTGTCATTCTGATCGGTTTCGATCTATTATTCTATTACTTTCGTCGGACAACTTTTAGTTTTCTCCGCGTTTTGGACTCTACGCATTTGTTCATTTGCGATATAAGCAATTTGCTCATCCTGCGTGTCATTCTCATTCTGCCCTTTGCACGTTATGCTCCGAAGGGTCTTTCTATGTTGGTCGTGATGTTCTTGTCACTTCTGATAACAAAGACTCCATTAGGATAAGATATTTATTACAATTGTTCACGACGAACGTTTAGAAGGTAGCCGATTACTTGTAAAAACATGTAAATAGTTAATTTTAAAAACATAACAATTCGTTATAACTTAGAGCTTACAATGTAAAGTAAAAATAGTAGAAACTCGTTGCGTAATACGTAACAAATAACAATAGTACATGTAAAATCTTATTAGATACCATTGTCTCACAAAAGCCATTGTTTTAACCTTCTTATTAGACTCATACTTATGATTATATAACTTTGTCCATTGTTCTCAATTCATTGTGATAGTAATTAGTGAAATATTGTTAAAATTGATAAAATGTGACCTAGTTTAATGTAAGGGTATTAGCTATGCGGGGGTTGAGTGAGTTATCTAGAAAGAAAGTCCATAGTTGCAAATTTTTGCTACTAGGGAGCGCCTCGGTCTCGAGAGAGACTTACTATTAGACAGGGACGGAGCGAACGCCCGTTAAGTCAGGGGAGGACGAGGCAATATAAATACTGGAAAAACCTATTTTCCTCGCTCACTCAATTCCCGACAGTTTTCCAAGTTTTATTCATATTAAAAAATGTTGTAAATATGTATTAGAATATTAAGAAGAATGTATTTCATGTAAATAACGATGTCTTGATGTAAAATAAACGATATTTCGAGCTAAGGGGGTGAGGAATGGAATGTTCTAGAAGGTTGATTGTCAGACTAGTATAAAGATAGGGCCAATCGCCATACAAATTGTACTTCGCTCCGACAAGTCGACAAGTCAACAAGGAATCCCTGCCTCACCACAGCTCGAAGTAAATCGGTAAACCAGCATTTTCCTTTCACTTTTCCTTTCTTTTTATTGTATTTCCTACCTGTTATTTCCGTGTATTTTCCTGTGTATTTTCCCGTGTCTTTTTCCAGCTTTCCCTTCTACCTCTTACCTATCCCCTCATTCCTACGTACCAGATTTCGATCCCTTCCTTTGCCCTAGGTAATCTAGGCTTTGTCCCCCTCAACAATATTATCGAATAGCTCAAATGCTGAACGATCAGAAACGTGACAAGTTCGATGCCACGTATTCCCGTATTTTATCCTGAGCTTTTATAATCCAGTCATTTCCAAATCCAAGCAAATAATGCCCAAGTCTCCATGACAACCATTCTTTTCTATGACATCTATCAATACTGGCATCGACCTCGTCCAAATAGTAAAACTACTTGACGTTTCCAATCATAGACAATCTTAGCTTTAACACGCTCCGACATATATTTTAAAGATAACCCAAAAAATAAAAAATCAACCAACAATTTTATTATAAATGCGGAAAAATTTGACTTTCACATTATGATTTAAGCTCGCAGCACCGAAGATAATATTAAAATTTGCTGGGAGCGGTTACGCCGTGTTGAGCTTAGCCGCTTAAGATTGCGGTAAAAGGCAAAATAGAATTTTACAACGTGATTGAGGAAGTTGGTATAAATATACATTTTGTTATAATAAATTATTATAATTTTAATCTAGAGTTATACATTTATTTTACATTTTACGGGTAATACTCTGTGTTATTTAACATTAATAACCTCAAATAACCTTATTGTCGATTTTAAAAAATCTGCGTCATTTTATGATATGTGTCTGATGAATCGATAGCATTAAACCAACTCTCAACCTCAAATGCGATAAGCCATTTAGACTCTAGACTCTAGAGTATGCCAAAGAAAATAATATATACACACATACATACACATTTTATTTAAGCAATTACAAAAAAATGTTCACATTAAAATATTAAAATATACCGATTTAAAAAGTATTTAAAATAACTAATTAATTGTCTATACTATAATATTATATAAGTTATTGATCTACATACTGTGCGCAGTCGGGTAAACATACTTTTTTTCTTACAATTATACCCAATTAATAAGAAATAAGTAGGTAAGTATGTTATCGTCAGTTGACGGGATTTAACTAACGGCCCGTTTCAATAACCTATCGTCATTGTAGTCGTCATAATGTAGTCAATGTTAAAAACGTCAAATTTGTATCGCAAAAAACCAGCAAATTATTTAATAATGACATTTTTAACAAATCGCACCTTTAGAATTAAAGTGGCGTAACTCAAAAATTTAAGAAATCGACTTTTATACATAAAACGACTTAGAAACATATAATCTATCGGTCTAATAGAAATAAACAGCCATTTTCAAGCTAGAAAGGGATAAACGTACAGTTGTGTCTCTTTCATATCGACCGCTTATCATGCGTTCCTTCACTTTTGAAGGGCCTCTTTTAGTGTTGAGTCGATAATGCCAAAAGTTGGGTGCTACGTGGTTACTCCGTAAATGACGTAAACTGTAATTCGTCGTTTTAATTGTAAACGTAAGGTGAGTAATTTGTGCGTTATTTGTTTTTGTACAGTCTCTTTTAGGTTCCGGGCGTTTTAAATCTAAATGATAATAATATTTGACGGCATATTTGTTTTAGTGTCATTTCATTTCTAAACATTTCATAAATACATGAGCCTGATTATGTGTTATGTCTTTACTTTATAAACCGTTTTTGTAACTACAGTGACGTATACGGAATTATGTCTATTATTTTCTACAGAATGATGTGTATTGGCGAGTTCAATTGTGATTGAGTCTTTTTATTTTTATTTCAATAAAAGTTTGAGGCTAGTAATGAAAAGACAGGACCAAATTTTGCCACTATATAAATATAATTGGAATGAAAATACAATACGAGAAAAGATGAGTTCAGCAAAACCTAAACATATAAAAGATATTTAAGGCTTGGTTTTTTCTATAAATACAAAACTATTGGGCATTTCTGGGTCATCTGCTTGATGTGCTGCTATAGTGTGAAATAAGGGCTCGACTGTATTTGCTGAACTCTATGACTCACGTTGTCATATTTTGACAAAACTCAGCCGCACCTTGCAAGACACTATCGTCACCATGAAATCGGAGATTCTCGATGAAGTCGAAATGGATTCCCCAAACACGAGCTCACCCCAAACCCATCTTGCAGATAATTCACGAGCCAGACTTATGCGCCACCTTACTGGTATTGACATGGTTGAGATTAGAATAGCTCTCAGGCAGATTCATAATAATAAAGCACCAGGAGATGACAAAATAACCACAGAGCTGTACCAGGAGGAACACCTGTCTTGACTGAGCTCTTTAATTCTGTCGTCCACACTGGCACTACCCCGGAAGCATGCAGCAAGAGCATGGTGGTTTTATTTTTTTAAATAGGTGATAACACGCGACTTGAAACTACCGAGTACCGTCCTATTCCGCTCCTGAGCCACGTATATTAGCTATTATTGAGGTCTGAGGGTCTGAGGAACCCAGAAGTTGAACGACTTTCAGCCAGTGGAGCAGACGCATAATCAGCCTCTCTGCCTAGCGTATGTGAACTATGAGAAAGCCTTCGATATCGTCGAGACCTTGGGGTCTAAAAAGGCCACTTTAGGTGTTTCATATAATGTTTCATATATTTTGTTCAGTTTTCAATAGAAATGCGTAAAATGGCGCACATAATATGAATTGCATATGAAACGTAGCCTAAAAGCCTAAAGTGGCCCTTTTTGGACCCCCTGAATCAAACCCCCTTTTTGGGCAATCTGCTAAATAAAACCTGCATTAATACAATTACAATCAAGTCCCGATACGCTAAATCTCTCAAATAGGTATTTTATAAACGTTAAACCAGCTCTGATTGGTCGAAAAGTCATAAAATCCGTTCATGGTAACATGTCGCTTCACTTTCAATCCAATCAAAGTAAAATGAAAGTCTACTTTAAATACGAGAATTGAGGTTCTGATCTGTGTTGGAATTCATGCAGAAATGCCTCGTTGACTCCCGATAATATTTCGAGGTGTTAAGATGTCTGTTCAAGTGATCCCTGATCCAACTTCTTCAAGGAGTGAGACAGGTAGATGTTATCTCTCCAAAACTGTTTACTAACGCGTCGGAGGACGTTTTCAAATCGCTTAATTGGAATGGACGGGGCCTGGGACTGAACATAAACGGCCAGTACATCTCACACTTGCAATTTTCGGATGAAATAATCATTATGTTAGACATATCTACAGGACCTGGAAGAGATGCTGAATAGCCTAAGCGATTGTTCAAGACGGGTGGGTTTCGAAATGAACCTTAAATAATTTTGGTTTTGTTTAGTATTGAACATGTTCTCCCAGGACCTGTAGTCGTAAATGGAACTAGTCTTGAAGTTAAGAAGCAAGAATACGCATATCTTGGGCAAACTTTGAATCGTCGATACCACAATCACAATCACCTTGAGTCAAGATGCATTCGATAATTCCCACGGCGAAGATTGGAAACAAAATGAGGATTTGACATAAGGCATCACAATTCGCTGTCGAAATTAGCGAATGTTCTTGACTAAAGGTTTAGGGTCTTTAATCAATGCCCTCTACCGGTAAAGAAACACGGCAGCGAACTCTGCTGATTGACAAGTTCAAGGTTGTTCAGCCTGTGATGGAAAGTGCAATGTTGAGGGTATCTCTGGTGGATAATAAAACTTGCTACAATGTGATTCGGCAGAGAATTAAAGTCACTGACATTGCCCATAGATTTAGCACGCTGAACTGGAAGTGAGCTGGCCATGTTTGCAGACGGACAGACGGTTGATGGCGCAGACAAGTGTTAGAGTGGAGACCACGCTTAGGCAAACGTAGTGTACGACCTGCGGCACAATGGACCAATTTAAAGTTGGCTGGCAGCAGATGGATGAGGGTTGTCCGAGATCGGGATGGTTGGCGCTCATTAGTGGAGGCCTACGTTAAGCAGTGGGCTATCCATATGTCCGTAGGCTGATGATGATGAAATTTCCCATCGACAATAATTAATATTGACCTCTGATATTGAAAGGCTTATTTAATTATTGCTTATTTAAATAGCATTTCCTTTTCCTGTATAATAAGCATTATTTTGATAGGAAGACGCGCGGTAATTTAAGTATCTTATTTTTTTATGTACACGGTAAATACATAAAAATATAAGGGACCTAATACATACAAATTAGGCATAAGTTAAGCTTTATTACGCATAAAATAAAAGATTTTTTCCTTTTTTTTATTCTAATTTACCTTTAATTTTAAAAGTCAACCATTAATAAACTAGCATATTCGAAAATTAGTCACCAAAAATAAATTTTACATTAGAAATAAATAGCCTATTTTTAAAATAGTTACGTTTTATTTTTGAATGCTTTAGTAAAAAATAGACACAAAGCTAAATAAGTCAATTAAATTTTAAATATTTTGGAAATAAAGTGACACCTGTTTTTAAATTATTAATTAACAAAAGTTCTAAATAATTAAAATCATATTTTTAATAACAAATCACTAAAACAACTATTCACCTACGGCAAATAACAAAAACTGTAACTACATAAGGCTCACACTCACTATTATAGTTAAAAAACCAAAAAATGGCCCATTTTCCAATTACATTTTAGGCGTTTGCCAAAAATCAAGAATTTTGGATTAAGCCACTTCAATTCTAAAGGTGCGAAATAGTTATAAGTAGATAGGTCATTGAAATGGGCCGTTAATTGACAATTCTGTTTACAACTTACCGAATAGCCGCATGCCATACGGTACCGTTCAGGCTGCGGATCCGAGACTGTATTCCAAACTGCGGATGGATCTGTTCGGTTTGGACTGCCGATTAAAGCTCCTCTGTTAATTTTAAAAACGCACTTACAGTTTAGACTGCCGATGCCTGCCGATTAACGGGATCGTTCTAAACTGTGCGTGTGAAGGTGATTTCAAAAATTTGGACTAACACGTATAACGTTATAAATTTTTAAAGTTGTTCTGTCAGTACTTAGTAGTAAGTTAACGCTCCAAACCGACATATTTTATTATCCATTCACACGTGATGCACGGATAAAACTGTGGAAAATACACTCGCATCGACATCAAATGTCACCCCTGCGCATCTACGTGTTCATTTCGGAACAATAGGTTTGAACGGCGCGTTCTGTTTCCCGCGGTCCAAACTTTACGTGTCATGGGCGCTAATCGAGTAAAACTTTACTTAAATAAGAATATGCTACATCAATAATAGGTAGATAATATAATATAATATAGTAAGTACTAATACCTACGTACAGCGCTATAGTATTCGCTTATGTTCGAAAATTATCACATTATAACCGAATATTATGTTCACATTCCCCATTTCCCCAAAATTATTTCGGAGCGATATTAGGTGAAAATCTATTAATATTAATAAAATATTTGCTATAATGGCAGCGCTATATCGCACGTTAATTTCGAGTACAAAGCGTATCCAATATGCTTTCATATTCGTATAATTGAATCAGAAATCAATAGTATCGATCTCGGTGTGACCTTCTATGCAAATATAATAAGTATAGAGGGTACAGACCGAAAGTGACTTCTTTTGTCGGCCGCAACAATGCATGATTTATCATAGCGGCCCGTGGGCCGTGACCTCAAGCCGTCAAAGTGTGCCAAAGAGTAAATAGTAGAGGAGACTAATAAAATCGTGGTCAAAGTTTATGTCCAAAATGAGGTAGTATGCTTTACAGAAAGATGTTAAGTACTAATTACTGATCTAAATATATACAAGGCAAACCTGACTCATCTATCAACGCACAGCCGAAACTACTAACGCATTTTGCTAAAATTTGGCATACAGATACGAAGGCATCCGCTAAGAAAGGCTTTTTGAAAATCCGCCCCCTAAAGGGGTGTAAATGAGGTTAAATTTTGTATGGAAACCGAAATTCACGCGGACGAAGTTGCGGGCAAAAGCTACTAAAGTACCCAATAAATAAGAAAAAAGAAATTAATGTTTTAACTAAAACCTGTAACCTATTTTCTACAGAAAAATTATCGAAATATCTAGGACATTGTCTTAATAATATTGTAGAAAGTTAAACCAAAATCTTTTCTTATAATAGACGACAACAAAATATATTATCGTCTCTAAGACTTTGTACGCAACGCCACATCTGAAACGTTATTAGTTCTATAACAGCTAATATAACACAACTTGCAACATTTTGATTGGACATTGTAATTTGTAGCGTTGTAGCATTAATTACGATTTTAATATTTTTCTGCCATACATAATATTAGGTAGGCTTTCTAAGTACCTATTATGAAATATGAAATCTTAGATGTTAACATAGAACCTGATAGTAGGGACAACCCGTACAAAAGGTTGTACCGGTATCAATTTCATTTACCTAACAGCCCTTCTTGACAGGGTTGCAAGGACGAGACCTTTACGAGAAACCCTTCCACATTCCGATACTTAAATGAACAATTCTTTATTTTCTAATAGTAAAGTTCCAGGATACTATATTGTAGTATGTACAAGAGGAATATACTACCGGAAAAGGGGGTCAGAAGATTAGGACTTCGGCTATTAGGACTCCGATCTGTTTTCTCACTCACGATAATTAGAATAAATGTCAGGTTCCATTGTTTTCACATCACTCGTCTCTATGATATAGACAGGGATGGTGTTTTGAGTTGTTGGCGGTTGGACTATTACTGGAAATGAATTGGTTAAACTATCAAAAACTTGTTACTTGAGTCAAAACAACACAGAATTCAGTGGCATAAAAAGGGCCACTTAAATGCTTAGGATGAAAATGCCAGCCCTCGAAGACCGTTTTTTCTTTCGAGTCTCAAATCGAATTTTGGTTATCCCTTTCTCATTTGTATTATGTCAGAAACATAGCTAGATAATTTTAATCACGCAGTTGTCGTGTTAATTACAAAGTTTATGGATTACAAAGACAAAAGCGTTTTTATAAGCAATCTTCGAATTGTCAAGCAGTGACCGAGCTGATAATGATCAATTATAGCTAAGAACACTCGATCATGTTAGCTTTTAAACAAAAAATAGATCAAAGTTGGTTTATCCGTTTAAGAGCTATGATACCACAGATAGACAGACACACAGACAGACGTCATGTCAAACTCATAACACCCCTTTTTTTCTTCGGGGGTTAAAAAAAGAGTTGTGGATTAAAAAAACTACCGACAGGACTACAAAAGGACTGGTAGAAAATTTCTTCACCGTCATCTTAATATTTTCATACCTAATACATACTTTCAAAATTGCAGCTACCTACTAATAGCTGTACTTACGTAACGATATACTAGCAGTATTGTTGTAAATAGTTACATACAAAATAAGATACATAAATAACTACACTTACATTTAAAACAGACAGTGAAAAGCTTATCTACAGCCTTTGTACGACGAACAAAAAATATGGCTGACCTTAATCTGACTAAATCTAACAAAATCTGATCAAATCCGCGTCCGGCATAATTAACGATCTGTCTGGCGCAGTCACACCGCGTAATGAATATTGATGGTACAGTGTTAGATGATTGCCAAAATCTGTGATTAGATGAATAAGATTTGTGATGGGAGGATAAGTTGATAACTATGCATAATGCGCGATTTGTACGGGTGACTTAATTCCGTTAGTTCTTAGCCAGCCGCTCGGCGAAATATCGACCGTCTAAATAGCAATTTAGTCACTTGCGACTTCACCGAATTGCCATTTATTATTCGAATTTCACCGTGCGGCGAGTCATTTGACAAATCTCCTTATCATTTTTTTGGCAAAATTGCCTTACAAGCTAGGCGAATTGTCATTTACGTGGTCAATTTTTTCGGCGGAATTCGTGCGGCGAAAATTGATCAATGTACCTAAATGCCGCATAATAGATACTCCTCGCAACTTCATTTACGCCCGGGAACCTTATATTTTGCAGCAATGAAAAGTACCCTATGTTATTCTACAAGGTTTTATATATCCCTGTATCCAATTAAAACTAAATGCGTTCAGTGGTTTCGACGTAATTGCGTAACAGATAGACTGATTTACTTTCGCATTAATCTATATATTGAAATATAAGAGCTGATTGACTGATGTATCAACGCACAAGGCTAGAAATTTGAAATTTACGTGGTAGAGCCATGCTTCGGCACGAATGGGCCGGCTCGACCGGAGAAATACCACGGGCTCACAGAAAACCGGCGTGAAACAGCGTTTGCGCTGTGTTTCGCCGAGTGAGTGAGTTTACCGGAGGCCCAATCCCCTACCCTATTCCCTTCCCTACCCTCCCCTATTACCCTATTCCCTCTTAAAAGGCCGGCAACGCACTTGCAGCTCTTCTGATGCTGCGAGTGTCCATGGGCGACGGAAGTTGCTTTCCATCAGGTGACCCGTTTGCTCGTTTGCCCCCATATTTCAAAAAAAAAAAAAAAAAAGTTATAAATATTTCTCATAATATGACATCCACTAAGGAAGGATTTTACAAAATACAACCCCCAAGGTGAGTGAAATAAGGATAAAAGTTTGTATGAAACTTTTTATTCCTTGGACATAATTTGCATGAAAATCGTTTGAATTGAGTAGGTACGAAAAAATAATGAAACAAACACGAATTACATACGGTACCCCAAAGGAGATCGCTGACGCTGCGGCACGTGTCTGGTCAACGTGTCGGCTTCGAGGAATCATTCTGCTGTTCCAGCATTTTACCGCGTTTTGTAATTTTAATATAATAACCATATTGTTCATTCTATTCTGATCTAGCATCGATCACGGATATAATTTTGTAATTTAATTATAAGTTTAGTTAATAAAGTTTTAAGATAATTTTTGTTTTTTTTTTTGGGAATCCGGGCTGCCATGGGCGTAGCCAGGAGGGTGGTTTAGGGGGTTCAAACCCCCCCCGAAATGGGCCGGCTGGTATATATAATACAGAGATCTGACCAATATACAGAGGCGTATTTAGAAATTTTGCGCCCGAGGCCAATTTACATATTTTGCCGCCCCATTAACCCTATCTGAAAGATGATTTTTGAAGTTATTTTTAAAAAATAATCAACAGCCCAAATCAGAACTTTGATACTACCCCCTCCCCCCGTAGTCGTTTTATTTTCTTGAACCCCCCCCCCCCCCCCCCCCCCGAAAGTAAAACCTGGCTACGCCCGTGCGGGCTGCCGAATTCGTTATTCACGCTCACATTACACTCCTATCAACAAAGAATCGACATTAGAACATAAACAAACACGAAGTTAGGGTCTAGGGGAAAGGAGTCTTAGGTAGGTCTCACCTACCATAGTAAGGTTTAGAGTCAGTTCACACCGCGACTATACGCGACGCTACACGGTGCTGCATTTTTAACATAGTTATTCAAAATTATTGAACTTTATTTACTTTACAAAAAGATTCTCGTTCACATGACATCCTACTATCCTACTGATATTATAAATGTGAAAGTTTGTGAGGATGGATGGATGGATGGATGTTTATTACTCCTTCATGCAAAAACTACTAAACGGATTTTGATGAAATTTGGTACGATGAATAAGATTTGTGATGGGAGGATAAGTTGATAACTATGCATAATGCGCGATTTGTACGGGTGACTTAATTCCGTTAGTTCTTAGCCAGCCGCTCGGCGAAATATCGACCGTCTAAATAGCAATTTAGTCACTTGCGACTTCACCGAATTGCCATTTATTATTCGAATTTCACCGTGCGGCGAGTCATTTGACAAATCTCCTTATCATTTTTTTGGCAAAATTGCCTTACAAGCTAGGCGAATTGTCATTTACGTGGTCAATTTTTTCGGCGGAATTCGTGCGGCGAAAATTGATCAATGTACCTAAATGCCGCATAATAGATACTCCTCGCAACTTCATTTACGCCCGGGAACCTTATATTTTGCAGCAATGAAAAGTACCCTATGTTATTCTACAAGGTTTTATATATCCCTGTATCCAATTAAAACTAAATGCGTTCAGTGGTTTCGACGTAATTGCGTAACAGATAGACTGATTTACTTTCGCATTAATCTATATATTGAAATATAAGAGCTGATTGACTGATGTATCAACGCACAAGGCTAGAAATTTGAAATTTACGTGGTAGAGCCATGCTTCGGCACGAATGGGCCGGCTCGACCGGAGAAATACCACGGGCTCACAGAAAACCGGCGTGAAACAGCGTTTGCGCTGTGTTTCGCCGAGTGAGTGAGTTTACCGGAGGCCCAATCCCCTACCCTATTCCCTTCCCTACCCTCCCCTATTACCCTATTCCCTCTTAAAAGGCCGGCAACGCACTTGCAGCTCTTCTGATGCTGCGAGTGTCCATGGGCGACGGAAGTTGCTTTCCATCAGGTGACCCGTTTGCTCGTTTGCCCCCATATTTCATAAAAAAAAAAAAAAAAGTTATAAATATTTCTCATAATATGACATCCACTAAGGAAGGATTTTACAAAATACAACCCCCAAGGTGAGTGAAATAAGGATAAAAGTTTGTATGAAACTTTTTATTCCTTGGACATAATTTGCATGAAAATCGTTTGAATTGAGTAGGTACGAAAAAATAATGAAACAAACACGAATTACATACGGTACCCCAAAGGAGATCGCTGACGCTGCGGCACGTGTCTGGTCAACGTGTCGGCTTCGAGGAATCATTCTGCTGTTCCAGCATTTTACCGCGTTTTGTAATTTTAATATAATAACCATATTGTTCATTCTATTCTGATCTAGCATCGATCACGGATATAATTTTGTAATTTAATTATAAGTTTAGTTAATAAAGTTTTAAGATAATTTTTGTTTTTTTTTTTGGGAATCCGGGCTGCCATGGGCGTAGCCAGGAGGGTGGTTTAGGGGGTTCAAACCCCCCCCGAAATGGGCCGGCTGGTATATATAATACAGAGATCTGACCAATATACAGAGGCGTATTTAGAAATTTTGCGCCCGAGGCCAATTTACATATTTTGCCGCCCCATTAACCCTATCTGAAAGATGATTTTTGAAGTTATTTTTAAAAAATAATCAACAGCCCAAATCAGAACTTTGATACTACCCCCCTCCCCCCGTAGTCGTTTTATTTTCTTGAACCCCCCCCCCCCCCCCCCCCCCCCCGAAAGTAAAACCTGGCTACGCCCGTGCGGGCTGCCGAATTCGTTATTCACGCTCACATTACACTCCTATCAACAAAGAATCGACATTAGAACATAAACAAACACGAAGTTAGGGTCTAGGGGAAAGGAGTCTTAGGTAGGTCTCACCTACCATAGTAAGGTTTAGAGTCAGTTCACACCGCGACTATACGCGACGCTACACGGTGCTGCATTTTTAACATAGTTATTCAAAATTATTGAACTTTATTTACTTTACAAAAAGATTCTCGTTCACATGACATCCTACTATCCTACTGATATTATAAATGTGAAAGTTTGTGAGGATGGATGGATGGATGGATGTTTATTACTCCTTCATGCAAAAACTACTAAACGGATTTTGATGAAATTTGGTACGCCAGTAGTTTAAGCTCTGTATTAAAACATAGCTACTTTTTATCCCGAAAAAATACAGTGTTCCCGAGGGATACTATATTTACACGGGCGGAACCGCGGGTAGCAGTTAGTCCGTCATAAACTAAAACGCTTCTTGCGTAATGAATGAAGTTTAATTTTAATTAGCTATCTTAAAAATGCAGCGCCGTGTCGCGTATTCAGTATTCGCGTTGACCCTTACGTGCTGATACGTTGGGTGCTTTCAAATCTGTAAGGGAAGTGAGTAGGGGTATAAAAGACTGAAAATGCACTCCTCTACTAACTCCTCTGGCAGTAAGGATGTTACTGGCGATAATTTCATATCATAATACTAATTTTTGTTTAACTCCATGAAATAAATACGAGTATAATTCTATACAAAACTATAACCCGATTACGTAAATTATATATTAATAATGGCTTAAGTTACCCGGGCTATTATTACGAATCTATTGACACATTATTGATTAAAATCGGACTAATAGTGTAAGCGCTAAGGTGCAACCAGCAGACATAGGGTAAAAGCCGGATAGTTGCCTTGGTAGGATACTTGCCTCGATTCTGAATTCGCTTTAGGGATGTTTTTTTTTGCGATATAATTTGATTATGATTGGAAGTTCCTTCCTTGAAGACTATTCTCTAAAAATAATTATCTTTCACGGCGAGACTTGGACGGATGTTATAATTATAGTGGCAAGTCAATTCTACTTAATAATTATTTTTTATTAGCGTAAGGGGATACAGTATTTTTTTGGTAACTTTTTATGCATTATATGTTGTTAGGTACTATGTTTCGTACTTTCGACTGTAGAAAATCTTTTATTCATTTTGTAAACAGTAAAGGCATGTCCGTATTAAAAAGGACATTATCTTTCCAGAGGATAGTCGCCCCTAGAGCTACTCTAGGAGAAACTATCCGCACCTAAATAACCCTATACATTCTTAAAAAAGTAGGAACAAATTTATTTTATTGTTTGTTTTTCAAATTTTTGCAGTGATCATAAGTATAAAAATATAGTTAAAAAAACTAAATATTCGATTGTTTAAATTAAATTTCCTAAATACGGGGAAAAAACAAACGAATGAGATACATGATCCACTCTAGGCAACTATCCCCCGATGCATTTGTAACGTTAGGCGACTATCCGCTATAGGAGGCAATTATTCCATTATTTAGAGGTCCAGTGAAAATAGATTTGCTCAAAACTCGTATTAATTAGGCTATAAAAATTATATTTACCTACTACCTTTGGATAAACACGTTGAATTATTCTCAATTTGTATAATTTTGTACTAACTACAGAGTTTTTTTTTAAAGTGGGGCGACTATCCTGCTTTTACCCTACATATATAGACTGACAAATTTTATTTTATTAACATTACCCTTCGTTTGGATTCGCCGTCCTCGGGTAAAAATTACCGCTGCTCGTGCCAAATCCACGTGTGTTATGTAACACAAAATAATACGTAGGTACAGATGATCACATAAGAATCATCCTAAAATCGTCGGCATAAAGGTCATGTCAGAGGTTAAATAACTCGAAACGATGTACATATTCATTCCCTGGCCAGCTGTACGTTATACATTTTGCCGTCACGTCCGCACGTCCGGGCTAATCCTTCCGCTCGAAGGTCGGAGGGACAGTAAAAACCTTCCTTATTACGTATCACGCGATATAATTTATCGCCTCAATAGTTTATTGAGCATACGAACTCTGTAAGGAATTGTTAGATTAAATATACAGTCACGAGCGAGCGTAGATTTTGATAGAAATGGAAAGGACAGTGAAAAGCTTATCTACAGCCTTTGTACGACGAACAAAAAATATGGCTGACCTTAATCTGACTAAATCTAACAAAATCTGATCAAATCCGCGTCCGGCATAATTAACGATCTGTCTGGCGCAGTCACACCGCGTAATGAATATTGATGGTACAGTGTTAGATGATTGCCAAAATCTGTGATTAGATGAATAAGATTTGTGATGGGAGGATAAGTTGATAACTATGCATAATGCGCGATTTGTACGGGTGACTTAATTCCGTTAGTTCTTAGCCAGCCGCTCGGCGAAATATCGACCGTCTAAATAGCAATTTAGTCACTTGCGACTTCACCGAATTGCCATTTATTATTCGAATTTCACCGTGCGGCGAGTCATTTGACAAATCTCCTTATCATTTTTTTGGCAAAATTGCCTTACAAGCTAGGCGAATTGTCATTTACGTGGTCAATTTTTTCGGCGGAATTCGTGCGGCGAAAATTGATCAATGTACCTAAATGCCGCATAATAGATACTCCTCGCAACTTCATTTACGCCCGGGAACCTTATATTTTGCAGCAATGAAAAGTACCCTATGTTATTCTACAAGGTTTTATATATCCCTGTATCCAATTAAAACTAAATGCGTTCAGTGGTTTCGACGTAATTGCGTAACAGATAGACTGATTTACTTTCGCATTAATCTATATATTGAAATATAAGAGCTGATTGACTGATGTATCAACGCACAAGGCTAGAAATTTGAAATTTACGTGGTAGAGCCATGCTTCGGCACGAATGGGCCGGCTCGACCGGAGAAATACCACGGGCTCACAGAAAACCGGCGTGAAACAGCGTTTGCGCTGTGTTTCGCCGAGTGAGTGAGTTTACCGGAGGCCCAATCCCCTACCCTATTCCCTTCCCTACCCTCCCCTATTACCCTATTCCCTCTTAAAAGGCCGGCAACGCACTTGCAGCTCTTCTGATGCTGCGAGTGTCCATGGGCGACGGAAGTTGCTTTCCATCAGGTGACCCGTTTGCTCGTTTGCCCCCATATTTCATAAAAAAAAAAAAAAAAGTTATAAATATTTCTCATAATATGACATCCACTAAGGAAGGATTTTACAAAATACAACCCCCAAGGTGAGTGAAATAAGGATAAAAGTTTGTATGAAACTTTTTATTCCTTGGACATAATTTGCATGAAAATCGTTTGAATTGAGTAGGTACGAAAAAATAATGAAACAAACACGAATTACATACGGTACCCCAAAGGAGATCGCTGACGCTGCGGCACGTGTCTGGTCAACGTGTCGGCTTCGAGGAATCATTCTGCTGTTCCAGCATTTTACCGCGTTTTGTAATTTTAATATAATAACCATATTGTTCATTCTATTCTGATCTAGCATCGATCACGGATATAATTTTGTAATTTAATTATAAGTTTAGTTAATAAAGTTTTAAGATAATTTTTGTTTTTTTTTTTGGGAATCCGGGCTGCCATGGGCGTAGCCAGGAGGGTGGTTTAGGGGGTTCAAACCCCCCCCCGAAATGGGCCGGCTGGTATATATAATACAGAGATCTGACCAATATACAGAGGCGTATTTAGAAATTTTGCGCCCGAGGCCAATTTACATATTTTGCCGCCCCATTAACCCTATCTGAAAGATGATTTTTGAAGTTATTTTTAAAAAATAATCAACAGCCCAAATCAGAACTTTGATACTACCCCCTCCCCCCGTAGTCGTTTTATTTTCTTGAACCCCCCCCCCCCCCCCCCCCCCCCCCCCCCGAAAGTAAAACCTGGCTACGCCCGTGCGGGCTGCCGAATTCGTTATTCACGCTCACATTACACTCCTATCAACAAAGAATCGACATTAGAACATAAACAAACACGAAGTTAGGGTCTAGGGGAAAGGAGTCTTAGGTAGGTCTCACCTACCATAGTAAGGTTTAGAGTCAGTTCACACCGCGACTATACGCGACGCTACACGGTGCTGCATTTTTAACATAGTTATTCAAAATTATTGAACTTTATTTACTTTACAAAAAGATTCTCGTTCACATGACATCCTACTATCCTACTGATATTATAAATGTGAAAGTTTGTGAGGATGGATGGATGGATGGATGTTTATTACTCCTTCATGCAAAAACTACTAAACGGATTTTGATGAAATTTGGTACGCCAGTAGTTTAAGCTCTGTATTAAAACATAGCTACTTTTTATCCCGAAAAAATACAGTGTTCCCGAGGGATACTATATTTACACGGGCGGAACCGCGGGTAGCAGTTAGTCCGTCATAAACTAAAACGCTTCTTGCGTAATGAATGAAGTTTAATTTTAATTAGCTATCTTAAAAATGCAGCGCCGTGTCGCGTATTCAGTATTCGCGTTGACCCTTACGTGCTGATACGTTGGGTGCTTTCAAATCTGTAAGGGAAGTGAGTAGGGGTATAAAAGACTGAAAATGCACTCCTCTACTAACTCCTCTGGCAGTAAGGATGTTACTGGCGATAATTTCATATCATAATACTAATTTTTGTTTAACTCCATGAAATAAATACGAGTATAATTCTATACAAAACTATAACCCGATTACGTAAATTATATATTAATAATGGCTTAAGTTACCCGGGCTATTATTACGAATCTATTGACACATTATTGATTAAAATCGGACTAATAGTGTAAGCGCTAAGGTGCAACCAGCAGACATAGGGTAAAAGCCGGATAGTTGCCTTGGTAGGATACTTGCCTCGATTCTGAATTCGCTTTAGGGATGTTTTTTTTTGCGATATAATTTGATTATGATTGGAAGTTCCTTCCTTGAAGACTATTCTCTAAAAATAATTATCTTTCACGGCGAGACTTGGACGGATGTTATAATTATAGTGGCAAGTCAATTCTACTTAATAATTATTTTTTATTAGCGTAAGGGGATACAGTATTTTTTTGGTAACTTTTTATGCATTATATGTTGTTAGGTACTATGTTTCGTACTTTCGACTGTAGAAAATCTTTTATTCATTTTGTAAACAGTAAAGGCATGTCCGTATTAAAAAGGACATTATCTTTCCAGAGGATAGTCGCCCCTAGAGCTACTCTAGGAGAAACTATCCGCACCTAAATAACCCTATACATTCTTAAAAAAGTAGGAACAAATTTATTTTATTGTTTGTTTTTCAAATTTTTGCAGTGATCATAAGTATAAAAATATAGTTAAAAAAACTAAATATTCGATTGTTTAAATTAAATTTCCTAAATACGGGGAAAAAACAAACGAATGAGATACATGATCCACTCTAGGCAACTATCCCCCGATGCATTTGTAACGTTAGGCGACTATCCGCTATAGGAGGCAATTATTCCATTATTTAGAGGTCCAGTGAAAATAGATTTGCTCAAAACTCGTATTAATTAGGCTATAAAAATTATATTTACCTACTACCTTTGGATAAACACGTTGAATTATTCTCAATTTGTATAATTTTGTACTAACTACAGAGTTTTTTTTTAAAGTGGGGCGACTATCCTGCTTTTACCCTACATATATAGACTGCCAAATTTTATTTTATTAACATTACCCTTCGTTTGGATTCGCCGTCCTCGGGTAAAAATTACCGCTGCTCGTGCCAAATCCACGTGTTTTATGTAACACAAAATAATACGTAGGTACAGATGATCACATAAGAATCATCCTAAAATCGTCGGCATAAAGGTCATGTCAGAGGTTAAATAACTCGAAACGATGTACATATTCATTCCCTGGCCAGCTGTACGTTATACATTTTGCCGTCACGTCCGCACGTCCGGGCTAATCCTTCCGCTCGAAGGTCGGAGGGACAGTAAAAACCTTCCTTATTACGTATCACGCGATATAATTTATCGCCTCAATAGTTTATTGAGCATACGAACTCTGTAAGGAATTGTTAGATTAAATGTACAGTCACGAGCGAGCGTAGATTTTGATAGAAATGGAAAGGATACTTAATCATTTTTTCAACGAAATCAAAGATGAGTATGTTTAGATAATAATTTAAATAACGCTTTAAGCGACTGAAAAATATCACACATACTATTAGTAATTAGTAACATAATACTTTCGCCTTCGATTCCGCCCGCGTAAATACAGTACCTATCCCACGGGAACACTACTTATTTGCGATAAAAATGTCTATGTGTGTCTATGAATTGATCTTTAGCTTAAGCTAGATCATATCTATCATAAATATCTTTTACGTGGTAGAGCCATGCTTCGGCACGAATGGGCCGGCTCGACCGGAGAAATACCACGGGCTCACAGAAAACCGGCGTGAAACAGCGTTTGCGCTGTGTTTCGCCGAGTGAGTGAGTTTACCGGAGGCCCAATCCCCTACCCTATTCCCTTCCCTACCCTCCCCTATTACCCTATTCCCTCTTAAAAGGCCGGCAACGCACTTGCAGCTCTTCTGATGCTGCGAGTGTCCATGGGCGACGGAAGTTGCTTTCCATCAGGCGACCCGTTTGCTCGTTTGCCCCCATATTTCATTAAAAAAAAAACGCGTGATTCAGACGCGACGTTCACAATCGCAACACTAACAACAATCACGGCATAACTACAACAAGCAGCAACAAAAATCCAACAAACCAGCGCTATGCAAACGACAGCCAATTATTCATAAACGATCCTGACAGGTATCGTCAAACTTTTCTGAACTGAATACTGAGAAATCTCTTTGACGTTTGATTTGGCTGTGCACTGTTTTGTATATTATTTCCCATACGATTGAGCTGTGAAATAGAGACGAAGCATATTTTTAAAGAAAATACAATACCTATAATATAGTATTTCTTCTTCTCTAGACAGTCTTGTATACGAAGGGTTCCGTTCTTGAATTGGCAAAAATTTCACATTTGTTCTATGAATTCACCATAATAATTTTATTTTATTCTGTTTTTAGTTGTTATAGCGGTAACCGAAATACATTGTCTGTGAACATTTCAACCGTCTAACTATCACGGTTAAGGAGGTACAGCCTGGGGACAGACAAACATACGGACGGACAGATAGACAGACAGATAGATAGACATTAGATAGATAGACAGTCAGAAAGACAGAGAGATAGCGAAGTCTTAGTAATAGGGTCCCGTTTTTACTCTTGGGGTACGGATAAAAATGGATTGCAATTCCAATGTCTCGCTAAAACTCGAGAACGGCTAGACAGATTTGGCTACTTTTGGTCTTAAAAAATCTGGAAGAACAGGGAAGGTTTAAATGGTAAGAGATATTGAAAATATTTACAACGCTTAGTGCTCGGAAAATATAAAAAAATCCCATAGGTACTAATTGTTCGTGTTAGGTGTACAATTTTTCACTGACTGTCAAATATTATTTATATGTGCGTTTAGCTTAACTGTTTGATTTATTTAAAAAAATTGGCTGATCCCAGTGGTTAGTAGGTTGATAGGTGCAGATGTAGATCTAAGTATAGGTGTAGGTTCGAGAGGTAGGTGTAGGTTGTAAATGTAGTTATTTATCTATTCTATTTTATAGTTAACACAGAACAGCGCGTGCCGAGATAGCTAGTTTATGAAATATTAATAGGTATGTACTAAATCATTTTACTGACGACATGACATAGCGATGACATCAGTTACGCAGATTGTGACGTCACAACGTAATATAAGAGGAATGAGAAACGTAATCGTTAAGCTGTGGAACAATTTCCCGATTAATTTATTATGACAGCTGAACATTAATTGAATTCACCTGTCAGCCAATTCACTAAAGGGCTATTAATGTGGATGGTGCAAAAGAATTAGGTATGTCAGAAACGCACTAAATGGCAGCTGCAGTTCTAAAATGGCCACATTAGGCGAATCGTAATAATTCAAAAATTTTTATTCAAAGTTGGTATTTTTATATACTTTCTGAACGTTCGGGAACTAATCCGGTGAGAAAAATCGCAAAAACTCGCGCAACATCATCTATCGAGGAACATCATCTATTCTATTTCATTATATTATTACGATGTTTTATAATATAGTAGCCATTTTAGACCTGCAAGAATAGGCACATTACTTACAGCTACTGTTTCACCTCAATATATGTACCTAATTATATGGACCTAATTATTACATAGTAGATAGTTCTCTGGCAATATGCGTTTTAAATTTATCAGTGTAGTTAACACGAATAATAATTGACAAGTCCTTACGTTATAGTAAGAGTTAAAATGTTTGCCCACCGCCACCGTCAACGGGACGTCAACGAGAAAGACATGACTGCGCCGAAGTAGCGATACATGCATTAACTATAGCCGTCTGTCCACCGCACGCCCGTCCCGTCAATTTAATCTCGACCAGAAATAATATCGTTCTCGTTGACGTCACGTCGACGTTGGCGGTGGAGAAACAGCGTTATTGTAAGGAAATTATGACAGTGCTACAGAGAGTGTTTGATAATTTTTCTGCTATTAGGGGGCAGACTCAACGCACACAAAGCGTCATCTGGCGTAAGTGGTATCAAAAACGGTCAATAAGAATTTTCGATTCTTGTTCTGTTACCAAGCGGCGCTTGCTAGCCCGACGGTCCTTGTTGTGTCAAAAAGCTGTCGGATGTCACGAATTTTAAAACCATCATTGAAATTCTATAACGTTACGAATACGTAACTGTCAATTGTTCATGCTTGCCCTCTGTAGGGTTTACTGATAAGTAAGTCAGTAAATGTTTTAAATGGAATTGTAAATAGTATAAATGCGTCGATTGTATCTGCTCTAGGAGATCTTCAACACGTATCTAAGATAAGCGCGAAAGAGAAGAAAATGTGTCAAAAATTCTTGTCCTTATAATTATTATAGTGGTATCAAATGTGTGGCTTTTTGACACCTCAAAATATTACGGTCCTATGGAAGTCGGCCTATCAAAATATAGTAAACGGAGCAATGTATCACAAAATATCCATATCTATATATATAAAAGAAAGTCGTGTTAGTTACACCATTTATAACTCAAGAACGGCTGAACCGATTTGGCTGAAAATTGGTAGGGAGGTAGCTTAGAACCAGGAAAAGGACATAGGATACTATTTATCGCGGTAAAATGTACGGTTCCCGTGGAATACTGTATTTACGCTTTTACGTAAAAACTACTTAACCGATCATCATGAAATTTTGCACAGATATAAAGTAGAGCACGGGAAAGGACATAGGCTACTTTTTATTGCAGAAAATGTACGGTTCCCGTGGAATACTGTATTTACGCTTTTACGTAAAAACTACTTAACCGATCATCATGAAATTTGGCACAGATATAAAGTAGACCACTGGGAAGGACATAGGCTACTTTTTATCGCGGGAAATGTACGGTTCCTGTGGACAACTGTATTTACACTTTTACGTAACTACTTACCCGATCATCATGAAATTTTGCACAGATATAAAGTAGAGCACGGGAAAGGACATAGGCTACTTTTTATTGTAGAAAATGTACGGTTCCCGTGGAATATTGTATTTACGCTTTTACGTAAAAACTACTTAACCGATCATCATGAAATTTTGCACAGATATAAAGTAGAGCACGGGAAAGGACATAGGCTACTTTTTATTGCAGAAAATGTACGGTTCCCGTGGAATACTGTATTTACGCTTTTACGTAAAAACTACTTAACCGATCATCATGAAATTTGGCACAGATATAAAGTAGACTACTGGAAAGGACATAGGCTACTTTTTATCGCAAGAAATGTACGGTTCCTGTGGACAACTGTATTTACACTTTTACGTAAAACAACTTAAACGATCATCATGAAAATTGGCACAGACATAGAGTAGACTACGAGGAAGAGCATAGGCTACTATTTATAGCAGAAAAATATGTTTGGGGATTTAGTAAATAGGGGATTTAGGGATTTACAAATAATGTGATTTACGCGACGATACTCAAAGGAAAATTCGAAGGTGAGGAAGTTCTCATTCCGAAGATCCTGATGATCCCTACCGAATACTGATATGCCGTTTGAGTTCAAACGACTTCAATTTCCGATCCGTCTTGCATTCGCCATGACCATTAAGACCACAATGACCAGAAAGTTTGTGGTCTGAATCTACAAAATCCATGTTTTTCACCTGGTCAATTATATGTGGTATATTCACGGATCGGAAGACCATCTGCGTTATTTATTCTTGCGCCTGATAATAAAACGAAAAATGTCGTCTATTACAAGATGCTTTACTGAAGATTGCAACCCATGCAACAAAATACATGGCCCATTTTAACGATCATTAAAATAATTGATTTCTTTTTAATTATATCTATTATCCTAATGAAAAATTGCACTTAATGAAATCCAAAATCGGCTTATTTATTGCCTCTAAGGTAGAACAAAGTTTGCCGGGTCAGCTAGTCTATTTATATAAAAGAAAGTCGTGTTAGTTACACTATTTATAACTCAAGAACGGCTGAACCGATTTGGCTGAAAATTGGTGAGGAAGTATCTTAAAACCAGGAGAAGGACATAGGATACTTTTTATCCCGTTCCCGCGGGACTCAAAATTCGAGAACGGCTGGACTGGTTTGGCTAATTTTGGTCTTGAAATAATTGTGGAATATCAGGGAAGGCTTAAACGGTGAGAAATATTTATTTATTTATTCCAGTTCATATTTAAGACAGAACAACGTGTGTCGGGACAGCTAGTAATATATAAAAGAAAGTCATGTTAGTTACACTATTTATAACTCAAGAACGGTTGAACCGATTTGGCTGAAAATTTGTGGGGAGGTATCTTAAAATTAGGAGACAGACATAGAATACTTTTTATTCCGTTCCCGAGGGACTCAAAACTCGAGAACGGCTGGACCGATTTGGCTAATTTTGGTCTTGAAATGGAAGTTCAGGGAAGGTTTAAACAGTGAGAAATTATGGAAAAGGTGTGGGTTGTAGGAGTAGGTGTAGGTGTAGGACTAAGACGTAGTAGTAAGGTGTAGTCAATCATTCCAGTTCATATTTAAGACAGAACAACGTGTATCAGGACAGCTTGTTTACTATAAAATCGTTTCTTGTTTAAAAATTTGGTATATTTCTAAATTCTGTCGCAATGTTGGTTGTGTCGTCAAAAAAATTCCACCCAGTTAATATTCTGTCATTCCCAGAAAGTTCCCAGAGCTATGCTCGTGACAGCTAAATCGACCAAATATTATTTTGTTTAGGTTTTGTATTTGTCTTTTTGTTATTGGTACGCGGTTTTACGTATCATATTATAGTCGTAGAAATATTAGTTACAATAAACTAAATTATTAGTTTACTTATTGTATTATATATATTTGTGACTCTTTCACGTAAAAACGACTAAATGGATTTTGATAAAATATGTAATGGTAATAGTTTAGGATTGGGATTAAAACATAGGCTACATTTTATGCCAAGCCGCGGGCAAAAGCTATTACAAATTGATTATGACTTTAACTGAACATTTGACTTTTATTTCTTTTTTCCATCTTAAGCAGACGACTCTCTTAAAGACAGGCAATTACAGCGACTGTTATCGCTTGTTTCAAGGCGCCTATGGACGCCCGCAATACCAGGGGAGCTACATTTGCACAGATCCGGGTTAAAGTTAACCCTGGGTTTAAAAATCATGCCTTATTTTTCGTAAATACGAAGAATGAGAGATATAACATGATATAGGTTGAATTCTGATCTGCGCAAGTGGAGCTTACTCGATGAAGCAGAGCGCAATCGTTATTTCACATTGTTTTTTTAAGAGCCCGTGATATTCTTCTATATCCAGTCAAGCCATCCATTTGTACCGAAGTATAAAGGCTCCACCGTAGGGACTCATTGAGTTAAAAGCCAACATTACATTACAATTTAAACTTAAATACTCTCTCAAGGGATTCCCATGACCATATCCTCTTATAAATGGCTTAAATGTGCAGGCATAAGTGACCATCGCTCATGATCCTGACCAAATAATGCACTAAATACGAGATTAAAGACGGACTATATTATATACTACGTTGATTGTTGACTAAGATTCTGAGCAAAAAAAAACATATTTCCCGTACAAATAAAATATCATAGAGTTTTATCACATACAAGATGTTGTCTGCGAGTTCATGCGCCCAAAAGTTAATCTTGTGGAAACCGTACAATTTTTCGCGATAAAAAGTAGCCTGTCTATGTCATGGGGTACTCATCCCAACTTACCTGTCCGGTAGTTGTGGTATAGTATACGGGTACGCGACCCCGGCTTCCCTAGCTATTACTGTCCTATCCCTTGCCCTCCTGGGCGGTAATATCCTACATTTCCTATTTCCCACTCTAACCTACCAATCTTCCTTTCCACACCACCTATCCTTCCCTTTCCTTATTCCTACCCTCTCTACCAATCCGTGGAAACGCAATGGATAATAATAAAAATAATTTAATTATCCAAAATGGCGGCGATGAGGTTCACCACCCATCACGTCTCGTTTCTCGCGGAGGTGAAAAGCGGACCATGGAAAGCCGCTTTCGCTACGTTGAATGTAAGAGGAGGAATGGATGATAAGAATGAAAGTGAACGAAGCGAAACGAGTATGTAAGGATCGTAGCAAGTGGCAAAAAGTGGTCTCTGCCTAACCCTTTACGGGAAAAAGGCGTGATTATATGTATGTATGTGTATGTCTATCCCCGTGGTCTACTCTATATGTCTCCTAAATTTCATCAAAATAGGTCCAGTAGTTTCGGAGCCTATTCAATGCAAACAAACATAATATTAACAAAAACTTTTCCTCTTTATAATATTAAGTATATATACAAGATGTTTCCTGCGACTTCGTGCGCACAAAAGTACACGCAAAGTTAATGAAATGAAAATAGCCTTTCGCGTGGTCTACTCAATATCTGTGCCAAACATCAAAATCGGTCCAGTAGTTTCGAAGCCTATTCAATGCAAACAAACAAACAAATGTATCGACTTTATAACAAAAAAAAAATACTTATTTTCAGAAACTGATCACACAATTTATGTAAATATTCGGCGTAGGTAGTTTCCCAATTTCCCTAATTATGTAGGTAGCCCAGAAATAGTAGCTACCTAATTAACAGCATATAACGTTAAAGTGACAGGTTTGACATCTTATCATAATTTCAGTCTTATTTCGGCTAAGATTAAGAACCCTTAGATACGCAACACTTGTAACCACTAGAGTGCATCTCGCTCACCCACTATGTGTTGCCATGTACAAACATAGCCTTCAATTGTGGTATTTTTGTCTTGATCTTAGGATGCACATGTAAGTTTTCTCGTCGTAGTCAGTAATAAACAAGAACCGTAAAACGAGTTTTCCCTTACACCACTCATTATTAAAATAAGTAAATTTCAATATTTTAATACTGGCGATTAAATTGTTCTAGATATTTTTTATGAGTCAGAGGTTTTAAGAAAACATGCGATTAAAGTACGATCGTACCTGGATTTTCAGTCTCGATTAGAAGTCTTTGGTCTCGATCGACACCTATTATTAAGTAAACTCTAGGCCAAGACCGAAAGTAATAGACATATTAAAAAAATATTATGAACGTGGTAAAAATATTTTTAACTCATGAACGGCTGAACCGATTTGCCTGAAAATTGGTGAGGTATCTTGAACCCAGGAGAAGGACATAGGATACTTTTTATCCCGTTCACAAGGGACTCAAAACTCGAGAACGGCTGGATCAATTTGGCACATTTTATTTTGTTTTGAAATAATTGCGGAAGTTCAGGGAAGGCTTGAACTTAAAAATAATGAAAAAGGTTGTAGGTGTAGGACTAGGACGTAGGATGCATTATAAGTCATTTATTCATTTCAGTTCATGTTTAAGACAGAACAACGTGTGTCGAGACAGCTAGTTATATATTATTATTAGGGGCTATAATAAAAAGAAAAAGATACAATTTGTATGGTTTAATGGCTTCAAATACCTAGTAATTTTGTTAAAATTAACGATAATTCCGCTGTCTGTGGACCAATTTTCGAATTGTTTTTTTTTTTTATGTAAAGGGTTCCTATGGGTGTAAAAAGTGGTGACCTGATGATGGGATCTATGAGGAATCGAGGGAACTCGTCGATACTTATATGGTGATTCTGACTTTTTCTGAAGTAGCCCAAGCATAAACCACCAAAAAGTCTTACTATTAATACTGTTAGGTAGGGTAGGTATTTCTCTTAATATAAAAATTAAACAATAAAATGAAATTATATTAAAAATTAAACAATATCAAAAACGTAAATAGTTTTTTATTTAAGTAGATGTTTCAAACATTCTTCATTCACTTCAACACATTTAAAAAATTACAGTTAAAATACATATAAAAGAAACTAGCCCGTCGAGAAGAACCAGCGTAAGAAACTCGCACGGGGCCACTTTTTAGCAAAAATATTTTTACAATGTAGTAACTTAATCTATATGTCACCGTAAAATTGTAAAAACCTTTAGATTGTAATAAAACTAGTGAAATTGTAAAATGCTGATTGACTACCGACGCGAATACTCTGTCTATAATTTAACACATTGTTTTTCGTTAGATTATAAATAGGTATATAGTTTTTAATCTTTCGACATATTTTTACCATCTAGTTAGTTATTTTATAATCTAACGGTGTCAGCGGGACATAGATTAAAAGATGATCGCAATAATTAAAACATTTACTTAGTTTTTTAACATTAACAATTATTAAGAATACAATATGATAATATCGCGGTGTTGAGGTGTGTGCGCCCGCGCGCGTCGCCAGAGAGAATGTGCCAGCGCTGCGGCCGCGCCGGAAAACGGGAACGCTCCCTGCGCCCCGCTGTAGTGTTGGGGCAGTGCCGCTAGTGATGTGCGCGGCTCGAACATACTGGGGGCCCTTGAAAGCCCTGCTTTCAAGACTTATTGTCTTTATCCAGCAGCAGACAGAGCCGGTTGAGAGCGCGCCGGATGACTCCTCGCGCCGTGGTTAGGTCCGCTACTCGCGGCACCCCGTCAGCTCCAGGATGCAGCTTCATCACTCGTCCCAGCCTCCAGGCCAGTGGTGGGATGTTGTCTTCTTTGATTATGACGAGATCTCCCTCCTTCAGGTCTCGACATCTGGTTTTCCATTTTGACCTGGACTGCAGCTCAGCGACATACTCCGCCTGCCACCTCCTCCAGAAGACTTGACGTGTTTGTTCGATCAACTGGTATCTGTCCAGACGTCTGGGGTTGATGTCCTCTAGCGCTGGAGCCGGAAGCGACGTCAGTGACCTGCCGAGGAGAAAGTGTCCAGGTGTGAGCGCTGCATGGTCAGTAGGACAAGAAGAGAGGGGGGAAATGGGTCTAGAATTAAGGATAGCTTCCACTTGGGCAAACAAAGAAGTGAGCTCCTCAAATGTCATATGTGTGCTGCCCAAGGATCATTTTAAAAGATGTTTGGCAGATTTTTATGCCTGCCTCTGCGTAGCCGTTGAAGTTAGGAGCGTAAGCCGGTGAGAATTTAAACTTTATACCCTGATCAGCTGCAAAACCCACAATAGAGTCAGAATACTTGCTAAAAAACTCGCTGAGCTCCCTTGCAGCTGCCACAAAATTTCTGCCATTGTCGCAAAAAAATTTCTTTAGGCTTACCCCTACGAGATATGAAACGGCGCAGGGCTAGTATAAAAGAATCTTTAGATAGTTCGCTAACACATTCAAGATGGATACATTTATAACGGAAACATATAAAGAGACACAAATAGCACTTCGTTATTTTACACCCACGCCCTCTACGGTTCGTGATTAAAAAGGGGCCCGCAAAGTCCATAGCAACAGTGGAAAATGGGAAGTCGGGAATAAGTCGTTGTGGCGGTAAGTCGCCCATTATGTTTTTCATTACTTTAGCATTAAATCTATTACAAGTGACACAACCGCGTACCGTACGTCGTGCCAGATCCCTACCCCCGATCGGCCAGAACTGCTCACGGATAGAGGACAGCATGAGCTGCGGTCCCGCATGTAAGAGGCGTTTGTGTTCGTGAGTAAATAAGAGTTTAGTGAGTGTGTGCTTTGAATTTAAAAGTATAGGATGGATTTTAGTAAAATCGAAATTTGACTTACTTATCCTCCCCCCCACTCTCAGGATGCCCTGAGAGTCCAAGAATGGTGACAAAGAAGAAAGAGATGATTTTGGACTGATGGTCTTATTTTTATGAAGTAATTCTAACTCTTTGGGGAAGGATTCCTGTTGTGAAAGCTTAACAAGGACTTTAAGTGAAGTGTCTAGTTCTTCAACGGTAAGTGGACCGTTGACCGTCTGTTTTCTACATTTAATGTTAATGAAGCGAAGAATGTAAGCAACAATACGACGTAATTTTTTGTAATTAGAGTACCTTTCAAAATCAATTACAGGATTCAATGAAGATTGTGTCTCTGTGTTAAGTACAGTGATAGAGTGTTTAGTCTCAGGTAAATCAGAATGAAGTTTATCATTAGGAAGAGAATGTCATCACAGTAGAAGTCAGACTGAATTATGTCCTTGATAGCATCAGCAGACGTACATTGACCCTGGGGGCCATGACCCGCAGAGGGGTCATCCAAGATGTCAGGTGATTCCTCACCTAACTGCCACAAACACCTAGCAGCAAGAAAACTGGCGCTAGCAAATCCATACGTCACTGTGTGTAGCTGAAGAGACCTGAGAGGAAGACTTTCACTCTCACGCCATAAGATGAGTTGAAGATTACGGTCTGATTCGGCTAAGGAGATTTATCTATACTGTTTCTCGATATCACCAGACAGTACACACTTGTAATGACGAAATCTAAGCAAAATATTGAAAAGTGAGTCCTGAATATTAGGGCCTACCATTTGCAGGTCGTTGATAGAGAAGCCGGATGATGTACGCGCAGAGGCGTCAAAGACAACACGCAATTTTGTGGACTCACTGTTCTCTTTAAGAACAGCATGATGTGGTAAGAAGTAAGACACGCCAGGCTTCTGTACAGGTGCCTCTGAAAGATGACCTAGATCTCGATATTCATTAATGAAGTCAACATACCTTTCTTTCAAAGAAGGATTCCGTTTGAATCTTTTCTCCAAACCGAAGAAGCGCTTTTTAGCGAGATGATATGAATCACCTAGACAATCTGGTGAATCGATGAGAGGTAGCTTGACGCAGAACCTACCATCCTCAAGACGATGTGTGTTTTCAATAAAGTGACTCTCGCTCTCTGTAACGATGTCCTTACGTTGATCAGTTGGGAAGTCTTCATATTCCCAAAAACGTGTCAAGTCAGATTGAATGTTATCAACTGATGCAAAATTACAATGAAGTTCCTTTGAGTAATGAAGAGATGGTGCTTTACCAGCTATGACCCATCCTAATTTTGTGCTACACAGAAAAGGTAAACTTGGTCCCAAAGAAATTCGTTCGGAATTAAGAAGTTCCCAGAAGATGTCTGCTCCTAAGAGCATGTCAACCTGTGAAGGTTGATTGAATGAAGGATCCGCCAATATAAAAGAAGATGGCAGATTAAATGAAGATATGTCAATATGAAGCTTAGGAAGTTTATCCGTAATACGAGGTAGCACCAAGAACTCTATTTCACGAGAGTAGGTACCCTGTTTCGATTGAATGACTGCAGAGCATCGCTCTGGAATGATGTTCAACGAAGCATTTCCAATGCCTAGAATATTTGTAGTGCCCGATGGTTCAGAAGCCAATTGAAGACGATGTTTCAAACTAGTTGTAATAAAAGAAGACTGACTTCCACAATCCAACAGTGCCCTAACACTCTCAACCTTGTCAGTATGAGGATTAATGATGTCCAACAAGGCAGTAGACAAAAGAGATTCAGAACATGATGAAGATGAAGACATGACGACAGGAGCCTGGACCTCAGCCTTGCCCTGTTGACTAGTAACTTGACTACAAAAAGAAGCCTCAGGATTACGTGAGGGTGTAGTGTCAGAGTTATGTTTGTGTAATACCGTATTGTGCCGCCTCTTACACACGCGACAGCCGCCCAGACGGCATTGAGCTGCAGTGTGCGCAGGCCGCATGCAGTTGAAGCAGAGCTTCAACTTTACCGCTTGAGCCCATTTCTCGTCCGTGGTCAAAGCCCTGAAGACTTTGCAGTCGAAGATTCTATGCTTGCCCTGGCACACGACGCATGGACGCGGTTGGTTGCTGTTGCCAGCTGAAATTACAAAAGATTTCGTGTGAGAATCATTATAAAATTGTTTATGAGGAGCTTTATTCTGTGCCGGATGTAATGAAGGTTTGTTTACTTGTTTGTCTCTTTTAGACCTATACAACATTTCTAACACATCAGCACGTGACTTCAAAAAATCTCTAAAATCATCTAAAGTGGGAAAATCCTTTTTCAAACTATTCCTGTATTCTTCCCATTTAACACTAGTGCCTGAATCCAGTTTAGTAGAAGCTAAATATATAATCAAGGTATCCCATTGATCTACTGGTTGGCCTAATGTTTTAAGAGCTCGCAAATTCTTTGTAATTGTATCACTTAAAAATCTCAAACACTTGTCAGATTCCCGTTGTATCTGTTCAATATTAAGCAATGAATTTAAATGATGGTGGACAAGTTGACGTTTGTTGTTATACCTGTCACAAAGAAGCCGCCATGCTGCTAAGTAATTATCTGAAGAGATTTCTAAATTGGAAATAACCCTCGCCGCTTCACCTTCTAAATAAGAACACAAGTAGTGAAATTTATGGATGGGCCTCAAACTCTCGCTGTTATGAATAAGCGACTCATACATGTCACGGAACTCTAGCCATTTAAAATAAGAACCATCAAATTTATTGATTTTAATCTGTGGCAGTTTGAGTCCCATCAATTCACCGTTGCTGCAGCATGTATGTTTGTTTGATGACCCTGAGCGGGATGACTTGCAATCCTCTTTAGGCTTATGCACTTCAATCAACTCCTGTGCGAGGGCCAGGCAATAGTGAAGACTGTCCTCCACACTCTCCCTAGTTTCAAGCTCTGCAGCGAGTTCTTCAGAATTTAATGACTCGATCTGATTTTGCAACTCATCAAAACTTTGAGAGATCACCAAGTATTTATCTAATTTAATTTGTAATTCTCTAATTTGAATTGAAGTAAGAGAAGTGTCTTGCAAATCTGATAAATAATTTTGAAATCTAGTTATTTGTCCCTTAATTGAACTGCGTTTAACCTTAAGTGTATTTAAATCTGATACTTTGCTATCATAAGACATGATGAAATATTTGATGATCACAAATGAAGAAATAAAATGAAATAAAAGCTCCAAATAAAATTAAATCGGCTTACTCCCCTCGTATATGATGTCTTGAACGCCTGTTGTCCCACAGTGGACAGCGATGAGGAAGTAACCCGAGGTACGCAGAGGCAAGAATGAACATCTGTGTGCTCGAGCAGACTCGACAGCACTCACACGATGATAGATGTATTCTCACTGAAATTGTGATGCAAGTAATATGTAAGCAAGCGTGCAATAAAGAAGTGCACAGCGTGAAATGCTATAATTAGCACATGACACAAAATGAAGATGCAACAGTGTAGTATAGGTTATCTTATGTAAGGAAGAACATTAAACTACACTCTCTTAGTGAAAAAAATAAGGGTGTGGTTGTAAAACTACACAATGCCACTCATGTCCCCTATATATTTTAGTTTTATAGAATAATAATGACCATAATATAAAGACGTATCTGGCTGTGCAGACGTTAAAAGATGATGGTCATTATGAAAGACGTATCTGACTATTCAGACGTTAAGAGATGCGTAATGCGCATGAAAGATGCAAACTCAATGCATGATAGGAAAAATTAAGTACCTATTTAATTAAAGCATAATATCGTACCTAAAGCATGTGGTACCTTACGTACATAAAGGTGCAGGGATGCGCAGGCACACCGCCTAGCTTAGGGCATAGCACACATGACAAAAAGGTTCGGAACCACGTGCCCAAGCTGCGGAAAAAGGTTAGGTTAAAGTAGGAATAGGAAAAGCAGGCTCACGACACTCTCCTTGTAGCCATTATGATGCAGCAGGTTGCTTGCCCATGCAAGCGTTGTTGGTCTTGAGCTCCAAACGCGCCTTCCTCCGTTGATAGCCACGCGCACGCGGCGAAGTCCGTGGAGAGCAAAATGGCGGCGGCGACTCGATCGGCTTTTAGGAGAGATCCGAGCCCACCCGGGGGCGCCAATTATGTCAGCGGGACATAGATTAAAAGATGATCGCAATAATTAAAACATTTACTTAGTTTTTTAACATTAACAATTATTAAGAATACAATATGATAATATCGCGGTGTTGAGGTGTGTGCGCCCGCGCGCGTCGCCAGAGAGAATGTGCCAGCGCTGCGGCCGCGCCGGAAAACGGGAACGCTCCCTGCGCCCCGCTGTAGTGTTGGGGCAGTGCCGCTAGTGATGTGCGCGGCTCGAACAAACGGTTTTTACAATTTTACGGTGACATATAATATAGCAAAAGTCAAGATCACTTAATTACATGGAAGCAGCTTTGCAAGGGTCTATCTTATTCCTAAGGTGTGCAATCGTTAATAAAATCATTAATGAAATAACTTTTTTAAATTTGTGGCACACCTAGTCCTATTTTGGTCCCAGTAGACCTTGTAGAATTTACTTCTACTCTCTGCGTTCTAATTTTAAGATAAGAGCTTAAAAGTTTAAGTGCCGTGTCCCTTTATAATTTTCTGACCAACGTAGCGTGCTCGACACAGTCGAAAGCTTGGATAGATCACAAAAGACACCAAGTGCATCATGTGATCCCTCTCAGGCCCCAAATATACTGCATAGAAGACTAATACCTGCGTCTGTTGTGGACCGACCTAAAAGTAAAACCGAATTGATTACTATATTATAATAGATTATTTAAGTTAAAGTGAACGAGCAATTAATTTAAGATTATTTTCTATTTGAATTGATAAGGTATGTATCCAAAATTTATGTTTAGTGAGGTTTGTGGAGGTAAGGGTTAGCTGTCGCCTTATTACTTCCAACTAAAAACTTCAAGCACTAATATCTCAGTAACTGTGGGTTTCCTGATGGGGAGAGTGGGGGTTCAACCTTCCCCCTCCCCTCCCCTCTTAACCCCCTCCTCCACAAATCGTGGGATCGTGGGACATTATACTAAATTTTTACCGAAAGAACTTTAGTCAGTATATTTTGGTACTAAATTAAATAGCAACACTAAGACAAATATATTTTTAGAATTAGTTACGAATTATGTAAAAAATACAGATTTCATCTCACTTTCTATGGAAAATATGATTGTATTTACGTCCATATATCATCATTCTTAAATAATATGCAATCACAAACTAAAAAAACACGAACTATAGCTACTTACGAGTGAAAAGTTACGGCAGCACATTTTCCTTCGCTGCGACTTTTGCACCTCAAAATACTGCATCCACCCATTGTTAAAATACTTAAAAATACATGGAGTCTCTATCTCAAAAGAGTATATAACATAAAACACACCAAAAAACAAAAGATTTCAATAATACGAAACCTCACTCTTCACAGCTGTTATTTGTTTGGCACAAGAGTGTCAAATTTGACAGCTTTGTGCCAAAAACCCGGTTACAGCGAAAGGGACAAAACATAACATTTTTGTCTCGTTTCTTCACAAGTATTGGCCAATTTACGTTCTCTCTCTAACAAGCTGTGACGTCAGGAGCTATCCTGCCCTGTATTTCGGCATGGAGCTGGGCCTTTAGTCCAGATGCATTCGATAATTTCGATGGCGAAGCTCGAAAATATAATGTATAGGATTTGACACAAGGCATCGTAATACGTCACTTAGCGATGACTTATGTCTAATCCCATATATTTTTCATTACGAACTTCGCCGTCGAAATTTTTGAATGCATCTTGTCTAGAGGCCCTGTATCGACTCCATCACCCACTGACTAGGTACAGCATGTGGGTGATGGAGTGGATACAACTCTATTTTATGTATTGTTTCATTTTACAGTAAGCTGCTGATTCTCTCCTAAATATGAGTAATCTCTCATCAGAAACAGTACGTAAAAATCAATATTTTAGGTCTTGTGAAAAATTAAAGCCGCGGGAATATATTATTTGTAAATATTTATTTCCGAAATTTATGCGTTTAAGTTCATACTTACCAAATGAATGGAAAACCACTCATTATAGTAAGTAAGTATGAACTTAATACAATAGTATACGATGTAAGTAAATTAATGATACAATTTTTTTAAATTTATTTTGTATTTATAGATATATCTAATTACTAAACTACACATAATTTTTACGTTTATCATGTAGTATACTTCTGAGTATATTAAACAACTTTTATATTGCCTCGAAAATTTTAGTCATCCGACGAGCAAATGAAAATAATAATTCATATTAGAAGTGGTATTTTACGTCGTTATAATTTTATATCCCACTCTCGTTTCAATAAACTGCAACAAGAACACGTATTACGGAAAATAATATACGGGAACACGTTTGCCGAGGAAATGGGACGGACAAGCCTTTCCCGCGTCTGCTTACAGCGGAGATATTATCTCCACTCCTGTTACAAAAACTACAAAAAAAAGAGAGTATACTTTTCTATCTCTGGTGTAAGAGGTACCTTATACTTTTGTATAAAAATGACCATCTTACCACCGACCTCTGTGGCTCAGTGGTTGAGTGTGTTGATGGTCGCGGGTTCGAATCCCGTCGAAGGAACAAAACGTTTTTCTGTGTTCCTGGGTCATGAATGTGTATTAAATATGTGTATAATATAAAAGTATCAAATATATTTCCGTTGTCTGGTACCCGTAAACAAGTTTTTCGAGAACTTACCACGAGACCAGATTGACGTAGTGTGAAGCGTCTATAAATAGATATTAATGAAGCCACTTAAATTACAAGTAAGTGGGTACCACATTAGTAGTGAACTAAACTGGTACACTCTTAGCTCACTGCCACGCTATGAAGCATGGATATACTGAAGGTTTATTGGTCGAAGCATAAAAGGTTTACATTATAATAATTTAAAAAAATACAGATTTAAAAAGAAGTTAGTAGAGTACCTTAGCGTACATAAGATTTAAAAAAGAACATACTTACTTCATAAAAATTAAATTAAATTATTAACTATATTGTATGTTATTATAAACTAGCTCCCTCGGGAACACTGTATTTTTTCGGGATAAAAAGAAGCCTATGTTTTAATGCAGAGCCTAAACTACAAATATACCAAATTTCATCGAAACCCGTTCAGTAGTTTTTGTGCGAAAGAGTATCAAACATCCATCCAAACATCCATCCATCCACACATCCTCACAAACTTTCACATTTTAAATAATATTAGTAGGATTATGCTTTGTTAATGGCTTGTTTTTGATATTTCACCAGTTCCACTGCCTGAAACGAAGAAATTGAATTACACCAAACAATATCAAAACTCTGGCCATTAATTAACGTTGACGTCACGTTTTATGAAGTTAGCCGAAGTTACACAGCCACCGTTACAATTTGTATACAACAAACCTCATAATTTTGGCCACCTTGCCATTATACCAATTTCTCCCCTTCCCCTCACCATTCTTCCCCATAAAATACTAAAATTGAATTGTTTATTGTTTTGAATATAAATAGCTTATTTAATCTAGACGTAAATATTTGTAAACTGTATCTAAACTTCTCTTGGCCTGACTTATATTTTAAAGCTAGGTACCTACATATTTATATAATGAAGCTAAAATTAGGTATTATAATATACAGTTAGTCTGAGATAATTCGCTATGATATGACATAACGATCGATAAAACGGCACTGTTCGGCGGACACCGTAAAATCGTTTCGATAAAACGTATGGTGTGTATAACGCGTTTCAAATGAGAATAGGAACGTCAATTACCTTTTTCTGTCAAATATCACTTGAAAAGTGCGATTTTCAGAAAAACATAAGTCCGTATAAATAATAATAGTCTTGCATCGAATTTCAATGAAAACGTTAAATAGTAATCAATTATCTAAACATAAATTTAACTATCATAATATTCTACATTTAAAATAATATGGCTCCGACTCGATCCTATTGCCATTTGAATCGCACTATATCGAGCTTTAGCGTTAGTTCACACGGAGACAAAACGAAATTCGCCATTTTCAAAATAGCGATTTTTGTACTAATCAAATATTAAACATTTTATTATATAATGCACATAATATTTAATACACGTCCTTGACCCAGGAACACATTTTTTTTTGTTACTTTGGCGGGATCAGAACCTGCGACTTCTGCGCCAATATGCTTAAAACACTGAGCCACGTTGATCATTAAATTGATTGTATTATAACAGTAAGTAACAATAAAACAAAAATACAGTTTCCTGGTTCGTTGCCAAGGATACACTCACATCACGGCGGACTGATGCTAACGACTGAAAATAATCATTAAAATTATCATTAAACCTGTGAAATATTGGAGAAATAATTATGTCACAACCAGAGATATATAATATTCAAACATATACGCATATATTTCGCCTTTTATTAATGGACATTGGAACAAAAGCACCCTGCACATGTTAAGTTTCAACCGCGGATTGGACTAAAGTCCGTGCGGCTTGGACTGCGGATCTACTTGTCGTGCTAAACTAAAAATGCTTCACGGTTTGAACTGCCGGCGTCACATACAAAATTTGTCAAAAGACCCGCACATTTACACGTTCGGTTCGGAGCGGGAATGACGCGTGCAGTCAGAAGTGCAGAACTGTACGTGTGTACTAATGACCTACGGTCGACCAAATATTAAAATAGATTAGATTTATATATCAATTTGAACAAGAAATCATATGTATTATAATTTTTATCGAAGTTTTCAAGATGTTCTATACAAAATATAACTTTAATTACTACACATAGCATTCAAAATTGTACAGTGCGCACGGCGTATACTCAACGCAGCGCTGCATACTCTCGTCGCGTCTCGATGTATACTGGTCCTAAGACTCTATAGAGCAATTATGAATTAACCATATTATATTCTAATGAGTTTTTAAAAAATATATTTACCTTACCTTAGTTTTGTGTTCATTGAGAATCATCCTTGCGGATCCCGTTCGCAACATAATGCCGAATAGGAACCAATTTGGTATCACTTTCATTTAATTACTGTATCACTTTATATTGTAAAATGTTTTGTTATACCCAATATTTTTTTTTCTTTTTTTCTTTTAATTTCATCTACCCTGCAATGTGCAGTAGTTCTATGAATTTCAAAATGACCCTTTAAGCTTGACATGACATTACGCGTACAGGTTCGCGTGGTTCTCTCGAGGTCAAAAGGGACAGAAAGCCGAGGTTACCTCAGTAATTTGCATGGAAACACTGAAGACTGTCGAAGCATGTTTGAACCATTACAATCGCTCCATTCAAGTTTATGAAAATACTTATACAAATAAATAAAAATTCTGTGCTTTTACATTCTACGCTTAATTAATTAAAACATTACAATAACGCCTAAATTTATGAAAACGACATCAATTTTACAAATTCAAAGTATAAATTAGAAATTAGCAATATTTCAGTTCCGCGGTCCCAACAAAAATGGCCAACTCCTGTCGTTAAAACTTAACTTCTAACTTTAATCATCAATTATAGATGCCCTAACTTTGTCAAAGTTCGTCCATTTCAGTCGCAATCGGCCGACATAACCAATGTAATTAGACCTCGCACTTAAATAAACTTCATAATGGGAACTTTGGACCAATTATAGGCCAATTTGACTTGGTACAACCTGCCTGTTAATTCGGTTCAGCATCGGACATCTGTTTTAAACGACTTTTTGTTTTTTTATAAAATGGCTTAATTACAGAAAAATTATCGCTAAGTGGTCTAAATTGCCGCTAGGTTCAATTAATTTGAATTTTCTTTTAATTATTATAATCGATCACAATAAAAAAAATCATTTAGGAAATTTAATTATGTTATTTGGAATATTTGTAATGTTATGTTGAATTACATTCGTCCTGATATTTCAAATTTGTCCCCGGGACAAAATTGATAGCCTATAAAGCGCAGAAAAACTGAAACTAAAAAAATGGCGTTCAGTTTTAAACGCCCGCGTCATTTCACAATATAACTCCAATTTTATATTTTCAAACAAAGCCAAAATAAATTATAAATTGTTATTTAAGTTAATGAAATATTGAGATTTAACGAACGTCACAACCGAAAAAACAGTTCAAAAAACGTAACATATTTTTGAATAATCAAAAATACTCTTATCGTTCCTAAACAACTTGTACAAGTTTATATTACGACGAAATGTTAAATAATTTTTTTGTATTTTTATTGATAAATAAAGGAAAAAAAAGCAAATGAATTCAGAAGAATAGAAAATTTAAAATTTGTAAACCTAGCCTAATATCTGTGTATTGACCCGTAATACATACAATTCAGTTGTAATGTACGAATACTTATTAATAGCTTCCAACAAAAAGTCAAAACAATTATTCAAACATCGATACGCGTGTGGAAATCGAAGTTTGAATAATTGTTTTGACTTTTTTCAAAAAGGTTAGGCTACAGGGCAAACCCTTAACCCGATCGTATTTCTTTTAGGTTCAATTTGTAGGTTACTTTAAAGTTTGTTCACAGGAGATTTATCTCAAATTTTTGATATCATTCTTCGTTTCTATAATATCGATGTAAGATCAAAAATTCGAAAAAAAAAATCGCTTTTGCCTTACACGAATAATTCTTTTTGCACGTTACAGCTATTGTTAATACTCGTCTTTTGACCAAATGCTTCAAAAATTTGAATATTATCATACTCATATCTTCAAAACTTCAAAACTCGAGAGATAACGGAATCGCACTTTTTCGTGAAATAGGCGACTATACTGGCGCGAACAAAAATATACATCCAATGTCAAAAATTGCATGTCCCGGGCACTATAACAAAATTCCGGGAGTGGTTACTTCGCTCGGATAGTACTGAAAGTAAAATATAAGTCATCCAACAATGGATGAAAAGGCCTAAGTTATAATGCTACGACGCTCTACGACATGCTACGCCGTACTACGCAGCGCTACGACATACGTATTTCTACAACGCGTTAAGACCTTGTCCATTCCCTGAAAGGTGAATTACACGCGTAAACCTAAGTGGGTAGAGCTTTAAGATAAAATGTCTGGCGGCCTGCATGTGATGGACGATACGCGCGTTAGTAAAAAAAAACCCGCGTAGCTTCTGGACGCAATGTCCCATACATTACTACCTCGACACGCGTTCGGCCTTACGTGCGTATGATTACGCACTTTCTGGATATAGATGCGCTGCATAATTACACGGATTTTCTAAAGTTAATCCAAAACTCCAAAAAATCCTCTATGCTTCTTTTTAAATTATCCCTTTGTAATTGCATAATTGCTTCAAATAATTTCACTGTGTTTATAAAAAGAATTGATTATAAATGTTGGAAATAGACGCTCGAGGGAGCCTCAAGGTTACGTCCTGAGGTACCTTAAGTTTGAAAGTTGATTCCTCGACTTGCCTAAGGAAATTTGTCAAGTCAAGGACATTTTGTTGAACTAATAATACAACTTTCGTGGTTGAGTCGAGTGGAGGAAATCTCGAGGAAACAACTAATGATATGGGTGTTAGCCTGTGATAGAAGCCATGTGCGTCTTTGTTGCAAGACTTGTCAGAAATGTCTGCTACTAACCGAGACAAGACGCGACGCGGCTCTGAATGTTATTCACTGCACCAGAAGATACACGATTAATTTCAAGGGTTGGAATTTCCAGCTGCACCGAGCTGCGCAATGAAACGTGTATCTAATTGAGTAGTAAATAAGGTTCAATTTTCATTCGCTATTTTAAAAATACAGTCTAGGTGTGAGCTGACCCTTAATCCCGAGACAAGTTTGACACAGCGTGACGCGTGACACGTGTGACGTGACACTATTATATCTGCCGACGTGTTACTGGGGCGGCCAATTAAGTCTCGCCCGGGGCGAACAATCACATACTAATGAATCTCGGCCAAGTTTTTTCGGGAACAAAGAAATCCTTCCGTAACAATGGCGTAATCTTACGGATTTCGTGTGTTATTAAATTTTATATTGCGGATTAATCATTGTGTTTTCGGACGTGCGTTTAATCCCAGTATATATCTACATACATTTTTTAATGGAATAAGCTGGATAACGAGCAGAAAACCGCCTGATGGTTAGAGATTACCACTCAGCTACGTTATTGAACATTTAGATTATGTATTTTTTTTTTTATTAAAATAAAATGTGGACTTTATCGTATAGGTCGATCAATGAAAAGTCGAAAAAAAATTAAAGCACTATACTTATTTCTGGGTTTCTATGAGGCCATAGCATTTCTCTATTCGACGTGACGTATATAAAGCTTATGGCCTATAATTCGTCCGAATTCTGTATGTTTCGAATTTAAAAAACTTGAATAAACTTTTAACAGCTGTTAAATAAATCGATTAACTATATTATCTAAATTCGATCGTCTTACTGAAATACCCGGGAAAATTGTAATCAGCTAAACTCAAATACCAACACGGGATAAATCGATAGCGTGTCTCTATTCCCAAAGATAGAAAAAGACAGGCGCAAGTGATAGAAGGAAGCGATTTTATGTTTCTATGGATCGAGTGCCTAATCAGTTGGGTGCGTCAGCACAGGGGCGACACTCTACAAATAGCAGCTCGAGCACTGGCGAATGACAGCCCTATTGACGTAAGCCAAGGTTGACACCAAAGGTTGACACTAAATAATTTTAAACATCGCGTCAGACAAATCTATCATAAATATTATGAAATTATATTGGCTGTGTTCCGCGGAAAATAGCGCTAACAAAAAAACGTAAGCAAAATGGCGGCCGCTGGCATTAAGTAAGCAAAATGGCGGATTATGTTAGCAGTATTGAAGTTACCAAAGCAAACGTGTCCGGGGCGATAATCTGTTCTTCCTTTTTCTTTAGCGCTCGCAAGTGCTAACAAGCGCAATTTTCCGCGGAACACAGCCATAATCAATTATGAGTTTATGACAAATCACAAAATGACTAGCGGCGACCTGTTATCCCGTTAGTAGAGTATATATATTTTTCTAGCATATTAGCATTTAGATAGAGTTTTTTAACGGTGATAGTTTGATATTAGCAAGAGTAATAAACAATAGCCAATCAGTAAGAAAACCTCCCTCGTAATCCAGAAAGTATTAAGACCGTTTCTGTTATAATATTAGATAAATAAGAATATTATTTAGCGAACATTTCGTGACTCGAATAACCGAATACATATTATGGATGTTTCATGTCTTTGTAATTATAAAAATTCTAGATGTAGCCCACGACTTCGTACACGCAAAGAAAATTCCGTAAGAATCATACAATTTGGTATATTCAAAATATGTACCAAATTCCTCAATTGACGACCTCTGTGGCTCAGTTGGTTGAGCGTGTTGGTGCTCAAGCCTGGGGCCGCGGGTTCAAATCCCGCCGAAGGAACAAAAAGTTTTTCTGTGTTCCTGGGTCATGGATGTGTATTAAATATATGTATAATATAATAAAAATCTTAAATATGTGTATAGTATAAAAGTATTAAATATATTTCCGTTGTCTGGTACCCGTAACACAAGGTCTTCGAGAACTTCACAATCACGGATTGACGTGGTGTGAAGCGTCCATAAATATTATTATTATTATTTATTCCATCAAAATCGGTCCAATAGTTTCGGAGCCTATACAATGCAAACAAACAAACAAATTGGTTCTCTTAATATTAACTGTAGATTAAAGTTACTGTTTATACACAGACTTATGCAAGATATAACTATTACAAGTTATTAAATTAAGAAAAATATTAACTTCAAAGTTACAACGATTTGAACAGACAATTCATACATATATAAAAACATTTGAGGGTACTTAAAACAACCGTAAGTCATTCTATAATGTCAGTACAAACCGTGGAGCCTGGAGCGAAAAGTTTATTATGAAGCTAAATATTTAAGTATTCTCAGTAGCGTCTCGTTCTCTTAATAAAGTCTGTGTGCGATTGACAAACATTCGCTTCTTGGTGTTTTTTTAGGTAAAAATATAAAAAAACAGCAAAAAACCTTCTTCCTTATGATAATAGTATGTTAGGCTTATGTAAATATGTGTTATCGTAATTCTAATTTAGTTTCTGTAATAGAGCAGGATCACTTATATAATACAGTTTTTGCTATAAGCCTTTAATAAAAGCGCGTATACTTTCAAAAGTAATGTATTTACTCCCGATAATGGCTGTGTTCTGCGGAAAAAAGAAACTTATCGGCCAGGACACGTTTGCTAACTTGAATACTGCTAACATAATCCGCCATTTTACTTATTTAACGCCAACGATCGCCATTTTGCTAACTTTTTTTGTATTGTTAGCGCTATTTTCTGCCGAATATAGCCAATGTGTTTACTAGCGTCAAAGATAAATATAATATATGTATACTTACGTATGTAATAGAAAATATAATATATTATACTTAGGTACCTACATAGAAACAGCTTTAATAGAATGATCCATATCGATCCAAATTTGAAAATTTTGACGTCCCTTTCAACGACCCACGATTCAATGGTCCATAGAATCGTGGACAAACCATTTTCTTGTAGTAGTGCAATTAAATCGAAAGCTTACTATATAGCTGTATATCTATTCCTCTTTATTTCATCTGTGCTTTTTCTTTCTTGACGACTTTTTTGACTACCTCTATGGCTCAATGGTTAGCGCCTTGGCGCTCAAGTCGGAGTTTGCGGGTTGGGATCACGCCAGAGGACAAAAAGTTTTCTGTCTTCCTTCCTTCCTATGGATGTGTATTAAAATTAATTAAATATTAACGGTCTTATTCATAAAAAAAGCTTATAAAACGTTTATAACGGATAATAGTTAAAATGCTCGATGGGCTTATATAACGTTCGATAAAATTGTCTATTCATAACAGTTCTATAAACCTTCTATAACTAACAATTGTCTTTATTTTTTTTATTTTTTTTTATGTTATGAGCCAGGAAACGAGCAGACGGATCGCCTGATGGTAAGCGATTACCGCCGCCCATGGACACTCGTGACATCAGAGGAGTTACACTTGTAACTCCTCTGGTGTTGCGACTTGCGTTCCTGGTCCTTAAAATCCCCAATCCCCCCCATGGGCCTCCGGTAACGGGTTTAAGCAAAAATGTTGCCATTATTAGGAAGTTGGCTAACAAGTTGGACGAACATATTGAATCGATCATAGATAATATGTATAAAACAGGGCAGGATAGCTCCTGACGTCACAGCTTGTTAGAGAGAGAACGTAAATTGGTCAATACTTGTGAAGAAACGAGACAAAAATGTTATGTTTTGTCCCTTTCGCTGTAACCGGGTTTTTGGCACAGAGCTGTCAAATTTGACATTCTTGTGCCAAACAATTATCAGCTGTGAAGAGTGAGGTTTCGTATTATTTGAAATCTTTTGTTTTTTGGTGTGTTTTATGTTAAATACTCTTTTGAGATAGAGACTCTGTGTAGTTTTAAGTATTTTAACAATGTGTGGATGCAGTATTTTGAGGTGCAAAAGTCGCAGCGAACGAAAATGTGCTGCCGTAACTTTTCACTCGTAATTAGCTATAGCTCGTGTTTTTTTAGTTTGTGATTGCATATAACATAAGAATGATGATATATGGATGTAAATACAGTCATATTTTCCATAGAAAGTGAGATGAAATCAGTATTTTTTACATATTAAGTAACATAATCTAAAAATATATTTGTCTTAGTGTTGCTATTAAATTTAGTACCAAAATATACTGACTAAAGTTCATTCGGTAAAAATTTAGTATAATATCCCACGATTCCACGATTTGGGGAGGAGGGAGTTAAGAGGGAAGGGGAGGGGGAGGGTTGAACCCCCACTCAGGAATCAGGAAACCCATAGTTACTGAGATATTAGTGGTTTAAGTTTTGGGGTTATAAACTAAACGACTAGTTTAGTTGTAATTTGGAGTGGTAAAGTATAGAAGTTAATAGTTATATATACATAGTTGAGTAATAGGGTGACAGCTAATCCTAACCGCGAACGTCACTAAACATAAATTTTGGATACATAGGTAATCAATCAAAGAACAAATTTTCCATCTTTTTGCTAAAAAGTGGCCCCGTGCGAGTTTCTTACGCCGGTTCTTCTCGACAGGCCAGTTTCTTATTGATATATGTATTTTAACTGCTTAACTTTTTAAATGTGTTGAAGTGAATGAAGAATGTTTGAAACATCTACTTAAATAAAAAACTATTGACTTTTTTGACATTGTTTAATTTTTATATTAAGAGAAATACCTACCCTACCTAACAGTATTAATAGTACGACTTTTTGGAAGCTTATGCTTGGTCTACTTCAGAAAAAGTCAAAATCACCATATGTGTCCATAGAAATTGCCTCGATTCCTCATAGATCTCATCATCAGGTCACTACTTTTTTGAATGAAAACAGGACCAACTTGGGATTATACCCTTTACATAAAAAAGAAAGAATAAACCTGAACGTTTTCACGTTAAAACTACTGAACTGATTATCATGAAATTTGGTCCAGATATAAATTAGACCACGGGGAAGGACGTAGGCTACTTTTTATCCCGAAAAAATGTACGGTTCCTGTAGGATACTTTATTTACGCTTTCACGTAAATATTACTAAACCGATTATGATGAAATTTGGCACAGAGTGGAGTTGGAGTAGACCAAGGCTACTTTATATCATGGGATATATACCCGTGGATTACTGTACTTACGCGGGCGTAATGGGCGCGGGCTGGACCTTTTTTTTTAAATATTGGAAAAGATGTATGTTGTAGGAGTAGGTGTAGGCGTAGGTGTCTGAGTGGGTGTAAGAGTATGGGTAGGAGTAGGTGTATGAGTTAATGTACGAGTAGGTGTTGGAGTAGAAGTAGGAACAGGTGTAGGAGTAGGTGTAGGAGCAGGTGTAGTCATTTATTCATTCCAGTTCAAATTTAAGATAGAACAACGTCTGTCGGGGTCAGCTAGTAATATATAATATAGCTAGCTGTCTCGACACACGTTGTTCTGTCATAAACATGAACTGGAATGAATAAATGACTTTACCTATAATGCATCCTACGTCCTAGTCCTACACCTACAACCTATACCTTTTTCATTATTTCTCAGTGCGTAAGCCTTCCCTGAACTTCCACAATTATTTTCAATATAAATCAAAATGAGCCAAATCGATCCAGCTGTTCTTGAGTTTTGAGTCCCTCGTGAACGGAATAAAAAGTATCCTATGTCCTTCTCCTGGTTTCAAGATAGCCCACCAATTTTCAGCCAAATCGGTTCAGCCGTTCTTGAGTTATAAATATTTTTACCACGTTTATAATATTTTGTTAATTTAACTGTTACTCTCGGTCTCGGCCTAGAGTTAACTTATTAATATACAGGTACGATCGTACTCTAATCGAATGTTTTCTTATAGCCTCTGACTCATAAAAAATAACTAGAACAATTTAATCGCCAGTATGAAAATATTGAAATTTACTTTTAATAATGAGTGGTGCAGGGAAAAACTCATTCTACGATTCTTATTTATTACTGACTACGACGAGAAAACTTACGTGTGCATCCTAAGATCAAGACAAAAATACTACAATTAAAGGCTATGTTTGTACATGGCAACACATAGTGGGTGAGCGAGATGCACTCTAGTGGTTACAAGAGCTGCGGATCTATAGGTACTTTATCTTAGGTATAAAACTACAATTTGTTGTCACGCAATACGGAACGTCAAATACTTTCAAGTTGTCAACTGTTGTCAACGATCAATTTATCGTATCTATTTGAATTTATTTTTGTAGTACCTAACATTATTATAAAAGTAGTTTTAATGGCATTGCAATTGACCTCGACTGTTAAAAGGCAGAGAAGTGAAAACTGGTTGGAGGAAGATAAGGTTAGTACTGATACACCTAAAATTGGACCCTCATAAAATCAGAAATAATTATTTTGTTTACAAAATAACATTGACAAAATATTTGTGTCAAATGTCAGTTTTTTAGTAATCAGCTGTTATGAGTTTGGCAATCTTGTATCTTATAGTACTGTTAAAGTAGGGTCCTGGGCCCTGGCCTCTATAACTTTATGATAGGTTTATAGAACTCTTTGTTGATATAATGCTGTTATGAATACAATTTTTTGCCAATCTTCTTATAGTGATCTTATAGAACACTTTAGGTGTTCTATAAGTTTTTATGAATAAGAGCGTAAGTGTATACTATAATAAAAATCTTAAACATATGTCTATTTTAAAAGTAATAAATATATAACCGTTGTCTGGTACATGTAACATAAGTTTTTAGAGAACTTACCACGCGTAAGAAAAGCATCCATAGATATTATTTTTATGAACTCTATTGTTGTTTGTTTCCATTTAGAATAAATTTGATTTGAATAGACTATAGACTCATTTGTGCCAGAGGCTTATGGCATACGCCAAACACCCAACTGCATGCTAAGACTGCTCAGTAAATTCGCCGTTAAATTGAATTGCATAGCCGAGTTAAGCCGCTACTAGTGTTAATGCACACGCGAACACCAATACAACCGACAGATAAATGGTAGAATCTCATTACTATTTAATAATATTGGTAGTTGGTGTACAGTTGTAAGCATTTAAATGTGACGATCTTACTACTATTCAAAATGTTTTAATAATAATAATGTTGTTTCAAAAGGTACATAAAATATGTAAGTATACTAGTGTTAAGGACAGCGGCCTCGCCTGTGTTTTAAAGTGAATTTAAAGACAATGAACACTTATCAGTGCTTTAAAACGTTTCTAAAAACTGTGAGTAAATAGTACATAAACTCTTAAGAGTGAAAATAGTGAATATAAGTGTTGTACATAAGTGTTAAATTCATTAGAATAGTGGTAAATAATTGTTTTAGAGTCACGAGTTTATTTTCTTTATAATTTCTTAACCGTAGCTTATTTCGCTTGGAAAATTAGTGTTGTACATAGGAAAAATTAGTGGCTAAAGTAAATAACGTTTAGGCAAATTGAAATGTAAATGGTTTTAGAGAAAATTAGATTATAATGGTGAAAAATGTATGGTTTTTCTTATACTTGTAACTTTAACTTATGTGTTATTAAGTATCTATGTAAACTGTGTGATTATGTATTGTTTTATGGTAAATAAAGAATTTCACGTTACGCGTTTCACTTATCCTGGCTCAGGGGAAATAAAGGGAAATTAGGGAAAATTATGGAAAAATAGCCGTATAGAGAAATAAGAGAGAGATAGCTTATATGAAAATTAGAAGAGTACATTTGTGCTCCCTATACGGCATTGCCCTGAGCCAGGTAAGCTAACGGCTTATCGTGTAAAATGTTCTCCTCAAATCAGTGTTATTTTTTATACGCCCCCGCTCTGCCCGAATCGGTGTAACCTTGCTATCTTCGAGTCTGATCAGAGCCGGCGGTGAAAACCTAGTGGAAAAATACAGTCCCATACAGTAGTGCGTGGTCCTTGCGATCCGGATTGCAAGTTAGTGAGTTAGTCGCGTGTGATCCGAGATACAAGATTGAAGAAATTTTCGAAGTCCAATACCAGTTGAAAACAATCAAGACGACACTTAGAAGAATTTATTGATGACGGAACATAGAAAAATTTACTGAACATCGGACATAGAAAAATTTTACTGAGCCAAGGAGATAGAAAAATTTATTGAAGACCGGACTTAGAAAAATTTACTGAACACTGGACATAGAATAATTTCATCAAGCCAAGGACATAGAAAATTTTTTGAAGAAAATTTATCAAGCCGAACATAGAATTTTGGAAGAAAGGAATTCAACACCGGGGATCGACGGACTCAGATTAGAAGATTGGACTCGAAGATACAAGACAACACCAAGGAAGAGGGAAGCAAGGATTCGCAGATTTTTCGCCTGAAAAACCTACCGAAGATTCTTGAAGAGTCGTGAAGACTCTGAAGATTTTTGGAGTTTGAAGACGAATATTTGAAGATTAATTTTTGATTTGAGGATTTAACTTAACGTAACATTTAACTTAAACTATGGTCATCACAAGGAGTCAGAGCGGGGCCGAGGAGAACCAACCACAACAACAACAACCGCGAAGATTTCCAGATCCGCCACGATCGCCGTCTGCTGCCGCCACGAGCCAGCCGCCGCCGACCGAGGGAAGGGCAGATCTGCTTCAAACAATTTTAAAACCGAGACCAGGTACTAGCAAGGCACCTGTAGCTCCGGAAGTGCAAACACTAGCCAGGAAGAAGGCTATTTCAATTAGGTCGCGTCGATCGACAGCGAGTGTCGTCGCACGCATACAATATGAGGCGGAAGAGAAGCTTGCCGCTCTCCGTAAAAAGGAACTGCAAATAGAAGCAGAACTTATCAAGAAGAAACTCGTCGCCGACGTCGCCGCTGCAGAGGATGGAAGCAGCCCCGATGACGACGAGCCGTCTGAACAGGTGGAGCAACGTGTACGAGCCTGGCTAAGCGAACAAGGACCCGACCATGAAGAGGCTAGACAAGAGCCGGTCGTGTTAGAGGAGAGAGAGACGCCGAAGCCAGAAGACATGCCACCAACGGGAGGAAGACGCGAAGGCCAAAGGACGAGATTTGAGTGGCCGGAACAGCGCCGCCCACGCTCACCCACACCGCCCACGTCTAGGGCCAACGGAGTGGAACATCTCGCTGAAACGTTAGACAAGCTGCTGAATCAACGCCAGACGCGCCACACAACGGAGCTGCCTACATTCTCAGGGGCTCCCACCGAATGGTTGTCCTTCAAAGCAGCCATGGAAGACACCACTGCATTCTACAAGCTGAAACCGATCGAGAATTTAGCTCGGCTGAGGAACTGCTTACGGGGAGAAGCCAGGGAAGCCGTGGCACCACTGCTGAGCGTCGCTACGCCGCCCGAACAAATCATGAAGACTCTAGAACAATGCTTCGGACGCCCAGAAGTTATGGTGGACCGCATGATGGAAGACCTGAAGAGGCTACCGAGGCTCGGAGGTTCGGCGGCAGAACTCAACCAATTCGCGGTGAAGATTCAGAACATGGTGGCTATCCTGAAGAGGCTGAGGCACGGGTACCTTTTCAACCCGTTGCTCACGAGAGACATTCTAGAGAAGCTCAGTCCCTACGAGAAAAGCAAGTGGTACGACTATGCAGAAGAGACGTCGCGCTTCAGGAACGAGCCCGACGTCGTCCTTCTCTCTGAATTCTTAATGAGGGAAGCGGACAGGGCACTGCGCTACGGATTCAGCACGACATCGAAGAGAGAAACACCGCGTCAACCTCCGAACAAGAGTGAAACCAGAGCAAGAAGGCCAGTCTTCGCGGTGACAGATGAGGGCAGGGGTTCGCCGAGCCACAGCCAACCCAAGAAGGTACGTGAGGAAGCAATGAAGTGCCCGATATGTGCCAATGATCACGCTCTGCCTCGCTGCGCCACCTTCAAGAAAATGAGCGTACCAAAGAGATGGGACACAGTCAGGAAAGAGGGGCTGTGTTTCCTGTGCATATCGAGTCGACACAGAAGATTCAACTGTAAGGCGAAACGGTGCGGCGCACAGGGTTGTAAGCGGCTGCACCACACGTTGCTGCACGAGGAGAGGTCCGGCGGCGCTCCACAGGCTGAGGACGCCGTTATTACCGCATCGGTCACGTCCGACCGCGCGGTAAAACTCAAGATGAGAAGGGTTCAAGTCGTAGGTCCACGGGGCGAAGCGGACATCTTCGCGCTGTCCAAACGAGGGCTCGACAGTGACTCTGCTGGATGAAGACGTCGCGAAGGCTATCGGCGCAGACGGTCCGTCGAAAGTGCTGCGGATGCACGGGATCAATGCCGAGAGAAATGAGGAAAAAAGCCGACTCGTACAACTGGGCGTACGGGGTCACGACGGTACCAGGCACGACATCACTGCGAGAACGGTGGGCGGATTGAACTTGCTCACTCAATCCGTTCCGGAATCATTGCTGCAACTCGCTCACCTGCACGATCTCAGGGATGAAGAGATGTGTTATGAGAACGAGAAACCCCAACTTCTCATCGGTACGGACAACTGGCAGCTCATCGTGTCAAGAGAACTGAGAATCGGGAAAAGGAACCAGCCTGCGGCCTCAAAGACCAAACTCGGCTGGGTGATCCACGGCAGCATCCCGAGGCGCATCATAAGGCAGGATGATGAGAGTATCCTGCACATATCCACAATCGAGACCAGAGGCGAACGGCTCGAAGAAATGGTGAAGAAACACTTCGATATAGACGCATTGGGAATAGCGGCTAAGGCGAGGCTGACAGACGGCGAGCAGCGGGCCATCGACCTCTTTGGCAGGACGGCCAAGAGAACGGAAGACGGTCGATTCGAAGTGGGACTTCTGTGGCGCAAGGACGGCGTCAAATTACCCCTCAGCTACAACAATGCGCTGAAGAGGCTTAAGAACTTAGAACACAAGCTCAGGAAAAACCCAGAAGACGAGGCGCAGTACCATGGGCAGATGAAAAATCTCATAAGCAAGGGATATGCGGAAAAATGCGACGGGACGGAGGCCGGAAGCGACCGTACATGGTACCTGCCGCACTTCCCGGTCAAAAACCCAAACAAACCGGGTAAGCTGCGACTGGTTTTCGACGCGGCGGCGAAGACAAGCGGCGTGAGCCTTAATGATCACTTGTTGGAGGGGCCTGACCTTCTGACGTCACTGCCAAGAATCCTGTTCCGGTTCAGGGAGGAAGCTGTGGCTGTGAAGGCCGATATACAGGAGATGTTCCTTCGTGTGAAAGTCAGACGAGAAGACCAGCCGGCCCAGATGTTCCTGTGGAGAGAGGACCCGAACGAGCCGCCGACCAGGTACAAGATGGTGGTGATGATTTTTGGAGCGTCGTGTTCGCCGTTCCTGGCACACTCAGCCCGGAATAGGAACGCGGAAGAATTCGCTGAGTCACACCCGGAAGCCCATCGCGCTATTTCCGAAGCCCATTACATGGATGACTACGTGGACAGCCATCCAGACCGGGAGAAGGCCAAGCAGGTTGTAGAGCAAGTGGACCAGGTGCACAGGAAAGGTGGCTTCCACTTAAGAGGCTGGACGAGCAACGACCGGAGGGTGCTAGAGGAGCTGCCTGAGGACCGCCTAGCTGAGAATACTACGCAGCACGTCACCAAGGACGAGCAGAAGACCCTGGGCATGCTGTGGGACTCCAAAGGTGACAAACTAAAATTCAACACGTCGCTATCTAGAGTTCCTGTGGAGGTCCGTGAGCTGCAGCGCGCGCCGACGAAAAGGGAGGCCCTTAGCACCGTAATGAGTATCTACGATCCGCTGGGGCTACTTAGCTGTTACACCATTACCGCCAAAGTCATCCTACAAGGCTTGTGGCGTCAGAAGCTGGACTGGGACGAGCCGCTGCCAGCTGAGTCAGCCGAGGACTTCACCCGCTGGCTGACAGACATGGAATACATCAGCCATCTCGAGCTGCCCCGGAGCTACAACGGGGGGAGCCCAACGAGGAGCCGGCAGCTGCACGTATTTTGTGATGCGAGCAAAGACGCATACGCCGCAGCCGTCTATTGGAGGATGGAACAGGAAAATGGAGATGTTCGAGTCGTGTTGGCCGCAGCCAAGGCCAAAGTAGCGCCGTTGAAGGCCCAAACCATACCGAGGCTGGAACTACAGGCCGCCCTGGTCGGAGCGAGGCTGGGAAACGCCGTCGTAGCAGAGCACAGGTGGAAAACAGATACCGTTTTCTACTGGATTGACGCACAGGTGGTGCTGTGTTGGATACAGAACGGCAGCCGGAAGTACACGCCGTATGTCGCGCACCGCCTGGGGGAAATCGCCGAACTGACATCTGTCCACCAGTGGAGGTGGGTGAGCACTAAGAACAACGTCGCGGACCTAGCCACGAGAACGGGCTATGTTCCGAGGAGCGACGAGGACCCATGGTTTAAAGGGCCAGACTTCCTGCGCAGGCCTATGAGCGAGTGGCCCGCGGAGAGTCCCGCCCAAGTCGAGGATAAAGAAGAACACGTCACCTTTTACACCACAAGGGCGAGTGAGCTGGATTGTCTACCGGATGTGACGCGCTTTTCGAGTTACGAGCGCCTCATAAGATGCACAGCGATGGTTTTGTTATTCTTAGAAAAGTGCCGAGATCGTCGAGCCAACCTCGAGGTACGACACCTAGAGCGGGCCGAGACGTTGTGGTATCAGAGGTCACAACGGGACAGCTTCACGCAAGAAATTGAAAAGATCACAAGTGGCAAGACGGCGCCTAGGTGGAGCCCCTTGTACCGGCTCAGCCCAGTGTACAAAGACGGGCTGCTCGTACTAGACGGAAGAATCAAAGCAGCGCAGGTTCCAGCGGAGATGAAGAATCCAATCATCCTGGACGGTAGACATCCGTTTACGAAGTTACTGGTGGCACGGGAGCACGCCCGGGCAGGACACGGGAGCCGCGAGAGGGTCGTGAACGACCTCAGGCAAAGGTTTTGGATCCTGAAGCTGCGGCCGACGGTGCGCGGCATAACAAGTAAGTGTGCGTTTTGTCGGCTACGACGGGCGCACCCGAGAACACCACAAACTGGAGACTTGCCGGCGGAGCGCCTGGGGGCGTTCCAGAGACCATTTTCGTACTGTGGTCTCGACTGTTTCGGCCCGATGACGATCACCATCGGCCGACGTCACGAGAAGAGATGGGGAGCGCTCTTCACCTGTCTGACGACGCGGGCCGTGCACCTGGAGCTGGTGGCCTCGCTGTCGACAGACTCAGCAATAATGGCCATGAGAAGGATGGCTGCGCGGCGAGGATGGCCGTCAGTCATGTACAGCGACAACGGGACGAACTTCAGAGGCGCGGACGTCGAGCTGCGGCAGGCGTACGCTGAGTGGGCACCGGCTATGGCTCAGCTGGGCCTCACGCACCGCATGCAATGGAAATTCACCCCGCCGGGGGCGCCGAGTCAAGGAGGTGCCTGGGAACGGATGGTGAGGTCAGTGAAAACCGCCTTACTCGCTACGCTGAACGAGAAGTCGCCGAAAGAAGAGGTACTCCAGACCCTGATGGCCGAGGCGGAGTATTCCGTGAACGCACGACCGCTAGTTCACGTTTCCGTGGACCCCAGCGACCCGGAGGCAATCACACCGAACCATTTCCTCCTGGGGTCGTCCACCGGACTGCCGTACGTCGGACCGTGTGTGCCGGCGGACAAGAAGACTTGGAGAGTCGCGCAAGCCCTTGCCGACGAGTTCTGGAGGCGCTGGGTGAGGGAATACCTCCCCACGCTCACGCCACGCTACGGGGCGCCGCAGAGCAGCCGTGCCCTGGTTCCGGGCGACCTGGTCGTGGTCGTAGATCCGGCGCTGCCGCGTAATACGTGGCCGCGCGGGGTCGTGCACCGGGTCTACCCTGGCCCGGACGGACAGGTGCGTTGTGCGGACGTTCGCACGCGCAGTGGTGTGTTCCGCAGGCCCACATCAAAATTGGCAGTGCTGGAGGAGGCGCCGCAGTCGCAACCGCGACCGCTGGCGGAGCAGCCGGAGCCGGGGGCGGTGCCGGGCGCGGAACGAGCGCCGGAGCGAGCTACAGACAGCTCGCAGCCGCCTGAGGGAGCTACAGACAGCTCGCAGTCGCCGGAGCGAGCTACAGACAGCTCGCGGTCGCCTGAGCGAGCCACAGACAGCTCGCGGTCGCCTGAGCGAGCCACAGACAGCTCGCAGTCGCCTGAGCGAGCTACAGACAGCTCGCAGTCGCCGGGGCGAGCTACAGACAGCTCGCAGTCGCCTGAGCGAGCCACACTCGGCTCGCAGTCACCACCACGAGCTGTAGCGAGCACAAACAGCTCGCGGTCGCAGCCAGTTGCAGCGGGCACGGTCAGCCCGCAGTCACCGGAGCAGTTTGCGGCGGACACAGACAGCTGGCAGTCAGCGGAGCAGTCCACGGCGGGTCCAGCGAGCCCGCGGTCACCAGAGGAGGCTGCGTAGAACCTGGCTACTGCGCCGGGGGGAGGATGTTAAGGACAGCGGCCTCGCCTGTGTTTTAAAGTGAATTTAAAGACAATGAACACTTATCAGTGCTTTAAAACGTTTCTAAAAACTGTGAGTAAATAGTACATAAACTCTTAAGAGTGAAAATAGTGAATATAAGTGTTGTACATAAGTGTTAAATTCATTAGAATAGTGGTAAATAATTGTTTTAGAGTCACGAGTTTATTTTCTTTATAATTTCTTAACCGTAGCTTATTTCGCTTGGAAAATTAGTGTTGTACATAGGAAAAATTAGTGGCTAAAGTAAATAACGTTTAGGCAAATTGAAATGTAAATGGTTTTAGAGAAAATTAGATTATAATGGTGAAAAATATATGGTTTTTCTTATACTTGTAACTTTAACTTATGTGTTATTAAGTATCTATGTAAACTGTGTGATTATGTATTGTTTTATGGTAAATAAAGAATTTCACGTTACGCGTTTCACTTATCCTGGCTCAGGGGAAATAAAGGGAAATTAGGGAAAATTATGGAAAAATAGCCGTATAGAGAAATAAGAGAGAGATAGCTTATATGAAAATTAGAAGAGTACATTTGTGCTCCCTATACGGCATTGCCCTGAGCCAGGTAAGCTAACGGCTTATCGTGTAAAATGTTCTCCTCAAATCAGTGTTATTTTTTATACGCCCCCGCTCTGCCCGAATCGGTGTAACCTTGCTATCTTCGAGTCTGATCAGAGCCGGCGGTGAAAACCTAGTGGAAAAATACAGTCCCATACAACTAGCTCTAGTTAACATATTCCTTGTGTCATAGGGACCAGTCTCTTTCATCATGCACAATATCATAGACGTATAATGTATAATATGTTAAAGACGAGGCATGTTGAAACAAAAACTGAAAAAAAAAGTGAGATTTTTGGGGTCATTTCAATGACTAAAGAATTCAAAGGACAGGCCCTACCTATGACAAAAACGTGTCCAATTTATCAGCTGATTATGAGCAAAAAATGGCTGCCGAACTATAGTTGCAATTATGGGTATCGACAGTATCGATATTTTAAATTTTCATAAGTTTTACAATAACTTACATGTATACGTAAATAAAAATCTTATTTTACTAATGACATTGTACATTTAACTACTTTTATTAATCGATAATATATTTTAACGGACATCCAAAAAAGTATTCGATGCTGACGATATATTTAGGTATACATTCTATTTGTTCTAACTGGACCACTTTCAAAAAAGTTTTTGTAATATCTTTATTAATCATGTAAGACTGAGCTTCATTTACCATGGGACAGAAGTGCCATTTCTTTATTGAAGTCAACAACTCCTAGGTCCTTATAGGTTATAATATTATAACCTCTAAGGACCTAGGAGTTAAAAGATCCTTAAATATTTATTTGTATACGAGCTGAGCCAACTGCATAAATTGGTTTATGACATGAAATTATGCTTTTTTTATTCTTAATTTATGCATATGTAAGTAAAAAAACTTATTTTACTAATCACATTGTACATTTAACTACTTTTATTAATCGATAATATCTTTTAACCGACATCCTGAGTATTCTATGCTGATTGCTGAGGATAGTTATTCTATTTGTTCTAACTGGACCATTTTTTCAAAAAAAATTGTAATACCTTTATTAATCAAGTAAGACTTAACTTTATTTACCATGGGAACGAAGTGCCATTTCTTTATTGAAGTCAACACGTTTATCTTTTATTATTTAAGGATACTTTAACTCCTAGGTCCTTAGAGGTTATAATATGGTTAAATATTTATTTTCATACGAGCTGAGCCAACTGTATAAATTGGTATATGAAATGAAATGGTGCTTTTTTTATTCTTTATTTAGGGACTTTTGATGTACAGCGTAAGTCAGTCCCATCGTAACCTAATCTTATACATAATGACAAGATGCTTTATTTGGTGAAAATATGGTTACAATTAATAGGTGTTACATTTTTACAGCTTGGCAAATAATTAGTCCTTGTGGCATCGACAGATGGAACTAAAAACTTTTTGAACTATCTAAGGTGGAATAGAAAAAAAAGACAAAGGAATATATCCACTTATATTAAAATGAATAAGTCTATCCATTTCTAAATAAAATTAAGTTTGTTCAAAAACTGGCTATGCTATTCTCTTGACTGGGTCCGAGGATTAATATTTTCTTCTCCAGCTTTCAACCATAATTTGCTTATTGTATCACTTTTCGGAAACCTATAAAAAACAAGTATTATTAGTTTTATCATTTGTCAAATAATTTTGGTCACAACAATATTATTAAAAGCTATTAAACTTATATTTTTAAAACCACATCGAATGCATTCAGATTGCTTTTTGAGACATAACACAAATGTAATTATTATGTTTTTATCGATGTAACTATTATTTGTACCTTTATCGATAACTATTACAAACGGTAGGTACAACACTTTTCAATTACGTAAATAAATCTAATGACTTAAAATGCAATTTAAAGGACTGTTCTATTGAAATTTAAGTGGATATGAATATACCTAATAAATGAAAAAATCAAATTGCAACGCAATTATTTCATGAAATGTTTATAGTATTGCATAAAACCGGCTACTAACCTGCGTAAATACAATTGAGGTTGATTTATACACTTTAATGCATTCACCTTGCAATATAACGTTTAGGCATGTTAATTATCACTTTTACAACATTCAAATAAAATATTAAAGAATAAGTCCTTATAATCTCTTGGAAATTCTTATTTAAACAAAACATAAACAACCTTTTGACAGGAGACCTACCACATTGACAGTTAATGAGCAAATAATGGCGGATCGTTCCACATTTCGTTAATTGTCAAAGTTTTGAAGTCTAATGTTTCTAAAATGAGCAAAAACAAAAATATTGCTGTTTCTTCTAACATGAAAATTATTGCATTAGATAGAAAGAGACCAAATGATATTTCACCGTCTGTCGTCTCATATTTCCATCATATTTGTATAAGCGCTAGTATGTATAGAACTGTAAGGGCCCCTCCATGTATACACCTCAATGGGTCATTTTGACATTTGAAGTATGGTGAAAACAAGATGGCTGACATTTTAAGTATGATATAAACAAGGAATTTGTAAGTATTATATTATACAACTGGAAAGAGCTCTCGGCATCAAATCTGTGCCGAGAGGGAGATACAATACAAACCGCTCCGTCTCTTTTTAACCAGGGTGACAACAATATTTTTAATTTGGGTACAAATTAGTTGAAGTTTGGAAACATATGGTGATTTCAACTTTTTCTAAAGAAGTCCAAGCACATGCTATCAAAAAGTAATATTTTGCTCCAAGGTATACCCTGGATCCAAAAGTATAGAACAGAACTCCTGACTCATTATAGATACATGTTTGGGGATTTCGGCGTTGTTTAAAGAACTGCAAACTGCAAGCATATTCCACCCTGTTAATTAGAGTAAACATCATCATCACCACCACTATCACACCATACATCATCAGATTATGATGATATAAAAGGTACTTCTTATAGTATTTTACACTAACACGGAGATCTTTATCATCATTACTCTGCTGTTTATGGACCTATTTGAAAAATTCTTTTGTTGTTGTAAAGGGTTTAATTCGAAATTGGTCCTTTAGTCACTAAGGTGGAAACCGGATGATGCGATCCATGAGGAATCGAGGGAACTCCTCGAAATTTATATCGACACATATAGTGATTTTGACTTTTACTGAAGTAACACAATGCAGCATATGCTCCTAAAAATAAGATATACTAAATAAATAAGGTATACCTTGGTTTCAACATCTTATTATATTTTAGGGTATACCCTAGATCCAAAAGCACTGAACAGAACTCGTCAGTCTTTAAAGATACACGTTTGGAAATTTCAGCATTGTTTAGAGAACTGCAAGCATATGCCACTTTGTAACTTACAGTAATCATCATCATCACCTTAACAACAATACCTAATGGAAGCTTGGCGCGTATTCAATTATACATTCGATCGTTTATTTTAGACGTTCTTAAGACGTATTAATAACAACTTAACAAAATATATAACCAAAACGGGTGAAAATATTATTTTTAAACAAAAAATTAAACCGACTTCCAAATATGAACTTTAAGCCACCACCACGGTACCGGCAAATATGAACGTGAGTTCTATAAAATATTATCGAATATCGTTTGGGCTGGTATCGACTTCAAAATTAAGAAGATTAAGTAGAGAAATAGCCAAATTAAGGGGAATTATTTAGAAAATAAGTTTTATTTCATACTTATTTGTGTATTTTTACTTTGGAAGTCGGTTTAATTTTTTGTTTAAAAATAATAATATGTCATAAATGATAATACAAGTTGCTGAAACGTATATTATAGAGTGACTTTTAATTAGTGTAAAACACTTTACTACGTGATAATGCTCATGATAACAAACATCTTACCCAAATAAACTTTTTAAAGCATTTGTTATATGTGAAAAATCCTTTAGCGGCACTGTGCACTTTTCTTGGGATGGGTAAAAACTGTTAAACTCGAGCAGGACACGTGAATCTGATCGAAAAGTCAAAAGATGCAACTTGCAATTGTTTGCTGTCTTGGTTTACGCGAGCATGAAACTATTTTAGTTCGTATTTACTTTTGACCCCAACTATTGACCTTTGGCCTTGACCTTGACCGCTAATCATCCCCATCACATTTACCCTTACATTGGCCTTTACCTCCAATTGTCCCCCCACGAAAATTGTCTCGAGTTAAATGTCTCGACTTTTGAGATATTTGGGGCCATTTTGAAATTTGACGTATGGTGAAAACACGATAGAGAAAAGAACTGTCTCCAGTTAAATGACCCCACTTTTGAGATTTTTGGGGCCATTTTGAAATTTGACATACAGTGAAAACACTATGAAGAAAAAAGTGTCTCCAGTTAAATGGCCCCACTTTTGAAAATTTTGGAGCCATTTTGAAATTTGACGTATGGTGAAAACACCATGGAGAACAGAAGTGTCTCCAGTTAAATGGCCCCACTTTTGAGATTTTTGGGGCCATTTTGAAATTTGACATACAGTGAAAACACTATGAAGAAAAAAGTGTCTCCAGTTAAATGGCCCCACTTTTGAAAATTTTGGAGCCATTTTGAAATTTGACGTATGGTGAAAACACCATGGAGAACAGAAGTGTCTCCAGTTAAATGGCCCCACTTTTGAAATTTTTGGGGCCGTTTTGAAATTTGACGTATGGTGAAAACACGATAGAGAAAAGAACTGTCTCCAGTTAAATGACCCCACTTTTGAGATTTTTGGGGCCATTTTGAAATTTGACATACGGTGAAAACACTGTAGTGATCTATAAACTTTTATTTTTACATTATATTATTTACAACATTAATCCTAACATTAATAACAAACTACCATAATATTTACAAAATAATATATTAAATTTATTTACGAAATTAATTTTCATGTTCAACAGACAAAAAGATGTACGACTGTTTTTATTAGTAGATAATTCTATGCACGGCGCGGGCGCAGCGATATCGATCTATTGTTCTAGCGATGATAACCGGTATATGTGAGTGAGCGCGATGGCAATACGCACTGGTAGATCGACACGCGCTCCGGGCTCCGCTATTAGGGCTCTTCAGTACGCTTTACGCTATCACTGCCGCCCCGCGTCACATTTTTGGCTGGCTAGGGCTACGCCCCGTTAAACGTTTTTCGGTTGCATAGTATACCTTTCTTACCATTATTTCTTCTTCTGTCATCTCTTCTGTTTGTAGAACTTTAACGTGTGTGTTTCGATAAACTGTAAGCTGTGGGTGAATAAATCTTGTGTACTACAGACTGATTATTTTAACCATATTCGCTTCACATACCTAAAACACCTACAACACTATGAAGAAAAAAGTGTCTCCAGTTAAATGGCCCCACTTTTGAAAATTTTGGAGCCATTTTGAAATTTGACGTATGGTGAAAACACCATGGAGAACAGAAGTGTCTCCAGTTAAATGGCCTCACTTTTGAAATTTTTGGGGCCGTTTTGAAATTTCACGTATGGTGAAAACACGATAGAGAAAAGAACTGTCTCCAGTTAAATGACCCCACTTTTGAGATTTTTGGGGCCATTTTGAAATTTGACATACGGTGAAAACACTATGAAGAAAAAAGTGTCTCCAGTTAAATGGCCCCACTTTTGAAAATTTTCACTTCTACCGGCACTCCCGGAGTGCAACCCGTTGTTTTTTATTATTATTTAATTCGCTACCTAACGTTAAGTTGAGGTGGATTAAATAAAAACGTACCTTTGGGAAAGTTTGTAATTATGAGCACTACCACTCATAGTAAAGTATATTTTTCACTAATTGAAAGTTTGACGACCTCTTTGGCTTAGTGGTTGAGCATGTTGGTGATCAAGCCGGTCGCTGGTTCGAATCCCGCAATTTTTTCTTTTAAAACTTTTACTATCAACTTATAACGTAATTACATAAGTTCTATGTTATAAATGCTTGTCGAGAATCAAATAAATTGTCTCATAAATCTATCAGAACAAGTTACTTGATTTACTTCTTTGATTTGTTTGATTCTCGACAAGCTTTTATATCATATAAATTGTGTAATTATTACGTTATAAGTTGATAGTAAAAGTTTTAAAAGAAAAATATTTTATTCTTTTTAGCGCATTCAAATAAAAGCTTGTTTTTTAAAAAAGTTTTATTTTTACTTTTAATTTATTTTTTACTTTTTAGTTATAGCTAGATAGGTTTCTCAGTCTGTTCATCTCATTTAACGCATCATTGTTACAAGGTCGTTTGCCGGTTAATTTAGTACAGTCAAGCTCTTCAATAAGGAGACCTCCTAGAGATTTTACTCTACTCAGTAAAGACCTCAAAAAACCCCAACACACCATACTTTCATTTGATACCCATATTGTACGAGTGCATTAAAATAACTTGTCGGCCATCTTGGGTGTTCTGCCATGTTGGATTTTCGAGTTATTCTCAGCAAGCCCTTTCATTTGATACCCATATTGTAGGATTGCATCCAAATTGACTGTCGGCCATCTTGGATGTTCCATCATGTTGGATTTTCGAGTTATTCTCAGCAAGCCCTTTCATTTGATACCCATATTGTAGGATTACATTAAAATTGGCTGTCGGCCATCTTGGATGTTCCATCATGTTGGATTTTCGAGTTATTCTCAGCAAGCCCTTTCATTTGATACCCATATTGTAGGATTACATTAAAATTGGCTGTCGGCCATCTTGGACGTTTCATCATGTTGGATTTTAAGTTTTTCTTAGCAAGCCCTTTCATTTGATACCCATATTGTAGAAGTGCATTAAAAATGACTTGACGGCCATCTTGGATGTTCCGCCATGTCGGATTTTCGAGTTATTCACAGCAAGCCCTTTCATTTGATACCCATATTGTAGGATTACATTAAAATTGACTGTCGGCCATCTTGGACGTTCCGTCATGTTGGATTTTCGAGTTTTTCTCAGCAATCCCTTTCATTTGATACCCATATTGTAGGAGTGCATTAAAATAACTCACCGGCCATCTTGGATGTTCCATCATGTTGGATTTTCAAGTTATTCTCAGCAAGCCCTTTCATTTGATACACATATTGTAGGAGTGCATTAAAAATGACTTGGCGGCCATCTTGGATGTTCCGCCATGTTGGATTTCGAGTTATTCACAGCAAGCCCAAGCCCCAATTCATTTGATTGCATATTCACGCCAACCAAGATACTCGTCAAGACGAATCATACGAGCCCAAACTCGATGGAACCTCATCGTCGTTTAATTACAGAGTTCCTATGACCATATTCTAGTTCCCTGGTTACCATATAGTATTAAAGTACCCGTCAAGACGAATTAAACGAGCCGAAACTCGATGGGGTTGCATCGTTTAATTACGGAGTTCCTATGGCCACCTTCCAGCTCCATCATCAGATCCTGGTTACCATATAGTATCAAAGTACTCGTCAACATGAATTAAACGAGCCCATACTCGATGGGGTTGCGTCGAGAGTTCCTATGGCCACCTTCCAGATCCATCACCAGACCCGTTACCATATAGTATCAAAGTACTTGTCAAGACGAACTAAACGAACCCAAATTCGATGGGACTATGTGGTTTTATTTCGGAATTCCTGTGGCCACCTTCCAGCACCATCATCAGTTCATCTCCACGTCATCATAATATTGCATTGTCATGCGATTTACATATTCGTGCAAAATTTCAACTCAATCGGAAACCGGAAAGTGGATCAAATTTAACTTGCAAGAATCCATTACAGACCGACAACGGGACAGGTGAAACTAAATAAAAGCTTATAAAATTAAACACAAGTTCTTCGAGAACTTACCACGGGACAAGATTGATGTGGTGTGAAGTGCCCATAATTATTATTATATTATAAGTCATCCTATACAGATAAACCTACCTACTAATATTATAACTCTTTCTGTCTGATGTCGCCCGCCCGCCCGCGAGGTTCTCACGTAACTATGCGCACATAATAAGCACTCAGGGATTAAAATTTTTTCTACCAGTGAAAGAATTTTTCAAATCTGTTAGGTTTCAGAAATTATCAATAACATACAAACATACAATGGTTTCCTCTTCACAATGTCATGAAGGTAGGTAAAATAATATAAATGTCCTATATTCCCTATTAAATCATATTGTCACCCGAACATCTAGAATGTTCCAAGGGAAATACACGGCGTTTTGTGTTGCAACTATTCTATTTTCATTTCTTCCATTTTACTCTACCAAAATGCAAATAATCAAAAAATAAATAACAAATTTATAATTATCGGTTAGTAGGTAGGTTCTAAATAACTAGTAATTTTTATTTTACATTTCTCTCTCAGATTATGAATAACATAATATTTAACCGATTTTATTAGTATTTCTTGCTTATACACTATATCGCACATAAAATCTACCAAACCTGAAATTTAAGGAAAGATATAAACTGGCTACACTAGGTTACTTGTTAGAACGAGACACAGGGATAACTTATAGCTATCTCACCGGGACCGGTTTTTTTATTGCGCACGCGATAAGCTTTAAGTCTGAGTAGTAAAGATCATTGTTGATTGAATTAAAAGAAAATAAAGTTTGAAGTACTCTTTCCTGTTGTATATAATACTTACAAATTCCTTGGATATAAAAAACTAAGATGGGGTAACTTTTTATGTATGAAGATTTGTTCTGTCAAATGAACGTCATAGCCTAAATTGAGCTTTGAAATAATCTTTGACACAATATAAAGAAACATAATAGTATATATCTTATGAGTGTAAGGACAAGTAATATCTTATGAGTGTAAGGACAAGTATGACAACGTTAACAGTATTAATAAGCTAGTTATATTAGATGAAAAAAAAAATACCATTAAAATATAACCTATTTACCACAGTTTACATAGGATATAGTAATATGAGTACCTAGTAATATGGTTTCTAGTAATATACGTAAGCATTGTATGTAAATTGATGTGTGTCTGTATATTATGCCCTAGGCCCTAGCACTACGATATATAGCGCGTATGTACTGCTAAGGTGTATGTGTGTGTGTGGGAAAATGTGTGAGTGTATGTGTAGTGCGATGTGTGTGCAATTCAGGTATGTATGTACAATGTGAAACTTTGTGAGGATTTTACACCTAGCGCCATCTGTGTATTGTATTAGTCGTACTATAGAAAATTAATTAATTATGTAATATGTAGTTTCCTACAGATGGCGTTATATCTAAAATCCTGTCGTGACCCGTGTCGTGCCGTGATGCAACCTTGGAAATTTAATATCAACCCCTACTAAAGCAGTTACACTTCAAAAGATTTCAATCCTTAATTGGAAAATAATAAAGTGATATTTAATAAAAAGAACTAGACACATTTTCAACATTATTTTTCCACCGTTCTCTTCCATTAAAAAGTCGCATCTTGTATTACATGTTTTATCGTCGAGATGTGACCCCACGTCCCGGCACTAACGCCGCACGTCAGCGCCACTGGGATTTATTCTATTAGCACCACAATCTTAGATCGATATAGAAGATTGCATGGAAAAGGAAGTAAGTAATTCTATGTCAAAGTGGTATCGGTGCTATGGGATTAGTCATAGATTTGTATTATTAGGATTCTGAACCCAAGACTTGTCATAGGTTATAAATAGAAAGTAGACACTAGTCATCTTTTTCTTTGCTATTGAATTAGGAATGCTATCCTTTTCACGAATTTTTGCTGTGAGTGAAATGTAACAATAATGAAAAGTGTCAATGTGTGTTGCGGCACAAACATTTTGTCAGTTTTGTAAGGGTATAACGTAGGTATCCATAGTTATCACTGCTTAGACCTTTGTCTGTGACAGCGAGATCGCTGACAGTGATACCAACTGTGACGTTTTTATCAAATAGTTATTGTTCAGATAGGTCATTGAAACGAGCAGTTAGCTATTAAAAAATCCAAATAATACCAAAGCCGATCTTATGATATCTGCAAATACCTACGGGTGTGCTTTGCTACCAAACCCTAAACTATTTTATCTCACCATCAACATACCAACAGATTTTTTACCATCCTTAAATGTCCAAAAATACTTTTTTGTATAAGTATCCCAGTGAGTAAATGCACTAATGTCTTTAATGCTTAACGATGCCTTCAAAGATTTTCCTGATCAGCTGACACATGGTTTTCACATTACCCAATCCGGAAACGATATAATGGATTGAGTTGTCAAATTGTCATTTTTTATATTTATTGACAAGCAACAGCCAATGCGATTTGTATTCCAAGGTAAAAGAATTGAGGCTCAAATTTGATTGCACATAAAAATAAGTAGAAGATAATTATGAATCGATTTTTATGACTAACCTTCTTCACATACAATGTTGTACACACACAAAAGTTTTCGGTAACAATCGGTGCCTAGCGCTGGCTGATAGCCATCAAGTATTACAATATAATTTTTATCTTTTCCAGCAAACTGGCTGTTGTTTAATCTAGGTTTTCATTACAAAAACCAGACAAGGGCGAATCGAACTCGTTTTGTTGAAAGTAGGAATATTAAACTAGCTTTTGCCCGCGACTTCATCCGCGTGGAACAGTTACTTTGGGATACGCTAAAATTTACCCGCGACTTTATTTACGTAGAAGGAGAAGCGCTTACCCCTCACGACTGCCCGCCGCGCGCCGAACATTATTATTGCGCGCTTAATTATTTTATTACTGTGACTCATTTTGAAATAGAAATAGAAATCATTTATTTGCATAAATAAGGTACAATATGGTGTTACAGTTTGATTACATTAAGTTCCTTCTTATTTTGCCTTTGAAGTGGCGTGCAAATTTTTGTTTAAATACAATTAATTAATTACAACTATTGACTCTTTTAAATAAAGAAAAGAACTGTATATAACTTAAATCAGGCATAATATCAGTTATACATATAGTTAGCATAAAATTTTCCTATGATTATTATTATTATTCTTGTTATAAAAATATGATTATTAATGATATGTCAATATGTCAAATTAAAATTAATAAGATTTAAATTAATTCATTGAAATCAAATGATGTAAACGGCAAATTTCTTCTAAATTAAATGCTTGTAATGAATAACATATTTACATGGATAAGGATTAAATCATCTTTATGAAAACACCCTCACAAATAATGCTTAATTTCAGAAAATATTTGGTTAGCATTAAAAGGTTATTGTGAGCCAATCTTAAAAGTTAGACATAATATACAGTTGCGGACTTTTTTTAGAACTTTTAAAGGGGAATAATTCTGTCATACATAATTTTAGCGAAACTTAATCGTTTCCGCAGCGTACGCAGCGAAAGCTTTCAAAAGGAAAAAAAACGATTTTGAAACATTCTTGATTGGTACTTCGCTCGAATTGAGCTTAGCATGATGCTATATAGCCTAAAGCCTTCCTCTATAAATGGACGATAGTCTTTGATTGAAAAATTATTTTTGTGTTGGATACAACACAAAAATAATTTTTCAATCCGAACCAGTAGTTCCTGAGATTAGCGCGTTCAAACAAACAAACTCTTCAGCTTTATAATATTAGTATAGATAAATAGTTAGGAATCGAGTCCCGCAGTTTCTTGCCGATGATTGCTTCAAAATGAGTAAAGAATGTTATTATTTTTCACTTCTACTTGAACTAGCTTCAACTTGAAATTTCGACTACCTCTTAGATTACTGAACGCCCTAATTTTTTTATTCAATTTTAATTTTCAAAACGGACGGGCAAAACGTACAATTGACAGAATATATCTTCATATAATAAAAAGTTACACCATCTCATCATCATCATCAGTTTTCACCACACTTCAAATGTCAGCCATCTTGTTATTACCATATACCAATATATATCAAAATGGCTCCAAATGAGACACTTTTTGCCACAATATGCCTCGTATATATTACATCTATGCTGCGACCAGTAAACCAGCCAATCAGGTTCTTTGGCCACGCTCACCGGTCGAGCGAATAGCGATGCGGGCAGAGGGAATTGTTTAGTGTTCTATATAAATTCATACTAAGCAGTGACTCTACAACTTTATTTCGGTCTCGCGTCACGGTCTCAGGTGCGATCTCGCGTCGCTCACTAACTTCTTCTCTTCTCTTCATCCCGTCTTCTCCATCTTCTCCAGTAGACCATAATTCGAAGCCTATTCAATGAAAACAAACAATCATTGAAAACAAAAAGAAATCTTTCCTCTTTATTGTATTTAAAAAAATTTAATTAATTTTACAACACAGTCAGCATAGTCCACGGAATGATTGGTCAATACGTCTGGAACTAACCATGTGCGGGTTTCCTCACGATATTTTCCTTCACCAGAGCGTCCGTATAATATATTTGAGATCTGAAAACAACCAGGGAATCGAACCTGCATTCTCTCGAACGATCTACCCAGTAGGCCACGGAGCTTTTGTATAATAGTACTAGGAGTAGGAGGTTGGATATTTAGATATTACCCTAAGTTTACAAATAGCAGAGTTGTACAGTCAAATGTGACTTTATGCTATTTGTGAACTTAGGTTTGCGGCAAACAATACAATAGCTAATTCCCTTTTAGTGTTGTAGACCCTTGAAGTTCTTAATGCCGCCAACTGGGTCGAATGACTTAAAACTGCTTAGTCACAATAGCGCCCTGCACACAGACATTCCGATCTCTCATGAGATGCTTCTGATCAATATGCTAGATCGAGCTGTCCGTCTAAATACATGACGTATAGCGCACGGCTTAAACTGAGGAAAATATGCGTTCTGTTATACCCTTACATTGTAAGTAGATGGGCTGACTAGACCTTAAGTCAAGTCAGCATATTCCAACAGTATATTAGGTCTCCGTTGGCTGGACAGCCAGTCTTCGTTCAGTCCTTTTGCGGAGCACTTTATTTTACTATTTCCAGTTCTTTTTATTTCTAATTCATTTTTATAATAATTATTAAGTGTGTTAATAAAAAACCTTTTTTTAAAACGCGATCCGCGAGGCCCCGCATAACAGTTCGCGCGCGCTATACGACATATATTTTGACACATTTTATGTAAGGTGTTAATTTCTTTATTTCTTTATTTTTATTTATTTGCTCAAAGTACAAGTAGGTTCATATTAGTTTATCAGTTTACAATGGTACAAAAAAAACAATTATAATATAATGTTCTGCTGGTACTTAAAATAGGACATCCTGTGGTATACTTATAGCTGATTAATTGCTGGTACTTACCAGCAAACTATAATATTATTAAAATTGAGGAAAATTTACAATTTCTTCTGTTTTGACCGCGCGCTATACGTCATGTATTTTGAATATTATGTGAGATACAGGCAGACGTGGATAAATTTGACGTCGCACGACAGTATGATCCACAGTTCGAACCGCCAAAGAGTAAATAATATCACAAGTGGAACCGCACAGATTCCGCTGCGGTTAGGACCACAGTCTGACACGCGTACCAAACTATACGTGTACAGTGCGCTATTGTGTTTTACAGCACAATGGCAATTTGTATATGTCACCGTAAAATTGTAAAAACCGTTAGAATGTAATATTACTAGAGATATTATAATATGCTGACAGATTGTAAAATACAAATTTCTCCATACAATTGTACTCATTATTTTTCGTTATAATAATTATTATGAAAAAGCAAACAAATATGGCGGTGCGGGGCACATACCGTATCACCAATCGACACGGTAAATATGTATTACAATATAACGAAAAATAATGCGTACAATTGTATGGAGAAATTTGTATTTGACAATCTCTCAGCATATTATAATATCTCTAGTAATATTACAATCTAACGGTTTGTAGTGTATATTATAATTCTCAGTAATTGTAAAATGTAAAGTCAGCTCAATTTATGTACGTAGAAATAATATGTAACTCCAGCGAGAGTTAGTCGTCTGCCCATCGTCACCTTAACTGGTTGTCAAATAAAGTAATTCAGCGCATCATATATTTTTTACAATTTTACGGTCACATATACATGACTGGCTCTTACTTGTGGTTTATACGAAATATAATAAAATATTATACTGAAATATAATATCTAGCCCGCGGGAATCATACAAGCACACATCAAACAGCGACATTTTATTTATCATAGACCCAATATACGAGTATAAGGTTCTTCATCAATAATTTATAATTTATAAAAGTCCCTAATAATAAATAACTAGCTGTCCCGACACACGTTCTTCTGCTTTAACTACAAACTGAAATTTCTCACCGTTTAAACCTCTACTGAACTGATACGATTACTTAAAGGCCAAAATTAGCCAAATCAGTCTTCGGCCGTTCTGGAGTTTTAGCGAGACATTGGAATTGCAATTATTTTTATAAGATTAATGAACAATCATTTTTAAAATAAATACTTACCTATATAACGACCCATACCGGCTTTGCACGGGTGCAAAAATACATACAAACCTTCCGTTCGAATCATTCTATCTATTGCTGAAAGCTGCATTAAAATCCATTGAGTAGCTTAAAATACCTAAACGAACAGACAGTGGAGAAAGATTTAGACAGAGCCTTGCGGAAAAAATTATATTTAGAATCTTTAGTAGATAATAATCACAGAATACAGAAATCATCCAGAAGCCGTCAACACGCTTGAAAGTGAGGCCGTCACAATCACTCCAAATTGGAATGGTTATCCACACATAATATGTTGCCACAGAATAACGGAATATTTTACCCAACTTTTTTTCAATTAATTTTTATTTAATACCTAATTGTCGTAATATACCTACGCGATTTGTTTTGTAAGAGTAAAGAGCGGGCGGGGCGGTATTTCGCCATGGTTTTGGACACATTGCGCTGCATACAAATGTGATCAAACACTCATTCTGGATGTTTTGAATTCTGTGATAATAATATACCTGTATATTATGTTGTTCAAAGTCAAATAAGGATAGGTATATTGGGCATATGATCAACTGACTATTGGCTGAACAATAATTAAAAATTTCGACTTAAAAAACTAAATAAAATTATAGTAAGCCAAAGAGCTTACTAGACCTTAACAACGCCGTTATACCTAAAGATGTACGGTGTTGTTAAGGTCATTGAACTCGCACACCTGATTCAAGCAAAGTCATTGCTTCTCCTTTAAATCAGCTGTTTCTGAAAGGTTAATGACCTTAACACCTGAGAGTGTTTTGTTTTTACTACTAAGCATTATATATTTTTTTATTTTGTTCCTCCTAAATAAATAGTACTGCATTAATCCGTACATGATTTTGAACAATTTTATATTTCTAGTGTAATATATTTCAATTTGAATGTTAGCTAAGAATATTTCAATATGGAAATTCTCATTAAAATTTTTCAGCTCCATAAATTTCATAAGTATAATATAGGGTTGTCTATATTTAGAAAAGAAAATTTTTTAGGACAATCATCATCCTTACTAATATTATAAACGCGAAAGGTATATGTATGAACATTTGTTACTCTTTCACGCTATAACTACTGAACGGATTTTGATGAAAATTCGTGTGGTATGGTAACATCTAGTTTTACAAGTATTTTAACAGAGCAAGATTTAAGTTAATTTATATTGCAATATTTACGAACATATCAACATTCAAAATATATTGTACCTGACTTGTACTTCATAGACCAAACATACAAAAAAAACTTTCCCCGTTATGATATTAGTAATAGAAGTACGAACTAGTATAGTTAAGCACATTTTCTAAAAACTTTGAAGTGCCAACCCTATTGTACAGTTAAGGCACACGTTACGTAGCTTTTGATAGTTCCTTCGCGTTAAATAAAACATTCATTCACTTAAATCGTTCTCAGAGCGAACTCAGAACACTCTAGGTTGGTGCAATAACCCTTACGTTGCTTTACTTCACTTTTAGTGTAAGTATTTTATAATTATATTTTGTAATGTAAGTTTATTTCGTTATATAAATGGAACACGTTACTATTGTAACGTGTTCCATTTATAAGGCTACTTGACCCTTTTTTACATTTATCCCAGACGATTAATAATTGTTACGTTACTCAAAAAAAAAATAGAATATTATTTTAATACCATAAAAAACCACAAAAATTTAATTTAAAATTACGCGTTTTAAAAACGCTCAAAAACGCCTCTCGCCATTTTGTCGATAGATAATCTGTGTTTTAACATCATACTAATAGTAAACAAACACTTGACAGCTAAGTTTACTATGCACGGTTGACAAGTGACGTTTATTTGTTTACTATTACTATGACGTCACATCATGGCCGATCGCACAATGCACAGATAATAGTGTTTTCGTCAGTTCAAATAAAAAATAAAAAAATATTTTTAATAACCCCAGTGTCCGAAAAACTAACTATGAGATGGTATGGTAAGATTGGCCTGCGGCCCAATTTCAGTCTTCACTTTTTAACCCCCGACGCAAAAAGAGGGGTGTTATAAGTTTGACGTGTCTGTCTGTCTGTCTGTCTGTCTGTCTGTGGGTGTGTCTGTCTGTCTGTCTGTGGCATCATAGCTCCCGAACGGATGAAGCGATTTGAATTTAGTTTCTTTTGTATTAAAGGTGACTTACATGCGAGTGTTCTTAGACATGTTTATGAAAATCGGTTGAGCCGTTTAAAAATTGTGGGGGGTGAAAGCGGGCAAGAAAAACCGAATGTGCAAATATACTCGAGTAAGGTCTCAAATGAAAGCGCACTGAAAGAGAATGACTTAATCGAGAGTGTTCGTAGCTTCGTTTGATGAGAAAATTGGTGGTGGGAAGATCAGCCGTTTGAAGATGATCAGCTCTTTTCTAGTCGATGAGGGGATCTGACTAACTTTCCAATGTCCGATCGATTCAAAATTTGGTACTGTGTTACTTCAAAGATATTCAAAGAACATGGTAAGGTAACCATGACCTGATCAGCCGTTTGAAGATGATCAGCTCTTTTCTAGTTGATGAGGGGATCTGACTAACTTTTTTATGTCCTATCGATTCGAAATTTGGTACCGTGTTACTTCAACGGTATTTAAAGAACATGGTAAGGTAACCATGACCTGATTAGCCGTTTGAAGATCATCTTTACTTTATTAGTTGATGAGGGGATCTGACTATCGTCCACATGTCCTATCGATTCGAAATTTGGTACCATGTTACTTCAATGATGTTGAAAGTATGTATAAGGTAAGGTAACCATTATTTATACCTACTTTAAAAAGTATAAAATAAAAGTAAAATTAAAAATTTTAAAAACCCCCCGACACAAAAAATAAACTATAAAAAATAATAAATAATATTTTAAACCTATTATAATTATATTATCACATATAATATTATGTTATTTGAAATAATTTTATTTTCCAATCGTCGCGTCGTCTCGTCGGGGGACCGCTATGTGAAAAAAACAGGTGTAGTCGCAGAGTGAACAAAAGAATTTACTCCGAAAAAAATTCGCTCATACCTAAATGTAATTCGTAATAATTAATTAGCTGTTGTTGTAAAAATACTTTATAAATTTTAGCGGTCCCCCGACGAGGCGACGATTGGAAAATAAAAATAGTTCAACTTACATAATATTATATGTGATAATATAATTATAATAGGTTTAAAATATTATTTATTATTTTTTATAGTTTATTTTTTGTGTCGGGGGGTTTTTTTACGCGCAATACCATATCCAGCTCTTTTAAATATCATACATCTATGGTTCCAATGCAGTAATCGAACCCACGACCTTCGCAGTCGAGAGCCAAGCTCTAAACCAGGAAGGAGTCAAATAAGAGTAAATATTATGACACCTTCTACAAACATTTCCATAGCTTAGGATCTATAGACATAACAAGGGAATAAGATTTCACAATTGCACAGTATTCACCTGTAAACGAGTCCCAGGTTACAGGCCTTTGTCAACGACTGTGACAGTTTGTGTATAATTAGAACTCTTTGTACAGGACACGATGTAGAGTTGGACCCCGATAGATATGGCAATTATTACCATTGTACTATGGTCGAGTTAATTTTTTTTTTTAATAAAACTAGGGGGATTACCGTCGCCCATGGACACCCGCAACATCGTAATGGTCCAGAAATACATGGCATGGAAAAATAATAATATTGTTGTATCGATCATTGGGTTGGGTTAGGTGAACTTAACGAGAGTAAAGAGAGAGAGATTGCTCTTGTGTATTGATCACATACTTGACCAAAATAAAATAACTACTGCGTAGCCAGACTGGTTTCAACGATACCAGAAACCACTACTGAAATAAGCGTGACAGCTTTATTTTAAAAAGTGTTATTTATGCGGACAGCTAATACCGATTGTCATAGAGAAAATATGTCCCTATTGACCCAGAAATAAAAAATAAATAAGTCATCTTGCTAAGCTATATAACCTAGTATTAAATTTTTTAGGGTTTCGTCGTACTCAAGTAAACCTTGTAGGGAAAACTACAGCGTCTTTTTAAGCCCCCCCACGCAAAAAGAGGAGTGTTATAGGTTTGACGTGTCTATCTGTCAGTTTGGCTGTCCGTGGCATCTTGTTATTTTTTGTTCTTAGCTATAATTCATCATCATCAGCATCAGCAACATCACTATTTGAGAGTTTGGGAGTTGCTTAAATTTTTACAACGGTTATTCTAGGTAGGTATCACGTAGGAACAATTCTGTGATTGCTATTTAATAACCTATATGGAAATAAAATTATTTTGATTTAGATTTTTATTTAATTCGTCTACTATCTAAATTTCCTAAGTCTATGGCAGTGGCTAAGCGCGGTCGGATTAATTGCTGTGAACGATGTATTTATATTTGTCTTCCGCTGACAACCTTTGTACTACGTGAGTGAATTTCTAATTTACAAAGGATTGTGGGTACGTTTTTAAAAGTTACATTTTTTATCTCAATGTATTGTAACTTGTAATCCTGAAGATTTTATCTTTGATGCTACAGCTCATGATTTAATTACTCGCAGTGATGATGCATGAACAATGCGAATCTTAAAAAAAGTAGATAATCTGGAATAATGGAAATTTCTACAGTTTTAGATTATTGTAATTACAATTAGTATAATCGATACGGCCGATTTTGCCACAAAAATCTCTTATTTCCACTCTCTCAAGATAATCAAAATTCATAGCGTACTTTTATTCGTTGAGAACTATAAAAATTGACTAGTATAACGCGTTTCAAATGAGAATAGCTACGTCAATGACCTTTTTCTGTCAAATATCACTTAAACAGTGCAATTTTCTGAAAAACTTATGTACATAATATTATATAAATAGTCTTGCATCTAATTGAAATAAAAACGTTAAATAGTAATCAATTTTCTAAACATAAATGTAACTATCATAACAGTCTAAATTCGAAACAATATGGCGCCGACTCGATCCTATTCTCATTTGAATCTCACTATAACAACGTTATATTTAACTACAAATAAAAGAAACAATCAAGAAACTGAATCTTTGGGTCTCAGTCTCAAGTCAAAGTTGCATAGATTGGAAGTCTACCGTACACAAATCCAAAGAGCTACGGAAATTGTTATTCCTTTTCACAAAACTCTAGGACCCTTAGACTGTGATCTAATATCATGGATATCGATGTTGACATTCTCCGTCAAAGGCTGCTAAAAATAAAACCTACCCGCATACACTTATTGTTTTGTTACACGACCGTTTGAACGCTACGATCTGGCCCGCGGCTCCACCCGCGTAAATATAATATTATTAGTTGATAAGTCAAATATTTTTTAAAAGTAAGGCAACACCTCCCCACGCTGGGTATATAAACCCGTCGGTTTATAGTTACGGGCCTATTTCGCTCGTGGACTGGAGACCGAAGGGGTGTAACCCTGCTTGGTGAGATCTTTCCTTGTTAACTTTAGTACCTAATGATATTTGATTTGTGTTCTGTGATTTTTATGATTGTTTTACTAAATCAGCTCTTTGTAGTTTTGTATTAAGTTTTCTAATTATTTTGTAAATCATAATTTTAAATTGTAAATAGTTAAGACGTTATTTTTGTACTTGTTTAAATTGTTTTTAGTTTTAAATAAAAGCCGCTTATCGGCTGCTTTTGTATTTTTTTTATTTAAATCCTCTTCTGGTTCCTAAAATCAGAATTGGGATATGAACCTTCATTCTGTACTAGTTATCGCCCTCCACTAAGTAACTAAAGAGCTGGTTTAGTGCAATCGTATATTGTAACGATGCCACGTGATTATTGCGCTAAGAATAGTGGAACTCCGAGACGATCACGGTCGCGGTCTCGGTCCCATACGGTGGGTAGTGATAGTGTACGATCGTATCGCTCAAAATATCAACGTTCTCGCAAAAGGCGTCGCAGCTCGAGACAATCGAAATCACGATCACGATCTCGTTCGGGACCTCTAGTGCGTTTTGCCGCCGCAATCGTTCTAGTTCGCCACGTGTATTGGAATCTTGTAAAGATAACGGTTTACACGAAACCTTAAGTGCTATTTTAACTCGGTTAAATAATTTAGAGGATAAAAACTTTTCTTCTACTACCCCCGTTTCGAATGAATGTAACGTTAATCCCAAAAAGTCTGTTTCCGAAATGAATTTAACAAATAATTTAGTCGATGCTCTCAGTAAGGTTATTTCTGCGAGACCACAAAGTTATTACGTATCTAAATTTGACCCGGCCTTACATGACGTCGAAGCCTGGTTCGAGGAGGTAGATCGTGCGATGTTATTTAATCGATGGGACGACTTTCTCGTGTGGCGGATTGTCCAAAAGGTGACTCTAAAACGTAGTTAAACGAATGGTCAACGAACGACAGGTCGTGGTCGAATTTCAAAAACGATTTCATATCCTTGTATCCCAAGCGGTTAGATTTTGCGTCTATACTTTTTGATACTATGCAGAATACGTCAGATAAATATCTTACCTACGCGGAATATGCACGACGTACGGTCTTCTTGCGGCTACGAATAGTGAAAGGTCTTAGCGAGGAGCTTATAGTACAAATTATAATAAGGGGCATTACCGAACCTCAAGTGCGAGTCGCGGCTGCAAACGCGAACCTTGCAACAACGGATATAGATTCCTTTTTGTCAATCCATAGTAAACCGCTGCCAAATAAGTTTTCAAAAAATTAAAGTTTAAATAACTAAAACAGAAACAATAATAAGCGGCCCGCGTTTGAACCGGTTAGTCATACATGTTTTAAATATGTAACAAGCGTGGTCACAAAGCTTTAGATTGCCCCGAAAATAAGAAGTTACCTAACGATAAAAATATATCTTGCGCGTTCTGCAATAAGTTAGGACACTCCGAGGATAAATGTTTCGCTAAAGCTCATACTAATTCGCGCGCACTCGAGCAGAACGTTACGTCTGCGGTAATGCAAGGTACCTATAGCTATAGACGTTCTTATAGATAGTGGCGCGTTGGACGTATTTTAAATTTTATCAGACTACCCTTTATTTTTTGTCATATTATGCTGAATTATTTACACGGTATCAAAGAAGTTAGTGAGCGGGAAATAATTATAGCGTCGTATGTACGTTAACTACCGATTTTTATGATATGTGTTGAGGTAGATTTTTTACTTCTCCCGGCTTCTTGTATGAATGCGCCGTATTAAAACAAAGATAGAATTATTTCAGTGCGTACGTCAGTACCTTACACATTCGCATAAAACAATTTCGTCAGTAACGACGAATGCGCATAGTGATATTAATACGCCTTTAACTGAGTCAGTTACATCATGTAAAGGCTGTCATAAATGAGTTTAAGGAATACTTTATTTTCGAAACCGCAACTACTACCGTTAAAACTGGCACTATGCGTATTCGACTAACTGATGAAACGCCTATTGTTTATCATTCTTACAAATTATCTTATCATGAAAACTAGAAGTGCGCGAGATAATAAATGACTTATTGGAAAAGCGTATAATTAGGGAGTCGGAATCGACATACTCCAGTCCAATCATTCAAGTTAAAAAGAAGGATCTGAGTGATCGCATGTGTGTAAATTTCCGGGCCTTAAATGAGTGACTATCAAAGAAAGGTACCCACTACCTTTGATAGATGAATGTATTGATCGCCTCGGAAGTTGTAACTACTTCAGTAGTTTGGACATGGTCTTAGGGTTCCATCAGATCTCTTTACATGAAACGTCTATTCACATGACGAGATTCGTCACGCCAGAGGGTCATTATAAGTACCTCAAGATGCCCTACGGCCTGACGAATTCCCCTATGGCAGTATTTTTCAACCTTTTTCATGATGCGACCCCCCTTGTGTGAAAAAAATATTTCGCGACCCACAGGTTGAAAATCACTGCCCTATAGTGTACTGATGTTTATGTTTGTTTTAAGCGACTCCGTCCAAGATGGTACATATGATTGTTGAGTGAATTCACATTAACGAGTGCTTGCAAGTGTTCAGTTTCTGAGGAAATTGAATACTTGGGAAGAGTTGTAGGTCGGGGTCAGGTAAAGCCGAGCCCTCGTAAAATAGATGCTCAACGCTATGTAAGCCAAAATGATATCTAACACTATAAGTACACTGCTATAGGCGAGGAAACTAGATTGCTATGTTTTATCCCAAAAGGACACCGTTTGAGCCTTTTGAGATTTTTTCATGATGAACACGGTCATATTATTTCCGAGAAAACAATTGATTTAATTTTAAAGCACTTCTGGTTTCCTCATCTACGACAGTTTGTTAGGAAATATTATTATAGTTTAGTATGCAAAAAAAAAAACGTGCTAACGTGCTAAGAACTTCTTTACAAATCATCTAGTCTTGTAATAAACCAGATTTACCATTTCACACTATACATGTTGATGTGCTAGGCCCTCTGCCTAAATCAAATGGTTTTAAATTTGTACTCGTTAAAGTCGATGCCTTTTCAAAAGTTTTGTTTGAGATGTTAATGAACTTAAACGTTGTTTTCTTAGTGCGGTCTCTCTTATCGGTGCACCACAATTACTTTTGTGTGATCGAGGGAGAATGTTCGAGTCAGCCGAGTTCGCCAACCTGGCAATGGAGTTGTTTATCAGCAGAGGTGCTACACAACCCGGAGATGCACCATGCCAACGGCCAGGTTGAACGTTATGTCCGCACGGTGTTGAACATGAAACGCATCGAAACTAACGGCAATAAAGCAGTGGTCGAGTTCTCTCTGGGAGCTGCAACTGTTGCTAAATATGACTAAACGAAAAACAACGCAAAAATCTGCTCTTGAATCTGTTGACAGGTATCAATGCTGCTACTCCTCTCATACGCTCGCTCGTGCGCGATGTGGCTGTCGAAGGACAGGCGCCAAATCGCGAGGCATGGCGCGAGCTATGTCGCAACAGAGCTACCGAACTGTTGCGGAGAAACCAGAGGCGCCAGGACGAGTACGCCAACCAACAACGGCGTAACCCTTCCACGTTCCAGTTTGATGACTTGGTTTTTGTCGTCAAAGTTGCGCAGTCTACTGGCAAATTGGACCGGCCGTTGTGCTACCGAGTGGACGATACGAGTTGCTGTTGACTGGAGCTTATGGGAAGTCTACACAAGCCGCGGCGCAGCATATGATATTGTGGAAAGGGAAATGGTGTCCTGAAAGATGCGCAGCCTTTTTCGATGGTTTGTATGATGATGATGGCACGGGCAAGAGGCCCCCGCTACTGTTTGTCGTTTGTGCCGCTACGTTGATGATGATGAGAGGCACGGGTAAGAGGCCCCTGCTTCACGATGTAACGCAGACATGCGCAGTTGAGGCGTACTGTTTGTTGTTTGTGCCGCTACGTTTATGATGATGACGTTGATCATTTTTTTTATTTTTATTTTGAGTATGTTGATACTTGATATGAATTGTACGAAAGAATGATACATGAAATTATTTGAATGTTTTGGTTTATATAGCTGGTTTACAAGTGTGATAAATGTTTCGAGGGCCTTGAAAGAGTGAAGGATGAAAAGGTTTAGGAGTATTGTTATGGCCTGAGAACGTTTAATTAATCGCGTGTGTATAATGTTTCAGATGATGGCTCAGATGATGCTGCAGCAGATGCAGTGCAGGCAATGAGAGGCAGGATGCAGAAACCTCGAGAGGAACTCGTCACTTGCATGCACGAGACGACACCGCTGCTGGAACTTCGGGATACTCCACAACTGGCACCGGGACGTTGCACCGTCGAGATAGGCCGTATTAGTTGATAAGTCAAATATTTTTTAAAAGTAAGGCAACACCTCCCCACGCTGGGTATATAAACCCGTCGGTTTATAGTTACGGGCCTGGATCGTCCTGTCTCCCGTTGCGCGCGCGTCTGCAGTTGCTCCGTAGCCCTACGTCGTAGCTCTGCTCCGTAGCCTCTACGTCGTAGCTCTGCTTACGTGCCGCTACGTGTCGACCCCGTTCTAGTGCAGTGCCTACAAACTCCTGATAGCGATCGTCAATTCACATCCTACTTCGTAAGAATAGGGTGTGGATTGTCGCCTTGCTGGGGAGTTGCCCTGCCCTTGGCCTCCCGCTGGGATTTTATCCCAGTGTAGGGTCACGGGGAGACAGCCCCCCTAAGTGTGTGTGCCGTCCGTGTACGTACACTTAGTGTTTGTGTAAGACCGCGATTACGTGAGTACTTTTCTTTGTTTGTATACGTGCAATCGTTACCGTTCTGTGTGACTATTGTGTTTATGTTGTTTGCTGTGTCATTCAACAATGACTGTCTGTGACCCGCGGCTACCCAGCCGCGCCCACTGCACCCGATCTCGTGCTGACTCGGAAACGTCGCATAGCCCGGCCTCTTCGAGGTCCAGCTCGTGCTCGACCCGAGTTCGCGCGCACCACTGCCTGACTACCGAGCCTAGCCTGTGCGGAGAGGATACCGCCCGCCCCGAGCCGTCTTCGGCATTCTCGCGGGGGTGTACTGGCACCCCCCCGCCCCAATGCCCTCCGACGGTGGCCCGGGGCGAGTCCGGGCTCCCTCCCCGCACGGCCGAACAGCGCCCGGCCACACCGCAGCGCTCATCGCGCCGTACTGCGCGGGCAAGCGACTCTCGCTGCCCCGACGCACCCTCTGGGCAACTATGTGCCTACCAAGCGGGTACATCCCGTGACTCTGCGGGCTCAGCCCGCCACTCGCAGGCTTCTCAGCCGCGCCACTACACCACCGCGGTCTCACCGCGATCTCCTGACGTCTCGCCGGCCCCCTCGCCGCGAGATACTCGCCGTGCCGCACCAACTGCGGTAACTAGACACCGCCCTCTCACGTTCCCGCCTCCACTCATCGACTTCATAGTCGCTGACTACCCTGCACCACCACAGGCCTATTACAGCGGCCGCCAGCCGACATACGCCGAGGTGAGTGCTACAACTACCGACGTAGTAAATACTACACCCTTCGTCCCGGCGCCGATGACAACAGCTACGTCGCCGCCCTCTACCTCTCGTTTTCCGCCCCTGGTCGTCGAGAAAATCGATGACTGGGTGCGCCACTTCCGCAAACTCCGGGACATTCTGGGGCACCCTCCGAACGCCAAAAGTAACGGTCGTGTGATTCGCATCGTGCCCCAAAGCGAACTAGAACACAGGACCGTTAAACGCTACCTTACGAACCTGGAGAAGTACGGTCTCGCCTCCTGGTTCTCGTACTCGCTGCCGCAGGACCGAGCCATCAAGGTAGGAATTAGAGGCCTACCTGCCGCTACTAACACCGACGACATCCGGGCCGGACTCGCCGAACTAGGATACGTGGCGGAATACGTTTCCTTAGTCCCGGTGAAGTCCGAACCATCCGGGTGTATTTTCTTCGCCCGCATTACCAGAGCCTCAGACGTCGTACCCGGCATATATAAGGTCACCGAACTTTTAAATATGCCGGGAGTCACCATCGAAGCCTGGCGGGGCAGTAGCAGCCCAGCCCAGTGCCGTCGATGCCACCAATTTAGGCACTCTAGCCACAACTGTCACCGTAGGGTGGCCTGCGTTCGTTGTGCTGGAGAGCACAACGTGCGGGTCTGCCCCCGCCCCTCTGACGAGCCGCCCACCTGCGTAAATTGCAGCGGGGCGCACCCTGCTAACAGCCGGCAATGCCCGGCCTACCGTAAAGCAGCCCGGAGGCTGCGAGCAGAGCATGCCCGCACTTCCTCACCCTGCACAAACAGGGACCCGCCCATACCGGAGCAAGAGGTCCCGCCCCCTCCGCCAACTTCAACATCACTGATGGCGGAGGCTAACGACAGCACCCCCAGGTATGTCGCCCCCTCAGTTATCGACTTCCCCTCGCCCTCCCCGAGGAAGAAGAAGAAGCCCAACTCCAGGAGGAAAGCCGCCGCATCCCCTGCGGCCGCTACCCCTGCCACTGTCCCGCATAACGCAGCTTCGGAGTGCCAGCTTGAGCCGCCCATGCTCGCTACACCCCAGACGGACCCCCTTCAAGGGGCCCCCTCGTTTCAGCGCCCCGCGCGCCCCTCCTGTGTCTCCAGCGCCTCCTCCTCGGTTGTAACGGCCGTGGAAACGACAACCGTTTTGGAGCCGGCCTATCAAACGGACGACTCTTACACCGCACCACCCGCTGCGCCACAGCTGTCCCAGGTATGTGGTAACAGCGAGGCCCCCCAATCCACAGCGGAGCTTCTACGGTCCCTTTTCTCCCTGGCTATGGATGCTTTTTATAAAATCCAAGCCGGGGAGGCGGTCCTACCTACCATTACGCAGGCCCTCATAGTAGGCGCCCCCGCTCTTACCGCACTGATTAAAATCTGGGTCCCTAGGCCCTAAATTCGGACCCGCGGCTAGATATCTCCGGCATCCAGACGCTCCTATTAGAGGAGCTGACTGTGACTGCCGGAGATCTACGACGCGCATCCGGGATACTTTATAGACGTGTGCCGCGCGCACCGTCCTCTCCTCCCCGCGCCCCCGGGCGCGGTTTTAATTCACAACACTTTTCTGTTCGCAGTTTACTAATTTAATCTCGTCTGAGCGGAAACGATGTGCCCGGTCGTGCCCGACCCGTTGCCGTCGCATGCCCGCCAGACGAGACAGCTATATAGTGCACCTACACGCCATCTGGGGACATAGCAGCGCAATTGATGCCGGCGCGTTTGTGCACTACGCGCCCAAATACGCACCACTGGTTTGCTGCCCCCCCTCCCCCTCCTTTCCCCGCGCTCACAAAATGCAGCGCTCCCCCCCCGGTACGTATGCCGGGGCAAGGGAATCCTTCCCTTTTAACCTTTTTCCCAGGTCGGTTTGTGTCCGCGGTCGACAAAAGCGGCGTGCGGGGAGTGGACCCATACACGCTTCCTGGTCCCCGGACCAGGACCCCAATCGTCGCCGGAGTCTTCCGCTGGTCTTGGCCGACCTCGGCCGTTCGCTTCTACATACCCCTAATTTCTTCGGGTTTCCCCCGCGTTCTGTCGCGGGGGTCTTCCCCTTAAAACAGGTTTTTGCGCCCAGTATTCGTACTGGGCGTTTCAATATCGGAACTCCTCACGTAGAGGGGCAAAGCCCCTGGTCGTGATTCCCCGCCCAAGGCCCCCTTTCAAAGGGCCCGGCGCGTGACGACGTTACGGGCCTATTTCGCTCGTGGACTGGAGACCGAAGGGGTGTAACCCTGCTTGGTGAGATCTTTCCTTGTTAACTTTAGTACCTAATGATATTTGATTTGTGTTCTGTGATTTTTATGATTGTTTTACTAAATCAGCTCTTTGTAGTTTTGTATTAAGTTTTCTAATTATTTTGTAAATCATAATTTTAAATTGTAAATAGTTAAGACGTTATTTTTGTACTTGTTTAAATTGTTTTTAGTTTTAAATAAAAGCCGCTTATCGGCTGCTTTTGTATTTTTTTTATTTAAATCCTCTTCTGGTTCCTAAAAATATAATATATTCTTAGGTAAATATATTCCTTAGGGAAGCTGTTTTTTTTTTAAATTAAATAATGTGTTTGTTATGTTTGTATAGCCTATGTTCTAATCCAGAGTGCAAACAACTACCACACTCAATTTTAAACGAAACGGAACGGAAATTTATTTTAAAATATTTAGGTTGATACCTTCATTCACTTTCTTACATTCTTCACCTATAAAGATTTTCATTATAAAATTTTGTGTACATTCATATTATAAAACAAAACTTTATCGGATTTGAACCTGTGACTGAATTCAGTAACTTTACTGCTAGCTCTTGCTTTGTCGCCCGTTATATACCAGAAAGTCAATTACTTTCTCTTGTGATCATGGTTTACCCCGCTTTGAATATTATTTATAATTAGTTCTATTCAGTTGTATATAATTTAGTTATGTATATAATATGTAGTATGCAGGGAAAACACCGCAATGAGATACCGGATTATGGTTACATGTCACGGCAGACTCAGGGTTGCTAAAATCTTTAAATATTTATTATTTTCTACCTGCGTTTTTATTCCAATATAATAATTAATAATACCAATCGTTGCCTGGACCTTCGTACGTGCAAAAAAGGAATCCCAAAGAGTTTTTTTTTTTGTAATTTCTGCCCATGAACACCAAAACATTCATTCACTGTGCGCTTTTCTGGGAGTTTCCTGCCACGCACTAAGAATGCCCCCTATTTTATAAAAAAAAAATTGAGGAGTTACAAGTGCTTTACTGTATGCTACTCTCATGTTTTAGTAGCCTATTATACAATAAATATTATAAAATAAATAAGTACAGATTTATATTTATATTATAGATTTATATTATTCTTATTTGGATATAAAATATTATTGGAACATAATTTAACTTGTAATTGACCTCACGTTAATACTTGTATTCAAAATATATAAGGTTTCAATTAAAATAAATAATTGCAGCATCGAGTTTAAATTACTTTATCATTAGTAACAGATATTAAAATAAAATAAAATGAAACATATAAAAGTCGTGTTCAAGCGAGCGTTTGTACCCCAATGTTAAATTATAGTCTGAGTTACACAGAATGCTCTTAGCCAAGTCTCTATCGCTTATTATGACGATGAAGTTCAAAAATGTATGGAATTTGATATAGCACATAGGTATCATAAAGTGACATAGCAGTGCTTTCGTCACTTAGAGCTGCTTATGTCAAATCCCATGCATTTTTGTTTTCGAACTGCGTCGTCGTAATTAGTGATGGCAACTGGGCTAACGCCTCGGAAGGCTTAGCCAATATGCAATCGTTAATTACAATCATGATTTTTGAAATTGAAAATATATCGACCTATGCGTAGAACAAAGTCCGATTTGAAAAATTGCTACTTTTCAGTAGAGGCGAAACAAGTTTTGCGAATTGAAAAACTTGAATAACTTATAAACGGTGAGACTTTTATTTTTGAAATTTTAGTATGTTATTATGACATCCTAGTCTAGTTAACTGCTTTATACTGTTTATTATTAATTATTATATTTACTGAGATAACGAGTTCTATATCAACCTAGGACGTTTTACAGCGGAGAAACGAGAGTTCGTAGTGATCATAGTACGTTGTTTTACGGAGACATTTGAATGAAACGCAGTTCTATATTCATATGGTTCGTTTTTTGTTGGAGTTATCTGACATTTTTAAGTCCTATGTGAATAATTATGTCTATTATTTTGATATAGCATTAGCCACATTACGCATAAATGAACAATAATACATAATTATTTTTTAAAATAGTTTATTTACATTAAAAAATCTCAAAATAGGTGGTGTTTTAAACTATAATTAAATCATAGTCGGTACTAGGTACTAACTTAAAATTAAAGACTAGTTACCATAGTCTAAAACCTATAACAGAATTAAAATCTCTAAGATATGCCCATAAAAATAAATATTGTTTGAAACTTAAAATGAGACAAAAATATAAAAATTTGTATAATTCTACATTAACAAGCCCAAAACAAAATTTAAACTTAAAAAACAGTAAAAAACTTTTTTAAAACGTAGTTATAAATTGAACTTCTTTGTTACTGTATCTACTACTACTATCTAGCTATGTTGTATAATATAGTTGGATAGGTACAAGTTCAGTTTAACCTACATGGGGGAGGTATCTGCACGTTTATCCAAAATAATGAAAAATAACTATAATATTGTTATGACCATAATCCCGTAACAATAAGTATGTCGTATGCAGGAGAAATAATACTTAAAAAATGAATTTTGTCATAATAAGGTCCGGATTGATTTAGAGTATCAATATGGTGTCTATATAATCGATTATCCTGAATGTGATAGTGTATACGTGGGTCAAACAGTTTGACCCACGTATACAATATATGTAACACCATATAGGAATGTTCATCAGGTACACTATAACTTCTCGGCCGCCTTAAGCATTTTATGTCACATCTCGCCAAGCGCCCGCCTTCAAATCTGACGTCGAACGTAAGTTGCCGGTCAGTGCTAAAATGCCGATTTCGACGAAAAGTTGTATGAATGCACTAGTTTATATTAGTATATTCGGAATCTACATAAAATTTTCTTTAATAAGTATATAATATAAACTGAAAAATTAAGAAGTGTAATTATTTCGAACGGCCTAATCGTACAAGTATGTAAAATCCCACCTCTTGTTGACGAAAAAAGCATTTAAAAAATAATTTAAGACGCTAGAAACATTATAAAGAGACTAATGATATTAATAACGATGATATATCATATCTAAAAGGTGTCTAGCAAAATGTGATTTATCACGATAACCATTTCTATAAGACGCGATGTATTCTTTGTACCGAGTCTCAAAGTTACGTCCAGTTTGAGTCAAACTTTGTACCGTGTTTTAGAGTTACATATAATCACCTTTCACTAAATACCTTTTAGATAGTGGTAATTATAGTGTACTCGATGGCCTTTCCTATAACGTATATATGAGACAAAAGCTTTTTACCAAGCGTGCTGGAATAATTAAAAATAATTAAGAATAGAGCAATAACAGACTTGCATTACGCATGGTTAAACGTATACTCACACGTTTGCTTGCAGGTTGTGGGTATATCTATACTTTCGGGATATTGCTAGATATAATATTAATTAAATTGTATACTACTATCTACATGATTGAACCTGAAAACGTTGTCATAGGTGGAATGACTATCAGTAGGATACTGCATAGGAGTTAGCACCAACAGTTCTTGACCAACTGGAGTACACCTATGGTCAGAAGTTACAAGTTGTATTATAGGTGATTTTTCGAAACTAGAAGGCGCTTTTAAAGAAAGTTTTGATGGTTGGCCATAAATTGTCTCTCATTAGTAGGTGGATTAGGTGCGGCATTAATTTCATTCCAAACATCACCCAGTTGCTGACTTATTTCTTCTGCACCTTGTTGTCAACAACTGAAATGTTAAAAATTGTATTACTTCACTGCACGATAATATATTAAAAATAATATATAATATTATGACATATATGTAACTTGAAAACATAACATTATAATACAAATTAATATAATATATAACTTGAAAACATAACATTTTAATACAAATTAATAACATTTGTACAAAGCTATTTTAAAAGTTTGAATATACAAGTTTTAATGAACATCACAGTACACAAATAAAACTGTCGATTATAATGTTATATGATTTGCCGAAGACCCTACAAATGTGTATATATTGTAAGGTAACGCAGCTTTAAACTATTTTTATTCATTTAATATAAAATATATTTCTATTTAACGATATTTTTATAAGAACAACGTCCTAACTGATGTCATTATTCAGGTAATAACGTCCCATCTGCATATCGAACTGACAAAACGTATTATAACTATTCTGTGATTCCGTAAAAAAACGTCCCATAGTTACATGAAACCCTCAGAAGTTCTAAAGAATTAGTCTTAAATCTTTCTAATATTACTTATAATGTCAACGTTTATGGTACTTCAACTTTTATTGATAACACGACAAATATTTACTTAATAAATAAACATGAAACTAATCATACTTTTCGTACTAAAACGTATTTTTCTAACACTCCGTCAAAAAATGTCTTATATGAAGATAGATTTCCCGTTTCTATTTACTAGCTTAAAAAGCGGAATATTAAAAAAAATCATTTCAAAGCATAATAATATTTAATTTGAAGAATAATATAAGTAAAAATATCAACTTACCTGGATCTAAACCGTTCTTCATAAAAATATCTTGCTTATTTGAAAAAGAAGGACTACCTTCAAGCTCTTTTCTCTCTTTATAAAGTATATCCAGCAATATCCGTAAGCGTGACATCTCAAAAATTCTTTTAGTACGCAATAATTAATAAAATTATAATTTTCGTCAAACCGAAAAAAAAAACACACACATGACGCAAAAAACCCTTCTTTCCGCTCGACAACGTCTGAAGTGAAGATCGCGCGAGGCGCTCGCGCTGCGCGCGCTTCAATTTCTCCGTCCTATGAACACAAGGTGCATTTCAACATGGAGCTAAGATCAAATAAGACGTTGTACGATTCTGTATTTCCGAAATTAAGCCAGATACAAAAATTCTGAAAATGTCAGACTGTAGAGCTTTGATTCCTTATTTCATTTATCCAAAAAACGCACTTTTGCTCTATGATCACATCGGACTTTGTTCTACGCATAGGTCGATATGGGATTCGAACGTTCGTTCAGTGACTAGAGCTCAGGTTCTATTCCAGAAGGCCACCGTGTACCAATTCAAAATTATTATGATACTTGCTGGTACATAATTATACTGAACAGAAGTGCAACATCTATTTTAGGTTAGAACTGGCGTGTCAAAAAAATTCTACGAGCAATGTATGACTTAATAAAATGCGATTTTTAAAAGCTAAATACATAGATAAACCATTCGAGCCATTTATATTTTAGCCTCAGAATTTTATAGCCAATACACTGTAGTACGTTTAGGCTCCTACCGCAATATGGAATAAAAAATTATGGCCTCAAAGCACGATATAAATCTAGGGGTGGCGCATATCAAAGAATATTTTATAATACGCTTTCATTTTGAGAAAAATGTAATTCAGGTGTAATAATAGGTATAAAGTTATAATTATATTAATATTTACTTATTACAAACTCATACACATTTTAAGTAAAAAGAGGAAGCTGAATTGATCCGGAACAACTATTTGGATATTTTCTATCTGCCAGTAAATTCGGTGTCAACGGCCTTTCCTTAAAATAGGCAAAGCTCACCACTTATAATAATGATTTAAACTAATTTCCAAAAGTGCCAACCCTGCCCAAGCTATTTGGAATGCAGCTATGATCGGTACACGATTAGTATGCTCCATATTTTTTGTAATAAATCGGTATAATGAAAATATTTCAGGCTAAATACGCGTGATAAGAATGAATAAGAATATCGAACTTCGAAGGCATTGTGTCTGAGGGCTCTCGTGGAGGTCGAGAGGGTTAGGAAATGAGTACTTCACTCAGTAAAAACACAACAAGCTATATACTATACTGTTTACTTTTTCGTAATAAAATTGAAGTGTCTATTGTAATTTCAAGTTAGTATAATAAGTATAGGGTGTATGCAAAACAAAAATAAATAATCATGGAGCGTTATCAGTATTAGATTCTCGTTCCAAAAATATGTAAAACCCCTCCCAATCCCAACATCTTTTCTCCCGTAATTAATATACTTCAATAACGCCGTAATAGTAATATATAATAACTCCCCCACCGATCTTGGTGACGGACTGACGGTGGCCGGTTTCATTGAAACCAGGCCAGTTACGCGGCAGTAATTTTATAGTGCCCAAGTGTGTGCGCAGTACACAAGAGCACTCTCTCTTCCTTTACTCTCGTAATTCAGTGGGACGGATAACCGACACGACTGACGAGAGATGAGGCGCAGGTCCGACTTTTTACATGCCCCTCCGACGCATGGATCAGCTTTCTTGTCAGATAATCAGGTGATCAGCCTGCATTGTTTTAACCAAACTTGGAAACAACATTTTTTGTTGTTCCAATGCGGGAACAGAACCCACGACCTACGAATCGAGAGTCAATACTCTAACCACTAGACCACGGAGGATGTTACTGTTAATAACCCTTGAAATCTAGTGGTAAAAATTAATTACTTTTGTTAGCTTTAAATTTCCGTACAGCGTTAATTAATAATAATAATTAGTGAACCGTGTAATTACCGTTGCGTGTACAGTTTCCATTGGTGTGCAGATTATTCATACTTAATTACGTTTTATATTAATTTAACGGCGCGGCGCTGAAAAGCTGAATTTTTGCGTTAACTATGATAATGAATATAAGATATTTTAACGCAACTTAATACAATTGACGCAATATTGCGCTGCTGTGAAAGTAATTGGAAGTATTTTAAGTTTATTTTGAATTTACATACATACATACATATAGTCACGCCTTTTTCCCGTAGGGGTAGACAGAGACCACTTCTTTCCACTTGCTACTATCCTTACATACTTGTTTCGCTTTGTTCACTTTCATTCTTACCATCCATTCCTCCTCTTACATTCAACGTATCGAAGCGGCTCTCCATGGTCCGCTTTTCGCCTCCTTAAGAAACGAGACGTGATGGGTGGCGAACCACATCGCCGCCATTTTGCATAATTAAATTATTTTTATGATTATACATTGCGTTCCCACGGATTGGCGGAGAGGGTAGGAATAGGGAAAGGGAAGGATAGGTGGTGTGGAAAGGAAGATTGGTAAGTTAGAGTGGGAAATAAGAAATGTAGGATATTACCGCCCAGGAGGGCAAGGGATAGAACAGTAATAGCTAGGGAAGCCGGGGTCGCATACCCGTATACTATACCACAACTACCGGACAGGTAAGTTGGGATGATTATCCTGTGACTATTTTGAATTTGTTAAGTAATAAATGCCTGCTATTTTTAAAGTTCATTTTATAAAATCTGTTGGCTGTTTAAAATTACTTTAAAATTAAAAGGGTTATTTTGCCTTATAAATAGAAAAAAGTATATTATGACAGATTGACAACTTTGTAAAAGTGTAACAAACTTTTACAGATTTTATCTATCAAACGTACGGAAGTGTGTGTTAATAATAATAATAATCAGAGGTACGGTCATTCAGGGTAACTTTGAATCACGAGGGTAACTTTGACAGTTTGTTCACAAAATTCTTTTCTATTGTTTTATGTGGGAAACAATTGGCGCTTAAAATTTAATAACAATTCGTGTACGTAACATACTTCGTAAACGATCTCTAAATCGATCTAAAAAAAAAGCAGCTGTCAAGAGAAGATAATACCAAAAACTTTTGTTTTTAACCGCGCGCAACATAATGGGTAAAAATCAGTGCAAAACTTTGTTTAAAAATCTCGTTAACTTTGCTGCTATCAAGGTCTTTAAAAACATATTTAAATGTAATAACTTTATGGTTTTTTTGACTTGTCTATGACCCCACTGCATCAATATTTAATAAAAACATAAATTATTGTCACTCTGAAGCTGTAAATTAATTAAAAGTTAGTTTGTGTCAAAGTTACCCAAGTAAGGTGGTAACTTTGACACACGACAAAATTGCCAGTTTTTAATATAATTAGTCATTTTTAAAGACGTTTTATAACTTTATAGCATGAAACCCAACCTGAGAGCACAGATTAACTAAACTCTTTTGACTAATTCTTAACATAGTAAAAGTTTGATTAAAAAATATGTCGATGATGATTCAAAGTTACCCTGATTGACTGTACCTATTGTGTGTTGTTCTTATTTTTATGCACCTTTCTCTACATAAATTTTAATTCACCGGCCAAATTTAATACTCCTCCGGTTACACAATTCTGAGTGCGGTTTTATTTATTATGGTTATATTTCCTGACTGCCAAAAGGAGGATTATATTTTTACTTATTATATTAATAATATTAGACTCGCAAAAAACTATTTTTAATACCAATATTTACATCTAAAGTGAAAACCGGATGTGTACTAAATAGGTATATTAGGCCTCGCTAAAACACAAAGTGATTGCTTATATAAATACTCACAGTGACTAAAATGCTAAATAAACTAGAGCCATAGCACACGCCGTATTGTAAACGCGCTGAGGACGAACAGATGACGAGAATAAGAAGAGACGAGAACTAGATTCCATGAATTTCTATGTGCAACAATCGAAATTTACGGCGCCGTAAGCGTGCGTTACTAAAACGCGCGTCATCTGCGCGTTTAAAATACGCGGTGTGCTATCGCTCTAAGCCCTCACACCCACGAGAGTTATTTTGTGTTCGCGAATGAAAAAAACTACACTGTAAATAGAACTCTACTCTAGTACAATAGACAACTCTACACGATTTTATAAGCTCTGTTGTATTGGTGCACAGTAATTCTCTTTACAGTGCAGTTTTTTTTTTGTCACGACTACTAAAAAACGCCTGTGGGAACGTACCCTCAGTGTGAGTGAGATAAGTGATATTAATAAAATGTTAATATAAAGTTAGCGAATTTAGCTATTTTCTTAAGTGACTTTGTTTGGTTTAAAATTCTTAAAATAAATTACTTGTAGGACGTAGGATTTTGAATAAAGTAAACTTGCATAGATAGGATGTTGAATAAATTAATAAATAATAGTGTTTAATAAAATATTATATAACAACTAGCTAGTGGCTGCAACTTCGATTGCGTGGAACGTAGGGAGATGGATGTTTTTTTTTTAAACGGAGAACGGAAAAACCTAAAATAAAAGTATCTAGACTAAGTTATTTCTTATAAGATCTTATCTTCCAGTTAAAGTCCGATCATAATCGGCCCAGCCGTTTCAGAGATAGCCGGAACAAACAGACCGACACACAAAATATGTTCGTCTAAACGGACAACATTTTTAAATTAGATTTTTTGGCGTAGGTAACGTATGCATTTATCGCAATGCTGTTAAATTTAAATTACAAACAGATAATTAAATTTTATTAGTACACAACATTTTTACTGGGAAACTTTTACTAAAATTTAATTATTAAACAACACCCAGTGGACCAATTCGTAAATCTAAGCCATTCTCGAATCCGCTTGAACACACACAAAACAATCATCAACATAAAGCACTGCAACCCATAATAACTGAACACCAATAACGTTAGATATGAAGCTTAGAATAGTAATTGTGAACTAAATTAATTTAAATTTGTGCAATTAGGACATGCATATGTTGACGAGAGCTCAGGAATACCAAACTCCAAAATACATGCAAAATTTACTTATCACTGTTGTCAAATATTGTCTGTCTAGTTACAGAATTAGTGTTAGTTTCGATGTATTCTGAATCTCTGAATTCTGTTGTAAGTTTTGATTAGAGCAAGCAAAGTTATTATTTTAGGAAATGACATAAAGTTCGAGAATTAACTGTCCTCCCTTAATTATCCTATGTTGTTAATCCTATTAGCACTAAGTCCTAAAGGCTAAAGCATTTAAAATTATTAATGCAGATTAACACAGTACAATTTTTTAATGTGTTATCAACTGTTTAGGCAGGGCGGTTTATTTTTTTATTCATATGCGACGAGGATGGGAACTTTTAATACTATGTATAGTTTTTTATAAAATCTATAACCCGACTACGTAAATTATAATTAATTATAACCTATATTAAGAATCTTGACACTTACTCATCAAATCGGATCAGTATTTAAAGCGCTACGGTGGTACAAACGTACATACATACATACATAGACTGCAAAATTCACTAATCTTCCTTCTGATTTCACCGTAGCCGTGTAAAAAGTAAACTGAAAAAGTGCCTAATTCAGTTGACATCAGCTGTCAATTCTGTTAAAAAAAACCTGCACTAATTACAATTTTATTCAAGTCCCGATACAATAAAACTGTCAAACCGGTATTCTCGTAAACTTAAAGTAGCGTGACACGCGTCTTGATTGATCCAAACGTCACAAAATCAGTTTATGATAACAATTAGTCGCTTCACTTATAATACAATCAAAGTGAAATGAAAGTCTACTTTAAATACGAGTATTGAGGATCAGGAAATCTACTTTCCCTGATTTTACCAATCTTCTTCAAATGCGGTTAACGCAAAAACCCGCATTAGATCTCTTTCTCTCATTAAATGTTAGAACGAGACAGACAGATCGAAAAGCGTTGTTCAGCGTTAAACGTCATTTTAATAATATACATTAGAAAAATTTAACCTAAATCTGCAAAAATGTAACAAAATCAACTAGTGAACGTTGATTATGCCAATAAATAATAACCCGCCTTTTTGGTCTCGTTCCAGATTCGAATTTCTTATACTTTTTAATATTTTCACCGTTTTTATCCAAGAGCCAGTACTTAAAAGTTTGTCTGGGGATTAATTTTTAACGGTCAAGCAAATTCTCTTTTCCCTTACAGTCAATTAAAAATAAAACACTTATAACAGAGTGTTGTTAAAGTTGTTTTTTAATATTCTATTAATTATTTTCTTTCTTTTTCCAAGAAAAATGTTTGAAGGTAAGAACAGTTTACAACCATTTTTTAATTCCTACAATATTTAAATATTCCATTTTTTAAGATCTAAAAGTATTAATAATGTCTTCTAATATTTAACATTTTGTACCTTCGTCCCCAAGCAATACGTCCGTCGTAACTTCGTCCATAAGGAGACCACGGGCTATCCGTTCGTGTTCGGAGGTGATGAAATGATCAGCGCATCATTGCCTTGTCCCCACTGGCGGGAGCTGGACCTTCGAATTGGATGTGAGTGACTCTTAGTAGCTAAATTCTATGCTTTCGAAAGTACCCGTAATATATATTATACAAACCTACCTTTAATAACCGACCGGATGACTTTTATCAAAAGCAAATTGGGTACGAAAATATTAATTCATTTAAAAAGCACTCGGATTTTTCATTTTCTCTCTGTTTAAAATAACCTTTTATACATTTTATAAATAAATTTGTGAAAATACGTTGTATTAAAAAATAAATAACATTTAGCGAATTACCGGCACTCGTTTCATTTTCGTAATTGCCAAAAAGCGACAAACCATGGACCACTTCGAGCTCATTCATCAGTCGTCACTACTATTTGGTACCAGTCCTCGAGGAAACTCCAATTAATTATCAACCTTATTCCAACGTCACAGAATTCAAAATCAGAATCCGGAAAAATACTAATTTTAAAATTGTATCCCCGCTATTATAACCCTTATTGTTTCGTATTACAGGTGTTTCGAATCGTTTTATTAATGGAAAATGGAATATTTTGCTAAGTCACGTACGTGGAAATAATCACGAAACTAAACGTGGCGGTAAATTCTTGAAATGTTTCATCAAACTTTGGCAATTCCCACATAATAGCTAAGTCTCTTCATAAGCAATCAATCACGTACCTCATCGATCTTAATACTTTACCTGGCGCTTTCAAATTTTATACATGGGAGTTTTGGAAATAGGAAGCAATATTTTGTGGTATTATTTAAACCCTCGTACCCACGAGAGTTTTTTTGTGGTCACTACAGAAAAAAACTGTACAGCAAATAGGTCTCTGCGCATTAGCGCAGAGATCTATTTGCTGTATCAACTTTGCTGTATCAACAATAGAGCTTCAAATCGAAGTGACAATTGTCGAATGTTAGATTTGAAAACTCTACATGATTTTCAGCTCTATTTTATTAGCGCATAGTTCTATTTACAGTGCTTTGTCCGTAATAACCACAAAAAAATGCTCGTGGGTACGAGGGCTAAGTATGACGTAGTACATAGCGCTTAGGTACATATAATATAGCAAAATGCTTTCCATAATTTTTAAATTCAAAAGCTTTTATTCAACAAAATTATTTATCGCAAGTCGAGAATATGTCAAAGTTAGCAAACTAGTCGAGATGATAATCTTCGAAAGTGAAACGGTATCCTGTATGACATAATAATAATATGTAACTATATGAATAATAATAACAGCCTCCGTGGTCTAGTGGTAAGAGCATTGACTCTCGACTCGGAGGTCGTGGGTTCGATTCCCGCATTGGAACAACAAAAAATGTTGTTTCCAAGTTTGGTTAGGACAATGCAGGCTGATCACCTGATTGTCTGACAAGAAAGATGATCCATGCGTCGGATAGGCATGTAAAAAGTCGGACCTGCGCCTCTCATCTCTCGTCAGTCGTGTCGGTTATCCGTCCCACTGGATTACGAGAGTAAAGGAACAGAGAGTGCTCTTGTGTACTGCGCACACACTTGGGCACTATAAAATTACTCCTGCGTAACTGGCCTGGTTTCAATGAAACCGGCCACCGTCACCGAGATCGATGGGGAGTTATTATTATTAATAATATGTGATGTGTAGGGTTAGTTCACACCGCGACGATACACGACGGTACGCAGCGCCGCATTTTCAAGATATGTATTCAAAACTAAAATTCATACCTACACTACATAAAATATCATTTCATATTATGGCAACTTGATATTCAAGTGCAATGAATAATGTTCTATTTTGAATGGTTATTTTAATAATGTAGCTCAATGTCATATATCGTTTCGTTTTGATGTAAATTGATAAAGGAAATAAAAAGGCAACATTAAGTTTATTGATTTTAAATGAACAAAACAATCTTAATTACTTAAACAAGAAAATATCATAAAAACACAACTCTCAGAACGGGGTGTGGAATGGTGTGAAACACAAATTGCCCGATAGCTAAAATGGATGGTTAATTTTAATAAACGCAATAATTAACGCGTCAATACGATAACATCTTGTGGGGAAATGAAAAAATGGCGATAACCATCAAGTGAATTGCGGCTGAACTTCCGCAACGCATTATTAAAGTAAAGCACTAAATAACGAGGGCGACACTATCTACATCGCCCCGACTTAAAAACACTGAAATAACACCGTTAAATAAGGTTATAGAAAGAATATAATATACTAGCTGTCCTGGCGAACTTCGTAACGCATTAGAATTAAAGTTGACGTATTGACAACCGCGCCACCTACCGGGTCCAATTGCAAATCTAAACCATTTGACAGCACAATCCCCATCTGAAAAAGTTTCAATTTGACAGCAAAATCCCCATTAACAAAATGATCCGCCATTTATTGCATTCATTTGTTACAATAAATGTGATAAATGAAGAACCGCTCGACTGATTTTGTGCAAACTTCACATAAACCATCTACTAAATAGGCCTTAAACATTTCCAGAATTGACCCTCTCATCTCTTGCCAGTTGTATCAGTTATCCGTTCCACTAAGATATAAGAGTAAAGGAAGAGGAAGTTTTATTGTGTGTAATGTGTATGTATAGCGCACACACCTAGGCATTGTAAAATAACTCTAGGTGTAGAAGTGCAGCAATCAGTTTTACGGTAACTATAAATATTGATGTTGCTCACGACTTCGCGCGCACAAAAGAAAATCCTGCGGGAACCGTACATTTTGTCACAATAAAAAGTTGCCTATATCATTCCCCGTGGTCTACTTTATATTTGTGCCAAATTTAATCGAAATCGGTCCAGTACATTCGGAGCCTATTCAATGCAAACAAACATACTTTTGTTCTTTATAATATTAGTATATATAAAAGGTATTTTTTTAGCAGTGAACTGTTTGTTGACTTCTAAAACAATACTTACAAGGTGAAGTACGCTAATCTCATATTTACTGAAGCATGTATTATTGGAAAAACTTTGAGAGTAATATATAGCTTTATTAACTCTTCATAGTTTTTTCATCTTCGTGGCTTCTTATCTAAGCCAGACAAAGTTAATTTAGTTTCGTTATCATCAGTATATTGCTGGATCTTATCTCTTGGTATCTTTTTCGCTGGGTAGAGCCAATCTATCGATTTATGTATGTAAAAGGCAAAGCTGCTTAATTAATGTATCAACGCACAGGCTAAGCCGTAAGGGCGAGAAAATTTAAAATTTCGCACACGTGTTTCTTATATAACGTAGGCATCCACTAAGGAAGGATTTTTCAAAATTCAACCCCCAAGGGAACAAAATAGGGAATGCCTTGCCCGTGGCCTATTCTGTATCTGTGCCAAATTTCATCTATATCGGTCCAGGATAAATATTCACAAGTGGGGCTCCACCTTGAAACGACTGCAATTTTTTTTTATTGCATATTTTCATTATAAAACAGTCGGTTATGCAATATTAAGGTGGCGGAAGACCAAAAAAAATGTAAAAAAAAATTACCGCCCGAAGACGTTTTTAACGTGATTAAAAAAGTTCTAACCAAACCTACATGTCATGGGATACTCTTCCCAACTTACCTGTCCGGTAGTTGTGGTATAGTATACGGGTATGCGACCCCGGTTTCCCTAGCTATTACTGTCCTATCCCTTGCCCTCCTGGGCGGTAATATCCTACATTCCCTATTTCCCACTCTAACTTACCAATCTTCCTTTCCACACCACCTATCCTTCCCTTTCCCTATTCCTACCCTCTCCACCAATCCGTGAAAACGCAATGGATAGTCAAAATAATTTAATTATCCAAAATGGCGGCGATGTGGTTCGCCACCCATCACGTCTCGCTTCTCGCGGAGGCGAAAAGCGGACCATGGAGAGACGCTTGGCTACGTTGAATGTAAGAGGAGGAATGGATGGTAAGAATGAAAGTGGACGAAGCGAAAGAAGTATGTAAGGATCGTAGCAAGTGGAAAGAAGTGGTCTCTGCCTACCCCTACGGGAAAGAGGCGGTCCTGCCTACCCTACGGGAAAAAGGCGTGATTATATGTATGTATGTATGTAACCAAACCTAACCCAATACTACACACAGGTTATTTCACGCCAGGTTTTTGTGAGGCCGTGTTACCGCCCGGAAGACGTTTTTAACGTGATAAAAAAGTTCTAACCTAACTAACGTAACCCAAAACTACATAAACGTTATTTCACTCCAGGTTTTTGTGGGGCCTTGTTACCACTCCGAAGACGTTTTGAACAAGATAAAAAAGTTCTAACCTAACTAACCTAACCCAAAACTACATAAACGTTTATTTCACGGCAGGTTTTTGTGAGGCCGTGTTACCACTCCGAAGACGTTTTGAACAAGATAAAAAAGTTCTAACCTAACTAACCTAACCCAAAACTACATAAACGTTATTTCACGCCAGGTTTTTGTGAGGCCGTGTTACCATTCCGAAGACGTTTTGAACAAGATAAAAAAGTTCTAACCTAACTAACCTTACCCAAAACTACACAAACATTATTTTACGCTGGGTATTTTTGAGGTTGACATGTTTTTTATATATTTTTTTTTACATTTTTTTTTTGTCTTCCGCCACCTTAATATTGCATAATAGACTGTTTTATAATGAAAATATGCAATAAAAATTTTTTTGCAGTCGTTTCAAAGTGGAGCCCCACTTGTGAACAATGTAGTATCGGAGTCTATTCAATGCAAACAAACATTTTTTTCCTATTTAGTATATAAAATAGATATAATATTATGCTATTAAAAAGTGTAACAACGTAGATTTTTTCTGCATACAAATAGGGGATCGGACTATATCTAAAATATTTAGTTTCATTAATATACTCAGAAATATTGAGACATTACGACTTACTGAGGAGCTTCGTAGCCTAGTGGGTAGACCGTTTGGTTCGCACTCGAGAGAGTGTAGGTTCGAATCCCAGGTTGTGGCGTGTACCAATGAGACTTTTTCAGATCTCAAGTACATTATACGGACGCTCTAACGGTGAAGGAAAACATCGTGAGGAAACCCGCATATAGTTGGCCCCAGACGTATTGACTAGTTCATTCCTCTGGACTAGGCTGACTATGTTGTGAGAATGCCGTATGTGCTTGGGCAACCATACGACATTTAAAAACCAATTGTCCCAGGCACTACAGTATTTCAAGAGTGGTTACTTCGCTCGAAGAATACTGTATAAATCATCCATTAACGGATGCAAATGCCTAAGTTACTACTTACTAATATTTAATGTATAGTTAGGCCTTAACTACACATAAAATATATTATTTTATATATAGTTTATTAATTAAAAAATCGAAAAAGTACAAAAAAGTTTTTTTTTGTTAAATTAGTAAACACAACCTACATCATTAGTTTACTTACATCATATACAAAAATATTCATTATAGTAAGTATGAACTTAAACGCACAAATGTCGGAGATATTTACAAAAATATGTTCATGTGGCTGTATATACTTCATACACTTCACGAGTACCTAACGTCACTTGTGGGTACGACTTTAGTAAACACGAGACTTGCGAATTTTTTACCTTTGAAAATATTGACTTTCATATGAATGGTTCTTCTGAGAAGTTACTCATTTAGAATAGTACTATTCATATATGCAATTAAAAGAAATCAGTCCGATCCCCTATTACCAGAAACATACAAAGGCCAAAACTCCGGAACGTTGGTTACGATAGAACAATTATAGCCGTTTGTAGGAGTAACTTTAATTAGATAATTACGTACTCTGTACTGGAATATTCTAAATCTCAGACAACGTCTGATCTGTCGACAAGCTTCGTCCGTCTTTTAAATACTACCTAGTAAACACGTCAGTTGGCGGAGTGGGGTTTGTCACCATAGTGGTTGACAGATGACAGTTGACAGATGTCAAGTTCATTTGAAATATCGTTAACAATAATTGTACTCTCCCACATATGAATAACGTTTTTCTCGAAAATTTTAATATCTGAATAAGAAATTGATTGTCCAATAGACATAAAACAGCCAACGTATAGAATCTGTCTCTACCTAAGTAGTAAGTAGATATACCTACAGCTACTCTAGGCTCGTGAAAAGTCACATGTGACGCAAGAAGTCATACCTGTCGCGAAAAGTCATCTCTCGTGCGAGCAATCATAATAATATATCTCTCGAAAGAATCGGGCAAGAATCCTCTACGCAGCAGCGAGAAGAATAAACACGTGACTGGTTTCTCGGAACTTCTTCGCGGACTGGATTAACAACTATAGCATAGTTACCACGCTATTACTAAGAGAAAAAACATATCTCCCACATGCTAACACTTATTATGAGTCGTAATTCCAACGTCGTAAAAAAGGAGAACCAAAAGATGACCAAGTCAGGACAAACTGCGAAAAAATTTAAAATATATAGATTTGCTTAATTGCTTTCTCTTTTCCTCTTTTCCTGCTTACAGCCTCGATTTGGTGCACCTTCCATGTATTTTATATTCTTCTTGGGCCTCAAAAATAATTGCAAATAACAATTTTCGATATTTTGATTAAAATTCGTCAAAAGCTGCATAGCTGGCAACATAAGTAAGATTTCAATTCTGAAAATTATCATATGCTAATTCTAAGCATACGCCTAAGAGCCAAGTCAGCTTCAAACTTCTTAGACTAACAAGGAACTAAATGCTTCTGCAGGGAATATATTAGGTGAAAACTTGCCGAAATACAATATTCACTAGCGTTTATAGTAGTTGTGGTAAGATTACCAATATATTAAATTACGTACACATTTAATATTGCTAGATGTGGTAAGATAGTCAATAGATTAAGTTGACCAATGCCATACAAAAAGTAACTTCCTCCTGACCCCTAAAGAAAAATTGAACTATGATATACCTCTTCTCCCAAATGAAGGTAAGATGTGGCCCCTGGTGTATGCCCCTCTTTTTCCTGTCTTATTCTCTATATGGCAATAATGACAATTGACAATATAGACCGTAAAATTCGTAGGTATATTATATCTGATTAAAATGTTGATCCCGTCATTTCATTTATTTTTCGGTCAACCTATGGCTATAATGTGACTATAATGCTTGAGTACACTTAGAATATGTAGCTGTGCAGACTGCTATATTACTAAGAGTGCTAACACTCTCCGGAACGAATCCGGTGTAGCTACACACGCACAGATTTGGTCCGGCTGTAGTGTTTGTTAAACTTTGTTATAAAGACTTACGCGTAAATTATATAACACTAACGCATATAAAAATTGATTCTTAAGGAGTAAACTCTAAAAATCCTGCACCTAGTAATCCGCCACAGTTTTTTTCCTTAATTTTGGGAGGAAGTCCCTAAGTCGGTAACATTGAGATTATTGTCCAGTCTAATCGCCCGACTACTAGATGTGAGGCGTATTTACCATAACAGGTAAAGGTAACACGTATTTAACCCTTAAAGTGCGCGCGGGTCCCACAGACCCCACCAGGCATACGACGTGACATTATTATGTAAGTATTAATTTCTTTTTTTTTCTTATGATAATTGGTATTTGTGTGTTAAAAGGTTGTAGTTTTTACATATTTCAGATTCAACATGAATAAACATTTGCCAGACGAGGACATAGCCAGATTTTTATTCCAAGAGTTGAATGAGGTAGATGAAATTGTATTTAACTCAAGTGGAGAGAGTTTGACATTGCTCTGGAAAATGATGAAGAATCTGATACTGAGGTGGAACATAATGATAAGATCGCAAAACCCAGTACATTTGTGAGACTTGTACTAGCCATATTTGTCTTGACCATTAATTTTTCAATATGCAACGTGCTATCAAACTAAAGCTCTAGAAGATAATAATGCAAATGATGCAGACTAATATTTTGTTTGCTACGTTTAAGTATATATAAGTGCCTTACACTTTATGGAAGTCTGATAAAGATATCTTTATTTTTAATACTAATTATTGTGTTACCAAAGTTATAATGTCTAAATTTTGTTTCAAAATACGATTGTTGTTTAATTTTAAAAAAATATATAAAGTTGGTTAATTCCTAATATGATTTGATTTATTATCGCTTGTTTTCCTTTTAAGCATCTTTTTTAACGAATTAAATCACTTTACATAATACAATTTACAATAAAAAAATCAATTTGAAAATCTGGGTCTGACAGACCCACCAGGCATGGCGTGTAACTTTTGACCACCAGGCATGCCAAGGGTTAAATATCACACATAACAGTCGATATTCAGACTTACTACTCTACATACGGTTGGATTTGGTACGGAGCGAACCTTTGATTAATTATTACATAGATACGTTATATCCTTACAAAACTGACAATATTTCTGTGCCACGACACACATTGACATGGGACGCGTGTCAATGTGTCAACGTCGTATAGTAACACAATTATTACTCGCGGAGCACACTAACCAAAATTGGCCCGACTCGGGCCAATTCGAGTCTTCATTTTTACGCGTTTATAACATACCTACCTCTTTTTAATATTATATATCTATGGAGCGAACCAAATCCGTAGTCCACTCCGTACCGAATCCGTATGTATGTTAGCACAGTAAAGTGCGGTGGTGGAACACGTAGAATTGCCTACATTGACTTATCACTACTTGTCTTGAAACTACCTATGTAAATGTCTACTAGCGATGAATAGTCATCGCTAGTAGACATTTACATAGGTACGCGATAGGAGCGCGATAGCAATATATTTGTACACGATTGAAAGAGACAAGTAGCGATAGGTCAACTCCTTGGGCCTCTGGTAACTTCACTCACTCTGAGAAACACAACGCAAGCATTATTTCACACCGGTTTTCTATGAGGCTGTAGTATCTACCCGGTCGAGCCGGCCCATTTATGCCGAAGCGTAGCCACGCTCATTTTAATGTGGCATAGTTATTCCTAAATGAGGCAATTATAATAATAAACAAGATAAATGTGAATTATTAACTATAATAGTATGGCCGTGTTAACAAAAAATATCGTGAAGTTGTGTAAAAATTAATGAAGCCGACGTTATAATTATGCGAAAAATCATTAATCCAACCAAAGATACCGAAAACGTATCAGACAAAATTAAACAGTCTGTAGAATTAATAAGGTTCGTATTTGCATGCCCTTGTATGCCATGTACTGCCGTGAAATGGTCAAAAACTGTATTCAATAATACAGTGTTTTAGCTTAACAATGCTTATTCTACTCGGTTTAAGGTCTACTTTATCCCAAAACTTAGATTTTTGTCATACGACCTTTATTTATCGAGTAAAGCAACATGTAAAAACCATGTATTTTTTAAAAATTGAGCCGTTAGCAAGGTAAAATAATGTATAGCATAATACCGTGTTTTCTCTAAACAAGAAGCTTACATTAAAGAATACAGTGTTTGCCCATACTTAGGCGGCAAGGCCAAGTACGCGTCATGCTTTATTGCTATCTTTTATCACTCACTGCCCTTGCATAGATGTTAGAGCAAGACAGCTGCAACCGGCAAAATGATAAAAGCATGGTAGAAAATAAAGAATTGATGTCACAAAATATTCATCATAAATAGTCATTTAAAGAATGTCATGAGAATTCGATAGAGGCAGAGAATAATGTAAAAGAACATGAACACACAGTAGGAAATGAAGCTAATAGGCTTAGTATAGATGGATCGGCTGAAACAGAAAATAATATACAAAGCCAAAATGGACAACAATTACAGAGTGAACCAGCTGGTAATAATTACGATCAAGGGGAGAAACGGGTGACAAAAAGAAAAAGATATAGAAGTCCAGAGAGTGTGCTAAAAGCACAAAGAAATAAGCACCCTATGTTAGCTTCATGTCCTTGCAAAAAAAAATTGCATCAGAGAAAATTAGGATGTTTCTGTGGACTAAGGCCAACACTAGGCTCTCTAGTGAACAGTTGGTCATGGCATCCGATGGCATAGTCATGACCGGTGTCTCAAGAAGAGACTGCTGCAGCTGTCCAAGTAGGGTAGAAGTCCATTTCGTCCTAGCCCTGAGAGCTGCCCTCATAGCCTCCATCTGTACAAGCAGCGGAAGAGGAGTCAGGTCAATCAAGGCTTCAAGTGAGGCGGTGGGTGCCGACGAAAGCGCACCCGTAATTATCAGACACGCCAGCCTCTGTACACTGTTTAACGTTGTGAACCTTTTTGTGCCATACTACTCAGCCATATGTGGCCATCGGCCTCACTACTGCTGTATCTATAAACACGGCTATCCACAGCATTGCCTTCGGCCGAAGGCCTCATTTCGAGCTGACAAGTCTCCAACAGGATCCCAGAGCACATCTAGCCTTTTTCGTAATGTGCTCGATGTGCTTATTCCAAGTGAGTCCCTTATCTAGGATAACTCCTAGATATTTGACCTCGCTTGCAAACGTGATAGTTTTCCCAAAGAGTGTTGGGAGTTTTAGTCCCATATATATATATATATATATATATATATATATATATATATATATATATATATATATATATATATATATATATATATATATATATATATATATATATATATATATATATATATATATATATATATAATATTATGTATAATGTGCAACCTTTAGTTTTGCCAGTTACAGTCTAGATTTGTTTAAAACAGAACTTGTAAAGGAACATGACTGTACTGCATAGTACTTTGTATTGTGACATATTAGTTATGATTGTTAAGGTCAAACACTGCATATCGATATACCGTCTATTACCTGAATATGTTTGAAGAGACATTTTTTGCTTTGTGAAACCAAAACAATTTTTTACGTTTTATTTAAAAATCGTTAATTTTGTAATGAATTTTTATACATGGCTGTATGCACCATTAAAATACCTACACGTTGATACCACTTTCATATAATTTCGCATACCGAATTTGAAATAAAAGGCAAAAAATGTTAAAAATCTTTAAACGCTCTTTTCTCAAAATTGACTTTTTGAAAGTACAGTGTTTGACCATTTCACGTCAGTGTAATAAAGAGCTTCACTTTTTTAATTATTTTGTTTAGAACAGATAATTGCATCGACAGCCAAGGTAAGATATATTATATAAAATGGAAAAGTATAGTAATGCCAAACATTTTATTACTGCACGTACTAAAAGTATTTATTAAGTACGTATTTCTTGATCTCTCCAAGGCATTTGACCTGGTTAGGTACGATATCCTATGGCATAAATTAAAAGACGCAGGTGTGCCGGGTGAGTTAATTAACATTTTTAGATATTGGTATGACCACCAAACTAACTGGGTCAAATGGCTCCGTGAACTCTCTGACGAGTACAAGTTGGAGTGTGGAGTAAGACAGGGGGGACTAACGTCTCCTTCGCTCTTCAACTTGTACGTGAATAGGCTGATTGCTGCGCTGAGCGACACTAGAGTAGGCTGCTCTATTGATGGTCACTGTGTTAATAGTATTAGTTATGCAGATGATATGGTGTTGCTCAGCCCATCAATAGCCGCCCTCAGAAAAATGATTGGAGTGTGTGAGGAGTATGCGAGGATGCACGGTCTCGTATATAATGTAAGAAAAAGTGAGCTCTTGATATTTCAATCCAGGGGTCGTAAGCTGGGAGATGTGGCGCCTCTGCTGCTCAATGGTGTTGCTCTTCGAAGAGTGAAAGAGTTTAAATATCTCGGCCATGTGGTCACCGAGGATTTAACAGACGATGGGGATATCGAAAGGGAGAGGAGAGCGATGGCGGTCCGCTGTAACATGTTGGCACGCAGATTCGCGAGGTGTAAGTACAGATGTTAAAATTACACTGTTTAAAGCATTTTGCCAAACTCTCTACACCAGCAATCTGTGGGTCAGCTACTCGCAGCGGGCCATCAACGCTCTCCACATACAGTATAATAATGCGTTCAGGGTGTTGGTGGGGCTTCCTCGCTACTGTAGTGCGTCTGCGATGTTTGCGTATGCACACACAGACGGTTTTCACACTGTGCTGCGGCGTCGCATCGCGTCGCTGATGTTCCGCACGCGTGAAAGTCCCAACACCATCCTGAATCTGCTTAGCGCCAAGCTGGACAGCCCCCTTTTGCGACACTGGGTCCAAGCACACGTGCCTGTGCCCGGAGCCCCAGAGGGGAAATATTTAAATTAAATAAGTACCTACCTATAATTATGTAGTTACTAAATTATGGGCTTTGCCTGAAATAAACATATTTTATTTTATTTTATTTTTTATTTTAAAAGACGAAAAAAAAGACAAAACAATAATAGGTAAGTTTATTGTAGCACTTATTATCATTATAAAAATTATGAACACAAGGATTTAGTCTGAATAAAACAAAACACATACTAAATGTAAGTCAAAATAATTATAGTTTACTAGCTGTTGCCCGCGGCTCCGCCCGCGTAAATACAATCCCTCGGGAACACTGTACTTTTTCGAGATTAAAAGTAGCCTTTGTTTTAATACAGACCCCAAACTACTACCATACCAAATTTCATCGAAATCCGTTCAGTACTTTTGCGTGAAAGAGGAACAAACATTCATCCATCCTCACAAACATTCACATTTATAATATTAGTAGGAAGTATTTTTATCAAATCGATTCACACGCTAGACAAACAGCTTTGCAAGCATGGATCCACGGGCGCCCGAGAGCATATAATTTAAACAACGATGCGAACTCACAACGCAGAAAACTGCGACACGAATTGCTACGATGCGATTTAAATTTGTAAGACCCTTACTTGCCGCATTAATAAAATTGCATCGCGGCAATTCGCGTCACAGTTTGGCAACGCATGCCAAACGCATCGCGGTATTATGTTGCCATACTGTTTGTCTAGCGCAGTGTATTTCAACCTGTGGGTCGCGACCCCCTGGGGGATCGCGAAGCTTGTGTAGGGGGGTCGCCGGAAGTCGAGAGAACTTTAGTAAAAAAACAATAAAGATTAAAAAGATTGATTTATTAAGTAAGAGAATTTTAACAAAAGGATATACTCATAAATCGATCATCGATATCATCGAATTATGTAATTGTAAAATAATGTGTTTGACGTACTATATTATGTACTTATATCCGAATCCTAATTATGGAAACGCATAAAAACGTCGTATGAAATTATTAATATTTGTAACACTGTAACATACATATACATACATGATAAAAAAGCGAAGGGTCGGGGGGTCACGAAATATTTTTTCCTACAAGGGGGATCGCATCATGAAAATACTTGAAAAACACTGGTCTAGCGTGTTACTCTAGCATTATAATTAGTATTTCTCAATCTCAGTAAGTATCTTCGCGAAATGAGCTCCCGTGGGATCGTACTTGTTCTTGATTTGTTCTAGATCGTTCGGAAACTTCTGTATCATGGCCTTGATGAACTCGTGCACGTAGTGTTTTTGGATTGGGCTGCACGCTGCACACTCTGTATCCATTGCGTCTTTGAGGTTAACTATAAATTTAAAAAAAAATTGTAGGAAACGACACATAGGAACTATACTTTTTTAATTATTCTTTGAGGACTATTATTATAATGCCTTTTCGTAGATAATAATACTTATAGTATAAATACCAACTAGCTGTTGCCCGCGGCTCCGCCGGCGTAATGCAGTATCCCAAAGGAACACTGTACTTTTTTGGGATAAAAAGTAACCTATATTTTAATCCAGAGCCTAAACTACTACCATACCAAATTTCATCGAAATCCATTCAGTAGTTTTTGCGTGAAAGAGTAAAATCCATCCATCCATCCCTCCATCCATCCACAAACTTTCACATCTTTAATATAAGTAGATACCTATTCATAGATTGATCAGTTTTAGTTTTGCGCGGACACAGACTATTTGAAAGTTTTATTGGTCCATTGTTTTAACTTATAGGTATTAATAATAATTATAATCATTAAAGGGGTCAAAATGCAACATTCAAATGACAGAAAACATAATTTGAAATCCTATTTACGAGTAAGTTATCCACAGGAAACAAAAAGTTTCACGTTAGCAAGCATTAAAATTAATTGCATTAGAGTCATCGTTTGCTAAAACCACAATATAAATAATGTACAGTTGCAGAACTCAGCCGTGTCGCGCATGTGTGCGTGCGCGGTCGGGCGGTCCAGTATGAAGATGGTCTACTGTATATTATTTATACTGTGCCAAAACTATCACTCACCTTTGTAGGTCAACATCGACTTTGTGCACGGTCCTCTATCCAGATAGCATGCTGCATACTTCTTTAACACAATCTGGTTACTGGTAATTTCGGTTATGTCTATATTTTCGTCTACTATGTAGTATGCGGACACAGCAGCACATAGAGTAATGAAAATGTAGAATTTCAATTTTGAATTATCCTAAAAATAAAATTAATTTTAATATTTATACGCTTCACACCACGTCACCCCGTGGTAAGTACCCAAAAAATTATGTTACGGGAACCAGACAACGGGAAGTATATATTTAATACTTTTATAATATACATATTATTATATCTAAGATGTTTATTATGTTATACACATATTTAATACACATCCATGACCCAGAAACAATTAAATCTTTTATGTTCCTTCGGCGGGATTCGAACTTTCGAACCTCTCTTTCGAAAAAAATTCGAACCCGCGACCTCTGGCTTGAGAGCCAACGCGCAATGAATAATGAATAATAAATTTAGGACTAAGCGTCACTTCACATTGAGACGCGACGCGGCGTGCCATTTTCAATAAAAAGTCGATAAAAAATTGAACTTTATTCACTACACAATGAGATACACATTATATTGCAAGAGATCAAAATAAGCGCTGCGTCCCGTCTAGGTGTGAGCGAAACCTTATAGATAAAAGCTTTTTTTTATGAAATGAACCAGAAAACGAGCAGACCAGACCAAAACGTTGGGTCTCTGCCACAACGGTGCAACAATGTCACCCAGCACAATTTTTCGTGACAAGCGAGATAGAGTCGAGAAGGTGTCAAAAAGCGACATATTTGACACCAATCCAACTGTAATGCGCTGTGCTAGTGGGGCTTGTTGACTAATCGTCTACAGCCAAAATCCAAGAACAATACAGGCCAAATTTATATAATCTAACATGATTAAAAATACATTATGAATTATAATTAAATATGGCTGACTAATACAATAATTACTTACCATAATGACAATGAAATGTATTTCATATGGAGAAACACGTCATCTCAACTAAACCAACATTGTCGTAATAAAATATATAATTTAGTCCTAATTGCCTTTTATAATATATTCGTACATAACAATGTTTATGTTAATTAATTTTTTCATACTCTTTTTTTTTTCTAATCTGCTTGCTTCCGTTTAGTAATAATAGAATTTGATACAATTTATTTTTTTTCAGATTTTAAACTTGCCAAATTATTTTTAATGATCGGAGTTGAATTTTTTTCCTTCCTAAAAGTTTTCCAAATTAAGAAAAAATGGTAATCTGTTGGAACAAGGTCCGGGGAATACCGTCTTAGTTTTTCTAATTGAAGCTCATCTAATTTGTGCAGTGTGTGGTCTAGCGTTGTCCTGAAGCAGCAGTGGCATGGAGCGAATGACCAACCTCGGTTGTTTAGCAGCTAGCTTTTCCATCATGATTTGCAGTTCCTGACAATAGACATCTGCCGTAATCGTCTGGCCTGATTTAAAAAAGCTGTGGTGAACAACACCGGCACTAGTCCACCAAATGCTCACTAATAACTTTTTTTAGTAAATTTTCGCTTGGGGCAGGCTTTGGCTGGTTCGCCAGGGTTCAACCATTGCGATAAGCGTTTCCGATTATCGTACAGGATCCACTTTTTATTACAGGTTGATGATTCGATTTGAAATCCCTTTCATTATTGTGCCGATAGAGTAATGTAACGCAGCAGTCGACGCGCATTTGTCTATTTGCTGCACTCAATTCATGAGTGTGTGGGTAACATTTCAATCTTTTTCACCTTCCCAATTTGCTACAAGTGGATTAAAATAGTTTTATTAGTAACACTGCCTGCAGCTAACTCGGACGTGGTTTGCGATGGATCCGCTTCCACAATAGCCTTCAATTCTTCATTATCAACTTTGGTCTCCGGCCGTCCACGAGGCTTGTTCTGCAGGCCAAAATTTCCAGAACGAAAACTTTGGAACCAAAAACGCACTGTGTTTTCTTTTGCGACACCACCGCCATACATATTATTAATCCTTCGAACCGTTTCTACAGCACTGGTGCTACGGTGGAACTCGTACTTGAAAACAATACGATATTTCAAGTTTTCCATTTTTTTAACAGAGTGATGTAAAGAAAAAACCAAAAGAGTAAAAAACAAATGAATTGTGGTTTTCAAAATACAAACGCATGAGTATGTAAATAGCTATATAAATTTGAAATTAGAAATCCTAACCAAAGAAGATAATATCATCTTATATTTGAGATCAAATTGGCCAGTACGACAAAACACCTATTTCTTATTATGTAAGAAACTAATATATTTATTTAAAATTTAAACACCATTTTTTGTTGATTTCAATATAAATATTCAAACAATAATATTATAATAGTTTAATTGACTATCTTATTTTCATATATGAATGCACTGCTCACTAAAGTTTTGATGATTTTTGTCTGGTTTAGGTACTTACTTACATCCTTATCTTTACATTCCATCTTTAATCACGTATTTTTACGATATAATATATTTCCGGAATCGTTAGTCATTTCCAAACGGTAATTGCAAAGCGACATAAAGTAGTTTAACAGAAGATCTTTGTAGTTCATCATTTTTTCCTTCACGTCACATAGGAACAAAGGGCGATACACTGATAGGTCGCGCGTTTATAATTCAACCTGGTCCTTTATTAATTCCTGCCGACCCTGGCCGCTTGATATTCAAATATGTACACTATGTGGTACGGCGTTTTAAGAGCGACCATATTCTATGAATACAAAATGTAATGATGCATATCCATCAAAAGGGGTGTAGGCTACAAAATTTTAGATGATGGCAGTGACCAGTGGGTATCACTGTACCCACTAGAGCTGAATATTATAAAAAAAAAACTCCCCACATCGATTTCGAATTTGTTCTTGATCGAGAGGTTCAGCTCTATAACGGCCTCCGTGGTCTAGTGGTTGGAACTTGGCTCTCGACTCGGAGCCAAGCTCTAACCACTAGAAACAACAAAAAAAGTAAAAAAAAATATATTATTTTATGTGTATCTAATTAAATACATTTAAATTTAAACATAAAAATAAAAATTGTGCGAAATTGGTAAACAAAACCTACATCATTAGTTTACTTACATCATATACAAAAATATTCATTATGGTAAGTATGAACTTAAACGCACAAATATCGGAGATATTTACAAATATGTTTCTGCGACCGTATACTTCATACACTTTAACCTACAAGTGACGTCACTTATAGGTAAAGTTTAGGACAATGCAGGCTGATCACTTGTCTGACAAGAAAAATGATCCATGTATCGGATGGGCATATAAAAAGTCGGACCTGCGTCTCATCTCTCGTCAGTCATGTCGGTTATCCGTCCCACTGAATTAAGAGAGTAAAGGAAGATAGAGTGCTCTTGTGTACTGCGCACACACTTGGGCACTATAAAAATTACTCCTGCGTAACTGGCCAGGCCGGATTCAATAAAACTGGCCAGCGTCACCGAAATCGGTGTGGGGATAACTCCCCATGATTTCGATAATAATAATAATAATAGTTAATAATAACTTATTAATAATAATAATAGTTAATAATAACTTATTAACTATTATTATTATTATTGCACGACCTAATTTGCAGTATCAGCCTTAAAAACTCCAATAAGTGGACAAGTAGTCAGTGATGGTAGTAATGATTTAATAATTACACATATTCCATTGCCTTATAATTTAAAAAAAAACGTATTCTGTTTACAAGGATTTATTAAGTTATTTCAGCAAGATATAGGTTAACGAAATCCTAATATGGCTTACAAAGTAGGCTCGTATTTTGACACAGTTTCCCAAAGTAGACTACTTTATTACGTCAGACATTAGATATACATAATATTGTACTAAATGTATTACGACCCAACGTAAGGCAAGTTACAGTTTTGGCGCAAAACTAGTCACATAGTTCATAATAATTATCATCATCACCAATTACTAAAATACCCATCACAATCACAATTACTTCAAATTTACCTACATTTGAATGTGGCGGTGTGGTCGAGCGGAGCAAAGAAGGTATTGACAGTGCGCTAGCGTCGTGGCACAACTATCTAAAACTCGTCAGTCATTCAATGCAGCACAAGTCACGGCGGGACCGAACGCGCCCGTGACACAACATGCTTCTGCTATTTGAGGTTTCGTTAGCGGCCGTGTAGATGATGCGTATATGTGCGTGCTCCGATTCGGGCGGTCTAGTATGAATCTTCATACTAGACCATCTGGTCTACGGTACATTTTTACACTGTCCCAACTGTCGGGAGTTCTCATCCACTTGAATCTAAATGCAAACAAAAATAATACTGGAACATCCTACCAATTTCAATGTCACTAATCGTGCATTAAAGAAATACGATGAAACATTCATTAGGTCGATGTTTTTTGTTTACGTTTAGATTAAGTTGGTTGTGAACAGAGTATACAGTTTATCGTCCTTCTCCGACTCACACAAAACACAATACACCGACAGTAGGGACGTAAGTGGTCGGTGATTATGATGATGATAATTATAATTTATTAAAGCAATAGGGTAATGAATCTAAAGATAAACTTTATTAAATATACAGACGCGCGTAAACTTTATAAAATACACAGAGACGTTTCATTTTAAGAGTACGAATGTCAGGTTGTACTGTGCACAGCGCAAGTGCAGTGCAGACTGTAGACTGATGTCATAATGAAACGTGTATATTTTTGTGTAGTGGATTAAGTTTAATTATTTTGAAAAATCTATGTAAAAATGCAGCGCGCATATCGTCGAGTACCGTCACGTGTGAACTGAGCCTAAGAGTAATAACTACAATTTTTATAAAAAAACTATAGGCCCGACTACGCAAAATACCCATGTGAACCGGGCCATTTTCCTACGAATCTATTGACAGCTCATTTATTAAAATCGGAGCAGTAGCCCTTGTCCAAGAAGGTGAATTACGCGCGTAAACCTACGTGCGTAGAGCTTTAAGGCAGAATGTCTGGTGGCCTACAGTTGTGACGGACGATATGCGCGTTAGTAAAAAAACGTCATTATTGGGGCCTATTACCTCGACACGAGCGTCGGCTTTACGTGCGTATAATTACGCGCTTTATGGACATAGACTTAAGCGCTACACACACACAGATTAATAAATAGTATCTACGTATGCTACGGTGGATCAAACATACATACATAGACTACCAACATCATTAGTCCTTCCTTTTAGCTTCGCCGTAGTCGAGTAATAAAAAATATTTGTACATAGATTTTCTTTTAACTTAAAGTTACTGGCAATATTATGTAATATTATGAGTTGTCTGAATTCTCACTATTATCTCAAGACAGTTTTTCCCAACATTTTAATCATCATAAACGTAGCTTCATATTTTAGAATAATATTCTTAAAGTACATTACAATGCATTCAAAGAGCTCTTTAGTATAATATTTCATTCAGGGAAACAGTTTCAATATTTTCCATAGCATTGAAGTTATATTGTGAGATATTTCCCTCTGGACCCGATTTATTATTTATGAGGCATAAATATATATTTTCTATACAACATTAATAATATTATCTTTGTTCCACATTTAATTGTTGAGATTTAACAGTTGAATTCAATAACCTAGAAATATTATACCTTTTGCCTTTAGACTCTTACTAAATTTACGAATTTTAGGAAAACCTGAAGTTAATGATACCTATTATACTAGTGTAAGTAAACATACTAGTGTGTAACAAAAGTACATTACGTAATTTTAAGGCTACCTTCGCATTAAAGCAGCAAAACCACCACAATGGTTACCATTTTGCAAAAGGCAACCGTCTTAGATTCGAATCAAATTCGAAACATTCGAGAATATTTATTGGAAACTTAAATTTTGTTATGTAAAACTAAATAAGGCAAAAACTTATTCGTAAGAAAACCGCACACTTTTCTCGACGTAAGTATAAACAAATCCCTTATAAATCATTATAGTGAAGTTTTCATCGGAGCGCATCGAACCGCCGCAATTAATTGCCTTATCCCTTACAATAATTCTACGTCGCGCTAACCCCTGATAAACGACTATCTGTCTTGGATCGAAGATAGAATTTTTCAAGGTTTTACAGTTACAGTTTGGTAATCTATCGATACAGTCCCGTAAGATAATTTGCCATGTTGAAAAATCGCAGCAACATAGTTTCTCGCTATTTAAAAATTGTTTTTTAATATATTTATCATTAAGTAAATTTCAGCACATTTGCAGGTGGATGGAAATACTGTGTTGCAACTAGACAGATTCTCAGTTGGACGGTTTCGTAAATAGAAATACCGTCGCGTCGTGAAAATGAAACTAGTTTAACGGATCAGATGTAACATATTTACAAACATACATATATTCCTCGTTATGATTGCATTCATCCATCTAATTATTTTAATAAATGGCCTTTTAATTTTACGGATTATGTTATTAAACTTAGAAATCATGTAATTCAAAGCAAACACGCCGAACAGCGATGTAATAGATTTGCGGTTGTTCAACAGAGTTCAGCAATTTAAGTCTTCCACTATTTAAAATTTACCCATAATGGGCGGTTAGAGCCAGTCGTTAGGAAGGATTTATTTTTATGTTGGCATGATCATCATCATGATATTTGAACGTCCGCGGTCTTGTGAATAAAACGTTAGGTTGGACTCGAAAGGTTGCAGGTTCGATCCTTTAGTCCGATTTTCATACAATAGAAGAAAGTTCACATACGAAAAAAAGATGAAGTTCGAATTTTGTAGAAATTAACTTTGTGCATTTTCAGAACTACACAATCGAAAAGGAGTGGCGTTTGTTATAACTATTTCGAATGTGAAGTTCTGAGAATGTACAAACATTGTTACGTTCAAAAAAATGCGAACTTCTAATTTTTGTTTCAAAAGTTAACTTTTTTTTATTGCATGAGAATCGAGCTCCAGAGTTGTGGCATGTATCAATGAGACTTTTGTTTCTCAAGGACATTACTGTACGGACGCTGGAACGGTAAAAATAAAAAATTATAATAGTCCTACTAATATTACGAATGTGAAAGTTTGTGAGGATAGATGGATATATGTATGGATGGATGGACGGATGGATGTTTGTTACTCTTTCACGCAAAAACGACTAAACGGATTTGGATGAAATTTGGTGTGGTAATTTTTTAGACTCTGTATTAAAACTTGGCTATATTTTATCCCGAAAAGTACAGTTTTCCCGTGGGATATCCGACACTATGTTTACACGGGCAGAGCTGCGGGAAAAGGCTAGTTATGGCGAACCAATTGGCGCCACAATCTTGAATCGCGCTATCGAAGTTTTTTAAGATCGGCGCTATATATACCTACAACAGCTGAAATGACTACAAGTGGGCTTCATCCTGACCGATCATACCATTTCGCACGGTCGGAGATCTCCCTTTGAGGCACTCATTATTCCTACATAGTTTATTATAACCCGTAAAACATCGAAAAGGCTGTGAAGTGAACACACGATAAAGTGTTCGAGAAGCTGTTAAACATAATGAAATTAATAACCGAAATGCTATCGGCGTGTTATTAAAACGTTAATATAATTTGGTTAATGCAATCCAGGCGAATTTGCTCCAAGCAGCGGGATTCGTGCTGATTGGATTACGTTGCTTACTTCCTAGCTCATGTGAAAATGCCGACGTTTAGAATCCATTTTCTAGGCCTTATGGGGAACTAGTTTTTGACCGCGGCTCCGCCCGTATAAATACGTATAAAAAGTACAGTGTTCCCGTGGTACACTGTACTTTTTCGAAATACAATGTCTTTCCTGTATAAGCCTATATTACTATAAAGAGTCTTAACTACTACCATACCAAATTTAATCAAATTCTGATTCGTTTATGCGTGAAAGAATCAGAACATCCATCCAAACTTTCACATTTATAACAGTATTAGGATGATAGACGCAAACCTCATCTATGATGATGATTATTTATGTTGACCACAATATAGATGTAGTTTTCTTCCAAAAGTTTGTAAATAAAGATTAGAATAAAACCTTTTCATTCGTAGTAAAAGTAGGTTACCACAATTCCCTCAAATCATTGAGCCCCTCAAAAACTAAGTGCTAAGTAATCGTCATAATTAAGCAATAAACTCACATTATCTCAATCAACTTTATTGGTTCATTTGGTGTTCAAAACTGTATTTTAATAGGCATAATCATCATTACATTTTGACCCTTCATTACGCTACGAAATTATTTAACTTTCCTATCTATAATGCTTTTAAATTTCAAGGATCCTTATGAAATTAAGGTAGCATTCCGAGCTCAGCGACCGTGACACGCGACAACGTCCTACTGTTAATTGTGTTTTTATATGGAGTACTAAACAAAATACTCATCCCATCGGATACTCATCCCAACTTACCTGTCCGGTAGTTGTGGTATAGTATACGGGTACGCGACCCCGGCTTCCCTAGCTAATACTGTCCTATCCCTTGCCCCCCTGGGTGGTAATATCCTACATTCCTGTTTCCCACTCTAAGGTACCAGTCTTCCTTTCCACACCACCTATTCTTCCCTTTCCCTATTCCTACCCTCTCCGCCAATCCGTGGGAATGCAATGGATAATCGTAAAAATAATTTAATTATTCAAAATGACGCGCGGCTTGTTGTTTGTTTAATGACCATCGTTAGTTGAGCATCAATTGTTGTCGAGTGGAGACGTGACGCGCAACAATGTCCGTAGTGTGGTGTAACGAATGAGTGCTCAAATTAATCGAACTGTACCAAAACTATGAATGTTTATGGGATACTGCTCACAGAGACTATAAAAATAAATTAAAGAAACTAGATGCATGGGATTCAATAGCGAAATTACTAGATGTGTCTGTGAAAGAGGTTGAAAGCATAAAGCAGTATAAAATTATAACAACTGCCACTGAAATCAACACAAGTTCCTCTGGCGACATGTTGCCGAAGACTGACGTAAAGTAGTAGATGCGTAGACAGACAACGTTGTTCAACAAAAGTCCCGCGCTGACTTTCAACATGTTGGGTAACTTGTTGTGCAATATGTTGCGCGTCAATTGTAGCCTAGTGGAAACGCGGCTTAATTCGCTAGTTTTCTGGTCGCGGTCGCAGTCGCTAAGATCGGAATGTAGCACTACACACGATAAAGACACAAGTTGACGTCATAAAATCTAAGTTCGGTAATGAAGGCTTTATGCGCCATCAAAAAGTGATTTACCCGAGTTCCAAGTTTAAGGAAATGTTTTGTTTTAATAGCACAATGTGTTTGTTTCACATCATCATTAACATCAGCCCTTTAAATCGAAAGCTTAAACGAAACTATTGAGTAATCAGTGCCTCAACATCTAATTAGTTTACAATCATTAGCTGAGCATAATATCCTAATAGATTTTAGTAAGCACCACAATATGATTGATTATCAAAATTTGGACATTGTGCTATATAATTATTGTGTACTAGGTATAATATTGTGACTTTATGATTTATTATAGCAAGGTTTATTCTGATTTTTAAAATTAAACGACAGATTAAGCATATTTTCATATTATATTCAAAGACCAATTTATAGTCAACTACAATACAACTTACAATATTAAGATTAGAATTTAGAAGATTACAATAAAATTTATAGTTGCACGCGACTTCGTACGGGAAAAAGGAAATCCCGCGAGAACCGCACAGTTTGCTTCGATCAAAAGTAGCTCATGTCCTTCCCCGTGGTCTACTCTATATTTCTATCTAAGCAATATTTTATCCAAATCGGTCCAGTAGTTTCGGAGCCTATTCAATGCAAACAAACAATCGAATCTTTCCTCTTTATAATATTAGTAATACTAAAGATTACGATGAACCTTAGTGTGGCCTCAGTATAACAAGCAGCTAATCGCTGATGGCAAACAATAGAAAAATGTTTACAATAAAATGGGGCGAACATATGAAAACTTTCGCAGTTGCTGTTCATAACTCATTCTAAGCATCATACGAGCGCTCTTGAGAACTGAGCGGACCTGCGGAAAAACCCAGCGCAAAATGTAGGGGATAGCGATTTTTGGTGATGGACAGTGGTCAATAAAACATTCAATAGAACAAAAACCAATAAAGCTGTCCTTGACAACTGTGTTGTTACGTGGGTAACACTGAAAATGTTTAGAACTGGCCAGTTAGAAACATTGTCGGGGGTTAAAAAGATGTGTGGCACTCGGGGATTGCCACGGTAAAGCTAAAATTATTGACGTAACGTTAAAAATACTTTTAAAATAACGTCTTTTATTCGTAATACTACCTCGTCGATATAAATTCGTGTAATATCATTTAGTTTAATTATGTCGAATTGTCTTTCGACATAATCAAACTAAATGATATTAAGTAAGTTCATTTAACCGCACCGCGACAAAATCCGTAAGTGTTTAAAACAATGAACAATATTCGCGTATACTTAAGAAATCAATAAGTTCATTTAAGTCAAAATTGTGTTAATTTAAAACGAATTTAGTACATATAATTACAATCATAACTTCTTACATAATTAGTTTAATTAATGACATGGATAGAGACAGTGAGTATATTTTGCTACCTCTTTGCAAAATATCATTTGCAGTCAGTTTTGTTATAGTTCCTGGCCATAATTAAAACGAGTTCCACCCACGCAAATCGCTACCTCCTATAATATGACCCCAGTGTTTCTATACACAAGTAGGTCACGTGTGCTATATAAATCGTAGGCGCGCTGTCAGTTGCGTCAAATGAAATAATAAGTTGTGGCCTGTGACGCCACATTGTGATGCCAGCGTTAGCGCTCGTCCGCTTTAAGTTTTTAATTTACGGTCTAGGTCATATTTTTTTAATGAAACAAACGCTCGGCTATAAAAAGGTTGAACTTAAAATGTATATATTTAAAAACGTTCTACGTTTAAACGTTTTCTTTCTAATATTTAAGAAACAGTCTAGGGCCTCTAGTCAAGATGCATTCGATAATTTCAACGGCGAATTTCGAAAACAAAATGTATGAGATTTGACATGAGGCATCGCAAGCGACAAGTCACTTAGCGATGAATTATGTCAAATCCCATACATTTTTGTTTTTGAATTTTGCCGTCGAAATTATCGAATGCATCTTCACTAGAGGCCCTGTTCCATCAACATAACCCTAGCGTCATACAAAGTCCTTATTCCCTATACTCCCAAGGACACATAAGATCCTACGGTCAGACACGACCACAAACCTAATGACACAAATTGACACGGACCATGGCGGTGTCAAAACCAATCTGCATTGATTTAGACTCACTGAAAATCCATTCTACACCTGTGACGAAGATACTCCATATACACACAGAATATCAACGATTTGGTAGAAAAATACTAGACTGTGAGCAACGTCTAGATCTAAATATAAAAAAGAGAACAAAGTTTATTTTGGATGACGAGGAACAGGTAACATAGAGGTGTATACAATCGTCGCAAGAGAGAAAGGTTTTTAAAAGAAAAAAAAAGAAAAATAGCGCAGCACTTATAGAGCAGCTGACTCAACTGACAAGTGGAAATGGATAGTGGGAAAAACACAGTTTAAAAAATTCTTATGACAAAATTATGACATACTTACTAACTTTTAAAGACGACCTCTGTGGCTCAGTGGTTGAGTGTGTTGGTGCTCAAGCCGGGGGTCGCGGGTACGAATACCGCCGAAGTAACAAACAGTATTCTGTGTTCCTGGGTCATGGATGTGTGTTAAATATGTGTATAATATAATAAAAATCTTAAATATGTGTATAGTATAAAAGTTTTAAATATATATCCGTAACATAAGTTTTTCGAGAGCTTACCACGGGACCAGAATGACGTGGTGTGAAGCGTTTACAGATAAATAAAAAAATTTGTTTAAAAAGTTCAAATTTAAAAATTAAGCCCATTCCCAATTGTCAGTTGAAGCTCTTAATAGGGCAGCTGGGATACGTCACAAATAGGCTCTTCCACGCGTAAATCCGTTTACCAGCGAACTTAGTTTGTTTAGCATCCAATTTGGCCAGATTGATAAAAGAGCTCGCTCGCTCTCGGTCTGGCATGTTAATGACGTCATCAATACTGGCAGTATCTGGACAGAATCAGTTATCTGGCGTGCACAGTTCAGTTTCATGAACGTTGACATACTACATCAATGATTGATAGATGTCGCAACGCAAAATTATTGACTGTATAATGAGGTTCATGGCAAAGATTATGAAGCTCCAGTTCAGAAGCATTATCAGTAATCAGGATGAGGTAAAATTTGCTCGGAAAATAAAGGACTACTAACGCCCTTGTAACTATTCTCAATTCTGGGGTTACGAATGTCCGTGGGCCTACGTGGCTCAATCAAGCCGTGATTCATTGGCTATTCATACTGATATAATACCGTATTCAGTGAAAATATATTTTAATGTATAATATTAGCTATGGCTAATGTTATATATAAAAATATCTTCTTCGATCAATGGTAATTTATGCAATGTCCCTGGATGAAGACGTCGATGTTCCAGGCGTCAAACTCATCGGAACTCGCGGCATAAATCTTTGCCAGTCCGTTCGAACTCATCTTTGTTTTAACTTTGAATTGTGAATCGAACTTTCGAGATGAGGTAACTTTTTGTGTGTATTAAGATTTATCAAAATTGTTTCTAATTTTTGCATAATACAGCGTAAAAAGCTATAGAATATAATTCTCTTCTTATATCTCGATACACAATTTTTCTACTTTTTAAAAATAAAACGTTTTTTTTTTTATAAAAAATATTCAGTTTTCATTAAATACAGACCCAGACACAAATAAATAGATAAATGCCTAATATTTCAAGGTATTTTGTTTATTTATAGACCTATTATATCATTTCTTATACCTAAGCTAATAAAAAAATAGGGGACCACATTACCACCTTCTTCTCTACCTAACATTGCCGATAAGGGTTTGTGTGTACACTCGATATTAATAATTGTTAATTCATGGTAATACTTGCAACCGTTTTCGAGAAACCGCTTATATTTGAACAAGATTATCTCATAGTTTAAGATAATGTAGAGGAAGGTCAAATTTGTTGTTAATAATAATTATTATTATTAATACACATCATAAACTGTGTATTCCTGACCTCTGGTATAACATTATAAGGTTGTTACTACGGTGACGTCACGTGATGGCACCCTGCGGCGTGCTACAGGTAATGTAGTTAGGACGGCTACTTCTGTTTTAATAAGTAGGTACATGCAAATTGCATATATTTTCTTATAGGTAACTCTAATAAAATTATGTAACCAGTAGCGAGTGAGCTAAGGATGTTAAGTTACAGCTAAGAAACATTTAAATCACAACAGCTTATAAAGAAAACTGCATTAAAATATGTCGATTTGTTTAAGAGCTACGATACTGCGAAAAGACACACACAGACACGGTTATATTTTGCGATGGGTGTTATAGCTTATAGATAAAAGAAATACACGAATATATTTGACTAGCATTTATTGCCCGTGGTTTCGCATTTCATCCCTTATTTTACCACCTTAGGGGGCGAATTTATAAAAAAAACCTTTCTTAGCGGATGCTTACGTCATTACAACTATTTGTATGCCAAATTTCAGCAAAATCCGTTCAGTATTAGTGTATAGGTTTGCCTTTTATAGTATATAAGTATTTAGATTTTCTTTACACTAGTTCTTATGCACGGCTCCAAGCACGACACGTCATTGCAGTTTGTGTACATCCTATCCTATAACATAATATCCTCCATCCAAACTTTCATGTTTATTACTCACTTATGTAAGATAATCTCGACCCGGTGGCTTCTCTCGTGTTCCACTTAATTTGGCTGTATAAAGCACTTAATTTGGTCGTATTAAGACAAAGGTGTGTAGTCTGTAGTAAACATGCTGGCCTCACTTAACGTAACTTAAGCCGCATGCTTCTTGTGGCGATGTTATCTTACACGCTTTAGAATTTAGATGCTGTATTTAAAGCTATGGCGAATGATAGCTCGATATATCGCGATAAGCGCCGCACTGAACCACTGAGCCACAGAGGGCGATCCCTCTGTGGCTCAGTGGTTCAGCGCTTTGGTGCTCAAGCCGAGGTCGCGGGTTCAAATCCTGCCGAAGGAACAAAAAAAAAGTTTTTCTATGTTCCTGGGTCATGGATGTGTATTAAATATGTGTGTAATATAATAAAAATCTTAAATATATTATAAAAGTATTCAATATGCTTCCCGTTGTCTGGTACCTATACCTAACACAAGTTTTTCGGATATTTAGCACGGGGCCAGATTGACGTGGTGTGAAGTTATATTATATTTATAGCAATACAAGCTGTCCCTTGCCTATATCATTGGGTATAAATTTTTACTTGTAATTTTTTACTTACAATTTTTCGTTTATACAATTTAATATACAATTCCTACAGGCTTAGCATGGCGATCCATAGAAATACTCTATCTAAAACAGTTCGTTGCAAAATAGTTCTTAACCCATGATAACAAGGTCGTCAATAGAAGTCAACATTTCTAAACCGCCATATTTTTAAAATGGTTGCCGGGAAATCTTCTGTCAAAAACGAACAAATATTCAAGTATATGACTCAACTTAAATAAACTTTTTGTCTAGGACCGCCATGATGTGGAGTGGTTGACATTATTATGGGACTTTCAGTTCAAAGATTTATTTATTTCTCAAAGAACATTACATTGTTCACTTAAGGAGAAACTTAACTAAATAACATACTAATATATTATTTTACAAGGCGTTTAGGCTATAGTAGTTATAATTATTCACAACATGTTGTTTCAATCGTTTTTTGAATATTGTGAGACTTGAAGAATCTTTAATCTGTACGTGGTAGAGCCATGCTTCGGCACGAATGGGCCGGCTCGACCGGAGAAATACCACGGGCTCACAGAAAACCGGCGTGAAACAGCGTTTGCGCTGTGTTTCGCCGAATGAGTGAGTTTACCGGAGGCCCAATCCCCTACCCTATTCCCTTCCCTACCCTCCCCTATTACCCTATTCCCTCTTAAAAGGCCGGCAACGCACTTGCAGCTCTTCTGATGCTGCGAGTGTCCATGGGCGACGGAAGTTGCTTTCCATCAGGTGACCCGTTTGCTCGTTTGCCCCCTTATTTCATTAAAAAAAAAAAAAAACTCCTTGGGTAATTTGTTGTATATTACACCTTCGTGCTGTATATTTTTTTTTACCATATAAGGTCCTAGCAAATGGTATTTCTAAATTATCTTTACCTCGAGTGTGATATTTGTGACTTTTCTTTTTAAAATATATTTGTGAGTGTATTAAAGATGATAGTATTTTGCGGATAATTATGCATCCCACCAAAAACATTTTCATGTAAAAAATTATGCCAAGACGTTACCATATGACTAACACTGTCAAAAAGTTATGAAATATCATGTAAAACCAAGCTTCTTACCCTACACGCCTTAACTCTGCAAGCGTAACTTCACAAACTCTACACCTTAGTCATTTTATGTGGCTTGGCCATTTCGTTATTATTATATAGTATAATAGAAAAACAGTCGATTATAAATTTTTCTCCTTACGGCTAAGTGAATGTAGCGAAATGGCCAGGCCACATAAAATGACTAAGGTGTAGAGTTTGTGAAGTTACGCTTGCAGAGTTAAGGCGTGTAGGGTAAGAAGCTTGGTTTTACATAAGATTTCATAACTTTTTGACAGTGTTAGTCATATGGTATCGTCTTGGCATAATTTTTTTACATGAAAATGTTTTTGGTGGGATTTCACTTCTTTTTGTAAGTTGTTATAACAGAATTGTTATTTTCTTTTTCTTTTTTTGGGTGTATTTCTTTCACAACAGAGACGCTTTTTCTGCCCACTCTCTCTTTGCCTTTTTTAGGGTTCCGTAGTACTTAAGGAACCCTTATAGTTTCGCTCTGTCCATCTGTCTGTCTGTCTGTCTGTCTGTCCGCGCCTCTAGCTCCTGTAATTATGAATATAAATTAATAAAATTTGGTACAGTTATAGATTGTTTATAGATCACGGTTTTGGGATTATAAAAAAATAATAATTTTATATTTTAAGGGTGGTTCTCCATACATGTGAAGTGGGGATGAAAAATATTTTTTTACTCTACCCCATTGTGTGGGGTTTCGTAAAATAGGTCTTTTAAAATAAAGGCAAGGTTTCATACGTTACTTTTTTATAAAGTTGACCATTTTCGAGTAATCGGCCACCAAAGTAGTTTGTAAGTTGGTCCCCCCCCCCCTAGCATTTTTAAACTCTATGAGATAGAAACTTGCTAAAAGCTCTTTAGGAAAATTATTGTGAACCAAATCGGACAGTTACTTTTCTTTTGGAGTAATTAAAAAAAAAAAGGATATTGCGCGTTTATAGTTACGGAACCCTCCTTAGACATGTCCTGACATGCTCTCGGTTAGGTTATAACTTTAATATATTGCAACGTACGTAATACAAGTTACAATACAAATTTTCATTATCTGATAGTACTTCGAACAAGCAAATCTTGTAAATATGAATTGAGATTCTCGGAAACGGCTTTCAGTATTTCAGCTACTAAGCGACAGCTACTTTGCGTTAGTGGCAAACTGATGATCGCGGGTTCGAATCCCAGTCAGACGTTTTTTTTTTAATTCTATATTTTTTATTATTCTATGTAATAGGGTTTCGTAATACTCGATGAAACCTTATAAATTTACTGTGTTCGTCCGTCCGTCTCCGTCTGTCTGTCTGTCCGTTGTTTCAGCTTCTGTTATCCTACTAATATTACAAATGTGAATGTTTGTGAGAATGGATGGATGTTTGTAACTTTTTCACGAAAAACTACTGCACGGATTTCGATGAAATTTGATATAATGCGATTCAAATGAGAATAGGAACGTCAATAACCTCTATCTGTCTAATGTCACTTGAAAAGTATGGTTAGCAAAAAAACTTATTTGGCAATAATAATAGTCGAAATAATTCTATAAATACTCGACACTAGCAGAATGGTGCAAAATCTTTGCAACCGCGATCGCCATAAATAAAAGAAGAGGAATAATAGTCTTACATCGAATTTAAATAATAATGTTAAATTATCTAAAATAAATGTTTAGATTTAATTATAATAATACATATTCATAATTCGTTTTTAAAATCATAAATTAACATTTTGTTTTTCATTGTTGGTGCAAGGCAACTTGCCAAAATTATACTGTTTTTGTTATTGTCATACTCATTTTGCTCGAAAATGAGTAAACAAGGCGCTGTGTTACATAGACGACGATGACTACTCGGACAGTAATACAGAGATGAGCGAAATTGAAGAGCTAGATTCAGATTACATGTTTTCAATCTATTTTGTAAATAAATTATTATATTAAAAGAAAAAAACTTTTTTTGCCCACCCTACCTAATTAGGTACCCAAATGGGTAAAATTGACAGCTATGACGTCACAATATGGCGCCGACTCAATCCTATTCTCATTTGATTCGCACTATACGGTAGTAGTTTAGGCTCTGGATTAGAACATGGGCAATTTTTTATTCTGAAAAAGTGGGATACGGTATTTACGCGAGCGGAACCGCGGGCAACAGCTAGTTATGAATATAAATTGATGAAATTTGGAACAGTTATGTAACATGTAACTTAAATGTCAGTTTTGGCATCATAAAATACTTATTTTATATTTCAGGGGCTCATACATGTAAAGTGGGGATGAAAAATATTTTTTCATTGTAAGCCATTAATGTGAGGGGTATCGTTGAATAGGTCTTTTAAAATAAAGACAAGGTTTCATACATCACTTTTTTACAAAGTCAACAATTTGGAGTAACTGGCATCCAAAGTTGTTTACAAGTCACCCCGCCCCCTCCCCTCCCTTTGCATCATACTAAATAATAAGACTTTTTTGTTCCCTGGCGGGATTCGAACCCGCGACCTCCGGCTTGAGTGCTAACGCGCTCACCACTGCGCCACAGTGGTCGTTACTTATTTTTTCGGAAAATTATTTGAACTAATCGGACAATAGCTTTTGAAGTAATTTAAATAAATATATATAGTAATTTAAATAAATATTTAGTAAATCGACGACCTCTGCGGCTCAGTTGGTTGAGCGTGTTGGTTAGGTGCTCAAGCCAGGGGTCGCGGGTTCAAATCCCGCCGAAGGAACAAAAAGTTTTTCTGTGTTCCTGGGTCATGGATGTTTATTAAATATGTGTATAATATAATAAAAATCTTTAATATATGTATAATATAAAAGTATTAAAATAATATATTTCCGTTGTCTGGTACCCGTAACACAAGTTCTTCGAGAACTTACCACTGGATCAGATTGACGTGGTGTGAGTCGTCCATAGATATTATTATATTATTATTATTATTAAATACCTATTGGCTATTACGCGTTTATAGTTACGGAACCCTCCTTAGACATGTACTGACATGCTTTTGGTTAGGTTATTCCTTTTATAATGTTTTCTTCTTCCGTACTATTGTTTAAAATCCGAGCAAAGCTCAATCTCCCGGGTCACTCCTGAGCATGACTCCCGTCTCCCAGGTACTAGTTACTACAAACAACTATCCGAATCTTTCAGGGGGCCGTCCATTAATCACGTGATGATTTTAACAACTTTTTGGACCCCTCCCCTCCCCCTGGTGATACTTGGTGAGGTTTTATCCCCCCCCCCCCCACCTAAGATTGGCTTAGGGGGGGGGGGGGGCACCTCTGTGGCTCAGTTGGTTGAGCATGTTGGTGCACAAGCTGGAGGTCGCGGGTTCAAATCCCGCCGAAGGAACAAAAAGTTTTTCTGTGTTCCTGGGTCATGGATGTGTATTAAATATGTGTAAAATATAATAAAAATCTTAAATATGTGTATAGTATAAAAGTATTAAATATATTTCCGTTGTCTGGTACCCGTAACACAAGTTCATCGAGAACTTACCACGGGATCAGATTGACGTGGTGTGAAGCGTCCATAGATATTATTATTATTATTATTATTATTATTATTATTATTATTATTATTAAGATCACGTGTATTTTTTTACATAGTAAGCAGGTGATGTTTGAAGAAAAATTTAACTTAAGGTGGTTCGTTTCCCATACAAAAAAACAATGGACATTAATTAGGTAATTTCATACTATTACTACATAAATTTATATGCACATCTATTTATTTTGCAATACAATTGTCGCAAAATATATTTAAAATACTTTATTTCACACAGAAGTCACATTTTTATTGAATTTTCGACAAAAAGTGACATTTGTAACTTATGTCACTTTTTGTCGAAAATTCAATAAAAATGTGACTTCTGTGTGAAATAAAGTATTTTAAATATATTTTGCGACAATTGTATTGCAAAATAAATAGATGTGCATATAAATTTATGTAGTAATAGTATGAAATTACCTAATTAATGTCCATTGTTTTTTTGTATGGGAAACGAACCACCTTAAAAAACAATTTAATAGAATAATTTTAGCAATTTAAAACTATAGGAGTCATTTCTCTTGTAAGTATTTAAACAACACTACGAATCTACGACCGATAATAATTTCGGTATGCATAGACTAGATTCGAAAATGTCTCTTTATACCCCCTCCTCCCCTTGGTGATACTTAGTTATTTTTTCTCGGACCCCCCTCCCCCTTTAGGCATCACGTGATTAATGGACGACCCCCAGGGTAAAAAATTTTACTCACGTTCTGTGATGTCTTATGTAATAAAGAACACTGTTAGGAGTCGAAGCACTGACATCTGTCGGTAGCAGTATGCACTACTTGAATGCCCATTTATAATTGATTATTGTTTATAAGCTATGCTAGGTGGCGCTTTTACTAGATTTTATTATCTATATTCTAAGTTACTCGGATACTGTAAATATTTTGATCATTCTAAAAAGTATGTACCTAACTGTAATTTGATACATAGTTTTTTTTTATTATTTCATTCCCTTCAGTTAATTATTATTAATCGTTTTAATGATAAATCAAAAAAATATATTTTTATAGTTTTGTGTAAAAGTGACATCTATCTCGTACATTATGAATTATGTTAGTTATGTGTTTGTTCGCCGCTTGAATTGGAATCTAATTGACGTAATATTTAAGTAAATACCTAATTATTTCCCAAATATTCTTTAGTAATTTAAACGGAAAATACATAGGAGTAACATCAACAAGTGCATTAAATATGTCGATAAAGATTTAAAAAAATATTGTGTTTTTTGTTGTTAATAAAGGGGTAGGGGAACATGGTTATTTTATTAAATTTTATTGTTATTATCGGATCCCTAATAACAACAACAATTTTCAGGCCTTTAGCTAGTGGTAATATTATAGAAACTTCCATCCTATAGTTTAAGGGTTTGAAGGATAAAAGTTTATATGAGACTTCTTACCTTAATAATTCTTAACATAATTAAATGAATGTTGCATATATGTTAAATTTTCCGTTCAAATTTAGAATATTCGGGAAATAATTATTTCAATCAATATTAGTCAATTAGTTTACAAGCCTAGCGATGAACGACTACATAACGTATATAGTTCATAATAACGCGATAGATGGCGCTTTCACAGATAATTAACTTTAACTCCCTTGTTTAAGGGGTTGGAAGATGAAAGTTCCAATTTTGAGAATTTTTATGTTGGTTGTGTACTAATAAAATCTTACGTAACAAATATCAGCTTTCGAGAACATCCGGAAGTACGATATAATTTTGTTGATCATCAGTGAGTCAGTGACGGAATCAGGGGTTTTTAGATATCAATAAAATCAAAAGTATAAGACGTAGGTAATCGAAACTTTACATGTTTAATGAGACCGCTGATGGGAACAAATCCTGAAAGTTTCATTTATCTAGTACAATCCAAACTCAAGTTATGAGTGTTCAAAAAATCGACGAAACGCTTCGAGAAAAGGTGGTTTGGTAGTGCCCTTGTGCTTCGCTTGACGTCTTGGCATGGGGGCACTACCGTGCCCCCAGATGTATGATATATATACAACTGTTGAAGATTAAGTAGTTTAGTATTTTTGTAGATTAATTGAGTTGGGGTTAGGTAGGTACTTGTAATTAAAAAGGACTTTAATAATTTTATTTTTTTGACATTAAATTAAGATAACGTTTCTACTTTAGCTGTCAAAAGTGGCCATTTTGTGAGCTCATGCTCGGGAAGAAAAGAAACGTTAATTCTCATAACGACGATACATCGACCTTCTTACCTTATAATAAGACCTATTTTGCTCTGAACGGTATTAATGTTTCTTCAATCTGTCATATTTTCTTTTCTTCGGTGTTTCTTCTATGCGCATGCTAAGCCTGCTGGTAACATAGCATAAAGAAGCCACGCAGGCTCGTACCAAATGCATATTATACATCTACGTCAATTATTTAATTAAACAGTTTTTGATAATACTGATTAACAACAGAAAAACAAAAGACAATAGAAGTAGATACACATTTTGTGAAAATTTCAACTATTAGGGTGGTTCAACCTGGTGACAGACGGACAGACAGATAGATGGACAGACAGCGAAGTCTCAATAATTGGGTCCCATTTTTACCTATTGTTATGGAACCCTTAAAACGTAGGTAAAGTTATAATTAGCCTTAATTTTCATAGATAAATTTTTAAGGTTTTAAAACCTATACTCAACTAGAATATACATACATTTTTACAAAAGTTACTAAGTTGGAAATATCACTAAAATCGCAAGTATACGAGCGAAAAAATCTTCTAACTTATTTAAAACTAACCCTTGTGGGCTCTCAAAGTCGAATCTTAGAAGTTTTCCCCTCACAAAGCGTTCCGGACCCCAAACTTTTGGAATACATTTCCCATACGATATTAGAACTACGTAAAATACCATTCTAGGCATGAGCTACTAGATTATACAGTTCGAAGTTCCATCATCATCAGAATGTCCTTCGGTATTTGATTTGTCAAACATAATACGAGTATAGTTGGGGCAATATAGTCTAGCTGATGCCCACGGCAAACGTATATGTCCCGCAGTAAAAAGCAGACTATGTCCTTTCCCGTGGTCTACTTTATATCTGTGCCAAATTTCATGATAATCGGTTTAGTAGTTTTTACGTGAAATTGTAAATAAAGTATCCCACGGGAACCGTACATTTACCCGCGATAAAAAGTAGCCTTTGTACTTTCTCAGGCTCTAGACTATCTGTGTACCAAATTTCATTTAAATCAGTTCAGTAGTTTTGGCGTGAAAGACGGACAAACACACACTTACCCATTTATAATTTTAGTATGGATAGGCAAGGATTATGACACTAAACCAAAAGAAATTTTATTTCTTGACCCTAATAACCTGTTATCTTAAAAATGCGCAACTCCCAGGGATAAGACCGAGCTAGATAAACTCCCTGCACACAAAATTTCATGGAAAGTTGCAGGCGTTTCCGAGATTCCGATTATAATATATTATAATACAAGATTAGCTCGTTTATAGTATGAGATAAAGCTATCAGGATAGTTCAGCGTCAGCAGATTGCTTCCACAGGCAGCATAAAAATGAAAGAGATAAGATTTTTATACCTTTAGGTAGCACTCCGATCAGCAAACCCGACATGAGGCCGCGAAGAATAGAATATAAATATTATTTATTTAGTCCAAATAAAACAAATATCCTACTCATATTATAAATGTGATAGTTTGTGAGGATGTATGGATGCTTGTTACTCCTTCACGCAAAAACTACTAAGCGGATTTTGATGAAATATGGTATGGTAGTAGTTTAGGCTCTGGATTAAAACATAGGCTACTTTTTATCCCGAAAAAGTACAGTGTTCCCGAGGTACACTATATTTACGCGAGCGGAGCCGCAGGCAACAGCTAGTATAAAATAAACGACAATAATAGTTTCTATTTTACCAAATTGGTGCTCGCTCAGCATATTGTTGCGAAATCGCAACGCTGATTTTCAGTGAACACCAGAACAAACAAACAAATTAAACCGACTTCTAAAGTAAAAATACACAAAAAATATGAAATAAAACTTATTTTCTAAATAATTCCCCTTTTAAATTCGGTTAATTTTAACTATTTCTCTACACAATCTTCATTATTTTGAAGTCGCTACCGGGCTGGTAGCGACTTCAAAATAATGAAGATCCTGAAAAATAATTATTTTATAGAGATCACTTTCATGTTGGCTTTTACCGACTATAATATGTGTCCATATCAATTTTGAGAAGTTCCCTCGATTCTTCATAGATCCCATATTATCATGTTTCCACTGACATGATAGCACTGATTGACATAATAGCATATGCTTGCAGTTTTTTACATAACGCCGAAATCCCCAAACGTGTATCTATAAGGAGTCAGGAGTTCCTGTTCAGTACTTTTGTATCTAGAGTATACCTGGGAGCAAAATTTTACTTGTTGGTAGCATATGCTTCGGTTACTTCAGAGAAAGTTGAAATTACCTCCCTATATGCCTCCCTCGATTCCTCATGGATCCCATCATCAAGTCACCACTTTTATGAAAACAGGACTAAACTCGAATTATACCCTTTACATCAAGAAAAGATTTTTGAAAATCGGTCAAACGATGGCGAAGTTATTGTTGAACATACAAAATAAATATACAGCCGAATGTATAACCACCTCCTTTTTTGGAATTTGGTTAAAAATTATTAAAATAGAATAAAACTAAAAACACTCCCTATGGATAGTGAAAATGAAATCAATAAAAACTAGTAACCTATTTGATACGCAACATTTTTAAAGTATTTAAAGGAAAATTTAGACTTTCTAGATCTTAGTAGCTGTTTTGTCTAATAAAATAAATATTATGTTGTTTAGTAGATAATCCAAGAAATATTAAAATTTTACATTTGTGTTACCACGCTTTTTCGAAGTTTGTATATTTTACGAAATTCCTATTTCATCCGAAAGTCACGTAGTCACAAAGTTTTCGGAACATCATATTGCGTCGATGTGTCTAACTTTGCCAATCTGTAAATGCTCAAGGCTGGCCGTTTCAGAGATAGGCATTCCTCGATGCTAGACTTGAATAAATACGAGTATTCTAAAATATTAACTTTCAGGCTTTGCTTAACTTTCAAAACTTTACAAGTCCAAAGATAGACGATGCTACCTTTCAGTTCTTTTGGGTAAATTTTAAAGATGTTTATTATATTTTGTAGTAAATAGTAAAATGATTATTTTAGAGTTTTGAAAGTATTCTTATAAGAAAGTTTACTCTAAAATTTTACGAAGTAAGAATTTCTTAAATCAAATAATCTGTAATATCTTATATTATTATAATAAGAAATGTATTAGGTAGAGTTTTAAACCGATCTTGTATTCCGATAGTACTTGGCTGAAGTAGTTTATAATTTATAGTCCCGCATTATTATTATTATCTATTTCTATGAAATACATATATCATATAGCGAAAAAAAATTGCGAAGAATAGTGTGCACCACACTATTCTTCGCAAAATACATTAGTGTTCTCTGAGGTTTGGACTGCGGATCGGACTGTCGTGCTAATTACGATTAAAAATGCGTTACCGCTTAAACTTGCGGCGTCTTATATAATACCTCAAAATACGTCATAGCGCGAGGTTTAAACTGTAAAAAATGGACTGTTGTCGACATGCCAGATCTGCATGTAATATGTATGGTGAGATTTTATGGTATAGGTATGTCTGGATATCGGATAAACGTGTTATTAAAACAGATTATGCAATACTGAAACATGACATAAACCTCGAAGTTAAATGAGAGTGTCTTGCCACATAACAAAAACGGGCAACAGCATTAACAAACTAAACCAAAACTGTTATAACTTATTTTCGCATCTAGTTAAAGCGGGAACAAAATTTAAATTTATTAAAAGTTTCGCGGGGCGAAAGAGCAGTCCATCCAATTAACAAGTTTGGTATGTACCGTCATATGCCAGGGGATTATGTACACCTGTGAATGGAAATGTCTAAACTAATCTACTGGTTCTAGAATTCTGGATGTGTGCATCCGTTCCACTCAATTTTTAACCGCTTTTACACGCGCGTCGCCGCCGCAGGTGCGGCGATGTTTTACCGAACGAAAAATGTTTTCGCAGCCTATTCAATACAAACACACAAACAAACAAACAAATCCGTTATAGCACTCGTATAACTATTACAATTTGATAAAAATCTAGTTAGTAGAGATGCTATGCGGCATCGAACTCGCATCGTTTTGAACGAAAGCCAGCGAACAACCATTCAGCCATAAATGCCGATCAAATAGACAAGTAAAAAGTTTATATTATTACAATGCAACGTTACCTAATGGAGGTTTTTAAATTTGCGAAATCTGACAGCTTTCTGACACGACAAGAACGGTCTTGTCGTGCTACCAAGCGCCGCCTGATAACAGAAAAGGAATCGAAAATTCTTATTGATAGTTTTCGATACCACTTACGCCACCAGATGACGCTTTGTGTGAGTTGACTCTGCCCCCTTATGGCAGAAAAAACATCAAAAACCCTCATTAGTTTCAATGAAAGGTTTCTGTTATCTGAGTTCCTGGAACTACTGGACGTAAGATATCACGACCTGTCATACCCGTTGCCTTAGATACAGTTCAGTCAGCTCTGAAAAACGCTTCAGGATAACGGTTCCGGATATAGAGTTGAGCCCTTGGTTGACCGGAGAGTCCACGTATTATAGGAATGGCCCTAATCTATTTTCTAAGATAACTCAAAATAGCTTCCAAATTAAATAAATTATTATTAATGTGTGTGTGTAAAACTTATAATTATTACACCAGAAGTCGATTCTGTAGATTAAATCCTGCAATAAAACAATTATAATACAGTCCTGATAATAATTATGTTCAAACTGGTGGTATTCTCAGAAACGTCAAACCAACATCAAACCCGTTCAAATCTATCAAGACGATTCCTAATAATTAAATAAAGGTAAAGTAAAAGCGTAAGTTAATTACTTTTCGAAAAAAATATAGTAAATCAGGAAATTGAGCATCATGTGATTTCGACCGTTAGGAATTGTTTCTATAGGTTTAACTCTTATATTAAATTAGAAATTTATTGTCTAAGGATTTGCGTGTAAAACTATGTGAATTCCTAGTTTTATCGAAATTAAATTACGCGGACGCAGTTATAGGCAGGGGCTTGCTGTCTAGATCAAAAAAACTCATCCAGAGGGTGCAAAATGCATGCGCCAGATTCTGTTGTTCCATTCCCCCTCACGCACATGTAACGCCATACATCAACAGTTTACGCTGGCTGCGAATGGATTATCGTAGGCAATTGCATTTTGCTACTCTTTTATTTGGCGTAGTCAATTTTAAAGTTCCATCTTATCTTTAGGGTAAACTAGAGTGGCAAGCAAGCAAGTCAAAAACAGCTAAATATGACCACGAAGGGGTCGAGCTACCTAATGATCTCACAGCTACATTATTCCGCTGCGTTTAGGAGAAGTTTCAGACATGTCGCCAGCAAAATTTGGAATAATCTGCCTCAACCGTTTCGTGCTCTGAAGACTGTTTGTAATTTTAAAAATAAATATAAACAGTATTTACTAAAAACTCAACTTTGCGACGTAAATATTGAATAGATTGCAATTTGAAAAAAGCGATAAATTGGGTTCTCTGTAGCTATTTAATATTATTGTGTGTTGCCGTAAAAATTGTAATTTATTATTAAATTATATTTATAAGAGATTGCTGTAGTTTGCTCGTCCCCTGCCCGGAAACAAGGGGTCCACGGAAGACCAGAGACGACTTTCCCATGTCGTCATAACCTGAGTGGATCTCCGATTCTGCGCGTTTTGGGTGTTGCACCGTCGTAATTCTTTGTTATTTTTATTCTTTATATTATGTTTGTTATATAATTGTCATACATATACATAAGTTGTTTGAAACGAATCAACGGCTTTGTTGTTCTTATTAATACTTTAGTTATAAGTAGGTATATTTACTTTGCTTGTTTAATTTTCATGCTAATATTAATTGTACCATTGTTATCTATGTGTATACTATGGTGGTGTAATGTCAAAAGTGGCAAAGATTTATTTATTTATTTCAATATTGGCGTCGCAATGGGATATCTATACGATCAACAATTTGACGTAAAACTTACAGTTATTACAAAAGTTCCTTGAATAACATTGATAATGCTATAAATAAGAAGTTAGGCACAAGTGATGTCACAACAGTTGAAAATATAATATGAAGACAATTATACTAAATATATTTTAATTAGAAAAATACTGCGTTATGACTTATGTATTATAATTTATTAACAAATCGTTTTAAGAAAAAACAATATACAGCCGAACATATAACCGCCTCCTTTTTTGGAAGTTGGTTAAAAATACACAAATAACACAAATTAACATTAAAATTGTCGTTATTCTACTCTTTTTTTTTTGTTGTAACTTTTTAATTCAGCAACTGATTATCGTAAACTACTTATGTAACATATTATTATAGTACATTATCAGGTAATATTAAGGGACAATTCACGCCGAGGCGAGACGCGACTAGATAAGCTATTCAAATTGAACTTTATTCGTTATACAAGAAGATACACGTTTCATTGTAAGAGTTCGAATGTCAAGTTACACCTCGCCGCGCAGCGCAGTGTATGACTAACTTGACTGTGTCATAAGAAAGAGCGAGTCCACACGGCGCGTTGCGTCAGCGTTGCGTCGACGCAGCGCTGTCGCTCCGTCGTTTTACATACTAAAAACTGTACTGTTCAGTGTTCACACGGTGCGCTGCGTCGACGCAATGCTGTGACAATGCACGAACAACGGACAGTATCCCCCGAGACGAAGCGGGAGGGGTAACCACGTTACGTCGCAACAACGTTGCGTTAACGCAGCACCCGTGTGGCCGGCATTGCGTTAACATGTTTGCGCTGCGACGACGCGCCGTGTGGACTGGCCCAAACGTGTATATTTTCGTTTAGTGTATCATCGCGGTGTGAACTAATAATGTTTCAATATAGAAAAGACAACCTCCGTGGTCTAGTGGTTAAGAGCATTGGCTCTCGACTCGGAGGTCGTGGGTTCGATTCCCGCATTGGAACAACAAAAAATATTGTTTCCAAGTTTGGTTAGGACAATGCAGGCTGATCACCTGATTGTCTGACAAAAAAGATGATCCATGCGTCGGACGGGCATGTAAAAAGTCGGACCTGCGCCTGATCTCTCGTCAGTCGTGTCGGTTATCCGTCCCACTGGATTACGAGAGTAAAGGAAGAGAGGGTGCTCTTGTATACTGCGCACACACTTGGGCACTATAAAATTACTTCTGCATAACTGGCCTGGTTTCGTGAGTTTTGAGGGCCTGGAGAGGTTTGTGAGATCGGTGTGGGGAGTTTATCTTTATCTATATTCTATACTAATATTATAAAGCTGAAGTGTTTGTTTGTTTGTTTGAACGCGATAATCTCAGGAACTGCTGGTTCGAATTGAAAAATTATTTTGTGTTGGATAGTCCATTTATCGAGGAAGGCTTTAGGCTATATAACATCATGCTAAGCTCGATACGAGCGGAGCACCAATCAAGAATGCTTCAAAATCGGGATTTTTTTTTTCTTTTGAGAGATTTTACTGCGTACGCTGCGGAAACGGTTAGTTTCGCTAAAATTATGTTTGACAGAATTGTTCCCCCTTAAAAGTTCTAAAAGAAAGTATGCGACTGTATACGTCTATCTCTTAAAGTTGGCTCACTATAACCTTTTTTGCTAACCAAATTTATTATAAATGTAAGCATTATTGTGAAGGTGTTTTCATAAAGATGATATTAATCCTTATGCAAGTAAATACGTTATTCATTACAAGAATTTAATTTAGATCGCCGTTTACATCATTTGATTTCAAGGAGTATTTTAGAAGATATCGCAGTCATAAAATAATCATGCGCGCAGTAATGTACGGCGCGCGGCGGGCAGTCAGAAGCGTAAATTAAGTTTTATTAATTTATTAATTCTCCTTCAACGTAAATTAAGTCGCGGGTAAACTTTAGCGATATCCCAAAGACTGTTCCACGCGGACGAAGTGGCGGGCAAAAGCTAGTTATAGATAAGAGCTGTTTTATCAATCACAAAAACTCAAAGCAATAAAATGCAGCAGCGTGTACTTTCATTAAAATTTATGTTTGTTTGTGATAGAATTTGTAATTAAATATTAATTATGTCAAATGCAAAGTCAACCATTTATTTTATGAATAACATGATTAAAAATTATCTGTTATTTTTTGTAGACTCCCTTTTTCTAATCATTGCACTATTATTTCGTAAGTATTTAATATTGGATATGTTTTTTTTTTCTTCTTTATTCTCTAAATGTGCTTAACGTAAACCATTACTTTTTATTCAATATTTAAAAAATACTTTTAAAAGATAATGCGTGATTTTAATAGACAAACTCTTTTGGACTAGTCAATATGGCAAAATATGGAGAAACACAGGATGAAGTTGTCGAAGGAACAGAAGCAACTACTTTAACTGCAGATGACGTTGTCACCGAGGCCACTGCGGATGAAGTTGTCACCAATGCCACTGCGGATGAAGTTGTCACCAATAACACTGCGAATGAACTTGTCACCAATGCCACTGCGGATGAAGTTGTCACCAATGCCACTGCGGATGAAGTTGTCACCAATACCACTGCGAATGAACTTGTCACCAATGCCACTGCGGATGAAGTCACCAATGCCACTGTTAGCTCAGAAGAAGAGCATATTACCACGAGTAGGCGCCCAAAAAGTTAGTATATGGTGTATTATGCAGATTTCAGATGGAAATTGACACAAAACTGATTTAGTGTTATGAATATCGTGCCGCACTTACAAGTTAATGGCTACGAACTACACGTTTATTTTTATTTATTCACACTATAAAAAACCACAATTTATATAAAAATATATGAACCAAATACGAAATCCATTGATACTACATTTGTTAAAATCAGATTAGTAGTTTAGGCGCTACGGTGGAATATGCATTACATAGACTGCAAAAATCATTATTCTTCCTTTTGGCTTCGCCGTAGTTAGGCTAGTTAGGAAATTTAAGTGTGGTTACGGGTATAAAGTCGATAGTAAATACTTGGCGCCTACAACATGTACACATGTAACGTTGTGTGTCGTCTGTGAATATAAACATTATGTGACGTGTCTATGCATAGACAGTAGGTACACAACGTAACATGTGTACATGTTGTAAGTGCCAAGTATTTACATTATAGACCGATAGACCTTATAGACCGAATTTTTCACCTACGCGTCACAGGAAAGTTACAAACGAGAACCATAAGGTCTCGTAATGCATCCAACGTATCTCTAACATAATTCTTACTTATAGTCATCGATTACCACAGAGAAAAAGCAGAAAAACTATTCGGCATCCTGAGTCCCATTCAAATATCGAGGAAGCCCAAGGACCTGGAGGAGATATTCAACTGTGAGTGCCCGCGAGTGTACTGGCCGGTGTGCAGCGTAGACGATATCACTTATGTCAGCGCCTGTATCGCAAACTGCCTGAAGGTGAAGATCAGGAGGGAAGGCCCCTGTGTGCTGTACAGGAGAAGTGAACCAATCACACCCGCTTTTCATCCAGAATAACGCCCACTACACAAGAAACGATAAAACTTTTGTTAGCAACGCGCGGCGAGCCTAAGACCATGTCCAGAAACTGCGTATTCTTACGCACGCAAGGTCTACGTTGTCGAGGTACTAGGGCCCCATACATTGCGTCCAGAAGCTACGTGCGTATTATTTTAGCTATGCGCGTATCGTACAAAATTGACCTATTAAACCACTTTGGTTGATTCAGGCACGGATCCAGCTCTCAAAAGAAGATGTGGCCCGAAAATTTTGATTTTATTATTTCCTGCATAACATGGTTATTAGAATTTAAAAAAAGAATTGTATTATTTTCTTTATAATATTATGTTAATTAAAAGCTAACGCGCGGAGTGAGCGAGAAAGTTTTTCGCTTATTTAGCAAAAAAATTATATTATGTTTGGTAAAAAAAAAATAAGCTTTCAATAAAGGTAACTTAAACAAATTAACATCAATTAAGATTATAATTTAATTAAATAAAAAATATATGCATATATAGTATAGAAACATACATAAATTATAGATTATATAACATCGGCAGGAGTGATTCCTATCGGTTCAAACGAAGTATTATTTTTTCTTATTTCTGTTGGTTAGTAAATAAAAAAGGGCCGAAAATTTATGGAGAGGTGATAAATTTTGCGCTTTCTTCAATCTACCTGACTAAAAGGTCCGCTTAACACTAAATCCACTACTACAAATATGTATTTTAATAATAATATAAGTATGACCAGCAGGTAAAACCCACCAAGTAAAACTCAAAAGGCTAACAATACCAATACTACTACCCACTGAACCTATTTTGATTATAAATTAATAGACCTTGAAAGTATGCACTCACAAGGCTGTTGGGGTTGTGGGTATGCCCATACTACACGTATAGGTGCTCCGCTCCTGACTCAAATAGGTGCAGCAATTACGCAGTAATACGCAGCTACCTCGAGTACGCGCGAGAAGTGAAAGAAAAATGTTTTTCTCGCTCCGATTGTATGATTCAGAGTGAGATAGAAGTATTCAGTTCATTCGTTACACAGCATTCAGATCGGTTGACACTTTTGGCAAAATGGTAATTTTGGCATTTTCACACTACTCACACTAGTGAAATTTTACTTTACAGAGTGTTCTGAAATTTTGTGCTGTCAATGTTTTGTCAAAACCAATTTTTTCTGAAGACAACTTATATTAAAACCTTCAACACAATTGATATCGATATGAAATAGTCAAAAGTGTCATCCCCTGTATTTTGGAGTGCAATGAAAGCGTAGTAAGATCGAGTTGCCAAGTTTTAAAAAATATTTCTCCCTAAAACAAATAGTACGGTTCCCGTGGATTTTACCTAGCATCCGAAGACTCTCAAATATAATTATTAAAGTACTTATGCCACATTGAAACTTCATAAAGTTACATAATACGATAAAATATATAGGTATCGTTAAAAATCAAAAAAGTTACATACCAAATATGTAAGTATTACCTATTTAGAAAAACATACCTATAAAGATACTTTATACAGTAAAACTACTTTGCTAATATCTTTCGGAAGTCCCACACATGCTTTCCAAGATCCGTCATTTCCGTAGAAAAAAAACGATGATTGCCGAGGGCATTAACAAATTAGTTGCACTGTACGCAGCACATTGAATGACGCGGTCGCGTCCTATTCGTGTTGTATAAAGTCTATAGCCTATTCGCGATATGAAGGCAGTGAATCATGCATACATACTATGTCAAAATGGCTTACTTTAATAGGTAAATTAATGTAATCACAGCTAATGCGTCAATTTTGACATTTGTATGCATGATTCACTACCTTTTTTAACACTTACAGACTATAAGTTATTTCGTAGGTATCTAGAGGGTAAAAACTGTATGTCACCAGGCTATGTCTCATGAGATCATAATCCTTGATAACTAGACAGTTAAAATTTTTACATGGCCTTTACTAAAAATAGTCGATTTTGTAATAAAAAGGAACCCTTATAGTTTTGTTCTGTCCCTCTGTCTGTCTGTCCACGCCTCTAGCTTCTGTGATTATGAATATAAATGGATGAAATTTGGTATAGTTTTTTGTATAGTATATTATCTCGGATTTAGCATCATAAAATAATAATAATTTTATATTTTGAGGGTGGCTCCATACATGAGAAGTGGGGATGAAAAATATTTTTTCATTGTACCCCATTGTGTTGCATAACGTTGAATAGCGCTTTAAAATATAGTCAAGATTTCATACATGACCTTTTTTTTTCAAAATTTTCGAGTAGTTGTAGAGTAGATTTCTAAATTATAGGTTAAACTTGTTAAGTTTCCATGGAAAATTATTTTGAACCAAACCGGACTGTGACTTTTGAAGTAATTTGAAAAACCTATTACGCGTTGATAGTAACGGAACCTAGAATCCTTAGACACAACAAACGTGAATTTTTTGACGTTTTTGGCGTGATTCTTTAATGGCAAGATGGCAATAGGTAGACGCTTGCAATAAGAATTTTGCAAGGTCAGCTGTAATTAAATAATAATAGTATATTATATTACTTATTGTCAAGCAAATCATTTGCATATTTAAATAAAACAAGTATAAAAACCCCAATAACCCCTTCAGATACCTTTTCTCCCTAAATTTAGGGAAAAAGTCCCAAGTTGGCATCACAGATAGACCGGCAGACATTTTGTTGTGATAAGATAAGAATCTCTACGTGCGTAGGTTTACGCAGGCTTACGCACTTTCTGGACAGAGTCTAAAGCTACGTTCCACGAGAATTTTAAATGTCTGATTCGACAACTTGATACTTGACACTCAGATTTTTGTCTCTATTGTATTAGCGCAGAGTTTAAATTACAGAGCTGTATTTTTTCAGTCTACGATCACTAAAAAACTCTCGTGGGAACGTAGATTTAAAGTAGTTGATTTTGTGAAGAAAAGATCGCAAATTTGTATTTTAAATAAAATTTATACACAAGAAATTAAATATAATATAAGTTTTGAAGAAATTGACATCAATTAACACTTTGTGAAATCTTATAAATAGTTTTATGATAAAAATATTTTCATGTGAATTTTTAAGCTGCGCGTCCACTGGATCGGAATCGGAGCGTACGCAGCATACGGATTTGTTGCTTTGTATTGGTTTCTATGGTACTGCGTCCACTGGATCAGCATTTCTGCGCCTGAGACCGGTATTTATGTCGATGACGTCATAGTTGTAGAATATTATAGTGAAGTTCAAAAAATTTTTTCGAGTCATATGAATGTACTGTGGCGTTCTTAGAGGGTTGGGGTACGTAAAGGGGTGGTGTAATGGCTCCAGTGGTAGGCTAGGTTTGTCAATATAAACACACAGGACACTTTGCACTTATTATTGCACTTATTACTTATTACTATATTTTATTTATCATTCACGTGAATGATAAATAAAATTTATATAGTGCAAAGTGTCCTGTGTGTTTTAATTGATAAACCTCGCCTACCACTGGAGCCATTACGCACCCCCCCTCTCATAACGCCACAGTACCCAAAAAAATCTATTTTCATCTTCTAATAAATCATAATATAATGGATGAAATTCTCCGAAAATTTATATTTTTGAGTTTATAATATTATGAACCCATATCTTTCGTTTCCTCTTGTTTCTCTTTTCCTCTTCTGATAAAATACAGCTAATTACAACAATATCCTCGTCACTATACTCTATATTGCAAATGCACGTTCAGGCTATGACGGACTAAAAATAACTAAATTGCCGACGATGAATCCGAATGCAGTGGACGCACCCCATCGGCATTTCGTAAAATATGACGACGCTTCGTACGCTGCGTACGCTCCGATTCCGATCCAGTGGACGCGCAGCTTAAAAATTAAAAATGGCGGATTCTTTAAACCTTACCTACCACATAATATTAATAATATTAAAACATTAATTTTACAATTATCGTGGTATAATGCAAATGGGCATTATACCACGATAAGTACATTATATTAAAAATATGTATCCAGAAAACAGGGAACACACTAAATTTACCTACACACATATCTTATTTTTCGTTTGCAACTTTGTAACCTTAGTATTTAACTATATAGGATAATACTAAGGATACAAAGATGCAAACGAAAAATAAGAGCAACATACGACGCTAAGGTTAAATTAAAATAGCCTTATTCCTCAGCAGACGTCTTTTTAGGGTTCCGTAATGCTTAAGGAACCCTTATAGTTTCGCTCTGTCCGTCTGTCTGTCTGTCTGCTCTAGCTCCGTTAATTATGAATATAAATTGATGAAATTTGGTGCAGTTATAGATTGTGTATAGATCACGGTTTCGGGATAATAAAAAAATATTTTTTTTATATTTTAGGGGTGGCTCTCCATACATGTGAAGTGGGGATGAAAAATATTTTTCACTCTACCCCATCGTGTGGGGTATCGTAGAATAGGTCTTTTAAAATAAAGGCAAGGTTTCATACGACACTTTTTTATAAAGTTGGCCATTTTCGAGTGTAAGTTGGTGCCCCCCCCCCCCCCCCCAGCATTTTTAAATGTGAGAAATATGAGGCTCCGGACAATTTAGACCTTACTTCATCAATATTTTTAATGGGATAATGACATCTCAATAAGTTTTTATTTAAATTTCTAGGATCTAGGCAAACTCTTAATCCTCCATACTTTTTCATGGTAATAACTAAGCTACTCACCCAGAGAGTTGGTTCATGGACTTTCTGGATGATCCCCAATTCCTCCATGAGTTCGAGCTCCTTCCGCAACGGCTCCACCAGAGCAAATGGCACCTTCCTGGGTGGATCTATGCACGGCACAGCATCTTTTCTTAACACAATACTGTGTTCATATGGTAAACAGCCTAGACCCTGAAACACATCATTATATTTGGTCACAATTTTGTCACAGGGTTCTTTATACATATTGTTTAGATTAAAGTTTTTTATAACTAAATTTAGCTTTATACAAGTGGGCAAACCAATTACAGTAGGACAGTTAAGGTTGGTTATAACAAAAGTAACACTTTCAGGTTCTTTTTTGTTTTCAAACATACACCATATGTTTGACACTGACATAATGGGAATTGGTTGTTTTCCCCCATAAGCATAGATATTATATTTTTTACACATTTTTTTACTCTGTTTGTCAAACTTAAGATTTAATTCTTTAAACACTTTGTAAGACATCATATTTATATCTGCCCCAGTATCAATTATGCAGTCTACACATTTGTTATTTATTTTTAAATAATAATGCCAGGAATTAATGTCATTTTTACTCAAATTTGAACTGGTACTTTGTGACTTTATATTTTTAATATTGAACAACGCCCCAATAGTGAATCTCTCAGTATGAGCATTGCTTGCCAAGCAAGCAGCACTCGGTTCATCATCGAGATGCATATTGCCTACCCCAGAGACTAAACTCCTGACACTATTTTTCTTAAAGCATAAATGAGTAAAATGTCCATATTTAAAACATGACCTGCATTTGTGCTTCCACGCTGGGCAGTTGCGGTGACCATGGACTGTGTTGCACTTCACACATTTTGTTCTGGATCCAGGCGTAGCTGGCCTTGGTTGACCTTGGCGCGACGGAGATTTGGATTTTCTTCTCTTCTGGTGTGTAGAAGGACTGTTCTGACGACTTCTGTGTAGCTTGTATACTGTGGCTTCTTCTCTTCCATCTGCTGCATTCATTGATTCTTCACTTTTTTGTGCCATTGTGAGTGTTCTACATAGAAGTTTGGCTCTTTCCAGGGACAGATCTTGCTCGAGTAAGAGTTTTTGACGAAATTGCGAGAAATTTGTAGCCATATTCGCAATAAGGATGTCCCTTACCAGCGAATCGCGGAGCGTACCAAACTCACAGGCATGACTTGCATTCTCTAATTCCATAAGAAAGTTCTCCAAGGATTCGTTCACACGTTGCTTCAGCGTGAAAAATTTGTGTCTTGCTACCGTCAAATTCTTCTTGGGTTCAAAATACTCGACGAATTTTGCCTTGACATCTTGATATGTGGCTTTGTCTAGGTCCAAATTGAAGGAATTATATATATTTAGACCTTTCTCTCCCATGGAATGCAGCATGATTGCAATTTTTCTTTTGTCTTCTGTCTTCTCCATTCCTGATGCCAGCAGGTATATCTCGAATGATTGCGTCCATTTCTTGAAATTCTCAGCATTATTGTTGATAACTTCGGTAGAAATTTCAAGTTTCTGTACTCCGTTTCCAGCCATTGTTAGGTCTTCACGCACTTTTTTCACCGATCGTTCCTAAGTTCCGACTGCCTTCAAGTTTTTTGTGGTTATTCTTGAGTTTTTGATGTACCCTCTTTTTCGTTCATATATTTTTGTATTTAAGTACCTCACACTTCTAACACCATGTTGTATGTTGGACCTGTTGACTCAGCAGCATTTATCATAAACTCACGGTGGAGATATTCAATGATACAATGATTGTATACTCTTCTTTATTACATATGTTCTACATATAACATCCATATAATCTATCTTATCATACATATAATATGTTAAGGAGGCCAAATAGACATACACACGTCTAAGCTATACATAGCCTTATGGCTAACTGAATATTCTATCATAGGCATCAAAGTGACACCTATGAATGACAGATTGTCTTTTTAATAATGTTACATCATTATGCAACATATATATTATATATAATACAATTAAGTACCTCTACGAGTTCATGAGGAAAGGGGTAGTAAGTTTCAAATTATTAAAAATATTTTGAATATATAATGTAACTAAAAATTTACTATTCTCGCGATTTTTCCTTTATCTGTGCTATAAGACGTTGCTTCGTACAAAATTTCAAGACTCTGAGTTTACGGGAAGTACCCTGTAGATTTTGATTCCCTTGCAAGTGTCGAAAATTTGCGCAAATTTGAGGCATAAACGGCTGTATCTTTTAATTGCGTTGCCTTAGAAGTTTGATTTTTTCACAGCTCCAAGGGACAGTAGACATGAGTATTTGATATAAATTACAGCTCCACGCAGTCCTGAGAAAAAGGGTCTTGACACACAGACGGACGCGCAACAAAGTAATCCTATAAGGGTTCCGTTTTTCCTTTCGAGGTACGGAACCCCAAAAGTACAGTGTTCCCGTTGGATACTATATTTACGCGGGCGAAGCCGGGGGAAACAGCTAGTTCTTTTATAAATAATTGAAAGTAAATTGAAAGTCTAAGTTATACGAGAATTGGGGTTCAATCTTCAAACCTAGGAGCACCATATTAAGCTTCAAGGTTTGACTATAACATATACATGTCACCATAAAATTGTAAAAACCGTTAGATTGTAAAATAACTAACAAGATTGTAAAAATATGTCAAAATATTTAAAACTATATATTTATAATCTAACGATATACTGTGTTAAATAATAAAATTACAGGCAGCGAATATGCGTCGGAAGTCTATCAACATTTTACAATTTTACTTGTTTTATTACAATCTAACGGTTTTATACAATTTTACGGTGACATACACATTACACACATTGTAATCAGCGACGTTTCGGCACACGGTAGCCGCGAGTTTTCGTGATTTTTGGCGATTTTTCGAGAGTTTCGATCTCAACGAACAGCCTACAGGCACTAGAGGTGATAGGCAATACCGCGCTATACAATGAAACCAGATTCGTTTGGAACTTCACCAAAATTGCCACAGTGCAGAGGGTAAAGGGTAGTTTGAAACAAACTAAAATATTAGGTAACTAGCTTTTTCCCGCCGCTCCACCCTCATAAATACAGTATCGGGTATCCCACGAGAACACTATACTTTTTCGGGATAAAAAGTAGCCTATATTTTAATCCAGAGACTAAACTATCAACATAGCAAATTTCATTGAAATCGCTTCAGTAGTTTTTTCGCAAAAAAGTTAAACACATCCGTGTTTGCGTGGAAAAGGAACAAAAATCCATCCATCCATCCATCCTCACAAACTTTCACATGTACTATAGTAGTAGGGCATCAAATAAGTTATATTGTAATATTTAGGCCCAGTTGCGCAGATCTGGATTAAAGTTATACCCTGGGTTATTATATCATATTATCTCTCTCGCTCTTCGTATTTACAAAAGAGAATACATGAGATAACTCTTACTAATATTATAAATGTGAAAGTTTGTAAGGATGGATGGATGGATGGATGTTTGTTCCTTTTCCACGCAAAAACTACAGAACGGATTTTGATAAAATTTTCTATGGTAGTTGTTTGTGCTCTGGATTAAAACATAGGCTATATTTTATCCCCAAAAAGTACAGTGTTCCCACGGGAATAATAACACCAAAAAGTACAATAATCCCACGGGATACTGTATTTATTTTGGCGGAGCCGCGGGTAATATTCGATATAATCTCGGGTCGGTCAACGTGCTGACTCATGAACGTCCAAACGAGATGTAATAATAAAATATAACTCCCCACACCGATCTCGGTGACGATGGCCGGTTTCATTGAAACCAGGCCTGTTACGCAGGAGTGATTTTATAGTGCCCAAGTGTGTGCGCAGTACACAAGAGCAGTCTCTCTTCCTTTTACTCTCGTAACCCAGTGGGACGGATGACCGACACGACTGGCGAGAGATCAGGCGTGGCGAGGCGAGACGCGTGGATCATCTTTCTTGTCAGACAATCAGGTGATCAGCCTGCATTGTCCTAACCAAACTTGGAAACAACATTTTTTGTTGTTCCCTTGTGGGAATCGAACCCATGACCTCCGAGTCGAGAGCCAATGCTCGAACCACTAGATCACGGAGGCTGTGACAACGACGTGTGAACGAGATGTAACCAATGATAATGTAGAGGATTTCCCCCCGGGCTGACACTGGATCTAAACCATAGTACGAATGTAACATATTTAAATTAATTACATACTTATATACATAAATCAAGCCTTTTTAAATCAAAAAATAAAATAAATTTCTATATTCGTATATATTACGAGTGACTAATGAAAAGTGGATTCGTTTGATACTCAAAAACATTGTCGCGTTATTTGGGTTCACGAAGAGGTAAATGGAGGGAAAATTGAGTCGGAAAAGATTAAAGAGCATAAGTGCTCGAGGTAAGTCCTTCCTCCTTGTCGAATCGTTGTATATTTTATTTGTTAAGTCCCCAAACCCTTAAAATAATATCGTATATTTTCTTACAAAAATCTTTCCATATTACAAAACCAATTATAAAGCCAACAATGCAAAAAGTCCAACGCTAATTACCAAGCCGCCAAAGGGATTTGACATTTGGAGTTTGTTTACACCCACATCTTATTACGCGACGAAAGAAAAAACGTAATTTATAACTACAAAAAGCGCAGTTGCCCAAGGAAAAACCTAGCTAGATCGACTTTTCTCCCCAAAACTCCTCGCATACTAAATTTAATGAAAATACGTACAACCGTTTCCGACATTCGTAATAATATATTAAAACAAGATTTACTCGTTTAAAGTATAAGATTAAATTTTATACTTTATCAAATTTTGATGTCACTAAACGGGCAATCCCGAAAAGCTGTCTGTTTATTTGTACTATAGATTAAATTCGCCTCTTTGTCCCATTAGGACGAAACTTTGTGGGACGAACAAACGAACGACTCATATTTTATTCCATAAGGAAAAAACTTAAACTTAAAAAAAAGTAAAAGCAAATCAGCTTGCCTCGTGCAATTAGACTCTTACAGGTATCAATATATTTTCTAAGCAACAAAAACCTGAAGTACTACAAAAAGTAAGGAATTAGCGAAGAAAATCCCCATTTGGTAACAATTGATTTCAATGCAAAATTATCCGAACTGTTTCTGTAAAGATCCATTGTAATTTTTGGAAAAAGGATTCGGGGAGCTTAGTAGGATTTTTTCGAGAACATCCAATTCGAAATTTGAATGACAATGTTAGCGTCGATGGGTTTAATGGAGTGTGGCAGTACAACTCGAATCCGATTTCCGGTTCCCATCCACTTGACCTCACCTCTTAAAAGGGTATTTTGACGCGTATTTTTGTTAAAATATCCGAATTGGACACATTGTCGAGTTATGTATTTATTGGGACTCCGTTTTTAAGGATCTGAAGTGTAGGGCAAACTGCCTATGGACAAAATCTTATACTTTAAACGAGAAAATTTTGTATATTTATAATCGATTTCTCGAAGACGGCTGCAAGTATTAACGTGAAATTTAGTATGCAGGGCAGTTTAGGGGGAGAAAAATCGATTCTGGGATACTGCGCATTTTTAACCGACTTCCAAAAAAAGGAGGCGGTTATACGTTCGGCTGTATATATTTTTTTTGTCTTTTTTTTTTTGTATGTTCGCGGATAACTCCGCCGTCTGTTGGCCGATTTTCAAAGTTCTTTTTTTAATGTAAAAGGTATAATCCGAAGTTGGTCCCATTTTAAGAAAATTGGTGACCTGATGATGGGATCCATGAGGAAACGAGGGAACTCCTCAGAATTTATATGGACACATATAGTGATTTCGAGTCTTTCTGAAGTAGTCCAAGCATATGCTTCCAAAAAGTAAGATTTTGCTCCAAGGTATACCCTGGATCCAAAAGTACAGAACAGAACTCCTGACTCCTTATAGATACATGTTTGGGGATTATGGGATTATTGTTTAAAGAACTGCAAGCATATGCCACTTTGTCAATTAGAGTAATCATCATCATCACCACCACTATCACAGCATACATCATCACATTATGATGATAAAGAAGGTACTTCTCATAGTATTTTACACTAACACGGAGATCTTTGAACATTACTCTGCCGTTTATGGACCTATTTGCAAAATTCTTTTGTTGTTGTAAAGGGTTTAATTCGAAATTGGTCACTAAAGTGGAAACGTGATGATGCGATCCATGAGGAATCGATAGAACTCCTCGAAATTTATATAAAATAATAATAATAAAAAATAATAAAAATACTTTATTGGCAGAAAATTTTTACATTGGTTAGTAAACCTGCCAAACTGCGTAGCAGTTTGTCGGCAGATATATCGACACATATAGTGATTTTGACTTTTAGTGAAGTAACACAAGCATATGCTACCAAAGAATAAGACGTTGTACCAAGGTATACCCTGAATCCAAAAGCACTGAACAGAACTCCTCAGTCTTTAAAGATTTGCGTTAGGAAATTTCGGAATTGTATAAAGAACTGCAAGCATATGCCACTTTGTAACTTACAGTAATCATCATCATCATCTTAATAACAATACCTAATGGAAGCTTGGCGCCTATTCAGTTATACATTCGATCGTTTATTTTAGACGTTTTTAAGAAGTATTAATAATAACTTAACAAGATATATCACTAAAAAGGGTGAAATTATTATTTTTAAACAAAAAATTAAACTTAACTACTTTGGAAGTCCCAAAGTAAAAATACACAAAAAAGTATGAAATAAAACTTATTTTATAAATAATTCCCTTTTTAAATTTGGCTATTTCTCTACTTAATCTTCTTAATTTTGAAGTCGGTACCAGCAAATATGAACGTGAGTTCTATAAAATATTGTAGGATATCGTTTGGGATGGTAGCGACTTCAAAATAAAGAAGATTAAGTAGAGAAATAGCCAAATTTAAAAGGGGAATTATTTATAAAATAAGTTTTATTTCATACTTTTTTGTGTATTTTTACTTTGGAAGTCGGTTTATTTTTTTGTTTAAAAATAATAATTAAGCTATATATATTAATAATATGTTTTTTTCTTTCGTCGTGAAATAATATAATATTATCAACAATTTCAACTCCTTTGTCAGCCGATTGGCAGGTTGGGATGCGTACGTATAATTTTTGATTTGTTCGAAAATTTGGAATGTGGTGGGTTCGAATCCCGGTCAGATAAATATTTTTGTGGTTCTTTTTAAATTTATCAGAACTCCAAGAAAAGCTCGGTTACCCAAGTATTTTTAATTAAGTACCTAACTTAAATATATTTCTTACATTACCTGCATTATAGAGCTCGCCGTCGAAAAAGGAGGTCGTTTTGAACAAGCATTAGGCTATTGTAGATTGCTAGAAACCCAATAGTTTGATAACAAACCATCTGTCTGCCGGTCCTAAGCTTGGCAGTTTCTTTTATTAGATTCAAAGGCGAATTAACATTGTGAACGAATACCTAATTAACGAAAGTAATATTGCTAACTTACTCAAAATGCTCAAGTGCCTGGCTAGAAACTGTACCTTCCATTCAGTTTAATTATTATTGGTTATCTGTGGCTCAGTGAATCAGCGCTTTGACGCTAAAGCCGGGGGTCGCAGGCTCGAATCCTGCCGAAGGAACAAAAGGTTTTTCTGTGTTTCTGGGTCATGGATGTGTTTTAAATATGTGTATTATATAATAAAAATCTTAAATATATGTATAGTATAAAATTATTAAATATAGGTACTTCCCTATAAAGTAAGGACAGATAAGATTTATTCCTGCTAAGTTATTAATGTTTTTGCCTGCTATTAAAAAATTATAAAACAATGTTATTTCCTGAATGTCAGTACTGACATTATTTCATATAGGTATTTTCCGAATGTCAGTACTGACATTCAGAAAATAACAGGGTGACAATGAATGAAAATGTCGTGTGGATGTGTGTGTGTGTGAGTGTACTCGTACGAGTGCCTGTGTATTAAAAAACTGGGAGCAATATTTAACGATATTGCAAAACGTTCAAAATTAAGATGGAATCATTTATCATAACTGAATATTATCATTATTCACAAAAAGTTTTGTAATGACTATTTTGGCCTCTGCACAATCAACGAAATAAGTTGTCTCTAAAGTTATGCAATTAATTACAAGCACTTAAATTATAATTGCAATTTTAACGTTCAACTGGCGAACTCAACGGCCACTTCAAGTGATAAATTAACGATAAATCTAATTAATTACTAATTAGACACGAAAATGTGTAGGTGTTTGCTAATACAAGTGTTTTTAATTTGTAAGTAATTTTGCTCTTTACAATTACTCTTCTACCAGTAGTAGATTAATGCTTAAGTAAACAAAAATATTTTTAATAATAAAATACCTAGTACATGTAGCCAGTTCACACTGTGACGTGACAAGTGAAATCGTCGAAAACAAAGCTTAAAATCAATGTTATTTGTCACAAGTACTTCTCGATCTAAATATTATAGAAATTACATTTTTAGTATAGGAAAAACAATTTTCCACTACCTCTTAGAATCAATTAAAAATTGGCTTAAAAATTATCCAACAATATTAGAACATTTATTTGGAAAAATCATAAAAAGTCTTCTCAACATTTTCACGTTTCAACTTAATGCGCGGCAATAAGGCTTATTTTATTCGGTTAGGTCTAGATTTATTGCACTAATCATTTTTAAAAAAATATCAGTTCTTACTAGGCCTCTGTCAAACAACACATTTTGTAAATGCGCCCATAATTTTTCAATAGTTTCTCGAGGCTACATCGCGCTACTACTTATTTGCCTACGAAAAAGCTCGACCGATTCTCGTATTATCTTCACTGCCATGTAGAAATAAGCCATCCTAAAAATGCGCACGCCCCTCCACAAAATATGATAATGTCAAAGTGTGAGAGAAAATACTTACTATTGCATCACTATTCACTATACGTGCTCCCACTTTCGTGTCTAGCCGGTAAGTGAACAATAGGGTGTCCCAAAAAAAATAAAGTTGTTTTTTTATAACGCATACCCTCTTATTTTGTTCGAATAATGTCAAAACTACCGTATATAAAATTTCATGTCGTTTGAAACACGGCAACCCGTGCCGACTTACATCGAAACATGTGGGTACTTGTTTACTAGGCGCGCGGCAGCGATCGTACCGATATTCATGTTATTACTTGTTTGTTTAATCAGTGAACGCATTATTTTCGTACAATCAAGATGTCGGTCGAGTTACGCAGTTCAAAAAAGGATATTTTTTTAATAGGGAACGTAAAACACCAAATTACTGGTTCAAAACTTCCCTCAAATGGACAAATACTCGCAGTTCTATTCTACAATATTCGTGAAGTGAATTTAAGTGTAAGTGAAAGTGCGAATCTGGCTATTCGCGAGTGCATTATTTATTGGGAAAAGGCACGAATTCCAACTATATCTTTTCCTAACTGCGTTAAGAAACTAGTGAATTTGTACCAAGTTTGGAGGGATTTGCAAAAGAATGCTAATAAGACGCAAAATGTATTTCAGCAGCGTAGACAGGAGTTTGTTACAAATTTAGACAACTTATTTGATATTGCACATGCCGATGCGCTGCAATTAATTAAGATTGACGAAGATAGGATCTTCTTACAACGACAGAGAGAACCAGGTCGGCCTGGTCACTTAGCTGGAGTAGACAAAAAACTGGCTGAAAAGGAAGAAAAGGCGCGCGTTAGAAGCATCGAAGAGCAAAAACGGCGTGCTAAACACTATTCAATTCTGGCGCCTTCAACTTCATCTTATATTCCTCAAGAAGATTCATCATCTGATTCTGAAAAAAACAGTTCACAAGAAATTTTTCATGCACCCGTTGAGAGCTCACGATCCGAGTCTAATATTTCTGTAAGGAAAAGTTTCATAACTCCAAAACTGGTTGCTGCATTAGATCGGTGTCAGATAAGTATGAGGAATTCTGTTTACATTATAGAAGCAACTATTGAAGCTCTTGGGCATAACATTGACGAATTTCCAATTAGTAAGTCGACCATTCAAAGAATTCGTACGGAAAAGCGAACGGAGCGCGCAGAAGCAATTAAAGCCGATTTCCAGAACAAAGTACCAGATACTGTAACTGTTCATTGGGACGGAAAGCTTTTACCCGCTTTAGATTCACGAAAATGTAAAGAAGAACGACTTCCAATATGATGATAAAGAACAACTTCTTGCTGTGCCTAAATTGGACAACTCTTCAGGTCGTGAACAAGCAGAAGCGGTTTGGAATGCTCTGTTGGACTGGAATCTTGAGGACAAAGTGCAGATGCTCTGTTGTGATACTACTGCTTCAAACACAGGCCGAATTAATGGCGCCTGTGTGCTCCTGGAACAGAAATTAAACAGAGAAATGCTCATATTTGCTTGTCGGCATCATGTTTATGAATTAGTATTGAAAGGCGTATTTGAAGCTAAAATCAACCAAGTTACGACGAGCCCTGACATCTTATTGTTCAAAAAATTCCGAGAAAACTGGAAAAACATAAATTCTGAGAGAATAGAGAGTCACAAAGAAAAGCTATCATGCCTGAGTGATGCAAAGATTAAGGAACTGTTAGAGTTTTACCGGAGAGAATTAACTAAAGATATTGTTAGAGATGACTATCGCGAATTAATAGAGCTTTCAATAAAATTTCTTGACGGTGATACAGAAAATAAATTTAAAATCCGGCCTCCAGGCGCTATGCACCAAGCTAGGTGGATAGCAAGAGCTATTTACTCTCTCAAAATATCATTTCTAAGCTCGCAATGCAGAATAGCAAAAAAGTAAAAAGAAGCCCTCCTCGACGTCTGTCTATTCATCGTCACATCTTATGTCAAACCTTGGTTGCAATGTATTTTGGCAGTGAAAGCTCCTTACCAAGACCTCTGCTTTTTAAAAGCCATGAAGGCCTACGAAGCAGTTGACAAAAGCATCTCAAAGGCAGCTTTACAGAAGTTCTGTCAGCACCTGTGGTATTTGACCGATGAGGTGACTATTTTGTCTCTTTTTGATGATGATGTAGACCAAGAAACTAAAACTAAAATGGTTGCTAACTTATCCAACACAATTCCATCAGCTCATGGTAAGCGCTACATGCCATCAAAACAAGAACTCTGTGGCCCACTTTACGAGAGAAGCCTCGAAGACTTTATTTCTGTCAAGAGCAAATCTTTGTTTATTCGCCTAAAACTTGATGACAGCTTTCTTAACGAGTCTCCCTCTTTGTGGTCAAATAACTCTTCGTTTCAACAGGCTAAAATGAAAGTACAGACCTTAAGAGCAGTAAACGATACCGCCGAAAGAGCAGTCAAGTTAATGCAAGACTTTCATGGCTTGGTCACTGTCGAAGAGGAACAAAAGCAATTTCTACTACGTTGCGTACAAGAACACAGGCAAATGTATCCGGACTGTAAAAAGCAAACATTAAAAAGAAAATATGAAAAATAAAGCCCTTTTTATGTTTATTATGAGAATAATACAAGTTACTGATAAAAATTTGTTTTATTAACTGAATTAAAATTAAGTTCTTAAATTCTCCTATATTTCTCCATACTAACTTTCAGGTTCAAACTTTGGTGCTAAGTCGGCACGGGTTATCATCATCCGATGGCAATAATATTTCATATTTAAGCCTTAAGGGTCAAATCGAAAAAATATAGCGGGTATGCGTACCCAAATTCACAAAAAAAAATTTCGCCCTTATAGCTTGGGACACCCTAGTGAACAACCAATGACAAAGACCAATTTATGTGTATTGTGCATGTGAGTGTATCCGCGGTGGAAGGGCGAGCATATTTATAATGGCTTATCTCTACCAGCAGGCTTAGCATGCACATAGAAGAAACACAGAAGAAAAGAAAAAATGACAGATTGAAGAAACATTAATACCATTCGGAGCAAAATAGATCTTATTATAAGGTAAGAAGGTCGATGTATCGTCGTTATGAGAAATAACATTTCTTTTCTTCCCGAGCATGAGCTCACAAAATGGTCTCTTTTGACAGCTAAAGTAGAAACGTTTTCTTAATTTAATGTCAAAAAGTCCCACAATAATATCAACCACTCCACATCATGGCGGTCCTAGACAAAAAGTTTCTTTACGTTGAGTCATATGCTTGAATATTTGTTCGTTTTTGACAGCAGATTTCCCGGCAACCATTTTAAAAATATGGCGGTTTAGAAATTTTGACTTCTATTGACGACCTTGTTATTATGGATTAAGAACTATTTTGCAACGAACTGTTTTGGATAGAATATTTCTTCATTAAATGTATTTCTATGGATCGCCATGCTAAGCCTGCAGCTGATATCTGATGCTTAAATTATTATCTTCTATCTCTTACAGTCTTATTCATTTACGTCAAAGCAGAATATAAGAAAGGAACCGAATTCGAATCCTTCTGGAACCTCTTCTCGCTGGATGTACCGGATCTGGGCAAGATACCCATCGCTCCCGATTGCTCCACGTGTCCCAGGATCTACATACCGGTCTGTGCTACCGACAACAAGACGTATGTAAACGAGTGTAGGATGAATTGCTTCAACAGAGACAACGTGGAGGACAACGTGCGGGTGGTCAGAAGAGGACCGTGTTCCATATTCCCGGATTGGTGATTGAAATATCAGAGAGTTGGGAATATGATTTCCTGCTTATCTATAGACGTTTCAGCAGAAAAATAATGGAAAAAATAGACGCTGAGGTAATTAACCTCGCAAGCACAGCTAATTCGAATGCGAAAGCAAGACTTTGCCAGTGTGCTGAGTGCGGGTCCCACAAATTTTTTCGATTACTTTACTACCTTGTAAATCGAGTTAGCGCAAATCGAATCGAAAATTAAAAGCTAACGAGTGCGAGTCATTATCCAATCTAACTAATCGAACGCGTTTCTTCGCCGAGAGTACGCTTTATTATTTTTGTTATATTGGTAGCACGACTTCACTGTGAGATTAACCGTCCAAATTGAATGTCATTTTCACTGTATTATTTTGTTAGGAAGCTGCTGTCATCAAAATTGTGACGGGTTAAATCGAGTGTTATTGTTTGTGACACTGACATAAGTCGCCGAAATTTTGAATTTTATTTGCAAATCATTTTACACAATTTTACTTTTCGTTTATAATAAATTGTATTTAAACTTAAAAATGATGAAAAGAAGTTTTTCTCAGTTTGATACTATAATAACATTCATGGAACAGTAAGTGTGACAATCGGTAAACAATAATGTACAATAAAGGATCGAAAGATGTCGAGCTCTTGCTTCGCGTTTTGCATTATAATTGCGGTCGTCTTGAGATTGAGCAGCCGCAAACATCCTCCACGCGAAAAAAACGTCCTGCCATAGCAAATTAATTGCTTAAATGTTCTTTTTTAAATGCTTTTACCGCAATTCACTACCTAGTCACTGAGAAATTGGAAGTGAGCGCGGGGTGACAACTTTTCGACGTCGTTAACATAAATTTACTATTCGAATGTCAAAATGTGCAACTGGCACTCGCAAGACTTTTGAAACAACCAATCAAAGCGTTGAAACACCCACATTCGAACGTGAGTGTGAGACGACGCTCGATTAGTTAAAATCCACAAAACTCACACTCGCTAATTATGTTTCCTATTTTTGCCACTAGGGGCGTTGTTTCGATACCATACAAATTGTAGTTTACTTTTTCATGTCGAGTAGTGATAAAAACTCGCACTAAGCACACAGTGTGCTGAGTGTGAGTTCCACAAATTTTTTCGATTACTTTACTACCTTGTAAATCGAGTTAGCGCAAATCGAATCGAAAATTAAAAGCTAACGAGTGCGAGTCATTATCCAATCCAACTAATCGAACGCGTATCCTCACCGAGAGCACGCTTTATTATTTTTGTTATATTGGTAGCACGACTTCACTGTGAGATTAACCGACCAAATTGAATGTCATTTTCACTGTATTATTTTGATAAGAAGCTGCTGTCATCAAGATTGTGATGGGTTATATCGTGTGTTATTGTTTGTGACACTGACATAGTCGCCGAAATTTTGAATTTTATTTGTAAAGTATTTTACATTTCGTTTATAATAAATTGTATTTAAACTTAAAAACCGGCCAAGTGCGAGTCGGACTCGCGCACCGAGGGTTCCGTACAAACCTGCAAGGTTTACAAAGTTCGTTCATTACGACAATCGAGTCATAACTATGGTATTTTTATTGCAAAATGACGCGTTTATGAGGAAATGGGTAGTAAGTTTAAAATTATTAAAAAAAAATATATTATGTGATGTAACTAAAAATTTATGGTTTTCGTAATTTTTCCTTTATCTATGCTATAAGACGTTGCTTCGTACCAAATTTCAAGATTCTGAGTTCACGGGAAGCACCCTGTAGGTTTTGATTCCCTTGCAAGTGTCGAAAATTTGCGGCATAAACGGCTGTATCTTTTGATTGCGTTGGCTTAGAAGTTTGATTTTTTCACAGCTTCAAGGGACAGTAGACCTGAGTAATTGATATAAATTTCAGCTTCATACCTCCACGCGTTCCTGAGAAAAAGGGTCTTGACAGACGGACGGACGGACAGACGGACAACAAAGTGATCCTATAAGGGTTCCGTTTTTTCCTTTTGAGGTACGGAACCCTAAAAATGATGAAAACAAGTTTTTCTCAGTTTGATACTATAATAACATTCATGGAACAGTAAGTGTGACGATCGGTAAACAAGATGAGCTTATTTTATCCACATAGACAAAACAATGTACAATATTCATTAAATTGTGGTCGTCTTGAGCTTGAGCAGCCGCAAACATCTTCCACGCAAAAAAAAAACGTCTTGCCATAGCAAATTAATTGCTAAAATGTTCTTTTATAAATGCTTTCACCGCAATTCACTACCTAGTCACTGAGAAATTGGAAGTGAGCGCGGGCTGACAACTTTTCGACGTCGTTAACACAAATTTACTATTCGAATGTCAAAATGTGCAACTGGCACTAGCAAGACTTTTGAAACAACCAATCAAAGCGTTGAAACACCCACATTCGAACGTGAGTGTGAGACGACGCTCGATTAGTTAAAATCCACAAAACTTACACTCGCTAATTATGTTTCCCATTTTTGCCACTAGGGGCGTTGTTTCGATACCATACAAATTGTAGTTTACTTTTTCATGTCGAGTAGTGAAAAAAACTCGCACTAAGCACACTGAATAACATCAATACAATCAGCTGTGTTTATATTTCAGCCTAAACGTCTATACATAAGCAGAAGATGATATGCCATAAATATCCGTCACTGATTTTAGATGACATAATTAAAAATATATTTATAGAAATCTACAATAACGAAGAATTAATCATCCCTTGAAATTGTTAAAAAAATCATTTTAGAAAGTTTGTTTTATTTTATCACAGTGAGATACACTTATACGTTATATCCTTACAAAACTGACAATATTTCTGTGCCACGACCTTAGGCCACGACACACATTGACATGGGACGCGTGTCAATGTGTCAACGTCGCATAGTAACACAGAACACGCTATTACTCGCGGAGCACACTAACCAAAATTGGCCCGACTCGGGCCAATTCGAGTCTTCATTTTTACGCGTTTATAACATATCTACCTCTTTTTAATATTATATATCTATGGAGATACACTAAATTACGCATATTACGACGTTTACATTTGACGTACTGTGATTTATTTTCGAAGTTCCTTATATCTTCGTCATATGTAAAACAAAAATTTTAATGACTTACTATTGGATCTATCATAATTCAGAACATTATTTACTTTGAAACGAACAATTTAAATTTTATTACTAACTTCTTATCGGTCGTTATAAAGTAGTCGAGGCACTGATTCGCTGCAGAATTTCTGATTTCAATTACAAGATTAAATATAATTTGAAAATTATACAGCTATGGAAAACGGAGACGTAGACAAAATTGCATTGGGTAAGAATGGAACTATAGATGAAATTAACATTTTAAAGTCGTATTATAGTAACATTTTTCTTCTTAATGAAATCCGTTTCTTTCTCTCTACATCGAATTTATCTTTGTCTCTCATTATATCCATTCAATCTTTAGCTGCAAAAATATTTTCTTGTTTCTTTAAAATATCATAGTAAGAAGTAAAGATAATAGCTGTGTCCCGCGGAAAATAGCACTATCAAAAAATCGTAAGCAAACTTAGGCCTTTGCATCCGTTAATTGATGATTTATACAGTATTCTCCGAGCGAAGTAACCACTCTTGAAATACTGTAGTGCCTGGGACAGTTGGTTTTTTAAATGTCGTATGGTTGCCCAAGCACATACGGCATTCTCACGACATAGCCTAGTCCAGAGGAATGAACTGGTCAATACGTCTGGGGCCAACTATGTGCGGGTTTCCTCACGATTTTTCCTTCACCGTTAGAGCGTCCGTATAATGTACTTGAGATCTGAAAAAGTCTCATTGGTACACGCCACAACCTGAGATTTGAACCTGCACTCTCTCGAGTGCGAACCAAACGGTCTACCCACTAGGCTACGGAGCTCTGGTAAGCAAAATGGCGCATTATATTAGTAGTATTGAAGCAAAAGTGTCTAGGCTGATTTTTTTTTCCTTAGAGCTAGCAAAAAGCGCTTTTTTCGCGGAACACAGCCAATAATTTTACTTGTTATCTGTTAAAACGTTTTCTCACTATGCGATACGATATCGGATATCGCACCGATAAATTACGAAGGTGTGAGAGAGACAGGGATATGTTTCAGTATGCAACATAATATACGGTCTGTCTTTGACACTACCGGCCCGCTATCAGATATTATGGGACTGGATATTGGAAAAACGCACTTATGCCAAGGTATTAAGAGGTTTTTCGGTCTGTTATCGGTTATGCGATAATACGTGAAAACGTCTAGCCAAAAAATGCCTAGACAGGTATTCCATAAATTATTGTATGGACTTATTGAGGGTCGTTAAGCCAACGTAGTAAGTATTTACTACTAACTGGATTGGTGACAAACCTATACTTATTATCTTATTAATAAACATATTATTTACACCAAGGATACGGCCGATCACACCGTAAGAGCAGCGGCCGACAACGGCGGCGCGACGAAGCCGTCAGGGCCGATCGTGTCGGATTAATCGCCGTGATAGTACATTGTAATACGCGTGTACGAAGCGTTCGTAAAGTGCCGGTTTAGGTCACACCGTGCTATAAAATATTTTAAACTTTATCTACATACTCGTAAGACTCAGTATCGTTTAACGGCCCGTTTCAATAACCTATGTATCTATAACTATTTGTTAAAACGTCGTCATTCAATCATTTACCAGATTTTAGCGATACAAATTTGACGTTTTTTAACCCCCGACGCAAAAAGAGGGGTGTTATAAGTTTGACGTGTCTGTCGGTCTGTCTGTCTGTCTGTCTGTCTGTCTGTGGCATCATAGCTCCCGAACCGATGAAGCGATTTCAATTTAGTTTTTTTTTTTGTATTAAAGATGACTTATCTGCGAGTGTTCTTAGACATGTTTGATGAAAATCGGTTGAGCCGTTTAAAAGTTGTGGGGGGTGAAAGTGGGGAAGAATAAGTGAATGTCTGCAAATATACTTACTCGAGTGGGGTTTCAAATGAAAGCGCATTGTAAGAGAATATTGATGACTTAATCGAGAGTGTTATTAGCTTCGTTTGATGAGAAAATTGGTGGTGGGAAGATCAGCCGTTTGAAGATGATCAGCTCTTTTCTAGTTGATGAGGGGATCTGACTAACTTTCTTATGTCCGATCGATTTGAAATTTAGTACCGTGTTACTTCAACGATATTTAAAGAACATGGTAAGGTAACCATGACCTGATTAGCCGTTTGAAGATTATCAATTCTTTAATAGTTGATGAGGGGATCTGACTATCTTCCATATGTTCTATCGATTCGAAATTCGGTACCGTGTTACTTCAATGATATTGAAAGTATATAGTAAGGTAACCATTATTTACACCGACTTTAAAAAGGACAAAATAAAAGTAAAATTAAAAATTTTAAAAACCTCCCGACAAAAAAAATAAACTTTAAAAACTTATAAATAATATTTTTAACCTAATATAATTAGCCTCGTCACATATAATATTATGTAAGTTGAAATATTTTTATTTTTCAATCGTAGTCTCGTCGGGGGACCGCTATGTGTGAAAACGAGGTGTAGTCGCAGATTGCAACAAAAGAATTTACTCCGGGAAAAAATTCATTCGTACCTAAATATAATTCGTAATAATTAATTACATAGCTGTTGTTGGAAAAACACTTTATAAACTTTAATTAGCGGTCCCCCGATGAGGCGACGATTGGAAAATAAAAATATTTCAACTTTCATAATATTATATGTGACGAGAATAATTATATTAGGTTAAAAATATTATTTATAAGTTTTTAAAGTTTATTTTTTGTGTCGGGGGGTTTTTAAAAATTTTAATAACAAATAGTTATAGATAGATAGGTTATTGAAACGGGCCGTAAAAGGCAGCCGCTCGGTCGCTTCGAACTTTTAAACGATACTAAGTCTTAAGTATACATATGTAGATAAAGTTTACAATTATTTCACACTGAAAGTGCCCGTCGCGCCGCCGCCGACCGCTGTCATTCCGGTATGAATCGGCCCTTATCCATGCTCCATCCAAAAAAAAGACAGAAACATATATTTTAGTAAAGGGGATAAAGTATACTTCCCCTTAATAAACCTATTAAGTGACTTTACCGATGATTAAAATGTCACAGTATGCGAAGTAAGCAGTTTAAGCACGATTAGAACTTTTACCTCTAGAAATAAGCGTGGAAATTCAATAATTAAGTTAATTTTCAGTTTGTAGTGCCAAAGTTATTGAAAAAAACATCGCAAAAGTTTAGCTGTGACGGTGACCTCAATTCCAAGTTCTAAATAAAGTATTGAGGAACTAGCTTCGTTTAAAATTACTATCAGAAGTTTTTAAAAAACTTTCCGAGTGGATTTAACCCGCTGAAATGGCATTGCAGACAAATATTTCAAAAGTTTAATGTTAGAAAATTGAAGCATATAAAATTAAAACGCAAATTCAATTTTCTAAATGAATCTATACTAATACTAGCTTTTTCCCAGCGCCTTCCCTCGTAAATATAGTTCCCACAGGAACACTGTCTTTTTTCGGGATAAAATGTGGCCTATGCTTAATCCAGAGCCTAAACTACTACCATAACAAATTTTAACAAAATCCGTTCAGTAGTTTTTGCATGAAAGAGTAACATATTAACATCCATCCAATTAATATCTATCCATCAATCCTCACAGTTTTACATTTATATAATAGATAGTGGTAGGATTACAGAGACGAGAGATTTGTTAGTTCGTATGTTCGTTTTTTTGTTTGCATTGAATTGGCTTTAATACCTACTGGGTCGATTTTAATTTATTACACTTGCAAAATAGGTTACTTTTTAGCGCATAAAATGTCCGTTTTCTGCGAAATATCCTTTTGCGCCCACGTAGTCGCGGGCAACATCTGGTATTTTATATTTAGATTGGACTAATTTAGTTAGCGACTTTAATTCTAAATTTTTATAGAAAAACAATTATTACAATAAAAAAAAAAAACAAAACCCCACTAAGTAAATTATATTACTTACTAGCTTTAGCGCGCGACTCCGCGCGCGTAAATACATTATCCCGCTGGAACACTACTTTTCGGGATAAAAATCCTATGTCCTTACCCGGGACCCAAAGTATGTCTATACCAAATTTCATAAAAATCGATTCAGCGGTTAAAGCGTGAAGTGGTAACAGACAGACAGACTGACACACTTTCGAATTTATAATATTATAGTATAGTATATAGTATATATGTTACACAGTCCTCGGGCTATTATTACGATTCTATTAGTAATCTACGAGACTTTATTTATTAAAATAGGACCAGTAGTTTAAAGGCGCTACGGTGGAATTTACATACATATATATGTAGACTTTTTTGGGCTTCGCCGTAGTCAGGTAAAAATATTAAGCAAAGAGAATAATAACAAAAAAATTCTTAAAAATAAAACTCTGTGAAAGAACTAGAATATGCGCTTTTACTATTTATCTAAGTAACATATTATATAAGGCACATAGTACTCGAGTAGACAGTATCAGGTTTGGTTATCTTTGCAAAGTAATTTAACTGACATTTCACTTGCCCATCTTAAAATGGCTTACTTATGCCTGGTTTATGTGGTTTATTGACGGTATTTTTACGTAATCAATAGCGATTTCAACCAATCGAAATATAACCTAACCTAATAAAAGCACTATTGAATAGAGTAACCTAGAAAAACCTCAAAAATCGGCCATTAATATATTTTTATTGGGATATTTTATTATTAGAATTGGAAGGTATTTTGTTTATGAAATAATATGTTTATGAAACACAATATTGAATTGTTATAACGTTTATTTCAGTATTACTTCTAGCGGCCGTAGCCTTTATATTCTGCCAGGACAACAGAATAATGAGTAAGAAGGAAGCACAACATATCCAGAAGAATTACTTTGAGAGGATCACCGATCCTGTGCCTCTTCTGGAGCTGATGACAGATTGTGATGAATGCCCTAGGGCCTACCTGCCTGTGTGTGGTACAGATAATAGAACCTACTCGAACCTTTGCTGGTTGAACTGCGTGAGGACGAGGTTTAAGAAGACAGTGTTTCATTCGCATGATGGACATTGTCATCAGTTTGTTATGCCTTTTGACTACTGATTAGTCCATCTAGACATTCGTCGAGAAGCACTAAGAATCGTGGGCAGTGTGTCCCCTTCTCGTTCTCGCGGAGAGGCTTCTCACCGTCAGCCTGGATGCCATTTAACTTAGTCGGCACTCGGCAGTTTGTTAATAAATTCATTTTAAATGGTTCGAGTTACTTTTATTTGCAACCCACGATTACTTTCATACCCTGGAACGTTTTTATAAGATTTTATTGCTGAAATATAACATCTTAAATCAAAGTAATTAAATAGTAAGGGTCAATTCACATCTAAATAAAACTATACGCGACATGGCGTTGCATTTTTAGGATAGCTATTCTAAATTGAGCTTTATTCCTTTCACAAGAAGATACATATTTCACTGTAAGAGTTCAATGTCAAGTTGCACGGCGCTGCACATCGCATGCGCAGTGTATGACTGATGTCATATGAAACGTGTATCTATTTGTGTAGTTAATATAGTTCAATTTAGAATATTTATTTTAAAATGCTGCACCGCGTATCGTCGCGGTGTGAACTGACCCTAATGACAGAGCAGCGAGAAAAGCTCATTTAAATATAAAATAAAAATAAATCATAAAGATTCAAAACCTCTAACAACTAAAATATGAAGTGATTTCACTATTTTCCAAAAAAGTTAATCTCAATAAAAGTAGAGTTCTTAATTAAAAATTAACTATAAAATTTATTAAGAATATTTTATTACTGAATCAGACTTCTTGAAACATTCAAAATGTTTAAATGTAAGTCTTAGGAATTTCTTTCAAAAGTTTAGAGTCTTACCTTATAGTTTTTTTATTATTTTTTATTTTTATTTTTCTTGACTGTGCTTATAAAAATTAAAGAATGAAAGAAAATGTTTTAAATGCTATTAGTTTAAAATTTTCTTATATTTAAATAAAAGAAACGTATTTTATACTTTTAAACAGAAAATATTTAATTCGTAAGTGTAAGTTTTCACTAAGAAGGAAGATTTAACCCTGGAAAGACATTTTACTCTAATACGATATTTAATTATTGCTCTTAGGTAGTTTGTGAATATAGCGAATGCGTTTCTGTGCTTTTAGGACATGTCCCTAGTCGGCACTTCCATAAGGCACACTTAGGTGAGTGCATGGAGAATAGAGGTAAGGAGGACCACCTCTCTAGAGCAGAAAAGCTAAAAATGTCCGACAAAAGTAACCAAATGATAGTTCCAAAACTGGCCATAATGGCGCTTGAGTCAGAAGAGAGTATGATATGAAGTTAGCAATAAGATATGGAGTGAAGTTATTTGAAAGTTAGCTATTGGTTAGTTACTCTAATAATTTGTGGCCATTTTGTGGCGCTCTTTTTAAAATTGGTTCACATGCTACTATAGCGCCATCTTATATATTATTGCTCCCTTTCAACGGACACTTTTTAATACACGAGATGGTTCTCCTTATTTCTCGTCTATTCTCCGTGGGTGAGTGTTACCAATTTTGTGTTATGACGACCGCGTGCGTAAAAATTACGCATGATTAGCTTTGGTGTGACTTTTATCAGTTTTATCAAAAATTGATAATTATATTTGTTTTTCCTCGTTACTATACTTGGCATGATATTTTATCTTTTTGTTGACAATGTAAGTAGAAAACAATAATAGAGAGTAGAAATATCGACGAATCTCGTACCCTGGGCGGTCATATAGAAAATGACGTCGAGCTCAGCTACGAGATTACTGAAGCAAAATAGAAGACCACGAAATTGAAGAGAACATGAAGATTGAAGAGTGACATGGAAAAAGCTGCTGTAGATAGAAGAATAGATAAAATCTCGAAGCCGCGTGTTAAAAAACAAAGCATAAAGAAACATAATATTATAACATAAAATCGAATTGATTTGAACATGTTCCGAAGTTTAGATATTTATGAGGTTCAATGATTTTGTAATATTTGTATGTAATAAAATATATAAAAACAATAAATGGTATTTATTATATAAGCATAATATATTAATGATTGGTTTATTAAAACAAAAAATATTTTATATTACAGCAAATATTAATTACGAATGAGTAAATTCTACGCCTCATTATCTTTTACGTACATCTAAAATTATTAATATATTTCTGGAGTTAGGGACCTTTGTAAAAGTATAATGCACTTTCGACAGATTATATTAAGCTAAAGCTAGCCATACACGTAAGGGTTTACCTGACAGGTTTGTCTGCACAGTTAAACCTATGAGATAAACTTGAACTAATTCTGTATGGAAAACTACACAGTTGTGCAACATACACGCTCCGGTTTACTTATATAGGCAAACCTATCAGTCATACCATAATGTGTATCAGTGGCGTAAGGGTTCCTATAACTCCATTCCTATCAGCTTTAGTTACGACTTACTTTTTGAAACCCCTCATCGAAATCCCTTCCTATTATACAGGTTAAGGCTTCCCTATGTAGGAAAACCACCCTTCGCCACTGACGTGTACGGCTAGATTTACATATTAATTTTCATATTGTCAATATCTTAATTTCTTACAGTCAAATGCGTCATTTTGTTATTATTTCTCAAAAAAACGTTAACGCAAGACGCTTTGAAGACGAAAATTGAGCGTTTATTGCCGCCGCTGAACCAAACTATGCCTTGTGACAAGTGCCCCAACGTCTACTTTCCCGTGTGCACCACGACCAATGAATCCTTCATCAATTTATGCCAAATGAACTGCGTAAAACGGGGTCTGAAGATGCAGAGACGAGGAATTTGTATAGATTTTTAGTACAAAATATATTTATATAATTTTATATGTGATAATAATAATATTATATTAAATTTGTTTATTTTTAATTAATATACTTAATAATTTTCTACTTTCTAATACCTAAAATATTTGATAAAATATGCTAGTGTAAAAAGGTACAACAGGCCAGTGCCGAAGGCTGGTCTTCCTTTATAGGGAAGCCCTAGCCAAATCACCCAAATCACTACATAATTATAGGTAGTGATTTGGTTGAAGGTTTTCAAAATCGGTTGTAAGTCAAGTCGATAGAAATGGAGTAATTATAAGAAACTTCGCTACTGGTACTGGCAATATAGTATGTAAATTGTAAATACAAATTTATAATAATAACTGCTAAAAAACCGGCCAAGTGCGAGTCGGAATCGCGCACCGAGGGTTCCAGTCCAAACTTTAATAAAAAATAATGGTTCACAGTTTATGTATAATTTAAGGACTGGGAACCACAGAACACTTATTACTGGGAACGCAAGTCGCGATGCCAGAGGAGTTACACTTGAGGAGTGTCCATGGGCGGCGGTAATCGCTTACCATCAGGCGATCCGTCTGCTTGTTTCCTGGTTCATTTCATAAAAAAACGTTACAGTTGTAACTTGTATTCAGTCCAGAAATGAATATTGTATAAACCATGATAACCCCTGTGTCAATTAGACTGAAAAGCTTTTTATTCAATTATTGAAGCCAATTTTCAATCGGTTAACCGATCGGTTAACCGCAAATAATTTCGGTTCAACGACGGCACGGTTATAGTAATAGATAAACTGCTGTGGTTTATTCGTCGAAGGTTAATTTTAAAACCTAACCAAAAGCATGTCAGGACATGTCTAAGGAGGGTTCCGTAACTATATAAACGCGTAATATGTTTTTTTTTAATTACTCCAAAAGTTACCGTCCGATTTGGTTCAAAATAATTTTTCTAAAGAGTTTTTAGCATGATCTATCAGCATGGAAATTCGCAAGTTTCTATCTCCTATAGTTTAAAAATGGTAGGGGGGGGATCAACTTACAAACTACTTTAGAGGCCGATTACTCGAAAATGGTCAACTTTATAAAAAAGTAACGTATGAAACCTTACCTTTATTTTAAAAGATCTATTCTACGATATCCCACACGATGGAGTAGAGTGAAAAAATATTTTTCATCCCCACTTCACATGTATGGAGAGCCACCCCTAAAATATAAAATTATTATTTTTTTATGATCCCGAAACCGTGATCTATACACAATCTATAACTGCACCAAATTTCATCAATTTATATCTGGGGGCACGGCAGTGCCAAGTCGAGCGCGAAGCAAACACTGCCGTACCATCCTTTACTGGAACCATTTCGCCGCATTTTCAGGCCCCTATTTGAGAACCTCTGGATAAGACCAGAACGCAGAAATTTTCGTCATCCAGTAAGCTATAATCACATACTTAAAATCCAAAATTTCAAGTCAGTAGGTCATTTAGTTTCGAAGTTAAGCGAAAGCAAAGTTTCGCATTTATGAAACTCACTCACTCACTCATGATCATCAAAATAGAACTAGTACTTCCCATAGACTCAGAGAGCTGAAATTTGGTACAGAGTTAGGGTTTAATTGTCACATAAAGGGAAAACTATAAAAACTAGGATAATCGATCTGGGGGCACGGCAGTGCCCCGCCAAGTCGAGCGCAAAGCAAACACTGCCGTACCATTCTTTACTGAAACCATTTCGCCGTATTTTCAGCCCCTATTTGAGAACCTCTGGATAAGACCAGAACGTCGATCTGGGGGTACGGCAGTGCCCCCGCCAAGTCGAGCGCTAAGCAAACACTGCCGTACCATTCTTTACTGGAATCATTTCGCCGCATTTTCAGGCCTCTATTTGAGAACCTCTGAATAAGACCAGAACGCAAAAATTTTCGTCATCCAGTAAACTATAATCACATACTTAAAATCCAAAATTTTAAGTCTGTATGTCATTTAGTTCCGAAGTTAAGCGAAAGCAAAGTTTCGCATTTATGACACTCACTCACTCAGTCACTCACTCATGATCATCAGAATAGAACTAGTACTTCCCATAAACTCAGAGAGCTGAAATTTGGTACAGAGTTAGGGTTTAATGGCCACATAAATGAAAAACTATAAAAACTAGGATAATCATAGATCTGGAGTACCTGGTGACCCTGATTAGAAAACACAAAAGCCCAACCAAACTATTAGAGATCGACATACCGCCTTTACAAAAAATATTCAACTTGGTGGGCCACTTCATTTGATGTCAAAAATCGAAGGTCTGAAGTATCTGATGAAGAACCCTCAGCTGGTCTCAACTGATTTAGAGTTAATATGGTAATACCCCCTTCTACTATTGGTACATAAAAAAATCAACTGTCATTGCAAAAATCCAGCGAAGTGGGACACATCTTCTAATTTAATCTAGCCCGTAGCGTCCCACTACTGGGCGAATGCCTCCCCTTCTGCTTTTGATACGCATATAAATAAAATTAAAGGAAAACTCTGGATAAGACTAGACTCTCTTTTATACTTATACTTACAAGTTTACAAGAAGAAATAGTCGAACGATTAACTTTATTTTACTCGAACATTAAATAAACAAATTACACTAAAATCTAGTAAAATAAATCAATAAGCCCACGTTTCTACAAAAAGAAGTGAAATCCCACCAAAAACATTCTGTAAAAAACTAGCCAAGTCTCGATGGAGCTGCTTGTTTATCTCTAAAAAGTAATGAAATCTAGACAAAGTCGTGCCAAGTCTAAGGTTCCTTACTGCGATTTCTTTATTATTATAGTTAATGTTGTGTGACTTGGCCATTGAAGGGTACAAAAGGGGCTCCATGACACCATTGCTCCAATACATGTATTGTACAATCAACAACGGCCTAAAACGAGACACTAGCGTCCAATTACCAATACCAGTATGGGCTATTATCTCGCATAACAAACATAAGTAGTTACAACAGATATAACATTACGCGTAAACAAAATTGACTTGTACCCACTAACGTATAAATAATGTTCAACGGCCAAGTCACACAATATTAACTATAATAATAAAGAAATCGCAGTAAGGAACCTTAGACTTGGCACGACTTTGTCTAGATTTCATTACTTTTTAGAGATAAACAAGCAGCTCCATCGAGACTTGGCTAGTTTTTTACAGAATGGTTTTTGGTGGGATTCATAATTACAGGAGCTAGAGGCGCGGACAGACAGACAGACAGACAGACAGACGGACAGAGCGAAACTATAAGGGTTCCTTAAGTATTACGGAACCCTAAAAATAGGGGCATAGGGCTCTATAAGGACGAGGCGAGAAGCCTCGAGTAAAAAGAATATAAATGGTATTTTGAGCTCTCCTTCTGTAAATTTTAATTTTAAAATAATTAAAAGTCCAACTGCGTGAAATAATTTTGATGTATCCAGTGTCACTCTCACGACTGACGGATATGAATACATTTAGCTTAAAAGCGTCAAGCCGTTTAGGCTCTAGAGCACGCCAGAGAAATATACATACATACAATATACACACAAAAAACATAATACTCCTTTTAGTACTGTCGGGTAAATAGTGGCGTAGGGATCTATACAGACGAGGCGAGAAGAATTTTTTTTTTCGAATGGATATATGCTAATGGCCGGAAAGCCGTTTAAGCTTCGTCAGACTATGACTGCCGGTTGGCTTGTCGTTTTCGAGTAACGAGAATGATGTCTTGAACTTAAAGTTTTTGCCCCGCCTAAAAAATTGTAGATCCGGGGCTGTAGAATGTTACTATAAGCAACATAATTAATACGATTGTTAAGAATTAAAATATCATCAATTCTTTAAACAGTAAATTAAATTGAAACTCATTATTATTCATTTAAAAACAAGAATTTAACAATCAAACGCTAACTACATTAAATAACCAGCTTATTTTATCTTTTGTTCTTATAATATCAAACAAGATTCTAAGTTTGTAATTAAAGTACATAATACTTAGTAAAGACTGAGAGAGACATTTAATTATTGTAGGAGCTGGGATAATAAAGGGAGAGTTCATTCGCCCTGAATTAAGACGAAATAACGTATAAATATTTAACATAGACGTTCTTACAAGATAAGAATCCCTGAATCCATTAGCATCAGTTCACAAAGAAAAGCGTGAACTTGCAATAAAACATGTATCTTGTAGCAATAAAGTTCAATTTTGAATCGCTTTCTTGAACAGTGCGCGCCGCGTCGCATATCAATATGAGCTGACCCTAAGAGGAGAATGAATATGCCCCCTTAGGGTCACCCACCTATTATCATCATAGGATCCCCATTAATATAATCTATACTGTAATAATAAAGAGGAAGAGTTTGTTTGTTTGCATTGAATATGCTCTGAAACTACTAGACCAATTTTGATGAAATTTGTCACAGATGTAGAGTAGACAACGGGGAAGGACATAGGCGCATAGGACATTTATCGCGGAAAAATGTACGGTTTCTGCGAAATCAACTTTTGCGCGCACGAAGTCGCGGGCAACATCCAGTATAATATAATGGGAATCCTCGGTGCTTAATATTTTGATGCTTATATAAGGTTTGGTAAAATCAATAGGCAAGCGGACTGATTTTTTTTATTGCATAAATGAATAGTACTCTTAAATATGAGTAACTTCTCAGAAGAAACCGTATATCAAAAGTCAATATTTTCAGCGATTTGTATACAAAATTTCGCTCCGCTCCAGTACCAAAAAAAATTTTTTTTTTTTTTTTGCGAAATTGGTAAACAAAACCTACATCATTAGTTTACTCACATCAGTTACAAAAACATTCATTATGGTAAGTATGAACTTAAACGCACAAATATCGGAGATATTTACAAATATATTCCTGCGGCCATATACTTCATATACTACTTCATACTACTTCATATACAAGTGACGTCATTTTTAGGTCGACTTTAGTATGGAGCGTTTTTAGGAGGCTCGCGAAATTTTTTATACAAATCGCTGTACGTTTGAAAATATTGACTAGATATACGGTTTCTTCTGAGAAGTTACTCATATTTAAGAGTACTATTCATTTATGCAATAAAAAAAATTTGTCCGATTGCCTATTACAGATACTTCGGGCATACGATCTACTACTTATGTAAAGACGTTTAAGCAGAAAAATAATTGTCATACGAGAAAAAAAATCTTTATATGGGCGAGTTTGCGTATTGCGGAGGTCACCCATACATGTCATGATTCTTTTAGTTTGGGTATGACAATTATTTTTCCGCTTTTACAGAAGCAGTGGGTCATGTGCCCGAACTATCCGTAATTGATTTTTGGGGACCTTATATATTTTTTGTATTTGCTACTCGCGTCATATTTAAGGCCCAGAGGAAATTACTAATAGTGATAACTTTGAGTCATTTGACATTTCACACCGAAACAAAACAATACGCGACATGGCGCTGCAGTTTCAAGACATTTATTCAAAATTTAAGTTTATTCATTACAAAGGAGATACGTGTTTCATTGTGAGAGTTCAAATGTCAGGTTGCACCACACCGCGCTGCACATCGCATGTGCAGTGTAATAATAATAATAATAATAATAATAAAACATTTATTCAACGCTTACATTACACTTAAACACATTACATACATAAAAACATAGTACCAATTACCAACATAACAGGATAGACAATATAACAAGGTACATCTAGACAGACAAAGAAACAGACTAAGAAATAAAAAAAAATAAAAAAAGACGATTATCTAATCAAACAAGAAAGGCAAATAAAAGAAATTAGGTAGGTACTTAGGTAGGCAAAAGAGTGCAATGCAAGCAATTGAAATAGGACTCCACTCAGGTACACAATCGCGACGTAATTTACACCGCGATCCCTGGTATTCTGTGGAGCCCCATGAGTAACAGGCGAACGACAGAAGCACACTAGCAGAGCTTACAGCGAATACACAAAATACATAATACGTATAATATATAATTATATAACAGGAATAAAAAATATTAAATAGTAATAGTGTACGACTGCAGATGCCATTGAAACATATTGTATCTTTTTGTGTAGTGAACAAAGTTAAATTTTAAATAGCTATCTTGAAAATGCAACGTCGCGTATCGTCGCAGTGTGAACTGACCCTTATGATATGACTGGCTGTTTCCCGCGGCTCCGCCCGATTAAAAATAAAATCGGGTATCCCGCGGGAATACTGTACTTTTACTGTAAAATGGGCCTAAGTTTTAATCTAGAGCCTAAACTACTACCATACCAAATTTCATCAAAATCCGTTCAGTAGTTTTGCGTCAAAGAGTAACAAACATCCATCCATCCATACATCCATCTATCCTCACAAACTTTCACATATATAATACTAGCTGTTCCCCGCGGCTCCGCCCGCGTAAATATAATGTCCCTAGGAAACACTGTACTTTTTCGGGATAAATAGTAGCCTATGTTTCAATTCAGAGCCTTAACTACTACCGTACCAAATTTCATCAAAATCTGTTTAGTAGTTTTTGCGTGAAAGAGAAACAAACATCCATACATCCATCCATCCAACCTCACAAACTTTCACATGTATAATATTAGTAGGATATTTTTGACAACTTGAAAATAACCATAAATCATAATAAACTATCATTTTTATTCGAACGCTCCATTTCCGTTATTAATACGAATTCGCGTATTCCCGAACATCGCTGTCTTAAGTCATCGAGTATTCCCGACATATAATATTCAAGCCGAGTGGCGAGGGATCCCAGAAGCCATCGGGTTCCGTCTGTTCCGATGCAGATTCCGGAGCAAAGAGATCGTGACAGTTGTTGCTTTGAGAGCATTTTATTTGTGAATCTGTGAAATGTTCTTGAAGGCTGAAAGATTGAAGCGGCTGTCGAATTACGAAACACTTTTAGGTGTATCAATATAAGTTTGGCATTTAGAAAATCCATTAGGGTTTAATTTGAATGATTTTGGTTTGCTATTTACTTTAAACGAGACAATCTTGTATACGAGTATATATAATCTGTTTCTTGAATTGGCTACTTTTGTATGCGGGTTAGTTTTGGAGGAAAGAAATAGATTTAGCTAGGTTTTATCCCGGGGGAAACTGCTCATTTTTAAGCTAGATGTTTTGTTGTTCGTGCCACAATACATAAATAATTTCAACTCTGTTATGCCAGGCCGATTAGCAGTTTGGTATAGCTTGGCAAAGCTCGTTTACCCAGGTACTGAATAAATTATTAGATTCCTCGTGTGTGTACATTCCAAATCACGCCATTTGTATTATCATTTTAATATTTTGTAGAGGTTTTAAGTTAGTTTAGTATTAGCAAAAAGCTCTGTCATCTGTAAAATATTTGAGACGTTCTGCAAGTCTTGTTTAAAATTAAAGTTTTGTTTAAAAAAATTGTCATACACCTAACTTTTAGATGATTGATGAATTAATGCGGATGTGTAAAGCGTCCTTAAAATCTGTTTACAGAAGACGGAGGCTGTAACATTGTTATTGTTATTCCAAAACACGACACAGCGCCGTAATTAAAATTACGTTCCGTCGAAACATATACTAAATTATATGACAACATTATTTGGGATACAATATACGCTAAATTAGGAAATTAAGATATTTCATCATTCATTTATCGTTATTAATTTTATATTTAAAATAAAATTAAACTGTATTAAGTAATCATCTTCACCTATGGAATTTTAAGTAATAAATTAATAGAAATAAATATTTCTTAATTGCAAGTAAAAATCTACCACGGGAGAGTCGAAAAGGACAAAGGAAGGAAAGAAAAACTACGCCCTTCTGGGACTAAGTATGTACTTAGACCGGTTAGGTAGCCAAGCACAATACTTTCCATGGACATGACGCTGTAGGCTTAATCCAATCCAGCCTCCGTGGTCTAGTGGTTCGAGCATTAGCTCTCGACTCGGAGGTCATAGGTTTAATTCTCGGCTTGCATTGGAAAAACAAAAATGTTATTTCCAAGTTTGGTTAGGACAATGCAGGCTGATCACCTTATTGTCTGACAAGAAAGATGATCCATGCATCGGATGGGCATGTAAAAAGTTGGACCTGCGTCTGATCTCTCGTCAGTCGTGGCGGTTATCCGTCCCACTGGATTATGAGAGTAAAAGAAGAGAGAGTGCTATTGTGTACTATGCACACACTTGGGCACTATATATTGCTAGTAGACCAATGGTCTACTTTATATCTGTCCCAATGGGGAAGGACATAGGCTTCTTTTTATCGCGGTACATATAAGATTCCCGTGGGTTACTTTACTTACGCGGGCGGAGCCACGGGCATCAGCTAGTTATAAAATAAAATCTAAAATTTACTTTGAAATAATTTCATAAGCTTTCAAAACTATTCGTGTCTTAGCTGTCTGAGATAAACGGAACTCAAACAGAAAAACATTTCCATGAATTATATGCTCAAAGGAATCCTTTTATATGTTCAACAAAGGTAAAACTACACAGGCTCTAAACGTACATTTTTAATTATATGATTTTAATGGAACATTCTAAAGTGTTACTCGAGTGAGCTCTTTGATTCTTCGTGAGTTTTATAACTTAGTTTTTAGTGTACAACAAAACGTCTTTTATATCGTCGACTCTATCTTCATATTATACAGAGTGAATATTTAAATCTGAAACTAAGAAATGCCGAAAAATGCTGAAAGTAGTTACGAGCATTATTTTGTTACAATTTGATACAGATTTTTGATAAATCGATTTCCTTAACCTAAAAATAGTGCTTCCAAGGAAAAAATTCTGGAAAATAATAATATACGTTCTTTTTTCTAACCAATTAGTATTCAATAAAATAGTGAATTTTTACACACACTCACACACACACCCACACATACTTACAGTCTACTTATTTGTATCAAGTAATATTGCAAAATGTCTGGTCAAGATATTATACTTAGCACTGTTATTAATATTATGTATAACAAGCTAGCAAATTTAACTTGACTCAGTTCATAATACACAAATATTCAAGTTTAGTAACTTGTAACGTGCGGTGACTTCGGGGAAGTCGGGACCATGAGAACTATGTTAATTAAACGAAAGGGAGTGTATTTAGCATCCAAACAATGCACGGGTTACGGCAATATTTATTTGACATAAATATTGCCGTAACCCGTGTAAACATATCAAACAAATACAATCTAAACCTTATTAGGATTAATAGTACATACATACATACATATAATCACGCCTTTTTCCCGTAAAGGGGTAGGCAGAGACCACTTTTTGCCACTTGCTACGATCCTTACATACTCGTTTCGCTTCGTTCACTTTCATTCTTACCATCCATTCCTCCTCTTACATTCAACGTAGCGAAGCGGCTCTCCATGGTCCGCTTTTCATCTCCGCGAGAAACGAGACGTGATGGGTGGTGAACCACACACAGGATTAATAGTTGCTAATGAAATAAACGATTCTAGTTACAACAGCCACAAACTGAAACATTACATGGCGCAGCGGCTCAAAGAGGGTTTTTAAATTCATGACATCTGACAGTTTTTTGACACGACAAGGACCGTCGGGCTACCAAGCGCCGCCAGGTGACAGAAAAGAATCGAAAATGATTATTATTGACCATTTTTGATACCACTTACGCCACCAGATGACGCTCTGTGTCAGTTGGGTTTTGTCAGTTGGCCCCCTAATGGAAGAAAAAACATCGAAAAGCCTCATTGTGTTATAGCTTTTAAACATAAAATTTGTATGCCAAATTTTGTGTGACGTTTCAGTAGTTAACCCGGCAGCTGCAGCAAAGCCAAACTATTACACACATTATAATTTATATTACCCACATATTGGCTTGTGTGCAAAATGGTACAACAAAAACTTTACCTCAAATTATATATTTTTTTAAATACGGTACTATATTAAAAATTATACTAATATAAAATTATACTATACTATAAATTCAACAATATTTTGCGTCCAATTCACCTAGAGAACGGTGCTTAAACTATGTGACGAACCAATTCCGTATTTTAAAATTAATATATTATATTAAATAATAGATTTAAAGTAATATTCATAAGGGAAGCCGGCTTGTATGCACGCCTCGCCTGTGGTATTATGTGAGGTCTACTTACCCGCACTAATCTTGCTAACGGCCCGTTTCAATAACCAATACCTATTTGTTTAAAACGTCAAAGTTGTATCGCAATAAGCCGGCAAATGATTGAATGACGACGTTTTTATTAAAAAGTTATTGGAAGATAGATTAATGAAACGGGGCGTAAGTGGATCTATCTTACGGCCGGTTTCAATAACCTATCTATCTCTAGTATTTCTTAATAACGTCGTCATTTAACAAAAAGTTATTAGAAGATAGATTAATGAAACGGGGCGTAAGTGGATCTATCTTACGGCCGGTTTCAATAACCTATCTATCTCTAGTATTTCTTAATAACGTCGTCATTTAACAAAAAGTTATTAGAAGATAGATTAATGAAACGGGGCGTAAGTGGATCTATCTTACGGCCGGTTTCAATAATATCTATCTATAGTATTTCTTAATAACGTCGTCATTCCATAATTTGCTGGTTATTCGCGATACGACGTTTTTAAAAAATAGTTATAATAATAATAATATCTATGGACGCTTCACACCACGTCAATCTGGCCCCGTGCTAAGTATCCGAAGAACTTGTGTTACAGGTACCAGAAAACGGGAAGTATATTTAATACTTTTATAATATATGTATATTTAAGATTTTTGTTATATTATATAAATATTTAAAACACATCCATGACCCAAGAACACAGAAAAACTTTTTGTTCCTTCGGCAGGATTCGAACCTGCAACCTTCGCGCTCAAAGCGCTGAACCACTGAGCCACAGAGGTCGTCAAAACCTCTATAGATAGATAGGTTATTTAAACGGGCCGTAAATAATTATAAATAATCAAATTTAACATGTTCAAAAATATAACCCGACTTCGCAAACTATATAGCCTATGTTACCCAGGACATTAATTCGAATCTATTGACACCTCATTTATTAAAATCGGATCAGTAGTTAAGGTGCTACGATGGAACAAAGATACATACAAACGTAGAATGACACTCATTAGCCTTCCTTTTGGCTTCGCCGTAGTCGGGTAAAATGCAACGCCGCGTATCGTTGCGGTGTAAACTAACCCTTAAGGGGTTCACACACGGCAGCTATAATGTAAAAATATACTACCGAACAAGTTCCCGCTTGACCAGGAATAAGATGAACATCGCTCAACAGCGCCGTTGAATAGTGGGCTAGCAAACATACTCACGTGTAAAATACGTAATTTAACCTCGTCAAACGTTGTTGCGGTTACTTCCTTTACGTTTAAATAATTTGAGGCGTCCTAGTGCAAGGGTGAATGTTTAGAGACTGGTTGAGCGGGAACTTTGTCGGTGGTACATTATAGCACGATACATCTCATTACATCTTTCCATAGAAATCGTCAGGAGTCCACACACGACAGATATAATGTATCACGGAATGTAATGTACCACCGACAAAGTTCCCGCTCGACCAGTCTTTAAACATTCATTTTTGCACTAGGACGCCTCAAAATATTTAAACGTAAAGTAGCCACAACGACTGCAGACGAGGTTGATCTAGTATATTTATACGTATGTTTTTTACGTTTCAACGACGCTGATGAACGATTTACATCTTATGCCTGGTCGAGCGGGAACTTGTTCGGTAGTACATTAATATATAATATAGCTACCGTGTGTGAAGCCCTTTACACACTCGCGGAAGCGTATTACACATTTTTAGGGGAGATATGACACAATTCGGTTGACGCGTGGCAGGTGCGGTCACAGCTGGTAGACGAGGTATGATTTATTATGTCCTGGCTCGTACATTATTTATTCGGGATGTTGGATATGATTTTTACAATATCTACAGAGTGGTTGTAACATACTAACGTGAGATTGTAATATATTTGCTACAAGACAAACAACATTTTACATTTCGTACTATAACTAGCTTCTACTCGCGAACACTGTACATTTTCGGAATAAAAAGTCTTAATCCAGAGCTTCAACTACTACCATATCAAATTTCAGCAAAATCAGTAAGTACTTACTGTAGTTTTTGCGTGAAAGAGTAACAAACATCCACCCATCCATACATCCATCCATCCTCACAAACTGTCACATTTAAAATATGATAGCTATTGCCCGTAGCTTCGCCCGAGTAAATACAGTATCCCAAGGGAACACTGTATTTTTACGGGATAAAATTTATCTTATGTCTTAATCCAGAGCCTAAACTACTATCACGCGTCAAATTTAATCAAAATCTGATCAGTAGTTTTTTCGTGAAAGAGGAACAAACTTCCATCTATACATCAATCCATCCATCCGTCCTCCGGTTGTGTGGAATTCCTATAACTCCATTCCCATCTTCCACTTACTTACCACTTTATTTTTTGAAGACCCTCAACCAAATCCCTACCTATTACACAGCCTAGGGCTTCCCTATGAAGGAGAACCAGCCTTCGCCACTACCATCCTCACAAACTTTCATATTTATAATAGTAGAAGAAGTAGTATATTATTATTTTTGTTTGAAAAGTACAATATTATTATCATCTTGTTATATTTTGTTTTATTTTTACTATTAATAGTATAAAAATAGTACATAATATAACACTGAACTATTGCAATATCTTTTATTCCTCGCAGCGAATTTAAATATGATATGCATCACAAGATTGATTCAAGAGAATAGGAATAACTATTTTTGTCTCTTTTAATAGATAAATAGTAAAATATAAGGCAAGAGAATCTCATCCCACATATTCCATTTCATTTGATGCAATAATATTATGTTTAATGTTACTATCTGTAAATTATTGTAAGAATTATTTTCTCTATGTATATTTTCCTTAATTCAGGACTATGATTCGTTCGGAAGTTTTACGCGTGACGATAAAATATCGTAGTGTGAAAGGTCTTATACATTTTTATCATATACTTTCACACATATCTATATATATAAAAGAAAGTCGTGTTAGTTACACCATTTATAACTCAAGAACGGCTGAACCGATTTGGCTGAAAATTGGTAGGAAGGTAGCTTAGAACCAGGAAAAGGACATAGGATACTATTTATCGCGGGAAAATGTACGGTTCCCGTGGAATACTGTATTTACGCTTTTACGTAAAAACTACTTAACCGATCATCATGAAATTTGGCACAGATATAAAGTAGACTACGAGGAAGAACATAGGTTACTCTTTATTGCATAAAAATGTACTGTTCCCGTGGAATACTGTATTTACGCTTTTACGTAACTACTTACCCGATCATTATGAAATTTTGCACAGATATAAAGTAGAGCACGGGAAAGGACATAGGCTACTTTTTATTGTAGAAAATGTACGGTTCCCGTGGAATATTGTATTTACGCTTTTACGTAAAAACTACTTAACAGATCATCATGAAATTTTGCACAGATATAAAGTAGAGCACGGGAAAGGACAAAGGCTACTTTTTATTGCAGAAAATGTACGGTTTCCGTGGAATACTGTATTTACGCTTTTACGTAAAAACTACTTAACCGATCATCATGAAATTTGGCACAGATATAAAGTAGACCACTGGAAAGAACATAGGCTACTTTTTATCGCAGGAAATGTACGGTTCCTGTGGACAGGACAACTGTATTTACACTTTTACGTAAAACCACTTAAACGATCATCATGAAAATTGGCACAGACATAGAGTAGACTACGAGGAAGAGCATAGGTTACTCTTTATTGCATAAAAATGTACGGTTCCCGTGGAATACTGTATTTACACTTTGACGTAACTACTTACCCGATCATCATGAAATTTTGCACAGATATAAAGTAGAGCACGGGAAAGGACATAGGCTACTTTTTATTGTAGAAAATGTACGGTTCCTGTGGAATATTGTATTTACGCTTTTACGTAAAAAGTACTTACCCGATCATCATGAAATTTTGCACAGATATAAAGTAGAGCACGGGAAAGGACATAGGCTACTTTTTATTGTAGAAAATGTACGGTTCCTGTGGAATATTGTATTTACGCTTTTACGTAAAAAGTACTTAACCGATCATCATGAAATTTTGCACAGATATAAAGTAGAGCACGGGAAAGGACATAGGCTACTTTTTTATTGCAGAAAATGGTAAATATATGTACGGTTCCCGTGGAATACTGTATTTACGCTTTTACGTAAAAACTACTTAACCGATCATCATGAAATTTGGCACAGATATAAAGTAGACCACTGGGAAGGACATAGGCTACTTTTTATCGCAGGAAATGTACGGTGCCTGTGGACAACTGTATTTACACTTTTAGGTAAAACAACTTAAACGATCATCATGAAAATTGGCACAGACATAGAGTAGACTACGAGGAAGAGCATAGGCTACTATTTATAGCAGAAAAATATGTTTGGGGATTTAGTAAATAGGGATTTACAAATAATGTGATTTACGCGACGATACTCAAAGGAAAATTCGAAGGTGAGGAAGTTCTCATTCCGAAGATCCCGATGATCCCTACCGAATACCGATATGCCGTTTGAGTCAAACTACTTCAATTTCCGATCCGTCTTGCATTCGCCATGACCATTAATAAGTTACAAGGTCAATCCTTGAAAGTTTGTGGTCTGAATCTACAAAATCCATGTTTTTCACCTGGTCAATTATATGTGGCATATTCACGAATCGGAAGACTATAGCTGCGTTATTTATTCTTGCGCCTGATAATAAAACGAAAAATGTCGTCTATTACAAGATGCTTTACTGAAGATTGCAACCCATGCAACAAAATACATGGCCCATTTTAACGATCATTAAAATAATTGATTTCTTTTTAATTATATCTATTATCCTAATGAAATGAAATCCAAAATCTGCTCATTTATTGCCTCTAAGGTAGAACAAAGTTTGCCGGGTCAGCTAGTTTTCTATATATTATAGGTGTGGACGGTGGACATAATATATTATATTCAAAATATTATACTGAGGGGCAATTCTGCTAAATAAAACCTACGCTAAAACTCTCAAACGATGTTTTTATGAACGTTAAAGTAACGTGAAACGCGCTCTGATTGGTCGAACAGTTATAAAATCCGTTCATGTTAACATGTAGCTTCACTTTCAATCCAATCAAAATAAAATGAATGTCTATTTTAAATACGAGAATTGAAGTTCATGTCCCATAGTAAACAAAGTATAATAATTTACATGTGACATGTTCCAACTTTAAAAAAAAATCTGTTGTTTCATACAAAGGGCTTCAGCATAGATAGCATTTTGTATGAAACAGCAGATTTTTTTTCAAGTAGGAAAGTTGGTCCCATAGTAAAAGTTGCTTATATTCAAGAGTATATTTGTTACAGTTAAAACTAGTTTTTAGATATAACGCGTTTTTCCAAAGACTCGCAGTTAAAACTGTTCCAACTGCGGTAAATAATAAATAAAATAATAAATATTCTTAAAACTATATCTAGCTTTATATCCTAAATTAGTTTCACTAGTGCTCGTTTTAACTAAAAGTCAGAGTTACAACTAGTTTGATCTGAAAATCAAATGCATTAGTAGTAAATTCTAGTTTTGACTAGGTATTTCTAGTTTTAACATAGGCATTTAGTAAAACCTAGTTATAACTAGGGAAAACGAGTTAAAACGAAAAATGGGTTTTAACTGTAACATATTCATTTCTGAAAGTTTGGATGGTGAGTAAAAAATCACCGTACTTGTATACAGGTACGGTGGTCGGTGTATTTCAACAGTGATTCTGCTACAGAATTAATATTACATTCTGTTTATTTATAAAATACATAAGGTAGGGTAATAAGAAGTATATTATTGATTGATCAGGATATTACAGATTGTTCACAGTAGCTTAAGTGTACAGTCAGGGAAAACAAATGTGTTCACTAATAACATTGTGACATGGTATCCTCAGTCACACAAGTCGAGAAATTACATTACCAATTTCAATCTGGCAAACATTCATTATCCATGACTGTACACAGTGTTAGTTACAATACAGATTATAGATAAACAGTTAAACAGCTACCTACATACTAAACTTGCGATTCGATTTTAGTTCTACAAGCATACGTGTATGCAAGTCCACTAACCTCCTATCGCTAATGCGGCAAGATACAGGTGACTTTTTATTGCAGAAAATTTTTGTTAATAATATTAGGGCCGGAATTCTTGGTCGTTGCTTAAGAAAAGACTCAAGAATTTTCGAATAAGTCCGCCTTGTTTGTATGAAATAATATTTAAGACAATGCTTAAGTTACGACTGCGGACTGTGAATCGAAATGTCACCTTAAGCATGTCTATAAGGCGAACTTAGAAATAAGAATCGACCAAGAATACCGCCCTAGGTATATATTGTAATATTAGTTAATAGATACCTATTACAATGTTACAAAACTTCTTTGAGATTACGCTTCATGTCATTCAAACTAACCCTTTTCATACACGCTTGCCAGTTCCGGGTGCTCCTGACTTGACCTTTTCCAAGCATAATATTATTATGTCCATTTTACAATTTATATTCCATGCCATGCTTCGGCACGAGTAGGGGCTCGATCGGATCGATAGCACGAACTTACAGAAAACCAGTGTTGCTTTGTGCTTCACTGTTGTAATTCATTTTGGACAGTATTCAGTTCACACCGAAACGAGACGCAACGTGACAAAACGCGACGCGACGGAGTGTTGCATTTTTGTTTTCGAAATTCATGCTTTTGCAATGAAACGTGTACCTATCGTATTGCGTAGACGGTAGAGAATAGTTCAATTTGAAATCGCTATGATAAAATTCATTCGCTTCGCGTTGCGTCTTGTCTCATCTCGTCACGTCGAACCACGCAGCAGTCAGCTCACGACCTCCGAATCGAGAGCCAATGCTCTTACCACTAGACGACGGAGGCTGTACAGCCTCAAGTATATATGTATATACTTAAAGTAGGAAATCAATGTTCGGTACCGAATTCCGTGTTTCAATCAGCCGTATAGCCCGTTAAACAGAGGACATTCAGTTTACAAGTCATTGGAACTGTGCGGTTTATTACACAAATATCGTAAAATCGTAAAATTATACTGAGGACCCCATTTTATTTTCCCCCATTTATAAAATCCAAAATTTTAAGTATGTATGTCATTTAGTTCCGAAGTTAAGCGAAAGCAAAGTTTCGCATTTATGACACTCACTCACTCAGTCACTCACTCATGATCATCAGAATAGAACTAGTACTTCCCATAAACTCAGAGAGCTGAAATTTGGTACAGAGTTAGGGTTTAATGGCCACATAAAGGGAAAACTATAAAAACTAGGATAATCGAAGATCTGGAGTACCTGGTGACCCTTATTAGAAAACACAAGAGCCCAACCAAACTGTTAGAGATCGACATACCGCCTTTACAAAAAATATTCAACTTGGTGGGCCACTTCATTTGATGTCAAAAATTGAAGGTCTGAAGTATCTGATGAAGAACCCTCAGCTGGTCTCAACTGATTTAGAGTTAATATGGTAATACCCCCTTCTACTATTGGTACATAAAAAAATCAACTGTCATTGCAAAAATCCAGCGAAGTGGGACACATCTTCTAATTTAATCTAGCCCGTAGCGTCCCACTACTGGGCGAATGCCTCCCCTTCTGCTTTTGATACGCATAATAAAATTAAAGGAAAACTCTGGATAAGACTAGACTCTCTTTTATACTTATACTTACAAGTTTACAAGAAGAAATAGTCGAACGATTAACTTTATTTTACTCGAACATTAAATAAACAAATTACACTAAAATCTAGTAGTAATTTGTAACCTTCTATGGCTAAGTCACACAATATTAACTATAATAATAAAGAAATCGCAGTAAGGAACCTTAGACTTGGCACGACTTTGTCTAGATTTCATTACTTTTTAGAGATAAACAAGCAGCTCCATCGAGACTTGGCTAGTTTTTTACAGAATGTTTTTGGTGGGATTCATAATTACAGGAGCTAGAGGCGCGGACAGACAGACAGACAGACAGACGGACAGAGCGAAACTATAAGGGTTCCTTAAGTATTACGGAACCCTAAAAATAGGGGCATAGGGCTCTATAAGGACGAGGCGAGAAGCCTCGAGTAAAAAGAATATAAATGGTATTTTGAGCTCTCCTTCTGTAAATTTTAATTTTAAAATAATTAAAAGTCCAACTGCGTGAAATAATTTTGATGTATCCAGTGTCACTCTAACGACTGACGGATATGAATACATTTAGCTTAAAAGCGTCAAGCCGTGCTCTAGAGCACGCCAGAGAAATATACATACATACAATATACACACAAAAAACATAATACTCCTTTTAGTACTGTCGGGTAAATAGTGGCGTAGGGATCTATACAGACGAGGCGAGAAGAATTTTTTTTTTCGAATGGATATATGCTAATGGCCGGAAAGCCGTTTAAGCTTCGTCAGACTATGGCTGCCGGTTGGCTTGTCGTTTTCGAGTAACGAGAATATGAATGATGTCTTGAACTTAAAGTTTTTGCCCCGCCTAAAAAATTGTAGATCCGGGGCTGTAGAATGTTACTATAACCAACATAATTAATACGATTGTTAAGAATTAAAATATCATCAATTCTTTAAACAGTAAATTAAATTGAAACTCATTATTATTCATTTAAAAACAAGAATTTAACAATCAAACGCTAACTACATTAAATAACCAGCTTATTTTATCTTTTGTTCTTATAATATCAAACAAGATTCTAAGTTTGTAATTAAAGTACATAATACTTAGTGAAGACTGAGAGAGACATTTAATTATTGTAGGAGCTGGGATAATAAAGGGAGAGTTCATTCGCCCTGAATTAAGACGAAATAACGTATAAATATTTAACATAGACGTTCTTACAAGATAAGAATCCCTGAATCCATTAGCATCAGTTCACAAAGAAAAGCGTGAACTTGCAATAAAACATGTATCTCGTAGCAATAAAGTTCAATTTTGAATCGCTTTCTTGAACAGTGCGCGCCGCGTTGCATATCAATATGAGCTGACCTTAAGGGGCGATTTCACCATTCGCAATAAAAACTTCGTTTTATAAAACTTAGTTCTCACTAAGCGAGTTCATGCGTCTCGTTTTACGTCGAACGGGTTTCACCATATTTACGCTAATCGCGATAACGAAAACTGAGTTAAAATATTAAAGACGTAAAATATATTTGGAAAAGTGTGTTTTTCTAGAAATTCGACTTCTGTGAACTACCTAATGTGATATTAAACACAAATGAATACTGATTTTATAAATACAAACATGACAACTGTCATCTTATGAAACTTCGTACATGATAGCTCTTGAACGCGTTCAACGAAGTTAAACCGACGAAATCCGGCGTTCAGAACCTAAACTCAGCTTAGCTGGAAACGTGTTTCGTTTACGTTGGTGAAATGCAATTCGGAGTTATAAGCGCGTTTAAACGCGCAAAGCGAGTTTATTGTATACTGAGCGCGTTTAATTTCATTGGTGAAATCGCCCCTAAGAGGAGAATGGATATGCCCCCTTAGGGTCAGCCACCTATTATCATCATAGGATCCCCATTAATATTATCTATACTGATATAATAAAGAGGAAGAGTTTGTTTGTTTGCATTGAATATGCTCTGAAACTACTAGACCAATTTTGATGAAATTTGTCACAGATGTAGAGTAGACAACGGGGAAGGACATAGGCGCATAGGACATTTATCGCGGGAAAATGTACGGTTTCTGCGAAATCAACTTTTGCGCGCACGAAGTCGCGGGCAACATCCAGTATAATATAATGGGAATCCTCGGTGCTTAATATTTTGATGCTTATATAAGGTTTGGTAAAATCAATAGGCAAGCGGACTGATTTTTTTTATTGCATAAATGAATAGTGCTCTTAAATATGAGTAACTTCTCAGAAGAAACCGTATATCAAAAGTCAATATTTTCAAAGGTACAGCGATTTGTATACAAAATTTCGCTCCGCTCCAGTACCAAAAAAAATTTTTTTTTTTTTTTTTGCGAAATTGGTAAACAAAACCTACATCATTAGTTTACTCACATCAGTTACAAAAACATTCATTATGGTAAGTATGAACATAAACGCACAAATATCGGAGATATTTACAAATATATTCCTGCGGCCATATACTACTTCATATACAAGTGACGTCATTTTTAGGTCGACTTTAGTATGGAGCGTTTTTAGGAGGCTCGCGAAATTTTTTATACAAATCGCTGTACCTTTGAAAATATTGACTAGATATACGGTTTCTTCTGAGAAGTTACTCATATTTAAGAGTACTATTCATTTATGCAATAAAAAAAAATTTGTCCGATTGCCTATTACGGATACTTCGGGCATACGATCTACTACTTATGTAAAGACGTTTAAGCAGAAAAATAATTGTCATACGAGAAAAAAAATCTTTATATGGGCGAGTTTGCGTATTGCGGAGGTCACCCATACATGTCATGATTTTTTTAGTTTGGGTATGACTATTATTTTTCTGCTTTTACAGAAGCAGTGGGTCATGTGCCCGAACTATCCGTAATTGATTTTTGGAGACCTTATATATTTTTTGTATCTGCTACTCGCGTCATATTTAAGGCCCAGAGGAAATTACTAATAGTGGTAACTTTGAGTCATTTGACATTTCACACCGAAACAAAACAATACGCGACATGGCGCTGCAGTTTCAAGACATTTATTCAAAATTTAAGTTTATTCATTACTAGCGATCCGCCCCGGCTTCGCACGGGTACATTGTATATATCTGTATAATCTATGGGTACAATACTGATACTGATACTGCGGCTACCTCATAGATCTAAACTCCCCTCCCGCACGCACACCCCCGCCTTGGAGACGGCTACTTCGCAACGGGCCGTGGAGCAAAAATCGTAATATTTTAATTTCGCCATAACTTCAAAACCAAACGTCCAATTTTAATCATTCACAGACCAAATATTATCTACATAAACTGTACTTAGTGATCAAATAATTTATTTTGATAAGGATTAATAGCATGAGTAAAATAAACGCGTTTAAATGTAGTCAAAAAAAAATCAAGATTTGTAAATAAAAAAAATGTTGTTGTGCCTCACTCGACATAGATAGGTATAGTGTGTCGCGGACTTTTTTGTAGATATTTATAAGACCTACAATTAATTAGAACATTTTATGGTTCTATATTTTATAGTTTAGGCAGCGTACGCAAAATAAGTAACTTTTCTGGTTGATTTTTTACACCTTGTGTCCGAAAATCCCAAATATCTTACGGAACCCTATTTTTTACCAAAATAAAATTTAGCCTATGTTACTCGTGGATAATGTAGCTTTCGAATGGTGAAAGAATTTTTGAAATCGGTCTAGTACTTTTTGAGCCTATTCATTACAACCAAACAAACATACAAACAAAGTTTTCCTCTTTATAATATTAGTGTAGACAAAGGAGATACGTGTTTCATTGTGAGAGTTCAAATGTCAGGTTGCACCACACCGCGCTGCACGTCGCATGTGCGGTGTACGACTGCAGATGTCATTGAAACATATTGTATCTTTTTGTGTAGTGAACAAAGTTAAATTTTAAATAGCTATCTTAAAAATGCAACGTCGCGTATCGTCGCAGTGTGAACTGACCCTTATGATATTATTGGCTGTTTCCTGCGGCTCCGCCCGATTAAAAATAAAATCGGGTATCCCGCGGGAATACTGTACTTTTACTGTAAAATGGGCCTAAGTTTTAATCTAGAGTCTAAACTATTCCGAACCAAATTTCACTTAAATCCGTTTAGTAATTTTTGCGTGAAAGAGTAACATCCATCCATCCATACATCCATCTATCCTCACAAACTTTCACATATATAATACTAGCTGTTCCCCGCGGCTCCGCCCGCGTAAATATAATGTCCCTAGGAAACACTGTACTTTTTCGGGATAAATAGTAGCCTATGTTTCAATTCAGAGCCTTAACTACTACCGTACCAAATTTCATCAAAATCTGTTCAGTAGTTTTTGCGTGAAAGAGAAACAAACATCCATACATCCATCCATCCAACCTCACAAACTTTCACATGTATAATATTAGTAGGATATTTTTGACAACTTGAAAATAACCATAAATCATAATAAACTATCATTTTTATTCGAACGCTCCATTTCCGTTATTAATACGAATTCGCGTATTCCCGAACATCGCTGTCTTAAGTCATCGAGTATTCCCGACATATAATATTCAAGCCGAGTGGCGAGGGATCCCAGAAGCCATCGGGTTCCGTCTGTTCCGATGCAGATTCCGGAGCAAAGAGATCGTGACAGTTGTTGCTTTGAGAGCATTTTATTTGTGAATCTGTGAAATGTTCTTGAAGGCTAAAAGATTGAAGCGGCTGTCGAATTACGAAACACTTTTAGGTGTATCAATATAAGTTTGGCAATTAGAAAATCCATTAGGGTTTAATTTGAATGATTTTGGTTTGCTATTTACTTTAAACGAGACAATCTTGTATACGAGTATATTATATAATCTGTTTCTTGAATTGGCTCCAAATTTTGTATGCGGGTTAGTTTTGAAGGAAAGAAATAGATTTAGCTAGGTTTTATCCCAGGGGAAACTGCTCATTTTTAAGCTAGATGTTTTGTTTTTCATCGTGCCACAATACATAAATAATTTCAACTCTGTTATGTCAGGCCGATTAGCAGTTTGGTATAGCTTGGCAAAGCTCGTTTACCCAGGTACTGAATAAATTATTAGATTCCTCGTGTGTGTACATTCCAAATCACGTCATTTGTATTATCATTTTAATATTTTTGTAGAGGTTTTAAGTTAGTTTAGTATTAGCAAAAAGCTCTGTCATCTGTAATATATTTGAGACGTTCTGCAAGTCTTGTTTAAAATTAAAGTTTTGTTTAAAAAAATTGTCATACACCTAACTTTTAGATGATTGATGAATTAATGCGGATGTGTAAAGCGTCCTTAAAATCTGTTTACAGAAGACGGAGGCTGTAACATTGTTATTGTTATTCCAAAACACGACACAGCGCCGTAATTAAAATTACGTTCCGTCGAAACATATACTAAATTATATGACAACATTATTTGGGATACAATATACGCTAAATTAGGAAATTAAGATATTTCATCATTCATTTATCGTTATTAATTTTATATTTAAAATAAAATTAAACTGTATTAAGTAATCATCTTCACCTATGGAATTTTAAGTAATAAATTAATAGAAATAAATATTTCTTAATTGCAAGTAAAAATCTACCACGGGAGAGTCGAAAAGGACAAAGGAAGGAAAGAAAAACTACGCCCTTCTGGACTAAGTATGTACTTAGACCGGTTAGGTAGCCAAGCACAATACTTTCCATGGACATGACGCTGTAGGCTTAATCCAATCCAGCCTCCGTGGTCTAGTGGTTCGAGCATTAGCTCTCGACTCGGAGGTCATAGGTTCAATTCTCGGCTTGCATTGGAAAAACAAAAATGTTATTTCCAAGTTTGGTTAGGACAATGCAGGCTGATCACCTTATTGTCTGACAAGAAAGATGATCCATGCATCGGATGGGCATGTAAAAAGTTGGACCTGCGTCTGATCTCTCGTCAGTCGTGGCGGTTATCCGTCCCACTGGATTATGAGAGTAAAAGAAGAGAGAGTACTATTGTGTACTGTGCACACACTTGGGCACTATATATTGCTAGTAGACCAATGGTCTACTTTATATCTGTCCCAATGGGGAAGGACATTGGCTTCTTTTTATCGCGGTAGTGGTACATATAAGGTTCCCGTGGGTTACTTTACTTACGCGGGCGGAGCCACGGGCATCAGCTAGTTATAAAATAAAATCTAAAATTTACTTTGAAATAATTTCATAAGCTTTCAAAACTATTCGTGTCTTAGCTGTCTGAGATAAACGGAACTCAAACAGAAAAACATTTCTATGAATTATATGCTCAAAGGAATCCTTTTATATGTTCAACAAAGGTGAAACTACACAGGCTCTGAACGTACATTTTTAATTATATGATTTTAATGGAACATTCTAAAGTGTTACTCGAGTGAGCTCTTTGATTCTTCGTGAGTTTTATAACTTAGTTTTTAGTGTACAACAAAACGTCTTTTATATCGTCGACTCTATCTTCATATTATACAGAGTGAATATTTAAATCTGAAACTAAGAAATGCCGAAAAATGCTGAAAGTAGTTACGAGCATTATTTTGTTACAATTTGATACAGATTTTTGATAAATCGATTTCCTAAACCTAAAAATAGTGCTTCCAAGGAAAAAATTCTGGAAAATAATAATATACGTTCTTTTTTCTAACCAATTAGTATTCAATAAAATAGTGAATTTTTACACACACTCACACACACACACCCACACATACTTACAGTCTACTTATTTGTATCAAGTAATATTGCAAAATGTCTGGTCAAGATATTATACTTAGCACTGTTATTAATATTATGTATAACAAGCTAGTAAATTAAACTTGACTCAGTTCATAATACACAAATACTCAAGTTTAGTAACTTGTAACGTGCGGTGACTTCGGGGAAGTCGGGACGATGAGAACTATGTTAATTAAACGAAAGGGAGTGTATTTAGCATCCAAACAATGCACGGGTTACGGCAATATTTATTTGACGTGTAAACATATCAAACAAATACAATCAAAACCATAATAGTCTAATAGTTGCTAATCAAATAAACGATTGTAGTTACAACGGCCACAAACTGTACATGGCGCAGCGGCTCAATGAGGGTTTTTAAATTCGTGACATCTGACAGTTTTTTGACACGACAAGGACCGTCGGGCTACCAAGCGCCGCCTGGTGACAGAAAAATAATCGAAAATGATTATTATTGACCATTTTTGATACCACTTACGCCACCAGATGACGCTCTGTGTCAGTTGGGTTTTGTCAGTTGGCCCCCTAATGAAAGAAAAAACATCGAAAAGCCTCATTGTGTTATAGCTTTTAAACATAAAATTTTTATGCCAAATTTTGTGTGACGTTTCAGTAGTTAACCCGGCAGCTGCAGCAAAGCCAAACTATTACACACATTATAATTTATATTACCCACATATTGGCTTGTGTGCAAAATGGTACAACAAAAACTTTACCTCAAATGATATATTTTTTTAAATACGGAACTAAAATTCAACAATATTTTGCGTCCAATTTACCTAGAGAACGGTGCTTAAACTATGTGACAAACCAATTCCGTATTTTAAAATTAATATAATATATTAAATAATAGATTTAAAGTAATATTCATAAGGGTAGCCGGCTTGTATGCACGCCTCGCCTGTGGTATTATGTGAGGTCTACTTACCCGCACTAATCTTGCTAACGGCCCGTTTCAATAACCAATACCTATTTGTTTAAAACGTCAAAGTTGTATCGCAAAAAGCCGGCAAATGATTGAATGACGACGTTTTTATTAAAAAGTTATTGGAAGATAGATTAATGAAACGGGGCGTAAGTGGATCTATCTTACGGCCGGTTTCAATAACCTATCTATCTCTAGTATTTCTTAATAACGTCGTCATTTAACAAAAAGTTATTAGAAGATAGATTAATGAAACGGGGCGTAAGTGGATCTATCTTACGGCCGGTTTCAATAACCTATCTATCTCTAGTATTTCTTAATAACGTCGTCATTTAACAAAAAGTTATTAGAAGATAGATTAATGAAACGGGGCGTAAGTGGATCTATCTTACGGCCGGTTTCAATAATATCTATCTATAGTATTTCTTAATAACGTCGTCATTCCATAATTTGCTGGTTATTCGCGATACGACGTTTTTAAAAAATAGTTATAATAATAATAATATCTATGGACGCTTCACACCACGTCAATCTGGCCCCGTGCTAAGTATCCGAAGAACTTGTGTTACAGGTACCAGAAAACGGGAAGTATATTTAATACTTTTATAATATATGTATATTTAAGATTTTTGTTATATTATATAAATATTTAAAACACATCCATGACCCAAGAACACAGAAAAACTTTTTGTTCCTTCGGCAGGATTCGAACCTGCAACCTTCGCGCTCAAAGCGCTGAACCACTGAGCCACAGAGGTCGTCAAAACCTCTATAGATAGATAGGTTATTTAAACGGGCCGTAAATAATTATAAATAATCAAATTTAACATGTTCAAAAATATAACCCGACTACGCAAACTATATAGCCTATGTTACCCAGGACATTAATTCGAATCTATTGACACCTCATTTATTAAAATCGGATCAGTAGTTAAGGTGCTACGATGGAACAAAGATACATACAAACGTAGAATGACACTCATTAGCCTTCCTTTTGGCTTCGCCGTAGTCGGGTAAAATGCAACGCCGCGTATCGTTGCGGTGTAAACTGACTCTTAAGGGCTTCACACACGGCAGCTATGATGTAAAAATGTACTACCGAACAAGTTCCCGCTTGACCAGGAATAAGATGAAAATCGCTCAACAGCGCCGTTGAATAGTGGGCTAGCAAACATACTCACGTGTAAAATACGTAATTTAACCTCGTCAAACGTTGTTGCGGTTACTTCCTTTACGTTTAAATAATTTGAGGCGTCCTAGTGCAAGGGTGAATGTTTAGAGACTGGTTGAGCGGGAACTTTGTCGGTGGTACATTATAGCACGATACATCTCATTACATCTTTCCATAGAAATCGTCAGGAGTCCACACACGACAGATATAATGTATCACGGAATGTAATGTACCACCGACAAAGTTCCCGCTCGACCAGTCTTTAAACATTCATTTTTGCACTAGGACGCCTCAAAATATTTAAACGTAAAGTAGCCACAACGACTGCAGACGAGGTTGATCTAGTATATTTATACGTATGTTTTTTACGTTTCAACGACGCTGATGAACGATTTACATATTATGCCTGGTCGAGCGGGAACTTGTTCGGTAGTACATTAATATATAATATAGCTACCGTGTGTGAAGCCCTTTACACACTCGCGGAAGCGTATTACACATTTTTAGGGGAGATATGACACAATTCGGTTGACGCGTGGCAGGTGCGGTCACAGCTGGTAGACGAGGTATGATTTATTATGTCCTGGCTCGTACATTATTTATTCCGGATGTTGGATATGATTTTTACAATATCTACAGAGTGGTTGTAACGTACTAACGTGAGATTGTAATATATTTGCTACAAGACAAACGACATTTCATACTATACCTATAGCTATTAAAATATTTACAAACTATAAATGTCGTACAAATAAAAAAATTGTTAATAATTACTCCAAAACATAAAAGCTACAAAACAAAAGAAATCTCCCAGGTCGTCCCCACCAGGCAGAGTACCTAGAAGGCTCAGACAGTTTCCTCGCTGGATTGTGATACTCACTCTCTGGTCCAGGTAGGTGCCGGCTCTGGGGTCTCGGATGGCCTCAATGAGTTTTTTGGAGATCCATCCATCCATCCTCACAAACTGTCACATTTATTACACCGCGTAAATATAGTATTCCAGGAGAACACTGTATTTTTACGGGATAAAATGTAGCCTATTTTATAATCCAGAGCCTAAACTACTACCATTTTTTTTTTTGTTTCCGGGGGGGGGGGGGAAATGCATTACGCATACCACAAAGGCGCAGGGGGCACCCGAGTGGTGATGTGGGACTCCCGTATAGGCTAATGAGACCGCCTAAACTACTACCATACGTTAAACTATATCAAAATCCGGTCAGTAGTTTTTTCGTGAAAGAGGAACAAATATCCATCCATACATCAATTCATCCATCCATCCTCACAAACTTTCACATGTACAATAGTAGTAGAAAGTAGTATATTATTATTTTTGTTTGAAAAGTACAATATTATTATCAAATTATCTTTTACTTTATTTTAATTATAGTATAAAAAATAGTACATATTATAACACTCTGAACGCTTTATTTGCAATATCTTTTATTCCAAGCAGTAACCCGCGCAGTGGGTTTAAATACGATATGCATCAAAAGGACCGCGACCCGTCCACCCACCAGCTTCACCCACCATTTTACGGAGAATTTCTGCTTACCCGTGCACCCACTGCAACCTTATGCATAAGGCAGGAAAAATATAATTAATAATATATCAATATTCGAAAGATTGATTCAAGAGGATAGGAATAACTATTTTTGTCTCTTATAATAGATAAATAGTAAAATATAAGGTAAAAGAATCTCATCCCACATATTCCATTACATTTGATGCAATAATATAGTAACATGTAAGAATTAGAATTAGAAATTTTCTCTACGTATATTTTCCTTAATTCAAGACTACGATTTGTTCGAATGTTTCCACAGGATGATAAAATGTCGTAGTGTGAATGGTCTACATTTTTATCATATAATATAACTTTCACACATAGTCCCGATACGCTAAAACTCTCAAACGGTGTTTTTATGAACGTTAAACTAACGTGAAACGCGCTCTGATTGGTCGAAACGTCATAAAATCCGTTCATGTTAACATGTCGCTTCACTTTCAATCCAATCAAAATAAAATGAAAGTCTATTTTAAATACGAGAATTATTGAGGTTTAGGTCCCATAGTAAACAAAGTATAATTTACATGTGACATGTTTCTACTTGAAAAAATCAGCTGTTTTATACAAAATGGATTCTGCATAGATAGCATTTTGTATGAAACAGCAGATTTTTTTTTCAAGTAGGAAAGTTGGTCCCAAAGTAAAAGTTGTCTATAGAGTATATATTATATATTATAGTATATATTCATTCCTGAAAGTTTGGATGGCGAGTAAAAAATCATTCTGTATAAAGATACGGTTGTCGGTGTATTTCAACAGCGATTCTGCTACAGAATTAATATTACATTCTGTCTATAAAATGCATAAGGTAAACAATAAGAAGTGTGTATATTATTGATTGATCAGGATATTACAGATTGTTCACAGTAGCAGTAAGTGCACTGTACAGTCAGAGAAAACAAACGTGTTCACTAATAACATTGTGACATGGTATCCTCAGTCACACAAGTCGAGAAATTACATTAACAATTTCAATCTGGCATACATTAATTATCCCTGACTGTACACAGTGTTAGTTGCAACACAGATTAAAGAGGAACAGATAAACAGCTACCAGTGGCGAAGGGTTCCAATAACTCCATTCCTATCGGCTTCCCTTGTCACTTACCTTTTGCAAACCTTCATAGAAATCCCTACCTATTATACAGGCTCCGGTTTCCCTGTAAAGGAGAAGCAGCCTTTGCCACTGACAAAAAAAGGAAGCTACCTAGATATTGTTTGCGATTTGATTTTAGTTCTACAAGCATACGTGTATGCATGTCCAATTGTCCACTAACCTCCGCTAATGCCGCAAGATACAGGTAACTTTTTATTGCAGCAAATTTTTATACTTTTTGTTAATAATATTAGGTACATATTATAATATTAGTTATACAATGTTACAAAACTTCTTTGAGATTTCACTTCATGTCATTCAAACTAACCCTTTTCATACACGCTTGCCAGTTCCAGGTGCTCTTGACTTGACCTTTTTTAAGGATAATAATATTATGTCAATTTTATAATTTATATTCCATACCATGCTTCGGCACGAGTAGGACCTCGATCGGATCGATAGCACTCACAGAAAACCAGTGTTGCTTTGTGTTTCGCGTTGTAACTCATTTTGGACAGTATTCAGTTCAGACCGATACGAGACGAAACACGACAAAATGCGATGCGACGGGGTGTTGCATTTTTGTTTTCGAAATTCATGCTCTTGCAATGAAACGTTTATCGTATTGCGTAGAACGTAGAGAATAGGCAATCGGACAAATTTTTTTTTATTGCATAAATGAATAGTACTCTTAAATATGAGTAACTTCTCAGAAGAAACCGTATATCAAAAGTCAATATTTTCAAAGGTACAGCGATTTGTATAAAAAATTTCGCAAGCCTCCTAAAAACGCTCCATACTAAAGTCGACCTAAAAATGACGTCACTTGTATATGAAGTAGTATGATGTAGTCTACACTAATATTATAAAGAGGAAAACTTTGTTTGTATGTTTGTTTGTTTGTTTGTTTGTTTGTTTGTAATGAATAGGCTCAAAAAGTACTGGACCGATTTCAAAAATTCTTTCACCATTCGAAAGCTACATTATCCACGAGTAACATAGGCTAAATTTTATTTTGGAAACAAAAAGGGTTCCGTAAGATATTTGGGTTTTTCGGACACAAGGTGTAAAAATCAACCAGAAAAGTTACTTATTTTGCGTACGCTGCCTAAACTATAAAAGATAGAACCATAAAATGTTCTAATAAATTGTAGATCTTATAAATATCTACAAAAAAGTCCGCGACACACTATACCTATCTATGTCGAGTGAGGCACAACAACCATTTTTTTATTTAGAAATCTTGAAATTTTTTGGACTACATTTAAACGCGTTTATTTTACTCATGCTATTAATCCTTATCAAAAAAATTATTTCATCACTAAGTACAGTTTATGTAGATAATATTTGGTCTTTGAATTATTAAAATTGGACGTTTGGTTTTGAAGTTATGGCGAAATTAAAATATTACGATTTCTGCTGCACGGCCCGTTGCGAAGTGGGCGACATTCTGTATTATTAAATTAAATACCATTTATTTCGGGCTGCATAGGCCTGTATTATAAATACCTTATAGACTAACATACATATTACTATTATATCAGTATTAGTATCACTATTGTACCCGTGCGAAGCCGAGGCGGGTCGCTATATATTATATTATTAAAGTAATAGGATATTTTAATTCAGAGGCGTAGCGTGCCTTGGCGGGGCCCCGTATAAAAATTTGTTTGGGGCCCCTTAGGATTGCTCACAAAATAAATAAAAAATTGCATAAAATTAAAAGAAATATTTATTCGTCATAATTATCAGCTATCTGTCACTTTTTCCAAAATTCTTACAATTTAAATATACACTCTCCTTGCCTTTTTTCGGAAAACTAATTTATTAAATCATTTATAGTTGATGATGAAATGAAGATGAAATTTGGGAAGTTTTTATTAATTTTTGTACGTTGTGGGCCCCCGTAACCCGGGGGCCCCGTATAATTGATACGGCAGATACGGCGGTAGCTACGCCACTGTTTTAAATACTCGTAGTACCTAATAGGAATTATACTTACATTTTATACTTGAAGAAATTTCTAATGAGCGTTCCAATTCATTACACTTTTACGAGTAAGAAGGTCAGGTTCGCACATCGCTACCCATGAGCAACATTATAGTCCATGATTGAATAATATTGGATAACAACAACTGTTAATCTATACTAATATTAGCTGACCCGGCAAATGTTGTTTTGCCTTATAAATTAGGTATGGAAAATAGATAGTAGCCGATTTTCAGACCTACTGAATACGCATATAAAATTTGGTAAAAATCGGTAAAGCCGTTTCGGAGGAGTACGGTAACTAACATTGTGACATGGAAATTTTATATATATTAGATTTTAGAAGATTATAAGGCTGAAGAGTTTCTTTGTTTGTTTGAACGCGCTAATCTCAGGAACTACTGGTTCGAATTGAAATAATATTTTTGTGTTGGATAGTCCATTTATCGAGGAAGGCTTTAGGCTATGTAACACAATACGAGCGGAGCACCAGTCAAAAATGTTTCAAAATCGGGTTTTTCTTTTCCTTTTGAGAGCTTTCGCTGCGTACGCTGCTGAAACGGTTAAAGTTTCGCTAAAATTATGTATGAACGAAAATTTTCTCTTTAAAAGTTCAAAAAAGAAGTCCGCGACTGTATATGTCTATCTTTTAAGGTTGGCTCACAATAACCTTTTTACATGCTAACCAAATTTGTTCTAAAATTAAGCATTATTTGTGAGGGTGTTTTCATAAAGATATTAATCCTTATCGAAGTAAATACATTAATAATTACAAGCATTTAATTTAGAAGAAATTTGCCGTTTACATCATTTGATTTCAGTGAGTATTTTAGAATCATGCGCGCAATAATAATGTACGGCGCGCGGCGGGCAGTCGTGACGGGGAAGCACTTCTCCTTCTACGTAAATGAAGTCGCGGGTAAATTTTAGCGATATCCCAAAGTAAATGTTCCACGCGGACGAAGTCGAGGGCAAAAGCTAGTATAATATGAAGTATATGGCCGCAGGAATATATTTGTAAATATCTCCGATATTTGTGCATTTAAGTTCATACTTACCATAATGAATGTTTTTGTATATGATGTGAGTAAACTAATGATGTAGGTTTTGTTTACCACTTTCGCAAAAAAAAAAAAATTTTTTTTGATATAAAGACTCGCGAAATTTTGTATACCTACAAATCGCTGTACCTTTGAAAATATTGACTTTTGATATACGGTTTCTTCTGAGAAGTTACTCATATTTAAGAGTACTATTCATTTATGCAATAAAAAAAAATCAGTCCGCTTGCCTATAGTTCGATTTTGAATCGCTATGATAAAATTAATTCGCTTCGCATCGCGTATTGTCTCATCTCGTCACGTCACACCACGCAGCAGTATGCAGCTCAAAATTCTAACTCTTGGAATGAAACGTATATGTATGTTATTGCGTAGTAAATAAAATTCAATTTTGTATCTTACAGTTAATACAGTAAGTATAGCGCCGCATACGTTGCGTCTAGTTTCGGTGTAAACTAACCAATACCATGTACATATAATAACTCCCCACACCGATCTCGGTGACGGTGGCCGGTTTCTTTGTTCTTTCTTACGCAGGAGTAATTTATAGTGCCCAAGTGTGTGTGCAGTACACAAGAGTACTCTCTCTTCCTGTACTCTCGTAATCCAGTGGGACGGATAACCGACACAACTGACGAGAGATGATGCGCAGTTCCGACTTTTCACATGCCCATCCGACGCATGGATCATCTTTTTTCTCAAACAATCAGGTGATCAGCCTGCATTTCCTAACCAAACTTGGAATCGACATTTTTTGATGTTCCGATGCGGTAATCGAACCCACGACCTCCGAATCGAGAGCCAATGCTCTTACCACTAGACCACGGAGGCTGTACAACCTCAAGTATATATGTATATACTTAAAGTAGGAAATCAATGTTCGGTACCGAATTCCGTGTTTCAATCAGCCGTATAGCCCGTTAAACAGAGGACATTCAGTTTACAAGTCATTGGAACTGTGCGGTTTATTACACAAATATCGTAAAATCGTAAAATTATACTGACGACCCCATTTTATTTTCAATTTCGATTCGTTTCTAATCGACTCCGTGTAACTGCCTAGCTTCGGGTAATTAAATAATTGTTATGCGCAATGTTCGCTATTATTTCAACTCGCAACTCTAAAACCGTTGTATAAGTTTTTTTTTTTTTGCACGTTCAATTATAGTTAATAATAATAACACCCCACACCGATTTCGGTGACGGTGACCTGTTCCATTGAAACTAGGCCAGTTACGCAGGAGTAATTTTATAGTGCCCAAGTGTGTGCGCAGTACACAAGAGCACTCTCTCTTCCTTTTACTCTCATAATCCAGTGGGACATATAACCGACACGACTGACGAGAGATCAGGCGCAGGTCCGACTATTTACATGCCCATCCGACGCATGGATCATCTTTCTTGTCACACAATCAGGTGATCAGCCTGCATTGTCCTAACCAAACTTGGAAACAACATTTTTTTTTTGTTGTTCCAATGTGGGAATCGAACCCACGACCTCCGAGTCGAGAGCCAATGCTCGAACCACTAGACCAAGGAGGCTGTTTTATAGTCACCACTCAGATGTCACTATGAAACCTGCGCACTAATAATTATAATTTTATAATTTAATCTGAATAGATTAAATTATAAAATTCTCGTGTCACAGATATCCACCGATACGGCTTGATCGTTTTATATTATGAGAATAGGTTGTAATAAAGGTAGAGCACCCCAAAATTTCAATTTTATTTACATTTTTTATTAATTTATCCTTCTGCCTATCTTAAATATGAATTGGCAAATTGGTTAAAACAGAACCACGTCTGTTGGGTATATCTAGTAGATATTGTTTGAAAAAAGACAATATCGGCAGAATACTGTAACGATAGTTAAATTAAGTGACGCTCAAGTCGCATGCTGTCCTTGTCATTTCGGCTAGCACAGACAGAGACAGCCTGTGAATCGGCGGACTCTTAATTTGGATTTTTTCAGTATTCGGCCATAAGCCACGTGACGCTCAACAGATGTGAAACAATTAAATCAATTTGTAAAAGACTTCGTATGCTTATTAGCATAGCAATTACAATATTTTGCGACTTGTCTAAATGCTAATTCATATTCACACACGTTTCTCTACGTGATGTGACTCTAGTATGGAGGCAACAAAAGTCTTCATTAACTCCTCAGATACCAGATGAAAGTGGTGTCGCTCCAACATATTCGGGTGCAGGCGATGAATGGTGGTGTACATTTATCTCAATCCATTGAGCGGGAACATCGCGCCGCTGATCGATCGGCGAATGAGCGAGCGATTTATAATAAAAACGGAACAGACATTTGGAAGTGCAACACACGGACGCGGAGGATAATTATTGAGATACATAAGCGGAGTGATGCAACGTGACACGTCCTTACTAATATTAGCGCAATGGAGTGCCGCGTCGCGTAGTTCCGCTACCGCGTAGGGTGTTATGTCTCATATAATTTCATACAAACAATATTTGGCCGTGTCGCGGCGCGTAGTTCCGCTACCGCGTAGGGTGTTATGTCTCATATAATTTCATACAAACAATATTTGGCCGTGTCGCGGCGCGTAGTTCCGCTACCGCGTAGGGTGTTATGTCTCATATAATTTCATACAAACAATATTTGGCCGTGTCGCGGCGCGTAGTTCCGCTACCGCGTAGGGTGTTATGTCTCATATAATTTCATACAAACAATATTTGGCCGTGTCGCGGCGCGTAGTTCCGCTACCGCGTAGGGTGTTATGTCTCATATAATTTCATACAAATAATATTTGGCCGTGTCGCGGCGCGTAGTTCCGCTACCGCGTAGGGTGTTATGTCTCATATAATTTCATACAAATAATATTTGGCCGTGTCGCGGCGCGTAGTTCCGCTACCGCGTAGGGTGTTATGTCTCATATAATTTCATACAAACAATATTTGGCCGTGTCGCGGCGCGTAGTTCCGCTGCCGCGTAGTGTGTTAAGTCTCGTATAATTTCATACAAATAATATTTGGCCGTGTCGCGGCGCGTAGTTCCGCTGCCGCATAGTACGTTATTTCTCATACAATTGTATACAAATAATATTTGGCCGAAAACTAAACTAAAATAGCAAATCTTAAAATAATAAAAATAAAAAAATGTGTCTAAAAATAAAAAATAATAAGGGTGGCCCACTATTGGGCATCCCTTATCTCTTAGAGGTATAAAATAGTTTAAATCCATTACAAGCTATTCCAATACCTACCGAAAACATTTCATAAAATCGATCAAGCCGTTTCCGAGGCGTTCTGTCATACTCACAAATCATTCTTAATAATTGGCAAACACTAAGTCATAGATCATAGGCTAGCCGCACACACGCAATATTATTGACACAATAAATTTGTCAATGCTACTCAACACATACAATAATAATGACAATATGGCCCGCAAATATGCAATAGTCATATTATGAGCATTATTGTGAATAATATTGGATATGTACCCATTCACTCTCAGTCACATTAAGCACAGTTATAAACAAAAAGAGAATATAAATAATGGCGAGCGGATAACAATAAAATATATGGCACAATAAGTTTTTCTTTCAGTACAATGTGTCTCAAGATAAAGTACTCCAAGAAATGGGCGTCGGGCGTTGATGCAAACGATATTTTTCACGGCAATAATTTTATATAAAAGATTGATTATGCCTTAAGAATATATTCATGTGCTATAGTGACGTGCCATTATCGTAGGTGTAGTTTTGATGCACAACACTATACTATTAGATACAGTAATTGTAATCTAAACAAAGAAATCAATAGCGCACTAAAATGATACAACTACAACAATTTGAATATCACATTAGTTACATTGATGATTATAGAAATATGATGATACATTGATTTGGTCGAATTAAGTCTTTTTGTTCACGTTCAGATTGAATTCAATTTGACCTCACAGAAAACCGGCGTGAAATAACGCATGCGTTTTGTTTCGCCGAGTAAGTGAGGTTACCGGAGGGCCAAGGGGATTGGGGATTTTAAGGACCAGGAACGCAAGTCGCAACACCAGAGGAGTTACAAATACAACTCCTCTCGTGTTAGGAGTGTCCATGGGCGGCGGTAATACAATCAGGTGATCCGTCTGCTCGTTTCATGGTTCATTTCATAAAATAAATGTAAGGTAAACGCAAATCGATCTATTTTAGGTGGGTATTTTTGTTAATTAATTTGGCAATGGGTTAAACACACATTTTATCTATTGACATTCCATAATAATTGTTACATAGTAGGTAGCGTTCGATATAATTGTTCATACTCATACTTATAAACAATTAAAAGTTTTGCACTAAAATCATATCATCCAATTATGTCAAAGGTATTTCTAAACCCCTTTAATAAAACACACTTCAGAAGCTAACAATGACTAATAACAAGGCTGTTGGACATACAAAATTACGTGCATATTTTTCACAATGAGTAATGAATAAATAAATTAACTACATAAGGGTTTAGAAACTAGGTCATATTTCTAACTATTCATCTACGTAGTAACCTAAGCTATAGGATTTGGGTCCTAGGACGTCTCAATGTCTCGAAGTGTAGGGTTTTTTGTAAGTGTTGTCTCGGGTCCGGAAACTTTCGGGTCGAGACCCGAGACGAGACACGATTTTCGAAATTGTATTGTAATCATTTTTATTTTCACCCATGACCCATCTTTCAACAACGCGCTATTTCAATCTAACAGAAACTAACTAAAATATATAAAATATATACAGCCTATGCCAGCCTATAACAAACAAACATACAAACATACATACAAACAATACAAACATACACAGACTGCCAAAATTATTACCATTTTTTGGCTTCGTCGTAGGTGAGTAAAAGTAATGATTTATTTTAAATGCATTTATTTTATATGCAACTTTTATTTAAACATTGTAAGCAAAGTAGCAGTTTGAAGGGCTAATAGGGAAATGTGAGACGCTAAAAATGGCAACACTGTATATTTTATTCGAGTTCATTTCAATATAATATTTAAATACTTTCCTTGTTTTACGCCCACTCGGCGATTCCTTCGCCTACTTGTTCAATTTGTTTACTTAGGATCTTAATTGCCAGCTTTAAAGATGTTACCAGTTTTAATTGTTATTTCAGTAAATATATTAATATTGTTTGTCGTTTTTGTTTCAGTCACGTAAACTAAGCTTTTAACTAACTCCTGACAAAACAGGGTTGTTATAAATATGACGTGTCTGTCTGTGTGTCTGTCCGTGGCATCGTAGCTCCTAAACGAAAGGTCCGATTTCGATGCGGTTTTTTTTGTATGAAAGCTGACATGATCGTGAGTGTTTTAGCTATAATTCATCATCATCAGCTCGGTCGCTGCCTATCTATTTGTTGAAAGTTTGTAAGCAACTTCCACTGGTCTGATCGGTTCAATGTTTCGTATCCTGACGCTGTAACAATATTGCCTACACTTGGTAACGTTAAGCTGATACTGCGGCATCACCTGGAATATGTAAGTACCTTCACAAACTTACAGCAGCGCAGACTATGACTTCTTTAAGTAACCCCTAAAACAAAAAACTATAATAAGTAAATAATAGATTTCTATTTTTGCCATTCAATATTTTTAAAATATTTGATATGTGCGTCGCCGGGTCAAGGATCGCATTATATCAAAACGATTAATTTACAATTGAATAAAAGTAAAATGAAAGTGTAAGTTAATTACCTACGAGAATTGGAGTTCTGGTCTACTTCTCCTGGAATCGAACTATCTAATTATGTCCAAAATAGTCAACCTTACCTGAAGGTATACACTGTACAAGCTTTCATAAATTGAATCTTTAAACTAAAAATGCCTCTTTATAAAATAACACATCACGTATTCACGTTTTCATGAATATGAAAATAATTCACTCAGTTCTTGTATTCACAAATTGAAAAATAAAAGGTCTCTGGAAAGCTAAAGCTTTTTGCTTAATTGGGACCTTATGCTCGGGACCAGGATTACGGTAAGCTGGTTCTGGGTCCGGTTTGTAATATTAATTATATTTAACAAATATGGCCCTTTTTTCTTTTTTCGTTTTTCGAAATCTCAATCGACAGAATATATTTTTAAATAACTGATGACTGCCATGGCGTATTCTTACTTCCTTACTAATATTATAAATGTGTCGGGTTTTGGCCGGACAACAGAATTAAACACAGGAAATTTTATAATAGAACAGTATATTCTGATATAATGATTAACACGTAGATTTTAAATTAATTAATAATGAATTTAATCATTAATTAAACTAAATAAATTAATAATGTTAATTAATCACGCCAATCGCTAGAATGGCAGTGACAGAAACCAAGTTGGTTCCTTAGGGCAGTACTGGTTATCTCGGAGACAACGGTCCGTGCACCCAGACGCATCCACTCGAAATGCGTGCCGACTCATTTTTTTTTTTTTTTTTTTTTTTTTCGATAGGGTCTACGCTAGCGGTCGGGTTAAGACCGCTCTAGCTTTGTCGGGCTATAACTAGCCTGGTGGCTAGTTGGTTAGTTTAGAGATTTATGGGAGGGTTGGCCCTCCCTAACTTCACCCGGGTGAAGTTCAGATCGGTTGTTGGGGACAGCTACGGGTAAGCTATTTTTAGGACGGGAGGGACTCGGGTCCCCCCCGCTAAGGGGTCCGACCCCTTCCTCACTCTCTGATGTGTGAGGTTGCTCGCGCGCGGTAGCAAAAACTAGCGGCGGAGTTATCGCGATAGAGGAGCTCGTGTAGTTAATGATTTCGGAACTGAGAGGGCCGTCCCTCTCCCCTTCCGCGTGCGGTCGGGATGACTCGCGCGCGTAAGTCCTAATGTCGATGAGGTTCGCGGTATTGGTAGAGCTCTCTATAACAATATCGCGGTCGCGGACACTATTTTGTAGTGACACTAAGCTGGATGCGAACTCGAGCTCGGGCTCGGGTTCGGTCCCGTATTTGGGTCGGTCTGTACGTTGGTACGTGTGTCAGTGTTTGATATGGGTCCTCGGGGTAGGCGCCGGCGTCGACCCCGGTGCTTTACTAACAAACCGGGTGCGTGTGATTTGTGTTTACGTAACTGTACACAGTACGTTACGTATTTTGTGATCGGGTCTATAGGATCGGCTAAGATATGCTTAGGCCGTTTGAAGGGGTATCTAAATGTCATTGCGTCATGTTCGTAGTCCTGGGCCTTTCGAATGAGAGGGTTTGGGTGAACTTTGCTTCTATCAAAGAATCTCTCTACGAGTTCTTTGATATACGCTTTAATCGTGACTAATTCGCAGTCTCTATGCAAGTCGATGTTTCGCATGTACCAGGGGGCACCTGTTGCCATGCGCAGAAACCGGTTTTGGACTTTTTGCAATCGGTCCATCTGGTTATCACTTATTTGTGCGAAAGAGACGCACGCATAAGTGAGTATCGTTCTAATGCAAACCTTATACAAAGTAAGCTTATGTCTTAGGGACATTTTGCTTCGCGAATTTAATAGCGGATATAATTTGTAGAGTACAAATTTCGCTTTTCGTATCGTATTTGAGATGTGATTCGTGAAGGTCATCGACTTGTTTAGTACTACGCCTAAGTATTTGACTTTATTAGTCTCTGGGATGATGTTACCGTGCAGGCTAATAGGACTCATATTTCTACGGGCACCATAACGTATGGTTTGGGACACCTTTCTGTCAAATTGGATGGCGTGACTTTTGTCGGGGTTTACTTCTATTCTCCATTTGGAGAACCACTCACCGAGATCGGTGACTGACTCCTGGAGTTTTTTAGAAGCGGAGGAGGGAACCCTATGCGCGAAATAGAGGGCTGTATCGTCCGCGAACATGGCTAGTTGCACCTTAGCGTGTTTAGGGATGTCATAAGTATACAGGTTGTATAGGGAGGGCGAGAGGACCGAGCCCTGCGGGACTCCCGCCTCCATATATCTTGGCGATGACAGTGCGCCTTCCACGCGGAAATGAAATTTACGGTTTTTTAAATAATTACTTATTAACAGTACCAAACTATCGGGTATGCCCATTTGGTAAAGTTTGTACAACAGTCCGTTGTGCCAAATTTTATCAAAGGCTTTTGCAATATCAAAGAAGACGGCGCATGTCATCTTCCTGTCATTCTTATTAGAGATAATGTACTCCGTTAGGCGGTGTACCTGAGCGGGACAGCTGTGCATTTTGCGGAAGGCAAACTGCTCGTCTGGGAAGAGTTTTTTGTCGGTAATGACGTCATTGAGGCGCCTTAGAATAACTCTTTCATAGACTTTTCCGAGGGAGCTAATTAGACTGATCAGTCTGTAGCTACCAGGTGCCCTCCGGGGTTTCCCCGGTTTATGGATACCTATAACAATAGCTACTTTCCAAAAGTCTGGGAATGAACATCCTACTAAGAGGGCGTTAAAGATGTTCACAAGGAGTTGAATTAGTTCGGACGGTAACATTTTAAGTGTTTTGTTAGAAATACCGTCGAGGCCTGGGGCCTTTCTGGCATTTAAACACTTAATAATGTCTTGGACTTCCTCCGAGTCCACCGGCCTCACCCTGTCGTCAGCAGGTGGCCTCGAAAGTCGTCTTTCGACCTCACTATTCACTAAGCTAAGGTGCGTGGGATCAATCGGGAGGGTACTCGGCCGGCACTGCTGTTCTAAGTTATCGGCTAGACATTCAGCCTTGTCGATATCTTCTAGTGCGGGAGGTCGGTTTAATCTGTCTAAAGGAGGCATATCGCTCTCCGTATCTCTTTTGAGGGCCCTCGCGAGCGGCCAGTAGGCCACGTGTGACGGCTCTAGATCACTGAGAAGTCGATCCCAACTCTCGGCTTTGTGTTGTTTTATTTTATATTTAACTTCCCTTTCGTAATGGCGGAGGGCTTGTGCCGACTCAACGCTACAGCCTGTTTTATACTAGCTGAACAGTGGTGGGGCGGCCGATGACGTAGTTGTTGACGTTCCGGTGCACGTGCCGCTAGCGCTATATTATCGCCGTCTCTTTAAACACCTTAACAACATGGCCACCGTCACGGCCATTCTGACGATCGCTCGCCCTCGAGCGTTATACTGCTATGTATCTGCACAGAAAAATAAAATTACAATTAGTCCATTGGGATTAACTCTATGTAGACAGCTACATCATGATAAAATCGTTACCCACAAAGAGCCGGTAAGATTTCATAAATAACAGAATAGATCGTCTTCCACTATAGCAGAAGAGACCTCTACATAAAAAGTTGTTACCCACAAAAGCAGAAAAAGTTCATTATTAATAAACTAGATCGTCTCCCACAACAGCAGAAGAGATCACCACACATCACTCGTGAAAGTCGTCACCCACTAAAGCAGGAGAGACTAACACTAGTCATATTTCTAAACTTCTGTTTAATCTATGCTTAATGTTTGTGAACCAATTGACAATGTTTCTTCTGAATCATTTGTTGCTTTGGCTGTAAAAGTACTAGCACTTTCAGTCTCAGATGAATCCACACTCAACGTTCGAGAACCGAGGGATAATGTTTCCTCAGAATCATTTACATCGCTGGCAGTTAAAGTGCAAGAGTCTGCTGAGTGTGTTTCCTCCGAATCTAACAGTGCTATTGGTGGTACAACACGGAGATCATTAATATTATTCTCATTGTTAGGAGATTCATCATCCACCGTCACGGGCCCATCATCATCATCATCATCATAATTTTCAGATATTTCTAAATAACCCCTTTGCCCTTTTGGCACTTCCCTAAGGTTTTCGTGGGCATATTTATAAATCCTATTTGAACCGTTGATATGCTTAAGCTCATAACGATCATTATCTAAAATTCTAATAATTTTAAAAGGCCCCTTAAATTTTTTATCCAATTTAGTTTGGTGTCTTTCTTCACATTTAGCAAAAACAAAATCACCTACTGAAAAAGGTTTCACTTTAGCTTTACCTTTGTTAAATCGAAGAGTATCGGTATGGGCAACTTTTTTTATATTTTCTGATGCGGATGATCGGGCCATTTCTATATCAGCGATGGTTTGTCTGGAAGAACTGGGAGCAATTCTAGCGAGATTAAGTGAATTCCCTTGAAATCCGAACATTAGTTCCATTGGTGAAAAACCAGTTACTCTAGAACGGGTGCTGTTAAGAGCTAGTTGAATTTCTCCCAGTTGATCCTGCCATACACAATTTGAATTACATTCTATTACTGTAAGTATGTTCTTCAAAGTTCGCATGACCCTTTCGACCTGACCATTGGCTCTACTTGACCCTGTTGCTATCAGGTGAAGATCTATATTATTTTCTTTGCAAAAGTTTTTAAATTCGTTAGAGTCATAACAACGGCCTCTATCTGCTATAATTCTTTTTGGAGTGCCGAATAAATTAACAGCTTTTGTAATAGCTTTGACTGCGTAAGAAGAACTCAATGTTGGAGTATATTCTAGTAACACAAATTTTGTAAAGGCGTCAATTAGCACTGAGCAATACTCCTTCCTATCGCTTTTACCAGAAAGTTTTCCCGTAAGATCTACATGGATAGTGTACCAAGGTATAGGGTTTTTAGGTATTGAGTGTAACTGCATTTGTTGCGCACCCGAGGGACCTTTAGAAGTCTTACAAACTACACAACTATTAATAAATTTTTTGACGAATTTACCCATATCAGGGAACCAATAAAATTCATATAGTTTGTCCAATGTTTTGTCAAAGCCTAAATGTTTAATTTCATTATGGACGTGACTTATGAGAGACCAAACAAGGGAACGTGGTATAATGGGTAGCCAACTAGAAGCTCCTCTACGTTCGATTTTCCTATATAAAATACCTTGCCTTAAGTCGTAGGTATGAACTATTTCTTCCGGCAATTGGTTATTACGTAATTTTGATATTATCTGGGAAAGTTCAGAGTCTCGTGATTGTTCGACTATTAGCCACCCCTTATCTAATTCGAGAAAATTAATTTGTCGTGGTTCGGAATTTTTAGATTCTAATAAATTTCGAGACAAGAAATCGGCGTGAGCCATTTTGCGACCTTCTTTATACACGATTTCGAAATCATAAGCCTGCAAAATAGCCCACCATCGGTGAACTCTAGGGGTTAAATCACGTTTGGAGTGGGAAGCTTTAAGTGAGTTACAGTCAGTGAATACCGTAAATTTTCGGCCATGCAAGTAATGACGGAAATGCTCAATAGCTTTTACTACCGCTAACGTTTCTAGTTCATAAGAATGATATCGCGTTTCTGCGTCTAAGGTTTTTCGGCTATAATAAGCAATTACATGTGGAGAGTCATCATGTTTTTGAATAAGAATCGCGCCGTAGCCATTGCAACTTGCATCGGTATGCAGTTCAATTGGTAATGTCGGGTCAAACACTTTTAGTACAGGTTCTGACGTTAGTATATGGATAATTTTTTTATGAATTAGGTCATGATCTGGTGTCCATTTGATATAACCTTTCCCTTTTGTTAAAGGGTACAAAGGTCGAATAATTTGTGAGAAATTTGGAATAAACTGTCTGAAATAAGTGGCTAATCCTATAAGCTGTCTTACTTGGGTTACAGTTTTTGGGGTGGGAACATTTATTAAGGCTTGTATCTTTTTAGGGTTCGGTCTTATCTCTCCTGCTGAAATTACGTAGCCAAGATATTCTGTTTTAGTTTTCATAAAAGAGCATTTTTTAAGATTGAATGAGAAACCAACTTTGGATAATGTTTTAAGTAATATATCTAATCGAACTAAACCTTCGTTAATATCTTTTGATACACAAAGTACGTCATCCATGAACACTAGAATTTTTTCGTCATTTAAAAGTTTTAATGCCGTATTGATTGCTTTTTGAAAAACAGAAGGGGCGTTACGTAAGCCGAATGGCATTGTTAGGTATTCAAAATGTCCCTTGGGTGTCACAAAAGCGGTCTTATCTATTGAATCTTTATGTACAGGTAGTTGATGGAAACCAGAAGCCATATCAATACTGCTAAAGAAATGAGCACCGTGTAACTTATCAATTTGTTCGTTAATTAAGGGTAGAGGATAATTGTTTGGTTGAGTGTTGCTGTTTAATTCTCTATAATCAACGCACATACGACTAGTACCGTCTTTTTTTGCTACTAGAATTATAGGACTAGCAAAAGGAGATGAACTTTCTCTAATAATATTTGCTTTTAATAATTGTTCAATCTTTTCGTCAACTATTTTAGATTCGTCGGGGGAAAGTCTATACGGTCTTCTATGCACTATTTTATGTGGGTTAATTAAATCAATTTTTAATTCGCCAGTTTTGATTCTATTAGTTGGAAAATCTTCAATAAAGTATTCAGAATATTGGGATAAAATTTTATGAAGCCTTGTTTTGTCAAGCCCTGTCAAATCAGTATCAATTAAATCGATGTCAAAAACGCGTTTAATCCGAGAACATAAGTTAGCTTCATTATGTTTTTTGAATATTAAGCCATTTTCTGAAATTTCTACAAAAATATTATGTTCAAGTATATCTCGACCCAATAAAATAGGATCATTGATACAATCATCCGGAACTATATGGAAAGTAACTTTTATTTTAATACTCTGGATTCTTACGTTACAAGTTATTTGCTCTGTGCTACTGACACTGCTTTTACCTATTCCTGTCATGTCGACAGTGTCATGCGTTCTTTGACCCGTAAGTAAATGAGAATAACTTTGTTTAACTAGACTACACTCAGAACCCGAATCAAAAATAAAACTAATTATTTTACCACTACAGTCCATATCGCCACGACAGATTCTTGAGCACAGATTGACTTCCTTGGAGCCAGTCACCGTTGGCACCTTCTTCGCTTCTTCTTTTCGTGATGGGCAGGAAGATGCCACGTGACCTGGTTCCCCACAGACGTAGCAGGTTACTGATGGGGTCTTCTGGTTGAAACGTTTATCTGAAGAGTTAGATTCACGATTAACATATTTGATTTTATCTCGGCAGTGTACCGCTCGATGCCCTCTTTTTTTACATACAAGACAGAAGCCTTGAAATCCCACTGTCATTCGGGATCGTTTTGAATCCGAGTCACTTGAGTCAAAGTTATCCGATTTCCTTTTCAAAGATACACCACGCAAAGCACGAAATAACTGTGTTCTGTCGCTTACAATAGATGAATTTAACTCTCGTCGTATTTGAACATCACTTTGAGACAGAATTGAGACAGCGAATCCAATTATCACCTTTTCAGACAATTTTGCGTCAGGAATATTTTCAATTAAGTGCCAAAGGCGGACACAAGCTTGGGCTGGAGTTTCGTTTGAGTTTATTTGAAACTTTAAAATGTTATCAAAATGATCTTGGATAAGCATAGGACGGGAAAATTGCGCTTTAAGAATTTCTTTTACTTCGTCCCATTGAAACTGATCAGGACACATTTTAGTTAGTAACGTAGCTGCACGTCCCTTAAGACAATGAGTCAAAGTCATAATTAAATCTACACCTTTTAAATTTTTACTCTTAATGATAACATCCGTCAGTTGACACCAGCCTTCTATGTCAGAGTTAGGATCATCTGGATCAAATGCCACCAGAGGTGTGAATGATTGTGATGTACTGGCATGGGTCGATAAACTTTCAGATAACTTAGCAAAGAACGCCTCAAGACTTTTGGAAACTGTTTGATCATCCATGATGAGAAAGGTTTTGTCAAAAGTGGGCGGAATTTCTCGTCCCAATTCTGATGTCGGGTTTTGGCCGGACAACAGAATTAAACACAGGAAATTTTATAATAGAACAGTATATTCTGATATAATGATTAACACGTAGATTTTAAATTAATTAATAATGAATTTAATCATTAATTAAACTAAATAAATTAATAATGTTAATTAATCACGCCAATCGCTAGAATGGCAGTGACAGAAACCAAGTTGGTTCCTTAGGGCAGTACTGGTTATCTCGGAGACAACGGTCCGTGCACCCAGACGCATCCACTCGAAATGCGTGCCGACTCATTTTTTTTTTTTTTTTTTTTTTCGAAAGGGTCTATGCTAGCGGTCGGGTTAAGACCGCTCTAGCGTAATCGGACTATAACTAGCCTGGTGGCTAGTTGGTTTGATTAGAGTAAATGGGAGGGTTGGCCCTCCCTAACTTCACCCGGGTGAAGTTCAGATCGGTTGTTGGGGACAGCTACGGGTAAGCTATTTTTAGGACGGGAGGGACTCGGGTCCCCCCCGCTAAGGGGTCCGACCCCTTCCTCACTCTCTGATGAGTGAGGTTGCTCGCGCGCGGTAGCAAAAACTAGCGGCGGAGTTATCGCGATAGAGGAGCTCGTGTAGTTAATGATTTCGGAACTGAGAGGGCCGTCCCTCTCCCCTTCCGCGTACGGTCGGGATGACTCGCGCGCGTAAGTCCTAATGTCGATGAGGTTCGCGGTATTGGTAGAGCTCTCTATAACAATATCGCGGTCGCGGACACTATTTTGTAGTGACACTAAGCTACTGGGATGCGAACTCGAGCTCGGGCTCGGGTTCGGTCCCGTGTTTGGGTCTGTCTGTACGTTGGTACGTGTGTCAGTGTTTGATATGGGTCCTCGGGGTAGGCGCCGGCGTCGACCCCGGTGCTTTACTAACAAACCGGGTGCGTGTGATTTGTGTTTACGTAACTGTACACAGTACGTTACGTATTTTGTGATCGGGTCTATAGGATCGGCTAAGATATGCTTAGGCCGTTTGAAGGGGTATCTAAATGTCATTGCGTCATGTTCGTAGTCCTGGGCCTTTCGAATGAGAGGGTTTGGGTGAACTTTGCTTCTATCAAAGAATCTCTCTACGAGTTCTTTGATATACGCTTTAATCGTGACTAATTCGCAGTCTCTATGCAAGTCGATGTTTCGCATGTACCAGGGGGCACCTGTTGCCATGCGCAGAAACCGGTTTTGGACTTTTTGCAATCGGTCCATCTGGTTATCACTTATTTGTGCGAAAGAGACGCACGCATAAGTGAGTATCGTTCTAATGCAAACCTTATACAAAGTAAGCTTATGTCTTAGGGACATTTTGCTTCGCGAATTTAATAGCGGATATAATTTGTAGAGTACAAATTTCGCTTTTCGTATCGTATTGGAGATGTGATTCGTGAAGGTCATCGACTTGTTTAGTACTACGCCTAAATATTTGACTTTATTAGTCTCTGGGATGATGTTACCGTGCAGGCTAATAGGACTCATATTTCTACGGGCACCATAACGTATGGTTTGGGACACTTTTTTGTCAAATTGGATGGCGTGACTTTTGTCGGGGTTTACTTCTATTCTCCATTTGGAGAACCACTCACCGAGATCGGTGACTGACTCCTGGAGTTTTTTAGAAGCGTAGGAGGGAACCCTATGCGCGAAATAGAGGGCTGTATCGTCTGCGAACATGGCTAGTTGCACCTTAGCGTGTTTAGGGATGTCATAAGTATACAGGTTGTATAGGGAGGGCGAGAGGACCGAGCCCTGCGGGACTCCCGCCTCCATATATCTTGGCGATGACAGTGCGCCTTCCACGCGGAAATGAAATTTACGGTTTTTTAAATAATTACTTATTAATAGTACCAAACTATCGGGTATGCCCATTTGGTAAAGTTTGTACAACAGTCCGTTGTGCCAAATTTTATCAAAGGCTTTTGCAATATCAAAGAAGACGGCGCATGTCATCTTCCTGTCATTCTTATTAGAGATAATGTACTCCGTTAGGCGGTGTACCTGAGCGGGACAGCTGTGCATTTTGCGGAAGGCAAACTGCTCGTCTGGGAAGAGTTTTTTGTCGGTGATGACGTCATTGAGGCGTCTTAGAATAACTCTTTCATAGACTTTTCCAAGGGAGCTAATTAGACTGATCGGTCTGTAGCTACCAGGTGCCCTCCGGGGTTTCCCCGGTTTATGGATACCTATAACAATAGCTACTTTCCAAAAGTCTGGGAATGAACATCCTACTAAGAGGGCGTTAAAGATGTTCACGAGGAGTTGAATTAGTTCGGACGGTAACATTTTAAGTGTTTTGTTAGAAATACCGTCGAGGCCTGGGGCCTTTCTGGCATTTAAACACTTAATAATGTCTTGGACTTCCTCCGAGTCCACCGGCCTCACCCTGTCGTCATCAGGTGGCCTCGAAAGTCGTCTTTCGACCTCACTATTTACTAAGCTAAGGTGCGTGGGATCAATCGGGAGGGTACTCGGCCGGCACTGCTGTTCTAAGTTATCGGCTAGACATTCAGCCTTGTCGATATCTTCTAGAGCGGGAGGTCGATTTAATCTGTCTAATGGAGGCATGTCGCTCTCCGTATTACTTTTGAGGGCCCTCGCGAGCGGCCAGTAGGCCACGTGTGACGGCTCTAAATCACTGAGAAGTCGATCCCAACTCTCGGCTTTGTGTTGTTTTATTTTATATTTAACTTCCCTTTCGTAATGGCGGAGGGCTTTTCTCCACTCTTCCGACGGGTAGCGATCATAGGTGCGTTTGGCCGCATTTCTGAGTCTGATGGACTCCTTTATGTCCTCTGGGAGGGGCCAGCGAACTTTGGGGTTCGTTGACACATCCCTAGATGAATTTTCTATGGTCGCTACCAAGTGTTCGGTCAAGTGGGAGGCGGCCTCTATGGCGACCTCTTTACTATCTATTGTATCGGGAATCTTATCGAGGTGACTCGATTGAAGGACTTTAATGTTCTCCGCCAGGGATTTATAGTCAATGATCCTTCTAGTACTGGAATAATTTGGGTTAAAATTACCAAGTGTAATCATAACCGGTCTATGGTCCGAGTTAAGCTCGTGGAGAGTCTCAATAGAGATATTGAGAGAAACGTTTTTTATTAAAGCTATATCAATAGTACTAGGATCGCATATGACACCGTTGATGTGTTGGTTTGTGTCATAACGAGTGGGGTCATTGGGGGCTAGAATAGCAAAATTAAAAGAATCGATTAGCCTTTGTAGTATAAGGCCATTTGTATTGTTATAAACATTTCCCCACTCGCGGTGTTTACAATTTAAGTCGCCGGCAATTAGGACGGCATTTCCTAAGTCGAAAAGCGATTGTAAATCGCTAGAAAGTAATTTTTTGGTACCTGAAAGGTACGCGCTTACTATAACAATGGGCTCATGGCCGGACATACTTAAGTGACAAATGGAACACTCCATTGTTTCTAGGGTCGGTACTTCTAAAGGAATACAATGGAGGGATTTTTTATAATAAATAATAGTACCTCCGAGTTGGGATCGAGTTCTATCATTTCTGATAATTTTGTAATTTGCTATTTTTGGGCTCCTCATACTAGGTTTTAAGAACGTCTCCTGCACTAGAAGAATATCTACATTATGCCTGATGACGAAATCGCGGATTTCGTCAATGTTATTACGGATGCCGTTCGTATTGAACGACACGACGCGTAATGAGTGCGGCTTAATCCTTCCCGAAGGATCCATTAATTACCGGCGGGGGATGCCTTGATCTTTTTGATCAAGTCTGCGTGGTCTGACAACGCCATGATGCGGTCAGTTTTCGAGCCTTTAAGCTTCGCGGTAAGAATAGAGAGCTCAACCGGGTCGATTGGCTCCATTTCACTCAGAAAATCGGTGACGAACGATAGTTCCTCAGCGAATTTCGAAGTCGGAGGGGGCGTGACCTTTGGCGCCTGTGGCGCGGAGGGCGAGGCCTTTCTAGGGAAAGCGGGGAAAGCCGCTTGAGAAAGGGGCTGGGTGGGTTTGGCCCACGCCGATTTAGTGGGTAGGGGAGCAGGGACGAATCTCTGCTTTGGCGGGGCACCTCTAGTTTGAGGTGCAATTCGCCTCTTTACTTTGGGTGCTTTTTTGCACCCTCTGTAGTTGGCTGGGTGGCCCTGCGTCTTACAGAGGACACAGCTGGGAGGCTCGACCTCCTCAGCTGGGCTCTTGCGAGTGCAGTCAGAGGTGCCGTGGTCGCCCAGGCACTTGACACAGCGTGGCCGTGCTTGGCAGTTTCGCGCCGAGTGCCCGTAAAGTTGGCATCGGTGGCACTGGCCAGGGATGCCCCTTTTACGGGGAGGCTCGACACGAATGCCGGTGATATGGCAGACGGCTCGGATATTGAAAATATCCTTGCCCTCTGGTGTTAGGGGGAGCGTTACCAGTACCATATTGTACTGGTGTTTTTTAACTGGATGGTACATCCTGTGTACCTCCGTGGCAGGGTACCCTTGGGACTGAATGTCCAAGAGTACTTCAGATGTAGACAGACACTTGTCTACACCGGTGATTACGACGCGCAACATGCGCTCGTCTTCTAATGCATAGGTGTGATAGCCTATGTTATGATTGCGTAGAAACGCAGTGAGGAGGCGGTGGTCCTCCGAAGTCTTAGTCTGGACTTTAATCCCGACTGGAGTTATAGTAACTGCGGAAGCAGGGCGAAGCTTATGTTCGCTAAGCGCCGCACTTACTAAGCTCCATTTTTCTTTCTCCTGTACAATTACAGGAGGTGGAAGTTTGGGTGTCGGGGTGGCCAGAGGGGCCTGAGAGGCCGGGAGGGCCTGAGAGGTCGGGAGGGCCTGAGAGGCTGGGAGGGCCTGAGAGGTGTTAGACACCTGAGATAGCGGCGGGGCCTGGGAGGCCGGAGGGGCCTGTGAAGGGCTATTAGCCTGCAGGGTTTTCCTGGCTTTACCGGCCTTTTTAGGGGCCGGCTTAGTGGGGGAGGAGACTGGAGAGGAAGTGCCCTCTGGGCATTTCCTCTTTTTAGTCTTTTTATATTTGACTGTAGTGAATTCGCCTTCACTACGGTCAGAGTCTTGCTCCGAGCAAGACATGTCGGAATTGTCATTTCCAGAGACGGCTCCGGAAATGACGGGTATTTCTTCCGCTAAAGGGCGGGTATCTACATCCGGAGAGGCCGGAGAGTCAGCGTCGTGGTTGCGCAGAAAGCGCTCCCACTTAGTCGCGGCGTCGGGGAGCTCATGGCTCAGAAAAACCAGGAATTTCTTAATTAAAGCTTCCGCCATAATTAAGAAATTTATCCCGGTTTGGGGGATTCTGCTCTCTAAAATCGAATGGTTGGGGGTACAGCCCCGCCCGGCATCCGGGAGGGGAGGTGTGTAGGGAGGAAACCCTCCTCGTGTAGTGTGCCTAACCGTGTCACGGTACTTACAGTTCCTCCGGGAGGCTGGAACGCAATCCAAAAAAGGGCACTAGCACTGGCACTAGCACTAACACTAGTGAGCACTAACACCTCGGAGCGTGAGCAGAAGGCTCACGCTAAAAACCGAAGGGACGATGCGACCGGTCGCACGCTCGTCCTGCGCGGCGGGCGCTACGCGACGGGGTGCGAGCAGAGGGCTCGCACAAAAAAGGAGACGGACGATGCGAGCGGTCGCAACGATCGTCCTACAGGGGGCGCGACGGTCGCGGTGCGGCGCGAGACACGGTACGGCACGGTAAGGGCGGTGCGGCCGTTATAGCAGGCCGGTATAGCCGATAAGGGCGGCTAGGTCTTCTTTCTTGAGCCTTGACTCTTGAAGCTTGATTCTTGAGGCTTCACCCTCTTGAATCTTGCACTTCAAGTCTTGACTCTTGAAAGCTTCTGTCTTCTTTCTTGAAAAAGATGTTGTCACTTTCGCGAGCGGTTAACACTCGCGAGAGCGAGAGAGCACTACACGCGCGAGCGAGACGGAACAACCGGATAGCACACTCACTGGGAGCGAGAAACACGTGCTCGTCGGACGGAGGCCGAGAGCAGAATGCGTGCCGACTCAACGCTACAGCCTGTTTTATACTAGCTGAACAGTGGTGGGGCGGCCGATGACGTAGTTGTTGACGTTCCGGTGCACGTGCCGCTAGCGCTATATTATCGCCGTCTCTTTAAACACCTTAACAACATGGCCACCGTCAAATGTAACTTTAAGTTTGTTTGTGGTTGTTACTACCGGTATCGCTTACACGTTAAAACTACTTATCTGACCATTATGCAATTTTTGTCTCAGATTTAAAGTCGACTACGGGGAAGGGGCTACTGTTTACGCGGGAAAATGTACGGTTTGTCTGGAATACAGAAGTTACGGTTTCATGTCAAAACTACTTAACAGATAATCATGAAATTTGGCTCCGATGTAGAGTACGGAGAAGGATATGGGCTATTTTTCATTGTGGTAAAATGTACGGTTCGCGTGGGATTCTGTATTTACGCTCACACCTAAAAACTACTAAGTCGATCATCATGAAATTTGGTACAGATATAGAGTAGACTACGGGGATACTGTATTTACACAAAAGCTAGTCTCTTTTATTAAATATTACTTATCGGTTGGAATGATAGACTTTATTAATGATGAAAAATAAAACATAAATTCTTCATATTTAACTATGCCAAATAACGCGCGATTTTTACTACAATAATAATAATTTTGGTGTTTCATCTGCCAATTTTTCTACAGCTCCTCATTGTTTTTCTTTTCTTTTTACATAAACGCAAAAGGAACGATGCAGATGTATGTCTGAATAACATTTTTGTGATTTTGTATTAATTGCTAAGATACACTACATTTATTTATTGCATTAGTTAATCCGAAATACCTTCGCTGATATATTTACAAAAGTCTTATATTTTTACCTAAGTCAAATCAATCTGAGATAAAAAGCATCGGATTTCACAAAGGAGGATTTCCTTGGCAAATCCTTTTCTCGCCTGCATTGCGGATTTAGACGTCCTTTGCTCAATTTATACGAATTAATGGTCACTTGCTGCGACCACACGTCCTGTTTTTATAGGACATTGTAAATGATAATATTGTGGTAACCAAACGAATTGTTTTTATAGTACACTATAGTTTATAATATTTAACAAAACACACGTCTGATTTTTGTAGTTTATTGTATACTAGCGAATAGGGTATCCAGAATATTGTTATTTTTGTTATTTGCATAGGGTTGAAAGTAAGTAAGTAAAACGACCTGTACTACATATACATAAAAATAATGAATTTATTGTTCGTAAGTCGTTTGTTTTTAACATTTAAGAAAAATACAAGGCAACGCACTTCTTTTTAATCTCAATGTGTCAGAAAAAAAAACACTTTTGATAACCTTCAATTCATTTTTATTATTGACCTAAACATTACCCATTATTAAATAGTTTCCATTATAATTATTAAGTAAATAAAATATAATATAGGATAAGTTCTATAGCTACCTGCATCAAAAAAGTAGGTCACGTTACTCCTTTTACATCAAAATACTGAAACAATGGACACCCTAGCTACCCCCATTACACGATGAGTCCCGGTATCGTTAGGCGTTTGTTTTGCTAGATTTATACTGCAAGTGATAAATTTCCCAGTTCTTCGGGAAGAAGAAAAACCTTGATGTCAGCTATATCTATTGAAAGTAAGAGAGTACTCTATAAAAGGCAAAAGACAGTAAGCGAACCGACGGTTTAATAAGCTAGACGACAGAATTTTTTTATTGCATAAAGGAATAGTATTCTTAAATATGAGCAACTTCTAGAAGGATATCACTATTAATATACCATATATTAAAATTCAATATTTTATGGGTACAGCGATTTACAAAATTTCTCAAAAATGCTCTATATAAAATTTATACCTATTACCTAACTATGACAGCACTATTAGGCTGTAGTTAAAACTATATGAAATATTTAAGGTAGCAGGAACATGTTTTAAACTAGGTTTTGTCCGCGACTTCGTCCACGTGGAGTTCGGATTCCATTCAAAAATTTAACCCCCTTTTCACTCCCTTAGGGGGCTAATTTGCAAAAATCCTTTCTTAGCGAATGCCTACGTCATTACAAATATCTGTATGCCAAATTTCAGTAAAAACCGTTCAGTAGTTTCGGCTGTGCGTTGATAGATGAGTGAGTCAGGTTTGCCTTTTATGTATAATATTAGATATCTCCGAAAGTGTCTTTAAGTTTATATTTATTTTAATGAATGTTTTTGTAGGTCCAGAAGTTTTGAAGCCTAATCGATGAAAATAAACAAACAGCTCATTCCTATTTTTATTATAATAGATTACATCCTTCGATTTCATTAAACCATTACCTAATTATTTTACAATTATACCATTTTGTTTTATGTCATGAAACTACGAGAAAACTAGTCATTATTTCGAATTTTCATTATTTACCATAATATCATGTAAGTTTTTATAATGACGTTTATAATAATAAACCCTCGAGTTTTACAATAAAATGTAAGAAATGTTGTGTAATGTAATTGTTTATGTGAGTGTAACAAAACAAAAGCCTAACAAATGCCTGAATTGAATTAACTCCGCTTTGGGTTTAATCAAAATATACCGCGTAGCCGCCTCGTAGTGGCGTAGCATCGTAGAGGCGTAGCGTCGTAGCAGGCGGCTACGCGCTTGTAAAGTTAGACTATGTCCAGAAACTGCGTATTCTTACGCACTATTATACGGGATCCGGTGAAAGTCTTTTTAAAAAAAATTGTTTTACTGCTAAACTTATTTATTAGGAAATAGAAAAATGACATAAGATTAAACAATTAATTATTACGACCGACCGGGTTAGAGACTGAACTGGAACTGAACTTCTCTAGCGCTCAACAACCGTCCTGCTATCTCCTGCTGACATAGTAAAAGGGAATGTCAATTAAGCACTCTTGCTAGCAGTGTAGGGTTATAACAACCCCCCGCGGAAGACGGAAATTCGGGGTTGAACCGAATTTCAGTGAAAACATTTCAATTTTGTTTCCTTTATTGAATCAGATTCCGTCTTTCTCAAATTCCGTCCGGTAGCAGAATATGTTGGTTCGGATTCTGTTTTTATGTCGTCCAGTTCAATCTCATTACCTGTTGGGACTTCCTTAAACTTATTTTTCAATTTACATTATAAATTTTGAAAATGATTATTATAATAATAATGATAACGATAAGAATAAAGATGCCGTTGAATATAAGATAGTGTTTTTCATATTTAACTAATATGGGTTCCTTATTTATTACCTTATCTAGTTCAGAGAGAATCTTATTATTCTCTTTGTCGAATTTTAATTCATCCAGATTAATAATGTTTATTCCTTCTGATGAAATAACATTCATTGGCTCAGCTAGCTTACAGCAAGGATTATTAGTAATGTTAAAATCTAACTTAGGAATTAGCACAGTAATGTTTGTTATAATGTCCGAAGTTATTAACTTCGCACCTTTTGTGTACACAACGCACTTTTTAGGAATGTTCAATATTCCTACACCGAACACTTTTAATTCACTGGTTCCTGAAACACTGCAGTCCATATGTATTTTACTAGGAACCGTTTGCACATATAGCCACCGATTGTTCTTGAGTGGTTGCCATATGTTTAAATCTCCCTTAACTGTTTTTGTTTTACACTGTTTAGGAATATCACTAGTTGATTTAGTTAATAGTTCACTTTCACACGTAGGGTTATTGTTCGTCAACATTATCACTGGAATCTTGCATAGAAATAACTCAGAATTAACCGTCTTACATGATTTTAGGTTATCAAGTATACAGTAATTAATCTTATCATATGATATAGCAATATACTTATTATCAGGTTGTATCATACTAAACACATCTGAATTATTTACACCATGGGGTGTAGGTAAAGCTAAACTATGATATAATATAAAATCATCATCTAGAACAAGTGGAATTTGTAAAATAAATACAAGTTTATTCTTATAATAATAACATGCGACATCAGATATACTTAAGATTAAATGAATGTTATCTGGGCTCATAATAGTTGGAATTCTTGAGTGTTTTGGTAAGTATCTATCATTGCTAATTAGTTCGTTAAAAAGTTGCATTGGTGTAATAACTGTAGGATGTAAAATATTTTGCCTGGTTAATATGACGGCTTCGGTTAAGTCTTCCAGTTGGAAGGATAGAGTCATGAGTGCACTTTCCAGATAATTTAGTATGGAAAGAACCTTAGAATTTAGTTTTAATGCTTCTGAAGTACTATAGATACGGTTAGTGATATTTAATATATTATTAATTTTATCGTTAAGATGTTTTTCATTTTCATTCAGCTTAGCAATGGAATATTTGAATTTCTCTAATGAAGAGTTTGTAATTAGAATATTTTCTTTCACCAATTGTGCAATAGTTTTTTCATCATTTTGGAGTTCATTAATTGCGGAATCGTACTTTATAGCATCGTCTTCATCTAGTGTGCCAAAAATGTGTTTGAATACGGTCCCTACTGCACTGAACCATGCGGACCTTTTATTGCGTTTAGATATGAGATGAGATATGGATTCATATTCCTGTGTTAAATCTTCATATCGGACCACTAAAGGGGATAGTGTGTCTAGACATTGTTGCAGTAGCGATTGTTTACAGGTAAAGCTGATTGTATTTATGATTTCGTTTAAGTTTACAAGATGTGGTTGTATATAAGATATATCTACATAATTTACAACATTCAATTGTCCATTAATGGCTTTTAGTTTTCCTAACCCATCAAAGAAGATACCGGTAGTGTGGTTGAATGGCTGTATAACATCCGGCTGCGCATCGACTGGGATGCTGAAATAGGATAAGTTAACATAATTTACCTTATTTTATCATTTATATTTATGCTGCTTATTAAGTACTTTATAATTGCTATTCTAACTATTACTTAATACACTTAATCTAACATTTTATGCTAATTTTAATACTAATCTTTCTTTTATTTCAGGTTATAGTTATCGTGTATCAGCTGGTTTAAGCTGATCGAAATGGTGTGTTACATGTCGTCTATTAATCAACAAAGTAGCTGTGTGATTGTTATTTACTTTAATAATCTTATAAGGTCCCTTCCAGATCGGAGATAGTGCCTTCCTGAGCCTCAGATGGTTTTTAAGGTAAACATAGTCGCCCGTTTTATATTTTGGCGGAGGTTTTGTTCGAGTATCATAATAAGTTTTTGATATTTCTTTGGATTTTAAGATGTTCTCTAATGCTTTTCCTCTTGTATATTTAAGTTTGTGTTGTAATTTTCTTATATAATCGGTGTATGTTGTACCCAGTTCACTTTCATAAAGTGAGTTTGGGATATAGGGTTTATTGCCAAATACTAGTTCGTAAGGAGAAAATTTAGTAGTTGTATGTATTGTTGTATTGTATGTGAGTATACCTGTGTAAACGTATGTTGCCCAGTTGTCCTGATTCTCATTAACAAATGATTTCAAGTACTCCTTAAGCGTGGAGTGGCTCCGTTCTAACGCGCCCTGAGTTTGTGGGTGATATGGTGATGACCATATTTGTTTAATTTTTAGGAATTGACATGTTGTTTTAAAAAGGTCGGAGGTGAAATTAGTACCTTGGTCAGTTAGAATGGATTTTGGTATGCTGAAGAGTGATATGAAATGTATGAGACAATCACTAGTTTCTTCTGCCGTTATACTTCTTATGGGATATGCTATCGAGAATTTAGTAAGGTCATCCTGTAGAGTTAAAATGTATTTAAGTTTGGCTGATCCCGACTCTGGTAAAGGTCCAACTATGTCTAACGCTACACGTTGGAAGGGGGCTGTCGATGTAGTAGTAATTTCCATGGGAGTTTTGTTGATTTTTCTCAAAGCTTTGTTTTCTTGGCATAGTTTACATTTCTTTACAAAGTCTTCTATGTCGCTCCTCATTCCCTTCCAATAATATTGTTCCTGGATTCTGTTATACATTCGCGTTGACCCTAGGTGACCTGCGATTGGAATATCGTGGTTTTCGTGCATGATTCTGACTCTTTCGCTTAAACTTGGGTAATTTATTTTATTAAGGTAGATGTGTATTCTAGTGTTAGTGTTTTGGAAAAGGTAAGTAAGCATATTGTATATTTTTGTATAAGCGTGTTGTTCGAATGGATTTCTAAAGTCGGATACGGCAACATCTGTCAAATTTTGTTTTGCTATTTCATCCTTAACGTTTTGTAGGCATTTATATATAGAGGGATACGGTGAATCGTCAAAATAATGTACTTTAGTAAAAATTAGGTATATGGTCTTGTCATTTGAATAAGTGATTTTTAAGAATGAGTGTAATTCTTTTTCTTCGTTTATTATTTTTTCTTTATCTTCAACGTTTGCCAAGATTTCCGAAATGTATGGATTGGATTCGTCTAAATCGATAGATGTAGGGATTATTATTGTATTACATTTTGTTTTTAGCAAGTATTCGTTGTGTTCGTTAAGTGAAGTGTTAAATGTTTTGTCTTTATTAGAACAGTCTTTTAAGAATTTTGAGTAGGAATCATTAGTAGGTGTAAGACTTGGGTTCGAAGCTTCGGCTAAGGGACTAGGAATTGGTATATTATCAAAATCCAAATCAATGTCAGTGCTTTTTGGGCTAATATTTAGGTCATTTAAATCGATAAGGTCTAAATCGGGAGTTGTAGGATTTAAGTCTTGGTTTGGTACTGGATCTTGTATTCTTTCAGGATTCATTATAATGTTAGGATTTAGGAAGTCTTCTGCATCAAAAGAGAATGGTATATGAGATGGTAATTCTAGCAAAGGATCTTCTAAGGGACTTGTAATACAGCTGTCGTCATCGTTTTCGAGTTCGGGATCTATTAGTGGATTTTGGACGGGATTTACGGGAAATCGGGATAGAGCATCAGCGTTAGTATTAGTTTTCCCTTTCTTATGAACTATTGTGTATTCAAATTCTTCTAGTTTCAGACGCCATCTAACCAGTCGAGAACCAGGATCTTTACAATTGAAGAGCCATTGCAATGGTTTGTGGTCTGTTACTATCGTAAATCGGTGTCCATATAAATATGGGCGGAAGGCTTTAGTGCCAAAAACTATTGCAAGACATTCTTTTTCAGTTACACTGTAATTGCATTCAGCTTTATTTAGCGTTCTGGATGAATATGCTATAGGTCTATCTTTCCCTATTTGTCCTTGAGATAGAATTGCAGACACGGCATAGTTAGAGGCATCACAGGTGAGAATGAAAGGTTTGGAAAAATCTGGATAAGCCAAAACTGGGGCTGTAGTTAATCTATTTTGTAATGTTTCGAATGCAAGTTGTTGCTCATTATTCCATTTAAAAGGTGTGTCCTTTTTTAAGAGCGAGGTTAATGGTTTAGCAAGTTTGGAAAAATCTGGGATAAACCTCCTGTAATACGAGACGAGACCAAGAAAACTTTTAATATCTTTAGGTGATCCGGGAACTGGGAAATTAGTAACTGCTTTTACTTTTTCTGGGTTAGGTATAACCCCGTCTTTATTTATGAGATGACCTAAGTATGCTACTTCTTTACACATGAACTCACATTTGTCTGGTTGCAATTTTAAATTAAAGGATCTGAGTCTATCGAATATTGCGATTAGGTTTTGAATATGGGAGGAAAGGTCTGGTGAGTATGAGACTATGTCATCTAGATATACAAAGCATCTGGAGCCTTGAAGGCCAGAGAGGCATGTGTTCATGACCTTCTGGAACGTAGCTGGGGCATTCTTTAGCCCAAATGGCATTCTTGTGAATTCAAAGTGGCCTTGTGGTACCGAGAATGCAGTTTTAGGAGCGTCTTCTGGGGCAATTTTTATTTGGTGAAACCCCGAAGCAAGGTCTAGCGTCGTGAAGTATTGGCTCTTTCCTAACTGATCTAGTATTTCTGTGATTTGAGGAATAGGATATGTCTCTCCGATGGTGATGTCGTTTAATTTTCTATAGTCGATTACCACTCGCCATTTACGTTGCCCTGAGGAGTCTAGTTTTTTCGGCACCACCCAGATCGGTGACGACCACGGTGAATTGGAAGGTGATATAATTTTTTGATCTAGCATTTTTGAGATTTGAGTTTCGACTTCTTTTTTATGACATTCTGGGAATCTGTATGATTTTGTATGTATAGGTATGTCTGTGTTAGTTCTGATCCTGTGTTCGACGGCTGTAGTATAAGAAAGTGAATCGTTTGGAAGGTAGAATATATCAGAATAATTGGCACAGATATCGAACAATGCTTTTTTCTCCTCGTCGTTAAGATGTGCTATTCTAAGAGAATTTAAGACTTGTTGTGTTCTTTTTGAAACGTTGGTCTGTGAGCGTAAATGTTGGGAGTACTTTTCCTGTTCTAAAGGTTCTATATCAAGATTGAGATTGGAATTAATTGTAAAGGGTTCGTCAGATATATTTACCACTGTTATATTAATACGACCATTTTCTTTAATTTTAACTACGCTATTTGCGATTAGTATGGTGTTGGAGATATGTTGGTCTAAAATGATGCCCTCAGATAAATTACGATTTTTTACTGTACATTCTATCACTGACTCTGTTCTAGGGGGTATAGTATATATTGGTGCAAAGAATATAAGATTTATTGTTTCATCACCTATGTGTAAGATCTTTTTACTATAGTCAATTTGGCATTTTAGATTTTGCAATAAATCATTACCAATGATTCCGTCATGAGCGAGGCTAATATCTTTTACAACGTGAAATTCATGAACATATGGTTCATTATTTTTTTTAAATATTCGCATATGGAAACTACCTAATGTAGGTGTAGTTCCATCACCAGCGTCAATCCCTTTTAGCGTTATAATATTACTACTCAGAGCTGGGAATTTTGAAATAGATTTAAGTTTGATTAGTGATATAGAAGATCCAGTATCGACTAAGAGGGACAGTGGTTTTGGAGCAATTGATGTCTGAATTTTAACGTGAGGTAAGTATCTTTTCCCAATATTATAATTAATTTTATAGATTTTAGTTTCTTCAAATAAAGATGGATTTGAATTGTTAGGTATAGAAGGTATGGTAGGTATGGTAGGTATTGTATAATTGTTAGTAGATGTAGCAGGTTTAGCATGTGTAGTGGATATAGTAAAAGTATTAGATGTAGTAGGTATAGTAGAATTAGTATACGTAGTAGGTTTAACAGATATAGTATTAATAGTAGAGTTAGTGGATATAGTGGGTTTGGTAGATATGGTAGATGTAGTAGGTATAGTAGATTTAGTAAATATAGTAGATGTAGAAGGTTTGGTAGATATAGCAGATGTAGTATGTATAGATTTAGTAAACGTAGTAGATGTAGTAGATATAGTAGATGTAGTAGGTTTAGTAAATATATTAGGCTTTGTAGATTTGATAGATTTATTTGAACCAGGATTTGGGTATAGTGAATAATTTGATACAGTGGGTGTAGTAATTGTTTCAGTGGAACTAGAAAGTACGCGTGGCACGTTAAATGAAACAGCGGAACTAGGAGGTAGGCGCGACTTGTTTAATGGTACAGTGGAATTAGCAGATTGGCGCGGTCTATTATACGACACAGTGGAACTAGAAGGTAGGCGCGGCGTGTTGAATGATACAGTGGAATTAGTAGATTGGCACGGCCTATTATACGATACAGTGGAACTAGAAGGTAGGCGCGGCGTGTTAAATGATACAGTGGAATTAGTAGGTTGGCGCGGCTTATTATACGATACAGTGGAACTAGAAGGTAGGCGCGGCGTGTTAAATGATACAGTGGAATTAGTAGATTGGCGCGGCCTATTATACGATGCAGTGGAACTAGAAGGTAGGCGCGGCGTGTTAAATGATACAGTGGAATTAGTAGATTGGCACGGCCTATTATATGATACAGTGGAACTAGAAGATAGGCGCGGCATGTTGAATGATACAGTGGAATTAGTATCGTATTTTAATTTAATTGGGTAATTTCCCGACCGATACCTACCGGGAAATTTTACTCGTTTAAATATTCGTTTTCTTCGTCGGCTACTGGTTCGTGAACTGTGTTGGCAGTAAAAACTGCTCGAGATGGCCCTGGGGTCGATCTTGAATTTATTCCTGTCGGTTGATCCCTAGAGTTCTGTTTATATTTATTATTGTTATTGTTAAATAGATTATTGTTATATTGGCGTTTTCTACAGGATTCTATAGAGTGACCAATGTTCTTACAGTATCGGCATATTAACTCATTTGTATTATTGATTGGTCTCCTGAACTGATTTAGTTGAGGCCTTTGGTTCATTTGAAATCGCGGAGGTTGTAACGAAAAGTCGCGACGAGGTTGAATTCTCGGTCTTTCAGAGCTAGCCTGTGGGAATCGTTTCATTGTATTTGACATTATTTTCTCTTCGGCGATAGCGAAGTTTAACGCCGAGTTAAGAGATTCGGGGTTACGACATCTAACCATTTGGGAAATTCGTGGATGTAACCCCATGATAAATGTGTGTGTGGCTAAATCTTGTATAGTAGCAACTCGTCCGGATAGATCAGTTTTCCTCTTTGTCGGGTTAGATATATTTATTTCTGTTATTAATTTAGCAAGAAGTGTTTCTATATTTAAGGCGAACTGACTAACAGATTCCGACGGACTTTGTTTGCATTCTTGGAGTTCGGAAAGGAGGTGTGAGTAATGTTTCTTTTCTCCGAACTGATTTTTGATAAATTGGGTAAATTGATCAAAGGAATCGAATTATTTTATGTCACATGTGGATTGGGCTTTACCTTCGAGCTGACTAAGAATATATTTGAATATTATCGGTTTTTGTGTGATATCAGCTAAATTATATGCACTTTGGCAATTGGATATAAAAGAATTTAACTTTTCGCGACTACCATCATATGGCTTAATGAATTTTAGAAGTACACCTAATTCGATTTTTTCTGATTTCATCTGAATCTGTTTCAGATTTTGTTGATAATCTCGATGTGCTCGAGCTTCTCGATTTACTAGTCATTTTGATTTATCTACTGTGTTGATTAATAATATAAAATATAAATGAAATTGAATATAATTATTAAAATAAATCGATAGACTCGGTGTACGCCTTGCCTTATTGAGCGGACAAGGAATTTCTTATGTAAACAAAACCATCCGGTCACTGCCTGCTTATCTTAGAATTACAATGTAACAGTTCTGTATATGTTTCATGCTACAAAGGGACATGAAAATAAAATATAGAAATAAAATTAATGACGGATTCTGAGTTATTGGCAAGAATTAAAGTTCACTCACAGGAAGATCAGGATCACAGGAATCACTGCTGGAACCATCGTCGATCTTCTAGGACTCCTCGTAGCGGGATGTTGTTGCTGATGGTGACGACAGGATGATGCTGATGAAATTTATGATTTTCGATATTCACGTTCTATACAGTTTTGTCAAACTCACTGGTTAGTATGTATATATGCTTTAGGAAAGTTCACACATTCGCCAACTTGTAGTTATTTCACTTGCGCCGAATCAGTCAAATCGGGGCGTATTCGGGTTTAACGTTTTACGGGATTTTCGAATCCCACCGCTGCCACCAAATATTATACGGGATCCGGTGAAAGTCTTTTTAAAAAAAATTGTTTTACTGCTAAACTTATTTATTAGGAAATAGAAAAATGACATAAGATTAAACAATTAATTATTACGACCGACCGGGTTAGAGACTGAACTGGAACTGAACTTCTCTAGCGCTCAACAACCGTCCTGCTATCTCCTGCTGACATAGTAAAAGGGAATGTCAATTAAGCATTCTTGCTAGCAGTGTAGGGTTATAACAGCACGCAAGGTCTACGCACGTAGTCGAGGTACTAGGGCCCCATACATTGCGTCCAGGAGCTACGTGCGTATTATTTTAGCTATGCGCGTATCGTACAAAATTGACCTATTAAACCGCTTTGGTTGATTCAGGCACGGATCCAGCTCTCAAAAGAAGATGTGGCCCGAAAATTTTGATTTTATTATTTCCTTCATAACATGGTTATTAGAATTTAAAAAAAGAATTGTATTATTTTCTTTATAATATTATGTTAATTAAAAGCTAACGCGCGGAGTGAGCGAGAAAGTTTTTCGCTTATTTAGCAAAAAAATTATTTTATGTTTGGTAAAAAAAATAAGCTTTCAATATAGGTACCTTAAACAAATTAACATCAACTAAGATTATAAATTAATTCAATAAAAAATATATGCATATATAGTATAGAAACATACACAAATTATAGATTATATAACATCGGCAGGAGTAATTCCTATCGGTTCAATCAAAGTATTATTTTTTCTTAAATCTGTTGGTTAGTAAATAAAAAAGGGCTGAAAATTTATGGAGAGGTGATAAATTTTGCGCTTTTATTCAATCTACCTGACTAAAGGTCCGCTTAACACTAAATCCACTACTATAAATATGTATTTTAACAATAATATAAGTATGACCAGCAGGTAAAAAGCACCAGGTAAGACTCAAAAGGTTAAAAATAACAATACTACTACCCACTGAACCTATTTTGATTATAAATTAATAGACCTTGAAAGTATGCACTCACAAGGCTGTTGGGGTTGTGGGTATGCCCATACTACACGTATAGTTGCTCCGCTCCTGACTCAAATAGGTGCAACAATTACGCTGTAATACGCAGCTACATCGAGTACGCGCGAGACACGAAGTGAAAGAAAAATGTTTTTCTCGCTCCGATTGTATGATTCAGAGTGAGACAGAAGTATTCAGTTCATTCCTTACACAGCATTCAGTTCGGTTGACACCGTTTGGCATTTGGTAATTTTGGCATTTTCACAGTACTCACACTAGTGAAATTTTACTTTACAGAGTGTTCCGAAATTTTGTGTTGTCAATGTTTTGTCAAAACCAATTTTTTCTGAAGACAACTTCTATTAAAACCTTCAACACACAATTGATATCGATTTGAAATAGTCAAAAGTGTCATCCCCTGTATTTTGGAGTGCAATTAAAGCGTAGTAAGATCGAGTTGCCAAGTTTCAAAAAATATTTCTCCCTAAAAAAAATAGTACGGTTCCCGTGGATTCTACCTAGCATGCGAAGACTCTCAAATATAATTATTAAAGTACTTATGCCACATCGAACCTTCATAAAGTTACATAATACGATAAAATATATAGGTACTTACCGTTAAAAATCAAAAAAGTTACATACCAAATATGTAAGTATTACTTATTTAGAAAAACATACATATAAAGATCTTTATACAGTAAAACTACTTTGCTAATATCTTTCGGAAGTGCCACACAGGCTTTCCAACATCCGTCATTTCCGTAGAAAAAAAAACGATGATTGCTCATTTTCGAGCAAAATGAGTAGGACAATAACAAAAACAGTATAATTTTGGCAAATTGCCTAGCACCAATAATGAAAAACAAAATGTTAATTTATGATTTTAAGAACGAATTATGAATATTATGTATTATTAAAATTAAATGTTTAGATAATTTAACGTTATTATTTAAATTCGATTATAATTATAAAATAACCAACAAAAATAATATTTACCCTAAAGCGCCATACTCACGGGCCAACCAGCAAATCCAGCAACGGTACTTATACCTGTCATAAGTGTCAATAGTGTCAATCATTTATAATTTTTGCCTACAAATCCGCGGCCTTGTGCTTGTAGGCTGGATGGTCAGTATGACCCATAAGTCTGGCCACAGACGTTCTTAATTTGACATTATTTAAGAACGTCATGTAGTGTGTGTATCACCTCCCTACCTATATATTGTTATGTAAGTTCATTCGCGAGTACAACATCTTTTAATTGGACTCCCTAAGCCTGCACATTGCATGGCGACCCTGCCAGTGCTGCCCCGTGGCAGCGCTGCGCTGATGGAACAGGAACAATTATAATTAGTGAAAATATATAGACTATAAAAAGTGATGTGAAATGTGAACTTTAAATACCTACAGTGGAAAATTTGGACAATTTAAAAAAAAATGAACTATAAAATAATATTTAACGGCTGTTAGGAAATAAATAATGTAAAGTTAAATTTATTATTGAGTAAATAGTGTAGAGACATAAATACAAATCTGTAACGAGTTTTAAAAATGATCATAAAAATAATTAATTAATAAAATCTATATGACTTTTGGTTAAAATAAATAAAATAAAGTGTGAACAAAAATGGGGGATCTGAGAAATTAAATTTTAAAAGTTGCAAGAAGAATATTGTAATCATAGGCATGATGAAGAATAATAATAAAAAAGGCTAAACAAAAAAAATAGATACAGAAGTTAGAGTACAAAACGAAATATGGGTCATCAGTTGAAGAAAAATAAAATTTTGAAGACATTTGAGTGAAGATCAGCAGGCAGCTGAGAGTTGTTGGAGTCATGAGAGGAGATGGTGAGCAGGCAGCCGGGAGTAGTTGGAGTCAGATGAGTGGGAATGTCGAGCAGGCAGCTGGGAGTTGTTGGAGTCAGATGAGTAGAGATGATGAGCAGGCAGCCGGCAGTTGTTGGTGTCAGATGAGTGGATATTATGTAGAGCAGGCAGCCGGGAGAAGTTCGAGTCGGAAGTGGATGCAGCCGGGAGATCAGTGAGCAAAGCACAGAGATAAGAATAATTGGACGTCAGATTTTTTTTTCTAGGCTTATTACGTAAAATTTTCATAATTTTAAAATGAATTGAACTATTTTACAAATTAAAAATGAACCTATGTACCTACTTATATCAGTAATGGTTATAATTAAAAAAAAAACGTGTTTTAACATATTAAAAATTTTAATGAATACATTTATAATAAAATGTATTAAGTAACTACTATATGGAATAATATACAAAGGGTTACAAAATTTATTAAAGGAAAAGAATTTTAATGAAGATATTAATAAACTAAATTGAAATTGTAATAAGTATGTAGACTGTAGTATGTACTCAAAAAAAAACGTTAATATTTTGAATTTTTAAATGGAGAGATATAATTTAAGTGTCAGATTGGTTTGTTGAAGTTAAGTTAAAATAAAATCCCAAAAGCATATTGTGCAAGTACAAGTAGGTAATATTGATGTTTATTTAATTGTGTTGTCGTTTAAAGTTATTGGAATCAAGTATTCTGATAAATATCATTTTTTTTTGAGTAATTTTTTAGATCTATTAAAAAAATTATTGAATTATTGTTATGAATAGCCAACAAAATTTGCAAATGTGTAGGTTGATTGGTGTTACATTAAAATGGTTATTGCACTTTTAATTACAGGCTATTACAATTTGATAAAAAAAAAGTATCGACTATGAAAATATCTTAAAAAATAAATCACGAAACGAAAAATAAGTTAGAACAGTTGGATTTGAATTAATCAATGTCAAAATAAATTTAATTTACATCGAATAAGATAAATAATTATTAAAGATCACAATTTAAAAATTTTAGTGTGTTTACAAATTGTTAATGATATTAGGTAAAGCTTTTTTGTAATTTCATTAGTTTCAAGTGACTTTCAAAAGTTGAAGTTAATTTATAATGTTATAATCTTGCAACTTAAGCCGCCCCTCGTAGGTATATTTGATATCCAGTAGAAGTGAAAGTATTTTAAAAGAAATGATTGACTGAAGTTATATTCATTAGGCTATTATAATATTTTAAGGATGTAATTGCAACATGAAAGTAAACTTTGTAATGGAATTAATAAATGGGTGTTGACGATGAGTAAATATGTTTTAAGGAAATAAAAATATTAATTGTGAGAGCAAGAAAACTTTAAAGAAAGTATGAGTTAAAATAATTTGTGTCAGTTATTATTAATTATTATAATAAGTATTAATATTTGAAATTTTAGATATTTGAAAAAGGGAATACATAGTAACTCATTACTAACTGAATATTTTACGCAGTTAGTTAACGCAGGTAGGTAAGTTCCCACAGCAAACAACGCCTTTGCTGGGAAAGCGTCAAATAACGGCGGTGCCAGCACAGCATTCGCGCAACGAAATGTAAGTAGATACTATTTTGTTAATCAAAGCTAGGGTTGTACAAAAATATTTTTTTTTTTTTAATTTTTAATTTACAATACATACCTAACAATTCGTAATAAAATATGTGCATTTTGAAGGCATGTCAATGGCAAGTATAAAAAAAAAACAATATAATATTATTTGAGATAAAAGATTCATGTTAAATATTATTTAAATTTATTTCACTAAATTATTTTGATTTGGAATAAGACTGAAAACTAATAGTGTGTTTTAAAATGTTTTGTTATGTCACTTATAGGTAATTTTATTTTTTCATCATTTAGTTAAAATAGATAAAAGTCCAGAATAATGACTTAATTAAATTTTGTTAATAATTAGATATTGACTTCTTATCGAGAAAGTTCGAAGTATTTTAGTGACAATTTAATTCGATATTAATAGTACCTAGATGGACCACCCATGTCCATGTTATCATCAATAATAATTGGTGTCATATAACAGATCATCTCAACTTTACATGCACCATTTGTGGTACAAATCAAAACATTAGCGATACGATGCATAAGCGCATCCAAAAGTGTCAAGTAAGCATGCCATATTTAGGTTGGAAAGATTGCATGAAATTACATGTGCAAAAGATTATGTTGCAATTTGCAACTTGAAAAAAAAAATCCGTAAGGAAATTTAGTAAATTAAAATAATATAGTATCACACCTACATAGGTAGGTAGGTACATTATCTTTTTTTTTTTGTAATAAAGTAACTTAATTCATTTAATTTTTTGTTTTATATTAAAAAAAGGACAATTTCAAAGTAAACCTACACATTTTTTTTACTATAATATCTACATAGGTAGGTGCATTATTTTTGTTTTGTAATGCAGTGACTGAATGAAACACAACCTATTAATATTTTTAAATTAATATGAACTCTGGGAGTCATACTTTATTTTAGGCTAAGGATAAAAAAAAATAGGAACGTAATAAAATTTAATTAATTAGTAAATTATAAGTCGTTAACATACTTCGAATAGGTGATATTAATTTATTTTGTAATAGTAACTTAAACTTTTCGAAAAGTAAAAGCAGAATAAAAAAGGTTTTAATAAAAGTAATTAGTTGCTTAATGTACAGGTAAAAAATAAATAAATAATAAGATGTTATGTTGCTATGTATTCCAATCCAATTCAGTTAAGATTAGAACATACAAATTAATAATTAAATAAAATAAAATAAAAAGTTTTATTTCATGGTTACCTTTAAAGTTATAAAAATAATACAATTTTATTAGAAAAAGTAAAGTAAAAGAGGAATCAGTAAAAAGAAAGGATATGTAAAAATCTCAAAACGAGACAATTATTTCTTAGAAATGTATTAAATTCTTTTTAACTACTTTGTAAGTTGATTAGCTACATTTTCTGAGATTTTATACTGGATATGACTAACATAGATTTACTTAAAATATTTACGTTCATACGAGATATGACGTAATATTATTGTGAAGAGAATTAGGAATGTGTTATTTAATTTGTAACATAGCTGTAGTCTATGTAGGGATGTAAAGAAAAGATTATTTTGAAATAAGGATTTGGGTTTGAGTTTTTTAAGAAGGTATTTGATTGGAATAGAACTGTTACTAGGTAGACAGGGATGCTTCGATGTTTGGAATGTCTAGTAGCTGTTGGTTTGATCACCCAACAGTTGATGTATATTTTAAATATTGAGTGCATCAAAATTATGGAATAGGTTATTTTTTAGGAATTTGGATAGATTAAGGTGAAAAATGCCATAGTGCATTAATTAAATACTAGCTTAAATGCTATGTATGAGTAAAAAAAAAAATGCTAAAAGCATAAATAATAAAATACGCAAGGTAATCCTTCATTCGATCATGGTGCAAACGAGATTTCTCTGTGAGAATAGTTGGAGGTCAAGAATCCTTAAAACAAACCCTTGGTATTAAAATATGGCACAAAAAATAAATGGTACTTAGAGCATGCTCGGCGGGAACAATCCTCCACTTAGTAAAAATGGTTGGAGACATATTGTTATATTGTGTTGGTTAGTCTTAAAATAGGTCCCGTTAAATGTTGTATAAATAAATAAAGTATTGTACCAAATAAAGTGCGCACGTGAAGTATTAAAATAAATAAAATAAAGTACCATAAAAATAAATACTTTAAAGTCGACTATAAATAAAATTATAAAAATGTATACGAGTAAATATTAAATATGAATAATAAAAGTGTATTCTATTATGATTTATGAAAAAGCATGCATATTATGAAAATAATGATAAATGAAAAAAGGTACCTGATGATGTAAATGTAAGTGACTGGCCAGTCCACTAATCAAGTGTATTAGTAAAAATAAATGTAAGGATATTATGTGAAATGAAATGACAAAGAAAATGAATATGAAAATGGATTGACTTAATATAAGTGAAATTAGATTATATATATTTTTTATTAAACTGAAAGAATAAATTAAATAAACTAATGATATTGAGGAGGTAACGATTTTTTTAGGAATGTGAAAAATTTAAGTATAAATTAAATTTATTAGAAACAATTGGTAATAATTATTATTGTAACCATGTTATAAGAATCTTAAATTGAATTTAAGTTAACAAGTTCCGTTTATTTTAATTAAAATAAATATATCGTCAACATCCCATATCTTAAATTAATATTAAAAACATGTTTTACATAAAAAAAAGGCACAGATTTGTATTTATTATTGTTAGTTAGAATAAGATGGGTATTAGTAAAATTAAGAATAGAAAAATAATTTAAATGTAAAATTGAAGGTAAAAAAAAAAGTACTTATCATTTTTTTTTTTTCAAAAAATGATAAGTACTTTTTTTTTTTAGTGGGGAGGTGTAGTGTGTGTATCACCTCCCTACCTATATATTGTTATGTAAGTTCATTTAATGGGAGTTAATAAACGATATTCGCGAGTACAACATATTTTAATTGGACTCCCTAAGCCTGCACATTGCAGTCAAATTCAGGTCGAAGGCAAAGTTTCCATACAAAACACGCATAGCCCACACACTTGCATAATCTTTCAGATTCTTAAATGTCAGTTCGAACTTTAAGAATGTCAATGAAGAACGTCTGTGGCCGGGCTCAGCGTATGTGTGACATGGTGTCTGAATATTCTAAATATAAAATTCGAGGAATTCCCTCGATTCCTTATGGATCCCATCATCAGGTCACCACTTTGATCAATCATCACAGGGATTAATTTAGGATTATATCCTTTATTAAAATAAAATCATCAAAATAAAAAACTCACATTCAAATTTGCTGGTACCGACTTCAAAATTAAGAAGATTGAGTAGAGAAATTGTTAAAATTTTAGTCGAATTAAAAGGGGGAATTATTTAGAAAATAAGTTTTATTTCATACTTTTTTGGGTATTTTTAGTTTGGAAGTCGATTTAATTTTCTATTTAAAAATAATAATTTCGCCCTTTGTAGTGATATATTTTGTTAAATTATTATTAATATATCTTAAAACCTTTAAAATAAACTATCGAATGTATAATTATTGAATACGCGCTAAGATTCCATTAAGTATTGTAAATAAGATGATGATGATGATAACTGTAAATTAGTTGCATATGCTTGTAGTTCTTTGAACAATGCCGAAATTTCGAAACGCGTATCTTTTAAGACTGAGGAGTTCTGTTCAGTGCTTTTGGATCCAGGATCTACATTGGTGCAAAATCTTATTTTTAGTAGCATATGATTATGTTACTTCAGGAAAAGTCTAAATCATATGTGTCCATATAAATTTCGAGGAGTCCCTCGATTCCACATTGATCCTATGATCATGTCACCACTTTTTTCAAAACGGGACCAACTTGAAATTATACCCTTTACATCAAAAAAATAATTTTGAAAATCGGTCCAGAGACGGCGGGATTATGGTATAACAACAAAAATAAAAATATATATATATGTAGCCGAACGTATAGCCGCCTCTTTTTTTGGAAGTCGGTTAAAAAAATAGTGTGCTGTATATTACTTAATGACAAGCAGTTTAATTGCATATTTAAATAAAACAAGCATAAGAAGCCCCTTCTTAGCCCCTTCTTAGCCCCTTCAGATACTTTTCTCCCTAAATTTAGGGAAAAAGTCCCAAGTTGGCATCACAGATAGACCGGCAGAAATTTTGTTGTGATAAGATAAGAATCTCTACGTGCGTAGGTTTACGCAGGCTTACGCACTTTCTGGACAGAGTCACGATTACACCTTTTTTGGGACAACTATCTTATTTGGGATTTGTCGCTTTTTATTCATCATCTGTCATGTTAATAGAATAACAATGACTGCTGAGTAATATTAACGACCTGGTTTTACGTACAGTAAAACCACGTTGCGATAATTTCGATAGAAAAACGATAATTGTTGAAAGACCTCAAGAACTTAGTTGTACTTTTATGCGCCAAATTGTCAAATAAAATATGCGATTTCGGTGTAGTTATAAGCAATATTTGTGTGTTTACATGCGAATTTTAAATAACTGTGTCGTCTTTCGAATTGCAAATGGCACTTTTCTATGATAAAATATATTAATACACACCAACTGTACATTTTCTCGCGATAAAGAATATTCTATGTTCTTCCCCGTGGTCTAATCTAGGACTGTGCCAAATTTCATCAAAGTCAGTCCATCAGTTTTGGAACCTATTCAATACAAGCGAACAATAAAATCTTTCTCTTTACAATAGTAGTGTAGACAAAATGTTTTTCATAGTATTTAAAATTGAAGGTGTCAGGCATAAATAGCGGGCTCCCAAACTTTCAGGTCAGCAGTTTACAACCTGAATATTAAACTAAAGCCAACTTTTTGTATTAACTTTCATTATCACGCACATAAATTTGTCCTGTTTTAGTGAGTGCCCTCTTAATTTGATAATTTATATTTTAACCGTCGACCAAAACAGAAGGGTGTAAGTTTGGCGTATCTTTTTGTGTAAGCACACAACGTACGTGGCATGGTATCTTCTAGACTGACGAACCAATTTTTATATTTTTTTAAAGTTGTTTCTGCTTCTTAGCTGTAATTCATTATACTGTAGCTCACTGCTTGACAATGCGGGGATTACTTAAATTTAATAATTTGTTATAATAATGACATATATTTATCACCTGCCTCCTCTTTTTTTATATACCTGTGGCGGACCAATTAATGCCACGATCCTGAATCGCGCTATCGAAGTTTTCACAGTTTGGCGCTAACTATATTATATACAACATCCGAAAATTATTACAGTGGGCTTCGGCCTGACCGAGAATACTATGTCGCTCGGTCAGAGATCGCCCTGTGGGGCTTCCATTATTCCCACATTGGTGACCGTTGACAGAACACGCCTCCTTCTGGACATCATCATCTTCCTCCACTTCTCCACACTACGCCAGCCAGCTTCAGCCTCATCGGGTACCTCGACCTCAAGCCTTAACGCATCGCGGCCTGGTCGAACCCTCAACGGTTTCATCAGGCACTCTCATCTACAATGACCGGTCAGCAAGCAGAGCACATCTCTCCTGGTCAGCACGGCATTCACACTTCATCGTTTGCCATGATCGCTTCTCATCAAAAATATTATACACTTAATAAACGACAAGTGTGAACTTATCAACCTCATTCAATCCTATCCTACTACTATTATAAATGTGATAGAATGTGATAGAGTGTGACGATGGATGGATGGATGTTGGATTGTTACTCTTTCGCGCAAAAACTACTGAAAGGACTTCGGTGAAATTGGGTATAGTTATTGTTTAGGCTCTGGATTAAACCATAGGCTATTTTTATCCCGAAAAATTCCAGTGTTCACTCGGGATACTATATTTACGCGGCTGGAGCCGCGGAAAAAAGCTAGTTATATAATAAAATCAACAAGTACATTTCTTATAAAAAAACTATAACCCGACCTCATAAATTATCTAGCAGCCGCTAGATAATTTACGAGGTCGGTTATATAATTTTTATAGCCTATGTTACCCGGGCTATCATTACGAATCTATTGAGACCTTATTAATCATTCGCATTTTTAGAAACGACACGGACCAGTAGTTTAAGCGGTGGAACAAACCTACATATTACATACATACATAGATGGCCAAAGTCACTTTTGGCTTCGCCGTTGTCAGGTAAAAATATTATTATAAGTACTGTAAATGAACGTCAAGTATAATGGTAATTGTAATGTTTTTTTGTTATTAATCATATTAAAAATACATTTTATTCGACTTTGGAGCCATACTGCGAATTGAACATTTTTTCTGAGCGGTTCTATAAATACTATAATATATAGTATTTATAGAACCGCTTTATAGAATAAATTCCAATTTATAAAAAGACAATGGCTGTGTTGCGCGAAAAATAGCGCTTGTTAGCGCTTGCTGACGCTGAAGAAAAAATAGAATGTCGGCCAGGACACGTTTGCTAACTTCAATACTGCTAACATAATCCGCCATTTTTGCTTATAAGGCTGGGACTATATGCAACGGAATCCGGTAGGCCGTAGAGAATTATGAGCACTGAAAATAGAACTCTGTGCTAATACAATACAGTTGAAAATTGAAGTTTCGAGTGTCGAGCTGTCATATATGACATTGACATTTGATTAGACACTCGGATGTTCGATTTTCAACTCTATTGTATTAGTACAGAGCTCTATTTTCAGTGCTCATAATTCTCTACGGCCTACCGGATTCCGTTGCATATAGTCCCAGCCTTAATGCCAGCGGTTGCCATTTTGCTTACTTTTTTGGTAGCGCAATTTTTTATGAAATGGTATGAACACAGACATTCAACGTCTAAATATAATGCAGATTAAGTTTTTTTGTTTTTTTTTTTTTTTAATACGACCATGACTTAGAAAAAGAGTTTCAAAGAACTCAAATTTTCAGTTCTATCGACAACCCCTTAAAAGATTTTCTAAGTCCTTGAAATCGTGTGCCATTGATATTGATTAATAGATACGGCTAAGTTTGTTCTGACACTGACAGTTTCCCTTTACGCTTCAAAAACTTTGTATCTAAATAATGGCCGAATCAGATAAGGAACAGACGAATTTTTCTCCCATTTCTCAAGCACCTAACATCTTTCAAAGATATTTATTGCCCCCGTTTTTCCGACTTGATTTAAATCCTCGCTAGGGTTGAATATCTTAATTGTTTGAACGCTAATGGCCAAAAAAACTTTCGACGAGCTCAATATTTTAAAATTTACTTTTAAGTACTTCTTTAGAAGTTACATCATATTCCGTTATAGTTTAATAATAACTAAGTAGAATTTAAAAGATGATTAAAGAATCCTAATGATTAAAATAAACATGTTTGAAACAGTTATAAGTATTTACGTAAAATATCAATAGGTTCCTACTCTAAACATTAAAATATTGTTGGTAACGTTTATATAGTAATTTAAAACTAGAATTATTTCAAAGATTATAAGTTCCAAGTTCATAAAAACAAAAAATATCGTGACAGGATGTTTTTTTTTTGTGAGTAACATTGCGTGTTCGACTTGACACCTAGACAGGCTTATTAAAACAGTAATTTCTTTATAAGTCGTTAGCACCTAGCAATTATCTGTTAACCGACTGCAGTATAGCCTGGCAGACCGCCAACCGCTAAGGCTTAGCACAAGACATCATAATACGCTAGACTCGATTAAACTCATCCGATTTTCAGAAATTGCTTTTTGAAGTTGGGAACTTTAAGCCGTTTTTATCCAGCCTTCTAGGACGTGTGGTAAATGAATTTTGACTGCAAAACTTTGGAAAAGACGGAATGCGAAATAATTTGAAAACAAGTAGGCATTGTTCGTTTTCTAGAAAATAATAATGTTAGATATTAATAATATTATTGAATAAAATGTATTTATATATATTATTGAATGCATAGAATACCCACATCAATATATTGTGTGTTATTAGTTATTACAATACATTGAACTAATATAATATTGTATAAAATGAGAAGCTTCGAGAATTCTAAAGATTCTCATTTTACCTAACCTTTGATATTTCTATTAGAATAGAAATTCTGTATGATAAAAACGTTGAGGTTCATATTATATTATTTCAATTAGATTATGATTAATTTTCCTTTGAGATTTTATATTTTTATTATTATTTCATATGGATTTACATTTTATAATTAAATGATTATAAGAAGTCTTATTTTATTAAGACTAGCTGGAACCATAAGATTAAAATAGCTATCTGCCAGTAAGAGTCCGCTCAAAATCGGTCCGGCCGTTTCGGAGATTAACCGGAAGAAACAGTCAGAGAGGCTGATAGACACAAAAATTGCAATAGTTACTAAAATTTTTGTAACCCGATTACATAAATTATATAAGGTATGGTAAAATCAATTACGGAAATTTTGGGTACGTCATATACTGCTGTAAAGACGTTTAGGCAAAAAAATATTTGAAACTGAATTTTTTTTATACAAAATTAAATTATGTTGCAGGAAATTAAATTTATTGCATTATATCGACCACGCGCGAACAGCTGTTCAGATATGAACTCGAATGACCTTTCCTGGTGTATCTATATCTGCTGTGATGCTACATGTGCATCGCGCGCGGACGGTTTATGCAAAAGATTTAATTTCTTGCTATATTTTAATTTAATAATTTTAATTTTTATGTATTTTTTACACGAGTTTAAATTTTTTTTCCTAAACGTCTGCAGTATATGACGTACCCAAAGTTTCCGTAATAGGCAATCGGACTATTTTTTTTTTATTGCATAAATGAATAGTGTGTTATGAAATATGAATGCCTCTTAAATATGAGTAACTTCTCAGAAGAAACCGTATATCAAAAGTCAATATTTTCAAAGGTACAGCGATTTGTATAAAAAAATTCGCGAGCCTCCTAAAAACGCTCCATACTAAAGTCGACCTACAAATGACGTCACTTGTAGGTTATAGTATATGAAGTATATGGCCGCCGGAATATATTTGTAAATATCCCCGATATTTGTGCGTTTAAGTTCATACTTACCATAATTAATGTTTTTGTATATGATGGGAGTAAACTAATGATGTAGGTTTTGTTTACCAAATTCGCAAAAAAAAAATTGTACTTTTTAAATGTATTTTATTAGTAAACTACACATAAAATAATATATTTTTTACATTTAGCAAAGTAGTAATGCCTCAATATTTCTGAATATATTAATGAAACTAAATATTTCAGATGTAGTCCGATCCCCTATTGATTTTACCAAACCTGAGACTCTGTCCAGAAAGTGCGTAAACCTGCGTAAACCTACGCACGTAGAGATTCTTATCTTATCACAACAAAATGTCTGCCGGTCTATCTGTGATGCCAACTTGGGACTTTTTCCCCAAATTTAGAGAGAAAAGGTATCTGAAGGGGTAATTAGGGGGTTTTTATGCTTGTTTTATTTAAATTTGCAATTGATTAGCTCGATGATAAGTAATATAATATACTATTATTATTTAATTACAGCTGACCGATCACTTATTGGTATAAAAATGTATTGTATAAAAAACCAAAATTCTTATTGCAAGCGTCTAATTTTCCCTGAGTTTTAAGCATTATATATCAGCATGGAAACTTACAATTATAACCTGTAATTTAAAAATCTACTCTACAACTACTCGAAAATTTTGAAAAATCTTGACTCTATTTTAAAGCGCTATTCAACGTTATGCAACACAATAGGGTACAATGAAAAAATATTTTTCATCCCCACTTCTCATGTATGGAGAGCCACCCTCAAAATATAAAATTATTATTATTTTACGATGCTAAATCCGAGATAATATAATATACAAAAAGCTATACCAAATTTCATCCATTTATATTCATAATTACAGAAACTAGAGGCGTGGACAGACAGACAGACGGAGGGACAGAACAAAACTATAAGGGTTCCTTTTTATTACGAAATCGACTATTTTTAGTAAAGGTTATGTAAAATATTTAACTGTCTAGCTATCAAGGATCATGATCTCATGAGACATAGCCTGGTGACAGACATATAGTTTTTACCCTCTAGATATCTACGAAATAACTTATAGTCTGTAAGTGTTAAAAAAAGCAGTGAATCATGCATACAAATGTCAAAATTAACGCATAGCTGTGATTACATTAATTTACCTATTAAAGTAAGCCATTTTGACATAGTATGTACGCATGATTCACTGCCTTCATAACGCGAATAGGCTAAAGTATAGACTTTATATAACACGAATAGGACGCGACCGCGTCATTCAATGTGCTCCGTACAGTGCAACTAATGCCCTCGGCAATCATAGTTTTTTTTTCTACGGAAATTACGGATGTTGGAAAGCATATGTGGGCTTCCGAAAGATATTAGCAAAGTAGTTTTACTGTATAAAGTATCTTTATATGTATGTTTTTCTAAATAAGTAATACTTACATATTTGGTATCTAACTTTTTTGATTTTTAACGGTACCTATATTATATTTTATCGTATTATGTAACTTTATGAAGTTTCGATGTGGCATAAGTACTTTAATAATTATATTTGAGAGTCTTCGCATGCTAGGTAGAATCCACGGGAACCGTACTATTTTTTTTAGGGAGAAATATTTTTTGAAACTTGGCAACTCGATCTTACTACGCTTTCATTGCACTCCAAAATACAGGGGATGACACTTTTGAGTATTTCAAATCGATATCAATTGTGTGTTGAAGGTTTTAATATAAGTTGTATTCAGAAAAAAATGGTTTTGACAAAACATTGACAGCACAAAATTTCGGAACACTCTGTAAAGTAAAATTTCACTAGTGTGAGTACTGTGAAAATGCCAAAATTACCAAATTGGCAACAGTGTCAACCGAACTGAATGCTATGTAACGAATGAACTGAATACTTCTGTCTCACTCTGAATCATACAATCGGAGCGAGAAAAACATTTTTCTTTCACTTCGTTTCTCGCGCGTACTCGAGGTAGCTGCGTATTACATGCGTAATTGCTGCACCTATTTGAGTCAGGAGCGGAGCACCTATACGTGTAGTATGGGCATACCCACAACCCCAACAGCCTTGTGAGTGCATACTTTCAAGGTCTATTAATTTATAATCAAAATAAGTTCAGTGGGTAGTAGTATTGGTATTGTTAGCCTTTTGAGTCTTACCTGGTGCTTTGTACCTGCTGGTCATACTTATATCATTGTTAAAATACATATTTATAGTAGTCGATTTAGTGTTAAGCGGACCTTTAGTCAGGCAGATTGAAGAAAGCGCAAAATTTGTCACCTCTCCATAAATTTTCGGCCCTTTTTTATTTACTAACCAACGGATTAATTAAGAAAAAATAATACTTTGTTTGAACCGATACGAATTACTCCTGCCGATGTTATATAATCTATAATTTGTGTATGTTTCTATACTATATATTATGCATATATTTTTTATTTAATTAATTTATAATCTTAGTTGATGTTAATTTCTTTAAGTTACCTATATTGAAAGCTTATTTTTTTACCAAACATAAAATATTTTTTTTGCTAAATAAACGAAAATCTTTCTCGCTCACTCCGCGAGTTAGCTTTTAATTAACATAATATTATAAAGAAAATAATACAATTCATTTTTTAAATTCTAATAACCATGTTATCAAGGAAATAATAAAATCAAAATTTTCGGGCCACATCTTCTTTTGAGAACTGGATCCGTGCCTGAATCAACCAAAGCGGTTTAATAGGTCAATTTTGTACGATACGCGCATAGCTAAAATATTACGCACGTAGCTTCTGGACGCAATGTATGGGGCCCTAGTACCTCGACAACGTGCGTAGACCTTACGTGCGTAAGAATACGCAGTTTCTGGACATGGTCAGTTTATATTACCGGGGCTATTATTACGTTTTTATTGACACCTCATTTATTAAAATTGAACATAAATACATACATGCATATTACACACATAAAAACATAGACTGGCAAAATCGTCCTTACTTTTGGATTTGCCGTTGTCGGGTAAAAATTTACTTTTAAAATATTTGTCTGTCTATCTGTCTGTATTCCATTATTAGTTGGCAATAAGATTCAAATTTGATACGCCAGATCAGTTGGGAACTGTACAAGCGTAATCTCATTAGTCAAACGCCCCGTAATGGCTTTTCATTACCACTAGCATAGGCATTTTTAATTATTCGCCTTCCATCTACTTTTTTTCTTATTCAGTGCAAGTTTGTAGTTTTCTGACAGATTTTTGCAGACAAACCGCGAAAACCCTAATAATAATTATGTTTCATTTGCTAGTTAGTATATTTAATTTTAACTATGGACAATTATAATACCAGTTTTTTTTTATTATAATGATATGTCTATACTAATATTACAAAAAGGAAAAGTTTGTTTGTTTTATTTTTTGTTTGCGCCGAATAGGCTCCGAAAGTACTGGACCGATTTTGATGAAATTTGGCATAGATATAGAGTAGACCACGGGGAAGTATTTATGCTACTATTTATTACGGCAAAATGTACAGCTCCTGCGGGATTCTCTCTTGCGCGAACGAAGTCGTGGGCAACATCTAGTTAATAATTATAACTGCAAAAGTTTTAAAAATTCAATTGATCATGTACAAAAATTATGTTTAACACCAATTGTTGTATGCCCCCGGGACACATGGCTACTAAATCACGATATTCCACTACTAGGATTTAGGATCCTCAGATTTTGAGTACGTTCGAAAAAGCTTGAGCGACTGTAGTGAATTTTATTAGTCGGAATGACCAAATGCGTAAAGCACCTCCCTCCTCCTACACTGCTTATGCGTACACTCAGAAAAAGATCGTGCAAGGCCCTACACCAGTAGGACCTTGCACGATCTTTTTTCTGATGCATGGTGATCGGAGATAGATTTTTGAGCTCTTAAAATACATGTCGCGCATTTACCAGTATTCCATGCAGGTTGCAAAACTCGACGCGCATTTCTCCCTGAACCTGGAGCATCCTCAGGAAGTAGACAACAGGTCTACTTCCTGGGGATGCAAATATGTGAGTGCACGCATAAGAATGTTTACGCATGCTTATGCGTGCACTCACACACATTTGCTTCCGATTTAAGTATTAAGGAAATATTCTTACCAACTATCTTAAAGACGATGACGACGTGGAGAGGGAGCGTAGGGCGCTGGCAATCCGCGGCAATATGCTGGTAAAAATTACGCTCTTTAAAGTGTACTGTTGTACGTACTTTAGGGCATGTACACCAACAGTTTGTAGTTCAGGTGTACGCAGCGGTCGCTGGACTCTCTACGCGTCCAATACAATAACATCTATAGGATGATATTGAAGCTCCCCCGGTTCTGCAGTACCTCGGGAATGTTCGCGTACACAAATTCCGATGGTTTCCACGCCATTGATGGTTTCCATTATTAGAAAAAAAAAGTCGCGTCTCTTGTAAGGAGGCTCCGGGAGTGCAGCAACAGCATCCTAAAAGTAATTGCCGAAGATCCCAAGTCTTATGTCCTGAGACATTTCGTGCGGACTATGATACCGCAGGGAATGCCTCAAAGGTATATTAATAAAGTGTCTTATACTAACATTAGGTATTATTAAGTTTAGTTTGTAAGCGCTAACAAAAATGAGCCTGTGTTATACAGAAAATAAAAACTATTTATTTGACTTTAAGCAAATAGTGAACATTCAGCTTACTTTGAGTATTTCAATGCGATCAATTTTTAGTTGAGAATTATTTTTGCGATAAAATTATTATACGCGTGTCTGTAAAAGAAAGAAATACACCTTTAAAATTTAGATTTATTACGAAAACACAAAAGTTTGAGATTTTAAATAAAAACTTATAAAAGTAAATTTAATTACCTACTTCTTTCATAAACCTGAAATATTTTGCTGTAAATTTTGCTTTAATTGTTTTGAAATAATTTAAGTGTAGTTTTATTCTTTTGCAACCCAGTATGGAATGAATTAGAGTAATAATATAATAATTTAAGTTTTTAATGACAGTAATAATTTATCCTTTTTTGCTATGCTTTCGAAAATCGTTACAATAACATGAAACAATAATAACTATGAATAATTATCGCACAAACTGCTATAAATATATGAAATGGCCGGAAGGACGTGGTTATTACGTTGTGACAGTAGCGGATATTTATATTTACCATTACCATATATTAAAAATAGTTAACATTACAATTTTAAAATGACAATTTCGATTTATAATAATAAAAAAGTTTGTGTGTGTGTGTGTGTGTGTCATCTCCGATGCACGACTGGAGTTTCCTCCTTACGAACGATTATTATGATATATTATATCGAAAAGAAAAACAGGGTAAATGAACGCATCTTCTAAAATGATAAGAAGAAACAACGTACGTCTGTAATTATTCGGATTATTTATATTACTTCAATAAAAACGTAGTGCGTAAAGTATGTTACAAAATAATAATAATAATATTAGTAATAGTAATAAAGCTGACGGTAATAACGAGCTGGTTTCAGGAGTGTGAATAAACAAATTCGAACATATTTAAAATAAAAAATAGAAATGGGTCGTAATAAGATACGCAGCTGTGTAATGTATTCCATCTCATTCTTTTACACGTTCAACCCTACAGATATATATGTTTGTCTCTCTTTCTACGTAACGCCTCAACTTTCCGTACTACACTTGATTTTACTCCTCATGAATTTCCGTACCGGGTCTTATAACTTAAATCGTTTCTTAAGGAGTAAACACCAATAAGGGTATTTCTAGGAACACCACGGTTGAGGATACTCGTGGTCGGTGAAGATGGTGATGATTTTTGGATTTGATTGTTTATCAGACTGAGACTATTTAGAACTATATAATTTGTAAAGAACTTCAAGTATTACACACAGCTGTATGATTGATTTGTAAACAGAATCAAACATTATAAACTGAACATAGAAAATTGCAGCTGTCCCGAACCGTTGAAAGGTCATAATCAGAAAAAAAATATTCAAATTGATTCTGAATAAAAAGTTTTGAATTTGAATATCAAAATAGGAATCAAATCAGAGGTGACATGAATGAGTGAAACATGAATAAACTCATCTTAGTTACCGCACATGAAAGTACTCGTGCGACGTATAAAACAGCATAATGTAATAAGTTCCCAGCATTCAAATATTTATCCTGTCGAAATCAGAAATGTGGTTATTTGATCACACGTGCCTTAGGGAGCGTACAGCGCTGGCTTCTTTAGGGTTGCCAATTCACGAAAATTGTCCTAATTTAGGTAAAAAAAAAAATTCCTCATATGTAATAACAAAGATGCTTTCTCTCAAATCTCATTGTAACCTATAATAACTTAGGATACAGTTAAGTTTTACAGTCACAGTACAAAAAAAAACCATATATTAAATTTTCTTTAGGTCACAATTTAACTAATATCTATAACTTATGTAGGTAAATATTGCAATGGAAATTTTATTGAAACCATAACTTAGTGGGAGAGCGACACTTCACCATGTATTATTAGTTACAAATTGGCTAGCTTGTAAGTACCTACCTTCTTTTTATTTCAATTTTTTAATCACTACATATATTAGATAGCTTAAGTTAGCCGAGATATTATTACGAATCTATTGAAACATCATTCATTTAAAACGGTGGAGTAATTCAGGCACTACAGTGGGACAAACATACATACATAGACTTCCAAAATTACTTCCATTTGGCTTAGCTGCAGTGGAATAATTGAGTAACAATGGACAACCCTAGCTATCAGACGGTTCACTCTGTCATTCCTGTCTTTCACCGTATCTGTTTCGTGCTGAAGCAAAGCGTTTGAATTTGCAATGAAACGGGCTGAAACCCCAAATGCAACTCAAATTCTTGCGGTTTTGCCTCACTACACTAGTCCTAACCTCTGCTCCTTAAACACGGTTAAACAAAAACTATCGCTTTTTAAAGTCGGGAACTTAACACGTAAAACGAAATATTAAAAAAAATGTCTAGTAGCTACTAAGTACTAATCATTAGTAGCTCCTAGACTAAGTTGTAGTTAAATTATTAATAAATAGTTTGGTAAATTTATTTCATAATACAGTAGAAATACGTCCACGTTCTGCTGGGCAATCGCGCCAAGTAGGTACTTTTTTTTCGTTCACATATCAAAGGAAGTTTGCGGCAAGCGTTTGCGATCCATCCACATGTTTGTGCCTCGTTAGTATCGCACGCGCACTAGTGGCACGTTAGTAATATATATTCTTTGCTAGTGGCGAATAGACACAACAAGTTATTAAGCCCAACTAGTTTACGAAAGCCCAACTAGTTAACAAAGTTTACGAAAATGCGTAGAGAAAAATGATTTGTACTAAATATCATCAAAATCGGTCCAGTAGTTTCGAAGCCTATTCAATGCAAACAAACAAACTTTTCCTCTTTATTATAATATTAGTATTAACTATTAGATCCTATATTAGTAGGATATTGGTATAATGGTATGGAACTCACAGTTTTAACAATTCTAGAGCATCATATTTAAGAGATATGAGCCATGCGGGCCATACTGCAGAGTACAGAGTACACAACAACTGAAATTACGGAAACAATTTTCATAAAATCTCAAATTGCGATATGGCTCTTTCACACAGTGCTTTACGTGGATGTATATTTGTCTATTATCATAAATGTATCTAGGAGACCGAGATTTGCTCGGGGTTTAGTAGAACTAAAAAACCCGGCCAAGTGCGAGTCGGATTTTAGCACCGAGGGTTCCTTACAAACCTGTAGTGATTTTATTACAACTTAAAGGTATTATAGACGAGTGAGTATTTGATATGAATTTCAATTTCATACCTCTACGCGTTCATGAAGAAAGGGTTAGTAAGTTTAAATTTATTAAAAATATTTTTATTATATGATGTAACTAAATATTTACGGTTTTCGAAATTTTTCCTTTATCTGTGCTATATGACGTTGCTTCGTAACAAATTTCAAGATTCTGAGTTCACGGGAAGTACCCTGAAGGTTTTGAGTTTTTGATGAAATTTGAGGCATAAACAGCTGTATCTTTTGATTGCGTTGGCTTAGAAGTTTGATTTTTTTTACAACTCCAAGGGACAGTAGACAAGTTGATATAAATTCGAGCTTGATACCTTCACGCGTTCCTGAGAAAAAGGGTCTTGATGGTCAGACGGACGGATAACAAAGTGATACTATAAGGGTTCCGTTTTTTACTTTCGAGGTACGGAACTCTAAAAATATATAAAAACAACAATCGCAAAAAGAATCACAATGAGGAAGAAAGAACGAGACACCGATTTTCCATACAAAAAGTACGATATTAACCAATCCGTCTTTCGGATAGAAATCGTTAACAGTCGTATCTTAATAAAATACGCAGTTTCACAGGGATAAGACCTAGCTAGATCGATGCTTCTCCCCCACAACTCCCTTCATACTAAATTTTGTGGTTATTTTCATTGCATATTTGCTTGCAGCTGTTTCTAATTTTCCGATTATACATACATATTTACACAAGATTTTCTCGTTTAAAGTGTAGATGTGTTTAGCTTTCCCCTCTTATAAATAGACGCGTACAATGCACTTGTAATACCTCTTGTATTACGAGTGTTCATGGGTGATAGTCATCGCATTTCTAAAAAAAAGAAAGATATTAACCATCCCTACATAATTTAAAATTTCAGGATTTGTTTTGTTCATCATTTTAATATTAATTTTGGTAACTTAACAATAATACGAATTATACATGCTCGAATATTATAAGTATTATCATAATTAAAGTTATTCATAATGGTTTTGTATGAAATAAACACAATAATTATAAAACAAGTAGAACCAAATTAAATTCAGCAATGATTTATTAATGAGGTTTAAAAAGAGAATGTTTATAGCGACCTGAAATATGTATAGAATTAAAAAATATAATAATAATATCTATGGACGCTTCTCAACACATCAATCTTGTCCCGTGGTAAGTATCCGAAGAACTTGTGTTATGGGTACCAGACATAGGGAAGTATATTTAATACTTTTATAATTTTCTTTTTTCCAAGATTTTTACTATATATTATACACATATTTAATTTACGTCTATGACCCAGGAATATAGAAAACTGTTTCTTGTTCCCTGGTGGGATTCGAACCCGCGACTTCCGGCTTGAGCGCAAACGCGCTAACCACTGAGCCACTGAGGTCATCAGCTATGTCGAGCTTTGTTGTGTCTAAGCACAATTGTGCTGGTGACTATAATCCATTGCAAAACATAGACCCAGTGGTCAATGATGATGATAAACAAATTCATGTTTTCTACTTTTTCTTACCAAAACAAAATTTTAAATTAAGAATATAAAGGTAAATTCACACCGAAACCAAAGAATACGTGACGCTTTGCTGTTTACGGCCCGTTTCAATAACGTATCTATAACTAAGTATTTGTTAGAAACGTCAAAGTATTGCGAAAATCCGACAAATGATTGAATGACGACGTTTTTAACAAATAGCTATACATAGATAGGTTATTTATAGTTATTCAAATTCGAATGTCATGTGAATGTGTACCTAATGTATGTAGTGTATGATGATATGCGTGAGAGATATCAATTGACAATCCTAGTGAAGCTACCTAACGAAACTTAATCGATTGTTTTGAAGTATCGAATCAGTTGGCAAAAGAAATACAATCGGAATTACCGATTTGTACATAGTAATTACGACTACAAGACTGCTGATTTGATATCAAATCGATGAATACAACCGTATTCATCGATTTGATATCGAATCAGCAGTGTCAATCTCTATTGGCAGTAGTTCCATTCCATGCATTTGACATTTTTAACTTAACATATTTTTATTCAATTTTCATTTAATAATTTAAATTTGCATTTAATAACAATAGAGTACAATACATTAAAATAATATTATTAGTTTAATTTTTAATTCTCGAATAAACATTCATTTTGACAAGTAGTAAACTATATTTATTTCGATTACTTTTTTTACTTGCAAGAAGTTTCCGTAGTCTGGAATATGACAACTGTCACACATATCATCATACAACGCACGAAGTATAGTGTATGACGGAGGTCAAATGTAACGTGTAATGTGTAGTGAATACAGATAACACCTTTTTGAGAATACACCTTTTTGTGTAGTGAATACAGAACAATATAATTATATAATAGCTTTTTTTAAAGTTCGCGTATCGTCTCGTTTCGGTATTAACCCTTAAGGACCCACGTCCCTTGTATAGATATAACAGCCTTACCTTCTTAAGCCTAATATCCGTCCCTAAGAGGGTCCCGTCTAATCTCGACTAACGTTTTAAACTGTGAGGCTCATAATACTCCTTCCTCTTTACAGGATACATGTTGTAGTGAAACTGGTAATTTCGACGTTTAGCTACAACAACTGACTGTAGGGATAGACCTATATAATTATTATGGACAAGGCATGTCGAAGCAAAATGTGTCCACACTTAAACTGCCCCCATTTTGGGACTGTTTGGGGCAGTTGAGGTTTGACATTAATAATTTCTTTCTGAAGTAAAATCAGTGCGATTCAGAAAATGTTGTCAATTAAATATTGACTACATTTTCTGAAATCAAGATATCGTAAGTTTTTCTTGTATGAAGATTTGTCATACGTCATAGCAAAGCCTAAGACTCTGTCCAGAAAGTGCGTAAGCCTGCGTAAACCTACGCACGTAGAGATTCTTATCTTATCGTTTCTTTTTGACGAAATTTTGTACGATACGCGCATAGCTAAAATAATACGCACGTAGCTTCTGGACGCAATGTATGGGGCCCTAGTACCTCGACTACGTGCGTAGACCTTACGTGCGTAAGAATACGCAGTTTCTGGACATAGTCTTAGTTTTGAAATAATTTGCTCTAGGTGATTCTTGATAAGTAATTGGTAATAAGTTATACCGTTATTTAAGAAAACCATCTGTGTTTAATAATTTTAAGGCCTAGAGCGGTTAAGCCCTAGGCTCTAGATAAGAAATATACATACATACAGACACTCAAAAAAAATTCCTACTTCTGGCGTAGTCGCGTAAAAACCCTTATTGGCTGTTTATTACAACAAATAAGTTTGTTTTTATTGAGTGTATTATGAACAATAATTAATTAGTTGTATGATAAAACCATACGAAACTTATTACCTAGAACTCCATTATTAATCAACCTCAAATAGTTGTCATCTTATTTATCTTATCGTCACTTACGATTCTGTGAAAATGATTAACTAATAAAATATGCAAGCTTACTAACATCTTTTTAAATCTTTGAAACCTTTTAGCTTTCAGTAGGCAAAGTAAAAGTGACTGATTTTCGCACTAATATTGCAACATATAGATTATCAGGGAAATAGGAAAGTTATTTGCGGTAAAATCGGGCATTGCCGCTCTCAGGAGATTTCCGTAAATTGAGGTTTTAGCTATTAGGTAATTACAGCTAATGTCACAGTATTTGAATTTAACCTCACAGTCATTATTCTATGCGAATGTAATTCGTTTTAGATACATTTTTTTTCTCCAAAGGCAGGTCTAAATCGAGCCTGACGTCACTGCGACTCAAGGGGATCTATTGTGACTCCTTTGCGTTCTAGTACCTATGCTGCTCATAAACTGAACGATCTGGTTGGGGTTGGTGCCACGAATTTCCTCTGTGGTGAAGTATTCGTGCTGCCCAAGGTACCTGTTTCTGTTCTGTTGAAGTGCCGGACTGTCGAGGAGAAGGTGAAGGGGAAAGTGAAGGCACATGCATCTATTGACTAGACTACGCAAGTCTCATCGTCTGTGTAGAAAACAAGGCATTATTTTTCTATCTACTGTGACGTCACAATAGCGATCTTATCCCCGTCCCCGAGTAAGCGACTCAAAAGCCGTCGCCACGTGCCGCCCAATGGAGTTTTTTAGTTATTCGATTTCATTTGACGTTTGGCACCGAGAATATTCGAGAGGAAATGGCGCTAAAGGAAGTAAATTTTACTCCTTTTTTACACTCGAAGTACATACACTTGCGTGATCTAGTCTATAGATGGCTGTGTTTTATATTTTACATCCACTTTCTTTCTAGTCGTATCCGCATTACTGAGGGACGTGACCACCAAATTATGGGATAAGGTTCTCCGCTTCTCTTTCTTCTTGGCCTGGTGAAATGCCTCAGTTAGCAGCCTCAACGATCGCGTATAGGCATTCTACCTCTACTAGTTTTTCCCTCCATTTTCCCAGCTAGTATGAGTCTCTCAAGATTGTTAGGTAATACATACATTCCATAATATTAACCCTTGGCATGCCTGGTAGGGTCTGTCAGACCCACACCAACGCGTGGTCCGTTGTAGTTCCTTCAAATTTGAATTGCGCACCTCACCGTTCTCAGTAGCTTACTGTTACTAACCGCGGAATGTTTTCCGCCCGCTTCCCCAGTTCGCAGCTAGCTAGGAGCGTAGAACAACGTGCGTAAAGCGCGCGCGGGTCTCAAAGCGGCGCTTTACGCACGTTACGTACCAGGCATACGACGTGACATTATTATGTTGTATTGATTTTTTTTTCTTATGATAAAATCTTTTCTTTTCTTATGATTGGTATTTGTAGTTTTTACATATTTCAGATTTAACATGAATAAACGTTTACCAGACGAGGACATAGCCAGATTTTTAGTCTAAGAGTTGAATGTGGTAGATGAAATTGTATTTAGCTCAAGTGGAGAGAGTTTGACATTGCTCTGGAGAATGATGAAGGATCTGATTCTAGATGGAATATAATGATAAGATCGCAAAACCCAGTACATTTGTGAAACTTGTACTAGCCATATTTGTCTTGACCATTCAATTTTTCAATATGCAAAGTGTTATCAAACTAAAGTTCTAGAAGATAATATACAAGTGATGCTGACTAATATTTTGTTTGCTACGTTTAAGTATATATAAGTGCCTTACACTTTATGGTAGCCTGATAAAGATCTCTTTATTTTTAATACTTATTATTATGTTACCAAAGTTTTAATGTCAAAATTTTGTTTCAAAATACGATTGTTGTTTAATTAAATAAAAATATATAAAGTTGATTAACCCATAATATGATTTGATTTATTATCGTTTGTTTTCCTTTTAAGCATACGTTTTAACGCCTTAAATCACTTTACATAATACAATTTACATAAAAAAAAACTATTTGAAAATCTGGGTCTGACAAACCCACCAGGCATGGCGTGTAACTTTTGCCCACCAGGCATGCCAAGGGTTAAATATTATGCTTATTACTCAAGCCTTTTCATGCGATCCTAATAGGTATATTGAATCCTCAGTGGCTCAGTCGTAAAAGCATGGAATTTATTACTCCAATAACGGTTTTTTTTATGAAATGAACTAGGAAACGAGCAGACGGATCGCCTGATATTAAGCGATTACCACGGCCCATTGATACTCGCAAAAGCAGAGTCCATAAAAAGACCCAATCCGGAATTGTGCCGGAGGGTAACCTCACTCACTCGGCGAAACACAACGCAAGCGTTACATCACGCCGGTTTTCTGTGAGGTCGTGGTATTTATCCGGTCGAGTCGAGTGGCTCTCCCACAGCACGATGGACTTTGCTTAGAAAATATATATACAAATATTCGTCTGAAATATCCAGTAGATCATGACATACATCAATTTATTGCACAAATTTTATAGCAAACATTTTTGTTTGGATTTCAAATCGAGCAGAAAATGTTTGCGCGGTCTAAATTTAATATGTTGACTATTGTGTGCAGAGTATAGAAGTTAGAGGCGGCATTCATCAATAGATTCGAAAAATTACCCGATATTTTAAATGCTATTTTATTTAGAAACATTTTAACTAGATCACAAAATATGGATCTAATCAGGAAAAGGAAGAAAAACACTAATATACTGCATAGACATTTATATTCATTTAAATAGAAAATAATATCTACATTCTTAAAACTAGAAAATACATTTCAAAACTTAAATTGATAATATCACATATCAGCAGCGACGTCCAAAATATTTTCACGATTTGGCAAGTCTAGTTTCTTGTATACTCTATGGTCACATTCGTCAAGTTTTTCTTTAACTAAAGCATCTAATACATTACACCATTTTGTTGGAAAATTCTCAGAAACAGCTTTTGCAAATTTTAGTTTTTCTTTTGCGAAATAGGTTTAATAGCTGCTTAAAATTTTCTATCAAAATTATCCTATAGGATAATAATAATATTATTTTTTGATAATAGAACATTCTAATCCATCTTATTTCATAATCTCTTAAAATATAATATATAATTATTACCTATTATAATATGGATCATGTGGTATTTTTCGTTTCAGCCCCGTGCTTTTTCCAAGTTTAACAATATAATTAGTATCTAAAATAGTATTCTTAAATCAAATTGAATTGCCTAGTTCAGTAATTTCGTAAAAATCAACCCCAAGCGCTATTTCATTTTCACTCAAATATTAAAAACAATTTCATTTTTCTTTCCATCATTGTAAAATAAATACAATACTGTTAAATATATTTATTTATTAGCTGAACATAAATAGTTAAAATGAAAATCAGGACCAGAATAGCGTGGTGGGAATGATTCACTTTTTATTCACATATTTGTTCGTTGTTGTTCACCTTTCAAACTACAAAATAACTTATTACATATTCTTATTAATGTATAGTGAAATGCTATGAATAAATACAATTAAATTATAGTAAAGCATCGATCACGTTTTACCGATTTGCCTAAGAGTTTAAAATAAATTTCAAGAATGCATCTATTGCATGCTGAAATGCAACAGAAACCGATACTTTTTTCGACTGCTTCTGTATTTCGTCTCACGACTTTGTTCCAACGGACTATACATATTTTGTAGGACGATATTACAATAAAACGAATAATCCTGGGACGAAACAATCGAATAGGATTTTTTATGCCTTTGCATATAATTTAATGGATGTAAATCGAAACCGTCGATGGTCTCACTTACTGAAAATAAACAATTAAATATTCTACATAATCCGTTTTTTGATGCATAAAATATAAGTACTATCCAATAAATATTATAATAAGCATTAGAGTATTTGAAATAAATAACAATCATTCATAGCAAAATGTAAGTACAAATTCGTAGGACTACGTAACCTAATAGTTGAATGAAATCACAAATATCATTATTTACCAAATTATGTTCCTAAAAACAATTTCAATAAACAAATACTTAATAATATTGACGAACTAGTAACCGACATAGAGGAAGAAGTTGTATTATTAACGTATACTACAGGCCACCAATGCGTTATAGATATGACTTGGTTGTCATTGGGTGGTTTAGGCGTGGTTGCATGCTCCAACATATTATCCGGCATATAGTTCCCACAAGTTGGGAAATCTGGTGGGACAGGAGTCATGTCTTTGTGCTCACCGACTTTGAAGATTAACGCCATACCAACTTCCACGTGAAACTCGATATGGCAATGGAAAAGCCAGTAACCAGGATTGTCAGCTTTGAATCTGATCACAGTATAACCACCATCTGGTACCGTAACCGTGTCTTTCAGAGGAGCATTCTTCAAATTTCTTTTTAAAAGACCAGCTTCATCGAAAGCTTTAATTTCTTCGATCGTTGTATCGTTGGCCAGTCTTCTCATGCCGACTACTCTAAAGTAATTGCCGTGTAAGTGGAAAGGATGGTTGGCATCGAAAGTTACTCCTTCGTCTACTATAATTACTTCTACGACCGAGTTCTTTCGTACTGATAGAACGTGGGAACATTCGCAGTACCCCTCCTTGCATTCCTCGTCGATGCTTGATGCATTGCAGAAGTTGTCTGCTGAGGGTCGAGCTACGAGGAGCGGACTGGAAGGCATCTTCATACTGATATGGTTCAGCTGAGGCGTATATAGGCGGTTGTCCTTTTCGGGCACTGAAACAAGACGAAATTCAATTAGGTATTCGAAATTAGATTAGATATAAACTAAACTTAATTTTGAAAGTACCAAACGATTTTGAATCACAAAAATATACAACGCTACATTAATTTAGCACATCGAAATTATTTGTATTTCATCTAGCGTTTTTCATTTGTATTATTTTCATTCGAAATTTTAAAACTTGCAGTCGAAAAATAAACATTAGGTACTTTAGTCATAATATAGAACATGCAATAACATTCATATCGTCGAATGTGAAAACGAATTCGAAATAGAATTAAAAATCGTTTGAATACGCTAGAGTGTTATATAAACTGGGATACAGATATAATTTGATGCTGGTTCACTGGGGTACGAATAAAATTTAAATTTTAAAATTAATAATATTATCAGAAGCAACGTGGGCAGTGGTTTCGAATTTTTGAAAGGAAAGTAATAAAATATGGGGAATAATTTGTCTCCTATTTAGATTTTACACATACAAACCGATTTAACACATTAATATACTATCTATGGACGCTTCACACCACGTCAATCTGGCCCCGTGCTAAGTATCCGAAGAACTTGTGTTACAGGTACAAGACAACGGGAAGTATATTTAATACTTTTATACTATACATATATTTAAGATTTTTATTATATCATACACATATTTAATACACATCCATGACCCAGGAACGCAAAAAAACTTTTTGTTCCTTCGGCAGGATTTGAACCCGCGACCCTCGGCTTGAGCACCAACGCGCCGAACCACTGAGCCACAGAGGTCGTCAAAATTAATAAAAGTAAAATAGTCGTAAGTATGAAATATAACTTGTATAATACTAGGTAGGCTTAGGTTTATTTTTCAATTTGAAAAATTTTTTGTTTCTGAAAAATTTCATCATCCACACTGACTGTTAAAATAGGAACAAAAACATGAATGCTTATGGCATCGTACAATTATAAAGAGCCTTTTCTAGGAGCGCCGAATACTCGGCTTCTTCTACTAACTTCTAGAAGCTTCTAATCTAGGGGTAAATAAAACCTTACCTTGGTAATACCCATAATACGGCGACCGGTGGAAGTGCGAGTTGTTCTTGGCGTAGAAATCGTATGCGACGTAGAACTGGTAGTCCGCGACCTCCTTGAGGCTGTCGTCGTAGCCCTCCAGAGATCTCATCTCAGCCACGCTGATGGTCTCGTCCTCCTCCTCGCCTTTGTTGAGAGCGTTCAGTTGCTGTAAAAGTTACTTGACTTAAGTTTCTTGTACCATTTATCTAGATCAATTTTTCTCGCCTAGAGCGAAATATCAAATGTCAGGAAAATAAATATGATATATTACATACAAAATATATATGAACAAGATATATATACAAAATTGTTAAAAAACCAATAAGGCTCCTCGGTATTCTTAATATTTAGATTAGAATATATTTGTACATTGACTTGAAAATAATCAATAAACATAATATTATAATATTCGAAAGCACAGAACCTCAATTCGTATTTAAAAAAGACTTTAATTTTACTTTGATTGTATTGTAAGTGAAGTGACATGTTACCATGAACGGATTTTATGACGTTTCAACCAATCAGAGCGCTTTTCACGCTAGTTTAACGTTTATAAAAACACCTTTTGAGAGTTTTGTAGATGTAGGTAACATTTAACTATGTTACCTACATAGATACCTACATAAATTTATCTAGAAAGCTAACTAGCTTTCGATTTGATTGCACTACTACAAGCATACGATGTGTCCTCAGTTGTGTGGAAAAATTGTCGGCCGTTGAATGGGACGTCAACATTTTCAAAGGATCGATTTGTATCGTTCTATGAAAGCTGTTTCTCCGTTAGTCCTACTAATATTATAAATGTGAAAGATTATTATGATGAACGGATGGATGTTTGTTACTCTTTTACGCAAAAACTACTGAACGGATTTTGATGAAATTTGGTATGGTAGTAGTTCAGGCTCTGGATTAGAACATAGCCTACTTTTTATCCCGTAAAACTACTGTATTCCCGCGGGATACTCGATAGTATATTTACGCGGACGGAGTCACGGGCTACAGCTAGTAAGTTTATATATTCTCTACTCTGTGTTCGAAAGTGATATAGTTTTTTGTAAGCGTACCGAGCGATTTTTTTTTTGTCACAATGATTTCATTTCTAGGAATTAAGAGCATTGATCGGCGAGAGACTCAGATTTCACGAAAAACGCTACTTTTCAAATGCGCCTATATCTAACAAAAACTGGTTATTCTGATTTTTACATGTAAAAAAACACTAGAAAATATTGTATTCTGATTTTTCACTTATCATTTATTTTAAAATAATTTCAAACTTTTGAATAAAACTGACAAAACTAACCAGAAGTTTTTACAACTTTAGGTTCAGGGGCAATTTCAAAACATATAATAGCTAAAACCGCTTACATTTTTTAAAAACAAAAAATCTTTACAAACTTGTTGGATCCTCTTCTAGATTATCTCTTTGTCAGATTATTTTTATATACGTTTCTATCTCATAAAAATAAAATTTAAAGAATGCGAAATTATCAGGAATTATAGTTATTTAAAATGATGATATTTATGTATTTTACTCGCTCCTTTTGTTTCTTACTTACATACAACAGTATTTACTTACAACAGTATTTGTAAACGCTCGTGCGCCTCGATTTATTTAGTAGTTTTAAAAATTAATATAAAATTCGTCAAACTAATTTAGTTAAAAATTTAAATAGAATATTAAAGATAAAAGGTTCTTCTCATAGATTATGTAAGTAAGAAACAAAAGGAGCGAGTAAAATACATCCCACCAAAAACATTCTGTAAAAAACTAGCCAAGTCTCGATAGAGCTGCTCGTTTATCTCTAAAAAGTAGTGAAATCTAGACAAAGTCGTTCCAAGTCTAAGGTTCCTTACTGCGATTTCTTTATTATTATAGTTGATGTCGTGTGACTTGGCCGTTGAACATTCTTTATACGTTAGTGGGTACAAGTCAATTTTGTTTACACGTAATGTATATCTGTTGTAACTACCTATGTTTGTTAAGCGAGATAATAGCCCATACTGGTATTGGTAATTGGATGCTAGTGTCTCATTTTAGGCTGTTGTTGATTGTAGAACACATATATTGGAGCAGTGGTGTCATGGAGCCCCTTTTGTACCCTTGTGTACCCTTCAACAGCCAAGTCACACAACATCAACTATAATAATAAAGAAATCGCAGTAAGGAACCTTAGACTTGGAACGACTTTGTCTAGATTTCACTACTTTTTAGAGATAAACGAGCAGCTCTATCGAGACTTGGCTAGTTTTTTACAGAATGTTTTTGGTGGGATTTCACTTCTTTTTGTAGAAACGTTGATATTGATTTATTTTACTAGATTTTAGTGTAATTTGTTTATTTAATTTGTGTAATGTTCGAGTAGAATAAAGTTAATCGTTCGACTATTTCTTCTTGTAAACTTGTAAGTATAAGTATAAAAGCTAGTCTAGTCTTATCCAGAGTTTTCCTTTAATTTTATTTATATGCGTATCAAAAGCAGAAGGGGAGGCATTCGTCCAGCAGTGGGACGCTACGGGCTAGATTTAATTAGAAGATGTGTCCCACTTCGCTAGGTTTTTGCAATAACAGTCGATTTTTTTATGTTTAAATTTCTGCGTTCTGGTCTTATCCAGAGCTCCTCAAATAGGGACCTGAAAATGCGGCGAAATGGTTCCAGTAAAGAATCGTACGGCAGTGTTTGCTTCGCGTTCGACTTGGCGGGGGCACTGCCGTGCCCCCAGATCGACGTTCTGGTCTTATCCATAGGTTTTCAAATAGGGGCCTGAAAATGCGGCGAAATGGTTCCAGTAAAGAATGGCACGGCAGTGTTTGCTTCGCGCTCGACTTGGCGGGGGCATTGCCGTGCCTCCAGATCGACGTTCTGGTCTTATCCAGAGGTTCTCAAATAGGGACCTGAAAATACGGCGAAATGGTTTCACTAAAGAATGGTACGGCAGTGTTTGCTTCGCGCTCGACTTGGCGGGGGCACTGCCGTGCCCCCAGATCGACGTTCTGGTCTTATCCAGAGGTTCTCAAATAGGGGCGTGAAAATGCGGCGAAATGATTCCAGTAAAGAATGGTACGGCAGTGTTTGCTTCGCGCTCGACTTGGCGGGGGCACTGCCGTGCCCCAGATCGACGTTCTGGTCTTATCTAGAGGTTCTCAAATAGGGGCCTGAAAATGCGGCAAAATGGTTCTAGTAAAGAATGGTACGGCAGTGTTTGCTTCGCACTCGACTTGGCGGGGGCACTGCCGTGCCCCCAAATCGACGTTCTGGTCTTATCTAGAGGTTCTCAAATAGGGGCCTGAAAATGCGGCGAAATGGTTCCAGTAAAGAATGGTACGGCAGTGTTTGCTTCGCGCTCGACTTGGCGGGGGCACTGCCGTGCCCCCAGATCGACGTTCTGGTCTTATCTAGAGGTTCTCAAATAGGGGCCTGAAAATGCGGCGAAATGGTTCCAGTAAAGAATGGTACGGCAGTGTTTGCTTCGCGCTCGACTTGGCAGGGGCACTGCCGTGCCCCCAGATCGATTATCCTAGTTTTTATAGTTTTCCCTTTATGTGGCCATTAAACCCCAACTCTGTACCAAATTTCAGCTCTCTAAGTTTATGGGAAGTACTAGTTCTATTTTGATGATCATGAGTGAGTGAGTGAGTGAGTGAGTGAGTGAGTGAGTGAGTGTCGAAAATGCGAAACTTTGCTTTCGCTTAACTTCGGAACTAAATGACCTACAGACTTGAAATTTTGGATTTTAAGTACGTGATTGTAGCTTATTGGATGACGAAAATTTCTGCGTTCTAGTCTTATCCAGAGGTTCTCAAATAGGGGCCTGAAAATGCGGCGAAATGGTTCCAGTAAAGGATGGTACGGCAGTGTTTGCTTCGCGCTCGACTTGGCGGGAGCACTGCCGTGCCCCCAGATAAATCATTTTAAATAACTATAATTTCTGATAATTTCGCATTCTTTAAATTTTATTTTTATGAGATAGAAACGTATATAAAAATAATCTGATAAAGAGATAATCTAGAAAAGGATCCAACAAGTTTGTAAAGATTTTTTTTTTTTTTAAATGTAAGCGGTTTTAGCTATTATATGTTTTGAAATTGCCCCTGAACCTAAAGTTTTAAAAACTTCTGGTTAGTTTTGTCAGTTTTATTCAAAAGTTTGAAATTATTTTAAAATAAATGATAAGTGAAAAATCAGAATACAATATTTTCTAGTGTTTTTTACATGTAAAAATCAGAATAACTAGTTTTTGTTAGATAAAGACGCATTTGAAAAGTAGCGTTTTTCGTGAAATCTGAGTCGCGCGCCGATCAATGCTCTTAAATAGAAAACGTAAAGCCGTAGACCATAGCATATAAAATAACTCACTTTGTAAACAACGCCAGCGCTCATTAAATAGTTTGCTCAGTGTTATTTGCTTACTACTTTAGCGCTACGAGTATATGCCGTATGCGAAATACATAACGCCGTTTAAGTGAGAAATTTTAAGTAAAATAAGGGTCTTGAAAGCTATTCATGGCTACATGCGGGTAACTGGAGTTTCAAGAAACCCAACAATTTCATAAATCGTATAACGTTTAATTTAGAAATATTTATGAAAACATTCTACGTGTAAGGAAATTGAATATTTTCTTTAATCTTTAACAGTGTGATTTTTAGACTTTCAATTTTCTGTTTTTGAATTATGTTTTAGTATTCTTTATGTTGGCTTCTCCTTTATCAAATAAATAAATTTTCGTTAAAGTTGATTTTTAAATAAGGAAAAAGAGAGTACACCTAACTACATTAAATAGATCTGAATCCAGGAACCAACTGATTTTCACAACCTATTCATTAAAGTTTGCGTGGCCTACCATGCCCACTTTTATTATACACAATTCTATATATGTAACAGTAACAACTTGAATTTCCATAAACATAGAATATATTTTTTATTCACAATCCGAAATCTCTCTAACACAGTCGGCAATTATCATTTTAATAGAACGGGCGCTACGCCCGCTCTAGCGCTTGGCGCGCGGCCAGCCATAGTTAGATTTAGAGCAAAAAACTACCCCGCTGTCTAAGCTCGATTATGGAAATATTTTGTGTGGATTCAATTATTTTAATATCGTACAAGTGTTTGTGATGTTTTATTTTGATTTGATATGTACTGGACAAGTACCTTTTTACGTAGGTACTAACAGGGTATATCTAGAAGAGTTTGTTTGTTTGTTTGTTTGAACGCGCTAATCTCAGGAACTACAGGTACGAATTGAAAAATTTTTTCTGTGTTGGATAGTCCATTTATCGAGGAAGGCTTTAGGCTATATAACATCATGCTAAGCTCCATATAAGCCGAGCACCAATCAAGAATGTTTCAAAATCGGGTTTTTTTTTTCTTTTGAGACCTTTCCCTGTGTACGCTGCGGAAACGGTTAAAGTTTCGCTAAAAGTATGTATGACAGAATTGTTTCACTTTAAAAGTTCTAAAAAAAGTCCGCCACTGCATATATCTATCTTTTAGGGTTGGCTCACAATAAACTTTTTTTGCTAAGCAAATATTTTGTACTAAAATTAATCATTATTTGTGAGGGTGTTTTCATAAAGATGATATTAATCCTTATACAAGTAAATACGTTACTCATTACAAGCATTTAATTTAGAAGAAAATTGCCGTTTACATCATTTGATTTCAATGAGTATTTTAGAAGATAGCAGTAATAAAATAATCACGAGCGCAATAATAATGTACGGCGCGCAGCGGGCAGTTGTGAGGTGGAAGCGCTTCTCCTTCTACGTAAATGAAGTCACGGACAAAACCTAGTAATTCATAAGCCGGTAGAGTTTACTCGTAATTTTCTGTACTATAAACATATTATAAACAAATTAGGACAACAGCTAATCTGCTTATGAACCAGATTCCCTACCTAAATGTAAATAAAAATGTAATTTTTTTCAAATTCAAGATTCTATTCGCTTGTAAGTACTACCTAACAAGTTCCCGCTCGACCAGGCATAAGATGAAAATCGCTCAACAGCGCCGTTGAATATTGGGCTCGCAAACATAGATACTCACGTTCAACCTCGTCGTTCAATGTAGTCCTTGCGGTTACTTCCTTTGCGTTTAAATATTTTAAGGCATTCTAGTGCAAAGGTGAATATTTAGAGACTGGTCGAGCGGGAACTTTGTCGGTGGTACATTGTGCATGCTAATCACAGATATGGCTAAACCAATTTTAATGGCATGTTGGTTACAAATAGTATAGCCTGAACACAAATAGTATTTTCGGTTAATACAAACGACCGCTCGTTTGGACCTCATTTTATTTTTTGGATTTTTCAACTACCAGAATCGAGTTACGGGTAACACGTATTAGATAGTGCACTCACCAGGCCTTCATTACGCGACTCCTCCCACGTAAGATCTCCTGCTGGTTCCGTCTCCATAGCACCTTCGTAGTGCAGCACGGCCACTTGTTTCGCCTTTGTGAATCTAAACAAAAAAAGAGAATTATCTATTACAAAACAAAACGCAAGCTAAAAAGAGAAGTTACGTACCTATATCTTATGAGAATATTACTGCTACCGGCAAAACATTGCGGCGGACCAATCAGAGCACAGTCCTCTATATCACGCTATCAAAGTTTTCTAAGATCGGCGATATATCTGAAAACCACTAAAGTGGGCTTCAGCCTGACCGTCCAAAAAAATTAACTTTATAATACCCGTAGGTAGGAAATGTAGCATAAAAACTCCTCGACTCTTTTTGAGTATGTTATTGGTACTCTACAAAAATCTGGAAGCTCAATTCTCGTGATGATGATGATAATGATGATGGATAGGATACGGATATTAGCCTTGTCGTCTTTTACAGATGATTTAAATATTAGTCTGAGTCGTACATTTTTAGGGTGTCTATGTAAGCTGATACGAGATGATAATGATGATGATGATGATGATGATGATGATGATGATGATGATGATGACGACGACGATGATGATGACGATGATGGTAATATGAATATAGAACCTACCTCTCGTCACAGTCCATCAGTCCACGGAACCGTATCCAGTAGTTGTCGATCTCGTTGTTGGCCTCCAGCACGAAGTCGTAGCGCTCGCCCGCGTACGTCACCAGCGAGGTGGCTGTGACAGACAGACACAGTAAGTATATGGGATAATAGATACGAGGAAAATGGTGAACCGTTACTAGGATGCAGAGTTTATTCGAATGGAATAGAAGGCAAACGGTTTTCCAGATAGATACAGAGAACCCATCAAGCGTCAAAGAAATCATAAGTACAATTGCTGGCCTTACAAGTGTATGGGGCTTGATCTCTCGCCAGTCGTATCGGTTAACCGTCCTACTGAGTTACAAGAGAAAAGGTAGACAGAGTGCTCGTGTGTACTGCGCACAAACTTGGACACTATAAAACAACTCCTGCGTAGCCTGTTTTCAACGAAACTAACCACGTCCACCGAAACCAGTAAGGGGGCTACTACTTGTTTGTGAGGATGGATGGATAGATGGAAGGTTGTTACCCTTTCGCGCGAAAACTACTGAACATTTTTAAGAAATTTGGTATGGTAATAATTTAAGCTCTGGATTAACATATAATATGCTACTTTTTATTCCGTCGGATACTATATTTACGCGGATGGAGGCGCGGGCAAAAGTTAGTTACAGTATGCAAAAGGCTGGCTCTTGCTCAGTCAAATCCGGTGGACCGCGAAGACGTCATACAAACACTGCCTAACATCTGTTGCACTACAGTCTCCATAGCAAACACTTTACTGCCCAAGTCCTGACAAATTACAGTGTTTTATTACTGTTGCAACTTGCAATGATAACACCCAGGCTGCAATGACGTTTCAAGATAAATCTACACTAGTATTATTGAGAGGAAATATTTGTTTGTTTGTTTGCATCGAATCTGAAAGTACTGGACCGATTTTGACTAAATTTGGCACAGATAAAAAGTAGACTACGGAGAGGGACATAGGCGACATTTATAGCGGGAAAATGTTCGTTTCCTGCGGGATTTTGGGCTGAACTGATGATAATTTGGTCTAACTTAGCAGTTTGGCGATTAGTCTAATATCCAACCGAGGAGCACCTGTCCGATTTACGTAAGTGTCTACAGTTTCACGAGCTTTCGCGTTCGTAATGATCAATCCATTGATCAGTTGACAAATCAGTCGACTAATTTGTTGGTAAAAGAAGCGACCATCTTACCAGTAACAGGGTCCAGGTCGTAACCATCAGACGCGATCACGGTGATGTTGTGACCGTCCACCGACAGCTCAATCGGACAGTTGAGGAACTCCGCGTTGATGACTCGGAAACGGTATTTGTAGCCCTAAGCATAATAATGTGAGTTAAAAAATAGCCTTATGTATTGAAAGTAAACCAATTGTGACAACATGTTATTATCAAGACCTTAATTTTAAGATGAATAAAAATAGAAGAAATATTATTTTTTATAAAATATAAGTTACAAATTCTGGTAATAACATCGCGTTAATTTATAATCGATATATATTAAAAATATATATCGCATAACATTTTTCTACTATAGGACAAAGAATAGTTTATTTTCAGTACAAGGAAAATAATTATGTAGTTTTGGGCAATGGGATTGGAGAAAACAATTGAAACCTTATTATTTAAATAATATTATTGTTGGTAGATAATCAATATAAAATTAATTGTTTAAAAATCCGGCCAATAGGGAATATGCATAAAATATAAAAATAGCTTAAAATATAATAATATGATACTAGACTGAAAAATAAAGGAAATGGCGAAAAAAATTTCAATATCTGTTGATAAATGAGCAAGATATGAGCGGTCAAAGTTTGTAATCTATCTCTTTCTAGCAAAACGAAATTTTGTATGAACTTTCTATGAAGGTCGTGTTATGTGACGTCACGTTACACGTCCGATCTCTCTGTCTAATAGACTACTTTAAACGTTCATATCTTCGTTATTTTTAATGATATCAAAAAACTGATTTACCATACGATTTACCAAACAAGATAGATCTATATAAAAAAATAAAAAAAATACGTGCATATTCCCTATTGTGAGTCGGACCACAAAAGATTCCGTACCTAAAAAAGGGCAAAAAAAACATATTTATTGTTTGGAAGCCCTTTAATTCTATTTTTTAGTATATGTAACATAGTATTAGTGTGTGAAAATCCAACTGTCAAACTATAACGGCTCATGTGTACCCGGTGACAGACGGACGGACAGCAGAATCTTAGTAAAAGGGTCGCGTCTTTTACCCTTTGGTACGGAACCTTAAAAATATAGGCGTGACGAGTACGGTTCAAAAGCTTACCTGTTCCACATTGAACCTAGCAGCAGTCATGTACATCGGCTTGGAGCTATTGCTCGTCGTGTTGTTGAACACCCTAAACCGTCCGATGCCGTTGATGAGCAGCGTCGGCGGCTTGTTGTCCCCCCGGGAGTGGTGGTGGTCCGTGAACATGCCGACGGACAGCTCGTGGATCCAGTCCGTTACGATCATCACGTGGTCTGATCTGCACATGATAATTACAAGTGTATTATTAGTTTTACGTAACTCAGTTTGGGGAGTCTTGTAAAACGTTACGATGCGTTACAAGGGGAGAGGGGGTGTCTGAACAATGTGTTACGTAACATTAAAAGTCATTAGTAATTATAATTTGAATTATGTTTGTGACTTTCCGATACTTTTTGCAACATAATTACTAAGAATTTTGTCACTTGGGTGTTACGTAACGTTTCGGGGGGGGGGGGGTAAAACTGATTGGCTGGCCGCACACGTGCAATATTATTGTCAATAAAGCTCATATTGACAATAACCCTGTGTGCGGGCCATATTGCCGTTTTTTTTATATGTGTTGACTAGTATTGACAATTTTATTCTGTGTTTATAATTATATACTCAATAAATGAGCCACTTTTCAGCGAAATCATAATTACGATATTTATAAAAATCGACGAAACCCATTTAGAATTCAAAAGAAGACGTCTGTTCTTCAATACTCATAGCCTCAGACGGCAAACTTAAGTTGTGATGAATATATTTTAGTCATCAATTAGTGGTAATTTCCATCCTACTTACGGCCTGTTCCACGATCTTTCAATAAGTGTCGGATAGCTTATTCCGAAGTTTTGTCGCTGCTTACTTTATATCGGGCGACAAAAACAAAAAATGCAAATAAGCTATCCAACAATTATCGGTTGATTGTGAAACAGCCAACCGGCCTTTACTAACAGGGCCGGATATAGCTTTTTGGACATCAGCTCAGGGCCCCGTGGATTCAAGAGGCTCCCAACTAAGTGAAAGTCAAAAATAGACGATAATGCGAAAAAAGTTAATTTTTATATTTAATTAAACGAATCTTAAATATTTTACTGTCCTTTTTTTTTTCATATACTTTGAGTAATTAGGTGGGCTTCTAAGTATTAGCCCGGGGCTCCCTAAACCTACGGTCCGGCCCTGCTTAGAAACTAAAATAGGTAATTTAATCATCAAATTACCTGTCATAGTCATACATATCTCCATGCGGGTCCTGCGACTTGGGTTTCCGTATGATGAGCGCGCCGGCCGCGCCGTCCGCGCGCTGCATGCCCGAGTGGGAGTGCCAGAAGTGAGTGCCGGAGTGCGTCGCGTTGAATTGGTACCTGGGGGGAAAGTAAAAATTAGTCCTATAATAATAACTCCCCACACCGATTTCGGTGACAGTGGTCGGTTTCATTTTTTTTTTTTTTTTTTTTTTTTTTTAATATCTATGGACGCTTCACACCACGTCAGTCTGGCCCCGTGGTAAGTATCCGAAGAACTTGTGTTACGGGTACCAGACAACGGAAATATATTTAATACTTTTTATACTATACTTATATATAAGATTTTTATTATATTATACACATATTTAATACACATCCATGACACAGGAACACAGAAAACTTTTTTGTTCCCTGGCGGGATTCGAACCCGCGACCTCCGGCTATAGCGCCACTGCGCTCACCACTGAGCCACGGAGGTCGTCAGAGTTCATTGAAACCAGGCCAGTTACGCTGGAGTAATTGTATAGTGCCCAAGTGTGTACGCAGTACACAAGAGCACTCTCTCTTCCTTTACTCTCATAATCCAGTGGGACGAATAACCGACACGACTGGCGAGAGATCAGGCGCAGGTCCGACTTTTTACATGCCCATCCCACGCATGGATCATCTTTCTTGTCAGTCAATCAGGTGATCAGCCTGCATTGTCCTAACCAAACTTGGATAGAATATTTTTTTGTTGTTCCAATGCGGGAGTCGAGAGCCAATGCTCTAACCACTAGACCACGGAGGCTGTTATTACTCCTACACTTATATGTATTATAAAGAGGAAAAGTTTGTTTGTATGTTTGTTGGCATTGAATAGACTCCGAAACTACTGGACGACTTTTGATGTTATTTGGCACAGATATAGATAAGACCACGGGGAAGGACAAGGAAGGTTATGCTACTTTATATCTTGGCAAAATATACGGTTCCCGCGAGATTTACTTTAACACACACACAAAGTCGCGCCGCGGGCAACAGTAACTAGTATATAAAATAATAGTAATTTTTTTTTTTATTCCATGTATTTCAATTACAAAAAATTAAGAAATTATATGTAGGTATCGTTAAGACACCGGCCAAGTGCGAGTCAGACTCGCGCACGTATCTATACAACCAATGAATTTTATTGTAACAGAGTACAAAATCTGATAGGTCTATAAACTGCACTATATAATACACAACAATACCCGTTTTCCATCAAAGGTATTGGCTTTCTTCAATCAATTAAAAATTCTCATACATGCGCCGCAAAAGAGAAAAGAAACACGACCCATGTGGTTAGAATTTTTAAGCTTGGCTGTACAATTTTTTTTTTGTCTTTTTGCTATGTGAACTTCTATTTTCTATCTGGTGATTACGCGAATAGCATTTTATTGTATTTTCCGTTCGATGCTCTTTTAAAATTTGTTTGGACGTTGGCATCTATAATATATATCAGTATCTTGAATATCTAGTTAATAAAGAGTTCAAAGTACCCACTATCTTATATTCGTTACATAATGTACATACGCAATTACAATAAAATACTAAAAGATGACGTCATCATTTAAAAAATCAGAAATTTCATAACTCATTTAGAATTCAAATTACCTGGATGTAGACTCAGGCAGTATCGGATAGGTACTGTGCGACGTACGGCAAACGCGTGACGTCGATGTATGGGGTCCCCCGCTGATGTCTCTCGTGGCCGTGGGCAACAGTGACGTCATCATTCAAAACATTTCATTCCGATTACCTAACGATATAATGAACACAATGACAATACCTGAACGTAGACTCCGGCAGTACAGGGCAATGCCTGACGTACGGCATACCATGTACGTATGGCATCTGTCGCTGATGGTGGCCGTTCAAGCGGACAGTGGTGGCGTCATTATTCAAAGTATTCCATTCAAATTACCTGAACGTGGACTCTGGCAGTATAGGGCATTGCGTGACGTACGGTGTGCCGTCCATGTACGGCGTCCCTCGCTGGTGCTGCCCGTGCCAGTGGACGGTGGTGGCTTCTGTCATCAGATCGTTTTCTACGTCCACTATAATTCGGTCGTGTTGGCACACCTGGAATTTGCATAGATTATGTGACGCTTTTCTATAACATGCTACCCCCCCTACGCTACCCCATGACAGACCGTACAGAGTGCACGGATTAGATTTGAGTTATTAGGAAGATTTATTAGGAAGAAATAATAGAGATTATGCTAATAGAATTAGGATTTATTATTTAAATGGATTGTATTTGACATTTCAGACCATAATTTCAAAGTTTAAATTAAAATGAACCTAGTATTAATTTATTTCTGTAACTGGAGGTCACTATATCAAAAGTGAATAAAACTTGTATAAATAGTTTTAATGGATTAAAACTATTTATACAAATCTACCTTTTTAAAATTTAAACTTTTCAAACACATACAATTATCCTCATGATAGAATTTAAATTGTAAAACATTTTAGCACTCGAATGTGAATAAACGTTAAGACTATAAGGTTAAGCCTTCACGCGTTTTGTGTTCGTTCAATTCCATTCGAAGTACAAACAAAATCCTTCCCAATTAAAAGAACACTTAAGTTCTTGTTGTGAGAAATAACAATTTATAAAATATATTTATCTTTATTTCATCGCGTTTTTCTTTTTCACTCACGCTCTTTTCAACGCTAATGAAAACAAAAACTAACTCTTTAAGTCCATTAATGTTTTTGAACAACAAGTGCTGCAAATTATCCTTGTTGTATAAAATACAACATATCCGGGAGCTTCATCATTTTCGTTGCAATTAATTTGTTATTACAGAGAATTTCTCTGTAGCGATATTATTTTAATTTCAAAAGCACTCGAATGTTTGAAAGCTTCTCAATTGAGTTTTTCAGATTTTAATTGGAGAACTGAGCGTTCGATCCGATTGTGAGATGATCTTAGAGTCGCCTTTATTGATACGAGGGAGTCGCGTCGCGTTGATTGTGCAAGCAGATTAAAGAGCAGAGATTAATTAACAGTTAGTAAGTCCCTGAAATAATTTTTTTACGGATGCTGAAGTGTGTTAGTTATAGATAATATGATATTTAATATTTTTTGAGTCATAGTGAACATAAGTAGAGTAAATATATAATATAATATTGTTCCTTTAACACTTACCTCTATTGCTGGACCAGGCATTTTTCTGTTTATAACATTAAGAGATCTGCTAATTCCATCAGCTGGGATACAATCGATTCTCTTGCAGTCTTCAGGGTTGTAGGGGCAGTCGTAACACGCTTTGCTCATCGTGTGGTACCATTCTAAATTGAAATGGTAGAAACATATCATTGGCTCTTCCCCTTCTCTACATTCTCTTTGACACGGGTGGTTTCCATCTACTAATTCTCCTGTCACTTCGTCGTATCTCACATGAGCTCTCAAGTCATTCTTCTTTTCTATTCTTCTATCTCTTATTCTCCCGATAACACTCTCTTGAGTTTCAAGATTCTCAGTTACGTTCTTCTTCTTCGTTAGATACGTTATAATATTTTGTGAATTATTTAACACCGGTGGTACGAGTATGCTTGAAGCACTCTCTGGTAGCACCTCTTTGTTTTCATCCACGACTTTAACTTCGGATTCATTTTGATTATTTTCTTCTGCATCAAGGGAAATGTCATCAATAGGACTGTTAACATTGTTAGTTTTAATATTTCCTCTTGCTATTGACGGTTGGGATTCCCGCTCTGCAGTTTGTTTATCTAAAGCTACACCTTTTGTATCTGTAAAGAAATAATTGAAATAAGCCACACATTTTTGTTATTCCTTACAATAAAAATGACGAATTATGTATTTAATAGATCTGTAACTTTATTTTATGTATGTATGTAGGAATAATAATTAATAGGTAATAGAATTTTAACTCAAATTAACTGGTTGCTATTAGTTTACTCTAGGCAGTTCTGGGAGTGAGTATGCAAATTAAATCTAATCCTAATTAAACACCTAACCACTAATCCTTTCTAAATTGTTATGAAAATAAATTTTACTCAAGTATAATCGTTATATTATCACCTACGTTATTTTGAATTTCAACGTATTAAAACTAAGTTTGTTAAAAAAATATGACCATTTTCACGTTGTCAAAATAAACGCTTTTATTACTACTAGCGAACAATTTCCACAGCAAATAATATTCTAACCAAGTATTAAAAAAATGTACATCATAAATATTGAATTGCAAAAACAGGTCGATTGTTCATTATTGTGTTACACGATGGAACATTGTCAAAATTGTCATCAACAGTTTCACAGGACTTAAAGCGGATTCAATCAAAGCCATGGCAAACATAAATTGAATCCAATTATTACCCTCATGTCCATATTAATTGCGCCATGATGTTTGCAGATGACAAATATAGTCATGATGGGAAGCCAATAAACTAATGAGTTAACACTCCACCATCATCTGATTATTCCTAATGAATACCAATAAATAAAGAATCGAAACCAGCTGACAAAACAAAATCAGTCAACCATATACCAATCATACAATTTACGAGCTAAAAAAATATTGTTTGCTTATAAAGCAATTCATACTTTATCATTAGAAGGACAAAATTGATAACGAAAAAATCAAAGCTTCGAAAAATCTATTAGAAGTAACAATTGGATTTGTGAAAGTAATGAGATTGAATCTCGTTTTAAAAGAAGTCAGACCGCGTAAAGAGTTTACGGAAAGGCAATATGGAGTTTATAATTTAATTCCAGTGGTAACCCCGGCGAAGTTTGAACATCGCGAAGTAATATTGTTTCTTGTAAAAACTTTCCCGCTAGAACGCTTGAGAAAACGCGATGCCACTATGCGATCATGTTCTGTTAAGTTTTTGCCATATTTCGTTTCAGTTTAACTTTTCCATTACAAACTCTTTTTTTACTAGTTCGTGTGCAAAATTGCCCTTTAATTCTATTTGCATATGAGATAGCTGTACCAGCCAACTTCTGAATTATAGGCCCTTTTAAAAATTAGTCAACATTTTGTTTATTTCTTTGTTGTCAACAAAATAAAATATTATATTCCATAGAGGTAGTATTTATACTTTTAGGTCATAAGGATAACACGTTACTATTTTTTTAAACATTTAAAAGAGATGTTCAAGAAATGTATGAGGCCTGGGCCAGCCCTACGTACAGTATATGTAAATATAGCTACATAATATAGTAACCGTTTCCTATTCTTTATTTTGTTTAATTTCACTTCGTTTCCACGTACATTTAAATTAACTTCGTCAAGGAGAGCAACACAAAGTAAAATAAAACATGGCGGATCAGATCAGAAATAACTAAAGAATGTCATTTTGTCAATGACATGACTTTTGACAAAGAAAGACGTATGACATTCAAGACGACGTCTCTTCGTAAAACTGTCTACTACGTCAAAAGTCAAGTCAAAACAACTGTCATGGCCGCCCTAAAAATAGTGTTCTCGCAATAAAAAACTCTTCAAATAATCATTTTTATACGCATGTACCCTCCTTTAAATTATTTTTTTTCGTATTTTTATGATATTACCATATTTTTTCCTATTTACTTAAGTAGTGTACATAGAACTGGCCCAAAATCAAACATCTCTTTTAATATTGTAAAATTGATGTCTTGAGGTTGAGATATTTGAACAGCTACAGCTATAACAGGCTTAATTTTATCGAAAAACATTTTTTCATTTTTTGTGTTTTTTTTTAGAGTATAAACAATAAATTTATAAACAATTAGTTAAATGACGTAAAAAATATTGTTAGATTAAATAAGACTATTTTGATGTACATGTAAGTTAGCAACATTCAATTGCTTGTAGCTCGGGGGAGTGAGAGCGCGAAGCCCAAAAAGGGGGTGTTTTGTCAATTCAATTACACTTATTATTTGATTAAATTACACTTATTATTTGCTGTTAAAATCTCTTAACCTCAAGACGATACACACTGTACTCATATATTCATTCATTCATTCATTCACTGTACCTATGTCTATTTCTATTTTAATAACGGATAAAAAAATTTGAAGAGTCATCAGGAGTTTCCGGCTTTTAATGATCAAGGCTGTTTTTCGAAGATTGACCTTGATTATCTTTGGTAAGTTTCCTGCACATGGGTTTTAATAGACCTCTAGAATAAAGAAGTAATTACTTAAATTTTACAGTAACCTAGTTTTATTGAATTTTACTATCGTAGCCTCAGATCAAATAAAAACCAAGATAGCGCGTGGCGTTTGTTTGAAGTGAAGCCTAAAAAACTACGCTACTTCAAATTTACACACGCGCTCACGCACACACAAGCAAAAAAGTACGCTACTTTTCGACAGTATCGAATGAGTCATCGCGACGACTAATCTATACTGACAAAAAGTAAAGTACTTTTTTGCTTGTGTGTGCGTGAGCGCGTGTGAAAAATTTAAGTAGCGTAGTTTTTTAGGCTTCACTTCAAACAAACGCCATGCGCTATCTTGGTTTTTTATTTGATCTGAGATCGTAGCGTATTCGTTTCTCCGAAAAATGATTAAACTATGGGTCACACGGGCCTACTATATGTTACATTAACTTAGTATGCAAGTATATTATATTTAAATTTCGCATATTTTTAAGTCTTTTTTATAGCGGTAATCTTTGTTTGCACCTATATTCATATCCTGACAGACTCCGTGGTCTAGTGGTTAGGGCTTGGCTCTCGACTCAGAGGTTGTGGGTTTCGATTCCCGGATTGGAACAACAAAAAAATGTTGTTTCCAAGTTTAGTTACGACAATGCAAGCTGATCACCTGATTGTCTGACAAGAAAGTCGGATCTGCACCTAATCTCTCGCCAGTCGTGTCGTCCAACTGGGTTATGAGAGTAAAGGAATAGAGAGTGCTTGTGTGTACTGCTCACACACTTGTGCACTATAAAATTACTCCTTCGTAACTGGCCTAGTTTCAATGAAATCGGTCACCATCACTGAAACCGATGTTATATATATGTCACCGTTAAATTGTAAAAACTGTTAGATTGTAATATTACTAGAGATATTGTAATATGTCGACAGATTGTCAAATAAAAACTTCTCCTTACTAACTCCTTATAACTACATACTTATAATCTAACGAAAAATAATGTGCAGCAATTATAGGCAGCATATTCGCATCCAAAGTCTATCAACATTTTACAATTTCATTAGTTATATTACAATCTAACGGTTTTTACAATTTTACGGTGACATATATATTACACCAAGTTCCCTTAACAATAAAAGTACTTGGAAGAGCGTAGTTATCTATACTAATATAATAAAGAGGAAAAGTTTGTTTGTTTGTTTGCATTGAACAGGCTCCGAAACTACTGGACCGATTTTGATAAAATTTGGTATAGATGTAGATTCGACTACGGGGAAAGACATAGGCTACGTTTTATGGCGGAAAAATTTACGGTTACCTTTTGCGCGCACAAAGTCGTGTGCAACATCTAGTTGGCTATAAGTTTGATCGTTGCTTTAAAGTTGCGGACTCAAAATGCTCGTTTTCTTGCAAATGATAAACAGTTAGATTGGATTAGATATATAAACAGCTTGATTGTGTTAAACGACCGTCACGTACCTACTCAATAACGGTTCGATCCAACTCCAAAACAACGCGTAACTTAGCGTTAGTCTCTGACCAAACTTTGATTTACACAGATAAATAATGTTCATTACATTTCCGCCTACTCTATTGTATTAATGCTTGTACCACACTGACGTGAAAAATACTCTTTTATGAGTAGTAAAATGGTAAATTTCACATGTTAAAAAAAGTTGCGAAAACTATTGAGCCTTGATTTTTTTAGGTAAGTACATAACATTCTCATTCAACAGATTTTTTTTATTATTCATTATATTATATATTTTCATACACATAATAATTATCACGCTAAATATACCTACATAATACTATAGATGTCCTAGGTCGCGACCCTTTGGGGCGAGTTTGTTTTTAAAGGGGGTCGCAGCCTGTACGAATTCGAACTACATGATACATATTATTATAATTTTATAGTGATGGGACCGCAAGACTTTTTACTTAACTTTTCGGCCTTTTTCGTGGGTCGCGACATAAAAATGGTTGAGAAACGATGCTATAGACGTGGCTATAGGTGGCAAATTTAAAAAAATCTAAAATCACATTGATTATACACCGAATTAATAGAGTTGAACAGTCCTGTGGCTAGCGAAAGCTGTCTATAAACTCAAACTCAAAATGTTTTATTTCCATATAGGTTATAAATAACACTTATAGAATTGTCCTACATGATGCCTACCACCATAGCAATAAAGTATCAACTACGTTAATTCGGTGTATAATCTATGTGGTAACAAGAAGATTTTTTAAATTTGCAGCCGTTTTCTTGGGACAGCTTTCGCTAGCCACACTCTATTCTTGGTCGGCTCTTATTAGTGTTAAATTAGTGTTAAGAGGGACAGCATAATAGGTATTTTATGCTACTAGTAGTACTAGTCTAGTACCCCAAATTTTAATATTGCAGTGTGGTGCAAGTATTATCCTAATAAATTCTGTCCAGAAACGTTCCATAGAATCTGTGTTCCAAACATTAAGCACTGGCCAGGATTCTGAAGTCTTTCATATTTATGACTTGATATAGAGCTTCTGGCTTCATGCTTCGCGGTCGGGGGAGTTATTTTAGTACAAGTGCATTTCTCCCTTATTTAACTGATCTTAAAATGATATATGAATGTATATTTAGATGTACTGTAGTAATATTGGCCTTTTCATCCGTTAATGGATGACTTATATACAGTATTCTCCGAGCGAAGTAACCACTCTGGAAATACAGTAGTGCCTGCGACAGTCGGTTTTTAAATGTCGTATGGTTGCCCAAGCACATACGGCATTCTCACAACATAGCCTAGTCCAGAGGCATTCCTTCTAGTCAGACAGTCAACATAGTCAGCCTAGTCCAGAGTCATTCATCCCAGACGTATTGACCAGTCATTACTGGTCAAAACGTCTGGGGTCAACCATTTGCGGGTTTCCTCACGATGTTTTCCTTCACCGTTAGAGCGTCCGTATAATGTACTTCAGATCTGAAAAAGTCTTATTGGTACACGCCACAACCTGGATTCGAACCTGCACTCTCTCGAGTGCAAACCAAACGGTCTACCCACTAAGCCACAGAACTCTCCTAGTACTGTAGTTAGTATATAGGGTGTATTTTTATCCGAATGAGATAAATAACCCAACATTAGGCAACAATATTAAGTAAGTAATGACAGTGCGCATAACTATTAACATAAATTTTCGTAATTTACAGAAAAATAACATTGTGGGAATGTGGTGGCAAGCCCCAAAGGGAGATCTCCGACCGAGCGAGGTGTTATGCCCGGTCAGGCCGAAGCCCACTGTAGTGGCTTTCAGATGTTCTATATATATCGCCGATCTTAGAAAACTTCGATAGCGCGATTCAGGACTGTGCGCTGATTGGTCCGCCACAACATGATTAAGCTTATCTAAACGTTTCCAGACAACTCTCACTTATGCATTTAAACGTATGGACTTTGAAGCTCACGCGACCGCCGCACTGCTCAGTTCAGCCGCACGGTTATGTATCGATGTAAATATTTTTTAGGATAATCTGGTCAAAATTTAAGGTCACGTTTTATTTTATAATAATATTTTAGGACAAGAATCATTCTTCACGCTCCTTGAATAACTATTTTTGTTTTTATTACACCCTGTCGAAAGTCGAAATGTTGAAAGTCGCGTTAGTTACACTATTTATAACTCAAGAACGGCTGAACCAATTTGGCTGAAAATCACAGAGCAACAAAAATTGAACTTTGTAGCGCCACACGGGCTTCACTTGCATTTTTGACTATGATGGGTGACTATTAGCATCTATTAGTGAAAATATTTAATTTAAAAAATCTATTGGCCAAGAATTTTATTTCTTGATGTAATTAAAATGTTTTAATAACCTAACCTAACCAAGAGCATGTCAGGACATGTCTAAGGAGGGTTCCGTAACTATAAACGCGTAATATGCTTTTTTTTTGATTACTCAAAAAGTAATTGTCCGATTTGGTTCACTATAGTTTTCCTAAAGAGTTTTTAGCATGATCTATCAGCATGGAAATTTGCAAGTTTCTATCTCCTATAGTTTAAAAATGCTAGGCGGGGACCAACTTACAAACTACTTTGGAGGCCGATTACTCGAAAATGGTCAACTTTATAAAAAAGTAACGTATCAAACCTTGCCTTTATTTTAAAAGACCTATTCTACGATATCCCACACGATGGGGTAGAGTGAAAAAATATTTTTCATCCCCACTTTACATGTATGGAGAGCCACCCCTAAAATATAAAATTATTACTTTTTTATGATCCCGAAACCGTGATCTACACACACTCTATAACTGCACCAAATTTCATCAATTTATATTCATAATTACAGGAGCTAGAGGCGCGGACAGACAGACAGACAGACGGACAGAACGAAACTATAAGGGTTCCTTAAGTATTACGGAACCCTAAAAATAGTTAATTTCTGATACAAAAAAAATGTTTTATAATGAATTTTCAATTTAAGATTTTCTGGATTATTTAGCTTGTAGTTAGTCACTTTTAATTGTCCAGTAATCGGGCAACATCCTTGGGTTCCATTTGCCCTTAGAGCGTTTTCCATCTGTGAAATGTCAGGACAGTGACGAGCACAGAAAAAGGTTCCATCAGGACCTTTCTCTGTGCTCATTGCTCACAAACCTAAATTCACATGAAACAAGCTAGGTGTGAGTCTAAAAAATTAATCTTAAGTGACACATTGGCACCCTAATGCTTGATAAGCCAATTACAGCTCGCTAACAAACTCTCTGTTTTTCCAGATCATTCATTTTTTTTTCTTTAAACACTGTATCTTTTATTACTTCTCCCTAATTTGAGGTCCAATGAAAATACACTCTTTTATCTTCGCATCCCTTATTCGAAGGAATTTTTCTTTAAAATACGAAAATCCGTTTCAATTTCAAGTTTTATTCTTTTTATTTTTATGAAGGCCTAATTTAGTAAGTAATTGTGGAAGAAGTATTTTGAGACGGCTCTGCAAGAGGTTAATATTTCAATTTATTTTATCCAGAAGTTGAAGAGGCTCGCTTAGGCCATACTTTTTTATGTTTTTTTTTGTCTCCGACTGTCCCCTTCACAGAGAAAGCAGTAAAATTTGTTATAGCCCAGCTAAAGTCCAAGTAAATAGGGCAACAAATTTCAAATCCCCACAAATTTAGAAAGAATAATATACTCTATTTGATTTTTTCAAGTAACTGCCTCATGTTTTCATAAGTTTATTTGAAATCAGCAGCATGGGCCAGAGGTACAGAAAGGAAGTATTATCAACACATCACACAAAATCTGAGGCCAATCGAAACAAAACTACCGCAATTTATTAATAGACAACAATATTAGCTATCAGAGTTCGTGTGGAATGACTAGTGTTGACCAATGAAATTGGTGGGGAGCTATCTTAAAATCCGGAGAAAGACATAGGATACTTTTAAGCGCGTTCCCGAGGGACTCAAAACTCGAGAACGGCTGGACTGATTTGGCTAATTTTGGTCTTGAAATAATTATTGAAGTTCAGGGAAGGTTTTTAAACAGTGTGAAATATTGAAAAAAGGTGTAGGTTGTAGGAGTAGGTGTAGGTGTGGGACTTGGCCGTAGGTTGCATTGTAGGTGTAATTATTAATTCATTCCAGTTCATATTTAGGACAGAACAACGTGTGTCGGGACAGCTAGTGTTATAGCTAGCTAGCTATCCAAGACCCAGGAACACAGAAAAACTTTTTGTCTCTTCGGCGGGACTCGAACCCGCGATCTCCGGCTATTGCGCTGATGCGCTAACCACTGAGCAACCGAGGTCGTTAAATTATTAAATAACTATGAATTCATATAAGCCTACTTCAAGTTACGTAAGTGTAAAAAATAAAGGTTAATTCAAATTCGTATTTCATTGTCTTTTTTAAGCTGAAAAGAGCTAAAATAAAATATGTCAAGCTGATGATGATCAGAATAGGAGTTAAACAATTATTGAATAACAATGAAGTACCGTCTGTATTGGGATTTCTCGAAATTACTAACTATTCATAACCGCCTCAAGCCATCGAATTTGTGAAAGGCAGCTCTGTAAACTCTGTATTTGTAACTAATTCTTTCTCGGAACAGAACCGTAATTCTCGTTTTTAAGGTAGACTTCCATTGTACTTTGATTTTATTAAAAGTGAAGCGACACGAGCTCCGTAGCCTAGTGGGTAGACCGTTTGGTTCGCACTCGAGAGAGTGCAGGTTCGAATCCCAGGTTGTGGCGTGTACCAATGAGACTTTTTCAGATCTCAAGTACATTATACGGACGCTCTAACGGTGAAGGAAAACATCGTGAGGAAACCCGCATATAGTTGGCCCCAGACGTATTGACTAGTTCATTCCTCTGGACTAGGCTGACTATGTTGTGAGAATGCCGTATGTGCTTGGGCAACCATACGACATTTAAAAACCAACTGTCCCAGGCACTACAGTATTTCAAGAGTGGTTACTTCGCTCGGAAAATACTGTATAAATCATCCATTAACGGATGCAAAGGCCTAAGAAGCGACACGTTATCATAAACTGATTTTAATAAGTTACGACCAATCAGAGCGCGTTTCACGCTGGTTTGATGTTTACGAGAATACCGTTCGGCAGTTTTAAAGTATCGGGACTTGATTGTTATTATTGTATTAATACAGGTTTTATTTAACAGAATTGACCTTCTAGTCAAACACTATGTCTAATCGCGTTAAGAAGTTAGTGAAATACCAAAAAAAATAATTACCAATGCCACCGTGTCACATTAACCAATCCTATTAAGCCATTTTGACATTATGTACGCGTGATTAATTGACGTTAACTAACTTCTTATCGCGAATAGACTATAGTACCAGTGAATAAACCTAGTAACCTTCAAGGTTTAAGCCTAGAGTTATAATTTAACAGCTTTCAGATCAATTGTAAGGCCGACTTGCGCAGATGTGGGTTAAAGTTAGCCCTGGGTTAAATATCATTACAGATTAACCTGGATTAGGACACAAACTACTTTTTACCCCAGCAATCTTAGATACGATTCCCGCGCGTAAGATTTTGATCAGCAACCGTAGTCGCGAGCTACAGCTAAAAAGATTTAACGGTATCAGATATAATGAAGGACATCACTAAAAGCGCTTAGAATTTTATTCCATACTTGCTATGTAGATTATGTTCTAGGCAACCATAGTCGCGAGCTACAGCTAAAAAATTTAACGTTATCAGATATAATGAAGGACAACACTAAAAGCGCTTAGAATTTTATTCCATACTTGCTACACGAAAAATAAAGCGACACGCGACTCCCAGCGCCGTGATTTACAATCCTTGTAGATGGTGGCGCGTCTGTAGTCGTTTGTACATCGCAGTCCCGGCACAACCAATCAAGTACCGAGTCCGCTTAATCGCACTATTCGTCTTTCTTTATAGCTCAACCGAACACTTTTGATACTCAGTATCAACAGGATATTCAATTGTCCTTTTGCTTACATTTTATTTCGGGTAACACTCTTTATCTAAGAGGTTCGATTTGTTTTTCCTTTATTTTTTTTATGTTTGTCTATTTAATAATTATTATTTTTAAACAAAAAAATTAAACCGACTTCCAAAGTAAAAATACACAAAAAAAGTATGAAATAAAACTTAATCTCTAAATAATTCCCCTTTCAAATTCGGCTAAAATTTTTACTATTTCTCTACTCAATCTTCTTAATTTTGAAATCGGCACCAGCCCAAACAATATTCTACAATATTTTATACAACTTACGTTCATATTTGCTGGTACCGACTTCAAAATTAATAAGATTCAGTAGAGACATAGTAAAAATTTTAGCCGAATTTGAAAGGGGAATTATTTAGAGATTAAGTTTTATTTCATACTTTTTTGTGTATTTTTACTTTGGAAGTCGGTTTAATTTTTTTGTTTAAAAATAATAATTTCACCCTTTTTAGTGATATATTTTGTTAAGTTATTATGAATACGTCTTAAGAACGTCTAAACTAAACGATCGAATGTATAATTAAATACTCGCCAAGCTTCCATTAGGTATTGCTATTAAGATGATGATGATGATTACTGTAAGTTATAAAGTGGCATATGCTTGCAGTTCTTTAAACAATTCCGAAATTTCCAAACGCATATCTTTAAAGACTGAGGAGTTCTGTACAGTGCTTTTGGATCCAGGGTATACCTTGGTACAATATCTTATTTTTTTGGTAGTATATGCTTGTGTTACTTCAGTAAAAGTCAAAATCACTATATGTGTGGATATAAATTTTGAGGAGTTCCCTCGATTCCTCATGGCTCGCATCATCAGGTTTCCACTTTAGTGACTAAAGGTCTAATTTCGAATTAAACCCTTTACAACAACAAAAGAATTTTGCAAATAGGTCCATAAACGGCAGAGTAATGTTCAATGATCTCCGTGTTAGTGTAAAATACTATGAGAAATACCTTTTATATCATCATAATCTGATGATGTATGGTGTGATAGTGGTGATGATGATGATGATTACTCTAACTGACAAGGTGGCATATGCTTGCAGTTCTTTAAACAACGCCGAAATCCCCAAATATGTATATATAAGGAGTCAGGAGTTCTATTCTGTACTTTTGGATCCAGGGTATACCTTGGAGCAAAATCTTACTTTTTGGTAGCATATGCTTGAACTACTTCAGAAAAAGTCAAAATCACCATATGTGTCCATATAAATTTCGAGGAGTTCCCTCGATTCCTCATGGATCCCATCATCAGGTCACCACTTTGATATCAAAAGGACCAATTTGGGATTACACCCTATACATCACAGAAAAAAATTTGAAAATCGGTCCACAGGCGGCGGAGTAATCGTTGAACATACAAAAAAAATAAAAAATAAAAATATATAATATATATTTTTATTTTTTATCATTTTTTAACCGACTTCCCAAAAAAGGAGGCGGTTATACTTTTTTATATAATATATAAAAAAGTATAACCGCCTCCTTTTTTGGGAAGTCGGTTAAAAAATGATTTTTGTCGGGAGTTTTGCCGGGAATGTCAATCAGCAATGTTGTGTTAATGTATTATTTTTCTAAATTCGTGTTGTTTCGGTTTTTAATGTTGTAATTGGTGGAATATTAACCATTAATTATTATCCGTTGAGGTGCACTAGTGTGGAAGAGTGATGCATTCTACAAAATGCGTGCTAAATTGGGTTTCCCGCCAAAACTCCCTAGGAAGTTTCAGTAAAGCGTCTACCACTTTACTGAATCGACTGACTTGACTGATTGACTACCGTGACTATTTATCAGGACTTTGACTAGACTTTGGACTTGACTATTTAGAAATAAGACAAATAAGAGATACCTCAAAAATATAAGACTTGGCTTAAAGGTCTTGTTGCCAGGCCATTAAATCTTATTTAAAAAAAAATTGTCACGAAATCTGATAGCTGATACCTACTATCGTAAGAAATCTAAAAGTTTTACGACACAATGTCTTTTGTTTCTTGAACCAGCTATTGATATGTCCATTTTCATTTCAAGAAATGTCTTCGTCTTCTTAGAAAATTGCCATTTTATCTCGCCGTTTTCACTAGTGCAAGTTAAATTGTATTAATAAATTAGCGAGGGCGCACGCCGCGGTATTTACTTGAGATCGGTCCAAGAAACTTCATCGCGCCGTAACTTACGAACTTAAATAAATTTCCAGCCCTCCCGTGACGTGGCGGTCTTCAAAGTATTTGAAATTAGAAAGCAAGTATTTCGGTGTAATAACTTTTTTTACTATAGTTTTTCCAGCAAGGGCAGACAGTCAAATCAAACTCGAACTCAAATGCATGTATTTTAGTGTATTGGTTTTTTTTCTGTCAGGTCAAAAAAATGCACAATTTTTCTTGTAACACTGAGAATAAAATACTACTTTGTAAAACCTAGGTACAAACGCTTAATTTTAAATGTCAATAATATGACGAAGCATTAAATTTAGCTTACAAAGGTGTTCAGGATGTTCCATTAAATTAGTGCTTTTATGCTGAGAATACATAATACAATTGGCACCGATTGGATTTAGATTGGAGATAGTACCTACTAACCGTCTCCCATACACGTGAATTGGCATGATAGTTATACGTTTGTGGTGTATATGGACGAACTGTAGCCTATGATCGGATGACGGATCAAGCCTATGATCCTGGTTCATGACATTATTTAATGACCTGAACCAGGAAACGAGCAAACCGAGGAAACGAGCAAAGCAAATCGCCTGATGGTAAGTGATTACCGCCGCCCATGGACACTCGCAACACCAGGGGAGTTACAAGTACAACGAGTTGTAAGCAAATAAATAAATGAATATGAATATGTACATGTAACTCACTGACTGTGAAACACAACGCTAATTTCACGCCAATTTTCTGTGTGGTCGTGGTATTTATCCGATCGAGCCGGCCCATTCGTGCCGAAGCGTGGCTCTCCCACAGTCGAGTCAGTCATGCCGATTGGATGGTAGTATGGCTACTATAAGATTGTCAGTCTTCTTAGACACGTACGACTTCTGTTTTCGTTTACCCTTACCGTTTTTATTAAATGTGATTATGAAAAATTATCTCAGTACATAATAACTCCCCACACCGTTATCGGTGACGATGGCCGGTTTCATTGAAACCAGGCCAGCTACGCAGGAGTAATTTTATTGTGACCAATTGTGTGCGCAGTACACAAGAGCACTCTCTCTTCCTTTACTCTCATAATCCAGTGGGACGGATAACTGACACGACTGACGAGAGATCAGGCGCAGGACCAACTTTTTACATGCCCATCCGACGCATGGATCATCTTTCTTGTCAGACAATCAGGTGATCACCCTGCATTGTAGGACAAACTTGGAAAAAACATTTCTGCGAGTCGAGGTGCTCTAACTACTAGACCACGGAGGTTGTTTTTCAGTACATATCACCATACACGTCATAATAAATTTAACTATAAGATTTCACTCGAAATAGGATCAAGCTTTAAATCACAGGCGCTCCTAAAACTTTTCCTTTGTGAATCAAAGCCGTCGTAACTACACAAATGTAATTTTAATTAAAAATGAAAGGGCAATAAAGTTTGAGCGGTGCCAGTATTTTGTCGTATGAGGAAGTTTGTTCCAATTACTTGGGAGCTTGTCATTAATTTGTGTTGCTCTTCATTGTAATGTTGTGCGGGGTAGAAGTTTATGAGACGAGGAAATATGCGGATAGAAGAGATGATAGCTTAGTAAATTAACGGATTTTACAAAAGTCCAAATATTTCGAAAATGGTGAGGTTTTTACTAAGGTCCAATTTGGATATTCTGACAGGTAATGACCCAATCACCCCCTTAAGTTTGTCGTACTAGTCCTTGGACATCCTGTATATTATAGACGAGGCATGTCGAGGTAAATGTGTATCCACTTAAATGGTCCACTTTTCGGGTTTTGTGGCCATTTTGACATTTGAGATATTATTATGGTGAAATGAAGATGGCATGACTTTTTCTTGTATGAAGATTTGTTCTGTCAAATATACGTCAAAGCCCATCTTTAGTTTTGAAATAATTATTTTGTACATTGTTTTGTACATTTGTACAGTTCTATTTGTTCACCTAAACTAAGGATAACATTATCTTTACTAATATTATAAAGAGGAAAGATTCGTTTGTTTAATTGTTTCCATAGTATAGGCTCTGAAACAACCGGATCTATTTTGATGAAATTTGGCATAGATATCGATTAGGCATAGGCTAATGCGGCAAAATGTACGGTTCCAGCGAGATTTCTTTCAGTGTGCAACATCTACGCTCAAATTCTCTAAAACTTGAAGATGAGAGATCCTTAAATCACAGGCTGTCTCTGTCTTTGCCTGACAGAGTTACAAGGGCTTGAGAGACTCTTAACATTAAATATGGTTTGCGAATTTGAATGCTAGTGTATAATATTTTTCTAAGCTATAATTAGTCGCCTCTTACGATACATAAAATAATCATTATATTATACTTTCTCATATTTTTATAAGAACATCATAAAATGACTTATCCCATCACAACAGAACTATCTGATCACTACCATATTCAGTTTGTTCCAATCTCTTCCTCTACATAGATACCTGTTCTATGATGATTGTTTTGTTTAACTTCGCTACGGCATTAAAACAAAGATTCCCGAGGCCTAAGTCTTAATTTATACGTTCTTATACGACTCAGGCAAGACTCAAGTTATTAAATTAGCGACAACGTTTCAGCTGTTCGCAGTTTTAATGTCGTTATAATTTTAACACTAAGTAGTCGAGGCAAAATTAGTAAATACTAGCTTTTTCCCGTGGCTCCGCCCGCGTAAATATAGTATCCGGTATTCCAGGGGAATACTGTACTTTTTAGAGATAAAAAATAACATATGTTATAATCCAGGGCCTAAACTATTACCATATGAAATTTCATCGAAATCTGTTCAGTAGTTATTGCGTGAAAGAGTAACAAACCATCCATCCATACATCCTCACAAACTTTCACATTCTATTATAGTAAGATAAAAGGATGTACAGGTGTGTAGAACATTTTAGGTGACCCAAAGTTACAAAGTACATTAAAATTTTTTTTTTTTTTTTATAATTTTCCCCGTCCTTTTATTAAACGTGGTTCCGCGCGAGTTTTTACGCCGCGCCGGTTCTTCTCGCCAGGCTAGTTTCCGAACCGGTGGTAGGCATCATGTAGGACAATTCTATATGCGTTTTTAATAACATAAATAATAGTTTTTGTGTTAAAGGAGACAAAAAAATTTAATTTTAATTTATTTACTAGACGTTGCCCGCGACTTCGGGGAACGTCTAGTAAATAAATAAAATAAAAAAGGCCTTTACTAATTATTATTGTTTACTTACTAATTGCTGGGTATACCTACACTTAAATCTAATCTATCTAATCTAATATATATATATATATATATATATATATATATATATATATATATATATATACATATAAAATGCTTGGGTGAAAATGTATGTGACCGGTTTTCTATATCACCACCAATTCCAATCAACACCCCATTGTGGTGGTAGACACCCCTTGGGTCCTAGAAAAAAGTAAGGGAGTTTGGGCGCGGTGGGTGGAAGTGGGTGGCTGTGGGTGGCGAAAATGTGAAAAATATATATCTGTCCTTCTTTAACACATGAGAACTTTAGAAAAGTTCTGAAAATTTGTGGAATGATCTAGAAAAGTCCAGAATGTGTGTAAATGTTTCAATCGATCTGGAATGTTCTAGAAAGTTCTAAAAACATCTGGAAAGTTCTAAAAACATCTGGAAAGTTCTAACGTTCCAAAATGTGCAAAACTGAATGTAGTTGATATAGAATGTTCTGGAAAGTTCTGATATTTTCTAGAATGATCTAGAACGTTCCAAAATGTGCAAAACGGAATGTAGTTGATATAGAATGTTCTGGAAAGTTCTAATATTTTCTAGAATGATCTAGAACGTTCCAAAATGTGCAAAACGGAATGTAGTTAATATATAATGTTCTGGAAAGTTCTAATATTTTCTAGAATGATCTAGAACGTTCCAAAATGTATAAAACTGAATGTAGTTGATATAGAATGTTCCGGAAAGTTCTAATATTTTCTAGAATGATTTAGAAAGTACTAAAATTAATAATATGTCCTTTTCTAACTCATTAGAACTTTAGGAAAGTTCTGAAAATTTCTTTAATAATATCGGTTTTTATAATTCTGGAACGTTTCAGAAAGTTCTAAAAATAGAATAAACTTTTGGAAGGTTCTAGAGTCTTCCAAATCTAGAAATTTCTATATCTGACAGTATATAAACCCGAAATCAGTAGCTTTTCGTTAGTTTAATCGTGTCTGCAGTCGAGTGAAGATCAATTGGAATTAAAAGTGACCAGTACTTAAAACGATTTACGTGATTTTGACAAATAAAACAAAACAAACTTTTGGACGGTTCTAGAGTGTTCCAAATTTAGAAATTTCAATATCTGACGGTATATAAACCCGAAATCAGTAGCTTTTCGTTAGTTCAATCGTGTCTGTAGTCAGTGAAGATCAGTGAGAATTAAAAGTGACCAGTACTTAAAACGATTCACGTGATTTTGACAAATAAAACAGAACAAACTTTTGGATGGTTCTAGAGTGTTCCAAATCTAGAAATTTTCATGTTCGATTATTTATATACAAAAATTTAGTGAGTTTGTTAGTGTTATCATCGTTATAAGCGAGAGATCGACTTTGTGTAATTTTATTACATTACATATACACAATGCCAAAGCGTAAAAAATTATTTACAAAAGCTCAAGTGAGAGCAAAAAAAATGAAAGAAGCACGTCAAAATGAAACAGAAGAACAAACGGAAAAACGACTTTCAAATAATCGTGAACGTATAAAGAAACTCAGAGAAAATCAAACCGCCGAAGTAAGAGTTCGCACTAACGAAGAAACCCAGTCCCGAGTACAAGCAATTCGAAATCGATTACGACAAAGCTTAGAACTTCAGGCGTTCCATTATGATTGTAAAAAGCAATATAGTAAACATCCGAATATAATTATTGGAAAAATGGATACGATATGCAAGTATTGTAATGCACGCAAATTTCCAGGAGAAACTCCCGGTATGTGTTGCTCAAGTGGTAAAGTAAATTTACCACCAATGAATACACCGCCACCAGAATTACTCGCATATATGAAAGGAGAAACACCAGATTCCATTCATTTTCTACAAAATATACAACGATATAACTGCTGTTTTCAAATGACTTCATTTGGAGCGACTTTAATATGTCAGGAAGAAAATTTCAGTTCAGTTTTCAAGGTTCAAGGCCAAATTTACCATCGGATAGGATCTCTGATGCCGATGTCAGATGGAACTCCAAAGTTTCTTCAAGTATATTTTATTGGTAACGAAGAGCTTGAAATAGATCAACGTTGTTCTCATATTCAGGGGCTACAACGAGACATCATTCAAAAATTACAGTGTCTACTTCACGATAATAATCAACTAATCAATGTATTTAAAACTTCATTAGATAAAATGGTTGCAGACAATTACAAGATCGTCATTCGAGCGGATAAAAGACCAGCCGGTCAACATGAACGAAGGTTTGATGCTCCTCAAACGGAAGAAGTTGCTGTAGTAATTGTTGATAATGAATATAGCCATCGTGATATTATTATTCAACGTAGAAGTAATCAATTGCAACGTATTGCTGAAACACATCGCAGTTATGATGCACTACAATACCCGTTAATTTTTTGGCAAGGTGAAGATGGTTATCACTTTAACATTCAACAGATCAATCCGGCTACAGGTGTAGAAACTAATAAAAAAGTGTCAGCTATGCAATTTTATGCTTATCGAATTATGACTAGAAATAATGAATATAACCATATTTTAAATTGTCGTCAGTTATTTCAGCAGTTTATCGTGGATATGTATGCTAAAATAGAGACAGAAAGATTACAATTTGTTCGCCACAATCAACGAAAGTTGCGTTCTGATGAATACATTCATTTGAGAGATGCTATGATAAATGATGGAAACGTTGATAATATGGGAAAAATGGTCATCTTGCCTTCTACGTTTACTGGAAGTCCACGTTACATGCATGAATATGCCCAAGATGCGATAACTTATGTCAGAAAACACGGCCGACCAGTGTGCTGAGTGTGAGTCCCACAAATTTTTTCGATTACTTTACTACCTTGTAAATCGAGTTAGCGCAAATCGAATCGAAAATTAAAAGCTAACGAGTGCGAGTCATTATCCAATCTAACTAATCGAACGCGTTTCCTCACCGAGAGTAGGCTTTATTATTTTTGTTATATTGGTAGCACGACTTCACTGTGAGATTAACCGTCCAAATTGAATGTCATGTTCACTGTATTATTTTGTTAAGAAGCTGCTGTCATCAAGATTGTGACGGGTTATATCGAGTGTTATTGTTTGTGACACTGACATAAGTCGCCGAAATTTTGAATTTTATTTGCAAAGCATTTTACACAATTTTACATTTCGTTTATAATAAATTGTATTTAAACTTAAAAATGATGAAAACAAGTTTTTCTCAGTTTGATACTATAATAACATTCATGGAACAGTAAGTGTGACAATCGGTAAACAATAATGTCCAATAAAGGATCGAGAGATGCACGAGCTCTTGCTTCGCGTTTTGCATTAAAATTGCGGTCGTCTTGAGATTGAGCAGCCGCAAACATCCTCCACGCGAAGAAAAACGTCCTGCCATAGCAAATTAATTGCTAAAATTTTCTTTTATAAATGCTTTTACCGCAATTCACTTCCTAGTCACTGAGAAATTGGAAGTGAGCGCGGAGTGACAACTTTTCGACGTCGTTAACACAAATTTACTATTCGAATGTCAAAATGTGCAACTGGCACTCGCAAGACTTTTGAAACAACCAATAAAAGCGCTGAAACACCCACATTCGAACGTGAGTGTGAGACGACGCTCGATTAGTTAAAATCCCCAAAACTCACACTCGCTAATTATGTTTCCTATTTTTGCCACTAGGGGCGTTGTTTCGATACCATACAAATTGTAGTTTACTTTTTCATGTCGAGTAGTGATAAAAACTCGCACTAAGCACACAGATTTATTCATAACATTTACATGTTATTCTTCATGGGTGGAAATCAAAGATGAATTACAATATAAGCAAACGGCCAGCGATCGACATGATATTGTTGCCCGAGTTTTTCGCCAAAAACAAATTAAGTTTATTGATGCCATCGTAAAAAATCAAATATTTGGTGCTGTTATCTGCTGGATGTATTCAATCGAATGGCAGAAACGAGGACTGCCACATTCTCACAACTTAATTTGGCTTCAAAATAAAATACATCCGGATCAAATAGATAATATTATCAAGGCTGAATTTCCAAACCCGGACGAAGATCCTGACCTGTATAATATAATCGTGAGAAATATGATTCATGGCCCGTGTGGTGTACTAAATAAAAGTTCTCCGTGTATGAAAGATGAAACATGTACAAAACGTTATCCAAAGCTATTTTTGAATGAAACAATTACGGGTGAAGATGGATATCCGAAATACAGGCGTCGATCACCAGAACAAGGTGGGTTTACAGTTAAAATTAAAATACGAGGCAATCAAGAAATTCTAATTAACAATCAATGGGTAGTTCCATACAATCCACTTTTATCCAAAATGTTTAATGCCCATATCAATGACAAATACTGCAGTTCTGTCAAATCAATTAAATATGTATGCAAGTATATTAACAAAGGCAGTGATATGGCTGCTATTACGGTGACCAATGAAAATCAGCATGATGAAATAGTACAATATCAAATGGGTCGTTACATTAATACTAATGAAGCGGTTTGGCGAATTTTAAGTTTCCCAATTGACGATCGAGATCCGCCAGTTCTCCATTTATCCGTGCACTTAGAAAATGGACAACGTGTCTTTTTTACTACAGAAACAGCACAGAAAGTTGCGACAGAACCACCAGCAAGAACAACTTTAACAGCATTTTTTGAATTATGCCAGAAAGATTCATTTGCTAAGACTTTATTTTATTCAGAGGTACCATATTATTATACGTGGAATGCAACAAGTAAAGAATTTAATCCTCGAAAACGTGGAATACCAGTAGAGGGACATGATGGAATATTTAAAAGTAACGCAATAGGACGAGTCTATACAGTGCACCCAAAAAACGCAGAATGTTTTTATCTGCGTTTATTACTACACAATATTCGTGGCCCAACGTGTTTTGAAGACTCAGAAGTGTCAATGGTTTCATTTGTGAAACATATCGTGAGGCATGTCAAAGACTAGATCTATTAGAATACGATAATCATTGGGAGTTAGCTATGAACGAAGCAGCCCAAACAGCAACAGCGACTCAAATTTGTGAGCTATTTGCAATTATAATAACTACATGTAACCCTTCTAATCCAAATCGACTATGGCTAAAATATCGAGAATATATGAGCGATGACATTTTGGCTGAACTACGACGACAAAATCCGGACTTAGAAATAACTTTTAATGAAGAATTTTTTAACAAAGCTTTGATATTGATAGAAGACAAATGTTTAGCAATATCTAACCAAACATTAGAACAACTAGGTGTTCAATCTCCTCAACGAAGTCATTTAGATGCTATGAATAGTGAATTTTTAAGAGAAACAAATTATAATATAGAAGAATTGAAACATTACATCCAACACAACAAATCCCTATTAATTCAGAGTCAAAAACAAGCATATGATATAATAATGGACTATTATAGAAAACAGCAAGGTGGCATAATATTTATAGATGCACCTGGTGGCACCGGAAAAACATTTCTAATCAATTTAATTATAGCTGAAATCCGTGCATATAAAGATATCGTTCTCGCCCTGGCGTCATCGGGGATAGCGGCTACTCTTATGGATGGTAGACGAACAGCACATTCTGGTTTAAAATTACCATTAAATGTAGCTGACTGTGAATTTCCGGTATGTGACATCTCAAAATCATCAGCGCGTGGACGATTATTGAAATAGTGCAAAGCCATTGTATGGGACGAAAGTACAATGGCCCATAAAAAATCTCTAGAAGCGCTTAATACAACACTTCAAGATTTATGCAACAATAATAATATAGTGGGAGGTGTGCTGTTAATACTGTCAGGCGATTTTCGTCAAACTCTGCCTGTTATTCCCAAATCGACGCCGGCTGATGAAATTAATGCTTGCTTGAAGAAATCGTTCATATGGACCACGTGAAAATTATTAAGTTAACAACAAACATGAGAGCGCAAATGTCAGGAGATAAAAAGGCACAGGAATTCTCTGAAAAACTATTGCAAATAGGAGAAGGCAACTATCCAGTAACGAAAATACTGGTTAAATAGTATTAACTAAGGAGTTATGTAATGTCGTTGAAACACCTGAAAAACTAATAAATGAAGTATATCCAAATATTGCTGAAAATTATACTCATTCAGAATGGTTACGTGAACGAATTATTCTAGCCACAAAGAACGACATTGTCAACGACATCAACAACATCATCCAGGGAATGATTCCGGGAGAAGAGAAAATTTACACGTCAATCGATACAATGACTGATGAGGTAGAAAGCGTTAATTTTCCTACTGAATTTTTGAATTCATTAATTGTTCCAGGAATGCCATTACACTGCCTTAAATTAAAAATTGGTTCACCAGTTATTTTACTACGAAATCTGAACTCGCCGAAACTGTGTAATGGTACGAGACTTTGTATCAAACAATTACACAATAACATTATCGAAGCCAGTATAATGACTGGTAAAGAGAAAGGACAGACAGTATTTATACCACGGATACCTTTGATATCAAATGGATTGCCCTTTACTTTTAAACGATTACAATTCCCGGTAAAGTTGGCTTACAGTATGACAGTGAATAAAGCACAAGGTCAAAAATTTCAGTACTGTGGTGTTGACTTGAAGGAACCATGCTTTGCACATGGCCAACTATATGTCGCATGCTCACGAGTTGGATCACCTCAACATTTGTTTATTTACAGTCCAAACAACAGAACCATAAATGTAGTGTACAAGCAAATATTATAAAGATAAATTTAAAACAAAAAATAAAACTAAAATAACAAATGTAAATATGTAATAGTATTAGTGTATAACGTTTTATGTAATCTGTGTATGAATGATATGATGTATAGACAATTATATAAATAAAATGAAAAATTTTATATTTACTAAATTCTTTCTTTACATTATTTCGATTTGCTAATTATTAGTATATAAGATGTACTCTATATCCACCGTAAGTTTAATGGTCGAATAAGTCTTAATATCTACGATAGGAATCTATAATATCTACATCAAAAATGTATCTATCTACACCATTAAACATACGAGGCCTTACTAATAAAGAAATCTTAAAATGAGGTATAACGTTAGAATAGTTAAACTCGCTGTATAAGTTATACGTTCGATATAAAGCGCATAAACAGCTGACTACTAATAAAGATATTCAAGACCTTGTATAATTATACTCACGCTACACACCATAGACAGAAGACTCAAAGAAAAACGTTCAGGAATTGAATAACACGCAAATAACACGTATCTGATGTTCGCGTGTTGATGACAAAAATTGACATAAAATGTACGTTATTATGGACTTCGTCATTTTAATTAAATACAAAATTGATGTTAACACATTTTTAATCAGTTTCAATTAGTTAAGTATGTGAATTTTGTAAATATTAATAGTTCCACAAAATTTAATAAGGTACTAACATTTTTGAACGCACCTCTGCCAAACTGTCAAACTGTCATTGAAATTGACATTTGTCAATGACACTTATCAAAGTCACAAGACGTAATTAGGGATGCTCGATGTTGCAAAAACATCGATGTTGGCATCAATAATGAGATCGATAGCTAAAAATCGATGTTCAATGTTTATCGAGCTCTAAACATCTATGTCAGGCAACATCGATGTTTTTGTACAAACGTCTTCACGGCCGTATAATATATATTGGTAATACATCCATACTAATATTAAAAATAAATGAGAAAGTGTGTGTGTGGTTGTCCGTCTTTCACGCCAAAACTACTGAACCGGTTTAAATGAAATTTGGTACACATAATATAATCTAGAACCTGAGAAAGGACATAGGCTTCTTTTTATCACAGGGAAATGTACGGTTCCCGTGGGATACTTTATTTACAGTTTCATGTTAAAACTATTAAGCCGATTATCATGAAAGGAGAAGGATACGATTTCATACATTCTTGGGCCTAGATGTAAAAATATGAGAGTGGTGTCATTTAAGACCTTATATATTAAGAAACCATTTCTGAAAATTCTGCAGATTTTGGCAATCTGAGAGCAGAGTTATAAGAGATTTAGTAAAAGTGAGGTTATTCAATAAATTGACAATTACCTATACTTAACAGCTGATTTTTGAACTATGATTGCTATTTTGTAGTTTTTATTGTTCTTTATTGAGTGGGAGTAGAAAAAGAAAGTCACAAATATAATTATTTATCTGAAAAACGCAATGATAAAAGAACTGATAATTACTGCAAAATATTGTTATGTTTTAACAATCTTCATATAATATGCCATTATATATTATGATTACTAATCTGTTATGAGAGACGCTGGACCATCTGTAATGACGATGTACTTACAGATTCTGGTGCACGCCATTGACGAATCACGGGCAATGTCCTTTCATCATTTAAAGCTCGTCGGCCCAGTGTATTACATCGACTAGTTGCTATGCCACAATTTACACAGCGATCCATAGTGTCAATATCCAATCGTTAAGCCAAATCCAAAATAACGAGCCAAAGTCAAACGAGTAAGCAAGGTTATCGTGTCCTTTATGATAGCAAGGGTCGTAGAAGTTAAACAGTATACTAGAAGTCCGTAGAGAGAAAGCACTGGTCGAGGATAAAATCTAAATACACATTCAATTACGCAAATATTATACGAGACGAGTGACATTACAGAGTCAGGGAGTTGTCAGTTGTCCACAGAACACTATAACTCATAAAGAGCAGCTGTTGTCACTGTTATTACGTAAGTAATAAAATATAGTATCTGTAAACTAGAATCGATTTTATGATTTATTTTTATTATGAAAGTTGATATTCTCTTGTTTTTTTAAACTGTTGACATTATGATAAATAATGTATTTATTCCGTAGAATTTATTTATTTTGATCAATCATGTGGTGCAAATATTTTTATATTCAATTATTATTGTTGAAATTGTTCAGAGTAATCGATTATAGTAATCGATACTCTATTTCATCAGTGCACTTACTTATTTTTAAGATTTCGCTTCTCCCAGATTGTGAATTGAGCTAATTTTTTATATTTTGGAACAGAAAAAAATACCGCATATATCTATATATATCTCAACTTATTACAATTGGGCCCAGAGATCCCCGTCTCCTTTGGCAGAGATATAAAGTTGACCACGGGACCTTTCCGTGAAACCGTAAATAAAGTATCCCACGGGAACCGTACATTTCCCCGCGATAAAAAGTAGCCTATGTCCTTATATGTACGGTTCCCGTGGGATACTTTATTTACGGTTTCACGTAAAAATTACTAAACCGATTATTATGAAATTTGGCATAGATATAAAGTAGACCACGGGAATGGACATGAGCTACTTTTTATCGCGGGGAAATGTACGGTTCCCGTGGGATACTTTATTTACGGTTTCACGGAAAGGTCCCGTGGTCAACTTTATATCTATGCCAAATTTCATGATAATCGGCTTAATAGTTTTAACATGAAACTGTAAATAAAGTATCCCACGGGAACCGTACATTTCCCTGTGATAAAAAAAAGCCTATGTCCTTTCTCAGGTTCTAGATTACATATATTATGTATTTACGGTTTCACGTAAAAATTACAAAACCGATTATGAAATTTGGCACAGATATAAAGTAGACCATGGGGAGGGACATAGGCTATTTTTTATCGCGAGACATATAAGGTTCAGGCGGGTTACTGTACGTACGCGGGCGGAGCCGCGGGCATCAGCTAGTAAATTATAAAAAAAAATCACATGTTTTTTTAATGAAACATAGAAATTTTATATTGGAGATATAAGGAGGAGCACATTATAAGTTCCAATATTTTTTGTCAATAATTGACTCTAAAAATGATAATTTTGAAAGCGCAGAACCTTTTAACCTGTTGCGCTGTAAATATAAGGTTGAACCAGCCTTAGAAAATAATTGCTCCGATGGCGTTTATGTCGCAATAGTGGTTAAATATACTACAGCAAGTTTTTTCAACTTTGGGTTTTTCGATTATGTATGGGTCAATAACATCGATGTTACGATGTTTTAAATAATGCAATATCGATACGATATAAAACATCGATGTTTTATCATCTAACATCGATGATCATCGATTTTCGATGCGAGCATCCCTAGACGTAATTTATTTTCTAATGAGACAGTGTTGCCATATGTACGGATTTGTCCGTACGCGTACGGAAATTGAACATTCTGTACGGATAAAAGTTGCGTACGGATATGTGTACGGATTTCCTATCTACCGATACGTTTCAATATTTTAGTAAGCTACATGCATAACCAGTCATCCGTTATTTAAAATAATAATTTAATATTTAATCTACATTATTTCATTTAAATGGTCATACTAAGTGGTAAATGGTAGATTTAAGTAGATTTGTTTCAGACCTGATGTGCTTACCACATTCAAGTGCGGCGGTTGAGAGAATATTCTCTGCAATTAATTTGGTGAAAACCAAATTAAGAAATCAACTTTCAACTGAAACTATCGAAGGTCTTCTTCATACGAAACAATCGTTAGGGAATATGCCTTGTTTTAATTTTGAAATTATTACTTCAGAAATGATTAAAAAAATGAATAAAGACATATTTAAATAATAATGTTTTTATTTACACTTTATTTCATACAGATTTCTTTCAGAGTTTTAACTTTTTTCCATGCGTACGGACTTTGTACGGATTTTTTTGTGAGATGTACAGATTTTTGGTCTCAGCTGTATGGCAACAATGTAATGAGACTGCAGTTCTTGTCTTCTTGAGATTTTTAATTTTCAGCTAAACTGGAGTTTTCTAATTAGAACATCAACTCTGATAACTTCTGATTGTTTGGAGTTGTAATTAACACAAGCAAAACACAGAAAGTAACAAACAAAAGGGTTATTTGTATAAGGTATGTGCGAACATCTGTGAAGTATCCAACTATTAATAAACATATTTATGAAAATATAATGCCTTTCATTGGTTTTTAATTTACTCCAAATGTTTCCAAGAATACACAATGGGTTATGTAATGCATCTTTTTCCTTTTTTCTGACTGATTGTAGGTATTGTATCCTAAGTATTATGTTTTTAACTGTCTATCACATAATGTGATGTTTATTGTTTTGTGTCTCTTTATCTATCTATATATAAAAGGCAAAGCTGATTGACTGATATCAATGCACAGACCAAACCAGAGCTAGAAAGCTGCACCCTAATAGCTGTATGATAAATAGCTGGGTAAGCCGTAAGTATTAATGTCAATGGACACTTAATTCATAAAAGTAAGTATATTATAGGTTGCATTGCAACAAAAAAGCTAGTTAATAGTTGGATGAGCTCGATTTCAATAAAAAATGAAAGTATAGTATCAAAAATTATCTATAATAATTATATGTAATTAATCTTAAAAGTGTTTCATATTTTCAATTGTACTTAAAATGCAAGTTGCTATTATGGTAGGGTTGCCATCCGTCCCGGTATACCGGGACATGTCACCAATTTGAAAGTTTTGTCCCGGTTAATCTAGAAAATGTCCCCGTCAATATGCATACAGCAACAGCACAGCCCGGCAAGTAGTGGCTGGGCTGGCGCATTTCAAGTAGACATGGTTGAAAGTATAATACAGTGCAAATTTAATTTTAATATGACATGTTCATAATTTCATAAATATATTATGGGTAAACCGGACCTGCTGAATAAGGTATATAATACAAATTAATATTTCATTTAGAACATTTGATTTCATATTTGTTTTTTAATTTTTATATTTGTAAGCTATTTTTTTAAGAAAATAAAGGTTCCTTATAAAGTTAACTGGTAATAAATATCACATTTTTCATTTACTTGTATTATTTTAGTAATTCACTGTTATGGTCCCGGTCGGTACATAGGATGTTATGGCAACGCTACATTATTATGGTGCTTACAAGGATTACAGTATGCACTATAATCGATTAATCGCAACTCGCATTTTAAACATAATAATTGCACACTTTGAGCGTTTATCTTTGTTTTTTTATTATTACATTACATTACTCGCATTTTAAACATAATAATTGCACATTTTGTGTTAGGCCTGTCACCTACGCCTGAGATTAGGATGTTATATTTCTGCCTAAACATCTTAACGTAAGTAGTAGATCATAATTAGCAATAATTATGCACAGAAGATCCTTGATTTTAAATAAGTTAATTGACTTTACCAAACCTTATGTACAAGGCTGGTTCTTCTTCTTCAGGGGATAGCCCTAGCCTGTATAATTGATAGGTTGCAACTCGCAATAGGTCTAACTCCATTTCCTTCGGGGGAAGCTCTAGTCTGTATAAAAGTTAGGTAGTGTTATAGGTATAAGGTAGTATCCATACTCCTTACCTACCTATCTTTTGAAGACCCTCATCTGAATCCCATAGCACTACTGAGAACCCTTCTAACTACTTAGTTTAGCCCTGTCTTCTCTTACGTTAGTAAGAACAGTTAATTAAATAATTATACATAATATTAGGATTGAAATTGATGAAATTAGGTCATTGTCTTTTACCAAAAATACAACAATAACGGATCATCACGATCATTATACATTTGTATTTTTCCGGGCGCAAGAATAATTTCCTAGCCTAAGAATCAATATTTATGTAGATTGTAGTCCAACTCTTAAGTTAGGTACTAGAAATAGAACGCTAACGAGTTTCGAAAGAATATAAAATCAGCTGATGAATTGAAAATCCGCCATCTTGTCCTTATAAAACGCTTAAACTAGGGTATGGCCTAGTATAGGCGTGGAATAAATTAGTATGGAAATTACAACATCGCTATCCTGGCCTAATGTCAAAAAAATGATTATTAGTAGTAGAAATCTTAAAACGCCTGTATACACAGTGTGAAATTTTTTATTAGTAAGGGGGAAAGTGTATATTTTAACCCGTGCAACGCCGGGTTTTCAGCTAGTTATTAATAATTTAGTTGTTTGTAGCTTATACGAGTAAATATAGATTCCCATTTAATTCTAGCTTATTATTACAATTATTATAAGTATTAAGCTAGGTCCCCAGGTTGGCTAAAGGCCTCCTCCAAGGATGCCCACCTTTCTCTAGTAACGCAGTGCCGGTCTTTTTAAAACCCTCACTAGCTTTATAGTAAAAATTAGTGTAGATCAAACCCTAACCAAGTCCTAGAAATGAAATACGTCACTTTATCATCACAATAGAAAAGCTCACAAAATTAATAAAGATTAACTATTCTGATTAAAGAGGAGAAAAATGTGTAACCATGACGCGATGGAATTTGAGACAATGCGCGAATCACTTGGCTCATTTCCCAGGCGGGGCTGCGAGTCGGTGGCGTGTAATGGAGCTTTGCCTCTCAAGCCGCGTACACATTAGGCGTTATACAGCGGGTTCTACTTTATATATGTACTGTTCAGATCCAAATTAATCTTCTTATAAACAAAGAACAATAGTACATACGCTTATATACAGCGTGTTCATAAAATATTGATGTGCAATTCGTATTTTTGTTCGTAAAAATACGCACATCACACATGCCAATCTCATCTCGGATTTAGAAAGAAATTTAAAATTGAAATTTATTTACTATACAAAAAGATAGAATCTGCGCGGTGCAGTACGTTTTATTGTAAGAGTTCGAATTTCTTCGTGTGGCTGGAAGTTGGCACTATAACATCCGGAATGCGGCGGTCCCGGGAAAATTCAAAGCACTGAAAATAAAACTCTGAGCTAATACAATAGAGTTGAAAATGGAAATGTCGATCTGGCATTGACATTGACATGTGACTCGACACTTGTGTGTTCGATTTTTAAATCTATTGTATTAGCGTAGAGTTGTTTTTTTAATGCTCTCAACTTTCCCCGGCCTTCCGGATTCCGTATTATATAGTCCCAGCTTAAAAGTTCAATTTAGAATCGTTACCTTAAAAATACCGCATCGCATCTCGGTGTGAACTGAGGGGCAATTCTGCTAAATAAAACCTACATTAGTTCAATTACAATCAAGTCCCGACACAATAAAACTCTCAAACGGTGTTTTTATGAACGTTAAACCAACGTGAAACGCGCTCTGATTGATCGAAACGTCATAAAATCCGTTCATGTTAACATGTCGCTACACTTTCAATCCAAACAAAGTAAAGTTAAGTCTACTTTAAATACGAGAATTGAGGGTCTGACGTTCAGACGTCGTACAGTGCGTACACACCTCTAGCTTTTCTCATGCAAATATGGGGCAGGCTAATTTACCGAATGTAGATTGTAGAGGTGACACGTTCTGCGTGGGGGTTGCCATTTCTACTCATCTCCGAGTGAATAGTAAGCACTGTGTGACTGTGGGAGAAATTATAGTTCCAAATATAAGCTTAGCAACAGCATTTCTCTTTTTGATTAGTAGGTAAACGAGAAAACAGATTTTCTAGGAAGTAGTAAAGAGTGTTTTTTTTTTTCATAAGCCAAGCCGCAGGAGTTATTTATAGTGCCCAAGTGTGTGCGTAACAAGAGCGCACTCTCTCTTGGTCTACTCTAGAAACCCAGTGGGACGAATGACGTTGCTCCAACGCGGGAATCGAACCAACGATTTCGAATCGAGAGCAGAACTCTAAACCACTGTACCACGGAGGCTGTTTGCTGACTATAACTATACCCAGTTCCGTTTCAATGAAATCTAAATCTAAATTTACAGAACAGAGTTTAGATTTTAGAACCTAGTATTTTCGCATCTAAAAATATGTTTTGTCGTACGCCTAAAATAAATTGGAAATCTTTCTAATTTATTCACTTAGATTTGGGTGGCAAGATACAAGTTCTTTAACCCGATTTTTTTATGTAATGATTCAGGAAACGAGCAAATGGATCGCATGATGGTAAGCGATTACCGCCGCCCATGTACACTCGCAACACCAGAGGAGTTATACTTGTAACTCCTCTGGTGTTACGACTTGCGTTCCTGGTCCTTAAAATCCGCAATCCCCCCTTGAGCCTCCGGTAACCTCACTCACTCAGCGAAACACAACGCAAGCGTTATATCACGCCGGTTTTCTGTGAGGTCGTGGTATTTATCCGGTCGAGCCGGCCTATTCATGCCGAAGCGTGGCTCTCTCTCTCTCTCTCTCTCTCCCACAGATAAATGTGCATAGCGCGGCAAATTACATCTTGTAGTGTTTCCAGTCCTATAACAGCTATACCTCCTAATATAAGGGAAGCTTTATTAGATCTACCCGCGGAGCCTTTGATGTGTAAACCTTAATTAAAATGGTAATTGGCCATGCATAATGTACTCTTGCTCAAGAGCAAACCGTTGTGAATGTAAAATAATATATTATGCTATTCATTTATTGTATGCTAAATTCATTCATTCATTCATATAATCACGCCTCTTTCCCATAGGGGTAGGCAGAGACCGCCTTTTTCCCGTAGGGGTAGGCAGAGACCACTTCTTTCCACTTGCTACGATCCTTACATACTTGTTTCGCTTCGTCCACTTTCATTCATACCATCCATTCCTCCTCTTACATTCGTCGTAGCGAAGCGGCTCTCCATGGGCCACTTTTCGCCTCCGCGAGAACGAGACGTGATGGGTGGCGAACCGCATCGCTGCCATTTTGGATAATTAAATTATTTTTATGATTATCCATTGCGTTCCCACGGATTGGTGGAGAGGGTAGGAATAAGGAAAGGGAAGGATAGGTGGTGTGGAAAGGAAGATTGGTAAGTTAGAGTGGGAAATAGGAATGTAGGATATTACCGCCCAGGAGGGCACGGGATAGGACGGTAATAGCTAGGGAGCCGGGGCCGCATACCCGTATACTATCCGTTATATGCTAAATTGACATTAATAATCTATAGTAATACAATAAAAAGGAAAATTTTGTTTGTTTGAATTGAATATTCTACGAAGCTACGGGGCCTGGATTGATTTTGATAGAATTTGTCACAGAATTAGAGTAGACCTTTTTTCGAGGCTTTTTATCCCTAAAAAATGTGCGGTTTCCGCGAGATTTTCTTTTGCCCGTACGAAGTCGCGGGACATATCTAGTCTAGTAGGTATATGAATTTTGTGTACTATCGCTTATATAATATTGTTTGTATGTATATGTAATATGTTTGTGTAACAGCTGATTGTGCACAATAAAGTATATTTTCATTTTTTCATTTCATTTTCATTGAATAAAACAGGAGTTCTTGAAAGTATATTTTGCCTCTAAATACTTAACTGTTACTTTATTTTATGGTTACATTGAGTAAAAAATTAAATTGGGTACTTTGCTCTATAAAATATGACGTAATATTAATATTACTTACATGTTGTCGCAGCTAAGGCCAATAAAATAAAAATCTGGTGTTTGCACATTGTGGCGAATTCTGAAACAAAAGAGAATAACTTTAGTATGAACACCTAAAGTTCTACATGATTGGAGTATTGATGATGATAATGACGATGATGGATCATCACCAAGTGGTGATGATGACGTACAAATTAAAACAAATGACGAGGTTGCGGACATAAACAAAGCAACAGCGCGTCCGTCACATGATTGAGATGCAATATGACGTATTACGTTCCGTTGAATGACCTCACTGACTATTCCGTGACGATGATTCTCGTTCTCGCGATTAAAAAACGATATCAAAATATTGTGAAATGAATCATAATATTATGTATATTTTAAGTGAAATTTTGAATTGAAATTTTGAAAATGTTAAATTTAGTAGGTACCTAATCATAACATTAATAATTTTACGTCATGTACCAACTATTCATGTTATTTAATACCGAGTAAGTTAACAAACTAACACGCTTTTGCAGCATGTATCGTTGCCTTATCATATCTAAATTATGTTAGCTCCAGGGCCCAATTATACCCTACAGAAAATGAGGTAAGTTAATTCTCTATTGAATCTGAGGTAACGACTATTCACTGCTGATTTAATAATATTAAACTTTAAGAAAAATACACAATATTTAATGTTTACTTCTTTTACCTTAATGTGGCGTAGATTATTATAACAGTTTATTTTTATATTCACTGTTGCCTATCACTGTTTTAATATCTAGTACGCCGTAATGTTGGGTATCGCTAAGTTTTGTTGTTTTTATTCACGCTCGAAGTATTTCTAGTATTTGCATTGTACAGTTACATTCTTTACGAGCCAGGTGAGTCCGAACTCTACAGATTAAAAACTTTCAGACAATATTCCAAACCGAAAAACAATAGGAAGGCCAGAGAACATTAAACAATACTTATATTTTTCTTGTTTTCCGGCTTGTATAAGTATTGTATGACTTGTATAAGTTTTATATATTATTGTGCTAGCAATTAGTATTCTAAATTAATTAGTCGTGCGCTCAAGTCACGTTTATAGTAAATCATAAATTAATTTTTATAAGTTAATACCGCAAGTCATGAATAAGATGAAGGCGATGTAAGAAATAATTTCATGATCTTTTAGGGTTCATGATCTTTTAGCCTATACATTGCGTTAAAGAGCTAAATATTATAATTAATTATGTGACATATTTTTAACATTGTCACAACTTCATAGAAAAGACAATATTTTTTGTTATATAATGCTACTTGAATAATACAAAACCGCGACGTCAATTATGGTCTACTTAATTAAAAAACTCTCCTTTCACCAGCGAAATTAGAAGCAAATTAAAAATAATTTACTGCCGTAATAAAAACGCCTTTTTGGCCTCAACATTAAATACGTAATTACTTACTCTAGATTAACGAATTCGCGCCTACTTTCGAGATCGCATTAAGATCGCTTTTCTTATCCGTAATAAGCCGCGGGCGCGTATTTATTACGTCATTTCGCTAAGTGTGTCAATGACGACCATAATCACGGTTTTGAACGTATTTTTGTATGCGTACGCGTATTTTGTTATTACTTATTTGTGAAACTATAAAGGTTGGTGACCGCTAAAGGCTCTTTTAGACATTATTGTGGGCCACGGATGAGGCAACTTCTTTAGCTTCTTTAAACGTAAGGGTATATGTTGTACATTGGCCAGTTGGCTTTTTAGGGTTCCATTGTAACAACATGGAAATACTCCTAAGGTTATTTTGAACAAAATCGGATTACAATAATATAGAATAGCAATAACCTACTCCTTTTTAGGGTTCCGTTATACTTAAGGAACCCTTATAGTTTCGCTCTGTCCGTCTGTCTGTCTGTCTGTCTGTCTGTCTGTCTGTCTGTCTGTCTGTCTGTCCGCGCCTCTAGCTCCTATAATTATGAATATAAATTGATGAAATTTGGTGCAGTTATAGATTGTATATAGATCACGGTTTCGGGATCATAAAAAAATTATAATTTTATATTTTAGGGGTGGCTCTCCATACATGTGAAGTGGGGATGAAAAATATTTTTTCACTCTACCCCATCGTGTGGGGTATCGTAGAATAGGTCTTTTAAAATAAGGGCAAGGTTCCATACGTTACTTTTTTATAAAGTTGACCATTTTCGAGTAATCGGCCTCCAAAGTAGTTTGTAAGTTGGTCCCCCCCCTAGCATTTTTAAACTATAGGAGATAGAAACTTGCAAATTTCCATGCTGATAGATCATGCTAAAAACTCTTTAGGAAAACTATTTTGAACCAAATCGGACAGTAACTTTTGGAGTAATTAAAATAAAAGCATATTACGCGTTTATAGTTAAGGAACCCTCCTTAGACATGTCCTGACATGCTCTTGGTTAGGTTATTTTAAGTCAGTTAAAAAGATACTTATTTGTAAACGAAAGACAAAACATTCAACATATAAAAGGTCTAAAACTTTAGGCAGTTTTGATATGCTATATTCGCATAGATGTTGAGTTATTTTTTTCCCGCCCAGACCTTGGATCAGTTCAAGAAATTAATACCTATACTATTATTATTATGATGATGAAATAGAGTGGATCTTGCAAAAATAACTAAGGTTTTATGTGTTTCCAATCAATATAATTGCTAACATGAGACTTTTAATGTATTTATTGATGACCACACTGATTGAAATTAATCAAGGTGATGTTATAAATTATATTCGTAACCTTTTATTATCAAAAGAGTTATTTAGTTTTTATTGCGCCATTTTTTAATCCTTGATATCTGTAATAGGCACTTCAAACTGTACATTTTTTATTGATTAATAAGATGCAAATTATAACTCATACAAGGAAATATAAATATGGTGAAATATCTTAAGCAGGTAAATAGATAAAAAAACTAAACCATTAGTCATTAGGTACTAATTACTTATAATAGAATGAACTTTTAACGTAGTCGCTTAATTATAAACGAGACGTAATATATCTGTCGTACCAAATTAAAATATTCGATTGAAAATATTATGATTTTGCCACTTGCGTAAATACCTACCATCAATGATTTAATACGATATTTTCCCATAAATAGAAAAAAACCATAATACATATATTAAAATATTCGATAATATTATGCTCGAAACAAAGATTTCAACTCAAGATAGGCTATCACGTACATTTAGCAGAAAAAAATTTCATACAAGAAAAAATTACGCCATCTATGTAAAATCAACGGAACTTCGATGTTCCTTTGATTTTACGATTTTACCATTCCGATGATGGAACAGTCGCTAGTCGTATGATATAACTTTGTAAGGGCGTACAACGCATACATTTTTTAAATACATATCTTGACTAAAGAAATGTTAATAAAATTGTCCGGCGTAATATAAGTTTAGCTTGCATTAATACTGGAATTACTAAAATATTAGCAACAATAAATCAATAAGGCTTACGAACAAATATAAATTTTACAGGTACCTACGTAATGTAATTTAAATATTTCATATTTCTTATTATATTACTCTCATTATCATAAAGCATTGACGAGGCGTGTTGAGGCAAAAAGTGTCCACACTTAAACTGCCCCACTTTTGGGTTTTTTGGGGCAGTCGAGGTTTCATATTTTGTCATCTTGACATTTCGACATTTGCTTTCCGCTGATTTTTCAGTCCACATTTTTTTGAAAAAATCTTCTGAAATCAAGATGGCGTAACTTTTTCTTATACCTACATTATTTGTCAAATGTATGCCAAAGATCAGGAACGCACTTTTAACTCCTCTGGTGATTAGTACCCATAGATGGCGATAATTACATACTAGAATATTATACAGATATTATAACGGTGTAATAGATTAGTGCAATGGCTAATGGTGTATGCATACTAGATATTTTAACCTAAGCAAGATATTTTAAAGGATTTTACAAGAAAACCAATTTGACCTACCAACTATAGATAGGTATGTAGTAGGTCTAGATGTAGGTTGTAGGTGTAGGGTATGACTTATGGGTGTAGCAACCTACGCTTACAACCTTCAAGTGTAGTTATTTTTTAGTCAATTTCATAATTCACAGAACAACGTCTGTCAGGCCAGATAGTAAATAATATTTTTAAATATTATATGTAAAAATCAAATAAATAGTAAGCCTTAGTTTCATTTTATTTAAATTAATCAAAAATGTGAATACTGACGGGTAAGGTTAGGTATGGTTAGGTACTGAAATAAAAAAACTTAATCTCTTATTTCTGTACTAATAAATCAATAATAAAAATGACGTCCCTACAAAGTTACCTTTTCACTGTTGCGCATACAATAACAAGTGTTATTTTTCATAGTTGGCCGCCATTTTTTGAATATTTATTTAAAAGTCCATAAGAATTTTAATTGTAACAAACAATATTGTGATAATTACCTGTGATGAGATCTCCCGTCTATCTTTTTTACACGTTTGTCATAGTTTTTACAGCCTTTAATTACGCAACTACTCGGCATTTTATGAATTATATGCGGACTGGATAAAGCAAACGTAGAAATGGTAAGATCACAAGTGCCAAACCTCAACTGTCATAATGGCCCCAAAATTTAAAAATTGGGGCCATTTTACTGGAGACACTTTTTGCCTCAACATGCCTCGTCTATAATATACGTCTATGGCTCGAAATAACAAAGTTATTAGTTTTTTCTTGAATCGGTAACTCGTGTAATTTGCAGGCGTGCTAAACATTTTCAAACATGAAGCCTTCAAGAATGCGTGTGCTTTGCAAGTCTACTAAACCTTTTCGGTACTTGAAAGCCTTTACGAATGCGTGTGTATTTTGAAAGCGTACGAAGTGTGTATTTTGCAGGTATACGAAAACCTTTTCGTTGTTCGAAGCCTTTAAGAATGCGTGTATTTTGCAGGTGTATGTAACCTTTTTGTTTCTCGGAACCTTTAAGAATACGTGTGGATTTTGCAGGTGTAAAAATTATTTTCGTTGCTCGAAGCCTTTAAGAATACGCGTATATTTTGCAGGTGTACGTAAACCTTTTCGTTGCTCGAAGCCTGTAAGAATGCGTGTATTTTGCAGGTGTACGAAACCCTTTATATAAAGCCTTTAAGAATGCATGTTTTAGTCGCGACCTACTGGCACTGGTCATACTCATAGCAACAAGGATAACTTGCGAAACTAGCGACGCCTTTCATTTCGTAAGTGTATTATCTGGTTTAACATTATATTATTATGTATATCTCGTGTCGCTTATTTATGTTTGTGGTATGTAAAATACTTATATATTACTAGTTTCCCGCGGCTCCGCTCGCGTAAAAATACTCTCAAGTATCCCGCGGGAATACTATACTTTTCCAGGATAAAAAGTAGCCTATGTTTTAATCCAGAGCCTAAACCACCACCATGACAAATTTCATCAAAATTCGTTCTGTAGTTTTTGCGTGAAAGAGTAACAAACATCCATCCATCCATCCATAAATCCTCACAAACTTTCACATTTATAATATTAATTTATAGTATTACCATCCATCGTACTGGATGTCACCGTAAAATTGCAAAAACCATTAGATTGTAATATAGGTATCTAGCAAGATTGTATACATACAAATAAATAAATTTGAAATGTCTGATTTTAATTTCAAATTAACAGCTTTGGAAAATCAATTTTTGAAATTTTTGTCTGTCTGTTTGTTCCGGCTAATCTCAAAAAGGGCCGATCCGATTTTGGCCGTAAATTCACTAGTAGATAGCTGATGTTATAAGGAGTAACTTTTTTAGGGTTCCGTTTTAAAAAATAGGGTTCCGTTTCCATTAATAGTTCCACGCGAACGAAGTTGCGGGCACTTGCTAGTACTGCTAGTAGATCAAATAGTACATTACGATACGCGTGACCTAAGTTGTCTATTACTGCACGGCGTGAACTTAATAATACAGAGGAAAAGTTTGTTTGTCTGTTTGTTTGTTTGCATTGAATAGGCTCCTAAACTACTGGACAGATTTTGATGACATTTGGCACAGATATAGAATAGACCACGGGGAAGGACATAGGCTTCTTTTTACTGCGGCAAAATGTACGGTTAATTCTAAATTTACTTTTGCGCGCACGAAGTCGCTGTTCTTCAGTTCGTCTGTAGGATTAATGTTACACACTTGATCATTATAATAACAAAGTATAAAAACAAAATAAAAAAAAATTCATAAATAGATTAATTTATAATTTAAAAAAAATCGTTAACTGTCGTGTCGCTAGCCAGTATTTAATTTCTCGTCATACAAATTAGACAGTTTGGCACTGGTGGAGAACTGGAGACATTGAGGAGTGCGCTGGTGCATGACTATTGACTACCAATCATTGTTTTGACTCAGTCCTCTAGCCGTGACCTTAGACATTAGCCGCATAGAATGTCACTAGTATCAGGGCCTCTAGTCAAGATGCATTCGATAATTTGGACGGCGTATTCGAAAATATAATGTATGGGATTTGACATACGTCATCATGAAGTGTCATTTATCGCTTACGATGCCTTATGTCAAATCCCATACATTTTGTTTTCGTACTTCGCCGTCGAATTAAAAACTTAGAAATCAAAAATGTATGGGATTTGACATAAGTCATAAGTGACATGCCGCTTGCGATGCGTTATGTCAAATACCATTCGATATATTTGACGACCTCTGTGGCTCAGTTGGTTGAGCGTGTTGGTGCACAATCCGGGGGTCGCGGGTTCAAATCTCGCCGACGGAACAAAAAGTTTTTCTGTGTTCCTGGGTCATGGATGTGTATTAATTATGTGTATAATATAATAAAAATCTTAAATATGTGTATAGTATAATAAAAAGTATTAAATATATTTCCGTTGTCTGGTACCCGTAACACAAATTCTTCGAGAACTTACCACGGGATCAGATTGACGTGGTGTGAAGCGTCCATAGATATTATTATTATACATTTTGTTTTCGTACTTCGCCGTCGAAATTATCGAATGCATCTTGACTAGAGGCCCAGGTAGCATAAAATATACTGCAATTAATTTACGCTAGATGTCGCCCTGTGATTGAAATTTGACCTTACTTCAAATTTAAGTTTTAAAGTTTTAACTCTTTTGGATTCTTTTGCTGAGGCTAAATACTCCATTAATGGATGATTTATACAGTATTCTCCGAGCGAAGTAACCACTCTCGAAATACTGTAGTGCCTGGGACAGTTGGTTTTTTAAATGTCGTATGGTTGCCCAAGCACATACGGCATTCTGACAACATAGCCTAGTCCAGAGGAATGAACTGGTCAATACTGGTCAAGTCTGGAGCCAACCAATTGCGGGTTTCCTCACGATGTTTTCCTTCACCGTTAGAGCGTCCGTATAATGTACTTGAGATCTGAAAAAGTCTCATTGGTACACGCCACAACCTGGGATTTGAACCTGCACTCTTTCGAGTGCGAACTAAACGGTCTACCCACTAGGCCACGGGGCTCCGTTTTGAGGCTAAATACGCATAAAAATATAATATACGTTTTGTCAATTCCCACTGTTATTATACAAACTCAGGAACCTATCCTGAACTTCCACAATTATTTCTAGACTAAAATTAGGCAAAAAAATCCAGCCGTACTTAAGTTATAGCGTGACCAGGAGAAATAGGGGTTCATTTTTATATAATATACTCGTAGATATAAGTCATAAGATTTAAATCATTATTGAAAAATACGCCTTACTCGACAAACTTTAACTGAACCAAATTTCATAGTCCTGCACTCGCATTAGGCATATTATATAATAGCACTTTTGTAGGAAAACCTAGATTTTTTTTTCTTTCAAGTAGGAAATATCCATAGTATATCCGTAGCAAAAGTTGCTTTTAATATTCAAGAGTCTATTCACTCTTGAATCTTTGGCCACTGACTTGAAAAAAACATTATGTATATACGTCCAAAGAGGATACGACTCAATGCGTTTTGCACCCGTATTAGATACAACAATATATGCTAAATCTATGGATACAACACTTCTGTAGGTTTACCAACAAGATACACTGTGTACGCCTGTATATACCTACGTCTATGGATAAGACTCAATGCGTTTTGCACCCGTATTAGATACAACAATTCTCTAGGTATACCAACAAGATGCACTGTGTACTTGTATACTGAGAGACCACATCGTGTCGTGACTCAATACGGGTGTTAGTGCATAAAAGCATGTAAAGGAATGTTTAAAGGGCATTCCCTATACAAAGGGAAAACACCATGAGTATAACGTTTCTGATGGTGACGTTGATACTGACCTCAAAAGCTATCTATTACATTTACATAGCCATTATGGTATTAGCTAAAATAAATATTTATCAGTGCTAATAGTATTTATCTAGTGCGGATTATCTTGATCATATTATTTAAATATAGTACAAGATCACGTCGTTTTACGTAATATAGGATAAGATCTAATACATTATGCGTACTCCGTCTGCGACTACCGGCTCGGATCCTTGAGCTTGTCATAAGGATGTCATCACTATTGTCATCATTATCAGCATCATCTTCGATGTCATTACCGTTTTTGTCTTCGACATCGATATCACCATTACCATGGTCAATCATCAATTTTAGAATAATTATGATTATCATCTTATAAGAAAACTAGCTGTTGCCCGTGGCTCCGCCCGCGTAAATACAGTATCCCTTGCGAACACTATATTTTTTCAAGATAAAAAGTAGCCTATGTTTTAATCCAGAGCCTAAACTACTAAGATACCACATTTTATTAAAATCCGTTTAGTAGTTTTTGCGTGAAAGAGTAACAAACATCCATCCATACATCCTCACAAACTTTCACATTTATAATATTAGTAGGATTAATATTGTATGTGAATTAATCTCCTAAAAGCATATTTCTATATTCTTGATCAGCAGCCAATCGCAAAAGTTATTCGAAGGATTTATTTAGGATGGGCGCCTGCGCCTCTTTGTGCTGCGACTTGCGAGTTCTTAACCATTCATACGATAAATTAAAAAACTGGCCAGTGCGAGTCGGATTTAAGCACATAAGTTTTCGTATCATTATACCGTAAATATTTTACATGATTACTTATTACTTCGTTTTTTTGTACGAAGTTTGAAAATAATCATATTTTACAAGTTAAGTGTTTATAACTCCTGAACTAATAAGGTTATATAAACCGTTATAGTTTTCCTTTTAGTTCACATAGATTTTTCGAACAAACAGTTTAGTTTTTAGACGGGGCGGGGGTGGGACATATTGTAACAAAATAATGCGCTTTAATGCTCAAATGGCATACCTAAATCAAAAAAATCATCAAACCAAACTCTCAAGATTTTTAATAGACTTATCTAATAATATCCAACGCTATGGGATAGACGCGAGAAAAAAATCATCCCCACTTTACGTGTAGAGAAGGTACACGTAAAGTGGGGGTACCTTCCCTACACGTAAAGTGGGGATGGTTATTTTGTGATTTTATTTTAGCACTTTGTGGACATGGTAAATTACTAGCACTAACCGTTTGGACGGTAAGCCGAAGGCGGACGGACAGACATGACGAAACCATAAGGGTTCCGAGACCTGAAGGTCGATTCTGCTATTTAATCCAACAATAATGTAGCTTCGTTACTGTTTCGATACAGTCCGGAACCTATCAAACAGCAAAATGGTATTCTAATAAACTTCAAACAAACGTCAAACGACGAATTACACCGCGATGCGATTATCATTGTATCACAGCTTGATTATAGATTGAGCGAACCACTTATCCATAGAAAATGGTATTCTAGTATGTTTATAAACTTAACTCCAATTTGACTCGAACCGATCCGTCAGCCGGATATTTTTTTCACTTTGACATGTGGGGATGCCATGACATAAAAATATTTATTTTACGCAAAAATCTCTTTTTTTGCCTTCCCCTCTCTAACCACGCGGGAAATAATTTTCCGTCCATCTCAGAAGAGGATAAAATCGTGTATGCGTACACAAATGTGCATAGCCATGCCCCAAATTTGATGATTTTGTGTAATGTTTCAAAAAACACGAGCAGGAGACGCGCCTTAACTGACAATAATTGGCAACACCGGATAGTACAAACGTCAAGCAACAGCTGTCTTTGTACAAGTTTGTGCTCGCTTTATTTATAAATTGTAGTCAATATCATTGCAAAATGACTGTGTTGGGATTTTAAATTTACGAAAATAGTGTAGTAGAATACCGACTTTCGGTCAATTTATGATAACAGGATGATAAATTTATAATGAATTGATGGTAAGTTGATAGTCTAAGGCCCACTTGCGCCAATCCGGGTTAAAGTGAACCCTGGGTTAAAAATCATATTATCTCTCTCGTTCTTCATATTTGTGAAAGAAAAAGCATGATATTTTAACCCAAGGTTAACTTTAACTCGGATTGGCGCAAGTGGGCCTAAGTTAATTAAGAGAATTGGCCCTCTGAACTACGGAACCCTAAAAAGAAACAAGTAGATATGCAAACGAGAATCGATCAATTTTCCAGTGTAACAGTTAGTAACAGTTAATTAGTCCAAGTTTACAAATCATCGGGTGATTTACTGTATATTTTATCATATAAAGCGTCCGCAAAAAAATAATCTTTGCACTCTACTTACGATTACGGTAATGTACGGTCAGCATGAATTATTATCATTACTGAGAACGACTTACATGCGTATCGGCCCACAAGTGACTGACATTTTTCTATTTGTAAGAAAGAAGAACTGAAAATGTTGTTGATGCCTTAAACTTATCTATTAAAACAGGCAAGCGGACTGATTTTTTTTTTCTTTTGCTTAAATGAATAGTACTCTTAAATATGAGGAACTTCTCAGAAGAAACCGTATATCAAAAGAAAATATTTTCAAAGGTACAGCGATTTGTGTACAAAATTTCGCAAGTCTCGTAAAATCGCTCCATACTAAAGTGGGGCTACGAGTGACGTCACCCTTGGGTTAAAGTGCATGAAGTAGGTATGAAGTCGCAGGAACATATTTGTAAATATCTCCGATATATTTTGTGCGTTTAAGTTCATACTTACCATAATTAATATTTTTGTATATGATGTAAGTAAACTAATGATGTAGGTTTTGTTTACCAATTTCGCAAAAAAATAGTACTTTTTAAGTGTATTTAATAATTAGTAAACTACACATAAAATAATATATTTTTTTACATTTACCAGCTAGTAATGCCTGAATATTTCTGAATATATTAATGAAACTAAATATTTCAGATGTAGTCCGATCCCCTATTTGTAGCCTTTAATCGCGGCTCCGCCCGCCTAAATACAGTATCCCACAGGAACTCTGTACTTTTTCGGAATAAACATTATCCTATGTGTTAACCCAAATAAACTCAAATAAACCAAAAACCCAAAGCTCAAACTACTACTATACCAAACTTCAACAGTTTTTGCGTGAAAATCCAAATAGTAGGATAGTAATACTTAACGCGCACGGAAAAAGCTAGTTCCTTAATATAGGGATCCCCAAACGTCATACCAAAGATGGTTCTAGTCTAATCCACCTGTGGTCAAGCGGCTTCCTTGACCCAGGTTCAAGGTGGTTGCGCCATCGCATGCGGTGCGCGCGTGCCCGTGTAGTGGTTCACAGCTATACGGCCTTAGGGGTAGTCTGTTTTAGTATGATGCAAGAATCATAGAAATCTTATGCTTTAAACGAGCAAATCTTGTATAATATATTAATTGGAATCTCGGAAACGACTGCACATATTTCCATTAAAATTTTGTATGCACGAAGTTTTGGGGCAGAAAAATCGATCTAGCTATGTCTTATCTCTGGGAAACTGTTGTTCTTAAGTTTTTAACTTTTTATATCTATCAACATCCAGAATATTTTATTTTATTTCGATTTGGTTACTTAGCAGAGGTTTTGGGTTTAATTCTTAATGTTTTCAAGTTTGCTTTGAATGATCTGGTTCTTAAGTCATGAATTATTAAAGTAATAACATCATGATTTTTTTTCACTACTTAGGTAACACGTGCATCATACGCGTGAATGTCGTTGCCTCTTTGGATGTTTTTCCTCTAGGTCTTAGTCCGAAACAAGTCAGAAAAGACGTAATTTTAGCAGACACATTGTTGGTTATATTTAATAAGGTTCGGTAACATCAACTACGGACATTTTAGTCATATGATCTCCTGCTTATGTATAGACGTTTAGGCAGAGAAATAATTGTTGTTCTCGAAAAAAAAACCTTCCTTTATATGGGCGAATTTGCGTTGAGCAGAGTCACTGTGAGATTATTTTTTTACTTTAAGTATGACAATATTTTTTTTGCTTATAAGTAAAGACATGATATGATGATGAGCAGCAGTTCATATACCAAAAATATACGTAGTTGATTTTACCAAACCTTATATAGTGTAGGTACTTAACAAATTGTGCCGTGGGAGAACCATATTTCGGAACAAAATATTATGGGCCGTCGCTGTAACTGGAATGATACCACGGTCTCAAAGAAATTCCCACAAAACAATACTAATTAATAATAATAATTAATCGTATACAATAACTAGCTGACCCGTGCCTTTTGCCCGCAAAAATACAATATTCCACGGGAATACTATACTTTTTCGGGATAAAATGTAGTGTTTGTGTTAATCCAGACTCCAGGAGGGCTAGACAAGATGCATTAAATAATATCGACGGCGAACTTCGTGAATAAAAAATGTATGGGATTGACATAAGCGTGCGTTAAATGACATATTCAGTCGTATCGTTAAAAAAATTGGTAGCCAAGCAGCCACTTTGAACGAATACGCTAACGATGCACTCATATAACGAATTGCTCTAACGTGTTTCTCCATACAATGCCTAGACAAGCGGCCGTAAGTGACATTTAGTAGATCGTGATCTTTATCTTTATCGACCTAACGATAAAGATACCCAGGGGGCTACCTTTATCGCCTCAACGAACAATATGGCGGATTTTTATTGATCAGCTGTTATTTGTAAATAATAATGATTTGCCTAAAGTTGCCTAAAGGGTCTATACAACACCTTCTGCTAGTAGTCTATATTGCATAAAGTCAAAAGAATTCAATCTAAAGTATTCAATAAATCACAATTATTGTCAATACCTAATATGTAATTCATTGTATTCAAGTATAATTCAACACTTTGTTAAAATATAAATTTCTTAATTTGTAGCTTACTTGCAGTTTTTAATCTTTACACGCTACTATATCAGCTGAAAGCAATCTTTAGGTGTATAGTAGGTACCTAAATTATAGTAGGTAACAAATGGAGTTCATAATTAAGCAAGTTTCTCTGAAACTTCCTTACAAATAAAGATTTGTATTTAGTAGTTAAAATTTATAAGTTTTTCAATGTAATGATATTTTATTGTCATCGATGCTCAACACCTTCGTCTTATAAATGGGTTAGAAGGACACAAACACCTCATAAAAGTTTTGAAATATTTGCTATTATACTTTGATTAATTATTACAAATTTAATATTATATATCTATGCTATTATACCTACACCTATTATAAACAGTCAAGTAGTGTTAACCAATTAAATACTTAATATTTAATCTCTATAGTATATTTGTGACTAAATAATTGAAAGTCTTTACAATTTTACAGAACTATAACGTTAAAGGAAGTGTTATTAAAGTACCTTGACTGTACAGGGTACTATTGCAATAAATAAGTAAACCTAACACTTACCACATATTGTAGACAAAATATTACAATGCGGCCATAGCACTTTGAATTTGTTATAAGCATTGTCTTGCTAGAATTATTCATTCATTCTAATTTAAGAGCTTTGCTCTTGTCAGTGATGCTTTCTCCATTCCTCTCTACACTCCGCCCTTCTCTTGACCTCCTGATACGACACGACCATCACATTCGCCTACACCTGTCCATAAAAGTTCTTCTCGGCCTTTCATGTTTTCTACTACCATCCCTTCAATTATTCCTCTAATAAAGTTGTTGTGCCGTATCAAGTGTCCGTATTAGGATTGATTAAATAATAACAATACAAGAGTATCTACATTTTATTTTACTTTTTTAAGTAATTTTTACATGGTTTTAGTAAGAAAATAAACTTAAAATGTAAAAATATTTTTATTTCTTGCAAAGGAATTACATAATGCAGATTTCTTTAAATAATCTTGAAGTCACATAACCAATAATAACATTATACAATTTAAAAATCAACACAGCTAATAATAATTATTATTTATACAAACTAGTTAGAGCCTGTCACAGAATGAATACAAATTAACTTAGGTTGGTAAGCGGTTTTGATACATTAATAATTACATTATGATTTATATCACTTCTCACTATCAGTGGCGAAGGCTGCTTCTCCTTCAAAGGGAAGCCGGAACCTGTATCATAGGTAGGGATTTCTATGAAGGTTTGCAAAAGGTATGTGACAAGGGAAGCCGATAGGAATGGAGTTATAGGAACCCTATGCCACTGCACAGATACAGAATCGGCCAGCAGATCTCAAGTACATTATACGGACGCTCTACCGGTGAAGGAAAACATCGTGAGGAAACCCGCACATAGTTTGCCCCAGACGTATTGACTAGTCATTCCTCTGGACTAGGGTGGCTATGTTGTGAGAATGCCGTATGCGCTTGGGCAATCATACGATATTTAAAAACCAACTGTCCCAGGCACTACAGTATTTCAAGAGTGGTTACTTCGCTCGGAGAATACTGTATAAATCATCCATCATCGGATGTAAAGGCCTAAGTTAGGTAAATTGTTATTTTGTTAACAAACAAAAATTATTGTACTTCATCTTCTTCTTCTTCTTCTTCTGGCCAGTTTAAAGTGTTACCAGGACATGGATATAGTCCTAAGGATAGAAGACTCCGTATTTTGTAATTGCTAAAAAGAACTGTATTGCTTTGGTAATAGAGTGTATTTCACAATGCACGTATCATAGAGGCAAATCCGAGCCGAGCGAGATAGCCATAAGGGAGGCCGTGTGTCTCGTTCTTGCATGTTGCCAACCAGAAAAATGTTGGTATTTTTAAAAAGTAACTTGAAAAATCTTAGATAAAACGAGTGTACTTTATTATTATTTTAACAAATGTTTATAACTATATCATATTCTAATTAAAACAGTTAGTAATAGTCATTTAATACTAAATAAAAATGCAGTTTACATTAAAACCTTTTCTTTCTTTTTTATTAGATGGTATCATTCGCAAGACAATAGAATAGTACGCCATTACAGTCGGACAAGGATCTTTTGGCACTTGGATGGGGGCGTGAGTGTCGCAAATAAGAACAATACTTATTACTAAAAGTGAAATTTTACAAGACGGCGATGTTATTACTGATTTTATCCACGTGCCAAAAGGTAAGTGTCGCAACTACAAAACAATACAATATAATACTAAAAGTGACATTTTACAAGACGGCGATGTTAGTTCTGATTTTGTCCACGTGCCAAAAGATCCTTGTCAGACTGTACACATATTTTATGCTGAACACCGGATAATATTAAAATTCATAATAGTACCGGTGCTGGATTTGCTGGACGCACCGTGAGTATGGCCTTTAGTGTAATCTCTTAAAATCTGTTTATAATGTGTGTCCTATGACCATTTGGCAAGAAATCTGTATAAAATCTGTATTATCAATGAAAACTAGAAGATAATTAATTAAATAATGTATTATATAATATAATTATTCAAAATAGAACTCTGGAGTCATACAATAGATAAACAGTTATCCAATTGTGTGTCTAATTTATAATCCTCTGAATTTTTCCCGGTGTTTCAGATTTCGGTGCATATTGAAGTTCCAGCCCACGAAGTATAGATAACAAGGAGTCCGAACGTAATGTTAAAATAATGGTCTCAATTACGGGGACAGATTTTTGCCGGTAGAGCGCGCGACGGTTCGACATGCACTCGTTTGAAATTACGCGGGAAGTTTAAAGTTGCTATTGACAGCTCTGGAAAGATTGAAATCTTATTATATAAAAGTTTTAGGAAATTCTTAGAAACTGTTCTCGAAAAAAAGATACCGTAGAACACGGTAATTGCCTAACGGTAATTTAAAAATAATTGTAATAAATAATAGTATTGGCAACACTCGGTATAATAGGATTGGCAACACTTGGTACTCGTCGGTCTCGCACGCCTAGCGGCAGAAAAGAGAACTAAGATCTGGTCCTATTATTGTGTACATAATTATTATTAAAAAGCCTATACCGTTCGGACTCCTGGTATCTATGCTTCATGTTCCAGCCTTACAACCGTAATAATCGGCCTTGTTAAATAAGTACCTACTTTATTCTTTTTGTAAATTTCTACACTTGAAATTTGATTCCATTTTATACAAAACACTCCAGGAATTTTCAATAAAACTTCTAGGTACCGTTTTACTGAATCGACTGACTTGCACTGACTATTTGTATTTTGAACTTTGACTAGACATTAGACTTGAAAATAATACGGTGTTGAAATCATATAGGTACCTACATTAAATCTAGTTGTCTGCCTTTTTAACTTGACACTGACAAATAGTTTTATGCCGTAACGCCATCAATAATTTAAAAAAAATATATATGACATTTGACAACTTCACAACTGACGGCTAAATTCTTGAAATCATAAACAACTAACGTTTGAGCAATTCGTTGTTGCGATTCGAACAATAGTGTGCGTTTGTCTAGGCACAAAATGTCGTGATCTCAAAAGAGAAGTCGATACGACAGATCTTTCCGAATTTTAACGAAGGTAATTTGTCTAGGCGCCCAGGCTCTAAACAACTACCATTCCAAATTTTATCAAAATCCATTTAGTAGTTTTTGCTTGAAAAATTAAGAAACATTCATCTACCCATACTCACATACTTTAACATTTATAATAGTAGTGCGATATTAGGATTACGCAATTTACTTTTTTTTAAACTATAAACCAACAAATATTTACAAAAACTAGTTTTGAAAGAAGTCACATGTTTGATCACATGACTATTTTAACGCAATAAAATAGATAAAATCAAAGGTTAAGTGTGTAATAAAGAAGTGAATGACTACTCAAAACAAATGCACGATAAATCTGACCAAAAATCCGTCCGTCCGTCCCTCTATCTGTCTGTCTGTCACGATTATTTATTTCGGGAACGCGTGGAGGCATCGAAGCTACCACCGTAGTATTATTTCTCAGAGCCTTTAGTCAAGATGCATTCGATAATGTCGACGGCGAAGTTGGAAAACAAAATGTAATATGGGATTTGATATAAGGCATCGCAAGCGACATGTCACTTCGGGAATGCGAAAGCGAATGCATCTTGACTTAAGGCCCAGGGACTATTGCGGTCCCCTCTTTTTCTCTTTATACTGGGCTTAAGTTGTCATAGAAAAAGATTTTTTGCCACAATAAACACACATTTCTATACCCTCAAGGAATAAACATTCACAGGGTTTTTCCCATTGACCGAGAACTATTAAAATTAGCAAGTAACATCGTTATATTTTACAAATACAAAAAAAAAATGTTTAAACTGCACTTTTTAATTAAATCATAATTAGGGGTTAAAATTTCAAATAGAAGCTTCTAGTTCTAGGGGAGTATCATATTATGAAAGGGCTTATTAGGGGAGTATAATGTGAGCATTCCAAAACATATTTTATTTATTAATTTTTCCGACGCATATCTTTTTATTTAAAAAATAAAATCTTCTCCATACAAACTAACATCATCCTTTAGGCTTGACAAGAACTGTTATTAATAACGAGTAGTTCTTTTAAATTCGATTTAATTAGTTTTTTTTTTTGCTTCGAGAATAATAATAATAAAGAGATATTACTTATTTACCAAGCAAAAAGCAGGTGTATTTTAAGACTTGAACTACATGAATAACATTGTGTTCAATTTTATACACATAATTTTGTATTTTTCATTTTACTTTATATGCAGTATAAATGCTGTGATAATAGCGATTTTAACTTGATTCGTGATTCACGATTGTAGTAGGTATAAAATGCTTATAACGACTAATGTGCTAAGGGTCAAATCAAACCGAAATGGCAGCGGAGCGGCCAGCAGCATAAACGTCATATAATTTTAAACTTTATCTTCGTGTCCAGTTTTGCTTGAGACAACCACCGCTGCTCACAGCCGCTGACGGCCGCTACTGGCCGCCGGCGGCCGCGGGACGTCCCCATTTTCTAAGCGATAATATGTACTATAGTAATGAAGATAAAGCTTAAAATTGTATGACAGTTATGCTGCTTGCCGCTCTACTGCCATTTCGGTGTGAATTGGCCCTAATATTATATGGGCGTTTTACTCGTATTAGGTATTACGCGCTATGCCTACTTTTATTTTATAACAATACGTAATTCAATTAAGGCTTAAATATTAAGTTAACAATATAACAATTTAATTAAATCAATTTGATAAAATTCTAAATCGGTCATAGGAATTTTAGACACTTGTGGTTTTCCCTGCCAAATAATAACGAACTTCCTATTAACCTCAATTATTGTGATGTATTTACGTTAGTTGGAAAATTCATAAGTAATAAAATTGATTAAATGGAGGACCAAACATCCAATAAGTAGGTATAACTATTATTTGAACAAAATTGTACATAAAACTGTGTCAACTCCCTAGTTTCTTACTTACGGAGATTACATAATATGACGTACCTATGCACTTACTTGAAACTAAATCTAGACATGTTAGCAAAAAGTCACCCTTAACTTACTATTTAATTATGACTACTAGGGACGCCGTGTGGTCGAAATTCACCCATACTTATTCATAAAAATTTTAAGTTTAAACTTTATAAGAGATTTATGCCTGTTATAATATTATGAAAAAAAAGTAAATGTTGTGACAGATTAAAAAACATTAATATGTAACGGAGTTTTGCCGGGAATGTCAATCAGCAATGTTGTGTTTCTGTGTTATTTTTCTAAATTCGTGTTATTGCTGTTTTTAATGTGTAATATTGGTGGAATATTAACCATTAGTTATTCGTTGACGTACACTAATGTGGAAGAGTAAATAGCAACTACAAGATGCGTGCTAAATTGGGTTTCCCGCCAAAACTCCCTAGGAAGTTTCAGTAAAGCGTCTATCACTTTACTGAATCGACTGACGTGACTAATTGACTACCTTGACTATTTATTGGGACTTTGACTAGACTTTGGACTTAACGATTTAGAAATAAGACATAAGAAATACCTCAAACGACAAAAGAGGCAGTATGGTCTAAGACCTTAGCCTGTTCCATTTCGGGACGAATTAAAATAAATCAATATGTAACATAATTGTATCTATTTATCACACAGTAGTTTGTCTTATTAATAATAATCTGAGGTGTGTTATTGTTATTTTTAAAAATTTTATATATTTCTAAGCATTATTTTTAAACTTTTAGCTTTTTGCACACCTTTTTCCCCGTAAATTTTAACTTACCGGCCAAATTTCATACTCCTCCAATTGCATAATTCTCGTAACACAGTACTGAAAGTTTTTGCTTCACGTATTAATTAATGATACTGACGTATTATGAAATATGTTTTTTCACCCTTTGTTCTTACTTTTATGCGAATAGCTGTTCATTGATATTATCGTATTATGAGGTTAATAATAACAATGGATTATGAAAATTATGACGTCAGAATGATTCTGTTCCTGGGTCATTAGCTTTGTTAGACTTTTTTATTGTTATGTCTGTCTATTTAAGGGCCTATAATAATTTCACAATCTACAGATAAGTGTCAAATAACTTATTTGCGTGTTTTGTCTCTGTCACTCGAAATAAAGTAAGCAGCGAAACTTCCGAATAAGCTATCCGACACTTATTAGAAGATACTGACACTTGCTCTCAGTGCAATAAGTTTCATGAATATTTTAAATGTACAGAAGATAAATGAGCTAATTGTTGGCCTAGTGATATGTAACCAACGATTTTGACTGTCGTTTTAATATAATATAACCTCGGTAAATACTAGCCCGCTATCGCGTATAATACTAATTATTAAGTGCTTCGCAAGAATTCAAGAACTCATTTGCTTGCTTACCAAAAAATTAAAAAAACAATTCTCAATCTTGTTTCGGTCTTCTTAGTGCGTTGCTTAGGTAACTGCCTTTTTTGCTGTTGGGTTTTTTTTTTAATTATTTATTTTATTTTAGATTTTTGAGTTTATCCAACACACACTTGGTCGATTTTAAGCAAATATAGGACTATTAGAATGCATTGATTAATCTCCTTTTAATTTCCTTTATTTTAATACCATACTTAATAGGTTCGGTTAAAAAAAATCGAACTATGTCATACAATTTGGCGCTAAAATCCGCCATTTTGTATTTTTTCTTTGAACTATCTATCTAAGAATACTTGGGTTTTTGAGACAAATCTAACGATACCTTAATTGTCGAAATCCATCCAGCCGTTTGGCTGATACGTGGGAATAAAGGAATTTACAAACATACATACAAGATAAGCGCGAAAAACATAACCTTTCTTGACAGTCGGGTAAAAAAGTAATATAACGAGTTTTAGGTATTTATATTATATATTCATCAAAAAGAGAATACTTTGTCATAACTTAGTAATATAATATTATATTCTTTGTCATAACTCCTATTTTATTATTAACGTGATAAACAGCTTAACATTCATGGTTAGCATAATAGGAAGGAGGATATACGAGTAGAAAATATAAGCACAAGTATTATTATTATTAATCTGGGTTAAATGTGGTATATTTGGGTGGTAATGTAATGATGATCCAACTAATATTTAAATAATACTACCTCTTGTTAATGCATCTGGTAGTACATGCTTAGTATATATTAGGTATATTTCGATATTGGTACTTTTATTTTGATGAAAATTATGCAAGACAACAACAAGAAAATAATAAAATATTATATTCCGAACTGTCTTTGACAGTTCGGAATATTAGTAGGTACAATGATTTTATATGAAATAAAAAATTCATGAATTCAGATTCAGATTTCATCGAAAATTTTGAGAAAGCGATACGTCGGGTTATTTTGAGCAATATTGCATAAATATGCATGAGTTGTGCATAATGCATTAAATCAAGTTGTCCCGAGAGGAGCTAAAAAATTTTTTCGGTAACGCAACCATTTCGATACTAGCACGAGATACTAACACTTGATGCAATACGATAGTTATTAATATTATGCAAGAAGATCCCAAATCTATCATTATTTTAAAAATTAAGCAGAGCAAATATTAGCGTTATCACAAATAGATATTAGGCTTTATATAGCTGTACAGTACTATAACAAATAAAAAGAAGGCGTCTGTTTTACTGTAGCAAAAAAAGTAATAAATTATTTCTAAGAATAATAAAAGCTGTAAATTGTATTAATTACTAGCAGCTTAAGCTAAAAAAAGTTATCGCTTGGTTAACCAATGGTTAATAATACACTTTTAAGTATTTCTTCTACGTTCAAAAGTATTAAATCGTTTCACATTTTATAGAAAATATAATATCGCAATATATAATGTCTCCGAAAATCAATTACGGATGCTTTGGGCACATGGTCCACTGCTTATGTAAAGACGTTTAGGCAAAAAACTCAAAAAAAAAATCACCTCATGTAAGGGTAACTCTCCGCAAAACGCAAACTCGCCCATATAAAGAATTTTTAACTTCCAGCCAAGAAAATCTAAGATTTTCAAAAATCGAGAAGTTATTGGTTTTACTCCGTTTTACAAAAACGAATTCTTATCAGATCTCGACGCTCTGAGGTCACAGGAAGCTTCCCTGGCTATGTCTGTATGTATGTATGCGTGTGTGTGTGTGTTTATTATGTAAGTATGTAAACCTCTTATAACTTTGAACGGTTTATTGCGTTAATTTATTGCGTCTGGCGCCATACGGAAGGGCTTGGCCAAACTTACATAGATTTTGAACACAATTTGGACCGATCCGGACTGATAGATTTCAAGAAATCTCATTTTTTATGTGTTTTTTTTTTAATAACTTTTAAACGGCTACATCAATCAACTCCAAAAATTAACCAGCCCTTATCCTTGAAAAACCACGTCGATTGCCGCTAATCTGGTCAAAATCAGTTGATTCGTTCGAGAGATATCTTTGAGAAAAAAAAAGAAAAAAAAGTGTTTTTCATAATTACTCCGAAATTTTTCATCTAAAAAATAAATTAAGAGGTGTCTAAGTCCCATGCTGTCCGCTGTCCTTCTGCCAAGCAAAGACTATGATAGCCTGTCATTCAAGTGGGACTTAACTGTCAGAATTTGGCTGTAAATAAATAAATGTTATGTTTGAAATGAATGTGTCAACCCTGGGATAACGCACTTTTGTCGCATAATTCGCAAGAACTCGTTTTTGGAGGCAGGACCAAATAAAATTATTACGAGAATAAATATTTTTATAAATCAATCTTAATATGCTCAATTTTACATTTCCAAGTACAGTTATTTTTAAAATCAATTCGCTGAATTTTTATGTGTCAATAAATAGGTAATTTACGTTTCACATATTGTTTATTTTTAATTAGATAAGGTTCAGAATCCGTCCAGAAAATGTGCTTTTTGAGTTAATCGACACTGTGTATCGTATTATTATCAAACAAAACATGCAAACTTCCAAAAGGTTTCAGAAATAAATCTCCAACAAAATATTAAAAAAAAAAATCGTCACACTATTTTTAACATAAAAATAAAATAAAATAAACTCACATTTAGAAATTAAAAACAAATCCAGTGCACAACTATTTTTAAATCATAAAAAAAATTGACACCAGTATTTTCGATTTTCGAACGCCGGCGTTCGATCGTTCGCCCGCGAACGGTACATATGGTCGGTAGACTGTGAATGACCATAGCTTGGACGCATCATGGTCCAGACCACACAACTATATACCTTATTGTACATATATTTTACAAGTATATACAAATTACTGCACTGAGTAACAGATTACGCGCGACCTTGTCGATAGAGAGAGGTTTCGCTTGGAATGCTCACGGATTTTGAAATTTTCACTGCCAAGGCCATTGCGTCAGTTATTGTAAGCTCAAAAAGGCTGAGACTATATGACGGGAAAGGGATTTAGAGCACTGAAAACAGAACTTTGCGCTAATACAATAGAGTTGAAAATCAAAGTGTCCAGTATCGAGCTGTCATATATGACATTGGCATTTGACTCGACACTCATGTGTTCGATTTTCAACTCTATTGTATTAGCCCAGAGTTCTAATTTTACGGCTCTGAATTTTCACCGGCATTCCGGATTCCTGAGCATATTATATTATTTGTGAGCTGGTTTCTATTTCTCAAAATTCGCGTGCAAACGATGACGGTCTCTGTGGCTCAGTGGTTAGCGTAAGCCGGAGGTTGCGGGTTTGATTTTCGCAACAAATTTTTTTGAAGTAAATACTCCTTTAGCGGCGCTGTGCATTTTTCTTGGGATGGGTAAAAGCTGTTAAACTTGCGACAGGTCACGTGTCTTGATCGAAACTACGTAAGATGCAACTTATAGTCCTAGTATAAAGGTTTTAAATAATGAGGACATTAACATGTCCTCATTATTTAATGTTAATAACAAGCCTTATTTAGTGTACCTGGCTCTGTGTAACTTATACCTAAAAAATTAGTTTTCTAGTAATATTACAACTATTACAAGTATATCAGTCAAGAATTTTAAAAACATTGAACAAAAAGTATGTTTCTCGCATAGTCTGTTTACTTGATTTTCGGCGTTTTTTATTGTCAATCTAATATGTTACTGTGCTTTGAAAAGAGCCTCTAGCCTCGGCAGTAGAGTCATAAAACTTTAAATGTTTCACCATTTTTCCAATTTTCAATGGGAGGCCGCATCAAATATGCTACTCTTTGTCGCTTCTTCGTTATTAATATCTAGTCAGTAATTTTCTTTATACCTGGTGCCGGCCTCGCATGGCACTTCCAATACGTCTTCATTAATTATCCTTTTAAAAATCAAAGTGTCTTTTCTGTCTCCTATATTAACACAATTAGACAAGTTCCTCATACAATCCACAGCTAACAGCCTATTACATTGACGAAAGACAAAATAGAAGTAAAATTTAAGCCATGTTCAACAAAGCCAGAAGCTTGTAGCATATTGCTACTGGTAGATTAAACGACTTCGGATTTTACATCCATGATTAGATGAAAGAAACAGTATTTCAGAGCGAAACACGCCGCTGCAGTGCCTGGGACAGGGGGTTTTAAATATCGTATGCTCCTCCAGCACATACTGCGTTCTCGCAACAATTAGCGTTCAGAGGAATTACTGGTCGTTAGTAGGACTAAAGTAAGGAATAAAACGTCAGCACGCAGAGTATCTATCATTAACTTGGATAAAAAACCGCCAACAAACACTCAAAGGTGGATAAACGACTAAGGCCCCCTTGCGCAGATCTGAGTTTTAGTTAGTAGTCTGATTAACAAGATCCATTTCAGTAAATTTCTGTCCAAGAGCACCGAATTGATGATGATTCAGGGCTCATTCGATTCGGAATGACCTCTAGAAACTTTTTGAAAAATTTGAAGAGGGGCTCGAAAAAATTGCAAAAGATATAAGCAATTTAGTAAGAAACAAAAAGGGGGTATAGTTTTTTGAAAATATCTCTGAAACTGTTAAAGATATCCGAATATAATGAGTCCGTATACGCTACGCTGTAGCATACTACTACCGTAGCGGCTACGGGATCGAACCTGCACCTGTCAAGTCCACCCCCTGAACCACAGACGCATCTACGTCAACAACCATTGAATAAATGCAAGTTGACAAAGTAAAGCAATCTGATGAACGGTTTATACAATATACTTAATAATAATATTATGATAATATTTTTAAATGCTTTGTTATAAAAAAATAAAACGTGACTTGCGCACGTGCGGAGGCAAATGGTAAGAATGTAGTTTATGTTAATGAGACGATTTGTGAGCTGGTTTCTATTTCTCAAAATTCGCGTGCAAACGATGACGGTCTCTGTGGCTCAGTGGTTAGCGTAAGCCGGAGGTTGCGGGTTTGATTTTCGCAACAAATTTTTTTGAAGTAAATACTCCTTTAGCGGCGCTGTGCATTTTTCTTGGGATGGGTAAAAGCTGTTAAACTTGCGACAGGTCACGTGTCTTGATCGAAACTACGTAAGATGCAACTTGCAATTGTTTGCTGTCTTGGTTTACGCGAGCATGAAACTATTTTAGTTCGTATTAAATTTTGACCCCAACCTTCCCAACACATTGACCTTAATCTTTGACCTTGACTTGACTTTCGACCTTTGATCCCAATCTTCCCCATCACATTGACCTTTGACCATTACATTGACCTTTACCTCCGATCGTCTCCCCAAGAAAAGACGTCTTTTTTATTTTAATCCTGGTTCGTGGATATTTATATTTACATGTGTGTAATATAATTCACATCTTAAATATCATCTGTCTAGTAAAATAGGAATTTAAATTATATATTTCCGTTATCTGGTACGCTGATATTGATGATATTTAGCAACACTAGGCGGCTTAGGCATAAACCATACTAATATTATAAATGGGAGTGTGTCTGTTTGTCCGTCTTTCACGGGAAAATTACTGAACCGATTGAAATGAAATTTGGTACACAGATAGTCTATAGTCTGAGAAAGGACATAGGTAGATTCTTATCGCAGGAAAATGCTCGGTTCCCGTGGGATATTTTATTTACAGTTTCACATAAAACTACCAAACTGATTATCATGAAATTTGGCACAGATATAAAGTAGACCACGAGGAAGGATATAGGCTACTTTTTATCGCGGGGCATATACGGTTCCCGTGGGTATCAGCTAGTGTTAATGAATGTCGTAATTTCTCTATGCTTGACAAATTATTTTAAAGTTCAAAAAGAGATGTTTGATTTTGGGCCAGCTCTATGTACACTACATAGGTAAATAGGAAAAAATATGTGAATTTCATAAAAATACAAATAAATAATTTGAAGAAGGGTACATGCGTACAAAAATACTTATTTGAAGAGTTTTTATTTCGCCAATCCTATTTTTAGGGCGGCCATGACAGTTGTTTTGACTTGACTTTTGGCGTAGTTGATAGTTTTAGAAAGAGACATCTTCTTAAATATCATACGTCTTTCCTTGTCAAAAGTCAAAATGACATTCTTTGGATAATTCTGATCTGATCCACCATGTTTAATTTTACGTTGTGTTGCTCTCCTTGGCGAAGTTATTTTAAATATACATTGAAACGAAGTGAAATGAAATAAAATAAAGAATAGGAAACAGTTACTATATAATGTAGCTATATTTACTTACGTATAGTGAACATAGTGCTGGCCCACGCCTCATACATTTCTCGAACATCTCTTTTAAAAACAGGTATAGTCATAGAGTATTTGTCTTATATTAAAAAGAGGGGTAGAGTCTAATGCCTTAAATACCATTATCTAGTATTTAAAAACTAGCATTAATTGTCCGCGGCTTCACTTGCGTGAAATTAGGTTAGACTTTCATCCACTATTTTACCCTCCTAGGAGCTGAATTTTAGAAAACGCTGAAATACGTAACTCATTAGTTTTTCGAACTCAATTCATACGAAATATCATGCAAATATATCCAAGGAATAAAAAAAATCATACAAATTTTTATCTCCTATTTTACCCTCTTGGGGGTTGAATTTTGAAAAATTCCTTCCTTAGCGGATGCCTACGTCATATGGGAAATACGTCTGCAAATTTTTAAAAATTCTAGCCTTAAGGGTTTGGCTCGTGCGTTGATACATGAATCAGCTTTGCCTTTATATAAATATAGATAGAATATAGATTATAGATATATATAGATATCGTAAATTCTCAATGCTTGACAAATTACTTAAAAATTTTAACACAGGTAGAGTCTATGTCATAAATACCATAGTCTATAAAATGTACCTCAGTCTATTTTTATACCATTTTATTTAAAAACTAGATGTTGCGCGCGACTTCCTGCGCGACAAAAGGAAATTTCGCGGTAACCGTACATTTTGCCGCGATAAAAAGTAACCTATGTCCTTTCCCGTGGTCTATACTCTATAGATAGCCTTTCATCGGCCAGTGCCAGTTTCGAAGCCTATTCGATGCAAACAAACACACAAACAACCAAACTTTTCCTCCTTATTATATTAGTATAATAATATATAAGAAGTATAGATATAACTAAACAATATCTCCCTTATATTTTGGATTAATTCTCTAAGCTTAGATCCGACACTAAATCCATGTCTGGTCAAAAGCAGTTCAAATTGAATTCGGTTTAATTTTAAAATTTGGAATCCGTTTCAGAACGTCTCTAGGGTATTCCCCGGTTATATCTGTTTGCAGAATTCCCAGGGTCAGTATTGTAACAAGTTCTGGTTTTAACGTACAAGTATACGTTGTAATTATCACGTAGGTACATTTTCTTAAAACTTAGTGCAAAATTATACGCATTGTTCATTTCATTTTATTTCTTTTTTTTTTTCACATGATTTTTTGTCGTTTTATTAATGTGTGCATAAAATGTCCTTTATGTTGACCTTTGACGTTGACCAAGTTTTAAGTTAGAATCGCGATAGGTGCACGTGTGAAATCTATATTTGTTAATATTGATGTAATAACGTTTAAATGTTTAATTAGGTATTTAATTTTTCATTAGTAGCCAAGTAGGTACGTATAGTTGTTTCTACTTTATTTTTAACCATAACAAGCTATTTATATTTTTGTTTTGTTCGTTTGTGAAAAATAGCAACTACATGATCTTATTAACACGCTATATTATTAACTTCACCAGCTGTATGTAAGCTTGTTTGCTTGTATGTAACTATCAATACAATGCGGTCGCTAAGCAACCGTTTGAAGTTATTCCAACTATCAATACAATGCGGTCGCCAAGCAACCGTTTGAAGTTAAAGGTCCGGACGCACTAGGCGGAACTGCACTTCGGCGGAACTGAGCGACACGTCGCGTCAAAATATTCTTTATATGAAATTATATGAGATAACACGCACTAAGCGGTAACGGAACTACACTGCAGCGAACTGCGCGACAAACTTGATCAACTGACCAAAAGTGTCGCGAACTGCAGTTCGGTTTGGCCAACTTCATTTTCATAGTCAGTCAACCGAGATACTTGGGAGCGCGATAATCGTTCGTCATTTTCAAATTTATTGTACTCGTGGGCCAGTATCCGGAGACATAATAATATTATGACGTCCAGCATAAAAAGTACATGAACACTTCTATGAAAAAAAAAACCACTTTGGAGTGAAACGACCTCTGTGGCTCAATGGTTAGCGTGTCGGCGCTCAAGCTGGAGGTCGCGGGTTCGAATCCCGCCAGGAGACAAAAGTGTTTTATGTTCTTGGGTCATGGATGTGCAATAAATGTGTATTTTATAATAAAAACTTTAATATATGTATAGTATAAAAGTATTAAATATATTTCCGTTGTCTGGTAACCGTATCACAAGTTCTTCGAGAACATACCACGGGACCAGATTGACGTGGTGTAAAAGCGTCCATAGATAGATATTATTATTAAATAGTTCAAGAAATGGGAATAAATGGTAAGTTAATTTTTCTATTTCTTTTTCCTGTGAATGAACGACGACCTCTCCAATGTTAATTGATTTCACAGTGAAAATTATAATAATAATAATATTATCTATGGACGCTTCACACCATGACAGTCTGGCCCCGTGGTAAGTATCCGAAGAACTTGTGTTACGGGTACCAGACAACGGAAATCTTTTTAATACTTTTTATACTTTACTTAGATATAAGATTTTTATTATATTATACACATTTAATACGCATCCATGACCCAGGAACACAGAAAACTTTTTTGTTCCCTGGTGGTATTCGAACCCGCGACCTCCGGTTAAAGCGCCACTGCGCTCACCGCTGAGCCACGGAGGTCGTATGTAAATTATTTAGATTGTAGGTATGTAGGTACATATTTATTTAAAAAAAAAACCTTTTAAATTTCAATCGTCCATTCGTCCATCTTGCTCGGAGGTTGCCTAGCTACTGAATATATTTTTGTAGCGCCGCTGCAGTTCAAGTGCGACTTACCAAAACGTGTCGCTCAGTTCCGCTGAAGTTCAGTTCCGCCTAGTGCGTCCGGACCTTAAGTCGCACTTGAACTGCAGCGGCGCTACAAAAACATATTCAGTAGCTAGGCAACCTCCGAGCAAGATGGAAGAATGGACGATTGAAATTGAAAAGGTTTTTTTAATAAATATGTACCTACATACCTACAATCTAAATAATTTACATACGACCTCCGTGGCTCAGTGGTGAGCGCAGTGGCGCTTTAACCGGAGGTCGCGGGTTCGAATCCCGCCAGGGAACAAAAAAGTTTTCTGTGTTCCTGGGTTATGGATGTGTATTAAATGTGTGTATAATATAATAAAAATCTTATATCTAAGTAAAGTATAAAAAGTATTAAATATATTTCCGTTGTCTGGTACCCGTAACACAAGTTCTTCGGATACTTACCACGGGCCCAGACTGACGTTGTGTGAAGCATCCATAGATATTTTTACTATTATAATTTTCACTATGAAACCAATTAACATTGGAGAGGTCGTCGTTCATCCATCCACAGAACTATTTAATAATAATATCTATCTATGGACGCTTTTACACCACGTCAATCTGGTCCCGTGGTAAGTTCTCGAAGAAATTGTGATACGGGTACCAGACAACGGAAATATATTTAATACTTTTATACTATACATATATTTAAGAATTTTATTATATAATACACATTAATTGTACATCCGTGACCCAGGAACATAAAAAACTTTTTGTCTCCCGGTGGGATTCGAACCCACCGACCGGGCTTCTTGAGCGCCGACGCGCTAACCATTGAGCCACAGAGGTCGTTTCACTCCAAAGTAGTTTTTTTTTTCATAGAAGTGTTCATGTACTTTTTATGCTGGACGTCATAATATTATTATGTCTCCGGATGCCCACGAGTACAATAAATTTTATTCATCTATCGACATTTTTGACGAACGATTATCGCGCTCCCAAGTATCTCGGTTGACTGACTATGAAAATGAAGTTGGCCAAACCGAACTGCAGTTAGCGACACTTTTGGTCAGTTGATCAAGTTTGACGCGCAGTTCGCTGCAGTGTAGTTCCGTTACCGCTTAGTGCGTGTTGTCTCATATAATTTCATATAAAGAATATTTTGACGCGACGTGTCGCTCAGTTCCGCCGAAGTGCAGTTCCGCCTAGTGCGTCCGGACCTTTACCAAAACGTGTCGCTCAGTTCCGCCCAGTGCGTCCGTACCTTAAAGTTAACTTTTAAAGAATATCGAACTAAAAAGTTGAAAATAATTTTAAAAATTTTAAAAATAAACTTAAAACAGTAGTAAGTATATTAAAAATACTAGTATAATTGAGAGAAAAGCTTGAGGCGCTTTGTGCCATAATTTTCGTATATCGAGCGACCCACGCTTTTCCCTCAATAATACTAGTATTTTTTTTATACTTACTACTGTTTTAAGTTTATTTTTAAAAAAATTAAAATTATTTTCAACTTTTTAGTTCAATATTCTTTAAAAGCGTGTTTTTTTAGTTTTTTTAAACTATATTTATTATTAATTTAACCCGGCGTGAGTGAGGCCGGGTATGTCATACCCGAGTGATGAAAAATCGTGTATTCTTTAAATGATCGCCTGGAACCTTTCTCAGTAGCTGGAGGTAGAGGCATCCTGGAGATGTAAGTGACGTGATCTAGGAGTGGCATAGGATACAAGCCGGGATAATCGGGTGCAAATCCATTTCGGGTTTGTCATACCCGACCTCATAGCTAACGTACCTATTTTGGCTAATTTTTATAACATACATTTTTTGTTGTTTTAAACACTTACGGATTTTGTCGCGGTGCACTTTTCTTTTGCCCGACGTGCACCGCGACAAAATCCGTAAGTGTTTAAAACAATGAACAATATTCACGTAAACATAAGAAATCAATATACATTTTTGGTTCATCAACGGTTTTATTATTTTTTATTGTTTTAAATATAAATTACGTAGTGGATTATATTTTTTTAAATAAAAAATTTTGTTATTTCCTACTATGTACCTACTAGACATACTATATTTCATGGTAATACTTGAAGCCATTTCAGAGATTCTGGTTATATAAAGGTTTATTTACAAGGATTTCTCGTATTAGATTCTTTCTTATATTAGATTTCAAGTATTAGATTCTTTCATAATAATTAAACACGGAAAAATTTACTTTTGTATACTGGGTTTTTTTTAATTGTTTTAATAATATTTATACTTTTGTGAGGCATTTGAACTTTGAAGTTTACTTATCGGTGCACTTATGACCAAGTAATAAGATATAAGCTACAATCTTTGTAGCTACACGATAATTCCAAATGGATTTTCCCAAAATAAAAATAAAACACGACAGGAATGGGAAATAAGACATGCGTCTTATTTCCCATTCCTCTTATTGATGATGAGATTATTGAAGATTAAAGATTAACAAAATTTATTTTATTTGTTTGGTAAACTTACGACTACTTTTACAATTCAATTTAATTCAATTCAATTTTATTTGTGTAGAATGTTTTTTCTAGTTTCCAAAAATATATAACATGCCAAGGTTTTATTAACGATTCATTTAATAAAAATCGAAAAAAAAAACCAAACGCGGATGCTTTGTGCTATATACTGCCGCGTGACGCTTAAGAGTTGTTGTGCATACAATAAGGTGTTCGAATCAAGATTGCTTGTATTCATTTCGTATCTTTCTAATTCCAGTTACGTAATCATATAGAGAATTTATTCTAGTTTTTAAATATATGTCATATGCAGATGTTTTAGTAACTATTTATCAATATAATCCCGAAAAATTAAAAAGCGGGAAACCCGCCGCCCCCTCACTCCCAAAGGCTCGACAGGAGACCTGCTTGGACAGTTTTAGAGCTCGACATGTGAGAGGCTAGGTACTAATTACTACTAACTTCAAGTCATTAAAAGTTTTCACAAATCAATACTAATAAAATAAAGAGGAAAAGTTTGTTTGTTTGTTTGCATCGAATAGGCTCCGAAACTACTGGACCGATTTTGATGAAATTTGGCACAGATATAGAGTAGACCACGGAGAAGGACATAGGCTACTTTTTATCGTGAAAATGTACGATTTCTCCGAAATTAACTTTTGCGCGCACGAAGTCGCGGGCAACATGTAGTAGCAAATAAAGAGCACATAAAAGCATAAGTTAAAAGCATAAAAGTAAAACAAGCACAAGACGGAAATGCACCAGAAACAGATGCTCAATTATTTATAATTGTAAAACTGTGTGTTAATAAAAAAAAAAAAAAAAAAAACAAGATTTGCAGGAGATCTCTTGTTGCCCTATAACCTAATTATAATTCCATAGCATACCTACGTCTGGGAACTCTTGTAGTTTCTTCGAGGACGGACGGACATGACCTTACCTTCCAGCTTCCAGACGGTTGGTGCTAGAAATATGAAACTTTTCATGTGTATGTATATCTACCACGCCGATAAAATGCTAAATAAAATCACGAAAAATATTTTTGGAGATACCTCCCCTACACGTAAAGTGGGGACGATATTTTTCTCGCGTCCTCCCCGTCGGTGATGATGATGATGAACAGATAAGGTCGAAACGAATGCGCCGATTGTCAATCACAAGGATGATGTTATACAGAACGTAGCCATCAATGTTAATTGCTCATATTAATATTAACGGACGGTTTATGCGTTAACGTGCCAAGACATTAGTGTAAGGTAACGAACTTATGGTGTTAGCGTTAGCTCACACCAACTACAAAGACGCGACTTTTAAGATAGCGGTTAAAAATTTAACTTTATTTACAAGGCAAGATAGAAGATACGCTTCATAGCAAGAGTTTAAATTTCGAATTGCACCACACTGCGCAACGCGGCACCGTACCTTGCAACAATAAAACGTGTATCTTATTGTGGAGTTAATAAGGTTTAATTTTGAAAATACGTGTAAATTTTGAAATTTTGAATCGCTATCTTTAAAAGTGCGCGCTGCGTCACGTCTCGGTATGAAATGACCCTAATGCGAGCCTACTTTGTTACCTTCAACGTTTTGCTATGTAATATTAGTAACTATGATGAAGGTATAGTATAATATTATTGAAGGCATCCGTAATACATTTTAAGGTTATGTTAGTTTTGTATATTCTCAAACGCTCATTAAAGTTAAGGACTACTTAAATCACAGGCCGTTACTACAATGTCTCTGTTTAGCACATTGACAAGGAAAGCGTGACTTGTGTGTGTGTGACTGACTTCAACGTGTGTGTCACTTCAAAGTATTTTACTTTAATAAGCGTTTGAAAATATTTTGAGAATTTGGGCTTTATTTAACGGTTCGTCGTCTAGCAGGGCATTCTCTACTATTTTACTCGCTATTCGCGAGACAGCCGAGAAGGTGCTAAAGAGCGACATAGTCCTTGAAATGTCTTCCAAAAAACATACACACGAATTGAGAACCTCCTCCTGTGTTTTAGAAGTCGGTTGAAAAAAGGAGGCGGTTATACGTACGGCTGTATATTTTTATAACTCCGCCGTCTGTTGTTTTTTTTATGTAAAGAGTATAATTCGAGGTCGGTCCTATTTCCACATAAGTGGTGACCGACGGAACTCCTCAAAATTTATATGCATATATTATTATACCAAAAGGTAAGATTTTGCACCAAGGTATACCCTGGTTCCTTATATATCCTTATATAGATACATGTTTGGGAATTTTGGCGATGTTAATAATATGCCATTATGTCAATTAGAGTAATCATCATCATCACCACCATTATCACACCTGACACCGTACATCATCGCATTAAGAAGGAAATTTCCTAAAAAAACGTCTCAACTCCCGGAACTCTATGAACATTATTTATAATTATAATTTAGAAGTGAAAATAGCGCTAAAAGCGGGTCGCGCATAGAGTTCCCGGAGTTGAAACTTTTTTTAGGAAATTTTCTCCTCTTTAGGGATTGTTTTTACTAAATTGTTTATAACTTTTGAATTTTTTTCAGCCCCTCTTGAAATTCTCCAAAAAGTTTCTAGAGGTCATTCCGAATCGAATGAGCCCTGGATCATAATTTTCGGTGCCCTTGGACAAAAACTTACTGACAGGGATCTTGTGAATCAGACCAGTATAACTCTGTCGTACTTATTGCAGGAAATAATATAATTATTGAGCTTGGTAGACGTCTTGTTGTCAGGCTGATGAGCGCTTTTAAAATATAAATACATTTTAAAAATAACCACAAAACTCACGTGCTTTGAATATTAAAAGCACGTGAGTTAAAAAGACTAAAACTATAGGAAATCCCATAATGACTACAAAACCGGAATATAAAGTTTAAACTAAATTGGCTTTTATTTCCTACGCTAGCTTACTCGTAGCGCGGGGCTCGGAACTTTTAGGAGATCCGACAGACACACTGCACGTTTGCGAGATTTTTAACATTTTAAAATTTAGTTAATGTATATAAAGTACATTACGCGTATATAAAGTACATTTGTGAATAGTTATTTTTTTCTTTTAATGTTCTATATCTAATGTGATAGTGTTTCGTAGCTAAACGTGACGAAGTAACGCGTTGCCATGAAAAATATATTATCTTACTTCTTACTAATATTATAAATGTGAAAGTTTGTGAGGATGTATGGATGGATGGATATTTGTTCCTCTTTCTCGCAAAAACTACCAAATGGATTTCGATGAAATTTGGTATGGTAGTAGTTTAGGGTCTGGATTAAAACATAAGCTACTTTTTATCACGGAAAAGTACAGTATTGCCGCGGGATACCCGATACCAGTGGCGTAGGGTTCCTATAACTCCATTCCTATCGGCTTCCCTTGTCACTTACCATTTGCAAACCTTCATAGAAATCCCTACCTATTACACAGGCTCCGGCTTCCCTGAAGGAGAAGCAGCCTTCGCCACTGCTCGATACTATATTTACGCGGGCAGAGCCGCGGGAAACAGCTAGTTAAGAATAAACTCATTGGTTTTTTGCCTTAGGTACTGTAAATACAAAAAGCAATGCACCTACGTGTACTACAAATGATTCATATCTACTAGACATCGGAAAATCACTTAGAACTGTCAGTTATTATAAGTACTTACTTAAGCATTGTAGGAAACGCGTTAAGAAGACAGTGAATCATGCCTACATATTTCAAAATTAACCAATAACGTATCAGGCGTGTTCACATTATAAGTATTTATGAGACATGTACGCACGACTCACTGTCTTCTTAATGCGAATAGACTATAACGTTAAAGAACGTATGCGCACACCAAAACTATATTATAGTACAATGAAGGTGTTTGATATTTTTCTGCCGTTCGCGTTAGGGGTTCGCGTTAACGCACACAAATCGTCATCTGGTGGCGTAAGTGGTATCAAGAACGTTTAATAAGTATTTTCGATCACTTTTCCGTCACCAGTACAATAGGCAATCGGACTAATATTTTTTTATTGCATATGTCATGGGGTACTCTTCCCAACTTACCTGTCCGTTAGTTGTGGTATAGTATACGGGTATGCGACCCCGGCTTCCGTAGCTATTACTGTCCTATCCCTTGCCCTCCTGGGCGGTAATATCCTACATTCCCTATTTCCCATTCTAACTTACCAATCTTCCTTTCCACACCACCTATCCTTCCCTTTCCCTATTCCTACTCTCTCCACCAATCCGTGGAAACGCAATGGATAATCAAAAATAATTTAATTATCCAAAATGGCGGCGATGTGGTTCGCCACCCATCACGTCTCGTTTCTCGCGGAGGCGAAAAGCGGACCATGGAGAGACGCTTGGCTACGTTGAATGTAAGAGGAGGAATGGATGGTAAGAATGAAAGTGGATGAAGCGAAAGAAGTATGTAAGGATCGTAGCAAGTGGAAAGAAGTGGTCTCTGTCTACCCCTACGGGAAAGAGGCGGTCCTGCCTTCCCCTACGGGAAAAAGGCGTGATTATATGTATGTATGTATGTATAAATGAATAGTACTGTTAAATATGAGTAACTTCTCAGAAAAAACCGTATATCAAAAGTCAATATTTTCAAAGGTCCAGCGATTTTTATAAAAAAATTCGCGTGCCTCCTAAAAACGCTCCATACTAAAGTCGACCTACAAATGACGTCACTTGTAGGTTATAGTATATGAAGTAGTATATGAAGTATATGGCCGCAGGAATATATTTGTAAATATCTCCGATATTTGTGCGTTTAAGTTCATACTTACCATAATGAATGTTTTTGTATATGATGTGAGTAAACTAATGATGTAGGTTTTGTTTACCAATTTCGCAAAAAAAAATATTTTTTTTGGTATAGACTCTGGCGAAATTTTGCATACAAATCGCTGTACCTTTGAAAATATTGACTTTTGATATACGGTTTCTTCTGAGAAGTTACTCATATTTAAAAGTACTATTCATTTATGCAATAAAAAAAAATCAGTCCGCATGCCTATTGGTGTGTTCCGCGGAAAATAGCGCTTGTTGACGCTTGCTAGCGCTAAAGAAAAAAACATATTATATATCAGCCAGAACACGTAATTGCTAACTTCAGTACTACTGACATCCGCCATTTTGTTTATTTAACGCCAGCGGTCGGCATTTTGTTTACGTTTTTTTGTTAGCGCTATTTTCTGCGGAACACAGCCATTGTGTTTTTGCTTATATACGTACGAAATATAGGTAAGGCAATTTTTCATATTCTTCACTCAATGAGTTGTTAAGCGAAGGTGATATGACAAATAGAACAATAGTTTTTACAGTGTTGCATTGATTTTAGTAGCAATGACCCTGTTCAGCGACGTCCTTACCCATTGCAAGGCTCTGGGCGGCAGATCTTTGCGAGGCCCTTTGTCCGTCGTGAAAATTATGTTGGTGTAAAAGTAGGTCTGGTTGTTTGGTTTAGGTATTTTTCATGTTTGCCGAAAAATGATGAAGTTATACAAATAAATAAAATCCCACCAAAAACATTCTGTAAAAAACTAGCCAAGTCTCGATAGAGCTGCTTGTTTATCTCTAAAAAGTAGTGAAATCTAGACAAAGTCGTGCCAAGTCTAAGGTTCCTTACTGCGATTTCTTTATTATTATAGTTAATGTTGTGTGACTTGGCCGTTGAACATTCTTTATACGTTACAAGTGGGTACAAGTCAATTTTGTTTACACGTAGATTTATTTTACTAGATTTCAGTGTAATTTGTTCATTTAATTTGTGTAATGATCGTGTACAATAAAGTTAATCGTTCGACTATTTCTTCTTGTAAACTTGTAAATATAAGTATAAAAGCCAGTCTAGTCTTATCCAGAGTTTAATTTTATTTATATGCGTATCAAAAGCAGAAAGGGTGGCATTCGCCCAGCAGTGGAATGCTACGGACTAGATTAAATTAGAAGATGTGTCCCACTTCGCTAGGTTTTTGAAATGACAGTCGATTTACAAAATAACATATGCACTATATATGCTGCAAAAAATTGTAAGCATACCGACCTTAGTCACTGCATATCACGCTCAAGTCGAATCGGTACTGCGCTATGGGATTATGTTCTGGGGAAACTCTACAAATAAAGACTCGGTATTTAAAGTTAAAAAAAAATGTGTGCGAGCAATATGCAAAGTAAAAAGAATGGACAGCTGTAAACCTTACTTTATAAAACTAGAGTTATTAACATTCCCTTGTTTGTATATCTTTGAAACAATAATGTTTATTAAACGTAACTTAAATGATTATGAAAGATTTAAAAGTATCAGAAACAAACATCGTATCTGTTATCCTCCGGCAAAGACAGCTTTGCTGAGTAAAAGCTATCTAGGAATATCAATTCAATTGTATAATAAATTACCAAAGGACATATTAGAAATAGAGACTTTACAAGTATTTAAAAAAAAGGTGAAAGCAATATTAATTAGAAAAGCTTATTATAATATAAATGAATTTTTAATTGACCAAAATGTTAAATAGCGCACAAAACAAATATAATAGATAATTAATTGTAATAAAAATATTAATGTAATTTAATAATTTTAATTTAATAACATATCAATGAATAATGTAATAGAATCACCTTATTAAAATATAATTAATATTTGAAATATGTAACTAACAATATTATAGGTATATTAATATGACACTAACATTTGCATGCCTCACACGGGTTAGAATAAGTTGTGCCTCTATTAAAAACTGTAACATCTGTTTATATGTACTTATTCTGCAAATAAATAATTTGATTTGATTTGATTTGATTTGATTTGATTTTTTTATGTACCAATAGTAGAAGGGGGGCATTACCATATCTCTAATCAGCTGAAACCAGCTGAGGATTCTTCATCAGAGACATCAAATGAAGCGGCCCACCACCATGTTGAATATTTTTTGTAAAGGCGGTATGTCGATCTCTAATAGTTTGGTTGGGCTCTTGTGTTTTCTAATCAGGGTCACCAGGTACTCCAGATGTTCGATTATCCTAGTTTTTATAGTTTTCCCTTTATGTGGCCATTAAACCCTAACTCTGTACCAAATTTCAGCTCTCTGAGTTCATGAGAAGTACTAGTTCTATTCTGATGATCATGAGTGAGTGACTGAGTGAGTGAGTGTCATAAATTCAAAACTTTGCCTTCGCTTAACTTTGGAACTAAATGACCTACAGACTTAAAATTTTGGATTTTAAGTATGTGATTATAGCTTACTAGATGACGAAAATTTCTGCGTTCTGGTCTTATCCAGAGCTCCTCAAATAGGGGCCTGAAAATGCGGCGAAATGGTTCCAGTAAAGAATGGTACGACAGTGTTTGCTTCGCGCTCGACTTGGCGGGGGCACTGCCGTGCCCTCAGAGCGACGTTCTGGTCTTATCCAGAGGTTCTCAAATAGGGGCCTGAAAATGCGGCGAAATGGTTCCAGTAAAGAATGGTACGGCAGTGTTTGCTTCGCGCTCGACTTGGCGGGGACACTGCCGTGCCCCCAGATCGATTATCCTAGTTTTTATAGTTTTCCCTTTATGTGGCCATTAAACCCTAACTCTGTACCAAATTTCAGCTCTCTGAGTTTATGGGAAGTACTAGTTCTATTTTGATGATCATGAGTGAGTGAGTGAGTGAGTGAGTGTCATAAATGCGAAACTTTGCTTTCGCTTAACTTCGGAACTAAATGACCTACAGACTTGAAATTTTGGATTTTAAGTATGTGATTATAGCTTACTGGATGACGAAAATTTCTGCGTTCTGGTCTTATCCAGAGGTTCTCAAATAGGGGCCTGAAAATGCGGCGAAATGGTTCCAGTAAAGGATGGTACGGCAGTGTTTGCTTCGCGCTCGACTTGGCGAGGGCACTGCCGTGCCCCCAGATTTGAGATTTAAAAGATTTACAAAATTAACTCTCTCTTCCTTTACTCTCGAAACCCAGTGTTACGGACGGACCGATATGACTGGCGAGAGATCAGGTGCAGGACTGACTTTTAACATGCCCATCCGACGTATGGATCATCTTTCTTGTCAATCAGGTGATCAGCCTGCATCGTCCTAACCAAACTTGGAAACAACATATTTTGTTGCTCCAATGCAGGAATCGAAACCACGACCTCCGAGTCGAGAGCCAAGCTCTAAACCACTGGTCCACAGAGGCATTCCGAGGCGCGATATTTACATTAAGTACTAAATAATTATTTTTTCTATTGTTTTGAATTAATGAATTATTTAACTAACTTTATTAATTTAATTTACCATTATATTATAACTAAGGATCTAATAACACTGGTCTGCAAAAAATATATATTTTCTCTCCTTTATGTTTTCATGTGTGATAACATCGCAGTAGGTGTTGGTGCACCGGAATTTAATTATCAAATATATACAGCACATATATTTTTAAAATAAAGCTCATTTCTTTTCATAAGTTAAATCGATTTCCATACAAATTTAATTTCTCTTATGAGTTATGATATAAAACTCGTAGACTACACCTAAAATCCTAAACAAAAATATTATATAATATTAACTTTGTGCACAACTTCCAAAAATATTTAGAAATAAAGAACCATTGAAATAAACATTTTAAACAATTGAAAGACAAGTTTCATTTAACCATTGTAAAGTTACAGCGAATACTCTAGCGCACTTAAGTACAACAATAAAAATCTCTAGACAATTTCCTTCTTTGTATAACGACTTGCCAAAATTGATTTTGTATCTATAGAGACTGTTTATAATTTTAATGTATAAATAAAATTAAAATATGTACATCTAACGATATAGGAAGAATAAAAAACCCCTAAATTTGTGATAAATGAAAATCATAATATCACAAAATCTAGATGTGATAAAAAAAAATTGTCAACAGTAACAGGTTCAGAGCATCAAAATCTTCAAATTAACTAATATATAGAAAATAATCTATGTATTTTATTTGCTTTGTGCGCGATTATTGTTGCGCGATTGCGCGCGCGAGAGCGATTGCCCTGTTCGCCACCCCCTAAAGCCGCCACTGACCCTGTTTTCGAATTATCTAAAAATAAAGCGCGAAAAATTCTTTAGATTCATAAAGAATATTTTTGTAACGTTTAGGAATTTGTCAAGCACAAATTTATTGTTGTGCCAAGCGGATTTTGGCGAATTGGCAGATTTTTTGTATGTACGAGTATGGGGAGCAGAGATATTAGAAATGTTTTGTGTAAAAAATCCTGACGAAATGAAATAAACTTTATTTCCACGCATTAAAATTTATGCATAGTAGCTTAAACACGTGAAAAATTTGGGGAGACTGCTTTTTCCAAAACAATCTTATTATTGTTGGATTAGTTTTTAGCCAATTTTATGATGATTATATCCGCAATCTTTGGGTGCTTTTAAATATACAAAATAAACTACATAAGAGCAGGAAAATGATCCTAAACACGACCTCTTTTTGTGAATTTTGGCTGAAGAGGTTCTAGAATTTTTTTTAGCGCCATGTAGCGGTGCAGCTAAGTATTTAAACTCTTGCAATGAAATGTGTATCTTCTTGTGTAGCGAATAAAGTTTAATTTTTAATCGCTATCTTAAAAATACAGCGCCGCGTCGTATCGTTTCGTTTCGGTGTGAATTGACCTTTAGATTCACGGTAGATTTTCCCTTTTTGTTCAAACTCTAAGAGCTCTATACTAAGGTATAGTCTAGTGGTTAGAGCATTGTCGACTCGGTGGTCGGAGGTTCGATTCCCGCATTTGAACAACAAAAATGCTGTTTCCAAGTTTGGTTAGGACAATGCAGGCTGATCACCTGATCGTCTGACAAGAAAGATGATCCATGAGTCGGGCATATAAAAAGTCGGACTAGCGCCTGATCTCTCGTCAATCGTGTCGGTTATCCGTCCCACTGGATTATGAGATTAAATGAAGCGAGAGTGCTCTTGTGTACTGCGCACACACTTGGGCACTATAAAATTACCCCTGCGTAACTGGTCTGGTTTCAATGAAACCGGCCACTGTCACGGATATCTGTGTGGGGGAGTTGTTTGTATATTATAATATGTAATGCTTAATCCTAGCTTGCAAAGGACTTATATTTTCCTGCTCAAGGCAGATTGTCTACAGAAATTATTAAAATAGTCCCATTTGCCAACGTACTTGAGCTAGCTTAAGCCGCGTTTTCTGTAATGTAAACCCATTTCTTACTACACGCACCTAGTACAATAAATTTAAATTTCATTGCATTATTTTGTAAAACATTTATATTATTCTTAGATACTAATATAATTAAAAAGTTTGTTTGTTTGCATTGAATAGGCTACGAAACTACTGGACCGATTTTGATGGGCACAGATGTAGAGTGGACCACGGGGAAGGACATAGGCTACTTTTTATCATAGAAAAATGTATGATTTCTGCGTATTTAACTTTTGCGCACACCATCAAGTATTTTATAAAATACTAGCTTTTGCCCGCGACTACGTCCGCGTGTAGTTCGGTTTCCATACAAAGTTTTAATCCCTTTTTCACTCCCTTAGGGGGGCGAATTTTCAAAAATCCTTTCTTAGTGGATGCCTACGTCACTACAACTATCTGTATGCCAAATTTCAGCGAAATCCGTTCAGTAGAGTCGGCTGTGCGTTGATAGGTGAGTTAGTCAGGTTTGCCTTTTATATTTGCCTTTTATTTTATGTTATAAGAGCAAAAGTGCTTAAAATTTAATTATTATTTCGGCCACAATAATCAGCCGCGTTCGCAACAACAGAGGAACGTCACTTCAATTTAAGGCTGGGACTATATTGTCCAGAGTCCGTAAAGCCGGAGAAAATTCAGAGCACTAAAACTAGAGCTCGGGGCGTATACAATCGAGCTGAAAATCGAACATACAATTAGTGCCATTGCACACGTTCCGGTTGCCGGGTAGCCGATCGCGAAATGTATATACACGTGCAGGCTTAGCATGCGCACAGTAGAAACACCATTCGGAGCAAAATAGGTCTTATTATAAGATAGCAAGGTAAATGTATCGTCATTAAACGTTTCTTTTCTTCCCGAGCATGAGCTCACAAAATGGCCTCTTTGGACAGCTAAAGTAGAAACGTTTTCTTAATTTAATGTAAAAAAGTCTTACAATAATGTCAACCACAAACTGTCAACATCGTGGCGATCCTAGACAAAGAGGTTTTTTTTTACGTTGAGTCATATACTTGAAAATTTGACCATTTTTGACAGAAGATTTTCCGGTAGCCATTTTAAAAATATTGCTATTTAGAAATGTTGAATTCTATTGACGACCTTGTCCATGGATTAAGAACTATTTTGTAACAAACTGTTATGGATAGAATATTTCTTCTCTACTAAAATTATTTCTAGCCCGCTGTACGTGTGAAAGCTATCGTACACATCCATACACTTAGCGACCGACTAGGTACCCGGCGCCGGCTACCCGGCAACCGGAATGTGTGCAACGGCACTTAGTGTCGAGCCAAACGACAATGGCATATAATATGAGTGATGACAGTTTGACACTCGACACTTTCATTTTCAACTCTATTGTATTACCGAATAGTTTAATTTCCAGTGCTCTGAATTTTCCCGGGCCCGCCGGATTCCGGATCATATAGTCCCAACCTAATCCTCTTTTTTAAGAATCTCCTTAAGTCTCCGATCACTTACTCGGCGATTTACAACGCAAGCTTTACTCAGGTTATCTGCGAGGCCGTAGTATAAATCCAGTAGAGCTAGTCCATTAGTGCCGTTATTCTGTAATACCAACAAACATAATACATATTTTTTTTTAAGAGTTTAATTATAACATATGACTTAAATTTTAAATCATGTGTTTTGGCGATGAATTAATAAACACAACAATTAACATTGAATATGTAATAGACCATGTGATTGCCATTTCCCTATAATAATTTATTTACTAAGAAACCACCAGAGCATAAAAACCGTTCAAATGATTCAATATATCTTTGTCAAGTTTTTGCTTATAGTTCATATCTGGGGGCACGGCAGTGCCCCCGCCAAGTCGAGCGCGAAGCAAACACTGCCGTACCATCCTTTACTGGAACCATTTCGCCGCATTTTCAGGCCCCTATTTGAGAACCTCTGGATAAGACCAGAACGCAGAAATTTTCGTCATCCAGTAAGCTATAATCACATACTTAAAATCCAAAATTTCAAGTCTGTAGGTCATTTAGTTCTGAAATTAAGCGAAAGCAAAGTTTCGCATTTATGACACTCACTCACTCACTCACTCACTCACTTATACACTCACTCATGATCATCAAAATAGAACTAGTACTTCCCATAAACTCACAACACACAACATTAACTATAAAAATAAAGAAATCGCAGTAAGGAACCTTAGACTTGGCACGACTTTGTCTAGATTTCACTACTTTTTAGAGATAAACAAGCAGCTCTATCGAGACTTGGCTAGTTTTTTACAGAATGTTTTTGGTGGGATCACTTTTTCAAGAAACAAGAAGCCTGGTGTTGGTCAAGTTATAGGTTTTTAGAATATTATAATAGAATATATAATTACAGCAATAAGTAAGTACACTTTTTTGGTAGTTATAGTGGGCAAACGAGAGATAGTTCGTCTGATAGTAATGACATCAGAAACATAACCTGACAAAATGTTTTCTATGTGCTATGTATTGTAACATTACGAACGAATGTATACAAATGTACATTTTCCAGGCTATAAAACTACGCGATCTAGCAATAGGCAAGCGGACTGATTTTTTTTATTGCATAAATGAATAGTACTCTTAAATATAACTTAACTTCTCAGAAGAAACCGTATATCAAAAGTCAATATTTTCAAAGGTACAGCGATTTGTATACAATATTACGCGAGTTTTTATACCAAAAAAATTTTTTTTTTTGCGAAATTGGTAAATAAAACCTACATCATTAGTTTACTCACATCATATACAAAAACATTCATTATGGTAAGTATAAACTTAAACGCACAAATATCGGAGATATTTACAAAAATATATTCCTGCGGCCATATACTTCATATACTACTTCATATACTATAACCTACAAGTGACGTCATTTGTAGGTCGACTTTAGTATGGAGCGTTTTTAGGAGGCTCGCGAATTTTTTTTACAAATCGCTGTACCTTTGAAAATATTGACTTTTGATATACGGTTTCTTCTGAGAAGTTACTCATATTTAAGAGTACTATTCATTTATGCAATAAAAAAAAAATATTAGTCCGATTGCCTATTGAACTGAACACGTGATGATAGTGGGCGTGTTACTCAGCCGGTAATCTACCGTCTGCGGGACTCACACGGCACACCGCGCATCGTCTGACGTTACGATGGGTCACTACGACCCATAATGTACAGTCAGCGTTCAAAAGTCCAGTAGCACCGTAACGATCATATTCGTTTGCCACTACAGTGCGTTTTTATGTGTGCGCCGTGTTACCGTGCACACACTTAAATGTCGTACATAGAGATGTGATAAACGGCTTAAAATTAAAAGTTAACTTATCCGTTATTAAATATTCAAAAGCAACTTTTTATAACTGCTTAGTTGCTTATTTGCTTATCTACTTATTGCCACTTATAAGTTATAATGTTTTTTGCGCTTATGTTACGTTTTTCGATCGCTTAAACTGATTTAAATTAACTTTCCTTCGTACTTTGCAGGCTTAGAACTGTCTGAAATCTGAATAATTATTAATATAATAATATGAACTCATAAAAATGTTTTTACATGTTGATAATATGCATTAATCTTAAATGTTGCTTATCATTAGTAATATTAGTAATAGTTGATTTATAGGATAACAAACATTACACATCGCCACTTTTTCCACCTCATTTCTTTCAAAGTAGTTCCATAAATTACTATTCCAATTCACGTCGTTTAGTCGTCATCTTACGACAAAAACTTAATAAACTTAATACTAAAACACTACACGAAAAGTTTATATTACGTCCATATGGACCATTATTATATTTATTATTTACATTAAAAGTTCACGGTAAGCCACCAAAACACCACTATTACGATTAAAATACGAATTATTGCGTAACGTAATATAACGTGTTTTCGTCAACCCGCAAAGCGCAACTAACAAAAAGTGAATAAACACGAAAAAGCATATTAGTTATAAGTACAAAAAATAAGCCGTTTAAATAAGTGATGAGCTACATTAAAGAATTTTCACTCTTATTGCGCTGTCATAAGAACTATTTTTCTTTGCGCATACCACACTTATGGCTTTATGGATATAAACGATAAGTATAAGTGATAAACGCTTAAATTTTTTAACGACTTTTCAACTTATTTGTAAAAGCACGCTTTTTTAAACGCTTTACGTTTAAACGGCCATCTCTAGACTCGTACAGTATCAATACAACAAAGATAACACATATGTTTGTCTTCTTCATTCATTGTTCTTCATTTATGCAAAGCACTGTGTCGATAAATGCAAAAATTTCGTTGGATACGTAAGACAGTAAGTAGCTCCATCTGTAAATAGTCGGCCTAGCATCGCATATAAGATGATCACGGTTCAAACCTCAGTTATCATCATAAAGTTTTCGTATTGTTTTTTATTCTTAAAAACTCATATTATTATATTTTAATAAAATGACTATTTTGAAAGTTTTTTTAAGGAAGGATAATATTATTATATTTTGGTTACTTAGGTCTTAGATAATTATAGATATATTTAAGTATTAAATATTATAATAAAACAACACTTTCAAAAAATAATATATATATATATATATTTATTTCAATGACATAACAATTATTATTGAACGGTATTATTATTGATGGTAAAATCTTTGATCCACAGATCTATCAAATCAATAATATTATAATACCTATTACTTAATATTATATCTATTGTGTTATCAATATTTCATGCTAATTGAGGTTATAGTTTAATTATTCGTTTTTCGAGGAAAAGAGGATTAAAACTTAACCTCAACCTTACCTACCAATTATTGGCTAGCACGTTCCTTTGTAGCATACCCAACTACTTGAAACTTACAAAATATAAATATTAAGTATAACAATTAACACTAATTATTGCGACATAGAAATACATTTCTAATTTAATAATAAGTATTAAGATTATTAATATTTTGTGTAGCCTCCATTATTTTCAATACAACTAAGAAGACGTCTGCGCATGGAAGCCACAATATTCTTACAAATATCTGTTCCACGTAAATCCTCCCACAACTGCATGCAATGGGATTTGAGCAGCTCCGGACATCTTTCATCGCATGCTCGCCATCATTGCACCATTAAACCCCATATATTTTCAATCGGGTTTAAATCTGGGGATCGTGCTGGCCACGGAATAACCTTAATACTAGAGTGATCACTGAACCAATTGCGAACTACGGAGTCTCGGTGAATTGGACAATTTTCATGCACAAAACTTATTTCGCTATCACCATACACATTTCGCACAGTAGGCAACATAATGTCCTCTAACACTTCTACATAATTTGCACTGTTGGCTCGCGTAGGTATAAATTCAAGTTCACCCGGCCCTTGCGCACTTATCCATCCCCACATGTTCACACTGATTCTGCCAGATTCAGTGTTTGACACTACGTTGTTTTCACACCAACTGGTGTTATCTTTACGCCATAAATGTAGTCTTCCTTTTTGAGAGGATTTAAAAGTCTTTTCATCAGAAAAAAATGTTGTTTCCCAATCAAAATCTAAATACTCTCGTGCAAAGCGTAACCGTTCGTCTTAATGCCTTTGAGTCAAAAACGGTTTTTTCGCCGGCTTTCGGTGGTGTATTCCCTCGTCATGAAGTGCACGACGAACGGTAACCAATGACGTGTTAAATTCATCGGCAAAACGTCTTGTCGGTATGAAACCACACGTTTCATACTCCGCTGCCATATAACGCCGCTGAGTCTGGTTGATAAGAAGTGGCCTTCCACTTCGTTTACGACTCTGCAAGCCACCTTCTTCCTCGTATCTTTTTACCCATCGACTTACAGTATTTCTCTAAAAAAAAAGAACAAATTGTAAAAGACGATTTTTACCAATGGAAAATACACATCATAATAATATAATTAATTTCTACTTACTGAGAAGCCAGTTTCGTTAGAAATTTGAGTAATATTCAGGCCATTCGAATATAGGGCCACAATATTAGCTCTTGCTTCGATATTAATATTTGCTTGCATATTGGATAAATTGTAAAACGCAACAGTAAGATAAGTAAGAACACAAACACTCGTAACTGAGTTCACCAACCAACAACATTATTTTTAATATTTTGTTTTGTCCAAGCCTTTTTTTTAATCTACCCTCACATTCTTTGCTGTGACTAGAATATTACGTTTTTAACAAGTTACTGTGCTTTTAGTTAGAAAGGTAATTTTTATATTCTACATAGTTGTATCAATACTCATAGTTCATAATAATCTATAAATATTTCTCAAAAAGTGTTTTACGTAACTCGTGGGTCGGATTCGATCCTGCAATTTAGCTGGTGATATACGAGCCACTGGGCCACAGCAGTGCTCACGTATTGAGACGAAATTGACGATATGAATATACAGACAAACAAAGTGTATGTGTGTGTGTGAATTGTCTTGATGGAAAAAGGTCACAACTCACAAGTAATGTTGAGTGTTGACGCTATCGCTGCGTTCGATTGCTACTGGACTTTTGAACGTAACTGTACCTACTAGCAGTAGGCTAACACATGTTAATAATGATGTTGATTCCAGTAGGCGTGTTACTCAGCCAGTAATCTACGGTCTGCGGTACTCGCTCAATACACTGTCTCACGTTACGATAATGCTAGTGTGGGGGGTCACTACGACCCATGATGTACCTACTAGCGGTAGGCTAACACAGGTTAATGATGATGTTGATTCTAGTGGGCGTATTACTAATCCGGTAATATACGGTCTGCGGGACTCGCACGGCACATCGTCTCACGTTACGATGAGGACAGTATGATGGGTCACTACGACCCATAAAGTATTAGCGGTAGGTTATCACAGGTTAATGATGATGTTGATTCCAGTGGGCGTGTTACTCAGCCGGTACTCTACGGTGTGCGAGACTCACAGCGTAGATCCGTCTCGCGTCACGAGGAGGTCGCGCGCCCTTCCGCGTGCGTCACGAATGCCATTGCGACGGGTCACCACGACTTTCGTCCATTCATAATTTTACCTCTGTTTAGAAATTGGATCATTTCAATTTTTTTAGAACTGCAAATCATGCATTTCTTTTGTGTGATATTGTGTGATACATCTAATGCGCAGGGTCAAATCCGTAAGGTCAGGGAAATTCAGAGCACTGAAAATAGAACTCTGCGCTAACACAATAGAGCTGAAAATCGAACACACGAGTGTCAAGTTAAATGTCAATGTCAAATCTAACAAGTCACTCGTGTGTTTGATTTTCACTTCTATACAAACACTGAACGCGACAATCGAGTTTACGAATTGAACACATTGATAAAATTCAATCGTTGTTTTTAGTATTTTCCCCCTAATTTTGTAATGTGTCTTACATATTAAACCTTTCCTGAACTACCACACGCATTTCAAGGCCAAATTGGTCAAGCCGTTCTCGAGTATTTTATATGTAAAGAGAAGAAGAACATTACATCTTTTGCCCACTCTTAAAAATATCAGTAAACCTACCTACTTAAACCTATACTTCTAATATCTTTGAGCTGATACAATAATCATCAAAGATTTATACTAATACTTGGTTTTGCCCGCGACTTCGTTCGCGTGGAGTTTGGTTTCCATACAAAATTTTAACCTCTTTTTCACCTTTAGGGGGCGAATTTTCGAAAATCCTTTCTTAGCAGATGCCTACGTCATTACAACTATTTGCATGCCAAATTTCAGCGAAATCCGTTCAGTAGTTTTGGCTGTGCGTTGATAGATGAGTCAATCAGGTTTGCCTTTCATATATTAGAAGTTAATTATAATAATTAGTAGGTACTACGAGTATTATGGTGCTATTGATCGCGCGAATGCCTAAAATTGTCTCACCCAGACGCATACGAAATGTGATCGTTAACAAACTAGGGCGGGAATTACTGTCTGATTGATTACTTCAACCCTTCCTACTAAAATAAACGCGAAAAGTGAAGTTGGACCCATCCAACTTCACTTTTCGCGTTTATGAATGTACTAAAAACTAAAACATAATGTGTCAATGTGAATATTACCTATCATTTATTTATTATCACTAATAAATAAATAAATAACTTTTATTTCAGGCTACATAAATAACAGATGATATTTCTTATACCGGATCTTGCACTATTATGTTTGTTACTCTTTTACGCTTAAACCTTTGACTTTACTATTTTCACTATTATGGCAGATATATTCTCTTTGACGACCACTTACGTTCCCAGTGCTGCAGCTGGGGCTCAGATCCTAAATATGAGGAGGATTAGGCTGTAATCCACCACGCTACTACGGGCTATAGAACAAATTAAGGCTTTGAATGGCGCTAGCCTCTGGCCGGTTGCTGAGCAGGTAGTAGGAAAAAATAAGGCTTTGAATGGTGTTAGCCTCTGTCTTGCAGGTAGTAGGAAAAATTAAGGCTTTGAATGGTGCTAGCCTCTGGCTTGCAGATAGTAGGAAAAATTAAGGCTTTGAAAGGCGCTAGCCTCCTGTCGGTTGGTATTGCAGATAGTAGCAGTAATTAAGGCTTTGAAAAGCGCTGGCCTCCTGTCGGTTGGCATAGCAGGTAGTAGGAAAAATTATTAAGTCTAAGAAAGTGCGCTAGCCTCTTGCCGGTTACCTAGCAGGTAGAAGGAAAAATTAAGGCTTTAAAGGCGCTAACCTCTGCCGGTTGGCATAGCATGTATGCAGCATGGGAATAATGAAGGCTTTTGAAGGCGCTAGCCAGTTGGCATATTAGGAAAAAATAAGGCTTAGAAAGGCTTTCAAAATAATTCATCGGTATTCTAAATTGTGACTATAAACACGGCTTTATATGACTACGTTTATATGATTTATACATCGTAAACATTTAGGAATATATCGCTGGTACTTAGTGTCCCACACAGCTTCTAACTCTTCCTGTTGACGGAAAATTCTAACGAAATTTAATATTTTTCAGCATTTTCTGTTTATACTGTCGTATAAGGTACATGTAGACGGGTATTTTATCAGATGGGGTAAAAATGGTTCTTGGATAAAGATTATGAACGCCTATTAAATCTAACCTTCTCTTACTTACGGAATTAATAATTGTGATATTATAACATTTTTCATTTTCAGGAAACTTGCAGTTGGCATGACGTAGTCAAAGAATATAAGTAATATTTCTAAGCGTAGTGGAGTAACGAATCACCACTCACTACGGCACCTACAACAAAATAATTTCGATGTTCCACATCTGCCAGGCGTTGTTTTTAGACTGCACCTTCCAATCGCTTTCTTGAATAATGAGAGTGGTTTTTTATTTTGAGTTTGAGTTTAATGTCGTATGGTTGCCCAAGCACATACGGCATTCTCACAACATAGTCAGCCTAGTCCAGAGGAATGAACTAGTCAATACGTCTGGGGCCAACTATGTGCGGATTTCCTCACGATGTTTTCGTTCACCGTTAGAACGTCCGTATATACTTGAGATCTGAAAAAGTCTCATTGGTACACACCACAACCTGGGATACGAACCTGCACTCTCTCGAGTGCGAACCAAACGGTCTACCCACTAGGCTACGAAGCTCTCATATATGTCACCGTAAAATTGTAAAAACCGTTAGATTGTAAAATAACTAACGAGATTGTAAAAATATGTCGAAAGATTCATTACTATATTATATTTATAATCTAACGAAAAATAATGTGTAAAATTATAGGCAGCATATTCGCATCCGAAGACTATCAACATTTTACAATTTCACTAGTCATATTACAATCTAATATTTGAATTTTATTACCAATATGAAATGATAATAAGTATAATGTGCACACACATTGCTTGTGCGGAAAATAGCGCTAATAAAAAAAAACGTAATAATAAATAAGCAAAATGGCGACCGCTCGCGTTAAGCAAAATGGCGGATTATGTTAGGCGTATTGAAGTTAGCAAACATGTCCTGGCCGATAATCTGTTTTTTTTTCTGTAGCGCTAGCAAGCGCTTTTTCATCGCGGAACACAGCCATTATATTAATAAATCATTTTAAAGTTTTGAACCCTCGACGCAATGATAATTTGACGCAACTATCTATCTGTGCGTGTTAAATTTTGTGTTAAATAATAAAATAATAATAAAGTTATTTATTGGCAAAATATTTTTTACATTAGGTAGTAAACCTGCCAAACTGCATATCAGTTTGTCGGCAGATATTGTGTGTGTGTCTGTCTGTCTGTCTGCGTTTGTGAGGAGCTACAATGCTACGGCATTCCAAATAACAAACCGATTTTGATTTACTTTTATTTTTTTTTTCTTATGAAAGCGGACGTGATCGAGCGTATTCTTAAACATAATTAATTCATCGTCATCAGCATGCTCACTACTTGACAATGATGATGGCTACATCGGCAATTTACCTGACCTGCGTTTCCATTAAAAACCTAGTATTCACCACCATCGGATACTACAGTTCAGGATGATCTTAATGCTGTTCACGTCTGGTGCTGCAGGAACTACTTATATGGCACTAAATGTAATTTTATAAGATTTACCAAAAGACGCAATACTGTCATGGCGACGTACAGTATTAATGACCATCTATTATCCGAGGTTACAAGCATTAGAGATTTGAGAGTTATCATAGACTCTTCGTTAAGTTACCGGGATCATAATATGGAGAGTATAATAATTAATAAGACATCTAAACTGACGGGGTTTGTAACTAGACAAATGGAAAAATTTTAATAAACCGAGTATATCCATTTTGATTTTCAATTACATAATTCGCAGTATTTTGGAATAGGTACTGTTCGCCGGTATGGAGCCCGACATGCATGTGCTCCTCATATAATGCTATCAATACAGCTTTTGATATATTTGCTGGTTCTGTAGTCTCCTCTAAAAAGTCTCTTAAAGAGATCCTTTATAAGAAAATGTAGTATGTAGGTTAGTAAACAATTTGTTAATGTAGATTTAATTTTAAATGCTTAGTAGTAAGATAACACAACTTTGATATATTTGTGCATGTTGTGTTCACTTCCTAGAGGGATACAATCTCTAGCAATATTTTTAGTATATAAGATACTTATCTGCACGAATTATGATATCTTGTTTTGTGAATCTTGTTTTGTGAACCCAAATGAAAAAAAAAAAAAATAATTTTGTTTATAAACACTTTTTTTTGTTTCTAAGCTTTAAATAAACGGTCATAACTCATAAAAGCCGTGAAGGTTAATTACTTGTGAAGGTAAATAACAAAAATAACAACGCTTAAGATGCAGGATGTCAGGCGATATTTCGCGACCTTGTGCAGCAGAAATCGCACCTCTGATAGTCTTGTATTTCATTTGCAACAGAGTGCGAATTGCACTTGCCATGTTGTCATGTTTGTCATGACATGGCGTGTCATAATATGACAACATGGTGTTACTGATTTAGACTAGTTGTTACTTCTTCGTTGTGGAAAAAAAAATATCTCGCGAAAATCGTACATTTTCCGAGATAAAAAGTAGCCTATGCAACCTAGCCTTTCTGTAAGGCCGGCAACGCACTAGACTCGTCTCCATTGGTGCATATGTCCTTGGGTAATAAATACACTTAGGCATTTCGTTGCTCGTCTGCTTCCATATTTAAAAAATAAGATATAAATTACACTGGGCAACAAAATTTGAACTTTGTTGCGCCACACGAACTTTACTTATATTTTTTACTTTTATGGGTGACTGTTTGTGAAAATATGTAATTAAAAAAAATCTATTGGCCACGAATTTAATTTATTGATGTAATTAAAATATTTTATAAAAACGAGAATTTCTGATACAAAAAAATTTAAAAAGTTTTATAATGAATTTCCAATTTAAGATTTTCTGGCATATTCAGCTTCTGTTTAGTCCCTTTTTATCGTCCAGTAGTAATCGGCTAACATTCTTGGGTTCCACTTGCTTTTAGAGCGTTTTTCCATATGTAAAATGTCTAGATGGAACCTTTCTCTGTGCTCATCGCTCAGAAACCTAAATTCTCAGGAAAAAAGCTAGGTATGAGTCTAAAAAATTAATCTTGAGTGACATGTTGAAACCTAATGCTTGATAAGCCAATAACAGCTTGCTAACAAACTCTCTGTAGTTGTCACTCTTATGTTTCCCTAGAAAATTTGAAACAACTGTCTTAAAAGATACCCATGCTCGTTTTTAAAACATTGTTCAATTTTTTTATTCAAACACTGGATCTTTTACTATCTCCCCGATTTGAGGTCCAATGAAAATACCCATTTTTGTCTTCGCATTACTTATTCTAAAAAAATCTTGTAAATACAAAAATCCGTTTCAATTTCAAGTTTCAAAAAATTTAAATAGGGCCTAATTTAATAAATACTGGTAGAAGAAGTATTTCAAATGGCTCTACAAGGGGTAAATATTTCAAATTTTTCCGTCCAGGGTTAAAGAGGCTCGCTTAGGCCATACTTTTTTATGATAATGGTTTTTTGTCCCGACTGTCCCCTCCATAGAGAAAGCAGCAAAATTTGGTATTGCCCAGCTGAAATCCAAGTAAATTAGGGCAACAACTTTCAAATCCCCACATATTTTGAAAGAATATAGGTATAATACTAAATATGAGTTTTTCAAGTAACAACCTCATGTTTTCATAAGTTTATTTCAAATTAGAAGAATGGGCCAGAGGTACAGAAGGAACAACATTATCAACACATGACAAAAAATCTGAGGCCAATCGAAACAAAAGTACTGCAATTTATTAATAGGTGTAGGTGGCTAAAACAGTATTAGCTATCAGAGTTCGTGTGGCATAACTAGTGTTGACCAGTGTTATTAATGAGGTGCGTTTTGCATAGAAAATATTGAGGTGCGTTTTATTTCCCGTTGTGTAATCTGTATTCGAAATTCCGGGGCATCCCACGACGTCTAATGTATTCTTAATGGGCCGATGAATCAGCGAGCAAGGAATATCGGTTATCTACACTAATATTATAAAGAGGAAAACTTTGTTTGTATGTTTGTTTGTTTGTTTGTTTGTTTGTTTGTTTGTTTGTAATGAATAGGCTCAAAAAGTACTGAACCGATTTCAAAAATTCTTTCACCATTCGAAAGCTACATTATCCACGAGTAACATAGGCTAAATTTTATTTTGGAAAAAAATAGGGTTCCGTAAGATATTTGGGTTTTTCGCACACAAGGTGTAAAAAATCAACCAGAAAAGTTACTTATTTTGCGTACGCTGCCTAAACTATAAAAGATAGAACCATAAAATGTTCTAATTAATTGTAGATCTTATAAATATCTACAAAAAAGTCCGCGACACACTATACCTATCTATGTCGAGTGAGGCACAACAACCATTTTTTTATTTAGAAATCTTAATTTTTTTTTGGACTACATTTAAACGTGTTTATTTTACTCATCTTATTAATCCTTATCAAAATAAATTATTTCATCACTAAGTACAGTTTATGTAGATAATATTTGGTCTTTGAATGATTAAAATTGGACGTTTGGTTTTGAAGTTATGGCGAAATTAAAATATTACGATTTGTGCTGCACGGCCCGTTGCGTCACCAAGGCGGGGTGCGCGTGCGGGTTAATGTTTAGTTTAGTTTAGTTATTTTATAAACATCAAATTGATAATATCTTAAAATATAATACATTCTAATATCTATACATCTATACAGTTAAATACAATTTAAGTGTCTGTTTGTAACTTCAAATTAACAGCTTTTTACATAATGAATCTGAAAGTATATTCGGTACTTACAATAAAATACATTTTTTTTTAATTTTTGTCTGTCCGTCTGTCTGTCTGTTTGTTCCGACTAATCTCTGAAACGGCTGGACCGATTTTCACGGGACTTTCACTAGCAGATAGCTGATGTTATAGGGTCTAACATAGGCTACTTTTATTTTAGGGTTCCGTTTAAAAAAATAGGATTCCGCTTTCGTTAGTCATAAATAAAGTCGCGGGTAAATTTCAGCGATATCCCAAAGTATTGTTCCACGCGGACGAAGTCGCGGGCAAAAGCTAGTATTAAATACACGCGGAAAATAGAAATAACTGATTGCTGATTAGGTACCTAAAGTTGTGTCAAAAAAGGAAAGATCAAAGAAGTTTTTGAGACTTTTTTTTCGGCACAAATAGGCCAGCTCGACCAGATAAATACCACGGCCTCATAGTAAACAGGCATAAAATAACGTTTACGTTAATTTTCGCCGAGTTACCGGAAGTTCAAGGGGGGTTGGGGATTTTAAGGACGCAAGCGCGCAGCACCAGTAGAGTTACAATTGTAGCATCTCTGGTTCTGAGCGCGTCCAAGGGCGGCGATAATCGCTTACCATCTGCAATCCGTCTGCTCGTTGGGAGTGGTGGGACATAGATTCTATGTACCATTTGTCACGTAAGTCACGATAGCTTTAAGTCTCAATCTCAATATGTATAATGTATGGGCGTAGCCAGGGGGGGGGGGGGGGTAACCCTTCCCCTCCCAAATGTTTAGTTATATGGCAAATCTAACATAATAAGTTATTATCTGTCATCTATTTAGCAACGTCAAAAATTACACTAATTTTACAGTAATCTAAGACTGTGAAAATGATCCTATTTTCACAGTCTTTTAGGGTTTAAAGTTTCAACAAATTAAACCTACCTACATATTTAACACTAACTCTTGTTTTGCCTACTTCGCGATTTCATTTAGGAATAACGCGAGTTAGCCGTATTGTGAATTAGGTACACTACGGCCGCTGTATCTTGACGGGTGTGAACATAGGCTCTGCGAACTTTAGCGCATGTACAACTCGTGAAGAAAACTGTTATTGTATTATTTTTATATACCTGTGTACTAATAAAATGTCCCTAATACAGTTGACCAATTAGTACAAATAAAATAAATACGAAAACACTGAGAAACGGTTATTGCGCAACCTTCTGCACGAAGTTCAGACTCGCCAAGATACATCGGCCGTATTGTATGCTAAATGTAACGGTACTTAATTTATACCAACAATCATCTTAAATTTCGTCAACAACTCTTTTATGTACCTACGACAAGTTAAAAACGGAACAAAAAAACAAAGTTGTTTACAAACCATTCAATGATCACTTTGCCTATAAATCAAACATTGTTTCAATCGTTTGCGATTTTGAAGAGTTGAAGACTTATTTGTTGCGATTAAGCCAAGAATCAGGTATCCAATATTACCCTTGACACTATCACGCTAAAACGACTCTTATTCGCTTGTATTAAGACCTGTAAATAAGCAAAAAAAATGTTTGCGGAAAAGCTACATCCATGATATTTTAATGGGATGGGGGATTGGGGATTAGAAAAATTTTTTTTTTTTTTATGATATAAGGGGGCAAACGAGCAAACGGGTCACCTGATGGAAAGCAACTTCCGTCGCCCATGGACACTCGCAGCATCAGAGGAGCTGCAAGTGCGTTGCCGGCCTTTTAAGAGGGAATAGGGTAATGGGGGAGGGTAGGGAAGGGAATAGGATAGGGGATTGGGCCTCCGGTAAACTCACTCACTCGGCGAAACACAGCGCAAACGCTGTTTCACGCCGGTTTTCTGTGAGCCCGTGGTATTTCTCCGGTCGAGCCGGAATAATTTGATTTATAAAACGCTGTGAGCCGTAATAGAACCATTGTTGTGCTGAATTTCTTATATGATTAACCCGGAATTTCCGGGTTCACCTTTTTATTCTTTTTGCTGAAAAGACTATAAGGAAAAGAGATATACATATATAAATTACCTGTAGGTATACTGCACACACACAACTGTGGTGATAGGCATTTAATATTAATGGATGGAACGGTTGGTTAATTGATTGGTTGTAAAATTGTTTGAGTGATTTTATTACGAATAGATACTCTGCAACTATCTACCTACTATAATTCTCCTCTAGTCTTTGCCATTTCAACCTCTTAAGCTAGGATCATATCCGAAAGGCCGAAGAAAATTCAGAGCGCTGAAAATAGAACTCTGCGTTAATACAATAGAGCTCGAAATCGAACACTCGAGTGTCGAGAAGTCAAATTTGACATTGACATTTGACTCGACGCCCGTGTGTTCGATTTTAAACTCAATTGTATTAGCCCTGAGTTCTATTCTCGGTGCTCGGAATTTTCTCCGACCTTCCGGATTCCGGCGCTACAAAAAATTTGCTTACTACCAAAACTACTAGCCTGGTTTTGATGGGGTTTACAGGTATGGGTTTTAGTTTGATAGGCGTAGGATCTAAGCCGGAGTTCACCAGGGAGAGAGCTACAGTAAAAATTTGTTTGTGCAAAACCAATACTACTACTGATGCGGCTTACAGGACTTATAACAATTACTATATTATTAACTTTATCGGCATGTAGCAATTAGCTAAGCTCTATAAAAAGTTTGAGGTAAAATTCACAATTTTGCTAATTGTGAATTTTGAAAAAACCACAGGAAAAAACCCACGACTGTTAAAACGTAATTAAAAAGTATAAATCATTTAAAACCAACCGGCTTAAATTATAACGATATAATATAATAAACGTTAAAACCTTTTTATTATAAGCAGAGTTGATTCTCGCGGAGTCGGTCTCTTTTGTTTATATGACCGACTCCCGAGATTTTTACGTTTATTATAATATTCTTTATTCGTTACATAAATAATTATTCAAGTCGGCGTTCTTAAATTATTTTAACCATTTTTAATTTATTTTTTTTATTTACATCCGCCTAGCTTCTCTACCACATGCGTGTGAAAAGCGCAGCCAGGTATTTGAAATAGTACTTTTTTTTTTTTGTTTCCGGAGGGGAAAATGCATTACGCATACCACCCAGGCGCAGGGGGCACCCGAGTGGTGACGTGGGACTCCCGTATAGGCTAATGAGACCCTCGGTATACCCACTAAAAACCACCCCCCCACCTTCCTCCACGCCGCCCTGTGACGGGGCCACGGGAACGATAAACACATCCGCGACCCCGCCGGCGGCGGCAGCCAACAAGCGGCTCCATCCTAGGCCCGAAGGCCCCAGGCGCACCAGATGGTAGGGTGCGCCTCCCTCCTCGGCCTCCACCAGTACTGTTGCAGACTCCCCCCGAGTCTGCCACTAGGAGGCCACGGATACCAGCCACCATAACCGGTACCCGGTGGCAGATCTGAGCTATGGTTCTGCCACCGACCACACCTCGGCCGCAGAGGATAGGGCAAGCGGCGCACCGTAATACCAACTTCTTGTGCGGTCCCACCTCCTAGCGCGTCCGCAGCGGACTCCTCCAGCCCGCTGGGAGCGCCCTCCTCGGGCCAGCCGGCGGCAAACAAGCCGGCCCTGGTTGCCTCTTCGCTTCACCGTGGGTGTCCAATCCACGGTTACTAAGCCCCACCGCCACGACAAGGCGTGCAACCATCGGGGGATTTGAAATAGTACCTGGGTAACCTTGCTTTGCTCGGAGTAGTAGACCAAAACAAAAAGAATCTCAAAAATATTTTATCGAGGTTCGATCCCACCACATTCCGAATTTCCGAATAACACAAAAATTAAACTAACACAAACTAACACAGAGTCGAAATTATTGATACAGTTTAATGTTGCATGACAAAAGAAAAACACATACATAACTTAAAAATGAGCATGGTGGAGAAATATCGATCTAGCTAGGTCTTATCTCTGAGAAACAAGACCTAGATATATCGATATTTCTCCACCATAACTTTTTACATACTAAATTTCAAGGAGATACTTGCAGCCGTTTCCGAGATTACAGTTATATATACAACATTAGCTCTTTTAAGGATAACATTAATAGATTCGTCAGTAACCATTCCTTAATGTCGTCATTACATTTAATAAGAAACGATCAATCTTTGTTCCGTAATTTAATAAGTGTAATATGAGCTAAGAGCAGTAAAAACGGTTAGGATCCTGGACGGTATTTCCTCGATGACATCACGGCGAGATAACAAAAACCGCACCTACACGTTTTGCCGACACGGGGATTCTCCGTTGTATATATTTTGATGACTGTTATACTTTGATGACCGGTGGACCGATTTTTTGGATTATTTATTTACAAACATTTTTGTTATTATTCATAACCTATCACTTCTCAATTTATGAGATTTGTTATATAAATAACGATAAAAGTTATCAGTGAACTTGTGTTCACTGATAACTTTTATCAGTGAACATTTTGTTCCTGTTAATTCATAAAATTAAAAATTCTAAAATTATGATTTTTTTGTCTAGAATTTGTCTAAAATTCTAAAATTATGATTTACATGTCATGGGGTACTCATCCCAACTTACCTGTCCGGTAGTTGTGGTATAGTATACGGGTATGCGACCCCGGCTTCCCTAGCTATTACTGTCCTATCCCTTGCCCTCCTGGGCGGTAATATCCTACATTTCCTATCTCCCACTCTAAATTACCAATCTTCCTTTTCATACAACCTATCCTTCCCTTTCCCTATTCCTACCCTCTCCGCCAATCCAACGTCTGCCGCGCGGATGGATGCATGGCTAGAGGCAAGCTCTAGTCGTTAGCGTGCAACACTGCCCTAGGACCGGGCGCACCCAGAACGCACCTAGCCTCCTTACCCTGGCATGCGGGGCTCTGCTGGGGTGGACAAACTCTTCCCTCGCTACTCGTGGGAACGCAATGGATAATCACAAAAATAATTTGATTGACCAAAATGGCGGCGATGTGGTTCGCCACCCATCACGTCTCGTTTCTCGCGGGGGCGAAAAGCGGCCCATGGAGAGCCGCTTCGCTACGTTGAATGTAAGAGGAGGAATGGATGGTAAGATAGATGAAGTATGTCAGATGATGGATGAACGATGTATAGATATTCTGTGCGTGAACGAAACCAAGAGGAAAGGATGTGACACCACGGTTCATGGTCCCTACACGGCATACTGGTCGGGAGTTCCCCAAACCAGCCGAGGCTGTCAGGGAGTTGGTGTGATTCTTTCGTCTCGGATAGTTGAATGTGTGATGGAGCATGAATGTGTAAGCCCAAGACTCCTCTGGGTTAGGTTAAAAGTCGGACTCACTCGCCTGTTCATCCTTGGGGTCTATGCACCGACGGATCTGCGCGGAGGTGGGTCAATAAAAGCCCAACAAGAGAGAGAGGAGTTTTGGGATAGCATGAGAGAGGTCTTGCATAAATGCGGAGAAAATGAACGAATCGTGATGTTAGGGGACTTTAATGGGTGGGTTGGAGTAAAGCGTGATGGGTATGAAGGAGTTCTGGGTACGTTTGGGGACGAGAGAGTGAATGACAATGGGAGAAGTCTGCTTGAAGTATGCTTGGAATGGAATCTGTGCGTGGCCAACACAATGTTTGACCACAAAAATATCCATTTGTATACAAGAGATGAGGGTGATTCTAGAAGTATGATTGATTTTATAATTGTGGATGAAAGACTGAGGAAGAAAGTGCTAAACACTCGGGCTTACCGCGGTGTAGGACTCGACACAGACCACTTTCTGGTCATAGCCCGAATGCGTGGCCTCTTTAAACGGTGGCGACACCGACGGGCCGAGCCTACGAGTGTTTTGGACAGAGTGAATGTGGAATGCCTACAGGAAAAAGAAAATAGGGACGAGTATGTAGAGAAACTGAAAGAAAGTTTTAAAGGCATAGAAGAGATAGGTGTGATTGAAGAGTTGTGGGAGAAATTTAAAAAAGAAATAGTGAATGTTGCTATTGAGGTATGCGGGGTGGCTAAAAGAAGGAAAGGAAGAAATAACTATAATGTGTGGATGGATAAGGATGTACAAAGGGCTGTGCAAGAAAAGAAGAAAGCGTGGTTGGATTGGTTAGCAACAAAGGCTAACCAAAAAGTCCAAAAGGCAACGGATGATGAGATAAAGGAAGCAAGATCGAAGTATAAAAGATTGAAATCAGCAGCGAAAGAAGTTGTGTCTAGAAAGAAAGAAGAACGAAAGGATGATTTTGATAGGAGACTCACTGAAGATTTCCAGTCAAACATCAAGTTTTTCTGGAAATCCATTAAAACAGTCAGAGGAAAATCTTCTACCTCGGAGCTGAGTACAATCAGGAGTCAAGATGGAAGCATTATAAAAGGAGAAGAATGTGTGTTAAAGAGATGGAAAGAGTATTTTGAAAGTTTGTTTGAAAGAGAGGAAGTGCAGGTACAACATCCGGCACTTTCCATGGAAAATAATATAAATGGTGATGAAAGTGAGATAAGCATGGATGAAATAGTGAAAGCAGTGAAAAGTATGAGATAATGTAAGGCTGCAGGATATGACAGGATTACCGTCGAGATGCTGAAGGCTGGACAGGGCATAGCGGCTAGCCAGCTGTACCGCCTTTTTAATTTATGCTGGCGAAATGGGCAAGTACCAGGAGACTGGTGTAAAGCCGTAATCGTGCCATTGTATAAGGGAAAAGGGTCGCGGCAGGACTGCATAAATTACCGCGGTATAAGCCTTCTCAGCGTCGTCGGAAAATTATATGCGAAAGTGTTGATTGAAAGAGTTGTGAATGAAACAGATGAAAAAGTATGGGATGCACAAGCGGGATTCAGAAAGGGAATGGGATGTACGGATCAGGTCTTTTCCTTGCGGTGCATAGCCGAAAAGTGTTTGGCTAAAAACAAGAAGGTCTACTGCGCGTTCGTGGATCTAGAAAAGGCCTATGATAGAGTGGTGAGGAATGAATTGTGGTCAGCTTTGTCCGTGAACGGCGTGAGCAGTATCCTCATACGAGCATTACAATCTCTTTATAGGGATTCTAGTGCTTGTGTAAGGATAAACGGGGCATACACTGAATGGTTCAATATCGAAAAAGGTGTTAGACAGGGATGTGTAGCGTCACCGTAGCTGTTCAATCTGTTCATGGACAATTGCTTGACAGATTTAAAAGAGAATGAAAGTGGGCTGAGAATGAATGAGTTACTCGTCAAATGTTTTCTCTATGCTGATGACCAAGTATTACTTGCGTCTTCGGCCGAGGAGTTGCAGGAGATGGTAACTGCGATAAGTGGAGCTCTAACTAGAAAGGGAATGAAGATGAATGTAAAGAAGACGAAAGTGATGGTGTTTGAAAGAGATGAGGCAGTGACAGACTGCAATATCGTGATTGGAGATGAACAAATTGAACAGGTGAATGATTTTGTGTATCTGGGTTCAAAGTTTACAAGAGATGGAAAGTGTGAGAGTGATATTGAAAGAAGAGTGAATGCAGGAAACATGGTGAATGGAGCTTTGCACTCCTTTATGAACAGTCGGAAGGTGTCTAACAAGGCTCGTTTGGCTGTGCATGCGGGGGTGTTGGTTCCGACACTCATGTACGGAAGTGAAAGTTGGGTATGGCAGAAGAAACATGAAAGCAGAATAAATGCAGTTGAGATGAGAGCATTAAGAAGCATGATAGGAGTTAAACTGGGTGACAGGATAAGAAATAGTGAGATAAGGAAACGTTGTGGTCTGAAAGAAGATGTAGTGACAAAAATTGAGAAAGGTATGCTGAGATGGTTTGGCCATGTTGAGAGAATGAATGAAGAACGATTGACGAAAAAAGTGTATAATGCGAGTGTGAATGGAAGTGTTGGAAGGGGTAGACCTAGGCGAACGTTCCAAGACCAAATCGGGGACGTCTTGAAAAAAGGCCAGGTCAAGAGTACCCTAAACCGAAGAGCATGTATGAAGGGAATAATGAAAGTGGATGAAGCAAAACAAGTATGTAAGGATCGTAGCAAGTGGAAAGAAGTGGTCTCTGCCTACCCCTACGGGAAACAGGCGTGATTATAATATGTATGTATGTATGATTTTTTTTTTCAGAATATTAACTTTTTCTATATTTTCCCTTTATATGTAGCTCTAATAACCTAGCCTGACAGCAAATTTGATATTTATAAACCTGCTAGAAGTATGCTTTTAATTTTGCTTACTCTCCCTACCTCCATATCTCTACCTATACCTCCATACACCAATGTATCTTTATCTTTCAAAATCACGATTTTTGCCGCTTAATATCTCCTAAACTATTCACTCGATTTTTATGAAATTTAAAACATTAGCTTGTGCCACTAACGACTTCTCCACTACAAAAGACAGACCGCTAGCTTAATTACAAACGAAAATATGGGGGCCCGAAAAAGCCGCGAAATGCTTCAAGAAAAGATACGGTAAGGCCGATTAATATAATATGCTTATTCAGTATTCAGTATTTCCGTACCATTACGATCTGTAAACATTCAAGAAGGGAGTGTATTCCCTCCTAAAAGGCCGGCAACGCACTTGCAACTCCTCTGATGTTGCGGGTGTCCATGTGCGACGGTAATCGCTTTCCATCAGGTAATCCGTTTGCTCGTTTGCCCCCTAGTTTAATAAAAATAGTACTTGGCGATACCGCTGTTACGTTAATAATATATATTCTTTGCCGCTGTCGCGCTATCAGATTGACCCATGTGAACTAATTATAACATGTTCATACCAAATACAGTGGAGGCAAAGAGTAATTAATATCACAAGTGGTGGAGGTATCACAAACAATTGACAAGTTATTCGTCACGTTATCGAAGGACAATAATTGTATAAAACTATGACAGCGCATAATTTATAATACATTTTATAACGTTACGAACACGCACTTGCCAATTGTTCGTGATTTGATATTCACAAAATCACCAAAACTTGACCCATTTCGAATAAATCCGAATTTATTTTCAGCTAAAACGACAAATTCTCGACCCAATACAATGGAGGGATAGACTTTGCCAACCCCGCGGGTATTTGATGAAGTTATTTTTAGGGTTCCATACCCAAACGGAAAATACATGAAAATACTGAGACTTCAAAATACTGAGAAAATACATGAAAATCCGTCCGTTTGTCCATCTGTTCGCTCTGTCTGTCTCTCTGTCTGGCTGTACGTCCGTCTGTTTATCGCCAGGCTGTGTCTGCTTAATCGTGATAGCTAAGCAGTTGAAACTTTAACAGAAGATGTACATCAACAAATACAAAAAAAATAAAACCGACGACCTCTGTGGCTCAGTTGGTTGAGCGTGTTGGTGCTAAAGCCGGGGGTCGCGGGTTCAAATCCCGCCGAAGGAACAAAAAGTTTTCTGTGTTCCTGGGTCATGGATGTGTATAATATAATAAAAATCTTAAATATGTGTATACTATAAAAGTATTAAATATATTTCCGTTGTCTGGTACCCGTAAAACAAGTTCTTCGAGAACTTACCACGGGATCAGATTGACGTGGTGTGAAGCGTCCATAAATATTATTATTATATAAAAATAGAGTAAAATAAACATTAAAGGGGGATTAATTAATATCATGATTTTAATCACTTTTTCCGCCAAATAGGTAATACCCACAACCTGCAAGCAAATGTGTGAGTGCACACATGGGTATTATTTGGCGGAAAAACTGCTTAAAATCATAATATTAATTAATTATATGCTATGCATTTCCGCAAAGTAACGCCTGATTCTATAACTATAAAAGGGGTACTTCCATACAACAAACGTGTTTTTGCTCGATATTAATTAAACGACAACGCTTGAAATATTCACTGAAATCTGAATATTAAATTGTATTATTTTCTTTAAAAATAAAATTAATATTTAAGGGGCAGGTGGACTACCATACAAAAAACTTTTTCGGTGTTCTTTGCTCGATATTAAAACTAGTGCTCAAAATTAGTAGTACTGATTAGCATAAACTCAAACTCAATTTTTTTATTTCCGTGAAGGTTATAATATAACGCTTATAGAATTATCCTACATGATGCCTACCACCGGTTCGGAAACTAGCCCGGCGAGAAGAACCGGCGTAAAAAACTCGCACGGGGCCAACTTTTAGCAAAAAGATGGGAAAATTGTTATTTTCAAAAAATATTTTTACAATGTTGTAACTTAATCTATATAACATTAGTCATAATAAGTACATAAAACATACTTAAGTACATATAAGCAGCCTCGCATGGGGCCATCTTATTCCCAAGGTGTGCAATCGTTAATAAAATCACTGGCTTTATAATAACCTTTAGCACACAAACGTTCTTTAACTACTTTTTAAAATTTATTAATAGAATATGGAACCATTCGTGCACGAGTCCGACTCGCGCTTGGCGGTTGTTTTTATTTACGTTCCGAATAAATTGTTTACTATAGTCCATTCAGAGTTATTTTACCTCGCAGTTTCTATGAGATGGAGTCGTCATAAAGGTCCTGTCAGAGGTAAAACTCCCTGAGCCGTGAGTGGCTGTACAAGTTGTACAACAGGAACATTAAATATGTTCAGAGTAGGTACAACCTATCTTCTGAGAGTAAACCGCAGAAATAATATTTTTATTTCTTTAGCCTGAGTAGCAGCGTAATTTTAGATCACTAACATTTGCAATACTGTCACTAACATTTGCAGTCACTCAAGGAGAGGATTACACTTTCGTAGACTTCAGAGTTCAACCTACTTCATTTCTCTGCGCTGGCCCACACTAGCCTAATGTTGGTTTTGCCTGAAACCGGTTTAACAAAAAAGTGGTACCTAAGTATAAAATAAGTCTAACTTAACTGACCAAACGGTTATCGATACTAGTACCATGGAAAGAATTTAAAAATTGTACAGAATAAATATTGTTTTTGTTAAAGTAGATTCAAGTTTCATTTCACTTACATAGCCTGTAGCACGGCTACATTGGTACGTTAGTAATATATTATATTCTTTGACATTGGCGAATTATTACCTATAGCAAAACAAAATAACTTTATCCTCGAATTTGAAATAGATTCATTTAGTGACCACTAGATGAACTTTTGGGATTTGGAAACTTGACCGCGCCAGTTGAACTTAGTTTATCTTAAAATGTTCAAAAACCGGGCATTTATGGCTTGTTTAGTTATTGGATGCAGTTATACTGCTACTAGTTATCACATTATGAACGTATTCATGAAATAGTGTTTTAGAACTGGCTACTTCCTTTCATTAAAGCATTTGGTCTACCCACCTCACACCGGTCTGGTTTAGGTCTGCATTTTTCTCGCGGCGTCTGTATGTGACTAATTTTGGCAATACAATTACTGCGCATTGACTCCTCGAGCAATTTTAACTAAGCATTTTGTTATAATATTGCTAGGCATATGTTTAGGTTTCAAATAGGTAAGCTTGTAAGTAGCTACATAATGTTATGTATTGTAAGAATAATAATATGAAGAAAGAGGTTTCTATTAAGCTAGGGAACTAGTAGGTGTAGGTATGATTTCATCGTCGTTGATACTAAGACAAAGAAATTATTTTTTTTATTTTTATTTTTTTACAGTTTAAATAATACATCTAAAATATTAACGTAATAATAACATCAAGAAACGACAGAAGTTTGTATAGATGTTATTAGAAGTTAGCACCAACTTATAGGTAATAATAGTATACGTATTTATTCTATCACGTTATTCACGATACAACAAACATAAGTTTTAAAATTATCTTTGATTAAGCACACTTACCAAAATTGGCCCGACTCGGGCCAATTCGAGTCTTCATTTTTACGCGCTTATAACATATCTACCTCTTTTTAATATTATATATCTATGAAAATTATATTAATTTATAAAATATTTTAACAAAGTTATAGCGGAGAATAGGAGCTAAGCTATATTATTATAATGTGTCGCAGCAAAGTGTTTTTTTATTTATTTTTAATATTATTTGGTTTAAGGGAAGTTTGTAACTCGAGATCGATGCAAGTCTATAAACTGCAATCTACTAGGTATGTACTATGTAATACTACACAAAATTTCGTCGATTTATATTACCGAGGGAGGACTGTCAAACGGACGGACGGACGGGCAGAATATGGACAGAGCAAAGGTTCCTTATTGTTACTACGGAACCCTAAAAACTGGTATCTTTTTTAGTTTTCTGATTGTTTTTTCCATTGTTATAAAATATTATGCATTGTACGTGCTGTACCTATTATGATGTAATTTATAACATGGGACAGTAAATAAAGCCATTAACACACTGGGACTAATCTGCAAACGTGCTCACACATGTCGTTACCCCTTACATTGTGACATTATTGCTAATAATAACAATTTTAAGTCCGTTTGTACATAAAAGTGAGCATAAAGAGTTATGCCTTATGAAAATCAAAAACACCATAAAGAGAAATTGCTATTCCAAACATGTTTTAAGAAGTTAGTATACAATAAGTATAATATAAATGTGCTGCGAAGTTAGGGGGTTTCCACCTAAATTTAGAGGGGAAAATATCTACAGGGGATTTTCTAGGGGGAAGGATTTTTTAGGGTTATTTTCAAGGTTCTCAAGAAAATTGCACCACTATGGCATTCGGGACTCTGCACTCAAACTTTTGAGTTCTTACCTTAACAATAGAACTCAAAGGGTGGAGATAAATAGTAAAAAGTCCACTGGGACCAAAATAGAATTAGGTGTCCCACAGGGATCTATTTTGGGCCCGTTTCTTTTTCTCATCTATATAAATGATTTACCTTATCTTGTTAAAGATAATGATAACGAGATAGTAATTTTTGCCGATGACACTTCACTAATTTTTAATGTGAAGCGACAGCAGTCAGACTACGACGAGATAAATAGTGCTCTCTCAAAAATAGTACATTGGTTTAATGTTAATAACTTACTTTTAAATTCCAAAAAAACAAAATGTTTAAAGTTTACATTGCCCAATGTTAGGCAAGTTCAAACCAATATACTATTAAATGATGAGAAAATGAATCTTGTGGACACCACTGTATTTCTAGGTATAACACTAGATAGTAAATTACAGTGGGGTCCTCATATTGCTAATCTTGCAGATAGGCTCAGTTCTGCAGCATATGCAGTCAGAAAAATTAGAGAAATTTCTGACGAAGACACGGCGCGACTTGTTTACTTTAGTTACTTTCATAGTAGAATGTCTTACGGCATCCTTTTATGGGGAAGTGCCGCAGACATTAATACGATATTTGTGCTGCAGAAGCGAGCAATGCGTTCAATTTACAAAATGTCCCCCTTTGAATCTCTGAGAGAAAAGTTTAAAGAAATAGGTATTCTGACCGTCGCTTCTCAATACATTTTGGATAATGTATTATATTATGTTAGAAAGAATATTAGTAATTTTAAAACTAAAAGCGACAATCACTGTAGAAACACTAGAAATAAGCAAAAGCTAGATATACCGGTGATTAGACTAAGTAAAGTAAGCAAATCATTTAAAGGTCAATGTATACGCCTATTACAATAGAATCCCAGAAAACGTTCAAAATCTTTACATTAATAAATTTAAAAAAGTAGTTAAAGAACGTTTGTGTGCAAAAGCCTATTATAAGGTCAATGATTTTATTGACGACCGCACACCTTGGGAATAGGATGACCACCTGCAAGGCTACTTCTATGTACTATAATATGTATCTGACTTTTGTCAATATTATATAGACCTAAGTTTTCACATTGTAAACAACTTATTTTTTTTTTTAAAGAACAATTTTCCATCTTTTTGCTAAAAGATGGCCCCGTGCGAGTTTCTTACGCCGGTTCTTCTCGCCGGGTTAGTTCCCGAACCGGTGGTAGGCATCAAGTAGGGACAATTCTTTAAGCGTTACTTTGTAACTCATATGGAAATAAAACTTTTTTGATTTGATTTGATTTGATTTGGTTCTTTTTTTTTATTAAATTAAGATAATTTATTATATTTAACTTTTATATCGATTTGACTACCTAAACTTTAATGTAGCATAGAATAATATTACAGAAGATTTAGTACTTGTTTATCATTATTGACTTTTGTAGTATTTATAGTATTCTTAATAATAAAAAAATAAGGGGATTTTTAAATAGTTGTGATTTTGGGGGTTTTTGACTTAAGTTTATGGAAAAATATTTTTGATAGTTGGTAACACTGAATATATTATTATGTTTCATACATTATTTATTTCATATATTTTTAATGCGGTTTTCGTACTTCAATCTTAATCACATATCTACTCGTATATTATAATAATACAGTTATAGTCTAAGTTCTTTTTATGTGATAATTCCGCCAATTTTTACTTAAGCCTTGATAAAATATCTTTGTTAGTTCAATAGATTGTTCATTAGCGAATGATACAAAACTATGGATCTGACTCGGAGCTCTTAAAAATAAAATGTCTCGCTAAAACTCGAGAACGGCTGGACTGATTTGGCTATTTTGGTCTTTCAAAGTTCAGGGAAGGTTTGAACGGTGAGAAATATTGGAAAAATTATTAATGGGTATGATATATAAAAATGTAAGTTAAAAAACTACAACCCGACCACGTAATAAGGGGTCTAAAAAGGTATAGGTATAGATGTAGGTGTAAATGTATGTGGTTTGAAGGTGTAAATGTAAGTTGGAGTTATAGATGTTGGCAGTAGTGTGTAGGTGTAGGTGTACCAAGTTATTTATTTATTCCATTTCATATTTAAGACAGAACAGAAGATGATGTAATTAGTTATACAGTATAATTTTTTTTATTCTAATTTTCATTATTTATACTTTTGCACATCACCTATTTTTCTGCACGTCATTCTTTCCAAAATCATCCAAAAGGTTGCCTATAAGAAGTAATAAGACCGCCTTTGTATATATGATTGATTTATATTTAGGTAGTTACTTAATGTTATATTTATGATGTAACTTTTTTTGTGCAAAAAATTATATTTGAATTGAATTGAATAATGATATCATAATTCAATTCAATTCAAATATAATTTATTAAGGTATATACCTTAGCCTGCGAAACCTAACTAGCAAAAACATTGCCACATGTAGGTATATAAGGTTCGGTAAAATCATATTATTTTGGATTGCATATGATCTACTGCTTATGTATAGAAGTTTAGGCAAAAAAAAATCTTATACTCAAAAAATAATCTTCCTTTATATGGATGAGTTTGCGTTGGGCGGAGATTCACCCTGATTTTTTTACTTTGAGTATGACAATATTTTTTTGCCATAACGTCTTTACACGATCAGTAGATCTTATACCCAAAATATTCGTAGTTAACTTTATCAAACCTTACTTTTGAACAAATAAGCGCCTTGGTTAATTATTAAGGCAAGAACCAATGGGTATATCTTAAATATTTAAAACTCAGAGGGTCGATTCTGCTAAAGAAAACCTTCAATAATACCAGTGGCGTAGCTTCTAAGGGGCAAGGTGGGGCAGTGCCCCGGGGCCCCCGACCTCAGAGGGCCCTTAGGACTCTGACTAAGAAACTATGGGCGGTATTCTTGGTCGATTCTTATTTCTAAGTTCGCCTTATAGACATGCTTAAGGTGACATTTCGATTCACAGTCGTAACTTAAGCATTGTCTTAAGTATTTCATACAAATAAGGCGGACTTATTCGAAAATTCTTAAGTCTTTTCTTAAGCAACGACTAAGAATACCGCCCTATAAATTGAAGTAGTGAAATTTCTCCCATTATACTAAAAAACATTTGGTTCTATGCTATTGATTTTGTTGTGTTTTACTAATGTCACACAGTTATAAGTTGGTAAGTTCGGGCTTGGGGGGCCTCGTTCATTTCTTGCCCCAGAGCCCTCGGTTACCTAGCTACGCCACTGAATAATACAATCACAATCAAGTCCCGCTACTCTCTCTCTCTCTCCCGCAACTCTCAAATGGTGTTTTTATGAACGTTAAACCAACGCGAAACGCGTTCTGATTGGTTCTAACTTCACAAAATCAGTTTATGATAACATGTCGCTTCACTTATACTCGTAATACAAACAAAGTAAAATAAAAGTCTACTTTAAATACGAGAATTGAGGTTCAGATTATAAAACAATTGTTTTAAAAGTAAGTAAGTAAAAGTAGTCGTCTCCCCAATTCCGCCGCTGGATGTAATACAAGATAATTCATTTAAACACGATCCTGTGTCTTCCCAAGCCGTAAATTTCCCGGACCATATAATATTCTAGAAACTAGACCATAAATAATTTCGTGTTTACTTTATAAATGACGTACCCTTTCTCTTTGTGCAATATATCTTTTTGAAATTTCCTGAACGAAATCGCTTTGAAACTACCGCATATTTAATTTCAGTGCTTTGAATAAAGCTAGACTGACCGTCACAGTCTAGTTAAATAATAGAGTTCTGTGATAGTTTTTTTGCACATATTCTTTTATTGAACAACACCAGGAAACGAGCTACAGATCGCCGAATGGCAAGTAATAACCGCCGCCCATGGATACTCGCAACACCAGAGGAGTTACACTTGTAACTTCTCTGGTGTTGTGCACTTCCTTGTTTGTTCCTGGTCCTTAAAATCCCAAACCCCCTTTAGGCCTCCGGTGGCCTCATCACTCGGCACACAATGCAAGTGTTATTTCACGCTGATTTTCTATGAGGCCGTGGTATTAGATCAATACCACGGCCTCATAGAAAATCAGCAGACCAGAAAGTTGAGCCGGCCCATTTGTGCTGCAGCATGGCTCTGTCACGTTATTAAGCGAATACTACCACTGACATGTTTCAGAAAGGAGAAAGAGGTTTTTAAGCCGGCATGTATTTGTTCCATTACGTCAGTGTTTTTCAACCTGTGGGTCGCGACCCCCAGGGGGGTCGCGACCTCGCCGGAGGTCGAGAGAACTTAAGTAAAAAACAATAAAGACTTTTTATTTATTATTATTTATTGATTTGTTAAGTACCTAAGAGAATTTACTATATATAAATACTCATAAATCGATCATCGATATCATCGATGTATGTAATTGTAAAATAATGTGTTTGACGTCCTATATTATGTACTTATATCCAAATAATAATTATGGAGACGCATAAAAACGTCGTATGGAATGAATATTTGTAACACTGTAACATATACATACATACATGATAAAAAAGCGAAGGATAAGGTCGCGAAATATTTTTTTCATACAAGGGGGGTCGCATCATGAAAAAGGTTGAAAAACACTGCATTACGTTCTTATATTCTACTCTTTCATTTATTTCAACCAGTTATCCCGACACACGTTGTTCTGTCTTAACTATGAACTGATATAAATAATTTACTACACCTACAACTATGTGCAACCTACACCTACATCTACACCTACACCGACCAAGTCTACCAAACTACTGGGACCGACCGGTTTTTTTAAAATAAATCAAACAGGTAAACTGAACGCATTTATACGAGAATAATATTTGAATGTCAACTGACAAATTGAACATAGTGAACAGTTAATATAGAAAAATTCAATCATCATTATTAGTATTTTCCTCTTAATTTGTCTAATGTTTTATACCGTTTAAACCTTCTTTGAACTTGCATAATTATATCAATACTTAAATTCAACCAAATCGGTCCACCCGCTCTCGAGTTTTAGCGAGACATTGGAATTGCAATTCATTTTTATATAGAAGAAAGTTACTAATACCTTTTAATCGTAATAAATATATTATTATAGTAGGTGTTTTCGTTGGAAACGTTTCTATCTAGAGGTTCTCAAAATGCAGCGAAATGGTTCCAGTAAAGAATGGTACGGCAGTGTTTGCTTCGCGCTCGACTTGGCGGGGGCACTGCCGTGCCCCCAGATATTATTATAGCAGGTGTTTTTCGTTGGAAACGTTTCATATAGAAAAACTGGGGTAGCGTGAACTAGTTTCACTTTTCTCGGAAACCTCACGTAGCTACGTTCATATTGTGTTCTATAATGTATTTTTTATCGCAACCTCAATGGCCAGTTCCTGTGACATAATGTGCTCAATTATATCAATTGCTTCTACTAACCAATCGCCTGCATGCGACGATTCCGACGTCGAGATTTTAGTGTAGGTGTTACTGCTATCATCATCAGCTGATCTTAAAACTGATACATTTTGACTTTCAGTTTCAGAAGAGAAGAGGAAGAGTCATGATTCAGCAAAAATGACCTCGACTGGGATCTGATGGCCGAACACTGCAACGATAGTAAAATTAGGTGCCCCTCAAGTTACATTCTGATTGATGAAGCTGTCCTTGTCATTTCGGCTAGCAGAGACAACGATAGCCTGTGAATAGGAGGGCTCTTTGTTTTGATTTGTGTTTCAGTATTCGGCCACTAGAGTGGCCTTTTAAGAGGTTGGCAAATTTGCATTTCCCTTGCGTTGCAGAGATGGGCGATCTATCTTTTCTGAACGGTGCTAGGTCTTCCAACAGCCCGAGGATTTTCATGTAAATACAAAAATCGTTAAGTTACCAGTGTGTTAATGGAGATGGATGCAGCTTTGATTAGGAATTTCAAAACTTAACCTGGTATACTCTATAACTACGGTATAGTCTTGCTAATCGTTATTTAGAGTGATATTGTCTTCCTACTACCCGCAGTTTAAATACTTGTCTAGGGCATCTCGTCTGCTGCTGCAGATGTTAATCTATGGATTAAGATGACGTTATCATCTTCTTAATGAAAATTCCTAATAAATATTGCGGTTACAATGGATTGCAGTTCTTCTTGTTGTCTTGATAAAACTCGAGAACTGAACTGAGCTGAACCTAAGAGGATTGAGGTGTTAGGTAGATGCTGGTATAGTTGTAGTTTTTCGAGTAGGTGTAGTTTTTTAATTATTCCAGTTAACGGTTAAGACAGAAGAACGTGTGTCGGGTCAGCTAGTTTGGGATAAAAGCAACGCTCGACCGTGACTTTCAATGATGTCCAATTAATTACAAAGCACATCCTTCACGTCAGGTCCTCAGTCAGGTGGCATTGTGGTCCAATATTGTCCAATTGGGCCATTGTCAGTCGCTACCTTGACTATTACTAAGATTGACCCACGGCTGACTACGTCAGACTTATAACAATGGTTGTTAAATTTAAAGACGCACTATATGTTAAAGGGTATCCTAACATAATTATAATATCTCTGTACAATCTCCGACAAACTCTTGTCAGACTTTTTTTGTCAGCGACTGTACATAAAATGCCTTACCTACCTTAGTAGTTGATACGTCAGCACTTAGTCAATGATGATGAGGAAAGACACGTTTTAGCGAGTTTATTGAAAGTTATCTGTAAAAAGTCCTTCGGATCAAAGTACATGTCTCTAATAGATTAAACTAATACATTTAAACCCCAAATCACCAGAGCCTGTCTATCATGTTTATTTTGATCTACGCTTTTCTTTCCATATAAGTTATACAAATGTTTTTTATCCGAATGATATTTTTAACTCAAAATTAGGCTCATATACGACCCAACTAACATTTTAGTAATAAGAATAAGCGCTAAATGAGCTACTTAAGAGAAACTTAAAAACCTAAGGTTTTATAAAAGGTCTAACAACTAGTGGTATAGCGCGCTATAACTATCTTATAACCCTGGATTGGGCCCACAATTTTAGAGCTTAAAGTGACATAATAGTTGTAGAAAAGTGATAAAAAGGTGGGAATAAAGAGTTACAATAGTGCTATTGAAGTAATATTCACCATTTTAGGTGTATTATAAGCTATACACAGGTTACAACTGCACCCTTTAGTAATAAATAATTTATAAAATTCACTCAATTAGCTTTTTTAACAACATATGAGTGCTCCTACGATACTATTTATAGCTTGATGCTATATTGTGCATAATAAGTAGTAATAAAAATTATAAAATATAAAATGCAGTGCGCATATTCATGGCCGACAATCATGGCCGACATCAATTAATAATTTTATACATTATCGGTTTCATAATTATGAATTCTCCCTGCGGTGATAAGTATTCTGTGATAATATATACTAGTTTTCATCTCAATTTTGAAGCGCCTCAAAAATAAACATTTCATATTATTAGGTAAAATAAATCACTGCCACGGCATTTTTTTTTATTTTAGTTGTGGTTGTAAATAACAATTCTCAGTACGTCTAAGTATATTTTAATTGAAAACAGTAAATAAGTCGGAAAATAATATTTTGACCATAAATTTACTTTTAAAATTTAGTTGTTGTTAATTTACTTTTAAAATTTTATAGGTTATGTTTATTTAATGGCGTAAAATCTACATTACATAAGGTTCCTGATAACTCTTTTATTCCTAACGCAGTGTTAAAAAGACTATAGCTAGCTTTTTAATGCCACTTGGACTTTTATAATGTGGGAGTAAATCCTATTATACAACCTGTAATGATTTAAAGGTGGTTTCTGACACTTGCAGCATTTAGCCCTATAATACCTATAGTTATCACTTCTTTAACTTCTATAGCTCTATAATACAAATAGTTATCACTACTATAACTTTCTTTTAGCTCTTAGGGCTCCATAGAACTCGTTAGGTGGTACAAGGTATTGACTAACTCCATTTAAGAACTTTAACCGTTTGTAAGTATTAGCAGACACCTTACAATTGGTGCTAGTGTTTTACGTTTCCTAAAGATGTAAGAGTAAGTTATACAAAAGTTCTGACAAACTCCAAGTTAGCACCTTAAGTTATATATTTTTCCTTTATTTCTATTATGCCTCTTGAAACTTTAATTATTTATTCTTAACGCCGCAGTAGAGTCCAAAGCTATTGTTAGAGCTCTTATATGTCGTTTATAATACTTTAAGTGTCAAAAATGGTTTCCCTTAGCGCCAAAATGTTAGTTGGGGAGTAATTACTGATAATTTATAATTTTTTGCTATTTCCCCGCAAGATTTTTAATATTTCTCCCCATTTTAGCCTAAAATAAATTTAAATAAAATAGTTTGGCAAATCCAAAAAGTGCACGCCTCACACGCGTTTTATCTATAATCAGGAAACCGTAAGCTGAAAATATATTCTATCAAAAAATGTTGATAAAAAAAAATCTTTTAAACCATTTACTAAACGAGTTTAATAACGCCAAGCAATAGGGCTCATCCTTAGGATAAATGGAAACGTTTAAAAAAATATTCAACTCATTTCATTGACCATATTTTTCTTAATCGATGGAACAAACAGACGCACAGCCCTAAGGACAGCGTTAATTTTTTTTTAACTTCATTTTCTATCACACTAATTAAATTAAATAAGTAATAAAACAGTCTACAGTCACGTTTGAAGTTCCTAGTTGTAAAAACATCAATTTTTCTATAAGTTTATTATTCAATTTCGGGTATTTCAACAGATTTATGTTGTGAACTTGTCACAACGCGGCCTTTGAGAGTAGAACACACCCGAGGCGTGCAATATAAATTTACACAATTACTCCAAGATCAAAATTCAAAAATAGCCAAATCAGTCCAGCCGTTCTGGAGTAGCGAGACATTAGAATTGCGATCCTGTTTTATATATAAAAGAAGAAGAATAAGAAGATAGGCGTCTAGATCGAGCCTTCAAATGTTGTAATACTGTAACAATACAAATACTGTCTACTTCTTTACTCTTTTATTAGTTATCAACAACTTCATATTTGTATAATTTGCTATCAAAATAACAGACACCACTTGAGAAGTGACGCTAAGATAAAACTCAGGAAAACATCTTTATCTGATAAAAGATGAATTTGGCAAAAGATAGATCACAAGTTGGAGCTACAGTCGTCGCGATAAGAGCAAGTCCACTATTTATCAGTCACAGTCACGTCATAATGTCAACGTAAGTAGGTACGAGTAAAGTACTACCGTCCTCAAACTAAAAGGTGGTTAAATGACAAAAAGAGTTTTTGTGGTAGAGCTAAAAACGCGGGATCTACCTAGCTCTACCTCAAAAACTCTTTTTGTCATTTTTTTGTCTTTTCGCCTTTTAGTTTGAGGACGGCAGAGTAGAGAGGAAGAAAATAGAGAAAGTGTACATTGTAGTCTACGTCAGATAAGGAAGTAATAGGCTAGACCGCTAGACGACTGATTTTTTTATTGCATAGGTGAATAGTAGGTATTTTAAAATATGAGTACCTTTTTAGAAGAAACAGTGCACTAAAAATCAATATTTTCGTAGGTACAGCGATTTTTTAACGAAATTTCGCAAGTCTCGTGAAAACGCTCCATAGAGAAGTCGTACCTAACCGTGACGTCACTATTAGATAAAAGTGTACGAAGTATAAGGCCGCAGGAACATATTTGTAAATATCTACGAAAAGTTCATGCTTACTTTATTGAATGTTTTTGCTTACGATGTAAATTACTTCAACTAATCACGTAGACTTTTTACTGATTTAGCAAAAAAAATTGAAACTTTTTATATGTATCTGTCTAGTTACATTTAAACTAAAAATATTGTTTTTTTTTTTTATAAGTAAATCAATGTTTATGAGTGTATAAATTACACTAAATATTTTTAGTGTAATTGTCTCCCCAATAAAAGCCGGTACCCGGCCGAAAAAGTGCACACCGGCCTTTGAAAAGAGATATTCGGCTAGTCAGATTTGTAGAGTAATTTACATATTTTGTTGCCGGAGAATTGACACTACCACCAGCTATCAAAACACTCAACTAAAGGTCGATATCATACATTATTTTCAGCTGGGTACATAACTTACGGCCCGTTTTGATAACCTATATGCCTATGACTATTTGTTAAAAACGTCGTCATTCAATCATTTGCCGATTTTTCGCGATACAAATTTGACGTTTTTTACAAATAGTTATTAGTAGATAGGTTATTGAAACGGGTCGTAAAACGTCGTCGTCACCAAAATCCCCGCCACCACGAGATCCACCGGTTGAAAATGGCCACCACATAACTGGCCGGTTTTTGGGGATTTTTTGTCGGTATTTTACTTAGATCTTTACTACGGGATACGCCTTACATGAGCTTTCCCCTCTGCCGAGGTATAAGATTTTTGAATCTAATGCGTTCATAAAAACTATTTGCGTAATCGATTTTAATCATTATGTGCATCGGTATAGCATCGAAAGGACGTCCGAAATGCTCCGCTAAAAATGCCGATTTGTGCTCTTATGTCCTGTAAAAACAAGTCCAACACATCGAATCTTAAAAAAGATGGAATAACCTTTCATTTATGAGTATTTTTTTATTTAATTATTGTATATTTCTATTTAAATGTAATTTCGTAAAAATCGACTATGTATCGAATAGCGGTGTACACGAGACAGATAATCGTAGAATATTCGATTGTGGCGTACACCCCACGAAATGCGGGCCTCTGCATGAAAGACAACATGCCTACCAGAAAGGCAGATCTACTGAAACGGCGTTGATGGAATTAGTAGATCGCATTGAAAGAGCTATTGAGTATAAGGAGTTTGCACTATGCGCCTTCCTAGATATTGAAGGCGCGTTTGACAACACCTCAACATGCTCTATTACGGATAGCCTGGCTTCAAGGAATATAGATCCAACCACAATAGAATGGATCAAAGCCACGCTCAACAACAGAGTAGCGTCATCTACTATCATGGGCTCGACGCTCAGGAGCAGGCTGACCCAGGGATGCCCCCAGGGAGGCGTGCTGTCACCGCTGGAGTGGTCCCTGGTAGTGGATGAGCTCCTAAAAGAACTGAATGATAAAAGGTTCTACGCTCAAGGATACGCTGATGACCTAGCGATACTAGTGGTAGGCAAGTGCGCACCAGTGGTTGCTGGGCTAATGCAATCGGCACTGAGAGTCGTCGAAAATTGGTGCATGAGGGTCAAGCTAACAGTCAACGCTGATAAGACAGTCTTGATACCCTTCACCAAAAAGAGGAAGTTGGATGGACTAAAACCCCCAACACTCTTTGGGAAAACTATCACGTTTGCAAGCGAGGTCAAATATCTAGGAGTCATCCTAGATAAGGGACTCACTTGGAATAAGCACATCGAGTACATTACGAAAAAAGCTAGATGTGCTCTGGGATCCTGTTGGAGACTTGTCAGCACTAAATGGGGCCTTCGGCCGAAAGCAATGCTGTGGCTATATACAGCAGTAGTGAGGCCGATGGCTACATACGGCTGCGTAGTATGGCACAAAAAGGCTCTACAGGTGAACTGCATCGCAACGTTAAATAGTGTACAGAGACTGGCGTGTCTGATAATTACGGGTGCGCTTTCGTCGGCACCCACCGCCTCACTAGAAGCGCTGATTGACCTGACTCCTCTTCCGCTGCTTATACAGATGGAGGCTAAGAGGGCAGCTCTTAGGGCCAGGACGGCGGGCAAGACGAAATGGACTTCTACCCTACTAGGACAGTTGCAGCAGTCTCTTCTTGAGACACCGGTCATGGCCATGCCAATTGCCAACGGATGCCATGACCAAGGTGTACAGCTTCTCGAAGCTATATCAGGTTTACATACCTTCTAGGGAGGACTGGGAGGGAAACGTCCCAATTAATGTTCACCCCAATGACATTGTTTGGTTCACAGATGGATCCAGAAAGGACAACCGGGCGGGCGCTGGATTCTACGGGGACATGCCACCAACCGGCAAATATGCTAGTTTGGGAGAATTTGCAACCGTGTTCCAGGCTGAGATCTTTGCCATTATTGGTTGTTCACTAGAGAGCCTAGAGATGGCCTTAGTCCATAGAAACATTCTAATTTTCTCTGACAGTCAGGCTGCGCTGAAAGCATTGACTGCAGCTGAAGTTTTGTTTGAAAATTTCCCCGCGTGCCTTATCCTGTAGTATATAATCTAAGGTATTTTATCTATTCAATAGCCCTTTTTGGATTTTGGATAGTTAATTGTTTAACCAATCAAAAGCACTATTGAATAGATAATAGTACCGATAACGTGTGCGATTTTACACATTTCTATAGAAAACTATCAAAATTGACATATGATTCTATCATTTAATAAGACGATTCATCTGACATGTAGACATTTTATGATGTCACCTAAAATAAAACAAATTATGAACGTTTTACGTTATATACGAAATAATATCATTATACTCAAAGTGGCGATTTTAGACATGCGGGTCACTCCTCAATATCACTGATACATTTGGCACTCTCCGTGTCGTGCGTATCTCAATCGGATTTCCTCACGACATTTTCCTACACAGTTTGAATACCACAGTGTGTACTGATCAAAAAGATTTAGTGCACACCACAACCCGAGTCAAACTTGCACTTACTGCGTTATGTCAATGTTTTTGGCATTAAAATAAAGATATTGAAAATAGAAAAGAAGATAGAAAATATATAAAATACCTATGTACATATAAACAGCTATCATAGAACGATCCAAATCGATCCAAATTTAAATTTTTGACGTTCCCTTGTAGTAATGCATCAAATCGAGGGCTAACTATGTATCTGTTTATCTTTTGTGAAAGAGTTTATGAGAATGTATAATGGATGTCTGGATAGCTGTTTGTGACTCCTACATGCAAAAACTACTGGAAGGAATTTGATTAAATTTGAAATGGTAGTAGTTTAGGCTCTAGTCTAGATTAACACATGCAATTATTTATCGCGGTAAAATTTACGGTCCCTGTTAAGGACGGCGGCCTCGCATCAACGAAAGCAAAGAATATATATTACTAACGTAACGAAAGTGAATTTAAAAACAATGAACGCTTATCATGGAGCGGACCATGGAGAGCCGCTTCGCTACGTTGAATGTAAGAGGAGGAATGGATGGTAAGAATGAAAGTGAACGAAGCGAAACGAGTATGTTAGGATCGTAGCAAGTGGCAAAAAGTGGTCTCTGCCTACCCCTTTACGGGAAAAAGGCGTGATTATATGTATGTATGTATGTATGTATGAACGCTTATCAGTGCTCTAAAACGTTTCTAAAAACTGTGAGTAAATAGTACATAAACTCTTAAGAATGAAAATAGTGAATATAAGTGTTGTATATAAGTGATAAATTCATTAAAATAGTGGTAAATAATTGTTTTAGAGTCACGAGTTTATTTTCGTTATAATTTCTTAACCGTAGCTTATTTCACTTGGAAAAGTAGTGTTGTACATAGGGAAAATTAGTGGCTAAAGTAAATAATGTTTAGGTAAATAGAAATGTAAATGGTTTTAGAGAAAATTAGATTATAATGGTGAAAAATATATGGTTTTCATAAACTTGTAATTTTAACTTATGTGTTACTAAGTATCTATGTAAACTGTGTGATTATGTATTGTTTTATGGTAAATAAAGAATTTCACGTTATGCGTTTCACTTATCCTGGCTCAGGGGAAATAAAGGGAAATTAGGGAAAATTATGGAAAAATAGCCGTATAGAGAAATAAGAGAGAGATAGCTAATATGAAAGTTAGAAGAGTACATTTATGCTCCCTATACGGCATTGCCCTGAGCCAGGTAAGCTAACGACTTATCGTGCTAAATGTTCTCCTCAAATCAGTGTTTTACTTATATACGCCCCAGCTCTGCCCGAATTGGTGTAACCTTGCTATCTTCGAGTCTGATCAGAGCCGGCGGTGAAAACCTAGTGGAAAAATACAGTCCCATATAGTCCCTGTGGGATTAATTTCGCGGGCAACATCTCGTATTCAAATAAATCTCGTAAAATGTGACGTTGCGTAACTGCCACTGTTCTAATAGCCCAATAATTTTAGGTTTAGCTGCGGAAAAATTCCTAGAGAGCTGAATTTTTGTATATGTCGCCGTAAAATTGTAAAAACCGTTAGATTGTAATATAAGTAGTGAAATTGTAAAATGTTGATAGACTTCGGACGCGAATGTTATGCCTACAATTTAACATATTATTTTTCGTTAGATTATAAATATATAGTAATGAATATTTCGACATATTTTTACAATCTCGTTAGTTATATAGTAGAGCGCTGAGAAAGCGACTTAGAATGTTGACGTACTGACAGCAGCGACATCTACCGGGTCCAATTGCCAATCTTAACCATTCAGAAACCTTCTTTGACTCGTGCACAACAACTTTGCTAAAGATTATCACATGATCAAATGCATAGTTTACGATTCTATAAAGGACATACAGACAAAAATTATTTTTTCCTACTAATATTATAAATGTGAAAGTTTGTGAAGATGGATGGATGAATGGATAAATGTTTATAATAATATAACACGACCGGTTTCGATTAACTCATCATCAGGAGTTAATCGAAACCGGTCGTGTTATATTTAATTATTGTAAAAAATCTAAATAAAGTGGAAAAGTGTGTATAAAAAGTTGTGTTATATTATTATGAACATGAATTTCCACCAAGAACCAACAGTACATTCAATCAGGATAAATGTTTGTTACTCTTTCTCGCAATAACTACTGAACAGATTTTGATGAACTTTGGTATGGTACTAGTATAGTATAAATAGACTAGCGTCCCGATATGCGACACAATGTCCTACTAATATTATAAATGTGAAAGTTTGTAATGAGGTATGGATGGATGGATGGATGGATGTTTGTTACGCAAAAACTACTGAGCGGAATTTGTTGAAATTTGGTATGATAGTAGTTTAGGCTCTGGATTTAAACGTAGGCTACTTTTTATCTCGAAAAAATCCAGTCTTATAATCTATATAATATTTAATCCGAGGGATATTATATTTACGCGGGTGGAGCCGCGGGCAACAGCTAGTATTAATATAAACTTTCCACTTGAATCAACAGGCTAACTTTCAACGCCGAGTCGTTAAACATGATTCAAGTTTCAATAGCTATCGGCCTACTCATTTCATTGGATTCCGGCGTATAATGAACGGTCGAGGCGTCGAATTGGCTACCTAATTTAACTAGATGGCTTCGACATACATAAGGCAAAAACGTCAAAAGAATATCCGGCCAAATAAATTAATGTGATTTCATAGCCGAATATAAGCATTGACACTAAATTATATTAGTATGGTCCTAGTATAACGACACGAAATCTAAAAGATACCAATTTTATACGGTAAAAGACTAGTTCCACAATGTGGCCAACTAGACCGAAATCACAGTCAAAAGGTGAACAAACAAAAACTCACCTCGTTCTAAAGCCGCTGTTGATATGTGAAAAGTATCAGCGAAACTTTTCAGAGCATTAGTCCTATAGAGAAACGCAACTTCTTCTTGAAAACTTTCATTTTCCTCTTCACAAACGGATCCACTGTGAATGTTTTATGTCACGTAAACAAAATTATGCGTCCGTTATAAAATTATGTAAACGCCCGTATACTATTCAAATTTTGATTACGCGTGTTACGTGAGTGAAATTACGCGAGCGCGTCAAAGTGTTCGAATTTTGGATTACGCGTGCGTAAACCATGCGATAGATTACGCGATTTATTTGGCGTATTACGCGCGCTCGTAAATTTCGCGTGGTCCACGGTCCCGACGCCAGACGACTGATCCTTTTCGTCCTCAAATATTCTGCTTAATAATTTAAGACCGGTGTATACGATATAGGACTATACGAACCTCTGTGGGATCACTTAACATATGCGACTAGAGCTATATGGAGCTAATATTACCTTGCCAAATCACATGAAAGTCTTGTTAATCTCACGGGAACGGATTGCTGGATATTTTTTATATAAACTGAAAAAAAAAAACACAATGAAGTGCCAATATTGCTTTTTCGCACTGAGTCATTTTATTTTACAGGGTAATAATATCACCTATCACCATGTTTTTATGAAGACGTCGTGATGTTTTTGCTGTTGTATGAACTAGTCGTTATCACAGTCACAGTCCTATTTTAATTGCTTCGAGTTGTAATTTTAATAGTTCTATAAATACTAATAGTTCTATAAATATAAATACTATAGTCGTCCCGTGGCGGAAATTCGCTCTTAATAATTTTCGTAATATTCGTAATATAATTTTAAAGTTTGGACCGAAAGTAATTTATTTCTCAAAACAATTTGATTTATTCAATATCAATTTGTCCATAATATTTACATAGTAGGTACAAAACTACAGTTCAAATTGAAACTAAGTAGGTGTGGGCTCAGAACCTCAATTCTCGTATTTAAAGTAGACGTAATTTAACTTTGTTTGGATTGTAACTGAAGCGACATTTTATGACGTTTCGGCCAATCAGAGCGCGTTTCACGTTGGGTTAACGTTCATAAAAACACCATTATTATGAACGTTAGAGTTAGAGTTTTAGCGTGCCGGGACTTGATTGTAATTGTATTAATGCAGGTTTTATTTAGCAGAATTGCCCCTAAGATTAAATGCCTATTGTTTCATAATATTCTGAGGGTGTGGGTAAGAAGTTATTATATTAGACTTATAAATATAATAATGGTTGTAACTGCTCTAAACTATTCCCAATGTACACAGCTATATGATTTCATTGTGCACTTAGTACGCCTACATCTTGGTCTTTGTTCTACAATCGTTATAGTACAAATTCGTTCTGTCAGCGTTTCATCCCGGATCGTTAGGCTAAAGTAGCCTTTATCGCCTTCCAATAAGTATTAGAATACTATTAATGTTTTTTATTCAGTCGAGTCAATTATAAAATATGCCTGGCTAAGTGCAGAGGGTGAGGACACACAGGAATAATTCCTTTTTTTTTGTGTCAGTTCATTTACACGACCTTAATTTATTTCAAGACTAATTACGTCCAATAACTTCGCTCGCCTTCTTCTTTAGGTATATAAGAGAAGTTGTATATGCGCCATAACTATTTCCGTTTAATATTGACGTTTAGTCAAATCTATTGTAAACTATCTGCCCCGACATACGAACAAATAAATAATTACATCTGTACCTCTAATATTTCTCACTGTTTAAACGTTCCCTGAACTTCCACAATTTTTTCAAGACTAAAATTATCCAATGGGAGATTGCCTAATGCTTTAGCTTTAATGGCTCTATTTTTAGGAAGACATAGGAATTGCAATCCATTTTTATACATGAGAAGAAGATTAGGCTATTTTATGCCAATATAGTTGCGCAGACATACGTGAGAGGGCAACGGTCTCCCTATGGCCAGACCAATGCCCCTAGACTCTAGACTAAATTATGTGCCCGAGCTAGAATGCGTATCCTTCCTATTCTTGAGCGAGTTCATTTGTTTGCTACGCTTCCACCAATCTTTAAGAACATTACTATTTTAAAAATGTAAAAAGTTACTCCTTATGGGTTGGCGACTGTATCTTAGGCTCGGACTACATCATCCGAAATATCTCCGACTGGAGAAAACAGCGTCGAAACAGAACTCTGCGATAGTATAATGTTGCATAATATTCACGTACTTTTAAAAAGTAGACATGTCAAATGTCACAATTATAGTGGCCTTTATGCCTAAGACTGTTTATTGTAGTCAGCCAAGGGGCTACGTTTAACGTAGACGTGTGTATCTTGTGTCGTATAACACGTAAATAAAGAAGATTCAATAGGTAACACCACCCTTGCTTAATAGTGATATGCAAGAACCAAAGTAGGGAGCATTCAAGATGGTGTCAGAAGTGGGATACGAACTTACGGCCTCAAAGAGGGGCCAAAAAGTCGAACAAACGAGCATCGAGTTTTGAAATTTCAACTCTATTGTATTATCGCAGAGTTCTTTTTTCAGCGCTGCTTTTTTTCGACCCAAGAGATTCCGGATAATGTAGTCCAAGACTAAATAAAGATTCAATATAGCTCTACCCTTTAAAGGACGAATACAGTGGAGTTGCAATTCCCAGAAATCACGTGCTATCGACTATTGATTTCCATATCTAGGCCATCTAGCTCCAAAATACTATAAGCTAGACTTGTCTAACGCCTGTCTGGAATCTGGATATAAGATTTATATCCAGCGAGAGACTATTTATAAAAAAAAATGTAATAAAATCATAAGGTCAATTCACATGTGATAGAAGTAAAACCTTAAAATATGTCTTGTATCATGCTCTGTTGCACTCCAATCCTAAGGGTTAGTTCACACCGCGACGGGATGCGATGCGATGCGGCGCTGTATTTTTAAGGTAGCTATTCAAAATTTAACCATATGCACTACACAAGAAAATACACGTTTCATTGCAAGAATTCGAATCTCAAGTCAATCAAATTCAATGTCGAAGGCGCCGCGTTCTCTATCTACAAATAAGTTTTCTTTTTATTTATAAAATACGTTTCCCGCGACTTCATGCGTGCAAAAGTTAATTTCGCAGAAACCGTACATTTTTCCGGCATATAAAGTAGATTATGTCCTTTCCCGTGGTCTACTCTACATCTGTGCCAAATTTCATCAAAATCGGTCAAGTAGTTTCGGAGCCTATTCGATGCAAACAAACAAACAAACTTTTCCTCTTTATTATATTAGTATAGATTATCATAAAAAGCAACTTTTACAGATATAACAGAAATTGCCTAGTAGTTTTGTCTTTGTTGCTCGATATAAAGTAAGCAGCAACAAAACATCCGAATAAGCTATTCGACATTAGATTATGTAAAACAGACCCCAAATATAATATTATATGACTGCCGCTTAATTATTTGAGTTTGAGTTTCAAATGATATCATTTTTTAAAGTAGTATTAAAACACAAATCTTGGACTTTTGCCTTCTTTAATTTCTTTTCGTTTAGCTTACATGGCTTAACAATTTTTGTACTAGGTATATGTAGTTATCTTTTATTAACGATGATTTGTGAGTAGTGAGTACGTAGTAAAGAGTGTATTGAGATTGAGAAAAACGAAACCATTGCAGAGCTGGAAAACCGGTGGCACAATAAAACTATCACTAACCCGACGGACTACTTTTGTTTTAATCTTTTTTTCAACGATGTATTAAACGATAGATAATGTACTAATAATAATAGGTAATATTATCCATTAACTGATGTATCAACGCACAGACCAAATCCTTAAGGCTAGAAATTTGAAATCACGTAGGCAACTAAGGAAGGATTTTTCGAAATTCAACCCCCTAGCAGGTAAAATAGGGGAAGAAATTTCAAAAAATATTTCACACGGGCGATGCCGCGGGCAACGAATGCAACAAAATAATATATTCTTTGTTACAGGACGAGATTGACGTGATCTATATAGATATCAAATCCCTTTGCGAGTGTGTTGTCAAAACGTTGAACTAGCAGACAGCGGCCAACAGTGGCCGACAATGGCTGACAGTAGCCGACAGCGCTGACAGCGCTGACAGTCCCAAAAGCTCGCTCGTTACACATCCAATTGGAATCAATAGCCAGCCTTTAGTTAGCTCGAAATGAAAAAAAAACAAGTAATAAAATATAATTTTGGCAACACCTTTTGAAAAATACGAAAAGTCTTATATCAGTTTCGGATACTTACCTAAGATTAGGACTATATACCTACCTATGTTATAGACGGGGCATGTTGAGGCAAATTTTTTTCCGTTTAACATTTGAGATTTTTGGGGCCATTTTGTCATTTTAGTATGGTGAAAACAAGATAGCCATCTTGTTTTGTCACATTTGAAGTGTGGTGAAAACTAAGGTAACGTTTTATTGTGGTTATATACTCAAAGGTTTTATTGTATGAAGATTTGTTCTGTCACATGTACGTCAGAGCCTATCTTGAGTTTTGAAATCTTTGCCGGAATCCGATAGGCCGGGTTCATCTCAAAATAAATACACCCGATTTTTGTGAGATCCGTGTCAATAGAACCTAAATATGTAGTATAAAATATTAGTCTACCATAATCAAGGCTAGAGTTAAATTGTGTGTTAATTATACTGGTATTTAACATCGACGCCAAGTTTTCTCAGAAGTATCCTGTAGTCCGGATGTTGGAGTCGATAAGCTTTTGAATCTACCCACAAATCACTATAATACAATTGCTGCGGCAGACGACTCTACAGTCTACACTCTACACCAACCACATGTTTTCTATCGTGTGGATGCTCTTTTTAAAATAAAAAAAGTTGTCCGTTAAGTCGGTTTACGGACGATAATTTTACGTGATAACGTCATCACAAGCCAAACGCTTAGGCTGATCGTGCCTCTCTATCGCTTGTTCCGTGCTCTCGCTTGCACGCTCGACTCAGGTGGAACGTGACAATTTTATGTGCACGCAACCGCCGTTCATCAATGTATGAGATGTTACGACCTCAAAAAAGTTTATCTACCTCTATCCTTATTTATACTTATTAATAATTAATTAGGTATCCTTACTAATATCACAAAAGTGAATATGAGTTTGTTTGTTTGGTTGTTTCTCTGTCGCGTAAACACTTCTTAACCTATCATTATGAATTTTGGCAGAGATGTAAAGTAGATCCCGTGGTCTACTTTACATCTCTGCCAAAATTCATAAAGACATAGCTGCGAAATGTATATTATGGTTATCGCGGGATCTCTGTTTGTGCGCACGAAGTGTCCTTATGAGTTCCCGTGGGATACTTTATTTAGTAAGCTAGTACTAGTATAAAAGCTAGTACTAGTATAAAAGCTACTGTGTTAAATTTCTTGCTGACAAAATTGCTACTATGTATTTGCATTTGCATGATCTTCCAAACATAAAATTTTCTCCGCTGTACATTTTACCTACATAATATAAATCCATGACCCTAATTTCCGTATCTCGGAAGGCCCGACACAGCCCAATCCCGGCAAAGGCTCCATGTCACGATTCCCAGAAGGACTGAAGTCTGAAACACACCCTACAGCCTTCCAGAAAGGTTGTAATGTCAAGTTTATATTCGCATCAAGATATTACAATTTACAACCTCGAAAATCGAGAACCATTCTAAGAACCATAAGTTACGTAGTATAGTGCGGTTCAAATGAGAATAGGATCGAGTCGGCGCCATATTGTTTCGAATTTAGATTGTTATGATAGTTAAATTTATGTTTAGATAATTGATTACTATTCAACGTTTTTATTTAAATTCGATGCAAGACTATTAATATTTATATGCACATAAGTTTTTCCGAAAATCGCACTTTTCAAGTGATATTTGACAGATAAAGGTCATTGACGTTCCTATTCTCATTTGAACCGCGTTATAACTATTAAGTTATCTGTGCCATAAGTCCATAATAGCTTTAAATCCATTGATGTATATGTAACCGTAAAATAAAACCGTTAGATTGTAATAAAGCTAGTGAAATTGTATAATGTTGATAGACTTCCGACGCGAATATTATGCATAGAACTTAACACAATAATTTTCGTTAGATTATAAATATATAGTTGTAAATCTTTCGACATACTATTTTTACAATCTCGTTAGTTATTTTACAATCTAACGGTTTTTACAATTATACGGTGACATATTAGACGAGACATGTCATACATTGTCCCCACTTAAATGGTACCACTTTTGAGGTTTTTGGGGCCATTTTGACATTTCAAGTGTGGTGAAATCAATTTGGCTCACATTAGAGGTATGGTGAAATCAAGACGGCGCGCGGCGTAACTTTTTGTTGTATGAAGATTGAAAATATTTTGATCTGTCAAATTTATGTCATAGGATATAGCCCATCTTGTTTTGTAATCATTGTATTTAAATCATAATTAATCAGCAGCTCGCTTACTGCATGACAGTATCAACCAATATTGCCGACGGTTAAAAGCATAAATAATTGGTCTATAAATTTTTCGCTTCGTGGAGCTCTTTTTAATAGGTTGGGGAAAAAGTCTTTTCGCATTATAGTATGTATGAACTTGTCATAAAATATCTTGGGCTATACCAATTGTATCTGGCTGATTTTGGTATCATTAAAAAGTTTTAATTTTACAGAAGACAATTCCAAATTCAAATTAGGTAAATTTGAGATTTTCATTTGTTTTTCTTATTGTTAAAATGAGTGATTCTTATGAAGAATTTCGATACATTTTAAAATTTTATTACAAAAAAGGTAAAAATGCAACACAAGCCGCGAAAAAAATTTGTGATGTTTATGGACCTAATGCAGTATCTGTGAGAGTAGCGCAAATTTGGTTTAAGCGTTTTCAATCCGGAAATTTTGATATCAAAGATGCACGTCGCTCTGGTCGCCCTGTTACGGACAAAACTGTTGCCATTTTTGAAAAAGTGGAGCAAGATCGGCATATTAGTAGTTACGATGTAGCTGAAGAACTGGGGATTGACCACAAAACGGTTTTGGCGCATTTGAAAAAAGCTGGGTACACAAAAAAGCTCGATATTTGGGTGCCTCATGAGCTCACTGAAAGAAACCTAATGAACCGTGTACTCATTTGTGATTCTTTATTACGACGTAATGAAACCGAACCATTTTTGAAGAAGCTGATAACTGGTGATGAAAAGTGGATCACGTACGACAAGAACGTGCGAAAAAGATCGTGGTCAAAGGCCGGTCAGGCTTCACAGACTGTGGCGAAACCCGGGTTAACTCGCAACAAGGTGATGCTGTGTGTGTGGTGGGATTGGAAGGGCATTATTCATTATGAGCTGTTACCGCCAGGCAGGACCATCAATTCTGAACTGTACTGCGAACAAATGATGAGATTAAAGCAAGAAGTTGAGAGAAAGCGGCCGGAATTAATCAACAAGAGGGGTGTGGTTTTTCACCATGATAACGCTAGACCTCACACATCTTTAGCCACTCAGAAAAAATTACGGGAGTTTGGCTGGGAGGTGTTAATGCATCCGCCGTATAGTCCTGACCTTGCACCTTCAGATTTCCACCTGTTTCGGTCGCTGCAGAATTCCTTAGGCAGTGTCAGGTTGACATCACAAGAGGACTGCCAAAACCACTTGTCGCAGTTTTTTCATCAGAAGCCCCAAAAATTTTATAGCAATGGGATCATGTACCTACCAACAAGATGGCAAAAAGTCATCGAACAAAATGGCACCTATATACTTTAGTCACTTGTAAATAAACTTTATAAAAAAAACCTTTTGAATTTTTATATAAAATGCGAAGAAACTTTTTCCCCAACCTAACTAACCTAATATTTAGGTACTTAATAAAGTTATGAAAAAAAAATTTATTAAAGTTTATTATTTTGTTAATTATAATTTTTTAAAACCCTTTTGCATCTAATATAGGTATTAATTAACATTGTAAAAAAAAATTTAACGTCATTTGTTAAGAAATTGTTTATAAACAAATAGACTATTTTGGGATTTTTTCAAAAATTTTCTTTACCATCTTATTGCATAGGTGAAATGATGATTTTTAAAAAAAAAAATTTTCTTAAATAAATTTTTCTATTGTTTATACTTAATCGTTTTTTTTTATATTTCAATTGTTTAAATAATTAGTTAAGAAATTATTTTGTTCTTAAAAATCATCATTGACCCTTTTCAATGGACTAACAGAATAATACATTTTTTTTTTGTTAATAATTTCATTGTTTATTAACTTAACGATTTGTTATAAACAAATAATATGTACCGTTATATTTTTTTTCGAAAACTTCGAAAAATTATAAAACAACTATATATAACAAAGTATAGAATTTTTTTTTTGTAATTTTTTTGTATTTTTTACAAAAAAAAATTTCTATACTTTGTTATATATAGTTGTTTTTGTAATTTTTTGAAGTTTTCGAAAAAAAATATAACGGTAAATATTATTTGTTTATAACAAATCGTTAAGTAAATGAACAATGAAATTATTAACAAAAAAAATGTATTATTCTGTTAGTCCATTGAAAAGGGTCGATGATGATTTTTAAGAACAAAATAATTTCTTAACTTATTATTTAAACAATTGAAATATAAAAAAACGATTATAAACAATAGAAAAATTTATTTTAGAATTATTTTTTTTTTAAATCATCATTTCACCTATGCAATAAGATGGTAAAAAAAATTTGAAAAAATCCCAAAATAGTCTATTTGTTTATAAACAATTTCTTAACAAATAACGTTAAAATTTTTTTTACAATGTTAATTGATTACCTATATTAGATGCAAAAACAGCAATAATAAGATATTACTAAAAAAAATATTTTGATTACATTTTTTTGAAATTTCATTTTTTTGTTAATTTAAAAAAATTATAATTAACGAAATAATAAACTTTAATAATTTTTTTTTCATAACTTTATTAAGTACCTAAATAAAAAGAGCTCCACGAAGCGAAAGATTTAAAGACCAATTATTTATCCCACCAAAAACATTCTGTAAAAAACTAGCCAAGTCTCGATGGAGCTGCTTGTTTATCTCTAAAAAGTAATGAAATCTAGACAAAGTCGTGCCAAGTCTAAGGATCCTTACTGCGATTTATTTATTATTATAGCTAATGTTGTGTGACTTGGCCGTTGAAAATTCTTTATACGTTACAAGTCAATTTTGTTTACACGTAATGTTATATCAGATTCTGTTGTAAGTACCTATGTTTGTTAAGCGAGATAATAGCCCATACTGGTAGTGGTAATTGGACGCTAGTGTCTTATTTTAGGCTGTTGTTGATTGTATAACACATGTATTGGAGCAATGGTATCATGGAGCCCCTTTTGTACCCTTGTGTACTCTTCAACGGCCAAGTCACACAACATTAACTATAATAATAAATAAATCACAGTAAGGATCCTTAGACTTGGCACGACTTTGTCTAGATTTCATTACTTTTTAGAGATAAACAAGCAGCTCCATCGAGACTTGGCTAGTTTTTTACAGAATGTTTTTGGTGGGATTTCACTTCTTTTTGTAGAAACGTAGGAATATTGATATATTTTACTAGATTTTAGTGTCATTTGTTTATTTAATTTGTGTAATGTTCGAGTAGAATAAAGTTAATTGTTCGACTATTTCTTCTTGTAAACTTGTAAGTATAAGTATAAAAGCCAGTCCAGTCTTATCCAGAGTTTTCCTTTTATTTTATTTATATGCGTATTAAAAGCAGAAGGGGAGGCATTCGCCCAGCAGTGGGATGCTACGGGCTAGATTAAATTAGAAGATTTGTCCCACTTCACTGGATTTTTGCACTGACAGTCGATTTTTTTATGTACCAATAGTAGAAGGGGGCTGATTGGGCTTTGAAGGGGGCTCAGCTGATTAGAGATATGGTAATGCACCATATCTCTAATCAGCTGAGACCAGCTGAGGGTTCTTCATCAGATACTTCAGACCTTCGATTTTGGACATCAAATGAAGTGGCCCACCAAGTTGAATATTTTTTGTAAAGGCAGTATGTCGATCTCAAATAGTTTGGTTGGGCTCTTGTGTTTTCTAATAAGGGTCACCAGGTACTCCAGATCTTCGATTATCCTAGTTTTTATAGATTTCCCTTTATGTGGCCATTAAACCCTACCTCTGTACCAAATTTCAGCTCTCTGAGTTTATGGGAAGTACTAGTTCTATTCTGATGATTATGAGTGAGTGACTGAGTGAGTGAGTGTCATAAATGCGAAACTTTGCTTTCGTTTAACTTCGGAACTAAATGACCTACAGACTTAAAATTTTGGATTTTAAGTATGTGATTATACTTTACTGGATGACGAAAATTTCTGCGTTCTGGTCTTATCCAGAAATTCTCAATTAAGGGCCTGAAAATGCGGCGAAATGGTTCCAGTAAATAATGGTACGGCAGTGTTTGCTTCGCGCTTGACTTGGCGGGGGCACTGCCGTGCCCCCAGATCGATTATCCTAGTTTTTATAGTTTTCCCTTTATGTGGCCATTAAACCCTAACTCTGTACCAAATTTCAGCTCTCTGAGTTTATGGGAAGTACTAGTTCTATTTTGATGATCATGAGTGAGTGAGTGAGTGAGTGTCGTAAATGCGAAACTTTGCTTTCGCTTAACTTCGGAACTAAATGACCTACAGACTTGAAATTTTGGATTTTAAGTATGTGATTATAGCTTACTGGATGACGAAAATTTCTGCGTTCTGGTCTTATCCAGAGGTTCTCAAATAGGGGTCTGAAAATGGGGCGAAATGGTTCCAGTAAAGGATGGTACGGCAGTGTTTGCTTCGCGATCGACTTGGCGGGTGCACTGCCGTGCCCCCAGATACTTTTATGCCGTAATTTATAAAAATAGAGATTGGAAAAAATTAGTTAATTAACAATGGTGCAACTTTTGGAAAAATCGATAAAAAAAATTTTTTTCACCGAGGTTTTTTTCGTTCAAGTATCTACATTACACCATAATTTATTCAAATTTTTAAATTGTTATTTAATACTAAAAAAAAATATTTTAGGTGATATACCGGCTTTTTAGACGGCGCGCCTATGCCATAACGACCGCGCGGAGCCCTATTTTCAGCGTTAAAAAAAATTATAAATAATAGAGATAGAGTTCCGGGAGTTGGGACTTTTTTATTGGAAATTTCCTCCTCTTTCAGAATCTTTTTTCAAAATTCCTTAAATATCATTATTTTAGAAGTTATTAACGAAAAACTAAATACCTTTATTTTTTTATCTTATTTTGTTAATAGCAATCGCAATTTTTTATGTGCTAATAAACCCTTAAAAAACATTTTTCTAGACGTCATTCCGAATCGAATGAGCTATCGCACATATTTTTAAGAGCTTTATTTCTATTTAACACGTTTTTGAACTTGTTGACTAGTCTATACACACTAACAATCAACGTGGTTCCAAATCAATAAATCGGCGTAAACCCTTAGTATGGCCGTCGTTGGAAGTTATAACCATGAATTACTGGAAGCGTAAGCCGTGAACAAATGTCGTTCGTGAACGTGCCGCGTCATAATCGCAGAAATGTTCCCGCCAAAACTCCGTCTGCACTCCGTATTGACAGTTCCGCTAATAACGATTAACAACCTCTGGGGTCTTGTGGTTAGAGCTTGGCTCTCGACTCGGAGGTCGTGGGTTCGATTACCGCATTGGAAATACAAAAAATGTTTTTTCCAGTTTGGTTAGGAGTTTAGGACAATCGAGGCTGATCACCTTGAAGTTGAATATCTCGTGCCTAATAAACCTAACAAAAAATCGTCTTAGCAATTTCTTAATGTTTTTAAACGAAATATCTAATGATACGCCACAATATGTGGTTGACGAGAGAAAAAATCCTCCCCGCTTTGTGTAGGAGAGGTGCCTACCTTGGAACCCCAAACATATATTATTCGTGATTTATTTTAGCACTTTGTCGGCGTAATAAATACACCATGTATAGTTTCATTTTTCTAGCACTGTTTGGAAGATAAAACTAAGACGAACGGACGTACATATGACGAAACTAGAAGGGTTTCGAAACGTGAACAACGAAACCCTAAAAAGGGTAAAAAATACACAGTACCTAAATAAATAAAAATAATCTTTTCATTTTCGCAAACAAACTTAATTCAATAGAAAAATCCTATTTGTAAGACGTTTAGAAGTACTACTGCTACGTACAAAAGTTATCGCTCAATCATTATGAAAAATGCCGAATGGGAATAAGATGGGCCAAAAAATAAAGGATAAAAGAGCTGAAAAGAAAAAATCTTATGAAAATATTCTTTGATAAAATATCAAGCGATAAAATTGTAAAATACGGTCTACGCGAATTAAATTGGTATCCAATACCAGCGAAAACACCAAAGCAGTGCACAAAAACTATCAAGTCGTAAAAATTCAGTTCTGACTTTTATTGAATTATTAATGAAGTGTCTTTGGACCAATTTTTATTTATATTGAGTTTGGACCAATCAAAACGGAAACATGTATGAGAATAGCACAATTCTCGTAAAGCCGTACATGATTTTGCTTCACATATTAATATTAATGATATCGGGACTAATGAGCATGATGAGGCAAAAAATGTCTCCAGTTAAATAGCACCACTTTTGAGATTTTTGGGGTCATTTTGACATTTTATGTATGGTGAAAACAAAGATGGCGTAACTTTTTCTTGTATGAAATTTTGTTGTGTCAAATCTTCGATCATTAATACAACTGTCAAATATACGTTATAGCCTATCTTGGGTTTGTATTATTTTATTATTATTGTATTGCTTGGTTTGCCTCAGAAATTGGACACGAATGATTCGCTCTCATCCAGACTTTTTATACGGTTGGCTAATTACGTTAGCCCAGTGTAAAACTTTGCATTAAAAACACGCCCTATGTTCTCTAAATTTTGTACTTTGATGATGTATTTGCACAATTTTAATTACTTACTTAGCTACTTTATATTATCAATAACATAATTTTATAACATTCAAAGTACTTACGTATTAAGTAGTGCAGTCACTTCAAAACCTATGTAATATTATGTTTAACACAAATGTAAAAACACTTGTATTTTACACAGCATTCGTAACACAAATTCACTGTTGTCTGTTTTAAATTATTTACATCATACAAAAATTGCATAACACAATACAATAGAGTAGGGAGACTGCGTTGAAAATGATACGAAAATATACTATCTTATCTTAGTAAAATCGACATCTTACTTTTACTCATATTATATTCTAATGTCATTGTGTTCGTAACAAATATTTTACATAAGAATGGAGGCTAAATTTCGGATATTTCTAGGACAGTTATCGCCTTCCTGGTTCACGTGGTAGGTGGTAAAGGGTTAAAACGCCAGTTGCGGCTCTACCACAGAATAAAAAAATACGCTCTACTAGCCAGTGCCTATATGTTATCTATCTCGTTCTCTGTATTTTTTCCTAGCTCCGTGGCCTAGTGGGTAGACCGTTTAATTCGTACTCGAGAGAGTGCAGGTTCATTCGAACAACAAGTCATTCAAACAAGTCTCATTGGTACACGCCACAACCTGGGATTCCCCAGGTTGTGGCGTGTACCAATGAGACTTTTTCAGATCTCAAGTACCTACAGTATACGAACGCTCTAACGGTAAAGGAAAACATCGTGAGGAAACCCGCACATAGTTGGTCCCAGACGTATTGACCAGTCATTTCTCTGGACTAGGCTGACTATGTTGTGAGAATGCCGTATGCGCTTAGGCAACCATACGACATTTAAAAAAAAAACAAATGTCCCAGGCACTACAGTATTTCAAGAGTATGGTTACTTCGCTCGGAGAATACTGTAGAAATCGTCCAATAAGGATGAAAAGGCCTAAGTCTCCGATTTATGAAAAAGAAGGCATGGCATTTTAACCCTGGGCTAACTTTAACCAGATCTGCGCAACAGCTTTCGAAAAATAAAATAAAAATATTATGTACATTTTATCACCCCATTTCTTCTTCCTAGCATCAACAAAATGGCAATGTGAAGTGCGCAATGCGCTATCGGATTTTTTAATACCCCTATATTAATTAAATTCATGATTTTCCTATTTACAAATACTTGAGCTATGTCGTAAATGCTTATGTTTAAAGATTGTTTTTGGTGTCTTACATGTTTTTTTTTTTCAAAACCTTTAAAAATAACCCAGTATGAACTATGTATTTTTAATACGGACATGAATAACTTTCAGCTCTCCTCTTTTTAGCACTTCCATTTTTATGGCTAGCCTTTTCAAACTTTCTGTTATTTACACTACTTACTAGAAGTTTCTATGGGCTTTCGCCCTTTACTCGATATGATTCCACAATAGATCCTCCAGATATTATATACTAGGATTCCACTGTGCTACTACCAACGACTAATTATATGGCCAGTTTTAAGATGGTGACGCCAAACGAAATCAAGTAAAAGACACTACATTTATTGATATAGCTCTATACATTTTACTGGTAGGCCGCCGTAGTCGAGTGATTAAGTGCTTGGGGTCTCGAAATGGGCCTAAATGTTTTTAAATTAGTGAATATTAGATAATGATTTTAAATGGAATTAAAAAATCAACTAGTATATCAAAATAAACGACACAAACGCTTCGATCAATATATGTAGGTATGGATGTGCCGTATCGAACAAGTGTTTTAATCCGCACAAGGAGAGCACCGGTGAGCGCATGGCATATCCATACCTACTTAATAATATCGATGTAAAAACGTATTAACATAGTTGTTTCGAATAAACGAAAAGCATAAAATATACAATAGCACCAGCGATGAGCTACATTAAAACATTTCACAAATCCCTACATGTTTTTACTTCAACGAAAACTGAAATATTAAAGGCAATTACTTAGTGTAAATAGGTTTCTATTTCACAAACACAAAACAAAACAACTGTAGGAGTTTGGAATATTTCCAGCAAAGAATTGAAAAAAACCTAACCAAGAGCATGTCATGACATGTCTAAGGAGGGTTCCGTAACTATCAAAGCGCAATAGGCTTTCCTTGAATTACTTCAAAAGTTATTGTCCCATTTCGCTCAATATAATTTTTCTAAAGAGTTTTTAGCATGATCTTTAAGCATGGAAACTTAGAAGTTTAATCTCTTATGGTTTAGAAATGCCGGGGTGGGGAGGGACCAACTTATAAAACACTGGAGGCCGATTACTCGAAAATAGTTGACTTTGTAAAAAAGTCATATATGAAACCTAGCCCTTATTTTAAAAGACCTATTCATCGATTACAAAGAAAAAATATTCTTCATGCCCACTTCACACATTGTGGAGAGCCACCCCCAAATTATAAAATTATTATCATTTTATGATGCCAAAACTGAGATCTATACACAATCTATAGCTATACCAAATTTCCTTATTTATTATTTATTACGGAACCCTAAAAAGAAAATATGAGACAAGAATCACGCATTATTTTACATAATTTCCCTCTGTTATGGAAGTATAAAATTAATGAAACAAGCAAGAGGGATCTTATATTAAATGATCTTAATCAAGAGGGTTTGCTTATTTTATTATTAATACATTTTGTGAACTTTTCTTAATTTGTCTGAGTATTAGGATATGAGTATTAGGTGTCTTAAGGCTCGGCTCAGATTGGCGACAAATAATAGCGACCGTTCGATACGAGCGGCGGGTCTAAGTAAAATGTTATAAAAAACTTGTTAATAGGCTGTAGGAGGGCTGCCAGATTGTATAATTGGATAAAAAATACATATGTATGTATAATCGGACGGTGCAAGCATACGGCCGACGCGACGGCTTGAAATGAAACTGTAGACTGTAATTACTTATCACTGTAAAGTCTGAATACAAAAAAAAACTAAACGGTAAATTATACCTTTGGGATCATGGATCTCAAAAATGTTCTAAAAGCGTTTTAATGTTTTAATACAATTATAATTCAATATTTTTAGATAAGAGCTTTTTGCAGATACTAAACCGTATTTTAACAGCGATTTATTTACTGGCAGCCCTGGCGCTGTAGAGTTTTGGTAGCGTCGAGGTCGCTAGCCGCCCGGTTGTGTCGTACCTTTTTTTTTTTTTTTTTTTTAGCTTTAGTTCTAGTTTAGCTTCAGTTTCTTATTTATAGAAATATATTTTGGTAGCGGCGCGGTCGCTAGTCGCCCGTTTGTGTCGTGCCTCATTTTTTTATTATTTTTTTTTTTATTTTAGCCTTAGTTCTAATTTTGCTACAGATTCTTATTATAGAAATATATAGGTAATTTATGTAATTTGAATTGTAATCCATTCTTTTCTTATGGATCCAATTTATTATTTATCCATTAAATTACTTACACAAAAATTAAAATAAACTTACTTACCAGACTTCGAGTGACGAAAGTGCCTACAACACTGGCTTAGACCTTAGAAACACTTTCTTTGAATAACTAACACGTTTGGGTACTCATTTAAAAACTTGTTTAACCTACTATTTTGTCTTATTCACTATGAGGAAGAACAATGTCTTTAGAAAGATATAACAACGATATCTTATCAAGAAGATCGTCATCTCCAATCTACGTAACACGGTCCTTAGGCACTTATTTAAATGTAACCTTAAAATTATATTATTGATTTCAATGTCACTTGAAATTAATTTCTTATTTTTATGAATTTCAAACTCAAACTCAATTTTTTTTATTTTCAGGTTATAATAGACACACACTTACACACTAAACTTACACTTATACCCCCTTATTAACAAACGCTGTTTATGCTTTGAATAGTTACACAGTGTTTTGTCTTCTTCTATCGAATTGAAAAAGTCACTTGTGTGACGTGAACAAAACACTGTATAACTATAACTATTCAAAGCTTAAACAGCGTTTATTAGTATAGGGGAATAGAATTGTCCTACATGATGCCTACCAACGGTTAGGAAACTAGCCTGTCGAGAAGAACCGGTGTAAGAAACTCGCACGGGGCCACCTTTTAGCAAAAAGATGAAAAAATTGTTCTTTTCAAAAAAATACTTTTACAACGTAGTAACTTGATCTATATAACAAAAGTCAAGATACTTAATTGCATGGAAGCAGCCTTGCAGGAAGCCATCTTATTCCCAAGGTGTGCAATCGTTAATGAAATCATTGACCTTATAATAAGCTAAAGCACATAAACGTTCTTTAACAATTTTTATTTATTCATTTATGGAAAGATTTAGAACGTTTTCTGGGATTCTATTGTAAAGACGTATACATTGACCTTTAAAAGATTTACTTACTTATTCTTTACTGTTACTGGTGAAATCATTTTTGTAGAAAAATAAAAATTATCTTACAAATTTTGCTGAGATAAAATGTAGCGTTTAAATGCAGATTTACAGTTGGGACTTGGGTGTCACATAATATATGAGCAAAGAAAAAATTGGAAATTTGAAACGCTTATGGTATGCTTTATAGGTCATGCGTTTCAACATTTCACATGTTTAGAGCTTAATCGTCCTCAACCCCTTAAAGTTTAGCTCTGTCTAAATCTAAATATGAATTTTTATCCTTCAAGGTTGATTACAATTTGCAATCCGTGCCGACTGAGCCGCAAAGTATTGTAGGCAGTGATAATTAATTGTAGGTATTTAGGTAATAAAATAAATTAATGTCTCCTTAAGCCCCCTCCTCCCCTTGTGATACTTGGAGTTTTTTTTTCGGACCCCCCCTCCCCCTTGAGGCATCACGTGATTAATGGACGACCCCTTACTTCTATCGACTATCCAATCTTAAATCGGCAAAAACATTGCGTTGTCTGCTGTAATTTACATGTTAACTTGCGCTGCCGACTGTACGTATGTGCCTTTGAAGTGTTTTCCACAATAAATAGAAGATAAGATATTCCTCAAGTACCTATATGATAATCAAATTTAGATTACAATAATACAGGGGGTAGGTAAAATGTTTTACTAACCAATGCTATCTTGAATCATGAATAAGTAAGTAGGTAAATAAATATGAATAAAAGTACGTATGTACCTACCTAAATAAATAAATACAAATATTTTTGTTCAAACTAAAAAATAATGTTTTTTTTTCTGAACGTTATACAAAGGAAAATCCGTCATGCATTTATTTATGCCCACCCGTAAGCAGCTTTTTCACGAGTCGTCTGAGTAACTCCTCATCTATACAAATGAATATAAAATTTATGTGTATATTTGTAATTGTTCACGACAAACTTATAGAGGTAGCAATATGTAAATAAAAAATTCATATTTGTGTAAAGTAAATAAGTAAAATTAAAGCCATATTTAAAGTCTTATAACTATTGATAAAAGCATAAAGTAAAAACTGTGTAACTTTGTTATTATAGAGTCACAGTTTCATACCTAAAACGTCCTAATAGACGCCTATTTCTTATTAGAATCTTATTAGCTACTAGCTGATGCCCGCAACTTCGTTTGCATAACTTAGTTGCCCGCATCTAATGGAAAGGGAACCCTTTTTTATACGAAACCCTAAAATAAAAGTAGCCTTTATTAGACCTTATAACATCAGCTATCTCCCAGTGAAAGTCCCGTGAAAATCGGTCCAGCCGTTTCAGAGATTAGCCGGAACAAACAGACAGACAGACAGACAAACAGACAAAATTTTTAAAAATTGTTATTTTATCGTTAGTATCGAATATACTGCCATATGCATTAAGTGAAAAGCTGTTAATTTGAAATGACAAACAGACACTTCAATTATATTTATCTGTATATATGTAGTATGTATGTATAGAGACCTTATAACATCAGCTATCGCCTATCTCCCAGTGAAAGTCCCGTGAAAATCGGTCCAGCCGTTTCAGAGATTAGCCGGAACAAACAGACAGACAGACGGACAGACAAAAATTTTAAAAATTGTTATTTTATCGTTAGTATCGAATCTACTGCCATATGCATTAAATGAAAAGCTGTTAATTTGAAATTACAAACAGACACTTCAATTATATTTATCTGTATAGACTTTGATTAATTAATATTATATATCTATGTGTATAGATGTATAGATTGGCTGTGTTCCGCGGAAAATATCAGTACCTACCTACTTATCAAAAAAATTATGGATCGTTCAAGTTGTCTCTATTTCTGGGCTGGAGTGTGAACTATGTGCTTTTAACTATAATATTTGATTGTAAAAGCGTGGGGCGCTGGAACAGGAAATACTTTCTTGTAAACAAATTCTAATACTAACTTCCTGGCGGAAGCTGCATGAGGTCGCACAAGAGCATAACGTTTATACTGTCAAAGGGTTACCAAAAGGAACCAAAAATATCCACGAAATCCAAAGATGTCCACGAACAAGAACTCTACATTTTGCCACTGTTGACGCAACACCCTTATGTACTTAACTGCCGGTGAGAAGAGGCGTTCAAATGTCGGCGAATGTTTTGTCTGAGTTCGACGAACCGGTACTTTGAACAGACTGTTTAATGTAGAGCCACCTACTAGTGTTGCTGCAACTCCAGTTAGAGCGCCGATCTCTGTAACCTGCTTCCCGTAACATCGCTTAACTTAAGTTCTCAGCAAGTTATACCTAATTACAATCTTACAATCAAATTGCAGTAAAACATGGCCCGTTTAGAAGCCCCTTAACATTTGACTCGACACTCGTGTGTTCTATATTCAACTATATTGTAGGCAGAGGGATAGCGTGGGTGCTGTCGCCTGGGGCGGATGTCAATTTTGCCGCCCCCTTACATAGTTTTTGCCGCCCCCTTATTTAGGTTTTTTGATGATAAGATGGTGGTGACAATTTAAACGAATATTCTATTTCCCGCCTTTTTAAGTTTACACTGGCAAATAATTATAAGCCGAAACCATTTATTTAAAAAAAGTGACACTGACAACTGACAACACACTGACAAAAACAAATGACAATTGACGTTTCAGAAGTGCAATCACAGTGCAATGATGGATAATTTCTGAATACATTTTGAAAAAACTAACTAATGTCTGTGTTTGATAAAGCAGTTTTCAATTCCACCTTATACGAAGCTCTGTATCTTCAGATAGAAGATACTTTGACCTTCGCTAAGGAATTCTTCGACTCCTGCGTTTCGTCTTTGCCAATTGAAAGTTTGCCGAAGTCGCTAATCGGCTTACCTGAATTATCTTTTTATGTTGAATTTGCTGAAGTATTCTATTTCAACGAGTTTCAAGTGTTGTTGTTGAAAACTTTCCTTTTAATTCTATTATTTACGCTTCTACTGATATTGATCTCGTGGCGAGTGTATGGTAATAGAATTTCGGAGCGGTTTATGAGACCAGGTGAGATTAGAAATTGCTATTTCAAAACTTTGTAGAACAAAGAAAGTAATTTCGTATCACAACAATGACTCATTATGTTCAGTTAACTATGTTATTGGCAAAATCATTATTAAATTCCTATCTATTAATATGTTACTCTAATCATTTCAAATGAATTATTGTTTCATTCCAGCTACATCGGCAACAATTGAACAGCTAAAGGAGAGTGTCTCTAAACTGAAACTACCAAAAGAGTACACACCAAGAAACTAACATGGCTGACAAAATAAAAAAGTTTTTTCAAAAAAAGAAAGCAGATGCCAAGTTCAAATTGGTTGGGCCAGGGCATAAGCTGAGTGAGACTACAGCGAGAAACCAACCCTCAAACTCGTCAACAAAGCAGGCTGTAGCTCCTAAACGCTCGGGCTTGACTGAGGAAAGTAAACTTGCTGCAGATGCAGCGTTATCGAGACTACAACAGAAAAGAGAGAACCCAGCATTTAATACTTCCTTAGCTGCAATTAAAGTAAGTTTTCTGTAGTAAAATAATGTTTTGAAAATTACAATATTTTATGAGAATTTAAGACCAGGTAGACCAAGCGAAATAGGCATTTAACGCTTCCAAGAGTTGCCCACAATTGCCGCAAAGCGAGCCGCGCGCCTACGTCGCCGGCGTGAACTTACATGAACCCAAAGTGTTACAGTGTAGTCGTGTCGGCAGTAGGTCAATTTATTTTATTATTTGCATTGAAAAAGATAATAAAATTCATAGATAACTGTTTTAATGCAACACATAGCACGCATAATTTGAATAGATATTATAGGTACCTAAGTAAAAAATGCTTAAATTTTATTCAATTACTAGCTTTTCCCCGCGACTTCGTTCGCGTGGAATAGTTACTTTAGGATATCGCTAAAATTTACCCGCGACTTTCTTTACGTAGAAGGAGAAGCGCTTTCACCCCACGACTACCCGCCCGCGCCGCGCGCCGTACTATAGCGCGCATGATTATTTTATTACAAATTTCTTCTAGATTAAATGCTTGTAATGAATAACGTATTTACTTGGATAAGGATTAATATAATCTTTATGAAAACACCTTCAGAAATAATGCTTACTTTTAGAACAAATTTGGTTAGTATAAAAAGGTTATAGTGAGCCAACCTTAAAAGATAGACATATACTGTCGCGGACTTTTTTTTAGAACTTTTAAAGGGGGACATTTCTGCCATACATCATTTTAGCGAAAATTTAACCGTTTCCGCAGCGTACGCAGCGAAAGCTCTCAAAAGGAAAAAAAGACCCCCGATTTTGTAACATTCTTGAATGGTGCTCCGCTCGTATTGAGTTTAGCATGATGTTATATAGCCTAAAGCCTTCCTCGATAAGTGGACTATCTAACACAAAAATAATTTTTCAATTCGTACCAGTAGTTCCTGAGATTAGCGCGTTCAAACAAACAAACAAACTCTTCAGCTTTATAATATTAGTATAGATTTTGACAGTTTCTATGCAGTGTGTTCTGTTACAAGTATAAAAACACGCTGTGTTCGATGTGTGCATGGAGACGAGTACCTATCGTTAGCTCGTGTGGTCACTAAAGTACGTGTCGTTTCGTGAGATAAAAATACTGTATCAGATACATAGGTGTTGACGATTTGATGGTACCTACTTAGGCAGACACTTGCAAAAAATGTATTCCTACTGCTGAGTCCGCACGTTTGCCACTTGCCGCAAAATCCAAACCTCCACAAACCTCCTTTTTGAAAATCCGGATTTTTGAATTTTTTCTCCCAAAAATCCGGATTATCCGGATAATTCAGATTTTTTCATTTTTTTTTTTTTTAATTTGTTGCATATTTTATAAAACTTCAATGTTTATTTTACTACTATTTTGTAGCAAAAATTACACCCATTAGTAAAAAAAAAACAGTTGCTTTTTTATAATTTAATTTAAATAAATTCTTATTTTAAGTTGTAAGTATTAGAATTACAATCTGAATAAATAAAAACATAATGAGATTATATCAAAATTATATACTTAATTATATTTATTTTTTCATTTTTATAAATATTTTTGATTACGTTTGAAATCCTAGAATGTTCAGTTTTATAGTTAGTATTTTATTTTGAATAAGGTATGTATATATTGTTATTTACTAAATGTTCCAGCAGTTAAGAATTATAAAAAAGTGGAATAGCCTGTGATCTTTTTAACGCTTTTTTTACATAATTATCTACGCCACAGTTCACCACTACCGTTTTCGTAAAGTTCCATTTCTATGAGAAAGTACTAACGTAGGAAAATTATTACAGTTTAATAAAACGTAGGAAACTGAAAATCCTTTAAATTGAGATCCGGGGAGTGAAGACAAATCATTTGAAGTATGGGGCTGAACAAATAATTTTGTATGGACGAAATTGGACCACTTTTGAGTTATTGAAAGTAAAAACCACCCACCTATTTGGGTAATAATTAAACACGTAAATTGTGCTTTTAATTCCCTCGGTAACTAACAGAAGTACAATTAACAATTCTAAGCACAATTTAAAATCTGTAACTATTGTAAGATCTTTATTTTAACATTTTACTTACAAATAAACAGTAACATCTTACTCTTTATAGCACATTGAAGTTTCCGCTATAAGATGAAAACTACATTACTTAAAAAAATAACAGTGGTTTACACAAATCGTTGGTGCTATTTTTGGCACCTATATCTTATCTTTAAAATATTATCTAAAAAATAATTATTTCTACGCAAAAACAGGAGCGTTGATTTTCATTTAGTTTTGCTACTGACTCGTTAGTTTAGGTTAGTTTAGTTCAATCAAATTAATTTTAATAATAAAAAAAAAATATATTACTTTCATTCATTCGGAAAAACTCTCTCTAATCTTAAACCAACCAGTCAGATATTATCGACTCCAAAACTTCTTCCCAAACTTTTTAAGAATTTATTCTGATATCATAGAGATAAGATTTAGGTATTTGGACTTAGATATTCATTATTTAGAAGATAATTAAATATAGTTAAACCACTACATTTCTTTTTAAGCTGTCATATTAATTTGGCATTCTATGATTGTAGAAATTAAAATTGCAATAATATGTTTTGACTTTCGTTAGTACGAATTCAATTAATAATAAATATAAATATACAAAGCTTTAATTGGGTTTGGATTTGCTTATTATACTTCTTACTACTTGTGCAATTAAAACTGAAACCATATTCAGTGTTTTTATAAATTGGATCACCTATTCCTGAACTGTACTACTACTAAAAAATATAAAATGGTAAGTATCTTAGAAACAGTCCATACATATACATATATAGCGACCATAATATTTTAGCAGATCTTCATCCCTCGCATCTCCATTTAATGGATTGACTATGTTCTACCAAATAACTTGAACAAATGGAAAAATGTGTCAACAATTTCAACAGGACAAAAAAATAATAATATCAAATTATCCAAAGCCATGGATTTAAACTCACGACAAAACAATTAAATTTTGGATGTGAAAATACCGAATATTGAATACTAAATTACCATGTTGGCTAAAGAATGTAAGGAATAAAAATTTACAAATCTGGTGACTAAGTAATACGACTGAATATTCCAAACTGGCAGACATATATTATATTAGCGAACAAATAACCATCTTGGCGACAATTTGTGAGTACACATTTAATTTAAGAATAGGCACATATATTTTCCCTAATGTAGGTAACTCAAAAAACATACAAGCAGCAAAACCAGCGCACATAAAAAAAACATAAAGAAGCGTACAAAATTCCCAATTTTTAATTTTCCTCGATTTTAGGGGGGTGTAGATATTGTGTAAATTGATTTTGAAATTTAAAAATAACGGATATTCATTTTTCGCAAAATTAACATAGGTGTCATTACCAGGTTTTTGGGGGTGCTGGATACGAAAATGGCATTCATTTTGAAATTCCAATATGGCGGACATACTTAATTTTATAAAAATAATATGGTTGTCCTTTTGTTAGTTTCTGGGGGTGCTGATTACAAAAAAGTCATCCATTTTAAATTTCCTTATAACCCCGCAACCTCATATTTTCTTTATGATGGAAGAAAAAGAAATTTGAAAATCTTGAATTTTCCAAAATTTCCATAGCTTTATACATCCCTCGTATCTCAATGTAGAGCATTTTTTTTTATAAAATTGATTCTATCTCGGAAACGGTGCATCCTATTGAAAAAATAATGAAAATTTCCTCCCCTTAAGAACCCCGCAACACCATATTTTCTTCACGATGGAAGAAAAAGAAATTTGAAAATCCTGAATTTTCCAAAATTTCTATAGCTTTATACACTGTTTGTGTCAAAGTAGAACATTGCCATATGTTTTTTCTATAATCGCTTCTATTTTAGAAACCGAAAAATAATACTATTACTGGAATAATAATAAAAATTTCCTCCCCCTTAACTTCCTTCCTTCCCCCGGAAATCGCATTATTTTTTCATGAATGCCAAAAAAAGAAATTTGAAAATCCTGAATTTCGAAAAGTTTCTATAGCTTACATAGCTGGTACCTCTACAAACTACATGTGAATTTTACGAAGATTGAATAGTCTCCATTTTGGAAAATGAAATTGGAAGACAATTTTATAATCAGCATATGAAACATGGAAAAAGACATCCATTTTTAATTAAAAAAAAAATATACGCCATTTTGGAATTTTAAAACGGATTTTATTTTCATATTATTCTGCACCCCCAAAAACCTTGAAAACGATACCCATACCAAAGAAAAAAAAACCTCCAATAGTATCCAAAACTGGGATTTTCCGTAGCTTGCAAATAGAATTTTTAGCAGCTATTAATTTATCAATCAAATCTTTATTAGCTACTTACATGGTATAATGGTCACCAACTCATCGGTGCTAATTGGATTAAATTTCGCTACTTTTTATCTGCCGATTTTTGTATTTTTTGTCACTTGAGTGATTTCACCAGTTTGGTAATTTAGTCGCCAACATATTAATTCGCTGCCAAATTCAGCAATACAGTATGCTCACGTACAGTCACCAACTTATTTTTTGTTCACTCGATTAATTATATATCCCTTTTTCAAATATTGTACGTCTAGAGTACATACTAATTACAATTAAAATATGTAATTTTCATAGTAGTAACCAAGATTCGAAAAACTCGAAAAATCCGGATTTTTAAATGAAAATCCGGATTTTTCGAATTTTTCGAATTTCGAAGTATCCGGATTGCAACCCCTACTTGCGAGTGACTTGGTGTGTTCTGCAAAGGCAAGCATGACGGATGTTGAGCACGTATCCTTATATTTTATTGTAAACTAGCTGATGCCCGCAACTTCGTTTGCATAGAACTAACGAAAACGGAACCCTGTTTTTTTTAAACGGAACCCTAAAATAAAAGTAGCCTATGTTAGACCTTATAACGTCAGCTATCTGCCAGTGAAAGTCCCATGAAAATCGGTTCAGCAGTTTCCGAGATTAGCCGGAACAAACAGACAGACAGACCGACAGACAGACAGACGGACAGACAATAATTTTAAAAATTGGTATTTTATTGTGAGTACCGAATATACTTTCATATGCATTAAGTGAAAAGCTGTTAATTTTAAATTACAATCAGACACTTCAATTTTATTTATCTGTATAGATGTATAGATAGAACAGCCTCCGTGGTCTAGTGGTTAGAGCTTGGCTCTCGACTCGGAGGTCGTAGGTTCTAATTTCGATTCCCGCACTGGAACAACAAAAATTGTTGTTTCCAAGTTTGGTTAGGACAATGCAGGCTGATCACCTGATTGTCTGACAAGAAAGATGATCCATGCGTCGGATGGGCAGGTAAAAAGTCGGACCTGCGCCTCATCTCTCGTCAGTCGTGTCGGTTATCCGTCCCCCTGGATTACGAGAGTAAAAAAAAAGAGTGCCTTTGTGTACTGCGCACACACTTGGGCACTATAAAAATACTCCTGTGTAACTGGCTAGGCTACAATAAAACCAGCCACCGTCACCGAAATCGGCGTGGGGAGTTATTTATTATTATTATTGTAAAAACAGAAATCGAAATAAAAAGAAACGAAAAGTACGGCAAAGAAGATGGTAGATGTTACAAATTCATAAAAACTGTTTACTGGCTTATTCAATAATGTACTAAGGCTACTCCACGCATCAGCTACTTTTTTCTCATAATACACAACACAATAATATATCTATGGACGCTTCACACCAAGTCAATCTGGTCCCGTGGTAAGTTCTCGAAGAACTTGTGTTACGGGTACCAGACAACAGAAATATATTTAATAATTTTTATATTATACACATATTTAAGATTTTTATTGTATTATACACATATTTAATACACATTCATGACCCAGGAACACAGAATTTTTTTTGTTCCTTCAGCGGGATTCGAACCCGCGACCCCCGGCTTGAGCACCAACACGCTCAACCACTGAGCCACAGAGGTCGTCTCATCTGGCAAAAGCAACGACGTGGCGACGATAATGTTATTGTGTATGGTTATATGTATAACTAGCCGATGCCCGCAACTTCGTTTGCGCCTAACTGACGGAAGCGGAACCCTATTTTTTAAACGGAACCCTAAAATAAAAGTAGCCTATATTAGACCTTATGACATCAGCTATTTGCCAGTGAAAGTCCCGCGAAAATCGGTCCAGCCGTTTCAGAGATTAGCCGGAACAAACAGACAGACAGACCGACAGACAGACAGACGGACAGACATTTTTAAAAATTGGTATTTTATTGTAATTGTAAGTACCGAATATACTTACAGATGCATTATGTGAAAAGCTGTTAATTTGAAGTTACAAACAGACACTTCATTTTTATTTATCTGTATATAGATTTAGTTCAAAAATTAAAAGAAGCATAAAAAAATACAAAACAAACTTTCCTATAGATTTTTATTGTGTTATATGTCCATGACCCGGGAACACAGGAAACTTTTTGTTCCTTCGGCGGGATTCAAACCCGCTACCCCCGGCTTGAGCACTAACACGCTCAATCACTGAGCCACAGAGGTCGTCTCATCTGGCAAAAGAAACGACGCGGCGACGATAAAATGTAACATCTTATTGTGTATGGTTATATGTATAACTAGCTGATGCCCGCAACTTCGTTTGCGCAGATCTAACGAAAGCGGAACCCAATTTTTTTAAACGGAACCCTAAAATAAAAGTAGCCTATGTTAGACCTTATAATATCAGCTATCTGCTAGTGAAAGTCCCGTGAAAATCGGTCCAGCCGTTTCAGAGACTAGCCGGAACAAACAGACAGACAGACAGACGGACAGACAAAAATTTTAAAAATTGGTATTTTATTATAAGTACCGAATATACTTTTAGATTCCTTATATGAAAAGCTGTTAATTTGAAGTTACAAACAGACACTTCAATTTTTTTTTATCTGTATAGAATTAGTTCAAAAATAAAAAGAAACATAAAAAAATACAAAACAAACTGACTTTCCTTTAGATTTTTATTGTATTATACATATCCATGACCCGGGAACACAGGAAACTTTTTGTTCCTTCGGCAGGATTCAAACCCGCTACCCCCGGCTTGAGCACCAACACGCTCAATCACTGAGCCACAGAGGTCGTCTCATCTGGCAAAAGCAATGACGCGGCGACGATAAAATATAACATGTTATTGTGTATGATATGTATAATTTAGTTCAAAAATAAAAAAAACAAAACAAACTGACTTTCCTACACTGCATTAGAAACGAAAGAATTGTTCGATAAATACGCGGGTAAGCCGTGCGCTAGCAAAACTGACATAGGTCCGTCCTCGTCAACGCCTAGCGGGCGACTGTGGGGCGACTCAAGCGGCTTACGCACGCTGCATTTCAATAATTATTTAATGTTAAAATAATTAAACCAACATGCAAAATCTAACCACAAATTATTCTTCTTTAAGTTATTAGCTTTTCGTAGATATGATTTTTGAAAGTAAAACTATCATGAACTTCATGAACAAAAAGAAAAATATTCAAATTTAGCCTCCTCTTCGGAATTATTTTTGATCGAGTGAAGTTTTCAATATTATGTTTTGAACCACAAATTGTAAAAGAACATTAAGTAAACAACAATGTGTATTTTTTTTGGCTTTTTAAAGTTACTATTTGTTTGTTTATTATCGATTCAAAGTCATGTAAAATTGGGTCTACACGGCCTTAAGATATTTTCTGCATATATTATTTTAGTGTAGTGTATTTGGTCTGATCTAACAATAATAGTTTTGAATATTTTGTCTTATCTAACAACAATAGCTTAGACACATTGTATTTAAAGTTTGTGGTGTTGTACCTATAAGAATGTTAATTAATATTGTTGAAATCAAATTGATTTTTAAATTGCCGTCAAACAAAAATTAGTATTTAAAACTTTGAAACTATAATATGACTTTATGGTGGATTCATTGATGTCAATCTGTATGAGTTTTAATGTTCAGTTTCGCCATAAAAACATGATGGAAAATTTATTTTTCATTTTTTAGTTTTAATAGAAATAAAAATAGCTAGACTGATAATGTCGTTTCTTTTTATTGTCTGTGGTAATTGTTTGTGGAGTGAATCTGAAAAATAATATGTCTGAACTATCGTCGTCCACTGAATGTACTGTAGTAAATATTGTATTTTTAATCATTCTTAGGTTTGTAATTTTTGTATGTTTGGGTGGTTTAATTTTTTTTTCCTATCTAAAGGCACAAGTAAAAAAAGAACTAGAAACAGAAAAGGCGGAGCCATCTTCAGAACTAACTCAAGTAAAAGAAAGGGTTGAAATTGAGTCAGATTTACCTAAAAACTTAGCTGTGTCAGGTGTATTTTTCAGGTAAAATAAACTTCTTTATTATAATATTATAAATAAATAGAACATAATTCAAAGTCTAACATATTATGTAGTGTATAACTACTACTACTACTATACCTACTTTCTACTATACTATAATATATGTTTCTACTATACTGTACTATATACTCGTAACTACTTTCTTAACATTCCTCTTGCAATTTTCATCTACGGCATTGATACGGGACGAATAAAATGTCAAATATTATGTATAGGGAACAGTATGTATAGTTGATTAAATTATTATTCTTTTTGTCAGATGTCCTTTGATTAGTAATGATATACTCTCAAGAGATGAATGGAAGAAGAATATAAAGACTTTCTTGTATGAGCAGTTGGAGGAAGAGAGAGGGCTGACAGCCTGTCTCATGATACAGTCTTGTAATCATAATAGGGAAAAGGTGAGCCTTTATTTATTCTTTTTTACAACTAAATATTGCCTGTAGCTTTGTTTGCACAGAAACCCTTATATTGAACTGAAACCATTCATTTTTCCACAATTAAAATAACTGAATGTCCTCCCCAAGGGTCTAATCAACTCTTGTGCTATATTTTAGCAAAATCGGTTCAGAGGTATAGTAATCACAAGTGTGTTTCAAGTCTTTAAGCTGGTACATTGTATTAATTTTAGAAAACCTGTATTATTTCAGATTGACAGTTGTGTGGAGACACTATGCAAATATTTAGAGAACATTATCACATACCCAGAAGAGGACAAATATAAGAAAATAAGAATGTCTAACAGGTGTGTTTATGGCTTATAAAATATTTTTTTGTCTAAACATTTGTTTAATATAACAAATGTATTTAAAACGGCTCATTTAATATTATTTCATTTCAAATGTACCTAACAATTATAAACATTTTTAAAGCAATGTTTTTATTGATTGATATTGAGGAAAAAGCATGTAATTTTTTTATAATGAAATAGAATTATCTATATTTATATAACTGTAATACCAAATGGGATATATGTCATGGGATACTCTTCCCAACTTACCTGTCCGGTAGTTGTGGTATAGTATACGGGTATGCGACCCCGGCTTCCCTAGCTATTACTGTCCTATCCTTTGCCCTCCTGGGTGGTAATATCCTACATTCCCTATTTCCCACCCTAACTTACCAATCTTCCTTTCCACACCACCTATCCTTCCCTTTCCCTATACCTACCCTCTCCACTAATCCGTGGAAACGCAATGGATAATCAAAAATAATTTAATTATCCAAAATGGCGGCGATGTGGTTCGCCACCCATCACGTCTCGTTTCTCGCGGAGGCGAAAAGCGGACCATGGAGAGACGCTTGGCTACGTTGAATGTAAGAGGAGGAATGGATGGTAAGAATGAAAGTGGACGAAGCGAAAGAAATATGTAAGAATCGTAGCAAGTAGAAAGAAGTGGCCTCTGCCTACCCCTACGGGAAAAAGGCGTGATTATATGTATGTATGTATGTATGTAATACCAAATGTTAGACTAATTTTAAAGAAAATATAGGGTTTTTGGCATGTAGAGAGTACATACAAGAGAATTATAAAGACAGCTTAATGAGGGTGTTTGTTATTTTTTCTGCCATTAGGGGAAACCAATGCACACAAAGCATTATCTGGTTGGGTAAGTAGTATCAAAAACTGTCAATAAGAATTTTCGATAATTTTTCTGTCACCATTTGGCGCTTGGTAGTAACGGTACTTTTGTCAAAAAGCTGTCAGATATCAGGAATTTAAAAACCCTCATTCCTTTAAGGTTTCACTTCTACATATTAATTGCACATGATTTTGTTTTTATAGGGTGTTTATGGAGCGCGTCCAGCCAATGGAGGGTTCTATGGAGCTGCTGCAAGCGGCAGGCTTCGAGCAACAGAAACTGCCCAACGCAAATGGAGTGGAGGAGGACTTTCTAGTGTTCAACAGCGATAATGTGCCCTCCGTAGAGAGTTTGACAGTAAGTTTGTATAAATTATCTCAGTTAATATTTTATTTTCTCCCTATCTTCCGTCTAACGAGGCCTTTCTCCACAGGTAAAACATTTTGTTCTCTGAATAGGCCATATAAATTAACTATTTCTACTTACTATTTTGAATAATTTAGAATTATTATATTTTTATCTTCTTTTTAACAGAGGCTTTTAACAATCAGTGGCGTAGCGTAGTGGGGGCGAGGGGGGCGGCCCGCCCCGGGCGGCACATTTAAGAGGGCGGCAAAATCTCACTCTTCTATATACACCTACCTACCTGTGGTGTAAAGTGTAGATTGAGTTTTGCGTACCTAGCCTAAATCTGTGTTAGCTAATAAAATAATATTTATTGTAATACAAAACAAAGCTAGTTTTCATTTTTCGCACTTAGTGTAATCTATTGGGTGAGGTAGAACGTAGTTCGCCTAATCGAGCGCGCGTGTACATAGCACTCGAGTCGACACGGGCCGGGCCGGCGGGAGTAATTTTGAGCAAAATTTAATCTTCTTCCATGAAATAATGAAAAACCATTTTTTTATTTAACATAAATTATGTAATATTTTAATAATTAAACTACTTACTACGTCTCGTGCGTTGAACCATATTTACATATTATATTAATTATTATTAACTATTGAGCAAGAGGTGTTTGATGCCATAGCCATTGATGGTGCAATAATATACTTTGCTCTTATAAAAAGTAGACTATTTTTTAATTGAAGACGAATGTTCTGTTTTACTTCTTAGTTACTCATTTATATTTTTTTCAATAAAGCTCTAGCGTACATTAAAATTTATTTGTTGAAATTTCATCTAGGTTGGCAATTGGCATAGGTTGAAGTAAAATAATTTTAACTTAGATAATTTTTATATTTAAAATCTAACCTGAAGGTATGATGTAAAATAACGATGACTGTTCTTGCCGAAAAGTTCTCTAGAATTAATGTATGTTGCAGTGGCGAGGGGTTCCGATAATTCCATTCCTATCGGCTTCCCTTACCGCTTACCTTTTGACGACCCTCATCCCAATCCCTACCTATTAAACAGGCTACGGCTTCCCTATGAAGGAGAACCAGCTATCGCCACTGGTATGTTGGTAATGTATATACAAAAAACCTAAATAAGGGGGCGGCAAAACCTAAGTAAGGAGGCGGCAAAATTGACATCCGCCCCGGACGGCAGACATCCACGCTACGCCACTGTTAACACTTGAGTGTCATGCCAGCCTCATAGGTTCAGTCATTGTTCCCTGACAGGGGACAGATCCGTAAAGTTGTATATTTTGCTTGCCTCTGGGGACAAAGGCTCAGAAAGAAAATTATTGTCTTACAAATTCTAACATTACACAATTTTTTTTTTAAATAAATGAGGTTATTTTCAATTAGGAGTTTTAGGAGTATATTTTCGGTCTCAAACCGAAAATATAAGAATATGCAAACAATGTGCACTCACTTCAGTTCTTTTTTTGTTTTTGATATCTGAAATATTTCCAGACGTTAATAGACGCGCTGCGCTCGGCCGAGCCCATCCAGCTGGAACTGGACCGCAACCTCCAGGTGTTGCTGCCCTCGCAGGCTGCAGCTAAGATGCAGCTGCCGCCTGCTTTCTACGCGTTAACTCCCGAGGAGATCAAGAGGGAACAACAGCTCAGGTAATATAGTTAGCGCACAGCTGAAACTAAAACTTTAGAAACCGAATTTTCTTCACTACCTTCGATATAATCCCATTTCGGTCCACGCGATGTCTCATTCCAGTACGCGTACGTGCGAGCGGGATAGCCAGTTCTATTTCCAATGCTCTGAATTTTATCTGGATTCCGGATCCGTAGTCCCAGCCTAAGGATCGGGACTTGTGGAAAAAGTGAGTCCTTTGCCCAGCTGTGGGACACTAATTAGTAAATAAATATTCCAGGACGGAGGCGATCGAGAAGAACCAGATGTTGCGCACCAAGGCGATGAGGGAGAAGGACGAGATCAGGGAGATGCGGAAATACAAGTTCGCCATCATACGAGTGCGGTTCCCCGACGGTATACTGCTTCAGGTAATAATATCAATTAGTTTTTCGTAACATTATTTGGGTAATGTGAAAAAAGCTAGCTTTTTCATGTTTAATAAGAACTGTTTATCAAATACAAAAGACAAAACAGAACCTCAATTCTCGTATTTTAAGTAGACTTTCATTTTACTTTGATTGGATTGAAAGTGAAGCGACTATGGTACCAATCAGAGCGCATTTCAATCAGAGTTGGTTTAACATTTATGAGAACACCGTTTGACAGTGTTAGCGTATCGGAACTTGATTGTAATTGTTAATACAATGCAGGTTTTATTTAGCAGAATTGCCCCTCTGTTCTGTCTGTAAATATGTAATAGTAAAAATAACGTTATAATCCGACGTATGGCGGACGACGTCTAGTGCAAACACTAGTAGTATACGTAAATCTATTTGTTCTACTGACGGACAAGAAAGTGGAAGACGGCAATGTAGCTCGTAAATATCTACACTAATATTATAAAGAAGAAAGATTTGTATTTTTATGTGTGTGTATGTGTGTAATGAATAAACTCAAAAACTAATATGCTGATTTCAAAAATTTATTCACCATTAGAAAGCTACATTCACCATGAGTAACATAGGATATATTTATTGATAGAAAAGATTAGGGATCCTTACTAAAACTTAAGTAACGTAACCCAAGGTGTAAAAAGAATGCCAAAAAATATCTTTCGTCGCAGTAGTTTTTGCGTGAGTAACATAATATATCCATCCTATATTATAATATTATAAATGTGAAAGTTTGTGATGATGGATGGATGGATGTATGGATATTCTTTAATATTGTAGAACATACTTTTGTTCTATCATCCATGGTATCCCCCAGTAACACTGTATTTTTTCGGGATAAAAAATATTCTTTAATTTAATCCAGAACCTTAACTACTACCACACCAAATTTCAACGAAATCATTCAGTAGTTTTTGCGTGAAAAAGTAACAAACATCCATACATACATCCATACGTCCTTACAAACATTCACATTTATAATATTAGTAGGATTGCTGCTGTATTTTATAGTAATATGTATACCCCCTACTAATAAAAATCCAGTAGATAAGCAATACAATGTTTTGTCCTTGTCTGTCAAGCGACATTTCCAACGCATAAGACAAGGACAAAACATATTGCTTATCTAATATCTACTGGATAAATATTTTTATTAGTGAGGGGGTAGATGTATAAGTTCTCCATTAAGCGATATTTCCAACGCATAAGACAAGGACAAAACGTATTGCTTATCTACTGGATACATATTTTTATTAGTAAGGGGGTAGATGTATAAGTTCTTCATTTTTTATATTACAGGGCACATTCTCCGTGTACGAGCGGTACAACGAAATCCACGAGTTTGTGCAAGAGAACCTCGAGCACAGTGGTCTACCGTTCGTCCTGAACACGCCGACCGGGCACAAGCTAATATACGAAGAGGACGCGAATAAAACCCTTATTGACCTAAGACTAGTACCGGCGACAGTGCTCACTTTTGCGTGGCACCATTCTGTGGTGGATGATATTAATAATAGTCCAAACAAGGATGTGTATTTGAAGCCAGAAGTGATGGTTTTGGTTCAAGAGATTTAAGGTCGCTTAGTCCTTGTCGTGATTATGTCTTTGTACAGTCTAAATCATAAAGAAGAATGTTCAGAATCAATTCCGGATATTTTGGGCATATGCTTTTGGAGTTGTTTCGGGCATAATGGCTGTGTTCCGCGGAAAATAGCGCTAACAAAAAAACGTAAGAAAAATGGCGACCGCTAGCGCTAAATAAGCAAAATGGTGGATTATGTTAGGAGTATTGAAGTCAGCAAACGTATCCTGGCCGATAATAATCTGTTTTTTCTTTTCTTTAACGCTAGCAAGCGCTAGCTCTTTTTTCCGCGAAACACAGCCAATGTATAATATGTTTGTCATCTTGACATTTGCTTTTCGCAGTTTAGGCAGTCCGTATTTTGACAAAATCTTCTGAAATCAGGATGGCGTAACTTTTTCATGTATGAAGATGTTTCTGTCAACTGTACGTCATAACTTACCTCGTTTGTCCACCGCCACCGCAGTCCGCACAGTGTTCTATTTCACTCAAAAAATTTCCCTATGCTCTTTATTGCATAAATCGATGAAGAAATGCATTTTAAATGCAAGAGTAAAACACCCACGTGTCTATTTGAAATACTTTTTTTTATAAAAAATAATTTATGTTTCGTGACCTCGACGTAAAAAAAAAGACTTAATAAATTGTGTAAGCGTGTCTGATCAATATTTATTTTTTTGATTAATATGGTTTGATGAAGGACCTTTAGGCGCATATTTTCCATGTTTTATTTTTTGAATATCACTTCTGGCTACCGAGTTATTAATTTTTATTCAGATTTTTGTCTTTATTTTTTTTCTCCCAAAAAACTCAAAAGTGCGATTTGTGACTGGCACTGAAATATTCATCTTAAATGTGTCTATCACTGATAAAAAAGTCAAGTTGCACTATGGAAGCGTTTGGGAGTTAGAATAAAGGTCAAATGGTACATTTTAGGGTTATCACTAAAGGTCAAAGAATAGGCGATCGGATTTTTTTTTTACTGTATAAACGAATAGTACTCTTGAATATGAGTAATTTATCAGAAGAAATAGTATATCAAAAGTCAATATTTTCAAAGGTACAGCGATATTGTCACCGTAAAATTGTAAAATAACTCACTAGAATGTAAAAATTATGTCGAAAGATTCATTACTTTAATCATAATTGTAAATCATATACAATTTTGTAGTTAAAGAAAAAATTGCATTAATTTGAACAAAAATGAAAGGTCAAGTTGAGTTACACCCCTAACACAATATTTTGAAATTCGATTACTCGTAAACGCTTCCATAGTGCAACTTGATTTTTTTATCAGTGATAGACGCATTAAAGGTAAATCTTTCAGTGCCAGTCACAAGTCGCACTTTTGAATTTTTTGGGAGCAAAAAAATAAAAACAAAAATCTGAATAAAAATTAATAACTCGGTAGCCAGAAGTGATCTTCAAAAAATAAAACATGGAAAATATGCGCCTAAAGGTCCTTCATCAAACCATATTAATCAAAAAAATAAATATTGATCAGACACGCTTACAGAATTTATTAAGTCTTTTTTTTACGTCGAGGTCACGATACATAAATTATTTTTTATAAAAAAAAGTACGTATTTGAAATAGACACGTGGGTATTTTACTCTTGCATTTAAAATGTATTCCTTCATCGATGTATGCGATAAACAGCATAGGGAAATTTTTTGAGTCAAATAGAACACTGTGCACCGTCACGTCACCGAGAACGACATGACGGCGAGGAAGTAGCGATACATACCTACATTTACTATTGACGTGTGTCCACCGCACGCCCGTCACGTCAACCTAATCTCATACATACATAGTTACATATAATCACGCCTCTTTCCCGTAGGGGTAGGCAGAGACCACTTCTTTCCACTTGCTACTACGATCCTTGTTGTTTGTTTAGCTTCGTCTACTTTCATTACATTCAACGTAGCGAAGCGGCTCTCGATGGGCCACTTTTCGCCTCCGCGAGAACGAGACGTGATGGGTGGCGAACCACATCGCCGCCATTTTAGATAATTAAATTATTTTTATGATTATCACGGATTAGCGGAGAGGGTAGGAATAGGGAAAGGGAAGGATAGGTGGTGTGGAAAGGAAGATTGGTAAGTACTCTAACTTACCAATCTTCCTTTCCACACCACCTATATAGGAAATGTAGGATATTACCGCCCAGGGGAGCAAGGGATAGGACAGTAATAACTAGGGAAGCCGGGGTCGCATACCCGTATACTATACCACAACTACCGGACAGGTAAGTTAGGATGAGTATCCCATAAGAACTCTATATACCTCCCTAATCTCGAACAGAAATAATCTAGTTCTCGGTGACATCCCGATGACGGTGGCGGTGGCAAACGGCCTCAGTGTTTAATCATGGAATTATAATGCTTAAATGGCAACACCAGAATAACAATAGGACTGCAAAATGCTATAAAAGAATAGGTATTTTAGTACAGATTCAAATGGCACAAATATCTATCCATTTTAATATAGACTATAAAAGGCTTATAAAATATAATAAGAACAAATGCCTTAGATTCATATTAAGTATAATACAATATTACTAAATCATAAAAATACGAGAACACTTCCAATAACAAATTAAGGTAAAGTGAACGGTTCATATTAGCCTAGTAAGTCATGTTAACTTATTGCTATGTTCAATTTAATTTTCTGACACTAAGGCACTTAGCTGGAGAGCTACTAAGAAATTTAGAGTAGGTATTTGAGGCACGTTGAAACCGTGTCCTGTACTTCTCCTATTGTACCTCAACACGAGAATGCAGGCCTGGCTAGTCAGAAGCGGAACTTAGCCAAGTTACAAATTTTTGAAAAGTCAATTTTTTAATGCCAAAAATCCATGTTTGAGGCGCTTTGAAATTTGGATATACAGTTAGTATAATGAATAAGAAGTTGGGGGAAAAAAAGGCCATGTAATTTAGTTGGAACTTTAACCTAGCCATGTCAGTTTAAAAGTAAATAAACTGGCTTTCGATTCATGATTTTCTGACATCTATTGGTCATTTTATGAACTGCAATATACGTACGGGCGAAAATGCGACATCTATGAAGCCCTCAAAGAACTACGTGGTCAAAAAATGAAATAATTGCGTATTGTGCAATAAACTTACTCGTCAAAATGTATTTATAAAACAAATAGGTATTAATGAAATAGAAATGGCATACGAACCAGCATAACCTACCATCTACATGTTTTAGATAATAGTTTAGTTAACTATAAACGTAAAAGCGACATCTAGGCTTGGCTTGACACACTACCGCGTGTCTAGATTTGTTTTTTATATACAATTTGTCGAGTAAATTAGACTATTGCACAATATATAATTTTATTGCACACAATATTGTATAAACAACGAATGGATGTCTTCGATTTTTATAGGAAAATCAATTAAAAACGACTCATATCGACTTTGCGAAAATTATCAAGACCACGTAGTTCTTTGATTCTTCCTAGATGTCGCTTTTACGTTTATAGTTAACTAAACTATTATCTAAAACATGTAGATGGTAGGTTATGCTGGTTCGTATGCCATTTCTATTTCATAATACCTATTTGTTTTATAAATACATTTTGACGAGTAAGTTTATTGCACAATACGCAATTATTTCATTTTTTGACCACGTAGTTCTTTGAGGGCTTCATAGATGTCGCATTTTCGCCCGTACGTATATTGCAGTTCATAAAATAGCCAATAGATGTCAGAAAATCATGAATCGAAAGCCAGTTTATTTACTTTTAAACTGACATGGCTAGGTTAAAGTTCCAACTAAATTACATGGCCTTTTTTTTCCCCAACTCCTTATTCATTATACTAACTGTATATCAAAATTTCAAAGCGCCTCAAACATGGATTTTTGGCATTAAAAAATGGACTTTTCAAAAATTTGTAACTTGGCTAAGTTCCGCTTCTGACCAGCCAGGCCTGCATTCTCGTGTTGAGGTACAATAGGAGAAGTACAGGACAAGGTTTCATCGTGCCTCAAATACCTACTCTAAATTTCTCAGTAGCTCTTGGGCTAACTGCTCAGACTAGTCTGTTAAAATCACTAGTCTGTGTCGGTACTAATTTTTAACCCCCGACGCAAAAAGAGGGGTGTTATAAGTTTGACGTGTCTGTCTGTCTGTCTGTCTGTCTGTCTGTCTGTCGGTCTGTCTGTCTGTCTGTGGGTGTGTCTGTCTGTCTGTCTGTCTGTCTGTCTGTGGCATCATAGCTCCCGAACGGATGAAGCGATTTCAATTTAGTTTCTTTTGTATTAAAGGTGACTTACATGCGAGTGTTCTTAGACATGTTTGATGAAAATCGGTTGAGTCGTTTAAAAGTTGTGGGGGGTGAAAGCGGGGAAGAAAATCCGAATGTGCAAATATACTCGAGTAAGGTCTCAAATGAAAGCGCACTGAAAGAGAATATTGATGACTTAATCGACAGTGTTCGTAGCTTCGTTTGATGAGAAAATTGGTGGTGGGAAGATCAGCCGTTTGAAGATGATCAGCTCTTTTCTAGTTGATGAGGGGATCTGACTAACTTTCCAATGTCCGATCGATTCAAAATTTGGTACTGTGTTACTTCAACGATATATATTCAAAGAACATGCTAATGTAACCATGACCTGATCAGCAGTTTGAAGATGATCAGCTCTTTTCTAGTTGATGAGGGGATCTGACTAACTTTCTTATGTCCGATCGATTCGAAATTTGGTACCGTGTTACTTCAACGATATTCAAAGAACATGCTAATGTAACCATGACCTGATCAGCCGTTTGAAGATGATCAGCTCTTTTCTAGTTGATGAGGGGATTTGACTAACTTTCTTATGTCCGATCGATTCGAAATTTGGTACCGTGTTACTTCAACGATATTTAAAGAACATGGTAAGGTAACCATGACCTGATTAGCCGTTTGAAGATCATCTTTTCATTATTAGTTGATGAGGGGTCGTCCACATGTCCTATCGATTCGAAATTTGGTACCATGTTACTTCAATAATGTTGAAAGTATGTATATGGTAAGGTAATCATTATTTATACCTACTTTAAAAAGGATAAAATAAAAGTAAAATTAAAAATTTTAAAAACCCCCGACACAAAAAATAAACTCTAAAAAATAATAAATAATATTTTAAACCTATTATAATTATATTATCACATATAATATTAAGTAAGTTGAAATAATTTTATTTTCCAATCGTCGTCTCGTCGGGGGACCGCTATGTGAAAAAAACACGTGTAGTCGCAGAATGAACAAAAGAATTTATTCCGAGAAAAAATTTGCTCATACCTACTTAAAATATGTAATAATTAATTAGCTGTTGTAAAAATACTTTATAAACTTTAGCGGTCCCCCGACGAGGCGACGATTGGAAAATAAAATTATTTCAACTTACTTAATATTATATGTGATAATATAATTATAATAGGTTTAAAATATTATTTATTATTTTTTAGAGTTTATTTTTTGTGTCGGGGGTTTTTAAAATTTTTAATTTTACTTTTACCGAAATCAAGAACACTTCAATTCACTAGCATAAGACTGTATCTCATCTTTAGTTCCAACTATTTAAATGCATTTTGTTTTTAATGTTATACTCCTTATAACATTAAAAACAAAATGCATTATATATTCCTAAGTTTTGTACAAAGCACCACGGGCACGTGTCGATGTCCGGCACTAGCGCCGGTCCGACTCGAATCCGATTTCATAAATAATAATTGGCACCGACCTGGCGCCGTGCCGGATAGAAACCGGCTCGTCGACACGCGCCTTTATATTATTGTATGCACGATATTTCACTATTCACATGATGTAAATTTTTTTACCTCCAATGTTTGCTAAACTTAAGTCCTATAATATTATTTGTGGATTTCCAGTTTTTTTTTAATTAAATTGGACTTTCTTAGCATACGCTTTGTAAAATGTTGGTGTAAATTTTTCTGTGCTTTTTTATTTATTGCTTATTATAAGTTTTACTTTAATTCACTTTATACTTAAAGCAATACGACATTAAGAATTTTCACAAAAGATAGCGTGAATAATATTATGTATTTATTGTTATATGTACTATTAAAGACTATGGTTTAATATTTATTACCTAAAGAACAATAAATAGCTCGTTCAGCTGTTTCTTATATTATTATGTGTATGTGATATCAGAAAGTATATTTATGTAAAATGTTATCATAATAAATATATGATTGATATAAAGTATTTTTTTAGACAAAGAAACTTTACAACTAAGTACTGAGATATATCCGTATGGCGTTATAAAAATCCTACTATTGTAAATAGGAAAGTTTGTGAAGATGGATGGATGGATGTTTGTTACTCTTTCACGCAAAAACTACTGAACGGATTTGATGAAATTTGGTTAGTAGTTTAGGCTCTGGATAACAGCCTACTTTTTATCCCGAAAAAGTATAGTATTCCCGTGGGATACCCGATACTGTTTACACGGGCGGAACCGCAGGAAAAAGCTAGTATTAAATAAAAACGTTCACATTGAAATGTTTTTTTGAAGGAAAGAAAACGAGTATCTTCAGCTAATCTATACTAATATGATAGAGAAGAAAAGTTTGCATCGAATAAGCTCCGAAACTACTGGACCGAATTTGATGAAATTTGGCACAGATATAGAATAGACCACAGGGAAGGACATAGGCGGCATTTTTTATTGCGGGAAAATGTACGGTTCCACGAAATTTCCTTTTGTCGCGCACTAAATCGCGAACAACATCTAGTTAATAAATGAAAGCAATTATTGGGCATCAAAACCTGACTGAATACGGCTAGCAGCGTATAAAAATTCGTATCAGTTGGTATAATAATCAAAAGTTAAAAAAGTATAACTCGACTACGCAAACTAGCCTATGTTACCCGGGACATTGTTACGAATCTATTATCGGATATAATCGGATCAGTAGTTTAGGCGCTTCGATGGTACAAACCGATGGAGCGCTACGATTTTGGCAGTCTATGTATGTATATGTCAACGTTAAATTGTAAAAACCGTTAGATTGTAAAATAACTAACGATGTCGTAAAAATATGTCGAAAGATTAAAAACTATATTTTTATAATCTAACGAAAAATAATGTGTTAAATTATAGGCAGCATATTCGCGGTGGAAGTCTATCAACATTTTACAATTTCACTAGTTATATAACAATCTAACGGTTTTTACAATTTTACGGTGACATATATACATAGACTGCCAAAATCATTACCCTTTAGCTTTGCCACTCTGGTAAAAAACAAAATATGATTGAAAAAATAGCTTTATTAAAATATAAATTCATTATTCTAATTTGTACATATTTAAACTGACGTGACAATGTCCTTAGGTTCGGGTATTTTGTTCTCTATCGTGACCGACTTCGTGCAGTCCTCAGTCTTGTAAATTCCCACGAGCCGGTTGGACACCTCGAACATGTTGTACCGCAGAGATATGATTATGAACTGGGCATTTCTCGTTCTCTCCTGAAAAAGAAAAATAAATGTAAAATTATTATTATCAAAATATTACATATTTTATGGCACCTACAGATTGAAAAGTTGTAATGTTTTTTATTTACGGATTACGACTCTCCAAAATAATGTAGCTTCTAAGTTATATTAGTAAAAAAAATCGAAATTGGCTCAGTATATAAAGAAATTCACAAACTTTATCTCTTTATATAATATCAGGGTAGAAGTATAGATAACCTTGATGTAGTTGGCGACGATGGATACGTTCTTGAAGTCCAGCGCGGCGTCTATCTCGTCCATGACGTACAGCGGCGTGGGCCGGTAATAGTGTAGGGCGAACACCAGCGCCAGAGACGAGAGAGTTTTCTCGCCCCCGGAGAGATTCGATATGTTCTTCCACGACTTGTTAGGAGGACGAACGCTGGAAATAAAACGATAGGTTGAATGTTAAAAAAAATCCAGTCGAGACGTTGAATGGGGGTGTTTAAGTTCGTGGCATCTGACAGCTGTTTGACACGACTCGGACCCGACTTTTACGAAGCGCCGCCTATTGGCAGAAGTGTCGAAATCGATATTGTTCGAACAAAAAAAAACTAGATCAAAATCAGTTTATCCGCCTGGAAGCCACCATGCCACGAAGACACACAGACACTTCAAACTTATAACACGCCTCCGTTTTCGTTGGAGATCATAGACCCCCACTTAAATGGCCCCACTTTGGGGTTTTTGGGGTCATTTTGACATTTGAGGTATAGTGAAATCAAGATGGCTGACATTTGAGGTATAGTAAAATCGAAATGGCGCATCTTTTTCTTATGTGAAGATTTGTTCTGTCGAAGGTTAATGAATACCTGAATATAATCCCCTCTGTGAACGGGTCCAGGGAGTCGACGAGCTCGAGCTCCGCGTCGCCGCCCAGCGTGATCATCTGATACATCTCCTTCAGCTTATTCGTTATTGTGTTAAAACCTGGTGCATAAAATTAAATATTTTTGTTACAATACTAGACATAGTCTGCGACTTCGTGCGCGTAACGGAAATACAGCTGGTGTCGTACATTTTGTCGTGATAAAAAGTATACTATGTCCTTTCCCATGGCCTATATTTGTGCCAAAATTCATCAAAAGCGCTCTAGTACTTTCGGAGCCTATTTAATGCAAACAAACAAATGTTAGTATAGATTCATTTACAAATTTAACATTATAAAACCTCAAATTAATAGTATAATTCCTTCACTTGGACGTAGCGTAAAATACTTTAACAAAAGGATTAGGTCCTAGTGGGAAAGTTATTCACTTACCACTGAGGAAGTCTGTAGTCCGTTTTTTCCTGAGCTGGTCGTAGAGCGCTCTCATCTCGTTCCTCTTGGTCGTGATTTCGTCCAACTCCGCCGCTCGCTTTAGATATAACTCTTCTTTTGTTCTGTAATCCTGAAATAAAATAATATTTAATGACCAAAACCGGGAAAAAAGTTGGCGTTGACTAATATAAAGTATTACGTAACGCAATTTTTGAGATTTTCAAGTGTGTTAGGGACATAAAAGCCCGGGAATAATGTAACTCGTAAAGTTAAGGCGTTCCGCAAACTTTACGAGTTCAAGGTACACTCAGCAAAGTTGCCGCTTGACCAGGTATAAGGCTATATTTGCGGCAACCATGAATCATGACAGATGAGTCGTGTGCACGCACACGTACTCACGCGTAAAAACTGACTTAAAACACATACTCACTTTACGGTCAAGCATACGACGATGTGTGAGTTAACCAATCACGCTGTTATTTCCTATGTGTTTAAGAATTTTTGAGGTATCCCAGTACATGGGGAAATTTTTCAAATACTTGTCGAGCGGGAAAACTTTGCTGATAGTAGAAAATTCCTACATCTAGGAAAACAAATAAAAAATTACTTTATTCAAGTATTTTTCTTACCCTTGCTTACTTACTAAAAATAAGTTTTTAAGATAACCGTATTTTCCTGAAGCACACCAACTAATAACCATGACACACCAGTGTGCCGCGGTACACACCAACTAATAACCACGGCACACCAGTGCTTTCTTTGCTTCACGTGTGAAATGCACACGTACATACATACATATAATCACGCCTCTTACCCGTAAGGGTAGACAGAGACCGCCTCTTTCCCGTAGGGGTAGGCAGAGACCACTTCCTTCCACTTGCTACGATCCTTACATACTTGTTTCGCTTCGTCAACTTTCATTCTGACCATCCATTCCTCCTCTTACATTGAACGTAGCGAAACGGCTCTCCATGGGCCACTTTTCGTACAATGCACACGTGTTAACATATATATTATGTCAGTGCTTGTGTGTGTACCACATTGCACAATATATTTACCTGTATAGCCTGCACGTTGGGCTTGTTATCCCCGACTCTCGCCTTCTGTGCCGCCAATCTGTTCCTCAGCTCGTCGACGGCGCACTCGTCCAACTCCTCAGCGGTGTGTGTGGCGAGGTGCTCCGGCCGGTCTATACCCGGCACGCCGTCTAACCCGGGGTCTTCGAGCTTGAGACTCGATAGCTGGAAATATCGTGGTGTTGTGTTATTAAGGGACCTCTGTGGCTCTGTGGTTGAGCGCGTCGATGCTCAAGCCGGAGGTCGCGGGTTCAAATCCCACCAATAGTACAAAAAAGTTTGTGTGGGTCATGGATGCGTATTAAATATGTGTTAATAAAAATCTTAAATTTATGTAGAGTATAATACATAGTAAGTATTAAATATATTTTTGTTGTCTGGTACCCGTAACACAAGTTCTTTGTGACCTTAGCACACGGCCAGATTGGCGTGGTGTGAAAGCGTCCATATTTTATAATATACAAAATAACTGTATTAATTATAATATTAGAACATTACATTGTTAATTAAAACTTATTAAGGAGCTTGTTTGTGTGGGTGTTTTACCCTCAGAAATACGTATTCTATTGTTTGTGAATTGTGGCATTGGACGAAAAAAATGTAATTATTTATTTGGTTTAATAAAGGAAATAATTTCCTTAAAATGATATATTTCACCTCCTTTTGCCACATGGGCGTCTTGCTGGTGCAGTCCTGTATACTCTTCTCCATCTTGCCCACGGCGTTGTTGGCCTCGAGCCGCTCGCTCTTGGCCTTGTTCTCTTTGGCCTGGAGTTTAGATATCTCCTGTCGCAGGCCAGAGAACTCTCCGGTACCCTCGTTTATTTGTTCTTCGAGCTGTTTTTTAGTACAAAAAATTGAAATAAAATATAATCAGGCAAACATTGTGATTGGACGTAGTTTGACAATGTTGTAAAAACCACATTATGCGGCATATAAAAATTTCATTTAAGTATAAATAACAACCAAAACAGTCGTAGGACATTGTCCAGATGTGAAACTTTGAAAATATTTTGCAGCAAATGTCGCCCGCGAATTCGTGCACGCAAAAGGAACAGTACATTTTGCCGCGATAATAATTAGATTATGTCCTACCCCGTAGTCTATATTTGTGCCAGATTTCACCATAATCTGTCCAGTAGTTTAGGAGCCTATTCAATACAAACAGATACTTGGCCATTAATACCCGGTTTCAATAACCCATCTATCAATAAATATGTGTTATAAACGTCACAAGATTCCTCTATCTTAGTTTATTGAAACGAAAAAAACCAGCAAATGATACCAATGGTGATGTTTTAAAAAATAGTTATTGGTAGATAGGTTATTAAAACTGGCCGTAAGAAATGTTTCAGAATCTTAATATACACGGTTGTATGGTTTAGGTAAAATGTTGTATTATACTGACCTCTTCAAACTCCTTCTGTAGCTGCGAGGTGTCTAGAGTGAGCTGTTTCTTCTGACTGTTGAGATTCTCCAAGTTCTTCAATGTCTCCTGCAGATCCGCCTCCATTTGGTTTATTTTGTCTTTTGATTTTTTAGCATTCCTAAAACATCAAAACTTGTATAATGTAATATGTTTCTTATTTTTCTTTTTAGTTCTTAATTTGTGCTAATATTCTTTTAAATGTGTAAGCTTGAGAGTATCAAGATGTGTTACTAATTCAAGAAAAAGCAGCTGATTACATGAAAATTTGGCGTAGCACAGTTCGTGCCCGGATTAGCACAAAGGTTGGTACATTTACATTTAGCCATTATGATGATGAATTTGGTTTTTGCGGGCAAACGAGATCACGGGCATCAAACAATACTCAAATAAGAATCTTAAAATATTAGTCCTTGTCAATACAAAGCGGACCATGGAGAGCCGCTTCGCTACGTTGAATGTAAGAGGAATGGATGGTAAGAATGAATGTGAACGAAGCGAAACAAGTATGTAAGGATCGTAGTAAGTAGAAAGAAGTGGTATCTGCCTACCCCTACGGGAAAAAGGCGTGATTATATGTAATGTAATCAATACAACATCTTACCTCACACTAGTGTTAATAGCGACTCTCAGTTTGGTGATCTCGCTGGACACTTTGTCGATCTTTTTCGCTAGATCGTCGACTTGTTTCTGTAGATCTTTCACCTTGCTGCCCGCCACCGCCGAGATCTGTGCGTCTACGCCGGCTACTTCTTTCTCTATCTACGGATATTTATCACGTTATACTCCAAACCAAAATGCTGAACTTAGAAAGAATAAATTATTTAGACATACATTCTGAACTTTTAAAATAGTGTATCCATTTCATGGCCATAACAAACAGTAAGGGCCATTTTCACTACATTCTATTTATCTAGTAAGTAATATCTAATTCCTACGGACATGTCTAAAAGTTTATTCGTAAGTTTTATCGCTGCTTATTGGAAGTTATATCGAACGACAGAGACAAAACATGCAAATAAGCTATCTGAAACTTAACAGTAGATTGTGAATCAGTCGAAGAACGACAATGCCACGACAATGACATGCGACAATGCAATGAAGAACGCCTACCACTTAACAAGGCTGTTTCTCACGTTATCGCATGATATGTTTCTTAGCTGAGTCATTAAGGAACGAAAAAGCGTGAACGGCTACCACTAACAGGCCGTTTCTCGCGTCATCGCGTGATATGTTTCTTAGCTGAGTCATTAAGGAACGAAAAAGCGTGAACGGCTACCACTAACAGGCCGTTTCTCGCGTCATCGCGTGATATGTTTCTTAGCTGAGTCATTAAAGAACGAAAAAGCGTGAACGGCTACCACTAACAGGCAGTTTCTCGCGTCATCGCGTGATATGTTTCTTAGCTGAGTCATTAAGGAACGAAAAAGCGTGAACGGCTACCACTAACAGGCCGTTTCTCGCGTCATCGCGTGATATGTTTCTTAGCTGAGTCATTATGGAACGAAAAAGCGTGAACGGCTACCACTAACAGGCCGTTTCTCGCGTCATCGCGTGATATGTTTCTTAGCTGAGTCATTAAGGAACGAAAAAGCGTGAACGGCTACCACTAACAGGCAGTTTCTCGCGTCATCGCGTGATATGTTTCTTAGCTGAGTCATTAAGGAACGAAAAAGCGTGAACGGCTACCACTAACAGGCAGTTTCTCGCGTCATCGCGTGATATGTTTCTTAGCTGAGTCATTAAGGAACGAAAAAGCGTGAACGGCTACCACTAACAGGCCGTTTCTCGCATCATCGCGTGATATGTTTCTTAGCTGAGTCATTAAGGAACGAAAAAGCGTGAACGGCTACCACTAACAGGCCGTTTCTCGCGTCATCGCGTGATATGTTTCTTAGCTGAGTCATTAAGGAACGAAAAAGCGTGAACGGCTACCACTAACAGGCAGTTTCTCGCGTCATCGCGTGATATGTTTCTTAGCTGAGTCATTAAGGAACGAAAAAGCGTGAACGGCTACCACTAACAGGCCGTTTCTCGCGTCATCGCGTGATATGTTTCTTAGCTGAGTCATTAAGGAACGAAAAAGCGTGAACGGCTACTACTAACAGGCCGTTTCTCGCGTCATCGCGTGATATGTTTCTTAGCTGAGTCATTAAGGAACGAAAAAGCGTGAACGGCTACCACTAACAGGCAGTTTCTCGCGTCATCGCGTGATATGTTTCTTAGCTGAGTCATTAAGGAACGAAAAAGCGTGAACGGCTACCACTAACAGGCAGTTTCTCGCGTCATCGCGTGATATGTTTCTTAGCTGAGTCATTAAGGAACGAAAAAGCGTGAACGGCTACCACTAACAGGCAGTTTCTCGCGTCATCGCGTGATATGTTTCTTAGCTGAGTCGTTAAGGAACGAAAAAGCGTGAACGGCTACCACTAACAGGCAGTTTCTCGCGTCATCGCGTGATATGTTTCTTAGCTGAGTCATTAAGGAACGAAAAAGCGTGAACGGCTACCACTAACAGGCCGTTTCTCGCGTCATCGCGTGATATGTTTCTTAGCTGAGTCATTAAGGAACGAAAAAGCGTGAACGGCTACCACTAACAGGCAGTTTCTCGCGTCATCGCGTGATATGTTTCTTAGCTGAGTCATTAAGGAACGAAAAAGCGTGAACGGCTACCACTAACAGGCCGTTTCTCGCGTCATCGCGTGATATGTTTCTTAGCTGAGTCATTAAGGAACGAAAAAGCGTGAACGGCTACCACTAACAGGCAGTTTCTCGCGTCATCGCGTGATATGTTTCTTAGCTGAGTCATTAAGGAACGAAAAAGCGTGAACGGCTACCACTAACAGGCAGTTTCTCGCGTCATCGCGTGATATGTTTCTTAGCTGAGTCGTTAAGGAACGAAAAAGCGTGAACGGCTACCACTAACAGGCAGTTTCTCGCGTCATCGCGTGATATGTTTCTTAGCTGTGTTAACTTGGTTCACAAGGGCATGTCATGTTGAAAATTAATTGTTTTTCACGTTTAAAAATTCGGTCATTTAATTTTTTAGTGAAACTATTCTCAATGGTTTACAATGCAGTAGTGGATAACGCTAAAACAATTCCCCATATAACATTGCAATTGCGGGTTTAGATGTTGCTTTAATTTATATTTGTTTAAGTTTTCTTCTCTTACCTCCCCAGCATTATATTTAGCCTTGTCCAGCTTCACCTCAGCGGCTTTGAGGTTCTGTTCCAGTTTCTGCTTCTGTTTTGCGTCCACTTTGCTAGATGCCACTTTGGATTGTTGTTGTTTTATTTGAGCCTGGAAGTGAAACATTGAATATTTTATGTTATAATGTGAATATATTTTAGTAACTGCTTCCGAAGTAGGGAACCATTTAAATGAAAATTTAACACGCTAAAGTTACTTGAGCACTGTGACACAAAGATCGCGGTAAGTATGTAAGCGATAATTTCAGGATAAAAATTAAATGTACCTATATTTTTATATTTCAAACTTATACTTATAGAGCAAATGCGATATTTGATACTTAGTATATTTTTTTTCATATTATATATTGTAGCATAAGTTCATCATAAAGCCTCGTATCCACTAGGCAACATTTGGCGCACGACATATGCGTTAATCAACATGCCGAAAGTGACTGCAAAACTTTTGCTTAACAACATTGTCTGTCTACGCATCTACTAGTAATCATGTTGCGCGCTAGCTGGCACCAAATAAAACGCTGTCAACATATTACGTCACGCAAGATTTCGAGAACCCCTTTTAAACCCCTCCCACCCTGACACTAGTATCCCTGTACCAGTACTTAACATGTACTGTAGCGTTTAGTATGCCCCCCCCCCCCTTCCCATTGCGCTGTGACGTAATATGTGTATGGACCCCAAGGTGAGCGTCACGAGTTGCGCGTCAATTGATGTCGTGCATCACTTGCACTTGTCGTGGCTTAAGCAGAACCTCAATTCTCGTATTTAAACTAATACTAATAATACTATAATTGTACTTTGAATGTATTATAAGTGAAGGGACATGTCATCATTAACTGATTTTGTGAAGTTTGGACCAATCAGATCGCATTTCACGTTTGTTTAACGTTTACGAGAACATCGTTTGACAGTTTTAGCGTATCGGGACTTGATTGTAATTGTATTAATGCAGTTTTTATTTAGCAGAATTGACCTTTGAATCAATACACACCTTCAGTGCGGGCACCTGGTCCGTCAAGCTCTTGAGCTCGATGTCCAGTTTCTGGAGCGTGGTCTTCCCCTCGCGTGTGCTGTTTTGTGCGGCTACTAGTAACTCGTCCAGCTCGGATTGTTCGCCTCTTAGTTCACTTAGCCTATTGAATAGTGTGGAGTGTTGTTAGTTTTAGTAAAAAAATCTTTTCCTTCTTTCTTTCACATACAATTTACTGATATTGATAAAGGAAATATAATTTGGATGTAACATTGCAGGGATTGCAAATAAAAAAATTCATACAATAAAAACAAATTAGTGGCCTGAATTAATTGAAGCTTTCATTAAAAAAACAACGGGTTGCACTCCGGGTGCCCACAGCAGTGAAAAACAACAAGGACAGGCATACATTTACGCCGCGCGGTAGAGAGGGGGATATTACTTCCTCTCCTGCGCCGCGCCGGCGGTCTACTCTTCCTCCGTCTTACGAATTTTCGACCAGGTCACGTGTCCTGGTGCGAGTTTAACATTTTTACCTATCCCAAAAAAAGTGCACAGCGCCGCTAAAAAGTTTTCTTTTATTACTTACTAGATGTTGCCCGCGATGAAAGAAATTTCGCGAGAACCATACATTTTGCCGCAATAAAAAGTAGCCTATGTCCTTCCCCATGGTCTACTCTACATCTGTGCCAAATTTCATCAAAATCGGTCCAGTAGTTTCGGAGCCTATTCGATGCAAACAAACAAACAAAATATTCCGCTTTATTATATTAGTATAGAAGTATAGATAAACAATACAGAGTTACTGACCGTTGCTGCAGCCCCTCCAACCTCTCCTCCTTGGCGGCGACGTCCTTGGGATCGTGCGCGGTGTCCTGCTGCACGCTGCTCGACATGCGCCCGCGCAGCGCCGTGCGCCCACCGCCGGACATCGTACCTGGAATACACCGCGCAATTGGTTTTTGCCTAGCCGCACATACGCAATATTATTGACACAATAAATTTGTGAATACTAGTCAACACATACCTACAAAAAACGGCAATATGGCCCGCAAATATGCAATAGTATTGTCAATAATATTGCATGCGTGCTACCCTTTAGATTATGAAAATACTTTTACAGCTACTCTTTGGCGATCTATAACGATTCCAAAAAGTAACTGAGGAGCCTTCGGGATTTTCCAACGGCAAGTTTTCGGTTACCAGAGAAACACTCAGCATGTTTTTTGTATGAGTATGACAATTATTTTTCTACATAAATATTTACCTTTATTATAAGCAGGAATCATGTACTAAAAGATTAAGTTTAATAGTCATTTTAAAATAGTTATAATATTTTTTTTATATACGCGAAGTCGCGTGACGCCGCTTCGCTCACCTGCGATCTCTATGACGTCACCGTGCAGCGTGACCACGCGATATCGCGTGGCGCCGTAGCCGATGCGCGAGGCCTGCTCCAAGTCTGCGGCCACCAAAGTCTCGCGCAGCGCGTAGTAGAACGCCGGTAGAACGCGTTCATCCTTCACTTTCACGAGGTCGAAGAGACGCGGGACGTTCTCAGGACTTAAAATTAAAAAAAAAAAAGCATTAGGCGCTTCGTACATTGATCACTAACTTAACGCTAGCGCTTATCAACTCATAGGTATTCTTAACTTTCATACAAGCATGTATGAACGTACATTTTAATGATAAAATCGTTTGTAAAGGTGCATCCTTATATTTTTTTGTTAATTTATTAATCTAGATATTTTGTTAATCTAGACACGCGGTTCCGTGTCAAAGCCTTCAATTACTTATTTTTAATTATATTATCGTGTGACACAATGTTTTGTAATTGCTGTGTGGACCTTACGGGATTCTACGACAACCTATGTTGATACTGAGCAACCAAATGCTGATGTTTATCCAGCGCAATGACGTGGCTCGGCCTATATCGTGCTGCTTTAGGTACCCGATGCAAGCCTGATCAGTCTCCACGTGGACCACCACTGACCAAACAGCAAAACTCACCCCCTAAGGGTTTAAAACAAGGGAACAACAATGTGTACTCACTACGACAACTTCCTCTGGTACTGCGCCACCAAATGCTGCTGTTTATCCAACGCGATGAACGTGGCTCGGCCGATATCGTGCTGCTTGAGGTACTCGACGCACGCCTGGGCAGTCTCCACGCTGTCCACCACAATGTTGTCCAACGCACCACAGCAGGTGGATATGGCGACGTCATATTTAGAGTCGATACCGCCTAGGTCACCCTGGATATTTTTTTACACATTACAACTACAGACAAAGAATTTGGCAAAATGCACGAAATGCACAGTATTTCACAATAAATACGATTAGAACAATAGGCTAGACGACTGTTTTTTTTTTTTGCAGAAATGAATAGTACTCTTAAATATGAGTAACTTCTCAGAAGAAACCGTATAATATCAAAAGTCAATATTTTTAAAGGTACAGCGATTTGTTTACAAAATCTCGCAAGTCCCGTGAAAACGATCCATACTAAAGTCGTACATAGCTATGACGTCACGTCCAAGTTAAAGTGTATGAAATATACGGCCGCAAGAACATATTTGTAAATATCTCCGATATTTATATACCATAATAAAATATGTTTTTGTATATAATGTAAGTAAACTAATGATGTAGGTTTACTAATTTACCAAAAATATTTTTTTTTTGTACTCTTTAGATGTATCTAATAGGGTATTTTCCAAGTTTTTGAAAAGTATGTCAAATTGTTCCTAATACCAAAATACATTAGCAGTTAGAACCATTTTTTGTGAATTTCTTTCTTTTCCTTGCAAATTAGCCTAAAAGTTTAAAATAATATTATAGGCGCGAAAACGCTGTAATGTGTTGTCATGACGTCACATTCTTGTAACATTCTAACTGTCAACTGTCAAGTGTCAAATTACACTGAAAATGCCAAAACCCAGACTACTATTTACGTTTGTAAATAAATGTTTTAAGCCTATTAAAAATGCCTTAAAAATGGTGCGTAGTGCCAAAATGCACTAATACGTCTATTAAAACACCGGGGAAAATCTTTGTAACCATACCAAGGAACACTGAAATGCGGAAAAAGTAGCTATTACTCACTGACGCATGACGTTAATGATTCTGATGCTGGCTATTCTCTATGGAATAATTAAAAAAGAACAAGAAGTACAAGAATATGACGTCACATTCCAATCTTGTGCGTTTTTAGTCACGTGGTCAAACGTGAAAAATTCATAATTTTGTTTTTGATGTTTTATAAAAATCATACATATTTTAGTGTAAAAAGTTGATTACATTGGTTTAAATTAATGTTTAGCAATAAAATATCAACAATCTGATGCATATTTTCATCATAGGATAATACCCTATTACTATACTATACATAAAACATTATATTTTTTTACATTTACAAAGTAGTAATGCCTCAAAATTTCTGAGTACATTGATGAAACTTAATATTTTAGATGTAGTCGTGTAGCCCTATAGAGTAGTACTCGTATTTATTTTGAAATATTGTGCATTTCGTCGGGATTAAAATAATATATAACCTAATAACATAAGACAAGAATGCAACTGCTTTATCTTTCAACCCTTTCATTCCGACCAGCCGTTCTAGTGTCATAACTTATTTAATTAAAACTTGTAGTATATTGAGACTCTTACCAGTCTTCCAAATATCCCCGGCAGGCGTCCAGACTTTTTTTCTTTCATCAGTGCGTCTAACACCCGCCCGCGCGATCGGTTCGCGCTCATCGCTTGGCGGGACTCCTCTAGCTGCGCTCTGTATGACAAAAAAAAGTCATTAACACGCTTATTTTGCTTGTATGTAACTCACTCTTGCGCGCCTGCTGCCTTCCTCGGCTCTGGTAACTTAAAAACACGCTTTTAAAGAATATCAAACTAAAAAGTTGAAAATAATTTTAAACAATTTAAAAATAAACTTAAAATAGTAGTATATAAAAAAGACTAGTATAATTGAGGGAAAAGCGTGGGGCGCTTTGTGCCATAATTTTCGTATATCGAGCACCCCACGCTTTTCCCTCAATTATACTAGTATTTTTTATATACTACTGTTTTAAGTTTGTTTTTAAATTTTTTAAAAATTATTTTCAACTTTTTAGTTCGATATTCTTTAAAAGCGTGTTTTTTTTTAGTTTTTTTTAACCTATATTTATTTATATACTATAAAAAGGATTGGCATAATTTAATGCAATTTTGATGCTCAATTTTATGATTACTCTCTAAACTTATTATTTTGTCAAAATTTCGAAGATGTTAGTAAAATATAATAACCAGTCAATTTCAAACAAATCAATCCTTCAATGAATCATTAAGCAATCTTTTATTGACATTAGTTAATAGGTTTACATTGGCACTTGCTTCATATTATGTAAAATACATACAAAATAATGGTTTATAAATTCATGCTTTGACATTATACCTTAGTGTCCTAGTCTGTGCAGCTATATTAGACTCCTCAGACTTGAGGCTTTGCAGTTTGGTCCGCATTTCAACCAGCTCTTTCTCTTTTCTTGGCACTGTTTTTGACAACTCTTCTTGCTGGCTGTAAATATAGAATAAATATTATTGCATTAAACATTCATTTATAAAAATATTTGCACAATGGATAAGCTATACAATGTATGTCCTTGTCTGATATGTTAGGCAAGTCGCTTGATGGACAAAAATGACAAAACATTGTACAGCTTATCCATTGTATAAATATTTTTATTAGTAAGAGGGTTAGAGACATATAGTTAAGGCTCTATAGGTAACAATAGTCATAGAAAAATAAGCAAATATTTAAATAATAAACTAGAATTTACATTTTCTTTTCAGCCAAATCTTTCGTAGCATTCTCATAAGACTCAGTCATTTTGTTGAGTTTTTCATTTTCTTTCTCTTCTGTACTCAAGTATATTTTCAGCTCAGATTCCGCCAATTTGAATTCTTTGTTTGCTTCGTCCACTATTTTCTTTAGATCAATCAATTTTGCTTGTAATTTGTCTTTTTGTTCTTGCAAGCCTTGTGTTTTGGATCTGTAAAATAATTTCAAAGCTTTAGTAATGTAGTAAGTCAGTAAACACTCAATACGCTCAACATTATTAAGTATCCAAACAGCTAAAGTGAAGTTTGTAAAATGTATATGTCACCGTAAAATTATAAAAACCGTTAGATTGTAATATTACTAGAGATATTATAAAATGTGAACAGATTGTCAAATAAAAATTTCTCCTTACAATTGTACGCATTATTTTTCGTTATATTGTAATATTTACCGTGCCGATTGGTTAAACGGCAAGTGCCCCGCGCCGCCATATTTGTTTGCTTTTTCATAATACTAATTATAACGAAAAATAATGCGTTCAATATTGTAAGGAGTAATTTTTATTTGACAATCTGTCGACATATTATAATATCTCTGGTAATATTACAATCTAACGGTTTTTACAATTTTACGGTGACATATACAATATAAATACGTATTGTTTCATTTGTGGTGTATTATTTAAACATTCCCGCGTGTATTTACAACATACATTTTTGCCCCCCTACTAATGAAAATTACACAACTGATTATTTAGCTATTCAATAATCAATGTTGCTATGTAGCTGCCTCTGTCTGATATATTGGAAAAGTCACTTGACAGATAAAGACAACCAATTCAAATTTTATCCTTTATTCACTGAATGTCATATACATACTGGGTTAGTAGTACTATATAGTATCACATATATGCAGGTGGTATAGTTTATAGACAACTTACTTTCTACCATGATGGTATGGTGTGGTAAATTAATTAATACTAGTCTATATTACGTAACATAATTATATTATGTTTAATAGTTTTCAATATTATTTAAAAGTTAATTTAATATATCAGTAACAATGTGCTTACATAAAAAAATTGGCGAACAAATCCTACTATGCTACTACTATTATATATGTGAAAGTTTGTGAGGATAAATGGATGTATAGACGATGGATGGATGGATGGATGGATGTTTGTAACCCTTTATGCAAAATCTACCGATCTTCGATGAAATTTGGTATGTTAGTACCTAGTTTAGGCTCTGGATTAAAACATGCTCCTTTATATCCCACACAGTATTCCTGTGCGATACCCGATACTACATTTACGCAGGCGGAGCCGCGCGAAAAAAGCTAGTAAAAAAAATATATACTTAATTTTGAATAGCATTAAGGTAGTTAGTAATGAGTCCTCAGTCCTTACCTAACACTGGCCATCATAGTCTGCAGTTCCTCCTCAGCTTCACTCTTACTCTCTTTGTTTTTCTCCAACAATTTCTCACAATCCTCGATCTCACGTTTGTTCTTTTCGGGGACCTATAAAAATGTGTTTCAAATGACGGTAAACGCACTTGCAGATACCTTAATCATCCAGGGTTATTCACAAGGGCGTCGCGTGCCAGCGGGCGGTATAGAAATATACCTCCGTTGAGCGTCGCATGCCGCCGGCTGGCACGGGGGGTAGGTGTTTTATATCATTTAAAATTCTTTGGTTTACAGTATTTGATTTATATCGTACTAATATTATAAATGTGAAAGTTTGTGAGGATATATGGATGGATGGATGTATGGATGGATGTTGGTTCCTCTTTCTCGCAAAAACTACTGAACGGATTTTGATGAAATTTGGTATGGTAGTAGTTTAGCTCTAGATTAAAACGTAGGCTACTTTTTATCCCGGAATAGTAGTGTTCCCGCGGAATACCCGATCGTATATTTACGCTGGCGGAGCCGCAGGGAAAACCTAGTTTTTTATATTCAAACAGAGATTAAATAATGAAGTACAGCATTTTATTTTTGCCTAAATACACTCAGTATTTTTTTTAATATTCGAATCTATGGTACATACATCTATGTACATAAGTATATGCCGATATGATATATGCCGTCTAGTGCAGCGCGACGCTTAAGGGGGTCAAAATTTTTTATTGTTTACTTTGGCCTGCTGTTATTAATATTATAAATGTGAAAGTTTGTGAGGATGGATGGATGGACGTTTGTTACTCTTTCACGAAAAAAGTACTGAACGGATTTTGATGAATTTGTGTAAGTTTGAGCTCTGGATTAACACATAGGCTACTTATTATCTCCAAAAAGTACATTCTTCCTGTGGGATACTGAATTTACGCGGGCGGTGCCGTGGGCATAAGCTAGTTTATTTATAAAAAAAATATATTTTAATTTAATATAATAATCACTTAGAATAGAATAGAATAGAATAGAATAACATTTATTGCATGAAATGTGGTTTATAAAGGTGTTACAATACGATGCTTTATATGGATCCAACATTCTGCCTTGTCAGTGGCGTGCAAAATTATTACAAGAGGCAATATCACAAAATTCAAAAATAAAGATATTGAACATTAACATAATAAGTATTAACATTAGATATTTAAGTCATAACATAAATTGAATTCATTAAGTAAATAAATTATACATCAATTAAATTAAACAAGTCCTATTACACATAAAAAAGAAAAATATATATAACAGACAAACAATATTTCAAATGTTATTTAAAAAAAAAAGTGTCATGTGTCGAAGAGAGGTTATAAATTATAATTTTTAAGCATGGCCTATTACAACCCTACAACGTGGCAGCCAAAAACATAGTACTTATACTTAATGTATTATAAATTTGTCCAAATTATGTTAGAAAGTAAGAAGATAAATTATGACTGAACTGCTATCCAAGTACAATGATTCGCTCCGTATGCCGTTCACTTACTCGAGATGCGCTCAATAAAGGTATTCATTTTGTTCTGATTTATACTATAAATTGTTGATAATTATGTTATTTATAGTGCTGCCCTGAACTGTGTTTATTATTTTAGCATCCAAATTGAACGCAAAACTGTGACCTTACATGTGGTGCAAGAAATACAGGTAATCTATATTTATTTACTAGTACTTTAATACGGTTAAAATATTTTCTAACTATTTAATTTTGTTTTTCAGCACCCAGATGTCACAAACTACGAAATAGAAGGACGACAAAACACACAGTAGATTAGCAGATTAAAAGATTATAATTAGTCATATTATTAAGTATGCTTAATAAAAGTAATGTCATAGGGGTAAAATTTTAATTAATAATTGATAATAGAATAAAGTATTAATGTCAATAAATTAGTCAAAGTTCATAAATTAAAATTAAATTTAAATAATGTCATTAATTTCATTAGTCAATTGGAAGGGAATCTACCGCCATATAAACTGTAAAAGTCTGATTACATGAGAAAAAAATTGTAATTAATTTGATTTCAGGTACATGTCAATATTATCATTCAGGTATTCTTCAAGGCTATAATAACACTTTTGCAAAAGCAAATCTTTGACTGTTTTTCTAAAAATAAAAATATTATCATCATTTTTTCTTATTGATGTAGGTAGTTTGTTAAATAATTTTGATGACATACCCAATATACTTTTACACACTAGTGAAGTTATAGTATAGCAATTGGTAAATAAGTATAGCAATTGGTAAATAACTTCTTGTTATCACGTCTGTTTCTTTTTATGTAATCACAATTTTTGGGAAACAGGTCTTGATTTTTATAAACAAACAGTAGTATTTCTAATATGTATAGTGATGGAGGTGACAGAATCTTATATTTAGTAAAATATGGTTTGCAGCTATCAGTCGCTCCCAGGTTAAACATTGCCCGAATGCATCGCTTTTGCATTTTGAAAATTAGATCTTTATCAGAGGAGTTACCCCAGAAAATAATGCCATATCGTAGTAGTGACCCAACCATACCGTGATACGCAGATAGTATTCCATCTGTACTTATTATGGAACTTAATTGACGGAGGCCAAAGGAACAGCTGCTTATCTTTTTGCCTAATTGCTCTAAATGTGGTTTCCAATTTAGTTTGCTGTCTATTGTCAATCCTAAAAATGTTGTGTTATTTACATTATTGATTTTATTATTTTTGTATTGGACATGACACTTACCAACTCCAACTCAATAAGCTTCCCTTTCTCTTGTTCTAGCAGTTGTTCCAAGTTTTTTTTCTTTTTGTTGGCTTGTGTGGTGTCTCCCTGCACTGAGACAGTCTTCTTCTTGCAGGATTGTAACTTCTCTGCTATTTCGTCCTTTTGCTTTTGTAATTTATCGTACTTTCTATGACAAACATAAAAAAATATTATTAGGAGGAAAATCTAGACATTTCATTTCATAAGTAATACCTTGTAATATACTATTATGCCTACACAAAAATTAATAATCGGACATAAAATGTTATTTTTTTTTTTATTTTTTTTTTTTTTATTAAGAGGAACAGTAAACAGCTACACTATGCACTTAAATAACACAGTCTTATATGTTGTAAGTTACAATAATAATAGTGTAGCCCACAGCACTGTCCACAGATTACCAAGAAAAATGTTTATATGAATACAAGCGTAGATGATTACTATTCATGCCCTAGAATCTAGATGATTTAGTAGTGAATATACAGTTACTTATAAAAATAAACTAAGAAATAAAGTAGAGAGGATATGTACACAAAATCATAAATGTATGTGTTACATTTATGATTCTGTGTTCATGTTATAACAAGGATTTAAATTACGAAAGTGTATCGTGTAAATACAATCGGAATCGCGACAAAGAACATGCAAAAATATCAATGCGTTCGAAGTTGGTGTTATACGTCTCAACCATTCGTCGTATAGGTGAGCGTTCACCACTGTTAGTAAGACAGGTACCCACAGCGAACAATTTGCCTGCGCGTACCTTTCGCCTATGGACAGTTCTGGGGACCGCATAACATAATATATTATTTAGTTCAACACAATCAAACCTGTTGTGTATAATATTGTACAGAATCATGCCTTCTAATTGCTTGCGCCTAGCACTAAGTAGTTGGGAGTAGGGCAGATATGATTTACGACATCTGTAATGCATGGCTCTAAGAAACCTATATTGGACATTCTCTATTATGTCTATATACTTTTTGTAATATGGATTCCAAATTGGTATTGCGTACTCCAGCTGAGAACGTACCAATGTTTTATATAGGCATAAGTATGAGGAGGTGTAATTAAAGTCATTAGAAGCTCTCATTATAAATCCAAACATCTGATACGCTTTATTCACAATTTTGTCAACATGGGCGTTGAGACAGAGCTTTGCGTCAAGCATAATACCAAGATCCCTAACGATGTCCACCTTCCCTAGGGAAGTATTACATATTGAATAGGAGAATCTGGTGATATTTTTATTTTTAGTAAAATTTATGTAGTTACACTTAGATAAGTTTAGTTTTAGTTTTTTAGCTAGGCAATAGGCTGATAGTCTATCAAGATCCTCTTGGAGAAGTAGACAGTCATGTGTGGACTTAATCGCCCTAAAAACTTTAAGGTCATCTGCATATAATAGAAATTTAGAGTTCTGAAAGCACTTGAAAGCACTTGCCTATGTCGTTAATGAACAAGATGAAAATCAGAGGACCGAATTTTTTTTTATAAATTTATAAATTTGAAATTTTAAAAATCTTTTAGGTATCTTTCGGTCAATTAAGCCTTTGAATGTATATTATGTCACTGGTGATCTTTTAATGGAAGCGTTAAACGATAAATTGAATACATTATCGGAGGAAAACAAAAATCTCAAGGACAATGTGATAGAACTCGAGATGAAAATTAAATCAATGGAAATAGCAAAACGAAAGAGCAACCTGATTTTCTTTGGATTAGACGAGAAGGGAAAAACAGAAACCGAACTAATAGTAGATTATATTAAAGATACAGTAGAAGACATAGGGATACCACTGAACAGCCAAGTAATAAGCAGCGTCTATAGAATTGGTAAAAATACGGAAAATAAAAACCGACTTGTCATAGCCACTTTAACAACAATCTGGAAAAAATATCTTATCCTACAATACAAGTCTGGCTTCCCCCCTAACACTTATGTCAAGGAGGACTATTCCAAAGAAATTCTAGAAAAACGGAAACAACTCCAATCACAAGTAGAAGAAGAAAAGAAGAAGAGAAACATTGCCTTCTTAATACAAGACAAAGTAATTGTAATAAAACCGAAAGAAAACAGAGAAAAGAGAAAGAGGACATCATCAGACTCCCCCAAACTATCAACACATAAACAAGCTAATATAAATGAGTGCACAAAATAAACCATTTCTAAACCAAATAAGAATGAAACCCTAAGACCGAACATACTAAACTATGTGGAGAAGACGAGATACGATCTCCAACTGAACAATTCAAAAAACTAAACCCCCTATTAACAAACTACCACCGAGCTACATTCAAAAGATAAAACAATTTGAAACTGTCATCGAAATTACAACAAACCATACTACAAGAAACAACCAACCACATAAGAATATAATATAATATAATATACAAGGTAATAACTGCTGAAATAACTACAAGATGGGCTTTGGCTGACCGAGCATACCACCAGCTCGGTCGGAGACCCTTTTGTGGCTACTACCACCGTTGCCACAGATCAACCCCTTTTTTTTACATTGCTAAGACATAAATTAAAAATGTACTTACTGTGTTCCATTTTTAAGTTCAGTAGTCTTCTCATGTAGTTCCTCCTTCAGTTTAGCTAACTTCTCGTCAATGCTGTTCAGTGTAGCTTTTAGTTCTTCCATTTCTTTATTCTTACTTTCAATTATTTTATTTGTTTCATGACTGTAAAAAAAAGTTTTTTTTTTTTTTTATTATAACTAATGATCGGATAATCGGGCGCTTATATACCTAAACTTCAAGAGAGTACCTACATAGAGCTGATAAAACCACCATCCTGACAAAAATAAATAGGCTTTATAATTAAAAAAAAAAATCTTTGACATTGATTCTATTAAATTGTATATTATGTACTGGAAACTCAGGGGTCTTAATCTTGCTGCTCTGCTCTGTACATTGACAAATAGTAATAATTCTAGTAATAAAAATATTAAGGTATTGAAACTGGTAATAATAAGGTATTGAAAGGCATAAAATGATTATTTAGGACTTTTCTCAGTATGTATAAAAGCGCCTAGATTATCCACGATAGCAAGTTCGAATTATGCGTGCTATTTATTTTTGTCAGGATGGTGGTTTTATCAGCTCTATGTAGGTACTCTCTTGAAGTTTAGGTATATAAGCGCCCGATTATCCGATCACTAATTATAACCAAACAATATGATTATTACCCAGAAACAAAAAAAAATATTTTTTATGAACATTCTACTACTGGCTACCCAACAAATGGTAGTAACTTGACAATAACATTTTGATCCACTCGTAAAGTTGCATTGCATGCCAGCATCGTGTATTGTAAAGTGTAAATCAATGTACACCTTATATTTAGTATATAATATACTAGCTTTTCCCCGCGACTTCGTCCGCGTGGAATAGTTACTTTGGGATATCGTTAAAATTTACCCGCGACTTCATTTACGTAGGAGGAGAAGCTCTTCCACCTCACGACTGCCCGCCCGCGCCGCGCGCTGTACTATAGCGCGCATGATTATTTTGTTACTGCGATATCTTCTAAAATACTCATTGAAATCAAATTATGTGAACGGTAAATTTCTTCTAGATTAAATGCTTGTAATGAATAACGTATTTACTTGGATAAGGATTAATATAATCTTTATGAAAACACCTTCACAAATAATGCTTACTTTTAGAACAAATTTGGTTAGTATAAAAAGGTTTTAGTGAGCCAACCTTAAAAGATAGACATATAGTATATACTGTCGCGGACTTTTTTTTAGAACTTTTAAAGGGGAACAATTCTGCTATACATCATTTTAGCAAAACTTTAACCATTTCCGCAGCGTACGTAGCGAAAGCTCTCAAAAGGAAAAAAAGACCCCCGATTTTGTAACATTCTTGATTGGTGCTCCGCTCGTATTGAGTTTAGCATGATGTTATATAGCCTAAAGCCTTCCTCGATAGGTGGACTATTCAACACAAAAAGAATTTTTCAATTCGTACCAGTAGTTCCTGAGATTAGCGCGTTCAAACAAACAAACAAACAAACAAACAAACTCTTCACCTTTATAATATCAGTATAGATAGTAAAAAGCACTGTATGTAGGTCAACTAATTTATGCATTATTGAAGTGAAACTCTTATATAGACAAGTATTATAATTTTTTGTTACGAAAAAGCGTCTGGCTTGTCATATTTTTTCTTTCGTCATGTAATACAAATAAGATGAGTAATTTCGAATACTAATGTCAGATACGCGTAGCGCAATTACGTAGGCACTTGGATTTTGCACTGCTGATACGCGTAGCGCAGTTACGTTGGCACTTGGATTTTGAGATTCGAACCCGAGACCAACTGGTCTCGGGTTCGAATCTCGGTAAGACGAAATATTTTTATTTCTTTTTCTTTTATAATTTTAATTTTTTTCTCGTACTTCTAAAACTCTGAGCAATGCTTGGTCTCCCAGGTACTATAGTATAATATTGTTGAAAGTGGTATACCTAAATACTGTTTCACTTGGCAGTTATATGGTTCCCTTTAACTGCCGATTTTTTTTTCTATGTTTATTGTTTAGTATCATGTCATGTGACTTCAAACGTAACATGACGTCAGTTTAAACCGAGACGGGACGCGAAGCAGCGCGAAGTTCTTTAATAGTGATAAAAAATCGAAATAGTGCGTGACGTCCCGTGACGCAGCTAATGTGATTTTACTGAAATTATATACCAGCCCCTACCTACTCTACTTACATATACTTCTGCAGCAGCATGTTCCGAGTCCGCAGCGTGGTATTCGTCAAGTTCATCAGCTCAACAGCTTCTCTCATCGGCTGCTCCAGCTTTAACTTCTCCTGTTCGACCAGACGCACTCGGTTTAACTTCTCCTTTCGCATCTCACTGTACTCTTCTACTTTGATGGAGAGCTTATCTATCGGTTCCTAGAAGAGGTCATTGTTCATGTACATAACAGACGAATTATAATTGTAAATCCTCTGGTGTTGTACACATGCATTCCTGGTCCTTTTAATCCTAAACCCCTCTTAGGCCTCCGGTAACCTAACTCGGCGAAACACAACAGTTATCTCAGGTCTGTTTTCTTTGAGGCCATAGTATTTATCAGTGCAAGTCATTCCTGCCGAAGCACATCTGTCCCACTTTTTTAAAGATTAAGTTAGATAAGTAGTTAGGTTAGATTAAGTTTGTTATCACGAAATAAAAATAACCAAATTTTTACAGAATGTATAAAATAAAATTTTATTATTAAAAACCTTACTTTGTATCTAGAGGTGCCTATAATGTCTTCCAAGTATTCCAGCATTCCAGATTCATGTTCCGTCAGAGCCTTTGGTTTCATCATGGCAATTTGCTCAACTTCTCCCTGAAAATAAAAGTATCAATTTTTTTATTTAACTATTACATTTTACTATTTACTATTATAATATAAAGACAACAATAATATATCTAAGACTTTTATTAGATATTTAATACTAGCATTAATCATACGGGAAAGAGGCATGATTATATGTATGTATGTATGTATTAATTGCCCGCATGAAATAAGATTATAAACTTTCATCCCCTATTTTACCCACCTAGGGACCGAATTTTAGAAAACGCTGAAAACGAAATATCATGCAAATATGTCTAAGGAATAAAAAGTTTCATACAAAATCTTGTCACCTATTTTACCCCCTCGGGGGTTGAATTTTGAAAAATGCTTCCTTAGTGGATGCCTACAAATGAGAAATATATGTGCAAAATTTCAAATTTCTAGCCTTAAAGGTTTGTTGTGTGTGTCAGTCAGTCTTGCGCAATATCAGTCAATCAGCTTTGCCTTTTATATATATTATAGATACATCATACATCCATAACCTAGGAACATAGAATTATTTTTGTATCCTGGCGAGATTCAAACCCGCAACCTCTGCCTTGAGCACCAACACAATCCGCATAGGTAATCAATATTTCAAAGATTAATCAGATTACAATAATTTTTAGTATTTTCTAATTATATGTATAATCTTAATTTACCTGTAAAATCAGAAATCTATTGTGGTCTAAATCAATTCCATTAGTCCTCAACATTTTAGCTACTTCCTTGAACTGAACTCTTCTTCCGTTTAATGTGTAATACGATGAATTGTCTTTGTGTGCTGTTCGGGCCACAACAATCTCACTGTTTGGTACTACTGTAAACTCCTCTCCTTCCTTAAATTACCCAAAATTTTCAAATTATAACAAGAAACAAATAAAAAGAAAGTTGAAGTTGTTGCTTCAACTTTGCTTTATTTGAAGGCGTGTTTTTAAAAAAAAACCCTTTTGACAGATTTCTATACTGGGATTCAATGTGTGTAAAAAAGGGATTTTAAAATAATATTTTTAAAATGTAGAAAAGACTAATAAATTCTAATAGCAAGACAATCTACTATAAGTGTTTATTTTTTTATTATAATAAAAAGTAAAGTTATGATAAAAATTACCCCATCAATAATTTGGCAGAAGTGTACGGCGACACTTGCATTTGTTATGTTAGGGAATTTGCTTGACGAATGTATGAGAACTGAAATCTTCTTCGACCTGATTTTGGTGGCTCGGTAGCCAAATACGAACAACATTGAATCTATCACATTACTCTTGCCACTGCCGTTTGGTCCAATTATAGCTGTAAAACTCTGAAAGAAACAAAATTAAGTTAAGCAATATAAGAATAATTTTTTTTTTTTTAAGATTTAATGTAACAATTTTAATAAAACTACTAGGTTGGAGTGTAGCAAAGGGTGTGCAAGGCGAAAAGACAGAAAAATGTTGAGGAAAATTCGGAATTGTATTAATTTATTACTTTTTCATTTTCATCTTGTAGAGGACCAAAAAATAGGACGAAAATCATCAATGCACTTTATGCCTAAGACCCACCATTTTCTTGTAAAAGTCAAGAGAGTGTGCAAGGCGAAAACAGAAAAATTTCGATGAAAATTCGGAAATGTAATAAGTGATTAGTTTTTCATTTCGATCATGTAGAGGGCCTAAAAATAGGACGAAAATCATCAGGATACTTTATGCCTAGGACCCACCATTTTCTTGTAAAAGTCACATAAACTTCCTTCTGGGACTTGTAAAATTTTTCATAAAAAAAAAAAACCGCTAGTTTTTCGTTTCTTTCGTGTAGAGGGTCTAAAAATAAGACGAAAATCATCAGTGTACTTTTTGTCTAGGACCCACCATATTCCAGTGAAAACGAACCAAGAAGAGAAAATTGGTGAAAATCATTTTCATTTACTGCCACCGTATAGAGCACGACAATACAAACATTTTTGACTCTTATCACTTTTTCGATACAATCAACAGATATTTGGAAATTCCAAGTAGAAGGACCCCAGGACTTGTAAAATTTTTTATGAAAAAAATAAATAAAAAATAAACCTCTAGTTTTTTGTTTCCTACGCATAGAGGGGCTAAAAATAAGACGAAAACCATTCGTCCACTTTTTCGATACAATCAACAGACCTTTGGAAATTCAGCGTAGAAGGAACCCTAGTAAATGTTTAATATTTCGTTCACTAAACTCGGTAACTACAGAACCGATTTGAATAATTCTTTTGCTATTAGAATACTACGTTATCGCCAATGAAGTAGAACATAGGTGTAATTACTAATTTTTGTTCAATACCTATAATTATTATCTTTCCGTGCGAAGCCGCCGCGGGCCGCTACTGGCTAGCCCACGGTACGCGTTGCCAGTTGCCACGCAATAGGTCATAGCAATTTCCAATTTGATTCCAGTTCTACTTTTTATAAAACAAGTGGTGTCCTCGTGTCACAAGCCGCGAATGTTGGGGAAAATCATATTATTATTGTGTCGTACTGCGTAAATCATAATATTGTCTGATATGCATAGTGCATACAGTGGTACCTATAAACTTGCGCTTAGGCATGAGAGGTGGTATAACACAATTTGAACTTCTTCGATGGGAGGGGTTAAAGGGTAGCAAAGGAGAGCATTTCACATGTCAGAACTCAGAATATAATATTATATAAATATATAATAATATAATATACGTTATGTATTAAAATAAATATGTTCGACCACCTATAAATTATAATAATAAATGAACAAAAAAGACTACAAAATACACATAAAAATCATTATAATATTAATAGATAATGATAAGACTACTTTTTAATATAAGTACATAGTAATAATATAATAATATGTTTATAATAATCATAGTACCTATAGGAAGGAATAAATTATAATATTATAAAGACAATACACATTAATAATGTATTATGTAAAGACATCAGACATGTTCAGAGTTCAGACGCCAGACGGACAAGGCACGGGGAGGACGGAGGACCAACGGGGGCGGCCGGCGACGGCGGCGGCGCGGCGCGGGCGGGGCGGTAAAGACGTAACGTTTGCAAGCATACGGCGACAATTTCTATTCTTATTAGCAACACTATCCAATAGGCTAATTCCTGCCTAGGAAAATTACTCTATCAAAAATCTAATGATGCAGTTTAAGTTTTTTATCAAAATCGAGCTCGCAATTACTTTCACAATTTTCGCTATTCCTTATTATTATAGTTTCGGATTTCGCCTACCCTGGGCTACTTGAAAAATCATTCTGCACATCACATAATTAACAATAGTTGAAAAGACTAGTATAATATTGTCCGAACTCCGAGCACGACACCCGCTCGGGAGAAGATATTTAATTACGGCGGCGACAATTCGCATCTCTGCAACGGCAGTTTCGGATGCGGATGCCCCTTCTTCCGAGACCGGGATATACTCTATGTATATCCCGCAGGAGCCGGCGGAAACGAGCTGCATCTGACGGCAGCTCTCGCAGTATATTTTGGCGATACATATACTCGCCCATGTACCATTTAAGGCGACGCTGGCTCCTGCATGTCCTGATATGCCTCTTAAGTTCCAACCACTGGCGTTCTATGGTATTCGTGTGGACTTTTACATTAACATGCCCGTTGAATTGATTGCTCCCTGTCCCTAATGATGGGTGTGCTGGGATTTGTATGGTCCCCGCGACAAAAGTCAGGCTGTGATTTACAGCCGAGTGGCCTCTCATGCCTAAACGCAAGTTTATACCATTATATGCACGATGCATATCGGACATGATGTACGACCCCTCTCGCACGTTTCGCTCCACTATGGGGTCTAGTGTCTCCCGACTTTTATTAGGGATCAACTCCACATGAATTTTTTTTGTCAGTCGACTCATGCACCCGAACGACCATGTTTGCCGTCTCAACAACCGCCCTCTCTTATACATTCGCGTGAAGAGGTGAGTCTCATCGACCTCTATCACGTCATCGGGTCCACCCAGCATTTAAAAACTATAAAATAATATTTTAAACCTGTTATAATTATTATCGTCACATATATTATTATGTAAGTTCAAATATTTTTATTTTCAAAGTGTCGCCGCGTCGCACGGTGGGTCGAAAATCGGCTTTCATAGACATAGAAATGAAATCTCGAAAGTGATAGATTTTTTGATGGATATTGCTTCAGTTTAGTATTACTATGTAGAAAATTAAGTTTGAGATAATTTGGCCCAAAAATGAGGGAGTAATATTTTTTTTACGAAAAACTTGTATGGAGCCAACATGAAAAATTCAATTATTTCAAAAACGGCAAGTTTAACCGTAATATCCTGACAGATGGTTATAGTACCAATTATTCATGATTTTTTGGCATACATCATATAACGGTTTTAGCTGCTCTTTTTTTTTTAAAAATCGTCGAAATTTTTGAAAAAAAGTCACTCTGTATTATTGCACGATTCGATAGTGTTACTATTAAGAAACAATTTCTGGAAAGTAATGGTATACGGCAAACTTGAGGAAAGTGTTGAATTTTAATAAACTCCTTCATATTTTGAACAAATGTATGAACAATTATATAAAATGCTAAAATTAAGCACTTTCCTTAACTTTCTCACATATAGTTACTTCCCAGCAATTGTTATTTACTAGCAACACTATCGAATGCTGCAATAATACAGGGTGACTTTTTTTCTTAATTAACGGATTCGAATCCTAACCAAGGATGGTGACTTGGCTATAATCTGATAATGCAGTTATATTCTTCGTACACTGTGAAGTGAAGGAAAATTATGTCAGAGTAATTTCTTCCCAAAAATACTGGATCTATAACTTTTTTATAGAAAATTTCTATGAAGCCAATGAGAAAAATCCAATTATCTTCAAAACGGCAAGATAAATCCTTAAATCCTTACATGCTGTTATAGTACTATTAATTCGTGTTTTTTCTGCATAGTTCATGAAACGGTTCTATTTGCCATTTTTTTTAAATAATCGAAAATTAATTTTGAAAAAAAAAGTCACCCTGTATTATTGCACCATTCGATAGTCTTGCTAGTAAAGAACAATTGCTGGGAAATAACTACATATGAGAAAGTTGAGGAAAGAACTAAATTTTAGCATTTTATATTATTTTTCATACATTTGTTCAAAATATGAAGAAGTTTATTGAAATTTAACACTTTCCTCAAGTTTTCCGTATACCATTACTTTCCAGAAATTGTTCTTTACTAGCAAGACTATCGAATGGTGCATTAATACAGGTGACTTTTTTTTTTTCAAAATTAATATTTCGGTGATTAAAAAAAAATGGCAAATAGAACCGTTTCTTGAACTGTGTAAAAAGAACACGAATTAATAGTACTATAACAGCATGTAAGGATATAAGGATTTATCTTGCCGTTTTGAAGATAATTGGATTTTTCTCATTGGCTTCATAGAAATTTTCTATAAAAAAGTTATAAATCCAGTATTTTTGGGAAGCAATTACTCTGACATAATTTTCCTTCACTTCACAGTGTACGACGAATATAACTGCATTATCAGATTATAGCCAAGTCAACATCCTGGGTTAGGATTCGAATCCATTAATTTTGAAAAAAAGTCACCCTGTATTATTGCAGCATTCGATAGTCTTGCTAGTAAATAACAATTGCTGGGAAGTAACTATATGTGAGTAAGTTAAGGAAAGTGCTTAATTTTAGCATTTTATATAATTGTTCATACATTTGTTCAAAATATGAAGGAGTTTATTAAAATTCAACACTTTCCTCAAGTTTTCCGTATACTATTACTTTCCAGAAATTGTTCCTTAATAGTAACACTATCGAATCGTGCAATAATACAGGGTGACTTTTTTTCAAAAATTTCGACGATTTAAAAAAAAAAAAAAGAGCAGCTAAAACCGTTATATGATGTATGCCAAAAAATCATGAATAATTGGTACTATAACCATCTGTCAAGATATTACGGTTAAACTTGCCGTTTTTGAAATAGGTAATTGAATTTTTCATGTTGGCTCCATACAAGTTTTTCGTAAAAAAATTATTACTCCCTCATTTTTGGGCCAAATTATCTGAAACTTAATTTTCTACATAGTAATACTAAACTGAAGCAATATCCATCAAAAAATCTATCACTTTCGAGATTTCATTTCTATGTCTATGAAAGCCGATTTTCGACCCACTGTGCGTCGGGGGACCGACAATCTTCAAATGGCTGAACAGATTTTCTAAGAACACTCCCGAGTCTCGACTAATTCACCTTTCAAACAAAACAAAAAAAACTAGATCAAAATCGGTTCATCCGTTCGGGAGCTACGATGCCACAGACAGACAGACACACACAAACACACACACACACACACACACACACACACACTCACACACACACACACGCAGAAACGTCAAACTTATTGTTATAAGTTCCCGGGGTGTTCCCCGTCGTTTAATTTTGCGTCGGGGGTTAATAAAGACGAAAGTTTTGTTTGTTTGTATGATTGTTTGCATTGAATAGGCTTCGAAACTACTGGGCCGATTTTGATGAAATTTGACGCAGATATGGAATAGACCACGGGGAAGGACATATGCATACTTTTGATTGCGGAAAAATGTAAGGTTCCATCGAGATTTCGTTTTGCGCGCACGTAGTCGCCCTAGTAAAAAATAAACATCATGTTCCTAATATCTACTCGTGGTGAGGGACTTATTTATTAGAATTAGAATTGATTATAATCCATACTCCATACTAATATTATAAATGGGATAATACTTATTATTTTACATACTATTTCAGTAGAATATTTTGAGTGTAGGTATAATTAAATTTCTTTCTCTTTTGTTGCCTGTCAAGCGTCGATTGCCGACGGTCGGTAAGTGACAGCTATCTGTCAAAAAACTCTGACACGCTAGAGAGGTTATGTGTAATATTTAATTTATTTGTACTTGATTTATCAGTGTTTATTATATAGGTTTTTAGTTTTTAACCCAAAATAATGACTTTTAAGATTTTCTTAAAATGTTTTTGATTTGTACGTTTGTGCGCGCTAATCTCAGAAACTACAGAACGGATTTTTATAAAATTTGTTACCGTAGTAGTTTATATATATCGCGGAAAATTTTTGGTTACCTAACTAACGTAGGTACCTACGGGTTCCATGCGGTTAGGAATAGGATAGCTCTGCTTATCGAAATTTTCGAAATCGTTAAAATACTAATAGGGGATCGGACTACATTTGAAATATTTAGTTTCATTAATATATTCAGAAATATTGCGGCATTACTACTTGGTAAATGTAAAAAATATATTATTTTATGTATAGTTTACTAATTAAATAGTAAATACATTTAAAAAGGACTAACATTTTTTTTTCTTTTTTTGCGAAATTGGTAAACAAAACCTACATCATTAATTCATTACTTTACTTACATCATATACAAAAACATTCACTATGCACAGTGTTTTATAAACCCAAAAAAGTGACATCGTTTTTTTATTGCAGTTCTTTAAAGATTAGATCAAAAGAAATGCGAGAGTAGAATTCCCGATTTTCTAGTGTGCCTAAATCCGGAGATAGAGGCCTTCGAAAATGCGAAAATTTTCACCCGGATTTACGAATAAAAATTAATTAAAAATAATTGGTGCATATGAGCATCAAGTGGATTTATTTCATCGTTGAAGACATTAAAGACGCACATAAGTCAGTTACAAAATTTATTTTAAGTTTATTAGATAATATTTTACAATCATTTTTAACATTTTAGATTTTATTTAATACTCGATTTTACTCGATTTTATTTAATAACTCGAATAGTCCGCAAAATCGACACTTCTTTCTAATCTATAAATATAGGTATTAACTTGGTCTACACACATAAAAAAAATCAAAGGTCGATCTCGTAAACTAACAGAGTTAAAAGCATTCAAATATTATTTGTAGGGTTGTCACTTAAACCCGGATTTGATAATATTATGAATTGTATTTTTTTAAACGAAATTTTAAAACTTTATGCATGAGCCAATATTATCATAACGCTTGTATGCTATATTAACCAACAAAAAAAAAAGATATCAATTTGATATTATAGGGATTGTGTCGTTTTCATCTAATATGGTGATCTATAATGTTTTTCGAATATTTACGCATAATTTAACACAATTTATGCATAATTCGAGTATTTTTTTTTTTTGTTAACTCACATATCTTTTGTTGGTAAGTTGTAACTATTTAATATAAACGTCTGTCATAGGCAGAATTGTTTTTGATTTACTTTTTATACTTATTTGTTTGCATTTCGACCATTTTTTTGCAACAGACGTCCCACGCGTTTATGAAACTCTAATTTATAAACCCAAATAAGTGACATCGTTTTTTCTACAGTTTTACAACTCTTTAAATATTACATTCAGCCTGACCGAGCATACCACCCTCTGATATTATCTCCCAGGCTTCCACTTATTCCTACAATACAACAACAACCTACCTTATGAAAAGGACCCAAGACTTGGACACCTGCGTAGCTTTTAAAGTTTTCATTAACTATATGAGTTATTATCAACCTAGGACCAGTTGTATCAAATGTGAGAGCTGGTTTAGGCGCTGGAGGTATATATATGTCGCCTATCCTCGTCCCGCCCTCTTCATCGTCAGATATATGATCTATTTCATTATTGTCGAGGTCTCCGTTACCGTTTTCGTTTGCATTCTGGTTTGGATTTTCATCAACATCCATCGGTTCTTCAACGCCCTTCTTTTTCTTACTCTTCTGCATTTTAATACCCTTTACAAGAATGGACTGAAGCAAAAGTCGTTAATCCATGAGTATATCCTTAAACCTGGCTAAACAATTTCGACAAATGTTTAAAACTTTTAAAATTGAAGATTCGTAAATATTCCACAACAAAAACGGTTTTCGGATTTGGAATTGGATTTTGATTTTTGACAGCGCGGTACTCCAATTCACTACTGACTTTTGTTTTTTTTACTGAATCTCCTACTTCTTTGATCCATATCGATGTTGGAAAAACGTCGAAATTGACATCGAAAGCGAAACATCGATGTTCGATGTTTATCGACGTTTACGACGACGACGAAATGTCGTCACGGCCGTCCATCATCATTAAATAAAACAATCCTTAAATCACACGTTTTTTTATATTAAACAATGAAATTTTATATAGGAGATATCAGGAGGAACACATTATAAGTATAAATACTTTTGTCAATTGACTGTAAAAATAATAATGTTAAAAGCGCTGAACCTTTCAACTTGTTGCGCTGTTGATATTGAACCAGGCTTAGAAAATAATCACTCCGATGGCGTTGATCTTGCAATAGTACTTAAATATTTTACCGCAAGTTTTTTCAATGTTGGGTAAGTAGAACCAATGACACTGTTCCAAACTTGCATAGGTAAATAACTTTCAAGTATTTGATTGATTGTATTTGAATGTAGTGACAAATAGTTATATGTGTAGTTACTTACATGTTGTTAAAAGCAAGTTTGGTGTAAAAACCAAATAACAATAACTTTATTTTCAACGGACAAACACATAAGGCTCATTCCACCGTTTCGTCCGAATCGGTGTGATTTTGTGAATTTTATTTTATTTTGACGGTTTCGAAAATTGATACGGTAAATGGATTCACATACCTTCTAGATGTAAATCGCTGCTAAAGACGTTTATTAAAATACAAATGAGCAAATGAGTGAGTAAATACTGAACCATTAGATATAATATTAATTGAGTTCTACATTATTTTATTTAAAAACACGACCCTCATTAGTTTATATTCACAAAAAATCACTACCTTCCAAATCCTCTTTGGAAGGTAGTGATTTTTTGTGTATCTAAAATTTTGAAGGGAATGGAATGTAATGAAGTGGAAAGGAATGAAATTTTGCAAGATTTTCTAGGTTTATTTCAGAATAAATAGTGCAATAACCTTAATACGAATAATGTGATGAAACCTAACTATAAACTATCGTTATATAAAAAAAAGAATGAATTCGATCATGGATTTACTTCACAATGCGATGGAATGTAATGAGTACTTACCTGTGGACAAAAGCCATTTCTAAACATAAAACCGAAAATATTTTCCGCTGTGGATGCGCACGTTCTTCGGTGGTGAACTATTTCAGCAGGCAGAAAGACACAAGAGAGGTACGCATTAAGCTAAAGTAGAAATAGAGATGGGAACTTACAATAATTTCAGTTGCAAAGTTTGTGGAAGGTAATGTCGTTTTTCGTTTGACAAAATTTAAATGTCGATTCTTTATATACTACGCACTCATTTAAACATAATATGCTATGAATTATTAATTGCTATTAAGTAATTTGATATATCAGTACAAAAAAACCTGAACATTTATTGGAAGAAAGTACTCTAAAGTATCTGGAAAACACCTAGGTGATCATTTGGATAAGGAAAGGAATGACATTTTGACATGTTTTTGTTCCATGATTTCTATAATATAGTAAAATTTGCTTAATTTACGTAGGTGCACACATTATATATAAAATTTTAATTCAAAAACCGATATAAAATAAGTTACAGTTACCTACTATAAAATTGTCAGTCTAATTTCGATTCCCGCGATTTTTATTTCTCCAAATTATATTGTTATAATTTATGTACTACCTATGCATGTGATATATAATATTTAAAAAGTAGAATAGATTTCCTAAGTGATGACGTAAATGGAGTTTAGAAAAATACTCATTTAATAAATGGAATCTTGATACAAACACATAAACTTCGTCTTTTTTAATATTTTGTTTTAAAACTCAAATAAATATAAAATGTATGTTTCTATACAGTGAATGTTGCTTTATTTACGTAATTGGATATATTATACATAAAAATTTAATACAAAAACAGTTGTACTAACAAGGATTGGAGCAAAACTAATTACAATTACTATGAAAAATATCTGACATACCTAGTACATATTTTGATTGCTCAATAAACTGTAACTGGGACATAATTAAATACATATTTTTATATATTTCAGGATGTTAAATATTACAGTAACTCATTATTTTTTTACAATGTACAATAAGGGAACTCATTGAACCCTCCGAAACTAGGCCTATTTTGACGGTAATGTCTTAGAAAAACAATCATAGTAATAAATTTACTTATTCTTAATTCTTATCCATATATTCTATTCGTAGGCTCTAGAATAAATACCGTTCTAATAAAATTTCTACTAAAATGTTCAATTCAAAATGCATTTCACAAGAAAATCATAAACTCACTATGAAATAAAATAGCAATAAAAACGTATATTTTTCATTCGATTTTCTGAAGTAATTTGTAGTAGATTTATGGAAAATACTTAGTATACGCATAAAAAACTTAATATTAATTACATAAATGTATAAATTATGTGGTACAAACAAACCACTTATAAATTAGAAATATATTCTATAGGCATTCCCGCCTTGCCACCAGGCAGCAAGCGACGCTTGAGAGTCATGCTGTCACTTGCTGCAAGGCAGCAACTGATGCTTGAGAGGTGAACTGAGAGATCAAATGAAACATGCGTCTTTGAGATCAAATTAATCATGAACTTAAATCAATTAAAACATTTTTACTGACTGTAATATTTATAAGGTTTTCTGGCCTGGAATGACGATCCGGACGAAACGGTGGAATGAGCCATAAACAGGTCAAACATAGCACAGTCCACAGCTGACGCAAGGAACGAAGTACGAACGAATGATTCATTATGAACGGAGCGATAGGACAAACGAGATAGCCTTTTTTGTGTTTTAGTTCAAAATTTGATAAATACTCTGTGGATGCGTTCGTAGATTTCGACTATGTATGTGTCCGTGACATCGTTACGATTGTACACAGTGACAACGATGTTACGATGTTTTAAATATTGCAATATCGATTTTAAAACATCGATGTTTTATTGTCTAGCATCGATCATCGAGCATCCCTGAGTGTACACAACTGTCAATGTCACTTCAAAAATGGCGAATCGCACGGTGAAGGACGCTAAATCAGTCAGAGGAACAAATCCACAATATTTGATAGAAAAAATCATAAGATCACGAATTTACGATTCTAAATATTGGAAGGAAGAATGCTTCGCTTTAACAGCAGAACTTTTAGTCGACAAAGCTATGGAGTTACGGTATGTTGGCGGTGTGCACGGAGGATTCATTTACCCCACACCGTTCCTATGTTTAGTATTGAAAATGCTTCAGATACAACCTGAAAAGGATATTGTTGTGGAGTTTATTAAAAACGAGGAGTTCAAGTACGTTCGCGCCCTTGGTGCTTTTTATATGCGACTAACAGGTTCGTCAGTAGATTGCTATAAATATTTGGAACCCCTATACAACGACAATAGGAAGCTGCGGCGGCAATCTCGCGAGGGGCAGTTTGAAATTGTTCATATGGACGAATTCATTGACGAACTACTCCGAGAGGAACGATTGTGTGATGTTATATTACCGAGAATACAAAAAAGAAACATCCTGGAAGAAAATAACGAGTTAGATCCAAAAGTATCAGCATTGGATGATGATTTGGACGAAGAAATGCCATCAGATGATGAAAACGCAGATGCTGAAGCCAAAGAAAATAAAAAGGACAAAGATAGAAGAGAGAAAGATCGAAGGCGGGAAAGGTATGTCTTTTTAACTGACTTCCAAAAAAAAAAGGAGAAGTCTTTTAAAAAAATTATAGTTTAAGTTTAGAGTTATTTGTGGGTTTAAACAATAGTATTTTCACATTACAGATCGCGTGAGCGTGAGCGGAGAGATAAAGATCGTAAGAGAGAACGATCGAGAAGCAGAGAGCGTGATCGCAGACGCGAGCGTGAAAGGGAACGCGAGAGGGAAAGGGACAGGGAACGCATCAGGGAAAGAGACAGGGAAAAGGAAAGGAGGGAACGGTATGAAGCTGAAAGAAGACGAGACAGGGGACGTTATTAGTTTTAACATAAATATAAGTTATACAAAGCATATTCATGGTTTAATATTTTACCCATTTAAATAAAACTGCTTTTAACATACTATTGGCTGTGACAAGTAGCTTTACTGGACAATAATCTCCAGTTATACCTACTAGTTTTACAACTAATAAAAATGAAACATTTTATAACATTAAAATAATTTACTATTTATTGCATTTAAAATATTTACATTAACAAATCTCATAACTTGATTCAATATACAAATATATTTAATTCATCTCATTCTATTTACATAGCAGTATTCCCTTGAACTCTAATAGGCATAGGGATTTTTGCAACTATTTTTGTTTGAAGAGCACTTATATGATATGAAGTATATTTGGTGCAATAAACCTATAATTGGATGCTGATAAGCAATAATGTGTCAACCCACAAAATTACTAAAATCAAGATGTTGATACTAATCGCTTTCTCTGGCGATAAACTATAATTTTCAAAATAATGTTAAATTAATTAAATCATTTTCATACTGAAAAACTAATACAAACTTTTGACACATAGTTGAAATTCTATGATAATAAATTTAATTATACACGATTTACTCAAAGTGACGATTTAGTGGGTTGACACATTATTGCTTATCAGTTATCAGCATCCATTTTCACATGATTAAGAGATTATATTGGAGCATTATGTTTGTATAAAATATAACATTTTACAATATCAGTTACAGAAATTTTGGGTACAACCTTTTTTTTCCAATTTGTGTTGTGGAGGGAGCAATGAAATTTTATAATAACATGTACCTAAGTATATTAAAAATTAAAAAAAAATCGAGTTTTATAACTATTTTTCTGTCTAAACGTATTTACTTACCTAAGCAGCAGTGGCGAAGGGTTCCTATAACTTCATTCCTATCGGCTTCCCTTTTCACTTACCTTTTGCAAACCTTCATATAAATTCCTACCTATTATACAGGCTCGGGCTTCCCTATGGAGTAGAAGCAGCCTTCGCCACTGTTAAGCAGTAAACATCACCTGGCCCAAAATTTCTGTAATTGATTATTCAAAACAACTATTTTTATTTAATTTTATAATTTAATCCGTTGTATGATGATATGTGTGACAGATATTAATTGACAATCCTAGTGAAGTTACCTAACGAAACTAAATTGATTATTTAGAAGTATCAAATCAGTTGGCAAAGGAAATACCATAGGAATTACCAATGTTTACATAGGAATTACAACTACAAAATGATCGCTCATATTCATCGATTTAATATCCAATCAACAGTGTCAATCTCTATAGGCAGTAGTTATATTCCATGCATTTGACATTTTCAACTTATCATATTTTTTATTTAATTTCCATTAAATAAATTACATTTAATAATAACAGAGTACCTATATTAAAATAATATTAATAGTTTAATTTGTAATTTTCGAATAAGCATTTATTAAGACAAGTACATGTATTTATTTCAATTACTTTTTTTTACTTGTGCTTCGTTCCATTTGCACGTTCAAAACGTTATTTTCATTATTTTCATTCACATTCTGTTTCTTTAGCACCACTATGATCATTCGTAACTGTTTTCACCCCTGTTCCACACGCAACTGTCATCTGTCAAAAACTGTTAAAAACGCTAAGAATGATCACGCCATTTTGCATATTTTTACCCAGCTCCCTACTTGGGTTAAAATTAGCACTTTTTGACGTTTCCAACATCAGCTGTGATCAGCTGTCAGTTGTTCCACTAGTCACAAAAATTGCTAAAAACGACATTTTCGAAATTTTCAATAATAACGTTATTTCGCTAAAGAAACAACATTTTGTGGTAAAAATTATCGTAGCGTTTTTGGCAAAAGTAGTGCCGTCTGGAACAGGCAATTGCAAGAAGTTTGCGTAGTCTGAAGTCTATGACAACTGTCATGCATATCATCATACAACGCAATAACTATAGTTAGTAAGCTTTAATACTTGGAGGAAGCCTCAAAATCCATAGTGAATGCCTTATTTTCCAAAATGATCATATATTTTTCAACTAATTGGTGTGTATTGGTGTCTACTCTACTAAGTGTTCACGTGGCGCTCTGAGACACCGTGCTTGCTTAGAGTTTAGACACATAGAACACATTAATATTAGAGTCTTTTAAGTTCCTTTTTGGCCACCAGGCAAAATACATAGCTTGCAAATAACATGATTAGGCTCGGTTGATTTTTGCCGATATATCACAGATTGTGATAGTTTTAATTCTCAGTACTAGAATTTCGACTGATCGAATTCTTGATCATGGTACTGAGGGTAACCTTGGGCTAGAAGGTCGGCGCGTTCATAATGAATATGCTCTTCTCTTCTCTCTTGATCCAGCACAGAAGACGGTCTACTGCTCTTATTGCATGGTCTTTTTCCATTAGCGCGTCGAATGTTACGTAGAGCTCAAAACCATTGGTCACCTGAAAGAAAAAAAAACAATTATTTTATATAAGTAGACATTTCAATTCAATACAGGCAAATGCTACTACATGCTTGATAATATTTATGTAGGTACCTTGTAATATTTTTTTCCTACAATGATCTGTGATAAGCTATGCTACACACGAGATTAAAATCGTATCCTGGATGACGATTCAAATATCCTAATAGATATTGAGTGTGTTATGTGTAACATTCGGGCAAACAGAAGATCAAGCAAATGCCAATAAATGAATCCTTACTAATATATTATAAAACGCGAAAGTTTAAAAGAATGTGCGATTGTTACTCTTTCACACAATAACGCCTTTAGTACACCTACGCGTTCGCTTGCGGCAGCGAAACAACGAAAAAACTGGCAGTAGTATGGCAAAGTTACACATAATTATGTTGTTTCTCTCTAGCACACTATAGATTAAAAGGTTGCGTCCTTGTCGGTATTGTTTCGCAAGGAACTGCGGAATCGTTACACAGACGCAGATGTTTCGCAAGTGGTGTTTCCCATCGCAATGCGTCCGCACGCGTTCTGTCGGTGAGGAAATCAAGTGAGATTTTCGCACCCTGGAAGCCGAAAATTGAATTTAATTCGAAATTATCCCGAATTATATGCAGTTGGTACTATGGTACCAATTATATGATTAAAGAAATACGTACGAGGTGGCATGGAGGAAAGTTCAAGAAAAGACGTTTTTCAGTCCACGAAAATTATAAAGCTGCGCGCGGCTACCGCGCGAGCATTGTTCGTCCGCGGCAAACGTCGCTTTTGGCTCGCGAGCCAATTTAGCACACAATTTTTTTGTAGCGCGGCTGCTGCGCGCGGCAGGCGATCCGTCAACGATTGTTCATTTTGTGCACGGCGACCTTGGACGTTTCTTTTTCAGTTCAGTTACAGGCGGCCCCATTTCTGCACTGATGTCATTCCATGCATATTTTCTTAATGATTTGCTGTGATAAATGATAATCACAAGATTTACTGTTCCATAGAAATCGTTTAGTGCCATATAATCTACGTAAAGTACCACACTTGTCGTTGTCCATGTTTTTCCGCGCGCATCAACTAATAAAAAATAATAATTTAAAAAATTTAAAAACCCGACTGCGTAAAAAGTGAACCAAACTAAGTAGGTACATAATTAAAACTGAAAAGAAAAAAACAAGCACTTAGATATCCGGTGGTCTAGAATTCTATAATATATTATTGAATTAATACTATTGGAACATAACTGGATTTCCTATCAGCATCAGTCCTACATCACAATTGCGCTGGAATGTGAGAATGGTTGTTACGCAACTTTAAATCGATATAGATCCTAAACGGTCAGTCGAATCGAAAAATGTTGAGAGAAAACTAACAATGATTTTTAAATACCTATTCAACGATACCCCACTTGATATAGTTTGTTGACTCATTTTTTTCATTTTCACAATATGGCGTCCAGTAGTCGCCATATTGAATTTTCACTAACGTCATGTCTTTAGTGACACTCGCCGGACTAAGAGGAATCGATTGACGTGTGAATCATAATAATCGGCTCGGGCGTTTGGTCTGTATAGTGCTTCAAAGGAACATACATACATACATACATACATAGGCTGATAAACACATTACCACTCCTTTGCGTCGCGCAGTCGGGTAAAAATACAGAGATCCGTCACAACTTCGCGCGCAAAACTCACTGACATTTCTTTGCCGCGTAGTCAAAAACCGACATGAACTGGTTCGTCGCGCGGCACGTTCGAGCGCGCCAATGTTCGAGTTGCCGCGCACGGCGGCACAGTCTCCATAGGGCGCGGCTGCCGCGTGAGCCAATGTTTGATGGTATGCCGCGCGAAGTCGATACGCACCTTAATGACATTTCTTTCCGAAAAAACTGCAGTATTCCGCAAATATTTCGCTACCGCAGCGTTTCGCTGCCGCATACGAACGCGTAGGTGTACTAACAGGGTAAGCACTGAACGGATTTAATTGAAATTTGGTATGGCAGTAGTTTAGGCTACTTATCACATGGCTACTTTTTATTGCAGCAAAAAGTATGGTATTTGCACGTACGCATTAAGTCGCGGCCACATCTAGCGTTTACTTCTATTAAGAGTATGGAGTAAAATAATTTTGTTGATAGCTGATCATTCTAAGTTTTAGTAACAAAATATATTTCCTAACTTACCCAAGCTAGCACTGTATTCTCAGAGTTAGATCTGAATATTAGTTTCGCTGGTGTTGTGGCACAGTGTATTTGATTACTGAACTCTCTGTAGTTCCTCACATAGTCTATATCCAACAATTTAGTTATTTTCTTCAGCGTAATATCACCACCTTCTCTATGTCTCTGTCTGTAATCTTGCAATCTGTCAAGACTAATGGGATCAGAAGTAAAGAGTTGCGCTGTAGACTTACACTTGTACATAAAATGCCTAATTTCTGGTATGCCAATATGTTTCAAGGGATTTGTCGTTGGCAACTCTTCGCTGCGATTCAAAGCGTCATTTATTGCTACCAGGCATTTGGATTTTCTTAATTTCTCGGCGATTGTGTGTTTTGCTTGTGACAATGGATAGAAGGCGTCTCTCTGAACAGTCAACAGCAGTAGACAGGCTTGGCAATCTTCGGAGATGTAAGATACATGTCCATGAAGGAAGCCTCTGAAATAGGCAAGAGCTACATATAAAATATTTAGTTAAAAATATACACTCAAAAATATTTGAGTTATTACTGTTTGATAAACGTAAAAAAATATTATAGTAGGTATGTGGTAGTAGGTTTAGTACGACTTTTTTATAGAGTGATTTTAGGAGACTTGCAAAATCGTAAATATTTAAGAGTACTATTCATTAAGCAATCAAAAAAATCCTTGTCTAGCCTGCAGAGGAGAAGGCTGGTTCTGACATTGCTACTATTGGTTGGTACACACATTAAAAAAATCATCAACCACTGACAATTGAAGATTACTAATTATAGGTAGTATTTTAATGAAAATTTATAAAAGTAACAAAAAAAAAAATAGGGTTAGCAATCGTTATTAACTAAAATTAAAATATCAAGATATTAGCGAAAGAATTAAAGCAGTGATTCAAAACTTACGTTGCATCAAACTTAGGCAAGCAAATAGGTGTCCAACTCTCAGCAGTTTTGAAAGATTCAGAACTTCTCACTAAATTAAATAGTAAATGTATATCTGACGGATGTAGGGTGTACTTCTTCATTCTCACTAATGTAATCAGTTGGTTACCAGCCAACAAGATGGCGAATACTAAATCTCTTATTTTGCTACACGAAGATATGATAGCATTTGTAATAGTCTCTCTAGACTTTTCTGGTAATGGCAAACATCTCACTGCTCCGAGTAAAAAAGCTGGATCTTTTTCCATAAAAATTAGTAAATGGTCTATCAGTCTTTCAGCACCAGCTAATAGTCTTCTCAGATCATAGTTCCGTCTTTGTTCAAAAATTCTGTTCAACTGTGTTAGTGTCAGCACTGACACTATTTGATTGTAAGCATACCTGAAATTCAAAAGCAGGTATAGGCAAATGGTAGTCATGAACTAAATTAAAACAACTAGGTAAATAAACAGGGTAAATTGAAAGTTGTGACCACTGACAGTATATTATTATTAATATCAGTGACTTGTGCATTATCCAATTATGTAATAGGATTAACTATAACTAAATTATCTTAAAAATTACTGCCTAGGTTATGATTCTACATTATTTCAGGTAAATTTTCAATAAATACCCTACATTCTATTGTCACATCTCAAATCACAATCATCACAATACACTGTTCATTTGGTTGTCTTTATCACTTTAATTTTTTTTGCTGTAGCTTTTTTTCTAATACAAACTACTTGTATGCAGTAATCAGTATACTCTGTAGTCTGTTTAGACCAAATTCAATCTTATTGGAGACAAAAACATTAAATTCAACCAAATCGATGTGCCATAGTATTTTTTTTCTTTTGAATTGAAAATAAGTGACATTGTTATCATTATAAAGTGCCCTTTAGTGTCCTAAAAGAAAAAAATTACATGAAGTACTAAGTATTAATACTTACGTTAGTTGCAGAACCAGTTGCGTTTCACTTTCATTGGATTTGGAAACGGCCACAAGTATCAATGGACCTTTCACAAGGAACACCGCTTTACAGTCATTTGTTATGATAGATCTTAAAATATCCTGATTCTGTTCTTCAACCACACTGACGAGTGCCTGTATAACTCCGCACAGTCCAGCTAATTTGTCTTCATTGCCATACCTGTAAGTATATAAAAGTGTAATAGTATAAAACTATAAAATTGTTTTAAAGTAAGATTTGTAAGTAATTTATATTTAGTCTGTAATACAAAATATACAAATAAACTTCAATATAAATGTTTTATGCCTCAGCCAGGACGTCTACATTGAATCTCTTGGGGATTCTTCTTATGTTACAATGCAGATACAAATGATACAATTCATAGCATTACAATATGCTTCTTTATTCATACACGTACCAGATACATTTAATATACAACTCATATAACAGGGCAAAATACTAATACATGTCTATGCTGTACATAGCCTTTCGGCTAACTGAATAATCTATCTTATGCATCAACATGACATTAGAAAGTTTGGAATTGACATAACATATTCTTAAATAATTATAATGTTATGCAACAATATACAACTATAGGTAATATCAATTTTATGTATTCAACAGTTGATAACAATCAACCAAACACCTATCATATTGCCATAATATTGTGTTCTAATTACAGAATCAATTGAGTAACTTTACTTGTTTTCATTCAATATTGTTTTGAGAGACTGAATCAGTAAATTACTATAAGGAGGTGAGATGAACTGCCATGACAGGTAATGCTTCCACCACTGTGGATAGCTACTCATGCATTATTATCGTTTTAATTTAAAATATTATGTTCTTCCTTTTCAGTTGCTTAATATTTTTTTTCAATATTTAACCAAGTAGATAAGTAAGTATAAAATATTATTAAAAACTAAACAGACATACATTATAAGAAGTAAACTCTTTTAACTCACCTTGTATAAATTGGTTTTCCAGCTGAACTGAGTATAAATACATGCTTTTCTTTATTAATTAACTCTGGTGAGTGTAAATAGTTCTCAATCTCATCATTTCCTTCATTTTCTTCTACTAAATTTGAGCAACTTGCTGATGCAGACATTGAATCCTGTGAATCATAAGAAAAATAGGATATTTATATTGTCCTCCTAAAAATACCTACACTAACAATCTGTTTTGGTATTTTTTTCTATGGTGAACGCTTAGAAAATTTCCTTTTGTTATTGCAGCTCGCAAAGTATATATAAAGTATTAGGTTAAACAAATGTTCAGCCTCCTATATCTAAATATATAAAAGGCAAACCTGACTGGCTCATTTATCAACGCACAGCCGAAACTACTGAACGGATTTTGCTGAAATTTGGCATACAAATAGTTGTAATAACATAGGCATCCGCTCAGAAAGGATTTTTGAAAATTCGCCCTCTAAGGGGATGGAAAAAGGGGTTAAAATTGTGTATGGGAACCGAACTCCACGCGGACGAAGTCGCGGGCAAAAGCTAGTATTTAATAAAACTCACATCTTTACTCCGCAAGTCATCAGTGGATTTCGTGTTTTTAAGTTGCGATGTTTCAGACGACATTTCGGAAATCTCACTTTGAATCTCACTGATTGTGCTCATCTTTTTTGCGAGCGTGTTCCTTTCTTCTAGGCTTGAACTCATTTCAGTTGCAAATTCTTCGAAGGAGTCGGTGGGATTCAGAATACTCTCCGGGCATGCACCTGGCTCTAAGCTGTCCTCGTCAGCTTGAGGCGAACTTGAAGTCATACCTTCCTTTGACGTGGAAGCCATTATACGAATATAAATGTGATACAGTAAATAACAATATTAGACAGAAAACATAATTTGTTGAGAAATTAAAGTCTTTAGTTTTTTTTTTGCTTTTTTGAAAATGACAGAAAACTATTTACATTTTACATGTCATTTGTCAATTTTTTTTTTTTTTTTCGCCCATGGGGCAGGCTATAGTATTTCAACCATACCGCCTAGTCTTTCGTGGAATTTTTCCTTTCATTATATATTAAATTCATTTATGTCTTTCGTAAAACAGTAAAGTAATTAGTAAATTTCAATTTCTTTCATATCCATGTTTTAAGTTATGTCAAATCGTTATCGAGAGGTGTCAGATGTAACAACACTTGTTTTGTCGGTGGTCAAATCCGTGCAAATATGTGGCAAATATCATAGGTAGTACATCATTTATACAAAGAAGTAGGAAATTCCATAAGACCTTATTTATAACCTTAAATTTTATCAAATTACGACTAATTAATTATTAAAAGTATTAAATGTTAATGCAAGTATAAGTATTAAATTAAATAATTATATGTCCTTTACAGTCTCCAAAATGCATCTGTACAAATATAAATAAGTTGATGCATTCATAAGTAGCTCCTGTATGTTCAGCGGGACCTTTTCAGGCTTCTCATAAATTTTTAAAAGTTCACCCGACAACACAAGGCGCTGAATGTTGAAGGACGAACATTCGAAGAAGAGATGATGTAGAGATTGAACACTTGATGTTTGACAATGATCACAGCATGGCGAACTAACCATTCTGAGACGATGGAGATGGTAATTTAAACGACAATGACCAAAGCGCATACGACAAATAATTGAATAAAATTTTTTATTTATGAAGTCGCCTTTTTTACAGAACCAAGGTACAGAGTTAATTTGAACATCCAAACTATTATACCAAGCACCCTTGTTTTCATTTTCTATGCAGTGATATGAATATCTCCCCCATGCTTCACACATACGCCGTTTTAATTGAGTAACCGCGTCTGTGTGGGGCACAGACACATCAATATCAGAGCAAGGTATTAAGTTTTCCATTTCAACAATTTTTTTAGCAAGGGAATCTGCTTTTTCATTGCCTACTACACCAATATGCGATGGTACCCAAACAAAACGAACTACTATGTTTAACTGTGACAATTCAACCCATAGTTCTTTTATCTGATAAATTATATAATTAGTATTAGCATTTAATGTATTATTAGCCAAGTTTTTTAAAACACTCATACTATCACTTACTACGATCCAATATTTATGTTCTGAATAACAATTTTTTATATATTTCATAGCATTTAAAATAGCAACAGCTTCAGCTGTAAAAATACTAGCAGTATTAGAAATTCTCCTACCAATAGCTATATTTGAAGAGGGCTCATAAAAAGCAAAAGACACGGCTGAATCACTCTTGGAACCATCTGTATACATCAATTTGTGATCTGACCACTGTGACAACATTGTATATACTTCCTTTTTTGAAGGCAAATCCTTTTTCTTGTTTATAATTATGTCCATTGCTGGAAACTTACTATCAAAAGTTCCTTCATAGCAAGGTAAAATGTGTTTAGATTGATAAATATTAATATCTTGAATAAAATCTATAAAATTTGAAAGATCTTGCAACATATAGAAAGGTTTTAAACCTATGCGAGTAGGTGAGTGCAAAAAATTTATTAAGAGACTATTACTAGATATACTGTATAATTTCAAAATAAACCTTTCTTTCAAGTAATTGAATCGAATAGCTAGTGGTGGAACATTACATTCAATCTGTAATGCATTTACAGGAGTACTTCTGAATGCCCCAGTTATTACACGCAAACACTTATTTTGCAAAATATTTAAACTATTTACAAGTTTAGAATCTGCAGCAAAACAGTAAAAACCATATTCAAAGTGACTACGAACTAAAGATTTATACAACAATAACAAAATTTTAGGGTCTGCACCCCAGTATGTACCACTCAAGGATTTTAATATATTGTAGGCTTTATTAGCCCTACCAATTAGGTTTTTTATATAAATATTCCAGGTCAAATTATATGAAAAAATAACTCCCAAAAATTTAACCTCAAGTGTAATAGGTAACATGCAATTGTTATACATCACAGCAGGAATACTATGATTCTGTTTACCAAATATAACAACTTTAGATTTAAGAGGATTAACACAAAGATCAAGACAACAGAAATATTTGTACAAGTTCGCTAAAGCAACATTGACTGATTCAACAACCTGAGAAACATTCTTCCCAGATGCATAAACAACTAAATCATCTGCAAACTGTAGGTTTTTAACCTGAGACCCTAAAATTAAATTTAAACTACGAATATACAATATGAACATCAAAGGCGATAAAATACCACCTTGACAAGCTCCTTTTGACGTCAGTCTAGGGCCATAGAGGTGTTTGTGAAATTTTGTGAATACTTCCCTGCTACTGAGAAATTTTTTAACCCAGTTTGTAATTTTTCCAGGGATACCTATCAGTGACAACTCACTACACAAAACATCTATATTTACACTATTAAAAGCACCTGCAATATCAAAAAATACAGCAACCAAATTTTCATTTTTGGACAAGGAATTATGTATATCAAACTGTAATTGGCAAACACTTTCCCTAGCAGAACGATTCCTACGAAAACCAAACTGATTTGATGGCAAAATACTATATTTTTCTATATAGAACTCTAAACGTTGTTTTAACAATTGTTCAAATAATTTCCCAACACAAGAAGTAAGAGCTATAGGACGATAAGAATCAGGATGCATTTTAGGCTTATCAGGTTTTAAGACAGGCACAAGACAGTCCATCTTCCAGTTATGAGGTATAATATCATTTTCCCATAGTAAGTTCAATAAATGTAAAAATATTTCTAAACTAGTAGTACTAAGTTTTTTGAAAAGTATATAAGGCATGCCATCGAGACCATAGGCAGTATCTCTTCTGGAAGTTAAGGCTGATAGCAATTCTTGTATAGAAAAAGAGTTTAAAAGAAAATTATTGCTGGGATTGGTGTCGTTATTGTAAGTTTTTGTGTCATCCGATACAAAGTCAGGTGTATATTTCTTAAGAAAATCTAAGACCCAGCTATCATCACTCTCAGCGTTAAAATGATATGTTCTATTATACTTGCGCATAAATTTCCATATGACAGATAATGGTGTACATCTGTGAAATGTTTCACAAAGAGAAAACCAACTTTTTTGTCTTTCTGTTTTTAAAATAAGCTTTTTACATGCACGAAGTCTTTTAAATTGCAGGTAATTTTCTTCCGATGGATTAGATTTAAAATTAAGATATGCATTTTTAAAATTTAATACAGCTTCTGTGCATTTTTGGTTCCACCAAGGAAGCGAATACTTTTTAGTAATAACTTTATGACATGAGCGGCTAACAACATCAATACTGACAGTAGATTGATTAGAATTTGGTATAGAATTTGCAGCAGCTGAGCGCAAAATTGTACAAAACTGAAGATATGAATCAAGAAGACTTAAATTATCAACTTTAAAATCAAGTAATGATTCATCGACACAACTTCAGTACCTTTGCCAATCCACCAATCTATAGTTTGGATAAATGGGCAAATGTGCAGCATTGCAACGATAGTTATATTCCTCAATATTATGTCTATTACTAATATTTACTCTTATGATTACAGGAATGTGATAACTAGTACCAAGAGGGCTATCGTGTACACCCCATTCACAATTAAGTGCTAAGGATGAAGAAACCAGGGTTAAATCCACAGAATTACAGAAAAAACCAGAATGAGTGTTCGATCACATTTGTACGTAGCGGACTGTGTCCAAAACCATGACAAAACACCGCCCCGCCCGCACTTCACCTCCCCGCGTAGGGTTACCAGCGCAACACAACATTACCTCTTTATGGGGTAAATTAAAATTTTATGTATGACTGCAAATAGTGAAATAGAAATTTTAAACCATAGATTTCGCATGGAATGTAATAAAGCAATTGTTTATAAAACCAACAAATTTTCAAAATTTTCTAAAACTACTTATTTAAGGTTTGGGAGGAACGATTTAATTGAAAAATAAAAATAAATTAATTAATGTCGGTTGTTCTCCAATAAACCAATTATTAGAGTCGAATTTATTTTTAACCCCCGACGCAAAAATTTGACGTGTCTGTCTGTTATAAGTTTGACGTGTCTGTCGGTCTGTCTGTTTGTCCGTGGCATCATAGCTCCCGAACCGATGTAGCGATTTCAATTTAGTTTTTTTTTTTGTATTAAAGGTAACTTATCTGCGAGTGTTCTTAGACATGTTTGATGAAAATCGGTTAAGCCGTTTAAAAGTTGTGGGGGTAGAAAGTGGGGAAGAATAACTGAATGTCTTTTAAATTATTAAATTTTAAATATTTATTATTTAAATTTTATTTTAATTAAAATTTTAATTAAAATAAATTTAAATTTTAAATAAATAAATATTAAAATTTAAATAAACTTTTAAATTCAGCTAAAATTTTAACTATTTCTCTACAGTCTACTCAATCTTCTTAATATTGAAGTCGGTACCAGCCTTATTATTTTTACTTTATTATTATTTGGTAGTCGGTTTAATTTTTTGTTTAAAATTTTAATTATACCCTTTTTAGTGAAATTAGTTAAATTATTATTAAAACATTTTAAGAACGTTTAATAAACGGTCGAATGTATAATTATTAAATACGCGCCAAGCTTCGTTAGGTATTGTAAATAAGATGATGATGATGATTACTGTAAGTTACATAGTTGCAGTTCTTTGAACATTGCCGAAATTTCCAAACGCGCATCTTTAAAGACAGAGGAGTACTGTTCAGTACTTTTGGGTGCAAAACCTTAACCGCCTCTTTTTTGGAAGTCGGTTAATATATAATTCGCATATAGTAAAGTATATTGTATTTTATTGTAAAATCTAATATTAACTAATTACGAAAATTTGGGTAAAATGTTCCATTATTTTGTGGCAACACTTACAAAACAACAGCGTTATTATGTTTCGACAATTATTTATTCAATAAAAATTAATTGAAAAAAAGTTGGGTAAAATATCCTGTTTTTCTGTGGCAACACTTACAAAAAGAAACCATGATTTTCTATGACAATAACGACATGGATTTAAATTCAATAATTTATTCAACTGAATTGGAAATGTACTACTTACAGATGAAATGTGATCCCATGTGATTTCTTCACAGTCCCAGCAGCATTTTTACATGTGGGAACGACACAAGTCGGCATAATTAATTAAAAACTCTCAATTTCAAACGAAGTTTACAAGGCGCGCGTCGGCCATTGACTGACAGACTAAATATCTAACCATTCCAATTTGGAATGGTCGTGACGGCTTCACTTTCAAGCGCGTTGACGGTTTCTGGTTTTTTCTGTAATTCTGTGGTTAAATCCAAGGCATTAGGACGCCAAGTTAAAGATCCAACTGTTGTTGGTTGACCATTATTAAGCAGAACTAAATTATTATCATCAATGACATCCAAAACGTCACGACCACGTATTGAGTCTGAGCCACAACCCCAAGAGGAGTGATGAGCATTAAAGTCACCGGCAAATATAAAAGGTTCAGGGATAGATTTTATTAATAAATCGAAGTTACGTTTTTTGAATTCTGGATTACATCTCAAAGGACTATAAAAACTTACTATACTAATTTCTTTGTTATCAACTTTTATTTTTACACAGATATTTTGCAATGAGTTGTCAAAGTAGGTATTGACTTTATTGTAGGCAATACTTTTGTGAATAATTATTGCAACTCCATTATGTTTGTTACCAGTATCATTTCTTTCAATATTATAATGTTTTATTTTAAAATTTTGTTGAGGTTTAAACCATGTTTCACTGATAATTGCTATGTGTATATTTTGATTGTAAAGAAAATCGATAAATATATGCTTATTACTATTTAAACTTTGAGCATTCCATTGTACTATCTTCAATTCGGAGAGATCCATTAGGAGGTTAAGGAAAATTTATTGTTAAAGGACGTTTTCAATGTTTCTTTTATCGATGCAAAATTAATAGGTGTATCTTTATTATTAACTATTTGAATAATTGTATCAACTAAACTATTAACAAACCTATCAGATTTCATGAGATTATTAACTTGAGTATCTAAATTACGTGTTGTTAGAGCTGGGAAGGCATTAGTATCAAATAAATCTGAATATGTGGCATTCTTAGCTTTTATTTTATTTTCCTCTACTTTTCCCTGTTTTTTCGGACATTTAGAAGAAATAGCGATATGATTACCCTCACAGTTTGCACATTTGGCATCCTTGGGGGCAACTTTGCAAGATTTAAAACTGTGTTTCTCTGCACAAATTGAACACACTTCCGAATTACGACAAAATTTAGCAATATGTCCAAAACGCATACATTTCAAACATTGTTTAACAGGTGGAATATATATATTTACTTTATGGCGCCAAGAGTCTAAATAAACATACTCTGGTAAGATGGTTGAAGCAAATGTGACAGCAACTGCCTGTGTAGGTATGAACGAAAAACTACCACTATCACTTCTGACACGTCGCATGAAGCGCCTGACTTGTATAACATTCTTGGAGCTACCAATCAGAGAGAATATTTGTTTATTAGACATATCTATTGGAACAGAGGTGAGAACACCAGTGACCTCCGTGTCCTTAGCAGGTATTGAAGCTTTAAAAGATAACTGATCAAGCAGTTTCTTGTTTTGCAAAAACATATTTGCATTGTTATGCAAATCAAATGTTACACCGACCTTATATTTATTAATAGTACGTAAATGCATGACACCAGATACCCCGTGTTCCCTTATGCCCTTGGAAAGAGCTAAACGATGCTTATCGCTGAATACAATATTCTCATCTAAGTTAGTAAGAAAAACAATCAGCCCAGTCTGTTTGGAGTCCTCCGCATACTTACGAGTATACCCTTTTACTCTATAAATGGTATATTTATCTTTGGATTCCTTTTCCACATCCTTGGACTTAAAATTTGAGCGCGCCGAAGCCATGGATTCCGCTGAATCAGAGTCCGTGGATTCCAGCGGCTGCTGGCTTGAACCTGAAGGGACGAGACCATCCCTCTTCCGCTTCTTTTTCGGCATTACGCGATGTTAATACACCACTTTACACTTATATAAACCCAACGAAAAAACTAATATTTACAAAATTATTAAAGAAATAACTCTGGAAAGATTTTATAGAAAATTTTCTAAAAAGCGCGCCTTTCCACTTCAACAGCTTCCCGCCTTTTTTTGAATCTGTCATTTGTCAAGCTGTTCTGTCAAGTATTATTTTTTAAATTCATAGGGCAGCATAGCATATAATATTGCGAATGTCACTTTACAAAAGGCGGGAAAGTCAAATTGTTTAAATTATTAACACCGTTTTTCTTAATCGTTAGGTCTAAAGTCTAGTTCAAAGTTCAAATAAATCGTCAGTGCAGTCAACGAGTAATATCAGTCGATTCAGTAAAGTGGTATAAAAACTCCTTATAAAGTTACAGTAAAGCGTATACCGTAGCTTTACTGTAACTTCTTATGGAGTTTTTGAGGAAACACAAAATAGTACGTTTTTGCAGTAATTGTGCTAATTGCCAACACTTGAGCACGATAACCTTACCTGGAGCTTTCGCGTGTAATGTAACGTTACATATTATCCGAACATTACATAGGTGAGTGAGCATTACCGAGCATTGTAATGTGCACCTTGTAATGATCCCGTCCGCTCGGCGCTCAAAAACGTTACATTATACGCGAATGCTCGTTAGTCAGAGAGGTAATATTGTAATGCAAAGTTCAAAGTCGAAGCTATATAACGTTACATGCTCCAGATGAGGGAGCACCTTAGAGCATAACCAATACGTTAACGAATATATTATTATAATGATTAATATTCTACCATAAATCTTAAATATTACACATAAAGATCCCAATTAACACAACTTTAAAGAAGTTAATTTTTTTTAGAAAAAGCAAAAGATACTTAATAGAAAGACTCCCATCATTGAAATATGTAGATATAAAATTATCCCACCAAAAACATTTTCATGTAAAGTGATGCCAAGACGATACCATATAACTCGTCCTGTCAAAAAGCTATTAGATCTTATGTAATACCACGCTTCTGACTCTACCAAACTTCAAACTCTACACGCCTTGACTCTACAAGCCTAACTCTACAAACTCTACACTTTAGTCAAATTATGTGGCCTGACCATTTCATTACATTTGCTAAGGTGCTGAAGTAAAAAATTTACGGACTGTTATTCTGTTTTAATATTCTTATAGAAACGAAATGGCCAAGCCACATAATTTGACTAAAGTGTAGAGTTTGGGAGTTAGGCTCGTAGAGTCAAGGCGTGTAGAGTTAGAAGTTTGGTAGAGTCAGAAGCGTGGTATTACATAAGATCTAATAGCTTTTTGACAGTACGAGTTATATGGTATCGTCTTGGCATCACTTTACATGAAAATGTTTTTGGTGGGATTTCACTTCTTTTTGAAACGCAATTTTTAAACCTCTAGAGTAGAAATTTAGTAGATAAGTCTCTTACAAATTTTCATCCCTAGGGGATTCAAAGGGTTGGAGGATAAAAGTTCCAAGTTTGTTAATTTTTATGTTGGTTATGTGATAAAACTAGCTTACATACCAAATTTCAGCTTTCTATGACATCTGGAAGTACCATATAATTTTGTTGATCATCAGTGAGTCAGTGACGAAATCAGGGGTTTTTAGATATCAATAAAATCTAAATTATAAGACCTATAAAATCAAAACTTAACATGTTTCATTAGTCCGCTACTGGAAACATATCCTAAAATTTTGTATATCTGGTATAATCCAAACCTAAGTTATGAGGGTCCAAAAAATCGACGAAGCGCTTCGAGAAAAGGCAATCTGGTAGTACCCTTGCGCTTCGCTCACTCGGTGGGGGCACTACCGTGCTCCCAGATAGCGAAAGGACTGCCTTGGGGCTGCACATAGTAATTTTAATAGGAACCATCAGTGTCCTGTGTTCCCTACGTAAATTTTCGAGAATAGGGACGAATTTAAAAGGTCAGTGCTTTCAGCGCAGCCTGACTGTCAGAGAAAATTAGGATGTTTGACTGATGTTATGACTAAGGCCATCTCTAGGCTCTCTAGTAAGCAACCAATAATGGCGAAGAGCATACTAGTTTTCCGCCTCCGCTCCCGCCGGGCTCCTCAATATACCTAAGCAGCTACTGTGTCATCTGTACATAAGGAAGAGATCCATAGTTTCATCCTCTTGCCGAAAAGGATAATAGAGTACGTTACCTGCGAAACTAAGGCCCATCACCGTGTTCCCGTTGACCCACGGCTCCTGGATTAAAGCAATATCGAGCTCCTCCCGAATGAACTTCTTCTAAGTCAACTTACGGCCTTTGCATGCCGTAAGTTGACTTATATTACCTACTTTAATAATTTTTTTGTGTAGTGTCCTTGTGTGATGTCTAATGTATTTATGTAAATTAAGTATGAGTGCGTACCTATAATTATATGGCTCCAAATGGTTCGTGTAATATTACACACGGTGCTGCTCGCCAGTTCTGTTACTTGAACTTGGCTTTGACACGCTACCGCGTGTCTAGATTGTGTGTGTCTGTGTTAGTCTGTCTATTGAAAGTTGGGTACCCGCGCTTCCCGCGCTGCCGCGCCCGCGTTCGCCTCGAGACTGGCCAGGCCTTCCCCTGCTCGTAGTAGCAGCTCTCTGAAGAGGGACCCGAGGTTTGGGGCCGATCTGGGCAGTCAGGTGTTCGCCCCTTTTTGGGTGTGCCTATGTGTTTATGTGTGGTGTGCTGGGTTGGGCAGATACAGTGGCTGGTGTTGAGCTACTGATGCTCGACCGGGGTGGTGTCGTGCCTCCGCACCTTATTGGGTTCATTAGGAGCGCTGGCTTCCGACCCTTTTGGTGTGTGTGTATGCGAGGTATTGGGCTGGGCGGTTACAGTGGCTGGTGTTGTGCCACTGCTGCCTGCTCGAGGTGCTACCGTGCCTGCGAACCCCATAGGGTTCGGCAAAAGCGCCGGCTTATTCAAGCGAAGCTGAATTCGTTTAAAACCGAAGAAGAAGCGGAAATCCCGCTCGGAGAGTGGCTTAATTGTGTCTTAAGTGATTTCGTCGAAGGAAAAGGTAAAAGTTTGGCCTTTTCCATCGACCTTCCTACTAACCACTCTCCATCGCGCGATCCCCATACCCCCGTTCTACGAAATCAGTCGCCTGAGGATGCCTACCTCGTCCACCTCTAGGATAGGGACCTTGCGTAACGGGGCTATTGCGTAACGGGGTTTGGTCAACGACGCGAAGGGCTGCTCCCTCCCAGGGGTGGACCATGTCTACCAACCGCTCCAACTACACATAAAGAGTCTTCGCTTCTTCGAGGCTCTTACCTCTCGCCATCCATCACTCAATGCGTCTCTTGGCCGCCCCACTGAGTTATCTTCTTCTTCTCTTAGGGGCATTGGCAGCGCTGTTATAGTCCATACAAACTGTATAGCAAGCGATATTTTGTCTTTACATCTAGGTTGAAAAGTGGAGGTTGCAGAAGCGCCGGCCGATGGTAGGTCCGAAGGGGTGCCAGGCACAGAAGTGCCCTCTGCCCCAACAAACACAGTCTTATGATGGTCCTCGGCTAAGCCGATTTTCATCGCCTCCGTAGAGCATAAGGTTTCCAGTTCGGCAACAAGAACGTCTTGATCTTTTTCAATGTCCATTCAATTCCCACGAGCAGCAAAGGAAATAAAAAGTCCACCCCCTCAGTGCCCCGCTTGCAAGGGTAAGGCTAAGGTACACCACGAGGTCGCCTGGTATCAAGGGTGCCGTTAGCGGCTGGCTTCCCCCAGCTATACCACCGGTTAAATTGAGTTTTTTTTTTGTTGAGTAGAGGTCGGGTCCAGGTCAAAGCAATATTGCCCTAACCCGGACCGACTTCAACGAGACCGACCGACTTCATCAGAATCGAGGTCAGCCGGTCCGCCGGTCGTTCAGCCACTCGCTTGCCACATCCGCTCTCGCAAGATGTTTCAAGCGAGTGTTGCCCGCAGCCCGGGTACACCGTCACTTTTACTTCTCCAGAAACCAGAGTGCCGCCAACACACATATTTTTCCATTAGTCAGCAGCACCGAAAGACTGAAGAAGTATTCGGAGACCGAGATCGCCCCCAATTAATACGAGTATATAATATTGTTACGAACAAAGAGACTAGCGCCATCTAGCGTCAACCAATGAAACCACTTTGTATGAACAAAGACAACGTGAAACCCCCTACTCAATACTAGATGGCGCTACTGTGCGAACTTTCCCGAAAAATCAAACACGGTTACGCGAGTCGGGGACTTTTCTGGAGTGGTCTGGGACTCGTATCGACCGGTATAAATACGTCGGGGGAATGCGAGCGAGTCAGTTCAGTTCGAGCTTCTTTCGAGGCGAAACAGGCGATAAGTGAAAACTAGTGATACCAGTGATTAATACAAGTGAAACCCACGACTAGGCTACGACATAGGACATCGTTAGTGCTTAGTGTTTGGATCTAGTGCTTTGTGCTTTGTGTCGGACCTAGTGCTAGTGAATAAAGTCTTCAAAAGAGTCAGCAGGTCTTTTTCTCCAAATCTTCGAGCCCAGCACGTAACAATATGTAATATAGTATCCAGTAAAGGATGGTACGGCAGTTTGCTTCGCGCTCGACTTGGCGGGGGCACTGCCGCGCGTGCCCCCAGATCTATGTAATCACTATCATCACTGGTGATTGTTTATTAGGTCCACAGATCGGTAGTGCTTATTTGGAGAAATACCACGGACTCTAAGAAAACTAGCATAAAATAACGCTTGAGTATGTTTTGTCGAGAGGGTGAGAATTCACTACTCAATCTTTATAATATTATCCGCGCGGATCCCAATCGTACTTGACGGTTTTATGTAAATATCTTTTGTTTGTGTAATTTTTTATAATAAAGTGTAATAAATCACTTTAATTAATCTTATGAAACGAACTTAGCGTAATAAAAATCTATTTAAGTAATACAATTAATTAATATTATTATTTTAAGCTTTTTTTCCGTCATATAATACTCACAACCTGCAAGCAAATGTGTGAGTGCACGCATAAGCGGCATAAGGCCCCCACAGACGAGAGGCCGATCGTTTCAGTTAGAACTGACGTCAGTTCGGCCTGAACGGATTCGAGCACACACACGGAAAAAATCGCATCCAACCCAATTTACGTCAGTTCGGCCTGATCTGATTGTGTTGAATGTTCGCTTTAATTTTTTTTATTCGCTCATTTTGAAATAGTTCGGAATGAATGAATATTTTAGGAAATAGGTCACGTAGCACCGTTACGCATCTCGTAGCAAATAGCAATGCCGCTGTAATGAAGCTGCTGCACGGGCGCATTTAGACATTTGACATAACTTGGCTGTTTTTCGATCGATTTAGCGAGAAAATGAAATCTAATCCCGCAAAACAAACAATTGCCACAAATAGAGTACTTCTTCATCTGAAATAACCTAACCAAGAGCATGTCAGGACATGTCTAAGGAGGGTTCCGTAACTATAAACGCGTAATATGCTTTTTTTTTAATTACTCCAAAAGTTACTGTCCGATTTGGTTCACAATAGTTTTCCTAAAGAGTTTTTAGCATGATCTATCAGCATGGAAATTTGCAAGTTTCTATCTCCTATAGTTTAAAAATGCTAGGGGGGGGACCAACTTACAAACTACTTTGGAGGCCGATTACTCGAAAATGGTCAACTTTATAAAAAAGTAACGTATGAAACCTTGCCTTTATTTTAAAAGACCTATTCTACGATACCCCACACGATGGGGTGGAGTGAAAAAATATTTTTCATCCCCACTTCACATGTATGGAGAGCCACCCCTAAAATATAAAATTATTATTTTTTTATAATCCCGAAACCGTGATCTATACACAATCTATAACTGTACCAAATTTCATCAATTTATATTCATAATTACAGGAGCTAGAGGCGCGGACAGACAGACAGACAGACAGACAGACAGACGGACAGAGCGAAACTATAAGGGTTCCTTAAGTATTACGGAACCCTAAAAATGGTTAAAAACTTTAAAAATATATATATTTTTAGTTTAGTGTATAGCAAAAACAAATTTCCAGAACCTCTTCACCCAAAATTTACAAAAAGAGGTCATGTTTAGGATCATTTTTCTGCTCCTACGTAGTTTATTTTGTTTGTATAAAAATACCTAAAGATAGAGTATTTACTTAATCACATTAAAAGTGGTTAAAAAAATAATCATCCATATTATAAATTAATATGGGAAAAGCGTAGATGATATATTATATTAAAAAGAGGAGGAAAAGGATAAAAAGTCTCCTCAAAATTTTCACGTGATTTAAATATTTTGAATTTTTTGCCGTTTTGTACGGAGCCCTGCATGCCGCATGCGCAAATCTTATTCGCACATGTTCGGTTTTTATTATACAATGAATTGTTGGTTTTTTATTAACGTTAATTAGTAGAATTTGAGTTAATTTAGTAACAATATAAATAATTATTATCTGAGTAAAATAATTATAATTAATTCTGTTTTTACTTTAAATATACATTACTTGGAAAAAATAAAACTTATAAACTTATTTAAGTGTGTATTTGGTTATCTTGTATCAGTATTTTATTGAAATCTGTGTATCAGGTAAGGAAAATTTATTATTTTCAAAATATATAACGAAAAGACCACAGTGTAAGCAATTTTCAACCGACTTCTAAAACGCAGGAGGAGGTTCTCAATTTGTGTGTATGTTACACAATTACTCCGCCGTTTGTGGACCGATTTAAAATTATTTTTTTATTGTAAAGGATTGACTCCTGGATTGGTCCCATTGTCTCCAAATGGTAGACCTGGTGATGGGATCTATGAGAAATCGAGAGATGTAAAAATTTATAGGGACACCAATAGTAATTTCGACTTTTTCTGAAGTAGTCCAAGCATATGCTACCAAAAAGTAAGATTTTGCTCCAATGTATACCCTGGATCCAAAAGGACAGAACGGATCTCCTGACTCCTTTTAGATATATGTTTGGAAATTTAGGCTAAAGAACTGCAAGCATATGCTAGCATGTCAATTAGAGTAATCATCATATTATGTGTCCATATAAATTTCGAGGAGTTCCGTCGATTTCTCTGGATCCCATCATCAAGTTTCCACTTTAGAGATTAAAAAGCCAATTTCGAAACCATTTACAACAAAACAATTTTGCAAATAGGTCCGTAAACCGCAGAGTAATGTTCATAGATCTCAGTGTTGGAGTAAAATACTATGAGAAGTAATTTATGTAATAATTTTAACTATTACTCTGCTCAGTCTTCTTAATTTTGAAGTCGGTACCGGAAAATTTTAACGCAAGTTCTCTAAAATATTGTAGGATACTGTTTGCACTGGTACCGATTTCAAAATTAAGAAGATTGAATTGAGAAATAGTTAAAACTTTAGCCGAATTTAAAAGGAGAATTATTTTGAAAATGAGGTTTATTGCTACTTTTAGTATTGCATACTTTAGTTATTGGTAGATAGCTTATTGAAACAGGCCGTTAGAGCAGTCCTAAAAGTTATATTTTACTTTTTTACAATGCCTAATACAACGTTTAATGTATTGATTGCACAGTATTGTAATGAAGAATATAAGCCCTTTTTAGGAATTGTAACCACCAACGTATAGGGGAATCTGGGGACACTTGATCCTCCTTTTGTTTTTCAACCCTCACCTGGTTGTTTACTCTTGTTCTTCTTTCAAAGTTTAGGTTCTTAACTCCTGTTCAGGGTTTTACAGATTCTCATCTGTTATAAGCAATAGGTGTAAATAAAATGTTTCAAATAACTATTAAATCAGAATAAAAACTTACAAATACAATTTTTGTTGAAATCAAAATAAAAGTTGATTTCAACAAAAATTATTTATCGTCTACCATTTAAAAAATGCCAGAACCCTAATTCTCTTAATTAGTGTACACTTTTTTTATTGAATTTAAAATGAATCTTCTTGATATCATAAATTGATATTTGTAGTTTGGACTAATCAAAATATACTGTATATAAGGTTTGGTAAAATCAATTACGGAAACTTTGGGTACGTCATATACTGCTTGTGTAAAGATGTTTAGGCAAAAAATATATATTTGAAACTCGTGATTTTTTTTTATACCAAATTAAATAATGTTGCAGGAAATTACATCTTATTGCATTATATCGACCACGCGCGAACAGCTGTTCAGATATGAACTCGAATGACCTTGTCGCGCGCGGATGCTTTATGCAAAATATTTAATTTCTTGCAATATTTTAATTTAATAATTTTAGTTTGTATTTTTTTTACACGGGTTTAATTTTTTTTTGCCTAAACGTCTTTACACAAGCAGTAGATCACGTGCCCGAAGTATTCGTAATTGATTTTACCAAACCTTATATAATATAGCTGTATATGATTGCAGGATTTAATTAGCAGAATCGACCATCTGATCTGGCGGTTGTGCTCACTCTAAAAAGTTTATCGTATACCAATTTTAAACTAAATATTGCCTACACAGGCATTGAGTGTACCTGGTCTCCCATAAGCATCAAGTGTCCCTCTCATCCCGTACAAAATTCTACTAGTAAACGAATTTGAGTTGTATTTTTGTTAATTTACAGCAACAATGATGAAGATAGTACTATTAATGAGCGTCTGTGCTCTAGCAGCGGCATATACAGACATGGACGACAATATTAATATTGAAGAAATTGTCAAAGACGTGCCCAAGTTTAAAGGAAACCTTTTGTGCTATGTCGATAAAGGACCGTGCACACCACAAAACTTAGGTTATAAGAGTAAGTAACTTATTAGTTTGTAATTTGTATATCCACGAGCGTTCTCATTTTGTGTTTTAACGCTTTCATGGCTACTGCCAGTACCGGATTAAGCCAGCGCGGGGCTCGTAGCAAATTCTCACAAGCGTCGATTTTTTTAATTGCTGTTGTGTGTTCGATTTTCAACATTATTGTATAAGCGCAGAGTTCTATTTTCAGCGCTGTTTTTACTATGTAAATAAAAAATATTGTAAGGCTTCCGCGGTCGTCGCGGTCAAAAGACATTGGAGCGCGGGGCCCGTAGGTTTGCTACATCTGGCTAATCCGGCACTAGCTAATTCTAGTCTACAGAATACATAATATTATAGGCTAGCCAACTACACACAGTAAGAGAAATTAATTAATGTATAAGTGTGGGATTGTGCTTATCTACACTATCTACACTAATATTATAAAGAGGAAAACTTTGTTTGTATGTTTGTTTGTTTGTTTGTTTGTAATGAATAGGCTCAAAAAGTACTGGACCGATTTCAAAAATTCTTTCACCATTCGAAAGCTACATTATCCACGAGTAACATAGGCTAAATTTTATTTTGGAAAAAAATAGGGTTCCGTAAGATATTTGGGGTTTTCGGACACAAGGTGTAAAATATCAACCAGAAAAGTTACTTATTTTGCGTACGCTGCCTAAACTATAAGAGATAGTACCGTGAAATGTTCTAATTAATTGTAGATCTTATAAATATCTACAAAAAAGTCCGCGACACACTATACCTATCTTATATCTATATCGAGTGAGGCACAACAACCATTTTTTTATTTAGAAATCTTGAATTTTTTTTGGACTACATTTAAACGCGTTTATTTTATTCATGCTATTAATCCTTATCAAAATAAATTATTTCATCACTAAGTACAGTTTATGTAGATAATATTTGGTCTTTGAATGATTAAAATTGGACGTTTGGTTTTGAAGTTATGGCGAATTTAAAATATTACGATTTCTGCTGCACGGCCCGCTGCGAAGTGGGCGTCATCAAGGCGTGCGGGAGGGAATTTAGATCTATGAGTAAGGTACCCGCAGTATTAGTATCAGTATTGTACCCATAGATTATACAGATACATACTATTGTACCCGTGCGAAGCCGGGGCGGGTCGATAGTACATTATAATAGGCTACTTGACTTAAATTTAATTTCATACATTGAATAATTATTTCCTTTAGGACTTCGCTTATGAAAACGTATTCTAGCGATATCATATTAAAAGCTTATGATTGATAAATAAAGTTGATTTATTTATCAATCATACGTAGGTATTTTTGTTTTTTAATTTCTAGTGATGAAAACACCTTGAAGTAACTTTCGCCAAGGATGTGACGACACATAAACGCTAAACACATATTATGTAGTAGTGAAACGGAACGTGTTTCTGTAAATAAATAGTTAATGTTATCTTATATAGTATTTATGTCAAAACATCAAACGGAACGTTACACCGCCATTTTGTCTGAGCGGACTATAGCACAGATTACAAATAGTACTAGTATGACGTCACAGCACAGATAATAATCTATCAATCAACATGGGGAATAATAGTGTTTTTAAAAAGTATATTTATAAAGTAAATTTTTTGCAGGTTTTTAGGTTTCAAAATAATGTAATATATTTTTTGTGTAATACAACAATTATAAAGCGTTTAGGAGATAAATAAAAACAAGGTCAGGTATCCTATTTCTTTGTGCTTATTAGCAGTTGCTTACAATAACATGACCAATACTGCAAAGTGCAAAGTATTTAATTTCCTCGATGTAGCTCGATGACGATAATTATTAAAAAAACCCTCAAAAATATCCGACCGCGACTCGAACCTGAGACACCAATTTGCTAACAACGCAAAAAGTACAAAGCGTATGTAGCTGACAATTGTAAGCGTTGTGTGCGCCTGGACTGTCTGAATATGCTACTGTATAAAAGTGTCTACTCTACGAATAGTGACAATTCACCCCTATTCCTTTCAAAAAATTATATTACAATAAGCATAACTAAGCCGAACTGTGCAGCCTTATCGATATGTGTATGGAAAATCGCAGTGAATTATTATAATAACGCATTACCATACATACACACGACCGGTAAAACCGTAAAGTTCGGCTTACGCCGTTAATTCGTTACGATAAAACGTTAGGTGTGTAGCCGGCTTAAGTTTTTATCAATTTCTCAGAGCATTTTATGGAGATTGTCAACGACGGATGCAGGGAGTGCAATAAGATAGAAAAGCACATGTACCACGTGTTCCTGAGGGCGCTGAAGGAGGAGTTGCCCACCGAGTACGACGAGTTCAAGGCTAAATACGACCCTGACGGCAAACACTTTGATGCCTCCGTCGCGGCGGTGCAAGCTTATTAATTCTTGAATATTAATTTAATTAAATAAAAAACACTAAGAAACATAAAAACTTGTTTGTAAAAATAAAAATATTAAAAATGTTGTTGTTGTTTGATTGAAATCGCGTACTACACAAACTATTATAATAAATCATAAAAAAAATGAAAAAACCCCGACTGCAAAAAAGACACACTTACCTTATACTAAGCAACGCACTAAAAAGACCGAAACAAGATTGAGAAAACAGACTACACTATGAGCTGAAATCCTATTAATAAATAATGGACGTTATGTTTGGTCGTCATTCGGGTTTTTTATATTTTTTTTATTTAATAACTGGTTCCCGCAACTTCGTGTTTGCGTGGAAATAGTAGATGGAAACGAAATCCTTTTAACCCGACTACGGAGAAGCCAAAAATAATGATAATGATTTTGGCTGTCTAATGTATGTTGTATGTTGACTGAAGTAGAAGTGTTTGGTATCAAAATAAAGAACCTGAAGAGACCATTCCAAAAATATACAACACATAATAGTAAAATGGTCAAGAATGAGTACGACTCTGAAAAAAAGAATTTCAAACCCCCGTTCATCCCTTTAGGGGTTACATATCGAAAAGTCATGAAATACATGTTTACTTATTTTCTTTGAGGACTTATTACACTACAAAGTTCAAAGCCGAATCGCTTATTTAATCTTTTTCCCCATACAAAATTTAGTACCACTTTTCACCCTTTAAAAGATAGAATTTTCGAAAAAAATTAATTAGAACCAGCAAATTTGTTATGTTGTATTTATTGTAGGATATTGTTTGGGCTGGTATCGACTTCAAAATTAAGAAGATTGAGTAGAGAAATAGTTAAAATTTTAGCCGAATTTAAAAGAGGACTTATTTAGAAAATTAGATTTATGTAGGTATAATTTTACTTTGGAAGTTGGTTTAAAAATAATAATTTTATTGTAAAATAGAGCGTCCCCTGTCTAAAAGCTAACGACTGGCTTGAAAAATCTGAAAAAAGTCATGATGATGTTCTATGTGATGAACTTTCAAGGAAAACTATATTATCGGCTTTTATAAAATTTGTAAAATGTGCTTACTTGGACAACTTCGTACCTACAGAAATAACGAAATAATAAGTAAAGATGTAAAATATTGGTATAATGCTACGGAACTCTACGTGAGCGACTCGGACTCGCACTTGGCAGGTTTTTATTTAAAAGAAGATTATAAATGTGACGACACTTGTAGGTTGAATTAATCGTACTCAAGATAAACTGTTCCATTATTAAATAATTCTGATTCTTGGATATTTTGATTGTGTAATATCTTATCAGGCAACAAAGAGTGCCGGTAGTAGGTTGTGAACACTATAAAAGCGATAAAATAATCTTTTAAGTCTAAGCGTTTTCGCAATCACTGTCAATAACTGATATTATAATATTAAGTAGGTACACCACAAGTAGGGGAATATGTTGTACCTTGGAGCCAGTTGTACCTTGGCCAGTTATCATTTTCTAGGTATTCCAGGCTTTAAAATTCGAATGCCTGGGCTGTTCTCTACGTCTCTATCAACCACCTTATATAGAGTTAGTCGTTTATCGCTACTAAGCTAGCCTTTAATTTTATCGACGTTTGAATTTTGTTGGGTGACAAATGTTTTATTTTTAGGTACCATTATTAGAAGTCTGATAGTTATGTTAGTAACACAATATTAAAGTGTTATATAATAATCACGTAAATTTGAAATGCGTACCTACGTTTCTTTTATTTATTAAGTATTGAAGCAGTAATAAACTTGCGTGATAAGTCACTTTAAAATATTTAAATGTTTAAGATTACTTATTATTGTCTACAGTGTTTTGTTCAATATAATAATATAGTGTTGTGCTTGGACGAAGAATATTTGACATGGTTTATCTGAGGTATTGTACCTTGGCCTATGGAGAATGCATACCAGTGTATTTCTGGGATTTTTGGACCTTAATAATATAGTAATAAGGTCGAAATGTGGTACAATTGGCTTATCGAAGACCGTACAGTCGCCGAAAAACTCATTGTATCACGTTTCAACCTTATGGTTATTGAACACAAGGTTCAAAATTTGTACACCGGGTTTATGGGCGAGAGTATATACAGAAAAACAAATCACTATTTACTTAAAGCAATTAATATTTAATAGATTAAACACAGGTAGATAATATGACGGAGAGATAAAAGTATATTTCCATAGATATCTAAGCCTAATAAGGGAGAGATAAGGCAAGGTATCAAACTATTATTTTCTGCAATCACTTGTTGGCGGAACGCAAAATGTTGTTGTACGCATTCTTAATAGTGTCTGTGCTCAGTTTTGCGTCTGCAAATGAGAGTAAGAAAATTTCCTATGTGTTTATAACCTTATATAAAGAAATTTCTTGATATTCCTCTAACCTTTTTTCTGATTAATTTAGTTGCGGATCCCAAGACAGATTTAGCATGTCCCTCGGGCACCCCTGAGATCATATCAAAGGGTTTTTGTGGTTGGTTACCGCTGTCGATCCTGGCTCAAAGGAGGTGCAGTGGTGGAAATGTGTCGTGGACCAATGCCCGTTTTAAAAAAATGTGATTATAACAATAAAAATCTACCTATAAGGTAATAGGTAGCTTTCTATAGGAATAGCTAGGTGAATAGATATTCCCCTAGACTCTAGAGTCTAGAGTGTAGTATCTGTCATCTCTAAGATACTGTACCTATATGAATATTCTCTTTTAACGGTTAAATTTTTCATGAAAAAGGTTTTTTAAATAATACACTGAAAAATAAACTTTTTGCAGCGGATAGTACACTACATTATATTTTGTGTGATTTTAATTTCTCGAATGGTCCAAAGGAAATTCAGATGATATATTATAGTTTAACACGTTCGAGGACAGAACGTAATTATACGTCATAGTTCGAAATTTTTATATGGCACAACGTGCGATGACGTCCAAATAACATTTGGATTTTACGGCGGAACGTTCATTTCCGATTAATGTTCAAGGTAAAATCCCATTGAATGTATCTTGTGTCACAACATGTAAAATTCCCGAAGCTCTACTGTCACGTAGAGTAAGTTTTAAACTATTTCAAATATGTGCCGATGACAGTTGGCGGTGAACTTACTCGCACAAGCACAACGTGTTCATACGTCTCGCGCGCCTCCCGCGCTCCTACATTCGGTGCGGCTGCGTCACTGCGGAGGAGCGTTGGCGTCTGGGTAACATTTCGTGGCGTATCGTAATATTTTCCGCTACAAAACATCGTAGATATTTAGTTTATTTTATTTATATGTTATTCCTTAGCTAGACAAAATATTATTTAACTATGAATTAATAATTTTATACTGAGAAAATGGATTATTTTATGTGTTTTAGATAAATGCTTATTCAATGCAAAATAAGACTGATGAGCATTTTCGACGATTCCGACAACTCTGCCGAGGCGGATCCTTATCAAGCTGATGATGGAGAATATGGTTCGGATAAAGATTTTGACCCACCAGGAAATACATCAAGTAGTGAAAGTTCTTATATTCTATAATTTTTGGACGTTATAACACGTTGTGTCCGTACACGTCTAGTTCATTTTACATTTAATGACGGAACGTATTGATACGATGAATGACGTGATAAAACGGTTGTGTCATGATGTTTATAAAACAATATGTTTTCATGGGACGCTACGTACTCATACGTCGTATAATTTGTATGGACATTTACTGTGTCATTTTGGTATACAGTCTCAAGTGATTGCGTCCTCGAACGTGTTAATTATTGATGTACGTTCTCAGGGAAAATAGTGTGCTACCATGGCACATGGTCCACCTACAGGACCGGACTGGGCAAGTTCGACGTGACCGACATCAACCCTCACCTGTGCACGCACCTGATATACTCGTTCGTGGGCATCAACGACCATGGCCAGGTCATATCGCTGGACCCTTGGGTGGACTTGCCGGACGGAAAAGGTAAAGGGCCGGTACCATATTGTCCCAAATCCGTAAGGCCGGGGAAAATTCAGAGCATTGAAAATAGAACTCTGAATTAATACAAAAACACTTAGGCCTTTTCATCTGTTAATGGATGATATATACAGTATTCTCGAAGCGAAGTAACCGCTCTTGAAATACTGTAACTGTAGTGCTTGGGGCAGTTGGTTTTTAAATGTCGTATGGTTACCCAAGCACATACGGCATTCTCACAACATAGTCAGCCTAGTCCAGAGGAATGACTGGTCAATAGACAATACGTCTGGGGCCAACCATGTGCGGGTTTCCTCACGATGTTTCCCTTCACCGTTAGAGCATCCGTATAATGTACTTGAGATCTGAAAAAGTCTCATTGGTATACGCCACAACCTGGGATTCGAACCTGCACTCTCTCGAGTGCAAACGAAACGCGGTCTACCCACTATAGGCCACGGGGCTATGAATTAATACAATACAGTTGAAAATCGAACCTTTAAAAAAATAACATTGACGTTTGACTCGACATTCGTGTGTTCGGTTTTCACCTCTTTTGTATTATCACAAAGTTCTATTTTCAGTGTTCTGAATTTTCCTCGTCCTTCCAGATTTTGAGTCCTTAATCTCAAGCAATCTTCTGCAGATTGCAGACTTTCTATCGGCCGATAATCTCTGTTCAGATCCAATTTCAGCTTAATGTAAACGAAGAGACAATAGTAATGCTACCAATTTAAATGACACTTATTTTCCCGTGCAATAAGGAAATACAACTATCACTAAACATTATAATTTGGTCTAATGTGATAACCTCTCATAAATCGATTTCTGCCTGACCCGAGCGTGCAAGCGAGAGCGCGAAACAAGCGAAAGAGAGGCATAATCGGCCTAAGCGTCCGGCTTGTTATGACGTTATCACGTAAAATTATCGTCTGTAAACCGACTTATCAGACAACAATATTTTTTGTTTATTGGAAACATAGATAAATCATTGGTCCCGCTGGGGTAGAGCGCCCAGCTAGACCAATCATTAGTCTATGATTGGAAAGTGGAAACTGATATTTCGAGTTAGCCAGGCCATTAAATCTTCAAAAACAAAAAAAAAAAAGATATTTCAAGTTTCACACAAATTCAGTACGCAATCAGAAAGACAGTAGTTTCAAAAATTGCATCTTCTGCAATTTTTGTCACTACCGTCAAACAATTTCATATTACAAACAACTTCATACTTCTCTACTATCCATTTATAGCCTCTTATTAAATCACGCCTTTTCAGATACTTTCAGGAAATTCAATGCTCTGAAAAAGATTAACCCAAATCTAAAAACCATACTAGCTGTCGGAGGATGGAATGAGGGATCAGCGAAATATTCAACTGTGAGTAAATAAAAAAAAATATTTTTATTCAGAATAAAAAACAAGGTTTTGTTTTCCGAACGTCAAACAAGAAAAGAAAACGGATTACAATAGGGAATATGCACGTTTTTTTTTTATTTATTTATATAGATCTATCTTGTTTCGTAAACCGTATGGTAAAATCAGTTTTTTGATATCATTAAAAATAACGAAGATATGAACGTTTAAAGTGGTCTATTAGACAGAGAGATCCGACGTGTATCGTGACGTCACATAACACGACTTTCATAGAAAGTTCATACTAAGTTTCGTTTTGCTAGAAAGAGATAGATTACAAACTTTGACTGCTCATATCTTGCTCATTTATCAACAGATATTGAAAATTTTCACGCCATTTTCTTTATTTTTCCTTCTAGTATCATATTATTATATTTTAAGCTATTTTTATATTTTATGCATATTCCCTATTACCACCGTTTCGGAGCCCTAACCCGGCTAGGCGAACCGGCGCGGGCGTAAGAAATTCGCCGATAATTTTATAATTCAAAACGTTTAGCTGACCTTTCATAGTTGGAGCGTCTGCTTTTAGTTTCTACGAGCCCTTTTACGGTAGCGTTTGTTAAGTTTCATGAAAGTATGCGCAGCGTAGCTACACCACGAAAATGCGACACATGTGAGCTAAAACGTTCGCGTTAGTGTTACGGGCCACGGGGTTTTACAAGTAAGAAAGAAAATACGGTAAAGACGAAAGCATTACGAAATCAAACTACTTGTTATCTGTGAGTTAACTACTTTGTTAAGGCTCTGACTATAATAATATTATGATCCGGAATCCATTATAGGCAGGCCCGAGAAACTTTAGAGCGCTGAAAATAGAACTCTACGATAATACAATACAGTTGAAAAAGGAAGTGTCGAGTGTCGAGCTGTCATATATGACATTGACTTTTGACTTACCACTTGAGTAAAATTTTCAGCCTTTTTTCAGTTTTTCTTTTGTTTTTACAACTCAATACAACAAAAGCGCTCATGCGCAGAGTTCTATTTTTTCAGTGCTCTGAATATTCCCTGAATGGAGAGATTCCGGACAATAAATAGTCCCAGCCTTACCTTTCATTATTCTTTCAAAACTTTTCCAAGATGGCCGCCAACGCGACGTCACGAGCGAACTTCGTGAAGTCCGCCCTGAACATGGTGCTGACGTACGGTTTCGATGGCTTCGACCTGGACTGGGAGTATCCCGCGCGCCGCGACACTACCCACGGCGCCGCAGATGTCGACAACTTCACCAAGCTGATCAAGGTATGACATAGCCCAAGGGCTTTACCCTGTCACACCTCGTCCAGACTACTCGCGAAGTAGGCCGAGGTTGGTCGAATAAGACAGTGTGGGCACGCACTTCGCTACTCCTTTTCATACTTCGGGTTACTTCGCGGAGCACTCCCTCGGCTTACTTTGCCAGCAGTTTGGACGGGGCATAAAATAAAGGTGCGACGCAATAGGCGTAACAAGCGCAAGCCTCGGAAGTGGGGACTTATATTTAACTCTTAGTTTTGATTCTCTTTAAATTGATGTAGGATAAAAACGGATAGCTTTAAAGCCAAAGAAAATCCTCAGTCGTAATTTTGACAAAAGAACGTTTAATTTTCTAGGAATTGCGGGTACAGTTCGACAAGTATGGCCTACTTCTGTCGGCGGCGGTGTCGCCCACCGGAGCCACCGCGTCACAGTCTTATGATATTCCAAGCATTTCTAAGTAAGTACGGAGTTATAAACTACCATGAAGTTCGAGCGAATAAAGCTAAAGTATATTTTTACGAGCTAGGACTTTGATAGTACTAAGATAATAATAGTTAGGCCCTAAAGTGATTGACGGGATTTAATTACTCCAAATGATTTCGGAATTTTATTCCAAAATGAATCAAATTATTTTTAACCAATCACAAACGAATATTTTTATTTGTCAACCAGTAACAAACCGGTTGCCAGATTCAGTGATTAAATTAAAATGAATAGACTCTACAGTGTTCATACTTTTCTAACAATATATGCCGCGGAGTCCGGAACGCCGGTAAAAATTCAGAGCAGTAAAATTAGAACTCTGGAATAATACAAAAGAGTTGAAAATCGAACACATGGGTGACGGGTCAAATGTCAATGTCATATAAATATGCATATGAGCGCTCGACACTCGACAATTCAATCTTCAACTCCACTACAGTACTAAGTAGTATATAGTTCTTTTTTCGGTGCTCTGAATTTTCCAGGGACCACCGGGTTCCGGATCATACAGTCCCAACCTAAACAAATTGGCTTGTTAACTAATTTATGAACGTTTTAGGTACTTGGACTTCATAAACGTGATGACGTACGACATGTACGGACCCTGGGACTCGGTGGTGGGTCACAACTCCCCCCTGCATAGGGGCGAGGGCCAGGAGAATGTGGCGAGAGAAGACGTCAACTCCGCTGATGTGTCACTGGACTACTGGCTGGGTCAAGGTAAGAGGCCTAGCTCCATAGTAGATAGGTATTTTAGGGGTTCACGTTATGAATCGGTCGTCAAATAGATAGCTGTACGAAGTGTCGCTCATCTGTCATGTAAGAAGTCTCTGGTGGCGGTGCCTTGTATGATCGACGGTGTTAAGTGCTAACCTCAGAGTAACTATAGCATAGAGACTAGGGACCCGTATGCTGAGACCGCCTATTTTATTAGTGCCATAAAGTCGTAATTCTAGCGACCCCAAAGGACACCAAAAGTCCATCAAATTCAAAGGCGGGATACATTCGAAAAAATAAAGAATGTTGATGAATGAAATAATGATTGCCATGTAGTTATTACAGTTTTTTTTTTAACATTAAAGTTGCCATTGATGTTTTGATATTTGATTTGATCGATTTTCTTCATTGATTGACAAATATCTGCTGTACTCCTTCCATACGTATTCTTTTTCGAAGGTTCTGAAGTCCTTGGCAATTGGCCAGTAGGTTTTCTGACCACTCAATAGGTTCATCGATGAAATGATGATCATCTTTAAAAAATAGCTCATAGTAGGTAACTATAAGTAGGTAATGTACTTACCTAATACCTACTTAATTAAAAGAAAATACTTTTCTTACGTAGTTGTCACTTTTTATATACGAGTATATCGGGGGCAAGGAATATTACAATAATTGATGATAACCTTAACTCTATGTCCTCAGGATGTCCACCTGAGAAGTTACTTATGGGTGTGCCGTTTTACGGACACACGTTCACGTTGGCGGACGTGTCACGGAACTCTGTCGGGGCTCCATCAGCCGGTGCGGGCTTCGCAGGCCCCTACACACAGGAGAGTGGGACGATTGGTTACAATGAGGTAAGTGATAAGTCCATATTATCACCATAACCTATCACTAAATGTTGCTTAACTTCGTTAGTGCAGAAATCCATATATCACGCTCAAACCGTAAATTTTGCTGCGATAAATGCTCCTATGTCCTTTCACATGGTCTTAATAAATAAATAAATATATCCCTGTATATATCCAAATCCGTGGTTTCGTGTTTGGGCATTGACGAATTTTAACGACGGTCTTTAAGATATCACATTTTTCTACCACTGCGGTAGTAAAATATTTTCCCTCTAAGTTTTAGGTAAGTAAATATTACTCACTTTCAACATTTTAGTGGCTAAAAAGATTTTACTGGGTATAGGACAACAATTAATAGTCCACCACGATACAGGTTAGTCATTATTTAGTCATATTCCATTCCAAAGGACAAAATATTTATCATCTACATCACCTTGATGAGTAGTAGTCCTTCACCGTGTGCTTTACCCGCGCACAGTCAAACTCTAGAATAAGCTACGATCTGAAAATCTTCAGGCGTATTCCCTCCTAAAAGGCCGGCAACGCACTTGCAACTCCTCTGATGTTGCGGATGTCCATGGGCGACGGTAATCGTTTACCATCAGGTGATCCGTTTGCTCGTTTGTCCGCTAAATTTATTAAAAAGAAAATATTAGTAATATCAAGATGTTTAATATTAACATTGAGTTAACATTATTGTTTTCTTAAAGTTCTGCAGCATATTGCACGCGCAGTCTTGGGACGTTCGTTTCGACGCGAAGGCAAAAGTGCCTTACGCCGTCAAAGAAAACAGCTGGGTATCTTACGATGACGTGGACTCCATGACGAAGAAGGTGGAATACGCTATAAGTCGTAACATCGGCGGTGTCATGCTCTGGAGTATAGAAACTGATGACTTCCACGGTATCTGCGGCGAGAAGTTCCCTCTACTGACCGCTATAAACAGAGTCATGTGCAAAGTCAACCAGACTACTGCAACGGTTACGAATGCACCAACAGTTTCTAGTTCAACCACATCTACGACTCCTAAACCAACGGTTTCTAGTTCAACCACATCTACGACTGCTAAACCAACGGTTTCTAGTTCAACCACATCTAGCACTACTAAGCCAACGGTTTCTTGTTCAACCGCTTCTGCTACATCTAAACCATCGTCAACCAGCACAGTTTCAACCGCCACTCCTACTGCAGGTATAAAGATTTCACTTAAAATTAATTAAAGCGCAGATTTGAGTCAAATATTTTCCTATTACTACAGACTTCACTTATGGGTGTAATACCACAGTAGGTACTACAGAGAGGTAGCACGCCTCTCAGAAAACCAAAGCGAAACATGATTTCGTTGTGTTTCGCTGAGTCAGAAAAGTCTGGATGACATAAAGAGAAACTGTTCTTATTAGCACAGCTAGTGTATATCGCTTTTCATCAATATTTTTGCGTATTTATTTGCTGGTTTCCATAACAGCAAAACTATTATATTATCTTAACTCACTATAAGTCTTTGACAAAGTAAACAATACGTGGCACCTATTTTACAGAGAGTTGACGTTGAGTGTGTAACCTAACCATATTGTTTTTCAGGAATCTGCAGCAAGTTGGGACCAACACGTAACCCTCACGACTGTTCCACCTACTACATGTGCGCCTACGACAGGGCTGGCAACATATCGCCTATACTCATGAACTGCCCAAAGTATACTTTTTGGGACCAGAAGAACCTCTATTGCAATTATCTTCATGAAACTGATTGCAAAGTTTAATTAGTTAACTACCTATAATTATTTTTTTTTGTTTCAATACTTTATATTATGTTTTGCCTAGTAAATTACAATATTATATTGGACAAAAAGTTAAAATGTTGAAGTTTTATAGCAATAAACAAATAAAATTTAATTACTATGAATATTATGTATTAATGCTTATATTATATATGCTTAATGTTAATTTTTCTCTTTAATTATGTTTCAAAATATTTTTTTAATGAGTAATCAACGATCTTTTCGATTCTTTGTTATTATCCTTATATTTTACTGAACATTTTCAATGTAAAAAGGAAAAGCCACCTTTCTAATTTAGGTCACATATGCACAGTAGAATTGTCATGCAATTTATGGCTTCCATAGTTACTAGGTAGTAAGGTAATATGTATGGTTTTTGATTTTTGTAAGTTTAAGAAAAAAAAAACTTAATCGAAATTTATTTCAACTTTATTCAAAGCTTTTCCTATCTCTTCTATATTATATTAAAAGGAAATATCCCCAGCCCCCTCTGTACCGTAACCGAAAATCTTCTGCTAATAGTAGAAAAGAGTAGGTACACGTCGTAATTTATAGTTTTTTGAAATTCCTCCCCTAAAGGGGTGAAATGGTCCAAATTTTGAATAGTAAAATATCAACAGATGGTCGGACGTAGAAATTCGTTAGAATGGTTTTTCGTAATACATTCCACACGAGGACAAAGTTCGTAGAAAGTACTTAGTAACTATATTATACCAGTACATTTAAATGTTAAAACTTGTCCACACTAGCGAGCAGTTTGGGAAAGTGTGTGCCCTCAGGATCATATTTCTTCAGGTACTCGTTGTAGTCATCCGGGAAATGTTCCTTGAACCCCTTCATGAACACCTTGAACAGATGGCGCTCAGCGTCATTGCACTCCCGGCATGCGTCGTCGATGGCCTCCCGCATGTGGGCTGTTATTTGTAAAAAAAATATACTGTGTGACGTTTTATTCAGTTTCAGGAAAATCAGGGTATAAAGCTGGGACTATATGCACCGGAATCCGGAAAGCCGTAGAGAATTTTGAGCATTGAAAATAGAACTCGGCGCTAATAGAATAGAGTTGAAAATGGAAGTGTCGAGTGTCGAGCGGCCATACATTATATTATGACATTGACGTTTAACTCGACACTCATATTGTGTTCGATTTTCAACTCTATTGCATTAGCATAGATTTCTATTTCCAATGATCAGAATTCTCTACGGCATTCCGGATTCCGGTGCGTATATCTCTACCCTTATACGTACAATTAATCGGCAAAGTTCGTTTGCACTAGGACACTTCGAAAAATTTACACACAAAGGTAGTGACCGCATCGACAGCACATCACAGTTGCCAATAACATGTCAGTTTGACATCATAATAATGAAACTAATTTTATAACTACTTTTTAAAGTAAATTCATAAGCATTAAGCAGGTTGACCCTGAGGGTCAATTTGAAATTTCTTGATAGTACCTACATAGCAGTGGCAAAGCAAAAATCAGCTGTTTCCTATAAAATGCTATCTATGTCGTAGCCTTTTATATGAAACAGCTATTTTTTTTTTCAAGTAGGAAAGTTAATCCCATAGTAAAAGTTGCTTATATTCAGGAGTATATTCACTCCTCAAAGTTTGGACAGTGACTGAAAAACACCCGATATTTGGATAAGGGTCTTCAAAAGGTAAGTGAAGGCGATAGAAATGGATTTATTAATGGACCCCAGGCCACTAGTACATGTCACCGTAAAATTGTAAAAACCATTAGATTGTAATAAAACTAATTGTAAAATGTTGATAGACTTCCGACGCGAATATGCTGCCTATAATCTCACACATTATTTTTGTTACATTATAAATATGTCGAAGCGTTAAGAAATAAGAAGTTTATTTGTTTGTTATTACTCCATTTGTGGTTATTTTTAAATAAGAAGTTTTGTTATAATTTCATTTGATTATTTATTACGAAATTAACTGGCAACGTCAAGCGGTTAGCTTGAGCGAGGTCACCCCAGAGTCGTCATGACAACTAACAAATAGTGAGAATAGAGAAGTGTCAAATAGGATGCGACGGTCTAGCGGCTGAACTCGCTACGTTCCCGGTTATTTTCAAGTAAATAAATTATTACTGTTGATAGTAATCATGGATCATGTGCGAAAATGAATCTCCCGACCCCCCGTTATCAGAAGTGGGATGCAACCAGAACGCCCCACGTTCTAACAATGTTGGAAGTGACGAAAAGTATTTGTTGTTATTGGAGCAACAAAATAGAATTTTTTCTTGGCCATGTTAGAAGCCCTGAAGGAGTCACGATCGTCAAAAGAACCTAATTTTCCTGACTTTGATCCTGACCGAATGTGTGTGGACTATAGAGAACTAAATGATAATACGGTACCAGATCGATTTCTTTTACCGCTGATCTCCGATCAAATAGCAAGACTGAATAAGGGTAACTTCTTCACTATCTGTTATATGGCTTCAGGGTTCCATCAGATACCCATTGAGCATGACTCTATTGAGCGCACGGCGTTTGTTACTACCGAAGGCCAATACGAGTACCTCACAATGCCTAAAAAATGCTCCAGCAGTGTTTCAACGCGCAATCATTAAGGCACTTAGCGATCTTGTTAATACTTACGTAGTAGCTTATATGGATGACATTCTCATTATGGCGAGTACGATATAGGAAGCTCTTACGCGTTTAAAGGTAGTACTCAAAGTACTCACAGATCAAGGCTTTTCGCTGAATATTAAAGAGTGTGCCTACCTAAAACAAAAGGCGCGAGTACCTTGGGTACGAAGTATGCAAGGGATAGATCCGTCCCAACCCACGTAAAATCGATGCACTTACGTCTCTGTCACCACCACACACAGTAACGCAGCTACGTCAATTTATTGGATTGGCCTCTTACTTTCGCCGGTTTATTGCTGGGTTCTCACAAAAAATGGCATCATTGTACACGTTGACCTCCAGCTCTAATGGTAAGTTATATTGGAAATCAGAACATGAAGCAGTAAGACAGCAATTAATTTCTACTCTTACTCGGGAGCCAGTTCTGATGATCTACGATCCAGATCTACCAACTAAGTTGCATATTGACGCAAGTGCGCTTGGATACGGTGCGGTCCTAATGCAGAGAAAGGCAGGTAAGTTGCATGCAATTGCTTATTTTAGTAAGCGTACTACAGCCGCAGAGTCGAAATATCATTCATACGAATTAGAGACTCTAGCGGTTCTAAACGCGGTAAAACATTTCCGTAATTATTTACATGGCCATAAGTTTGTAGTAGTTACTGATTGTAACTCCCTTCAGTCAACTAGAGAAAGTGTATGAGCTTTATTGGTTAGATAAAATGACCTGCAAGTACGTGAGAAAATTGCATCACATGTAAAATTTCAAAGACACACTCTGGCAAAATTCAAGGCGAATTACATCTCATCCCAAAGGTAGCGATTCTTTGGCACACTATACACATGGACGTCCCGGGAAGCTTAGTGGTAAAAGTGACAGCAAGGAGTATGTGTTTGTGAGTTCGTCCTGCTTCATCATACCTCACATCGATGCGGCTAGAAGTATCAAAGCGATTAAAGCTAGTGTCTCATTGTTTGGCGTGCCTACAAGAATTATTATCGCAGATCAGGGTCGTTGCTTTGTCAGAAAGGATTTTAAGGATTATTGCGATTCTGTAAACATCAAGATACATCTTATCGCAACAGGTAGCTCTCGGGCAAACGGTCAGATTGAACGTATAATGAGCACTTTAAAGGCCACCATACCCGACGTACAACTAGCTTTAAATTGCTCCCAGTACAGGGTTACCGGATCGAGTCCTCTAGAATTACTTATTGGGAATGTTGTTAGGTCTGCAGATATCCTATTAGGTAGTGATGTAGAGCTCGAAGTCGATTTTATTGCCGCACGAGATCAAGCGATAGAGAATATGACTAAGAATGCTCAGTACGACAAAACACGTTTTGATAATACTAATGCCAAGCTAAAACCATTTTCTATATGCGATTATGTTTTGCACAAAAACGAGGAACGGAACCAAACCAAGTTAGATCCCAAGTATAAAAGTCATTTTAAGGTAATAGATATCTTGGAGGGTGACCGTTACATGTTACAAGGCTTGAACTCAAATAAGACGTACAAGTATGCCCATGACAGACTTCGTAGAATGCCTGAACCTATTGGCCTTGAGGTTCACCACTCTGACGATGACTGTGCTGTGCCGTCTACTAGTTCTAGTTGAAATTGTGAATTAGCGATAAGTTGTACTTTTAGGATGCCTGTGGTTGTCGATGGCTTGATCCGACGCTGGCCTTCCACCTGGTTATCCTGGTTTTCGGATGCTATAGGTTGTCCACGTCATTGGTCGGACGCTGATTTAGTTATCCAGGTTTTCGGATGCTGTCGGTTGTCCATGCCGTTGATCGGACGCTGTTCAGTTATCCTAGTGCGGTCGGATGCTGTCGGTTGTCCATGTCGTTGATCGGGCGCTGTTCAGTTATCCTAGTGCGGTCGGATGCTGTGGGTTGTTCATGCCGTTGGTCGGACGCTGATTCAGTTATCCTAGTGCGGTCGGATGCTGTGGGTTGTCCATGCCGTTGGTCGGACGCTGGTTCAGTTATCCTAGCTGTTGGTTGTCTAAGGCTTGATCAGACGCTAGTCCAGTTAATGTATGTGAGGTTGTCCATGTCATGTTCAGACGCCGAATCAAAAGAAATAGTGTATTTTAAATTTAAATCGAATCTGACTGCTAATTTTAGTGCGTATTGTTTGTCGAACAATTTCGCTTTATATAGAGAATCTCAATTTTATTTTCTGTTTGTAATAAGATAGTTAAGACTATTCTCGAATTGTTAAATCAGGTTGGCCGAGTCGTGACTTCAAACACTGCAGGACCTTATTTCTTATTTTCAGGTAGTTCACACGAGGACGTGTGAGAAGTCATGATGGCCGTGTCGAAGCGTTAAGAAATAAGAAGTTTATTTGTTTGTTATTACTCCATTTGTGGTTATTTTTAAATAAGAAGTTTTGTTATAATTTCATTTGATTATTTATTACGAAATTAACTGGCAACGTCAAGCGGTTAGCTTGAGCGAGGTCACCCCAGAGTCGTCATGACAACTAACAAATAGTGAGAATAGAGAAGTGTCAAATAGGATGCGACGGTCTAGCGGCTGAACTCGCTACGTTCCCGGTTATTTTCAAGTAAATAAATTATTACTGTTGATAGTAATCATGGATCATGTGCGAAAATGAATCTCCCGACCCCCCGTTAAATATATAGTTTTTAATATTTCGTCATATTTTTACATTCTCGTTAGTTATTTTACAATCTAACGGGTTTTTTCAATTTTACGGTGACACATACACATTTTGGACTTACACTTATACAACAGAGTGTCTTTACTACACGGTCCCTTAATCCTTATCCAGGTAGCACGCGATGTGTTTCTCTGAGCTCGGCCTGGTTGTTCACGACGGCGTTGACGTCCTCGTTGTCATTTATGTCAGTGTAGGCTGAGTCCTAAAATAATCCTCCTAAGTCTCATCGCGCTGATGAGACTTAGACTTAGGAGGATTATTGGCCTCATTTTCTAGAAAAATAAAATTAGATACAATTGTCAGCTAACAGCTGTTCATTCACTTACCGGCCCGGCAATGGCTAGTCAGTGAAAAACAGTCATTAACCTTCTACTAAGTAGGTACTAGCGTATTGTGCTAATAAAATTGAAGTGTCTGTTTGTAACTTCAAATTAACAGCTTTTCACATAATGAATCTGAAAGTATATTCGGTACTTACAATAAAATACCAATTTATAATTTTTTTGTCTGTCCGTTTGTCTGTCGGTCTGTCGGTCTGTCTGTCTGTTTGTTCCGGCTAATCTCTGAAACGGCTGGACCGATTTTCACGGGACTTTCACTGGGAGATAGCTGATGTTATAAGGTCTAATATAGGCTACTTTTATTTTAGGGTTCCGTTTAAAAAATAGGGTTCCGCTTCCGTTAGTTCTGCGCAAACAAAGTTGCGGGCATCAGCTAGTTCATAATATAGATTATAGGCACTAGTACCTCGCACCGGCTTTGCACAGGTGCAACGTATTACACAATATATTAAAAACCTTCTTCTTGAATCACTCTATCTAATATCTCTTGCTGAAAACTCCATTAAAATCCTTAAAGTACCTAGTTTAAAAGATCTAAGCGAACATGACGCATAAACGGAGACTTTCTTTTTTACCCGACTGTGCGACACAAAGGAGTGGTAATGTGTTTATCAGCCTACGTTGTTGTTATTATGTTGTTGTTATTATTATTTGTTTGTTGTTATTATATATGTTTGTATCTTTCGGGCACTGTTTAGACCAATCGCGTGGGCCCATTTTGATAATGATACGTTGTTTAATTTATCATGACGGCGCAAATGTCATAGAAAGCATAAAAGTTAGTAAAAATAAAAAAGATGGCATTTTGGACGCTTTAAAGGGTTGCATTTAAACGGTTGTATTTAAAAACGGTTCATCAAACACGTAAGGTTTGAGTCAAACCGTTTGATCGTCTCGAGGGCACAGAATAAATAATAGTACCTAGAGGTATCGAGGGCTCGTAATGAGAAAAGAAAAAAAAATTGATGAAATATGTCATGTGACCTTCATGTAAATTTATTTTCATAGAATTTCAACTATGTGTCAAAAGTTTGTATTAGTTTTTCAGTATGAAAATGATTTAATTAATTTAACATTATTTTGAAAATTATAGTTTATCGCCTGAGAAAGCGATTAGTATCAACATCTTGATTTTAGTAATTTTGTGGGTTGACACAGTATTGCTTATCAGCATCCAAATCATGGTGTCTCAAATTCGTATACTGATTTGACTCTCACCGCGGATTCAGCTGTCGAGATAATATTATATGAAAATGTTCTTAGAGAATAACACTGCTGATATCGCAATTGGTGCGGTGCTGCTGACTGCAGATGGCCTTCAGGAAAAAGAAAGACAAACAATAACTTAAAAGTGGAAAATTAAATAAATTCATTTAAAAAATTACAACTTTCACATTCGGCTTTAACAAAATATTACTAACTAGATGTTGCACGCGACTTCGTACGCACAAAAGGAAATCTCACGGTAACCGTACATTTTGCCGTAATAAAAAGTAGCCTATGTCCTTCCTCGTGGTCTAATCTATATATGTACCAAATTTCATCAAAATCGATCCAGTAGTTTCGGAGCCTATTCAATGCAAACAAACAAACGTACAGCTACAAACAAACAAACAAACTTTTCCTCTTTATTACCTAACCTTCATAGACTTAAAACTTCAAAGACTTATTAAAACTTACCTTAGATAAAAATGATATCCAGTAATATTTTGATAACAAGGTAGAGAATGTTTATAAAATTTCAGTCGTGCAATACTGTGTTCCAGACTTTCATGTCCCAGTTTAAATAGCGGTTATCCATTAATAATAAGTAATTTAATTAAATTAAATCATAGAAATAAAATTTCATAGTTTATTTGACAATAATAGGTAATATGATTTTATTCCATGTGCGTTAATTCATTACCACTTATTAAAATGAAAAAAATTACAATAATTTAAATTTTTCGCATGCAATATGCATCTATTAGAACTTACTGGAAAACGCTGAAATAAATAACACTTGGTTCTGTATGTAAGCACTGTCAGGGAATCTTTTACCTAATTCTTTAGCAGGTAGATCCCTGGAAAAAGAAAACCTATAACTGGAAGAAACATAATGTCCCACAAAACATCAATAGCAAAAACCTATTTGAGCGGAAGAGAAAGTAAATCCATGTCTTTTCGCTTCGTTCCCGACTAAGTGATCTTTTGGTCTTCTTTTTTAACCGACATCCAAAAAAGGAGGTGTTTATACGTTCGGCTGTATGTATGTTTTTTTGTATGTTCAACGAGAACTCCGCTAACCGATTTTCAAAATTCTTTTTTTTTATGTAAAAGTCATAATCCGAAGTTTGTCCCGTTTTCACAAAAGTGGTGACCTGTTGATGGGATCCATGAGGAGTGCCTCGACTCCCTCCTCAAAATTTATATGGCACATATTAACAAAAAGTAAGATTTCGCACCAAGGTATACCCTGGTCCAAAAGTACTAAACAGAACTCCTGACTGAGTTCCAAATACATAATCTGGGGGCACGGCAGTGTCCCCGCCAAGTCGAGCGCGAAGCAAACACTGCCGTACCATCCTTTACTGGAACCATTTCGCCGCATTTTTAGGCCCCTATTTGAGAACCTTTGGATAAGACCAGAACGCATTTTAGTCATCCAGTAAGCTACAATCACATACTTAAAATCCAAAGTTTGAAGTCTGTAGGCCATTTAGTTCCGAAGTTAAGCGAAAGCAAAGTTTCGCATTTATGACACTCACTCACTCACTCACTCATGATCATCAAAATAGAACTAGTACTTCCCATAAACTTAGAGAGCTGAAATTTGGTACAGAGTTAGGTTTTAATGGCCACATAAAGGGAAAACTATAAAAACACGGAAAATCGATCTGGGGGCACGTCAGTGCCCCCGCCAAGTCGAGCGCGAAGCAAACACTGCCGTACTATCCTTTACTAGAACCAGTTCGCCGCATTTTCAGGCCCCTATTTGAGAACCTCTGGATAAGACTCGAACGCAGAAATTTTCGTCATTCAGTAAGCTATAATCACATACTTAAAATCCAAAATTTTAAGTCTGTAGGTCATTTAGTTCCGAGGTTAAGCGAAAGGAAAGTTTCGCATTTATGACACTCACTCACTCACTCATGATCATCAGAATAGAACTAGTACTTCCCATAAATTTAGAGAGCTGTAATTTGGTACAGAGTTAGGATTTAATGGCCACATAAAGGGAAAACTATAAAAACTAGGGTAATGCCCCCTTCTACTATTGGTACATAAAAAAATCGGCTGTCATTGCAAAAATCTAGCGTAGTGGGACACATTTTCTAATTAAATCTAGCCTATAGTGTCCCACTGCTGGGCGAATGCCTCCCCTTCTGCTTTTAATACGCATATAAATAAAATTAAAGGAAAACTCTGAATAAGACTAGACTGACTTTTATACTTATACTTACAAGTTTACAAGAAGAAATAGTCGAACGATTAACTTTATTCTACTCGAACATTATACAAATTAAACTAAAATTTAATAAAATAAATCAATATGCCCACGTTTCTACAAAAAGAAGTGAAATCCCACCAAAAACATTCTGTAAAAAACTAGCCAAGTCTCGATGTAGCTGCTTGTTTATCTCTAAAAAGTAATGAAATCTAGACAAAGTCGTGCCAAGTCTAAGGTTCCTTACTGCGATTTCTTTATTATTATAGTTAATGTTGTATGACTTGGCCGTTGAAGGGTACACAAGAGTACAATACCAGGTGCTCCATGACACCATTGCACCAATCTGTCGCCAGAACCGCTACCCATTGACGATGGAAAATTGACACTTGAAAAACAAAATTGACTTGTACCCACTAACGTATAAAGATTAAAGAATGTTCAACGGCCAAGTCATATAACATTAACTATAATAATAAAGAAATCGCAGTAAGTAACCTTAGACTTGGCACGACTTTGTCTAGATTTCATTACTTTTTAGAGATAAACAAGCAGCTACATCGAGACTTGGCTAGTTTTTTACAGAATGTTTTTGGTGGGATTTAATTAGATAAGACAATAGAGGATGTCTCTTGCAGAAATAAGATAAGTTAAAATTATAAAATCCTACCAATAACATAAAAAATATATTAAATTATAATAAATCTTTTATTTTTAACCTGGTGCATCAAAATTTATAAGGAATGGTAGATAAAGAACTTGAAATTTAGTTATTTTTAAATGAATTTAATGTTGACATTATATATATTTGCTGCTATTTTATATAAAGGATAAAATTAAATATTCTTAAAATAAAATTAAAACTACAAGGCAGGTCACCTGTCGTACCTCTGACTTTGAATTACTTTGTTTTGAAAATAAAAAGATTACTAGGTACTAATTTTGCAGTTGCGACGGTCTTCGAAAATGTTTTTGCTAACATTTCGATCTAAGTATACGTACAAACTTAACTACTGCTAAAAAACTACTCAGAGAATGTTAAGGAAAGTTATGTCAATTTTAAGTTTAAAGAAATTTTATACACTCATTAATTATTGTTTAACGTTGGCGCCTGCACTAGGCTAAGCCTATAAGCCTAATAGCCTTATAATAATCAATACAGTTTTACTAAGAATCGATCCACAACAGAATATGCAGGTATAGGTTATATTTTTTGTTCTAATTTAATGAGGCATAACTCGTAAGGCATAATTTTTTTGTCATAATTGTTTTTTGGCATAAACTTGTTAGGCATATTTTTTTGTCATAATAAATTCAAGGCATTCTGTCACAAGGCACAAATATGCATAAAATGGAAAGATATATTGAAAACACGTTTATGGTAATTAAAGGCTTATTTATGAAACATATAGAAGCAGGTATTACACTCATTATACCTAGTGTAATATGTATAACAGTAGGTTAAGTTACGGCGGGGTGGCCCTTGGGCCACCCGTAAGCCGCTAACATGTATAAATAATTAACACGAAAGGTTATTTAATGCAAAAACAAATTTACTTTATCTTTAAGTACATTAGGCTCGTGGTTATGGCTCGGCATGTTTTTAGATAGCAGTTCATGTTGTTTGTCCGAGTTTAATTTCGCAAATAGTCGAAAATTACAATTATAATTGTTATTTCATCTTAACTCGCACACCCAGTAGAATTTATCATTCATTAGCATGTGAAAAAAATGCTACAAAGAAGTATGCGTTAATGTAATAGTACGCTTAAATATCATTATGCGTAAAATATATTTATGCTTTTTAATATTATGCATAAAAATTTATAAAATACTATGCGTAAAAAAATTATGCCTAACAATAAATATGCCTAACAATAATTATTATGCTTTTAGTAATTATAGGTAAAAAAATTATGCTAAGAATAAAGTTATGCCAAATGAATATTATGCGAAACTACTATTAGCTCAAATAAAATTATGCTAAGTAAAATTATGACATGATTTTATGTGAAAAAATAGGGAACCCTAATTTTATTGTTTAAATTATATTTAAATAAATTTAACCTTTAAGTAATTCAGTGACATCATAATATCTTAATTTAATTATTTATTTTATTGAGAATTTAATTTTAATTTATTCTGTTAACATATTTATCCTATTTATCATAGACTAATTGGTGGTCAGACCAATGATTAGTCAATGCTATTAATTATATTCTGATGTGATGAAATTTTAATTATTTTTTTTATTTTTGTGATAGACAAAATATTGTACCCAGTGATACTATACATCTACGATTGTACCTATTTAATTTTATGAAATGAAATGCTGCTTTATTTGGTGAAAATATGGTTAAATTTTTTATATTAGCGCAGTTAACGACGTCCAAAAAAATTTGTTTATTATTAACACTTTTATAACTAGTTACATGAGCTCTGTGGCCTAGTGGGTAAACCGTTTGGTTCGCACTCGAGAGTGTAGGTTCGAATCCCAGGTTGTGGCGTGTACCAATGACTTGAGACTTTTTCAGATCTCTTACGCATAGTATTCTATACGGACGTTCTAACGGTGAAGGAAAACATCGTGAGGAAACCCGCACATGGTTGGCCCCAGACGTCAATATTGACCTGTCATTCCTCTGGACTAGGCTGACTGTGTTGTGAGAATGCCGTATGTGCTTGGGCAACCATACGACTTTTAAAATCCAAATTTTCCCAGGTACTACAGTATTTCAAGAGTGGTTACTTCGCTCGGATAATACCTACTGTAATATAAATCATCCAATAACAAATGAAAAGGCCAAAGTCTTTTTTATAGTTGCAATATATAACATGCATATCGCTTTAAAATACATTTAATAATAATAATAATAATAATATCTATGGACGCTTCACACCACGTCAATCTGATCTCGTGCTAAGTTCTCGAAGAACTTGTGTTACGGGTACCAGACAACGGAAATATATTTAATACTTTTATACTATACACATATTTAAGATTTTTATTATATTATACACATATTTAATACACATCCATGACCCAGGAACACAGAAAAACTTTTTGTTCCTTCGGCGGGATTTGAACCCGCGACCCCCGGCTTGAGCACCAACACGCTCAACCAACTGAGCCACAGAGGTCGTCAATAATAAAATCTAATTGACAATTAATAAGTATTTACAAACATCATTCGTATAAGTCAATGACTGTGTTTCGCGGAAAAAGGCGCATGTAAGCGCTTGTAAGCAAAATGGCGGTAAGCGCTATCTATCATTGCTAAAATATGCTATTTTCGTCTAGGACACGTTATCCTCTAAAAACACTATACCGATAGAAAAAAAATTAGAAATAAAAAAAATCAAGAGCACCATAAAAATGTAAATAGTTAAAAAAATGATTATAATGTTAAATAATAGTTAATTATGTCAACTCATTAAAAATTATTTCGCGTCTTAATAAGATTTTTTTTTAATTCTCTAATAGAGTATTTTTTAGACAATAATTGTTTTTGTATTATGTATTGTATATTTTTACACACATTGCATAAATGCATTATTTATGAAAAGGGTTGTTTTTTCGTTTTTATCTATAATAATCAGTCTACCTATTTTATATTATTTACAGGCTAAAAGAAAGAAAGAAATAAAAAAACTAAAAAAGATAAAACTAAAGTACAAGATATGCTATAAAAATAAGAAAACCTTAAGGTCGTCCCCATCAGGCAGAGTGCCTATCAGGCTCAAAGAATTCCCTCGCTGGATGGCTATGCTAAATCTTTGAGCCAGATAGGTCTACCTATTTGAATTTCTTAAAAATTTCGTCGGGTACTTCCTACTAATGTTATAAATGTGAAAGTTTTTGAGGATGTCGGAAAAACTACTGAACGGATTATGATGAAATTTGGTATCTTAGTAGTTTAGGCTCTGGATTCAAACATAGTTTTTGCCTGAAAAAATACAGTGTTCCCGAGGAATACCGTATTTACGCGGGCGGAGCCGCGGGCTACAGCTAGTATCTATTAATTGTGTAAAAATGTCATTGTTGTGTATAACAAATTTAAACATTTCTAAAATGTATAAGCTAGGTAATATCATGATGTTAAATTGCTTAAAAAAGGCTTACATGACTATAAAGCACGGATGCATTTCTTTTGAATGCCTTATCTAAATGCGTAGAATTTCCCTAAATTATCAGTCCATAGCGCAGGACTGATGAGACATAGCCATAATCGGCCATAATTGCTGTTTGTATACTAACTGTCCACGCTAGTCTACGTAATACGAATACGAATCTGTTCAGTTTTGAATAAACTTTTTCTATGTGTGCATACCAGTTGCAGTATTTATCAATTTAAACGCCCAGAAACAAGTTCTCATCAACTTCATCTATAATTTCATCACTATATGCTAGTTTTAATCGTAACGGTTTTTAATTATAACTTCTAAATTGTATATACCTAGTTTAATTTGATTGAACACTAACACTCCACCAAGAACCGACAGTACAATCAATTACATATAATTTGATTGAGATTGATTTTTAGATTATTAGATATTAGCCATTCAACAATAAGCCCAAGTGTTAAATTAATGTCATTTTCAATTTTATTCACGTCCGATTTTATATGTAAATAGTCTTAATATAATTATTATCATCTGCAAATAATGTCAACTTATAATTCATTATTGAAATGTCATTTATATAAAATAAAAATAATAGTGCTTTAAGGATCAAAATCCCTTAGATAAAACAACTTCCAAGTAGGTACGTAAGTCGTAACCCACTTCACTTTCTGTTACTTTCTTTGTTCTTTTCTTACATTACTGCGTAACAAGCATCACAGCAAAAGTTACAGAATAAACAACAAACAATATTTTGTCCATGATCACTGCCACTTCTATTTTATTCGCGATCTTCGTTTCCTTTTCATCGATATCCGTGTCATTGCCTGCTCCGGTAAACTCTTCGTCGTCTTGCGAGAAACCTTCGTTAATGTTTACGTATATTGGGCGGGCCTGAAATGTTGACAATTATTTAAATAGTTTTGTTAGTTAGGTCACCGTAAAATTATAAATACCGAATACCGATATATTGTAATTTAACTAGCGAGATTATATTATGTCGACAGATCGTTTAGTAAACATTCTACTTACAATTTTACGCATTGTTTTTCATTAAATTATAATATAACGAACTGAAACTCGTCAAATTGTAAAACGGAACGCAACTCGCGCGCTGATTGGTTGAACCGTTAACGACATAAGCCCCGCGCCGAAATATATAACGAATATAACGAAAAATAACGCGTAAAATTTTAAGCAGAATGTTTATTTGACAATCTGTCGACATTTAATAATCTCGTTGGTTATATTACAATCTAACGGTATTTACAATTTTTCGGTGACATACACTGTGAGGTACATTACTTGAATTCACGCGGCGATACATTTATTAGTTAAGAATTAAAAATCAAACTTTAATTATTACACAAGAATTTACACGTTTTATTGTAAGAGTCACGTTTTATTGTAAGGTCATGGGATACTCATCCCAACTTACCTGTCCGGTAGTTGTGGTATAGTATACGGGTATGCGACCCCGGCTTCCCTAGCTATTACTGTCCTATCCCTTACCCTCCTGGGCGGTAATATCCTACATTTCCTATTTCCCACTCTAACTTACCAATCTTCCCTTCCACACCACCTATCCTTCCCTTTCCCTATTTCTACCCTCCCCACCAATCCGTGGAAACGCAACGGATAATCATAAAAATAATTCAATTATCCAAAATGGCGGAGATGTGGTTCACCACCCATCACGTCTCGTTTCTTGCGGAGGTGAAAAGCGGACCATGGAGAGCCGCTTCGCTACGTTTAATGTAAGAGGATGAATGGATGGTAAGAATGAAAGTGAACGAAGCGAAACGAGTATGTAAGGATCGTAGCAAGTGGCAAAAAGTGGTCTCTGCCTACCCCTTTACGGGAAAAAGGCGTGATTATATGTATGTATGTACCTATGTATGTATTGTAAGAGTTCGAATGTGAGGTTGCACGGCCCTGCACAGCACATGTGCAGGGTATGATTGATGTCATCTTGTGTACCTTTTTGTGTAGTGAATAAAGTTCAATTTTGAATAGCTCTCATAAAAATGTATGCCGCGTCACATGTCGTCTCGTTTCACAGTGTATTGAACCTAAATCTAATTTACCGCAGGCATAACTGCGGAAAAACGCTAGCATAGTATATAAGTAATCGAACTGAAGGTCGATTCTGCTAATTAAATTCTGCAATAATTCAGTTACGATCCACTCCCCGACATGTTAAAATATCAGTTAAATAGTATTCTCATAAACGTCAAACCGTTTCTTTTGGTTCAAACACCAAAAAACAGTTTATGATATCAAGAGGATTCAATTATAATTCAACTAGCAAAGGGGTTCAGTAATCAGTTAATTACCTTCGACTCCTTCAAACAAAACAGTTCTCTCAAAAGTCTGATCATGAGTATATCCTGAACAACGGAGGCTTTACAGAGTCTGTCGGCCAGAGACGTCATCAGCGCGATCTGCAGCAGCAGCGCCAGCAGCACGCCGCCCAGCACCGTCATGTACAGGATCACTGAAACACAAGCCATCGTATATTGATGTCACCGTAAAATTGTAAAAACCGTTAGATTGTAATAAAACTAGTGAAATTGTAAAATGTCGATAGACTTCCGACGCGAATATGCTGCCTATAATTTAACACATTATTTTTCATTACATTATAAACATATAGTTTTTAATCTTTCGACATATTTTTACAATGTCGTTAGTTATTTTACAATCTAACTGTCATTTATGTAAAATCTAAATCTACAATTTTACGGTGACATAGATATAGATGTGAAACATAGAAATTTCTTGTTGTACTACATAGAACACCGAACATGAGCGAGTTGGACTCGCCTACTGAGGGTTCCACCAAAGTAGGAACATCATGAACAGTTCAGGAATTTAGTCACTCATTTTTTGTCGACCTGAAAATGCGTGATGAAAGTTTGCGGAGAGTTGCGTTTGTTGAAAAATATGCGTTTTTGAGGCAAAACGGCTGTATCCTTTTTAACGTTTACATAGAACTTTTTACAGCTTCAAGGGACCGTAGACCTGAGTGCATGGTTTTAATTTCAACTCGATACCCTTCACGAGTTCCCGAAATACGAACATTGATAATAGATGATCATTGATCACCGAGCTAATGTAGGTACAGCTTGTCTGATATTAACTTACAGAAGGCAGCGTGTAGCACGGTGTGAGTCTATCTATGTAACACAGCGCCATGCACATGATGATCACCGAGCCGATGTTCAGCCTGACTGATATTAACTTACATATAGAAGGCAGCGTGTAGCACGGGATGAGTCTGTCTATGTAACACAGCCCCATGCACATGATGATCACCGAGCTGATACCAACTTACATATAGAAGGCAGCGTGTAGCACGGTATGAGTCTGTCTATGTAACACAGCCCCATGCACATGATGATCACCGAGCTGATACCAACTTACGTATAGAAGGCAGCGTGTAGCACGGTATGAGTCTGTCTATGTAACACAGCCCCATGCACATGATGATCACCGAGCTGATACCAACTTAACATATAGAAGGCAGCGTGTAGCACGGTATGAGTCTGTCTATGTAACACAGCCCCATGCACATGATGATCACCGAGCTGATACCAACTTACGTATAGAAGGCAGCGTGTAGCACGGTATGAGTCTGTCTATGTAACACAGCCCCATGCACATGATGATCACCGAGCTGATACCAACTTACGTATAGAAGGCAGCGTGTAGCACGGTATGAGTCTATCTATGTAACACAGCCCCATGCACATGATGATCACCGAGCTGATACCAACTTACATATAGAAGGCAGCGTGTAGCACGGTATGAGTCTATCTATGTAACACAGCCCCATGCACATGATGATCACCGAGCTGATACCAACTTACGTATAGAAGGCAGCGTGTAGCACGGTATGAGTCTGTCTATGTAACACAGCCCCATGCACATGATGATCACCGAGCTGATACCAACTTACGTATAGAAGGCAGCGTGTAGCACGGTATGAGTCTATCTATGTAACACAGCCCCATGCACATGATGATCACCGAGCTGATACCAACTTACGTATAGAAGGCAGCGTGTAGCACGGTATGAGTCTATCTATGTAACACAGCCCCATGCACATGATGATCACCGAGCTGATACCAACTTACATATAGAAGGCAGCGTGTAGCACGGTATGAGTCTATCTATGTAACACAGCCCCATGCACATGATGATCACCGAGCTGATACCAACTTACGTATAGAAGGCAGCGTGTAGCACGGTATGAGTCTATCTATGTAACACAGCCCCATGCACATGATGATCACCGAGCTGATACCAACTTACGTATAGAAGGCAGCGTGTAGCACGGTATGAGTCTGTCTATGTAACACAGCCCCATGCACATGATGATCACCGAGCTGATACCAACTTACGTATAGAAGGCAGCGTGTAGCACGGTATGAGTCTATCTATGTAACACAGCCCCATGCACATGATGATCACCGAGCTGATACCAACTTACGTATAGAAGGCAGCGTGTAGCACGGTATGAGTCTGTCTATGTAACACAGCCCCATGCACATGATGATCACCGAGCTGATACCAACTTACGTATAGAAGGCAGCGTGTAGCACGGTATGAGTCTGTCTATGTAACACAGCCCCATGCACATGATGATCACCGAGCTGATACCAACTTACGTATAGAAGGCAGCGTGTAGCACGGTATGAGTCTGTCTATGTAACACAGCCCCATGCACATGATGATCACCGAGCTGATACCAACTTACGTATAGAAGGCAGCGTGTAGCACGGGATGAGTCTATCTATGTAACACAGCCCCATGCACATGATGATCACCGAGCTGATACCAACTTACGTATAGAAGGCAGCGTGTAGCACGGTATGAGTCTGTCTATGTAACACAGCCCCATGCACATGATGATCACCGAGCTGATACCAACTTACGTATAGAAGGCAGCGTGTAGCACGGTATGAGTCTGTCTATGTAACACAGCCCCATGCACATGATGATCACCGAGCCGATGTACATCCTGACTCGTTCAGGTTGAAGTGGCTCCGTCCAGAACGACATTAGTAGGAATGTCACTAGCACTGAAACAAAGAATTATAGATTGAAGATTTGCAGTTATAATATAACTGTTATATTGTGATATGGAAAAAGATATTATAGTGACATGGAATAGTCTTAGAATTAATCTATAGTCTTTACACTTTACATACATACAAATATACATACAAATTGTTTGTTCCGGTTGTTAATCTCAGAAACCGTTGGACCGACTTTCACGGGATTATAACTGACCGTTATAAGTAATCAATTATTGTTTTAAGGAGAAATTTAGCTACTTGCTCAGGGTTCCGTTTCCATTAGTTCTACGCAAACGAAGTTGCGGTCACCAGCTAGTCATAAATAAGCCTAAAGAATCAGAAGCAGTGAGTGTGCTTGAGCTCTTGGGTACACAAAAGATAAATTAACATCCTCTGTGGCTTAGTGGTTAGCGGCGTTTATCGTTGGTGCTAAAGCCGGAGGTTACGGGTGTACTGTACTGTATTCCTGGGTCATGGATGTGTATTAAATATGTGTAAAATATAATAAAAATCCACAGAATACAGAAATCATCCAGAAACCGTCAACGCACTTGAAAGTGAGGCCGTCACGACTACTCCAAATTGGAATGGATCCACACATAATATGTTGCCACAGAATAACGGAATATTTTACCCAACTTTTTTCAATTAATTTTTATTGAATACCTAATTGTCGTAACATATTTGACGACCTCCGTGGCTCAGTGGTGAGCGTAGTGGCGCTTTAGCCGGAGGTCGCGGGTTCGAATCCCGCCAGGGAACAAAAAAGTTTTCTGTGTTCCTGGGTCATGGATGTGTATTAAATATATGTATAATATAATAAAAATCTTAAATATAAGTATAGTATAAAAAGTATTAAATATATTTCCGTTGTCTGGTACCCGTAACACAAGTTCTTCGGATACTTACCACGGGGCCAGACTGACGTGGTGTGAAGCGTCCATAGATATTATAAATTATATTATATTTGTTTTGTAAGTTTAAAGCGTAAAGAGTTAAAAGAGCGGGCGGGCGGTATTTCGGCATGGTTTTGGACACAGTGCGCTGCGTACAAATGTAATCGAACACTCATTCTAGATGTTTTGTATTCTGTGTAAAAATCTTAAATATATATTGTATGGTATGATTAAAAATACTTCCCGTTGTTTAGGTACCTGTAACACCCGGGTACTTAGCATGACACGGGTGATAATAAGTATGCTTATTATTATTAGGTATTTACCGATCAGCGGCGTATAGAATGCGATATTATATGTGGACGAGCGTCTTATCAGGTCTATATTCACTATAATGCGGTCACTCTGCACAGCATTGATCTCCTCTTGAACGGGGAACATCATCGTCCACACTGTACTGTTGACCACCAACGGCTGTGAAATGACCTCCCACGCGTTGACCACGGGGGCTTGTAACTCGGAAAACTGCGAGAAAATAATGTTTGGTCAATGCGGTCACTGTGAATTTTCTAAGTTAGAAAATGTGTTGAACCATGTTAAAACACCTAAGGGCTTAGCCAACATTGGCATGTTTGAAACATTATTATGTTTCAAATTGAAAATATATGGGATAGACATAACGTTCGCTAAGTGATATAATATAGCGCTAACCCTAGAGGATTCAATCCCGATCCCTTTTCCTAATACCGGTATTTCGGGATTATAGCAAAGTAATCCCGGGAATCCGAGATTATTAGTATCGAAATGAAATGAAAAAAGTGAGCAAACTATGTTAAAATACTTTTTTGCATTAGCTGATTTAAGTTAACACATTTCATCTGAAAGTATCATAATTTGTTGTGCAAGCTATAGGTACTTTCGTCTTGACAGTTGAAAATGTTTTTTGGAAAATTTTTATCCTCGTGTTAGTAACAATTATTATTACCATACGTAGATCCTAACTCGTACTTACGCTTTTCAAATCTTTGTCGTTTTTGTCCATTATTTTAAAAATTATTCTGTCATGCACCTCCCACGGCTCCAGTATGATTGTACATGTATATTCGTCTTGTGGCCATCTGTGCATGAAAAAAAAAACAGCACAAAATAATATAAGTTTCCATAGGAGTCCCTAAACCAAAATCTCAAGTACAACCATCATGCATGTGTTTAACCATAGACTAAGTTTTTTGCATGTTTTGGTAGGTACTCTTATTGTAGACTGTCTGGAAGAATAAATTATACTTTGTTAACTTCTTTACGACAAGTGGTGACAAACTCGCACTCAGCACACAGTTCGCGAGTTTAGCGCGTTCACCCAACCGAGATTATATCGACAATAATTGAGAGAATAGGGGATTGGACTATATCTAAAATATTAAGCTTCATTAATATACTCAGAAATATTGAGGCATTACTACTTGGTAAATGTAAAAAAAATATAATATTTTATGTGTAGTTTAATAATTAATTAATTAAATACATCTAAAACGAACCTACCAATTTTATTTTGCTAAATTAGTAAACAAAACCTACATATTAGTTTACTCACATCATATACAAAAACATTTATTATGGTAAGTATGAACTTAAACGCACCAATATCGGAGATATTTACAAATATATTCCGGCGACCGTATACTTCATACACTATAACCCACGAGTGATGTCACTTTAGTATGGAGCGATTTCACAGGACTTGCGAAGTTTTGTATACAAATCGCTGTACCTTTGAAAATATTGACTGAACATATACACCCTTATTAATAAAAATATTTACACCATGGTTAAGCAAATCCAAATCGCTCTCTTTGTCTATCAAGTGACTGTTCCAAAGTATCTGACAGAGACAGCCATGTTGGATTAGCTAATCCGTGGTGTGAATAATTTTATTAATAAGACTGCGTCTGTTTCTTCTGAGAAGTTATTCATATTTAAGAGTTATTCATTTATGCAATTTAAAAATTCCAAACCCCTATTGGGCTTCTGATTTTGAACAGACTACTGAGTAGTGAGTACATAGTCACTTTGTAATCAGTCCTTTCTCGCCCGCGCACCAGGTCTTCACAGACACCCTCAGGTGCAGGGTCGCTTCCCCGCTGTGTACGATTTTCACCAGCTCCGAACTCTTCACGTCCATGCCACTGAAATCTTCGAAACTGAAACAACGTACGACAGTTTATAACCTTTTCTTTTTCATAATAATAATATCTATGGACGCTTCACACCACGTCAATCTGGCCCCGTGCTAAGTATCCGAAGAACTTGTGTTACAGGTAAACGGGAAGTATATTTAATACTTTTATACTATACATATATTTAAGATTTTTATTATATTATACACATATTTAGTACACATCCATGACCCAGGAAGGAACACAGAAAAACTTTTTGTTCCTTCGGCGGGATTCGAACCCGAACTGGCTTAAGCACCAACTGTCGTCAAATCTTTCTTGTGTTGTAAGTCTCATAATACTAATGATTATGTTCGCCGGACTGCTCTACACACGTTATATCAAGAATTTCGACTCTATTATATCAGTCTAATTGACAGATTGATATGCTTATTGCTTAAGTAAATCGTTATGTGGTGGTGGATTCGAATCCCTGTCAGATTATAATTAAGTTTGTGATTCTTTTTATTAATTTAAATTTATTAGAACTCCGAGCCAAGCTTGGTTACCCAGGTACTTCGTTTATTATAATGACAAAATTTTAGTCACTTACACATATAAAACTGGAGTCCAGACTTGGCCCTGACGTAGATTGAGGTAGGTCGTGCCGTTAAACTTATTGGGGTTCCACGCCAGGCTGTTGTCCATCCATTTCTGTAAAAAAAAAATATAAAATAGGCAAGCGGACTGATTTTTTTTATTGCATAAATGAATAGTACTCTTAAATATGAGTAACTTCTCAGAAGAAACCGTATATCAAAAGTCAATATTTTCAAAGGTACAGCGATTTGTATACAAAATTTTGCGAGTCTTTATACCAAAAAAAATTTTTTTTTTGCGAAATTGGTAAACAAAACCTACATCATTAGTTTACTCACATCAAATACAAAAACATTCATTATGGTAAGTATGAACTTAAACGCACAAATATCGGAGATATTTACAAATATATTCCTGCGGCCATATACTTCATATACTATAACCTACAAGTGACGTCGTTTGTAGGGCGACTTTAGTATGGAGCGTTTTTAGGAGGCTCGCGAAATTTTTTATAAAAATCGCTGTACCTTTGAAAATATTGACTTTTGATATACGGTTTCTTCTGAGAAGTTACTCATATTTAAGAGTACTATTCATTTATGCAATAAAAAAAATAGTCCGATTACCTATTATAAAACGCCTGGTAAGCAAAACAAGCAACCACAAAGGTACAAATTAATATGAATTAGTCGGAATTATTTGTAATATAACTAACTTGTTTTTTTTTCACAGGAACTATAAGTCTACATATAATATTCTTAGTTGACTACACCGCGATCCTGGGCCTCTAGTCAAGATCCATTCGATAATTTCGACGCCGAACTTCGAAATCAAAAATGTATGGGATTTGACATATTAAGTCATCGTTAACGGATATGTCGCTTGCGATGCCTTAGGTCAAATCCCATACATTTTATTGTCGAACTTCGTCGTCGAAATTATCGAATGCATCTTGACTAGAGGCCCTGGTCCTTATTTAAAAGGAATAAAGGTGATGTGTGCGTTGCTCTCCGCTTGCTCTTGCTTTTCGTTTCTAATAAAAGTAGCGTTACCAACAAAACAGAAGCTCCAAAATGCAACACGGAGACCAGCTCGTCAACGGAGGTGGATGCGTTGGCGGTATACGACAGCAGCAGTCGGTTGCAGTTGTGCTCCAGATTGCGGAGTGTCGCCCGTAAGAGCTCTACCAATAGTATAGATTAGTGGCATAGGGTTCCTACAACTCCATTCTTATCGCCTTCAACTAACCACTTACCCTTAGAAGACCCTCATCTAAATCCCTGCTTATTATAAAGGCTAGGGCTTCCCTATGAAGGAGAACCAGCCTTCGCCACTGGTATAGATGCTCCAACCCTGATGCTTTGCAACCCTCGTTGACCTTCGCGGGGGATATGCTACATTACTAGAGGAACTTTGACGTCTGTCTTCGTCTGCCGTTAACGCCAAGTTGACGATGTTCGTCTAAAGTCAGTGTCGGTTGCAATTGTGCTATGAATAGCGGAATGTCGCTCGTAAGTGCTTACCAATAATATAGATGCTCCGAAATGCAACACGGAGTCAAGCTCGTCATACGACACGCTGGTGATTTGCAACCCACGTTGACCTCCGGGGGGATATGCTGCATTACCAGAAGATCTTTGACGTCTGTCTTCGTCTGCCGTTGACGCCAAGTTGACGATATCAGTCGCCTAAAGTCGGTTGCAGTTGTGCTACGGATAGCGGTGTCGCCCGTAAGAGCTTACCAATAATATAGATGCTCCGAAATGCAACGCGGAGTCCAGCTCGTCATACGACACGCTGGTTATCTGCAACCCAGTCATCTAAAGTTGGTTGCAGTTGTGCTGCGGATAGCGGTGTCGCCCGCAAGAGCTTACCAATAATATAGATGCTCCGAAATGCAACACGGAGTCCAGCTCGTCATACGACACGCTGGTTATCTGCAACCCGACGTCCACGTTGACGTCCGCCGCGGGGGGTATGCTGGGGTCGCGGTACCAGAACAACGTACGCAATAGGTTCTCGTAGTTGGATATCTTACGTTCTACCGGCTTGGAGTCTGCAATAGAATTTATCATAATTAATCTAAGCTTGGAATCTGAAAGCATTCGCTTGTCGTTGTGTATATGTCACCATAAAATTGTAAAAACCGTTAGATATAACTAGTGAAATTGTAAAATATTAAAAGACTTCCGACGCGAATATTCTGCTTATAATTTTACACATTATTTTTCGTTAGATTATAAATATGTATATAGTTTTGAATCTTTCGACATATTTTTACAATCTTGTTAATTATTTTACAATCTAACGGTTTTTACAATTTTACGGTGACATAATATAATATAATATCGTTGCTTGTTTTATATATATATCTATAATATCTTAGTTAAGTAGTATTTAATGATAAATTGTTGATGGTGGCTAGAAGCCATCGGCGGTGCATGTTTGTAGTCGAATTCAAATGTCGTATATTCATGCTTTATTCCCAATGTAATGCTTGGCAAAAATCTAACAGGACGTTGTCTTGAGTCCTAATACGTACGCATGCCAAAATTATTATGCACAATCAATTTAAGTATGGCAATTCTTCACATCACCATTTTATATATCAACAAAATAATTGACTCCACTTTCATATCACATAGAATGATGTTTATAGGACTTCGTATGCGCAAAAAGGACCGCCGCAGGAACCGTATATTTTACTGCGATAAAAAGAAGCATATCTATTTATTAATCCAGAGCCTAAATACTAATACTTTTCATTAAAATATATTCAGAAAATGTTGTGTGAAAGAGTAACAAACGTCCAAACTATTCCAGACATCCATACATACAAACTTTGGCTTTTATCAAATTAGTAAGGAAAGCGGGACAACGAGCAGACTGATCATGGAATCGCCCACAACACATTAAATACTAAATTAATACCATAAAACAATAAAATCTGTGATCTGAATATCGAAAAGCAATACCATCAGTAGTATTATCTCCCGGCGCGGGACAGTCGTACAGGAACTTCGCCTCCACGCCATTCCACGCGGCGAAACTGAAGTAGTTGACCGTGATTGGGTCGTGGTCCATGTAGCTCAGCACGGGCAGCACGTCGCCTTCTCTACCGAACTCCACCACGCCGTCTGAGGGTTAGATGATAATATTATGATGATGTCTTGGCTTTTATTGTCATGGTGATTAGGTCGTGGTCCGTGTAGCTCAGCACGGGCAGCACGTCGCCTTCTCTACCGAACTCCACCACGCCGTCTGAGGGTTAGGTGATAATATTATGATGATGTCTTGGCTTTTATTGTCATGGTGATTAGGTCGTGGTCCGTGTAGCTCAGCACGGGCAGCGCGTCGCCTTCTCTACCGAACTCCACCACGCCGTCTGAGGGTTAGGTGATAATATTATGATGATGTCTAGGCTTTTATTGTCATGGTGATTAGGTCGTGGTCCGTGTAGCTCAGCACGGGCAGCGCGTCGCCTTCTCTACCGAACTCCACCACGCCGTCTGAGGGTTAGGTGATAATATTATGATGATGTCTTGGCTTTTATTGTCATGGTGATTAGGTCGTGGTCCGTGTAGCTCAGCACGGGCAGCGCGTCGCCTTCTCTACCGAACTCCACCACGCCCGCGCCGTCTGAGGGTTAGGTGATAATATTATGATGATGTCTTGGCTTTTATTGTCATGGTGATTAGGTCGTGGTCCGTGTAGCTCAGCACGGGCAGCACGTCGCCTTCTCTACCGAACTCCACCACGCCGTCTGAGGGTTAGATGATAATCGCTCAAGGTTAGTTTATTTAATATGAAGGGCTGATTTTTCAATCGTCAGATAACTCCTATTTGAGAAATAAATATATGTAACGTTGGCAGATTTTGTATGAAAAATCTGTCAATGGCACATTAATATTCTTCGGGTAGGTAAATTTATTTTATTGTCATTTATGTCATATCGTTGCCAAGGATATTTGATTGGTCTCGCTTCGCTTGAGCGCCCAGCGAGACCAATGATTAGGTCATTGCTAAGATGAGCAATATTAATAGTCATTAGTCATTACTAGTCACTGTGAAAAAAAAAACGATACCTCCTGACCTCGTCAGTGGTGTCAGTCACCTAAGAGTAATAGTTACACTTGTAACTCGTCTCACGGGCGTAGCCAGGTTTTAGTTTCGGGGGGGGTTCAAGAAAATAAAACGACTACGGGGGGGGGGGGTAGTATCAAAGTTCTGATGTAGGCTGTTGATTATTTTTCTAAAATAACAAAATCATCTTTCAGATAGGGTTAATGGGGCGGCAAAATATGTTAATTGGCCTCGGGCGCAAAATTTCTAAATACGCCTCTGTATATTGGTCAGATCTCTGTATTATATATACCAGCTGGCCCATTTCGGGGGGGGGGGGGGGTTGAACCTCCTAAACCACCCCCCTGGCTACGCCCATGACTCGTCTGGTGCTACGCACTTGCGTTCCTGGTCCTAAATTAATAAGGCCACTGCCGTCGTGGTCGAGCCGACACGTTCGTGCCAGAGCATGGCTCTTCCAAACTAGTACCTTTCTAATGAATAGACGTCAGCAACATTATTGATGTTAATAAGGAACCTATCTACCTTCTGTAATTCTGATGTAAAACGGCCTAAAGTCAATAGGCGACAGTATTCCAACAGTCTTCGCGGACGTTTTTGCATTCTTCCTCACGTTGCGGCGAAGCTCCGTGAATTTGTTAGCGCCTCCACCGACAACTGAAGAAAAGAACAACTTTTAGGTAGGTATCTATTTTCTGTTTATAAGAATAAACGGTTTCTCGAAATTGGTTGCTAGTATTACCATGAAATTTAGTATGCAGGTAGTTTGAGGGGAGAAAAAAACTATCTAGCTAGGTCTTATGCCTGGGAACCTACGCATTTTTAAGCTGTACCCATAGATGTATAATATTAACTGGCTATACCTATATGTTTTTTTTCGTCGTGCAACAATATATCAATAATTTTGACTTTATTAAGCATAGATGTAATAGGTTGGGGAAAAAGTCTTTTCGCATTATAGTATGTATGAACTTGTCATAAAATATCTTGGGCTATACCAATTGTATCTGGCTGATTTTGGTATCATTAAAAAGTTTTAATTTTACAGAAGACAATTCCAAATTCAAATTAGGTAAATTTGAGATTTTCATTTGTTTTTCTTATTGTTAAAATGAGTGATTCTTATGAAGAATTTCGATACATTTTAAAATTTTATTACAAAAAAGGTAAAAATGCAACACAAGCCGCGAAAAAAATTTGTGATGTTTATGGACCTAATGCAGTATCTGTGAGAGTAGCGCAAATTTGGTTTAAGCGTTTTCAATCCGGAAATTTTGATATCAAAGATGCACGTCGCTCTGGTCGCCCTGTTACGGACAAAACTGTTGCCATTTTTGAAAAAGTGGAGTAAGATCGGCATATTAGTAGTTACGATGTAGCTGAAGAACTGGGGATTGACCACAAAACGGTTTTGGCGCATTTGAAAAAAGCTGGGTACACAAAAAAGCTCGATATTTGGGTGCCTCATGAGCTCACTGAAAGAAACCTAATGAACCGTGTACTCATTTGTGATTCTTTATTACGACGTAATGAAACCGAACCATTTTTGAAGAAGCTGATAACTGGTGATGAAAAGTGGATCACGTACGACAAGAACGTGCGAAAAAGATCGTGGTCAAAGGCCGGTCAGGCTTCACAGACTGTGGCGAAACCTGGGTTAACTCGCAACAAGGTGATGCTGTGTGTGTGGTGGGATTGGAAGGGCATTATTCATTATGAGCTGTTACCGCCAGGCAGGACCATCAATTCTGAACTGTACTACGAACAACTGATGAGATTAAAGCAAGAAGTTGAGAGAAAGCGGCCGGAATTAATCAACAGAAGGGGTGTGGTTTTTCACCATGATAACGCTAGACCTCACACATCTTTAGCCACTCAGAAAAAATTACGGGAGTTTGGCTGGGAGGTGTTAATGCATCCGCCGTATAGTCCTGACCTTGCACCTTCAGATTTCCACCTGTTTCGGTCGCTGCAGAATTCCTTAGGCAGTGTCAGGTTGACATCACAAGAGGACTGCCAAACTTTTGAATTTTTATATAAAATGCGAAGAAACTTTTTCCCCAAGCTAATATAATAGTAAAAAGAGGCTATTAAGGCAGTCCGATTGGCGGTTTAGTATTTAGTACACAACAAAATCATCGTCTAAAATTATAACGGACACTGGATTCCTTTTTACCCGACTACGTCGTAGCCGAAAGGAAGGGTAATGATTTTGGCGGTCTATGTATGTATGTTTGTTCCACGGTAGCGTACAAAGTACTGGTCCGATTACAATAAATGAGATGTCAATAGAATCATAGCCCGGGTAACATACTAATATGAATGTCAAATTAAGAATGTCTGTGGCCAGCAAAGTGGCCAGGCTCAGCGTGTGTATGACATGGTGTCTGAATATTGTCTATGGATTAAAGTTCTTAAATTCAGGAACGAATTCTGTCAAGGCTAAAACGCCATCAAAACTTATGTAAATCTTAAATCTCCTCTTACCTATTTCATAGACAGGCTCATTGGCGTCAACTTTTGAGTTAGTAGACAGCAGAATATGGCCGTTACTAGCCGCCAGTATTGCGATATGCATCTCGAACAATACTTCTGGATTCTTCGTTTTCTTGGCCAAAGTGTCCACATGGTAAAACGTTTCGTAGCTGTAGCCGTGTTTGCATAAGTGCTCTTTACAACGTTTTGCCACTGTAAAAATAAAATAAAATAAAATAAAAATAAAGCATTGTATCTGTAGAGCATGTTCCATTGTTATATAAGTGTTAATTTATTTATTGTTTATTGCTATCTAAAACCTATATAAAACAAAAAAAAACGTCACCAGTCACCACCACAAAAAAAAACAAGTAGGTACGTTACACGACTCAAGAATTTGAATAAAATTAAAAATGAAAATAAAATTATTGTTTTTAAACAAAACATTAAACCGTTTTCAATGTAAAAATACACAAAAAAGTATGAAATAAAACTTATTCTCTAAATAATTCCCCTTTTAAATTCGGCTAAAATGTAAACTATTTCTCTTCTCAATTTTCTTAATTTTGAAATCGCTACCTCAAACAATATCCTACAATATTTTATAGAACTTACGTTCATATTTGCTGGTACCGACTTCAAAATTAAGAAGATTGAGTAGAGAAATAGTTAAAATTTTATCCGAAAAAGTTAAAAATCGGAGATCTCTGATGTACTCGGTTCTTCTTGGCGTCGCCGTCGTCGTTTAAAAGCAGCCGCCGTCGCTCCGTTACTCTTTCACGCAGAATCTACTGAAGGGATTTTGATGAAATTGTGGTTTGGTAGTAGTTTAGGCTCTGGATTAAAACCTAGGCTACCTTTTATCGCCGGAAATACAGTATTCCTGCGGGATACTCGATACTATATTTATGCGGGTGGAGCCGCGGGAAACAGTTAGTATAAGTATATTTTTCACAAAATGCCCATGTATCAGATAGATGTTTTTAAGATACTTACAAAGATGAATAAAAAATCAATAGAGTTTACGCCTTGGACCTTGGTGTAGCATGTAGGTACGATATATACAATACCGTATATGTGAGTGCATACTAGTTGCTTTCTCAGCGCTTTACTCCGAAAACGGTTAATTTCACAGAAAAATGCAAGAGGCGTTTTTTGTATTTTGTAAATTTACAAACAATTTTTATTATGAGCACTATTGACCTCCGAGCAACAGGTCGCGAGATATTTACGAATGATTTTCGATTTTCGTGACCTTTTGGCCTTTATAACTTTTTTAGCCGGCACGATATCAATGTCGATTTTTCACATCTTCATTACAATCCCGTAATAAAGGTGTGTATACAAAAATACAGCTCACTAGAATTTTTCCGCAAAGGGTTTAAAATGCCTTAAATTACTGGGCTGTATTCTCTTTACTTTTTTAAATGCGAATATCAAAAAAGAGGAAATATTTGTTAGTTTGTATGCTTGCTTGCTTGCATTGAATAAGCTCTGAAACACGGCTGTTTCGCAACAGCCGTGTTTCGGACACAAACAACAAACAAATGGACCGATTTTGATGAAATTTGGCACAGATATAGAGCAGACCACGCGGAAGGACATAGGACACTTTTTATCGCGGGGAAATGTACGGTTCCCGGGGATTATTTTTGTGCACATGAAGTCGCAGTCAACATCCAGTATTATATAAAAGGTAACTTACTGTCATAGGTAAAAGTTACGTTGCTGCTAGCACTAACAAACATAAAACACATCACTAACAACAAAATCGACTTCATCTTGTAGCACAACTGTTGTCACTGAAATAACAGCAATTATTTTTAAACAACCCCGTGATATGCGTTATCTAGAATGCAGAATGGATTTTACGTTGAGCGTTAGAACGGCAAGACCAAGTTGAAATAAAACTAATTAAAGTTAGTGTTATTTCAACTTAGTCTTGTAACTTGTAAATAATTCAGTTTCAGCGACATCCACATGTTGAACTTCTTTATTGGGGCAACGTATGTACGCCCGTTTTAGTTCAAATCTAAATAATATATAAAAGGCAAACCTGACTGACTCATCTATCAACGCACAGCCGAAACTGCTGAACGGATTTCGCTGAAATTTTGCATACAGATAGTTGTAATGACGTATGCATCCGCTAAGAAAGGATATTTGAAAATTCATCCCCTAAGGGGTGAAAAAGGGGTTAAAATTTTATATAAAACTGAACTCCACGCGGACGAAGTCACGGGCAAAAGCTAGTTTTATATATTTTAATATAGATTTCCATAATTTAAACATGATATTTATATAAAATATGTTGTTCAATTTTATTAAACGACTTCCAAAAAAGGAGGCGGTTATACGTTCGGCTGTATATATTTTGTTTTTTTTTTTTTTTTTTTTTGTATGTTCACCGATTGCTTCGCCGTCTGTGAACCGATTTTCAAAATTCTTTTTCTGATGTAAAGGGTATTATCCGAGGTTGGTCCCATTTTCAAAAAAGTGGTGACCTGATGATGGGATCCATGAGGAATCGAGGGAACTCCTCGAAATTTATATGGATACATATGGTGATTTTGAGTTTTTTTAAAGGAATCCAAGCATATGTTACAAAAAAGTAAGATTTTGCTCCAAGGTATACCCTGGATCCAAAAGTAAAGAACAGAACTCCTGACTCCTTATAGATACATATTTGGGGATTTCGGCGTTGTTTAAACAACTGCAAGCATATGTCACTACGTCAATTAGAGTAATCATCATCATCACCACCATCATCACACCATACATCATCACATTATGATGGTATAAAAGGTACTTCTCAAAGTATTTTACACCGACATGGATATCTTTAAACATTACTCTGCTATTCATGAACTTATTTGGCAAAAGTTATTTTGTTGTAAAGGATATAATTCTAAATTATTCCTTTAGTCACTAAAGTGAAAACCTGATGATGCGATCCATGAGGAACCGAGGGAACTCTTTGAAATTTATATCGACACATATAGTGATTTTGACTCTTACTGGAATAACACAAGCATATGCTACCAAAAAATAGGATATTGTACCAAGGTATACCCTGGATCCAAAAGCGCCGAACAGAACTCCTCAGTCTTTAAAGATATGCGTTTGGAAATTTCGGCATTGTTTAAATAACTGCAAGCATATGCCACTTTCTAACTTACAGTAATCATCATCATCTTATTAACAATACCTAATGTAAGCTTGGCGCGTATTCAATTATAAACTTGATTTATTTTAGACGTTCTTAAGATGTATTAATAATAACTGAACAAAATATATCACTAAAAAGGGTGAAATTATTATTTTTAAACAAAAAATTAAACCGACTTCCAAAGTAAAAAATCACAAAAAAGGATGAAATAAAACTTATTTTCTACATAATTCCCCTTTTAAATTTGGCTAAAATTTTAAAAATTTCTCTACTCAATCTTCTTAAAATTTGAAGTCGGTACCAGTAAATATGAACGTGAGTTCTATAAAATATTCTAAGATATCGTTTGGGCTGGTAGCGACTTCAAAATTAAGAAGATTGAGTAGAGAAATTGTTAAAATTTTAGCCAAATTTAAAAGGGGAATTATGTAGAAAATAAGTTTTATTTCATCCTTTTTTGTGATTTTTTACTTTGGAAGTCGGTTTAATTTTTTGTTTAAAAATAATAATATCGATAGAAGACTAGTCTTAGCGCACGTACTTGTAATACTGGATTCCACCGCTCGATTCTGCAGGTATCTGTTTTTTAGATAAAACTAATTTTAAATAAATGTTAAGAAAGTATGCAATAGGCTAGGGCCTATAAAAAATTAGCCGCAATGACCTGTAATTAATTTTAGTATAATTAATTTTCTGGTGTAATTTGCAGCTATATGTTTTTTAATGAATTTTACGGCATTTCAAAGAAAATGATGTCAAGAATTGAAAAAAAAAATTGGTTGCCAGCTTCCAGTCAACCGCAACGTTAAGGTAGTCAGGTATAAACAGGTACATTTTTGTTTACAGGTACAGGCATAGATTATATATTATATAAGCTCTCACAGTCGGCTTATATATTTTCATATTACGTACCTACCTACTATAATATGAAATATGTCTGGGCATCGTAAGATAGAATATAATAATAGATATATTCGCCGTTTTGTGACGACCAAACGTTAAATTTTTATAAACCAACTGTTGCTATAGTACCTGGGTATAGTACCTACGTAATAATAAGTTTGTTGAACAAACTTATTATTACGATGATGACAATATTATAAGTGATGACAACAATATAAATCATGAAATGTTTTCAATAAACTGATCCTGCTGGAATGACGGACGTCAGCGTCACAGGATATATGTATAGCAGATATCATACAGGAACTGATAAAATAGCAGTCCCCATGTTAACATTGTAATCTAAATATAATAAAACGAAATCGTGTTACTTACATTATTTATAAATGAAAACCGGTAGCGGGATTAATATACGGATATTTTTCCTATACCTAGGCTACAGGTAACTATTTTAGTTCCATAGGATATCTATTAAGTATCTTGGCGAAATAATTACCAATTATCCTAATTATTATTATGTAGGTATCATATATTTTTTTAATAAAACTTGGGGGCCCCAAAATGTTTTTCGTACGGGCCCCCCATGTATTTTTATGATATATTTACACAGGTACAACTTCTACTGTAACAGCCTTGGATCATTGTGAATTTTTAGAATAGTTTGTGCCTACTGGATTTGAAATCAAACAACCACAATAACATTATTAATATTTTTATTTTCACAAACAAGTTTTTATGTTTCTTAGTTTTTTTATTTTACCTTATTACTTTTAATTAATAAATTAATATTCAAGAGTTAATAAGCTTGCACCGTCGCGAGACGAAGGCATCAAAGTGTTTGCCTTCAATGTCGTATTTAGTCTTAAGTTTTAATGTTTCTTTCCTTTTTACTTTATTAATGAATATTTATGAGTTCTAATAAGCTTGCACCGCCGCGACGGAGGCATCAAAGTGTTTGCCGTCAGGGTCGTATTTAGCCTTGAACTCGTCGTACTCGGTGGGCAACTCCTCCTTCAACGCGCTCAGGAACACGTGGTACATGTGCTTTTCTATCTTATTGCACTCCCTGCATCCGTCGTTGACGACCTCCATAAAGTGCTCTGAGAAAGAAATAAAAACTTAAGCCCGCTACTCACCTAACGTTAGTTTTATTTAAATAAGTATATAGTTTTTTTTTTAAGGAATAGGGGTGAATTATCACTATTCGTAGACGGACACTTTTATATAGTAGCATATTCAGACAGTCCAGTCGCACACAATGCTTATTTATGGAGCTACTTAGTACAGACTTTGGCATAAAGTCCATGAAGTCCACTAGACTCATGTGACTTATCAGTTATCACGTACGATATAAGAATATCGTAAGGCAGTAGGCAAGGTAGGCAAGAGCCTAAAGGTATAGTCTAAGAAATTAAATGCTTTGTAGTATTGATTATCACCAAAAACATTTTCATGTAAAGTGATGCCAAGACGATACCATATAACTCGCACTGTCAAAAAGATATTAGATCTTATGTGAAACCAAGCTTCTGACTCTACCAAACTTCTAACTCTACACGCCTTAACTCTACAAGCCTAACTCCACAAACTCTACACCTTAGTCAAAATATGTGGCCTGGCCATTTCGATACATTCGCTTAGGCGTAAGGTGAAAAATTTACGGACTGTTTTACTGTTATACTATTCTTGTACGAACGAAATGGCCAAGCCACATAATTTGACTAAAGTATAGAGTTTGTAGAGTTAGGCTTGTAGAGTTAAGGCGTGTAGAGTTAGAAGTTTGGTAGAGTCAGAAGCTTGGTTTCACATAAGATCTAATATCTTTTTGACAGTGCGAGTTATATGGTATCGTCTTGGCATCACTTTACATGAAAATGTTTTTGGTGAAATTTCACTTCTTTTTGAAAGACAATTTTCAGACCTCTAGAGTAAACATTTAGGTAAGTCTCTTACAAATTTTCATCCCCTAGTTTAAGGGGTTGGAGGATAAAAGTTCCAAGTTTGTCAATTTTTATGTTGGTTATGTGCTAAAACTAGCTTACATACCAAATTTCATCTTTCTATGACATCCGGAAGTACCCTATAATTTTGTTGATCATCAGTGAGTCAGTGACGAAATCAGGGGTTTTTGGATATCAATAAAACCTAAATTATTAGACCTTTATAATCAAAACTTTACATGTTTCATAAGTCCGCTACAGGGAACATATCCTGAAAATTTTGTGTATCTGGTATAGTCTAATCCCAAGTTATGAGGGTTCAAAATATCGACGAAACGCTTCGAGAAAAAGTAGTCTGCTAGTGCCCTTGCGCTTCGCTTAGCTCGTCTTGGCGGGGCACTACCGTGCTCCCAGATGTTTGATTATGTTATTATTTCACCGCGGTAAGCAATTGATAAATAACACTGCGCCTCTATTAGGTATGCACCAATTATATATTATTCAAATTTGAATTCAAAATGTTTTATTTCCACGTAGGTTAATAATTACGGAATAGGGAATATGCACGTATTTTTTTTATTTTTTTATATAGATCTATCTTGTTTGGTAAACCGTATGGTAAAATCAGTTTTTTGATATCATTAAAAATAACGAAGATATGAACGTTTAAAGTGGTATATTAGACAGAGAGATCGGACGTGTATCGTGACGTCACATAACACGACTTTCATAGAAAGTTCATACTAAATTTCGTTTTGCTAGAAAGAGATAGATTACAAACTTTGACCGCTCATATCTTGCTCATTTATCAACAGATATTGAAAATTTTCTCGCCATTTTCTTTATTTTTCTGTCTAGTATCATATTATTATATTTTAAGCTATTTTTATATTTTATGCATATTCCCTATTGTCCCTGCGTTATGCCTACCACCGGTTCGGGAACTAACCCGGCGAGAAGAACCGGCGTAAATATAATAATTAATAAGCACAAAGACATTATAATGTAGAAGCATAATAACACACTTAAATATTAATTAATTTCTCTTACTGTGTGTAGTTGGGTAGCCTATTCTATTACGTATTCTGTGGACTATAAGTAGTTAATGCCGAATTAGACTAGTAGCAGATGTAGCAAATGCTACGGTCCCCGCCTTAGAGCCGGTCCACATGGCGCCTTGCGTCGACGCAGCGCAAACATGTTAACGCAATGCCGGCCACACGGGTGATGCGTTAACGCAGCATTGTTGCGATGTAAACGTCACGTGGTTACCCCTCCCGCTTCGTCTCGGGGGATGCTGTCCGTTGTTCGTGCGTCAGCCGACGCAACGCTGTCGCTCCGTCGTTTTACATACTTAAAACTGTACTGTTCACACGGTGTGCTGCGTCGACGCAACGCTGTGACGACGCACGAACAACGGACAGCATCCCCCGAGACGAAGCGGGAGGGAGATCGAACACATAACAGCAATAAAAAAACTCGACGCTTGTGACAATTTGCTACGAGCCCCATGCTGACTTAATCCGGCACTGGCTACTGCCATGGAACCGTTAAAACACAAAATGAGAATACTCGTGGATATACCAATTACAAACTAATAAGTTACTAATGCCCGTTTTCACCAACCGCACCCTAATTTTAGGTGTATCTTAACGGTCATTTAGGGCATCTCTTAAGAAAAATCGTTTTCACCAACGAATAAGTGTCACCTAAGTCCTTAGGTGGCCCCCTATCTTTAAGGGGTCGATTTTTCGCCACTTATCCGTCCCCTAAGCCATTTTTTGGAAATTTGAGACGAGTTTAAGTTCTGAAATTATATTCTGATACCTTGTTTTACAATAAGAAACAGGTTATTTGGTCAAAGAGCAGAATATTTTGAAAATACGACGATATAGAATACCTACTTCGCCCGATATATGTTATTAAAACAAAACACAATTTTTTTCATATTATTTTATAAATTCTTCTTGAGTATAAAGACGACAAGTATTATAATATTTTAATTTATATTTAGGTACAGTACAACCACGATCTCATAGAAAAACAATGATTGCCGAGGGACATTAGCAATTTAAAAGTTCTAGATTATTTCTAGCTATTTGCCAAGCATCAATGTGTGCTGGTAATGAATCTGGCATTTACTTGTGAAAAGAGATTTCCGAAATCACCGGAAGTACTTACTATTTTGATCAGTATGTAATTTTAGGACAATTTTATAAAATAGCTCTTTTTTTCAATGTATAAGTGTTAACTATATTGCAAACACAATAAAATATATACCTAGTAAGTCGAAATCTATCTAAATTGACTTAAAATTAAATTCAAACATTATTTATTTCAAAAACTGTCACCTAATTAAGTGTTCCCTAACTAGGTGTCACCTAGCGTGGTGAAAATGAAATTATGTAGGTGTCGAATTTAAGGGATCACCTATCTAAAGTGTCACTTACGTAGGAACCGCTTAGGAATGTGTTGGTGAAAACGGGCATTACTCTTATAACCTAAGTTTTGTGGTGTGCACGGTCCTTTGTCGACAAAACACAAAAGGTTTCCTTTAAACTTGGGCACGTCTTTGACAATTTCTTCAATGTTAGCATTGTCATCTACGTCTGTATATGCCGCTGCTAGAGCGCAGATGCTCATTAATAGTACTATCTTCATCATTGTTGCTGTAAATTAACAAAAATACGACTCAAATTCCTTTAATAGAATTTAGTACGAGATGAGAGGGACACTTGATACTTATGGGAGACTAGGTACACTCAATGTCTGTGTGGGCAATATCTAGTTAAGTGGCTATATTGGTTTACCCCCTTACTAATAAACGCTGTATAAGCTTTGAATAAGTAAACAGTGTTTGGTTCACATCACACAAGTGACATTTTTAATTCGAGTGAAGAAGACAAAACACAGTATAACTATTCAAAGCTTATACAGCGTTTATTAGTAAGGGGTATAGTCTTTAGAGTGAGTACAACCGTCAGATCAGATGGTGGATTCTGATAACTAAATACTGCAATAATACAGTTATATTCATAGACGTATATTATATTATAGACGAGGCATGTTGAAGCAAAAAGTGTCTCTATCTCCACTTTTGATATTTTTAGGGGAATTTTTACATTTGGAGTATGGTGAAAACAAGATAGCTGACATTTGAAGTGGTACTGACATGCTAGTTTCATAAACGTCAAACTACAATCAAACCCGTTTTTATTGGTCCAAACTAAAAATATCAGTTTATAATATCAAAAAGATTCATTTAAAATTCATAAATAAATTAGTGTACGCTAATTACGAGACTTACACCCGGTTTCTGAAAGGCTGATCAACGCCAAAATTAACTAATCAGCTTTCAAATCTCTTGTCAAGTGTAAATTGAGTTGCAAAAAGCATGATCAGTCGTTTGATTTGATCACCGTGTTAGTTATCAACACTAATGTCAAACCACATGTCAAACGCTGTTTTCGGTTTCTGGAAAGCTATTTAAGGCGTAATCATAGATTAATCTTATGTCAAATCTATTGTCAACTGATCAATGTATTTCGGTGAATTAACTTTTGAAAATATTAGTTTTTCTATGAGTTTTTCCCATTTTTCCACTGATATTGTTTACAGAAGGTATTTAAAGTGTTTTTACTAAGTTAATTTGTCGCATTTACCTACATTAGGTATGTAGGTATATATTATAAATATATTTAATAACTCCCCACACCGATTTCGGTGACGGTGGCTGTTTTCATTGAAACCAGGCCAGTTACGCAGGAGTAATTTTTTATAGTGCCCAAGTGTGTGCGCAGTACACAAGAGCACTATCTCTTCCTTTACTCTCATAATCCAGTGGCCACCCACGGACACGACTGGTGAGGGATAAATATATAGGTATAGTATATATATAACAGCCTCCGTGGTCTAGTGGTTTAGAGTTTGGCTCTCGACTCGGAGGTCATGGGTTCGATTCCCGCATGGGAACAACAAAAAATGTTGTTTCCAAGTTTGGTTAGGACAATGCAGGCTGATCACCTGATTGTCTGACAAGAGAGATGATCCATGCGTCGGATGGGCATGTCGACCTGCGCCTGATCTCTCATCAGTCATGTCAGTTATCCGTCCCACTGTGTTATGAGAGTAAAGGAGGAGAGAGAGTGCTCTTGTGTACTGCGCACACACTTGGACACTATAAAATTACTCCTGCGTAACTGGTTTCAATGAAACCGGCCACCGTAACCGAGATCGGTGTGGGGAATTATTATTATTATATTATAAACGCTTCAACTAGATTTATTAAATGCTCTATGCCTGATATGATTAATCTAATTGAAGAATAATGTGTATTGTAAATAAGTCATTCATAAAACTTTGCTAACATTTTCATTAGCAACATTTTGCCTGATGTTTCTCTCTCTTACTACTTCCTTGTAATATTTGTCAAGAAAAAGTTTGAAATTGGCGGGCTAACGAAAAACGAACGAAAATTTCACTCTGTATACTTGACAGGAAATTTACATTATTCTTTTGCTTAATGGCAATCGCGGTTGCAAAGGTTTTGCACCATTCTGCCAGAAATTTACATTATTTTACTCTTTTCAACGAAATATTGAGCGTAAAATTGGACGCCACACACGTTAAAAATCAAACTTCGTGTTATGTCAAGATGATCAATGATTAATAAATTTTTCACTAATTAGCGTTTCAGAAACGCAAATTGATTTAACTATCTTGTTAACTTAACATGCGCGTTAGTTGATCAACTATTTGATTAGCCTTTCAGAAACCGGGTGTTAGAGTTCTGGCATTTTTCAAATGGCGGACGATAAATAATTTTTGTTGCAATTAACTTTTATGTATTTTGTAAGTTTTAATTCTGATTTAAGTTATATTGAAACCTTTTATTTACACCATTTTTGCTTATAACAGAATCTTGTATCTGTAAAGCCCTGAAGTTTTGGTTAGGGTTAAAAAATAGAAGTGAGGATGAAGTTTGGGGACACTTGATCCCCACTTCTGTTTTTTAACAGATCCCCCTATGCATTGGTAGTTTTCTTAAAAAAAAGTGCCTAATATTCTCCATTACAATACCGTGCAATCAACACATTAAACATTTTATTAGTCATTGTAAATTAAGTAAAATATAACTTTTAGGACTACTCTAAACCTACTGTGAAAGTGAAATTTATTAAATAGCTATTTAATATAGGATTTCACTTATTTTATAATCACTCTCACACTCGTGCCGTTGCTATAAGGATTGCTAGGCTATAAGACTGCAACGGCAAGAGTAGTGTACCTAATTCATATATCAATTAAGTCAATTCAATGCATATATTATATCCGTTGTCTGATACCCGTAACGCAAGTTCAACTTAGCACAGGATCAGATTGACGTGATATATATACTATTTAATTATTTATATTTGTTTTGTATCTATTTTTATGTGTGTTTGAATAAATTTAATTGAAATTGAATTGAATTCAATGCATCGTAAACATAAAATTTGATTTTAATTTTTTCTTAATAACTTTATTCCCCCATGGACCTGAATTAATAACTTCCGAAAATGAAATGTGAATGAAAACTGATGGACTTTCAAAAAGCGGGTCAAAAACGCCGTGTCTTTTTCCTTACCTGATATTCAAGATTTCAATAAAATACTGACACAAGATAACTAAATTACACACTTAAATAAGTTTATAAGATTTGTTTTTTTTCCAAGTAAATGTTGTTTTTGAAGTAAAAAGAAAACGAATTAATTATAATTAAGTATTTTACTCAGATAATATTATGTTTTTATTAAATTTGCTCAAATTCTACGAACAATAATTAACGTTAATAAAAAACCTATAATGCATTTTTATAATAAAAATCAGCCATGTGCGAATAAGATTTACCCACGAAGAGCTCCGTAGAAAACGGCAAGAAAATAGAAATTCACGTTAATTTCTCATAAAAAACCCCACTTAAATAGGCACACAGAAGCAGGTAACAAATCGTGTGTATGTTTTTTGTATGTAGGTATGTTACGCGATTATTTCGCCGTTTGTTAACCGATTTTCGAAATTATTTTTTTATTTTAAAGGGTTGACTCCGAAGTTGGTCCCATCGTGACCAAAATATACTTATATTTTGGTGACAATGGGTAGACTTGGTTATGGAATCCATGAGGAAGTCCTCAAAATTTATAAATTTAAAAACTCAAAATCACATTCGTACGTTAGTAATATATATTCTTTGCCTCTAGTGATTTTGAGTTTTTTTGAAGTAACTCGAGCATATGCCAACAAAGAGTGAAATATTATGCCAAGGTATACCTACTCTGGATCCAAAAGCAATCCCCAGTCTTTGAAGATACAATTTCAGCATTGTTTATAAAACTGCAAGTATATTATGTCACTATTAAATATACCACCACTATTATCACATCATACATCATGACATTATGTCGATATAGGTATTTTTCATAGTCTTTTAAGTATACTGTAAGGTTTGGTAAAATTAATTACGGAAACTTTGGGAACGTGATTTACTGCTTATCTAAAGACGTTTAGGCAAAAAAAATATTTTGAAACTCGTGGAAAAAAAATTATACAATCTAAAATTACATTGCAAGAAATTAAATCTATTGCATTAATACCAAATAATATATAGTCTTTTACACCGACATCGATTTCTTTGAACATTCACAGCTACCAAAAAGTGACATATTATGCCAAGGTATACCCTGAATCCAAAAGGACTGAACAGAACTCCTCAGACTTTAAAAATACACGTTTGTTACATCATTCATATAAACTAAGCATATTATGCTACCAAAAAGTGACACTATGTTATGGTATACCCTAGTTCCAAGAGCACTGAATGGAACTCGTCAGTCTTTAAAGCGTTTAGAAATTTTGGGATTGTTTAAAGAATTGTTGTGAAGATATATATGTGAAATGTCTGCAATTTTAGACGTCTTCTTCCAAAGTCCAGTCAGTCTAGTTCCAAACCTAGGGCGGTATTCTTGGTCGATTCTTATTTCTAAGTTCGCCTTATAGACATGCTTAAGGTGACATTTCGATTCACAGTCGTAACTTAAGCATTGTCTTAAGTATTATTTCATACAAATAAGGCGGACTTATTCGAAATTTCTTCTTAAGCAACGACCAAGAATTCCGGCTCTAGTCTTATCAGTTATCACTTATCACCTTATCACTGAGAAATCACACATTATTAATTTTTTCCTTCGTCGTACTTCTTCGTCTCAAGAAAAAAGAAAAAAAAAAGATTAAAAAATATATAAACCGACTTCCAAAGTCGAATAGGTCTTTTTAAATAAAGGCAAGGTTTCATACCTGACTTTTTTAATCTAAACAATTTTTTTGAAAAAAATAATCTATTACACGTTCATAGTTTCCGAACCCTCCTTAGACATGCTCTTAGGTTATTTATTGATATCGTACATACACAAATATAAAGACGAACAGTAAAACCACATTGTTAATGTCTTTCGGTAATCGACGTTATTTATACATCGACTCGCTTTCATTAAAACTAAGATTGCCGAAGGACATCAGAAAAGACAGAAAAAAATGTCGTTTCACCATGAATAGCTCAATAGGCATGTTGCCGAAAAAAATTTTTTTCGTCTATTCGATGTTAGACAACATGTTAATAAACAATCCAGAACCCATTTTTGTATATCTGAAAAAATAACTTAGATACAAACCATTGAAATTTACAATATGAAAGAGAGCGATATATCGGCCTGTGACGTCACAACCTGCTACCGCCATACATTTGTCATCACAAAATGTATGGCGGTAGCAGGATGTGACGTCACGTATCGTTTTGCGAGAAAGGGATGGACAATATTTTTATTTGCTTATATTTTTAATCGCGTCACTCTAAATACCTATTTCTTTCAGATTTATGTATATTTAATCAACAATTTTAAAATTTAATTTGTAAAACTGTGATATTCCACACTAGGCAACATCCCTATTATAGCGGCCAAATTTAAAGGCATCGTTTTCCTACTTTAATTAAAGTACCTGGGTGAATGTGAGCTCTAGAAGATAAAAAAAACGGCCAAGTGCGAGTCAGACTCGCGCACCTAGGGTTCCGTACAAACCTGTAGTGATTTTATTACAGGTATTATAGACCTGAGTATTTGATATGAATTTCAGTTTAATACCGTGCTACGCGTTCATGAGGAAAGGGGTAGTAAGTTTAAAATTATTAAAAATATTTTTATAGGCAAACCGTTTAACTCAGTCTTCGCCCGCGCGGTACAAGAGTGCGGGGGTATGGCGACTACGGGGACTGCGAGGGGTGCGGGCGGCACCCGCACCCGCGAAGACTGAGTTAAACGGTTTGCCAGTAACTAAAATGTACGGTTTTCGTAATTTTTCCTTTATCTGTCCTATAAGACCGTGCTTCGTACCAAATTTCAAGATTGCGTTGGCTTAGAAGTTTGATTTTTTCACAGCTCCAAGGCACCGGAGACCTTGATAATATTATAAAGAGGAAAACTTTGTTTGTATGTTTGTTTGTTTGTTTGTTTGTAATGAATAGGCTCAAAAGTTACTGGACCGATTTTAAAAATTCTTTCACCATTCGAAAGCTATATTATCCACGAGTAACATAGGCTAAATTTTATTTTGGAAAAAATAGGGTTCCGTAAGATATTTGGGTTTTTCGGACACAAGGTGTAAAAAACAACCAGAAAAGTTACTTATTTTGCGTACGCTACCTAAACTATAAAAGATAGAACCATAAAATGTTCTAATTAACTGTAGATCTTATAAATATCTACAAAAAAGTTCGCGACACACTATACCTGTCTATGTCGAGTGAGGCACAACAAACATTTTTTTATTTAGAAATCTTGAATTTTTTGGACTACATTTAAACGCGTTTATTTTACTCATGCTATTAATCCTTATCAAAATAAATTATTTCATCATTAAGTAAAGTTTATGTAGATAATATTTGAATGATTAAAATTGGACGTTTGGTTTTGAAGTTATGGCGAAATTAAAATATTACGATTTCTGCTGCACGGCCCGTTGCGAAGTGGGCGACATTCTGTAGTATTAGTATCAGTATTGTACCCGTGCGAAGCCGGGGCGGGTCGCTAGTAAATAATAAATTCCACTTTGATACCTCCACGCGTTCCCGAGAAAAAGGGTCTTGACAGACATTCGGACGGACAACAAAGTGATCCTATAAGGGTTTCGTTTTTTCCTTTCGAGGTACGGAACCCTAAAAAAAATCACAAAAATATTTTGTCGGGGTTCAAACCCACCGCATTCCTAATTTCCGAACAAAGCGAAAATTATACTTATGCATACCAATCTGCCAATTGGACTGACATTATAGAGTCGAAATTATTGGTTTTGTAATAAGTATATTGTTGTACGACGAAAGAAAAAACGTAAATAGCTTAAAATTGCGTAGTGTAGGGTACCAAGCTAGATCAATTTTTCTCCCCAAAAACTGCATACTAAATTTCATGGTAATACTTGGAGCCGTTTTCGAGAAACTGATTATATATACAAGGTTGTCTCGTTTAAAGTATATTGTGACTTGGGTAATTCCGAAAATGGGGAAATTCCGAAATTAATTAAAATCTACTAAAACAAGCAAAATTTCTTAAAATGGGAACATTAGTTTAGCGGCCAATTTGTTTGTCTTGGCTGCATCAATTGCCGCCCGGTAAAATCAGCGACAAGGCGTACGTTATGTAAATTTTTCTTCGATTTGTGTTTTTTGCGTCATTTTTGTTGATGCGCAATAACTCCAACATGTAAATATTGTATATTTCGAAATTCTGGTAAGTAAATTAAATATGAGTTTTTATATATTATAGCTAATCGTTTTTTATTGATATTATATGCTATGTATACCTCATGCACAGGTTCTGTAAAGTCGAGATTTCAATAATTACGGATTTCCCCCATATCATTAAATCATGACAATGTTACAAACCCCTACATTTAAATAATAAATATACCATTTATAATTTCAATATTTATGACAAATTAGCCATCAAGTAATGATAATTATAACTCAATAAATACATTCATTTATTCAAATATTGATTATTTTTAAATGACAGACCAAAAATTAATCCTATAGTCAACTCGATAGAAAACCTGTCGGAATTACCCCAAGGCACCTTAATATTATTTTGAACTAAGGTATATGTCTCCAAATATTACTTTACTTACTATTTGTATTAATAAGTTTTTATGACACTCATTAACCGTCACTTTTATGTAAATGAGACTTAATTATATGTAAATTGCGGGCATCATAATGAATAATTTCAAAATCTTTTACATGTTACACACACTAATATTAAAGTTTAAAATTAAGAAATAGCAGAGGCCATATTATACATTCCACATATCTTATACTTCAAATGAGACAATCTTGTATTTATATAATCGGTTTCTCGAAAAAGGCTGCAAGTATTATTATGAAATTTAGTATGCAGGGAGATTTTAAGGAGAAAAATCGACCTAGCTAGGTTTTATCCCTGGGAAAATGCTATTTTTAAGCTGTGTATGTTTTTCTTTCCTCGTATAACAATGAATCAATAATAATCTCAATTCCATTAGGTCAGCCCGATTTTGGTATGTATAATTTTTACTTTGGTCGAAAATTCAAATCATGATCAGAAAAATATTTTTGTGATTATTTTTAAATTTATCAGAACTCCAAGCAAAGCTCGGTTACCCAGGAACCTAATCAATAAAATATCTGGGGGCACGGCAGTGCACCCGCCAAAGTCGAGCGCGAAGCAAACACTGCCGTACCATCCTTTACTGGAACCATTTCGCCGCATTTTCAGGCCCCTATTTAAGAACCTCTGGATAAGACCAGAACGCAGAAATTTTCGTCATCCAGTAAGCTATAATCACATACTTAAAATCCAAAATTTCAAGTCTGTAGGTCATTTAGTTCCGAAGTTAAGCGAAAGCAAAGTTTCGCATTTACGACACTCACTCACTCACTTATACACTCACTCATGATCATCAAAATAGAACTAGTACTTCCCATAAACTCAGAGAGCTGAAATTTGGTACAGAGTTAGGGTTTAATGGCCACATAAAGGGAAAACTATAAAAACTAGGATAATCGATCTGGGGGCACGGCAGTGCCCCCGCCAAGTCAAGCGCGAAGCAAACACTGCCGTACCATTATTTACGGGAACCATTTCGCCGCATTATCAGGCCTCTATTTGAGAACCTCTGGATAAGACCAGAACGTCGATCTGGGGGCACGGCAGTGCCCCCGCCAAGTCGAGCGCGAAGCAAACACTGCCGTACCATTATTTACTGGAACCATTTCGCCGCATTTTCAGGCCCTTATTTGAGAACCTCTGGATAAGACCAGAACGCAGAAATTTTCGTCATCCAGTAAAGTATAATCACATACTTAAAATCCAAAATTTTAAGTCTGTAGGTCATTTAGTTCCGAAGTTAAACGACAGCAAAGTTTCGCATTTATGACACTCACCCAGTCACTCACTCATGATCATCAGAATAGAACTAGTACTTCCCATAAACTCAGAGAGCTGAAATTTGGTACAGAGGTAAGGTTTAATGGCCACATAAAGGGAAAACTGTAAAAACTAGGATAATCGAAGATCTGGAGTACCTGGTGACCCTTATTAGAAAACACAAGAGCCCAACCAAACTATTAGAGATCGACATACTGCCTTTACAAAAAATATTCAACTTGGTGGGCCACTTCATTTGATGTCAAAAATCGAAGGTCTGAAGTATCTGATGAAGAACCCTCAGCTGGTCTCAGCTGATTAGAGATATGGTAATGCCCCCTTCTACTATTGGTACATAAAAAAATCGACTGTCATTGCAAAAATCCAGTGAAGTAGGACACATCTTTTAATTTAATCTAGCCCTAGCGTCCCACTGCTGGGCGAATGCCTCCCCTTCTGCTTTTAATACGCATATAAATGAAATTAAAGGAAAACTCTGGTTAAGACTGGACTGGCTTTTATACTTATACTTACAAGTTTACAAGAAGAAATAGTCGAACAATTAACTTTATTCTACTCGAACATTACACAAATTAAATAAACAAATTACACTAAAATCTAGTAAAATAAATCAATATTCCTACGTTTCTACAAAAAGAAGTGAAATCCCACCAAAAACATTCTGTAAAAAACTAGCCAAGTCTCGATGGAGCTGCTTGTTTATCTCTAAAAAGTAATGAAATCTAGACAAAGTCGTGCCAAGTCTAAGGATCCTTACTGCGATTTATTTATTATTATAGTTAATGTTGTGTGACTTGGCCGTTGAAGAGTACACAAGGGTACAAAAGGGGCTCCATGACACCATTGCTCCAATACATGTGTTATACAATCAACAACGCCTAAAATAAGACACTAGCGTCCAATTACCAATACCAGTATGGGCTATTATCTCGCTTAACAAACATAGGTAGTTACAACAGAATCTGATATAACATTACGTGTAAACAAAATTGACTTGTACCCACTAACGTATAAAGAATTTTCAACGGCCAAGTCACACAACATTAACTATAATAATAAATAAATCGCAGTAAGGATCCTTAGACTTGGCACGACTTTGTCTAGATTTCATTACTTTTTAGAGATAAACAAGCAGCTCCATCGAGACTTGGCTAGTTTTTTACAGAATGTTTTTGGTGGGATATAATATAGCTCTTCATTATTACGACTATATATTAAAGGCGCATACGACCTTTAATATATACTCGTAATAATGAAGAGCTTACTACGACCTTTAATATATACTCGTAATAATTAACAGCCTCCGTGGTCTAGTGGTTTAGAGCTTGGCTCTCGACTCGGAGGTCGTGGGTTCGATTCCCGCATGGGAACAACAAAAAATGTTGTCATCAAGTTTGGTTAGGACAATGCAGGCTGATCACCTGATTGTCTGATAAGAAAGATGATCCATGCGTCGGATGGGCATGTAAAAAGTCAGTCCTGCGCCTGATCTTTCGCCAATCGTGTCAGTCTTCCCACTGGGTTACGAGAGTAAAAGGAAAAGACAGTGCTCTTGTGTACTGCGCACACACTTGGGTACTATAAAATAACTCCTGCGAAGCTGGCCTGATTTTCAATGAAACCGGCCACCAGTCACCGAAATCGGTGTGGGGAGCTATTATTATGATTATGTCTTGTGGAACAAATTCGACAGTGGTCAATAAAATCTTATTGCCAGCCATTGAGATTCACGCATCGTTGGAAATCACGTGAAAATTTTTAAGATACTTTTTTTCACTTCCTATTTCCAAGAAGATTCCTTTTCCCAAATCAATTTATAATAATTTATGGATGATTATTTATTATTATTTAACCAATTTTATTGTATCTTTAGGTATTTTCAAACAAACAAAAGTAAAAATACACAAAAAAGTATGAAATAAAACCTATTTTCAAAATTTTAGCTAAATTTAAAAGGGGAATTCCCTTTTAAATTTAGCTAAAATTTTTACTATTTCTCTACTCAATTTTCTTAATTTTGATACCAGCCTAAACAATATTCTATTATATTTTATAGAACTTACGTTCAAATTTTCTCGTACCGAGTTCAAAATTAAGAAGATTGAGTAGAGAAATAGTCAAAATATTAGCCAAATTTAAAGGGGGAATTATTTAGAAAATAAGTTTATTTCATACATTTTTGTGTATTTTTACTTTGAAAGTCGGTTTAATTTTTTTGTTTAAAAATGATAGTTTTTCCCTTTTTAGTGACATTTGTTAAATCATTATTAACACATCTTAAGATCGAATGTATAATTGAGTACGCGCCAAGCATTCATTAGGTATTGTTAATAAGATGATGATGATTACTATAAGTTATAAAGTGGCATATGCTTGCAGTTCTTTACACAACGCCGAAATCCCCAAATATATTATATCATATTATATCTATAAGGAGTCAGCAGTTCTGTTCTGTACTTTTGGATCAAGGGTATACCTTGGTGCAAAATCTTACTTTTTGGTAGCATATTATCTCTGGACTACTTCAGAACAAGTCAAAATCATCATATGTTTCCATATAAATCTCGATAAGTTCTCTCGATTCCTCATGAAACCGATCATCAGGTCACCACTTTTTTAAAAACGAGACTACCTTGGGATTATAACCCTTTAACATCAAAAAAATAGTTTTGAAAGTCGGTCCACAGATGGCGGAATTATCGTTGAACAAACAAAAAAAAGTGAAAAAAAATATACAGCCGAATGTATAACCGCCTCCTTTTTTTGGAAGTCGGTTAAAAATGATCCTAAACATGACCTCTTTTTGTAAATTTTGGGTGAAGACGTTCTGGAAAATTGTTTTTTCTTTACACTAAAAATATATATTTTTTAAATGTTTTTAACAATTTTTTATATGAAGAAGAAGATATCTGTGGCAATTGTTGGTTTTGCGGCATTAAGGTTTCATTTGCTCGCAAAATCAATCGAAAAACAGCCAATTTATGTTAAACTAGCTTTTGCCCGTGACTTCGTCCGCGTGGAACATTTACTTTAGGAAATCGCTAAAATTTACCCGCAACTTCATTTACGTAGTAGGAGAAGCACTTCCCCCTTACGACTGCCCGCTGCGCGCCGTACATTATTGTTTCGCACTTGATTATTTTATTACTGCGATATCTTCTAAAATACTCATTGACATCAAATAATGTAAACGGCAAATTTGTTCTTAACTAAATGCTCGTAATGAATAACGCATTTACTTGGATAAGGATTAATATCATATTTATGTAAACACCCTCACAAAATATACAGTCAATCAGGGTAACTTTGAATCATCATCGACATATTTTTTAAACAAACTTTTACTATGTTAAGAATTAGTCAAAAGAGTTTAGTTAATCTGTGCTCTCAGGTTGGTTTTCATGCTATAAAGTTATAAAACGTCTTTAAAAATGACTAATTATATTAAAAACTGGCAATTTTGTCGTGTGTCAAAGTTACCACCTAACTTGGGTAACTTTGACACAGACTAACTTTTAATTATTTTACAGCTTCAGGATAACATTAGTTTATGTTTTTATCAAATATTGATGTAGTGGGGTCATAGACAAGTCAAAAAAACCATAAAGTTATTACATTGCATTATGTTTTTATATAATACCTTGATAGCAGCAAAGTTTACGAGATTTTTTTTTAAAGTTTTGCACTGATTTTTACCCATTATGTTGCGCGCGGTTAAAAACAAAAGTTTTTGATATTATCTTCTTTTGACAGCTGCTTTTTTTTTAGATTTCGTTTACGAAGTATGTTACGTACACGAATTGTTATTAAATTTTAAGCGCCAATTGTTTCCCACATAAAACAATAGAAAAGAATTTTGTGAACAAACTGTCAAAGTTACCCTCGTGATTCAAAGTTACCCTGAATGACCGTAATACTTTATTTTAAAACAAATTTGGTTAGCATAAAAAGGTTATTGTGAGCCAACCTTAACAGATAGACATATATAGTTTTTTAGAACTTTTAAAGGGGAACAACTCTGTCATACATAATTTTAACGAAACTTTAACCGTTTGACGCAGCGTACGCTCAAAGCTCAAAAGGAAAATAAAAACCGATTTTGATTGATTGGTGCTCCGCTCGTTTTGCCTTCCTCGATAAAAGGACTATCCAACACAAAAATATTTTTTCTTTTCGAACTAATAGTTCCTGGGATTAGCGCGTTCAAACATGAAACAAACAAACAAACTCTTCAGCTTTATAATATTACCACAGAGGGGCAATTCTGCTAAATAACATACATACATACATATAATCACGCCTTTTTCCCGTAGGGGTAGGCAGAGACCGCCTCTTTCCCATAGGGGTAGGCAGAGACCACTTCATTCCACTTGCTACGATCCTTACACACTTGTTTCGCTTCGTCCACTTTCATTCTTACCTTTCATTCCTCCTCTTACATTCAACGTAGCGAAGCGTCTCTCCATGGGCCACTTTTCGCCTCCGCGAGAACGAGACGTGATGGGTGGCGAACCACATCGCCGCCATTTTGGATAATTAAATTATTTTTATGATTATCCATTGCGTTCCCACGGATTTGCGGAGGGGGTAGGAATAGGGAAAGGGAAGGATAGGTGGTGTGGAAAGGAACATTGGTAAGTTAGAGTGGGAAATAGGAAAAGTAGGATAGGATAGGATATTACCGCCCAGGAGGGAAAGGGATAGGACAGTAATAGCTAGGGAAGCCGGGGTCGCGTACCCGTATACTATACCACAACTACCGGACAGGTAAGTTGGGATGAGTACCCCATGACTGCTAAATAAAACCTGCATTAATACAATTACAATCAAGTCCCGACACGCTTACACTCCCAAACGGTGTTTTTATGAACGTTAAACTAACGTGAAACGCGCTCTAATTGGATTACGCTACACTTACAATCCAAACAAAATGAAATTGACTCTTTAAATTGTTTACTTTAAATGTGAGAATTGAGGTTCAGTCTATGTAAATTAGTATAGATGTCTAAGCGCGCCCGTTTAGGCAGCTTCATTACAGCATTGCTACGAGATGCGTAGCATTGGCGTAGCGGTGCTACGTGACCTCTACGTGACCTATTTCCTAAAATATTCATTCTTTCCGAACTATTTCAAAATGAGCTAATAAAAAAATTTAAAGCGGAACATTCTTCTGCGGCGCACGGTACTATATGGTACTATCTAACGAGATGCCGCTAGACCAGGCATAAGCTCGAAATCGTGCGCACGTACTCAAGTACAGACCTGCAATCGATGCGAATACTTCCAATTATCACGTTTAGATAGAAAATCTTATGTATTAATACACTTTGCTGTATTAATACATAAGATTTTGGTAGACACAGTCATGTCTAATCGCAGACCTGAGAGTACCGTAAGTAGTTAATAGAATCAGGCGTTACTTTGCGGAAATCCATAGCATTAAATTAATTAATATTATGTTTATAGCAGTTTTTCCGCTAAATAATACCCACAACCTGCAAGCAAATGTGTGAGTGCACGCATAAGCATGCGTAACGCACCTCCCTCCTCCCACACTGCTTATGCGTGCACTCAGATGCAAGATCGTGCAAACACCACCACCACACAAGCAACAATGTCGGCAAGATCGTGCAAAGCCCCACACCACCATGCAGGTTGCAAAACTCGACGCGCGTTTCGCCCCGAACCCGGAGCATCCTCAGGAAGTGGACCTGCGAACAAAGTTCGTTAGTAATGCTGCCAAGCAAACCGCCACCTTATATAGACTACTGGCTACTAGTACCCCCACCAAACATATTAATGAGCGGTGACGTAGTCAAGCAAGTTTGGTCATTCAACAATGCATGTCTATTGTTGTTCTTTTCTTTAATTATTTCTAATTGTTCCAACACGCTCAGTCGAAAGCCTTTGTCACATTTATGTAATATCTTATAGGAATGGCCATCGGGTACACTATGACCACTATCTAAAAGGTGTTTAGCAAAATGTGATTTATCACGATGACCATTTCTATAAGCCGCGATGTGTTCTTTGTACCGAGTCTCAAAGTTACGTCCAGTTTGACCTACGTATACACTATCGCATTCAGGACAATCGATTTTATAGACACCGGATTGGTACTTTAAATCAATCCGGTCTTTATTATGACACAATTGATTTTTTAAAGTATTATTTGTCCTGAATGCGACGTGCATATCGTTATTTCTCATTATTTTAGATAAACGTGCAGATACCTCACCCATGTAGGTCAAACTGGACTTGTATCTAACCACTTCCTTATCAGGAGTCCCTGCGTACAAAAACTTAACCAATTCCTTTTTAATTTTATTATTTAAAATATTATTAATAATTTTGGGATTATACCCATTCGACTTAGCAATTTGGTAAATTATGTTTAACTCTTTCTGATAATTTTCTTTACTAAGAGGAATGGACATTAATCTGTGAACGTAACTATGAAAAGCCGCGAGTTTATGTTGCCAAGGATGACATGAGGATGCATGAATAGTAGTATTAGTATATGTCGGTTTGCGAAAGATTCCAAAACTGTGTTTATCGTTATCTCTAGTAATAGATAAATCAAGGAAATTAAGTGTTTTATTGTCTTCACATTCTAATTTAAATTTAATTTTAATATGTTTTTTATTAAGATTTTTAACAAAGACGTCCAGTTGTCTCTCTGTACCGGTCCAACAAAGGATGCAATCATCTACATATCTATAGTAATATAAAATACTTTTGTCATTAACAATATTTCTTTGTTCAAAATCATTCATAAATATTTCGGCCAGCAAGGGACTCAGTGGTGAGCCCATTGCTAGACCGTCTTGTTGAACAAAGAATTGATTGTTAAATCGAAAGTAGTTTTGTTCCATGCAGATTTTAGTAAGAGTAAGCAATTCCAGACCTTCACCAGGAGGCAAACGTTTTTCCAATTCATTCCCCAGAATACCCAACGTTTCCTCACACGGAACATTAGTAAATAAACTATCTACATCAAGCGAAACTAATTTGCAACGAGGTGGCAAAGTCACATTTTTTATTTGATTTACTAATTGCAAGCTATTTTTAATTGCATAAGGTGGCCGAAATGAAATGCTTTGTTTAATAATGTAATTTAATGACTTTGCCAACTCGTATGCCGGTGCACCTATATATGAGACAACTGGACGCATTGGGATATCAGTTTTGTGAATCTTTGGCAAACCGTACAGTGATGGTGCGTGAGGATTCATTGGAATAAGTTTTCTCTTCGCTGATTCGGTACCAAATAAATATTTATTATTGTTTATGGCTAATTTAATCTTAGCCATAAACTTGTTAGTTGGGTCAGAAGGAACCCTTAGAAATTGATCACACCGAATCACGTTATTTACTTTTTCCAAGTAATCGTCACGCTCCATCACCACTATTGTGTTACCCTTATCTGCTTTAGATATAACCAAGCCATTATTATCTATTGTTTGTTTTAATGACCTCAAATCTACTCTTTCATGGTTAAATGAATAACCGGAAGGAGTACCCTTGATTTCATTGGCTAGTAAACCCTTAACCATGTTATCCTTTTTATTAACTACAGTTGCTATCTCTGATTCAACCGCAAGCATTTCCAAAGCATTCTGATTAATATTAGGAGTAATATTATATTTAAGACCCTTTTCCAAAAGTGACATGTCATCCTTGGCAAATTGGACATTGGTTAAGTTTTTGACGCGAGGATGAAAAGAAAAAGCTTCAGACTGTGTCTCTGTATAGGATTGTACAAATCTATTTTTATTTACTAAAGTCTGAAGCTTTTTTTGTTGATTAATATATTTAGCATGCACTTCGATTGATGCGAAATCACGTGCTTTTTCGTCTAACCAATCGAATTCAATGTTATGTAATTTATATGAGAGCTCGGTATAAAGAACTTTGAGATGTAGTTTTAAATTATCTCTAACGGTAAACCAGTGACGTATCTCTTCATTAAGCCAAATGGCTTCGGCTTTTTTAATAGCCCTATTGGCGGCTCGACTGTGCGTGTTGGTTTTAATATTAATATAGTTAGGAACAACATTTAGATGTTTGCATTGTTGATTGAACCAAACATTTTGGGCGGCGACTCGATGTAACTTTGTTAGTTTAATATAGAGTCTTGCCTGTACGGTCATGCTCACCGATTTTAAATAGTTAATAGAATCAGGCGTTACTTTGCGGAAATCCATAGCATTAAATTAATTAATATTATGTTTATAGCAGTTTTTCCGCTAAATAATACCCACAACCTGCAAGCAAATGTGTGAGTGCACGCATAAGCATGCGTAACGCACCTCCCTCCTCCCACACTGCTTATGCGTGCACTCAGATGCAAGATCGTGCAAACACCACCACCACACAAGCAACAATGTCGGCAAGATCGTGCAAAGCCCCACACCACCATGCAGGTTGCAAAACTCGACGCGCGTTTCGCCCCGAACCCGGAGCATCCTCAGGAAGTGGACCTGCGAACAAAGTTCGTTAGTAATGCTGCCAAGCAAACCGCCACCTTATATAGACTACTGGCTACTAGTACCCCCACCAAACATATTAATGAGCGGTGACGTAGTCAAGCAAGTTTGGTCATTCAACAATGCATGTCTATTGTTGTTCTTTTCTTTAATTATTTCTAATTGTTCCAACACGCTCAGTCGAAAGCCTTTGTCACATTTATGTAATATCTTATAGGAATGGCCATCGGGTACACTATGACCACTATCTAAAAGGTGTTTAGCAAAATGTGATTTATCACGATGACCATTTCTATAAGCCGCGATGTGTTCTTTGTACCGAGTCTCAAAGTTACGTCCAGTTTGACCTACGTATACACTATCGCATTCAGGACAATCGATTTTATAGACACCGGATTGGTACTTTAAATCAATCCGGTCTTTATTATGACACAATTGATTTTTAAAGTATTATTTGTCCTGAATGCGACGTGCATATCGTTATTTCTCATTATTTTAGATAAACGTGCAGATACCTCACCCATGTAGGTCAAACTGGACTTGTATCTAACCACTTCCTTATCAGGAGTCCCTGCGTACAAAAACTTAACCAATTCCTTTTTAATTTTATTATTTAAAATATTATTAATAATTTTGGGATTATACCCATTCGACTTAGCAATTTGGTAAATTATGTTTAACTCTTTCTGATAATTTTCTTTACTAAGAGGAATGGACATTAATCTGTGAACGTAACTATGAAAAGCCGCGAGTTTATGTTGCCAAGGATGACATGAGGATGCATGAATAGTAGTATTAGTATATGTCGGTTTGCGAAAGATTCCAAAACTGTGTTTATCGTTATCTCTAGTAATAGATAAATCAAGGAAATTAAGTGTTTTATTGTCTTCACATTCTAATTTAAATTTAATTTTAATATGTTTTTTATTAAGATTTTTAACAAAGACGTCCAGTTGTCTCTCTGTACCGGTCCAACAAAGGATGCAATCATCTACATATCTATAGTAATATAAAATACTTTTGTCATTAACAATATTTCTTTGTTCAAAATCATTCATAAATATTTCGGCCAGCAAGGGACTCAGTGGTGAGCCCATTGCTAGACCGTCTTGTTGAACAAAGAATTGATTGTTAAATCGAAAGTAGTTTTGTTCCATGCAGATTTTAGTAAGAGTAAGCAATTCCAGACCTTCACCAGGAGGCAAACGTTTTTCCAATTCATTCCCCAGAATACCCAACGTTTCCTCACACGGAACATTAGTAAATAAACTATCTACATCAAGCGAAACTAATTTGCAACGAGTTGGCAAAGTCATTAAATTACATTATTAAACAAAGGATTTCATTTCGGCCACCTTATGCAATTAAAAATAGCTTGCAATTAGTAAATCAAATAAAAAATGTGACTTTGCCACCTCGTTGCAAATTAGTTTCGCTTGATGTAGATAGTTTATTTACTAATGTTCCGTGTGAGGAAACGTTGGGTATTCTGGGGAATGAATTGGAAAAACGTTTGCCTCCTGGTGAAGGTCTGGAATTGCTTACTCTTACTAAAATCTGCATGGAACAAAACTACTTTCGATTTAACAATCAATTCTTTGTTCAACAAGACGGTCTAGCAATGGGCTCACCACTGAGTCCCTTGCTGGCCGAAATATTTATGAATGATTTTGAACAAAGAAATATTGTTAATGACAAAAGTATTTTATATTACTATAGATATGTAGATGATTGCATCCTTTGTTGGACAGGTACAGAGAGACAACTGGACGTCTTTGTTAAAAATCTTAATAAAAAACATATTAAAATTAAATTTAAATTAGAATGTGAAGACAATAAAACACTTAATTTCCTTGATTTATCTATTACTAGAGATAACGATAAACACAGTTTTGGAATCTTTCGCAAACCGACATATACTAATACTACTATTCATGCATCCTCATGTCATCCTTGGCAACATAAACTCGCGGCTTTTCATAGTTACGTTCAAAGATTAATGTCCATTCCTCTTAGTAAAGAAAATTATCTGAAAGAGTTAAACATAATTTACCAAATTGCTAAGTCGAATGGGTATAATCCCAAAATTATTAATAATATTTTAAATAATAAAATTAAAAAGGAATTGGTTAAGTTTTTGTACGCAGGGACTCCTGATAAGGAAGTGGTTAGATACAAGTCCAGTTTGACCTACATGGGTGAGGTATCTGCACGTTTATCTAAAATAATGAGAAATAACGATATGCACGTCGCATTCAGGACAAATAATACTTTAAAAAATCAATTGTGTCATAATAAAGACCGGATTGATTTAAAGTACCAATCCGGTGTCTATAAAATCGATTGTCCTGAATGCGATAGTGTATACGTAGGTCAAACTGGACGTAACTTTGAGACTCGGTACAAAGAACACATCGCGGCTTATAGAAATGGTCATCGTGATAAATCACATTTTGCTAAACACCTTTTAGATAGTGGTCATAGTGTACCCGATGGCCATTCCTATAAGATATTACATAAATGTGACAAAGGCTTTCGACTGAGCGTGTTGGAACAATTAGAAATAATTAAAGAAAAGAACAACAATAGACATGCATTGTTGAATGACCAAACTTGCTTGACTACGTCACCGCTCATTAATATGTTTGGTGGGGGTACTAGTAGCCAGTAGTCTATATAAGGTGGCGGTTTGCTTGGCAGCATTACTAACGAACTTTGTTCGCAGGTCCACTTCCTGAGGATGCTCCGGGTTCGGGGCGAAACGCGCGTCGAGTTTTGCAACCTGCATGGTGGTGTGGGGCTTTGCACGATCTTGCCGACATTGTTGCTTGTGTGGTGGTGGTGTTTGCACGATCTTGCATCTGAGTGCACGCATAAGCAGTGTGGGAGGAGGGAGGTGCGTAACGCATGCTTATGCGTGCACTCACACATTTGCTTGCAGGTTGTGGGTATTATTTAGCGGAAAAACTGCTATAAACATAATATTAATTAATTTAATGCTATGGATTTCCGCAAAGTAACGCCTGATTCTATTAACTATTTAAAATCGGTGAGCATGACCGTACAGGCAAGACTCTATATTAAACTAACAAAGTTACATCGAGTCGCCGCCCAAAATGTTTGGTTCAATCAACAATGCAAACATCTAAATGTTGTTCCTAACTATATTAATATTAAAACCAACACGCACAGTCGAGCCGCCAATAGGGCTATTAAAAAAGCCGAAGCCATTTGGCTTAATGAAGAGATACGTCACTGGTTTACCGTTAGAGATAATTTAAAACTACATCTCAAAGTTCTTTATACCGAGCTCTCATATAAATTACATAACATTGAATTCGATTGGTTAGACGAAAAAGCACGTGATTTCGCATCAATCGAAGTGCATGCTAAATATATTAATCAACAAAAAAAGCTTCAGACTTTAGTAAATAAAAATAGATTTGTACAATCCTATACAGAGACACAGTCTGAAGCTTTTTCTTTTCATCCTCGCGTCAAAAACTTAACCAATGTCCAATTTGCCAAGGATGACATGTCACTTTTGGAAAAGGGTCTTAAATATAATATTACTCCTAATATTAATCAGAATGCTTTGGAAATGCTTGCGGTTGAATCAGAGATAGCAACTGTAGTTAATAAAAAGGATAACATGGTTAAGGGTTTACTAGCCAATGAAATCAAGGGTACTCCTTCCGGTTATTCATTTAACCATGAAAGAGTAGATTTGAGGTCATTAAAACAAACAATAGATAATAATGGCTTGGTTATATCTAAAGCAGATAAGGGTAACACAATAGTGGTGATGGAGCGTGACGATTACTTGGAAAAAGTAAATAACGTGATTCGGTGTGATCAATTTCTAAGGGTTCCTTCTGACCCAACTAACAAGTTTATGGCTAAGATTAAATTAGCCATAAACAATAATAAATATTTATTTGGTACCGAATCAGCGAAGAGAAAACTTATTCCAATGAATCCTCACGCACCATCACTGTACGGTTTGCCAAAGATTCACAAAACTGATATCCCAATGCGTCCAGTTGTCTCATATATAGGTGCACCGGCATACGAGTTGGCAAAGTCATTAAATTACATTATTAAACAAAGGATTTCATTTCGGCCACCTTATGCAATTAAAAATAGCTTGCAATTAGTAAATCAAATAAAAAATGTGACTTTGCCACCTCGTTGCAAATTAGTTTCGCTTGATGTAGATAGTTTATTTACTAATGTTCCGTGTGAGGAAACGTTGGGTATTCTGGGGAATGAATTGGAAAAACGTTTGCCTCCTGGTGAAGGTCTGGAATTGCTTACTCTTACTAAAATCTGCATGGAACAAAACTACTTTCGATTTAACAATCAATTCTTTGTTCAACAAGACGGTCTAGCAATGGGCTCACCACTGAGTCCCTTGCTGGCCGAAATATTTATGAATGATTTTGAACAAAGAAATATTGTTAATGACAAAAGTATTTTATATTACTATAGATATGTAGATGATTGCATCCTTTGTTGGACCGGTACAGAGAGACAACTGGACGTCTTTGTTAAAAATCTTAATAAAAAACATATTAAAATTAAATTTAAATTAGAATGTGAAGACAATAAAACACTTAATTTCCTTGATTTATCTATTACTAGAGATAACGATAAACACAGTTTTGGAATCTTTCGCAAACCGACATATACTAATACTACTATTCATGCATCCTCATGTCATCCTTGGCAACATAAACTCGCGGCTTTTCATAGTTACGTTCAAAGATTAATGTCCATTCCTCTTAGTAAAGAAAATTATCTGAAAGAGTTAAACATAATTTACCAAATTGCTAAGTCGAATGGGTATAATCCCAAAATTATTAATAATATTTTAAATAATAAAATTAAAAAGGAATTGGTTAAGTTTTTGTACGCAGGGACTCCTGATAAGGAAGTGGTTAGATACAAGTCCAGTTTGACCTACATGGGTGAGGTATCTGCACGTTTATCTAAAATAATGAGAAATAACGATATGCACGTCGCATTCAGGACAAATAATACTTTAAAAAATCAATTGTGTCATAATAAAGACCGGATTGATTTAAAGTACCAATCCGGTGTCTATAAAATCGATTGTCCTGAATGCGATAGTGTATACGTAGGTCAAACTGGACGTAACTTTGAGACTCGGTACAAAGAACACATCGCGGCTTATAGAAATGGTCATCGTGATAAATCACATTTTGCTAAACACCTTTTAGATAGTGGTCATAGTGTACCCGATGGCCATTCCTATAAGATATTACATAAATGTGACAAAGGCTTTCGACTGAGCGTGTTGGAACAATTAGAAATAATTAAAGAAAAGAACAACAATAGACATGCATTGTTGAATGACCAAACTTGCTTGACTACGTCACCGCTCATTAATATGTTTGGTGGGGGTACTAGTAGCCAGTAGTCTATATAAGGTGGCGGTTTGCTTGGCAGCATTACTAACGAACTTTGTTCGCAGGTCCACTTCCTGAGGATGCTCCGGGTTCGGGGCGAAACGCGCGTCGAGTTTTGCAACCTGCATGGTGGTGTGGGGCTTTGCACGATCTTGCCGACATTGTTGCTTGTGTGGTGGTGGTGTTTGCACGATCTTGCATCTGAGTGCACGCATAAGCAGTGTGGGAGGAGGGAGGTGCGTTACGCATGCTTATGCGTGCTCTCACACATTTGCTTGCAGGTTGTGGGTATTATTTAGCGGAAAAACTGCTATAAACATAATATTAATTAATTTAATGCTATGGATTTCCGCAAAGTAACGCCTGATTCTATTAACTATTTAAAATCGGTGAGCATGACCGTACAGGCAAGACTCTATATTAAACTAACAAAGTTACATCGAGTCGCCGCCCAAAATGTTTGGTTCAATCAACAATGCAAACATCTAAATGTTGTTCCTAACTATATTAATATTAAAACCAACACGCACAGTCGAGCCGCCAATAGGGCTATTAAAAAAGCCGAAGCCATTTGGCTTAATGAAGAGATACGTCACTGGTTTACCGTTAGAGATAATTTAAAACTACATCTCAAAGTTCTTTATACCGAGCTCTCATATAAATTACATAACATTGAATTCGATTGGTTAGACGAAAAAGCACGTGATTTCGCATCAATCGAAGTGCATGCTAAATATATTAATCAACAAAAAAAGCTTCAGACTTTAGTAAATAAAAATAGATTTGTACAATCCTATACAGAGACACAGTCTGAAGCTTTTTCTTTTCATCCTCGCGTCAAAAACTTAACCAATGTCCAATTTGCCAAGGATGACATGTCACTTTTGGAAAAGGGTCTTAAATATAATATTACTCCTAATATTAATCAGAATGCTTTGGAAATGCTTGCGGTTGAATCAGAGATAGCAACTGTAGTTAATAAAAAGGATAACATGGTTAAGGGTTTACTAGCCAATGAAATCAAGGGTACTCCTTCCGGTTATTCATTTAACCATGAAAGAGTAGATTTGAGGTCATTAAAACAAACAATAGATAATAATGGCTTGGTTATATCTAAAGCAGATAAGGGTAACACAATAGTGGTGATGGAGCGTGACGATTACTTGGAAAAAGTAAATAACGTGATTCGGTGTGATCAATTTCTAAGGGTTCCTTCTGACCCAACTAACAAGTTTATGGCTAAGATTAAATTAGCCATAAACAATAATAAATATTTATTTGGTACCGAATCAGCGAAGAGAAAACTTATTCCAATGAATCCTCACGCACCATCACTGTACGGTTTGCCAAAGATTCACAAAACTGATATCCCAATGCGTCCAGTTGTCTCATATATAGGTGCACCGGCATACGAGTTGGCAAAGTCATTAAATTACATTATTAAACAAAGGATTTCATTTCGGCCACCTTATGCAATTAAAAATAGCTTGCAATTAGTAAATCAAATAAAAAATGTGACTTTGCCACCTCGTTGCAAATTAGTTTCGCTTGATGTAGATAGTTTATTTACTAATGTTCCGTGTGAGGAAACGTTGGGTATTCTGGGGAATGAATTGGAAAAACGTTTGCCTCCTGGTGAAGGTCTGGAATTGCTTACTCTTACTAAAATCTGCATGGAACAAAACTACTTTCGATTTAACAATCAATTCTTTGTTCAACAAGACGGTCTAGCAATGGGCTCACCACTGAGTCCCTTGCTGGCCGAAATATTTATGAATGATTTTGAACAAAGAAATATTGTTAATGACAAAAGTATTTTATATTACTATAGATATGTAGATGATTGCATCCTTTGTTGGACCGGTACAGAGAGACAACTGGACGTCTTTGTTAAAAATCTTAATAAAAAACATATTAAAATTAAATTTAAATTAGAATGTGAAGACAATAAAACACTCAATTTCCTTGATTTATCTATTACTAGAGATAACGATAAACACAGTTTTGGAATCTTTCGCAAACCGACATATACTAATACTACTATTCATGCATCCTCATGTCATCCTTGGCAACATAAACTCGCGGCTTTTCATAGTTACGTTCACAGATTAATGTCCATTCCTCTTAGTAAAGAAAATTATCAGAAAGAGTTAAACATAATTTACCAAATTGCTAAGTCGAATGGGTATAATCCCAAAATTATTAATAATATTTTAAATAATAAAATTAAAAAGGAATTGGTTAAGTTTTTGTACGCAGGGACTCCTGATAAGGAAGTGGTTAGATACAAGTCCAGTTTGACCTACATGGGTGAGGTATCTGCACGTTTATCTAAAATAATGAGAAATAACGATATGCACGTCGCATTCAGGACAAATAATACTTTAAAAAATCAATTGTGTCATAATAAAGACCGGATTGATTTAAAGTACCAATCCGGTGTCTATAAAATCGATTGTCCTGAATGCGATAGTGTATACGTAGGTCAAACTGGACGTAACTTTGAGACTCGGTACAAAGAACACATCGCGGCTTATAGAAATGGTCATCGTGATAAATCACATTTTGCTAAACACCTTTTAGATAGTGGTCATAGTGTACCCGATGGCCATTCCTATAAGATATTACATAAATGTGACAAAGGCTTTCGACTGAGCGTGTTGGAACAATTAGAAATAATTAAAGAAAAGAACAACAATAGACATGCATTGTTGAATGACCAAACTTGCTTGACTACGTCACCGCTCATTAATATGTTTGGTGGGGGTACTAGTAGCCAGTAGTCTATATAAGGTGGCGGTTTGCTTGGCAGCATTACTAACGAACTTTGTTCGCAGGTCCACTTCCTGAGGATGCTCCGGGTTCGGGGCGAAACGCGCGTCGAGTTTTGCAACCTGCATGGTGGTGTGGGGCTTTGCACGATCTTGCCGACATTGTTGCTTGTGTGGTGGTGGTGTTTGCACGATCGTGCATCTGAGTGCACGCATAAGCAGTGTGGGAGGAGGGAGGTGCGTTACGCATGCTTATGCGTGCACTCACACATTTGCTTGCAGGTTGTGGGTATTATTTAGCGGAAAAACTGCTATAAACATAATATTAATTAATTTAGTACCGTAAGTACTGAAACACTTCCAGTTTTAGCCGGAGTCCTACCAGTAGATTTAGAGATACAGCGACGTGCAGCACTATATTATAAAAATAAAAAAATGACTAACCCTGAGTTTTTAAGCGCGAAAGAGAGTAATAAGATAACTAGATTATTCGAGCCACTAGATATTTCTATACAGAACCTAATTTCTGAGTGGCAGGAACGGTGGGACAACACTATTAAAGGGCGTCACCTATATAATTTTTTCCCTTCGGTACGCGATCGACTGTCTATGGATAGAAATAAATCACTACGTCGCATAGCACAATTTTTAACAGGTCACGGAAACTTTAAAGAGAAACTTTTTGGATTGACATTAGTCTCGTCTCCGCTATGCGAGTGTTCGACCAATGGTAGCCCTTAAGAACAAACTGCTCATCACATACTCTGGGAGTGTGATCTCTGGTATGACGAAAGAATCGAAATGTTGAACAGCGTCCATTGTGCAAATTTTGCTGTCTCCCGCTTTGCTTGGGGAGGGAAACTGGAATACTTCCTACTCCTCCAACAATCTTCTGATTAATTTCGTTGCGGGTTCCAAGACAGATTTAGCATGTCCCCCGGGCACCCCTGAGATCATATCAAAGGGTTTTTACGGTTAGTTACCACTGTCGATCCTGGCTACACAGGAGTTGCAGTGGTGGGTAAGTGTGGTGGGCCAATTGCCCGTTAAAAAAAGACCTGAAATATACTTTGACTAGGTTGGAAGAGCGATCAATTCTCTATTCGAAATGATAGCCATGACGAGTGACGTCACAACTCACAACTACTTCCATAGCAGCATTATTCAAATAAAATAAATAATTAAAAAAATAAAAAAACCCGACTGCAAAAAAGACATATACCTAAGCAACGCACTAAAAAGACCGAAACAAGTTTGAGAAAACTGACTACACTATGAGCTGAAACCCTAAGTGAAATAATTGACGTTATGTTTGGTAGCAGGCGGGACCTATTCGCAAATTATAAATCGTATAAAAATATATGGGCCCCGCCTGCTAACAAACATAACGTCAATTATTTCACTTAGGGTTTCAGCTCATAGTGTAGTCAGTTTTCTCAAACTCGTTTCGGTCTTTTTAGTGCGTTGCTTAGGTATATGTCTTTTTTGCAGTCGGGTTTTTTTTTATTTTTTTAATTATTTATTTTATTTCAGTCTTTTCAGTTGCTTTTGAATTGTAGTTGTCTATGCAGGCGGGTTTTTGTTTATTATTATTATTATTTATCGTTATATTTAATATAAAACTGCAAGTTATATACATATTTAGAATCAGTGTTTAAAATTCTTCATTTTGATACCCCACTCGATATACTTGGTAGATATATTTTTTTTTACCTCACAACATGGCGTCAAACATCCGCCATTTTGTTTTTTTTTTAATGTCACCTATCTAAGAACACTTGGGCTATTAAGACGAATCTAACGATACCTCAAATGTGAAAATCCGTTTAGCGGTTCTGAAGACACAAGGTAATAAAGAATATTACATACATTCATACATACATACATACAAGATACGCGCTAAACACATAACCCTCCCGGCAGTCGGGTAATTAAAACAAAACCATGCCGTCTTAATTTACTTAAATTGTTTTTGATTACGCTAAGTTCGTTTCATAGGATTCATTAAAGTGATTTATTACACTTTATCATAAAAATTTATACAAACTGATATTTACATAAAACCGTCAAGTGCGATCGGGACCCGCGCACGGAGAGTCATAAACGGCAGAAAATCACGTTTATTGTATGGGAGTTCCACTTAAATATTTATTATATTTTTAATATTTGTGCTATAACATGGTGACATAGAGACGGACAGGGGATGTAAAGTATCTAAACTTCCCTCTATCTTTTTATTACACCATAACATAAATTCTGTCATCATTAAACTATCTTTTTAGAAATAGAACAAAGGGCTTCATTCATTGATAAGTAAAACAACGAATACATTTTTAATAGAGATTATTTATTATCTGTTCTTTTGACGCACACATAGAATTATTCTATCATAGTTACACAACCCTATCAGTCTTATTAATAAAATTATTTACACCACGGATTAGCTAATCCAACATGGCTGTCTCTGTCAGATACTTTGGAACAGTCACTTGATAGACAAAGAGAGCGATTTGGATTTGCTTATCCATGGTGTAAATATTTTTATTAATAAGGGTGTATATGTATTGTATTAGATTATAAATAGACCCCAAGCGCCCAAAATCGTGGCAGTCGTCTCTAACTCCTAATTAGGATCGTGGTCTCATAGTTAAGTTAATATTGTTAATTTGAGTTTAAGTTAGCAGTAAAGTTATATTGTAGGAAATTAATAAATAGATTTTTTTTTTAAAGTCTTTTAAAGAATCCACGTATAACAGGGAGTGTCTTAGAAATAGGGTCACGTTGTTACCTTTTGGATACGGAACCCTGAAATGAAACCTTTTTAGGAATCCGTAGATCTCAAGGAACCCTTATATTTCACTGTGTTCGTCTGTCTGTCTGTCCGCCCTTCTAGCACCAGTAATTATTATGAATATAAACATACGCCGTAAGTAGCAGTTAAAAAATCCTCCAAGCGGCATAGGATAATGAATGAATGAATGTAGGTAAGGAAACGGAAAAGAAGTTATTCTGTCCGTCTATATTTCTATTCTAGTGTAACAGGGAATAGCAAATCTATATCTATATAAATATACTAGCTGTTTCTCGCGGCTCCGCCCGCGTAAATATAGTATCCCACAGGAACACTGTACTTTTTCTGGATAAAAATTAGCATATGTTTTAATCCAGAGTTCAAGCTACTACCATACCAAATTTCATTAAAATCCGTTCAGTAGTTTTTGCGTGAAAGAGTAACAAACATCCGATATCCATCCTACTACTATTATAAACTAGCCTTTGCCCGCGGCTCCGCCAGCGTAAACATAGTATCCCTCGGGAACACTGTATTTTTTCGGGATAAAAAGTAGCCTGTGTTAGTAGTATCCAGAGGCTAAACTACTACCATACCTTATTTGATACGTGTTTCAGGGTTTGTTATAATTTACCTATTGAGGGTGTAAAATAAGGGTTGAATGATTGCATGGAAAATATTCAAAATCCGCTCCGATTTCCATGAAATTAAATATCTCAGCTAAGAAATAAAAATTATTAAGTACGTATTTAACAGTTTAATGTGTCCTCTGCGGGTTTAGGAATAGGGGTTAAAAGTTTCTATTATAAAAAAATAAAAATTGAAAATCTTTACTGATTTTTATGAAGTTACCTACTTAATACTAATACTTTACCCTTTTTGAAATTCGTCTCTTGGGGGTGTAAAATAGGGATTGAAAGTTTGTATGCAAAATCTTTGAATCTGCGCCGATTTCGATGAAAAATGGGATTCATACTTTAAGAGCTGAGGGGATCTAACTAACTTTCCTATGTCCGATCGATTCAAAATTTGGTACTGTGTTACTTCAACGATATTCAAAGAACATGGTAAGGTAACTATGACCTGATCAGCCGTTTGAAGATGATCAGCTCTTTTCTAGTTGATGAGGGGATCTGACTAACTTTCTTATGTCCGATCGATTCGAAATTTGGTACCGTGTTACTTCAACGATATTTAAAGAACATGGTAAGGTAACCATGACCTGATTAGCCTTTTGAATTATAATAGCTTTAAAATATTATTTATTATTTTTTAGAGTTTATTTTTTGTGTCGGGGGGTTTTAAAATTTTTAATTTTACTTTTATTTTATTCAATACATGTTTCAAGATTTAATCGAATTTACCTTCTGAGGGTAAGGGGCTGAAAGTTTGTATGAAAAACATTTAACATCTGCTTCGGTTTTCATTAAATTTTATATACGAGTTAGTAAACACAAATCATTGAGTAAGTGTTTTATAGTTTTTTGAAATTCGTCCCCTAAAGTGTGAAATATGGGGCCAAACATTGTATCACAAATATCAATTACTGGACGTACTGCTTTGAATTTAGGCACGCACAGAAAACCGACGTGAAATAACGTTTGCGTTGTGTTTCGCCGAGTGAGTGAGGCTACCGAAGGCCCATGGGGGATTGGGGATTTTAAGGACCAGGAACGCAAGTCGCAATACCAGAGGAGTTACAAGTGTAATTTCTCTGGTGTTGCGAGTGTCCATGGGCGGCGGTAATCGCTTACCATCAGGCGATCCATCTGCTTGTTTCCTGGTTCATTACATTAAAAAATGCAGACAGATATTATAGCGTATAAGGCACACTGCATTATTGTTATTTTACGTAGTATTGATTTTTAATAAAAATTAAAAGTAACTTAAAACGAAACGTATTTCAATACACCGATGAGCGTATAGTGACAATTTACTTGAGGTTATAAACTGCATTAGTCAACGCGACTTTTTATCAGAACATAGGTTTTGGGTTTTTACGGAAAAATATCGTGAAAGTTGAGAAAATATGCAAAGGTATCAAAGCTACGACAAGGTATGCCGTAAACACGCCACACGACCAGTGAAGGACAAGTGTGACGTCAACAGAACTGTATAAATAGTGCTGAAGGTCCGTTTTTGCGCGAAAATTTTAACTATCAGTTTAAAAATTTTGCAATAAAATACAGTGTTTACTTTTTTTGTATACTTATGACCTGTTCTTCATGGAATTCTTTAAAAAAAAAGAAATATACAAAATAATCTTCCCTATTACTTGTGGCGCTTTCTTTGAAATTTACCGCGTTGTACTGTGGCGCCAACCTAATTTAACGCATTTCAGCGGACAGTAGGTACTCCTTTCCTCTACCCTCCATATCTGTCTTCTAAACACGAATATACCGTAGTCGCTTTGCACATACTTATTCATTCTTATTTAGAAGGACCTAGAAACAAAATACACACGAATACTCAGTTAAATAAACAAATGGATAGAAGCGAATGTTTTTATTCTGTTGACATGTTCAAACTTCAATTCCCTTCACGGTCAGTACTTTTGCACGGCGGCGGCGGCTGCGGCGAAGTGCTTGCCTTCGGGGTCGTACTTCTCGCGGAAGGTCTTGTACTCCGTCGGCAGTTTGTCCTGCAGCCCCATCAGGAACACGTGAAACATATGCCGCTCCCGGTCGTTGCACTCCCGGCAACCATCGTTCACTATCTCTAACAAGTGCTCTGAAAACGGAACAATTTGTTTACGTTAATTTCATGGAACAAAGTAAGGTTTTACGACATTTAGAGCGAGCTCTTTAAGCGCTTGCGTCTCAAGACAGAGTATATTCTCAGGGCCGAGCCGCCCCTATGTGCGATGTGTGCGGCGCACACAGGCGCCAAGACGATGGGGGCGCCGCGGGCGGCTAAAACATGAAGATTCGTAAAAATAAGAGGCGCTTCATGGGTTTCGCACACAGGCGCTGCCGGGGGTCGGCACGGCCCTGTATATTCTATGGCAAGGCATCCTGCGCTTATTTTTACTGCAATAGGGGATCGGACTACATCTGAAATATTTGGTTTCATTAATATATTCAGAAATATTGAGACTTTACTACTTGGTAAATGTAAAAAATATATTATTTTATGTGTAGTTTACTAATAAAATACATTTAAAAAGTACAATTTTTTTTTTTAATTGGCAAATAAAACCTACATCATTAGTTTACTCACATCATATACAAAAACATTCATTATGGTAAGTATGACTTAAACGCACAAATATGGGAGATATTTCCAAATATATTCCGGCGACCATATACTTCATATACTACTTCATCTATACAGATAAATAAAATTGAAGTGTCTGTTTGTAATTTCAAATTAACAGCTTTTCACTTAATGCATATGAAAGTATATTCGGTACTTACAATGAAATAGCAATTTTTAAAATTTTTGTCTGTCCGTCTGTCTGTCTGTCGGTCTGTCTGTCTGTTTGTTCCGGCTAATCTCCGAAACGGCTGGACCGATTTTCGCGGGATTTTCACTGGCAGATAGCTGATGTTATAAGGTCTAACATAGGCTACTTTTATTTTAGGGTTCCGTTTAAAAAAATAGAGTTCCGTTTCAGTTAGTTCTATGCAAACGAAGTTGCGGGCATCAGCTAGTCTATACTAATATTATAAAGAGGAAAACTTTGTTTGTATGTTTGTTTGTTTGTTTGTTTGTAATGAATAGGCTCAAAAAGTACTGGACCGATTTCAAAAATTCTTTCACCATTCGAAAGCTACATTATCCACGAGTAACATAGGCTATATTTTATTTTGGAAAAAAATAGGGTTCCGTAAAATATTTGGGTTTTTCGGACACAAGGTGTAAAAAATCAACCAGAAAAGTTACTTATTTTGCGTACGCTGCCTAAACTATAAAAGATAGAACCATAAAATGTTCTAATTAATTGTAGATCTTATAAATATCTACAAAAAAGTCCGCGACACACTATACCTATCTATGTCGAGTGAGGCACAACAACCATTTTTTTATTTAGAAATCTTGAATTTTTTTTGGACTACATTTAAACGCGTTTATTTTACTCATGCTATTAATCCTTATCAAAATAAATTATTTCATCACTAAGTACAGTTTATGTAGATAATATTTCGTCTTTGAATGATTGAAATTGGACGTGTGGTTTTGAAGTTATGGCGAAATTAAAATATTACGATTTCTGCTGCACGGCCCGTTGCGAAGTGGGCGTCACCAAGGCCGGGGTGCGCGTGCGGGGGGAGTTTAGATCTATGGTATTTCATACGATAAAAGTATACCCACCTACTTATTTCATTGAGTTTTAGTAGGTACCTATATTAATTTGTTTCTGTTTGTTTTGACTAGATTTCGCCCATTTTGTTAAAGGTTTAAAGACATTCTGTAGTATTAGTATCAGTATTGTACCCGTGCGAAGCTGGGGCGGGTCGCTAGTATACTATAACCTACAAGTGACGTCATTTGTAGGTCGACTTTAGTATGGAGCGTTTTTAGGAGGCTCGCGAAATTTTTTATATTAAAATATTGACTTTTGATATACGGTTTCTTCTGAGAAGTAACTCATATTTATCTATACTAATATTATAAAGAGGAAAACTTTGTTTGTTTGTTTGTTTGTAATGAATAGGCTCAAAAAGTACTGGACCGATTTCAAAAATTCTTTCACCATTCGAAAGCTACATTATCCACGAGTAACATAGGCTATATTTTATTTTGGAAAAAAATAGGGTTCCGTAAAATATTTGGGTTTTTCGGACACAAGGTATAAAAAATCAACCAGAAAAGTTACTTATTTTGCGTACGCTGCCTAAACTATAAAAGATAGAACCATAAAATGTTCTAATTAATTGTAGATCTTATAAATATCTACAAAAAAGTCCGCGACACACTATACCTATCTATGTCGAGTGAGGCACAACAACCATTTTTTTATTTAGAAATCTTGAATTTTTTTTGGACTACATTTAAACGCGTTTATTTTACTCATGCTAGTAATCCTTATCAAAATAAATTATTTCATCACTAAGTACAGTTTATGTAGATAATATTTCGTCTTTGAATGATTGAAATTGGACGTGTGGTTTTGAAGTTATGGCGAAATTAAAATATTACGATTTCTGCTGCACGGCCCGTTGCGAAGTGGGCGTCACCAAGGCCGGGGTGCGCGTGCGGGGGGAGTTTAGATCTATGGTATTTCATACGATAAAAGTATACCCACCTACTTATTTCATTGAGTTTTAGTAGGTACCTATATTAATTTGTTTCTGTTTGTTTTGACTAGATTTCGCCCATTTTGTTAAAGGTTTAAAGACATTCTGTAGTATTAGTATCAGTATTGTACCCGTGCGAAGCTGGGGCGGGTCGCTAGTATACTATAATCTACAAGTGACGTCATTTGTAGGTCGACTTTAGTATGGAGCGTTTTTAGGAGGCTCGCGAAATTTTTTATATTAAAAAGTAACTCATATTTAAGAGTACTATTCATTTATGCAATAAAAAAAAATAGTCCGACTGCCTATTATTCTGGTGACGCCTTGCCCAGACGCCCGAGAACTTCGCGACGCATAGTTTGGGAAGCCAAGCTCTATTGTATTACATTATTTTTTTAAAACAAAAAATGAAAACCGACTTCCTAAATAAAAATGCACAAAAAATTATGAAATAAAACTCATTTTCTAAATAATTCCCCTTTTAAATTCGGCTAAGCTTTTAACTATTTCTCAACTCAATCTTCATAAATTTGAAGTCGGTAGTCGGTACCAGCCCGAACAACGTCCTGATAGAACAATATTTTATAGAATTTACGTTCAAATTGGCTGGCAGTTGGTACCGATATAATTCTATATTGTCTTGAATCCCTAAGGCCGAGAAAAAATCAGAGCATTGACAATAGAACCCTGCGCTAATTTAATGAGAGCTGTTAATCGAAAACATCGGTTTTGAGTCAAATATCAATGTCATATTATATGACTGGTCGACACTGGACACTTCAATTTTCAACTCTATTGTATTAAAGCAGAGGTCTATTTTCAGGGTTCTAAATTTTCCCGGGACCGCCGGAATCCGGGTCATTTATAGTCTAAAATCTATATCATAGCCTTAGCCCCGATTTCACCAACGCAACGCGCTAAACCAACGATTAGGGCCGAGCTACAATTTACGAGTTTTCTATCCCGTTCTAACAATTAATGAGAGACGAAAAACGAATTCGTGTTTAGCGTTAAGCGCGGTTAACGAAGTATGGTGAAATTAGGACTAAGGAGGTCGTAAAACAGGCTTGTCTTTGTGTGACAAAAATGTCTTAAAACTGTCGAGCCTCAAGCAAAGAAAATACTCGTACTAGCTTTTGCCCGCGACTTCGTCCGCGTGGAACAGTTACTTTGGGATGTCGCTATTTACCCGCGACTTGATTTACGTGGAAGGAGAAGCGCTTCCCCCTCACGACTGCCTGCCGCGCGCCGTACCTACACTATTATTGCGCACTTAATTATTTTATTACTGTGATATCTTTTAAAATACTCATTAAAATAAAATGATGTAAACGGCAAATTATATGTTGGATAGTCCATTTATTAAGGAAGGCTTTAGACTATATAACATCATGCTAAGCTCAATACGAGCGGAGAACCAATCAAGAATGTTTCAAAATCGTTTTTTTAGAGCTTTCGCTGCGTACGCTGCGGAAACGGTTAAAGTTTCTTAAAATTATGTATGACAGAATTGTTTCAGTTTAAAAGTTCTAAAAAAAAGTCCACGACTATAAATATCTATCTTTTAAGGTTGGCTCACAATAACCTTTTTATGCTAACCAAATTTGTTCTAAACTTAAGCATTATTTGTAAGGGTGTTTTCATAAAGATTATATTAATCCTTATCCAAGTAAATACGTTATTCATTACAAGCATTTTATTTAGAAGAAATTTGCCGGTTACATCATATTTTGATTTCAATGAGTATTTGAGAAGATATCGCAGTAATAAAATAATCTAGCGCGCAATAACAATATACGGCGCGCGGCGGGCAGTCGTGAGGGGGAAGCGCTTTTCCGTTTACGTAAATGAAGTTGTTGAAATTTTAGCGATATCCCAAATTATTGTTCCACGCGGACGAAGTCGCGGGCAAAAGCTAGTTTCCAATAAATTACCACAGGAGCTCTTACTTTTGTATTGTTGGTATTGCTGCGTGCAGGGTCCGCTATCCAAAAAGCAGGCAACATTGCCCTTAAACCTCGGCACGTCCTTGACCAAATCTTCAATGCTGAAGGTATCGTCCATATCAGTGTAGGCAGCAGCCATGCCGCAAACCACGAGGAGTATGACCACTTTCATTTTGTCGATCTATTAACAAAGTAACTTAATCAAAGCATGCCAGAACATGTCTAAGGAGGTAAATAATCCCCACTTTACGTGGAGGGGAGGTACCCGAAAAAAAAAATTTTTCATGATTTTATTTTAGCACTTTCTCGACATCACAAATACACATATCCATGCAAAGTTTCATCTTTCTAGCACGAACCGTTTAGACGGTAAGCCGAAGACGGACGGACGAACATGACGAAACCATTAGGGTTCCGTCGAGACGTGAACTACGGAATCCTAATATTCAAAGTGTAACACACCTATTATAAAGTCTTGCTTACCTGAAAGCAAAATTTACTATACAAATTAAACTGAATGAGTTCAACTATATTTATAGAGTCCAAAGGAAATACATACATTTTTTCGCATAATATTAATTATAAATGAAATTGTTATGTGCATTTCCGAAATTTTATTTACATTATTGACATTTTTTTGGTACCTCAGAATGTCCTAAAACATATTATTGCATTGTTGAAGGCAATAAATTACGCAACTTGAGTTTTGGCATGAATAATTTCATAGCCCGCTGTGCAGACGCCATGCCAATAGAACTATGAAGAACGTATAGGTCACTTTAGTTATTAAATCATATTATATTAATATGCAAGTATATTTTATTGTTACACCTTAATGCGTACTTAATTGTAGGAAAACTTTTCGTAAAACAATACGAAAAGTTTATACAAATAGAAAGCAAAGCGACTATCTTCACCCATATGACATGGCTTTCCCTGGAGAGTATTATTATTAACAGTCGGTGTTACTTTCCCTCGATATAAAATAGCTTTATGTATTTTTTTTAATGTTTCGAAACAACATCTACCTATTTACTTAGGTTCTAATTAATTATTCCTTAATTTTCGAATATAAATAGTATGTAGGTGTTATTTACGGTAATGATCAGCTTAGGTATTATTAAATCATATGTTTATAAGTTATAGCGGTAATACTAATAAATATTTCGGAACTACATATATTTATTAGTAGATTTACTATGATTTTACCTGCATTTCGAAAATATAAAAGCCAATGCTTTTGCCAACCATTTATAGTATTAGTAAGTTATCCGAACATTCAAGTTTGGATATCGTTCTTCGTATTACCATACAAAAAATGGGTAAGTTTTTTTAATTGATCATTTATTAAACCATACAAAAAATGGGTAAGTTTTTATTATAGACAATATTATTATTAGATTAGATAGTAGATATTCCTTTCAATGTTAAAGCTCATATTTTTATCGATTTTAGACAGTGTTTTCAATTTAGGAACCTGTATATAATTAAGATAGGAATATTGGTAGGTAGATACTAATAAAAACACCAAATACCTATTAGATATATACCTATTTTAAATTATATTGGCAGTTTTGATGAAATCCTAAACTATAGGATATAAGCCTATAGGCGGGGTATAGCGAAAAGTGCTAAAAGGAGTTATTAGCCCGATATTAACAAAAACTAAAACTGCATCATTAACTTTTTGATTAGATAATCAATTCCCTAGCCAGGAATGGACCTGACTGATTTTGGTAAAAAATACACATCCTGTATATTTCGTTTCCTTTGCTTATATTATGGAACAAACTCCGGAATGTTTCGATAAAAATATAATATTATTGTTTTTCCACAATTTCTTAAGATAAAAGATAACTCAGTTTAAACAAGTATGTCAAAATGTATACGGAGAGGTAAGAGAGACAACGATTTTAAAATTAAGGATAGGAGTATGATGTGCATTTCACAAAAAATCTTCATAAAAGTTACGCCATGTTAAAGATTTTGTCTATTCGTGTTTTATTTATTCCACGCCTCGCTCAGCCGTATGTCTCTGTAATACTACCCTTGCTATCTTTGAGTCCAAACCGAATTAGCGGTGTTGGAAAATTACTGTTACCTACAGTGAAGCGTGGTCAAAATGTCTAGACGACAATGTCAAACCTCGACTAGTTACTCCAAACAACCCCAAAAGTGGGGCAGTTTAAATGTGGACACTTTTTATCTCGACATAGTCACGTCTACAAGTAATGTATGCATAGGTCTATGGATAGGAGATATTCCTCATTAAAACAGTAATTATATTTTCATATTATCTAATATATTAAAATTTCCATGTCACAATGTTAGTTACCGTACTCCTCCGAAACGGCTTTACCTATTTTTACCAAATTTTATATGCGTATTCAGTAGGTCTGAGAATCGGCTACTATCTATTTTCCATACCCCTAATTTATTTATTTTTATTTTTGGACGAGATTTTTTGTTTTAATTAATTTAATCATTTTTCATCCCGCTCGATAACTGATCAATTATAGCGTTTTTAACTTTTTATAAGGCAAAACAACGTTTGCCGGGTCAGCTAGTATTTCTTTAAAGAGCAATTTATTAAAATACAACGTTTTCCTTAACTTTAATTTTGTTCATTAGTAACACCAGGTAACACTATCAAATAATGGTACCTAATAGAACAGCGTGTAACTATTATTTTTTTCAAAGTAATTAAGTCGTTTCGATTCCTGGCTAATTTATATAATTATGTATATTGTAACCTGCACCCTCTCAAATGCAGCTCTTGGACTAGGCCATGTAATCTCACTTTTTTTTTGTTGAACGTTTTGGGTCAACGCTAATGTTTGACCCCCTCCTACACCACCCCACTGCGGGTGGTGTACATACCGGATATTGGGGATAGTTTCGATTAAACTATTTTTAGGTTTGGGAGGACAAATGTCTCCCCCCTGGTGAGGGGTCCGACCCCTTTCTCACTCTCTGACGAGTACGCTCACTATAATTAATTAATTTATAGCGTAATAAAAATACTTTTATTACCATTAACAATGTCTAAATTAAACCTAAAGCCGCGGTCGCGCCCTCGCCAAGTCTTTAAGCGGCCGTATCATCTTTTATCGAAGCATTTCATGGCTTTGTCGTACCACCAATCCCCATATTTTCATCTATAGGTACTAATTTAATAAAGAGGAAAAGTTTGTTTGTTTTTTTATTTGTTTGTATTGAATAGGCTCTGAAACTACTGTACCGATTTTGATGATATTTGGTACAGATATAGATTAGACCACGGGGAAGGACATAGGCTACTTTTTATCGCGGCAAAATGTACGGTTACCTCGTGATTTCCTTTTGCGCGCACGAAGTCGCGTGCAACATCTAGTTCTAATAAATCTTGCGTGTGTCTACATTTAGCCTCTGCTATGCTTTTCAATACTAACCTCTGCTCTTATTTCGTACAGGTATCAGGATATTATTGCTGCTAGCCACATGTGCTCTGGCGGCCGCCTACACCGATATTGACGATAACCTCAACGTCGAAGACCTGATTAAAGACGTGCCCACTCTGAGAGGGAATCTCAACTGTTTCCTTGACAAAGGACCATGCACTAAACAGAACCTGGGTTATAAGAGTAAGTAACGTAAGAATTACCTAATTATTAACAATTGTTTAGTTTTGTGGCATGATATTATGCCCGATATAATCGGGAAGATGTCGAAAAGCGACACACTTGACACCACTCCTTGCTGGCTTCATTTCATGCCCCCCAGCTTTTTATCTGTAAATTGAAATGTAAAAACGCCTCATCATCATTCATCGAGCCTGCGAATCCAGCACTAGTAGCCGTTATTGCTGATAATAGTGTCAAAAATAATAATAATAGAGCTTTATTTAATTCCATACAAATTATTACATTATAAAATTGCAATGAACAAATATTAAAAAAAAATAACTAATAATATCATTATTCATTTCATAATAAAAAGTGAAATAATAATACAATTGAGACAATAGAAAGTGAATTAATGATCCAATAATTACATAATTAATTCAATCTGACATTTGTCTAATAAAGCATTGTGTTTATGTTTGTATGGACCCCCGTCGGGTAAAAGCCTCCTCCAAAGAATGCCACTCATCTCTATTTGTGGCTGTGATTAACCATCGTGGTCCCGCCGTAGCGACTATCTCGTCTGCCCATCTGGCACATGGGCGTCCTCTCGCTCTATTGCCTCGAGGTCCAGTCCACTCTACTGCTCTTTTGGTCCATCTACTATCCTTATACCTGGCAACGTGACCTGCCCATCTAAATTTTTGTCTTATAGAAAATGATAAAGCGTCATTAATTTTTGTTTCATTGCGGATGTAACTCTGCCGCCCTATACTAAAAGGCGGCTAAATGACAAAAAGTCATTTCAAAATAATCCCACGTTTTTTAGCTCTACCTCAAAAACTCTTTTTGTCATTTAGCCGCCTCTTAGTATAGGACGGCAGAACTATTCCTTACCTTATCTTTTAATTTTGATACCCAAAATGCTTTTCTTCATTCGCCTTTGGGTGGTCTCTATTTTGTTTCTAGTTTTGAAGTCAAACGTCCGTGTTTGGCAAGCGTAGGTGAGACATGGTAGTATTTCGGTGTCCATAACAATTTTTTTCGTAGTTAGCGGTAGCTGTGATTTAAAAATTTCTTTATGAGCCATTTGTTCCAAGTGATCGCTATCCTTCTATCTACTTCATCTGTGTTTCTTTCTTTACCAAACGAGATCTGTTTGCCCAGGTATACATATTTTTGTACAAATTCAAGCGGAATATTGTTTACTAGAATAGGTATCTTCTGTGCATTGGTCATAACTTTGGTTTTATCAAGTCAGTATATTACCTCATCATATATGTAAGAACTCCCAGATCCACGTTTATCTATCTTATCTGTCTGGTATTGCCTTAGACATATCACATTGAAACCTGACACTGATTCTTTTCAGGCCATTTCATGGAAGTCGTGGACGATGGTTGCCGGGAGTGCAACGACCGGGAGCGCCACATGTTCCGTGTGTTCCTGAAGGGGCTGCGGGACAACCTGCCCGCGGAGTACAAGGCCTTCCGCGAGAAGTACGACCCCGACAACAAGCATTTCGACGCTGCCGCCGCCGCCGTGCAGAACTTTTAAATAAAATAAAAATAAGGAATGTGTTAAGTGTGGGATTCTATTTGGGTAAAATTTATGCATCAGAGCAATATACGTAGTGAAAAAATTAATAAATTATATTGCTAAAGGTTTTGTTTACTTGTTTGTATTGCATTGGTAAGATCTATCGGAAAAAAGGGAAAATTGACTAGAATTAGGTATAGCGTTTGTTTTTGACATCTATAGAACTGAAGCAGGGCAGTTGAATAGCTACGAATATAGTCGAATAAAACCCTCTTTTTAATATTATATATATCTATGAATGAAACCGATTGTTTTACGCTCCTGCCAGGACGTCTACCTTGAATCTCTTGGGGATTCTTCTTATGTTGACATAACATATTCTTAAATAATTATAATGTTATGTAACACCGATGATTCACGAAGCACTACGTTCCCATCTTCTTCTTACAAACAGTACAGAATTTGACAATGTGAAAGCACTAACTTAGACATTGATATTCGGCTATTTACTTACACATTCGGCTGCCCTGCCCCGTGGCAGCTTAGATGCCGAAATCGTTATTAGTATTTGACATTCGTTGTCATAATCTTCTTTATAATCTATACATATAAAATCCTTTGTCCTGAATGACTGACGGATCAACGCACAGCCTAAACCGCTGATCGTAGAGACCTGAAACTTGCAGGGCTTGCTCTTTATAATGCGTAGGGATCCGATAAGAAGGGATTTTTCGAAATTCGACTCCTACGGGGGTAAAAAGGGGAGAAAAATTTGTATGGGGCAACGTGATTCCTTGGTCCAATCTACTTCATATTTTGCACGTATATAATGTATAACAGAATTGATGGATTGGTGTATCATAGTTTATTGAAATTCGTCCCCTAACGGGGTTAAAAAAGGAAAAGAAAGTTGTTTGAGAGCGATTTGCTTTAAAGTTGATAAAATTAATTAATATTATGTTTATAGCAGTTTTTCCGCTAAATAATACCCACAACCTGCAAGCAAATGTGTGAGTGCACGCATAAGCATGCGTAACGCACCTCCCTCCTCCCACACTGCTTATGCGTGCACTCAGATGCAAGATCGTGCAAACACCACCACCACACAAGCAACAATGTCGGCAAGATCGTGCAAAGCCCCACACCGCCATGCAGGTTGCAAAACTCGACGCGCGTTTCGCCCCGAACCCGGAGCATCCTCAGGAAGTGGACCTGCGAACAAAGTTCGTTAGTAATGCTGCCAAGCAAACCGCCACCTTATATAGACTACTGGCTACTAGTACCCCCACCAAAGATATTAATGAGCGGTGACGTAGTCAAGCAAGTTTGGTCATTCAACAATGCAAGTCTATTGTTGTTCTTTTCTTTAATTATTTCTAATTGTTCCAACACGCTCAGTCGAAAGCCTTTGTCACATTTATGTAATACCTTATAGGAATGGCCATCGGGTACACTATGACCACTATCTAAAAGGTGTTTAGCAAAATGTGATTTATCACGATGACCATGTCATGGGATACTCTTCCCAACTTACCTGTCCGGTAGTTGTGGTATAGTATACGGGTATGCGACCCCGGCTTCCCTAGCTATTACTGTCCTATCCCTTGCCCTCTTGGGCGGTAATATCCTACATCCCCTATTTCCCACTTTAACTAACCAATCTTCCTTTCCACACCACCTATCCTTCCTTTTCCCTATTCCTACCCTCTCCACCAATCCGTGGAAACGCAAAGGATAATCAAAAATAATTTAATTATCCAAAATGGCGGCGATGTGGTTCGCCACCCATCACGTCTCATTTCTCGCGGAGGCGAAAAGCGGACCATGGATAGACGCTTGGCTACGTTGAATGTAAGAGGAGGAATGGATGGTAAGAATGAAAGCGGACGAAGCGAAAGAAGTATGTAAGGATCGTAGCAAGTGGAAAGAAGTGGTCTCTGCCTACCCCTACGGGAAAGAGGCGGTCCTGCCTACCCCTACGGGAAAAAGGCGTGATTATATGTATGTATGTATGTACCATTTCTATAAGCCGCGATGTGTTCTTTGTACCGAGTCTCAAAGTTTCGTCCAGTTTGACCTACGTATACACTATCACATTCAGGACAATCGATTTTATAGACACCGGATTGGTACTTTAAATCAATCCGGTCTTTATTATGACACAATTGATTTTTTAAAGTATTATTTGTCCTGAATGCGACGTGCATATCGTTATTTCTCATTATTTTGGATAAACGTGCAGATACCTCACCCATGTAGGTCAAACTGGACTTGTATCTAACCACTTCCTTATCAGGAGTCCCTGCGTACAAAAACTTAACCAATTCCTTTTTAATTTTATTATTTAAAATATTATTAATAATTTTGGGATTATACCCTTTTCGACTTAGCAATTTGGTAAATTATGTTTAACTCTTTCTGATAATTTACTTTACTAAGAGGAATGGACATTAATCTGTGAACGTAACTATGAAAAGCCGCGAGTTTATGTTGCCAAGGATGACATGAGGATGCATGAATAGTAGTATTAGTATATGTCGGTTTGCGAAAGATTCCAAAACTGTGTTTATCGTTATCTCTAGTAATAGATAAATCAAGGAAATTAAGTGTTTTATTGTCTTCACATTCTAATTTAAATTTAATTTTAATATGTTTTTTATTAAGATTTTTAACAAAGACGTCCAGTTGTCTCTCTGTACCGGTCCAACAAAGGATGCAATCATCTACATATCTATAGTAATATAAAATACTTTTGTCATTAACAATATTTCTTTGTTCAAAATCATTCATAAATATTTCGGCCAGCAAGGGACTCAGTGGTGAGCCCATTGCTAGACCGTCTTGTTGAACAAAGAATTGATTGTTAAATCGAAAGTAGTTTTGTTCCATGCAGATTTTAGTAAGAGTAAGCAATTCCAGACCTTCACCAGGAGGCAAGCGTTTTTCCAATTCATTCCCCAGAATACCCAACGTTTCCTCACACGGAACATTAGTAAATAAACTATCTACATCAAGCGAAACTAATTTGCAACGAGGTGGCAAAGTCACATTTTTTATTTGATTTACTAATTGCAAGCTATTTTTAATTGCATAAGGTGGCCGAAATGAAATCCTTTGTTTAATAATGTAATTTAATGACTTTGCCAACTCGTATGCCGGTGCACCTATATATGAGACAACTGGACGCATTGGGATATCAGTTTTGTGAATCTTTGGCAAACCGTACAGTGATGGTGCGTGAGGATTCATTGGAATAAGTTTTCTCTTCGCTGATTCGGTACCAAATAAATATTTATTATTGTTTATGGCTAATTTAATCTTAGCCATAAACTTGTTACTATAAAATCGATTGTCCTGAATGCGATAGTGTATACGTAGGTCAAACTGGACGAAACTTTGAGACTCGGTACAAAGAACACATCGCGGCTTATAGAAATGGTCATCGTGATAAATCACATTTTGCTAAACACCTTTTAGATAGTGGTCATAGTGTACCCGATGGCCATTCCTATAAGGTATTACATAAATGTGACAAAGGCTTTCGACTGAGCGTGTTGGAACAATTAGAAATAATTAAAGAAAAGAACAACAATAGACTTGCATTGTTGAATGACCAAACTTGCTTGACTACGTCACCGCTCATTAATATGTTTGGTGGGGGTACTAGTAGCCAGTAGTCTATATAAGGTGGCGGTAACCTGCGAACCTGCGAACCTGCGAACAAAGTTCGTTAGTAATGCTGCCAAGCAGGCAGCATTACTAACGAACTTTGTTCGCAGGTCCACTTCCTGAGGATGCTCCGGGTTCGGGGCGAAACGCGCGTCGAGTTTTGCAACCTGCATGGTGGTGTGGGGCTTTGCACGATCTTGCCGACATTGTTGCTTGTGTGGTGGTGGTGTTTGCACGATCTTGCATCTGAGTGCACGCATAAGCAGTGTGGGAGGAGGGAGGTGCGTTACGCATGCTTATGCGTGCACTCACACATTTGCTTGCAGGTTGTGGGTATTATTTAGCGGAAAAACTGCTATAAACATAATATTAATTAATTTTATCAACTTTAAAGCAAATCGCTCTCAAACAACTTTCTTTTCCTTTTTTAACCCCGTTAGGGGACGAATTTCAATAAACTATGATACACCAATCCATCAATTCTGTTATACATTATATACGTGCAAAATATGAAGTAGATTGGACCAAGGAATCACGTTGCCCCATACAAATTTTTCTCCCCTTTTTACCCCCGTAGGAGTCGAATTTCGAAAAATCCCTTCTTATCGGATCCCTACGCATTATAAAGAGCAAGCCCTGCAAGTTTCAGGTCTCTACGATCAGCGGTTTAGGCTGTGCGTTGATCCGTCAGTCATTCAGGACAAAGGATTTTATATGTATAGATTATAAAGAAGATTATGACAACGAATGTCAAATACTAATAACGATTTCGGCATCTACCAATGCAAGACAAACAAGTAAACAAAACCTTTAGCAATATAATTTATTAATTTTTTCACTACGTATATTGCTCTGATGCATAAATTTTACCCAAATAGAATCCCACACTTAACACATTCCTTATTTTTATTTTATTTAAAAGTTCTGCACGGCGGCGGCGGCAGCGTCGAAATGCTTGTTGTCGGGGTCGTACTTCTCGCGGAAGGCCTTGTACTCCGCGGGCAGGTTGTCCCGCAGCCCCTTCAGGAACACACGGAACATGTGGCGCTCCCGGTCGTTGCACTCCCGGCAACCATCGTCCACGACTTCCATGAAATGGCCTGAAAAGAATCAGTGTCAGGTTTCAATGTGATATGTCTAAGGCAATACCAGACAGATAAGATAGATAAACGTGGATCTGGGAGTTCTTACATATATGATGAGGTAATATACTGACTTGATAAAACCAAAGTTATGACCAATGCACAGAAGATACCTATTCTAGTAAACAATATTCCGCTTGAATTTGTACAAAAATATGTATACCTGGGCAAACAGATCTCGTTTGGTAAAGAAAGAAACACAGATGAAGTAGATAGAAGGATAGCGATCACTTGGAACAAATGGCTCATAAAGAAATTTTTAAATCACAGCTACCGCTAACTACGAAAAAAATTGTTATGGACACCGAAATACTACCATGTCTCACCTACGCTTGCCAAACACGGACGTTTAACTTCAAAACTAGAAACAAAATAGAGACCACCCAAAGGCGAATGAAGAAAAGCATTTTGGGTATCAAAATTAAAAGATAAGGTAAGGAATAGTTCTGCCGTCCTATACTAAGAGGCGGCTAAATGACAAAAAGAGTTTTTGAGGTAGAGCTAAAAAACGTGGGATTATTTTGAAATGACTTTTTGTCATTTAGCCGCCTTTTAGTATAGGGCGGCAGAGTTACATCCGCAATGAAACAAAAATTAATGACGCTTTATCATTTTCTATAAGACAAAAATTTAGATGGGCAGGTCACGTTGCCAGGTATAAGGATAGTAGATGGACCAAAAGAGCAGTAGAGTGGACTGGACCTCGAGGCAATAGAGCGAGAGGACGCCCATGTGCCAGATGGGCAGACGAGATAGTCGCTACGGCGGGACCACGATGGTTAATCACAGCCACAAATAGAGATGAGTGGCATTCTTTGGAGGAGGCTTTTACCCGACGGGGGTCCATACAAACATAAACACAATGCTTTATTAGACAAATGTCAGATTGAATTAATTATGTAATTATTGGATCATTAATTCACTTTCTATTGTCTCAATTGTATTATTATTTCACTTTTTATTATGAAATGAATAATGATATTATTAGTTAATTTTTTTTAATATTTGTTCATTGCAATTTTATAATGTAATAATTTGTATGGAATTAAATAAAGCTCTATTATTATTATTTTTGACACTATTATCAGCAATAACGGCTACTAGTGCTGGATTCGCAGGCTCGATGAATGATGATGAGGCGTTTTTACATTTCAATTTACAGATAAAAAGCTGGGGGGCATGAAATGAAGCCAGCAAGGAGTGGTGTCAAGTGTGTCGCTTTTCGACATCTTCCCGATTATATCGGGCATAATATCATGCCACAAAACTAAACAATTGTTAATAATTAGGTAATTCTTACGTTACTTACTCTTATAACCCAGGTTCTGTTTAGTGCATGGTCCTTTGTCAAGGAAACAGTTGAGATTCCCTCTCAGAGTGGGCACGTCTTTAATCAGGTCTTCGACGTTGAGGTTATCGTCAATATCGGTGTAGGCGGCCGCCAGAGCACATGTGGCTAGCAGCAATAATATCCTGATACCTGTACGAAATAAGAGCAGAGGTTAGTATTGAAAAGCATAGCAGAGGCTAAATGTAGACACACGCAAGATTTATTAGAACTAGATGTTGCACGCGACTTCGTGCGCGCAAAAGGAAATCACGAGGTAACCGTACATTTTGCCGCGATAAAAAGTAGCCTATGTCCTTCCCCGTGGTCTAATCTATATCTGTACCAAATATCATCAAAATCGGTACAGTAGTTTCAGAGCCTATTCAATACAAACAAATAAAAAAACAAACAAACTTTTCCTCTTTATTAAATTAGTACCTATAGATGAAAATATGGGGATTGGTGGTACGACAAAGCCATGAAATGCTTCGATAAAAGATGATACGGCCGCTTAAAGACTTGGCGAGGGCGCGACCGCGGCTTTAGGTTTAATTTAGACATTGTTAATGGTAATAAAAGTATTTTTATTACGCTATAAATTAATTAATTATAGTGAGCGTACTCGTCAGAGAGTGAGAAAGGGGTCGGACCCCTCACCAGGGGGGAGACATTTGTCCTCCCAAACCTAAAAATAGTTTAATCGAAACTATCCCCAATATCCGGTATGTACACCACCCGCAGTGGGGTGGTGTAGGAGGGGGTCAAACATTAGCGTTGACCCAAAACGTTCAACAAAAAAAAAGTGAGATTACATGGCCTAGTCCAAGAGCTGCATTTGAGAGGGTGCAGGTTACAATATACATAATTATATAAATTAGCCAGGAATCGAAACGACTTAATTACTTTGAAAAAAATAATAGTTACACGCTGTTCTATTAGGTACCATTATTTGATAGTGTTACCTGGTGTTACTAATGAACAAAATTAAAGTTAAGGAAAACGTTGTATTTTAATAAATTGCTCTTTAAAGAAATACTAGCTGACCCGGCAAACGTTGTTTTGCCTTATAAAAAGTTAAAAACGCTATAATTGATCAGTTATCGAGCGGGATGAAAAATGATTAAATTAATTAAAACAAAAAATCTCGTCCAAAAATAAAAATAAATAAATTAGGGGTATGGAAAATAGATAGTAGCCGATTCTCAGACCTACTGAATACGCATATAAAATTTGGTAAAAATAGGTAAAGCCGTTTCGGAGGAGTACGGTAACTAACATTGTGACATGGAAATTTTAATATATTAGATAATATGAAAATATAATTACTGTTTTAATGAGGAATATCTCCTATCCATAGACCTATGCATACATTACTTGTAGACGTGACTATGTCGAGATAAAAAGTGTCCACATTTAAACTGCCCCACTTTTGGGGTTGTTTGGAGTAACTAGTCGAGGTTTGACATTGTCGTCTAGACATTTTGACCACGCTTCACTGTAGGTAACAGTAATTTTCCAACACCGCTAATTCGGTTTGGACTCAAAGATAGCAAGGGTAGTATTACAGAGACATACGGCTGAGCGAGGCGTGGAATAAATAAAACACGAATAGACAAAATCTTTAACATGGCGTAACTTTTATGAAGATTTTTTGTGAAATGCACATCATACTCCTATCCTTAATTTTAAAATCGTTGTCTCTCTTACCTCTCCGTATACATTTTGACATACTTGTTTAAACTGAGTTATCTTTTATCTTAAGAAATTGTGGAAAAACAATAATATTATATTTTTATCGAAACATTCCGGAGTTTGTTCCATAATATAAGCAAAGGAAACGAAATATACAGGATGTGTATTTTTTACCAAAATCAGTCAGGTCCATTCCTGGCTAGGGAATTGATTATCTAATCAAAAAGTTAATGATGCAGTTTTAGTTTTTGTTAATATCGGGCTAATAACTCCTTTTAGCACTTTTCGCTATACCCCGCCTATAGGCTTATATCCTATAGTTTAGGATTTCATCAAAACTGCCAATATAATTTAAAATAGGTATATATCTAATAGGTATTTGGTGTTTTTATTAGTATCTACCTACCAATATTCCTATCTTAATTATATACAGGTTCCTAAATTGAAAACACTGTCTAAAATCGATAAAAATATGAGCTTTAACATTGAAAGGAATATCTACTATCTAATCTAATAATAATATTGTCTATAATAAAAACTTACCCATTTTTTGTATGGTTTAATAAATGATCAATTAAAAAAACTTACCCATTTTTTGTATGGTAATACGAAGAACGATATCCAAACTTGAATGTTCGGATAACTTACTAATACTATAAATGGTTGGCAAAAGCATTGGCTTTTATATTTTCGAAATGCAGGTAAAATCATAGTAAATCTACTAATAAATATATGTAGTTCCGAAATATTTATTAGTATTACCGCTATAACATATAAACATATGATTTAATAATACCTAAGCTGATCATTACCGTAAATAACACCTACATACTATTTATATTCGAAAATTAAGGAATAATTAATTAGAACCTAAGTAAATAGGTAGATGTTGTTTCGAAACATTAAAAAAAATACATAAAGCTATTTTATATCCAGGGAAAGTAACACCGACTGTTAATAATAATACTCTCCAGGGAAAGCCATGTCATATGGGTGAAGATAGTCGCTTTGCTTTCTATTTGTATAAACTTTTCGTATTGTTTCACGAAAAGTTTTCCTACAATTAAGTACGCATTATTAAGGTGTAACAATAAAATATACTTGCATATTAATATAATATGATTTAATAACTAAAGTGACCTATACGTTCTTCATAGTTCTATTGGCATGGCGTCTGCACAGCGGGCTATGAAATTATTCATGCCAAAACTCAAGTTGCGTAATTTATTGCCTTCAACAATGCAATAATATGTTTTAGGACATTCTGAGGTACCAAAAAAATGTCAATAATGTAAATAAAATTTCGGAAATGCACATAACAATTTCATTTATAATTAATATTATGCGAAAAAATGTTTGTATTCCCTTTGGACTCTATAAATATAGTTGAACTCATTCAGTTTAATTTGTATAGTAAATTTTGCTTTCAGGTAAGCAAGACTTTATAATAGGTGTGTTACACTTTGAATATTAGGATTCCGTAGTTCACGTCTCGACGGAACCCTAATGGTTTCGTCATGTTCGTCCGTCCGTCTTCGGCTTACCGTCTAAACGGTTCGTGCTAGAAAGATGAAACTTTGCATGGCTATGTGTATTTGTGATGTCGAGAAAGTGCTAAAATAAAATCATGAAAATTTTTTTTTTCGGGTACCTCCCCTCCACGTAAAGTGGGAATTATTTGCCTTACATGTTCTGGCATGCTTTGATTAAGTTACTTTGTTAATAGATCGACAAAATGAAAGTGGTCATACTTCTCGTGGTTTGCGGCATGGCTGCTGCCTACACTGATATGGACGATACCTTCAGCATTGAAGATTTGGTCAAGGACGTGCCGAGGTTTAAGGGCAATGTTGCCTGCTTTTTGGACAGCGGACCCTGCACGCAGCAATACCAACAATACAAAAGTAAGAGCCCCTGTGGTAATTTATTGGAAACTAGCTTTTGCCCGCGACTTCGTCCGCGTGGAACAATAATTTGGGATATCGCGAAAATTTCAACAACTTCATTTACGTAAACGGAAAAGCGCTTCCCCCTCACGATTGCCCGCCGCGCGCCGTACATTGTTATTGCGCGCTAGATTATTTTATTACTGCGATATCTTCTCAAATACTCATTGAAATCAAAATGTGATGTAACCGGCAAAAACTAATTTTATCTAAGATTTTTTTCAAAGTTACTTTTTATAGATACCAACATTTTTCTGGTTGGCCATATTATGCAAGAACGAGACACACGGCCTCCCTTCTGGCTATCTCGCTCGGCTCGGATTTGCCTCTATGATACGTGCATTGTAAAATACGCTCTATTACTAAGGTAATAGGTACAGTTCTTTTTAGCAATTACAAAATTTGGTGTTTTCTATCCATAGGTACTAGATCCATTTGGACGACGCCAAATTATATCTATTCTGTGACGACGCACAGTGTTTTAGAAATCCTCAAAATCGGACATTTCTTAACTAAGTCCATAGCTCGATGGCGTCTTGTATTCCAAATATAAGAGTAGAACTATAGTAGAAATATAAGAGCAGAATTGGCACACGGGTGTGTGCCAATTCTGCTTAGTTTTTAAGATATATAATTTGGAAGATGGGCATTTTTTCAAGTCATCGATTCATAAAATTAATTTATTACGTCAATTGCGAGGCGTTGTAAACTTGTTATATACTTTGTTCGATACACCATTTAGACACGCATTTATTATACTTTATTAAGTTTCTGCCACTTGAGTACTTTTAGGGATATTAAATTTTTTCACTTTTCAAATTTTATTTTTTTTCTTCGATACTAAGTTGTTTCCGCAATTGTTTTTTGTACTAAACCATACTTTGTCATAGTTTCTTTGTTCAGGATTTTTTTCTATTGCCAATGAAACTAGGATCGGGAGAAATAAACATTCTTTTATTTTTAATTAGCCCCAACCTATTTTTAAGAGCAAAGTTTCATATAGGTACCATACATTTTACGAAAATAATAAATTCATAAACTCCGATGAAAGGTAGTGTGTAGCGCGGGAAGGGGTCAAACCCACACGAGGGGTGAAACAAAAAGACATAGACATTCCAGCGCAACGTTGCGCGTTGTTTTTAGCGCTAATTTTAAATGTTTTTGCGCGCGCTCCATGCGTGCTCTTTTACCCTCATCGGCTTCAACGGACACTCTCAATACACGGACCTGTCAGCAAGCAGAGCATGAAGCACCTCTCCTGGTCAGCACACGTAGCTACAACGATCAGCAAGCAGAGTACGCGGCACCTCTCCTGGTCGTCACACGTGACTACAACGATCGGTCAGCAAGCAGAGTAGGTACATCTCTCCTGGTCAGCACGAAGTATTGACCCCGCATGGCAGCAACCCGACTCACTGGAGCCCGTGCAGCAGCAGCACAGTTCCGACTCACTGGAACTCTCTGGCACTGGCGACTCAAGTAGAAGACTCAAAAATTCGACCTCCGGTCTTAGGGGGGAGTGATGTGGTGGACCAATTAGCGCCACAGTCCTGAATCACGCTATCGAAGTTTTCTAAGATCGGCAGTATATATATACAAGATCTGAAAACCACTACAGTGGACTTCAGCCTGACCGGCGAGCATAGCAAGCACCTCGCTCGGTCGGAGATCTCCCTTTGGGGCTTGCCACCATATTCCCACAAACCTATATATATATATAGTAGTAATAGTAGACCACACAACTTTATATTTTGTAGTTTGAAACATCCAGCTCTACGGATTCTTACCGTTGATGGACAGGAAAATAGTTATAAATCGGTACTGTGCTATAAAAAGGCAAGGGAATTGAATAAGAACGCTTTCAATAGGTACCCTCAACATTTATTCAGTTCTTTACTACACGAATTCTAGAATGCCGTTCATGTTTAAGAGAATAATCTGTTCACGCCGCGGCATATGCTGCACAACCACACCAGGGCCTCTAGTCAAGATGCATTCGATAATCACAAGTCATCGTTAAGTGGCATGTCGCTTGCGATGCAATATGTCAAATCCCATACATTTTGTTTTCGAACATCGCCGTCGTAATTATCGAATGCATCTTGACTAGAGGCCCTGAGCCTTAGTCAAGATGTATTCGATAATTACGAGTTACAACGGCAAAGTTCGAAATCAAAAATGTATGGGGTTGGAGATATTAAGTCATCGCTATGTGACATGTCCGTTGCGATGCCCTACGCCAAATCCCATACTTTTTATTTTCGAAATTCGCCTTCGAAATTATCGAATGCATCTTGACACGCATAAGTGCCTTAATTAAGGGCCCTGACACCAACCACAAGAATTAGTAGTTCTGAACGGCTGCAGCTGCGGCATCAAAGTGCTTGTTGTCCGGGTCATATTTAGCTTTAAACACTTTGTAGTCTTCAGGCAGGTCCTCTTTCAGCCCTTTCACAAAAATTCGGAACATATGCCTCTCTCTGTCATTGCATTCCTTGCAACCATCGTTTATTACTTCCAATAAGTGACCTGTAAAAATTAACAAAACAAAATATGTTAAGTTCTTATATAAAATTCGGGGACTCCGAATAGGCAAGCGGACTGATTTTTTTATTGCATGAATGAATAGTACTCTTAAATATGAGTAACTTCTCAGAAGAAACCGTAGGTATATCAAAAGTCAATATTTTCAAAGGTACAGCGATTTGTATATAAAATTTCGCAAGTCTCGTAAAAACGCTCCATACAAAAGTCGACATACAAATGACGTCACTCTTGGATTAAAGTGTATGAAGTAGGTATAAAGTATACGGCCGCAGGAACATATTTGTATATATCTCCGATATGTGTGCGTTTAAGATCATACTTATATTAATGAATGTTTTTGTATATGATGTAAGTAAACTAATGATGTAGGTTTGGTTTACCAATTACGCAAAAAAAAAATGTACTTTTTAAATGTATTTAATTAGTAAACTACACATAAAATAATATATTTTTTTACATTTACTAGCTAGTAATGCCTCAATATTTCTGAATATATTAATGGAACTAAATATTTCAGATGTTGTCCGATCCCCTATTGTCAGTGAGTGATGAGAGAGCTGATGATGATGAATTATGGCTAAGGACACTCTCTATCACGTTTGCTTTCAATCAGTAGAAACTGGTTCAACATCCGTTCATCCGTTGTGGAGCTACAGCCTACAATGCCACGTCATACACACACTAACAGATACGTCATACACACACTAACAGTCACGTCAAACAGACAAAAAGAGTGTTATAAACTCTCCTGTTTTCGTCGGGGGCAGTGGCGTAACTATACCATCCTAGGCTCATGGCAAATTCTTTGGATGCCTTCCCCATGAACATAAATAAATTAAGTTCCAGTTACTGTGAATTACCCCTAGGTCAAAAGGAAGATTACTTACTCTTATAACCGAGAGTTTGCTTCGTGCAGGGCCCTTGGTCAAGGAAACAGGTTACAAATTTCTTCATCATCGGCACATCTTTAATTAGGCCTTCTATATTGATGCTGTCGTCGATATCGGTGTAGGCGGCTACCAACGAGCAGAGAGTTAGGATCATTATTATTTTCATTATTTTTTTAACACAGGTAAACGCAAACGGTAGTAGCTAACACTACTGTCCACAGTTATTTCTTTATGATTAAAAAATTAATAAACTTATCCGCTTTTTATATGTCAAAACCGAGTAATAAAAATGACGACTAGCTTATTAATTAACGGCTAAGTAATAATAAGGTAATTTTAATTTGACAATAACAGAGGAATGGTAATGTAATTATCTGAGTATATCGTTCCTATAATTATATTATTATTTTTAAATAAAAAATTAAACCGACTTCCAAAGTAAAAACTAAACTAAACTTAAATTGTAAAGACTAAATCGATCGATTGCTTGTGAGTGGGAACTTTATATCAAAAGCACTAAGGAGTGTTAATATCAACTTTAAATAGTTAATAGAATCAGGCGTTACTTTGCGGAAATCCATAGCATAAAATTAATTAATATTATGTTTATAGCAGTTTTTCCGCTAAATAATACCCACAACCTGCAAGCAAATGTGTGAGTGCACGCATAAGCATGCGTAACGCACCTCCCTCCTCCCACACTGCTTATGCGTGCACTCAGATGCAAGATCGTGCAAACACCACCACCACACAAGCAACAATGTCGGCAAGATCGTGCAAAGCCCCACACCACCATGCAGGTTGCAAAACTCGACGCGCGTTTCGCCCCGAACCCGGAGCATCCTCAGGAAGTGGACCTGCGAACAAAGTTCGTTAGTAATGCTGCCTGCTTGGCAGCATTACTAACGAACTTTGTTCGCAGGTTCGCAGGTTCGCAGGTTACCGCCACCTTATATAGACTACTGGCTACTAGTACCCCCACCAAACATATTAATGAGCGGTGACGTAGTCAAGCAAGTTTGGTCATTCAACAATGCAAGTCTATTGTTGTTCTTTTCTTTAATTATTTCTAATTGTTCCAACACGCTCAGTCGAAAGCCTTTGTCACATTTATGTAATACCTTATAGGAATGGCCATCGGGTACACTATGACCACTATCTAAAAGGTGTTTAGCAAAATGTGATTTATCACGATGACCATTTCTATAAGCCGCGATGTGTTCTTTGTACCGAGTCTCAAAGTTTCGTCCAGTTTGACCTACGTATACACTATCGCATTCAGGACAATCGATTTTATAGACACCGGATTGGTACTTTAAATCAATCCGGTCTTTATTATGACACAATTGATTTTTTAAAGTATTATTTGTCCTGAATGCGACGTGCATATCGTTATTTCTCATTATTTTGGATAAACGTGCAGATACCTCACCCATGTAGGTCAAACTGGACTTGTATCTAACCACTTCCTTATCAGGAGTCCCTGCGTACAAAAACTTAACCAATTCCTTTTTAATTTTATTATTTAAAATATTATTAATAATTTTGGGATTATACCCATTCGACTTAGCAATTTGGTAAATTATGTTTAACTCTTTCTGATAATTTTCTTTACTAAGAGGAATGGACATTAATCTGTGAACGTAACTATGAAAAGCCGCGAGTTTATGTTGCCAAGGATGACATGAGGATGCATGAATAGTAGTATTAGTATATGTCGGTTTGCGAAAGATTCCAAAACTGTGTTTATCGTTATCTCTAGTCCATACTAATATTATAAATGCGAAAGTGTGTCTGTCTGTCTGTCTGTCTGTCTGTCTGTCTGTCTGTTACCTCTTCACGCCCAAACCGCTGAACCGATTTTGATGAAATTTGGTATAGGGATACTTTGAGACCCGAGAAAGGACATAGGATACTTTTTATCCCGGAAAAATGTACGTTCCGCGCGATAAACGAATTTTGGCGCAACGGAGTTGCGGGCGTCATCTAGTAATAGATAAATCAAGGAAATTAGGTGTTTTATTGTCTTCACATTCTAATTTAAATTTAATTTTAATATGTTTTTTATTAAGATTTTTAACAAAGACGTCCAGTTGTCTCTCTGTACCGGTCCAACAAAGGATGCAATCATCTACATATCTATAGTAATATAAAATACTTTTGTCATTAACAATATTTCTTTGTTCAAAATCATTCATAAATATTTCGGCCAGCAAGGGACTCAGTGGTGAGCCCATTGCTAGACCGTCTTGTTGAACAAAGAATTGATTGTTAAATCGAAAGTAGTTTTGTTCCATGCAGATTTTAGTAAGAGTAAGCAATTCCAGATTATTTTTGTACGAAGTTTTTCAAGTAAGCGCATTTTACAAGTTAAGCATCTATAACTACTGAACTAACGGATATCTAAGCCGTTTAGTTCTCCTTCGAAGTTTATTACATGCACATAGTACTACCATCATGTTTTTTTTTTTCAGATTTTGTAGAGCCAGCCGTTTAGCTTTTAGAGAGGACTCTGAGAATGAACTAAATTAAATAGCAACACTAAGACAGACAGTCATTTGTTCGGCCCCGGGGGCCCCGGGGTGTCAAATTTGCCAGCATCCTGGCCATGAAGCATAGATACCAGGAGTCCGAACGGTATAGGCTTTTTAATAATAATTATGTACACAATAATAGGACCAGATCTTAGTTCTCTTTTCTGCCGCTAGGCGTGCGAGACTGACGAGTACCGAGTGTTGCCAATACTATTATACCGCGTGTGGCCAATACTATTATTTATTACAATTATTTTTAAATTACCGTTAGGCAATTACCGTGTTCTACGGTATCTATTTTTCGAGAACAGTTTCTAAGACTTTCGTAAAACTTTTATATAATAAGATTTCAATCTTTCCAGAGCTGTCAATAGCAACTTTAAACTTCCCGCGTAATTTCAAACGAGTGCATGTCGAACCGTCGCGCGCTCTACCGGCAAAAATCTGTCCCCGTAATTGAGACCATTATTTTAACATTACGTTCGGACTCCTTGTTATCTATACTCCGTGATCCTGGCCAAAGACCGAGCTACAGCGAAAGGGACAAAACATATCATTTTTGTCTCGTTTCTTCACAAGTATTGACCAATTTACGTTCTCGCTCTAACAAGTTGTGACGTCAGGAGCTATCAATCTAGAGGTACCTAATCAGAGTTTATATTAAATCCTTTTCCTTCTTTTTTTATTAGATGGTATCATTCGCAAGACAATAGATACGCCATTACACATATTTTACGCTAAACGCCGGATAATATTAAAACTGAAATATGTCGTATGTCGACTTAATTATGTCGTAGCTTATGCATTGCCTAGATAAGTGAATGATTGAACGAATGACGTAAAGATTGGTTTTATAAACCGACTAAGTAATGTAGTCCATAGAAAATATTTTGGCCTTCTCTTTACATTGATTCCGTCGTGTGTTAAAAAGTGACAAAAGATAAGACCTTGGTTTATTTTGTTTGTTATACGTAAATTCACCAAAAGGCTGTCAATTGTCTTGTCATTACAAGACGTCAAACAGATAATAATATATACGTGTTTACTGTTGACTAAAATTATACATTACGATTAATACATTATGATTGATTTGGAATCGCTATTGATATACCTATTATGGGAAATAAATTAAAATTAAAAGTAAAAACCGCAAACTTTACGGCGGAGGAAAAAATATATTTTGTGCGATTGTTGTGCGACGAAGGCTCGTGCATCCTATCGAAAGTCTTCTCACGAAGGCACGACGAATAAAGATAATTGATATAGTTACAAATAATCTACATACAACTTGATAAAACACCCGACTTATGTGTTGCCTACGCTTACGCACTTCCTAATCGGGCTCATAAAGTTAAGAATATCCTAAGTGGACTTAGGAATGGCCTAAGGTTAGTGCAATAGTTTTTTTTGCTAGGAGCAACCTAAACAAATTAGGAAAGAACTTAGGCGATCCTTAAGTTTAGTGCAAATGGGCATTAAAGCCTCAGTTTTAAGTCATTCAGTGTTTCACAATATTGGCTTTGCAGTTTATCTCACACAGCAGAAAATATTATTGTCACCCTACTAGAAAGGGACACACGGGCCACGGCCTCTCCAGTCTCCACCAACCTCTCGCTTGGCTCGTTTTTTGGCTCACAGTACTCGGTCTCGGCTCGGTCCAGTTATTATTCCTAGGTCCATGGGCGTCCACCGCCAGGCGCCATGTTGAAAAATTTCTGCAACTGTTTTGTTTTGATCAAGTTTTGATAATGATAAATTTGAAATAATTTTGAAATTTATTTTTGTTTTATTGTCTTCAATTAATTTTTGCTCTTATAACTTGTAGTTATAACACTTCACATTTGTGTTCTTTTTATAATAATTATTACGACGTGTAAGTAACATACGTTTAGATATGGGGAAAAAATCCAAATCACAATTAAATCTCGTAAGTTTACTTGCTTGTTTTATTTTTGGTTATATTCATATTTATTCTATTTAATATAATGTATTTATAAATCTTTTAGAAGAAATATTTTAGTGAAAACTATATAAACAATTTCGTAACCTCAAAAGTTAAATAGATATCATTAACACTTGTTTCAGAAAATAAGTAAAATGGAAAATTCTATTTCAAAACATACTTTAGGTTCAAGTAAAAATAAAATAAGAAGACGAAACAAGTCCAAGAAAATAAAAAAGCTATTCGACCAACTACGGAATGAGAGTGATGCTTCAAGTTCCTCAGCCTCTGCTTCGAATATTACGGTTGTTGAGTTAGACGACACCGTGATTGAAATGCCTGTTGCTAGTTCTAAAGAAAATGATCCGAATTTAATAGTAATTAATGACGATGAGGATATGGTGGAAGGAACCACTAACACCACACAAAACATTCCATTGCACTCATCCACACCACTCCCTTGTAGAAATAAAGTGTTAGAGGACACAAAAATCTCACCCGTCAATTTAAATTTATCAAATAACCTCCACGAGGATATTATAAACTTAACGAAGGAAATAAACAGAGATTCTTACTTAACTATAGATTTAACTAGTGAAACCCTTAATGCAACTAACGAAACCCAAATGAATACTGTAATTGACCTCATAAACAATTCCGAAGACCAAAGAAGCTTAACATCCTTAGGATCAATGAGTGGGGATTCCGATGTTACTTGTACCATCTTAAATACGAGGCGGAAAAATAAGAATAAGAGTGAATTAAAAAAGTTTGCTAACGGAATTGCTAAATTAAACTCGAGTGAAAGAGGAAAGCTATTGGAGCTAATTGCTAATAAGATATTTAATGGTTGTAACACTCTGAGTCTAAATGGCAGCACACATAGTCGTAAGGTAAATATTATACCTACTAGGTATTTAATTATTATTTATTTATAGTTCAATATTTCACAAAATAACAATTTAAACAAAATTGTTCTTGCTGCAACACCTTGCAAGATTTAATCTGGACAAGATGTTGCATCGCTAGCTAGTTATACTACTCTAGCAAGTCTTCTGGTAACACTTCTACTACTTCATAGGTATTCATTTATTTAGCATTTTGAATCTTTAATATATGTAGTTATTACAATAAATTTAATAAAAAATAAAATTAATAAAAAAGTTACTTAATTATTTTGGCTTGTGTAACTTATTTATAACTATATGTTGGCTGCGCATTCGTACATGCAAAAAGAACTCCCACTGGAACCATACAATTTTTTTTAAATCTATGGACACTTCACACCACATCTAGATTGACGTGGTGTGAAGTGTCCATAGATTTAAAAAAAAGTGGTAAGTTCTCACGTTAGGGGTACCAGGCAATGGAGATATATTTAATACTTTAATAGTATACACATATTTAAGATTTTTAATAATACATATATTTAATACACATCCATGACTCAGGAACACAAAAACTTTTTGTTCCTTTGACGGGATTCAAACCCACAACCCCCGGCTTGAGCACCAACACGTTCAACTACTGAGCCAGAGGTTGTTGCTCTTGAATTATAATATTATTACACCCTATATTGTATTTTTAAATAATAATCATTAATCAATGTTTTCTAGACATTTTAAATAAAATATTGCTTTATAAAATTTATAAAAAATGTAGTCTGTGAGCGAGTTGAATTTTTGTTGTTGAAAAGAGCTAAGGAATGCAAAGATATCAAGAACACTGTACAAGACAAGTATATGAGGCGTGGTATCAATGTTGCCAACAGCTACCAATAGAAAATTTTCCAATAGATTGCTATTTTTTTTCTCAAAAAAGGGCTGGGATATTGAAAAAAAAGGATTATACAAACTCAGTTTAACTTTTCAGTTGAAGTTCTTGTTCGAAGTTCAAATTGTAATAATGTCACAGAAAAGTAGCTAATTTATCTAGCCATAAAGTAGCTAAATTGGCAACACTAGTGGTGTGCGTGGGCTAGGGGCCAGGATTGCAATCAACTACGCACAGACAGTATTATATAAAAAAAAGAAAAACAAGATATAAAACATTTTCTCAATGAAACTCCCAATTAGATTGAATTTAATTTCACTTTTAATTTATAACAATTAATATATTATTATCATTAATTTTATTACCCACAGAATGGCATAAACATAGCCACAGACAGAGTAGAAGATGCTTACATAAAAGAAGTAATACTAGGCAAAAAAGTCTCGAGAAACAGCATAGGTAGCAACATTTACAACCCAGAAAAGGATGCTAACAATAAAACAGGCCTAAGAATGATTGTTATAGATGGCAGTAATGTTGCAATGCAGTACGTATTTGTCATAAAATTTAATTTTGAAGATGTAGTAATTTATTCATGACATATGAACCAAAAATTTCCATAAGTTGAGATTATTATTTGCAGTTTTATTTAACTATTTAGATATTTCCTCTATTGTATGATATATTTCAACGCCTCCATTATTGTGTTTTTGAGCATGGCACTTGACTCTGGAGGTTGTGGGTTTGATCCCCACGTTAGAACAATGAAAAATGTTGTTTTGAAGTCTGGTTAGGACAATGCAGGCTGATCGCCTGCCAGACGAGAAAGATGATCTATGCTTCGAATGGGCATGTAAATAATACATACATACATATAAATGTAATGCCTGACCAGTTGTATCAGTTATGCGACCCACTGGGTTATAAATATGAAAGTAAAGAGAGAGTGCTCTTGTGTATTGGGCATACACTTGGGCACTATAAAAACAACTCCTGCGTAGCTGGTCTGGCTTCAATGGAACTGGCCACCGCCACTGAAATCGGTGTGGGGAGCTATTATGATGATTTTAAGCTGTTGTAAGAGCATCAATTCTTAGAATCTTACATTGTTGATTAAAAAAAGTTTTTGTTTTAGACATACAAAAGGCAGAATATTTTCGGTGAAAGGTCTCAAAATTTGTATAGATTACTTTTTACAAAGAGGCCATATTGTCAAGGCATTTGTGCCACATTTTAGGTAAGCATTTTTTTTAACACTAGATACCTTGTTGCCTATAAATTCTCGTTAGTAAAACTTGTCACTTATATTGTACAACAACATCGCAAAGTGTCCCACTAGTGCGAGTGTGACGCATTTAATGTCGACTGTGTGAGTGAGACAGCATTCCCTGTCGCTGGAACCATGTTATTAAATAAGTGGCAGCTTTAATAATTATTAAAACTTAGGCTCATTTGCAAGAAAAGGAAAGAAATTCACAAAAAATGCTTCAGATTGCAAATGTATTAACTATTAATTTAATGACATAATATTTTCAAAAACATGGATTTTCCACCCTACTGATTCTTAATTTTGCATTTTCTAAAGTATATAAGGAAAAAATACCTTTGAAGAATGGTTTGGCACAAGCCTCAATATTAAATTACTAAAAACAATTTGAATGTGATATTTTCAGATGTAAATTTGGCAAGAGCACCGATGGTAAACTGTTGGACCAGTTGGAGAGACAGGGTCACGTCGTGTACACACCGTCCAGGGAAGTCCAAGGGAGGATGATCACTTCATATGACGATAGGTGCGTTTGTATTTAAACTATTTTATGATATTTGTGATAATATTAATAATTTCTTATTTAACACATTCAGTGCCACTAACACGCCTAGCGTGTCCACACTAATCTTTATATCCATGCCGCGAGCACGCCGGGCGTGCTCTCCGTTTTTCATCAATATCTCAAAGATAAGACAGTGTTTTTCACCGAAACGCTCAGAGCATAAACTTTGTGCCGTAAGCTAATGAATTCTTAAGTGGTTCCGTGATCTAATATTTTTTTCATGTTATCGAAAATAATTTATTATGTAATGCCGCGAACATGCCAGGCGTGTTCATCTACACGCGTTCTCAACCTTTTATATTGTTTGGTCAATTTACTAAATTTATAATACGAATAATAAAATATTTAAACGTTTTTTTTTTTATATTTTGAACAAAAAAGATAAAATAAATTACATAAAACATTCACCTTTAATTCATCTGTAGAAGACAAAACACTGCCCGGTATCTATACTACATATATGTATATGTAGTATTATAAAGCTGAAGAGTTTGTTTGGTTGAACGTTTCAGTCGTAACGGTTAGTTTTTCACAGAAAAAAAAACAGAAGATAAGTATCTATTTTGTAGAGGACAAAATTTCCCATCTTTTTTATACCAAACTTTTCCCCCTATTTTTTATATTTTTCCGATATATTCATGTAAAAAACCAATTTTTTTCTTTTTGTAAAGCATCTCAAAATTTTTTGGAGATGCGAAAATTTGATTTGATTTGAACCAACTTTGATTCAAAAAATTTTTTGCGTATCTCCAAAATATGAGTTATCGGCTCACCTTCTACTTTTGGACGTTTATTTGATGGGGGACTATCTGCTTGCGTCGCATCATTATCATATTCCCCCGTTTCCAGCTCATATTTTCTATTCTCTAAAAAAATCATAAATAAGTAACCAAAGGTTGACATTCACTGATCAAATTACGATAAATACTAACCTCGGAATCTATTTACTGCCATAATTAAACCTTCAAAACCAGAAAGACTTCTAAAAACAAAATATCTCTTCAGTAACTCAAGAAGGACTAACGAATAAGCACGGTTGAAGTCCAAATTACGCTTTTTATGATTTTACCTCTTTACAGTGCCAGTGAACACGCCTAGCGTGCTACGTAATTTCATCCTGCAGTGCCGAGAGCACACCTAGCATGTTTGCGTTTTTTATACGGCGGCATCGCTGGGAACTACTAGAAAATGTGGTGGCATTGAATGTGTTAAACCTAAGATTAAGGCTATGACGTACATTTGACAGAAAAAAATCTTCATACATACATACAAGAAAAGGTTACGCTATTTTGTTTTCAGGGGATTGAATGCATAAACTGCAGAAATAAAATGTCAAGATGATAGATGTCAAAGTGTCTAGACGTAAATGGCCCCAAGCATGGGGTTGTTTTTGGGCCATTTTGTAAACAAATCGCTGTAGATATGAAAATATTTTTTTTTAATATACAGAGTAGTACTCTGTATATTATTGTATGTATGAAAATTGTATTGAAAATACTAATTGATATAATACAAAATTTTAATATAATATATAATGTCTAATGTCTTCTGAGAAGTTACTCATACTTAAGAGTGCTATTCATTTATGCATTTAAAAGAAAAACAGTTGTCTAATTCTAGTCTATTATTTTATATACGCAATTTCTTTTTCAGGTACATCGTACAGTGTGCAGCAGAGTTCGATGGTGTGATTGTGTCTGGTGATAACTACAGGGACCTCATGAGCGAGAACCCAAGATGGAGGTTTATCATAGAGAACCGCTTGTTACCGTTCACGTGGGTCGGAGACATGATCATGTTCCCAAAAGATCCCCTCGGGCGAAACGGTCCAACGCTGCATGATTTCCTGAGACATCCCGGATAGTATATATAATTTTATTTTAAAATATTTTTGCATTCAGAGTGAAATTGTTGATTATGTAAATATTGTTGTTTATTTTAATAAGTTTGAATAGATTTTTATACAATTTTAAATGGGATTGATTTCAAGTCTGGATCTCAATATTTTCGACTTATCGTACATATTCTTAAATCTTTCAAAAATCACCGTAATGATTTGATGACTTCTAATAATAAATAATTTAATAATTTGTACACTCTAAAACCCCAGTCTGAAATATCTTCAAACAGTTTTAAAACCAATTTTTTAAACCAATTTGAATAAATTGAATATTATATAAATTGGTTAAAAGTATAATATTGATAATGCTCAACTTTTTTGAAAATGTTCTTTATTTTTGTTGTAGTTTAAATATTAATATTATCTATTTAAATTATATTTGTAATGTGATGTAAATGCTGGTAATCTAGGTGCGATGGTACAAATACTTAGTCATTATTTTTGTATATTTTTACAGTAAAACCATATTTTGTACGGAACTTTACATTTTGGTGTGGTACATAAAAACTGGCCTGTTTTTAAATGTGCCACTTTATAACAAAAAATATTAATAAATGTTAAGTTTGATTTAAAAAAATAAGGGACCGTCCATTAATCACGTGATGTTTTTAACAACTTTTTAGACCCCTCCCCTCCCCCTGGTGATACGTGGTGAGGTTTTATACTACCCCCCCTCCCCCACCTAAGATCACGTGTATTTTTTTTACATAGTAAGCAGGTCAGTTTTGAAGAAAAATTTAACTTAAAAAGCAATTTAATCGAATAATTTAAGCAATTAAAACTATACGAGTCATTTGTTTTGTAAGTATTTAAACAACACTACGAATATACAACCAATAATAATTTCGGTATGCATAGACTAGATTCGAAAATTAATACACGTGATGTCTCCTTATACCCCCTCCCCCCTTGGTGATACTTGGTGATTTTTTTTCGGACCCCCCCTCCCCCTTTAGGCATCACGTGATTAATGGACGACCCCTAATACATTTGGATTACATACCGGAAGTTCCCACTTTTTTTTTTAATTATGTTAATTTTGATACCAAAGATTGGAGATCTGAAGTCTTTTATTTGTTATATAAAATGTTTCAGATTTATCTAACCTTGGTCACTGTTCTATTTCTTTCGAAAACGTAAGTTTATATTCTTTTTGTTTAGTAAATTTTCTGGTAGAGAACCTGTAAAATTAAAAAGAATAAAAAAATAATGCAATATTTTCTTTCCTTACCGATATTTCTTTGCGCGTTTGTGATTTAAGTTTTTACCCGACTGCGCCATGGCGCACAACACAAGTTGTTTTTCGAACGTATGTATATATTATGTAAACTAGCTTTTGCCCGCGGCTCCGCCTGTGTAAATATAGTATCCCAAGGAACACTACTTTTTCGGGATAAAAGTAGCCTACGTGTAAATCCAGAGCTTTAACTACTACCATACCAAATTAAAATTTTCCAAATTTCGTCAAAATCCGTTAAGTAGTTTTTGCGTGAAAGAGTAACAAGCATCCACCCATCCATCCTCACAAACTTTCACATTTACAATCGAGCTCTTGAGAGGTATCTTTAGATTCGTCTTTTAATAGGGATGTTGCCTAGTGTGGAATATCAGTTTTACAAATTAAATTTTAAAATTGTTCATTAAAGATACATAAATCTGAAAGAAATAGGTATTTAGAGTGACGGGATTAAAAATATAAGCAAATAAAAAATATTGTCCATCCCTTTCTCGCAAAACGATTCGTGACGTCACAACCTGCTACCGCCATACATTTTGTAATGACAAATGTATGGCGGTAGCAGGTTGTGACGTCACAGGCCGATATATCGCTCTCTTTCTTTATTGTAAACTAGCTTTTCCCCGCGACTTCGTCCGCGTGGAATAGTTACTTTGGGATATCGCTAAAATTTACCCGCGACTTCATTTACGTAGAAGAAGCGCTTCCACCTCACGACTGCCCGCCCGCTCCGCGCGCCTTACTATAGCGCGCATGATTATTTTATTACTGCGATATCTTCTAAAATACTCATTGAAATCAAATGATGTAAACGGCTTTCTTCTAGATTAAATGCTTGTAGTGAATAACGTATTTACTTGGATAAGGATTAATATAATCTTTATGAAAACACCTTCACAAATAATGCTTACTTTTAGAACAAATTTGGTAAGTATAAAAAGGTTATAGTGAGCCAACCTTAAAAGATAGACATATACTGTCGCGGACTTTTTTTTAGAACTTTTAAAGGGGAACAATTCTGCCATACATCATTTTAGCGAAACTTTAACCGTTTCCGCAGCGTACGTAGCGAAAGCTCTCAAAAGGAAAAAAAGACCCCCGATTTTGTAACATTCTTGATTGGTACTCCGCTCGTATTGAGTTTAGCATGATGCTATATAGCCTAAAGCCTTCCTCGATAAGTGGACTATCCAACACAAAAAGAATTTTTCAATTCGTACCAGTAGTTCCTGAGATTAGCGCGTTCAAACAAACAAACAAACAAACAAACAAACTCTTCAGCTTTATAATATTAGTATAGATTTCAATAGTTTGTATCTACGTTATTTTTTCAGATATAAAAAAGTGGGTTCTGGATTGTTAATTAACATGTTGTCTAACATCGAATAGACGAAAAAAAATTTTTTCGGCAACATGCCTATTGTGAGAGACAAAATAATTGACGCAGTCGGGTTTTTTGCGTTTTAAATTATGGTTACATATTGTTTTTATTATAATATTATGTTTTTCTTGTGTTTTAATGAAGAAAAAGAAAAACAATAGAATATAAATTATGAATTTATTTTCAGTAATGAATAATAAACAATATAACTTAAGTGCACAGACTTTGGCATTATCGTTAAAAAGCGTGTACAAAATATAGTTCGCTTACAAAAATAATTAACGCTTAATTTATCTCACTTTTCTTGGATCGCCATCGCATTACTCAGTCTTATTTTAAAGCCGTAACCTTATTTGGGGCCAACTTATTAACATTTCAAACATTAAAATCGCCTTTCTTCAAACCGAATCGAATCATCCTCAACCGCATTAAACCAAAATCGAATTTTATACTCGTAATAATATCAATTTCTCAAAAGACGTAAATAAGTCATAATCACAGAATACAGAAATCATCCAGAAGCGGTCAACACGCTTGAAAGTGAGGCCGTCCCAACTACTCCAAATTGGAATGGTTATCCACACATGTTGCCACAGAATAACATAATATTTTACCTACTTTTTTCAATTAATTTTTATTGAATACCTAATTGTCGTAACATAACAACGCGATTTGTTTTGTAAGTGTAAAGAGTAAAAATTTAAAAGAGCGAGCGGGCGGTATTTCGACATGGTTTTGGACACAGTGCGCTGCATACAAATGTGATCGAACACTCATTCTGGGTGTTCTGTATTCTGTGGTCATAATATATGGAATTTGTAATGATCCTTTTGGTTGAATGCGATCTTGCAAAAACATTTTATTTTTACATGACAAAAATTATTTTTATTCTACACTTAGTCCTCCCTAAAGCCTGCAACTTTCTAAGCATTTGGTTTCACCACATTACTTTTCGTATACATACATATCAACTTTCATAAAAAACATTACAACCTCAAAACACCACATATTAAAAAACAACAAATTGCAATATTATGTAGGTAACCAAATAAACTAAACATACAAAAAGAAATATAAATATATACATACAGATTGTTAATTGGACGTCAGCAATTGCTTTAGCGGAAGGCAGTAATTTAGACGCAAATTATTTGACTCTAATACGTAAACGCCTTTTACCATGTTATAGTACTAATTTTACATTGTTACAATTATTTATGTACCATTAAGCACAAAAAAGAGATTCGATATGCGTATCAATTAATAGTAAAATATTAAATATACATTACAAATGCAAATTATTTACCTACAAAATCTAAAATTGACCAACACTTAGATTACTCTCAATTTATTATTTCAGTTGTAATTATAAAGGTATTAGAAACCATTTGAATTAGTTACCTAAATATCTAAACTATTTCGTTGTTATTCTACAAGATACCTACATGCAAAAATTTTAGCAGATAAGGATTATAAAAAGTTTCTAACGAGGGTTTTAAATTCGTGACATCTGACAGCTTTTTGACACGACAAGGACCGTCGGGCTACCGAGCGCCGCCTAGAGACAGAATCTAAAATTCTTATTGACCATTTTACATGACACAACTTACGCCACCAGATGACGCTTTGTGTGCGTTAAGTCTGCCCCCTAGCGGCAGACAAAATAGTAAAAACCCTCATTGCGGAATAGTGCATAGTTATTACAGGTGCATTAATAAACAGGGTCAAAACATGTTTTTTTTCGTTCAATAACGCTGGAAGTGGTAAGTATCTCAATGGTAATTTTTTGGCACTACACTCTAGGAATTGGTTATAAATATGGTTAAAAAAAACTGCATGCAACTACTACAAAATGTGTAGGAGAGATTAGTTTAGGAAACGTTACCTAGTTGTTTTTACAATATTGACTAAACTGCATTAGTATTAGTAGACAGTTATTTTATTAACTCCTAAAGGAATGTTACTTTTTACTAGTTAGTACTAGTTTAGGAGTGCCTAAAATAACTGTTCTTCTTCTTCTTTCGACTTCCGAGACTTTTGAAAAAGAATAATATTTTGAATATTGGCTATTTTTTTTGTAACAATTATATAAAATAAATATTGCTGGCGTGAATTTGACATTCAACAAAACTTGTGTGTAACAAGACATTAAACAGAACATTTAAACAATAACAACGACAAGAGAGGGATAATCAAAATCGCGATTTCTGTACAAAACTGTTTGTATCACCTCGCTTGCGAAAACATGATGTTGAAGTTGGCAACATCGATCATACTAAAAGAACAATGTATTGAAATTAGAACTATCAATAATAATTGGATACTTCACATAAATACTTTACATAATATACAGCAATAGTGTTTCTGAATTTGAAATTACATAAATATAAATAAATCTATAATATCAAGTATTTAAATGAAAATTAGAAAATAATAACTTAAAATTATAAATACTGAATTCAATTATAGTTAATTAATAAACATTACAATAAAATTATCAAATTAAAGGTAACTGACTATTGTACTATAAAACTGTTTCGGCTTTAAATAGAAGCTACATAGAACCTAAAGCCCAAACTTCAAAAATTAAAAAAATATAGCATACTGACAATTGCCTACGCTTTAGATATGAAGACTATGCTCATATTTGTCTATGCTCAATGGCGGTTATAATTTATAAACTCTTTGAGACAAGTGGTTTTTTACTCCATCTTTTTGCTCTGCTCTATAGCCTTTGTCTATGTCTGTTTGTTTTTGGACAGCATTCTATCGAGCTTCAGTTGCTCCATTTGCAGCTGTCGTCTAATAGAGCCCAGTTGTGTGAGTATACTGACCGGCTTGCCACCATCGTTGGCGATCGACTTGAGTATATTCTTCTGTACAACCGGCACACGCCATTTGCCATCTACAATCTGCATCTCATCACTCAATTGGGTGTCAGGTTCACTGTGGATGGTAGTTCGCTTGGGAGAATGCCTGAGTACAGGTATAGGGAGTGTATCGTCGTTTTCTCTCGTTTCTTTAGACGTAGGTTTCGGTTTGGGTAACTCATGTACACGTATTCCTTCATTTCCCTTTCTATCTTTAATTTCACGAACATCTTTATAGTCATACCCTGGGATATCTTCCTCGTTTCTTTTTCTATCTTTGATTAATTCATCTTTGTAGTCATAATCCAGTCCAATCTTTTCGCCGATCAAACTTTTCAATTTGTCGTCCTTTTCGAATGCGTTTGATATTAGACTCTCCTTCGTTGGGTTAAGGTTCCTTCTCAGGTAGCTCTCTACGTCGTAGTTGTGTGCAAAGAGAGTATCTTCTGGAATGTTCATGGAGTATGGCCTCTCTCTACGGTATGGTCTCTCGGTATCCTGCGGTATATCAGGTTGTTTCGACTTCAACTTGCGCTCCTCCGCCTCGATTTCCTGCTGGAGATTGTTACGTTTGATGTCGTATTCGCTAGCGTGTTCTTTCATCTGAAAATTATTAATTAAATATCGAATACAAACAATACTACCAGTCCCGCTATTCGCTAATATTATAAATTAGAAAGTTTGTGAAGATGTGTGGATATTATGTGGATGTGTGTTTGATAAATTACTAATAAAATATTAACAAAATGGATAAAACAACTAAATATATAAAACAAGGACAAAGCATTGTGTAGCTTATCCATTATGTAAATATTTTTACTAGTAAGGGGGTTAGTAATTAGGCTGGCTTACTAGTACTGACCCAGGGCCCCCTAAATATCGTAGCTTGAATAGCTCTTTTAAAGTAAAGGTAAGGTTTCATACATAACTTTTTTTTATAAAGTCATCCATTTTCGAGTAATCGGCTTCCAAAGTGATTTAAAAGTTGTTGTCCCCCCCCCCCCCCCGGCATTTCGCGTTTATAGTTACGGAACCCTCCTTAGACATAACCTGACATGCTCTTGGTCTGTCTCCCGCTTTGCTTGGGGAGGGATACTGGAATACTTCCTTATCCTCCTACCATCTTCTGATTAATTTCGTTGCGCGTCGCGAGACACATTTAATTTGTCCTCCGGGCACCCCTGAGATCATACCAAATGGTTTTTTGTAGTTGGTTACCACTGTCGATCCTGGCTACACAGGAGTTGCAGTGGTGGGTCTGTGTGGTGGACCAATTGGGTACACGACTACATCTAAAATATTAAGTTTCATTAATGTATTCAGAAATTTTAAGGCATTACTACTTCGTAAATGTAAAAAAATATAATATTTTATTTATAGTTTAGTCATTAGATACATCTAAAAAGTACAAAAAAATTTTTTTTTTCTTGCTAAATTAGTAAACAAAACCTACATAATTAGTTTACTTACATCATATACAAAAACTTTTATTATGGTATGTATGAACTTAAACGCACAAATATCGGAGATATTTACAAATATGTTCCTGCGGCCGTATACTTCATACGATTTTACATGGACGTGACGTCATAGCTACGTACGACTTTAGTATGGAGCGTTTTCACGGGACTTGCGAAATTTTGCAAACAAATCGCTGTACCTTTGAAAATATTGACTTTTGATATACGGTTTCTTCTAAGAAGTTACTCATATTTAAGAGTACTATTCATTTATGCAATAAAAAAAAATCATTCGTGTAGCCTATTGTGTTATCTGGTGTGTCGCAGCCCACTGTCGCTGCCGCTCGCGCTCGTGCGCCACGCGCAGCCCTCGCAGCTGCTCCCCCTGAACTGGTGACGTGGAACTGCACGGAACATACTGTAGTGGTCTGTCGTACCTGGTGTGTCGCGGCCCGCTGTCGCTGCCGCTCGCGCTCGTGCGCCACGCGCAGCCCTCGCAGCTGCTCCCCCTGAACTGGTGACGTAGAACTGCACGGAACATACTGTAGTGGTCTGTCGTACCTGGTGTGTCGCGGCCCGCTGTCGCTGCCGCTCGCGCTCGTGCGCCACGCGCAGCCCTCGCAGCTGCTCCCCCTGAACTGGTGACGTGGAACTGCACGGAACATACTGTAGTAGTCTGTCGTACCTGGTGTGTCGCGGCCCGCTGTCGCTGCCGCTCGCGCTCGTGCGCCACGCGCAGCCCTCGCAGGTGCTCCCTCTGAACTGGTGATGTAGAACTGCACGGAACATACTGTAGTGGTCTGTCGTACCTGGCGTGTCGCGGCCCGCTGTCGCTGCCGCTCGCGCTCGTGCGCCACGCGCAGCCCTCGCAGGTGCTCCCTCTGAACTGGTGATGTAGAACTGCACGGAACATACTGTAGTGGTCTGTCGTACCTGGTGTGTCGCGGCCCGCTGTCGCTGCCGCTCGCGCTCGTGCGCCACGCGCAGGCCCTCGCAGGTGCTCCCTCTGAACTGGTGACGTGGAACTGCACGGAACATACTGTAGTGGTCTGTCGTACCTGGTGTGTCGCGGCCCGCTGTCGCTGCCGCTCGCGCTCGTGCGCCACGCGCAGCCCTCGCAGGTGCTCCCTCTGAACTGGTGACGTGGAACTGCACGGAACATACTGAAGTGGTCTGTCGTACCTGGTGTGTCGCGGCCCGCTGTCGCTGCCGCTCGCGCTCGTGCGCCACGCGCAGCCCTCGCAGGTGCTCCCTCTGAACTGGTGACGTGGAACTGCACGGAACATACTGTAGTGGTCTGTCGTACCTGGTGTGTCGCGGCCCGCTGTCGCTGCCGCTCGCGCTCGTGCGCCACGCGCAGCCCTCGCAGGTGCTCCCTCTGAACTGGTGACGTGGAACTGCACGGAACATATTGTAGTGGTCTGTCGTACCTGGTGTGTCGCGGCCCGCTGTCGCTGCCGCTCGCGCTCGTGCGCCACGCGCAGGCCTCGCAGCTGCTCCTCCAGCCGCCGCGTCTCCGCCTGCTCCAGCAGACTGAAACCAACCACAGACAAACAATCTTAGCCGCGTCATATTCGAACCCCGGACTTTGGTATATCAATGTGAATTGTGAAGATGGTTTGGATATTATCACTTGCTAGTAACAGCCATAAAGTTTGTGTACATTTTACATGCAAAAAAGGTTGGTTAAATGCAAAAATGGTTGGTAAATTTTACATGCAAAGAAGGTTGATAAATCTTACATGCACTCACTCGAATACAAGCTCAAGAGATCAATCCACACGACACAGACGCTCTTTATTACCCTTTATATCTATCCCGTCATACTAAGTAAACAGAAACGCAATCATTAAGATCCAGTCAACAATCACCAAAGGCATCGCTAGATTTTTTAGGTAACATTTTTATCATTACCGTTCTCTCGCAGTCCGTTGGTTGCGCAGCCGCTGCTGCTCCTGTATCTGGTGGCGCAACTCGCGCTCGTACCACCGCCGCCGTTCCAGCGCCTCCTGAAACGGATATTGTTCATTTATATTTCAGCACTAATGCGACATCCCAACCGAAGAGACCAGGACCGAATAATGCTTGCGTTGTGTCTCGCCGAAAGAACCACCCGAGGTCCATTTATGGTAAAAATACCGGCAACAAACATTTATATGCGCCAGGCGATGCTCGCTGACCGGTTTTATTAAGTGCAATGTATTATACATATAAATTTTCCTCTTAAAAACTATGTATTGCTGAAAACTACATGAAAATCTGTTGAGTACTTAGTTTAAAAGACCTAAGCGGACAGCAGAAGTGACATCATTTTATACTATGTAAATTGTAAAGAATAATAAACAATAGGAAAATTCACGAGACAAAACAAAAATGTAAACATTTAGGAGCTATTGGATCAAATTGAAAAAAAAAATAATAATAACAAATCTGTCAAATTTGCTTTAAAATGCGGCCGTAACGACAGTTGGATAAATAATGTGTGTTCAGCCGGACCAAGTGAAATTGCTCATTACTTTCGAATAACACATCTTACTTGGGGGTATTTGAATTTATAATGTTATTTTCATTTCGATAGACGATCATCGTTTATATAAATATCTGTAATTATCACTCCAGGTTTTAAGTATATACCTTCTCAGCCAGTTCGTTCCTCAGTTGCACAGCATCACCGTCCAGTATTGAGGGCTGATAGCGTGGTACAGTGCGCACCTCGCGGCAGGGCGCGGCCGCCGGCTTGTCTAGAAAAAAAAATCAGTTGTCTAGTAATATTTTTTGCGTCAATTTGAGACTCTAATCAGATCTAAACTAATATTATAAAGCTGAAGAGTTTGTTTGTTTGTTTGAACGCGCTTATCTTAGGAACTACTGGTACGAATTGAAAAATTATTTTTGTGTTGTATAGTCCACTTATCAAGGAAGGCTTTAGGCTATATAACATCGTGATAAATTCAATACGAGCGGAGCACCAATCAAGAATGTTACAAAATCGTTTTTTTTTCCTTTTGAGAGCTTTCGCTGCGTACGCTGTGGAAACGGTTAAAGTTTCGCTAAAATAATGTATGACAGAATTGTTCCTCTTTAAAAGTTCTACAAAAAAGTCCGCGACAGTATATGTCTATCTTTTAAGGGTGGCTCACTATAAGATTATAGTGAGTTAGGGTAACCAAATTTGTTTTTGCTGTTTACATCATTTCATTTCTGCGATATCTTCTAAAATACTCGTTGAAATCATACAGCGCGCGTCGGGCAGTCGTGATTCTCCTTCTACGTAAATGAAGTCGCGGGTAAATTTTAGCGATATTCGAAAGTAACTATTCCACGCGGACGATGTCGCGGGCAAAAGCTAAGTAATATAAACATTAACCTACTTACTAATAAACGCTATATAAGCTTTGAATAGTTAAACAGTGTTTTGTTCCCGTCACACGAGTGACATTTTTAATTCGATAGAAGAAGACAAAACACTGTATAACTAACTAATAAACGTAAAGAAAAAGCCAATAGTACACTATAATGCTACCAAATTAAATACAATATTTACAGTGCCATAAAGAAATACAATGACATGTTTTGGTTTAAAATTCAAATTTAACCACCAAATTTATAGCAAATTTAATACAATATTTACAGTGCCATAAAGAAATACAATAACCTGTTTTGGTTTAAAATTCAAATTTAACGGTTTTGTTTACGTTTGTTTCAATAATACCAATATGCATTACCGAAGTCTCCACAGCTGCGGCGGCGTTCCCGCCACGGCGGCCAGGGCTCCGCGCAGGGCTCCTCCCGCGGCTCTGCTGTATGTGGCGACAGCTCGCGCTCCGCCTCCGTCAGTAGGTTGCACAGCTGACGGTTCGGCTGGAAAGAGACATCCTAACGTCAAAAGTTACAGTAAATATAATTACGACATACAGCTAATATACCAGAGAATGTTAGCGCTTCCCCTAAACTGAACGCTACACGTCACAGTCCTCGCTTAGGGTCCGTTCTCACCACGACGATTCGCGGCGCTGTCTACACGTTTCGTTATAGGAGTTCGACTGATTTCATATACCACCGGTATTAATAAGGTTCGGTAAAATCAATCCCACCAAAAACATTCTGTAAAAAACTAGCCAAGTCTCGATGGAGCTGCTTGTTTATCTCTAAAAAGTAATGAAATCTAGACAAAATCGTGCCAAGTCTAAGGTTCCTTACTGCGGTTTCTTTATTATTATAGTTAATGTTGTGTGACTTGGCCGTTGAAGGGTACACAAGGGTACAAAAGGGGCTCCATGACACCATTGCTCCAATACGTGTGTTGTATATACAATCAACAACAGCCTAAAATGAGACACTAGCGTCCAATTACCAATACCAGTATGGGCTATTATCTCGCTTTACAAACATAGGTAGTTACAACACTATGTGTAAACAAAATTGACTTGTACCCACTAAAGTATAAAGAATGTTCAACGGCCAAGTCACTCAACATTAACTTATAATAATAAAGAAACCGCAGTAAGGAACCTTAGACTTGGCACGATTTTGTCTAGATTTCATTACTTTTTAGAGATAAACAAGCAGCTCCATCGAGACTTGGCTAGTTTTTTACAGAATGTTTTTGGTGGGATGATTTTTTACTTTAAGTATGACAGTTATTTTTTTGCCTAAAAGCCTTTCAATAAGCAGTGGATCATGTGCCCGAAGTATCCGTAATTGATTTTCGGAGATATTATATATCTTATAGTATCCACCTTACTGCGACACAGAGCCTAGAGAAACATACCGTGTAGAGGCGGTCGTCGGTCTGCACGGCGACGGACAGCGGCGCGCTGCCCGCGTCCACCTGCACGCCCGTGTCCACCTGCACGCCCGTGTCCACCTGCACGCCCGTGTCCACCTGCACGCCCGCGTCCACCTGCACGCCCGTGTCCACCTGCACGCCCGTGTCCACCTTACTGCGACATAACATACCGTGTAGAGGCGGTCGTCGGTCTGCACGGCGACGGACAGCGGCGCGCTGCCCGCGTCCACCTGCACGCCCGTGTCCACCTGCACGCCTGTGTCCACCTGCACGCCCGCGTCCACCTGCACGCCCGTGTCCACCTGCACGCCCGTGTCCACCTTACTGCGACATAACATACCGTGTAGAGGCGGTCGTCGGTCTGCACGGCGACGGACAGCGGCGCGCTGCCCGCGTCCACCTGCACGCCCGCGTCCACCTGCACGCCCGTGTCCACCTGCACGCCCGTGTCCACCTGCACGCCCGTGTCCACCTGCACGCCCGTGTCCACCTTACTGCGACATAACATACCGTGTAGAGGCGGTCGTCGGTCTGCACGGCGACGGACAGCGGCGCGCTGCCCGCGTCCACCTGCACGCCCGTGTCCACCTGCACGCCCGTGTCCACCTGCACGCCCGCGTCCACCTGCACGCCCGTGTCCACCTGCACGCCCGTGTCCACCTTACTGCGACATAACATACCGTGTAGAGGCGGTCGTCGGTCTGCACGGCGACGGACAGCGGCGCGCTGCCCGCGTCCACCTGCACGCCCGTGTCCACCTGCACGCCCGTGTCCACCTGCACGCCCGTGTCCACCTGCACGCCCGTGTCCACCTGCACGCCCGCGTCCACCTGCACGCCCGCGTCCACCTGCACGCCCGTGTCCACCTGCACGCCCGTGTCCACCTGCACGCCCGTGTCCACCTTACTGCGACACAACATACCGTGTAGAGGCGGTCGTCGGTCTGCACGCTGACGGACAGCGGCGCGCTGCCCGCGTCCACCTGCACGCCCGTGTCCACCTGCACGCCCGTGTCCACCTGCACGCCCGTGTCCACCTGCACGCCCGTGTCCACCTGCACGCCCGTGTCCACCTTACTGCGACATAACATACCGTGTAGAGGCGGTCGTCGGTCTGCACGGCGACGGACAGCGGCGCGCTGCCCGCGTCCACCTGCACGCCCGCGTCCACCTGCACGCCCGTGTCCACCTGCACGCCCGTGTCCACCTGCACGCCCGTGTCCACCTGCACGCCCGTGTCCACCTGCACGCCCGTGTCCACTTTACTGCGACATAACATACCGTGTAGAGGCGGTCGTCGGTCTGCACGGCGACGGACAGCGGCGCGCTGCCCGCGTCCACCTGCACGCCCGCGTCCACCTGCACGCCCGTGTCCACCTGCACGCCCGTGTCCACCTAACTGCGACATAACGTACCGTGTAGAGGCGGTCGTCGGTCTGCACGGCGACGGACAGCGGCGCGCTGCCCGCGTCCACCTGCACGCCCGTGTCCACCTTACTGCGACATAACATACCGTGTAGAGGCGGTCGTCGGTCTGCACGGCGACGGACAGCGGCGCGCTGCCCGCGTCCACCTGCACGCCCGTGTCCACCTGCACGCCCGTGTCCACCTGCACGCCCGTGTCCACCTTACTGCGACATAACGTACCGTGTAGAGGCGGTCGTCGGTCTGCACGGCGACGGACAGCGGCGCGCTGCCCGCGTCCACCTGCACGCCCGTGTCCACCTTACTGCGACATAACATACCGTGTAGAGGCGGTCGTCGGTCTGCACGGCGACGGACAGCGGCGCGCTGCCCGCGTCCACCTGCACGCCCGTGTCCACCTGCACGCCCGTGTCCACCTGCACGCCCGTGTCCACCTTACTGCGACATAACATACCGTGTAGAGGCGGTCGTCGGTCTGCACGGCGACGGACAGCGGCGCGCTGCCCGCGTCCACCTGCACGCCCGCGTCCACCTGCACGCCCGTGTCCACCTGCACGCCCGTGTCCACCTTACTGCGACATAACATACCGTGTAGAGGCGGTCGTCGGTCTGCACGGCGACGGACAGCGGCGCGCTGCCCGCGTCCACCTGCACGCCCGCGTCCACCTGCACGCCCGTGTCCACCTGCGCGCCCGTGTCCACCTGCACGCCCGTGTCCACCTTACTGCGACATAACATACCGTGTAGAGGCGGTCGTCGGTCTGCACGGCGACGGACAGCGGCGCGCTGCCCGCGTCCACCTGCACGCCCGTGTCCACCTGCACGCCCGTGTCCACCTGCACGCCCGTGTCCACCTGCACGCCCGCGTCCACCTGCACGCCCGTGTCCACCTGCACGCCCGTGTCCACCTTACTGCGACATAACATACCGTGTAGAGGCGGTCGTCGGTCTGCACGGCGACGGACAGCGGCGCGCTGCCCGCGTCCACCTGCACGCCCGTGTCCACCTGCACGCCCGCGTCCACCTGCACGCCCGCGTCCACCTGCACGCCCGTGTCCACCTGCACGCCCGTGTCCACCTTACTGCGACATAACATACCGTGTAGAGGCGGTCGTCGGTCTGCACGGCGACGGACAGCGGCGCGCTGCCCGCGTCCACCTGCACGCCCGTGTCCACCTTACTGCGACACAGATAAATAGTACGTACAGAAGTAAGTAAGTACAGTAAGCTAAGACTTAAAAAATAAAAAATTGCCTACCTAACAATACATTATTGAACATATAAAAAAACTTTCACATTTTTGGTTTTTCTGTGAATATATTAAGGCGTTTTCCTAATTTCAATTACTTCAAATTTTATTTTAACAATATTCATTTCGCAATGATGACCATCAAACATTCCATTTCAAGACACAAGCTTACTCACGTGACATAGGAAAATGTCGTAGGACCCGTATAGGTGTAGCTGGCGCGCCTTATCTCCGGGCTTCTGTCCCGTTCTAACACATTTCTTCTGTCTCGCTCTAGCTCCGCTCTTCTGCCCTCCTCTAACGCTCTTCTATCCTGTTCTAACACGACTCTTCTATCCCGCTCTAGGTCCACTCTTCTTTCCCGCTCTAACTCCTCTCTCTGTCTTTGCCTTTCCTCTTCAAGCCTCTCTTTTTCCTCTCGCTCGCGCCACTCCCTCTCCGCTTGATCTTTGGCCTCTTGTTTCTTTTTCGCTTGCTGAAATATGAATTAACTTGAGACTTGAAATCATCAACTAGCCAGTAGTTGAGTTTTATATTTGATGTCTAAATTATGTGCTGCACATTAGTTACTCAGCCAATTACCTTCTCGCGAAGGCTCATTCATCATGACCCCGTGCTGTGTTTTTATAACACATACAGTGATCATCTTGGATAATCCTAACATACGTTTCACCACGGGAATCGAACCCTTAATCAGACAGCTAATTCTCGTAATTAAAAATATTCATTTAGTATTTCTCCAGTCGCAGTATATTTGGTTTCATTCGCACGCGCACGATTTGATGCGTGTGCGAATGCGACAGCATTACTTGAGACTGCTTTCTTAATCACAAGAATTGGCCCTCAGGTCATGAGGTATGTGGTGCAGCAGTCACCTGGTCGAGGTACTCCCTGTACTGCCTCTGCTGCGCTCTCCGCAGCGTGTGGCGGCGGCGCTCGTACTCGCCGAGCCCGCGCAGCGCATCGCCAGGCGTGCGCTCCGCCCGCACCAGCGGGTTGTTGGGGGAGTACTCGCCCGCGCGCAGCATCACGGGCAGTCCCAGGTAGCGCTGGAAATACATTGTCTTCAGACGCAGCTAGAATATGTGACATCATCACAATCGATGCAATAGATTTGTCATATGTCGCGAGTCGCGAAAGTGTGGTGGGCCAATATGTCGCGAGAGAGCTGGAGTCGCGTGGTTGTGGGCACAGACATAAACCTATCACTATAGAAATCTAAGCTATATAATCTAAATAGAATAACGACAGACATGTGCGTTATCTCCGTCTAAACTATCATTATGCTCCGTCTAGACTGCTCGCGAAGTAGGGCGAGGAAGTGCTCCGCGAAGTAACCCGAATTATGAAAATGCGAAACGAAGTGTGTGCCCACACTGTCTTATTCGGCCAACCTCGGCCTACTTCGCGAGTAGTCGGGAGGAGGTGTTAGCTGTTAGGCGGTGTTTTGAAAAATTATAATTTATAACGTTTGGATCTCCCAAACGTCTACGTCATAAATATCAATACTTTGGGTTGCAAAACAAATAAAATGGTTGACATAATGTTTTGTAAAAATATCAGTGAGAAAAAACGGCGCGGGCGTGGGACTGTGTGTGAATAGTTTAGATAAAATCTCCTTTACATAATGAAGTTAGCTGACCCAAGTCTTTAATGTTATCAAAGCATTTAAATACTTATGAAAGTTTCACACCTCAACATTTTATTGTTTAGCGTTGGGAAAAAACACACCAGCATGCTAAGGGGCCATCCATAAATTACGTCACACGAATTTCAAGGGTTTTTGACCCCCTCCCCGTACTTGTCACAGTTGGTCACATTTGTGAGACCCCCCCCCCCCCCCCCCCCTCCTAGTGTGATGTCACATTTTACAATTATACATCTACATTTATTGTGTATGTAAAATGTATGTAATTTTACATCTAGATCTATTTCTAGAAATAATTATTCTATTAAAACAGCAGTTCCGAAATTTGTTTAATTTCAATTGGTGGGACGGATGACCGACTCTTCTCAATATTATTGCAGATAAAAAAATGATCGGATGACTTCATAACGACACGCCCGCGCGCCCTCTAGTTCCTACAGATTTCGACTGTGGGCGGTAACTTATACAAACATAATATATTAATTATGGTCGGGGTTAAAAAACTCTTGCTATGCTAATATCACGTCTAACGTATAATTACAACGTGATTCATCATCATCAGTCACGCGACTGTCGTTTGTCATGCTAATTACGAAATGTCACGGTAATATAGGTGCTCCATATTACCGTGACGGTGGCGTCAATGTTATATTTTGTAATTTCATCAAAAATAAAAGTCGGTTAGCTGCGCTCCTGCCGTGTGCATTGTGCATCTCCAAAATTATGTCCTTGTTTATATGACAGATATAATATATTCTACCAATGCAGTGGAATATCATCAGTTCCTTAGCTGCTCGTAGCTGGATCCTTTTCGCTCATAGTTCAGTGTGCCGAGTACGAGTTTTTTGTCACTGCTTGCCGTGAAAAAGTTAACTATCTACCTACAATTTATATGGCATCGAAACAACGCCCCTAGTGGCAAACAATGGTAATTAATTCATTGCCATACAAATTGTAGTTAACTTCTTCAAGGCGAGTAGTGACAAAACTTTACGCTCGGCTCACAGGATTGAGTTTACCAGACCCTATCGACAACGATTACCTAATTAACAGATAAACCGATAAAGATAAGAGTGTAAACAAGTCAGGGGACGGAAGCGTTCCGCGTTGTCGCCTCGCTGGACTTCCGCCAGATAGAACAATGGCGGACAACGCACAAACAATGACTTATGACGATATCATGACTGAAGTGCATAAAGTCTTTAGACGATGCAGTTCAGAGCATTCGGTAAGTAGTAAGTACTATTAATGTAGGTAAATACTCGTGTCCACGATGGTAATTACTCCCGCATTATGTCATCTGCAACAACGGATAAGTTATAAGTGGTGAACGCACTTATTGGAGGGGTGGGCTTTAGAATAGGGGTAGCCTGAATTTATATATTTTGATGGTTGGGTTTTGTGGGGGGTACTTACCCCATAATTTTGATACCAATTTTAGGGTGAGGAAATGAGTATTTTAATTTTTACAGCCATTTTTGTAACTAAAATTTTAATATTGTTTTTCACTTTTTTCACAAAAGTTACATCGGTAAATCTGTTTTGGGTTGGATTTTATAACGAGTCGCCTGAATTTGAGAGTATTGGTGGTGTAGGGGGCTTAAGGAAGTTAGTCTTAAACCCCCCAAAGAAATTTTGGCTGCCGGAGTTGCGTCTAAATATTTTTAAACAATTTTCAATTTTTTTTAAATATTATTGAAATTATGCAAAACGGAACGTAATTTTTATGCTAATTTAGTACAGGGGGGTGAACCAAGATCTTTTCTTTAATCGCCGATCAAAATGTATGGAATTGAAATTTGGAAAAAGAAAATACAATCGAGGTAATTATATTTTATATATAATGTGATATAGGAAATGTATGAGAACAGTATATTATAATTCTTAGGTAATTAATAGCAATGTATACTCCGAGTTGGCCCAATACGACTTCATTGGGTTAGGTTAGATGGCTAAGGCGGGAGCGTAGCGCAGCGAAGCTACCGCCTTAGCCATCGTGGTTATTTCTTTGTTAACCACCCAGAAGTAGGAGCCCCGCATAGCGGGGCTCCGTCGACTCATAATTGAAGCCAGTTGTTATTGAGGACCATTGGGTTCTAGGTATGATTGAGGATGGATCTGAAGATTTGAGGTTGGAAGTGTTTCCAGACAATATTCGCTCGGCTGAGGTTTTGGTGTCACTTATATTAAAGAATGTGGAAATTGGCACCACCATCCACACTGATTTTTGGAAAGCATATGATTGCTTGTCAGAACATATGTACGGTGCAACCGTACAAAGTCCAAAATATAAACGCATCATCATCATTTTGTATATTTCACGTGCGCGCTCATTTTAGACATAAGTTTAGTGTTAAGATCAGTTCACGCAAAACCGTCGCGCATTGCGGACTAGTGTAACTCAGTAGCATAATATAGCATTTTATCGTTTAGCAATTATACATATCAGCAGCAGCATCTTAGTTTCATTTAGCATACAACATTATCTATAGCAGCACAGCATCTCAAGGTGTACGAACCGTACATCTTTATGGTCCTTCGTTAGCGATTAGAATCAGCATCCTTGGATCCTCCGTGCTTACCGTAAGCGGGATTGACTTCGCGAGTGTTTAGCAAGCAGTACCTCGAGCAGTAGAAGCCGTTTCGTAAGTTCCAGCAGCAGCGGTGAGTCCATCATTTATCAATTATCAATCATAGCAAGCAAAATCATCAAAATGGAAGGTCTCCTAGCAACACAAACCCAGCTTATCGGAGCTATGCAGCAGCTCCTCAGTAATTTTAAGAAAGACGGTGCCGAACGCAAGACACCGGCTAATATCAATCAAAGAATAAGTACATTAGATTTATATTGGAATGAATTCCAAAGTAATCATATAAGCTTATGTGAATTTAACGATAAGTCCCATGATTATTTCGTCAAAAATATGTACCAAAAAACCGCAGATTTTTACAAAGACGCGCGTACGTTTATTCTTGCATACTTACCATCAACGGCAAAAGACCAGCCAAATCCGATTAGGCCAGCGGTGTTAGGGTTCCCGTCAAAAACAGGCCAGCAGCAGGAGGAAGAAGAAAGTACGTCGCAAGCATCATCGATTCCGGAGGCTACGTTCCAGACAAAAGGTACGTCTAGCAAATTAGAGGAAATGCTTAGAAAACAAAAAAGTAACTTTAAAGCTTTCCAACGTACCATCAGTACCTTAAATTTGGAACCTATGTCTGAAAAATGGGAATTTGAGGATGCTATGAGAACTGTGCAGTCACGATGGTCCACAATTGATAGTTTACATTGGGAAATTGACAGCGAATGTTATAGCGAGAATATGGAGTATGAAGAAGCTTTTGTAAATTTTGAAAATTTATTCACAAGAACTAAAAAACAAATCAACAGCAAATTGTGGTCCGAGAGTCATCGCACGCAATCTACACCTCAAATAGATATTCCTACGTTCACTGGTAGCTATCATATGTGGGTTTCCTTTAAAGATCTGTTTACTGAGACAATCCATAAAAATAGGTGTCTCTCAAATGCCCAAAAAATGCAATTTTTAAAAAGTAAACTAAAGGGCGAAGCTGAAAGATTAGTTCAACATCTTCAGATTAGCTCAGAAAATTATACGGTATGCTGGGAAATACTAGATCGCCGGTATAGCAACATAAAATTAATTTTTAATTCGCATATGAACATCTTGACTAGCCTACCAGTTATACAGCAACAATCAGCATCAGCTATCAAAAAGGTTCATGACACTGTAAACGAGTGCTTGAATGCCGTCAGAAACCTAGGGGTCAATATAGACACCTGGGATCCCTTAATAATATATTTAGTATCGCAAAAACTGGATTCCGAGACGCACAATGATTACATTGAGTCGCTGAAGAACCCCAGAGACCTGCCGTCATTAAATGATTTTTTGCAATTTCTCGAGATAAAATTTACAGCATTAGAGTCGTCTAACAGGAAACATCAAAACCTATTATCCAGCATCAACAACAGACGCCAGTACCAAAAGAATTTAAAAAGCAACATATATTTAAATCATTTACAAGTAATCAGAACCCATTGTTTAAATCACAGAACCCTAATAACTTTTATTCGGCGTCAGCGCAAAACTGCCCAATTTGCAATAAATATCATGCTGTGCCATATTGCATCACTTTTGCTGAGTTAAATTCTGAATCTAAATTAAAAACAATTTCGGAATTATCGCTATGCAAAAATTGTTTATATAATCATAATGGCAAAAATTGTTATTCGAATAAAAGATGCAAAATATGCAATTCAGATCATCATACTTTGGTTCATGATGCATTCATTATGCCGACTTCAAATTTTCCAGCAAAGCAACATAAAAGCAGCGCTAACGTATCCTTGGATAGCACTCAGGAAATTTTATTAGCAACCGCCCATGTTGTAGTACAAGCTGCAGACGGCACCTCCACTACCACGACAACATTGCAAGGGAACAATTTTAGGTTTAGGCGCAAAAGAAAACACATGTAAAGGCTTTATGACTATCAACCTACGGTCAAATTATAGCGACTATACTTTAAACACCGGAGTTTTCATCATGAACCATGCGGTCAACGATTTGCCTAACAAATCCTTCAACAAACCCTCGTGGTCGTTTATAGAGGACATCCAGCTCGCCGATCCAGAGTTTTATCGACGTCGACCGGTTGACTTACTATTAGGCGCCGACGTCTACTCATCTATAATAATGGACGGAATAATTAAACAAAGCGAATTTCTTCCAGTAGCCCAGCAAACACGTTTTGGTTGGATTCTATGCGGCAACGTAAGGTCCTTCCAATGTAACGTGGTCTCAGTCGACTTAGATAGCATCCAGAAATTTTGGTCGATAGAGGATATCGGTAAAAACATAGATATGTCGGAGGAGGATAATTTGTGTATTCAGCAAAACCAGTCTACAACACAACGGCAGGAGGATGAAAAATATATCGTTCGTCTACCCTTACATCCAGACGCGGACGATAAATTAGGCTCGTCAAAACAAAGGGCATGCGCAGAATTTTATCAATTAGAAAAACGGCTGCAAAAATATAAAAATTTATTACAGAAATACAAATCGTTTATCAATGAATACATCGAGCTAGGACATATACAATTAACAATACAGTGTAACCCGAAACTTGTTTACTTTTTGCCGCATCACGGGGTTCCCCGCTGTGACTCATCAACTAAGTCCTTGCGAGTCGTCTTCAATGCGTCTAATAAAGCATCGTCTGATTACAGTCGAAATGACTTTTATAGGGATAACCTCCTCAGTGGCAAGAATGACGTCACAACAGCGAAGCAGTTACAACAAGATCTGATCCAACTTTTACAAGCGGGAGATTTTAATCTTCGTAAATGGCCGGCAAACGAGTCATCGTTGTTAGAAAACGTTGACAAAGCACAAGGCATCCCAAGCACGTATGATTGTAAGCATCAAGAATTTACGAAAACGCTTGGCCTAAGCTGGAACGCCGCAGAAGACAACTTTCGGTTTATATGCAAGCTGACTACGGTATCAGAAAGAAATAGCACCATAGAGCTACTGGGATTTTGTGACGCATCGTTGAAGGTTTACGCGTGCGTAAGTTACGCGCGCACTATACGTAACGATAAAGCACGTCATATTATAACACTATTCGCAGCTAAATCAAAACTTGTACCGGTCAGCAAAATATCAAAGAGCGACGTTTCCCTACCACGATTAGAGTTATGCGATGCAGTTTTGCTTTCAAAATTAATGACGAAAATCCATCTCGGATGGCTGCAGGGTGAGCCGAGCCGCTGAAAGCCATTCGTAGCGAATAGACATAAGAGAATCACGTCAACTATACCAGCTTGGAGTTACGTCAAATCTAGCAAAAATTCGGAAGATTGTGCCAGCAAGGGCATGAATATCGAGCTAACAGAACAGCATGAGCTTTGGTGGAATGGCCCCACCTGGCTACTTAATTATCTAAAGCAGCAATCGTGTCCAAAGTACGACACAACCTTAGAATCTAAGCACATCTTATCTAATATAGCAATAAATATAAATGAACATATATCTACGTTTATCAGTAATCTTATCGAAAAAATTAGCAGCTTTACTCTGACGTCACGAATCTTGGCGTGGATTATGAGAATCGTATCATCCAGAGCTAAAGAATCTTATTTGTCAGTTTCGGAGTTACGAGCAGCTCAGTTAAAAATTAGACAGGCGATTCAATACCTTGAATTAATTCGAGATTTTGATGATTTACAGAGCCAAGATTTTTATACGGAAATAGATAAAATGGATATTCAGTGGCACTTTGATGCTCCATCTTGGCCGAGTGCGGGAGGACTGTGGGATCCTGGAACAGATGGACACGTCAGGGTGGTCAGTTTAAAAAAGAGCGGTATTATCAAACGACCAATAGTAAAATTATCAATTCTTCCGGTAAATAACGAACAGCAGCAAACTCAGCAAAATCAAGCCATAGATACGCCCCGCAATAAACGGACTAGACGTATTCCGAACAGAATATTTAACGTTCAATCTCTAACATTATTGAATATATTTACATTGTTTCTTTTAATGTTTACAACAGCAATAAAAGCGACTCATAACAATCCATTTAACATAACAAGGATAAATGAAGACAAGCACATCTTTTTTAATAAATTAGGAACAATGCATTTCATAGAAAACAGCTGGAAATTAATAGCATACTATAACATGAAACCGTACTGGAAAGGTTCCGATACTCTTGATAATTATGTTAACCACTTAGAAAATATGTGCGCATCGAATCATGCATTATATAGCCATTGTAATATCGTGTTAGTACAATTACATCACGGCTGCGACGAGTTAAAGTTCTACGATCGAATGTTGTTAAATCAGCATTTTGGTACGCCCACGCCGAAGCGCGTGCCGCGCACGCGACGTGGACTTATCAACGGTGTCGGTTACATCGCAAACTCATTGTTTGGCGTTCTAGACGAGCGTTTCGCACAGCAATACGAACAAGATATCAGTTTAGTTAGGGAAAATCAAAACCATTTATTACAACTATGGAAAAACCAAACATCCGTTATCGAAGCAGAAAACAGTTTACTACAAAGAATAGAAGGGACAATGGAAAATCAACACAAGTTGTTCAATAAGCATTTACAAAATCTTGACATACAAATGTCCATTCTACAGCGAGAGATCAGCGATACACGAGCTACAACAGATTTTATTCTAACTAGCATAATAGCGAATAATATTCTTTCAAGCTTAAAGGGCATTCAAGATGAGTTACTTGACACCATCACTAACCTAAATCAATTTAATGTTCATCTTCTCAGTCCTTCTCAATTACTCAACGAGCTTAATACCATTAGTGGACAGCTACCTAAAGATTTAACATTACCAGTGGAAAATTTACAAGCAGAATTAGCACATATATATAAAATAATGAAAGTTAAAGTTAGAATGCCTCAAGAATATTTTATTTTTGAAATCGAAATCCCGCTTATCAATAAAGAGAATTACGAGATCTACACGATGTTTCCATTACCACAGCCAATGGGGGATACGATGGTCAGCATAATACCCATAGTAGCCATGAACTTCAGAAAGGACACCTTTATTCCCATGACCGATAGCGACGTCAATAAGTGTTTCAAATATTCATCAAAAAATGTTTATCTTTGCGCCGTACAAACGCCCGTCTACCACAGACAGGCTGACGACGACCTTTGTTTAAAAGATAAACAAAGCCACGTGTGTAAGACGACACTTACACAATGCGAGACGTCGTGGACACCTATTGAAATAAATACATTTGTAATACATTGCTGCGGTCATTGTACTCTGAGGTTAATATGTCAAGATCGGGTTACTAACGAACAGGTGACTGGCGACAACGTCATCACTTTATGGGACGAATGTATAATCAAGAGTTCTACGTTTACGATCAATTCACATAAGCAGATTAATAATGTACTTGATACAGAGCCGGTAGTCTTTGCGCCAGAAATCGCGCCAATTAATCATCTCATAAACATTACTTTGTCTCGGATTGAACACGAAGAGATTGGGAGCTACAATCGCTCTTTGCTTGCTCTCGGGGAGCGCATCAAAGAGATGAAAACAGCATCGGAGCAGATGGAAAGGAAATTGTCGCCTCACGACATTCATCACTACGCCGTCCTATACTGTCTCGCGGCAGTAGTGTTAGCAGTAGCAGTAGGCCTGTGGTGGGCCCGTCGGCCTGCAGCGCCGCCCGCGCCGGCTGCCTCGGTGGCGCCGGCCTCCCCGGTCGCGCCGGCCGCCCCGGTCGCCCCGGATGCGCCGGCCGCCCCGGCCGCGCAATGTCCGGTGGCGCCTCCGCGGGCCATGATCGACCAATGTGTGAGTGTTAGTGTAAGTGATAAGTGTGTGAGTGAAATGAGCAAACAATTAGAGTGTTGTGTTAAGTGTAGTGAGCAAGTGAATAAAAACACTTCCCCTATTTTTGGACCCTGTAGTTTTAAGATCGATCAGTAGTATTATTGTCGGGTGTCATCTGTTACTTAGCATTAGTTGATTGTTTCTATCACCTTGTCAGTAGGTTAACTCATCTAGCATTCCATCAATCATTCATCCAGCAGCCACTTCTCTTGCCGTCCGGGAGCATGTACGGTGCAACCGTACAAAGTCCAAAATATAAACGCATCATCATCATTTTGTATATTTCACGTGCGCGCTCATTTTAGACATAAGTTTAGTGTTAAGATCAGTTCACGCAAAACCGTCGCGCATTGCGGACTAGTGTAACTCAGTAGCATAATATAGCATTTTATCGTTTAGCAATTATACATATCAGCAGCAGCATCTTAGTTTCATTTAGCATACAACATTATCTATAGCAGCACAGCATCTCAAGGTGTACGAACCGTACAACATACATACACAAAAAAGTTAACCACTCGGATCGTGATTCGTGACAACCCATTCATAGCTGAAGTGAGTCCCATGACTCATACTCAACGAATAGAGTCCCAGTGAAGGGCCGTTAAAAACTTTATAATCATGTTCAAAACGTCTTCGGAGTGGTCACTGGTAACACGGCCTCAAAAAACCCGGCGTGAAATAACGTTTGTGTAGTTTTGGGTTAGGTTAGGTTAGAAATTTTTATCACGTTAAAAATTCTTCAGAATGGAACATGGCTTTAAAAAACCCGGCGTGAAAAATACGTCACTCCTCCCACAATATTGATTAAATATTTTCACAAAATACTGAAGAATTGCAAGAAAATTTGTTAATTTTCAAATGCACTTTTCTCAAAAACTATACATTTCCTCACGCAGGGAATGGTGGAGGGGGTTAGGTAACCCCCCCCCCTCCCCTCCCCTCATCCCCTCCCCTCTATTTAGGCTACCCCTATTCTAAAGCAACCCCTATTGGAGTTTTAAAGATCGACACAAAAACATTATAAATGAAAAAAGCCAAGTCTTCGCTAAAAGTTTTCAATATCATAGAGACCAAATCCAATTCAAACTGATTTGGCGTATGATCGCAAAACCTCGCAAAGAAAACAAATAATATTCTGTCCTGACGGTCGGAATTATGAAGAGAGATTTGGCTAGTGGACTTAAGTACTCAAGCATAGGTAAGTACTAGGCAGGCCATCGGATAATTTCAATAAGGTTTATTTTGGCAACCAATCATCATCGCTGTGCTTAATTTTGCGTCGTAGCCTAGGCTAACACTGAACAGTGGAAAAACTGTTGTTTTCGTTACGACATCCTTTGGGATTTGCCTTTGGGATTACAGTCTAAAGAGTATTTAGTATTTGCCACTAGGAAACAACACACACGTATGCAAAACTTTAATTCTAACGTTAAATAAATTAGGCGTGTAACAACAATTCACATACGAAGTAAACACATAATCGCTTTTTGCTCGCAAAAAACTCTCCCTGGTGTTATAATTACAGAAGGCACGTGTTACAAATAACTTAGGGACCGTCCATTAATCACGTGATGTTTTTAACAACTTTTTAGACCCCTCCCCTCCCCCTTGGCGATACGTGATAAGGTTTTATACTACCCCACCTAAGATCACGTGTATTTTTTACATAGTAAGCAGGTCATGTTTGAAGAAAAACATTAACTTAAAAAACAATTTAATCGAATAATTTAAGCAATTAAAAACTATACGAGTCATTTGTCTTGTAAGTATTTACACTACGAATCTACAACCGATAATAATTTCGGTATGCATGGACTAGATTCGAAAATTAATACACGTGATGCCTCCTTATACCCCCTCCTTTTTTTCGGACAAACCCCCCCCCCCCCCCTCCCCTTTTAAGCATCACGTGATTAATGGACGACCCCTTAGTTACTAATAACTTAATAAGTACCGCTTTTTCTACGCCTCATTGCACATTGTTTTGTTTTTATTATGTGCTATTTAAATAATTAATAGTTTGCTACTGCTCTGTTCAATGATCTTTATGGTTACTTCGAGGAACGAATGTATCCATATTCCGTAACGTAAGAGGTTTTTCCAGTAAATACGTATGGTATAAAAGTAGGAAACCTCGTACATTTTTAGGGTTACACAGTACAACAAGGAACCCTTATAGTTTCGCTTTTAAAAATGATTTTGAGCGAAATGGGACAATAAGTTTTTGAAGAAAACCTATTGCGCGTTAATAGTTACGGAACCCTCCTTAGACATGTCCTGATAATAATGCTCTTGCCTCTTGGTTAGGTTATTCGGTTTTGATTCTAAATATTTTCCAAAGATTTCAAAACTAAAGTAAGAACTAAAGAACACATCTTACTTTATCTTACATACAAGAAAAAGTTACGCCATCTTGGTTTTCACCATACTTCAAATGTCAAAATGGCCCCAAAAACTCTTAAAAGTTGGGCCATTTAAGTTGAGACAGTTTTTGCCTCAATATACCTCATCTAAAATTTATACGTCTAGTTTAATCAACAATCAGAAATCTAGGGTGGATTTTATGAGATTGAATTATACATGTCGAGGCCTTCACTGAATGTCAAATGTCTATTAAATGTCGTTTCTCCGATACCTCTAGGTTCTATGTAATAAAAACAATACCTAGTGTTGACATAAACAAAATACATACCCCAAATGCAATGTAATAAAAACTTTTAAATATATATATTGTATTTTCTATATCTTTCCACCTTTTTTTTAAAGGATAGCCCCGTCACCCGTGCGAGTTTCTTACGCCGGTTCTTCTCGGCGGGTTAAGGTTGAACCGGTGGTAGCTTTTTCTGCTGACTTTCCGAAATTACCTTGTTAAGTTTCATTTGGAAATAACATATTTCATTTTCATTTTTTATTGGACGCTGAAAAGGCGTATTTACTTTTGGTAGAGTCATGTTTAAATAATAAATTGATCTTACATTGGACTTGAGTTTCCACACATTATAAGTTCGTTAAAATTTATTATTTACAAACAAACAACGACGCATTTACTTAGCATTGATCTAATCTATTATTCTACTATCAATGTTGTCAATGTTTGCCAGAAATAGTTGCATCGTCAATCGTTCAGATTTAATCGGTGCTCGAGCTTTGTATGACTTTGTGGTTATTTTCGTTAATATAATATTTTAGATAATGTTATCTTTACGAGCTTGAAATATCTTTTTTGTAAACTTATTTTTAAATCTAGAACATTTTGGTTGCTTGAAACCACCTTCAATGCTATCCAAAAAAATATATTGCCTACTATTTCCTTCATGGAAATTTAGTGCGCAGGGGGTTTTGGGAGGGACTGTTGGAAATGTGTCTCGGTTTCGATTCCCAGTCAGACTTATTTTTATGAAAAAAAATTTAATACCTTCCTATCGCCATCTGTTAATCTCCGAGCAAAGCCTCCCAGAGTCCCAGATAGTTATTCTTCTGTAAGACTAGGGTTACACGGTTAGTCTGGCATCAGTTCAGTCCATCAGCCTGATCCAGACTGACGAAAGAATAATCGTGTAACCGTGTGATTCACGGACTGATATATTTTTTTTTGTTCTAACTTCAAAAACTACTTTTCCTTCCACCTGCTATAGGCTAGCGTGGCCCCTCTCTCCCATTAGGGGCCGTCCATTAATCACGTGATGTTTTTAACAACTTTTTAGACCCCTCCCCTCCCCCTGGTGATACGTGGTGAGGTTTTATAATACCCCCCTCCCTCACCTAAGATCACGTGTATTTTTTGAACATAGTAAGCAGGTCATGTTTGAACTTTGAAGAAAAACTTTAACTTAAAAAACAATTTAATCGAATAATTTAAGCAATTTAACATCCTTATACCCCCTCCTCCCCTTGGTGATACTTGGTGATTTTTTTTCGGACCCCCCTCCCCCTTTAGGCATCATGTGATTAATGGACGACCCCTTAAGGATACACCACAGTCCGAGCAGCGGGGGTGCCATTGATGATGATAACCTATCCTCAGTTCGATAATTCCTACTTATTGCATTAGGCTCAGGTTGCGTGCTAGCCTAGATAATAGATACAAACAAGTTACACGCCCTAGGGCTCTGCCCTGCAATCAATTAAATAGTCATGCAATACGTGAGGGAAAATGAAAAGCAAACAACAGCGAACGAGCGTGTATAATAAATAACTTCATCGGAACCGTCTTTGTATTTATGAGGATGAATTTTTTCGCAGGTTTTGTGTAAATAGAATAAATGATCATCTAGCAGTGTTCACCGCGATAGACCGAGGGTCAAGAAGGTGTCAGAGTGTGTCACCACCTTTAGAATGGTGCACCAAACTAATCGCAGCGTTTTGCTCAAGGGTCTTGCCTTCCGTCACACGGAAGGTAATTTTTGGCAATTTCTTTTAGATTCGGCCTTTAAAATCAATATTGGTTTAAGATACATAAGTCCTAATTACTTGAAGTAGGGCATGGCCTATCGCTACGTAGAGCGCACAAATAGTTTAAAGCCATAAAAAGAAAATAGAAAAAGTATAAACCACATCAATTCAAGTAGAAAACGCTCCTATTAGCTGTAAAGAGTTTGGCCACAATGCAATCAGACTTCAGACAGAGTTCTGTGACCCAGAAACTGTAATTTCCATATTCCGTGCCGGCTGCCGGCAAAACAATCGCATTACCCAAACAAACCGTATAACTGGTGATTCGTATCACAAAACTAGCGTCATCGAACAGGAGAATTGAAAATGCTATTAAATTTTATGGGATGGTGGGTATTCCCTATTCAAGATATCAGACAATTTCATCCATAATTTGATTTACCATTTAAGTACCACACAGCTCAAAGATCTATCGTTTTTACAGACTAGTAAAATCAGAGCTGGTGGAGTAACTTTATCGTCGGTGACAGGGTGTTGGATAAAACTGTGTAACGTGGGTGGCCGGCATCAGAAAATTAAAATATTATAGTTGTAAACCTTATGCCTGCACAGAGCTGCGCTATGCCTTAGGTTCGCAATCTATACTAATATAATATTATAAATGCGAAAGTGTGTGTCTGTCTGTCTGTTACCTCTTCACGCTTTAACCGCTGATCCGATTTTTATGAAAGGTATACTAGCTTTTGCCCCCGGCTCCGCCCGCGTAAAGGCATTATCCCTCGGGAACACTACAGATTCGGGATATTTTTTATCCCGAATCTGTAGTGTTCCCGAGGGATAATGCCTTTACGCGGGCGAAGCCGGGGGCAAAAGCTAGTATGTAATATAATATACGGTCTACGACATGATACCTACGTGTAAAGCGCAAAATCTATAAAATAGATTTTTTAAAGTATTTTACGAAATTAATATTTATTATTTATTTAATATTTTACTTATACATTCACAAACGGATGGATTACGTAGATGGATCGATTACCTGATGGAAAGCGATTACCGTCTTCCATGGACACCCGCAACACGAGAAGAGTAATCACAATGCGTTGCCGGACTTTTAAAAATATATAGGCACTTTTCTTAAAGGTTTGAAGATCCGGAAATTTTGTTGGCGACAGTTCATTCAATAATTTTATTGTGCGCGGCAAAAAACTAAATTATTATCTTAGAAATATTAATTCAAATTATATTAAAATTTACTAAAAAGTAGAGCTATTATTGGAGGAGGAACTCCTCTTACTTATTCTTAATTTATAACAAAATTCAGAAAAATGTTAAATGATGTCATTTTAGTAGAACACACCATTTCATTTTTATCATTTTTAAAAGTGGAAAAAATAATTTTATTATTTAATATCTATATCTATAATTGTTTTGTAATAAAACTATTTAATATATTAAATAGTTTATTACAAAACAAGAGACCACAAAATACGCGACACTTAATTTTAATATCCAGAAAATTCATAAAATCTAAACACCACTTACCTATCATAAAAAATACTTTCAAACCGTTACGACAAAATCATAGCTTCCACGTTTTAAAGTGCATAATATTTTATGTTTATGCTGTAGAAAATGCAATCTGAATACGTTCGATACCGCGCAACCGGCAACGTCCGGCGCAATTTACGAACTGACGATACGGATTATGGTTTCATGCGGCAAATGCAATGGTCCCAGGAACTTATTCCCGGAACGTTCCGCGGCCTAGGAACATGTTACGGAACGTTCCGCGGTCTAGGAACGTGTTCCGGAATCGTTCCAAGGTCCGAGTAGGCGAGTACCGCAGTGGCCAATACGAGTGCGTTCCGCCCATACGTAATTTCCGCCCGCTTTATGAAATGAAAAACGATTATACTTTAGACCTCGAAAGTTGCAAGTTGGAACGAATCCAATGAAATGCCAAGGGTAGTATGATGTTAACAAGACTAGCTGACGCCAGTAACCTCACATCTGTGATTCATCGCCTCTTTCTATATTTTGTAGGTCCTAGTTTTGTAAATAAATAAAAAAATACGTCTTTCTAGTCGTCTCTTCAAGCCAGTAGATACGTGAATTTGTCATACGCGACATTTATCAATATTAGCTAATTTATTGAGCGCATTAATTTGAAAAAGGTAAAAACATAACAAATCAAATAAAATATTCGCATATTATTATAACATAAGAATTTCTATCTTACCGAAATATTCTCGTTTGCTCGAAAGAGGATTGATATAATATATCCCACTGCAATAAACGCAACGTAGCGTTTTCTTTGACGGCTGTAATTGCAAAGCAGCGACCAAAGAGGGTTATTTTAATGAGAGAAATTTAAACGCCACGCAGCATTTTAAGTTTACTTTCAACTTAAGGCGAAAATATACGTAGATGACGTCACAGATTCGGGCGTGGCCTAACACTTCCCGCCGCGCCACCCGCATACACCCCGCAGCGCTCGCGATCTCCGCGCGCGGCCGCGCTGCGACTCAAATTATAAACTGAGGAACGGCCCTTTTATACGACTTTAGGATTGATTTAAATGCAACTTGAAAATATTAATTTATTTCTGCTCCCAGAGCAAAGAAAAAACGTAGAATGTATTAGCCGCTTCTCCTTCTTCTGTAGAAGCCGGTCGAGGTTATTCCCGAAATCTGGAAATTATTTGGTAGGCAATGCGGCTTCCAACCCATCATATTTGATTTCATTTTCCACCTCTACGCCCACCAAAATGCAATACTCAGGCCCACTTGCGCCAATCCGGGTTAAAGTTAAGGCCACGAAGACCAAGCGAAATAGGCATTTAACGCTTCCAAGAGTTGCCCGCAATTGCCGCAAAGCGAGCCGCGCGCCTACGTCGCCGGCGTGAACTTACATGAACCCAAAGTGTTACAGTGTAGACGTGTCGGCAGTAGGTCATCTTATTTTATTATTTGTATTGAAAAAGATAATAAAATCCATAGATAACTGTTTTAATGCAACACATAGCACACATAATTTGAATAGATATTATAGGTAGGTACCTACCTAAGTAAAAAATGATTAAATTATATTCAATTATTTTGACAGTTTCTATGCAGTGTGTTCTGTTACAAGTAAAAAAACACGCTGTGTTCGATGTGTGCATGGAGACGAGTACCTATCGTTAGCTCGTGTGGTCACTAAAGTACGTGTCGTTTCGTGAGATAATAATACTGTATCAGGTAGGCGCTGACGATTTGATGGTAACTACTTAGGCAGGCACTTGCAAAAAATGTATTCCTACTGCCGAGTCCGCACGTTTGCCACTTGCCGCAAAATCCAAACCTCCACAAACGTTTGACTTTTTGAAAATCCAGATTTCCGAATTTTTTCTCCCAAAAATCCGAATTATCCGGATAATTCAGATTTTTTCATTTTTTTTAAATTTGTTGCATATTTTATAAAACTTTAATGTTTATTTTACTACTATGTTGTAACAAAACTTACACTCATTAGTAAAAAAAAGAGTTACTTTTTTATAATTTAATTTAAATAAATTCTGATTTTAAGTTGTAAGTATTAGAATTACAATCTGAATAAATAAAAACATAATGAGATTATATCAAAATTATATACTTAATTATATTATTTTTTTTTATTTTTAGAAATATTTTTGATTACGTTTCAAATCCTACAATGTTCAGTTTTATAGTTAGTATTTTATTTTAAATAAGGTATGTATATATTGTTATTTACTAAATGTTCCAGCAGAAAGAATTATAAAAAATTGGAATAGCCTGTGATCTTTTTAACGCTTTTTTTTACATATTCACCACTACCGTTTTCGTAAAGTTCCATTTCTATGTGAAAGTACTAACGTAGGAAAATTAATACAGTTTAATAAAACGTAGGAGACTGAAAATCCTTTAAATCGAGATCCGGGGAGTGAAGACAAATCATTTGAAGCATGGGGCTGAACAAATAATTTTGTATGGACGAAATTGGACCACTTTTGAGTTATTGAAAGTAAAAATCACCCACCTGTTTGGGTAATAATTAAAGACGTAAATGGTGCTTTTAATTCCCTCGGTAACTAACAGAAGTACAATAAGCAATTCTAAGCACAATTTAAAACCTATAACTGTTGTAAGATCTTTATTTTAACATTTTACTTACAAATAAACAGTAACATCTTACTCTTCATTGCACTTTGAAGTTTCCGCTATAAGATGAAAACTACATTACTTAAAAAAATAACAGTGGTTTACACAAATCGTTGGTGCTATTTTTGACACCTATATCTTATCTTTAAAATATTATCTAAAAATAATTATTTCTACGCAAAAACAGGAGCGTTGATTTTCATTTAGTTTTGCTACTGACTCGTTCGGCATAACTCTCTCTAATCTTAAACCAACCAGTCAGGTATTATCGACTCCAAAACTTCTTCCTGATATCATAGAGATAATATTTAGGTATTTGGACTTAGATATTCATTATTTAGAAGATAATTAAATATAGTTAAACCACTACATTTCTTTTTAAGCTGTCATATTAATTTGGCATTCTATGATTGTAGAAATTAAAATTGCAATAATATGTTTCGACTTTCGTTAGTAAGAATTCAATAAATATAAAAATACAAAGCTTTAATAGGGTTTGGATTTGCTTATTATACTTCTTACTACTTGTGCAATTGAAACTGAAACCATATTCAGTGTTTTTATAAATTGGATCACCTATTAATGAACTGTACTACTACTGAAAAAATATAAAATTGTAAGTATCTTAGAAACAGTCCATACATCTATACTAATATTATAAAGAGGAAAACTTTGTATGTTTGTTTGTTTGTTTGTTTGTTTGTAATGAATAGGCTCAAAAAGTACTGGACCGATTTCAAAAATTCTTTCACCATTCGAAAGCTACATTATCCACGAGTAACATAGGCTAAATTTTATTTTGGAAAAAAATAGGGTTTTTCGGACACAAGGTGTAAAAAATCAACCAGAAAAGTTACTTATTTTGCGTACGCTGCCTAAACTATAAAAGATAGAACCATAAAATGTTCTAATTAATTGTAGATCTTATAAGTATCTACAAAAAAGTCCGCGACACACAATACCTATCTATGTCGAGTGAGGCACAACAACCATTTTTTTATTTAGAAATCTTGAATTTTTTTTGGACTACATTTAAACGCGTTTATTTTACTCATGCTATTAATCCTTATCAAAATAAATTATTTCATCACTAAGTACAGTTTATGTAGATAATATTTGGTCTTTTAATGATTAAAATGAATGTTTGGTTTTGAAGGTATGGCGAAATTAAAATATTACGATTTCTGCTGCACGGCCCGTTGCGAAGTGGGCGTCGCGTCGTCGCCAAGGCGTGCGAGTTTAGATCTATGAGTAAATTTTTTGTTTTGTGTTCGTTGTAACTATGATGGATAGATACTTGAGTAACTATTTATTTAGTGATTGTTGTATTGTTAGTTCTGAAAAGTGTAGGTATTTCATACGATAAAAGTATACCCACTTACTTATTTCATTAAGTATTAGCATAGTAGGTACCTATATTAATTTGTTTCTGTTTGTTTTGACTAAATTTCACCCGTTTTGTTAGAGGTTTAAAGACATTCTGTTATCTGTAGTATTAGTATCAGTATTGTACCCGTGCGAAGCCGGGGCGGGTCGCTAGTATACATATATAGCGGCCATAATATTTTAACAGATCTTCATCCCTCGCATTTCCATTGAATGGATTGACTATGTTCTACCAAATAACTTGAATAAATGGAAAAATGTGTCAACAATTTCAACAGGACAACAAATAATATCAAATTATCCAAAGGCATGTATTTAAACTCACGACAAAACATATTTATTTCTTATGTTTACGCGAATATTGTTCATTGTTTTAAACACTTACGGATTTTGTCGCGTTACGTAAACGTAACCGTAAAACGTAAACCGTGCAAAAATCCGTAAGTGTTTAAAACAATCACGACAAAACAATTAAATTTTGGATGTGAAAATACCGAATATTGAATACTAAATTACCATGTTGGCTAAAGAATGTAAGGAATAAAAAATTACAAATCTGGTGACTAAATAATACCACTGAATATTCCAAACTGATATTATATTAGCGAACAAATAACCATCTTGGCGACAATTTGTGAGTACACATTTAATTTAAGAATAGGTACATATATTTTCCGTAATGTAGGTAACTCAAAAAACATACAAGCAGCAAAACCAGCGCACATAAAAAAAAACAAAGGAGCGTACAAAATTCCCAATTTTTAATTTTCCTCGACTTGGTGTAGATATTGGGTAGATTCATTTTGAAATTTAAAAATAACGGTTATTCATTTTTCGCAAAATTAACATAGGTGTCGTTACCAAGTTTTTGGGGGTGCTGGATACGAAAATTACATTCATTTTGAAATTCCAATATGGCGGACATACTTAATTTTATAAAAATAATATGGTTGTCCCTTTGTTGGTTTCTGGGGGTGCTGATTACAAAAAAGTCATCATTTTAAATTTCCTTAGTAACCCCGCAACCTCAAATTTTCTTCATGATGGGAGAAAAAGAAATTCGAAAATCCTGAATATTCCAACATTTCTATAGCTTTATGCATCCCGGCCCCGGTTTTTCAATGTAGAGCATTTATATTTTTTTAATAAAATAGATTCTATCTCGGAAACGGTGCATCCTAATGAAAAATAATGAAAATTTCCTCCCCCTTAGAAACTCCGCAACATCATATTTTCTTCATGATGGAAGAAAAAAAATCTGAAAATCCTAAATTTTCCAAATTTTCTATAGCGTTTTACACCGTTCGTGTCTCAAAGTAGAGCATTATCGTATTTTTTTTTCTATAATGGCTTCTATCTCAGAAACGGTGCATCCTACTTGAAAAATAATGAAAATTACCTCTCCCTTAATAACTCCGTAACCATATATTTTCTTCAAGATGAGAGAAAAAGAAATTCGAAAATCCTGAATTTTCCAACATTTCTATAGCTTTATATATCCCTCGTATCTCAATGTAGAGCATTTAATTTTTTTTTATAAAATTGATTCTATCTCGGAAACGGTGCATCCTATTGAAAAAATAATGAAAATTTCAAAAAAAAAAAACACCATAGTTTCTTCACGATGGAAGAAAAAGAAATTTGAAAATCCTGAATTTTCCAAAATTTCTATAGCTTTATACACTGTTCGTGTCAAAGTAGAACATTGCCATATTTTTTTTCTAAAATCGCTTCTATTTTAGAAACGGAAAAATAATACTATTACTGGAAAAATAATAAAAATTTCCTCCCCCTTAACTCGGAAATCGCATATTTTTTTCATGAATGCCAAAAAAAGAAATTTGAAAATCCTGAATTTCGAAAAGTTTCTATACCTTACATAGCTGGTACCTCTACAAACTACATGTTAATTTTACGAAGATTGGATAGTCTCCATTTTGGAAAATGAAATTAGAAGACAATTTTATAATCAGCATATGAAACATGGAAAAAGACATCCATTTTTAATAAAAAAAAAAATATACGCCATTTTGGAATTTTAAAACGGATTTTATTTTCATATCATTCTGCACCCCCAAAAACCTTGAAAACGATGCCCATACCAAAGAAAAAAAAACCTCCAATAGTATCCAAAACTGGGATTTTCCGTAGCTTGCAAATTGAATTTTTAGCAGCTATTAATTTATCAATCAAATCTTTATAAGCTACTTACATGGTATAATGGTCACCAACTTATCGGTGCTAATTGGATTAAATTTCGCTACTTTTTATCTGCCGATTTTTGTATTTCTTGTCACTTGAGTGATTTCACCAGTTTGGTAATTTAGTCGCCAACATATTAATTCGCTGCCAAATTCAGCAATACAGTATGCTCACGTGCAGTCACCAACTTATTTTTTGTTCACTCGATTAATTATATCCCTTATTCAAATATTGTACGTCTAGAGTACATACTAATTACAATTAAAATATGTAATTTTCATAGTAGTAACCAAGATTGATTGAAGTAATTTAGTCGCCAGCATATTAATTCGCTGCCAAATTCAGCAATACAGTATGCTCACGTGCAGTCACCAACTTATTTTTTGTTCACTCGATTAATTATATCCCTTATTCAAATATTGTACGTCTAGAGTACATACTAATTACAATTAAAATATGTAATTTTCATAGTAGTAACCAAGATTGAAAAAATCGAAAAATCCGGATTTTTCGAATTTTTCGAATTTCGAAGTATCCGGATTGCAACCCCTACTTGCGAGTGACTTGGTGTGTTCTGCAAAGGCAAGCATGACAGATGTTGAGTTCGTATCCTTATATTTTATTGTAAATAGAACAGCCTCCGTGGTCTAGTGGTTAGAGCTTGGCTCTCGACTCGGATGTCGCGTGGGGAGTTATTTATTATTATTATTGTAAAAACAGAAATCGAAATAAAAAGAAACGAAAAGTACGGCAAAGAAGATGGTAGATGTTACAAATTCATAAAAACCGTTTACTGGCTTATTCAATAATGTACTAAGGCTACTCCACGCATCAGCTACTTTTTTCTCATAATACACAACACAATAATATATGTATGGACGCTTCACACCAAGTCAATCTGGTCCCGTGGTAAGTTCTCGAAGAACTTGTGTTACGGGTACCAGACAACAGAAATATATTTAATAATTTTTATATTATACACATATTTAAGATTTTTAGTATATTTAATACACATTCATGACTCAGGAACACAGAAAAAATGTTTGTTCCTTCAGCATTCAAACCCGCGACCCCCGGCTTGAGCACCAACACACTCAACCACTGAGCCACAGAGGTCGTCTCATCTGGCAAAAGCAACGACGTGGCGACGATAATGTTATTGTGTATGGTTATAATATGTATAACTAGCCGATGCCCGCAACTTCGTTTGCGCCTAACTGACGGAAGCGGAACCCTATTTTTTAAACGGAACCCTAAAATAAAAGTAGCCTATGTTAGACATCAGCTATCTGCCAGTGAAAGTCCCGCGAAAATCGGTCCAGCCGTTTCAGAGATTAGCCGGAACAAACAGACAGACAGACCGACAGACAGACAGACAGACAGACAGACGGACAGACATTTTAAAAAATTGGTATTTTATTGTAAGTACCGAATATACTTTCAGATGCATTATGTGAAAAGCTGTTAATTTGAGGTTACAAACAGACACTTCATTTTTATTTATCTGTACCTATAGATTTAGTTCAAAAATAAAAAGAAGCATAAAAAAATACAAAACAAACTTTCCTATAGATTTTTATTGTATTATATGTCCAAGACCCGGGAACACAGGAAACTTTTTGTTCCTTCGGCGGGATTCAAACCCGCGACCCCCGGCTTGAGCACTAACATGCTCAATCACTGAGCCACAGAGGTCGTCTCATCTGGCAAAAGCAACGATGCGGCGACAATAAAATGTAACATGTTTTTGTGTATGGTTATATGTATAACTAGCTGATGCCCGCAACTTCGTTTGCATAACTTCGTTACCCGCAACTAACGAAAACGGATCCCTATTTTTTATACGGAACCCTAAAATAAAAGAAGCCTATGTTAGACCTTATAACATCAGCTATCTGCCAGTGAAAGTCCCGTGAAAATCGGTCCAGCCGTTTCAGAGATTAGCCGGAACAAACAGACAGACAGACAGACAGACGGACAGACAAAAATTTTAAAAATTGATATTTTATTGTTAGTATCGAATATACTTTCATATGTATCAAGTGATAAGCTGTTAATTTGACATTACAAACAGACACTTCAATTATATTTATCTGTATAGATGTATAGATTTAGTTCAAAAATAAAAAGAAACATAAAAAAATACAAAGAAACTGACTTTCCTTTAGATTTTTATTGTATTATACATATCCATGACCCGGGAACACAGGAAACTTTTTTTCCTTCGGCGGGATTCAAACCCGCGACCCCCGGCTTGAGCACCAACACGCTCAATCACTGAGCCACAGAGGTCGTCTCATCTGGCAAAAGCAATGACGCGGCGACGATAAAATATAACATGTTATTGTGTATGATATGTTCAAAAATAAAAAGAAACAAAACAAACTGACTTTCGTACACTGCGTTAGAAACGAAAGAATTGTTCGATAAATACGCGGGTAAGGCGTGCGCTAGCAAAACTGACATAGGTCTGTCCTCGTCAACGCCTAGCGGGCGACTGTGGGGCGACTCTAGCGGCTTACGCACGCTGCATTTCAATATTAATTTATTGTTAAAATAATTAAACCAACATGCAAAATGTAACCAGAAATTATTCTTTTTTAAGTTATTAGCTTTTCGTAGATATGATTTTTGAAAGTAAAACTATCATGAACTTCATGAACAAAAAGAAAAATATTCAAATTTAGCCTCCTCTTCGGAATTATTTTTGATCGAGTGAAGTTTTCAATATTATGTTTCGAACCACAAATTGTTAAAGAACATTAAGTAAACAACAATGTGTTTTTTTTTTTGGCTTTTTAAAGTTACTATTTGTTTGTTTATTATCGATTCAAAGTCATGTAAAATTGGGTCCACGTGGCCTTAACCTTGGGTTAAAATATCATGCTTTCTCTTTTATAAATACGAAGAACGAGAGAGATAACATGATTTTTAACCCAGGGTTAACTTTAACCCGGATTGGCGCAAGTGGGCCTTAGTGCTATTGACAGAATCACTAAAATATCCGCTAGGTGTTTTTTCGCTTTCCTAAAAAAGAAGTTTCAAGTCGACGCTTGAAAGGTAAAAATGCCTAAGCGACAAAAATACCGAAAATGAGTTTAAATATCAATGAGTTTGTATTTTTTTTGCGTCGATTGGTCTAATCGTCGTCTTCCCCCAACAAGCAAAATCAGCACTTGAAGTATTCTCCAACACTACTTTTTCTTGTGCTTATAAGATACTTATAGTTTACTACATTGCTGGATTTGGGTGCAGTTATAGGAGCATTGTTTTCTTATAACTCTCCTATAATCAACTTATAGAATGTCAATTAGCCCTATAGTATACTTAAGGAAGCGCAATTATTTCTATAATGTTCTGAGACTACTCATTTTTAAGTACAAACACTCTTATTAGTATCTGACATAAATATCTTACTAAAGCAATCTTGTTTGTAATGCTCTAGTAATATACTTAGTTAAGTTATTAGTTATAAGGACATTTTATAAACATTGGTTATTGCTTGTGATAAAACGAAATATTAAATATGTAAGTATTCTTCATTCTAATTTATAGTAACTGCACAACGTTAACACTCGTAATAATATATATACGATGTGGGAACTCGACGGGGAAGTCATTTTTATTGTAAATGTGGGCTAAGATTTGATTAATTTTACAACGCGCTTTGAAAACTAGCAGTTATAGTATTTACTATAAAATAATTTTTCAATGATTTTTACAAACATTCGCCATTTTCTTTAAATACTCTGCGTTGAGTATGTTATAGAACAATTTTAAGTAAATTAGTACTTATAGTAGTTTCGATTAAGATACATTTCCTCCATATTTAAACAAGTTTAGGGTTCCTCATGTATTCGGACTACTTACTAATTTCTTAAGTTTACGCGAATATTGTTCATTGTTTTAAACACTTACGGATTTTGTCGCGGTGCACTTTTCTTTTGCCCGACGTTTCGGCTACTTTCCAGCAGCCGTGGTCACGGGAGGACTGTGTGGACAGTCCTCCCGTGACCACGGCTGCTGGAAAGTAGCCGAAACGTCGGGCAAAAGAAAAGTGCACCGCGACAAAATCCGTAAGTGTTTAAAACAATACTTACTAATTTTTCAATTTACATTGCTAGAAAACAATTCCATATCTATAATAAACTGATAATAAACTATTTTCTCAGGACAAATTAGAACAGCTAGAAGTATAATGTTTATTAATTATGTGATTGATCAAGTAGCTTATAAGGTTGTTTGATTTTATAACGCTCTTATTAAGCACTATTACATTTAAAAGAGTCTTAAACAAGACAGTAACGAGACTAACTTATAATTATCTTCGATAAGAGTGTTATAACATCATCCTTTCTTACAAAATGCTACTATAAGATTTCAAGACTATTTAATCTTTCTGCAGACAATTATAGGATACATATTCCTATTAGTGGTTTATAAGGTAATCTTGTAGTTAACTATAAGATTGAGTAATAAAAACAAATGCTCTTGAGAATATATACGCTTGTGAAATGTTATTATAAGTAAAAAAGTCCTATAACTGTTTTGTAAGTAGTCGTGTAGCAAACTATAAGACTGAGATATAAATCCTAATGCTCTTGAGTATGTTAGAGCTTATCTTATGCTATTATAAGAGACACAGTCTGCACCAATGTCTTAATAAGAACATTATAAGAAGAGGTAGACTTATACTCTTTCGTTATAGGATTACTTTGCTTGTTGGGCCTACGACGATTTTTTTGTCGCTTAGATATTATAGTGAAATTTATACAAAATCATGAATGTTATGTTCACTAAGCGACAACAAAAAGCGATTTATAAAAAAAAATCACTTGGATATTTTGAAGAATTTTAAAAATCAACTTAGTCTATTTTTATGTTTTTACTTTTTTTGTTTGCACAAAAATATTTTTACTTGTTTAAAAAATTCTTTTCGTGGACACTTTGTACATTTTCTTCATACAAATTATTTGTGAATTGTCCTTACAGTGCATTTAATTTGATACCATTATTTTACGAAAGTGCAACTTGTAGAATTTTACCCACAGTGAAATAAAACAATATTGGCGTAAAGATAGTTTTACATATTTGACACAATAACTATTCGTGCTATGTAGATATTTTTATTTCAAACTTTTGTTTTTAAGTATGTCGGTTAGATATTTTTTTTGGTTCCCTATTTTTTCACATAAAATCATATGTCATAATTTTACTTGGCATAATTTCATTTGACCTAATAGTAGTTTCGCATAGTATTCATTTGGCATAATTTTCTTAGCTTAATTTTTTTGCGCATAATTACTAATAGCATAATAATTGTTAGGCATACTTAATAAAAGGCATATATTTTTTACGCATTATATTAATTAAGAATAATTATATTTTATGCTTAATATTAAAAAGCATAAATATAAATATGCGTTTAATTACCTTATCCGTGTTTTATTATGTCCTTCCATTTTATGCATATTTGTACCTTGTGACAGAATTACTTGAATTTATTATGACAAAAAATATGCCTAACGAGTTTATGCCAAAAAACAATTATACCAAAGTATTATTATGACAAGAAAAATTATGCCTTACGAGTTATGCCTCATTAAATTAGGACAAAAAATATTAGTCTAAATTATATTTATGCCTCATGATGTATTATGCCAAGAAACCATTAAGTATGCCAAAGTTATAGTATGCGTAACAAAATTATGCCAAGAGAGGTATGCCAAATGAAATTATGACAATTAAAATTATGCGAAAAAAGGGGATACCTTTTTTTTCTTTTAAATATTCAAGAATGACGAAAAAAAATGTAATTTTTTCCTGTACCCAAAATATTATCTTACGTCGCTAAGATACAATACGAAATCAAAAATGTCGCATGAGTATCAATAAATAGTGTGTGGGAACATAAATGAACGCAAACATTGCTAAATATATTTCTATATTTATGCGCCTAATGTTTCGCTAGTTAGTCCTGTCGGTAGTAGTAAATATCAATATACTAGGTTATGGGAGGTAACTTTGCGCACATACTTGGACATAATAAAATAGCTCCTAAAGCTGGTCTATTTTCAATTAAACTGGCAACAGTCACTGAAATCGGCGTGGTTTCATTATTATTCCTTTTTTAAGGTTCCGTAGTTCATGTCTCGGAATCCTTATAGTTTTGTCATGTCCTTCCGTTCGACCGACCGTCCGCCCGTCCGTCTGTCCATCCAAACGGTGGTGTCGGTCGGTCCAACGGTCCATCCAAACCAAAAAAAAAAAAAAAAAAATTCAAAAAATTCAAAAAAATTGAAATATAATACTTTGAATGGGTAAGTTTATTTATCACGTCAACACAATGCTAAAATAAATGAAGATAATTTTTGGGTACACCTACACGAAAGGGGGAGTTATAATTAGGTACATAGATATTTTAAGAACATTAAGAGGTTTCTGAGATTATATTTTGATGTACGTACATTCCGTTTGCGCGATATTCCACTGTTAAGCGCATTTCTTGTTAAAATACGGCGTCCCCCCTCTAAAAGCCAAACGGCTGGCTCTAAAAATGTGGAAAATTCATGATGGTAATCCATGTAATAAACTTTGAACGAAAACTATAACGGTCCAAAAAACTTCATAAGTTCAGGAGTTATAGAGACTTAAATTGAATCAGTTTAGATGAAGATATCTGATACAGAGCCTACAGATTGTCCTTGTCCATAAAACATCCTAATATTATAGAGAAGATTAGGATAATTTAGATGATATTTCTGCTACTGTCAATGCTTTCAGCGCAGTCTATCAAAACAATCACACTGCGCTGAAGGCACTGACAGCAGCAGAAATAAGAAGGGGCATTTTTGTATGGATCCCGTCCTCACTACTGTAGCACTACAAGACATATATCAAATGAAAGGACTTAAAAAGCATGTAATTTTTTTGTATGACGAAAAATCTCTAAACCATGGGAGAAAAAAGTTTTAACCCAAAGGTGAAAAAAAGTTAAAAAATCATTCTGTATTATTACACCATTTCATAGTGTTGCTAATAAGGAACAATTTTTGGGAAGTAATGGTATACAGCAAGCTTCAAAAAAGTGTTATATTTTGATAAATTGCCTCTGTTTATAATATTTTGATAAATTTTGATAAATGTATGGAATGATAATAAAATGATAAAAATAAGCTCTTTCCTCAATTTTGTCGCACATAATTACATTATGGAAATTTTTTCTTACTTGCGATACTATTGAAAGGATGTATTTTTTTCATAATTTATGGGTTCCAATCCTGTCTAGGAAAATTGAGTTATTAAAAATTTTCATGTTTCAAGAGTTTAAGTTTTCATCAAGTCGGACTCGATATTCCGTAGGGCTAAATTGCTATTGCTAATTTTTTTTGACTTCTTTTACAACGCCCAGAAGTATAATTTACCATGTACTATATCTTTTTTTTCTGTACATAATCGTTTGAAAATTATTTTTGCTATTTAATTATATTATTTTAATGTTTTATCTGAATTATTTGATTTTACATAAACCACTTTTCCAGGATAGGATTCAAACCCGCAAATTAGGAAAAAAATACATTTTGTATTATTGCGCCATTCGATAGCGTTGCAAGTAAGCAACAATTTCCAGAAGTAATTATGTGCGAAAAAATTGAGGAAAGCTTATTTTTAGTATTTTATTATCATTCCATACATTTCACCAAAGTATGAGGCAGTTTATCAAAATATAACACTTTTCTAAAGTTTAGTGTATACCATTACTTTCCAAAAATTGTTCCATAGTAGCAACACTATGAAACGGTGCAATAATACAGAATGATTTTTTTAACTTTTTTAACCTTTAACCCTCATTAACTTTTTTCTCCCATGGTTTAGAGGATTTTCGTCATACAATAAAATGACACTTTTTTTAAGCCCTTTCATTTGATATATTATGTCTTATAGTGCTACAAGGATGGGGACTTTTTGCCCCTTCTTCTTTCATCTAAATAAGTTATGGCTTGTGTTCAAACGCTAAACATGCTAGGACGAGACAACAGCATCAGTCTGGTATGGGTTCTAGGCAACGGCAACATCTCCGGCAACAAAACCGCGGATGAGCTGGGTAGGCTTTGGGCCAATTGTGTCACGGTATCATGCCCAGAATCGGTATTTGGAATATCTCCCAGCACTACCAAGAGGGAACTCAAGGAATGGGGCCGCAGCTTAAGTATAAAGCAATGGGCTGCAATCCTAGGCCTTGAGTTTTTATATTTCTATACTTTTTATTATTTTAAGATCAAAATTAGCTCGTTTTAGTAACTGCAATTAATTTTTATAAACAAGAAGAAGGAATATATTGTCAGTTAGGAGCAAAAATTTACAATGTCATTGAATAATAAATTTACTAAGATAACTTTAGCCGTAGAAAATTCTTAATGGAAGCAACATTTATGTAACTTATCTTGTTTTATTTTATAAACTCTAAGGCCATTTAGATGAATACTCCTATATTTTTTTTTTGTTTGGAATTAGTTATTTCTACCTGTTACTACAGAAAATTTACCTTATTAATTTAATTTATTTAATATTTATATTTATATAATAAGTTTACCGGAGGCCCAATCCCCTATCCTATTCCCTTACCTACCCTCCCCTATTACCCTATTCCCTCTTAAAGGGCCGGCAACGCACTTGCAGCTCTTCTGATGCTGCGAGTGTCCATGGGCGACGGAAGTTGCTTTCCATCAGGTGACCCGTTTGCTCGTTTGCCCCCATATTTCATAAAAAAAAAAGTATCTATAGCTTATCTATTTTTACAAGTTGCTGAAAACCTTTAAAATAAAATTTAGGCAATTTTACTTGCTATTACATAACTTTCGTTGATAGCTTAGATAATTTTACCTATTTTTCGAATTAGGACTTTTTTACCTAAGCGACATAAACTGCCTGTAATTCGAAAGCTATATGATTCGTTTTAATATCAAAAATTGCTATAAAAATAAGATACACGTTGTATTTTATTGATATATAGATGTATGTTAAAACCATCTAAATCCGACTATTTTGTGATTTTTAATGATTTTTTTTTCTAAAAATTTTAACTTTAAATCACTCTTCTATAAAGTTTACTAAATTTATGCGTCATATGTGTCTTTTTTAATTATTATTTCTTTAATTATTATTTTTTATCAATTATTATTATTTAAACTGGAAATATCATAATAATTATGTATTATATTATAAAATATGAATTTGTTTTCCTACGCTATCGAATTGGATTTTGTCTGTAATAGTAGTTGTATGTGTGTTAAATAAATAAATAAGTGTTGCTTAGGCATTTTTACCTCATATACTATATAGCTCAAAGCGTTGATATACTAAATAGACAATTAAAAAAGAAATAATATAATATATCTATGGACGCGTCACACCACGTCAATCTGATCCCGTGGTAAGTTCTCGAATAACTTGTGTTACGGGTACCAGATAACGGAAGTATATTTAATACTTTTATACTATTGGTACACATAATTAAGATATTTATTATATTATACACATATTTAATACACATCCATGACCCAGGAACACAGAAAACTTTTTTTTTCCGTCGGCGGGATTTGAACCCGCGACCCCCGGCTTGAGCAACGACACGCTCAACCAACTGAGCCACAGAGGTCGTCATAGAAATAGAACTATACACTTTCTGTGAAATTTACAAGTACATATACAATAAAATATTATACTATAATATACACTATATAATATTATATTAATATATTATTAAAATTTCAAGTAAGAAGTTGAAGGAACAAAAAAGTACATTCAACGATCAAACATTTTCATTCTATCGCAGGCAGAGTGCTCGCTTAGGTTTTCATAATTTATTTTTTACGGCATGTTGTTCCCTATTATTTCAAGAGTAAAATAAACGATTGCGAAATAGCGGCACCGCGGAGAGTGACACAACCTCCTCGTACGAAAGTCAGCGGCTCACTGTCCCGCGCGCCCGCGCACGCACCGCTTAAAAATATTTTCACAAAATAATAGTTATTTACGTATATTTTGAAAACAAAACGGTATTTCGAAAAACCCAACGATGAAATGTTAGATAAATATATTCTTCACATTTTCGTAAAAGAACCATCTATATAGCCGTAGTAGGTAGTAAGTAGATAGAAAAAGAAATCTGAAAACAGGGCTACTTAATTTTAATTTATTTAATATTAATCTTCGTCGTATTAAAAAAATTAACGATGATATTAAAGATGAAGGATTGAAGTGTGAAATGTATATTTTTTTGAATTTTTTTATTTCCATTTTTCGGAGTAGTTAGGACTCAAACTGAGCGATTTAGGGGCTATTTGCCCCTTAAATTCCTTTTCCACTAAAAACTTTTGTTTAAAAAAAGGATGGAACGTGTGTATTGTAACTGAAAACCCAAGGGACTAAATGGCAGCATTTTATCTTCGTTCTTTCAGATAAGAAATTATGGAATATGGATACAATATATTATATGGGATTGGGCACGTGTCCCTTACACCTTAGGGCTCACAAGTAGGGAATGTTATTATTCGACAAATTTTACTATTCGAATAATTCGAATAATGGCCAAACACTATTCGAATAAATTCGAATAAATTCGAATAATTCGAATAATACGAATATTTGTAACAAACTTTAAATACAAGTAATATAATGCGTTTATATATACCTGCATATTTAATAATATCAAAATGTGACATGTTTCACAAATTACTCTAAAAAAAATCAACGTCTTTTTGATAAAAAAATCTTCTTTTAAGTTTCAGACTTAAAATACTAAATCGCAATTACTTTTTTAAAACTATTAACACATGAACGGTTTAGGTCTGGAGCAGATCATGGATTTGGTTGTCAACTAAGTGGTTTCTTCAAAAAATTAAGGAAAAGATCCTCTAGGCGGAAGAAATTTATGGGGTTTGTTTTAGAGGTTCGTATTTTCTGGTTTTTAATTGAGTTAAGCTATTGATCGATTCAACATAGTCAATCGATTTAAAGAGTCAGACCTACAGTCTCTCTTTTTAAATTAAACTTTTGGTAGTATAATTTAATGTATATCTATAAAGAACACGAATATTACAGAACATATTTCTTTATTATTTATATATAAGATTTTTTAGAGTTGGAGAGAAATATATTTGCAGAGTTGGAACACTGCACAGAAATCGGAATGCACTGTAAATAGTGCTCTGTTCTAATATAGTGCAGCTGAAAACTCTAAACATACGAGTATCGTGCTGTCATAATGGTCTGCTCCAGACCTAATCGGTACATGTGTATATAAACCGTAATAAGTAAACAAGATAAACCGTCAAAATAAAAAGTACTCAAAAAAGATTTTAATGTTATCATAACAAAAAACTTCATAGTTGGTAAAAAGTGGGAGGAAAATCTTTAAAACAAAATAACCTTTTTCTATTTTCAAGTTATCCGTGTTGTTGGTATCTTTATGTTTTCAATTTTTCAACGATGAGCCTTATTACAAAAAGGAAGTTAGAAAACAATGGATTTAAAAATTGTATCATAGCCTGAAGAATGAGTTGATGGTTTTTCTGAAAGTAGGCATCAGTGCAGAAGTAGGCATCAGGCGTTGTACTGCAAGAACAGAGTGTGTCAAGTTACGAACCGTTAAGAAGATGAAGCGATGGTACAAAGAGACTGAAAAATATTTGACAAGGCCGTGCAAGACTTTGGATTGAATGACAGACTCAGCGCTTGGCAAGACCGTTCAACTGTTTCCACTTGTTGAAAATCAACACTTAAATGCAGTTAAGTTCAGAAACAACTTCTTCAGACCCGAGGGAACTATGTTACTGACGGCACAGTGAAGAAGATTTGCTTAAGTAAATCTTCTTCACTGAATCCCTTAAGACCGAGGCGAAGGGCGAGTGGTCTCACCTTGATACCAAACTCGAGAGCCCTAGTATCGAGTAGCAACACTGTGATACGTCCGTGGACACATACAAAAGGATGAACGAGAATGGTCCAGAATTTTGGTCCCAGATGAGTGGATTTACTCACTAACTTCACAAGTTAAAGTGAACTTCTGAAGGGAGGCTAAGTAAACGTGACCTGGTAGGGGATATCTTGAAGCTTACTTTTCAGATAGAGTCCAGTATGCTCAGGTATAGTACATATACAATGGGCTGGCATACTTTCAGGAATCCGCGCTGAGTATGTGGCCACATAATGACAATTGGACCTCTACCCGGAGAAAGATATGGTCAAGAGATTCTTAAAGATTCTCTTTAATATCCTCACCTCAACCCGATTAAGTATACCCTGAGAAGAGTTTAGAAGGCTAGTCAGAAGCCGCAAATTATCACCTACAGTTAGTACCCTCACAGCACTAAAACACGCCCTGATATAAGAATAGGAGAGAATATTGCATAATTCAGCTCTAAAACCTCGTTTTCAGTATGACAAACCTCCTCCAAGCTGTTGTCAGGACTCGAGGAGTTATTCAAAACTGCAATTTTATATAACGTGTAAATGTGTTGAACGATTTGTTAGAACATGTGTTTTGCAGGCCAGTGTAATACTGTAATAATCAACTTAACAGGTATCCTTTATTGTTTCACTCTGTTCGTCTACCTGTCTCTCTTTCTATCTGCTCTTCTAGCTATATTGCGTCTAGATATCGGTTTTGGTTTGATAAAAAAAATATAATTTTATTACATAGTTATAAACACTTCACGTGTATGGAAAGCCATCCCGGTTGCCAAGTGTGTTGAATATTATGTCTTTTAAAATAAAGGAAAAGTTTTATACATGACATTTACGAAGTCAACCATTTCCAAGTAATCGGCCTCCAAATTGGTTTCACCCCTTTCTGTCATTTCTGAACTATGAAGATTAGGAACTTACAATTTTCCATGCTGGTAGATCATGGTAAATTCTCTTTAGGAAAGTTATTTTAAACGAAATCGAACAGTAAGGTTAAGAAACTAAAAATCGTATTATGCTTTATAGTAACAGAACCCTCCTTAGACACGTCATAAATCATAACACGCTCTTGATTATTTTGACAAGCGTGTGAGTATGGATTTCTTTCGCTGACGTCTGTATTCACCTTAAATATTATTTTATTTGTATGTATTCTTTCACAAACAGTGTAGTAAAATCTGTTTTAGGATATTATTGACCACAATATTAATAAATAATAAAAGTAATGTATTAAATAACGAAACATTCCGGTTTATATACAACTTCAAAACCTAATGGGAACGCGCGCGCGCCAACATCGGCTCCGTGAAAATTACATGTTAAAAATATTTAATAGAAGTTTTTCGTATGTTTAACAATAAAAAACTGTGTATAAATGAACAAAGTTTTAGTAGAAGTGGCATTTTAATGAAAAGTGCATGGATTAAATTAGAAAATCTCCAAATCTAATTACCGTGACTTATAAATGTAAATACTTATAATTGGAAGTGTAAATATAAATTATAACTTAAATAAAGTGTTAAAGACTTTACAAAACAATATTTTGATTAATAATACTTGAACTTTCTATAAAGTTAGTGTTAAGTGTAAATAAATAAAATTCGCCGAAAGCGTCGTTACAATAAACATTTAAATGTTTAACGAACTTTCAATGCGAAATAAGTAATACAAAATTTTGCCATGGTAGTATGAGGATTCGCAGCTCAGTTGGTCCGCTCTTCTATCCGATATCAATTCGGCCGGAGTTCGATCCTTGGGGGTCCCAGTGAAATCGTATAGTGCTTTTTCTATTTTCTAACTTTGTAGACAATAATAATTATTCGTAATGAACATTATTGATAAAATAAACCGTTTACATCTTTGAGATATTATTATAAAGACTAATGAAATTTCCTTGTGAACCGTGAATATTTCTATGTAAAACAACATGGAGGAAATAGCTTCCGTTATACAAAAGTCAATTCAAGACAATATGTCTTGTTTATTAGAAAATGTAAAAGATATCATTGTTACAAACATAAAACAAATATTGGAAACAAAACTTGACGAATTGAAGGCTACGGTATCAGATCTGGCACTTGAAAACAGTCAACTAAGACAAGACCTGAATATTTCCTGTAAGAAATGTGTAAGTTTAGAAAATGAAATTAAAATACTGAAATCTAACAAGAAAGGAATAAATAACCATGTCAATAGTAACAAACAGAAAAATGATCCAGAGAATGTAAACGCAGCTAATAATATTATGAGCCCCCTACTGCCGCTCCCGCCATTGCGTACTGACGCCCGCGCAAGTGCATCCGCCGCTCGCGATGTCCCGACCGAGCGCGCGCCGGCCACGAAGCTTACGCGCCCCGCGTCGCTACAACAGCCACCCGCTACGTACGCGAGTGTGGTCACGAGCGTTGCTAACGCGGAATCTTATGATGGTTGGACAGAAATAAAAAGGAAGGAAAAAAGAAAAAATACTATAAGGAGAGGTGAAAACAGTGTGGTTATATCCATAAAAGCGATTGAACGTAAAAAATACTTACATGTATGGAGATTACATAAAGCTACAACTGAGGAGAACTTATTAGAATACATTAAGGAAATATTAGGAAATGATTTAGAAATAAGCATTGAGAAACTAAAACCTAAAACTGAAAGGGAATACGCATCTTTTAAAATAGGAGTAATTGAAAGTAAATTTAGCAAACTGTGTGATTCGGATGTGTGGCCACTAAATACAGAATTTAGTGAATGGATATTTTTTCGACGCTCAACCCCAAATTCAACACAAGCTTATGCAAAAACCCAGTAAGACAGTAAACATTTTTTACCAAAATGTAAGAGGGCTGAGAACAAAGACGTCGAAATTTCTATCTCTTTTGGAATCTTCAGCTTCGGATTTATTTGCGATCACTGAAACCGGCTGCAATGAGTCTATCTATGACGCAGAGCTTATATTACCGGGATACCGAATACTGCGATGTGATCGAGCAGATGGGCGGAAACATGGCGGCGTGCTTCTCGTGGCCACACCGAGGTTTGAACTGCGACAGGTAAAATTACTAGATGGTATTGATATAGACAACTATAAATTCGAGTTGATATGTGCTACTGTTTATAAGCAAAATAAGTTTTTATTCGCCTGTTGCGTAGTGTATATTCCACCACAATGTGATGAGGACGAATATATGATAATGTTTAGGATTTTAGAGAAACTGTATATCAAGTATAACAATAATGTAATAATTTTAGGAGATTTTAATTTGTTCTCTAGCAATACTAATATAAGTTATTTTTATGAGTATTTCACGGCCTACTGTGAAGTTGTTCAATGTAACAGCGTACCTAATTGTAATAACAGACAACTAGACTTAGTATTAAGCGGGCGCAGTGGCGTGACGGTTTGTGCCGAGCCGGAGGGCCTGCAGCCGGTGGACGCCTACCACCCACCGCTCGCGGTCGCCGTCGTCGTTTCCGCGACCCCCGCACCTTCAGCGCCCGCGCCGCTGAATATGTCCTCTGTGACTGGCGAAAACAATAATCAACGTCGCGTATTATTTAAACAGTGGAACTTTACAAAAGCTGATTTTATGCAATTATATCATCTTTTATCCACGATAGATTGGAACGACATTTATAGTATTGACGATCCTGATATAGCTTTAAATTTTTTTTACGATAAAATCACAGAAATTTTAGACAAGTGCGTCCCTATTAAAAAGCAGAATAAAACAACAAGCAAACGTATGTATCCAGTCTGGTATACGTCCGACATTATCAGTAGTATTGTCACTAAATATAAACTACATAAACAATACAAAAAGAACAAATCGCCCATTGACTACGAGGCGTTTGCGAGGTGCAGGGCGAGAATCAAAATGGAAACTAAGGCGGCACACGATACTTATCGTGACCGCGTACAACAGCACCTGGCTACAGACCCGAAAGCTTTTTGGAGCTATATGAGAGCGAAAAAAGGTAATTGCAGACAATATAAACTGTTTAAAAATGGAAATTTCCTTGCAGACCACGAATGTGCAGATGAGTTTGCAAAGTTCTTCCACTCAGTATACAGCACGGAGCCGGCTTCATTGGATGTAACGGCGGCGAGTGCTGCGGGCTCACACAACGGTGTCGGCGCGTGGGCCCACCTCGGCAGCCTCGAGCGGTCCCAGGTGCGTCACGCGCTCGCGCAACTGCCTGCCAAACGTTCAGTGGGGCCGGACGGCATACCTCCGTTTATATTTAAGGACTGTGGGAGAACATTAGTTGATCCTTTATTACATCTGTTTAACACATGTATTGCACAGACGAAATTCCCCGACCGTTGGAAGCTCACACGAGTGGTACCGGTACCTAAAGGTAAAGTATGCAAGGAAACCAGTGATTATAGACCGGTGGCTATACTTTCAACACCTGCAAAGATTTTCGAGGCGGCTATCCACAGTAACTTGTACCCCCAGGTGAGTTCCCACTTATCTGATGCGCAGCATGGTTTCCGGCCGAGAAGAGGTACGACAGGCAACCTACTTAATCAGATGATAACCTTGATTCCAGCAGTTGACGCGGGGCTGCAAGTAGATGTAGCATACTTGGACTTCCGGAAGGCATTTGACACAGTCGACAATGACGTCTTACTTCGTAAGCTGGCAGATATGGGTTTCACCCCTCACACGCTAAAGTTCTTTGCTAGTTACTTGCGCGGAAGATGTCAATTTGTCGACTGTGGCGGATGCCACTCTGAACTTTATTTTACTCTATCTGGAGTCAGTCAAGGAACTAATTTGGGACCGTTTCTTTTCAATATACTGATTAATGACCTACCAGAAATAACTGAGGAGTGCCTATCTCTACTGTATGCTGACGACCTCAAATTAATCAAGGTTATCAAGGATAAAGCCAAGGATCATTGCTTACTGCAGCGGGACTTAGATAAGGTTGTGGATTGGAGTAAAAAGAACAAATTGTATTTTAACAATAAAAAATGCTCGGTACTGTCATTCACACGCGCGCGGACCCCTAGTATCTGCGTGTATAATATGGAGGGGCAGTCCATACAGCGTGTGACAGAGGTCAGAGATTTGGGTGTTCATTTTACTGCAGATTTATATTTTCGAAAACACATAACCGAGGTCTGTAAAAAAGCGTACAGAAATTTAGGGTTCGTCCTACGTCAGGCCACTGAGTTCACTAATATCAGGGCTTTAAAAGCTTTGTATGAAGCATTAGTCAAGAGCCATCTCGAATGCAATGCCATTATTTGGAGTCCAAATGAAGCCAAGTACAAAGCAATGTTGGAGAAAATACAAAACAAATTCGTAAGATTTATTTACTCTAAATTGCACAAGGTATATCCTGGATATCCGTTATTATATCCAACATTGTTTTTGCTTGGCATGGTTCGATATTATCAGCTGGAAGTAAGGCGTGAAGTAACACTATCTACTTATTTATTTAAACTTCTCAGAGGGAAGATTCATAATCCGAATTTGTTGAAGGAAGTTAAATTATGCGTCCCGGATAAGTACATAGGGCAACGACGGCGACCGCAGTTGTTAGCGGTACCGACAGCGCGCACCAACCTCCTACAGCAGGCGCCAATGACGCGCGCGCTGCGCACACTTAACGCGGTAGCCGAGCATGTTGACGTGTTTTGCTGTTCGTTGAACGACTTCACAAAGGCAGCATATTTTATTGTAAGCTATAATTAGTTTACAGTTTGGATAGCTTTAGTAGTTATAAGAATATTGTTATCTAGATGTATAAGTAATTCAATTTATTTCGTTATTATGATTTTTATGATTTAAATAGTGTTAAATATTAATATTAAATATAAGTTATGTACTTGTCTATCGAATTAGGTTAAGATCCTGTTATGATAGATTATAAGTTTTGAAGAAAATAAATAAATAAAAAAAAAAAAGTTTATTGCTATTATTAACATATTTTTGGTAAATAAATAAAATATTTTTATTATTCGTTTTATTCGAAATATTCGAATATTGAACCCAGTCATATTCGAATAATAAAATCGTCGAATATTCGAATAAAACGAATATTCGAATATTCGAATAATATTCCCTACTCACAAGGACTTGAATTTGAATTACCAATGCTTGTAATATTCAAGAACCTGCTATATCTGACGTGGAAAAGGCTGGCATGCAGTGGCGAAGACTGCTTCTCCCTCATAGGGAAGCCGGAGCCTGTATAATAAGTAGGGATTTGGAGAATGTTTCCAAAAGGTAAGTGGCAAGGGAAGCCGATAGGAATGGAGTTATACGAACCCCACGCCACTGCTGGCATGGCATGTGTCCCGCATGCACCCAGATAGATGGGCACACCTTTTTTCGGAGTGACTACCGACTGGTCGACGGAACAGAGGCAGACTCAAGAAAGGTGGCACGATAAACTGGATGCCTTTGATAAGGACTGGCCGACCATAGTGAACGATTACGATTTACGGAGGAAAAGAGGGAAGGACTTTGCCCAGCAGTGGGACACATCACAAAAAATGCTAACATAATAATGATGTTTGTATTTTCTGACATCTATACTAATTCTTCGACAATATACAAGGCTAGGTGTTCTCTAGAAAGTTCTTCAGTCCTACAGGCTACATTTTAGGCGGTCAATATTTCTGAGGTGTGGACTGTCAACGGATGGCGTGGCTGGGACGGCCAGAAGGGTGCGGCCAATATCTATAATATTACATTAACTTAATTAGAGTACATTGTTGATGGCTTGCTATTTAAATATGGCGTAAATAATAAATTGCTGATAAATATACGCCTCATTACTGGGTGTTTATCGTATCAGCAATTAATCGTCCCTTTTACTGACACGGGATCATTAATTTGAGAGTTTGGACTATTAATGATTATGATTAAGGTATAAATGATCAATAATATCAGAAATCAGAATTGAGATACATACGATATTCGTGGTTCAACCTTAATACAAAACCTTATCCATATTAAATAAATAGTTTTATAACGAGCATAAATACTTTAGGCTCCGACAATAGTGTCCTACATACTATAAAGTATTTAGTACTGTCGCGCATAAAAATACTTTGTTTTGTTTTAATGCGACTATTTGAGCGGATATAATATGGAATAGCAAAGATGAACCACGGGGGAAACATCATATTATATCGATCACTTGTTGTTACGATTACTTGTTACATCATATTAACATAATTTTTCTTCAATATAGAGCAGATGTAATTCGTGAAATACTTTTTCAAAATAGGAGCGTCCCGTCGTTGAAGTCACATAAAGGTATTTATATGCCTTACCTCAATCCTCATTAACAATTTTTTCACATAAGCATACTGTCTAAGCGTTTGGCTATTGTAAAAAAAAAAAACAAAAATAAGAAGTAGAAGAAGAATTGCATACTGTAATTTTTTAGTACGTAATTAGTTTTAATAAAATTGTAATAGCAGCATTCATCTTTTTTCTATGTGCATTATTATCAAACATATGGTCCAAAACGAGCCGGATAAGTAGTTAATAAACAAAATTGACTCGGCGAATATAATATACAATAGCAAGCCGGCCGCACGCAGGGTTACAAGTACGGCATCGAATTCTTGTGTGTCGAACATATAACCAACATGGCAGTGTGAATATTGTGTGAACATTGAACTAAGTGAAAATGAGTACTACACTTACTAAAGAACAAAGTGAATACTTGAGTGCGTTAGAAGATACGGCTAATGTGCTACTTAAAACCCAAACAAACTTAAAGAAGTGTCCAAAAGTGAGATTAACTGAAGGTTACATTAAGGCGAGGTTAGAAAGTGTCGAAGAGTATTGGAACACGTTTAATACAAACCATCAAGCTTTTACAAAATGTACCCCTCGAGAACAACGTGGAGTATTAAATTACTTTTTGAATGAAGATTTCTACACATACGAAGAACTTTACCATAACCTTAAAGCCGATTTGTTGGACTTATTGAATAAACCACAACTATGTACACAAAAACAATCATCGGAACAATGTGTAGAAAATAGTTCTGTATTTGTGAAGCTTCCGCGCATACAGTTACCCAGTTTTTCTGGCAAGTATGAAGAATTTCCTACATATAAAGACTTATTTACATCGCTGGTACATGAAAACAAGGCTTTGTCGGGTGTACAGAAGCTACATTACTTGAAGACAAGTTTGGTGGGAGAAGCTGAGGCGTTATTAAAACATATTTCTATTACGGAGACAAATTATGTCCAAGCTTGGGAAATACTTAATAACAGGTATGGAAATAAAAGGCTTATAACTACATCTTTGTTGAAGAGACTTTTTTATCAAAAGAAAATTAGCAGTCAATCTGCGCCGCTCATAAAATCCTTAGTGGACACTACTACAGAATGTTTGAATAGCCTTAACAACTTAGAATTAGCAACTGAGCAGTGGGACCCAATGATTGTCTTCTTAGTAGTACAAAAATTGGACGTGTTGACACACAAAGAATGGGAAGAGTGTGCTTATAACAAAGATGTTGATAAATTACCTAAATGGATTCAATTGAAAGAATTTTTAGAAGCTAAGTTCCGCACTTTAGAACTGGTAACACCTGTAACTTCACGCACTGTCGGAGAACGCATACAAAGAACATTCCATGTTATGGATAATAATGAGAGACCAAACAAAAATACTTCTGCCGTGCCAAACACAAGGGCGGTTTGCATTTTCTGTAACGAAAATCATTATATTTACAACTGTAAAAAGTTTGCAAGACAGCCCGTAGAAGAAAGAAGCAACATTGTAAAGAATAACCGTTTATGTTTTAACTGTTTGATACCTAACCACCCTGTTTACCGATGCAAACAAAAGACGTCGTGTAGAATTTGTAAAAGAAGACACCACTCCTTGTTACATTCTGAAAGACCCTATACAACTGGAGATGGCACAGCGACTGATACAGAACCAAACCTAGATACAATTGAGACAGAGACAACCTTGAAGACACACTATTCTAGAGAGAAACAAACTGAGGGTCAAGAAGTATTGTTAGCAACAGCGTTGGTGCAGGTTACAGCGAGCAACGGAGAGTCACATACCTGCCGCGCCCTTATTGATCAAGGTTCCGAAGCATCATTTGTCACAGCTAGAATAGTTGACTTATTGAAGTTAAAGAAAACAAAGATAAAGGGTAAGATTTCTGGCGTGGGAGAAGAAGACTTACATATTGAGAACAAGGTGACTTTGTCACTTCTAACAAGGGTTAAGAAAGATATTCAAGTAAATGCTTATGTAATGAAGAAAATTTCATCTCACCTGCCAGCTAAAGATATAAAGATTAACATACCAAAATTAAATACATTGATTTTGGCAGACCCAACATATGGAAGTCCGGGTAAAATTGATATTTTACTTGGCGCTGAAGTTTATGCAAAAATCTTAGAAGTAGGCCTGATAAAGCTCCAAGACAACTTAATAGCACAAAAAACACTTCTTGGATGGATAATATCTGGTCAAACAAAACAAACACCCTTGCAATCAATTCAAATAACAAGTTTGTTTGCCACTGTAAAGGAAGATAATGATTTATTGCGTAAATTTTGGGAAATAGAAACAGAATCTTACACAAAAAGAAGAGTCCTAACACAAGAAGAAGAAAAATGTGAGATGATATACAAAAATACAACAATGAGAGAAGAGAGTGGTAGATATGTTGTTCAACTACCACTGAAACAAACTATTGAAGAAACAATACAACAAGTAGGAAGCACAAAAGACCAAAGTACAATAAGATTCAAACAATTAGAGAGAAAATTTGAGAAGAACACAAAACTAAAAGAAGAATACTCAAAGGTCATTACAGAATACATAGATATGGGACATATGAAGAAAGTAGACAATGAAGAAGACAAGAAATCAATATACTTACCTCATCACGCTGTGATCAGAGAAGACAAAGATACAACGAAGGTTCGGGTCGTCTACGATGCTTCTGCGAAAGGAACGGGTGGTTATTCATTAAATGATACAATGATGATAGGACCTGTACTTCAACCCGATCTTCGTAGTCTGATCACACGCTGGAGAAGAAATAGAATATGTGTAGTAGGAGATATAATCAAAATGTACACAAATATCAAAATGACAAAAGAACATACCGATTTACAGCGCATCGTCTGGCGTTATAATTCTACAGAAGAAATACAGAATTACAAATTACTTACCGTTACTTTTGGAACAGCCGCAGCACCTTACCTTGCGGTAAGGACACTTATAAAACTAGCCGATGATGAATCCAATGAATATCCTGAAGCAGCTGCTGCTATAAAACAATCATTCTATATGGATGATTTAATGTTAACACATGATAACGAAGAAGGAATGAAGAAATTATGCCAAGATATAAAAACAGTACTAGAAAGAGGTGGTTTTAAACTACAGAAATGGTCTAGTAACTCAGAAGGAGTTTTAAGTTTTCTAAACAACAAAGAAGATAAAATTGAAGACAAATTAGAAATCAAATTAGATAACATAATAAAGATATTGGGATTATCATGGAATAGAAAAAGAGATACATTTAAAATCACAGTTAACTTACCTGAGTTGAGACATCCTGTAACAAAAAGAAGTATATTATCTGACGTAGCTCGTTAATTTGACCCTTTTGGATGGTTGGCGCCGGTAGTGATAACCGCCAAAGTTATGATACAAAAATTGTGGTTGAATAATCTTACCTGGGATGATGAGCTGCCTGATGATCTGAAAGAAGAATGGATTAATTATAGAGAACAATTAACAAACCTGCAAAATATAGAAATTCCTCGTTGGCTTCGAGTAACACCTAAATGTAAGGAGATAGAGATACATGGCTTTTCGGATGCGTCAATATTGTCATATGCAGCAGTAACATACCTGAGAGTTCTTGATGATGATAACAACGTGCATGTGACGATTTTAGCATCAAGAACCAAGGTTGCACCGCTGAAACAACTAACAATACCTAGACTCGAGCTTTGTGGTGCAGCGTTACTTGCCGAGCTTATCCATGACATGAAAGAGTTGTTAGAAGTACCAAATAACAAGATTTTTGCTTACACTGATTCACTAGTAGTTTTGTCATGGCTACAATCGCAACCAAATCGATGGCAAACATTTGTTGGCAATAGAGTAGCAGACATATTGCGAGTTCTAGATAATAGTCAATGGAAATTTATACAGTCAGAAGAGAACCCAGCAGATATCGCGACACGAGGAGTAAAAGCTCAAGATCTGAGTATGCGAGATATTTGGTGGACAGGACCTGAATGTCTGAAACATATAGAAATTAATGACCAAAAATTAGATATACCACAAACTGAAATAGAAGCAAAAATATCTTTGCATACACACAATTTGGAAGAAGAGAAACCAATTTGGGAAAGGTTTTCTACTTTAACCAGAATGAAGAGAGTACTAGCTTATTGTTTAAGATTTAGAAATAATAAAAAAGAAAGAGAGACATATTTAACTACAGATGAATTGGAAGAAGTGTTGCAAAGATGCATAAAATATTACCAAAACAAAATGTATGAAGGAGATATTAAAGATATAAACAAAGATGGTTGTGTAAGAAAACAGAGTGCTCTAATTACACTTTGGCCATTCTTAGATAAGAATGGTGTCTTAAAAGTGGGAGGAAGATTAGAAAACGCTAATGTACCAGAGAATTTGAAACATCCAATAATTATACCCAAAGGTGAACACATTGCACAACTCATAATAAAAGAAGCACACATAAGAACTTTACATGGTGGTATTCAAGCAATGATGGCTTATATTCGTAGTAGATATTGGGTGACTGGACTAAAGGCAGCAGTAAGAAAGAACATTCGGTCATGTAAAATTTGCATAATCGAAAAAGCGAAGGTGAAGCACCAACTGATGGGTCAGTTACCAGCAGTAAGAGTACGACCCCACAGAGCGTTTTTAAACAGTGGAGTAGATTACGCAGGTCCGATTCAAGTTCGTACATCAAAGGGCCGAGGTCACCACGCTACAAAAGGTTACATCTGCCTGTTCATTTGTATGGCTACGCGTGCCATTCATCTAGAAATGGTTACAGATCTCACCTCACAAGCCTTTATAGCTGCCTTCAGAAGATTTGTGTCGAGAAGAGGTCCATGCGCGCATCTATGGAGTGACAACGGCACTAATTTCGTTGGGGCCGCTAAAGAATTGAAAGAGATGTTCAAAAAGGGTAGCCAGAGTATATCAAAAGAAGTGGCAGAGCTCTTAGCCAGTGAAGGAACAACGTGGCACTTCATCCCACCTAGGATGCCTAACTGCGGCGGTTTATGGGAAGCAGGAGTACAGTCGGCCAAAAGACACCTTACAAAAGTTATAGGATCCGCCACACTTACATTTGAAGAAATAACTACGCTATTAACACAGGTGGAGGCGTGCCTAAATTCTCGACCAATATGCCAACTAGATGAGACTATAGATTCACTTACACCGCTAACCCCAGGACATTTTCTGGTCGGTGAACCACTGGTTAGTATCCCCGATGACAACTATGAAGCTAAGAACGTCAATCTTCTCACTAGATGGCAAAACATTCAAAGAATGCTACAACATTTCTGGCGGCGATGGCAATCAGAATATTTAAATACAATGCAACAACGATACAAATGGCAAGTACCAATACCATCGATCAAGGTAAATGACATTGTTGTTATCAAAGAAGCAGATTTACCGCCTTCTAAATGGCTACTGGGAGTAGTGAAGACTGTTCATCCCGGCAAAGACGAATTAGTGCGGGTGGCTACCATTCGTTGCAGGGGAGGCTCTTTGTACAAGAGACCAGTCTCAAAATTGATAGTCCTTCCTAATGAAGAAGCATCAGTCTAGCCAGTTACAGTGTAAAACAGTTACAGTAATTTTAAATTCAATGTTTATGAGAAATAGATTTATATAGAAGTACCTATTTTTTAGATATTAGGCATATTCTTTGTTTTCACAAATCTATTTCATTGTTTTAAGACTCATCCTATTGTAGTTAGATTTCATTGAATAGTTTGTTGCCCTTGATAGTTGAGATTTGCACTTCTGTTTAAATTACAATTAAAACCGCCCATCATTTTTTTTATATAAAGTCAATTGTAAAACTTCATTATTATTATAAAACAGTTCGTTTTGGTGGGCGGAATGTCTAAGCGTTTGGCTATTGTAAAAAAAAAAACAAAAATAAGAAGTAGAAGAAGAATTGCATACTGTAATTTTTTAGTACGTAATTAGTTTTAATAAAATTGTAATAGCAGCATTCATCTTTTTTCTATGTGCATTATTATCAAACACATACTAAAATTACAGTGACGTCATAAGTCCGAATGAATGTCACGATTGTTTTAACAACGTGATCAAAATAATTATGGATTCTGTTTGTGCCTTGTTAAATCGAGGATAGCGTGCGACTTGTGAATCTTATGCTTTAATTTCTTTGTTTTTGTAATTAACGTCCTATACTCCTATCGCATGTAGTGGTAGATCGTTTTGGTTACACGCAACAGGGCCTCTAGTCAAGATGCATTCGATAATTTCGACGGCGAAGTTCGAAATAAAAATGTATGGGATTTGACATAAGTCATCGCTAAGTGACATGTCGCTTGCGATGACTTATGTCACGTCATCTCATCTTGCCCACGGCCCTCTAGTCATCTTGACTAGAGAGGGCCGTGATATTCCATCCGGTAAAACATTAGCGAACTTTTGAAGGCTCGTGAAATACCCGCTGTAGATAAGAGTATATATTTGTATTTTTAACCCCTCATACAAAAAGTGGGGTATTAAAGTTTGAAGTGTGTGTGTCTGTCCGTGTCACCGCTCCCAAACGAATGAACCGATTTGCATCTAGTTTGAAAGCTGACATGATCGAGAATGTTCTTTGCTATAATTCATCCCACCAAAAACATTTTCATGTAAAAAAATTATGCCAAGACGATACCATATGACTAGCACTGCCAAAAAGTTATGAAATCTCATGTAAAACCAAGCTTCTTACCCTACACGCCTTAACTCTGCAAGCGTAACTTCACAAACTCTACACCTTAGTCATTTTATGTGGCCTGGCCATTTCGCTACATTCACTTGGCCGTAAGGAGAAAAATTTATAATCGACTGTTTTTCTATCATACTCTCTTATAATAACGAAATGGCCAAGCCACATAAAATGACTAAGATGTAGAGTTTGTGAAGTTACGCTTGCAGAGTTAAGGCGTGTAGGGTAAGAAGCTTGGTTTTACATGAGATTTCATAACTTTTTGGCAGTGCTAGTCATATGGTATCGTCTTGGCATAATTTTTTTACATGAAAATGTTTTTGGTGGGATTTTACTTCTTTTTGTAAGTTGTTATAACAGAATTGTTATTTTCTTTTTCTTTTTTTTTGGTGTATTTCTTTCACAACAGAGACGCTTTTTTCTGCCCACTCTCCCTTTGCCTTTTTTAGGGTTCCGTAGTACTTAAGGAACCCTTATAGTTTCGCTCTGTCCATTTGTCTGTCTGTCTGTCGGTCCGCGCCTCTAGCTCCTGTTATTATGAATATAAATTAATGAAATTTGGTGCAGTTATAGATTGTGTATAGATCACGGTTTTGGGATCATAAAAAAATAATAATTTTATATTTTAAGGGTGGCTCTCCATACATGTGAAGTGGGGATGAAAAATATTTTTTCACTCTACCCCATCGTGTGGGGTATCGTAAAATAGGTATTTTAAAATAAAGAATAAAGGCAAGGTTTCATACGTTACTTTTTTATAAAGTTGACCATTTTCGAGTAATCGGCCTCCATAGTAGTTTGTAAGTTAAAGCATAGCATTTTTAAACTATATGAGATAAAACTTGCTAAAAACTCTTTAGGAAAATTATTGTGAACCAAATTGGACAGTTACTTTTGGAGTAATTAAAAAAAAGCATATTACGCGTTTAAAGTTACGGAATCCTCCTTAGACATGTCCTGACATGCTCTTGGTTAGGTTTTTCTTTGTTGACTTACTATTTACAATAAGTGGCAGATTAGGGCGATACCTACTTGGCTCTTAGTCGATTATATTCGACTACAGCTAACTCTTGTGTTTTAATACAACTGAAGTCAATATTTAACTAGGTGAACGCCTTGCAAATTGGTCACTAGAGAGTGCTACATAAGCCTGCCCACAAGAGAACGTAGATGACTCAATATCAATAAGAGCATTATTTAATCTTAGCCCTTGACTTTTTTGAACGGTGATAGCGTACGCAACACAGATCGAGAACTGTTCGCGATGAACAAATGCTCTATTGATGATTTAAAATTTTGATTTTACAGGTGCTAGTTCAATAAGTAATTTAAACTGTATTACTTCAATTCTATAATAAAACTTCATTAAAGTGCCATCTATCGTGTGAGAAGTGAAACTTGCCTACAACTACTATGGTGTCGCGGATATTCCTGGGCAACAGTAGTCGCTTTTCATCAGGCGTATCACGTTTGCTCCCTTTTATCATATTAAACAATAATATCACGGTATTTCCGTAATATTACACTGGAACAATCTAGATCTTCTAATATATAAAATTTCCAAATCACAATGTTAGTTACCGTACTCCTCCGAAACGGCTTTACTGATTTTTACCAAATTTAATATGCGTATTCAGTAGGTCTGAGAATCGGCTACTATCTATTTTCCATACCCCTAAGTGATAAGAGTTGTTCACCCTTAAATTTTTTTTAATTTTTGGACGAAATTTTTTGTTTTTATTTTTTTATAATGTACCATTAAAAAATACAAACAATCCTAAATTTTTACCTTTCTTTCACCATTTTTATTTTTTTATAGCCATTTTAGTAATTTAATCATATTTCATCCCGCTCGATAACTGATCAATTATAGTGTTTTTAACTTTTAATAAGGCAACAACGTTTGCCGGGTCAGCTAGTAATAATATAACTTTAATATATTGCAACGTACGTAATACAAATTACAATACAAATTTTTATTATCTGATAGTACTTCAAACAAGCAAATCTTGTAAATATGAATTGAGATTCTCGGAAACGGCTTTCAGTATTTCAGCTACTAAGCGACAGACTTTTGCGTTAATGGCAAATTGATCGCGGGTTCGAATCCCAGTCAGACGATTTTTTTAAATTCTATATTATTATTCTATGTAATTATTCTATGTAATAGGGTTTCGTAATACTCGAGGAAACCTTATAAATTTACTGTGTCCGTCCGTCCGTCTCCGTCTGTCTGTCTGTCCGTTGTTTCAGCTTCTGTTATCCTACTAATATTACAAATGTGAATGTTTGTGAGAATGTCCATCCATCTATAGATATTTAAATGGTGAGTCCCACCACCATCCTTCACAGTTATCTACCGTTGGCAAAACTTTATTTCAAAGAGCACGAGGAATCTGTGACCAGCAGCATTTGGATACCGAGCTTCATCATGTCACACAAGTTCTACGTGACAATAAGCTTCGAGTCCCACGCCTGCATCACAAAGACCGAGTGAAACCAGCCACTGTTGAACGAATACCTGCAGTTCTGCCATACATGAAAGGAGTCACTGATAAAGTTGGCTATATTCTAAGGAAAGCTTCTATAAAAACATATTTCAAGCCGCCCAAAAAGATAAGTCAATTTTTACCAACAGTGAAATGCAACATTCCTCTTCAAGATGCAGGAGTCTACAAGCTCGACTGTGACTGTGGTCTATCCTATATTGGGCAAACAAAAAGATCAATTAAAACCCGCGTTAAGGAACACATCGCAGATGTTAAACACCGCCGCAACAACAAATCTGCAATTTGCGAACACACACTGGATCAACCTCGCCATTACATAAGATTTGATAAGCCACAAGTACTGGCAAAGGAACAACGTTATCGCCCTAGAATGATACGCGAGGCTATAGAAATTAAAAAGTACCCTAATTTTAACCGAGAAGATGGCTGGGTGCTGCCATCTAGTTGGGATCCAGTGATAAATAAAATAAAATTCAGGTCAAAAACACCGCGGCTTCAAGATACTGTTAGTATGTTTTGCGTGGATCGGAACACAAATAATAATTGAAGAATCTTCGGGTAGTTTGAACAACTTCAACAAATAGGACAACTGACACCTCAGTCCTCCCGTGACCACGGCTGCTGGAAAGTAGCCGAAACGTCGGGTAAAAGAAAAGTGCACCGCGACAAAATCCGTAAGTGTTTAAAACAATGAACAATATTCGCGTAAACATAAGAAATCAAAAAATATTGTGTTTTTTGTTGTTAATAAAGGGATACATGGTTATTTTATTAAATTTTATTGTTATTATCGGATCCCTAATAACAACAACAATTTTCAGGCCTCTAGCTAAATTTGTGGTAATATTATAGAAACTTCCATCCTGTAGTTTAAGGGGTTGAAGGATAAAAGTTTATATGAGATTTCTTACCTTAATAATTCTTAACATGATTAAATGAATGTTGCATATATGATAAATTTTCCGTTCAAATTCAGAATATTCGGGAAATAAGTAATTATTTCAATCAATATTAGTCAATTAATTTACAAGCCTAGCGATGAACCGTCGTTCATAACTTATATAGTTCATAATAACGCGATAGATGGCGCTTTCACAGATAATTAACTTTAACTCCCTTGTTTATGGGGTTGGAAGATGAAAGTTCCAATTTTGAGAATTTTTATGTTGGTTGTGTACTAATTCAATATTACGTAACAAATTTCAGCTTTCGAGAACATCCGGAAGTACGATATAATTTTGTTGATCATCAGTGAGTCAGTGACGGAATCAGGGGTTTTTAGATAACAATAAAATCTAAAGTATAAGATGAAGGTAATCGAAACTTTACATGTTTAATGAGACCGCTGATAGGAACAAATCCTGAAAGTTTCATTTATCTGCTACAATCCAAACTCAAGTTAGGAGGGTTAAAAAAATCGACGAAACGCTTCGAGAAAAGGTGGTTTGGTAGTGCCCTTGCGCTTCGCTTGACGTCTTGGCATGGGGGCACTACCGTGCCCCCAGATCATCATCATTTGCTATAAATTCACTGCTTGTCAATTCGAGGGTTACTTACATTTTTTAATTTTGTTTTTAAATATTTTAAACCACCGGGCCCGACGCAAAAATATTGGTGTTATAAGTTTGACGTGTCTGTCTGTACCGATTTTGATGTAGTTGTTTTATGTTTGAAAGCTGACATGATCGAATGTTCTTAGCTAAAATTCGTCATCATCATTCACCTCGCTCACTGCTTGACAATTAGGGGGTAACGTAAAGATTTTATTGACGATCGCACACTATGGGAATAGGATGCTGGATGGCCATCTGCAAGGCTGCTTCTGTGTACTATACGTATCTGATTTTTGTTAATATTATATAGACTAAGTTTTCATATTGTAAAAATATTCATTTTTTAAACCGGCCAAGTGCGAGTCGCACTCGCGCACCGAGGGTTCCGTACAAAACGTGTAGTGATTTTGTTACAGCTTAAAGGTATTATAGACCTGAGTATTTGATATGAATTTCAATATGTAGTAAGTTTAAAATTATTAAAAATATTTTATTATAAAATATGATGTAACTAAAAATTTACGGTTTTCGTATTTTTTCCTTTATCTGTGCTATAAGACGTTGCCGGTTGCTCCGTGCCAAATACCAATTCTGAATTCACGGGAAGTACCCTGTAGGTTTTGAGTATACGAGTGTCAAAAATTTGCGGCATTAACGGCTGTATCTTTTGATTGCATTGGCTTAGAAGTTTGATTTATTAATTCAAGGGACCGTAGACTTTAGTATTTCATATAAATTCCAGCTAAATACCTCAACGCGTTCCTGAGAAAAAGGGTCTTGATAGACATTCGGACGGACAACGAAGTGATCCTATAAGAGTTTCATTTTTTCCTTTCGAGATACGAAACCCTTAAAAGAACAATTTTTCAAAAGATGGCCCCGTGCGAGTTTCTTACGCCGGTTCTTTTCGCCAGGTTAGTTCCCGAACCGGTGGTAGGCATCAAGTAGGGACAATTTCATAAGCGTTGCTTTGTAACCTTAGATATGGAAATAACACTTTTGATTTTGATTTGATTTTATATACCTTATTATTTATTTTATTACCCTTTATTTTTAACCAATATCGAAGGATCTATAGGTCTGACTTGAAATACTTTACAATTTCGAAGCAACTTAAAAAAGCTTTTAAAACGTTGACATAACCTTAATATATTCCTTACAAGACTTATAATTTAAACTTTTAGTTGACAACTGTCAACTAAAAGTTTAAATTATAGATAAGCATCATAAACAATTTTCCATCGTGATTCGTACAGCATGTGCATATCATTGATATTAGCTAGCCAGTAGCCAGTAGCCTTGGTCAAACATCGGACTATTATGCAGCCTACGTGAACGTTTCTGTGCAATTAGGGTTACCAGATGAAAAAATCGAAAGTCCGGAGAAAAGGCCTGATTTCCATGGAAAAGTCCTGAGATTTTCTACAGCTTGAGAATTTTCTCTCAAAAACGTATTATTATCTTGCGCACGCGTTTTACGCGACTTTTTTTATTTTAACTGCAATTGTTACCAAAAGAAGATTATTTTTAGTTTGTTTCACTTTGATAAATAAGTATTGATTTTAACTGCAATTGTTACTAAAAGAAAATTATTTTTAGTAGTTTAATAAGAGTGATCTTTAAAATGTAACCTGTGTTTCATTGAAAATCCTGAGCTATCACTAGATTTGCTAAATCCGGCCGGAATCCTGAGAAGAGTCGAAAAATCCTGAAATCTCAGGACAAATCCTGAGATATGGTAACCCTATGTGCAATGTCCTACGATCCGTGCGAGATCCTTCACGCCTAGGTATTTCATTAATTTAGCGAGGTTACATCATTAATTATTATCATCATCTGATCTGATACGTTAATGTAGGTAGGTCAAATCTGACATTTGAACTCTTGCGGGTACGCCGTACGAGAGCTTAATGGTCGGTGCCTATGCTTGTACTAAGAGGTCGCGAGATTTTATGTTCTCCAAGAGTGGGAGTAGATTTACAACTCCTTTGTTGATTTGACATTGACTATGAACTCTAGTTGCCTTTATTATATTTCATAGGAGCCATGTACATAAAAAAAGGCGGACACCGCTTCAGTTAAATGAATAGTGAACTGTGAAAAGTAAGACGATCGGCCGTCCGCGTCAGTACAACAATGGCAATTATCCGTAAATCTCACACAAACGTAAGTCGACGCCATTGTTGGGCTTCACTCAATGCTTAGCTCATCTTCCGTCCGCCTTTTTTTTACGTCCATGATAGGAGCATACGGCGTCTAATTTGTATGGTACAATTGGCAAATTTATTGACATAATATTTTTTATTAGATATTTAAGATGTTGCGTTTGAGTCCTATAAGCGACATCGTTTAATTGATGTGTAGGCAAACTAATAAAGAAGTAACAAAAAAATTGCGAATTAGCACCGGTTTATATTTTCACGGACAAATAAGGGGCCGTGCATTAATCACGTGATGTTTTTAACAACTTTTTAGACCCCTCCCCTCCCCCTGGTGATACGTGGTGATGTTTTATACTTCCCCCCCCCCCCCTCCCCCACCTAAGATCACGTGTATTTTTTTACATAGTAAGCAGGTCATGTTTGAAGAAATACTTTAACTTAAAAAACCGTTTAATCGAATAATTAAAGCAATTAAAAACTATACGAGTCATTTGTCTTGTAAGTATTTAAACAACACAACGAATCTACAGCCGATAATAATTTCGGTATGCATAGGGGCCGTGCATTAATCACGTGATGTTTTTAACAACTTTTTAGACCCCTCCCCTCCCCCTGGTGATACGTGGTGATGTTTTATATTACCCCCCCTCCCCCACCTACGATCACGTGTATTTTTTTTACATAGTAAGCAGGTCATGTTTGAAGAAAAACTTTAACTTAAAAAACCGTTTAATCGAATAATTTAAGCAATTAAAAACTATACGAGTCATTTGTCTTGTAAGTATTTAAACAACACTACGAATCTACAGCCGATAATAATTTCGGTATGCATAGACTAGATTCGAAAATTAATACACGTGATGTCTCCTTATACCCCCTCCTCCCCTTGGTGATACTTGGTGATTTTTTTTCGGACCCCCCCTCCCCCTTTAGGCATCACGTGATTAATGGACGATCCCTAAGGATTTCGGTATCCTTATTTTAGAGTCCGACCGAAACTGGTTTTCCGACCGAAACCGAAACCGAAACCGAACATTCGGCCGTGGCTTCAGTTTCGGCCGAAACCGAAACCGAAACTCACGTGGTCAAGTAGAAAATTTCTTAAAATACTGAAATTTGGTGCATTTTATCCATTACTCTGCATTAATTAGGACATGAAATGGAAACACGGTATATTAATTTTGTTGTAATCTGGGAGCACGGTAGTGCCCCGTCAAGACGAGCTAAGCGAAGCGCAAGGGCACTACCAGACTACTATTTCTCGAAGCGTTTCGTCGATATTTTGAACCCTCATAACTTGGGATTAGATTATACCAGATACACAAAATTTTCAGGATATGTTCCCAGTAGCGGACTAATGAAGCATGTAAAGTTTTGATTATAAAGGTCTAATAATTTAGGTTTTAGTGATATCCCTGATTTCGTCACTGACTCACTGATGATCAACAAAATTATAGGGTACTTTCGGATGTCATAGAAAGCTGAAATTTGGTATGTAAGCTAGTTTTAGCAGGGATATAATTAATCGAGCGAACAAAAAATAAGTTGGCTGCTGCATGTGAGCATACTGTATTACTGAATTTGGCAGCGAATTAATATGTTGGCGACTAAATTACTAAACTGGCGAAAACACTCGGGTGACAAAAAAATTCAAAAGTCGGCAGATAAAAAGAGGCGAAATTTAATGCAAATTAGCACCGACATTTATAAGTTGGTGACTTAATTTCCGAGTTGGTGACCATTATACCATATAAGCAACTATAAAACCAGATTTGGTTGATAAATCAATGGCTGCTAAAAAGTCAATTTGCTGACTACGGAAAATCCTATTTTTGGATACTGTTGGAGTAAGTTTTTCTTTGGCATGGGTGTCATTTTCTAGGTTTCTGGGGGTGCAGAATAATCTATACATCTTCTATACATCTATACAGATAAATTAAATTGAAGTGTCTGTTTGTAACTTCAAATTAACAGGTTTTCACACAATGAATCTGAAAGTATATTCGGTACTTATAATAAAATACCAATTTTTTAATTGTTGTCTGTCCGTCTGTCTGCCTGTCTGTCGGTCTGTCTGTCTGTTTGTTCCGGCTAATCTATGAAACGGCTGACCGATTTTCACGGGACTTTCACTTTTCACTAGCAGATAGCTTATGTTATAAGGTCTAACATAGGCTACTTTTATTTTAGGGTTCCGTTTAAAAAAATAGGGTTCTGCTTTCGTTAGTTCTGCGCAAACGAAGTTGCTGGCATTAGCTAGTATGAAAATAAAATCTGTTTTGAAATTCCACAATGGCGTAAATTTTTGTCATTAATATTAATAAAGTTGTCCTTTTCCAGGTTCCTGGGGGTTCTGATTACAAAATTGTCTTCCAATTTCATTTTCCAAAATGGAGAATATTCAATCTTCGTAAAATGAATATGGATACTAAATTAAAAGATCTTGGGGATGCTAATTAGGATTGATGATTATTACAATATGTTATGTAGTTCAAGGTACCAGCTATATAAAGAAATTTTTCAAAATTCAGGATTTATGAATTTTTATACCATTCATGAAGAGAATATGCAATTTCTAGGTTAATAAGGGGGAGGAAATTTTCATTATTTTTGCAGTAGGATGCACCATTTCTGAGATAGAAGCGACTATAGAAAAAAATATGGCAATGCTGTACTGAGATACGAGGGTTGTAATCTATAGAAATGTTGGAAAATTCAAGATTTTCGATTTTTTTTTCTCCCATCATGAAGAAAATATGATGTTGCGGGTTTCCTAAAGGGGATGAAATTTTCATTATTTTTTCAATAGGATGCACCGTTTCCGAGTTAGAATCAATTTTATAAAAAAAAGAAGTAAATGCTGTACATTGAGATACGACGGATGTTTATAGCTATAGGAATGTTGGAAAATTCAAGATTTTCGAAAAAAAATTCTCCCATCGTGAAGAAAATATGATGTTGCGGGGTTCCTAAGGGGGACGAAATTTTCATTATTTTTTCAATAGGATGCACCGTTTCCGAGACAGAATCAATTTTATAAAAAAGAAGTTAATGCTGTAAATTGAGATACGACGGATGTTTATAGCTATAGGAATGTTGGAAAATTCAGGATTTTCGAAAAAAAATTTCTCCCATCGTGAAGAAAATATGATGTTGCGAGGTTCCTAAGGGGGACGAAATTTTCATTATTTTTTCAATAGGATGCACCGTTTCCGAGATAGAACCAATTTTATGAAAAAAAGAAGTAAATGCTGTACATTGAGATACGACGGATGTTTATAGCTATAGGAATGTTGGAAAATTCAGGATTTTCGAAATTTTTTTTCTCCCATCATGAAGAAAATACGATGTTGCGGGGTTCCTAAGGGGGACGAAATATTCATTATTTTTTCAATAGGATGCACCGTTTCCGAAATAGAATCAATTTTATAAAAAAAGAAGTAAATGCTGTACATTGAGATACGACGGATGTTTATAGCTATAGGTATGTTGGAAAATTCAGGATTTTCGAAAAAAATTTTCTCCCATCGTGAAGAAAATATGATGTTGCGGGGTTTCTAAGGGGGACGAAATTTTCATTATTTTTTCAATAGGATGCACCGTTTCCGAGATAGAATCAATTTTATAAAAAAAGAAGTAAATGCTGTAAATTGAGATACGACGGATGTTTATAGCTATAGGAATGTTGGAAAATTCAGGATTTTCGAAAAAAAATTTCTCCCATCATGAAGAAAATATGATGTTGCGGGGTTCCTAAGGGGGACGAAATTTTCATTATTTTTTCAATAGGATACACCGTTTCCGAGATAGAATCAATTTTATAAAAAAATAAGTAAATGCTGTACATTGAGATACGACGGATGTTTATAGCTATAGGAATGATGGAAAATTCAGGATTTTCGAATTTTTTTTTTCTCCCATCATGAAGAAAATATGATTGCAGGGTTCATAAGGGGGACGAAATTTTTTATTATTTTTTCAATAGGATGCACCGTTTCCGAGATAGAATCAATTTTATAAAAAAAAAAAGAAGTAAATGCTGTACATTGAGATACGACGGATGTTTATAGCTATAGGAATGTTGGAAAATTCAGGATTTTCGAAATTTTTTTTCTCCCATCATGAAGAAAATATGATGTTGCGGGGTTTCTAAGGGGGACGAAATTTTCATTATTTTTTCAATAGGATGCACCGTTTCCGAAATAGAATCAATTTTATAAAAAAAGAAGTAAATGCTGTACATTGAGATACGACGGATGTTTTAAATAGCTATAGGAATGTTGGAAAATTCAGGATTTTCGAAAAATTTTTTCTCCCATCATGAAGAAAATACGATGTTGCGAGGTTCCTAAGGGGGACCAAATTTTCATTATTTTTTCAATAGGATGCACCGTTTCCGAAATAGAATCAATTTTATAAAAAAAGAAGTAAATGCTGTACATTGAGATACGACGGATGTTTATAGCTATAGGAATGTTGGAAAATTCAGGATTTTCGAAAAAAAATTCTCCTATCGTGAAGAATATATGATGTTGCGGGGTTTCTAAGGGGGACGAAATTTTCATTATTTTTTCAATAGGATGTACTGTTTCCGAGATAGAATCAATTTTATATAAGAAGAAGTAAATGCTCTACATTGAGATACTAGGAATGTATAAAGCTATACAAATGTTGGAAAATTCAGGATTTTCAAATTTCTTTTTCTCCCATCATGACGAAAATATGAGGTTGAGGGGTTACTAAGGAAATTTGAAATGGATGACTTTTTTGTTATCAACCCCAGAAACCAATAAAAGGACACCCATATTATTTTTATAAAATTATGTATGTCCGCCATATTGGAATTTCAAAACGAATGTCATTTTCGTATCCAGCACTCCCAAAAACCTGGTAAACGACACCCATATCAATTTTACGAAAAATAAATATCCGCCATTTTTAAATTTCAAAATTAATCTACACAATAATCTACACCCCCCTAAAACCGAGAAAAATTAAAAATTGGAAATTTTGTACGCTCCTTTTATGTTTTTTTTGTGTGCTCTCGTTTTGCTGCTTGTATGGTTTTTGAGTTACCTACATCAGGGAAAATATATGTGCCTATTCTTAAATTAAATGTGTACTCACAAATTGTCGCCAAGATGGTTATTTGTTCGCTAAAATATAATCTGTCTGCCAGTTTGGAAAATTCAATGGTATTATTTAGTCACCAGATTTGTAATTTTTTTGTTCCTTATATTCTTTCGCCAACTTAGTAATTTAGTATTCAATATTGGGTATTTTCACATCCAAAATTTAATTGTTTTGTCGCAAGTTTAAATACATGCCGTTTTAGCACATAACCAATATAAAGATTGTCAATCTTGGAACTTTTATCCTCCAACCCCTTAAACTAGGGGATGAAAATTTGTAAGAGACTTACCTAAATGTTTACTCTAGAGGTCTGAAAATTGTCTTTCAAAAAGAAGTGAAATCTTACCAAAAACATTTTCATGTAAAGTGATGCCAAGACGATACAATATAACTCGCACAGTCAAAAAGATATTAGATCTCATGTGAAACCAAGCTTCTGACTCTACCTAACTTCTAACTCTACACGCCTTAACTCTACAAGCCTAACTCTACAAACTCTATACTTTATTCAAATTATGTGGCTTGGCCATTTCGTTCGTACAAGAATAGTATAACAGAAAAACAGTCCGTAAATTTTTCACCTTACGCCTAAGCGAATGTATCGAAATGGCCAGGCCACATATTTTGACAAAGGTGTAGAGTTTGTGGCGTTAGGCTTGTAGAATTATGGCGTGTAGAGTTAGAAGTTTGGTAGAGTCAGAAGCTTGGTTTCACATGAGATCTAATATCTTTTTGACAGTGCGAGTTATATTGTATCGTATTGGCATCACTATACATGAAAATATTTTTGGTGAGATCATTTATTTAATGTAATATTAAATGAACTTGAAAACATAATTAAAATATAATTAATATTTAATTATATTTTAATTATGTTTTCAAATTCAGTTGCGTTGTCAAAGCGTTGCCGCAAGAAACGAAGTTAGGCGAGTGTGCACGAAAACTTCCGAAATCAGTTTCGGTTTCGGCAAAAGTTTCGGCCACTTTTGGCCGAAACCGAAACTGCCGCCGAAACTTGATTTTTGGCCGAAACTCGGCCGAAACCGAAACCGAACTTTCGGTCGGACACTACCTTATTTGTCCGTTATGGTTATGGTTAAAATTCGTCTAACTGCCGCACTCAGAGACATTTAATGCTTACATTTTGAGTCACATGTAGAGATTTTGACAGAAACTGTTTGGACTTTAAGTCGAAGTCTGTAACTAAGCTAAGCAGCTCCTTATGTAAGCATTAAATGTCTATGAGTGCGGACGTAAGATCAGCAGTAACCATAAGATAATACGATTTCTTATTTTATCATTTCTTATTAGTTACAGCTCGATAATAAAGAAAAGAAAATAACTAAGATAAATTATACCAGTATTTAGTCTACCACTCACCCGAATATACCTCTCCAAGTCTGGCGGTATGGCTCCATCTACTTGTGTCTCCTCATGCGTGGTGTTTTCAGGTTCCGGGTGGCTGCACGTGTCATTTTCCGCGGCCTTTGGACTAGTGAACGTCACGTTCTTGATATTATCTTCGGCCTGTATTCAAACTACACTTTAATAGGTGTCTCTAGGTAAAGAGAGGCAAAGCATACTAATATATAACTACTTAAGCCTGTTAAAAAAAACGTGGGCCAAAGTTTAAATATAAATACAAATTAATCTAGGGTCAAGTAGGCAACAGTGACTCAGTCGACTACAGTGGCTCAGTCTCATTTCGACCTGAAGGGATAGCAATATACAGCTGTCTCGCTTAGTGATTCGAAGCGGTTGGTACCCCGACGCGTTCAAACCAACCCACTCGCAGATCGTGCGCCCTATTGAAATGTGAAGCGGTGTTAAGTTTTTTCGCGCCAAAAAAATACTTTTTGAGATAAGTTTCAGTTCTTTTCACGTCTTTGTTTGTTGGAATTAGTGATAACCATTATATTGATTGAACAGTAGGCATGTTATCAATTAATTTGAATGCATGTTTGGTCACATTTGATTTAAATTTCGATTGTTGAGATGAAATATTTTTAAAAAGGTGTAGAAGTCTACAGTGACTCATTTTTGAAAGGTACACAGTGGCTCATGAGCCACTGTGTACCTTTGGAGTGTAACGCTCAATAATTTGAATTTAATTATTATATTCGTAAAATGTCGCGACAGAAGACGGATCGAAAAATAGGAAACGCTCCACATTAAAAAATCAAAGAAGATTTACGGTTAATAACGAGAGGTGAATCCATAAGAAAGGCATCAGAGAGTGTCATTAAGATAAGTGATTAATAAAGTTTCTAACTAAATGAGCACAAAATGAGGGTAGTTATATAATATTTTCTAAGAGTAACGGATTATACCAAATCTTTCAAAAGGTCTTAAAGGCTGATAAAAATTGAAAAAACTAAAAGTGTTAATCAAGAGACTGATGTTATTGTTTCGCTATGAAAGTCAAGGAATTTGGTGATTTTTTTAGGTTAAAGTGTTTATATTTTTAGAATGTTTTTTATGTTTATTTTTTTCTTTGTAATAAAACAAAGTTTTTCACATTTTACTTTATTTTAAATACTCCTGAGTCACTGTGTACTACAGTAGTGAGTCAGTGTGTACACCTAGTGGTACACAGTGACTCAATTCCCATTTTTTTGTTTTATGTCCCTAGTTTCATTTATGTAGTAAATAATAAAGAATCATATATTATGCTAAATTAAAATACAATAGAATAACTACAATGTGTGCAAATTTTAGGCCCAATCTATGATAATTCACCATTTTTCAATCTTCTGAAAAAATCCGAGGTCTGTTGCCTCCTTGACCCTACTGTGTTATCTATAATCTATAAAACTTACATAAAGCAAAACGGGTTACTCGCTAAAAGGCGAAAAATATTAAATAAGTATCAATAACTATCAACCTACGAAAAATCGGATTTTCCGTAGCATAAGAACGTGAGGCACTATATTTATTCACTAACTCATATTATAATCTACGAAAAGTAGAGCGAATGGTCCTAATGCGTAATCAATATTTTATATCTAGGGAGGCAATTGATGCTACGGCCTTTCGAATGGTATAGTTGAGTCCAGAACCTCAATTCTCGTACTAGACTTTCATAGATAGTATTGTAAGTGAAGCGACCAATCAGAGCGCGTTTCACGTTGTTTTAACGTTTACGAGAATACCGGTTTGGCAGTTTTAGCGTATCGGGACTTGAATGTAATTGTAGTGCAGGATTTATTTACCAGAATTTAATTTTTATTTACCCTAGCATGTTTGGGCAAGAACGCGAAAAGTAGTACACTGCTTCAATATTGAGCTTTGATTTTTGTTGGTGAAATTTCCTAGGTTATTTCACATAATATAATCTCCAATAATTCATTTTTCCGCTAATCATAAAAGTTTTTACGTAAAATCGTTATTTTTTGAGAAATTAGTAAATTTCTAAAAGAAGGCGTTAATTTGAATCCTGTTCGTTACCGCTGGTTCTTGGTTGATTAATATTGTAAAAACTTAAAATGTATGCAAATATAATTTATTGAATGAAAGAAAACATGCTTTTAAATTAATAAAATATATTTTCAGTTCGATAACTTAGAAATACACGAGATCAATCTAGTATTCCTGTCCTGTACGTTACTTAATGTGTAAAATGTATCCAAAAGTTTTTCATAAAATTCACAAAATTGGCTGTTCTGATATTTAACTATTTTAATTTCTAGTATTTTGATAAACTACGTTATTTATTTAAAAATGTGTATACATATTTTAAACTTTCTCAAATAAAATTAACATTTTTAGCTACATTGGTTTAGGGTACAGTCTCGTAACAGGACATGCTGTCAACGAACAGGACCATGTAAGGTTGAGTTCACATGACGCTTAATATAAGGATTCACTTTTTAATTACCCGACTGTCAAGAAGGGTTATATTTTTCGCGCATATCTTGTATGTATGTATGTATGTATGCATGCATGTATGTTTGTAAATTCCTTTATTCCCACGTATCTTCCAAATGGCTGGATGGATTTCAACAATTAAGGTATCGTTTGACTTGTCCCAAAAACCCAAGTGTCCTTAGTATAAGTAGTTCAAAGAAAATGACGGATTTTGGCGCCAAATTGTAAGTAGTTCAAATTTTTTTTAACCAAACCTATCAAGTAGGGTATCATAATAAAGGAAATTAAAAGCTGATTTCAAAAATATACATATGTCATGTATTTAAATTCAACCAGGAATAATTATAACAATTTTAATCATTCGACTAATTTTGTAATCAATGCATTCAAATTGTATTTTTGCTTAAAATCTACCAAGTGTGTGTTGAATAAACTAAAAAATCTAAAATTCCGAAACAAGATTGAGAAAACAGACTAGACTATGAGCTGAAAGCCAAACGAAACGAAACGAAAAATTCAGTAACTTTCTCTATAGAACTAAAATAAAACAAAAATTGGTATCTGGAATAGCATACTTTTTTAGCTATTTTAACTTAAAAACAAAAATAGTGGATCAATTTTGATGGAATTCTATTTAACTAATCCAGAAGATAATTAAAATCAAAAAATATTTCCATTCCATTTCAATAAATATAAATGACGGTGCAGTGTTCAGTGGTAAACATAAAAATACAATTAAATAATTATATTTTATGTACCTACATAAAATATATTCAGTTGTATTTAGTGTGACCTTTATGTAGGGTAGGTAGTTAGGTACCCGCCTACCCTACATAAAGGTCACACTCATATTAAGACTACTAAAAACAAAACCCTTATTTTGCCTCGCATTGCAAGAAAATATTATATGCAATAAATAAAATAATACAAAAAAATCAAGCTTACACCATATAAACCTTGCTTTACGTGATCCTGTTCGTGACTTTCAAGTCCGGCCTATACGTTACCACCGTGATGGTAACGGACATGAGGTAACGGAATCGAGTACTTCTTAAACAAAACTATAAAATTTCTACAATTGCTGATATTTATCACACATTTTTTCACATTATAGTAATCTTAAATAGTTTATTTAAGTTTTAGACATTAAATCTGTCTTGGAAAAACGTTAAAACATCAAAAAACAAATATATATACTCACCGGACAGTGCCCGTAGAAAAACAACCACTCACCAAACAGAAAAATTAAATAGCCGTTTGAATAAAATGGCTGATTAAACCTTAGACACCTGTTTTTTTCTTTTTTCGGTCTCATTATGATGTTGCCATTTACGTACAATATGAATACCACATCGAGCAAAAATGCTAAAAATTTAAAGGAAAATGCGGTAACGGAACCTGGACATGTCCGGTAGGTCCATACGTCGGGGACAAGTTTAAAAATTACTTATTTAGTAAAAATTCGGGCTTTGGCAACACAATAAACTTAATAAATGATTAAAATCCCGCCAAATTTCAAATGCAACCAGAGGTTTGCCAGTCAAGTAACTTATATTTTTTACAAAACGCTATTAAATGCCGGGTTTTTTTTAGGGGACAGTACTATACAACGAATTTGCGATTTTTTGAACTTGAATTTTAACAATATAATAAAGGTTTATGTGTAATATTTTAACAAATATGACATGCCTATTTCATTTAAAATCAAATAATATGGTAACAATTCTTGTGAAACCTATCAAAGTCATGCAGCAGTACGATATAACCTGGGGACATGTAGAAAAGTCCAATGTACAACTTTTCGCGTTCTTGCCCGTTTACCTACTCAGTGCAGGCATTACTTGTAGGTCACCAAATTCGATCAAATACGGCAGCCACTCAGCATAATATGGCCGCGATTAAATCAAAATATGTGGTTGCGTTTGAAAGTTTCAATTTTATCAAATCTTCATCTTATAAGACTGTATTACAATAATTGTGGTTGCTCAAAATAATATCAAAACAGCATTTCCATGACATGACATGTGGCACACGGAGACCACAGGGAAGGACATAGGCCACTTTCAGGGTTCCGTTCGTCTGTCTGTTCGCGCTTCTAGCTTCTGTAATTATGAACATAAATGAATGAAATCAGATATGTGGGGAATGGGGATGACAAACTTTTTCGTTCTTCCCCATATGGTGGGCTATTGTTGAATAGGTCTTTTAAAATAAATGGAAGGTTTAATACATGACTTTTTTACAAAGTTGACATTTTTTGAGTAATTTCCCTCCAAAATGGTTTGTAAGTTTAGAAATGTCATAGACAGAAACTTGTTAGTTTCCATGCTGAATGTTGTAGATCATGCTAAAACTCTTTAGGAAAATTATTTTGAGCAAAATCGGACAATAAATTTTGAAGTAATTCAAAGAAAACCTATTGCACGTTGATAGTTACGATTACGACTAGGGTTGCCAGATTTTTTTTCAGCCTATAAGGGACAACTGTAAATATACCCCAAAAAATACAGGATTTCAGTTTTCTTCCCGAGAGCACAGAATAAATAATAGTACCTAGAGGTACAGAAGAACCACTCCGACAAATGGTTAGAAGAAATAGGGACTCTTTCTGCGATGCGATAAGGTTCAATTCAGCTAACACAACGCTTGATTACCTACGATTATATTTACCTAGAAGTTGCGTCTCTTTCTATCGCGTAATTCTTATCCTTTCTAATGACATTAGGGTTGTCTCATTTTAGAAAATTATTAACCGACTTCCAAAAAAGGAGGCGGTTATACGTATTATATATATTTTTTCTTAATATTTAATTACAACTTTTTTTACCTACTTTCTAGTACCTACCTACTGTACTTTACTGAACAAATTGCTTTCCAAATAAACCTAAGGTAGGTGTTAATAGTACTGTAATAATTTGACGACCTCTGTGGCTCAGTTGGTTGAGCGTGTTGGTGCTCAAGCCGGGGGTCGCGGGTTCAAATCCCGCCGAAGGAACAAAGAGTTTTTTTGTGTTCCTGGGTCATGGGTGTGTATTAAATATATGTGTAATATAATAAAAATCTTAAAAAAGTGTTAAATATATTTCCGTTGTCTGGTACCCGTAACACAAGTTCTTCAAGAACTTACCACGGGATCAGATTGACGTCCATAGATATTATTATTATTATAATAAATTTGCGCATACCCATAAGTATATACATACTTATGCGTAAACGTAAGCATTTTTTATACCTTCACGGCCTGATATTACTCGAAGAAGTTGAATCACGCCGCCTTATTTTTATTTATATTTACTACTAGGTACTACTAGGTACTTTTGTCAATAAATGATTCTTCAAATCGTATCACATCGGAATAACATAAGACGCGAACAGATAGTTCAAGTGGACTGTGGAGCCAACACCTAAACACTAAATATTGGTTATCAAGTAATTGCAGTAGCAGTAGTAGGTAGCTCAAACTATATTTTTAAATATTGTTATACATCATGGGCGTAGCCAGGGGGGGGGGTTTAGGGGGTTCAAACCCCCCCCGAAATGGGCCGGCTGGTCCATGTGGATAACCCATATATAGAGGCGTATTTAGAAATTTTGCGCCCGAGGCCAATTAAAATATTTTGCCGCCCCAATAACCCTATCTGAAAGATGATTTTTTAAAGTTAAAAAAAAAAAAATCAACAGCCTAAAACAGAACTTTAATGTTAACTTTATCTATATGTATGTGTTTATGTTAAATGCGTTCAAACTGAGAAAGCGAGCGAATGTTTTTACGCTTTAACCTGTTAAAATCTTTTATACTTTTAAAGCCCGAAAGAATGTTGTACTTTAAAAAAAACAATAAAATCAATAGCCTAAAACAGGGTTCGCGAACCTATGGCACGCGTGCCATCGAATCCTCGAACGTATAGCATGCGACACAATATTTTAGGCACGTCACTGATCACAAAATTTTGTAATTATCTACTACGAAAAAAGTGTGAAATACGTATTAAGTATAATATGATAAACCTAACACAATAAGTTATTTGTCATCTTTATTGCACCATCAGAAATGACACTAATTTTACTTTAATTTAAATTATAAAATTATCCTATTTTCACTTCAAATTTTAAACCCTAAAACCCTGTGAGGGTTTTAGGGTTTAAAATTTGAAGTGAAAACAGATTTAACCTATTAAATAGGAAAAAAATTTTGCTCGCTCGCTTCGCTCGCTCGCGTTTAACATAAGAAACATATTGTTACGAACACACAAAAGCGCCATCTAGCGTCAACCACTGAAACCACTTGGTGTGAACAGGGACAGCGTGGGGCCCCCTACTCAGTACTAGATGGCGCTACTGTGCAAACGTTCCAGAATAAATCTAACACGGTCATGCGACTCGGGAACCTTCTGGAATCGTCTGGGACTCGTATCGACCGGTATAAATACGTCGGAAGAATGCGAGCGAGAGGAGTTCAGTTTGAGCTTCATCCGAAGCGATACGGGCGATACAAGTGAAGACTAGTGATCAGGAGTTCTTTTTGAGCTTCCATCGAAGCGATACGGGCGATACCAGCGAAAATTAGTGATCGGGAGTTCAGTTCCGAGCTACCTTCGGGCGATTTCGAGGCGAAACAGGCGATAAGTAAAAGTGATACCAGTGATTAATACCAGTGAAACCCGCAATTTGGCTACGACTTAGGGACACTGTTAGTGCTTAGTGTTTGGACTTAGTGCTTAGTGTTTGGACTTAGTGTTTAGTGTTAGACCTAGTGCTTTGTGTTGGACCTAGTGCTAGTGAATAAAGTCTTCAAAAGAGTCAGCAGGTTTTTTCTCCAAATCCTCGAACCCCAACACGTAACAACTGGTGTCAGAAGTGGGATTTGGAGATGCCATTGACTTTGAGAGAAGATTTCAAGAAGTGTGGCGGAGAGGTGCGACCCCTGGCGGAGAGGTGCGACCCCTGGCGGAGATGTGCGACCCCTGGGCGGAGTGGTGCGACCCCTGGCGGAGTGGTGCGACCCCTGGCGGAGTGGTGCGACCCCTGGCGGAGTGGTGCGACCCCTGGCGGAGTGGTGCGACCCCTGGCGGAGTGGTGCGACCCCTGGCGGAGAGGTGCGACCCCTGGCGGAGCGGTGCGACCCCTGGCGGAGCGGTGCGACCACTGGTAAAGGAGCGACCCCTGGTGGAGGAGCGACCACTGGTGGAGGAGCGACCACTGGCCGAGACGTGCGACCCCTGGCCGAGACGTGCGACCCCTGGCCGAGAGGTGCGGCCCCCTGGCGGAGTGGTGCGACCCCTGGCGGAGTGGTGCGACCCCTGGCGGAGAGGTGCGACCCCTGGCGGAGAGGTGCGACCCCCTGGCAGAGAGGTGCGACCCCCTGGCGGAGAGGTGCGACCCCTGGCGGAAGACTGCGACCCCTGGTGGTGGAGAGCGACCCCTGGTGGTGGAGAGCGACCCCTGGCGGAAGACTGCGACCCCTGGCGGAGTGGTGCGACCCCTGGCGGAGTGGTGCGACCCCTGGCGGAGTGGTGCGACCCCTGGCGGAGTGGTGCGACCCCTGGCGGAGTGGTGCGACCCCTGGCGGAGTGGTGCGACCCCTGGCGGAGAGGTGCGACCCCTGGCGGAGCGGTGCGACCCCTGGCGGAGCGGTGCGACCCCTGGCGGAGCGGTGCGACCCCTGGTGGTGGAGAGCGACCCCTGGCGGAAGACTGCGACCCCTGGCGGAGTGGTGCGACCCCTGGCGGAAGACTGCGACCCCTGGCGGAGTGGTGCGACCCCTGGTGGTGGAGAGCGACCCCTGGCGGAAGACTGCGACCCCTGGTGGTGGAGAGCGACCCCTGGCGGAAGACTGCGACCCCTGGTGGAGCGGTGCGACCCCTGGCGGAGCGGTGCGACCCCTGGCGGAGCGGTGCGACCCCTGGCGGAGCGGTGCGACCCCTGGCGGAGCGGTGCGACCCCTGGCGGAGCGGTGCGACCCCTGGCGGAGCGGTGCGACCCCTGGCGGAGCGGTGCGACCCCTGGCGGAGCGGTGCGACCCCTGGCGGAGCGGTGCGACCCCTGGCGGAGCGGTGCGACCCCTGGCGGAGCGGTGCGACCCCTGGCGGAGCGGTGCGATCCCTGGCGGAGCGGTGCGACCCCTGGCGGAGCGGTGCGACCCCTGGCGGAGCGGTGCGACCCCTGGCGGAGCGGTGCGACCCCTGGCGGAGAGGTGCGACCCCTGGCGGAGGCCACACCCACTGGGGACCAAGCTCCTCGCCTACTATGCCCCGCCCACTGACCACGCCCCTCAGGCTCCGCCCACTGGCCCCACCCACCGGGCCCCGCCTGCTCAAGTCCTTTGGGTCTCTGGGAGGAATGATGCTATGAGGAAGGCTCAAGACAGAGATGACGACCTTCGGCACATCGTCACGTGCAAGAAACGGGGTGACGTAAAACTAATCTGGAGTAAGGTTGCACCCACTGGCGCTATCACTACGGCGTACTGGGCGCAATGGGACAGTCTGATAAACGGAATACCCTACCGGGAATAACGGCAGAGAGTTCCATCCTCAGATAATTGCCCCAAGAACGAGAGTGCCAGATGTTCTCCGTAAAATGCATGATGGCGTATCAGAAGGTCATCTGGGTGTCAAGAGGGACGTTCAAAGTGGTACACTTAGACCGTCTAGCGTGGTACCATGGCGGTAGCAATGATGCTCGGGACGAGCATCTCTAAGAGGGGAGTAGTGTTACGAACACACAAAAGCGCCATCTAGCGTCAACCACTGAAACCACTTGGTGTGAACAGGGACAGCGTGGGGCCCCCTACTCAGTACTAGATGGCGCTACTGTGCAAACGTTCCAGAATAAATCTAACACGGTCATGCGACTCGGGAACCTTCTGGAATCGTCTGGGACTCGTATCGACCGGTATAAATACGTCGGAAGAATGCGAGCGAGAGGAGTTCAGTTTGAGCTTCATCCGAAGCGATACGGGCGATACAAGTGAAGACTAGTGATCAGGAGTTCTTTTTGAGCTTCCATCGAAGCGATACGGGCGATACCAGCGAAAATTAGTGATCGGGAGTTCAGTTCCGAGCTACCTTCGGGCGATTTCGAGGCGAAACAGGCGATAAGTAAAAGTGATACCAGTGATTAATACCAGTGAAACCCGCAATTTGGCTACGACTTAGGGACACTGTTAGTGCTTAGTGTTTGGACTTAGTGCTTAGTGTTTGGACTTAGTGTTTAGTGTTAGACCTAGTGCTTTGTGTTGGACCTAGTGCTAGTGAATAAAGTCTTCAAAAGAGTCAGCAGGTTTTTTCTCCAAATCCTCGAACCCCAACACGTAACAATATTATATTATTTAGTAGCGATGTTCTGTTTTAGCCAGTTCATTTTATGATATTTTTTTGAAGTTCACCATTATTCAGTGTTTAAGTTTAACGATTGAATAGATTTTAACCTATAGAATGGGAAAACAATTTTGCTCGCTCGCTTCGCTCACTCGTGTTTAGTATACAGAACATATTACTATAAAATTTAGTACCGACGTTCAGTTTTAGGCTTTTGATATTTGTATTTTTCGAATTACACAGTCTTTCAAAATAAACCCTGAAACAGGTAAAAACGAAAAAAAATACTGGGCGGCGGGCGCCCATTATTCTATGCGCCCAATAGGAATACATTATATTATAAAATAATACTATTTCCACAGTCTTGTAGGGTTTAAAGCTTGAACAGATTTAACCTATTAAATAGGAAAAATTTTTGCTCGCTCGCTTCGCTCGCTCGCGATTAACATAAAGGGCATTATATTATTTATTAGCGATGTTCTGTTTTAGCCGGTTGATTTTATGGTATTTTTCCGAAGTTTACCGTTATTCAGTGTTAATATTTTAGTTAAACATTTGAATATATTTGAACGTTTCAACCTATAAAATAAGAAAAAAAAAAAATGCTCGCTCGCTTCGCTCGCTCGTTTTTGGCTTAAAAAAACGTTATATAAAAGTTAGTACTGACGTTTAGTTTTAGACTATATATACCTATTTCTATTTTTTCGAATTACACAGTCTCTCAGGGTTTAAAGCTTAAACAGGTAAAAACGAAAAAAAAAAATTCTAATGTGCCCAGGGCCTCTAATAAGTTAAAGACGGCCCTGGTTATTTATTGTACTCGTAGTCATTTTATTTTCTTGAACCCCACCCGAAACTAAAACCTGGCTACGCCCATGTTATACATTATGTTATATGGTATTATAGTTATAGCTGGCCGGGTGATTTTTACCTAACTTACACAGTACCTATCGTAATATTATATGCAAAGATTGTAAGGTATTAAATCCAATCCATAAAACATTGCGACGAACAAATCTCACGCATACGTCGCTCACTGCTCGCGCGCGAGTCCCTCGTAATTGGCCCGTTTAAGGAGGCCGCCGCACATACTTACATTTTTAATACCTACACGAGGAGTGGGACAGGCCTGCCGAGAGAAAAAAAAAATTGTAACTAATTTTATTTTTTGACATTTTTCTGAATATCAAGCGAGTTTTATTAGTTTTAACGAGTACTAAGTACTTTACGTTTAAACCCTATATTGCTCGATTTACCAGACAGACAGTCGCTTGTCCTGGTGGGATGTCTTTAATAATACCTAAAATATGGGACGTCTGACAACCCTAGTTGCATCCCTCCTTAAGCAGGGAATTTACTAGATGGACATGCCCGCAGGCAAGCCTACAGGTATGTCCGACAGGCTTCGCTACTATAACGCGGACGGCCCGCGACGGTAATACACTGCACAGACCTTATAGTAGCGAAGCCTGCAGGCATGTCCGTCTAGTGAATTCCCTGCTTTAGACATGTCCTGACATGCTCTTGGTTAGGTTAGGTTCTTATCTTATAACATATATACGGTTCCAGCATGATTTCCTTTTGCGCGTACAAAGTCACAGGCAATATCTAGTATTAAACAACTCAGATATAAAAATTTAATCTCAAGCTTTTCGGTGTGAGCTAATATGGAAGATATTGTTCGGAGGTCCTTATTTGCATAATAAGTGACAAATAGCTTATCCGAAACTTTTGTCTCTGTCGCTCAATATAAAATAAGCAGTAACAAATAAGCTATTCAATACTAACTAGGCGATTGTATTTATTAATCTGTGTTCTGAGACCTAAGTATTCATTTGTAATCATTTTAATTTTTTTTTCTTAGTTAACTGTGCCAAATTTCATGGCGATTGGTTAAGTAGTTTTTAAGTGAACATTCACATATATAATACTAATATAATAAAGAGTAAATGTTTGTTTGTTTGTTTGCATTGAATAGGCTCCGAAACTACTGGACCGATTTTGATGAAATTTGGTACATCTGTAGAGTAGACTACAGAGAAGGACATAAGCTACTTTTTATCACAGAAAAACATACGGTTTCTGCGAAATTAACTTATGCGCGTATGAAGTCATGGACAACATCTAATTTTTAATATTTAGGATTATTCGAGCAAATGAATGGGTTCGGTTAGCATAATGAACAATATCATATTCTTCTGCATAATTTAAGAAAAGGGGTGATAATAAAAATTTTAGGTAAGTAAATACAGTACTTAAATAAATAATGATTAATTAAAAGAAAACGTTCATAAAAATACTTACATAATAATTTCAAAAGGTAACTAATCAAATGAATTTAAATATTTGCTGAGGACAAAAAACTTGAAAAGAACACTAAAACGTGTATTACATTCTCTTTGGATCACTGTTCACTACAGTCTGCACCGGTACCCGGCGAAAAGTAAACTAGCAGAAAATCAATAGGAGTAGGAGACAGGTTTTGGACCAATTCGCTAGCAACAGCCAACAGGTGGTTGTTATAGTATTTACTCACGGTATCATTGTCCGCTGTTGGCGTTAAGCCTAGCAACGTTTTCTCCACTTCTATCCCACGCTTTTTCTCTGTAATTAGCCTTTCTAAATCCGTTGGAGATAACATCGTCGACTGTATTTCTCTACAACACAGGTAACTATCACAAGTAAATGTTTTAGCAAATTTGACTATTCATTTACTTTAGTTTTTTGGTAATTAATATACTGTTTGCATAAATGCATACCGCACGAAACACCAAATTAATTTAGATTAATTAAATTAGCTTTGAAATGTGAGAATTTTATTTTAAAAACGGCCAGTCGGCCACAGTTTTTTTGAAAAGTTTAGCTGTCAAAAAATTTAAACAATTTTTTTTTTCAGATGCAAAATACTGCAAAAGTCTATAAAGTCACAGACTGACAGCCGATTATCTTTATTTTTTTTATAAGCATTTTAGCACCCTCATTCGTTAATTTATAATATTTTATTTTTACAATTACAACTGTAAAAAGTATACGTAGGTTAATCTATTTAACTGGCATGATAACATTAAATTGCAAAGTAGACTATAATTGCTATTAAACTTCAAGATTGAAGGTGATTATGCTTGCAGAAGTTTTGCTTAATGTTAATCAGCTAAGTTGTGTATTCGTGTTACTTTGCTAAAGTGTTATTTCGGTTTTTTATGTGTAATATTGGTAGAATACTAAACATTTGTTATTTGTTGACACTTGACATACATAAGTGTGGGCAAGTGATACAATTACAAAATTGACTTGACGACTCAATTAAACGGTGCTGAAAATTTGAACGAATATTCTATTTCCCGCCTTTTTTACTTGACACTGGCAAATGGCTATAAGCCGACGCCATTTATAAGAAAACAAATGCAGTTGGCAGTTGTCACTTGTCATTTGTCAATGTTATTTCATTTTCAGGTTAGGAACGGAATAGGACTCTGCTTTTTCGGTCGAGTGCATAAACAAGTTTTTTTCTCATTTTTTGTTTATTACTGTGTTTTTCGGGTTATTTTGCGTCAATTTGACTGTTGAAGTTTCTATTATTGGTTGTTGGTTGTTTGGGTGTACATAATTGTGAACGTCCTAGTGTAAGTGTGTAGTTTTGTGTTTGTTAACCTAACTATTCGGCATGGACGCCGAGCCACCCGACCCGGGTGGCGGGGGTCCCGATATTCAGGTACGCCAAATAGAAGAAATGGAATGTGACAGTGCAGGATCTAGGAAGCGTGCTAACCCTGATAGCAATAACGTAACTGCAAAAAGAATAACCAATAATGCCCATTCCATCCCTTCTATTCAATTGACTTATGTTTGTCCCGATTACGAAAACAAAAAAGTTTACAGTACAGACGATGTTGCGCCATTCATAGTTCATGTATCAAAATCTGAATCTGACAGTGGACCTACTCTGCGGCCAATGGAGTTTGGTCAGTTTTTATATAAGAACAATATTAAAAATGTAAAGATGGACGGGATTAAAAGAATAGGCCGTAACCGTATATCAATTGAGTTTGACACTGCTATTAATGCCAACTCATTTCTAAACTTGCCAATAATCAACAGTGCTGGATATGTTGTTGCAATCCCATCATACAGTATATCCCGCATGGGTATTGTACGTGATGTTCCCGTGGAATGGTCCATGGAGGAGCTAGTAAGCAATTTAAATGTCCCTTCAGGTTATGGTGCCGTTGTCAAAGCCCGGAGACTGAGTCGGAAGACCTATAACGAACAACAACCAATATGGGTACCAACCAGATCAGTTGTCCTGACCTTCTCAGGTCAAAAACTTCCTCCCCGAGTATACTGTTATTTTACTTCCCTTCCAGTCGAGACATACATACTACCAACCATCCAATGTAATAAGTGTTGTCGATTTGGCCACATTAAAGCCCAATGCAGATCCCAGCCCAAGTGCTATAAGTGTGGACAGTCGCATGAGGGGGAGACTTGCGTAGTGTCAAGCCCGACATGCTTGTTTTGTTCAGGATCACACACCGCTACTAATTCATCTTGTCCAGAACATGCTCGACAAAAAGAGATCAAATTAGTCATGTCCCAGGAGAGTATCTCGTACATGGAAGCTTCGGCTAGATTTCCCCACGTGAGACGCTCTTTTGCAGACTCTGCCAAGACCTCTCCTTCTGCGATCACCACAGCTAATCCCAAATCCCAATCCAAGTCCCCCATTACCACCTCATACAGAAAAACTGTTTATACTCCCCGCCGACCAATTATCCCTGTGTCCCCTGGTTATGATCACCAGGCACACAGAAATATCACCGAGGAACCCACTTCGCAATTACCAAATGGGTGTGGATTCCCTTCTAACACAGATATCTCCCCCAATGACAATTTTATTGACTCCCTCATCAACACCTTGATTCAATTAGTCTCCCGGTTTAGTGACTCCGGGCTACCGAACAAAACTCGTGCAAACCTGACTCAGCTTCTCAACACTGTGCTCAACAATGGATCAGTTCTCAATGATCTAGTGGAACTGTCGTAGCATTAAAAATAAAAAACAAGACATTTGTAACATAGTAAATAGCTTTAGGCCATCAATTATTGCCATCCAGGAAACATGGTTAAGGCCTGGCTTGCGGTTCCGTATCCCGGGCTATTCATGTTTCCGGGATGACAGAGTTGATGGTAAGGCTGGAGCAGCCATTTTGGTCTCTGGTCTGTGTACATACTCTCTCTTCCCCCTTCCTGTACATAATAGTTTGTTTAATATTGTAGCTGTCCGTGTTGTAAATACTGTGTATGTGTCTGTGTATGTCCCCACTCCTAATCCTTCTATTCTCTCCGAAATTTCATCCATCATTTCCTCTATTCCTTCTCCTCGGGTTGTGTTAGGTGACTTTAATATTCACCACACATCCTGGGGCTCCCATTTCAATGACTCCAATTCCTCTCTATTCATGGACATTTTAGATGATAATAACCTGGTTGTGCTTAATGATGGATGTCCCACTCGTAGGGTCTCACCTTTGCAGAACCCGAGGAGTGTGGTAGATCTCTCATTGTGCTCACCGTCTATTTCTTCTTTGTGTTCATGGTCTGTCCTTTCCAGTTCCTATGGTAGCGATCATTTCCCTATAAGTATAATGATAACCTACTCGACCAGACAGACTATAGACCGCTATCCACCAAGACTAAAGTTCAAGGTCAAAAAGGCGAATTGGGCCGTATTCGCAACGGCTACTGACACTGAAATTAGTCTTATTCCCAATTTAAACACAAATGATCCTCACATTCAATACCAAAATTTAAAGCACATCCTTCTGCAAGCTGCAGAAAGGTCAATCCCTCTCAAATACACAGGAAACCATAGATCGTCTCCTCCGTGGTGGGATGACGAATGTACTACAGCTTGTAAACGTCGTAAGGATGCTGAAAAACTCTATGCAAGGTCTATGACCATGGCAAATTTTCTTAATTACAAAAAAATTTCGGCTGAGGTTTCAAAATTATTTTCGGAAAAAAAGAGAGAAGGCTGGCGACAGTTTTGTTTAAGTCTGTCGCCCACATCTAAACCCTCAATCGTTTGGAGTAACATAAAGAAATTCCGTGGTTCCCTGTCATCAAGTGATTACCGTCAGTCTAATGATCCTTCTGAATGGATCGACGCATTTTCGCGAAGGTTGGCCCCTCCGACGGCTCCATCTTTCGAAGAACTTCACGTTGGTACTTCTTTGGGATCTTCATCAAACTATTTCGACTCGCCATTTTCTTTGGAGGAATTTCGTCTGGTTTTAGGTTCACTAAAGGATACCGCTCCTGGGGCAGATGGAATTCCATACTCATTTATTGTCAACAGTGGACCAGAGACACAACATCTATGTCTAAACATTCTGAATGACATCTTCCAGTCAGAAGTTCCTCCAGATGAGTGGCGCTCCCAAATTATTTTACCTATTCTTAAGCCGGGAAAGCCTAGTAGCGACCCGTCTAGTTATAGACCCATAGCTCTTTCGGTCACTTTAGGGAAAATTTTGGAGCACCTAATCAAAAACAGGTTGGAATGGCTAATGGAGAGTCGGGGTGTTATATCTAAAACACAGTTCGGTTTTCGAAAAGGCTTTTGCACTACAGATAGTGTTGGAACCCTGATAACCGATATTCGCATTGCTTTTTCGAAAATGGAACATGTGGTGGCAATGTTCTTGGATGTGTCATCTGCGTATGACAATGTCAATCTTTCGGTGCTCAGGCAAAAACTGCAACAGCTGAGTGTCCCAGCAAGGATGACTAACTATATCTGCAATTCCCTTTCTTCCCGTTCAATTACCATCTCTTCCCAAAATTCCTATCTATCTCCTAGAATGATTTATAAAGGCCTCCCACAAGGTAATGTCCTCAGTCCACTCCTCTACAATATATATACCTCTGATCTAGACCTAAGTGTCAATAGTTTTTGTGAGATCCTCCAGTACGCAGATGATATAGCCTTGTACATTGCCTCAAAAGATATTGCGGAATGCTCCGCCCGCCTAAACTCTGCCATTGGCTACCTTAACGACTGGATGGATAGACATGGTCTGTCCATTTCTATTGCCAAAAGTTCTGTCGTTGTGTTTACCAGATCCAAAATTATACCTCACATTAGTATTGAGTCCAATCGGCAGGTTTTTCCGGTGAAAGATAGGGTGAAATTTTTGGGTGTTTATTTAGATTCTAGATTAACGGGTGTACATCATATTAACCATGTGGCGAAAAAATGCGAGAAAAATATAAACATCTTACGCTCTCTCTCTGGTGTCTGGTGGGGTTCACATCCTTGCACGCAGAAGCTAATGTACAATGCTCTGGTTCGAAGTCATCTAGACTATGGCTCCTTTCTTTTAGAACCTTGCAACAAACTGCCACTGAAGACTCTTGACAAAATTCAGTCTAAATCATTGAGAATTGTTATTGGGGCCATGAGGTCCTCACCAATTAATGCACTACAAGTTGAATGTGGGGATCCCCCACTTAGCATCAGGAGGCAGTATCTGTCAGATAGATTTGTGTTTAAATTATTCCAAAACTCATCTCATCCACTCATTGGTAAACTCCACACCCTTTCGCAGTTAGTAAGCTCTTCAAGCTACTGGTTGCATAAGGAACTTCCTTGTCTCTTAATTAGCTACCATACACTTACCCGTCTTCCTTGCCCTATTTTCCAATGTAGACTCAACCCCCTTTTTTCTACTCCTTATAATGCACTTACCCTTCCTCCAAGAGTGCTTCTAAATTTTCTAATTGATAAGGGCTCTGCCTTGGCTAACACCCAATTTCAAGATGTTATTAACCAGCACTTTGAGGATTGGCTGCCTATTTTCACAGATGCATCTAAGCTCCTGGAGAGCAGCTGTGTTGGAGTGGCAGTATGGATTCCGAGGGTTAATGTTGTTCTAAATTTTAAATTACCTCCAAATTCATCTGTATTCACAGGGGAAACCCTAGCTATTTTGGAGGCACTATCATTTGTTGAATCCCACCACCTCAACAAATCCATTATACTATCGGATTCCAGAAGTGCCCTAGAGGCCATCAGCTCTAACCAGTTTCGCTCTAAATGTAGATTCCCCTTGGTCCTGAAAATAAGGCAGCTTCTCTTTAGGTGCCACACAGAAGGTGTCCAAGTGGTTCTGGCTTGGATACCAGGTCACAGTGGAATTACTGGCAATGAGGCTGTAGATACTTATGCTAAAGATGCTATAACAACAGGTGGACCAAGTCAATATAAAGTTTATTGCCAAGATTTAATTCCCTTAGCTAAAAATCACATGAATATCAGGTGGCAAAATGTGTGGGCCAGAAGTAGTGAAAATAAAGGAAAACACTATTTTGATATCCAAAATAGTATCCCAGTAAGACCATGGTTTTTTAAATTCAAACAAGCAAGCAAAACAGTGTGCTCAACAATTTGCCGGATGAGACTGGGACATTTTTGCTCGCCTGTTTTCTTAGCCAAGATTAGGATCAGGGATAGTTCCTTATGTGAGTGCGGCCTAGACGAGGGCACTCTAGACCATATTTTCTTCTCCTGTCCAAAAAATCAATCCTCGTTATATGATTCCCTCCCTCCTACAATTCCTCGTCCTATCAATTTTAAATCCGTTCTATGTTTTGTAAATACCCCTTTTATTAAAACTTTATGTGCATACATTCTAACTAACAAAATTAGACTATAAGGTGTGTGGTACTAATCCTAAATATTTGTGTTTGTTTTAGGTTATAGTCTCTTCAATAGACTTAACTCAGTCCACCGTACCCTTGTTTTTTCATAAAACCAACTCATAAAGCAGAGTCTTCGCCTACACACTCTGACATTGGCGATTCACTAAGGAGCCATTTTGAAAGAAGAAGAAGAAGAAGAACGGAATACGGAGATTTATTTTTTTGATTTTATTTAATTAGGTAATTCATTCTGTACATATTAGACTTATTATAATGAATGAAGAATATCATAGTAAAGTATTGGAATTCAAAAAGAAGCTAAAAAGCTATGAAAATTATCCAAAACCTGGAATATTATTTTGGTAAGTTTCCCATTCATAAATTTGTACTTAATATATTTTGTACCGTTGTTTACCAATTACATCTCTTTTAGGGATATATTTGCGGCTATATCGGACGGCGCAACATGCAAACTACTGCAGAGTATACTGGTAGAAGTAGTCAAAACAAAGTTTCCTGAAACAGAAGCCGTGATCGGTTTGGAGTCTCGTGGTTTTCTATTTTCGTTCTCTCTCGCCGCTGAGTTGGGTATTGGATGTATACCCGTCAGGAAGAAGGGCAAGCTACCAGGAGAAGTCATCTCCTACAAATATGATTTGGAGTATGGATCAGTGAGTATAAGAAACCTAACTGAAAAGCATTGTGAATTATTACAATTATTTTAGTTGCACCTTAATCTTAATAAGTCAAAATTAAATCTTAATAAATCTGACATTTTTCTTCTAATACTAAAAAAAACTTAACACACTATAACATGGTATTTTTTCAGGACATTTTGGAAATTCAAAAGGATGCTGTACGTCCTGGTTTAAAGTGTCTCATTATAGATGACTTAATAGCCACTGGAGGATCTATTACAGCTGCTGCGAAATTGCTCCAGAGCTGTGGGGCTGAAGTGATGGGATGTCTAGTTGTCATGGAGATAGAGGCTTTGAAAGGAAAAGATAACATTCCTGAGAACATTCCTGTACATTCGATAGTTCAACTTTAAAAGTAGATTTAATCATGACTATGGCCATTACTAGTTTAATTTGTGATTTTTACATATTGCTCAATGCTTAGCTATATTTTACTATTTTATTGTTTTGTAATCAATTATTTAATTGTTATTTATGGCTGTTTAATTTATATTATTCAGCTTTAGAAAGTTTTCTATTAAGATTTATTAATAAAACAAAGTTCTACAGACCATTAAACTTTGAGATAGTAATTTATTATAGTGTACAATATTTCATCTATACTCTACGATCGTTTCTCAACCAGTGGGTCATGACCCTTTGGGGGGGTTTGGTTAGGTTAAGTTTTAAAGGGGGTTGGAGTCTGTTGAAAAATAATAAAACTATATATAGGTACAAAAGATTTGTTTTTTAATGAAAGCATTTGAATGTTCAAACCAGTAAAGGCTAATACAACATACTTACAGCTGATAAAAATAGCGCACTATGTAGGTACCACTGAATAAGTTCCCTCTCGACCAGGCATAACATGAAAATCGCTCAACAGCGCTGTTGAATAGTGGGCTTGCAAACATACTCACATGTAAATACGTAGTTCAACCTCGTCTACAGTCGTTTCGGCTATTCCTTTGCGTTTAAATATTTGAGGCGTCATAGTGCAAGGTGAATGTTAGGAGACTGGTCGAGCGGAAACTTTGTCAGTGGTACATATTATTATAATTTTATAGTGACGGGGTCGCAAGACTACTGAACATTTTTGGTTTTTTGGTGGTTGTGACAAAAATAGTTGAGAAACGATGTTCTAAACTAATATAACTACTAAAGAGGAAAAGTTTGTTTGTTTGTTTGCATTGAATAGGCACAGAAACTACTGGACCGATTTTGATTTTTGGCACAAATCTAGAGAAGACCACAGGAAAGGACATAGGCTACTTTTTATCGCGGAAAAATGTATGGTTTCTGCGAAATTAATTTGCGCGCACGAAGTCGCGGGCAACATCTAGTAATTAAATAAAAGTAAAATGAAAGTGTAAGTTAAACACGAGAATTGTAGTTTTGCTAGTAGACTATAAAAATTGATACTTATATTGTTTCATTGAGAGTGTTTTTACATTAAGCAATACAATATCGATACCAGGAGATGCTCTTATACCGTTGTGACAGTATAAAAGAGTTTTCACCACATCTTATAGTATTAACATTTGTCTGATGGCCTATATTGTGTCAATATCACATTGGTGTAATGTGAGTCAAAACTTAAACATAAATGCATTTTACATTTACTATTGGTGACAATATGAAGTAACTCCACTAGATGAAATTGCAACTATTGACTTAAAAAACACATATTACTAATAATTTTTATAATACTTTACTATACTTAGTTAATTTTTAATAAAACTATTAATCTATTTACTACTCTTTTTAAAATTTAAGTGTTCATGTTTAAAAAACCATAATGTAAAAGATCGAGAGAACTCATAGGTGAAAACTGTATAGAAATAGTCTAAACTCTGCAATTTTTTTTAAATAGTAGACCAAGCTTTTCTCTACAGTTTAGAACTCTATACAGGAAAATGTAAGGATTGAGTAATAATTTTATATTATTATTTATTACCTTTATTTATTTAATTTATTAAATCTTTATTAATACATAAGTAACCAAACAAACTTTTACGTTAGAGATAATACTGGATTTTGGTCTGTATCTGGATTAACTGGTGTTTCAAAACTTATTTGTTGTTCCACTGCTGCATTTGTATCTAAATTATTACTAGGAAAGGCAACATTCATAGATATGTTGTCTAATGCGCCTCTAAACGCTGGATAGCTTTGTTTGCTGATAACTGCCAAAATCGGTACATAAACATAATCATCACTTGCATTCGAATTGCTTAAAACTGCGGGGTCAATGAATACTGGATAATTTGGAATGCTTCCATTTGTCATATCTGGCATAAGTGTATTGTTTTCTTCGACTATACCACGACCTACTCTTAGTTGTTCTTCTGTAAAACTGTCGCTAGTTACGGGCGTTGTAGCTGAATCTGGAGGCACGATTGTATCATTAACGTCTGTGGTAAAATCACCACTACTCTCTGTTACGTTTTCATCTTCATCGTTTCCTACTGTAGTTTCATTCATGTTGAAATCTCCGTTTCCTGACATAATTTGAAGTAGTGGCGGCACTTGATTCCCTTCATCGTTTGTCTGAGGGGTTTCAGTAGTTTCGGTTGCCCCATTCATTGAATTTAATACCGCTTCACGTGAATTTCTTGTCTCATTTTCGAAATCGCTAATACTAGAAGGTTCGAATGTTGTGGTGTCACCACTTTCAGTTGTAGAAGAATCATTGCTAGTTGTAGTATCAATGCCATCCTTATATTCTTTTTCTAAGCTGGAATCGAGATCATTGCTAGCATGTCGAACAAATCTATTTTCTTCTCCATCTGTGCTAAGCAAATCATCAAAATCAGGTATATCTTTTCCATTCGACGTATTAGGAGGCACTGTGAATGATTCGTCGCTTTGTTGAGTGGTTGAAATATCAGATATAGTACTAGTGTCATAATCGTCAAATGCATTAGGCGCGATTGTACTATCCACGTTAAATGTTGGGTATAAAGTATCAACGGTGCTAGTGAATAAATCGTCACCTATTTTACGAACGTGCCTCGTTTCGTCTCCCTCCATTCCAGTTAATGGAAAGTCTGGCAAATTGCTAATAGTACTTTGCACATCTGGTATGTCGGTTGTAGAAATATCTGACAGTGTTGTAAGCTCACTTTCTGCAATAGCTTCCTCATTAATCATATCGTTTTGATCATTTGTATTAACTTCGGTGTCGTTCGATTCTTTGGCGTTTTCTATAATAATATCTCTTGCATCCCTTATCGTACCCGTCGATTCCGGCTGCGTAGTTTCTTCAGTTTTAACAGTGCTTTCTGTAGGGCATTTTACTGTTGTATTACTATCATCTGTCGTCAAATCAGTCGTTCCGCTGGAAGTGTCTGTGCTTCCAGTTTCGGATGAAGGCTCTGCAGGTGCAGCATACACTTCTATGTGAAAATTGTATCCTCTCAATGCCGTTGGACTTTTTAATTCAATTGTAACACTTTTCTGTTTTTCACCACCGTCCACAATTTCAGCGTCTCCATCTTTTTCAGGTCTCATATCGATGACGAGCACTTTAGCAATAACTTCATTATCGGGAGCATCGATGGTGACATTTTCTTTTTGCCTCCAAATAGCCGGGCTGGCTTGTCGGTCTTCGTCGAATATTTTTCTCCCGTAAGAATTGAGCCCGACAGCTAAGTCATAGCTCGCTACGAGGGGTAATAACAGTGCTAACGCTGCCACACTCAACATCTTAAAATATTAACTAAAACTGTGCTTCTATTTCCTCAGCGCACTCTTATATAGATCACGTATTTTAAGGAAAAAATTAATGAAATCATCGTAGGCCACCATTGAAATAAGAATAATTTTATACCAGACTCTACTTCCTGCAGGAAAATCATTGTAATGTTGTACAATCATGTCGATATGTCGCAACCGAAAACGTTAGTTACAACAAGTAGGAAACTTCATCTCATCGAAGGTCTCAAGGCTAATAAAACACGAGACTTTCCTATCTGAAATATATTCTATAATGAGAAATTTAGTATAGGTAAAGTATTTTGTATACTAATTACTTAAATAAGTATTATTATAAATCAAAAATTACTACCAACTGATTTGCTTATATTATACTTAACTCATTTTTAATAGTCCCCACACCGATTTTGGTGACGGTAGCCGGTTTCATTGAAACCAAGCCAGCTCTACGTTATTTTATAGTGCCCAAGTGTATGCGCACAAGAGCACTCTCTTCCTTTACTTTCATAACCCAGTGGGACGGATAACTGACACGACAGATCAGGCGCAGGTCCGACTTTTTACATGCCCATCCGACGCATGGATCATCTTTCTTGTCAGACAATGCTGGATTGTCCTAAGCAAACTTGGAAACAATATTCTTTATTGTTCTAATGCGGGAATTGAACCCACGACATCAAGAGTCGAGCTCTAAAGTCTAAACCACTAGACCACGGAGGCAGTTATTATTAGTTATTCATTTTTATTACATTCATATATCATGACGTAAACCTCTTTATGTTTCTTATAAAAAAACATTTCATTACTTATCGTTTATTTCAGACTATTGAATTCGATAGCCTAATGGCTAATGGTATATTATCGTAATTCGTAAGATGCAAATTGTGAGATTTATTTAAAACTAATCGATAACAAGTGTATGACATCTATGATTCTCCATACCTATACATTTTCGTCACAACTGTACCTACTCACGAATGCTCGTAGAACGTACTATGCATTAAAATGAGTTGGCATCGTCTTCCAAGAATTACATTCTCGTAGATACTACTGATAACGTTACGCTAGTTACCTACATACAAGGCTGATGCTCTAACAGCTAGTCTATGACCCCAAATGTGACCGCAAGGCAAGCGGGTCTTATCTTAAACATCAAGGTGAATCTAGGATTCTATCTTGTCTGCACAATTTTAATGTTATAAAAGTCGTACATAATTCAAACATGTCAAAAATCCCCATCGTCAAACAGGAGGATGATGATGATGATTTATAGCTAACAACACTCATCACGTAGGTGACGTATGTACGCTTTCAAACAAAAATTTATCGGCAATAGACTTGCGACTCCTCCGGTGTTGCGGCCTGCGGGTGTCCATGGGCGACATGGGGTAATCGCTTTTCATCAGGCGATCCGTTTGCTCGTTTGCCCTCTTTTTATAAAAAACTGCGTATCCATACCTACAATGGATCTAGTACCTATCTATGTCCATGATCCATTCACTATTTACACGAAGTATAATCTGCTATCGGTACCATAACATTTGAGTAGACTATTGTATGACTTAACTTGTGTTATCAAATGTGGCGTCCAATTATTTTCTAAGTTAAGGTGGTTCGTTTTCTATACAATAAAACAATGGACATTATTTAGGTAATTTCATACTATTACTACATAAATTCATATGCACATCTATTTATTCTGCAATACAATTGTCGCAAAATGTATTTAAAATACTTTATTTCACACAGAAGTCACATTTTTATTGAATTTTCGACAAAAAGTGACATAAGTTACAAATGTCACTTTTTGTCGAAAATTCAATAAAAATGTGACTTCTGTGTGAAATAAAGTATTTTAAATATATTTTGCGACAATTGTATTGCAGAATAAATAGATGTGCATATAAATTTATGTAGTAATAGTATGAAATTACCTAAATAATGTCCATTGTTTTTTTGTATAGGAAACGAACCACCTTAAAGATAATATTCATGGCAACTGCAGATCTATCGGTATTTTAAAATATTTGTAGCTAATAAACAAAAATATATCTATTACTATAGAGTTTATTGCCAGTTCCACCTATATTTACAAAACACGAACGAGTTTCTGAGAAACGAAAGACTACATCCAAACATTTAGCTTTCGATTTCGTAGATAACGTAGACAATGGGTATAGTCAACAGCATGGGCGTAGCCAGGGGGGTGGTTTAGGGGGTTCAAACCCCCCCCGAAATGGGCCGGCTGGTATATATAATACAGAGATCTGACCAATATACAGAGGCGTATTTAAAAATTTTGCCGCCCCATTAACCCTATCTGAAAGATGATTTTTGAATTTATTTTAGAAAAATAATCAACAGCCTAAATCAGAACTCTGATACTACCCCCCCGTAAGCGTTTTATTTTCTTGAACCCCCCCCGAAACTAAAACCTGGCTACGCCCGTGGTCAACAGTGGTTGCAGACTTATAACCACCACTAAAATCAGCTATTTCACCATGTACCTATCTCAGTCGAGTTCATACTTCATGAGACAGAATAAAAACGAAAATCAAATAGGGGTTCGCAACCTTTGGATCAAATTGATAAAACAACAGCTAATGACGAACTTCGTCATTAGCTTGAATAATAATATATTATCTGTTAAATTCACATAAGAATGGCAGCGTATTGCGAGTTGCGACCGACGACGGTTGACATTAATTCATGTGTGTTTTAACATAAAATCCAATTGTGTACCTAATTGCTTATTAGTTTCGAACGGGATTGAATTTATAATTTTCACAGATGATAGTTTATATTATTATCTCTAGTGGTTTTAGTATAAGTGTTAAGTTTTAAAATAAAGTCCTCAATCAATAAAAAATATATATATTAAAATAAAAAACCCTTCATCATAGCATTTCATTTACAATAGTCAGCTGGTGAGCACGGACATTTCTCCCGCTTGGGAATACCAGCGTCCATGGCCTTCTTGAACGGATGTACTTCACTCACGAACGGCCTGGAAAATTGGTTACATTACTTACCAAATAATAACGTATGTTCACAATTATTATAACTCTAGCCTACATAAATTATATAGCCTATGTTACCCGAGCTATTATTATAAATCTATTGACACGTCATTTATTTAAATCGGATCAGTAGTTTAGGCGCTCCGGTCCCTTTATTTAAAGGGTTATGAGCAGAGGCGGATTAAGCGTTGAGAGCGCCGTAGGCAAACATGTCATCGGCGCCCCTATATTATAAATGATTTGTCAGTAGTGACGTCGTTGGCGCAAAGTTGTCGTAGTCTAATATTTGCAGTATTATAAAATCATCATTCACTGTATAGGGGGGGGGGGGGTAATACTTATTCAAATGGAAACAGTGCAATAAATTCTGTGTATAATTACTGTGAAACGTGAATTTCCACCAAGAACCTACAGTACGTCAATCAAATATCAATAACATAATCTTATTACTTACATGAGTAAATTACGAGAAGTTTGGTCTGTAAATGGTGCTAAAAGATTTCTATTATCTAAATCTACATAGACTATAGATTAAATGTTTAGATATGTATGTCAGTGAATAAGAGGTGTTATATATTTACTTAGACATTCTTTTCATTGCATCTGGGCCGTCATTAGTATATTCTGGAAGTAGAAATTCAGATTCTTCTTTCTTTGATTGTTCCTGAAAATTTAAGATTCGAACGGTAAGTAAAACGTACATCTACTTATTCTTACTACTTTATAAATGTGAAAGTTTATGAGGATGGATGGATGTTTTTTGTTCTAAACGTCACGAAAAAACTACTGAACGGATTTCGATGGAATTTGGTAGGTACGGCAGTAGTTTAAGCTCTGGATTAACACAGGTTACGGCTGTGTCCCGTTCCTACGAACTGTATTTATGCGGGCGGAACCGCGGGCAAAAGTTAGTATAAAATATGCTCATACCTTCATCAACTTCGATGGCAAAAGTTAGTATACAATATGCTCATACCTTCATCAACTTCGATTCCTCAATTTGTTTGAACAAGTCCTGTCCATACAGCTTCTTCGCCTGTGCCTTCGTGATCAGCTGCAGTTGCACTAACTTCTGCAGCTCATCCGAATTCTCGCGCTGTACACGCTCGTTATCCTCTGCTATCTTCTGTTTCATTCTCACTCTCGCTTCTTCTCGGCTTCTTATTTGTTCTAGAAGAACTTTTCGTGACTCCTGGAATTGTGAAAGAAAATTGTTGCTAACCTGCTTGCTTGCTATGTATAATACCTATATGTAAGTAGAAAGGCACGTAAGTAACAATTATTATTTGATTAGAGACGTCACGATTTTGTTTTCTACTTTTCAGATTACGATTTTACCCGAACTTAGTCATTAATAATGCATTATTATTTGTTCCGTCTTCGATATCCGGAATCCATCTTGAGTCAAGCACCCGTCTTTCTGTCGATTTCCGGCTACTTACCTCCTTCCACGTACGGCAGATGGCGCTAGTGTCGCGGATTTGAGACGGTTGCGCGCCTAACTGACTTTCTTCATTATGGCGTCGTTTTTCATGTCGTGAATATCGGCAAAAAAAAATTTTTGTTACGTAAATTTTGCTAATTGCTACAATTTAATATCATTTAATTTGAAAGTAATGTTAAATAATAAAAAGTGAAATCATATTTAGTATTTAATAATAAATTTTCGCGATTAAAGATTTTCTTTGCCGAACACGTGTTCGTAATTTTACTTCGCGATAAATGTAGCATCTCCTTCCACTGGAAGACGAAATCATGAGCGAGTCAAAGGATTCCACTCCGCGTAAGAGGAAGTCTTCCCGTTCGAGAGAATCTACGGACAATTCATCGTCATCGTCGTCTTTGGAGCATGGGGTCGATTCGGACCCACGCGGAAACAAACGCTTCCGCACCGTAAGTAAACGTTCCCGCCATGTGAGTAATGAACAATTTGAACATTTATCGCAACAAGTTTCGTATTTGACTAACTTAATCGCGTGTAGTTATAGTGATACGCGAGTGCATGCGTCGGACATAAACGTTACGGGCGGTAGTTCGATAAATATTCCCGCCGCGGTTTCGAACAATACTCTCCAGTTGCAGCCGCCGCAAAAGCCTGCGCAAGTGTTAAATTTGTCTATTCACTACAGTGAAAGATCCTTTGTTTCCAAAATCGAATGACGAACATTATAAGAGAATTTTTGATTTACAAAAATTTAAGAGTAGCGACTGGAATTGTATTCGTTTTTCGGTCGCTCAAAAGAAATATGCTACTGTTCCGGGCTTTATCGAGATGAACGTTAACGACGAACTTAGGCGTTTCGCCCCATCGGCTACGGACGAAAGGTCATTGCGCCTCTATTTAACCGAACGTAGTTTTGCTTCGATTTCAAATGCTATTTTAAAGCAAAAGGACGAGTTACGTAGTAATTTACAGTCGTTGATAAATTGGGCTACGGATAATGATAAAAATTTAACTCCTACATCTTTGTTTGATAAAATTGAACAATTGTTTAATAAGGAATCCGGTTACACAAAAGTTTCGGACGATATTTTACAAATTGTATGCGGCCGACGGGCCGATTATATTAACGCGCGTAGAGAAGCAGTGTTGAGACAATACCTGAAGAATATCACAGCAGTGCGTTACAAAAAATTCCTCCAGATGGAGAATTTTTATTCGATAAAGACATTTTATCGTCGTACCTCCAAAAAATTGGGGGGGCCGATAAGCTCGCTCCCATGGCAGGTCCGTCCACACAAAACCGTTACACGGGACGCGCTGCACCTGCCCATTATTCTGCTACTAGCTCTGCTAATCATAAGCAGTCCGACACGTTTTTTCGATCGTACAACAAATCAAAACCAAACAATCGAAAATCGGAACAACCATCTAATAAACGAGCTATATATGCATCAAACTATAAAAACAAGCGCGATAGCAGAAATAAACCGCGAACAAAAGCAAGTTCACCAAGTAACCGATATCACTAATGACTGGCCGAAATTTCGAGGAGACTGTCTCGTGAAATATCAGCGTGTTTGGAAAAGGTTAGGAGTACCGGATCACATTTGTCAACTTTTGAAAGGGGTTTTAATACCGTTCATTCGAAAACCACCTTTAATTTATCCGGGAAAGACGGTTTTGAAAGCATACGAGACCAAAAAGAGCTTCGATATGTCACAACAAATTCAGAGCATGCTGAAACAAGGAATCTTAGAGAGGGCCGAGGTCACTCCCAGCTATATCTCGACCTTCTTTCTAGTGCCTAAACCAGACAACAGCTTTCGGCCGATTTTCAATCTGAAGACGCTCAACCAATTTCTGGAAATAAAGCCCTTTCAACTTTTCAACCACTTTAGAGTACCGAGTTTCTTGCAGAAAGGAGACTGGATGGCGAAGCTAGACCTAAGCCAAGCGTACTTTCATCTGAGCATTTCCGAGAAGCACCGTCGGTTCCTGAGGATGAGCTACGAAGGCGAACTGCTCCAAATGACCTGCCTACCCTTTGGTCTGGCGTCAGCACCACGAACGTTTGCTACCTTAACCAATTGGGTCGCCGAATACCTCAGGTCTCACGGCATCAGGTGTGTGGTCTATCTGGACGACTTCCTCCTAGCCCATCAGTCCGTCGACCATTTGACCGAGCAAGTAGCTTTTACCATCGCCACGATGAAGCTACTCGGTTGGATGGTGAACTGGGAGAAAAGTGTGCTGGCTCCGACGCAACGCCTAGAATTTCTGGGCGTCACCTGGGACACCACTCACAACACGAGGTCCTTGTCGGAGCCCAAGTGCCTAACGCTACGCACTTCAGCACCAAATTTCGGTTGGCAGTTGGTCTCTCAGACAGGCCCAGTCCCTAATGGGAAGACTCAACTTCGCCACATTCGTCGTTCGCCGAGGTCGTCTACACTGTCGAACACTGCAGTACTACAGTCGACATCTGTCCACCAAACATCCATACCGAAAATCTTCTATACCTGACCCTGCGCTACAGGAGATGGTTTGGTGGATAAAGGAAGCAGACGGGACATTACCGATACACCCGAACCCGATAACTCACTTCCTAACGACCAACGCGTCCAACATCGGTTGGGGTGCGCAGCTTGGAGAAAAGAAGATGGCAGGAAGGTGGAAGCAGGAACAAAAAGATTGGCACGTAAACCTGAAAGAGCTGTACGCCGTTCACGCAGCGGTCGCCCAGGAGAGCCATCGACTACAGAATGCACAGGTATTATTACACACGGACAATAGGGTATTTTCCAAGTTTTTAAAAGGTATGTCAAATCGTTCCTAATACTAAAATACATTGGCAGTTTGAACCATTCTTCGTGAATTTCTTTCTTTTCCTTGCAAATTAGCCTAAAAGTTTAAATTAATATTATAGGCGCGAAAACGCTTTATTACTGTGTCATGACGTCACATTCTTGTAACATTGTAACTGTCAAGTGTCAAGTGTCAAATAACACTGAAAATGCCAAATACCTACTGTTTACGTTGTAAATAAATGTTTAAGGCCCTTTAAAAAATGCCTTATAAATGGTGCGCAGTGCCAAAGTGCACTAATACATCTATTAAAACACCGGGGAAAATCTCTGTAACCATACCAAAGAACGCTGAAATGGGAAAAAGTGGCTATTACTCGCTGACGCATGACGTTAATGATTCTGATGCTGGCCATTCTATATGGAAATCGGGAGGCCATTAAGAAAAAAAAAAAAGAAGAAGAAGTACAAGAATATGACGTCACATTCCAATCTCGTGCGTTTTTAGTCACGTGGTCAAACGTGAAAAATTCATAATTTTATTTTTGATATTTTATAAAAATCATACATATTTTTATGTAAAAAGTTGGTTAAAGTGGTTTAAATTAATGTTTAGCGATAAAATATCAACAATCTGATGTATATTTTCATCATAGGATAATACCCTATTGCACTGTAGTTGCCTACATTAACAAGGAAGGTGGTACGAAATCTAAAAAGTTACTGCAACTGACACAACAACTTCTTTCGCTACTGGACGAGTTTAATGTATCTTTGACAGCACAGTACTTCCCGGGAAGATTTAACGGAGACGTAGACGCGGTGTCTCGAGGGAAGAAATGCCCAGAATGGCATTTGACAGAAGCAGCGACTTCGATGCTCTTTCATATGTGGGGGATGCCACAAATCGATCTCTTTGCGTCCGCGACAGCCCACGTAGTTCCGAGCTATGCGACACTAAATCTACGGGACCCCCGAGCACAGTTCTACAATGCCTTGAGTCGCCAGTGGAGGTTCGATCTAGCGTGGCTGTTTCCACCACCAAACCTAATTCCGCAAGTATTAGGTCATTTGAACACGCAAATTGGTCGATACATTCTCATAGTACCCAAGTGGAACAAAGTTTTTTGGCGAGGCGACTTACAACGTCGAGCGTTACAGATACCACACTCAATCCCGAATCTACGCAATGTACTGATCGACACGGTCACAGGCAAGCGCCCTCCTGCAGTAGAATCAATCAACCTGGAGGCCTGGCTGATCTCGGGTGGATTGATGTAATCCAATATTGATCAATGTGAGAAAGGCTTTTTCTTTCTTATTTTTAATTATTTTGGACCTAAGTAAAAATTTTGAATTGATGTAATTAAGTCTAATTAATATTAAATGATGTATTCAAATAACACATTATGGCATCATTTTCAAATTCTTTAAATTTGCAGTATGTATACCAGGAGATAACAAACACATCACTCAAGATGGATTCCGGATATCGAAGACGGAACAAATAATAGAGAGTTTTACCTTACAATAAAACTTACCTATTATTTTTCCTGAGATATCCGGAATCCAGGTAATCCCTACCTGGTACATCTCGAGCTTCATAATGAAGAAAGTCAGTTAGGCGCGCAACCGTCTCAAATCCGCGACACTAGCGCCATCTGCCGTACGTGGAAGGAGGTAAGTAGCCGGAAATCGACAGAAAGACGGGTGCTTGACTCAAGATGGATTCCGGATATCTCAGGAAAAATAATAGGTAAGTTTTATTGTAAGGTAAAACTCTCTATTTTACTAAACATTCATTTAAATATTACCTGAATTAAATTGTTTTATTTCCAAGCTATACATATATAGCCTATGGCTGCATAGCTTGGCATTTAACTATAGGGAAGGCATTATTTCTTATTAAATAAATTCATACTAGTTAATAACCTTTGAAACATTATTTCTGTGTCGGGCACATATATTTTATTTCTGGTTCAAGCAAACAAACATTTATCTATTATAATAAGTAATAATTATAACCATTATAGCTATTGACCTAACTAATCTAGACCTAGTCCAAACAGTCATGCAATAGTAGGTTGGATAAACAATGACTCTCATGATGGTCATCTGAGTGAATCAACGGGAAAATCGTTTGAGAAATCTTTCCTCTTATTTTGTTTTGTTTTTCCGTCTTAACTTCCGTGTCGTGTCCAGACTGTCTTAATTATATCTTCATTATGATCAAACCTATCATGTTTATAATCATTATACATTTAATTTCCCTACAGTGGTCCCCACTCCAATCTCTAATGTTAATTGTATTGTAAATTGGAAGTACTGAATAAAAGAGAACGTCGTTAAAGCAGTCAAAATTATCGTTAAACGGCAGTAGATAACTTTTAATATGACGTCGGCGTCGTATTAGGGCCAATTCACACCGAAACGGCAGCGGCGCGGTCCGCACCGAAATGGTAGCGGCCCGCACAGAAATGGTAGCGGCCGGCAGCAGCGCGACGAGGCTGGCGCGACATCGCCAGGGTCGGCCGCGGCAGGTTAGCGTCTCCGTGAAACAATTTTAAACTTTATCTACATACTTATAAGACTTAGTTGCGTTTAAAAGGCGGCTGCTCGGTCGCTTCGAACTTTTAAACTATACTGAGTCTTATACCTACTTATGTTTATAAAGTTTCAAATCATTTCACACAGAAAGTGCCCGTCGCGCCGCTACCGGCCGCTACCATTCTGGTGTGAATCGGCCATTAAAGTAATGGATCATCGGTGTTTTCCGTTACTGTGACCTCACTTTAAGTGCGTTCAACTATATATTAAGGAAATTTAAAACATTAAACTTGCGAAGAAAGGATTATTCACGCTCCAAACAAGCTTGGACCCAGATGTCAAGTGGCCAGCCAGCAAGAAAAATATAATTTTGTATGAATAGTCTCCTTTCTGTCCTTCGTACATATTAGTAAAAGGCAAAAGCTAATGATTTTATGAATGATAGCATCTCATTGGGAATGAGATGCTTATGTTATAATGTAGTTTTAGTCATAACATTGTTATTATATACCTATATTTTTATTTGAAAAACAATTTTCTATCTTTTTGATAAAAGATGTCCCGCGCGAATTTTATACACCGGTTCTTCTCGCTGGGCTAGTTCCCGAAGCGGTTCAGGAAGTGTATTTAAAATATCAACTCTGAATGACAACTTGGACTTTATACTCACTTCATTAATTTTAGTGAACCTAGCGCGGAATTCGCAGCGTTGCCTATCCACCTTGTCCTGGAGTCTTCTTGCTTCTTCTTCTGTGCAGTCGTCTACGCGTCGCCCGATGTCCTCGTACTGTTTCTTCAGTTGGAGCAACTCCTTGTTGCAGATGACGAGTTCGCGCTGAAAATATTGTCAAGACTTTTAATATAAGTAAGTATAACGCGTTTCAAATGAGAATAGGAACGTCAATGACCTTTTTCTGTCAAATATCACTTGGAAAGTGCGATTTTCAGAAAAACGTATATACATATAAATATTAATAGTCTTGCATCGAATTTAAATAAACATGTTAAATAGTAATCAACTATCTAAACATTAATTTAACTATCATAACAGTCTAAATTCGAAACAATATGGCGACTCGATCCTATTCTCATTTCAATCGCATTATACTTAGCTGTAGGTACTCGAGAAAATACAGGTTAGAGGTGTTGACTACACGTAAAATATAAGATTTTATTTACATTCTGTAAGATTGAGGTATTATTATTTAATAAATAAATGTAAAATATATACAATTGTATGTGTCGTTTTGTAATGAGACGTTTATTGAAGTTGAAAACTGAACACAAATAATGTTAGGTAATTTATGAAATGATTTATGTAAGATAAATAAAAAGCATTTTTTTAAAATTAACTGTCAAGTCTCTACGGTCAAAGACCGAGAAGAACTAGTATTTTTCTCGGTCGTCTCCCTAGATGGGATCTCCTAAGCGATTGCTTATTTTGCTAGGTTAATACAGTACTGCCAAAGAATATATATTATGGTACTGCCCAGTGTCGTGTATTTAAGTTATTGTTAATCTGGCAATGTTATGATGTTGGCAACACTAGATAGTGGATGCATAATGAATAATCTCTGAGGTCTGTCAGGCACTTGAGATAGCTAGCAGAGTTCTTTTCATGTCCCCTAGACGCGGCGCTGTGATCGCGCGACAGGATGTTGTCAGCATTATTTAAAGGTATTAGAATACCTTCATTCTGCTGTTCTACTTCACGAAACTCCTTTACCTTGAGTATAATTTCTCGGGCAGTACTTTTTACGACCTCAGGCATTGTAATAACAATTTAACAAATCTAGTTCCACTAATAGCCGCGGGACTTCTTTTGTGAAACGCACTCTACTTAATACTAATCTGTGACTTGAGATTGTAATGTAATATGTCGTGCGATGGTCGTGCGTTGAATACCTGAATTTTAAAAGTCTATCTACGATAAGTATTGTCGTTTCATGATCATCCACTAATCTACTCCGTGAGCACCCTGGAACCCTGGTCACCTCGCCCAACAATAAACATCAAACTCAGCACACAGGACATCGCAAAAAAACGTAACGCCAAATCTAAATTGTACCTCCCTGCGTTTCCTCAGCTCCACCTTCGTCCTGTCGCCGGCCGCCTGCTGGTCGGCGAGCGAGTCCCACGCTGCGTCGATCAGCTTCCTCTTAGCCGCCTCTTCAGCGTTCCGTGCTACCGTTTGCTCTCGAATTCTTCTGCTTTCCACCGCTGCGGCGTGGTTTCGTTCAGCCAGTCTTTGTTGTTCTTAAATAAAAGAAAATTATATATGTACAGATAGAGTAGGTATGTAAAAGTTTTCGCAAAGAGAAAAATTAAGAGTTAAGACGTCTTTTACAGTTGATAACGCTATTTATCTCAGTACAATTTTAGAACCCTTACACAGTGGGCAGTGGCGCCAAGTGGCACGCCGTCGCGGTTAATAAAATTCTATAGACATGTGCCATCTTTATCTTGCCAATAACAAAGAATATATATTACTAACGTAGTTACCAATGATGTCATTTGATTTGCGAAAGTGTGACTCGTAGAAACTAGATTTTGTCTGACTGTTAGAAGTAATATTGAATAATATGAAGCAGCCAGACATGGTGTACCTACCTATGTCTATCATCCAGTCGTCATGACACTGCCGAATGGACGACAGGCAGTATGGTGTATGGCTAATGGCTACCCTTTACGGCCGCACTCTACAACTTTTCTACAACTTACTTATGGAGTCACATTGTAGGGATTTTAACAGAAACTGTATGGACTTATGGACTTATTATCAAAGTACCTCCTTAAGTATTAACAGCTTCCGTGGTCCAGTGGTTAAGGCCACGCAGACCAAGCGAAATAGGCATTTAACGCTTCCAAGAGTTGCCCGCAATTGCCGCAAAGCGAGCCGCGCGCCTACGTCGCCGGCGTGAACTTACATGAACCCAAAGTGTTACAGTGTAGTCGTGTCGGCAGTAGGTCATCTTATTTTATTATTTGTATTGAAAAAGATAATAAAATCCATAGATAACTGTTTTAATGCAACACATAGCACACATAATTTGAATAGATATTATAGGTAGGTACCTACCTAAGTAAAAAATGCTTAAATTTTATTCAATTATTTTGACAGTTTCTATGCAGTGTGTTCTGTTACAAGTATAAAAACACGCTGTGTTCGATGTGTGCATGGAGACGAGTACCTATCGTTAGCTCGTGTGGTCACTAAAGTACGTGTCGTTTCGTGAGATAATAATACTGTATCAGGTAGGTGCTGACGATTTGATGGTAACTACTTAGGCAGACACTTGCAAAAAATGTATTCCTACTGCCGAGTCCGTACGTTTGCCACTTGCCGCAAAATCCAAACCTCCACAAACGATTGACTTTTTGAAAATCCAGATTTCCGAATTTTTTCGCCCAAAAATCCGGATTATCCGGATAATTCAGATTTTTTCATTTTTTTTAAATTTGTTGCATATTTTATAAAACTTTAATGTTTATTTTACTACTATGTTGTAGCAAAACTTACACTCATTAGTAAAAAAAGAGTTACTTTTTTATAATTAAATTTAAATAAATTCTGATTTTAAGTTGTAATTACAATCTGAATAAATAAAAACATAATGAGATTATATCAAAATTATATACTTAATTATATTATTTTTTTCATTTTTAGAAATATTTTTGATTACGTTTCAAATCCTACAATGTTCAGTTTTATAGTTAGTATTTTATTTTAAATAAGGTATGTATATATTGTTATTTACTAAATGTTCCAGCAGAAAGAATTATAAAAAATTGGAATAGCCTGTGATCTTTTTTAACCGACTTCCAAAAAAGGAGGCGGTTATACGTTCGGCTGTATATATTTTGTTTTTTTTTTTTTTTGTATGTTCGCGGCTAGCTCCGCCGTCTGTTGACCGATTTTCAAAATTCTTTTTTTTATGTAAAAGGTATAATCCGAAGTTGGTCCCATTTTCAGAAAATTGGTGACCTGATGATAGGATCCACGAGGAAACGAGGGAACTCCTCAAAATTTATATGGACACATATGGTGATTTCGACTTTTTCTGAAGTAGTCCAAGCATATGCTACCAAAAAGTAAGATTTTACTCCAAGGTATACCCTGGATCCAAAAGTACAGAACAGAACTCCTGACTCCTTATAGATACATGTTTGGGGATTTTGGCGTTGTTTAAAGAACTGCAAGCATATGCCACTTTGTCAGTTTGAGTAATCATCATCATCACCACCACTATCACAGCACACATCATCACATTATGATGATAAAGAAGGTACTTCTCATAGTATTTTACACTAACACGGAGATCTTTGAACATTACTCTGCCGTTTATGGACCTATTTGCAAAATTCTTTTGTTGTTGTAAAGGGTTTAATTTGAAATTGGTCCCTTAGTCACTAAAGTGGAAACGTGATGATGCGATCCATGAGGAATCGAGGGAACTCCTCAAAATTTACATACATACATACATACATATAATCACGCCTTTTTCCCGTAGGGGTAGGCAGAGTCGCAGAGACCACCTCTTTCCCGTGGGGGTAGGCAGAGACCACTTCTTTCCACTTGCTACGATCCTTACATACTTGTTTCACTTCGTCCACTTTCATTCTTACGATCCATTCCTTCTCTTACATTCAACGTGCGAAGCGGCTCTCCATGGGCCACTTTTCGCCTCCGCGAGAAACGAGACGTGATGGGTGGCGAACCACATCGCCGCCATTTTGGATAATTATTATTTTTATGATTATCCATTGCGTTCCCACGGATTGGTGGAGACGGTAGGAATAGGGAAAGGGAAGGATAGGTGGTGTGGAAAGGAAGATTGGTAAGTTAGAGTAGGAAATAGGAAATATAGGATATTACCGCCCAGGAGGGCAAGGGATAGGACAGTAATAGCTAGGGAAGCCGGGGCCGCATACCCGTATACTATACCACAACTACCGGACAGGTAAGTTGGGATGAGTATCCCATGACTTAAATTCATTAAGTCATGGTCTCAAAATTTATATCGACACATATAGTGATTTTGACTTTTACTGAAGTAACACAAGCACATGCTACCAAAGAATAAGACGTTGTACCAAGGTATACCCTGAATCCAAAAGCATTGAACAGAACTCCTCAGTCTTTAGAGATATGCGTTAGGAAATTTCGGAATTGTTTAAAGAACTGCAAGCATATTATATTTTGTAACTTACAGTAATCATCATCATCTTAATAACAATACCTAATGGAAGCTTGGCGCGTATTCAGTTATACATTCGATCAATATTTTAGACGTTTTTAAGACGTATTAATAATAACTTAACAAGATATATCACTAAAAAGGGTGAAATTATTATTTTTAAATAAAAAATTAAACCGACTTCCAAAGTAAAAATACACAAAAAAGTGTGAAATAAAACTTATTTTATAAATAATTCCCCTTTTAAATTTGTCTATTTCTCTATTTAATCTTGTTAATTTTGAAGTCGGTACCAGCAAATATGAACGTGAGTTCTATAAAATATTGTAGGATATCGTTTGGGCTGGTAGCGACTTCAAAATTAACAAGATTAAGTAGAGAAATAGACAAATTTAAAAGGGGAATTATTTATAAAATAAGTTTTATTTCACACTTTTTTGTGTATTTTTACTTTGGAAGTCGGTTTAATTTTTTATTTATTAACGCTTTTTTTACATATTATCAATCAAATCTTTATAAGCTACTTACATGGTATAATGGTCACCAACTTATCGGTGCTAATTGGATTAAATTTCGCTACTTTTTATCTGCCGATTTTTGTATTTTTTGTCACTTGAGTGATTTCACCAGTTTGGTAATTTAGTCGCCAACATATTAATTCGCTGCCAAATTCAGCAATACAGTATGCTCACGTGCAGTCACCAACTTATATTTTTGTTCACTCGATTAATTATATCCCTTATTCAAATATTGTACGTCTAGAGTACATACTAATTACAATTAAAATATGTAATTTTCATAGTAGTAACCAAGATTGATTGAAGTAATTTAGTCGCCAGCATATTAATTCGCTGCCAAATTCAGCAATACAGTATGCTCACGTGCAGTCACCAACTTATTTTTTGTTCACTCGATTAATTATATCCCTTATTCAAATATTGTACGTCTAGAGTACATACTAATTACAATTAAAATATGTAATTTTCATAGTAGTAACCAAGATTGAAAAAATCGAAAAATCCGGATTTTTCGAATTTTTCGAATTTCGAAGTATCATCAGGATTGCAACCCCTACTTGCGAGTGACTTGGTGTGTTCTGCAAAGGCAAGCATGACAGATGTTGAGCTCGTATCCTTATATTTTATTGTAAATAGAACAGCCTCCGTGGTCTAGTGGTTAGAGCTTGGCTCTCGACTCGGATGTCGCGTGGGGAGTTATTTATTATTATTATTGTAAAAACAGAAATCGAAATAAAAAGAAACGAAAAGTACGGCAAAGAAGATGGTAGATGTTACAAATTCATAAAAACCGTTTACTGGCTTATTCAATAATGTACTAAGGCTACTCCACGCATCAGCTACTTTTTTCTCATAATACACAACACAATAATATATGTATGGACGCTTCACACCAAGTCAATCTGGTCCCGTGGTAAGTTCTCGAAGAACTTGTGTTACGGGTACCAGACAACAGAAATATATTTAATAATTTTTATATTATACACATATTTAAGATTTTTAGTATATTTAATACACATTCATGACCCAGGAACACAGAAAAAATGTTTGTTCCTTCAGCATTCAAACCCGCGACCCCCGGCTTGAGCACCAACACACTCAACCACTGAGCCACAGAGGTCGTCTCATCTGGCAAAAGCAACGACGTGACGACGATAATGTTATTGTGTATGGTTATAATATGTATAACTAGCCGATGCCCGCAACTTCGTTTGCGCCTAACTTACGGAAGCGGAACTCTATTTTTTAAACGGAACCCTAAAATAAAAGTAGCCTATGTTAGACCTTATGACATCAGCTATCTGCCAGTGAAAGTCCCGCGAAAATCGGTCCAGCCGTTTCAGAGATTAGCCGGAACAAACAGACAGACAGACCGACAGACAGACAGACAGACGGACAGATATTTTAAAAAATTGGTATTTTATTGTAAGTACCGAATATACTTTCAGATGCATTATGTGAAAAGCTGTTAATTTGAGGTTACAAACAGACACTTCATTTTTATTTATCTGTAGGTACCTATAGATTTAGTTCAAAAATAAAAAGAAGCATAAAAAAATACAAAACAAACTTTCCTATAGATTTTTATTGTATTATATGTCCAAGACCCGGGAACACAGGAAACTTTTTGTTCCTTCGGCGGGATTCAAACCCGCGACCCCCGGCTTGAGTACTAACATGCTCAATCACTGAGCCACAGAGGTCGTCTCATCTGGCAAAAGCAACGACGCGGCGACAATAAAATGTAACATGTTATTGTGTATGGTTATATGTATAACTAGCTGATGCCCGCAACTTCGTTTGCATAACTTCGTTACCCGCAACTAACGAAAACGGATCCCTATTTTTTATACGGAACCCTAAAATAAAAGTAGCCTATGTTAGACCTTATTACATCAGCTATCTGCCAGTGAAAGTCCCGTGAAAATCGGTCTAGCCGTTTCAGAGATTAGCCGGAACAAACAGACAGACAGACAGACAGACGGACAGACAAAAATTTAAAAAATTGATATTTTATTGTTAGTATCGAATATACTTTCATATGCATCAAGTGATAAGCTGTTAATTTGACATTACAAACAGACACTTCAATTATATTTATCTGTATATATGTATAGATGTATAGATTTAGTTCAAAAATAAAAAGAAACATAAAAAAATACAAAGAAACTGACTTTCCTTTAGATTTTTATTGTATTATACATATCCATGACCCGGGAACACAGGAAACTTTTTGTTCCTTCGGCGGGATTCAAACCCGCGACCCCCGGCTTGAGCACCAACACGCTCAATCACTGAGCCACAGAGGTCGTCTCATCTGGCAAAAGCAATGACGCGGCGACGATAAAATATAACATGTTATTGTGTATGATATGTTCAAAAATAAAAAGAAACAAAACAAACTGACTTTCCTACACTGCGTTAGAAACGAAAGAATTGTTCGATAAATACGCGGGTAAGGCGTGCGCTAGCAAAACTGACATAGGTCTGTCCTCGTCAACGCCTAGCGGGCGACTGTGGGGCGACTCTAGCGGCTTACGCACGCTGCATTTCAATATTAATTTATTGTTAAAATAATTAAACCAACATGCAAAATGTAACCAGAAATTATTCTTTTTTAAGTTATTAGCTTTTCGTAGATATGATTTTTGAAAGTAAAACTATCATGAACTTCATGAACAAAAAGAAAAATATTCAAATTTAGCCTCCTCTTCGGAATTATTTTTGATCGAGTGAAGTTTTCAATATTATGTTTCGAACCACAAATTGTTAAAGAACATTAAGTAAACAACAATGTGTTTTTTTTTTGGCTTTTTAAAGTTACTATTTGTTTGTTTATTATCGATTCAAAGTCATGTAAAATTGGGTCCACGTGGCCTTAAGAGCTTGGCTTGGCTTCGACTTGGAGGTCGTGGGTTCGATTCCCGCATTGGAACAACAAAAAGTGTTGTTTCCAAGTTTGGTTAAGATAATGCAGGCTGATCACCTGATTGTCTGACAAGCAAGATGATGCATGCGTCGGATGGGCATGTAAAGTCGGTCCTGCGCCTGTCGTGTTGGTTAAATTATCCGTCCCACTGGGTTATGAGTGTAAAGGAGAGAGTGCTCTTGTGTATTGCGCACACACTTGGCAAACTCCTACGTAACTGGCCTGGTTTCAATGATATCGGCCACCGTCACCGACATCGGTGTGGGGTAAGGGGGTAAGTAAGTATTTAATGTCTCTGAGTGCATTTATTATTTTCAATAGTAAAGCAGTATAATCAATAGTCACAAAATATATTTTTAACTATACCTACCTTCATTGTATTTCCTAAGGTCAGACTCCCAAATAGATCTGAATCGTTTCGCCTCTTCTGTCAGCAGCTCCCTGTCTCTCTCTCGCTGCAGTCTCTTCATCTCTATCTGCTGGAGTGTGTGGTTCTTGCATTCTAGATCTTTCTGGGCTTTGAGCATGGCCTCGTATTCCATACGTGCTGACTGTGGGTAAACAATTTAGAGTAAAGTTAATTACTTAAAAGTTATAACAGTGTGGAATTATGGATTAATTTCTACAACATTCATATTTTAAATAAGTAATACTGGTAATACATATTTGAAATTTGGCTACGATGTAAGTATAATACCTACTGTCGACTCAATATTCTTGCAAATAAATAAATAATTTATTTATATAATAGATTTTAGATATACTTATCTAGTAGATACCTACTGTTCTACTAGGTTTCTATGTAAGTTTAATAATTAAGAAAAATGTTGATTGGTCGTACTTGTAAATTCAGAGTTCCGCCATCCCTGCTTAGTGCTTATCTCTGTGAAAAACTAGTGTCCGCAAAACAATATTTTGTACTAGCTGCTTTTGCCCGCGACTCCGCTCGCTTACATACAGTATCTCACAGGAACACTGTAGGTACTTTTTTGGATAAAAAGTAGCTTAAGTAGTTATGTGTTTTTCACAAAGATTTCAACTCAATATAGGCTATCACGTACATTTAGCAGAAAAAAAATCATACAAGAAAAATTTACGCCATCTTGGTTTTCACCATAACTCAAATGTCAGCCATCTTGTTTTCACCATACTTCGAATTTCAAAATGGCCCCAAAAATTTAAAAATTGGGGCCAATTTACTGGAGACACTTTTTGCCTCAACATGCCTCGTCTATAATATACGTCTATGGTTTTTCATCAAAACCAGTACCCCAAGCAGGAACATTTTGCGGTATCGTTACGTGTACGTAAACGTGAAATATGAGAAATATTGTATGAAAATTTTAGTTACTTTTACGTCCGCTAGAGGCGCTTTCATGGTTTTCATTGAATATTTCTCGCTTACGTACACGTAACGATACCGCAAAATGTTCCTGCTTGGGGTACTGTTCAGTAGTTTTTGTTATAAAGAGTAAAAAACTTCCATCCATCCGTACGTACATAATATCCATCCATCCATCCTCACTAAAAGAAATTCTCACACCACTTTCAAAAAAGTCTCACCAAAGCTTCAGCCTCCTTCATCGCGACTTCCTGCCACATCTTGTCGAACTCCCTCTCCGCCGTCTTTTTCACCTGTTTCTCTCTGATTTGGTACAACTGGGTCTCTTGCGTCTCCTTCGCGCGAAGCTTGTTGATGGTGGATAGGAGTTGTACACTGTTGGAGCTGATTTAAGAACAGATCAGTAGGTACGTGTTCGTACAAGTAAGTAGGGTATAATGTTATTAGAATTCTCGGCTCCTCTAGCACAGTCACCGGAGACGAAATGCGGCGAACAAAATGTCACGCCATCAACAAAGCTATCTCGCGTCAAACTTAGTTACTCGCTCGAGATAGTTATTTCGACGGCTTGCGACATATTTTGTTGCGTCGCGTCTATGAGTTATATGTGTTGGTAATTGGTGTGACATAAACACAGGAAGTCTCTCTAGATTCTAGACCATAGTTTTGTTATGTTGCGAGTTGCGACCCACAAAAAAGCCAAAAAGTTAAGTAAAAATAATAATTAAAAAAAATAAAAAACCCGACTTAAAAAGTGAACCAAACTAAGTACGTACATACATACATATAATCACGCCTTTTTCCCGTAGGGGTAGGCAGAGACCGCCTCTTTCCCGTAGGGGTAGGCAGAGACCACTTCTTTCCACTTGGTACGATCCTTACATACTTCTTTCGCTTCATCCACTTTCATTCTTACCATCCATTCCTCCTCTTACATTCAACGTAGCGAAGCGGCTCTCCATGGGCCACTTTTCGCCTCCGCGAGAACGAGACGTGATGGGTGGCGAACCACATCGCCGACCAAACTAAGTACATAATGAAAAACTGAAAAGAAAAAAACAAGCGCTTAGATGTCCGGTGGTCTAGAATTCTATAATGTATTATTGAATGAATACTATTGAAAAAAAATAAAATATAATCTGATAATGGAACATAACAACTAAACAGTCAGGATCCATTGAAAAATTAGATTGGCTGTCGGAAAATGGATCATTTTTTATTTTATACTTTTTAGTTATGAGTACCTAGCTAGCTATTTACCAGACTGGATTTCCTATCAGCGTCAGTACTACATCACAATTGCACTGGAATGTGAGAATGGTTGTTACGCAACTTTAAATCGATATATATCCTAAACGGTCAGTCGAATCGAAAAATGTTGAGAGAAAACTAAAAATGATTTTTAAATACCTATTCAACGATACCGCACTTGATATAGTTTGTTGACTTACATTTTTTTCATTTTCACAATATGGCGTCCAGTAGTCGCCATATTGAATTTTCACTAACGTCATGTCTTTAGTGACACTCGCCGGACTAAGAGGAATCGATTGACGTGTGAATCATAAAAATCCGCCCAGGCGTTTGGTCTGTATAGTGTTTCAAAGGAACATACAAACATACATACATAGGCTGATAAACACATTACCACTCCTATGCGTCGCGCGGTTGGGTAAAAAGTCTTGCGACCCCGTCACGATTTTTTCGACGTTCGATACAAAAGATTCATTCGAAAAACGATTATTTTGTACCTATATATAGTTTGTATTCATTATTTTTCAACAGACTGCGATCCCCTTTAAAAACAACTCGAACCCTAACTAACCTAACCTAACCTAACCCCCCCCAAGGGTCGCGACCCACCGGTTGAGAAACGATGTTCTAGACTAGAGGATACAAAAAATTTAGACTAGCTAGTCACACTTAAAGCAAGTAGTTACTAACAGTGGTAACTTCTTATATTTGGCCTCATGTTCCTTCCTCCTCTTCTCCAGCAGATACTGTAGTCTATCCATCTTGTCTTGCCAGGCCGCTTCGGCGCCCGCCTGGGTTTGCAGCACGAGCTTAGTAATGTTCTCCTGCTCTTCGCAGACGAATAGGTCCTTTAATCTGGTAATGATGGGAAGCGAAGTGGAAATGTACGAGTGCAAAAGAGAGAGGAACATTATGAATCATCATCATAATGAAACCTAGGTAGGTAAGTAGGTACATATTATTTAACGTTCCTTTTTTGCTGACGTTTACGGGAATGCGTACTTATTTTATTACAGTTTGTACCTAGCTGATACATAATAAGGTATGTAAGTAAATATAAGTACTTACCTAGTATTAAATTTACCTTTTTCTCTTCTCATTCAACTCATTTTCATAAGATTGCATGAGGTTGCCAACTCGCTGAGTCACGTTGTTAAGAAGTGATCTAGAAACATTTAAAAGGATTAAGATTTAAGGGCTATAAGGAATTTATTTACGTCAAATAAATAAAAAAAAAATAAAATTAATTGTTAAAACCATAACATATTTCTAAATATCGTCACCAACTGTGTGAATTCTAAGAAAATCATTACAATAATATATTCGATTTATTAAATAAATCTGAAATACTTATAATTGCATGAAAAAACGTCCGCCATTCGAACCATACTGTAAAATGATGAGGGTGTTTGATATTTTTTTCTGCCGTTAGGGGGCAGACCCATCGCACACAAAGCGTCATCTGGTGGCGTAAGTGGTATCAAAAACGGCCAATAACAATTTTCGATTCTTCTTCTATTACCAGGCGGCGCTTGGTAGCCCGACGGTCTTTGTCTTGTCAAAAGCTGTCAAATGTCATGAATTTAAAACTATGTCAAGATGCATAACTCACCGCTGGTCGCACCGCAGGAAGAAGTCGCTGATCTGCTTGTCCTTCGTCGCTTTGAGTCTGATCTCGTCACCGATGCGCTGGTCCTCCTCCGACGCGCGGAGTTTCCGCACAAACTTCACGTAGCGAAATGTTGATTTGAGCGGCTGGGAGGTCTTGGAACGTTTCAGAAATTAACGCATGTACTATGGGATATTTTCTTATAACGGATCGCCTGAAGGAAAGGATTGCCCTTGCCCGCTGACGCCCGCAACGCCCGAGGCAGTTGGTTTTAACATTACCAGCGCCCTAGGCTATGTCTACCCCACACCACCTTTGTAGACAATGATTATTACTGAATATTTCATACGGCAGTCATTAAATTAACGTTAATGGACGCCCATTTTTATCCGGCGCGGCGCCCCGGGCGGTCGCTGGTCGCCCAACGTCGCTTCCCCATAACGCCGCTACTGACTCGAGGAGTCACAAGTGTTGTAGCACAGTGTACTCGAGGAGTACACTGTGACCGAACTGTGCAGTTTTGTCGTTATGGTGTGTAGTGGGCATTAGTATGTGTGCATGCGCCGATTCGGGCGGTCTAGTATGAAGATGTAGTACTGTACCTATACGTCAACTGTGAGTTTTGATCGAACCGTGCAGTTTTATCGTTGGTATGTGTAGCGGCTATTGTGGATACTCAGTGCTTACATAGTAACAATCTGTGCCGCCCCTCGGTCCCGGGCCATCCTTGGGCACCCACCGTTTTTGACTTGTCTCCGACATTTTATATCCAGTTATGTACGTATATTATTATTAAATTTTAATACCATATTTTTTTATACAAACATGGCATGATATATTATAGATAAATTTGACAATTTGTTTAAATTTTGACATTCCACTTTTTTCGTAGTAGGTACAAAACATGAACCAAAATTCAATGGGCATTGACCCATAGGCCTTTTTTTGACCTAATCTAACACTTAAGAAAGCAACAAAAATTATATTATAATACCTAATAAATCGTTCAGAATGATTGCTAATTATATAAGAAAATTGAAACTGGTAGGTAATAATATATTGTAGGTATTACAAAAGCACAAATTCAAAAGGAATTAATTTTTTGTATAATAAGCATCACCTTATTAGCAAAAAATACTTTTTTTTAAATATTCTCTTTTCTTTTCATACATACATACATATAATCACGCCTTTTTCCCGTAGGGGTAGGAAGGACTTCCTCTTTCCCGTAGGGGTATAGGTGTACCAGAATCTCATGGCAAATAGGGAAAAAAAAATTTGTAGTGTGCAATACTGGGGAAATTGGATTAAACGACCTTGATACTGGTTAATATTTAATTATGTCTAGTATTATTGAACATGAATTATAATAAGACTGTATGAAGAATGTTCGGTGTATAATATAGAAAACTAGCTTTTGCCCGCGGCTTCGCCCGCGTGGAATAGTGTTCTTGGAGAAAAAACTACTTCGGCGAATAATTCTCTACCTACTTACAGCAATATACTACTGATACAATATTGAACATGTTTTTAGGTTTGCCCAATGCAAAATGTTAAAAATGGGACCCTATCACCTCGATACGACATGCGCGACCACTTGATAATATACTTACATAATAAGTACTTGAATATAAATTTTACCATAATCTTATAATATCTTAAAGACTATTAAATTAAATACTTAAAGACTATTATTTTAAAAACTCGCATCAAAATCCGTTGCGTAGTTTTAAAGATTTAAGCATATTATAGAGGACAGTCAAAAAAGGGACTTTGTTTTATACTATGTAATATAATGATATTTCATGAAAAATAAATCAATCGTGAATTACTTTATATACTTATTTATTACGAATAACATACAATTAAATTGGCAACAGTTTATTTAATGTTGGAATTTCCTTCCGAACTGTATAGAACACGTTTACTTTATTCCTAATCAACTATAAATCGAAACTGTCTTATGTTGATTTTCTTTTTTCCTCCTCTCCTCCTTTTACCAGGCATGGAAAACAAACCATCATTCGATGTGCCATCAGCTACGATTCACCTTATAGTAGTACTGGAAACACATTTAAAGAAGTCACAATAATTACCTAAGAAAATATAAAAAAACTAAAAGTATCAAAACAACTCACTCTAACTTACCGGTCAACTCTACCACGAACTTTAAATTATAAGATTGAGTTCGATTTACACCTTCTTCTTTCTGTGTTTTACTATAGACATAGAAAACAATATTTCTCGCTTGAGATCGAATTGCCTTTTTGGATATTTTCACAAAAACAACAAATTCCAAGAACATAATCACAAAATTTTAGCAGCGGTTGACAGATCACGTACTTTGATTTGACGGGTCATACTTGACATTGCCATATGAAAATCACATTTTTTATTTTTTTTAAAATGCCATCAGATTCTGGTAGAGCTATAGGCAGAGATCACTTCTTTCCACTTGCTACGATCCTTACATCTTTCGCTTCGTCCACTTTCATTCTTACCATCCATTCCTCCTCTTACATTCAACGTAGCCAAGCGTCTCTCCATGGTCCGCTTTTCGCCTCCGCGAGAAACGAGACGTGATGGGTGGCGAACCACATCGCCGCCATTTTGGATAATTTAATTATTTTTGATTATCCATTGCGTTTCCACGGATTGGTGTAGAGGGTAGGAATAGGGAAAGGGAAGGATAGGTGGTGAGTAAAGGAAGATTGGTAAGTTAGAGTGGGAAATAAGTTAGAATGTAGGATATTACCGCCCAGGAGGGCAAGGGATAGGACAGTAATAGCTAGGGAAGCCCGCTCGCATACCCGTATACTATACCACAACTACCGGACAGGTAAGTTGGTAAGAGTATCCCATGACATGTTTGTTGAAAAGAAAATGAATGAATGAAAAACAATCATTTTCTTTTCAACAAACAAATATTATTTTTATAATTACATAATAAAAATAATTTACAGTAACCTTAATAATAATAATGCAATAAAAAGCAAAGATAGAAAATGATCTTTATTACAAGTTTAGTAGAACTTGAGAGAAATTTAATATGCAAAAGTATCAAAAATATCGATTTATAATATCAGTAGCTATTTAAGACGACAATAAATAATCAAACATTTTAACGGTCGCTTTGATCCATCTCGAGGTTATACAATGTTTAATTAAATCATCATAACAATCAACATGCTTAAAAATTAACAAAAATAACCAAAAAAATAATTATCACAAATTCAACAAAAGAACAATAAGAATGTTTATATAAAACCATAGATATATCACTGTATATTTAAACGCAACCTACTCTCAACTCTCGATACGAAGATTGAGTTGCTGCCAACTCCATTACAAAGTTAAAAAAGGTTTGGATTAAAAAAAAACAAGTTTTAAGGCACTTGTGCCTTGATTAGCACACACATTAAAAAAATATTAATTTAAAGGCCCTCCGCTTCGCGTTCACACCGAGACCTGACGCGATGCAGCGCGCACTTTTTAAGATAGCTGTATAAAATAAAACTTTATTTTCTACGATACACGTTTCATTGAAATAATTCGACATTGGAAATGGTGATCTGACCCTAAATACCACGATGGCGCCACAAAAAAAAAACACAAGGAAATCACACACCTCCTTAATTTTATGGACTTCAACTGACAACTGGGAATGGTCTTCATTTTATCGTTTGAACTATTTAAATTGTATTTAAAAAGGTCAAACGTCACAATGAAGACCAATCCCAGTTGTCAGTTGAAGTCCATAAAATAAGGTAATAGGGCAGCTAACCCCTATAATTGACAAAGACACGACGCGACATTTAGGTTGAAAAATCCTGAAAAAGCGCCTCGAGCTGCCAAGGAAATCTTTTTCACATAAATTGCTGTGTTCCGCGAAAAAAAAACAGATTATTGTCGGCCAAGACACGTTTACTAACTTAACAATACCGCAAACATATCCGCCAATTTGCTTATTTTGCATTTGCTTAGTGGTCGCCAATTTGCTTACGCTTTTTTGTTAGCGTTTTTTTCCGCGGAACAGCCAATATCTCCCGTTACAAAGTGTTTTAAGTGTCAAAGTTTCTTTTATATGTTGGGGGCATATAAAAGAAACTTTGGCGTCACTGAGATGTGCGAGTGAGCCAAAAACAATTTTTATAAGTACTTATGTATTATATTAAATAACAAATATGTTGATAACTACATAATACGCTATTTAATACATAAATACACTTAAAGTTAAATCTTGCCAACTCTCTAATCAGTCTTACAAATATTTGCAAACAACAAAAACGTATATCAAAATAACATGTCTTCAAGAGTAACGATAATGTACAAACTTACTGTTAATATTATTTATACTAGCAACAGATTAAGAAAAGTTTTTTGTATGATATTATACAAAATATTTTCTTAAAAATATGTTATACAATTAACAAAAAATATAATATATAATATAACTTTTCTTAATACTAAAAACATTTAAAAATAATCAGTGCTTAAATAAATATAAAAAGGAACATTAAAAAAAGGCGGAAAAAATACTGGCAGGTTTGAACTAAGCGCCAACAATTTGAAGTTTATACTTCTTCTTCTTTCTTGTGCCACGAGCCTTGGAATTGCCACTACATAATGTGGAAATCGAGTGATACATACACATAGTATCCAATATGTTTATTTCACTCGATTTTCACATTAAAAACGACGTTTATATCATTCAGCGCTGGAGCGCCCACAATAACTTTATTTGGTGAATAAGAGACAAGTTCTCTGTTTAACAGTTTGAGGTTAGCGCTGTTAGGAAGTAAATCTAATTGTGTGATATTAACTTGCAGGCCAGTGGTGTCATCGGCGTTACTTAGAGGTTGGATATAGCTCATCCAGGAATACGGTTCCCCGGTTCGCTTGTTGTAAACTGTAATTTCACCCATTCTTGGAGCCGGGTCTGCTGATATTGTCTGTAATAGACAAACTAAAATAAATTATTTAGCTTTGGTATGAACGATAAACTTAAGCGTATCGCGGTGGCAATAGGGAATATGCATGAAAATTTAATTTGCCTGAAATATTTTTTTCCCTGTTCTATATTGTCGTCAGATTATAACTAAAAGGATTTTTTTAAATTTAGTTCTTATTTAAACCGTAAAAAAATATATATAAAAAATGCAAAATCAGCCCGGGAAATTTAAAATTGCGAAACGCGTCACCATTGGTCGCAACTCGCGACCAATGGTGCGTGTGTGACGTCACACTATACGACGCTGTCTTTCATGACAATGATATGACTGACGTTTTATTGAATTTTATGCTCTGACTTATCTATTATTTTAACTGTCAACTGTCTTTTTCGTGTACGATGACGTCACAACCCAAGCCCGCGAAAATGGCGTGTTTAAATCGCGCAAAAATTATAGTGATTTTTAAACATTTTTTCCAGCTTAATGGATAATATTTTGGATGTTTATATTTTTATATATTTATATCTACTGGTTATAACATTACCAAAAATATTATATATTTTTGGTAATGTTATAACCAGTAGAAACGTTTAAAAAAAAAAAAAATACATGCATATTCCCTATTCACTTCTTCTCTTTCTTTATTTGGTAAGTAATTAGAGACAGAGATATTATGTTTAGGCTGTCATTTTACTACATAGCTGGAGAGCTACTAAGAAATTTAGAGCAAGTATTTGAGGCACGTTGAAACCTTCTCCTATTGTACCTCAACACGAGAATGCAGGCCTGGTTAGTCAGAAGCAGAACTTAGCCAAATGACAAATTTAATATTTTGTAGATATTTGTATATCAAAATTTCAAAGTGCCTCAAACATATTTATCGGGCATTAAAAAATGTAGGTACTTTTCAAAAATTTGTAATTTGGGTAAGTTCCGCTTCTGACCAGCCAGACCTGCTGATTCTCGTGTTGAGGTACAATAGGAGAAGTACAGGACAAGGTTTCAACGTGCCTCAAATACCTACTCTAAATTTCTTAGTTGCTCTTGGGCTAACACGAGAAAAAAAAATATTTATTCTACTACTATTATAAATGTAAAAATTTGTGAGGATGGATGGATGGATGGATGTTTGTTACTCTTTCACGCAAAAAGTATATTATTCATTGAATCCTTATTAATATGACGTAATAAGATAAATTTGTTGTAAAAAAGCCAGGGAACTGTGTATTACGTTGAATTTTCACAATGTTTACAAAACTGACGTATAATTAGATTTTAAGAATCTTTTGATTAATTTAGACATGAGTAAAAAACAATAAATCATAAATTCAGATTGCTAAAATAATTAACATAAATAAATTTAAGAAAATAAAACGACGTGGTAGAGCCATGCTTCGGCACGAATGGGCCGGCTCGACCGGAGAAATACCACGGGCTCACAGAAAACCGGCGTGAAACAGCGTTTGCGCTGTGTTTCGCCGAGTGAGTGAGTTTACCGGAGGCCCAATCCCCTACCCTATTCCCTTCCCTACCCTCCCCTCTTAAAAGGCCGGCAACGCACTTGCAGCTCTTCTGATGCTGCGAGTGTCCATGGGCGACGGAAGTTGCTTTCCATCAGGTGACCCGTTTGCTCGTTTGCCCCCTTATTTCATAAAAAAAAAAAAAAAAAAGACTACAAGTACAATAAATAATCAGGGCCGTCTTTAACCTATTAAAGGCCCTGGGCACATTACATTTTTTTTTCGTTACCTGTTTAAACTTTAAACCCTGAAAGACTGTGTATTTCGGAAAAATACAAAATATACTAAAACTAAACGTCAGTACAAAATTTTATAATATGTTCTTTAAGCCAAAAACGAGCGAGCGAAGCGAGCGAGCAAATTTTCCTATTTTACAGGTTCAAACGTTCAACTCTGTTCAAACGTTAAACTAAAATATTTACTTCGGAAATATACCATAAAATCAACCGGCTAAAACAGAACATCGGTAATAAATAATGTACCTTGGCTTTATAGTTAACCGCGAGCGAGCGAAGCGAGCGAGCAAATTTTTTTCCTATTTAATAGGTTAAATCTGTTCAAACTTTAAACCCTAAAATACTGTGGAAATAGGATCATACATTAGAATAATGGGCGCCCATTTTTTTTTCATTCTTACCTGTTTATGCTTTAAAGCACAGTCTTTCAGGGTTTACCCTTAAACACTGAATAACGGTGAACTTCGGAAAAATATCATAAAATGAACCGGTTAAAACAGAACATTGCTACTTAATAATATAATATTATGTTCTTTATGTTAAACTCCGTGGAGCTCCGTGGCCTAGTGGGTTGACCGTTTAGTTCGCTCTCGAGAGAGTGCAGGTTCAAATCCTAGGTTGTGGCGTGTACCAATGAGACTTTTTCAGATCTCAAGTACATTATACGGACGCTCTAACGGTGAAGGAAAACATCGTGAGGAAATCCGCACATGGTTGGCCCCAGACGTATTGACCAGTTCATTCCTCTAGACTAGGCTGACTATGTTGTGAGAATGCCGTATGTGCTTGGGCAACCTTACGACATTTAAAAACCAACTGTCCCAGGCACTACAGTATTTCGAGAGTGGTTACTTCGCTCGGAGAATACTGTATAAATCATCCATTATCGGATGTAAAGGCCTAAGTATGTTAAACACGAGCGAGCGAAGCGAGCGAGAAAAAATTTTTTCCTATTTAATAGGTTTAATCTGCTCAAATTTTAAACCCTCAAAGACTGTTACCCTGAAAAACTCTGTAATTCGAAAAATACAAATATCAAAAGCCTAAAACTGAACGTCGGTACAAAATTTTATAGTAATTTGTCTGTATAAGCCAAACACGAGTGAGCGAAGAGAGCGAGCATAATGTTTTTTCCCATTCTATAGGTTAAAATCTATTCAAACGTTTAATTTAAACACCGGATAACAGTGAAATTCTGAAAAATACCATAAAATGAACCGGCTAAAACAGAACATCGCTACTAAATAATATAATATGTTCTTTATGTTAAACGCGAGCCAGCGAAGCTAGCAAGCAAATTTTTTTCCTATTAAATAGGTTAAATCTGCTCAAATTTTACACCCTAAAAGACTGAAAATAGTATCATTTAGTAATTTAAATTAAAGTAAAATTAGTGTAATTTCTGATGTTGTAAATTAGATGACAAATAACTTATTATGTTAGGTTTGTCATATAATACCTATTTCAAACTTTTTTCGCAGTTCATTAATATAAAATTTTAGGATAAGTGACGTGCCCAAAATATTGTGTCGCATGCTATACGTTCGAGGATTTGATGGCACGCGTGCCATAGGTTCGCGATCCTTGTTTTAAGCTAGTGATTTTATTGTCTTTTTCTAAAGTAAAGTAAATTAAGTAAATTCTTTCAGGGCTAAGATTTTAACAGGTTAAAGCGTAAAAAACATTCGCTCGCTTTCTCAGTTTGAACGCATTTAACACAAATACATATAGAACAAGTTAGTATTAAAGTTCTGTTTTAAGCTGTTGATTTTTTTTCTAAAATAACTTTTTCTAAAAATCATCTTTCAGATAGGGATAACGGGGCGGCAAAATGTTAATTAGCCTGTGGCGCAAAATTTCTAAATACGCCTCGAGGCAGCCTATTTATATTCCATAACCGTGGTGAATGATTTGTCATAACAGCTAGAGGTATGTCGAGGGGTATATAACGCGTTTCAAATGAGAATAGGAACGTCAATGACATTTTTCTGTCAAATATCACTTGAAAAGTGCGATTTTCAGAAAAACTTATGTGCATATAAATATTAATAGTCTTGCATCGAATTAAAATAAAAACGTTAAAATATAGTAATCAATTATCTAAACATAATTTAACTATCACTAAATTCGAAACAATATGGTGCCGACTCGATCCTATTCTCATTTAAATCGCACTATATGACGCAAAACTCCGCAAAAGACAATGGGTACGTTTTTAATAACGTGGAAAAATGCCAGTCCGGTTAGGCGATCTTCAACCATTGAAGATCTTAGCCACGATTTAAATTTTAAATTTTCGATGCGTTTGTTCTCAAACGTTTGCCATCATACAAAGTTATTATATTAAATTAATTAAATATTGAAGGTAGTTACATAAAATCTGTATGGTGACAAAATATATAAATAAAATCATTATGTTCAATTAGTGGTCCACCTAAGTCCTGGAACCAGCTCAGGAGGGGGTCACGACCCCCATGACCCCCCCCCCCCCCCTGGATCCGCCCTTGGCCGAAGGACTCTGTGGTAGCAGTCCAAAAGCATGTGTTCACATCAAAAAAGACACTCTGTCACTAAAGCAAATAGCGTCTCGCCAAAGGTCTCGCCGTTACATTCGGTAAGGTTGCCAAATTCACAACAATTGCGTTTCCTTTCACCCAAAAAAAAGTTTGTGAACATCACATCTAAAAAAAACTTAAAATACTTATGGTTCTAATAACTAATGGGCCCGTAAACTTTCGGGGTTAAAGTTTAAGTAGGGTTGATTTATTTTAAAATAATTAAATTACTTTATGAAATAATTGTTCAGGACAGCCAATTACGAGTTTACAGAGAATAGCACATTTAATACTTTTATATTATACACACATTTAAGATTTTTATTATATTATACACGTACATGATCCAGGAACACGGAAAACACTTTTTTGTTCCTTCGGCCGGATTGAGCACCAACACGCTTAACCACTGAGCCACGGAGGTCGTCAAAAAAAAATCTAGTATATTATGCATTACTAAATCTTGCCCGCGACTTCGTGCACGCAAAAGTTAATTTCGCAGAAACCGTTCATTTTTCTGTGATTACTAGTAGCCTTTCCTTCCCCGTGGTCTACTCTACATCTGTGCCAAATTTCATCAAAATCGGTCCAGTAGTTTCGGAACCTATTCAATGCAAACAAACAACAAAAAAATCCTCTTTATTATATACTAGCGACCCGCCCCAGCTTCGCACGGGTACAATACTGATACTAATACTAAAGAATGTCTTTGAACCTCTAACAAAACGGGCGAAATCTAGTCAAAACAAACAGAAACAAATTAATATAGGTACCTACTAAAACTCAATGAAATAAGTAGGTGGATATACTTTTATCGTATGAAATACCATAGATCTAAACTCCCCCCGCACGCGCACCCCCGCATTGGTGACGCCCACTTCGCAACGGGCCGTGCAGCAGAAATCGTAATATTTTAATTTCGCCATAACTTCAAAACCACACGTCCAATTTCAATCATTCAAAGACCAAATATTATCTACATAAACTGTACTTAGTGATGAATTAATTTATTTTGATAAGGATTAATAGCATGAGTAAAATAAACGCGTTTAAATGTAGTCCAAAAAAAATTCAAGATTTCTAAATAAAAAAATGGTTGTTGTGCCTCACTGGACATAGATAGGTATAGTGTGTCGCGGACTTTTTTGTAGATATTTATAAGATCTATAATTAATTAGAACATTTTATGGTTCTATCTTTTATAGTTTAGGCAGCGTACGCAAAGTAAGTAACTTTTCTGGTTGATTTTTTACACCTTGTGTCCGAAAAACCCAAATATTTTACGGAACCCTATTTTTTTCCAAAATAAAATATAGCCTATGTTACTCGTGGATAATGTAGCTTTCGAATGGTGAAAGAATTTTTGAAATCGGTCCAGTACTTTTTGAGCCTATTCATTACAAACAAACAAACAAACAAACAAACAAACAAACATACAAACAAAGTTTTCCTCTTTATAATATTAGTGTAGATTAGTATAATAGATAAACCTACAGTTTCTACTCTTACAACTACAGCAACAAGTTATTCTAACTACCTACGCCATACGACATACAGCGTATTTTTATCACCTATTTCGCCCTCTTCAATACGTGTGCGATATTTTCAATCGTCCAACCTTAAGGGCCTGTGCGTTGATACATCAGTCAATTTTTTTGCCTTATTTATTAGTATAGAAAGCAAAGAAAAGTAATGAAGAAGTTTTGGCATTAGTTAATGAGAAGAGAGATATTAAAGACCATTGAGAACAGAAGAGGAAAGATGTTAGGACACTTGATACGGCACGACAACTTTATGAGAGGAATAATTGAAGGGAAGGTTGAAGGTAGAAGAAAACGTAGAAGGCCGAGAAGAACGTTTACGGACCAGGTGAAAGAGAAAGTGATGGTCGTGTCGTATCAGGAGGTCAAGAGAAGGGCGGAGTTCAGAGATGAATGGAGAAAGCTCCACCGACAAGAGCGAAGCTCTTAAGGCTGCGCTAGTCGGTTTTTTCTCCATACAAACGCTGTTGGTGATTTACTCCAAAGTCAAACATTGTAGACCCAAATTCTAGCGTAATATCGATTTTTGTGACACTTATATAGGTCGGTATTTGCTTATATTTCTGAAATTCAAATTAGTGTAGAAGATAATAGCCTCCAAACATCGCATTTTTAGCGCAACTTTGAACGTAAATAAAAATTAAACGAAGAATGATAATAAAAAAGCAAGTAAATACCGACACAGTTCGATCACAGCCTATGGAACTTACCTACAGTCGTCCAACGGACACGTCTAGACAGAGCAATCGTGCGGGGCGTGCGGGGTGAGAGAGGGGCGGTAGCGAGCCCAAGCTGCCATACACTAGCTTGGGACACGTCAGCCGGGGTTGACGCTTTTTAATTTGATTGTTTTAAGTGGTTTGCGACAGTGTTTCGTTTGAGTTGTATGTAGGTACTTATTTGCAATGGTCAGTCATATGAACAGCTATAGAAGATTAATTTTAATACAAAACCATGCGCCTGTTTCCCGTCAGAATTTTTAATATAATTGTATCTACGTATGAGAATTTACTAACTACATCGTCAAATTCAACAATCGCAATCTAAAAACTAGTAAATCCAAATGTCGAAAATACCTTTCAGTTTCGCATTTGTAGCTTTTGCAGGGTTCGTAAATATCCGATATTTATAATAAATATCAAAATATCAGATATCTTTGATATATATCCGATATTTTTGATTTTTTGATATTTTTGATATTTTCAAAATTACATACAAATTTCATACTCTGATATGTTTTTTCGTAATAGTTGAATCGGAATAATTTGTATCTCCGATAATTTGAAGATAGGGAAGTAAAATTAAACTCATTTATTTATTATTGATATTCAAAGTTTTCAAATAAATAAAAAATCAACGATAGATACTTTTGAGTATCAATTTAAGTCTTAAATCCATAAAATGACTTTTGTTTATAACCAGAAGAAAAAAAAAAGTGTATTAATTTTATCAGTCGAATTAATTTGACACACGGTATACTTAAATGGTATAACAATAGTATAATAAAAAACAAGGAATTTTCTTCCGAAAAACAGGGGGTCACGTGGGTGTCATAAGCCTAATGATTAGTTAATGTCGTGTCAAATAGCAAGTTTTTGATGACCTAGGCTTGTGAAACTCTCGGAAAATAAGACCTGTGTATTTAGACTATGACTTGATGTAAGATTTTTTACATTTAAAACATTATTTTACATTTTTAAATATAAATATCAATTTTGATATATAACAAGCATAAATATCAATTGATATAATATACATGATATATATCCGATATATATCAATTGATATATATCATGCGAACCCTGAGCTTTTGTATACGCATTTGTATTTTTTATAATAAAACTCTTCATTAATACTTCTATATATATTTTTTTGTTTTATTCCTAGTACTCTACATACACATACTACGAATACACAAAATGTAGAACAGATTATAATAAAACACATTATTGTGACAACCCTGCAGCAATGACGAATACCTACACAAAAGCGGCATTTCGCGCGACTTCAAACGCGTTGGACCACTGTATCTCTTTATTACACTGTGGTTCGATTTTTGAATTGAGATAATTTTACTTCAGATAAAAATATTATGTAGTTTTTTCATAAATCACCAACAGCTGAGTGTCGATTTGCGTAATTTGAAGACGCCTTTTCTAAAATACTTTACACAGCTGCATAAATGTGTGCAGTATAGCTTCTCTTATAAGTATAGATTACTATTTTATGGGTATATCATTTTTTTCCCAATATTAGGTAAAATAACAAGCATTTTTCCCGCGCGCAGCACTGAGTTCGAGCCGCTGACTAGCGCACTCTTAAGGTGGTTCGTTTCCCATACAAATAAACAATGGACATTAATTTTCGACAAAAAGTGACATTTGTAACTTATGTCACTTTTTGTCGAAAATTCAATAAAAATGTGACTTCTGTGTGAAATAAAGTATTTTAAATATATTTTGCGACAATTGTATTGCAAAATAAATAGATGTGCATATAAATTTATGTAGTAATAGTATGAAATTACCTAATTAATGTCCATTGTTTTTTTGTATGGGAAACGAACCACCTTAAGTTGGAATGAATTAGTATAGATACAGTACCGCGAGGTGAGCGCTGAGGCGGTCGGGGTCGGCGTAGCGCGCTCGCAGCACGTACAGCGTGCCGCCGCGCCGCAGCACGCATGCGCACACGCGCCACAGCGCCGCCAGCGACCACGACACGCCCACGCCGTCCCCGCACTCCACCACCGACGTGCTGTGCTCCTGAAATGACCGAGTGATCATGATGAATAAAAATAAACATCTGAGGGTTTTTAAATTCGTGACATCTGACAGCTTTTTGACACAAGGACCGTCGGGCTACCGAGCGCCGCCTGGTGACAGAAAAAGAATCGAAAATACTCATTGACAGTTTTTGATACCACTTACGCCACCAGATGACGCTTTGTGTGCGTTGGGTCTGCCCCCTAGCGGCAGAAAAAATATGAAACAGCCTCCTTCACTCTCATTGTTGTATTTCATCGAGTGAGTACCCTAAAAGTAAATTAGTTTGAATAGCAATACGCATTTACCTTTTGGATGTGGTTTTCGAGGAGTATGGTGGGACCAGCCCACTCACATAGCACACACGGTACACGCACGTCCATACCGATTTGTTCCATGTAATCCTAAAAGAAACGAAGACATGTCATTTAACATTTAAGCCATACTTTAATTTTAAATACAGCACATTATGGCCGTTATTTGACGACCTCTGTGGCTCAGTTGGTTGAGTGTGTTGGTGCTCAAGCCGGAGGTCGCGGGTTCAAATCCCGCCGAAGGAACAAAAAGTTTTTCTGTGTTCCTGGGTCATGGATGTGTATTAAATATGTGTATAATATAATAAAAATCTTAAATATGTGTATAGTATAAAATTATTAAATATATTTCCGTTGTCTGGTACCCGTAACACAAGTTCTTCGAGAACTTACCACGGGATCAGATTGACGTGGTGTGAAGCGTCCATAGATATTATTATTATTATTATTTGTTACCAGTTTCTACCAGTAAAAAAAAACTAAACGACGCTGACCTAAAATAACGCAGTAAAAGAAAAAAATACTTTAAATTATGAAATGACATATACTTACGCCATCTTGACTGATCAACTCCACAGCGTCTTCCAACATCTCGGGTATGGTAGCCGGAGGGCTGTTCTCATGAAATGTCTCCGTCGACGATGACGATCGGTTGAACGCTGTAGAAAAATTTTATTTTTATTGAGATTTTGTGGAAATAAATAATAGGAAACTAGATTTTGATAATGTTTTAATGTTGCATTATAAATAACGCCCTCTAGCGGGGAAACACGAATACATTTAAATAACATAGTAGCTGTACACAAAGCAAGCACAAATATTTTGGTTTATAAAATATATACATATCCAAAATTCTTTTTTATTTTAATTACTAGCTTTTGCCCGCGGCTCCGCCCGCGAGAAATGAGGTTTTTTGGCCACTCCCGACTGTAATCTAAGTTAAATCTGTATCTTCCTATCTTACGTTCTCTATTTAATTACTAATTGTTTGTCCGAAGCACTATCATACCATGTTTAATTTAAATGATTTAAACTCTTAAGCTATGAAAGACATTAAAAAAATATACACAATAGTACATTATCCCTCGGGAACACTATTATATATCTTTTTGGGATAAAAAGTAGACTGCACGTTTGTTCAAAGCATAAACAACTACCATACAAAATTTCATTCAAATCAATTCAACCGTTTAGCAGTAAAAGACAGTCAAAGAACACACAATAATAATACATTATCCCTCGGGAACACCGCAAATTTTTGGGACAAAAATTATCCTATTAGACTAGTCAACAAGTTCAAAAACGTGAAAAATAGAGATAAAGGTCCTAAAAATATGAGCGATGGCTCATTCGATTCGGAATCACCTCTAGAAAAATGTTTTTGAAGGATTTTGGTGCAGGTTAAAAATTGCAATTGTTATTAACAAAATAAGATGAAAAAAAAATGATATTTCGTTTTTTGTTAATAACTCGAAAAATATTAACATTTAAGCAATTTTGAAAAAAGCTCGTTAAAGAGGAGGAAATTTCCAATAAAAAAGTCCTAACTCCCGGAATTCTATCTCCATTATTTATAATTTTAATTAGACGTTGAAAATAGGGCTCCGCGCGGCAGTTACGGCATGCGCGCGCCGCCGCTAAAGAGAGTTCAGCAATAAAAATAATTTTTTTATAACATAAAATGTGATTTTAAAAATTTGAAAAAATTCTAGTATCTTCTTAATACTTGAAAGAATCGAGCCCTGAAAAAAAAAAAGTTTAATCACCATTTTTAAAAAAGTTATGCAATTGTTAACTAACCAATTTTTTCTTAATCTCCATAGGCATAAACAATGGGATGAAAGGTATAAATAATTGGCCTATAAATTTTAAACTTCGTGGAGCCCTTTTGATATATGTACTTTATAAGATCCTGCGGTTTATTTTCATTAAAGTTTATTAATTTGTTAATTATGATTTTTTATAACTATTGAAAAATTAAAAATCTAAAAAATGTTGATAAAAAATTTTTTTTCAATTAATATTTAGCTATGCCTGTTTTCACATTGAACAATGGCAGTAATTAACAAAGGTTATGATTTTTTTACGTAATTTGTTTATAAAATTGTTATAAACAAATAGAGAAATCCAATATTTTTTTTAAATTTTTTTTTGCTATTTTGTTGCTTATAAAAAAGTATGATTTTTTAAAAAAAAATTTTTCTTAATTTTAATTTTTAATTGTTTAAAAACGATTTTTTTATATTTCGATTGTTTAAATAATTAGTTAAGAAAAAATTTTTCTTTTAAAAATCATAATTTACACTTTTAAATAGTATAGCAAAAAAAAATTTTTTTTTTATTTATAATTTAATTGTTTATTAGTTTAACAATTTGTTATAAACAAATATCGACCAACGTTATATTTTTTTTCTGAAGCAGAAAAAAATTATAAAAATAGCTATATATAATAAAGTGCAAAAAAAATATTATTTATTTATTATAATACTTTTTAATATCATACGATACGGTAATTATAGCGCCTACTTGAAAATTTTTTTTTTTGCACTTTATTATATATAGCTATTTTTATAATTTTTTTCTGCTTCAGAAAAAAAATATAACGTTGGTCGATATTTGTTTATAACAAATTGTTAAACTAATAAACAATTAAATTATAAATAAAAAAAAAATTTTTTTTTTGCTATACTATTTAAAAGTGTAAATTATGATTTTTAAAAGAAAAATTTTTTCTTAACTAATTATTTAAACAATCGAAATATAAAAAAATCGTTTTTAAACAATTAAAAATTAAAATTAAGAAAATTTTTTTTTTTAAAAATCATACTTTTTTATAAGCAACAAAATAGCAAAAAAAATTTTTAAAAAAATATTGGATTTCTCTATTTGTTTATAACAATTTTATAAACAAATTACGTAAAAAAATCATAACCTTTGTTAATTACTGCCATTGTTCAATGTGAAAACAGGCATAGCTAAATATTAATTGAAAAAAAATTTTTTATCAAAATTTTTTAGATTTTTAATTTTTCAATAGTTATAAAAAATCATAATTAACAAATTAATAAACTTTAATGAAAATAAACCGCAGGATCTTATAAAGTACATATATCAAAAGGGCTCCACGAAGTTTAAAATTTATAGGCCAATTATTTATACCTTTCATCCCATTGTTTATGCCTATGGAGATTAAGAAAAAATTGGTTAGTTAACAATTGAATAACTTTTTTAAAAATGGTGATTAAACTTTTTTTTTTCAGGGCTCGATTCTTTCAAGTGTTAAGAAGATACTAGAATTTTTTCAAATTTTTAAAATCACATTTTATGTTATAAAAAAATTATTTTTATTGCTGAACTCTCTTTAGCGGCGGCGCGCGCATGCCGTAACTGCCGCGCGGAGCCCTATTTTCAACGTCTAATTAAAATTATAAATAATGGAGATAGAATTCCGGGAGTTAGGACTTTTTTATTGGAAATTTCCTCCTCTTTAACGAGCTTTTTTCAAAATTGCTTAAATGTCAATATTTTTCGAGTTATTAACAAAAAACGAAATATCATTTTTTTTTCAACATATTTTGTTAATAACAATTGCAATTTTTAACCTGCACCAAAATCCTTCAAAAACATTTTTCTAGAGGTGATTCCGAATCGAATGAGCCATCGCTCATATTTTTAGGACCTTTATCTCTATTTTTCACGTTTTTGAACTTGTTGACTAGTCTATATGTCCTTTCCCAGGACTCAAAGTATCTCTGTACCAAATTTCATCAAAATCGGTTCAGCAGTTAAAGCGTGAAGAGGTAACAGACAGACAGACAGACAGACACACTTTCGCATTTATAATATTAAGTATGGATGGATGGACATGGAAGTATGGATGTACACAAATTAAAACATTATCCCTCGGGCACACTGTATATTCTTGGGATAAAAAGTAGACTGCGCGTTTGTCCAAAGCATAAACCACTGCCATACCAAATTTCATTCAAATGAATTCAACCGTTTAGCAGTAAAAGACAGTCAAAGTACACACAATAATAATACATTATCCCTCGGGAACACCGCAAATTTTTAGGACAAAAAGTATCCTATGTCCTTTCCCAGGACCCAAAGTATCTCTGTGCCAAATTTCATCAAAATCGGTTGAGCAGTTAAAGCGTGAAGAGGTAACAGACAGACAGACAGACAGACACACTTTCGCATTTATAATATTAGTATGGAAGTATTTATATGGATATGGAAGTATGGATGTACACAAATTAAAACATTATCCCTCGGGCACACTGTATATTCTTGGGATAAAAAGTAGACTGCGCGTTTGTCCAAAGCATAAACCACTGCCATACCAAATTTCATTCAAATCAATTCAACCGTTTAGCAGTAAAAGACAGTCAAAGTACACACAATAATAATACATTATCCCTCGGGAACACCGCAAATTTTTGGGACAAAAAGTATCCTATGTCCTTTCCCAGGACTCAAAGTATCTCTGTACCAAATTTCATCAAAATCGGTTGAGCAGTTAAAGCGTGAAGAGGTAACAGACAGACAGACAGACAGACAGACAGACAGACACACTTTCGCATTTATAATATTAGTATGGATATGGATGGAGGGTAGAGATAAGGAGAACCATCTTATATGGGAGAAAAGTTGAAAAAGTCTCCAGCTATATGCTATAAATAACAGTTCAAAAATCTTCCACAATGGCGCTGATGCACAAGAAGGGTATGGTATGAAGTTAGGAATAAGAGATGAAGTGAAGTGAGTTGAGTTTAGTTATTTAAAATTTTTGACGACTTTGGTAGACTAAAAGTAGTTAATTCAGTAAATCATGAATATTCGTGGGAGAGCCATGCTTCGGCACGAATGGGCCGGCTCGACCGGAGAAATACCACGGGCTCACAGAAAACCGGCGTGAAACAGCGCTTGCGCTGCGTTCCGTCGAGTGAGTGAGTTTACCGGAGGCCCAATCCCCTACCCCCCTAGAAATGCCGCAGTTGAAAAACAATTTGTTACCCCAGGAGGGTACCAACTGCGTTGGAGAATCCCTCTCTGGACGTCCATGCTCAGGGACCCCTGGAACTAAGCGTGGACGTCCAGGCTGCCCCTCGTATTCTGGGGAGGGCAAAACTGCGCTACAATCTGCTCGGGGCAAGAGCAAACACACAAAGGCACCCCCCTCGATATTAGGCATGGACTTCTGTAATATCAGGGGATTACACTCCAACCTTAATGCCGTCCATTACCACCTTGAGACGGCAAAGCCGGCTTTGCTCTTTTTAACCGAGACGCAGATATCATCTCCGAGTGACACATCATACCTTTCCCACCCAGGGTATTATCTCGAGCACTCCTTTCTGCCCAAAGCTGGAGTGTGTGTGTATATCAGAGATGATATCAGCTCTCGCCGCCTCAGCAATCTTGAGGACAGGGACCTGTCAACATTATGGCTCCGCATAGATTGCGACGACCACCCTCGCGTCTATGCGTGCTTATATAGGTCCCATAGTGGTGACACCGAGACGGACCGACTCTTGGAACACCTGCAAGCTGCTTCAGATTTTGTACAGCGGCAGATCCCATCCGCAGAGATCATAATACTTGGCGACTTTAATGCCCACCACGCCGACTGGCTCAATTCCAGTAAAACTGATCATGCGGGGAGATCTGTATGCGACTTTGCCCTTGCGAACGACCTAACACAACTGGTTACTACGCCTACGCGAATACCAGATGTGGACGGTCAGAATCCTTCCTTGTTGGACCTTCTGCTGACTTCAAATCCTGATGGCTACCAAATATCCGTAACCGCTCCACTTGGTTCATCGGATCATTGCCTTGTCAGGAGTTCTGTGTCACTCACGACGGTGTTACGACAGCGTGCTCTTAAATACCGTCGTGTGTGGCACTACAAGTTAGCAGACTGGGATGGGATACGGTCGTTTTTTGCATCCTATCCTTGGGGGCACGTGTGCTTCTCGCCGGATGATCCCGACAACACTGCCAACTCTGTTGCCGATGTGGTAGTGCAGGGGATGGAACTTTTCATTCCGTCCTCTGTAGTGCCAACTGGCGGCAGGTTTCGTCCCTGGTTTGGTTCATCCTCCAAAAAAGCTTCTCGCCGGAAGCAGGAGGCTTACCAATCCTTGGCCAATGCAGTGTCTACTCGGGATTTAAATACCAGCACATATAAAATGGAGTACAACCATGCCTCTAGGTCCCTCAAGAAAGAGATCACTTGGGCAAAGAAACAGCACGTCAATAGAATTGGCAAGAGACTCGAGCGCCTCCCCTCGGGAACCCGTGCATTCTGGTCTCTGGCCAAAGCTATTGAGGGAAATTTCTGCAAGCCAACCCTACCATCCCTACACGTAGGAAATGGATCGTTAGCCCAGGACGCAAAAGACAAAGCCGATATTCTGGGCAAGCTCTTTGCGTCTAACTCGACCCTAGATGACGGGGGGCAGAAACCGCCGACCATACCGCGATGCACGAGCTTCATGTCGGATATTCGGTTTCATCAGCGCTCAGTGCGAAAAGCCCTCCGTTCCCTTGATATCCAAAAGTCGAGTGGGCCTGACGGAATCCCTCCTATTGTGTTGAGAAAGTGTGCTCCAGAGTTGGCTCCGGTCTTGACGCGCCTTTTTCGGCTCTCCTATTCCTCTGGCATCGTCCCGGCTTCTTGGAAGACAGCCTTGGTGCACCCGATCCCCAAAAAAGGTGATCGCTCAAATCCTTCCAACTACAGACCAATCGCCATAACCTCTCTCTTCTCAAAGATAATGGAATCCATTATCAATGGCCAGCTTCTTCGATACTTGGACGGCCAGGGATTACTAAGCGACAAACAATACGGGTTCCGTAAGGGTCGCTCGGCTGGTGATCTCTTGGCGTACCTAACTCATCGTTGGGCTCAGGCAATTGAGTCGAAGGGAGAAGCATTGGCTGTTAGTTTGGACATTGCGAAGGCCTTTGATCGGGTTTGGCATAAAGCGCTGCTTTCAAAGCTTCCATCATACGGGCTGCCCGAGAAATTATGCAAGTGGGTCACAAGTTTCTTAGCAGACAGAAGCATAAAGGTCGTAGTTGACGGCGAATGCTCGGAAACTCAGTCAGTTAATGCTGGTGTCCCTCAGGGCTGTGTGCTATCGCCTACCCTATTCATACTGCATATCAATGACATGTTACAGACCAACGGCATTCATTGCTATGCGGATGATAGTACAGGTGATGCTGTATATACCGGCTCCCCTAATATTTCTCGGCTAAATGTCATCGAGAGTCGAAACGAACTTGTGTTTAAAATAGAGAATTCATTGGAGAAAGTCTCTGAATGGGGTAGACGTAACTTAGTCCAATTCAACCCCGCCAAGACACAAGTCTGCGCGTTCACCGCTAAAAAGTCACCTATGGTCGTACATCCTCGTTTTGAGGGCACATCTTTACCCATCTCCCCTAGCATTGAAATACTTGGCGTTAGCATATCGAGCGAAGTCCAGTTCCGATATCATCTAGAGGGTAAGGCCAAGTTAGCCTCGAAGAAGCTTGGTGTTCTCAACAGAGCGAGACAGTACTTCGGTCCGGACCAACGCCTACAACTCTACAAGGCGCAGGTTCGGCCTCATATGGAATATTGTTCTCATCTCTGGGCAGGAGCACCAAAATACCAACTGCTCCCTCTGGATCGTATCCAACGAAGGGCCGCTCGAATTGTTGACTGTCATTATGTTTCAAACAGCTTGGACCCCTTGGAATTACGCCGAGATGTAGCTTCACTCTGCATCCTCTATCGGTTGTATCACGGGGAGTGCTCTGAGGAATTGTTCGGAATCATACCACCTGCAACTTTTCGCCATCGTCCCACGCGAAAAATATTCCATCCTCATCACCTTGATGAGTGGCAGTCTTCCACCGTGCGTTTCTCGCGTAACTTTCTGCCGCGCACTATAAAACTCTGGAACGAACTGTCACCAGCAGTATTTCCGGACCTATACGACCTACAAACCTTCAAGAAGAGAGCGTATTCCCTCTTAAAAGGCCGGCAACGCACCTGCAGCTCTTCTGATGTTGCGAGTGTCCATGGGCGGCGGTAGTTGCTTTCCATCAGGTGACCCGTTTGCTCGTTTGCCCCCTTATTTTATAAAAAAAAAAAAAAAATATTCTACTGACTCGCGTAGTCGAATATATTTTTATAAACATAACCGAATAAGATGCTAAGATTTAGTTATCTGTTTAAATTTTGCTGCATTACACCCCGTTAAGTCTTCAGCGCCCCCTAGTGAACGCTTTTTACGGACACTTTTCATGTATGGAGATGGTACTCCTTATCTCTATCCTCCATAATTTGAATATACCTGGTACCTGTATTTTGTTGCTGTTGAGAGTATCTGAAGAACTCGTACAGTCGTGGGTCATTCACGTATCTGTTATCCTGCTCGAACGCTGGAAACATTCATTACTTTATCAGTAAACACATTGTTAAAGCCTAGAAAAAAAAAAACATATGTAACAACTTATCTACACATACATTAGACCTGATCTAATCTGCAGACTGATCATCCGTATACACCACAAACATATATAACTATCAAGGCAATCACACCCATACAATATGGTCAGTTCTAACTGATCCAATCAGTAGCGTCATGCCTATTGGACAATAGGTATCATGGTGTATAACTATCCTAATAGTATTTATATAATATTTATGTGTTTACTAATGTAAACGAGACATGTGAAGTTAATGCAAATGAGCTGGGAGATCACAGAGAACCGGCAAAACAATCTCAGTCGAAAAAAAAAAACAAAAGCATAAAAAAGACTTACGATTATAATTATAAAATTCAGTGCCATCACTAGCTGAATGGTGCACCCGTCTGAAAGCCATACCCAAAGCGTGCACGTAAAAATGCCAAGCAAAAAAAAAAAACATACAGTGAAGTTGTTAAATGAATTAAGCATTTGTTAATAACGGCAATTTCAAAAGCTGAAGAGACTTATCGTGAGTTAAAAAAAAATTACATAGGTATAAATAACATTGTTATTTCAATAAAATTAATTGTTTTCCTGTTCAAGCAAGTAGTGTATAATTATATGATGCAATTTATAAAGAGTCAAAACATGTTATTTTACATTTTAATATTTTTTACATTACAATATACCTATTAAAGGTGCAGCTCCCTTTTGATGCATAATATGTCACCGTAAAATTGTAAAAACAGTTAAATTGTAAAATAACTAAAGAGATTATAAAAATATGTCAAAAGATTCATAATATACATATTTGTAATCTCACGAAAAATCAAAATCAAAATCAATTTTTTTTTATTCAAAGTTGGTATTATAATACTCTTTTTGAACGTCGATATACATGATGCCAACCACCGGTTCGGGAACTAACCCGGCGAGAAGAACCGGCGTAAGAAACTCGCGCGAAAAATAATGTGTTACATTATATGCAGAATAATCGCATCCGAAGTCTATCAACATTTTACAATTTCACTAGATAAATTATAATATAAAATGGTTTTTACAATTTTACGGTGACACATACATAGTAGAAGTGTGAAAGAGACAAAGCATGCTGAGTATAATTGAGGCCGCGAGCACAAGAACAGCCTAGTAACATTTTATAAAAAATTAGTTATCATCATCGAAAATCTGTTTTTTAAAGAAGCAAAATGGCCTAACATTGATTTCTAGAGCCAACAAGAGATGGCGTTAGTAAACACATTGATTACAGTAAAAACTTAAAAAAATAACTGAAAAAAATAAAATAAAAAAGAAAATTTTAAAATTATTTTCTTTATCTCTACTTAAAGGACAAATTAGTACATAGGCCGTTCTTGCTCTCGCTGCCTCAATTTTTCTCTAGACTTAATAAGGACAAATAATGATAGTAGACAAGAGTTTTGTTGTCTTTATCAAGTCTATGGAGATGTATGAGTAAAATATTGTCTTTTTGTGGGTGTAAAATCCATGAAAAGGGAGATATTTTCTTAATTCTGCAATTGGGTACTTACGCAGTGGTGACTGTTGAAGTGCTATAAATGCTTTTGGTATTATCCGTGGTGACAATTTTCAATAATGGCACATTTGTTAACATTTGATTCTTGAAGTTGTATAAACTTTCTAGTAATGTGGCATTACAGGTGTCTGCATACAATGGGTGATTTTGACCTGAAATTAAATATAATCAACATTGGTATTTTTAACAGGAAACGAGCAGACAGATGGCATGGTGGTAAGCGATTACCGCCACCCACGGACACCGATCCTAAAGAAGTTACTCCTCTGGGGTTGTGCACTTGAGTTCCTGGTCCTTAAAATCCCCATCCGACTTGGCGACACACAACGCATACGTTATTTCACGGCGGTTTTCTATGACGCCTTGGAATTTAACCGGTCAAGCCAGCCCATTTGTGCCAAAGCTCTCCCACGGGCCACATCTATTCCTCGTTTTATATAAAGACATTTTAAATCCTTTCCAAGTCATAACAAATTAAAAATCCATTCAAGTCATCAATCACCAAAATATGATTTTTCATAGCATTCAATCCTACTATTATAAATGTGAAAGTTTGTGAGGATGGATGGATGTTTATTACTTTTTCGCCTAAAAACTACAGAATGGATTTCAATAAAATTTGGTATGGTAGTAGTTTAGGTTTTTCATTAAAACAGGCTACTTTTTATCCAGAAAAAGTACAGTATTTCCATTGTATACCAGATACTATATTTACGCAGGTGGAGCCGCGGGAAGAAGTTAAAATATAATAACCCCCTTACTAATGAAATATTTACACAATGAATAAGCTATACAATGTTTGGTCCGTGTCTGTCAAGCGACTTTTCCAACGTATCAGACAAGGTCAAAACATTACGTAGCTTATCCATTGTGTAAATATTTTTATTAGTAAGGGGGTCAGTGTAAAAGAGGCAGCATGTTGTTTAAAAAATAATATATAGCAATAATAAAAGGAACTTACTTAATTCAAACTCTGAGCTTACTTGAACATACAACGGTTGAGCTATATTCGTTATACAGTTCATCTTTGAAAACACTTCACCGATTTTAGGCAATGCTTGATCATTTGCATATTGAGAAGGCCTGTCATACATCATTTGGTAGCTCATTCTATCATTATAAGGATATGTTGATGCAGGCTGAGTATACTGTGGTTCATTATGTGGTTGTAATATGCTCGGCGAAGACATCGGTTCGCTGCATTCGATAGCCCTAGTTAAATGCAGGTTGTTGTTCGTATTCTCTATATTATCATCAATTCTGTCTATCAAATCTTGTATATTTAATTCTGTGTTGCAATAACTTATTTTCTGTTTGTAATTCGTGTTACATTTTTGTATGAGAGCATTTATTTTTGTAAGGCTACCATCATTATTACGCATTGTAACGCCTTCTGTCGTTTGGATGGGTTGAAAATAATTTCTGAATGCTGGCAGAGGGTAGATTCCGCTAACAGTCCTCTGGCGTCTTGCAGCTGTGATATTACTTTGTACTCCAACATTCTGAAATGTAATAGGGTTATAATCTATCTACACTAATATTATAAAGAGGAAAACTTTATTTGTATGTATGTTTGTTTGTTTGGTTGTAATGAATAGGCTCAAAAAGTACTGGACCGATTTCAAAAATTCTTTCACCATTCGAAAGCTACATTATCCACGAGTAACATAGGCTAAATTTTATTTTGGAAAAAAGTAGGGTTCCGTAAGATATTTGGGGTTTGCGGACACAAGGTGTAAAAAATCAACCAGAAAAGTTACTTATTTTGCGTACGCTGCCTAAACTATAAAAGATAGAACCATAAAATGTTCTAATTAATTGTAGATCTTATAAATATCTACAAAAAAGTCCGCGACACACTATACCTATCTATGTCGAGTGAGGCACAACAACAATTTTTTTATTTAGAAATATTGATTTATTTTTTGGACTACATTTAAACGCGTTTATTTTACTCATGCTATTAATCCTTATCAAAATAAATTATTTTATCACTAAGTACAGTTTATGTAGATAATATTAGGTCTTTGAATGATTAAAATTGGACGTTTGGTTTTGAAGTTATGATGAAATTAAAATATTACGATTTCTGCTCCACAGCCCGTTGCGAAGTAGGCGTCACCAAGGCGGGGATGTGCGTGCGGGAGGGGAGTTTAGATCTATGAGGTAGGATTAGTATCAGTATTGTACCCATAGATTATACAGATATATACATTGTACCCGTGCGAAGCCGGGGCAGGTCGCTAGTACACAATAAAGAGGAAAAGTTTATTTGTTTGTTTGCATTGAATAGGCTCCGAAACTACTGGACCGATTTTGATGAAATTTGGCACAGACGTAGAATAGACTACAGGGAAGGACATAGGCTACTTTTTATCGCGGAAAAATGTATGGTTTCTGCGAAATTAACTTTTGCGCGCACGAAGTCGCGGGCAACATCTAGTATGAAATACATTAATAGAGAAATATTTTAAAGGGTTAAAATATACCTACCTAATATAAGGGTATAAAAGTACTCTATTACATTCCAAATTATAAATTTAAAACAAAAATCCACATAGAAAAATGGAGTAAAATCATAATTATGTATTCATATATAATTCAAGAGATGGGCTGATGTGATAAAATCTGTATCAGGGACTACTTGGACTAGACTGGGGAGGAACAGGGAACAATGGAAAGCTCTGGAGTAGGACTTTGGCCTTCAAGGCAAACGAGCAGAACAAATGGAATAATAAGAATAATTAACATCATGCCTGAATAAAAAGTTTTGATTGATTAATTGATTGACATTCCACATTTTGATATCCAGCATAATTTTCTTTTAATGGCACATTCGATTATTTCTTATTACCATACATTACATGCATAGCTACATGCTGTTGGTATGTTTGATTAAGTAATGAGTATGGTGAGAATATTTAAACTTACCCTCTGTTTTAAAATTAATGGCTTTCTTGTTTCAGTAATAGAAGTAGAATTTAAAATTGCAGGACTTTGCTTCCTCACAACACATTCAGTATTCATATAATACTTGTAGAAGTTTCCGGTGGGCATGTTTATTTTTACAATAGCCTTTGTGTCCATTGCGTTATGGACTTTACTGTTACATTCTGATGTATTCGCTAGTAAAGCGTTGTGATTTGAAGTTTTGGAACGTCTTAAATTGAAACTTCTTAGGACTCTATCACTTGATTTTGGCACCGTATGTTGTTCAATGACATCAATCAAGCTTCGTCTCGTCCCATTTTTTGCGATAGCCTTCTTCAGATCCGAGCTTAGTGGCACATAAAGCCGATGGTGTTTTGGTGTAGTGGTAATAGGTGGCGACTTGATTTTTCGTGGCATATTTGACTTCTACAAAATAGGAGGCTAGTTTAAAATTATTTAATTAGCTTTTTAACTTACAAATAGAACTAAAAAGGTATTGGATAGACTTTAAAATTTATTCCAAGCCTTAATGTTTTTGGTTGAATGAGCACCAACTACCCACATATAATAGGATTGTTATAGACCAGTGTTTTTCAACCTTTTTCATGATGCGACCCCCCTTGTATGAAAAAATTTTTTGCAACCCCCCGACCCTTAGCTTTTTTATCGTGTATGTTACAGTGCAGTATTACAAATATTCATTCCATACAACGTTTTTATGTGTCTCCATAATTAGGATTCAGATATAAGTACATAATATGGTACGTCAAACACATTATTTTACAATTACATAAGTACATCGATGATCGATTTATAAGTTTATCTTTTGTTAAAATTCTCTTACTTAATAAATCAATCTTTTTAATCTTTATTCTTTTTTTACTAAAGTTCTCTCGACCTCCGGCGACCCCCCATCAGAAGCTTTGACCCACAGGTTGAAAAACACTGTTATAGACTGTGTGATATTATGAAGCTATTGCCTAAAGGTAGCCTTCTGATGACTGCGACCAGCCAACCAGTGAATCAGGTTCTCTGGCCACACCCACATGTCGCGCATCACGGATATTGTTTAATGCTCCATATAAATTCATACTAAGTAGTGGCTCTGCATCCGTATTTCGGGCTTGGGTCACAGTCTCGCATCGCATATATCGGAAGGCTACCAAAAGAATACATTTTTTGGTATAATATAAAAGTGACAACCTTCTTTTTACTTCTTTTAGGTCGATTTTTAGCTGCCAATAATCTCTCAGTTTTAACTTTCTGTATGATGGTTTTCACGATTTCTTCTGTGCAATATTTCTTCGCATATATAAGTTCTATTAGATAAACTTTCTGGAAAGGAAAACATTAATCATCAACCAACAGTGACTATTTAAGGACAATACGGCAATTTTTTGGAGACTTATTTTTTATTTATTTGTTTAAATATGACTTAACAATAAATTTTAAAACTATTTATTAACAAACTGAGAACAAAGTTAAGGAGTAATATTATGCATACATGCAAATCCTGCATCCAAAACATTTAGTCACAATCATTTTATTGATGAGTATGGGAGAGTATGAGTTTGTATGTACGTAGGTGTGTGTGTATGTGTGTGGTGTGTGTGTGTATGTGTGTGGTGTGTGTGTGTGTATGTGTGTGGTGTGTATGTGTGTGTGTGTATAGCACCCTAGCCCTATGACCTATGTCTAGGGATCAGTATACAGGACTACTAGGGTGCTTGTCTAGTATATATAAATTATAAATAGTATGGTATTAAGCCATACAGGTTTGGCTATCTGTGTATGGGTACGTGTAGTCTACAGTTTAAAGAAAGATACATACATACATACATATAATCACGCCTCTTTCCCAAAGGGGTAGGCAGAGACCGCCTCTTTCCCGTAGGGGTAGGCAGAGACCACTTCTTTCCACTTGCTACGATCCTTACACACTTGTTTCGCTTTGTCCACTTTCATTACCATCCATTCTTCCTCTTAGGCCACTTTTCGCCTCCGCGAGAACGAGACGTGATGGGTGGCAAACCACATCGCCGCCATTTTGGATAATTAAATTATTTTTATGATTATCCATTGCGTTCCCACGGATTGACGGAGAGGATAGGAGTAGGGAAAGGGAAGGATAGGTGGTGTGGAAAGGAAGATTGGTAAGTTAGAGTGGAAAATAGGAAATGTAGGATATTACTGCCCAGGAGGGCAAGGGATAGGACAGTAATAGCTGGGGAAGCCGGGGTCGCGTACCCGTATACTATACCACAACTACCGGACAGGTAAGTTGGGATGAGTATCCCATGACTAAAGAAAGATGGTATAGGTATTTTAAAAGTTTTTTTTTACATTTTTAGCATTTTTTCCTTCCAGATATTGCTTTAGTATATCATTAGGCAAATTGTTAAATAATTTAGATAGATAGCACCCTAGCCCTACGACCATGTCTTGGGATAAGTATTCAGAACTATTAGGGTAAAACTACTAAAGTATAGAATAGCTACCTATTAAAGCGTCTGAACACAAAAAAAAACTAAAAAGAACAGAACAATACGTGCCTTGTAATTTGATGGTAGTCCCAACGATTTGGCCAAATGTTGCAAGTACCGGTAAGTACGAGTTTCCAAGTATAATGAATACGCCTTCTGTTCAGTAGCGTCACCCATTGTAGCTACTTTTGAGTCTCATTTATAAGAAAAATTATTTTGCTTCATTAGAAAACTTAAAAACTGCATAGAAACAAAATATATTTCTAAATACCCTCAGCCTCATCCACAAGTTGGAAAGAAAAACAATAAACATCAACCATACTCTATGCACGAAGTATAGATACCAGGAGTCCGAACACCCGAACGTAATGTTAAAATTTTAAAAATATAATGGTCTCAATTACGGGGACAGATTTTTGCCGGTAGAGCGCGCGACAGTCCGACAAGCACTCGTTTGAAATTATGCGGGAAGCTTAAATGTTGCTATTGACAGCTCTGGAAGAAAATATTATGAGAAACGTGGATTTAAATCTAATTATATAAACGTTTAAGGAAATTCTTAGAAACTGTTCTCGAAAAATAGATACCGTAGAACACGGTAATTGCCCTTTGAGTATCCAACTTTACAAATTCCTTGATCCAACTATACGGAGACGACATGACAGCTAATTTCTATGCGAAAAAGTCTCGCCACTTTCTGCGGGGGGGACGACCGCACCGCTAGTGCTTGACACTATCGATGTTTTACTATCGATGAGTTCGGCTAGTAATATTATGTGTGGCAAAAGTAAATTTTAAGAATTATATCTATTATATTATCTTAACTACAATATTTAATTTACAATTTCGCTCAGAATCATAAAGTAAATAAGTATTAAAATGTTGAAACATGCAAAAATGGAAGCGTCATCCAGCGTGAAGAAAAATTTTATCATTTTTAGCAGTGTTGCGAATATCTTAGTTGCGGAGCGGCTGGTGCGTACAACCAATTTGTAGCATTCCGTAATACTCAAGAAACCCTAATAAATTTGCACTGACCATCCGTCTGTCTGTCCGTCTTTCTAGCATGTGTAATTATGAATTTATATATGTAAGAAATTCAAGTAGATATCATAGATTTCAATGGATTGTAGATCACAAACGCCATTAGCCTGTTCAGTCAATGCGCACAAGTTATTACATGGTGCAGGCGAGGAGGCCGCTATGCAACTCTCTCTGTGTGCTCCCTTCGGCCCCCGCGCACTATTGACAGCTGAGATTGACATTTGACACTGACATTTAAGTCAGAGCGACTTCGCCTTCGCCTTCTTATCATACCATACTACCATAGACTGCCAATTGCAAACTTCAACGAGGACGGATCTTAATTCTCCGACATATAAATGAAATTTTGTATAGTTTATAGGTATTTTAAAATTGAAGTAAGAATTCATAAATTACCTTTTTACAAAGTCAACCATTCAAAAGGTCTCCTTAATGGTTTATAAGTTGGTCATCCTCCTGGCATTTCTAAAACTATAGCAGATAGAAACTTGTGAGTTCCCATGTTGATTGACTATGCTAAAAACTCTTAGGGAAAATTATTTTGAGCGAAATCAATTCGAAATCGATTTTTTCATTATTTACCTATATTTTCTCTTATAAGTTTCTGTATGTCTTACTAGTCTAACTAGCACATAGAATAACTAATGAGAGAAAGTATAGATAAATATTAATTTGCGGTCTAATCTGACTATGTATGAAAAAAATATTTGTTTATATACCTAGGTAGTATATAATAATCTATACTAATATTATAAAGAGGAAAGATTTGTATTTTTGTGTGTATGTTTGTAATGAATAAACTAAAAAACTACTGTGCCGATTTCAAAAATTATTTCACCATTAGGAAGCTACATTCACCCTGAGTAACATAGGCTATATTTATTGCTAGAAAAGATTATGGATCCTTACTAAAACTTTACTAACGTGACCCAAGGTGTAAAAAATGCCATAAAATAACTTTCGTCGTATGCGCTGCGGAAACTATTGATGATAGAACAAAAGTATGTTTTACAATATTAAAGAACATCCATACGTCCATCCATCTATACATTCACCATCTATCCATCCTCACAAACTTTCACATCCTATCCTAGTAATAGTATAAATCTATTGTATCTATCTATCTATCTATCTATCGTACTACGATCATAAGTATGCGTTGACTTGAGAACCTCCTTCGGTTTTTTGTCGGTTAAAAAGGTAGAGCTAAGTAAAAATGCGGAATCGTTTTGATAAATAGGGTCCACCCTAAATACGTTTTTTTTGCATTTATAATAGTTCTGCTCCACCTCAATGTTTACCAATGTTCACCATAAGTAGTTCAAAGATTGGTTCAAATTCACGGGCAAAAACTAGTTAATAATAAAATTCACCTTTAATAATTTCAAAGTTGGCAAGGCGCACTGTTTTAATCTCCTACTGTTGTTCGTCTGAACAATAAAACATGAAACTTCAAAATGCACCGAGCAAATTGTACTCGTACGTTTTGGAGACCAAGAAAAATGATTAGCGCAAGCTTAGACCCAGGCATTCCTAATCATCCTATTTTTAGGAAAACTTCAAAAAATAATGGTCGGAATAACATAGTGATAAAGTCGATATCGATATTTCTTTTACGTTGTCACAACCCTCAGTTTTTATGAAGTGTGGCCTGTTTATAAATTAAAAATGCATAATTTCAGGATAAATTTATCCGCACATATTTTATTGTAATAAATAATAATTAATATAAACAAAAGTTTGTTAATACAATTGGATAATTATGTTATAATAATTTGCAAGTTTTCAATGTGTTTCGTGAAATAATATCATGAAGAAAAACAAAATTGTAAGTAGTGTACTAATTAATTAGTCACGTTTCTTCATTATGAAATAGTAAAAACAAAAACGAATATGAAATAGAAGTTTTTATAAATTACTACTTTTAAAAATTTCCCCTTAATTTGGATGTTGTACGGTTTAGTAGCAACATTTATTCATCGAGTAAAATTTTTGTATTTTTGCTAATTTATCGCAATTAATGTTAATATTTAGGAAAAATAATACATACACATGGAAAGTAACACCATCCTTTTGTTTATTTGATGTTTCCGATCTGTTTTTGCAGGAAAAAATACAGCAAGTCGGCATTTTCTGCTCCGGTTCGTTCCGCCTCGCTGTAATTTTCCGAATACGTCAAAAACGCGCAGCAACTAGTTTTATACAACCGTCACGACCGGAGGGCTCTAACCTTTGGCAGCGGGGAACGCCTGACAATGCCATCTCCGTATGGTTGGATACTCAAAGTAATTGCCTAACGGTAATTTAAAAATAATAGTAATAAATAATAGTATTGGCAACACTCGGTATAATAGTATGTGTGCGTGTGGTTTGAGGGACCTACCTGAATATCCCCAAAATAAGTATAGCAAGTTTTAGTAGAAGTCTAAAAAAAATTATAGAACAAATCTGGGAATTTGTAAAAAGATAGTTTAAAAGATATAGCCCACAGAGTGTGGTCCCTCAGTTCACACACCGCTATTTTCCAGATCTCGAAAAGTATGTGGAAAATTATGGTTTTTTCACTACAGAATTTTAGTAGAACTTTTGTAAAAGTTTTTACAAATTTATCAAATACATAGCATTAGAAATAAAAAAGCTACAACCACCGAAGTGTGGTCCCTCAGTTCACACAAAAATGACATACTCATTTCGCGATATATTACTGACTTTTTTAATTATTTTTCTACGTAGAGTTTTAGTAGAAAATTTGTAGAATTTGTAGACAAAATTTCAGCAAAATCTATCGGCGCATTTGGAAGATATATACCATTATGTTGGGTCCCTCAGTTCACACACTTGTGTATAAGAAAAACTCAAATAACTAATAAACGAGAAAACTAACAGAAAGTCTAATATACTTAAATTTTAGTAGAAGTTTTTTTCTCTTGGATTAGCACATAAAATGTTTAATTTCTTGCTTCCAAACTGAGATAATGTTAATTTTTTGATTGTATGAAAATGAAGAGTAGGTTACCACACAAGTGGCAAAATGAGGACAAGTCCTAATATTATTGTGTATGTTATACCTTATTAAATTTACGTTTTGCTCGCGGTTTCGCACCTTAAAACTATTTTAGGGGTTCATAGTACTACAAGCAACCCATATACTTACCAATTATTAACTATGTACCTATTTGTGGTTTTGCTCTGCCCGCCGTTTCTCTGTCCGTTCTTTCTAAATCCTTATATGTAATTACATATGTATTATATGAATAAAAAACTGGCCAAGTGCGAGTCAGGCTCGCGCACAAACGGTTCCGTACAAAACGGCAAAAAAATCACGTTTGTTGTATCGGAGCCCTCGTCCTCGTCTCGTCGTCGTCTCGCCCCCAGCACCAAAGATTATACATACTCAATGTAATATTATGACTGCACCTAATATTTTTGTTAAATTAGCTTTTGCTCGCGGCTTCGCCCGCGTGGAATAGTGTTCTTAGAGAAAAAACTACTTCGGCGAATAACTCTCTAAGCCTCTACTTACAGCAATATACTTCTGATACAATACTGAAAATGTTTTTAGGTTTACCCAATGCAAATGGTTAAAAATTGGACCCTTTCGAGTTTTGCCTCGACACGATATGAGCGACCGCTTGATATATACATAATATTATATTTGTCGCGCTTGAATATACATTCGTTGCGTCATGCTTTCGTTGTTGGACATCTACGAAGTGGTAAAAAATACTAAGACCACTCGTGAACTGTATTTTAAAAGTGAAATGCTATCGTGTGTTGGTGTACCTACAAAAAAATGCACACAAAAAAAGCACACACACTTAAGAATAACATTATGTACACCGTACATCTCACAAATTAACTTTTTCCTTTTCATAAAAGCTTGACATTAATTTGAAGACCTAAGATTTTTATATTTTTTTTATAGAAAATAGGTAGGTATAATAAAAATATGAAATTTCATCAATGAGGGTTCCGTACCCAAAGGGACCCAAAATATTATTAAGACTTCGCTGTCTGTCCGTCCGTCTGTCTGTCACCAGGCTGTATCTCAGGAACCGCGATAGCTAGACAATTGAAATTTTCACAAATTATGTATTTCTGTTGCCGCTATAACAACAAACACTAAAATTAAAATAAAATAAATATTTAACGAGGGCTCCGATACAACAAACGTGATTTTTTTTGCCGTTTTGTACGGAACCGTTTGTGCGCGAGCCTGACTTGCACTTGGCCAGTTTTGTATTCATATAATACATATGTAATTATATATAAGGAGTTAGAAAGAACGGACAGAGAAAAGGGCGGGCAGAGCAAAACCACAAATAGGTACATAGTTAATAATTGGTAAGTATATGGGTTGTTTGTAGTACTATGAACCCCTAAAATAGTGAAAAGGTGTGAAACCGCGAGCAAAACGTAAATTTAATAAGGTATAACATACACAATAATATTAGGACTTGTCCTCATTTTGCCTCTTGTGTGGTAACCTACTCTGCATTTTCATACAATCAAAAAATTAACATTATCTCAGCTAGGAAGCAAGAAATTAAATATTTTATGTGCTAATCCAAGAGAAAAAAACTTCTACTAAAAGGACATCATTCACGTTTCATACATTTTTGGACCAAAAAATGAAAGTGCCGGCCAGAAAGAAAAAAATATATATTCGGATAGAATACACAATTCCTAACATTTTTTACTATGACGTCCAATCTGTGCGCCCAATGGTTACGTCGTAATAAAATAATTTAAAAATAATCCTTTTGTGATAAAAAGGTTGGAGTGTCACTATTAAAAGCATGGATATCTTACGTTATGATATAATACTTGATAGTAAAACACAGTGGTAAGGTTGATAAATAGTATTGGAAAAAAATATTTAGTCATAAAATAAAAATAAAAAATATGTATCAAGTACTAGCTGTCCCGGTGAACTTCGTGTCACTTTAAAACCTTCCCTGGACTTCTACGAATATTTTGAGACTAAAATCAGCCCAACCAGTTCAGCCGTTTTCGAGTTTTAGCGCGACTAACACATTTGAAAATCCATTTTTATATATAAGAAGAAGACTAACTGTCCCGGTGAACTATATGATACAACAACCAAAGATATACAAAAAAAAAAAATTGGCAATGCCTGGAAAAGATTCTGGTCCTTTAAAGAAATAGTAAAATGCATAAGTATAAACATGAGCACCAAAAGAAAACTATTTAATACATAGATTCCACCCATTCTAACATAAGGGTGCCAAACTTGGGCACTAACAAAAGCTCATACAAGTATGCTGGAAGTTGGGCCGAAGGCTATGGAGAGGAGTATGTTTGGAAAGAAAAGGATAGACAAAATAGAAAACAAGGAGTTGAGAAAAATGACACGTGTAACTGATGTAACATATAAAACTAAAAAATTGAAATGAAACAACAAACAATCAAAACATGTCCGGCCCGGACATGTTTTGATTTTGATAGGGCCAGACAAATGGACAAAAATAATAACATCTTTGTATCCCAGAAGGGCTAAAAGAAAAGAGGGCAGATCTCTAAAAAGATGGGAAGATGAAATGGTACAAATGGCTGGCAAAATGTGGACTAGTGTATGTGGAGTGGCATGTCAGAGATGTGAGTGGAAGCTGTTGGGGGAGGCCATTGCCAAGAGGCACTCAGAAGCAGAGACCGCGCAACGGAAAAATCAATTATTGATTTGAATATTTTGTAATGTATATAAAATAAATGTATTGTTCTTCTGAATAAAGGCTAATAACAATAATAAGTTAATGACGTACAATTAAACATTTTCTAGTCTTACAAATACGTCATCTAAACTTATTGCGGGTGGGCTGAGGTAAGGGTCATGTCTAGCATAACCCATGTACCAGACTATGCACATAGTATGGGAGCAACATCCGATGGTTCTCATTCCTATATGGCATGTGCAATAGTAATGTTTTATTGCTCGACGCCCGGTTGCTGTTCTATCCAGAGCAATATACACATAGTATGTTTTAGATCGGATGTGTCGGGATTGTATTCGCCCTCGAATCAACCACAAGTCCTCTCCCTCCAATTCCCTTACAAGCTCTAGAGGAATTCCACCACTTAGCTCAATGCTAAAAACTCCATCTGGTTGAACATGCTCTCCATAGTAACTTCTCGCTTGTCTCAGCTGATATATACCGAGGCTAAATAATATTAATTCTTCTTCGGTCAGCGTAGGAAAGTCATTAAACTCAGCCATATCTGCAGACATGGGCTGGAACTGTGCTCTCATTCTGTTCAAGTTACGTCTGGCGACAAGATCTGCCAGTGTATTGGGCATGTTTATCCTTTCCCGGATTATTTGTAAAAAATCAGAAGCATGGACATTATCTACTATCAACACGTGATAAGCATTTATTAATGCTGCTGCGATTCTAAAATATTCAAACATATAGTGCAATGTTATATTAATATGAACGTTTCTCAACAGGCGGAAATCTCGTTTAAATCGGCCATTTACTACTTCCACAACCCAACGGCAAATAGTAACAAGGCGTGACTTGTTTGCTTGTTCCGTGGTTAGTTGCGTCGCTCCAGGATGCTTTGTCTCCGGCATTTTCACAGTGTAACCATTTCCTTCAAGAATGGGAACTGCATTTCTGAACCCACGGTGCAAAATAAACACGTCCCCGCTTTGGTAGAACCATTGGAATAATCCATCGCCATGATCACTTTCATTTTCAGCAATATTCTGCATTATCTGCGCATCTGAAGAAGTAGCAGCGTGTGGACCTGAAACTTCTATTATGTGACCGTCGCAGCAGACAAATAAAAATGGTTTTACTAAGTTCCGGAACTTGTGACTACTATAAGATTTTCGTTGAAAAAAGTAGTTTGAGCTTTTTTGGATGTAGATGTATGTGCCGTCCACAATTGTAATAGCTTTTCTTTCTTCGGGAGGACTTTCAATATTTCCAAAAAGACTTTCTGGGATAAGAAGATTCCTACGTGTGACATCTTCCCGAGTCATATGGTCAAACCCCAAATGCATTGGAACAAAGTCTCGCAAAAGTGCTTCTCGGCCAGTCTCAAGCATTCGCCCGAATGTGGATTCGCTCGTTTTAAATATCGTTGCGAGCCTAGCAATTGAGTCTCCAGTTCGGATCTTTGCAAGTAAAGCTGCTAAAATTGTTTTTTTGTTTCTTTTTTGATTTAAGCTCGGAGTGTTGGCCAATAAATCAGAGAATTGTTCAGCAGTAAGACCAGTCCAATCGTGGAACTCTTTGTTATTGATCAATTCATAATGCTCAAAATCTAAAACTTCTGTTTTAATGTGGTTTATTAACAACCTTAGCGCACTAACGATCTGTGCAGAATTAAAATCTTGAATTAAATTGTCTTGCATAGCAAGTAAATGCCATTCATTTTGCTCGAGGTGTTCGCTGCAAACACGACTGTTTTCTGATATGAATACACTGTATCGGCAAAGAACACGTAGAATAATGTTTTCTGGTATTCTGTGTCTTGTTGAGTCTACACAGTGTTGAAATACACAAGAGTTTGCCGTATTACTAGTTCGTACAAATCCAGGTAAAACTGTAGAATGAGGCACAGCGTCAACTTCTTCGTCTGCAACATCAGGTTCTTCGTTGTCAGGTTCTTCCTGCACTTCACGTCATATTTTTTTATATTATAATGTCACTCCAATCTTTTTTTAACAACAAAGAATTAATAAAAAAATATTTTATTTTTTATGTTATTACGACGTAACCGTTGTGCGCACAGATTGGACGTCATAGTAAAAAATGATAGAAATTGTGTATTCTATCCGAATATCGTAGTTTTTTTTCTGGCCGGCACTTTCATTTTTTGGTCCAAAATGAATGATGTCCTTTAAGTATAGTAGACTTTCTGTTACTTTTCTCGTTTATTAGTTATTTGAGTTTTTCTTATACACAAGTGTGTGAACTGAGGGACCCAACATAATGGTATATATCTTCCGAATGCGCCGATAGATTTTGCTGAAATTTTGTCTACAAATTCTACAATTTTTCTACTAAAACTCTACGTAGATAAATAATTAAAAAAGTCAGTAATATATCGCGGAATGAGTATGTCATTTTTGTGTGAACTGAGGGACCACACTTCGGTGGTTGTAGCTTTTTTATTTCTAATGCTATGTATCTGATAAATTTGTAAAAACTTTTACAAAAGTTCTACTAAAATTCTGTAGTGAAAAAACCATAATTTTCCACATACTTTCCGAGGGACCACACTCTGAGGGCTATATCTTTTAAACTATCTTTTTACAAATTCCCAGATTTGTTCTACAATTTTTTTTAGACTTCTACTAAAACTTGCTATACTTATTTTGGGGATATTCAGGTAGGTCCCTCAAACCACACGCACACTAATAGTATTGGCAACACTCGGTACTCGTCGGTCTCGCACAGCTAGCGGCAGAAAAGAGAACTAAGATCTGGTCCTATTATTATGTACATAATTACTATGGAAAAGCCTATACCGTTCGGACTCCTGGTATCTATTCTTCGCGGTTAAAATAATGGTCTCTATAGGGTTTTTTCCAAGTTTTTAAAAAGTAGGTATGTCAAATTATTGTTCCTAATACCTAAATACATTAGCAGTTTGAACCATCCTTTGTGAATTTCTTTCTTTTCCTTGCAAATTAGCCTAAAAGTTTAAATTAATATTATAGGCGCGAAAACGCTATAAAGAGTTGTCATGACGTCACATTCTTGTAACATTGTAAGTGTCAAGTGTCAAATTACACTGAAAATGCCAAATCCCAGAATGCCTAGGTACTATATACGTTTTTAATTATATGTTTTAAGCCTATTAAAAATGCCTTATAAATGGTGCGTAGTGCCAAAATGCACTAATACGTCTAATAAAACACCGGGGAAAATCATTGTGACCATACCAAAGAACACTGAAATTCAGAAAAAGTGGCTATTACTCGCTGACGCATTACGTTAATGATTCGATGCTGGCTATTCATAAGGAAATCGGGAAGACATTAATAAAAGAAGAAGAAGGTCAAGAATATGACGTCACATTCCAATCTCGTGCGTTTTTAGTCACGTGGTCAAACGTGAAAAATTCATAATTTTATTTTTGATATTTTATAAAAATCATACATATTTTTGTGTAAAAAGTTGGTTAAATTGGTTTATATTAATGTTTAGCGATAAAATATCAACAATCTGATGTATATTTTCATCATAGGTGTTGCATAATGATGTAACATTATTAAAAAGATAATCTGTCATTCATAGGTGTCACTTTGATGCCTATGATAGAATATTCAGTTAGCCATAAGGCTATGTATAGCTTAGACGTGTGTATGTCTATTTGGCCTCCTTAACATATTATATGTATGATAAGATATATTATATGTATGTTATATGTAGAACATATGTAATAAAGAAGAATATACAATCATTGTATCATTGAATATCTCCACCGTGAGTTTATGATAAATGCTGCTGAGTCAACAGATCCAACATACAACAATAGGATAATACCCTATTACGGGGACAGATTTTTGCCGGTAGCACGAGACACCGGCACAGCACTACAACGGCGCTCATGGATGTAGCTGACAACATTCTTGCTGCGTAAGATGCAGGCGAGGGTACTATACTGGTGCTACTTGATTTCTCACGGGCGTTTGACACGATTAACATTCCCTTGTTACTAGGCAAAATGAAATATTACGGTTTCGATCAGAACGCTATAAATTGGTTTGCTAGCTATTTTAATAATCGTACTCAACTTGTCGAGATAAATAATGACTGTGATGGAACATCGTCACGTTCAGACCCATGTGACGTCAGTAGGGGAGTGCCTCAAGGGTCGGTTATCGGACCAGAGGCCTTCGCGTTATACTGTGCAGACATTGTACGAAACATAAAATACTGCAAGTACCACATCTACGCGGATGACATATAATTATACATTTCATGCAAACCAAGTCAAATTCACGAGGCTGTTAGCAAGTTGAATTACGACCTGGCTCAGATCTCGGAATGGGCTACAGCCAATGCGCTAGTTCTTAATCCGGTAAAAACTAAGTATATGACGTTAGGCTCGAAACTTCAAATCCAAAAAATAAAAACAGCGCAAACATTGATATATATGTAGATGGCGAGTTAATCGAAAGAGTAGACGAGGCTCGTAATCTAGGTGTATTAATGGATGAACGATTGAAGTTCGAGAAGCATGTTACTAAAACCGTCAGCAATTGCTTCTACCGGTTAAAGGTTCTTTATAAGAACAGAAATGTTTTGCCTATCGACATACGTGTTATTCTATGTGAATCACTTATCCTATCGAAACTAAATTACGCGGATGTTGTTATAGGCCCTTGTTTGTTATCTAAGTCGAAAAAACTAATACAAAAAGTACAGAATTCTTGCGCCAGGTTTTGTCATAACGTCCCTCCTCGTGCTCATGTGACACCTTACATCAATGAAACGCGTTGGCTTAAAATGGATAGTAGGAGGCAGCTTCATTTTGCAACGTTACTGTTCGGAGTTATAAAATTTAAAACACCAACTTATCTCTATAGCAAACTACAGTGGGCAGGAGATAAACAGCTGACGATCACGACAAGAGGTTCCTCCTATCTTCTTATAAATCTTCTGCATCACACCTCCGCGTTCAGGGGTAGCTTCCGGTACCAGTCGAGCAAGGTTTGGAACAATCTGCCGCCACCAATCCGTGCTCTGCAAACAATACAAGGATTTAAGTTGAAATACAAAGCCTTCATACTGCAACAACAACTTTCTTATAAATGTCAATAATTTTATTTATTTATTTTTAAATTAGGTAACTATATGTTTTCTAAAAATCGCGTTTAGTTAAAATCGTTTAAAAATATATAATATTATCTAATATATTGGGTTTAATACCTACCGTAGTTTTGTAAGCCGGAGCCTCGGCGGTATAAATTCTTCTAACCGAGGTGAGAGGTCATTGTTTTGCTGGGCCTGGATACATTAAGCTTGCAAACCACACTGGTTCTTTTATTTTTCATTGCCGTATATTATGTACATTTTATTATGTTTATATTATTATTACTATTACCCTTCACTATATAAGTAATTTATTGCAAATATAATTATATCACTTATTTATTAGTATTGTAAGTATAGTTATTATAGGTCGGGCGGCGCCGAGGCTGAAGCGCTGAACGCGTCCCCGCGTCGACTGACTATTGTGATTTGTGCGCGATAACCGCGCAGTATGATTCGTGAGAGTTAAAAAGTTATGTTATATTTGCCGTTGTGAGATCGCAAGCTTACAGGGGGCCACGGAAGATCAGGTGCCATGGCTCTGCCGCGGTCTATGCCTGAGTGGTTTCCCTTTAAACACTCAATGTGGGCATTGCATAGCCATAACTAGCTGTGCTAAAACTTAAACTCATTTTATGTTATATTTTATGTTGTAGGTAGTGAATAAGCGTTTAAATCTCCATGTTGTTTGTTTGATATCGTCTTGGCTGTGTTATGTCCCTGATGTTGTGTTTAATAAATATATTTTTATTTTTATTTTTTATTTAGAGCGCGCGACCGTATGACAAACACTCGTTTGAAATTACGCGAGAAGTTTAAATGTTGCTATTGACAGCTCTGGAAGAAAATAGTAAGAGACACGTGGATTTAAATCTAAGACTGGGACTATATGCAACGGAATCCGGTAGGCCGTAGAGAATTATGAGCACTGAAAATAGATCTCAGCACTAATACAATAGAGTTGAAAATCTAACATCCGAGTGTCGAGTCAAATGTCAATGTCATATATGACAGCTCGACACTCGAAACTTCCATTTTCAACTGTATTGTATTAGCACAGAGTTCTATTTTCAGTGCTCATAATTAATTCGTGGTTAAAAATATAATGGTCTCAATTACGGGGACAGATTTTTGCCGGTAGAGCGCGCGACAGTTCGACAAGCACTCGTTTGAAGTTACGCGGGAAGTTTAAATGTTGCTATTGACAGCTCTGGAAGAAAATATTAAAAGAAACGTGGATTTAAATCCAATTATATAAAAGTTTTAGGAAATTCTTAGAAACTGTTCTCGAAAAATAGATACCGCAGAACACGGTAATTGCCTAACGGTAATTTAAAAATAATTGTAATAAATAATAGTATTGGCAACACTCGGTACGTAACAAGTTCTTGCACAGCTAGCGGCAGAAAAGAGAACTAAGATCTGGGCCTCTAGTCATGATGCATTCGGTAATTTCGACGGCGAAGTTCGAAAATAAAATGTAGGTATCCTCCTTTATGGGATTTGACATAAGGCATCGCAAGCGACTTGTCATTTAGCTCCGCCCGTGTATGTACAGTAACCCGTGGGAACCTTATATGTCCTGCGATAAAAAGTAGCCTATGTCCTTCCCCATGGTCTACTTTATATCTGTGCCAAATTTCATGATAATCAGGTTAGGAAATTTTACGTGAAACTGTAAATAAAGTATCCCACGGGAACCGTACCTACATTTCCCCGCGGAAAAAAGTAGCCTATGTCCTTTTTCAGGTTCTAGACTATATTAAATGTGTATACCAAATTTCATTTAAATCGGTTCAGTAGTTTTGGCGCGAAAGACGTACAAACACACATACTTTCCCATTTATAATATTAGTAGGGATGGTTTGATGACGGACGGCCGTGAAGACGTTCGCAAAAAAACATCGATGTTGCCTGACATCGATGTTTAGAGCTCGATCTCTCTCGAGCTCGGCTAAACATAGAACATCGATGTTTAGCCATCGATGATTTTTTTTTGCGAAATCGGATAACACAACCTACATCATTAGTTTCCTTACATCATATACAAAAACATTCATTATAGGCCCCCACAGACGAGAGGCCGATCGTTTCAGCTGGAACTGACGTCAGTTCGGCCTGAACGGATTCGAGCACACACACGGAAAAAATCGCATCCAATCCAATTTACGTCAGTTCGGCCTGATCTGATTCGTGCCCACACACGGAACAGTCGCATCAGTCCATTCTGGTTTGCCGCGCGCTACGGTCGTGTTTATCAATTTTGTATTTAAACACCGCGAAAACTCATACAACGCTTGTACAAGATACACGCCCGCACGGCAGCGGGTCGGGCAAGAACTGAAGCGATTTGTCCACACACGGTCAGGACAGGCCGCGCGTTCAGGCCGATCGGTCAGGCCAGAATTAATGTTGCCAACTTAGTTATTTTACAAAATTTTACTAAATTGAGTATTTTATTCCCTCCTTGGTAGAAATTTAGTTATTAGTAGTGTTTAAGTAGGAAAGAGCCAGACAGTAATGATATGCAAAATAGCTACTAAATACGTAATATTTTCTAGTATATTTTAATTTAATGGTAAAATTTATAATCAAATTCAATTAATGAAAAAAATTTAATATAATAAAACCTAAAATGCAGTGGTTTTTGGGGGGCTTCAGGAATTCCTAAGTTAAGTAGCCTCTTTAGTAGTTTTTTAGTAGTTTTAGTAGAAATCGATACGAGTTTAGTAGTTTCACAAAAAAAGAGCTGGCAACACTGGAACGAATCGCTTCAGTCCGTACGGCCGCCTGATGCGATCTCGAAATTGCACACACACGATACGATTTTGCATCCGTTCAGGCCGAACTGAAGGTAGACCGGACCATGTATGGGGCCCCTATGGTAAGTATGAACTTAAACGCACAAACATCGGAGATATTTACAAATATATTCTTGCGGCCGTATACTTCATACACCTTAACCGTGACGTCACTTGTAGGTTAAGTTTAGTATGGAGCGTTTTTACGAGATTCGCGAAATTTTGTATACAAATCGCTGTACCTTTGAAAATATTGTCTTGTGATATACGGTTTCTTCTGAGTATTATTCATTTATGCAATAAAAAAAAATCTGTCTGCGTGTCTATTGTGGAAGCTTAGGGTAGGTTTAAACTAGGGTTTGGGTCCCGGGACGTCTCGTGTCTGGAAGTGCATGCCGGGAATTTTCGTAATTTTAGTTGTCTCGAGTCCCGGGACTTTTAAGTCGAGACTCCAGATGAGACTATATTGTCGAAACTGTTATGTATTTTTTTTTAATTTCAAATAATTTTAAGAGTAAACAAACAAGGTAGAATTTCATAATTGTGAAGGCCGAACGCTTTCTGAAGCTCAAAAAAGAAGCGCGAAGAAAGCGATGACTTTTTATAACTTAGACATGTAGAATGATATCCACTACTGTGTATAGATCTCGGTTTTTGGCATCATAAAATAATAATAATTTTATATTTTAGGGGTAGCTTTCCACTTCAAAAGTGAGGATGATTTTTTTTTATTCTACCCCATCGTGGGAGGTATCGTAGAATAGGTAGGTCGTTTTAAATAAAGGCTAAGTTTAATAAATGACTAGGTACTTTACAAAGTCAACCATTTTTGAGTACTCCAAAAACATCCGAAGCGGTTTATAAGTTTACCTTCCTGGCATTTCCTAATAGAAAAGACCCGGTCGCGGCTGGCGCTACGGAGTCGTGGAAGAATGCTCACGCGATTCCCATGATCCCGCACTGGCGCTGAAGGAGGCATCGGGGGGGTTTTAGCCCCGGGCGTAACGTAACGTACCTATATCTAGGGTTGCCAACTATACTGTTAAAAACAGTATTATACTGTTTTTCACTACATTATACTTTTTACTGTTGAATAAAAATAATGTATACGAAATACTGTTTTCAGCATCAAAATGCTTGAAACTATAAGTGTAAGGCTTAGACGCTCAGACTTTTTTTTTATTTAGTTAGAGGGCGCTCAGTGCAGCGCAGCAGTCACATTATTGGAGTTAATAAAGACTGTAAATTAATAAGTCGTGCGAGAAGCTCTAAAATATGTATTTAAAGCAGTAAATAAATAAGATACTATTAATTTTTACCCGACTGCGCGACGCAAAGGAGTGGTAATGTGTTTATCAGCCTATGTATGTATGTATGACGTATGTATGTATGTATGTATGTATGTATGTTCCTTTGAAGCATTATACAGACCAAACGCCTGGGCCGATTTTTATGTTTCGCATATCAATCGATTCCTCTTAGTCCGGCAAGTGTCACTAAAGACATGACGTTAGTGAAAATTCAGTATGGCGACTACTGGACGCCATATTGTGAAAATGAAAAAAATGAAAGTCAACAAACTATGTCAAGTGGGGTATCGTTGAATAGGTATTTAAAAATCATTTTTAGTTTTCTCTCAACATTTTTCGATTCGACTGACCGTTTAGGATCTATATCGATTTAAAGTTGCATAATAACCATTCTCACATTAAGCCTATAATTATGTTAGTGTTCGTATCATCGTATTTTTGCTTTAAATCGACCAAACGTGTCTTGGTTAAACTAAAAAATCTAAAATAAAATAAATAATAAATAAAATTAAAAAACCCGACTGCAAAAAAAAGACAGATACCTTAAAGCAACGCACTAAAAAGACCGAAACAAGATTGAGAAAACAGACTACACTATGAGCTGAAAGCCTAGGTGAAATAATTGATGTTATGTTTGTTAGCAGGCGGGGCCCATATATTTTTGTACGATTTATAATTTGCGAATGGGTCCCGCCTGCTACCAAATATAACGTCAATTATTTCACCTAGGGTTTCAGCTCATAGTGTAGTCTGTTTTCTCAATCTTGTTTCGGTCTTTTTAGTGCGTTGCTTTAAGGTATCTGTCTTTTTTTTGCAGTCGGGTTTTTTAATTTTATTTATTTAAAATACTGTTTAATATTCTTCTCAGACCTAAATATACTTTATTTCTTCTAAAAAAAGTTGGCAACCCTACCTATATCCCCTCGTCAAAAAAGGTAGTAGGTAGGTAGGTGTAGGTGTAGGTCCAGGTTTTTGTTGTAGGGTTGTAGGTGTAGGTATTTATTTCAGTCCATAGTTAAGATAGAACTACGTATGTCGGGTCGGTTAGTAATAAAACTTTTCGTGATAATAATTTTTATTAGGCACTTCTTATTAAAGATAGCACTTTTATGGCTCGTGCCTGTTGTTATAAAATATCTTCTTCAGCGTTGGTAGGTATTTAGTGTTACAATGTTCAATGTCTGTCGACACCATTCTTGTAAACGGATGTACAGGACTTATCCTGAAAACAAAATTGTTTGTCACGATAATAATCTATTTTATACTACCTACTTATATAATCTATATAATATATAAAAGAAAGTCTTGTTAGTTACACTATTTATAACTCAAGAACGGCTGAACCGATTTGGCTGAGAATTGGTAGGGAGGTAGCTTAGAACCAGGAAAAGGACATAGGATACTATTTATCGCGGGAAAATGTACGGTTCCCGTGGAATACTGTATTTACGCTTTTACGTAAAAACGACTTAACCGATCATCATGAAATTTGGCACAGATATAAAGTAGACTATGAGGAAGAACATAGGTTACTCTTTATTGCATAAAAATGTACGGTTCCCGTAGAATACTGTATTTACGCTTTTACGTTACTACTTACCCGATCATCATGAAAGTTGCTATAGCTACAAAGTAGACCACGAGGAAGGACATAGGCTACTTTTTATTGCAAGAGAATATACGGTTCCCGTGGTAATACGTAAAAACTACTTAACCGATCATCATGAAATTTTGCACATGTAGATATAAAGTAGAGCACGGGAAAGGACATAGGCTACTTTTTATTGCAGAAAATGTACGGTTCCCGTGGAATACTGTATTTACGCTTTTACAAAAAACTACTTAAACGATCATCATGAAAATTGGCACAGACATAGAGTAGACTACGAGGAAGAGCATAGGTTACTCTATATTGCATAAAAATGTACGGTTCCCGTAGAATACTGTATTTACGCTTTTACGTAACTACTTACCCGATCATCATGAAAGTTGCTATAGATACAAAGTAGACCACGAGGAAGGACATAGGCTACTTTTTATTGCAAGAAAATATACGGTTCGCGTGGAATACGTAAAAACTACTTAACCGATCATCATGAAATTTTGCACAGATATAAAGTAGAGCACGGGAAAGGACATAGGCTATTTTTTATTGCAGAAAATGTACGATTCCCGTGGAATACTGTATTTACGCTTTTACGTAAAAACTACTTAACCGATCATCATGAAATTTGGCACAGATATAATGTAGACTACTGGGAAGGACATAGGCTACTTTTTATTGCGGGAAATGTACAGTTCCTGTGGACAACTGTATTTACGCTTTTACGTAAAACTACTTAAACGATCATCATGAAAATTGGCACAGACATAGAGTAGACTACGAGGAAGAGCATAGGCTACTATTTATCGCAGAAAAATATGTTTGGGGATTTAGTAATTAAGGGATTTAGGGATTTACAAATAATGTGATTTACGCGACGATACTCAAAGGAAAATTCGAAGGTGAGGAAGTTCTCATTCCGAAGATCCCGATGATCCCTACCTAATACCGATATGCCGTTTGAGTTTAAACTACTTCAATTTCCGATCCGTCTTGCATTCGCCATGACCATTAATAAGTCACAAGGTCAATCCTTGAAAGTTTGTGGTCTGAATCTACAAAATCCATGTTTTTCACCTGGTCAATTATATGTGGCATATTCACGGATCGGAAGACCATCTGCGTTATTTATTCTTGCGCCTGATAATTAAACGAAAAATGTCGTCTATTACAAGATGCTTTACTGAAGATTGCAACCCATGCAACAAAATACACGGCCCATTTTAACGATCATTAAAATAATTGATTTCTTTTTAATTATATCTATTATCCTAATGAAAAATTGCACTTAATGTAATCCAAAATCTGCTCATTTATTGCCTCTAAGGTAGAACAAAGTTTGCCGGGTCAGCTAGTAATATAATAAAAAGGAAAAGTTTGTTTGTTTGTTTGCATTGAATAGAATAGGCTCCGAAACTACTGGACCGATTTTTATGAAATTTGTGCACAGATGTAGAGTAGACCAGAGGGAAGGGCATAGGCTACTTACTAGAACCGTCATATACTTCATAAACAAATATATTATTATTATATTGTTATAAAATGACTGTAAGAATATATGCGTTCTGAATAAACAAAATAAATATTATGTGGCTAAAAGGGGTATGGACATTAAGCTTGTAGTTCGTTTTTTATTAAGTAAAAATATATGATTTTATATTTCTAGACTTTTAGGTTTATATACGATGTTGTAAAAATGTTTTCTCTTAGAAACCTACGAGTGACGACGTCACCCAGCTTTAATAAAGAATGTCTTTCATTTAGCCCCCACTGCTCTAGGCGTTTGCTTCAAGAGTAATTTCGCTTTCATTCATGCTTCGTTTTAATTATGAATGTATGACTTCGTAGTAAAAATGTTTAGATTTCGCTGTAGGATGGTAGACACACATCACAAATATCAAGAAGAGAAATTCTCTTCGTCCATAATAAACTATAACGGAGTATGAGCTCTCTAGACAATATTTAGTTCGTAACTTGTGTATATTGGGTACATTTACAAAATTTATATTTAGAGGTTGAATATGGTCCTCGTAAGTGTTGTAAGTTGTCATATTAGTGTTGTATGATCATAAGTTATTATTACGATGATATTCATTTATCATTTAAACATGACGAATTTCAGAATTATGCCAAGTAAGGAATACTGAAATTAGCCAGTAGCTAAGCATTAATTTGCCCAAGGTTACTAGGGTTAAAACCTGTTATTTATTATTATTTTGTTATTTTTGCACGTAGGGTGCATTTTACAAATTAAGAATCTATAACTCCAAGTTCATCGCATGGATTACGAAAAATCTTAAAAAAATCATAATTACCATTTGGTATGAATTTTTTAAGATTTTTCGAGCCAGCCGTTTAGCTATTAGAGGGGGGAGGGACTAATTTAACAAAAAATCGCTTTCATGTTGAATATCTCGTAAACAGATACCTAAATCAAAAAATCGTCTCAGCAACCTCTCCATGTTTTTTTACAAAAACTTATCAAATGATACCCCACACTATGAGGTACCGCGTGTACCCCAAAAAATATTTTTCGTAATTTTATTTTAGCACTTTGTCGACATGATAAATACACATATCTTTCTAGCACTAACCGTTTGGAAGCCGAAGATGAAGTGACGGACGGACGGACGGATGGACGGATGGATGGATGAACGGACGGATGGACGGACGGACAGACGGACGGACGGACGGATAGACGGACGGACGGACAGACAGACAGACGGACGCATATGACGAAACCATAACCCTAAAATACCTCTGCGTTGAGTAGTTGAGCTTATTCATCATAGCATCTTTAAAAGTGATAGCTTTTCTTGTGAAAGGCAGCTGCTTTTGTTCGTGTTCGTTTTTCTCTGATTCCTGAAATAAATAATTGATTTTATTAATAATTAACTAATAAATAAGGAATAATTTCTAAATTAATTGCTATAATTATTACAATTAATTCAGTGATTTTTACACGATTATATTCACGACTAGATGTCGCTCGCGACTTCGTGCGTGCAAAAGTTTATTTCGCAGAAATCGTACATTTTTCCGCGATAAAAATAGCCTATGTGGTCCGACGTGTGTACCGTGGTCTACTCTACATCCATGCCAAATTTCATCAAAATCGGTTTATTAGTTTTTGAGCCTATTCAATGCAAACAAACAAACAAACTTTTCCTCTTTATTATATTAGTAAGTATAGACTAGATGTTACACGCGACTTCGTGCGCGCAAAAGGAAATCCCGCAGTAACCATACATTTTGCCGCGATAAAAAGTAGCCTTTGTCCTTCCCCGTGGTCTAAAGTACCAAATTTTATCAAAATCGGTCCAGTAGTTTCGGAGCCTATTCAATGCAAACAAACAAACAAACACGCTTTTCATCTTTATTATATTAGTATAGATATAGTATAGAACTATAGACAAAGGTTCTTATAAGATTAGTTAACTACTAAAATAGATGGGTCTTTAATTAAGAACAGCTTTACAGGCATAATTAATTACCTAGTACCTACACAAGGAAATTGAGTAAATGACTAATATATATATTAAGTATCTACGCCCAGTTCCTTCCCACATCCTTGTAGTAGTTTATTATAGCTTTATGAGTAATTGTGCGTTTTAATAGCAACTTTTTGCTTGGTATATTATTTTAACCCCTATGCCATTTGCATCTCGAATATTTAAACATACTCGGTGAATTTGTTTCGCAAACGCAAATCATTATTTAACGTCAGTTTTCAGTGACGCCTTAGTATCTCTCCGAAGTCCGATCTGGCCTGTTCGTTCCGAACCACTACTCCCACAGTAAATAATATCCACACAAGCATCTCGTAGCTTGTCCGCTACTATGTAGGATTTGTAGAAGCATCTCGTAGCACATCTACGAAATATCTACGGCGTAGTGGACGCGCTACGCAAGATCCGTAGCTGAATCTTGTACTAATATTTTGTATTCTGACCAAAAGTCGAGCCAGCCAGGCTTTCCACAAGTCAGCCAGGTTAGTCACGAGTCATTTAGATAATTTCACATTTTTTATAACAAACTAGCACTAATTGCCCGCGGCTTTGCTCGCGTGAAATTACATTTCAAACTTTCATTTACCCCTATTTTACGCCCTTGGGGGTTGAATTTTGAAAAATCCTTCTTTATTGGATGCGAAAGAAATATATGTTTCAAATTTATAGCCTTAAGGGTTTGGCCTGTGCGTTGCTACAACACAGTCAATCAGCTTTGCTTTTGCGGTTTTCGAACCCGCGACGTCCGGCTTAAGCGCCAACGCGTTAACCCAGGCTACAGAGGTCATCGTTATTCTTAACTATGAACTGAAATAAGTAAATAAGTACCAACAACTACACCTATAACCTCCACCTAGGCCTACGCCTAACTGAACCTACACCTACACTTACTACCTACCTTAATAACCTTACAGGTGGTGTGTGAAGGAGTTATCGACCACTGATGGTTGAAGATTATTACAGAATATTGCTATTAAATAATGGCCAATACATCAAATAAAAATATAATGTAATACAAAAATCGGTAAGCACGTTGTAAGTACGTGGCGTCGTCAATTTTTGCAGTGTTGCGGCCTCAATGTATTAATCTATACGACATAAATGCACCACATACAAATACTAACACAAACACCAACATTAAATAACGAAATGTGTTACATATTTTGTTAGAAAAAATTTAACTCTATTAGTACACACTGCCCGCGGCCCGTGTAAATACAGCATCCCATAGGAACACTATAGGAATAGTTTTTAGGATTAAAAGTATTCTATGTGTTAATGCAGAGCTTAAACATCTACCAAATTTCATCGAAATCCGTTCTGTAGTTTTTGTGTGAAAGAGTAACAAACATCCATCCATCCATCCTCACAAACTTTTACATTTATAATATTAGAAGGACGTCTCAGTATCATAAAACATACCAAAACTCTTTGATTTTCATATATCTGCCTCGTCAATTTCTGCCTATAATCGATTTGTTTTTTCAACTCTTCATTCGCGCTGTCCATGTTTCTCTGAAGCTCCTGAAGTGCCTTCCTTCTGACAGCCTCCGTCGCCTTAATTCTGTTCTGTCGCTTCTTCTCCAACTCATTGTTCTTTGCGTCTATGTATCTTCTGTATTCAGCTAGTGCTTCCTACAAATAACAGAACTATACCATTCTCTCGTAAAATGTTTTTTTCAAACAGAAATGTGAGCATTGAAAGGTATAAACTGTTTATTAAATACAGAATGACAGCAATAAAGTTTTAAAACTTAGAGTTATTTGCAACTAGCTTTTGCGCGCGGCTTCGCCCGCGTTAATACATTATCCCGCGGGAACACTACTTTTTCGGGATAAAAAATATCCTATGTCCTTTCTTGGGACCCAAAGTATGTCTATACCAAATTTCATAAAAATTGGTTCGGCGGTTAAAGCGTGAAGGGGTAACACACAGACAGACAAACAGACACACTTTCGCATTTATAATATAATATTAGCATAGATTACTCACAAGCCAGAGATATTTGAAATACTTAAGATAGCAGTATTTTAACGTAATAATACGTACGTAACGTACTAGTGGTCATTAGTGGTCGAAATTTTACCATATTTCATAATATTTTTTAACTATCCACTTTATTATAGTTATTTTGCCTCTTAGGTACGCAATAAAAATGTGTAAATGTTATCTATGAAATGAGATAGAAAGATGACATTTTTTTTAAAATTATTATAAAAACGCATGGTAAAGTAATTAATCTGAGGTAGTGTGTGTAACTTTCTTTTCATTAAATTAATGTATTTTTAATAATTATTACAAGAAAATATTACTCCAGCTGACTCCTCTTGTATATAAATTTTAGCTGTAGCAAATTTCATACTCCTTCGTTTGTATAATTTTCGTAGAAAGGCGTACAATGTTTTTTCTTTACGATTGAGGAAGATGTAAATCAAAATTTATTCCCCTTTTTCAGCCCTAACAAAAAATTTAAGCAATAATAAGACTAACTGTGAAAAAATTGTGTTGATATCACGAAAATTGAGTTTTTTATAAGCAAATCAATATGGGAACGCGCGAAAACTGATTGCGCCCGTCGAGTAATGGCTGTGACGTCACATCGCCGTGCGTAGCTAGCTAACTATGCAATGTGCATACAGTATGTTTTTGACACGCGCTCTGTAAACTTACCTTCGTTCATTTCGATTCATTTTTATATATTATTATAATAAATATGACTTAATAGGGAAAATTGTTAAATTTAAACAAAAAATTAATACCAACTTTCAAAGTAAAAACGCACAAAAGAGTATGAAATAAATTTTATTTTCTAAAAATAATTCTCCTTTTAAATTCGGCTAAAATTTTAACTATTTCCCTACTCAATCTTCTTAATTTTGAAGTCTGTGCCAGCCCAAACAATATCCTGATAAAACAATATTTTATAGAACTCACATTTAAGTTGGCAACCAACTTCAAAATTATGAAAATCGAGTAGAGAAATCAAAAATTTCAAACTCAAAATGGGCTATGAAGTACATTATTTTGATAGAACAAATCTTTATCAATTAAAAGTTACGCCATCTTGGTTTTCACAATACTTCAAATGTTAGCCATCTTGTTTTCACCATACTTCAAATGTCAAAATGGCCCCAAAAATCTCAAAAATGGGACCATTTAACTGGAGATAGTATACGTCTATGAGAGAAATAATTAAAATTTTTGCCGAATTTAAAAAGGGAATTATTTAGAAAATAAGATTTTTTTTATACTTTTTTGTGCGTTTTTACTTTGGAAGTCTGTTTTCATTTTTTGTTTCAAAATTATAATGTTTTCCATTTTTAGTCCTCCACTTAGGGCACACAAGGAACGCTTATAGTTTCGCTCGCTCCGTCCATCCGTCTGTTATACTTCCGTAATTATGAATATTGATGGATGAAATTTGGTACAGTTATAGATTGAGTGTAGATCTTAGGTTTGGCATAATAAAATAATAATAATTTTATATTTTAGGGGTAGCTCTGAAGGGGGGATGAAATATTTTTTCATTCTACCCCATTTGTGGGGTATCGTTGAATAGGTATTTTAGAATTTAGGTAAGGTTTCTTTTAACATTACTTTTTTACAAAGTCGACTATTTTCGAGTAATCAGCCTCCAGTGGTTTGTAAGTTGGTCCCCCCTCCCTTAGAATTTCTAAATTATAAGAGATAGAAACTTGTAAGCTTCTATGCTAATAGATCATGCTAAAAACTCTTTAGGAAAATTATTTTAAGCGAAATCGGATAGTAACTTTTGAAGTAACTTGAAAAACCTATTACGCGATTTCCAAACGTGTGTCTTTAAAGACTGAGTTCTGTTCAATGCTTTTGGATCTAGTGTTTTCAATTCTTAAAGATGTACCTATACATTTTGAGGAGTTCCCTCGATTCCTCATGGATTCCATCATCAGGTTTCCACTTTAGTGACTAAAGTCTAAAAGGGCCAATTTCAAATTAGGGGCCATTCATAAATAACGTCACACGTTAGGGGGGAGGGAGGGGGTCGACGAAGTGTGACATTGTGTGACAAGGGGGTAGGAGGGGTCCTAATTTTCGTGACGTCACATTTCAAAATCTATTTTAATCTAAGTGTTAATATAGTAATCATAAGTAATAGCTATATGATATTATGATAGCTATTGCCCCAGTGTCGAGACCCCCCAGCCCCAGTGATGTTTAAGAGATCATAATGTTGTTTTTTTATTACATAAGTTATTTTTTTTTCGCCGAGAAAATGCGTTTCAGCATCCCACTAGGGGATAGCGGTCCTACCCGTGAGTATGTGAGACTCTGCTGCACCCGAAAAGATGGTGAATGGGCGCAGCCCTTACTCAATAAAAACTCGGCGGTACTCCACTTCATACCACCCTTGGCGGGCCACGGGATCGCGTGAGCCTGGGCATAAGAGTCTGGCAAGAAAGACGATCCACGCGTCAGATGGGCATATAAAAGTTGGACCTGTGCCTAATCTCTCGACAGTCGTGTCGGTCATCCGTCCGACCAATTCAAATTAAACAAATTTCGGAACTGCTGTTTTAATTGAATAATTATTTCTAGATGTAAAATTGTAAAATGTGACGTCACGCTAGGGAGGGAGGGGGTCTCACAAATGTGACAAGGACGGGGGAGGGGGTCAAAAATCATGAAATTCGTCTGACGTAATTTATGGATGGCCCCTAAAACTCGAGAACGGCTAGACCGATTTGGCTGATTTTGATCTTAAAATAATTGTATCAGTTCAGGGAAAGTTCAAAAGGTGAGAAATTTATATATATGTATATATATATATATATATATATATATATATATATATATATATATATATATATATATATATATATACGTTAGGGCTATATACACATATAGCCCTAACGTATATCCGCCTCCTTTTTTTGGATGTCGGTTAAAAAATACTAAAATATAATAGTCAATCAATGACATTTTATTCATAAAGTTATTTGTCGACATCTCAAACAAGTGACTACACCATAAACATAGTTATAAGCGAGGGAAAAAGTAGGTAGGGAGTTTTTTGTATTGTCTTATTTCATCTTTTAAGTTTCATTCAATAGATTAAATATATTTTTAAGTAGGTACCTAACATATCTGCGTGACTCGTGTTTTATTTCTCTATGTAAAACCCATTGTTTAAAATACATTGTCACTAAAATACTGAATTCATTCTGAGCATATTCTATAAACTAAACATTTAGTAATGCAAAAAAAAATGTAGGTAGATGTTTCGTATTTATTTAGGTACCTACTCAGTACTCACATTAAAATATTCTTCGCAATAAATGTCTACTGATTTTTGTAGTATAACACTTTTTTCAACACTTTACACAACTAATTTTCTCAGATTTTGTCGTTGGGCACATGAAAAAAGTATTTTTCTGGAGTGCTAACCGTTGTATCTACACTAATATTATAAAGAGGAAAACTTTGTTTGTATGTTTGTTTGTTTGTTTGTTTGTTTGTAATGAATAGGCTCAAAAAGTACTGGACCGATTTCAAAAATTCTTTCACCATTCGAATTTCGAAAGCTACATTATCTACGAGTAACATAGGCTAAATTTTATTTTGGAAAAAAATAGGGTTCCGTAAGATATTTGGGTTTTTCGGACACAAGGTGTAAAAAATCAACCAGAAAAGTTACTTATTTTGCGTACGCTGCCTAAACTATAAAAGATAATACCATAAAATGTTCTAATTAATTGTAGATCTTATAAATATCTACAAAAAAGTCCGCGACACACTATACCTATCTATGTCGAGTGAGGCACAACAACCATTTTTTTATTTAGAAATCTTGAATTTTTTTTGGACTATATTTAAACGCGTTTATTTTACTCATGCTATTAATCCTTATCAAAATAAATTATTTCATCACTAAGTACAGTTTATGTAGATAATATTTGAATGATTAAAATTTGATGTTTGGTTTTGAAGTTATGGCGAAATTAAAATATTACGATTTCTACTGCACAGCCCGTTGCGAAGTGGGTGTCACCAAGGCGGGAGTGCGCGTGCGGAGTTTAGATTATTGGGTATTTTTTTTGTTTTGTGTTCGTTGTAACTATGATGGATAGTTACTTGAATACCTATTTATTTAGTGTTTGTTGTATTGTTAGTCCTGAAGAGTATAGGTATTTCGTACGATAAAAGTATACCCACCAGTAGGTGGGTATACTTTTATCGTACGAAATACCTAAATAAGTATATTTCATTGAGTTTTAGTAGGTACCTATATTAATTTGTTTCTGTTTGTATTGAACTTTTGACTGAATTTCGCCCGTTTTGTCAGAGGTTTAAAGACATTCTGTAGTATTAGTATCAGTATTGTACCCGTGCGAAGCCGGGGCGGGTCGCTAGTTATACATAAAGGTGTTATACAATTATATCTATATGCTATTTTATCACCTTAATTCCAAAAATTTCAATAAAACTTCAAAATTACTGCACGAGTTCCTTACCGCGGCGGTCAGAGCCGGCGAAATGACGTCACGCGTTGAGCGGTCAAGCTCGCGCTGATTTTAAAAACATCCAACTTTAAAAATTAATAAAAAATTCAGTTTTTGAGATATCGAAAAAATTCTTTCACTAATATTTTTTAGATTTTATTTTTGATTTTTATACATTATAAAATAATTACACTCATCTAGCTCATTATTATGATTATGACGATCTATATAAGTTTTTTTTTTAAAATATTTTTTTCTGTTTGTTTTTAATCAAGATTACAATACTTGTTAAGTGTTAAATGCCTAGTTTCCTACCTATTTCCGACTATGTAGAAATACACTTATTTTTAGTCTATGTAAACTGTTACATATAAATACAATTTGAAGATTCAGCGATTCCCTAATCCCTCATTACGTTAATTAAGTCTCAGCCAACTCTCGGACTATACACGATATAGTGCAGGCGTTGATCCCGCTCAGCAAAACCTCAACAGGGCTATTATCAAAATTGCGTGACTTAAGCACGTATTACATTAGGCCGATTTGCAGAAAAAAGTCTATTATCGTCCTAACCACCACAACAAATAAACAATAAGTGTAAACTATATTATATGTTCAAGATAAACTTATATAAATGTACCTATCTAAGGCGTTATTAAAACAATTTAAAACGAATAATATTTTGTTTTTAAAACACACATTCACGGCGTTTATCGATTTCTCTAACTTGGATTTCTTCACAACTGTACACACCTAGGTAAATTTAACTGTCTATTCTAATATCTATATTTAGGTACCTGTTTATTTTTAAAGTTTTCTTCATCAAGCCTCATCGACTGCTTGAATATTTTACTATCTTCATCCCTTTTCCAATCGGAAAGAACTATTTCAGTTTCTTTGCCTAATTTTTCCAGCATATTTTTCTCTATTTTCGAGTTATCTACAAATATTTGCTTTTCGTTTTGTAGTTGCCTCTAAAAACAGTAAATATTGCATTAGAAAAATCTAGTTTTTTAAATTTGCTTAATAGAATAAATAAACCTCGAAAGTTTGATGAAAGAAATCGGTCATGAGAAGTACAGTCAAAGAGATTGCAATTAACAAAGCCTCAATACTACCTACTTGTGTCTTGTTGTTTAATAAAGCTCTAATAGTTTTCTTTTTCGCTCATTATTCTGTTATATAAGTTTTTTACAAAGCATAACTTGACTTTGATATTTAATACTTACAATCTTTTCAAGCTTATTTTTCTTTTCTCTACGTAGCTCCTCATTTGAAACTTCTATACATTTTAAATCGATATTTGTTTCGAGGTCTTTTTCGTGTTTTAAGCGATTCATTTTCATTTCATGCCCCTCTAGAAAATTCTTTTTGTTTTCGAGAGCTTGCTTTTTCTTTCTTTTTAACGCTGTTTATAACGAGAAAAGTGTTTTTATAGTTAAACAAAATTATTTTTAAATTTATGATAATATTCATGTATATATCGAATATGTATAACATAATACTAATACCCAAATAATAATCTTCTTCCATTTTTTCTTTCAACTTCATTAATCTTTTGTTCTCGATTTCCCGCTCAATTTCTAGAATCTCCCTGCGTTGTCGGTTAGCGCTTGCTATTTGTTCATCATATGCTTGCCTACGTTGTTTCATTTCTTGCCTTGATATTTCAGCATCGTATTCTTCTTTCTCTTTCTAGAATTAAGACAGAGGTATTTTTATAGTATTAAGAGAGTAGTATTAGGACAAATAAATAAATTACCTTTATCTTTACTTCTTGTAACAACATTTCATGCCACATCACATCGATGACTTTTTCTTCCCTATCTATGTTTTTCTTTTCCAGCATTTGCAACTTTTGGCTTTCTCTAAGTTTCAACTCGTCTGCTTTAGTGTAATATTTTCCTGACACTCTAAAAATATCAAAGAAGTTGTACAGCGTGTAATTAACTATTATTATTTATATCTATGTATATCCAAATCAAAGTTACTTCAGAATTTTATAAAAAGTAACTTACATTTTCTCCTTCTGTAACGCCTTTCGACACTCAATAATTTTTTCCTTCTCTATTTCTTCTTCACGGTCTATAATTTTTTGGTTCTTTTTTACACAATAATCACAATCTTTCATGCTTTCTCTAAACGCAAGTTCCTTTAACATCTCATTATGTTCTTCTTGTAACAATTTTCTCAGCTTTTCTTTCCTATGTCAGAGTTTTATTTCTTCCGCATTTAACATTTCTGTTACTTTTTCAGCTGTCCTGTTTATTATGGCCCTACAAAAATTAATTATTTTAAGAAATTTAGCAAGTTGCAGCTGCTTGCTTTATTAATTTTATGAACTCTGTGGCTCAGTGGTTGAACGCGCTTAAGATCGTGGGTACGAATCCTGTCACAGGAACAAAAAAGTTTTCTATGTTCATGGATGTGTATGGGTCATGGTTGTGTATAATATAAAAAATGTTAAATTATTTGTATATTTCCGTTGTCTGGTAACCGTAACACAAGTTCTTTGAGATCTTAGCATGTGACCAGTAAGGCGTGGTGTGAAAGCTTCCATAGATTAATATTATGTCCGCGACTTCGTGTGCGCCCGACATAAATCTCCGAAGGAATCGTACATTTTGCCGCAATAAAACGTAGTCCCTGTGGTCTACACTATATAAATTCCAAATTTTATCAAAATCGGCCTATTAATTTCGAAGCCTATACAATGTAAACAAACAAAAATATAAACAAACAAATCTTTCCTCTTTAATAAATTAATTAGTATTGAGTATAGAGATATAGATAAGGCGTCTACATTACCGCGTTAATGTAAAAAAAAGTAGTATTTTATCATATGTTCAACTATCAAATGAAACAAATATAAAACTGATTAGTACAACGTTTTAAAGAAGTCAATGATTTTATGTAAAAGATACGTTATGTCTATTACAAACTATAAAAGTGCCTACTAGGTACGTACTTTTGTAGATGAACTGAGTCATATTCCATCACATCAAACGCTTTCTTCAAATCTTCAGGGCATATTAAATTTTCAGTATCCTTTTGTTGGCGTAACTGTAAAAAACATAATGTTATTAAGGACCTTAATATTTTAAATAGAACTTGAAAATGGGTCTTGTATTTTGATACTGTAATACTAAAATATTATTTAGTTATGTATTAAAATATTATAACAGAAAGTACAATATAGAAGATAATAATAATAACTCCCCACACCGATTTCGGTGACGGTGGCCAGTTTAAATTGAAACCATGCCAGTTACGCAGGAGTAATTTTATAGTACCCAAGTGTGTACACAGTACACAAGAGCACTCTCTCTTCCTTAACTCTCGTAACCCAGTGGGTTGGATAACCGACACGACTAGCGAGAGATCAGGCGCAGGTCCGACTTTATATGCCCATCCGACGCATGGATATCTCTCTTGTCAAACAATCAGATGTTCAGCCTGCATTGTCCTAACCAAACTCGGAAACAACATTTTTAGTTATTCCAATGCGGGAATCGAAAATAATTCTACAAACAAATTTATTAAATAACTAATCATTTTGGAACTTACCTTCCAAAACTGTTGTGGGTGTCCATAAACGACTTTTTGTTTTATTTGTTTAACCTTAACCATGTTGCTTGTAGTATATAATCGTACTAAGTATGACGCTATCGATTTAGCCGTCGCGTTGGTTACCGGGACTTTAGTGCCTCAGGCTGTTTTCACAAAATTCATGACTTATTTCAACACGTTTCGCATGGTCACTGTAAAAATTAGTTATGTCCTCAGAGTAATAACTATAGCATAAAGACCCGGTTATTTAGTAATATAATATATATTTCCTTATCCCACATGCTAAAACTTATTGAATGGCATTACGACGTCGTAAAAATGGACCAAAAGAACTCGAAAGGCGCGACAATCTTAGCTCGATTCGATTTGCTTTTGGTATTTAGTATTTCGTGAAATAGATAGCTGCTTACGACTTCGACTTTAATATTCTTTTCATGTCAAGTTCTTCTTCCACTTACCTTTATTAAATCTATCATTTGTCTATTATTTCGTTGATAGCAAATCGTGATCGAGTGTGTTCTTAGCTATAATTCTTCATCAGTATTCTTCGTCAGTTCGCTTTCATTCTGTTTATCTATTCTTAAAAATAGTATAAGTACGTACTTATTAATAATAAGCTACGTGTCGTTTACATTTTTAAAAAGTTACGCGGTCGTTCTAGCGACTACCCAACTCAAAATTCTATTTTTTAAGGATATTGATCACATCAACAATAACGGACGTAGTAAAACTAAAATATGAGTGACGTCGAGCCTAAAATAAGGCGGCCTTCGGACATTACTCTCATCACCTCGCCCACTGCGTCATTTCCCAGGGCGACGTAACACAATCAAGCATTCACTTAAGGAAAATTCGCTCATAATTAATATTGAATACGAAATTCATTCTACATTTAGGGGTCAAACATTGCAGCGTTATAATATTCTACATTGGAAGCTTACAAAATAGAAAATACATTAACAGACAGGCAGAGGAATAAAAGTGACATAATTAAAGATGCTGTTCAATTCAAGTTTTTAAACAATTATGAATAACTTAGGAATAACAGTTAAAGGTTAGGTAACTGCTTTATTTATGGTATTGCAGATGATAATACGTATATTCAGGACTTGCCATATTTAGACCTAGCAGGAACTTGTGACACTAATAATAATATTCTCTTTTTAATATTATTATCTATGGACAGCGGCGTAAACATAACGTTATCGAATTAGACAAAGACGAATTAGAATTGTATGAAAATCTGTCAAAATCATGACAGCGCCCGTACAAATTTCATTCAAAAATGTTACGTTTATGCCGCTGTCAAATGTTCCTGCTAGGCTAGGTTCCACTTAACAGAGTAAATCAAGTAACGGTAAGAATATTACGTGGTTTACTCTAACTATTTACCAACCGTAGCCAAGCACAAAAGCCCGTAAACAAACCGTGAAAACATGACGAGTCACACGCACTCGGCGGATTTTAATTCTATTAAGACTTAAGGCTGTTACGTGCTTTCAAGTAGATTAGATCTATCGCATAAAGATTTATAGTGTTACTCAAGTCATTACGCCGCGTCCGTAGGTCAGTCACCCCTATTAGGGTAAGTGCAGGCCATACTGTGGTTCATTAGGTTTCGTCATGTGAGCTATAAGACAATATTAAAGTAGTATTAGTGTTACGTACTTCACATTTTTTATGTTAATTATGGTGTATTATTTATCTATACTATTACTAATATTATAAATGCGAAGGTATGTCTGTCTGTCTGTTACCTCTTCATGCTTTAACCGCTGAACCGATTATTATGAAGTTTGGTATACACATACATTGGGCCCCGGGAAAGGACATAGGATATTTTTTATTCCGAAAAAGTAGTATTTCCCGCAGGATGTATTTACGCGGGCGAAGCCGCGCGCAAAAGCTAGTAATCTATACTTCTGTGTATAATATAATATATACAGAAGTATAGATTATAAAATAATTATGTAATAAACAGGAAAACATTCAGTAGATTTGTATGAGATGTAGAGTAGACCACGGGGAAGGATATAGGCTACTTATTATCGCGGAAAATGTACAGTTTCTGCGAAATTAACTTTGCGCGCACGAAGTCGCGGGCAACATCTAGTGAGAAATATTTATGAACGCTTGCACACCATGTTGGTACCAAACCGTGGTAAGTTCTCGAACTTATGTTACGGATACCAAACAACGGAAATATAATTAATATTTTTTATATTATACTTATGTATTTGAATTTTTTTATTATTACACATATTTAATGCACATCCATGACCCAGGAACAGAAAACTTTTTGTTCCTTGGTATGATTCGAACCTGCGACCTCCAGCTTGAGCGCCAATGAGTTACTGCTTGTAACAAATAATAAACTAATAAACTTATGTTTTCATGTACCTAATTTTCAAACAGCACATTACGTCATACACATGTTAACAAACAAAGGAAGTAGCCCGAACACAACTAATTGTATTGAATTTTCCAGCCCATCAAGTGGGTGAAGCTCAAATTACACCACATCACGTTATCAATTCGCACCCTAAACGTCTATCAGTTCACAACGAGACGCGAAGCGGCGCTGCATGTTGCCCGCGACTCCGCCCGCGTAAATGTACTTTTTTGGAATAAAAAGTAGCCTATATTATAATTCAGAGCTCAAGCCATATTTCATCAAAATTCATTCAGTAGTTTTTTTGTGAAAGAGTAACAAATATCTATCCATCCATGCTACTAATAGTGTGACAACACAACAATAGTGTGACAACTGTGAAAGTTTGTGAGGATGGATGGATCGATGGATGTATCGATGGATGTATGGATATATGGATGTATGAATGTTTTTTAATATTGTAGAACATACTTTTGTTCCATCATTAATAGCTTTCGCAGCGCATGCGACAAAAGATGTTTTATGGCATATTTTTTACACCTTGGGTTACGTTAGTAAAGTTTTAGTATGGATTCCTAATCTTTTCTAGCAATAAATATAGCCTATGTTACTCAGGATGAATGTAGCTTTCTAATTGTGAAAGATTTTTAAAAATCAGCACAATAGTTTTTGAGTTTATTCATTACAAACATACACACACACACACACACACACACACACACACACACACACACACACACACACACACACACGCAGCGAGCGACTCTTGCAATGAAACGTGTATTTTTTTTATAACACTTTATGCACGTAATGTACAAAGGTGGGCTTAAAGCCTTGTGGTATTTATTCTCTACCAGCCAACCTTAAGTAGGTTGAAGTAGGCGCATTTCTTGTACTACAATTGAAAAGGAATCAGTAATAATAAACTAAATTTAAAAAATATATCTAATAAATATGATAATATTACATATGTATTTATATATATATATACATATGTAATATTATCTGAATCAATGAGGGTGTTTGATAGTTTTTCTGCCGCTAGGGGGCAGACCTAACTAACACAAAGCGTCATCTGGTGGCGTAAGTGGTATCAAAAACTGTCAATAAGAATTTTCGATTCTTTTTCTGTCACCAGGCGGCGCTCGGTAGCCCGACGGTCCTAGTCATGTCAAAAAGCTGCAGATGTCACGAATTTAAAAACCCTCATTGAGAAGCTCTCTTAAAGCCAATTAAGTATCATCTCCAATATATGAATTGCCCATGATTTCTATGAAATAAGACGATTTGTATAACTATAAGAACTCCTTTTTCTTGGATTTTAACTATTAATTAGACATTTAATAGTAAACGAAGTCGCGGATAAAAACTAACACGCCAACCTATAAACAGTATACTTGCAAGAAGTAATATTCTCTCAGTTTTTAATTAAAAAACTCAAGTTTAAAAGAGTTGAACGTTTGTGCGCATCATTACACTATAATTACTCAGGGAAGGTCTCATTTAAGCCGCGTATACACGCTCCGTCCTATATCTATACTAATATTATAAAGCTGAAGAGTTTGTTTGTTTGTTTGTTTGAACGCGCTAATCTCAGGAACTACTGGTTCGAATTGAAAAATTCTTTTTGTGTTAGATAGTCCATTTATTGAGGAAGGCTTTAGGCTATATAGCATCATGCTAAGTTCAATACGAGCGGAGCACCAATCAAGAATGTTTCAAAATCGGGGTTTTTTTCCCCCTTTTGAGAGCTTTCGCTGCGTACGCTGCGGAAACGGTTAAAGTTTCGCTAAAATGATGTATGACAGAATTGTTCCCCTTTAAAAGTTCTAAAAAAAGTCCGCGACGGTATATGTCTATCTTTTAAGGTTGGCTCACAATAACCTTTTTATGCTAACCAAATTTGTTCTAAAATTAAGCATTATTTGTGAGGGTGTTTTCATAAAGATGATATTAATCCTTATCCAAGTAAATACGTTATTCATTACAAGCATTTAATCTAGAAGAAATTTGCAGTTTACATTATTTGATTTCAATGAGTATTTTAGAAGATATCGCAGTAATAAAATAGTCCAGCGCGCAATTATGTACGGCGCGCGGCGCGGGCGGGCAGTCGTAAGGTGGAAGCGTTTCTCCTTTTAAGTAAATGAAGTCGCGGGTAAATTTTAGCGATATCCCAAAGTAAATGTTTCACGCGGACGAAGTCGCGGGCAAAAGCTAGTCGAAGTATATAAGGCTATTAATGACAATAAACGGTAAACTGTAGAAGTAGTCTAGTTTAATCTAATCCTGCAATATCGATTTTCGGAGCATTCAATATTATGAGAAGAGTTCGGTATCTAGTGATAGAATAGAATCGTGGGATAATAAGCAGTAATTTTTAAGACTAGCCGAACCACCCACATATCGATTGAAGGCAATCCGTTATTAGTTTAGTGAATATTTGGAACATATCTGTGAGTCTTGCATAACTCTAGAGTTTAACAAACAACTTACATGCATATTATAGAGCAACGTATAGCCCATTAGGTAAGGTGTTGGCGCTTATAACATGTATCCATGTTACGTTGTCTATGAATATAAGAATCACGTGACGTGGCATATAATTATTATTCACAGACAACACACAATGTAACATGTATACATGTTGCAGGCGCCAACGCTTATCTAACGGTCTATACAATAAAGGACTCACTTGAATGCGTAGGCAACGAAACGTGTAGTCGAGGCATTAGCGAGTTTCATTAGGACTGAGGACCTCGCATTTTCCGTCACATCTGCTTCATTGTCTGCTCTTTAGGAAATTGACATGAGCATTTCAAGCCCTCACTTGAAGAGCCTACAAAAAGGTCTACTACTGTATATAAAGGTATACCAGTCTATTTTGGTGACAAAAATACTCCTTTGTGCATCGCTTTTTTTCCTTACACGATTTTTACTCGAATACGGCGTAGCCAAAAGGAAGGGTTATGAGTTTGACAGTATCCCCGTTACTAATAAACGATGTATAAGCTTTGAATAGTTATACAGTGTTTTGTCTTCTTCTATCGAATAGGGTATTATCCTATGATGAAAATATACTTCAGATTGTTGATATTTTATCGCTAAACATTAATTTAAACCAATTTAACCAACTTTTTACACAAAAATATGTATGATTTTTATAAAATATCAAAAATAAAATTATGAATTTTTCACGTTTGACCACGTGACTAAAACGCACGAGATTGGAATGTGACGTCATATTCTTGTACTTCTTCTTCTTTTATTAATGGCCTCCCGATTTCCATAAAGAATAGCCAGCATCAGAATCATTAACGTCATGCGTCAGTGAGTAATAGCCACTTTTTCCGCATTTCAGTGTTCTTTGGTATGGTCACAAAGATTTTCCCCGGTGTTTTAATAGACGTATTAGTGCATTTTGGCACTATGCACCATTTATAAGGCATTTTTAATAGGCTTAAAACATTTATTTGAAAACGTAAATAGTAGGTATTCTGGGATTTGGCATTGTCAGTGTAATTTGACACTTGACAGTTACAATGTTACAAGATAGGTACTCTATGGTTACAAGAATGTGACGTCATGACAACTCATTATAGCGTTTTCGCGCCTATAATATTAATTTAAACTTTTAGGCTAATTTGCAAGGAAAAGAAAGAAATTCACAAAGAATGGTTCAAACTGCTAATGTATTTTGGTATTAGGAACAATTTGATATACTTTTCAAAAACTTGGAAAATACCCTATTAAAAGTGTCACTTGTGTGACGTGAACAAAACACTGTTCAAAGCTTATACAACGTTTATTAGTAAGGGGGTTAGTGTATAATCACCTGATTGTCTAACAAGAAAGATGAACCATGATTCGGATCGGTATGTAAAAAGTCGGTCGTGTGCCTGATCTCTCGTCAGTCATGTCGGTTATCCGTCCTACTGGATTTTGAGAGTAAAGGAAGAGAGAGTGCTCTCGTATACTGCGTACTATAAAATTACTCCTGCGTAACTGCCTGGTTTCGATGAAACCGGCCACCGTCACCGAAACAGTGTTGGGAGTTATTATTATAACCGGTGTTTTTTCAGTAATTGTCCACACTTTCAGGATAACTCTTGAATATAAGCATACTTTTACTGTAGGACCAGCTTTCCTACTTGAAACACAAAAATCTGCTGTTACCTACAAAATGCTATCTATGTCGTAGCCCTGAAAGTTTGAACGGTGACTGAAAAAGCAGCCCCCCCCCAGGCATGTCCATTGTAAACATACGGTAGGTACCTACAGAGGTACCTTTAAGGTACAGTTACACATGCTAGTTAGTAGCATGCTACTTTTGAGCAAATGCTCATTAGTAGCATGTGTATTGAAACATTGCTAATAATGAGCATGCTAGTTTCGAGCATGCTCAAAAATCGACGGTCGTGCGATTATTGAGCATGCTACCTGCAGCGCGGGTGGAAGGGGGCGTGCTTATAGCGTGTGTGAACAGGTTTGCTTATTGAGCATGGTAGCATCGATCAGTCGTTAGCAGCGGAGTGTTCGCTTTAAGCATGCTCACTAGCATGCTTATATCTAGCAAATGTAGACAAGTGCAGAGCATGCTCGAAACAAGCATGCTAATGAGCATACTAAAAAGTATGCTACTAACTAGCATGTGTAACTGTACCTTTAATACCTTGAAAAAGCAACACCCTTAGGTATTTCATTTACTTTCAGGATATAATATCACTACTTTTTTAAGTGGCTATAAATACATGTTTGTGATGTAGATTGCAGATATGGAATACAATAGATATTAGATATCAAAAATATAATAACAAAAATGATTAGTTAATAATTGACTTTTTGAAAACTTCTTTGTTAACTGTTAACAGAGACGTTAGAATAACGCAAATTGTAATTTATATAGAGTACAACAGCACAAACCTTTCAAGCCTCTGTCTGTATATAGTGACCGTATCCGATCAAGAACAAAGACCGTACTCGAACAGGAACGGACCCGAACGAGAACAAACTATGTTATTAATAACTCTATTACCGTCAGGCTATTCCGATATTCCGTGCGATACGCTATATTATTGACTTAACGTAACGTACAGAATGTGAGTGGCGACATTTCTTACAAAGGAAATGTCAGCTATAGGTCTGTAGGGTAAATAATAAAGTTTAATGTACTTTTACGTCTTATGTGCTTATATTTTTTTTAAACCTACTACATTGATCAAATTTCATTAAAAAAAAAACGGCCAAGTGCGTGCAATGCTCGCGCACGTAGGTTCCGTACGTAAGTAAATAAGGAATTTGTATGTAAACATGTAAATTATACCAATAATTTACATGTTTACATACAATTTCCTTATTTTCGTACTAAGTTTTCCAAGTAAGCACATTTTACAAGATTTGAGACCTGAATTAACAAATTATATAAGTTAAAATTTTGCTTCAAAGTTCATCGCGTAGACTACCATCATGAATTTTTTTTAGCAAGCCGTTTAGGTTTAAGGGGGAGGTCTTAGTTTCACAAAAATAATTAGCTTTCAAGTCGAATATTTCGCAAACGGATATATAAAACAAGAAATCGTTTTAACAATTTCTTAATATTTTTAAAAGACCTATCTAATGATACCTACCCTACGCTATGGAGTAGACGTGACAAAAAATCCAACGTAGTAAATACACATATCCATGCAAAGTTTCATTTATATAGCACTAACTGGACAGTAAGCCGAAGGCGGACGGACGGACATGACAAAACTATAAGGGTTCCGAGACGTGAACTACGGAACTCTACAAACAAAGAGAACATGATAGAAGTTAGAACCCTATATAAGTTATAGTTATAACCCTTTACATAATTTAAATGTTACATATTTTAATGTCACATATTTTAATATCAGATTGCCCTGCAATAAAGGAATACAATGGTCAATGACCTATTAATTTGGTCCAATTTTTTTGTTTATGTATAGATCTTATCTTAATTATATAAAAGGCAAACCTGACTGACTCATCTATCAACGCACAGCCGAAAAAACTGAACGGATTTCGCTGAAATTCGGCATACAGATAGTTGTTATGACGTAGGTATCCGCTAAGAAAGGATTTTTGAAAATTCACACCCTAAGGGACTAAAAAGTGGTTGAAATTTTATATGAAATTCGACCTCCACGCGGATAAAGTCGCGGGCAAACGCTAGTCGAATAATATAATACTAGATGTCGCCTTGTGGCCGAAATCCGACCATAATAATTCATATAATTTTCTAGTTAGAACTTTATAAGGGTTCTTTTGCCTCTTATGACTTAAATATGTCTTAAGAGGCAAAATAACCCCTAAAATAACCCTATTAAGGCATAAGCCTTTATTTGAACTTAACTACTACTAAAAAAAAAGTCCAAATTGACGGCCTTACTGCTGAAGCAGTTTCTTGGAAGAAACTGCTTCAGCAGTAAGGCCGTCAATTTTCTTCCAGGCAACCATTCTAAAACCGACAGAAAAATAATACCTATATTATTTATGTATCGAAGCTTGTAAGCTCACAATAATTGGCTGCGTGTATTACACCAAGTACCTATAAGGTAACGTAGACGAAATGGGAAGTAAGATAACTTCCCATTTCGTCACTAAAATGTAATAAAGGTTATGCTGTGATAACGAAGGAATATCCTGCAAAGTAATAAGTAACACTTGGCTGTTGTAGTGTCGCCTCGTACGCTCGCCGCTCGTACTATGAGGGTGAGTTGTAAGGCTGTGTTATAATGCTGATTTTTTTTTATTGGTGGTGTTCGTTTATTTTATTTTTTAGTGGTGGTTCCGTCCAAGTAAATACAGTATCCCACGGGAAAATTGTACTTTTCCGCTATAAAAAGGAGCTTAACTGTTAATCCGGAGCTTAAACTACTACCATACCAAATTTAATCAAAATTCGTTCAGTAGTTTTTGTGTGAAAGAGTAACAAACATCCACCCATCCATACATCCATCCATCCTCACAAACTTTCACATTTATATGATAAACTGGTTTTTGGAGTTTGTTTTGATATGATAAACAGATTTTTGGAGTTGGATCAAACCGCATTTGAAATTGGTTTAACGTTTATGAGAATACTAAGGAATGACTAAGTAATGATTAGCTTTTAATAATAATAATAGTAATATCTACGGACGCTTCACACCACGTCAATCTGATCCCGTGGTAAGTTCTCGAAGAACTTGTGTAACGGGTACCAGACAACGGAAATATATTTAATACTGTTATACTATACACATATTTAACATTTTTATTATATTATACACATATTTAATACACATCCATGACCCAGGAACACAGAAAACTTTTTGTTCCTTCGGCGGGGTTTGAACCCGCGACCTCTGGCTTGAGCACCAACACGCTCAACCAACTGAGCCACAGAGGTCGTCTGTGATTCATGTTTAACTTTCGTTGAAGGTAGTTAAATGAAAAATCTATGTTAGTTACGTAACTGATTATATTTTTTAAAAATTGTATGGGAAACAATAAGCCCTCTCGGGAGGCCAAGAACTTTAATCTTTAAAACATTTTTTTTGTTAAATAATAATTTAACTTTTTTATTTAATAATAAGTAATAACTTAATCTTAAATTTTTACTGACCTAGATTTACTTAATAGATTTAATTATTTTTTTTTGGTTTAATATTATTGTAATCAAATGTATTTAACTTTGTATATTATACTAAATGTTGTATTGTGTTTTATAAGAAATGTTGTGCATGACTATAATTGATATGAACACTGCTTTATGACCAAAATAATAATAATTATGTAAGCTTGTGTTTATATTGTTGATATGCCAAATAAATAAATAAAATAAATAAAATAAAATAAAAATTTAATTCATACATTGGTATGCCAATGCGATACTTCGCGCTTACATGCAAACAGACGGTGTGGCCCGCATTAGCTATCAAAAATTTTCACGAGCGTTTCGCGTGATCAATTTGGTAATGAACAATAGGGAAGGACCTTAAGGCGCGAGGGCGCATGCGCGCGGTGCCTGGCGAACTGTCATGGCCGCTCAGTCCGCGTATTGACGCCGCGCCGCGAGCGTCCGTCCGTCAGTGCAGTCCGGTTGTGCAGTGTTGTGTTGTTAGAGCGGGACGGACTGTAGCTGGTTCTAGTTGGTTCAATCCGGACCTAGACGTGAGTATTTGAGTAATCATCACTATCAATAATTCAGAAACGGATTTCATGAAAATCGATTCGTGAAAGTTGAAGCTACATAAAATTTACGGGCGGCATTCTCCCCCGGGGCGCGGATATTTTATTTCACCATATTAATTTCACGTACAAACACAAAGTTAATTAAATTTATGTGTATTTGTAGTATTGCGAATCCATTGGTTGGTTTTAGAAAGTTTGATGTTTGACTGGATAAGTACGTAATTGAAAGTGCGGGTACTTATAGAAACAAATATGTCACCTTGTAATTGTAACCGAAAGTCCTCAAAGTGAGTGGGCCGGGAGGTATTCTAACTTCTAAGCAACAACCCACTAAACATTTTTATGGTAAGAAGGTCAATTTTAATTACACATTGAGTAATTTTTGTTATCAGTTAACAAAAAATTAGTCCCAATTGAGTTAAACCTTTCTTTAGTAAAAATTATTGTCCTTAAATATTTTTAAAATCTTGATTGAACGAATGGACCTCAAACTCAAACTCAAACGTATTTATTCAATTAGACCATACATAATGGCACTTTTGAATGTCAGTTTACAAAAAATAAATGCATTAGTAGCATGTTCCAACACAACAAGACCATGCAAGAGAACTCTTGTCATTAAATGGAGAAAAGGATCAAACAAAATTGCAAATATTATGGCTGTGCAAGTGGAGCCGGAATAGCGTCTGACCAAGGATTTCTGTCAATTAAATATTCGTCTATTTTATAATATGCTTTTCTACATAGTGTGCGTTTTAAGCAAGCTTTGTATTTAATTTCAGTAAGTTGTAATATTTTAGAAGGAATTTTATTGTAAAATTTTACATAGTACCCCATAAAAGATTTATTCACTCTAGACAATCTATAAAGCGGTTGAATAATTTTATCATTATTTCTAGTGATAACTTATGGATATTATTTCGCTTTTATAACAAGTGAAGATTTTTTCTTACATACATGATATTTTCATAGATATATTGGCCTGGCACGGTCATAATGTTTATCTGTTTAAACAGTCGTATATTACCTTATAATAAACCTTTAACTAAATGACAAAATCCGTAGACCAAACGTGATAAATCATTACCTACCTAGTCGATTTCTAATTTATTTATAATTAACGACTAGTCGTTGTCAATACGCCGAGATCATTCTTGAACCTATAAGGTTCAAATAATAAAACTAACTTGCCTACTGAAGCTCGCACTTTAAGACAAATACATACACACTTTTTTGATTGACACATACATGATGATTTGATACATGGATTTCATTGATTTAAACATACTGCCTACTTACTCGATTCGATTGCCAGGTTGTGGTACATAAGAGACTTCAGATCTAGTACATTATAATATAGACGTATATTATACACCAATCTAAGTTTAAACCATTAGGTGAAGGTAAACATCATGAGGAAACCCGCACATAGTTGGCCCCAGACGTATTGACCAGTATTCCTCTGGGCTAGGCTGACTGTGTTGTGAGAATTCCGTATGTGTTTGGGCAACCATACGACATTTAAAAACCAACTGTAGCTACCAGGCACTACAGTACTTCAAGATTAGTTACTTAACGGTTGAAAATACCAATTTGTTACTACTTACTTGATCTAAAAAACGTTCGTAACGGCTAAGAGTAACTAATTTGAAAAGCAATTACCGAAGATAAATGAGTCTATAAGTCAAAATAAGTTACTGCGCACAAACGCGAAAAATGCGAGCTACATACAACATGGTACACAATTTGGGTTCTAATTGTTCTTGACATTTTGTCAAAATACCAATTTTTATAAGTTTTTTATGAATTAATATGGTATAAGATTTTCTATTGTATAGGTAAGCAAAATTTTCAGGATATGTTACCATGAATGTTAGTTGGCCGTTTCATTCCTACAAGAATAGTATAACAGAAAAACAGTCAGTAAATTTTTCATTTTACGCCCAAGCGAATGTTAAATGGTCAGGTTAATGTTTTGACTAAGGTGTAGAGTTTGTGAAGTAAGGCTTGTAGAGCAGAAAGTAGGTTTTACATGAGATCTGATAACTTATAGATAGAGCGAATCATATAATATGGTATCGTCTTACCATCACTTTACATGAAAATATTTTTGGTGGGATTATATTGTCTTTAAATATTATCTTTAAATATTAGTAAAAACCTTTATATTTTAACTTGTGCGATATAAGGAACTCCAAAATCCTGTTTAATGCACCTGAATTTTAATATTCATTAGCGTGGTTACGTGTTTTATCGTGAACCATTGTCAAACGCACTTGGCAGCCAGCCAGGACGTGAGTGCGGGACGTGCAGGTTTCTGCCTCGTAAGTCGTTCCAATGTATTCATTGCCTATGGAAATAGTTACATACTATAAGACTTTCAATGTGAACGAAGAAAAATATATCTATTTCTGAAGGGATACTCTTCCCAACTTACCTGTCCGGTAGTTGTGGTATAGTATACGGGTATGCGACCCCGGCTTCCCTAGCTATTACTGTCCTATCCCTTACCCTCCTGGGCGGTAATATCCTACATTCCCTATTTTCCACTCTTACTTACTAATCTTCCTTTTCACACCACCTATCCTTCCCTTTCCCTATTCCTACCCTCTCCACCAATCCGTGGAAACGCAATGGATAATCAAAAATAATTTCATTATCCAAAATGGCGGCGATGTGGTTCGCCACCCATCACGTCTCGTTCTCGCGGAGGCGAAAAGCGGACCATGGAGAGACGCTTGGCTACGTTGAATGTAAGAGGAGGAATGGATGGTAAGAATGAAAGTGGACGAAGCGAAAGAAGTATGTAAGGATCGTAGCAAGTGTAAAGAAGTGGTCTCTGCCTACCCCTACGGGAAAGTGGCGGTCCTACCCACCCCTACGGGAAAAAGGCGTGATTATATGTATGTATGTATGTATGTATTTCTGAAGGATTTATACGGACATAGGGTCAGTTCTCACCGCGACGATACGCGACGTTACGCGGCGCTGCATTTTTAAAATAGGTAGTGATACAAAACTTTATTCAGTATACAAGCAGATGCACGTTTGTAAGAGCGGCCCCGCTCTATGCAGAGCGGTGAATTCGAACTCTTGTGCATCTCTTCGTCACCCCTATTATCTCGAACATCGTTTCTCAACCGGGGGGTTGCGACTCTTAGGGGGGTCGAGTTTGGTTTAACTACATATAGGTACAAAAGATACAGTCTCCGAACGAATACTGTATCGAACGTCGAAAACATCGTTCGAACGTTCTAACCAGTGAAGGCTAATATAACGTATAGCTGATAAAAGTATCGCGCTGTGTGCATCCATACTAATATTATAAATGCGAAAGTGTGTCTGTCTGTCTGTCTGTCTGTCTGTCTGTCTGTCTGTTACCTCTTCACGCCCAAACCGCTGAACCGATTTTGATGAAATTTGGTATAGGTATACTTTGAGACCCGAGAAAGGACATAGGATACTTTTTATCCCGGAAAAATGTACGTTCCGCCGCGATAAACGAATTTTGGCGCAACGGAGTTGCGGGCGTCATCTAGTATGATTATAATTATGTAATGACGGGGTCGCAAGACTTTTTTTTTATTTAACTTTTTGGCTTTTTCGTGGGTCGCGACATAAAAAGGTTAAAAAACGATGATCTAGTCTAGAAACTAATTAGTAAAGGTTTAAGAGTAGGTACTACAGTTACGTATTTAGTTTACATTATTATTGCAATAAAACCAGCGAATAACATATTCTGATTCATCAAAATACAGCACAAACCGCCAAATTATACAAGTTGTGTTTGGCACGCAGATTACTTAAAGCCTAAAGGTGACTTAGGAATCCACTGTGAAGTTTAAATGACAAGAAGAAGGAAGATTTGGCGCACAGATACTTTATAACCTGGAATTACTTTTTAATGAAGTTTTTATTCCATAAAAACGTACAGTTTCCGCGGGTTATTTTTTCTACGCAAACAAATAACAACTTTCACTACTCACATATTTTTTCACAACTTAACGCCTTAAATATTTTCGTTTCTCATTACCAGCGACAATGGCGCGGTTTTATTTCTAATGTCTTAGGGCGGCCTAGTTCCGCGGTGACGTCACTTGTCTCCACAAAACGTTCACCCAGATCCCGTAGGCTGTTTCTTTACAGAACACTTGCTACAAACATTTTTAACCGGTTTCCAAAAAGAGATCACAGAATACTTTTTTTTTGCCCATGGACACCTGCAACAGCAGAGGAGGAGCAGCAAATCACTTACTTTGCCGGCCTTCTAATAATATTTTCTTGAAGATTTGAAGAAAAGAGTCATTTGACTTGAGAGCTACTTAATTAGAGAAGCTTTTCATTATCCGCCGAGTTTCAGCACTGAATGAAGACACTCCTCAGTCTGCCGCCATGTCAGATATTAAAGGATCATATAATTATAAAATAACGAATTGTAAACAAGCGAACGATAGATAAACAAAACTGGATGGAATTGAAAAAAAAAAAACCGGCAAGTGCGAGTCGGACTCGGTCGGAATCGGGTAATTTTTATCATGAAAAAGTCTTTATTCTGCAGGGCTCAATAATTATTATTAGTTTACTAATTGTATTATATTGACTAACAACAACTTATATTGTTGGTAGCTTTTTCTGCTGACTTTCCGGAAATATAGTAAGTTTCACATAGGCACAGACGACAGACATATACTCTTTTTACGCGCACGAAGTCGCGGGCAACGACTAATTTACAGTACGTATACAAATAAATAAAATTGAAGTGTCTGTTTGTAATTTCAAATTAATAGCTTTGCACGCATATGACAGTATAATATACCTACGGATTACGGTACCTACACCAAAAAAGGAACATGAGCGGACCTATCTTCGGCGGCGTCGTTTTACACATCGTGTCTCAGATTTAGCCATTGACCTTTTGTAATAAAACCCAAGATATCCACGATAAAGTAAACTGAGATCAACCTAATCCTTTGGGGCCTCACACCGACGTTTCACACGATAAAAACTATATATTTATCTATCAGGACTCAGGGCTACACTTCATTGCTGAAGATGTCGGAAAAAATCAGACCGTCTAGGAGCTTCGATCGAAAACGCTGCCTAATCGGAGTAATATTGTAAAGGATATCAAAATGTGTTTTTTTTTGTGTAACTTTCATTGATGTGGGAATTTCTTTGAAAAGATGAAAGTAGTTAAATACACTGAAACGAGACCAACTCGACATGTTTAATAATAAATACAACAAAAAGAGAGATGAGAATAAGCATATTACTATGGTACTCTACTTTAAGGGGCATGACAGACAGCGAAGATACTATAATATTTTATGTTAAGATAAAATATCGGTTGCTATCATAGATATATAATATTAAAAAGAGGGTTGCTATACATGTATGAACTATCACAGATGGCTAAGATAATACATATATATTTCATAATACGTAGAACTGTATTATAAAATACTAGACCTTGCCCGCGACTTCGTGCACGCAAAAGTTAATTTCGCAGAAACTATATATTTTTCCGCGATAAAAAGTAGCCTTTGTCCTTCCCCGTGGTCTACTCTACATCTGTGCCAAATTTGATCATAATCGGTCTAGCAGTTTCGGAGCCTATTCGATGCAAATAAACAAACAAACTTTTCACCTTTATTATATTAGCTTTTTAATATTATACATCTATGTATATTAGTATAGAGATCCAGGCATGTCAAGATAAAATATTATAGTATTTCCGCTTGTGATGCCTTTAAGACAGGGAGAGAAACACAAAGAGAGTAGAGTAGATAATCCATACTAGTACCAGTGTACCAGGGGGCCTAAGAAAGCCACTTTAGGCGAACATTAGATGAATCATATGCAATTCATATTATGTGCGCCATAGATTTATAATATTAAAACTGATGTGCGCCATTTTATGAATTTCTATTGAAAACTATCAAAATTTAGGTTTCTGTCAAAATATATGAAACACCTAAAGTGGCCTTTTTAGACCCCCAGGAGCGCATATACGTATAGGAGGTAATAGGTATAAAAGTGCTGCACAACCCGTATTCATTAGGGTCGAAGACGGACAAAAGTTTCTCTTTCAAATAACTTTAGGGTGCCTTTTGTACTTGAAGGGCTCTCGTGTATCTAATAACGTTCTCAGACGAGCTCGAAACAACGCGAAATGTTGAATGTATACTTTTATCAACAACTTATAATAAGAAACTCTTAAATTTGTAATATCTGATCTTAAGCACGACATGGTATGAATTTTCATGAGTCTGTATTTTAGGATCACTACATTTGCTTATGTAATATTCATCTTCCAGTTAAGAATAACAAACAGAATAAACTCATAGTCTATTCTAAAATATAAAAACATTGTTTGTTTAGCCCTAAGGTTTAGCCTCTTTACAACATATTAAATCACATAGTCTATGCGACAAGTTGAAAATGGTACAAAATAGAGATAATGCTCTTAAAATTATGTGCGATAGCTCATTGGATCCGGAATGACGTCTAGAAAAATGTGCCAAAATCACGATTTTGGCTTGTTAAAAAAATATTTATACTTTGTTTATAACAATTTTTTTACTTGAACAAAAACTTAAAAATCCAAGTAATGTTGTTAAAGTAAAAAAATTTTTATAAACAAAGTATAAATATTTTTTTAACTTTTATGGCACGATCTTGTTAAGTATGTATGTAAGACACCATAATTTTTTCAAATTTAAAAAATATATTCAATACCTTAAATAAATTAATTAATGTGCCGTACTCGCTCTTGACGCCACGCGCAGACCTATTTTCAGCGTTAAATTAAAATTATAAATAATGGAGATAGAGTTCCGGGAGTTAGGAGGTTTTTATTGGAAATTTCCTCCTCTTTCAGAATCTTTTTTTGAAATTTCTTAAATATTAATAGTTTATTAAATATTGGCAAAAAACGAAATGCCATTTTCATCTTTAATTGTTTATAACTTTTGCAATTTTTTATGTGCTAATACACGCTTTTGGCACATTTTTCTAGACGTCATTCCGGATCCCATGAGCTATCGCACATAATTTTAAGAGCATTATTTCTATTTTGTACCATTTTCAACTTGTCGCATAGACTAACAGTCCAATCTCTAAATATTATAAATTAAATGTTTGCGATAATCTCAAAAACTACTAAACGGATTTCCATGCAATTTTCATCTATCGACAGAGTAGTTCCTTAGGGAGGCTAGGATTGACTTAGATGATTGCTGCAGGTGTCGGAAAAAATCAAACCTGAGAGCGAAAAAGCTGCCTAATCCGTTGGAGATATATCAAAACAATGTATATCGTGATTGTTTCTCTTTTATAGGTCTACATAAAATTCTGCGATGGCATATTTTGTATATCTTTTATGGGTAGCTTACTATACCCATTATTAGTAAAAAGAAAAAACAAAACAAATTGTGTTCGTTCGTCGGTAGCGTTCGAGTTTCCAAGGTCACTTGACTCAAATATTAATTATATAACGTGCGTTCACAAATGTTGTTGGAGTGCAAAACAGTTTTATTAGAAATATTTGTTAAAATAAGTAATTTTAAATTCAATCGGATAAGTTGATTCGGCAGGCCCCAGTAGGTTGCGGGTGTAAGTTGTAGGTATAGGTTACACCAACAGCCTAAAGCTGTTGGTGTAGAAAGTAGGTGTAGTTTGTAAGTGTAAGTTGTAGCCTACAACTTACACTTACAAACTACACCTACTTTCTGTAGATAGTAGATAGTAGAAGTAGGTTGTAGCTGAAGGTAGTATGTGTAGGTTGAAGGTGTAGGTAGGTAGGTAGGTAGGCAGGTAGGCAGGTTGGTAGGTGGATAGGCAGGTAGGCAGGTAGGAAGATAGGACGGTAGGTAGGTAGCTAGTTAGGTAAGTAGTAAAGTAGGTGTAGAATTAGATTGCAGATGTAGTTATTTAGTTTAGTTCAGAGTTGAGACAGAACAACGTTAGTTGTGCCATGTATATTTAGTTCAACTTTTTCCATAAAAGAAAACTATAGTTCATAAATGCAAAAGTCGTAGTCTTAAATTAATATTAAATGTCTGAAAAATTTTGTTTAACCGCTAAAATTGAACAAAATATTTTAAAAGAGAGTTGTTTCATAATTTTAGTGACAAACTTTTGACGCTTAAAGCAATGACTTTAATTGCGACGTTAAAGTTGGGTGTTTATATTTTAAGAGCGACTAAACGGAACTTATATTTTACGGTTCACGTATTCACAAAACAACTGGCTGCTTTCGAATTGGAATATTACGTTCTGTCGTACTTTATTTAAACTGTCGTATCATTTTTTAATCAATTTTTCGGCGTTATACTTGGAAGAAAAAAATACATGGAAGGATCACTAAATCGAAGTTAAAAACAGCTATATTTCTCACAATACATCAATGGCAAAAACCCATAAGAGTGAAAGAGAAAGCAAATCAATATGTCTCTTCGCTTTTTTTCGATTCGCATTTGGTCATCTTTTGGTCACCATTAAATATACAAGTAGCATAATATGACGCTGGAGCGTCATGCTCCAGCGTCATATTATGCTACTTGTATATGCTTGTCATAAATGCTAAAACTTATTTAAAATAGGTGTTAGTATGTGGAATAAGGAACGACATTATATATCTCTAATGTTGCTAAAGGTGTGGTATCTGTGCTCCAGTTATTAATCTGAAAAAAATATAAGATCATTCATTAACGTTATTAAAATTATTAATCATTCATTAAAAAAAGCAACCGATCGAAAAATCATTTTCTAAAAACCTACATCACGATCTCAAAAAATTTTGATATACACTATCGAAAAGATATACTATCGTAAAGATGCCGTTGGACCAGGGCGCCTAGACAAATTACCTTCGTTAAAATTCGAAAAAATCTGTCGTATCGACTTCTCTTTTGAGATCACGACAAAATGTTCCTAGCCATATGCATTATGTTGTTCGAATCGCAACAACGAATTGCTCAAACGTGCTCAAACGTTAGTTGCTATGATTTGAAAGAATCTAGCCGTCAGTTGTGACGTTGTCAAATGTCATAATTGCTTTTTTTTTTATTAATGATGGCGTTACGGCTTAAAACTATTTATCAGTGTCAAGTTTAAAAGGCAGACAAATAGATTTATTGTAGGTATATGATTTCAACACCGTATTATTTTCAAGTCTAATGTCTAGTCAAAGTTCAAAATACAAATAGTCAGGGCAAGTCAGTCGATTCAGTAAAATGGTACCTAGTAGTTTTACTGAAAGTTCCTAGAGTGTTTTGTATAAAATGGAATCAAATTTCAAGTGTAGAAATTTACAATAAGAATTAAGTAGGTACCTACTTAATTAACACAGGCGATTATTACGGTTGTAAGGAACTTCAATATGCACCGAAATCCGAAACACCGGAGAAAATTCAGAGCATTCTAAATCAGACACACAATTTGACAACTGTTTATTATTTGACATTGACTGACCACTCGTGTGTACGATTTTCAACTCTATTGTATGACTCCAGAGTTCTATTTAGAATTATATTATATAATACATTATTTAATTAATTATCTTTTATTTTTCATTGATAATACAGATTTTATACGGATTTCTTGCCAAATAGTCAAAGGAAACACATTTTATACAGATTTTAACAGGTTACACTAAAAGGCCATACTCACGGCGCGTCCAGCAAATCCAGCACCGGTACTAATAAAGGGCTATACTCATATCACGGTGCATGATGCATCCAGCAAATCCAGCACCGGTACTAATTAAGCCGTCATTAGTATGCACCTAAGTAGGATTTAGGAATAACAACTAGATCCATTCTTAGTGTCAATCATTTAAAATTTTTGTCTACAAATCCGCGGCCTTGAGCTTGCAGGATGGATGACCTTTTACAAATAAATAGTGTAGGTAATGATCCTGGTAACACAATAAAGGGCTATACTCATATCACGGTGCATGATGCATCCAGCAAATCCAGCACCGGTACTAATTAAGCCGGCATTAGTATGCACCTAAGTAGGATTTAGGAATAACAACTAGATCCATTCTTAGTGTCAGGCCCACTTGCGCCGATCCGGGTTAAAGTTAACCTTGGGTTAAAATATCATGCTTTCTCTTTCACAAATACGAAGAATAAGAGAGATAACATGATTTTTAACCCAGGGTTAACTTTAACCCGGATTGGCGCAAGTGGGCCTTAATCATTTAAAATTTTTGCCTACAAATCCGCGGCCTTGAGCTTGCAGGATGGATGACCTTTTACAAATAAATAGTGTAGGTAATGATCCTGGTAACACTGGGTAGAAAAAGAAGAAGATGAAGTACAATAATTTTTGTTTGTTAACAAATTAACAATTTACTTATTCTTAAGTAATAAAGAACTAGGGACCGGATTATTGCATTATATGCATTTGCTTATTTAAGCCATTTTACCTAAGATCTAGTTATGATGCATAATATTATCGGTACACGTACATTTACAATATTTTTCCGAGTGCAGTGAACCCACCCTGTGTTCCGAAATGCGATAAAAGTGATAATATCGCGAATTTGACACGGAACGCTTTTGAATTTATCCAAACAATAAATAAAATACGCTCAATGAACTCCACGTTGCCAATGGCATTGCCGCATAAACTTCAAGAAAAGTTTGAAAACATATTGAACAATAACCCAGGTTTTGAAAGCTTGTGTCAAATTGATAGTTTCATTAATGGAACGGCAGAACTTTTGCCAGAAACTATAAGTACTAACATAGCACCCAAGTTCAAATTCTGCCCAGTTACCTCAGTGGATATGGAGCGAACCCTTTCCACTAACAAAAATATTCTAAACAATCGAAGACACAATCTTACCACTGAAAATTTTGATAAATACCTACTTAATTGTTTGCATTTACAAAAAATTTAAATAATTTTATAGTCATGTAATGTTACTGTACCTATTATCGCCTATCAAAAAATAATTTACTAATTGTACCTATGCTGATTTTGAAATAAAAAACTTATTTTTCTCTTTTTTTAGGGGTTCCTAAAATTTATCATTAAATTTGCATATTCTGCCAATTTTCGTGCATATTTCAAGCATTTCTCATGCATATTTAATAATGTTGTTTGCATTTAATGTATCAAACCGCTACCAACCTAATTAATTTGTATTCATTCTGTGACAGGCTCTAACTAGTGCTAAACAAAGAAATATCTGCATTATGTAATTCCTTTGCAAGAAATGAAAGTAATTTTTACATTTTATGTTTATTTTCTTACTAAAACTTAAAAAGTAAAATAAAATGTTGATACTCATGTACCTATTGTTATTATTTCAACTATCCTAATACGGACACTTGATATGGCACGACAACTTTATAAGAGGAATAATTGAGGGGAAGGAAACGTGGAAGGCCGAGAAGAACTTTTATGGACCAGGTTAAGGCGATGGTCGTGTCGTATCAGGAGGTTAAGAGAAGGATGAAGTGCAGAGAGGAATGGAGAAAGCTCCACCGACAAGAGCAAAGCTTTTAAATTAGAATGAATGAATAATTCTAGCAAGACAATGCCTATAACAAATTCAAAGTGTTATGGCCGCTTGTAATATTTTGTATACAATATGTAGTAACTGTTAGGTTTATTTATTGTAATAGTACCCTGTACAGTCATGGTACTTTTATAAATTTTATTACTTCCAGCTAATAACACTTCCTTTAAAGTTATAGTTCTGTAAAATTGCAAAGAATATTTCAATTATTTAGTCATATTTAGTCACAAACATACTATAGAGATTAAATATGATGTATTTAATGGTTAACACTACTTGACTGTTTATAATAGCAAATATTTCAAAACTATTATGAGGTGTTTGTGTGCTTACATCCCATTTATAAGGCGAAGGTGTTGAGCATCGATATATACAATACAATAAAATATAATTACATTGAAAAACTTATAAATTTTATCTACTAAATACAACTTGCTTATTTATGAACTACATTTGTTACCTACTATAATTTAGGTAGGTACCTACTATAGGTACACCTAAAGATTGCTATCAGCTGGTATAGTAGCGTGTAAAGGTTACAAACTGCAAGGGCGTTATTAATCTAAGACTGCAAGTAAGCTACAAATTAAGAAATTTATATTTTAACAAAGTGTTAAATTATACTTGAATACAATGAATTAAATATTAGGTACCTACATATTGACAATAATTGTGATTAATTGAATACTTTAGATTGAATTCTTTTGACTTTTTATGCAATATAGACCCTTTAGGCAAATCATTATTATTTACAAATAACAGCTGATCAATAAAAATCCGCCATATTGTTCGTTGAGGCGATAAAGGTAGCTATCTGGGTATCTTTATCGTTAGGTCGATAAAGATAAAGATCACGATCTGCTAAATGTCACTTACGGCCGCTTGTCTAGGCATTGTATGGAGAAACGCGTTAGAGCAATTCGTTATATGGGTGCATCGTTAGCGTATTCGTTCAAAGTGGCTGCTTGGCTACCAATTTTTTTAACGATACGACTGAATATGTCATTTAACGCACGCTTATGTCAATCCCATACATTTTTTATTCACGAAGTTCGCCGTCGATATTATTTAATGCATCTTGTCTAGCCCTCCAGGCATGATAAAAATCGCTTAACAGCGCCAATGGCAAAAAAGCCGATGGCTCGAAACATCTGAAAAAGTCACGTGATGAACTTTAATGAAAAACTACAACGGCTTAGTTATCTTCATTACTTATAGAGACTTGTAATATCTATTATACTAATACCGAGGTATAATAAAGAGGAAAAGTTTGTTTGTTTGCATTAAATAGGCTCCGAAACTACTGGACGGATTTTGATGAAATTTGGTACAGATATAGATTAGACTACGAGGAAGGACATAGGCTACTTTTTATCGCGGCAAAATGTACGGTTACTGCGGGATTTCCTTTGCGCACACAAAGTCGCGTGCAACATCTAGTGCGTAATATTATGTAAAATATTGGTACAATGATACGGAACCGACTGACCGTGCAGAAGCCCGACTAGTACTTGGCCGGTTTTTATTGCTATTATTTGCTTTTAATTAGAAAGGCTTTGGCTTAGTGTTGATAGTTCTGCTGCACGCTGTACGGTATTAGTGATTGTACTTAGTAATTAACATTAATAGTATAGACGTGACTGTACCGGATAATGGTTACAATTATACAAACTGTGCATAATGACTTGTATAATGTGAATTGTTTATGTACATTGTCTATTGTGTTAGCATCATCGTTTATATCTATGGACGATTTCACACCACATCAATCTGCTCCCGTGGTGGGTTCCTCGAAGAACTTGTGTTTCGAGTTACCAGAAAAGGGAAATATATTTAATATTTTTAATACTATACTTATCTATACTAATATAATAAATAGGAAAGGTCTGTTTGTTTATTTCTTTGAATTGAATAGGCTCCGAAACTACTTGACCGATTTTGATGAAACTTAGACAGATATAGAATAGACCACGGGGCAGGAGGTAGGCTATTTTTTATTTCGGGAAAATGTACGGTTCCCTCGAGATTTCGTTTTACGCGCACAAAGTCGCAAGCAACGTCTAGTATTTAAGATTTGCATCGAATAGGCTTCTAAGGCTTCTAAACTACTGGACCAATTTTGATGAAATTTGGCACAGATATAGTGTATACCACGAGAAAGGATATAGGCTATTATTTATGTTGTTAAAATGTATGGTTTCCGCGCAATATCCTTCTGCGAGCACAAATTGCCGGGCAACATCTATTATTAATATTTTTAATACCAAATTATGGTATAGTTAGCACGGTGTAACCCGCATAGCTCGCCCTACGAACGAACTTTAGCTTAAAATGTAGTAAATACTGAACAAGAAATAAACATTTTGAATTTCGCTGCAAACATTAAGATCTAAATAGTCGTGGATATATTACCTCATAAAGTGTATACTGCTAAGAGTCAGTTTACACTGACACGCTACGCAATGCGACGCGGCGTTGTATTTTTAAGATAGCTATTCAAGTCTCGTCGCGTGATTAAAATGAAGTTCAAACTTAAAAATTATACGAATTATTATTATGGGTAAAAAGGTTGGTCTATCTTAGGTTGTCTGGAAGAAAATGCTGACCGCATTTTTGTACAGTTCCTTTATTTTAGTTTACTAAATTATTGTTATGTATGTATTTTATGCGAGTGTGAGTATATATTATATGAGTGTGTAAGTAAAGAGTTTTCTATTCTATTCTAAATTTCGACCTCAGGGTGGCTTCGAGTGTTATTAATAGCATTATACGAGGACATACGAGTCTCAGCTTAATGCATAAAATATATATCACACGCAACTTATTAAGTTGTGTGATTGGAAACAGTATACATTTAATGTGCTTATGAGGTGAAGGGTTCACCGGGACGCGACAGGCGGACGGTATCGCGTTACCGAAGCCTCATAGTGCTATTATGATTCATGGTAGTGTAGTTTTCGAGCTGGGCATTTTATTATATTGTATTAAAATTTTTATTATTATTATTGATTTGCTTATTCTTGATGACATTTGTGGGGAGATCTCTAGATGGTAATTACGTCAGCAGTAATTATTTACTTTTATACACGTATGGCAATCCACACATCTATGCTTAAAAACTAAATACATTTTCGGGGATTCCTACAAATAATAAATGCAGTCCTCTATTCAAAACAACAGTTAACGTAATGAATAGTCATTATTTCTAGACTTATAACTGCTGCTCATGAATCAATCAATTTTACCAATGTTTACGTAAGCATGGGGGGGGGAGGGGTAAGAGCTTTGCTTACTTTTGTTAACGAGGGGGAGGGGTGGGTTAATAATTGCAAAAAATCTGCTTACGTTATAAATGAACGGCCTCGAAGGGTAAAAACGGGACCCTATTACTAAGATTCCGCACTGTCCGTATGTCCGTTTGTCTGACACCCGGCGTACCGTACCTACCAGGCGTCTGTACGGTGTACCTTACGCAGTTTTGTAACGCTGTTGAAATTTCCTCAGACTATGTATTTCTGTTGTCGCTATAACAACAAATCCCGTACATGAAACGTAATTTTGCCGTTGTACGGAACCCTTCATGTGCGCGTCTAACTTACATTTGGTTTGTTTTCAAACCTCTATAATAAGATATTGGGAATTGGGATACGCTACAGAAACGCTTATATAGCGCGCGATGTAAATTAAAAATAGTTACACCACAGATACGCTAATCCATGTTGCTGTGTTTGCCTGTCAAGTGGCTTCCCCAACTTATCCGACAAAAACAACAACACTGAATATAGAGTAGCGTATCCGTGTTAATATTTTTATTAATAAGGGGGTTACAGTAACGCTACACGCCGCTCGCTGTAACAGAAGACGCTACAATTAAGGCGCGGATGAAATTAATTTCGCGATGGAGATTACCTCAGGGAACACTCATTGTTGTAGCGGCTTAAGGTACACGCGGTAGCGAGTAGAGACACAGTAGCGACAAGTAGTATTGTCACCATAACGGTGACATAATTGTTTTGATAGTTTTACATCAGACTTTCATGACAGAGCGAGCGTTACGCGTCACCAGTCAATTATTATTGACGTGTATTGTATTGTCATTTTTGAAGGGTGGAGCAGTGCGAGCATTGGCAACAAAATTGCCTCCTTCCTTCACCATTTGTATTCAGATTTTCGACTTTACACACACGAAATAGAGTCAACTTTACCACAAAACATGATCGTATAGGAAAATAATAATGTTTTGCGGAAAATGTAACTCTATTTTGCGTGTTAGTTATCTAAAGTTCATAATGCAAATGGTGGGCAACAGAAACAATTTTATTGCCAGTGCGCGCATGCACTTAGTACGCAGCTCCCGCGGCGCCGCTATACCAGTATTTGTAGTACTAGATCCATTGTATTTGTATGAAACGTCGCTACTCCTGCGTCGCGGCGCGGTGCGTGTGTGTAATCTTTTTCAAACAGGCGAAATGTTTGCTTATATTTTACTCGTCTGAATTTAATAGTCATTCGCGTATTTGTAAAAACAGCTATATCTTCCAAATTGTCAACGTAAACTGTCGCTGAGTTTTCTCGTAAGTCGGGTGTAGAAAAGAAGTAAGAATAATAAAGTGTATTATTCTTACTTTCATTTTGACATGTAACATTTTTTCTGGAAATAAATTGATTGATTGATTGACACTCAGAGTTCACTTTTCTCGGGTCGCAAGCGAAACCGAGATGGAAACGGTATTGAACTGTGGGCCTAGCAGGAATATCTGACAGCCGCGTAAGCCGTAAACGTAGCTTTATCAAAAGATAATTGTATGAAATTGACAGCGCCCATACAAATTTCGTTCGACCAAACGATATTCGATAAATTATGTTTACGTCACTGCCAAATGTTCATGCTAGGCCTCCAGTCGCCCGAGAAGGAACAATTGACAGCTACATTCGTAACCTTCTCGAATGTCAAATGTATGACTGTCATAATTTTCATACAATTCTCTTTCGATAACCTTATGTTTACGCCTTTGTCAAATGTTCCTACTAACCCCACTGTAAACAGATCGATTTATCACGATCACGAGCCACGTACTGGGTTACGCGACGAATTGACTCACATCAAAACAACGGCCTGTTTGTACACCAATTACTGTACTGTGTTTATAATATGGCCTTTAGCGGGTTTTGTCATTATCCTAACCCTTATGTAATACATAATAAGCTTTAGCCCGCGGCTCCACCCGTGTAAATACAGTATGCCACAGAAGCACTGCACGTATTGGCGATAAAAAGTAGTTTATGTTTTAATCTAAAATAAATTTCATCGAAATCCGTTCAGTAGTTTTTGCGTGAAAGACTAACAAACATATATCCATGTATCCTCAAAAACATTCACATTTAAAGGAGTAAGCCTGTTAATGTGTTACATGATTTTTGTGCCTAACAAAAATTATGTAACACATTAACAGGCTTATTTATTATAATAACGAAGAGTGAACTGAGTCTGCAGGTTTATTAGGGGGAGGTATGCGCAGAATTTTGCCCACTCATTCCCGTTACAGATAACTGTATTCGACACGCCTTTGGGAATTTCATATATTGTACAGATTGACACCTGTAAAGTGTAAAGTATAGTCTTTGTAAATATGTATTTGAAATGTGTAGGTAACCAAGTCGTTTAACAAAAAGTTAGTGTGTCAATACTAATATTATGAATAGGAAATAATTTATTATTTGTTTGTATTGAATAGGCTCCGAAACTACTGGACGGATTTTGATGCAATTTAGAACAGATATAAAGAATACTAATATTATGAATAGGAAATATTTTATTATTTGTTTGTATTGAATAGGCTCCGAAACTACTGGACGAATTTTAATGAAATTTAGCACATATATAGAGAAGAGCGCAGGAAAGGACGTAGACTACTTTTGTACGTACTTTTGCGCGCACAAAATTACGAAATGCGGGCTGAAGAGAACCCCGATAAGATTTTCTATACATCTATACATCTATACAGATAAATAAAATTGAAGTGTCTGTTTGTAATTTCAAATTAACAGCTTTTCACTTAATGCATATGAAAGTATATTCGGTACTTACAATAAAATACCAATTTCTAAAATTCTATATCTATACAGATAAATAAAATTGAAGTGTCTGTTTGTAATTTCAAATTAACAGCTTTTCACTTAATGTATATGAAAGTATATTCGGTACTTACAATAAAATACCAATTTCTAAAATTTTTGTCTGTCCGTCTGTCTGTCTGTCGGTCTGTCTGTCTGTTTGTTCCGGCTAATCTCCGAAACGGCTGGACCGATTTTTACGGGACTTTCACTGGTAGATAGCTGATGTTATAAGGTCTAATATAGGCTACTTTTATTTTAGGGTTACGTTTAAAAAACTAGGGTTCCGTATCCATTAGTTCTATGCAAACGAAGTTGCGGGCATCAGCTAGTCTTAAATAATCGTATTTGTTCACCGCGACACGCGAGCTCTATCTATACATACAGATAAATAAAATTGAAGTGTCTGTTTGTAACTTCAAATTAACAGCTTTTCACGTAATGAATCTGAAAGTATATTCGGTACTTACAATAAAATACAAATTTTTAAATTTTTTGTCTATCCGTCTGTCTGTCCGTCTGTCTGTCTGTCTGTCTGTCTGTCGGTCTGTCTGTCTGTTTGTTCCGGCTAATCTTTGAAACGGCTGAACCGATTTTCACGGGACTTTCACTAGCAGATAGCTGATGTTATAAGGTCTAACATAGGCTACTTTTACTTTAGGGGTTCCGTTTAAAAAAATAGGGTTCCGCTTCCGTTACTTCTGTGCAAATGAAGTTGCGGGCATCAGCTAGTTATCTATATAAGTAGGTACACATCTATACACAATGAATAAAATTGAAGTGTCTGTTTGTCATTTCAAATTAACAACTTTCACTTAAGTCTTAATGCATATGAAAGTATATACGGTGTTAACAATAAAAATTAATTTAATTTTTTTTCTGTCCATCTGTCTATCTGTCTGTTTATTCCGGCTAATCTCTGGAACGGCTGGACCGATTTTTACGGGATTTTCACTGGCAGATAGAAGATGTTATAAGGCGTAACTTAGGATACTTTTTATCCTCATCATCATCATCAATGGGAAGGTATTATTTCTGCCTAAGTGCACAACAAAGGCAACATCTAGTATGTACTTAATACATTTTATTTAGGTATACATTTCGGCAGCATTATTTTATTTAAGTAGCTTTTAATAAACCGGCTTGGCATATTCCAAGCTAAAGCAGTCTCGTATAGATTAGGCTTTATATTTGCATTTCAACAGAATCTCTACATTGTAGCCGCTCATATGAAAGCTGCATAATTTTAACAGGCAGAAGAAAACATAAAATATCCTATAACTATTATACCTAAACTAATATTATAAATGTGAAAGTTTGTGACGCTGGATGGATGGATGGATGGATGGATGGATGGATGGATGTTTGTTACTCTTTCACGCAAAAACTACTGAACGGATTTTGATGAAATTCGGTAAGGTAGTAGTTTGGGCCCTGGATTAAAACATAGGCATACATTTTATCACGAAAAAGTACAGTGTTACCGAGGGATACTATATATACGCGGGCGGAGCCGCGGGCAACAGCTAGTTATACCTAAATGTGAAATTTTGTTAGGTTGAATGGATGTATGTTACTATTTCACACAAAAACTACTGAACGGATTTCGATGAAATTTTGTATGGTAGTAGTTTAAGCTCTGGGTTAACACATAGGCTACTGGTCTAAGATACGAACTAAGGTCGACCTTCACTGATGTGTTTACCAGATGAAAGTGATATTTTATCAAATAAAATAAGTTTCTGAACATATTTAAATTAGGCAACCCCTTAAAAAGTGGTCAAGACTATAATTAATTCAAAGTCAATTTTTTTTAAAAGTAAATATTACGTGTGACATATAAGGTATATCCATCCGAAACCCAGTGAACCCATGAAACTGAACAACTTTTCCCAAGGAACATAGGTCGAAATATGAAAAAAAAAAAATTTGGACCTCCCATATAAACCGCATGGTCAGTTAATCAAATTAGTATGGGAGAACCAAATTATTTTTTTTTTTCATATTTCGACCTGTGTTCCTCGGAGAAAGTTGTTCAGTTTCATGGGTTTCGGATGGATATACCTTATATGTCACATGTTATATTTACTTTTAAAAAAATTTGACTTTGAATTAATTATAGTCTTGACCATTTTTTAAGGGGTTGCCTAATTTAAATATGTTCAGAAACTTATTTTATTTGATAAAATATCACTTTCATCTGGTAAACACATCAGTGAAGGTCGACCTTAGTTCGTATCCTCTACTATACTTATTTAAAAAAAAAGGACAGTATTCGTGTGGGGAACTGTATTTACCGCGAGCAAAAGCTCGTCTTCTATAAATAATGTGCCATGAATGAAGTGCTTAACATTTATTTTTTTTCAGCTTAATCGAACATTCACCTGTCTAACCAAGTGTTTAACCAAAAATACCATTAGTTATCAAAGGTAGACTTAAACTAAGTCCATTGACTTAGTCACTCGTTTAAACCACTTTTGAATATTAAAGTCATTACTTTAATATTTAAAAGTAGTTTAAACGAGTGACTTTGCCAGCTGATGTTACATGCATTTAAAAGAGCATACTTTCTCTATGATTAACTGTGAAATTCAAGAAAATCGCTCTCAAGACTGTATAAACTAACTTAGTTGTACGTCTCACTTAATTTAATCTCAAGTTTTTAATTAATTTAACTCGCAGACTCCGGCTCATTACTTGTCGGCTAATTAGATATAATTTCAGCAAAACTCTAGAGCTTTCACGCTTACGTCAACAAAGGCGTACGGTTACTTATGCCCGCTATAGTACAGCTAACGTTTCATCGTAACGATTACGGTTACAGCCGAAGTGCAGTAGGGCTAACATGAATATTTGACAGCGGCGTAATAGTAATGACATACGGAGCCGAAACGTGGACGCTCACCGTAGGCTTGGTTCATAAGTTTAAGGTTGCTCAGCGTGCGATGGAAAGAGCAATGTTAAGCGTATCTCTGGTGGATAAAATACGGAACGACGTTATTCGCCAGAGAACTAAAGTCACCGATATTGCTCAACGAATTAGCACGCTGAAGTGGAAGTGGGTCGGCCATGTCTGCAGACGGATAGACAATCGATGGAGCAGACAAGTATTAGAGTGGAGACCACGCTTAGGCAAACGTAGTGTAGGACGTCCTGCGGCACGATGGTCCGACGATTTGAAGAAGGTGGCTGGCAGCGGATGGATGAGGGCTGCCCAAGATCGGGATGGTTGGCGCTCATTGGGGGAGGCCTACGTTCAGCAGTGGACGGCGTTAGGCTGATGATGATGATGATGATGATGTAACAGTAACGTTATCGAATCACACCAAATCAATTTATTAAAACACACTTAAAAATATATATAGAACAAATATACACTATTATATAATATATATCACGTCAATCCGATCCCGTGCTAAGTTGAACTTGTGTTACGGGTATCAGACAACGGATATATATTTTATACTATACAATACTATACAAAATTTTTATTTTCTATATAATACACATCCACTCTTACACACACACACACTGTAGTTTATCACGTATTGTCTTTTTTCGGCGACGTGATGCGCGCTTCGTTGGGGAGCCTTCCCCAAAACCTCCGGTAGACTACATCCGTCGGCCAGAACTCCTCCACCTCGAAGGTCGGTAGAAGATGCGTCGGTACTCTCACCACAAAGGAACTGAAGTAGACCTTGTGACGAGACTCCAGACGCTCGACCCTTAAGGTGAAAGACGTCTTCAAATGAAATTTGTATGGGCGCTGTCATGATTTTGACAGACTTTCATACAATTCTCATTCGATAACATTACGTTTACGCCGCTGTCGAATATTCCTGCTAGGCCCATAGTTTATTCATCGTATGGGAATTCGTTACAATAATTCGCTACGATCGCTCAATTGCACAGTTCGGCTTATACGGTTAAATCGGTACGATAAAACGTTAGGTGAGTAGCAGGCTTTACTTGTAGTTTTATAGGTTGTGGTTTTATTAAACGAGCTTTAGAATTGGATTGTCTTTAAAAGTATTTATTCATTATTAATTACGAATTTAATATTTACCTAACTTCTTGAATAATGATTATGTATGTTCTATTTTATTCAAACGTAAGTATAATTCATACACTTTGTAAGTTATTAGGTTAGGTAATGTTAATACTTACGGCAAAAAGGAAAATCGTCTCGAGTGATATGTGAGGAGTAAAAGAAAGAGAAGTTTTAATCTACATTTACTCTACATTATAAAAAAATATTTGTTTGTATGTTTGTTTATTTATTTGCTTTGTTTAGGGTCCGAAACTACTGGTCCGAAGTTATTAACATTTGGCACAGATATAAAATAGGAACGGAGAATGGCATAGGTTACTTCTTATCGCGGAACCGTACACTTACCTTCAACCGAATCGGACGAACCGTTCTCGAGTTTTAACTAGACAAAGAAACTGCAATCCATTTTTTTATAATATAGTATTATAGCTATAACTTAAAAGTATAAAACAAACACATACGTTAATGATAAAAGCATACATATCGTGATTAAAACTTGAAAGCGATAGTCTGTAAGCGAGGCTCTTAAGGCGCTCTTACCCTAGAAATACGCTTCTTTCAAAAATTTTTTGAGACGAATGGATACATTTTAGTGCAGCAAAAAAATATATGTTAATTTTGATCATATTTGCTAGGGGACCTTCATTTTCAAAACACGTTATCTGTAAAATTTCTCGATAAAAAAAAATCATAAAGTTACCATTAAAATAGAAATTCTTGGAGTTGTAACTGTATTATTTGTGAACAGAAATGAGAAAATTATTTGCAGTTTCGTAAAATATAATAAAAGGAAGGGAATTGTTGTTTTGATTTTTCGTATAGAATGTGATATTTGTTAGTATTAATTTATTTCAATGATAAATAATTCGTACGAGTCGAATGAAACATCGCGAAATGGCGACCTGTCATTCCTTCTCTTTCATATCTATTGAATAAGACAGTACCGCAAGTAATAGTGTTCTGTGCAGTACCCAGGGGTGGTCGACTTTGTATGAATGACCTTGGACCAAAAAGGGGGCAGTTCGGTGCGACAAGAATGGTTATATTTCAATATATCGCTCTCTGTCTTACATGGTTAATATTACATAAAAGTTACTTAAAAACCACAACAGATGGCGCACAACAGACACTATGCCGCTTCTAGATCGCGCTATCGAAAACACTAGACGTATGTATTTAAGGGCTCACGAACGTTTTGTGACGTATAGTTATGATTTGTGCGTGGAGGTGGTCGCTCGGTTTTGTTGGAATGCAAAATTTAGGTCTAAAGAGAAATTTAACGTTAACTTAAACTTTAATTACGTATCTTCAATTTCCCGCCATATTCATATAATCAAATATTTAGTCCTCCTTTATTGGAAGGCGGTTAAAAGTTTGAGGGGGCAGCTCACTAGAGGCGCTATTTTGGTCCCAATTTTTTTGTATGAAGTCGACCTTCTTCTCCGCGAGTAATAGTGTTCTGTGGCAGTACCGGCCAGGGGGGTGAAACTCTCATACATGCACAAATTAACAGAGAACAGAGACATCTAAAAATGACGATCCGGTACTAACAGTTTGAAAGTTTTCGGATAGTCACAACAGATGCCACTAAGCGACTTCTACATCGCGCTATCGCTAACACAAGGCGTATTTATAAGGGCTCGCGAACATGTTACTATGCAGCAACCATATCCCACTATTAAAGAGGAACTTGGTCGTTGTTGTGTCTACGACTTTCGATAAAACTTAATTTCTGTCCATAATTCAGTTCAATAAAAATTATCAGGCGGTACTACTTCCATCTAGCGGGTTTGATAGTAACTAAAACGGTACAACGCCATCTAAAAACGACATTCCGAAACTTTTGCAAGACTCAGTTTCAATTTTAGAGTTGCGCATCTATACTAATATATATCTGTATTATCTATGGTACCGGCTTAGGCCTCTTGCTAATGAGACGTATGTCAAATTTTTCCCCTCTTTTCTGCTCAAAAATTATTCGAATTTATTGTTGAAAGTCCGTTCAAATTTATTTTACCCCCGAATGGACCTTTATGTCGTCTGCATAAAGGTCAAGTCGGGGGTAAATATTAGTTTTTCTTTCGTCGTGTAATACTTATAATATATACGTAATTTCGCTGTCTGACGTAAGACGCTTGGTAGCCCTTTGGCTTTTTGCGTTGTTGCGACCAATTGGTCTCGGGTTCGAATCCCGGTCAGACGATTTTTTTTTCTTTTTTTTTGTCGCACTATAAAACTCCGAGCGATGCTTGTTTTCGCAGTAATAAAAGTATATGGTTAATTATGTACTTATTTTATTATTAGTTACTTTAAGTTGTTGTTAATATTAGTGTAGATTATATTATATAAAATATGAAAAGATTGTATTCGATGAATGTCCAAATTTTTAGTCCAAAGTTTTAAGATGGAGGTACAAAAACTCTTTATAAGTAGGTACTAGGTTTAGTACAACGATAAAAAATAGGTTTTAGTACAACGATAAAAATTAATAAAAAATAAATAAAAAAATATTAAAGAAAAACAAAGACATTATAAGAATCACAAAAATAATATTTATCTTACCGGGATTTGAACTCACCACCAAAAATCAAACGTCGGTACGCAAACCGAGCTGCCAGTCAGACTGACGTAAAGTAATCGAAATTATTGATATAATTTATTACACGACGAAAGAAAAAACATATTTGATTCAAAATTGACAACATTGATTGACAACAGAATAAGTAAATATATATATACCTAAATATTATTCTGTTGGTTTGTAAAGTTTATACATATAATTTATCAATTATTATAATCAATTCTAATTCTAATCACCATGAGCAGATATTAGGAACATGTAAGTACATGGGCAAAAGCTAGTAAAAAATAAACGTAGATTACTAAATAAGTATTCAGTAATCTACGTTTATTTTTTACTAGCATTTGCCCGCGACTTCATCCGCGTAAAGTTCGGTTTCCATACAAAATTTTAACCCCTTTGTTACACCCGTAGGGGGCAAATTTTCAAAAATCCTTTCTTAGCGGATGCCTACGTCATTACAACTATCTGTGCCAAATTTTAGCAACATCTGTTCAGTAGTTTCGGTTGTGCTTTGATAGATGAGTCAGTCAGGTTTGCCTTTTATATATTTAGACTAGGTGTTGCCTGCGACTTCATGCGCGCAAAAGGAAATCTCGATGGAACCGTACATTTTTCGGCAATAAAAAGTATGCCTATGTGCTTCCCCGTTGTCTATTCTATATCTGTCCTAAATTTCATCAAAATCATTCCAGTAGTTTCGGAGCCTATTCAATGCAAACAAACAAACATACAAACAAATAAACCTTCTCTCTGTATTATATTAGTAATAGATTAAATAAAACAATATTTACAATTAATATGATGTAGCCGAAGAGACTATTTGGTTAAACCACAAATGTCAGAAACTAGGTACTTATTTGAAATTGTATTTTTTTTTTGCTGTCAGATAGCCGAAGTTTCATGTATGTAGAGTGGGAATATTTGATATTGAATTTTATTGTGTATTTATGTATTGTATAAAATCAGTCGATAAAATTTAGCTTTGTGCTACGCGAACGAAGTTGCAGGCAAAAGCAAGTTTAGATTTTGTAACCGCTGAAAAATGCGAAATATATAAAATTATGAAATGTCGTCCTAGGAAGAAACGTCAATGTGTGTGATGTCATAAAGTGTACTGTGTAATGTGTTACATGTTGTAGTGTGCGTATTCCGCACTCCGCAGTACTTCGACTGCATATTATAATAATACTAGCTATCCCGGCAAACTTCGTAGTTAGAATTAAATTTGTTGACGTACTGACTACTGACAGCAGCGCCACCTACCAGGTCCGATTGCAAATCTAAACCATTCTCGAATCAACCTGAAGACACACAAAATTTTTCATTACTTAATATCGGTACAGCCGTTTAGGAGTTCAGTGACTTAATTGAGCTTTTTTTTAGATTTTTTTTTACCCTTTAACTACTTACTAAAAAACTTAACTTTCTCGAATCGCAATGGCTAAATTTGGCACAAAATTAGGAATTAGACTTTTTATAATCGACCTAGACAGAAAATAGACATTTTGAAAAATATTAAATTGTAATGAGATTTGAACCTAAACGCTACGATTTGCTTTAGGCGGGCAAGATACCGCTAGGCTATGAAGCACATTACAATTTCATCGAAATTACGCTTTTATACATTATAGACACATCACTTTGACGTATTTCGCATGAAGTCCCCCGCAGTAACGGGGGCGGCACGTCCCCCACTCATCTCCTTCACCCCCTCGAATACTTCATAGTTGACTACTCACAGCGCCTTAAGCAGGAACAATTCACAACTACGGCACTGTCGTAAATAATTTTCATTCAATTCTCTTTTGAGATCGCTACGAAAACATAGTTGTCAATTGCTCCTGCTAACAGTTCTGAGAGAGCTTCGGCACGAATGGGTCGACTCGACCGGATAAATACCACGACCTCACAGACAACCGGCGTGAAATTAGCGTTGTGTTTCGTCGAGTGAGTGAGGTTACAGGAGGCCCAAGGAGCTGAGGATTTTAAGGACTAGGTACTATAACTCGTCTGATGTTCCGAGTGTCCATGGGCGACGATAATCGCATACCACTAGGTGATCCATTGCTCGTTTCCTGGTTCATCTACACTAATATTATAAAGAGGAAAACTTTGTTTGTATGTTTGTTTGTTTGTTTGTTTGTTTGTAATGAATAGGCTCAAAAAGTACTGGACCGATTTCAAAAATTCTTTCACCATTCGAAAGCTACATTATCCACGAGTAACATAGGCTATATTTTATTTTGGAAAAAAATAGGGTTCCGTAAAATATTTGGGTTTTTCGGACACAAGGTGTAAAAAATCAACCAGAAAAGTTACTTATTTTGCGTACGCTGCCTAAACTATAAAAGATAGAAACTAATATTATAAAGAGGAAAACTTTGTTTGTATGTTTGTTTGTTTGTTTGTTTGTTTGTAATGAATAGGCTCAAAAAGTACTGGACCGATTTCAAAAATTCTTTCACCATTCGAAAGCTACATTATACACGAGTAACATAGGCTATATTTTATTTTGGAAAAAAATGTGGTTCCGTAAAATATTTGGGTTTTTCACAAGGTGTAAAAAATCAACCAGAAAAGTTACTTATTTTGCGTACGCTGCCTAAACTATAAAATATAGAACCATAAAATGTTCTAATTAATTGTAGATCTTATAAATATCTACAAAAAAGTCCGCGACACACTATACCTATCTAAGTCGAGTGAGGCACAACAACCATTTTTTTTATTAGATCAATCAATAGATTTTTTTATCTTGAATTTTTTTTGGACTACATTTAAACGCGTTTATTTTACTCATGCTATTAATCCTTATAAAAATAAATTATTTCATCACTAAGTACAGTTTATGTAGATAATATTTGGTCTTTGAATGATTGAAATTGGACGTGTGGTTTTGAAGTTATGGCGAAATTAAAATATTACGATTTCTGCTGCACGGCCCGTTGCGAAGTGGGCGTCACCAATGCGGGGGTGCGCGTGCGGGGGGAGTTTAGATCTATGGTATTTCATACGATAAAAGTATACCTACCCACCTACTTATTTCATTGAGTTTTAGTAGGTACCTATATTAATTTGTTTCTGTTTGTTTTGACTAGATTTCGCCCGTTTTGTTAGAGGTTTAAAGACATTCTGTAGTATTAGTATCAGTATTGTACCTGTGCGAAGCTGGGGCGGGTCGCTATTTAATAATAAAAAAACTGAAGTTCAATTGTCGCACAAACGTTAAAGTTCTAAAAGTTGCAAATAGGTTTTCATTGTAATAGGAAAAAGCAATTCAGCGATATTCTCCCATATTGGAGTCAAGTGTCGCTCTCAATTCGAATCCGCATCAATCGAGCGACGTCAAAAACTATTTTATTTCCATACGTGAACGAATTCTCTTTTAACGTTCGATTATTGTAAAACATCGTTCACGAATTTGTTTAATATAATTAAACAAAACGTATCGAGTTACAGTAAATTAATTGCCAGTAGGTTAGACAATTGCCAGTAGGGACAAGAATATAAAAACTTTTTTTTCTTTTACGTGTCAAGTGGAACATACTTTTCGTACGTTCCTTTCGACTTGCCTACGTTCAAGGAATTTTTATTTACTTGCGAACACACCAACATTCATATTTGTTATATATTTTTTTTCTTTTATATTATTATAATACGTAGGTACGTGAAGCTAAATTTTTAATTACAATTTTACGAGAATTGTGCAACCAGAGGTGTTTACGATTTGGCCGGTAAATTAAAGTTTATGTGGAGGAAGGTGTGGAGACAGCTTTTTGAAATAATTATTATCATAATACGTGAAGCAAAAAAATTCTGTACAGTTTATGAGAATTGTGCGAATAGCACATAATATTTGGCACAATTTTAAAGTTTATATGGAGGGAGGTATGAAGAAAGAATTTTTTTTTTTTAATAATACTTAGAATTACATAAAATTTATAAAATAGAACAACAACACACACTCCCTCAGATTAATTTTGACACACACTACTGTGCGTTTGATCGATACGAAATTGATACAATTTAGTTTCACGTTGACGTTTGTCAATTGGTCACAACATACGGTCACGTCACAACCTTTAGTCACAACCTTAGTCACAACTCACAACATTTGTGTTTCTTTTAATTTATTCTATCTAGGAGGCAAAATAACCCTTATAACGTTCAAACCTAAAAATTTTGTGTACGAATTATTATGAGCGAATTTCGATCACAATCACAACTGTGTTTCAATTACAAGGCGACCTCTAGTTAGATTTTATTCTAGAATATTTGCTAGTTTTTGGGGAGGTAAAGTCCCTTTAGTTTTCCCATGAAAGTATTTCAGAAAAATATTATTATACTGAAAGTGCTTTTATTCATAACCTAGAAGCTTTTAAAAAATTATAATCACGAACGTATTATCCGTCAGCGTTTGCACTCAGAATTTTTAACTTAAATAAATGAAAATATTGCAAGTGGAATGGAATACAAAATTTTGCCTCATTCTAGTTCAGCATTTAGTTCATACGTACGAAATGTTTGTGGTTTTGTACTGACTTTTAGTAAGTTTTATGTACGACGAGAAGTGAGAACTAAAGCGCCATACTCACGGTCCAGCCAGCAAATCCAGCACCGGTACTAATAGCCGTCATTAGTGTCAATCATTTATTGCGAGTTTCCAAGGAATTTGTAAGGTTACTTACAAATTCCTTGCGAGTTTCTTACGCCACGCCGGATCTTCTCGCCGAGCTAGTTTCCGAACCGGTAGTAAGCATCATATAGACCGTCGTTCAGAAATGAGAATATTTTGAAGTACTGACTTCAAAATTAAGATGATTGAATATCAAGTGCAGCGTTGGCTGTGTACAAATTGGAGATTGAAGCTTATGAGTGAATTTCTTTACAGTGGTTGTCATGTTTTATAGACGAATCCAATATCTTTGAAAAAAGTAAATAAATTTATTCTAATTTAATTTCACATAAAATAGTAGATTGTTAGCCTAGGGTTGAAAAGAATCAATTCCCGAGGTAGTTAGACGGCTATAGTCCGAGTAGGAATTCATTCTTTTACCCGTGGCATACACTCTACTTTTCATATAGAATATATGGAAAATAATCCTAAATTCAATTCAAATCTTAGCACAAAAGTCCGTCACAGATACATACATAACAGATTTTAGTATCCCGCTAATTTGTGTTGACTTTTTAAATTTTAAATATGGAACTTGCCGCTCGCTGCGTAATTGTCGCGGCACTCGCGGCTTATTCTGCTCAAAGAAATTCACACTGGCTGTTTAGAAAGTCATGTAATTTTTTAATAGTTTTTTTTTTACATAAAACTCTTCACAGCTGACAGCAGTTCTATTTTTGAAGTTTTATAGACCCTTGGGCCGGAATGAATTTGTATGAGTTTTTCCCTCCCTATGAAAGGAAAGCAGCATTTTCCACCCAATAATCAGATCAAAACAACACTACTTTCCGAGTATGAGAAATGAAAAATAACGTATTATAGTAATCTAAAACTGTGCGATGATGACTTTACGAGTAATCCTTAGGAAAAGCTCGAAGAACTCCATAATCGTCAGTTGGCATTTAGCCACACATGTCGTTTCCTCTACTGCCTGATTTATTGTTAGAACAAGGATATTCGAAAAATTACTAGCGTAACCTTCACGGGTTATTAGGTATCAATAAGGACAACTGTTTTTACCATATCTGGAAATAAAATCAATAATATGTTATATGATGAACGGTTCGGATTTCATGATATAGTTTATTATACTGTAATTTTGTTCATATACATTTTTAGATGTATCTATAACAGTATTATAAAGAGGAAAAGTTTGTTTGTTTGCTTGCATTAAATAGGCTCCGAAACTACTGGACCGATTTTGATGAAAGTCAGAGTTATAGAATAGACAACGTGGATATAGGCTACTTAATATAATATATTATATCTAGTATTAGGTAATTAGAAATCAACTATTTGACGTCAAAAAACGACGTGGGTCGCGGGCCGGCTCAAAAGGGTAATTACCACGGCCTCTCAGAAAACCGGCGTGAAATAACGCTTGCGTTGTGTTTCGCCGAGTGAGTGTTACCGGAGGCCCAATAGAGGTTGGAGTCTGGGGATTTTAAGGACTGGCAAAGCAAGTCGCAACACCACAGGAGTTAAAAGTTGACTCCTCAGTGGTGTCAAAGAATATATTATATTACTAACGTAAAGAACCGTCACTCCACCGATTTACACGACACACCGTTCGCAGCTATGTGTGCGTGTCTGAGCGAATGCGGGGGCGGGTGGGGTGTAACTTTTTCCCAGCCTGGACTATGGCTCACGGGGCTGGCAGTTTCGCCGACGCAGCGACGCGACAGTGAAATTTCAAAAGAAAGTAAACGTCGCGTCAGACAATGACGCGACGTTTATAAAAAATATTTGTTTTTTGTTTCACTAGTGATGTCATGCAACACTTAATATGATTTTATCGATATTTTTAACGAAATATTGGGTTGGGTAAAGTTTGTAGGACGTTAACCTCGAACGTATATCAATTTTTTATTAAAACCCGTTCAATAGTTATTGCGTTAAAGAGTAACAAACGTGTGGTATGCCATTTGCCCGTTTAAGATTCATCCGTCCATCCATTCATCCATCCATATATCCTCACAAACTTTCATATTTATAATAGTAGTAAAATATTAGTAAGGATTTCCGCATAATATTTTAGGTTGAATATTACATGTAGTACTTAATCTCATTTAGATCTGTCGATACCTATCGATATTGTGCGACGATCTTAGTTGTGTTACAACACTTATTGAGTGGTAATAAAAATTTAAACGTGCATTGATATAATTAAAATAGTCTTTGTACTACTTAAGAATTAAGTACAAATGAAACCCAATTGCTAAGGACCCAAGGTATATTTTTCCAATATAAGGGCCAATGGTCTGAGTACATTTTTGATTAAAAAAATATGACTATTAGACGTTAGACATTTGGAGACTATTTTGAATTTACATTGTAAATATCAGTATCCTTTAAAAGTTCAAATCGCACGTACCGTGTACCTAACATATTAAGAATTTCCTGATCGGCATTAAAATGAGTGGGCTTAATTATTGTGGTTGTATGTATATGGTTGCCGTAATAACCAAGAAAAAAATTATGACAAAGCTTCTTCCGCTTGCCTAATAATCCAGAAAGGTAAGTAACCTACCTACCTCGATAATTATTACTTATTTTTTTCTTACCTAACCCTTGCTTTTGTCACACGCAGTACAATAAATAACTGAGACGTGGATTAAAGTAGGTAGGTAGGTATGATTTCTCTTTTTATATTAAGTATCTAGCTCTTCCCCGCGGCTTCGCCCGCGTAAAAAGTATTATATTTACGCGGGCGTAAAAAAATATTTTAAATTAATTCGATGTCAACCCTAGGCTTAAGTCAACATAACTGACATTTGTCGGTGCTCGAACTGCCATTTGTGGAGAGTGTCGCCCCTGTGGTGGTGTTGCGAACTTGCGAGTGTCCATCTTGCTGCGGTAATCACTTACCATCAGGCGAGCCGTCTGCTCGTTTCCTGGTTCATTTCATTAAAAAATATATGGTACACATCCGACTCGTCCTTTTCCGTCCGACAATTTGGGGTAGCATCAAATTATCATCATAGCTGATAATACTCATGATCTTGAACGTATTACAAAATACACCTATTTAAGCCCCCAAATGTAAAGCATAAAAAGTTAATTGCCGTTAAGAATCTAGATACCAGGCAATAAATTAATGTCTAGTCTAGGAATTACACGTTCTTGTCGCCATAAATACATGTTTTACTTATCCGTGGCATGGCTGTGGCGCGGGCGATGTAAGCCCGATTTGTGGGCAATATCAGCTACACATTATATTTGCTAGCGACGAATTTCGTTGACTTTGTCTAAAACGTGGACTTTAAGTAGACTTTGCAGTCAGCATTCAGAAAACTATAGAAATAGGAACAGATATACAGCTACATAGATAGCTTTCGATTTGTATGCACTGCTACAAGCATACACGATTGTGTAGATTTTTTAAACTTCCCGCTAAGAAAATTGATTTTCAAAAATCGGGAAGTTATTGGTTTTACCCCTTTTTTATTGGTTTTGAAAAAATCGAATTCTCATCAGATCTCGACGTTCTGATGTCACAGGAAGCTTCCCTGGCTACCCCCGCGAGGGTGTCACTATGTCTGTATGTGTGTGTGTGTGTGTAAGTATGTAAACCTCTTATAACTTTTGAACGGTTTGACCGATTTTATTATGGCTAGCGCTATTTCAAAAGGGCTTGGCCAAACTTGATTTTGAATTCAACTTGGACTGATTCGGACAGATAGATTTCAAGAAATCTCAAAAAAACTGTGACTTTTTTTTAAAAGTGTTTTTTTTGGAATTACTTTCATATGGCTTTATTGATCAACTCCAAAAACTAATCAGCTCTTAACCTTGAAAAAAAAACATCGATCGCCGCCGAATCCGGTCAAAATCGGTTGATTCGTTCGAGAGATATCGTGAAGGAAAGAAAACCGAATAAGTGTTTTTTCGGAATTACTCAAAAATTTTTCATCTGAAAAATTTTTGTTGTCGATTCTTTCAAAGAACATGAAAAACTGCATCGATTGCTTTTAGATCACATTTTTTCCTATTTTTTTTTTTGTTATTTTTTCTACTGTGTGGTCAATACAGTTACAAATTCATTTCAAAGGACATCCAAAATTAATCTGTCGATATCAAATGGCACGTAACTCATGTTGTGAACTGAAAAAACTTAGAAAATCACTTTTTTGTCCATTTATACGAGTAAGTCTGACGGTATTTAATATTTGGCGAGCGTGAGGAATAAGCACTAGTCGTGATTACATATTATGTAGATCACGCATATACAATGGCATATGGCATCCTCTTAAATGTCTACATAACAGATTACATAAGAGGTTTAGTTTGAACAAAGTATCGGGAGCCAGCAGGGAATTTATAATGGCCGATGCGGTCCGCGGTCGGCTTTGTCGATGGCCGGATGAGGGATATGAGAATTTTGTTCTATCATTATTAACTAGTTTTAAGTCAGAATGAATTTTGTTTAGTCTGTAACTGTAAGGATATTAAGGTTGTAGGTAAATATAATAAACTGTTATAAAACTAATTAATTATGATTGGACCAGGTTACGTATATTTTAGTAGTATGTGATAGACCAGATAATGGTTGTGCTGAAATTAATGAGCCGTCAAAAAAAAAAACGCAGATGCAAAATATCGAAATCAATCGTGTTGTACAAATCGATTCCAATGTATGTGAGTAACGCTTATCTCGACGCTAATGAATGCTTCGAAAGTGAAATGATATAAAATCATTAAAATTCATTTTAACTCCGAAATTTTTCAATTAGGGCACAAAAATCACCAATTGCTGGACTGTGGACGCAATCAGGCCGAGTGCGTCACAGTACAACAGGCCAATCAGCGTCCACAGGGCTGGCTCGCATGGACAAACACAGTCATGTTAGATAATTTTAAAATCTAGTATTTGTGAATTGAAAATTTCTTTAGCATCCTTGTTTTGAAACAGTCAAACGAAAACGGGAGTTACATTTTAAATATCTACTAGTAACTAGAGGCACAGTTTAACACAGGTTATTAATACTAGAGGTCACCCTGTGGTCGATATTCGACCGTTATTCATATTTTAATTTTCATCTTTCTTAAGGTACTTTTGCAGATGAAAAATATATAAATGTAGTCTATGGAACGTGAAGATTCACACAATTGAATTTACGGGAACCAACTAGTTGTACCTTCTGTTTAATTTTAATTAATTGTATCTATAAAAAATCAGCTTTTGCAGATGAAAAATATATAAATGTAGTCCAGAAACGTGTAGATTCACGCAAACGAATTTACGAGCCCCAGCTAGTCGTACCTTCTATTTAATTTTAATTAATTGTATCTATAAAAAATCAGCTTTTGCAGATGAAAAATATATAAATATTGTCTATGGAACGTGAAGATTCACGCAAACGAATTTACGGGCACCAGCTAGTTGTACCTAAATTTCTGATTAATTTTAATTAATTTTATCTATAAAAATCAGTTTTTACGACTAATAAATAAAATGTTCAAAACCGCAATAGATTATCCGGCTGCAAATACAATCGGCTATGTTCCTTCTATGCTGGGTCACCTATAGGTACATAAAGTGCACTTTTCTAATCCAATAAAGCCTCGGTTTACTGTAAGTCATCTGGGGTATCGGCGGCAATAAAAGTGTCGGTCGCGCGATTTACGGCACGGGAGATGTAGCGGGTACGTCAGACTATTTTTATTGCGTTAACATACTGAAGATTTTGTGGTTGTAGCGTTTGATGTAGGACTTTTTATAATTTTTTTATTTGGGCGTGGTAGTGGTTTCAAATGGAACCCCGAAACTATTCTTTTTTTTTTTATAAAAATAAAAGGCAAACAAGCCTGATCGCCTGATGAAAAGCGATTAGCGTCACCCATAGACACTCGCAACACCGGAGGAGTCGCAAGTGCGTGCCGACCTTTTAAGAGGGAATATACTCTCTTTTTGAAGATTTGCAAGTCGTAATGCCGCTGGCAGTTTCTTCCAAAGTTTAACCCGTTAAGTTTAAAAAAATGGGTTAAAAGTTTGTATCGGGAAACAATTTCATTTCTTAGCGCTCGCCTACGCTACGTTACGCTACGATATAACCTAACTCCACGCGGACGAAGTTGCGGGCAAAAGCTAGTTAATTGTAAGCACTAACAAGGATAAACGTCATAATCTTACGCTGATATAACCATAAACCCCCTTACTAATAAACGCTGTATAAGCTTTGAATATTGAATAAAGCGTTTTGTTCACATCACACAAGTGACATTTTTAATTTGATAGAAGGAGACAAAACACTGTGTAACTATACAAAGCTTATACAGCGATTATTAGTAAGGGGTTTAAACTGAAATGGAAACTATTTAAGCTACAATTCCATAGTAAATATGCAAGCGGGGTGATTTGCATACCGCGACCGGCCTGAATGCTAAATGTCGGAATTGGGATGTGGGACAGAGGAAGATATGTTTGATCTCTAGTTTGATACTAGTTACTACAAACATACAAATACTATGTAGTGGCTTAAATAATTATTTTTTTATCTGCTCCTCTCTATCCTATCTACTTAAGAATTATTTCATACTTTTTAGTGATTTTTAAAAATGATTTTGCTTTTACTTTGGAAGTCGGTTGATATATTTTTTTATCAAGCTGTCCTGTTCGCGCGCGCACGTTTTGACATATATGCGAATGAGTTAGCGCGTTGACCAAATCAAGATTATATCGAAAATAGATAAGAGAATTGAGCTTCTATTCGATCGCACAAAGAAAACTTATTGGGAATCGTTCAATTGTAACAAACTATCCATAGATAATTTTGAATTTAAAGAGAACGCTCGTTTGATTACCATCTTTATTTTATCATCATCATCATTTGTGAATGTCCTGTGTATCCAGGGCAGGGTATACTCAAAATTAAGACTATTATATTTCTTAATGAATAAAATATAAAAATATATTATGTACTCACAAGCCACAGCTTTAATCTCATACTTTAAACGAGACAATCTAATAATAAGAAGAATAAGAATAATTTATTTTGCGAAAAATTATCTGTACATCCGTACATGAGAGCAGTAATTATTAAATCAACATATTATTTCGCGATGTATGCGTGTGTGTGTGTGTAATATGTATAATCTTTTTATATATAATCGGTTTCTCGAAAGGGGCAAGTATTACTATAAAATTTAATATGTAGGGAGTTTTGGGAAAAAATTATCTAGCTAGGCTAAGGCCTAGCTAGATAATTTTTTCCCAAAACTACGCATTTCTAAGCTATACCTATATGTTTTTTTTTTCGTCGCGCAAAACTATTTATCAACCATTTCGACACTGTTATGTTAGTCCGATTGGCATATCAGTTTCTTATGCGTATGTATGTTTGACGACCTCTGTGGCTCAGTTGGTTGAGCGTGTTGGTGCTCACGCCGGGGGTCGCGGGTTCAAATCCCGCCGAAGGAACAAAAAGTTTTTCTGTGTTCCTGGGTCATGGATGTGTATTAAATATGTGTATAATATAATAAAAATCTTAAATATGTGTATAGTATAAAAATATTAAATATATTTCCGTTGTCTGGTACCCGTAACACAAGTTCTTCGGATACTTAGCACGGGGCCAGATTGACGTGGTGTAAAGCGTCCATAGATATTATTATTATTATTATTATTATGTATATTTTTTCTTTGTTCGAAAATTCGGAAAGTGGATTCGAATCTCGGTCAGATAAATATTTTTGTAACCTTTTTTAATTTTTTTAATTTATCAGAACTCCGATTGAAGCTCGGTTACCCAGGTACTAAACTGGAAACGACTAAAGAAAGTAAACTACTCGCGAAATAAGAAAAAAGAAAATAAGATAATAGAGTACTTAGTACTGTGTTAACGCACAATAGGCTTACAAACTACTAAATATTACCAATGGAGTCTAGGCTATAGAATTCTCATTGGGTCACTCGACCAGCCTACATAGCCGAGCACAGGAAATAATCTTTTATTCCGTTGTGATAGAGCTTGTATCAGCGCAGCGGGCGGCGGCGGATATTAACTGTCAGATGGCGTCATATCCGGTCGGAGGCTGCGTCCGCTTCCGGTACGTTCCGTTTGACGGTCGAGATGATATTGTCACAAGTTCGGACATTTGCATTTTTTGATTGCTTCGTAGTTTATCGTTAAAAATCTTGGACTGTTGCGACTTGGTGTTGTTTTAGACTTGTTGTGTAACACGATTTGCGAGCTAATTATATGAATGTTAAAATTTTAAGGTAATTGTTTTTTGCAAGTTTCAAATGCCTCGATTGCTTAGTTATAAGTTAATGCAATGTTCTAAGAACTCATTATATATATTACGAACGTTCTCGTAACATATCAAGTTACACAATATTATTAAATTAGGTAATATTTATAAAAATTACAAATTATAATATTTTATAATTATTAGAAAATAACATTTGCAACCTGTAACAAATGAAATTTTACGTAAGCCTGGTAAAAAGCATTCCGGTATTTTATTATGTAAACAAAGGTATAAGAATTTTAATTGCGAGAATATTTCTGGTGTAAGGAACGCGAATGAATCTTAAAACATCTCAACGGCAGATTAATTGCCCTAATAAATATGCTAATTATAATTATCTCGTTAAAACGAAAAAATGGAGCAAAGAAATTGAAATACTGCGCAGATTTTTAATGAGAATTTACGGCGTCTTATTTTATTGAAGATAATCTACAAACATTTTCATCAAGCCAACACTTGACCGTTGTTAAACAAATATTGCGTGAATAGAAACGCTTTAAGGGCACTTGTAAAGTGTTAAAAAAGCCAAGGACATTTTTATTTTTATAAGCACATAAATTAATAAAGGGAATATTATTATACCTAATGCAATTTCAATTGTATGTTTGTAGGAAAGAGATTTTATTCTTTCAGTGTGATTTATTTACAAAAACCGACGCAAGATGCCTGGCATATTTTGTGAGATGTCAAAATCACTCACATTTTGTACGTTCCCGCAGGTAACTTTATAAATCTGTGAATCTGTGAAGTAAAACTTATTAATCTGAGATGTCTCAATACCACTTGCATTACATCTCACATAAAAATTATTACTATCAGTATGGCGTATTGTACACATACTAGTTTTTATTCGTCGACAACGTGATCACACCGTGCTAGTGAGGTAGTGTTTAATATTTAAATTGGGTCTCACCTCACTATTATGCTCCCTCGGGATGTAATATGTATGGAGCTTCGTACAGGGTAACGTAGGCAAACCACTTCCGCACCTTTAAGCCGAATACAAAATATTATTCTGTGGGGAGTCGTTAAAGACATTTTATGTGCGTTTATAATTAATTAAAATGTTTTTCAATACTTGAATCATCAACTTTCGAGATCGAGATTTTTAGTAGAACGATAAATCATTTAAAATAAATAAAAATATACATAGAATAATCTTTAAATTGTTCGTTTGACCGGGATTCGAACCTGAAACACCAATTTGTCAACAGCCCAAAAAATCCAACGTTAACCAAGTCGCTTACTGAATTTTACATTTAGAAATCGAAGTATTTATCTCATTAAACGAAGAAAGAAAAAATATTACATATTTAACTGTTTAAAAATGCACAGTTTCTCAGGTATAAGATCTAGCAAGATCTATTTTTAACCGACTTCCAAAAAAAGGAGGCGGTTATACGTTCGGCTGTATATATTTTTTTTTTTTTTTTTTTTTTTTTTTTTTGTATGTTCGCGGATAACTCCGCCGTCTGTTGGCCGATTTTCAAAATTATTTTTTTGATGTAAAAGGTATAATCCGAGGTTGGTCCCATTTTCAGAAAATTGGTGACCTGATGATGGGATCCATGAGGAAACGAGGGAACTCCTCAAAATTTATATGGACACATATGGTGATTTCGACTTTTTCTGAAGTAGTCCAAGCATATGCTACCAAAAAGTAAGATTTTGCTCCAAGGTATACCCTGGATCCAAAAGTACAGAACAGAACTCCTGACTCCTTAAAGATACATGTTTGGGGATTTTGGCGTTGTTTAAAGAACTGCAAGCATATGCCACTTTGTCAATTAGAGTAAGCATCATCATCACCACCACTATCACAGCATACATCATCACATTATGATGATAAATAAGGTACTTCTCATAGTATTTTACACTAACACGGAGATCTTTGAACATTACTCTGCCCTTTATGGACCTATTTGCAAAATTCTTTTGTTGTTGTAAAGGGTTTAATTCGAAATTGGTCCTTTAGTCACTAAAGTGGAAACGTGACGATGCGATCCATGAGGAATCGAGGGAACTCCTCGAAATTTATATTGACACACATAGTGATTTTGACTTTTACTGAAGTAACACAAGCATATGCTACCAAAGAATAAGACGTTGTACCAAGGTATACCCTGAATCCAAAAGCACTGAACAGAACTCCTCAGTCTTTAAAGATATGCGTTAAGAAATTTCGGAATTGTTTAAAGAACTGCAAGCATATGCCACTTTGTAACTTACAGTTATCATCATCATCATCTTAATAACAATACCTAATGGAAGCTTGGCGCGTATTCAGTTATACATTCGATCAATATTTTAGACGTTTTTAAGACATATTAATAATAACATAACAAGATATAATATCACTAAAAAGGGTGAAATTATTATTTTTAAACAAAAAATTAAACCGACTTCCAAAGTAAAAATACACAAAAAAGTATGAAATAAAACTTATTTTATAAATAATTCCCCTTTTAAATTTGTCTATTTCTCTACTTAATCTTCTTAATTTTGAAGTCGGTACCAGCAAATATGAACGTGAGTTCTATAAAATATTGTAGGATATCGTTTGGGCTGGTAGCGACTTCAAAATTAAGAAGATTAAGTAGAGAAATAGACAAATTTAAAAGGGGAATTATTTATAAAATAAGTTTTATTTCATACTTTTTTGTGTATTTTTACTTTGGAAGTCGGTTTAATTTTTTGTTTAAAAATAATAATTCTTCCCCAAAACTCTCTGCACACTAAATTTTATGGAAATACTTGCAGACTTTTCCGAGATTCCGATTATATATAAACAATATTTGCTCGTATAAAGTATAAGATGTCCTATTAGAAAGGCACATCTATGAGTAAAGCCTATATAATAATAAGCTAAATAAGTAAATAAGCAGGTTCACTGAGTAAAATTTAATTAAAAGTCAGAATATAAATATCTACCTCCATACTCTTAAGTTTTCTACACTTAAATGCACCTTTATTTTTCTCTAAGTTGGAGATATAGCTTACCTAAATGTGAAATATATGGTCGACCGTTTGGAGAATTTAAACCGGAGATAGTAAGTAAACATTGTAGGTAAGGTTTGTAAGATATACAGGTTATTGAAAAAACTGAAACTTATAAAATATTTTATTTAGTAATTTAGGCTTCGTTAAACCTGTGTGTACCTATTTAAACCATAAAAATAAGTATACACATCCGTAAAAAATATGCATAGTATGCGAGATTTTAGAATTTTAGGTTAATAATTTTTATAAAATACTATAACACTAGTCGTAAATTATATAGCCTACATTACACAAGCTTTTATTAGGAATCTATTAATGCCTTATTTAATAAATTGGACCAGTAGTTTAGGCGCTACGCTACTACTTTCTCTCCGTAAAAACCATCGTCGTACTTCAAGGAATACTCTCAAAAAAGAATTAGCGAAATCGGTTCAGCCGTTCTCGAGATTTACGCTTAGCAACAAATTCAGCGATTAATTTTTATATTAAAGAAGATAATATTATGAAATTTCTACATATTTTCAAAGCACGATACGAGCTTGTTAATGCTAATTAAATGGTGTCTACAGACACACGAATTTGGTACGGAGCGTACAGCGGATCTGGTACGCTCCGTACCAGATCCGAGCGTGTGTAGGGCAGTCCGGCGAACATAAAAAGAAGGCGAAGAGTTCGCCATTGTCCGCATCGGATCTGGTCCGCTCCGTACCAAATTCGTGCGTGTGTAGAGCAGTCCGGCGGTTAGGCCGTACAACGGTATCAGTGTTGCCAACTTAGGGATATCCCCCCGTATATAGGGGGGTATATACCCCCCAAAATCACGGAAAATATCTACGGGGGTTTACTAGGGGACAGGATGTTTAGAGTTTTCTCCTTATGAATCAATTTGTATGTAATAATAAAAAATATTTTAATGTGTGTAAATAGCCAGGGATATGAAAATGTATTGGGAGTGAAATCAGATTAAGACAAGTCAGTTTTATGTTATTCACGCGTAAGTCTTTATGTTAAACACATAACCTTTCTTTCTAGCTTATTATCTCTTAGACCTGTCAATGGTATAAGGGGCCCCATACATGGTCCGGTCTACCTTCAGTTCGGCCTGAACGGATGCAAAATCGTATCGTGTGTGTGCAATTTCGAGATCGCATCAGGCGGCCGTACGGACTGAAGCGATTCGTTCCAGTGTTGCCAGCTCTTTTTTTTTGTGAAACTACTAAACTCGTATCGATTTCTACTAAAACTACTAAAAAACTACTAAAGAGGCTACTTAACTTAGGAATTCCTGAAGCCCCCCAAAAACCACTGCATTTTAGGTTTTATTATATTAAATTTTTTTCATTAATTGAATTTGATTATAATTTTTACCATTAAATTAAAATATACTAGGAAATATTACGTATTTAGTAGCTATTTTGCATATCATTACTGTCTGGCTCTTTCCTACTTAAACACTACTAATAACTAAATTTCTACCAAGGAGGGAATAAAATACTCAATTTAGTAAAATTTTGTAAAATAACTAAGTTGGCAACATTAATTCTGGCCTGACCGATCGGCCTGAACGCGCGGCCTGTCCTGACCGTGTGTGGACAAATCGCTTCAGTTCTTGCCCGACCCGCTGCCGTGCGGGCGTGTATCTTGTACAAGCTTTGTATGAGTTTTCGCGGTGTTTAAATACAAAATTGATAAACACGACCGTAGCGCGCGGCAAACCAGAATGGACTGATGCGACTGTTCCGTGTGTGGGCACGAATCAGATCAGGCCGAACTGACGTAAATTGGATTGGATGCGATTTTTTCCGTGTGTGTGCTCGAATCCGTTCAGGCCGAACTGACGTCAGTTCCAGCTGAAACGATCGGCCTCTCGTCTGTGGGGGCCTTAAGTAATCAGGGGTAAAATTTGGGGAGAAATATTTTTTAAAGTGTTGGTATCACTACCCGTTATCAATGAATTGCGGGAATCATCGTCGTCGTTTAAAAACAGCACTGTAAATAGAACTCTGTACTAATGCAATAGAGCATAAAATCGAACACACGAGTGTCGAGCTTTACGGTCCACTGCACCGTACCAAATCCGTGCGTGTGTAGCGACACCGAATTTGGTCTCCGGATATGGTCCGCTGTACGCTCCGTACCAAATTCGTGTGTCTGTAGATAGCATTAGGCCTGGCTTCTACTAGTGGTGGGTCGTCGACGCTTTTTCGATCAACGAAACGAGACCGTTTATCGTTCATCGTAAACTAGTTGAAAAAACAGTTTTTTTTTTTTCGACTAGTTTACGTGTTCGACGAATATTGAACTGAGCAATAAACTATGACAAACAAAGTAATTTTTTTTGAATGAACGACTTTCAGCATTAACTGTTTTGAGAAACTTGTTGTCGTTTGCTGATCGACGCGACTAGTGATGACGACGAACGACGAGACGGTTTAATCTGTGAGCGGTGGAAATGAACTTCCCTTCATACTTTTTCCTGGCTTAGGACTGGCAGGCAGGCAGGTTCATTACTGACATTTTACATAAATTACTTAATTAATTTAAAATTATATGAATATTTTAATAATTTTATTATACCTACCTAACATCATTATTCATTAAATTATATAATATTATGCCTGGCGTATTTAAAAGTTCATTTTATGGACATAATCAACTATTTACACAGTATGTACATATTTACAAGGTATTGCTCGTGCCGAGTCGTCGTGCCCCGCGCCCGTCCGTCGATCGTGTCGTCGCGTCGCGACAAACGGTCTCTGTCGCACGCACTGTTCCGGCATATGGCAACCGTTCACGCATAGACTAGTTTATCAGTAGGCGCTAAACTAGTTTACCCGTTCATGACAAATAAACAGTTTAATAAAACAGTTCGTTCATTCAACGCCCATCCCTAGCTTCTACACTCGCCTAGCCGCGAACACATAACCGCGAGCTGTCAGTGTCTGTGTAAACCCTTCAATGACGGGTCTTTACGATATTATTAAGATTTGCGAATCTAAGTAGTTGGTTCATTAAATAAAACCATGCGTGTTGTCCTTTATTTTTTCGCCACAAAGTTTATATCATATTCTTTGTCTGCGGCGCGTGTGTAATCGAACTTACTCGTTTCGAAACATTGCAGACTGTAAAGACATAAAAATGTTAACGGTACATGAAGACACGGCCCTGAATTTTACAGAATCATGTCATTTGCTTGAGACGATCCCCCGAGTACTAAACCAAAGTAAATAAAACGTCTGTAACGCAAGGATTTTATTTATTTTTTATTTTAAAGCAAGCGTAAACGCTTGCTTTAAAATAAAACTTTTGACTAGAAATATACAACAGATAAAAATAGATAAGACTATCTATTTTTTTCATAATTCTTTTTCTGACTTTGTCTCATTTCTATTTCTAAGATAATTCGTAATGGTTTTTATACTATTTTAAATTCTATTAGAGTAAATAAGCCAAATGTATAGTAAATCAGCAAATGAGTCGTATAACAATTTTCATTTTAACAATTTCAAATATTCTTAACAATTTCTGTAATGTAAAATGAAATGAAAGTGATATAATAGAGTACCATTAGAGATTCCACTTAACTTTTAAGAGAATGTAGAGCTATTACGCACGCCTGCAAATGGGCACCTACTTCAATTTTACTGTCAGCCATACTTGTAAATTCAACTTGAGATACTCTGTAATTCAACGCATTTTATTTACGTGTCTACATTTGAAACGCTTAGATGTGGAGGTAGAGTGGTTAAGTGATTAGCGCGTTGGCGTTGCGGGTTTGAATCTCGCCGAGGGAACAAAAGAGTTAGTAATGTTTCTGGAAACATAGATGTGTATTAAATGTGTTTATAACATAATAAAAAACTTAATTATATGTATTGTATAAAAGTATTGAATGTACTCGCGGGATTTTTTCTCGTAACACAAATTCTTCGGATACTTACCACGGAGCTAGGCTGGCGTGGTGTGAATAATCCATAGATATTATTATTATCAAACAAAAATCGTATGTATTGTTATAAAGAGATATATTAACAATTTATTAAATGTTTAATACAGTATAAGCCGTGTCAAAAGTCTCTTAAATAATAATTAAAGCGCATGTTGCAGGCGCGAAATCAAAAATGGCAAAAGGAATGCAAATTCAAAATGGCGTCTGGCGCGGACGTCTAGAAGCTTCTACGAGTGGTTAGAGACGTGCGAACAAAGAAATCACACTTGTGGGGCTTTGTGCGAACTAATCCAAGGAACAGACGGATACATATTCGAGATTACTTCAGGGGGGATTTGAAGGAAAATCCTGAAGGGACGTTGAGAAAAACTGTCACGTAAAATATGAGGGCCAAATGAATCGAGTAAATTGTTAAAATTCTTCACGAATCTACTTATTGAATATTCGCAAATCATGGTCGGGGATACGGATTCATATTGTGTTCTAATGGACATCTGCTGTAAATGTACCCATTTATACCCACGCCTATTCAAATCCAAATCCAAAATCTTTGATTAAATGATTCAGTATATTTTGTAACCATTATGATTTTACAATGAAAGAATACCTTCGAAATAATTGATTAAATTTTAAGTACATGTTTTAATAATAATTAAATTTTAGTAATTTTGCAGTTTTAAGATGTGTACACAAAAAACGTGAATGTGGACAATATCTTGTCCTATTCGTTCTCGCGCAAAGATTTCACAACTCAAGATATAAAGGATATGGTGTACATTTGACAGAACAGATAAAAGTCACAAATCACATTATTTGTAAAACTACAATATATAGTTGCACACCACACCTGGGAGGCCGTACGAGTGCTAGTGGGGCGAACGGCCGGTAATGCGCGGCCGGCAATGTCAACATAATTACACACACGGGCGCCCTATATTCCCTATCCTTAATTGAACAGAACCCTTCGTCTAACCTACATAGGAAAATGAACAGTTCTTCTTTGATTAACCAACATAGCAAAATGCCTAACCTACTTAATTCTTCTTTGCCTAACCTAAATAGGAAAATATAGAGTTCTTCTTTGCTTAACCTACAAAGGAAAATGTTCAGTTCTTCTTGCCTAACCTACATAGGAAAATATACAGTTCTTCTTTCCTTAACCCACTGAGAAAATTAAGAGTTCTTCTTTGCATAATCTACTATATAAATGCGGATTATTTATTATGATATTGTAGCAGACAGTTTGATACTTTTATTTTCATTCAACACAGAATTTATTTTGGCAACAAAGAGTAGGTCGAATTTTTTACCAATTTGACCAATGTGTAGAATTAATAGCCGTTTTACTCTGTGACGTTTGTTTTTGCTCCTATTTCGCAGTCGCTTCGTATTTTTTATTCAATAATACAAACCCGGTCACGTATTTTGACCGGGCATCGCGAAATTTCTGTGTTTGACAGACACAAGGGTACTACAGATTTAGGGCTGTCACACATTTATGCAAGCGCAGTTCTGACTGCAGGAAAACGCACGCGCCGTTCCAACCGAACCGGACGGTAGAACTGGGAGTATTACCAGTACTGCTACTTACCTGCCTGCCATCTAAGATCTAACATAAAGTTATTGATAATAGCAAATCTAGTATTATTATATTTGCCATTATATTATATTGATAATTTGCCATTATGAATAACTTTATAAGTTCTTGCTATTTTATCTAATACTTTGTTTGATAAACAGAACATACTAATTTAAAAGATACTGCATTTAAAAAACGAAGTACAATCTTAACTCTTAAAATAATAATCAAAACTTTTGGCAACCCTATGACAGATACTATGATTCGGAATTTCCGAACCTTTATCTCTTGCTTCGTTCCACTTCATTTTTAAATGTTTCCACTTCTGATAGAGATGAGATTTTATTCGCATAATAAAATATTATCAATTAATCGTAGTCCGTGCAGCCACTTAAACAATAAAAAGTTGTAAATATTAAAACAGCTTTTTGCGATATGCATGATTCTTTTATTGAAATAAGACAGTAAGCTGTCTTGACAGGTGAGGCAAATATGGTAAATTGTGGTCGCGGAGCATGTGGAATTTCGAACATTGACTCATCGCTACTTATTTATTTCACTCGCACTCGCGCACGAATATATTGCTATGAGCTATTTCTTTAACACGAGTACGCGATGGGAGCGCGATAGCGATATATTTTTGCGCGAGTGAAAGAGACCAGTAGCGATGAGTTAATATTCGAAATTCTACGTGCTCCGCGACCACATTTTACCATATTTTCCTCATTTATCAATACTATTATATACTTTATGCTAGTTAAGTTTCTAGTAAGTCCGGTCCATAACGAGGTATATAAACGATCCATAAAATTGTCAGAAAACATACGTCTGTTGACTCACTATGTATTGTGTAGGAGTAAATATTGTACCTAAGTCCTGTATAAACATGGGCGGGGTATGTACCCCAAGGACGGAAGGGAAGGATCCGTTACATCCTTGTAGGAAGTAGAATCATGTAGATAATTACATTCAACCATAAAGTATATTGATGACTTCTGTGGCTCAGTGGTTAGCGCGTTGGTGGTTAAGCCGGAGGTCGCGGGTTCAAATCCCGCCAAGGACTAAAAAGTTTTCAGTGTTTTCAGGGGTCATGGATGTGTGATACGTGTGTGTTATTTCATAAAAGTATTAAATATTATTTTAGTATAAACTTATAAAAGTATTAAACATATTTCAGTTTTCTGGTACTCGTTACACTTTCTTCGGATACTTAGCACGGGGCCAGATAGACGTGGTGTGAAGCATCCATAGATATGAAAAAAGTATATGATATCTTTTATCACATTTATGAACCTTTAATTATTTATGAATCATCCAACTTTCTCTACATTTTCTTTGAAATATTAAAACAAAATTGTATGAAAGTATATTCATTTCATAATATCGGGGCCAGATAGACGTGGTGTGAAGCGTCCATAGATATGAAAAAAGTATATGGTATCTTTTATCACATTTATGAACCTTTAATTATTTATGAATCATCCAACTTTCTCTACATTTTCTCTGAAATATTAAAACAAAATTGTATGAAAGTATATAAAGTCGGATAAAGGAGCGATATTTTAGTATTGTAAAATCGGCTCTTTATAAATTAAACTCACATTTTATAAGACACTTCTTTCAGATTGAACAGAGGTAATATTCTTCTAATATTATAAAAATCGAAAGTTTATGAGGATGAATGGATGGATTAATGGATGGATGAAAGCTTGGATATTTGTTAACGTTTTCACGCAAAAACTATGAACGGATTTCGTTGAAATTTGGTATGGTTAGCAGTTTAGCCTCGGGATTAAAACATAGGCCACTTTTTATCCCGAAAAGGTACAGTTTCCCCGTTGGATATCCGATAGTATATTTACGCGGACGGAGCTACAAGAAAAAACTAGTTATAAATATAAAAGTGGATGGATGGATATTTGTTACGCAAAATCTACTGAACCGCTTTCGATGACATTTTGTATGGTAGTAGTTTAAGCTCTGAAATAAAACCATACCTTTTATCCCGAAAAAAATTCAGTGTTTCCATGAGATACCGTATTTACGGGGAAGGAGCCGCGGGCAACAGCTAGTCTCATATCTCTTATAATATAGAAGCTTGTTAATATATTAGATACGATTCAACAAATATTTACATAAAACAATTTCACTAAATTGCTATTGGAAAATATTTACTGAACTATGTTTGCTTGATCCAAACAATAATAAACAACAATATCCAGATAATTTAGTCAGAGAATTAGCTATTAATAAACATGCAAACTATTAACTATAACAACGTAAACTGCAAATCTGAAGAACCGCGCTAAATCAACAGCAAGTTGCCGACACGAAAACAGTACCGTTAGGGTAGCGACACAACTGCGAAATCTACGCTGCGTGGCTTTAATTGATTGTGTAATCTAAAAACTTTAACACAATGTGGCTTTACGATAAGAGAGCTTAAATAATCTTCGGCAACTGATAGCAGCTATTCTAATATTTATTATTATTTAATACAGCTAAGGAAATGTGAAACGTATGACTAAAGTATTGATGCTATTTACTCTCTAGCATCGCATGTAGTAGGCATACAATATCTACATATTATTATTATATATATTACTTAATTAAGGCTAATAGTTCCAGGCCATTCCATCGACATTATGTTCATGTCTGACCACACATTACTAATTAGTTACTAGATCTTAACTATGTCATCGTAGCGATACCTATTACAGTGTGCCGCTACCCTAGCCGGCTGGCAACTCAAAAACACTTTCCATATAACACTTTTAGACGTTCTTCATCACTTGACAAACCAAAATAAACAAATATTCGTGCCGGCCGGCGAAGCACATGTCATCTGCCTGATGACGCAATATGAGTGACCGCCGCGCCGGCCTGCGCGTCCCGCGTATAGGCGACCAGCGGTAGTTATTCGCATCTACATCGTGCAATTTCACAAAACAGGTGTAGAAGTCTTCTTTTACGTGACAAAATTACCAAAAATAAGGTGATATTTGAATTTCTGTTTTTGCTATGTTGTAGAACATGATATTTTAAGCTAGTTTCTACAAAAAAACAAGAAACTCAAAATTGCAGATGACTTTTTTTACTTTGCACCCGTCGATAAGGTATAATGTATATTATAAAAATAGCTTGCAGACGCAGGAGCCTCCCAGACAGATTTTTTGATATCCAAAAAAGATTTCCTTTTTTGGCTCCGCATAGATATTTTTACAGTTCTTTCTTATTTTCACATTCACTCACCCATATAATTAATGTAATTAGTCAATCCGCAATGTTCTGACTCTATCGTTAGAGAACTTTCGGGAAACTTCCAGTCAAGAACTTCGGGATTATCGCAGCATGTGCGCGGTTATATATTCATTAAGTTAATCGCTTCTTACGTAACTTATAGACGCAGATTGTGGAATAATTTAGTGATTTTCTACAACATTTTGTTTACTTTTATAACATAACTAGCTGGTGCCCGGCGGCAACGTTTACTTATAACTAATGGAAACAGAACCTTATTTTTTTAACGGAACCCTATGATAAAAGTAGCCTAAGTTACTCATTATAACATCAACTATGTGCAACCGAAACCGAATTTCGGCAACGGTCTCAGTTTCGACCGAAACCGAAGCTTCCTTACAACGATCATGTTTTGAGGGAAAAATAAAAGAAACGTTAGTATAATCACCCAGTCTTTTAGGGCCCATAGTATTCAAGTAACCCTTATAGTTTCGCTCTGTCTGTCTGTCTGTCCGGCCTTCTAGCTCCTATAATTATGAACGTAACAAATTTGGTATAGTAATTAGTTATAGATCTTGGTTTTAGCATCATAAAACAATAATAATTTTGTATTTTAGGCGTAGCTCTCCATACATGTGAAGGGGGGATGAAAAATATTTTTTCATTCTATTTTTAAAAACTTTCTAGGAATTTTTTTTGAGCGCAATCGAACAATAACTTTTGTAGTAATTTAAAGAAAACCTATTGCGCGTTGATAGTTACGGAACCCTTCTTAGACATGTCTCGACATTCTCTTCGTTAGATTATTTGTGAAGTGCTTCTTTTGCGGCGTTGTACACTTTTTTTGTAAATGATGTTTAGACAAAGCGTGAGTTGGTTGGTTCTTTGAATTGTGTATACCAATCCTGAAGGTGTAAAATCAAATACTTTCACTATTAAAACGACATATTTACCCTATAATCTATATGAGGAAATGCAAAGGAGCTAAATATAGTAAATCATGTCCTTCACGTCATCAAAATGACTTAAATAAAGTTAATTCGATAAAGGACAGAAGGGTAATGGAAGTAAGATATAGAATATCATCGTCGCTAATATGTAATTAAACGCTTTTAATGGCGAACATGATCGATCACGGCGCAAGAACTCCCGAATTAAGTATCGGTTTCGGTCGTAGTTTCGGCAGGTTTTCCGCCGAAACTGAAAGTAAATCGAAACCCGTTTTTTTGCCGAAACTCGACCGAAACCGAAACCGAATAATCGATCCGACACTATGCAAGTGAAAGTCCGGTCAAAATGATCCGATCGTTTCTGAGATTACCCGGAATAAACAAACAGATAGACGGACCGATAGACAAAAAAATAAAAAAAAATTTTTTTGGTAACGTATATTATACTATCATAGGCTAATATTAAGTGAGTGCAAAGCAGGTACTTTAATTATCACTTCAATTTTGTTTATTTGTATAGATATTAGATAGGTATGAAATGCGTACAGCATATTATAACGCTAAGAAAGTTTACACTGTCATAATATTTTACTTATCGTGCTATTTGAATGCACACAGGTGTACCCAGCCAAGTCCAACAGTTAAATAACTTTTTTAGCACGATAACACTTTTTAAACGTGCGTTTTTAAAGCGTTTCTAAACGAATGTTATGCAATTATTTAACTTCTGCGATGAACTTTTACAATTACATTTTAAATCACAATACTCTACATTTCAATGCGCCAACTAGTATCCAGTCATTAAATAAACCAAAAATACTCGATGTTTGACTTTAAAATGAAATTTTTACATTTGCGGTGCATGTTTCTACGACTCTATTCATTCCATTCAAGTCGATGCCCGCGGCAAAATAATACAGGAGTGTAACGCGAACAATAGTGGGCCAATAAATATTCTATGATACACGAGCCACTAACATGCAGTATTATGTTACATAGCCGCTGTGAATACAACTACTGAACATGAAAACATTCTTAGTAAGTACGAATTTTATTTTATCTTCTTCAAAGGAAAACTTACAGCTCGAAAAAACACACGAAGAATACAATTATTAGACTTACAAATTAGAGCCAATTACAAGTCTTCGCAAACACAGTAGTTACAAAAAGAGGAAAAAACAAGCTCAGTTATAATTAAGTAATATAACATGAATGCAAACAGTACAGTGCTATTGGCGGTATCGTGAAAAAAAATTGAAAAGGTATATTTTATTACGGGTGCAAAAGATATAAAAACACTTTTTATAATAATATTATGTTATGTATTCGTATTTAAAAGAGACTGTATCGTGATACATGTGCTCAGTTGACGTAACGTATGTAGGCTTCATTTGTCTCAAACCTTTACCTCAATTCTCGTATTTAAAGTAGACTTTCATTTTACTTTGACTATTATAAGTGAAGCGATGTGATGTCATAAACCAGAGCGCGTTCACGTTGGTTTGACGTTTACTAGAATACCGCTTGGCAGTTTGAGCGTATCGGGATTTGATTGTAATTGTATTAGTGCAGATTTTATTTAGCAGAATTGACCCTCATTTCTTTAAGTGAATTTCTATGGCGTAAAATATTATTTCTACGGACAGAACTCAGAATACAAGTATTCCTTACAAGTTACAAGAATACATAGATCTACAAATACAACGTAGCCATTGTACTACGCCGTAGTACTTCTACGAATGTAGCAGCTTGCTACGAGATACGCCTACGAATATCTCGTAGCCGATATGCTACGCGCTACTTCCACGAATATAACGGAAAAGTTATGTACGCAATATTATGTTTATTATGAATCATTATTCAATAAGAATATCGTGTAGCATTTCGTACACATAATATAATTATTGTTGTAGTATTACCGTTATACCGTTGGATACATAATATTATATTAGAATACTAGTTGTTGCCTGCGGCTCCAACCGCATATTTATTTCGCGTAAATACACGTATCCCACGTAATTCGCGTATCCCACGGGAACACTGTACTTTTTTGGGAAAAAATAGCCTATGTTTTAATCCAGAGCCTTAACAACACTACCAAACCAAATTTCATCGAAATCCGATCAGTACTTTTTGCATGAAAGAGTAACAACCATCCATCCATCCGTCCATCCTCACAAACTTTCATATCGTATAAGTTTGCCTTTTATATAATATGTCACCGTAAAATTGTAAAAACCGTTAGATTGTAATATTACTATTATTATTATTTAACATATATTTGTCTCGGCTTTAACCGGTAGAATGAAGCAGGTACGGGCGATTGCCAAGTATCCTGTTCATGTAGTGTGAAAGAAGTTTAATTGGTGTTAGTTGTAGGGAGGGATGAAGATGAATTAAGGAAGCGGCGGACTATAGAGCAGGTATCTATAACGATTGACTTTTGTAACTGTATATATGTGTTTTTGTGAAGGTTAAGGGATTTAAGTGCAACGGCAAGCGTTTTTGGAATAACGCCCGTTGAGGAGATGACTATCGGGATTATTTTTACTGTGTTTTGATGCCACATTTATTTGATCTCATCTGCAAGCGGTATGTATTTTTGGATTTTTTCTGTGTGTTTCTGTTTCAGGTTGTTGGTGTTTGGAACAGCGATGTCTATAAGGTAAGTGGTTTTTTCAGGTTTAAGTGTGAGGGTTATGTCTGGTCTATTGCTTAGGATGGTACGGTCTGTGACGATATCGCGATCCCAGTAGAGTTTTACGGAGTCATTTTCTAGAACGTTAGATGGTTTGTATTTGTAGTACGGAGTATGTGTATCTATAAGGTTAAACTTGATTGCTATTAATTGATGTATATGTTTGGCTACGTTATCGTGACGGTGAGTATATTCTTTATTTGCTAGTGCACTGCATCCTCCGGTAATATGGTCTATTGTCTCAGTGGTTTGGTGGCATAATCTACACTTATCAGTTTCTATGGCTTCTTTGAGGATAAATTTTGAGTAATTGCGAGTTTTGATAATTTGGTCTTGTATAGCTATTACTATTATTATTATTATTATAAAAAAGCAAACAAATATAGCGGCGCGGGGCACTTGCCGTTTAATCAATCGGCACGGTAAATATTACAATATAACGAAAAATAATGCGTACAATAGTATGGAGAAATTTGTATTTGACAATCTGTCAGCATATTATAATATCTCTAGTAATATTACAATCTAATGGTTTTACAATTTTACGATGACATATATTTAGAAGATTACCTAGCTTAACAAGCTAAAACATGTAAATCCTACTCAAACTCACATCGAACAACATCACCTACTAAATCCTCTATCACGCTTCAGCACGTAACTCCAAGCCTTAGATATTCAACTTCGACAAAATAGCTCCAACTTTTCCCAGTTTTATCTTCTTCCCCTTTGTTCAAACAAATACCGTCTCCAATGTTCAATATTCCAACAGATTATAATGTGACGGCTCGGCGATGACGTCATATTGTTGAGCTTTGACGTACAAATTTAGGGACGCTACAAAGTCACAAAATTTTTAGTTGGAAGGTAGACAAACGAAAGTATTATAAAGCCTCAATTAAGATTCATAAAACTGGCCTCTGACTAGTTGTTGCGTGCTACTACTAAACAATTTGCATACGCTACCGTAAAATTGTTAAAATCCGTTAGATTGTAATAAAACTAGTGAAATTGTAAAATGTTGATAGACTTCCGAAGCGAATATGCTGCCTATAATTTAACACATTATCTTTCGTTATATTATAAATATATAGTTTTTAATCTTTCTACATATTTTTACAATCTCGTTAGTTATTTTACAATCTAATGGTTTTTACAATTTTACGGTGACACATACATTTTGAATTGCCGCGACCGGCTACAGCTGCTGTCGCCTGTTTGCGCTGAGGCTGAAAATGTTGTTGAAACAAATATAGTGCGATTCAAATGAGAATAGGATCGAGTCGGCGCCATATTGTTTCAAATTTAGGATGTTATGTTAAATTTATGTTTTGATAATTGATTACTATTTAAGGTTTTTATTTAAATTCGATGCAAGATTATTAATATTTATATGCACATAAGTTTTCTGAAAATCACACTTTTCAAGTGACATCTGACAGTCCTATTCTCATTTTATACTAAGGGATAGGCCTTTTTAGGGTTCCGTTCCTGAAAGGCAAAAACGGGACACTATTACTGAGCCGTGATGGCTAGACAGTGAAATTCTTACAGAGGTGTATTTCTGTAGCCGTTATAGCAACAAATACTAAAAACAATAAAATAAAAAGAGGGACTTCCATTGTACAAACGTGATATTTTAGCTGTCTTGCACGGTACTCTTCGTCTACGATTCCGACTCGCACTTGGCAGGCTTTTTTTTTCTTTATTAGGTGAGATTTTTAAAAAGTAGACGTGTACTGTTACGGACCGAGTTATAGGGTAGACACATTTTGCATACCAATGCATCGTCTCTATGTTATGTCAATGTCTAGGGTCTTAAACAGAGAGAGCGGGATCGGGCACCTTTTTGTCTATTGTCAAATGTAATCTCGGCACGTCACACTTGAGGCGTTTCTGATCTTACTCTGAAGCAGGAATTAGGGTTGTCGCTTTAAAGTAATCTAAAACAGATGAGCTGAGAGTTTAACGCTAAAATTTGATTTCACAAGTGAAAAACAATACATTTTAAAATCATTGTGATCTCAACAAAATTCTTTTATAATATCATTTTTATTATAAACCTACATACATAATTGATATTTGTCTTTCTTGTTTAGAATTTCTTGTAGGAAATCGGAATATGTAGTCTAAACATTATACGACGAATTTAATTACAGTGGGCCAGCTAGCAGGAACATTTGACAGCGGCATAAACGAAATGTTCTCGAATGAAAATTGTATGAAAATGTGTCAAAATCATGACGGCGCCCATACATACATTCGATAACGTTACGTTTACGCCGTTGTCAAAAGTTTCTGCTAGGCCCCCAGAATGTCTCTTTTATTCATCAATTTTGTATGTTAGGTATATCATACAAAATTTAAACAGATACAGACAGACAGTAGTTTAAATTTTATTTGATGAAACACTTATTATTCTTACGGTTGTAATAAATAACATTTCAATGATTGAGATTAAAAACCAGTGTATAATTTATGTGACAAAATGGAGAGGTACCATATTCTATAATTTAGGTATTTACGATGAGTTAATTATACTCGTATTACACACAGTAAGGAGGTTCCAATTAAACTTTTCCCGCTGACTCACGCCAAATTTGTTTTTGGCCGGAGCCGGTAGTGAGTTCGCCAAGACGCCTCAAGAACTTGTTACAGATTCTGTAATTAACTCGCGTGCTATATTGTTGAAGTGGTTCGCTTAAGGTTTTAAGGTCTTATTTTAAGGCACTGGGATTATGCTCCGGAATCCCGAACGCCGGTAAAAATTCAGAGTACTGAAATTAGAACTATCTGCGCTATATATACAATAGAGCTGAAAATCAAACGAATCGCACGAGTGTCGAGTCAAATGTCAATGTCATATATGACAGCTCGACACTCGACACTTCCATTTTCAACTCTATTGTATTAGCCCAGAGTTCTATTTTCAGTGCTCTGAATTTTCCCGGGCGCCGGTTTTCGGATCATAATATAGTCCCAGCCTAATACAAATATTACCTACTAGCTTTTGTCCGCGGCTCCGCCAGCGTAAATACAGTATAACACTGAGTACAGTGTTCCCGTGGGAATTGCAAAAAAATGAAATAGTAATTTCAGGATAAAAAGTAGCGTATGTTATTCCAGACCTTAAGCTACCATCAAAAATTTCATCCAAATCTGTTCAGTAGTTTTTGCGTGAAAGAGTAACATCCATCCATCCATTCATACAATTATAATGTTAGTTGGATGGCCCGCGCGCGACCTGAATGTAATAACTATCGAGGACACTATACGAAAATAGTAATTTAAATGTTATGTTCTTCACTCTTTATAATAATATTCAAGCCTTTTATGTTACAAAAATGTAAGAACAATTTAAATGAATAATTCCACCATTAGTGCTCTCTTAGACTACGTTCCCTCAGAGTTATTCGCAAAATGTTTGGCTCCCCGCCAGCACGGTTTGTGAGTAAAATGATTAATGATATGAGCTCCCATTGGATTGGGATTATGTTCTTTGATAGTTTGATAGTGTACCTACACGAGTAAGTGCAAGGTAAAAAAAAATGTAGACAAATTGTATAGTAGGCAGTCTAAGTCTTCTACGAGCAGATTAAGTTTCTTGATTTTATTCACTTATAAGTACTTACAATTGCTTGTCTAAAAATTCTGTAATTCTGGGCTAACAGGTACGGTTTCTAATTTTTGTAAAATCTTTTTTGGAATTTCTTCAAATTGGAGACAGTTTGTTCCCTTATACAACTTATATCTTTATTGTTATAAAAAATACATTACCTCGGAATGAAAAACAAATACCAGTTCAATAAAGCTACGAAGCTCCCTCTAATCTTTTAAGCTGGTAAATCAATACCATCCATGCGCGACGATATTGTCACCATCAAATCGCCATGGAAATGCAGGCGAGTGCAGAAAATATGCACTCCTGTCAAGCGCTGACTATGACGGTCACAGCCCACCGCGAAAGTCGAGTTACACCCAAAATTAATAAATAATCAACCCTTAATCAACCTTAATTTCAACGATCCTAAGATTAACTTCACGTCAATTTTTGTTTGAGAACCTAAGATTGAAGTCAATCTAAGATTTTAGATACGTTATCAATTTCGGGCATAGACGGGTTAGATTAATATCATTAGATTTTAGGTATTTTAGATATTAGGCTTTTATCATACCTAATCGAGATTGGTAGGTACCTATAACAAAAGATGTTTGTCAATTAAATGTGTAAACAAATTCAAAGGAATTAAAAATGCGTTACCAGTATTCACCCCTAGAATAGCGACTTTCCTTTGGTCCTCCGAACCTTTTACTAAACGATGTATTTTACACCTGAAGGACCATTCTGCTAAATAAAACCTGCAATAATACAATTACAATCCAGTCCCGATACGCTAAAACTCTCAAACGGTTTTTTTGTGAACGTTAAACCAACGTGAAACGCAACCTGATTGGTCGAAACGTCATAAAATCCGTTCATGGTAACATTTCGCTTCACTTACAATCCAAAATAAATTGAAAGTCTACTTCAAATACGAGAATTGAGGTTCTGTTTTTATAATATGAGCATGGTATCTCACCTTTCGTGCTATCCTATTCATATTTGACAATACCACAGTTTAAAGGACGATATGTCGACGATATAGATTTATAATATTAAAAAGAGGACAGATTATATTATAGGTAGGTATGTCAATTAGGGTTGAAAACTGCTGAATAAAACAATGTAAGATTACTTTTGCAATCATTTCAATTTGACAAAAATAGAAGCACAAAAGCATGTCAAAATCGAACATAAAAACAGCTCTTTTCAAATGAAATTGGTAAAAAGTAGGTCGACTAAATATAGTCCAATCAGGAGCGTTTAAGTATTCCTTTTGATGCAGAGCGGCAACAGTTGCAGTTGGACCAATGAGTCGGAAGTGTGTCAATAGTGTGGGGTGTTCTTGTGCGGCCAAGTGGAAATTTCCATTCCAATACTATTAACTATAGCTTGACCGCTGTAAAGTCGACCCTCCTGATGGTCCGCGGGACGCGGGGGCGGGTAGCGCTCAACCAATCAATCAGTCCGATGTCGGCCACCGACGTCGAATAACGTACGCAGCTAGAGCTCGCGCAGTTGAAGCATTGTGCCCGCTACACATGCGATTATTTTACTTGGTTACATCCAACAATAAATCTAACATAGTTGCTTAATTAATTGTGTATATATAAAAATAATATATAATAAAAATAAATATAGAATCAGTCTATTATTTGCCACACTCACATGACTCAAACAATTATAATCATTCACCTAAACAATAACACGAATATTTATCTTGAGATATCTCGAGATAAATCTCTGTGGCCACAATGCCGTGTGTACCCGTGCATACCTCCCGCCCCGCGTCCCGCATACCATCGGAAGGGTCGACTTTACAGCGGTCAAGCTATAGTACCTGGGAGACCGAGCTTTGTAGAACGATAAAATATATAAAAAAAAAAAAAAAAAATGTAATAAGAATCACAAGAGTATTCGTCTAACCGAGATTCGAACCCGAGATCGCAAACCCAACAACGCAAAAAGTCCGATGATAACTAAAGTCGCCAACCGGATGTCACATATCGAAATCACTCTTAACTTAATTTTAAACGTAAAACATATATTAACATAAAAATGCGCAGTTTCCAGGAATAAGACATAGCTATTTTTTCTCCCCCAAAACTACCTGCATACTAAATTTCATAGAAATATTTATAGCCATTTCCGAGCTACCGATTATAATCGTATACAAGATTTGTTCGTTTAAGTATCTGTGAAAATTTCAACTGAATAGCTGTTACGGTTCATAGGCCACAGCCTGGACAGACAGACGAACAGACAGCGCAGTCTTAGTAATAGGACCCTTGTTATTACCCTTTGGGTACGAAACCATAAAATATTTTTACTATATCTAGATAAAAATTTTAAACCTAGAGTTGTGATAGCTTCTTAGTAGAATACAAAACTGCATGGATTTAGGTAGTTTAAGGTGTTACTATTAAAATAAAAAATAAAAAACAACAAATAAATTAATATATTTACAAATAAGTACATTTTGAGCAACAAAATAAATAAACAATCACGCAGTTTTAGTAAAACTTACATAAAATTGTGATAATTATTAAGATTGATCCGTCTTTCAATAAGCAAAATAACGAGGTAAAGTAAAAATTCCTGAGATTCATTGACGATCATTCTTTGTGCAAATTTACTGGGCACAGGATGGTGTTGAAATCATAGTGGATACAGCGTATACAGTATTACATCTGAAAAGAGAAATAATTACTTGTAATGTAATAAGATAGGAAACCGAGCTTTACTAACATTTAAAAAATTATAAATATTTATCTGACCGGGGTTCGAACCCATATCATTTCGAATTTTCGAAGAAAGCAAAATAGAGTCGAAACTAATGACGTATTGTTGCACGACGAAAGAAAAAAACATAAAATGTGCAGTTTCTCAGGGATCGATTTTTCTCCCCCAAAATTCTCTGCATACTAAAATTCATGTTAATACTTGCAGCCGTTTTTGAGAAACCGATTATATATATATATATATATATATATATATACAAGATTAGCTCGTTTAAAGTTAAGGCTAGCACGGTAGACAGCCTTATCGTGAAATACCCTGCAGTGGGGTCTAGTGCTGATGATGATGACGATTGTAATAAAACTACTACAACAAAGTTGATAGCGCTTGTAATTACTTTTAGATTGTAGTTGCTATGAAATAAAGTGAATCAATAAAATGTATGTTTACTGCGGGTATAAAACAAATCTTTATTGTAAGCGCTCTGCTGCAAAGTAAGATTATTTATCAAGTTTTTATTTTTTTTAGAAATAAAAAAAACATGCACGTATCTATACTTCTAAACTTATATAATAAAGAGGAATAGTTTTGTTTGTTTGCACTGAATAGGACCCGAAACTACACCACCGATTTTGATGAAATTTAACACAGATTAGACCACGAGGATGGACACATGCTACTTTATACAGCGGCAAAATGTATGGTGCCCGCGGGATATTTTTTGTGCGCACGAAGTATAGTAGTAAATAATGGTGAAGCGTGATATCCGCGAAGTAGTAAACCGCCGTAGCAAATATCTATTTAAATAATACATAACAACGATGATCTGTTTTTAACTGTTTATTATCCGACTACAGCGAAGCCAAATGGAAGGGTAATGATTTTGGCAGTATATGTATGTATGTACGTATTTATGTTCCACCGTAGCGCCTAAGCTACTTGTCCGACTTTAATAAATGAGGTCACAATAGATTCGTGACAATAGCCCGGGTAACATAGGCTATATAATTACGGGTTATAGTTTTTTATAAAAAAAATAGTTATTGCGCTTAGCGTCATAATTATGTAACTTTACCCACTATAATTAGTAATAGTAATTTGTCAATATTTTATACAATATCATAAACTTTAACCCCGTTACTAATAAACTTTGTGTAGGTAAGCTTTCAACAGTTAGTAGTGTTTTGTTCCCGTCACACAAGTGACATTTTTAATTCGATTGAAGAAGACAAAACACTGTGTAACTATTCAAAGCTTATAGCTTATACAACGTTTATTACTAAGGGGGTTACTGTACACTTATTTTCTAGCCCCTTTACTGATAAACGGTATAATCTTTGAATAGTTATACAGTGTTTTGTCCACATCACACAAGTGACATGTTTAATTCGATAGAAAGAGACAAAACACTGTGTAACTATTCAAAGCTTATACAGCGTTTGTTAGTAAGGGGGTAGTATTGCAAATGTACTCCCAATATCCCACTTTTTTACCTACCACCTTTTGGATCAGGTGTATAATGTATTAGCAAGGTACAAGGTAGACACAAATGCCTGCACGTACCGGAATGCGCGGATGTGTTATCAATATTTTATTCCCGTTTTGCGATATTAAATTCTTTTTAGACGAGCGGATGTCACTCGCGCTTTATTAATTTTAAGCATTGACGTACCCTCCCTATATCATACTATACAGGGAAGTCTCACCTCATATAGCATCGACAATGATATCACCATCGTCATATTATATTAAAACGTAAAGCAAAAACTTTCAGTGCAGTTTTACAAAATTGTGCGAACGGAGGAGTATAAAATTTGGCCCAGATAAGGTTTATGTGGAGGAAGGTGTGTAATAATGCTTAGAAATGCATAAAGTTACTAAAAATAAACTTACACACACTACCACTCTCATACTACAATCCGTTTGTATCATGACAGTTGGCTGTATAAAATAATCAAGTAATGAAACGAACCTTCGCCACTGAGGCCACTGACTTCACACTATCAGCTGATTAATGAAAAAGTTTTTAATAAAAAAAAGAGCTTTAAAATCAGCCGTGAGGTGAATCAGTTCGTTAACTGATTCACCTCACGGCTGATTTTAAAGCTCTTTTGTTTGTTGTCACCGTTGTGCACGGTGTGATGTCGTCAATGGCCTCAGCGACGAAGATTCCTTTTATTACTAGATTATTTTTTGATATTCATTTTTTTTTCAGCCTTTACTTAAGCAGTAAATCATGTGCCCAAATTTTCTGTAGTTGATTTTACAAAATGTTGTATAATATACTCTATATTTTATACAAATGCATGTTTTATAAGGAACTCAAGCAAAATACATATTCTTACCTTCACCAGGCACTGTTAGAGTCAATGTCTCATTCAAAGTTATATTCTTGAGGAATGTTCGAGAGAATATATCCTGAAACAAAATAAAAATCGTTATATAATATATTCTAAAGCACTATACAAAAGAAAAATAAAAATATATTTTACCATAATCGTATAACCATCTGTGGAGTTGAGGCCGTATCGGCCGGGTGCGAGCGAGACAGCAGACTCGTCGGGCGTGAGGTTCACGAGTGCGAAGGAGACGGAGTTGTAGGCATCGCCTTTTTTCGGCAGATGTGGTTTCACCCACAGCGTAATTGAGTTTGTTAGCTGAAACAATATGTTGTGTTTGTCGCGGTAATTACGGCGTTGTGACTTGTGATTAAACTGTGGACACACTAAAGCAATTAGCTAAGACTGATTGGCTCACGGCCGAATAATCAAAGGCTACTTGAATTAAGAGAGTCCAGCAGAGACATTGATAATAATAATAACTCCCCACACCGATTTCAGTTTCATTGAAACTAAGCCAGTTACGTAGGAGTAATTTTATAGTGCCCAAGTGTGTGCGCAGTACACAAGAGCACTCTCACTTCCTTAACTCTCATAACCCAGTGAGACGGATAACCGACACGACTGGCGAGAGACTTTTTACATGCCCATCCGACGCATGGATCATCTTTCTTGACAGACAATTAGGTGATCAGCCAATTGGAAACAACATTTTTGTTATTCCAATGCGGGAATCGAACCCACGACTTCCGAGTAGAGGGCTAAGCTCTAACCACTAGACCACGGAGACTGTGTTTTACCCCATAACAATTTAAGTGTCGGTTAAGATTTCGACAAGTCGCAACGTCGCGGAGGCGGTTGAAGTCACTATCAAATATATTTTATCACATACAAAGACGCATTTAAATAATATGAAACGAAGCCTTTCAGTTCCAAATCTCCAGATTTAAGGATGAAAATCGGTTTAAAATATTTTAGCTTAAGAAACATAATATAAAATCGGCCTACAAGTTTCGGAGTAGTTACACTACAAAAACCGTGACACAACATTTTATACATATTAAGATGGATTCGTTCCTCCATCCGCTAATGATATTATGACCTAAACATTTCATTTATATTATGTAACGTCATTAAGATTAAAAGTAATAGTAATAGACATTGCCCGCGACTTCGTGCGTGCAAAAAGAAAACCCGCAAAAACCGTAAATTTGTCCGCGATAAAATTAGCACATGTCCTCAATCGCAGTCAACTCTTTATATGGGCGAAATTTCATCAAAATCGATCCAGTAGTTTCGAAGCCTATTCAATGCAAAATAACCAATCAAATCTTTCCTCTTTATTGTCTTAGTATAGATATAGAGATAATAATTCATAAGGACTAAGAAAGTACCTTATAAGGTCTGGCCATAACACCCAATGGGTCTTGGGCTATGGCCATCAGATCTAAGTTCGTCAGCAGCTCCCTGTCGTACGTCGTCAGCTGGTCCATATCGCAGCTCAGCAGTAGCGGCGCGGAGAGCATCGCATACACTGATAACTGGACTCGGCTCTGGTTGTCCGTTAGCGCGCCTGTGCCAAGTATCAGCTGTGAAAAAAGTCAGGTTTTCTGAATGTCAAATATTAGGTTTGTGCCTAACATCAATTACTGTAAAAAAGTTTGTCTGTTGCCTAATCTCCATTGCCTAAAATTTGGATTGTAAGGAATAAATAATAAAACATAATAATTTTATGATTTTATGATTAGTAAAAAATGTAGCTTGGATTACATATTTTCAGCATTGTTTAGATACTTAATTATTCAACCTTATCCATAATATAATAAATAAAATATGTCTTTTTTAATGGAAATTCTAATCATACTACTATCATAATTAAAAAAAAAAATTAATATTTCGCGAGTCGCACGGCTCACAGCCGTTGCACGTCACCATGGCGCTCGTAGCCAACGAGCTGCTGGCGTTCGTACACGTCATCAACGCCATGGACGAGGACAGCATCGTGCAGCTCTGCAAGTCGACCTACACCAGCGAGGAGATCTGCAAGGGCAAGCTGATGCTGTACGAAGCGCTCGGTAAGACCGCGCAGATGACGTCTCTATGGAGAGATGGGAGTGATGGAAACTTGCAGGATATCATCTGCCTGCTCAAGCGGACGAATCCAGCAGACGTGCCGGTATTTGTGGCTAAAGAGCTGCACAGGCTGCCGGCGGTATCTGCGGACAGCGTCAACGTCTCCAGCCTGCTGAACAAATTCAACATCATGAAGGCAGAGCTGGACGAAATGCGTGGTCGATTGGATAGATCGGAGTTCACGATCTGTGATTTGCGTAATGAATTATTGAAAATAAATTTTAATAATTCATTATGTAGGTCACCCGATCATTCGATTGACTTCGTAAACACGCGACGACGCGGCGCTGACACGTTTTGCTCGTCAGCAAAATCCGACGGGTCAACAACCGCCGCCGCCCGCTCGCCGCTTGCGGTCGAGCCGAAACTGAGTACACCAGCGACTCCGAAAAATTATTCCAGTGTCACCGCTGCTGGTCCAACCGTACCCCCGCGGGCTAAGACAAAGGGGGTAAAGGAGAGCCGTAAGGCTGAGCCTCCTCGAGCTGTCAAGGACGAGAGCAGGAGGTGCGATGAGGAGGGCTTCATACTGGTAGAAAGAAGAAAGAAGAGGAAGCCCGCCGTCCGCAACCACCGCGGCACCGCACCCAGCGAACCCGAGCAGCGTCTGCGGTGCGAAGTACGCGCCACACCGCTGTACGTGTCCCGCCTGCACTGGTCTACGAAGGTCGAGGACGTCGTGGACTACATCCGAAAGAAGACGTCTTTCACCTTGAGGGTCGAGCGTCTGGAGTCACGCCACAAGGTCAATTTCAGTTCCTTTGTGGTGAGAGTACCGACGCATCTTTTACCGACCTTTGAGGTGGAAGAGTTCTGGCCGACGGACGTAGTCTACCGGAGGTTTCGGGGAAGGCTCCCCAACGATGCGCGCATCACGTCGCCGAAAAAAGACAATACGTGATAAACTACAGTGTGTGTGTGTGTAAGAGTGAATGTGAATAATATAGAAAATTAGATTTATGTATAGTATTGTATAGTATAGAATTGTGTGTGTTTATAGTATAAAAATATATATCCGTTGTCTGATACCCGTAACACAAGTTCAACTTAGTACGGGATCAAATTGACGTGGTATATATACTATTTAATTATGTATATTTGTTTTGTATCTATTTTTAAGTGTTTTTGAATAAATTGAATTGAATTGAATAAATGTGGAAGTTTGTGAAGATGGATGGATAGATGTTGCTCTTTCACGCAAAAACCACTAAACAGATTTTGATTTGAGCTCTAGATTAATACATACTGTTGAGCCCAAAAAGTGTTCACGTGGGATATTTTATTTACGCGGATCCAGTCAATAATAAATTTTCTCTCTTTTCCACATGACCTACATGTCGTGGAGTATTTACCATGTCCGGATCATTCCAGCGGCCCGGTCCATGGTGCGGGCTCAGCTCGGTGTAGGCCTCCTGGTAGTGTGTGATGATGGCTTTCACTGCATCCCATGACAACGCAACATCGTGATAGTTCCGCCACATGTTGCAGTGCTGAGACACTGCTGTGTAGTTCGGCTGAAAGAATTTTTAACTTTTAAACCATTGTAAAAATACTCACATCTACTAATAAAGCATTTTAGGGTTATTTCATATCTGGCACATTCTCAATGTAAATCTAATCTATCGCAGTATTTAAATAAGACATAGGTTAGTAATAATATTAATCATTAAAATAAACAATGATTTACTATTAAACTGGAAAAATTTTCAAGTTTTTTATAAAATCTATCATTTATATGAATAAATAAAATTGAAATGTCTTTTTCCAATTAACAGTACTGTACTGTAAATGTATGATATGATCATATTTAAATATACGGCACCTAGAGTAAAAAGTATTTTTTTAATCTTTGTTCATTTGTCCGTCGGCTGTCCACTAATCTCTAAAATTTTCGGACTGATTTTGACTGGACTTTCACTGGCAGATAGCTGACGTTTTACGGCCGTTTTCAATATTCTATCTATCCAAAATCCTTGCTACTAACGGTAGGCAAATCTATCTTTTTGTCCTTACTTGTGTTTCAATAACCTACTGGCAGTAGGCATTTCCTGTCGAAGCAGCACATCCTATCTACGGAAGTAGAAGAAGACGAAGACTGATAGCCTACTAGAGATGGGTAAGCTCATACAAATGAAATGCAGATAGCTTTATCTGCATTTCAATATAAGTTTCAACTTAATCTCCGGTAGGCCGAGCTTACCGAGATACGTCATTTGCTTATCTGCCAAAATCGGGGGTTTTGCCGAGGATAGCAATGTGTACCATGTTGTTTATGTATTATTTTTATGATATTTCGGTTTTTAATGTGTATGTAATTATTATTTTAATATTTGCGCGACAAAATGTTGCCAGCATTTTTATAGCAGTGTTAGAATACCTTGATGCTGCTGTTCTCCTTCACAAAACTGCTTTAACTTGAGTATCATATATTATGTCTCGGGCAGCACATTTTACAACCTCAAGCATTGTACAAAATATAACAATTTTCCAAATTTTGTTTCACTAATAACTGTGAATTTGGAGACATCTTCGATTTTTACTAGGTATCGACTATTGACCACTGTTTAAAGATTTCTAAACTCAAGTTAAGCTATCACGCAGTAACATTTGAGAGAACAAATCTTGCATTAGAAAGTTAAGGACATTTGAAGTACGGTTTTCACCATACTTCAAATGTCAGTCATATTATTTTCACCATTATTCGAATATCAGCTATCTTTTTTTCGCGATACTTCAAATTTCATTATGGCCCCAAAAATCTCAAAAGTGGGGCCAACTAACTGGAGACACTTTTTTACCTCAACATGCCTCGTCTAACATATATAACATGTCTTTGCCACTGTCGTATTTATCAATTTAAACTTATCGTAATATTATTAACTAGATGTCGCCCACGACATCGTTCGCGTGAAAGTTAATTTCTTAGAAACCTTACATTTTTCCTCAATAAAAAATAGCCTATGTTCTTCCCCGTGGTCTACTCTACGTCTGTGCCAAATTTCATCAAAATCGGTCCAGTACTTAGTTTCGGAGCCTATTCAATGCAACAAACAAACAAACAAGCTTTTCCTCTTTTTTATAAACTAGATGTTGCGCGCGACAAAAAAAATCCAGCGGTAACCGTACACTTTACTTTGATAAAAGGTAGCCTATGTCCTTCCTCGTGGTCTATTCTATATCTGTGCCAAATTTCATTAAAATCGGTCTAGTAGATTCAGAGCCTATTCGATGCAAACAAACAAACTTTTCTTCTTTATTAGTATAGAATATGTACTACGTAAGTTCATTCACTTCTTTCCACTTGCTACGATCCTTACATACTTCTTTCGCTTCGTCCACTTTCATTCTTACCATCCATTCCTCCTCTTACATTCAACGTAGCCAAGCGTCTCTCCATGGTCCGCTTTTCGCCTCCGCGAGAAACGAGACGTGATGGGTGGCGAACCACATCGCCCCCATTTTGGATAATTAAATTATTTTTGATTATCCATTGCGTTTCCACGGATTGGTGGAGAGGGTAGGAATAGGGAAAGGGAAGGATAGGTGGTGCGGAAAGGAAGATTGGTAAATTAGAGTTGGAAATAGGAAATGTAGGATATTACCGCCCAGGAGGGCGAGGGATAGGACAGTAATAGCTAGGGAAGCCGGGGTCGCATACCCGTATACTATACCACAACTACTGGACAGGTAAGTTGGGAAGAGTATCCCATGACAAAGTATTGGCGTAAAGTATACGTAAGTATTGGCGTTCGAAATTCAAAATTATACCTGATATTATTCGTCTGTGCAAACCACATACTTTGCTCGCTCTTTTATCGTGTATATTCTTTCACACATCGCCTGAGATTGGTTAAGCAGAAATAGCAGATTAATTTTAAATTTCAAACTACGAAATACTATTCTATTTGATTTGAAAAATTATTTTCAACTTTTACAGAATTTGTTAGCTCATGTTTTGTTATTTGCAAAAAACTGTAATTTTTAGTGAAGTGAACCAACATCGTAGGTGTTGAGTGAACTCGAAATCATATTTATTATGATGAAACAGTCATTTTGATAAAAACTTCATGTATATTATCCACTGTTTATACATGCTTTAACTCAAAGAATATCGGTGAGTATTTGTATAAAATTTTACCATATTTTAACTTCTCGTTTTATTGAAAAGACATAAGATTATATTTGTTTGACGACCTCTGTGGCTCAATGCCTGGGGTCGGGTTCGAATCCTGCAGAAGGAACAAAAAGTTTTTCTGTGTTCCTGGGTCATGGATGTGTATAATATAACAAAAATCTTAATAATAAAATGTAATATAATTTCATAATTTGCAGGTATTGGATTCCAATTTCAAGGGCACGCAATAATAATTATGACACATATTTCAAGATTCTCATAACGTTACGTTACGCCGCTGTCAATTAATGGCCTGCTAGGCCTACAAAAGTGTACCTACCTATTTTGCACCAAAGGATAACCGCTGAAGTTAATCAGGATATGTTGTTTAATAATGTGGTAATCTGAAATATTTTGGTTACCAATCTTTAGCCCTCGTATCCACGAGAGTTTTTTTGTGGACAGGAAAAACTGCACTGTAAATAGAACTCCGCACCTAATCTACAATAAAGCTGAAAATCGAAGTGTCAAGTGTACACGATTTTTAGCTGTGTCGTATCAAAGTTCTATTTAATATAGTGTAGTTTTTTCAGTCGCGATCACATAAAAACGCTCGTGGGAATGTAGCCTTACTTTTGTATTTTTTTAATGCAATAAAAACGATCGAATTATAGTTGTTTTGTTGTTTATTTACCTTTTTAACGTAATAATTGGGACCTAAATATAAAATTGAAAACAATAACCTACGTACAGTTTTTTTTTATTCTAGGCTTGAATCTTTTGCACTTTAGAAGATAATACGTAAAAAAGCTAATAGAAAAGCTTTTTTTATTCCGAGTGCCACCTAAGTTACGTAGTATAGTTACATTCTCTCTGGATTTAACAACTGATATTAAGGCTACGTTCCCTCGAGCAGTTTTCAAAAAACAAAAAAGAAACACTCGTGGGAATGTAGCCTTACTTATGTATTTTACTTTCTTTAAAATGCAATAAAATGATTGCATTATAGTTATTTTGTTGTTTTATTTAAATTTTTAATACAATAAAATCGACAAAAATATGTACCCAACGTATTTTTTCATTTCAGACTTGAATCTATTGCACTTTTATATAATGGTTATTTTCTACGTAAAAAAGCTATGTTATAATTTTGAAGTTCGAACACATTTTTTAAATTCGGAGTGCCACTTCTTATTACGTACCTACCAGGTAGTGTAAAGTTGCTCTCTTTGCTTCGAAATTTGATTTCATTTAAAAATTTACATTCCTTTTCACGCGACTCCTAGCATCAATCTGTTATATTTCACTATTGTATTTAATAAAAAAAACATGATAACTATAGTAAAAAATCATCCCGAGTTTTGATTCTCAATTTAAAGACAATATTTATGGTCTTAACTAATAAATATATTAATTGCAAAATAAATATATAATGTTTTCAAACATGAATCGTTATGTAGTTAGCATGGAATGAAACATTTCAAAAGGCTTGCATAGGCGAGAGAGACGGATATGCTATTCTTCAATGGTGATTGGACAAGAATAAATAGGTCCTATCTTTGATTGTGAAACGCATTTCCTATCTATTTTTAATTATAGATTGGCTATCTATTGTTAATTGTAGATACGATATTGAAAACGGCCGTTAGGGAGTAACTTAAGCTACTTTTATATTAGGGTTTTGTTTAAAAATATATGGTTTCGTTTGGATATAATAGTTCCACGCAAACAAATTAGAGAGCATGGTGCATCATAATTTTGACATCCTATTGTGATCTTCATTCTTCAGTTTTAGCATATTACTTGTTTTCTATATTTACCTTCTTGTTGTGTATAAACTCAATATAATACGGCCAGCTGCAAGAATATGCCATTGGTCGCTCAGCTGCATCTATATGCTCGCCAAGCTTTATGTATGCTGAAATGATAACAAAATGGTTATAGTTTAAACTACTTATTCACCATATTTTCTCTGATTTACAGAATTGATTTAAGAGTAAAATGTCCAATTAATATACAATTTGATATAGTTTTATGCCATGCTTAGAAATTTAATTAATTAAAGTTAAATCAAGACACATACCAACATTCAAAAAGTTCTCATCAACGAAGCAACCATCAACTTTCAAGTAATCAACCCCCCATCTGGCGAACATGTTGGCATCAGGCTTGAAATACCCCCGAGACCCCGGGTAGCCCATGCAAGTCTTCTTTGCTATATTTGTGTACATTCCAAACTTCATGCCACGCTTATGAATCTGTTAGTAAATGCAATGTTGAAGTAATTAACACAAACAATTGCAAGAGATCTGATAAAAAGCATCATGAGACTGACATGGGTAGTTAATATTTTCATGTGACAGCCGTTAAAAGTTCATTTTTTTATTTTTATTGTTTGGAAAACTTACAGCAACAAATACAATGATAATAAATTACATATTAAAAAATGGCATGTATTTAAACTTGCGACAAAACAATTAAATTTTGGATGTGAAAATACCCAATATTAAATACTAAATTACCAAGTTGGCGAAAGAATGTAAGGAACAAAAAAATTACTAATCTGGTGACTAAATAATACCACTGAATTTTCCAAACTGGCAGACAGATTATGTTTTAGGGACTAAATAACCATCTTGGCGACAATTTGTTAATACACATTTAATTTAAGAATAGGCACATATATTTTCCCTGATGTAGGTAACTCAAAAACCATACAAGCAGCGAAACGAGCGCACACAAAAAAACCATAAAGGAGCGTACAAAATTCCCATTTTTTTATTTTTCTCGGTTTTAGGGAGGTGTAGATTATTGTATAGATTAATTTTGAAATTTAAAAATGGCGGATATTTATTTTTCGAAAAATTGATATGGGTGTCGTTTACCAGGTTTTTGGGAGTGCTGCATACGAAAATAACATTCGTTTTGAAATTCCAATATGGCGGACATACTTAATTTCATAAAAATAATATGGGTGTCTTTTTTTATAAAATTGATTCTATCTCGGAAACGGTGCATCCTATTGAAAAAATAATGAAAATTTCGCCCCCTTTTGGAACCCCGCAACATCATATTTTCTTCATGATGGGAGAAAAAAAAATTCGAAAATCCTGAATTTTCCAACATTCTATAGCTATAAACATCCGTCGTATCTCAATGTACAGCATTTACTTCTTTTTTTATAAAATTGATTCTATCTCGGAAACGGTGCATCCTATTGAAAAATAATGAAAATTTCGCCCCCCTTTGGAACTCCGCAACATCATATTTTCTTCATGATGGGAGAAAAAAAAATCGAAAATCCTGAATTTTCCAACATTTCTATAGCTATAAACATCCGTCGTATCTCAATGTACAGCATTTACTTCTTTTTTTATAAAATTGATTCTATCTCGGAAACGGTGCATCCTATTGAAAAAATAAGGAAAATTTCGTCCCCCTTAGGAACCCCGCAACATCACATTTTCTTCATGATGGGAGAAAAAAAATTTCGAAAATCCTGAATTTTCCAACATTTCTATAGATTTATACATCCGTCGTATCTCAATGTACAGCATTAACTTCTTTTTCTATAAAATTGATTCTATCTCGGAAACGGTGCATCCTATTGAAAAAAATAATGACAATTTCGTCCCCCTTAGGAATAACGCAACATCATATTTTCTTCATGATGGGAGAAAAAAAAATTGAAAATTTTGAATTTTCCAACATTTCTATAGATTGATACACCCCTAGTATCTCAGTACAGCATTGTCATATTTTTTTCTATAGTCGCTTCTATCTCTGAAACGGTGCATCCTACTGCAAAAGTAATGAAAATTTGCTCCCCCTTATTAATCTAGAAATCGCATATTTCCTTCATGAATGGCAGAAAAATTCATGAATCCTGAATTTTTAAAAATTTCTATACCCACATAGCTGGTACTTTGAACTACATAACATACTGTAATAATAATCATCAATCCTAATTAGCATCCCAAAGTAATTTAGTAAGTTAATTTAGTATTCATATTCATTTTCCGAAGATTGAATATTCTCCATTTTGGAAAATGAAATTGGAAGACAATTTTGTAATCAGAACCCCCAGAAACCGGGAAAAGGACAACCTTGTTAATTTTAATAACAAAAAATTACGCCATTGTGGAATTACGAAACAGATTTTATTTTCATATTATTCTGCACCCCCAGAAACCTAGAAAATGATACCCATGACAAAGAAAAACATACTCCAACAGTATCCAAAAATAGGATTTTCCGTAGCCTGCAAATTGAACTTTTAGCAGCCATTAATTTATCAACCAAATCTGGTTTTATAGCTGCTTATATGGTATAATGGTCACCAACTCGGAAATTAAGTCACCAACTTATAAATGTCGGTGCTAATTTGGATTAAATTTCGCCTCTTTTTATCTGCCGACTTTAGAATTTTTTGTCACCCGAGTGTTTTCGCCAATTTAGTAATTTAGTCGCCAACATATTAATTCGCTGCCAAATTCAGCAATACAGTATGCTCACGTGCAGCCGCCAACTTATTTTTTGTTCGCTCGATTAATTATATCCCTTAAAAAATTAATTGCCAATAACAAGTTTTCACAAGTACAAAACAAATTACCAAAGCTCAAGTGAAGCCCCTGAATGTGATAAAAAATTTAAAGTCAAAACAACTGTATTACAATATACATATATAGCTTAAAGTGAAAGCAGTAATAAACATAACACTATAGAGCATGATTAATACCACAAAAAAGGCAAACCGAATGAATGTTAATATTGAAAATTCAAAACTACACTATAATCTAGTCTTATATTTGTTTTAAAAATTTAGTTATTAAAAACATACATAATCCGCAATATATTTCATGCCCCTCGGAAACCTCTTTTTGTCAGGCACAAGTCTTCCGAATTGGTTCCGTCTTTTCTCAGACCAGCAGTCATCAATAATGATATACTCAAAACCAGCCTCCATGTACCCTTCAGAGTAAAACTTATCGGCCACCGATAGAAGCAGCTGCTCACTGAAATTGAATTTATTACAAATATAATCGTAAAAGTTATAAAGCTAAGCAATGGAATCTTTAGTATTTTTTATTGTAGTTTAATGGAGAGCTGCTTTAAATACATACTTTATGCATTTCTTAGGATTATTTTCGCAGTCGACGCTGCATTGATAATAGCCCCACGACATCCATCCCATTGGAGGCTTTCTAAGTAGCCCATTTTCTAGCAGTTTCACATATAGGAACAAGTTAAAAAATATCAAAACAAATAAAGTCGATGTTATGATCATTGTTATTTAATTTAAATAAAATTAGTAGAATATACTAATTATTCGTCACAAAATAAAATACTAGCTCTAAAGATATAATAGCATCCTAGCTTTAAAGATATAATAGTTACACGACGACGAGTTGCACATTTAAATTATATTAAAAATTAAAGCAATTTTTAACATAAACTGGAAACTGGAAAGTTTTGTTTACAAATTACAAAATTATTTGACATTGACATTTACTTTTTTTAATAAATGGCGTCCGCTTATAACCATTTGCCAGGGAGTTTTGCCGGGACATCAGCAATGTTTATTCTTTGAGTATCCAACTATACGGAGACGCCATTGTCAGGCGTTCCCCGCTGCCAAAGGTTAGAGCCCTCCGGTCGTGAGGGTTGTATAAAACTAGTTGCTGCGCGTTTTTGACGTATTCGGAAAATTACAGCGAGGCGGAACGAACCGGAGCAAAAAATGCCGACTTGCTGTATTTTTTCCTGCAAAAACAGATCGGAAACATCAAATAAACAAAAAGGTGTTATTTTCCATGTGTATGTATTATTTTGCCTAAATATTAACAATAATTGCGATAAATTAGCAAAAATCCAAAAATTTTACTCGATGAATAAATGTTGCTACTAAATCGTACAACATCCAAATTTAGGGTAATATTTAAAAGTAGTAATTTATAAATCTTCTATTTCATATTCGTTCTTGTTTTTACTATTTCATAATGAAGAAACATGACTAATTAATTAGTACACTATTTACTATTTTGTTTTTCTTCATGATATTATTTCACGAAACACATTGAAAACTTGCAAATTATTATAAAATAATTATCAAATTGTATTAACAAACTTTTGTTTATATTAATTATTATTTATATCCTGGAATTATGCATTTTTAATTTATAAACAGGCTACACTTCATAAAAACTGAGGGTTGTGACAACGTAAAAGAAATATCGATATCGACTTTATCAGTATGTTATTCTGACCATTATTTTTTAGATTTCCTAAAAATAGGATGATTAGGAATGCCTAGGTCTAAGCTTGCGCTAATCATTTTTCTTGGTCTCCCAAACGTACGAGTACAATTTGCTCGGTGCATTTTGAAGTTTCATGTTTTATTATTCAGACGAACAACAGTAGGAGATTAAAACAGTGCGCCTTGCCAACTTTGAAATTATTAAAGGTGAATTTTATTATTAGCTAGTTTTTGCCCATGAATTTGAACCAATCTTTGAACTATTTATGGTGAACATTGGTAAACATTGAGGTGGAGCAGAACTATTATAAATGCAAAAAAACGTATTTAGGGTGGACCCTATTTATCAAAACGATTCCGAATTTTTACTTAGCTCTACCTTTTTAACCGACAAAAAACCGAAGGAGGTTCTCAAGTCAACGCATACTTACGATTGTAGTACGATAGATAGATACAATAGATTTATACTATTACTAGGATAGGATGTGAAAGTTTGTGTTGATGGATAGATGTTGAATGTATGGATGGATGGACGTATGGATGTTCTATAATATTGTAAAACATACTTTTGTTCTATCATCTATAGTTTCCGCAGCGCATGCGACGAAAGTTGTTTTATGGCATTTTTTACACCTTGGGTTACGTTAGTAAAGTTTTAGTAAGGATCCCTAATCTTTTCTAGCAATAAATATAGTCTATGTTACTCAGGGTGAATGTAGCTTTCTGATGGTGAAATAATTTTTGAAATCGGCACAGTAGTTTTTTAGTTTATTCATTACAAACATACACACAAAAATACAAATCTTTCCTCTTTATAATATAGAAGATTATTATATACTACCTAGGTATGTAAACAAATATTTTTTTAAACGACGTACAGTCAGATTAGACCGCAAATTAATATTTATCTATACTTTCTCTCATTAGTTATTCTATGTGCTAGTTAGACTAGTTAGACATACAGAAACTTATAAGAGAAAATATAGGTAAATATTGAAAAAAACGATTTCGAATTGATTTCGCTCAAAATAATTTTCCCTAAGAGTTTTTAGCATAGTCAATCAACATGGGAACTTACAAGTTTCTATATCATATAGTTTAGAAATGCCAGGAAGATGACCAACTTATAAACCATTATGGAGACCGATTACTCGAAAATGGTTGACTTTGTAAAAAGATAATTTATGAATTCTTACTGTACGGTCAACAGTATGTCAACTGTACCGTACATCACGTTTCGCACTGTCAGCGTTTACGTCGCCACGCGATATTATAAGTTTAATATTTAACCAGTTCGCGTCAAGCCGCCAATCGGTTCGCGTGCTCTCTTAACCGTTTCACCATTTTACCATTAACCATTTAGTAGTATAAGTTAAGTATTCAATAACCCATTGAGCTTAACTTGTCTTCTACTCCTGTACGGACACCAAACCACCGTACACTTACTTCAATTTTAAAATACCTATAAACTATACAAAATTTCATTTATATAAATTCATAATTACACATGCTAGAAAGACGGACAGACAGACGGATGGTCAGTGCAAATTTATCAGGGTTTCTTAAGTATTACGGAATGCTACAAATTGGTTGTACGCACCAGCCGCTCCGCAACTAAGATATTCGCAACGCTGCTAAAAATGCTAAAATTCTTTTTCACGCTGGATGACGCTTCCATTTATTGCATGTTTCAACATTTTAATACTTATTTACTTTATGATACTGAGCGAAATTGTAAATTAAATATTGTAGTTAAGATCATGAATTAGAAGTGTCATGGGATACTCTTCCCAACTTACCTGTCCGGTAGTTGTGGTATAGTATACGGGTATGCGACCCCGACTTCCCTAGCTATTACTGTCCTATCCCTTGCCCTCCTGGGCGGTAATATCCCACATTCCCTTTTTCCCACTCTAACTTACCAATATTTCTTTCCACACCACCTATCCTTACCTTTCCCTATTCCTACCCTCTCCACCAATCCGTGGAAACGCAAAGGATAATCAAAAATAATTTAACTATCCAAAATGGCGGCGATGTGGTTCGCCACCCATCACGTCTCGTTTCTCGCGGAGGCGAAAAGCGGACCATGGAGAGACGCTTGGCTACGTTGAATGTAAGAGGAGGGATGGATGGTAAGAATGAAAGCGGACAAAGCGAAAGAAGTATGTAAGGATCGTAGCAAGTGGAAAGAAGTGGTCTCTGCCTACCCCTACGGGAAAGAGGCGGTCCTGCCTACCCCTACGGGAAAAAGGCGTGATTATATGTATGTATGTATGTAGCTACCTAGTATAATAGATATAATTTTTAAAATTTACTTTTGCCACACAAAATTTATACTAGCCGAAGTCATCGATAGTAAAACATCGATAGTGTCAAGCTAGTGCTTGCGTCCCCCCCGCAGAAAATGGCGAGACTTTTTCGCATAGAAATTAGCTGTCATGTCGTCTCCGTATAGTTGGATACTCAAAGGGTTTATTAGTTTTTTTTATTTTTATTTTTTATTTGTGTTATTTCAGTTTTTAAGTCTATTATTGGTAGAATACTAACCATTAGTTGTTCGTTGACTTGCACAAGTGTGGGTAAGTGATACAACTACAAAATGCGTGCTAAATTGGGTTTCCCGCCAGGCGCCAAAACTCCCTAGGAAGTTTCAGTAAAGGTTTACCACTTTTCTGAATCGACTGACTTGATTCATTGACTACCCTGACTATTTATTCGGACTTTGACTAGACTTTGAAACTTGATGATTTGGAAAAACGGCGATGAAAACTTTAAAAGAAAAAATCTTGGAGGGAACACAAAATTGCATGCTTTATGCTTTTTACAGTTCTGTTGTAGTAGGTACCTGTCCACACTAATTATTGTACAAGTTTAAGCTAATATCACCATATTAGAATGGTTATTATTCTAGCAATATTATACATTATACAAAAATAAGAACCGAAATAACACAAATCTCTGGAAGAAATATAAAAATCACAATGTGCAACTTTATCGCGCCTAAACTCAAAAAGTATCAAACTTAGTCTTCTCCTTCGTGCTTCCAATTTGTAACATATGTACCACATATTTGCCATTATTGTAACTAGATTTCTTTTTCAGTGTGTTCGTGCAAACCCTGAGCATGGGCGATGGCATGGCATGAGATGGGGCGGGTCGCGTTGGCGGCGTGTCTTGCCGCGCTATTCGCGGTAGCCTCGTCGCGCGCGCCCACCTTGGACCCAGTTGTTTTTGAAGCTGCTTTTCAAGGTAATTTTGTTTTACTTATAGTCTAATTCCACAAAAATTAGCACATTACTGCATGTCGCATTAAAAAAGTTACCTAAGTCCCTTCACAGCTTTGTATATTACTAGATTTGATCATTACATTATACATATTAGTTTATAATTAACTATTGTAGTGGTAAACATGAATATCGGTTAAGTAGGGTTTACGTGAAAGCGTAAAAACCAAACAAACGAGCTCACATTAAGCATAAGCATAGTAAGGATTATCTAGAATTCAGTGGTCCCCAACCTTTTTTTTACGCGGGCCACAAACCCGTTGTACTCCTGGTGTCGCGGGCCGCAACCAAAATTTTCTAGGGGCAAAAAAAATACGTTGTTTAAATTTAACGTTTAAAGTTAAAAGAGTGAAACTGAGGTATGTAAAAAGACATCGCTGTACTCACATCCCAGTTCTTCCAAAAGGCTTGTAAATTTTCTGTGGTTCAACTCTTTTGCTCGTATATAATTTTGATAACTGTCTTCATTACTGCTTCTAATTCGGGGTTTACAGTATGAACGCTCAGGTTTTCTTGATGAATAAAGCAGTGAAATGTTACTAAATTTTTTAAATTATATATTTTTTTAACTGCGCAATAAATCCATTTTCGCTAAAATTGTGTGTGTCTGTACCTACAGACACACACAATTTTTCCGAAAATCAAAAACAGTGCGGCTTTCTAAGTCATGAAAGTACATACATTGAAGTAATATACCTCGTCATTTTTCCACCAAATATAAATCTTTTAACAATATTTCTTCCTGGGTCATCTGTATGAAATGAGAAATAATTATATGCGGTGGAGGTGTGGTGGAAATTACTCTTCTTCAATTTTCTAATTAAAATTTTTCTCTTTGCGCTTAGCTTTATTCAGCGATTTTTATATACATAGTAAGATTACAATATAGATAGCAAACAGACGATCGAAATTGATTTGGGGCTTGGGCCGAACCTAGGTGCGCTTCGAACCAAGTACGATCGTCTGTTTGTAATCGGGCACGACGGACGTTCTCTCATCATATCTATGAAGTTTAACGTACCCAAAGGGCAAAAATGGGGCCGTATTACTAAGACTTCCCTGTCTATCTGCCCGTGCCACCAGGCTGTATTTCAAGAACCACTTTAGCTAGAAAGCTGATATTTTTATAAGTCACTTAATTCACATAATATCATATCTTAAAAACAAGATAAAACAAATAATATAAGGAGAAGCCCTTTTTATGGCAACAAAATGCGATTTTTTGTCCTTTCTTTGATCGATGTTAATAATGGCAATACTTTAAATATTCACAACATACAAAATTGATTTCTACTCCAATATTATATACTTAATTCAAAATAAAAATTAATATAAAAGGGGTTTTCATAAAAAATACAATTTTATCTATTTTTTTTTCCTAAAATGGTACGGAACCATTCGTGCGCAAGCCCACTCATACTTGACAGATTTTTAAGTTACAGATTTCACGCGGGCCGCAGATAAAGGCCCGGCGGGCCGCATGCGGCCCGCGGGCCGCGGGTTGGGGATAGCGGATCTAGATCCTAGAGCAAATTTCATATAGTTTTGAAAGTATAGGAATAACTTTTGGAAATGCGTAGGTACAATTTCGACAAAGTTTCTGCTCGACCAGTTCCATTAGGTACTTTGTCTTTGCACTCGAAAATATATTTAAACACTAGATATTAAACGGCGATGTTAAGCGATTTACATCTTATGTATGGTCGAGCGGCAACTTTGTCGATAGTACCTACCGGCTACCATCAATATTATGTAAAATCATTTTTTTAATTTACATTGTATCTACCTATTTCGAGAATCATTGTTTTACGAGCAACACAGTCGCGCTATAATATTTATTCGTTTTTCTTAAATACCTTTATCTATTACCTATTTTTAAGCCAAATAAATTACTATTGAAGTATAAAGCATGCAATTTCCAAAGTGCATTATAATGTTAAGAAATATTATGCTATTTAGTAATAGAATTTCGCCGATAAAATAGTATAATAAATAAAACATTAGCCTAGGTAAATGTACAAACGATGAGCTCGAGCAGGCGATTGCGTATTTACCTACGAACGATGAAAATGTAACCAGTGGAGTGGTATTCGCATAAAATTTTATTATACAGACTGTTATGGGCTTTAAAATATTAATATTAGTTTAATAACGCGTTCATCACCACAAAGTGTACATTTTGGTGCTAATGAAATATTATAATGTATTCAGGGTGTGGAATTTTTAACCTAAGTACCTATTTCATTAAAATAATTTTAATAGGTATCTACTATTAATTTAAAGTTATAATGTGTATTCGTTCTGTTTCTCTACCAGCTGCTATTGTTAGTAGTAGATTATAATATGATGTTAGATGTAGGAAATGCTGGCCAAGAAATCTGGGGGCACGGCAGTGCCCCCTCAAAGTCGAGCGCGAAGCAAACACTGCCGTACCATCCTTTACTGGAACCATTTCGCCGCATTTTCAGGCCCCTATTTGAGAACCTCTGAATAAGACCAGAACGCAGAAATTTTTGTCATCCAGTAAGCTATAATCACATACTTAAAATCCAAAATTTCAAGTCTCTAGGTCATTTAGTTCCGAAGTTAAGCGAAAGCAAAGTTTCGCATTTATGACACTCATTCACTCACTCACTCACTCATGATCATCAGAATAGAACTAGTACTTCCCATAAACTCAGAGAGCTGAAATTTGGTACAGAGTTAGGGTTTAATGGCCACATAAAGAGAAAACTATAAAAACTAGGATAATCGAAGATCTGGAGTACCTACGTGGTGCCTCTAATTAGAAAACACAAGAGCCCAACCAAACTATTAGAGATCGACATGCCGCCTTTACAAAAAATATTCAACTTGGTGGGCCACTTCATTTGATGTCAAAAATCGAAGGTCTGAAGTATCTGACGAAGAAGCCTCAGCTGGTCTCAGCTGATTAGAGATATGGTAATGCCCCCTTCTACTATTGGTACATAAAAATCGACTGTAATTGCAAAAATCCAGCGCAGTGGGACACATCTTCTAATTAAATCTAGCCCGTGGCATCCCACTGCTGGGCGAATGCCTCCCCTTCTGCTTTTAATACGCATATAAATAAAATTAAAGGAAAACTCTGGATAAGACTAGACTGGCTTTTATACTTATACTTACAAGTTTACAAGAAGAAATAGTCCAACGATTAACTTTATTCTACTCGAACATTACACAAATTAAATAAACAAATTACACTAAAATATAGAAAAATAAATCAATATGCCCACGTTTCTACAAAAAGAAGTGAAATCCCACCAAAAACATTCTGTAAAAACTAGCCAATACTCGATGGAGCTGCTTGTTTATCTCTAAAAAGTGATGAAATCTAGACAAAGTCGTGCCAAGTCTAAGGTTCTTTACTGCGATTTCTTTATTATTATAGTCATTGTTGTGTGACTTGGCCGTTGAAGGGTACACAAGGGTACAAAAAGGGCTCCATGACACCATTGCTCCAATACATATGTTGTATAGTCAACAACAGACTAAAATGAGACACTAGCGTCCAATTACCAATACCAGTATGGGCTATTAACAAACATAGGTAGTTACAACAGATATAATATTACGTGTAAACGAAATTGACTTGTACCCACTAACGTATAAAGAATGTTCAACGGCCAAGTCACACAACATTGACTATAATAATAAAGAAATCGCAGTAAAGAACCTTAGACTTGGCACGACTTTGTCTAGATTTCATCACTTTTTAGAGATAAACAAGCAGCTCCATCGAGACTTGGCTAGTTTTTTACAGAATGTTTTTGGTGGGATTAGGCTTACGTCTACAAGAATAATCGATAAGTGTGTGCTTACTGTCGCCAAGGCAAAAAGTTTCCAAAGTTATGCACCGGCTTCTCGACGACCTACCTATATAGCCTACTCAAATTCAAATTTTAACATTTATTTATAACTAGCTGATGCACGCGACTCCGCCCGCGTAAGTACATTAACCCACGGGAACCGTAAATGTCCCGTGATAAAAAGTTGCCTATGTTCTTTTCCCATGGTCTACTTTATATCTGTGCCAAATTTCATGAGAATCTGTTTCGTAGTTTTTACCTGAACTTGTAAATAAAGTATCCCACGGAAACCGTATATTTTCTCGCGATAAAAAGTAGCATATGTCCTTTCCCGTGGTCTAATTTATATCTGTGCCAAATTTCATGATAAAGGTTTAGTAGTTTTTACGTGAAACTGTAAATACAGTATCCCACGGGAACCGTACACTTCCCTGCGATAAAAAGTAGCCTATGTCCTTTATCAAACTAGACTATCTGTGTACCAAATTTAATTTCAATCGGTTCAGTAGCTTCGGCGTGAAAGACGGACGAACAGACAGACAGATACACACACTTTCCCACTTTTAACATTAGTATGGATTATAGGTTATTAAAATATAATAACACAATAATTCACAATATATAGAATAATTGTCCTACGTGATGCCTACTATCGATCGGGTCGGAAACTAGTCTGGCGAGAAGAACCGGCGTAAGCAACTCGCACGGGGCCATCTATAATTATTAAAAAGATGGGTAACTTAATCTATATAATATGACACAAAGCCAAGATACGTGAGTAGGTACATAGAAGCCTTGCAGGGGAGACGGGCCTGCTAGAACCCACAAAGCAGGCGGCCGTCGGCGGAGTCGTAGTAGTAATAACAGTCCCCGTGGCTCTGCCGACGCGACGGTGGTATTGACGGAGTACCGCCGAGTTTTTAGTGGGTAGAGGCTGCTTCCATTTACAATCTTTCGGAAGCAGCAAGTTCCACATATCCGCGCAAGGGAGTCCCCAATCCCCCGCGGGATACGGAAGAGCATTTTCTCGGCGTAAAAAAAAGCCTTGCAGGGCAATCTTAATCCCAATGTGTGGAATCAGTACCTATAATCACTAAAAGTATTCATCTAATAAGTAATGATTAATAAATATAGGTAACATATTTTAAATAACTCACCAAAAATACCCTACTTATAACGATTTAACGAAAAACTTTCTTAGAAATAATAATAATGTTTATCCGGTGGCAAAAGCGCCTGTTACATTTTGTTACTAATAAAAAGTAATAAAGTGAGTAGTTATTAAGCGCCGGACGCTGACGGACGGTGATGGCAGGATCCAATTTAGATGTGACAGCAGATGACCTTCGCAGTTCCCGGTACTTTGTGAATGTAAGGCTGGAACTATATGATCCGGAATCCGTGAGGCCGGGGAAAATTCAGAGCATTGAAAATAGAACTCTGCTCGAATACAATAGAGTTGAAAATGGAAGCGTCGAGTGTACGATTTTGACCTTTGACTCGACACTTGTGTGTTCGATGTTCAGCTCTATTGCCGGATCATATAGTCCCAGCCTAACTGTCAGACATCTCTCTAATCCATACAAATTAATGAAATTAAAGTGTCTGCTTATAATTTTAAATTATAATTTCTCTCTTAAAATAAGACAGCTTACAAGGGAATATTTCCAAAGATACTCCGGATTGTTTGTAGCACTTTTGTGTCTTGTAAAAACGCCGCATACAAAAGTCGCACAAGCAGGTGACGCTTTCTAATTGTGATATCTCCGAAGTGTGCGCGTTTATGTTCATACGTACCATAGTAAATCCTTTTGTATTTGATGCAAAAATTTCAAAATTAAGGATAGGCTATGACGTATATTCGACAGAACAAAACTTCATAAAAAAAAGGTTACGCCATCGTGGTTTTCACCATACCTCAAATGTCAGTCATCTTGTTTTCACCGTACTTAAAATGTCAAAATGGCCTCAAAAACTTCAAAATGTGGGGCCATTTAAGTGGAGACAGTTTTGGCCTCAATCTGCCTCGTCTATAATATATAGGTTCGTCTGTGATTTCATGTAAGTAAATTAATATAATGTAGGTTTTTTACACTTATATTGTAAAAATATTTCTAGTAACTTTTTTGTGACTTTGAAATGCATATAAATACAAAACTACACATCAAATCTAAATTCTTTTTACTTAGGTACTTCTATCAAGTCATAATACCTAATAATTTTTCTTAATTAAAAAGATACAACTAAGAAAATATCCAATAGTCGTTTGGCATTTGTTTATCGATTAGATATACAGTGGAATTAATGACGAATATAATCAACGTAAGCAACACAGTTTGTTCATAGAGTTTGCTGAACGTTTTGTTTACAGATGACGCACTTTCTTTTGGCGCGTAGGTATACCCTAGGTAGGTAGGTAACCTAAAATATTTGCTCGTGAATAATTATAATATGGGTACTTTTCTACCTCTGCGCTGCCACAAACTATCAAAGTGAATTGTTATACTTAGTTTTTCTTTTGAACAAACCTGCCTACTTGTAAGCACATAAGGAAATAATAATAAAATCACAAAAACATCATTAAATATTACATATAACAACAGGCTACAGATAAAAATACAACTGTTTTTAAATCTGCTACATTTTTAAATTGAAAACAGTGGGCATTTTATTACAAAAATTGCTTTAATCAAAGAACAATTCAAATATCGTTATCTCAATATTGTTTTATACCGCCCCAAGCTATTCGAAATATCTGGAGATTTCTTTGGCGCTCGAAATGAACTGAAATAGCTCGCGGTGGGGCCGGTGGCTGGAATTGCGAGAGGTCCGAGAATGTTCCATTTATGAACTGACATTTTAAATTTCGAATTGCTACTGGCCGGTGATAAATATTGTTTTATTTCGATTTACCACTGGCCAGTGATAAATGATGTTTTATTTTAAATTACAACTGGCTACATACTAATAAATATTATTTTATTTTTAACACCTACATATAGGTTTTGCTTGTATATATTCGTTTGACTTTCGGCTGCACTCAGAGACATCATAAGTTTTAAACAGAAAATATATAGGCTTTACGTCAAAACCTCTACTAAGTAACCTTTCAAGTAAGCAATGTCTCTTGTGTGTGGCCGTTAAACCCTAGCAACAAGGAATAAATTATATCAATAGCCAAGGATCAATAATTATCATTATTTTTATTAATATTATTACCCATCAGGTACTTACCCATTAATTAACTTAATAGATTATGTTTAAATAGGGACATATTATTATCTAAGACTGTGTTATAGAGATATCTATACTTAATATGTATGTGACGTTATCTATATGTACATGACAATTTATACAGAAAATATTTGTTTATTTGTATCTTCATTGAATAGGCTCAAAAACTACTGGACCGATTTTGATGAAATATTGCACAGCTATAGATAGAGTAGATCACAGCAAAGAACATGGGTTATTTTTTTTGTGGCAAAATATACGATTTCTGAGAGATTTCCTTTTGCGCGCACGAATTCGCGGGCAACATCTAGTATGTTATGATAATCCTACGCGTTCGAATTTCAAAGCAATGATACATAACTGTGTCCACCCACAGATTATCCACAATCTAAATATTACGACGTCTTTGATCCCGGCTCCACAAACCGACTTATTTTATCTCGAAGTTTCTATGAGAGTGAACCTTATGCCGTGGGCATAAGGGTCCCGTCAGAGGCAAAATAACTGAACGGACTGTACAATAATATCGGGGGTGAAGCTTGACATTTAGAATAATGAATTCTTCCTGTTGACGACATCTGCAGCAGGACCATTAAACTTTAAAGTTACATTTCGGATCAGATATTTTCCGTCACTCTGTTCGTGACAAATTTAATATTTCATTATTTTCGTTTTGGGAAATTTGAAAATTATCTTAAAATGTTTGATATTTTTCCGTTAAAAGGGTTATTCTGTTATGAAGAATAGCGGGGTTGTTTTATTACTTTGGTCGTTATTTTTATGTATTTATAAGTATTAGTTATCATACATTGTAATCATATCATAATATGAAAAGGTATATTATACATAGTAATCATATGATAATATTATTATATTATTACTTCGTTTTACGAAAATTATGCGAACAGAGGAGCAAGAAAATTTGGCACAATTAAAGTTTATACGGATGAGGAGTTACTACACTAATATATTTTTACTAGCTGTTGCCCGCGGCTCCGCCCGTGTAAATACAGTATTCTTCGGGAACACTCTATTTTTTCGGTATAAAAGTAGCGTTTTAATCCAGAGCCTAAACTACTAAGATACCAAATTTCATCAAAATCCGTTCAGTAGTTTTTTCTGTCAAAAAGTAACAAACATCCATCCATCCATCTATACATCCTCACAAACTACACATTATACTTATTATAAATGAGATATAATAAGTAGGATAAAAAAGCATAAAAATACATTAGATGAATGTAAATAATGCTACACATATAGTATATACCTCAGATTAATTACTCACGATACCATGCGTTTCATACATTTTGTAATATGTGTTGACGTTTGTCACATTCAATATATATTAATAAAACATGCACATTATTATTTTGTATCTATGAGGCATAAGAATTATAATTATAAGGCATATTATAGAACAAACATACATACAAACAAACAGACTACCCAAATCATTACACCTTTCTTTTGGCCTCTCCGTAGTCGGGTAAAAAGTACAAAATTTTATTAATTTTATTAGATAGCGGCTACCTGAAACAACTCGTTTCGTAGCTTGAAGCACTGTAGAGCTTGCTACGTCGTAGCGTGCGCGCGTAGAAGGGCGTAGCACTTCACTCGTAGAAGTCGTAGCATTTTATAGGTGATCCTATAGCGAAGTACATAATATTAATAATATATTTTAGCCTAAAAGTTGTGTAAAATAGTATTATAATATGAAGTTTAATTAATTAAAGAGTTGTATATTTGTGTAAACATACTTTATTAGTCGTTTAATAGCCCTATGAAGGTCTTACTTATTTCAAGGCCAGTTTACATGGATTCTCGGCCATTAAATGAAAAAGTTATCGAGAAAACAGAAAAGGTAGGAGAAAACATACTTGTTTGTTATTATAGGGCAATTTAACGTGTTACTACGTTATACAAAATGTATCCCGCGATTTTGTACGCGCAAAAAGTAATCCTGCTCCAACCTAACATTTTGCTGCGATAAAAGGTAACCTGTATGTTAATTTAGAGCCTAAACTACTATCATACCAAATTACATCAAAATTCCCCTTTTCAGCCTGGTGACGTCCACTGCAGGACATAGGCCTCCCCCATAGATTTCCAGTGCGACCGGTCGCTCGCGGCCTGTATCCACCGTCAAAATTAGTTATGTAGTTATTGCGCGAAAGAGTAACAAACTTCCATAAATACAAACTTTCTCTTTTATATTATTAGTAAGGATGTTATGAAAATCATTAATAAGTATATCAGTTTTAACTTAAATAATTCTTTTAAAATATTAAGTTACTTTTGAAAGTAAGTTAATACTAACTAGATGTCGCCCGCCATGCGTGCAAAATAAATCCCACAGGAACTGTACTTTTTTCCGCAGTAAAAAGTAGCTTATGTCCTTCAAATGACAATATAATATTGACATATTATATAACTAATACATGGTAGATGTATTTTTTTAAATTTATATTTATTCTATTCTTTTTTCAAAAATGAATGAGTGTTTGGGATGATATTATATAATTACTAGTTTATTAAGATGATGGGATTCGGTGACGTAATGTTTATTTGACTTTTATCCACCTGGTAATTTTTCATGGTCTTAATATAAATATTGTTGTTTATTCTTATCAATATTATTAAGTATTTCCACGCCCAAGGGCTGAAATTGTGATCTACTATGTACAATGTAACACCTATATGTACCAATTTCCTGAAATAAATATTTCTGATTCTGATTCTTCTCCGTGGTCTACTCTATATTTATGCCAAATTTTATCAAAATGAGTCCAGTAGTTTCGGAGCCAATTCAATACAAACAAGCAAACCTTTCCTCTTTATAATATTTGTATTTAAAGTATATTCAGGATATCTATAAGTAAATAAATAACTGTATAAATTATTCTCTTTTACGATTCAATAAAATAAATTCTTAAATAAAAAGATTGAACTTAAATACCTTTAACTCGGAAAAAGCATATTTTTCCGAGCACATTTCACTATAAACGAACCCGAATCATGATTTCCATCGTTGCATATTGATCGTGATGAATAAAGCATATTCGGGCATAATGAAACAATAATGAAGATTAAAGCATATTCGACCTCCTGTTGCTCTGTTGCTGTGTTGCTCTCTGTTGCTATAAATAATGCAGCACATTCCCGAGTTATACAACCGATACGTTATTCGTCCAACGAATTTATAGATGTTGTGAACGTTTAGATATTGTGTACATTGTACAGATTTTTAGAGGTAAAATATTGTTTGTAAGCTATAGTTCGAAAAGACAGATTGACTGTAGAATGTAGATAGCCTTTTAGAAATGTATGATGTTTTGGATGTCTCTTCTATGGTTCCGTATACAACCCTATTAGTCTGTCAGTTCGTCCATCTGTCCGCCCCTGCTAACTTCTGTAGTAAAGGATATAAATGGATAAAATTTGATCAGGTTTAAGACTGCTTATTAATTTTATGTTTGGCATAAAAAATAATAACAATTTTATACATGTGAAGTAGGGATGATATTTTTTTCGTGTATTCACATAAAGGCGAGGTTTTATATGTTTTTTTTTTCTAAAGTCAACCATTTTCAAATAGACCGTCTTCATAGTTTACAATGTTCACTATAAATTTATAGTTCAGTAATTACTGAGCCCCAGGATTTATGAACAAAGATATTGGTTCATTTATATCTGTCCAATGCGGCCTAACAAGCTATCTTCAATAAAAATCCAATTTCTTTAAATTATAGTTTATTATTGATTGGTTCATTTGGATGTAGAGAAAGATTGAAATTATTAGATATGCTATAACCAGTAACTTAAAGATATATTGTACCTACAGGTCTTGTAAAATTTTTAGATAAATCATTACCATAGTGTGAAAGGACATACACTTTGAAACGATAATATTTTATATGTGAAAGTTTGTATATTTGTTATTCTTTCACGCAAAAACTACTAAACGGATTTTGATGAAATTTGGTTTGATAGTAGTTTAGGCTCTGGATTAAAACATAGGCTAATTTTTATCGCGAAAATGTACAGTATTCCCGTATGTATAATATGTATTTGCGCGGGTGGAGCCGCGGGCAATAGCCAGTGGTACTTACAAAAACAGAAAAAGTAAACCGACAAACGTTTTTTAATTACTATGAAACGATAACACAAATAAATCCGCAAGAAAAAGCCAAAACACTAAACACCTTCAGTTAAAGTTTAAAAAGCTGAGGTAAGGCACAGTTGCGGCCATTTGTGATTAACTACATTCCGACCTTATAACTATGACCATAAGTTTCAAATATGGCTACTTTCCGCTACTCTACATGAAGCAAACCCTCAGATGGCCTCGGCCTTTCCACTTAATTTATGGAGGAAATACTGAAATGCATTTACAGTTGGAACGTTTTTGACTTCGTTATATTAAGGCATTCGCTGGGTTTTTTTTTTGTTGGAATAAAGCCAGCTGGTTAAGTAGGGCTATGACAAATTAAGCTTGGAATATAATTTATAATACGAATAATTTTATTTTCGAAACTTTACATCTGTATGAGTACAATAATGTTCTCATTAGTTTTGTGTAACATTGGCGCCTGCACTAGGCTAAGACAAATCGCCAAGATTCAGTTTGAATTTTACATCCTTCAGATTTAAAATCAGTATACTTTAAAAATTTAAAAAGCCATAAAAGAAAGTAATTAACATTTTTAAAATATTTCAGAAGTTACATAAAAACCGTGTTATATCATTTTTCTATATTTGTAACGTTTGATCTAGGGCTTTTGTTATTGAAATTATAATATTTGGTAATAATTTACTATACATAATGTCGTTCTTGTCGTAAAAAGCGAATGGAGGGGGCGAAGTGATAGTAATATCTCTTTTAATTTATTTTCTATTTTTATTGAAAGGAAAAATTACAGCTCGAACAAACAAACAAAAACAATTACTTATGTAGAGTAACAAATTAGAGCCAATTACAAGACTTTGCATATATGAAAAAAATTACGCAAATAAATTAATTTAGTTACGTGATTATTATTTTGTCGTTAATCAGAAAATCATAGGGTATACTCGTAGTTTATCAGGAAAGTATTATCTTAAAACCTACATTTAAATATTAATTTTATAATTAATTATTATTTATTGTCACTCTATTTCTCCGTTTGTGTGCATGCCTATAATTTGGTTCACACATCAGATCACCATTATTATTTAAATTATGAGTAGATACTTAGTACTGTTGCTATGCATAAAAAATAAAATGAATAATATTTGAAAACTCAACGAAGTAAATATTACTTTTATGACAAATCGAGTTTCAGACCTCCTCTATAAGAAATTACGCTGTTCTCATTTCTATATAAACATTCATGATTCATCCATTAATAGGCATGTTGCCGAAGAATTTTTTTTTTCGTCTATTCGATGTTAGACAACATGTTAATAAACAATCCAGAACCCATTTTTGTATATCTGAAAAAATAACGTAGATATAAACCATTGAAATTTACAATATGAAAGAGAGCGATATATCGGCCTGTGACGTCACAGCCTGCTACCGCCATACATTTGTCATTACAAAATGTATGGCGGTAGCAGGGTGTGACGTCACGAATCGTTTTGCGAGAAAGGGATGGACAATATTTTTTATTTGCTTATATTTTTTAAACGCGTCAATCTAAATACATATTTCTTTCAGATTTATGTATCCTTATTCAACAATTTTAAAACTTAATTTGTAAAACTGTGATATTCCACACAAGGCAACATCCCTATTATCTGCCAAGATCCACTAGTTAGCTTCGTTATATCTGTTAAATCTCATTAAATTTAATGGCCCCGTATATCCACATTCCCCTCGCATTGTTAGGAGTTTCTTCGAGAAACTTCAGGGTTCAGTGTCACATACAGATATAATATTCATTTTAATTGTGTTTTCAAATAAAAATAACTCTTGCTATTAAGGTTTTAGAGTTGTTATTGTGGTGAAATTTAGTTGTAGCGTCTACTTGAACGTCTACAATATTGTTGTGTCTTTCAATTATTATGATCGTGTATTAAATTACTTTATTGTTTGTTGTTAGTAACTTAATACTTAAAAATAGGTACTACATTAATATTTTTGCGGTATAACAAAAAATATAAACTGGGAATTTAATTAATAATCACAGTATACAGAAATTATCCAGAAGCCGTCAACACGCTTGAAAGTGAGGCCGTCACAACCACTCCAAATTGGAATGGTTATCCACACATAATATGTTGCCACAGAATAACGGAATATTTTACCCAACTTTTTAATGAATTTTTATTGAATACCTAATTGTCGTAATATAACAACGCGATTTGTTTTGTAAGTGTAAAGAATAAAAATTAAAAAGTGCGGGCAGGGCGGTATTTTGCCATGGTTTTGGACACAGTGCGCTGCATACAAATGTGATCGAACACTCATTCTGCATGTTTTGAATTCTGTGTTAATAATATACATTTACCAATATAGCGAAAAAAACTACGCACAACCTGCATGCAAATGTGTGAATGTACGCATAAGTAATACGTAAATCACCTCCCTCCTCCAGTGCAGTAGCACTCAAAACAAGATCTCGCAAACACCACCACCACAGCAACAAAGCCAGCGAGATTATAGTAGATTCTGCGAACAAGGTTCAATAAGTTCTTTGTTCGCATAAGTACATAGTCCACTTCCTATCCAGAGGATGAATTCTCAAACATTCTTCATTTCAGATCTTCTTCAAGCATTTGTTTTCTCTCTCATGCGGGCATCAGCTAGTATATATTATAATATACTAGCTGATGCCCGCAACTTTGTTAGATAGAACTAACGGTTTTTTTTTGACGGGCAATTGGCCCACCACACTTACCCACCACTGCAACTCCTGTGTAGCCAGGATCGACAGTGGTAACCAACCGCAAAAACCCTTTGAAATGATCTCAGGGGTGCCCGGGGACTAACGCTAATAGAACCCTATTTTTGAAACGGAACTATAAGATAAAAGTAGCCTTAGTTACTCCTTATAACATTAGCTATCTGCCAGTGAAAGTCCCGTGAAAAACGGTTTAGCAATTTCAGAGATTAGCCGGGACAAACACACAGACAGATAGTCAAAAATTAAAGGAAAACTATTTTTTATTGTTAAATACCGTAGATACTTTCATATTGATGTATATTTAGTGAAAAGCTAGTAATATAAAATTACAAACAGACAATTTAATTTTATTTATTTGTAAGATAAAAGTGTTGCATAATAATTTAATGAGAAAAATCATTATTTGTCAATGTCATATATTGACAGATGTCAGCAATACAGCTTATCCAGTCTGTTTATTTTAATAATGGACGCTTCACACCACGTCAATCTGATCCCATGGTAAGTTCTCGAAGAACTTGTGTTACGGGTACCAGACAACGGAAATATATTTAATACTTTTATACTTTTATAATATTTTTATTATATTATACACATATTTAATACACATCCATGACCCAGGAACACAGAAAAACTTTTTGTTCCTTCGGCGGGATTTGAACCTGCGACCCCCGGCTTGAGCACCAACACGCTCAAACAACTGAGCCACAGAGGTCGTCAAATTTTAGTTAGCTGAAAGGCTAGGTATAACGTAGACGTATATCTGTATTAGCCTCTCTTATAAGAGTTACTATGTAAATATATCTCTCACATTTATTATGTACCAATAAAGAAAAATACGCTATTACTTGTATCATTCTTATCTCCACTATAACTTATAAAGAAGAATCCCCAAGTTATTCATGACGTCACAGACCCCACTGCATAAGAATAATATGTATAGATAATCATGCTTAATAATATAGTGAACAGTGAAGTATATAAATGGGAACAATCAAGCTATATCTCCGGTAACTAATGCCCTCAATAACGCCGAGCACACAATCTGTTGCGGTCGCCTCACGAGTGATTCCTCGGTCGTATCACCTTAAGATGTATAATATAATACATTACATCTTAGTTCATGAGTAATGAGCATACATATAATTTACTACTAGCTTTTGGGCGCGACTTTGTCCGCGTGGATCCCTATTGCACTCCCGTGAGGTATGTATTTCGGAAAACTTATCTGCATGGCAAAATTCAACGTAATCCGACCAGCTATTAAAACTTTGGACCCCATTTCACCCTGCAGGAGATTAATTTCGAAAAACTATTATTAAATTATTAATATTACTAATTTTAATTTTAAAGCAGATTTTAAAAAATTCCATACAAACTTTCAATCCCTATTTCACCCGTTTGAGGGTGAAATTTTTTCAAAATCCCTTTTTTATGAAGAGTCTACATCTACACTAATATAATAAAGAGGAAAAGATTGTTTGTTTGTTTGTATGTTTGTTTGTTTGCATTGAATATTCTCCGAAACTACAGGACCGATTTTGCCATATATCGGCCTTATTTCAATGCAAATAAGGTCAAAAAGTAGTACTCATGCCATAGAATAAACAATAGTAATGCGTTGTACGCATAAAAGGTTGAACGGAGATTTGCATCGTTTTCAGTCATTTTAGAGTTTCCAGTTTTTATTAAGACACAAAACGATAAAGCTAAAGAAACGATATAGCTCAAAAAAGGAGTATCTATAAAATTAAAGCGTCATTTAATAAAAAAGACGGTTTGCACTCCGGGACTCCGGGAGTGCCGTAAGAAGTAAAAACTTGAATATTAACGTTGTGCATCTTTGATATTTTGGAATGGTTAGGGAATAATTTTGCACGAATTGCTTTAATTATTATCAGTATAAAAGTACTATCATTTATTTGGTAAAATATAATATTCATTTATTGCGCTATCCTACACAAACATGAGAATCTATATTACATTAAAAATTTACCACTTCAGATTTTTGGGGTATATCAAGAATTAGGAATCTATTGGAGCAAAAATGTAGGGCTCATTTTTCCGATTCGAATGATGCCTCATTCGAAAGGTCTAGGGGTCAGGAAGGCTTAGTTATGGCTTGAGGTGATTTTTGTTTGGAGGGGAGGGGAGGGGGGGACGATTGGAGGTAAAGGTCAATGTAAAAGTCAAAGGTCAATGTGTTGGGTAGGTTGGGGTCAAAAGTCAATACAATTTAAAATAGTTTCATGCTCGCGTAAACTAAGACAGCAAACAATTGCAAGTTGAATCTTACGCATTTTCGATCAGGACACGTGATCTGTCACGCGAGTTTAATAGTGTTTACCCATCCCAAGAAAAGTGCACAGCGCCGCTAAAGGAGTATTTACTTCAAAAATATGGACAAAAACTTCTTTAAATACGTAAAAGGAGCCGTACCTATACAGAACTAGTAATAAAACTTTACAACGTCGCTATGATTAATTAATTTAAAAGGTTTAGAAGGAGCGTCTTTCATATAATTTTATCTTACGCTAATGTTATTAAAGGTATAATTAATATACTTTTGACATCCCTAGACACTCGAGTAATATTGAAATCCTGCGCTCGAACTTTCCTTTCTCCCCAGATGAGAGTGGGGCGTAATAATAATATTGCGTTAGCGGTTAGACTATTATCTTTTATGTTGATTCAAATTTTCTTAAAAATACTACGATAAACTTTAGCTTCATCAAGCTTTTCTATTGGATAATGGATTTTTGCTACGTCCTAAGTATGAGTGTTTAACTAATAAGTCTTCAGTTTTTATATCAAAACGAGCCTTACAGAAGTCGTAAATATTGTGTTAGAATTGAAACAGAATACTGCACAAAAGTTAGAATGCAGTGTAAATAGAACTGTAAATGTGTAAATAGACCTATACTAATTAGCTACACCTGATGATGATTTATTTCGAAACCGGTCGTGTTATTTATTAAAATTTATAATTATATCTTAATATAGTGGAAAAAGTGCACGAAAAATTGTGTTTTATTAGTGATCAACATGAATTTCCACCAAGAACCGACAGTTCAATCAATTACATATAAATAGAACTCTGTGCTAATACACTAGAGCTGAAAATCAAATTTACGAGTGTCGTACTGTCATAATGGTCCGGAACAAATCCGTACGTGTTTAAAAACTTTTAGATCGATATCTTAGCTTTAACACAGCGCGATACTGTCAACTTTACCGTCCAACACATTCCGCAGATAGCGAGAGAGAAGAAGTTATTCATCAATAAAGGACCATACTCACGGTCCAGCTTGCAAGTCCACCACCTGCACCGATACTAACGGCCATCATTAGTGTCAAATATCTATATCCTACTATCATATCCTACTAATATTATAAATGTGAAAGTTTGTGAGGATGGATGGATGGATGTATGGATGGATGTTTGTTACTCTTTCACGGAAAAACTGCTGAACGAATGACAATGAAATTTGGTATGGTAGTAGTTTAAGCTCTGGATTGAAACATGGGCTACTTTTTTTCCCGACAAAGTACAGTGTTCCCGTGGGATACTATATTTACGGGGGCGGAACCGCGGACAACAGCTAGTAATTACCTACATAAAAGGCAAAGCTGATTGACTGATGTATCAACGCACACATATTTTTCATAATATGACGTAGGCGTCCACTAAGGAATGAGTTTTTATTAATTCAACCCCCAAGGAAGTAACGTAACTAGGTGATAAAAGTTTGTATGAGACTTTGCATTCCTTGGTTATGCATGACATTTCGCATGAATTGAGTACAAAAAATTAATTACGTATTTCAGTGTTTTCTAAAATTCAGCCCCTAGCTGGGGATGAAAGTTTAAAACCTCATTTCACGCGGGCGACGCCGCGGGCAATTAATGCTAGTTGGCCAATATATGACATTAGTACTGGTACTAGATTTGCAGGCTAGACAAGGTGAGTATGGCCCTGAACTCTTATTATTTTTACTCAACATAATAAACTAAGTGCCGTTGCACACGTTCCGGTTGCCGGATAGCCGGTGCCGGGTAGTCGGTCATGAGTTGTATGGCCATATACGACAGCTTTCACACGTACCGGTGTGCTTATTTCTAGTGTTTCTACAGTGATTGTCGCTTTTAGTTTTAAAATTACTAATATTCTTTCTAACATATAATACATTATCCAAAATGTATTGAGAAGCGACGGTTAGAATACCTATTTCTTTAAACTTTTCTCTCAGAGATTCAAAGGGGGACATTTTGTAAATTGAACGTATTGCTCGCTTCTGCAGCACAAATATCGTATTAATGTCTGCGGAACTTCCCCATAAAAGGATGCCGTAAGACATTCTACTATGAAAGTAACTAAAGTAAACAAGTCGCGCCGTGTCTTCGTCAGAAATTTCTCTAATTTTTCTGACTGCATATGCTGCAGAACTGAGCCTATCTGCAAGATTAGCAATATGAGGACCCCACTGTAATTTACTATCTAGTGTTATACCTAGAAATACAGTGGTGTCCACAAGATTCATTTTCTCATCATTTAATAGTATATTGGTTTGAACTTGCCTAACATTGGGCAATGTAAACTTTAAACATTTTGTTTTTTTGGAATTTAAAAGTAAGTTATTAACATTAAACCAATGTACTATTTTTGAGAGAGCACTATTTACCTCGTCGTAGTCTGACTGCTGTCGCTTCACATTAAAAATTAGTGAAGTGTCATCGGCAAAAAGTACTATCTCGTTATCATTATCTTTAACAAGATAAGGTAAATCATTTATATAGATGAGAAAAAGAAACGGGCCCAAAATAGATCCCTGTGGGACACCTAATTCTATTTTGGTCCCAGTGGACTTTTTACTATTTATCTCCACCCTTTGAGTTCTATTGTTAAGGTAAGAACTCAAAAGTTTGAGTGCAGAGTCCCGAATGCCATAGTGGTGCAATTTTCTGATCAATGTAGCATGCTCAACACAATCAAAGGCCTTGGAGAGATCGCAAAATACACCTAATGCATCCTGTAACCCCTCCCAAGCTTCAAAGATACTACAAAGAAGACCTATACCAGCATCCGTTGTGGATCGACCCTTAGTAAAACCGTATTGATTATTATGTAATAATTTGTTTAAATTAAAATGCACTAATAACTGTCTTAAAATAATTTTTTCAAATATTTTACTAAGAGTCGGTAGAATTGATATAGGCCTGTAGTTTGTCGGATCAGATTTATTTCCTGCTTTGAATAAGGGTATTACCTTGCTATGCTTCATTAAATCAGGGAATACACCACTTTTTATACATTCATTGAATATTGTCGCTAGATAAGGAGCTACGATGTCAATTATTGATTTAATAACTTTTGTAGACATGCCCCAGAGATCAGCAGTATTTTTAATATTCAACAATTTAAATGTGTTAATAATATCTCTGGAGTCAATTTCTTTAAACTTAAAATTGACATCACATTCCTTTACATTATCTCTGAGTAGTTTTTCAGCAGCTGCAGGTGAGGAATTCAAATTTTTTGTAGTTGAGACCGGAATGTCAGCAAAAAACTTTTCAAAGACCGTCGCAACTTCCAAATCAGTAGTAATTTTTTTATTTTCAAAATAAAGTTCAAATTCAGAGCTACGACAGGTGACGTTTCCAGTCTCACAAGCTATTACCTTCCATGTAGTTTTAATTTTATTTTTAGAATATTTAATTTTATTCTTTATATAAAGAGCCTTAGCAGCTTTACATACTTTTTTGAAGGTTTTTGAATAGTTTTTAACATATGTTTTAAATGTTTCATTATTATTAATACTTTTTTCAGCATATAATTCGTATAGTCTTTGCCTGCTAATTTTAATTCCTGCAGTTGCCCATTCAATAAAGTTACTTTTTTCCTTACAATTTCTAACCGTTTTAGTTGTGAATACTGAATTAAATTGGGTTCTTATTACCTTAAACAATTTACTAAAAGCTTCATCTGAGCTATTTGACCCATCCAATAATTGAATATTTGTACTTAAATTATTTCAAATTTCTCAATACGTTTTGTATTCACAGGAATAAACACAAACTCTTCCTTTTGGTTACGGTCATAATTAATATTAAAAGAAGCTAACTGTCCACAGTGATCAGAACTGAGCTTATTAATTATTTCTTTTTTACATGGAGTAATATTCGTGAAAATGTTATCGATACAAGTAGCAGTTGTGTCACACACTCTTGTCGGTTCAAGAAATAAATTAAAGAGGTTATACGATTTAAACAAAGATGTGAATCTAACAGTTGTGGAGTTTAAATCTAATAAATTTATATTAAAATCGCCACATATAATAACTTTTTTGTTAGATGCACATATTTTTGACAATACTCGTTCCATAGTTTGTTCAAATGAATCGTATAACCCTGATGGAGGCCTGTATACGCTTACAATAATAAGTTGACTCAACTCTATGCAAGCTACTTCAATAATTCGCTCAGTTGAGAGGCTCACGACATCTTTGCGTTCCTTGAATTTCAAATTTTTTCTAATTAATATTAAAGAGCCACCTCTAATGGCATTTTCTCTACTGAACGAACGAAAAGGCAAGGTTGCATACGTTACTTTTTTATAAAGTTGACCATTTTCGAGTAATCGTCCTCCAAAGTAGTTTGTAAGTTGGTCCCCCCTAGCATTTTTAAACTATAGGAGATAGAAACTTGCAAATTTACATGCTGATAGATCATGCTAAAAACTCTTTAGGAAAATTATTGTGAACCAAATCGGACAGTAACTTTTGAAGTAATTAAAAAAAAAGCATATTACGCGCTTATAGTTACGGAACCCTCCTTAGACATGTCCTGACATGCTCTTGGTTAGGTTAGGTTAGGTTATGTGATAACGATATCCGATATATTGTCATAAAGTGACAAAGACGGAAATATCGGATGTCGGTACGAGGTATCGCATAATGCGAAAACGCTCTATAAGTCAATTTACCCATATGACCAGAAACACATCAAAGTTTTTTATGAAAATAGATACAAATGTACGGCCAGACTAGAGCAGACTACGCCAGACAGCGCAGTTTTATTTCCGATTTAACAAGCGATCCAGCGATGCTTGTGATGTGATCAAAGGCCGCACTACACGGCTTGCTGGGTTTTGTAACAATAAGCGGCTACCTGTACCTGTATGTATCCATATACAAGTTTTACCTGACAGACAGTGCCGGGTATTTACCGCAATTTTTTATAGATAAACAATGCGGTAATCGTACATTTAGCCACTATAAAAAGTAGCATATGTGTTTATACAGATCTTAAACTACTACTATACCAAATTTCATCAAAACCCATTCAATAGATTGCGTGAAATAGTAACAAACACCCATCTATCCAAACTTTCTAGTAGGATTGTTGATGTATAATGTAACGAATAATGCAGGGGAGAAATTTTCTGATGTAGAGGTTAGTAAAGCAACGCCTCACTTTGTAGGTAGGTACATCAGCATAATGACGTGTATTGGAATTTTTTAAATGGGAAACCAGTAGCAATAGAAAAATGCATTAGAAAACAGAAAATTTGCTTAAGCCCGGTCTAGCTAAAACTGAACATAAACGGCTATGAGAACTACGGAAACAAACATTACTGTATTCTACATTCATCCAAGTTTACACTGCTTTCCTTTTAGTTAAAAGAACAACGAAGTATCATATAAATGGCGCTGTAAATTTAAATCATTTAGGGCGGGCGGCGGAGGGCGGACGTCATAATTGGAGGTCGTGGAGTATCCGGCGTTTATCTCCGTAATGAGACGTTGCTCTACTGGGGACATACTAACGGACATGACGTTGATCATCCACTTTATACAAACGATAAAAGGTTTTTATTTATTTTTTAAAATCCCGAAAACAAAAATAAATATATTATGATTTTTGAATGTATTTGAATCTAACCGTTGCCAAGATAACGATTAGGTATATATGTCACCGTAAAATTGTAAAATAACTAACGAGATTGTAAAAATATGTCGAAAGATTAAAAACTATATATTTATAATCTAACGAATAATAATTTGTTAAATTATAGGCAGCATATTCGCGTCGGAAGTCTATCAACATTTTACAATTTCACTAGTTTTATTACAATCTAACGGTTTTTACAATTTTACGGTGACATATATATATACAAGATTGTCTCGTTTAACTCTCTTCTCTCGTAACTCAAATTACTTAAATTCATAGATAGCCTATTTATAATTTTGAATTACTTGAATTGATAATAAATAAATATCAGCTAAATTATATGCCACTTTGTTAGTTTTGCCTTTTTCACCGACTTCCAAAACAAGGAGGCGGTTATACGTTCGGTTGTTGTATATAATTTATAATTATTTTAAAAGTGATAACCTATTTTGACTTAACCTAGGCTTCCAGCTCTAACTTATGTACTCGTATGCACTAGACTTAAGCTCTGTAATATGAAAAGATTTCCTAACGCTCCCGCGAGAGCTGCTAGAAAATTGGAAAACTTTCATGCGGACAATACTTGCTTTCAAAACTAATAAATATTCATCATGCTCAGCGATTTTAAGATATTTCTAATCCGCACTAGTCAAGCATTTACCCATTCACCTATTATTTTGTTTTCATCACCTAAATGCTAATACGAGTAATAATTAATCAAATGACAATATGATGCGTTACATCTGAGGGTCAATTTTGCTAAATAAAACCTGCAATAATACAATTACAATCAAGGCCCGATACGCTAAAGCTGCCAAACCGGTATTCTCGTAAACGTTAAAGCAGCGTCAAACGCGTTTTGATTGGTCCATACTACACAAAATTAGTTTATGATAACAAGTCACTTCATTTATAATACAATCAAAGTTAAAGAAGTCAGAACCTCAATTCCTGTATTAACGTAGAGTAATACGGGAATAGGGAATATGCATAAAAATTTAATTTGCCTGAAATATTTTTTTCCCTGTTCTTTATTGTCGTCACATTATAACTAAAAGGAATTTTTTAAATTTAGTTCTTATTTAAGCCGAAAAAAAATATACAAAAAATGCAAAATCAGACCGGGATATTTAAAATTGCGAAACGCGTCTCCATTGGTTGCGAGTCGCGACCAATGGAGACGCGCGTGTGACGTCACGCTACACGACGCTGTCTTCGTGACAATGACATGACTGACGTTAAATTGAATTTTATGCTCTGACTCGTCTATGATTTTATCTGTCAACTGTCTTTTTCGTGTACGATGACGTCACAACCCAAGCCCGCGAAAATGGCCTGTTTAAACCGCGCAAAAATTATAGTGATTTTTAAACATTTTTTCCAGCTTAATGGATAATGTTTTTGATGTGTTATATATATTTTTGGTAATGTTATAACCAGTAGAAACGTTAAAAAAAAAAAAAAAATACATGCATAATATTCCCTACAACACGATACTGCCAAATGTATGGTACATTACGCTCTAGTGTTACACGCTTCCGTCTTATCCTAAATCCTACAAATTCTACTACTATTATACATTTGAAAGTTTGTGAGGATAGATGAATGGATGTTTGTTACTCCTTCCTGCAAAAACTACAAAGCGGATTTCGATGAAATTTGGTATGGTACTAGTTTAAGCTCTGAAATAAAATGTAGGACACATTTTTTCTCAAAAAAGTACAGTGTTCCTGTAGGATACCTACGCATAATGAATAAAAATCAAATTCTAGAGTCTAGTATTAAAGGTACGTTTTATTACTGGTTGTTTATGTTAGTTTATTAACCCATAGAACATTCCAGCAGTTTCGATGAAGCTAGCGTGCCAAATCGGCAAAAATGTACCGCGCCCGTGATAAATGACTTAGATACGCGGTTAAAACCTGAATATAGCTCGGTATGAATAAAAATTGCTTTATCGTACAATTCCACATTGTTTTTGTTTTTGCAACGTTCGGTAAATATTGTGTATGACTTTTAAATTCGGGAAATAGGCCGTAATCTGTCTTGCTTGAATATTGTTGAATGCTATTTTTTAAATTTGATTTGCTATATATTTCCTTTCCGAAATATAACTAGTAGCTGTAAGGTTGGCATTATGTTTTTATTTATTTATTTAGAAACACCAACAGCATTACAAAGACATACAGCAGCTATTACATACTATATTATATTATAGTCTTACTCTATTTTATATTTGCATGCCAATTACATGTATTCACATCATTTTATGTTAGCCAATTTTTAAATACAGAAAAGATAAATTTACAACTAAACAAAAAATAAAATATAAAAATTAACCCTGACATATATTTTTTTTAATTATAAGTACAAAATATAAATTAGAGAAAAAAATTTAAAATTGATTAGTAGTGTCTAAAAGTCAAGTCATAATTTATAATACAATAATCTAGTCTCTACTTCTCACGGTCTCTCACTGTCTCTGTGCAGGTCGGTGCGGCGAGGGCAGCCCGTGCGAGCAGCTGTGCCGGGAGCTGCACGACGGCACCTACGAGTGCGGCTGCGCGCCCGGCTACGTGCTGCACGTCGACGGCTACGGCTGTCTAGGTGAGTGGACTGCGGACGAGCTGCGCGCCGCCTGATGGTCAGTCATTACAGCACATGGACATAAAAGCATCACAGCAGCCGCCAACTTTATAACAATCCCAAGACCTCCCGAAAGTTGTTAGGACTCCTGTGCTGGCACTGCCATAGAAATACAGCAATTGTCCTCAGTCCTCCACCGTGCACTTTACCCGAAGCTTTCTGCCGCGCACTGTAAAACTCTAGAATTAATTATCGCCAGCAGTATTTCCGGACCATTACGACCTGCAAACCTTCAAGAAGGGAGCGTATTTCCTCCTAAAAGGCCGGCAACGCACTTGCAACTTCTCTGATGCTGCGGGTGTCCATGGGCGACGGGAATCGCTTTCCATCAGGTGATCCGTTTGCTCGTTTGCCCTCTAGTTTTATAAAAAAAATTGCCGAGGGAAAGTAAGAAAAGTTGACCTATACTTCATAGTTCATTGGCATTGATTTAATATTATAATATTATGAAAGCAAGTTGATGATGATGAATTATAAAGAAGAAGACTGTTGGCCATGTTGACTTTCAAACAAAAAAAAACTGGATCAAAATTGGTTCATCCATTTGGGAGCTACGGTGACACAGACATGTACATAGACACTCAAACATACAGACTAACACATCCAACTTAAAACACCATTTCATCAGGGGTTACAAAAAGAAAATACAATCACCATTAAATTATAATTAATTCTAATGTACACCAGTATATAAAATAACTTTTGTTATTATAAATAGTCTGTAACATAAAGATACTACAAATGTAGCTAAATTATTCTAAATAATATTCCGCGTATATTTTGTTACGGCCGTAAATTTAACTCTCGCCAGCCTCGGCTTCCGTTTACAGCTCCCACTCCCAACATTATTAACTACCTAAAAGCTATTTGATTTAATTCTGATTTATGAAAAAACTAGCTGCGATACCTGCAACTTCGTTTGCTTAGAACTACCGGAAACGTAACCCTAATTTTTTAACGGAACCCTAAGATAAAAGTAGCCTATGTTACTTCTTAAAACATCAGCTATCTGCCAGTGATATATTGAAATTACAAATAATTGTCACCCTATTGACCCCTATGACTAGGGTTGCCAGATTTTTATCAGCTTTAAATAAGGGACAAATATTTTATAATACTGGATTTCAGTTTTTGACGCGTGACAAAAAAAAAAACATTATTAATTAGGGACAATTCTTTATATTTTTTTGTCAAACAAGTTTTAGCATATTTTCATTAGATTTAGGGCTCCTGCGAGAATTGTGTGCATAGTGCTGAGTACTTTTTAATCCGAGATTGTTCGATTTACAGCCTCGGTTTTTCCTAGCGGGACGTTTTAAATAATACCTAAAATACAGGAAATATGGGACATCTGGCATCCCTAATTGTCTTTTCGCATGATCGGACGCGCGTACTACGGGCGCGCGGTCCGTGAGGCAGCAGCGCCCTGTCGTCACCTCGCATTAGGATGACAAAAATTCCTGATATTTAAAATCTTCCAACTTTAAAATACTTACGACACAAATACTTTTGTATATATTTTTGATATAAATTGGCCTGCTTCTCTCAAAATTGATAAAAAATCATCCAGTATAGTACGTAGAAGGTGTACTCGTAATTACTGGCACGCTATGGGCTTTCCCCGGAATTGTCCTAGTTTGAGTGGTCTGAAGGACGCTTGCCGTAAACAGGTCATTTTGTCAAGGCGTTCTAGGTTCTCATTTGAGTCAAGTTATGGTTGAAACTTATAGATCTGAACACAAATAGTAACTTTTGTCGACATCATTAACCTGTAACGTTCTCTTAGCGTTATTGGTCTTGAGTAGCTTGCCTAAACTGGGATGGCAAACTTTGCTTGCCATTGAAGATTGAAAGTCCTCTTATACAATATAATGTACTGATAACTAATAAGTAATAACATTGAGGATGTTAATTATGTACTTAAGGAAAATCGCCTGTGTTACAAGTCAAAGGGTTCCCTTTTACGTGTAACGCAGACGATTTCAACTTACGCTAAAACTAATCTAACGCAAAAACAATTTTGATCCAGATAATTAATTGATTTCCAAAATACCGAAGCAACACATAAAGTAAACACCACAGTCGGTAAAAAACGAATTAAAGTTGGAGATGTGAGAGCACTTACCGTGAGGCAATCGCACCCATGCGAAGTTAAATTAATTAATTATTGGCCTTTAACTTTAGGACGTTCGATATCCTTTGAGTGAGCAAATTGCTCCCTGTGAGGGTAATTGGCCTATCGTGGTTTTGACGTCGCATAATATAAGGGTTAAGGTTATAAAATTTCAAAGTTAAAATCAATACAATTTAAAATTTCGTAAATTAAAACAAAATATTTTTGTTTTTCTACCAATTAATACAATTTGGCCATACAACTGCTGATGACTATCAACAACAAAAGATTACTTGACTCTTCAAAGTTCGCAAACAAAATTTCTTAATAGCTACCAAAAGGTACAGTTTCGAGGTATTGCTTCTAAACTGTAAAAAAATTAATAATATACCTCTTAAGCACTAAAACATTGTGATATAGAGCGACTAGCTATATTTGTTCGTCGCTGGCCGGCAGTGGATAAACGTACAATTGAATTTACCGCGCACCTAGTAAGCTCATTTCGTGGCTTAACACCGTTTCCAGAGTGAAAATCTTTTAAAGTGAGCGATGTACTTTCTTTCTTACTTTATTTTTCCTTTAAATAATTTTAGAATTTTAGATATATGCTGTTTATATTTTTTCTCTAGTTGTAACGATCACCATTTTTTTAGTATATTTGTAGTTGTTACCTTTAGTTTTATAAGTAAAAACGGTAACATTAACTGTTAATTTTGCGTAAAATAAAAATATTAAATCTCTCTGAAAATATCATAAGAAGCTAAAGCTTTTACCCGCGACTTAAAATATAGCCAATTCAGAACCTAAACTACTACCATACCAAATTTCATCAAAATCCGTTCTGCAGTTTTGCGTGAAAAAGTTACAAACAGCCATTCATCCATTCTCAAAAACTTTCACATTTATTATAAGTAGCTGTAGGATTATTTCCAATGTTTTTTAAACCGTAGGCAATAGGATAAATCTCTACAGGGTTATGTATTACTTGGGTAGTTAGTAGGTTTCATACATAAAAGGTAGAGATCGATGGGTAGAGGACTATAGCCCTTAGAAAAGACTCCACAGTCCCCATTACAACTATGCGACTATCAAGAAAAGACTACTAGTTGTTTGACAGCGGCTGCGTACGAAGTGACATTTTTTTAGATATGGTAATAAGCCCAGACAATGACCAAAAAAAGTAATAGCAAAACACGTGAAAATTGAGTAGACTTTTCATGACCTTCAGGGCTCCGTATTCCAAATTGACTTTTGATATTGTTGAATTATTTTAATCAAATTTTCACTATTTAAAATATTCACTAGGTATCTTAAGATATATTTAAATAAACAAAATAAGTTACTAAGAGCAGAAAAATTATCCTTAAAACACTTTTTTGTAATTTTGGGTTAAGAGGTTATTAAGTAATCTACTTTTATGTAACAATTTTGTTAGATTTTATGACGTGGGAGAGCCATGCTTCGGCACGAATGGGCCGGCTCGACCGGAGAAATACCACGGGCTCACAGAAAACCGGCGTGAAACAGCGCTTGCGCTGTGTTCCGTCGAGTGAGTGAGTTTACCGGAGGCCCAATCCCCTACCCCCCTAGAAATGCCGCAGTTGAAAAACAATTTGTTACCCCAGGAGGGTACCAACTGCGTTGGAGAATCCCTCTCTGGACGTCCATGCTCAGGGACCCCTGGAACTGAGCGTGGACGTCCAGGCTGCCCCTCGTATTCTGGGGAGGGCAAAACTGCGCTACAATCTGCTCGGGGCAAGAGCAAACACACAAACCCACCCCCCTTGATATTAGGCATGGACTTCTGTAATATCAGGGGATTACACTCCAACCTTAATGCCGTCCATTACCACCTTAAGACGGCAAAGCCGGCTTTGCTCTTTTTAACCGAGACGCAGATATCATCTCCGAGTGACACATCATACCTTTCCCACCCAGGGTATTATCTCGAGCACTCCTTTCTGCCCAAAGCTGGAGTGTGACCACACAGATTCTGACCGGACACGGCGGATTCGCCTTCTATTTGAACAGATTCAAGCTGAAGGAGGATCCGTCGTGTCAGTGTCAGCCGGGAGTTGAGGAGACGGTTCCTCACCTGTTGCTGGAGTGCCCAATTTTTGCTAGCAATAGATATGATATTGAGCAGAAATTGGGTACATCCATAACGGGTGAGAATCTGCCTTCCATCCTGGGGGGAAAGAAGCGAGATCTTTTCCTGTCCTTTTGCAGGAAGATCGTGGGTGTTGTGGGTAAGAGAAACAGTGATATTTTATGTGATACTCGTTAGGTTCTATATGTTAGGGTTAGCTGTGATATTAGAATAGTCTCTGTTGTTTGTGCCGTTGTTTTATCATTTTTGACATTTTGAATTGTATCTTTATTGGAGTTATTTTATTTGAATTATTATTTTATTGAATCATTGTTTGGAACTATTATTTTATTGAATTATTATTTTTGAAATTATTTATTGAAATCATAAATGTATGACATGATTATGTAAATTGAACTTATTGTTATTGACAGTACTACTTTATTTGATGGTACAAGAAATAGAAAAATGTGGAATTGTATTAAATATTATAAGTCTGAAAATTGTAAAAATGGAAACGTCAAATAATATATGTATAAACATAAAAAGAAAAAGGAATGTAAGTATAGAAATTGTAAGAAAATTGTTAGAAAAGTAATATTGTTAAACAAACAGCCCTGATAACGTTAGGGGGACGATAAAAAAAAAAAAAAAAAAAAAAAAAAAAAAAAAAAAAAAAAAAAAAAAAAAAAAAAAAAAGCTGGAGTGTGTGTGTATATCAGAGATGATATCAGCTCTCGCCGCCTCAGCAATCTTGAGGACAGGGACCTGTCAACATTATGGCTCCGCATAGATTGCGACGACCACCCTCGCGTCTATGCGTGCTTATATAGGTCCCATAGTGGTGACACCGAGACGGACCGACTCTTGGAACACCTGCAAGCTGCTTCAGATTTTGTACTGCCCACCACGCCGACTGGCTCAATTCCAGTAAAACTGATCATGCGGGGAGATCTGTATGCGACTTTGCCCTTGCGAACGACCTAACACAACTGGTTACTACGCCTACGCGAATCCCAGATGTGGACGGTCAGAATCCTTCCTTGTTGGACCTTCTGCTGACTTCAAATCCTGATGGCTACCAAATATCCGTAACCGCTCCACTTGGTTCATCGGATCATTGCCTTGTCAAGAGTTCTGTGCCACTCACGACGGTGTTACGACAGCGTGCTCTTAAATACCGTCGTGTGTGGCACTACAAGTTAGTGCTTCTCGCCGGATGATCCCGACAACACTGCCAACTCTGTTGCCGATGTGGTAGTGCAGGGGATGGAACTTTTCATTCCGTCCTCTGTAGTGCCAACTGGCGGCAGATTTCGTCCCTGGTTTGGTTCATCCTCCAAAAAAGCTTCTCGCCGGAAGCAGGAGGCTTACCAATCCTGGGCCAATGCAGTGTCTACTCGGGATTTAAATACCAGCACATATAAAATGGAGTACAACCATGCCTCTAGGTCCCTCAAGAAAGATCATTTGGGCAAAGAAACAGCACGTCAATAGAATTGGCAAGAGACTCGAGCGCCTCCCCTCGGGAACCCGTGCATTCTGGTCTCTGGCCAAAGCTATTGAGGGAAATTTCTGCAAGCCAACCCTACCATCCCTACACGTAGGAAATGGATCGTTAGCCCAGGACGCAAAAGACAAAGCCGATCTTCTGGGCAAGCTCTTTGCGTCTAACTCGACCCTAAATGACGGGGGGCAGTAACCGCCGACCATACCGCGATGCACGAGCTTCATGTCGGATATTCGGTTTCATCAGCGCTCAGTGCGAAAAGCCCTCCGTTCCCTTGATATCCAAAAGTCGAGTGGGCCTGACAGAATCCCTCCTATTGTGTTGAGAAAGTGTGCTCCAGAGTTGGCTCCGGTCTTGACGCGCCTTTTTCGGCTCTCCTATTCCTCTGGCATCGTCCCGGCTTCTTGGAAGACAGCCTTGGTGCACCCGATCCCCAAAAAAGGTGATCGCTCAAATCCTTCCAACTATAGACCAATCGCCATAACCTCTCTCTTCTCAAAGATAATGGAATCCATTATCAATGGCCAGCTTCTTCGATACTTGGACGGCCAGGGATTACTAAGCGACAAACAATACGGGTTCCGTAAGGGTCGCTCGGCTGGTGATCTCTTGGCGTACCTAACTCATCGTTGGGCTCAGGCAATTGAGTCGAAGGGAGAAGCATTGGCTGTTAGTTTGGACATTGCGAAGGCCTTTGATCGGGTTTGGCATAAAGCGCTGCTTTCAAAGCTTCCATCATACGGGCTGCCCGAGAAATTATGCAAGTGGGTCACAAGTTTCTTAGCAGACAGAAGCATAAAGGTCGTAGTTGACGGCGATGCTGGTGTCCCTCAGGGCTGTGTGCTATCGCCTACCCTATTCATACTGCATATCAATGACATGTTACAGACCAACGGCATTCATTGCTATGCGGATGATAGTACAGGTGATGCTGTATATACCGGCTCCCCTAATATTTCTCGGCTAAATGTCATCGAGAGTCGAAACGAACTTGTGTTTAAAATAGAGAATTCATTGGAGAAAGTCTCTGAATGGGGTAGACGTAACTTAGTCTAATTTAACCCCGCCAAGACACAAATCTGCGCGTTCACCGCTAAAAAGTCACCTATGGTCGTACATCCTCGTTTTGAGGGCACATCTTTAACCATCTCCCCTAGCATTGAAATACTTGGCGTTAGCATATCGAGCGAAGTCCAATTCCGATATCATCTAGAGGGTAAGGCCAAGTTAGCCTCGAAGAAGCTTGGTGTTCTCAACAGAGCGAGACAGTACTTCGGTCCGGACCAACGCCTACAACTCTACAAGGCGCAGGTTCGGCCTCATATGGAATATTGTTCTCATCTCTGGGCAGGAGCACCAAAATACCAACTGCTCCCTCTGGATCGTATCCAACGAAGGGACGCTCGAATTGTTGACTGTCATTGTGTTTCAAACAGCTTGGACCCCTTGGAATTACGCCGAGATGTAGCTTCACTCTGCATCCTCTATCGGTTGTATCACGGGGAGTGCTCTGAGGAATTGTTCGGAATCATACCACCTGCAACTTTTCGCCATCGTCACACGCGAAAAATATTCCATCCTCATCACCTTGATGAGTGGCAGTCTTCCACCGTGCGTTTCTCGCGTAACTTTCTGCCGCGCACTGTAAAACTCTGGAACGAACTGTCACCAGCAGTATTTCCGGACCTATACGACCTACAAACCTTCAAGAAGAGAGCGTATTCCCTCTTAAAAGGCCGGCAACGCACCTGCAGCTCTTCTGATGTTGCGAGTGTCCATGGGCGACGGTAGTTGCTTTCCATCAGGTGACCCGTTTGCTCGTTTACCCCTTATTTTATAAAAAAATGTAGGATTTAATTTCGTTTGGTCGCAAAATCAACCGAGAATCAGCCAATTAATTAAAATACATTACAGTATTTCAATAATTACTTTCTATTTCAAATCGTACTTTAAGTATTATATTATTAAGAAATAAGTATTTCAAACGAGTTCCAATAGTAAGCTACATACACTATATTGCAGTTAACATCATACCTTCGCATTTAAATGTAATTTAATTAGATTCAAATGTTTAATTTTCACATGAGTGCAGCCGTTCCCTGATTCCTGGCACAAGTTCCCACTTCCCACTTCAACACCTGGTATTCCCGTTTAACACACGTTCCCATTTTAACTAGGACAATAAAGGCACTTGCCGCGCGTGAAGTACATTCCCCACCCACTTTGTCTGACTTTATTTTAAACGATTCGTCGATTTTTAAAACATGTTCGCTAGCAACCGAGGTAATATAATGTAATGAGAAAATGCAATAATGAGCTGTCTCACTCGGTGTTTTCATTGAACAAACTCATTATTATGCATTTTATTGTAATGAATGGATATTGTAATTTCAGATGACAGGTTTTTATGACCACGTTTTATTAATTCGACTTATTGGTAATGGAGTCTAATATTATAAATGTGAAAGTTTGAGAGGATGTATGGATGGATATTTGTTACTATTTCACGCAAAATATACTGAACGGATTTTGATGAAATTTGGTATCTCAGTAATTCTGGCTCTGAATTAATGATAACTACCAATCGAAATGTTTGCCTTTTGATACGCGACATAACATTTGACATATTATAACATATTGGAACGAAGTTCCTTATCGCGCGTTGTGAAAGGGGGCTAGACGGAAAAAATTCTTACGAAAAGTTGTCACGACACTTTTTTACGCGTATACATTGATGTATGTATATTGTATGTATGTGTGTGTGTATGTATGTATGTACGTATGTATGTATGTATGTATGTTTGTATGTATGTATGTATGTATGTATGTATGTATGTATGTATGTATGTATGTATGTATGTATGTATGTATGTATGTATGTATGTATGTATGTATGTATGTATGTATGTATGTATGTATGTATGTATGTATGTATGTATGTATGTATGTATGTATGTATGTATGTATGTATGTATGTATGTATGTATGTATGTATGTATGTATGTATGTATGTATGTATGTATGTATGTATGTATGTATGTATGTATGTATGTAATGTATGTATGGATAATATCGGTTCGGATATTGTATTATTATTTATTTTATATATACATGTACAATTGTCTGTCTGTATGTCTTTTTTTTTTGCTATAGTAAGCTATTGTAAGCTGTGCGGCGTCGCATGTTTCTCTGTCTGTCTCTCTCTCTCTTATAGAAAGCAAGCCAGATATTTTCATCCGGAACTTCGTTCCATCCGGGTGTCCCTTGACACCTCTCAAGTTTTTTTTTGTTATGCTTCTGCTATTAAAAATATCGAAGTTGTGAGAATTGATGGATGGATGGATGTGACTCTTTCAAGCAAAAACTACTGAACGTCTTGAAATCCATTTCATCGAATGATATTCGGTATGGTAGTAATTTAAGCTCTGGATTAACACATAGGCTACTTTTTATCAATAAAGAGTTCCCGTGGGATACTGTATTTATGCGGGCGGTGCCGCGTGCAAAAGCAAGTAGACTCAGGTAAATTTTCTAAGCATAAAGCCTAAAAACACAGAAATAACTGTATATATACTAACTGTAAATAAACTTACTCATCAACACCTGATGATGAGTTAATCGAAACCGGTCGTGTTTATATATAAATTATTGTAAAAATCTAAATAAAGTGGAAAAGTGTGTATAAAAAGTTGTGTGATATTATTATAAAAACACAGAAGGCTATAATTCGCAAATGTAATATGTAATCGCTGTAAAATCCCAAATATTTACTATGTATCATTAATTTATATTTATACCAATTTGCAATATAAAATAGCAGATTCCTGTGGGATGGCGGGATATATTTTAATGAAGACAAATGTTTATCGCGGATGTGACGTCGCCGCGCTGATTACTCCCCGGGGACTACTAACACCTCATATCCGGAATTTAGGGATCTACCACCCCACTGCCTACCACTGTAGCGATTTATTGGCCATACTTCCCACATGCCTACAGCGCAGGCGGTAGGTAAGTAGGGAGTAGAGTATATAAATAAATAGTAGGCATACTACCTAGGATTTGACGATTGATTGAATCCTGTATTAAACGAGACAATCTTGTATATGTATAATCGTAATATCGGCAACAGCTGCAAGTATTTACATGAAATAGTATGTAGCATGCAGGGAGTTTTGGGGGAGTAAAATCGGTCTAGCTAGGTATCTCTGGGAAACTGCACATGTCGTGCAACAATATATCAATAATCGTTGTATGGAAATTCGGAATGAATTCGGGTTCGAACCCCGGTAAAATTTTTTTGTGATTCTTTTAATTTTGTAAAATCTACTAAAGCTCTTATAAATAGGAAATACTTGTTTGTTTGTTTGTTTGTTTGCATTGAATAAGCTCGCAACTATTGGACCGATTTTGATGGAATGATTTGGACGGCTTCTTTTTGTCATCTCAATATGTACGGCTCCCGCAGGATTTTTTTGCACGTACGAACTCGCGGGATTTTCTTTTGCGCGCATGATGTCGCGAGCGATATCTAGTAACGAATATTTTCCCAACATTATCAGTATTCGGTAAAATTCACGATACAAAGTGGCTCAGTCTACAAGTATCCACGCTTACGCGAACATGTTTAATTCTAAACAACCCGATACAACAAATAATACACACTCGTTATAAACTCAAACATTTGAGACTGTTCTAGATGTTTCTAGATTGCTCTAGACGGAATTAAGTTGCGCAGAGTTTACGTGCTCAATTTTGCTCGAGACGACAAGGTCTCACTGAATATTGTACGTGAGCGAGGATTTATTGTGACTCGGAAAAGCTAGATCGCTTCTAATGCTGTTTGATTTGCAGCGAGTTCTGTTAGAATATTCATGACCTGATGATACAACTATTGACGCTAACTAAAATGTAGTTATAGATAGTTTCATCTAGTTTCGACTGATATTGGCATAACCCTTGTCTTAACCTGCAGCAAGTTTAAGTTACCTTTGCATATTATATTATTGACTAAGTCATGTATTAGTCATTATAAGTAATAAAGTTTTATAGTCAGAAACTTCGACGTTTATATTATACTAGATGTTTCCCGCGACTTCGTGCGCGCAAAAGTTTATTTCGCAGAAACCGTACATTTTTCCGCGATAAAAAATAGCCTATGTTCTTCCCCGTGGTCTACTCTACATCTATGCCAAATTTCATCAAAATTGGTCCAGTAGTTTCGGAGCTTATTCAATGCTAACAAAGAAACAAACAAACTTTTCCTCTTTATTATATTAGTATAGATAGACGAGGCATGTCGAGTCAAAATCTGTCCCCACTTTTGTCTTGGGGCCATTTTGACCTATTATCATAGTAAAATCAATATGGCGTAACTTTTTCTTGTATGAAGATTTGTTCTGTGAAATGTACGTCATTATATCCTTAGTTTTGAAATCTTCTCAGAAAATAGATCCGTTATTGCAAATTTTTAAAAAGTTATATTTTATTTTATAACAATATCACATAACTTTTTATATACAATTTTTATATACAGACAACATTTAATTTTATACAATTCTAGGTTTTTTTTTATTATTTAATATTAAACAAGATTGGATAGTGACTTAATTCCCTGTAAATTATATTAAATATTTAACCTGATTTAATTTTTCACAGAACTAAATGCAACCAGATCAACAGAGACCTCGTTGGACAACCAGGAGGATGTCCTATATCAGAAAGACGTATCTTTCTCCGCAGAACTAGAAGTAGCACCGTCCAATAGAATTAGTAAACCTAATGTAAGCGAAAGACATATCGACGAAAGACTCACAACAGTACCGACGACGACGCAGGAGAGTAAGATCAACTACACGTATACTGGGGAAAGGACGAAGGAGGTCGAGGGCCTGGTCAGCCTCATGGAAGATGGAGTCAGTAAGGTGGATCTGAACATCATAACGGACGAGAAAGTTAAAGACGCGATTAACGAAGCGAGCAAGTTTAAGGTTACGACGCTTGGGCCCAGCTTGGAACAGAAAGTAAGATTTTAGAATAATAGATATTAGATATATAATGTATCGTTTTGATTCAATGTAATATTTTAAATAGCATTAATTTCCCATAGCTTCGCCCGCGTGAAATTAGATTTTAAACTTTCATATATTATTTATTTTACCCCTATTTTATCCCCTTGGGGGTTCAATTTTGAATAATCCTTAGTGGATGCCTACGTCATATGAGGAATATGTGTACAAAACTTTAAATTTCTAGCCTTATGGGTTAGGCCTGTGCGTTGATACATCAGTCAATCAGCTTTGCCTTTTATATAATATATAGATGATAGTAAACAAAAATATGAAATACGACCAAATTAATGTGTCATTGTATATTATTTTCGTTGTTGCGCGGTGAACATCTAGTAACATTTTAATTGGTAGCATTATAGCCGCCCATAATCCATATTGAGCTTTGTTTACAGTAAGTTTACATTGAATCGGAACAGAGTATAAAAAATCATTATTTACAGTAAAATTTGTTGTTTTATACCCAACAACTGCTACTTTGAACTTATAAAATTTTTCTATGTGTGTTATAATCTAACATGCGGGTCCAACTAATACTAGGAGCAAATAATGTTACGATTACATTCTGCGAGCAAAGTCTTGCTATGAAGTAAAGCCGTCCTATGAATAATCGTGTCCCGATATTACTGCCTCTGTGGCTCTAAATATGTAATAAGAATAAGTATAATAAAAATATTAGATACTAGATGTTACCGGTGACTTCGTGCGCACCAAAGATGATTTCGCAGAAACCATACATTTTCCGCGATAAAAAGTAGCCTATGTCCATCCCCGTGGTCTGTGCCAAATTTCATCAAAATCGGTCCAGTAGTTTCGGAGCATATTCAATGCAAAGAAACAAACAAACTTTTCCTCTTTATTATATTAGTATAGGTATTATGTTTAGTTTAAAAGTATTACCTAATAATTAATACTTTCCCTCGTAGTCTGGTTCCCGTAACACAAGTTCTTCGGATACGTGTACCACGGGGTAGGACTGACGTGGTGCGAAGCGTCCGTAGATATCTCATAAACAACAACATATTCCTTTACGCTAGATGCTAAATCTTCTTTATTCTCCAGGTGCCAGGACCAACCACCACTGCGGCGCACACGACCGCCGTGGTGAGCTGCAGCTGCGACCCCTGCAACACCAGCTGCTCCTGCCCCGCGCCCGACACCTGCAAAACTGGTGAGTTGGCAAACGAGCCGACATATCGCCTAATGGTCGGCCACACAGCCACAAAGTGTTACAAGTACACTACTGGCTTCAGAGTAACATGTAAAGTTCGCTTTAGAACTTGTCTGTCTTAACTACGTTGTAACTATTGTTAGTTCGAGTAACTACGATATTTTGTCTGTCCGTCTGTTTGTTTGTTCCGGTTAATCTCTGAAACGGCTGGATCGGTTTTTACGGGACTTTCACTTGTCGATAGCTGATGTTATAAGAAGTAACTTACAATACTTTTTGTCCTCATCATCTAATAAACCTTACAGCACAGGTCAGCTAATAAACCTTTAATTATGGAATAAAATCTAAAAATTAATCAATAATAGATTTAAAATATTTACTTAATAATAACATGATAATACTAACTCCCACACCGATTTCGGTGACGGTGGCCGGTTATATTGAAGCCAGGCCAAGTTACGCAGGAGTAATTTTATAATGCCCAAGTGTGCGCGCAGTGCACAAGAGCACTCTACCTTCCTTTACTCTCATAATCCAGTGGAACGGATAACCGACACGACTGACGAGAGATCAGGCGCAGTTCCGACTTTTTACATGCCCATCCGACGCACGGATCATCTTTCTTGTCAGATAATTAGGTGATCAGCCTGCGTTGTCCTAACCAAACTTGGAATCAACATTTTTTTGTTGTTCCAATGCGGGAATCGAACCCACGTCCTCCGAGTCGAGCGCCAATGCGTAGTAGGTATTCCCCGGTTCTAAATCCGGATTTGTCTCTCTTTGTCTCGAATCTGTCTCAGAAAAAAAAAAAAAAATTGGTGTCAAATTGGGGGTTTTTGCCCATGCCCGATCGATTGCGCTTATCCGCTTTTCAATATCTCTAACGGTTACAAAGATAGACTTTTGCAATTACTAGGCTCATTAAGCTCTATTCATTACTAATTACGTCATGCAGCGGTAAACAATGGACGGTGATAAGCTTAGGGCCATTAGTGGTTAAGTGAAACTACAATGGTATTTTAAGTAAGTCGTTTTATTGGTAAAATAACACTCAAATAAACTACATAATTTCAAATCGTTGTGTAAAGTATTTGCACCAAAATGTACCAGGAAATCATTCAGTGACTTATTGTTATAAATATAATACAGATACATTATACAGTATTCTCCACAAACCATGGTATAATCATTTTGTACTCTAGCTATATTATATGACCATATTCTACAATTTCTCTCTAGAAACTTTCGCTGATATCCTTGTGGTGACCGACCATAATATGAATCAAAGTATTGTACAATACGTTGTTTATCAATATGTATGGCGATCCAATGGGAACCTGGTTTATTATCAGCGTCCAAATTGCTCACGATATAGCATGGAACTGGAACATGTATCGGTAATCGGTTTGCCGCGTAAACATTATTTTCAATGTTTGCATCAATTTTTTTCAAACATTTCTGTATGTCTAAAGTATCCATGAATACTGTTTAGGTATGGTGATCTTATCTGCTGTAGCGGTTAAGTATTAATGTGCACCATCTTAACCAAACTTGCTATAAATCATGATATTTAAAGCTGATATCAATATCATCATATTATATGAGGGAGAAAAAATAAACGTTTTTGTAGTAATTTTTTTATTCAATACACATAATATAAGATATACAAACAAATACCTATGAATAATATACTTAACTACTATAGTCTACTGAAATATTGCGATTTTTATCTATTTCTATAACATTATCGAATTCTGCATAAACAACGCAATTGATCGTTTGAGTCAGAGCAGATTCAAAGTGAACTTCTAATCTAACACTACCATGTCTAATTAGATTCCAATGACTAGATGAATTGGCTGACAAATCAGGTGTGAGATCAAATGCTAGCAAACAATAACCTTTCGAATACTTATCGTGAGATATCCCATTACCTTCGTTAAGAAAATGTATTCCTGTTCCTGAGAATAATGTGTGATACGTTGTGGTAAAAATATTATTATCAAAAGATGGTTGTAAAGCTTTTGAAGGAATTTGTTGACCGTCAATATATAAACATAAGGAATTCATTTTATAGTTCTCAAAATTATATGGATTTTTAGACAAACAACCATTAAATGCTGCATTATTTACAAATCCAACTATACATCTCTTGGGTACTTGCCCCAAAAATATATTGTCTAATGTCTTGCCTTGAACCCCTGACGGTACCGTTAGAACTTTTACTTCGGCTCGAGTTATGGGATATTTTGCAGTAGTGGTGGCTAAGACTTTTTGATGGGCAAGTAAGACGGATGGGTTAATTTTTGTCCTTCGAACAAGGAGAGTCGCATCTGTTATTTTAATTTTGTATTTAACATCATCTGTTGGGGCCATCAAGTTAAATGTTTCACGTGATCTAACCAATTTAATACACATCTCAACACCATTAATTAAAAACTTTTCTTGATTGAATATGTCACCATGAAGGTGTTAAATCGAACAAATTAAAATCTTTTCCTGGTTGAATATATCGCCATGAAGATGTACAATCATTTCAATCTATATTAAAAATTTCGATGTGCAAGTTCTAACTTGCTCAACAGGTACTAATGTGTCATCAATGAAATAATTTTTAGCGATAGTTAGGGACGGAATGTGTGCCTCCATTAACCTAACGATAACAGTTGTGTTGAAATGCAATTACCATTCCACAAGTTTTGGTATATAATGGCCGAAAGTTTTAAGTATTGTCACAGTTGGTCATCGTGTGGTGAAGTTGTTTTTTTTTTGTACAAGTTTGTGTGACAAGTGCTCTACAACTACTATGGAGGTGAGTGTTATAATATATTTTCATTGTTTAGTAAAGTATTATACTTATTAATATACTTGCCCGCTGCTCCATTTGCGCAACAACAGTACCCCACGGGGACACTGTAAATTTTTTTCGGGGTAAAAAGTATTGTATGTTTTAATCCAGTGCATTAACAACTACCATACCGAATTTCATCCAAATCTGTTAAGTAGGTTTTGTGTGAAAGAGTAACAAATATCCATCCATTTTCACAAACTTTCACATTTATAATATTAGGATGTATATTAAGCATTTGTTATTGTTGTTGCAGGCTTCAAGAACACTGAAGAAAATACTTTTAAACATTATTATTATTAGTTTTCTAACGACGAAGAAAGTCAAGATAACATAACTCACAAACTACCAAAAACATTGAAAAGAGTTAAATCAGAAGACAACCTAGACACACTTTTTGAAATCAAAAAGTGTAAGCAGACAAAAAAGATGTCATCAACGGTGTCGCGAGCTCACAAAGATGGCAATGTTTTTATTTCAACCAATGCTGACTATAACTTACACGCAACGCATATTATAAAAATTGAGATATTTAATTTGAGTAAAATAGAAAAAGTTCCAACTGAACAACAATGAAAATATGCCGATTACAAATTAAAATACTACACCAATGATGCTAATGACATTTACAAAGAAACGAAGAAACTTGTTTATAACATAACAAAGGACATCGCAAGCGCAGAGAATTGTAAGAAATACAATTTTAAAAACAATTAACGAGTCACATTAAAATTTTTGAGCTTTAGTTAAGTCATTAGTGTAAAAATGTAAGCCTATTTTTTAATAATGTAGCTAAGTACCTGCTCTACATTTATTTAAACCTGCGTAAAAGTGTGAAGAATATCATTCGACTTTGTACATTGTAACTGGTTGTTACCCTTTTCTATATCAACAATGGAGAACAGTGAAGTTTGTGTCAGTACTTTCTTTTGCACGTCTATAGACACAGAAAATATGAGTGACTTTGAAGACGAACTATGCAAAATTTGTGAAAAAGTGGAGACATCTGGTGTGTTTGACGATGCTTTTAACGAAGATCTCTACAACTTATGTGAAAAGGTTGAAACAAATATCAAGTAAGTGTTATTGTAATATGTTACTTTAAAATAATATTTACTACATTAATAGGGTTCACTCCAAACTTATAAAAAAATATTTTGTCTTTCCAGTGACTCTACTCTTCAGACCGGAGGAGAATTAAGTAGAAAAATGCAGCAGGAAAAGGCTACTAGCGCAAAAAGAGCGAGATATGAAGATGGGGCATCTACATCGTCAACCGGATCTAACAGTGTGAGTGATGAAATGATGAACTGTTCTTTTTGTCAAATATTAGTTCGTAAAAGGTATTTCGCAAACCATTTAAAAAGTAATCTTCATAAAAGTAACGTTACAAAATCGCATAGTACTTTAGAAAATGTAATAGTCGTTGAATCAACTTTTGGTAATAGAATAATGTCATATAAAATCAATAGTAAATGTGACGAATTAAAAACATTCGAGACACCCGAAATATTTATGGAGTCTATCAAAAATCAAATAATAACATTATTTGAAGAATTGATTCGATTACTGACAATCTTTAAAGTAAATTTTGTGTTGCATGCAGATTTTGTTCAAGAAACAAAAAATATTTCTAACACATTTGAGTTCCAAACTTCTAATTATATAATAATGCAAGGTGATGACTTTAATATTTTCTTTACATCTCTTTGTGACACATTTGTAACCAAAATTAGTTCTTTTGAAAAAAAAGATAGCGGTTGGAGTCTTAAAAAAATTAATAGTTTAGATATGAATGTAAATAAATTTGATCCGTTACGTGGGAAATCATATATTGAATTACCTAGAGACATTAAACTTAAAAAAGCGGTAATTAATGTAAAGAATGATGATAGTTTGTGTTTTAAATGGGCTTTTCTTTCAGCATTATACCCAGTTACCAAAAATTCGGATAGAGTTTCATCTTACATGGTGCACTCAAATAAACTAAACTTTACAGGAGTATCTTTTCCGGTTAAAATGTGTGATATATCAAAAATTGAAAGATTGAACGATATTAGTATAAACGTTTTTGGATTAGAATATGACATCAAAACAAAAAAGCATAGTGTAGTGGGGCCGTTATTTTTAACTAAATCTAGAAAAACTAGTCATGTTAATTTATTATTTTTTTCATGTGGTAATATTAATCATTTTTGCTATATCAAAAATTTGTCACGTTTGGTAAGTAGTCAAATTTCCAATCAAGAACATGCAGTTTACATTTGTGATGGATGTTTATTACACTTTCCGACGCAAGAAAGGTTATGCAATCATCAGCTAAACGATTGTTCCCATGTAAAAACCGAAATACCAAACGGTGTCACAACTGGTAAAGACTGGTTCGGTTAACCTGTTCCAAATAATATATTAAAATTTGATAAATTTAATAGGGCGTTAAAAATACCTTTCGTAATATATGCTGATTTTGAAGCTTTCCTAAATCCAATTGAATCCTGCTCAAACAATCCATCAAAACCTTATACAAGTGACACCATCTTTTGATAATAATATTTTTACCACAACGTATCACACATTATTCTCAGGAACAGGAATACATTTTCTTAACGTAAAAAACTTATATCTTAAATACTTATCGTGAGATATCCCATTACCTAATGGGATATCTCACGATAAGTATTCGAAAGGTTATTGTTTGCTAGCATTTGATCTCACACCTGATTTGTCAGCCAATTCATCTAGTCATTGGAATCTAATTAGACATGGTAGTATTAGATTAGAAGTTCGCTTTGAATCTGCTCTCACTCAAACGATCAATTGCGTTGTTTATGCAGAATTCGATAATGTTATAGAAATAGATAAAAATCGCAATATTTCAGTAGACTATAGTAGTTAAGTATATTATTCATAGGTATTTGTTTGTATATCTTATATGTGTATTGAATAAAAAAATTACTACAAAAACGTTCATTTTTTCTCCCTCATATAATATGATGATATTGATATCAGCTTTAAATATCATGATTTATAGCAAGTTTGGTTAAGATGGTGCACATTAATACTCAACCGCTACAGCAGATAAGATCACCATACCTAAAATTGATGCAAACATTGAAAATAATGTTTACGCGGCAAACCGATTACCGATACATGTTCCAGTTCCATGCTATATCGTGAGCAATTTGGACGCTGATAATAAACCAGGTTCCCATTGGATCGCCATACATATTGATAAACAACGTATTGTACAATACTTTGATTCATATTATGGTCGGTCACCACAAGGATATCAGCGAAAGTTTCTAGAGAGAAATTGTAGAATATGGTCATATAATATAGCTAGAGTACAAAATGATTATACCATGGTTTGTGGAGAATACTGTATAATGTATCTGTATTATATTTATAACAATAAGTCACTGAATGATTTCCTGGTACATTTTGGTGCAAATACTTTACACAACGATTTGAAATTATGTAGTTAATTTGAGTGTTATTTTACCAATAAAATGACTTACTTAAAATACCATTGTAGTTTCACTTAACCACTAATGGCCCTAAGCTTATCACCGTCCATTGTTTACCGCTGCATGACGTAATTAGTAATGAATAGAGCTTAATGAGCCTAGTAATTGCAAAAGTCTATCTTTGTAACCGTTAGAGATATTGAAAAGCGGATAAGCGCAATCGATCGGGCATGGGCAAAAACCCCCAATTTGACACCAAACTTTTTTATATTTTTTATTATTATTATTTTTTTTTTTTTAGCTGGTGATGCCCATCGAACACCGAAAGTCTGAGACAGACCCGGATTTAGAACCGGGGAATACCTACCACTAACTACTAGACCACGGAGGCTGTTAAATCTCGTCCCTTATTTAATAAATATAGGGGGCAAAAAAGCCAACGAATCGCCTGAAGAAATATAAATACCGTCGCACATCCGCAACATCACAGAAGTCACGAGGGCATTGCCAGCCTTTCAACAAAACTTTAAATCGACTTGTCACTGTGTTCTTTCACCCAGCAATGAACAAAACTTAAATTAGCATTAAAATCCAAAGTATCCGTTTAAACTAGAACGGAACAGCTGACAATACAAACGACTGCACAGTTTGAGAACAGTTGTAACTCGTGAACTTATAACGAATGACTGTTGCTAATAGAATGTAACATGCAAGTTTCGGGATCCATCCCTAGCGCTGTTGACATAGTTAATACCATAGAATAATTAGATGCAGAAGGCAAACTTGTGTTATAATATATGTCACCTTAAAAGTGTAAAAACCATTAGATTGTAATATAACTAGTGAAATTGTAAAATGTCGAAAGACTGCGGACGCGAATATTCAACTTGTTTTAACATAATATATCTACACCTTTATTTTATTCTTGCTCATAACTTCTATACCCGGCATTTTTGGGATTGCCCTTTTGGTGACGTCAAATATGATTTAAAGTGAATCTGGCAACCATTTCATTGATGTCGATACTGGTTTTTTTTTGTATGAATTTTTGGACCAAGCCCTTTTTTGGCACAGACATAGATTAGACAAGAGGAAGGGCATAGGCTACTTTTTGTCGCGGCAAAATTTACAGTTCCCGTGGAATTACCTTTTTTGCGCGCACGAAGTCGCAGGCAACATTTTGTTTTATAATTATTTATCATAAGTTTTAATAATAAACTGAAAAATCTGTTAATCATCTTTCGTACCTGTCACATAAGCGATAATGAGTTTTTCACTCTAATGAAAAATAATAGCTCACTATTCGCGCGATTAACGGACGAAGTTTAAATTGTTGTAGCAATTACAAGTTGAGTTATTAACTTAACTTTTGTCATAAAGAGGTTTATGAACTGACGATAAATACATTTTCACCCGAATACGGCGAAGGCAAAAGGAAGGGTGATGATTTTGGCAGTATATGTGCCTATGTATGTTTGTTCCGCTGTAGTGCCTAAACTACTGATCTGATTTGAATGAATGAGGTGTCAATAGTTTCGTAATAACAGCCCGAGTAACATAAGCTATATAATTTACGTTGTCGAGGTAAATCCTACTAATATTATAAATGTTAAAATTTGTGAGGATGGATGGATAGATGGATGGAAAAAACTACTGAACGGATTTTGATGAAATTCAGTATGGTAGTAGTTTACGCTATGAATTAAAACATAGGCAACTTTTATCCCAAAAAAGTAGAGTATTCCCGTGGGATACTGTATTTACACAGGCGGAGCCGCGTGCAACAGCTAGTAAGCTATATAATTTGCGTAGTTGTGGTAAAGTAAAAATAAGTTGTTATTAAATAAATTACAGAAAATATAGAGAACATTAAACAACGTAGGTGAATAATCTCGTGTAGATTAAGTTACAACATTGTAAAAATATTTTTTGAAAAGAACAATTTTCCCATCTTTTTGCTAAAAGGTGGCCCCGTGCGAGTTTCTTACGCCGGTTCTTCTCGCCGGGCTAGTTTCCGAACCGGTGGTAGGCATCATGTAGGACAATTCTATAAGCGTTATATTATAACCTACATGGAAATAAAAATTTTGAGTTTGAGTTTGAGCAACCACAGGCTCGTCGAAAACCGGCGTGGAATAACCTTTTTTCCAAGTAAGTAAGCGTAAGTAAGCGTTTTGTTTCACCCACACAGTGAGTGAGGTTGTCAAACGCTTAACCCAAAACAAATTCCAAGACAAATCAACGAAAAATGTCTGAGAATACGAGGGTGTATATCCCTCCTATCTGTATATGTGGGCGTCGGACATGTTGATCCAGCTGCGTCAGCTTATCTAATCTTTTTAGAAGGTTTGACATATTCAAAAAGCGAATTCAAACACTAAAGTAGCATAAAGGAATGAGCATCTAAAATTTAAGCTACTTACGTTTTTTCTTTCGTTGTGCAACAATATATCACTAATTTCGACTCTATTACTTATCTAGTCTGATGGTATGCGTATGTGTTCAAAAATGCGGAATTTGGTGGGTTTGAATCCCGGCCAGATAAATATTTTTGCGATTATTTTTATTTTCTTAAAATTTATCAGAACTCCGAGCAAAGGTCGTATAACCATTGTACTAAATATTATGTAATACCTAACGTTTAAAAATAATGCAAATATCAATGTTAGTGATAACGTCTGTAAATAATAAATCTGCACTTAATTTTATAAGGGGAAAGATATGTTTGTTTGTACCTTTGAGCGGGAATTCCTTTTGCGTGCACGAAGTCGCGTGCAACATCTAGCATTATATACAGCAAGAGCAGCTCCCCGCGTTCAGCGGCCACGTCATGAACTCGTGGGAGAGTATCAGCTGACATAAATGTGTTTCTGCCCGTTGACTGTGATTTGATTTAATGTATTTCCTTTGTCATCAGATGGTTAATATTACAATTTTACTGAAGGGAACCATGCAACCATAGAGGGGGTGACACTTCAAAATTATAGTAATAATATCTATGGACGCTAATCTGGTCCCGTGGTAAAGTTCTCGAAAAACTTGTGTTACAGGTACCTGCTAGACAACGGAAATATATTTCATATTTTTATATTATACACATATTTAAGATTTTTATTAAACTATACACATATTAATAATTAAGTGTATAGTTTAATAAAAATCTTAAATATTGTATTAACACATCAATGACCCAGGAATACGAAATTTTTTTGTTTCTTCGACGGGATTCACACCCGCGACGCCTGGCTTGAGCTAGAATACGCTCAACCACTGAACCACAGAGCTCGTGTATTTTGCACTTGACGTTATATGCAATACATTGACGCGACTACCTGTTTAACTCCGTTTAGAATTAATTGAATGTATAATGTAAACATATTATACTATAAAGAGGATAATAGAATACTAACACCCGGTTCCTGAAAGGCTAATAAAATAGTCAATGAATTAACAAGTACGCTCAGTTCCCTGTTCGCTTAGATCTTTTAAAGTAAGCAACGGATTTTAATGCAGTTTTCAACAATGGATAGAGTAAATTCAAGAGGAAGCTTTATATGTATAATACATCGCACCCGTGCGAAACTGGATTAGGTCGCAAATATAAAACAATAAAAAATTTAATTCAAATTTCTGTCAAAACCCCACTTCTGAGAATATCGCCATACTAAATTATTATCAGCGTGACAAGAGCTATTAACTGAGATAGGGTTGAAATCTGTTTGAAGGTGGGGACACTGCTCATACAGTTTTTGCATGGTCTTTTGGCACAGATATTGAGTAGACTACTGGGAAGTACACACGCGAGAAAATAATCGATTCACGTGGTATACTATATTCTAAAAAGCTAGTTTCTACAACTACAAATATAACAATTTGTACTTTTACAAAACAATGACGTCACAATTGTCCCCACCCCTCTCCCGGCGCGCGGCGGGACAACATACGCCATTACTGTACCTTTTCCGGCCCCTGGCCCCGTTGACTTCCGCCGTCTCGAGCTTTCGGTTTTGTTACATTTAAGAGAATTAAAATTCTGATGTAAATTATGATCTAAGGTAGCCTTTCTAATGTAAATTAACTGTGTGGAAACAGAATGAGTAATGTATATTTTTTTAATAATATTTTTTCGTCATTTGGGCAATTTAGGCAAGTATTTTTTATGTTAGCATCTTATTATTGTGTTTATTATTTTAGACTAGATATTTTCTGCGAATTCGGACGCGCATAAAGACATCTCCTGGAATCGTACATTTTGCTTCAATAAAGAGGTCTATTTGTTAATCCAGAGTCGTAAACTACTGCCATACTAAATTTCCTTGAAATCCGTTCAGTAGTGATTGCGTGTAAGATAAACATCCATACATTCTTACAAACTTTCGCGTTTATATTAATATAAGTAAGAATGTCTATCTAAACTATTTGAAATATCGCATTGTCTACAAATATTAAAAAAAAAAAAACTTATTTTCTGGACTTTGAAATGACATAGGATTCTACTGTGACTTTGACCTTTATAAATTACTAGATGTTACACGCGACTTCGTGCGCGTGCGGAAATCCCGCGGTCGCCGTACCTTTTACCGCGATAAAAAGTAGCCTATGTCCTTCTCCGTGGTCTAATCTATATTTGTAGCAAATTTCATCAAAATCGCTCCAGTAGTTTCGGAGCCTATTCAATGCAAACAAACAAACTTTTCCTCTTTATTATACATATTAGTATACCTAAGTAGATATAGATTTATTGTTCACAGAAATACATTTTGTAATTTAAATTGCGACATACCGTAAAAACACATAAAAGGTCTGTACAATCAGTTACAGACATTATATGTCTTTTTACGTCGATTACAAAGCTTTGACGAACAAAGGAAGAACGTCTAAGAACCAGGGGTACTGTAGGGGAGTTTTCCATTACCGCACCCCATGGGATGAGGGGTTGAACTCTTGAATGTATTAAGTGATATTGGGGTAGCTTTCGATACGGTTTTCAACGCATTTCCTGTAGGTACACTAGGCGTAAAATCACTCGAACGTGACTTGATACCGAAAATCTGACACTTACTTCCGGTTTTTGAAAGGCTAATCAACGCAAAATTAACTAATCAGCGGTCAAATATCTTGTCAAGAGTAAATTAAGATGCAAAAATAGTAGGTAATCAATCATTTAAATTGATCAATGAATTAGTTAACAATCTTATGTCAAACCCATGGTCAAACCTCATGTCAAACGTTGTTTTTAGTTTCTGGAAAGCTATTTAATATACTATGTGTGTAAATGTGTATATAAAGATGATCAATGATTAGTAAATATTTCACTAATTAGCGTTTAGGAAAAGCAAATTTATTTAACAAGCCTGTTAACTAAACGTATATTATGTTAGTTCATCAACTATTTAATTAGCCTTTCAGAAACCAGGTGTGAATATACTTAATTCTATTCTTAAATCTCGCGGGAATCGTATACATTTTACCGAAATAGAAAATGTCCTTCCCCGTGGTCCACTTTATATCTGTGCCAAATTTCATCTAAATCGTTCCAGTTGTTTTTGGAGCCTATTCGATACAAAATACAAACTTTTCATCTTTAGTGAAATAAGATTTATTTAGTGACAATTAAAATAATGCAACAAACATAAAATTAACAACAAAACTAGAAACAAAAAAAAAAATAGTATTAATAAAAAGAAGACTTACTTACCTACAAATAAAAACTATAAATAGAAAAACTTCCCCAGGTCGTCCCCATCTGGCAGAGTACCTAGCAAACTGATAGCATTGCCTCGTTGAATAGCAATGGCTATCCGTTGTGCCAGGTAGTTCCCGGCTCTGGGGTCTCTGGTGGCTTCAGTAAGCTTTTTGGAGATTTCTGTAAAAAGCTTATGTGCGCCCGGACCCCATGCGCCTAGGGTTTCCACCCCAAACGGTTCAAATATGAGGTCTCCGCTAAGGTTCTCATACTTGCGCCGCTTGAGGTTCTCCGCTTGGTTTGCAGCCGCGCCCGCACAGTTCGAGGTGCCCTGGATATGGGATGGAGCAAGAGTATCGACACAAGTAGCGTCCCATACAAGAGCCCGTCCCACACTCCAAGGAACCAGGGTCATATATCTTTAGTATATTCATTTAGACATATCATCTTATAGGGAAATGCCAGATTTTGTATGGAAGGTGTAGGCTTTTCGTTTTCGTGCGGCCATTAATCAAATTTTTGAATTTAAATTTATTTAAGGAATGAAACTGATGATATGCTTGATTGTCATATCACGTTGGATAGTTAAAGGCACAAATTTAAAAAAAGTCGTAAATTTTATAAAAATCTTTAAAGTCCAAAATCTCGTAAAATTAAAAATTTTGGAATAGGGTTGCATGAAAGAAAATATTGGAAGTTATGAGAACTAAAACCCGTTAAAGGTTCAGCATGGACTTAATACCCGTAAAAAGCCTATGTCCTTCCTTTCCCCGTGGTTTATTTTACTCGTATATGTGTGCCAAATTTCTTCAAAATCGGGTCAGTTATTTCGGAGCCTATTTAATGCGAACAAACAATCAAATTTTTCTTTTTTATAATATGAGTATGGAAGTAAAGATAAGCCTTATACTATAAATAAAATTAAATCTCTATTATTGGAATGCGGCTACGGTCTCCGTTTTCAAGCATTATTATCAGAATGCCATTGTAAAGGCTGAAATTCTTTAAAAAGCCTCTTCAGACAATACTTACCTTGGATAGAATTCCTTTGTTCCAATATACGGCCCGTTTCAATAACCCACCTACCAATAACTATTTGATAAAAACGTCATATTTGGTATCGCAAGAAACCAGAAAATTATACCAAATGTGACGTTTTTAACAAATTGTTATTGTTCGATGGGTTTTTGAAAATGGCCGGTTTTTGAAAATGGTCAATAGTACTATTGAATATCGTTGTTATGTATTTCACTAGTGAAAATATAATTATTACGGGACTTTTTCTATGAAGGGAAATAAATAAGAATAATTTTATATTGAAAATAATAATAATATATAATAATATATCTAATAATATCAGTATCTATGGACGCTTCACACTACGTCAATCTGGACCCGTGCTAAGTACCCAAACAACTTATGTTACGGGGACAAAAAAAAATTAAATTAATAATTTCATACTAGGTATAAATATTATATTGAAGATTATTATTATATTCTACACATGACTTTGACCCAGGAACACAGAAATCTTTTTTTCCCTTGGCGGGATTCAAACCCAAACCTCCTGTTTAAGCACCGCTCAACCACTTAGCCACAGAAGTCATCATAAATAGAATATTTAATATTTTTTATCGATTTTCCTTCAGTTACGAAGTAAATATACCTAGTTCATAATAATTTTTGTATCATCAAATACCTAAGCTGAGACAGTGACTTGAGTGTCACTTAAATAATAATATACTAATATCTATAGACGATTTCACACCACGTCAATCTGGTCCCGTGATAAATTCTCGAAGAACTTGCATTACAGGTACCAGATAACGGAAATATTAAAATTAATTATTGTATACTATGCATATATTTAAGATTTTTATTGTATAATACAAATATTTAATAAACATCTATGACCCAGAAACACATAAAACTTTTCCCTGGCGGGATTCGCAACCACGACCTCCGGCTTTAGCGCTAACGCACTAACCACTGAGCCACGGAGGTTATCTGTTAAATTTATCAACGTTTAAGTATTCGGCCGTATATTTATTACTAGCTGTTGCCCGCGACTTCGGGTCAACTGATGGCGCAATAATGCATTAATTTCGACTAAATTTGTTTACCATAAAAAAGGTTATAGTGAGTCAATCTTAAAATATAGATATATACTGTCGCGGATATTTTTTTAGATGATTTAAAGTGGTATAATTCTTTCATACATATTTTTTGGGTAACTTGAACCGTTTACGCAGCGCTCGCAACAGAAGCCCTCAAATATGAATAATTTTCCCAGTTTTTGCAACATTTTTCACTGATGCTTCGCTCCTATTGGTCGCAGTGTAATGTTATATAGCTTAAAGCATTCTGCGACAAATGGACTATTCAACACAAAAATAATTTTTCAATTTGATTTTGCAATTTCTGATATCAGCGCGTCTAAACAAATAACGGAAGCCCTCAAAGATGAATAATTTCCCCGTTTTTTCCACATTTTCCCCTGATTCTTCGCTCCTATTGGTCGCAGCGTGATGTTATATAGCCTAAAGCCTTCCTTTATAAATGGACTATCCAACACAAAAATAATTTTTCAATTCGAACTAGTAGTTCCTGAGATAAGCGCGTTCAAACAAAGAAACTCTTCAGCTTCATAATATTATCTTAGTATAGATTATGTCATGATACACCTAGTGATTAAAAATTTCAATCAAATCAAAATCTATATAAGGTATATCCAGCTTTTATCTGCATACACGTTTTTCAGTACAATATAAAGAAATTATTTTTCAGTTGAACTATTTTGCTGTAGCTACAAAACTAGAGCGATTACACATATTCGATTTCAGAGTCAAGCAATTATGTATTGGGATTGAATTTCCGAACATTCAGGACCCTACGCCCTGGCGACCTAAAGCCCTAGGGGCGACAGGGGCGGTGAAAAATGTGATAGAGGCAATACGGTCTACCTGTTGTAGTTGGGCTCCCTTTTATGTCATATTTTGTGCTGTCCCTACAAAATTGAATCCGCAATAGAATTTTCGGTGTTGGAATTCATTGGAGTTTATTTGCTTTTAGAATTGGAGAAAGTACCTAAATATACACTCGCAAAAGGTAATTTGGTGCTTGAGCAGATTATCTATATTTATCTTTACACTATATAAATATGAAAATTGTAAATCTGTTTATTTCTAGTAAAAAGAATAATTATTAAAGTACTAAAAAATATTATACTACAGACTTCTACAGACTCGCTAATCACATGGATTTGATGTTTTATCTGTTAAGTGGATTTTCCAATCTATGAGACAAAGACTTATCAGTAAATATTTTTACTTATAGGTAAGGTACTTATAAATTTTGCGAGATTTACATGAGTCGATTTTGCCGTGAGGCGGGTAGCTTGAAAAATCCCCTTGAAATTTTTGTGGCAAAATTGTCTTGCGAGTGATGCGACCTAGCTGAATTGTCATGTACAGCTTGGCAAAAAAGAGTATGACGTGGTGACAGCAGGAACATTTTCGACTGAATCATATTTTATCCTAAGACTGTGATGACATATTTAATTTAAATTTGAAATATTTTAATAAATAAATATAATATATTATATTAATTCCAAACTAACACAGGTAAAATCTCTGCAATACAAAACGTATTTAAACAAAACGTATTTATTGGAACACTCAACACCAGAACTCTAAGAACAGACGAACACCTCTCCGAACTGGAACAAGCCCTGGCAAGTATCAAATGGGATATTATTGGACTCTCCGAGGTACGAAGACTGGGTGAAGAAATACTGGCTTTTGAAGACTACGTCATGTACTATAAAAGCGAAACACAAGGCCAATATGGGATAGGTTTTCTTATAAAACAACACCTAAAAGACAAAATAGAAAAGTTTACAGGTATATCGGAACGAATAGCAGTGGTTAATATTATGTTAAATGAACCATGGTCAATCGTACAAATATATGCACCAACTGAAGCTTCCGATAATAACCAGAAAGACGATTTTTACAACCTACTAGGTACAGTTTTAGAAAATACACACAAGAATCTCATAATTATGGGTGACTTCAATGCTCAAATTGGCGAATACAATGGAATCTCGTTACCAGTAATTGGAAAATTTAGTACTGGACAACACCACAATAACAACAGTAACAATGGACAAAGATTAATAGACCTCGCCCTTCAATACAACTTATATATAACAAATACTTTCTTCAAGAAACGAAAAAACAAAAAATGGACGTGGATTTCACCAGATACAAAATACACAAATGAAATAGATTTTATAGTTACGAATAAATTACGAGCATTTATGGATGTTGATACCATCAACAATCTTAATTTTAACACGAATCATCGCCTACTACGAGCAGAACTAAGCCTTAAAAACATAAAAATGTCGAGAAAACAATTTAAATCGCACAGCAAAGTAATACCAATACCTATACCGGAAAACATATTATATAAGCACACAACAAGTCTAAAGGAATACAATGAAAATGACATACAAAAAGAATATAACAACATAGAAAAAGCACTGCTTAACATCAATAGTGAGATAATTGACCAAACCAAACACAAAGACAAGATAGGACCAAGAGCAAGAGAGCTACTAGCTCAAAGAAAAAAGTTAATAGATAACAGGAAAGACAACAAAAAGGAAATAGCCGTAATTAGTAAAGAAATTAATAAAACTATTAGGAAAGGCCAAAGAACAAATAAAATAAAATACTATATACAAAAATCGGGTGGTATTAAAAGAGCTTTTAAAGAACTAAAAGATCATACATCATGGATTCCTAAAGTTAAAACAAAGAAAGGAAAAACAGAAACCGTTAGAACAAATATACTTAAAATAGCAACAGACTTCTTTAAAACTTTATATCAAGACAATACTGACTATACATATTATGATAGTCAAAAAAATAAACAATACCAAGATGAAGTCCCTCCGATCCTAAGTTGTGAAGTAGAAAAAGCAATCCTAAGTCAGAAAAATAAAAAAGCGACGGGGGATGATAAGATATCTAATGAAATCCTTAAAGGGACATTAAATCATATTCTCACTCCACTAACAAAATTATTCAATAATATCATCATAAAAGAGTATATCCCAAAACAATGGACATCTTCCACGATTAAACTATTACATAAGAAAGGTGGTAAGGACCAAATCGATAACTATAGACCAATAAGCCTGTCGTCAAATATATACAAAGTCTTTGCCAAAGTTATACTAGCTAGAATAGAAAAACAACTTGATGAGAACCAACCGGAGGAACAAGCTGGTTTCCGTAGCGGATACTCAGTATTAGATCACATACATGTATTGAGACAAGTCATTGAAAAGTACAAGGAATATAACCTAACGTACTACATAGCATTTATTGACTACAGTAAAGCCTTTGACTCCTTGGTTCACATTAAAGTCTGGGAGGCGCTTGAGCAACAGGGCATAGAAAGCAAATACATAAGAATAATTAGAACCACCTATAAACACAGTACGTCATGCATACAGCTCGAAAGAAAGGGAGAGCCCTTTAACATACAGAAAGGAGTACGTCAAGGAGACCCATTATCACCCAGACTTTTTGCAGCGGTAATGGAAAAAGTATTTAGAGGTATGAATTGGGACAGTTTTGGATTAAATATTAATGGCTCCAAGCTCACACATCTCAGGTTCGCCGATGATATTTGTCTGTTTGCTACAACATCTGAAGAACTCAATACCATGATAAATGAACTAGCTAACAAAAGCAAAGCAGTTGGCCTAGAATTAAATTCAGAAAAGACAAAGTAATGACTAATGGTCCTAAATACAGTATTACAGTAGGAGACCGTTTGATAGAATACGTGGCGGAATATATATATCTAGGTCAAGTAATATCACCCAAAGATATAATTAATAAAGAACTAGAAAGAAGAGTTGCAAATGCTTGGAAATATTACTGGGCTTTAAAAGAAGTGATGAAAAATGAAAATATACAAATTAAATTTAAAAGTAAAATATTTGACATTTGCATTCTGCCTATCTTAATGTATGGAAGCCAAACTTGGTCTTTCACCAACCAAAATCTGTCTAAACTAGCTACCTGTCAACGTGCAATGGAACGAAGTATGCTTGGAATTAAGAAAATGGATCGAATAAGAAATGAAGAAATCAGAAAAATAACTAAAGTTCAGGACATAACGGTGAAAATAAGGCGGCTTAAATGGAAATGGGCAGGACATATGATTCGAGGTAAAGACAAATGGACTAAAAGGGTAACAGAATGGTATCCTAGGAACGGCAAAAGACAAAGAGGAAGACAAAACAAAAGATGGGCAAATGACTTCAAACGCATAGCAGGGATAACATGGAGCAGAGTAGCTAGAGATAGAATAGAATGGAGGAGGCTGGAGGAGGCCTTTGCCAAATGGCACACGGTGCGACAGGAAGGAAGATAAATAGTTTTAAGTAATAGAAAGACTAGATAAGTAAAAATAAGTTAGATTTAAGTTACACATTGTTTAGTAGTCTATTTAGTTAAGCTCTGTAATAAAGGCTATAAATAAATAAATAAAATCACAGGTAAAAGATGATACAATCGAAAATATTTTTAGTTCCTGCTGTCACCGCGTCATACCCTTTTTTGCCAAGCTCTACACGGAAATCGTGCGGCAAAAGTCGACCGTGTAAATCCACTACGGAGGCTACGACCGTAGCTGTAATGCTACGCCGCGCTACGCAGAGCTACGCACCTTTTGAATTTATATAATAAAATATGTATTTAATGACACCAACCCATTACGTACTTTATTTCGTTTATTTATTTATTTTTAATTCTAAAAACTTATAATATATTATGTCGCATCCGGTCATAAAGCGGAAATGGAACTACAAGTGTGCCATCTATCAGAAACGTGTTTGGCGCGCTTTGACGGAGTCTAGTCTGAAGTTCGTACAAGCGACGTGGTGGGGATGTGGTGGTGGTGTGGTGTATCTACCACGTTAAGAGTGATGAGCTACCACATCTCGGGTGGTCGTTGTGCGCGCAACCAGCCTAGGAACTGTCCATAGTTTCGTTTTAGTGCCAGTGTTTATAAAGGCCTTAAAGTGCAGTGATTTTATAAGGTGTAGTAAATTAATAAAGAATTATGATTATGATTCCGAATAAACAAGTGATATTGTAAGTCTATAATAATTCTCTTTGCACGACGACTCAATGGTATAGATCCAAAATCATGAGCTTCAGGCGACATATATATACAGCTACTCTGTAAACATACATAATCAGGCTATAATGGAGAATTTCATCGAAAATGAATCATGATTACTTCACACAGATTCATACAGATTTTTGTTGCTCTTTAAGTATTATGTGAAGGCATTGTTAATAACATTATATTGTAGGCTTCAAATGGAAATTTCTGATCGTAACAATTATTTTTAACAATAAACGTAAAATTCTCCAACCGTTACATAAATAAAGTACAAGATCTTGGCACGTTACAAAGTCGTTACCGTTTTTAATCCGCCCATTTAAATCCGTCGCTAAATTTTCCTCAGCGTTTGTAGAAACGGTACATATTGTGGAGGGTCAAAATTACAATTTGTAGATTACCAAATTTTAATAGGCCTTTGATACTTTCAAGGTCATTATTATATTTTAATTGGATTTCAATTATACATATTATAATAAATTTAATAGTTATGCCAATCATCTGTTAAATAGTCACCGACAAATATCTTTACATCATATTATATAATATAAGAGCGACTTCGTGCGCACTAAAGCAAATTCCACGGGAACCGTGGATTTTTCCATAATTAAAATTATTTTTATGAAATTTATTACTATATCTGTGATAAATTTCAACAAAATCAGTCGTTACTTTCGGAGCCAATTCAATGCAAACAAATAAACATACAAACATACGAATCCTTCATCTCTATAATTATACAATAATATGGGAATACTGTCATTTTCTGGGATAAAAAGTAGCCTATGTTTTAATCCAGAACCTAAACTACTACCATAAAATGTTTCATCAAAATTCGTTCAGTAGTTTTTGCGTGAAAGAGTAACAAACATACATCAATTCATCCAGCCATATATCCATTCATCCTAGCAAACTTTCACATTAATAATATTAGTAGGAATATATGGCAATAAGGTTCATAAGTTGCACACCGTATGTATCTTCGACTATACATTATAAGGTGCCGTAATAAATCTCTACTTCATCACGCTAACTGAGATGCTTTTTTTTTTTTAAGAACAAAAAGGAAAGATTTGTTAGTTTGTATTGAATATGCTCCGAGACAACTGGCCTGATTGAATTCCAATTTAATACCTCTACGTGTTCATGAGATAAGGGGTAGTAAGCTTAAAATTATTAAAAATATTTTTATTATATGATGTAACTAAAACTTTACGGTTTTTACAATAGGCAAGGGGACTGATTTGAGTATTTGATATTTAAAATTCCAGCTTGAGTTCCACGCGTTGCTGAGAAAAATGGTCTTAACAGACGGACAGATTCGAGATACGGAACTCTAAAAACGAGATCAAAATTGATTGTTCCGTTTGAGCGCTAGGATGCCATGGACAGATGCACTCACAGACATACAGACAAACGGACACGTCAAACTTATAACCCTGCTCTGTTTACGTCGGGAGTTAAAAATTTGATTATGAGATTATTGACATTCTTTTTTAATTCATATTACTCTCTTACTTTTATTTTAATAATACTATTACTTATTAGCACCTGCACAATTTTGCCTTTGTACGTCTAAAGGTTGACTGGTAGAGAATGCCATATTATGGCATTAAGTCCGCCTATGTACTTGTTTTTGTGCATTCAGAGTAAATAAATAAAAATATAGTTTCACGACAAAAAAGTGCGTTCACTAAAGATCTCATGTATTATGTACCTCGGCCCTCGCGGCTCGCGGCGTTTGGTCCGTAATCCCGGGGAGGGCTATGATCGCTTACGGCCGCAATAAAATATGTACGTAATGGTTATGCTACAATAAGGTAAAAAAAGTGCGTGTCCGGTCCGCGATGTTTAGGATTTTGTTCCAAAAACCCTGTAAATCGCTTAAAAAAGAGCGTAAACTAAATAGGCAAAATACATAGAACTCTGCCTACTTCTCTTAATAATTTTAAGAAAAAGTACCTAGACTTTAATCAACTATACTTACCCCCTTACTAATAATAATATTTATCCAGTAGATAAGCAATACAATGTTTTGTCCTTGTCTGTCAAACGACTTTTCCAATGTACTCGTATAAGACAAGGACAAAGCATCGTATTGCTTTATCTACTGGATAAATATTTTTATTAGTAAGGGGATTAATATTTAGATTAGTCTCAGTAACACTTTTTGAGACATTACTATAGGTTTTTACAAAACACAATTAGTTATAATGGAAGATGGCTCCAGTAGATTAAGTTACAACATTGTAAAAATATTTTTTGAAAAGAACAATTTTCCCATCTTTTTGCTAAAAGGTGGCCCCGTGCGAGTTTCTAACGCCGGTTCTTCTCGCCGGGCTAGTTTCCGAACCGGTGGTAGGCATCGTGTAGGACAATTCTATAAGCGTTATATTATAACCTACATGGAAATAAAAATTTTCAGTTTGAGTTTTGAGTTTGAGTTTTGAGTTGGTATATTATTTTAAAATAACAATTTTGTTACAGAAACTCACATCTCTACACCTCGATTCTCGGGCGCGTCGTGGATCGCATTACGAGCGCTCCGCGGTGCTTACAAGCGGGTCCGCTTACGGATCCGAGTGCGGCCGGAGCGCGCGCGCGGCGTGCTGCTGCTTACGGGCGAGCACGACGACCTGTCAGGCGATTATCTGGCGCTGCTGCTTAGGAACGGACACGTGGAGCTGAGGTAATGATAGTTGCGGTTGCGGAAGTGTCATGACAAGCGAGTCTGCTTACGGATCCGAGTGCGGCCGGAGCAAGCGCGCGGTGTGCTGCTGCTCACCGGCGAGCACGACGACCTGTCAGGCGATTATCTGGCGCTGCTGCTTAGGAACGGACACGTGGAACTGAGGTAAAGACAGTTGCGGTTGCGGAAGTGTCATGACAAGCGAGTTCGCTTACGGATCCGAGTGCGGCCGGAGCGCGCGCGCGGCGTGATGCTGCTTACGGGCGAGCACGACGACCTGTCAGGCGATTATCTGGCGCTGCTGCTTAGGAACGGACACGTGGAGCTGAGGTAATGATAGTTGCGGTTGCGGAAGTGTCATGACAAGCGATTGCGCTTACGGTTTCGAATGCGACCGTATCGCGCCCGTGGCTTTTGCTGCTTACAGGTGACCACGACGGTCTATTTAGCGCTGCTGTCGCAGAAAGGACACGTGGAGTTGATGTAACGATTGTTGCAGCGCCTGAGGTTGCGGAACCGAAATCGGCCAATTACTTCTATTATTATTTGTTATTTATGGTGATATAACTTTGCAAATCGTATTTTTTTTACTCTTTAGAAGTTCACTTTTAATTACTACAACACAGAGTCCACAGATTGAAAAATGTAATAACAGTGACAGTTATTTTAATTAAGAATATTGTCGCAAAGGTTTCACAATTCCTCTAATCCCTTTGGAGTTCTGTGATTACAGTATTGATGATGAAATAGTTCCGTACGAAGAGCGGAAGTTCTGTAATATAGCGTTATCAATATTGCGAGCCACCCCGGGGATCGGTCCCTTTACAAACTTTATATTTTATAGAACGCTAACTCATAAACCTGTGTAACTTGTTTACGGGAACTCTCCCTCCTATTTTTACGTTTCTTATCCCAGCGATTTTCAAAGGTTCTTTATTTAAATGTATGTTTTCTCTTACCTCAAACATAAGTACATTGTTTTTATTCTTTTTAACAATGTCATCCTTTTTTTTGTACAAATAAGTAGTACCTAATAGTAATATCTATGGACGCTTTACACCACGTCAACCGTGCTAAGTATTCGAAGAACTTGTGTTACAGGTACCAGACAACGGGAAGTATTTTTAATACTTTTATATTATACACATATTTAAGATGTTTATTCTATGATACATATATTTAATACTCATCCATAACCCATGAATACAGAATTCTTTAAGTTCCTTCGGCGGGGTTTGAACCCGCGACCCCCATCTTAAGCACCAACGCAGTTGAGCGCGTTGGTGCCTGAGCCACAGAGGTCATCAAAGTGCTAAAAACGCTTTAACTCATTACTTATGTTAAAGTTCAACATTGTCATCACATTTGCCCTCCTTGACTGTTTAACTGTAAAATTTTATCGTAAATAGCGGGTAAATACAATGCAACACACCATCAAGTGATCCGACATTTTGGTCCGAAACCCCGCCATTGTGCGGCACAATGCCCGTAATGCTGGTACGTCACTAATTAACTCGCATTGATTACCGACCGTGACGCGGCTACCAGCCGGCATTTAATTCAAATTCAAAATAGATTTTATCAAACACTTTTAACGTCTTTTTTTACATTACTGTACGTATTAATTTAGCTTCGTCCGTGTGAAGCCCCAGTGCACCCCCGTAGATCGTGCGGTTTGTATTTCTAAGATCCTTTTTAACGAATTTCTACGTCATACTAATATAATTATTATGACGTAGAAATTGCCAAAATTCAACGCCATCCGGTCAGCTGTTGATGTTACTATATATTATACAAAATTTGGACCCCCATTTCACCTCTTTAGGTGACGAATTAAAAAAAATACTCAATAATACAAATACATACTCAATAATTTATGTTAATTACCTCAGATATTAAATTTCATGGAAATTGGGAGAGATTTTAAATATTTTTCACACAAACTACAGAAACATTTTCCATAAAACAAATGTATTTCAGAGCATTTTTATTTATAGATATTTGTGTGTAAAAATATGTTTTAAAATACCATCGCTTATGTTTATAGAATCTTTTCAACAACAGATCCTAAACTATAAACTTTTCTATATGCAATAATGCTCCTTTCTAAATAATGCTAGAACAATGCAGTCTTTTTTGGGAAATTTCCCCTTAAAATGCTGTTTGACTTTTTAGTATAAACCACTGTTAATACAGACCTGATGATATATTATATTATGTGCAGGTTCGACTGCGGCAGCGGTCCTGGCGTGCTGCGATCTCCAGAACCTGTACGTCTTGGGCGCTGGAACACGGTGTCGGTCTACCGGCACCGTTGGGACGCCTGGCTGCGGCTCAACAACGGCAAGCGCGTGCGGGGACGCTCCAAGGTACGTAAACCTTGAAGGAAAACTATAACTGCTTATATACCATTGTTAGTTCAGAAGTTGTAGAGGCCTAGCTTGTACCACAGATTAATAAATAGTTACTACGTAACTTGTACTACTACTACATGGAAAACATCCTACAAAAATAACGAAATAAAAAGAAAACATGAAAATATATGCATAATGGTACGGAACCCTTCTGTAAACCGTAAAATTTAATTGAATAATTACTACTAATAATATAAAATTCATGACTATGCTAAAATGCTTTACTGCTAGAAATATATTCTATTTCAGAAATAAATCCAGTTAATATCGTATTATGTCTCTGGACAGCAAAAAGCTCTTTAAAATCCGATCCGGAACGACCACTTTGAAATGTCATTTTGCTTTCACGTGATTGGTTCAAAGCTCTCCAGCTGTTCTGTGATTGGTTTATTTCCATATTGAGCGGTGGACTGTCAGTGAGGAATGTACTGTATTTGTACTTGGATAAAGTTATATTTATTTCGGAAAGCAATATACTTGTAGAAACAATGCCTCTTAAAATAACTACTGAAAACTGTCCGACATACTGAAATTGTGAATTTTTGTCAGTTTATTCAACATTATACTTCAAGCTTTACTTAGGGCTTAAAATCAATACTAATTGGTAAAATTAGTACCTAATATTTAGATTAAATCAAAGATTTAAAAACTAAAGATAGGCTACGACGTACATTTGAGAGAACAAATTTTCATACAAGAAATAGTTAGCCATCTTGGTTTTCACCATACTTCAAATGTCAAAATGGCCCCAAAAACTCCAAAAGTGGGGCCATTTAAGTTTTTGCCTCAACATGCCTCGTCTATAATAAATACTTAACATTCGCGTATCGTTTCTAGGTAAACATTATGTTTTTGATACGGTCTGTCAAATTTGACTCTCTTTATTAAGGGCACGTAATTGCGAATTCGCATCGCATTCGCGAGATTGTATACGGCCAAGCCGTAGCTGTAGGTACGAGCGAGAGATATTTGCGATGCGAATTCGCAATTATGTGTGGGAGCCCTTAATATAGAGAAAAGGGCGGCAGGAAAACATGATTATTAGTCGATACGCGAATATTAAATATTTAACCTAAATATTAGCTACTAACTAAGCAATTAGTATTGATTTTATAAACTAGCTTTTGCCTGCGGCTCCGTCCGCGTGAGTACTGAAACCAACGGCAACACTACTTTCTAACGTAGCCTGTTTTATTCCAGAGTATAAAGTAACTACCGTACGAAGTTTTATCAAAATCCATTCAGTTGTTTTTGCGTGAAAGAGTCACTAACCATTCATTCTCGTTTATAATAGTAGTACGAATATGGAGCTATATCAGAAGACCTAGTTTTTATTAGGAACACACTCAATGCAAGCATAATAAAAGCTGTCATCTGAGTCTCTACTACCCTCATAAAAAACCACCTCATAAGTGTAGTTTAAAATATGGTAAAAGTGTAAACGAGTAAACATGTCTACATTTACGCTAAAGTAAGACCACAAATCCGGAACTATTCATATATAACTCGCAGCTGTGTATTTTGTAACTTCCGTTCATAAAATATTTCGCTCGCAAATAACGTCACAACTTCATATTATATTTTATTTCGCTTTAAATTTCACGGTGTTGCTGCGAAATGAAATTAAAATATGGCGACGTGATTTTAAAGACCACAAAAATTCATAAAACACGAGCGTCAGCGTTTGCGGGTTTGATCCCCTATCCCGGATACGTTTGTATGTACTCGGGTATATTTATGTAAATGACATACCTACATAACAAAATAATATGTTATGTCTTTTGCTGTTGGATTTAGGTTACACCTCAGTGGTTCAGTTGCATCAACGCGTTATAAAACATTACTGGGTAGCAGGTTCTAATAAAGAAGATTTTTGATGCCCTACAAATTGTAGTTAACACGTTCTTCACCGTGAGCAGTGACTCGCACTCAGTACACTCCACCAATAAAAGAAGACTCAATTCTTGATTATAATATCTATACTAATATCTATGGACGCCTCACACCACGTCAACCTGGTCCCATGGTAAGTTCTCGAAGGACTTGTGTGATGGGTACCAGACAACGGAAATATATTTAATACTTTTATACTATAAGTACACATATTTAAGATTTTTATTATATTATACACATATTTAATACACATTCATGACCCAGAAACACAGAAAAACTTTTTGTTCCTTCGGCGGGATTCGAACCCGCGACCCCCGGCTTGAGCACCAACACGCTCAACCATTAAGCCATAGAGGTGGTCATTCTCTTTATCGAATCTATTTAAATCTGCAAACAGAGGCGTAGCGTGTTAACTGGTCCACTATTTTAATAATATGTATGGATACTTGATGAATATAATAAGCTAAGAATCCACTAACCAACTTTTCTCCCAGGAGTCTATTCTCGCGTAAGCTCTCACGTCTTTTCTTCCCAGGGCCTGTTCTCTCGAATGACGTTCCGCGAGCCAGTCTGGGTGGGTGGCGCGGGCAACACCACGGGCCTGCAGACCACCCTGGGCCTGACGGAGGGGCTGCTCGGCTGTGTGGACTTCCTCCGCATCAACGGCGATACATATAGACTGGTCAAGGACTCCGTCTCTATGTTGGATATAGGTGAGTTGGATTTTCTTCGTAGGCATTAATCATCTATACTTATATTGATTTTTATTCATATTTCTACCTATGTTCCTTGGAGAAAGTTTTTCAGTTTCATGAGTATTATCACTGGGTTTCAAATTGGTATACCTTATTTGTTACACGTTGTATTTTAAAGAGGAAACGTTCGTTCGTAATATACATTGTTTGCATTGAATAAGCTACAATACTACATACTACTGGTCCGATTTTGATGAAATTTCGCACAGATATAGATTAGACCACCTGCATGGACATATGCTACTATTTTTCGTAGAAAAGTGTATAGTTCCCGTAAGGTTTCATTTAGCGCGCTCGAAGTCGCGGGAATTATAATATTCTAGTCATTAATAAAGAAAGATGATGATGATGCATGTTATATTCTAACGAAAATATATTACAAACGCGTATGTTTAATTCTTACAATAGGTATTTATGTTAGGTTTACCTAACATATTAGGTAAACCTTTTGTTTTTGTTATATTTTAAAAAAATTTGTTATATAATAGGGAATATGCACGTATTTTTTTTTTTATATATAGATCTATCTTGTTTGGTAAATCATATGGTAAAATCAGATTTTTGATATCATTAAAAATAACGAAGATATGAACGTTTAAAGTAGTCTATTAGACAGAGAGATCGGACGTGTATCGTGACGTCACCTATCACGACTTTCATACAAAGTTCATACTAAATTTCGTTTTGCTAGAAAGAGATAGATTACAAACTTTGACCGCTCATATCTTGCTCATTTATCAACAGATATTGAATTTTTTTCGCCATTTCCTTTATTTTTCAGTCTAGTATCTTATTATAATGTTTTAAGCTATTTTTATATTTTATGCATATTCCCTTTTTTTAGGTTTAGGAAAATTTGGTTATATAATAGGTTTAGGAAATTTTGGAATAAAAATAGCTTATAATAAGATATTTTTATTCCACAATTTTCTAAATATAATAAATTGCGTTATACATGTAATATTATCCTTTAATCACACAACCAGACGGTGCAATCTGCGTCCATACAAGCGAGTAATTTTCAATTTCAACTCAAAGCGGGTAATCGGATGAACCACATACGATTAATCGGAATTTGTTAATTACATTCAACCGAAATAGATATTTAATCATTATTATTTCGCTGTAACCGTAAGCAAAAATTAAAAAATTAAGTAACTCCCGAATTGTCAAACAGTGAGAGAGATGATGATGAATTATAGCAAATAACTCTCGATTATGTCAGCTTTCAAACTAGATCAAAATCTATTCATCTATTTGGGAGCTACGATGTCACGGGCAGACACACACACAGACACAGATACGTCAAACTTAAAGTTTTAAAGATCACCCGGAACAAACAGACAGAAAGACAGACAGACGGACAGACAAGAATTTAAAAAAATTTTTTTTATTGTAAGTACTTACCGTATATACATACTTTCATATCATTTAATGAAATGCTGTTAATATAAAACTCTAAACAGAAACTTTAATTTTATTTACCTAGATATTTTTATATGATAACTACATTGATAAAAACATTTGAAACAGGAATGTTTAAGGAAGGTAGGAAGGAACTTCTCGTAATAAACGATGTTCACAAAGAATAATATCCGGTGCGAACATTGCGAACCCATTTTTCTTATCGCTTTCTTATCAAGTGGCGTCATAACTGACAGCCTGGCCTGTCATTTTGACGTGTGTGGTACGACAGATGATGAATGACGTTTGGTCAGTGATAGATGCTGAACCATTTTTATTCTCGACCGCGTAAATACAGTATCCCACAGAAGCACTGTAGTTTTTCGGGATAATAAGTAATCCAGAGCTTAAACTACTACCATATCTTTCATCAAAATCCGTTCAGTAGTTTTTGCGTGATAGAGTAACAAACATCCATTCGTCCTCACAAAGTTACACATTTATAATTGTTATATGGCCTAAAAGCGGACGGTTTGATTAATGGTTAAAGATTACATCCGCAATATGAGAGGATTTACAAGTGTGTGGCCTTACCACCATCCGTCGATACCTTATTGGTACACAAGGCAAGCCTCATAATTACCCGACTAAGGCGAAGCCAAAATGAAGGGTAAGACGGAAGACTTTGACAGTCTATGTATATGTCACTGTAAAATTGTAAAAACCGTTAGATTGTAATAAAACTAGTGCAATTGTAAAATGTTGATAGACTTCCGACGCGAATATGCTGCCTATAATTTAACACATTATTTTTCGTTAGATTATAAATATATAGTTTTCAATCTCGTTAGTTATTTTACAATCTAACGATTTTTACAATTTTACGGTGTCATATATTTGTAAGTTTGTTCCACTATAGCGCCTAAGCTACTGGTCCGATTTTCATGAATTCGTTGTCAATAGATTCGTAATAATCCGCCCGGGTAACATAGGCTACTAATTTATGTAGTCGGGTTATAGTTGTTTATAAAAATTGTAGTAGTACTAAGAATTCTGTAAGGCCACGGCGATGCCTCTGTGGTCAAGCAGGCCCATTCGTGCCGAAACACGATCTCACGGTTTATTAATAGAAGTTACAACTTACCCTCGACGACTATTATTTTTAATGGCACGAACCTTTTCCCAACAAAGCGAAAAACTTATTGCACACAACGTATTTAAATGTATCGAAAACATCGTCATTTCAATCGGAACAGAAGGCTCGAGGGACCAAAGCTGGCCGAAAATGTAAATTGATAGGACTTTATAGTTAGTTGATACATAAAGGACATCAAAATAGATTCCGGCACTTAATTTGTTGATGAGCATTTCAAGTTATTTTCATGTATGCTGTTTCTTAGTTTGTATATAGTGTATGCAGCCTCCGTCTAGTGGTTAGAGCTTTGCTCTCGACTCGGAGGTCGTGGGTTCGATTCGCGCATTGGAACAACAAAAAATAATATTACCAAGTTTGGTTAGGACAATGCAGGCTGATCACCTGATTCTCTGACAAGAAAAATGACCCTTGATGATTAACACATATCTAGGCCACATTTAATCCCGAAAAGTACAGTGTTTCCATGGGATACTGGAAAAAGCTTGTAGAAAATACAGTTGAAACATAGTTCTATTGTGTTAAGACTTAAGCTCTAATAAATAAAAGAAAACTTATTACTCAATGCTGGAATAGATCTAACAGGGTTTTCTCTCAGACACAACTACACACGGAAACTAAAATATCTTAATTGGGCTCGAACTCACTTAGAAGAAATCTGAGCGAGTTCGATGAAAGGCCTACAACTTCGTGCAATTAAATGTACCGTGAACAGTTCCACGTGAAGTACTCCCTATTTCGTTACCGAAGCTAAATAGATTGATCTCGAATTTTCTGGAACTTCCGATAAAAGAACTTGATTCGTTTAGGATTTCTCTGAATAGACAGTCCTATTCATAGTTACATTTTTATAAAATGAATCAGAAAACAAGCAGGCGGATCGCCTAATGGTAAGCGACTGCCGCCACACAAATTACGTTCCCGGTCACTAAAATTCCCAATCCCCTTAGACCGCTGGGAACGTCGCTCACTCGACAGCAGGCGCTATTTCACGCGGGTTTTCTGTGTGGACTCGGTATTTATCCAGTCGGGCCGACCAATATATGCAGAAGCATCACCGTCCTACGCTTAAAAATCTAAAACACAAAACCCTATAGTGTGTTCAATTAACCGTATGCTCTATGGAGTTTTTAATACCTTATAGTGTCAGTTAAATAAAGCTTAAACCTTTGCATTACGTGCTGCAAACATGAGGAAAATATGAGTAAATGGTGCATTATATTATAGTGATGTACCAGTTTAAACATAAAAGTATCTATAGTCGATAAAAATATTAAAAAAATATTTTTTTTTTATGATTATCAAAGAATAGAGTCGAAGATCGCACTCAATCGATTGACAAGGAAAAAGGAAGCTGTTACCCTAACACATTTATTTGATAGTCGATAGAATATAAGCTCATAATAAAAATAGATTGACAGTGAAATGATATTTGATGGGATGTTGTTTAACGATGTAATATGGCTGAGCACCCGTGATAGTCGTTTTTCGTAAACTCACCCTAAAGTCTGTAGGTCTTATAATCTTTTTTTTTTTTTCCTGCTTAGTTTTATATTTGCCTTGAGCTGAAGATGCAATGAAGAATTTCTGTTTGACAAAGCTTGTAAATAAATGTTACGAAGCAAACCATTGTAATAGGTAGTTGAAAATCAAGCTTCCAAGAATAGAAATCCATTTTCAAACAATGACGATGATTTCTAGTGGGAGTGCACTTGACGACGACGCTTAGAAGCGAGTATCGACTTATCGAGTGCATCACTATCGAGTGTTTACGTCAAATGGAACGGTTTAAATCCAATCGCTTGAGCCGAGATACACAGTTTAGCTTTTAAAATGTTTCTTTCATGTTGACATGTTTCGCCGCAGTTACAGTAATAGTGGAGAAGAATAACTTTTTTTTCTTGTATAAAAAACAAAAGAAAACTATTTTTGAGCTACTGACTTTCTCTGTGGCCGCTGACTAACCCTACGTGTCACGTGTGTGATGTGACGTGTTTTAATAGCCAAAGGTATATAAAGTTTAACTTTAAATATTTAGGAGAGATTTGTATCTTTATTCTACAAAGAGCTGTATGGCATATTATAATAATTTCATAGGAATAATTTTCCTTTCCATATTTTCACATTTTCACGCTCAAACTCTACGTGCACTTAAAATTTATTAAAAAAGTTGTTTTAAAACCGCCAAGCCTTAAGTTAGCTCGACACGAGCACAAATACACAGAAATCTATTTTCCAAAGCCATTCCGAATAAATTGTGCGAAAAATATTCATGCGAGAGAATTATAATTTGGAATTTAACAAAGTGTCGCAACTCGGCTTGGGAGAATTTCCCGGTTTGAAAATTTAAAATACTTTGGCAGAGGAAATCCCAATTTCGTCCGGAAATGGCGGCTTAGTCGGATCTACTGATGATGGAATACCTTTGAAGATGGAATTAAATTATTGATTGATTGAAATAAAAGTCTTTAAATACATCACTTGTAGGTATGCAATGCAAAATGGTAATCAAAAAGTTTTTCAGAGATTTTTCGGCAATTTGTAAAGCACTGCTTCGTATCTGGTTCGAAGGACTATAGAAGATAATTTTCAGAATAAGTAAATAGTGATTAAAAGCTACGTAACACGTATCTATAATCTAACCCCCTTACTAATAAAAATATTTATCCAGTGGATAAGCGATACAATTTTTTGTCCTTGTCGGTCAAGCGACTTTTCCAAATTGTCTTATGATAAGGACAAAACGTTGTATTGCTTATATACTGGATAAAATTTTTATTAGTAAGGGGGTAAGTATATACTATAATATAGTAACAAAATGACCTAGGTTAGCATAGCAGGACTAGTAACTCTATTATAATTAACTTGATTTCTTTGACTAAGATATTGGTGATGAATAAAAATATATGTAGCTTGTAAGCTGCTGTATATCGTTATCATCACTGACCACTTACCACTTTTGCGGCACTCAGTCTTTCCCATTTTTCCTTTAATGTAAGAAGTATATTATGTTTACACGTGGCAGAATTGAAACTTAGTTTATCATTTAAGATCCAAAAACACTCTCATCGTGCCTTAAGGTCATTTTTAGGGTTCCGTAATACTTAAGGAACCCTTATAGTTTCGCTCTGTCCGTCTGTCTATCTGTCTGTCTGTCTGTCAGTCCGCGCCTCTGGCTCCTGTAATTATGAAATTGATGAAATTGATGAAATTTGGTGCAGTTATAGATTGTGTATAGATCACGGTTTAGGGATCATAAAAAAATAATAATTTTATATTTTAGGGGTGGCTCTCCATATATGTGAAGTGGGGATGAAAAATATTTTTTCACTTTATTATTCTACCCTTATTATTCTACCCCATCGTGTGGGGTATCGTAGAATAGGTCTTTTAAAATAAAGGCGAGGTTTCATACGTTACTTTTTTATAAAGTTGACAATTTTCGAGGAATCGGCCTCCAAAGTAGTTTGTAAGTTGGTCCCCCTCCCCAGCATTTTTAAAATAAAGGAGATAGAAACTTGCAAATTTCCATGCTGATAGATCATGCTAAAAACTCTTTAGGAAAATTATTGTGAACTAAATCTGACAGTAACTTTTGGAGTAATTAAAAAAAAGCATATTACGCGTTTATAGTTACGGAACCCTCCTTAGACATGTCCTGACATGCTCTTGGTTAGGTTATTTAATTAATACCTACACAAAGCGCTATCTGTGTATTGAGCCGTACTCTAGAAAGTTGTTATGTAATAAGTATAAACAGTTTCCGACAGATGGCGTTATTTTGAAAATCGTGTCTTGACGCGTGACCTAAATTCCGTCTCAACGTGGCTAAAGGAGTTTCACTTCAGTGTAGCTACGTCAATAACTACTAGTCGGGTGTTGGACATAAATAACAGGACCCCACTAATATCTTATACCCGTAACACTTGATAGATATATTGAATTGTATGTGAAATATCGATGGGTCAGACCGTCGTATTGTGGCGATGTAACGTGTTGCTACGCCATTGTATGACAGCTGATAAAATTATTTCGATGTTGATTTTCCACATGTTTGCCGGCTTGTAAGGGCTATTTTTATAATTTGAAATATTTTTCACTTTCACATTAGGCTTTTTAGTTTGAACCTCTAGCTCTTATGTTAATATTTTAGTAGCTATTTATAAACATTTTGACATTAAATAGAACTGCTATCAATAAATCTTCAAACTCAAACTCAAAATTTTTATTTCCATGTAGGTTATAATATAACGCTTATAGAATTGTCCTACATGATGCCTACCACCGGTTCGGAAACTAGCCCGGCGAGAAGAACCGGCGTAAGAAACTCGCACGGGGCCACCTTTTAGCAAAAAGATGGGAAAATTGTTCTTTTCAAAAAATATTTTTACAATGTTGTAACTTAATCTATATAACATTAGTTATAAGTACATAAAACATACTTAAGTACATTAAAGCAGCCTCGCATGGGGCCACCTTATTCCCAAGGTGTGCAATCGTTAATGAAATCACTGACTTTATAATAACCTTTAGCACACAAACGTTCTTTAACTACTTTTTTAAATTTATTAATAGACAGACTTTGAACGTTTTCTGGGATTCTATTGTATAGGCGTATACATTGACCTTTAAAAGATTTACTAACTTTACTTAGTCTGATCACCGGAATGTCTAATTTGTGTTTATTTCTAGTGTTCATGCAATGATTATTACTTTTCGTATTGAACATATTTAAATTTTTTCTAACATACAACACATTGTCTAAAATGTATTGAGAAGCGACGGTCAGAATTCCTATTTCTTTAAACTTTTCTCTCAGAGATTCAAAGCAGGACATTTTGTAAATAGAACGTATTGCTCGCTTCTGCAGCACAAATATTGTATTGATGTCGGCGGCATTTCCCCATAAAAGAATGCCGTAAGACATTCTACTGTGAAAATAACTAAAATAAACAAGTCGCGCCGTTTCTTCGTCAGAAATTTCCCTAATTTTTCTGACTGCATATGCTGCAGAACTGAGTCTATCTGCAAGATTCGCCACATGAGGACCCCACTGTAATTTACTATCTAGTGTTATACCTAAAAATACAGTGGTGTCCACTAAGTTCATTTTCTCGTCATTTAATAGTATATTGGTTTGAACTTGCCTAACATTGGGCAAAGTAAACTTTAAACATTTTGTTTTATTTGAATTTAAAAGTAAATTATTAACATTAAACCAATGTACTATTTTAGAGAGAGCACTATTTACCTCGTCATAATTTGACTGTTGTCGCTTCACATTAAAAATGAGTGAAGTGTCATCGGCAAAAAGTACTATCTCATTATCATTATCTTTAATTAGATAAGGTAAGTCATTTATATAGACGAGAAAAAGAAATGGGCCTAAAATGGATCCCTGTGGGACACCTAATTCTATTTTGGTCCCAGTAGACCTTTTACTATTTATTTCTACCCTTTGAGTTCTATTTTTAAGGTAAGAACTCAAAAGGTCGAGTGAAGAGTCCTGTATACCATAGTGGTGCAATTTTCTGATCAATGTAGCATGCTCAACACAATCAAATGCCTTGGAAAGATCGCAAAATACACATAATGCATCCTGCGACCCCTCCCAAGCTTCAAAGATTCTACAAAGAAGACCCATACCAGCATCCGTAGTGGATCGACCCTTGGTAAAACCGTATTGATTATTGTGTAATAAATTATTCGAATTAAAATGTACTAGTAACTGTCTTAAAATAATTCTTTCAACAATTTTACTAAAAGTCGGTAGGATCGATATAGGCCTGTAATTTGTCGGATCAGATTTATTTCCAGCTTTGAATAAAGGTATAACCTTGCTATGCTTCATTAAGTCAGGGAAAACACCACTTTTTATACAATCATTGAAAACCATCGCTAGATAAGGAGCTACGATGTCAATTATTGATTTAATAATTTTTGTAGACATTCCCCAGACATCAGCAGTGTTTTTAATATTCAACAACTTAAATGTGTTAATAATGTCTCTGGAGTCAATTTCTTTAAACTTAAAATTGACATTACATTCCTTTACATTGTCTCTGAGTAGTTTTTCAGCAACTGCAGGTGATGAATTTAAATTTTTTGTAGTTGAGACCGGAATGTCAGCAAAAAATTTTTCGAAGACCGTCGCAACTTCTAGGTCAGTGGTTATCTTTTTATTTTCGAAAAAAAGTTCAAAATCGGAGCTACGACAGGTGACGTTTCCAGTCTCACTAGCTATCACCTTCCATATAGTTTTAATTTTATTGTTAGAATTTTTAATCTTATTCTTTATATAAAGAGCCTTAGCGGCTTTACATACTCTTTTAAAAGTTTTTGAATAATTTCTAACATATGTTTTAAAGGTTTCACTATTGTTAATATGTTTCTGTTCATATAATTCATATAATCTTTGCCTGCTTATTATAATTCCTGCAGTTGCCCATTTAATAAAGTTGCTTTTTCTATTTTTAAAACTAACAGTTTTAGAAGTAAATATCGAATCAAATTGGGTTCTTATTATCTTAAATAATTTGTTAAAAGCTTCATCTGTGCTATTTGACCCATCTAACAATTGAATCTTTGAATTTAAGTTACTTCTAAATTTCTCAATACGTTTTGTATTCACAGGAACAAACACACGCTTGTCCTTGATGTTACTGTCACAAATGACATTAAAAGAAGCTAACTGTCCTCGGTGATCAGAGCTGAGCTTATTAATTATTTCCTTTTTACTTGGAGTAATATTAGTAAATATATTATCAATACAAGTGGCCGTTGTATCACATACTCTTGTCGGTTCATGAAACAGATTAAAAAGATTATACGATTTTAACAAAGATGTGAATCTAATGGTAGTGGAGTTCAAGTCTAATAAATTAATGTTAAAATCACCACATACTATAACCTTTTTATTAGATGCACATAGTTTTGTCAATACTTGTTCCAAAGTTTGTTCAAAGGAATCGTATAACCCTGATGGAGGCCTGTATACGCTTACAATAATAAGTTGACTCAACTCTATGCAGGCTACTTCAATTATTCGTTCGGTGGAGAGACTCACAACATCTTTACGTTCTTTAAATTTCAATTTGTTATTAATTATTATTAATGAGCCGCCCCTAATGGCATTTTCTCTACTGAACGAACTTGCTATCTGGTGCTCATTGAAATTGAAAATGAGTTCATGTTGTCTGAACCAATGTTCAGATATACAAATAATGTCAATGTCAAATTCCTTTAAAAATAACTCAATTTCAAGTTCTTTACCTACCATTCCTTGTAAATTTTGATGCACCAGATTAATTACATATGATTTATTATGCAATACAATGGGATTTTTTACATTATTGGTAGGATTTTGTATTTTACATTTAAAACTTAAATTATTTCTGCAAGAGACATTCTCTATTGTCTTATTATCTAATTTAAAGAAATATTTGGAACATATTCCAATTCGTTAATACTATATTTAGTATTCTGCTCAATAAAAGCAGTAGTCGAAGAAGCCAAATTCTTGGCTTGGGAATAAAATAAAAAGTTATATAGCATACTAGCTACATGTCTTTTACAGAAATTAGAAAAAAATACTTATCTTTGTACATATTGCTTAATTTAAAACTTAAGTTATTTATGTCCACAACCTGACATTTTTGTGGTTGTGGGTCGCTTATGACTATACAATTATTGTTCACAGCAATATACAATAGGCCGTTCAACTCATGTCTATATAAATTTTCTTTTACATTACTCTGTGGCAACATTTTTATATAAGGAAAAGTAAACAATAATATACTTTTTACATTTTCAATATTAAATAAACATTCTAATAGTTCTGTCATTTGTTTTTTGTTTAATTTTCCTCTTCTCCCAACTATAATTATTAATGTTGTATTAGGACAATATTTCTTAATTAATGCCCTATTTACTATTTCTTTGTAAGTGGCTCCGGGCATACAAAAATTAGAAAAAGATTGTCCGTTACACATTCTACTTAAATATGGACCTAATTCCTTACCTAACTCATCACTAAATATACTAATATGTGACTGGCATTCAGTATGAGCCTTCCCAGTGGAACATATATCTGGTATACTATTAGACACTGAATGACTTACTTTGTCCGAGGAACCGCTGACTTTCAATATAGAATTGACACATTCCTCATTGTACCGAATCACTTCAAGCAAGTCATCCATTGCTGATATATGTGCCTGTATTTCCTTTTGTGACAGCTCATATTTTTTAGTTAAATTATCTAAAGAATGCTGTAAATAGGAAATTTCTGTCTAAAGGCAGGATACATCGGCCTCATAATCACACTTTGTTTGTTCTAAATCAATTCTACAATTTAGCAAGCTATTTTTTGACAATTGCTTTTCTTTAATTGCTGTAGACAATTTATTCATAATTTTCTTATTTTTCATTGAAAGTTGACTGAATTTATTTATACATTTTTTAATTTTTATATATTTCTTTAATTTTTTTTTTTACTGTTCATGGTAAATGATGGCACCCTATCATCACTAGTTAAATCAATTATAGTAATGTCATTGTTAGGCACTGATAAGTTTCCATTTGGAATCAGTTTTTTAAAGAGGTCTTGCGTTTGACATTGATTTTGATAGTTAAGCTGGTCTTCTAATTTCATGATGTGCTCCTCCGCATTATTCAGTTTAAGGGTTTTAGTATATTTATATATTGATGTGTAAACATCTTTAGCGGTTTGAAGTGCACAACGGTACACTTTTTTGGGATGGCCAAAAAATGTTAAACTCGCGTCAGGACACGTGACCTGATCGAAAATTCGTAAGACGGAGGGAGAGTAGACCACCGGAGCAGCGTAGAAGAGGAAGTAATATTCCCCTCTCTTTCTACCGCGCGGCGAAAATGTATGCCAATCCAATCATCAATTCGTCAATATAATAATATAGTTATTTTTTGTTTGTAATAGATGCTAAAATATGAGCCAGTAATATTATAATCATAAATATATTAACGAAATGCGAAAAGAACAGCCGTTAAATCTTTATTCAAAATCTGAAGACGTTATTATAAGAAATTTTAATTAAACTATAATCCCACCGGCTTGAGAATTAATTAAACAAGGTAAAACCATAAAGCAAAACTTCTAATCTTACTGCGTACTCTGCGAATTTAACAAATTTCAAATACCCTGCCCTAAGCTCCTGGACTATGATATTAGCAAATATGTTAGCGGTGGGCGTGCGACCGCGACTTAGCGGTAATCTCCTGTACTAGTACCTAATACCTATTAGTTAAAGGATGAAACAAGTGCCCCGTAAAATACGGATTAAGGGAACTTTCGTGTTTTCTCGAATTTTCGCCGATGGGCGACGACGTTTAATCTGAAAAGTTTGTACCAAAATATTTTTTTAACAAGCTATTAATTTTTTTACTGTTCGTGGAGTTCATATTCTTATGTACCTAGATATCTACATACTTACTCTAATGTTCGCAAATCACTGGTTTAGACGCTACGATGGAACAAGCAGACATAGGTACATACATACATAGGTTGTCAAAATCATTACCCTTCCTCTTAGCTTGACCATAGTCGAGTAAAAAGACAGATAGATATTAGATAATATATAAGTAATATTTTATTTTATACGGACCATAATAAAGGTTTGATGTATGATCTCTTATCGCCATTTTTGGGACTCCTACGTTTGAATGAGAATAAAAGAAACCATTTTTATGAAAAAAAAACAAAGATTATATTAATCGTTACCATACAGATCAACGTATAAAAAACTACACGCTTCTTTTAATTAATACAATAATATTTATGTGTGCGAATTTTAATATGACGCTCAAAAGTCGATTTATCCGTTCAGTTCACAATACGACTGTAAACTTTTTCGTTTAACAACGAAAGTAAACTCATTTTTCATGTCGATACCTAATCTCTTAAGTTGTCGACCCTGTCAAGTTTGCGAAGGAAAACAAATGGCAGACAGAAAATATTGTTCTCCAACTATCCCACGCGTTTCCAATCACTCTCAATTGTTTCAGTAAATGATAAACTCTTATCTCTAAATTGGCAGCATAAAATAATTAAATATTTGTTTTATGGGTGGCAATTGTGGCATACATGTGAAGGATGATTTTATTTTGATTCTACCCCATTGTCAAAATATCTTCGAATATGTATTTTCCTGGTATTTTCCAAATAAATGTGAAGTTTCAACTTTTTTATAAAGTGAACCATTTTCGAGTAATTTCCCTGCAAAGTGTCAAGTTGGTCGCCCCCCATCGCATTTCAAAATTTTCAATACGCCAGATTAGAATGCAATTCCAAATCAAACTGCAATCAAGACCAACTAGAGCCGTGTAGCTGAATCAACTTCATTTCAAAATCAAAACAGCATTGTTCGCAACGCAAACTATTTTGCTGCAAAACAAAACGATATTACCTTTCAATAGCATGTGAGAAAATGAAATACAGCTGTCATGCGCCCGGAATACGGAGGTAGGGGCGCCCCGGGCGCGCCATGCATACCAAATCCGTTTGTGCCGCTCTTTTGTACGCGGAACTAATAATATTAACACCCTGTATAAAGCTATTAGGGCCTGCCCACACGTACCACAACCACACCACACCGACACGACAAAATGTGGTCAAGCTGTGGTTACGTTGTTGTTGCGATATCGTACCGAAAAATGATGATGTTTATTATGAATTACCATATAGATACTCGGTGTCGCTGGTGGTTGCGTTGCGATTGCGATGTACTTCACACGTAACCACAGCTTTACCACCCTTTGTCGCGTCGGTGTGGTGTGGTCGTGGTACGTGTGGCCCGTAAACTGTAGCGCCCGTCACAATAAGTAAGCGTAAATTCACACCGAGACAAGATTAGACGTGGCGCTACATTTTTAAGATAGCGATTCGAAATTGAGCTTTATTCATTACACGTTAACGTTTCGACAACCGTTGTTTGGCTGCTTTAAGAAAAAACTAGATACATTCTTTGATATAATTTGTTAATATTTGGGTTAGTTAGCTACTACAATATCTCATTACTGATGTTCTTCTTTTATTCGCAGCGGAATGTGCACCAACTCTGGCACCCTGGAAGCCTCCAAGCGAAGTGACTAGTGAGACCGTCCCTCACAGACCCATAGATATCGACAGCCACGGCATTTACGACATAAACGACATAGTCCATTTCGAGGACAACGACATAGTAATGCGAGATTCCAAGGACCACAACAAAATGGACAATTCGGTTCAACCTAAAAAGTATGTGGAAGAAAAATTTAATATAATCAAGAAGATACTGATACCGAATGATATTAAGGCTATGGAGGTCGTTAGCGAAGTGGATAATGAGTTGAGAGATGGTGGGAAGAAAGAGAAGGAAGATGAGTGTGAGTGCCAACATGGGGGCGGCTGCGTGGCTCACGTGTGCCTGTGTCCGCTCGGCTACGCGGGGGATAAGTGTGAAATAACACTTGATTTAAAGGTAAGGCAAACCGCATTTACACAATGTTTTCTGTGACAGCGGCCATTTCTTTAGAAATGTTTTGTGCAAATTCAGACAGTGACCAAATAAGATAAGAATTGGCTTTGTTTGGTCGCAAAATCGACCAAAAAACAGCAAATGTTTATAAAATTTGTAATCACCCTTAAGATTGATAAATAAAAAATATATACTAATTGTACATACTCTTAAGTCGAAACTTATAGGCTTTTGGCCAAGTTTCTTTGCCTAAGCATTTGTTGCGGTTGCTAATGTATGGCCCCAAAAGAGGCCAAGAAGCCAAGAGAAAAAGTAGAGTTTAAGAATGTGTCATATATACAGAAAAACTATTAAGCCTAGAAAGTTGTAATAGTGCAATTTATGACGCATCATGAATACGTCACCTTATTTCTTTCAAGTATTACTATATAAAATAAAATTTTCACGTTCAATGTTCATGTCTTTGTCTGATACGTTCGAAATTTAACAGACAAGAGCGAGAACACTGATTAACTAATCAATGGTTTAAATATTTAAGTCAAATGTCAGTAAGGGGATTGAAGTATAAACAACGGACATCATGAGATAAGATAAGATCTTTAGATAGAACTTAATTTAACTGAGTAAAACATTCCCTAGCAAGCATACAAAACGGCCCAGGTAGGGTGTCAAAGAGATGTAAATATTATGAAAGCTTTATAAAGTTCACGTCCGTAACTTGAGTAATTCTTTTTAATAGCCTCAGCCAGACGACTTTTGAACTTAAAAACTCTTTATATACTTCAGGGTTCTTATGTACGGGTATAAAAGAGTCTTGGAACTTTTAAATTTAGACTTTTTGGTACAAAAATCTCATTATATAATTAATCATCATCAACAGCTCAATGTAATATTACTGACTAGATCTGCTAGAACTATAGTCTGATGTATCTCATCGATTCAATCAAAGGCAAGTGATTAAATGATGTTTGAGAATTAATGATATAAAAGGTTTGTATTATAATTATTTTCACTACCGATTTCGTTCATTTATTTCAGATGCCCCGCTTCAACGGCTCATCCTACCTGCGGCTACCAGGGCTGGGCAACACTGCACAATCATGGCTGGATATACAGGTAGGATAATTCTATTTAAATACTATTAAACACTTATTTCCTATAAGAGCTCCGTGACCTAGTGGGTAGACCGTTTGGTTTGCACTCGGTTTGCAGGTTCGAATCCCAGGATATGGCGTGTACCAATGAGACTTTTTAGATCTCAAGTACATTATACGGACACTCTAACGGTGAAGGAAAACATCGCGAGGAAACCCGCACATGGTTGGCCTCTAGACGTATTGACCCGTCATTCCTCTGGACTAGGCTGACTATGTTGTGAGAGCAGTATGTGATTGGGCAACCATACGACATTTAAAAACCGTCTGTCCCAAGCACTAAAGTATTTCAAGAGTGGTTACTTCGCTCGGAGAATACTGTATAAATCATCCATTAACGAATGAAAAGGCCTAAGTTTTTAAGTTTTATTTCCTATTACATACGCGGTGTACGGCAGTGCAAAAGTGTCCATACGAAGCGAGATCAGGAAATTGTTATTTATGCACACTGTCATTACATACATAATTTTTACTTCATTGTGATCATGCTTGTCTACACTAATATTATAAAGAGGAAAACTTTGTTTGTATGTTTGTTTGTTTGTTTGTTTGTTTGTTTGTTTGTTTGTAATGAATAGGCTCAAAAACTACTGGACCGATTTCAAAAATTCTTTCACCATTCGAAAGCTACATTATCCACGAGTAACATAGGCTAAATTTTATTTTGGAAAAAAATAGGGTTCCGTAAGATATTTGGGTTTTTCGGACACAAGGTGTAAAAAATCAACCAGAAAAGTTACTTATTTTGCGTACGCTGCCTAAACTATAAAAGATAGAACTATAAAATGTTCTAATTAATTGTAGATCTTATAAATATCTACAAAAAAGTCCGCGACACACTATACCTATCTATGTCGAGTGAGGCACAACAACCATTTTTTTATTTAGAAATCTTGAATTTTTTTTGGACTACATTTAAACGCGTTTATTTTACTCATGTTATTAATCCTTATCAAAATAAATTATTTCATCACTAAGTACAGTTCATGTAGATAATATTTGGTCTTTGAATGATTAAAATTGGACGTTTGGTTTTGAAGTTGTGACGAAATTAAAATATTACGATTTCTGCTTAAATTTAAATAGTTTAGTTATTTTATAAACATCAAATTGATAATATCTTAAAATATAATACATTATAATATCTATACATCTATACAGTAAAATACAATTTAAGTGCCTGTTTGTAACTTCAAATTAACAGCTTTTTACATAATGAATCTGAAAGTATATTCGGTACTTACAATAAAATACATTTTTTTTTAAATTTTTGTCTGTCCGTCTGTCTATCTGTCCGTCTGTCTGTCTGTTTGATCCGACTAATCTCTGAAACGGCTGGACCGATTTTCACGGGACTTTCACTAGCAGATAGCTGATGTTATAAGGTCTAACATAGGCTACTTCTATTTTAGGGTTCCGTTTAAAAAAACAGGATTCCCCTTTCGTTAGTTCTGCGCAAACGAAGTTGCGGGCATCAGCTAGTTATAAATATAATTGTTTTTGTACGCCTCCGTGATCTCTGCACCTGCTTGGCTGCTTTAAAGCTTGGCTATCGACTCCGGTGGTCGTAGGTTCGATCCCCTCATTGGAACAACAAAATATATTGTTATCAAGTCTGGCTAGGACAATACAGGCTGATCACCTGATTGTCTAAGAAGAAAGATGATCATCTGATGATGATGGTCATCATCAGATGATGATGATGATCTGAAAAGTCGATCCTGCGCCTGTTCTCTCACCAGTCGTGTCGGTCAACCGTCCCACTGGGTCACACAGTAAAGGAAGAGAGTGCTCTTGTCACACACTTGGACACAAACTCCTGCGTAGCTGGTCTGGTTTCAATAAAACCGGCCACCGTCACCGAAATCGATGTGGAAAACTATTATTATCATCGATTGTTACTATATACCTTAACAAAGTTTCCAAATGTGGTGTACGTTTGTATGTACCTATTTTTCGTCCATCATACTATTTTCATATAAAAACAAGCTATAAAAACTTTTTCAATACTCCACGAACTCTATATTCGAATAGGTCGATTGTGTAACAGTTTTTATTTAAGATGTCCTCGAAAACGTACAGAATACTCAATCCGTCCAACTTTCCCGTCCTTTATTTGCCCCCGTGTGTAACTACTAACTTTTAATTGATTTACATGCCTAGAATTCCATTTTGTGGTCTACAACTAGCTTTTTTTTACATTGGAACTTCAATTCCTACAATAAATGAAATCGGAATGGTCACAATTCATAGTAGACAGAATATCTTTACAACAGCGACCTTCGCGTTTCATGTTGACATTATGAAATCGATAAGTCTGTCGTGGCGTGTCTGAAACTATAATCGTTAACTACGAAACCACCGGACCACTAACGAACTTTACCGTTTGGTGATTGCCAACTACCATTACTGTATTATTTTATCATTATTGACCACTAATGACGTCACTATTTGAGTACGAGCTCCGCGAGCAATAAGTGTTCTATGAGTATGAGTTTCGCCGCAATGTGGAATAATAAGACTGTAGTCTACCGCGCTGACCAAATGCGGGATTGCGAACTTTACGAACCTTCGAAGATTGTTACTACAATCCAGTGGCGTGGGGTTCCTACAACTCTATTCTTATCGGCTTCTCTTTTCACATACCTTTTGAAGACCCTACCAAATCCCTAGTTATTATACAGGCTAGGGCTTCCCTGTGAAGGAGAAGCCTTCGTCACTGCTACAATCTACTGATAAGTTGTATCAGGCAGCTTATTTGTATATTTTGTCTCTGTCGCTCGATATAAAGTAAGTTCCCGAGGGTCTCAAAACACGAGAACGGCCGATTTGGCTAATTTAGGTCTTGAAATAATTGTGGAAGTTCTGGAAAGTTTTAAATAGTGAGAAATATTGGTGTAGTTTGTAGGAGTAGGTGTAGTCATTTTTTCATTCTAGTTCATATTTAAGACAGAACAACATATGTCGGGACAGCTAGTTATATACTAAAAATGCACGCCCTCCACAGCGGTTATTGTACAACTCATACTGAAATCGAGATAGAAAAGAGTGCATTTTTAAAATAGTGGACACAAAGTCCACATACGTACCACTTACATCTATACATATAAAATCCTTTGTCCTGAATGACTGACGGATCAACGCACAGCCTAAACCGCTGATCGTAGAGACTTGAAACTTGCAGGGCTTGCTCTTTGTAATGCGTAGGGATCCGATAAGAAGGGATTTTTCGAAATTCGACTCCTAAGGGGGTGAAAAGGGGGAAAACAGTTTGTATGGGACAACGTGATTCCTTGGTCCAGTCTACTTCATATTTTGCACAAACATTATGTAACAGAATTGATGGAATTCGTGTATCATAGTTTACTGAAATTCGTCCCTTAACGGGAATAAAAAGGGAATGAAAGTTGTTTGGGAGCGATTTGCTTTAAAATTGATATTTAAAATACTCCTTAGTGCTTTTGATTTAAAGCTCCCACTCACAAGCGATCGATCGATTCAGTCTTTACAATTTAAACATTTACTGGATTCGTAGTTGCAAGTAAATCGGTTTAGATAAAAATTGAATACAGTCTGAGATCCTAGGACCACCTTACTATACTTTTTATATGAAATTCGTATATACGCGTAAATTTTGTTCTAACTCTTGACCCCCACCGCAAAAACTAGCAGGTAGGTCTTACACTAATCATTTTATGTAATAGTTTGTCGTTAGTAATTCACTTTCAAATACGAATCCCCTACCCTACCCTATTCCCTTCCCTACCCTCCCCTATTACCCTATTCCCTCTTAAAAGGCCGGCAACGCACTTGCAGCTCTTCTGATGCTGCGAGTGTCCATGGGCGACGGAAGTTGCTTTCCATCAGGTGACCCGTTTGCTCGTTTGCCCCCTTAATTCATAAAAAAAAAAAAAAAGAATTAATTTCCAATTTGATCGAAGCAATCGATAGCCTGTGAATGGGGAGCTTTATTTTTATTTTAACATAATATATTGTCATGTTGAAAAATAGATATCTGACAAGAATGCGTTACAAGTTAAATTTGATGAAAATCTTAAATATTTGCGAATGCTATATTATTACAAATGGGAAAGTCTGTGTGTCTGTTTGTCTGTCTTCCACGTAATGTTCCTGTGGATACTTTATTTACAGTTTCACGTAAAACTACTAAACCGATTATCATGAAATTTGGCACAGATATAAAGGAGACCAAGAGAAAAGAACATCGGCTACTTTTTATCTCGGAGAAATATACGGTTCCCGTAGGAAAATTTATTTACACTTCTACGCAAAAACTACTAAACCTATTATCATGAAATTTGCCACAGATGTAAAGTACCTAGACCACGATGAAGAACATAGGCTACTTTTTATCGCGGTACGTATACGGTTCCCGTGGGTTACTGTACATACGCGGGACGAGCCGCGGGCATCAGCTATCTATACTAATATTATAAAGCTGAAGAGTTTTTTTGTTTGAACGCGCTAATCTATAGTAGCTATCAGGAACTACTGGTTCGAATTGAAAAATCTATTTATAGAGGAAGGATTTAGGTTATATAGCATCACGCTGCGACCAATAGGAGTGAAGAATCAGTGGAAAATGTGGGAAAAACGGGGAAAATTATTCATCTTTGAGGGCTTACGTTGTTTGATTGAACGCGCTGATCTCAGGAACTACTTAATCGAATTGAAAAAATATTTTTGTGTTAAATAGTCAGTCCTTCTGTTGAAAAAGGCTTTAAGCTATATATAACATTACGCTGCGACCAATAGGAGCGAAGAATCAGTGGAAAATGTGGAAAAAACGGGGAAAATTATTAATTATATTAAACACGCTGATCTCAGGAACTGCTAAATCGAATTGAAAAATTATTTTTGTGTTGGATAGTCCATTTGTCGAGGAAGGCTTTCAGCTATATACGTTATATACGCTGCGACTAATAGGAGCGAAGCATCAGTGAGAATGTTGCAAAAACGGGGAAAATTATTCACATTTGAGCTTTATTTGAGGGCTTCCGTTGCGTGCGCTGCGTAAACGGCTCAAGTTACAAAAAAATATGTATGAAATAATTATTCCTCTTTTTCTATGATCTAAAAAAATCTTTTAAGATTGACTTAAGTTCTTGGTAACCTTTTTTATGGTAATCAAATTTGATCGAAATTGATGCATTATTGCGCCATCAGTTGACGCGGACGAAGTCGCGGGCAACAGCTAGTATAACACTAATTTAACAAAACACACACTACACCTCACTTTACTTGTTACAAATACAAAACACATATTCTAAAGTACCAAATTATGGAAGTCCCATTGACCGTTGTTCAGATATTTTATTGAACATTATGTCGAAGTAGGTACACTTCCTCCAAATTAAACCACTGCTGGTGCTCGACTGAATTTTAAAACTCGAGCAAAGTTTTCAATTAGGTTTTCCTTCTGCAATTATTTTGTTTGTATACGATATCGATTCAAAACCTCGTCCATGTTTTACATTTATTTTATAACATTTGAGATAGCAGTGTTATATCTTACCAATATTATGAAAAGGATGGTTAGGATTAATCATGTGTGTTTTTTGTCTTTCGCCCAAAAACTACTGAACGGATTTGATATGGTTTTTATATGATGTGAGCAAATGTGTTGTATTATGTTTATTGTCATTTCAGGTCACTCCCCAGTAGGCTCATTCCAGTTTTACCAACGATCTTTAAGGTTTTGTATATCAAAACGCTTGAGACGTTTACTATAATATCTCATATTGACATAACTGGAATTTGGAGATAATTTTAAACGATTCACGATACAAATTCGCTCTAGTTTGCGTCCTCCATTGAGAAATCTTCTTACACGGAATTTTGGTTTTATTAAACTTTCAATGCTAAAACATAACCTTGCTATATATAAACTCATTTAAATACACCTCACAACAACTCCTCCAACTACATTAACTTACACCCCGTGTCTAAAACACGAAGCTGAATTTGATTCATTATGAACAGGGTCTTGTGCTTGCAATTTGTCGAAGGAACTTCTGTACGTATACCGAAGTTCGATAACTGTGCGCTAACCGCTACAAACTTCGATATTATATTTACTCCACTTGCAGATCACTTCTAGTTGCTGGCGAATTGAGTATATAATTATGAAATAACAAGCAAACCAACTGTGATGTTGCGATGTGCACGTAACTGTCAAATTAAATATTTACTTAATATGTTAACACTAGCTGTTGCCCGCGGCTCCGTAATTACAGTATCCCTCGGAAATACTGTATTTTTTCGGGATAAAAAGTAGCCTATGTTTTAATCCAGAGCCTAAACTACTAAGATACCAAATTTCATCAAAATCCGTTCTGTAGTTTTTCCGTGAAAGAGTAACAAACATCTATACATCCATCCATCCATACATCCTCACAAACTTTCACGTTTATAATATTATATAGTAGTGTGGGAATATAGTGGCAAGCCCCAAAGGGAGATCTCCGACCGAGCGAAGTGCTATGCTCGGTCAGGCCGAAGCCCACTGTAGTGGTTTTCAGATGTCGTATATATGTTGCCGATCTTAGAAAACTTCGATAGCGCGATTCAGGACTGTGCGCTGAATTGGTCCGCCACAGTAGGATAATATTGATAAGAAACATCTAATGGGATAGGCAATAGGTTAGTATGTTAGCGTAGCGTCGTGGGCCCTAGCGATGTAACGCATTGCTACGAGAATGTACAAACTACAACAGTTGATTTACACAAAATCATTTTGACATTGCACTTCGCTAGGCGCTTCACGGCGACGCAACGCGGCATTGGTTTTTAAATTTATTTCGCTGATAAGGCCTATGACTGAATAACAATACTGAATGACTTTTGTATAATGTATAGCTTTCTAATGATTAGAATAGTTTCATATTGTTAGGTACTACTGATAGCTGTTGGCCTTCCTAACAAAATAAAATTACTACAGCTACTGAGGCGTTAGGTGGGAAGTCAATTAGAAGTAGACTTAAAATATTACCATAATTTATTAAGGTCTCTCTTCTTACAAATTAAAAATGAATTTATTATTTAAAGGTAAACTGCAATCTAGCTTACTCTGCAATCTGCATTAATATCGTAGCATACGAAATGATGATGATGATAATCGGAAGGTTGCGTATTCTGTCGAGGGTCACCAATAGTGGAAGCCCCAAGGGGAGATCTCCGACCGAGCGAGGTGGTATGCCCGGTCAGGCCGAAGCCCGCTTGTAGTCATTTCAGCTGTCGTATATATAGCGCCAAGGTGTGAAAACTTCGATAGCGCGATTCAGGATCGTGGCGCTAATTGGTCTGCCACAATATGATATCACTATAAAAGCTCTTACACACTACAGTACTACTACAAAAAGTCTAAATTAGATTTGAACAAAGTGTATAGATCACCTTCGGCTACAAATTTTTCTATAATTCCAGATGACAGTCAAGCCGAGCAGCGGCGACGGTCTGCTGCTGTACGACGCGGAGCACGTCAGCGGCGACGGCGACTTCTTCTCGCTGCATCTGCGGGACTACTTCGTGGAGTTCGCGTTTGACCTGGGCTCGGGGATAGCTCTTGTCAGGTGGGGGTTAAGTTAGGCTTCTGTTGTGTCTCTGGAGTCTGGGCTTATTAATTACGTGAATCTTCATGATATTTACGGGATTTTATAAATGTAATGTGGCATTCGTTTGGAATATCCCATTAAGGTCTAATTATCTTTCAATTTTCATACTCTTACGTTCACTCAATTATGTTCTTATCTGTATTATAGTTACGTTATTTAATAATATTTAAATATAAGTTTTACTACTTTGAAAGTAAATCATCATTGAAATTAAGATCTTACAATCACTAAGCACTTTTACTCACACGACGCAACTAGTGGCACCGCCGTATTTTGTATGGAATTTTTTTATGGTAGCGGCGCGGCGGTAAAAAATAACATACTGCACGGTTCTTACACCTTGAGATGCTGTTGCTGCTATCGATGATGCTGTATGCTGAATGAAACTAAGATGTTGCTGCTAATATGTATAATTGCTAAACGATAAAATGCTAATGCTATATGCTAATGAGTTACCCTAGTCCGCAATGCGCGACGGTTTTGCGTGAACTAACTTAAAACTAAAATATATCTAAAATGAGCGTGCGCGTGAAATATACAAAAATGCTGATGATGCTCTGTACAGTTGTTGCACCGTACACATACCAATCCTAGTGTTGGAACAGCGGTGGCACCGCGTAAGCTGCGGCGCGTATGTCAGCGTACTGACGCATTTTCTTTAAAAGAGTCCTTTAAATCTTACTTAATTTCACATTCGTATTACACAGATCAGCGTACCCCCTACAAAAAGACGCATGGCATGTGGTCTCAGTGTCACGCGCGGGGCGGCGCGCTACCCTACGCGTGCGCTCGCTCGGCGCACAGGACTCGAACACTAGCGCTAGAATAATGTCAGCAGCGTCTACGATGACGTCATCGGCGATCGCGCGTTCGGTGACGTCACGAGGTTCCGCGCGATACCTCACGCTGCGACAGCCGATGATGTTGGGAGGCGCGCCGCAACCGCTACCACAGCGATTGGCACTTACTACGTCGTTCAGTGGGTGTGTTGGTAAGGTAAATATCAATTTTTACTCGGTATTATTCACAGATGTAGAATATTAAATATTTGAAAAATCACCACATCTTGAACGCAAATCTATCTTTTGAAAGGCATTACTATGTATTTAAAAGTTGAATTTTAAGACAAAGATTTTTCATGAAAAATTGCTTGCAAACTTTCATTGAAATCATCTTCTTACCTATTATTCCAGTTGGTTATAAATGATGAAGAATTATCTGTGGTATCGTCTGCGTTGGGCGGCGTCAACGTCGACAACTGCGAGGAGAAAAATAATGAAACTTGCGCGTAAGTATATACGTAGATTGACTAATGATAAATCTTTGATAGCTTTAACTCAAAAGAATATACAACCTTATTTATCTATCTCAAAAGAATATATAAACAAGTTTGCATTGACCATGTATAATGATGCCAAAAATATTGTTTATTTTACAGGAACGAAATGTGCAAGGAAACATTACAAAACATACCCATATATCCCAACAACATAACCGAACAAGACGTCCATCACGCGATCGTTCCAAAAAAGGGATTCAAACAGAAATACCACAAGAACAAATCGAAAAAACGCCCGCACATGCGTTTAGAGAAATACAAGAAGAAGAAATATATCGCGACAAAAAAGTATTTGTACATGCAGAACGCGGTGGAAAATAAGAGTGACATAACTGAGACACCGTACGATGGACAGACGTACATGCAGGTGAAGTATTTGGACGCGAACGACATCAACTGGGGCGATACAAGCACTTACCCAAGTTTTAGCGGTACAGATAGCTTCATACATATAGACGACGAGGACACTATGAAACGGTAAGAAAAAAAAATCGTATTAACCAGTTTTAATTTGCCAATTTTTATGTTATTTCATTACTCTCTAACAACGACTTTTTAAAATTAGGAACTTTTATAACTATTTACCTAATGTGTATTCAATTAGAAAACCGGGAATAAATTTATGTGTCCCACCGCTGCCACCAAAAATACTTAAGGTCAAAAAAAAGGTTGATAAATATAACTTTTGTAGTATAACTACTGTACCCAAGCTATACTGAATTCGTGACTAGACGACCAGTTTTAATGACAAAATATTTTAACTTTTATTTACAATGTTACAAGATATAAAATGCTTTGTAGAACGAACGAGATGTAGAGAGAAACCAGGAGATGTGCACTGACTCAAGTCTCGCGTTTTTTATATATTGTCACATTTTACTATTGTTACGTGTTGGGGTTCGAAGATTTGGAGAAAAAGACCTGCTGACTCTTTTGAAGACTTTATTCACTAGCACTAGGTTCAACACAAAGCACTAGGTCTAACACTAAACACTAAGTCCAAACACTAAGCACTAAGTCCAAACACTAAGCACTAACAGTGTCCTTAAGTCGTAGCCAAGTCGCGGGTTTCACTGGTATTAATCACTGGTATCACTTTTACTTATCGCCTGTTTCGCCTCGAAATCGCCCGAAGGTAGCTCGAAACTGAACTGACTCGTTCGCATCTCTGTGGCGTATTTATATGGGCCGAATCGAGTTCCAGACCGTTCCAGAAATATTCGCTAGCCGCGTGAACTGGTTGAATTGTTCCGGAATATTCGCACAGTAGCGCCATCTAGTATTGAGTAGACGTGAAAACGTTGTCCCTGTTCGCACCAAGTGGTTTCATTGGTTGACGCTAGATGGCGCTAGTCTTATTGTTCGTAACACTACTCCCCTCTTAGAGATGCTCGTCCCGAGCATCGTTGTTACTGCCATGGTATCGCGCCAGACGGTCTATGTGTACCACTTTGAATGTCCCTCTTGGTTGCTTTTGGATCCTATAAGTCACATCATTTATTCGGGTAAGCACTTTGTATGGTCCGTCCCACTTGGTCTGCAACTTTGGAGATTTCCCTTTCCGGCGAGTTGGGTTATGCAGCCACACCAGTGACCCTTCCTCGAATCCGCTCGTGTTCGATTTCCGGTCGTACCTGGTTTTCATGTTCTTACTTGACTGTAACCCATTTTCCCGAACCAAGGCGTGTATATAGCGCATTTTTTCCCTTAAATCGCAGACATAGTCTTGTACGGTCTCTGGTCCCTCCGGTGACCCTCCTGTCAATAGGTCTACTGGTATTCGTAGTTCTCTACCGTAGTTGACATACGCCGGGGTAGCTTTTATGCTCTCATGCTCGGCGGTTCGGTATTACAGAAGGAAGAGGGGTATATACTTGTCCCAATCCTTTTGTTTGTCGTCTACCAATTTCGCCAAATGCCTCTCAAGGGTCTGGTTAAATCTTTCTACCATTCCATCAGACTGTGGATGGTACGCGGTGGTCCTCGTCTTATGCATGCCCAAAATTCTGCACACTTCCTGGAACACCTGCGATTCGAAGTTCCTGCCTTGATCAGAATGGATTTCTAGAGGCACACCAAAGCGACATATCACTTCTTCGACTAACTTAGAAGCGACTGTTGTAGCTTCTTGGTTTGGTATGGCGAACACCTCGGGCCATTTGGTGAAGTAGTCCATGACGACCATAAAATACTTGTTTCCCGATTCCGTTACAGGAAATGGCCCAGCTACGTCAACTGCAATCCGTTCCCACGGTGCACCGACGTTATACAACCGCAGGTTCCCACGGCTCCTGGTCTGTGGTCCTTTTACAGCAGCGCAAGTAGTACATTTGCGGCACCAATCCTGTACATCATCTCGACAATGCAACCAGTAGAATCTTTCGCGCACTTTTGTTAACGTCCTCTTGACACCTAGATGACCTCCTGATACGCCATCATGTATTTCACGGAGAACATCTGGTACTCTCGTTCTTGGGACAATTATCTGAAGATGGAACTCTCTGCCGTTAGTCTTCTCCCATTTCCGGTAGAGTATTCCGTTTTGAAGTATTCCCATTGCGCCCAGTACGCCTTTGTGACAGCGCCAGTGGGTGCAACCTCACTCCAGATTGGTTTGACGTCACCCCGTTTCTTCCATGTAATGATGTGCCGAAGGTCGTAATCTCTTTCTTGGGCCTCCCTCATAGCATCATTCTCCCAGAGACCCAAAGGACTTGTTCTCGTTAGCTTCAATGTAACTTCATTAGATTCCTGCTTAACACAATGTTTGCAGTCTTCCGAACACGGCCTTCGTGAAAGTGCGTCGGCATTCCCATGCGTCTTTCCGCTGCGGTGTTCCGTCTTGAAGTCATACTCCTGAAGCTGTTCAATCCATCGAGCTACTTGACCTTCTGGGTTCTTGAATTGCAGTAGCCACTTCAAGGCTGCGTGATCAGTTCGCAGCAAAAACTGTCTGCCGATGAGATATTTGTTGAAATGTTGTAGTGTCTTTACAACAGCCAAGAGTTCTCTTCTTGTCACGCAGTTGTTTCTCTCTGGCTTGGATAAAGATTTGCTGAAATATGCAATAACAACTTCTCTTTCACCCTGTTTTTGAGATAACACTCCTCCAATGGCCGTGTTGCTTGCATCCGTGTCGACTATAAACTGACCTTCAGTTAATGGCATGAAATGGTTCTCGACCCTAGACCTGAAATCTGGATACTGGCAGGTGGAAATTCATCCAAAGGACAAGGAAAAGACAGCTTTCTCGACCGGTAAAGGTTTATGGCAATTTAACGTCATGCCCTTCGGATTGTGCAACGCACCTGCCACATTTGAGCGACTCATGGAGTGTGTACTGGCAGGCTTAGTTGGAGAGGCCTGCTTGGTCTACTTAGATGACGTCATCATTGTCGGCCGCGACTTCGAGGACCATTTACGAAACTTGGAGCGAGTTTTCGCCAAAATAGAGGGAGCCAAATTAAAGTTGAACCCAAAGAAATGTCGTTTATTCAGGAGTAAGGTCAATTATCTTGGCCATGTTATCTCCAGTGATGGAATCCAGACAGACCCGGAGAAACTGGAAGCTGAAACCGGAGAAATTGAAGAGCCAAGGTACTGCTGGTGGGCGTGGCTTGTCTGGTGGGCGTGGCCTGTCTGGAAGGCGTGGCAAGGTGGGTGGAGTCAGTGGGCGGGGCTTGAGTGGGCGTGACCCGGTGGGCGGGGCCAGTGGGCGTGGCCTGAGTGGGTGTGACCCGGTGGGCGGAGTCAGTGGACGTGGCTTGGGTCAAAATGGGCGGAGCCTGGGGGGCGTGGTCAGTGGGCGGGTCCTGGCGGGCGGGGTCAGTGGGCGGAGCTTGGTCCCCAGTGGTGTGGCCTCCGCAGCTCGTTGTGCCCTTGTTCTGACGCCCTCCTTGAAGTCCTCTCTCGGAGTCAATGGCATCTCCAAATCTCACTTCCGACACCAGTTGTTACGTGTTGGGGTTCGAAGATTTGGAGAAAAAGACCTGCTGACTCTTTTGAAGACTTTATTCACTAGCACTAGGTTCAACACAAAGCACTAGGTCTAACAATAAACACTAAGTCCAAACACTAAGCACTAAGTCCAAACACTAAGCACTAAGTCCAAACACTAAGCACTAACAGTGTCCTTAAGTCGTAGCCAAGTCGCGGGTTTCACTGGTATTAATCACTGGTATCACTTTTACTTATCGCCTGTTTCGCCTCGAAATCGCCCGAAGGTAGCTCGAAACTGAACTGACTCGTTCGCATCTCTGTGGCGTATTTATATGGGCCGAATCGAGTTCCAGACCGTTCCAGAAATATTCGCTAGCCGCGTGAACTGGTTGAATTGTTCCGGAATATTCGCACAGTAGCGCCATCTAGTATTGAGTATACGTGAAAACGTTGTCCCTGTTCGCACCAAGTGGTTTCATTGGTTGACGCTAGATGGCGCTAGTCTTATTGTTCGTAACACTATCAAGGAATTTAATTCATAAGCAGTATACAATGATATATTATATGATATCCTAGTATATGCTTATGTGTAATATAATAGTACATACATAAAGTTTGTTATGTATCGTTATTAAAATTGATTATGCTTTCGCTGCCAATTCAACGTGACTTGAACCTTAAACAAACAGCTATAAGTCGTGTTTTTGTATTTCAGGCTCCGCAGCGGCAGCGTGGACGTGAACGTGCGGTTCCGCGCGCGCGCGCCGGACGGCCTGCTGCTGTGGAGCGGCCGCGCGCACGCCGACTTCCTCTCGCTTGCCATCGAGCGCTCTGTGCTCGTGTTCAGGTGCGTAGCTACACTACTGTGTCACGTGGGCAACCTACAGGGGCGCAAACATGTGTCAGTGGCGAGGAGTTCCTATTAATTCCATTCCTATCGGCTTCCCTTACCGCTTACCTTTTGAAGGCCCTCATCCCAATCCCTACCTATTATACAGGCTACGACATCCCTATGAAGGAGAACCAGCCTTCGCCTCTGACATGTGTATCAGTATGTAAATTATTTTGTTTGGAAAAAAACAGTAAAAGTTTACCCGCTTAATTTAAAGCTTTTTATATAATAATAACAATAATATTTATGGACGCTTCACACCACGTCAATCTAATCCCGTGGTAAGTTCTCGAAGAACTTGTGTTACGGGTACCAAACAACGGAAATATGTTTAACATTTTTATATTATACTCATATTTAATTTTTTTATTATATTATACACATATTTTATACACATCCATGACGTAGGAACGCGAAAAAACTTTTTGTTCCGTCGGCGGGATTCGAACCCGTGACCCGGCTTGAGCACCAACACGCTCAACTACTAAGCCACATTTCGTATATATGGTCGTCTTTTTATATAAACGGGTACCGTATCTTATATTTTCACCTGTATATAAAAGTTTTTAGGCAGTTACTTCGTAACCTAACCTAACCTAACCTATGTTACAGGTACGACCTCGGAAGTGGCGAAGTGGTGATCATCGCGAATCACACAAAAGTCGACGATGGTCTGTGGCACAGAGCACGGGCTACTAGGTAAGTCCTCATCGAGTCATCCATTTATCACTTTAACGAAAGGTATTTTTCATGGTTTTGATATTTTGCTGGCTTAGAGTGAAACTTATTTGAAACGTACATATTTTTCAGAAATAGACAAGCTGGAGTCCTAGAGGTGGATGGGCTCGGGTCGGTGGGCAAAATATCGCCCGGGAAACTCAAACAGTTGAACACAGACAACGGACTTTATATAGGTAAATTGATATTTTGTAATTTATTGCGACGCCTGCAAACTGATAATAATAGTGATATTATTATTTAATAACTCCTGTAAAACTATAATTGCATTTTTTATTTACGATATCTCCTGCGAAATAAAAATAGCAATACCAAATAGGAATTGTTCGGACTTATACCTGCTGCAACTTTTCGCCACCGTTCCATGCGACTAAATATTTATCATCCTCATCACCTTGATGAGTGGCAGTCCTCCACCGTGCGCTTTACCCGAAGCTTTCTGCCGCGCACTGTAAAACTCTGGAATGAACTGTCGCCAGCAGTATTTCCGGACCACTACGACCTGCAAACCTTAAAGAAAGGAGCGTATTCCCTCCTAAAAGGCCGGCAACGCACTTGCAACTTCTCTGATGTTGCGGGTGTCCATGGGTGACGGTAATCGCTTTCCATCAGGTGATCCGTTTGCTCGTTTGCCCCCTAGTTTTATAAAAAAAAACCAACCTGATTAAAACAAAACTATATATTTTATATATATCCAACAGACGTATGTTAGAATTTTTATGTTAGGTTAAAGTGTCTATGATTATAAAAAAGTACATTTATTTAATATTATTCCCTACAATTTTTTAGGTGGTCTGCCATCAATAGAAATCAACTCTAACGGCAAATACACGAGCGGACTGATCGGCTGTGTGTCGCAGATCTCGCTCAGCGGCGACTTCGACATCCCGCTGTCGCTCGCCAAGCTGCCGCACACCATCACCAATAACGTGGGCCGGTGCGGTTAGCGCCGCCCCCTACAGTCTAAGAACCGGCCCTGACAGTCCCCTTAGAACCGCCTCTGACGACCCTAACTGGACATGAGCTTAGTTCCACCCCTAACTAAAACCCCTACCTGCCCTAAACCCTAGTACCGACCCCTACGCTTATTGGTGGATGATTTTCTTAAATATCAATAGGTATTTGGTTCAAATGTGTTACTTTAGTCACACCAAAATAAGTTGAAAACTTTAATAAATATGTGGTGTATACAAAATAATGAAAACATAATGATGTTCTACCCAATATTTTATATCCATAGGGCACATTATTATTACAATAAGTACACAATACACATATAGTTTTTTATACCAAGTTATAGCTACTTGTAATGTCTAATTTTTCATGAAAAATATTTTCTTGCCCTGCCAAGAAAATCTTTAAAATTCCACCTGTCAAAACGAACGGCAAAAAATATTTGTATTTTTTCATTTTTTTTTTTTTTGTACTTGCCTTCTTCTTTTAAAATACGATAACTCCACGCTGACATATCAATAATAATAAATTGGAGGCAATAATACAATATATCAAGAACGAGACAGTTTTCTACCTTTACGTCAGTCCTCTTAGTCAATTTAATGTAAGTAATTAAATTAATTGTAATCCTAAAATTCTGTTTGGTTTATTCATGATCAAAGTATAAAATATTTATAAATATATGAACCAGCTTTTACCACGTACTTCCACGTATAGTGAAAATGTCAGTCCTCACTTATCGTATGTAACTCTGCCCAGCATTGGCGAAGGGTTTCCTATAACTTCATTCCTATCGGCTTCCCTTGTCATTTACCTTTTGCGAACCTTCATAGAAATCCCTACCTATTATACAGGCTCCGGCTTCCCTATGAAGGAGAAGCAGCCTTCGCCACTGCTGCTCAGTGAAGATAAAACAGTTGAGGAAATTAGGATATTAACAAAAAGAAATACAGGGCCTCTAGTCAAGATGCATTCGATAATTTCGACGACGGACTTCGAAGTCAAAAATGTATGAGATTTGATATACGTCATCGCTAAATACCATGTCGCTTGCGATCCCATATGTCAAATACCATACATTTTGTTTTCGAAGTTTGCCGTCGATATTATCGAATGCATCTCGACTAGAGGCCCTGTAACGCAGTGGTAAAACCTAGTTAAATTTTCCAAAATATATGTCATTTATTTTACCGTTTTAATTTGAATAATCTATGAAACTTTTCGAAGTGCTTTACTATATAGTAATTATAACTATTTGTAATTAATTGTAGTCGTACAAGTTCGCACGCAGGTTGAGTTAGTCTTTGGTTCTAGTCACAATTGAAGAGTGTAAGTATAGGTAAGTATAGCGTTTGTATATGGATTTTCATATGGACGTTAGTCGTAGTGAGACCGCTTTATCATGCGTTTTATTCGCGTCCACTCACCGGTGTGTCGCGGGGTTATCTTTTGTAATTCAATGTGTGCTGGAATACACCATATTACATCAAGTTGGATTATTGCAATAGTCGATAAAATACACCAAGTAGATTCAAAAGTATATCCCGTTAAATAAGAGTTGGCGCCTACAACATGTTGCATGTTACATTGTGTGTTGTCTATAAATAATCATGATATGCCACGGACACGTTGTGCCTAATATATTCATAGACAGCACAAAACGTAGCATGTATACATGTTGTAAGATTATTAAAATAAAAATGCTCTTAAACACTTATTTCCTTGCGACACACTCCGACATTTAGACATTTTGAATAGATCGATAATATATCTAGTAGAGCTAAACTGCGCTTTGTATGTATTTACACATAATATAGTTGATACCGAAATTCATAAACATATGGTTACAGTAGAACATTGGTAAAATATATCATGCGAATAGAACACTAGCTACACTCGTAAGATTTTGTGTTGTATTGTCTTGAGTTTTTTTGTTTTTCTAAAGTTTGGCTTTTTTATACGTCTTTTCAGGTAAAGTATATTTATGATAATAATATGTTAGTTGTTTTGTCAATGATTTACTGTAACCATTACAAAATTGTAAATTTGTGACGCATTGTTACATCTGTCAGTGTGTGCATGACCAATATACAATAATTTGTAAGCCTAAATAAATTCAATGTTTATTGACAATTTAAAAATTTGTACCGTTTTAATAATTATACTAAACCTAGACTTAGTACTGGTGAGACGAAAATCTCTTAATATTTGTTTCTAAATTAATCCGATTTTATTATAATAATTGGTATAGTATAAAAACTATAATATGATTTGAGCATGGAAATCCTTGGAAATCTCTGGCTGTACACTTCACAGACAGTAGCTAAACAATGTAGTGAAACATTTTAGCAAAATTTGTTTACAGATGCAGTGTGTTGTTTACAGTTAAGTTACGTTACTAACGCAGTGTTTGTTTATATTTCTTTGAAAATTTCATTTACTCACAGGCTAGCTGAGTGCTGTGAGTTTTTCTATTCGCATTCGATTGTGACGACGTTTGGCGTTTATTAGTTTGTATGTGATTTGTACAGCGCCACCTAGTTGTCATGTTTACAACTAGCTTAAATCACATGCAAGTTCTTTGTAAACTCCAATCGCGCTCACGATCGAATGCGAAAAGAAAAACTCACACTTAGTACTCTGGTACCTACTCCACTAGTAAGTACTTATTTTGGAAATAAAAGTTCAGTGAGATTTATAGTAACTTGCATGAGATTCGTGTGTTCGTCTCGCCAGCTTTGTACAGGTAGACCCCGCCTGCCCCTCGGGACTTTTTTCATAATTTCCGTCAATTATCTATTCCACAGGGTTCGTGAGATTGTTTATATAGATATATATCTGTTACGGTCTCCTTTGTGTGTTACTTTTATGATATATACAATTAATTTTAAATAATGAACCCCATATGTAAAGATAAAGACGAACGGACAGAGATTAAAAAATTTCAAAATATCACTTTACTTATGTAGACAAAAACCTCTTGCATATTGTGTGATGTCTGTATCATAAATAAAACAGATCAAAATGATTTAATTTATTCAGCGTATAACATCTTTCTTTTAACGAGTTGCGATTATGTTTATTAATTGATGTCTTTTGCAAAGACAAATTAATCAACAAACTTTATATGAGTTTCATTGCAATTAAAACTCGATTAGATGATATCATTCTCATGACGTGAGATTCGAGAGATTGTCCATTCGTCGTTATTTGCACTGAAGTATTGTATTTCTATTTTGTTACGAACTATCCCGTACCGCTATTGTTTCGGTAGTTGTAAGTAGCCGGCTGTGTGCAGTGTCGCTTCTAGTCGGCGTACTTAATCTATGTTACCGGCTGAATGCTTAAAAATTAATTTCAAAGTCTAAGGGCCTTCCACACGTACCACAAGCACACCCGACACCGACGCAAAAAATGTGGTCAAGCTGATTGCGTTGCGTTGCGTTGTGGATACGATGTGGTCCACCGCTCGACCATATTTTAATTGAATTTAACTTTTCTGCAACATTTACTTTTATCAAATGTTTAACTTCTGCATAATATATAAACAATTTATCATGTCATTATACAGGCTACTTTAAGGACAAATCTGTTTGGTGAAAGACTAAGATGACATAGCAGTAAGCACTAATTACTGTTGGCAAATCCCCAGATTGGAACAATTAATAGTTAAATATAATGATTTAAATACCCAAATGATTCACTGAATAATTCTGAGAATGATTATTATTATTATTACTTGTTGTCGCAGGTCAGTGCACTTGATAATTATGCTGATTCACACTAGCATAGAAGGAATATGTACTTTTGAAGGTATTGTGGACATAAGGATGAAATTGCTATATTATTAAACTAGCTTAATAGCTTTTGCCCGCGACTTCGTCCGCGTGGAACAGTTACTTTGGGATACCCTTCACGACTGCCCGCCGCGCGTCGTACATTATTATTGCGCACTTGATTATTTTATAACTGCGATATCTTCTAAAATACTCATTGAAATCAAATGATGTAAACGGCAAATTTCTTCTAAATTAAATACTTGTAACATATTTACTTGGATAAGGATTAATTAATATCATCTTTATGAAAACACCTTCACAAATAATGATTAATTTTAGAACAAATTTGGTTAGTATAAAAAGGTATAAATGTCTTAACAGATAGACATATAGGTACAGTCGCGGACTTTTTTTAGAACTTTAAAAGGGAAACAATTCTGTCATACAACATTTTAGCGAAACTTTAACCGTTTCCGCAGTGTACGCAGCGAAAGCTCTCAAAAGGAAAAAAAACCGATTTTGAAACATTCTTGTTTTGGTTCTCCGCTCGTATTGAGCTTAGCATGATATTATATAGCCTAAAGCCTTCCTCGATATCCAACGAATATCCAACACAAAAAGAATTTTTAATTCGAAGCAGTAATTCCTGACATTAGCGCGTTCAAACAAACAAACTCTTCAGCTTTATAATATTAGTATGGATTTCAGAATTTTGCTTCGCAGCGCTTCGAGTATTCACTAGTATGAATTGACCAAGGCTATGACGTATAATGCATTAGGTATTATGTACTAACTACTTACTGTAGATACCCTAGTACATACTACCTTGCATGTCAAACAATAAGAAATAAGAACAATAAGGAATTTGCAACGTAAACATCGTGTGACAACACATAATATCAGTGCATTTTTTGTAACACTCCGTTTAAACTACACCGAGTCGGAAAACAACGCATCTTGAATTTCGCGCCCCTCACCGTGAAATAGGCAAGCGGGCTGATTTTTTTTATTGCATAAATGAATAGCAGTCTTAAATATGAGTAACTTCTCAGAAGAAACCGTATATCAAAAGTCAATATTTTCAAAGGTACAGCGATTTGTATAAAAAATTCCGCGAGTCTCCTAAAAACGCTAAATACTAAAGTCAACCTACAAATGACGTCACTTGTAGGTTAAAGCTTATGAAGTATATGGCCGCCGGAATATATTTGTAAATATCTCCGATATTTGTGCGTTTAAGTTCATACTTACCATAATGAATGTTTTTGTATATGATGTAAGTAAACTAGTGATGTAGGTTTTGTTTACCAATTTCGCAAAAAAAATGATACTTTTTAAATGTATTTAATTAGTAAACTACACATAAAATAATATTTTTTTTAAATTTAATAAGAGTAATGCCTCAATATTTCTAAATATATTAATAAAACTAAATATTTCGAATGTAGTCCGATCCCCTATTCGAGGCAGCGGCCTTCTTACAAGGCGCCATAACTTGTTGTCGATGTACAGGAAGTTACAAATTGTGATTTACATTTCTTAATGCAAATACCACTTGCAACCGAATTCTTAAACACTACTTAAATGTAGGGGCCCCTAGGTCACTGGGTGACAGTCTCTGCTTGGCCGAATGTAATTTGAATTCCCTTAATCTAAGTTTTTGAATATCCAGCCTACAGTCATGTCAACTTTGCCCTAAATCAAAAACCCCAGAAAAGTTTAAAAAAACAACATGCTGTATGTATAAGTTAATGATGTCAAATTAATCTAACATCTTATCTGATAATAACAACACAGAGTAATGTGTAGACTGTAGAGACTAGAGGCGACACGCTGCCGGCTCTGTGGCACGATAGCTATATAGCGTTAGTTTTGTATGTGAGACCTCTCCGATGTATTATACGCCGTTATTTGTACAAAATTATATCAATAAATATAAAACCGTGTTTTATTACCTCCTTTATTACCTACTTTTACTGGTAGATTTTTTTTTCTAAATTGACGTACAAATTCCCAAATATTGCTTGTAACCTATTGAAAATAACAATGTATTAAATTCGCATTGTATATATTATTATGAAAAAATAGAAAACAAAATTACTTGGGATTTTGACCTGAAACCTACTAATAATAACTCCCCCACACCTATTTCGGTGATGGTGGCCGATTTGAAACCAGGCCAACTGGCCTACAAAATTACTCCTGCGTAACTACGCAGGAGTAATTTTATAGTGCCCAAGTGTGTGCGCAGTACACAAGAGCACTCTCTCTTCCTTTTACTCTCATAATTCAGTGGGACGGATAACCGACACGACTGACGAGAGATCAGGCGCAGGACCGACTTTTTACATGCCCATCCGACGCATGGATCATCTTTCTTGTCAGACAATCAGGTGATCAGCCTGCATTGTCCTAACCAAACTTGGAAACAACATTTTTTTTGTTGTTCCAATGCGGGAATCGAACCCACGACCTCCGAGTCGAGAGCCAATACTCTAACCACTAGACCACGGAGGCTGTTTGTCCTGAAACCTACTAGTTACCTACTAGATACTAATAGGTACATTATACATACATACATATAATCAAGCCTCTTTCCCGTAGGGGTAGGCAGAGACCACTTCTTTCCACTTGCTACGATCCGTACGATACGTACATTATATAATCTGACAAAATCGAAACCGTATTGTATACATATGCCATATTATATACCTACCTTTACCATAATAAGAAATATAAGTCGAAACCAGTAACAATTGCAAAAATACATGAAATTCTTATATTTAAGAAACAAAAATCATAAAATTCCAATCTAGGAAATGCGCACGCGTTGATGTCTTTTCCTACATATTTTGATTTTCTCATTTCAATATAAAATAAAATAGGCCTCGAAAAAGGTTTTTGTCACGGTTTACATTTTATGCAGCTGATTCTTAAAACATATGTTTTCCTGTAAGTCTAGACATTACACATCCGAGATAAAAAGGTATGAGTCATCGTTCCGACGCAAAATCCCGGCTGTCGACTTAATAATTTATACACTACGTCGTATGTTCGTAATTCGTATGCACCTGAGGGGAACATTCCAGCTCGCTTTGTTACCCAACGCGACGCCGGTTGCTACTTTATTTAGTGTTGCTGTTATGTAGGCGTTTGCAATAAAACATGCAGCACAATTATTATTTATTCCAAAAAAAAGCCATGAAGTTATTTTGTGTATATGTCACCGTAAAATTGTAAATACCGCTAGATTGTAATGTAACTAACGAGATTGTAAAAATATGTCGAAAGATTTATTACTATATAATATTTATAATCTAACGAAAAATATTGTGTTAAATTATAGGCAGAATATTAGCGTCGGAAGTCTATAAACATTTTACAATTTCACTAGTTATATTACAATCTAACGGTTTTTACAATTTTACGGTGACATATACTTATATAATGTTTAGTTTGTGCTACTATGAATATATGTTTCAAAGTTTTCTTTAGATTCCAATAAATTTTGATGTTTTTGAGAGAGAGTAAGTTAATTTAAATGTTTTGTGAGATAACATAAATATATTTTTCTTTTCCTTACCTAAACCTGATACTTGCATAAATCTATAAGTAACATACTCTAGTGATGAGCACGTTTTGTTTTTTTAATTTTTCATATTAAGATCTATCTTGTTTGGTAAACCGTATGGTAAAATCAGTTTCTGGATATCATTAAAAATTACAAAGATATGAACGTTTGAAGTAGGATATTAGACCGAGAGATCGGACGTGTAACGTGACGTCACATAACACGATTTTAAAAGAAAGTTCATAAGTAATTTTGTTTTGCTAGAAAGAGATAGATTAAAAACTTTAACCGCACATATCTTGCTCATTTATCAACAGATATTAAAAAAATTCTCACCATTTCCTTTATTTTTCAGTCTAGTATCATATTATTATGTTTTAAGTTATTCTTATGTTTTATGCATATTCCCTTCAACATTAATATTCAATACAAGTTAATCACATATTACAATGACTTGTATCCTTAATATGAAGTTAAAATTAAATTAACATAAATATTAAGTAAGTACGTTACTAATCTTGAGGCAAAGCCCAAGCCTACTTTGTCATTTCCCAACCTAGTCTACCTAGACTTTGTACGAAATGGAAAAAATATGGCATAAAGTACACAATCCTTGACAGGGTCTGAACCATACCCATTTTGAAAAAAAATATATATTTCCTGAGTTAAGAAATCATAAAAATCACAATTTCCTAATACGTAAAATTAATATAACGCATCACATAATTAATATTAGTATATATGTCACCGTAAAATTGTAAAAACCGTTAGATTGTAATAAAACTAGTGAAATTGTAAAATGTTGATAGACTTCCGACGCGAATATCCTGCCTATAATTTAATACATTATTTTTCGTTAGATTATAAATAAATAGTTATGAATCATTCAACATATTTTTACAATCTATAGTTATTTTACAATTTAACGGTTTTTACAATTTTACTGTGACATATACATATTGTGTTTCAATTTTAACCGAACACTTTTGTAATTTGTAAAATACTTCAAAAGATGCTTAAAAATACCTTGCTTGCTTGTCTTCTACATAAATATAGAAAATAATACTACGTAAAAAAGAATCTATTACCATAAGCATACAAGTAGTGTAAATCATTTTGTTTTTAGACCAGTGTTGCCACTTTAGTGATTTTGTCACTAGATTTGGTGAATTTTCGGAGTTGGACAGTGATATTCTAAAAAAGAAATCACTGAAAAATTATTTGATGACTTTTAGTGATATTTAAAGAATCTCAAAGAATTTAGAAAGTACATATTGGCAACCCTTCGCTAAAGGCCCAGATAAATGTTTTGGATTTGGCTTAAAGTAAAATGTACATTTTGCTGAGTAAAAATTACCTATTTTGAAACGTTGCTCTAGACAAAGAGAGTCGAACCAGCAAATCGTGGCTTTAAAAATCTTATGCTGTTGTCTCTTAATATTGTAGTGACTGCACAATTTTACACAAACATGTTTTTCTGAGGTTTCTATGTCTAAACATATTTCAAAATATTTAAAGTATCAAGATAGTTTTTCGACTATACTTGAAGTTAACAGCTTAAAATATATTTTTAAATTTGCCGCCAATCTATTGAGCCACGCCGCGCCGCGCCATTCCCACGACTCATTGGTTCAAATGAGAGCTACTTAATTATTTATCTTAGGATGAGAGTACTATAATAAGTTCGACTCTATATACAATAATTGTGGTCTTGTGTGTGTGTGTGGTGTGGTTTCAAATATGTCAATTTGAAACCACACCACACACACTTTTTTAACTTACTTTGATTACTACTACACTACACTACATTATAAATTATTTAGTGAATTCTAGTGATTTTTTTAGTTTTAAATATTCCTTAATCTGGTGATATTTCAAAATAAAACTAGTGAAAAAGTTTTCTGCGAGGTGGCAACACTGTTTTAGACCTTGCCTTAAAATCGTAGGATATAGGTGTGGCAGCTTATGCTTAAAACCATTTAAATGTGGAAATTGATTCCTTGAGCTAGCAACACTCATTTCCCGCTCTCAGTTTGCATTCACACGTCTCAGAGTGAAGTTGTATCGCCTTATTTTATTTTACGTAACTTAAAAACAATAACTTTATTTATATAACGTTTGAAATGTTTATCTGGCGTTTATTATAGTTTGTGAGGTGTTAAATACACGCGACTTTCGTGAAATTGTTTAGTGACTGTGTAGTGAAATCGTGCGTGGAGTAACACACTATACGGGTTTTGGTGAGTATACCGTTGGATATACACCATATAAATATGAGAAAAAAACCCATAGCATCGTGAGATTTACAGTTTTCTCCGCCTCAAAAATATTACACTGTATTGTAGGTTTTACTCGGAATCAGAAGACACAAAAATACTTAAAATTTAAAATAATAAACAAACTTTGCATACATGGCACATGTCCTGCAAATTTCTAATATGTACAAACCAATTTTTTTAAAATCGAACAGCCAATTGTGTAATCTACAAAAGAAACAGGTTATCTAGTCTCAACAAGTTAACTTTAAAAAAAATGATATTTTTAAAATTTTGAATAAAACGATTCAAAACGACATGGTTTTAGTAGGATTATAAACACTACTTAAGGTGTGGCTCTAAGGCCTGTTCCACAAAATTCTCATTAATGTCGGATCTTTTTTTTTCCTTGAAGATTTGTCGCTACTTACTTTATATAGAGCGACAGCGACAAAACATGCAAATAATCTACATATGACACGTCTTATTGCAGTAGACGATGAAACAGATCCTTACCCTTACGTTAGTAATATATATTCTTTGCCCTTACTTTTAACTTTAAAGCTGTTAGCTGGTTAGGACTGAGGAAGTAGCTAGGGATCTAACCAGCTACCTATATTCAAGTTTTTCGATCCAACGTTCAGCAAACTCTAATAATCTGAGATTATTATCTATACTAATATAATAAAGAGGAAAAGTTTGTTTGTTTGTTTTTTTTTTTTAATTGAATAGGCTCCGAAACTACTGGACCGACTTTGATTAAATTTGGTACAGATATAGTTTAGACCATGGGGAAGGATATAGGCTACTTTTTATCCCAACAAAATGTACGGTTACAGCTGGATTTCCTTGTGCGCGCACGAAGTCGCGTGGAACATCTAGTTTAAATTATAAACGTAAAGCGTCAGAAGTCAGACCAAATAAAAAAGGGAAAACAAAGCTTTGTCAAATAAAAACTGAGGCCGGAAACTACACACCGCGATAGCTCTGCACTGCACTACAGACGACTTAAAACATTTATTGCCGAGAAACTACCTACTATTACAGGATACAGGTAATTCTGCGGCAATAGATATCATTATCAAAATAATTGAGTATCGACAAAACATAAAAAACATAATAAAATATTGCCTAATTACTTTTTTCTGCCTTCAACGACTAAACTGCCCTACATCTATCGCCGTATAGTACGCCGGTGTCAAACAATAACCGGTTTTTACGTTTGATGTAAAAACATTAATAGACTGTTATCTATGTCATTGACACGTCTCAGCGCGCCGCGCGCCGTGACTGCGCGAGACCTTGACAGCCTCCGACATAGAACTTTTAACAGAGTGAAAAAGTTAGACTACCTACATATTTACACAATAGAATCTGCAGGTCTAAAATAGCCACATTTAGTGAACCATATTATGAAGCATTATATCTATTCAATTTCAGTAGATAATGATCTATACTGATATATAAAAGAGGAAATATTTGTTTGTTTATTTGCATTAAATAGTCTCCGAAACTACTGGACTGATTTTGTTGAAATTTCGAAAAACTATAGAATAGACCACGCGAAAGGATAAATAGGTTTTTTATTGCGGCAAAATGTACGATTTTCGTGGTATTTCCTTTTGCGCGCACGAAGTCGCGGGCAACATAGTTTTCATAATACGATTCACTTAATGTGGGCATTTTAGACCACCTGGATTATTGATGAGAAACATCTATTGCATTGTGCCAAGTAACGCGGCCCCACGGACCCCACGCCAATGAATGCATGTATTAGTTAGCAATTTCCCTTTTCTGTGAATGATATGTTGATTGTTCGGTCGAAATGCTTGCACGTATGTGACAAGGTATCAGGGGGCCCAGCAGGAACATGTCAATACATTCCAATGATCCTCGGATTGACTTTACGTCATGATTTTGTCAGATTTTCCTACAATTCTCATTCGATAACGTTACGCTTACGCCGCCGTCAAACGTTCCGCTAGACTCACAGATTGAAAAACGGAATCTAACCCTGAACAGTAAAATCCCAAGGCTTATATATAACAAGGCTTATATATATATATATATATATATATATATATATATATATATATATATATATATATATATATATATATATATATATATATATATATAGAGGAAAATACCTAATTAGTGTGTAGGTGAACAAGATTAATACAATTGTCATGTTAGTATTATCCGTTCAGTTATTTTACCTTTGTCAGGACCTTTATACCAACGACATAAGAATCACTCTAAACAAACTAGTATCATGGAATGCGTTTAGCGAGTTACTGGTATAAATGTAACTCGCTAAACGCGATTGTTTATGTTGTTTAGTTATAGTGTCGAGTAAAATATCCTTACTCATATTATAAATGCAAAAGTCATTCTGTCAACAATTTAGAGCAGTGGTCCCCAACCTTTTTTTTACGCGGGCCACAAACCCGTTGTACTCCTGTACAACGGGTTGTACAGGAGTACAACGGGTGTCGCGGGCCGCAACCAAAATTTTTAGGGGCAAAAAAATATGTTGTTTAAAAGAGATGTTTGATTTTGGGCCAGCTCTATGTACACCACATAGGTAAATAGGAAAAATATAAGGGAATTTCATGAAAATACAAAAAAAGTAATTTGAAGAAGGGTACAAAAATGATTATTTGAAGAGTTTTTTAATGCAAGAACCCTATTTTAGGGCGGCATTGATAGTTGTTTTGACTTGACTTTTGACGTAGTTGATAGTTTTAGGAAGAGACATCTTCTTGAGTGTCATACGTCTTTCTTTGTGAAAAGTCATGTCATTGTCAAAATGATACAGTCTGACAAGGATCTTTTGGCACGTGGACAAAATCAGAACTAACATCGCCGTCTTGTAAAATGTCACTTTTAATATTGTATTGTTTTGTAGTTGCGACACTTACCTTTTGGCACGTGGATAAAATCAGTACTAACATCGCCGCCTTGTAAAATTTCACTTTTAGTAATAAGTATTGTTCTTATTTGCGACACTCACGCCCCCATCCAAGTGCCAAAAGATCCTTGTACGACTGTATTCTTTGGTTAATTCTGATCTAATCCGCCATGTTTTATTTTACGTTGTGTTGCTCTCCTTGACGAATTTATTTCAAATGTGCATTGAAACGAAGTGAAATAAAATAAAATAAAGGATAGGAAACAGTTACTATATTATGTAGCTATATTTACATATAGTGTACATAGGGCTGGCCCACGCCTCATACATTTCTAGAACATCTCTTTTAACGATTTAATAATAGAATAACACAAGGTAGTTAAAAGAGTGAAACTAAACATTTAAGATGAGCTAACGACACAAACTAAAATAAAATAACAAATATGTATTATAATAATTATGTTCACTCAGTGATATTTTTGGAATTGTGAACGCTTTTGCACAACTTTATCTAACGGTTACAGATTTCACGCGGGCCGCAGATAAAGGCCCGGCGGGCCACATGCGGCCCGCGGGCCGCGGGTTGGGGATAGCGGATTTAGAGCTACACGCACGGCAGCTATAATGTAAAGATTTACATTATAGCACGAAACATCACATTACATCTTACCATAGAAATCGTCAGGAGTCCACACACGACAGCTGTAATGTAAATTTGACGACCTCTGTGGCTCAGTTGGTTGAGCGTGTTGGCGCTCAAGCCGGGGGTCGCGGGTTCGAATCCCGCCGAAGGAACAAAAAGTTTTTCCTGGGTCATGGATGTGTATTAAATATGTGTATAATATAATAAAAACCTTAAATATGTGTATAGTAAAAAAGTATTAAATATATTTTCGTTGTCTGGTACACAACACAAGTTATTCGAGAACTTACCACGGGATCAGATTGACGTGGTGTGAAGCGTCCATTGATATTATTATTATTATAAAAAAATGTAATGTACCTACATTAATATAAGTACATTATAGCTGCCGTGTGTGAAGCAGTTTAAATAGACACAAATATAGCTAGGGATTTGGTGGCAACTTAGGTAGGCATACACACTTACATATGTCACTGTAAAATCGTAAATACTTTAAAATTATAATATAACTAGCGATATTGTAAACTGATTGTGAACCCGGACACACTGATTACAATCTAACATATTTTAGAATATTAAAGTTATATTATAATCATACGGTATTTACAATTTTACTGTGACATATAGTCAAACCTAATTTGTCACTCTCCAGCTTCCTAACTACTAAATTTAGTAGCTAGGGAGCTGGTGTCAAAAGAGGTCGAAGGGAAGGTAACCTTTATTACGACAAACGCGTCGACAAAGTCAAGTAGCGGCAATAGGCGAATTAGGCTATGCGCGCTGATTTTTTTGACAAATATGCGCGTGAGACAGTTATTTTGATTTTCTCTCGTCGCGTCTACATGTACTTGTGCTAGGGCAGCTACATGTTACAATGGCCTTAATACACGTCCGAGTGCAGTTCTCACGGCGTGTCGGATGTGAAGCTTCCGACATCGAGCAGGAAATATGAAATTCAATGACAAAATATTTCGTAGTTAATGATAATTAAAATACCTAGCATTTTGAAAGCCTCGGGATTTTATTTAGCATTTTATGTGTAGTTTTGTAATTATATGCATTCCGAAGTCACAAAAAAGTTGAAATATTTTTTTACAACATTACTGTAAAATAGAAACAAACCTATATAAATAGTTTACTTACATCAAACACAAAAAGATTTACTACGGCATATATGAACATAAACGCCTAAACTCTGGAGATATCAGAAATGTTGTGCATATGGCCATACATTTCGTAGCAACATTACTAGCGTGTGACGTCATTTATCCTACGACTTTTATATGGGGCGTTTACGTTTACTCACAAAAGAGCTAAACAATCTGCGGATTGTTTAATCTTTTTTTCAGACACTGTTCATTTATGTAATAAAGAAATACAGAAAAATGCCGTATTGCCGAAGACATAATAGTCCAAGAGCCCGTGAGTGCTAGACCTTCGGATTTTCATAAAAGCTGAAAGTTTCCCTATGTGTGTCCCTAGTACAGGTAAGAATGATCCCCACCTATGAAGCTGAGGCAGCGGTGGCTTTGGCAGGTAACAGGTAACAAAGGTGTATAAAATTCGATCTCAAATTTGTCATAAAATAAAACTTAATTTTTTTATATTTGATTCATAATGATATCAAAACTCGCGTTGCTCATTGCCAGACAGTTAGTATGGTTACAACCCTCTGCCGGACACCCCTAAACTATTATAATTTATAGTTATACTTACGTTATATTATAAAACCTAAATTTTATATATAATTTTTTGGGGGCCTATTAAACCATGTTTACATAATAGCCGGACAGTTTCGACGGTTCTATCATCTTGCCAGACGCATTCACAGTGAGCAGATGTTGGGAGAGCAAGGAGCGTATACAGTAACTAGTGCGAGTGAGACAGAGCGCTTGGTCTATTGCCACAGGGGCGACACTCTCTACAAATGACAGTTCGAGCACCGACAAATGTCAGCTATGTTGACTTAAGCCTAGGGTTGACATCAATTAATTTAAAATATTTTTTACGCCCGCGTAAATATAATACTTATTCCTCGGGCGAAGCCGCGGGCAACAGCTAGATACTTAATATGAAAAGAGAAATCATACCTACCTACTTTAATCTACGTCTCAGTTATTTATTGTATTGCGTGTGACAAAAGCAAGGGTTAGGTTAGAAAAAAGTAAGTAATAATTATCGAGGTAGGTAGGTACTTTCTGGATTATTAGGCAAGCGGAAGCTTTTGTCATAATTTTTTTCTTGGTTATTACGGCGACCATATATACAACCACAATTAAGCCTATTCATTTTAATGCCGAACAGGAAATTTCTAATATGTTAGGTACACGGTACGTGCGATTTGAACTTTTAAAGAATACTGATATATACAATGAAAATTCAAAATAGTATCCAAATGCTAACGTATTTTAAATATATTTTTAATCAAAAATGTACTCAGGCCATTGGCCCTTATATTAGAAAAATATACCTTGTGTCCTTAGCAATTGGGATTAATTTGTACTTAATTCTTAATTAATATAAAGACTATTTGAATTATATCAATGCAATTTTAAACTTTTATTACCACTCAATAAGTGTTGTAACACAACTAAGATCGTCGCATAATATCGATAGGTATCGACAGATTTAAATGCGATTAAGTACTAAATGTAATATTCAATCTAAAATATTATGCGGTAATCCTTACTAATATTTTACTACTGTTATAAATATGAAAGTTTGTGAGGATGAATGGATGGACGGATGAATCTTAAACGGGCAAATGGCATACCATACCACACGTTTGTTACTCTTTAACGCCATAACTATTGAACGGGTTTTAATAAAAATTTGATATGTGTTCGAGGTTAACGTCCTACAAACTTTACCCAACCCAAGCATATTTCGTTAAAAATATCGATAAAATCAAATTATTGCATGACTACATCACTAGTGAAACAAAAAAAATATTTTTTATAAACGTCGCGTGAGACAAGTCTTTCTTATGAAATTACACTGTCGCGTCGCGTCGCTGCGTCGGCGAAACTGGCTGGGAAAAAGTTACACCCCACCCGCCCCCGCATTCGCCCAGACACGCACACACAGCTGCGAGCGGCGAGTCGTGTAAATCGGTGGAGTGACGGTTCTTTACGTTAGTAATATATATTCTTTGCTATTGCGGCCCTTCACTGCGCATCAGCTGTTGTTTATTGTAACTATCTGGTGAACGGTTATGCTCATCATAGAGTATAAAGAGTAAAGGCTATAAGCAAGAGGAAAATTATATATCGTACCTTATCCCCCTATATGACACATGCCAATGAGAAAGAAAGAGATATCTAGTTGTTCGTTACTTAGAATTTTTGTAGACGGTTACAAGTTTTGAACATATGTAACTAACTTCAGACAGATCAGCTGTCTGAAGTTGGTTACAAGTTGCCATGCTCGTATTTATCAGAAACTTCATATAAAAATATATTCCCGTCCGCCAGTGAAGTCCCTAGTCGGCATTTTGTGTCGATAAAAATCAAAATGATGATGAAAATGTTAATCTTTTCATAGCATAAAATGAAGTCTTTTATTCCGCTTAATGTTTGCTTAGATCTTTTAAACTACCTACTAAATGAATTTAAATGCAGTTTGCAGCCAATAGATAGAATGATTAAAGTGAAAGATTTATGCGTAATGATCTATGCACCTTTGTGATTTATAAATTATTATCAGTCGATCAAAAACGAATTTATGCAGTATTGTCTACAACAAACAGAAGTATGTTGGGGGAGCTAGTCTCTTGAAAGCCACACACTATGCAGGCTATCGTCCAATTGACTTGTCAGTTCTATATCCTACTACTATTATAAACATGAAAGTTCGTGAGGATGGCTGGATGTATGGTTGGATTACCGAATTATGTCAGCGAATCTCTAAAAACATTTCCAGGTATTTGATAATTATGTTAAATTTTTGTACATTAATTTTGGACTGTTTGTAATTAAATTAACTTGGTTTTTTTACTATTGCAGAAAATAATGATGAAGGCGATATTGAAGACAATCAATCCACAGAATGGAATAATAGTGACGAGGAATATGGATATATTGACGATGACGATGAAACTGATGAAAATGTTTAAAGATTTAATGAAAATGTTTAAAGATTTAATGAAAATGTTTAAAGATTTAATGAATATGTTTAAAGATTTAATGAAAATAAATGTATTACTTTGTAACTTTCTTATTTTAAAAAAAAATTGCCCTTTGGTATAATAAACTATAAAATTTGATTTACTTTAATTCATTGGCTTTACAATTTTAATAGAATTGAAAATAATAAACTTCGTAAAAATGAAAAATAATATAAATAAAACTATTAGATTTTCGATATGATTGAAATTAGATTAGAACAATTTTACTGAGTATTGTTTTAAATATTTGTTATTCAAACTGTAAAAATTTATTTAATGAAATTTCTCGATTAAGAAAAAAAAAATTCATAATTTGAACTTAATAACAGCTGATGCGCAGTGAAGGGCCGTAATAGACCAAGCGCTCTGTCTCACTCGCACTAGTTACTGTATACGCTCCTTGCTCTCCCAACTTCTGCAATGGACCTAGTATAACAACAGGACCGAGAACTGTGAGCAAAAAAACGAGCCGAGCGAGAGGTTGGAAGAGAGGCCGTGTGTCCCTTTCTAGTAGGGTGGCAATAATATTTTCTGCTGTGGCAAACTGCAAAGCTTTGTGAGACAAATTGTGAAACACTGAATGACATACAGCTGAGGCTTTAAAAGTCGACTAGATTGAATAGTGTAAAATCAAGAAGGTTTGAAGTGACGGCTGTATTAATATGTAACAGATTTTTATGTAATTCTCTGCCTTACTTAAACACGATTGAGCCATTTTTGCCGCATTTCTTCATTGTTGGGAAATCTAATAAAAAACTGTATTATATTATCATTAAAGGCCTTACTCGACTTCACACGTTTTTTTCTCAGTACTTACTACGATTATATGTCATGGGATACTCATCCCAACTTACCTGTTCGGTAGTTGTGGTATAGTATACGGGTACGCGACCCCGGCTTCCCTAGCTATTACTGTCCTATTCTTTGCCCTCCTGGGCGGTAATATCCTACATTTCCTATTTCCCACTCTAACTTACCAATCTTCCTTTCCACACCACCTATCCTTCCCTTTTCCTATTCCTATCCTCTCCGCAAATCCGTGGGAACGCAATGGATAATTATAAAAATAATTTCATCATCCAAAATGGCGGCGATGTGGTTCGCCACCCATCACGTCTCGTTCTCGCGGAGGCGAAAAGTGGCCCATGGAGAGCCGCTTTGCTAAGTTGAATGTAAGAGGAGGAATGGATGGTAAGAATGAAAGTGGATGAAGCGAAACAAGTATGTAAGGATCGTAGCAAGTGGAAAGAAGTGGTCTCTGCCTACCCCTACGGGAAAGAGGCGTTATTATATGTATGTATGTTACTACGATTCTAGGCGAGTCGCTACTGACTAGTTTATAACAAAACGTAGTACAATTATAACTCTTAATAACGTCAGTTGCTTTAATGTTAACACTTTTTTACTAGAATAACTAACTAACATTAACAATTAACTTACTTAAGAATAACTAACATTAACAATTAACTTACTAATGTTACTAATAAACGAAATATTGCAACCAGCATAACTTTTACTTCGACAAGAATATACACAACATTTTTTCACAATTTTGATTGTTAAATCATCAAATAAATAATAAAAACATAGTTACGGAGATACACGAAGAAAGAAATAAAAACTATTTTCAATTTTAATATTATCCGGTGTTCAGCATAAAATATGTGTAATGGCGTATCTATTGTCTTGCGAATGATACCATCTAATAAAAAAAGAAGGAATAGGATTTAATGTAAACTACATTTTTATTTAGTAATAAAAGACTATTTCTAACTTTTTTAGTTAGAATATGATATAGTTATAAACATTTGTTAAAATAATAATAAAGTACACTCGTTTTATCTAAGACTAGCTGATGCCCGCAACTTCGTTTGCGCAGCACTAACGGAAGCGGAACCCTATTTTTTTAAACGGAACCCTAAAATAAAAGTAGCCTATGTTAGACCTTATAACATCAGCTATCTGCCAGTGAAAGTCCCGTGAAAATCGGTCCAGCGGTTTCAGAGATTAGCCGGAACAAACAGACAGACGAACCGACAGACAGACAGACGGACAGACAAAAATTAAAAAAATTGGTATTTTATTGTAAGTATCGAATATACTTTTAGATTCACTATGTGAAAAGCTGTTAATTTGAAGTTACAAACAGACACTTCAATTTTATTTATCTGTATAGATTTTTCAAGTTACTTTTTATAAATACCAACATTTTTCTGGTTGGCAACATGCAAGAACGAGACACACAGCTTCGCTTCTGGCTATCTCGCTCGGCTCGGATTTGCCTCTATGATACGTGCATTGTGAAATACACTCTATTACCAAGGTAATACAGTTCTTTTTAGCAATTACAAAATTCGGAGTCTTCTATCCATAGGTACTATATCCATGACTACTGCTCACTTTGAATGCGTCTGGCAAGATGATAGAACCGTCGAAACTGTCCGGCTATTATGTAAACATGGTTTAATAGGCCCCCAAAAAATTATATATAAAATTTAGGTTTTATAATATAACGTAAGTATAACTATAAATTATAATAGTTTAGGGGTGTCCGGCAGAGGGTTGTAACCATACTAACTGTCTGGCAATGAGCAACGCGAGTTTTGATATCATTATGAATCAAATATAAAAAAATTAAGTTTTATTTTATGACAAATTTGAGATCGAATTTTATACACCTTTGTTACCTGTTACCTGCCAAAGCCACCACTGCCTCAGCTTCATAGGTGGGGATCATTCTTACCTGAACTAGGGACACACATAGAAAAACTTTCAGCTTTTATGAAAATCCGAAGGTCTAGCACTCACGGGCTCTTGCTCTATAAGGATCACTCTCATAGAAACCGCGAGTTAAAATAACTCTGAACAAACCGTAGTGTCATGGAATGCATTTAGCGAGTTACTGGCAGTGGTAATGTATCATAATATGAATCGGTCTTTGTATGTGACCTCCCCTTGAGTGCCTGACGTCTGTGCTTAGGCTTTAGGTAATTATATATGACATCACTGTGTTGTTGTCTTGCAATAATTATTAAACTCCTTGCGTTGTTCACAAAAATATTAATATACCTTTGCATCCTACTAATTGCAATAGAGGACACTGGGGACACTCGATCCCCTCTTTGCTTTGTAACCCTTATTTCCTACATATTCTGCCTGTCTTACGGTGGAAATTAAGGGATTACATGAATCTGTGACAACCAACAGAATATCAGGGAAAAAATACTTATTTGCCTTAGTAGGTAAGTTTTAGTAAACTTAAGACAGGGAATCGTAGGTACCTAATGTTCACCTATATAAGGGACACTAAATCCATGTATACCACAGCCATTTTTTTTTCTTTTTTAATTTAGAGATAGCGATACCACAGCCAACACTATAATTACTATTCAACTTAACTTTTAAGAATAAACAAAAATCGAATAAAATAAAAATTCGTCATAAAATATGTAAGTATAATAAATTATTTAAATGTTACTACTAAAAAAATGCTCAAGTAAAATTTTAACTGCTATAAAACATATTATCAGGCATCAAAGTTCAAAATGTAGATTATTTGGTATTTAAATGCGCAAAATTTAATTAGAATAAGATAACATTTTAAATTTATGTTTTTATTTAAAAAAAATCGATAAAAACAAAAACCGGAATAATCGTTAAACAAACTAAAGCAGAACAAGAAATGTAAAATACGTAAATGATAATTGGATAAAAAATAAAGACCGGAATTGATAAATAATAAAAAAGGCAAAATAAAACAAAGAATGTGAGGTTTTTTTGCGATATTACACAAAAACAGGAACCGGAACCTCCAAAACATAAATTATATATTTCATTCACGAATAACGAGGTGCCATACTAAAGTCGTACATTTTTCCTCGTGAGTCAGTTGAAGGCTAACAGGTGAGTGCCACAGACAACCGGTTTCATACCGGGTTTCCCTACTAGGTGTGCCGCGCGGTTTCTCTTGGTTTTTGCTGATACTGACATTGATTAATACTTTTTAATTTCGAATTTAAAGTGGGAAGTAACTTGCACAGATAACAAGGAAAACCTTTCTGAAAAATACTTAGCACGATAAAGTTGTTTTATAATGAGGAAAATATTTTTTTACCTTAACATAAATAAATAATAAATCACGTGAATGTTTTAACTTGCTTTCGCGGTAAGCGTAGCAGAAAAATAGTTAGTGAAAGTAATTTCTCTATTTGACGTAAAAATGTGCATCATAACTTAAAAATTAATTAACTGAATTTAGGTAGGTAATATTAATTGGTATGAAGAAATTAAAAAATATTATTCCGAATATAACCTGTTATAGTATTATTGACGACCTCTCTGGCTTAGTGGTAGTTGGCGCTCAAGCCAGAGGTCGCGAGCTCGAATTCCGCCAGGGAAGAAAATGTTTTCTGTATTCCTGGGTCACGATTGTGTATTATGTACTAAAAATTAAAAAAAAAAGTATTAAATATATTTCCGTTGTCTGGTGCTCGTAACACAAGTTCTTCAAGAACTTATAACCGGATCAGATTGACGTGGTGTGAAAGCGTCCATAGATATTATTATTATTATTAGATTTTCAACCTTCGCCCTACGTTACGTCGTTGTAAGGTTGGGTCCAAAATGAATAGGGTTGAACACTGAATAAACCCACCCTGAATAAGGCCAAGCTTAACCTTGGCAGTTGACACCTGCAAAACATTTAATAATAATATGCGGACATCGGACTACAGTAGCATAGTATAATAATAACTCCCAAACCGATCTCGGTTTCATTGAAACCAGGCCAGTTACGCAGGAGTGATTTTATAGTGCACAAGTGTGTGCGCAGTACACAAGAGCACTCTCTCTTCCTTTACTCTCGTAAGCCAGTGGGACGGATGACCAACACGACTGGCGAGAGATCAGGCGCAGGACCGACGTTTTACATGCCCATCGTGCATGGATCATGTTTCTTGTCAGACAATCAGGTGATCAGCCTGCATTGTCCTAACCAAACTTGGAAACAATATTTTTTTTTGTTGTTGCATAGTATAGTCATAGCAGTATCACTGATTAAAGACGAACAGATCAATAGCTTCATAGTAAGCCCACGATTTGATTACACGACTTCAAGCAACGTGTCCACTAAGTACTAACCTCGCGTACGCGGCAAGAGTGGAAACATCCGGTAAAAATAGTGGACAGACAGAAAGGTCATCAAACTTCGTGTTTGACTGTTTATATCACGTGAGATTGTTTATTGTACCTAGTGTGATTGGTATCTGTTATCATGATGAATAACAAATTTTTTGATAAATATAATATCATCCTACTAAATGTGAAAGTTTGTGAGGATCCATCTAGGATGTTTGTTGCTCTTTCACGCAAAAAGTACTAAACTAATTTTGATGAAATTTGGTATGGTAGTAGTCTGAGCTATTTGTTAATTTAGAATTAACATAAGCTACATTGCATCTCAAAAAAGTACAGTGTTCCCGTGGGATACTGTATTTATATGGGCAGAGCCCCGGGCAAAAGCAAGTTATTACATAATTTTATTTGTGTCTAACGAATGTTAAATGATTAAAATATTATACAAAAATATCGTTACAAACGTAATTTGTGTACTGCGTGTATAAAAGATAATAATAGAATAAATTAAAACACATAATAATTTTGTGTATTACTTTATTATAATATACAGATTGATCCACACACGTAATAGTGCACCTACCAATAAGACTTTTACCCTAATTCTCTGTGACAACCTTGACAAAATTTGCATCTAGTTAGAAGCTTCTATGAAAGCTGTAGGTACAGAGGTACGTAAGTATAAATTATTATTTATTCTGTAATGGCATTATACAAAAGTGTAAACACACATTTTCCCTGTAAACTTTCTAAATATTGAGGAAACGACATCAACGCGTGCGCGGCCTGCGAACAGCTGTTGAACAAGTTTTCCGTAAATCCTACTTTGATTTGTAGAAATAATTGAAATCTACTTAAGTTTTTAAACCACGTAGGTACTTATCTGTATTTTTTTAGTCACAAAAATTAATAGCTCTCTGATAAATAAGAAAGTTTACAAACGGAACAGTAAACTAAAAATCAATATTTTCGAAGTAATTTTGGATTGATTTGAAGCACTTTTGCGAGACTTGTAAAACATACAAAGACCATACAAGCAAGTGACGTCACATGTTTGTACCTACAACATTTCTGAAATCTCCGAAGTTTGCGCGTTTATGTTCATGTAAGTTCATGTATTCGTTTGATGTAAGTAAATTATACTTAGTACCTATTATGTAGTTAATTTTTTTTTTTTTAAATTAATCCACTTGCAAAGTAAAAATATACAAAAAGTATGAAATAAGTTTGAACACATATTTGTAGTTTGCCATCATGAGTCAGTTTTTCTGCGCACATCAAAGTAAACAAAATTCAAAGTTTGTGCAGCCTGCCACACTTGTCGCAGTGCTTAGTAACGCGCGCGCCGCTGAACGGAGAGCAGTTGTAGATATTTTGAACGTCAATAATGGAGTGGAGTAATGACGTAGTTATCGAATTTCTTAAGCTACTTCAAGCAGAACCCTCAATATGGAATCCGAAAAATAGGGATCATAAAAATCGTAACCTTGTAAACGACGCATGGCTTATAATAATAAAAAAAAATCTTTACATTATATGTAAAGAATGAAATACAAAATTAAACGCTCTCAAATAAAACAGATTAACGGCGTCCACAAAATCATCGTCCAATCTGTCAGCCATCTTTGCAATAACTGTGCCGTAAAACATTTGAAAACAAGTCTGGCAGGCATATTTGTGATCCTGTTTGCGCACGTCAAAGTTTTCAAAAAGTTTGCTCAAACTTTGAAGCCAATGTCTGGCGCCGGCTTTATATCACATACAAATTTTTCGCCACGCGCTTTTTGCCACACGGCGAAAATCTACCGTCTACATGGCAATTCGGCAAGGTCAAAGAATATATATTACAAACATAGCAAGGTCGCAATACAGAGTAGTGATTATATAAACATACGTACAGAGAAACAACTTTGGAACTATCCAAATCGATCCGATTTGAAAATTATTTACGTCCCTTTCAAACTATAATTCTATGCAATTAAACCTTTAATGTAATCGAAATTAACACGAAAATGTTACACGTGCTTTTTGCAATAAAAATTGATATATAAAAGTAATTGTTTCAAAGACGAAGAAATTTCCGAGCGCATATTAGTAAAATCATCTATCACACATAAGATTCAACCTTAGCTTTCACGACATACAGTGTAAAATAGTTTGCAGTGTATGTAAAAAGTTAACTAAGAGTTATTAAACGAGTCGTTGAAGGTTGACGCGCGAAATATTACATCCAGCTGGGTTGCGCGTTTCCCTAACTTCATCATCAATTCATCACCACTCGGCCACTTCGGAGGCTAGGATAATAATCTATCATTAGAATGATGAGTCTAGATTCATTCTGACATCTGCCGATCCTAAGATGACCAATACATGATAAATACTTACTACCTAATCTATACATCTATTACAAATAAACAAAAGTATCTATTATAATTTAAAGTTTTGTCTATCCGACTATCTGGCTGTACTGTTTGTTCCGGCTAATCTCAGAAACGGCTGGACCGATTTTCACAGGACTTAAACTTACAAATAGCTGATAATTAATATTATAAGGAATAACATAGGTTTCTTTTATCAAACCGTTTAAAAATAGGGTTCCGTTTTCTGCTACTTATTTTAGTTATATTTATTTTTCCTGGTTTCATAACAAGGTCCCTTGCCTACCTATTCCAACCAACAATAATTATTACCGGTAATGGTATTTTATATATTCAGTAAAAAACATTTAACTCTTACTGGTCTCATGAATGGCCATGGCGAAGTTCATCAGCTTAGAACCTTCGACACGTGAATATATTGTAACACAAAGCGCATGAGGTACCAGAAGTTATTAGCGAAGCCTTTCCCACGATCGTTCGACTAACAATCGCTGACAGCCTAGTCCGTACTTACAAAGTATTCTACGTACTATAGTACCTACATAACAAGTATATTAATTGTTTTAAATAATATTATTTTTTTATTATATTAACGTCGATTCTTTAAAAATTATATAAATAAAAAGTATAATATATAATATAATAAAGAGGAAAAATTTGTTTGTTAACATTGAATTGAAGATGTCATGGGATACTCATCCCAACTTACCTGCCCGGTAGTTGTGGTAAAGTATACGGGTATGCGACCCCGGATTCCCTAGCTATTACTGTCCTATCCCTTGCCCTCCTGGGCTGGTCTTACCCTATTCCTACCCTCTCCACCAAACCGTGGAAACGCAAGGGATAATCATAAAAATAATTTAATTATCCAAAATGACGGCGATGTGGTTCGCCACCCATCACGTCTCGTTTCTTTCGGAGGCGAAAAGCGGACCATGGAGAGCCGCTTCGCTACGTTGAATGTAGGAGGAATGGATGGTAAGAATGAAAGTGAACGAAGCGAAACAAGTATGTAAGGATCGTAGCAAGTGGAAAGAAGTGGTTTCTGCCTACCCCTACGGGGAAAAGGCGTGATTATATGTATGTATGTTTACATTGAATAGGCTCCGAAACTACAGGACCGATTTTGATGAAATTTGGCACAGATGTAGAGTAGACCACGAGGAAAGACATAGGCTTTATTATGGAAAAATGTACGGTTTCTGCGAAATTAACTTTTGCGCGCTTCGTGTGGGCTACATCTAGTTGTATAATATTTTGTATTCTTATTGATTCTAATAAAGATATGGGAGATGCTCACTTTGTCAACATTTCACCTATGGTTGCCTATGGTAAATAATAATTTATACCCAATAATTGATCTACATAATATTATAGACGAGGCATGAAAAAGCAAAAATGTCTACAATTTTGGGGTGTTTGGGGCAGTTAAGGTTTGACATTAATTGTTATCTCGACATTTTGACATTTTCTTTCAAATCATGACAAAATCTTCTGAAATCAAGATGGCGTAACTTTTTATTGCATGAAAATTTGTTCTGTCAAATATACGTCATCATGGCACCCAATATTATATTAGTTTTTAAATCATCGTACCCAATACGCATTTCTTAATTGTTTTGTAGTAGGCGTTATACGTGGCACTACAAACTAATCGTCCCCAATAAAATATTCTAAGAAGTCAATTTAATCACACGCGATATCGCGTGTTAATTTTAGGTTCCTCTTTATAATGTGAATTTCATGTTGTGAGTTGTGACTTTAAATTGCTAATTTTCAGATAATAATTATTATAATACCTACGTATTTTTATAAATACACCAAAGTCACCTTGCTATCTGCGTAGAATATAAGAATTTTAATTACATTTGCTACAACAATATAATCCTCTGTCTGCCGCTCTTCTAGCTTCTGACATGCCCTTGATTAGGTTAGGTTAGGTTATTTATTTTACTTTTAAAGGTCGGATAGACGAATAATAATAATTAGATGTAAATGATCTCTGAATAACCACAGTTATCATAGACAAGTTGTAGAAAATATCCTATTTTTAACTATTAGTTCACAAAATTCTATTTCTTTTAACCTGGACAGGAAAATAAAGTACCTATATTTCTCTTGAGTCTTACCCCATTTACCTTACATCTTTGTGACTTATTCTACAAGATTGTAACAGCTCGTTAGAATTTATCAGTTTGCAAAATAGTATTTACCTTCATTTAGTCACTTTTTTCTCTGCTATGATTGGCTACCGCTTGACCTTCTGTATCGGCATTGTCGCTAGCTAGAAGCTACCTCGACAAAAACTTGGAAGTATTAGGCGCACCACCGTAAAAGGTTTTTGTGTATACTGTATTCCGAGTGTGTATCAATTTGATACACAAATAAATACTTTTTTTTAATGTAATATATACACGCTTTCATACCACGTCAATCTGGTCCCGTGATAAGTAACATATTTATTATTTTTATACTATATGTACGTCATACTATAACTCAGGAACACAGAAAACTTTATAGTTCCCTGGTGGGAGTCGACCCGCGACCTTCGGCTTGAGCTGCTGCAAAATTTATTCTTATTGCTTTACCCAGAAACCAAGTAATTTATATAATGCAGTTTTACGGCTTTTTGCGGGCAAAACCTGGTTATGAAAATATAATCCCTTATTACAAATTCTGTCACAGACAGCGAAGATACTATAATATTTTTTCTTAAGATGCCTGGATATAATATGTATTTCATATTACAAGTATGTAATATGAAAATATAATAATTTAATGGCCGAATACTGAGATGCTAATCAAAATTAAGAGCCTCCTATTCACAGGCGTCGCTGTCTCTGCTATTGGACACGATAAGGACAGCATGTGACTTGAGCGTCACTTAATTAAACTATCGTTCCAATATTCGCTCGTTAGTATCTTAGCCATCTTTGGTAGCCCATACAAACTATATAGCAAGCTATATTTTATCTTAATAATTAGTATAAAATATAAATATTATAAAATTATCTTCGCCGTCTGTGATGCTCCTCATGCTTATCTAATATCAAACTAGTAGACTTTAGACCAATCAGCTTTTTTAATATTATAGTCTATTTGTAGGTAGGTAAGACTCTGTTCAGATTCAATTTAATCTATATGTAAACCAAAAACAATACTTGAAAACATTCTAGTATTGTTTTTGGTTGATATGGTAGCATCCAACTCTTCTACGCAAAAACTAATGAACGGATTTAAATAAATTTTAGCATGGTAGTAACTTAAGCTCTGGATTATAACATAGGATACTTTTTATCTTGAAATAGTTCAATAGTTCAGTGTTCCCGTGTAAAACTGAATTTACGCGGGTGAAGCCGCTGGCAACAGCTAGTACCTAATAAAGAAATACAACATTAATTTGGTCGAATTTAATATTTTTGTTTATGTTAAGGTTAAATTGGATTTGAACGGTCAACAGAGTAAAAACTCCACGTACGATATGCGTGAAAAAGCTAGTAATTAAAAAATAATTAATTCTCATACTCAAAATCAAACCAGAAGATTATAAACATAATCGGCCTTAGAATAAAGTCCACATACTTAACATTAAACCAGGAGATTATAGACAAAATTGGCGTTAGAATAAAGTCCACATACTTAACATTAAACCTCCTGGTTTAATATGTGGACTTTACTCTATTATATTTTATTATATATGTGGATTATAAACAAAATTGGCCTTGGAATATATTCTATTGGTCAATTACCAACAGATTGTGGTCATTTAACATTCCATGTCAGTGGATGTCGTTGAGGCCGCGTGCGGTCGACCTTAACTTAGTTGCTCACGTCACATGTTAGAAAGTGATACTTAAGCCAAGACGCGTGAGATAAATACATTTGGATATTTGTTACTACAGTCCGTTCAGAATTGTTTTATCTCTATCAGGCCTCTATGCCGACGACATAAGGTTTACTCTCATGAAACCGAGGTAAAACAACTCCTAACGGACTAAGGTCCGTTAGGAGTTGTTTTCCGGCCGGCCTCAGGAGTATCATGAAAGTGATGTATCATCCTGACATTTTTCTATACTGGAACCATGTTTGCGTAAATCTATTTTATTTTATTTTACAGGAAAAACTCAAGATAGGCTATGACGTACATTTGACAGAACATATCTTCATACAAGAAAAGTTACGCCATCTTGGTTTTTACCATACTTCAAATGTCAGCCATCTTATTTTCACCGTGCTTCAAATGTCAAAATGGCCCCAAAAATTTCAAAAGTGGGGCCATTTAACTGGAGACACTTTTGCCTCAACATGCCTCGTCTGTAATAAGTATATATACGTTTATGACTTCTATATCTACGAGTATATTATTAATATTATAAAGACGAAAAATTTGTTTGTTTGAATTGAATCTAAGGCTTCGAAACTGTTTAACCGATTTTGATGAAATTTGGTTAAAATGAGAGAGTAGACTACGGGAAAAGACATAGGTACTTTTTATCGCGTTAAAATGTACGGTTTCCGCGAGATTAACTTTTGCGCGCACGAAGTCGCGGGTAACATCTAGTATCGAATAAAATGATTTGTGACGTCACAACTCACAATCTGTTACCGCCATACACTGTTTGATGACAAATATTGTATTGCAGTATTTGCAGTAGCACGTCGTGACGTCACAGGCCGATATATTGCCCTCTTTCTTATTGTACACTAGCTGATGCCCGCAACTTCGTCTGCGCAAAACTAACGGAAACCCATTTTTTTAAACGGAACCCCAAAATAAAAATAGCCTATGTTTGACCTTATAACATCAGCTATCTGCTAGTGAAAGTCCCGTGAAAATCGGTCCAGCCGTTTCAGAGATTAGCCGGAACAAACAGACAGACAGACCAACAGAGAGACAGACAGACGGACAGACAAAAATTTTAAAAATTGGTATTTTATTGTAAGTACCGAATATACTTTCAGATTCGTTATGTGAAAAGCTGTTAATTAGAAGTTACAAACAGACACTTCAATTTTATTTATCTGTATAGATTTAAATTGTTTATGTATCTTCGTTACTTTTTAGATTTTTTAAGTCTTAGATCTAGGTTTAATTTTCTGAGCATTGAATAGGCGAAAAATGTTTTTTGTCCTTTGTCAAGATACCTATTCGCCCTCAGGTGTACCTGTAAGTTGTAACCACAAGTCACAAGTCACCTGGCATGAGTAATTCATTATTTATACCCATTATTAGTCAACATTTGATTGTATCGCGTTACCAGAACCACCCTAGCTCCTTTGTGGAATTGAGGTCGGTAAGAAACGTTTCTTGTATGAATATTTTAGTAGAGGGTCCTAATGTAGGGCGAGGACACGTACAGTAACTGACAAACCGGTGTTCCACTTTTCAATCTTATTACTATTGCAATAAGTTCCAAAAGTGGTACACCAGATAATGCAATGTACGCTAAAATATCAACAAAGTTCCTGCTCGTCCAGTTTCTAAAAATTTTCCGCTGCACTAGGTCACTTCTTAATATTTGTGAAGTGACCGCAACGACTGCAGACGTGATTGAACTACGTATTTACAACGTGAGTATGTGTGGGTCCGCTCGATTCAACGGCGCTGATAAGCGATTTACATCTTATGCCTGGTCAGTGGTCAAGCAGCAACTTGTAGTACATTGCACCGTATCGTCTATCGATTTGTTCATAGTGTAAATGTGTTAAGGGCTTGCACGATATTAGATATACTAAAACATGTAATTCGTATTCGTCGTCATCAACATGGTCTGTAGTTCACCTTCTAACCTACCAGCGCAGTAGTGATTTTATCTCTTCCCAAGGCCGAATTATTTTAAAACGCTTTTATATACTGTTAAAACAGTTTTAAAATAAAATGTAGGTCAATCGTATTATTAAAACAATATTTTAAATGCTACATCTTAAAGACTTTAAAATTTTAACCTTTAAATTGGCTTAATTCCGTTACGATAATTCAACAGAGTCCAGAGACAATTTATTTAAAGAATTATCACATAAATAATAGGTTGGGGAAAAAGTCTTTTCGCATTATAGTATGTATGAACTTGTCATAAAATATCTTGGGCTATACCAATTGTATCTGGCTGATTTTGGTATCATTAAAAAGTTTTAATTTTACAGAAGACAATTCCAAATTCAAATTAGGTAAATTTGAGATTTTCATTTGTTTTTCTTATTGTTAAAATGAGTGATTCATATGAAGAATTTCGATACATTTTAAAATTTTATTACAAAAAAAATTTGTGATGTTTATGGACCTAATGCAGTATCTGTGAGAGTAGCGCAAATTTGGTTTAAGCGTTTTCAATCCGGAAATTTTGATATCAAAGATGCACGTCGCTCTGGTCGCCCTGTTACGGACAAAACTGTTGCCATTTTTAAAAAGTGGAGCAAGATCGGCATATTAGTAGTTACGATGTAGCTGAAGAACTGGGGATTGACCACAAAACGGTTTTGGCGCATTTGAAAAAAGCAAGGTACACAAAAAAGCTCGATATTTGGGTGCCTCATGAGCTCACTGAAAGAAACCGTGTACTCATTTGTGATTCTTTATTACGACGTAATGAAACCGAACCATTTTTGAAGAAGCTGATAACTGGTGATGAAAAGTGGATCACGTACGACAAGAACGTGCGAAAAAGATCGTGGTCAAAGGCCGGTCAGGCTTCACAGACTGTGGGGAAACCCGGGTTAACTCGCAACAAGGAGATGCTGTGTGTGTGGTGGGATTGGAAGGGCATTATTCATTATGAGCTGTTACCGCCAGGCAGGACCATCAATTCTGAACTGTACTGCGAACAACTGATGAGATTAAAGCAAGAAGTTGAGAGAAAGCGGCCGGAATTAATCAACAGAAGGGGTGTGGTTTTTCACCATGATAACGCTAGACCTCACACATCTTTAGCCACTCAGAAAAAATTACGGGAGTTTGGCTGGGAGGTGTTAATGCATCCGCCGTATAGTCCTGACCTTGCACCTTCAGATTTCCACCTGTTTCGGTCGCTGCAGAATTCCTTAGGCAGTGTCAGGTTGCCATCACAAGAGGACTGCCAAAACCACTTGTCGCAGTTTTTTCATCAGAAGCCCCAAAAATTTTATAGCAATGGGATCATGTACCTACCAACAAGATGGCAAAAAGTTATCGAACAAAATGGCCCTATAAACTTTAGTCACTTGTAAATAAACTTTATAAAAAAACCTTTTGAATTTATATATAAAATGCGAAGAAACTTTTTCCCCAACCTAATATTTGAGCTGTAGCATGTTATTGGTTCTATACAAAATTTCAAACTCAAGATAGGCTATGACGTACATTTGACAGAATAAATCTTCATACAAGAAAAAGTTACGCCATCTTGGTTCTCCATACATCAAATGTCAAAATGGCCCCAAAAATTTCAAAATTGGGGCCATTTAACTTTTTGTCTCGACTTGCCTCGTCTATATTATATACGTCTATGGTTGGTTAAATTTTTGTCACTAACAGCTATAGATAGCGATACAACACACGGTGTATCGTCCAATAAGCATAATTGGATCAGAGGTTCAATTCTGCTAAATAACACCGGCATTAATACAATTACAATCAAGTCCCGATATGCTCAATTCTCGTAATTTAAGTAGACTATCATTGTACTTTGATTTTATTATAAGTGAAACGACATGTTATCATGAACTGATTTTGTGAAGTTTCGACCAATCAGAGTGCATTTCACGTTGGTGTAACGTTTACGAGAATACCGTTTGACAGTTTTAGCATATCGGGACTTGATTGTAATTGTATTAATGCCGGTGTTATAAATTAGCATAACTGAACGGCTCAGTTCTATTTTGACATAAACACTAAACAGTCTACGAGTGAAACGTCATGCAAATCTTCGCCTATACACGGTCAGGCGTATTAGGCCTGTGGAGTAATGATGATGATAACAATTAAACATTAACAAGAATCCAATTAATAGTTCAAGAACTGGTTAAGTAAACAGCCATTATAAAATCGCATTGTCTTCTCAACCGTTAAATGTTAAATAGTAACTCGTAACAGCTTATATAAAGTATAAAATATTAACTTTTCCACGGTTTTTCCTGCAATGTGTAAACCCTACATTGAACTTTTGGAATTTTTAACTGTTTACCTCACAGAGTAGCTAAATAATATAATATGTAATATACTTGTATATTACTATTTACCAAGACACACAATAAAGAAGATTTTTTTTTTGAAAATTGAATAGGCTCGGAAAATATTGGGCCGATTTTAATGAAATTTGGTAGATGTATAATTAAATAGATCACGGGGTAGGACATCGCGGTAAAATATAGACTCCCGCGGGAGCTTATAAATATTATTACTATTACATAATAATGATGTGTTCACAGTCCTTTCTGAGTTTTTTTACCTATGACAGATTTACGCCGACGTTATAATAAGGATTAAAGCTGCGCGTCCACTGCATCGGAATCGGAGCGGACGGAGCGGACGGAGCGTCGGCATTTACAAAATGCCGATGGGGTGCGTCCACTGCATTCGGATTCAGCATCGGCAATTTAGTTATTTTTAGTCCGTCAGCCTGAACGTGCATTTGCATTATGGAGGATAGTGACGAGATATATTGTTGTAATCTCAGACCGAATAGGTTGTAATTAGCTTATTTTATCAGAAGAGGAAAAGAGAAACAAGAGGAAATGAAAGATATGGATTCATAAATCATAATATAAATTCAAAAAGAATAATTTTTGGAGAATTTCATACATTATATTCTGATTTATTAGAAGATGAAAATAGATTTTTTGGGTACATTCATATGACTCGAAAAAAGTTTTTTGAACTTCACTATATTCTACAATTTTTATTTATTATTTGCCCAATTTCATCCCATATATCGTCTCTCCTCAGTTGGTTAAGATAATGTTGATGTTTTAGATTGTAAAGTTCATCATATTTTTCCACTAAAGTAATTAAAATATCGTCATTCGTCGTGAATAAGTATTTATGTATAGCCGTCGCGTCGTCGCAAACACGTCAGAACTTGAAACGTTCGGAATCCGAATGACGGATTCACTGCCGATGACGTCATCGGCAAAAATACCGGTCGCGGGCGCAGAAATGCCGATCCAGTGGACGCAGTACCATAGAAATCCATACAAAGCAACAAATCCGTCCGCTCCGTCCGCTCCGATTCCGATGCAGTGGACGCGCAGCTTAAGGATCACTCTCATAAATATATCATATAAGTATATATTATAGGTAGGTATATATTTTATAAACGTAATATAAGTATAATAATTTAAAATTCCCAAACACTGACATTGTAGTCAATCAAATAAATGATACTACCCACTTATTTCATTTTGGTCGAGGTTATAACCTCAAGTAAAAATAAGTAGGCGGAAGAGTTAAATTGTAGTAATTAATTATTCATTCCCTTAGCCAAGTTGCCATTACTAATTATGACGATAAAGTTCAAAAACAAAAATGTATGGTATTTGAGATTTGACGGAAGCATCGCTCAGTGACATAGCGATGCATAGGTATAATAAGTAACTAGGTACTTTATTATTTAGTAACAAATATTTATTAAATATTCCAATATTATTATTAAACATTGAGCAACACGCCGCAATGCGGAAGCGTGACCGCCGACTGGCAAGAGAAAGGACCTCCAGCAACCTTCAGCTCGCAGCCAGGGGCGTAGCTAGGTGATCTGGGAGTATGTAGGCTATTGCAAAAACAGAAATCCCTTAACTAAACCGTTATTTTTGAAACCTACGGCTATTCGCGATAACCATGGGCGTAGCTAGGTTACCAAGGGACATGGAGACTAGTGAAAAAATCTAGAAGCCCCTTATCTAAATTGTTGCAACCTTCGACTGTTCGCGGTAACCAGAGGCGTAGCTAGGTAACCAAGAAAACCAGGCCCTAACTACTTGGCCATGAAATTATGTAACACAGCTTTTTATTCCTTAACTTTGTCTATTTTCTTATGATATTGTCGAAGATGGATGAATTGATCTTGTTTATACTTAGATTATTGGGGGAGCCTTTACAGTAGGTACTATAGCTGCGCCCCTGAGTCTGAAGTCATACCGTACATACACTTTTCATAATATTTTACATTTGACTCGGTTACAAATTACAATACATATTGTACGTTACATAAACGTTTGCTAACAAGCGGTAAAATGTAATAATTGGCGGCGTTTACCAGTGACCCTAAACTTTTCGGTTTTAACCTCAATTTCAATCTCACGTTTTTAAAAATTATTTTGAAATATAATTTACTGACTTTGCACTTTTTAAAAGAACACATACCTAAACTCCGCATAATAAATTAAATACATTAACATACGTACCGGCTGTAAATTCACAAACTTTTTCGCATACCCGATTACATAAGTCATAGCTTATCGTATTAAAACGACGTACGGTTTTTGATCTGTGTCCCGTTCTAACATTGTATGAGAATGAGAGAGAGATCGATCATCGAATACTTGCTTAGCGTTAAGAGTGTTTAAGATATTTGGTGAAATATCTAAATCTGTCGGTATGCAAATAACTATACTTAAATATATACTACTAGCTGTTTCACGCGGCTCCGCCCCCGTAAATATATAAGGTTCGGTAAATACAACTACAGATATTGGGGGTATATGATCTACGGCTCGTATATAGATGTTTAGACAAAAAAAATATACTGTCACACTCAAAGTTAAATAACCTAACCAAGAGCATGTCAGGACATGTCTAAGGAGGGTTCCGTAAACTATTAAGTTTACTATACACTATAGTACACTATAGAATACTTAAATTTAGGCCTTTGCATCCGTTAATGGATGATTTATACAGTATTCTCCGAGCGAAGTGACCACTCTTGAAATACTGTAGTGCCTGGGACAGTTGGTTTTTAAATGTCGTATGGTTGCCCAAGCACATACGGCATTCTCACAACATAGTCAGCCTAGTCCAGAGGAATGATTGGTCAATACGTCTGTGGCCAACTGTGTGCGGGTTTCCTCACGATGTTTTCCTTCACCGTCAGAACGTCCGTATAATGTACTTGAGATCTGAAAAAGTCTCATTGGTACACGCCACAACCTGGGATTCGAACCTGCACTCTCTCGAGTGCGAACCAAACGGTCTTCCCACTAGGCTACGGAGCTCTTCACTATAGAATAAACGTATGATAAATTAATAATAATATTATTAAGTAATATTAGGTATGTATTATTTCTTTACTATTTTGAATGTTGATTAATAATCAAAATATATATAGTGAATACTAACCAGATGTTCTTTATGATTAATTTTTATTTTTTATTCGATTTCGATGACATTTTAAAGAGTTTTTATTAATTTTAATATTCGCTAGTCACTTAACATTTGAGCATATTTTAGTCTATTACGATATCGCCTATCTCAATGTAAAAAAAAACACAACCAGATGCTTATACTTATACATATCAGCGAGGTTTTCGATAGCGTGATACAGAATTAAAATCCAATAACACAGCGACATCTAGTATTATTTTTCAAAAACAATCCACGATTTAAACAGGAGACTAGCGCCATATAGTTTTCGTAAAGTTACTAGCAAATTGAAGCTTTTAATATTAAAGGTAGGTATTAAATTATATTAAAAAACAATAATACTGTGGTAATTAATAATAATACATATTAATGTGTTTTCAGTGTTATTAAATTAAGTATTGTAATAATTAGTAAAAGAGGCACATATTCGTAAAAATAATTATTAATTAAAATTTTACATGTGTTTCAAAACTTAGCTCTAATTCTGGATAGAAACATAAATTCGCAGCAATCGATACAAGTACTGCAGTTCAGTTAATCACAGTGTTAGTCCTTGATGTAGGTTCAAACCCGACAGCGTGTTTTAGTTATTATTAATTTGTTTTTTTTTTATTAATTATTAATTTCATTTTTTTTTTTTTATTATGCGACCAATTCTGAAACATTATTTTAAATAATCATTTCACATTTATATGTACAACTAATTATTCTGATTTGCTTTATGTTAATTTGTTTTTCTATAATTGCTCTAGAAATAGAAATTATGATGCGATTTCGTTCAAAATAGTTTTCCTAAACAGTTTTTAGCATGATCTATCAGCATGGAAATTTGCAAGTTTCTATCTCCTATAGTTTAAAAATGCTAGGGGGGGGGACCAACTTACAAACTACTTTGGAGGCCGATTACTTGAAAATGGTCAACTTTATAAAAAAGTAACGTATGAAACCTTGCCTTTATTTTAAAAGACTTATTCTACGATACCCCACACGATGGGGTAGAGTGAAAAAATATTTTTCATCCCCACTTCACATGTATGGAGAGCCACCCCTAAAATATAAAATTATTATTTTTTTATGATCCCGAAACCGTGATCTATACACAATCTATAACTGACCAAATTTCATCAATTTATATTCATAATTACAGGAGCTAGAGGCGCGGACAGACAGACAGACAGACAGACAGACGGACAGAGCGAAACTATAAGGGTTCCTTAAGTATTACGGAACCCTAAAAATCATCTCATCCCATAATGGGTGGCTCAACGCGAACTCGCCCATATAAAAGAAAATATTTTTTTCCAGTATTACAATAGGGGATCGACCATATCTGAAATATTTAGTTTAATTAATATATTAATATATTATAAATATTGAGGCATTACTACTTGATAAATGTAAAAAAAGATATTACTTTATGTGTATAGCTTGACCGCTGTAAAGTCGACCCTCCCGATGGTATGCGGGACGCGGGGCGGGAGGTATGCACGGGTACACACGGCATTGTGGCCACAGAGATTTATCTCGAGATATCTCAAGATAAATATTCGTGTTATTGTTTAGGTGAATGATTATAATTGTTTGAGTCATGTGAGTGTGGCAAATAATAGACTGATTCTATATTTATTTTTATTATATATTATTTTTATATATACACAATTAATTAAGCAACTATGTTAAATTTATTGTTGGATGTAACTAAGTAAAATAATCGCATGTGTAGCGGGCACAATGCTTCAACTGCGCGAGCTCTAGCTGCGTACGTTATTCGACGTCGGTGGCCGACATCGGACTGATTGATTGGTTGAGCGCTACCCGCCCCCGCGTCCCGCGGACCATCGGGAGTGTCGACTTTACAGCGGTCAAGCTATAGTTTACCGTCACCTAATACGGGCACATTGCTGGATCGAACAGCTTTCCGGTTAGCCACATCCCTGCGTCTTGGCACCCCCCATGTCGGCCCCCATCGCTGTGTTTGTGGCGCAAACGTGGACAGCCTCGGACACCATGGGCTGTCCTGTCAACGAAGCGCCGGCCGCATCTCCCGACATCACTGCCTGAATGATCTCATCCTCCGGGCTCTTGTCACCGCCGGAGTGCCAGCTGTGCTGGAACCCTCTGGTTTGGCGCGCGACGATGGCAAGAGACCAGACGGTATGACCCTGGTTCCTTGGAGAGTGGGACGGGCTCTTGTATGGGATGCTACTTGCGTCGATACACTTGCTCCGTCCCATGTCCAGGGCACCTCGAGTACTGCAGGTGCGGCCGCCAATCAGGCGGAGAACCTCAAGCGGCGCAAATATGAGAACCTTAGTGAGGATCTCATATTTGAACCTTTTGGGGTTGAAAGTTGAAACCCTAGGTATATGGGGTCCGGGCGCGCACAAACTTTTCAGAGAAATCTCCAAAAAACTCATTGAGGCCACCCGAGACCCCAGAGCCGGCACCTACCTGGCCCAGAGAGTGAGTATCGCAATCCAGCGAGGAAACTCTCTGAGCCTTCTAGGTACTCTGCCTGGTGGGGACGACCTGGGAGATTTCTTTTTTTGTAGCCTTTTAAGTTTTGGAGAAGTTATTAATTATTATTTTTTTTGTATTATTTTTATAGTTTATAAATATTTAAATAGCTAGCTATAGATTAATAATAACCTGTATAGTTTAATGTTCATTAAAAACTAAGTTTACTAATTAAATACATTTAAAAAGTACCAAAAAAAATAATTTTTTTGCGAAATTGGTAAACAAAACCTTAACCTTATAACATTAGTTTACTCACATCATATACAAAAACATTCATTTATATGGTAAATATATGAACTTAAACGCACAAATATCGGAGATACTTACAAATATATTCCGGTGGCCATATACTTCACATACTACTTCATATACTATAACCTACAAGTGACGTCATTTGTAGGTCGACTTTAGTATGGAGCCTTTTTAGGAGGCTCGCGAAATTTTTTATACAAATCGCTGTACCTTTGAAAATATTGACATTTGATATACGGTTTCTTCTGAAAAGTTACTCATATTTAAGAGTACTTACTATTCATTTATGCAATAAAAAAAATACTATAACCTACAAGTGACGTCATTTGTAGGTCGACTTAGTATGGAGCGTTTTTAGGAGGCTCGCGAAATTTTTTATACAAATCGCTGTACCTTTGAAAATATTGACTTTTGATATACGGCTTCTTCTGAAAAGTTACTCATATTTATGAGTACTATTCATTTATGCAATAAAAAAAATTGTCCGATTGCCTATTATTTTTCTGCCTAAACGACTAACTATGCATAAGCAGTAGATCATATTATGTGCAAAATATCCGCAATTAATTTTACCGAACCTTTTAGTATCGAATATCCCGCAGGAATACTGTACTTTTTCGGGATAAAAAGTAGCCTATACTTAATCCAGAGCCTAAACTACTACCATACCAAATACCATCAAAATCCGTTCATTAGTTTTTGCGTGAAAGAGTAAGTAACAAACATCTGTCCATCCACCCATCTAAGCAATAGGTAACCATCCCTCCTCACAAACTTTCACATTTATAATATTAGTAGCATAGAGTGCACTTTTGGTGACCTATGCCCTATGATATGATGTGTTCTGTAGGCAGTTTATCTATTCATTACTGCTTTTGACTGGTTGACAAAAAACCTCAGAAACTCGTTAAGGCAATCGTAATCACAATCAACGTATTATTCCTTGTTTCAGACCATGTTACCCAGAGAGAAGTACACGTTAGTGGTGACCGCGCTGCTTTGCCTAGCCAGACTCACACATCAGTATGGCTCGGGTGCGCCGCCTGTGGTAAGTTAAATTACCAACCTACCAAGCACGGAGTACCTTGATATATACTGAAACGCAACTTCTCTTAATTTGGTTATGAAATGATTAACCTTTTACACTATCTGTTGCTTTGGATTGAGAAACATTGAGAATTTCTATCTCCTTGTCTCGCCCAAATCTAACGTAAAGGAGGGATTTTGACATATTTTTTTATATATAAGGAGAAGATTAAAGGTTTAAAAACTAAATAATTCGGCCTCAGTCTAACCGCTGCACTGTCCTTTGCGGTGAACGGTGAGCAGTGTCGCAGTGATCACCATAAACACCGCTTACCTAAAGTATTCTGACAATGCTGTGACATACTTTAATCTCCTTAATTACCCAATTGCAGGCCTGTACGGACCAGATACCACGTCACAGCGACATCCAGCCGCAGTCCTCGGTGCCCCCCTACAGCATCTTCCCCTCCACCGCGCAGGTGCGGCAGGGAGACACGCTGAACGTCACCATAGCTAGCCCGTTCGGCGCGCCGCTGCCGATCGGCGGGTTTATACTACAAGCGAGGGCGATACAGGTGAGAGACCTACCGACTATGTATGTAAGCGTTTACACCAATACCTTAATTTTCACGGACTATGTAAGTAAGCCTTTACACCAACAGCGAGTCCGTCAAAATATTGTTTAAGTGATCAAAGCTCTTACAATCTTATTCATTTCGAAAAAGAAATACAAACTTATAATTATTACATGGCTGCATATGAAAGAAAGAAAGAAAAGATAATTTATTTGGTAAAATTAACACTAAGCAACATGAGAAACAACATACCTAAATAAATAATAAAAAAAAAAAACCTAAAAAGAAAAACAATAAATTTTACCAAATTGGTGTCCACATAATCATTTAGTTCATTTACCGAGTAAAACACACTTTAGATTACCTAGTAACTAGACAAATACACCGAGACCAATTATAGATATAATACATATAATGTTAGGTATCTTGTTTTCATAATAGGGTATTATCCTATGATGAAAATATACATCAGATTGTTGATATTTTATCGCTAAACATTAATTTAAACTAATTTAACCAACTATTTACACAAAAATATGTATGATTTTTATAAAATATCAAAAATAAAATTATAAATTTTTCACGTTTGACCATGTGACTAAAAACGCACGAGATTGGAATGTGACGTCATATTCTTGTACTTCTTCTTATTTTATTAATGTCTTCCCGATTTCCATAAAGAATATAAAGAATATCCAGCATCGAATCATTAACGTCATGCGTCAGCGAGTAATAGCCACTTTTTCTGCATTTCAGTGTTCTTTGGTAGGGTCACAAAGATTTTCCCCAGTGTTTTAATAGACGTATTAGTGCATTTTGGCACTACACACCATTTATAAGGCATTTTTAATAGGCTTAAAACATTTATTTAAAAATGTAAATAGTAGGTATTCTGGGATTTGGCATTTTCAGTGTAATTTGACACTTGACAGTTACAATGTTACAAGAATGTGACGTCATGACAACTCATTAAAGCGTTTTCGCGCCTTTAATATTTATTTGAACTTTTAGGCTAATTTGCAAGGAAAAGAAAGAAATTCACAAAGAATGGTTCAAACTGCTAATGTATTTTGGTATTAGGAACAATTTGACATACTTTTTAAAAACTTGGAAAATACCCTATTGATAATATACTTATTTACATAATTGATAATAGGTATTGTTATTACATTTTGCGCGAATAGGAAAATCTCTTGTTTCAAATTGTACCCATATTATTTTGGCACAGTCGTGCTAAGTACAATAATATCTTATCGTAATATTAAAATTGGTAAATCGAATATTTATACATGAGCCTCTACCAAATTATTGAGTGTCTTTTCTTCAAATCATAAATCATAAAAACATAGTATTCGTAGGAGTTACGACTAATTTACTTTTTTATTTCAGTGAGTTAAATATTATACCTACCTGGGTAACCGAGTTATGCTCGGAGTTCTGATAAGTTTAAATAATAGTAATATAATAGTAATAGTTTAGTTCTAGTAATATTACAATCTAATGATTTTTACAACATAACGGTGACATATACAAGATTGTCTCGTTTATAATATGTACCTATTTAAAATAAGAAAACTTATTGAAATTATAATTCCAGGACACTGAGACAATAGTGGGCAAGTTCACGTTAATCCCGGACCCCGTCGCCACGCGTATCATCAGCTGTCGCGGCGAGAACGACACGGTCACACACGCCAACCCCGAGGACAAACCACCGCTCACCTTCGTGTGGCAAGCGCCGCAGGACTTTCTGGGAGGCATCGAGTTTAGGTGAGTCTGGGATAGTGGGAGATAGAAGAGAGAATGAGTAAGTCTTTAGGAAGTCAATGTAACTGGCCAAGACACAATGGTTCATGGCTGAGACGATGATTATGAAATTAGCTTTAACGTGGCATTGAATATTTTGTGAATTTAAACTGCAAAGTCTGAACACGAAGCTGAATAGGTACTTAGTTACTTAATTATGAGTAAACTAAATTGAGATATATCTGAAACCGATCGTATCGACATAATATACTAGATACCTATATCACCTACTCAATAGTTACTTGGGTACCTAAGGTAGAGGTTGTAACATTTACATGTTACAACCTCTACCAAGTCGAAAGTGCATTTTGATTCCATTTTAGGTACCTAATAACTATCTAAAAAGTGTAAAAGCCATTGTTTTATTCAATTTACTACTTTGCCAGAGCCACTGTCGCTCAGAGCTACGCGACCTTTTGGAAGAACATCGAGTCGCCGCTGGTAGAGGTGGTCAGCCCCGACACGATCATCACCACACGGGCTCCAGCCACCACCACGACTCAGGGGACACCCGCGCCACCAGTGATCATGGAGTCTAAGGTACAAGTTAATGCAGTCCAAAGTATACCTGATAGAGATCAGATAGAACTATGTTTTTGACTAGAAGTTAATGTCCGATTAGTCTGAATTGTTACCGGTCAACAACTAAGTATTTGCTACTACTACTTACTACTAATAATAAAATGAGGGCAATATACTCTTCAAGATAATAATCTTCTGTATCAAACAAATAAGCTTGATATGAACAAGTAAGTAAGTAATTCGAATAATGGTATGAATTATTTCATACTTATGTACAGCCTTTTCCATGATAACAAAAAACTCATTGAAAATGTATTCTTTGTTTACATAATTTCTTACTCTTTATCTCTTTCTCTTCCAGCCAAAAACAACTCCACCGCCACTGGACACAATTTACCAAGGCTGCGCAGACACCAAACTCTGTTTCGGAGTGCCTGAGAACTGCATACAGTCTGGCACTTGCAAGGGTATCGTGGCAGTATTCGTAGCTGGGGACGACTACACCTTCGAAATCCAGGGTTCAGGAAACCCGAAGTATATCGGCGCTGGCTTGAGCATGGACAACAAAATGGGAGACGACAGTGCTATGGAATGCGTGAGAAACGACAACGGAAGGGTCAGTCTTTTTACCTCCTGGACCTATGCTAAAGAGGAACCATATGTGCGCAGATCTGACTCCCCACAAGACATTGTCCAGCTGCAGGAGTCCTCTATGATTGATGGCAAACTATACTGCAAGTTCAAGAGAAACGCTGTATCAGTTGTCAAAGGACAGACCTTCGACCTGGCCAATAATAAATATAATTTAATGGTCGTCGCTGGAGAATCTATGAAGGGTAAGTTCTGTTGCCAAATTGATTTTCATCGTATTGTTCTTGCCTATAAGTAAACGGGATCTTTGATTTTTTAACCTTTTACCTATTTCTGTATAATATCTAGAATTTTTTTATGTTATTTAGAATAAAATAGAATAATGTTTATTTGTCTAAGAAAACATACATATTTTTCAAACAATACAAACGAACAATTAAAAAGTGTTTTCAAGCACAAGCCGACGCAGCTCAGCATGTGCCGATTGCAAGCAATCAGCGCTGATCTTATGCTTGGCAGACAGGTGACGTCACGCACATCAGTAAGGGAACACGCACACATAAAAACAATGTGTAATACAAAAAACTAGATAACCGATAAAAATAAGTATAAAAAAGTTAAAAACAGTATAAAAACAGTTTAAAACGTATATTAAACGTATTTCAGATGAGAACAGGGTCGGATTCCACTCACTTGTCTACGAATCTACCGGATCTCCTGTAGCCCTGGCATCAGTGGGCAACGCGGGCGGCGCTTCCAAGTTGCTGCTCAAGCTTCACGGAAGCTTCATGGTGGCCGCGTGGATCGGGTCTGCCTCGCTGGGGATTTTACTTGCTAGGTAAATGAATATTTTAATGCACTTTAGTGACATTTGTTGTTGCATTTAAGTAACGTTTTTTGTTCTTCGTTACCCAAATTTTTAAAAAAAATATTTGTCATGGCCGATAGTAATTACTCCAGTACCTAACTACTCGATAAATGCTTCTGTACTCATTAAATAACCGTATTTTAGCCAATAGGTACTTACTGTAGAGATAATGTAGCATTATAATTTACAGATACTTCAGGAAGACGTGGGTAGGCAAAACGCTTGGTGGCAAGGATATTTGGTTTGCTGTAAGTTAAAACTACCTTAATCTCCTATCTAATTAAACAAAAACTATTTAATCGTTGCAAAACGTTTGCAAAATGTGCAATATCAAAGTTTTTTGCACAGATAATTTACTGTACAAATTGGACGGCGTAAATTAGCGTGATAATGCGTCACTCGCCAAGCGTCGCTCTGATACCAAAATATGTTATCGCCCTTATATTTTAAAATAAAAAGCCCTTGATAGTTTATTATCTACTCATATCTCATTTCTGTAATAGTACCACAGAATCCTGATGGTGCTGACCTGGTTGCTGACGATGGCTGGTTTCGTCGTGATCCTCATTGAAGTCGGCGGCTACACTACCACGGGCGACAACCCTCACGCTATAACTGGGCTGGTCACCGTTATATTGTGCTTCTTACAACCTATTGGTAAGTTAATACTTGACGACCTCTGTTGCTCAATGGTTAGCACCTTGGCGCTGAAGTCGGAGGACGTGGATTCGAATCCTACTAGGGGACAAAAAAGTTTTGTGTTCCTGGGTCATGGATGTGTATTTACATTAAATATGTGTATAATATATAATATAGTAAGAATAAAGAAAAATGCATACGTAATTTTAAAATATTTCCGTTGTCCTAACCTAACACACCTTGTAACACCTAGTTCTTTGATAACTTACCACGGGACCTGAAATAAAAGAAAAAAAGTCAACGGTTAACACGTTGCTGGACAGTACGGTCATTGCCGTGCTTAATGTACTTCGTTTTGTGACATACCGGCTATAGCCGTACAAATTAAAAAAGTTATATTTTGACCTACGGCCTTAGATACTCAAAGGCCTTAGCAGTCGGTTATGTACTGAATGACGATAGATTAAATTTATACTGTCATATTACAATTACTTTTCTAGGCCCTACTATCATTCTACATCACTGTTTTTGACGAATCAAGTTGTATATGTGTGTTGCCATCAGGGGTGGTCGACTTTGTATGATTGACCTTGGACCAAAAAGGGGGCAGTTCGGTGCGACAAGAATGGTTATATTTCAATGTATCGCTCTCTGTCTTACATGGTTAATATTACATAAAAGTTACTTAAAAACCACAACAGATGACACTATCCCGCTTCTAGATCGCGCTATCGAAAACACTAGACGTATGTATATAAGAGCTCACGAACATTTTGTGACGTAGTAATTATGATTTGTGCGTGGAGGTGGTTGCTCGGTTTTGTTGGAATGTAAAATTTAACTCTAAAGAGAAATTTAACGTTAACTTAAACTTTAATTACGTATCTTCAATTTCCCGCCATATTCATATAATCAAATATATAGTCCTCCTTTGTTGGAAGGCGGTTAAAAGTTTGAGGGGGGCAGCTCACTAGAGGCGCTATTTGGTCCCAATTTTTTTGTATGAAGTCGACCTTCTTCTCCGCGAGTAATAGTGTTCTGTGGTTGCCATACTTAGGTACACATCGACACAACGGCTATTCGCTGGGTGCGAAGTAGGTGGTGGGGGAACCTCAAATCGATCGCAGCGCGCACCGTGGCCAAAAAAGGAACTTTCGGTGGACCAAATGTCACTTTTTACTAGCGAAATTCGCCACTATTGACTATGATCATATAAACCTAATATATTATAATCAAATGTGTCACATCACGATACCTGCTGCATGAGAACAATGGCAAAAACAGTGATATGGGCTATCCTTAGTTTTGAAATCATTGCAGTGCTCACAGTGAGGTGAAAAAGCTGTTGAACGCGACAGTCCTAGTTACGTTCTAAGAATATTTCCTCCTTTACACCTCTGTAAGGGTTACTTTAAATGTAAATTTAGTCATGTCAAGAATAAAGATACAAACGATACATGGAATGCAGTAACAAGAAAGAGAAAAGTCCGTTTGTACTTACGTATGTCCGAAATTTATTTATTTAGAAGGGAAAAAGGAAAAAGGGAACGTTATTATAATAATAATAATAATATCTATGGACGCTTTACACCACGTCAATCTGATTCCGTGGTAAGTTCTCGAAGAACTTGTGTTACGGGTGTACCAGACAACGGAAATATATTTAATACTTTTATACTATACACATATTTAAGATTTTTATTATATTATACACATCCATGACCCAGGAACACAGAAAAACTTTTTGTTCCTTCGGCGGGATTTGAACCCGCGACCCCCGGCTTGAGCACCAACACGCCGAACCAACTGAGCCACAGAGGTCGTCAATTATAGACTTTATAGATTAAGATGAGTGAATAGAATATATTTAAATTACAATATCTATACAAATATTATAAAAGCGAAAGTGTGTCTGTCTGTCTGTTACCTCTTCACGCTTTAACCGCTGAATCGATTTTTATTCACCCAGGGATTCGGAAAAAAACTCCAAACAGCATGACGACAACAAGTGTATTTTTAGAATAATCTCACAATATTGGCGTTGCGCCTTTTATATGGAACTAGCTTTGCCCGCGACTTCGTCCGCGTGGAACAATACTTTGGGATATCGCTGAAATTTACCCGCGACTTTATTTATGACTAACGAAAGCGGAATCCTATTTTTTTAAACGGAACCCTAAAATAAAAGTAGCCTATGTACCCTATAACATCAGCTATCTGCTAGTGAAAGTCCCGTGAAAATCGGTCCAGCCGTTTCAGAGATTAGTCGGAACAAACAGACAGACAGACCGACTTACAGACAGACAGACGGACAGACAAAATTTAAAAAAAAAAAGTATTTTATTGTAAGTACCGAATATACTTTCAGATTCATTATGTAAAAAGCTGTTAATTTGAAGTTACAAACAGACACTTAAATTGTATTTAACTGTATAGATCAGTGGCGAAGCGTGTATAGAAGCCGATTCCCATCGGCTTCCCTTTTGTGTTGGATACATTTCAGTAACTATGACAAATTATTTCGAAAACTAATTCACTACAGCAATGACTTATTGTACAAGCTATAGCGTGATGTAGGGCCACGCGAGCGCCATCTATGCAACGGACATCACAATATCACATAACCCGATGAATAACGGCTTATCGCATTGTATAAAAGACCTTATTTCGTTCGAAATAAAGTTGAAATTTAAATATGCCGTCCTACTGGACGGCCAGTTCGAATTTTGAAAATCGTAATACGGTGTCTGAGGGCTTCAGTAATGAAATATATGTTTCATTCTATAATAGTCATTATTTCGTTTGTTTTAAGGTTAAATTCAAACTGTAGGCCTAATGGCTCTTATTACGTTTTGGAAATGAATGACAAAGTATTTGTACAATTTTATTGGTCGAAATTATCATTAAATAAGCCGCTCGGAGACCGGTTATGGTCTCTCATTGGTTGAAAATCCCAAACATTAGAAAATTTCTTTTGCCATTTTTATACAAACGACAGTCGACTACATTCCATATTATGCGTTGTAATTTCGTTATAAATTATTCGCTAGTTTCTTGTATTATTGTAATTTGTAGTGTATACTGTAGTGTAAAATATTATATTTATATTGTGAAGTGTACTTATTTGGATTGTAAATTGCATTATTGTGGTGAGTAGATTCTAGTAGGCATAGTATTTACATTATTGAAACGATCGTGAATTTCTTAAAATGGCGTTAATACATATTGAATCAAACGAAACTCTAACTCTGTACCGAAATAGATAGAATCCCACGAAGCAGCCTCTAGGTATGTATTTACTATGTACTTGTTTAATATGCATAAAGACCATAGTGGCTTCCCTCTGCGGAAAAACCACCCTTCGCCACTGGTATAGATGTATAGATATTATAATGTATTATATTTTAAGATATTATCAATTTGATGTTTATAAAATAACTAAACTATTTAACTAAACTAAACTAAACATTAACCCGCACGCGCAACCCGCCTTGGTGACGCCCATTTCGCAACGGGCCGTGCAGCAGAAGTCGTAATATTTTAATTTCGCCATAGCTTCAAAACCAAACGTCCAATTTTAATCATTCAAAGACCAAATATTATCTACATAAACTGTACTTAGTGATGAAATAATTTATTTTGATAAGGATTAATAACATGAGTAAAATAAACGCGTTTAAATGTAGTCCAAAAAAAATTCAAGATTTCTAAATAAAAAAATGGTTGATGTGCCTCACTCGACATAGATAGGTATAGTGTGTCGCGGACTTTTTTGTAGATATTTACAATTAATTAGAACATTTTATGGTTCTATCTTTTATAGTTTAGGCAGCGTACGCAAAATAAGTAACTTTTCTGGTTGATTTTTTACACCTTGTGTCCGAAAAACCCAAATATCTTACGGAACCCTACTTTTTTCCAAAATAAAATTTAGCCTAGGTATGTTACTCGTGGATAATGTAGCTTTCGAATGGTGAAAGAATTTTTGAAATCGGTCCAGTACTTTTTGAGCCTATTCATTACAAACAAACAAACAAACATACAAACAAAGTTTTCCTCTTTATAATATTAGTGTAGATGTACATTTTTACCCACCACGAAATTACCGTCAACAACGAAACTAATTATTTTATTTAAATAATATCCAAAATACAATTCACTGAATAAGCATGCTAATAAATAATAATTTTATACACCACCACCTACCGACTATTCCTTTACAACATTGTATCCTCATCAATCTCTTTTTATTTTATTTTTTTTTTCTTGTGTGTAACTAGTTATATTTTCTTATTTTTGTCTGTATTCTAAATGTTAGGTATGTACTTTTCGTGGTTTAATGCCCAAATTGTATTGAATAAATGTTTTATTATTATTATTATTATTATATATTTCTAGTACATAAATAAATCGTTAAAACTTAACGTAAATTATTATTAACTATTAACACTATCCGTGTAATCCAACAAAAATGTTTTATTATATTTTGTAGTAGATATACAAATGACATATTTATTAATTAATCATTAATAATAATAAATCAATTAAATACTTATATATATATATATCAATTAAATAAACTAATAAATCATAATAGTAAATATGAGTAGCTTTATTGGGTATCCTACTAAAAGGTGTTGCCAGTACTATTTAACAACATACTTTGGGTCCCGGGGATATTTTTTATCCCGAAAAAGTAGTGTTCCCTCGGGATAATGTATAAACGCGGGCGGAGCCGCGTGCAAAAGCTAGTTTTATATAAATTAGTAATATTTTTTACATAATTTTCGTAATGAATCCAGCCATTTGACATGTTCAATGCCGTAATTGTAAATGCTAGTTGGCGCTGTCATCGCGCACCTAGCGAATAACCGTTGACTACCAAGACGCTAGAGCCGTACTGACATAGTACATCGATTTTTTAATTCTTATCGTGACGCAACTGCTATAGCCGTAAGAAATAAATGTATGAAAAAAAGTACTGTCAACTAGACCAAAAAATATAACAATGTACAGTCTTTGCAATGTACTGTCCAGCAACGTGTTAACAGCAAAGGTTAACAGTGCAAAGCCTGCATAACAACCTGAGCAAAAGAAATGGAAAACACTAACAGATTCCTCACGAATGTCGAAGATTATCTATATTAATATAATAAAGAGGAAAATTTTGTTTGTTTGTTTCCATTGAATAGGCTCCGAAGTTACCAAAGTGATTTTGATGAAATTTGGTACAGATCTGGGGGCACGGCAGTGCCCCTGCCAAGTCGAGCGCGAAGCAAACACTGCCGTACCATCCTTTACTGGAACCATTTCGCCGCATTTTCAGGCCCCTATTTGAGAACCTCTGGATAAGACCAGAACGCAGAAATTTTCGTCATCCAATAAGCTATAATCACGTACTTAAAATCCAAAATTTCAAGTCTGTAGGTCATTTAGTTCCGAAGTTAAGCGAAAGCAAAGTTTCGCATTTTCGACACTCACTCACTCACTCACTCATGATCATCAAAATAGAACTAGTACTTCCCATAAACTTAGAGAGCTGAAATTTGGTACAGAGTTGGGGTTTAATGGCCACATAAAGGGAAAACTATAAAAACTAGGATAATCGATCTGGGGGCACGGCAGTGCCCCTGCCAAGTCGAGCGCGAAGCAAACACTGCCGTACCATTCTTTACTGGAACCATTTCGCCGCATTTTCAGGCCCCTATTTGAGAACCTCTAGATAAGACCAGAACGTCGATCTGGGGGCACGGCAGTGCCCCCGCCAAGTCGAGCGCGAAGCAAACACTGCCGTACCATTCTTTACTGGAACCATTTCGCCGCATTTTCAGGCCCCTATTTGAGAACCTCTAGATAAGACCAGAACGTCGATTTGGGGGCACGGCAGTGCCCCCGCCAAGTCGAGTGCGAAGCAAACACTGCCGTACCATTCTTTACTAGAACCATTTTGCCGCATTTTCAGGCCCCTATTTGAGAACCTCTAGATAAGACCAGAACGTCGATCTGGGGGCACGGCAGTGCCCCCGCCAAGTCGAGCGCGAAGCAAACACTGCCGTACCATTCTTTAGTGGAACCATTTCGCCGCATTTTCAGGTCCCTATTTGAGAACCTCTGGATAACACCAGAACGTCGATCTGGGGGCACGGCAATGCCCCCGCCAAGTCGAGCGCGAAGCAAACACTGCCGTACCATTCTTTACTGGAACCATTTCGCCGCATTTTCACGCCCCTATTTGAGAACCTCTGGATAAGACCAGAACGTCGATCTGGGGGCACGGCAGTGCCCCCGCCAAGTCGAGCGCGAAGCAAACACTGCCGTACCATTCTTTAGTGGAACCATTTCGCCGCATTTTCAGGTCCCTATTTGAGAACCTCTGGATAACACCAGAACGTCGATCTGGGGGCACGGCAATGCCCCCGCTAAGTCGAGCGCGAAGCAAACACTGCCGTACCATTCTTTACTGGAACCATTTCGCCGCATTTTCAGGCCCCTATTTGAGAACCTATGGATAAGACCAGAACGTCGATCTGGGGGCACGGCAGTGCCCCCGCCAAGTCGAACGCGAAGCAAACACTGCCGTACGATTCTTTACTGGAACCATTTCGCCGCATTTTCAGGTCCCTATTTGAGGAGCTCTGGATAAGACCAGAACGCAGAAATTTAAACATAAAAAAATCGACTGTTATTGCAAAAACCTAGCGAAGTGGGACACATCTTCTAATTAAATCTAGCCCGTAGCGTCCCACTGCTGGACGAATGCCTCCCCTTCTGCTTTTGATACGCATATAAATAAAATTAAAGGAAAACTCTGGATAAGACTAGACTGGCTTTTATACTTATACTTACAAGTTTACAAGAAGAAATAGTCGAACGATTAACTTTATTCTACTCGAACATTACACAAATTAAATAAACAAATTACACTAAAATCTAGTAAAATAAATCAATATCAACGTTTCTACAAAAAGAAGTGAAATCCCACCAAAAACATTCTGTAAAAAACTAGCCAAGTCTCGATAGAGCTGCTCGTTTATCTCAAAAAAGTAGTGAAATCTAGACAAAGTCGTTCCAAGTCTAAGGTTCCTTACTGCGATTTCTTTATTATTGTAGTTGATGTTGTGTGACTTGGCCGTTGAAGGGTACACAAGGGTACAAAAGGGGCTCCATGACACCACTGCTCCAATATATGTGTTCTACAATCAACAACAGCCTAAAATGAGACACTAGCATCCAATTACCAATACCAGTATGGGCTATTATCTCGCTTAACAAACATAGGTAGTTACAACAGATATACATTACGTGTAAACAAAATTGACTTGTACCCACTAACGTATAAAGAATGTTCAACGGCCAAGTCACACGACATCAACTATAATAATAAAGAAATCGCAGTAAGGAACCTTAGACTTGGAACGACTTTGTCTAGATTTCACTACTTTTTTGAGATAAACGAGCAGCTCTATCGAGACTTGGCTAGTTTTTTACAGAATGTTTTTGGTGGGATATAGATTAGACCAAGGGGAAGGATATAAACTACTTTTTATCGGGGCAAAATGTACAGTTACCGCGGGATTTTCTTTTGTGCGCACGAAGTCGCGTGCAACATCTAGTCAGAAATATTCGTTCAACACAAATAATAGGTATAATTTTTTTTTTTTTGTTAATCAGTGTCTTATTTTGTATTAAAACAGGGGCGTTCTTCCGGCCGCACCCCGGCACCAAACACCGACCAGTTTTCAACTGGCTGCACTGGTTCGCTGGCAACGCGGCACATATTCTAGGAAGTGAGTACATTTATGAATGTGGAATCCTACTACTATTATAAATCTGGAGTTTATGAAGACGGATGGATGGATGTTACTCTTTCACGCAAAAACTACTGAACGGATTTCGATGAAATTTGGTATAGTATAGCACCTACTTAGTTTAGACTCTGGATTAAAACATACACATTATTTCCGTGGCATATTTACCTACCTAATATAATTACACGTAGAAAAAGCTAGTTTATCTAAAATGTAACAAATATTAAAGGCTTTGATGAGCTCAGAAAAGTAACGATTAAGTACGAGCTTTTGTGCAACCATGTTTTATTGGCGTATTGTTGGCGATATCATTGACAAACCAAACTTTTTCCAGTCGCGACGATATTCCTGGCGGTGTACCTGCAGAAGGCAGAGCTGCCGGCGTGGACGGTGTTCCTGCTAGCTGCCTTCGTCGCCTTCCACGTCATACTGCACCTCATACTCTCCGTAAGTCATTAGCCAAACGTCGCCAAAGTCGCCTGATTAGCGATAAGCGATTAGGTACCATGGGAAGCCGCAACCATCATCATAAAATGCCAAGTCTGTTGAAATATGCAACACTAAAGAAGAAACAAATACGTTTTAAAAGGTTCATTGGGATTTAGTTTTGACCTTTGTTAATCTCACGCAAGCTAGGTACTTATTTCGCTTTTTTTTTTTTTTGTAAAGCCGTAGTATCGTCAGTCAGCTGACCCATTCGTCCCAAATCATAACTCCTCCATGGTAATCTATTGTAACGTGTTACGGTTTGTTTATAATGAGTAGGTTACAATGTAAATAATTACTATAATCTTAAATCACTTTTAGCTCCTAAGTTTTTTATAAAACATTATTAAAATAAAGTTATTTGCAGCTGACGGGCTGCCTATCGGAAGGTCGGCTGGCGGGCGCGCGAGTGGACGCGTTCCCGCTGAAGGACATGCTGCCGCGGTCGGCCGTGTCGCCCAGACCAGAGCATGGGGCCGATGCGCCGGTAAGTGTCTGCTGTACTAGGAGAATATGGCATTCGAAGGCGGACGAGGGGAGAGAAGGCACGTTTTGTGCCCTTCGATAACTCCCTGTTCTGGGACCAGGGTAATAGGCTGGGAACCTATACCCATTGCACGGTCCCGACGTCGGCGGGGTTGCTCCAGGTGGCCGGATGATGTAGTCCGGTCTTTCTAGCCGCTGGACCGGCCAGTCGCGAGGATACCCTGTGCTTGACAGATCCGGGGTAACCTCATTTACGCGGCCGAAGGCACCCGTAGGTAGAGCGTAAATGCCTTCCCCTACGGAAAAAAAAGGAGAATAGAAGTGATATCAATTTGATAGAATTGAGAGATGTATAAATATATTTAATTAGTCTTAATCTATACTAATTTAATAAAGATGAAAAGTTTGTTTGTTTGCATTGAAATTATTTATAAAGAATAGGCTCCGAAACTAGTGGATCGATTTTGATGATATTTGGCACAGACGTAGAGTGGACCACGGGGAAGGACATAGGCTACTTTTTATCGCGGAAAAGTGTAGGTTTCTGCGAAATTAAGTTTTGCGCGCAAGAAATATTATCTAGTAATAAAAATAAATCCGTTTAAAAAGGACACAAGTAGGCAGTGCAGTTTCTTCGAATATAACGATCTAAACTGAGAACACAATGCATCAACCATTAAACATAGCATCGTAGCATAACATGGTTTACATCTAGGCGAATTTACCTTACTTTTTGTCTTTCAATGCCTACGTACTCTGTTTTATCATCTAATTTGGTTTCTTTTCGCAGTTCTCCAAGTTCCGGAAGCATTTACTGGGAGTATACGCACCGATAATAGTGCTATTCGCGGCGGCGCTAGTGTGCTTAGTGGCTTTAGCACCGATTGGCGCTACCTACAACTCGCTTATGGGGTCCTAGTACTACAAATTTTGTAAAATAAAGGGAGGAATATCTCATATTATATAGCTGTAGTATTAAAAATCCACCAATTGCTTAGTTATTAAGAGTGTTTTGAATTATTATATTACAACAGGACTAAACTAAGTACCTACTACAGCAACATATTTAGTGATTTTTTATTAAATTGACTAACATTATAAATCACAATATCAGCCAAAAAAATCCTTTGTGTATAGAACAAGTATAGAAACCTAAAGTTTATAAACCTATTTGTATTCTTTCATATTTAACCTTACGCCCACGGCCCAGTTAAAAAAATAATAACTATATGGGTATTATCTTGGAGCATATTATGCAAATATATTGAAACTAATTAGCCTCAAAACATTGATAGACATTTTTAATATTATACCTGAGTAGGCTATAAGAATAAAAATATTTGCTACAAAAATCCGTCCAGGCAACAAAATGGTGCAGCACAATTTATGTGTATTTTTGAGGATATTTTTTTAACTTTGACATCACTCTGTACAAATATTTATATACACTGTTAACAGTAAGATATTATTAGCTTAAGTTTAATGTTAATTTTAATGAGTTCTGTAAATATTATTATTTAAACTGAGATAACAATAAAATCTTATTTCCAATCTATTTTTTTCATTGTCTTGTAATTGTAACCCTTATAAATTATAATATATAGATTGCTCGAGAATAGCTGGACCGAATTGCCTAATTTTGGTCTTAAAATAATTGTGGCAGTTCAGGGAAGGTATAACGGTTAGAAATTTCAGTTCATATAGCTATGACAGAACAATGTGTGTTTGGACAGCTAATGTTTAATAATAATAATAGACATATCTAAGAAGAGAAAAAAATCTTTATTAATACTACAAATTAGTTTTAAAATTAAATATCAACTATCTTCACTTGGTATTTCTGAGTCTTCGACAGTTCTTGAAGATGGGATGTACACTTTGAAAGAATACTCTGTGTGCGGGAATGACCCAGGATTGATAACTTGGCAGTTTTGATAGCTCCTTGTGTATGGCTGAAACTGATCACCTATTACAACTAAATCTGGAATTGGGTATAAACTCAAGGCATCAGCATGTTTCCAGAAAATTGGTTGGACTCCCAAAGATAATGGGGACAAAGTACATTGACTTAACAATGTCTTTGTTATGTGATCTGGAATATCACCAGTTTCTGGAAAATGAATTGAATTTCTACACATTTTTGTAACCAGATCCTGCCGTAGGACCACAATCTCCTGCGTACAGTATTGGATGCGGCAGGGGTTGGAAGTAAATATAACAGAATCGCCCAACCTGTTGCGTATATCTTTCGTAACAATGTTAGGTATTGGTGGTCTTGGAAGTATATTTGGGGCAGCGGGGTCTCCTAGACCGGGCACAAAAATAAACTTGCAGGATTCCCTCAGTTTTGTGAAGGGATATATCATGTCTCCCAAAGTTGTTAATGCCGCTTTGAGTTGAGTGCTGTGTTCATAACCATAAGGACAGGATAAAAATTCTCCTAAGAACACAATAGCTATAGGAGGAAACTCATTGAATCCAGAAAATAATGTTTTTAACTTTGATATAACTTTGAGATTGTCAAACCAAACATCGGACAGGAATACTATAATTCCATCTTCATTGTCCTGTTCCAATTTAAGTAAATTCTGTGAATTTTTCAACAAGGTCCTCGATTTTCCACCAAAAGTGTTCATATTTCCAAAGTATGGGGAAGACATTGATCGAATTTCGGATGGCGGCAGAACCAAACCCATTACATTCAAAACTTTATCTTCGTAGAAGCCTTCAGCTAACACAAAACTGCTCTCAGTGAATAATCCAGAATGGTAACGTGTTTGAGTCATGTCCAGCACGACACTTCCAGTAGGATCTTCTAAGTAGAACTTGCCCTCAGTTAGCTGTGTGAGGAAACCTAAAACAATTACATCATCTACCCGGCTCGAGTAGCTCAAAAGCACCTCAATTTTTCTCAGTGAAAACCGTTTTTCATCTGTCGTTGTCGGCAATGTTTCTGTTGCAAACAATTTATTTCGTATTGTACGTTGCCAAATAATGGTATATCTATCAATGAAGAGTTGGGCTTTCCATTTAGGTTCCGGAAATAAGTTCTTTACAAAATGCGTGTCTTTCACGAATTTTTTTCTTTCGTTGTCGTAATGAATTTTCGGGATACTAAAAGCGTCAATGACATTGAGAACTGTTTCGGATTCTTCGAGCCCTAACGATGAGCACTCCTTGTAAGCCACCTCTAAATGCTGCTTTTCCAGTACAGGTTGTGACAAGCACTGATGAAGTAGATGTGCTATGAGTTTATCGATCATTCTTTTGCGTTCCTGATAATTCATATCCAAGAGCTGTTCAGCTACAAAGGTGCTTGCATCTCTTCTTATTGTAAAGCCACCTAATTTGAAGGCACTATTTACTTCAGATCTAACTTGTTGCAAGTCAGCCATTATACTCACATCTGAATATTAATCTAACTAGGTATTTCGAAAGTTCATAACTAAATAAAAAGAGTTTGAATATAGGATAGGTCTCTAGAGAATCATGAGCATTATTTACAAAAAATACAACGTGAACCTCTGACTGAGCCCGCCAAAAGCTAATTTTAGACAGTACTATGTGTCAAGTGTCAGCTAACTGTCATGTGTCATATCATCAAATGTTTTTTATTTTTTAGTAACCGTAAGCAAAGGCGTTGCACATTCTGACAAAAAAATCTATGTAGGCCTTAGATTATATACTACAAGATAAGGCACGCGAGGAAATTTTCAAACAAAACTTTCTGCCAATTTTGGTGCGGGGAGGGTAACTCCCACAATGAAAACAAAATCACACATTCACAAAAATATTGTAATCGTTACAAACTCACAAATTTATAAAACTGCAACACTAGCTTATTTATTTCACACAAATAAGACTCGCGCTAATATAACAGTGTAGCGTACGCACTAACACACTGACATGTTAAGTGATGTTACCAATACAAATTATATCGATATATTGTCGATATGAATTTGTATTGGTCACATCTTCGTTATTTGAAAATAATGTATTTTGTTGAAATAAAACCATTCCGAATAATTCCGATGTACATATTATATTATATTACACGTAAAAGTTATGGCAGCAATAGAAGACTTCACATACATAAGTAGTAAATACAGTCTATTCACATTAAGTTTGCAATGAGTCGTCAGTACAAATTACAAATGTTAAACTGGCTTACCTTTATTGTCAAAAGTGAACACGAGCTAAGCGTCATTGCTTTCTAGACATTTGCACTGATGACTCACTGCAAACTTAACGCCTACCTATAGGCTGTATTTACCACTTATCTATGTGAAGCTTTTTAAAACCGCCATAGCTTCTACGTATACTATAGACTGCATATACGCACATACATACGCTAATACTCACATACGTAGATATTATTATGAACACTAAACATACAACTCTCCTTTTTTGCAAACATCAAAGAAAAAATAACCTAACCTAATCAAGAATATATCAGGACACGTCTAAGGAGGGTTCCGTAACTATAAACGAGTAATATTTTGTCAAATTACTTCAAAAGTTACTGTCTGATTTGGTTCAAAATATTTTTCCTAGAGAGTTATTAGCATAATCTATCAGCATAGAAAATTGTAAGTTTTTAAGTCTTATAGTTTAGAAATGCTAGGGGGGACCAACTTATAAATCACTTTGGAGGCCGATTACTCGAAAATGGTTGACTTTATAAAAAAGTTATGTATGAAACCTTGCCTTTATTTTAAAATACCTATTAAACGATACCCCACACGATGGGATAGAAATAAAAAAAAGTTCATCCCAACACCTAGAATATCTTATACGTTTAAACGAGCAATTCTTGTATATTTATGTATATGTATATAACCATGATCTTGGAAACGACTCTTAACGATTTCGCTGAAATTTGGTATATGGGGGTTTTCGGGGGTAAACAATCGATCTAGATTAGTCTTATGTTTGGGAAAATGCGTGTTCGTGTTTTAATGCGTTTTTCTTTCCACGCAGAATATGGTCGCTAATTTCGTCCTGCCGGCCACTGTCCGTTTGGTCCAGCGGGTTAAACGCGAATGGCAAGAAACGAGTGTTACGGGTTCGAAACCTGCTCGGTGCCTTACTTTTGTTTTTTTTATATATTCAAGTATATAATTATATTTTTTTTATTTTTTATAGTTTTTAGACAAGTTTAAAAAAATGTAGTTAATGTTTGAGATTAAACACCTAATCTACACAGAAATCGATTGTTAATAATAATAATTATCAGTTCACGTTTTACTTTTTAAGTTTATGTAGATTATCACCTAAACACCACCCACCATATTACAATAAATAGTCACCCAGGTACTAAAATTATTATTATTTTATGATGCCAAATCCGAGATCTATACACAATCTATGATCTAGCTACATAATACTAATCTGTGATCTATGACTGTACCAAATTTCATCCATTTATATTCATAATTAGGCTAACGGTAGAAGCGCGGACAGACAGACAGACGGATGGACAGAGCGAAACTATAAGCGTTCCTCAAGTATTACGGAACCCTAAAAATGAACTGCGCTTCAAACAAGGAAAACTTGTGTCCCTCTGGCTGGGAACATCTTGATTTTATAACGATACCCCATAGTCCATATTTCAAACATCCAAATAAACTGTTCAGCCTTTCAAGTTTCAAAGTTGCGGTAGGGTAAATAATAAACATCACATACATACATGCATTGCTTGATCTGTCGTATAAAGTGTAAAAGCAATCCAATATTTTTACATCACAAAATATAAAATTAGTTTACCAAGAAAAAAATTAATTTTTATCGACATCGTTATTCTAGTGATTGTCACGTCACTCAAAAAGTAATAAAAAAGTTCCGCCATGTTTCGAGAATTAAGTGCCATAGTAAAATTCGAATCTATTGCATAGGAAATAAAGACTAAAATTCTATATCTAACAACAATAGTCTCGTGGGGAGTACGATCGAATATTCTACGATTATCTGTCTCGTGTACACCGCTATTCGATACATGGTCGATTTTTACGAAATTACATTTAAATAGAAATATACAATAATTAAATAAAAAAATACTCATAAATGAAAGGTTATTCCATCTTTTTTAAGATTCGACGTGTTGAACTTGTTTTTACAGGACATAAGAGCACAAATCGGCATTTTTAGCGGAGCATTTCGGACGTCCTTTCGATGCTATACCGATGCACATAATGATTAAAATCGATTACGCAAATAGTTTTTATGAACGCATTAGATTCAAAAATCTTATACCTCGGCAGAGGGGAAAGCTCATGTAAGGCGTATCCCGTAGTATAAGATCTAAGATGTAGGCAGAATATTTTGAGTCCTTCTCAGAGGAAGACTCTCAAAATAATCTGACAAATCACAAAAGACATGATGAGAAAGTTTCTCATGTCCATTGATCTAGTTTTGATTTGTTTTATCTTGTTTTTTAGATATGACATTATGTTGAAGCGGCATCAGAATTAAGACTTATGAAAATATCAGCTTTTTAGCTAAAGTGGTTCTTGAAATACAGCCTACGATGTAATAAGGATAGCATGCTGCGACAAGCCAGCTCTAGATAAAGTTGTGAAAAAGCGTTCACAATTCCAAAAATCTCACTGAGTGAACATAATTATTATACCTAATACAATATATTTGTTATTTTAGTTTGTGTCGTTATCTCATCTTAAATGTTTAGTTTCACTCTTTTAACTACCTTGTGTTTTTCTATTATTCAATCGTTAAATTTAAACACCGTATTTTTTGTCCCTAAAAATTTTGGTTGCGGCCCGCGACACCAGGAGTACAACGGGTTTGTGGCCCGCGTAAAAAAAAGGTTGGGGACCACTGTGTTAGTGTATTATTTTTCTAAATTCATGTTATTTCGGTTTTTAATGTGTAATATTCGTGGAATATTAACCATTAATTATTATTCATTGAGGTGCACTAGTGTGGAAGAGTGATGCATTCTAAAATGCGTGCTAAATTGGGTTTCCCGCCAAAACTCCCTAGGAAGTTACAGTAACGCGTCTACCACTTTACTGAATCGACTGACTTGACTAATTGACTACCGTGACTATTTATGAGGACTTTGACTAGACTTTGGACTTGACTATTTAGAAATACATATAATGTTGATGAAAATATACTCGACACTGGCAAATGGCGATAAGCTGACGCCATAAATAATAATAATAATAAAACATCCAATTTGACACTTGACACTTGACAGTGACATCTCTAGTCTTGATCCGTGATCCTTGGAAATGGAATTCATTTCGCGATTCGGCCAAATATTTTTATCGCAGATTTAAACTGGATTCTTTTTTAATTTGTATTGTAATTACATTCTCCCTTCTATGAGTTTTAATGTGCAAGTAAGATATTTATGTTTCAAAAGTGGTCACTAATCCGTTTTACTGACTAACATTAAAGTTAGTACGTTTCGAAAATTGCTTATTATTTATATGAACTCACGGCAAAATGTAAGTAAACTAGAACAATTTCACTAATTGTTAACTGTTAACGGGTAGGAGATAATTAAATTGTTTCACTTGCATAAAATTAACATTTAAACTGTTAATAATGTTGGTCGACGGAATCAGCTTTCTCGTCATAAACATAATAACATTTTACTATTTCGAAATTCCAAATGATGTATGATTCAAAACAATATAACGTAACATTTTTGCTTGTATAGTGCAATTGCAATTATATGTATTATAGTTTATATTTACAAGTCAACTGCATCTACTTCCTTTTGAGGAATATTATTTATTATACAAACAATTGGCAAAAGTTTTATTTAATCATTATTTTATTTCAGAGTACTTTCAAAAATGGATATCCTGAGACAATTTCAGAATCTTGCTTGGTAAGAAATCTTTATAAAATTGTAGCATTATCCAATTTTAATGGATTCCTTTTTAAATATATTTATTTGTCTTCATAAGTTCTAAAACCCCTTGAGCATGTTATCAGGTTTTGGCAACTTAAATGTATTTACCAAAAAGACTTTCATAAAATATACATATTTATTTTTTAACTAACTTACAATGTTTAGGTGCAAGCCGGATTGGTGTTATCCAAGCATGAGTAAAGAAACCAATGAGCTTTTGAGACAGTGTGTCAACTTGCCAACTGCTGAGCTATGTGATGATGTGGAGGAAATTATCCGACGGAGCAGAGGGTTTCTAATACCATTTCCTATAGAGACTGTCAGGTAAGAATTTTGTGTAAGTAATAAATGTTTAATAAAAAAATATTAAAAAGTAGCAAGCAATTTAAAAAATACTAATTCTGTTGAGTATAATAAAGTACATTTTAACAATTTTTTAAATATTTGAATCATAATTCAAAAGCATTCTTAAAGCAAAATAGGTGAGAACTATAATAATGACTTATTATATGTATGATTGGTATTTGACAACAATTTAACAATTTAGTTTTTAATACATTCAGAAATGTATTAAAACCAGTATACATCTATGATTAAAACTATATCAATTTTGTTTAACATAAATGGATCAAATCTGGAGAGAGTATCTGTCCCTCGGGACTTAGGAATTATTTTTGACACTTCTCTGTCTTTTTATCAGCATATTGATAATATGGTAACAAGGGCTAAAAAAATGATAGGATTCCTTATACGCACGTCAAAGCCATTTCTCAATAGCTGCAGCCTTATTGTACTTTACAATGCTTTAGTTTGAAGTTGTCTAGAGTACTGCTCTAACATAATATGGTCTCCCTACTACTCAAAGTATATAGATAGTATTGAATCCGTTCAGGCTCGTTTTGTTAGATATTTATGCATTAGAAATGGAGTTCGTAAAGATATACCTGATTACACCGATAGGCTAACACATGTCAAGATGCTTAGTTTAAAAGAAAGACGAAATAACTCTGACTTACTTGTTCTACATAAAATTGTAAATGGCAATCTTGATGCAGAATTAATAAACTATTTTGGGTTCAGGGTAAGTAACCGCATTAGGCATATACAGTGTACTTTTGAGATTCCGACCTCAACCTTAAATAAACCTACAACAGCCCACTTACGCGAATGACACAATCGTATAATGAACCATCATATAATGTATGGGATGTATTCACAAGACTCAAAAATATACTTTAATCACTTTGTTTAAATATATTTATTTTTAGTATACTATCACTTTTGTAAACTTTTATTATTATTTTTGAGAACATTTTTCATTTGTGTAATAAAAAAATGACAAGTACCCAATTTTACGTCAGGGTCAATGTGGTGGCCCACTCAATGCTCTTTGCATTGAGGAGAGACCTCAGCCCCAGCAGTGGGAATGTTTGTGGTTTGTTGTAATATGAGATGATATACTTTTTTTTTTTCAGATTACAAAAGCTGAAAGACCTCAGACCAATAGATAGATTGAAGAGGAACATAGTATCCACATACCCCATCATACACGAGAGAGTGCTGCTGCTCATGACTCACTTTCTCATATACAAAAGGTAGTTTAGATATCTGTAATAATATTTAAATAGGCTACATGGCTTTAAGTACAGGCTAAAAGACTTGAGCTAGAGGGGGTTCTCCAAATACAGATCTTACCCTGGAATGTAGTCATCAATAATAAAATATATTGTATTAGAGTAAAATATTCTCAAAATAAAAATTAAATAGTAAAACTGTAATTCTTTTTCGAATAATCCAAACACAATTTTTATGTTTGGATGTTTCATAATAATATCACAGAGCTTTTTATATACACTTTTCCACTTTTTTTAGGTTTTTACATTTTACAATAATTTATATATAAGTAAACACGACCAGTTTCAAATAGCGTATCATCAGGTATCTAAATAAAGTGGAAAAGTGTACCTATATAAAAAAGTTGTGTGATATTATTATGAACATGAATTTCCAAGAACCAACAGTACACTCAATCAGTTATTACTCTTTCACGCAAAAACTACTGAACGGATTTTGATGAAATTTGGCATGGTAGTTTAGACACTAGATTAACATATATATAGCATACCAGACCAACCATTTTCGAAAGAGGATTAAGAAACGAACAAATTGACGTATAACTTGACCTTGTTCCCATGAGCTCATTTTACTGAAAATTATTATACATTCAGGGCGGTCTGGCTGGAAACGGGTCAAGGTCTTAGACCGGTTTTATATCAAACTTAAGGGCCCCAAGCGATCTGCAGTTGTCCAATGCTTATTCGCGATAAGCTCCTTTTGCGAGGCGAGTTCTAGCTCTAATAGGCTATTTTTTATCACAGCACCATGTAAGGTTGCCCTGATTGCTTTTTGCGTTTTCAAAGTCGTGGGCATCATCTAGTAATCAAATAACTACAAGGAATACTCACACAACATTGTCTATTTCCAGGGAATTTGGATCACCAATAGAGAAAGCGTTCTACAGGGATATGACTGTCGTACAGTTTATTGACCGGATACTGAAGAAAAGAGCCGTGGCGTTCGTCGGTCCGCATGACAAATACATGCTGATGACGGGCGAGACCGGGTAAGTTAAATAGATATTATATTATTAAAAAAATAGTTTTTAATGTACATAATGAATTACGCATATTGCATAATGCATACCCACTTGTTAGTGCAGTGGGCGGGCAACGTACGAAAAAAATGTATCTGTAAGTCACAAGATGTGTAGTCAGGCAGGCCTTGGATCTCAGTCTAATTTCAACTACGAATCCAGTTCATTCCAGTTAACGATCATCGCAAGTCAATGGGTACTCATAAGGATCAAATCTTTCTACTCTAAGGCTGACCCATTAGGTTTGCGCGTTTTTCGGGCGTCTAACACCCATATCATTAGTTGTTACCTCGAGATTTCCTCCACTCGACTCAACCTCAATCCACGAAAGTTGTATCATTAGTTCAACAAAATTCCCTTGACTTGAGGAATTTCCTTACGCGAGTCGAGGAATCAACTGTCAAACTTAAGGTGCCTCAGGACGTACCTTGAGAGCCCCTGGAGCGTCTATTTCCGACATTTAGATCAATTCTTTTTCCATACAGAGAGGAATTAGAGGAATACTTATTTAAAGAGTTTTTGGAGTTTCTGGATGGCCTTTACAAAAATCCATATATTTAATTATACAGCACATAGATATTTACGCGACACTCAAAACCTGTGTCGAGGAACTTAAAAACGATTTAGATTTACAATAGACACTGTGGTAGAAGTCATTTTACCACTTTTGAACCTACCCATTCGTGGAAATAACAGGTGCTACCAATGTGGGATTTAATTGGCCATTAAACAATTACATAACGCGTTGCGAACACGATAATACAAGAGAAACAAAGAGTTATAACATCATTCTGTCAAATTAGGATCGAGTTTTAATGGTTACTATTGGTGTTAACATAAACAAATATTTTTCTGTGATTATTTACGACGTCATACCTCCACTCAACCTTACTGGAGGAGGTAGAAATTACGTTTAAGAATACCAAACTCGAGGAACTTCTCAAGGATACCTCAGATGAGGTTGAGACGAGGCGGATCTGAGGAAACAACTAATGATACGGGTGTAAGTGGCGCGTGTGAGCGAATAAGTGATGCAACCGCTTCGCTCACACGCCCGAGGAACACGCACGCCTAATGTGGGGGACCCCTCATTAGAGGATTCTCAACTTATCAGTAGCGAGGGGTTCCTATAACTCCATTTACCGCTTACCTTTTGAAGATCCTGATCCAAATCCTATTATACAGGCTACGGCTTCCCTATGAAGGAGAACCAGCCCTCGCCACTGCTACTTATACCTGATTTCTGAGGTGAATTTATCGGTAGCTTATCTATTCATTAGCGCTAATGGTTCGACAACTTATTTCTGAACAAAAAAATGAAGACACCATCAAAATGAAATAATTTTAACTTAACTGACCAATGAGGTCAATTTATTAATTCCATAAATCTCTACTACTGATAGATGTCGCTGAAATAGAAAGTAATTGTTTTCTTAAAACTAGTTACATCGCCGAATTGTAGCAAAACAAATACTTTATCTTCGAATTTGAAACAGATATCTAGTGATCACTAGTTTGGACTCTTTGGACTCTGCTCCAGATAAACTTAGTTTATCTAGAGTATATGTAAAATCTTCAGGAGCAGGGCATTAGTAGCTGTAACTAATTTCAGAGCGGATGGCTGGGAACTAGTAGGCACTTTGCAGCAGAAACCACCGCTTCTGCTCGAGAACTGTTTGAGTTATGATGAAATGAAGTTATCTGCTATGGTGTTTGTCAGCGGATACACAGAATGTATTAACGATGGATCAAGAAAGAACTCTGGTGTTTTACAGGAGGATAATATTGAGGAGGAAGCTGTTATAATAGGTAATGTATGCTAGAGTGATAACAAAATGTTATGTTATGTTTATAACCATACTGGATTTTGGCCGCGACTTCGTGTGCTTAAAAGAAAATATCCAGCGAAAACAGATCTTTGCCGCGATAAACAGTACCCTATTCCTTTCCGGTGCTCGAATATATATGTGACAAATTTAATCAAAATCGATCCAGGAGTTTCGGAGCCTATTCAATACAAAGAAACAAACATAGAAACAAACAAATTCTTACTCTTTATAATAATAGTGTCGACAATCATTACATTTATATTTGTGATCATAACAGAAACTCTTTTAATAGGTTTAATTGGAACCCGCTTTAAACGCAAAGAGCGTATGGAATACGAGGACATTTTGATAACGGAACAACAGAACTGCTTAGACAACGGCTATGGAGAAGAAGTGACTCCGACGACATGTCTGAACGTGTTGAAAACTACATACGTTAGAAACAATCAGTCAGCCAAACATATGTGGCGGCAGATGTGGTCAGAGTTCTATCAGGTATGTTCTAAAGCATAATATAGTAGATTCCATGAGTCATTGATGTAAATTAAAAACAAAACAGGACCCAATGTTATGCCCTGTGGTACTCCGGAAGCAACATGCGAAGCATTATGTGTGTGATATATTCAGTTGTATAAATTTTATATCCAAGTTCTATTAATATCAATAAGGTAGAATCGATAAGATTATGTAGTACAAACAGTTTTTAACATATGCACAGAATAGGATTTTTAAGTCAAAGTATTGGCTAGTTTAATCAAAAGCTTATGAAAAGTCAAAAGCCAAAGTAATGTAAAAATTTCAGGTACACAGCTACACCTATGAGGAATTGACCTCGTATGTAAATATAAAAGATAAAAGCGAGGATCAGAGATATTTGGAGCGTTACGTGAAGGTGGAGCCGGAGGTGATATTCGACAACGAGGTGTACTACCGGCGACTGTCCGTGCTCGCGGAGACGACACTGTTGGAGGCACAGGCGCGCGGCTCTGAAGCTCAGAGAGATGTCTTCCTCAACGTCATTGGAGCTGGTAAGAAAGCTTTACGGTATTTTTTATTATTTAAATTATTAGTAATCTAATAAGAAATATTAAAGTTTGTATAAATAGTCTTGAGAGACAAATAAATTAGTCATCGATTTTTCTTTACTGACGGAAAAGTTTGCAATAATATTATAATATTCTACCGACAGTTAATACCACTGTGCAAGCAATACGTAATAGGGAATATGCATGTATTTTTTTATATAGATCTATCTTGTTTGGTAAACCGTATGGTAAAATCAGTTTTTTGATATCATTAAAAATAACGAACATATGAACGTTTAAAGTAGTCTGTTAGACAGAGAGATCGGACGTGTACCGTGACGTCACATAACACGACTTTCATAGAATTTCGTTTTGCTAGAAAGAGATAGATTACAAACGCACATATCTTGCTCATTTATCAACAGATATTGAAAATTTTCTCGCCATTTCCTCTATTTTTCAGTCTAGAATCATATTATTATGTTTTAAGCTATTTTTATATTCTATGCATATTCCCTATTGTACTTCAAATTGTCTATGCTGTATTTTTTTTATTTGGAAGGCTTGGGCGTGTGGAAGGTGTCACATCATCAAGATGATGTATACGTGCTTACGTTTATGGAGAGAATCCGCGCGTTCCTCAAAAAGGATATGTTGAATAATGTGACGGATGTCAATTTCGCATACATAAAACCGGGACAGAGTATAGATGGTGAGTTTATCACAGAATAACGGTGACCATAGACAAAGTTTTATTCCAAAAATAAACATCGATCGAGAATAGAGTACCATCTCTCTAAGGCAGAAAAGCTAAAAAGTGTCCAACAAATGTAATTAAATAATAGTTTTAAAACTGGCCATAATGGCGCTATAGTCAGAAGGGTGTCTAATATGAAATTAGCAATAAGAGATGGAGTGAATTTAGGAGTGAAGTTATTTGAGTTTAGTTATTTGAATATTTTTTTAGTTTAGTTTATTCAGAAAATGACGAAGATTCTAATTACTTGAGGAGTCTCGAAAATATTTTTAGAAATGTAGCCTTACGTATATGCTTAGATTGCGTTGCGGCACTGCGTATTTACGGACACTTTTCATGTATGAAGAAGGGATTCCTTTACTCTCCACACGAAGTATAGATACCAGGAGTCCGAACGTAATGTTAAAATAATGGTCTCAATTTAGGGGACAGATTTTTGCCGGTAGAGAGCGTCCCAGTCCCAGTAGCACTCATTTGAAATTACGCGGGAAGTTATGTTGCTATATTGACAGCTCTGGTAATTTTTTTTATGAGAAACGTGAATTTAAATCTAATTATGTATATATTAAGTTTTAGGAAATTCTAAGAAACTGTTCACGAAGTATAGATATCGTAGAATACGGTAATTGCCTAACGGTAATTTAAAAATAATTGTAATAAATAATAGTATTGGCAACACTCGGTACGTCCTAAATTCTCGCACAGCTAGTGGCAGAAAGGAGAACTAAGATCTGGTCCTATTATTGTGTACATAAATACTATGGAAAGCCTATACCGTTCGGACTCCTGCTATCTTTGCTTCGTGACTCTCCATATTAAACATAAACATTGACAAATATTACCAAAATTTGTATACACTTCTTAAAAAACTTTTAAAAGCGCCAATTCGCGCTCAAATATTTGAAACATATTTTATGTAATTTCAAAATGAATTTTCAGCTCTATTCAAGAATACAGATTCTGGAGAGGAGTCACCGAAAGAAAAAAGAATATTTTTCGAAAGCAAGCGACATCCAAAAGGTATGTTTTCAGTAAATAATCATATCTGCCGTCCTATACTAAAAGGCGGCTAAATGACAAAAAGAGTTTTTGAGGTAGAGCTAAAAGCCCGGTCTGTGCCTACTGTGATATTTAATGGATTAATTAATGTATGGAATGATGATAATGATGTTTTTAAATTCGCCTTCACCTGGTCAATTGATGAGTAGGATAGACCGCCGGCCGAGAATTTAGATAGCTCATATTGAGCCTGATATTCTAAAGATATAAGTTTTAGCCATTAGGTACAATAATTTGAAGCCATTATTATTTCGTTAAATATTAACTGTTACAAAATATTATTGAATGTATTTTAACGGCGTGCAAAGTTTTGTTGATAAATGTATTCTGTCACCGACGAAAATAAAATTCCATCAATATGTTAAAAAAGAAAAAAAAAACGTGGGATTATTTTGAAATTGATGCTAGTGATTTTGTATAAACAATTGTTAATGTTTTCATGAATGTCTTATGACAACATTAACAATTGTTTATAGAAAATAACTATCATCAATTTTAAAATAATCCCACGTTTTTTAGCTCTACCTCAAAAACTCTTTTTGTCATTTAGCCGCCTTTTAGTATAGGACGGCAGATATTTATATACGCGCCATTTCCTTGTGTTTTGAGGTTAGGACACAAAGTACAGAGGACGTGTACATAATATTTTTAATATTTAACTTGTTCCTATATTTTCTTCGTTTTGGGTTCGAGATTGTTTTCGTTTTTGTCAGGTGGAATAAATGTGCAACTAGAAAATAGGGAGCCGTCGTCGCGACTGCAGGGCGAGCACGCGGGTAAACTGCTCGTCATCACGTACCCTTGGGACAGCAACGCGCACCCCGGGAACGAGTTCTGGTATGTGGCTTGTAATTGTTATAATGTGTGGCGGACAAATTAGCGACTATCGCAGTTTCTGTCATTCGACGCTATATAATATACAACAGCTGAAATGACTAGTGGGCTTCGGCCTGACCGAGCACACCACCCGCTTGGTCGGAGATCTCCATTTGGAGCTGCCTCACCATTCCCACAAAAGCAAGTATATTGGACTCTAAACAGAATTAAATTCGTACATTTTAGAAGCCATCTTTATAAAGCGAACTTGTCTGTCTGTCAATGCCACGGTGCGAACATGTATAGAAATAGTAATGATAGTACTTTTTTCAGGTTTGGTAGCTTAGAAACATCAGGAGACCCGGCGGCAGCGTGCTCGACACAAGTGTCGGAGCTGCACAACGCGCATATAAACCCCGCGCTCAGCGGACTGAACGTGCGCGTCGCGGGCCGCGGCGGTCCGACCACGCTGCAGGATTGCTGTCTCGCTCTCACCGCGTAGAACAGAGCGAGAGCACATCACAGCTGTGACCCTGCGCTTGGCGGACTGAACGTGCGCGTCGCCGGCGGCGGCGGCCTGAGCACGCTGCAGGCCTGCTGTCTCGCTCTCACCGCGTAGTACAGAGCGAGAGCACATCACAGCTGTGGCCCTGCGCTCGGCGGAATGCACGAGCACGTCGTTAGTGGCGGCCCGAGTCGAGGACGCTGCTGGACTGCTATCGCGTAGAACAGAGCGAGACAAAATAAAGCACGCAGTATACTTGAGATGGCAATAAATGAAAAATTACAACAGGGATATTTATTTGAAAGGGTTCGTTAGTGTGGTAGTGTATGTATGGATAGTAATAGTATAATTTTATGATTGGCAATATTAATTTTTAATTACATAAAGTCAATTAAAAATTATTCATCTCTAGTATTATTATGATTGACTGAAATGTGTAAAGGACTGATGTAAATAGTATACTGAAAAATTAATAGTATTAAAATAATTTAATCATGTGGTTAACACCTCCAAGTTGCCACAAGGGAAAAGTAAATTTATTTTTTTGTCTTGCCACTGTTTTCATTAAAAAAAAAATATTTTTTTCAGTAATTAAGTATAGGATTATACTGACCATGAAGCATAGATACCAGGAGTCCGAACGTAATGTTAAAATAATGGTCTCAATTACGGGGACAGATTTTTGCCGGTAGAGCGCGCGACAGTCCGACAAGCACTCGTTTGAAATTACGCGGGAAGTTTAAATGTTGCTATTGACAGCTCTGGAAGAAAATATTAAGAGAAACGTGGATTTAAATCTAATTATATAAACGTTTTAGGAAATTCCTCGAAACTGTTCTCGAAAAATAGATACCGTAGAACACGGTAATTGCCTAACGGTAATTTAAAAATAATTTTAATAAATAATAGTATTGGCAACACTCGGTATAATAGTATTGGCAACACTCGGTACTCGTCGGTCTCGCACAGCTAGCGGCAGAAAAGAGAACTAAGATCTGGTCCTATTTTTGTGTACATAATTACTATGGAAAAGCCTATACCGTTCGGACTCCTGGTATCTATAATGCTTCATGATACTGACCATCCAGCCTGCAAGCCCAAGGCCGCGGATTTGTAGGTAAAATGTTTAAATGATTGACACTAATGACAGTTCAAATCCATTAATGAGTGGATTTGATTTGCTGGATGCGTCGTGGCTATGGCCCTTATGATTAATTGGTTTTTATTTAAAGTAAATGATTAAGGCTGAGACTATATTCTCTGGAATCCGGGACGCCGGTGAAAATTCAGAGCACTGAAAATAGAACTCTGCGCTAATACAATAGAATTGAAAATGGAAGTTTCGAGTGTCGAGCTGTCATACATGACAATAACATTTGACTCGACACTTCACTTCGATTTTCAACGCTATTGTGTTATAGGCTGAGTTGTATTTTCAATGGTCAGAATTTTCTACGGCCTTCCAGATTCCGGACCATCATACATTCCCAGCCTAAATTAACGCACAACGGAAAAAATTATTTCTAAAAGGGATGGATGCAAGTGTTGTGATAATTTTTTAGGGAATCGATTAGTTCCTGTAGCCTTATGTAAGTCCCTCCCAATAGTTTATTATTATTTATAATATGTTATCTTATAATGTCCCTACATATAAACATTATGTAGTTCTACATACTCCTTGGATATAAGCATTTTTCAAACATTTTCTATCATTATTCTACATTAAAAATAGTGTAATTATTATAATATGTTATTATGCAATATTTAAATTAAGCAATGAAGTTATTTTGTTTTTTTTTTTCTACTAGGCAGTAAGTCAACTTGGGTTTTTCAATTAAAGTTGTAAAATATTACGTAAACGGCAGCAGATTGTGTTATGTACTGATTTTCCTGTGGTATTTTCAACCAAAATTTTATTTTAGGCCTTTATCGCACAAAATTTGTATGATTTATACTGTAAGAAATTAATTATACTGTATACAGCATAACTATTATAAGTAAGCTATATTATAGACTATCCCCCTTACTAATAAACGCTGCATAAGCTTTGAATAGTTATACAGTGTTTTGTTCACATCACACGAGTGACATTTTTAATTCGATAGAAGGAGACAAAACACTGTATAACTATTCAAAGCTTATACAGCGATTATTAGTAAGGGGGAATAGGTGTAATATTAATATAATGTAATTATTAATATATATAATAAAGGGGGAATTAGTGTAATATTAATATGGGGATTATGATTAAAGCATATGGATGATATCCTTTAATGGGTTTCTTTAATTTGATGTATTACTTACTGAATAAGTAACAGTTTTTTTTTTATATATAATTTTAAACTTGTTAGAGATCGTGATTAATGAAGCTGATAGTGAATGTATTGTTTTAGAATCTAAATATTATAATTCATACTCATGTTAATGATAAAATGTTGTAAGTAAGAAATATAAGCCAGTGTTTATATTAAGAGTGTGTTTTTATTGGACATTTTGGTAATAAGATAAGGAAATAATGTAGGTAGGTAGGTGTAGTTTGTAGACAGTAGGTGTAGGTTGAAGGTATTTATTTTATTTATTTGGTACACAAAACAGAATATAGCCAACTAGCGACCCGCCCCGGCTTCGCACGGGTATAATACTGATACTGATACTACAGAATGTCTTCAAACCTCTAACAAAACGGGAGAAATTTAGTCAAAACAAACAGAAACAAATGAATATAGGTATGTACCTACCTACTAAAACTTAATGAAATAAGTAGGTGGGTATACTTTGATCGTATGAAATACCTATACCTACTCTTCAGGACTAACAATACAACAAACACTAAATAAATAGGTATTCAAGTATCTATCCATCGTTACAACGAACACAAAACAAAAAAATTACCCAATAATTCTTATGGATCGAACGCGCATAAGTAATCGCTTATCGCATTCGGCCTAACTCACTCGCTGCGCTTCGAAAACGCGCTGTTATTTTGTGATAACTTCTAAGTTATTCATTAAAAGTATATAAGTGTAGGGGATAGATTATTTTATAATCTGCATGAAATTCTTAAGAATATTAACTAATTTAAAATGAGCCGCGCGGGTACCTTACTCATAGATCTAAACATTCAAGGACCAAATATTATCTTCATAAACTGTACTTAGTGATGAAATAATTTATTTTGATAAGGATTAATAGCATGAGTAAAATAAACGCGTTTAAATGTAGTCCAAAAAAAAATCAAGATTTCTAAATAAAAAAATGGTTATTGTGCCTCACTCGAGATAGATAGGTATAGTGTGCCGCGGACTTTTTTGTAGATATTTATAAGATCTATAATAGGGAATATGCACGTATTTTTTTTTATTTATTTATATAGATCTATCTTGTTTGGTAAACCGTATGGTAAAATCAGTTTTTTGATATCATTAAAAAATAACGAAGATATGAACGTTTAAAGTGGTCTATTAGACAGAGAGATCCGACGTGTATCGTGACGTCACATAACACGACTTTCATAGAAAGTTCATACTAAATTTCGTTTTGCTAGAAAGAGATAGATTACAAACTTTGACCGCTCATATCTTGCTCATTTATCAACAGATATTGAAAATTTTCACGCCATTTTCTTTATTTTTCTGTCTAGTATCATATTATTATATTTTAAGCTATTTTTATATTTTATGCATATTCCCTATTAATTAGAACATTTTATGGTTCTATCTTTTATAGTTTAGGCAGCGTACGCAAAATAAGTAACTTTTCTGGTTGATTTTTTACACCTTGTGTCCGAAAAACTCAAATATCTTACGGAACCCTATTTTTTTCCAAAATAAAATGTAGCCTATGTTACTCGTGGATAATGTAGCTTTCGAATGGTGAAAGAATTTTTGAAATCGGTCCAGTACTTTTTGAGCCTATTCATTACAAACAAACAAACATACAAACAAAGTTTTCCTCTTTATAATATTGGTGTAGATAATAGTACAATATTAAGTGATAACCTTATAGACTAGACTAAGTATGTGAACACAACATGATATTAAGCGGCACTAATAATATTTATGGCAAACTAGCAGTTGCCTGCGGCTCCTCCCGCGTTAATACAGTATCCCGCGGGAACACTACTTTTTCGGGATAAAAAGTAGCCTATGTTTCAATCCAGAGTCTAAACTACTACCATACCAAATTTCATCGAAATCCGTTCAGTAGTTTTTGCGTGAAAGAGTAACAAACATCCATCCATCCACTTTGGACTTGACGATTTAGAAATACGGTGATTAAGATTTTTTTGAACAAATATTCTATTTCCCGCCTTTTTTACTTGACACTGGCAAATGGATATGATAACCATGAGGAAATTGTTCTGCATTAATTTACAATATTTTCATTTAAAAATAAACTAAATAAATCGTTATAGGTATTTTAACAGATGTTCACTGTGATTATTCGGTGATTATACTGTTATCTATTTGTATTTTGATTTTGAAAACTACTTATATCAAAATCGATTATATATAAATTATATTATCGATTTTGAAAACTACTGTTTTGTTTTGAAAAACTCCTGTATTTTTTAGCTGGTAAGTGGCAACACTGTAATTTTACTTTTGAGTTTTGACATCTGGAAGCACTGCATAGCAGTGTTGCCAACCCTACTGTTTTAACGTGGTTATATACTCAAAGGTTTTAACAGTAGATTTCTTTGAGTATGAAGTCTTTGGTAGATTTACTGTTTTCGGCCTGACATCCCTGTTTTCTGTTTTAGTTCGTATTTCTACTGTTTTTAAAATAATAATTAATTCCAAATGGAAATAAGTCATAACCAACAGGTCAAACCGGAACAATCTTTTAGAGAAAGCAATAAAAATAGTTCTCGTATGCGTCGGTCACGCGCCTTTTTACAATTGTGAATTGTCATCAATAGCGGGCCTCTTGCAGGCCATAGGGGATCCCCCCCTTTACTGAGGCAATCCTTTTGACTTACAGTAAAACAGGATAGCTACATTTGTAGTATTATATTATGTGGAACAAGAATAGCTGTGCTTTACTTGTATTTGGAAAATTATTTTTAATTAAATTTTGACTTTATTTACTTTACAACTCCCAGAAATTCCTTAAATAAATTCAGTTTGTGGTAAATCTAACAGTAATTGTATAAATTTTTATCAATTCTCCGAATGTTATGTCGGACAGTAGATTTGATGTCTTGAAATTACTATTTTACTGTTTTTTGCTGTTTTTTCAAGTACCATTTACTGCTATTTGCTAAGATAAAGTACCTATAGATCCGCAGCTCTTGTAACCACTAGAGTGCATCTCGCTCACCCACTATGTGTTGCCATGTACAAACATAGCCTTCAATTGTAGTATTTTTGTCTTGATCTTAGGATGTACACGTAAGTTTTCTCGTCGTAGTCAGTAATAAATAAGGATCGTAGAGTGAGTTTTTCCCTGCACCACTCATTATTAAAATAAGTAAATTTTAATATTTTCATACTGGCGATTAAATTGTTCTAGTTATTTTTTATGAGTCAGAGGCTTTGAGTATCCAACTAGGATACTCAAAGGTCAGAGGTTATAAGAAAACATGCGATTAGAGTACGATCGTACCTGGATTCTCAGTCTAGATAGAGACCTATTAATAAGTTAACTCTAGGCCAAGACCGAGAGTAATAGTTAAATTAACAAAATATTATGAACGTGGTAAAAATATTTATAACTCAAGAACGGCTGAACCGATTTGGCTGAAAATTGGTGGGCTATCTTGAAACCAGGAGAAGGACATAGGATACTTTTTATTCCGTTCACGAGGGACTCAAAACTCGAGAACGGCTGGATCGATTTGGCTCATTTTGATTTAAATTGAAAATAATTGTGGAAGTTCAGGGAAGGCTTACGCACTGAGAAATAATGAAAAAGGTGTAGGTTGTAGGTGTAGGACTAGGACGTAGGATGCATTATAGGTAAAATCATTTATTCATTCCAGTTCATGTTTATGACAGAACAACGTGTGTCGAGACAGCTAGCTATATTATATATTACTAGCTGACCCCGACAGACGTTGTTCTGTCTTAAATATGAACTGGAATGAATAAATGACTACAACTGCTCCTACACCTACTCCTATTCCTACTCCTACTCTTACTCCAACACCTACTCGTACATTAACTCATACACCTACTCCTATCCATACTCCTACACCCACTCAGACACCTACGCCTACACCTGCTCCTACACCTACTCCTACAACATACACCTTTTCCAATATTTAAAAAAAAAAGGTCCAGCCCGCGCCCATTACGCCCGCGTAAGCACAGTAATCCACGGGTATATATCCCATGATATAAAGTAGCCTATGTCCTTCCCCATGGTCTACTCCAACTCCACTCTGTGCCAAATTTCATCATAATCGGTTTAGTAATTACTTACGTGAAAGCGTAAATAAAGTATCGTTATACAGGAACCGTACATTTTTTCGCGATAAAAAGTAGCCTACGTCCTTTCCCGTGGTCTAATTTATATCTGGGCCATATTTCATGATAATCAGTTCAGTAGTTTTAACGTGAAAACGTTCAGGTTTACTCTTTCATTTTTATGTAAAGGGTATAATCCCAAGTTAGTACTGTTTTCATTCAAAAAAGTAGTGACCTGATGATGAGATCTATGAGGAATTGAGGCAATTTCTATGGACACATATAGTGATTTTGACTTTTTCTGAAGTAGACCAAGCATAAGCTAACAAAAAGTCTTACTATTAATACTGTTAGGTAGGGTAGGTATTTCTCTTAATATAAAAATTAAACAATGTCAAAAAAGTCAATAGTCTTTTATTTAAGTAGATGTTTCAAACATTCTTCATTCACTTCAACACACTTAAAAAGTTAAACAGTTAAAATACATATATCAATAAGAAACTGGCCCGTCGAGAAGAACCGGCGTAAGAAACTCGCACGGGGCCACTTTTTAGCAAAAAGATGGAAAATTTGTTCTTTGATTAATTACCTATGTATCCAAAATTTATATTTAGTGAGGTTTCCGGTTAGGGTTAGCTGTCACCCTATTACTCAACTATGTTTACCACTCCAAATTACAACTAAACTAGTCGTTTAGTTTATAACCCCAAAACTTAAACCACTAATATCTCAGTAACTGTGGGTTTCCTGATGAGGGGAGTGGGGGTTCAACTCTCCCCCTCCCCTTCCCTCTTAACTCCCTCCTCCCCAAATCGTAGAATCGTGGGATATTATACTAAATTTTTACCGAAAGAACTTTAAGTCAGTATATTTTGGTACTAAATTAAATAGCAACACTAAGACAAATATATTTTTAGATTATGTTTCGAATTATGTAAAAAATACTGATTTCATCTCACTTTCTATGGAAAATATGACTGTATTTACATCCATATAATATCATCATTCTTATGTTTTAAGCAATCACAAACTAAAAAAACACGAGCTATAGCTAATTACGAGTGAAAAGTTACGGCAGCACATTTTCGTTCGCTGCGACTTTTGCACCTCAAAATACTGCATCCACACATTGTTAAAATACTTAAAACTACACAGAGTCTCTATCTCAAAAGAGTATATAACATAAAACACTCCAAAAAACACAAAAGAGTTCAATTAAAACGAAACCTCAATCTTCACAGTCATTTGTTTGGCACAAGAATGTCAAATTTGACAGCTTTGTGCCAAAAACCCGGTTACAGCGAAAGGGACAAAACATAACATTTTTGTCTCGTTTCTTCACAAGTATTGACCAATTTACGTTCTCTCTCTAACAAGCTGTGACGTCAGGAGCTATCCTGCCCTGGCTATTTGCTTTCCTGAGGTTGGCAACACTGCTGCATAGAGTTGCAAAATGCAATTAAATCCATCAAAACAAATTCCAAAGCACAGAAACAGTTAAAATAGTGCAAGCTTATTATTATAAACATTTCAAAATGTGAGTTGTGACATGGTTGTGAGTTGTGACTATGTGAATGCTATGTGAGTCGGGTGATCAAGAAGTCTGAACTGACGCGCAAAATAAATGTTACACACATTTATTTTACTGATGTTGGCAACTCCTATTAATCTTTTGGCATATTTTGCCTTTATGCCCCCCGCCCCCCGCTTATAGCCAAAATAAGTACATGGTCATTATTTATCATTACCTACTAAAAGGACATTGATTGATAACTTATCAATCAATGTACTTCTTAGTTTTAAACTAATCTATGAGATAGTTCCTACTCTAATCTATGATGATGACTAAGAATTAATATGAATTTACAGTTATCGCAAAAAATATTTTCGATGATGTCATACTGAGAGAATTCACAGACAAGATTGTACACTACAATCTTAAACTCACTACAGTTTTAAAGAAAGAAACATTTAATTTCTAGTGACAAGAAACATTTAATTTCTACAAGTCAACCAAGCAAACTAGACGAACGGGTGGAATGCGGCCTCCCCGCCCGCGACTACCTCATGCCCCGCTCACGTCCTTGTACCGATCGCAGCATTGTACGTTCGCACGTTGCGATAATTTCTGAATTATAATTGTTGAATTTTGTTGTTATCAGTGTGTTATTGTTGTTTTTGTTAATGTGTTACGTTGTTTGTTATTTTGACTGTGGTTGTGCACAGACAGTGATCAAAATGGGGAAAAATAAAACAATTCACAGTGGAGAGCGAATTAATGTAAATAAAGCATTTTTTGATTTTGGTACGATTGTTGTATTATTTTCTCCCGTTATCATTGTAATACATGAATAACAATGTAGATTTTTATTTTCGTCCCTCGACATTTGCATCCATCAACTACATAATTCTAGAGATTAAACCAAATATTTAAATAAATACATTGCTAAACCATATGAGTGAATTTTCATAGGTAAAAATTTAACAATTTTTTTTGCTATCCGTACTTACTCGCTGTGCATGCGAATGACGTCACGTTGACATTCGTCTAGTAACTAGTTGGCTTGGTCGGCTTGTACTTGTAGTGACAAGAATGCCTCCACCAAGCAAAAAACGCAGAGCTCAAAATGTATGTAATGAATATTTATTGTGATGTAATTATAATGAGCCGGTTTAAATACATTGCACCCATAGAATAAATCTAAGATTGCACCATATTTTGCTATCATATCTATATCCTCACACCCCAATAGTCTCAACTCTCATTGTTGTTTTAGAAGGCAGCTGCAGAGGTGGATATCATGGAACACATACAAAATCTTGTTTGGTATGTTACTCTGAGGTTGGAATATATAGTGGCGTTTTAGTTCAGTTAAATTGTATTTTTGCTAGGAAAGTTTTGGGGTACTTAGTTCTGATTTTTTCATTCCATATGTGTTTTGGGGTGCTAAATCCGAATCTGAGGTTTGCGGACAAAATTTCGTGACGCAACATTAAAAAAAACAGAAAAAACCGGGTTTTTTTTTTGCTTTTTTCCGGTTTTTTGCTTAAAACTCGAAAACTATTAACTTTTGGTAAATGGTCTGTTTACAGAAATTAAAGTACTTGAAATTCTCTACAAATAGCAGTAATTAGTTTTTTTTTTTCAGACGAATCGTTCGGTTTCTAGTGCGAGTTGAAAATTGTAAATTTTTAGCAGTTTATGCAAAACCCACTTTTTACATTTCAATATTTAATTTTTATGGATGCTGTCATTTAATAAATATCACCTGGTTTTCCACACAAGTAATTAAAAAGAAAAAAAGGCAAAAATTATGCAAATTCAGTAGGTATCAAAAAAAGGTAGAACTCGTAACAAAATAAAACTTAAAATCTCGTTACTTATGATCATATATTATTATGATTATAAATTATAATATGCAAAATTTATATGAGCCGTTGTCTTTTGGAACGCCCTGGCTGAGGTTCTTCGATAACGATGAGACCTGGTTCTGCTTGTTCTGGAAAATAAAAGTTTAAAGTTAAGTCATTTATCAAGAAGAGATGAAGATTGTAAAATAGATTGTGAGATTAAACATACCTTCCGCATCGTACTGAGGTTCTTCGATGGCATCGGGTCCTGGGTCAGGGTCTGACTGCTCCATCGTCAGCGTCGGGAGTCGTTCTCCTGGAAAATAAAAAGAGGTGAGACACCTTCATATATCAAGGAGAGATGAATGACTTCAAAATAACTTGTGAGATCCAACATACCTCTCTCTCTTTCTTCAGTTTCTTCTACGTCTATGTCAGAGCTGATTTTTACTGATTTAAACTTTTATTTTCCAGAACAAGCAGAACCAGGACTCATCGTTATCGAAGAACCTCAGCCAGGGCGTTCCAAAAGACAACGGCTCATATAAATTTTGCATATTATAATTTATAATCATAATAATATATGAGTATAAATAACGAGATTTTAAGTTTTATTTTGTTACGAGTTCTACCTTTTTTTGATACCTACCTACTGAATTTGCATAATTTTTGCCTTTTTTCTTTTTTTAGGGTTCCGTAATACTTAAGGAACCCTTATAGTTTCGCTCTGTCCGTCTGTCTGTCTGTCTGTCTGTCTGTCCGCGCCTCTAGCTCCTAATATTATGAATATAAATTGATGAAATTTGGTGCAGTTATAGATTGTGTATAGATCACGGTTTTGGGACCATAAAAAAATAATAATTTTATATTTTAGGGGTGGCTCTCCATACATGTGAAGTGGGGATGAAAAATATTTTTTCACTCTACCCCATCGTGTGGGGTACCGTAGAATAGGTCTTTTAAAATAAAGGGAAGGTTCCATACGTTACTTTTTTATAAAATTGACCATTTTCGAGTAATCGGCCTCCAAAGTAGTTTGCAAGTTGGTCCCCCCCCTAGCATTTTTAAACTATAGGAGATAGAAACTTGCAAATTTCCATGCTGACAGATCATGCTATAAACTCTTTAGGAAAACTATTTTGAACGAAATCGCATCATTATTTCTATTTCTAGAGCAATTATAGAAAAACAAATTAACATAAAGAAAATCTGAATAATTATACATTAAATGTGAAATGATTATTTAAAATAGAGAGTTTTACCTTACAATAAAACTTACCTATTATTTTTCCTGAGATATCCGGAATCCATCTTGAGTCAAGCACCCGTCTTTCTGTCGATTTCCGGCTACTTACCTCCTTCCACGTACGGCAGATGGCGCTAGTGTCGCGGATTTGAGACGGTTGCGCGCCTAACTGACTTTCTTCATTATGAAGCTCGAGATGTACCAGGTAGGGATTACCTGGATTCCGGATATCTCAGGAAAAATAATAGGTAAGTTTTATTGTAAGGTAAAACTCTCTATTATTTGTTCCGTCTTCGATATCCGGAATCCATCTTGAGTGATGTGTTTGTTATCTCCTGGTATACATACTGCAAATTTAAAGAATTTGAAAATGATGCCATAATGTGTTATTTGAATACATCATTTAATATTAATTAGACTTAATTACATCAATTCAAAATTTTTACTTAGGTCCAAAATAATTAAAAATAAGAAAGAAAAAGCCTTTCTCACAATGATCAATATTGGATTACATCAATCCACCCGAGATCAGCCAGGCCTCCAGGTTGATTGATTCTACTGCAGGAGGGCGCTTGCCTGTGACCGTGTCGATCAGTACATTGCGTAGATTCGGGATTGAGTGTGGTATCTGTAACGCTCGACGTTGTAAGTCGCCTCGCCAAAACACTTTGTTCCACTTGGGTACTATGAGAATGTATCGACCAATTTGCGTGTTCAAATGAGCTAATACTTGCGGAATTAGGTTTGGTGGTGGAAACAGCCACGCTAGATCGAACCTCCACTGGCGACTCAAGGCATTGTAGAACTGTGCTCGGGGGTCCCGTAGATTTAGTGTCGCATAGCTCGGAACTACGTGGGCTGTCGCGGACGCAAAGAGATCGATTTGTGGCATCCCCCACATATGAAAGAGCATCGAAGTCGCTGCTTCTGTCAAATGCCATTCTGGGCATTTCTTCCCTCGAGACACCGCGTCTACGTCTCCGTTAAATCTTCCCGGGAAGTACTGTGCTGTCAAAGATACATTAAACTCGTCCAGTAGCGAAAGAAGTTGTTGTGTCAGTTGCAGTAACTTTTTGGATTTCGTACCACCTTCCTTGTTAATGTAGGCAACTACTAGTATTATCCTATGATGAAAATATACATCAGATTGTTGATATTTTATCGCTAAACATTAATTTAAACCACTTTAACCAACTTTTTACATAAAAATATGTATGATTTTTATAAAATATCAAAAATAAAATTATGAATTTTTCACGTTTGACCACGTGACTAAAAACGCACGAGATTGGAATGTGACGTCATATTCTTGTACTTCTTCTTTTTTTTTTTTTTAATGGCCTCCCGATTTCCATATAGAATGGCCAGCATCAGAATCATTAACGTCATGCGTCAGCGAGTAATAGCCACTTTTTCCCATTTCAGTGTTCTTTGGTATGGTTACAGAGATTTTCCCCGGTGTTTTAATAGACGTATTAGTGCACTTTGGCACTGCGCACCATTTATAAGGCATTTTTTAAAGGGCTTAAAACATTTATTCACAACATAAACAGTAGGTATTTGGCATTTTCAGTGTAATTTGACACTTGACAGTTACAATGTTACAAAAATGTGACGTCATGACACAGTAATAAAGCGTTTTCGCGCCTATAATATTAATTTAAACTTTTAGGCTAATTTGCAAGGAAAAGAAAGAAATTCACGAAGAATGGTTCAAACTGCCAATGTATTTTAGTATTAGGAACGATTTGACATACCTTTTAAAAACTTGGAAAATACCCTATTGTCCGTCTGTAATAATACCTGTGCATTCTGTAGTTGATGGCTCTCCTGGGCGACCGCTGCGTGAACGGCGTACAGCTCTTTCAGGTTTACGTGCCAATCTTTTTGTTCCTGCTTCCACCTTCCTGCCATCTTCTTTTCTCCAAGCTGCGCACCCCAACCGATGTTGGACGCGTCGGTCGTTAGGAAGTGAGTTATCGGGTTCGGGTGTATCGGTAATGTCCCGTCTGCTTCCTTTATCCACCAAACCATCTCCTGTAGCGCAGGGTCAGGTATAGAAGATTTTCGGTATGGATGTTTGGTGGACAGATGTCGACTGTAGTACTGCAGTGTTCGACAGTGTAGACGACCTCGGCGAACGACGAATGTGGCGAAGTTGAGTCTTCCCATTAGGGACTGGGCCTGTCTGAGAGACCAACTGCCAACCGAAATTTGGTGCTGAAGTGCCCTGCGTAGCGTTAGGCACTTAGGCTCCGACAAGGACCTCGTGTTGTGAGTGGTGTCCCAGGTGACGCCCAGAAATTCTAGGCGTTGCGTCGGAGCCAGCACACTTTTCTCCCAGTTCACCATCCAACCGAGTAGCTTCATCGTGGCGATGGTAAAAGCTACTTGCTCGGTCAAATGGTCGACGGACTGATGGGCTAGGAGGAAGTCGTCCAGATAGACCACACACCTGATGCCGTGAGACCTGAGGTATTCGGCGACCCAATTGGTTAAGGTAGCAAACGTTCGTGGTGCTGACGCCAGACCAAAGGGTAGGCAGGTCATTTGGAGCAGTTCGCCTTCGTAGCTCATCCTCAGGAACCGACGGTGCTTCTCGGAAATGCTCAGATGAAAGTACGCTTGGCTTAGGTCTAGCTTCGCCATCCAGTCTCCTTTCTGCAAGAAACTCGGTACTCTAAAGTGGATGAAAAGTTGAAAGGGCTTTATTTCCAGAAATTGGTTGAGCGTCTTCAGATTGAAAATCGGCCGAAAGCTGTTGACTGGTTTAGGCACTAGAAAGAAGGTCGAGATATAGCTGGGAGTGACCTCGGCCCTCTCTAAGATTCCTTGTTTCAGCATGCTCTGAATTTGTTGTGACATATCGAAGCTCTTTTTGGTCTCGTATGCTTTCAAAACCGTCTTTCCCGGATAAATTAAAGGTGGTTTTCGAATGAACGGTATTAAAACCCTTTTCAAAAGTTGACAAATGTGATCCGGTGCTCCTAACCTTTTCCAAACACGCTGATATTTCACGAGACAGCCTCCTCGAAAGTTCGGCCAGTCATTAGTGATATCGGTTACTTGGTGAACTTGCTTTTGTTCGCGGTTTATTTCTGCTATCGCGCTTGTTTTTATAGTTTGATGCATATACATGCAGCTCGTTTATTAGATGGTTGTTCCGATTTTCGATTGTTTGGTTTTGATTTGTTGTACGATCGAAAAAACATGTCGGACTGCTTATGATTAGCAGAGCTAGTAGCAGAATAATGGGCAGGTGCAGCGCGTCCCGTGTAACGGTTTTGTGTGGACGGACCTGCCATGGGAGCGAGCTTATCGGCCCCCCCAATTTTTTGGAGGTACGACGATAAAATGTCTTTATCGAATAAAAATTCTCCATCTGGAGCAATTTTTTGTAACGCACTGCTGTGATATTCTTCAGGTATTGTCTCAACACTGCTTCTCTACGCGCGTTAATATAATCGGCCCGTCGGCCGCATACAATTTGTAAAATATCGTCCGAAACTTTTGTATAACCGGATTCCTTATTAAACAATTGTTCAATTTTATCAAACAAAGATGTAGGAGTTAATTTTCATCATTATCCGTAGCCCAATTTATCAACGACTGTAAATTACTACGTAACTCGTCCTTTTGCTTTAAAATAGCATTTGAAATCGAAGCAAAACTACGTTCGGTTAAATAGAGGCGCAATGACCTTTCGTCCGTAGCCGATAGGGCGAAACGCCTAAGTTCGTCGTTAACGTTCATCTCGATAAAGCCCGGAACAGTAGCATATTTCTTTTGAGCGTCCGAAAAACGAATACAATTCCAGTCGCTACTCTTAAATTTTTGTAAATCAAAAATTCTCTTATAATGTTAGTCATTCGATTTTGGAAACAAAGGATCTTTCACTGTAGTGGATAGACAAATTTAACACTTGCGCAGGCTTTTGCGGCGGCTGCAACTCGAGAGTATTGTTCGAAACCGCGGCGGGAATATTTATCGAACTACCGCCCGTAACGTTTATGTCCGACGCATGCACTCGCGTATCACTATAACTACACGCGATTAAGTTAGTCAAATACGAAACTTGTTGCGATAAATGTTCAAATTGTTCATTACTCACATGGCGGGAACGTTTACTTACGGTGCGGAAACGTTTGTTTCCGCGTGGGTCCGAATCGACCCCATGCTCCAAAGACGACGATGACGATGAATTGTCCGTAGATTCTCTCGAACGGGAAGACTTCCTCTTACGCGGAGTGGAATCCTTTGACTCGCTCATGATTTCGTCTTCCAGTGGAAGGAGATGCTACATTTATCGCGAAGTAAAATTACGAACACGTGTTCGGCAAAGAAAATCTTTAATCGCGAAAATTTATTGTTAAATACTAAATATGATTTCACTTTTTATTATTTAACATTACTTTCAAATTAAATGATATTAAATTGTAGCAATTAGCAAAATTTACGTAACAAAAATTTTTTGCCGATATTCACGACATGAAAAACGACGCCATAATGAAGAAAGTCAGTTAGGCGCGCAAACGTCTCAAATCCGCGACACTAGCGCCATCTGCCGTACGTGGAAGGAGGTAAGTAGCCGGAAATCGACAGAAAGACGGGTGCTTGACTCAAGATGGATTCCGGATATCGAAGACGGAACAAATAATAATGTTTCAAAATTGGTTGCAAAATTTAAAAAAAAAACTGAAATTAACAATTAATAAAAAGAACTTTAATTAATAATAAATGATATATGCTGTCGGGTTTGAACCTACATCCCAGGACAATCTCTGTGACTAACTGAGCTACAACAATTATATTAATTATTGCAAATGTATGTTTCTTTACCAGAATTAGAGCTAAGTTTTGAAACACGTAAAATTTTAATTAATAATTAATTTTACGAATATGTGCTTCTTTTGCCAATTATTACAATAATTTAATAACACTGAAAACACATTTCATATATGTTAATAATTACCATAGTATTATTGTTTTTTATTAATTTAATACGTACCTCTAAAATATTAAAAGCTTCAATTTGCTAGTAACTTTACGAAAACTAGGTATATGGCGCTAGTCTCCTGTTTAAATCGTTGATTGTTTTTGAAAAATAATACTAGATGTCGCTGTGTTATTGGATGTAAATTCTGTATCACGCTATCGAAATTTTCTTTGATTGTGATACCTAGGCGATATCGTAATAGAATAATATGCTCAAATGTTATGTGATTACTTGATTAGCGAATATTAAATTTAATAAAAACTCTTTAAAATATCATCGAAATTAGGGATGCTCGATGTTGCAAAAACATCGATGTTGGCATCGATAATGACATCGATAGCATAACATCGATGTTCGATGTTTATCGAGCTCTAAACATCGATGTCAGGCAATATCGATGTTTTTTTGCAAACGTCTTCACGGCCGTCCGTCATCAATACATCTATACTACTAATATTATAAATGGGAAAGTCGTTTGGCCGTCTTTCACGCCAAAACTACTGAACCGATTTAAATGAGGTACAAAGGACATAGGCTCCTTTTTATCGCAGGGAAATGTACAGTTTGCTGTAAAAACTACTAAGCCGATTATCATGAAATTTGGCACAGATATAAAGCGGACCACGGGAAAGGAAATAAGGTACCTACTTACTTTTTATCGCGGGGAAATGTACGGCTCCCATGGGATACTTTATTTACGGCTTCATGTAAAAATTACTAAACCGATTATCATGAAATTTGGCACAGATATAAAGTAGAACATGGGGAAAGACATAAGTTACTTTTTATCGCGGAACATATAAGGTTTCCGTGGGTTACTGTCTCCGATGGCGTTGATATCATAATAGTGGTGAAATATTTTATCGCAATTTTTTTTCAACTGGGTTTCCGATTACGTGTGTCCATGACATCGATGTTACGATGTTTTGAATAATGCAATATCGATGTTAAAACATCGATGTTTTATCGTCTAACATCGATGATCATCGAAAATCGATGATCATCGAGCATCCCTAATCGAAATCGAATAAAAATTATTCTTAAAGAACATCTGGTTACTATTCACTTAAATATATTTTGATTATTAATCAACATTCAACATTTACGGAACCCTCCTTAGACATGTCCTGACATGCTCTTGGTTAGGTTAGGTTAGGTTATTAATTACTTGTGTGGAAAACCAGGTGACATTTATCAAATGACAGCATCCATAAAAATTAAATATTGAAATGTAAAAAGTGGGTTTTGTATAAACTGCTAAAAATTTACAATTTTCAACTCGCACTAGAAACCGAACGATTCATCTGAAAAAAAAAACTAAATACTGCTATTTGTAGAGAATTTCAAGTACTTTAATTTCTGTAAACAGACCATTTACCAAAAGTTAATAGTTTTCGAGTTTTAAGCAAAAAACCGGAAAAAAGCAAAAAAAAACGGTTTTTTTCTGGTTTTTTTAATGTTCCGTCACGAAATTTTGTCAGATTCGGATTTAGCACCCCAAAACACATATGGAATGAAAAAATCAGAACTACCCCAAAACTTTCCTACTAGGGTCACTTTACAGTACAAATTTACTGAATTATTTGGCAATAAGTAGTTATATATGAATTTAACAATATTTATATATTATTATTTTTAAACAAAAAAATTAAACCGACTTCCAAAGTAAAAATACACAAAAAAGTATGAAATAAAACTTAATCTCTAAATAATTCCCCTTTCAAATTCGGCTAAAATTTTTACTATTTCTCTACTCAATCTTCTTAATTTTGAAATCGGTACTTACCAGCCCAAACAATATTCTACAATATTTTATAGAACTTACGTTCATATTTGCTGGTACCGACTTCAAAATTAATAAGATTGAGTAGAGAAATAGTAAAAATTTTAGCCGAATTTGAAAGGGGAATTATTTAGAGATTAAGTTTTATTTCATACTTTTTTGTGTATTTTTACTTTGGAAGTCGGTTTAATTTTTTTGTTTAAAAATAATAATTTCACCCTTTTTAGAGATATATTTTCTTAAGTTATTATTAATACGTCTTAAGAACGTCTAAACTAAACAATCGAATGTATAATTGAATACGCGCCAAGCTTCCATAAGGTATTGCTATTAAGATGATGATGATGATTACTGTAAGTTATAAAGTGGCATATGCTTGCAGTTCATTAAACAATGCCGAAATTTCCAAACGCATATCTTTAAAGACTGAGGAGTTCTATACAGTGCTTTTGGATCCAGGGTATACCTTGGTACGATATCGTATTTTTTGGTAGCATATGCTTGTGTTACTTCAGTAAAAGTCAAAATCACTATATGTGTGGATATAAATTTCGAGGAGTTCCCTCGATTCCTCATGGATCGCATAATCAGGTTCCCACTTTAGTGACTAAAGGACCAATTTCGGACTAAACCCTTTACAACAACAAAAGAATTTTGCAAATAGGTCCATAAACGGCAGAGTAATGTTCAAAGATATCCGTGTTAGTGTAAAATACTATGAGAAATACCTTTTATATCATCATAATCTGATGATGTATGGTGTGATAGTGGTGATGATGATGATGATTACTCTAACTGATAGGGTGGCATATGCTTGCAGTTCTTTAAACAACGCCGAAATCCCCAAACATGTATCTATAAGGAGCCAGGAGTTCTGTTCTGTACTTTTGGATCCAGGGTATACCTTGGAGCAAAATCTTACTTTTTGGTAGCTTATACTTGAACTACTTCAGAAAAAGTCAAAATCACCATATGTGTCCATATAAATTTCGAGGAGTTCCCTCGATTCCTCATGGATCCCATCATCAGGTCACCACTTTGATATCAAAAGGACCAATTTGGGATTACACCCTATACATTACAGAAAAAATTTTGAAAATCGGTCCACAGGCGGCGGAGTAATCGTTGAACATACAAAAAAAATAAAAAAATATAAAAAAATATATACAGCCGAACGTATAACCGCCTCCTTTTTTGGGAAGTCGGTTAATGAATTTAACAATCAGGTTTATTTTATATGATAAACATTGAATCAATTTATTTAAAATTACATTAGAATAAATATTACAGCTGTATATTAAAAAACTGTATCTAGGTCGGAGGCTGCGGGTGATTACCCAAGAGGCTGGCAGCATTGCCTCGCTGTATGGCCAAACTGAATTGTTGGCCAAGGTAAGCTCCAGCCTAATACGGTCATTGGTTTTGTCAACCAGTTTTTTGGCCAAATCTTTAAAGGCACGAGCTTGGCACTCTGGTCCCACGAATCCATAGTTTTGGTGCCAAAAGGCAGAAAGACACCAATTTCATCTTTATTTTCGACAATGGGAGCATTGCTTTTGTATTAATATTGTGTTTTATATAAAAAAATCAATTTTTATCTATTTTGCTCTGATACATGTTCAATTTTATTTGTTTGTTTAGTGGAAATATTCTATAAGTATATAATACTAGCTTTTGCCCGCGACTTCGTCCGCGTGAAACATTTACTTTGGGATATCGCTAAAATTTACCCGCGACTTCATTTACTTAGAAGGAGAAACGCTTCCACCTTACGACTGCCCGCCCGCGCCGTGCGCCGTACATAATTGCGCGCTGGACTATTTTATTACTACGATATCTTCTAAAATACTCATTGAAATCAAATGATGTAAACTGCAAATTTCTTCTAGATTAAATGCTTGTAATGAATAACGTATTTACTTGGATAAGGATTAATATCATCTTTATGAAAACACCCTCACAAATAATGCTTAATTTTAGAACAAATTTGAAAAGACATATACCGTCGCGGACTTTTTTTTAGAACTTTTAAAGGGGAACAATTCTGTCATACATCATTTAAGCGAAACTTTAACCGTTTCCGCAGCGTTCGCAGCGAAAGCTCTCAAAAGGGGGGAAAAAACCCCGATTTTGAAACATTCTTGATTGGTGCTCCGCTCGTATTGAACTTATCATGATGCTATATAGCCTAAAACCTTCCTCGATAAATGGACTATCTAACACAAAAAGAATTTTTCAATTCGAACCAGTAGTTCCTGAGATTAGCGCGTTCAAACAAACAAACAAACAAACAAACAAACTCTTCAGCTTTATAATATTAGTATAGATGATAACTTAAGTGTCTTACAGCTGATTACTGAAACGCTAATCAAAACCTTCTATTCACAGGCTATTGCTGTCCTTGCTAGCCTTGCCAAATGACAAGGACAGCATGTAACTTGAGTGTCACTTATTTTAATTATCATTTGAGCACCTGTTTGGCCGTTAAATACTATAGCTTTTAAGTGAAAGTTACTAACAAGAAAACTATTAGTTAGTTTTACATTATTTCTATTACACCTAAGGTTCACATTATTTTTGTTAAATTTTTTATTTATCAATATAATTTATTCCTAGGTGTAAATCTGAGTGGGCGTATCCAGAATTAAGTGAAGAAACAAAAGAGTTGCTGAACAAATGTGCAAATTCACCACTACCAGACACTGCGTATAATGTGGAGGATGTTATTACAAAAAGTGAAGAGTTTCCAGTGCCATTTCCTATTCAAACTGTTAGGTAATATATTTTTTGTTGTTGCTAGGTTATATATTTTTTGTTGTTTTGTAAAAAATGTGTTAAGTTAAAAAAATTTACATTATGTCCTATCACCGTTATTCGAGGCCTTTAAACAAAATTGAGATGGTAGTCTTCCGTTTCCTGCCGTAATATTTATCGTTGCAGTTTTGTTTCCGGTCTTTTTGGCGGCAAGATGGCCGCTTCCGTTGTCCACCAGGTGTGGCGCGCGCGCTTTTTCCCTCATTGGCGTCTTAAGTTTTGTGCCGTAAAGACGTGTAACGCTGTTAGCGTTCGTTTAAATTATAAAAAGTCTTATAAATTTTATAGTTTATTTGCAAATTTGCAAATAATTATTTTAGATCGTTTGTGGTTTCGAAATATATTAAAATAACTTTTTTCTAAAGTTTTATCATCATGTCAGACTGTAGTGGTGACGAAATTGTGCGCGAGTGTCTTTCTTCTACATCGTCTTCATCGGACGAGCAGCCGCTCACACAACGAAAACGGAAATCTTCGTCTAAGAAAATCGAGAATCCAAAAAGGTCACGCCGGGATGATGAGGTATTGCAAAACCTTGTCCAGCAGGTCAGTCAAATCCAAAATTTCTTAGCATGTGTCTATCCGCCTTCGGAAACGTGTGCTCAAGATGATAACTTTACTGCTAACAAGATGGGTACGACTAGCGAAAATTTTGAAAATGAAGCTACATCTGATACTTCTCTAAATCTTAATTTTGATTTGTCAACAAATCTCAAAGAACCGGCGATTCAAAATGCCTCTGCGGAGCATTTACAGACACTCAGCTCATTACAACATTTTAACTCTGAGAATTGGTCAAATGTGCGTTACTCTGATATTCAAAAAACCTACAATGCCCGGCCGGGGTTTGTCGAACTGGAGGTAAACGACGAATTAAAACAGTTTGAGAAAGCTAATCATTTTAATTTGAATGCAAGTGATAAGTCTTTGGGTGCTATTACGCGTGCAGTAATAATGCAAAGTGACGCGTTAAAAACCTAACCAAGAGCATGTCAGGACATGTCTAAGGAGGGTTCCGTAACTATAAACGCATAATATGCTTTTTTTTTTAATTACTCCAAAAGTTACTGTCCGATTTGGTTCACAATAGTTTTCCTAAAAAGTTTTTAGCGTGATCTATCAGCATGGAAATTTGCAAGTTTCTATCTCCTATAGTTTAAAAATGCTAGGGGGGGGACCAACTTACAAACTACTTTGGAGGCCGATTACTCGAAAATGGTCAACTTTATAAAAAAGTAACGTATGAAACCTTGCCTTTATTTTAAAAGACCTATTCTACGATACCCCACACGATGGGGTAGAGTGAAAAAATATTTTTCATCCCCACTTCACATGTATGGAGAGCCACCCCTAAAATATAAAATTATTATTTTTTTATAATCCCGAAACCGTGATCTATACACAATCTATAACTGTACCAAATTTCATCAATTTATATTCATACTTACAGGAGCTAGAGGCGCGGACAGACAGACAGACAGACAGACAGACAGACAGACAGACAGACAGACAGACAGACAGACAGACAGACAGACAGACAGACAGACAGACAGACAGACGGACAGAGCGAAACTATAAGGGTTCCTTAAGTATTACGGAACCCTAAAAAGGGCGTCTCTGATTTGCTACAATGGACTCAAGAAGGAATCTTTATTGACAAAAATAAAAGAATGTTTTTCAGGTGATTTTCAAAAAATTTCTTTGGACTGTTTACAATTACTTTGCGGTAGGCGTGCTGATATTATTGAACAACGTCGTGAATTTTTCTTAAATTTAGTAAAAGAAAAATTCTTAAAAACTACTTTGAAAAAGATTCCTCCTTCTTGCGAATATTTATTTAATAAAGAGCAGTTTTCTGATTTTATTAAGAATAATGGAGGTGTAAATAAAATTTTTGTATATCAAAAAGGTACCTTCTCTGCGCAAGAGAGGCGACCTACATTGGGTGCTCAGGCTGTCCAACCAGGCCCCAGTAATTTTAAACAAACCGGTCGCTTCCAAGCACCGTTTCCTTTTAATAATAATCACAGTTATACATATACTCGAGCGCAGGCGGTGCGACCCTTCTTGCTATAGTGCTTTTAATTATAATTTTGGCTCTTATGCTAATAACGAACGGTTTTTTCGACCCTCCTATAAACCTGCAACGTCGTTTCCTCCAAATCAGCAGGCCCCATCTGTGGCTAGGAAGCCCTTTAATCAAACCAATGCCTCAAGGGGCAGAGGAAGAGGAGATAGAAAATTTTGACTTTCAACAGGCGTTCCGGGGGGGAAGACTAGCTACGTTTGTAGATATCTGGAAAAGGCGGGGTGCCCCAACCCCCCTTTTAAAAATAATAACAGGTTACAAAATTCCCTTTTTACGAAAACCACCACTGATTTTACCTCGACTCATAAAATCACGTTACCAAACAGCTCCATCACCAGAAATGGACCAGATTATTCAAACATTGTTAAAGGACAACATTTTAGAATATGCCCCCGAAACCCCCAGTTTTTTATCAACAATGTTTTTAACGCCAAAAAGCGATGGGACTATGCGCCCTATTTTCAATTTAAAACGATTGAACGAATTTCTAAAGCTAAGCAAATTTCGACTGATAGCTACACATCGAATACCGGAATTTCTGCAGCCCAACGACTGGTTAGTAAAAATCGACCTAACACAAGCTTACAAATGACCTGTTTGCCTTTTGGTCTTGCCACTGCTCCGAAAGTGTTCGCGTCCCTGACAAATTGGACAGCAGAAATACTACGGGAACAAGGTATACGTATTGTAGTTTTCTTAGACGATTTTTTAATTGCATGCCAGGACAAATCGAAAATAATACGAGCAGACGCGTTTAACACTGGACACAATGCTCGAGTTAGGCTGGGTCGTAAATGAAACAAAATCAATACTTCAACCACAAAAAGCTCTGGAGTATTTAGGTATTTTTTGGGACACATGGAACAATCAAAAGTCCATTCCAGATATGAAAGTTCAAACTCTTCGACAAATAATTCGCAAATTGTTAAATTCTAAAAAAGCAACTCTTAAAGAAATTCATTTTGCATTTTGCATCTAAGCATTAATGGTCGTCTAAATTTCGCTCGCTTAGCAGATCGGCTGTCGAGAAAATCATACCTTCCCGAATGGCATCTAGTCCCTGCAGTGACAAACATCATATTTCAGAAGTGGGGCATTCCGGAGATCGATCTATTTGCATCGGCTCGAGCTCATGTGGTACCCAAATATGTGAGCTTAGACCAGAGGGATCAAACAGCATGGAGACACAATGCGTTTTCATGGGAATGGGACTTCAACCTGGCTTGGGTATTCCCACCACCGAATCTGATACCCAGAGTTTTAATGCATCTCAACCGTGCGAAAGGTATGTTTCTGATTGCAGCTCCGAAGTGGCCCCAGGCTTTCTGGAGAGCAGATCTGAAAGCACGTGCAATAGCACCACCATTCACAGTTCGAGACTTAGAATCGAACCTACTCGATCTGTCGACGGGCCTTCCCCCTCCACGTGTACAAGACCTGACCATGGAGATTTGGAAATGTGGGGGTGGTCTCAAGAGCTAGAATCCTGGTCGGAACAACAGAAGGCTCTCCCAAAAAGCGGTTGGCGTAAATCTACCTTAAACACCTATACACCGGCTTGGTTAAGATGGTTGAATTGGTGCAAAATTTCTGGGGTCCAGCCTACTAACCCATCAGGACCACAGTTAGCCCAGTTTTTAGCTGACCTACATTTAAAACATAATTTAGCCTATAAAACGATTTTGGTTCACAAGTCAGTTGTTTCTACGCTAAGTAATGCGAATAATAGCTCTAGTCTCGCCTCACATGTTTTGGTTAAGAAAATTTTAAAATCTATTTCAACAAGAAATACTCAAAAATGTAATAAGTCGAATACCGTTTGGGACACTAGTACTTTAATATCTTATTTAACAACAAGTAACATTAATCACGAAAACTTATTCGAAGTTTTTAGGAGATGCGCTATCTTATTATTATTATGCTCTGGTCGCAGAGTACACGACCTGACGTTATTGAGCGTATCGCAGGGTTCTCTTGTAGATGACAGTAAACTAAATACTGTCACTTTCTGGCCAATGTTTGGTTCTAAAACTGATTCCGAATCATATACTCAATCAGGTTGGAAACTCTTTTCGAATAGTGAAAGACCTAACGTTGATCCAGTACTGTGGGTGCGTAGGTTAACTGCTCTGGGTAGCGATAGGCGAAAAGAAGCCGGCGTTGAAAATTTGTTTGTGACTGCTCGAGGGGTGCCGAAAGCTGCTTCTAGAACAGTAATTGCGGGATGGGTAAAATCCGTTCTAAAAGAAGCAGGTGTCGAGGCAACTCCGGGAAGTGTACGGTCTGCCGTTGCTTCTAGAAGTTGGCTTGACAAAGAACCAATAGACAAAATTTTAAAAAGGTCAGTAAATACTTTTAAAAATTTCTATAAAAGGGAGATAATTTCTAAGCCTACGACACCCTCTGCAAATTATTCTTTAGTAAATCTCTTTGAACCGGTTAATTAGTTTATATTTAATTACTTTAAAATTGATTAATTTGTAATAGTCGTTAGATTATTAATTAACTAAAATAATAATAATTTTAATTATGTTATTTGATAAAAATTATAATATTATGAATAGTAGTCATCTTTGATGATATAGGATTAAGAATATAATTGAACAAACTACATTTATTTATAATCTGATTATAAAATTACTGGAAAATATATTTTCTTTTTATTTTCACAATTTTCTTATGATTTATCACATTGGCATCTTGTCCACCAGGCGACAACAAACAATGTCTCAATTTTGTTTAAAGGCCTCGAATAACGGTGATAGGACATCATAGCAGAGTTTTACCTACCATTAAAACTCTTATTATGTCCGGAGCCTTATTCGAAGCCTCACAGTAAGGTCTGCCTGGTGAAATAATTGAGACTCCAATGAGGGAAAAAGCGCGCGCGCCACACCTGGTGGACAACGGAAGCGGCCATCTTGCCGCCAAAAAGACCGGAAACGAAACTGCAACGATAAATATTACGGCAGGAAACGGAAGACTACCATCTCAATTTTGTTTAAAGGCCTCGAATAAGACTCCGGACATAATAAGAGTTTTAATGGTAGGTAAAACTCTATTTTATTTGCATTTTGTAACTGAAGACAATCTTCAATGGATTTAATACTGTCACAAAAAAAGTAAATAAGAGCAGTAAAACCATGTTGCTTATGGTCCTCAGCAATCTTCAATTTTTTTTGGAAATGACAGACATGAATGAAAAACTACTATTGCCGAAAGACATTGAGATTATGGTTAAAATATTGCATGTAAGTTTTGTAACATTTAAGTTTAACACAATCTTAAACACAGATTTGTATTATAAATATCTTTATACTAGCTGTCCCAACAAATATTATTCTGCCATAACTATTAACAGAAATTTCTCACCATTCAAACCTTCCCTGAACTGATATGATTATTTTAAGATCAAAATTAGTCAAATCTGTCCAGCCGTTCTCGAGTTTTAATGAGACTAACAAACAGGCAACAGCAATTCATTTTTATATAAGAGAAGTTTAGAAAATAAACAAAAGAACTGCAATTAAAATATTATGATTTATGTCATCAATTTGTATGTAATAAATTTCTTACATTTACTTACAGACTAAAGGAACTCGAGAAAAGAAGACCGGACGGTAGGCTCAAAAGAAACATAAACTCAACATATTCTATTATTCACGAGAGAGTTTTGCTACTGATAGCTAACTTTCTAAAACATAAAAGGTAAATGATTTTTGAAGAGATCAAAATCTATCAAAATTTTAAGTGATATCTATGGTTTCAATTAAGGCCGCGTAGACCCAATTTTACATGACTTTGAATCGATAATAAACAAACAAATAGTAACTTTAAAAAGCCAAAAAAAATACACATTGTTGTTTACTTAATGTTCTTTTACAATTTCTGGTTCGAAACATATTATTGAAAACTTCACTCGATCAAAAATAATTCCGAAGAGGAGGCTAAATTTGAATATTTTTCTTTTTGTTCATGAAGTTCATGATAGTTTTACTTTCAAAAATCATATCTACGAAAAGCTAATAACTTAAAAAAGAATAATTTCTGGTTACATTTTGCATGTTGGTTTAATTATTTTAACAATAAATTAATATTGAAATGCAGCGTGCGTAAGCCGCTAGACAGTGGTGTCAACCTCGGGGGTTTCCCCCTAAATCTAGGGGGAAAAGTTTTAAAAAGGGGCAATTTTAGGGGCAGAAAACCTTCAGGGTTTTTTTTAGGGGTCTTCAATTCAAACTAAACCCGTATTAATTAAAACTAACAAAATCCTATGCCCTGTGCGTAGAACGGAACGCACGATACAAATTGAACGAAGTGGGGCTCTTTCTTATAACAAGCTCAGTTAATATGAAACTGTCGTCTGTCTTACTTGATCTGAGGTCTTATCAGATAACTGTGTTGAGGGATAGGACATCTCACTCATTCATACATCGTTGCGTTCCGTCCATTCGGTTCGTTTAAAATCTTAAAAGTTATTTAGCATCCTTTCGGGTTTGCAAGTTTTCTTTTGTGTATTAAATATAACTGTGTTTGTGCTATTATAAGACAAGAGTGTGAATTTGAGAACAATGCCGAGAGAATATGATAATTATTATTTTTAAACAAAAAATTAAACCGATTCCAAAGTAAAAATACACAAAACGTATGAAATAAAACTTATTTTCTAAATAATTCACCTTTTAAATTTAGCTATTTCTCTACTTAATCTTCTTAATTTTTAAGTCGATACCAGCCCAAACGATATTCGACTTTTATTTTTATTATATTTATTATATTATATAATATAATATTCGATATATTTTTACCGACTTCCAAAAAAAGGAGGCGGTTATACGTTCGGCTGTATATTTTTTTTTGTATGTAAATTCTTTTTTTTTTATGTAGAAGGTATAATCTGAAGTTGGTCCCATTTTCAGAAAATTGGTGACCTGATGATGGGATCCAAGAGGAAACGAGGGAACTCCTCAAAATTTATATGGATACATATGGTGATTTCGACTTTTTTTGAAGTAGTCCAAGCATATGCTACCAAAAAGTAAGATTTTGGTCCAAGGTATACCCTGGATCCAAAAGTACAGAACAGAACTCAGACTCCTTATAGATACATGTTTGGGGATTTTTGGGTTGTTTAAAGAACTGCAAGCATATGCCACTTTGTCAATTAGAGTAATCATCATCATCACCACCACTATCACAGCATACATTATCACATTATGATGATAAAGAAGGTACTTCTCATAGTATTTTACACTAACACGGAGATCTTTGAACATTACTCTGCCGTTTATGACCTATTTACAAAATTCCTTTGTTGTTGTAAAGGGTTTAATTCGAAATTGGTCCTTTAGTCACTAAAGTGGAAACGTGATGATGCGATCCATGAAGAATCGAGAGAACTCTTCGAAATTTATATCGACACATATAGTGATTTTGACTTTTTATGAAGTAACACAAGCATGTGCTATCAAAGAATAAGACGTTGTACCGAGGTATACCCTAAATCCAAAAGCACTGAACAGAACAACTCCTCAGTCTTTAAAGATATGCGTTAGGAAATTTCGGAATCGTTTAAAGAACTGCAAGCATATGCCACTTTGTAACTTACAGTAATCATCATCATTATCTTTATAAAAATACCTAATGGAAGCTTGGCGCGTCTTCAGTTATACATTCGATCGTTTATTTTAGACGTTTTTAAGACGTATTAATAATTACTTAACAACATATATCACTTAAAAGGGTGAAATTATTATTTTTAAACAAAAAATTAAACCGACTTCCAAAGTAAAAATACACAAAAAAGTATGAAATAAAACTTATTTTATAAATAATTCCCCTTTTAAATTTGGCTATTTCTCTACTTAATCTTCTTAATTTTGAAGTCGGTACCAGCAAATATGAACGTGAGTTCTATAAAATGTTGTAGGATATCGTTTGGGCTGGTAGCGACTTCATAATTAAGAAGATTAAGTAGAGAAATAGCCAAATTAGATATATATTTTGTTAAGTTGAATTTTGCAAATAGGTTCATAAACAGCAGAATAATGTTCAAAGATCTTCGTGTTAGTGTAAAATACTATGAGAAGTACCTTTTATATCATCATTAAGTGATGATGTATGGTGTGGTAGTAGTGGTGATGATGATGTTTACTCTAATTGACAGGGTGGCATATGCTTGAAATTCTTTAAACAACGCCGAAATCCCCAAACATGTATCTATAAGGAGTCAGGAGTTCTGTTCAGTACTTTTGGACCCAGGGTATAACCTTGAAGCAAAATCTTGCTTTTTGGTAGTATATGCTTGAACTACTTCAGAAAAAGTCGAAATCACCATATGTGTGCATATAAATTTCGAGGAGTTCCCTCGATTCCTCATGGATCCCATCATCAGATCTCCACTTTGATATCAAAAAGACCAATTTGGGATTACACCCTATACATCACAGGAAAAAAATTGAAAATCGCTCCACATGCGGTACAGTAATCGTCGAACATACAAAAAAAAAAATATATATACAGCCGAACGTATAACCGCCTCCTTTTTTGGAAGTCGGTAAAAAATATCAGCAAAAGTATATCAAATCCTGGGAGACAGATCCCGTACTGAAAGGTTGTAAATGAGAGTGAAAGGGGCGACATGATATTATGAAGTTCTAATTTCAGAGTAGCACTTCAGGGTAAATGCATGTGTATTAAATAAAAATTGCAAATTCAATAAAAAAATATTAATTTATGAGTTGCGAATAACTTGGACAACAAGTAAAATATCACATAAAAATATGTTATTAAAGCCTATATTTAGGGGTTTTCAGGGGTATTTAAAATAAAACATGGGGGTAAAATTTGGAACAGGTTGGCAACACTGCCGCTAGAGTCGCCCCACAGTCGCCCGCTAGGCGTTGACGAGGATAGACCTATGTCAGTTTTGCTAGCGCACGGCTTACCCGCGTATTTATCGAACAATTCTTTCGTTTCTAACGCAGTGTAGGAAAGTCAGTTTGTTTTGTTTTTTTTTTTTATTTTTGAACTAAATTATACATATCATACACAATAACATGTTATATTTTATCGTCGCCGCGTCATTGCTTTTGCCAGATGAGACGACCTCTGTGGCTCAGTGATTGAGCGTGTTGGTGCTCAAGCCGGGGGTCGCGGGTTTGAATCCCGCCGAAGGAACAAAAAGTTTCCTGTGTTCCCGGGTCATGAATATGTATAATACAATAAAAATCTAAAGGAAAGTCAGTTTGTTTTGTATTTTTTTATGTTTCTTTTTATTTTTGAACTAATTCTATACATTCTATACATCTATACATCTATACAGATAAATAAAATTGAAGTGTCTGTTTGTAACTTCAAATTAACAGCTTTTCATATAAGGAATCTAAAAGTATATTCGGTACTTATAATAAAATACCAATTTTTAAAATTTTTGTCTGTCCGTCTGTCTGTCTGTCTGTCTGTTTGTTCCGGCTAATCTCTGAGACGGCTGGACCGATTTTCACGGGACTTTCACTAGCAGATAGCTGATATTATAAGGTCTAACATAGGCTACTTTTATTTTAGGGTTCCGTTTAAAAAAATAGGGTTCCGCTTTCGTTAGATCTGCGCAAACGAAGTTGCGGGCATCAGCTTGTTATACATATAACCACACACAATAACATGTTACATTTTATCGTCGCCGCGTCGTTTCTTTTGCCAGATGAGACGACCTCTGTGGCTCAGTGATTGAGCGTGTTAGTGCTCAAGCCGGGGGTCGCGGGTTTGAATCCCGCCGAAGGAACAAAAAGTTTCTTGTGTTCCCGGGTGATGGACATATAATACAATAAAAATCTATAGGAAAGTTTGTTTTGTATTTTTTTATGCTTCTTTTTATTTTTGAACTAAATCTATATACAGATAAATAAAAATGAAGTGTCTGTTTGTAACATAAAATTAACAGCTTTTCACATAATGTATCTGAAAGTATATTCGGTACTTACAATAAAATACCAATTTTTAAAAATGTATGTCCGTCTGTCTGTCCGTCTGTCGGTCTGTCTGTCTGTTTGTTCCGGCTAATCTCTGAAACGGCTGGACCGATTTTCGCGGGACTTTCACTGGCAGATAGCTGATGTCATAAGGTCTAATATAGACTACTTTTATTTTAGGGTTCCGTTTAAAAAATAGGGTTCCGCTTCCGTCAGTTAGGCGCAAACGAAGTTGCGGGCATCGGCTAGTTATACATATAACTATACACAATAACATTATCGTCGCCACGTCGTTGCTTTTGCCAGATGAGACGACCTCTGTGGCTCAGTGGTTGAGCGTGTTGGTGCTCAAGCCGGGGGTCGCGGGTTCGAATCCCGCTGAAGGAACAAAAAAAAATCTGTGTTCCTGGGTCATGAATGTGTATTAAATATGTGTATAATACAATAAAAATCTTAAATATGTGTATAATATAAAAATTATTAAATATATTTCTGTTGTCTAGTACCCGTAACACAAGTTCTTCGAGAACTTACCACGGGACCAGATTGACTTGGTGTGAAGCGTCCATAGATATATTATTGTGTTGTGTATTATGAGAAAAAAGTAGCTGATGCGTGGAGTAGCCTTAGTACATTATTGAATAAGCCAGTAAACAGTTTTTATGAATTTGTAACATCTACCATCTTCTTTGCCGTACTTTTCGTTTCTTTTTATTTCGATTTCTGTTTTTACAATAATAATAATAAATAACTCCCCACGCTGATTTCGGTGACGGTGGCTGGTTTTATTGTAGCCTAGCCAGTTACACAGTAGTATTTTTATAGTGCCCAAGTGTGTGCGCAGTACACAAAGGCACTCTTTTTTTTTACTCTCGTAATCCAGTGGGACGAATAACCGACACGACTGACGAGAGATGAGGCGCAGGTCCGACTTTTTACCTGCCCATCCGACGCATGGATCATCTTTCTTGTCAGACAATCAGGTGATCAGCCTGCATTGTCCTAACCAAACTTGGAAACAACATTTTTTGTTGTTCCAGTGCGGGAATCGAAATTAGAACCTACGACCTCCGAGTCGAGAGCCAAGCTCTAACCACTAGACCACGGAGGCTGTTCTATTTACAATAAAATATAAGGATACGTACTCAACATCCGTCATGCTTGCCTTTGCAGAACACACCAAGTCACTCGCAAGTAGGGGTTGCAATCCGGATACTTCGAAATTCGAAAAATTCGAAAAATCCGGATTTTCATTTAAAAATCCGGATTTTTCGATTTTTTCGAATCTTGGTTACTACTATGAAAATTACATATTTTAATTGTAATTAGTATGTACTCTAGACGTACAATATTTGAATAAGGGATATAATTAATCGAGTGAACAAAAAATAAGTTGGTGACGGCACGTGAGCATACTGTATTGCTGAATTTGGCAGCGAATTAATATGTTGGCGACTAAATTACCAAACTGGTGAAATTACTCAAGTGACAAAAAATACAAAAATCGGCAGATAAAAAGTAGGGAAATTTAATCCAATTAGCACCGATGAGTTGGTAGACCATTATACCATGTAAGTAGCTAATAAAGATTTGATTGATAAATTAATAGCTGCTAAAAATTCAATTTGCAAGCTACGGAAAATCCCAGTTTTGGATACTATTGGAGGTTTTTTTTTTCTTTGGTATGGGTATCGTTTTCAAGGTTTTTGGGGGTGCAGAATAATATGAAAATAAAATCCGTTTTAAAATTCCAAAATGGCGTATATTTTTTTTATATTAAAAATGGATGTCTTTTTCCATGTTTCATATGCTGATTATAAAATTGTCTTCCAATGAAATTGGATTTTCCAAAATGGAGACTATCCAATCTTCGTAAAATTAACATGTAGTTTGTAGAGGTGCCAGCTATGTAAGGTATAGAAACTTTTCGAAATTCAGGATTTTCAAATTTCTTTTTTTGGCATTCATGAAAAAAATATGCGATTTCCGGGTTAAGGGGGAGGAAATTTTTATTATTTTTCCAGTAATAGTATTATTTTTCCGTTTCTAAAATCAATGTTCTACTTTGACACGAACAGTGTATAAAGCTATAGAAATTTTGGAAAATTCAGGATTTTCAAATTTATTTTTCTTCCATCGTGAAGAAAATATGGTGTTGCAGGGTTTTTAAGGGGAGGAAATTTTCATTATTTTTTCAATAGGATGCACCGTTTCCGAGATAGAATCAATTTTATAAAAAAATTAAATGCTCTACATTGAGATACGAGGGATGTATAAAGCTATAGAAATGTTGGAAAATTCAGGATTTTCGAATTTCTTTTTCTCTCATCTTGAAGAAAATATGTGGTTACGGAGTTATTAAGGGGGAGGTAATTTTCATTATTTTTCAAGTAGGATGCACCGTTTCTGAGATAGAAGCCATTATAGAAAAAAAATACGATAATGCTCTACTTTGAGACACGAACGCAGCGGCGTGCACACGGTTATGACACTGGGTATGCGGCGGAGTAGTCGGTCACAAAAACTTTTTCTTTTATAGATTTTTAGCAATTAGCCATAGATAATACAGATATATATTAGTATAGATGCGCAACTCTAAAATTGAAACTGAGTCTTACAAAAGTTTCGGAATGTCGTTTTTAGATGGCGTTGTACCGTTTTAGTTACTATCAAACCCGCTAGATGGAAGTAGTACCGCCTGATAATTTTTATTGAACTGAATTATGGACAGAAATTAAGTTTTATCGAATGTCGTAGACACAACAACGACCAAGTTCCTCTTTAATAGTGGGATATGGTTGCTGCATAGTAAAATGTTCGCGAGCCCTTATACTGTATACGCCTTGTGTTACCGATAGCGCGATGTAGAAGTCGCTTAGTGGCATCTGTTGTGACTATCCGAAAACTTTCAAACTGTTAGTACCGGATATTCATTTTTAGATGTCTCTGTTCTCTGTTAATTTGTGCATGTATGAGAGTTTCACCCCCCTGCAATTAGCATAGCCACAGCCAAGCGACGGATTTCTAAATCGGAAACCATGCCAACAGAACTAACAGAACTTCATAACTTTTAACATGAAACTTTTGAGTTACATTCCCTTTTTGCTGATTTAATTATTGTAACTCGGATACACACCTACCTTTAGTAGACACAATTTGAATCTTTTTACTGAATGACAATTGTGAGAACTTATTATCACTCAAATCAATTAAAAAGCAAATCACTACCTACAATTTTTATAGAACTTCAGTAATAAACTGTTAAATGTACACACTTTCAAATGTTAAAATGAAAAATCTTTTAAGAAAACTATAAATATTAAATATAATGGCAACCGAAAAATAACAATGCGTTTTCACATGAAAAAATGGCTTCCTTGAATCTGATATTTAAACAAATAAAACCTTACTAAAACAAAAACGCATCATGTGCGTAGTGAGTAATTAGATTTTACGTCAATTATAATTACTCGCATTATAGGCCACCGTGCCACGAATATACCCGATTACTTCCGTGTCCCGACAACTGCCGAACTTCGCCGAAGTCTATAAGCATGCCGTAGGAGTTGGACGACTCGCGCCTTGGGATATTCATAGGTGTGTGCGTTTGCGAACTGTGTACGGACACTAAAATTACTACACACATGCGAACAAATCTACTGCTACACGACAAGGCAGGAGTCGCATCACCAACATGTCGCTAAACGCCTGCCAAACATAATGTACTTGTAAATAGGTGCTATTATTATTATTTTTAAACAAAAAAATTAAACCGACTTCCAAAGTAAAAATACACAAAAAAGTATGAAATAAAACTTAATCTCTAAATAATTACCCTTTCAAATTCGGCTAAAATTTTTACTGTTTCTCTACTCAATCTTCTTAATTTTGAAATCGGTACCAGCCCAAACAATATTCTACAATATTTTATAGAACTTACGTTCATATTTGCTGGTACCGACTTCAAAATTAATAAGATTGAGTAGAGAAATAGTAAAAATTTTTGCCGAATTTGAAAGGGGAATTATTTAGAGATTAAGTTTTATTTCATACTTTTTTGTGTATTTTTACTTTGGAAGTCGGTTTAATTTTTTTGTTTAAAAATAATAATTTCACCCTTTTTAGAGATATATTTTCTTAAGTTATTATTAATACGTCTTAAGAACGTCTAAACTAAACAATCGAATGTATAATTGAATACGCGCCAAGCTTCCATAAGGTATTGCTATTAAGATGATGATGATGATTACTGTAAGTTATAAAGTGGCATATGCTTGCAGTTCATTAAACAATGCCGAAATTTCCAAACGCATATCTTTAAAGACTGAGGAGTTCTATACAGTGCTTTTGGATCCAGGGTATACCTTGGTACGATATCGTATTTTTTGGTAGCATATGCTTGTGTTACTTCAGTAAAAGTCAAAATCACTATATGTGTGGATATAAATTTCGAGGAGTTCCCTCGATTCCTCATGGATCGCATAATCAGGTTCCCACTTTAGTGACTAAAGGACCAATTTCGAACTAAACCCTTTACAACAACAAAAGAATTTTGCAAATAGGTCCATAAACGGCAGAGTAATGTTCAAAGATATCCGTGTTAGTGTAAAATACTATGAGAAATACCTTTTATATCATCATAATCTGATGATGTATGGTGTGATAGTGGTGATGATGATGATGATTACTCTAACTGACAGGGTGGCATATGCTTGCAGTTCTTTAAACAACGCCGAAATCCCCAAACATGTATCTATAAGAAGCCAGGAGTTCTGTTCTGTACTTTTGGATCCAGGGTATACCTTGGAGCAAAATCTTACTTTTTGGTAGCATATACTTGAACTACTTCAGAAAAAGTCAAAATCACCATATGTGTCCATATAAATTTCGAGGAGTTCCCTCGATTCCTCATGGATCCCATCATCAGGTCACCACTTTGATATCAAAAGGACCAATTTGGGATTACACCCTATACATTACAGAAAAAATTTTGAAAATCGGTCCACAGGCGGCGGAGTAATCGTTGAACATACAAAAAAAATAAAAAAAAAAAAAATATATATACAGCCGAACGTATAACCGCCTCCTTTTTTGGGAAGTCGGTTAATAAAATATTAGGCGTTTTTAAGTTATTATATTTTGTTTATTCATTTATTTACTATTAATTAAAGTCATATAAAACGTCCGAACGTTTTATTAAAATATCTGTGAATGGTAAGTAAGTAAAGCACTGCATTTCTGCCTTTATGGAGCGCACGCCACTGCACGAACGGTGTAAAACGCTATAGAAAATTTGGAAAATTTAGGATTTTCAGATTTTTTTCTTCCATCATGAAGAAAATATGATGTTGCAGGGTTTCTAAGGGGGAGGAAATTTTCATTATTTTTCATTAGGATGCACCGTTTCCGAGATAGAATCAATTTTATAAAAAAAATATAAATGCTCTACATTGAGATACCGGGGATGCATAAAGCTATAGAAATTTTGGAATATTCAGGATTTTCGAATTTCTTTTTCTCCCATCATGAAGAAAATATATGGTTGCGGGGTTTTTAAGGGTGAGGTAATTTTCATTATTTTTCAAGTAAGATGCACTGTTTCTGAGATAGAAGTGATTATAGAAAAAAAATATGGCAATTCTCTACTTTGAGATATTATGAGCGATGTATAAAGCTATGGAAATTTTGGAAAATTCAGGATTTTCAAATTTCTTTTTCTTTCATCATGAAGAAAATTTGAGGTTGCGGGGTTACTAAGGAAATTTAAAATGTATGACTTTTTTGTAATCAGCACCCCCAGAAACCAACAAAGGGACAACCATATTATTTTTATAAAATTAAGTATGTCCGCCATATTGGAATTTCAAAATGAATGTCATTTTCGTATCCAGCACCCCCAAAAACCTGGTAACGACACCTATGTTAATTTTGCGAAAAATGAATTACCGTTATTTTTAAATTTCAAAATGAATCTACACAATATCTACACCCCCCCTAAAGTCGAGGAAAATTAAAAATTGGGAATTTTGTACGCTCCTTTGTTTTTTTTATGTGCGCTGGTTTTGCTGCTTGTATGTTTTTTGAGTTACCTACATTACGGAAAATATAATATGTACCTATTCTTAAATTAAATGTGTACTCACAAATTGTCGCCAAGATGGTTATTTGTTCGCTAATATAATATCTGTCTGCCAGTTTGGAATATTCAGTGGTATTATTTAGTCACCAGATTTGTAATTTTTTATTCCTTACATTCTTTAGCCAACATGGTAATTTAGTATTCAATATTCGGTATTTTCACATCCAAAATTTAATTGTTTTGTCGTGATTGTTTTCCGTAAGTGTTTCGTGTTGTGCGACAAAATCCGTAAGTGTTTAAAACAATGAACAATATTCGCGTAAACATAAGAAATCAATATGTTTTGTCGTGAGTTTAAATACATGCCTTTGGATAATTTGATATTATTTGTTGTCCTGTTGAAATTCTTGACACATTTTTCCATTTATTCAAGTTATTTGGTAGAACATAGTCAATCCATTAAATGGTGATGCGAGGGATGAAGATCTGCTAAAATATTATGGCCGCTATATATGTATATGTATGGACTGTTTCTAAGATACTTACCATTTTATATTTTTTCAGTAGTAGTACAGTTCAGTAATAGGTGATCCAATTTATAAAAACACTGAATATGGTTTCAGTTTCAATTGCACAAGTAGTAAGAAGTATAATAAGCAAATCCAAACCCAGTTAAAGCTCTGTATTTTTATATTTATTGAATTCTTACTAACGAAAGTTGAAACATATTATTGCAATTTTAATTTCTGTAATCATAGAATGCCAAATTAATATGACAGCTTAAAAAGAAATGTAGTGGTTTAACTATATTTAATTATCTTCTAAATAATGAATATCTAAGTCCAAATACCTATCTCTATGATATCAGGAAGAAGTTTTGGAGTCGATAATACCTGACTGGTTGGTTTAATATTAGAGAGTTTTGCCGAATGAATGAAGGTATTTTTTTTTTATTATTAAAATTAATTTGATTGAACTAAACTAACCTAAACTTACGAGTCAGTAGCAAAACTAAATGAAAATCAACGCTCCTGTTTTTGCGTAGAAATAATTATTTTTAGATAATATTTTAAAGATAAGATATAGGTGTCAAAAATAGCACCAACGATTTGTGTAAACCACTGTTTTTTTTTAAGTAATGTAGTTTTCATCTTATAGCGGAAACTTCAAAGTGCAATGAAGAGTAAGATGTTACTGTTTATTTGTAAGTAAAATGTTAAAATAAAGATCTTACAACAGTTATAGATTTTAAATTGTGCTTAGAATTGCTTATTATACTTCTGTTAGTTACCGAGGGAATTAAAAGCACCATTTACGTGTTTAATTATTACCCAAACAGGTGGGTGGTTTTTAATTTCAATAACTCAAAAGTGGTCCAATTTCGTCCATACAAAATTATGTGTTCAGCCCCATGCTTCAAATGATTTGTCTTCACTCCCCGGATCTCGATTTAAAGGATTTTCAGTTTCCTACGTTTTATTAAACTGTATTAATTTTCCTACGTTAGTACTTTCACATAGAAATGGAACTTTACGAAAACGGTAGTGGTGAACTGTGGCGTAGATATGTAAAAAAAGCGTTAAAAAGATCACAGGCTATTCCACTTTTTTATAATTCTTTCTCCTGGAACATTTAGTAAATAACAATATACATACCTTATTTAAAATAATATACTAACTATAAAACTGAACATTGTAGGATTTGAAACGTAATCAAAAATATTTCTAAAAATGAAAAAATAAATATAATTAAATATATAATTTTGATATAATCTCATTATGTTTTTATTTATTCAGATTGTAATTCTAATACTTAAAACTTAAAATAAGAATTTATTTAAATTAAATTATAAAAAAGTAACTCTTTTTTTTTACTAACGAGTGTAAGTTTTGCTACAACATAGTAGTAAAATTAACATTAAAGTTTTATAAAATATGCAACAAATTTAAAAAAAATGAAAAAATCTTAATTATCCGGATAATCCGGATTTTTGGGAGAATAATTCGGAAATCCGGATTTTCAAAAAGTCAAACGTTTGTGGAGGTTTGGATTTTGCGGCAAGTGGCAAAGGTGCGGACTCGGCAGTAGGAATACATTTTTTGCAAGTGTCTGCCTAAGCAGTTACCATCAAATCGTCAGCACCTACCTGATACAGTATTTTTATCTCACGAAACGACACGTACTTTAGTGACCACACGAGCTAACGATAGGTACTCGTCTCCATGCACACATCGAACACAGCGTGTTGCGTGCGCTACGTAAACGGCTCAAGTTACCCAAAAAATATGTATCAAATAATTATTCCTCTTTAAATGATGTAAAAAAGTCTTTTGAGATTGACTCACTATAACCTTTTTTATTGTAATCAAATTTGGTCGAAATTAATGCAGTATTGCGCCATCAGTTGACGCGGACGAAGTCGCGGGCAACAGCTAGTCCATACTAATATTATAAATGGGAAAGTGTGTGTTTGTCCGTCTCTCACGCCAAAACTACTGAACCGATCTAAATGAAATTTGGTACACAGATATTCTAGAGCCTGAGAAAAGACATAAGCTACCTTTTTATCGCGGGGAAACGTACGGTTCCCATTGGATACTTTATTTACAGTTTCACGTAAAAACCACTAAGCCGATTATTATGAAATTTGGCACAGTTGAAAAGTAGTCTACGGGGAAAGACAAAGGCTACTTTTTATCGCGGGGAAATGTGCGGTTCCCGTGGGATACTTTATTTACTGTTTCACGAAAAAACTACTAAACCAATCATCATGAAATTCGGCACAGACATAAAGTAGACCATAGGGAAGGGCATAGGCTACTTTTTATCGCGGGACATATACGATTCCCATGGGTTACTGTACATACGCGGGCGGAGCCGCGGGCATCAGCTAGTAATTGAATAAAATTTAAGCATTTTTTACTTAGGTACCTACCTATAATATCTATTCAAATTATGTGTGCTATGTGTTGCATTAAAACAGTTACCTATGGATTTTATTATCTTTTTCAATACAGATAATAAAATAAGATGACCTACTGCCAACACGACTACACTGTAACACTTTGGGTTCATGTAAGTTCACGCCGGCGACGTAGGCGCGCGGCTCGCTTTGCGGCAATTGCGGCAATTGCGGGCAACTCTTGGAAGCGTTAAATGCCTATTTCGCTTGGTCTAACCGGCCTTAAACAAAAATGGAAAAAAATTAAGCCTCCAAGTATAATGTACTAGGTACATGTAAAAATGTATTATGAAAAAAAATCAAGTTTTGAAGATTCATTCTATCTGCATTTTGCAAAATGTTTGTTAAATCACTTTATTTTTATTAACAAATGTCATTGGCAATCATATTCTAAGCAAATATATTACTATTGTACTCTGCTTGATATCTAGGGTTTAAAAACAGTTAATGATTACAACATAATTGTCACTAAATCCTACTTACTAATAAAAATATTTATACAATAGATAAGCTATACTATATTTTATCTTTGTCTGTCAAGCGACTTTTCCAACATATTAGACAAGAACGAAACATTGTATAGGCTGTGTAGCTTATCCATTGTGTAAATATTTTTATATACATAGCATATACATAGCATAAACAATTTAGACATGGGGTAAATATACATAGCATAAACAATTTAGACTAAAATGTCTTAAGTTGTAACACAATATAATGTATTACAGAAAACATGGGTCTGACATAGAAAAAGCCATGTACAAAGACATGAGTGTGCCACAGTTTGTTGAACGAATATTGAAAAAGCGCGCCGTGGCCTTCCTCACGGCTAAGGATAAATATCAATTGATAACAGGAGAAAAGGGGTATTTTTTTTTTTCGAATAAGTCTACCCTAATAGCTGAAACACCGTTTTAGCTTCGTCGGACTATGACTGCTGGTTGGCTAGTCGTTTTGGTAGAAAGAAGGGATAAGGCTGGGACCTACATTGTCTGAAATCCGCAAGGCTGGGGAAAATTTTGAGCACTGAAAATAGAACTCTGCGTTATTACATTAGAGCTGAAAATCGAACACAGCAGTGTCGATTCAAATTTTAATGTCATAATATGATGTGTCGAGACTTCCATTTTCAACTCTGTTATATAAGCACTAGCTTTTGCCCGCGACTTCGTCCGCGTGGAACATTTACTTTGGGATATCGTTAAAATTTACCCGCGACTTCATTTACGTAAAAGGAGAAGCGCTTCACGACTACCCGCAGCGCGCCGCACATCATTATTGCGCGCTGATTATTTTATTACTGCGATATCTTCTAAAATACTCATTGAAATCAAATTATATAAATGGCAAATTTCATCTAAATTAAATGCTTGTAATGAATAACGTATTTATTTGGATAAGGATTAATATCATCCTTATGAAAACACCCTCACAAATAATGCTTAATTTTAGAACAAATTTGGTAAGCATAAAAAGGTTATTATGAGCCAACCTTAAAAGATAGACATATACAGTCGCGGACTTTTTTTTAGAACTTTTAAAGGGGAACAATTCTCTCATACATCATTTTATCGAAACTTTAACCGTTTCCGCAGCGTACGCAGCGAAAGCTCTCAAAAGGAAAAAAAAACCCCGATTTTGAAACATTCTTGATTGGTGCTCCGCTCGTATTAAGCTTAGCATGATGCTATATAGCCTAAAGCCTTCCTCGATAAATGGACTATCCAACACAAAAATAATTTTTCAATTCGAACCAGTAGTTCCTGAGATTAGCGCGTTCAAACAAACAAACAAACAAACAAACAAACAAACTCTTCAGCTTTATAATATTAGTTAGATTTAGCACAGAGTTTTATCTTCAATGTTCAGAATTTTCTACGGCCTTTCGAATTCCAGATCATAATATAGTCCCACCTTAGCCATACTATCTTTCCCGAAGTAGTTAGTAGTAGGTAAGTACTTAGTTTTCCCGAAGTAGTTGTAAGATAATAATATCTATAACAGCCTCTGTGGCTTAGAGCTTGGCTCTCGACTCGGAGGTCGATCGTAGGTTCGATTCTCGCGTTGGATTAGCAAAACATGTTGTTTTCAAGTTTGGTAAGGACAATGCAGGCTGATCACCTGATTGTCTGACAAGAAAGATGATCTACGTGTCGGATGGGCATGTAAAAAGTCGGTCCTGTGCCTGACCATTCACCAGTCGTGTCAGTCACCCGTCCCACTGGGTTACGAGAGTAAAGGAAGAGTGCTCTTGTGTACTGCGCACACACCTGGATACTATAAAAAATAACTCCTGCGTAGCTGGCTGCGTTTCAATGAAACTGGCCACAGTCACGAAAATCTGTGTGGGGAGCTATTATTATAATAATTTCTATTACAGTGCAAACGGATGGGAGTCAGTCGGAACACCTGATGAGAAGCCCCCTCTACTGCTGAAGAACTGTCTTAGCTACGACGAGATGAAAATATCGGCTATGGTGTATGTGAGCGGATACACGGATTGCATTAACGACGGCGCGAGAAAAAACTCCGGGAAAATTAATGACGACAATATAGAACAGGAAGCTGTTATAATAAGTGATCAAACGAACTTACCTTAAGTGAAGTTCGATCATTATTATATGAAACATTTCATTTCGAAGATATATATTTTACCATGTAGTATATCCATACTTACGAGGCAATCCACGCATATTTCATAGCTAGAAATCAAGAAAAAAGTTACTTCTTGTCTATGATTCCTAGTTCCATAGATAGGTAGGTATGTTTCCTGTCACGCCATTCTGTTTAGAGCTTTCCACATGTATACAACTCCCAGGGCTACGCATGTAAGGCTTATAATATACTTATAGCCTTATTTGCTTGGGTTGGGTGGGTATATATCTTCGAAATGAAATGTTTCATATAATAATGATCGAACTTCACTTAAGGTAAGTTCGTTTGATCACTTATTATACTACACATTTCATTTCTCGATATATATTTTACCATGTAGATGTTCAGAGCGTATGGGAGTTGTGTAATGTGTTAAACACTAGAATAATAGTATGGTATTAGTCTTGTTATAATATAATTATACTTCCGGTTTATTTTACCTGTTGGTTTAAGTAAAATAACAAGCATTACTAAATTATGATACCTTCTTGCATGTTTAAGCTTATATCAGTTATGTAACCGATATTTAAGTATCTACTTACAATTATAATATAATATTTGTATTTTATAACTGTTATTTTTAAATTTTCTCAAATCAAAATTATTCAACTAAATAACTATGCTCATACCCTTCATACTTATCGCGCCAAGAACCCATCATATAACTGAAATAATTAATTTCAAAATATTTATCCTACTTTTATGTAAAAGAGAAACGATAATTGTGTCTTATGGAAGTCACATCACTTATTAAGACTAATATATTATGAAGGATAAATAATATGATCTTAAACCAAATACAGACTATATTTTATTAATATAATGTAACTAAAATTGTTAGGGTAAGACGTATGCCTAATAAAGAATTTGGTGAAAGATTGTGACAACCGTGTTTTACAAGCATCCATTGACTCTGTATTTTGTTTTGATCTGGAACAGCTTTAAAGTTCCATAAAGTAAGTACTTCTTAAAACAGCGACTTAGTTATCTTTATCTGTATTTATGGTTTTAACCAGAATTTATGTCTAAAGTAAATTTATTCAGTTTTATTTAATTATGTGTAGGACATAATACAGGTTCACTAAGTATGTTTTTGTTTTGGATAATAAATTTTGATTAATGGTGAGTTAAGTTAAATTATTGTTATTGAGACTAAACACTACTGTGTTATTATATATATGATGATATACTTATCAACAAGATATTATCAAGATGAGTTATATTTTTAATACCTTTTCTTATGTATATTGCTGCTAGTATAATTTTTTTTTTTTTTATATATATTTTGGTAAAATGTATAGATACAGAAATCCCCCTAATGATTCAAATTCATTATTGACTACACTATCGTCAGCTTAGATATTTTCTATTATCTAGATTCTAGATGAATAAGTACAAGATAACTTAAATTTGAAAAATTATCTTGATTAATCATTGCCACCCTATTCTATGTTGTGCTTAGTGCTATATTGAAAAAAGGTTACAAATATAAAAAATATTTGAGTAAATTCAAAGTATACCTTTGTTACCGTTTTAGGATTACCAAAATTCACGATACAAACTGATAAGAAATAGGTTCACAAAAATGTTATATCTCCTAATTCAAGATATTTTATAATTTCAGACTCAATGTTTTGCGTCTCATGCTTTGATTTATTGGTTATGCTTTGCTTGTGGAGCAAGCTTGAAATAGTGAAGAGTAAAATTCAAACAGATATTGTAAATTTGAAACGAATTATGCCAGATTTTAAGGAGAATATGAAGTTTTAATAAATTAATAAATTGTATTATATGATAGATTTTTCCAAATTCAAATTATGATATTTTTATAGTAAGGGTGTAGTATGATATTTTTATATTGATAAAAAAAAAAATATATATATATATATATATATATATATATATATATATATATATATATATATATATATATATATATATATATATATATAAATTCAAAGGCATTAGTTGGTATAAGAAATAGAGCTCTATTAAAAAAAACGGGTAGGTATAAACCCTGCCTCAGTTGTTGATTATCATTTATTTATTTATTTCTGTTTTAATACTGTCTGTCACACTAAGTAATTTTGAAACTTGTTTATTGATGCACCTTGAAGGATTAATATTGAGTTATTTAAAATAAGTTTTGCTAGATTTCCATTTTATATTGGGTACTTAATTGTGTTTTTCCTTTAAAGTTACACTGTGTTTATGTTATATCGGATATAATCAACTTCTGTTAATATTTCTTTGTCCTGTTCTTGTTCATATTCCTCTCCAGGTCTTTTTTGGGAATAAGTCTGTCAATTTATTTTTAAATTTTTATCGATTTTTGGGTCATAGAGATTAAGCGTTCATATATGTATAATATTACATGAACTACTCTTGTATTGCACCCCTCCTCTTTCTTTTTGTGGACTCATCTAGAAGGAGTAACGTGTGTTGTACAGACACAAGTACCTTCTTGTATATATCGTATACGCTCAATGATTGTATAAAATATACCTACTAATACACATAGTAGGTACACTAATTGTAATAAGCAACATATCAATGAAAATATCACCCATGGATAATGTAAATTGTGCATTGCTATGTTATTTTTGTTATAGCTTGTGCGTATCCAGATTGAATAAAGTATACCATTGTATCTAGTTCCCAATTATTGTATTCAGTAACACGTCAATATGTCTCACATATTACCCATGTAAAATGCACCTAATGTAATTTTAGGGTCTTGTTCTTGTTCATTTTGTTGTGGCCAAACAAGTACATCTCGTTCTCGCTTGCATTCAGCAACACGTCAATATGTCCGTGTATGCTGTAATCACGCCAATATGTCACGCATATCACTCGTGTAAAATGCACCTAATGTATTTTTAGGTTAATCTTATTATGGCAAAACATGTACATCTCATTGTCACTTGCATTCAGCAACACGTCAATATGTCTCGCATATCACCCATGTCAGCTGTTATCACGTCAATATATCACGTATATCACCCGTGTACAATGCACCTAATGTATTTTAGGTTAATCTTGTTGTGGCAAAACAAAAGCATCTAGTTCCCACTCGTGTTCAATAAGACCTCATATTATTATCATCTGTATTATTGTCCATGTTTCAATTTTTTATTTCTTATTCTCTTTTTTAATATTATTCTTATATTTGTGTCTTACTGTTAACAGATTTTTTTTTTTTTTTTTTTTTGCAAAAAACTTTCTACTGGTTTATCTGGTCAATCCTTAATTCATATCTTGATACAAATTTATCATTCATCAGATACAAATTGTTGCTTTAAACTGTTACTTGATAATTAAGCTATCATGGTATCTAAAGAGATACTTGGCTTTGCTTGTTCAACGTTGTTTGCCAATGGCCAATAAAATGTACAATGAAATATTATCATGTTCCAAATACCATACTTGTGCTGTGAACATTTAGCAAGGTCTATGTGTGACCATAATTTGATTTTTATAAACTGAAATATTCTGTATATAATAGAATATAAATTAAGTATATTTTCCAAAAAAAATATAAATAGCAATAGACTGTTTTTCACACTTTTCTCATACACATGTATACATTGTTGTAGTGGGATCCGTCCCACTCCGGGATCCGTCCCACTCCGGGATCCGTCCCACTCCGGGATCCATCCCACTCCGGGATCCGTCCCTTAATCCGTTATGAGAGTAAAGGAAGAGAGAGTCTCTTGTGTACTGCGCACACACTTGGACACTATAAAATTACTCCTGCGTAACTGGCCTGGTTTCAATGAAATCGGCCACCGTCACCGAAATCGGTGCGGGGAGTTATTATTGTTGTAGTGTGTAAGCCCTCAACTTACCACCCAATAAATTTTTGGTTGAAGTTTTATTGCTTATATTTTATTTCATTAAATTTATTATATTCCTATTTCTTTATTATTATATTTGTATAATAATGTTTGTATTGTAGTTTATTTATAGCCAGAATAGTTTACAAACAGATCCGTTTCAGTTCAGTTTTTTAAATTAAAATTCCTGTTGTTTCTATATACCAATGACTTTTTAAGTATTACACACAATCTAAGATGCTTTGTATAAATTTCAAGATTAAAATTATTATTAGATTCTGAAACTTTTTCAAAGGTTTCTACCCATTTTGATCCATGAGTATATTCATTTCTATTATCCATGAGAAGCAATGTTATGCAATAAGCAAATAACTCTATATGAACTGCTGGGTAAGCCAATACCTAACAGCTGAGTTAAGCCCCAAATATCATGACTTTGATTTTTGGATTATTTACCTACTAACTTTTACAATGAGTATCTTCATTTAAATAGAACCAGTATTATAAATAAAACCTAAAAACCCTTACAACTTTCCAGAGTACTCTTTAAATTAGTATTACTAACAAACTTCAAGGATTCTAAAAATAATCCTAACACCAGGTAGGTATACACTATGCCAATGTATTATAATGACAACTTTCCAGTTATAAGTAAGTAAGTAAGTAAGTATTTATTTGCCAGAATATGGTTACAGTAGGTGTTAATAATTGTTAATATATATTTGTAGCATACGCTCATAATACGTGAAACAAGAACATCGCTCTGATAAGAGCGTTTTTACGTCGTTTGTCGATCGAAACAAAGAACACGACATTCGTACGAATAAAACGAATATCCGAGTAGTAATCCACGACTGGAAACATTTTCATTCATCGTGACAGCGTTGCAGCCCCGAAAAGGACTTTTTCTAATAAGAATAACACTTAGCACTACACATCACAAACTCAGTCTTCATTCTTCACACGGCAATAGTCGGTGCGCCGAGGTACTGCGTGACATCGTGTTCCCGCGGAAGCTCGCTCGAAATGACCGACGCTCGGCGTCGCGAGGAATATTTATACCCTAGCATCGCGTGTCGCGACACAGCGGCGGTGTGGAGAGATGGCGTAGAATCATGCAAGACGAACAGCCAATAACAAACAACCTTTTAAGGTTGCAAACAAACAGCCAATCAGGTTCAATTTTTAAGTCTGTAAATTCCTAGTGTAATAATAATAATTATGTTATTTTTTTGTATAAATACGTGTACATTTTGTAAATAAATTATTCACTTCAGTTCTCTTCACAACTATAGATCGAGTTTTACTCTCTACCTAAACTGCCTCGACAAGTACCTCCAAAGTGGAGTACCTACCTCTAAAGTGGTGACCCCGAAGAACAACAAGCACCTTCAAGAAGAAAATACTGCCCGAAGACTCTGCTCAAGAAAATATCAGGAATGGAAGCCAGAAGTGAATCTCTGCCCGAAAATTCTACACCATCTCAAGAAATCGCTGGTATCGCGCTCTCCATGCGAATACCGCCCTTCTGGAGGGACAAACCACGTCTATGGTTCGTGACGTTCGAAGCAGCCACAAGCAACCTACAGAAGAACCAGAGTCAGTTATCCCAGATGGTCATCGCACGTCTTGAAAAACAGGATATTGAGCAAATCGCCGACCTGCTGTACAACCCGCCAGAGAACAACGAATACCAAGCTCTCAAGAACAGATTAATCTCGGCATATGAAGAATCCGACAGCAGACAGTTCCAGCAGCTCCTGTCAGAAATGGAACTCGGGGACCAAAAACCGTCACAACTACTCAGACGAATGCGTAACCTGGCACGCGACAAAGTTCCCGATTCCACGCTCAAACTCATGTGGACCAACCACCTGCCTTCATCTGTTCGCTCTGTCCTGGCCGTCAGCGAAACTTTCAGCGCGAAGACCACACTCGACGAGCAGGCAGCGATGGCCGACAAGATTTTGGAACAAAACCCTGTAAATAGTGTAAATAGCATCAATACTCCTTCAACATCATCAAACATCGAGAACATCCTCATCGCGGAAATAAGAAAACTGTCACTTGAAGTCGTGATTGATGTTGCTTCAGTTCTGAAGCAACATCAATCACACTTCAACAATCATAGAAGAAATCATCAGCATCATCAACACTCCCGATTCCGGTCAACATCAAGATACCGCCAACGTTCATCATCACGCCCACGAGTCCAGTCTCCGTCACCATATTGTTTTTACCACAAAACATATGGTAAAGAAGCCAGAAAATGCACACAACCATGCACGTTCAACCAGGGAAACTAATTGAAACGCTGGCAGCGGCGGACTCCGGCGTTCACAACAAACAATACCGCCTTTTCGTCAAGGACAAGACAACGAAATTAACTTTTTTGGTAGACACGGGTGCCAATATATCCGTCATACCTAAGAAGAAAGGCACACATCTTCAGCCGCTACCATTTCAACTGTACGCCGCCAACAACACCGTCATACCTACATACGGCGAAAAAACACTAGAACTTAACATCGGACTTCGCCGGCCGTACAAATGGAAGTTCATCGTCGCTGCAGTCTCAAAGCCAATCCTCGGTGCCGACTTTCTTCAACATCATGAATTAATCGTCGACTTGAGAAATAGAAAACTCATCGATGGAAGAACAAGCCTACAAATCAACGCACTTGGAAGCTACACGGACATACCTACAGTCCGAAGTATCGACGTCACTCAGTCGTACCACGAAATACTGGCAGAATTCCCCGGCATCACGAGACTAACAGCTATGAACATAACTCCGAAGCACAACGTCGAACACTTCATCGAGACATCTGGCCCACCACTACACTGTCGCGCGAGACCGATTCAACCACATCGCTACAATCAAGTAAAAAAAGAATTCGAGAACATGATGCAGCAAGGTCTCTGTCGTCCCAGCAAGAGCTCCTGGTCCTCACCCCTTCACGTCGTACCAAAAAAGAATGGCGACATAAGGGTGTGTGGTGACTACCGGCGACTCAACGCGGTCACAAAACCCGACCGCTATCCTATACCACGACTACGGGATTTCACTTTTCAACTCGCCGGAAAGAAGATTTTCTCGACTATCGATCTAAATCGAGCTTACCAACAACTACCAGTTCACGAGAAAGACATCGAGAAAACCGCCATCATTACACCATTCGGACTATTCGAATTCCCGAGAATGTGTCCTGGCCTTAGAAATGCAGGTCAGACATTTCAACGCTTCATACACGAAATTCTACAAGGCTACGACTTCGTATTTTCATTCATCGACGACCTACTAATAACATCTAGCAGCGAAGAAGAACATCGCGAACACCTGCGGTGTGTTCTACAACGCCTGGAAGAAAATGGAATCACGATTAATCCCGCCAAATGTGTACTCGGCAAACAAGAAGTCAAGTTTCTCGGTTTCAACGTCAACTGCGACGGAATCAAGCCGCCACAAGACAAATTACAAGCTATAGAAGATTTCCCATTACCGAAGAACATAGAAGAGTTACGACGTTTCCTCGGTATGCTAAACTTCTACCGAGACAGTATACCAAACGCCGCTACACTACAAGCGCCGCTACACTCATATCTCCATAATGCGAAGAAAAGAGACAAAACACCGATCGAGTGGAACGAAACATCGAAACAAGCATTTACCGCTTGCAAAAATAGCATCAAAAACGCTGTTTTGCTTGCGCATCCAAACCACAAAGCGCCGATCGCCATTTTCTCCGACGCATCCGACACCGCAGCTGGAGCCGTAATTCAACAATACATCGACAATAAGTGGCAACCTCTTGGCTATTTCTCGAAGAAATTCACAACAGCGCAAATGAAGTACAGCACCTACGATCGCGAACTTCAAGCTATCTACATGGCTGTGAAATACTTCCGTAAAATATTTGAAGGCCGAGAACTCATCATATTCACCGACCACAAGCCACTCACATTCGCCCTACAAAAAAAATCATCGTCTACAGAAACTCCACGAAGAGCCCGCCAACTACTTTTCATCTCTGAATTTACGCACGACATACGTCACATCAGTGGAAAAGATAACATCGTCGCCGACACTTTCAGTCGTATCGAAACTATAAACACGCCATGCGCTATAGACTACAAGGCATTCTGCTCTCGGCCTCCGTCCGACGAGCACGTGTTTCTCGCTCCCAGTGAGTGCGCTATCCGGTTGTTCCGTCTCGCTCGCGCGTGTAGTGCTCTCTCGCTCTCGCGCGGGCAGCCCCCCGTTCCGCTCTCGCGAGTGTTAACCGCTCGCGAAAGTGACAACATCTTTTTCAAGAAAGAAGACAGAAGCTTTCAAGAGTCAAGACTTGAAGTGCAAGATTCAAGAGGGTGAAGCCTCAAGAATCAAACTTCAAGAGTCAAGGCTCAAGAAAGAAGACCTAGCCGCCCTTATCGGCTATACCGGCCTGCTATAACGGCCGCACCGCCCTTACCGTGCCGTACCGTGTCTCGCGCCGCACCGCGACCGTCGCGCCCCCTGTAGGACGATCGTTGCGACCGCTCGCATCGTCCGTCTCTTTTTTGGTGCGAGCCCTCTGCTCGCACCCCGTCGCGTAGCGCCCGCCGCGCAGGACGAGCGTGCGACCGGTCGCATCGTCCCTTCGGTCTTTAGCGTGAGCCTTCTGCTCACGCTCCGAGGTGTTAGTGCTCGCTAGTGTTAGTGCTAGTGCCAGTGCTAGTGCCCTTTTTTGGATTGCGTTCCAGCCTCCCGGAGGAACTGTAAGTACCGTGACACGGTTAGGCACACTACACGAGGAGGGTTTCCTCCCTACACACCTCCCCTCCCGGATGCCGGGCGGGGCTGTACCCCCAACCATTCGATTTTAGAGAGCAGAATCCCCCAACCGGGATAAAATTTCTTAATTATGGCGGAAGCTTTAATTAAGAAATTCCTGGTTTTTCTGAGCCATGAGCTCCCCGACGCCGCGACTAAGTGGGAGCGCTTTCTGCGCAACCACGACGCTGACTCTCCGGCCTCTCCGGATGTAGATACCCGCCCTTTAGCGGAAGAAATTCCCGTCATTTCCGGAGCCGTCTCTGGAAATGACAATTCTGACATGTCTTGCTCCGAGCAAGACTCTGACCGTAGTGAAGGTGAATTCACTACAGTCAAATATAAAAAGACTAAAAAGAGGAAATGCCCAGAGGGCACTTCCTCTCCAGTCTCCTCCCCCACTAAGCCGGCCCCTAAAAAGGCCGGTAAAGCCAGGAAAACCCTGCAGGCTAATAGCCCTTCACAGGCCCCTCCGGCCTCCCAGGCCCCGCCGCTATCTCAGGTGTCTAACACCTCTCAGGCCCTCCCAGCCTCTCAGGCCCTCCCGACCTCTCAGGCCCTCCCGGCCTCTCAGGCCCCTCTGGCCACCCCGACACCCAAACTTCCACCTCCTGTAATTGTACAGGAGAAAGAAAAATGGAGCTTAGTAAGTGCGGCGCTTAGCGAACACAAGCTTCGCCCTGCTTCCGCAGTTACTATCACTCCTATAGGAATAAAAGTCCAGACTAAGACTTCGGAGGACCACCGCCTCCTCACTGCGTTTCTACGCAATCATAACATAGGTTATCACACCTATGCCCTAGAAGACGAGCGCATGTTGCGCGTCGTAATCACTGGCGTAGACAAGTGTCTGTCTACATCAGAAGTACTCTTGGACATTCAGTCCCAAGGGTACCCTGCCACGGAGGTACACAGGATGTACCATCCAGTTAAAAAACACCAGTACAATATGGTACTGGTAACGCTCCCCCTGACACCAGAGGGCAAGGATATTTTCAATATCCGAGCCGTCTGCCATATCACCGGCATTCGTGTCGAGCCTCCCCGTAAAAGGGGCATCCCTGGCCAGTGCCACCGATGCCAACTTTACGGGCACTCGGCGCGAAACTGCCAAGCACGGCCACGCTGTGTCAAGTGCCTGGGCGACCACGGCACCTCTGACTGCACTCGCAAGAGCCCAGCTGAGGAGGTCGAGCCTCCCAGCTGTGTCCTCTGTAAGACGCAGGGCCACCCAGCCAACTACAGAGGGTGCAAAAAAGCACCCAAAGTAAAGAGGCGAATTGCACCTCAAACTAGAGGTGCCCCGCCAAAGCAGAGATTCGTCCCTGCTCCCCTACCCACTAAATCGGCGTGGGCCAAACCCACCCAGCCCCTTTCTCAAGCGGCTTTCCCCGCTTTCCCTAGAAAGGCCTCGCCCTCCGCGCTACAGGCGCCAAAGGTCACGCCCCCTCCGACTTCGAAATTCGCTGAGGAACTATCGTTCGTCACCGATTTTCTGAGTGAAATGGAGCCAATCGACCCGGTTGAGCTCTCTATTCTCACCGCGAAGCTTAAAGGCTCGAAAACTGACCGCATTATGGCGTTGTCAGACCACGCAGACTTGATCAAAAAGATCAAGGCATCCCCCGCCGGTAATTAATGGATCCTTCGGGAAGGATTAAGCCGCACTCATTACGCGTCGTGTCGTTCAATACGAACGGCATCCGTAATAACATTGACGAAATCCGCGATTTCGTCATCAGGCATAATGTAGATATTCTTCTAGTGCAGGAGACGTTCTTAAAACCTAGTATGAGGAGCCCAAAAATAGCAAATTACAAAATTATCAGAAATGATAGAACTCGATCCCAACTCGGAGGTACTATTATTTATTATAAAAAATCCCTCCATTGTATTCCTTTAGAAGTACCGACCCTAGAAACAATGGAGTGTTCCATTTGTCACTTAAGTATGTCCGGCCATGAGCCCATTGTTATAGTAAGCGCGTACCTTTCAGGTACTAAAAAATTACTTTCTAGCGATTTACAATCGCTTTTCGACTTAGGAAATGCCGTCCTAATTGCCGGCGACTTAAATTGTAAACACCGCGAGTGGGGAAATGTTTATAACAATACAAATGGCCTTATACTACAAAGGCTAATCGATTCTTTTAATTTTGCTATTCTAGCCCCCAATGACCCCACTCGTTATGACACAAACCAACACATCAACGGTGTCATATGCGATCCTAGTACTATTGATATAGCTTTAATAAAAAACGTTTCTCTCAATATCTCTATTGAGACTCTCCACGAGCTTAACTCGGACCATAGACCGGTTATGATTACACTTGGTAATTTTAACCCAAATTATTCCAGTACTAGAAGGATCATTGACTATAAATCCCTGGCGGAGAACATTAAAGTCCTTCAATCGAGTCACCTCGATAAGATTCCCGATACAATAGATAGTAAAGAGGTCGCCATAGAGGCCGCCTCCCACTTGACCGAACACTTGGTAGCGACCATAGAAAATTCATCTAGGGATGTGTCAACGAACCCCAAAGTTCGCTGGCCCCTCCCAGAGGACATAAAGGAGTCCATCAGACTCCGGAATGCGGCCAAACGCACCTATGATCGCTACCCTTCGGAAGAGTGGAGAAAAGCTCTCCGCCATTACGAAAGGGAAGTTAAATATAAAATAAAACAACACAAAGCCGAGAGTTGGGATCGACTTCTCAGTGATTTAGAGCCGTCACACGTGGCCTACTGGCCGCTCGCGAGGGCCCTCAAAAGTAATACGGAGAGCGACATGCCTCCATTAGACAGATTAAATCGACCTCCCGCACTAGAGGATATCGACAAGGCTGAATGTCTAGCCGATAATTTAGAACAGCAGTGCCGGCCGAGTACCCTCCCGATTGATCCCACGCACCTTAGCTTAGTGAATAGTGAGGTCGAAAGACGACTTTCGAGGCCACCTGATGACGACAGGGTGAGGCCGGTGGACTCGGAGGAAGTCCAAGACATTATTAAGTGTTTAAATGCCAGAAAGGCCCCAGGCCTCGACGGTATTTCTAACAAAACACTTAAAATGTTACCGTCCGAACTAATTCAACTCCTCGTGAACATCTTTAACGCCCTCTTAGTAGGATGTTCATTCCCAGACTTTTGGAAAGTAGCTATTGTTATAGGTATCCATAAACCGGGGAAACCCCGGAGGGCACCTGGTAGCTACAGACCGATCAGTCTAATTAGCTCCCTCGGAAAAGTCTATGAAAGAGTTATTCTAAGACGCCTCAATGACGTCATCACCGACAAAAAACTCTTCCCAGACGAGCAGTTTGCCTTCCGCAAAATGCACAGCTGTCCCGCTCAGGTACACCGCCTAACGGAGTACATTATCTCTAATAAGAATGACAGGAAGATGACATGCGCCGTCTTCTTTGATATTGCAAAAGCCTTTGATAAAATTTGGCACAACGGACTGTTGTACAAACTTTATCAAATGGGCATACCCGATAGTTTGGTACTGTTAATAAGTAATTATTTAAAAGACCGTAAATTTCATTTCCGCGTGGAAGGCGCACTGTCATCGCCAAGATATATGGAGGCGGGAGTCCCGCAGGGCTCGGTCCTCTCGCCCTCCCTATACAACCTGTACACTTATGACATCCCCAAACACGCTAAGGTGCAACTAGCCATGTTCGCGGACGATACAGCCCTCTATTTCGCGCATAGGGTCCCCTCCTACGCTTCTAAAAAACTCCAGGAGTCAGTCACCGATCTCGGTGAGTGGTTCTCCAAATGGAGAATAGAAGTAAACCCCGACAAAAGTCACGCCATCCAATTTGACAGAAAGGTGTCCCAAACCATACGTTATGGTGCCCGTAGAAATATGAGTCCTATTAGCCTGCACGGTAACATCATCCCAGAGACTAATAAAGTCAAATATTTAGGCGTAGTACTAAACAAGTCGATGACCTTCACGAATCACATCTCCAATACGATACGAAAAGCGAAATTTGTACTCTACAAATTATATCCGCTATTAAATTCGCGAAGCAAAATGTCCCTAAGACATAAGCTTACTTTGTATAAGGTTTGCATTAGAACGATACTCACTTATGCGTGCGTCTCTTTCGCACAAATAAGTGATAACCAGATGGACCGATTGCAAAAAGTCCAAAACCGGTTTCTGCGCATGGCAACAGGTGCCCCCTGGTACATGCGAAACATCGACTTGCATAGAGACTGCGAATTAGTCACGATTAAAGCGTATATCAAAGAACTCGTAGAGAGATTCTTTGATAGAAGCAAGGTTCACCCAAATCCTCTCATTCGAAAGGCCCAGGACTACGAACATGACGCAATGACATTTAGATACCCCTTCAAACGGCCTAAGCATATCTTAGCCGATCCTATAGACCCGATCACAAAATACGTAACGTACTGTGTACAGTTACGTAAACACAAATCACACGCACCCGGTTTGTTAGTAAAGCACCGGGGTCGACGCCGGCGCCTACCCCGAGGACCCATATCAAACACTGACACACGTACCAACGTACAGACCGACCCAAACACGGGACCGAGCCCGAGCCCGAGCTCGAGTTCGCATCCCAGTAGCTTAGTGTCACTACAAAATAGTGTCCGCGACCGCGATATTGTTATAGAGAGCTCTACCAATACCGCGAACCTCATAGACATTAGGACTTACGCGCGCGAGTCATCCCGACCGTACGCGGAAGGGGAGAGGGACGGCCCTCTCAGTTCCGAAATCATAAATAACACGAGCTTCTCTATCGCGATAACTCCGCCGCTAGTTTTTGCTACCGCGCGCGAGCAACCTCACTCATCAGAGAGTGAGGAAGGGGTCGGACCCCTTAGCGGGGGGGACCCGAGTCCCTCCCGTCCTAAAAATAGCTTACCCGTAGCTGTCCCCAACGACCGATCTGAACTTCACCCGGGTGAAGTTAGGGAGGGCCAACCCTCCCATTTACTCTAATCAAACCAACTAGCCACCAGGCTAGTTATAGTCCGATTACGCTAGAGCGGTCTTAACCCGACCGCTAGCATAGACCCTTTCGAAAAAAAAAAAAAATAAAAAAAAATAGACTACAAGGCCCTATCCCACGCGCAAGAACGAGATAGCACGCTACCCGCACTCTTCACTCAAGAAAACTTAAGTTTCAAGACGATCACATTACCAAACTCCGATATCAAGATTGTATGTGAAACATCAACAAATTACGTCCGGCCGTACCTACCACAAGACTTTCGACGTGCCGTGTTCGACTCGATTCACAACATGAGTCATCCCGGTACAAAAGCTTCAAGAAAAATTATCACACAGAAATTCTTTTGGCCGTCTATGAATACCGACATCAACAATTGGACGAAAACCTGCATACAATGTCAGAGAAGCAAAATACAACGTCATACATCGAGCGCCGTGTCAACATTTCCACAAGTCGACCGTTTTCAACACACTCACATCGACATCGTTGGCCCGCTACCTACAACAGCGAGCGGTCATAGATACCTACTCACTATGATCGATCGAGCAACCAGATGGCCGGAAGCTGTACCACTCACCGATATTACAGCTGAAACTGTGGCGAGAACATTCTACGAGCAATGGATAGCGAGATTTGGTTGTCCTACAACAATAACAACTGATCAAGGACGCCAGTTTGAGAGTCAGCTGTTCGTCAACTTAACACGTTGCATGGGTATCAACAAAACCCGTACAACACCGTACCACCCGCAATCCAACGGAATGATTGAACGCTGGCACAGAAGTTTGAAAAACTCGCTGAAAACAAGACTTATCAACAACAATACGTCATGGATCGACGAAATACCTACAGTTCTACTAGGACTGCGCGCCGCTATTCGTGAAGACACCGGAATTAGTGCCGCCGAACTTACCTACGGGTATAACCTACGCTTACCCGCCGACTTCTTCGAAACATCATCAACATCAGCAAGTCTCAACCACACCTACGTAGAACAGTTAAGAAAAAACATCAATTCACTCAAGCCAAATAAGCAAGTACACCGCCACGGGAATCAGCAAAGCATCTTTGTACATCGCGACCTTCACACATGCGATTACGTATTTGTACGTAATGACGCAGTAAGGAAGCCATTACAACCACCGTACGACGGACCGTACAAAGTTTTACAACGACAAGAAAAACATTTCACACTACGGTTACCCGACCGCACAACAACGTTATCCATCGATCGTTTGAAGCCCGCTTACACATTATTTGAAGATTACCTCAGCGAACCAACGAGCAATGTACAACAGTCACTGAGCACCGAATTACCAAGAACGTCAAGTCAATTACCAGATACCTTACCATTTACCATGAAGAAATTACCAGAAGATACCTCAAAACAATTACCTGTCACCTCAAGACCGTTACCTGTTACCTCAACACCATTACCAAGTGCAACACCAATCAAGCAGAAGTCACCAGCAAGTCCAACAACACAGAAGACAACAAGAACAGGCCGTGCTGTCAGACTGCCGGTACGCTTCGCTTGAGGGGCAGCCCTGTAGCATACGCTGATAATACGTGAAACAAGAACATCGCTCTGATAAGAGCGTTTTTACGTCGTTTGTCGATCGAAACAAAGAACACGACATTCGTACGAATAAAACGAATATCCGAGTAGTAATCCACGACTGGAAACATTTTCATTCATCGTGACAGCGTTGCAGCCCCGAAAAGGACTTTTTCTAATAAGAATAACACTTAGCACTACACATCACAAACTCAGTCTTCATTCTTCACACGGCAATAGTCGGTGCGCCGAGGTACTGCGTGACATCGTGTTCCCGCGGAAGCTCGCTCGAAATGACCGACGCTCGGCGTCGCGAGGAATATTTATACCCTAGCATCGCGTGTCGCGACACAGCGGCGGTGTGGAGAGATGGCGTAGAATCATGCAAGACGAACAGCCAATAACAAACAACCTTTTAAGGTTGCAAACAAACAGCCAATCAGGTTCAATTTTTAAGTCTGTAAATTCCTAGTGTAATAATAATAATTATGTTATTTTTTTGTATAAATACGTGTACATTTTGTAAATAAATTATTCACTTCAGTTCTCTTCACAACTATAGATCGAGTTTTACTCTCTACCTAAACTGCCTCGACAAGTACCTCCAAAGTGGAGTACCTACCTCTAAATATTCTTATTTCTTCTTAGGAAGAATAAACTAAGCAAATTTATAATATTAGATCATGTTAAAAAACAACTCGTGTATTTGCAATATAAACTAATCTTGTACTAAGGACAGTTCCAGCGTTAAATTTGCCTGAGATACAGGATTACCTAATTCAGACACTACTTTAGATTTTCTGTAGCAACAGATGCAAATCGCATACTGTTTCATGTGTATATGTGGTTCTATGCAAAAAATGAATAATAAATTATTATATTATACAGAGAGAGAGAGCGGATTCCCGACAAATACGTTCTTTGTATAATGTTCCTTTATGAGACTAAACTGACAGAAATTGCGTTTGATTTTTGGAACTAATGTTAATTGTAGAAAATCTATACTAATATTATAAAGCTGAAGAGTTTGTTTGTTTGTTTGTTTGTTTGTTTGAACGCGCTAATCTCAGGAACTACTGGTTCGAATTGAAAAATTCTTTTTGTGTTGGATAGTCCATTTATCGAGGAAGGCTTTAGGCTATATAACATCATGCTACGCTCAATACGAGCAGAGCTCCAATCAATAATGTTTCAAAATCGGGGTGTTTTTTTCCCTTTTGAGAGCTTTCGCTGCGTACGCTGCGGAAACGGTTAAAGTTTCGCTAAAATTATGTATGACAGAATTGTTCCCCTTTAAAAGTTCTAAAAAAAAGTCCGCGACAGTATATGTCTATCTTTTAAGGTTGGCTCACAATAACCTTTTTATGCTAACCAAATTTGTTCTAAAATTAAGCATTATTTGTGAGGGTGTTTTCATAAAGATGATATTAATCCTTATCCAAATAAATACGTTATTAATTACAAGCATTTAATTTAGAAGAAATTTGCCATTTACATCATTTGATTTCAATAAGTATTTTAGAAGATATCGCAGTAATAAAATAATCAGCGCGCAAAATGATGTGCGGCGCGCTGCGGGCAGTCCTGAGTCGGGCAAGCGCTCCTCCTTCTACGTAAATGAAGTCGCGGGTAAATTTTAGCGATATCCCAAAGTAACTATTCCACGCGGACGAAGTCGCGGGCAAAAGCTAGTATATTATAATCTTGGCATACCTGGATTATTTATTAGACATTGTGATTGTAATGGAGCAATTTTAACGCCGGCATTTTTTCTTTGACTTACGTATTTTCGTCCTAAATTTTGCAATTTCTTCCTCTATTGTTAGTTTTTGTCTCAGCATTTCTCAAATGACTTGAAATCACATTTCGTATCATATTTCAACTTATAGATCAATTATTTTCAACTTTTTGGAACAAAAATATGCGTCATTTGCCACGCAAACATAAATAATGGCGTGACAGGAAACATACCTACCTATCTATGGAACTAGGAATCATAGACAAGAAGTAACTTTTTTCTTGATTTCTAGCTATGAAATATGCGTGGATTGCCTCGTAAGTATGGATATACTACATGGTAAAATATATATCGAGAAATGAAATGTGTAGTATAATAGGTTCGTATAACTTGAATAAAGAAGGGGGGCTGAGACAATGACGACTAAATAACTTCAGTTGACATAAAACATCAGCACATTTTTGTAGAACTACTGAAACTATAACTATACTAGCATTAATTGCCCGCGGCTTCGCCCGCGTGAAATCAGGTTTTAAACTTGCATCCCCTATTTTACCCACCTAGAGGCTGAATTTTAGAAAACGCTGAAATACGTAACTCATTATTCCCGTACTCAATTCATACAAAATATCATGCAAATATGTCCAAGGAATAAAAGTTTCATACAAAATTTATCCGCTATTTTTTCCTTGGGGGTTGAATTTTCTAAAAATCCTTAGTGGATAGAAATACGTGTGTTCAAATTTTTTAGCCTTAATGGTTTGGCCTGTGCGTTGATACATCAGTCAATCAGCTTTACATTTTATATATTATTATATAGATACCTACACGAAAATATACACATTTAATTGTAAAAAGTCTCCCGCGGTGACGCGCTGTGTAGTGCGCAACATACATACATATATATAATCATGCCTCTTTCCCATAGGGGTAGGCAGATACCGCCTCTTTCCCGTAGGGGTAGGCAGAGCCCACTTCTTTCCACTTGATACGATCCTTATATACTTTTTTCGCTTCTTCCACTTTCATTCTTACCATCCATTCCTCCTCTTACATTCAACGTAGCGAAGCAGCTTTCCATGGGCCTCTTTTCGCCTCCGCGAGAAACGAGACGTGATGGGTGGCGAACCACATCGCCGCCATTTTGGATAATAAAATTATTTCTATGATTATCCATTGCGTTTCCACGGATTAGCGGAGAGGGTAGGAATAGGGAAAGGGAAGGATAGGTGGTGTGGAAAGGAAGATTGGTAAGTTAGAGTGGGAAATAGGAAATGTAGGATATTACCGCCCAGGAGGGCAAAGGATAGGACAGTAATAGCTAGGGAAGCCGGGGTCGCATACCCGTATACTATACCACAAATACCGGACAGGTAAGTTGGGATGAGTATCCCATGACATGATATTATATGGACCCACTTATTATAATTTAGTGTAGTGCGCAATCACTAGCATAATTATCCCAGCAGTGGCGTGGGGTTCCTTTAACTCCATTCCTATCGGCTTCCCTTACCGCTTACCTTTTGACGACCCTCATCCCAATCTCTACCTATTATACAGGCTACGGCTTCCCTATGAAGGAGAACCAACCTTCGCTTTGTATCCCAGTATCGTCGCGTCGCGTCGCCTAGTGAACTGAAGTATGCAGTGTCAATAAAATGTCATGTTAGTAGCCACCCTCAGACACGCCAGAAGAGGTACAAGATTTTTTGTTCTATACTCTGCAAGTCGCTACGCATTTGCAACATTGCGGTTTCGGAACTATTTTATCCGGAAACTCTCCGGACGGAAAAAAATAACTGCGCTGAAAATTGAACTCTGCGCTAATACAATAGAGTTGAAAATCGCACGAGCTTAGAGTTTTTAAATTGCTGCTGTCTGTTGCCGTGTGTTTGATTTTCTACTCTATTGTATTAGCGCAGAGTTCTATTTTCAGCGTTGTTTTTTTTCCAATCGAAGAGATTCCGGATAATGCAGTCCCAGGCTTGAACTACTTTTTCACTGAGGCTATAAAAAAACCCGCTTCCCACCAGGCAACTCGTCTTTTGTTTGCAGCCACAAAAAAAAATCCTACTAATTAATATTATAGGTTTGTGAGGATGGATGGATGGATGTTTGTTACTCTTTCACCCAAAACTACTCAACGGATTTCGATGATATTTGGTATGGTAGTAGTTTAAGCTCTGAATTAAAACTGGCTTCTTTTTATCCCGAAAAAGTACAGTGTATCCGAGAGATACTATATTTACGCGGGCGAAGCCGCGGGCAACAGCTAGTATAATAAACAACGAAGGTGTTTGATATTTTTTCTGCCGTCAGGGGGCAGACCCAACGCACACAAAGCGTCATCTGGTGGCGTAAGTGGTATCAAAAACGGCCAATAAGAGTTTTCGAGTCTTTTTCGGTCACCAGGCGGCGCTCGGTAGCCCGACGGTCCTTGTGTCAAAAAGCTGTCAGACGTCATGAATTTAAAAATCCTCACAATTCCAGGTGTGATCGGATCGCGGTTCAAACGTGAGGGGCGCATGGACTGCGAAGACATCCTCATATCCAAAGCGCAGAACACCACAGACGACGGTTACGGAGACAGTGACTCACCGAGGCATATGTGGAGACAACTCTGGGCGGACTTCTTTCAGGTAGATAGATAGGGGGTCTGAGACAAAATATTATGCGATTAGTTGACTTATTGTATGGAGAGTTCGTTTGTTTTACCTGTTTAAATTTGAACGAGGTATACCAACGCTCTTGAGGTGAATAATCTTTATTTAAAATCGCTTAATTTAGTTACAGATTACCATGTAGCCGATGGAAATAGCAGGTAAGTGAAAGAGATGGAGATAGACATGTTATTATTTCTATTTTCTAACAAGAAATATATGCATGTAAAATGAGAAAATATGGAGTGTATTTGCTAATTAATGAAAGATGTTAGAAAGAGATATATTGTGTGAGAAAGGGATGGAAGAGTAACAGATTACCATGTAGCCGATGGAAATAGCAGGTAAGTGAAAGAGATGGAGATAATCATGTTATTATTTCTATTACTAACAAGAAATAGATGCATGTAAAATGAGGAGTTTATTTGCTAATTAATGAAAGATGTTAGAAAGAGATACATCGTGTGTGAAAGGGATGGAAGATAAACAGATATGTAATGTGTGGCCAAACTCCGACGGAAATACGAGGTAAGCTTAAAGAGATGAAAGCTAATAGATAATATGAAAGAAAATTAGAAATGATGAAAGATATAAAATGTGAGTTGTAATAATTCGAACCAGCCAATTTCTAAAATCATTTGAAGTAGTATTTATTATTTTAATCATTAAATAAGTATAAATTTAAAATTAATGGGTTTAGGTAAAACGATAAATACAATCGTAACAAACTACAATGATTGTGTGAGCACTAGTCCACTTAAATAAACAGATTTAATATTTGTTTTTTTTATTTTTTTATTTAGGTCTGGGCGTATGGAAGGCGTCGAAACACCAAGAGGATGTGTACGTGCTGGCGTTCGTAGAGCGGGCACAGGCAATGCTGGCTAAAGGCCAACTGAACCACATCACAGACCTCAACTTCGCATACATCAAACCCGGGAGGAGTGTCGGAGGTATGGTGATGTGTCTGAAATTAGCTAACTACTCTAAGACTCTACCCTTGCGCAGATCAGAGAGTCAATTCAGTTAAATAAAACCTGCATTAATATAATTACAATCAAGTCCCGATACGCTTAAACTGTCAAACGGTATTCTCGTAAACGTTAAACCAATGAGAAACGCGCTCTTATTGGTTCAAACTTGACAAAATCAGTTTATGATAACAAGTCGCTTCACTTTATAATTCAATCAGTTAAATGAAAGTCTACTTTAAATACGAGAATTGAGGTTCAGGGTTAAAGTTCAACCTGAGTTAGATATGTTATCTCGCTCGTTCTTCGTATTTTTGAATCAATCGCTTACGTCGTCACGCGCCGGGCCCTTGAAAGGGGCCTTGGGCGGGGATTCACGGTCAGGGGCTTTGCCCCTCTACGTGAGGAGTTCCAAAATTTTATATTAAAGCGTCCAGTACAAGTACTGGGTATTTTTTAAAGAGAAGGTATGATATTTTAACTCAGGACTAACTTTCACCCTAATCTGCGCACGTGGACCTTAGTAGGTATACTAACGTGGTTCAAAATTTTACTCAGCAAAAGTGACACAATAACTGCTAAGATGTGTATTGTGTACGCATTATACTCAGAAACATTACTATCCTAACTTACTTCTTTGTTCAGATCCAATTTAAACTTTTTTATAAACAAGAAGACAATTGCACACTGTAACGCTACCAATTTAAATGACACTTATTTACTGCGCAATAAAAATGACAATGAAACATTTATTTAATTAAATTAATTAAATGACAATGAAACATTTATTTAATAAATGACAATGAAACATTTATTTGGTCTAATCAAAAAGTTATGGTTAGCTAAAACAATAAAGGACTGACAGATACTTGTCAGTTAGTAAAAAAATAATTTATTAAAACATTTAACGCCCGAATACTGAAACGCTAATCAAAATTGAGGGATTAATTAGTGCCGGATTTAGAGGTCTAGAGGCCTCGGGCAACAAGGGAGTGGAGCCCCTGACCCCAAATTATTTCCCAAATAAATGGTAATAAGTCGAGTTTTCAATAAGTAATTTATTGTGAAACCAAGTATAGATTCTTTTATTATTGAATGAACATCTTATACATAACTGGTCGACCACTGGGATATAAGGCAGATGCTTCAGTGACAGATTTGCGTCTTGTGCTTTCCTACGGGAAAGTCGAGCGGTTTTTTCCGTAGTCTACTGTGGAGGCCCGAGGCTGTAGCCCAGGTTGCCCTCCCCTAAATCCGGCCCTGTCCCTGCTATTCACAGGCTGTCGCTGTCTCTGCAAGCCGAAAAAACAAGGGCAGCATGTGGCACTTGAGCGTCAAATATTTTAAATATCGTTCTAGCATTCGGCCGTTACCAGTGACGAATTAACCCTTAATCAAATTAAGCAATTGCCTAGGGCATCACGTCTGGGGGGGCACCAGAATAAGCACAAAAAAATCCGTCCTTAGGGTATCATGTCTTACTCTCACGTCACCAAAAACCACATCAAAAAAGTTTCTAGGCCTAATTTGAAAATTCGCGCGTTTTATGTTCTTTGGCACGTTCTTTTTAAAAATTAAAAATATTAAAAAATGAAAAAAGGAGAAAGATGATACAAGATAGGCTCGATCATTTATTGATATTGTACATAGAGTCCGATCTGTTAAAAACGTAGACGTCATGGGCGTAGCCAGGGGTTTAGGGGGTTCAAACTCCCCCCCCCCCCCCCCCCCCAAAATGGGCCGGCTGGTATATATACACAGATCTGACCCATATACAGAGGCGTATTTAGAAATTTTGCGCCCCAGGACAATTAACATATTTTGCCGCCCCATTAACCCTATCTGAAAGATGATTTTTTGAAGTTATTTAAAACAGGAATCGTGAACCTATGGCACACGTGCCATCGAATCCTCGAACCACGAAGTATAGATACTTTGAACACGAAGTATACATATATCTATACTTCGTGCCTCAAACGTATAGCACAATATTTTGGGCACGTCACTGATCACAAAATTTTGTAATTATGTACGACGAAAAAAGTGTTAAATCAGTATTATATATAACACAAACCTAACTTAATTTTGTCATCTATTTTGCAACATCAAAAATTATGCAAATTTTACTTTAATTGAAATTACAAAATCATCATATTTTTAGTCTTTTAGGGTTTAAAGTTTAAACAGATTTAATCTATTAAATAGGAAAAAAATTTTGCTCGCTCGCTTCGCTCGCTCGCGTTTCACATGAAAAATATATTAAATTGTTTAGTACCAATATTCTGTTTTAGCTGGTTAATTGTATGGTATTTTTCTGAATTTCACCGTTATTTAATGTTTTAGTTTAACGTTTGAACAGATTTTAACCTGTAAAATGGGGAAAAAAAATTTGCTCGCTCGCTCGTGTTTGGCTTAAAGAACATAATATTATAAAATTTAGTACCGACGTTCAGCTTTAGGCTATTGAAATTAGTATTTTTAGGGTTCCGTACCTCAAAAGGAAAAAACGGAACCCTTATAGGATCACTTTGTTGTCCGTCTGTCCGTCCGTCCGTCTGTCAAGACCCTTTTTCTCAGGAACGCGTGGAGGTATGAAGCTGAAATTTATATCAATTACTCAGGTCTACTGTCCCTTAAAGCTGTGAAAAAATCAAACTTCTAAGCCAACGCAATCAAAAGATACAGCCGTTTATGCCGCAAATTTTCGACACTTGCAAGGGAATCAAAACCTACAGGGTGCTTCCCGTGAACTCAGAATCTTGAAATTTGGTACGAAGCAACGTCTTATAGCATAGATAAAGGAAAAATTACGAAAACCATAAATTTTTAGTTACATCACATAATATATATTTTTTTAATAATTTTAAACTTACTACCCATTTCCTCATAAACGCGTCATTTTGCAATAAAAATACCATAGTTATGACTCGATTGTCGTAATGAACGAACTTTGTAAACCTTGCAGGTTTGTACGGAACCCTCGGTGCGCGAGTCCGACTCGCACTTGGCCGGTTTTTTCGCATTACACAGTCTTTCAGGGTTTATAGCTGAAAGGGGTAAAAACGAAAGAAAAATGAGGGCCCATTATTCTAATGAGCCCATGGCTTCTAATAGGTTAAAGACTAGTATTTAATGTACCTTTAGTTTTATGCTTTGGTTTGTATCATCTTATTTTACAAAAAACTAATGTTTTTAGGCGGTAAAGGTTTAAAGACCGTTTCTAGTTGACATACGGAAAGGGGGGCCCACAGGCGTGGATTGCTTAGGGCATCAAGTAGTCTTAATCCGTCACTGGCCGTTACTCACTTAAAATTCACGGCGTAGTGTTATCTACATTACATTGACCATTGTTAATATGCGGAATACGACCACACTAGACGTAAGGTTATAAATTTATATTTTTAGGGTTTCGTAGTAGAGATGTTAAACCATTTAACATGCACAATAGGTGTATAGACACAATACACATAAATTGATCTTTGTCATTGGTTGTTCACTTACCGGCTAGACACGAAAGTGGCAGCACGTATAGTGATGTAAGTAATAAGTATTTCCTCTCACAAGTTGACATTATCATATTTTGTGGAGGGGCGTGCATTTTTAGAATGGTTTATCTCTACCTACTAGGAACTATAGTTTCGCTCTGCCCGTCCGTCCTCCCTGCTAACTACGTAATCATAGGCGAATGAAAGTTTTGTATAGTTATAGATTGCATACAGACTTTACTATTGGCATTATAAAATAATTATAATTTTGTATTTTAGAGGTCGGTATGATCCCACCAAAAACATTTCCATGTAAAAAAATTATGCCAAGACGATACCATATGACTAGCACTGTCAAAAATTTATGAAATCTCATGTAAAACCAAGCTTCTTACCCTACACGCCTTAACTCTACAAGCGTAACTTCACAAACTCTATACCTTAGTCAATATATGTGGCCTGGCCATTTCGCTTCATTCACGAGTTTGTGAAGTTACGCTTGTAGAGTTAAGGCGTGTAGGGTAAGAAGCTTGGTTTTACATGAGATTTCATAAATTTTTGACAGTGCTAGTCATATGGTATCGTCTTGGCATAATTTTTTTACATGGAAATGTTTTTGGTGGGATACAATGTTTGCGAACCTCTTATACATACGCCTCGTGTTTTCGATAGCGTGATGTAGAAGCAGCTTAGTGTCATCTGTTGTGGCTATCCGAAAACTTTCAAACTATTAGTACCGTATAGTCATATTCAGATGTCTCTGTTCTCTGTCAATTTGTACATGTATGAGAGTTTCACCCCCCTGGTAAAACGTTTATTCAAATTATATTACACACCGCTAGCTCGGTTCACGCGTCGATGCGCTGACATCTATCAGTAGCAATAAGTCCTACTTGAATACACATTATAATTGATTATTGTTTATAAATTATAAGCTGTGTGTGTTTATCCTAGGTGGCGCTTTTACTAGATTTTTTTTTCTTTTAAGCTACTTATAGTGTCAATATTTTGATGATACAAATTCTAAAAAGTATGTAACTGTAATTTGATACTTAATTAATAATCGTTTTAATAATAAATCATAATATTATTTTTATAGTTTTGTATAAAAGCGACATCTATCTTGTACATGTTACTTATGTGTTCGTTCGTCGCTTGAATTGGAAATTGGAATCTAATTGACGTAATATTTAAATAATTATTTCCCGAGTATTCTTTAGTGATGTGAACGGAAAAATATAAACAAGTACAATAAAATATGTCGATAAAGATTAAAAATAAGTACTTATTGTGTTTTTTGTTGTTAATAAAGGGTTAGGTACATGGTTACTTTATTTAATTTTATTATTATTATCGAATCCCTAATAATAAAAATAAAAACTTGAGAGGTGTCAAGGGACACCCGGATGGAACGAAGTTCCGGAAGAAAATATCTGGCTTGCTTTCTATAAGAGAGAGAGAGACAGACAGAGAAACATGCGACGCCGCACAGCTTACAATAGCTTACTATAGCAAAAAAAAAGACATACAGACAGACAATTGTACATGTATATATAAAATAAATAATAATACAATATCCGAACCGATATTATCCATACATACATACATACATACATACACACATACATACATACATCAATATAATAAATGTATACGCGTAAATATTTTATTTTTATAAAAAATAAAATTATCTTTTGTAATTAAAAAAGTGTCGTGACAACTTTTCGTAAGAATTTTTTCCGTCTAGCCCCCTTTCACAACGCGCGATAAGGAACTTCGTTCCAATAACAACAACAATAATTTTCAGACCTCTAGCTAAAGTGGAAGTCTTATACAAATTTCCATCCTGCATTTTAAGGGGTTGAAGGATAAAAGTTTATATGAGACTTCTTAACTTAATAATTTTTAACATAATAAAATATAATGTTAAATTAAATTATTAAAATTAAATTAAATTTGTTAAATTTTCCGTTGAAATTACTACAGAATATTCGGGAAACAATTACTTCAATATTAGTTTACAATTCAACAACATAACTTACATAGTTCATAATAACGCGATAGATGGCGCTTTCACGGATAATTAACTTTTAATCCCTAGTTTAAGAGGTTGGAAGATAAAAGTTCCAATTTTGACAATTTTTATGTTGGTTGTGTGCTAATACAATCTTACGTAACAAATTTCATCTTTCTAGGACATCCGGAAGTACGATATAATTTTTTTGATCATCAGTGAGTCAGTGACGAAATCAGGGGTTTTTAGATATCAATAAAATCTAAAGTATAAGACCTATACAATCAAAACTTTACATGTTTAGTATTTTCGCTACTATCCTGAAAATTTCATTCATCTGATATATTCCGAACCCAAGTTATGAGGGTTCAAAAAATCGACGAAACGATTCGAGAAAAGGTGGTTTGGTAGTGCCCTTGCGCTTCGCTTGTCCGTCTTGGCATGGGGGCACTACCGTGCCCCCAAATTCTTTTTATTCCACCCCATAGTGTGGGTATCGTCGAATAGATATTTTTAAATAAAGGCGAGGTTTCATACATGACTTTTTTGTAATACAACCCATTTTCAAGTGTTTGACCTCCAAAGTGTAAACAACTTCCCCTTGGATATCTAAACTATCAGTCAGAAACGTTCCATGTTAATAGTTTCTACTAACTACTCCTAGGAAAAAAAATTTTTTAGCGAAACTAGACAATTTTTTAAGTAATTTGGAAAGAAAACCTTTTGCGCCTTAATAGTTACGGAACCCTCCTTAGACATGTCCTTGCATGCTCTTGGTTAGGTTATTTATTTTGTAGTTTCTTCCTACTAATATTATAAATGTGAAAGTTTGACAGGTCTTTCACGCAAAAACTACTAAACTGATTTCGATGTTTGGTATGATATTAGTTTAATCTCTGGATTAAAACATAGGCTACTTTTTATCTCGAAAAAGTATAGCATTACCGTGGGATACTGTATTAACCGGGCGAGCCGCGGAAAGTAGCTAGTAGAATTATAAAAATGTTTATTTCTCTTTCTTAGGTCTTTTCAAAAAATCTCGAAGCGGTGATGAAGAAATAGAAAAAGTCTTCATTGAGAACAAACAACACCCTCAAGGTAAGTTTACAATATTTATTATTTTTATTAAGCTAATATCTATACTAGTGATGTGCCGGATATCCGTATCCGTATCCGCGGATATCCGAGGCAGAAGAAAGATCCGTATCCGTGTCCGTATCCGTTACTTTTTGGCGGATCTTATACGGATCTATTTACCTTATTAATTTTAAAATTATAGATGAATTCTTTAAAAAGGTGATTACTGATTATAAGGTAACAACTAGCAATAAAAACTATTTAATTCAATACAGATAATATTCTTGAGGATCTTTACGTTGTAAATGATTTTTTAAAGAAGTTGTGCCTTTATCCTTATGGGAATACTTTCCATCACAAATTTTACACTTTGCACATTCATCATTTACTAACAAAAAATAATTCCAAATTACACTACTAAACTTCTTTGTAGACATTTTTTTCAAACTCATGTACCAATACCAAACAAACGTTATCTATGCTGTCCAGTGTCACGCTTAACTATAAACAAAACAAAAGAAAGAACCGCCCGCGCCGCCGCGATGTGCAATGCAAGTCGAAACATGTGTGAAGATCGCGCGCACCGACACCGACTGCGTAAGAAAGTTAAGATCCGTATCCGTATCCGCGGATCTTGACACCAAATATCCGTATTCAGATCCGTATCCGCGGATATACATTTTTAACGATCCGGCACATCACTAATCTATACCTGCTTATATAACCTGGGCCGATTTTTATGATTCACACGTCAATCGATTCCTCTTAGTCCGGCGAGTGTCACTAAAGACATGACGTTAGTAAAAATTCAATATGGCGACTACTGGACGCCATATTGTAAAAATGAAAAAAAATGAAAGTCAACAAACTATATCAAGTGGGGTATCGTTGAATAGGTATTTAAAAACCATTGTTAGTTTTCTCTCAACATTTTTCGATTCGACTGACCGTTTAGAATCTATATCGATTTAAAGTTGCGTAACAACCATTCTCACATTCCAGTGCAATTGTGATGTATTACTGATGCTTATAGGAAATCCAGTCTGGTAAATAGCTAGCTAGGTACTCATAACTAAAAAGTATAAAATAAAAAATAATAATTTAAAAAATTTAAAAACCCGACTGCGTAAAAAGTGAACCAAACTAAGTACATAATTAAAACCGAAAAGAAAAAAACAAGCACTTAGATATCCGGTGGCCTAGAATTCTATAATATATTATTGAATTAATACTATTGGAACATAACAACTGAACAGTCGGGATCCATTATTCGACAGCCAATCTAATTTTTCAATGGATCCTGACTGTTTAGTTGTTATGTTCCAATAGTATTAATTCAATAATATATTATAGAATTCTAGGCCACCGGATATCTAAGTGCTTGTTTTTTTCTTTTCGGTTTTAATTATGTACTTAGTTTGGTTCACTTTTTACGCAGTCGGGTTTTTAAATTTTTTAAATTATTATTTTTTTTATCAAAAACAGTGTACAGTTGTACTGTGTGAGTTTATGTCACTATCTACTTGCCGTGAAGAAGTTATGTATACAATATTTGATTAATTATTACATAGATACGTTATATCCTTACAAAACTGACAATGTTTCTGTGCCACGACACACATTGACATGGGACGCGTGTCAATGTGTCAACGTCGCACAGTAACACATTACACAGAACACTCTATTACTCGCGGAGCACACTAACCAAAATTGGCCCGACGTCGCGTCGGGTCAATTTAGGTCTTCACTTTTTACGCGCAATGCCATAATTATCTACCTCTTTTTAATATAATACATCTTTGTATACAATAATTTGTATGGCATAGAATTAGTTACAATTGTTTGCCACTAAAGACTTACTGGAAATCATAAGTAGGTTTTAATGCCTTGGTAATGACAGATACGAAATTAGATAGAAAGCTAATTACTTAGATAGAAAACTGGCCAAGTGCGAGTGCCAAAGTGCCAAACGCCAAAAAATCACGTTTGTTGTATGGGAAACCCACTGAAATGTTTATTTTATGATGTTTGATAGCATCTGAATGCAAAGTGTGAGTTTTTCTATTCGCATTCGATCGTGAACACGTTTGGCGTTCACTGGGAATTTGTATGTGATTTGTACAGCGCCATCTAGCTGTCGCGTGTACAACTAGGTCAAATCACATACAAATTCCTAGTAAACGCCAACCGTGCTCACAATCGAATGCGAAAAGAAAATATAGTTTAAAAAAACTAAAAAAACTTCTCTCGTCGCTCGATATACGAAAATTATGGCACAAAGCCCCCCACGCTTTTCCCTCAATTATACTAGTATTTTTTATATACTACTGTTTTAAGTTTATTTTTAAAATTTTAAAATTATTTTCATCTTTTTAGTTCGATATTCTTTAAAAGCGTGTTTTTTTAAACTATATTTATTTTCAACTTTTTAGTTCGATATTTCTTTGTGTGTACGAAAGCGTGTTTTAAAGCTACCAGAGCCGAGGAAGGCTCTGTTGTGAAGTTAATATAAGCGTGTTAAAAACTCACACTAATAGGTCGATAGTAAATACTTGGCGCCTACAACATGTACACAATATGTTACGTTGTGTGCTGTCTATGCATAGTCATGACGTAACACGTCACATACTGCCTTATTAATAAAAATATTTACACCATGGATTAGCTAATCCAACATGGCTGTCTTTGTCTATCAAGTGACTGTTCCAAACTATCTGACAAAGACAGCGATGTTGGATTAGCTAATCCGTGGTGTAAATAATTTTATTAATAAGGCAGAAAATGTTTATATTCACAGACGACACACAACATTACATGTGTACATGTTGTAGGCGCCAAGTTATTACTATTGAAGTATTGACCTATAGCACTCTGTTATTATCTAAGCAGTAACAGAAATACACTATCTAGTATATATCTGTATAATCTATGACACTATCTGTGAAAATTTCAACTGTCTGCCTATCACGGATCTTGTGACACTATTGTGACAGTGTAGATAAATATATAGTAAATAGAGTCCCGTTTTTAGCCGACTTCATTACCCCTTGAGTACGGAACCCTAAAAATATAAGTTCCATACAGAAGTGATTGAAAAATATAGGATAGCATAAAAGCCATTGCTTCAATTAGAATCTAAGGCTGAAAGTAGATATATGCTCCGAAATCCGGAACGCCGCGCCTACCGGTAAAAATTCAGAGCAGTAAAATTAGAACTCTGGACACATTTGCGTTGAAAACTGAACACACTCGTTGACACTTGACACTCATAGATATATAATATTAAAATGTTGACACTCATGTGTTTAATTTAATTTTCAACTTTAATGGCTGTTTGGCGGAAAACAGCGCTTGACAACTCTTGTTAGCGCTGAAAAAAAAATACAGTTGTCGGCCAGGACACGTTTACTAACTTCAATAGCGCTAACACAATCCATTTCGCTTATTTACCGCTTAGCGATAGCCATTTTGCTTACGAGCGCATCCGAGCGCTTTTTTCCAAACACAGCCGTATTAGTCCAATCAAATGTCAATGTCAGAAATTACAGCTCCACACTAGATATTTCGATTTTCAACTCTATTGTATTAGCGCAGAGTTCTATCTTCAGTAGTTACTGTGAATTTTCCTGGGGCCGCCGAATTCTGGATCATAAAGTCCCAGCCTTGCGCAAGCGCGATAGGATGCGATAAAATTAGAACTAACAGATAATAATTAATTATAACACCCTATGGCGCCTGTTCGTAGCGTCAAATTGCGAAAATCTGGGAGCACGGTAGTGGCCCCGACAAGGCGAGCAAAGTAAAGCGTAAGGGCACTACCAAACTACCTTTTCTTGAGGTGCTTCGTCGATTTTCGAACACTCATAAATTGGGTTTGGATTGCACCAGTTAAACGAAATTATCAGCATTATAGGTACTCGTAATATGTTCCCAGTAGCGGATTTATTAAATATAAAAAATTTTATTGCTTATCTTATGCTTTAGATTTTATTTATAATTAAAAGCCTCTGAGTTCTGAGATCTGATCATCATCACAATTGATAGGGTACTATATAAACTAACCCCCTTACTAATAATCGCTGTATAAGCTTTGAATAGTTATACAGTGTTTTGTCTCCTTCTATCGAATTAAAAATGTCACTTGTGTGACGTGAACAAAACACTTTTAAACTATTCAAAGCTTATACAGCGTTTATTAGTAAGGAGGTAAATGTTTTAGAAAGCTGAAATTTGTAAGCTTGTATTAGTACACAAACAAATAAAAATTGTTAAACTTGGAACTTTTATCCTCCAACCCCTTAAACTAGGGGATGGAATTTTGCATAAGACTTCCGTACACTTCCGAATAAAGTGAAATCCCACAAAAAAGATATGTAAAATAATGCCAAGACGGAACCAAGTGTTTCGCACTGTCAAAGAGTTATCAGATCTCATCTAGATGAGATAGCTCTCTAGAACGAGTGTAGAGTCAGAAGCTTGGCTCTAGCCAAGCTTCTGACTCTACACTCGTTCTATTCTAATGCAGTTCTTTGAACAATGCCGAAATTTCCAAACGCGTATCTTAAATACTGAGGAGTTCCGTTCAGTGCTTTTGAATCCAGGGTATACCTTGGTGGAAAATCTTATTTTTGGTAGCATATGCTTAAGTTACTTCAGGAAATTTCGAGGAGTTCCTTCGATTCCTCATGGATCTCATCATCAGGTCACCATTTTTTTTCAAAAAAAACGGGACCATCTTGGGATTACCCTTTGCATCAAAATAGAATTTTGAAAATCGGCCCACAGAGGGCGGAATTATCGTTGAACATTAAAAAAATATACAGCCGAATAACACACATAACACCTCCTTTTTTGCAAGTCGGTTAAAAAGTAGTGCACAGTGAATATTTTTACACCTTACTGCCATGTGATGTAGCGAAAATATGGTCAACCACATAATATTTTGACAAGGTAAACAGTTTGTGAAATTGGGTCTTATTGCTTGTTACTTATTATTAGGTATGGCGTGTTTAGCCTGAAGCTTGGCTCTAGACAAGATCTTATTCTATTTGACAGTGCTAAACAGTTGGTCTCGTCTTGGCATCATTCATATATGAAAATGTTTTTGTGGGATATACATTTACAGGTGATCCCAATTTCATAACTTACTTTATTCGAAAAATAGTTCTTTCTTCAGAACATATTATACGCGTAACATTAAAACAACAAAAAAGTAAAAAAATAATAGAAACACTAATAAGAATATTCTATTGAGGTATTTATTACCTATCTATATATATTATGCATTCACATAAATAAATTACAGGAAATGTATTTTCAAATGTTTTGTTGCCAATTCTGGTTTGTTACCGTAACGATTATTTATGAACACAAAAAATATAATACATAATAATATCTCGTGAATCGCAAGTAAGTAAGTAATCATTATTATTTAAACTAGATGTTGCCCGCGACTTCGTACGCGCAAAAGTTAATTTCGCAGAATGAAAGAAATTTTGCCTATGTCCTTCCCCCTGGTCTACTCTACAGTCTACATCTGTGACAAATTTCATCAAAATCGATCTTGTAGCTTCGGAGCCTATTCAATGCAAACAAACAAACTTTTCCTCTTTTTTATATTATTTATCTGATTTAAACTGATTTTCAGTCTACCATAACTAGAGATGGCCGTTTAAACGAAAAACGTTTAAAAAAGCGTGCTTTTATAAATAAGTTGAAAAGTCGTTTATAAACGTAAGCGCTTAACACTTATACTTATCGTTATATCGTTTATAGTCATTAAGCCATAAGTGTGGTATGAGCAAAGAAAAATAGTTCTTATGTCAGCGCAACAAGAGTGAAAATTCTTTAATGTAGCTCATCACTTATTTAAATAATTATTAGCCGATTATTTAAAGTTTTAATAATCAGCTTGTGTTTTTTGTACTTATAACTTATATGCTGTTTCATAATTATTCACTTTTTGTTAGTTGCGCTTTGCGGCTTGACGAAAACACGTTATATAACGTTACGCAATAATTCGTATTTTAATCGTAATAGTGGTGTGTTAGTGGTTTACCGTGAACTTTTATTGTAAATAATAAATATAATAATGGTCCATATGGACGTAATATAAACTTTTCGTGCAGTGTTTTCGTATTAAGTTTATTAAGTTTTTGTCGTAAGTACTGTTTAATATAAAAATTAATTATTCAGATTTTAGACAGTCCTAAGCCTGCAAAGTACGAAGGAAAGTTCATTGAAATCAGTTTTAGCGATCGAAAAACGTTACGTTTTTCGATCGCAAATAAGTGCAAAAAACATTATAAGTGGCAATAAGTAGATAAGCAGATAAGCAGTTAAAATAATTTGCTTTTGAATAATCAATAACGGATAAGTTAACTTTTGATTTTAAGCCGTTTATCACATCTCTAACCATAACACCGCATTCTCCGTACCTACTACCTACATATAGGCGAGTAGGAAATGAGCCGAAAACTTCTCTACAAACATTGCATAGAACTTTTCCTATACGTCGAACCGTTTTGGAGATAGACATCGTCAATCGTCATACACAAATACTCGGAACAAAATATTATACGGTTACAAGTTGTTATATTATGAACTAGCGACCCGCCCCGGCTTCGCACGGGTACAATACTGATACTAATACTACAGAATGTATTTAAACATCTAACAACACGGGCGAAATTTAGTCTAAAGTTCAAAACAAACAGAAACAAATTAATATAGGTACCTACTAAAACTCAATGAAATAAGTAGGTGGGTATACTTTTATCGTATGAAATACCTATACTCTTCAGGACTAACAATACAACAAACACTAAATAAATAGGTATTCAAGTACCTATCCATCATAGTTACAACGAACACAAAACAAAAAATTTACCCAATAATCTAAACTTCGGACGCGCACCCCCGCCTTGGTGACACCCACGCAACGGGCCGTGCAGCAGAAATCGTAATATTTTAATTTCGCCATAACTTCAAAACCAAACATCCAATTTTAATCATTCAAAGACCAAATATTATCTACATGAACTGTACTTAGTGATGAAATAATTTATTTTGATAAGGATTAATAGCATGAGTAAAATAAACGCGTTTAAATATAGTCCAAAAAAAATTTCTAAATAAAAAAATGGTTGTTGTGCCTCACTCGACATAGATAGGTATAGTGTGTCGCGGACTTTTTTGTAGATATTTATAAGATCTACAATTAATTAGAACATTTTATGGTTCTATCTTTTATAGTTTAGGCAGCGTACGCAAAATAAGTTACTTTTCTGGTTGATTTTTTACACCTTGTGTCCGAAAACCCCAAATATCTTACGGAACCCTATTTTTTTCCAAAATAAAATTTAGCCTATGTTACTCGTGGGTAATGTAGCTTTCGAATGGTGAAAGAATTTTTGAAATCGGTCCAGTACTTTTTGAGCCTATTCATTACAAACAAACAAACAAACAAACATACAAACAAAGTTTTCCTCTTTATAATAATAGTGTAGATAAATCTTATAATATTGTTGATAGAGTATAAAAAAGACAAGCTCTTTTTTATAACACTCTATCAACAATATTCAGGGTGATTGCTTTTGTGTAAATTTTATTTTTAGCCATCTTCAGAAAATAAATAATAAATTACAATGTGCTTAAGATCATATATATATATTTTTTTATTTAAGTATTTCAAGAACCATGTTTGGAAATAAAACCAGGATATTTTTTAATACCATTACAAATAATTAATATTTAAAAGACGTGTAATTTGCATTTGTCAACATAATGTGAGCTAGACAATCGAATTAAAATTGAACCTAATTTTTCTGTTTCCACAGAGTACAGTTTTATGGTTCCGTAGTTCACGTCTCGGAACCCTTATGGTTTCGTCATGTTCGTCCATCCGTCTTCGGCTTACCGTCCAAACGATTGGTGCTAGAAATATAAAACTTTGAATGGATATGTATATTTATCACGTCGCGTCGACAAAGTGCTAAAATAAAGTCACGAAAAATATTTTTTTTTGCGGTTCCTCCCCTACACTACACGTATCTAAATTTCTACCCATAGAGTGCGGTATCATTAAATAGGTCTTCTAAAATCATTGAGAGATTGCTAAGCCGTTTTTTTTTTAGGTATCCGTTTGGGAGATATTTAACTTTAAATCGCATTTTTTGTTAAAATAGGGCGTTCTAAAATCGAAACAGTTGGCTTGAAAAATCTGAAAAATTGATAACGGTAGTCCATGTTTTGAACTGCAAAGGAAAACTGTTATAGTTTTCCTTTGCAGTTCAAAACATTTGTTAGTTAGTTCCGGAGTTATAGATAGCTACTTAATTTCTATAAACTGCGTTCACTCAAAAAAAAAATCATACAAAAATAACGAAATAATAAGTGAACGTGTAAAATATTGGTATAATGGCACGGAACCCTTCGTGCGCGAGTCCGACTCGCACTTCGCCGGTTTAATTTACATTGTAACAAAAGGAACATCCTCTAAGTAGAGTTAATTGTGCGATTCGATGGCCTTGAGTTTTTACATAATATAATATCAGTGTATGTAACGTGCCGCTTAGTGCAGGATATAAGCTCGTGCTAGGCTGATATAAAGTAAATAACCCTTTATCCTTCGTCAGTTAGGTAAAAATTATAATGGATTTCAAAAATAAAGTCGTAATCGTAACTGGTGGCAGTGCGGGCATCGGCGAAGCGACATCCCTACTGTTCGGGAAAGCTGGGGCCCAAGTTGTTATTGTAGGCCGAAATGAGGCCAAATTGAAAGCAGCGGAAGCCAAATTTACCGGCCAAAAACCGTTCCTAATCAAGGCAGACATATCCAAAGAAAACGAATTAAAATCTGTGATACTAAAGACGATAGATAAATTCGGTAAAATCGACGTTTTGGTGAACAACGCTGGAGTCTTTCATGCCGGAAGCCTAATGGATGGGAGTGCTATGAGCACGTACGATGACGTTATGAATTTGAATTTCCGCGCGCACGTATTTTTGACTAGTTTAGCTGCTCCACATCTTGCGAAGACCAAAGGCAACGTCGTCAATTTGTCAAGCGTCCTAGGGTTTGTGCCTACAAAGCTTTCTGGAAGCCACACATACGCAGCGTCCAAAGCGGCTGTCATACATTTTACCCAGGCAGCGGCTATAGAATTGGCTCCTCATGGTGTGAGGGTAAACGCCATAAGCCCAGGGCCAGTGCGTACCGCAATGATCGGTGACACCAACTTCACACCCGAAGTCCAGGAGCATATAAAACAGTCTACGATCCTGAAACGTGTTTCCGATCCGGATGAGATTGGAGAAGCTATACTGTTCCTAGCGAGTGACAAAGCGAAGAGTGTAACGGGTATCAACTTTATAATGGATAACGGATACACACTGGGACAATAAATTATAAACCCATCCAGATTCTCGCCGAGAAGCTTCGAGAAGCTGTGGACTGTTCCTTACTCATTTGTTGCGTGACTTTCCACCGTGAGTCTGGAATCTGGATGTCATATTATTATGGTGTAGCTGCCAATAAATAATATGTTAAATAGTAAATTGTTACCTTTTTTACACTACTATATTTGTCCTCTACCTGAACGTCTAGACTAGTCTTTAGTCACTGACAATACAGATTTCTTGTTGAGTTTATTGTAGGTATAGAAAAATTCTAAGAAAGTCAATAGGTAGGTACTTATTTTTCATTGTCTTACAGATCTGATAATAATTAAGAAGATAAGTGTTTTGCTTTTAATTAATGTTATACATGTTTTTAATTATACATGTTAATGATAATACTGCCGTCGTACGAGAGAAGGGCACATCTATCATTTTGGTGAAACTGAGATAATTGCGATTAAAGTTTTTACCATATTCTGCTTCATAGTGTGGAAACCTATTGCTCAAAAGAAAAAAAAAACTGATGATATATGCGTGAAGGTTAGTACTATGATATTTTTTACTTTTTAGTTTTTATATATAATTAATTATTAAATAAATTCAAATTATTCCTTTCAACTTAAAAAAAATATATTTTAAAAATACCACTTACTACAAAGAAAAGGCATAGTTAACCAAATGTGACCTTTCTTTTTAATATTTCAAGCAAATTGGTCATTGAGTCTAAAAGAAAGGGCACATTTGGTTAACTATGCCTTTTCTTTGTAATAAGTGGTATTTTTAAAACATTTTTTTTTTAAATTATTGTGATAATTGCGCCTTTTTAATATAAATTGATTTAATATAAAAATCTATATAAAAAAAACAAATAATCGTGTGAAGAAAGTTTATAAACTACTAGCTGACCCGGAAAACGTTGTTTTGCGGTTGTATGTATTTTTAATGCCACATTATGAAAAATAAAAACAAAAAAATTCGTCCAGAAATTAAAAAAAAAATATAAGGGTGAACAACCCTTATCACTTAGGGGTATGGAAGATAGATAGTAGCCGATTCTCAGACCTACTGAATACGCATATAAAATTTGGTAAAAATCGGTAAAGCCGTTTCGGAGAAGTATGGTAACTAACATTGTGACACGGAAATTTTATATATTAGAGAAGATATAAAAAAATAAAAACAAAAAATTTCGTCCAAAAGCTAAAAAAAAAAAATTAAGGGTGAACAACCCTTATCACTTAGGGGTATGGAAAAAAGATAGTAGCCGATTCTCAGACCTACTGAATACGCATATAAAATTTGGTAAAAATCGGTAAAGCCGTTTCGGAGGAGTACGGTAACTAACATTGTGACATGGAAATTTTATATATTAGATAAAACATATTTATTGTCATGACATTTCTGGTTAGCTTATCCAAATAACTGAAACAAAACTTAACAAATCTTCTTCTAGAATACCAACATTTAAAACGTTATTAATATTCAATAGTTATTTATAAATTATTAGGGATAAGCATCCACCTAAGTACAAAATTTTTTAACAAATATAAAACAAAAAGTGCTAATACTTAAACTCATTTACACTTTTTAGTTAGTTAGATACCTAAGGAAAGTAAAAATTAAATATTTTTAATCTTTTTACTAATAGGTTGGACCCCTAACTTAAAAGTGTATAAAAAAATACAATCACAATATGAAAAATAAATCAAAATATTCTTAATTCTTAATAGAGGTAGTAATTTTTTGAACCTTTATTAAGCTTACTCTATTAGAGCTTATTCTAATTATTTATTTTTCATTTACAGGAAATAGCTTACATCCGTAATTATTAAAGGCACTCGTAGTTTAATATTAAAAAAAATATATTATTATTATAAAAATTAAATGTAACTATAACAAAAAACTTCTGTTGTCAGGCATTAGTGGCCCAAGCTTGGAAAGTATAGCTGATTATGAAAAATGCGACGTCGCAGGCACAACAGCTGGCGCGTTTCAATCAAACCCTGCCCTCCTTTCCTCACCCCTAATCGTAAATAATTTAAAGAAAAGGCACAACTGGTTATTTGTGCCTGTTATACGTAAATTAATTGAGACATGCATGGATCATTAATTAAGTACACAGGGCACATCTACGTATTTGTGCCTTTTTAATATAATGGTAAATACATGTGCCTTTTCATTCTATAAAACATTAATATTAGTCTTATTTGTGCCTTTTGAGCCTACTGTATCTCCGAATTCCTTGAAGATAAAATTCTACAAAAAATTGAGCAGATGTGGCTTTTTTTTTCTGATTCTAAATATGTATATAACTCAATTTTTACAAAAATGCTAGTTGTGCCCTTTTTTCTTACGACGGCAGAATAATTATTATAATCAAATCGGCCAATTTTTTATAGCCCTTTGGTCTATCTCGCGTGATCTCGAGAATTTGCGATCTCGTCACGCAATCGAAGACCGGACGGCGCACTGTGGACTTTAGGCCATTTTCGTGTCATAAATCTGTAACTTCTTTGTTTTTCAAGATATTTTCATGATTTTTTTTTATATTTTACCATTAAATACACTCACTTTCAAATGACGTACACTTTGATTATATAAATTGTATTTTAAATTTGTAAAATAATACGCGAAAATAATAAAGTGAAAATTTGAATAATCTCATACATATTATTTTTAGATAATTTTACAAAAAAATAATAAAAATTAAATGTTAAAAGGTACTTTAGTTATAAAGTGACAAAAAATGTATACTATTTTGATTAAAAAATCATGAAAACATGAAAAAACATAAAGTCTTTGTGGCTATGTTTTTCGAGTTTAATACAATAATTCCTAGTAATTATTTAAATTTTACACGATATTCTAAGATAATAACAAAATAGTCGCTCAAAATTGATCTAAAAGTTTTACAACTTCATCTAGAACTCTTGAGTCTTCCTATAGGTAAATGGGACTTTTTTAAACTCGATGTATTATCCGAAGTATAGAAAAGTATATGTAAAACGACTTCGTTAGTGGCTTATTTTTTGCATTTTCTTGTGGTAAAGTTCAGACTTTAGTTTAGACCTATTTTCATATTTTTTTCGTAACTCCCTGGGCGCCTTCGTAGAGTTGCCCAAAGGGCAACACAGCAAAATTTAGTATGACACTTTCGTCGTTAATTAAGACTTTATGCATAGAAGAAGGCTATTTACCATTTATATACATAATTAGCATACAATTGTGTTAATTTTAATGCGTAATGGACAAAATTTGGTAGGACTGATACTTTTTTCATACATACATTCGCATTTTAAAGTACTTATTAATATTATAGTTTACGACTGAAACTGCAAAAAATATTGTATTCTGTAAATCTGCATTACATTTACTACAGAATAAGACTCCTATCAGAACTTTAGCAGATTTCGGCAAATGTCAAGTCGTAAATTGAAGAGAAGACAATACGATACAGTACGTACCTAGTACCTACGTCTCTAGGGGTGTAATTTATTGAAGAAAAATATCAATGTACTAGCGACCCGCCCCGGTTTCGCACGGGTACAATGTATATATCTGTATAATCTATGGGTACAATGCTGATACTAATACTGCGGCTACCTCATAGATCTAAACTCCCCTCCCGCACGCACACCCCCGCCTTGGTAACGCCTACTTCGCAACGGGCCGTGGAGCAGAAATCGTAATATTTTAATTTCGCCATAACTTCAAAACCAAACGTCCAATTTTAATCATTCAAAGACCAAATATTATCTACATAAACTGTACTTAGTGATAAAATAATATTTTGATAAGGATTAATAGCATGAGTAAAATAAACGCGTTTAAATGTAGTCCAAAAAAAATAAAGATTTCTAAATAAAAAAATTGTTGTTGTGTCTCACTCGACATAGATATGTATAGTGTGTCGCGGACTTTTTTGTAGATATTTATAAAATCTACAATTAATTAAAACATTTTATGGTTCTATCTTTTATAGTTTAGGCAGCGTACGCAAAATAAGTAACTTTTCTGGTTGATTTTTTACACCTTGTGTCCGAAAACCCCAAATATCTTACGGAACCCTATTTTTTTTTTCTAAAATAAAATTTAGCCTATGTTACTCGTGGATAATGTAGCTTTCGAATGGTGAAAGAATTTTTGAAATCGGTCCAGTACTTTTTGAGCCTATTCATTACAACCAAACAAACAAACATACAAACAAAGTTTTCCTCTTTATAATATTAGTGTAGATTTTCGATAGGATCAATATCTTATCTACCGTAAATAATATATTTCAAGCATTCTAAAATGCTATAACTTATATGATTCTCTTAAATTAATTAGACGATAAACAAAAACTCATTATTTGCATCATATTAAGTAGAAAAACATACCTTCACATTTTAACATATTAACACAAATGTTGCGCACTGATGCCGCAACAAAAAAATTTACCATGTCAAATCTACATTAAATCTATATAATATGTATATAAAATAGGTTATGTTGGTTTGTGTACGCTTCAAAAACTTAAAAAGTTCTGCACCGATCGAGCTGAAATTTTAGCATGATATATGATGTATAATCCGCATCAAGGATTGTTTTAATTTATTTTTTGCATCAGTCACATATAAACGCGAAAAAACTATATTTACGCGGGCGGAGCCGCGGGCAACAGCTAGTTTGCTATAAAATAAGTTTAATTACAGAACTTCGGAAAATTTCGATAACTGTCAAAACTAGTCGAAAATTAAACTTAAGGCCGGGTGGACGCAATTTTACATGACTTTGAAACGATAATAAACAAACAAATAGTGACTTTTAAAAGCCAAAAAAAATACACATTGTTGTTTACTTAATGTTCTTTGACAATTTGTGGTTCGAAATGTAATATTGAAAACTTCACTCGATCAAAAATAATTCCGAAGAGGAGCTAAATTTGAATATTTTTCTTATTGTTCATGAAGGTCATGATAGTTTTACTTTCAAAAATCATATCTACGAAAAGCTAATAACTTAAAGAAGAATAATTTGTGGTTACATTTTGCATGTTGGTTTAATTATTATTTTAACAATAAATTAATATTGAAATACAGCGTGCGTAAGCCGCTTGAGTCGCCCCACAGTATAAGTGGGTCGTCGACGCTTTATCGATCAACGAAACGAGACCGTTTATAGTTCATCGTAAACTAGTTGAAAAAACAGTTTTTTTTTCGACTAGTTTACGTGTTCGACGAATACTGAACTGAGCAATAAACTATGACAAACAAAGTAGTTTTGTTGAATGAACGACTTTCAGCATTAACTGTTTTGACAAACTTGTTGTCGTTTAGCTGATCGACGCGACTTTAGTGATGACGACGAACGACGAGGCGGTTTAATCTGTGAGCGGTGGAAATGAACTTCCCTTCATACTTTTTCCAGGCTTACAAATTGCATATCCGTTAACATTTAAATTTTAACCTTGAATCCTTGACCTACGCAAATCGCATTCCAATCAAGACTGTTTGATTGTCATCATGTCATAGGTAAAATTACGTAAACAAAGTTCAAAGATTTATTTATTTCAGAATTTGTCATTAGAATTGCGTCTTTGTTAGCTTACTTTAAAGTTCAATTTATTAAAACACCGCGCCGCCCACTCAACGAATGTAATTATTACATAGACTAGAGCACGTCGTCGGTTGTAAAGAACAGAGATAGACGTATTGCTCGTGCCGAGTCGTCTGCCCCGCGCCCGTCCGTCGATCGTGTCGTCGCGTCGCTACGAACGGTCTCTGTCGCACGCACCGTTCCGGCATATGGCAAGCGTTCACGCATAGACTAGTTTATCAGTAGGCGCTAAACTAGTTTACCCGTTCATGACAAATAAACAGTTTAATAAAACGGTTCGTTCATTCGACGCCCATCCCTACCCCACAGTCGCCCGCTAGGCGTTGACGAGGACAGACCTATGTCAGTTTTGCTAGCGCACGGCTTACCCGCGTATTTATCGAACAATTCTTTCGTTTCTAACGCAGTGTAGGAAAGTCAGTTTGTTTTGTTTTTTCTTTTGTTTCTTTTTATTTTTGAACTAAATTATACATATCATACACAATAACATGTTATATTTTATCGTCGCCGCGCCATTGCTTTTGCCAGAGATGTGCAGTAATTTTGAAGTTTTATTGAAATTTTTGGAATTATGGTGATAAAATAACATATAGATATAATTGTATAACACCTTTATGTATAATACAACGGTTAGCACTCCAGAAAAATACTTTTTTCATGTGCCCAACGACAAAATCTGAGAAAATTAGTTGTGTAAAGTGTTGAAAAAAGTGTTATAGCTACAAAAATCAGTAGACATTTCGCTTCTTCAATTCAAAAGTACCACAAGTCAAAAAAATGTAAAAATGTTTTTATTGCAAAAATACAATTGTAATAGTTCATATTTTTATATTCAAAAATACACTCGTTGATTCATCATTTTAAGACACATAAACAACACAAAAGTTTTTTTTGAATTATTGCGTTTTACGTGCGAATTATAATCTAAACCACCATATTTTGAGTTGCGCGTCGACAATCGAGCTATAAGCATATATTTTTTATGCAAGAGTACCCTAACTCAAAATAATATAATAATTGTGAATAATTTTATACAGAAAAAAACCACATTTCGTAATACTTCTGTTTTGAAGAAAGGATTCATGTAAGTAAGATTATATTTTTAAATCAAAACCACCATATTACAAAAAGGGGTTGTTTTGCACCGAAAATATACATAAATGAACTTAAATTTTTAAATCAAAGTTAACATATGAGACAATATTATATTCGTTTTCCGTTTAAATTATTGAATAAGAGGTACCATAATTATATAGTAATATAAATAATTAAATATATGTTGTTTATTTTGAATATTAAAAAAAACATATAATTATTAACATTTTAAATAAAAATTACCTCAGGAAAACACGCGTTTTGAATTTAAAAAAATATTTGTTTGTGAATATTTGTTTTAATTCAAGACTGTGACTAAATAATGTTTGTTTTTTTGTCCATTGTAATCAATGTCGGTTATTATAAAATTTGTACTGCGTTTTTGTCCTTACTAATATTATAAACGCGAAAGTTTGTATGTGTGGATGAATGGATGCATGGATGTATGGATGTGTGGGTGTATGTATATGGGATATATGTGATGTACCTATATATGGATGTAGAGATGCAGGGATGTATAAATATAATATTACCTATATATTATTATATTTGTTACTCTTCCCATAAAACCTTCTGACCGAACCTTACATTTTTTACAGAATATGAGTAGGTATACACAGAATACTCAACATCTTACAAAAGGTAGAAGATAACAGTGGAAGTAAAAGTGATAATCTTAGAGATTTTCGAAATCTTCCGCAAATTTAGAAAAAATATTAGAAAATATTGGTTAGCCAGTTTGTGGATGTTTTTGGAACTGGAATTGCGTGTTCAATGATTATTCCACTATCCAAAAAATATAGCTCGAGCTTTAAAGCTTAAAATCATCGCCCATTTATGTACTAACGAAGACAGAGAAATGCTTTATGTACTTAACTCCCGACACAAAAAATATATAAAAAAGTAAATAATAAGTTTCTTAATTAATGTTGTTTTTATTAATTATAACATTTTTTTATTTGGTTTCTGCGAAGTCCGTTCTATTTGAAATTCTGATAATACCCATTCTACCACTGATCAATTGACCATAAGTGTAAGGTTCCTTAGACTTAATAGATACAATGACGCGAAGACAACTATAGAATACATTTTGACCATCACTTATAAAATTTGCATACATTTTTTAATGTTATAAGCGACGTTCCAGTATCATGCTGCAGCATCAGGTGCAGATTATCACCATACATAATTTACAGATTATCATCCTATTCATTGGAGCCTTTTTAAGGAGCCCAAACACGATACGTCTGCTGTATGTTAGTGATATCACCAGGTGCAAATGATCACTATTTATCTATCCTATTCATTGAGATCACTAAAATGTTCCTTTATCACATTTAATATACTATTCGTATTGTAATAATTAGATATAAGATAGTAGTTATTGTTGATGTAAAAGTAAGAGAATAATGGTCTAAAACTATTTTTAAAAGTTTATGTCAAAAGTCTTTGTTTTATTTAAAGTTTAGATTTTTTAAAACTTTTTTGCGAAATAATTTGGTTTAAATCATTATTTTAATATACTTTTACGTTACTTTTTCATCGTCTTAAAAGAACTGAAACATTGTTATGATTATATTGAAACAATTTCGAAGATTTTAGTTTGTTAAATTGTAATAATCTTTGATTTGATTTAAGACTCAGACAGTACTTAAATTACTTTATTATATTCTACTTTATTACTTTATATTGCATGGCGATTTTTAACTTGTTCTTTAAAAAACATTATTAATACAATTAAAATATTCATCACTTGTGGTGGTTTTATTCCACATTTAGTATATTTGAAGCATTTTTTTTATATTCAAAAGTAACTTATTTGCTTATACCTCCTCTGGTATTCATTTAAGTATGTTACTACCTACAACATATAACAGTGCTTAAAAATACGCTTCCAATGATGTATAACATGTATATATTAAATATAGAACAAGTAAGTATTGGACAAAAAAAGGTATTCATTTTCTTTGATTGGCTCTCCTGTAAAAAAAGGTAATTTTGACTTGTGGTAGTTTTCAATTGAAGCAGCGATTTATTGCGAAGAATATTTTAATGTGAGTACTGAGTAGGTACCTTAATAAATACGAAACATCTACCTACATTTTTTTTTGCATTACTAAATGTTTAGTTTATAGAATATGCTCAGAATGAATTCAGTATTTTAGTGACAATGTATTTTAAACAATGGGTTTTACATAGAGAAATAAAACACGAGTCACGCAGATATGTTAGGTACCTACTTAAAAATATATTTAATCTATTGAATGAAACTTAAAAGATGAAATAAGACAATACAAAAAACTCCCTACCTACTTTTTCCCCTCGCTTATAACTATGTTTATGGTGTAGTCACTTGTTTGAGATCTCGACAAAAAACTTTATGAACAAAATGTCATAGATTGACTATTATATTTTAGTATTTTTTAAACCGACATCCAAAAAAAGGAGGCGGATATACGTTAGGGCTATATATGTATATAGCCCTAACGTATATATATATATATGTCGGAGCGTGTTAAAGCTAAGATTGTCTCTGATTGGAAACGTCAAGTAGTTTTACTATTTGGACTTGGTCGATGCCAGTATTGACAGATGTCATAGAAAAATAATGGTTGTCATGGGGACTGGGGTATTATTTGCGGGAATTTGGGAATGACTGGATTATAAAAGCTCAGGAATCAGGATAAAATACGGAAGTCGTGAAATACGTGGCATCGAACTTGTCACGTTTCTGATCGTTCAGCATTTGGGCTATTCGATAATATTGTAATAAATATCTAAACTTGGAATATTTCAACCGTTCGCCATCTTATCCTAATGGAGTCTTTGACATCAGAACTGGTATGAACATCACGACCCACATAGAAAGACCCTTCGGAGCATAACGTGCAAAGGGCAGAATGAGCATGACACGCAGAATGAGCAAATTGCTTAAATCGCAAATGAACAAATGCGTAGAGCCTAAAACGTGGAGAAAACAAAGTTGTCCGACGAAAGTAATACCTAGATTAATAGATCGAAACCGATCAGAATGACACTAGAGTCAGAAGAGTGTATTACATGCATTTAGCATGGGTGAATCTTCATGGTGTAAAAGCAAGATGAAATAATCAGACTGCATTCACATTCCAATTACAAAGGATATTGGGTACACTTAATCCGTAGCGGAGACTTAGAACACAAGATTCTTGAGTTGAAGTTGAATTGTATTGATCGCTAAAAATATAATAATAACAAACATAAGAGATGGAAAGCCAAAACTAGAGAATATAAGATCCTGTGGTCAACACACTGCTCGCAAATGCTTTGTTTGTGGTTGATAGGGACACAAGTCAATTGATTGTCCTGCATAAGGAAAAGTTTTGTTAAAGACGTTTAGCTGCATCAGAACATCAAAGCTAGTTTAATAGCAATTCTGAGATATGTCATGTATTGTTTATTTTTATTTTACAGCGGGAGACAAGGACACTATGTATTGACATACTTGGAGGGAATTGACGATAAATTACGTGGCAGATGCAGTTTTGCTCTCTTAACTTGGTAAATGATAATATATTGGGCATAAAGATTCCAACTTGGACACTCAATAACTGTGGTGAGCGTATTCCTTCCATTACGATATTTTTTTCGAAATATTGGTAGAATTGATCTAGTATTGTTTATGAAGTCTCTTTCATTTGATACACATAGCGAAATTACCTAGCTAATAAAGATCATATAAGATGTTGCTTCTCTTGATGCTAATGGCTTCATGGTCTAACCGAGTTAGCACATCTCAAACTAAGATTGTTATGATATAGAAGGAGCGTGATCTTGCGCGTTCTCACGAATGACATTTTTATTTGAGTACATAATAACTCATAATTGATTTCATGAGACAAAAATAAAAAGAATATTTAAAACGAACATAAAATTATAGTACTTCGCAACCTTTGGATCAAATTGAAAATACAGTTTTGTCCGTTTGTCAAAATCTAACTTTGCAATAAGAATTCGCATGATACTTTAAGATAGTAGTTGAAAATTCATGTGTCAGGCGCTAGATTATTATCTAACCAAGTGAAATTGTTTATTAATTTGGAATGATACGTATGTACTTTGGGATGATTTTATTTTGACAGATAATTATTGATTGCATAAATTATTTTCTCTCTTGGTTTTAGTATTAGGTACAAGGGGGCAGTTCGGTGCAACGAGAATGGCGACATTTCAATATATCGCTCTGTCCTACAGGGTTAACGTTACATAAAAGCTACTTAAAACCACAACAGATGACACTATGTCGCTTCTGCCTTGCGCCATCGAAAACGCTAGACTTATGTACATGAGGCTCACGAATGATTAATATATTGTACCATAAAGACTAGCCAAATGGCAGTCACCAGTCCGATTAAGTTAAAATAACTTAAATGACATTAACGTAGCCCCATTTGAAAAAAAAAGAAACAGAAAAAAAAAATGAATATATTGTTCTGCAGTATTAATGAATAGTTTATGGAGATGGTTAATCGGTTTTGTTGGAATATCAAAATGTATTCGAAAGAGGAATTTAACGATATCTTAAACTATGATTACGTATCTTAAATTTGTCGCCATATTGATATAATCAATTAAGTAGTCCTCCTTTGTTGGAAGGCGGTTAAAATTTTGAAGAGGCAGCTCACTAGAAGCGCTTATCTGGTCCCAATTTTTTTGTATGAGGTCGACATTCTTCTCCGTAATAAGCGTTCTGTGATTAGGTAGCGTAGTAGACTGATGCAACTTCCAGTTGATTAGAGATCCGAGCCCCAGCGTTGGGAATGTTAGTGATCAGAGCCGAGCCATTGAAAAAATGTTTAACTTAGAACAAAGAAATAACAACTTATTTCGATACGATACGAATGACTAAATTTTTTTTACTATTATATATCGAAATGACGAATCATCTATCTTCTGAATATAGGTTACTGTTTTAAGAAAAAGCAGGCATAATGAAAAGTCAATATCTGATTTTGCTAATAATAATTGTTTTCCTAAGGTCTATGGAGTATTTGGTATAACGGCCCCCAAACCTTCAGAAAAATGAACTACTTGAACCTAACTGGAAATGTCAACCTATGGCAACGTCATCATATAGACACAACATACATACTCTAGTTTGCGAAAACGGACATCAAAGCAAATCACCAATCTTTGTCCTGATCTTACTTTTTTTGATATTTATGAGCTATTTGATCTTATAAATATTGTCAATTAATTATTGATCGGTAAGGTTTTAAGTAGAAAGTAATGGCAAAGTTTCAGAAGCCTGAATTTTACTTGCGCATATTAAAACCGTGGACTTAAAATTGCAGTTACTTCCAATGAAGTTAAAGGATATCGACCAGAAAGTAACAGATGTAGAAGTAAGCTTATTGGTCTAAGATACGAACTAAGGTCGACCTTCACTGATGTGTTTACCAGATGAAAGTGATATTTTATCAAATAAAATAAGTTTCTGAACATATTTAAATTAGGCAACCCCTTAAAAAATGGTCAAGACTATAATTAATTCAAAGTCAAATTTTTTTAAAAGTAAATATAACGTGTGACATATAAGGTATCCATCCGAAACCCAGTGAACCATGAAACTGAACAACTTTTCCCAAGGAACATAGGTCGAAATATGAAAAAAAAAATTTGGACCTCCCATATAAACCGCATGGTCAGCTAATCAAATTAGTATGGGAGAACCAAATTTTTTTTTTTTTTCATATTTCGACCTGTGTTCCTCGGAGAAAGTTGTTCAGTTTCATGGGTTTCGGATGGATATACCTTATATGTCACACGTTATATTTACTTTTTAAAAAATTTGACTTTGAATTAATTATAGTCTTGACCATTTTTTAAGGGGTTGCCTAATTTAAATATGTTCAGAAACTTATTTTATTTGATAAAATATCACTTTCATCTGGTAAACACATCAGTGAAGGTCGACCTTAGTTCGTATCCTCTACTATATGAAATGTCAGGAGGAGGTTTATCACTACTGGTATATTCAGTCATCTCTGTGTCAACTATCAGTTATTCTGAACCCCAATTCTCGTAGTTGACTTACACTTTTAGTTTGCTTTTGTTGAGTTGTGGATGACTAGTCTTGACGTCATGAACTGATTTTTGGAGTTGTGCCCAATCAAAACGGGTTTGACGTTGGTTAGACGTTTGTGAGAGTGCCATTTTTGCAGTTTTAATATATTATCAGGACTGGATCGTAACTGTACTGTTACGGAATTTGATTAGTAGAATCGACCTTTTGGTTTACTTTGTGGGCTTCGAATGTATATTGTTACACATGCTAAAATCAAATTGCCTAGAATATTGTGGTACTTAGGTAAAACCAAAATACTTAAAAATTGTGCGACAGGAGACCTAAGATTATCTTAACGACTAGCAACGCATTTATGACTCTTTTGGTATGGTAATAAAAGCGACGGCTATGGTTATTTTCCATCAACAATCCGATTGCTCATCTGTAAACGTGAAAATGAACCTCGAGTTGAATACCCTTGTCGTTCGTTATAAACGCACCAAAGTTGCTTACGACCAAACGATTATTAAATTTATGAGAAAGAAACGTATAATTTCCATCAGAAACTTTGAAAATTCAAAAGTTTTATATTGATATCAATCTTTAGCGTAATCGTCCTAATATGTGTTATGTTAACTTAGTGTAACAAGTTACAACTGCTTACATTCGGCGGGAGTATTGTGAAACACCTGACCCTTCAACATTAATTGCAGTGTGTATAGCTAGAAAAAATACGAAATACTTTTGACATTGTAACTTTCTTTTCGTTCGCTCCAGTGCAAGCTCCGATTTCATGAAAAACTAAGATTCCCTTATATCTCGGAGAGTTGTGAAGGATATGATATTCAAAAAAAGCTCAAAGGACGCGTATTCACGAAAAAAAAAAAAACGAAAAAAGTTATGGCTGAAACAGTGAAATAAAAATTAAATTTTATTCAGATTTTTTTATATTTTTTGGAGCGCGATAATTTGGAAACGGAGAATTATTTCAAAATTTGCGAAAAATTCCTCTGGACAATTTAGTCAGCTACAATTTGAGCCTAAAACAAAGACGATCGGCAGGCTGATTCTGTATCTTGCAACAGCAATGCGACAGGCGTAAATTGTACAATATCGCTGTCAAACATATTTTTTGTATTACGTATTAGCAATAGCGACGCGACAGCGAACAATCGATGGTATCGCCATCTAGCGAACAATTAGGGAACTAAAAATGCAATCGATTCTCCTTGTAATAACAAAATCGGTATTACGTATGACATTTGACAGCAACGCGATAGCAGACGGCGAGCAATTTCAATTGTCAAAGAGCGACAACCCATTTAGGTCGTTGTTGAAAGATTGCTGATATTATAAATCGATATAGGCAGTGTTTTCGTCGTTAAAGTAAAGTGAATTATGTGTTGTAGTGTATCCGTATGTTCTATAATATGCTACATTCAAGAAATGATAAATATCGTGCGTTTCTGTGATTGTTCGGTTAAGTATACTCATAGGTATACTTCGATTTTTGCAGTAGTGTAAGGCTAAGGAGTGAGGCAATTAGTGCTCAGTGCTAATTAAATAGGCATACAATAGATTATTACGATGAAATATCAGTATGGTGTGCTATTCTATATCCACATAAAGTACTTTCTATCTAAACTTCGTCCCATTTTTGTTTATAAACGGCAAAGAATCCATTATGTAAACAAAACACTCGATACTTCATAACAGATATAGTTCCACATGTCGCTACATGATTGCTAGTGGCGCTGTTTATACCGCTAAAAATGCATATAAAAGTTGTCGAACAACAGCAGAGCAACAGTCGTACGTAATACGATTTTTTTCAGCGATTAGCAACCGATCGCGCGACAACTACGCGACCGGTTGCCGTCTGCAAACTATCTGCTAAATATACATAATCAGCCTGCGGGTTGCCCGGTCTAACATTTTTGCGACAGTATTTTTTTTTTCGAATTATGTGGAATAATTTTTAAAGTACTCGATAGTCATGTGAGGCACTAAATCTTTATTTATTTCTTGTAAATGTGCTACCGGTTCGGTCAATGTTTTTTTTTGCTCGCCCGTCTCTGCTTCTGGATGTATTTATTAAAAAAGTTAAATGCAAAAATATTTTGTTAAAAGTTCGTGACGTGTATGCAATACGACGGCTCTGTTTAGCACTAAAGTAAAATGATATTAGCTTTTGGTTTAATAGTAGGTTTAGTTATTTCACCAAGATGTTCGGCGCGCTCAATCCGGTAATAATCTAAGCGGTCCAAAAGACATTAAGATTTTGAAGTACATTGTAAACTGTTTGTTAAAATGTAAACTGAGAATATTTTTGCACCTGTTAATTGCAACTGATCTACAGTTGCAATTAACATGCGAATGTGAATTGCGACTGCGGATTGCGAGCGAGGATTGTGATTGGGTGCCGGGTGGAGGCATCCCATTACTTGACGAGAGTAGGCACCGGAGAGAGGTGGCCTTGTGAGTGGATGCCGGATGGAGTCAGCCCAGTGCTTGACGAGAGTAGGCACCGGATAGAGGTGGCCTTGTGACTGGGTGTCGGATGGAGGCAACCCAGTGTTTTTTTGTAGTGAGGTGCACCGGAAGGAGGTGGCCTTGTATTGTAACAATGCTGCAGTGGTTGAATATAGTTAGCCCGGATGGAGTCGGCTCTTTAGCTGCCTACCGGATAGGAATATAACAGCATCGTTTTTCGATATTGAGATTGGTACATGTAAAGTGTGAAGTGTGTGGTAAAGCATGTCATGATTTATTTGGTAGCAAGATTATGGTTGATATTATGTTGTATCTGTATACTTCATGTGTGTTTAATCTGAGAGTATAAAATGTGAATTAGAACTTAACTCTGAGAACACTACATAGAGGTTAGATGAAGGATGTTAATTAGAGTGTAATTGACACAGGAGGGAGGTATTGATGTGTTAGAATATGAGAAAATTAAATGTTATGTCCATGGATTAAAGCAGTTCTTATTAATTTTCCGAGGTCAGGTTGACCGAGTGAGAACCTTTTACTGTGCTGTCAAATGTTTTTTTCAGAACCTTGAAACGAAGACGTGAGACGCTTCACACGAGGACGTGTGCATGGACAGAATAGCCGTGTCGGAGCGTTGATGCACATAAATATTCTTCACACAAGGATCTCAGAATCGCCAGGGTGATCTTGTCGGAGTGACAACGGATTTGTTTCGCACAGGGACGTGCGAATTGTCAGAATGGCCGTGTCGGAGCGTGTTAAAGCTAAGATTGTCTCTGATTGGAAACGTCAAGTAGTTTTACTATTTGGACTTGGTCGATGCCAGTATTGACAGATGTCATAGAAAAATAATGGTTGTCATGGGGACTGGGGTATTATTTGCGGGAATTTGGGAATGACTGGATTATAAAAGCTCAGGAATCAGGATAAAATACGGAAGTCGTGAAATACGTGGCATCGAACTTGTCACGTTTCTGATCGTTCAGCATTTGGGCTATTCGATAATATTGTAATAAATATCTAAACTTGGAATATTTCAACCGTTCGCCATCTTATCCTAATGGAGTCTTTGACATATATATATATATATATATATATATATATCGTATATATATATATATATATATATATATATATATATATATATATATATCGTATATATATATATATATATATATATATATATATATATATATATATATATATATATATATATATATATATATATATATAGCCCTAACGTATATATATATATATATATATACGTTAGGGCTCTATACATATATAGCCCTAACGTATATCCGCCTCCTTTTTTTGGATGTCGGTTTAAAAAATACTAAAATATAATAGTCAATCTATGACATTTTGTTCATAAAGTTTTTTGTCGAGATCTCAAACAAGTGACTACACCATAAACATAGTTATAAGCGAGGGGAAAAAGTAGGTAGGGAGTTTTTTGTATTGTCTTATTTCATCTTTTAAGTTTCATTCAATAGATTAAATATATTTTTAAGTAGGTACCTAACATATCTGCGTGACTCGTGTTTTATTTCTCTATGTAAAACCCATTGTTTAAAATACATTGTCACTAAAATACTGAATTCATTCTGAGCATATTCTATAAACTAAACATTTAGTAATGCAAAAAAAATGTAGGTAGATGTTTCGTATTTATTAAGGTACCTACTCAGTACTCACATTAAAATATTCTTCGCAATAAATGTCTACTGATTTTTGTAGCTATAACACTTTTTTCAACACTTTACACAACTAATTTTCTCAGATTTTGTCGTTGGGCACATGAAAAAAGTATTTTTCTGGAGTGCTAACCGTTGTATTATACATAAAGGTGTTATACAATTATATCTATATGTTATTTTATCACCATAATTCCAAAAATTTCAATAAAACTTCAAAATTACTGCACGAGTTCCTTACCGCGGCGGTCAGAGCGGCGAAATGACGTCACGCGTTGAGCGGTCAAGCTCGCGCTGATTTTAAAAACATCCAACTTTAAAAATTAATAAAAAATTCAGTTTTTGAGATATCGAAAAAATTCTTTCACTAATATTTTTTAGATTTTATTTTTGATTTTTATACATTATAAAATAATTACACTCATCTAGCTCATTTATATATGGTTTTGCTTTATTAGGGCGACTAAACTATTTTTATAAAAAACATGTTAATTTGAATGTGAAATGAATGACTTAAAATGGTCTCTACGGAGCGCATGCTAAGCCTGCTGGTATTTGGGAACAAAAAAATGTCACTTCAATTCATGTATGTATATAGTTTAATAATAATAATCTTTATTGACATAATAATTGTTCATTACACAAATCCTATGAAGACTGACACCTAAACTAGGCTATAAAGTCCGTATCTCAGGAGTCAGTGGCTTCTCCCAATATTGGTAATAAGTGTTAAGAGAACTTAATCAAAATTTTACAATGCTATATTTACTTTATATGAATATTATTAAATTTTAGGTATTATATCTAATTATCTGGATTCTTCCTGCATAAAATACTGTAATAGGTTGGGCAAACTAAACAAGGATAAGCCCAGACCTATTTTAGTCAAGTTTCGAGACATGTCCGTACGCTCCAAAATTTGGAGTTTGAAAACTAACTTGAAGCAAACAGGCTTCACAGTGTCAGAATTTCTAACGAAAAAGCGCCATCAAATCTTTATTGCTGCCCGTCAACAGTATGGCGTAAATAAGTGCTGGACAAGAGACGGCACTATTTTTATTATCGGACCTGATGGCTCTAGACACCGCATTCTGAGCATGGTCGACCTCGAGGTCATCAAGAATATAGGTCCAACTCCGGGATCAAGCCGTCCTGTAGCCCCGCTTCCTCAAGCTGAGGCAACCGCCGATCGAGTGGCACCTAGAACCAAACGTAATGTTTATAAAGCTAAGTAGATTTATCATATATGCTGATTAGATTACATTAGATATTACCTGCTTACCTTTGCTTAGACTTGCTAATTGTGATTAATTATATCTTTAATTAATTTCCAGTCATAAATTACTCTTTGTTTTTCTGTGTCCTTTTTGTTGTGTCGGTGTTTTCAATTTTGTCTTGTGACTTTGTAGTATGGTATTCAGGTACTTGTACTTTGAACTTAGATCTGATTTTTACAACTCTCATTATTAAAAATTAAAGGTATGTATTATAAATTACAATTTGTAATGCAGGTATAATTAATAATAACTTTGCTTTTGTTTTGTTTTGTCACTTCATTGCAATTTTTGTGAGTTGTCAATGTCAAATTGTCAGTAAAAGCTGTCAACTGTAGTTATGTCATAATTGTGTGTCGACTGGATACTTGCTATTTGCTTTTGTTGTCACTGGTGGTATTGTATTTTGAGTGATACACTTTTATACAAATACCTATCTGTTCATAAAGTATAATATATATTTATATATATATTTTTTTTAAATATATTATTTGCGTATAAGTATAGTATATACATATAAGTTTATATTTTTTTGCTTAAATAAGTATAATATTTACCTCACATATTAAATATTATATATAATTTTAATTATTATTTGTACTTATTATTATTATTTGTATAAACCTACATACTCTTAATCATGAATAATTCTGAGAATGATATTATTGACGATTACTTTTCACTTTCTTCCAGTTCTGGTGACGAAAGTTTTTATAGTACAAACTCGCTAAGCCTTAATGATTCGCTTTTAGCTACTTTTGCTGATGTTCATAAAAAAAGGAGCTTTAATGTTGTGCACATTAACGCTCAAAGCATCCCGGCGCACTATGCAGATATGCTTGCCTCATTTGAGTCTGTTAATTTGGATGCCATCTTAGTATCGGAAACCTGGCTTAAACCCTGTCTTCCATCCATCAGTTATAGTTTGCTCGGATACCAATTGATACGGAATGACCGAGTAAGCAGGGGGGGTGGTGGTGTGGCTATCTACTTACGTTCTCACATTCCTTACACCGTGATAGCATCATCTGATCAGTCTTCCTGCGATCTCGAGTACATTCTTATAGAAATATTACTGTCCAACACTAAAATCTTATTAGGTGTATTTTACTGTCCTTCCCTACACATAAACTATTTCTCCCTTTTTGAAAATATTTTGGAAACATTTTCACCTAATTACTTGCACACTATAATAATGGGGGACTTCAACACCTGCATGATCAAGGACAACAACAGATCAAGAAAATTAAAATCTATTATTGATAGCCAAAACTTGCATTTGCTACCACTTCAAGCTACTCACTGTGCACCAGGTTGCTTGCCATCTTTGCTGGATTTAATTGTAGTATCGTCGCCAAATCATGTAATAAAAGAAGGCCAATGTTCAGCAGACGTCTTTTCTTACCATGACATTATTTATTTATCGTATAATGTACGTCCGCCTAAAGCTAAACCTACTATTAAATTCCAGAGAAACTTTAACAAGATGAATCACGAACTGCTTGTTGAGGATGCCCAAAAAATTGATTGGTCCATGGTGTTTGAGGCTGACGATATCGACATTAAAGTAGAACTTTTTAACAAAATTTTACTCGAACTATATGACAAACATGCTCCAATAAGACCAATCAAAATAAAACATCTCCCTGCGCCCTGGCTTTCTGACGAGATCAAAACTATAATAGCTCATAAACACAAAGCTAAATCTAAGTTTAAAAAAAGTAACACAGACGAGAACCGTGAGAGATATATAAAACTAAGAAATCGCTGCAACAAAATTGTAAGAGACGCTCAAAGACGCTACATTCACTCTTCTGTCGAAAACAGCGACCCTTCTAAAATTTGGAAATTTCTTAACTCCCTAGGTGTTGGCAAAACCGTTGATTCTTCTGCGTCAATAAATAACTTCGACAAAAATCTTTTAAATAATCAATTTACTTCCTGTAATGGCTCACTTGATCCCAATTCCAAATCACAATTGATTCAGCATCTTAATACCTTACCAACACCTGATTACCCTCCTTTCCTCTTTAAACAAGTCACTGTTGGCGAAATTAAAAAGAATATTATGGCAATTTCATCTAATGCAATTGGTGATGACAACATTAGTAGGAAGATGGTCACACTAGTTATAGACGAGATTGCACCAATCCTTATGCATATTTTTAACTTTTCTTTGGTAAATAGCGTGTTCCCGTCTATCTGGAAATCAGCACAAATCATTCCTTTACCTAAAAAGAGTAAGCCTACCTCAGTAGCTGATTTCCGGCCTATTTCGATCCTGCCGTTTTTAGCTAAGGTCCTGGAAAGATTGATACAGCAACAATTATCATCTTACGTCAATAAAAACAGCCTCCTAAGCGCTTATCAGTCTGGTTTTAGACCTGGCCACAGCACTACTACAGCACTAGTGAAGGTCACGGACGATATCCGATTTGCTATGGACAATAAACAACTTACGATTTTGGCTCTATTGGACTTTAGTTGTGCCTTTAATAGCGTAGATCATGATATTCTTTTAAGTAGACTTAGAGCCGCTAATTTCTCGCCCTCAGTGACTGGTTGGTTCCAAAGCTACCTTGGGGGGCGCCAGCAGCGTGTTCGTGTAAATGATGAGTTTTCATCATGGTCCACTAACACGGCTGGTGTTCCGCAGGGTGGCGTATTATCTCCTCTACTATTCGCTTTGTTTATTAACTCCATTATTACGGTTCCCAGTTCTTCTCTCTTTCATTTGTATGCAGACGATCTTCAAATCTACGCCCAGACGTCATTAGAGAATCTTCCTAGTAAAATCACGGATTTAAATAATGATTTAAATAAAATTTGCGAGTGGAGTAGGTGTAACGGCCTCTCGATTAACCCAATCAAATCACAGGTCATTATTATTGGCAGCCAAGGATTAGTCTCAAGGATTAACTGGGTGAATCTACCTCCGGTGCACGTATGTGGTACTCATGTACCGTTCAGTAGGAAGGTAAGAGATTTAGGTGTTCTCTTGAATGACCATCTTTCTTGGTCCGACCATATATCAATGATCAGTAGCAAGGTGTACGCGGTTTGGCACTCGGTGAAAAGATTAAAGAACGTTCTTCCACTGCAAACCAAAATTTTACTAGCCGAATCTTTATTCTTGTCCATATTGGATTACGCGGATACGTGTTTTACTGACCTTACCGAAGAACAGTTAAATAAGCTTGAGCGTCTCCAGAATGTCGCAATTCGCTTCATTTTTAGTCTGCGTAAATTCGATCATATTTCGGAGTACCGTTCTAGGCTTTCTTGGTTGAACATACGTCTTCGGCGTAATATGCGTATTCTCTCCTTACTGTACACTTTGCTATTTGATCCAAGAGCACCCTCTTACCTAAAGGATAGATTTGACTTCCGAACGTCCGAATTTAAGTTATTGCGGTCCTCGGCCAATCTCCTTCTCCAAATCCCTAAACATAATACAAATTTCTTTGGTCAATCCTTTACTGTCAGGTCAATACTACTATGGAACTCTTTACCTGCCAATATCAGGCAAGCTAAAAGTATTAATAATTTTAAAACATTGCTCAAACAATACTATCTAAGTCACTAAGTATTTCGTACTAAGTTAATAGTATGTAGATGCATAAAGTTTAAGTTCTATAATTAGGAAATAGGAGTATATATTAGTATATTTATATAAAATTATTTATGTATTAGTATAATATAGTAGGTTATTAATAAGTAAGTTTAGATTAGGTATCATTTAGTGTTATTTTCTTTATTTTATGTTTATTAAGTTTGTGATATTTCCTATAGAGTAATAGTATTATTAGTATGTAAGGTTTTATGTTTAGTTCTAGTTTTTGTCATACTTAGTTCCATAATTGCACTGCATTATCTTTTTATTTCCATGCGCCAAGGGTTGCTTGGAAGAAATCGCTTTTTAGCGATAAAGCCGCCTTTGTGTTCATGCTAAAATTGTCAACTGTAATTTTAATCTTACCTGTACATTTGTGAACACAATAAAGCATATTCATTCATTCATTCATCTTTTCACAAATCACACATAATATATTATTTAAATAAATAATATTTATTAAAAATGTTTCAGTATATAAATTATAATGAATATATTATGTACAAACACACACAAAATATTATAATACATAAATATACATATATTTATGTATTATAATATTATAACGGAGCCTATAAATTTACAACATTAACCAAACTTAGTTTAATCAAATCATAAATTAATCTCTAATCTTAATATTAATTATTATCACCCACTATCTCATTACTTGGAAGTACATAATAATATAAAGTCCTTTTTACAAGAATAGTTCAGTTGTTAGAGGAGGATCTGATATTTGTTGTGCGGTGTTCTATGTTTGCCACCGAGGCCGATACAATATATACTCCATCCATCACAACATTCTGGCCATCTACTTCCACACTGCATGCACTGAAAGTCGCCTGCAACTTCTCAGCCGCACACCTCTTGGTAGAAATTTATGTTTCACAGTAATAGCACACATGACTTCTTGCACAGTTTCCATTTTAATAAGAATTTATTCCTTTATTATATAGCTGATGACCTGATGATGACTTTGTCAAAATCGATTGTGTGATTGTGATTCAATTAAAATTAATGTAAAATACTATTAAAATGGAAACAGTGTAAGAAGTCCTGTATTATTCCTGTATGTCTGGAATGTTAAAATTAATCAAATAAAGGTGAGTATCCCTTCCTAATTTAGTTTAAGCTTCCTAAGGCAAATCATATCTATTCCTAAAAATACTGCAAATGTTTGGGGAAACGTTTTATTTCAACTTGAGTCTCAACAACGACAAATTATATGGAATCTCATAAGTTATAGGTCTGAAATTTGGTCCGAACATCAAAAAGAATCATACCTATTATATTGTTACGAACAATAAGACTAGCGCCATCTAGCGTCAACCAATGAAACCACTTGGTGCGAACAGGGACAACGTTTTCACGTCTACTCAATACTAGATGGCGCTATTGTGCGAATATTCCGGAACAATTCAACCAGTTCACGCGGCTAGCGAATATTTCTGGAACGGTCTGGAACTCGATTCGGCCCATATAAATACGCCACAGAGATGCGAACGAGTCAGTTCAGTTTCGAGCTGCCTTCGGGCGATTTCGAGGCGAAACAGGCGATAAGTAAAAGTGATACCAGTGATTAATACCAGTGAAACCCGCGACTTGGCTACGACTTAAGGACACTGTTGGTGCTTAGTGTTTAGACTTAGTGCTTTGTGTTGGACCTGGTGCTGGGGAATAAAGTCTTCAAAAGAGTCAGCAGGTCTTTTCTCTCCAAATCCTTCGAACCCCAACACGTAACAACTGGTGTCGGAAGTGAGATTTGGAGATGCCATTGACTCCGAGAGAGGACTTCAAGGAGGGCGTCAGAACAATGGCACAACGAGCTGCGGAGGCCACACCCACTGGGGACCAAGCTCCGCCCACTGTGGGCCAAGCCCCGCCCACTGACCCCGCCCACCAGGACCCGCCCACTTTGACCCAAGCCACGCCCACCGACTCCGCCCACCGGGTCACACCCACTCAGGCCACGCCCACTGGCCCCGCCCACCGGATCACGCCCACTCAAGCCCCGCCCACTGACTCCACCCACCTTGCCACGCCTTCCAGACAGGCCACGCCCACCAGACAAGCCACGCCCACCAGCAGTACCTTGGCTCTTCAATTAGGAAGTTTAATTGAATTAATGGAGCTGCAAAGGGCTGAAATTCAGGCAATGAAAGAATCACACGAACGCAGGCTCGGCGCTTTGCAAGACTCACAAGAACGCAAGCTCGGTGCTTTGCAAGAATCACAAGAACGCAAGCTGACTACGATTCAAGAGTTTCAAAAGGCTGAAATCAGAGCGATTCGAGAATCGCAAGAGCAACAAAAAGACCTTCAAGAAAAAGCGCTTTGGGCTATAAATGATGTCAGTGACTCGGTGATTAAGCTTCGAAAGGATGTCGACGTAGTGGAAGAACGAGTTACTGGGTTAGGATTGGATGTTGAAAACGTGAAAACCGGCCTCACTGAACTATAGAAGAAAGTAGTGCGCCTTGAAACCACGGGAGTTGCGATGTCTAGTGGAACTACCGGTGTGGCACAAGGACCGAGAGTGAAAGTGCCGCCGTACGACGGCACTACTTCTTGGAACGCTTATCGTCAGCAATTCCAGACTGTTGCTACTGCCAACGGATGGACGGAAAAACAATGCCTGACCGCTCTCACTGTTGCGCTCAGAGGGCAAGCTTTGTCGGTCCTAGAAGCACTGCCACATACAGGTAAGGGGTTCCAAGACCTGATGGAGGCACTTGAATCCAGATACGGGGAGCGACACCTGGAGCACGTGTTCCGTGCCCAACTGCGTGACAGAGTCCAACGCTCAGGAGAAGGACTACAACAATGGGCGTTGGAAATTGAAAAACTCGTCAGGAAGGCACACCCAGGAGCCGACACCAAGATGGTAGACACGAATATGGTTCAAGCATTTGTCGACGGAATCAAAGACCTGGAGGTTAGAGCTGCAGTGAGGCTTCGTCACCATACCTCGCTAAGGGAAGCATTGGCACATGCTTTGGAGGTCGAGGCTGTTCGCCACGACATACGGCAGACCTATAAGATCCGCGAGGTCTCTGAGGAAGTCAAGGAGGTTAAGGCTCCTACGAAGAAAAGTTCTGGAGCCATGTGCTACAAGTGCGACGAGAAGGGCCATCTTCAGTTCAACTGCCCGCAGAAGGAGACCCAGATGGCAAGGATGAAAAGGATCGAGGAACAAATAGAGGAGCTGAAGAAGCAAGGGGCTTCTTGCCCTGCCCGGAATCAGGGAAACGAATAAAAGCCAGGACTGAGGGGCGAGTACTGGCTGACGCGGAAGAAGCCCCGATAACTGTTATTTCCCAGGCATGCAGCGGGAATAGTCTTGTGATTCAGGGGACTATTAACGGAACGGATTGCAAAATGACCCTAGACACAGGAGCCTCTAGAACAATAGTGAACCCAAAGCTGGTAAAAGCCGCAAGGGGGCACAAGAGGAAAATTCACTGTCGGCTTCTTACTGCCTCCGGTCAGCCAATACCCGTCCTGGGAGAAACGTCAGTCACGATGTACGTAGGGGGGTCCTCATACTCTCATAACGTTATCGTGGCCGAGATTATGGATGATTGCATCTTGGGGTTGGATTTCATGAAGAAACACAACTGCAAAATTAATGTCGCTGACGGAGTTTTCAAGTGTGGTGAAGAAGAAATCTTCATTCTTGGAGGCGCCTGCGGGAAAGTCGCATGTGTAAAGAAAGTCATCATACCTGGACGAGCGGAAGCTCGGGTGCTAGTGAAACTGCCGCCAGTTGGAATGAAAAAGTCAAACAGATCGAAGGCACACCTACCAAGACATCGGCGCAAAAACTTATGACGGCGAGAACTCTTGTTAGTGGAAGCAGTAACGCTGTGGTCAAGGTTTTGAATCTTCGCGAGATCTGCTTGAACAAAGGTGACGTCATTGGAAAGTGCGAGGAAGTTGTCTGGATGAAAAAGTGTAGTTCGATGACAAGCGCAGATTCAGCAAACAACAACAACTATGGATTAGTGACTGAGCTACTCGATGACTGCAAGAGTAATCTGACCTATTCGCAGAACATGAAAGCTAAGAAGTTTATACAGCGCTACGCGAATATCTTCTCCAGTCAAGAAGGGGACCTTGGAAGAACGTCGATAGTTCAGCACAGGATAGATACCGGAAGCGAGAGACCAATTCGTCAACGAGCAAGACGGGTACCAATTGCAAAGGAAAAAGAAGTTGAAGGCCTTTTGGAGGACATGAGAAGGAATAAGATTATTGAACCGTCTGCAAGTCCGTGGTGCTCACCTGTTGTATTAGTGAAGAAGAAAGATGGTAGCACGAGATTTTGCGTGGACTATAGGCGTCTCAATGATGTCACTAAGAAAGACAGTTACCCGTTACCTAGAATTGACGACACTTTAGATACCTTGAATGGCATGAAATGGTTCTCGACCCTAGACCTGAAATCTGGATACTGGCAGGTGGAAATTCATCCAAAGGACAAGGAAAAGACAGCTTTCTCGACCGGTAAAGGTTTATGGCAATTTAACGTCTGCCCTTCGGATTGTGCAACGCACCTGCCACATTTGAGCGACTCATGGAGTGTGTACTGGCAGGCTTAGTTGGAGAGGCCTGCTTGGTCTACTTAGATGACGTCATCATTGTCGGCCGCGACTTCGAGGACCATTTACGAAACTTGGAGCGAGTTTTCGCCAAAATAGAGGGATCCAAATTAAAGTTGAACCCAAAGAAATGTCGTTTATTCAGGAGTAAGGTCAATTATCTCGGCCATGTTATCTCCAGTGATGGAATCCAGACAGACCCGGAGAAACTGGAAGCAGTCCAAAAATGGCCTACCCCTAAGGACAAAACCGAAGTGCGAGCATTCCTCGGCCTATGCTCATACTACAGGCGTTTCGTTAAAGGATTCTCGGAAATAGCCAAGCCATTACATCGGCTGACAGAAGATAAACGACAATTTAGTTGGGATGAGACTTGTGAAGGTTCTTTTCAGAAACTGAAGAAGCATCTGTGTGAAACACCAATCCTGGGGTATCCACAAACTGAAGGTCAGTTTATAGTCGACACGGATGCAAGCAACACGGCCATTGGAGGAGTGTTATCTCAAAAACAGGGTGAAAGAGAAGTTGTTATTGCATATTTCAGCAAATCTTTATCCAAGCCAGAGAGAAACTACTGCGTGGCAAGAAGAGAACTCTTGGCTGTTGTAAAGACGCTACAACATTTCAACAAATATCTCATCGGCAGACAGTTTTTGCTGCGAACTGATCACGCAGCCTTGAAGTGGCTACTGCAATTCAAGAACCCAGAAGGTCAAGTAGCTCGATGGATTGAACAGCTTCAGGAGTATGACTTCAAGACGGAACACCGCAGCGGAAAGACGCATGGGAATGCCGACGCACTTTCACGAAGGCCGTGTTCGGAAGACTGCAAACATTGTGTTAAGCAGGAATCTAATGAAGTTACATTGAAGCTAACGAGAACAAGTCCTTTGGGTCTCTGGGAGAATGATGCTATGAGGGAGGCCCAAGAAAGAGATGACGACCTTCGGCACATCATTACATGGAAGAAACGGGGTGACGTCAAACCAATCTGGAGTGAGGTTGCACCCACTGGCGCTGTCACAAAGGCGTACTGGGCGCAATGGGACAGTCTGATACTTCAAAACGGAATACTCTACCGGAAATGGGAGAAGACTAACGGCAGAGAGTTCCATCTTCAGATAATTGTCCCAAGAACGAGAGTACCAGATGTTCTCCGTGAAATACATGATGGCGTATCAGGAGGTCATCTAGGTGTCAAGAGGACGTTAACAAAAGTGCGCGAAAGATTCTACTGGTTGCATTGTCGAGATGATGTACAGGATTGGTGCCGCAAATGTACTACTTGCGCTGCTGTAAAAGGACCACAGACCAGGAGCCGTGGGAACCTGCGGTTGTATAACGTCGGTGCACCGTGGGAACGGATTGCAGTTGACGTAGCTGGGCCATTTCCTGTAACGGAATCGGGAAACAAGTATTTTATGGTCGTCATGGACTACTTCACCAAATGGCCCGAGGTGTTCGCCATACCAAACCAAGAAGCTACAACAGTCGCTTCTAAGTTAGTCGAAGAAGTGATATGTCGCTTTGGTGTGCCTCTAGAAATCCATTCTGATCAAGGCAGGAACTTCGAATCGCAGGTGTTCCAGGAAGTGTGCAGAATTTTGGGCATGCATAAGACGAGGACCACCGCGTACCATCCACAGTCTGATGGAATGGTAGAAAGATTTAACCAGACCCTTGAGAGGCATTTGGCGAAATTGATAGACGACAAACAAAAGGATTGGGACAAGTATATACCACTCTTCCTTCTGTCATACCGAACCGCCGAGCATGAGAGCATAAAAGCTACCCCGGCGTATGTCAACTACGGTAGAAAACTACGAATACCAGTAGACCTATTGACAGGAGGGTCACCGGAGGGACCAGAGACCGTACAAGACTATGTCTGCGATTTAAGGGAAAAAATGCGCTATATACACGCCTTGGTTCGGGAAAATGGGTTACAGTCAAGTAAGAACATGAAAACCAGGTACGACCGGAAATCGAACACGAGCGGCTTCGAGGAAGGGTCACTGGTGTGGCTGCATAACCCAACTCGCCGGAAAGGGAAATCTCCAAAGTTGCAGACCAAGTGGGACGGACCATACAAAGTGCTTACCCGAATAAATGATGTGACTTATAGGATCCAAAAGCAACCAAGAGGGACATTCAAAGTGGTACACATAGACCGTCTGGCGCGGTACCATGGCAGTAACAACGATGCTCGGGACGAGCATCTCTAAGAGGGGAGTAGTGTTACGAACAATAAGACTAGCGCCATCTAGCGTCAACCAATGAAACCACTTGGTGCGAACAGGGACAATGTTTTCACGTCTACTCAATACTAGATGGCGCTACTGTGCGAATATTCCGGAACAATTCAACCAGTTCACGCGGCTAGCGAATATTTCTGGAACGGTCTGGAACTCGATTCGGCCCATATAAATACGCCACAGAGATGCGAACGAGTCAGTTCAGTTTCGAGCTGCCTTCGGGCGATTTCGAGGCGAAACAGGCGATAAGTAAAAGTGATACCAGTGATTAATACCAGTGAAACCCGCGACTTGGCTACGACTTAAGGACACTGTTGGTGCTTAGTGTTTGGACTTAGTGCTTAGTGTTTGGACTTAGTGTTTAGTGTTAGACCTAGTGCTAGTGAATAAAGTCTTAAAAAGAGTCAGCAGGCTTAATCTCCAAATCCTTCGAACCCCAACACATAACAATATCAAAACTTACTCCTATTCTATAAAAATCTAAATTGAATACATAAACATAGTTTGAAATGCGAAAACTTTAACATAGGTTGTTATTGATTCTTCTTCTTCTTCTTCCTAGGGATGCTCGATGATCATCGATTTTCGATGATCATCGATGTTATACGATAAAACATCGATGTTTTAACATCGATATTGCATTATTCAAAACATCGTCACATTGATGTCACGGACGCGGGACGGACCCACGGGAACCTTATATGTCCCGCGATAAAAAGTAGCATATGTCTTTCCCCATGCGCTACTTTATATCTGTGCCAAATTTCATGATAATCGGTTTAGTAATTTTTACACGAAATCGTAAATAAAGTATCCCATGGGAACCGTACATTTCCCGGCGATAAAAAGTAGATACCTTATTTCCTTTCCCGTGGTCCACTTTATATCTGTGCCAAATTTCATGATAATCGGCTTAGTAGTTTTTACGTCAAACTGTAAATAAAGTATCCCACAGGAACCGTACATTTCCCTGCGATAAAAAGTAGCCTATGTCCTTTGTACCTCATTTAAATCAAAACAACACACACTTTCCCATTTATAATAATAGTAGTATAGATGTATTGATGACGGACGGCCGTGAAGAGTTGAAGACGTTTGCAAAAAAAACATCGATGTTGCCTGACATCGATGTTTAGAGCTCGATAAATATCGAACATCGATGATAAGCTATCGATGTCATTATCGATGCCAACATGCCTCCCCTGTAATACTGGTAAAACAAGGTGAATAGAAATATTCTTAAGAAAAAGTTTAAAATCCTCTGATCCAAAAACTACTTCAGATGTCACAAATATTAGTATTTTATTTACATTTGTAATATTTTTTCTTTGTTCTGTCAACATTTTAATAGTCTAAAGTTAGCAATTTACGTGACAAAGTCTCTATATAAAGTACAGCAGTTTTTTACATGCGATTTACGCCCTTGCCAACTTCAAAAAATGTAATAATTAAAGGCGTATCTTAATTATTAAAATTACTTTAACTGAAAGTGAAGTCTATACAGCATAATATATTGGCATTTTCTGATTTGCTTGTTTTTTATGGTTAAATAAATAAAAATTCAGCACTTATAAATATTTTTTGATAAAGAGGTGAATAGAGACAACTGAGGGGTAAATAGAAACGCCTTGAGAGGTGAATAAAAACATGTAAGGGGTGAATAAAAACGGGAAAGTGTTTAATAGAAACGCGGAAGGGGTTATTACAACCACTTTCGTTAGGGTTGGCAGAACTTTTATGTTATGTTTTATGTTTGTTGGTATCTTCTAACTTTGTAACCACACCCACTTTTGTATATATTTATGTAAGTAAAATACCTAATATAATAAAATAAAGTAGGTATCCTCTGAAAAACTTTTTCTTCTTTTAAGTTATACAATATTTTGACAACCCTATCACTTTTCTCTATTAACTCCATATGTCGTATCTATTGACTCCGCATTCCAGGCAAATAGAAACTGAACATTTAATTGGCTTTTTCTCGTAAGGAAATAAAAATTCAGAATTAAAACTATATCAAGGTTGTAGAATATCATAAGACTCCCACGATGAAAGCAGCTTTATTGCCAGAAGCATAGAATTTATATTGTTAAAGTTGGTTTGAAAGTCAGGATCCTTTCTATTAACCCCTTTTTACGGTATATTTTGATTATAGGACTATAATGACTGATTGTAATATTTAATTTAATCAATGATCTTCTTATTTCTTTTTTGTAGTGAAAACTTATTTTAGCGCGGTACGCATATTTTTAGATAAGATAAAATCTCTGGACTCGCGACACTGTTACCGTAACGTACCGAGACGCAGTTTGACGTATGGTGAAAACATTATGGAGAACAAGTGTCTCCAGTTAAATGGCCTCACTTTTGAGATTTTTAGGGCCATTTTGAAATTTGACGTATGGTGAAAATACAATGGAGAAAAAGTGTCTCCAGTTAAATGGCCTCACTTTTGAGATTTTTAGGGCCATTTTGAAATTCGACGTATGGTGAAAACACAATGGAGAAAAAGTGTCTACAGTTAATTGGCTACATTTTTTAGATTTTTGGGGCCATTTTAAAATTTGACGTATGGTGAAAACACTATGGAGAAAACACTTTCTCCAGTTAAATGGCCCCATTTTTGAAATTTTTCACTTCTACTGGCACTTCCGGAGTATTTTTTTTTACTATTATTGGCAAACCATTTTTATTGTTCATAATTTTGAGGTGAAGTGACACTTATTGCATTTCGAAATTATTACACATACTTTTCAACCGACTTCAAAAAAGGAGGCGGTTATACGTTCGGCTGAATATTTTTTTTTTATTATTATTAATATTTTTATGTTTAACGATTATTGTACTTTATCAACTTTTGCCCGCGGCTTCGCCCGCGTGGAATAGCAAATAACTTTGGCGAATAATACAGCAATATTCTTCTGATACAATATTGAAAATATTTTTAGGTTTACCCAATGCAAATGGTTAAAAATGGGACTCTATAACCTCGACATGACATGTGCGACCGCATACATACACACATATATTTAAATATATGAAATAACGAACTGTCAAACGAAATAGAATAAACGAAAAACGAAAACAAACGAAAAGATAATTCTTATCACTTATGCCTAGAGATGATAAACAAAATTGAAATTATGCACATAGGCAACTCACTGAGACCTCCTTGTATAAAAAAAGAAGAAAGTAACTATTTCGTTTGATAGTTTGTCATTTCATGGCTTACGTCAAAATGCACTACGTCACACGATTTGATTGGTCGAAAAAGCGTTTCGTTCGTTCTCTCAAGGAAAAAATGGCGGACTATTTAGTTGGACATGACCGTAGCCTTGCGCAATCTTTTTTGACATTTTAACTTTTTAAATTGTGTTTTTAAAAAGTTGTAATGACAAAATGATGACCATGACCAACCAAGCAAAATTACGTAGTAGGCCCCCTGGTCTTAATCGAAAAAATGGCATACTACGAGATGTACGTCCCTACTCTCTAGTGGTGTCATATATATGCAAAAACCCAATATTTAATTAGTTTATAATAAAGAACACATCTTAAGCTTTCTAAAATGGTATAGCACTTATATATTTCATAAAGGAAAGCTACTATAAAATCAAAGTTAAATATCCATATTTCAAGAATTAGTTTTAAACCCATTCTGCTATTTTAAGCGTCTTTTTAGGGTACTTTTTTATAAAGTTGACCATTTTCGAGTAATCGGCCTCCAAAGTAGTTTGTAAGTTGGTCCCCCCCCTAGCATTTTTAAACTAATAGGTTGGGAAAAAAGTCTTTTCGCATTATAGTATGTATGAACTTGTCATAAAATATCTTGGGCTATACCAATTGTATCTGGCTGATTTTGGTATCATTAAAAAGTTTTAATTTTACAGAAGACAATTCCAAATTCAAATTAGGTAAATTTGAGATTTTCATTTGTTTTTCTTATTGTTAAAATGAGTGATTCTTATGAAGAATTTCGATACATTTTAAAATTTTATTACAAAAAAGGTAAAAATGCAACACAAGCCGCGAAAAAAATTTGTGATGTTTATGGACCTAATGCAGTATCTGTGAGAGTAGCGCAAATTTGGTTTAAGCGTTTTCAATCCGGAAATTTTGATATCAAAGATGCACGTCGCCCTGGTCGCCCTGTTACGGACAAAACTGTTGCCATTTTTGAAAAAGTGGAGCAAGATCGGCATATTAGTAGTTACGATGTAGCTGAAGAACTGGGGATTGACCACAAAACGGTTTTGGCGCATTTGAAAAAAGCTGGGTACACAAAAAAGCTCGATATTTGGGTGCCTCATGAGCTCACTGAAAGAAACCTAATGAACCGTGTAATCATTTGTGATTCTTTATTACTTAATGAAACCGAACCATTTTTGAAGAAGCTGATAACTGGTGATGAAAAGTGGATCACGTACGACAAGAACGTGCGAAAAAGATCGTGGTCAAAGGCCGGTCAGGCTTCACAGACTGTGGCGAAACCCGGGTTAACTCGCAACAAGGTGATGCTGTGTGTGTGGTGGGATTGGAAGGGCATTATTCATTATGAGCTGTTACCGCCAGGCAGGACCATCAATTCTGAACTGTACTGCGAACAACTGATGAGATTAAAGCAAGAAGTTGAGAGAAAGCGGCCGGAATTAATCAACAGAAGGGGTGTGGTTTTTCACCATGATAACGCTAGACCTCACACATCTTTAGCCACTCAGAAAAAATTACGGGAGTTTGGCTGGGAGGTGTTAATGCATCCGCCGTATAGTCCTGACCTTGCACCTTCAGATTTCCACCTGTTTCGGTCGCTGCAGAATTCCTTAGGCAGTGTCAGGTTGACATCACAAGAGGACTGCCAAAACCACTTGTCGCAGTTTTTTCATCAGAAGCCCCAAAAATTTTATAGCAATGGGATCATGTAGGTACCTACCAACAAGATGGCAAAAAGTTATCGAACAAAATGGCACCTATATACTTTAGTCACTTGTAAATAAACTTTATAAAAAAACCTTTTGAATTTTTATATAAAATGCGAAGAAACTTTTTCCCCAACCTAATATAAGAGATAGAAACTTGCAAATTTCCATGCTGATAGATCATGCTAAAAACTCTTTAGGAAAACTATTTTGAACAAAATCGCATCATAATTTCTATTTCTAGAGCAATTATAGAAAAACAAATTAACACAGAGCAAAATAAGAATAATTATACATAATGTGAAATGATTATTTAAAATAATGTTTCAAAATTGGTTGCATAATAAAAAAAAAACTGAAACTAATAATTAATTTAAAAAAAAAAGGAATCAATAATAATTAAAATACGCTGTCGGGTTTGAACCTACATTCAAGGACAAACACTGTGATTAACTGAGCTGCAGTAATTATATAGATTGCTACGAATTTATGTTTCTTTACCAGAATCAGAGCTAAGTTTTGAAACACATGTAACATTTTAATTAATAATTAATTATACGAATATGTGCCTTTTTTACCAATTATTAAAATAATATAATAACACTGAAAACACATTAATATGTTTTATTAATTACCATAGTATTATTGTTTTTTATTATAATTTAATACCTACCTTTAATATTAAAAGCATCAATTTGCTAGTAACTTTACGAAAACAGTATGGCGCTACTCGCTAGTCTGTTTAAATCGTCGATTGTTTTTGAAAAATAATACTAGATGTCGCTGTGTTATTGGATTTAAATTCTGTATCACGCTATCGAAAACCTCACTGATATAATGTATAAGTAATAAGTATCTGGTTGTATTTTTTATACACTGAGATAGGTGATATCGTCTTAGACTTAAATATGCTCAAATATTAATCAAATATTAAGTGAATTAGCTAATATAAAAATTAATAAAAACTCTTTAAAATATTTAATATCATCGAAATCGAATAAAAATTAATCTTAAAGAACATCTGGTAGTACAACACGTCGGAAATATCTGCGAACCTGGCTTAGTGACGTCATGCAAATTGATATGAATATTTCACCAAATAGAGAAACAATAATGCGATTACTAAAGCAGGAATAGGTAGGTAATACATGTACGTCGGTAATTGCGTTGGCAACGTTACTGGATAGGCGCGAAAACGGGGCGAAGTCCGGTAAAGTGCGAGGGAAGCGCATTCCAGCGAGGTTCGCAGATGTTTCCGACGGGTTGTATATATTTTGATCAGAGGCGGCCTTACCCATTGCGAGGCTCCGGGCGGCAGGTGTTTGCGAGGCCCTTTGTCCTTCGTGAAAATTATGTGATGCTAAATTAGGTCTGGTTTTTTGAAGGATTTACAAAATGGCATGTATTTAAACTTGCGACAAAACAATCAAATTTTGGGTGTGAAAAACCGAATATTGAATACTAAATTACCAGATTGGCGATTTAATGTAATGAACAAAAATTTCCAAATCTGGTGACTAAATAATACCAGTTTTGTTCCCTGAATATTCCAAACTACCAGACAGCTATTATTTTAGCTAACAAATTACCATCTTTGTGACAATGTGTGAGTAGGTACACATTTAATTCAAAAATAGGCACATAATATGTTCTCCGTGATGTAGGTAATTCAAAAAACATAATAAGCAGAAAAATGAGCGCACATAAAAGAAACGTAAAGAAAATGTTTAATTTTTCTCGATTTTGTTAAAATTTAAAAATGTCATGAGTATATTTAATTTTCTGTTTTGGTGTCGTCTTCGAGGTTTTTAGGGGTGCTGAATACAAAAATGATAATCATTTTGAATTTCAAAGAGCGGATATTAATATTTTTTAATAAAAATATGATTCTAGGTGTCGTTTTCTAGGCAAAAATAAAGTAGGGGAAGTAAATTACAAAAAATAATTTATTTTGAAATTTCAAAATGGCGGATGTATTTTAATTTCTGTAAAATTCTTTAATCTTGAAAACGGTGCGTCCAACTGAAAAAAATAATGAAAATTTGCTCAACCTTATTATCCCTGCAACCACATATTTTCTTCATGGTGGAAGAAAATGAAATTTGAAAATTCTAAATTTTTCAACTCTTTTATAGCTTTATACCTAGACCTAAAAATGGTCAAAAATAAAATAAATTTATAGTAGGAGGAAACCCATCGAAAAAGGAAGAGAATGTAACAAAAATAAAATGAAAAATAATTTACGGGCGATTTGAGGTCGGGAAGTGAGTTTTTAAGGGTAGAAAACGGTTTATCTCGATTTCCGGCAAAACTACAAGTCCTATGGAAAAAAGTTAATTGGCAAAATTGTAGGCAATAAAAAGATCTACAACTTTTATGTTTACACTTTTTTCACATGACCTCAAAATTTATGTGAAAAATTCAAATAACCAAGTTTGTGGTTTTTTTTATCTTTTCACAGCTCAAAGGGACAGTAGATCTGAGTATTTTATATAAATTCCAGCTTGATACCTCCACGCGCTTCTGAGAAAAAGGGTCTTGAAAGACAGACGGACGGACAACAAAGTGATCCTATAAGGGTTCCGTTTTTTCCTTTCGAGGTACGGAACTCTAAAAAATAATGAAAATTCCTCTCTCCAAGTATCCTCGTAAGTGGAACGTACGTATTTTCTTGATAAGATATTTTTTTTGAAAATCTATAGCTTACATAACATATTGTGTTAATATAATCATCAATCTTAATCAGCATCCCCAAGAAATTTTAAATTAGTACTCGTGTCATTTTTACGAAGAATGAAAATTCTCCATGTTAGAAATTAATATTTCTAAATAAATTAGGAAGATAACTTTGTAATCAGTACGCCCAGAAACCTAGAAAATGACACCTATATTAATTTTAATAAATAAAAAATATGCGCTCTTTGGAATTTTATTGTTCTGCACCCCCAAAAACCTTGAAAACGACACCATACCAAAGGAAAACAATCTCCAACAGTAAGTATCCAAAAATTCGATTTTCCGTAGCCTGCAAATTGAATTTTAGGAGCTATTAATTTATCAACCCAATCTGGTTTTATAGCTGCTACCATGTAAGCAGCTATAAAGCAGCTAATGGTCATTAACTCGGAAATTAAGTATTAGTAGTCAACTTATATATTTCGGTGCCAATTTGGATTAAATTTCGCCACTTTTTATCTGCCGATTTTTGTATTTTTTGTCACCTGAGTGCTTTCGCCAGTAATTTAGTCGCCAACATATTAATTCACTGACAAATGCCAGTATGCTCACGTGCAGTCTCCATTTTTTCTTGTTCGCACGATTAATTATATCTCTTACAAATATGAAATACAGAGATGATGATTTCGTAACTCATTACTGCAAGCAAAATAATTCCAAGGTGACAAGAGTTGACGAGTTGACGAACGAAATGAAACACGGGGATTCTCTGAGTGATAGATGAGCAAAACCTTATGTCATGACTTCCGCGTTGACCCGAGTGCTATGGATTAAAAAACCGATCTTCAAGTGTTTCAAGGTGCGATATTCAAGTACCACATAATGAATTTGTCAATTATGTTTTGAATGAATGAATTAGTTAACTAACTTTATTTTAATTTCCATTATGTAATAAATAATTAAGAATCAAAATTAAAAAATACACATAGATTTTTTATCTATATGTATTTTTAGATTTTGAAAATCTATAAGTGTTTTTTAAAATTTGCTTGGGTTGTTGCGCGAGGCCCCTGCAAGCGCGAGGCCCCGGGCGATTGCCCCGTTCGCCACCCCCTAAGGCCGCCACTGATTTTGATTATTAATGAACATTCAAAATAATAAAGAAATAGTACAATATAATATTACATAATAATATTATTATTAATTTATCATACGTTTAAAATTTTATAGTGTACTATAGTGTATAGTAAACTTAATAGTTTACGGAACCCTCCTTAGACATGTCCTGACATGCTCTTGGTTAGGTTATTTCAATAATGGGGAAAAATAATGGGGAAGTGTTTATCGTTTGTATTTAGTCTACAATTTGAGGTATAATACATGTACCTCTTCCGACGTACATGTATTATACCTCACGCACGGCTTTCTTATGCTATCTACAGACACACGAATTTGGTACGGAGCGTACAGCGGACCATATCCGCAGACCGAATCCGGTGTCGCTACACACGCACGGATTTGGTACAGTGCAGTGTACCGGAAAGCTCGACACTCGTGTGTTTGATTTTCAGTTCTATTGCATTAGCACAGACTTCTATTTTCAGTGCTGTTTTTCAACGACGCGATGATTCCCGAGATTCATTGATTTAATTTTAATTTATTGTGAGCTGCTGGAAGCTGAGTCCTTTGCTCGAAATTCATTGATAACAGGCTGTGATACCAACTCTCAAAAATATTTCTCCCCAAACTTTACTCCTGATAATTATACCATTGACAGGTCTAAGAAATAATAAGCTAGAAAGAAAGGTTATGTGTTTAACATAAAGACTTACGCGTGAATAACATAAAACTAACTTGTCTTAATCTGATTTCACTCCCAAAACATTTTCATATCCCTGGCTATATACAAACATTTTGATTATTTTTTATTATTATATACAAATTGATTCATAAGGAGTAAACTCTAAACATCCTGTCCCCTAGTAAACCCCCGTAGATATTTTCCCTAATTTTGGGGGGTAAATCCCTAAGTTGGCAACACTGACACCGTTGTACGGCCTAGCCGCCGGACTGCTCTACACACGCACGGATCTGGTACGGAGCGGACCAAATCCGATGCAGACAGCGGCGAACTCTTCGCCTTCTTCTTATGTTCGCCGGACTGCCCTACACACGCTCGGATTTGGTACGGAGCGTACTAGATCCGCTGTACGCTCCGTACCAAATTCGTGTGACTGTAGACACCATTAGGAGCGTCCACATAGTGCGGCGGACCGAGAATCCCAGAGAAGCGTGAATGACGTGAAACACTCTTAGGTTAAGGTTAGGAGAAAATAGTTTTTTTTTTTTAGTTTTCTTGAAATCTATCTGTCCAATTCGGTCCAAATTGTATTCAAAATCTAAGTTTGTCCAAGCCCTTTCGAATGGCGCCAGACGCAATAATTCGGTCAAACCGTTCAAAAGTTATAAGAGGATTACATACTTACACACACACATACATACATAGTGACACCTTCGCGGGGGTAGTCAGGGAAGCTACCTGTGACCTCAGAACGTCGAGATCTGATGAAAATTAAATTTTTGCAAAACGGGGTAAAACCAATAACTTATTTTTGAAAATCTTAGATTTTCTAAGCGGGAATTTATAAAGTTACTTGTGAGCGTTTGGTGAACTAGTGCCGGGGACGTTCACTACAGCAGACAGCTTTCTTAAATCTGGCTAGACGATTACGGCAGATGTCTATTACCAGCAACTGCAAATCATGATGGAAAAGCTAGCTGCTAAACAACCGAGGTTGATCATTCGCTCTAGGCCACTGCTGCTTCAGGACAACGCGACGCTAGACCACACACTGCGCCACTGACGGTTACCAAATTAGAGGAGCTTCAAAGATTTTATTGAATACTGTCCGAATGGTTTTTTAGTATCAATGAACTACCTATGAGATGACAAAAGTGCATTTATGTAGCATATAGCTGATAGCAGTAGTATACTATGTACTTTGATCAATTAAATGTATTATCTATGTTTAAAAAAAATCGATCGAATAATTACCTAATACTATAATATTTAAATACCTATACTCTTTATGTTAAACGCGTTCAAACTGAGAAAGCGAGCAAATCTTTTATTAGCTTCCCGCTGAGAAAATCTAAGATTTTCAAAAATCGGGAAGTTATTGGTTTTACCCCTTTTTTATTGGTTTTGCAAAAATCGAATTCTCATCAGATTTCGACGTCCTGAGGTCACAGAAAGCTTCCCTGGCTACCCCCGCGAGGGCTTCACTATGTCTGTATGTATGTATGTATGTGTGTGTGTGTGTGTTAGTATATAGGTAAACCTCTTTGAACGATGTGACCGATTTTATTGCGGCTGGCGCCATTCGAAAGGGCTTGGCCAAACATAGATTTTGAATACTATTTGGACTGATTCGGATTTCGGACAGATTGATTTCAAGAAATATCAAAAAAACTTTTTTTTTTGGAATAACTTTTAAACGGCTTTATCGATCAACTCCAAAAACTAATCAGCTTGATTAAAGTGTTTTTTCAGAATTACTCCGAAATTTTTCATCTAAAATATTTTTGTTGTCGATTCTTTCAAAGGACATGAAAAACTCCATCGATTGCCGCCAATCGCGTGAAAATCGGTTGATTCATTCCAAAGTTTAATGACAGTTTGAAATTTCAAAAAATAGTGTTTTATTTAAACTTCATCAGACTTTTGAGCTCAGAAAATTATCAGTGAACATTTTTAGAAGCACTTTTATTTTTGAGCTCGATAAGCTCAAAATGACGCATTAGATAAAATTTAAGCGCTTAGCGGGAAGTTGCACGGCTGGAAAGGTCAACTGTTTTCCAAATTTTTACTCTTTTGCCTGTTAAAATCTTTTTGAAAGTGAAAAGAAAGTAATCTCTAACACCCTTATTAATAAAAATATTTACACCATGGATAAGCAAATCCAAATCGCTCTCTTTGTCTATCAAGTGACTGTTCTAAAGTATCTGACAGAGACAGCCATGTTGGATTAGCTAATCCGTGGTGTAAATAATTTTATTAATAAGACTGTTATAGTTTAAGACTCAGAGCATATAGAATATGTTACACATAGCTTTTAGAGGGACTATTTTAACGAAAAAGCGCTTTAAAGTTGAATATCTCGCAAACTAACACGCGAAAAAAATATCATCCCACTTTACATGTAGGGGAGGTCTCCAAAAAATATGTGGGGTATCATTAGAAAGGTCTTTTATAAACATTCTGAGACGATTTTTTCATTTAGGTATCTGTTTGCGAGATAGTCAACTTTAAATCGTATTTTTTTGTTGTTGTTTGCTCGAAAAGTCTAAACCTAACCTCTCAAAGTTTTTAAAATACCAATCTAATGATACTATAACTATGGGATAGACGCGAGATTTTTTTTTCTCGCTCAGCTAACCCAATACTACAAAATATAGTTAAGAGCATTAATCCAACTGGATGCTCTAAGGTCGACGTAGAAAATATACATGAATGCAAAGTCTTTATCTATATAGTGCTATTTTTTGTGCCGAGTTAATATTTTTGGTAAAATATACTTTCTTTATTTCATTAATTAACTTAAGTGATAGAAAATTAACGCTATTAATAGTGAAATTAAATTAACCTCCAAATATTAATGAAGGCTTAATTATCATTACTGCTGTCATCTTTAATCTTTACTCGTATAAATCTTGCTTTACATGCATTATCATTTAGTTAGTTACTTATTATAATCTTATGAATGATAAAATAGCCATAAACTTGTTTTGAATGAGAACTTATTTAAAAATCCACCTTAGTTAATAGAATCACGCGTTACTTTGCGGAAATCCATAGCATACAATTTAATTAATATTATATGATTTAATCTAGCAATATCCCGCGAAAAATACCCACAGCATAAGCAAATATGTGAGTGCACGCATAAGCATGTGTCTTCAACTCTTCATTACGCATTTTTACACTAGCTTATGAGTTACGTGTCCAGTCACACATTTGCTTGCAGGTTGGGGGTATTTTTTCGCGGCATATTGCTAAATAGGTATACCAAACATAATATTAATTATTTCACTCAGGCTTTCAGCTCATAGTGTAATCTTGTTTCGGTCTTTTTAAACATACTATAAAATCTGACAGTCGGAAAAAAAATAAGGCTAAGTTAAGCCACATTTTCACTACTTTTCTCGCGACCTTGTCGCCCGACACGAAATGTACGTGTCCCGCGACATGTCGCAGCGACATTTACGGGTTGCGAGACTTGTCGCTAGTTACATACTGTTCACCACTGACTTGTGTGAACAAGTCTTAGATAGTATGCGATCTAAGGAACAAGTCATATGTCGAGGGACAAAGTTGCAGGGACAAACTACGTGAATGTCGGACGACTTGCCTCCGCGACATGTCCCCTAGTGAAAATGCGGCTTTAAGGTACTTATTGAAATACAGGTTTGAGGTCTATAGATAAATCTAATTATTTCAAGTTTATATTTTTAATCATAATCCAACTAGCATAAACTTTTGTCCTTAGAAAAATAGGTAGATAAGTATATAGATATTTTCATGATTTTCATCCATGCCAGAAGACTGATGTAAGTTTCATAATCATAGTACAAAATGAACATAATAATATAAGTATCTACTAAATATACAAAGAAGAAAAGTTATAAATGTTATTTGAAAAAAAATATATACAAATGTCGTCTTAACTAAAAAATAATCTATGATTTTAGAAAATGAGCTAGATGAGTGTAATTATTTTATAATGTATAAAAATCAAAAATAAAATCTAAAAAATATTAGTGAAAGAATTTTTTCGATATCTCAAAAACTGATTTTTTTATTAATTTTTAAAGTTGGATGTTTTTAAAATCAGCGCGAGCTTGACCGCTCAACGCGTGACGTCATTTCGCCGGCTCTGACCGCCGCGGTAAGGAACTCGTGCAGTAATTTTGAAGTTTTATTGAAATTTTTGGAATTATGGTGATAAAATAACATATAGATATAATTGTATAACACCTTTATGTATAATACAACGGTTAGCACTCCAGAAAAATACTTTTTTCATGTGCCCAACGACAAAATCTGAGAAAATTAGTTGTGTAAAGTGTTGAAAAAAGTGTTATTTGTGTTAAACTTTATGAACAAAATATCATAGATTGACTATTATATTTTAGTATTTTTTAACCGACATCCAAAAAAAGGAGGCGGATATACGTTAGGGCTATATATATATATATATATATATATATATATATATATATATATATTAATTTCTCACCTTTTGAACTTTCCCTGAACTGATACAATTATTTTAAGATCAAAATCAGCCAAATCGGTCTAGCCGTTCTCGAGTTTTAGGGGCCATCCATAAAATACGTCAGATGAATTTCATGATTTTTGACCCACTCCCCCGTCCTTGTCACATTTGTGAGACCCCATCCCTCCCTAGCGTGACGTCACATTTTACAATTTTACATCTAGAAATAATTATTCAATTAAAACAGCAGTTCCGAAATTTGTTTAATTTCAATTGGTGGGACGGATGACCGACACGACTGTCGAGAGATTAGGCACAGGTCCAACTTTTATATGCCCATCTGACGCATGGATCGTCTTTCGATCGATCCCGTGGCCCGCCAAGGGTGGTATGGAGTGGAGTACCGCCGAGTTTTTATTGAGTAGGGGCTGCGCCCATTCACAATCTTTTCGGGTGCAGCAGAGTCTCACATACTCACGGGTAGGACCGCTATCCCCTAGTGGGATGCTGAAACGCATTTTCTCGGCGAAAAAAAAAAACTTATGTGATAAAAAAAACAACATTATGATCTCTTAAACATCACTGGGGCTGGGGGGTCTCGACACTGGGGCAATAGCTATCATAATATCATATAGTTATTACTTATGATTACTATATTAACAATTAGATTAAAATAGATTTTGAAATGTGACGTCACGAAAATTAGGACCCCTCCTACCCCCTTGTCACACAATGTCACACTTCGTCGACCCCCTCCCTCCCCCCTAACGTGTGACGTTATTTATGGATGGCCCCTAATTTGAAATTGGCCCTTTAGACTTTAGTCACTAAAGTGGAAACCTGATGATGGAATCCATGAGGAATCGAGGGAACTCCTCAAAATGTATAAGTACATCTTTAAGAATTTGGCCAATGTGAAGTAAATTAAGCATATCATACCAAAAAGTAAAATTTTGTGCCAAGGGTATACCCTAGATCCAAAAGCATTGAACAGAACTCAGTCTTTAAAGACACACGTTTGGAAATCGCGTAATAGGTTTTTCAAGTTACTTCAAAAGTTACTATCCGATTTTGCTTAAAATAATTTTCCTAAAGAGTTTTTAGCATGATCTATTAGCATAGAAGCTTACAAGTTTCTATCTCTTATAATTTAGAAATTCTAAGGGAGGGGGGACCAACTTACAAACCACTGGAGGCTGATTACTCGAAAATAGTCGACTTTGTAAAAAAGTAATGTTAAAAGAAACCTTACCTTAATTCTAAAAGACCTATTCAACGATACCCCACAAATGGGGTAGAATGAAAAAATATTTCATCCCCCCTTCAGAGCTACCCCTAAAATATAAAATGATTATTATTTTATTATGCCAAACCTAAGATCTACACACAATCTATAACTGTACCAAATTTCATCCATCAATATTCATAATTACGGAAGTATAACAGACGGACGGACGGAGCGAGCGAAACTATAAGCGTTCCTTGTGTGCCCTAAGTGGAGCCCTAAAAATGGAAAACATTATAATTTTGAAACAAAAAATGAAAACAGACTTCCAAAGTAAAAACGCACAAAAAAGAATGAAAAAAAATCTTATTTTCTAAATAATTCCCTTTTTAAATTCGGCAAAAATTTTAATTATTTCTCATAGACGTATACTATCTCCAGTTAAATGGTCCCATTTTTGAGATTTTTGGGGCCATTTTGACATTTGAAGTATGGTGAAAACAAGATGGCTAACATTTGAAGTATTGTGAAAACCAAGATGGCGTAACTTTTACTTGATAAAGATTTGTTCTATCAAAATAATGTTCATAGCTCATTTTGAGTTTGAAATTTTTGATTTCTCTACTCGATTTTCATAATTTTGAAGTTGGTTGCCAACTTAAATGTGAGTTCTATAAAATATTGTTTTATCAGGATATTGTTTGGGCTGGCACAGACTTCAAAATTAAGAAGATTGAGTAGGGAAATAGTTAAAATTTTAGCCGAATTTAAAAGGAGAATTATTTTTAGAAAATAAAATTTATTTCATACTCTTTTGTGCGTTTTTACTTTGAAAGTTGGTATTATTTTTTTGTTTAAATTTAACAATTTTCCCTATTAAGTCATATTTATTATAATAATATATAAAAATTAATCGAAATGAACAAAGGTAAGTTTACAGAGCGCGTGTCAAAAACATACTGTATGCACATTGCATAGTTAGCTAGCTACGCACGGCGATGTGACGTCACAGCCATTACTCGACGGGCGCAATCAGTTTTCGCGCGTTCCCATATTGATTTGCTTATAAAAAACTCAATTTTCGTGATATCAACACAATTTTTTCACAGTTAGTCTAATTATTGCTTAAATTTTTTGTTAGGGCTGAAAAAGGGGAATAAATTTTGATTTACATCTTCCTCATTATAGATTGTTTCAAATATATTGTATATTGTAAATCACCTCGATGTTCTAACATTGAGGTGATTAAGATAGCACAAAAGGTGCACCCTGTATATTTTTGAGACGAGAATCGAATATTGATCACCCTTTTCGAATATTTTATAAATATTTGTTTTGTTGAGAAGTTGTTCCTTGCTAGTTATTTGGTTTTTTTGGTGCGTTGCGTGCTATTAGGTATATGGTGCGTTAATACCTACAATTTGTTTTAAACTTTTAACCCTCATTACCTTTTTTTCTACCGTAATTTACCTAGAGATTTTGCGTCATACAATAAAATTAAATAACGTCATTATTTGAATTTTCAAGTCCTTTCATTTGATATTACGTTTGTGGTAGTGCTACATGGGTGTAGACGATTTGCCATTTTCCTTTATTTAAAAAATCACTAGAATCTTTTTGTAACTGTTCGCAAAGAAATATAGCATTGTAAACTGTCAGTACCAAATTGGTATAAGGGGTTGTCTCATGTCTGGTAGAGAATTCCATAAGGCATTCCAGGTGTAAAAAAAAATATTAATTGTTTCCAGGTGGAATTAACGTGCAGCTAGAGAATCGTGAGCCCACTGCGAAGCTGGCGCCCGAGCACGCCGGCAAGCTGCTCGTCATCACATACCCCTGGGACGGCAACGCGCACCCCGGGAATGAGTTCTGGTGAGGACAAATTAAACTGATTTTGTGCTACTAGACTCTTTATGTTTTTTGTCCTCAGTATGAATGTTAACTGATTTTTTTTTCTAGGATCGGCAAATTGGGCAGCTCAGGAGACCCGGCGGCGGCGTGCTCGACGCAAGTGTCGGAGCTGCACAACGCGCATATAAACCCCGCGCTCAGCGGACTGAACGTGCGCGTCGCCGGCCGCGGCGGTCTGAGCACGCTGCAGGACTACTGTCTCTCTCTCGCCGCGTAGAACGAGCGAGACCACATCACAGCTGCGACTCTGCGCTCAGCGGACTGAATGTCCGCGTCGCCGGCCGCGGCGGTCCGACCACGCTGCAGGATTGCTGTCTCGCTCTCACCGCGTAGAACAGAGCGAGAGCACATCACAGCTGCGACTCCGCCCTCAGCTTACTGAACGTGCGCGTCGCCGGCGGCGGCGGCCTGAGCACGCCGCAGGCTGTCTCTTTCTCACCGCGTAGAACTGAGTGAGAACAAAGTTACGTCGCAAACTTCAAGGAAAGAAAACTGTTTCCGTCTTAACACACATTTCATAATGTTTCTATTAGTTTGCAATAATTATATTTTTTTAAATATATTTAACAAATATCTATATGTGATAAATAGCTCATAGATTTAAATAATAATATATTTTATTATATTTTTACTGAACCTGCATAAGAAACAAGGCTTAAAGCTATTTGATACTCTATGTGATAATTATGTGCATTTTAAGTGTATACAATATGTAATTATAAGTTATTTTGAAAATACAGAGTTTAATTTCGTTTATTATCTTTGTTAATGTCAGAATTTGACATTATTGTATTTTTGTATTAGCCCAGAGTTCTATTCTCAGTGCTGAGTTTTCTCCGGCCTTTCGGATTCCGGATCACATAGTCCCAGCCTATAGGAGTGCCGTCTCCGATCTCTATACCTACATGAAAAAGTGTCCGTAAAAAAGCGTTAAATAGGCGGTGGCGCTACTGTCGCAAGGGTGTTAAGCGGTAAAATTTAAACGGAGAATTAAATCTCAGCATCTTCGGTTATAGACCATGCAAAAAACTGTATGGACAGTGTCCATATCCACAACAGATTTCTAACCCATCTCAGTTATTAGCTCTTGCCACGCTGTTAATTATTTAGTATGGCGACATTCACCTCAGGAGTGGGGTTTTGACAGAAATTGGAATTAAATTTTTATTATTTTCTTATATAAGCGACCCACTCCAGCTTCGCACGCGTACCAAGTTTTATACATAAAAAGTTTCCTTTTGAATCACTCTATCCATTGGTGAAAACTGCATTGAAATCCGATACTTAGTTAAATGTTAGTTTAAACGATATAATCGAACAGAGTGGCAGTGGCGAAGGCTGGTTCTCCTTCATAGGGAAGCCGAAGGCTGGTTCTTCTTCATAGGGAAGCCGTAGCCTGTATAATAGGTAGGGATTTTGATGAGGGTCGTCAAAAGGAAAGCCGTAAGGGAAGCCGATAGGAATGGAGTTATAGGAACCCTTCGCCACTGCAGAGTGGGTCGCTAATATAAACAATAGCTATTGTCCGCGTCTACAGTACAAGTCTATGCACCCACAAACGTAGCAAACGACGACCAGAAAGACGATTTTTATGAACTCCTGAATACAACCCTGGAAAATCTAGACCATAAAAATTGTAACGCCAGCGTCATCTGTAGCCGAGCCACGCCAGGCCACGCCAAGCCATGCCAAGCCGCGCCAAGTCACATTGATATTATTTAATTTATTTATTCGTTATTAAGATCGCAATTGGCTGTTCGTGACGTCACATCCGACTGATGTCGCGCCATATCGGGTAAGATCGGATGATTTGGGAAGGGGAACCGATATAAATTATCCGGAGCGCTCATTTTTGTGGTGATTTTAGTTGTGTGCCCTAAACTAAGCAGAAACTCTGCCCGTTTGATTGTTAAATCGAATAAATAAGTTTGTGTAGAAAAAGCGTTTCGAGTATTATTTTATCCCTTCTGTTTCAAAATATAATCGTCATGGGAGATTTCAATGGCCAGATAGGCAAACATAACAACAAGGAAATCCCTACAATCGGAAACTTTTGTACGGGAAAACGCAACGATAATGGCCAGAGATTACTCAACTTTGTCCTCCAGAATAATCTATTAGTAATGAACACGTTCTTTAAAAAACGAGAAAACAGAAAATGGACTTGGGTCTCACCTGATGCTAATGTAAAAAATGAAATAGACTTTATTATCTCAAATAAGCCAAGAACATTCAAAGACGTAGACACAATCAACCAATTTAATTTCAATACAAACCACCGAATGGTGAGAGCCAAATTTTACAGTAATATTCCAAAGACTCCACGTAGATTCTATAGCCATTTAAAGAGCAAACCTACATTGATACACATTCCTAAAGAAGTTCTCGTTAAGCTTTTCGAAAAGAAGAAGTTTTCGCTCCAGCGCTTACATAACTCATTGAGTCAGAAGATATACAACAAAAATACAACAAATTAGAAAACATGCTACTTGACATTGGCAAAGACGCTACCAACGAACATATAATTAAAGACAAAATAGGACCTGCAGCTAGAGAGCTTCTTATAAACAGAAAATTACTATTAATAGACCAAAAATAAAACAAAAAAGAAATTGCACAAATTAGTAAAGAAATAAACAAAAGCATTAAAAAACACAGAAAGGATCTACGAACTAATAAAATAAAATACTATATAGAGAAATCAGGAGGGGTTAAAAATGCCATTAAAGAATTAAGAGATAACACAACATGGATACCAAATCTAAAAACCAAAAGTGGTAAATTAGAGGCAAACAGAAAAAATCTAATAAAAATAGCAACCGACTTCTATAAGAACCTCTATGAGAATGACAGTGCTTACCCGGACTTGGAAATAACAAATAAAGAAACCGGTAATACAATTCCTCCGATCCTGGAAAGTGAGGTAGAAAAAGCTATTCGAACTCAAAAAAACAACAAAGCAGCAGGCGACGATAAAATTACCAATGAAATTTTAAAAGGTTCACTAAATCTTATAAAAACACCTCTCACAGATCTATTCAACGACATAGTCATCAATGAGACTACGCCTTCACAGTGGTCAAAAAGTACAATTATACTTCTACATAAAAAAGGTGACAAAAATCAAATAAATAACTATAGACCGATTAGCTTGTCATCAAATATTTATAAAGTATTTGCCAAGGTCATCCTGTCCAGAATAGAGAAGCAGTTAGATGAGAACAAACCAGAAGAGCAGGCAGGATTTCGCAGTGGATATTCCGTTCTTGATCACATACATGTAGTAAGACAAGTAATAGAAAAATATAACGAATATAGGTTAACATGCATACATATACCTTGCATTCATCGACTTCAGCAAAGCCTTTGACTCCCTTATCCATCAGAAAATTTGGGAGGCTTTAGAAGAACAGGGAATCGATAGCAAATACATAAAAATAATACGAGGTATATACAAACAGAGCATTGCATGTGTAAAATTGGAAAAAAAGGGGGAACCTTTCAACATACGAAAGGGTGTAAAACAAGGGGATCCACTGTCGCCAAAAATTTTCTCCGCTGTACTTGAGAAAGTATTCAGGAACCTGTCCTGGAAGGGTTATGAATTGAATATAAACGGACTAAAGCTCACTCACCTTAGATTCGCTGACGACATTGTACTGTTTGCATCATCCCCAGAAGAACTGAATACAATGATCAATGAACTGGCTAAAGAAAGTGAAGAGGTGGGGCTTAAGCTCAACTCGGAAAAAACAAAGGTAATGACAAATGGACCAAAAAATATAATAACAGTGGGAAACAACATCGTTGAATATGTGGAAGACTGTATATACCTCGGTCAAATAATATCACCATATGAGACAATAGCTAAAGAAATTGAAAGAAGGACTACAAAAGCATGGAAGAGCTATTGGAGCCTAAAGGAAATGATGAAAAATAAAGATATCCACATACAACTAAAAAGCAAACTCTTCAATACCTGCATACTGCCAGTTTTGTTATACGGAAGCCAAACATGGTCTCTAACCAACAAACATATCACTGCTCTGGCGACATGTCTACGCTCAATGGAACGCAGTATGTTAGGTATTAAGAAATTGGATAAAATAAGAAACGATGTTTTAAGAAAAACTACCAAAGTGCAAGATGTCACTGTGATGGTCAGACAGTTAAAATGGAGATGGGCCGGCCACACCGTCCGAGGAGTAGGAAAATGGAGTGAAAGAATTACTTCATGGTATCCTAAACATGGGAAAAGGAGTAAAGGTAGACAGAGAAAAAGGTGGGCTGATGATTTTAAACCAATTGCTGGAGTACTGGCTGGTAACCTGGAGTAGAGTGGCCAGAGACAGACGAGAATGGAAGAGACTAGAGGAGGCCTTTGCCAAATGGCAATCAGGAATTGATAAACTTAGATAACATAATATTTTTTAACATTGCTGTATTTCTGAAATAAAGGCTATATTATTATTAATTATTGTCCGCGTCTTCGCCTGTGTGGAATAGTGTTCTTACAAATTATCAAATCTTACAAATTATCGTACAAATACGATAATTTGAGGTGTTGTACGATAAAAAATAATTAGGTATTATCTTACGATAATTTCACTACTACGTACGATATTTTTTGAATTCATACGATAATTTTGAAATACATCTTCATTTGATGTATCCGAATTCAATCAATAATGGTTTGCTAAAGAAGTTCGTACTCGTCTTCGGCAGACTGAGCTGGGCAGATGGAAAAATTAACCGCGAAATCTTAACTAACGTAACGCCAATAACAAAAAGCGAGACATATATACCTTGGAAGTGTACAAATCTTAGTCGTTACAATACGTATTTTAGCTAAGTTCACTAAGTACCTAAGTTTTTTCATGAGTGGAGTGAGAAAAACTGGTTTGAACTAAGCAGCAAATTTTATTTGTTTATTTGGTAAACCTTATTTATTTGGTAAATTTTACTTATCTTTTTTTTTAAAGTAAAATTCACTTTTAAAACCATAAAATGAGACTTTTATTAAATATTCTACCAAAATTAAGATGTTTATGAATGTACGATAATTGTATAATAATTTTAAGAGTAAAATCCGATAATTTTGATTTAGAGAGTTGGCAACACTGTTTTTATTTGACAGTTCAGCCACGAAGTATAGTTATCAAGGAGTCCGAACGTAATGTTAAAATAATGGTCTCAATTACGGGGACAGATTTTTGCCGGTAGAGCGCGCGACGGTCCGACATGCACTCGTTTGAAATTACGCGGGAAGTTTAAAGTTGCTATTGACAGCTCTGGAAAGATTGAAATCTTATTATATAAAAGTTTTAGGAAATTCTTAGAAACTGTTCTCGAAAAATAGATACCGTAGAACACGGTAATTGCCTAACGGTAATTTAAAAATAATTGTAATAAATAATATTATTGGCAACACTCGGTATAATAGTATTGGCAACACGCGGTACTCGTCGGTCTCGCACGCCTAGCGGCAGAAAAGAGAACTAAGATCTGGTCCTATTATTGTGTACATAATTATTATTAAAAAGCCTATACCGTTCGGACTCCTGGTATCTATGCTTCATGAGTTCAGCTCACGAAGTAGGTATAGATTAACAAGGAGTCCGAATTGTAATGTTAAAATCATGAAGCATAGATACCAGGAGTCCGAACGGTATAGGCTTTTTAATAATAATTATGTACACAATAATAGGACCAGATCTTAGTTCTCTTTTCTGCCGCTAGGCGTGCGAGACCGACGAGTACCAAGTGTTGCCAATACTATTATACCGAGTGTTGCCAATACTATTATTTATTACAATTATTTTTAAATTACCGTTAGGCAATTACCGTGTTCTACGGTATCTATTTTTCGAGAACAGTTTCTAAGAATTTCCAAAAACTTTTATATAATAAGATTTCAATCTTTCCAGAGCTGTCAATAGCAACTTTAAATTTCCCGCGTAATTTCAAACGAGTGCATGTCGAACCGTCGCGTGAATTAAATACTTGGTCAGAGATTTGACTTAAAAAAAATAATTTATTTCAAACTTACAGAGTTCTTACTTCTAATGATACAAAAATGGTAATCCTCTTATTAACTAAATCCTACGTTTTTATACAATATTAATATGCTTATTCTACATGTCAGCTGTTCTACTTAAGAAGAGCTGACAAAGCTTATATTACTAGGGTTGTCACTCTTAACTCCTCCCTCCCCTAGAGAAAAATTATCCGAAGACGGAGAAACTGGCTTCGGAGAATTTTTTGTACCTAAAATCTCTAAATAATTATTTCTGAAATAAAACATAAAAAACATAGCTAATATAACAATAATTATCAAAAAAGTTAATATACCTAAGTTCACTGTCCATATTTTCAAACTATTATTATCACTAAAACTTTCATTTTCACTATATTGTATTTTCATATTATTCACTAATTGTTTAACACTATCAAAGTCGATACCACGAAGATCTAACGAAGTGTCAGGGGCTGGAACCTCCAACTGCACCTCTGGTAGTGGAACGTTGACATCTGGCAAGCTACTGGTTGTGGTGTTGGACACTTGGCCAACATAAGTATCACCAATAACAGTCTCGCAATCTGGATCAGTAGTTATGATAAAAGTTCCCTGGAATTTCGTCTTAATTATTTGGTCTTTACAATTTTCCGTTATGACTGTTTCTCGAATACTAAATAAAAGCCATTGATTTGTAGTTATTCTATAGGTTCTAGTATCTTCTAAAATTATTTGATTTGTTTGGCAATTTGTGAAGTTATTTTTCAGCAGCATTATTTGTTCTATACAGGTTTCTCTATATTGTGCCTCTTTGTCCTCGTTGCAAAGAAACATGTTATTATCTAATTCTTCACATGGACTTATCATAGACGGATAGAGTGACTTATTCACAATTAGGTAGGGAAATTCAGGAAATATAATGATAGTACTTTTAGAAAGGAAATTATGTATAGGAATAGGAATAATTTTATAGTATGTATAAGTGTTTCTGTCCACTAATGGAACTTCTAAATTGAATACTAATGTATGTTGGTGAATATATGATTTTAAAATTATTGAACGTTCTAGGGCTGGTAAATTATTGTAACTTGCCGGATATATTAATCTCGCATGTTTTTCTATATTTAACAAAATAGTCAATAGTTCTGTCGAATTAATAATAGACTGGTGGAGAGTATACAATTTACTAAAAGCAATTGATGTTTCTATTTCCATTATTATACTGTAAATAGTGCGAAAATTATTCAGTAATTGATACAAATTATTCATCACCGAAATAAAATTAAATAGGGTAGTTTGATTTTTATGTAAAGTTTGTATTTCAGTTGTTTTAGCGTAAATTTGCTTAACATTAAAGTTCATGTCACTAGATATATTAATTAATTTGTCAAAAGCTACTTGCATAATTGAAATTTTGTCTTCTACAGAGTGTTCTTTCTCTTGTAAATTAGTAATTAGTTTGCTGTAATGAATTGCATCACTATTATCTAAGTTTCCCGTAATAAGCTTTATAAATGATCCTAATGGATTAAAAATACCTCTTTTTGTCCTTGAATTAGGGAGAATTTGAAATAATCTAGATTGAGTTAATTTTATAAAAGAACTTATTTGAATCTCTAAACCTAAAAATTCATTTTTAACTTGAAAATCGACTTGAATTAAGGATCTTAACCTATTATATTCTCTTATATTATTATCTTACTGCAACTTAATATGTTCTAAATCAATTGTTTTAATAATGCTCCAGTGATCAGTCTTCATCACTGCCGCACCAAGTTTTATCGGAGCTATGCCTGGATTCTTGGTCATGTTGTGAACTTTGAGATGCCATGTCGGACTCGCTATTGCTAGTACCAGGAAACACCACCTGCGGAGGCCGTTTTATATTTTTTATTGCTACTCTAGTATTCCTATTTTTAAGTTTAACTGGTATTATATTTCGCGAAACCTCCCCAGTAACTTCAGCTTCCTCAAACCTAGGTAATTGCTTGGCTTTTCTAGTTCTCGTATTTTTCATAAAAATTTTATCTCCTTTCTTAATTTTGGGAACCGGGTTTTCACCACCTTTCTTATCTCTAACTTCTTTTTTATCATTAACTAATTTTTCTGCTACATATTCATACAGAATTTTGAGACGCTTTCTATGATCTTGTAATAGCTTTTGCATTAGATTTCTATCTCTATCAATATCAAAAACGTTTCCTGAATCAGTATGTCCAAATACCATTTCAAAAGGCGTAAAATTAGTCGCGGTGTGTATCGTATTGTTATAAGCCATAATAGCGTAAGTCATAACACTACAAGCATCTAAATCTTTTTTATCGTATTTAGCCAGTCTATAAATTTCGATAATTGTAGAATGAAAACGTTCTACAACAGCCATTGAATTTGGATTATTAATAATAATTATTAATAAGCCATAATAGCGTAAGTCATAACACTACAAGCATCTAAATCTTTTTTATCGTATTTAGCCAGTCTATAAATTTCGATAATTGTAGAATGAAAACGTTCTACAACAGCCATTGAATTTGGATTATTAGGGGTACCAACATGAATATCAATTTTATATAAGTTTAATAATTCTCTTATTAGCTCGTTATTAAACTCAGTTCCTGAATCACTATTAATTTTATCTGGTATACCATACATGCTAAAATATTTAATTAATGCTTTGACTACTTCCGGGGTACTTCTATTGGGTATATCTATTGCTTGAGCTAACTTACTGAATGCATCTACAATAGTTAAATAGTATTTATTTTCTATGTATAAGAGATCAATAAATAATTCTTGAAATGGACTATTTTGAGTTTGCGTTAATTGTAAATGCGGTTGGGTCGGTTTCCTTTCATATTTCATTTTTCTACACTGTTCACAACTGTTTATTATAGCTGAAATCGTTTGTTTCATGTTATTCCACCAATAATGCCTTTTTATTTTCGTTAAGGTTTCATTTATTCCACGATGGCATGTTTTGCCCTCATGGTATTTACGTACAACATCAATTTGATCTACCTCTGATTCTGATAAATTAACTACTCTTTCTGTACACTCGACTAAATTCATTGTTCCTTTTTTATATAATTCCGTAACTACCTTAGAAAATATTCGTCTAAAATTACCATCTTCAAAGTAAATAAAATATTTATGTTTAGGATCTACATATTCTTTAAAGAAATCCTTTACTAATTGTTCATTATTAACAGGTAAATGTACTTCTAATATTCTTTGATTTTTATTCGATAAATCTTTTACTGTTAATCTGTCTACTAGCCACGAGTATACTAGGATTTGTTTAGTTTTATTATCTATTGCTTCTTTAAGAATAGGAAAACCTTCATGCTCTCTATTTGAGACTGAATGTGCCGTTTCGCCATCGTCGGAATCCGAGAGTTCTATCGTTTCCATTGGCTCAGGTGCACTAATTTTAGCTAGTTCATTTTCTAACTCCGCGACGACTTCTTGTACTGCGTCAGAGTCATCAATATTAACTAAAATTGAATCTAAGTCATCATCTAAAGCATTTATTTTAATACGAGATAACGCGTCAGCGTTTGTATTCTGTGGCCCTTTCTTATATTTAATTTCAAAATTATATTCCTCTAAACGTAATCTCCATCTAATTAATTTGCTATTCGGTTCTTTAAGTGAGTATAACCAAGCCAAAGGTCTATGGTCCGTTTAAATAGTAAACTTATTACCGTATAAATAAGGTCTAAAATACTTTACTGCCCATATAATAGCTAATAGTTCCTTTTCTATTGTACTATATTTTTCTTCCGTAGATGATAATGTCCTACTAGCAAATGCTAGTAGGACATTAGGCCTATCGGAGCCTATAGGTCCCTGTGACAGAACTGCACCGACAGCAAAGTTTGATGCGTCAGTGGTCAAAACAAAAGGTTTAGAAAAGTCAGGGAATTGTAGTAACGGGGCATTAGTCAATAGTTTTTTACACGTTTCAAAACATTCCATGTAAGCTTCGTCAAAAGTAATTTTCCGTCCTTTTTTTAAACATAAAGTCATAGGTCTAGTAATTTTTGCAAAATCCTTAATAAATTTCCTATAATAACCTATGAGACCGAGAAAGCTTTTTATTTCAGTTACCGTTTTCGGCAGGGGATATTTTAAAATAGCGTCAATTTTATCGGTATTTGGCTTAAGACCGTCACTAGTAATCGTATGTCCTAGGTATAATACTTCCTTACGTAGAAGATGTGATTTATCTAACTGCACTTTAAGATTAGTCTGTCTAAATCTTTCGAAAACTAATTTTAATTTTTCTATATGCTCCTCTAGGCTAGTTGAAAATATTATGACGTCATCTATATAAACTAGGCAATGAATACCTTGTAACCCTCTCAACACATTATCCATTGCTCGTTGAAAAGTGGCAGGCGCTGTTTTTTAATCCAAACGGCATTCTATTAAATTCGTAATGCCCGAAAGGTGTGCTGAAGGCTGTTTTAGGTTTATCTTCTTCTAAAATTTCGATTTGATGGTAGCCACTTGCTAAGTCTAACGTGGTAAAATACATACTTTTTCCTAACATGTCAAATAAATCGTTTATGTTCGGAAGGGGGTATTTATCGTCGACCGTAATTTCATTTAAACGCCTGTAATCAATTACCATTCTCCACTTTTGTTGACCGGAACTATCCAATTTTTTTGGTACCAAATGTACTGGAGCACTCCAAGGAGAGTACGACTCCTGTATAATATTATCATGGAGCATTTGGTCTATTTGTTTTTTAATTTCGGCAGTCTGCGTTGGGGGTAACCTACGTGCTTTAATAAATATAGGGTCCTCATTTTTAGTTCTAATATTATGTTTTACCTCATTTGCAAATTAATTAATATTATGTTTATAGCAGTTTTTCCGCTAAATAATACCCACAACCTGCAAGCAAATGTGTGAGTGCACGCATAAGCATGCGTAACGCACCTCCCTCCTCCCACACTGCTTATGCGTGCACTCAGATGCAAGATCGTGCAAACACCACCACCACACAAGCAACAATGTCGGCAAGATCGTGCAAAGCCCCACACCACCATGCAGGTTGCAAAACTCGACGCGCGTTTCGCCCCGAACCCGGAGCATCCTCAGGAAGTGGACCTGCGAACAAAGTTCGTTAGCGACTAACTAGTTAGTGACTAACGAACTTTGTTCGCAGGTCCACTTCCTGAGGATGCTCCGGGTTCGGGGCGAAACGCGCGTCGAGTTTTGCAACCTGCATGGTGGTGTGGGGCTTTGCACGATCTTGCCGACATTGTTGCTTGTGTGGTGGTGGTGTTTGCACGATCTTGCATCTGAGTGCACGCATAAGCAGTGTGGGAGGAGGGAGGTGCGTTACGCATGCTTATGCGTGCACTCACACATTTGCTTGCAGGTTGTGGGTATTATTTAGCGGAAAAACTGCTATAAACATAATATTAATTAATTTAATGCTATGGATTTCCGCAAAGTAACGCCTGATTCTATTAACTATTAATCATTTGCAAATGTCAAGGGGATATTTTCGCAATAAAATATATCTTTATACATCTTACAAAGGTCATAAATTACTTTCTTTTCTTCACTATCCATGTGGTCAAGTTTAAGTCGCCTTAAATTTTCTGTCAGAATGTATTCAGTATTATCTCTGTCCCGAGTATAATTTAGCTTACATTGCGAATTAATATATGAATTGTCATAGGGATACACGATAAAAGGGCTAGTAATAGTTAAAATCATATTTTGCGACGTGCAGTTCTGTATAACGGTATACGCGAAACCATCTACACAGTTAACTAACGCTGTGGGCATTCTAACCCCTTCGCCAAATTTTTTATGTTCTAAAATGGCTTCTCCGTTTTTAATACTAGTTGGTAATTTAACTCTTAGTTCCGAACGTGATGGCAACTCATACGTTAGCCTAAATGGCGGTGAATAAACTATAGGTATACAAGTATTTGGAGTTTTTAGTAGTTTATTTTTCATGTCAATATTTGCTTCAATTTGATTCAATAAATCGCTACCGATTAATCCATCATAACGACTATCAACACTGTAAACATAAAACTTATGACACTGTGAACTTTGGAAAATTTCTGGCAATTGAATAAATATTACTTGATCGTGTTTACTACATGCATGGGTACTTACTACTTCGAAAGGTTCTATTCTTAAAAATTCCGAAAAATAGTTATTTGCGACTTTAGGGCTAATAAAAGATCGGGAACTACCCGTATCTATCATAAAAATGAAATTTAATTCTGGAATCTCGATATATGGTAAAGAACGTATACTATTAGAATTTACTGTTATTTTTTCTCGTGCCTTGAGGCTAGCATGTGAAAATTTTCTATACTATCCATCGACTGAGATTGATTATTATTATTGTGAATATTTTGATCAAGTTCATAGTTATCGCGGTTATTATTATTTGTGCAGTTAATACGCCTTGAATTAGCAGTTCGCATTGTTACGTCGGTCTTCGACCCCGAATTCGGAATTTGCTGAAACTGCGGTTGCATTGTTACCGGCTGATGAGATGTGTTATTAAAGTTTCTATTATTTCTAAATTGGAAAGAATTATTACTTCTAAATGGATTTCTAAAATTATTTTGATGTTGATTATTATTTTGACGGTTAAAAGAATTATTATTATCGAAATTTCTAAATTGAGGCTTATTAAAGTTATTTGGCGGTAACGCTGATGATGATGATGGCCTTAAGTGCTGTGGAAGATTTTGATTCCTATTGTTATTACTATTAAAGTGCTTTTGCGTATAAACTGTGTTGAAATTTTGTTCCTCCAAAACAATTTTTAACGCATCCTCTAGAGTAGAGATGTCCCTTAATCTAACTATTCTAACTAAGTAGGATGGTAAATTATAAAGGAAAACATTAAATGATGTATTTGTATAAATTTGTTGCTTAGCTAGGCGAACACTAGAGTCTGCTGTAGTTTCGTTGATTTTGGAAAAAAGAATACTTCTAATATGTTGAATTCGGTGACAAAAATCTAAATAATTTTCGCCTCTATTTATTTTTAGGCCCTGTAGTTCTAAAGCTAAACATTCTTCGGTTCTGGGATCGCCAAAATGTTGCCTTAATAAAGTTTTTAATTCATCCCAGTTATTAATTTGATCCCGTTCTCCTACTAAACTAGCGGCCTCTCCAGCCAACCTACTAGTAATGACATGGAATAAATATTCGTTTTGCAAATGATCGCCCTGAAACGTTTGTAATACGTATTCACATATCTTTATAAATAATGGTAATACCCTAGAATCCCCTTCAAACACCGGAATAATTTTTAAAATTTCGCTAGGAACACGGACTACACCTTCCATATTTATAAGAACAAAGAGAAAAAAATATGCTTAAATTGAACGATTTCAAATAAAATACTTCAAATCAAATTAAAATTATGTTTTAAAATTTATCAAAGAAACTCATTTGATAAAAAAAATATATGTATAATAAATTACGTTCGAAAGATTAAATTATATTTAAATATTCAAATATTATCTTTATTTATTAAAATTAACTATCCTTCATAAAAAAATATTCAATCAAAAATCCCCTGTGGAGTAAAAACACATACACACACAGTAAAACAAAGAGCACAAAATAAAGGAAATCAAGGAAGTGAATAAGAATTTGATCACTCACAGTCCCGACGTCTTCACCATGCTCTGGATTACCAATCTGCCTTCTGGAACTCTGCTCGTCCTTGGTCTTCTCTCGCCGTATTTAATAAATTTATTTGTTCGTTAAATCCCCGTAAAACGTTGAAACGCAAGTTGAAACCTTAGAATTTTATAAGGAAATTCAACTCGGGGATTCCTAACCAGCTGCGCCAATTAAATACTTGGTCAGAGATTTGACTTAAAAAAAATAATTTATTTCAAACTTACAGAGTTCTTACTTCTAATGATACAAAAATGGTAATCCTCTTATTAACTAAATCCTACGTTTTTATACAATATTAATATTATGCTTATTCTACATGTCAGCTGTTCTACTTAAGAAGAGCTGACAAAGCTTATATTACTAGGGTTGTCACTCTTAACTCGTGCTCTACCGACAAAAATCTGTCCCCGTAATTGAGACCATTATTTTAACATTACGTTCGGACTCCTTGTTATCTATACTTCGTGGTTAAAATAATGGTCTCAATTCCCCTTCCCCCTTCCCTCCGGACAGCGAAAGCGCGTAGACGTGTGATCCGCACAACGTTTTTATTTCATTTTTAAATAAAATCAATAAATTAGTTTAATAAATCAAAAATTAAAGTACTAAATTCGACGTAGTACCAGGAGTGCATAATATTGCGGGAGTGTTCTTCAATGCGCCGCGTCGGGAGTACTACGCCAGCACACAATTGCACAGCAGCTACGCACACAAAACAGGTGAAACAACTATAAACGCACGACATCACACAGAGTAAAGTTGGACCCAATCGACGTACACGCTTGTGCTCTGACGCATATCCTGACTCCGCCCACCTCTGTGACGTGTCCTTGTTCCGCACGTACACATGCAGTGACGTGTGCCGGATTTCTACGACGACGCACGAAAGCGCACGAAGTAGAGTCGGCCATCGTTGCCTTTCATCGCACACGCTTTCAGACTCTGTCGCTCACGCACGACAAGTCGTCTACGTCACCGACGCTTGCTTGCTGTCATAGTAGCCTGGTACAATGCTTCGATCTCCAACTAAGACGGGCGCTGAAACTTCTTCTGGCACTCCGTCGAATAACGAAACAACGCCGCCACCAACCTCCTTTGTAAGCCAGCGAATAAAAAGGCGAATGGAAGAAATAACTCGAGCTGACTTCGACGAATTCAAAGACGAAATACGTCAAATGCTGAATATCTTTAAAACAAATTACGACAAAATTGCCGATACCTTATTAAACATAGAAAAAAATATTGAGTTTAGAAGCCAGCAGCAAGAGGAGTTGGAAACCAAGTTAAAGGCCTTAGAACAAGAATATAAAAACAGTCAGTCTAACATTCTTATTTTACAAGAAAAAGTGGAAGATCTTCAGCGTAGTGCAAATCTGTCGACTGTAGAAATTAGGAATATACCCCGTAAAGACAAGGAGAGTAAACAAGACCTAATATCTTATGTCTCTAATATTTGCACTACGCTAGATATTAGCCATCAAATATCAAATATTCGAGACATCTACCGAATTCCTGGGAAGCCTAATTCAAAAAAGCCCATTATAGTGCAGTTTTCGGATCTATTCTTACGAAATTCATTCCTCAGCGCTGCCAAAACCTTTAATAAGACACATCCTACTAATAAACTTAAATCGAGCCACGCGGGACTAGCCTGTAATGAACCAATTTACATAGCTGAAAACCTCACACCTAATGCAAGAAAACTTTTCTATCATGCTCGAGAACTAAGAAAATGTAATAAGATTAAATATTGCTGGACTTCGGATGGAAAGATCTTAATTAAAAAAGGAGACGGTGAACCAACAATAGTCCTGAAATCCATCTCTCAATTAGATCAACTTAACGCTAAGTACTGACTAGATCCCATTATGTCTGAATTTTATACTTATTTTTATTGCATGCAAATATTCTTTTATAATTTTTATTTCGATGATTTATTGTCACTAATAACTTATTTCAATGAAATTTATTTTAAAATTTTACATAATAATACTATAATTAATAGACATTTTTATACATTATACGGAATCCGTATTTGGAAGCTACTCACTCACTACAATCACACATCTCAGTACATAACTAACTTCTATATTCACTCAACAGTAAAATTATCTTTGCTCTACACTTTATATCCCTTTTGCCTGCCAACATCTACCTGTGATGCTCGTCTTATGTATTTTTGTTTAAATGTCGTTTTATCTCTAAATGATAATCATGTGTTAACCAATTGTGTGCCTACGATCAAAGCGTTTAAAATTCGATGATTTTTTTTATATATCCAGTTCACTTGATGAGTACTCTGTATCGCTAAGCCAATCGTGTAGCCCGGATGACTGTAGATTAATTTTAAAAAAACCCGCACAATACCTAAAAATGTTGACTCAAAATATAAGGTCTATCAATTGCAATATTCATAGCTTCACCACTCTTTTACATCGAATTGATCTAGATTGTGATATTATAATTTTAACTGAATGCTGGCTTAAAGATAATCTATCGGTTCCAGCTATAGATACATACATTTCGCACTATACCTCCAATAATAAAAACCAGAATGATGGTATAGTTGTGTACTTAAAAGACCAGCCTAACCTCAGGTTCACTGTATCTGAGATCGAACTTAATGATAGTACATGCCTGCTTTTGAAAAAGGCTAACGAATTAGCCATATTATGTATCTACCGATCACCGTCTTTTACAAATACAACAAATTTCATTGCCTCACTAGATGTTGTTTTGCACTCTTTGTCGTCTTATCCTAATGTTGTAATTATTGGTGACATTAATATTGATATCGGCCGCACTCCTCATAGCTCCCACGTCTCAGATTATCTCAACCTTTCAGCTAGTCATGGTCTCTTGCCTGCACATTCTCTACCCACACGTGGCCAAAATTGCTTGGACCACGTCTTACTCAAATCTAAACATAGGGCTCTAACTTTAGTTCTTGACTCTTCAGTTACAGATCACAATAGTGTTCTACTATGTCTCAATCATAAATATAAAACTACTACAAGCACCATCCAATCGTTCTCCAATAAAATTAACTATGAAACTCTAGACCGGGACATGGATAGGTTAAAATTTGATAATATTTATGGTTTAGAGGACGCTAATGAGGCTACATGTCAGCTCGTTGACTCTCTAATGCACGTTATTAAAACCAATACCATCTCAGCTAAGATACCAAAGCGGAAAAGGATCCTTAAGCCCTGGATCACTCCGGGTCTACTGCGTTGCATGAGAAATCGTGACTCTATGCACAGGTCACTCAAGTGTAATCCCGATAACGAAATCCTAAAGATAACCTACAATAGGTACAGAAACTTCTGTAATAAAATATTAAAAAAAGTGAAACGACAATTTGACAAAAGAGAACTTATAGAGGCTGGCTCAGACAGTAAACGTCTCTGGCAGGTTATTAAAAGAGTAACAAACTCCGTAAAATCCACATCATCCCCAAGTGAATTGCTACATACCTGTTCATCTCCCGTAGAATCTATAAATAGTGCTAATGACTATTTTGCCTCTATAGGTAAAAAGCTTGCAGCCAATATTAGACCCAACCATCACTCTGCACACCTAGCATCATTTGAGGCAGGGCCCAATCCATGTAACTCTCTTGTCTTACTTCCTACTGACTGTTGCGAAGTAGAATCGATACTCTTATCTCTACGTACAGATTGTGCCGTCGGGTGGGACGATATCTCCACAGCATTTTTAAAGCGATATAAAAAACACCTAGTTCCCCTTTTAACACATATATTTAACATTTGCCTCCAGACTGGTATATTTCCTTCCTACTTTAAAAAGTCTATTATCCATCCTATTCTTAAAGGTGGAAATAGAGACCGTGTCACTAACTATCGCCCCATAGCGGTTTTAAGTGCTATGTCCAAAATTCTTGAGCGTATAATTAATAAGCGTTTGATTAATTACCTAGAAGGCAAAAACATCTTATCTCCTAATCAATATGGTTTTCGCCGCAATAAATCCACCTCCAAGGCTGTATTAGACCTCACCAACCATATCACTAAACACTTAGATGATAAAAAGAAAGTTCTCACTATTTTTTTGGATCTCGCAAAGGCTTTTGACACGGTCTCCTTACCGCTTCTTACCGAAAAATTAGAAAAGGTCGGTGTTAGGGGTATATCGCTTGATATTTTGAGGGACTATCTGAGCGCAAGAACTCAATGTGTTAAAATCAACAATTACCTAAGTAATGAACTCCCGATTATTTATGGTGTGCCACAGGGAAGTGTGATTGGTCCAACGCTGTTCCTTGTGTATGTCAACGAGTTATGCCAATTAGCCTATAAAAATACAAAGGTTACAGCGTTTGCTGACGATACGGCACTCACGTTCGTTGGTGATTCCTGGGCAGAGGTGTATTCTATAGCCCAAAATGCTTTTGATGTTGTTTCAGCTTGGTTGGCTACAAATTCCTTGACCCTCAACGCTGACAAAACAATATATATGACTTTTTCCTTCCGCACATCTACACAACCACCTCCGACACTCGTTTTAACTGCTCATGCATGTCCCAGTTCTTCCCAGTCCTGTAATTGTCCACGGCTTTCACGAGTTCCCACTACAAAATACCTTGGCATCTTACTGGATTGCAATCTCTCTTTCGCTTCGCACATTGAACTTTTGCAATCTAGAGTTCGAAAACTAATTTATATATTTAAAACGCTTCGCCACGTTGCTAACCCACAGATTGTTAAGCAGGTTTATTACGCCCTATGTCAGTCTATTCTGACCTATTGCATTTCTTCTTGGGGTGGAGCTCCAAAAGCTCGTCTACTGAAGCTTGAACGAGCGCAAAGAGCCATCTTGAAGGTAAGCACGTTTAGAAAATAATGAAAACTATTGTTAAATTATTATATTATAGCTAAACTAGGGAAAATATAAAATAAAAGACGGAGTATAGAACGTACAACAATTGTGGTTTATTCTAGAAGGACCGGAAGGAAGTAAGACAGCGACATCTACATTGTAACTGAAATTTACAGGCGCGTTCACTTTATTATTTATGGGCTGCGTTCATTATTCCAATATCCTCTCTTGAACGTAGTCCCATGCCAAAAAGGAACTGGTGATGCTTAGGTTTCGCCAGGGCTTTTGTCAGGCAGTCAGCGAGCATCGAACTTGTAGGAGTGTACTCGATGCGGATGTCACCAGACTGGACCTTGTCGCGGATGTAGTGGTGACGTACATCAATGTGCTTACTACGAGCATGATAAGCAGAAGTACCTGAAAGTTTGATAGCACTTTGATTATCACAAAATAAAGTTATAATAGTAGCCTTGGCCAAAGGCCACAATTCAATATGTAATTGTCTCAGCCATAGAGCTTCTTGAGTAGCTGCCGAGATTGCCATGTACTCTGCTTCTGTGGTTGAAAGAGCAATAGTCTGTTGCCTCTTAGAGTTCCACGATATAGCACCATCTTGGAGCATAAAGACATATCCTGTACAGGACTTTCTTTCCTCAGTACACGATGCCCAATCAGAATCACAGTAACCTGTAATTTCTCGATTTACTTTGGTTTTGTACAATATCTGAAAATCTTTGGTTCCTTGTAAATATCGAAAAATCCTTTTTACAGCCGACCAGTGTTCTAGTGTAGGAGATTTATTAAAACGGCTAAGTGTATTTACAGCATAGCATATATCTGGACGTGTCCCCTGTGAGATATATAATAAGCAACCTATTGCTTCTTGGTAGGGTATTTCACTCAATATATTTTTATCAGATATTGCAGAAAATTTTAAATCACTTTCCATAGGTGTCCCCACAGCTTTGCAGTTTTCCATTCCAAATCTTTCCAATGTAGTCTCTATATATTTTGTTTGATCTATATAAATTCCCTTATTATCATATGTAATCCTTAGTCCTATATAGTAATTAGCTTTTCCTAATTCTTTCATTTTAAATTTTTCTACTATTTTCCTTTTGACTTCATTTGCTAACTCTATATTATTATAAAACAGTAGGAGGTCATCGACATAGAGAGTTAAATATAGTGTTCTTCCTTTATCACTATTCATAAAATACACACATGGATCAAGTTGTGACTTTTGAAGTCCAATTTCAAATAAATATTTATCCAATTTTTGATTCCATGTTCTGCTTGCTTGTTTTAGACCATATATACTTTTATTAAGTTTGCAGACTTGTTTTTGTCCATTTTCATACTGTGGTGGTTGTGTCATATACAACTCTACATCTATATCGCCTTGTAAGAACGCAGTTATTGCATCTAGTTGCTCAATTTGTAACTGAAATTTAGCTGCAATTCCTAGTAGATATCTGATAGAAGTGAGGCGCACGACAGGAGCAAACACCTCAGTATAATCAATGCCATAAGTTTGTTCATAACCTTTAATTACTAGTCTTGCTTTGTACTTGGCAATATTTCCATTTGCATCTAGTTTAGTTTTAAAAACCCATTTACATGGAATTGCCTTTTTGCTTGGTGGCAGCTCACAGAGAGTCCAAGTGTTGTTCTCTATTAATGAATTATATTCACAGTCCATAGCGTTTCTCCACTCTTGTCCATTTTCACTGGCTAAGGCTTGCTTTACAGTCTGAGGATCATGTGGTAAAGCATTCTTTAGCATTTTTTGACATAGGTAGGTAGGCATTTTTGCATTTTTTCTAGGTCTTAGATTTCGAGTGATGGTGGGCTCTGGGCTCAAGGTGATCTCATTTTCAGGCACATAACTTACATCATCATCATCATCTTCACTTGTGTGTAAACTATCATTTTCCTTAACTGTGCTTACACTTTCATACGAGCTTGTATCACTGTCAATAGTTTTATCTAAACTTTCACTGTTGTTTTCTTCATGAAAATTTAGAGGCATCAGTGCAAAATGCTTCTTTATATTTTCTTCTAAAAATACTACATCTCTACTTCGGACTATTTTTCTTTCTTCTTTATCATATAATCTATATCCTTTTGATTCTAGGCAGTACCCAACAAATATTAGCTGTTTAGATTTATGGTCCCACTTAAGACGCTTTTCTTTCGGTATGTGCGTCATAGCTGGACATCCAAATATTCTCATATGCCCTAAGTTGGGCTTGATACCTGTCCACATTTCTTCGGGAGATTTATAATTTATGGATTTTGTTGGTGAGCGGTTTACAACATAAGCAGCAGTGGACACTGCCTCTGCCCAGAATTTCTTTGGGAGATCAGCATCAATGAGCATACATTTAGCACGTTCGACAAGTGTCCGGTTCATGCGCTCACTCATCCCATTTTGTTCTGGACAATATGGTACAGTAAATTGTCTTTTGATACCAGACTCTTTACAGAATTTTTCAAATGCATCATTGGCATATTCTTTGCCATTATCACTTCTTAAAATTTTTATTTTTCTCTGTAATTCATTTTCAACAAGTATTTTAAATTCTTTGAAATAATCAAAAACTTGTGACTTTGAATGCATAAAGTAAACAAATACCTTTCTTGAATAATCATCTATGAATGTGACATAATATCTGGCACCACCAAGTGACTTTTCTTCCATGGGACCGCATACATCCGAATGTATTATCTCTAGAAGACCGGAAGCCCTTGTGCCGACATCTTTGAACGGTTGCCTAGTTTGTTTTCCCTGTAGGCAAGTATTGCATGTCACATTATCATCTTGATTCATCGCTAAGTCAACTCCATCAGCAGAATCTGGAAGTTTCTGTAGATTCTGGTAGTTCAGATGACCCATTCTTTGATGCCATATGTGAGCTTGCAATTATTCTTAGTTATTTGATGTATAGATAACAGATTTACAGCCAATCCTTGCCGCAGCCCCTCACAGGTAATGCTTTATTATCTGCAACTGTAATATTATTTATTGAAGCAGGTTCAAAATCATAAATCCAACTTCTATTGTTGGTCATATGCATTGCTGCGCCTGAGTCAAGATACCAACAGCCCTTCTGCAGAACTGGAGAAGCAGAGAATGCAGCCACAAAACTAGAATTCTCATTTGACTTGTTACTAGATTTGCTGGAGTTAGTACTTTGACTTGCACTTCGATTTGAATGACAATATTTTGCAAGATGACCATGTTTATTACACTTAAAGCATCGGGGTCCTTTACTCGAAGGCTTGTTAGCCTTTGCATGGCTCTTACGGTGATGTGAATAAAATGCCGCAGAGTCCTTTTCATCTTTGACATCCTGAAGAATTTTTGTTTTTACTAGATCTGTACTTATGGTCACACCTGAGCTTTCCATGGCCATTATCATAGGTCTATATGATTCAGGTAGCCCTGCGAGGAGGAGCGTACCCAGCCACTCATCATGAACATGAAACCCTATGTTCCTGAGCTTGTGTGCACAAGTAATTATCCTGTTCACATAGTTTTCTACACACCCACAGCTTTCCAAATCTGTGGTTATTAACTCACGCAGTAAACCTACCTTCCTTGTCAATCCTGAGTCATCGAAAGCCTTTCTTAAATTATCCCATACCTCTTTTGATGTTTTTGCTTCCTGAATGTGAATATAATTGATCGGGTCTACGAGCAATATAATTTTAGTCCTAGCTTTCGTATCCTCGCTTTTACTGAAGGAGTTGTTAGTGTCTTGTTCTATACATTTCCATAGATCCTCGTGCTGTAAGTACGTTTTCATCGCAAATCCCCACGTGGCGTAATAGGGTATTATCCTATGATGAAAATATACTTCAGATTGTTGATATTTTATCGCTAAACATTAATTTAAACCAATTTGACCAACTTTTTACACAAAAATATGTATGATTGATATAATATATCAAAAATAAAATTATGAAATTTTCACGTTTGACCACGTGACTAAAAACGCACGAGATTGGAATGTGACGTCATATTCTTGTACTTCTTCTTCTTTTATTAATGGCCTCCCGATTTCCATAAAGCATAGCCAGCATCAGAATCATTAACGTTATGCGTCAGTGAGTAATAGCCACTTTTTCCGCATTTCAGTGTTCTTTGGTATGGTCACAAAGATTTTCCCCGGTTTTTTAATAGACGTATTAGTGCATTTTGGCACTACGCACCATTTATAAGGCATTTTAATAGGCTTAAAACATTTATTTAAAAACGTAAATAGTAGGTATTCTGGGATTTGGCATTGTCAGTGTAATTTGACACTTGACAGTTACAATGTTACAAGATACTCTATGGTTACAAGAATGTGACGTCATGACAACTCATTATAGCGTTTTCGCGCCTATAATATTAATTTAAACTTTAAGGCTAATTTGCAAGGAAAAGAAAGAAATTCACAAAGAATGGTTCAAACTGCTAATGTATTTTGGTATTAGGAACAATTTGACATACTTTTCAAAAACTTGGAAAATACCCTATTGTCACGGCCTTTTAATTTTTCAATATTAATTAGGTTACCATTTGATGCCATTGTTAATTTTTGTATCCAGGAATCTGCAGATCAAGGCCCGTGAACCCTAAAAATCGAGAAATTTATACGACGGAGTCGGATTGAGGTTAGACTAACTTCAAAATTACTTTTCGTACAAAACTTTTTTAACACTGTCCCTAATCGAACTAATCGGGCGTACTGTGCCCATAACCTAATGAAAACTATTGTTAAATTATTATATTATAGCTAAACTAGGGAAAATATAAAATAAAAGACGGAGTATAGAACGTACAACAATTGTGGTTTATTCTAGAAGGACCGGAAGGAAGTAAGACAGCGACATCTACATTGTAACTGAAATTTACAGGCGCGTTCACTTTATTATTTATGGGCTGCGTTCATTATTCCAATAGAAAATATACCTTCTCTACAACCGAACTCTATCAAAAATGCAGAGTGCTGACAATAAGGCAACACTTTATCTTGCAAACAATCATCTTGCAACATGCTGCAACTACTTTCAAAAATATTAATAAACGGCGTAGAGACAAAATTTGCCAAATCAAAAAATATAATTTCGCACAATCGATGAGGTTTAATTACTTCATTGCACCATACCTGTATAATAAAATTAACAAACATATTCCAATATACGAACTTAATTCCAGAGATTGTAAAAAAACTGTCAATGAATGGCTCCTTGGCTTGACATATGAAGACACTGAAAATCTGATCAGTCCTACCTTGTAGACATTCACGCTTCCTCAGGCAATTTACATATTATATTTTCCTGAACTTATAACCACACGCACACACTCTCTCTCTCTCTCTCTCACACACACATACACACGTGTACACATACACACACACACACACACACACACACACATACACACACGTACCTCCATCGTCTCCTCCACGTCTACATCTCCCTCTCGTACTCACTCACCTTTCACACACTATACGACACACGCTTCCAACCTGATGCCAATAATACGGATATATAAATAGATAAATATCAAAATACGGATTCCCTAATGCTTTCGTCTATACTATAGTTTTTACTTCACATACTTAATCTTAATTTACCATAACATCTAATTTTATTGCAATACTTTATCTTTTATAATTTTAATAGTTTTTATATATATCTTAAAATCATAAGTAATAACAGGTATAATACTTAAACTTTTATTAGCAAAGTTGTTTCTTATGCAGCCTGAAATAAAAGTTATTTATTTATTTAATTTTCTATACTCGATGAAATTGTATAAAATGTTATGATTTAACTACTTTTTAACTACACATTATCAATTAAATGCAATTTTCTATTATTTTAATGTTTTAAATTAAGTTATATTCGATTTGTAATTATCTGGCGTAGGGAAAGGGACCGGTGGCTTTACCACAGGTTGCGCTGTAACCTAGCTAAGCCGCCGGTTGCGATCCAACTACTTGTGCACTATAAAACTATTCTTACATCACATTTTATAACTGTATGTCCTAGATTAAGGTTTTATGCTTTGAGTTAATAAAGATTATTATTATTATTAATTACGGGGACAGATTTTTGCCGGTAGAGCGCGCGACGGTTCGACATGCACTCGTTTGAAATTACGCGGGAAGTTTAAAGTTGCTATTGACAGTTCTGGTAAGATTGAAATCTTATTATATAAAAGTTTTAGGAAATTCTTAGAAACTGTTCTCGAAAAATAGATACCGTAGAACACGGTAATTGCCTAACGGTAATTTAAAAATAATTGTTATAAATAATAGTATTGGCAACACTCGGTATAATAGTATTGGCAACACTTGGTACTCGTCGGTCTCGCACGCCTAGCGGCAGAAAAGAGAACTAAGATCTGGTCCTATTATTGTGTACCTTATGAAGCATAGATACCAGGAGTCCGAACGGTATAGGCCTTTGAGTATCCAACTATAGGCTTTTTAATAATAATTAAGTAGGTACACCACGAAGTATAGATGTTATGGACCAAGTGATAAATTGAGCAGTATACATAATGCCCGGTCATTATGAAAAATGCCCAATATGAGAGTGCAATTTGATAATAATTATTCAAATAATCATATTGACCGGGCACTATACATATTGCGTATCACCTTTTGGGCAGAGTAATACAAACATATTTAATTACTATTTTTTTATTGTTATTGTCATTTAACTTAAAATAAACTAAATATTAAACCACTTAAATAATCAGACTCATTATTTGGATTAATTAAGAAGGACTTCTACCTTAAAAATCCACTAGTTTTCAACCGACTTCCAAAACACAGGAGGAGGTTCTCAATTCGTGTGTATGTTTTTTTTTTGTATGTATGTTACCCGATTACTCCGCCGTTTGTGGACCGATTTTCGAAATTCTTTTTTATTTTGAAGGGTTGACTCCCGGATTCCCGGAGTGCCATTGTCATTAAATATTAGACTTGGTGATGGGATCCATGAGGAATCGAAAGAAGTCCTTAAAATTTATAGGGACATGTATAGTGATTTTGACTTTTTTTGAAATAACTTGAGCATATGCTACCAAAAAGTGAAATGTTGTGCCAAGGTATAACCTTGATCCAAAATCATTGAACGGTACTCCTCAGTCTTTGAAGATACACGTTTGGGAATTTCAGGATTATTTATAAAACTGCAAGCATATGTCACTTTTAATTAATCATCATCACCACCACCACCCCAACCATCATCATCACACCATACATAATATATTGATATAGGTATTTATAATTGTCTTTTACACCGGTATCGATTTTTTTGAACATTCACAGTTACCAAAAAGTGAAATTTTGTACCAAGGTTTTCCCTGGATCCAAAAGGTCTGAATAGATCCTCAGCCTTTAAAGATACACATTTGGAAATTTCAGCATTGTTTATAGAACTTCAAGCATATATTGTCGCTATTAAATAATTTTCATCATCACCACCATCATCGCACCATACATCATGATATTTTGATACAGGACTTTCTTATAGCCTTTTACACCAATATCGATTTTTTTTAACGTTCACAGCTAAGTACCAAAAAGTGAAATGTTGTGCCAAGGTACATATACATGGATCCAAAAGGGCTGAACAGAACTCCTCAGTATTTATAGAGACACGTTTCTAAATTTCGGCATTGTTTTATGAACAACAATCATTATCACCACCACCATCATTATACCATACATAGGTAATCATAATAATATGATGTAATAGGTAATATTCTCTTAGTCTTTTATTCGATTTCTTTAAACATTTGTTAGTCCCATCATCAGCATCATAATATATTGTGTGCCAACTGTTACATCATTTCCGCAGACAACTTAATTTTTCAGTAACCTAAGCATAATATGGTACCAAAAAGTTACATTATGTCAAGGTATAACCCTGGTTCCAAAAGCACTAAATGGAATTCTTTAACGATACACGTTTGGAAAATTTGGAATTGTTTAAAGAACTGTTGTAAAGATGTACATGCGAAAGGTCTGCAATAAAAGACGTCTTCTTCCAAAGCTAGGTCATATCCCTGATATCACACATTTTTAAGTTTTTATGTTTTTCTTTCCTTATACAGTCTTCATTCAATAATTTCGACACTATTAAGGGCAGCTGAATGGTAAATTAGTTAATTGTGCGTTGTTTACGAATTGGTATCGGGTTCGAATCCCGGTCAGATAAATATTTTGTGTTTTTTTTTCCTTTCTTTCCTATTTTTAAATATTTTATCATCCTACTTAAACTCTGAGCATAACTCGATATTCTACTAAAAAGAAAGAAATAAAGTAATATTTAAAAAAAATATATAAACCGACTTCCATAGTAAAAGCAATGACATTATTCTAAATCACTTAAAAGTATAAAATAATTCTTATTGTCGAATAGTTCCCCTTTAAATTCTGCTAAAATTTATCTATTTCTCTACTCAATTTTCTTATTTTTGAAGTCGGTACCAGCCCAAACAAATGAACCTATATACAGTTTAATTAAAAAAAAATCATAAATTTTAACACAACTACGTCCATATTCTTCTTCTTCTTCAAGTGCCTCTCCAATCACTGAAGGTTGGCAGTCAAGCTCCGAAACTTTTCTTTGTCCAAGGCGAGTCTGAAAAGTTCTTCTACAGACTTTATCCCTGTCCACTCTCGGATATTCCTCAGCCAAGATGTTTTACGCCTCCCTGGTTTTCGTTTCCCGGCGATCTTACCCATCATTATGGTTTGTAAAAGCCTGTACTGTTCGTTTCTGAGGATGTGGCCCAGATACGCGACTTTTCGTTGCTTGATGGCACGGACAAGCTCCACTTTTTTACGCATACGCTTTAGTACTTCGGCGTTTGTAACTTTGTCCGTCCATTTTATACGCAACATTCGCCGATACGTCCACATCTCAAATGCTTCCTGTTTTTTCCGTAGGTCTTCTTTCATAGTCCAAGCTTCACAACCATAAAGAACTTGCGGCCAAATATAACACTTGAGCATCCTAGTTCGTAACCCAATGGAAAGAAAGCGGTTTGTAAATATCTTACTCATTTTCATGAAAGTGGCCCTCGCTATCTCTATACGGGAGCGGATCTCCGTCTCCCACTCCCAATTTTCCGTTACCCAAGACCCCAAGTATTTATATTTATCCACCCTCGACAGTAAGGTATTGTCTACTGTAATTATTGTATTCTGTGCCCTATTACCAACAACCATAATTTTCGTTTTAGAAGCGTTCAGCCTAAGGCCCATCCTGTCGGACTCACTCGCAAGTCTGGCAACAATACTAGACTAGACTCTCCTTTGAGGTAGCAATCAGGACCGTGTCGTCGGCGTAACGGAGGTTGTTAATAAGCACACCATTTATGATAACCCCGTCTTCGATATCTTCAAGGGCTTTGCTTATTATTGCTTCCGAGTATATATTAAACAAGGTTGGGGAAAGGCTACATCCTTGTCGAACGCCACGTTGTATAGCTATGGGGTCTGTATTCTCACCATCTACTCTAATAGTTGCTGTTTGGTTCCAGTAGAGATTGCTAATTATTCGTACATCTTTGCTATCCAATCCAATTTCTTGGAGCAACTTGATGAGAATCTCGTGTTTGACTCGGTCAAAAGCCTTTTCGTAATCTACGAAACAAAGATATACGTCTTGTTGCATGTCTCTACATTTTTGAACCAATACATTAAGAGCAAATTGAGCTTCTCTCGTACCAGTACCAGAGCGAAAACCAAACTGACTCTCCGTGAGATAATCTTCGCATTTGTATTTAATTCGGAGGTGTATTATGGACAGAAATACTTTAAGTACATGACTCATAAGACATATGGTGCGATAGTCTTTACAGTGTCGTGCGTTTGGTTTTTTCGGCAGAGTGATGAAAGTAGACTCGAGCCAGTCCCGGATTATAACGCCAGATTCGTAAATTGAATTAAACATATATGTAAGGGCATCAACATTTTCAGGATCGAGAAGTTTGAGTATATCCACACTGATTGCATCGGGTCCTGGAGCCCTTCTTGGTTTTGCTTTTTTAAGAGCCCGAATTACTTCCGATTTAAGTATTGCCGCACCGTACAAGTCTTCCGTTGGTGTTACTGTTGGAGTACCACGCAGGTCATCAGCAAATAAGTCAGTGATGTATTCCTCCCATTTCATCTTTTTCCTGTCAATGTCTAAAATTATTTCTCCCGAATCTTCAGCCAGAAACAGTCTTGGTCGATTTTTATGGAGGTTTATCATACTCTTTATTTCTTTATGAAGATTGAAAGAGTCATGCTTGTTCATCAGTGATTCAACAAAATTACAACGCTCTTCATACCACTGTGCTCTAGTGTATCTAATTTTGTTTCTAATGGTGCGATTAAGTTCATCATATTTCACTTTGTTGTTAGATTTGCATGACCTTCTTTCATCTATCAACGATAAAATCTCATCCGTCATCCAGACCTGTCTCTTGGTCGTTCTGTTTCTATGAATTAGTTCTTGATTTATTTCTCTTACACGATTTTTCAAGTTTGACCAGATTTCATTGGGATCCTGCAAGGTGTTATTATTGTATGCCCATTCGTTTATTGAATTATGCACCAACATTTTTGTATGTGGATCTCTTAATTTTTCTAAATCAACTCCTTGGTTAGGCTTCTTTCTTACGTATTTAAGTCTACAAGCTAGCGTTGCCACCACTGGGTTATGGTCTGAACCTACATCAGCGCCCGGATAAGTTTTTGCACTTGTTATGTTATTTTTAAATCGATCATTAACAATGATGTAGTCAATTTGATTTCTTACGATATGATCTTTAGTATGGGCTGGTGATGACCATGTATAGAGTCGTCTTGGGTGTAATTTGAAAAATGTATTCATAATAGTTAGGCTATTCTCCTGGCAAAATTGCACGAGAATATTGCCTCTTTCGTTCCTATTTCCCAGTCCATACTTGCCGGCCACACCCGTGGCCGGCAAGTACGGCGTAAGGCGGCATCGCCTATCAGGATGGTAATATCTTCTTTTTTTGTTACTCGGAGCAATTCATTAACTTGTTCATAAAATACGTTGATTTCATTGAGGTCCTTGTCAGCAGTTGGCGCATAAGCTTGGATTATGTTTACTTTTCTTGGCTTGGTGTTCAGTTGTATCATAATGGTACGATTTGAGAGGGGGATAAAGTTAGTCACTGCCGCATTTACAGCCTTAGAAACGATTATGCCCACTCCATGTACTTCCGTTGCCGTGTCACTACCTGAGAAGTACACCACTTTTTCTCCTGAGATGTCAAACTTTCCTGTTCCAGACATTTTTGTTATATATACGTCCATATCGGTTCACCGAGGCGCAAGCGAGTAAACCAAACAATATTTAAAGAACTTCGTTCAAATTGGCTGGTACAGACTTCAAAAATAAGAAAATTGAGTAGAGAAATAGATAAATTTTAGCAGAATTTAAAGGGGAACTATTCGACAATAAGAATTATTTTATACTTTTAAGTGATTTAGAATAATGTCATTGCTTTTACTATGGAAGTCGGTTTATATATTTTTTTAAATATTACTTTATTCATCTAAAACTTAAGGAAAGTCATATTAAAAATATAACATAAAACATAATTAAATTTAAAACAAAAATTTAAAATAAAACATATACCTACCTATTATTTTTTTTACCTTTATTTTCAAATTGCCCAACTGTCATGTAGCAATATAATAATGACCGTGCAATGCAAAGAGTAGTTATATACTCAAAGGTGCAATGTGATAAATAATGAAGTTAAGATGGTAATTAATTACTTAGCCCGATGAAGCTTGACATTATTCATAATTCTTGTGCATTGTAAATAATGCCCGCATTAATCACCTGCGTGGCTATTACCTAATATTCTGGACATCAACTGACAACCGGCATGGACTTCATTTTGACGTTTGAACTTTTTAAAACACAATTTAAAAAGATAAAATGTCAAAAAAGACAAGCCTACTGTCATGTCAAACTAAATAGTCCGCCATTTTGTCCTTCATAGAACGAATGAAACGCTCTTTCGACCAATTAAATCGTGTGACGTAGTGCTTTTGACATAGTTCATGAAGCGTTATGACATAGTTCATGAAATGAGAATTGTCAAACAAAGCAGCGGGCTGATTACCTAACTTCGTTGAACTTCATGAACTGCTTCTTGGTCTTCTTCTTCTTCTTTTTAAAATGGCTTCTGAGTGAACTATAATAATTTTATTGAAATTTGCGTTTTGTTGTGTGTATTAAATATAAATATAAAATTTTATACTATTATTTAATTATAAAAACTATTAAGGACCTAAAAAGAGCATTTCAAATGAACTGATTTTCATACTTTGAAACACCGCCGATGTTATAATTTAATATTTAAATCAATTTATATAGTTTTCTAAAAAGTCCATTTGGAACATTCAAACGCAATTTTACCTCTTGTCATTTCACTTCAAAAAAAAAAAAAAGAACATAAATTGGAGTTTTGCCAGAAATATTAAGCGACGTTGTTGTTTTTATATTTCCTCCAAAATTTGTGTTATTATAATGTGGTTCCTAATGTGTAATATTGGTAGAATATTACCGATTAGAATTCATTGACATGCACAAGTATGGGCAAGTGGTACAAGTAGTAAAAAGGATTGTCTAAATATTTATTTAAAAGAAAACACTTGAGTATATCACAATTCAAAATCCGTATATTCAGACACCACAATATACTTAATACACGGTAAACTGTAAAGGCGTTGTAACGGGAGTCGTTTTAGTTGGGCATGCTATATATAATCTGCTTTAAATTTGCTAGTTGCTCTGGGGCTATGTAGACAAAGTTATATCTGCAAAATCCTTACTTTAAAAGAGGGCGAAAAGAAGGTTGACTGGTAAATTTTTGCGGGCGAGGGGGAGGTGGTGCTTGCATACTTGCTAGACTTGTTACGCAGAAGTCCTTTAAAATATATTCTTTTAAAAACTTCTTAATCGCGATCATAATAACAGAAATTGACGCGGACGAAGTCGCGGGCAACAGCTAGTTAATTAATATAATAACATATTAATTAAGTAATATAATAACATTTTTTCAGATCTCAAGTACATTATACGGACGCTCTAACGGTGAAGGGAAACATCGTGAGGATTGAGGAAATCCGCACATAGTTGGCCCCAGACGTATTGACCAGTTCATTCCTCTGGACTAGGCTGACTATGTGCACCGTATGTGCTTAGGCAACCATATGCCATTTAAAAAAACCAACTGTCCCAGGGACTACAGTATTTCAAGAGTGGTTACTTCGCTCGGAGAATACTAGAAGTCTTTGGAGAATACTGTATAAATCATCCATTAACGGATGCAAAGGCCTATGTTTTTTTACAATAACATGTACAATAAAACAACTTACTGATTTTATAAAATTTTATTAATGTTTTTCATACACAGTAAATATTGAACACTGCTAACCTGATTTTATATTCTAGGTACTGAGTTTTATCTAATGGAATAGATTGTCTCATATACCTACCTGTATCTACTCTACCATACCATACCTTATCATATATATAAAAGGTGGACGGAAGGTGAGCTAAGCATTGAGTGAAGCACAAAAATGGCGGCGACTTACGTTTGTGTGAGATTAAGGATAATTGCCATTGGCGTATTGGCGGCCTGTCGTCTTACTTTGCTGTGAATGTGCGCGTGCGGCACGTGTCGCTAAGATACGGCCGGCTTACTTTGATTGCTTCACTATTCATATTACCGAAGCGGTGTCTGCCTTATTTTCTACGTCTATGACCTTACATGAACCTTGCCTTACCAATCACTAGACCATGTGAGACGATTGCTGAGCAAGTGCTTGTTGCTTTTTTAATTCTGTCGATTCCTCCACAACCTTTCAACAAAAACATTGTATAGCTTATCCACTGTGTAAATATTTTTATTAGTAATAACGACATTTAAAAAAATTAAGATAGCCTCGACATTTGTAAGCAGGAAACGAGTGTATGATGATGAATATATGATCTGTCGTGTATATACACGTAATATTGTCTATATACACGACAGATCAAAGTTATAACACTTCTCGGAAGTTTATTAGCAAAAGCGGATAAAACTTGAAAAACTCAAGACTCACAATACCTATATTATAATACTTATGACAGAAAACAACGAGAGTCAAGAGCGGTTATTGGCGATTTCGAATTCAAATTGACATTTGTATTTGCGATCGAGGTGTCATAGTCTCATAGGTACTAAAAAGAACAAATTTATTAATAATCTATGCCTTAACCGTCTTCTTTTTGGAAGTGTCGAAGCCGGGAGTACAATAGGCCCCTGCTTTGTTTGACAATTCTCATTTCATGAACTATGTCATAACGCTTCATGAACTATGTCAAAAGCACTACGTCACACGATTTAATTGGTCGAAAGAGCGTTTCATTCGTTCTATGAAGGACAAAATGGCGGACTATTTAGTTTGACATGACAGTAGGCTTGTCTTTTTTGACATTTTAGCTTTTTAAATTGTGTTTTAAAAAGTTCAAACATCAAAATGAAGTCCATGCCGGTTGTCAGTTGATGTCCAGAATATTAGGTAATAGCCCCGCAGGGGCCTATTGTGCTCTTGGCTTCAACACTTCCAAAAAGATAAGGCACAGATTATTAATAAATTTGTTCTTATTAGTACACGTATGAGGCTATGACACCTTGATCGCAAATACAAATTCAAATTTGAATTCGAAATCGCCAATAACCGCTCTTGACTCTCGTTGTTTTCTGTCATATTATGTATTAAAATATATTGTGACTCTTGAGTTTTTCGAGTTTTATCCGAGAAGTGTTATAACTTTGATCTGTCGTGTATATATACACAATATTACGTGTAAGTCTGTCTGTGCTTAGATTTTAAGCTTGTTTTTTCACAATGCAAGGGAATCTAATCACAAGCATTATTAGCTATAATTCATCATCATACACTCAGTGGCGTAGCTAGGTGGACAAGGGCCCCGGTGCATAAGGGAAGAATCGGGCCCTCAATCCTCATGCCCCTCATCCCTCTTTCCGCGTAGCTTGAACTTATATTGACCTTTAAAATTAGTCATAGGAATTAGAATAGGAAACAGTGAGTTTAAACTTATCCCTAGTAGGTTAAATCCATACGTCGTCTCTATGAGGAGTAGAATCTCTATGTGTTAAATGGAGGAAAATGGGAATAAATAAACAACGACGCACATACGATATAGAATATTTATTATACAGATAACTGATGAGGGAAAAAATCAGTAAAGGGATAAAACGATTTTTAATAGAATTCCCCGTCCAATTCACAATCTCTTGCGCGCTTTAATTCATGAGATATCGCATTGCGCATAATCCTGGACGCTATTTCTCGATAGTGTTGTAATAAAAACATTTTAAAATCCGAAGAGCCTTACGATTCCGAACATAGGGGGCATTTACCTTACTAATATCGCTACTGAACAAAGGGAGTTGATTTTAGAGTTAAGTGTACATATTACATATTTTGTATGTTGATGCCAAAAATAAACTTTGTTACTAAATAATAAAGTTTTTACTTTTTTCTTTAAACTTTTCATTTTTACATATCCTTTATCTAAATTAATCTATAAATAAATAATAAACAGAATTATCACTTTCTGTTTTTTTCATATTTAAAGACGTTTTGAACGCAATAAAAATGTTCTAATGTAACCCATTTTTAGAATTTCATAGTTGGGGAGAGTTGTGACAACGTTATTTCGCGCCAGGTTTTTGTGAGACCGTGTTGTAACTTTTACGTAAAATAGAGCTCTGCAAAGTTTTTTGACATAAAGCTATGGAAAACACGTAAATGTCACAGAAACGTTAATGGCCGAATTCTTATACAATTTTTGAAATTTTATTATATTTTTATCTCGAAAACTACGGATCTTATAATTTTGAAAACTTGCGAAATTACTGCGACAATAAAAGAACTTTAAGCGGTAAACCTACCATAAACCAATTAATAGTACAAATGTGGGATATTATTCTAAAGTTTAGCCAAATGGGAAGGGAAATGAAAATTTAGTATGGCAACACCGGCTCACGCACACAATGCATAAAAAACCGGCGTCACTTTGTTGTTCGTAGAAGTCCGTCTATACTTTTTATTTGGTCTGAGATAGTAGCTCATTCTTCAATTTGAACTTGAGTTTAGAAAAACGTTTTTTATTTTTCGTTGTCGATCAAGTTAAAAGTTTGAGAGTTATTATAGATTATACGAATACCGTTGTGCTGCAACCTGTATCCTGTATCATACATGTTTTGTCATCGGAATTTTTTTTAGCGAAAATGAGTTCTAGCAGAATATGGTGCCAGATGGATGAATATGCGGAATAGAAATAGTAGCATTTGCATTAGTAGCGATACTTGATGAAAGATGAAATAAGGCTGGTGCTGGTAGTAGGGAAAACGGATTGCAACGGTCAGTGACACACCTAGTCGACCTAGCGTCAACTATTATAGACTATAGTGCATCCAGACCCCAGAAAGTTGAAAACATCGCAATGAGAAGTGATGCAGGGCAAGAGGGAATGAAAACTTGATGAAAAAGTTAATATGGGTGGAGTATGGAATTGTCGAATTGATTTCACGACCGTCAAGCACGTGAGCTTATCGCTGATCCAATGTGCTACGGGCGTACTCATCCCAACTATCAAATACCAAATATCTGAAATAACGATAACAAACAGCACATGCTCATCGAGGACGCTTAGCGCATGTGTTGAAAATCTTAAATCAGAAGTCTTGTAATTGTTGGTGTTCATTTAACACCGCTATCCCCAACCCGCGGCCCGCGGGCCGCATGCGGCCCGCCGGGCCTTTATCTGCGGCCCGTGGAAATCTGTAACCGTTAGATAAAGTTGTGAAAAAGCGTTCACAATTCCAAAAATCTCACTGAGTGAACATAATTATTATAATACATATTTGTTATTTTATTTTAGTTTGTGTCGTTAGCTCATCTTAAATGTTTAGTTTCACTCTTTTAACTACCTTGTGTTATTCTATTATTATTAAATCGTTAAAAGAGATGTTCTAGAAATGTATGAGGCGTGGGCCAGCCCTATGTACACTATATGTAAATGTAGCTACATAATATAGTAACTGTTTCCTATCCTTTATTTTATTTTATTTCACTTCGTTTCAATGCACATTAAAATAAATTCGTCAAGGAGAGCAACACAACGTAAAATAAAACATGGCGGATTAGATCAGAATTAACCAAAGAATATCATTTTGACAATGACATGACTTAATTTCACAAAGAAAGACGTATGACACTCAAGAAGATGTCTCTTCCTAAAACTATCAACTACGTTAAAAGTCAAGTCAAAACAACTGTCATGGCCGCCCTAAAATAGGGTTCTCGCATTAAAAAACTCTTCAAATAATCATTTTTGCACGCACGTACTTACCCTTCTTCAAATTACTTTTTTTTTGTATTTTTATGAAATTCCCTTATATTTTTCCTATTTACCTATGTGGTGTACATAGAGCTGGCCCAAAATCAAACATCTCTTTTAAACAACATATTTTTTTGCCCCTAATAAATTTTGGTTGCGGCCCGCGACACCAGTAGTACAACGGGTTTGTGGCCCGCGTAAAAAAAAGGTTGGGGACCACTGATTTAACAAAATTTAAAAAAAAAGAAAAAAATTCGAGCCTCGAGTCTCGAGCCTGCTCACAAGATTTTTTTTCCTCTTTTCTTATATGCTCCTCTCTTTTCAAAGCTGAGGCTAGAGGGCCCCTTGAGCTCCTGGGCCCTGGTGCACTGCACCACCTAGCCCTACGATAGCTACGCCACTGCATACACTCGTTTCCTGCTTACAAATGTCGAGGCTATCTTAATTTTTTAAAATTTCGTTGTTATTACTAATAAAAATATTTACACAGAGGATAAACTATACAATGTTTTGTCCTAGTCTTATGCATTGGAAAAGTCACTTTTGGCTTTGCTGCAGTCGGTTTTTGAGTTTTTGAGTTTTGAGTCAGTGTTGCTGTTTGTTATATTGTAGCTACAAATTCTAAAACTTTTATCAGGATTATGCACTACTCCCCAGTCAAAGCTGGTAAAATAGTTAATGCTTGTGTCGTCCTCCATAACCTAATCAATGACTCGCGTATTTCCATCGATGATGATGAGTTGAGTGGGGACAGCAATCTTCAGCCGGCACAGCCTGTAAGAGAGCAGAACAGATGGAGGGCGTCAAGTTTTGGTTGACAGGTTGTGGAGGAATCGACAGCATTAAAAAAGCAACAAGCACTTGCTCAGCAATCGTCTCACATAGTTTAGTGATTGGTAAGGCAAGGTTAATGTAAGGTCATAGACGTAGAAAATAAGGCAAAGAAAGCCGGCCATATCTTAGCGACACGTGCCGCACGCGCACATTCACAAGCAAATTAATACGACAGACTGCAAATTACGCAAATGGCAATTATCCTTAATCTCACACAAACGTAAGTCGCTGCCATTTTTGTGCTTCACTCAATGCTTAGCTCACCTTCCGTCCGCCTTTTATATGTATAATATATGATAAGGTATGGTATAGTAGAGTAGATACCTACAGGTAGGTATGTGAGACAATCTATTCCATTAGATAAAACTCAGTATCTAGAATATAAAATCAGGTTAGCAGTGTTCAATATTTACTGTGTATGAAAAACATTAATAGAATTTTATAAAATCAGTAAGAAGTTGTTTTATTGTACATGTAATTATAAAATAAAAATAAAACATAGGCCTTTGCATCCGTTAATGGATGATTTAAACAGTAGTATTCTCCGAGCGAAGTAACCACTCTTGAAATACTGTAGCGCCTGGGACAGTTGGTTTTTTTAAAACCATACGATGGTTGCCTAAGCACATACGGCGTTCTCACAACATAGTCAGCCTAGTCCAGAGGAATGAACTGGTCAATACGTCTGGGGCCAACTATGTGCGATTTTCCTCACGGTGTTTTCCTTCACCGTTAGAGCGTCCGTATAATGTATTTGAGATCCAGAAACATGTTATTATATTACTTAATTATTATGTTATTATATTAATTAACTAGCTGTTGCCCGCGACTTCGTCCGTGTCAATTTCTGTTATTATGATCGCGATTAAGAATTTTTAAAAGGATATATTTTAAAGTACTTCTGCGTAGCAAGTCTGCAAGCACCACCTCCCCCTCGCCCGCAAAAATTTACCAGTCAACCTTCTTTTCGCCCTCTTGTAAAGTAAGGATTTTGCAGATGTAACTTTGTCGATATAGATCCAGAGCACTAGCAAATTTAAAGCAGATTATATCGGGTGTCCGGTAATTAATGGATAACCTTAAAATATCTTATATTATAGTAGAACTTATGGCCGTTCAAAAAAAAATACAAAAACAATCTATCATAATTAGTACCTAAGATAAGTTATTTTTAGAGAAAAGTCTATTTTTTTAGCTTATTTTTTAGTTTTTTGAACACTATGACCAGACATGAATGAATTACATCGGTTTTTTAATGTTTTCATATTGTAGTATATAACTATGCTGAAAGATAGAAAATAAATTGTATCACTAGCTATTGTACTTTAAAAAAAAATGTATGCAAGTTGATTTATTTTAGAAAAAATTGCATAATTTACTTTTTCATCGAATTTTAAACATTATGGGTATAAAAAAATGTATGAAGGCATGAGTGACCAATAATTTTTAAATAATGCTGGTTTTAAGTAGATTTTATAATGGTACAATTCATCATTGTATGTACCATAAATAGTGAATTATTGCTATTAATGTAGAAAAGGAGAAAAATGTACTAAAGAAAGAAAGTAGGTATTGGGGAACTTTTAGAAAAATAATTGTACCTGACCATTCAGGGTTAGTAAAAACATCGTTTAAAATTAAGAATAGGTACTTAATTTACACGTATTTACAATAAATGTTCAAATTGTGTGCCTCCCACTCTTATGCAGGTCCTACATCTACGGATACATGGTCTTCTGAGCAATCTAGTATATCGTCAACGTAACAACCTCCGTGGTCTAGTGGTTAGAGCATTAGCTCTCGACTCGGAGGTCGTGGGTTCGATTCCCGCATTGGAAAACAAAAAATGTTTTTTTCAAGTCTGGTTAGAACAATGCAGGCTGATCACCTGATTGTCTGACAATAATCTATGCGTCGGATGGGCATGTAAAAAGTCGGACCTGGGCCTCCTCTCTCATCAGTCGTGTCGGTTATCCATCCCCCTGGGTTACGAGAGTAAAGGAAGAGAGAGTGCTCTTGTGTACTGCGCACACACTTGGGCACTATAAAATTACTCCTGCGTGAATCGCGCATACCTAATTACCGAATTCGGTGGGGAGTTATTATTATATCACTTTTTTGATGCGGCTGCTCTAACACGGCTACGTAGTTCTTCCAAAGACCGTATAGGCTTACGGTACACCTCTTCTTTGAGGCAGCCCCAATAAAAAAATCCAATAGATTTAGATCCGGTAAACGCGGTGGCCACAAAATTGGCCCTAGACGCCCGATCCATCTGTTTAGGTACGTATTATTGAAATATGCACGAACGGGTACAGCATAGTACGCAGGATAGCCGTCATTTTGTAACCAATAAGAGTCCCTCAGCTCCTCAGGCACTTCTTCTAATAATTTGGGGAGGGTTAAATCTTTTCTTGTCACACTTAAAAGTAAAAATTTTAAACATTGCATTAGTATTACATTAAACATTTCTTTAGTAATTTTTTCTACTTTTCTACATTAATAGCAATAATTCACTATTTATGGTAGATACAATGATGAATTGAACCATTATAAAATCTACTTAAAACCAGCATTATTTAAAAATTATTGGTCACTCATGCCTTCATACATTTTTTTTATACCCATAATGTTTAAAATTCGATGAAAAAATAACACTATTTACTCTCGCCCACAGATTATTATATGTAGCAAGCTACTCTCGCCCAAGGCGCTCCAGCGCGACGGACGCTTGTCGCCCTCCGCCCACTTCACGGAGCGCCTTTACAGTTTACCGTGTATTAAGTATATTGTGGTGTCTGAATATACGGATTTTGAATCGTGATATACTCAAGTGGTTTCTTTAAAATAAATATTTAGACAATCTCCTTTACTACTTGTACCACTTGCCCATACTTTTGCACGTCAATGAATTCTAATGGTTAATATTACCAATATTACACATTAGGAACCAAATTAACAAAAATTTTGGAGGAAATATAAAAATAACAACGTCGCTTAATATTTCTGGCAAAACTCCAATTTATGTTTATTTAAAAAAATAATTTTGAAGTGAAATGACAATAGGTAAAATTGCGTTTGAATGTTCCCAATGGACTTTTTAGAAAATTATATAAATTGATATAAATATTAAATTATAACATCAGCAGTGTTTCAAAGTATGAAAATCAGTTCATTTGAAATGCTCTTTTTAGGTCCTTAATAGTTTTTATAATTAAATAATAGTATAAAATTTTATATTTTTATAAATTACGTGGTGCTTTAATACACAACGAAACGCAAATTTCAATACAATTATTATAGTTCACTCAGGAGCCATTTTAAAAAGAAGAAGAAGAAGACCAAGAAGCAGTTCATGAAGTTCAACGAAGTTAGGTAATCAGCCCGCTGGTCCATAACATAGATAACAAGGAGTCCGAACGTAATGAAATAATGGTCTCAATTATTATGGTAGGTATCTATGCTTCATGGTTCAGGGGGCCTACTACGTAATTTTGCTTGGTTGGTCATGGTCATCATTTTGACATTACAACTTTTTAAAAACACAATTTAAAAAGTTAAAATGTCAAAAAAGATTGCGCAAGGCTACGGTCATGTCCAATTAAATAGTCCGCCATTTTTTCCTTGAGAGAACGAACGAAACGCTTTTTCGACCAATCAAATCGTGTGACGTAGTGCATTTTGACGTAAGCCATGAAATGACAAACCATGAAGCATAGATACCAGGAGTCCGAACGGTATAGGCTTTTTAATAATAATTATGTACACAATAATAGGACCAGATCTTAGTTCTCTTTTCTGCCGCTAGGCGTGCGAGACCGACGAGTACCGAGTGTTGCCAATACTATTATACCGAGTGTTGCCAATACTATTATTTATTACAATTATTTTTAAATTACCGTTAGGCAATTACCGTGTTCTACGGTATCTATTTTTCGAGAACAGGTTTCTAAGAATTTCCTAAAACTTTTATATAATAAGATTTCAATCTTTCCAGAGCTGTCAATAGCAACTTTAAACTTCCCGCGTAATTTCAAACGAGTGCATGTCGGACCGTCGCGCGCTCTACCGGCAAAAATCTGTCCCCGTAATTGAGACCATTATTTTAACATTACGTTCGGACTCCTTGTTATCTATACTTCGTGTGACAAACTATCAAACGAAATAGTTACCTTCTTCTTTTTTTATACAAGGAGGTCTCAGTGAGTTGCCTTTGCGCATAATTTCAATATTTTTGTTTATCATCTCTAGGCATAAGTGATAAGAATTATCTTTTCGTTTGTTTTCGTTTTTCGTTTATTCTATTTCGTTTGACAGTTCGTCATTTCATATATTTAAATATATGTGTGTATGTATGCGGTCGCACATGTCATGTCGAGGTTATAGAGTCCCATTTTTAACCATTTGCATTGGGTAAACCTAAAAATATTTTCAATATTGTAACAGAAGAATATTTCTGTATTATTCGCCAAAGTTATTTGCTATTCCACGCGGGCGAAGCCGCGGGCAAAAGTTGATAAAGTACAATAATCGTTAAACATAAAAATATTAATAATAATAAAAAAAAAATATTCAGCCGAACGTATAACCGCCTCCTTTTTTGAAGTCGGTTGAAAAGTATGTGTAATAATTTCGAAATGCAATAAGTGTCACTTCACCTCAAAATTATGAACAATAAAAATGGTTTGCCAATAATAGTAAAAAAAACACTCCGGAAGTGCCAGTAGAAGTTAAAAATGACAAAAATGGGGCTATTTAACTGGAGACACTTTTTTCTCCATAGTGTTTTCATCATACGTCAAATTTTAAAATGGCCCCAAAAATCTAAAAAAATGTAGCCATTTAACTGTAGACACTTTTTCTCCATTGTGTTTTCACCATACGTCGAATTTCAAAATGGCCCTAAAAATCTCAAAAGTGAGGCCATTTAACTGGAGACACTTTTTCTCCATTGTGTTTTCACCATACGTGAAAATGGCCCTAAAAATCTCAAAAGTGAGGCCATTTAACTGGAGACACTTTTTCTCCATAGTGTTTTCACCATACGTCAAACTGCGTCTCGGTACGTTACGGTAACAGTGTCGCAAGTCCAGAGATTTTATCTTATCTAAAAATATGCGTAACGCGCTAAAATAAGTTTTCACTACAAAAAAGAAATAAGAAGATCATTGATTAAATTAAATATTACAATCAGTCATTATAGTCCTATAATCAAATACCGTAAAACGGGGTTAATAGAAAGGATCCTGACTTTCAAACCAACTTAAACTCTATGCTTCTGGCAATAAAGCTGCTTTCATCGTGGGAGTCTTATGATATTTTACAACCTTAATATAGTTTTAATTCTGAATTTTTATTTCCTTACGAGAAAAAGCCAATTAAATGTTCAGTTTCTATTTGCCTGGAATGCGGGGTCAATAGATACGACATATGGAGTTAATAGAGAAAAGTGATAGGGTTGTCAAAATATTTTATAACTTAAAAGAAGAAAAAGTTTTTCAGAGGATACCTACTTTATTTTATTATATTAGGTATTTTACTTACATAAATATAAAAGTGGGAGTGGTTACAAAGTTAGAAGATACCAACAAACATAAAACATAACATAAAAGTTCTGCCAACCCTAACGAAAGTGGTTGTAATAACCCCTTCCGCGTTTCTATTAAACACTTTCCCGTTTTTATTCACCCCTTACCTGTTTCTATTCACCTCTCAAGGCGTTTCTATTTACCCCTCAGTTGTCTCTATTCACCTCTTTATCAAAAAATATTTATAAGTGCTGATTTTTTATTTATTTAACCGTAAAAAACAAGCAAATCAGAAAATGCCAATATATGCTGTATAGACTTCACTTTCGGTTAAAGTAATTTTAATAATTAAGATATGCCTTTAATTATTACATTTTTTGAAGTTGGCAAGGGCGTAAATCGCATGTAAAAAACCGCTGTACTTTATAGAGACTTTGTTTCGTAAATTGCTAACCTTAAACTATTAAAATGTTGACAGAACAAAGAAAAAATATTGCAAATGTAAATAAAATACTAATATTTGTGACATGACAAGTAGTTTTTGGATCAGAGGATTTTAAACTTTTTCCTAAGAATATTTCTATTCACCCCATAAATTCTATTCACCCCTTTTTACCAGTATTACAGGGGAGGCCCGCCGCCCGAGTAGGAATGCTCGATGTTGCAAAAACATCGATGTTGGCATCGATAATGACATCGATAGCTTATCATCGATGTTCGATGTTTATCGAGCTCTAAACATCGATGTCAGGCAACATCTTTGAGTATCCAACTATAACGGAGACGCCATTGTCAGGCGTTCCCCGCTGCCAAAGGTTAGACCCTCCGGTCGTGAGGGTTGTATAAAACTAGTTGCTGCGCGTTTTTGACGTATTCGGAAAATTACAGCGAGGCGGAACGAACCGGAGCAGATAATGCCGACTTGCTGTATTTTTTCCTGCAAAAACAGATCGGAAACATCAAATAAACAAAAGGATGGTGTTACTTTCCATGTGTATGTATTATTTTGCCTAAATATTAACAATAATTGCGATATATTAGCAAAAATCCAAAAATTTTACTCGATGAACAAATGTTGCTACTAAATCGTACAACATCCAAATTTAGGGTAATATTTAAAAGTAGTAATTTATAAAAACTTCTATTTCATATTCGTTCTTGTTTTTACTATTTCATAATGAAGAAACATGACTAATTAATTAGTACACTATTTACAATTTTGTTTTTCTTCATGATATTATTTCACGAAACACATTGAAAATTTGCAAATTATTATAAAATAATTATTCAATTGTGTTAACAAACTTTTGTTTATATTAATTATTATTTATTACAATAAAATATGTGCGGATAAATTTATCCTGATGCATTTTGATGCATGATTATGCATTTTTAATTTATAAACAGGCCACACTTCATAAAAACTGAGGGTTGTGACAACGTAAAAGAAATATCGATATCTACTTTATCAGTATGTTATTCTGACCATTATTTTTTTAGATTTCCTAAAAATAGGATGATTAGGAATGCCTGGGTCCAAGCTTGCGCTAATCATTTTTCTTGGTTTCCCAAACGTACGAGTACAATTTGCTCGGTGCATTTTGAAGTTTCATGTTTTATTGTTCAGACGAACAACAGTAGGAGATTAAAACAGCGCGCCTTGCCAACTTTGAAATTATTAAAGGTGCATTTTATAATTAACTAGTTTTTGCCCGTGAATTTGAACCAATCTTTGAACTACTTATGGTGAACATTGGTAAACATTGAGGTGGAACAGAACTATTATAAATGCAAAAAAAAACGTATTTAGGGTGGACCCTATTTATAAAAACGATTCCGCATTTTTACTTACCTCTACCTTTTTTAACCGACAAAAAACCGAAGGAGGTTCTCAAGTCAACACATACTTACGATTATAGTACGATTTTGGTATTTTTTTTTATTTAATAATATAATATATTTTAAATATAATATATGGATGCTTCACGTCATGTCAATCTGGTCTCGTGGTAAGTTCTCGAAGAACTTGTTTTACGGGTATAGGTGTACCAGAATCTCATGGCAAATAGGGAAATAAAATTTTGTAGTGTGCAATACTGGAGAAATTGGATTAAACAATCTTGATACTGGTTAATTTTAAGTTAAATCGAAACTGTCTTAAGTTGATTTCCTTTTTCCTCCTCTCCTCCAGGCATGGAAAATAAACCATCATTCGATGTGCCATCGACGATTCACCGTATAGTAGTACTGGAAACACCTTTAAGGAAGTCACAATAAGTATCTAAGAAAATATAAAAAAAACTAAAAGTATCAAAACAACTCACTCTAACTTACCGGTCAAATCTACCACGAGCTTTAAATTATAAGATTGAGTTTGATTTACACCTTCTTCTTCCTGTATTTTAAGATAGACATTGAAAACAATATTTCTCGCTTGAGATCGAATTTCCTTTTTCAACACTTTCACAAAAACAACAAATTCCAAGAACATATTCACAAAATTTTAGCAGCGGTTGACAGATCACGTACTTTGATTTGACGGGTCATACTTGACATTGCCATATGAAAATCACATTTTTTTTTAAATGCCATGACATTCTGGTACACCTATACCAGACAACGGAAATATATTTAATACTATACACATATTTAATATTTTTATTATATTCTACACACATTTAATACCTACACACCCATGACCCAGGAACACAGAAAAACTTTATTTACTTCGGCGGGATTCGAACCCGCAATCCCCGGCTTGAGCACAAACACGCTCAACCACTGAACCACAGAGGTCGTCTAATTATTATTGTAAAGATTTTACTTCTAAATTCATCCTATTGTCACTAAATGGTAGACCCACGGACTCCTTTTTTTACAACAACAAATAAAAAGCGTGAAGCGTGCTAGATAATGGGTTTCAACACGTATGAGGCTAATTCTTGAAGCTATTATCTATTTTACTTTAGTTATTACGGCTGCTCCACCCGCGTAAATATACTATCGGTTATCCCGCGGGAATACTCTATTTTTCCGATATAAAAAGTAGCCTATGTTTTAATCCAGAGCCTAAACTACTACCATACCAAATTTCATCAAAATCCGTTCAGTAGTTTTTGCATGAAAGAGTAACAAGCATCCATCTATACATCCAACCATCTATCCATCCATCCATCCTCACACATTTTCACATTTTATACTATTACCTACTAGGATAGGATGTGGAAATTTGTGAGGATGGATAGATGGTGAATGTATGGATGTTCTTTAATATTGTAAAACATAGGTACTTTTGTTCTATCATCAATAGTTTCCGCAGCGCATGCGACGAAAGTTATTTAATTTTTGACACCTTGGGTTACGTTACTAAAGTTTTAGTAAGAATCCCTAATCTTTTCTAGCAATAAATATAGCCTATTTTACTCAGGGTGAATGTAGCTTTCTAATGGTGAAATAATTTTTGAAATCGGCACAGTAGTTTTTTAGTTTATTCATTACAAACATACACACAAAAATACAAATCTTTCCTCTTTATAATATTAGTATAGATTATTATATTATACTACCTAGGTATATAAACAAATATTTTTTTAAACGACGTACAGTCAGATTAGACGGCAAATTAATATTTATCTATACTTTCTCTCATTAGTTATTCTATGTGCTAGTTAGACTAGTTAGACATACAGAAACTTATAAGAGAAAATATAGGTAAATATTGAAAAAATCGATTTCGAATTGATTTCGCTCAGAATAATTTTCCCTAAGAGTTTTTAGCATAGTCAATCAACATGGGAACTTACAAGTTTCTATCTCCTATAGTTTAGAAATGCCAGGAGGATGACCAACTTATAAACCATTATGGAGACCGATTACTCGAAAATGGTTGACTTTGTAAAAAGGTAATTTATAAATTCTTATTTCAATTTTAAAATACCTATAAACTATACAAAATTTCATTTATATATATTCATAATTACACATACTAGAAAGACGGACAGACAGACGGATGGTCAGTGCAAATTTATTAGGGTTTCTTGAGTATTACGGAATGCTACAAATTGGTTGTACGCACCAGCCGCTCCGCAACTATGATATTCGCAACACTGCTAAAAATGCTAAAATTCTTCTTCACGCTGGATGACGCTTCCATTTTTGCATGTTTCAACATTTTAATACTTATTTACTTTATGATACTGAGCGAAATTGTAAATTAAATATTGTAGTTAAGATTTAATAGATATAATTTTTAAAATTTACTTTTGCCAAACATAATTATTACTAGCCGAACTCATCGATAGTAAAACATCGATAGTGTCAAGCACTAGCGGTGCGGTCCCCCCTCCCGCAGAAAGTGGCGAGACTTTTTCGCATAGAAATTAGCTGTCATGTCGTCTCCGTATAGTTAGATACTCAAAGGGCAACATAGATGTTTTTTTGCAAACGTCTTCAACTCTTCACGGCCGTCCGTCATCAATACATCTATACTACTATTATTATAAATGGGAAAGTGTGTGTTTGTCCGTCTTTCACGCCAAAACTACTGAACCGATTTAAATGAGGTACAAAGGACATAGGCTACTTTTTATCGCAGGGAATTGTACGGTTCCTGTGGGATACTTTATTTACAGTTTGACGTAAAAACTACTAAGCCAATTATCATTAAATTTGGCACAGATATAAAGTGGACCACGGGAAAGGAAATAAGGTAATTGTCTACTTTTTATCGCCAGGAAATGTACGGTTCCCATGGGATACTTTATTTACGATTTCGTGTAAAAATTACTAAACCGATTATCATGAAATTTGGCACAGATATAAAGTAGCACATGGGGAAAGACATATTATGCTACTTTTTATCGCGGGACATATAAGGTTCCCGTGGGTCCGTCCGTGACATCGATGTTTTGAATAAAGCAATATCGATGTTAAAACATCGATGTTTTATCGTATAACATCGTTGATCATCGAGCATCCTTAGGAAGAAGAAGAAGAATTAATAACATAACCTATGTTAAAGTTTTCGCATTTCAAATTAAGTTTATGTCAATGACTAAAGAATTCAAAGGACAGGCCCTACCTATGACAAAAACGTGTCCAATTTATCAGTTGATTATGAGCAAAAAATGGCTGCCGAACTAGAGTTGCAATTATAGGTATCGACAGTATCGATATTTTAAATTTTCATAAGTTTTACAATAACTTACATGTATACGTAAATAAAAAACTTATTTTACTAATGACATTGTACATTTGACTACTTTTATTAATCGATAATATCTTTTAACGGACATCCAAAAAAGTATTCGATGCTGACGATATATTTAGGTATACATTCTATTTGTTCTAACTGGACCACTTTCAAAAAAGTTTTTGTAATATCTTTATTAATCATGTAAGACTTAGCTTTATTTACCATGGGACAGAAGTGCCATTTCTTTATTGAAGTCAACACGCTTAAGTAAAATTATTAGTTAAGGATCTTTTAACTCCTAGGTCCTTATAGGTTATAGTATTATAACCTCTAAGGACCTAGGAGTTAAAAGATCCTTAAATATTTATTTGTATACGAGTTGAGCCAACCGTATAAATTGGTTTATGACATGAAATTATGCTTTTTTTATTCTTAATTTATGCATACGTAAGTAAAAAAACTTATTTTACTAATGACATTGTACATTACACACACACAACTACTTTTATTAATCGATAATATCTTTTAACCGACATCCTGAGTATTCTATGCTGATTGCTGAGGATAGTTTTATTCTATTTGTTCTAACTGGACCATTTTTTCAAAAAAAATTGTAATACCTTTATTAATCAAGTAAAACTTAACTTTATTTACCATGGGAAAGAAGTGCCATTTCTTTATTGAAGTCAACACGTTTATCTTTTATTATTTAAGGATACTTTAACTCCTAGGTCCTTAGAGGTTATAATAAGGTTAAATATTTATTTTCATACGAGCTGAGCCAACTGTATAAATTGGTATATGAAATGAAATGGTGCTTTTTTTATTATTTATTTAGGGACTTTTGATGTACAGCGTAAGTCAGTCCCATCGTAACCTAATCTTATACATAATGACAAGATGCTTTATTTGGTGAAAATATGGTTACAATTAATAGGTGTTACATTTTTACAGCTTGGCAAATAATTAGTCCTTGTGGCATCGACAGATGGAACTAAAAACTTTTTGAACTATCTAAGGTGGAATAGAAATAAAAGACAAAGGAATATATCCACTTATATTAAAATGAATAAGTCTATCCATTTCTAAATAAAATTAAGTTTGTTCAAAAACTGGCTATGCTATTCTCTTGACTGGGTCCGGGGATTAATATTTTCTTCTCCAGCTTTCAACCATAATTTGCTTATTGTATCACTTTTCGGAAACCTATAAAAAACAAGTATTATTAGTTTTATCATTTGTCAAATAATTTTGGTCACAACAATATTATTAAAAGCTATTAAACCTGGAGCTGGAAACTCTGGAGCGTCGCATGCCAGCCGGCGGAATAAATAATAATCTCACTCTAGCGTCTAATTCCGCCGGCTGGCACGGCGGGTAGGTGATTTTTATTTTCGTCTCATTTAAAAATTTATGTTTACCGCCAAGTGTTAGACGCACTGTACACGGCCAAATATAAAGAGGAAGAAGATTATGCATGTTTTGTATTTGTATCCGTGAAAAAAAAAATAAAAAAAAATAATTTCAGTGACCATTTTTTATAGTAACTTGCAAGTTGCGAAAGTAATTAAGTTGATGTGATTATCAAGTATTTTCTTACAAATAAAGTTAATAACGTAAGTAAAACATACATTTATTTAAATTAACTAAAAGTTTCTTTCACACGTATTATATTTTTTCGTAAAATCGTTTTCAATTACCGGAACTTTTCATTTTTTGTCAAAACCGGCTCTTTTCCAAGGGCTATTTCTATCTCATTGTTCATTGTAAAGAAATAAAAGTGACACAATTTAGCTTTTTAACGGCATAAACTGTATAAAAACACAAACATATGTTACCAAATATTTCTCAGTTACAGTTAAATCGAGCAATCAAAACTAGTATTTCGAGAGGTTAAGTAAATAAATGGCGTCTAGTGCCGCGCGACACATAAGGGGGTCAAAAATTTTTATTGTTTACTTTGGCCTGTTTTGTTATTAAATAATATTAATAATATATCCACAGTACGTAATTAACACAAATTTAAGTATATAAATACATAAATATGGTTTTTATTGACTTTCGAAACTAAAAATTGTAAAAAAAAAAAAATATTTTGTGTTGACATCAAGATTTCTTTTTTTCGTTAAGTTTTTTTTCAATTCTAGTTACATCATCATATAGGGAATTTATTCTAGTTTCTAAATATATATAACATGTAATGGTTTTAGAATCAATTTAAAATTAAAATCTTGAAAAAATAAAAAGCGGCTTTAAATTTTACGACGCGATATCGTTCCGATATCGGGCCGACGCTGGACGATTTTTGACCACCACAAACCAAAAAGCAAAGTTAAATTTGAAAATTTGTGACATGTTTTTGTGATGATGTAGAACGTAACTCCATTATAATATACAGGAATTATTAATTAATAATTATAATTAATAAAAAATACACCACACTATTTCGACACCAACAATTTATACTACGCTAACTCGATTTTTAGGTAAATCCGTTTTTTAATACCAAAAGGCTTAAAATGTCGTGTTTTACATATAATAAAAAAATCGTGAATAAATATATAAAAATAACAAAGTTACAAATATTACAAAAGGCTAAGTATATGTACTTTTTGTAATCACTCGATCTAAACTACGCTAACTAATATTGGCGGCATGTGCGTGGGGATGGGAAGCGCCGCTTGTTTGTTTACATTAGCCTAACAACACTTGTCGCTCTGTAAGATGTAATTGCGCGGAGTTTGATTGAATATCTGTATTTTTTAATTAATAGTGTAATTGTTATAAGTTATTTATTTCACTGCTACTGTTATTTTATTATTACAAAAATGTCACGTCAACGAGCCAAATACTTAGTGGATTTAACCAGAAAGGAGAAATATTCATTGAGGAGTGTTGATATAAAGAGTGAGATACCGCTACATAATGTCGAGAGAGGTAAGCTTAGTGTTTTATTAAATATTTTTAGTATAGGGAAAAGTGTATAAATATGTTTTATAGTAGTAATCTCCGTTTTTTTTTAAATTTAAACCATTTTGCTCAAATTTCGTGCAACACTACGCTAACACATAGTTAGCGTAGTATAGTACGTTCGTGTTTACTGATTTGTTTGAAAAATGCTTAAGTTTGCGATATTTAGGTTATAAAATAATGATATAAATACGTATATTAATGCTACCTTGACTGTTATATAATATGTTTTTCTTTTATAAAATGAATTATTTCAAGAATCACATTAATTCAACATAAATTATACCTATTCTTATAGAAACTTCGCCGTTACCTGCCGAAATTGATAATCCTGAATTCGTGGCTCTGTATAATTACGTCATGTTTGATGAACCTTCTTCAACCCGAGATACAGGCAAAGACAGGCAAAGACACGAAGACAGTGTAGTATTACAAGACATAAATATAAACGACTTGGGAGCTCCTTATTCTCCACTTATTATTCATCTATAGCATTGACTTCTATTCAAACACCTTCTCCATTAACATTAACTCCACCAAGTATTGCACCTTTATTTTCGATTGTCACTAATGATATTTCTGATAGCATAGAAGATGATACCCCTGTAACGTCAGGGCCGGATCTACCTAAGGGCTACTTGGGCTGCAGCCCAGGGCCCCGAGGTTACAAGGGGCCCCCAGACCCGTTAAAAACAATAGGCGAATAATTGAATTTAAAAAATGGTTGTCTGTAAAGTCGGTTTACGGGCGATATTTTTACGTGATATTATCATAAGAAAACATTTTTAAAAAATTACATACTTCTATGAATCGAGTTAAGGCGGAAAATACGTGTGAAATGCTGATTTTCATTAATTTTTTTGAGGTGTTTTTAAATTAAATTAATTAAAAATGAATATTATTTATGAATAATTAAAATTAATTTAATTTTATATTATTTATGAATAATTAAAATTAATTTAAATATTTAATTAAAATTAATTAAAAATGAATATTATTTATGAAAATGAATATTATTAATATTTATTGAAACTATTTGGTTATTTTAATATACATACTCGTATATTCATGATTTTTTTTCATATTAAATATAATAATTTTTTTACAAAAATATAACTTAAAAAGTAGCGGAGATATCAGCTGATACACATCGTAGCTTGCCATCCGACTTAGCAGTTGGTGTACACGATGGAAGCCATAATTTTTAACCGAAATCAATGGCACAAAAAAAAATACTTTGTTTTGTCTGTCTTTATGTAATTATGAGTCATTTATCAAGTGATGTCTCACTTGACAAATGACACAGAATTACTTTTATAAATTCTGAAAATTTCACTTTTCTTCATTGGTTTTCAAATAACAATGAGTCGTGGCAAACCCGTGTGTGAAGAGCTTCGAAAGCGATTAGTTTGTGCGGTCGATGCTGGCAAATCAAGTTACCAAATATCTAAAGACAGAATCCTGAAGAAAATTATCAAAAATAATCGTCGTGCTCGAGCTGGAGAACTCACGGAGCAATGGAAGGACATGATTCACAAAGACGTCTCAATTGAAAAGAGGTTGAAGTTTGCTCGTGATCATTTAAATTGGACTTCCGATCAGTGGCGTAGTATAATTCGGAGTGACGAGTCCAAATTTGAACTGAGAGTCGGCGATGAAGGGAAAAAAGTGATTCGGAACAAAAATTAGGCATTTCATATTGATTGTCTCAAACGCAAAGTGAAGTTTCCGGCGTCTCTTATGATACGGGGCTGCATGTCTGCACAAGGTGTTGGTGGTATGCAGTTTGTGGATGGTTCTATCAATGCTGCAAGGTATCAAAACCTTTTGGAAGAGAATTTACTGCCCTCTATTCAGTCACTTAAGCATCAAGATTCCTTCATTTTTCAACAGGATGGTGCTTCCTGCCATACTGCAAGGACAACAAAGACGTGGCTACTGGTGAAAAGCATCCCTATAATTGAATGGCCATCTAACAGCTCGGACTTGTCGCCGATCGAAACCCTATGGTGGAAAATGAAAAAAGTTCTCCGTAAAAATCCATCAAGATCGAAGAGCGACTTAAAGGCTAAACTCTTGGCTGTCTGGGAGTCAATTACGCCTGAAGAGTGTGCAGCGTTGGTTGCAACCATGCCTCTTCGCATTAAAGCTGTCATTGAGAACAAAAGCGACACAACTAAGTGGTAGACGAATACTTTTGCGTTTTGTTTTTTAAATTTTGTATGTTATGTAAAGTCATGAAAGAATTTCAGTTATGTTCAAATAAGCTTTAAAATGTTCCTCAAATTGTGGTTTTTATTAAACATTCTTAATTATTTTACCAATATTTACTATCTATACATATTTTACGCTTTGCACTATTTTCCATACTAGACGAACTATTTTGCATCGGGGCTCGTAATATCATTATATAAACAGTTTTTTGACATGGCTATTAGTTGAGTAGGTACTTAGATAGGCCCCTAAGTAGTTTCAGCCCAGGGCCCCACAAATTCACGATCCGCCCCTGTGTAACGTCACCCTATTGTGATTTTTCGGAACCTCCAAATAGTTTAGACGATACTTTGGTGCCGATGTTTTACCAAGATAAAGAAGATAAAACACTCACACCTGAAGTCGCTACATCTGCCCATGAAAGTCTCCCCGATTCGCCTATAGAACATAACGCCCTCAACAATTACACACATTCGACGTCGGCGATATCTACTCCCTGTGTTTCAATTTTCTCGCCTGCAACGCTTGATGATAGTGACTATCTGCAGTATCGACTCCAAAGAAGAATAAACGCAGATCTAAAAAAGAAATGATGTGGGTCTCAAACGTCTCAAACACGAAAATGAGTGGATTGCAAGAAAGAGAAAACCAGGGGGGTGAAACTCTCATACATGCACAAATTAACAGAGAACAGAGACATCTAAAAATGACGATCCGGTACTAACAGTTTGAAAGTTTTCGGATAGTCACAACAGATGCCACTAAGCGACTTCTACATCGCGCTATCGCTAACACAAGGCGTATTTATAAGGGCTCGGGAACATGTTACTATGCAGCAACCATATCCCACTATTAAAGAGGAACTTGGTCGTTGTTGTGTCTACGACTTTCGATAAAACTTAATTTCTGTCCATAATTCAGTTCAATAAAAATTATCAGGCGGTACTACTTCCATCTAGCGGGTTTGATAGTAACTAAAACGGTACAACGCCATCTAAAAACGACATTCCGAAACTTTTGCAAGACTCAGTTTCAATTTTAGAGTTGCGCATCTATACTAATATATATCTGTATTATCTATGGAGAAAACGTTTATGTATTTTGTTAGTTTTGTTGTTTGTAGCATTTTGTTATATGTGGGATGAGCAAACGGCTAAGAGAGGGGCTAATGAAGTGGCCAGTTGTTTATACGATTCTTTTAATAAATTAGCCTTTAAGGGAATCCACGAAGCTAACTTAAGGTCAGACAACTGTGGAGGACAAAATCGCTACCGTATTGAATACTAAATGTATTTATTAGCTGCCAAAAAATGTTATATGAAGATAAGCCATCATTTTATGGAAAAAGGCCATACACAAAATGAGGGAGATTCAGTTCATGCACTAATAAAAAAATCTCAAGGGGTAGGGAGGTATATACACCTGATGAATGGTATTCGCTGGTGCGATGGGCGAAGGTTAATGGAAATCCTTTATAATGTTATCGAGGTCAATCAAAACATAATATACACTAACATTAGCAAGAAAAATTGGACAAAAAATTTAAATTATGTGGAATAAAGTAAAAAAAATGGAGTTTCGCCTGAAAATTACGGATTGTTGGAATATAATTATAGTTTAAATGATAACGAAAGCAATCAAATACAATGTTTTAAAAAGACATCTACTAGATTATCCCACTCGGAGCCTTTCCCTGAAAAAGCATACATAAATTTGTTAGCAATTAATGTAGCAAAATATAAAGACCTAAAATATTATTGTGATAACAATATTATTCCCAAAAATTTACGTTTTATAGAAATTTACTAACAACTGACCAAGATGAGGTGAATGCAAGTGATGACGAACTTTACTTAATGATTAGATAGGTATAACATACCGTTTAAATTTATGTCCTTAATATTTGATGTTATAATATTTGCTTACCTAAGAATTATAATAATTAATAAGTGCAATGTTGATTAAAACTTTTATAACGAAGTCAAACTGTGATTGATTCTGATCTCATCGTTAATTAATAAGTCAGTACTTACCTAAACTTTTATTAAAGAGTCATAACTAAATAAGTATTATTTTTGTTTTACTTACATATTATCTACCTATATTTTTTATACAAAATCTTATCTAGAATGTATAAGAATCGATACTCTAAATTTGAAATAATACGCTAACTTGTTGCACAGTACGATGTAAAGGACGCTATTTTTAACTTGACTGCTTTTAATACGTTATCCGCCAGTGTCGCATGCACCAGTTAAATTAAGCTAACTTTAAAAACGCGCTATTTACGATAATAATGTACCTTACTATATCTTGTGGATATACATAGTAACCCAAGGTTAAAATTTATGCATCATATGTTTTAGAAATAGTAATGAAACCCAATAAAAATAACACATATTTCTTACCATGATCTCCCGTAACACACTACGCTATCATTAGTTAGACGGGTGAATCATGTGAAGTCTTATTGAGGAATTACGTTTATATACGGCTAACTGGCGCTAAATCAAAAAATATTAATAATTAGAAATAAATAACGTTAGTATATTACAGTACATAAATTAACTATTAATGGTGCCAAATTTCATGGATGTATTCTATTTATGAAAAAAGTTATTGCTCTTTTCCCTTTAAACGTGTCTCCTGTAAAGTACACTTTTATGAGTTAGCGTAGTATAAATTGTTGGTGTCGATTTTATATTATATAATATTATCACTTAGTTTATATTTTAGATTTTACTAATTTGTATAATTGTATGGTGTTTGGTAAATATAAAGTAGGCAAAACATTTTTCTTTCAGATTAACATATTTTCTCTTTCGAAGGTTTATCGATATCCAAAACATCACTATGTAAATACACAACCTCTGAAATTTATACAAAATTTCTATTATATATTGTTGAAATCCGCCTATAATGGACAATACACACATTTATCTACAAGAATATAATAACTTCAGTGTAATTGCTTGTATTTATATAACCTGAAACAATTCTCAACATACTGGTGAAAATTTAACACTTCTTCACGATTTTCTTTCCTCGCAGAGTGTGATTTACAGCCCTCCACCAAACGGGCCATATTAACTTGAGCACAGCTTTGTTTTCTAGTAAGACTTTTTAATATAATTATAAACTGAGATTTTTACCAAATAACACACTATAAATTCATGATTTTCTCCTTCTTCTTCTTGTATCATAATGTACAAAGAAATTGGAGTTTCATAGAACTAAAACAAAAATCGAAGCCGTAGGCAGCTATTTGTCTCACAAAACATCAAAGGCAAAACCAATAAGAGTGAAAGAGAAAGCCATCTCTATGTCTATACGTTTTTTTCGAAGGTTGCTCCAATTTGGAGTCCAAACTGGAGTCCAATTTTAGACGTTGGAATTACGACTTTATTGCTTTAACAATAAGTGACATTTTGAATTAGTAGCAGTAGATGTGGCCTGAAGTTAGCCACTGACTTTGGTAAAAATCTCAGTTTATATTAAAAAGTCTTATTAGAAAACAAAGCTGTGCTCAAATTAATATGGCCCGTTTGGTGGAGTGCTGTAAATCACACTCTGCGAGGAAAGAAAATCGTGAAGAAGTGTTAACTTTTCACCAGTATGTTGAGAATTGTTTCAGGTTATATAAATACAAGCAATTACACTGAAGTTATTATATTCTCGTAGATAAATGTGTTTATTTTCCATTATATGCGGATTTCAACAATTTAAAATAGAAATTTTGTATAAATTTCAGAGGTTGTGTATTTACATAGTGATGTTTTGGATATCGATAAACCTTCGAAAGAGAAAATATGTTAATCTGAAAGAAAAATGTTTTGCCTACTTTATGTTTACCAAACACCATACAATTATACAAATTAGTAAGATCCAAAATATAAACTAAGTGATAATATAATTATAATATAAAATAGTGTGGTGTATTTTTTAATTATTATAATTATTAATTAATAATTCCTGTATATTATAATGGAGCTACGGTTGTACATAATCACAAAAACATGTCACAAATTTTCAAATTTAGCTTTGCTTTTTGGTTTTGCAGGGAATTAGGTGGCCTTTTGCAAGGATACTTCTATGTACTTTTTTAATTGACCAGAAAACGGGCAGACTGATCGCCAGATGGAGAGCGATTATCGCCACCTATACATACTCGCAATAGGAGGAGTCACAAGTACGATCCCGGTCTTAAAATCCGCAACTACTCCTTGAGTACCCGGAGGCCGTGGTATTTATCTGGTCCAGGTGGACCGTTCGTGCCAAAGCATGGCTCTCCCACGTAAACGGACTGCTGTGCTCTATTTTCTTCACATATTTAGCTCCATGCTGACAATCTGAGAGCTTTTTGGTGTTGTCGTAACGTGTAAGCTAATAAATGATGTCCAATTGTTAATAAATAATAAATATATCTATTAAAATTTCCTTTTTTCATTTGTCTTTCCACGTAGGTACCCCAACTCAAGGGAGAAATGCATAAAGACATAAAAAGTCTATACATCTACTGTTTATATATTTACCAGCTGTATCCAAGGGAAAAGTATCCTATGTTTTAATCCAGAGCTTAAACTACTGCCATACCAAATTTCATTGAAATCTGGTCAATAGTTTTTGCGTGAAAGAGTAACAAACATCCATCCATACATCCAGCCATCCTCACGAACTTTCATGTTTAAAATAGTAGTAGGATGTTGAACTGACAAGTCGATCGGACGATAGCCTGCATAGTGTGTGGGTGTATAGTTCAAGAGACTAGCTTCCCCAACATACTTCTGTTTGTTGTAGACAATACTGCATAGATTCGTTTTTGATCGACTGATAATAATTTATAAATCACAAAGGTGCATAGATCATTACGCATAAATCTTCCACTTTAATCATTCTATCTATTGGCTGCAAACTGCATTTAAATTCATTTAATAGTTAAGATCTAAGAAACCATAAAGCGGAATAAAAGACTTCATTTTATGCTATGAAAAGATTAACATTTTCATCATTATTTTGATTTTTATCGACACAAAATGCCGACTAGGGACTTCACTGGCGGACGGGAATATATTTACATATGAAGTTGCTGATAAATTCGAGCAATGCAACTTGTAACCAACTTCAGACAGCTGATCTGTCTGAAGTTGGTTACATATGTTCAAAACCTGTAACCGTCTACAAAAAACGAAACTAACGAACAACTAGATATCTCTTTCTTTCTCATTGGCATGTGTCATATAGGGGGATAAGGTACGATATATAATTTTGCTCTTGCTAATAGCCTTTACTCTTTATATAGGTGTACCAGAATCTCATGGCAAATAGGGAAAAAAAAATTTGTAGTGTGCAATACTGGGGAAATTGGATTAAACGATCTTGATACTGGTTAATATTTAATTATGTCTTTAGTATTATTGAACATGAATTATAATAAGACTGTATGAAGAATGTTCGGTGTATAATATAGAAAACTAGCTTTTGCCCGCGGCTTCGCCCGCGTGGAATAGTGTTCTTGGAGAAAAAACTACTTCGGCGAATAATTCTCTACCTACTTACAGCAATATACTACTGATACAATATTGAACATGTTTTTAGGTTTGCCCAATGCAAATTGTTAAAAATGGGACCCTATCACCTCGATACGACATGCGCGACCACTTGATAATATACTTACATAATAAGTACTTGAATATAAATTTTACCATAATCTTATAATATCTTAAAGACTATTAAATACTTAAAGACTATTATTTTAAAAACTCGCATCAAAATCCGTTGCGTAGTTTTAAAGATTTAAGCATACATAGGGACAGACAAAAAAGGGACTTTGTTTTATACTATGTAATATACCTAATGATATTTCATGAAAAATAAATCAATCGTGAATTACTTTATATACTTATTTATTACGAATAACATACAATTAAATTGGCAACAGTTTATTTAATGTTGGAATTTCCTTCCGAACTGTATAGAACTCGTTTACTTTATTCCTAATCAACTATAAATCGAAACTGTCTTATGTTGATTTTCTTTTTTCCTCCTCTCCTCCTTTTACCAGGCATGGAAAACAAACCATCATTCGATGTGCCATCAGCTACGATTCACCTTATAGTAGTACTGGAAACACATTTAAAGAAGTCACAATAATTACCTAAGAAAATATAAAAAAACTAAAAGTATCAAAACAACTCACTCTAACTTACCGGTCAACTCTACCACGAACTTTAAATTATAAGATTGAGTTCGATTTACACCTTCTTCTTTCTGTATTTTACTATAGACATAGAAAACAATATTTCTCGCTTGAGATCGAATTGCCTTTTTGGATATTTTCACAAAAACAACAAATTCCAAGAACATAATCACAAAATTTTAGCAGCGGTTGACAGATCACGTACTTTGATTTGACGGGTCATACTTGACATTGCCATATGAAAATCACATTTTTTATTTTTTTTAAAATGCCATCAGATTCTGGTAGAGCTATACTCTATGCCTATTTCTTTGCGCAAAATGGCGGACTTTAAAATTGGACATAAACAAACGTAGGCTCGCGCAATCTTTTTTGACATTTTAACTTTTTAAATTGTGTTTTTAAAAAGTTGTAATGTCAAAATGATGACCATGACCACGAAGTATAGATAACAAGGAGTCCGAACGTAATGTTAAAATAATGGTCTCAATTACGGGGACAGATTTTTGCCGGTAGAGCGCGCGACGGTCCGACATGCACTCGTTTGAAATTACGCGGGAAGTTTAAAGTTGCTATTGACAGCTCTGGAAAGATTGAAATCTTATTAAATAAAAGTTTTAGGAAATTCTTAGAAACTGTTCTCGAAAAATAGATACCGTAGAACACGGTAATTGCCTAACGGTAATTTAAAAATAATTGTAATAAATAATAGTATTGGCAACACTCGGTATAATAGTATTGGCAACACTCGGTACTCGTCGGTCTCGCACGCCTAGCGGCAGAAAAGAGAACTAAGATCTGGTCCTATTATTCTGTACATAATTATTATTAAAAAGCCTATACCGTTCGGACTCCTGGTATCTATGCTTCATGACCATGACCAACGAATTTGAATTACATATTAGCATTTAGTTCATTCTAGTTCACTCTAGTTCGCTCTTGATGACCAATGAGTTGCGTAATACCCCGACATCAAGAATTTATACAAGCTTGGACATCGTTGGAATTGAAGTTCAACGAAGTTAGGTAATCAGGGGGCTGTTGTTAGCAGCTGTCAGCATAAAGCAGATCAAGTCCCAATTTTTAATCAACAATTATTAATGATGTGTTAATTCTAAATTGATTCTAAATATCATGCCTTCTCTTTCGTTAATATGAAGAACGAGAGAGAGATAGCATGATATTTAATTAACGGTTTATCCATATCAGGCGTTTGTGAAAAAGGGATTAATTATTATGACATTATTTGTGATATAAGTAAAATGTAATTAATACATACTTATCTACATATTTAAAATAAAATCAGTGTAACTATAAGTGTAAACATAGTTGTGTAGTCTGATTAAATATATTTTATACACATTCACTATACTCACTACTTATTTGAGGGGTTAGAAATTAGTAGAGGCACGAAAATGAATACAATGCGCCAAATAAAATTCTTTCCTTGGTGAGTTATAATACAGGTACATCTTTATATGTACTTTGTTTTGGTTTTGGCAAGAACTGATGTTAAAACTGTTGGTTGAGGTGTAACCTTTTGTAGAGTAAAATCTTAATAAAAAATGTTTTATTTCTAAATAGGTCATAAACTAACTCTTAGAATTGTCCTACATGATGAGTGATGACCAACATTTAACCAACTCCGGTTTGAGAACTGACAGATTAGGTTTATAGTTGAACTGAACTTAATGTTTAAGGTGCAAACTAGAATGGAGCTATCCAATTGTTGGAAAAGAACTTGTTCAAGTGGTAATGCAGTGCACTAAGCAACCTCAAGCCAAAGTCTCAGGTGATATTATAGAAGATGTTATACAAAGAAGCAGATCATTCCCTATTCCATTTCCTATTGAAACTATCAGGTGGGGGCTTTAGTTCAGCAATTGAATCGAGTATGTAATATTAAATAAAAGTAAACGTAAAATATTTACTTTACTAATAATAATTTAAATAATTATAGTTGTGTACAGGCTATTTATATTATCTAGAGAATAAAGTAGCTAGAATATTTCATAAGACATGAGCTGGGAATGTCTGGGAATTTTTTCCCATCAACTTGGGCTTGAACACAAAGAAATAATTCCCATCCACCCCCTGAAAATTGGTGTGTGGCTCGTGTGCTTGAACAGAAATAAGTAAAAGAACTTTAATTAAACAGATGTGACTACATTTTAGTTCATTTTCCAGATTAGAAAGATTAAAAATGAAGATACCAGTAGAAAAATTAATAAGAAACATAACATCTACATACACAATAATCCATGAAAGAGTTCTGTATCTTATGATAAAGTTTTTGAACTATAAAAGGTAATTGCATGTGATAGTATTATTTGAATTAGGTTTTTGTATTATAATTATTAGGCTGAGAGCTACTGCCAGCAGCAGGTCCTCGAGGCAACCAGCCGTCTTGTAACTCGTATTACCTCTGCTATATGCGACCTCCGGCTTGAGCGTTAACTTACTTTTTTGCATTTCCTTAAATATGAAATTACAACTTATTATAATAAATCGAAATTGCCTCAAACACAGGTTTGGAAAAAAGAGACCATCAAAGACCTGGGTCTTCATTTCCATGTTGGGGTATATGATTTCGTTTCCACATAGGAGATTTAAAGGACAAGTTGGCAGATTGCCCCTAGGACCTGCTCTAAAACTTTGTTTTTTCTTTATGCATCCTACTTCTTAGATATCTGTTGTTGAACAATAGTCTAATTTGTTGATCGATTTTCATCTGCAGTAATGTCCTTAGGAGAGATGTGCATCCAGTGATGCAATTCTCTTTGTTTGTCTACAGCTCTATTGTACTCGCTTCGGCAGTACAAATACTAAAATTGGAACGATACAGAGAAGATTAGCATGGCCCCTGCGCTCTAAAACTATCAGAATCTCGGTTTATATGGCCCTTAGGCCTTATTGATTCTGAGATCTATTACACATACACAGCCTCTGTGGTCTAGTGTTTAGAGCATTGGCTCTCGACTCTTGAGGTCGTGAGTTTGATTCCCTATTGGAACCACAAAAAATGTTTCCAAGTTTAGTTAGGACAATGCAGGCTGATCACCTGATTGTCTGACAAGAAAGATGATCCATGCGTCGGATGGGCATGTAAAAAGTCTGACCTGTGCCTGATCTCTCGTCAGTCGTGTCGGTTATCCGTCCCACTGGATTATGAGAGTAAAGGAAGAGAGAGTGCTCTTGTGTACTTTGCATACATTTGGGCAATATAAAATCACTCCTGCGTAACTGGCCTGGTTTCAATGGAACCGGCCACCGTTACTTAGATCGGTGTGGGGAGGCATTATTATCTGAGATCTATTACTTCCAGAGAGTTTGGATCTGAAATCGAAAAGATGTTATACAGAGATATGTCTGTGCCTCAGTTGGTTGAACGGATATTGAAGAAGAGGGCCGTGGTGTTTATGTATTCCAATGATGCATATTTACTGCTCAATAAAAAAAGAGGGTAAGTTAAGATTTTCTAAAATTAAAAAGGTTTAAATTTACTTCTATTATATTAAACAATAAACACTAACCCCCTAACTAATAAAATATTTACACAGTTGATAAGCTATACAATGTTTTGTCCTTCTATGTTGGAAAAGTCAAGGACAAAACATTGTATAGCTTATCCATTGTGTAAATAATTTTATTAGTAAGGATAACCTTAATATTAACCTTAAAATTATTAGGAATAAGGTAAGTATTTATTTACTTTTCACATGAATACCATGTCAAAATGAAAACAAAAATTTTTCTAGAAAGTACATAATTATTTTAGTACAGACGGGTGGGAGTCAGTCGGAACCCATGATGAGAAGCCTCCCCTGGTACTAAAGGACTGTCTGAGCTACGACGAAATGAAACTGTCTGCCATGGTGTTTGTAAGCGGGTACACAGTGTGCATCAACGATGGAGCGAGACACAACGAAGGTGTTGAGCGAGAGGATCAAGCACAGGATGAGGCGGTTATCATAGGTGAAACTTATAAAGAGAGCAACTAAAGATGGCCACTGACAATACAGCTATTTGGAATAGACGCACTCCACACACTCCAAATGGAAACCTTTTCGTTTTGGGCCATAATATGGCCCCACTAGATGTTGCCCGCGACTTCGTGCGCACAAAAGTAATTTCGCAGAAACCGTACATTTTTCCGCGATAAAAAGTAGCCTTTGTCCTTCCCCGTGGTCTACTCTACATCTGTGCCATATTTCATTAAAATCGGTCTAGTAGTTTCGGTGCCTATTCGATACAAATAAACTTTTCCTCTTTATTTATTAGTATAGATTAACTATTAACTATACATCCATTTCAGACAAAAATATTGCGATCTCGGTGGCTCAGTAGTTGAGCGTGTTGGTGCTCAAGACGGGGTTGCGGGTTCGAATCCCGCCGAAGGAACAAAAAGTTTTTCTGTGTTCCTAGGTCATGGATGTGTCTTATTAAATATGTGTATTATAATAAAATAAAAATCTTAAACATAAGTACAGTATAAAAAGTATTAAATATAATTCCACATAACACAACCAGCAGTTATTCGAAAACTTACCACGGGACAAGATTGAATGGTGTGAAGCGTCTACAGATATTACTATTATTATTTCAATTCATTGCTGTCTGTCGTACAGGGTTAATGTTGCCTGTTAAATAAATTTAAATAACGTGTGAATTGGATGTCGTTTGGCCCATTCACAGACATTTCGGATTCCATTTTCCATTCCATTTGGTATGGCACGCGTTTTCGCCATTGACGGCGTCCATTTCGACTGGACGTATTGATTTCAATCCGTTTACAAATCCAAAGTAACTTACAAGAAGTGGTAATTAATAGTAAGATTTTTTTCAGGTGTTATTGGTACGCGTTTTGAACGCAAGGGACGGATGGATTGGGAAGATATTCTGATTACTAAAGAACAGAACACGATAGAGAATGGCTACGGGCAAGTGTGTACTGAAACCGCCAAGTACAGGTGGCGACAGTTGTGGGCAGACTTTTATCAGGTGATCATCAAGTGTTCTCACTTGTTCTACCTATTTTCACACTTCTATATTTAAGTACATACTTTTGAAAATAATATCATCTCAAAAAATCAAATGATAATTATTATTAGTAGGGAATTATTGGGCATTCTGTCCCACCTCCGTTCGCTCGCGGTGCATAAACGAACAGGAGTTATTGGGCATTCTGACACACCGAACCGAACCTCCGTTCGCTCGCGCCCTCGCTCACTTCGGTGTGTCAGAATGCCCAATAACTCCTGTTCGTTTATGCACCGCGAGCGAACGGAGGTGGGACAGAATGCCCAATAATTCCTGTTCGTTTATGCATCAACTGATGGTAAATGAAATGACATGCTCATGACATGCACCTCTGTTCGCTCGCGCCCTCGCTCACTTCGGTGTGTCAGTGTGCCACTTACCGTGGGTAAGATCACGCACCGATCATACTCCTAACTCGTGATCGGTTACGGCCCATGGTAAGATCACCTACTTTTTTACCAAAAAACATACCTCGGCTTAAATATACTAACACACTATGATGTTTAGTATGTTTAAGCTTACATTTCAGGGGATAGGAATTTAGGATCTTATCAGTAAATAATAAACACCAGTTTTTATGAATTTATACAAATAAACAAAATAATGTCTTCGTTTGTGTCATGTAGAATTCTTCGTCATTGATCATCCGATCTGAAAAAGAAAACCGAATGTTATGTTATGGTTGCCAAGCCAAAATAGCCTTATGCCTGGTCGAGCGGCAGCTTTGCTGATAGTACATCCACACTTACATAATAATCACCATTTAGAGTCACGAGTACTTTCAAACTACGACGACGATTGAGGATGTTTGAGTAATGTTTCATCTAAAAATTATGGATTATTTATGTTTCTAGTAATAACTTTGACTTATTGGCATTCAAATAATCTCGAAAATATTAACGTTATATTATGCAATAACAGTTTTACAGGAAATATATTATGAATTTTTATATTTAAATTTGTTATTATTAAAATAACTATTGGTTATTAATTATTATTCTGATTAAATAATTACCTCTAATATGTATCTACTACATAAACCTCATTCAATAAACTAGATACATTTAGATTCAAATTTACTTACAATTAAATAATGCCTGGTCTAATCCTTTTTCTGCGTTCCGCTGTAATTTTTGATGAACTTCTCTAATTTTCAAGCATCTGAAAAAAATAAATATATTTTTTTCCATCAAACAACACACGTAAAAGTGTAATAGTGTTTTATGAATAAGGTAGATATTCATATTATATTACATTATTCAATTAAATTTATAACTCATCCCTGCCATACCATGGTACGCCTGGTCTAATTGCATTAACTTTTCTTTGTAAATCATGAAGCTAATATAGGAAAATACTATTCAATAAGAGTAACACATTACATTTAAATATTTGATGGGTAACGAATAAATTTAATATATTGGTAATTATTTAATTTTAAAATGTATCAATGTAATAAATAATGAATCGTGTTCAAAAACTAAAATATTATCAATTTAAATCAAAACTTAAATAATTATGTAATGAATTAAATCTATAATGAATACAATAACTACTACACTTACTTTTAACTATTCCTTTATCTTCCCATACACTTTTGATGTACTGAAATCACGATGTCAATACCACCGCGCTCCGCGTTGCAAATGAACGAGCCAAGACGGGAAATCATACGTGAACAGACCGACTGAGTCGCTAGGGTTGTCAAACCTACTATATATTATAGTATCCTACTATTTTAAGGGATCAAATACTATGTTTCTAAAAAAATTAGTAGGCGAAACTACTATATTTTGCGTAAAGCAGAATGCAGCCAAGCTAAAATGAATCTTATTCCAATAACGTTGTATTGTGTTGTGTGCGTGCGACGTGATTATTTTATTTTTTCTTTTTTTTGCCATCTACTATATTTTTAATTGATAAATAAGTATTATATATGATAGAAAAAAAGTTGGTAACTCTATTAGTCGCACGCGAATACATGCACACACGATGTTCCTGTGTTGAAACGTGAAGTTATCCATCCCAACATAGTGTTGCGATAATTCAAATTAATAGTTATACAAATAATAATCAGTAAGACATGAATAAATTCGATAAGATTTATCCATTACAAATTAAACCATGCGTCAAATTCATAATTAAGTAAAATAAGGAATTATAAACATCGATAGACCGTGGTTGTAAATAATTTTTGAAACAAATAATTGTCACATTGATGTTGTTATACATATTATATGTGCGTAAATGAATTTAAAGGATGATAATTTTTATAATTTGATTGGAGGTAATATAATCGTGTTTAATACACACAATATTCATTTATAATTTATTGGATTTATAGGGTAAAAACTGATCGCCTCTTAAATTATTTCTTTAATCGAGTTCTCGCTTCTAGTTCACATCCCTGATCTGGAAAAAACTGCAAGCTGTCAAACAAGAATATAATATTGCACATACGTATTGTAAAACCAACACTCGCTTTATAGTAGGGGAGCCGAAGAGGGGATTTCTGCAGTGACTCGAGCGAGAGTCAGATTAAGCTTGTGTATGCTTCCCACATGTCTCTAGTTAACGTGGTATAGAAATCAGCTTATCTGAGTGGAGCGTTAAAAAATATATTTTTAGGTATCAAATTGTTAGATTAAAATAGAGAACGTTGTGTAGACCCCAAAGAAGCTTTTATTTAAAGCACAGACGACTTAAAGTAAAGGGAAAGATATAAAGACTCTTTGAAATTTTCAAAAACTAAAGTCCATATTTTAAAAACAAAGCCTTCTTGATATTTTTTATTATCCTGCTTGACGATTACATGTTTGTTTCCTTAAATTGAATGATAAATTACCTTTAAAGACAATTTTTATATATAATTACTTTTTTTAACTTCTAAATAGCTGCAGTTTGTCACTGCCCCACTGTCATAAGATATGCTCTTAATATTTTGTTCTCCTCATTACTTAATCTACGAAATATACTAGGTCCCCATGACACTCGAGTAACTACAAAATTAGCTTACTCGCCTCCCCTACTATAAACAGCGGCAGAGATACAATTACAAAGCATTTCAATGGAACGCCGCAGCGAGCGCGCTACGTAGATTCTTCTTTATTCAATTTTATTTCATATTCAGCTACATTGATCAATAATAAGGTCGAAAGTTGTAGTAAGGCATCATTAGTTTAAATAACGTTTATATTTCATATTTACCATAATATCATCACAATTCACATACACATTAAATATTCGGATTTACTTGCTTATTTAAACAAAATAATTTATTTAATTTTAATCTCTTCTCGGGAATTAGGTATTGGTTCAAGATTAAATTCGCTATAAAAGTATGCAACATTTAACGTGCTTAAAAAAATGCACAGATGTATAAAGATACCTAGATTTTGAAAATTTTGATGCATGATCAGTCAAATCAAATCAAACCATTTATTTCAGAAAATTTACATTCCATATTATTAATTATTATTTAAAATCAAGCAAAATTATATAACATTAAATTTATGTCAAAATCGAAGGAAATTATATCTATTAAGAAACGTATATTATATTTATCTTATTTATGTCTTTTACAATTATATATTTTATATGTTTTACATAGCAATGATCAATCATTGATGATGGATTTCAATCTGAATGACTGCTATGGTGTAATTGTTAACATTAAAACGGACAAACATACGCACATACATTACATTAATCAACTCGCGCTTGAAAACTTTTACACATTTTTTGATGACAAAGACCCTTTTCCAACATAAAAGTCGATGCACGTTGGAACAAGTCACAATTTTTCAAGTGGCTTCGCACCAGTCTTCAACTTCAACGAGAAATAAAAGAATATAAAATGTTAGTGAGTATAGAATTAATATTATTATTCTTTTTTGTGATTAATTCATCAAGATGGGAAAATAATTTATATTTCTTCTTTAATAGGTCCGATTCGGAGTTTGAGGCCCCATCTGTGGTGTCGGTAGCACCGAAAAAGAAGTCAAAGGCGTCAAGCAGCAAACGGAAGGTCGGCCCCGAAAAGCAACGCGACTCATCGCCTCCGCTGGAGTTGACCCGCACCTCATCAGACAAAAGTGCTCAACGAAAGCGAAAATACTCCTCGCCGCACGAATTTATCACTACACGGTATGTTCGATTATTATCTACTTTACGTTTGCTGAAATTCTATTTCTGTTTCTGCTGGTTTTTAATTACTTACAAAGTGTCTTTGTAATAGTCAACTGTCAACACAGTCCCAACCACCATAATTCAGTTTGCATACAATGATTTCCTACTTTTTATTATTTATCAAAACTTAGTTCAGTATCCTGTTGAAGTCTGATAAAACTAGGCATCTAATTGTTTACAGTCAAAAGTGAACGTGCAATACACTTATTCCTATTTTGTTTGTTTTGTTACTAATATTTTTTCTTGATTATTTTATTTTAATGATATGTTAATTTTGTATTTTTACAGAACAAGGAGACCGGACTTATTCAATATCTTGCGGGCTGAGGAAGCTAGTTGCAGTGAACCTAAATCTCGTGGCGGGGAAATAATATCAAGCTTCTCCAGTCGAGTTTCTACGGGTACGTCTCGTCGGACTGCGAAGACCGGTGGCGAATATTTTGTGGACCTCAAGATCTACAAAAAATCGGACTACGTGTCTCACGCTGCTAATGTGCGATACAAGACGGCGCTGGTAAGTGTGAAGCTCCAGTGCGACGAGTCATCATCATCTTGGGAGGCACTGCAAGGCTTCTTAGGACAAGCTTTTACCGAGTTTGAGGAGTCGGAGCCCGTCCATTACAGTGACAAAAAATAAATTTTATTAAGTAGGTTTACAGTTAATCAATTTATAGTAGATATTAATTTTCTTTTTAATATACTAGAATAGATTTATAACCTTTTGAATTTTTTTTACATTAGTATCGGTTACTATATTATTGTTTTGATAGCATTGCCTTTTTTAATAGAATAAAATGCCTTTCTGTTCGACGTGTAACATATCTGTACATAGTAAATCATGGGTAGGTCATTTGCGAAGTAATTCACATAGAAAAAGTAGTCAGACAATAGAATACAGTGATGGTGTAGAAATCGTCAGCTCTGCATTTCGTAATCGTATTGTAACTTATAAGATATTACCTCTTGATCAACTTCAGTTAGCTTCAGTAGATATATTTTTTTTCGAAATTCGTAACAAGTTAAAATCTCTTTTAGATGAAAACCTTATTAAACATTTATGTGTTAAGGTTAATTTCGAACTATTTGGGACGTTTTTGAAGTTCAACGATAATTCACAAGAAATAAAATCTTTTGGAACCAAAAATAAAATATTACATGGTAATTATGATTTTGAAAAAATATATTTGGAAACAGTTAGTTATTTAAAAACTAGTATAGAGGAATTTGAGGATCGTGACAGTGGGTGGACATTTTTAAATAATTTATACATTGAGATTAATATCAATAAATATCAACCACTTAGCGGTTCGAGTTTTATCAGTTTACCCAAATCAATTCAGGCTAAAAAGGCGTGTTTAAATATTATGAATAAAGATCAGCATTGCTTTCTATGGAGTGTGACAGCAGCCTTATATCCAGCTAAAAATCACCCTGAAAGAATTTCATCATATCCTAATTTTCGTGAATTATTTAATATAAATGGAATGTTTTTTCCTGTAACTTTCCATGACATTAAAATTTTTGAAAAAAATAATCCGAATATTAAGTTCATAATTTATGGTTTAAAAAAAAGTAAAACTATTGTTGGGCCGTTGTATAAATCAGACATTAATAAAACATGCAACGAGAAAATTATACATTTGTTGTATCTAGAAAATAATAACACTTCTCATTATTGTTTGATCAAAGAACCTTCTAGACTGTTTAGAAGCCAAGTTACATCTCATCACAGCAAATTATACTTCTGTGATTTGTGCTTGATATTTTTCAGTACTTCTAAAGAAGTTGAAAACCATTTATGTGGAGGCGTTGTAACTGTCCTCCCAAATAAGGGCTCAGTAATTAAATTTAAGAACTATGCTCGAAAACAAAACATGCCTTTTTGTATTTACGCAGATTTTGAATCGATGCTACAAACCAATACTGAAGCTAACTGTTCTTCTAGCAAAAATACGACTACATTGCACCAACATTTACCTATAGCTTTTGGTTATTATATTGTTTGTCGTGATGACCCTAGTTACAATCGGTACGTATCATATCGAGGACCTGATTGTGATAAGCAGTTTGTAGATTCGATTCTTAAAGACGTACAAAAAATATTTGATATACTTAGTACACCAGTCACTATGATATTTACTACGGCGGATAAGTCTGATTTTGATAATGCCACACGTTGTCATATTTGTGAAAATTTTATTTTTTCGGACAAAGTCCGTGACCATTGTCACGTTACTGGTCGTTACCGCGGAGCTGCGCATCCGTTTTGTAATTTACAGTATAAACGCCCTTCATTCGTCCCCATTTTTTTTCATAACTTAGCTGGTTATGATTGTCATCTTTTTATAAAAGCGTTAGGTGAGGTTCCTGGTAATATTAAAATAATACCTAAAACAAAAGAAAACTACATCTCATTTACCAAATTTGTACCAGTTACGAATAATCAGTTTTTTCAACTTCGATTCGTTGATTCATTTAAGTTTTTGGGAACAAGCTTAAGCAAATTGTCAGAGACATTAAAACCGGAAATGTTTAAAAACTTACAAAATCATTTCCCCGATGAAGATGAATTTCAGTTACTCACTCGTAAAGGCATTTATCCATACGAATATATGAACTCGTGGAAGCGGTATGACGAAAAAAGTCTACCCCCAAAAGAATGCTTTTATAGTTCCCTAACTGATCATGATATTTCTGATGAGGATTACCAGCACGCGTGCTTAATTTGGTCAACATTTCAAATCAAAGATTTAGGTAGTTATACGGATTTATATCTAAAAACTGATGTGCTTTTACTGGCAGATATCTTTGAAAATTTTAGACAGACTTGCAAACAACACTATCAATTAGACCCAGCTTTTTACTTAACAGCACCCAGTTTATCTTTTGATGCGATGTTATTAAAAACAGGAATACAATTGGAACTTATCGATGACTTGTCGATGGTGCGCATGTTACAGAGTGGTATCAGGGGAGGAGTATGTCTGTGCTCTCATAGACATGCAAAAGCAAATAATCCTTACTTAGAAAATTACAAACCATCAGAATCTCCTTCCTACGTCACTTATATTGATTGTAATAATTTATATGGATATAGTATGTGTCAATATTTACCATTATCAGATTTTAGATTTCTCAATGAACAAGAAATCAACAAATTAAATATAACCGAAATACCGATTGATGCAGAGTGTGGTTATATTCTAGAAGTGGATTTACAATATCCTAAACATTTACATAACTTACATAATGATTTACCATTTTGTTCTGAAAAATGCATTCCACCCGGGGGGAAAACTTTCAAACTAGTTCCAAATTTATATGATAAATTTAAGTATGTTATACATTACATTCACTTGCAAACATGTTTAAAACATGGTTTAATATTAAAGAAAATTCATCGAGTGATTAGTTTTCGACAAAGCCCGTATTTGAAACAATACATTGATTTAAATACTGCTCTGAGGCAAAAAAGTTCCTCAACATTTGAACAAGACTTTTTCAAACTCTTGAATAACAGTGTGTTTGGAAAAACTTTAGAAAATAATGAGAAGAGGGTCAATGTGCATTTAGTTAATCAGTGGGTTGATAATAATAATGTGACTAAGAAAAGGCAATGTGCACAAAAGCTTATCGCTCGTCCAAATTTCCATAGCGCGACGATTTTTACTGAAAATCTAGTTGCGGTACAATTAAACCCTGATCAAATAATTTTGGATAAACCAATATACATTGGTTTTACCGTACTAGAATTGTCAAAAAGTCATATGTATAACTTTCATTACTCTGTTATTAAACCTTTTTATAAAAATAATGTACAAATGTGTTACACGGACACTGATAGTTTTGTATATCATATACGGACCCATGATTTTTATGATGACATAAAAAGACATTTTTTGCCTTACTTTGATACTAGTAATTTTTGTAATACTAATCAATATGATTTACCCATTCAAAATAAAAAAGTTCCTGGTTTGTTCAAGGATGAAATGGCGGGTAAAATCATAAGTGAATTTGTAGGCCTTCGTTCAAAGTTATATTGTATTAAAACCATAAATAGCACAATAAAAAAAGCGAAAGGAATTAAGAAAAATATTGTCAGCAATTTCAATGTTACTGATTACCAAAAAACTCTGTACGAAGGCAACATTGTTCATAAAACAAATGTTTTATTTAAGTCAATAAAACACGAGTTGTACACATGTGCTGTGAAGAAAGTTGCTCTGTCTGGTGATGATGACAAGAGAGTCATATCTAAAGATAAAATTTCAACTAGAGCATGGGGACACACTAGTATATTTAACTTTTAACTAGATTTAATAAGCTGTACCTAATTAAGAAATTCTTTGTATTATTTACTTTCGTAGCATAACCTGTGTATTTAGTATGTATATAATTATGTAGATTTATAAATAAAATATCATTTATTAAATACATTTGTTTTATTTATTATTTCACAACTACATAGATTTTGCAAGCAAACCTGCAGGCTGATGCTAAATTCAAGTAACGTAAAGTTTTATCAAGTTGAAACATGCTTTACTTGAGTAATGTCGGCACTACATATAGGCGAACGCGTTGGCCGACGCGTTGGCCGGCGCGCTGGCCCAATGCCGCCTCCCCACAAGACGGTATATAGGTACCTACCGCCAACGCGCGAACGCCCGTTCTACACATTGGGCCAGCGCGCCGGCCAACGCGTTCGTCTATATGTAGTGCCGACATAATCTGAATTCGCACGTGCCGCGCGCGCATGCGCGATACTGTTTGTAACATGAGTCCTCATTCATAATAATGCCACCTACATGTTGCAATCACTATAATAATGTGATGACTTTGTTTTAGTATTCATTCTTGCGTCGATAAGCACTGTAATTAGTTACTCACGTCTACATAATTTACAAAACAAACCTTAACTTATATTATAGTTACTCACGTGTACATAATTTACGTATTTTTTGGTAATAGAGTCTTGGACCTGACTACACAACGGTAAGTTGATTTATTATTGATTTAAGTCATTAAAATACATAAAAATAATCGTTAATTCCAAAGATTGCTGATTTGGTGTTAAATATTTTCTTTTTTTACAGATAATGGAACGCGTAGAAGATTTGACTGCTACATCCGAAGACAATGTCTACCTACATAAATATGGGGATACTTTCCAGTATGCTCAAGATCCTTTGGAAGGATTTACTGAAGAGTTTTTAAAAATGAAAGCTCAGCAAAAGCCGAACGCTAAGATTCGGGAACGTCGTCCAGCAAAATTAAGAAAAAAATGTGTTTCTAAAAGTGCACTAAGTAAACTGCATATCCCAGTTCATTCGTTTGTGGTAAACAGCGTTCCCAAAAAAGGTTTCCGTCTGATAAAGATCTCAGTGTTTGATTTAGATGGATCCCAGCAACATTGTGACAGTATAGACGATGATAATTTTATGTTATCCGCACAATATGTTGTGAATGAAAACGGTGATGAAATAATGGACCAAACCGAGAAGTTAGTCAGTAATATATCAAAAAAAATATGTAATTACAGTTATACGAGTTGGTTTTAGTTTACTTTGGTATTAAGTATTTGTTTTAGCTGTAGGGTCGCAAGACTTTAGAATGAATAAGTCGATAAAATTGTAAGATATATTTGTATGAAAATAATATAAGTTATGGTTTGTTTTGTAAATTAATGTGTACGTAATTATTGCTTAAATAAATTGTATGTATGATGTGAATATATTTGTTTTATTTCTATTTCATTCAACTTTAATTATTTAAATAAAAAGCAATAGATATAAGGTATTTTTTATTGAAAGTGTACATTATTTTCTAAACACCATTTTTTTAAACATAATACATTTTTTAATGCACAATACTTCTTATGAATAAAACAGTTATACGATTCTTCCTTACAATACAAATCGAACAGAATGTTAAATCTTGGAATGTCTTTGTAACTTATATCTACAATATTATTATGATCACACAGTTCTTTCACCCATTTCACTTTCTCTTCACCTTTTACGATAATGTTTCGGTCTTTTAAGTAAGGTTTAATAATTCTTCTGAATTCTCTGTAATCAATATAGCCTTCGCTCCATCGAAACCCTCTATTTCTTTCTAACCACCGAACATTCTTTTTTTCATCATCGGTTAGCGCTGAGAATGGGTATGGTGGTTTAACATAAAATGTATGTGTATGCTGTCGAGTGGCTATACATAATTCTTTTACTAAAAAGTCGTTATTTTTATTTTTAAATCCTTGTAAGTCAACGATTATTGTATTACTATTCATGATATTTTCTTAACGATATTACTCAAAGGCTTATACTCAAATATGCAGTCGTTTAAAATCAGACAATATGCAGCTGTCTGATCAGGTATTTCTTGGTCTGTTTCGATTTCTACTCTCACGTCGATTGAGCCTTTTAAAGTTTCGTGCTGTCGCGAACAGTCGATAACGAATAAGGGAGCAACGTCTCTGAATTCTTTCAAACTCATCAACGGCTCTGACCGACGTCCGTGATACGACTGTTGAAATCTAGCATACTGTTCGTATAATAAAGTAAATTTGTCTTCTGTAAAACTGACGTTTAATCCCTCATATGGATAGTATGATGAATTTAAAAACACTCTTACATCACGTACGTGACAGTGATCAAACTCCGCCATCGACAATTCACTGTTGTGTTTGCGGTTGGTTTGTAAAGCTAATACAACAAATCGTGGTTTTTCTATTTGAGATGAAGTTTTAATGGACCAAGTATGTTTACGAGTTTTGGGTAATAATGGATACTCGTATAAATCCCAGTTACGATATGCTAATGGAATAGCTCGATCTTTTTCTAATTGTTTTAGTAAATTTATTCTTTCGCGATCAGATACTTTAATATGAGGTACTCTCCAGATAATTTTACTTATAACAATATCTTCCAAAACTTCTCCTGTTTTCAACTTGATTGCATTAAGGTTAGTGTTACATCTAAGCAACACTAACTCATGTTTGCAGTTAATGATAATTTTTTCATAATCTTCCGCAAATCCTAAAATCTTGTTTAGAGGAATGGATACAGAAAATTCTCCACCACTTGTATTATTTATACCTTCTGGCGACCACCCCCAAACTCGAGCATATTTTGATTCGTTTTCATTTAAGGACAGATAAGACTTTATGGTCGTAGTAACACCTGCGTTTTTTATTTTATCTATTTCTACTCCATTTAATTCATATCTTATGTCTTGAAATAGAAATAACGCTGGATTATTAACGAAATGTACATTTGAAACCTTTTCTTTAGTTGTTCTGTTGTATACAATTACTTTGCCTTCGATATACAAACTGCTGAGCGAAGGCAGCACATATAGGTCTTGTTGATTGATGGGGATTCGTATTTCATCATTCTTGTTGAAACTTGTTACGTACGGTCTGTATGAATGATACTCAAAACTTTCGATGCTGTTGTCGTATGAGGTTTGTTGAGATATGTTTAAAATATTCATTTTATTAAACCAATTAGCTTGAGGTATTCTTTATTGCTTTTAGTAAGCTTCTTTTTTATCTGCTGTCGTGTGTCTTTGTGAGAAGATCTTTTAGGACTGACTTGGACATTTGATATGGTAGGGGTTTTATGGAAATTTATCATTTTTTTCTAAAATGTAAATACAATTGGACCTCTTCACCTCTTAAATTTATTTCTTTGTTATCAGCGTCTAACAGTCTTATATTGATGGAACTAATAGAAGTTTGATTGACTGGAAAATAAATTAAATTTTTTGGTATTTCTATTATTCGATAACCAGGAGGTACATTAGGTACAAATTCGTAAATAATATGGCTTGCTTTTCCGTTCACAAATGAACCACTAACTACATCACATTCAATCCTCACGATAGTTGTTGATAGAATGCTGACAGGATACTGTGAATCAGTGCTTATATTAGCTTTTATTGTTTCCATTCCAAAGCCTAGTATGTTCCCAATTGAATCATCTTTATTAAAATGAACGTCTTTAGAACAAAATATATTTGTTTTCAATGTGTTATTGTTGCATCTTAGTTTAAGCAGTGTATTTTTTATGTTAGTTTTCAAATAATCACAAATATCTTGAAGCTCGTAGGACCCTTCAGGAATTTCGATCATTTCATTGTCACCGTAATAAAACTTGTTGTTTCGTCCATCAATATTAGGTATAGAGTTGAAAGTTGAAAAGTACAAAAGACCACATTCATAGTCTCCAAGAAGTTCCAACGTCGGAGAATAGTTTGTCGTCAAAGAGGCTCCGCTCCCGGTTATAGATACAGTGAAAGACATTTTGATACTGACACGTTTATTTATTTTTAATATTATTTAAATGTTTCTTCCAATATTTTTTTAAAAATTTAATACATAGATGACCACAGTTTGTTGTTCCAAATGCTTGATGTCTGTTATAATTATAGTTTATGGGCAAATTATACATATATTTCATCAGTTCTAATGGTGGTTTTAAATTACCAAAGCTATCATAGTATTCTACGTAGCTGTTTTGTTTTACATAGGCTACCCAATGTGTGCCAGGATTCACGTTACTATCTAAATTTACAATTCCACATTCTATTTTTCTAGGTTTTAAAGGCAACTTATCTCTCATGTAAACGCCGCGAAAGTATGGAATATCACCAGCATACTCCAATATGTCTAAATTCGTGAGCGCACGCCTGGGCAGCCGCCTAATTAGTTTTTTGATGGGTTCAAATATAACCCTGCTCCTTTTTTATGAGGTTTAATATATAATCCTTTTCCAAGAGCGACCGCTTCCATCATTCTGTTGTGTCTTTCAGATTCTTGGAGACTCTTTTGTGCCGCTTTAGAATCGTTTACGGCTTTGGCTATACCTGCCGCACCTCCTGCTAATGAACCTAACGCCGACAATCCCGCAAAAATAGGAATAAGCGGTAAAAGTCCACCACATTTTGGAAGTGGAATTATACGTGGTAAACATATTCCTTTCTTTTTGCTAAACAGTTTTTTCGCAGCTGCATACGCATATTTTATAGCAGAGTGATGATCCTTGGATTTAAGTTTTTTTAAATGGGCATGTATTTTTTTAATACCTTTCTTAAATGATTTAATACCACTTCCAGCTCTGATTTTTGTTTTCATAGCATTTTTTACTATCCACGAGGCAATCTTTTCTCCCTTACCAGCATCTTTTGATTTCAACCTCTTCTTTGCCATACTCAAAAGTTCTAAATCAGCTTTACGTCGAGCACTAGGATCTTTATTTATATAAGCAATATCGTGATGCATGCAAGCTTCATCCAATTTGTTAACTCCTCGATCGCCTTGTAGTATTCGTTTTTGAAGTTTCGTCCCAGGACCGCAAAATTGATATCCAGGTAAATGCAACTCAAACGGTAAATGGTCTATCAAGTTATTGATTACACCACTGCCTTCCTTCATTGATAATTATGTATTGTGATATAGCACTGATTATGTGCTTTATATATCTAAATGACTAATTCACTTTTATCTATCCAACTGTTTTCTTCGGCACCCAATCCTAACCACTTCACAAAAAGTTTGTTGCCTCTTTTCTTTAGAACTTTTTCGATAAGATAAATATCAGGAAATTTAGTTTTTTGTAATTCTTTTCCATAAAAACAACCAACAATGTTTTGTTTATGTTTGTCTTGTAATTGATACGTTTGAGGACTAGTTTCGTTGACTTTTATGATGCGAAATATTTCCGTTGACCAATTAGGGGTGTAGCCTTTATAAAAATCTCCTTTGTATTTACTTATACGAACAAAATCGCCAACTCGAAAAGACGATTCTTTGCGTACTTTTTTTGGCTGTTGACTTTTGATAATATTCAATCGAACTGTATTTTGATTTGAACTGTTAACGTCTATTGGTTTATGTTTTGTAATGCGGTGCACAGTATTGTTATAATTCTGTACAACGGACTTTAAATTATTTTTATACCATTCATATTTTCCGCATAAACTAAATAATTTGTAAAGACGTGATTTTATAGTTCTTATTACTCGTTCGACGATAGAAGCTTTTTTTACAGAACATGTGGAATAATGATTTATGTTATAAGTTTTCATTAAATGCTTAAAAGAATCGTTATAAAACTCTTTACCTAGATCTGTTTGTAAGTTTTTAGGTTTTCGTGTGGATTCTGATAATATACTGCACATAGCACTTGATACAATTTTTTTAGATTTTGATTTTAACGGTCTAACCCACACGTATTTTGATAAAACATCAATCACTATGAGAACATATTTAAATCCTTTATTAATCGACGAATATTTTTGTAAGTCCACTAGGTCAGCTTGCCATAAATCATCCAGACCTTTAATGACCGTATGTCGACGAACGAAGTTTCGTCTCGCTCCTCTGTGTAGTTCATTCACTATATCTTGTTTACTCATTCTGAACAGATTTTGCTGCAATCATGTTATCGATTTCTTGTTTTGTGTAGTACATTTTACTAAAATTTGTAGTAGTAACTTTTTCTAAACTATGGAGAAAGTTTCTGACATTACTTTGGATTTTCATCATTTCATTTTTAAGGGCTTGGACACTTTTATCTACGTATTCTTTATTCACAGCCTCGTCGTCTTTTTCTGGAATTTGCACCCCTTTTAATTTCGATGACTTTAAATCGAATTCCCCTGTATCGGACCTTACCAATGTATCGCTAAGAATTTCAGAAAATTCAGATAATCGTAAACGCTTATGAACGTGATGACCAAATTTGTCTATATTCATTGCCGTCTTGCTAGGTTCTATAGTGTAATAGTACTGCTAAATTTTCCTGATGGCAGCCTTATATATTTCATTTTTTTAATGATACCAGCTTCTTTCATTTCTTCAAGTATGGCATTAACTTCATTATCTAATCCCGTATTACCAGCTGCCTGAGATGCACATAATATTTTCAGTCTCTCAACTAACTCATTAGGATCATTCCAGTATACTAAATCAGTGTCTTTCTTAACTTCTTTCAAAATGTCGATTCCTTCACCTCGCTGAAGACTTTCTACGCTACTGGTATTATTTCTAGCGAATTTAAATAGTGGCTTTATCACGTGAGTATATTTGAACCCTTTATTACCATTTATTTGGTTCGATCGTTTCCAGTTACGTTTATGTGCATTTGTGTCGATGAGTAGCAATTTATAATTTTGTAAGTCTTCCTCTGTAATAATATCTAAATTAGGTTTTTTTTTGTACAACAATTCTGCCAGACCAGAAGTTTTTTTTAAAGAGCGGCTTCTAATTTTCAGAACTTTTCCATTATCGTGTAAACGGGTTTTGCCTAGCCAAAGTTTTCCTCGTTCACTTCTTACTCCATATGGTATATCTTCTTTCAGCGCTTCAGACGATACAGACCAAGACAAAGAATCGTTTGCGATACTCGGTGATGATTGAATAGATTTAAATGAGTTCTCATGGATATCATAATCCTCAGAAGGTGATGTAGTAAGCGTTTTGTCAGGTGTTTTAGAACTAAAGTCGTCATTATCTGAATTTTCTTCATCATCAAGATCCGTCTCAGATTCTTCAAATTTTTCATGTGAACCGTATTTTGAAGATTCTTCTTCGTCTTCTTCATGACGTTTTTTTTCAGTTTTGCTTGCTAATAATTTTAGCGGACTGACGATCGGTTGAAATATCGTCTCCAGTGCCATGTCATTTGTGTTTTTAGTATTTTTTATCATTTCTACCTTTCTTTTCACTGCAGACGCTGATTTCACAATTTGTTCCTTAAGATTCCGCTCCATGTTAAGAATTCTACTCTGATTGATGTCTCAAGTTATACTACTACGTAGTGGGGTACGTATAAGCTTTATAGAATAAATTAATCCACTATTATAAATGTATCAAATTTCATTCTGTAACAACCATTATTTCGTTCACAATCCTTATTGATTACCACATAACTGTACGGTTTACTCCACACAGTTGAACACATTTCACGGAATTGCGACCACGTCATATCAGACCCTACATGTTCATCGTAGATGTGTCTTAGATTAATATCGTCTTGTTTAAACAATATGATGAGATTGGCATTATCTCTTACTAATTGTTTGGGTATTTTAGTATAAGTTTGGTTAAGATAAAAGCAATCAATATTTTTGTGACGGCCCATAGCAAAATAATCACGTATATTATTTTGATTTTCGCATGCAACATCGTCAAATATGATGATAGAATTAGGTAAGGCTTCTTGTGGACTTAAAATTTCACTGTTATGATTATACTTGTGATACGATGTATCCACAACTTTTTCCAATACTTTTTCTAAAAAGACGTATTTAGGTTGATACAAAGACTTTGAATACACATAAAGGTTTCTGAATCGTGGACCATTCGGGTGTAGTAACAAACTGATTACTAAGTTTGTTTTCCCACAGTTTGACGGACCACAAACAATACTGCGAATGGTATTTGGTAGTAAATTTCCATGTCGCTTAACTTCATTTTTAACTGCAGGACAGACACATTCTAATTTAAGTGATTCTTTTTGTTTCAGAAATTTCATAGCTGTTTAATCCAATCGACCACTGTGATTAGTGGATTATAACAAAATGATAATCATGCAGTGTGTTGACTCATATAAACAGATAACTTCAAACATACGAAATTCAATGTTCCTATAATAGCTCGCTAGATCTTTCAGCCATCCAATCATCGATCAGAAGCGATTTTTAATCACTTGATGCATGAACGAACAGGAGTTATTGGGCATTCTGACACACCGAAGAGAGCGAGGGCGCGAGCGAACAGAGGTGCATGTCATGAGCATGTCATTTCATTTACCATCAGTTGATGCATAAACGAACAGGAATTATTGGGCATTCTGTCCCACCTCCGTTCGCTCGCGGTGCATAAACGAACAGGAGTTATTGGGCATTCTGACACACCGAAGTGAGCGAGGGCGCGAGCGAACGGAGGTTCGGTTCGGTGTGTCAGAATGCCCAATAACTCCTGTTCGTTTATGCACCGCGAGCGAACGGAGGTGGGACAGAATGCCCAATAATTCCCTACTATTATTATTGATTAATAATCCGAGGTAGCTTCAGGATAACCCCAGTGTCCGAAAAACTGACAGAAAGACGCTTGAGATTGTATGGTCACGTTACGCGCAGAGACGAAAACAATGTTGTCAGAAAAGCGTTGAGTCTCTCAAAAACTAAAAGAGGGAGAGGTAGACCTCCAGCTACATGGTGAACCAGTATGACCAAGGCATTAGCTGTAAATAATAAATTGCCAAAAGCGACAACCCAAGATAGAGTTTCTTGGCGGAAATTTACTAGGAGAGCCGACCCTACGTAAAGTGGGAAAGAGCTAAGAAGAAGAAGAAGAAGAATCAATAATAATAATAATATTGCTTCCATATTACGTCAATCTGGCCCCATGCTAAGTTATCGATGAACTTGTGTTACGGGTACCAGAACGGAATATATTTAATAATTTTATACTACACACATATAAAGATTTTAAAACTTGCGACCATCCAATTATATGTGAATTTTGAGAACTGTTTTAGGATGCCAAACTACAAGTTTTTACGTGGTAATATACTGGGTACCTCGATTTTCCGAGATTTGCTCCTAATTTGGCCTAAAGCGATTGGACGATTAAGCTTGAGAAAGAACAATGGCAGAGTTCCATACAACGAAATACCTGACATTTTTTTTGGGCGTCTAAGGTTGAAAAAATGTCTAAAAGATAGCAATTGCATTACGTAATCATATTCAAAAAGAATTTTGTCTTATCGAGGCCACGAAAAAAAGTTATTCATATTTTTGTATTTTGAGGTTATGTAAATTAATAATGTTAAATATAAGGTTTCTTTACACTTAGATCATTTTAATGCGTTTTCTTTCGCTTTCCTACATTGCAATCTCTCGCAAAGCCTTAAGTGGTAGACACAGAATACAGAAAATGAAGACGATTTCTGTATTGTGTGATAGATCAAAATAAATCACTTTCTACGGAATTAAATATTTATATTTATTTTAAAAGATTCACAAAACAGTATGGTATTTTACATGATTATCTCATAAGGAGTTTATATCCTTTATACACCTCATATTATAAAGCAATGCAAATAATACGAAACTATTTTAATATTACAGTGCTATTTCTTACTTAAACAGAAATATTATGACAATCGTAAGGCAATCGCTGTCCGTTAGAAAAATACAAGTCGCCCTAGAAGGCAGATACTTAGTCCAGGTTGCCCCTGGGCTTGCCAAGGGTCAGAAAATAAAGATAATCCAAAAATATCGCAATAACAACAACACGTAAATTCGACAAAATCAAAATCAAATCAAATCAAAATCGTCTTTGTCAAGCGTCATGTCAAATGTGAATATCAATGTAGGTATTTTTTTTTATCTTAGTTTTGAGAATGAATAAGAGATGGCGACATATTTAAAGATGGCGACACATTTTACGAGCTACCGACCACCGTCACATGCATATTTATTTATCTCTTTTTGCTTTTTAGTATGTTTTAAAAAGTACATTATCAATTAAAATATATTTTCATTTAGATATTAATATTACGGTACTCATGATGTTGCTCACTATCGCTATCTAGCGAAAACGAAGAGAACTTCTTTATCATGACATTTGGTTTTATTTTTTTTAATTCATTGACATGAGGCCATTTTATTGAAATGTATCCAAATAAGATATTTTTATTTTATAAAAATAATTCCGGCTCTTACATGAAAAAACAATTATGTGGTAAAAACCTGAAAAATAAATGATTAGTTTTTGTTTAAGTGACATTTTTAGACGCTTCTAAAAACATCAGGTAAAATCTTGCCATTGTTCTTTGTGTTAACCAATACTTAAATATTTTTGTTTAAGTATGCTTTTTGATTTGCTTAGGCTTCCTCTTTTTTATCCACAGACAATGGCTAAAACTAGACAACAATTGAGTGAAGATAAAAAGAAAAAAAAACGACGCGCACAAAAGAAGTTAAGCATGAGGAGAGCGAGAGAGAAATTGAAGAAAGACCCATTAGCATTAGAAGAAAGGCGAAAGAACTATAGGGAATACTACCATAGAAAAAAATCGCTAGGGAAAATTAAGACCATAAATGATCTATCAGATGGAGAACAGAGACAACTACGAAACAAATGGAGAAAGGATGCAAAATCACGTAGAGATAGACTGAAGTTACAAAGAGAACTTGCACAATGCGTAGATGAAACCCCTCCAGCAAGTCCATCTACTTCATTGTCATCAAGATCTACTTCCAGGCCTAAAGAAGGCCGTGCTGTAGCTAATAAAAATAAACGACGGCTTAGATTAGAAAATCTACTGCTCAAATAAACTTTCAAAGTACAAAATGCGTTTATTTAGACTACGAAAAAACAAAAATAAAGAAAAAAAAGATAAAAGAAGGTAGTTAAGAAATGTTTGAAAGATGCAGTTCATCGTTTTTTACTCAGTGACGAATCAAGTCGTTCTACAGCTGGAAAAAAAGAAACTATTACCAGATTTAAACAGAAGAAACAGATACGGTTTCTCAACGATTCCCTTATTAATCTGCACAAAAAATTTGTAACTCAAGCGAACTTGAATATATCGTATAAAACTTTTTGTCGATGTAGGCCATTTTGGGTGTTGAATCCAAAAGTTACAGCTCGTGACACTTGTTTTGTGCAATACATACCAACATGGAGTTGCTGATAAAGTCATTGAAAAATTCACGTATGATAAATGAAAACTTTGCAATGGCAGTATGTAGGTCTATTTGCTGTGAAGACATGAAAGAAAATTGTCTTGAACGAAAATGTTTGATATGTAATCACAAAAAGATCTCTTTTAATCAATTTTTACCAACTGATACAGTAAAATATGAGCGGTGGGTGACAAAAAAAAGTAAAAGTAACTATTAAAGATAAAGAAAAACTCTGCCAGAAGACTATTAAAGAAATAGTAAAAACATCTTAAAGAAAACTGAAAAGCCACCTTTGGATAACATTGAACGTTTTATGAAGCATACTTGCAATATATTGCACCAGTTTCGTTTTTATCAAAAACATTAAAACAAATATGTCCTCACGGGAAGGCTTATTACACGTAGATTTTTCAGAAAATTACAATTGCAAGTATTCTTCGGAAATATAATCAGCCCATTTTGGAGGATTCAAAGATCAGTTATCACTGCACACAGGGGTATTTTACTATGTAGACGAAAATACAGATGAGAAACGCATAATTACAAAGTAATTTTGTACGGTTAGCAAAAATTTAAATCATAGTCCTACACACATTTGTGCTCACTTAAAACCAATTATTATCATGATAAACACACTCGTGTCCAATCTGACACGTCTTCATGTTTTAAGCGACGGTCCCTCGACACAGTACAAAAATAAAACTATGTTTTATTTAATTGACGCTTACTTGGGTGAACAAACACAGGCAAATAATATTTTGTGGCACTTTAGCGAGAGTGGGCATGGTAAAGGGGCCCCTGATGGTATAGGGGGGTGCCTCAAAAGAACAGCTGATAAGCACGTAGCTAGAGGAAATGATGTTAGCAACATTGAAGGTTTCATCGAATGTGTACATGAGAACTGTAAAGGAATTGACGTAATAAAGATCGACGATACTACAGCAAAAGAAATTAAAAACAAAATTCAAAACTGCAATATCCGCCCTTTTCGTGGTATTATGCAGGTACATCAAGTAACATGGAACAAACTTGAACCAAAAATCCTCCACTTCCGAAGACTAAGCTGCATTACTTGCCATCCAGGTGCTTCGTGTCCTCATTATGATCTTGGTTGTATAAGCCTTGACTTACCATTGCCTAACTTGCAAGTTGAGATACCAGCTCTCACGCCAGTTACAAGTTCCATTCCCAGCCCCATACCGAGTCTGCCAAGCCCACTCATGAGTCCTAGCTGGACTCCAATAGTTCAGCAGGTGCTTCATTCGATAGAAAAGAAAAAGTCAAGCTCAGCTGTTGCTGAGACTCAAAGCAATGATTCTGAAAAACCAACTTGTTCCAAGACACTCTGTGGAGCAAAAAGTCGCAAACGTATACGGTTAGCTGATATTAACTCCGACAGTTCGTGTTCTCCACCTATTTCAAGACCTCAAACACCGAAAGAAGTACACCAGATACGATTACAACATTTTTGGTCGTCATCAGAGGATGAAGATATATTGTCCACCGAAAAGACATAATATTTTCGGTGGACAAAGTGTTTTATTTTTTATTTTTTTTGTTTTAAGTGACAACCGGTTGATTTTTTTTTTATTTATTCTTGTGAGAAGTATTGATTGTTAGTATTGAAAAAGAATTTTATTATTTTGTTTGGTTTCTTACTATTATTTACTTTTAGTACATTCGGTGGACATTTATATCTTTTCGGTGGACTTATAAAAACGTTTTTTTTTAAGTAATTATGTTATTTCTTAAGTTTGATTTCAGACAATATTTTTTTTTACTATTGTTACGTGTTGGGGTTCGAAGGATTTGGAGAAAAAAGCCTGCTGACTCTTTTGAAGACTTTATTCACTAACACTAGGTCCGACACAAAACACTAGGTCTAACACTAAACACTAGGTCCACACATTAAGCACTAAGTCCAAACACTAAGCACTAACGGTGTCCTTAATCGTAGCCAAGTCGTGGGTTTCACTCAGGGTATCATCACATCACTAATATTCACATCGATATCACCACATCACTGTTCAAATCGAACTCCCGATCACTAGTTTTCGCTGGTATCGCCCGTATCGCTTCTCAGGAAGCTCAAAAAGAACTCGACTCGCTCGCATTCTTCCGACGTATTTATACCGGTCGGTCCCAGACGACTCCAGAAGGTTCCCGAGTCGCGTGACCGTGTTAGATTTATTCTGGAACGTTTGCACAGTAGCGCCATCTAGTACTGAGTAGGGGGCCCCACGCTGTCCCTGTTCACACCAAGTGGTTTCATTGGTTGACGCTAGATGGCGCTGTTCTCTGTGTTCGTAACACTATTATACAATAATTATTATTACAATTGATCTCTTTTATTAAATATGAATTAAATTTGAAAAATTAAGTGAATTTTTATTTTTCCAAAATCTGGACCCTGTTTTGACAACGACCCATTTAAGATTTTTGTTACATTATACACATATTTAATACACATTCATGATACAGGAACATAGCTTTTTTGTTCGTTTGGCATGATTCGAACCCGCGACCTCCGGATTGAGCACTAACGCACTCAACCTCTGACCCACTCAGTCTTCAGTCACTGTCTTTTAATTTTTCGGGTCAGTATAATATAGCCTATGTCATTCACAAATAATGGAACCTTCTATTGGTAAAATAATTTTCAAAATCGGTTTAGTAGATCCAGAGATGACCACAAACTCACCAAATTTACCTCTTTATAATATTAGTATAGATTGCTAAAGGCTACAAATTGTGATTTGATCAGATCTGAATTAAATACCTACTACAGGTTCCATACCATACATACGAAGAATTACAATCTCACACAGTAGACAGAGGCGAAGATCTATACCTGGAGCGCTACGTGAAGGTGGAGCCGGAGGTGATATTCGACAACGAGGTGTACTACCGGCGACTGTCCGTGCTCGCGGAGACGACACTGTTGGAGGCACAGGCGCGCGGCTCTGAAGCTCAGAGAGATGTCTTCCTCAACGTCATTGGGGCTGGTAAGACGTCCATAATAATAGTAACTCCCCACACGGTGATCGGTGACGGTGGCCAGTTTGGTCGAAACCAGTACCCCAAGCAGGGACATTTTGTGGTATCGTTACGTGTACGTAAATGAGAAATATGAGGAATATTGTATGAACATTTTAGTTACTTTTACGTCCGCTAGAGGCGCTTTCATGGTTTTCATACAATATTTCTCGCTTACGTACACGTAACGATACCGCAAAATGTTCCTGCTTGGGGTACTGAACCTCAATTCTCGTATTTAAAGTAGACTTTCATTTTACTTTGATTGTATTAAAAGTGAAGCGACATGTTATCATGAACTAATTTGAAGTTTCGACCGATCAGAGCGCGTTTCACGTTGGTTTGACGTTTACGAGAATACCGGGTTGACAGTTTTAGCGTATAGCGACTTGATTGTAATTGTAATATTGCAGGTTTTATTTAGTAGAATTGACCCTCAGGCCAGTTACGCAGGAGTAATTTTATAGTACCAAAGTGTGTGCGCAGTACACAAGAGCATTCTCTCTGCCTTTACTCTCATGATCCAGTGGGACGGATAACCGACACGACTGGCGAGAGATAAGGTGCAGGTCCAACTTTTCACATGCCCATCCGACGCATGGATCATCTTTCTTGTCAGACAATCAGGTGATCAGCCTGCATTATCCTAACCAAACTTGGAAACAACATTTTTTGCTGTTCCAATGCGGGAATCGAACCCACGACCCAGAGCCAAGCTCTAGCCACTGGACCACGGAGACTGTTAAGTGAAGATAGTTATTACCCGACTGCGCAACGCAAAGGAGTGGTAATGTGTTTATCAGCCTATGTATGTATGTATGTATGTATGTTCCTTTGAAGCACTATACAGACCAAACGCCTGGGCCGATTTTTATGATTCACACGTCAATCGATTCCTCTAAGTCCGGCGAGTATCACTAAAGACATGACGTTAGTGAAAATTCAATATGGCGACTACTGGACGCCATATTGTGAAAATGAAAAAAATGAAAGTTAACAAACTATATCAAGTGGGGTATCGTTGAATAGGTATTTAAAAACCATTGTTAGTTTTCTCTCAACATTTTTCGATTCGACTGACCGTTTAGAATCTATATCGATTTAAAGTTGCGTAACAACCATTCTCACATTCCAGTGCAATTGTGATGTATTACTGATGCTTATAGGAAATCCAGTCTGGTAAATAGCTAGCTAGGTACTCATAACTAAAAAGTATAAAATAAAAAATAATAATTTAAAAAAAATTAGATTGGCTGTCGAATAATGGATCCCGACTGTTCAGTTGTTATGTTCCAATAGTATTAATTCAATAATATATTATAGAATTCTAGGCCACCGGATATCTAAGTGCTTGTTTTTTTCTTTTCGGTTTTAATTATGTACTTAATTTGGTTCACTTTTTACGCAGTCGGGTTTTTAAATTTTTTAAATTATTATTTTCTATGGATTATAATAACTATACCTATTAGTCTCAAAACTATATCACAAACACTAATAAAACACAATTTTTCGTGCACTTTTGCACACGTGTACAAAAAAAAAATTGTGTTTTATTAGTGTTCAACATGAATTTCCACCAAGAACCGACAATACAATCAATTACATATGATATATCACAAACAATAAAACATAGAACATACATAGTCATTAGTCCTACTAATATTATAAATGTGAAAGTTTGTGAGGATGGATGGATGTTTGTTGTTGTGTTGAATATTTTCTTTTACGCAAAAACTATCCAACGGACTTTGATGAAAGAGCTTGGTCCGAAATTTACCCACAATCGACAGAAACAATATGGTTGCTAATGTGTTCACTTTAGGTCTTATAATATGATGTCTTCCTATAATATGTGGTCTTCCTTTTGTTAATCTAACAAATGTTTCAGGTCTCGGTGTGTGGAAAATTTCTGGGCATCAGCCGGATGTGTACATACTGACGTTTGTGGAGAGAGTTGACAGTCTCCTCCAGAGAGGGCAACTGACGCATGTAGCTGATGTAAACTTCGCCTATGTGAGAGCAGGGGCTAGAGTACGAGGTAAGACTCCAACACCCTTATTAATAAAAATATTTACACCATGGATAAGCAAATCCAAATCGCTCTCTTTGTCTATCAAGTGACTGTTCCAAAGTATCTGACAGAGACAGCCATGTTGGATTAGCTAATCCGTGGTGTAAATAATTTTATTAATAAGACTGCAAGGGTTCATTACATTTGCAGAAATAAAGTCTTTCTGCAAATATAATGGACCTTAAATTTTACTATGTGTAACATATTTAGTTTAATTTATATGTTCAGAAATATTGAGGTATTATTACTTCATAAATGTAAGAAATATAACATTTTATGTGTAGTTTCTATCATTATATTAGATAAGGACATGTAAAAGTTACAAAAAAAATGGAATATTTTTAATAATAATTAGTGTGAAAAACCAACATAGTTTACTCACATCAAATACAAAAACGCACTTTCGGAGATTTTAGCAATATGTTCTTGAGACAACTTTAGGAACGCGTGACGTCATAGGTTCGGCGACTTGTCTATGGAGCGTTTTCCCATTGACTTGCGAAATTCTTTATTACAAATCGCTGTTAGGTACAGCGATTTTTATATTTTTTTCCAAAATATTGTTTTTTCATATTATACTGTTTCTTCTGAGAACATACAAGTACCCCCTTACTAATAAACGCTGTATTAGCTTTGAATAGTTATACAGTGTTTTGTTCGCGTCACACAAATGACATTTTTAATTCGATAGAAGGAGACAAAACACTGTATAACTATTCAAAGCTTATACAGCGATTATTATTAATAATGTGCTAGCCTATTATGATAACTGGATAAGCATATATGTATTATATTACATATCACTGTGGATAATGTATAAAATGAATTTACAAACATGTTACATAAAAAATATAATCTAATGAAAATTATAAATTTTTCAGCATTATTTGAAAATTCAGCCCAAGAAGACACGTCAAATATAAAAACTATATTTCTGCCATGTGAAAAGCATCCTAAAGGTACCTACCTACTTACGCAATATTATATTGATATTACCCAACTACGGCGAAGCCAAAAGGAAGGGTTATGATTTTGACAGTGTATGTATGTATTTGAAAACGCCTAGACTAATGATTCGATAAAATTAAAAATTTTAAAAACCCCCGACACAAAAAATAAACTCTAAAAAATAATAAATAATATTTTAAACCTATTATAATTATATTATCATATGTAATATTATGTAAGTTGAAATAATTTTATTATCCAATCGTCGCCTCGTCGGGGGACCGCTAAAGTTTATAAAGTATTTTTACAACAACAGCTAATTAATTATTATGGTTCCGTTTGACGTCCAAAGTCCTTTATGAGAGTACATCGTCTTCTTTCCGCATGTGAGCCGCTAGATGTCGTTTACCGTCACAGATCAGCTCCCTGCGCAGCTCCCTCTTCTGGTAAGTCTGTGAACTAGATAAGCCACAAGCCGCCATATTTGATATAACTGATCATTGTTGCGTCGTTTTTGCTACCATGCAGTCGCTAAAAACCACTCTATAAGGAGTAATAGTGTTCTGTGCTAAAAACAGACTTATTTAAGTTCAATTATAACTTAACTTTTATTTTAAAAATACTTTTAAAATTTCTTTATGAGTCTATTATAGTCGTGAAACCATCACATTTCGTCATTGGAGTTCATTTATAGTATTCTTTATTGCGGTCGTAGTATCGGGTAGACGAAAATCACGCGAACGGGTAAAAAGTTCGTCGTTTGAACTCATTGTCGGCGGTTACTTCAGAAGCGCGTTTGCGGTAAGAAGCGTTTATAAGAAAATTTGGACCGAAGCAAAGGTTTGCCGCAACATTTGGTGAGTCATGTCATTTCACGATTATGCGGAAATAATGATCAATTGCAAGTGATCGTGGCTAAAAAACCTGATTCGGTGACCTCCTATTACATTGTGAGAAACCCGAATAGTTTAGAAGTAATTAAAAACTATTTTTAAACTATTTACGACTACCGCCATTTTTTCGAACGTAGACGTATTATTTAAATTTAGACGTATCTATTCAAGAAACCGCTATCTTTATATATTTCGAATAGTCATGCAATGTATTTATACAACGATTTCATTCTTAAATCGGATTTCCGTCCGTTATATAGAATGTTGTGTGCAGAGCCTGCAGACGCATTCTATGCGGCAAGGTAGTTAAAAATTAAAGCATAACAAAGCAGAGTTGTCGCTTTTGTACTGCAAAATGAACCTGTACGTACAGTTCAGTTCAATTCAAAATACAATATACTTATTACATTTTTGATCGAAAATAAGATCGATGTTTGCATTCGAGGTTCAAATTTTCCAGACACCTTCAATACATTAGCGTCTTGACTGTTCGATTCCAACAATAGTTAAGTACGCCTGAAATACTTTTGTGACACATACGTAATGCAAAGAGAAAGCTCTAAAATACATGTTGGTCATAGATATCGAATACACAAGCTATTGCTAGGTAGATAAAAAGTCGGCAAATATTCGACTTAACAAAAAAAAGTGGGTACTCGAATCATAATAAAAATAGCGATCCAAGGGATTTCCCGAACCATCCTCACTTCTCAAAGACGAGGAAGAGGGGGAGGGGATAAAATAGATATAACAACATATCCGGGAGATCGAGACTACAGATTTTTTTTAATGTTTTTATTAGAGTGATTACTCAATGGTTTATAATAAAACTTACGATACCTACATTATATCTTTAGACACAGTACCTATATTATTCAGATTTAGACAAATGATTGAATAATGTGTATAGTCGGTACCCTCACAGAATTATTCAGATTTAGACAAATGATTGAATAATGTGTATAGTCGGTACCCTCACAGAAATTAGCCTATATTGACAAATCTTTTCTTTTTGAAAATTCTACCTCTTTTTACTAAAGAGGGTTAGAATACTATGTACAGTCGACGCCTGCTTTCTCTCTAAAAATCTCGTTCTTTTTTAAAGAAAGTTAGATTACGTACAGTCGGTGCCCTCACGATAGCTGGAGAGCTACTAATAAATTTAGAGTAGGTATTTGAGGCACGTTGAAACCGTGTCCTATACTTCTCCTATTGTACCTCAACACGAGAATGCAGGCCTGGCTAGTCAGAAGCGGAACTTAGCCAAGTTACAAATTTTTGAAAAGTCAATTTTTTAATGCCAAAAATCCATGTTTGAGGCGCTTTGAAATTTTGATATACAGTTAGTATAATGAATAAGGAGTTGGGGAAAAAAAGGCCATGTAATTTAGTTGGAACTTTAACCTAGCCATGTCAGTTTAAAAGTAAATAAACTGGCTTTCGATTCATGATTTTCTGACATCTATTGGTCATTTTATGAACTGCAATATATGGGCGAAAATGCGACATCTATGAAGCCCTCAAAGAACTACGTGGTCAAAAAATAAAATTGCGTATTGTGCAATAAACTTACTCGTCAAAATGTATTTATAAAACAAATAGGTATTATTAAAATAGAAATGGCATACGAACCAGCATAACCTACCATCTACATGTTTTAAATAATAGTTTAGTTAACTATAAAACGTAAAGCGACATCTAGGAAGAATCAAAGAACTACGTGATCTTGATAATTTTCGCAAAGTCGATATGAGTCGTTTTTAATTGGTTTTCCTATAAAAATCGAAGACATCCATTCGTTGTTTATACAATATTGTGTGCAATAAAATTATAAATTGTGCAATAGTCTAATTTACTCGACAAATTGTATATAAAAAACAAATCTAGACACGCGGTAGTGTGTCAAGCCAAGTTCAAGTAACAGAACTGTCGAGCGGCACCGTGTGTAATATTACACGAACCATTTGGAGCCCAAACGGTTATTTAGATATTAACCTCCAAAAATCGTCATTTTGATCACTGACTAACCTATAGATCAAAACTGTAACCCAGTTCCAGATGACCTAAAAAATTAATATTATGTTTGTTCGCAGATAACTTCGTCGTTTATGAACCGATTTTCAATTTTTTTGTGATGTAAAGGGTTAATTTAATACATCATCACATTATTATGATATAAAAGGCCCTTCTCATAGTATTTTACACTAACTCGGAGATCTGCCGTTTATGGACCTATTTGCAAAATTATTTTGTTGTAATGGGTTTAATTCGAAATTGGTCCGTTAGTCACTAAAGTGGAAACCTGATGATGCGATCCATGAGGAATCGAGGGAACTCCTCGAAATTTATATCGATACATATAGTGATTTTGACTTTTACTCAAGTAACATAAGGCATATGCTACCAAAAAATAAGATGTTGCACCTTGGTGCTTTTGGATCCTTGGTATAACCTGGATCCAAAAGCAGTGAACAGAACTCCTCAGTCTTTAAAGATATGTGTTTGGAAATTTCGGTATTGTTTAAAGAACTGCAAGCATATGCCAGTTTGTATCTTACAGTAATCATCATCATCTTATTAACAAATTAGTGAAAACTTAGCGCTTATTCAATTATACATTCGATCGTTTATTTTAGACGTCCTTAAGATGTATTAATAATAACTTAACAAAATATATCACTAAAATGTATGAAATTATTATTTTTAAACAAAAAATTAAACCGACTTCCAAAAGTACACAAAAAAATGAAATAAAACTTCTAAATAATTTCCCTTTTAAATTTAACTAATTTTTTTTTACAATTTCTCTACTCAATCTTCTTAATTTTGAAGTCGGTACCAGCAAATTTGAACGTAAGTTCTATAAAATTTTGTAGGGTATTGTTTGTGTTGGTAGCGACTTTGGAAGTCAAACCGACGTTTTTGTTTAAAAATAATTCACTTAATTGATTCTATTAGGAAAACTTAACTTTGGTAATTATTTTGTTATAAATAAGTACCTACTATGTATAGTTTATGTACAAAAAGTAATGATATTCTATCAAAAACATAAATATGAAATGAGAGTCAAGTTCAATATTATGATATATGCCTTGGGTGTTGACTTCAACGACAAAAGAAGTGAGATCTAAATGGGTGCCATTCCCATTGCCAATGCGTAAACAAAAAAAGTCGGTTTGACTACCAAAGTCGCTACCAGCCCAAACAATACCCAACAATATTTTATAGAACTTACGTTCAAATTTGCTGGTACTGACTTCAAAATTAAGAAGATTGAGTAGAGAAATAGTCAAAGTTTTAGCCCAATTTAAAAGGGAAATAATTTAGAAAATAAGTTTTATTTCATTTTTTTTGTGTATTTTTACTTTGGAAGTCGGTTTATTTTTTTGTTTAAAAATAATAATTTCATACTTTTTTGTGATAATATATTTTGTTAAGTTATTATTAATACATCTTAAGAACGTCTAAAATAAACGATCGAATGTATAATTGAATACGCGCTAAGTTTTCACAAATTTATTAATAAGATGATGATGATTACTGTAAGATACAAACTGGCATATGCTTGCAGTTCTTTAAATAATACCGAAATTTCCAAACACATATCTTTAAAGACTGAGGAGTTTTGTTCACTGCTTTTGGATCCAGGTTATACAAAAGATCCAAAAGCACCAAGGTGCAACATCTTATTATTTGGTAGCATATGCTGATGTTACTTCAGTAAAAGTCAAAATCACTATGTGTGTCGATATAAATTTCGAGGAGTTCCCAAAAGCACCAAGGTGCAACATCTTATTTTTTGGTAGCATATGCCTTGTGTTACTTGAGTAAAAGTCAAAATCACTATATATACCGTTATAAATTTCGAGGAGTTCCCTCGATTCCTCATGGATCGCATCATCAATAGGGGATCGAAGACCGGTCATATTTAAAAAAACCGTGTTTTTCGGCCCCAGCCATCTTCAAAACCGGGTACCCGGGTTTTTTCGGGTTTTTTGTTGATTTTGTAGAATTTTGTTAGGAATATCCTAAAATTTACTTTTAGTAGAGTTAAGGCGTCTAGAAACAGAAGTGCCTTGCCGGCCTTTTAGGAGGGAATACGCTGCCTTCTTGAAGGTGTGCAGGTCCTAATGGTCCGGAAATACTGTTGGCGACAGTTCATTCCAGAGTTTTACAGTGCGCGGCAGAAAGCTTCGGGTAAAGTGCACGGTGGAGGACTGCCACTCATCAAGGTGATGAGGATGATAAATATTTTGTCCCTTGGAACGGTGGTTAAAAGTTGTAGCAGGTAGAAGTCCGAACAATTCCTCGGAGCACTCCCCGTAATATAACCGATATAGGATGCAGAGCGATGCTCATCTCTAGAAGTAAAGCCTGTTTGAAATACTATGGCAGTCGACAATTCGAGCGGCCCTTCGTTGGATACGATCCAGAGGGAGAAGCTGGTACTTTGGCGCTCCTGCCCAAAGATGAGAACAATATTCCATGTGAGGCCGAACCTGCGCCTTATAGAGTTGTAGGCGTGGGACCGGACTGAAATACTGCTTAGACCAGTTCAGAACACCAAGCTTCTTGGAGGCTAACTTGGCCTTGCCCTCCAGATGATATCGGAACTAGACCTCGCTCGATATGCTAACACCAAGTATTCCAATTTCCAATGTTGGAGGAGACAGTTATGGGTATGCTTTCAAAACGAGGACATACGACCATCGGTAACTTATTAGCGATGAACGCGCAAACATATATCTTAGATGTGTTGAATTGGACTAAGTTAAGTCTACCCCATTCAGAGATCGTCTCCAATGAAATCTTAATTTGAAGTTCGTTTCGACTCTCAATGACGTTTTGCCGAGAGATGTTCGGGCGACCTGTGTATGGCATCACCCGTACTGTCGTCATCACATATTATCATTGATATGCAGTATGAACAGGGCAGGCGATAGAACACCAAAGCTGTCTACCAAGATGCCAGGACTTTGCTATGGCAAGGTGAAAGGTGAGTGGCAGGTGAGACGAAAAAGATGCGTTAAGACCGGTGCCAACTCTGGAGCACACATTTTCAACACAATGGGACGGATTCCGTTAGGCCAACTCGACTTTTGGGTATCATGGGAACGGAGAGCAATTCGCGCTGAGCGCTGATGGAACCAAATATTATATTATACCAAGTTATTAAGGTGCAAAAAATCGACGAATCACTTCGAGAAAAGGTAGTCTGCAGTGGCGAGGGGTTCCTATAACTCCATTCCTATCGGCTTCCCTTACCGCTTACCTTTTGAAGACCTTTATCCAAATCCCAACCATAAACATGCTACGGCTTCCCTATGAAGTAGAACCAGCCTTTGCCACTGGTAGTCTGGTAGTGCCCTTGCTCTTCGCTCACTCGTCCTAGCGGGGCGGGGGCACTACCGTGCCCCCAAATGTACTACATACCTACAACATGGAAACATTATAACTATTATTCTAAAATTCTACATTGACAATCACAAGCCACTATAACGTTCGGTTTGTGACTGTAACTGTTATATAAACTGTTGTAGAATTTCATAATGAAAAAAAGCTCGAAAAAACCGAAAACCGGTTTTCAATATTTTGAAAACCGGGTTTTGTTGTAGGCCCGAAAACCCGGGAAAACCCGGGTTTTCGGTTTCGGGTAAAACCGGTCTCGATGCCCTAATCATCAAGTTTCCACTTTAGTGACTAAAGGACCAATTTCAAATTAAACCCTTTACAACAAAATAATTTTGCAAATAGGTCTATAAACAGCAGAGTTATGTTCAAAGATCTCCGAGTTAGTGTAAAATACTATAAGAAGAGAATTTTATATCATAATAATGTGATGATGTATTAAATTATTCTAATAGGGATGTTGCATAGTGTGGAATTTCACAGTTATACAAATTAAATTTTAAAATTGTTGATTAAAGATACATAAATCTGAAAGAAATAGGTATTTCGAGTGACGGGATTAAAAATATAAGCAAATAAAAAATATTGTCTATCTCTTTCTCGCAAAACGATTCGTGACATCACAACCTGCTACCGCCATAAATTTTGTTATGAGAAATGTATGGCAGTAGCAGGCTGTGACGTCACAGGCCAATATGTCGCTCTCTTTCATATTGTAAATTTCAATGGTTTGTATCTAAGTTATTTTTTCAGATATACAAAAATGGGTTCTGGATTGTTTATTAACATGTTGTCTAAAAAAATTTTTCTTCGGCAACATGCCTATTGACATGGTGGCATATGCTTGCAGTTCTTTAAACAACGCCGAAATCCCCAAACATGTTTCTATAAGGAGTCAGGAGTTCTGTTCTGTACCTTTGGGTCCAGGGTATACTTTGGAGCAAAATCTTACTTTTTGGTAGCACATGCTTAGACTTGTTCAGAAAAAGTCAAACTCACCATATGTATCCATATAAATTTCAAGGAGTTCCCTCAATTCCTAATGGATCCCAACATCAGGTCACTACTTTTTTGACAACCGGACTAACTTGGTATTATACCCTTTACATCACAAAAAAAAATTTGAAAATCGGTTCATAAACGACGAAGTTATCTGCGAACAAACATAATATTGAATTTTTAGGTCATCTGGAACTGGGTTAAAGTTTTGATCTATAGGTTAGTCAGTGATCAAAATGACGATTTTTAGACGTTAATATCTAAATAACCGTTTGGGCTCCAAATAGTTCGTGTAATATTACACACAGTGCCGCTCGCCAGTTCTGTTACTTGAACTTGGCTTGACACACTACCGCGTGTCTAGATTTGTTTTTTATATACAATTTGTCGAGTAAATTAGACTATTGCACAATTTATAATTTTATTGCACACAATATTGTATAAACAACGAATGGATGTCTTCGATTTTTATAGAAAAACCAATTAAGGGCCCTATACGGCAATCGAGGGTCGGGAATATAAGAGAATTATACAGAAAAAGATACTCCAAAACCTTGAATAAAATCACACGGCTAGTTAATGAATGTTACTAGCCGCTGAAACATTCGAATTTAAGATAATATTTATGAAGAAGTGTAAAAAAAAATCTGAATATCACTGAAAACGTGTAAATCGCACTCCCGTATTATAATAACTGAGTCGTAATTATCAAGAATTATTAAACTAATTTTATCAAATAATAAAGTTAAAACTATAAAGAAGTAGATGAAATCTTTATTTCTTAGTAAATATATTCTTATTTTGTGTTAAGAAATCATAAACTTGCCCAATTTTTTCGCTCAAATTCTTCATACAAATTACTATGAACTGGCGAGTTTCCACAAATACATGTGCGAGCGCCCGCTGCGGTCAGTATGCCACGCAACTCCGAGGAGAGAGCACGTCGCTTTACGCCGCATCCACAGATCGCGATCGAACCACAGTATAATTAATAATAGTAGGTACATTTGTTCTGTTGAGCAAGTAAATATTTCTTTTGGAACGAAGTTCCTTATGGCGCGTTGCAAAAGGGAGACGGAAAAAATTAAGACCAAAAGTTGTAACGACACTTTTTGCCATAGTGTGTTTCTCTGTCTCTCTCTCTCTCTCTCTCTCATCATCAATCAACCAAACCCAACAACCCTCCACACCAAAAACCCCACCCCCTATACAATGTAACCTCCCTCCCCCTCTAAAATCAAATCCCCCCACCCATCAAAAATTCCCCTCGAGGCATATCTCAGTCAACTGGACCCCTAGACCCCTCGAGTCAGGTAATAATAAATAAATAATAAATAATAAATAAATCATTTATTTGCAAGAATGTTTAGTCGACAGATGGTATCCATTACAGGTCGTTCAAGGGTCAATACATCCAACTAATTAAATAGTATGCAAAATATAAAATATTTCTTACTGCACAAAATTAATTAATTAATACAGTCAATAATTATTTTGAGTATAAATGAGATCTTTAAATACGAAAACTACGTCACTAATATAACAAAATTCATTTCAATTTACTTTAAATTTAAAATAATAACTAACATTAAAAATAAATTATGATCTCACTGTTGCAAATACTCCTTTAAATCATAAAAACGTTTCTCTAATAGCCACTTATTAATATTTTTCTTAAAAATTGTTACAGTCATGTTGTTATTTTTAAATTCATTTGGCAACTTATTGTAGACTTTTATAGCCATATAATAAGGACTTTTCATGTAAGTACTGCTGTTACATTGAGGTATATATAGATTATCAGGATAACGCCGAGATCTGTCTGTATAAGTATCATTGGAATCGCGAGAACGAGCCCTATAATTTGGCTTAATCAGATCCCCTAAATTCCCAACGGGACCCGGGATATACCTCAAAAACCTCAAGAACCCCCCTCTCCCTCTCAAAAAATTTTGACCCAATAGCCTTCTCACGAAACCTTCCCCCCTCCCCCTCCCCCCAAAATCCCCTCGAGGCATATCTCAGTCATCTGGACCCCTAGACCCCCCGAGTGAGGTATCATTGGAATCGGGAGAACGAGCCCTATAATTTGGCTCCATCAGATTCCCTAAATACCTCAAAAACGTCAAGACCCCCCCCCTCAAAATTTTTTTTTGACCCCTCCAATAGCCTTCTCACGAAACCTTTCGAAAATTGTTTTTGGACTTGTGGAATGGATTTCGATCAGGACTAGTGACTCGACTTAAACTCGCGACAGGTCAACAGGACAGAACAGGACAGGAAAATGCGGTCGGCGTTGTGCACTAAGCATGTGTCGTTCGTTCAATTTCCGCGAACCAGTTTTGAGGTTTTTAGGGCCATTTTGAAATTTAACGTATGGTGAAAACACTATTGAAAAAAAAAGTGTCTCCAGTTAAATGGCCCTACTTTTAAGATTTTTGGGGCCATTTTGAAATATGACGTATGGTGAAAACACTATGGAGAAAAAAGTGTCTCCAGTTAAATGGCCCTACTTTTAAGATTTTTGGGGCCATTTTGAAATTGAAAATACTATGTAGAAAAACGTGTCTCCAGTTAAATGGCCCCACTTTTGAGATTTTTGGGGCCATTTTGAAATTTGACGTATGGTGAATGGGGCCATTTTGAAATTGAAAATACTATGGAGGTGTCTCCAGTTAAATGGCCCCACTTTTAAATTTTAGGGCCATTTTGAAATTTGACGTATGGTGAAAACACTATGAAGAAAAAAGTGTCTCCGGTTAAATGGCCCCACTTTTGAGATTTTTGGGGCCATTTTGAAATTTGACTCTCGAAGTCTTTGGGGTATTGGTGACGACTATTGGTCTGGTCAAAAAATGTATGGTGTTGGGTTGGGACACTTCGTCGATGGTACCTGAAGGTTTACCGGTTCTGCTAAGGAGCAGCAGGCTTAGCATGCACATCGCAGAAACATCGGAGAGTCGACAAAATGAGAGATTGAAGAAACATTAATACCATTTGTAGCAAAATGGGTCTTATTGTAAGGCAGCAAGGTCGATGCATTGTCGTTTGGAAACAATCTTTCTTTTCTTCCCGAATTTTCTCTTTCTTTTCTCACAGAAGATTTCCCGACAGCCATTTTAAAACTAGATAATATTATGTCTGTTTAGAAATGTTGATTTCTATTGGCAACCTTGTCGCCAAGGATTAAGAACTATTTTGCAACTCACTATTTGGATAAAATATTTCTTCCTTAAATTTATTTCTTCGGATCGCCATGCTAAGCCCGCTGGCTGGTGTTCTTGAAAATTATTATACGAGGTGTGTGCAGGCGTGCGGAATTGCGGATTTAAACCGAAACGCGGCACGTTTGTATGCAGATGGTTTACTGTTCTTTATACTGTGGCGCGAGGCTCGATCGTTGTGAGAGTAGCGCTAAAAACCTAAACTTCGCGCGGCGCGTCTCCGAATACGGTCCTTAAAAACGACTCATATCGACTTTGCGAAAATTATCAAGACCACGTAGTTCTTTGATTCTTCCTAGATGTCGCTTTACGTTTATTATTTAAAACATGTAGATGGTAGGTTATGCTGGTTCGTATGCCATTTCTATTTCAATAATACCTATTTGTTTTATAAATACATTTTGACAAGTAAGTTTATTGCACAATACGCAATTTTATTTTTTGACCACGTAGTTCTTTGAGGGCTTCATAGATGTCGCATTTTCGCCCATATATTGCAGTTCATAAAATGACCAATAGATGTCAGAAAATCATGAATCGAAAGCCAGTTTATTTACTTTTTAACTGACATGGCTAGGTTAAAGTTCCAACTAAATTACATGGCCTTTTTTTCCCCAACTCCTTATTCATTATACTAATTGTATATCAAAATTTCAAAGCGCCTCAAACATGGATTTTTGGCATTAAAAAATGGACTTTTCAAAAATTTGTAACTTGGCTAAGTTCCGCTTCTGACCAGCCAGGCCTGCACTCTCGTGTTGAGGTACAATAGGAGAAGTACAGGACAAGGTTTCATCGTGCCTCAAATACCTACTCTAAATTTCTCAGTAGCTCTTGGGCTACGAGTTTCCAATCTTGTTACTTTTGAACTGGCTTAAACTGTATTATGAACATAAAATAGACAGTACATACACCTTATTACTTAAACATTGATCTAGACCAGTGTTTTTCAACCTGTGGGTCGCGACCCCCTGGGGGGTCGCGAAGCTTCTGTAGGGGGGTCGTCGGAGGTCGAGAGAACTTTAGTAAAAAAAAACAATAAAGATTAAAAATATTGATTTAATAAGTACGAGAATTTTAACAAAATGAATATACTCATAAATCGATCATCGGTGTATGTAATTGTAAAATAATGTGTTTGACGCACTATATTATGTGCTTATATCGGAATCCTAATTATGGAAACGCATAAAATCGTTGTATGGAATGAATATTTGTAACACTGTTACATACACATACATACATGATAAAAAAGCGAAGGAGTCGGGGGGTCGCCAAATATTTTTTCATACAAAGGGGGTCGCATCATGAAAAAGGTTGAAAAACACTGATCTAGACGATAAAATACTTTTCCTTTTGGAACAGTACATCTGACCAATACAATCAGGCTTAAATAATTCTAAAGATTTTGAGGAGATTTTATGCTGGGTGTCAATTACAAATATAAGTAGCTTACCGCGCTTAGCGTATTAAATTTTGTTAGCATTTGTTGGCTATTGTCCACACAGTACTCACTACAATAGTTCAAGGCCATACAATTATTTTCGTAACCTTCATCCCCCGCCGAGGAAGGTTGTTTCGCCGTACACTCACACGCCCCGAGAGCAATTTTATGGGATACAGTTTACTATACAAAGTCCCTGTTTAAAGTCAATAAGTACCTACGGAAAATTAATTACAATTGTCAGTAGCTTACCGCGCTTAGCGTATTGAAATTTGTAAGCATTTGTTGGCCATTGTCCAGACAGTACTCACTACAAATTACAATAGTTCAAGGCCATACAATTAGCTTCGTGACCTTCATCCCCCACCGAGGAAGGTTGTTTCGCCGTACAGTCACACGCCTCGAGAGCAATTTTATGGAATACAGTTTACTATACAAATTCCCTGTTGAAAGTCAATAAGTACGGAAAATTAATTACAATTTACGGAATCTGCAGTCAGTAGCTGGTTCTTCAAGCAGGTCTTACGCCTCTTGGAGTATAATATCAGCAGCATTCGCGACAACTCCTGGTATAGTAGCTTTGCTGTAATCTGCAACGCCAAGCTTTTAACCCGCGAGTTTTCATGCTATTTGGTTTTCTTTCAATTTACATAAGACAGAATTAAAACCAAAAAAGATACCGTAGAAGTACGCTATTCGGAATTTCTCACATCGCGAGTATCGAAGACGCGGCATACTGCGACATACTGGGCGCTACATTATATTGACATTACATTACCATCCGTAAGACACTATAGATTTACTAGGGCCTATGGAAGTCAGTGCAGTTAGCAGTTAATCGTTCAAACTGGTCCAGCCTCATAATGTTATACTTCAACCGTCATTTTACTTTGGGAAGGATAACTTAACGACGCTTACATATAAAGTCAAGAGGTTTATGGCACATTTTTTATTACGAAGTTCCTATTGAAAACCATGATATCGAATACGTGCTATGCTATACACATGTTCTCTCTGCAGTCGGCAGTTGGCCCCAAAAGCAGGTCCAGACTTAAGTTACTCGGACGCTCGCACACTAAAGCTTCAGAGAAATTAAACTTACGAACTTACTTCGCAATACGAAGTTCTTGTCAAAAACTAAGATACTGAGAACGTAATGTATTTTGCAGCTTATGAGATTTTTATTAGGATTATCACAACACGAAGTTCCTTTTGAAAAGTAAGACAGAATGATGGGAATGATAACTTAACGACGATTACATACATAGTCAAGAAATTTATGGTACACAACACACATCCTATTACGAATTTCCTATTGAAAACGAAGATATCGAATACGTTCTATACCATACAGATGTAATCCCTCTGCAGTCGGCAGTTGGTTCCAAAAGATACTGAGATACTGAGGACGTAATGCATTTTGCAGCTTATATCGGATTATTATAAGGAATTATTATTAGGATTATCAAAACACAAATTTCCTATTGAAAAGTAAGATACACGTATACACGTGCACTATGCACTGTATACGTGCTACAGCTTATGGAGTCTTCTGTGCAGGCGGCGGTTGGTCCCTCAAGCAGGCCTTGCCTCTTAGGGTAATATGTATTTTACGTGCACATGTGCACTGTATACGTGCTAAAGCATATAGTCTCCTGTGCAGCTGGCGGTTGGTCCCTCAAGCAGGTCTCGCCTCTTAGGGTTTATCAACTTCGCGACCTTCATCACCCACCCTGCGGGGAAGGTTGCTTGCCGAACGCTCGCACGCTACAGCTTCAGAGAAAGTGAACACTCATCGCAAAACGAAGTTCCTGTCAAAAAGTAACATACTCAAGACGGAATGCAGCCTATGGACATCTATTAATAATTCTACAAGGTCTACTGGGACCAAAATTGAACTAGGTGTGCCACAAGGGTCAATTTTAGGCCCGTTTCTTTTTCTCATCTATATAAATGACCTTCCTTATCTAGTTAAAGATAAGCATGAGATAGTACTCTTTGCCAATGACACTTCACTAATTTTTAATGTGAAGCGACGACAGTCAAATTATGACGAGGTAAATAGTGCTCTCTCAAAAATGGTACATTGGTTTAATGTTAATAATTTACTTTTAAATTCAAATAAAACAAAATGTTTAAAGTTTAGCCTCCCAAATGTTAGGCAGGCACAAACCAATATACTATTAAATGATGAGAAAATGAACTTAGTGGACACCACTGTATTTCTAGGAATAACACTAGATTGTAAATTACAGTGGGGTCCCCATATTGCAAATCTGGCAGATAAGCTCAGTTCTGCAGCATATGCAGTCAAAAAAATTAGAGAAATTACCGATGAGGATACAGCGCGGCTAGTTTATTTTAGTTATTTTCATAGTATAATGTCATATGGCATCCTTCTATGGGGAAACGCTGCGGACATTAATACAATATTTGTGCTACAGAAGCGAGCTATACGTTCTATTTATAAGATGTCATGTTTTGAATCTCTGAGAGAAAAATTTAAAGAAATAGGTATTCTGACCGTTGCTTCTCAATACATTTTGGACAATGTGTTGTATGTCAGAAAGAATTTAACGAATTTTAAAAAGAAAAGTGACACACATTGTAGGAATACTAGAAATAGGAACAAGTTAGAAATACCAGTGATCAGACTTAGTAAAGTAAGTAAATCTTTTAAAGGTCAATGTATACGCCTTTACAATATAATCCCAGAAAACGTTCAAAATCTTTCCATTAATAAATTTAAAAAAGCTGTTAAAGAACGTTTGTGTGCTAAAGCTTATTATAAAGTCAGTGATTTCATTAACGATTGCACACCTTGGGAATAAGATGGCCCCATGCAAGGCTGCTTTTATGTACTTAAGTATATTCTTTGTACTTATGACTAATGTTATATAGATTAAGTTACAACATTGTAAAAATATTTTTTGAAAAGAACAATTTTCCCATCTTTTTGCTAAAAGGTGGCCCCGTGCGAGTTTCTTACGCCGGTTCTTCTCGTCGGGCTAGTTTCCGAACCGGTGGTAGGCATCATGTACGACAATTCTATAAGCGTTATAACCTACATGGAAATAAAAATTTTGAGTTTTGAGTTTATTCTCCAGTTGCTGGTTAGTCACATAACTAGGTTTCACACTCCTGGAAAGGTACCAATGCGACACGATCGGTAATATAAACATGAACTTTCCTTTATCTCATTTATTCTCAGGAGTTGGTCCAGAGTTGCTGAGGTTCGTCTAAGTACTCTAGTACATAGTACCTATACTATCGAGCTATTATTTGTTCATAGAAACGAATGTGGCATATTTTATTTAGCTCTGCGAGACGTTTTGAATATTGTAGTCAGTCCTTATCACCAGCCGGGCGTCTACAATATCGACAATGGTCAACTTTCTCCCATTTTTACCCCAGTGGCAGGGAATTAAAATGAACCGAAATACGGTACAGATAGAATATTTGTTTCTTGGTGAATTCCTAGGGCATGTATGAATTTGTATCTCAAAAAAACGCAGAACGCGTCGTAATAAATTGTTTTTCAAGCATCTAAATTTTTGCTCGTATTACATTATACCAAACTGCAAATAATAAGTGTTAAGTTAATTGTTGTCACTTTGTTGACTGGCGCGAACGCACACTTTGGAGTGCAATTCTCTTACACGAAACTAGTATCAGTTGTAATGGGAAATTATTATAATTTATAGAATAAATTTAAAAAGGCGAATTGATTATGGTGCTCTCAGAACAGAGTTACTGCACCAACTAGGCCGATATGGGGAAGCATACACTATTACAATAATTGTGTCGTATGTAAAGCTATATTTATATTAACAGTACGCCTTGAAAGCTTAAGATCAGCATTCATTTTTGTTAACTTATTCAAATTAGTCAACGGCTAAGATGGTTTACATCAACAAAATTTCATCTTAAAAAATTGAAAGCTCAAACAGTTTACAGATACACATTTTATAGATAAACTATTGTACTCATAAGTATTACTTGAGTCGTTTTTGTGATTCTTGTTACTAAAAGCATTATCACATTGTTGCATTATTTACAAGCCACCAGGAGATAACAAACACGTCTCTCATAAAGGACTTTGGACGTCAAACGGAACCATAATATAGAATTTTACCTTCCAATAAAATTAATATTATGTTCTTAGACGGTCCAAAGTCCTGGTAAGGGCTTCCTGGTGTTCAGCCTCATCATTATGAGACTCTAACAATGATCAGTTATATCAAATATGGCGGCTTGTGGCTTATCTAGTTCACAGACTTACCAGAAGAGGGAGCTGCGCAGGGAGCTGATCTGTGACGGTAAACGACATCTAGCGGCTCACATGCGGAAAGAAGACGATGTACTCTCATAAAGGACTTTGGACGTCTAAGAACATAATATTAATTTTATTGGAAGGTAAAATTCTATATTACGAATTACATTTAGGTATGAGCAAATTTTTTTCGGAGTAAATTCTTTTGTTCATTCTGCGACTACACCTGTTTTTTTTACATAGCGGTCCCCCGACGAGACGACGATTGGATAATAAAATTATTTTAACTTACATAATATTATATGTGATAATATAATTATAATAGGTTTAAAATATTATTTATTATTTTTTAGAGTTTATTTTTTGTGTCGGGGGTTTTTTAATTTTTTAATTTTACTTTTATTTTATCCTTTTTAAAGTAGGTATAAATAATGGTTACCTTACCATGTTCTTTAAATATCGTTGAAGTAACACGGTACCAAATTTCGAATCGATCGGACATAAGAAAGTTAGTCAAATCCCCTCATCAACTAGAAAAGAGCTGATCATCTTCAAACGGCTGATCAGGTCATGGTTACCTTACCATGTTCTTTGAATATCGTTGAAGTAACACAGTACCTAATTTTGAATCGATTGGACATTGGAAAGTTAGTCAGATCCCCTCATCAACTAGAAAAGAGCTGATCATCTTCAAACGGCTGATCTTCCCACCACCAATTTTCTCATCAAACGAAGCTACGAACACTCTCGATTAAGTCATCAATATTCTCTTTCAGTGAGCTTTCATTTGAGACCTTACTCGAGTATATTTGCACATTCGGTTTTCCTTCCCCGCTTTAACCCCCCCACAACTTTTAAACGGCTCAACCGATTTTCATCAAACATGTCTAAGAACACTCGCATGTAAGTCACCTTTAATACAAAAGAAACTAAATTGTAATCGCTTCATCCGTTCGGTAGATATGATTCCACAGACAGACAGACACGTCAAACTTATAACACCCCTCTTTTTGCGTCGGGGGTTAATTATAATGAATGAGGTGTAAATAGTATTGTAATAATAGCCCGGGTAATATAGGCTATATAATTTGCCTAGTTGGGTTTATAAAAATGTAGTTATTTTGTAAAGATAGATTAACTCCTCGACATAAAGAAAGTCAACTGTTTAATATTAAGTTAATGCAGACTTCATTTATCTCATTTTCCTTATAATAACAAGTTGTTTTAAAAGTAAAATTATGTATTGTAATCGCAGGTGGTATAAATATTACCCTGGAGAACCGCGAACCCACCGCGCGGCTGGGGCATATATAATGTGTAGCTGATATTGCCCACAAATCGGGCTTACATCGCCCGCGCCACAGCCATGCCACGGATAAGTAAAACATGTATTTATGGCGACAGGAACGTGTAATTCCTAGACTAGACATTAATTCATTGCCTGGTATCTAGATTCTTAACGGCAATTAACTTTTTATGCTTTACATTTGGGGGCTTAAATAGGTGTATTTTGTAATACGTTCAAGAATGAGTATTATCAGCTATGATGATAATTTGATGCTACCCCAAATTGTCGGACGGAAAAGGACGAGTCGGATGTGTACCATATATTTTTTAATGAAATGAACCAGGAAACGAGCAGACGGCTCGCCTGATGGTAAGTGATTACCGCAGCAAGATGGACACTCGCAAGTTCGCAACACCACCATAGTAATATATATTCTTTGGCTGGGGGGCGCACATGCCGGCAAGCTGCTCGTAGTCACGTACCCCTGGGACAGCAACGCGCACCCCGGGAACGAGTTCTGGTGGATAAATTATTATTTGTGTATTATTAAATTAAATTTAAGATAAAAATTATAAAATATTAATGTGTTTTCAGGCTTGGAAGCCTATCAGGGTCGGGAGACCCGGCGGCGGCGTGCTCGACACAAGTGTCGGAGCTGCACAACGCGCATATAAACCCCGCGCTCAGCGGACTGAACGTGCGCGTCGCGGGCCGCGGCGGCCTGAGCACGCTGCAGGACTACTGTCTCTCTCTCGTCGCGTAGAACGAGCGAGAGCACATCACAGCTGCGACTCCGCGCTCAGCGGACTGAACGTGCGCGTCGCCGGCCGTGGCGGCCTGAGCACGCTGCAGGCCTGCTGTCTCTCTCTCTCGCCGCGTAGAACAGAGCGAGAGCACATCACAGCTGCGACTCCGCCCTCAGCGGACTGAACGTGCGCGTCGCCGGCCGCGGCGGACCGGGCACTGGCTGATTGTCTCCCTCTCGCCGCGCAGAAAAGAGTGAAAAAGTGGAGAAAAAAAATGAATTGGGCTCAACGACTCAGCATTTTACAGGATTTTTTTATGTTTGTAATTAATTAATACAACATTTGTGATATTAAAAAAATATAATATTATAAAATAAAAATTATGTCATGTTGATACATAATCGTTTTTAGTTTATTGAAGATGTTGCCCGAGACTTCGTACGCGCAAAAGGAAAGAGTGCGGGAACCGTACATTTTGCCGCGCTGTAACCTGTGCCTAATTTCATCAGTTGGTCCAGTAGTTTCGGAGCCTATTTTATGTAATTAAATAAACAAATAAAAAATATTTCCTTATAATATCAGTATAGAATATAGGATGTACTCACCGTAAACTACTATACGTCACCGTAAAATTGTAGAAACCTGTGTAAAAATATGTCGAACGATTTATAACTAGTTACCTATATATTTATAATCTAACGAAAATTATTGTGTTAAATTTTGGGCAGAATATTCGTGTCGGAAGTCTATCAACATTTTACTCGTTTTTTTACAATCTAATGGTTTTTACAATTTTACGGTGACATAATATATAATATATAAATAACTCACGCGGCCGAAAAAACGCAACTCATAACTGACAAAATTTATTACGCACGTGTAACCTCACCCTAAGCTCCTAGTACTACGGTCAAAGAATATATGCTACGGTTGAAATTATGTAATAAAAAGATGCACTACATACCTAATGGTGATTAAGATATCGTTATAAAACAACAAACAATCATGTCAACAGCCAACTGCACATTAGACGCTAAACTGGATAAACAACAACAACTCCTGACTTGTATATGACCACAATAATAAAACAATGATTCAGTATTATTGAATATTATCAACTTAAAATAAATGAAGCGTCACAAAATTACATGTTGTTATTGATAACTAAAACACTAATCTACTACGTGTATTATACGTAGATACTTAAGCTCAGACCAAATATAAAAGTTAAGACAGAGCTATGCCTAACAAAAACTAAGGCCTTTTTATGTATGTAGCGCGGGTATCACGTATGGCGCACTACAAGCACCGCGTTGCAAGGTAAAGAGTAGTTTCATTACAATATGTGTGTGCGTGACACTGTTATGAGTCGGCGAGGCGTAGCTGCAGCTTAGACCGGCCGGCCGCGGCCTTACTATGTGTCTAGCAAAACTCTGTCTTCACTTTTTTATTTGGTCTGATAGGTATAGTTAAATTAAAATATATATATATAAGTACCTATTACCTAATAAGCTATCATGGCAGTCTTGGCAGATATGGAACATCTTTATCTATGACCGACTACGTGTAACGTGGAGGCAAGGGGACTCAGTTATTACTACCACTGGTTACTAAATAGTTACTTCGTATTGCCTACGAGTCTTACGACCCACATAATATTATATTGGCTGTATTCCGCGGAAAATAGCGCTAACAAAAAAACGTAAGCAAAATGGCGATCGCTGGCGTTAAATAAGCAAAATGGCGGATTATGTTAGCAGTTGCAGTATTAAAGTTAGCAAACGTGTCCCCAAGCAGGAACATTTTGCGGCATCGTTACGTGTACGGTGTACGTAAGCGAGATATATTGTACTAGCTTTTGCCCGCGACTTCGTCCGCGTGGAACAGTTACTTTGGGATATCGCTAAAATATACCGGCGACTTCATTTACGTTGAAGGAAAAGCGCTTTCCTTCCCGCGACTGCCCGCCGCGCGCCCCATTATTTTATTACTGCGATATCTTCTAAAATACTCATTGAAATCAAATGATGTAAACGGAAAATTTCTTCTAAATTAAATGCTTGTAATGAATAACGTATTTACTTGGATAATGATTAATATAATATAATAATAACTCCCACACCGATCTCGGTGACGGTGGCCGGTTTCATTGAAACCAGGCCAGTTACGCAGGAGTGATTTTTATAGTGCCCAAGTGTGTGCGCAGTACACAAGAGCACTCTCTCTTCCTTTTACTCTCGTAACCCAGTGGGACGGATGACCGACACGACTGGCAAGAGATCAGGCGCAGGACCGACTTTTTACATGCCCATCCGACGCATGGATCATCTTTCTTGTCAGACAATCAGGTGATCAGCCTGCATTGTCCTAACCAAACCGGGAAACCACATTTTTTTTTGTTCCCATGTGGGAATCGAACCCACGACCTCCGAGTCGAGAGCCAATGCTGGAACCACTTGACCACGGAGGCTGTTGATGATTAATATAATCTTTATGAAAACACCCTCACAAATAATGCTTAATTTTAGAACAAATTTGGTTAGAATAAAAAGGTTATTGTGAGCCAACCTTAAAAGATAGACATGTACTGTCGCGGACTTTTTTTTAGAACTTTTAAAGGGGAACAATTCTGTAATACATCATTTTAGCGAAACTTTAACCGTTTCCGCAGCGTATGCAGCGAAAGCTCTCAAAAGAAAAAAATAACCCCCGATTTTAAAACATTCTTGGTTGGTGCTCCGCTCGTATTGAGCTTAGAATGATGTTATATAGCCTAAAGCCTTCCTCGATAAATGGACTATCCAGCGCAAAAAGAATTTTTCAATTCGAACCAGTAGTTCCTGAGATTAGCGCGTTCAAACAAACAAACAAACAAACTCTTCAGCTTTATAATATTAGTATAGATGAAAACCATGAAAGCGTCTCTAGCGGACGTAAAAGTAACTAAAATTTTCATACAAAATTTCTCATATTTCACGTTTACGTACACGACGTACACGTAACGATACCGCAAAATGTTCCTGCTTGGGATACGCCGATAATCTAGTTTCTTTTCTTTAGCGCTAACAACCCCTTTTTTCCGCGAAACACATATACTCTCGTGTCTCGTGTCACATTTAACGACAAGACCTTGAAATGTGTTTATATAATAAAAGCATGTTTAGAAACGTGCATAAAATATTTGCAAAACGGTTGCGCAGTTTATGTATCGTACTTGGGTACCTACTAGATAATAGATATCGAGTGAAAATATTTGCAATGCTGAATAAGATAATGTGACTTGTCATTGATAATTGTATCCCAAAGAAACATAATTATTGTGTTAAACAATGGCGCATGTGATAAACACAAACATTTACCTTAGGAGTTAGGACACACATGAAGCTCTCTTTATATCATGGACGAATAAAAAAGTAGGTACTTTTTTATTCGTCCATGCTTACTTATATGAACCTAAGTAGGTACCTACTTATTACAAACATTCAGAACCACATTCATAGGGTCTAAGTATATTTCAATCACAGAACACTATTACTCCGATTTCAATTGTCGGAACTAGGAATCTACTCTTCAAATCTCCTCAAGGGGACGTACATCGACGTAACGTACGTCCATCTGCTAAACATACGATTCCGTCTACTGTACTGTACAAATGTTGGATCGTGTAGTGTTCATTGTTCAAAGGTAAGAAAAAGAAGAAATCACAGGTAATGTAGGTGCAATTTTTCAAGTAAATCAAGAACGACCTCTGTGGTTCAGTGGTTAGTGCATTAGCGCTCAAGCCGGAGGTCATGAATTCGAATCCCGCTAGGGAACAAAACGCTTTCTGTCTTCCTGGTTCATGGATGTGTATGTAATAAAAAACTTATAAAACAATACTTATAGTACGAAATATAAAAATATAAAGTATTAAATATTATATTTCCGTTGTCTGGTACCCACCCGTAATACAAGTTCTTCGAGAACTTATCACAGGACTAGATTGACGTGGTGTAAAAGCGTCCGTTTAATTCCTGTAGGTAATACATATGAGATAGTAATAAATTTTACCAAATGGCGTGTAAAGTAGCATGTGCGGAAATCTAATAAAAATGTTAGTCATAGTATTTGACCTAAATACAACGTGAGATATAATTTATGTATTTTATGCGTCAATTTTACAGACTTGGAACGCTCTCAAAATCATCGTACGATGTTTGTTTACAATTCTAAGCCTTTTCATTGACCGAGGTGAGAGGTGTGGCGTTAGCTACGTTACGTCATGTTTGTTATCGCGAATTGTAAATTCTATGCCAGCGAAAACATGTTATTGTTCTGGTATAAAACTTGTTATTTTACTTCCTACCTAATCATTTACCATAACGCTCTCGTAAAGAATACAAGTGTTCATTACTTTGACCTTTAACCTGTGAAGTGTTTTAAACTTTTAAAAACTAGCCAATGTGCACTGTTCGTGTTTAGTGAAGTGATGAGAGTGAAGTGAAGTGAAATTTGAGTGAAATGAACTTCATGAACTTGTAGATTTTTCTTCAAGTTGGTAGCACTGATCGCGTGTTTTGACGTCAGTGTCAGACCATAATATTTTTGTCGCTGACATTCACTAAAATTAAACATCTGATTTTCTCTTTGAAGAATTTCAGTCTAAAACATTCTAGTAATTCTAGTTACTTGTAGAAGATAAGAACTGTGTAGGTATTGTTATATTTATCGAGACTGTGCACACCCGAGTACGTGACATCAGTGTTCTTCAAGTGCGAAAATCTGTTTTTATTTGCTTTTTAAGTGTACTTTATTTGTGAAAATGTCGTCGTTCGGTGGACAATGGAGAGTAATTCGACATTATCTCTCTATGTCCAACTTGAATTCTGAAGTGGAAAAGCTGGTCCGGAAAATCAAACCTGCGACACCCGATCAATGGGAAAGTGAGTCCGAAAGTCACGATTTTTAACTTTTCTTTCATTTTCAATAGCAATAGAGGCTCAATACCACATTAGTATCAGAAATTTTAAGCCCTAAAAATAAAAGAACAAAAGGATTCCTGAGTTACAAAAAAAAAAAAAAGAAACTCGTAAAGCTTGTAAATTTGTTCTCATTTACTTATGTCATATCTCTTAATAGTAATTATAAGCTTTAAAATCATATCAATCTTTACAGACCTCATCAAGAAGTTCGAAAAAGCAATATCAAGCAGATTGGGTCAAGCTGAGTTGAAGCAGGCTGAACAGAAAATGATTGAACACACAGACAAAGCTACAAGTATTCAAGACAAAGAGATCAAAGTTGAACAGAAGGTAGTTAGACAGGAAAAGGCTGAAGAAAAGTCAACTGATCCAGGCATGGCACTTGGGTCTGAAGATAAAGAAATGACATTTGAAGGAATATGGGAAGGGTTAAAGTTAAAGAAAGACTTGCACTTTGGAAGAATTTCAGAGCCCAGTTGGAAATCAAACAAGCCTATTATCACTAAGGTATTGTTCACTTATAAACAATTTTTAACCACTTTAATTGAACATAAATCATGTAGGTACTAAAATAAATTGTAATCTAGGGTACTAAACCCTAAAAACCCAAAAATACATTTTCAATATTGTATACAGAAGTATACTGCAGTGAGTAGAGTTATTTGCTGAAGAAGTTTTTTCTCCAAGAACACTATACCACGCGGGCGAAGCTGCAGGCAAAAGCTAGTTGCAGAGATAAACATTAAACTTCTAGAAAAGTACACAAAATTAATCAAGTGAACATATTGAAAACATTGATTATAACCAAGTGTCCATGAAATTATCTGCTGGTCTTTAAATAAAAGTGACCTTGTCACTATCTTAAATTCTTTGCACTGTGCATGTGGTGTATCAGTTATACCTACCTCAATTTAAAGCAATCTGTTTCTGATACATCATACACATTAACAATAACTATTTGTTTCAAGTTATGAATAAAATTTAAGGAATCAATTCATAACTAAAGTTATAGGACATGTTTGTTACTCTTTCACGCTGAAACTACTGAACGGATTTTAAAGAAATATTGTATTATAGCAGTTTAAGCTCTGGATTAATACATAGACTACTTTTAATCCCCAAATAATACACTGTTTACATGGATTTACGCAGGCTGAAGCTAGTCTGATATAGTCTGAAATAAAATCTTAGTTTTAGTGACTGCTCCAAAAACCATGTCTAGATATTAGATAATGTCAACAAGTAAAGTTCCTGGTGATAAAGTTTTTACTGTTATTACCTTATCTAAATATTGTTTAGCTATCACTATCTCTAAGACAAAGAGAATGTGTTTATTTGGCACAAAAGCAAAGAGTCTTATAAAAAATTGGGTTTTGTTATGTTAATTAACTATAAACTTTAAATGATTATAATGTAGTCAAGTTACAGTTAAATTTTTAATATTAATTTTGAATTACACTTTAATGTTGCAATTTACCTACTTTTTAAATTTATTACCTATGCAAATACACTTATTTAAGTGTGTTTATTAATCATGTAATTGAATATGTATTATATTTAAATACTAAAAACATTGCAATTAAATTATTTTTTCCATATAAATGGAGATATAAATATTAAAAGACAAAGAATTATTTAAAAACAATGAAATTTTTTGAATATTTCTCATACTTTATTTATTGTTTAAGTGATTTGGCATGCATCCATTAAATACAATTACGCAACAAATAATTGACACCAACAATAGTAATTATATTATTTATAAATTTATAAATAAACACTTGAATATGAAGTTGACAGCCAAATGAATAACATGACTTGTAAATACTTTTAAAAATTTGGCTTCATTCTATTTTACGAGAGACCTATTATTATAAACAACTATTATTATAAATTTCCTAGGTACTTAGAGTGTAGAAAAATCTAGATTCTAGAGAATATAAAAAGTAACATTTAAATGTAGCTTATAATGTAATGTCATTACAAATTTATAACTTTTAATAGGAGTGGGTCTCTATCACTAATAACACAATGCATAATAATATCGTGTTTGAAATCCATGTCACAGATAGATTAAGCCTGAAAATGTACAATTATTGTTTCCATTGTAATGAAATTATGTTTTACATTTTCAGGAACACTAAATTAACGTTTACATTATATTGAAAAAAATAATGTGTACCTACATGTTATTGGCATTATCAAATATACATAATTATAGCTTTGGGGGTATTTACTATTCACAGAAAAGCTGTTGTTTACTTTAATTATGAGAAAAATGTATTCATAATTTTTTAAACACTTTGTATTATTCATCTGAATACAACATGGTTTACATACTTTAGAAACATGATATGTTATTATTATTACAAATTTGTTAATGTATCTATATTAGTGCATGAGACTGTACATAAGCCGCTGGAATAAGTTTATTTTCTTATTACATTATACTCAACAACTTTAAATGTTGTTTACAGAATTCTATACATTCAAGAACTGCATACGTGATATCCGCTATAGTCACGGCAGAGACGCCAGAGTGTCTGCTGACGAGAGTAGAGCACTTCATACACCACCTACACCAGTACCCTGAAGCGAGGGACTACGCTATTAAGGTAAAGTGCTAAAAAATAAAATAATAATAAAAAATGCACTCAAAGTATGCTATTACTTTGAGTGCTTTTTTTTGTATCAAGACTAAATAAATCGACTACATTAAATACTGATATTAATATTAATAAGCGGTGTCAAGTAATTTGTCTGGAAATACATACATACATACATATAATCACGCCTTTTTCCCGTAAAGGGTTAGGCAGAGACCACTTTTTGCCACTTGCTACGATCCTTACATACTCGTTTCGCTTCGTTCACTTTCATTCTTACCATCCATTCCTCCTCTTACATTCAACGTAACGAAGCGGCTCTCAATGGTCCCCTTTTCACCTCCGCAAGAAACGAGACGTGATGGGTGGTGAACCACATCGCCGCCATTTTGGATAATTGAATTATTTTTATGATTATCCGTTGCGTTTCCACGGATTGGTGGGGAGGGTAGGAATAGGGAAAGGGAAGGATAGGTGGTGTGGAAGGGAAGATTGGTAAGTTAGAGTGGGAAATAGGAAATGTAGGATATTACCGCCCAGGAGGGTAAGGGATAGGACAGTAATAGCTAGGGAAGCCGGGGTCGCATACCCGTATACTATACCACAACTACCGGACAGGTAAGTTGGGATGAGTATCCCATGACACGGTCTGGAAATTGAATAAAAATAATATAATCTTCTATTATTTTATTTATTTATTATTTTACATCTTCTATGCTAATATTATAAGAGTAAAGATTTGTTTTGTTTTGAATAGGCTTCGAAACTACTGGACCGATTTTTGGAAATTTAGCACAGATATAGAGTTAGACCACGGGGATGGACATAGGCTACTTTTTATCGCGGTAAAATGTACGGATCTCGTACTTATAGTTATTTTTGGTGTCATAGCAAAGGAATTGTTTTTCAGATATTGACCATGTTTTTTGTCAGCAGGAAGGCGCTATAAGGGCTCTGTTGCGAGTGCAGCACACGCACACACCCAGCACGCCAGTCACCAAAGATCTCTCTGGCTTGGTCAATGAGGTATTTACATCAATATTAATGCCAATATGGTAATATTTGTCATAATAATACATCTTCAAATTATAGACAGTAATTAATTAAAATTATACCCTGTTCAGAAGACCACTCCTCGTAACTATTTTCGATAGAATCCCGTTTCGGTCCAAGCACTGACTCATTCCCGTACTAATACATGCGCGCGCGAGCGGGACGGCATGAGAATCCAAACGGGATTTAACCGTTTATATTTATGATAATTGCCCCCCAGATATAAAGTAATCTAAACATGAACAAAAAGAACAGTAGAACACACAATACTACCAATTTAAATGTCACATGTTTACCGTGAAACAATAAATTAACTATGAAATACAGTGACACAATAATTTGGTCGACTTTTATCTTTTTGTTTACTTTGAGATTAAATTGGATCTGAACAGAGTGTATAACTACATTTTCTTTGCTCCGGGCTCAGACTACAACCTAATCTTTTAATTCCTCCCTTTCTCTCTTAAGGCTCTCGCTCTAATGGGCCACACCGGGCCACCGAAGAGTCGCGGGCCGAACGTCCTCTCGATCGACGGCGGCGGCATCCGCGGCATCATCGCCATAGAGATACTGCGACATCTCGAACGCCTGACGGGCAGGAGGGTGCAGGACCTCTTCGACTACATAGTGGGCGTCAGCACCGGCGCAATCATAGCCGCCGTCATCGGTGAGTAGTCATCATCATCATCATCATCGCAATAGAAATACTGCGGCACCTCGAGCGCCTCACGGGCAGGAGGGTGCAGGACCTCTTCGACTACATAGTGGGCGTCAGCACCGGCGCCATCATAGCCGCCGTCATCGGTGAGTAGTCATCATCATCATCATCGCAATAGAAATACTGCGGCACCTCGAGCGCCTCACGGGCAGGAGGGTGCAGGACCTCTTCGACTACATAGTGGGCGTCAGCACCGGCGCCATCATAGCCGCCGTCATCGGTGAGTAGTCATCAGCATCATCATCATCATCGCAATAGAAATACTGCGGCACCTCGAGCGCCTCACGGGCAGGAGGGTGCAGGACCTCTTCGACTACATAGTGGGCGTCAGCACCGGCGCAATCATAGCCGCCGTCATCGTTGAGTAGTCATCATCATCATCATCATCGCAATAGAAATACTGCGGCACCTCGAGCGCCTCACGGGCAGGAGGGTGCAGGACCTCTTCGCCTACATAGTGGGCGTCAGCACCGGCGCCATCATAGCCGCCGTCATCGGTGAGTAGTCATCATCATCATCATCGCAATAGAAATACTGCGGCACCTCGAGCGCCTCACGGGCAGGAGGGTGCAGGACCTCTTCGACTACATAGTGGGCGTCAGCACCGGCGCCATCATAGCCGCTGTCATCGGTGAGTAGTCATCATCATCATCATCGCAATAGAAATACTGCGGCACCCCGAGCGCCTCACGGGCAGGAGGGTGCAGGACCTCTTCGACTACATAGAGGGCGTCAGCACCGGCGCCATCATAGGCGCCGTCATCGGTGAGTAGTGATCATCGTCATCGCCATAGAGATACTGCGGCACCTCGAGCGCCTGACTGGCAGGAGGGTGCAGGACCTCTTCGACTATATAGTGGGCGTCAGCACCGGCGCCATCATAGCCGTCGTCATCGGTGAGTAGTGATCATCGTCATCGCCATAGAGATACTGCGGCACCTCGAGCGCCTGACTGGCAGGAGGGTGCAGGACCTCTTCGACTATATAGTGGGCGTCAGCACCGGCGCCATCATAGCCGCCGTCATCGGTGAGTAGTGATCATCGTCATCGCCATAGAGATACTGCGGCACCTCGAGCGCCTGACTGGCAGGAGGGTGCAGGACCTCTTCGACTACATAGTGGGCGTCAGCACCGGCGCCATCATAGCCGCCGTCATCGGTGAGTAGTGATCATCGTCATCGCCATAGAGATACTGCGGCACCTCGAGCGCCTGACTGGCAGGAGGGTGCAGGACCTCTTCGACTATATAGTGGGCGTCAGCACCGGCGCCATCATAGCCGCCGTCATCGGTGAGTAGTGATCATCGTCATCGCCATAGAGATACTGCGGCACCTCGAGCGCCTGACTGGCAGGAGGGTGCAGGACCTCTTCGACTATATAGTGGGCGTCAGCACCGGCGCCATCATAGCCGCCGTCATCGGTGAGTAGTGATCATCGTCATCGCCATAGAGATACTGCGGCACCTCGAGCGCCTGACTGGCAGGAGGGTGCAGGACCTCTTCGACTACATAGTGGGCGTCAGCACCGGCGCCATCATAGCCGCCGTCATCGGTGAGTAGTCATCATCATCATCGTAAACTGAGATAAAGAATCAAAGAAATTACGCTATGCGCATACTGTGACACAAAGCGGGCGGCGAAAGGAAAAGTAATACTATTTTATTTATGATAATATTTGTACTTATTGCGAATTCAATCTACAAATGATGGCAATGCATTTACAACCAATCAGCCTAGACCGTAAAGTATATCCGTTTATTGTCGCCATAGAGATAAAATTTGAAATGTGCTATTACTTATTGAAAATATGTCCCATAATCATGTATACAACGTTTCAGCAAGCGGCGTGGGCAACCTGGACACAGCCAATCAGATGTACCGCACGCTGTCCAAGCAGATGTTTGGGAACACCTCGATCATTGGAGGTAAGTCTAATATATACCGCCATATTGTATAATCACATACGCTCATATCAGCGAAAGATTGGGTGGATTATCTGTTACTTTTTCACTCCTGAACTACTAAACGAATTTTAGTGACTTTTGGCAAATAAATAGCTAGTAATTTGGACTATGATATGGACTGCTTCATAACAGCAGATTTACCGGTTCTCGTAGGATTAAACAGATTGTTGTTTTTATTTAAAACTGGTTGTTCACCGCGGCTCCGCCCGCGTATATAGTGTCCCTCGGGAACACTGTACTTTTTCGGGAAAAAAATAGCCTATGTTTTAATCCAGAGCCTAAATTACTACCATACCAAATTTCATCAAAATCCGTTCATTAGTTTTTGCGTGTAATAGGAACAAACATCCATCCATCCATCCTCACAAACTTTTACATTTATAATATTAGTAGGATAAGTCGCGTGTGCAAAATCTTTAGGTATAGAATTCGATGTTTCACATCTGCCAGACTATCGCGACGGCTCATTGTCCTCAGGCCCGGATCAATGGGGGGCGGCAACTGGGGGCACTTGCCGCGGGCGGTAGTTTAATGGGGGCGCCAAATCGGCCAAATCCTTGAGACAAGAATTCTAAATATCGAACAAATATAAAATATAAAACCTGTTTTCTTACAATCTTATAGGTTTTTATCAAGTTATAAGTAAATATTATGTGGGGAGAGAGGTTTGGCGCCATGTCAAGTTTTTGCCCCGGTTCGAAAAAGTCTTAGATCCGCCACTGATTTATCCTACCGTTACAGGCACGTCCCGCCTAGTATGGTCCCACTCGTACTACGACACGGACGCGTGGGAGCGCCTGCTGCAGGACAACCTCAAGGACTGCACGCTCACCGAGTGCAACAGGCACAACACGCCCAAGGTGCGTTGTTCTACGACGGTTTTGTTTGAGGCCGCGATAGTAGTCCGCTCAAGTTGGATCACTGATGTACATTAAATTTGTGTCAATGTATGTACTATCTGGATTAAACATTAAACTCATATTTATTGGCGTACTAGAGCGCCATCTACGACAAAGATGGCGCTTTACGCACGCGCTACAGCGCCATCTAAAACATACTTGACATTGTAGTCTCAATAATCTTTGGTGCTAATTATGGAGGGTAAAGGAAAGGAGCACTTTCTCCATACATGAAAAAGTGTCCGTAAAAAAGCATTAGGCTGACTATGTTGTGAGAATGCCGTATGTGTTTGGGCAACCATACGACATTTAAAAACCGACTGTCCCAGGCACTGCAGTATTTCAAGAGTGGTTACTTCGCTCGGAGAATACTGTATAAATCATCAATTATCGGATGAAAAGGCCAAACTTTTAACATGATTTTCTGAATTAAATACTAAAGTTGCTAAAAAGTAAATAACCTAACTCAACTAACTTCACTCCATCTCTTATTGCTAACTTCATATCTCACCTTCTTCTGACTTCTGCGCGCCATTATGGCCAGCATTGGAAATATTATTTCACTACTTTTGTCGGACACTTTTTAGCTTGTCTGCCTTAGAGATATAGTCCTCCTTACCTCTACCGTCTATAGTGTTAATGACGTTGTCTAATCAAATAATATTGTCTCGTGACAGATGGCGCTGGTGTCGTGCGTGGTGAACACGGGCTCGCGGCTGGCGCCCTTCCTGTTCCGCACGTACGAGGTGGGGTTCCGTGTGCGCAGCGTGTTCGCGGGCAGCGCGCGCGCGAAGCTGTGGCACGCGGTGCGCGCCAGCGCCGCCGCCCCCACATACTTCAGCGAGTTCCACCTGGACGGGCTGCTGCACCAGGTCAGTGTGCGGCGGACCAATTAGCGCCACAATCCTGAGTCGCGCTATCGATCTGAAAACCACTACAGCGGGCTTCGGCCTGACCGAGCATAGCACCTCGCTCTGAGATCTTCCTTTGGGGCTGCCACCTACTCCCACAATAGGCAATCGGACAATTTTTTTTTTATTGCATAAATGAATAGTACTCTTAAATATGAGTAACTTCACAGAAGAAACCGTAAATCAAAAGTCAATATTTTCAAAGGTACAGCGCTTTTTATACAAAATTTCGCGAGCCTCCTAAAAACGCTCCATACTAAAATCGCCACACAAATGACGTCACTATTGGATTAAAGTGTATTAAGTAGGTATAAAGTATACGGCCGCAGGAATATATTTGTAAATATCTCCGATATTTGTGCGTTTAAGTTCATACTTACCATAATGAATGTTTTTGTATATGATGTGAGTAAACTAATAATGTAGGTTTTGTTTACCAATTTCGCAAAAAAAAAAATTTTTTTTTGGTATAAAGACTCACGAAATTTTGTATACGAATCGCTGTATCTTTGAAAATATTGACTTTTGATATACGGTTTCTTCTGAGAAGTTATACTCATATTTAAGAGTACTATTCATTTATGCAATAAAAAAAAATCAGTCCGCTTGCCTATTTATACCTTCCCTATTCCACACTTAGACTTAATAGGCAATCGGACTATTTTTTTTTTTATTGCATAAATGAATAGTACTCTTAAATATGAGTAACTTCTCAGAAGGAACCGTATATCAAAAGTCAATATTTTCAAAGGTACAGCGATTTTTATAAAAAAATTCGCGAGTCTTTATACCAAAAAAATTTTTTTTTGTGAACGGTGACGTTTAAGTCACATGCTGTCCTTGTCGTTTCTCCGGCTAGCAGAGACAGCAACAGCCTGTGAATAGGAGGGCTCTTAAGTTTAATTATCGTTTGTATTCGGCCGTTTACCTAGCACTAGTTTGCCGTTTGCGGGTTTATTTATATTTATTTTACCATTACTAGTTACTCATGCTCGCTTCTTCTGACTTCTTTGAATCAATGAACTATCACCATCTTCTTCTTCTCAAGAAATCCATTATTTGTCTTACAACCAACTTATATTTACTTTATGTTACAGGACGGCGGCATAATGGTGAACAACCCTACCGGTGTGGGGATACATGAGGCTAAACTCCTGTTCGGGGCGGACTCGCTACAGAACGGCACAATTATATCTGTGGGCACGGGCAAGGCGCTGAACAAACACCTGGACTATCAGCTCATGAGCAAAGGGGTCAAGGAAGCTTCCGGAACCAGCTGGAAGGACAAGTTCAATAAGATATTGGACTCGGCTACGGATACTGAAGGTAATTGTTTTATTTTTTAATCTCATTCAGTAAAGTTGCAGCCTATACATAACTAACAAATAAAGTATGTCTATGAATAAAATGAAACATCATTTCACTGACTGAAAACAGAAATCATACTCTTATATGTAGTAATGATATTGAAAACAGATTTATGAGTTTTGGTTGTAAAGCTGTCACTTAATTTAAAGAACAACAATGTCTAAAACCATTTTTTTTTAACCTACTACGATTTATGGTAGTAATAAAGCACATTTTTCCAGGCGTACATCTTGTGTTAAACGACTTGCTACCTTCCGGACACTACTACCGGTTTAACCCGCCCCTGATGGAGGAGTGTGCCATGGACGAAATAAACCCAGAAAAGCTGCAGCACATGATCACAGACACCCAGGCCTATATCAGAAGAAACCAGCACAAGTTTGAGCAAGCAGCCGCCATGCTAATTCGCAAACGGACCATCTCTCAAAGGCTCTTCGACTACGCTCATCACAGGAGCCAACTCATGGGCATCTCGCAAGCCAACTGACAGACGAGGAGACAGCAAGATATGGAAACTTGCTGAGTGATAAGGATGTGTGTTCAAGAATTGAAGAAGTCTTGAAAATTCCAGAGTGATATGTGAAAGTAAAAGCAATGTGTGTAACTGCCTCGTCACAGAGATAGGTAAAAAAGTATACAGAACGGCTGTATAGATGGTGCTCAAATTTCGCGCCATCTGTTTCCCTTAGGGCGCGTGTCGACGCTCCGGTTTCTACGCAGTGCCGGCCCGGCGCCGGACCGGTGCTAGTTATATATGAAGCACCAAGGGTTTACACGCACCGGTGCTAGCAACGGTTTGACTCGAAGCCGGTTTCATACATAACTGTCGCCGGACAGCGTAGATAACGGAGCGTCGACACGGGCCCATAGTATAGATTGTCCTATGCTTAGATTTAAAATACTTAATACTGTGTTGCAGCTTTAAATCGATGTTTATGCTAAAAATGGTATAAAATTTTCTTAGCATAAATATTGCTTCGAAACAAAATATGCGGCTTCGAATTTAAACGATATTATTCTGTACATATTACATTTAGTTTCATTACGATGTAGGTTTTTAATTTGCGTCAAACGCAATAGATATAGATAAATATTAGTATAAATATAAACTTATATTTCGAATATATTCTATAATATTAGTAGCGATTAGACACCTTTACAACCATTATTGGATGATTTATACAGTATTCTACGAGCCAAGTAACCACTCTTGAAATACTGTAGTGCCTGGGACAGTCGGGTTTTAAATGTCGTATAGTTGCCCAAGCGCATACGGCATTCTCATAACATAGTCAGCCTAGTCCAGAGGAATGACTGGTCAATACGTCCTGGGCCAACCATGTGCCTCACTATATTTTCCTTCACTGTTAGAGATATAATAGTTTTAATAAATTGTTTACTCCACTATTTTACGCTTAACTTTAAGAACGTTACCTAAGGTAAAACCTAAATACATTTTATCACTTGTCTACTTGTACTTTATTATTCTAGTGTGACAATATGTATTTGGTAGCAGAAGTAACACTTACTACACTTTAAAGTTCCCTATTTTATTGCCATATGAATGTTTAAATAGGTGTGTCTTGATTAGTATGTAATTACTAATTATAGATTTAACTCTATAGTCCTATGCGTATATTCTTTGTTTTGTTTTTTTTTTTTAATAGTTTAGTTAAATTTAAACTTTCTTTGTATTTACTATGTTAAGTTCTTTTGATTTTGTTAATTCTTTGTATGTCATATTATATAACGCCAATTTTTGTTAGAAATAAAAACGCAATAATATGAAAAGCATTGCATAATTTTGTCTGCTTCTAGCTGTAGACCGCAGTCCGTTCATAGTTATTTTACCTCTGAAAAGACCCTTATGCCTATGACAATAAGGATTACTTGTAACCTCAAGGTAAAATGACTTTGACTAGATAAATATTTAAAGCTAGGAATAGGATCTTTAGGGCTTGTTTTACAATCTTCTAGATTGTTTCATTACGATTATCATCTTCAATCTTCTAGATTGTAAAACAAGCCCTAAAGATCCTATTCCTAGCTTTAAATATTTATCTATAGTCAAATTCATTTTACCTTGAGGTTACAAGTGATCCTTATTGTCATTGGCATAAAGACCTTTTTAATTTTATTAAGTGTCAGATAGCTTAGCTGCACGTTTTGTCTGTCGTTAGATATAAAGTAAGCGGCGACAGAACGGCCGGCTAAGCATTCGGCACTTACTGGGTGATTATGTGAAACAGGCCCCTACCCCTAGTCTAATAAAGTCCTGTTTTATGTATTTTAAAGCGAAAAAATTGGGTATTATGCCAGAAACTTTTTATAGAAAAGCTTTGTTAATTAATTAATATCTTAAACTTAAATTTATTGTTGCCAACATGATACTGCGATAATATTGAGGGCACACTAATGGAAGAGCCGTTAAATTTCGTGACGTCGAAAGAATGGTTTTGGCTACTCAATTGAACACTTTAAAACGTCATTAATACGACGTTTTTGGTTAGTATGCCCCCAGTATTACGCTGGCGAACGCTACTCGTTGTTACGGTATATTGCATTTCGTAAGTTGTTACATAGTGTAGTTAGATGTTATGATTGCATATGCTGTTAGTTCTAGTCATATACATTTTAAATAAAATGTTTTAAATAATGTTTTTTTAATTTATTTTAGTAACTTTTCTGAAAATTACTTAAAGTTTACCAGTAGCGAAATCTCTCGCACTTTTTTCTCGACTAAATCTAAAACGCAAAATTTTATACTCCGTAAATTTCGGGAATCAAAACTCGGCTATACATGAGTGACGTCATAATAATTTGCTACATGGAGGTATCTGTGTTAAGTCACAGAACAATCTAGAAGCGCCGTTATATAACTTGCAGTCGGCTCGTACTTTCACTGCTCAAAACAGACGGATTGCTACAAAATGTACTCATTTACTACTTACACAGTTTTTTGGTAATGAGTCATTTATTAATGATCCGATGACGAATATTTTACGTCAAAAACATTAAATTGAACCTAATATAAAAATATTAATTACTAAATATAAATAGAAGCCTCTAGTTGTTGAAATGCACTCTAAATAAGCATCATTATTCATTGGGTAACTTACCATGGGATCAGATTAACGCGGTATGAAAGCAGTCATAGAAGACACCTTTCAAAAAGCTAATAACTAGAATCAAAACAACGGAAAGCTTCGAAGCAAGAAGTTCAAAGTTATAAGGGAGACTTAATGATTACAGGTGTCTAAGTGTTGTATAAGAGATAATCACGTAAACATTTAATATGGGTCGACAAATGGACGTAACGTAAGTTGAAGGTCACAAAAGCGTCGTTTGAGAGCCAAGGGATCATTAACATGCGAGACACACTTTCTAAACCTCAAACCTGTACGAACCAATAGTTTTGTAACCGCTACGCTGTTGGACGCACGTATGCTGTAAATGGAAAATCTGTGCCTCGTTTGAAAGAAATTAAAAAGTTACATTCCAAATTGAATTTGAAAATGGAAAAGTGTTGGAAATTGTTTATGTTTATGGTAAGTTATTCACTTTTTGATCGAAACAATTAGTAGGTTAGTATGTATTAATATGTATTTAAAATAAACTTAGCAACGAATATATCTAAGAAACTAATGAACGGTAAGTATTTAACAAAAATATAATAAAAAGAAATAATCATGGAAAATAAAAATAATTGTTGTAAAACACCGATGTTTTGCAATTTATTACCTAGATGGCTCTGTTACGAATGCTAATAAATGCGGTAATAGGGTAATAGGTACGTACTTACGTTATTTAAAAATACGCAAAAAACACGTAAGAATTGTATGAACTCTCCATGTAACACAATCAATCGCTTAGTTTAGTAATTAGTGTTTAATTTAATATTACTCTTATACTTATTCAACATAAGTTACGAGATTTGTTTTGCTATACCGTAGGTTCGATGTTTCATTAATTTTCTGTTCTTATCATGTTCTTATATGAACGACGATGACGATAACTAAATAAGTATAAGTTTTTATAATATTTAAGAGAACAAAAATATATTATACTAGCTTTTGCCCGCGGCTCCGCCCGCGAGAAATGAGGTTTTTTGGCCACTCCCGACTGTACTCTAAGTTAAATCTGTATCTTCCTTATTTTACGTTCTCTATTTAATTACTAATTGTTTGTCCGAAGCACTATCATACCATATTTCATTTAAACGGTTTAAACTCTTAAGCTATGAAAGACGTTAAAAAAATATACACAATAGTACATTATCCCTCGGGAACACTATTATATATCTTTTTGGGATAAAAAGTAGACTGCACGTTTGTCCAAAGCGTAAACAACTACCATACAAAATTTCATTCAAATCAATTCAACCTTTTAGCAGTAAAAGACAGTCAAAGTACACAAAATAATACATTATCCCTCGGGAAGACTCTATCTTTTTGGGATAAAAAGTACACTACGCGTTTGTCCAAAGCATAAACCACTACCATACCAAATTTCATTAAAATCAATTCAACCGTTTAGCAGTAAAAGACAGTCAAAGTACACACAATAATAATACATTATCCCTCGGGAACACCGCAAATTTTTGGGACAAAAAGTATCCTATGTCCTTTCCCAGGACTCAAAGTATCTCTGTACCAAATTTCATCAAAATCGGTTCAGCGGTTAAAGCGTGAAGAGGTAACAGACAGACAGACAGACAGACAGACACACTTTCGCATTTATAATATTAGTATGGATGATGATAATAAAATTATTATGTAAAAAATCGTTTTTCTACTTAACAGTAGATGGCACTATTCACTAATTGATGGTGCTTAGTTACGAATTAATTAAATTCAAAACAGTCTACATTATTTTTTATTTTATAAACATGAAAGTGTAGGTACCTACCTATATAGTACCTATTATTTATTATTAGTAATCGAAATATTATAAAACTAAAAAGTTATGCCGTTATTTAACATTAAAAAAACATATTCATGATTTTTTTGGCCTTATGTAACGAGATAACAACAGTTTTAATTATGTGGTAACCCGTATACCGTAACCTTATAACTTGTAAATATTGCCCAAAGCTTTGCAATTCCGCGTTATTTTAAGTATTAAAACATAATTTGTTTGTTCGTTTTTAAATGCATTACTTTATACTTAGGTAACTAGGTAAATTACATAGCACATTCTTGCGAACTTCCCTCCGACGTTTTAACTGATGAGCTAGTAAATGTACTAGAGTTGAATAGAGATTTAGAGATATTAATAAACAAACAGTAATAATTGTTTATTAACATTTCATATTAATAATATTTTTTTTAGATGGCGGTGGTGTTAGTGTTGGTCACAGTAGAAGCCACTGTCCCTCAGCCAAGAGCCCCAAACTTTCAATACTTCGAGAGGTAAGTTTTTGCAAAAGAAATGTTATTGGAAGGACAATGGTTCTTGTCTTAATGTTTTTTAACTGCCTCCGTAGTCTAGTGATTAGGGCTTGGTTCTTGACTCAGAGGTTGTGGGTTCAATTCCCGCCTTGGAACAATAAAAAATATTGTTTTCAAGTTTGATTAGGACAATGCAGGCTGATCACCTGATTGTCTGATAAGAAAGATGATCCATGTGTCGGATGGGAAACTAAAAAGTCGGCCCTGCGCCTGATCTCTCACCAGTCGTGTCGGTCGTCACAATCCTAATTCTAAACGTCTAAAACTTAAACTATAAAACTTCTTGTAACGTTCGTGACGTTACAAGAAAATTTATAAGATTGTAAAATTTAATTCTTGTAATAAATTGTTTTTTTTCCTTTAGTTTTGAGAATCCACGCTTGGCTTAATAGTTAATATGTCTACATTTTGTTTTCAGACCAAAGTACCGGTACCCATATTACGATGAAAATGGAAAAGGGAAGCTATTGTACGGCTACGGAGGTCCAGAACTATATCAGTACAAGTCCTACTCGCCGCTAGAGGGCATACATTAAAACAAGCACTTTTCATTTACAACCGTTCAGAAGAAATTTGTAAAAAAAAAAACGAGGCTACAATAAAATAAATTTTCTGCACATCCCATTAGATAACTTGTAAATGATTAAGTGTTAAATGTTAATGTAATTGTGATATAATTAGAGAGCTATTGTGTTAGTCAATTATAATTAAATATTTTTATGTTATTTGGATTTTTTTTTTGCTTTATTGACAGTTTAGGTGACAGTAACGCCACCGCCATAACTTGTGACGCCACCGAAGACCAAGATCATGTGCTTCAATAGTGCTAGCGAATAGCGATACACTATACTTCCTATAGTCCAATCGAATCTGCATTTCGTCCATTTATACACCGTTACGTATTTAACTGTCATGTCAATCCACTCCATCACATCAGTAGGCACTCAGTCGGACAGTCCTAAACTTCTGATCCAATCAGCAGATATGACTAGCATAGCAGGTAATAATGTATGACTAGCATAATACAAAGTAGCAATTTTTTTCTTAATATAAAATAGCCGCGATGTTACAACACCGTTGTGAAAAATTACGCAAATAGCCAATACTTAGGTACTTCATATTTTAAAAGACCTGCGAAATAATTTCTCTAATCGCCATTTTAGGAGAATATACTATAGGCAAAGATGTATTATATTAAAAAGAGGTAGATATGGCATTGCGCGTAAAAAGTGAAGACCTAAATTGGTCCGACGTCGGGCCAATTTTGGATAGTGTGCTCCGCGAGTAATAGCGTGTTCTGTGCCTTGACAGTTGACACATTGACACGCGTCCCGTGTCAATGTGTGTCGTGGCACAGAAATATTGTCAGTTTTGTAAGGATATAACGTATCTATGTAATAATTAATCAAAGACTATAGGCGTTTCACAGCATCGCCACCTAAGTGACACATAAATAAAGAAATTTTTCATTATGTCATTTCATAGGTACCTACAGGCTTTTGTAATCGAGAGCATGCTATATTTGGAGGTTTATTCATAAATATTTAAAAATGTCACCTACCAACCAATAGATGAACTAATTTTTCATTGTTCGGTTTCACTATTGCTACTAAGCAACAGATGTCGCTTTTAATTTTTTATTTTTCATAACTACCCTCTAATCTTAATAGTCATTACTACTAATCCTAAAAAGTTAGCAGCAAAATAAAAGATGAATGCCCGGTTCCTCAAGTGATTTTGTCGGTAGTTTATCTATTCATTGGCGCTATTATGTAGTATACGCGGGTTTCGTAGGGTAGGTATATCATTTTCCATAAAATTATGAAAAGCAGTAGGTACTTTAGCTATAATTCGGTATTGTAACTACATTGTCAAATTATAGCAAAACAAAAAACCTTTCAAATCCTAGTATTTAAAGATTTATTCTTGTGACCACTAGATGGCACTTTTGGGGTTCTTAAGCTCTGAGCAAGTTTATATCTAGATTATTATAATTTTTACTAAAAATATAAGTGAATACATAGTAGACAATGGTAATAGCATAATAGTTACTACCTCTGTTCTAGCTCTATGGTTAATACATATTAATGTACATATTGTATGCAGTCATTGAATGAGTACTCAAACTTAAGGCCAAGGTTGCTACATGGCTGCAAATAAATTGTATTACCATTGCCTTTTAAGGGCAAGGCATAAGAAAATTATATTTTACCCAAATTTTTAGTTCATAAAACTACCTTTATTAAAACTACGTTAATAATCACTTTCGGAAATCGTAGTTTTTCATACATCGACTGTCACATTCTACCTCACGTGTGGGGTATCGTTGAATAGGTCTTATAAAGTAAAGGTAAGCTTTCATTATTAAGACTTTTACAAAGTCGACCATTTTTGTATAGATTAGGTTTGAGTAATCGGCTCTATAGTGGTTTGTAAGTTGGTCCTCCCCCTAGGATTTAACTATAGGAGATAGAAACTTGTAAGTTTTTATGGTGATAGATCATGCTAAAAACTCTTTAGGAAAATTATTTTGAACGAAATCGAACAGTAACTTATCAGTAACTTTTGAATAAATTAGAAAAAACCGTTGATAAATTAAGGAATCCTCCTTAGACACGTCCCGACTCCCGAGTCCTGTCATGCTCTTGTTTATCCTAATATAAAAAATTATCATGCCAGAGTGTTCAAGTGTTGTGTTAATAGTAAACTATACAAAAAATGAAAATTGAAGTACTTATCAGTTTGTATTTAAAATAAACAGCTTTTCACTAAATACATATGAAAGTCTATATGGCAACTACCTAGGTACTTACAATAACGAATAATTTTAAAAATTCTTGTTCGTCCGTCTGTCTATAGGACCGATTTTCACGAGACTCACTGGCAAATAGCAGATGCTCCTATAACTAAGGAGTAACTTGGCCTACTTTTATCTTAGAATTTCGTTTAAAAAATTGTGTTTAAGTAGTTTAAAGTTGGACAGCTAACTATTAGTAAAGAGCGTCACCTTAACACACAGATTCTGTACAAAACCTTGAACAGCGTTAGCACTTTAAACAAATCTATTTACGCTCAAACATAATGTCCGTTTGTGTTTTACTGGCCATCAGCCCGCTGAATCATTTATCGACATTCCGGTAAGAGCTGACAACTTATCAACATGATATTTTTTCTGCTAGCGACACTAACCTGCTGTGAGTGTGTGTATGTGTATTCGAGTTTTTGGGCGCCACTATACGATCCAAGAATATTAAACTATCGTGTCGATATAAAATATGATCCTGACGAAGGAAAGAATGCAAGAGAGGATTACCAAAATAAGTATGGCTATAGAGGCGAAAAGCTAATCGCTGATTTAGGTAATGGAAAGGGACTCCAAAATCAAAATGGTCAGGTATGTTGATAATTTTAATAATATCTTTCACAATTCAATCTGGTGCCGTGCTAAATTCTCGAAGAACTTGTATTATGGGGACCAGACAAAGGAAATATATTTAATACCTTTGTATACCTACATATCTTTAAGATTTTTACATTAAATGCACATTTTTCCGCGATAAAAAGTAGCTTATGTCCTTCCCCATGGTCTACTCTACATCTGTGCCAAATTTCATCAAAAACGGTCCAGTAGTTTCGGAGCCTATTCAATGCAAATAAACAAACTAACATACAAACAAACAAATTCCTCTTTATTATATTAGTATAGATATATATATCTTTAAGAAAATTATTTTTATTTCAGGCTTATGGAGATGTTAAATTTTATTACACATACAAATCTAAAGAAGACAAATCATAAACAAATAAAATGTGATGGAGACAGCTGCTTTAATATTTTTTTATTTGTATGAAGTTTCTATTAAATAGTAACAACATAAAATTACAATTTACTTATATATTATTTGTCTAACTTAAATTGCTAATAATAATTTACAAAAGAATGTGTATTAACACTGCTCATTGTCTGTATTAAACGGAAGTCACTGAGTTTCTGTGAATTTTTATGTTAAATTCTCACTGCAATAGGTATACACTATATGCTAACAATAATTATTAAACTAACTCAAAAGGTTTGTTATTTTTAAGTCTTCTAACTGTGTTCTTATTGACCAAGAACTGAATAGCTTTGATGTTAACATGGTTATGCAGTAGTTTCCTTTTAATTATGTTTAATATTTTTAAGAGATTTGTTAAAAATTAAATAATTAAGAATATTTTTGTACTTCTTAAATTATTTATTGGTATTAAACATAAAAAACTACAGATAAAATATTCTACATTCTTCTCTTCTGAGTGCTTATGTATAAAACATTGTTTCCTCTGATAAAAGCATCACCATATTTGTTCTTCAGTTGACCATTGACATACTCTTCTGTTTGCTCCAAAGCTATATTCATGTATCCATCCAAGCAGGCTAGGACACCTTAAAACATTGTCATATGATAAAGGTTACAACGTAAATATTGGTAAACGTAAATATTGAGAAAAATAAATTATAAATTTAATAAGATAATAACTAGATCAGCTGCAAAATACCTTTGAAACATTAAAACAATTTAGCCCATTTTTCAGAACCTAATATTTATTTATTTACATTTAAGCTGTATGACATAATGCTATGTCATATATTTAGTAAATAAAGGACTTCAGCCTTGATTTACGTATAGCACTTAGCTTTGTATGCTCACAAATTTGAATAACAAACATAACCTTAAAATCGTATATAAATATTAGGCACGGCTATGGAATTTTTAGATAGAATAGTGGACGTATGGAGCAAAGTATTCACAAATAACATCTATATTATATTTACAATTGGTTTTAGTACTTAGTTACGAAAAACTTCCACAAAACTACCTCGGTAATCGACGCCGCTATTTAACTTGACGACAACAGGCCGTCCATGAATTTGCTGAATAAATGATGAAAGGGCTTCTTTGCGACTCATTTTTCGTTTATTTTTTATTAAATAAAAATAGCAATATAAGCTAAACTAATTATAAATTAGAAATAAGGTACAAAAATTAAAAAATATGTTTTTGTATTTTGAAATGACGATTGACGGATGACCATACTTTGACAGTTGGCTTTGATGGACATTTTGTTTTTTTAAATAGTACCTAGCATAAAACCATTGTCAAGTTTAAAAGAATTTTCGTTAGTTTTCAAATTATTATTGTTTTCAATACCGTTTTTCTGAATCGTTAATACTAAAATCTAGTAAAAAAAAATGTACAAAAATTGTACAGTCAATGAATCAAGTCAGTCGATTCAGTCAAGTGGTAGGTAAAATGCTTTACTAAAACTTCCTAGGCCCCTAGGGAGTTTTGGAGAAAACACAATATAATAGCACGCTTTTGAAGTTGTACTATTTGCCCACACTTATACACGTTAAATAAATAAAACAAGCTTATAAGCTTATAGAAGCAATACAAAAACAACAATGTTACATTCAAAACCCTGCCAAAACTTTAAGAATTCGAAATTTTGATTTATTAAATGAAATTAACGTTGTATTGCGTATTGTATAACCTAATGCACAAACATGTATAATAAATAGAAATTTCTAAATTTAATACAGTAGTAGGTACATAATATTTTTATAACACTGTATGATAAGTGGTTTACACTCTCGCGCGAGTGGCGAGGCGAGGCCCTCAGTGAGTCGCGAGGCGAATGTGTAAACGGGCATTCGTTCCTCGCCTCGCCATTCACCTCGCCACTCACGACGCTCGCGTCCGGAGCGGTTTTTTGCGCACGAGTCAAAGGACCTCGCGACGAATACGAGCGGGTGTTCACATTCTCGCGTTCGCTTCAGTCTGTAGCTAGTTCTCATGCGCGACAGTTGTTTCTCTCGCACGCGAAATAATGCGTTTCTTAGAACTTTTTCAAAAAGAAAAAGAATAATATATATAGGCTACTTGACTCAAATATTTAATTTCATACATTAAGGGAGTATTTCATTAAGTAGGTACTTGGCTTAGGGGTCGTCCATTAATCACGTGATGCCTAAAGGGGGAGGGGGGGTCCGAAAAAAAATCACCAAGTATCACCAAGGGGGGGAGGGGGTATAAGGAGACATCACGTGTATTAATTTTCGAATCTAGTCTATGCATACCGAAATTATTATTGGTCGTAGATTCGTAGTGTTGTTTAAATACTTACAAAACAAATGACTCGTATAGTTTTAATTGCTTAAATTAGTCGATTAAATAGTTTTTTAAGTTAAAGTTTTTCTTCAAACATGACCTGCTTACTATGTAAAAAAATACACGTGATCTTAGGTGGGGGAGGGGGGGTAGTATAAAACCTCACCACGTATCACCAGGGGGGGGAGGGGTCTAAAAAGTTGTTAAAAAACATCACGTGATTAATGGACGGTCCCTTAGGAAAACGTATTCTAACGATCGCGATATCATAAATTAAAAACTTAAGATTGATAAATAAAGTTGATATTATATAAAATAAGTATTTTTGTTTTTTAATTTCTATGATAAAAACACCGAAGTTACTTCCGGAAAGGATGTCACGATACAAACACACTAAGCAAATATTATACCTTTAAACGAGCAATTCTTGTATGTATAGTCTTATGTTTGGGAAAATGCGTATTTTCGAGTTTTCATGCGTTTTTCTTTCCACGCAGAATATGTTCGCTAATTTCGTCCTGCCGGCCACTGTCCGTTTGGTTCAGCGGGTTAGGAGGCGGATGGCAAGAAACGAGTGTTACGGGTTCGAACCCCGCTCGGTGACTTACTTTTATATAAATTTACTTTATATAATTTTTTAATTTTCATTGTTTTTAGACAAGTTTAAAAAAAATTGTTAATGCTTGAGATCAAATACCTGATCTACACAGAAATCGATTGTAAATAATAATAATCTATCAACCAATATGTCGAATTGTGTTTTCGGCTGTTTTTAAAAAGTGTACTTATTTTAAAAAAATTGTAGGTTTTGACGACCTCTGTGTATCAGTGGTTCAACATGTTGGTGCTATAGTCGGGATCGCGGGTTCGAATCCCGCCGAAGGAACAAAAAGTTTTTCCGTGTTCCTGGGTCATGGATGTGAATTAATATTAATTCATATTATGTGTATAATATAATAAAAATCTTAAATATGTGTATAATAAAGTACACGTAGCACAAGTTCTTCGAGAACTTACCACGGGACCAGATTGACGTGGTCTAAAGCGTCTAAGATAATATATTATTATTATTTTAGGTTTCAAAATAATGTAATATATTTTTTTTGTGTAATAATACAATTATGAAACGTTTAGGACTTAAATAAAAACAAGGTCAAGTCGCATAATATATGGAACCCAAAGCATAATTGTATTAACCATAAAACTCAACAAAGTTAGACTTGTTGCCGCTAAAACTTCGACGTCCTCCATTGTCAATGGCATACAGACAACTGAACGCACCACGAGAGTGTAAGCACCCACTCGTAGGCGCGTCGCGCGAGGTGAGAAACGAGGCGAAGGGCGAAGTGAGTTGCGAGGCGAGAGTGTAAATCTTATATGATAGTGTTGTTTGAAAACTATGATTTTGTTACGATAAAACAAGTTACAATAAGTGTTTAATTTCCCAAGCACCATAAAAGTGGTACAAGCAAGGTACAAGGTATGATAGTGATGTGGCGGACCAAATTAGCGCCACAATCCTGAATTGTGCTGGAAGTTTCTGTAGTTCATTGCTATTTATATTGACAATCTGTCGTCATTTTATAATATCTCTAGTAGGTAATATTACAATTGGTTTTTACAATTTTACGGTGACATATACAACAGGTGAAATGAATACAAGTGAGCTTCAACCTGACCGAGCATAACACCTCGCTAGGTCAGAGATCTCTCTTGGGGCTTCCCACTATTCCCAGTTACTTTAACTATCATTACTAACTTGTCATAATAAACAATAATTATGGACGCTTTAAAAAATAATACTCCTTATTATGTATTTATTAAAAAAAACCTTATGTAAGGCATAAAAACTTATGTTTTTTCTTTGGGTTCCAATGATGTCCATATAAATCCACTGTAGTTATTAAGCTCGCTGTCAGTTAAAGGATAGGGACTGTTACTAGCTTTGTAATAATCCGAGGGAGCATGTAAAACAAATTCCATGTATTCCAATTTCCTGGGTAACTCCTCTTCTGGACCTAAAATATGCATTATATTTAGATATTTTCTCTTCTCTGTTACTTTTAAGAATGTAACATATTATTGTTCCTTGGAAAGGATCACATAAGGCCCCCACAGACGAGAGGCCGATCGTTTCAGCTCGAACTGACGTCAGTTCGGCCTGAACGGATTCGAGCACACACACGGAAAAAATCGCATCCAATCCAATTTACGTCAGTTCGGCCTGATCTGATTCGTGCCCACACACGGAACAGTCGCATCAGTCCATTCTGGTTTGCCGCGCGCTACGGTCGTGTTTATCAATTTTGTATTTAAACATCGCGAAAACTCATACAACGCTTGTACAAGATACACGCCCGCACGGCAGCGGGTCGGGCAAGAACTGAAGCGATTTGTCCACACACGGTCAGGACAGGCCGCGCGTTCAGGCCGATCGGTCAGGCCAGAATTAATGTTGCCAACTTAGTTATTTTACAAAATTTTACTAAATTGAGTATTTTATTCCCTCCTTGGTAGAAATTTAGTTATTAGTAGTGTTTAAGTAGGAAAGAGCCAGACAGTAATGATATGCAAAATAGCTACTAAATACGTAATATTTCCTAGTATATTTTAATTTAATGGTAAAATTTATAATCAAATTCAATTAATGAAAAAAAATTAATATAATAAAACCTAAAATGCAGTGGTTTTTGGGGGGCTTCAGGAATTCCTAAGTTAAGTAGCCTCTTTAGTAGTTTTTTAGTAGTTTTAGTAGAAATCGATACGAGTTTAGTAGTTTCACAAAAAAAGAGCTGGCAACACTGGAACGAATCGCTTCAGTCCGTACGGCCGCCTGATGCGATCTCGAAATTGCACACACACGATACGATTTTGCATCCGTTCAGGCCGAACTGAAGGTAGACCGGACCATGTATGGGGCCCCTTAACAATCTTAGCATTTTGTAATGTTATTACAAAAATACCTGTTACTAAAATCACTAATGACTATAAAAAATTACAAACAATAAATATTTATGATCTCCTTGAAACATGTTTCATGGCAGTACATTGTTTATCAAAATAATAACACAACTAAAGCTAATCTTTTCTATATTTATAATATTTGTGAACTTATTACTAAATTATTAGCCATATTTACCTATGATGTAAGTGGCAGGATCAAAACCTTTTTCCGGAGGTGGGCTAGCTTTGGTGGGCAGTAGCCATGTTACTACTGCACTTTTCTCACAATACTGATCTGTTAGGAAACCTCTGATTTGAGCATAATATATGCCACCATCAATGTCTATCATGGACACTATGTCACCCTTCTGCATATACATGCCCTGTGAACATAAATTGTTTTTATTTTACAATTAAAATTCTTTATTCAACATGCATAATAATATACAATAGAATAAATATGTAATGTTTAATCACGTCAATCAAATCCCATGATAGGTATAAGACTCGTGTTATGGCAATAATGCCTACCCAGAGATATTTAAAACAATTACATACAATGCTTTGAGTTACGTTTAATACAGAATACTAGATTGAAAAAAGGGATTTGAATTAGTAAAACAAAAAAGATCTTACTTTATAGAAAATAGAATCACTAGTGACTACTGTAGCAGTTGCCGTAGGTGCCTTGAGAGGCTGTCTCTTGAATATACTCCTTCGACCTCTCCCACGCGGGGCTGAAGGTTTATTCGGCGTCGGGGCTGGAGTTTTAGCTTTGTATCTCGTAGCACGCGTACTTTTTCGCACTCCTCTACCAGTCGCTTTGGCGGGCGTAGTTTCCCCTTCTGGTTTGTCTTTCTTTACTTCCGCATCTTCTTTCTCCTCTTTCTTTTCTTCGTTTTCATTCTTTACACTAATTTCGGCTTTTTGATCCATTTTCGTCGTGTTTGCGATGTGACACTCGTTACATATTTGACCATTTCCCGAACTTCGCCACAAAAGTGAATCGTTCGAGCTGCACTGCACACAAACCGGTTTAGGCATATCTGGATTATGTCCTAAGAAAATTGCATTAACTAAAAAGCTACATGAATGTTTAAATTTATAGTAGATTTTCACTTTTGTAATTTCCAAAACAAAACATCAAAACATTTACATTCATCTGTCAAATGTCAACAGCAAGTATTCATTTTTTTTAAATAAATGGCGTCCGCATTTAAATATAACCATTTGCTAGTGTCAAGCTAAAAAGGCGGGAAATAGAATATTCGTTTAAATTTTCATCACCGTATTTCTATAACGTCAAGTCTAGTTGGATACTCAAAGAGTCAAAGTCCAAATAAATAAAGCCAGCCAGGGTAGTCAATGAGTCAAGTCCTTAGAGTATATACTTGATCTTAGAGTTACATATCCTAAGATCATCAAGAGTATAATCAGCTAATGTATAATATTCTACCAATAGGCAATATTAAACATTAAGGCTGGGACTATATGCACCAGAATCCGGAAGACCGTAGAAAATTCTGAGCATTGAAAATAGAACTCGGTGTTATTACAATGAGTTGAAAAGACCACTGACTTTTAAAAAAAAACTGATATTTTGACACGAGGATTTTCGATTGAAAATAGAAATTATTGTAGTTTTGCCGGAAATCGAGATAAACAAGAGATAAACCGTGTTCTACCCTTAAAAACTCACCCTTCACTTCCCGACCTCAAATCGCCCGTATATTATTTTTCCTTTTATTTTTGTAATATTCTCTTCCTTTTCCAATGGGTTTCATCCTTACTAGTTAAGTAAGTACCTATTTAACTACACTTTAGCTTTTCTGCCTTATAGAGACAGTCCTACCCATAGATGTTTATATTAAAAATACACTGGTCCTACCCCAGTAAACACATTTACGTTGATATCATGCTATGTCATGATTTACGCAAGATGTAAGTCATTTAAGGGTCACATGTGAGTCATTATTTCATACCTCTTGACGTCAAACTATTACGTAAAATTATGACGTAAATATGGCCATAATCATACCTTCATGTATTCTCAAATTTACTTAAATATGATTTAACTTTACTCATAACCTATCTAGGGTATGCAAAATTTTTTGAAAACCTGGGCGGCACTTTAAAAGGAGCGGCAAAATCTCACACTACTATATACACCTACTTGTGGTGTTGCTTGAGTTTCGCCATAAGGAATTAAGGATTACCTTATTACTAAGCTAGGCTATTTAAAGGCTAGCCTAAACCTGTGTAAGCTGATAATATAGTATGTGATAGTATAGCTCTACCAGAATCTGATGGCATTTTAAAAAAAATAAAAAATGTGATTTTCATATGGCAATGTCAAGTATGACCCGTCAAATCAAAGTACGTGATCTGTCAACCGCTGCTAAAATTTTGTGATTATGTTCTTGGAATTTGTTGTTTTTGTGAAAATATCCAAAAAGGCAATTCGATCTCAAGCGAGAAATATTGTTTTCTATGTCTATAGTAAAATACAGAAAGAAGAAGGTGTAAATCGAACTCAATCTTATAATTTAAAGTTCGTGGTAGAGTTGACCGGTAAGTTAGAGTGAGTTGTTTTGATACTTTTAGTTTTTTTATATTTTCTTAGGTAATTATTGTGACTTCTTTAAATGTGTTTCCAGTACTACTATAAGGTGAATCGTAGCTGATGGCACATCGAATGATGGTTTGTTTTCCATGCCTGGTAAAAGGAGGAGAGGAGGAAAAAAGAAAATCAACATAAGACAGTTTCGATTTATAGTTGATTAGGAATAAAGTAAACGAGTTCTATACAGTTCGGAAGGAAATTCCAACATTAAATAAACTGTTGCCAATTTAATTGTATGTTATTCGTAATAAATAAGTATATAAAGTAATTCACGATTGATTTATTTTTCATGAAATATCATTATCATTACATAGTATAAAACAAAGTCCCTTTTTTGTCTGTCCCTATGTATGCTTAAATCTTTAAAACTACGCAACGGATTTTGATGCCGTTTTTTTGACAGATAGAGTGATTTAACGGGAAGGTTTTTAGGTATATAACATGCATAACATAGTAGAGGTACACAGATAATTTTAGAGGTTTCTAAAGTCCTAAAAATCACATATTTTGCGCTTACATTGAAAATGCTGGCTGAACACTACGAGATAGATCAAAATTATGTACTACAGTTTTATTCATCTTAAAAAAGCCTACTAAAACTACTATCTCTTAGGGATAACCCACACGAATATTTTGAACTGCAGCACAGAATACATAATAGTAACTGCAGTTCTTAATTCTTATGGAATATCCAGAGGTGGTTTGTCAGTTTTGTTGGAATGTCAAATAACTTTACTTACTACATAGTACATAGTATAAAACAAGTCGCTTTATCTGTCTGTCCCTATGTAGGTATAGTATGTATATTGTAGGTATGCTTAGATCTTAAAATCTACGCAGCGGATTTTGATGCGAGTTTTTAAAATAATAGTATTTTAAGTATTTAGTCTTTAAGATATAAGATTAAGGTAAAAATTATATTCAAGTGCGATAAATATAATATTATGTAAGTATATTATCTAATGGTCGCGCATGTCGTGTCGAGGTGATAGGGTCCCATTTTTAACAATTTGCATTGGGCAAACCTAAAAACATTTTCAATATTGTATCAGAAGTATATTGCTGTAAGTAGGTAGAGAGTTCTTCGCCGAAGTAGTTTTTTCTCCAAGAACACTATTCCACGCAGGCGAAGCCGCGGGCAAAAGCTAGTTTTCTATATTATACACAGAACATTCTTCATACAGTCTTATTATAATTATTCATGTTCAATAATACGAAAGACAAAATTAAAAATTAACCAGTATCAAGATCGTTTAATCCTATTTCCCCAGTATTGCACACTACAAAATTTTATTTCCCTATTTGCCATGAGATTCTGGTACACCTATATCTATTATAATACAACGCTAATTGGCATTTTTGCGCTTAGTGCCATCTATTGGGTGAGGTAGGAGGTTTTAGTTCACCTAATCGATCGCGCGTGCACATAGCGCTCGAGTCGACAGTCAATATGAGGTCATGGTCATGTCATATAAATGACATCAAATAAAAGTTATCAAACATAGTCACTATTATGTCATACCTATGTAAATTTTGACTTTGGACGTTGGACCTCTGTGTGACCTATATATGACGTAACTTCAAAGTCATGTGTTCACTGGGACTTTACACTCCTTAACATGTTGTCTAACATAGAATATGCTCTAACCACTAGAGTGGTCTAGTGGTTAGAGCATTGGCTCTCGACTCGGAGGTAGATGACCTAAAAAGTCTGACCTGCGCCTGATCTCTCGTCAGTCGTGTCGGTTATCCGTCCCACTGGATTATGAGATTAAAGGAAGAGAGTGCTCTTGTGTACTGCACACACACTTGGGTACTATAAAATTACTCCTGCGTAACTGGCCTGGTTTGAATAAAACTGGCCACCGTCACCGAGATCGGCGTGGGGAGTTATTATTTAACATAGAATAAACGATTTTTTTTATGAAACCTATTTTCGTTAGATGATGTATCACCAATAAAATGAACTGTATCATCCTTTTAGTTCAGTAGTAGTAGTATTTGTCCACTGGATACTGTCTAATGGAAAGTGGCTAAGTCATATCTCACTATAGTTGGATACTCAAAGCACTGTTCCCTCGTCAGAATGGTTTTTGTTACGTTTTCTCGTTCAGTTACACTTATGAATTAATAAATAAAAGAAAACATTCTAAACAATAATTTAATGCTAACTACCACTGCATCCTTACAAACAATCACGGAATCAAATAAGGGTTTTGGAGAAATGTAAGGTGTTAAAGCCAGTCAAGTCGCGTGTGATTTACATCCCCCCAAATACTTATTTGGGAATGTCAGTTTGTATCCTCTATTGTTTGGCAGTTTTGAAACGCATACATTAAACATAAATACAAGAAAAAATTAGAACCACCGAATTGTATATATATGATATTGGGGATTTTTTTTTAGTCCAGAGCGGCAGCTCCAGAGATAATTTCGATAAGTTCCCTGGTGATGACAGCCTGTCTGGTTCTGTTGAAAGTCAGGGTAAGTTTCTCGATCATCTCTCCGGCGTTCTTGGAGGCGTTGTCCATAGCCGTCATACGGGATGACTGTTCGGAGCAGGCGCCTTCCTTCAGAGCGTAGAACAACATGGACGACAGAGAGAATTCCATGTAGGACTGGAGCACATCCGAGTCGAGCGAGTCGTACACGGCCAGCTTGGGAGCGTTCTGAAAGACGACTGATATATTACGGATGGCCTTGGCTACACAAACACGTGTAAGCACTCTTAGGGGGTCGTCCATTAATCACGTGATGCCTAAAGGGGGAGCGGGGTCCGAAAAAAGTCACCAAGTATCACCAAGGGGAGGAGGGGGTATAAGGAGACATCACATGTATTAATTTTCGAATCTAGTCTATGCATACTGAAATTATTATAGGTTGTAGATTCGTAGTGTTGTTTAAATAAAAAAAAATAAAAAACTTACAAGACAAAGACTCGTATAGTTTTTAATTGCTTAAATTATTCAATTAAATTTGTTTTTTAAGTTAAAGTTTTTCTTCAATCATGACCTGCTTACTATGTAAAAAACAATACACGTGATCTTAGGTGGGGGAGGGGGGGTAGTATAAAACCTCACCACGTATCACCAGGGGGAGGGGAGGGGTCTAAAAAGTTGTTAAAAACATCACATGATTAATGGACGGCCCCTTATAAATAGCCTACAAGTTACAACCTACTTTACCACACTGATATGCTAAAATAACACAGAAATTCTAGCAATTGCATTGTCACTAAAACTATATTATGCTGCTTGAATTATAATAATAACATCTATGGACGCTTCACGCCACGTCACATAAACCCGAACGGGGCGGCGCCGCACGGTGGGTCGAAAATCGGCTTTCATAGACATAGAAATGAAATCTCGAAAGTGATAGATTTTTTCATGGATATTGCTTCAGTTTAGTATTACTATGTAGAAAATTAAGTTTGAGATAGTTTGGCCCAAAAATGAGGGAGTAATAATTTTTTTACGAAAAACTTGTATGGAGCCAACATGAAAAATTCAATTATTTCAAAAACGGCAAGTTTAACCGTAATATCCTGACAGATGGTTATAGTACTAATTATTCATGATTTTTTGGCATACATCATATAACGGTTTTAGCTGCTCTTTTTTTTTTAAAAATCGTCGAAATTTTTGAAAAAAAGTCACCCTGTATTATTGCACGATTCGATAGTGTTACTATTAAGGAACAATTTCTGGAAAGTAATGGTATACGGCAAACTTGAGGAAAGTGTTGAATTTTAATAAACTCCTTCATATTTTGAACAAATGTATGAACAATTATATAAAATGCTAAAATTAAGCACTTTCCTTAACTTTCTCACATATAGTTACTTCCCAGCAATTGTTATTTACTAGCAAGACTATCGAATGCTGCAATAATACAGGGTGACTTTTTTTCAAAATTAACGGATTCGAATCCTAACCAAGGATGTTGACTTGGCTATAATCTGATAATGCAGTTATATTCGTCGTACACGGGGAAATGAAAGAAAATTATCTTAGAGTAATTGCTTCCCAAAAATACTGGATTTATAACTTTTTTATAGAAAATTTCTATGAAGCCAATGAGAAAAATCCAATTATCTTCAAAACAGCAAGATAAATCTTTATATCCTTACATGCTGTTATAGTACTATTAATTCGTGTTTTTTTTACATAGTTCATTAAACGGTTCTATTTGCCATTTTTTTTAAATAATCGAAATATTAATTTTGAAAAAAAAAGTCACCTGTATTAATGCACTATTCGATAGTCTTGCTAGTAAAGAACAATTTCTGGAAAGTAATGGTATACGGCAAACTTGAGGAAAGTGTTAAATTTCAATAAACTTCTTCATATTTTGAACAAATGTATGAAAAATAATATAAAATGCTAAAATATTGTTCTTTCCTCAACTTTCTCATATGTAGTTACTTCCCAGCAATTATTCTTTACTAGCAAGACTATCGAATGGTGCAATAATACAGGATGACTTTTTTTTTCAAAATTAATATTTCGATTATTAAAAAAAATGGCAAATAGAACCGTTTCATGAACTACGTAAAAAATCACGAATTAATAGTACTATAACAGCATGTAAGGATATAAGGATTTATCTTGCCGTTTTGAAGATAATTGGATTTTTCTCATTGGCTTTATAGAAATTTTCTATAAAATAGTTATAAATCCAGTATTTTTGGGAAGCAATTACTCTGACATAATTTTCCTTCACTTCACAGTGTACGACGAATATAACTGCATTATCAGATTATAGCCAAGTCAACATCCTTGGTTAGGATTAAAATCCGTTAATTTTGAAAAAAAGTCACCCTGTATTATTGATGCATTCGATAGTCTTGCTAGTAAGTAACAATTGCTGGGAAGTAACTATGTGTGGGAAAGTTAAGGAAAGTGCTTAATTTTAGCATTTTATATAATTGTTCATATATTTGTTCAAAATATGAAGGAGTTTATTAAAATTCAACACTTTCCTCAAGTTTGCCGTATACTATTACTTTCCAGAAATTGTTCCTTAATAGTAACACTATCGAATCGTGCAATAATACAGGGTGACTTTTTTTCAAAAATTTCGACGATTTAAAAAAAAAAAGAGCAGCTAAAACCGTTATATGATGTATGCCAAAAAATCATGAATAATTGGTACTATAACTATCTGTCAGGATATTACGGTTAAACTTGCCGTTTTTGAAATAATTGAATTTTTCATGTTGGCTCCATACAAGTTTTTCGTAAAAAAATTGTTACTCCCTCATTTTCGGGCCAAATTATCTCAAACTTAATTTTCTACATAGTAATACTAAACTGAAGCAATATCCATCAAAAAATCTATCACTTTCGAGATTTCATTTCTATGTCTATGAAAGCCGATTTTCGACCCACTGTGCGCCGTGACGGCCTCGTACAGAAAACCGCGATCATGTGACAGACCTAAGGCCTATAGGGGACTATAATATGAATTGGAATTCGTAAGTGGCGGAAAATTTAGAGCACTGAAAATAGAACTCTGCGCTAATACCATAGAGCTGATAATCGAACGCTTATGTGTTGATACTTCGAATCTGAACCTTATTGTAATAACGCAGAGTTCTATTTTTTATGCTCCGAATTTTCCCTGGCCTTACGGATTCCGGAAAATATAGTCCCAGCCTTACAATTATGTGATAACTACAAGCCCTCATTCGTTCGTCTGGCAATTCAAATTAATAAATAAGAAATTTCAAATTACATACAAAACTAATAGGGGTTTCCATATACATTTTATTTATATTAAGTATGTAGTTACTTACCTCAATAGCCTTCCTGCTGAACAGGGGCAGATCGTCTTGGGCGTAGGACACAACAGACTTGAACTTATTGTAAATGATCTTGCCGGATCCAAAGTCATAGCCGGAGGTTAAGATAGCATTAGCCAGCTGAGCAGCATCCAAAAAAGTTGGTGGCAAACGACCGATCTGTAATCATATAAAAGAAACCTTTAATTTTTTTTACATGTTAACGAGACCGTTACACTAATAGATACATAGAATGACACGTGCGGACGTCGCCGCGGCTGCCGCTCTTTATAAATATATACTAGCCCTATACAACTTAGCTTCTTTCGGGAGTATCTAGACAACACTGTTTCATTTTAGCAACATCAAAATTCTTAGTCTGTATAAAAAGACAAATACAAAAAGGGAACAAACCTCATTAGCTACACTAATAATGTGTTTCCCATACAGACGTTGAAGGATAGCCCTGGACTTGTCTCCGACGCAGATGACCTTGATGTTCTCAGCACCGGGCTCGCTGAGACGGTTGCGGATCACCTTGGACACACCAGTGTGCACAGCACCGCATAGACCTGAAAATACACATACAATTTTTTAACTATATGTTAGATGAATGTTTATTAAATATGTTACCTAGATTTCGTGACATCACATTTCAAAATCTATTACATTTATGCTGCTGTCAAAGGTTCCTGCTAGTCCTCCTGAATTATTTTATTGCAGATATAATGCGATTCAAATGAGAATAGGAACGTCAATGACCTTTTTCTGTCAAATATTACTTAAAAAGTGCGATTTTCAGAAAAACTTATGTGCATATAAATATTAATAGTCTTGCATCGAGTTTAAATAAATTTAAATAAAATTAAATAGTAATAAAATATCTAAACATACATTTAACTATCATAACAGTCTAAATTCGAAACAATATGGCGCAGACTCAATCCTATTCTCATTTGAATCGCACTATACCTACATAATTTTTGATGAAAACAAAAGTAGGGAGTGTTATAAGTTTTGTTATAAAGTGGTATTGCTCCCAAAAGAATGAACTATTTTGATCTAGTTTTTCTTTGTTTGATAGCTGATATGATGAGTGTTCATAGTTATAATTCATCATCATCAGCACCCTTGTTGCTTGACAATTCAGGAGTTACTTAAATTTTTTAATTTTCTTTATACAGTGTGTTTCGTCTCGAGGTAACAAGAATCTTCTTTTTATATTTTTTTTAACCGTGATTTACGTAGGTACTTTTTTATGAAGATTCCTGTCATAGAGTGCAGTTTAGTTGTCTTTAGCTTGATCATTCGCTATAATCTCCCTGGTTTTTTAAGGTGTTCTCTATCGTCAAATGTAGCAATAATTGGCAAATTTTCTTCTTTTCAACTTTGTCTGAAAGACATTTTGATTGCTTCTGCCCTGGATTCCTACATAGACGAGAAAATCTCGTCTAGCATGCTGCATCCAGAACCCAGAACCTGTTATATGACCAAATCTTTTGAATATGCCATGTTATTTACAGAAAATCTGTCTTTGTTCCCTTCTTGTTGCATCTTGTCTTTGAAAAGGAGTCTTTTTTGTAAAACATTATTTGATATTGCACATCCTAATGCCTTGAAAATATGAAAATTGAGGGAGAAAAAGTATTTTTACAAAAACAAAGGTAGCCAGGTCGAACGAAACCATTATTTAGGTGGTGTAGACAAAAAAATATGAAATAATAAAGAAAAGATCAAGAAGTTAACTTTCTTTCTTGTAATCGATTTTGTCTTAGTTTTTTTCTTGCTCCCCAAATTTTTTGTCCAAACCACCTTAGCTAGCTTGGGTGACCTTGCTCTCTTGTTTATTTCAAAATGATTTGTCTTCCTCAATTGTAATTCTATTCAAGTTGGCAGAATATGTTTTATAATCTTATTATGAATATAATATTATTAGTTTTTTTTAACTGGGAGTCAGTTTGTAAATAATGTAAAATATACGTAAAATAGGGCTGCCAAAACTTGACGACTGTGTTTTTGCACCATTTATTTAGTGGCTAGGCAGTATTTTTTTATCACTCTTAAATTTTACAGATATCTTTAGGTATGCAACGATTGTGCACAAGAAATATAAAAAAAAAACAATTTTTGAAACGAGAAATTAAACATTTGAAATTGAAGGCCATAATATGATTGTCCCCTTGTATGGGAAAATTAAAATCGCTAGTTGGCACGCCGCACAGGTTATCGTTTATTTGGGCTTAAAAAAAGTTCTAGGCTATATTGGATCAATACGAAACTTGTAAGAGGGTATGCGTAAAAATATATCGAACTTCAAATTTAAGGGACACTCTAAAGTAAACATTCTTATGCATAATTATTTTCACAAGCTTAGCCATGGCACGCAAACCACCTCTACTTCGCACTTCCACTCTTTTCTTCCTGATGGTAAATATTAAATATGTAAGCTCATTAAAATATATAGTCTCACCTCTGTCTGAGGTCATGGCTATGTATAGTTGCTTGGGCTCATCCTCAGGGGCTACCACCTGAAATTAATAACATTTACACAATAACACCAATGACTTTAAGTGTTAATTGTTTGCCTAAATATCACGCCTTCTCTTTCATTAATATGAACAACGAGAGAGATAACATAATATTTATTCAACAATTAACTTTAACAGGTGCTGGCGAAATTGGCACCAAAGCCATCAATCTAAATATATAAAAGGCAAACTTGACCGACTCATCTATCAACGCACAGCCGAAACTACTGAACGGATTTTACTGAAATTTGGCATACAAATAGTTGTAATGACATAGGCATCCTCTAAGAAAAGATTTTTGAAAATTCGCCTCCTAAGGGTTAAAAGTCGCGGGCAAAAGCAAGTAAATTATATGGCTGTTACTTTCTAACAATAATAAAAAGTGAATGAAAATCATAATTTATGATTATAAATAAATAAAGCCTTTAATCACTGACCATGATACATTTTTAAAAATGTATCATGGTCATCATTTATGATTACTGCTCCCTTATTAAACACCTCATAACTTAAGTTATTTTTGTAAATGCTTTTCATACCTCAGCCTTTTCGTAAAATTGGATAGAACCTTCTCCATACGGGCGGGCAGCCTTCAAATCACGTTCAGCACGAGTGTACCTGTTCATTGTGTCTATATTAGTTTCTAATAATAATTTTCTCAATCTGACATTGAAAAACTTCAATTTTCACATAGAATTGATATCAGTATGCATAATAACAAATCTATGTGAAAATTGTATTATTGTATGATTAATAATGACCAAGTTTTAGCACATTCCAATAAGGATCCTATGATTAATAAATTAAATAACAGCATCTGATCTCTTGAGAAGTAGTTAGAGAACTTGTTTAGTCGCAAGTTGTACTTAAAAAAATATACGTACGTCTGGTTTCTGTAACTACTAGTTAGCAAATCAAAATCACTATGTATTGAATAGATAAAATCACCTCAGAAACCAGGCATAAGAGTCAATTTCTCCAACACCCGTTAAGCCTCGTCCAGACTACTTGCGAAGTAGGCTGAGGTTGGCCGAATAATACAGTGTGCCACTCACTTCACTTCGCCTTTTCGTACTTTGGGTTACTTCGCAGGGCACTTCCTCTGCCTACTTCTCTAGCAGTCTGGATGGGGACGGTTATTTTAATTACAAAATCTCACTCGTTCTTCATATTCATGTATTATTGAAAGAGAGGGCATAATATTTAGACAAAAGATGAACACTAACAAGCATTGGTGAAATTGGGACTAAGTCTTCTAATTTAAATTGTAATCAACTATAATAAACTTACTTTGCAGCTGACACCATCTTCATGGATTGGGTGATCTTTTGGATGTTCTTTACTGACTTCAAACGCATAGAGATTGCCTTCAATGTAGCCATGTTACGGTTTTGCTGTTGGTTCACCACAAGGGTAACCTGGGTGCACACACCCGGTGCGAATCGGCCGAACATTTTGACGGCCTATAAATAAAATTATAAAATATAACAAAATTGTTAAGAAAGTAAGCAGTTGTAAGGTTATAATAAATGATACAAGTTATGTAAGACTTCAACAATTTTTCAAGCAGGTAATCGGAGAGTGGAATTCCCAAATTTAGACAAAATTAGTTTACAATCACAAGACGTTAAATATCTTATAAAATATTGACTAAATTACTAACTTTTTATTGATTTTTCTGATCAAAATTCCGACCAAAATGTCGGTGGTGAACTTTGAAGGACCGACTATAAAAAAAAATCGTCAGTCGTCACGTCAAATAAATTGACATTTGCAATATGTGTCATTTTTTTCTTGGAAGGTTTGAACAATGACTAAAGAATTCAAAGGACAGGCCCTACCTATGACAAAAACGTGTCCAATTTATCAGCTGATTATGAGCAAAAAATGGCTGCCGAACTAGAGTTGCAATTATGGGTATCGACAGTATCGATATTTTAAATTTTCATAAGTTTTACAATAACTTACATGTAGTTATACGTAAATAAAAAACTTATTTTACTAATGACGTTGTACATTTAACTACTTTTATTAATCGATAATATCTTTTAACGGACATCCAAAAAAGTATTCGATGCTGACGATATATTTAGGTATACATTCTATTTGTTCTAACTGGACCACTTTCAAAAAAGTTTTTGTAATATCTTTATTAATCATGTAAGACTTACCTTTATTTACCATGGGACAGAAGTGCCATTTCTTTATTGAAGTCAACACGCTTAAGTATAATTATTAGTTAAGGATCTTTTAACTCCTAGGTCCTTATAGGTTATAATATTATAACCTCTAAGGACCTAGGTAGGAGTTAAAAGATCCTTAAATATTTATTTATATAAGAGCTGAGCCAACTGTGTAAATTGGTTTATGACATGAAATTATGCTTTTTTTATTCTTAATTTATGCATACGTAAGTAAAAAAACTTATTTTACTAATGACATTGTACATTTAACTACTTTTATTAATCGATAATATCTTTTAACCGACATCCTGAGTATTCTATGCTGATTGCTGAGGATAGTTTTATTCTATTTGTTCTAACTGGACCATTTTTTTTTTTTAAAATACCTTTATTAATCAAGTAAGACTTAACTTTATTTACCATGGGAAAGAAGTGCCATTTCTTTATTGAAGTCAACACTTTTATCTTTTATTATTTAAGGATACTTTAACTCCTAGGTCCTTAGAGGTTATAATATGGTTAAATATTTATTTTCATACGAGCTGAGCCAACTGTATAAATTGGTATAGGTATGAAATGAAATGGTGCTTTTTTTATTCTTTATTTAGGTACTTTTGATGTACAGCGTAAGTCAGTCCCATCGTAACCTAATCTTATACATAATGACAAGATGCTTTATTTGGTGAAAATATGGTTACAATTAATAGGTGTTACATTTTTATAGCTTGGCAAATAATTAGTCCTTGTGGCATCGACAGATGGAACTAAAAACTTTTTAAACTATCTAAGGTGGAATAGAAATAAAAGACAAAGGAATATATCCACTTATATTAAAATGAATAAGTCTATCCATTTCTAAATAAAATTAAGTTTGTTCAAAAACTGGCTATGCTATTCTCTTGACTGGGTCCGGGGAATTATATTTTCTTCTCCAGCTTTCAACCATAATTTGCTTATTATATCACTTTTCGGAAACCTTTAAAAAACAAGTATTATTAGTTTTATCATTTGTCAAATAATTTTGGTCACAACAATATTATTAAAAGCTATCAAACTTATATTTTTAAAACCACATCGAATACATTCAGATTGCTTTTTGAGACATAACACAAATGTAATTATTATGTTTTTATCGATGTAATTATTATTTGTACCTTTATCGATAACTATTACAAACGGTAGGTAGGTACAACACTTTTCAATTACGTAAATAAATCTAATGACTTAAAATGCAATTTAAAGGACTGTTCTAATGAAATTTAAGTGGATATGAATATAATAAATGAAAAAATCAAATTGCAATGCAATTATTTCATGAAATGTTTATAGTATTGCATAAAACCGGCTACTAACCTGCGTAAGTACAATTGAGGTTGATTTATACTCTTTAATGCATTGCACCTTGCAATATAACGTTTAGGCATGTTAATTATCACTTTTACAACATTCAAATAAAATTTTAAAGAATAAGTCTTTATAATCTCTTGGAAATTCATAAATAAACAAAACATAAACAACCTTTTGACAGGAGACCTACCACAGTTAATTGACAGTTAATGAGCAGAAAATGGCGGATCGTTCCACATTTCGTTAATTGTCAAAGTTTTGAAGTCTAATGTTTCTAAAATGAGCAAAAACAAAAATACTGCTGTTTCTTCTAACATGAAAATTATTGCATTAGATAGAAAGAGACCAAATGATATTTCACCGTCTGTCTCATATTTCCATCATATTTGTATAAGCGCTAGTATGTATAGAACTGTAAGGGCCCCTCCATGTATATACCTCAATGGGTTTGAAGGATTTGGTTGAAGGTATTAAACCATTCCATTGTCAAGTTAAAAACAGCGCGAAAATTAAATTTTCATTTAAGTTTTCTACACGCTTTTTTTAAATCGCCAAATTCAAAGTCTAGTCAAAGTCCACATAAATCATCAACGCAGTCAATAAGTCTTAAATCAAGTCAGTTGATTCAGCAAAGCTTTACTGAAATTTCCTAAGGAGTTTTAGAGGGACCTTATAAGTCTTTGGGAGGGACACATAATAGGCACCAAACAAAGATAGGCACTCTAGATTCTCAAACAAAAATTGACGTAAATTGACGTGAAGATAATCGAGTTAATCGTAAATTCGTTGAAATGTATTGATTTCAGATAGCTAAAATGAGATTAGGATTGATTATTAACTTCGGGCATTGTATGTAATATTTCTTTGTAGATTATAAAAAAAAAATTGTCATTTGTCAACCAACGATATCCAAAAGAAGAAGAAGATTTGGATCTATGGAAATTGTGGGGATTTTTGGAATTTAATTCTTCAATCTTCAAAATAATTAGTAAAAATAACAAACAATCATTAAAATACTTTAATTGTGATATTAAAAATTATTCTACGGCTTTAAAACATAAGCAACAAAGTTCAATTTCAAAACAAAAAGTTAGGTGACTCATTAAACATAATGCCAGAACCGGAGCAAAATACTGTAAAAAATGCGGATAATACACAGGAAACACCAGAAGCACAATCAGCTCCAGTCAGAGAAATAACTCAAACAGATCACCTCAATAAAAAGTTACTTACTTCACTTTTCAACAGGATGAATGAAGGTGGAGACAGTGTTTTAGCAAAAATGCTGGAATCTGATAACGATGAAGACGGGGATGAAGAATGGAAAGATTAACATTTATTTTTTTGTAATTATATTTATAGTAAATAAGTTTATAAATTAACTGGTTTTTTTAAAGATCCATTGCACTATGAACTCGGTGTTTATTACTATCAATCTACACTCCTGCAAAAAGAGTACTACATATTAAAGCTGTTCAAACAGAACAATTTATATAAGGTTTGGTAAAATCAATTTTGGAAACTTTGGGTATGTTATGACGTATATGTCCTGCTTGTGTAAAGACGTTTAGGCAAAAAAAAAAAAATAACATGTGTAAAAAAATACAACTAAAATTATTAAATTAAAATATTGCAAGAAATTAAATCTTTTGCATTAAGCATCCGCGCGCGACAAGGACAGCAGATGTAGCACGACAGAGATAGCAATACATATTGCATACACCAGGAAAGGTCATTCGAGTAATACACAATTTAATTTTGTATAAAAAAAATCCACGAGTTTAAATTTTTTTTTGCTTAAACGTTTTTACATAAGCAGTATATGATGTACCCAAAGTTTCCGTAATTGATTTTACCAAACCTTATATGTATATTTAATATCAACAGTCACTTCACTATTGCTAATAAGCCTTTATTACAAAAGGCAATTTCTTTGATAATTATTTTCATCCTTTGTCTAAGTGTCCCATCTGTGTACCACTATCAATTTTCAATCTTAACACTAGAGAATAAGCTTCAAAAGTGGTACTTGGGCTTCGGCCTCAACACAAGAGTTCGGAAACTGTTCTCGACGTTATTCCAATACTTATGCAAGGAGGAGTAGGTAGTCCTAGTAATAGTAGTAGCAGCAAGATTACTGAATATATTTGAAAGAAAACAACAAACAAACAGTAACTTGAATAATATTTATTATGTACTACACATTTTATATTGAGGAATGTTCTTATTTACATAGCATTTATAAATTTGTTAGCTTCCAATAAAACACTTCTGTATAAATATACATAATATGTCAAACTGATACAACTAAACTATCTCGCAACCATAATACTGAAAAAGAATTGTTGCGTTTCAACCATCGAATGGGCTTTGAAGCCAAATATATATTTTTTTACAATGGCAACAGAAATAAATATTATATTAACAATTTCATTTAGATTTTAGAGCATGCAATAAATCTGTACATATGATTTCTTTTAACACCTGTTGTTGCCCAGGTTAAACATTTTAGTTATTGTTCATCACTAGATGGAACTGGACAGACAGTAGCAATGCTGGTAACATCACCTGGAAATAAAAAACAATAAGTACATACTTAAGGTTGGCCACACTATGCGTAACTACACGGCGAACAACGCGACTCGACACGGCCAAATATACTTTGTATGAAATTGTATGACATAAAACGCACTACACGTACACGACACGGCCAAATATTAATTGTATGACAATTTTATGTTACATAATGCAACTATGCGGTGTTCTATTGCGGTATTATTAGTAGGTACGTGCGCGTCGCGTCTTTCCGCTGCCGCCTAGTGCAGTCAGTGGTCACACCTTTAAAATAAAAATGTTCGTTAGAAAGTAAACATGAGTTGACAATATAGTATAATATTATCAGGGTTCGAAAATATCCGATATTTATTATAAATATCAAAATATCGGATATTTATGATATATATCCGATATATATCAACATTTTGATATATTTTCATACAAAATGGATATATATCCATTTTGTATGAAAATATATGTTGTATGAAAAGCCATATTATTATTTTATTGTATAATTTATGTATACTATTTGCATATTATGTGTTACATAATAATAATAATATCTATAGACGCTTACCACCACGTCAATCTGGCCCCATGCTAAGTATCCGAAGAATTTGTGTTACCAGACAACAGGAAGTATATTTAATACTTTTACTATACATATATTTAAGATTTTTATTATATTATACACATATTTACACATCCATGGCCCAGGAACACGGAAAAACTTATTGTTCCTTCGGCGGGATTCGAACCCACGACCCCCGGCTTCAGCACCAACGCAATGAACCACTGAGCCACAGAGGTCGTCAAAACATAATGAATAAACAAACATAAACAAAACGAAAAAACTAAAATGTTTTTATTATTTTATTTATTTAGGTACTTAAAATCATCCGAAATAAAAACCGAAATTTTACATAAAATCTATCAGTCTCGAATCTTCATATAAAAGGGCCGGCTTTTTCAACACATAGCCTGGCTCTGATAACGTTTTTTGTTTAAAGTAAAGACAGCCTAAAAATTCATCATTTAATAAACTGTTATGTATTCTATACTAATATTATAAATGCGAAAGTGTGTCTGTCTGTCTCTGTTACCTACCTCTGCACGCTTTAACCGCTGAACCGATTTTTATGAAATTTGGTATAGATGTCGTGGCCATATCGTAGATTTGCTCACTTCATGAAATACTCGAGAATTTCATGAAATGGTCGCATTTCATGAAAAGTTTCTCTGTCTATTGGCCACATCATGATGTGGCCTGCCGCTTGGGCAGATCAATGATAAGAAATCGTTTATCGATATGGCCAACTACTCGTGGCTACTTCATGAAATGGTCCAGATAATTTATTATATCGTAAAATAATTACATTAATTACCTACCTGCAAGGAGAGAGAGGCCCTGCAAGCGCTTTGATTATGTGTATTAGATTTTTCGTGGTGAAAAAGTTAATAATTTATTAATAAACGAGGCAGAAAGTTATAACAAAAGAGTTTACGACAAAAACGTTCTCGAGTACCATGCAAGTTACGCAAAGAGACCTACAACCACCATCTACAATATTCACCTACGAGATACACCTACAACCTACACCTATAACTACCTACACCGATACTTACACTTAGGTATTTACTTATCTAAGGTTAGATTACAAAAAAAAACCTTTTTTTTTTTAATTTTCGCGCAATGTTTGTGTCAGCGGGACTTAAATGACAATTAACTAAACACACCGGCATATTTAGCGGAACACAAAAAAAGGTCCACAATTAAAAAGATATGGTTTTATTTTAAAATCTACTTACTACACTTCTTTTGTTATTTAAAGTTTTATTCGTTTTACTTAAAATCAGATCACATTAAGAATAGATTTTGCGAGTAAATGCTATTTGTGAAAAATGGTAAATTTTTGAACTTTTCATGTAACCGGGAAAAGTGAAAAATAATATTAAAATAACAATGTAACACCCCTATTCAAAGATATTGAGGTATAATCTTAGTTTCTCCAAGCACCGCTAGATGGCTATAGCATTTACAACTGAGAACAGTGAATTTATAGTCAGTTCTCCCAGCCACCACTAGATGGAGCTGTAAGGGTTCTAGATCACGCTATTGAAACACCGACAGAGATCACATAAGTAACCCTCATGAAGATTGTTTTGTATCTATCTTCTATCATCGCTAATCGCTATTGTATGCGCTCTGACGATTCCTACGCTACCTAAGTAGTTGCTTCCACCATTGCTGGGACAGCTTCTTGTACGCTAAGGAATAAATAGCGAACCTATAAGCCGGTGGCATACTGATTGCTTCCTCACGGGACAATCTGTTGAAAACCGTACTATAGGGGCGTAAGCGCTGCTCTAAAGTTGTACCTTGAACCAAAATATTATACGCCTCCGTTGTAAAGTCGCTGTTTGACTCTATCACCCCGCGCAAACCCACGTTACATTGGCGCTCCAACTAGTGGCCGGATTCGATCGGAAGGCGAGATACGAATCTGAAGACCGGATTTGAAGTCTGAAGACCCCACTCTGCGCGGCATTTGAAAACTACAGACAATGACTACGACTCAACTGAGGCAAATCATCCGTAGACTCATGGCTATCTACTCTATCTACTCGGCAACTGCTGCTGTTTAATCGGTTTGTGCGTCGTCCATTTTACTCGCGCTCACTGTCGTACCTACGCGGCGTAGTTTTTTGCTTCCACCATTGCTGGGACATCTACATGAACGCTAGGTCATTCCTACGCTGTACCTATAGTATTGCTCCTACCACTGCTGGGACATCTGCATACTTAAGAACGCTGGGACCAGGTGCTTCCACTATTGCTGGGACATCTACTAGGACGCTAGAGTTAGGACACCAGAATAGATGCTTCCACTATTAATGGGACATCAGTCGTACACCGATAAGAGAACCAAAACTGGGAAGAGTAACACACACACCCTGACATAAGCTGATCGATCATCGGAGCTGTATTAGTGCAGGGGGAGGACGAGAAGGAACACCCCGTAGAATACGCGAGTCGACCTTTGATGAGAGCTGCCTGAAACTGTTCATGCACGCTGACTACGAAGAAGACCTCCTAAGAACAAACAAAATCCTGCCTCACTTGTTGGGACAACTTCGTAGGCAGAGGGGGAGACTGTAACACCCCTATTCAAAGATATTGAGGTATAATCTTAGTTTCTCCAAGCACCGCTAGATGGCTATAGCATTTACAACTGAGAACAGTGAATTTATAGTCAGTTCTCTCAGCCACCACTAGATGGAGCTGTAAGGGTTCTAGATCACGCTATTGAAACACCGACAGAGATCACATAAGTAACCCTCATGAAGATTGTTTTGTATCTATCTTCTATCATCGCTAATCGCTATTGTATGCGCTCTGACGATTCCTACGCTACCTAAGTAGTTGCTTCCACCATTGCTGGGACAGCTTCTTGTACGCTAAGGAATAAATAGCGAACCGATAAGCCGGTGGCATACTGATTGCTTCCTCACGGGACAATCTGTTGAAAACCGTACTATAGGGGCGTAAGCGCTGCTCTAAAGTTGTACCTTGAACCAAAATATACGCCTCCGTTGTAAAGTCGCTGTTTGACTCTATCACCCCGCGCAAACCCACGTTACAACAATTAATTAAATTAGAATAACCTAACCAAGAGCATGTCAGGACATGTCTAAGGAGGGTTCCGTAACTATAAACGCGTAATATGCTTTTTTTTTAATTACTCCAAAAGTTACTGTCCGATTTGGTTCACAATAATTTGCCTTAAGAGTATTTAGCATGATCTATCAGCATGGAAATTTGCAAGTTTCTATCTCCTATAGTTTAAAAATGCTAGAGGGGGGGGGGGGGACCAACTTACAAACTACTTTGGAGGCCGATTACTCGAAAATAGTCAACTGTATAAAAAAAAAAATAACGTATGAAACCTTGCCTTTATTTTAAAAGACCTTTCCTCGATACCCCACACGATGAGGTAGAGTGAAAAAAAAATATTTTTCATCCCCACTTCACATGTATGGAAAGCCACCTCTAAAATATAAAATTATTATTTTTTTATGATCCCGAAACCGTGATCTATACACAATCTATAACTGCACCAAATTTCATCAATTTATATTCATAATTACAGGAGCTAGAGGCGCGGACAGACAGACAGACAGACGGACGGACGGACAGAGCGAAACTATAAGGGTTCCTTAAGTATTACGGAACCCTAAAAATGGTGATTAATATCGCGTATTTCCTCCACGTGCTCTTATTAAAGTTTCTACCCGTCTAGGCATACTGAGACTGCACTTTGTCAATTAGGTACTTTCTTTGTAAAAAATAATAAAATAAACACAAAAAAAACTTGTTTTTCTGACACGACTGATGACGACCATTAATGCCGGCAGAAGTGTTGCTATTGCTATTTATGGATTAGAACTTACTATTAGGGAATATGTTTTACATTTGGGAAGTTTAAGAAACCAAAAATTACCTAATAATATAAAATTTTAAAAACCAATTTTGTATTGATATATATCATAAAAAGTCCTTTGATATATATCGGATATATATCGGATATATATCATGATATATATCCATTGATATATATCCTCGAACCCTGAATATTATCAACTCGTACTTCAATAGAGAACATGCATAATTTGTTTTAAATCAGCAAAATTCTTATATTTTTCGAAAGGCAACATAACTATGGACCAAAAATGCAAATAGTGCTAAATTAAAAAGTTCAGGATAAAAAAAAAAAATTGATCACAAAACAAAAATTACTGTTCAAATCAAAGTTCAAATCCTTATGTTATCTGTGTCGTTTTTTGTTATTACAATAATATACATAAACGCAGTATTTAAGTTAGTAAAATCAATTTTGTATTTATCTTCATATTATGTTTATTTTCGTTGTGACACAACAGCTGTGACGTCACTCATGCTAAATTTTTTTGTATACTTAGAGCGTTTTTGATGCTCTCCAATGATCTCACTTTTGTGATGACTGTATTTCGTCAATGGTTGCTTGTACATATAAAGACAATATTTTCTGGCTTTATTATTTTTCGAAAATTCAATTTAAAAAAACTATGCATGTTCTCCATTTCTAACGAATAAGTATAAAGAGTAAACATTGTTTTTTAATAATGTTATTGTTTTTAAGATCACTCTAGAAGCAGGCATAAAAAAAATCATTCCATGTAATATCCTCAACAAAAGAAGTTGTTAACAATATTTACCTATAAATTATTGTTATGTTCAGCACATTAATTCGTTAGCTTCTCAACCATATCCACATTGATTTTGTAAAACACATATGGGTAGTATTCAGCCGACCCGAATCCGAGACCAGCCATTTCTGCACTCTGTAATGTATAAAATAACAGTTTTTATGTTTGTTGTTTATAACTGTAATCTCAGGCTTTATTTTCTATTATTTTGAACTAAGTCTTTTACAGGAATTTTCATTGTTCACAGTCACTAAAAATAGTATATTATGAATATTAAAAAAAAAAAAAAGTTAAACGTTAAGTAACTCTTCTGAAAAAAAATATAAACAAAACGTCAATGTCATACGTCCTGCGGCGCGGCGTGGTGCGTGGAGTGGTCAAGGTGCTGATACAGCTGGTACAGCACGTCGCGCAGTCGCTTGCCGCCCTTGCGCGCTGGCACCATCAGCACCGCCTGGAAGTTCACCGGCAGACCGTATCTGGAAGGCAAATTGGTTTATCAATAAGTGGGCCATGTTCTGGACTATGGTACACATGGGAGTATGAGAGCCATGACAGACCAGCTCGACTGGAGTGACACTACGGTCTTACAGAAAACTGACGCAAAACAACGCTTACGTCATTTTACAATAAGCGATGGTACCGTCGGCCAATGCTTATTCGGCAAACTGAAGAAAAGTTTTTGGCTGGTGTTCAATGTCTATACTCCATAGCCACATGGGACGGTGTGTTATATAGCTAAGCCATTATTCCAGCAGCCATGATCTGACTGCCGCATTATTACCGTCGCATGTAAAGAATTTTAAATTAACAATTTTATTACCTTAGTACGGACTCCACGAAAACTCGTAGGGCCTTAACGTGTATCCACGCGCAGAAACACTCTGAGAAGTTCACTTTCAACCATCGCACTAGAGGACCCTGCAAATGTAATCAGTAGATTATTATTATTATTGAAAAAAAAATACAATTTAATGGCTGCTTACACAATAGTTAATTGAATTTTTTACATTTATTTATTTTATTAACAAGATGCACCCACAACATAATTATTGATGTTATGTCAATTATAAATGCATGCAGCTTACACAGCTTATACATTGACATGCTACCAATTATGCACAAGCATAGTAATTATATTGCTACCCGCTCTCACAAAAAAAAAAATACTGCATTGACTAACTTCGTCGCCCACCGATTCATGTCATAGCATACTCATTCGTATTGAACTAGTAAGTAAGTACTCACGAACTGCTTCTTCTTGTCGGTGACGAGCTTGGTGATCTCGTTCTTGCCGGCGGCTAGGTCGGCCTCGTTGTAGTTGAAGTCGCGCACGATGAACTTGCGCTCGCGCGCGTGCAGCTTGAACTCGTCTACCACCTGATAATCGGACAACACTTTTATTTATAAAAAACATCTATACAGGCAAATAAAATTTAAGTGTGTTTGTAATTTGAAATTAACAGCTTTTCACTTAATGCATATGAAAGTATATTCGGTACTTACAATAAAATACCATTTTTTTTTGTCTGTCCGTCTGTCTGTCTGTTTGTTCCGGCTAATCTCCGAAACGGCTGAACCGATTTTCATGGGACTTTCACTGGCAGGTAGCTGATGTTATAAGGTCTAACATAGGCTACTTTTATTTTAGGGTTCCGTTTTCGTTTCGTTTTATGCAAACGAAGTTATGGGCATCAGCTAGTCTATACTAATATTACAAATGCGAAAGCATGTCTGTCTGTCTGTCTCTTCACGCTTTAACCGCTGAACCGTTTTTTATGAAATTTGGTATAGACATACTTTGGGTCCCGGGAAAGGACGGAGGATATTTTTTATCCCGAAAAAGTACAGGGTTCCCGCGGGATAATGTGTTTACACGGGCGGAACCGTGGGCAAAAGCTAGTGTTCTTATAAATAAATAAAAGAAACAAAGAATTGTCGCATAACCATCAGTACAAATATCATTGCCTGTAGACGCCAGAACGACAAGTACAAATTTTCTTGTCCGTAGACTCGACGCGACATAAGTTTAGCAGCAGAGCATAGATCGGCTTTTAGCACAAGTCATATCGAGCTCGCTAGTGAAGAGCAAGAGCTTTGTGGTCTAGTGGGTAAACCGTTTGGATCGCACTCGAGAGTGCAGGTTCGAATCCCAGGTTGTGGCGTGTACCAATAAGAATTTTTCAGATCTCAAGTATATTATACGGACGCTCTAACGGTGAAGGAAAACATCGTGAGGAAACCCGGACATGGTTGGCTCCAGACGTATTGACCAGTCATTCCTCTGGACTAGGCTGACTATGTTGTGAGAATGCCGTATATGCTTGGGCAACCATACGACATTCAAAAACCGACTGTCCCAGGCACTACAGTATTTCTAGAGTGGTTACTTCGCTCGGAGAATACTGTATAAATCATCCATTATCGGATGAAAATGCCTAAGTTTTAGTTAAGTGAAGAGTAACATCATCGGCGTCTTCCCACTCTTTATCGCCATCTTCCTATCTTCTTGGAGAGCGTGACGTGGAGACATGATCATCATCAACGTGCACCCACCTTCTTGAAGAGCGTAACAGTGAACAGGCCGTAGTCATTATCCTGGTGGACCAGCTGCGAGGAGCGCGGCACGATCATGCTGGTAATCTTCTCGTAGTTGGCGTTCCAGTCGTTGAACATCGCCCTGCGAAGTGCCATCATCATTAGATACCACTAAGGCACCCACTACTAGAGATACCACTAACAACGCTGCTAGAGCTACTTTTGCTGGCGAGGAGGAGGGGTGGGTTAATAATTGCAAGAAATCTGCTTACTTAATACTTGACCAGCCCCTAAGAAGTAAGTTTTTACGTCAATTGTCTGAGATACTATTATGTACGGTCGAGTAATCATCATTTTGATTATCATGATATTTAAAATGATTTAGGTACTCACTTAGGCACGATGACCAGTAGTGTAGTAAGGTATTCGCTGTCCAGGATAAAGTGCTCCTTCTTCACCAGGTCAGCCAGGTTGCGGGTCAAGAGGCTGCCACTGGAATTACAAATTATCTGGAAATCTGGCTGGCTACAAATATACTTAATTTGCTAAACTTATTCGAGAGCCTGATATTATAGCTGTTATAGAAGTTCTTTTAGAGGTAAACATATACATAAGTTCCCGCTAAGCGCTTAAATTTTATCTAATGCGTCATTATTAAAAATAAAAGTGCATCTAAAAATTTTCACTGATAATTTTCTTTCATCATTTCTTTCTTTTCATTTCTTTTTAAGAAAGTTTCATAACCTTTTAATTAATCAACCGATTTTCACGCAATTGGCGGCAATCGATGAAGTTTTTCATGTCATTTGAAAGAATCGACAGCAATTTTTTTTTGAGTTATTCCGAAAAACACTATTTCGGTTTTCTTTCCTTCACGATATCTCACGAATGAAGCAACCGATTTTGACCGGATTAGCGGCGATCGACGTGGTTTTTCAAGGTTAAGAGCTGATTAGTTTTTGGAGTTGATCGATAAAGCCGTTTAAAAGTTATTCCAAAAAAATCCCACTTAAAAAAATCCACAGTTTTTTTGAGATTTCTTGAAATCTATCTGTCCATTCGGAGTAGGTGTTGGGACTCACGTTTGTTTCTTCTCCAAGTTCTGTAGATTGCCCTTGAGCGCATTGTACGCGGACGACTTTACCTTCAGGTCCGCGTCGATCTGGCCCACCTGAAACGGTAAATGTAAAGATGTCAAGACTGTTTTAAGCGTTTCGTACATAAAGGGTAAAAAACGGAACCCTATTACTGAAACATCTCTGTCCGTCCGTCCGCATCCGTCCGTCACAAAGCAGTATCTCATGAACCGTGATAGTTGAGTTGAAAGTGTATTCGGTTGCCGCTATAACAACAAATACTAAAAACAGAATAAAATATATAATATGTAAGTGGGGCTACCATACAACAAACGCATTTTTTTCCGTTTGTACAGAACCCTGCTTGTTCCTGCGTCCGAATCGCACTTGGCCGGTTTTTAGAGCAGACATTTAATTACTGTTAGTAGTAATTCATGACAGATTTATGCTGTCTTATTGCTGGATCTACTTTCCATTTTCTATAACGTTCTTTGAAAATATTAAACATACATCTTTGTTCATAAATCATAAAGGTTCCCATAGAGAGGCCGATCGTTTCAGTTAGAACTGACGTCAGTTCGGCCTGAACGGATTCGAGTACACACACGGAAAAAATCGCATTCGACCAAACTAGGGTTGCCACCCGTACTTTATAATAGAGTATTATATGTTTTTTCAGGTAATTGTACTCTATACTTTATGAGAATACTAAAGAACAGGAAAATACTTTATTTTCACGATTTGGTTTCCTTAGGATTCAAATCGATGTTCAATCGATGTCGATTGCATGTAAGATATTTGAAAAAATAAATATGCAAAAACTGAATGTAGATATGGATGATCTATATGGTTTTTTTTTATTATCTAACTAGCTAACTTTATTACAATATACTTTAGAACTATCAAATGCACAATAAAGGCAGCAAGTGTTTAATAATAGCAATGATAATTTTTTAAACTTGTATAAAGTCATTTAATTTTTATTATATATTCCGAAAATGTTCTGTGATCAATAGCAAATGGAGAGACGAAAGAAACAAAGTGTCTCTGAATTTGATTAAAATGTATTACTTATTTAATTTGACGTAGATATACTAATTTCATACAAAGTGCAAAAAAACAATAAAAAGTAGGTATGTATTTAAACATAATAATGATAATAAGTAAATTGTACTTTATTTTAAATATAATGTACTTTTTTCCTACCTATAATAACCATTGTACTTTATCTGAAAAAAAAAGAGGTGGCAACCCTAGACCCAACTGACGTCAGTTAGGCCTGAACGGATTCGAGCCCACACATGATACGATTTTGCATCTGTTCAGGTCGAACTGAAGGCAGACCGGACCGTGTGTGGGGCCCCTAACTGTACATATATTATGTAAATGTTGGAACTGCATACCTGCTTGCTGATGATATCGGCGATATTGCGGAGGCTCTGCTTGATGGGATACTTGGCCATGTCCCACTGGAAGCGAGTCAGGTAGGTAGGCAGATCGCCTGTAAACGACCATAGACTATATCACTTCTGCCAACTTGAGAACGATTAAATTCAAATATTTGGTAAATTATATGCCATTGATGTTTTTTCATTGTTTTTAAATAAATCATTTGATGGCAAAGAAATGCTTTTTTGCCGGGTCTGTCGCAGGTAACTGAATAAACATTATGTTAAAGTTTATTGTAAGTAAAAAAACAATTGTCGAACAGAATTTTCAGCAGATTCATTCTTTATCTGACTTTTTTCTAATATAAAGTGGTTGTTATCTATGATGTTGAAATTGACATAGTGATAAGCTTCCAGATGTCTGTAGGCTAAATATAAATCTATTACGGGTGTTATGCGGAAGATACACCCAATAAAATTGACCATTGCCTATCGACTTTGTAGAGAGCGCTTCAATTTTATTACTGTTGTGACGCAAATCTATAATAACACTCGGCGTAAATATTTTATTAATTTATAATAAAGATGTAAAACATAGTCTTCTAATAAATCAAATTACCATGTCACAATGTTAGTTACCGTACTCCTCCGAAACGGCTTTACCGATTTTTTAGGTCTGAGAATCGGCTACTATCTATTTTCCATACCTAATTTATAAGGCAAAACAATGTTTGCCGGGTCAGCTAGTAATTTCATAAAATTAGCAAGTAGTTGTAGTTTATAAATCATAATATTATTATACTCATTATGTAACAACTTATTTATGTAACAAACATTACTTTAAAAGTTTAAAAACATTTACAATTTTTTTAATGTACCTAGTTTAAGTTTGCAACAAGCAACTTAAGACCAAAGCGACGTAACGCATAAAATTAGGTTTTTTTTAATAATAATTTACTTTTTTGTTTTTACCAAATATTTGAATTGAATACGCGTTTATTACATTTAACTTTCCTAGAAATTTATGAAATAAATTAAGTAAGTAGTTTAAACGAAATTCTTTATTAAAATACAACTAACACACAATAGTATTTGACCATAGCACATAATATAATATCATGCTTATTTTTTATTTTACATATTAATTATTATTAAAAAAGAATTTCGTCATGTAATAATATTATTTCATACAACAGTTTAAAACAATGATATCTTTATTTAAAATATTTTATTATTATTTTAAGGAAAATAATAATAAAATATATATTATTTATAGCAGAACACATAAATTTGTGTGTAAGTGCTACAAAAATAAAGCTAAATTAAAAAATGACATGCAGTTTAAATGAAAATTTAATGAACATCTAGAATCAACGAAACACTCATACAACGATAATAATTTACAACTTAAAACAAAACATAGCATCGAAAGAACTATCAAAAATACTATAATAATAGTTACAACACACCTAATAACTTCTATCTATACTTCTTTCAAAAGCATACACACTGAACACACATATACAATAGGTACATACATACACACAAACATTTACTATTCTCTATTTAAATTTACTTCTAAGCCAATTTACCGAAAATGTTTTGTTGCTAAATATATTTTAGATACAACAGTTTCAATTTAGGGAAAATAATGTTGTTAAAAAATGTTATTTAGTTATTCTAGATTTTTCAATAACATTATACCTTTTTATATTATTTAAAACCTACAACTTTAACCACTAACATTTTAAAAGTTGTTAAGACATGCAATGATTATCTTTTGTTTTTATTTAATAACCTTACTACTACGTACAGAACAAAGACAAACATACCATGCGTTAAAGAAGGTATACCTTATTAATTGTATTTAAAATTACCTTTTATTATACACATTAAAATTTTCCAACGACAACAGGTCAGAATAATAAAAATCATTATTATAACTCGACGTAGACCTACATAAAAACCGGCCAAGTGCGAGTCGGACTCGTGCAAGTAGGGTTCGTTACCACTATACCAATATTTTACATGTTTACATCTTAATATTTCGTTATTTTTGTACGAAGTTTTTCAAGTAAGCGCATTTTACAAGTTAAGCATCTATAACTACTGAACTAACGGATATCTAAGCCGTTTAGTTCTCCTTCGAAGTTTATTACATGCACATAGTACTACCATCATGTTTTTTTTCAGATTTTGTAGAGCCAGCCGTTTAGCTTTTAGAGAGGACATCCTATTTTGACGCGCGAAAAATTGCGCTTTTAAGTTGAATATCTCGAAAACGGATAAAAAAATATCTCAATGTTTGAAAAATAGCTATCTTGTAATATCCCACACTATGGAATAGGCGTGAAAGTAAATATCATCCCCACTTTATGTGTAGGGGGGATACCCCAAAAAATATATTTTTCGTGATTTTATTTTAGCACTTTGTTGTCGTGGTAAATACACAATATATCCATGGAACGTTTCATCTTTCTAGCACTAGCCGTTTGGACGGACGGACATGACGAAACCATAAGGGTTCCGAGACTAGAACTACGGAACCCTATAAAACTGAAACAATGTTTGGGAATAATTAAATATTATTAAATAGGATGTTGTCATATGTCGTCTTTAGAATACAGTAAGTATTATGAATTTTTGATGACGTTTCGATCTAGATTATTAGAGTGTGCCTACCAAAATTTTTATTGTATTTATGCTGTATTAAAACTGCTTTAGGGGCATATTACACTATCATTTATCTTGGATCATAGATCTATGAGTCAATGTTATTGGATAATGTAATATAGACATATGATTCATTTTCTCCTTGATCATAGATTTTTGACATTTGCTGAGAGATTGTATCCAATACGGTCATAGAAACAGGTGTTGCCAGTTATTTAATATAAAAAAAGAGTTTTAAATTTCTTGTTCGTTAATATGTTTCAAATAATGTAATGTAGTTCTTTTTCTAATTATATACTTACTTGCTTAATCTTTCTGAAATAACAAAAAACAAGCCATTCTAAAAATGACGATGTCTTTTGGCAAATCGAATTCTCTGAGATCTGGTAACCCTGACATCAATACCTGTCATCAATCTGTCGAGTTCTCTACTTATTGATACCTTTTCGTTTTTTTCTTGTATTCCTTTTTTTCTTTTTTAATAGTAAAATAACAGACACTGCCGAAGCAATAGTAGCGCACACCACCGACGCGTTCTCCATTGTAACCACATATAACGTAAAATAGGATCAAAGAACTTTGATAGTGTAATACACAGATATGACTCAATTAGTCAATTAAATTGGATCAAATATATTATGATCATTTATATGATCAGAGATATTTGATAATGTAATATCCCACTTATTACGATTCACCTAATGAAAAATATTTTTGACACAACTCTACGAAGGCCTAGAAATGAATAAGGAATGTAATGAGCTATGGATATGCAAATCAAATGATGTTATAATGAAAGTAACAAAGATAACCATTACCTACCTATGATTTATCAATTACAACCGACTTTTACGAGTGCATAGGATTAGAATATTTGTCAAATTGTCAATATCCTAATAATTCAAAGTTGTTATACTTGATATCTCGTCGCCTTATACTTATCACCAATTTGAATAATTGTACAAATTTTCTCAAAATTAAAAGAAATGGGTTAAATTTTAAATAATACGATCTTCATTAAATTCTCTACCTGCTATGTATCGTATAGGTACGTCCGTTATACCGTTTAATGTGCCGACATAAAAAAATATTTCTAGAATTCTTTGAATGTGTTTATACTCTTGGGCGTTAATTAAGCATTAAATCGTAAATAACATACATAATGTCGAAAATAAAATAACGAGGTCGCGTAGAGTTACGGTCCGTATCAGAAATAGTAACCGTCATAGGGGCAAAGCGGTGTAAGTAACATTTTTTTCATTTCACTCGACACTACACAACATTGATAGCTTAATCAACGGAAACCAGCAAAATAAAATAATAAAAAAAATCAAGCAACTCACGATTGCAAGTGAAGGAAAAATGAGGTAAGAACTAAAAAATAAAAATAAATGTATCTTACGCCAGTGTAAGTTGTTTATTTACACTGGCGCACTTCACGTTACTTATAAAGCCTATTTCAGTTATATTTATTTAGCGTCACCATAAACTTTTAAATTTTTTATGGTCAGCTAGTAAAGACGTAATGAAAATAAAAATTGTAAACAAGTAACGGTTATGTCAAAATTCAGGATGGCGCTCTCTTAATTTTATATCAAACGACCAGCGCCACCTGTTTAACTACTACATAGAATACATTCAATGCAATCACTGCCTTAACTCAAATATATAAGTACAAATGAGATAAAATGCTTGCTTTCATGATGTGGCTACAGGCAGCGCTATCGTGTCAATAATATTTTGAACTTGCTTTTGTCATAAGCTTAAAAATTAAAGTCTACGTAGAAGAGCGTTTTGAGCAGTATTTGAGACTTACGATGCTCTAGTTTTAACGTTAGCACTGTTACGAAAGCTTAGTTAAAGCAAAGCCTCAAATCCAGTTCAAATAGGACAGGATATTACGGGTTAGGAGTGGGTTGGCTTCCCCTGAACCTTGCGTCAGGATGTGATGGCGGTCCTCTTCCTCATCATCGTCCCATCGCGGTGAGCTTCGCCCGCTCGACGGTTGCGAAGAGTGGGAGGCCGCGCAATCTGAGTGCTCACGGTGCTCGCATGGCCAACACCCGTGATGTTCGGAGTAAGCGGAGTCGCAGACCGGAGAGGTCGGTGTGGGGGGCGGCTCCCCCCCACCGGGGTCAGCGTATGAGTCGATGCCTGGATTCGGCAGAACTGGTGTTGGCAAACAAGTTGATCGAGCGGCCGCCTTAAGTTTCAACTTAGTGAGACTAATGAGTTGACTGACTTTGTACTGATCGTGCTCAGATACTTGATTTTTTGAAGTCCCTACCGATGCTGTAAAATATTACGATAGTAGTTAATCCTATACGCTTTCTACTAGTACACTCCGTAATAATTTAAAACTCTTTAAAAATTTGACGGTTTTTCGTTATCTAGACATAAGACTACCCCGCGAGTTGAAGTAAAGGTAAGGAACTAAAAAATAATAAATGAAATTGAATAAACTAAATAAAAATATATCAAAGAAAATAAAAAGCAAAAAGCATGGACAATATATTTTATGTAAGCTTTCATGGCTAAGCTATGAATGTCTGTGAGGCAGTGATTGCGATCATCTATGTAATGTACGATAACGACATGTTAACAAAACACCTATTTGTGCGAAATAAGCACAATAATCATATGACATACAGACGCACCAGTACTACGGTATGTTTACAATATAATAATTTTAACGATACAGATAAAAGTCCTGTTACATATTTTGAGATCCTGTGATTAGATCTTCATAGAATGACATATCATTGTAGAGCAATGTCCAATATTTTTTACGAACGTAATGTATTATAAGTCCTCTTACATACTTATGTCAGTATTAAAATGTTCAAGACATCCTACTTTAACTACATTATACAAAATCCCTAGCTATCTGATCTCCTATAAAATATACATTATAGTAATATAGAGACTGTACAATATTAAAATTTAAAAAAAATGTTGATGAAATTGATTATACGGATGCGATATCTGAAAAACCACATAATAACGCAAACGGTCGAAATTCATTTGTACGCTCGTTCGATGATACCTTGGTAGCAACATTATTAATAGTACTTTATTTAACATTTGCAATAATATTATTATAATAATTTAAAACATCACACTTGATAATATCCGTTACTAGTTGAAATAATAATAAAAATTGGTAGCTTGTTGCTCAAGCAAGTTTATTTATAAAACTTAAAACGTAACATTTACTAAAATCTTTACATCATAACTCACTGATGTTTTCTCATGAATTTCCATTGCTGTCTTTTCACCTTGTTTTGTATTAAAAATTAACTTATTTTTTACAATTGTCTAATACAATTCAGCAATAAATACACAAGCATAAAAGGCTCTAAAATAAGCATTTTAATTATCCACGCAATACATACTATACTATTAATTACTCACTGCCGCAAACTTTTTTCCATTTCTCAGATGCTGAAATGCAATCCAACATTCTAGCATTTACAATCTACATTTATTCATATCACCTAAACACACATGACAAATCAAAGAAACTAGCACAATGCAGGAAAAAAGCACATCTAAATAATTTTGTACAAATAAGCTAGAAATAATTGTGCAAATTATTCAAACAATAATATTGTGATATGAAATTTAAGGTAATTTGATTAAACGTAATTCATAGCTCTGCATTCCAACAGTCAAACCATGTAATGCAAAATGCAATTATTGATACCATTTGAGTGCAAATTTTGATACAAAATTAACACATTTGTTCAGGTGGGCAATTAAGTTACAATTGTATACAAAAAAAAAATACACTGACCTCTAACGTTCTTAGCTTACTGGCCATTTAGATAATTATTTTTTGTTATTCTGCCAACGAATCTTTAAATTTTTTATTTTAATAGAAAAAAGTATTTTAAAATTGTTTAAAAGAGTTTTAAGGGTATTTCTATTTCATAAACACTTTATAAGGATTCGATGGCTTTTTATGATTTTTCAAAGTGTAAATTGTGCAATATATTTATATCTAGTTAAATATTATGACGTGAGATAATGTAAGGTGATTTAATTAAATTATTAAATTTTTTATGAGTTTGCAAATTAAAATTAAGTGAATATCAAAATAAGGTGAAATATTAATTTTTTTGTTTAGTATTTAATTATAATATGACAAAACATGCAAATTAAAAATAAATGTTCATAAAATAAAAATAAAATAATAGAAATGATTAAAAATAAAATAAAACAGACCACCGAAATTTAGCAATACATGCTAACATATTTTGCACTACTCTGTGCTTTTATGTTTTAAAATCCTAAGACCTATGTTCATTCTTTTCTATCATAAATTAGTTTTTCATGCTGACAGCACCATGTTTTTATGTTCAACATAGCTTTTTTTCTCTAACCATAAACTCCCACACATGCTAATGTATGATTTTACTATAACTTTATTATCTCATGCATATCATTATTTACCTATTTATTATTTCGTTTTAATAAACTGTTTTTAATGTGTACATGGCACCAAACACCATTAATTTTAAATTCAAAGTAACAAAAATTAGGTGGAATCAAATGACTATTGTGTACTTGTTTAGTGCCATTGTAAAAAAAATACATTATGTAAAAACATGAAAAGTTGACTTACTGTTGTTTGCCATCAGGTTTTCATGGAGCTTATCACGTTGATCTTCTAGTACCTGTTAATTTTAATTTGTAATGTTATTATATTTATTAACCTTTTAATAAATATAAAATTAATATGTTATAAAACAAAAGAAACAAGTTTAATGCACTACATTATGCATAAATCATAATCTGTTTTATTTTTAGTTTACAATTAGAAACCTAAATTTTTTACAAAACAAGAAAAAAGTATACGAACCTCTCCAAGATACTGTGCAACTTTTCTAGTGACACCTTCCACAAAGGTGTCAAGTTTTCCGAGGTCATCAGACAGGCCAACTAACTGATCCAATGTTCCCACCTAAAAAGTAAAATAAAAATAAACCACACAATAGTAATGTAATTAAAGTGATCAAACTCTAAGGCACACCCTACACTAGCGTCTTTCGAGCGTCGTCGGCGCGATATCGACGCCGCGGCGACGGGACGCCAGCGCTGGCCGTCTGCCGAACGCCCCGGGCTTACGCGGCGCCAGAAATGCGTTTAGTAGCCGGCCAGTGCTGCATCGTGTCGCCGCAGCGTCGATGCTGTGTGGAGTCGCATCGCTGTGGCGTCGACGCTGGCACGACAACGACGCTCGAAAAACACTAGTGTGGGGATCTCTAATTCACAATTTGTTAACTATGTTTTAAATAAATTGAAAGTTCAGTAGCAGACTACCAAAACCATTGTCTCCTGATGATCATATTTTATCACTATTTGGGACTTATGAATTTGTAATAAAAATTATAGTTCTTTTAAAACTGCACGATGCAACACACTATAGAACAATAATTTAATGTATAAAAATATATTACAAATTTAATTATCATATTTTCAATACCTTTTCCTAATGTTTCGGATGACAAGAAAACAACTTTATGACAATAATAGTTAGTAAACATAATATATCTAGGTGATTTAAATTGTTCTAGTACAACCTATACATTATTATTGTAAAACACAGTAAGTACTAATACATTAGTATAATAATTTGAAATTGGTAATTAGTAGTAAGTGTTCCAATTATTGCTTAGATCATTTTAATTATAGTCAATGTGCTTATAGCTGTTCTAATTATAATAAAGTAGCAATAGAGCTTAGACTTGAAACAAATAAATAAAAGTTACCTTGAGGTCTGGAATAGGGAATTTGTAGTTGAGACTGAGGTTGCCAGATTTTGTGGCATTGTTTAGGGTGTCCCATGTCTGCTGGCAGGTTTTGTCCCCTGGGGCACTTATCAACCAGTATTCAGTCATGTTGCTCACTGAAATTATCGTCATGAAATCTTAATGCAACCTTGGGTCCACTAAAAACAAATTAATTATAAATCACGAAGTAATTTATCCGTATCACAGTTCATACAGATAAATTGTTTGTCAGAATAATCGATTTTTCAAGTCCATTTTTAACGGATTATGCGACAGGGTGTTATACAGGCGTAGTTTGTGTTTTGTTACTAATGATCGATACTAAATCCAGGCTAATGGTGCTCGGTCATCAGACGTCTTGGCGCCGCATCTTCAACGCATAAATCAACCCCCTCAGCCACCCCAAGGCACCCAACTAAATTTTTGACAATTAACAATCGCGCGTAAATCACTCTGTACCCATTTGTATGGAGCCTGGAAAGGATAAACAGATAGTACTTACCCGATATTTAAAATGAATGCTGTTTTTCACTTTAAATCCGAAACAGCAATATTTTTGGTGAAATCACAAGACGATACGGGTCTAGCCCTACAACACCGCCATGAAAATTCACGTGATGCGGTGCTGCCACCTACAATAATTTAAGCAGACAGCTGATTTACGTCAATTATCTATGAAAAGCATAGACAAGCTTATAAGGTTTTTATATTTTTTAATTCTTGATTCGTTTTAAACACGTTTTAAATCTAGCTAGCTTGTTGGTAACATAAGTAGCTGCGTCATACTCTACTGTATTTATTATTTAATCTACCGTACCTAATTTACAAAATGACAAAATGTTTTACTGTTTTTATATTTGATTTTTGATGGAATTTAAAAATATACTTTCTCTTCTTCGGCGGTCGCAGTCAGGGAAAATCATAGAGGGAAAAATAGATAATTGTCTATTGCGATCCACTGTCAAACTTACAGAGAGTTTTGCCGGGAATGTCAATCAGCAATGTTGTGGTTGTGTTTCTGTGTTATTTTTCTAAATTCGTGTTATTGCGGTTTTTAATGTGTAATATTGGTGGAATATTAACCATTAGTTATTCGTGACGTGCACTAATCTGGAGGAGTGATCTGTGATATAGCAACTACAAAATGCGTGCTAAATTGGGTTTCCCGCCAAAACTCCCTAGGAAGTTTCAGTAAAGCGTCTACCACTTTACTGAATCGACTGACTTGACTGATTGACTACCGTGACTATTTATTAGGACTTTGACTAGACTTTGGACTTGACTATTTAGAAATAAGACAAATAAGAAATATACCTCAAAAATATAAGACTTGGCTTAAAGGTCTTGTTACCAGGCCATTAAATCTTATAAAAAAAAAAAGTCAAACTTACAACAGCTGTCATCTGATTTTCATTGTGGTCTGTCAAAGTAAATAAAATTTTGTTTTAAAATTTGGTTATGAAATAAATAAACATGCGAATATTCAGTTTTTTGTCGAAAAAAGTCGGAGATTTGACCTTAAAATACTCCAACCTACCTGAATCATATGTGAAAAGAAGTTATGAACAGGTAACTGTAATCTGTAAAGTGGGATGTGAGCTGTGTTAAATGTATTTGATATAACCTCCAATTTAACTTTTTAAGGTATACTGGAAAAATCCAACTGGATATCCACAATACCCAGAAGCACAAGTAGCTCGGAAGCGTTTTAGATTTACTACTAACAGGCCCTGGACTGGTCAGTTTCGGCAACAAAATGAAAGAGGAATTCATAGAAAGAAGGTGTTTTTGGAACCTGTGGGAGAATGGAGTTTTTTCAAGTACGTTAAATTAACAATATCATGACTAAACAATTACTTCCTGTATCAAATCATTAAATTAGTAAAATAATTACCTGGAAGAAACTGATTCAGAAGTTAGGCTGCCAATTTGGACTTTTTTTTTAAATATTATTTTCTGTAAGAATTTATTTTTAGGTTGTGTTCAGATAAATAATAATAATTATTTTTATTATAAAAAATATGTCCATAGGAGAGAAATTAAATTAATTTTATATTTGTTTTCAGGGGTGACCGAGTGGAGATTCTGGTGGGGAAGGACAAAGGGAAGCAGGGGATTGTGTCACAGGTGATACAAGAGCGTAACTGGGTCATAGTGGAGGGACTCAACACACATCTCAGAGTGGTAAGTAAATTGTTATAATTCACAACTATTACACTTTGTTGGGCATGTAAACATTTTTACTTGTGATGTATTGTTCACAAGTGGGGCTCCACCTTGAAACAACTGCAATTTTTTTTTTATTGCATATTTTCATTATAAAACAGTCTGTTATGCAATATTAAGGTGGCGTAAGACAAAAAAAAATGTAAAAAAAAACTATAACCTCAAAAATACCCAGCGTAAAATAATGTTTGTGTAGTTTTGGGTTAGGTTAGTTAGGTTAGAACTTTTTTATCTTGTTCAAAACATCTTCGGAGTGGTAACACGGCCTCACAAAAACCTGGCGTGAAATAATGTTTATGTAGTTTTGGGTTAGGTTAGTTAGGTTAGAACTTTTTTATCTTGTTCAAAACGTCTTCAGAGTGGTAACACGGCCTCACAAAAACCTGGCGTGAAATAATGTTTATGTAGTTTTGGGTTAGGTTAGAACTTTTTTATTACGTTAAAAACGTCTTCGGGGCGGTACCACGGCATCACAAAAACCTGGCGTGAAATAACCTGTGTGTAGTCTTGGGTTAGGTTAGGTGGAGCCCCACTTGTGAACAATTACCAAAACCGTATATCAAAAGTCAATATTTTCAAAGGTACTGCGATTTGTATAAAAAATTTCGCGAGCCTCCTAAAAACGCTCCATACTAAAGTCGACCTAAAAATGACGTCACTTGTATATGAAGTAGTATATGAAGTATATGGCCGCAGGAATATATTTGTAAACATCTCCGATATTTGTGCGTTTAAGTTCATACTTACCATATGAATGTTTTTGTGTATGATATGAGTAAACTGATGATGTAGGTTTTGTTTACCAATTTCGCAAAAAAAAAAAAAATTTTTTTTTGGTACTTTTTAAATGTATTTAATTAGTAAACTACATAAGTATAATATAATATATTTTTTTACATTTACCAAGTAGTAATGCCTCAATATTTCTGAATATATTAACGAAACTACATATTTCAGATGTAGTCCGATCCCCTATTATTGACACCAATGCCGGCAGAAGTGTTGCTATTGCTATTTATGGATTAGAACTTATTAGTAGGGAATATGTTTTAACTCTACTCCAACGCCATATAGGTACATTTATTAAGTAGAAATACAGTAACAAACGCCAAACTACAACACTTAATACTAAAAAAAATTATAAACCAATTTTGTATTGATATATATCATAAAAAGTCCTTTGATGTATATGGGATATATATCATGATATATATCCATTGATATATATCCTCGAACCCTGGTTATTTAATAATATAAAATGTTACAGGTTGGCAAAGACAAGGATTTCCCTGGTGTGGTAATGCAGTCGGAGGCCCCACTGCTTGTGACCAGCGACGTCAAGCTAGTAGACCCGGAGACTCTAAAGGCTACAGATATTGAATGGAGGTACACAGAGGATGGCGACAAGGTTTGTGGACGACTATATCTATGGACTCCTTTCAATAAAAGTTGACACATACTTACTGTTATACTATGTGATTCACATATTTCTTAAACAATTCTGTGTGTTTTACTCAAAATATAAATGACAGTTATTCAGTAGTATTGGAAAGTTCAACCTAAAATATGTATGTAAATATTTGAAGGAACATCATAGCAAACTTAAACTTACCATTAATCTTTATTTGTACTTTAGAATGTTAAATGATATTTTCTCATTCTACCTAATATTATGTTTTCCTCCTTTATTACCTCCTTTTTTATCCTTTTTTAACTGTTTCCTCTATTTTTTATTATTTTCAGGTCCGGGTTTCAAAGGCCAGCAGTCGTATTATTCCATTGCCAAAGTCGGCTGAGGAAACCATAGACTTCAAGAGCAGAGAGTTGTATGTTGAAAATGTGGAAAAAGACACAACAGCTGATGTAGCTAATAAGGTAAGTTCCAGTTCAAGCAGACTTTAGTTTATATTTCAGGGAACATATTATACACAATATACTAACACCCATTTCCCAATAACGGTAGGCAGGGACAACTGAACCCCATAAGGGTAGGCAGAGACCACCAAGACCATAAGGGTAGCCAGAGACTACCAAGCCCCATAAGGGTAGGCAGAGACCGCCGAGCCCCATAAGGGTAGGCAGAAGCCACAGTGCAAATAACCACACAGAACTTGCAAGCACCATTTCTATGTTAATTAAAGTGGAAACGGTGCAAGAAGTTCTGTGTATTATTACTGTGAAACATGAATTTCCAACAAGAACGTACAGTACAATCAATAATATAATATATAAATAGCCACTTCGAACCTCATCATCGTACGGCTTGCGAACCTCATCACCGTTACAGGTCGCGTCGTGTAAAAAGAACGCTGGCGGTCTAGATGCGCATAGGCGATTTATCGGTCTTTTTGGTGGTATGAGGTGCGGCGCGGGGCGGGCGAGTGACGTGCCGCATGCTTGCCAGCGCGCTATTGGTTCGTCAGTCGACCTTTGCTTTCCGCGTTGTGTCTACGTTACTTTCGTTCTCAAAATAACATCGCGCACAAAAGTTTTTAATTACGATTATTATTAAAAAAAATAAATTACTTATACTTTTTTCTTATATTTCTCAATTGTCTGCTTAAGCTGCTTTGTAATGTACCCCATGTGGAGAGCAACTGCCTCCTGACATACAATCTTTTAGCCTAGTTTTGGAGGCAGGACAAAATTTACCTGTAATCATGCTTTTGTGGATACTAAAGATTATTTATTTATTTAATAATTAATATACGAAGTCACGAGCGAAATGCTAGTTCAAAAATATAACAATAGGCCTAGTACTTTCGTGCGCGAATGTACCCATGCGTAGACTTACCCCCTCCATTTTCTTCCAGCGTTCTTTTTACATGACGCGACCTATAAGGGTGCGTTTACAATTTTTAATAATGTATTATTTTTAAGCAAATTTTAAGGTCATTATATCTGCATCTTTTGGGTATTTTTAAAGTAATTTTGGGTGAAGATGTTACGAAAAATTGTTTTTGTTATACTAAAAATCATAATTTTTATAATATTTTTTAAACCAATTTTAGATAAAGAACTACCGTACAATGGTCGTGGTCGTCGGTAATAGGGGGTAAATTGGGACAAAACCGGGAAAATTTTTGCGACCTTATTATTCCTCATTATTTCATAATTTAATAAACAATAGGTATTAAATTTAAACTTTGTAAAATTTCCTTATATTTTCAGGTAATATTGAGGTCCTCACATTTGAAATTATTTTTAAACATAAAATTAAACCGACTTCCAAAGTAAAAATACACAAAAAAGTATGAAATAAAACTTAATCTCTAAATAATTCCCCTTTCAAATTCGGCTAAAATTTTGTACTATTTCTCTACTCAATCTTCTTAATTTTGAAATCGCTACCAGCTCAAACAATATTCTACAATATTATATAGAACTTACGTTCATATTTGCTGGTACCGACTTTAAAATTAATAAGATTGAGTAGAGAAATAGTAAAAATTTTAGCCGAATTTGAAAGGGGAATTATTTAGAGATTAAGTTTTATTTCATACTTTTTTGTGTATTTTTACTTTGGAAGTCGGTTTAATTTTTTGTTTAAAAATAATAATTTCACCCTTTTTAGTGATATATTTTCTTAAGTTATTATTAATACGTCTTAAGAACGTCTAAACTAAACGATCGAATGTATAATTGAATTCGCGCCAAGCTTCCACAAGGTATTGCTATTAAGATGATGATAATGATTACTGTAAGTTATAAATTGGCATATGCTTGCAGTTCATTAAACAATGCCGAAATTTCCAAACGCATATCTTTAAAGACTGAGGAGTTCTGTACAGTGCTTTTGGATCCAGGATATACCTTGGTACAATATCTTATTTTTTGGTAGCATATGCTTGTGTTACTTCAGTAAAAGTCAAAATCACTATATGTGTGGATATAAATTTCGAGGAGTTCCCTCGATTCCTCATGGATCGCATTATCAGGTTCCCACTTTATTGACTAAAGGACCAATTTTGAACTAAACCATTTACAACAACAAAAGAATTTTGCAAATAGGTCCATAAACGGCAGAGTAATGTTCAAAGATCTCCGTGTTAGTGTAAAATACTATGAGAAATACCTTTTATATCATCATAATCTGATGATGTATGGTGTGATAGTGGTGATGATGATGATGATTACTCTAACTGACAGGGTAGCATATGCTTGCAGTTCTTTAAACAACGCCGAAATCCCCAACGAAACCGAAACCGAAACTCACGTGGTCAAGTAGAAAATTCCTTAAAATACTGAAATTTGGTGCATTTTATCCATTATTCTGCATTAATTAGGACATGAAATGGAAACACGGTATATTAATTGTGTTGTAATCATTTATTTAATGTAATATTAAAAAAATATTAATTATATTTTAATTATGTTTTCAAATTCAGTTGCGTTGTCAAAGCGTTGCCGCAAGAAACGAAGTTTCGGTTTCGGCAAAAGTTTCGGCCACTTTTGGCCGAAACCGAAACCGAACTTTCGGTCGGACACTAGTTTTTATAGATGGGGTTGTCGGGATTCATCAATTGTGAAGGTAATTTATTGTACGTGACCGTGTTGTTAATTGTTTTCGGCATTCGCCGTTTTTCATACATCGTCAGCTGTCATTTCCATAAAAAACGAAGATTGTCAAGTGCTATTAGCAAAATGGTTTTGCTGTAAAGAAATTGTATATTTGAACAATATTAATGATATAAAATATAATGGTAGGTACCCGCGTAACAGACCTGTAGTATTCGCGTAACTTACTACAACATGTTTTCGTAAAATTTATATTATTATGAGGACTTTTTAAATCCATTTGTTGTTTCTCGAAAAAACTCGATTAATCCCATACACGACTCAATTAACCCCAGAGTGAAGGTGCATTGGGTCATTTGTAAAACTTACATTATAATGCGTTGTAAACAAAATTACAGACTACCGGAAGTAATTAAATAAGATTTTTATTAAATACTAACTAGCTGTCCCGGCAAATTTCGTACCGTCTTAGAAATTAAAATGAAATTTGTTGACGCACTGACAGCAGTGCCACCTACCGGGTCCAATTGCAAATTTTAACCATTCAGAAACCTTCTTTGGCTCATGCACAACAACTTTGCTAAAGATCATCACGTGATCAAATGCATAGTTTACGATTCTATAAAGGACATACAGACAAATATTAATTTTTAATATAAATAGAAGATAAATATAGAGCAGAAAAAAGCAATGAAAATTGATGTCAAACATCGAAAGTGTCCCGATTCCCACCGTTTTACGGTACTCTATTTGTGACACAAAATCGACCGAAAAACAGCTAATTTATGACAAATTTGTAAATTTGTAAACGCGCCCGTAATTAATAATAATGCGAGGTTAAAATTTGAATTCCATTTTTCTATTACGGAAAAAAGAAGCAAAAGTAGATATTATAGTTGCTATTTATTTGTAATTATTTTATTATTATCCTACTAATCCTACTTCTTACTACCCTACTAATATTCTTTCACGCAAAAACTACTGAACGGTTTTTTGGTATCTTAGTAGTTTAAGCTCTGGGCCCCGATTCTCGTGCTTCGAATATCGGTTCGATTGTCAGTCTGTCCTGCTCGCGCACGCATGATTTGACGCCTGTGTGAATGAGTAAGCGCGAGAATCGAATCGAGATTCGAGGTACGAGAATTGGAGCCCTGGATTAAAATATTTTATACTTTTTACACATACTTTTTATCCCGAAAAAATACAGTGTTCCCGAGGGATACTGTAATTACGCGGGCGGAGCCGCGGGCAACAGCTAGTGTTATAAATGTGAAAGTTTGTGAGGATGGATGTATGGATGGAAGTTTGTTACTCCTTCACGCAAAAACTACTAAACGGATTTTGATGAAATTTGGTATGGTAGTAGTTTAGGCTCTGGATTAAAACAGACTTCTTTTTATTCCGAAATTTTTTACAGAGGGATACTGTAATTACGCGGGCAGAGCCGCGGGCAACGGCTAGTTTGTAATAAATTTATCTGTTTCCTTGTTTGTTTTCCAAACAAAATAAATAAATATTAATTCCCATATTTCCATATGATTGCAGATCACTTTCTCTCCTCAACTGCGGACTTTTGAGATGGAAATAATGGAGGCGATGGGTATAAAAGAAGACAGAACACCGGTCAAGTCTTATTGGTACTAAAGTGATTAAAAAGGACGAATAAATTATATTAATATAGTCGATAGTAAACGTTTTATTTAGAAAACTGTATTTTTAATGTATTATCAACATAATTTCAATAATTTTATAGTCATTGAAGAAAGGTTTATACATTAACCCCTTTACTAACAAAAGTATACAGTATATAAGCTATACAATGTTTTGTCCTTGTCTTATACGTTGGAAAAGTCGCTTTACAGACAAGGACAAAACGTATAGTATGTATAAATATTTTATTATTGTTGTATTAGGGAGGCGAGAAGTCGTACGTGGCAAGGCGAGAGTGAGATTTCTTCTTCTTTTATGTATGAGATCAGTGAGTTGCCAATTTTGCTTATCACTACATAGTATAAAACAAAATAGCCTTTTCTGTCTGTTCTATGTATGCTTAGATCCTTAAAACTACGCAACGGATTTTGATGCTGATTTTTTAATAAAGTGATTCAAGAGGAAGGTTTAAATATCTAAATAACATGCATAATATAGTAGAGAAACACTGATAATTTAAGAGGTCGTAAATACATTTTTTGTGCTTACATTGCAAACGCTGTCTGAATCCTACGAGATACATCAAAATAATGTACTAGAGTATAGTACATCCTCAAAAGATCTACAGAAAAGTCCGCGATGGTATATGTGTATCTCTTAGAGATAACAATAACCATTTTATCCTTTATTTTGGATGAGAAATAATGGCTTATTTACGAAGCGATAACCAATACAGCATTAATCCTTATCCAATTAAGTACCTTAAATGCATTGTGCATTTATTTAATACTGGAACCCTCTTTACACATGTCCTGATATGCTCTTGGTTAGATTTTTACCCATTGGGTACAAAGACCTAAAACATTTTCAATATTGTATATACAAAAGTACCTATATTGCAGTGAGTACAGTTATTTGCTAAAGAAGTTTTGTCTCCAATAACACTATTTCACGCGGGCGAAGCTGCGGGCAAAAGCTAGTTTTGTATAATATACTATGCTCCATTGTACCATACAGCGTGCCATAAAGAAATGCCACGTCAAACTTATAACGACCCTCTTTGGAGTCGTTCGTCTGTTCGTCCCAAGGAATTTGTAAGTATTATATACATAATACTTACAAATTCCTTGGTTCGTCCTAATGAGACGTAAAGAAGAATTTAATTTTTTGTGATTTTTTCATTCGCCAGTTTGTCCCATTCTTATTTTCTATTGCTTTCTAACGGCCGTTTTCAATATCGTATCTACAGTTAAAAATAGATAGCCAATCTATCATTAAAAATAGATAGGAAATGCGTTTCACAATCAAAGATAGGACCTATTTATTCTTGTCCAATCACCATTGAAGAATAGCATCCGTCTCTCTCGCCTATGCAAGGCTTTTGAAATGTTTCATTCCATTATAACTACATAACGATTCATGTTTGAAAACATTATATATTTATTTTGCAATTAATATATTTATTAGTTAAGACCATAAATATTGTCTTAAAATTGAGAATCAAAACTCGGGATGATTTTTTACTATAGTTATCATGTTTTTTTTTATTAAATACAATAGTGAAATATAACAGATTGATGCTAGGAGTCGCGTGAAAAGGAATGTAAATTTTTAAATGAAATCAAATTTCGAAGCAAAGAGAGCAACTTTACACTACCTACGTAATAAGAAGTGGCACTCCGAATTTAAAAAATGTGTTCGAACTTCAAAATTATAACATAGCTTTTTTACGTAGAAAATAACCATTATATAAAAGTGCAATAGATTCAAGCCTGAAATGAAAAAATACGTTGGGCAGGTACATATTTTTGTCGATTTTATTGTTTTAAAAAGTTAAATAAAACAACAAAATAACTATAATGCAATCATTTTATTGCATTTTAAAGAAAGTAAAATACATAAGTAAGGCTACATTCCCACGAGTGTTTCTTTTTTGTTTTTTGAAAACTGCTCGAGGGAACGTAGCCTTAATATCAGTTGTTAAATCCAGAGAGAAATGAGAATGTAACTATACTACGTAACTTAGGTGGCACTCGGAATAAAAAAAGCTTTTCCTTTAGCTTTTTTACGTATTATCTTCTATTAAGTGCAAAAGATTCAAGCCTAGAATTAAAAAAAAAATCTGTACGTAGGTTATTGTTTTCAATTTTATATTTAGGTCCCAATTATTAGGTTAAAAAGGTAAATAAAACAATAAACAACAAAACAACTATAATTCGATCGTTTTTATTGCATTAAAAAAATACAAAAGTAAGGCTACATTCCCACGAGCGTTTTTATGTGATCGCGACTGAAAAAAACTACACTATATTAACTGAAAATCGTGTACACTTGACACTTCGATTTTCAGCTCTATTGTAGTTTAGGTGCGGAGTTCTATTTACAGTGCAGTTTTTCCTTTCGCGAGTCGCGACCACAAAAAAACTCTCGTGGATACGAAGGCTAAAGGTTGATAACCAACATATTATTTCAAATTACCACATTATTAAACAACATATCCTGATTAACTTCAGCGGTTATCCTTTGGTTCAAAATAGGTAGGTAGGTACACTTTTGTAGGCCTAGCAGGCCATTAATTGACAGCGGCGTAACGTAACGTAACGTATACCTACTAATGAGAATCTTGAAATATGTGTCATAATTTTTATTGCGTGCCCTTGAAATTGGAATCCAATACCTGCAAATTATGAAATTATATTACATTTTATTATTAAGATTTTTGTTATATTTTTTATTTTTTTATTTATAAAAAAATGTATATATATATATGTTACAGCCAAAGTAATAAATCCGGATATTATATATACTATCCAGCCATTATTTATAATGTCTACTCAATTTAGACAAAGTGATAAATGACACAGAATTAATCACATTGACTGGCCATTTTATATAATATCTTCGAAGAATTGGATAAAGTAATAAAAAAGTAGGTACAGGTAAAGATTATAAAATTGTATTTCAATCTGCCTTTATATAATAATAATTATAATGTTTATTATAATTATTATAATAACATTGTCATAGATACAATTTTATTGTGATCTATATAAAGTAATTTAACTTTATGAATTTTTTTTTTTTTTATAATAATTTTACCCTTTTTAGGGTTCCGTAATACTTAAGTAACCCTTATAGTTTCGCTCTGTCCGTCTGTCTGTCTGTCTGTCTGTCTGTCCGCGCCTCTAGCTCCTGTAATTATGAATATAAATTGATGAAATTTTGTGCAGTTATAGATTGTGTATAGATCACAGTTTCGGGATCATAAAAAAATAATAATTTTATATTTTAGGGGTGGCTCTCCATACGTGTGAAGTGGGGATTAAAAATATTTTTTCACTCTACCCCATCGTGTGGGGAATCGTAGAATAGGTCTTTTAAAATAAAGGCAAGGTTTCATACGTTACTTTTTTATAAAGTTGACCATTTTCGAGTAATCGTCCTCCAAACTAGTTTGTAAGTTGGTCCCCCCCCCTAGCATTTTTAAACTATAGGAGATAGAAACTTGCAAATTTTCATGCTGATAGATCATGCTAAAAACTCTTTAGGAAAATTATTGTGATCCAAATCGGACAGTAACTTTTGGAGTAATTAAAAAAAAAGCATATTACGCATTTATAGTTACGGAACCCTCCTTACACATGTCCTGACATGCTCTTGGTAAGGTTTTAGTGATATATGTTAAATTATTAACTAACGTTTTAAATAAACAATCGAATATATAATTATTGAATACGCGCCAAGCTTCCATTAGGTATTGTATAGTTGTAAAAATAAGATGACGATGATGATTACTGTAAGTTACATAGTGGCATATTATGCTTGCAGTTCTTTGAACTCAGTTCTTAAGTTTGAGTTTGAGTTTGAATGCCGAAATTTTCAAACGCGTATATTTAAAGACTGAGGAGTTCTGATCAAAGCTTATGTGATCATCAGGTCACCACTTTAGTGAAAACGGGACCAACCTCGGATTATAATCCGAGGTTGGTCCCGTTTTCCCGAAACGAAAGTGAAAAGACATGCAGAACTTCCGCGGAAGCGGAAGCAGAAGCAGAGTTCTGTTGCATCACTAAGTTTAATCGTGTTTATTACTTTAGCTAACTTTGGCCCGCTATTATGAATAATATCCGGACCAAGTGATTAATTTATCACATTATCTAGACAATATAGTTATTATATATAATGACCAGTCATTATGTATAATAGCTATTTAATCACATTGACTGTAACATATATACTTATAACAAAAAAAAATTCTTAGTAATAAAATGTAATATAATTTCATAATTTAAATTTAAAAAATTATGAAATTATATTACATTTTATTATTAAGATTTTTGTTATACCTACACATATTTAATACACATCCATGACCAGGAACACAGAAAAACTTTTTGTACCTTCTGCAGGATTCGAACCTGCGACCCCAGGCTTGAGCACTAAAACGCTGAACCATTGAGCCACAGAGGTCGTCAAACGAATAAAATCTTATGTTTTTTCAATAAAACGAGAAGTTAAAATATGGTAAAATTTTATACAAATACTCACCGATATTCTTTGAGTTAAAGCATGTATAAACAGTGGTTAGTATACATGAAGTTTTTATCAAAATCACTGTTTCATCAGAATAAATATGATTTCGAGTTCACTCAACACCTACGATGTTGGTTCACTTCACTAAAAATTAGTTTTTTGCAAATAACAAAACATGAGTTAACAAATTCTGTAAAAGTTGAAAATAATTTTTCAAATTAAATATAATAGTATTTCGTAATTTGAAATTTAAAATTAATCTGCTATTTCTGCTTAACCAATCACAGGCGATGTGTAAAAAGAGTACACACGATAAAAGAGCGAGCAAGGTATGTGGTTTGCACAGACGATATAATAATATCGTATAATTTTGAATTTCGAACGCCAATACTTACGAATTACGATCGCCAGTTGCGACTTGCGACACCGGTGAAATCTATACTTTAATCTATACTAATATAATAAAAAAGAAAAGTTTGTTTATTTGTTTGCATCGAATAGGCTCTGAATCTACTAGACCGATTTTAATGAAATTTGGCACAGATATAGAATAGACCACGGGAAAGGACTAAAGGCTACCTTTTATCGCGGCAAAGTGTACGGTTACCGCGGGATTTTTTTTTGTCGCGCACGAAGTCGCGCGCAACATCTAGTTTATAAAAAAGAGGAAAAGCTTGTTTGTTTGTTTGTTGCATTGAATAGGCTCCGAAACTACTGGACCGATTTTGATGAAATTTGGCACAGACGTAGAGTATACCACGGGGAAGGACATAGGCTATTTTTTATTGAGGAAAAATGTAAGGTTTCTAAGAAATTAACTTTCACGCGAACGATGTCGTGGGCGACATCTAGTTAATAATATTACGATAAGTTTAAATTGATAAATACGCCAGTGGCAGACATGTTATATATGTTAGACGAGGCATTTTGAGGTAAAAAAGTGTCTCCAGTTAGTTGGCCCCACTTTTGAGATTTTTGGGGCCATAATGAAATTTGAAGTATCGCGAAAAAAAGATGGCTGATATTCGAATAATGGTGAAAATAATATGACTGACATTTGAAGTATGGTGAAAACCGTACTTCAAATGTCCTTAACTTTCTAATGCAAGATTTGTTCTCTCAAATGTTACTGCGTGATAGCTTAACTTGAGTTTAGAAATCTTTAAACAGTGGTCAATAGTCGATACCTAGTAGAAGTCGAAGATGTCTCCAAATTCACAGTTATTAGTGAAACAAAATTTGGAAAATTGTTATTTGTACAATGCTTGAGGTTGTAAAATGTGCTGCCCGAGACATAATATATGATACTCAAGTTAAAGCAGTTTTGTGAAGGAGAACAGCAGCATCAAGGTATTCTAACACTGCTATAAAAATGCTGGCAACATTTTGTCGCGCAAATATTAAAATAATAATTACATACACATTAAAAACCGAAATATCATAAAAATAATACATAAACAACATGGTACACATTGCTATCCTCGGCAAAACCCCCGATTTTGGCAGATAAGCAAATGACGTATCTCGGTAAGCTCGGCCTACCGGAGATTAAGTTGAAACTTATATTGAAATGCAGATAAAGCTATCTGCATTTCATTTGTATGAGCTTACCCATCTCTAGTAGGCTCTCCGTCTTCGTCTTCTTCTACTTCCGTAGATAGGATGTGCTGCTTCGACAGGAAATGCCTACTGCCAGTAGGTTATTGAAACGCAAGTAAGGACAAAAAGATAGATTTGCCTACCGTTAGTAGCAAGGATTTTGGATAGATAGAATATTGAAAACGGCCGTAACACAACATATGAGGTAATATCAGCAAAAAAATAAAATCAGTGGTAACTTGTAGTCCAATAACTAATTATATTTATTTTTACTTGTATTTTTTTTTAAACTTTGAGCACATGTTTATATTTTTTTCTGTTTAAGTCGAATACGTATCTTTCAAAGCCATTTTTTTATCGAAAGTATAAATAACTATTCATACTAAATACGTACCTAAGTAGCTCATTATTTTTTTCGCAATCAATTCTTACGAAATATCATACAAATAATATGTTCAAGGAATAATCAGTTTCATACAAATTTTTAACACTTATTTTACCCACATATGGGTTGAATTTAAAAAAAAAAAAACTTCTAAGTGGAAGCCTACGTCATATGAAAAATACGCGTACAAAAGGAGACGGATACGCTTTCATACATTCTTTGGCCTAGATGTAAAAAGATGAGAGTGGTGTCATTTAAGACCTTATATATTAAGAAACCATTCCTGAAAATTCTGCGGATTTTGGCAATCTGAGAGCAGAGTTATAAGAGATTTAGTAAAAGTGAGGTTATTCAATAAATTGACATTTACCTATACTTAACAGCTGATTTTTGAACTATGATTGCTATTTTGTTTTATTATACAGTTATTTAATGTATTTTTTATTGTATTTTATTGAGTGGGAGTAGAAAAGGAAAGTCACAAATAGAATTATTTATCTGAAAAACGCAATGATAAAAGAACTGATGATTACTGCAAAATATTGTTATGTTTTAACAATCTTCATATAATATGCCATTATATATTATGATAATTATGATAATCTGTTATGAGAGACGCTGGGCCGTCTGTAAAGACGATGTACTTACAGATTCTGGTGCACCCCATTGACGAATCACTGACAATGTCGTTTCATCATCTAAAGCTCGTCGGCCCAGTGTATTACATCGACTAGTTGCTATGCCACAATTTACACAGCGATCCATGATGTCAATATCCAATCGTTAAGCCAAATCCAAAATAACGAGCCAAAGTCAACGAGTAAACAAGGTTATCGGTGTCCTTTATGATAGCAAGGGTCGTAGAAGTTAAACAGTATACTAGAAGTCCGTAGAGAGAAAGCACTGGTGGACCGATGGTTGCACGCCTTGTCGTGGCGGTGGGGCTTAGTAACCGTGGACTGGTCACCCACGGTGAAGCTAAGAGGCAACCGGGGCCGGCCTGTTTGCCGCCGGCTGGCCCGAGGAGGGCGCTCCCAGCGGGCTGAACATGCCCGCAGAGGACGCGCGTGGAGGTGGGACCGCAGAAGAAGAGGAGTGCCGGTATTACGGTGCGCCGTTCTCCCTATCTTCTGCGGCCGTGGAGGGATCGCAGGGGGAGAGGCGTGATGGTATTACGGTACGCCACTCTCCCTACCCCCTGCGAGCTGGCGGGGCCGTTCCGTCGAAACGGCGTTGGCGGGGCCGCAGAGGAAGAGGCATGTCGGTATTGCGGTGCGCCGCTTGCCCTATCCTCTGCGACCGAGGTGTGGTCGGTGGCAGAACCACATACCTGATCTGCCACCGGGTACCAGTTTATCTGGTACCCATGGCCTCCTAGTAGCAGACACAGGGTGAGTCTGCTACAGTACTGGTGGAGGCCGAGGAGGGAGGCGCACCTAATACCATCTGGTGCGCCCATCGTGGAGGGCCTTCGGGCATTCATGATGGAGCCGCTTGTAGGCGGCTGCCGCCGGCGGGGTCGCGGATGTGTGTATCGTTCCCGTGGCCCCGTCAGAGGGCGGCGAGGAGGAAGATGGGGGGGTTTTTAGTGGGTATACCATGAGTCCCACATCACCACTTGGGTGCCCCCTGCGCCTGGGTGGTATGCGTAAAGCATTTCCCCCCCCAGAAAAAAAAGGATAAAATCTAAATACATATTCAATTACGCAAATATCAATAAAACAACTGGACACACACTCTAAACGCAGACGCAAACGATACGCAAACGAGACGAGTGACATCACAGAGTCAGGGAGTTGTCAGTTGTCACTGTTAACCACGAAGGTTATAACGTAAGAAATAAAATATCTATCTGTAAACTAGAATCGATTTTATGATTTATTTTTATTATGTAAGTTGATATTCTGTTTTTTTTAAACTGTTGACATTATGATAAATAATGTATTTATTCCGTAGAATTTATTTATTTTGATCAATCATCTCGTGCAAATGTTTTTATATTCAATTATTATTGTTGAAATTGTTCAGAGTAATCGATTATAGTAATCGATACTCTATTTCATCAGTGCACTTACTTATTTTTAAGATTTCTCTTCTCCCAGATTGTGAATTGAGCTCATTTTTTTATATTTTGGTACAGAAAAAAATACCGCATTTTTTAAACCATATCTCAACTTATTACAATTAGGCCCAGAGATCCCCGTCTCCTTTGAACTTTCTGGCCTTAAGAGTTAAGCCTGTGCTGCTAAATCAGATAATCAGCTTTGCCTTTTATAATTATATTGTACTTATAGATGAAAATATTGTACATCAAACACATCACAATTTTTCATAAAATATCAAAAAATTAAATAATTCTTAAGGCGTGGTCCAAGCTTACTTTGTCATTTCCCCTTACCTAGTTTACCTACTCAGAGTATAATTACGAAGTGGAAAAAATATTGGATAAAGTACGATAGCAGAATTGTAGCTATTACAAAAAAAACTGAATACATATTGCGAACAACATTATAACGTTATCCATAATATCTCAGGAAGCATAAATTTTAATCAAAATTATATACAACCGCATTTACCCGATAATAAAAAAGAAAGAAAATGAAAAAATAAAGGTATAAGCTCTCTTGTACAAAGGTACCTCTCTAGGTACAAGAAAGGTAATTGTAACACTACTAATAGATAAAAGGCTGGATGTAGGAAAAAGCCGGCCAAGTGCGAGACGGACTCGCGCACCGACGAGGGTTCCGTACAAACCTGTAGTTATATAAGTAAAAGTTCACCCATCACGACAATCGAGACATAGTAAGTAGGTACGATTAGTAAGTTTAAAATTATTAAAAACTAGCGTCCCGCCCCAGCTTCGCACGGGTACAATAATGATACTAATACTACAGAATGTCTTTAAACCTCTAACCTACTAAAACTCAATGAAATACGTAGGTGGGTATACTTTTATCGTATGAAATACCATAGACCTAAACTCCCCCCGGCACGCGCACTTCGCAACGGGCCGTGCAGCAGAAATCGTAATATTTTAATTTCGCCATAACTTCAAAACCAAACGTCCAATTTCAATCATTCAAAGACCAAATATTATCTACATAAACTGTACTTAGTGATGAAATAATTTATTTTGATAAGGATTAATAGCATGAGTAAAATAAACGCGTTTTAATGTAGTCATAAAAAAATTCAAGATTTCTAAATAAAAAAAAGGTTGTTGTGCTCACTCGACATAGATAGGTATAGTGTGTCGCGGACTTTTTTGTAGATATTTATAAGATCTACAATTAATTAGAACATTTTATGGTTCTATCTCTTATCGTTTAGGCAGCGTACGCAAAATAAGTAACTTTTCTGGTTGATTTTTTACACCTTGTGTCCGAAAAACCCAAATATTTTACGGAACCCTATTTTTTTTCCAAAATAAAATTTAGCCTATGTTACTCGTGGATAATGTAGCTTTCGAGTGGTGAAAGAATTTTTGAAATCGGTCCAGTACTTTTTGAGCCTATTCATTACAAACAGACAAACAAACAAACAAACAAAGTTTTCCTCTTTATAATATTAGTGTAGATTAGTGTAGATAATATTATGATGTAGGTAACTAAAAATTTACGGTTTTTGCAATTTTTCCTTTATCTGCTTCGTACCAAACTTCAAGATTCTGAGTTCACTGGAAGTACCCTGTTGGTTTTGATTCCCTTGCGAGTGTCGAAAATTTGCAGAAATTTGCGGCCTAAACGGCTGTATCTTTTGACTGCGTTTAGAAGTTTGAATTTTTCACAGCTCCAAGGGACCGTAGACCTGAGTATTTTATATAAATTCCAGTTTGATACGTCCACGCGTTCCTGAGAAAAAGGGTCTCGACAGACAGACGGACAACAAAGTGATCTATCCTATAAGGGTTCCGTTTTTTCCTTTCGAGGTACGGAAGCCTTAAAACACACAAAACATTCATTCATTTAAAAAAAGCATTTAACAGGATAAATTGGAAAAAAATGATGTGGAAATCATATACAAATTTTATAAAAATCAAAACGCCGTTATAGAAATAAGAGATGAAAAATGCTGCGCAAAAATCAATCAAGGTTTAAGACAAGGTTCTCCATTGTCACCCAGCATTTTCAATCTGTTTATTGAACATGCTGTAAATGAAATTAAAGAAGCAGATATAGGGGTACCAAAATCAACGGGAAAAGATTATTTTCATATGGTTTGCTGATAACATAGCTGCAGTAGCTGAGAGCACAGAACAATTACAAAAAAAAAAATCATTATCCCATTAACAGTGAACACAACATTTTCGGTAAGTAGGTATATGAATTTATCAACAAAACTAGCTATTTCTTTTATTTTGAAAACTACCAGTAATTTGCCAACCGTACATACTCACAAAAATTTAATAGTAATAAATTAAATTACTTGGACGAATTGACGAATGCAAAAAGTAATAAAAATTTAAAATCGCCTTCTCGCCCTATTAGATCGAAGCTTGTGGGACGAACAGGCGAAGTATCCCTTTTTGTAGGGGGTGAAAAAGTTATCAGATCTCATCTAGATTCAAGCTTCTGACTCTACACGCCCTTACGGGCCTAACCTCAAAATTCAATCTTAGTAAAATTTTGGATTAATCGAAAATCAGAACTTTTTAAGGGAAGAATTATCTTTGACTTTTAATTAGTAAGTATGTATTAAGAAAGTATGTTTGTTTTACTGACAAAATATTTGCTATGGCGTGGTAAATTTTTCGTTAGTAACATAAATATTACCATATACTTACTTGATTGATAAAAGACTTAAAAACTCAGATTAAGGCCCTCCCCCGAGCAAAAGACCTTGAGGCGGTCAGCCGCATAACTCAGTTGAAAGTTTTTCACATAACTTAGTTCAAAATTGACCAAAAAAAAAAAAAAATTAATCGGCGAATATCTAGCTTATGAAATTGCCTATCTATTGGTGTGTGTCCCAAATAAAGTTTACTTGTAAATACTATGGAGACGCTGAAACTATAATTCAATGAACATTCAATTATAGTTTCAGCGTCTCCATAGTATTTACAAGTTAACTTTATTTGGGACACACACCAATAGATAGGCAATTTCATAAGCTAGATATTCGCCGTTTAAATTTTTTTTTGGTCAATTTTGAACTAAGTTATGTGAAAAATTTTCAACTGAGTTATGCGGCTGACCGCCTCAAGGTCTTTTGCTCGGGGGAGGGCCTTAAAAGCAATTCAGATTGATAAGTTATATCAATTTGCCCTCAAGATTATTCAGAATAATATAACACCACTATCGTGATTTATTTATAGTGATAGTTTAATATTTGTATAATCCCCCGCGACCTCTTATCTGTAGGTACTATAACAATTATAATATTATTATCTAAATCTTATAAAGCATCAGATTGTATATATTATAATCTAAATCTTAAGCTTAGAATTTATTAGTAAACAGGATGGTGTATAAAACAGAGCATTGTTTTCAAATGAATGAGGTCTAAAAAATGGATAATTTCATACCAGCGCATAGTCGAAGCGCAGCGAAATTCTGAAATTTGTTGGTAGGTCGGACCTACCATCAAATTAACAACATAATATAACCACACAGTAGAAAATATATTATCTTAACCTTTGAACCAGACAATCTTGAATCTATATATATAAAAATGTTATGTTGGTTTGTGTACGCTTCAAAAACTCAAAAAGTTCTGCACCGATCGAGCTGAAATTTTATCATGATATATAATCCGCATCAAGGATTGTTTTGATCTATTTTTTGCATCAGTCACATATCCGCGACCGCGAAAAAACTATATTTACGCGGGCGGAGCAGCGGGCAACAGCTCGTATTATATAAAATCGATGTCTCGAAAACGGCTGGAAGAATAACCGTGAAAATTTTGTGTGTAGGGTGGTTCGGGAGGAGAAACATTGATCTCGCTACGTCTTATCCTCGGAAACTGTGCATATTTAAGCTATAAATATTTTTCTTTCGAAGAATGAAAGAAATATTGGAACCATGCTGCTGCCGGAACCATCAATAATAGTGAGGATATACCGTGGTAGGTATAGCTAGCTATTTTTTACACCCGACGAAAATATAGGGTTGTTATAAGTTTGACGTGTCTGTCTGTCTGTCTGTGTGTATGTCCGAGGCATCGTTGCTCCCAAACAGATAAACTGATTTTGATCTAGTTTTTTTTTGTTTGAATGCTGACATGCTCGCTCGCTCAACTACTTGACAATTCAGGGGTTACCATTTTTTTCTTAATTTTGTTTATTTTTTATTTCTTTTATTGAACAACACCGGTAAACGATAAGACGAATCGCCTGATGATAAGCGTCTGCCGCTGGTCAGGGACACCCGACACCCGAGAAGAGTAGAGGTGACTAGAGGCTTGTCGAATTTGACTCGGATTCGAAAACTTTCTACGCGGAAATCTTTCCGAGATAATTGTGAATAGCCCGGAACACATCCTTATTTTGCTCTCTCTCTCTCTCTCTTTTAATCTCTCTCTCTCTCTCTCTTTTAATCTCTCTCTCTCTTTTAATCTCTCTCTCTCTCTCTCTCTCTCTCTCTCTCTCTCGCCTTTCAAGTTCTGACCTAACCTAACCCAATAAACTTATATTAAAATTGTCCTCATTCTATCGTTAGAATGAGCAGAATGCTTACGTACATTATACTGCACTTCGTTTCTCAATTAGCTAAACATAAACTTAATTACAATACATTCAAAGATCATTTTTGTGTAACAACATTAAGTTGTTGTCCATGGTAACTATCAGCTGTTTTTGTTGCATAAGTTGCAGATAACACAATAATTATATTTTTATCCCGCCTGCTCGACAATGTATCGGATATATATCACGCAATCTCAACCAAAGAGAATATAATCACTACGTTTTAAGAGACCGCACTCCCATAGAAACAATTGAGCTCACGCACACATCGTCAGTTGGACTGCATCTTGTACCAACTTAGAGATTTCTTAAGCTAGCTTCTCACGGCGCGAGTTATCACAAGTCGCGCCGCGTCAGCTCGCGCCTACGCGCCGCACGGTGGGTCGAAAATCGGCTTTCATAGACATAGAAATGAAATCTCGAAAGTGATAGATTTTTTGATGGATATTGCTTCAGTTTAGTATTACTATGTAGAAAATTAAGTTTGAGATAATTTGGTCCAAAAATGAGGGAGTAATATTTTTTTTACGAAAAACTTGTATGGAGCCAACATGAAAAATTCAATTATTTCAAAAACGGCAAGTTTAACCGTAATATCCTGACAGATGGTTATAGTTCCAATTATTCATGATTTTTTGGCGTACATCATATAACGGTTTTAGCTGCTCTTTTTTTTTTAAAAATCGTCGAAATTTTTGAAAAAAAGTCACCCTGTATTATTGCACGATTCGATAGTGTTACTATTAAGGAACAATTTCTGGAAAGTAATGGTATACGGCAAACTTGAGGAAAGTGTTGAATTTTAATAAACTCCTTCATATTTTGAACAAATGTATGAACAATTATATAAAATGCTAAAATTAAGCACTTTCCTTAACTTTCTCACATATAGTTACTTCCCAGCAATTGTTATTTACTAGCAACACTATCGAATGCTGCAATAATACAGGGTGACTTTTTTTCATAATTAACGGATTCGAATCCTAACCAAGGATGGTGACTTGGCTATAATCTGATAATGCAGTTATATTCTTCGTACACTGTGAAGTGAAGGAAAATTATGTCAGAGTAATTTCTTCCCAAAAATACTGGATCTATAACTTTTTTATAGAAAATTTCTATGAAGCCAATGAGAAAAATCCAATTATCTTCAAAACGGCAAGATAAATCCTTAAATCCTTACATGCTGTTATAATACTATTAATTCATGTTTTTTCTGCATAGTTCATGAAACGGTTCTATTTGCCATTTTTTTTAAATAATCGAAAATTAATTTTGAAAAAAAAAGTCACCCTGTATTATTGCACCATTCGATAGTCTTGCTAGTAAAGAACAATTGCTGGGAAATAACTACATATGAGAAAGTTGAGGAAAGAACTAAATTTTAGCATTTTATATTATTTTTCATACATTTGTTCAAAATATGAAGAAGTTTATTGAAATTTAACACTTTCCTCAAGTTTTCCGTATACCATTACTTTCCAGAAATTGTTCTTTACTAGCAAGACTATCGAATGGTGCATTAATACAGGTGACTTTTTTTTTCAAAATTAATATTTCGGTGATTAAAACAAAATGGCAAATAGAACCGTTCCATGAACTGTGTAAAAAGAACACGAATTAATAGTACTATAACAGCATGTAAGGATATAAGGATTTATCTTGCCGTTTTGAAGATAATTGGATTTTTCTCATTGGCTTCATAGAAATTTTCTATAAAAAAGTTATAAATCCAGTATTTTTGGGAAGCAATTACTTTGACATAATTTTCCTTCACTTCACAGTGTACGACGAATATAACTGCATTATCAGATTATAGCCAAGTCAACATCAGGATGTTGACGGATTCGAATCCTAACCCAGGGGTTAGGATTCGAATCCGTTAATTTTGAAAAAAAGTCACCCTGTATTATTGCAGCATTCGATAGTCTTGCTAGTAAATAACAATTGCTGGGAAGTAACTATATGTGAGTAAGTTAAGGAAAGTGCTTAATTTTAGCATTTTATATAATTGTTCATACATTTGTTCAAAATATGAAGGAGTTTATTAAAATTCAACACTTTCCTCAAGTTTTCCGTATACTATTACTTTCCAGAAATTGTTCCTTAATAGTAACACTATCGAATCGTGCAATAATACAGGGTGACTTTTTTTCAAAAATTTCGACGATTTTTTAAAAAAAAAGAGCAGCTAAAACCGTTATATGATGTATGCCAAAAAATCATGAATAATTGGTACTATAACCATCTGTCAGGATATTACGGTTAAACTTGCCGTTTTTGAAATAATTGAATTTTTCATGTTGGCTCCATACAAGTTTTTCGTAAAAAAATTATTACTCCCTCATTTTTGGGCCAAATTATCTGAAACTTAATTTTCTACATAGTAATACTAAACTGAAGCAATATCCATCAAAAAATCTATCACTTTCGAGATTTCATTTCTATGTCTATGAAAGCCGATTTTCGACCCACTGTGCGCCGTGTGAAGGTAATGGCTCGAGGCGACGCGAGCTAGCGCGAGTAAGCGCGTCCGATCCGATCGAAGTCGGTAACTTCAAAGGCGCGGGCCGGCGCGGCGCGAGCGCACTCGTGGCGACTCGAGTGCGCTCGGGGTGGCGCGGGGCGCAGAGTGACGTGAGCGAAGCATTGGTCATTCATTTCGTTTTGTGCCAGCGTGAAAGATACTCTTGCGTATTTAATTATGGAGTGGACTAATGAAATGTCCGAATTTTTAATATTTTATGTCGACCTGGCCGCGGCCGTGCCCAACGCGCGTCGCGCCGACTCGCGCCGTACCGCGCCCGTGAGAACGGGTAGCGCGGACTCGCCTGTTGACGCATGCTCGCTCGTACAAATCGGCTCGGCGCGGCGCGACTTGTGATATCTCGCGCCGTGAGAAGCTAGCTTTAGATACACAGTACTGCCAACCTTCAGACAGATCATAGTTTGACAGTTCTAGTGATGTGGACTAGTTATGAATTATTATCGAATATCGATACTAGTGTTGGGCCTTTCTATCGATAATATCCTAGGGGTAGGTGGGGCCTCGGGGGTTTTTTTCTGGGTAAAAGTGAATGTTACACAGAGAGAAAATACTTAAACATCATACAATCCATGTTTAAATATATCTACCCGTGTAACATAATTAAAAAATACACAACATACAAATTTAGTGGTCTTTATTTTGTTGTTGAGCTCTTTTAATTTTGTCCGCGACATCAATTTCGGATTTTAAGAACTCATTATTAAATATTTTACAAGATTTTCTTATAAATAATTTGCTCAAAAATGTCAATAAATATTCATGTACAGAGTTAGAGTGAACACTACACTTAAACCATTCCATATTGCAGTGGACACTTAATTGCAAGGTACAATATTGGGCAATATGAAGCTGATGTAGCTCAGGCAAAATTGTACTTTCATAAACATCTTTTACTTCACTCACTAAAATACAAAGTTCTTTTTTTGGATAAGTAAGAGAAATCCTATCTTGCCACCATTCTTTTAATGATATAAATTTGTATAATGGCTCATTTAAATCTGGATTTTCTTCTTTTAGAAAATATTTGCAATTTCACAATCAAATTTTTTAAGAACTCTTGCAGCTAAGTATCCGTAAAGTAAAGTAACATATACAATTGGTTGTTCCTCAAAATTGCAAAAAGAAATTTCGACATGTTCAATCTCGGGTTCTTCAGGCAGCGACAGCATAGGATAACAAACATCTGCCTCTTCATTATCAGAATTCTCATTTAGTCACGTAGCTTCAGGCATTAATTCAGACTCAGATTTTTTAGTTAATTCTGCATGAGATATAAACAGTTTATTATAGCCAATTTCACAATTTGAGCCATGACTATGTGGCCCTGTTAATCCAGAAATCACACTGGATTTTAAAGCAGCATTAAAATGACTGCATGTTGGATTTCTGTTTGTTATGCTGTGCTGTCTAATATTCCCAAACAAATTTTCCAAGGAATCTTGGTTAAGTTGGCGTAAATTTAAATACTTGAAACTAGCTTTTCTGGGTAACACATTCCAAATATCTTTTAATGACTTTAAAGAAGTTTCTAAACCCTGGATGCAACACACATTTCTCAAACGTATTTGAGAGTCTGACTTCAGAAATTTAATTGTATGAATATATTTTAAATAATAATTCCAAGATTCCTCGTGTTTTGTTTTTTTTTTTAAACATTTTCCTGGATCCCTTTTTTACATCTTCTGGCGATGCTGGTCCATTTGTGCAATCAAAAAGTTTGTCCATTTCTTCAACAATGTAGGCAGTATCGTTGATCTCTTCTGACTGTGGGTCGCTCCATGCCATCATCTTCAAAACCGCTTATTGCTTGAGCTGCAAATTTAACACGCATTTTAGTTTTATATAATTGAAGATTTTGTGAAAATTTCAAGTGTCTACATGTTACCATTATTGATATTGAGCAAAAAAGGCCAAAAAAATCATGTTTGTTGCCCCCGTTGAATATTTATTTTATTTTTAGTATTTGTTGTTATAGCGACAACAGAAATACACAATCTGTGTAAATTTTATAAAGTCTAGCTATAGCTATATATATGTCTAGTTATTGAGATACAGACAGACAGACATCGAAGTCTCAGTAATAGGGTCCCGTTTTTACCCTTAAGGTATGGAACACTAAAAAAAGAAATGTCTACCTTGATAAATATGTATGTGCCTCTGTCTCATTTATTTCAGTGCTTGTTTCAACTACCATATTAATGTTTATCTTTTCAGTAGTAGACATAAGTTTATCTGGAAAAAATGCACAAGGTTTAAGATGTTTACTATCCCACTAGAATTTTGAAAAAATCAAAAGTAGAAAAGATTTTCCAAAATCTGCCTAGGTTGACTGACTTCATACATAATAATCGACCAAGTGCGAGTCGGACTTATGCACAAAGGGTTCTGTACTGTTATAGAGCAAAAATAGGCCAAAAATTTTGTTTTTTTGTATGGGAGCCCCTTTATATATTAATTTTATTTTGTTTTTAGGATTTGTTGTTATAGTGGCAACAGATATACACAATCTGTGAAAATTTGAGAAGTCTAGCTATAGCGGTTCTTGAGATACAGCCTGGAGACAGACAGACAGACAGATTGACAGACAACGAAGTCTTAGTAAGGCTAGAATTTAGAATCATGCCCCACATTTATCCTATAAGTAGGTTTACGGTAATTTTACGGCTGAAAGGTCTTCTAATTACGAATTAATTCCGCAACTTCTCAAAACGATACGATCCGTAGTTTTCGAGATAAAAAATATATAAAATTCGGAAAATTCTATAGAAATTCGGCCATGTTGACGTTTCTTCGATGTTCCGTTTTACATTGCCTGCTGTCAAATATTTTAACTTTACATAAAAGCTGATAAATAAGTAATAAATATCCTTCATTTTATTTAATTTGTATCACAGTAATAATATTTTGAATCAGAAATATTTTTATGATACATTTTATGAAAATATTTAAATTATTTAAAGATCTGCCGTGTATATGCCTTAGACGAAAAATCGTCAATTTGGGTTGGATTTTATAACGAGTCGCCTAAATTTGAGAGTATTGATGGTGTACGGGGCTTAAGGGAGTTAGTCTTAAACCCCCCCAAAGAAATTTTGGCTGCCGGAGTTGCGTCTAAATATTTTTAAACAATTTTCAAAAATTCTTAAATATTATTGCAATTATGCAAAACGGAACGTAATCTTTATGCTAAAGTACAAGGGGATGAGCCAAGATCTTTTCTTTATCGCTTCTTTAAAGAATCGCTTCAAAATGTATGGAATTGAAATTTGGAAAAAGAAAATAAAATCGAGGTAATTATATTTTATATAAGTATTATAGTGTGATACAGGAAATGTATGAGAACAGTATATAATTCTTAGGTAATTAATAGCAATGTATTACTCCGAGTTGGCCCAATACGACTTCATTGGGTTAGGTTAGATGGCTAAGGCGGGAGCGTAGCGCAGCGAAGCTACCGCCTTAGCCATCGTGGTTATTTTTTTGTAAACCACCCAGAAGTAGGAGCCCCGCGTAGCGGGGCTCCGTCGACTCATAATTGAAGCCAGTTGTTATTGAGGGCCATTGGGTTCTAGGTATGATTGAGGATGGATCTGAAGATTTGAGGTTGGAAGTGTTTCCAGACAATATTCGCTCTGCTGAGGTTTTGGTGCCACTTATATTAAAGAATGTGGAAATTGGCACCACCATCCACACTGATTTTTGGAAAGCATATAATTGCTTGTCAGAACATGGCTACATACACAAAAAAGTCAACCACTTGAATCGTGACAACCCATTCATAGCTGAAGATGGGACTCATACTCAACGAATTGAGTCCCAGTGAAGGGAAGATGTCCCAGATGAAAGTGTTATATTTAAGCCCGGAGGCACGGAGGGAGAGCAGCCCCCACCTGCCGTAATGGAACGCAGTAACGCAGTCCAGAAAGCCGGAGCTGCCTAAGGCGAGTTGTTGGTTTCTGCGTTTTGTTACGCTAGGGCGAAGGGGTTGCATTTCCCGCAGCGCCGGAGACGTGACAGACTGACAATGTCCCAAAAACGAATCTATCAACCCGACTCCACGTAGTACTTGTCTGTCAACCCCTAGAGTGTTATATTTAAGCCCGGAGGCGCGGAGGGAGAGCAGCCCCCGCCCGCTGTAGGGCGAAGGGGCTGCATTTCCCGCAGCGCCGGAGACGTGACAGACTGACATTGACCCAAAACCGTCCCAAACAGTAAATATCATCTAAGCCGTGAGTCCCCTGAGGAGGGGGGAGTGGTAAGGAGGAGTCCGAAAAACCCCCCAACCTCCTTCTTCCACCGCACCTCTGACATAAAGTCTCGTAAACATCCTTTAAAACAGTTATAACCTCAAAACTTTAATAATTTATAAATTCTAAACCGGTGGTTTCCTAGAGGGGGGAGTGGTACGGGGGGGTTTGCCTCCCTCCCCCCCCTCCCCCATCACCCCCTAAAAAAGGGGGCATAGTCCTAAATTTTTACCGATTTAAATACATACCAAGCAACACAATGAGTGCCAAAACCCTTAAGGTAGCCTTTCGAACTGAGCGTCAGTGACGCCGCGTCACTGAATTGTATGGGACGGCGACAGTAGCGACACGCATCACTGTCGCCGTCCCATACAATTCAGTGTCGCGGCGTCACTGACGCTCGGTTCGAAAGGCTACCTTTAGGGTGACATTACATGCAAAGGTACAAAAATTGTAAGACTTACCGATCAGGGTCAAGAGGAAATTTTGCAAGAAATATTCTCGATTTGGGGAGTCTACGTACTCCACAAATCGTACACTTCTTGCAGATGCGACTTTCCATGTTAGTTGAAATATTTTCAGACGAAAATAATATTGCAATCTCACTTTTCAAGGAGTCTGTGAAAATGTAATTAAACACACGAAATCCGTGACACGCAACAAAACTTAACATAGAAGCACAAATTGAATAGCCAAATCACTTGATATTCAAGCAAAAATCAAATTTTTCAGAAGTTTGTTTTATACAATTTTCAAACAACCAAAAAAGTGACATAACGCCATTTTTCCAAAGCTACCAACCTTGAGTACTCAAAAAAAAAGATTCTGTATGTTGGTAATGATTCGCATAACAAACTTGAAGCCTTGCGGTTATTCAATTATAGACTTTATTTCAAAAGCAATAAAGTCGTATTTTTAGTGACTGGCTTGGGGGTCTGGCTTTTTATATGGAAGTGTCGACCCACTGATCTCAACGTAAAGCATGTCATTGACACCCAAGGGAGATAATGTTGTATGAAACTCCCAAGGGATTAAAGTGATTTGAATTTGGAACGTTAAAATTCGTATGAAAACTTCTAATAGATACGCATCTATCATAGAGTTTTTCAATAATAATATGGTATTGCTGAGAGTTTATTCGAAAATCGAACTGGCCACCTATAACAAAAGAAAAATGCGATTCAAAAAATTCAGAGCAAAAGCCAGTGTTTGGTGCTATTTTCAGAAATTAAAATAGGTACCTACTACTTTATTTTAACAGTTCCGTGTTTTAATATTCTCCCTAATAAAAATATTACTCTGTCCCTCCATAACTGGACAAATGTGTCCAAAATCAATATTAACTTTTAACAAAATAAATGTTTTATTAATGTAGCCCTGGCTTTTTATTGCCTCGCAGTAGGTATGAAAAGTAGAGTATGCACCTCTGGGATAAAGCCTGTCTTCGTCTTGGGCAGCTTGAACCCCTCGCTTCACTCAGGACTCTACATAACTCCCTCGCTTCACTCGGGAGTTAAGTTTTAACTCCCTCGCTGCGCTCGGGAGTTAACTCTAGAGTCCCTTGTTACGCTCAGGATCCAATATGCTGCCCGTGACATAAGACACTGCTTTATCCCCTTGGTGCATAATCTACTATTATTAGCTCTATGACGTCACATTTACAATAAAGAGTAATTAATGTAATAAGATAATTAGGCAGCGTTGTTCTTAACGATGTACAAGAACTGGCGCGGGCGTAACAAACTTGATCGAGGCCTAAAAAATGTTTAGGGTTCCGTAGTATTACAAGGAACTCTTATAGTTTCGCTCTGTCCGTTCGTCTGTCTGTCCGCCCATCTAACTTCTAAACGGATGGAATTTGGTATTAATAGATCTCGGTTTTGACATTATAAAAATTATTTTATATTAAGGGAGGCTCTCCATACTTTATATGTGAAGTGGGGATGAATAATATTTTTTCATTCTCCCCCATCGTGATGACGAATAGGTCTTTTTAAATGTTTCATACATGACTTTTACAAAGCCAACCATTTTCGAGTAATCGGCCTTCAAAGTGGGTAAGGTTGCCCTCTTGGTATTTCTAAACCATAAGAGATTTTGAGAAAGAACTTATAAGTTTCCATGCTGATAGATCATGCAGCATGCTAAAAACTCTTTAGGAAAATTATTATGAGCTAAATCGGACAATATCTAACTTTCGAAGTACATAATTTAAAGAAAACCTATTGTGCGTTGATAGTTACTAAACCCTCCTTAGAAATGTCTAGCTCATGAAGAAACATGCTCTTGGTTACATTAGCTTTAAGTAATACGCGTCATCTTGCACGTCACATGTGCCAAATTCTTATTAATTTTGCATTTTAAAAGCCAAGTCAAAGTTGAAGAGCGAAGTAAATCTGCCGTCCTCAAACTAAAAGGCGGCTAAATGACAAAGAGTTTTAGCTCTACCTAAAAAACTCTTTTTGTCATTTAGCCGCCTTTTAGTTTGAGGACGGCCGAAATGACGTCATTACAACAAAAAGTACAATAGAGTTTGACTATTCCCCCATATACCCCATCGTATGGGGATCGATGAAAATGTTTTTTAAATGATTCATACATGATTTTCTTACAAAGTCAACCATTTTCGAGTAATCGGCTTCGGTGGTTGCCCTCTTGGTGTTTCTAAACCATAAGAGATTTTGACAGAGTACTTGTAAGTTTCCATGCTGATAGATTGTGCAGCATGCTAAAATGAGCGAAATAGGACAATAACTTTTTTAACTTACTGAACCTTCCTTAGAAATGTTATGACTTGCTCTTGGTTAAATTAGGTTAGTTTTGCTTTAGGTAATTATACGCGTCATCTTGCACGTCACATGTGCCAAATTCTTCTTAATTTTGCATTTTAAAAGCCAAGTCAAAGTTGAAGAGCGAAGTAAATGACGTCATAACAACAAAAAGTACAATAGAGTTTGTCTATTCGAGCATTGTACCTATTAATTTCTATTCGTGGAAAACTATTGAAAAAGGACTAAAAATTTGTGGCAGTCAGTAGCAGCGAGTGATAGTAGAATAAACTCTTTGTAAAGCGATGTTTAAACTTGAAGAATTTTTCCTATGTCCGTTCAGTTATTTGCACATCGACATTATTAAGCTGAATTTTCATAACTTTTGCTTCTACAAACGAGTATAGATATAGGTTCGTAGATCTAGCTTAAAAGGCCGGGACTATATGCACCGGAATCCGGAGGGCCGCGCCGTAGAGAATTCTGATCATTGAAAATAGAACTCGGTGCTAATAGAATAGAGTTGAAAATTGAAGTGTCAGGTGTCGAGCTGTCATATATGACATTGACGTTTAACTTGACACTCATGTGTTCGAATTTCAACTCTATTGCATTAGCATAGATTTCTATTTCCAATGATCAGAATTCTCTACGGCCTTCCGGATTCCGGTGCGTATATCTCTACCCTAAGGCTGGGACTTTATGATCCGGAGTCCGGCGGACACGCGAAAATTCAGAGTACTAAAATTTAACTCTGCTCTTGAACAATAAAGTTGAAAATCGTCTGCGCTTGTACAATATAGTTGAAAAGTGTCGAGTGTCGAGCTGTCATGACATTGACACTTTTACTCGACACTTGTGTGTTCGATTTTCAGCTCTATTGCATTAGCGCAGAGTTCTATTTCAATGCTCTGAATTTTCCCCGGCCTTACGGATTCCGGACAATATAGACCCAGTTTAAGACTGTACATATTTGTACTTAGGTATAGAATATAGATACAAGGTCTTCCAAGGGTATATTGCAATTTGCACCACATTATTGCATCTCTATTGTTTTAGTTATTATTACACTGCTGTTTTTTCTGTAAATATGCAATCTCTAGTCTCCACAATAGCTTATTATCTGGGAAAGATGTGATAGGAATAATTAGTGTGTGTAGGTGACGCAGGTTTTTTTATGAAACTAGCAATATCAAGGCCGCTCCATTATTTCTGAAGTCTGAACACGTGAACTTTTAAAAAGGAGCAAATGGTTAGAGCATGGTTCCGAAATCCGATGATACTTACAACCAAAATGATCTCACTATGGTAAGTCTATAAAATTATTATGGATAATGTTGATTTAAATCGTAGTTAACATTCCTTGTTGATTTGCTTAGTAAGTACTTAGCTACTCTAGGAAATAAAATTGCAGTTTTACCTGCGCGTACGCACGTAGATCTCCCATAATCGGAGTAAAAACTTATTTCTGTACTTGTTTCTATAATGGAAAAGTTTAAATTTTTTTTGGAATCGACTAATAAATGACTGAGAAATTGATCATTGAACTTGAGGGAATTTCTGGACTCTGGTGACCCTGTGACATCATATAGCCTGACGGATCAACGCACAGCCTAAGCCGCTGATCGTAGAGACCTAAAAATTGATAGCTGCTTTCTTTGTATGACGTAGGACATGATAAAACGAGATTTTCTGAAATTCTACTCCTAAGGGGGTGAAAAAGTGGGACTATTACGGGATGAGAACCACTAAGTATTTGACCCCTACAGTCTACACTGTATAAGAAATACACCTGGCTGAGAACACAAGCGATACTATAGGATACGATAGTAGCTGTTGTCAAACTTAGAGTAACTGTCAAAAATAAATTGAAAAAGTTAACGTAACCAAATACCAAATAAAAAAAATACCAGATACATAATATTTACCTTCTATAAATATTGTTGTTTTGCATAATAAGTTGTGTGCAATAGTGCCAGTGTTGCTAAACGTGTTATTGTTAAGATAAGAATTTTAATTTTTAAGATGTTAGAAGATAAAACGAGCGCAATATCTGCCGACAAACCGCTACATAGTTTGGCAGGTTTAATAATAAATAATGTTTAAGGTTTAATAATAAGTAATATAATAAATAATGAAAAAAAAAACCAACTGCAAAAATATAGATACCTAAGCCTACATGAGCTAAGAGCATAAGTGAAGTTAAAGATATACCTAAGATTATTATTATTATTATGTACTTAAATGACAAAGAAAGCCGGTGATTGCCGAAAAATATTGAGATCGTGGTGAGTGGTCGTACTGTACCTAGACCTACACTTTAGTATCTAGTATCTATCTACCACCTAGTTTCAATTCTCAAGGTTATCGTGATATAAAAAAAATGGTCAAACGATAGCTTACCACGATTAGCGAGAGTTGAGAAGGTGTTAGATACCGCGACGTAGTCCTTGGATCGGTCAACGGTGTCAAGTGTGTCGCTTTTTGACACCTTCTCTTCTCTACATTCACGTTCTTTGAGTTAGGGGGCCGATGGAGTCATAATGACCATACTGACCGTCCAGCAAAAATTATAAATTATATTGACCCTATTGACTCAAGTACAGGCGCTCGTGCTGAGTTTTAGGGCCGGGCCACACGGCGCGGCGCCGCACCGCACCGCAATACTCCGCACCGCACTGGCGGCCACACGATCAATGCGGCGTCGCCCTGTGTGCACCCCTCCCCGCCTCATCTGTCTCGCCCCGCCTCGCGCCGCTGTCCGGTGCGCCTGCGGTGCGGCGCCGGAGCGGCGCCGGACGCGTCGTGTGGCATACCATACATTTTTATATGTAAAAGACCCGTTGCGATACCGCTCAGGCGCCGCGCCGCAGCCGTACCGCACCGTGTGGCCTGGCCCTTAGGCTGGACCGTGAGTATGGTGCTTTATTCCTTTGAGGTCGATATATTTTTTATATGCGGTCAGCGGGCACTAACCACAGGATGCGTCGTAAATTTTCAGATAAAACAGGTGGACGTTATATGCGTGATCGTAGCGTGAAGGTAGCGTGCTCGATTATACTATCTTCTGACCGATTTCGGTGACCGATAATGACATATTTATATATTTTAACGTGTTACTGTGCTAATAATCATCATGTATACGAAATAATAAGGTACTTTCATGTCATGATGTATTTCTATCGCGTTTAAAATGACGACTACGAAGACTGCCCCATAAACCCCTATACATAGCCCCTTACTAATAAAAATATTTACACAATGGATAAGCTATAAAATGTTTTGTCCTTGTCTGATACGTTGGAAAAGTCGCTTAGTGGAATAGTATCTACCAGTAGCGAAGGCTGGTTCTCTTTCCAAGAGAAGCCCTAGGCTGTATGATGGGTAGGGGTTTGGGTAAGGATCTTCAAAAGGTAAGGGGTAAGTGAAATATAGGAATGGAGTTATAAGAACCCCGCGGGCCGCGATACAGGGCCTCTAGTCAAGATGCATTCGATAATTTTGACGGCGAAGTTCAAAAACAAAATGTATGGGATTTGACGTAAGGTATCGCAAGCTACATGTCACTTTAAATCGATTACTTATGTCAAATCCCACACATTTTTGATTTCGATGTTCGCCGTCGAAATTATCGAATGCATCTTGACTAGAGGCCCTGTATCGCGGGGTTCTTATAACTCCATTCCTATATTTCACTTACCCCTTACCTTTTGAAGATCCTTACCCAAATCCCTACCCATCATACAGCCTAGGGCTTGTCTTGGAAAGAGAACCAGCCTTCGCCACTGGTAGATAGCCATCTTGACTGGGGGCCCTTGTATCTATCTCTACCTTAATACGCTGGAAAGGTGTCCACCAACGCCACCAACTATACTTTTTAGATTATGTATCCTAAATCCTTACCTAGGTACTTATGAGAGGCGACTTTTTAAATTGTTTCATACTAATATTAAAAGTTCTTCTTAAAATGTTACAATTATGAGTTATATTTAAAGGTCTTCGTCGGTTTTTGCGCTTAATCTAAGCAAGTCCTACTAATATTATAAATGTGAAAGTTTTTGAGGATGTTTGTTACTCTTTTACGCAAAAACTACTGAACTAATTTCGATGAAATTTAGTATCTTTGTAGTTTAGGCTCTGAATTAAAACATATGCTACTTTTTATCCCTAAAAAATACAGTATTCCCAAAGGGATACTGTATTTACGCGGGCGGAGCCGCGGGCAACAGCTAGTAAGTTTTATAAAACTATCCTACTGCTATTATAATACTGCTTAATCAGCGCCCCCTCAATTTTTTCTGGGCCCCTTACCGCCCCCTCTAGGCTTCCAGCGTCCACAAGGGGTCGTTATCGTCCACTTTGGGAAAGACTGCTCTAGATTAATGCATAGGCTACCTTTATCCTAAGAAAGTACAATGTTTAGTGGGATGATCTAATTACGCTAGAGGAGCTGCGGCCAAAGCTAGTGTACTATAACAATTACTTAGGAAAAGCAATCACGGTAACCTCTTTAATTTTGGCTAACAGAACCTCAGAGCAAAGCACGCTAAAAGCTTGCAATCCTACTAATAATATTATAGATGTGAAAGTTTGTGAGGATGTATGGATGGATGAATGGATGGATGTTTGTTCCTCTTTCACACAAAAACTACGGAACGGATTTTGATGAAATTTGGTATGACAGTAGTTTAGGCTCTGGATTAAAATATAGGCTACTTTTTATCTCGAAAAAGTACAGTGTTCCCGGGAGATACTGTATTTACGCGGGCGGAGCTGGGGCAACAGCTAGTAACGCTATAAAAATGCCTCTATTCAATGTTGTGCACATATCTATTGTTTTATCAATGCACTGGTGTGTTTTTATTTTTTAAACTTTCCGTTCTGAGGTTATCAGTCCACGCATTGCCAGCGTGCTCACTGCGAATGGCGACAAACCAGAACAAAGAAGCGCTATAAATTATAATATTTTACTTCTGAACATTCTGCCAATAGCGATAAACAAAAAAAAAAGACTTACTTATATAACTGTGCCTTCTGCGACAAACCAAAATAAAAGTTTATTTCTACAATTGTACCTACGTTCTGCGAATAGCGACAAACCAAAATAAAGGCTTATTTATGTCACCATAAAATTGTAAAAACCGTTTGATTGTAATATTACTAGAGATATTATAAAATGTCGACAGATTGTCAAATAAAAATTTCTCCTTACAATTGTACGCATTTTTTTTCGTTATAATTATTATTATGAAAAAGCAAACAAATATATGCCGTTTAACTTATCGGCACGGTAAATATTACAATAGAACGGAAAATAATGCGCAATTATGCGTAAGGAGAAATTTTTATTTGACAATCTGTCGACATTTTATAATATCTTTAGTAATATTACAATCTGTACAATGTAATAATTATTGCACTAACTGATATTATATGTATAAAAATCTAGATTGAATAAGTGGGGTAGTCACAACACCCCGCGAGTGCTCTCGTGGTTAAAAACCAGTTATTAGTGATCGAGGGTTAATATCGAAAAATTAACCCTAATTCTCAATCGAAAAAAAAGCTGATATTTTGACGCGAGAATTTTCGATCGAAAATAAGAGTTAACCTTTCGATATTAAGTCAAAATACGTGTGTAAAAAAAGTAAAATTTTGAAAATGTAGAGCCATTTCGAGTATCGCTTCGACCCTAATATTTCTTTTTATTATTATTATATTTATTGACCCTAAGTATTTCTTTTTAACTCACTGATCTTTATTATAAATCAAAAATATTGTTTGTTTTTATGTAGAGTCATAGTTGAGTTGTTAAAAACACACTACATGATATTTTTACTCTCATGTATTTACAATAATATTGCTCAGAGCTTACTTGTATTGTGCTTGTATATTGTTGGCATTGTAACAACTTTTTCTTTTGTTTCATGTCCTATATTAGTCGTACTGTTTAAAAACAGGAAGATCTTCTTTTATTGAAGTATCGGACATTACAGTCATGTAGAATTCATTTATAATAATTTTAAATGGAAATATGTATACTTCAAAACAAAGCATTAGTTACCTCGACATTTTTTTTTGCTAGTTCATAGGATGAAATCGCTGTGCCAATACCACTCTGAGGCGTTGCTCTCTTTAATGGAAGAGACGTGTATTCAGTGGAATAACTTTCATAAAAGAATTCATAATAAAACACACCATCTGTCTGATATATAGTATAATAGAAAACCGATGGCAGAGAGAAAGCTAGAGAAAAAAATAATCTGAACTGAAAATAATGATGGCACTCAATGTGATCGAATTTAACTATTCGATTCTGAATCTCAGATTACTCAGATTATTATAAAACAAAAGGTTGTGTCTTATAATCCGAGTTCAGAATAAACAGCTCAAAGGAGAGCGTGCAGGTAAATAGTATTATAATAATGATGATTAGGTTTAAGACGTTTAGAGTAATGACGTTCATTAAATGATATCATCTTCATGAAAATGCACAACAATTTCAGTACTGAATTACTGATGATGATGATCGTGTTTAAATATGTATGTTCCTTTTTTGAAACTCTTTATTTACTTTTCCACATATATACAATAAGTTAGTACATAGTCACACACTTATATACAATTCACGTTCAAAGTCACAAGTACAACCAAAAGCCATGTATTTTCACCACTATTTTCTTAATAATTTTAAAATCAACTACTTTTCGATCTAAACTTTTATTATATACTTTAGTTATCACTGTTATTTACATTATACAAAAATAATTCAGTTGAAGTAAGCTACGGTTTTAGAAATATGATCAAAATAAACTCACGTTCATAAAACAACTACTTTACACTGATGCTATGAAAATTAACACTTATATTTTCACTACATTTTCACTCTTAGAGTTTATAGAATGTTTTAATAACTGATTAGTGTTCGTTTATGCACTTACTATGTGTTATTTCACTGCGAGGCCGCTGTCCTTAACACTATATTTAAAAAGTGTGAATCACACATCGTGATTTTGTATTAATTCTGCGTGTTTTGATAAGTCTAAATAATATTATAATTAAAAGCCTGTGACTGTATATTTACATTTTCCAAGCCGATATTTTCATTCGCGCGCTGAACCGCGGTGGAGAAAGACGTGTGTGTTTTGAAAAGTTCGTTGTTCTTTTTACAAAAATGGAACTGAAATTAATAGTGTTACTCGCCTTCTGTGCTAGTTTTGTTCACTGTCGAATGGTAAGAATTTTTTTCTAAAAAGTTAATTTTTAAGAACTCTACATTTTTGTATTTATGATAATACTAGCTTTTGCCCGCGTCTCCGCCAACGTAAATACAGTGTCCCACGGGAACACTGTATTTTTTCGGGTAGCCTATGTGTTGATTCAGAGCTTAAATTACTACCATACCAAATTTCATCAAAATCCGTTCAGCAGTTTTTGCGTGAAGAGTAAAAAACATCCATCAATCCATCCTCACAAACTTTCAGATTTATAATTATTGTAGTAGGACTTCTTGTGTTGAAATGAGAGAGATATATATTTTACTTAATACGAACTTTATTTAATACGTGTGTTCAGCCAGGACACTAAGAATAGGCTACACGAATGAATTTTTTTTATTGCATAAATGAATAGTACTCTTAAATATGAGCAACTTCTTAGAAGAAACCGTATATCAAAAGTCAATGTTTTCAAAGGTACAGCGATTTGTTTGCAAAATTTCGCAAGTCCCGTGAAAACGCTCCATACTAAAGTCGTACGTAGCTATGACGTCACGTCCATGTAAAATCGTATGAAGTATACGGCCGCGGGAACATATTTGTAAATATCTCCGATATTCGTGCGTTTAAGTTCAAACATACCATAATAAAAGTTTTTGTATATGATGTAAGTAAACTAATTATGTAGGTTTTGTTTACTAATTTAGCAAGAAAAAAAAATTTTTTTTTGTACTTTTTAGATGTATCTAATGACTAAACTATAAATAAAATATTATATTTTTTTACATTTACGAAGTAGTAATGCCTTAAAATTTCTGAATACATTAATGAAACTTAATATTTTAGATGTAGTCGTGTACCCAATAATAATAATTAAAAAAAAAACACTAGGCGTTTTTAAGATTTAAGCAATACTCATGAAAGTATGAACATATAACTGATTATTATTATTACAAGTGTAGTAACTGAAACTACTGTAAAAATATTTTTATTAGATGTTGCCCGCGACTTCGTGGGCTCAAAAAAATCCCGCGGAAACCATACATTTTGCCACGATAAAAAGTAGTCTATATCCTTCCCCGTGGTCTACTCAGTATCTGTGCCAAATTTCATCAAAATCGGTCTACTAGTTTCGGAGCCTATTCAATGCAAACAAACAAACTTTTCCTCTTTATAATATTATAAGTATAGATATATATTTATTATTTATTAAATTCCTTGCCTCTACGGCCTCCTTACTCTACTCCTCTGGGACCAACTAGAATTCTAGATATTGTTTCTTACTAAGTGAATTATTTAAAAAATATCTCCCTATGAATGGAATATGGATATTATATGCAAAGTGTGGCAATGGTAGGTATGCTTATGATGATGTTCTATTTAGAAGGGATTTTAGAGCTGTATTTTTTAACGTATTTTTCATGCTCCATGCCCCAAGAGAGTTCTAAAACCAAATCCAATAAATAGTTGAACTTATTCAGGGCAATATACCAAATATAACAGATTTTACATCATACAATCCTATCCTACCCCAATTTATTGATTGTTAATCTTATTCATGATAAGACAAGGTTAGGAGTTACGACGTTTACGTTGAACTTCTCCACGTACTTCTATTATCCAACGAAGTGGGTTACTATATTTTATGATCTCTTTTATTATAAGCTTTTTAGTTAGTTATTTAGTTTTACCTGTACTATGGTATGTAACCAAATCTTGTAGGTATAAATTGGCCCACTTCCCGGTTTCTGATTGAGCTGAAATTTTGCACGCATCTGTATAACGTGACAATGCAACATCATGATGACATAGACCTGATCAGGATGCTGGAGATGGGTCGCCACTCCGCTATAAAACAATGCAACTCCATTGAGTTTGGGATTGAGATTAGGCTTATTTCACTTATTTGATTGGTCTTGACGTGTACTGGGTCTGATGATGAAGCCGGTCATAGGCACTCCGTTAAAAAAAGCTTGTTTACATAATACTAGGAAAAAGATTTCCTGCATGAGTTAGGCTGATGATGATAATGGGCCTAGGATTATTATTTGACGTTGTCATACTATAGCCTTGTTCAGGTGTAGGTACACATTTCCATCATAATAATAAAACCCTGTTGCACTTATTTGAATCATAATAGGGTATTATCCTATGATGAAAATATACATCAGATTGTTGATATTTTATCGCTAAACATTAATTTAAACCGATTTAACCAACTATTTACACAAAAATATGTATGACTAGCTTTTGCCCGCAGCTTCGCTCGCGTGAAATTGGGTTTAAGGCAGAGGGAAATCTTGTTCGGGAAAATACCAATACCAAAATTGAATACATATTGGTGTAGGCACTGCACAGCCGTATCAGTTGTCTTTTATTTGAATGTTTCTTGCAACTTCGTAGGTGCACTCAAGAAATCTACCGGGAACTGTACCATAAATAAAATTTAATAAGCTGCAAAAGTATTATGTGTTAATTCTGGATAATCACTACCATACCAAATTTCATCAAAATTATTTACGTGTTTTCTTTACTGCACTTTATTGCATGAAAAACTAAACATATTATTATGTACCTACATACAAACTTTCGCGTTTAGGTATAATATTAAGTAAGGATTTCTTTGTACCCGATAATTAGTAAGTATTTTAACGATTTCGAAAATCTTTTGAATGGGAAGACGTTTTGGACTTTGAATTTGAACTAAATAAAAATAATTTGTATTGTGATCGCCCAACCTAGTTGGGACCACAACAGAGTTTGAGAGAGATATGAGTTAGCAGTACGACCACGAAGCCATCTAGCTTCTCATTTATTCCCCATACTATAATAATCATACACATTAATGATTAGGTAATACCTAGGTATTTTTAAGTAATTCAAATATCTGGTAATTTTATAGCATTTTATACTATGTTATTCTTTAGACTGATTAAATTTTTTGTAGGTATGAACCGATTGAATTGAAATACCCACACAAAATTATAAGCAGAGCTATCCTAATTCCTAACCGCGTGGAACCCGTAAATTTTCCGCGATAAAAAGTGAGTTCCATGTGTTTATCCAAGGGCTAAACTACTACGGTAACAAATTTTATAAAAAACCGTTCCGCAGTTTTTGAGATTAGCGCGCACAAACTTACAGATCAAAAATCTTTAAGGAAAATCTTAAAAGTCATTGTTTTGGGTTAAAATATTCTACTGAAATAGTATGTAATTAATAAGTATTATGAATATAATTAATGCAGCAATCGCAAATATTTAAGAGCCTAGTTTTTTTTCATCAAAACTTTCGCATTCTTGTCAGATTTATTTTCCAACATGATGACAATATATTATGTCAAAATAAAAATAAAGCTCTCCACTCACGGGCTATCGATTGCTTCGATCAAATTGGAAATTAATTCGTATTTGAAAGTAAATTGCTAACGACAAACTATTACACAAAATGATTAGTGTAAGACCTACCAGCTAGTTTTTGCGCTGGGTGTCAAAATTTGAAACAAAATTTACGCGTATATATACGACTTTCATATAAAAAGTATAGTAAGGTGGTCCTAGGACCTCAGACTGTATTTAATTTTTATCTAAACCGATTTACTTGCAACTACGAATCCAGTAAATGTTAAAATTGTAAAGACTAAATCGATCGATCGCTTGTGAGTGGGAGCTTTAAATCAAAAGCACTAAGGAGTATTTATATCAACTTTAAAGCAAATCGCTCCCAAACAACTTTCTTTCCCTTTTTATTCCCGTTAGGGGACGAATTTCAATAAACTATGATACACGAATTCCATCAATTCCTTTACATAATGTTTGTGCAAAATATGAAGTTGATTGGACCAAGGAATCACGTTGCCCCATACAAACTGTTTTCCCCCTTTTCACCCCCTTAGGAGTCGAATTTCGAAAAATCCCTTCTTATCGGATCCCTACGCATTACAAAGAGCAAGCCCTGCAAGTTTCAGGTCTCTACGATCAGCGGTTTAGGCTGTGCGTTGATCCGTCAGTCATTCAGGACAAAGGATTTTATATGTATAGAAAACTTTCGCATTCTTGTCAGATTTATTTTTCAACATGATGACAATATATTATGTCAAAATAAAAATAAAGCTCTCCACTCACGGGCTATCGATTGCTTCGATCAAATTGGAAATTAATTCGTATTTGAAAGTAAATTGCTAACGACAAACTATTACACAAAATGATTAGTGTAAGACCTACCAGCTAGTTTTTGCGCTGGGTGTCAAAATTTGAAACAAAATTTACGCGTATATATACGACTTTCATATAAAAAGTATAGTAAGGTGGTCCTAGGACCTCAGACTGTATTTAATTTTTATCTAAACCGATTTACTTGCAACTACGAATCCAGTAAATGTTAAAATTGTAAAGACTAAATCGATCGATCGCTTGTGAGTGGGAGCTTTAAATCAAAAGCACTAAGGAGTATTTATATCAACTTTAAAGCAAATCGCTCCCAAACAACTTTCTTTCCCTTTTTATTCCCGTTAGGGGACGAATTTCAATAAACTATGATACACGAATTCCATCAATTCCTTTACATTATGTTTGTGCAAAATATGAAGTTGATTGGACCAAGGAATCACGTTGCCCCATACAAACTGTTTTCCCCCTTTTCACCCCCTTAGGAGTCGAATTTCGAAAAATCCCTTCTTATCGGATCCCTACGTATTACAAAGAGCAAGCCCTGCAAGTTTCAGGTCTCTACGATCAGCGGTTTAGGCTGTGCGTTGATCCGTCAGTCATTCAGGACAAAGGATTTTATATGTATAGATTTTTATAAAATATCAAAAATAAAATTATGAATTTTTCACGTTTGACCACGTGACTAAAAACGCACGAGATTGGAATGTGACGTCATATTCTTGTACTTCTTCTTCCTTTATTAATGTCTTCCCGATTTCCATAAAGAATACCCAGCATCGAATCATTAACGTCATGCGTCAGCGAATAATAGCCACTTTTTCTGCATTTCAGTGTTCTTTGGTAGGGTCACAAAGATTTTCCCCGGTGTTTTAATAGACGTATTAGTGCATTTTTGCACTACGCACCATTTATAAGGCATTTTAATAGGCTTAAAACATTTATTTAAAAACGTAAATAGTAGGTATTCTGGGATTTGGCATTTTCAGTGTAATTTGACACTTGACTGTTACAATGTTACAAGAATGTGACGTCACGACAACTCATTATAGCGTTTTCGCGCCTTTAATATTAATTTGAACTTTTAGGCTAATTTGCAAGGAAAAGAAAGAAATTCACAAAGAATGGTTCAAACTGCTAATGTATTTTGGTATTAGGAACAATTTGACATAGTTTTCAAAAACTTGGAAAATACCCTATTATGGATCTAAAATGCGTACGTGACCGGCCGTCACGTGTACTCTGGATTAAAGGATTTTTTGGGGACGGGAGCTTAATAGAATGCACTTTGTGGGAGTGAGATGGGCGATGTTGGAGTGAGACAGGCGACACCACGCGGTCCACGCGTGATAACTGATAGGGATGTCTCAACTTTTTTGTTGCTCTTCAGTCATACATAAATTCTTTTCTTTCTCATAAGGCGATAAGGGCCTTTGTGTTTGGATCCATTATGATTTTTCTGATTTTATTTTTAATTATTTTACATTAGGGATGTATGAGCTTCCGTAATTCAAAGAACTGTTTCAAAGAGCTCTATAAATTATTATTAGCTTTGTTAAAAAAAGTCTTTATTTGTAAATATTTTCAATTTGCAGGAACCGTATATTTTTTTTGCAATAAAATGTAGCCTATGTGTTAATCCAGAGCCTAAACTACTACTACTGGGTTTTGAGGAAAATTTGTATAATTTTCATCAGAATCCGTTCTGTAGTTTATTACGTGAAAGAGTAACAAACATCCAAACTTTCGTGTTTATGATATTAGTAAGAATTTTTTTTATTTCAGAGCTACAAAGCAGCGGTAGTGGACAGTTCAATAGAGTTTAATGAGAACGAAGCTGTTTCAATAATACACGAGGCGGCTCAATTGGTGAGTTTTTAACTTTTTATGTTATTGATTGATCTATCCGTCGGGAAAGACCATAGACAATGTCAGGGATTTTTTAGTGTAAGAGAATTGGCTTTTAAATAATTTCAAAAATATTTTTAATTGGCACCACCGATTTCATACAACTTACTTTTAAAGGTCAGTTAAAAACGATGTCGAGGAACAAATTATATGTACCTAATTATCAACGTGATTATTAAACATTGAAAGTGTTTTAACCGAATTCAAAAAAGGAGGCGGTTGTATTTTAGGCTGTGGATTTGTTTTGTATAAAACGTTAGCGTAAATACTGCGCCTGCGAGAATAGCGTTAATAGTTATTAACAATCAAGCATTTTTGGGATTCCTAGATATGCCAGTACTGCCGTCCTAACGAAGAGTGCAGTAAGTCGAGTTTTTGGGCAAATCGAGTTAAGACCATATTATACCATAATATAAGGTCTTAATCCAATTTGCCCAAAAACGCGACTTACTGCACTATTCGTTAGGACGGCAGAGTATTTTACTACACTCTGATTTTTAGTAATTATAATCGAAACATAACTTACGAGTTACGAAGTAACTATTTATTCATCTGTGACATATCTGTGTTAAGTCGTATGTCAATGTCAAATCTGTTATCTGGACACTCGACATTTCGATTTTCAACTCTATCGTATTAGCGGAGAGTTCTATTTTCAGTGCTCTGAATTTTCCCGAGCCCGCCGGACTCCGGATCATATAGTCCCAGCCCAAGTATACGTAGGTAGAATTAATAACAATAATTCCTACACCGTTTCGGTGCCGGTGGCCAGTTTCATTGAAACCAGGCCAGTTACGCAAGAGTAATTTGATAGAGCCCAAGTGTGCGCGTAGTACACAAGAGCACTCTCTCTTCCTTCACTCTCATAATCCAGTGGGACGGATAACCGACACGACTGACGAGAGATCAGGCGCAGTTTGGACTTTTTACATGCCCATCCGACAGATGGTTCATCTTTCTAGTCAGACAATCAGGCGATCAGTCTAAGTATACGTACTAGTAGTTGTTATTGATGATGATGATGATGATGAGAGATATCAACAAGGTCTATTGTTTTGTTTACACTTATATAAATATAATAGGTATAGTTTCTAGTCTCTAACCGCGCCTATTATACTGATAGTTGAGCTCCTAATTAATATTATTATCGACATGTGATAGTAATATTCAATGACACGATGTACTTACATTTTACGAAAAATATTAAATTTTTAAATGTGGTATTATAAGTCAACTCTACGATCAACTACACTACCCGATTTTCAGCAAATCTTTGAGAAGTTCCATAGGGTTCCTATGCTTCTTACATTTAATTTTCTTTTATTATTTCAGAATGTGGATATTCTGATGCTGCCTGAACTGGTATTCATTAACAACAAGGTAATAAATTACCTACTTATTTATATTATAAAAAACAAAAATCTACAAGTTTAAAAAAATGTTTACTCATTTTCGGTGTTCAAAACATAGATTTTCAACTCCTGTCCTACGTCACGTCGCATCGTTAGAAGGATAAAGGTTGAAAATCTTGGAGGATTTTCGATTATACACCGTCATCTTCCAATGTATGTCCCCACGTCGACCATGGGAAAGAATTTCATGGATCCCCAACAGACAGGTTATATCAAAGTATGTTTGTATGTGTTTTTTTTTTTAAATTAAATCTATTTATTTTATTTTTAGATAAGACAAGCGCTCTCTGATGCCACCAAAGAGGCCAAAATATACGTCGTAGCACAAATCGTGGAGAATACTAAAGACCGTAAAGGAAGCAAATTTGTGTTCGACAGAAACGGCACAATTATAAGGTAGGTTCTAGTCTAAGCTAATATTATTACACTGAAAAAAAAAATGTCAAATACGAGTTAGACTCGCGCACAAATGGTTCCGTATAAAACGATAAAAACATCACGTTTAGTTTATAGGAGCTTCCCTTATATATTTTCTTTATTCTGTTTTTACCCGACTGCCGGGAGGGCCCATATATTTTTGTACGATTTATTTATTATAATTTGCGAATGGGTCCCGCCTGCTACCAAAAATAACGTCAATAATTTCACTTAGGGTTTCAGCTCATAGTGTAGTCAGTTTTCTCAAACTTGTTTCGGTCTTTTTAGTGCGTTGCTTAGGTGTATGTCTTTTTTGCAGTCGGGTTTTTTTATTTTTTTAAATTATTTATTAGTATTTGTTGTTATAGCGGTAACGGTAATACATAATATTCTGTGAATACTTCAACTGCCTAATCTCGGTTAAGGAAACAGCCTGGTGACGGACAGACAGCGGAGATTTTGTTCACGGAACCCTAGAAGTTACTGAATTATATTGCCTATACAATATTTTAACATCCAAACCTTACTTTACAGTAAGCCAGCAAGTGTCTACCGCGACACCTTCGTGACCGACTTCGGAGTCACCTTCAGTATCGTGAACGAGGTGGAGCTGCTGATGTCCGATGCTGAGGGAGCGAGAAACGTCATCGCCTTCGGCTCTCCCTCTGCCAGTCACTCCAGCCAGTTCTTATATGGTTAGTAATTAGTATATATTATCAAATTGTATGTAAGTCACTATGTAGGTATTCATGGAATAAGTCTATACCGACATACTGAATGTGCAGACGAACCGCTTGATGGCAAGGGATTACGGACAGCCAAAGTTGTCGATCTTTTTCTTGTAATTTTAGAAGTATGTCCAATCTGTTGCAAGTTGTAGCATATTGGACATACTTCTAATTGAATGTTGTCATTATTTGTTCGTATTAAATAATTAATATTATGATATCAAAATGTCATACAGTCACAATACAATGAGGGTTGTTAAATTCGTGACATCTGACAGCTTTTTGACATGACAAGGACCGTCGGCTACCAAGCGCCGCCTGGTGACAGAAAAAGAATCGAAAATTCTCATTGACCGTTTTTGATACCACTTACGCCACCAGATGACGCTTTGTGTGCATTGGGTCTGCCCCCTGACGGCAGAAAAAATATCAAACACCCTCATTGTTATTGACAACTGTAATTGTGACTGCATGTCGTCATTATAATACAAACAAATATTGAGAACACTCTACCTGCTTCTGATTCCCTGTTTTTATATTCCCGACGATAAGCTGCTGATGGATGAATGGTTGTTATAATACGGACAAATATTGAGAACACTCTACCTGGTTTTGATTCCCTGTTTTACTATTCCCGACGATAAGCTGCTGATAGACGACTGGTTGTTATAATACGAACAAATATTGAGAACACTCTGCCTGCTTCTGATTCCCTGTTTTTATATTCCCGACGATAAGCTGCTGATGGATGAATGGTTGTTATAATACGGACAAATATTGAGAACACTCTACCTGGTTTTGATTCCCTGTTTTACTATTCCCGACAAGCTGCTGATAGACGACTAGTCGTTATAATACGGACAAATTATGAGGACGATTTAATTGCTTAATATCCCCTCCCCTGTCTGTCCCCTGAATGAATGGAAAAAACGATATTATTTTGACGTAAGCTGTATCACTTCGCCATGTCCTATGTCTGTCTCTCATTGTATGTTTCGCGTTCTTCCAGCTGTCCAGTCCTCCGGCGCGTGGGCTTACACCACGCGGTCCAACGTAATCACTGCCCGCGCCATCTACGGCGGACGTACGCAGAAACATGGCGGACTTGTTATCGCCGACTTGAACAGTGGTAAGTTCAAATTACACTTTTAATGGAGTTATTAAAGATTTCAAAACTCAAGATAGGCTATGACGTATATAAGGTTTGGTAAAATCAATTACGAATACTTCGTGCACATGATCCAATGCTTATGTAAAGACGTTTGGACAGAAAAATAATTGTCATACTCAAACTAAACAATCATCTCATGTTTGGGTGACTCTCCGCAAAACGCAAACTCGCCCATATAAACAAAAAAAAAAATTATTCGAGTGTGACAATTAATTTTCTGCTTAAACGTCTTTACACAAGCAGTAGATCATATGCCCGAAGCATTCGTAATTGATTTTACCAAACCTTATATATTTAGACAGAGCAAATCTTTATACATTAAAGTTACGCCATCTTGGTTTTCACTATCCTTCAAATGTTAAAGTGGCCTCAAAAATCTCAAAAGTGGGACCATTTAAGTGGATACACTTTTTGCTTCTACATGTAGGTATTATAGTACGTCTATGGTAGGGTTACCATATCTCAGGATTTGTCCTGAGATTTCAGGATTTTTCGACTCTTCTCAGGATTCCGGCCGGATTTAGCAAATCTAGTGATAGCTCAGGATTTTCAATAAAACACAGGTTACATTTTAAAGATCTCTCTTATTAAACTACTAAAAATAATTTTCTTTTAGTAACAATTGCAGTTAAAATCAATTATACTTATTTATCAAAGTGAAACAAACTAAAAATAATCTTTTGGTAACAATTGCAGTTAAAATCAAAAAAGTCGCGTAAAACGCGTGCGCAAGATAATAATACGTTTTTGAGAGAAAATTCTCAAGCTGTAGAAAATCTCAGGACTTTTCCATGGAAATCAGGCCTTTTCTCCGGACTTTTGATTTTTTCATCTGGTAACCCTAGTCTATGGGGGCTAGGCGGCTACACTAATGGAAAACACTGGCAGCTAACAGACCATCTTGGGTGTTCCGTAAGGTGTTCCGTCTATTACAATCTAACGGATAGTTATATTACAATCTAACAGCTTTTACAATTTTACGGCGTCATATATATTATATGTATACACAAGAATTAGGTACCTACTCGTTTTAAGTCTAATATTAAAAATATCACGCCATCAATAATTATCACCGTACAAAAAATAAAGAAACAGTAAATAAAATAATAAAATATCGAGGACAATAGTTATTTATTATGTAAATGATATAAAAATATGTTACGCACGTATTATGTTACATGCATTATTTTTATTTTTTACTTTTTAGGTGTAATTAAACAATATTAAATTACGTAAATAGACACCTATTTACATATTAGGCTGGGTCTGCATGAACTATTGCAATGTTAGACATTGAACATTGGTGCGGCTGCAAATCGCACTAATTAAAGTTTAAACAATGAAAATATATTGTCAGCCTCTCGACTCAGCGTCATACTGAAATAGCCTGCATACATATGAAGCACTAGCTGTTGCCCGCGGCTCCGCCCGCGTAAATATACTATCGGGTAACCCGCGGGAATTATGTACTTTTCCGTGATAAAAAGTAAACCAAATTTCATCAAAATCCGTTCAGTATTTTTGCGTGAAAGAGTTACAAACAATCATCCATTCATGCATCCATCCATCCATACATTCTCACAAACTTTCACATTTATGATATTAGTACTTAGGACTATTATAAATGTATACTCTTGGTTCTTTGGTGTAGTTGGATTCTGTAAAAAACTATGGAAAAATAATTAAACAAAGTATATGTATATAAAATAAATAACGTTATGTGGTGATTTTAACTTCCATTTGTTGGAAAAAGTACTATATTTGGACCTCGCTTACCCTACCTCTCTTGGTGAATAAAAATAAAGCTAGCCTTATTTGATGCTAGATTTTTGTAAGGCTGTGGTTTTTATTCGCTCAAGCCTTTCAAGCCCATTCATGCCAAAACATCACCCGCCAATAAAAACATTTTTTCTTGTCTTTCTAGAGAAACCTGACACCTTCGTCGTCCCACATCACCTCCTGTCAGACGTCAGGGAGCACACCTCGGAGCCTCGCCGAGGTTCTGGCAGGCAGAAGGTGTGCCACGAGAACTTCTGCTGTGATTTTGACGTCACTACTAAACCTGGTTAGAATATATCCAATATTTATTCATATTATGTAGGGTTTTAGACCCATTTTTATTAAAGTACGAAGGCACGTCTGATGGTGGGAGAAATGAATAGAGCTAGCGCCCACCGTCGAAAAAGGAGCTCATCGAGAACAAGCATTGGACCACTGCAGATCGCTAGGGGCCTTAAAGCTTGATATAAAACCGCCGGTCTGGCGGTCCTAAACCTGGCAGATTTTTTTTTATTGACCAAAATGTGTGAAGATTTTTTGAGTAAAAAAAGCTCATAAGGAACAAGAAAACTGTTGTTATACACGGCTGCGCGCCAACTAGAAACCGATAAAAATGCAAGTCTGGCAGTCCTACTCTTGACCAGTTTCCAGCCAGACCGCCCTGAACGTGTAAGAATTTTGAGTAAAAATAGCTCATAGAGAACAAGGTCAAGTTATATGTCAATCTGTTCGTCTCCTAATCCTCTTTTGAAAATCGTCGGTCTGGCATGTTCAAACCTGGCCAAAACTCAGCCAGACCGGGATGAAGGTACCTCCTGTGATACTTACAAATAGGTAAATCATGAGCAATTTGCACTTAATGAAGCGTGATTTTGATAGATTTGTATGTATTCTTTCCGAATTTAAAATTTGCTACCCGATATTGCTACCACTCGATCCGCCATCTTACAAAAATGGCGATACCTTTCAATATTTTGGCTATATCTCTTTACAGACAAACTTTACGATAAAAATATGTTCCACTAATATGAACTATGTATAATTTTCTACAAATTATTTTATGAGCATTATTGTGTCAAATTGATAGTTTTAGCGCTGCAGAGTCTTAGAAGGCAATTTTATTCGTGTTGTTGACATTTTTTGTAATCAACTATATTCTACTGTTTATGTCCTTTTCGATGATATTTATATCGAGAAGTTTGTAAATAATTATAAAGACCGCCAATTTATGAAGGCAGCCATTTTGAATTAACAATAATATTGAATACTTATACCTTGTGTCAATAAAACCAAAAGTATATATACTTAATATCAGATCAGAATATCAAAGATAAAGGGGTCAAACTTCTATTCGAAAGTTGACTGCTTACAAAACTGAAAGTTTTGCAAACTTTGGAACTTTGTTTATTATAAAATTGATTTTATTAGACTAAAATATAAAAATAAAGCATCACACAAATTGATTTTTTTTAATAATCGCTGTACGGAAATTATTTTTCACTAATATTAATTTTACTTATTATAAGATATTAGTTTAGTATACTTTTAGTTTTATTGCTACTAAAATTTAGTATATTTAAAATGATTGTGAATTCGAAATGGCCGCCGTCCTAAATTGGCGGTCTTTATAATTATTTATAAACTTCGCGATATGGGTATCATCTAAAAGGGCATAAAAATTAAAATATACTGAATTATAAAAATATCACTAACATAAATAAAATTTCATTCTAAGTCTCTGCAGCGTTAAAACTATCAATTTGACACAAAAATGCTCATAAAATAAATTGTAGAAAATTGTATATAGTTCATATTCGTGGAACATATTTTTATCGTAAAGTACGTCTGTAAAGAGATATAGCCAAAATATTGAAAGTTATCGCCATTTTTTCAAGATGGCGGATCCAGTGGTAGCAATATGGGGTTGCAAATTTTAAATTCGGAAAGAATACATACAAATCTATTAAAATCATGCTTCATTAAGTGCAAATTACTCATTATTTACCTATTAGTAAGCATCACAGGAGGTAACTTCATCCCGGTCTGGCTGAGTTTTGGCCAGGTTTGAACATGCTAGACCGACAATTTACGAAAGAGGATTAGGAGACGAACAGATTGACATATAACTTGACCTTGTTCTCTATGAGCTATTTTTACTCAAAATTCTTACACGTTCAGGGCGGTCTGGCTGGAAACTGGTCAAGAGTAGGACTGCCAGACTTGCATTTTTATCGGTTTCTAGTTGGCGCGCAGCCGTGTATAACAACAGTTTTCTTGTTCCTTATGAGCTTTTTTTACTCAAAAAATCTTCACACATTTTGGTCAATAAAAAAAAATCTGCCCGGTTTAGGACCGCCAGACCGGCGGTTTTATATCAAGCTTTAAGGCCCCTAGCGATCTGCAGTGGTCCAATGCTTGTTCTCGATGAGCTCCTTTTTCGACGGTGGGCGCTAGCTCTAGAAGAAGTGTCTTGATTTTATTTGAGCTTCTTCTTCTTGGTATTGTAAAGTCGTAACTACATAATATTTGATATTTTATCTCCATAAATATTTTAATTACAACACTGCCTTGCGGAGAGCGTAGGATGGCCTCATGTCAGGCGACCCTAAAAAAACCGCAGGGAGTCGGTGGATACTTACAGGCCGAGAGCGACCGGTCGCACTGGAAACGTATGGGGGAGGCCTGTGTTCTGTTGTGGACGTCACCAGGTTGAAATGACGTCATCGACGATAGTGGAGAGGTCAATGAATGTATTACGCTCAGCTAGGGTTATGGCGCATAGTGCGCGGTGGAACTTGGAACGGAATATATTATATTACTTAATAATATATTCCCTTCTACCACCTATATTGTAATAATAATAAATTTATTTTGGCCACAAGCCCGCAACTTTAGTAGAATAAAGGAGAATCTTAGAGATTTAAAAAACCAAAAAAAAAAATATCATATTCTTGCAGGAGTAGAACTCCCGTACTCGCTGCTGTCGTACAGCGGTGTGAAGGACGTCGGCGCCGGACCCGTCAGGGTGGAGACCTGCGCGGTGGTGGCGTGTGCTGGACATCACGACTCCTGCCTTGAGGAGTGAGTTGTTTATTTATTTACCTACCTAATAATAATAATAATTGCCCGTGAGCAAGGAATGCATTGCACAATAATAATAATAACTCCCCACCGATTTACGGTGAGGGTGGCCGGTTTCATTGAAACCAGGCCAGTTACGCAGGAGTAATTCTATAGTGCCCAGGTGTGTGCGCAGTACACAAGAGCACTCTCTCTTCCTTTACTCTCATAATCCAGTGGGGCGGATAACCGACACGACTGACGAGAGATCAGGCGCAGGACCGACTTTTTACATGTCCATCCGACGCATGGATCTTTCTTGTCAACCAGGTGTTGAGACAATCAGGTGATCAGCTTGCATTGTCCTAACCAATCTTGGAAATAACATTTTTTGTTATTCCAATGCGGGAATCGAACCCACGGCCTCCGATTCGAGGCCAATGCTCTAACCACTAGATCACGGAGGCAGTTAATAATAGTAAATTTACCTACCTACTAGTCCAAAATAGCCGGCGAATAAAAATTTTAGGTGCAGTACGATCACTTTGCTCTCCTTCCCTCGGCCTCCTTCCATCGTATTTCTATGACAATGATAGACGATATAATATGAAAAATGGCGGTTCCCGAAACACATTAGAAACGTGGTTTAACTGTAACAGCAATGAAGACAAGTTATTATGCTTTTTTTCGCCAACATTTTGCTTAAAAGTTAGGCTCACATTTGTATGGATCGTTTTTGGTTTCCTTTACGAGAGAGTCTACTTATTGCCTCGCATAAGACTCCCTTGGTCTTTTTAATTTTATTTAAAAAATGTTTTTTTTTAATTTCATTTAAGTCAATGCAATATATTCTCAGATATCAATTATCACTAATGAATAATAAACGCAAAATACTAATATAAATGTAATTTGCAGATTAGAGGGAAACAAAACCAACATCTTCGAGAAGGTGACCATTAGCGCGTATTTCAACACCGACTCTAAGCAGTATCCTGTTCTCGTCTCATCCGAATCCACTTACGATGACGTCAACTTCATCCAAAACAACCAAACTAACCATGCTTCTATTGAGCTGCTCAAGAAGGAAGTCACTAGTTTAGGTATTTTCGGAATCTCCAAAGACCTAGAAACACAGAACCTTCAGGAGGCTAATGACGAAATGTCGGAGTTCTTCGACTATCTCTGGATAAGGTTGCGTGTGGCTATTTTCATTGTATCCATTTATGTATTGGAAATGCTGTAAGTAGCTTGAATTGTGTAACTTTGTAAGTTAGGAGTACCTTGATTTAAAGTACCTATGTCAGTTGGGACATTTATTAATCTGTGGTTGGGGGTTCCTCGAGAATCACTTGATATATTTTGTGCATGGCCAATGGTTTAGAATAAATATTTTTGTCGAAGATATTACATATAATATTTAACAAAATTTAAAATATATAAAGGTAACCCCCGCCGTTGTCAAGTAGTAAGCGAGTTGATGATGATGAGTTATATCTAAGGCCGCTGCCTCGAATTTTGCGGGTAGCGGGGCGGCAGCGTCGGCGGCGCGGGCGAGGCGCTGGCAACGTAGACCCGTTCTCGAAACCAGCGGGCAGATCGCGAGGCAATAGAGCGGCGTAGAGTTGTTCTGTTCGTGGTTGTGTCATCGAGATATTTGTTTTTATTCGCGAACGAAATGTCTCATTAACGGTGTCAAAATCTTTTTGATTCAAATTTATTCCTAACGCTCGAGTTATTGTGGGCAAAAAAAGAAGTGAATCTCTACTATAGGGCAAGGAAAATAAAAGGCGAGTTTTGTCGATATTATGAATTGAAATACACAATAATAGAAATATAAAAACACAGAAATAAATTGCACAACACTGCAATGCAGACGCGCGGGCGGTCGCCGCTTGACTAGAGCCGCTCGTTGCTCACGCACGCACCGCCGACGCGCCGCTGGTTTCGAGAACCGGTCCATTTGATTATACGCATATGGTCCCACCGCGCCCGCGCCACAAACGCCGCCGCCGCGCCGCTGCCCGCAAAATTCGAGGCAGCGCCCTTAGACCACTTTCAATCACGTATGCTTTCAAAAAAATCTAGAACAAATCGGTGCATCCGTTTGGGATCTACGGTGCCAGGTAATAGCTTTACGTAGAGAAAGAAAAATTATATTATAATGTATAAGTTTCCTTTTAAACTAGAGCTATAAAAATTCACTATAGTCTACTCGCGTTTAGAAGACAGTAAGGGCCTGATTCACAAACTTCTAAGTGTCGGATAGCGGATTCGGAGGCTTTGTCTCACTTTATACCGAGCGACAGAGACAAAACATGCAAATAAGCTATCTGACACTTAAAAGTAGATTGTTAAAGACCTTTATGTCAGTAAATTACAAGTACGCCATGTTATGTAAAAATGGCTTACTGATTTATTGGTTGATATGCATAATTGATAATTTTTTTTTACATTTCACTGTCTTCCTAACGCGAATAGACTATAAAACGTAGAAACCAACAATGTTAATATTGTGGTAATGGCAAGGGCGTACCCAGGATTTCAGCTAGGGGAGGGCAGCTCATACCTGTTTCGAGAACTAGACGTTAAATTTTAGGGAAATGCCTGCCCCTACCTGGGTACGCCCATGGGTAATAGTATAATAAAGGATAAACCTTTTTAAAATAGAACAGTGCCACGTGAATAGATTTTATTAAATTATGCTTAAAATAATGTAATATTAAGTTAATTATTATAATCGACTGATTCCTGTGATATTACTGTAGTAGATATGAAGTTTAATACAATAATAAATGATATTTATAATAATTATGTAATTGTATTTAATTAACTTCTTATTAGTTGCCGCCGTCCTTTTACATGTTGCATTTTTTAACCGACTTCCAAAAAAGGAAGCGGTTATACATTCGACTGTATATAATATTAACGTCCTTACATACATATGAAATTGGCGTTTTGTCATACTGGCTACTTTGATCGCAAATATTATATCTTCTTTGGTTAGGAATTCCAATTTCAAATTTATACCGCTATTTGCTCATGCATTTGTGTTTCGAAAACCGTAAATCATTTTTTTTTCCTCTTTTGAAAAAAAAAACACAAGCCCCGCGGATGGCCAGAGTCCAAAATTGATAATGAAGAATTGAAGGCTATTGTGGAAGTGGATCCATTGCAAACCATGTACGAGTTAGTTTCAGGCTGCGGTGTTAGTGATAAAACTGTTTTAATCTACTTGAAGGAAATTGGGAAGGTGAAAAAGCTTGAAAGTTGGATACCTCATGGATCAAACAAACGACAAACGAGCGTCGACAAACGACATTACTCAACCGGCACAATAATGAAGGGAATTTAAATCGAATCATTGCCTGATATGAAAAGTAATTCCTCTATGATAATCGGAAATGCTCATCGTAATGGCTGAAACCTGACGAACCAGCCAAAGCCTGCCCCAACCGAAAATTTACTCAAAAAAGTTACTTATGAGTGATTGGTGGACTAGTGCCAGTGTCGTTCACTACAGCATTCATAAATCTGGTCAGACCATTGCGGCAGATGTCTATTGCCAGCAACTGCAAAATCATGATGGAAAAGCTAGCTGCTAAACAACCGAGGTTGGTCATTCGCTCTAGGTCTAGGCCACTGCTGCTTCAGGACAAAGCTAGACCACACATTCCACAATAGACGGTTACCAAATTAGAGGAGCTTCAATTGGAATGTCTAAGACATCTACCGTACTCCCCGGATCTCGCTCCAATAGATTACCATTTTTTTCGAAATTTGGATAACTTCTTGCAAGGGAAAAAATTCAACTACGATGAAAGTGTAAGTCAAAAGTCCAAAGCGCCTTCGAATATTTTATTGATTCCTGTCCGAATGGTTTTTTTAGTAAAGGAATCAATGAACTACCTATAAGATAGCAAAAGTACATACCTAGATAGCAATGGTGTATACTTTCATTAAATAAATGTATTATGTTTAAAAGAATTCGACTTTATGTTCCTCCTTTACAAAACGCCAATTTCATTAGTGATACCTATTAATAAAATGCAAGGTGCCAGTAGGCCAGTAGGTAATCAGTGTTTAGTAAATACTGATATTGCCGTTGAAGTGGTCATTGCTGAGGTTTGCCGGGTCTTTAACCGTTGACTACGATAAAATTGTGATTGCCCGGCTTTCAGAAATCCTTATTGCACATAGGCTGTCTAAACAGTCGGTAGAAATGTAGATAATAACTATTATTTAACAGTTCAATGTTTTTAGGGTTCCGTAATACATAAGGAACCCTTATAATTTATTTCTTGTTTGTTTACATATTGGTACTGCGCATCATATTTATAAAAATATATGTTAAGTTGGACCAGATAACATCACACGTATAAAAGGAATGCTCCGTCTTTTACGCCGGGCTTTTAACTTCGCAATCCGCGAGGAAGCGGTCGATCGCAAAAGATAAATTATTCTTTTATTTGGTAAGTTTGCAATTGCTTTTTTCCGGAAATTTCTCAGAGCCGTCGTTCCTGACTGCAAGCCAACTCTGAGATACTAGGTCGGTAGGTATTCCCTTCAGTTTTGTCACCAACCGCCTGATTTTTCCAGTTAAGTGATTATGTTGTGCCAGCTAATATTCCTGTCGGTGTGCATCGTGGCCTGCTCGGCGGAGTTCTATGATGTGCCAAAGGACAACTACACACCGGAGCAACTTAGACACGATGGTGAGGAGCTGAGGAAAAGGATAGAATGCTTGATGGACCGAGGACCATGCACACATATCACTGCGGCGTACAGAAGTATGTATTTTACTAGACAGCAATGAAAATTAAAAAAAAAATTGTACCTTATATCTGTTCAGATCAACATTGTTTACAAAAAGACTAATAGCGCTAGCACATGTACGGATTCGGTACGGAGCGGAAGGATTTCTGCACTCTACACTCATTCACGTATCGTGGAAAGTGGCAACCTGTGGTGGCTACGCTATAGTACCTACCGTTAAGCTACCGTTACATTAGTTAGATTCTAATTATTGTGTCTGTGGAGAAGATTTTAATTTGTAACATTGTATGTTCGTGTAGTCAACGAAAATGTTTTAAATTTCAGAATACGCAGAAGATATGGTTTTGACTGCTTGTATAAAATGTTCTCCTGAGCTTAAAAGCTTGGCCCAAGCTTTCTTGAGCGGCGTGAAAGAGAAGTATCCGGCGGCATACAAGGAACTCATTTTGAAGTATGATAAGTATGGGTCAGCAGTTGGAGTCATAAGGACTATTCTATCGTCGTTGTTATCCTCACCGCCAGGAACATCAATGCAATCCATACACTCCACCCCTCCAGCACCTCCTTTACCACCCATTTTTATATTTTTTTTCTCGTGTAACATAATTTGTGACCACGGTACATCAAATTGTGTCAGCGCCCAAATAACAAATTGTTCGTGGAAAAAATGAAATTGTTAAATATAGTAGGTATTTATTAGTTTATTAAGTATAATATGTATTAAAATAGTTCTTTTTTATAATAGGTACTGTAAAATTAGCACTGGATATTTGGTTTGATCTGGTTTTTGCTGCTTGAATTTTAAATTCTTACTCCACATTAAAGTAAATATAGTGATCGTCATCGTCTTCATCATTATAATAATCATCAGATAATGAAGATTCATCATTACCATATTCATACAATACCTCCTCGATCCAAGGCATAAAGGAGTGCACCTGAAAGTATAACTTTTAGGTTAATGAAAAAAATGGAAAAGCACTATTAGTAATAAAGCTCATAGTTTTGTTTTTCGTATGTGTAGAACGAATGGAGGACTTGATTAAATGTTAAGTTTCTTTTAGTTTCGTGAAGGCAAAAAAAAAAAACACCGGCCGAGTGCGAGTCGGACTCGCGCACCGAGGATTCCGTACAAACCTGTAGTGATTTTATTACAGCTTAAAGGTATTATAGATCTGAGTATTTGATATAAATTTCAATTTAATACCTCTACGCGTTCACAAGGAAAGGGGTAGTAAGTTTAAAATTATTAAAAATATTTTAATAATATGATGCAGCATAAACGGCCGTATCTTTTGATTGCGTCGGTTTAGAAGAAACGTAGTGATTATATTCTCTTTGCTTAGAAGCTTGATTTTTTTGATTTTTGATCACAGCTCTAAGTGACAGTAGACCGGAGTATCTATACTATTTTATACTAATATTAAAAATGCGAAAGTGTGTCTGTCTGTCTGTCTGTTACCTCTTCACGCTTTACCGCTGAACCGATTTTTATTAAAGTAGATAAAGACATACTTTGAGTCCCGGGAAAGGACATAGGATATTTTTTATCCCGTAAAAGTAGTGCTCCCGCGGGATAATGTATTTACGCGGGTGGAGCCGCGCGCAAAAGCTAGTGTGATATAAATTCCAGCTTGATACCTCCACGAGTTTCTGAGAAAAAGGGTCTTGACAGACAGACGGACGGACAACATGGTGATCCTATAAGGGTCTCGGTTTTTCCTTTCGAGGCACGGAACCCTAAAATCGTCTTCTAATATTATTTCAATCTGTTAAATTCATTTAAGTAGGTAGATATAAATACATATATAATGACTTACACTTGTATAAACATCTGGTTTTCCTGTAGCACACGGCTCTCCCTCGGATACGATTCCTACCAGCTTTCCTTCGTCTACATCAACCAGAGGCCCTCCAGAATCTCCCTGAAATAAGAAAATATCATAAAAATTGTAGGTGACTTTTGCTGAGCTACAAAAGTTTGGATTAGAAAAAAATGAGTGTGCTTTAGATCACACGACTAAAGTAAGACTCGCAAACGAACAATTGTCTCTGTATGTTATGAGAGTCTCGTGCTCCTACAATATGCGAACGGAACGTAGCTCTCTCTCTATTTTCATTTTCACTAACATTATATCTCCCTCCCAACTTCCGTTTTCCTCGTCCGATCACACTTTTCGTAATGCTCTCGCGCTTGTCAAGCATTCTCATATTACTCCCAAGTTAATCGTGCGTAAAGTTAAGTTTTATTTCAAAAACAATTAATACAATGTTAGATGGAAAACTCCAGGAAACTCCAGGCTTTTCGTTTCTTTAACAATACTGGGAGCCTATTTCTGGCAAGACTTAACAGTTAACACTATGACTATCCTACTAGTACTACTATGTAGGTATTATAAATGTTGAGGTTTGAGAGGATGGGTGGATGGATGAATGTTTGTTACTCCTTCACGCAAGAACTACTGAATGGAATTTGATGAAATTCGGCATGGTTGTAGAATGTATTTTGAGCTCCGGCTTAGTTCTTAAAGCATAGGCTACTTTTTATCCGCAATAAGTACAGTGTTTCCGTGGGATGTGAGCGGAGCCGCGTGCAAAAGATTTCAAAACTTAAGATAGGCTAGGATAATAAAGAGGAATAGTTTGTTTGTTTGTTTCCAACGAATAGGCTCCGAAACTACTGGAGTCTGGACCGATTTTGACGAAATTTGGCACAGATATAGAGTAGACCACGCGGAAGGACATATGCTACTTTTTATTGCAGCAAAATGTACGGTTCCCGCGAGATTTCCTTTAGCGCGAACGAAGTCGCGGGGAACATCTAGTATATAATAATTAATAACTCATTTGTTATGACGTACATTTGACAGAACAAATCTTCAAGTACAAGAAAAAGTTACGCCATCTTGTTTTCACCAATCTTTAAACGTAAAAATGGGCCCAAAAATCTCGAGAGTGGGGCCATTGAACTGGAGACCCTTTTTATCAACATGTCTCGTCTATAATACGTCTATGAGGGGAAAATATTCAAATAAAAGTGTTGATTGATCTCATTATGTTCTCACCTTGCAAGCACCTTTCCCTGCCTCGGCTACGGCACAGATCTGGGTCTTGAAGACGGGTATGGAACCCTCAAGCGCAGTCTTACAGTCCTCGTACGAGACCGCATTCACCACCAGCTCCATGAGGTCGTTCGGTTGCGGCCCAGGGTACTGACGATACAAAGGTATTCGGAGTTAAAGGTGTAGCTTGGATGATTAACACTTCTCGAGCTAGGTTGTCTATTAGTAATCGTAGCGATAGTTTACATCCCTACGATTACTCAATATGCATGGCAAACTGTGAGTTCGAGTAGTTTATATCGATTCCAGACTATGATAAATGATAATCGTTTTAACTTAGCGTTAGCCCACACAGAAACGAGATGATAAGCGATGCGGCGCTAAATTTTACAATAGTCATTCAAAATTGAACGTTATGCACTACAGAAGAAGATACGTTTTTTTGAATTTTCACAGTGCTACGTTGTGTATTGTCTCGTTTCAGTGTGAGCTGACCCCTAATCGTAGCATCTCTAGATTCTAGTAGACTCTATAGACATGCCAACTCACAGAAGAAAGCATGGGCGACCGGCGACCACAGTCTATCGGAGCAAAACCGATAACACACACAAACCGAAGCAGTTAGGCTGGGATTATATTACCGAAATCTCTTCGACCAGAGAAAATTCCGGAACTTTAGACTTACGAGTCTCGAATAGACGAACTCTATTTTACGCAATAGAGTTGAAAATCGAACACACGATGTAAAATGTAACTAAGTTGTCAAATCGATTTTTAGCTCTACTGTATTGGTCCAGAGTCTTTTATATAAAGGTTTTAATTATATAGTCCCGAGGTCACCCGTTACACCAGTTCTTCGAGAACTTACCAAGGGATCATCGATTGATGTGGTGTGAAAGCGTTCATACATATTATTAATAAACTATGACAATTGTATTACGTTAATACTGTTATATCGAAAACGTGTCCTATGTTTAAATACATACAGAAGTAGTTCCCCATCCCGTAACCCGCAACTGCTCTCCCGCCTGTACCGGCTCATCGCTCAGTTCCACAGCTTGCACTTTATCAGTGAACTGGATCTCCTTGTCGGTAAACATTATCGCTATGTCATTTACACCGGAGCTGTCGTACTTCGCGTGGGACACTATCCTCCTGATGCTGTAAGACTGGCCACCGGCTCTCAGCTGGTTGGTACCGACAACAACTTTCAAAAGCTCAGGCTTCTTCCTACAATATATATAAATTATTATCCAGACAGTTTTTTGTACAATAAAAGCAAAGGAGTAGGACAGGACAAGCGCCACGCCAGCAGCGCAAATAAGTTACCAGCCTTTTAAATAGTTCGGGTGTGCTGTGTCAGTTTTGTAGCTGGTGCGCATGTGGAGGTCGTGGGTTCGAAAGCCGCCAAAGTATGTATAATATAATACAAATCTTAAGTATAATATGTATACCTAGACTCTAGTATAAAAGTATTAAAATATACACAAGTTCGGTTACTTATCACGGGGCCAGATTGATGTGGTATCAAGCGACCATAGTTATTATTATAGTTGTCCAATAAACATACCATTCAACACAATGCGCGGCGGTCAGTATAGCCCGAGATGTGATTACGGACCCGCCGCAGAAGTGCCCCTGCCGTCTATCGCGTAGTGACACCTGGTACGGCGCGGAGCCGTTGGGCATCTTCCTCCCGCCCCCAATGCGCAACGCTAACTCCGAAGTCACTAGAGTATATTATATGTAAATGACTATTTAAAGGTGCTTTTCTGTTTCATTTCGGCTACTTTCCAGCAGCCGTGGTCACGAGAGGACTGCCACGGCTGCTGGAAAGTAGCCGAAATGAAACAGAAAAGTGCACCGGGGTCCGCGACACAATCCGTAAGTATTTACTACAAGGGTGAGTTGTTAAGGGTAGAAAACGGTTTATCTCGATTTCCGGAAAAACTACAAGTCATATGGAAAAAAGTCAAATGACAAAGTTGTAGACAGTAAAAAGGTCTACAACTTTTGTATTTACATTTTTTTCACATAACCTCAAAATTTATGTGAAAAATTCAAATAATCAAGTTTTTGGTTTTTTATTTTTATCTTATACCACAGAATAAATAATAGTACCTACAGGTGCTTATACATACAAAAAAATATTTTTCACGAAATTTGGTGAAAACTTAACTTTTCACGTTCATAATATACAATCTTTTGATTTAAAAAATATTAATTTTTTCACCTTATTTTGACTTAATATCGAAAAATTAACCCTAATTCTCAATCGAAAATTCTCCCGTCAAAAAGTCGGTGGGTTTTTGTTCGTTTCAATCTATCCTTTCTCATAATGTAAAAAAATGTATACATTACCATAGTAAATGTTCTCAGAAAATGCAAAGAAAAGAACAGGTAGCAAGGCCCAGGACCCGCCTAGCCCCAATAAGACACCTACAATATTTTGAGTAAGTTGTCGTTTGTAAGTTAATCTTCTTTAAATTATATGCATAGATGCCTATTTATTGCTATTTTAAGATAACTTATTATACTTGCGTGACCTACGGATAATTTTAGCTCATCAAAAGGTATTACATACTACCTAGATAAATAAGTGGGGAAGGGGCTAGGCGGGTCTGGGCCTTGCTACCTGTTCTTTTCTTTGGATTTTCATAGAACATTTACTATGGTAATGTGTATCTTAGGTTTTTTTTGTTATGACAAAAGATAAATAATTATGTTGCATGACAAAAGGTAAAACATAAATAGCTTAAAAACGCGCCATTTCTCTAAGACCTAGCTAGATCGATTTTTCTCCCCCAAAACTCGCCACATACTAAATTTCATGGTAGTAATTGAAGTCGTTTTCGAGAAACCGATTATATTATAATACACAAGATTGTCTCGTTTAAAGTATAATATGATTAGCTCACCAAATATGGGTGTGATTACCAACAAAAGCGCTACCGAGTTAAACATCTTGAATGGACAGAGTGAATTGAATTAGCGATCTTATATACATTTCTAAAGGGTGGCGATACTCGTGTGAGCCATGAGGAAGCACATAACTTGTGCTCAATAATCATCATTGAGGTATCAGCCCATCCGTCACGGAATATTAATACGTGACTCTTAAGGCATCATTCTTATCTACAACCTCTTACCTACTATGTAGTATATCGTGTATAAAATGTTAAAACAGAAGTATGCAACGGAAGGTAGAGCAACGGGGACTAGCGGCTTTTGGTTTACAGAAGAGATAAATATTGTTCGCCATTAAATAACACTATTCTGAACAGGAAGCAAAGGGAGTTTAACGCCTGCTTTTAGACTATTCGTATTATTAAGAAAAATCAGTCGACTATCTGTGATAAATATTAGTCATAAATATTCGTTTTCAGAAAGTCGTTGTCAGAAAGAATTTAACGAATTTTAAAAAGAAAAGTGACACACATTGTAGGAATACTAGAAATAGGAACAAGTTAGAAATACCAGTGATCAGACTTAGTAAAGTAAGTAAATCTTTTAAAGGTCAATGTATACGCCTTTACAATAGAATCCCAGAAAACGTTCAAAATCTTTCCATTAATCAAATTTAAAAAAGCTGTTAAAGAACGTTTGTGTGCTAAAGCTTATTATAAAGTCAGTGATTTCATTGACGATTGCACACCTTGGGAATAAGATGGCCCCATGCAAGGCTGCTTTTATGTACTTAAGTATGTTCTATGTACTTATGACTAATGTTATATAGATTAAGTTACAACATTGTAAAATATTTTTTGAAAAGAACAATTTTCCCCTCTTTTTGCCAAAAGGTGGCCCCGTGCGAGTTTCTTACGCCGGTTCTTCTCGCCGGGCTAGTTTCCGAACCGGTGGTAGGCATTATGTAGGACAATTCTATAAGCGTTATATTATAACCTACATGGAAATAAAAAATTTTGAGTTTGAGTTTGAGTTTTGTAAGATACCTCAAAATATGTAGTCGCACTGTTCAGAGCAGGTTGCCTACATTTTTAAATCAGGCGCATAATAAATTACAAATTGCTTATTACACTTTACAGGCGCTTTATACATATTAATTATATTATGACTTCAATCAAAATATATAACAAAATATAATTTGTGACCACTGACAAATACTGAAAATAATAAATAGTAAAAAACAGTCCTTTTCAAATTTCATATTTTTTATTAATAATAATAAATGAATATTGTCAACTTCTGAAACGAATAAAAACTACAAACATTTCAGTTAACTACTTACTAGGTATATTTTTATTTAGCTTGGTTACAGTTATATGTATAATATTCTGAAAAAATATTCAGATCCTAATCCTACAAAAGCGAGTGTTTTGTGATAGTTTGCTTCTAGTTGTCCTCGTCAGCACTATCGTCATCTTCATAATCATCGTCATCATAATAATTATTACTATCTAGCAATGTCTTCTCGATCCAAGGAATAAATGAGTGCACCTGAAAGTATAACGTTAGAGTAAATGAAAAATCAACATAAAAATATTTAAGTTACCCCCGAATTGTCAAGCTGTGAGTGAGCTGATCATGATGAATTATAGCTAACAGCATTCTATATTCAAACAAAAATAAAACTAGATCAAAATAGGTTCATCCGTTTGGGAGCTACGATGCTACGGACAGACACACAGACAAACATCAAACTTATAACACTCCTCTGCTTTCAGCTATTCAGTTATGTATTTTTTTTTACAAAGTAGAAATAGAAAAGGCCACGGGGAAGATGTACGGTTGTACGTTGCCGCAAGATGTACGGTTCCTGCAGGATTTCCTATAGCGCGCATGAAGTCGCAGGCAACATCAAGCATTACATAAAATATGGCAATATATAGTTTTAAAGAAACTGCGGATTGTTTGAAGCATTTTGTGAGTCTTGTGAAAACGCTTCTTACCATTTTTTAATATACCTACCTAGTTACGTTTATGATCATACTTTTCATAATACATTTTTTGTATTCGATATAAGTAAACTAATTATGTAGGTTTTTAACATTTATTGTGTAAAAACTATTCCAACTTTTTTATAACTGTGAAGTGTACGTAATTTTTAAACTACATATAAAATCTTATTTTCTCTTAATGCTATGAAGTTGTAATACTTACCTATTTTATTCTGAATGAAAAAAAAAATAACTAAAAGTTTACATATTGTCAAATATCCCGTTATGAGCGAATATTATCTAAATTAAGTTAATTAACGATTAAATATCGAAGTTTTATATAAACCAATCACTTGTGGCTTAAAACCACATGAATAATGAACTACAAATATTATTTGGGAAAGGTTTAAACTTATGGATGTAAGAAATATTTTTCAAAATGATTTACGTTAAAATAAATAAATAAAAATTATATTATTACAAAGTAAAAAAATCGACGCATTTGATTAAAAATGAGCTACGAAATTAGCTGCAAGAGTTTCAAAGGAGCAGTCATTTTTTTTGAGCCTTCCCATTATGGTCCCATTGCTCCCTGGATCAGCGCCTGTAGTTGTTACTAGTTCACGGAAGAAGCTATAAACTTGACTATAATACGTTTCTTTCAGCCTCGAGATCCCAAAAATAAGCCTAACTTCTAATATAACCTAAAGTCATAGGTGGCATTTAAATACATAAATAGACAAAATATGACTTACACTTGTATAAACGTCTGGTTTTCCTGTACCACACGGCGGTAACGCTCCGGATACGATTCCTACCTGTCTTCTTCCTTTCACTTGAACCAAAGGTCCTCCAGAATCACCCTAGAAAAGGGAAAAATCATAACAACAATCGCACGAGGCAAAGTACTTATACTGAGCCCCGTACGTTGGTCTTAGAAATAAATTCTTGCTGCAATATCAAAACTCCAGCACGAAACACTTGGCTTCATTTCTTTTCTTAATAATGGCTAGATCCCTTAAAACATAATAAATAAATAAATAATAATAAAACATAATATTTGGTACACATATGTACACATAAAATATGTCTTTTAAATAGTTAATAGAATCAGGCGTTACTTTGCGGAAATCCATAGCATTAAATTAATTAATATTATGTTTATAGCAGTTTTTCCGCTAAATAATACCCACAACCTGCAAGCAAATGTGTGAGTGCACGCATAAGCATGCGTAACGCACCTCCCTCCTCCCACACTGCTTATGCGTGCACTCAGATGCAAGATCGTGCAAACACCACCACCACACAAGCAACAATGTCGGCAAGATCGTGCAAAGCCCCACACCACCATGCAGGTTGCATGAACTTTGTTCGCAGGTCCACTTCCTGAGGATGCTCCGGGTTCGGGGCGAAACGCGCGTCGAGTTTTGCAACCTGCATGGTGGTGTGGGGCTTTGCACGATCTTGCCGACATTGTTGCTTATGTGGTGGTGGTGTTTGCACGATCTTGCATCTGAGTGCACGCATAAGCAGTGTGGGAGGAGGGAGGTGCGTTACGCATGCTTATGCGTGCACTCACACATTTGCTTGCAGGTTGTGGGTATTATTTAGCGGAAAAACTGCTATAAACATAATATTAATTAATTTAATTTTATGTCTTTTAAGCAAGTACTCATCACGTTAATATCTTGCAAGCACTTCTTTCCGTGGTATTTCTCCGTTCAGGCTACACCTAAGGATGGTTCTCTCATGGTTTATCATTATATAGTAAGCAAAAATATTTGTCGCAATGCTCTGATAAAAATCTTCCTAATTCTAGAGAGTATGTGCAATCTTACAAAACAAACTCCTTTCCCTGCCCCGGCCATGGCACAGATCTGGGTTTCGAAGACGGGTATGAAACCGTCGAGAGCGGTCTTACAGTCCTCGAATGAGACCGCCTCTACATTCAGCTGCATGAGGTCGTTCGGTGATGGCCCACTGTACTGGCAATTCTCCATATTATAGGTTGAAGGTGTAGCTTCGGTGAGAGGCTCATCATTACAGAACAAAGTGGCCTAGAAATAAAGGAACAGAATAAAACACTTAGTTTGGATAACGAGAAACAGTTAGCAACGCGCAATTGTTTTTTTTTTTTCAAAGAACTTAATTAGTCTTAACTTCCTCATGATGGTGATTCATGAGGAATTTTATCTGCATAACATGTTATGATGATGAAAGTAGTGAATAATCTTTTTAACAAAATGAATCGCAGCGTGTAGTATGGTCTCTATTCGACTTCATAGACATGCCAAACAGCAGAAAGCTAGCGTATTGGAAGACAGGCTAGACCTTTGAGTATATAACTACGGCTAGACGGAATACATTGTAGCAAAACTTGATCCAAACACTGACAAAGAAAGTATTTGGGTCCAGTTTTTCTACTTAGTTAATGGTGGGTGATGGACGTAGACATTTTACATACTAATCAAAATGTGTAACGTAAATTGTATTCAAACTATTATAGTAAAAACTGTATTTTCACGTACAGAAGTATTTAATCCCCATCCCGTAACCAGCAACTCTTCTCCTGCCTGTACCGGCTCATCGCTCAGTTCCACAGCTTGCACTTTATCAGTGAACTGGATCTCCTTGTCGGTAAACATTATCGCTATGTCATTTACACCGCGGGAGCTGCCGTACTTCTCGTGGGACACTATCTTCCTGATGCTGTAAGACTGGCCACCGGCTCGAATCTGGTTCGTACCAACAACAACTTCTAAGAGCTCTGGTTTCGTCCTAAAATCATTAGAATTTTTATTGACAGTTTTTTATGTACGTTCAATAGAGGCTAATGAGCGATCTCAATAATAATAATAAGTTGTCAGGTTTTTTAAATAGTCTGGATTTCGAGGTGTCAGTTGACCAATAAAATAGTACAAGTGACACTCATAATTTCAATTATACTTTTGGGTAAAGAACGACATTCACTGATAAAATTTAACCAATTACCCTTCTACGCAATGCGCAGCGGTCAATATAGCCCCTGGTGTGATGATGGACCCTCCGCAGATGTGGCCCTCGCCACTCTCGCGTAGTGACACTTGATATGGCACGGACGCGGTGGGCGACATCATGCCTCTCAGCGTGCGCCTCGTGGGTATCTCCAAGGACACTAAAATGAGGATAAAACAGATACCTTTTACTTAGAAACGAGTGAGCTTTAGACCACACGACTGAAGTAAAACTCAAAAACGAACTATTGACAGAGTTAGATATTTAGATTATGCACTGGCTATGAGAGAATGAGAGAAATAAAGTGTGCGCGTGCAATGCTCTCTCTTACAGTAACGTACGAAACGTAACTTTCTCTCTTTTCATCTTCACTAACTCATATCTCCCTCTCAACTTCCGCTCGCCTCGCTCGATCACACTTTTCGTAACGCTCTCGTCACGCATTCACCAGCTTGCTACCCAAGTCAAGCGTGCGTAAAAAAAATTATCGGCACTTAGGCAATAGGCCTTTTATGTGCTATTGTATTTCGTAGCACACCAGCACATCGTGACACATGCATTTCCTATTGGTGTAGCTACATTGTTTGTAATAAGCCGTTTTAAGTCTTTATGGTTATATAGTTTACTTACCCAACATAGGTGTGATCACCAACAAAAGCACTATCAAGTTGAACATTTTGAACGGACTGAGTTGGATTTTCAAAATGATCATATATATATACTATCCCTATTGAGATATAAATTGTTGCTACGTGAATAACATCTGGTGATAAGCACTTGTATCACCCATAGGGACATAAGAACGCATATAATTCATTACAATTTTATTTTATTTATTAAGAAATCCTACATCTACTTTAACTATATCCTTGTTCAGATACAGTGGAAACTGCGCGGTTAAGAATCGTGCGGATCAACCGCACGCAGCTTAGTATAAAAGCATCGTCTTTTCGCAAACGCTTTAAAAGCACACAAAACACACAAAAAAAAAACATGTGTCCGCAGTGCCTGGAAGTGGAACCCAAGGAATTTGTAAGTTGTTTTACTTACAAATTCCTTGCTGTAACCCAAGCAGGAACAATTTCAATGTCAATTGTTCCTGCTTGGGTTGTTAACAAGTTGTTAATGTCAATTGTCTAATGTATGGCCGCTATCATAATTTTCATACAGATCTCCTTCGATAACGTTTCGAATACGTAGTTACTAGTCATCAATTGTTCGTGTTAACCCCACTGAACAGGGCTTAACGTTCTATTCAGATACATCGGATTTTGCGCAGTAGTCCGCAATCCGCATGTATTAGAACAAAACCATACAATATTATAATATTACGCGCGAAACTCTTGCGGTTTCCGATGTGTCTGAACAGAGCCTAGAATATTAACTATATATTAACTATACGTCATTTATAAGTTTACAAGTACAAGCAATGAGATATAACAGCCATCGAACAAATATATTAAAATTATGTTATGTATAGATATATAATTTTATTTCTCAGAAAAACTATGAACGTAAGTACGTAAGAGCAATATAGTAATTTTGTATTAGTGAGCGTCTGAACCTATTTAGGTCATCTTGCAGTGCTACTTTTAAAGATACGGTTTATATATTTTAGTATCGTTGGCATATAATAAGCTCATTGCTGAAGACAAAATCGTCGTTAAGAAATATGAAAAAAAAATTAGGGAACTCTGTAGGTATCTGACAGCCTAAGGTACCCTTTTAAATTATTTAATATTATTTATGTAACGAAATAAGTTGCCACATGTTAATTCTATGCCAGATTCCCATCTGGCGGGTAGAATTAACATGACGTGGTCTCAAGAAGAATGCAATGATCAATACGTCAGCTTGAATGGCCGAGTACATGGATGATAATAATATGTAAGGAGAAGATTTGATATGGTCGAACGTTTCATCCATACCAAGACAAAATAAACGTCCGCTAAGAACGTATTCTTTACTTAACTCGCAAGAGTGCTTAGTCCTCCTTAATTTGGCGGGAATACACAAAATTAATGTTAAAAAAATAATAATTATTTATTAGCTTTCAGTTTTATGTTTGTTTTAACAAAGTTACCACCGTCACATCGTCTAAGTAATGCAATGTTTTTTTTAATATATCTAGTAATTCTTATGAATTGCTAGAATTTTTGATAAAAAACTTTGCTATGTTTATTTAACTTTTGATTTAAGCAGATTGCCTATCTTTTTGAATCAGGCGTGTTGCATGTTGCTTATAATATTATACAGGCGTTTTGAAAATATTACTTACAAAAAATGTATTATATCTACGTATTTACGAAATATCCCATCGTATATACCTATATATAACGATGGGAGTAATAAATAAAAAGTTATATCATTTTCTTATTAATATAGTTTTTATTGCATACAGTAGCTAATATAACAAACAAGTATTAACAATAACTAAGCTACGATATCACTTTCTACAGGTGAAATACTTTGTCCATTCTGTTCGTAATGATTTTAAATATTATCTAAAGAGTTCATAAAAATAAATCAAACACCTTTGGTTAATAATTTTAATCTTTTGAATAACAGCTTGCTAAAACCTGCGTTTGCTACATACCCCCTAACTAATAATCGCTGTATAAGCTTTGAATAGTTATACAGTGTTTTGTCTCCTTCTATCGAATTAAAAATGTCACTTGTGTGACGTGAAAAAAACACTGTATAACTATTCAAAGCTTATACATCGATTATTGGTAAGGGGGTTAGAGGATAGTATTGTGATTTGCGATTGGCGAGGCACAGTGCTGAAATTGATACGCTAATTCTACGGTCCCGCCCTACGTAGCTGTGTTACGTAGAGGCACTACGAGATATGTGGAACTATGCTTATATTTTACCGGCGGCCTAAATATTTGAGTAGCCTTATAAACACATAATTCCTAGCACATATTTTACGTTTAAATGATCCTTAAAATTAGAGTAGTTGACAATAGTCAAATTTTAAGTAGCATATACATTTGTTTGTAATTTTAGTCAGACGAAGTGCAGCAAGCAAGATAAGAAAAAAAAAACATGAACGGCGTAGAAAAATGGCTTGTTTACAAAATAATAGAAAAACTAACAGATTGTACAGACAGATTTTCTTTATCAATCTGTTATTTTGTTTTTTCTTCCATAGAAAATACTCAAGTCTACGGTGGTCTTACTACGTAGTTTACATATCGTTTTATTATGATGGAGTTTACTTTAAAACTAAAACTACTGTTGGATTTTCATTCCCACTTATTTACCTAAAGGTAAATTGTTAACATCTCGGTTAATTAAGCATGCTCTTACACTCCAATCAACTGCGTGTGTGAGTGTGACAGCATGCTGACCAAACCGAGATTTTATAAATAAGTAAATTAGACTTCTGATCATAGGAGTCCCACTATCGACTGTAATAAACGAGTGACTTGTGTCGGTTAGTCTGTCTAGTTCTCGTCCTGTTGTTCAGAAATGGAAGGTGCTCTTCATCATCAGAAAGCAGGGTCTTCTCGATCCAAGGCATGTAGGAGTGTACCTGAAAAATTCAATATGATTTACGTAAAACGCTTAAACATAACTAATATTGAACAGAATAAATAATAATTTGACAAAAATTATAAATACTAAATGATTATCGCAACTTTGTTCGCGGAAAAGCTCGTCCCTATATCGCATGGCAATCGTACATTTGCAGTGATAAAAGAAACTCATAACGTTCCCAAAGGTTTAATATATCCTCGTAGTAATTTTCATTAAAATCCGTTTAATGGTTTTGGCATGATAACGTATCAGACATTCATAGTTACTTTGGAATTGTTACCGACGACTTCGTACGCGCAAGAAAGAAATCCCGCAGGGACCGAAGATTTTGCCGAAATAAAAAGTAGCCTAGGTGTTAACCCAAAGCCTAAACTACTACAAAAATTTATTTTTGTAATAAAATATCAAAATCCATTCAGTAGTTTTTGTGTGAATGAGTCACAAATCATAATCATCCATTCCTGCCAGCAAAAACTTTACATTTATGATAGTAGTAGGAACTTAAGCAGTAAGTTTGTATCTACTCACACTCGTATAAACATCCGGTTTTCCCTTCGCGCACGGTACTCCCCACGATACCACTCCTACCTGTCTTCCTTCTCTCACCAACGGCCCTCCGGAGTCACCCTAGAATGTTGAGAATATAGCAGTGGAAGATCGGTTTAAAGCAATTACCGTCGGCCATGGGCACCCGGCGATACCCGAAGAGTTTAATGTTGAGCTCTTTCTAATTCGTGGTCTCGAAGAAATCGCTTTGAGCGATAAGACCGCCATTTTACACGCAAATTATGCGCGAATAAATAAATAATAAATAAGTAGATAGTTATTTCTCCAGTCGAGCTGGCCCGTTAAAGTTATTTTTGATGATATACCACGATGTCCGGTGGAACCATTCCTAATTCAGAGTAGAAATGCGTCTTACATGACAAGCACCTTCCCCCGCTTTGGTCATGGCGCAGATCTGGGTCTCGAAGACAGCGTTGACGCTCTCGTGAGCGGCCTTACAATCCTCGTACGAGACCGCCTTGAGCTCCAACTGCATGAGGTCATTCGGTATCCGACCAGGGTACTGATAAAAAAAATGACGTGTACAGAGTACAACTAGCAGAAGCGAAAATTCATCCAACATTTAAAATTATTCTCTCATCGTGCCTAAAGCTCATCACCAACATTTGTACACCTAGCGCTATCTTCGTATTGGACAGGACTTTAGAAAGTTAAGTAGGTATGTAAGAAGTATTAGTAGCTACCAACAGATGGCGCTATATCGATGGTAATATATCGAAAAACGTGTCCTATGTTTAAATACATACAGAAGTAGTTCCCCATCCCGTAAGCAGCAACTCCTCTCCAGCCTCAACCGGCTCATCGTTCAGTTCCACAGCGTTAACATTATCAGAGAACTCTATCTCCTTATCAGTGAACACTATCGCTATGTCGTTAACGATGACGTCACCGTCGTATTCCTCGTGGGAGACTATCTTCCTGATGCTGTACGACTTCCCACCGGCGCGCAGTTGGTTGGTACCGACAATCGCTCTCATGAACTGTGGTCTCATCCTGGAAGAATTTGTGTATGTTATTAGTATGTTTCATTACTTTTAATATTCTTTTAAGAGGCAATTAAGCAGAACAAGAGGACGAGTAATAACTGCCACCCGTTAATATCTGCAAAGAAAGAGGTTTAAATTATATTTTAAAAGGATTATTTGCACCCCTTTTTGCAGATATAACAATTTGGGTAGACAACGTAAATTGTCTAGTTATATTTACGAGAATTAGGATTCTAGATTGACAGATGAACATTTGCAAATTCAAACTTACCCTTCAACTATGTGATTCCAGTCGTCACGTATGCAACCAGAATCATACAACTAAAGGCGCGTCTCCTGCTCGTGTTGTTTCGAAACATTACATAAAAACATCGAAACATTGGGGCGTGGCTTTTGACATTTGTGTAGGAATATATAGTTTTTGTCTTATGAGACGGACGGAAAACATTCCCCGCGTGCGTAGAGACGGGAAGGGTTGTTTAATTTCTTATCAACTGTTACACTAGTTAGTACATTACAATATATTTTACATAGAAATACGGAAGAAATGATCTATCACAACTCCTGATAAATATTAAAATTACGGGTCTGCATATATGGCCTAACTCGAAATCTGTATCCCAGATAATGCAATCGCTAAAACTGCGAGAACTTACGTCTTCCTCATCGGAACTTATGATCTTGTCTACACAAAATGTGTTGTTTCAATCAAAAACATTTTCTGTAGCCGTGGGCTTTGTATGAAAACAAATGTTTTTGTTTCACCTTTCCGTGTAATTTTTCGAAAAAACATGAGCAGCAGTCACGTCTTTAAACTTACTTACCCCTACGCAGTGGTCAATATGGTGGTGTCACGACAGATGCGTACAATACGCGCAGATACGGCACTGAATCGTTGAGGGCCTTCGAACCACCAACTATGCGATGCCATTCGTCACATATGCTATCAGAACCGTACAACTAAGACTTACCCCTCAACGCAATGCGCAGCGGTCAATATAACTGGTGGTGTCAGGACAGACGCGCATAATACGCGTGGATACGGTACAGAACATTTGAGGGCCTTCGAACCACCGACTATGTGCTCCCATTCGTCACATATGCCACCAGAACCGTACAACTAAGACTTACCCCTCAACGCAATGCGCAGCGGTCAATATAACTCGTGGTGTCACGACGGACGCGCCGCAGAAATGCCGCACGCCCCACATCCGCAGCGACACCTGGTACGGCACCGAGCCGTTGGGCGCCTTCGTACCACCGACTATGCGCTCCCAGTCGTCACGCTTGTCTTCTGACGAGAAGAACTCCGAAGACACTGGAATAAAATACTATTTTTGGTTGACTGCGCTTCCAATTTACCATTCTACCAACAATGCCTTGCCAAATCTTATATTTGAAACGAGTAATTCTTGTATATATATAATCAGAATCTTGGAAATTCCGTCAAGTTTTTGAAGGTTTTAGAGGAGAAAAATCGAACTAGCTAGGTGTTATCATATTTTTTAAAAGTTCTTACTAGCTCAGGGGCGGATCGTGAATTTGTGGGGCCCTGGGCTGTAACTACTTAGGGGCCTATCTAAGTAGGTACTCAACTAATAGCCATGTCAAAAAACTGTTTCTATAATTATATTATTACATAATATTCTTTATCGCACAAAAAAGTTAAATATTACTTAAATCTACGCAAGTAATAGTTGTACAAAAGGCGACCTTATTGCTGTGGTAGCAATCTCTTCCAGGTAATCTTTGGATGAGAGAGAAACCGAAATAGTGATAAGTATATATAAGTATATAAAAAACAATAAATTAATTTTATTTATTTATTATGAATTAGTAAAAGAATTGACAGGTTATGTGTGTGACATTTATGTTATATTACTATTAAAATATAATAGGAAAGAAATACAATACGAGAAAAGATGATTTCAGCAAAACCTAAACGTATAAAATATATTTAAGGCTTGGGTTTTTCTATAAAATATATAAAAATATTGGGTATTTAGGGCCATCAAGCAAACTATGCTTGCGTGCGAAACAAGGGCTCGAAGGTATTTGCTAAACTCAATAACTCATGTTGTCATTTTTGACAAAACGCAGCCGAAACTTGCAAGACACTATTGTCACCACGAAATCAAAGATTCTCGATGAAGTCGAAATGGGGAACAGTACACCTAAAACACGAGCCTACCCCAAACCCATCTTGCAGATAATTCACGAGCCATACTTATGCGCTACCTTACAGATTAGATTCCTGATATTGACATGGGTGAGATTAGAATAGCTCTCAGGCAGCTTCATAATAATAAAGCACCAAGAGATGACGAAATAACCACAGAGCTGCTCAAGGCAGGAGGAACACCTGTCTTGACTGAGCTCCTTAATTCCGTCATTCACACTGGCAGTACCCCGGAAGCATAGAGCAGGAACATGGTGATTTCATTTTTAAAATAGGCGATAACACGACTTGAAACTACCGTCCCATTCCGCTCCTGAGCCACGTTTATTAGCTGTTATCGAAGGTTATCTCGAATCATCCTTCCCAGAAGTTCAACGACTTTCAGCCAGTGGAGCAGACCGGGAACCACATGCCTATTGAACATATTCTCCAGGGATCTGTCGTCATAAATGGTACTAGTCTTGAAGTTAAGAAGCAAGAATACGTATATCTTGGGCAAACTCTCATTCAAATAGGGCGGCATAACTTTGAGAACGAGGCAAATAAAAGAATAAGCTTGGGCTGGGTTGCATTCGGGAAGCTCCGGGACAACTACTACGAATTAAAACACTGACATTGCTCATAGAATTAGCACGCTAAACTGGAAGTGAGCCGGCCATATTTGCAGACGGACAGACAGTTGATGGCGCAGACAAGTGGAGACCACGCTTAGGCAAACGTAGTGTAGGACGACCTGCGGCACAATGGACCGACAATTTGTTTGACAAAGTTGGCTGGCAGCAGATGGATGAGGGCGAGATCGGGATGGTTGGCGCTAATTAGTGGAGGCCTACGTTAAGCAGTGGGCTATCTATATGTCCGTAGGCTGATGATGATGAAATTTCCCCGTAGATAATAATTAATATTCACCTCTGATATTGAAAGGCTTGTTTAAATAGAATTTCCTTTTCCTCCAAATTAACATTACTTTGATAGGAAGGCGCCACGGTAACTTATGTACCTTATTTTTTATGTACACGGTAAATACAGACAAACGGTAAGTACCTAATACATACAAATTAGGTATAAGTTTAACTTTATTACGCACAAAATAAAAGTTTTTTTCAGTGTCCTCTATTCTAATTTACCTTTAATTTTAAAAGTCAAATTAATAAACTAGCATATTCCAAAATTAGTCAACAAAAATAAATTTTACATTATAAATAAATAGCCTATTTTGAAAATAGTTACGTTTTATTTTTGAATGCTTTATTAAAAAATAGACACAAAGCTAAATAAGCCAATTAAAATTTAAAAATTTTAGAAAAATGTGACACCTTTTTTCAATGTTTAATCAACAAAGGTTCTAATTAATTAAACGTATATTTTTAAAAGGCTAACACTTACTATTATAGTCAAAAAACCAAAAAAATGGCCTATTCTCTAATTACATTTTAAGCGTTTAACAAAAATCAAGAATTTTACATTAAGCCACTTCAATTCTGAAGGTGCGATATGTATAAAATAACCAAATAGTTTCAATAAATAATATTCATTTTTAATACCTTAAAAAATTAATGAAAATCAGCATGAAAACATCCTTTCACACGTATTTTCCGCCTTAACTAAATTCATAGAAGTATACAATTTTTTTACAGTGTTTTCTTATGACAATATCACGTAAAAATATCGCCCGTACACCGAATTTACAGACAACCATTTTTTAAATTCAAATTATCGCCTATTGTTTTTAGCGGGGTTTGGGGGCCCCTTGTAACCTCGGGGCCCTGGGCTGCAGCCCAAGTAGCCCTTAGGTAGATCCGGCCCTGTACTAGCTGACCCGGCGAACTTCGTACCGCCATACTTTTTAAGCGACTTCCAAAAAAAGGAGGCGGATATACGTTCGGCTGTAACAGCTGTATAAAAATATATAGTTTTTGTTTTTTTTTTGTATGTTAGACCATAATTCCGCCGTCTGTGGACCGATTTTCAAAATTCTTTTTTTGATGTTAAGGGTATATCCCAAGTTGGTCCCGTTTTGAAAAAAACTGATGATGGAATCCATGAGGAATCGAGTGAACTCCTCGAAATTTATATGGACACATATGGTGATTTTTACTTTTTCTGAAGGATAAAGCATAATATGCTACCAAAAAATAAGATTTTGCTCCAAGGTATACCCTGGATCCAAAAGTACAGAACATAACTCCTGACGCCTATATATAGATACATGTTTGGGGATTTCGGCATTGTTCAAAGAACTGCAAGCATGTGCCACTATGTAACTTACAGTCTGACAGTCATCATCATCATCATCTTATTTACCTAATGGAAGCTTAGCGCGTATTCAATAATTATACATTCGATCGTTTATTTAATAATTATTTAACAAATATCACTAAAAAGGGTAAAATTATTTTTTTTAAACAAAAATGAAACCGACTTCCAAAGTAAAAATACACAAAAAGTATGAAATAAAACTTATTTTCTAAATAAGTCCCAATTTAAATTAGGATAAAATTTTAACTATTTCTGTACTCAATCTTCTTTATTTTGAAGTCGGTACCAGCTGAACGTGAGTTCTATAAAATATTGTAACTTTGTAAGATATTGTTTGGCTTGAATTGTTTTAAAATCAAAATCAGAAAGAATTATGAATCTGTAAAAAATGTGAGTATGGCTTATATGTGAATTGTAATGTAAAAAATAATACTTAAAATAACATAGAGTATAAAAAGTTCTGTCAGAAGTGGGATTCGAACCCACGCCCACAGAAGTGGACTGCGACCTGAACGCAGCGCCTTAGACCGCTCGGCCATCCTGACATATCCCAATAATATGAAAATATCAATAGGAATATGAAAACTTTTTAACCGCCCGCCATCGTGCACTAACCTTTGATTGTGACGTCATTATAATCTTGTATTTCTGAGAGCTCCATAATAAAATGCATATTATCGGTTTACGCTGAGGTCACAATATAGTCCGGTCAAATTAGACCAAAAAATAAGAGTAAAGTTACCTAAATTCCCACCAAGCTGAAAATCGGTAAGATTGTTTGAAATATCATTAAAAATAAAGTTTGAAAGTTCCCCATCTTTCCCCAGTAAGGAAAAAAATTTATTCAAGGTTAAAGGTAAAAAAAATGAGTTTTTCGCGATTTTCAGCAAAACGGTAAGTTTTATCATAAAAATATCTCAGACAAAAATTGTAGATCATAAAATTATCTTCAAAAAATTAATTAATACTTTTCTTTCTACGAGCCACCGTTTTTGAGATATAACGATTCAAAAAGTTGTAAAAGTTGTAATCGTCCCGAGTTACTATCGTATTTGATGGCTATAATGATTGCACGAGAAATACTAAAGCTGCAGAACAGCGTCGTCGAACTTTAGCAACATTTTCATCAATTGATATTTTATTTGATGAAAATTACAGTTCCAACCAGCCACCAAAAATTTCTTTCTAATACTCACAACAAGTCTCGGTTCATTTCAATGTTGAAAGAAAGATTTACTACGGAAAATATATTGGTAAGACAAGCTAATAATGATGCTGATGTATTGATAATTGAAACAGCAATTGAGCAATTCAATTTGACAAATACAATAGTCTAAGAAAATTAGTTTCAGAATCGTCGATCTGACCGAATAATTCATGTAGTTTTGAAAGTTGCTACAGTTATTCCTAAACGTGTCCAGATGAATATACTAAAAGCCCCCGAGGGAGGGACACGAGCCGGCGGTGGGGGAGGGGGGGAAAGGTCTCTTTTTCAAGGTTTTTGCTTGTGACTCGAAAATTATTTACAATATCTCTTTAGTGACTTCTACATTAATTATCTACATTAAATTTCCTATAAATTACGTCTTAAAATGTTTACTGTACGATCAATACTTTAGGAGATACAGAGTATTAAAGGTGATAAAAATAAGAAGCTAAATCGTTTTACAAATTTTAATTCTAAAAAATTAAACAATTTTTTTTGCACGAGTATGCCGACTTATCAATCAAATTGTGTTTCATCTTCATCTTTATCATTAACATCGATGGGGGCTCCATTAGTACAAGCTCCTAGGCAGTCGTTACAGATCAGACTACACTTAATGCCCGCTTTTCGGCAACTGCATTTTCCAGAACAACCACTTTTACAGAAAAAGGGATGCAGTGCTAAATGTTTTTGCAAAAAAGTCGACTTGTCTGTTCTCCGGCATGTACACATTGTCAAGGCCGGTTGTGCTTTAATATTGAATCACCAACAGTAGAGGATCCGTTTGATTCCAACGAGGCAACATGCGATACATCGCTATTAACGCAGTTTACATGCACTCAGGATGAAGATGAAGAAGAACAAGAACAAGAAGAACAAGAACAAGACGAACAAGAACATGAAGATCAAGAAGAAGAACAAGAAGAAGATTTAGAATGTTACAATTCGGACGATTAAATTTCACTACTTTTTTTTAACTTAAATTGCTTTTATTTTTTCAATCTCTGCTAATATCCATTATTTTTCAATAGTTTCAAATTAAACAGGATCATAACTGACCCGTGGAATAGGCCTACTGGGGAAACCACAAAAAAAACGCGCAAAGTACACTACCTCATAGGTGGCGAGGAAACGTGTGCATATTATGACGATTACAAATTTTACAACTTTTTGAATCGTTATATCTCAAAAACGGTGGCTCGTAGAAAAAAAAGTATTAATTAATTTTTTGTAGATAATTTTATGATCTACAATTTTTGTTTGAAATATTTTTATGATAAAACTTACCGTTTTGATGAAAATCGCGAAAAACTCATTTTTTTACCTTTGACCTTGAATAAATTTTTTTCCTTACAGTGGAAAGATGGGGAACTTTCAAATTTTGTTTTTAATGATATTTTAAACAATCTTACCGATTTTCAGCTTGGTGGGAATTTAGGTAACTTCGAATGTCTAAATTGACCGGACTACTAACATAATATCGGCAATAACATCCTACTTTTTTTTTTTTTTTTTATGAAATAAGGGGGCAAACGAGTAAACGGGTCACCTGATGGAAAGCAACTTCCGTCGCCCATGGACACTCGCAGCATCAGAAGAGATACAAGTGCGTTGCCGGCCTTTTAAGAGGGAATAGGGTAATAGGGGAGGGTAGGGAAGGGAATAGGGTAGGGGATTGGGCCTCCGGTAAACTCACTCACTCGGCGAAACACAGCGCAAACGCTGTTTCACGCCGGTTTTCTGTGAGCCCGTGGTATTTCTCCGGTCGAGCCGGCCCATTCGTGCCGAAGCATGGCTCTACCACGTAAAAAACTTACGTGGTAGAGCCATGCCAAGCCAAGCCAACTACTTGTTTATATAAAGTAATAATACCTACTCACTTGTAGTGTTTAGGCATTTTACTTACTACTACAAACTACAGTCTTCTATATTACACACTAGCTGATGCCCGCAACTTCCTTTGCATAACTTCGTTGCCCGCAACTAACGGAAAGGGAACTTTTTTATACGGAACCATAAAATAAAAGTAGCCTATATTAGACCTTATAACATGAGCTATCTTCCAGTGAAAGTCCCGTGAAAATCGGTCCAGCCGTTTCAGAGATTAGCCGGAACAGACAGACAGACAGACGGACATACAAAAATTTAAAAAATTGATATTTTATCGTTAGTATCGAATATACTTCCATATGCTATAAGTGAAAGGCTGTTTGAAATTACAAACAGACACTTCAATTATATTTATTTGTATGTATCTGTATGTATGTATAGATTAATAATCTGAACTGGGCCTTTAGTCAAGATGCATTCGATAATATCGACGGCAAAGTTCGAATGCATCTTGATTTGCCCTAATGGAATAATTTAAGTTGTTAAATTAATGCTAGCTACACTAACTTATAATGTCACCAGAACAACAGCACAACGACGTTTCTCGTTAGTGTGGCCTATATCAATCTATTGAACTTGTATAACTTACCCAACATAGGTGATATCAACAAAAGCACTACCAAGTTAAACATTTTGCGCTGACTGAGTGGGATTATAAAAAATGATCTTATATACATTCCCCATGGAAATGCTAATGGTTATTACGTGGAGCAATGTGGACTAAATATCACTAGATAAACACCCGTATGAGCCATGAGAACTCATATAAGTTATGCAAAATCATTCGTTGACGCATTGTGCATCCTTCACAAGTTATCATAAGCCATCAATGTCTCAAAGGTTAAAATCGAGAGTTAGCAACAGTGTGGAGCGCAGTGGCGTAGCGTGGGTGTCTGCCGCCCGGGGTGGACGTCAATTTTGCCGCCCCCTTACTTAGGTTTTGCCGCCCTCTTACTTAGGTTTTGCCGTCCCCTTTCTTAGGTTTTGCCGCCCCCTTAAAAGTACCGCCCGGGGCAGGCCGCCCCCACCGCCCCTACTACGCTACACCACAGCTGGTGGAGCGATATACGAGTAGCAAAATTACCCTATTTGATTGTAGGTAAGCGGCTGATTGGTTTAGTACTAAAGATATTCAAATTCCCGAATAAGGAAAAATGAATAGGCGGAGAAAGGAATTCTCCTATTTTCTTCCTATTTCTTTAACACAGAAGAAGGTTTTGCCAATATGATAAAATATAATTCACTAGTATAGAATTATCGACCTGAATCAATAACACATTAGGTAGCTCGTGACATGGTGTCACAATGGCGTCATAATGATCGAGTCCCGTTGGTAAGGGCGACATTATTCGCGCCGGATGTCGGCAATTCCCATCTTTGTCACTCCCGTCACGTTGCTCGCTGTTTTCTATTGGAGATGATTGATAACTGTGGATGTGGTATGATTTTATTCTTAAGCTTTATAAGCAGTCGAAATCTAGATCACTACTTATAATAAGGTGCTATTAAGTAACAAAGTTCTTGTCATTCTACCAAGCAGGGACGATGGGATGATAATCTGAGGTAGTGATGGTATTCAAAATTCGTTAGAACTTGGACCTTAATTTTAAACACTGTTCTTTTTTATGTGGTGGACCAATTAGCGCCACATAACTGAATCGCGCTATCGAAGTTTTCATAGTTCGGCGTTTTATATACAACTAGCTTTTGCCCGCAACTTAGTCCGCGTGGAGTTCGGTTTCCATACAAAATTTTAACCCCTTTTTCACCCCTTAGGTCGCGAATTTTCAAAAATCCTTTCTTAGCGGATGCCTACGTTATTACAACTATCTGTATGCCAAATTTCAGCAAAATCCGTTCAGAAGTTTCAGCTGTGCGTTGATAGATAAGTCAGTCCGGTTTGCCTTTTATCCCATTTAGTTGCTAATTGTTTTATTCCTTTTGAATTAGTCTGAGGCATCTGGTTATAAAATTACCTTCTCAATATATAGCACCTCTACGAGACAAGGTCTAGGGCGCCATCAGAAATATTTTGATAGCTTTTATGCCGCTATTAGGATTGCACCGCCTGCACCGTTTATAGCGCTATGGCGATTGGCGACACATAAAAGCTACGCTATGAATATAAAGGTTTACATACTACATGAAGGAGTAAGTATGAACTTTGCAAGTTTTATGAGACACGTGGCAAATAAAATCAAAGCCTGGTAAGTGGTAACTTTACTACAAAGCTACTACTCGTATATGAATATTTTATGAAAATAAACAAGTAGGAAAGAATTTAATTTCGTTTTGAAATAAACCGTCTGCTTTGTTTTTGTGGTGGTAAATATTCTTTGGCCTCAAAGTACAAAAAAAAAAAATCTATACAAATAAATAAAATTGAAATGTCTGTTTATTATTTTAAACTAACAGCTTTTCACATAATGCGTAATATGAAAGTGTATATTCACAATAAAAAATCAAATTTTAAAATGTATTTCTTTCCGTGTTTCTGTCTGGCTGTGTTGTTTCTGTTAATCTCTGCATCAGCTAGTCGATTTTCACTGGCAGATAGCAGATGTTATCCTTGTAACTTACTCGTTAGTAACTTGGGCTACTTTTATCTTAGGCTTCCGCTTAAAAAATGGGGTTCCGTTTCTGTTAGTTCTTTGCAAACGAAGTTGTGGGCACCAGAAGTAATAATTATAGTGGTAGGCGATTATCTACCGCTGCCACTGGAGACCCGCAACACAGTGTTATTTTTTATTTTTATTAATTATTGATTGTTATTAATTATTACGTTGCCAAAACCTCTTCATATACTTAATTCAGGTCTTAGCTAAATACAAAGTACTATTCACACAAACAACAGTCGAATTTAAAGACTTCTTAGAACATGATAGCATTTTTCATCACCGCAGATCGTTACGGAGAAATGTAAAGCAAACATTCGCGTGTTTTCCCAACAAACTGTCACATTTCTCGAGTTCAAGTAAGTGCAAACACACACAATACACATGCTCTTCGTGTTGCTTCTCTATGGTAAGTAATTGTTCTAATTTCCAAACCACGAAATTCTAATTAGAATATGTCACCTGAGGCTAATGGGAAAAGCAAATGCTTTTCTGCATGAGCAGTGGAATTTTGAAAGGAATATATTGTTTTTTTTCGATGTATGAAATGGCGTAAATTTAATTGCTAATTATATAAGAATATATTTATATCCTGAATTATTTATTATTCAGACTTTATATTTTTATACTACTTTTTGTCCGATTAAAGTGATTCCAGAATTTTCTTATATGCGAAATCGATCAAAAGCTAGATTAGATTTATTCTAATCCTACAGCCCCGTTCAGATCTAAATCATTATAAAGGTAAAGGTCCAAAGGTCAAATCCATGTAATTTTTTTCTACTCAGTGTCTCCAGCTTTCTGTCAGTTTTTTGACTGCCATGACGACCCCACCGCTGATCCAGAGGATGGTCCCCTGGACACGGTGCAGTTCACTTGGCTGGGAGCGTTGCAGTATATTCATGGTTGGTATCTTTTCTACATTGGACTTTACCAAAGGCAACTTTACAAATGATCAACTTTTGTAGTATTAGCGATCGCAAATACCGCCAAGAATCATATCAAATTGCCCACCACACATACCCAGCATTTGCATGCTTTTAAAAAAGCCTTACATATTTATTCAGTGGGACACAAACACAACGCTAGTTTTATCAGCATTTGCATGCTTTTCAAAAAGTTCCTTATATATTTATTCAGTAGGACACAACGCAAGTTTTATCAGCATTTGCATGTTTTTCAAAAAGTGCCTTATATTTTTATTCAGTGGGACACAACGCAAGTTTTATCAGCATTTGCATGCTTTTCAAAAAGTTCCTTATATATTTATTCAGTAGGACACAACGCAAGTTTTATCAGCAATTGAATGCTTTTCAAAAAGTGCCTTATATATTTATTCAGTGGGACACAAACGCAAGTTTAATCAGCATTTGCATGTGTCAAATAGGATCAAACTAAGAAAATAAAAACTAAAAAGGATGAGTTAGAATGACCAAAATAGCTACTACCAAAAGGATACTAAGTAAAAATAATAAAAACATTGCTAAATAGTTTTATTGTATAAAAGTTTTCCTTATTATAATAGTAAACACTGATAGTTTCAAATCACAACCTAATTTATCAACTAAAATTACCTTTTATCAAAAACTAACCAAATGTAGGTAATGGGCAAATAAAGATACAAATAAAGAAATACTGATTATCATAGTCTTTAATAACTAATTGGTATTTTAATTACTGTACGTGTTATAACAAATTTAATCACAATAAGAAATACTTATTATAATATTCTTTGATAAGTTGGTATTTTATATCTGTACGAGATAAGTATAGCAAATCAAACCATTTACATTAAATACCAACACTTCGATAAACTTACTTATAATGTAATTCCAGAATAGAATTCTAAATATTCAAAACAAAGTAATTATTCAGTTAAATTACTAAAAATAAGTATTAACTAACATCATTAACATTTTAACATTATAATTATAAAAATCATCAAAATCACATAAGACATATTATATACATAATAATTTAGCCACTACTTATAAAATAGGTTTACTTATCTTTAATATATTGAACGATCAATCTCACAGCTTCGCCAAGACTGCTGCCTAAAATGGCGGACCAACAATTTATAAGAAATAATTGGCGGTAAAAACCACACCGGAAGTTTAAGAATTTACTAAAATTGTCATACAAAATATGTGTCCAATGGCCAATAAATTATTTGATAATTTAGATCAATTATTTAACTATTATTAAATTTTAAACTGTAGATTGTAAAACAGGAAATAATAAAATGATATTGTGACATAACTGTCAAAGTATAAAAATGATAAATTTAGCTTTTGAATGAAATTTATTTTAAAGGTGTATTACTATAAAAATACCAATATTCTAACACGGCCATACTGACAGGTACTTCGTTCTCTGAAGTACCAAATTTTATTTTATTCCAATACACTTAAAAATGTAACTTATTCTAACATTGCAATTGCCACTGTGGCTCATAGCAACGCTCAGTGATACATTAAATTACTGACTCCACATGTCCTGCTACACATGTGTCGAGCCTCAAGTACAGCACTTACTTCAGCAGTCCCTTAATTGTAACTTATTCTAACATTGTTCATTGCCCCTGTAACTCGTAAGCAACACTCAGTGATACATTAAATTACTGACTCCACATGTCCTGCTACACATGTGTCGAGCCTCAAGTACAGCACTTACTTCAGCAGTCCCTTAATTGTAACTTATTCTAACATTGTTCATTGCCCCTGTAACTCGTAAGCAATGCTCAGTGATACTCTAATTGTACTGGCTCCACATGTCCTGCTACACATGAGGCGAGCCTTGAGTAGAGCACTGACTCTAGCAGTCCATAGATGTAAGTGAGAAAAAAAAAACAAATTTTATACGATTTATTTATTACCAAAATCATACATTACTTAACACAAAATCAACCTTTTCTTAAAATAAAATCTTGACAAAATTATTATATTTCCAAAATTATTAAGATTGACACAGCCTAGGTATATTGCATATAGGGTGTTTAATTGTTATGTTAATTTATGCATAAAATGAATAACCTTAATAATTTTAGACTTCCTCGCTAGTCATAGTCCTGATTTTTCTGTATTATGATTTTAATAATTCATAATACCCGTAGCATGATTTAAGGCAAGGACCAAGCTCAAAAACAAAACGACTTTCATTACTCGTATGCACAGTGTAATAAGATTCTGTTTTGCGTAGCATTATTTTTTTTTTTATATTCATGTAGACGGTTTTTGCAATGTATTTTTTTTTAATATCTTTCGAAATATTGTACCAATCACAAAGGTGTTCGGTTTATGTTTCAATATATCATATATATAAATTTTTAACAAAAAAAAAAATATCTTGTATGGTATTGCACAAAACTTTAAGTTTTAGGAGATTGTGTGGTTTTTAAGAAGTGATTTTATAATTATTTTTTTTTCACTCAGGAAAAATATGTATTTTTTTTTAAATGTGTACGGTTCATGACGCGTCAAGGATTGTGTACACAATCCTTCTTCAAATCCACGGGTCACTTCTATCCACTTCCCATTTTTTTTTGTAATTGAACTCTGACTAGGTAGACTAGGTGACAGGAAATGACAAAGTAGGCTATGACTTCGCCTTAAGAATGTACCTACATTGTGTCTTACACCAAAATTGTTCATTTCCAAGTTTTAACGAAACTGTTTCATAATTTGCTATATCTGAATAAGATATGATATTCGTTACATTTTACTATTTACTAATGTAACAATAAACCAAGACTTATTTAGTTCGGTATATTATTCGGTTAGCTACTTGAAATATCATAAAATAGTGGCTCACTTGTTACTGTGATTTATTTGAAGTGAGAGAAGGTCAGTCATCGTACACTAGGGTTGTGTCAAAAGGAAACTAAATTGTAGTCATGATTTACACGACAGTACAGTAAAAAGAAAAAAAAAACAAATTAACAATATTCCTTGACAATATTGTTCTTTTTTGTTACGGAAATGGCAGACGATATTTAGAAACGACGATCCAAAAGACATGAAGATCATGGCCGTACCTACTCAATAATTGTGATATTTATCACACTACTCATACTTCCGTTCGGCCAATCCGACATTATTAATTTTCCAAAAATTCTGTCGTAACAAAATCCATTTGAAACAAATTATATAATGTTGGTATTACAATAAAAAAATATATTTATATATATGAAAATTGAACAAAACCTATTTGTTTCTGTAACAAGAGGCTTTTATATATTATACGTTATAAGTATGTAGAAGTGACTTTACATAAATATTTAACGAAGTTATACGTAGTTCTTATTGTTTCTACAGTAATTATTATTATTAATGGTTAATGAAATGCTCAATTCTGTCACGTCATCATGGTACTCACAGCCTAGACAAGTGGTACCGTAGACTATAATAGACTTGTGTTAAGTGGCGTATTTGGGTACTATAATGCCAATGGGGCCATGGTGCCAAATTTCTAAATTTGTCTCTGTCTCAAGTTTCATTTCAATTTATGAACCTCATATCCAACCGTGATCTAAGTCATCTATTTTAAAACAAATTTAAGTAAGTATCCTGCGATCCAACAAAAATTATTTTAAGTATAATATATCGCTAAAACAACTATTCACCTACGGCAAATAACGAAAACTGTAACTAAAGAAGGCTCACACTTACTATTATAGCCTAAAAACCAAAAAGTGGCCTATTCGCCAATTACATTTTAGGCGTTTACCAAAATCAAGAATTTTGGATTAAGCCACTTCAATTCTAAAGGTGCGATAAATATTTTGCTTTTGCTCCCAATGTATTACGTCATCATAATTATTAGTCTCCTTTAATACCATGTAAACGGATTACTGTGATGAAACGAAAAGTAACTTGAGATGAAAGTGAAACGTACTTACTTTATAAGTTTATTTTTCTTTTGTTTCTTTTTAACAAAAAAAAATACATAATTATATTCAGTAGGAATAATTAGTATACAAAAAAAATGTTCATGGCGAATAGTTAAAGAGCATGGTTATAATAATTGAATATCTATTAATGTATTAACTCTTAGATCATTAGTGTTTGCTTCAATTTCATTTTGCATGATCTAATTACTATAAACCTCATATGATTTAAGAAAGGTAACTTTTTAACCTGGCGTACAAAAAAAAATCTTTTTCATTCAAGATTAATCACTTGGTATAGTTTATATAATATAATAATAATAAAAATGCTTTTTAAAAAAAAAGCTAAGAACTATACTGTTAATTTTGTACTGATAAGTAGAACAACAGTTATTTGAGTATTCTCTTGTCGATTTATGGGCACATAGCGTAGCGTCACTACATCTAAAATAGTATTGTAAATAAACCTAAATAATCAGTAGGTTCTTATTATTTATGCTGAATCTATATAATATACTACTTTAAACTGTGTCGATTTAATTGCCTATCGCATTTCCCTTATTCCCAGGTCATTATTGTAATAAAAAGTTATTTATTAGATAGTACGACAGTTAATAATCATTTACTTAATCTGCAGATTAAACTCCCGTGAATAAATTCATCAAATTATAGATGTAACAAAGTAAAAGATCGCAAAAGCGATTTGATACTAATAAACCACAAGCAAAACTCGTAGGGTAATTCACTGGTGCTTATTTGCATTAACAGTATGTATCATAAAATTACAAATGTTTAAAAAGTTATTTATTAGTACGACAGTTAATATTATTTATTTAATCCGTAGATTAAACTCTAGTGAACAATTTCGTCAAATTATAGATGTAACAAAGTAAAAGATCGCAAAAGCAATTTGATACTAATAAACCACAAAACTTGCAGGGTAATTCACCGGTACTTACTTGGCTCTAATAGTCCATACGGTTAAGGTTTTAGAACACTTATTTATCACAATGACTCACGATTCACTTTACATGAGAAAATATTTATAATTAGTTACACAATACAAAGACTTGAAACATACAGTGACATGTCGCAAATAAAATTTACTTCACAAATTAATAGTCAGTCTTAACATCCACTATCAAACACAATGAGGGTAGTTAGTAAAACATTGTACCTAAACAGAATAATATTAGACATATTTAGCTATCGAATGTCGTAATTTAAATATAGGTAATTATAATAGCAGTTTGTGTAGGTAGAATTTATAAATTCAATTTTCAATGTATTTATGATAACTTGTACCTTCCGTGGAATCCCGTCATTGGTACCACACTGATTAAGATCCTCGTTAGGCCTAGACAGCCTGGAGACCGCCAATACAATTGGCCGACCTGCCGTTCCCAATGCAGGTAGGCGCCACGCATGGCCGCCGGCGCTGGCAGGAGTTCCGAGCTGCTTGAATGTCCACCTGAAAATGATAAAAATACGATTAGAAAAATGAAGTGGAAATCGTGGGATGGAGAGCTATCCAACTTCTGATGTCAAATAGGATCAAACTAAGAAAATAAAAACTAAAAAGGATGAGTTAGAATGACCAAAATAGCTACTACCAAAAGGATACTAAGTAAAAATAATAAAAACATTGCTAAATAGTTTTATTGTATAAAAGTTTTCCTTATTATAATAGTAAACACTGATAGTTTCAAATCACAACCTAATTTATCAACTAAAATTACCTTTTATCAAAAACTAACCAAATGTAGGTAATGGGCAAATAAAGATACAAATAAAGAAATACTGATTATCATAGTCTTTAATAACTAATTGGTATTTTAATTACTGTACGTGTTATAACAAATTTAATCACAATAAGAAATACTTATTATAATATTCTTTGATAAGTTGGTATTTTATATCTGTACGAGATAAGTATAGCAAATCAAACCATTTACATTAAATACCAACACTTCGATAAACTTACTTATAATGTAATTCCAGAATAGAATTCTAAATATTCAAAACAAAGTAATTATTCAGTTAAATTACTAAAAATAAGTATTAACTAACATCATTAACATTTTAACATTATAATTATAAAAATCATCAAAATCACATAAGACATATTATATACATAATAATTTAGCCACTACTTATAAAATAGGTTTACTTATCTTTAATATATTGAACGATCAATCTCACAGCTTCGCCAAGACTGCTGCCTAAAATGGCGGACCAACAATTTATAAGAAATAATTGGCGGTAAAAACCACACCGGAAGTTTAAGAATTTACTAAAATTGTCATACAAAATATGTGTCCAATGGCCAATAAATTATTTGATAATTTAGATCAATTATTTAACTATTATTAAATTTTAAACTGTAGATTGTAAAACAGGAAATAATAAAATGATATTGTGACATAACTGTCAAAGTATAAAAATGATAAATTTAGCTTTTGAATGAAATTTATTTTAAAGGTGTATTACTATAAAAATACCAATATTCTAACACATGCTTTTCAAAAAGTGCCTCATATATTTATTCACTGGGACACAACGCAAATTTTATTTAACATCCCTCTCTTTGTAGCTAAAATTATCAGTAGCATCTTTTGCAGTACCATATTTCTAAAAGTTTTCTGGCATTCAGTGAAGAATGGAACACCTCACTACTTCCGAGTGCCGCGCGTGGTGCTGGTCAATCGACAGTTCGCGCTCTCCACCGCAGTAGACGCGGCATACATACCTGATGGATATGCTCTGTGTGTATAGAAATATTTTAGATACTCTAATAATACTTTCTACTTTAAATATCTGAATTTTTTATTCAGGCCTTTTCATCCGTTCTTGGATGATTTATACAGTATTCTCCGAGCGAAGTAACCACTCTTGAAATACTGTAGTGCCTGGGAAAGTTGTTTTTAAATTTCGTTTAGTTAATCAAGCACAGACGGCATTCTCACAATACAGTCAGCCTAGTCCAGAGGAATACTGGTCAATACGTCTGGGGCCAACCGTGTGCGGGATTCCTCACGATGTTTTCTTTCACCGTTAGAGCGTCCGTATAACGTACTTGAGATCTAAAAATGTCTCATTGGTACACGCCATAACCTGGGAATATCAGCGCCCAACTAGCGCATGTAACGATTAGCATTGTACATTAGTGTATATGTCACCGTAAAATTGTAAAAACCATTACATTGTAAAATAACTAACGAGATTGTAAAAAACTATATATTTATAATCTAACGAAAAATAATGTGTTAAATTATAGACAGCATATCTACGTCGGAAGTCTATCAACATTTTACAATTTCACTAGTTTTATTACAATCTAACTTTAAATTTATTACAATTTTACGGTAACATTTAAAATGAAAATAAATCAGGCCTACCCATTTCTAGAGTCACCATGGGTAAACATAACCTTCGCGAAAAGGCAGTACAATTTCTAGACCCATGGTGTTCTTTATTTAACATAAGTCCTATAAATAATCTTCTCCAGTGGTAACGTAGTATTCGGCGACTACGAGCGCGACGAGGCGGAGTGTCAGGTGAGCACGGAAGAGCTGGCAGCAGGTGCGGACTGCGAGCCGGCGGTCATGCTGGTGCCCATAGCTGACGTGCTGCTGCATCCGGAGTTCAAGCACTTCGGAGTGAGGGACAGCATCGCGCTGCTGAAGTTGATCGTTGATTTGAAATCGGGTGAGTCGGTTCAACCAAACCATAGAAAACCGAGGAGACGAGAGTGAAAATTAAACCAATGGAACCTTTTTTTTCCGAGGGGAAATGCGTTCTGCATACCACACGACCCAGGGGAGTGTCGCTAGGTTATGTTGGACTCCCATGCACCGGTTTACCAACTAAAACCCCCCGATGTGCTTCTTCACGCTTTACGGCGGGGCCATGGGAACTATTGTGACTACCACAACCCCGCTGACGTTTTGCCTCATCGGGCATCAATTGATTATAGATGACGGCGATGCTACCATCTTCCTTCGCTAAGGGTTCCCCGGACATAAGAGAACCATACATCTCCTGATCCTTCAGTAGGCGGCAACCCCCCAGATGCCGTCTACGGATCAATTTTATGGCGGTAATCTGTATAGCGCATTTAGGTGCGCTAAGAAAACCAATGGAACCTTTCATTTGGTTGGTCTATCTAAGAAGCAGAAGAATATTTACTGAGAAGGACTCAGCGTCCATTTGAGCTAGTAGCATATTGACACATCACACTATTTCAACTAGTTTGTTGTTAGTGTGATGACATTTCACACTGATGTGCCAATTTTGAGGCACTGTATACTATGTTTTACAATAATTAAAAGAGTATGATTATTTGTAGGCTATATGGTCCCAGTTTGCCTACCATTCAAGAACTTTTTGATTGGCAAAGACGGGAAGCAGACAACGGAGAAAATATTTCACATAGACTTTGGGAGTGGTAAGTTACATTACAGTACTTCAATTTAGACCAGATTTTCTTAGATAAATGCTTGGTCTCAGAGCTCAACTAGATACCTATTACCCACCGCGCTATCTAACAACAAAAGTAAAACTTGTACAAGTTTATATTGCGTCGAAATGTTATAATATTTTTTGTATTTTTTATTGATAAATAAAGATTAATAATAACAGCTCCGTGATTGCGGCAACTAATAACAGCTGTAGTGTGGGTTTAAAATGCCATTGTGTGTAAGACAATTTCTAGTGTGAATTCGGTACGTACATCTGACACGAAGATTTCAATATGACGGGCTCGAGCACGCCGACTTGGGCGTGCTATTTGTTGCCGCATTTTTTAAAATATGCGAGCGGTATCTTTTCGAGTGCCGAGACCCAGGGCCGTGCCGCCGATGATGAGGGCGCCGCGGGCCGCCACCGTAAAGTTAAAACATGAAGATTCGTAAAAATAAGAGGCACTTCATGGGTTTCGCACACAGGCGCTGCCGGGGGTCGGCGCGGTCCTGCCGAGACCAATAACTTAAGTATGCTTTTAGTATTATAATATTCTGTTGCAGATGTACCAAGGGACTTTATAGAGGAGATAAAAGAGGTGAAACGTATAAGACTACTACCAAGAGAGCTTTGTTTTCTATACGATAACCCAAATATGGTATGTATTGCCTGCGTTAGCTCGATATTGACTTCCATCTTATTACATATGGGGAGCGAGTATGAATAGGGCATGTTATGAATGTGAATGAGACGAAAGAAGTGTTTCAGGTTCTCTCTCAGATTTCTTCCATTTTTTTAATGCAATGAACCAGGTAACGAGCAGACGGATCGCCCGATGGTAAACGATTACCGCCGCCCATGGACACTCGCAACACCAGAGGATGTATACTTGTAACTTCTCTGGTGTTGCGTCTTGCGTTCCTGGTCCTTAAATCCCCAATTCCCCCCTTGGACCTCCGGTCCTCCGGCCTACCTACTCATATTAAATGATACAGTAAGTAAGTACCTAATGTAGGTATGTATATATCTACCAGATAAGATAATAATCGATAAGAGAACTAACCTCGGTATTGTCAAACAGTAAACGAAATGATGAGAGGCCGCGAGCGCAAGAACGGCCCAAGTAACAATTTATAAAAAAATAGTTATCGTCATTAAAAATCTGTTTTTTAAAGAAGCAAAATGGCCTAACACTGATTTCTCGAGCCAACAAGAGATGGCGTTAGTAAACACATTTATTATTTTTTAGTATTATTTCCTTGCATTTATTACAGTAAAAACTTTTTTAAAAACTGAAAGTCCTAAGGCATAATAATAAAATAAAAAAGGAAATTTTCAAAATTATTTTCTTTGATTACCTCTATAGGACAAATTAGTACACAGGCCGTTCTTGCTTGAAAATTGATTAAGTCAATTTTCAAACAAAAAAACTTTGACTCAATGTTTGGGAGCTACAATGCGACTAACAGGCATACACAGATACGTCAAATTTAAAACACCTGTTTGTGTTGGAGCTTTAGAAGACGCGTTGATATAAATTGGCAACTATTGAAGTTAACATTTTTCACTGAAAGCAGAATAAAATATGCAGTTGAGATGAGAGCGTTAAGAAGTATGACTGGGTGACAGAATAATAAATCGTGAGATAAAGAAACGTTGTGGTCTGAAAGGAGATGTAGTGACAAACATTGAGAAAGGTATGCTGAGATGGTTTGGCGAGAGAATTAATGAAGAACGATTGACGAAAAAAGTGTATAAGGCGAGTGTGAATGGAAATGTTGGAAGGGGTAGACCTAGGCGGACATTTCGAGACCAAATCACGGACGTCTTGAAAAAAGGTCAGGTCAAGAGTACCCTAAACCGAAGAGCATGTATGAAGGGAATAATGAAAGTGGATGAAGCGAAACAAGTATGTAAGGATCGTAGCAAGTGGAAAGAAGTGGGCTCTGCCTACCCCTACGGGAAACACGCGTGATTATATGTACGTATGTATGTACCTATGTATTTTTCGCTTCTAGAACAAAAGCAGCATAGTGAAGAACCGCATGGCCTGCTCCACTGAGTGCGGGTTCCGCTCTGGATCCCCAAGCCTGGTCCACGAGCACACTGGCCACTGGTCTGTCGTCTCCATTGCTCAAGGTCAGTTTTATAACAGCACTGAGCGTTATTATTTTTAATATCACCAATTACTTAAGTAATGTCTGGGAATCTAAATCATAATTCATAAGCATCTTACATGCACAACGTCGTCATTATTTGTTCGTATAATGATATGAAACTGACATAGTTTCATTAATATTTGTATTGAGACTGCATGCCATCAAAATAAAACGTAGAACGTCAAATCCATAGTAAATAAATAAAAAAACATAGAAATGATAACTTTAGTATTTATGGTTATTGAACCTTTGATCTTGAATTTCGCTGTGAATAGTCATTAATTACTAATTATGTTATTATTGCCGCTACACACAAAATAATAAAACTGCACAGTTCGGTCACGTAGACGTATACAGTAGTATGTCTACGAAGTCTTTGATGTCTACGGTGACCAACCTGTGTAGTTTTATCTGTGGTCTGTACTCTGTAGTATTAGACACCTAGGAGGATATTACTATATGCAAAGCAACAGACATAACTCGTTATTACAAAGATATGGACTGTGACAATTAAAGTCTACCTATGATACGTCAATTGCTCATATCTAGACTTCGTTTTCCCGAGTGCCTCTCTCGACCACAGGCGGGAGCGTCTGTGGCGACCCCCTCCGCCCGCGCCGCCCGCCCGCCCCGCCGCGCCACACGCTGCTGCAGCCGTACGTGCCCTGGATCACTGCCGCGATCACCGGGAAACCCGTCGGATCCTTCGTCAAGGACGATCCCTTCGGTAAATGACCGGCCGAATACTCAAATTCTTAATTTAAGATCTGCTCAAGGTGAGGGAATCGTAGAAGCCTAACGGCTTGGATGAATTGTAATGGCTTGAAAATAATGTTAATGAATTATTAATTATTTTATTTTATTAGTATAATAATAATATAAAGAGATAAGCCATTTTCAAGCCTCATTACGTTACATTAAACCTCGACAAAACAGAATCAGAATCATTTATATAATTTGGCCACAATTTCAGCCCCTAGGGCGTGAAAGTAATATCCTCATTTAAAACTATAAATATAGTGCGATTCAAATGAGAATAGGATCGAGTCGGCGCCATATTTAAATTCGAAACGTTTTTATTTAAATTCGATGCAAGACTATTAATATTTATATGCACATAAGTTTTTCTGAAAATCGCACAAAAGGTCATTGACGTTTCTATTCTCATTTGAAGCGCGTTATATCCTTCGCCGCACGTATGTTCCCATTTTTTGTACCTAGGTTACATAACCCCCCGTGTATCTCCTCACGACCTGGTGAACCACGGCTGGGTGGGTCACTGGTGGATGGGGGGGCCGCGCTGCTACGAGCGCGGGGAGGCCGCAATGATCTTCTTCAAGTTCTACGAGGAGGTGTTCCAGGTGTTGCCCAGTGGGAAGACTTACCTTAATTATTATCTAGAGGTATTGTTATTTATTGTTTTAATAATATGTAAAATGAATATAATTAGGGCTTGCAATTACCGGCCGTTTCGATTACCGGTAATTTTACCGGTAATGATTTTATTTTTACCGGTTAGCCGGTATTACCGGTAAAAATATATTTTTTGTAAAACAAGTTAAAATGACTTTATGAAGGAATTTCAACGAACCAGCATACGATTTTTGTTTTATTCAGAATAGATGGATGTTTGTCCAGGATCTTACCTAACGGAAAGTGACGATGAGGACTCGGATGTAGCTCAAAAAATACACTTTAAATAACTATCGTATATACGTTCCAGTCGACGCTTCCTATGGTGATAAATTCCGTTTCAGCCTGGTGACGTCCACTGCAGGACATAGGCCTCACCCATAAATTTCCAGTGCGACCGGTCGCTCGTGGCCTGTATCCACCGACTCCCTGCGACTTTTCTCAGTTCATCTGTCCACCTGGTGGAAGGCCGTCCTACGCTTCCGCGTCTAGTTCGTGGTCTCCACTCCAGAACCTTTCGGCCCCAGCGGGCATCGGTTCTACGGGCTATATGTCCAGCCCATTGCCACTTTAACTTGCTAATGCGCTGGGCTATGTCGGTAACTTTAGTTCTGCTACGGATTTCCTCATTTCTGAATCTATCACGTAGAGAGACTCCGAGCATAGCCCTCTCCATAGCTCTTTGAGCGACACGAAGCTTTTGAATAAGTCCCGTTGTGAATGACCACGTTTCGGTTCCATATGCCATCACCGGTAACACACACTGCTCGAAGCACAGCTCCGAGGTGATCCCATCCTCGCCCGGCGCTCTGTTGTTTTAAGCTGTTTAAGAGCCATACTAATCTCGTACAGGCTGAGTCCGGGATATCTTCCGTGTGATGTCGGGTTAGTCTAGCTCTAGGATCTTCAGCCAGATTGACGACAGGCTTGACAACTGAGGTGTAAAGTTGCTCATAGAAACTCTCGACCTCTGCGAGCACTTCAGGCCTGGCTGACACAACTTTACCATCCTCTGTCTTCAGCTTCGTCAACCGGCTCTGCCCAACAGACGTGTCTCTTGCAAACCCTTTTGAGCCCTTGTTTCGCTGTATCATGTCCTCAATACTTCTAGTATTAAAGAGACGAATATCATGCCGCAAAGACTTTGATATCTGTCAAGCTGCCTATAAGACTTAGCATCGTCAGAGAGAGAAGAGTAAGGGTGCGTCGCCTAGTCATTCGTGTAAATGTGTGTGGTCGGAGATTTTCTTTAGCTTTCCTCTACGGCGGGTTTCACAGTACTTTGATCCGACCGCATGGATAGTCTCTGTGAACAGTGTGAACCTGTTATTTATTTCGTCCACTGACGCGTAGTTTTCCAGGCTTGCAAAGCGGTTTTGTAGCTCGAGTTGAAAGTTTTCGGGGTTTCTAATTCCGGTTTGAGACGGTCGGAGCGTAGACTTTACCAAGCAAGCTCTTTCGAGTTTGATATTTATAAGTTTAAGGTGCCTCGCACTATTCGGTGATCGCTGCCGGTTTTCACTTGGTGTATCACGGAGACATCCTTAAATATCTGTCTCTGGGTGCTCATGATAAAGTCTATCTCATTTTTTGTCTCTCCGTCAGGGCTCATCCAGGTCCATTTCCTGTGAGGTGGCTTCTGGAAGAAGGAATTCATTATAAAGAGCTCTTCCTTTTCCAGAAAATCGGCCAACCTTTGGCCCCTGGGATTCCTCTGACCAAAACCAAATTTTCCCATTTTCATCTCGTTTTCACCTCGCTTGCCCAACTTTGCGTTGAAGTCTCCCATAACAACATTGAAGTGAGTTTTCGAGTAATGTATGGCTTTAGATATGTCCTCATACATAACCTCTACTTCTTCATCTGGGTGAGCCGAGGTAGGTGCGTAAACTTGTATGACCTTCAACGAATATCTTTGAGATATTCTGAGTATAAGGTACGCAACCCTACTCGACACACTTTCGATGGCCGCGCTTGGCAAACGTGTTGGCGAGCGCAGTATTATGTAAAAAAGATAAAGTCCGCGGAAACGCCCATTTCCGGTATGTATTTCCCTTAGTCGCCGGTCGTAGAACGACATCCACGGATAGAGATGGTATATGGGGAGGTGCTATTCTTACGCCGGCACCACACGGAAGATGGTGTGGTGCCGGATGATGGTGATAAATTATTGTTGTAAACTAAAGTCGACAGTAATGCAATGAATTGCAATGTAATACGATCTAAATTCAAACGTATTTATTTCTATGCGTATGTAGGTAAACTGCGGACGCTTTTTTCGTGAATCCCTCGGTCCATATAAGTAAAAAAATGCGCGGGAGTCACTGTTGTTACCAAGTACCTCTACTAGTACCACGACGCCGTCGACGCCGCGCGCCACACGCGATTACAAATTTTGTTATCTTAAAAAACGAGATAAATATTGCAAGGTATAGATGTAAACGTATCTACGCTTTATAAACATGCTTAACTATGTGTCTCTAATGTCTTAAAAACGAAAAAATACAAGTTAAAAAAAACGGTAAAAAACCGGTAATCGTTTTGACTACCGGTAATTTACCACCAGCTAAAATCGGCGGTTAACCGGTAAAAACCATTACCGGTTAACCGGTAATAGCATGCATTACCGGTTAACCGGTAATGGTTTTTACTAAATATAATAATTATTAACAATAGATTTTATGAATGTGAAATTGTATCATAAGTTCAATTACCAGAAAAAATGAGTAATATAGTAATTGGAAGTAAAAAAATGGAAAAAATAGTTTTTATGGAAAAACTTCTTCATCGTTGATTTGACTCGGTGAATCAAAGTTTCAGTAAAACAAACTATGAACAATACTAAGACCCCTGTTGAATATAAAGTTCTCCAGAGTGAGATGATCCATACATAGCAAATTACTCACAAACATATTTTTGAGGGTTTCACTTCTGTCGCGTAATTCAAACGCAAATGTTTTTACTATGACAGATAAAGGGTGGTCACGACATGTCCATCATATGCGTGAAGGTGGGCATGCCGTTCCGTCTGGGCAGGCCCAGGGTGTGGCAGCTCGACACGCCGGAGGTCAGGGTAAGTAGCATTGTTTTTGATCTCTTTATTTACATGTCCATCATATGCGTGAAGGTGGGCATGCCGTTCCGTCTGGGCAGGCCCAGGGTGTGGCAGCTCGACACGCCGGAGGTCAGGGTAAGTAGCATTGTTTTTGATCTCTTTATTTTGATCTCGCAGGCGAAAGGTCATTACGCCCTCCCCGGGATGGGTGTCCCGGAGATATGTGGAGCTCGCCGGTATTTTACCCACTAAAACCACCTGCGAATGGCAATTCGCTATGTAGGGGTGTGTCCCGGATCTGTCTAACACAGGACACCGGTCGGTCTACCTCATGAGTCATGAGGGACTGGATTTCAAACTAAAATAGGGGGCGCTTCAGCTAGCATCCTACCCAGTCCGGGATAGCATAACTAACTGTATAATCATCAGCACGCGTAGCATAATCACCGTAGAAATTGTTTCTTTCTACGGAAGAATAGACGAAATGGCAGATTCATAAAAGGAAAACTAATTTTTCCATATTATCTACCAGTATGTCTATTGTGTAGACGTCTCTCTATGCTGGTCATGATAAGCGTGCAGCGCACACCGAACACACAAACAAAATTGAACTCTATTCAGTACCCAAGAAATTTTGAATCGCTATCTCAATTATTTTTAAACAAAAAATTAAACCGACTTCCAAAGTAAAAATACACAAAAAAGTATGAAATAAAACTTATTTTATAAATAATTCCCCTTTTAAATTTGTCTATTTCTCTACTTAATCTTCTTAATTTTGAAGTCGCTACCAGCCCAAATGATATCCTACAATATTTTATAGAACTCACGTTCATATTTGCTGGTAACGACTTCAAAATTAAGAAGATTATGTAGAGAAATAGACAAATTTAAAAGGGGAATTATTTATAAAATAAGTTTTATTTCATACTTTTTTGTGTATTTTTACTTTGGAAGTCGGTTTAATTTTTTGTTTAAAAATAATAATTTCACCCTTTTTAGTGATATATCTTGTTAAGTTATTATTAATACGTCTAAAATAAACGATCGAATGTATAACTGAATACGCGCCAAGCTTCCATTAGGTATTGTTATTAAGATGATGATGATGATTACTGTAAGTTACAAAGTGGCATATGCTTGCAGTTCTGTAAACAATTCCGAAATTTCCTAACGCATATCTTTAAAGACTGAGGAGTTCTGTTCAGTGCTTTTGGATTCAGGGTATACCTTGGCACAACGTCTTATTCTTTGGTAGAATATGCTTGTGTTACTTCAGTAAAAGTCAAAATCACTATACGTGTGGATATAAATTTCGAGGAGTTCCCTCGATTCCTCATGGATCGCATCATCACGTTTCCACTTTAGTGGCTAAAGGACCAATTTCGAATTAAACCCTTTACAACAACAAAATAATTTTGCAAATAGGTCCATAAACGGCAGAGTAATGTTCAAAGATCTCCGTGTTAGTGTAAAATACTATGAGAAGTACCTTCTATATCATCATAATGTGATGATGTATGCTGTGATAGTGGTGGTGATGATGATGATTACTCTAATTGACAAAGTGGCATATGCTTGCAGTTCTTTAAACAACGCCAAAATCCCCAAACATGTATCTATAAGGAGTCAGGAGTTCTGTTCTGTACTTTTTGATCCAGGGTATACCTTGGAGCAAAATCTTACTTTTTGGTAGCATATGCTTGGACTACTTCAGAAAAAGTCGAAACCACCATATGTGTCCATATAAATTTTGAGGAGTTCCCTCGTTTCCTCATGGATTCCATCATCAGGTCACCAATTTTCTGAAAATGGGACCAACTTCGGATTATACCTTTTACATCAAAAAAAGAATTTTGAAAATCGGCCAACAGACGGCGGAGTTATCCGCGAACATACAAAAAAAAAAAAAAAAAAAATATATACAGCCGAACGTATAACCGCCTCCTTTTTTGGAAGTCGTTTAAAAATGCAGCGTGCGTCACGTCGCGTATCGTTGCAGTGTAAATTGATGCTAAGGAGGGATAAATCCGAAATAACTCAAAGACAAACTTGTAAACAAGTTGCAACATGTAAGCATTTATTAGTGATTAAAATCACTTAATTTCTATTGATTGATGAAGTGAAAATTATATATTATGCATGATGCAAGCACTGGAGTAATGGAACAACTTTGGGAAGGCGCCTCAACGAATTCCCGAGCAACGGTTATACGGCAATATTGTGTCTTTGATCCTAGCGGTCACTAGCGGTACCATCTGTATCGTAACGTGCAAACCCAAATATACCACGGCTTTAGTCTTTAACGAAAGCCAAGCTGAGGTTGAAAACTGATTTGTGGTTTTATGATATAGGGGCCGATGACCGCCCTTTAAGCCCATTATTAGGCCGCCTACCTTACTCCGCAGAAAACACAACGCAAGCACAACTTGTTCTACAGTTTTCTATGATATTTTCAGGTGCTGGTGCCGCTGATAACGTTCCAGCACCTATACAAGTTCGAAGTCCAGGCGTTCGGGTACAACACGACCGAGACGGACAGCTCCGAGAGCGAAAGCGAGAGTGAGTCCTCGGAGGAGGATGCGAGGAGGACTACACAATAGAAAATGCTCTAATTAATGTTTGTTTTTTATGATCACCCTCATACCTTGGTAATTTAGAAGATAGCATTGATAATGTTAGGCAAGGGCGGATCCAGCTTTGGCGCCAGGAGGGGGTCACATCATGGGCGTAGCCAGGTTTTAGTTTCGGGAGGGGGGGGGGGGGGTGTAGAGTTCAAGAAAATTAAAATAAAACGACTACAAGTATAGGTGTACCAGAATCTCATGGCAAATAGGGAAAAAAAAAATTTGTAGTGTGCAATACTGGGGAAATTGGATTAAACGATCTTGATACTGGTTAATATTTAATTATGTCTTTAGTATTATTGAACATGAATTATAATAAGACTGTATGAAGAATGTTCGGTGTATAATATAGAAAACTAGCTTTTGCCCGCGGCTTCGCCCGCGTGGAATAGTGTTCTTGGAGAAAAAACTACTTCGGCGAATAATTCTCTACCTACTTACAGCAATATACTACTGATACAATATTGAACATGTTTTTAGGTTTGCCCAATGCAAATTGTTAAAAATGGGACCCTATCACCTCGATACGACATGCGCGACCACTTGATAATATACTTACATAATAAGTATTTTATTTATCGCACTTGAATATAAATTTTACCATAATCTTATAATATCTTAAAGACTATTAAATACTTAAAGACTATTATTTTAAAAACTCGCATCAAAATCCGTTGCGTAGTTTTAAAGATTTAAGCATACATAGGGACAGACAAAAAAGGGACTTTGTTTTTATACTATGTAATATAATGATATTTCATGAAAAATAAATCAATCGTGAATTACTTTATATACTTATTTATTACGAATAACATACAATTAAATTGGCAACAGTTTATTTAATGTTGGAATTTCCTTCCGAACTGTATAGAACTCGTTTACTTTATTCCTAATCAACTATAAATCGAAACTGTCTTATGTTGATTTTCTTTTTTCCTCCTCTCCTCCTTTTACCAGGCATGGAAAACAAACCATCATTCGATGTGCCATCAGCTACGATTCACCTTATAGTAGTACTGGAAACACATTTAGAGAAGTCACAATAATTACCTAAGAAAATATAAAAAAACTAAAAGTATCAAAACAACTCACTCTAACTTACCGGTCAACTCTACCACGAACTTTAAATTATAAGATTGAGTTCGATTTACACCTTCTTCTTTCTGTATTTTACTATAGACATAGAAAACAATATTTCTCGCTTGAGATCGAATTGCCTTTTTGGATATTTTCACAAAAACAACAAATTCCAAGAACATAATCACAAAATTTTAGCAGCGGTTGACAGATCACGTACTTTGATTTGACGGGTCATACTTGACATTGCCATATGAAAATCACATTTTTTATTTTTTTTAAAATGCCATCAGATTCTGGTAGAGCTATACATTCAATAACCAGGGCCGTCTTTAACCTTTTAGAGGCCCTGGGCATATTAGAATTATTTTTCGTTACCTGTTACACTATTAGTTAACATGAATTTCCACCAAGAACCGACAGTACAATCAATTACATACTATTTTACAGGTTCAAACGTTCAACTCTGTTCAAACGTTAAACTAAATTATATAAACTTCGGAAAAATACCATAAAATCAACCGGCTAAAACAGAACCTCGGTAATAAATAATGTAATGGCGTTTATGTTAACCGCGAGCGAGCGAAGCGAGCGAGCAATTTTTTTTCCTATTTAATAGGTTAAATTTGTTCAAACTTTAAACCCTAAAATACTGTGGAAATAGGGATCATTTTAATTTTATAATATACATTAGAATAATGGGCACCCACTTCTTTTTTTAGTTTTTCCCTGTTTATGCTTTAAAGCACAGTCTTTCAGGGTTTTCCATTAAACACTGAATAATGGTGAGCTTCGGAAAAATATAATCGGCTAAAACAGAACATTGCTACTTATTATTATAATATGTTCTTTGTTATACGCGAGCGAACGAAGCGAGCGAGCAAATTTTTTTTCCTATTTAATAGGTTAAACCTGCTCAAATTTTAAACCCTCAAAGACTGCTACCCTGAAAAACTCTGTAAATCGAAAAATACAAATATCAAAAGCCTAAAACTGAACGTCGGTACTAAATTTTATAGTAATATGTCTGTATAAGCCAAACACGAGTGAGAGAAGCGAGCGAGCATATATTTTTTTTCCCATTCTATAGGTTAAAATCTATGCAATCGTTAAACATAAACACTGAATAACGGTGAACTTCGGAAAAATATCATAAAATGAACCGGCTAAAACAAAACATTGCATCGCTACTAAATAATATAATATGTTCTTTATGTTAAACGCGAGCGAGAGAAGTGAGCAAGCAATTTTTTTTCCTATATAATAGGTTAATAGGTTAAATCTGCTCAAATTTTACACCCTAAAAGACTGAAAATAGTATTATTTTGTAATTTTAATTAAAGTAAAATTAGTGTAATTTCTGATGTTGTAAATTAGATGACAAGTAACTTATTATGTTAGATTTGTCATATAATACCTATTTCATACTTTTTTCGTAGTACATTTTTTTTATACAATTAATTACAAAATTTTAGGATAAGTTACGTGCCCAAAATATTGTGTCGCATGCTATATATACGTTCGAGGATTCGATGGCACGCGTGCCATAGGTTCGTGATCCCTGTTTTAGGCTAGTGATTTTATTGTTTTTTTCTAAAGTACTTTCAGGGCTTAGATTTTAACAGGTTAAAGCGCAAAAAACATTCGCTCGCTTTCTCAGTTTCAACGCATTTAACACAAATAGGTACATAATATAGAACAAGTTAGTATTAAAGTTCTGTTTTAAGCTGTTGATTTTTTTCTAAAATAACTTTAAAAAATCATCTTTCAGATAGGGATAATGGGGCGGCAAAATATGTTAATTGGCCTGTGGCGCAAAATTTCTAAATACGCCTCTGTATATGGATCATCCACATGGACTAGCCGGCCCATTTCGGCCCATTCTTGCATCGAATTAAAAAAAACGTTAAATAGTAATCAATTATCTAAACATAAATTTAACTATCATAACAGTCTAAATTCGAAACAATATGGCGCCGACTCGATCCTATTCTCATTTGAATCGCACTATATGACGCAAAACTCCGCAAAAGTCAATGGGTACGTTTTTATGAACGTGGAGAAATGCCAGTCCGGTTAGGCGATCTTCAACCATTGAAGATCTTAGACACGATTTAAATTTTCGATGCGTTCGTTCCCAAACGTTTGCATTATACAAAGTTATTATAAGTATTATATTAAATTAATTAAATATTGAAGGTAGTTACCTACATAAATAAAATCTGTATGGTGACAAAATATATAAATAAAATCATTATGCTCAATTAGTGGTCCACTTAAGTCCTGGAACCAGCTCAGGGGGGGGTCATGACCCCCATGACCCCCCCCCTGGATCCGCCGTTGATGTTAGGCCTTATCAGACTAACACTCTCTAGAATGGAACCAAAATTACTCAAAATAATATATACAGCTCATCAATATTTATTTTTTTGTGTAGAACTAAAACTACTAGTCCAATTTTGATACGGTTTTCAGTGACGAGTTCGGGTTTGATAGATGTATACCTACTATGTGAAATTTTAGTGGTTGTTTTGATGAAGCCCTCTTTAAAATTTCACATTGTACCTATATTCTTAAGTGGGTGTTACGATGACAGCTCATCTTAAAGTACTTTTTTTGCGCAAAACGAAAACTAGGTACTAGTCCAATTTTGATTCCGTTTTCAGTGATGGATACAGGTTTGACAGGTGCATAATCTTATATTATATGAACCTATCTATTTTCTAGAAATATATTTTGTTCATGGTTAAACTATATCGATATATTGTAATAATATTATGTACTATCACTATTCACTTCTCTCGAATAAGTTTCCGCTCGACCAGGCATAAGGTGAAAATCGCATAACAGCACCGTTTAATCGAGCGCAAACATATACTCACGTGTAAATACGTAGTTCAACAACGTCTGCAGTCGTTGTGGTCACTTTTGTGTTTAAATATTTTGAGGCGTCCTAGTGCAAAGAAGAAAGTTTACAAACTGGTCGAGAACCAACTTTATCGATTTTGTAAATAAAAAGTTCGAAATAAAAGCATTTTTATCTAAATAGGTCACGTACTCACGTTGCATCGCCTGTTATATATAGGTTTTTCAACGTTTGAAATCTATAAAGGAACAAAAACATCAATATCAGCCTCATTTCGAGAATGTAGCTTTTCTGATGCACATGCATTAGCTAATCTTAAGATAGACCTGTCCTTGTCTATTCGGTTTAACGAAACGAGAAAGTGATACTTGTTCCTGTCATGACATTTAAATTGAAATGCCATGTACGGCCAGGCTAATACATCCTAGGATTTACATGACGAAAGTGATAAATACTGAAATAGCACATTCTAGAATAACATAGCATTTATAACCTGCGTCCGTATCTTTCCACCTGTCAAAACAACATTGCATCTTCCTTTACCTGGAAGGGATTGTGAGCCACATGACCCAGGTGATAAGAGCGATTTTGCACTACAAGTTGTTAATGCATCTGTTTTAGCACAAGAGCTTGTTAGCAGAACTCAAACCACGCCCAGCTGTTTTAATCGATTCATTCATAGTAATGGGATGTGCTCGTATCGATAATGTCCGATATCGAGATTAAAATCGATAAAGGTTGTGTCTATTAAAATGTCAATTGATGTAAAATGGATTATAAATATGAAACAGACAAGGAACATTTATAAAATTAAACCGATTTATTAAATTAATCGAATCTTATGAGTATTTTGGACTCAGATATTATTGACTTTAATAGAAAAGAACTTTATTTCTATGTATTGCAAACTTTCATTTTACTTTTAGATCTCCTTGGCTCGATTATATTTTTGTAGTACGGGTTTCGTTATACAAAAATAAAAATATGGGGTATACAGGAACGCGTCAATAAGGGAATGACGCGTTCTTTTCATTCATTTTATTGCTTTCGTAAGAATAATTTTCCATTTTGCATTATGGAAACTCGTTTTTCCATCTACATAAAATCTTATTTTCATCCATAGGGACGTAGAAATATTATATTATGGTTTACTAGCTGATGCCCGCGGCTCCGCCCGCGTAGGTACAGTAACCCACGGGAATCGTATATGTCCCGCGTTAAAAGATAGCCCATGTCCTTTCTCAGAATCTAGACTATGTGTGTACCATTTCATTGAAATCGGTTCAGTAGTTTTGGTGTGAAAGCGAGACAGACAGACACAGTTACTTTCGCATTTATAATATTAATTGGAAGTAAGGAGGAAGCTCTTTTCAAGAAAAAGCTAGCTTATTTTCTATATTAACCTGCAGGTCTAAAATGACCACATTTAGTGAATCGTGAAATATAAACTTTTGAAGAAGTTGCTCTTACAGTGATTTATAACTTCTAACAATTCTATTTTCACAGTTTTCAGTAGATATGCATAATTATTAATTATGAGAATCATAAGAAGTTATTTTAAGAGCAACTTCTTCAAAAGTTGATGTTTCATAGTGCGATTCACCTAATGTGGCCATTGGAGATGTGCTAAACAATGATCATTGGCCCTTGCAGAATACCAGTACAGCAGGCTTGCTTGCTACGTATAGCTGAGCTAGGGTCAATTTTTGACATCACACAACTGCATACATATTATTTTATATTGTGCCTAATTTTATTCTATTGTATTCCATCTGTGTGTTGAGTGATGAGAAACAAACGTATTCTATTCTATTCTAATATCTTTATATTATATCATCCTGATGCTTGTTACTCGATAACCAGTTCCCAGTACATCCCAGCCCTAAATGCACATGTAAAGAGTCGTGATATCTTCATACGCCTCAATGGGCCTTATCTGCAGTTGTATTAATCTTTACTCTGAATGTAAAGTGAGGGCTGCTAATATTCCATTTTCGCATTGTAAGTGACTTCAGTTGCTATGTTAGAATTGTTTACCTCTAGCTAGATAGAGAGCTTGGTGTGTTTAATTCTTTGACCCAAGTGAATTATATAGGTATATTACTCATAACGAAAGGTGTTAATTAAAATTCACAGAAAATTTAAATTATAGAATTGTTGAACTAACTTTAGCGGCGTTTCGACTGAAATTCCAAGGTCGCGTCACGTCACGACTCGACTTTGAATGTAACGACTTTTATATAACGTCATCTGTTGGTAGCTACTTATACTTCTTCAATAAGGCTTAACTTTCTAAAGTACGGCTCAATAAACAGATGGCGCTAGGTGTATACATTTTAATTTTACTATTCTTTTTATATGATATTCTTTAGGCACCAAGAGAGTATTTTTGGATTGTCAATGACGAATGAAGTTTCACTTCTGTCACGTGTACTCTGTATAATATATATTTTTTTTTTATCTGCAATCGACTATGTCATAATCAGATGTTTTGGCTTTGTTGTTTTTTTTTTTTCTTTTTCTAGTGGGGCATTTCAATATTTGCTCCCACGGTTTTACATGTGGCTTCTAATGCCGCTCATCTAATTGTAATATTTGCCATCTTTTCAGTCTTCTTGTGTCTTCATTGGGGTGTATTAAGTCTCTAGCCAGTTTGTTTATATGATTTTTAAGTCTTTCCTTGTATTTAGCACTATATTTGCTTACCTCCTCCTTGACTGTTGGCATTTCCAAGTATTCATGTATCTCTACATTTCTAGCAAACCATGGTGAATTTGTGATTGATCTCAGTACTTTGTTTTGAAATCTTTGCAAGATTTCTAGATTGGAGTTGCTAGCTGATCCCCAGAGCTGTATTCCGTATGTCCATATGGGTTTTATTATGCATTTATAGATAAGTATCTTGTTGTTTAGTGTTAGTGGTGACTGCCTCCCAATCAGCCAGTAAAGTCTCTTAAATTGTAGATCTGCTTCTTTTCTTTTTTTTCGTATATGCGTAGCCCATGTTAATCTTCGATCCAAGTGAAGTCCCAGGTATTTTACACATTTTTCTGTGGCTAATTTTTCACCTCGCAGGGTGACTGCGGGACAGTCCTCTCTGCGGAGAGTAAAAGTTATTTGTGTGGATTTAGTAACGTTTGGGCTTATTCTCCACTTTTCTAGCCACTTGTCAATTTTTAATAGGTATGTTTGTAGTTTTTTTGATGCTATAGATGGCTCTGCATGGCTTACAAGGCAGGCAGTATCATCTGCATATGTTGCTGTTACTATATCCGGGTCACATGGTAGATCAGCTGTATAAAATGAGTACAGCGTTGGACCGAGCACAGTTCCCTGTGGTACAGATGCCTTTATGTTACATAGAGCAGACACTTCTTCACCAACTTTAACTTGAAACTTTCTGTTTTGCAGGTAAGACTTGAGAACCATGTAGTACGAGTTGGGTAGTTGTCTCTTCAGCTTATATAACAGTCCCGGGTGCCAGACTCTGTCAAATGCTTGCTGGATATCTAAGAAGACTGCAGCACAGTACTCCTTTTGCTCAAGAGATTGTCTTATTTTGTTTACTACACGGTGTACCTGTTCCACAGTGCTATGTTGTTCCCGAAACCCAAATTGATGCTTTGGTATTAAATCTTCTTCCTCTAGGATTGGTTTTAACCTTTGCAAGAAAATCCTCTCAAAGAGCTTAGATAGTACTGGTAGTAAGCTAATTGGTCTGTAAGAGCTTGCATCAGTTGGTATTTTTCCAGGTTTCAACAACATGCATATCTGTGAAATACCCCACAGTTTGGGAAAGTAGTGTATTCTCATGATGGCATTGAAGAGCACAGTCAGAAAGACAACAGTTTTTCTGGGAATATGTTTTAGGACTTCTCCAGTGATTAAGTCAAAGCCTGGTGCTTTTTTGTTGCCTAATTTGTTTATCGATCTTTGTAGTTCCCTTGGTGTAACAGGCTTTATAGGAAGTGATAATTGCTGGTCACTGCTAAGATAAGTGTTTATCTCATTCTCAAAATCTTTCTGAATGGAAGTGTTTGGCACAAAAACTTTGCTAAGATGTTGAGCAAAGAGATCTGCTTTCTCCTTTGGACTTTTGGCCCACTTTCCTGACTGTGCTTTCAATGGTGGCACTGCTTGTTGAGGTCTCTTAAACTGTTTTGTAAGTTTCCACAGTGAATAATCATCGCACAAAGTGTATAATATATGCACTTTTTTATTTATTTGGATCTCTAATACAGGTCAGGCTTTAACAACATTGATGGCATAATCCGAGTATAGTGCGATTCAAATGAGAATAGGATCGAGTCGGCGCCATATTGTTTCGAATTTAGACTGTTATGATTGTTAAATTTATGTTTAGATAATTGATTACTATTTAACGTTTTTATTTAAATTCGACGCAAATATGCACATTAGTTTTTCCGAAAATCGCACTTTTCAAGTGATATTTGACAGATAAAGGTCATTGACGTTCCTATTCTCATTTGAAACGCATTATAAAGACGAGCACTCCTGTAGGCACTACTGTAAATATTGGTACAATATCAACATGCACCTGTTAAATTATTGTGTCATTGCGAAGATAAATAAAGTACATTTTGATATTTACAACCCTGAGCTATTCAATACTTATCCGTGGATCTCAATAACCGATGCTTAAGATGATTTACGGACGTTTTCACTAACAGTATGAAATATTATGTAAAAGAAATAACATATGAATCGTAAGGTGGATTGTAATGTTGCAATTGCGAATGGTAACCTAAAAGTTTAATACAATAATAATATTAATGTCGTAGTCGTACTGCAGCAACTCTACTACTACTGATGCAAAAGATAAAAGTTCAAATAAGAAAAAAAAAACAAATTTGTATTTTTTTAGAACGTATCAAAGCCTCAGAAATTCACAATCGAATGTGACTTTTGCATGAACTATTTCGATTGTGAGGTTCTGAGAACGCCCAAACTTTGTTTTTCAAAATTGTGAATTTTTCTCTATTGCATGGGAAACAGGCTCCTGATGTCTAACAACAGACAAAATAAGACAACGTAAGCATCAGATAACTTTTTTACATGTTCTGTCTCTGTCGCTCGATATAAAGTAAGCAGCACAAAACCGAATAAACATTAAACTCCGAATAAGCTATCCAACATCTATTAGAAGATTAAGAAACAGGCCCTAAGTATTAAGAATTTTACTAAATAAGTGTGACTTTTAATTGTTTATTTCAAGTAGACAATATAGTGACATAGCAAGAGTATATTTTTATGGTGGAAAAGAGAACAAACAAGCGTACGTGTCGTCTGATACCGCCACCCATTGACTGCAAGTTACAACATCAGGACCTCTAAAAAGGCCACTTTAGGTTTCATATTATGTTTCATATATTTTTTTCCATACAAAAACAGAGAAATGGTAAAACGGCTACACGATTCATCTGATTTCATCATATTAGCTAAAACAACAATTTTGACAGACAGAAATGCGTAAAATGGCGCACATAATATGAGTTGAAAAAAATATACTTATGAAACATAATATTATGAAACTTTCTTTGTGGACTTTTTAGTCTTTTGGTCTTTTTAGATATCTTTTTAGACCCCCTGAGCTACAAATCATATTATTTGCGTTACTGGATTCTTAACGAATCTTCTTAATGATCTTGTCTTCGTCACAAAATCACGCCTAATTAAAATGCGTGTAAAGACCGAAAGTCACCAAATCGTTTTAATCATTGCTATCTCCACATCTCATTCTACGAAGTCTTATTTTGGAAACAACGAAAAAACTGCATATCTAATGAATTTAATTTATCATGAAGTGAAAAGTTTTTTTAAACAAATGCATTTGAAGTCAGAGATAAAAAGTTTAAAAGTTTTTTCAGTTCTAATTCCTTCGCAGCGATATAATCTTACACAGGCGCGTCTTTGTCTTGACGTAGATGTGTAACAATAATAATGTTTTAACGGTTAACAATTTTTAAATTGAAATTTATTTGATTTTATATATTTATTTGACTATCGAAAATCTAGTTTATCCATACTGAATTAATTGCAATTCATACCATAGCAATCAATATCTTCTCAAATTCTATCAATTGTTAATTTTTTTCTATTTACTTATTCAGAAAATAATTTTATGCCAATTTGCGCTTTTAGGTTAGATGCAAGATACGTAGCATTTTATACGGTGTTATAAGTTTGACATATCTGTTTGTGTGTCTGCCTGCGACATCGTAGCTCCAAAACGGATGAACTATGTTTTTTCCTTTGAAAGCTGACACGATTGAGAGTGTTCTTAGTACGGAGGGTAGAAGAAAGGAGAATTACTATCTCTGTATGTAAAGTGTCCGCTGAAAAAGTAGAGTAGTATAAGAAAGGAGAATTATTATCTCTGTATGTAAAGTGTCCCTGTAGGGCTTCTGACGATGACTGTGAATAAAAATATATTTTTTTTGTATGTGTTGGGTACTAATAAAAAAAATACGTCAAATTAGGGTGGCGCCACAGTAGCCACAGGGTACATTTCAAAGTAAGCGCCATAAGTCATTTCGTTAATAATATAAAAAAAAAAAAAAAACAAAACGTTTCGTATATTGGACATCTAGGTACTAACTACCTACTCTAGTCACGAAAAATTTTAATTCTTTAACGGTGCAAATTTAAATTTCTCACTTACTGCTACATTAATTCCATTTTCCTTTGCCGTCTGCGTCAATAGAGCCGTTTATGGAGGATTTTTCAACTGCTACCTACTGCGTACAGCTCTTTAACTGTGGTACAGCTGGAAAATTTTTCAAGTTATATAATAGATAGTTGTACTTTCCTCTATCATTCATAGTTCTTACTAAGAACTTCTTAGCTTAAGAATTCATCATCATCAGCTCGCTCACATGACAATTCGGGGGTTAAGTAAGTACTTAATTTTTTTAAATTGTTTTATTATTTATTTATAATAAAATTTGCAATTTAATGCACGTTTTGCCTTCATGAAAAATGTTCCTTACCATAGGTACTCTACTGAATTAGTACACCAATTGATACCAGTTACATCTATAATTAAATATCGATGTGTCGATTGTTATACAAAAACAAACGTGTTAAGGCACTTTGGGGTTGTTTTGTGCCGCCGCGCCGGCCGCCGCGACACTCGATATACCGCACCTAACTGTAATCCAACAATAACATTCCGACGTCTGCTCGCCGCCTAATTACGTCCGACTCGGGTTACAACTTACAATAAGGCATCAACCACACTTGGCTTAAGAGGTAAGGTAATGGGGTCATCTGCAATACCAAGTGAAGCGTAGCATAGAATAGTGGAGGTTGACAGGAAATTTTCATGTCTCATACCAAATGACATGAAATTTCAGATAATTTCCATCATGTATCAGTATAGTCGTGATAGTATAATTTAAGACACAATATATTTTTTTATAAAATGTTTGTATACTTTTAAGTTCATATCTGGGTAGTTTTAGGTCCAATTCCTACTGTATCGAAACAATATATGCGACGCATTATTAAGACAGCTATTCAAAATGGAACTTTATTATTTGCACAAGAAGACACACGTTTCATTGTAATTTTTAATGTCAACTTGCACTGCACTGCACATCGCATGTTCAGTGTATGACTGATGTCATATGAGACGTGAATCTTTTTGCGTAGTGAATAAAGTTCAAATTTATTTTATTTTATTTTAACCCTTACGATAACTTAAAACCCTAACAGTTAGCTATATTGAAATTAAATATTAGCAAGGCCTATTCATTTTCTTAAAAATTAACTAAGTATTTTCAAAAATAAATACGTTTCTCAAAACGGATGCCTTCTGAAACCACTTTCTTACCTCATTTCTTATTTTGTCTCCCTCCTGATAAACGTCAGTCAAGCGTTCGGGTTTCGAAAGCGTGGAAATTTATTTAAAAAAATAATTACTCCTGTCAATAACTTGTAACGTTCCATTTTCAAGACAAGAGAATTTTAATTTAAAGATGGCGGTTTTGGCGCCTGTTTTTCTTTAACGCATTTGAAATACAGATGCAAAGTTATTTTTTCATCTCAAACAATCGTTTGTTTATTTGTTAAGACTAAAGATATGTCTGTTAAATGTAAATTGTGTTGCCGTTCAATTACTTATACGAGATGTTCTTTTTCACAAAAACGTAAGTAAGGAGTCATAATATGTTTTTAACATTCGATGTAATTAGTCTGAATGGGGTATGGTACTCGAAAATAATACGATATTTCAAGTTTTCCATTTTGTAAACAGAGTAACGCAGAAGAAAAAACCAAAAGAGGAAAAACAAATGAATTACGGCTTTCGAAATACAAACGCATGAGAAAATAGCGGTATAAGTTTGAAATTATTGGAATTCCATAACCAAAGAAGATATATTTGAAATCAAAGCGGCCAGTACGACAAAACACCAATTTCATATGTAAATATAGAAGATAGATTTTGGGAGTCTATGAATACTGATCCGATTATAATGAATGAGGTGTCAATAGGTTCGAGCCCAACATGGAATAATTTGCGTAGTTGGGTTTTAGTTTTTAACTTTTGATTATTTATTGGCCTACATGATACATCCAACCGAGGACTATCATTCAGTAATTTAGAAAACATAACCCGTACATTTTAGGGACAACGTGTGACGTTGATGTGTAAGTCTAGATACTAAAAAACGGATAAAATAAAATAATTAAGAAGTTACGTTTTTATGCCTTCAAGGGCTTTCAAGTTTTAACCAATGCTTCCAAAATAAAGGATGGGCTATGGCGTATGTCAACAGTCAAGCAGTGATCGAGCTCATGATGATGAATTATAGCTAAGTGTTCACATCAGCTTTAAAAAAATAGATCGAAACCGGTTCACCCACGTAGGTTGGGAGCTACGATGCCACGGACAGACACACAGACAGACAGACAGGCACGTCAAACTTCTTTTTGCGTCCGGAGTTAAAAATCTTTATATACTAAATAAAGTTGCGCCATCTCGATTTCAGAAGAATCGTCAATTATTATATGTGGAGTGATTTTATTGTGAAAATGTCAAACCTCGACTGCCCCAATCAACTACAAAAGTAGGACAGTTAATGTGTGGACAATTTTTGTCTTGACATGCCTCGTTTATAATATATAGATCTATCCTTTTAACCTTTTATTTCTAGATGGTTAATCCGGAAGTCAGTGCATTAACTGGCTACTTGTCTTCCCCGTAAAATTCCGTGGGAAATATAGATTTTCGTCCGACGTGAATGAAGCTAATGTAATGTACAACACTTTTTTTTTTCAAATTAAAATGCTTTTATTAGAAAGTAGCTATTTGACATCGCTGGCAAGGGACGAAAGGGCACGCGAGCGCCAGGTGCGGCCTTCATTGTTGGGCTCTATTGTGGGTCCTATCCCTACGTAGGTCCATATTGTGGGCCCTACGTAGGGCGTTTTTTACCTCTGTTTACAAATTACTATTATGCTAATATCCTATCCCAACCGTAAATAGTTTGGATTAGGTTTAGAGTAAGTTTAATTTTGCGTAACTAAACGGTCCTTCGAGCAGATAATCGTAATGCGGTGCTCATCATTATCTTTGACCTTCATATTTGTTTAATTTATGTGGCAAATCTATACTAATATTATAAATGTGATAGTGTTTGTCTGTCTGTTCACGCTTTTATAGCTGAACTGATTTTTATGAAATTTGGTATAGACATACTTTGAGTCCCGAGAAAGGACATAGAAATTATTTTATCCCGGAAAAGTACAGTATTCCCGCAGGAAGCCCGATATATATTTACGCGGGCGGAGCCGCAAGAAACAGCTATATAAAATAATATAAATTTTAAATGGTGGTAAGATGATTACTACGAGTAATAAGTTAATTTTGTATGATATTCACGTATCATCTTTTGTGTGTAAGTACATATTTAAACAAGTGTACCTACTAATATTGTTGTTAACCTTGGAAGAAGTAATTTTATTGTTATGAGTTTGTTACAACAAAACGACAAAGAAGAAGTTTAATTTTGCATAAAGTAAAAAGTATCTAGGTACTAATTTTTTAAAGCTTTAAAAACAGTTGCTGGAACATTTAAAAAGATCAACACTGAAGCACCGTATAAAGCTACTTAACTCTACGAATCAGCTTAACTAACAAATTGAACAAATATTATTGGACCCCTCACCCCAACAGTAAAAAGGGGACTAATTGTTATTTCTTTTACACCTATAATGGGACCCCCTGGATGCATATTGCATGATATGAATAATGTCATAGAACGAAAAATGAATTAAACTCTAGAGGTAATATCCTAGTAATATAATATTAAAAATGTGAAAGTTTGTGAGGATGTATGGATGGATATTTCTTACTCTTTCACGCAAAAACTACTGAACGGATTTAGATGAAATTTGGTATGGTAGTAGTTTAGGCTCTGGATTAAAACACAGGCTACTTTTTATCCTGAAAAATACAGTGTTCCCGAGGGATACTGTATTTACGCGGGCGGATACGCGGGCAACAGCTACTTTGCTTTTGTTTACTGTTTGGGATCACTGCACATTGACTGATCCGTACTCTACAATTTTTTTTCTTCTTTTTCTTCTCCACAGACCGGAGTGGTCCATGTCCTTGTCATGTTTTCCTTCTTTATATTATAGTCTACTCGACAAGTTGAAAATGGTCTAAAATAGAGATACTGCTCTTAAAATTATGTGTAATAGCTCATTGGATCCGGAATAACGCCTATAAAAATGTGCTAAAAGCGTGTATTAGCACATAAAAAATTGCATAAGACAAACAATTAAAGATAAAAAAAAAAATGCCATTTCGTTTTATAACTTTTGCAATTTTTAGGGTTCCGTAATACTTAAGGAACCCTTATAGTTTCGCTCTGTCCGTCTGTCTGTCTGTCTGTCCGCGCCTCTAGCTCCTGTAATTATGAATATAAATTGATGAAATTTGGTGCAGTTATAGATTGTGTATAGATCACAGTTGCGGGATCATAAAAAAATATAAATTTTATATTTTAGGGGTGGCTCACCATACATGTGAAGTGGGGATGGAAAATATTTTTTCACTCTACCTCATCGTGTGGGGTATCGTAGAATAGGTCTTTTAAAATAAAGGCAAGGTTTCATACGTAACTTTCTTATATAGTTGACCGTTTTCGAGTAATCGGCTTCCAAAGTAGTTTGTAAGTTGGTCCCCCCCCCCCTAGCATTTTTAAACTATAGGAGATAGAAACTTGCAAATTTCCATGCTGATAGATCATGCTAAAAACTCTTTAGGAAAACTATTTTGAATGAAATCGCATCATAATTTCTATTTCTAGAGCAGTTATAGAAAAACAAATTAACATTAAAGCAAATCAGAATAATTATACATAATGTGAAATGATTATTTAAAATAATGTTTCAAAATTGGTTGCATAATTAAAAAAAAAAAACTGAAATTAATAAAATATTATAAAAAAAAACTTAAATTAATAAAAACTACAGTACGCTGTCGGGTTTGAACCTACATTCAAAGACAAACACTGTGATTAACTGAGCTGCAGTAATCATATTGACTGTTGCGAATTTATGTTTCTTTACCAGAATTAGAGCTAAGTTTTGATACACGTGTAAAATTTTAATTAATAATTAATTTTACGAATATGTGCCTCTTTTACCAATTATTACAATAATTTAATAACACTGAAAACATATTAATAATAGGTTGGGGAAAAAGTCTTTTCGCATTATAGTATGTATGAACTTGTCATAAAATATCTTGGGCTATACCAATTGTATCTGGCTGATTTTGGTATCATTAAAAAGTTTTAATTTTACAGAAGACAATTCCAAATTCAAATTAGGTAAATTTGAGATTTTCATTTGTTTTTCTTATTGTTAAAATGAGTGATTCTTATGAAGAATTTCGATACATTTTAAAATTTTATTACAAAAAAGGTAAAAATGCAACACAAGCCGCGAAAAAAATTTGTGATGTTTATGGACCTAATGCAGTATCTGTGAGAGTAGCGCAAATTTGGTTTAAGCGTTTTCAATCCGGAAATTTTAATATCAAAGATGCACGTCGCTCTGGTCGCCCTGTTACGGACAAAACTGTTGCCATTTTTGAAAAAGTGGAGCAAGATCGACATATTAGTAGTTACGATGTAGCTGAAGAACTGGGGATTGACCACAAAACGGTTTTGGCGCATTTGAAAAAAGCTGGGTACACAAAAAAGCTCGATATTTGGGTGCCTCATGAGCTCACTGAAAGAAACCTAATGAACCGTGTACTCATTTGTGATTCTTTATTACGACGTAATGAAACCGAACCATTTTTGAAGAAGCTGATAACTGGTGATGAAAAGTGGATCACGTACGACAAGAACGTGCGAAAAAGATCGTGGTCAAAGGCCGGTCAGGCTTCACAGACTGTGGCGAAACCCGGGTTAACTCGCAACAAGGAGATGCTGTGTGTGTGGTGGGATTGGAAGGGCATTATTCATTATGAGCTGTTACCGCCAGGCAGGACCATCAATTCTGAACTGTACTACGAACAACTGATGAGATTAAAGCAAGAAGTTGAGAGAAAGCGGCCGGAATTAATCAACAGAAGGGGTGTGGTTTTTCACCATGATAACTCTAGACCTCACACATCTTTAGCCACTCAGAAAAAATTACGGGAGTTTGGCTGGGAGGTGTTAATGCATCCGCCGTATAGTCCTGACCTTGCACCTTCAGATTTCCACCTGTTTCGGTCGCTGCAGAATTCCTTAGGCAGTGTCAGGTTGACATCACAAGAGGACTGCCAAAACCACTTGTCGCAGTTTTTTCATCAGAAGCCCCAAAAATTTTATAGCAATGGGATCATGTACCTACCAACAAGATGGCAAAAAGTTATCGAACAAAATGGCACCTATATACTTTAGTCACTTGTAAATAAACTTTATAAAAAAACCTTTTGAATTTTTATATAAAATGCGAAGAAACTTTTTCCCCAACCTAATATGTCTTATTACTTATTAATTACCATAGCATTCTTGTTTTTTATTATAATTTAATAAGTACCTACCATAAAATAAAAACTTAAAGCTAGTAACTTTCGTAAACTATATGGCGCTAGTCTCCTGTTTAAATCGTGGATTGTTTTTGAAAAATAATACTAGATGTCGCTGTGTTATTGGATTTAAATTCTGTATCTAATCTAATTCTAATCTAAGTTTATTCTGTATCTAATATGTAGGACAATTCTATAAGCGTTATTTCATAACCTATATGGAAATAAAAATTGTTGAGTTTGAGTTTGAGTTTATCACGCTATCGAAAACCTCGCTGATATGTATAAGTAATAAGTATCTGGTTGTAATCTTCTTACATTGAGATAGGCGATATCACAGAACGGGCGATATCGTTATAGACTAAAATATGCTCAAATGTTAAGTTATTAGCGAATATTAAAATTAATAAAAACTCTTTAAAATCCACATCGAAATCGAATAAAAATTAATCTTAAAACACATCAGAGGGACAATTCTGCTAAATATAGCCAGCATTAATACAATTACAATCAAGTCCCGGTACGCTTATATTCCCAATAGGTCTTTTTATGAACGTTAAACCAACGTGAAACGCGCTCTGATTGGTCGAAATGTTATAAAATCCGTTCACAGTAACATGACGCTACACTTTCAATCCAAACAAAGTAAAATTGACTGTTTAAACTGTTACTTTAAATACGAGAATTGAGGTTCTGGTTACTATAATTCACTATATGTATATTTTGATTAAGAAATAATACATAATATTACATAATAATATTATTATTAATTTATCATACGTTTATTCTATAGTGTACTATCACAGCGTAAGCTGTGGTACTATAGTGTATAGTAAACTAAATAGTTTACGAAACCCTCCTTAGACATGTCCTGACATGCTCTTGGTTAGGTTAGGCTAGGTTATTTGTGCTAATATACGCTTTTAGCACATTTTTCTAGGCGTTAGAGTATTAGTTTATTGTGCCAAATATAACTTACCAATTTGCTGTTTTTTTCTGAATTTTCTTAGTTTTAAAGAGTTGGCATAAGTTTGCTGTTTTTTTCTGAATTTTCTAAGTTTTAAAGCTTTGGCATAAGTCTGTTCTGATGTTTTTGGCGGTTATTCAATCAAATTTTTTTGTTACCTAGCGTCTTTGAGTATATAACCACTCTTTGCCTAGCGTGCTGATTTTTCCTTGATAGATTTGTTTGCCAAGTTGTCTTCTTTTCTATAGTGTAGTTGACATTTTTTTAAAGCCATCTTAGGTTGTAGTCCAGGATTTCTTTCTTTTCTACTTTACTGCTTCTTTTATCCATTTACCTAGTATATCATCACCATCTTCTGTAAAGTAGACGCATTCTTATCTTATTTCGCGTTCCCTCCTGATACCTGATATATTTAACAGAACGGAACGTGTAGCCAAAGTACTTTTAAAGGACTAAACACAGTTCTGTATTGCGGATGGTGGAGCCAGGCATTAGGACCACACTGGCGTCTCGCAGACGTCATTCATTGTATTGATTTATCCAATCATGTCTAGTGGCGGCTTCATGTACCCTATTGCTCTCTCCACTTGCCAGGTCGCGGGTTCGAATAATAATTACTTGTGCCAATGTAATATGTATATTGTGTGTAGGGTTCAATGACTTTAAACATTCCCTTAACTCAAATAATGTCCAATGATCTATGCATAGCCTTGGTACTCCGTACTAGGTTTCAAATCTCCATCTTGACCACTAGAATCTAGTTCTACCTTCAAAAGTTTATAAAACAATTAATCATAAAATTCAGAAAAGTGCAATTGCAATTTTTTTCTAATAACTGATAAGTATTTTTAAAATTAAGTTACTTTAAGAAACGTGCTTTAGAATTGCTTACGAGGAAAATTTACACATTGGATGACATGATGATAATTTAGGCAGTGTTGGTAGGTATCTTCATCATGATCTGTATAGTGTATTGCCATGGTGAGCTACAGAGCTACAGAGCAACAGAGCAACAGGGCAACAGCTCGGAACTGCAAAGTCCCACGTGACAATTCGCCTGACCCATATATTTTGACCTTATAAATGTGCAATACTCGCGCCACACCGCGCGCGCGTCCCGAGATAAATCTCAATGCCATATTAATATATGATCGAAATTGCAAAGGCCAGCCGGAAGAGCTGTGAGATGGTCAATCATTTGTTCCTCGAGACACCTTGAGTAAACACTAATAAATAGTCTTCGTAATATTCCATCGCTTATGTAAGACTGAGGTTGTGGACACTGCTGTTCAAGGGAAAAATAATTGCTTCTAGGCTGTTTTAATATTAAGGGGTTATAGCACCAATCAAGTCAGCTGATTATGACAAACACAAAATAATATAACAGTTACACAATACATATTAATATAACTAGGTACTTGAAAATATTTACAAATTTAAAAAATGCTCATGAAAGAAAACTACAAGAAACTTAAATGGATATAAATAAAAGAAAACCTCTAGGTCGTCCCCACCAGGCAGAATACGAGTAGTTCCTCGCTGGATGGAAATGCTAACTCTTTGAGCTAGTTAAGTGCTGGTTCTGGGATCTCGGGTGGTCTCTACGAGTTTTTTCGAAATTTGTCAGAAATTTCTAACGTAGGGGAGTAACCTATAACACGGTATATGTTTTTTAATAATTGTCTACGTTAAATTTATTTTGAAAAATATTTTTTTGTTTCAAATTTGATTCTATTTATAATAATGATAATTAAGTGATAACTATCAACATAGATCACTAAGATATCCTCATATTTATCGCATGTGGGAATAGTGCAAACTAGACGCAACATACCTATTGCAGAACCATTTTGCAACAAACATAAAGTCTCGTAATAATCCTCGAGATCTATGCTGAGATATATCGGCCATCTAAATCACGCGTGGCTCGCTAACGGCGAAAATCGTATTAGGCGAATAACAAACGTTCGCTCCCATTTCGAACGGATGGCGAAAGTGTTACGCCGCATTCGGGACAGAATCGCACCCCTGCTGCCAATTTCTACACAATTTACAACCTTAGCTAGCTGTTATAGAGCTTATAGTCCTCTAGCAGCTAAATTAGGCGCTACTTCCGCATACAGATATATTAAATATTGAGTACAATTATATAACGCGCGGTATCCCCTAAATGATGGATTGGTCGTAAATTCGATATTACCATTGTTAGGTAACAGAGTCATTGGAACCGAATAAGGACGCCAAATTGGAGACATCATCATTGAAGACGTCTATTTGTCATAGCTATAGCTCGTTTTTTGCCATTTAGATGCCATTTCATACCTTAAAAATATATTATTTACATGGAGAGATGCACTTTAATAAGGGCGTTTAATATTTTTTCTGCCGTTACGGAGTAGACCCAACTCACACAAAGCGTCTTCTGGTGGTATCAAAAACGGCCAATAACAATTTCCGATTCTTTTTCTGTCATCAGGCGGCGCTTGGTAGCCCGACGGTCCTTGTCACGAACTCAGATCAAATAATAAACCAAGATAGCGCATGGCGTTTGTTTGAACTGAAGCCTAAAAAACTACGCTACTTCAAGTAAACAAATGCGCGCACGCACACACAAGCAAAAAAGTACGCTACTTTTCGACAGTATCGAATGAGTCGTCGCGACGACTAATCTATACTGACAAAAAGTAAAGTACTGTTTTGCTTGTGTGTGTGTGAGCGCGTGTGTAAACTTGAAGTAGCGTAGTTTTTTAGGCCTCACTTCAAACAAACGCCATGCGCTATCTTGGTTTATTATTTGATCTGAGGTCACGAATTTAAAAACCTCATTGCTGGCGCATGGCTGTCGCGTGGCCGGCGTTTATATTGTAGTTCAGTAGGAAGACTTTTCCAAATATTTATGAATTAGGTAGTATTAGGTATAAAGTATACCAGAAGTATCCTGACAACAAATTTAGACAAATCTGAAAATAAGTAAGATTCCTCAGACTACCCGGCATCCGTAAAGTATAACATCCCACCAAAAACATTCTGTAAAAAACTAGCCAAGTCTCGATGGAGCTGCTTCTTGTTTATCTCTAAAAAGTAATGAAATCTAGACAAAGCCGTGCCAAGTCTAAGGTTCCTTACTGTGATTTCTTTATTATTATAGTTAATGTTGTATGACTTGGCCGTTGAACATTCTTTATACGTTAGTGGCTACAAGTCAATTTTGTTTACACGTAATGTTATACCTGTTGTAACTACATATGTCTGTTAAGCGAGATAATAGCCTATACTGGTATCGGTAATTGGGCGCTAGTGTCTCATTTTAGGCTGTTATTGATTGTACAACACATGTATTGGAGCAATGGTGTCATGGAGCCCCTTTTGTACCCTCGTGTACCCTTCAACGGCCAAGTCACAAAACATTAACTATAATAATAAAGAAATCACAGTAAGGAACCTTACACTTGGCACGGCTTTGTCTAGATTTAATTACTTTTTAGAGATAAACAAGCAGCTCCATCGAAACTTGGCTAGTTTTTTACAGAATGTTTTTGGTGGGATTTCACTTCTTTTTGTAGAAATGTGGGCATATTGATTTATTTTACTAGATTTTAGTGTAATTTGTTTATTTAATTTGTGTAATGTTCGAGTAGAATAAAGTTAATTGTTCGACTATTTCTTCTTGTAAACTTATAAGTATAAGTATCTGTATATACTAATTTAAGTATACTAATAGTTTGGTTGGGCTCTTGTGTTTTCTAATCAGGGTCACCAGGTACTCCAGGTCTTCGAGTATCCTAGTTTTTATAGTTTTCCCTTTATGTGGCCATTAAACCCTAACTCTGTACCAAATTTCAGCTCTCTGAGTTTATGGGAAGTACTAGTTCTATGATCATGAGTAAGTGACTGAGTGAGTGAGTGAGTGAGTGTCATAAATGCGAAACTTTGCTTTCGCTTAACTTCGGATCTAAATGACCTACAGAGTTAAAATTTTGGATTTTAAGTATGTGATTATAGCTTACTGGATAACGAAAATTTCTGCGTTCTGGTCTTATCCAGAGGTTCTCAAATAGGGGCCTGAAAATGCGGCGAAATGGTTCCAGTAAAGAATGGTACGGCAGTGTTTGCTTCGCGCTCGACTTGGCGGGGGCATTGCCGTGCCCCCAGATCGACGTTCTGGTCTTATCCAGAGGTTCTCAAATAGGGGCCTGAAAATACGGCGAAATGTTTCCAGTAAAGAATGGTACAGCAGTGTTTGCTTCGCGCTCGACTTGGCGGGGGCACTTTCGTGCCCCCAGATCGATTATCCTAGTTTTTATAGTTTTCCCTTTATGTGGCTATTAAACCCTAACTCTGTACCAAATTTCAGCTCTCTAAGTTTATGGGAAGTACTAGTTCTATTTTGATGATCATGAGTGAGTGAGTGAGTGAGTGTCATAAATGCGAAACTTTGCTTTCGCTTAACTTTGGAACTAAATGACCTACAGACTTGAAATTTTGGATTTTAAGTATGTGATTATAGCTTACTGGATGACGAAAATTTCTGCATTCTGGTCTTATCCAGAGGTTCTTAAATAGGGGCCTGAAAATGCGGCGAAATGGTTCCAGTAAAGGGTGGTACGGCAGTGTTTGCTTCGCGCTCGACTGCCGCACAGTGTTCGGTTATTTATACTCTATAAAATTTAGTATATAGAATAAATTACCTATTATCTATTGCCGTGCCCCCAGATAATAGGTAATTTATTCTATATACTAAATTTTATAGAGTATAAATAACCTAACCAAGATCATGTCAGGACATTGATCCGTAACTTTAAACGCGTTCAAAATAATTTTCCTAAAAAGTTTTTTGTATGGTCCATCTGCATGGAAACTAACAAGTTAGAAATACTGGGGGGGGGGGGGGGATCAACGTATAAACCGGCTATCGTCACCGAGATCGGTGTGGGGAGTAATTATTTCTTCTTATGTAGTGGGTAAAGCTCAATTTTGATTAGTTATCTTAAAAATATAGCGCCGCGTCGCGTTTTGTGTTTCGGTGTCTGACGCTAACCAACTGCGGTGGTTCAATACAGGCAATAAATCATGTACAGAGTGTCCCCGTTTTAAACAAAAACCAAAATATTTACACAACTGCCTCTTAATGTATTGCTCACTCTTTCTTTTATGATTCCATCTCTATCGTTTACTGATAAATGTCTCTCCCGCTGAGATGTTATGTTTTTTGGGTGCGAGGGTTGGAAAGTGTCAGATTACATATAATTTGTTTCATCATAATATAGGATTAGATTATTAAAAATACGTCTAACAATTATTATTTTCATGAAATTAAAAAAAAAAAAAAAAGAAACGAGCGAGGTGTCCCTTTCCATTGCGGTAATGGAATAGTGACGTGACGATGTAACGCGTAACTACGCTGGTGTACACATTCAAACGTGTACAATAAATCCTATGTTGTGATTTTTGTATTAGTTTAGTTTTCTATTTACATGATCGCTCTATAGATAGCTCGTAGTTTGGAAACTTTCGTTACCGACTAAACGTCACAAGACTGAACTAGCAACAGAAGTACCTATGTGTTTATAAAATTATTGAACGACGAACTACACTATTGTTTAATGTTTATCGATGTCGATGGAATGAAAAATACGCGTGTTTATTTAGACCGGGCGGGTGGCACTGGCACGTCGTAAACTCAATATTAGCTGTAGGCTGAACGTGCGAGACTTGGTGACGCATGGGGATAGTGATGTGCGTGTGATATCGATAATTTAATACTTATTTTGTTCGCATATTATAGATACAATAATAATTAATATAATATTATGATTGTTAACTTTAAACGTAAGGAATTTCAAACTATAAACGCCTGGGTATGTTCGAGGTTACTTAACATCTAAAAGCTATTTAGGCTAGCTGGTACCTTGAACTTGACTATAAGAAGAACTTGTATAAGCGAAGAGTTTGAAACATATTTTACATGTATTATCGAATTTGTCTCAAATTATTGTGGTATTTGAGCCATAGCAAAAATTAAAGCGACGTTTCAAACGTAACCGGATTATTGGAAAACGTCAAGTCTAGTGGGATTCAATTCTACGGCTAATTTAATTGTGTCACTCATAATTAACGTTACGTCGAGTTAAAAATTATTTATAAGCTTACTAGTATAGTTGTCACGACATACATTGTTAAATTTTATTTATTTGTCACAGATTTTATTAAGAATAATATGCCTCCAATTCTGGTAATTAACTTACACTTTCATTTTGCTTTGATTGAGTTTTAAATAAGTCGTCTTAATATCATGAACAGATTTTTGGAGTTTGGACCAATCAAAATGGGCTTGAAGTCGGTTTGACGTTTATGAGAATAACATTTTGCAGTTTTATCACATCGGGACTGGATCGTAACTATATTATTACATATTTAGTTAGCAGAATCGACCTTTATTTCTCAAGTCTCATCCAATTTTGTCGTAATAAGACAAATACGTCAATAGAAAATGTCGATAACTCTGACGACGTAGGTACATCACTAGCATGCATATGTATAGAAAAAGACGTGTAAAAGTCAAGTCGGCGAATGTCCGACTCGCTAATCCTATTATACACTCTGAAGCGCCTCATGATCTGCCACAGACAAAGTATAGCTGTGGCATGTGACTTCGTTTGTGTTTCTCATACTTTGCAGTTTGCAAGTCTTTCAAGAGAGATGTGTAGTGTAGAAGTGAGAAAAACAGGTGTAGTCGCAGATTGCAACAAAAGAATTTACTCCGAAAAAATATCGCTCGCTCCTAAATGTAATTCGTAATAATTAATTCAAAAATTTGAAAAAACTTGGAAAATAAAAATATTTGATCTAACATACTTAATGTATGTGACAATAATAATAATTATAATATGTTTATAATATTATTTGTTAGTTTTCAAAGTTTATTTCTTGTGTGCAGTTTGCAAGTCTTTCAAGAGAGATGTGTAGTGTGTAGAAGTGAGAAAAATAGGTGTAGTCGCAGATTGCAACAAAAGAATTTACTCCGAAAAAATATCGCTCGCTCCCAAATGTAATTCGTAATAATTAATTCAAAAATTTGAAAAAACTTGGAAAATAAAAATATTTGATCTAACATACTTAATGTATGTGACAATAATAATAATTATAATATGTTTATAATATTATTTGTTAGTTTTCAAAGTTTTATAATTTTTTTTTAAGATAGAGCTATTCAAATGTGAACTTTACATCTGTGTAGCGCGGTGCAAACTGACATTCGAACTCTTACAATGAAACCTTTGATTAATTATTATTACATAGATACGTTATATCCTTACAAAACTGACAATATTTCTGAGCCACGACACACATTGACATGGGACGCGTGTCAATGTGTCAACGTCGCATAGTAACACAAAACACGCTATTACTCGCGGAGTACACTAACCAAAATTGGCCCGACTCGGGCCAATTCGAGTCTTCATTTTTACGCGTTTATAACATATCTACCTCTTTTTAATATTATATATCTATGAATGAAATGTGTATCTTTTTGTGTAATTATAAAGTTTAATTTTGAATAGCTATTTTAAAATCGCAGCGCCGTGACTTTCGTATCGTTTCTATCGGTGTGATTGACCCTTATGTTGAATTTGCCTTCATCATCATCGTGACAATTCATCAACATATGTCCATGGTCATGTTCATGGTCTATCCCATGCCATGCTTGACAACAGGTACGGATCCACAGAATATCAGGGACTCTGATATTCCTCCGTCATTTACCTGAGTGGACTCCTTTTCATTGGTTTGAGCATTACACCACCTACCTATCCCTTAGCAACTGTGTAATTAATTCTTACCTAATCTTAATATGTAATGTAGTTGTGTAGTGTAATGTCCAAACTTTCTTTGAATAAATTTCTTATTATTATTTGAAATTTGGATATTTCTATGAAAACTGTTCCTCTGTAAGTTTTCACTCTGTGCTCTAAGCGCAACTTCTTCAATACATAGTACGATTCACTCATTGTAAGACTTGCAGTTTGAATGAGATCTCTTACGTCATATCTCAATTAATTTATGTCTATACAAACTATCCTACATCAACTATTCGCAGAATCGTATATGGAACATGTGCAAACACTCTCATGGAGATTTATGTTAGTTTAACAATTTACTCGACGATAACTCATTCTAGGTTTTTCCCGAATGTAAAAAACCCAAGAATAAGATGTATGAAAAACAGATGTGTAAATCGATATATTTTATTCGTTTCGTTCTTAACCGAAATGAAGAATGCACTAAGAAGTAATGTAGTCATTGTATAGTCTACTTTATCTTTGAAGATAAAGTAGACTATAGTCTACTTCAAACATTCACATATTTTATAATAGTCATTGTATACAATGACTATTATAAAATATGTGAACGTTTGTAAGGATGGATGGACTTATGAGTGGATCGATGTTTGTTACTCTGTACGCAAAAACTACTCAAACTACACAATTAACACGGGGGCTATTTTTTATCCCGAAAAAGTATAACAGTTCCCGTCGGATACTGTTTTTACGCGGGCGGAGCCGCGGGAAAAAGTAAGTAACAATTTAATTGCTTAAACCTACAATATTTTGCATTGTAACTTATTACAATGCAAGTATGTACTTACTGTTGTCGTTTTAATAATATTATGCCTTAATGGTAGGTATACCTGAAATAATTTTGTAGGTAATATAGGTAGTACTATCGAACAAGTTGCCACAGGACCAGGCATACGATTGAAATCGCTCAAATGTAAATACGGACTTCAACAATGTCTGCAGTCGATGCGATCACTTCCTTTGTGTTTAAATATTTTGAGGTTTTTTTTTATAAACTGGTCGAGCAAGAACTTTGCCAAAATTGTACCTGGTACAAAAAAAGGTAAATTAATTTAAGCCAAGCTAACCATTTTTTACTACAGAGGCAGAACAAGGTATGTAGCTACTATGTAGATACTTACATAGCACTTTTTGCTGTCACAAATATTTAATTATAACCCTGATGTCATACCAAAAACACGAAAAGGAGTGTAACTATACTACTATTGAACTATCAAACAGTGTGTTCTAATGAAAATAAGTTTATTTTTCTTTTGTACAGTGTCTGTCGTCTCGAGGTAAAGATATTCTAATCGCAGATAATAATTAATAGGCTTAATTCTATCGACAAAACATCCCCTTTTTGGTGATCGCTGGGCTATACACATAAGATAGGGGCAACTGGGATAGATTAAAATATACAGTTCTCTCTATTTATAAAAAAAAAATGAAAGTAAAAATATTTTTTAAGTACAAAGAAGAAAATAATATAATTAATTATTTGATAATGTAAACAATAATTTTAGAAATAAAATGTGACCCTTTTAATGTATGAAGGTCATAAATAAAATTAAATATTAAATTTTATTCAACGTATGGTAGTATTACCACAACATAAAATATTTATAATTGCTTGTAGCCCGGGGGCAAAGAATATATATTACTAACCGGGGGTGTTTTGTCGATAAAGTTAAACCTACAGTTAACATCTTTTAACCTCGAGACGACACACACTGTATAATATTTATGTTAAATTGAAAGAAAATATGATGGAGTTTCGCAAAAATATTGAATTCACACCCCGAAACTTAGCCCCCGAAAGAATAAACCAGCCAGTAGTTATATCAAAATTAATTTTTTTTTGTAAAAAAAAAACACAGCGCTGGCGCTGTGTTTTTAAAACCGGAACGTTATTTTTTATTCTTTAGAATGAAATATGAGTTAGGTTCAAATCGATTCAGCCACGGTTAAAAAGTCAGCTTTTGTTAAGTCGACTTTTCCCAGAAGCCATGTAGGAAGTTGACCAATATATTTTCATACTGTTTTCGTTTCCTTATTCATCAATGAAACGTGATCACCATATGTTTGTGAGTGCAAGTGGTTTTGAGTTCTACGTCACTAGTATTAAAGATACATTTAGAACAAAGAGTTTTCTAAAAACAATGCATATACCTACGTCTCGACTATTTTGTTGCGTAGTATTTGTTTGTACTTGGAAATAATCAAAATTTTAAGGAAAAAAAGGTAGCAAAAGGTCACCATTAAGGTATCTATTTGTATGACAACACGCGTCCCGACGGCACGCGACGCGAGCTATTTGTTAACAATAGAGGAGGAATTTCATAGTTTAATATTCTAGCCCTCGCTGACCAGCGGTATTTTGTGAAATCGATGGCTCCTGTTTCGATAGAACGGACACTGATGTGCACGAATTTTTTATATTGGAAACAGAGAGCTAGCGAATTAACTATAAAGAAGTAGCGATTTAACTATAAAGGAATTTATCACAGACTATAAAATAACTAGCTTTTGCCCGTGGCTCTGCCCGCGTGGAATGGTGGGAAGGAGGAGGAGGATAGGAGAAAAAAAGCAAATAACTCTAATAACTTTTCTTCAGTAAATTACTCACTGTAATAGGTATACTTTTGTATACAATATTGAAAATGATTTTTGGGTTTCGTACCCAATGGTAAAAACGGGACCCTATCAGTATTCAGTTATCACCTCGACGCGACGACGTGCGTGACTGCTTGATAATAATTATATATTATAATATATTTTTCGCGCTTGAATATAAATTTTACGATATCTTCTAAATATAAGATATTAATTTAAATTATAATGTGTATAAAATGCTTAAAGTGAGTAACGTATTTAATTTGATAAGGATTATACTGTAGTCTGTATCCATCTAAATAGTTTACGTGAAAATACCATAGATAATAATAAGTTTAAAGTGGGCACCGCTATCAAAGAATATAATATATTACTAACGTACAGCTATGTCCCTGCATTTTAAATCTGTAGTATCTTCGAAAATATTCATATTAATAATTACATGCTGTAGAGGTCCATATTGATCTCAGATATTAAATGAAAAATGCATTTAGGGTACTTAATTGAATAAGGATTAATGTTGTATTGTTTAAAATCGTTTCGTGAATAAGCCATTATTTCTCGTAAAAGGTAAAGGATAAAAATAGTTACTGTGGGTTATCCCTAAGAGATAGACATATATTACCACCGCGGACTTTTTTGTAGACCTTTTTAAGGTGTACAATACTGTAGTAGGTACATTATTTTGATCTATTTCGTAGGGTTCAGCCAGCGTTTGCAATGTAAGCGAAAAAAAATTGTGTTTATTTACGACAAAAACCTCTAAAATTATTTATAACTTAATATTAGAGAAGTCATAATTATAGAAACGTCTATAATTATAATTTCTCTACTATATTATGCATATTATATACATTTATATGTAAAGTATAAACTTTACATATAAATGTAAAGTTTCCCTTGAATCACTTCCCTTGAAAAACCCGCATCAAAATCCGTTGCGTAGTTTTAAAGATCTAAGCATACATAGGCACAGACAGATAAAGCAACTTTGTTTTATTCTACACATTGTACTAATATTATAAACGTGAAAATTTGTGGAAATGGATATCCGAATGTATGTATGGATGGATGGATGTTCGTTACTCTTTGACGCGGGTTTTAATTAAATTTTGATATGGTAGTAGTTTAAGCTGGAATAACACAGGCTACTTTTTATCCCGAAATCATAGATTGTGGGATACTTTATTTACGCGGGCGGAGCTGCGGACAAAAGCCAGCGTTCAATATGGCCAAGGTTACACGTAGATCGAGGTAGGTATGTACTATCTAGACAGCGTGCCACCGCCGTTATGAAGGTATAACATAACTTTATCAATTCCATGGCCGCCGTCAACAAAGTTTGCTCACACCGATAGATTTGTGCCGCAGCGCAAAAAAGCTTTTGCAAGTCGATGCTTCGGCAATCGCTCCCTGCAAGCATATGACCACTATAGAAGTGGTTTCTTTCTACTGAAGAATAGACAAAATGACAGATTGGTGAAGGAAATCTGTCATTTTGTCTACACAATCTGTCAGTATGATTATTCTTGTGTAGACAAAACGCATAATTCTGCGGCGCGGTGGTCATGCTACGTGTGATATCATGATTATTAAATTCTAGTAAATATCCAAATAAGTATGTAGTAAGAAATATAATTTTATTATTTAAGCTAATATTTGTGTGCCTGTACAGATAGATACAGTATAACCATGATGGTACTGGACTTCGACAATTTTAGTGTTTGTCTATCGAAATGATGTATGAAAAGCGACGATTGCCGAAAGACATTGAGGTGCACGAGTGACCGCGTCATACCTGGGCCTCTAGTCAAGATGCATTCGATAATTTCGTCGACGAACTTCGAAATCAAAAATGTAAGTATGTGATTTGACATAAGTCTTCGTTAGGTGACATGTTGCTTGCGATGCTTTATGTCAAATCCCATACATTTTGTTTTCGAAGATCGCCGTTGTGATTATCGAATGCATCTTGACTAGAGGCCCTGTTTTATTGTAGCGGTGCTAGTGATGTACGATTACGTTTACTATCGCACGTGACCCTTTTGCTAATTCCATGAGTAATGAACTCATAAAGTTTTCTTTGACTCGCTTAATCATAAAATCAAGATTTCTCCGAAGAGCAGTACATTGTTTTTCGCCAGTCATAAATCGCCGAAAAACTATAGAGCATTGTGTAATGAATACTAATGTTAGTATTGAGTAGTGTTTATAGAATACAATAGGTCTTACCCAAAAAATTATAGACACAGCGGCGCGCAGTACCTACGCGTGAAATTTTTCCTTATCTTTTCCTAAGAATTTTTTCTGCGAATGTTTTAATTTAAATAATAGTAGAATTTTGAGATAATTTGTCGTCAAAAATCGCTAAACAGATATGAGTGAAGCTCGGCACACCGATAGATAGTTTATAGTGCATGTAGTGGATTAGTTTTTATCTAGGAAAAATATACGGTTCCCGTGTTATCACATTTACTTTTTGGTTGAACGGGCGGGCATAATCTCGTTATCAATTTGAGAACAATTAATCTCATGGGACATCAAATAAATTAGCACGAATGTAAGGTTATAATTATAGTAAGTCTGATACCGTTTATTTTCCCTTCACTTATGTAGACGTAGACCACCAGAGCGCCCGAGCGTGTGGTCTCAATTATATTTTGACGCGAATTTCATGGTTTCCAATTACAGCTTTAAAAAACGTATAAGTGTATATTATCCTAAATTAGGGTGTGCGAGGAATGCCGGGGGCTTAATGATATGCGTGAAAACTGACGCGATACTGTGTGGTCTTCATTTGTAAGCCTTTTTATTTTACAACTAGCTGTTGCCCGCGGCTCCGCCCGCGTAAATACAGTATACCACGGGAACAGTGTACTTTTTCGGGATAAAAAGTATCTTATGTTTTAATCCAGGGCTTAAACTACTACAATACCAAATTTAATTTAAATCCGTTCAGTAGTTTTGCGTGAAAGAGTTGCAAACATACATCTATTCATCCATTGTCACAAACTTTCACATTTATAATATTAGTAGGATGTAAAACGCGAGAGGTTATTTTGAAGTCTATCTAAGTACAACAAATATGGTAGCGCGGTAGGGCACTTGCCGTTTAACTAACCGGTACGGTAAATATTACAATGTAACGAAAAATAACGCATAACATTGTGAGAAGAAATTTTTATTTGACAATCTGTCGATATTTTATAATATCTCTAGTAATATTACAGTCTAACGGTTTTTACAATTTTACGGTGACATATCCACCTTGTAAAATAATGGCCAAATACTGAAACTTAAAATTAAAACCCCCCTATTCACAGGCTGCCACTTGGCAGAATAGCAAGGACTAAGGACAGCATGTAAGCACTACTTAATTTAAGGAGCGTTTCATATTGGAGGTGACAAGAACATTCATTTAGTTAAGTAGGCCTAATAACTTATATTACCTATTACCGTGGTGTGTCCCCTTCTAGTAATGTCATTTTTTGTCATTACAATTTGACTGTTTGCTTTGCTTGGAGAGGGAAACTGAAATACTTCCTTCTCCTTTCTTTACTTTCTTACTTTCTCCTTACCTGTCTTCTGGTTAATTTCGTTGAGGGTCCCAAAATAGATTCAGCATGTCCCTCTGGCACCCCTGAGATTATATCAAAGGGTTTTTGTAGCTGGTTACCACTGTCGATCCTGACTACACAGGAGTTGCAGTGGTGGGAATGTGTGGTCACTGGTGGGCCATTTGCCCGTTTAATTATAATTAAAGGTGGCAATAAATTAATTAAGTTATGAAACAAAAGGAGTTTAGTGTTTGTACTTAAGTAACTAATAACATAATGACATTCAAAATCATTGGGCATACCTGTAATAGAGCATACTCTATTACGGGCTCTGCGCTTGTTCATAATATTCTTGCCCACCGTCTTTTATTTTAATGAACTGTACCTAACTTTAGGGCGTTGAGAGTGAAGTTTCATGGTCGCGTCACGTCACGATCTTGGATGTAACGATATCTGTCGGAAGCTACTTATACTTCTTATATAACAACTTAACATTCTAAAGTACGGCTCGATACACAGATGGCGCTAGGTGTACATTTTTAGGGTTCCGTAATACTTAAGGAACCCTTATAGTTTCGCTCTGTCCGTCTGTCTGTCTGTCTGTCTGTCCGCGCCTCTAGCTCCTGTAATTATGAATATAAATTTATGAAATTTGGTGCAGTTATAGATTGTGTATAGATCACGGTTTCGGAATCATAAAAAAATAATATTTTTATATTTTAGGGGTGGCTCTCCATACATGTGAAGTGGGGATGAAAAATATTTTTCCACTCTACCCCATCGTGTGGGGTATCGTAGAATAGGTCTTTTAAAATAAAGGCATGGTTTCATACGTTACTTTTTTTATAAAGTTGACCATTTTCGAGTAATCGGTCTCCAAAGTAGTTTGTAAGTTGGTCCCCCCCCTAGCATTTTTAAACTATAGGAGATAGAAACTTGCAAACTTCCATGCTGATAGATCATGCTAAAAACTCTTTAGGAAAATTATTTTGAACCAAATCGGACAGTAACTTTTGGAGTAATTAAAAAAACAGCATATTACGCGTTTATAGTTACGGAACCCTCCTTAGACATGTCATGACATGCTCTTGGTTAGGTTATTTTTTCTTTTTTGTAGTATAGTTCTCTAGGCCCGATGAGAGTAATTTTGTATTCTACTCGTATATGATGAATAAAGTTTCTCTTTTGACACATGTACTCTGATTTTAGTCAAGTCTTTTAATAAGTTATTATTAAAAATAATGCTGGAGGGTCCAGCATTATCTATGTTATTAGTGTCATTCACAAAGATAAGTAAGATTTTGTGGAAAATACTTTACAATTAAGATACTTCCAGTCTATCATTGTTTCGGCTCGTGACCCGTAGTTACAATAACAGACGTCATCCGCGATATTATCTCGTATGATTCAAACTTCCCAATCATCTTTAACTCCGATAAATTATATAACATAGAAATCCCCAAGACATATTTTTCAGAAAACAGCGACGGGATTATTCCCGAGAAATGGCAGTCCCGTGCGGGAATTTAAAATTAATTGATGATACATGCGCACGAGTTAGTTTCTGTTCTTGACGATTAATTCAAAATAGATATTATTCTAGAATGAATTTAACTGTACCGTAAGGATATTCAAAGTAAGGATGAGCTACTAGGAACATTTTTACTAGCTTTCTTCATACAAATAAACTAAAATGCTCGGTTGGGTGATTGTAAAAGATCTGTACCATATTGTGGCCTTTAGTCAATAAACTCAATATGTGGTGGAGATTCTTATAGTCTCTTAAACGCATCCTAAGGGACACAAATTATTTTCTAGTCCAATATTTTTCTAATTCAATTTTGGATTCATTCAGAAATACTTATGACTTATGATTAATATCTACTAATACGAAATTACTTTCATTTGGCACGCGTGTTTTCGGCGTATAGGACCACCAGTGATTGGCAACACCATTGTCTATTAGCCAACCTCACGTACCCACGCCTACTACAGACGTTTTCTGAATGACAATGTGAATTGAGCATTTCTTTGATTAAATATTAAAATCAAAATAAAAAAAAGTTTCCATATTGGTTACAAAGTAACGCATAAAGAATTGTCTCTACTTGATGCCTACCACCGGTTCGGGAACTAACCCGGCGAGAAGAACCGGCGTAAGAAACTCGCACATTAATAGAGGTCGCCATGTGGTCGAAATTCCAATTATAAAGACCATAATTCAAGTTTTATTTTTAAAGTTTAAACTTTTGAGTTTTCTTTTGCCTTTTAGAAACGAAATAAAAAAATTGTGTCAAACCGCTAGGCTAGTATGACTGAGGTAGTGTGTGTTGCTAATATTTTCATAAATTTTATGTAATTGTAAGCATTATTTTTAAAAATATTAGTTTTCGGTAGGCCCTCCTCCACTTAAACTTTAAATGTGTCAAATTTCAAACTGATCCGTATGCACAATTCTCGTAAAACCGTACTTGAAATTTTTTCTTCACGTATTAATATAATAATATTGAGTCATTGTTTTGTACCTAAATACTGAATATCAGATCAGATGGGGCTAAAGGATTCTGTTTAATTTTTCTCCTAGGTACCCCATAAGATAACCTTCTTACCAGAAGAGGTCGTTTTATGTCACTGGGACTCTTAAAATATTTTTTTGCTGAATCGAAGGCAGGTCAAAATCGATCCCTGACATCACTGCGACCCAAGTGGATCTATTGTGACTTCTCCGCGTTATTGTAACTACCGTCCCCAGCAATATGCTGCTCATAAACTGAACGAGATTGGTGATGTGTATTTCCTCTGTGGTGGAGTATTCGTGCTGCTCAAGGTACCTGTTTATGTTCTGTTGAAAGCATTTCACACTGGACAGTCAAGAAGAAGGTGGAGGGGTATCTCGTCCTTCCTTTTCCCCGCAGAATCTGCAAGTCATGTGTCACCGATTCCTATTTTACTCTTTTCACATATTGTCTTACTCATGTGATGACTTATATATCAACATTAAACGTCACTATATTTGCCGCAGTTGACCTCCTTTCTCCATTTATACGATTTACCCCACCAGACTATATTAAAATTTTGTAATTTGAATTTATTTTATAAAAAAAATAGAGCTTTTCCTGTGAAGTAGGCGCTTTAGCATTTAAAGATGTAGTTTACAAATTTTACATAAATTGTCTGTTTAAACCAAATCCTACAAAACTAACATTAAGGGATCGGACTACATCTAAAATATTTAACATTATAAATATACATATACTCCGAAATATTGAGGCTGCTTGGTAAATGTAGGTAAAAAAAATATATTGTTTTATGTGTAGTTTATTCTTAGAGTTAAATTAAATACATCTAAACAGTTTTTTTTCCTAAATTAGTAAACAAAACCTACTACATTAGTTTACTTACATCACATACAAAAGCATTCACTACGGTAAGTATGAACTTTGACGCACAAATATCGGAGATATTTACAAATATGTTCCTGTGGCCTTATACTTTATACACTTTCACCCACGAGTGACGTTTTAAGCTGACCATCATAATATAAAGTTACGTTGTTAATTGTTATCTACGGATCATATTCTAATAACAACGAGGAAAAGATGTGAGAATTATTTTAAAATTATAATAATAATTATTAGATATATTATAATATAATAAAAATAATCATTATTATTAATTATAAGGGACTGTTGTATAATCTATTGATAAGTGTCAGACACTTTATTTGCACGTTACATTAAGCAGCGACAAAACTTGCGAATAAGCTATCCGACATTTATTGGTAAGTTGTGAAACAGGCCCATTCCTATTTCTTATCATAGCGATTTCTATCATTAAATATACTAATACCCTAAACCCCGGGCTTGGGGTTTGACATATCTTGAACGACCCTGGGCTTGGGGTCTTACATTTCTGGAATGCACTTGTAACTCCTCTAGGTTCTTTATACGAGACAACTTCAAACGAGACCCCTCTATCAGAACGAGAACGACGTATAGCCTGATAAGAGAGTTACTACTTACTATTTTTGTATTTCTAATTACTGACAAAAAGTGTGCGTTGGCCGGGAATCGAACCCGGATCAACTGCTTGGAAGGCAACTATGCTGACCATTACACCACCAACGCCATGTCTATGAGGTTGAAAATTGCAGATTATACTCGTATGAATAAGGTTTAACGACAGACTTTTTTATTTATTCAAATGTTACACCACCAACGCCATACTCTTCTACGAGTAAAATGTAAATATAGATCATTATGTATTGTTTTTATTACGGCAGTAATTTTATTTATAGTCACGTTTACAGCATCTAATTGATTATTATAATATAATGATTAATGAGAACTTGTCATAAATAAATATCAAATTACTAAATAAATAGGTAACGCTGCACGCTGGTCACATCATGATAAGAGTATTTTTATAATACTAGATGTTGCCCACGACTTCGTGCGCGCTAATTTTAATTTCGCGGAAACCGTACATTCCGCGATAAAAAGTAGCACATGTGGTCTAACCTATATCTGTGTCAAATTTCATCAAAACGGTCCAGTAGTTTCGGAGCCTATAATGGAGCCTATTCAATGCAAACAAACAAACTTTTCCTCTTTATAATATTAGTATAGAATTATAGATTATTTATTAAGTATAGTTTCGATAACCTTTTAAGTAAATGTATTGAAATCAAATGCATCTTTACCTTTAGCATGTGTATAAAAAATTGCGGATACGTGACAAGTTGCAATAGGCAATCGGACAATTTTTTTTTATTGCATAAATAAATAGTACTCTTAAATATGAGTAACTTCTCAGAAGAAACCGTATATCAAAAGTCAATATTTTCAAAGGTACAGCGATTTGTATAAAAAATTTCGCGAGCCTCCTAAAAACGCTCCATACTAAAGTCGACCTAAAAATGACGTCACTTGTATATGGAGTAGTATGAAGTAGTATATGAAGTATATGGCCGCAGGAATATATTTGTAAATATCTCCGATATTTGTGCGTTTAAGTTCATACTTACCATAATGAATGTTTTTGTATATGATGCGAGTAAACTAATGATGTAGGTTTTGTTTACCAATTTCGCAAAAAAAAAATTTTTTTTTTTGGTATAAAGACTCGCGAAATTTTGTATAGAAATCGCTGTACCTTTGAAAATATTGACTTTTGATATACGGTTTCTTCTGAGAAGTTACTCATATTTAAGAGTACTATTCATTTATACAATAAAAAAAAATCAGTCCGCTTGCCTATTATTTATTTAAAGCAATGTATATCTTATTTGCCTAAACATAAGTTATATTATGCTAATAGGATTCTAAATATTAGCCTTATAAAGAAAGTATACTCTAAACCTTTATGATATCTAATTTTATAATAATCTATTTTTGAACGTATCGCATCTTGAGAAAGGTTCCGTAAGAGTGGTTGTTGTGGGAACCTTAAGGGTTGTTCGGGGTTGAAGAAAGGGTGACACGTGTTTATTCAGAAATTAGCGTTCTGCTTGATAAGATGGGGAAAAGGTTCCCAGATTGTTTTGGAAAATAATTATAATAACCTTCTTCGGTAGTTGGGTATAAAAGTGGGGTGAACTTAAGGTGGCGGGATTCCCGCGTATCATTTATTATTTTAGTGAACTAAAGGCGATAAGCTTGGCTGCGTCCTTACTTCCTCGAAGCAACAAAATATATGTTTTGATAATAACGAGTGAAAAAAGATGGTGATGTTAACTATGATAATTGATAAGACAATAATCACAATGTTAACCTATATAATATTATATCCTACAAAAACATTAAATGAAAAAAGGCCAAGTGTAACCTTCGCAAAAACTTTTGAGATGTCGTAGTCCGTAAAGACCAAGTCTAATTCAAGATAGTCCATTTAAATAGGTACTCATAAAAAATTTATTAAGTGTTGCCTTATACTTACCATAAGACGATCCGTTTGCTTGTTTCCAGATCTATTCCTTAATTAAAAGGGTTACCGCTATTCCACGTTTAGCCGCTGGCATTGAGCCGCTATTTCCACGAAAAAAGTTCAGATCGCTAGCTTTATTACAAACTAGCCGATGCCCGCAAATTCGTTTGCGCGGAACTAACGGAAGCGGAACTCTATTTTTTAAACGGAATTCTTAAATAAAAGTAGCCTATGTTAGACCTTATAACATCAGCTATCTGCTAGTGAACGTCCCGTGAAAATCGGTCCAGCCGTTTCAGAGATTAGCCGGAACAAACAGACAGACAGACCGACAGACAGACAGACAGACGGACAGACAAAAAATAAAAAAAATGGTATTTTATTGTATGTACCGAATATGCTTTAAGATGCATTATGTGAAAAGCTGTTAATTTGAAGTTACAAACAGACACTTCATTTTTATTTATCTGTATAGATATAGATAAAAATATGTGGACACGAAAAAGCCGCGAAATGCTTCGAAGAAAGAGAGTACGGCTGCAGACTTGGTGGTTGCGCGGCCGCGTCATCAGATACACACACCGTAACAGTCAGTGTGATGTGACGTCATCAGCTAAAATTCAGTTTCTAATGACCTAGCCACTTGTAATCAACGCACGTACCACGCTTCATTGAGCCTGTTCTTCCATTGAACTATCAGTTGTCATCAGTTTCGTGTGTACTGAGGACTGACTCACTGGGATTTCCAAACGTAAGTTAACTGGTGTGACATAAGGTCACTTCCGAATTTCTAAGCAACTGCACAATATAATCGAGGTTCATGCACCATGCATTATGCAGTACCTAGCAGTGGTGAAGACTGGGTCTCCTACATAGGAAAGCCCTATAATCTGTATAATAGGTAGGGATTTGGACGAGGGTCTGCAAAAGGTAAGTGGTAAGCGAAGCCGATAGGAATGGAGTTATAGGAACCCCACGCCACTAGTACCTAGTTGAAAATACATAATATTACGAGTAACTACAAAAGGACATGGGCCATTTTACTATAGAAAAATTAGCCACGGTATTCATATAAAATAAGTTAGATGTAAGCGTTTTGCATTTTATTTATTAATTACCTAATTTGTTTATTAGTGTGAATCGTGTCAATAATTTTAATTTTTTGTTTGCTTCAAATTTACACTATTGACAGCTTTGATTAATTATTACATAGATATACGTTATATCCTTACAAAACTGACAATATAGAAATATTGTCAGTTTTGTAAGGATATGCCACGACACACATCGACATGGGACGCGTGTCAATGTGTCAACGTCGCATAGTAACATAAAACACGCTATTACTCGCGGAGCACTCAGCACACTAACCAAAATAGGCCCGACTCGGGCCAATTCGATTCTTCATTTTTACGCGTTTATAACATATTATCTACCTCTTTTTAATATTATAATATATCTATGATTGACAGGCTGCTGGATTTGCAAGCTGGATGGTCAGGAGGGATTTCCATTTGTGTCTTTTATCTTAGCTTCACCATCGTTCAGTCGGACTTTCACTCGCTATCAATGCGCATCAAAACATAAAACGTTGGCAGCATCTACGTTTTAAAATGAAAACCTTCTAGTACTAAAAGTAATCTTAAACCAAGAGTACCGTAAAACATTATAGTTTATAGTACTTGAGTACTATAATCACTAATCAGTAAACATCTCTGCCACTCGAGATGAGTTTAGCTTTCCCCGTGTACTTGTAATACCTTAAAAACTTGTCAGCGGTAAGTACACATGTTTTTCCCTAGTAAATAAGAATTATATGCTAGAATGCACCCACCAGATGTATTTTTAGGCCTTCTTACCAGATTAGGAGAAGCGAGGAATTTAAAGTTGTGCTATAAATCCTACATACATACATATAATGACGACTCTTTCTCGTAGGGGTAGGCCTCTGTAGTATATAGGCTACTTTTTATCCCGAAAAAGTACAGAGTTCCGGTGGGATACTTTATTTACGCGGCCGGAGCGGCGGGTAAAAGCTAGTTTTTTATATTTTTTATCTTTGTAAATGTAGTTTTTAAACTTACTTGCTTAGTCCTGTTATTTGATATCTAAACTGATATTAAAAAAAATAGATTTACGCATTATGTATGAACTTGAAATTTACGTATTATATGTACACACTACAATATAAATATTATAGTTCAGAAGAATATACAGTTTGTTAAGGTCAAAGAATTTAATAAGCCATTTACTTTTAGGCGTCGTGCCTTAACAACTTGATAATAAATAGAAAATAGAACTTTAATCATATCATAGCAGCCAGTGTGCGCACACGCTAACCCAGGTTTATTACACGTTAACACAAGCAGTTAAACTCAAGTTCAAACGCGGAGTTATTCGCATAGTTCAAAGTCATAAATGTTTACGCGTAATACGAGGAGAAGGGCCCGACGAGACGTCCACTTCAAAAGTACCTACCATTTCACTGCAGATAGACAGATTAGCCAGGATTGCATTATTTTCTTTTAATCATAGGGCCAATTTACGTCTGTTATTATTTATGTTCAAAGACATTGGACGTTTTTTACCCGCTTTATAAGAGTGCCAACCACAAACCAAAATAATTTTAGATTGTACCTACAATTTTCATTAATATTTTATTTACTGAAATTATTGTAATTCAAATCCATGGGCAAACTGTGAAGCATAATCTTAGTTTGGGTAAAAAGGGCAAATTATTTTCTTTTTCTTTCCGAGTCATTAGAAACAGGCTTTCTGTATGGTGTTGGCCATCTTTACCCATGTTGCCCAAATTGACAATTAAATATTAAGATCGATCGAAAAGTAAAATAAATGTGTAAGTTAATTACGGAAAAAGAGTTCAGGCATATCAAAATCGCTGATGACGCATCGCACACATACCTAGGACTTCAATTACGTCTGCAGTCAATGTGGTCACTTAATTTGTATTTAAATATCCTGTGTTCTGAAATGAGTGGCAAGTGGCGACTTGCACTGGGCAAGGAAAATGTTCAGAAACTGGTCGAGCAGGAACTTTGCCGATATTGTGCAATATGGTATGCCAATATTACGGAGTTAGAGAGCATTGTTTTGTTTCTTTTTTTTTAATAAAGGTCCAGTGTAAACGGTAACGGTACACTGTTATTAAGTCTGTCTAACTGTCCGTCATGCCGTCAGTCATCTGTTATTTTTACTGTTAAGAATAACTTCTTAATTCTTTAATAGCTTATAGTTTGTTAATTTCAAAGCTTTTGTAAGACTATTGAAATAATGTACAAGTGAATAGCTAAGCTGTACTACTTTTAAATTATATATGAAATGTTATAATGTAAATGTATTTGTATGTAATGTATTTAAATTATTTTTTTTTAATTTATAAAAGTTAGACATATTATGCTGTCGCTGACTTTTTTGTACCTAGCTAATAATCAAGCTGTACAACTTTTCTCTAGGATTTTAATCATATATCTCCCATCGGTAAGGCAGCGTTCTGTTGCGTGACACTTCCTGATTGTCTTTAAGAAAAACACAACGAGAGTTTACAGAGTTTATTCATAGAAAATTTACAAAAAAAAAGTTAAATTCTCTTATTCACTTCACTTTACATAAACTACTATACTGTACCGATAAAAATATTACTACACTTAACTGATTTCAAATAATTAACTGCTCAATTGCTCAACTGCCGAAAACCGCGCTGTCGAAACTTTATATATAATAAATTTAGCTTAGCTCAGCATGTTGCGCAAATTGAACGTGGATATAACAGTTCGTAAAAAACATTTTCATTCGACCATTTTTCTCTGACTTACTTTGAAAATCCGGCTACCACGAAAAAGTATTTACATTTTTCATATCAGGCTGATCACCTGATTGTCTGACAAGAAAGATGATCCATGCGTCGGATGGGCATGTAAAAAGTCGGTCCAGCGCCTGATCTCTCGTCAGTCGTGTCGGTCATACGTCCCACTGGGTTACGAGAGTAAAGGAAGAGAGAGTACTCTTGTGTACTGCGCACACACCTGTACCTTGTTTCTTTCTTAATATTTTTATTTTCTGGAATATTCGTGATTTGTATTTTGTACAACTATTTCTGGGACCTTAGATAAGTACAACATCAGAGCGATAGGGAAGATCTTAAGGAATAAAGTGTGTGAACTGTGGACCAATTAGCGCCACGATCGTGAATCGCACTATCGAAGTTTTCCCAGTTCGGCGTTATATAATGTATTATTTACAATATCCGAAAGCTTCGGCCTGACCGGGTACCACCTCGCTCGGTCGGAGATCTCCCTTTGAGGCTTCCATTATTTCCCCCAAGTATATGGGAGGACCACGTGATTTACCAACCAAATATGTCAAAATCATACTTTTTTGATTTTCGAACTTCATCATTGAGAAGACATGATGATCCTGACTAGTGACAATGCCCAGAAAGGGTGAATTCGCCACAAAATGATACGTATATGCGCGAGTCAAGGTTCTAGGCTCGATACATTGCGTCCAAACTTTGTCCAAACTCCAAAAGCGACACACACGTAGGTAGGTGCGCATAATTTTACCTTTACAAGGTCTAAAATCGCATGCTCTACGACCAAAATTAAAACGCGTTTTTTTGCCGATTACATCTTGTTTTCTACTGGAATTTCGCCTGATTTGTACAACTATTTCTGATTTGACCTCTTAGGGTCTGGGTCTATCGTCAGGCCACTGCATCTGTAATCTCAGCAATTTGTCTCCTGCGCGCCGCCGTCTCCCGAAACGAGATAGCGATATCGCGTTAAAAGCTTTTGGGCGCCATAGACTAACCAAAGGTAGGTTAGGTTTTTATTTTATTTTAAATTCAAAGCACATTTACATAAACACTTACTCCCTTGCTAATAAAAATATCTACACAGTGAATAAACGTTTCCTCCTTGTCTGTCAAGTGACTTTTTCAACGTATCAGACAAGAACGAAACATTGTATAACTTATCCACTACGTAAATTTTTTTCTTTGTAAGGGGGTTACAAATTACAAGTATCTTACTTTGTTACAATAAAGAACTGGTGTTTAAATAATATAAGTTTTAGGTAAATAGCCTATTATTATTATAGAACGTAGGTACGTAAAAAGAGGAGGAGATTCATGCTTCGGTACGAACGGGCCAGCTCGACCGGATAAATACCGCGGCCACACAGAAAACTGGAGTGAGGTTACCGGATTCCCAAGGGGCGTTGGAGATTTTAAGAACCAGGAACGCAAGTGCGCATCACTAGAGAAGTTACAAGTGCAACTCCTCTGGTGTTCATGGCCCGTTCCATCTGCCCGTTTCCTGGTCAATTTTATAAAAAAAATATATGCACAACATAATATTTCGGTTAAGACTTAAGACTAATAGTAAAGAAATGAATGTCTGCTCTACCTACTTGTAGTCTAATTGACGTAAAAAGTATTTTTGTATAATTTGGATTTGATGAAACGAGATAGCGAAAGTACAACCTATCGCGTGTAAACTGCATTAAATTATGCAAAATAATTTTTAGGCCACTAACAATAATGACAAATAAATAATTAATAAAATATAATAAATTAAAACTAGAGATTTTCCTAATATTAAAATATGGAATCTACCCAAGGGCGGATCCAGCTTTGGCGCCAGGAGGGGGTCACATCATGGGCGTAGCCAGGTTTTAGTTTCGGGGGGGGGGGGGGGGGGGGTTTCAAGAAAATAAAACAACTACAAGTACATTAAATAATCAGGACTGTATTTAACCTGAGGCCCTGGGCATATTAGAATTTTTTTTTCTTTACCTGTTTAAACTTTAAACCCTGAAATAATGTGTAGTTTTAGACTATAGATATGTGTATTTCGGAAAAATACACATATCTATAGTCTAAAACTAAACGTCAGTACAAAATTTTATAGTACGTTCTTTAAGCCAAAAACGAGCGAGCGAAGCGAGAGGGCAAATTTTCCTATTTTACAGGTTCAAACGTTCAACTCTTTTCAAACGTTAAACTAAAATATAAACTTCGGAAAAATACCATAAAATCAACCGGTTAAAGCAGACCATCGTTAATAAATAATGTAATGGTCTTTATGTTAACCGCGAGCGAGCGAAGCGAGCGAGCAAATTTTTGAAGTACTTCTTTTGGCGCGTTTGATGAGAGTGAATTTGTGACCTGCGCGCGCACGATGTAACGAAAAAATTCACATGATGAAGTTGGCTACAGAATGGAATAAATAATATATTCCTTTAAATAGGTATCAAGATATGATTGACGTTAAACAAGTGTTGTTACCATGGCAACACTAGTCCGTACGATAATACAGCATCAGTAATATGGTAAAACAGATAATATCTTGTAATTATAGAAACGCGCCTACATACTTATATAATTATACAAAATAATATTTTATATTTTTTAATAATACGTATATTTATTATACAAATTTGTCAGTTACGAAAACTGTAAAAATTCTGAGAGAAAAGAAGAAAAACCAAGGAAGTATAACTTCTAACGCGTGTACATATTACACACACACATTTTTTTTCCTATTTAATAGATTAAATCTGTTCAAACTTTAAACCCTAAAATACTGTGGAAATAGGATCATACATTAAAATAATGGGTGCCCATTTTTTTTTTTGTTTTTACCTGTTTATGCTTTAAAACACAGTATTTCAAGGTTTCCCCTTAAACACTGAATGACGGTGAACTTCGGAAAATATCATAAAATGAACCGGCTAAAACAGAACATCGCTACTTAATAATATAATATGTTCTTTATCTTAAACGCGAGCGAGCGAAGCGAGCGAGCAAAATTTTTTTTCTATTTAATAGGTTAAATTTGCTCAAATTTTAAACCCTCAAAGACTGTTACCCTGAAAAACTCTGTTATTCGAAAAATACAAATATCAAAAGCTAAAAAATAGTAATATGTCTATATAAACACGAGTGAGCGAAGCGAGCGAGCATAATTTTTTTTCCCATTCTATAGGTTAAAATCTATTCAATCGTTAAACTTAAACACTGAATAACGGTGAACTTAGGAAAAATATCTTAAATTGAACCGGCTAAAACAGAAATATGTTCTTTATGTTAAACGCGAGCGAGCGAAGCGAGCAAGCAAATTTTTTTTCCTATTTAATAGGTTAAATCTGCTCAAATTTTACACCCTAAAAGACTGAAAATAGTATCATTTTGTAATTTAAATTAAAGTAAAATTAGTTTAATTTCTGATGTTGTAAATTAGATGACAAATAACTTATTATGTTAGGTTTGTCATATAATACCAATTTACACTTTTTTCGTAGTATATTATCACAAAATTTTAGGATAATTGACGTGCCCAAAATATTGTGTAGTATGCTATACGTTCGAGGATTCGATGGCACGCGTGCCATAGGGTCGCGATCTCTGTTTTAGGCTAGTGATTTTATTGTTTTTTTCTAAAGTACAATATTCTTTCAGGGCTAAGATTTTAACAGGTTACTCTCTGTTCTCGCTCTCTTTCTCAGTTTGAACGCATTTAACACAAATACATATACATCGAACAAGTTAGTATTAAAGTTCTGTTTTAACCTGTTGATTTTTTTCTAAAATAACTTTAAAAAAGCATCTTTCAGATAGGGATAATGGGGCGGCAAAATATGTTCATTAGCCTGTGGCGCAAAATTTCTAAATACGCCTCTGTTTATGGGTCATCCACATGGACTAGCCGCCCCCCCCCCCCTCCTAGCTACGCCCATGGGTCACATTACACATAGTCGTGGTCAAGTCAAGAACTTATAATTTAATTTTGATAACAATAGGTACAAGAAAAATGTAGGTATTTTATGAATGTACGTAAGTAGGTACTGTACTTAATAGTAGATTATGCACCAAGGGGATAAAGCAGTGTCTTATGTCACGGGCAGCATATTGGATCCTGAGCGTAACAAGGGACTCTAGAGTTAACTCCCGAGCGCAGCGAGGGAGTTAAAACTTAACTCCCCAGTGAAGCGAGGGAGTTATGTAGAGTCCTGAGTGAAGCGAGGGGTTCAAGCTGCCCAAGACGAAGACAGGCTTTATCCCAGAGGTGCATACTCTACTTTTCATACCTACTGCGAGGCAATAAAAACCCAGGGCTACATAAATAAAACATTTATTTTGTTAAAAGTTAATATTGATATTGGACACATTTGTCCAGTTATGGAGGGACAGAGTAATATTTTTATTAGGGAGAATGCTAAAACACGGAACTGTTAAAATAACGTAGTAGGTACAGTCAATCAGGGTAACTTTGAATCATCATCGACATATTTTTTAATCAAACTTTTACTATGTTAAGAATTAGTCAAAAGAGTTTAGTTAATCTGTGCTCTCAGGTTGGTTTTCATGCTATAAAGTTATAAAACGTCTTTAAAAATGACTAATTATATTAAAAACTGGCAATTTTGTCGTGTGTCAAAGTTACCACCTAACTTGGGTAACTTTGACACAAACTAACTTTTAATTAATTTACAGCTTCAGAGTGACAATAATTTATGTTTTTATTAAATATTGATGCAGTGGGGTCATAGACAAGTCAAAAAAACCATAAAGTTATTACATTTAAATATGTTTTTATATACCTTGATAGCAGCAAAGTTAACGAGATTTTTAAACAAAGTTTTGCACTGATTTTTACCCATTATGTTGCGCGCGGTTAAATACAAAAGTTTTTGGTATTATCTTCTCTTGACAGCTGCTTTTTTTTTTAGATTTCGTTTACGAAGTATGTTACGTACACGAATTGTTATTAAATTTTAAGCGCCAATTGTTTCCCACATAAAACAATAGAAAAGAATTTTGTGAACAAACTGTCAAAGTTACCCTCGTGATTCAAAGTTACCCTGAATGACCGTACCTATTTTAATTTCTGAAAATAGCACCAAACACTGGCTTTTGCTCTGAATTTTTTGAATTGCATTTTTCTTTTGTTATAGGTGGCCAATTCGATTTTCGAATAAACTCTCAGCAATACCATATTATTATTGAAAAACTCTATGATAGATACGTATCTATTAGGAATTTTCATACGAATTTTAACGTTCCAAATTCAAATCACTTTAATCCCTTGGGAGTTTCATACAACATTATCTCCCTTGGGAGACAATGACATGCTTTACGTTGAGATTGCGTGATATATATCCGATACATTGTCGAGCAGGCGGGATGAAAAAATATTTATTATTTATTGTACACTTGAAAAACTTAACTTAATAACTTGTACATAATATACACGTACATATTGCCATCTTCTCTTGAAGACATCCTGAGAAGCACTATGACGCACGGAATGAGGCAGCCTATTTATATTCCATAACCGTGGTGAATGATTTGTCATAACAGCTAGAGGTATGTCGAGGGGTATAACGCGTTTCAAATGAGAATAGGAACGTCAATGACATTTTTCTGTCAAATATCACTTGAAAAGTGCGATTTTCAGAAAAACTTATGTGCATATAAATATAAATAGTCTTGCATCGAATTAAAATAAAAACGTTAAATAGTAATCAATTATCTAAACATAAATTTAACTATCATAACAGTCTATATTCGAAACAATATGGCGCCGACTCGATCCTATTCTCATTTGAATCGCACTATATGACGCAAAACTCTGCAAAAGTCAATGTGTACGTTTTTAATAACGTGGAGAAATGCCAGTCCGGTTAGGCGATCTTCAACCATTGAAGATCTTACTTCCACGATTTAAATTTTAAATTTTCGATGCGTTCGTTCCCAAACGTTTGCCATCATACAGAGTTATTATATTATATTAAATTAATTAAATATTGAAGGTAGTTACATGAAATCTGTATGGTGACAAAATATATAAATAAAATCATTACTTATGTTCAATTAAATTAGTGATCCACCTAAGTCCTGGAACCAGCTCAGGGGGGGGTCATGACCCCCATGCCCCCCCCCCCTGGATCCGCCCTTGAATCTACCCTCTACTACTCTAGTCGAAATTAGGTGAAATAGGAAATAGAGGTTATTTAATTTAGTGTCTATGATGTGTTGCTCTGTGATATGATAGAACCGGCACAATAAAGATGTCGTCGGGATTTTTAAGGATTCCTCTAAGATAACTCGCATACCGCGGCTCGGCACACGTCTTATCATATAGGCTCACTTGGGACACGTTTGAAAAATATTTTAATACTTAACTATAACAGAATCTTATACTGCGGCCGTACTTACGGACAGTGTCGCCAACGTACAAGTTTTGTAACTTTTAGTAGTTTTTTACGTTTAGTAGTAATTTAGTTGAAAGTAGTTTTTAGTAGGAAACAACCTCAAAACACCAGACAGTAATTCGATAAAAGTCAAGCACAAAAAACAAAAACATATATAAGTACACCGATACCATATACTTATAATCTTAATATTTTGATGATACGCACTTCGCGTTCGTAAGTCACGTACAACTGACCCACAGAACACTATTACTCCTATAGAACTGACTGACTAAACTAGCCGTATAATTTCTATTTACGTAATAGGTATTTGGAACATTGTTTTCCTTTTTAAAAATAAATTCTTTAATTTTTTGTATTTTAGAAATTTCCTAGTGTAGTAACTTTTTGGTAGTTTTTGGATGTCTTTTAGTAGGAAACGATGCGAGATTAGTAGTTTCGCAAAAACAGGGTTGTGCGTACGGGAAATATCGATGGTAATCGTACCAACACCAAGACTTCGATCGTATTGGTGTAGGTACGATTCATCGGTGACAAAATAATGGATCGCAGTGATAATATCTCAATAATTGCGGAAATGTTAATAGTTACCCGTTAGTTAACAGTGTCATAATAATATTTTCATCTTGCTATGTACGATTTGAAGCATTTTTATTTATTTGTTGTTTAATGTATTGTCTTTTCATCTCATCTTTCTGGTTTATCTTCCAAACACATTTTAAGAACGGGTAAAAAACCACACTACAGGTGTCAGGGTCCACAGACAGCGGAGTAATCGTGGAGCATACAAAAAAAATTGTATGCTCCACGATTCCTCCTTTTTTGAAAAATCTTTACATTACAAATATTATTATCAACTCTTTTCGAAGAGTTTAGTAGCAAAGAGCTAAAAACAATAGCGTCGGCAGATGATATTTTATAATAGATTCTTTTACAAATTAACAAATAGCTCCATTATTTTTTAAGTCCCGCTAGAAGAAAGTTTTATGTGAAATGAAAACAATCACTGTAGGAATTAGGAAAGTGCCCTTTTTTATCTTAAACAAAAGTAAATAAGTAAAAACACACGGCATACCCCTCGTATTTAAAATGGATTATGACTTTATTGGGTGTCATAAAGGGTTATAAAGCAGTAAAATCCTTTAGAATTTACAACAAATGTTACGTTTTAGACTTTTTAAGAAACAGAATAATTGATTTATAGTGTATTTAAAGTTAAATCAACCTAATAAAACCAAATACATGTATAAATAAATAAAACTAAAGTGTCTGTTTGTGATTTGAAATTAACAGTTATGCACTAAATGCCTATTTAAGATAAAATATCCGGTAGGTACCTTCTACCTACACCAAGAAATCAAATTTTAAATTTGTTGCTATTTATTTCGGCTAATTTCAGAAACCGATTTTGACAGGATTTTCACTGGAAGATAGTTGATGCTATAAGGACTAAGGAGTGACTTTTATCCGTTTAAAATAGGGTTCCGTTTCATTATTAGTTTCACTCAAGTGAAGCGAAGAAGCGCACTAGCTTTATTTTAAAATTTTATAGGTAGGTAATTACTTATGAGGCTCATATACAAATTTATTACTGATATAATATTTGAGTTTAAATTAACTTTTGATATATTCTATAAATATTACCATTAGTAATGGAATGGAAAATTGCTCATACAAATGACAAGAAGATAAAAATATTCTATTCCTGGGACAAATAATTTTCCACCGCGCGACGACTGGCAAGTGTTTTTATAATTATGCACTAAATTTTAATTATATTTTGTAGTTTAAATGATCAATAAGTAAATTATTTTGTAGATTCGTGATGTATGTGTACCTATTTACCAAATTGCCACGTCATACTGTCAGTCAAAAATTATAGGGTAATTTCCTTTACAAATTCTCACGTATTTGTTGGCAATATAGTACGTTGTCCTAGCACTCCTAGTTAAGTATGTTCTAATATTGTTGTGCCAGATGCGAGTGTAGTGTTTTGTACTCGCAAATCAATGTCAACGGCCAATCATATTACATAAATAAGGCCGCCTACACACTTGTAACCTATTTGTCGGATTCAGGATTCTAAATGTGGGAAATATTGTTTTGATAAGGTTTATTAATTAAATGACAGCTATGTACAGAATAATGTCTTACAGTATGCGTGATTAAATTGATTGGTACATTAATTGCCCAGGTATTATCCCAAGAAACTTCATCGATGTTATGAGCAAACCTTTAAAAAAACAAGAAACAATATACCTATTTCGCCTCAAACAAAAACATCATAATGTGTAACATCAAATTTTTGTTACGTATATCCCACAGAAATTCCAAGAGAGCAAGAGGAAAGATGTTGGAACTTGGACATCAAAACATAATAATTATATTATATTTCTTCATTTAAAGGGCTCTGTACCTCAAAAGGAAATAACCTAACCAAGAGCATGTCAGGACATGTCTAAGGAGGGTTCCGTAACTATAAACGCGTAATATGCTTTTTTTTTTATTACTCCAAAAGTTACTGTCCGATTTGGTTCATAATAGTTTTCCTAAAGAGTTTTTAGCATGATCTATCAGCATGGAAATTTGCAAGTTTCTATCTCCTTTAGTTTAAAAATGCTAGGGGGGGGGGACCAACTTACAAACTACTTTGGAGGCCGATTACTCGAAAATGGTCAACTTTATAAAAAAGTAACGTATGAAACCTTGCCTTTATTTTAAAAGACCTATTCTACGATACCCCACACGATGGGGTAGAGTGAAAAAATATTTTTCATCCCCACTTCACATGTATGGAGAGCCACCCTTAAAATATAAAATTTTTATTTTTTTATGATCCCGAAACCGTGATCTATACACAATCTATAACTGCACCAAATTTCATCAGTTTATATTCATAATTACAGGAGCTAGAGGCGCGGACAGACAGACAGACAGACAGACAGACAGACGGACAGAGCGAAACTATAAGGGTTCCTTAAGTATTACGGAACCCTAAAAACGGAATCCTAATAAGATCACTTTGTTGCCCGTCCTTCTGTCTGTCTGTTTAGTCCCTTTATTTCGGGAACACGTAGCGGTATCGAGTTAAAATTAAAATTATGTGTACTCAGGTCTACGGTCCTTGATGCTGTGAAAAAATTAGACTTTTGAGCTAACGTAAAAAAGATACGGTTGTTTTTGCTACAAAAACACACATATTTCGACACTCAACGGAATCAAAATTTCCATTGACCTAGAACTATGAAATCTTGCAAATAACATCATTATATACTAAAATAAGAAATGGGGGTCTAAGGCCTAAGAGGGAGTCGAAATTTCAAGTTGAAGCTACTAATTCAAATGGGGTATGAAAGGGCTTTACTGTGAGCATTCCAAAACTTATTTTATTTATTTTTACGACGCATAATAATTTTGTATTTAAAAACAATTTTTTTTTCGTTCGCTGATGAATCTTAATTAGGTAATATAATGTACCATTTTCAGACTCGACAAAAAATACGACTCGATTCCTACCTTTATTATGATGTTTGCTTTGTACCGAACCCACGGTGAACGAGTCGAACTCGCTCTTGTCCGTTTTGTTCATAAAAATACAGCAGCATACATTATATGTGAAAGGAAAATTTTTATTCATCATTTTCGTCCATTATAAACTTTCTAGCAACATCCGTTGGTCCTAATCCTAATTGTGGCACTCGACCGTGTTTTGACCGCTCTGGAACACTCGAACCGATCTTTCACCAGTGTCAAGTGCTACAATTTCCCTTATGGACTTCTTGACATCGTGGCGATGGCGTTACGGGAGCACGAGGGAGTCACGTGCCCCAGGGGTCAAGAATACATTATGTTTTTCACTTAGAACGCCCGTGTTAAATTCCGAAAGAGCTCTAGGGCGGTTAGTGTTGCTTTAGAAAAATTATGCTTTGCGATTTCATAGGGCTGATTAAAACGGACTAAGGGTTAATTCACACCGAAACGATAAGCGACGCGGCGCTGATTTTTAAGATAACTATTCAAAATTGTACTTTATTCACTGCACAAAATAAGAAGGTTGAAGTTTCATATTTTTAAGTTAGATATTCTTAATTGTATTTAATGCACCAAATAAGACAAGTTTGAAGTTTCATATTTTTAAGATAGCTATTCAAAATAGATATTTATATTTATATATTTAATATTCTAAATTATACTCACTGCACAAAATAATACAAGTTTGAGCAGTGAGTATAATTTAGAATATATTTAATATTCTAAATTATATGTACTCACTGCACAAATTAATACAAGTTTGAAGTTTCATATTATAGCGTCAGCCATACACTGCACATGCGCTGCGCGGCGAGGTGCAACGTGACATTCGAACTCTTACAATGACGTTTATCTTCTTGTGTAATTAATACAATTCAATTTTGAATAGCTATCTTAAAAATATGAAACTTCAAACTTGTCTTATTATGTGCATTAAATACAATTTAGAATATCTAACTTAAAAATATGAAACTTCAACCTTCTTATTTTGTGCAGTGAATAAAGTACAATTTTGAATAGCTATCTTAAAATGCAAAGCCGCGTCGCGACGCATATCGTCTCGTTTCGGTGTGAACTCACCCTAAAGCAAATATTCTTGCAGACTCACGCAGGAAACACCCAGCTTAGGTATATTTCTTTGATCAAATATATCGCTAAATATAAGTGCATACAAATAACTTAGCTTGAGAACAGCATCTCTACATTTAAGATATTATATATTATGAAGTACTAGCTATTGCCCGTGGCGTATGTATAGTATCCCTCGGGAACACTGTACTTTTCCGGCATAAAAAGTTGCCTATGTTTTAATTTAGAGCCTTAACTATTACCATACCAAATTTCATCGAAATCCGTTTAGTAGTTTTTGCGCGAAAGAGTAACAAACATCCATCCATCTATCGCCATTCCCCACAAAGTTTCACATTTATAATAGTAGTAATTATCATCTCATTAGCGTCAGAAAGATCCGTTTGACCGATGCCTCTAATAGTACTTGTGAATGTATAAATACACGTCCGCAAAAAGTTCACTTTGCCTGTATGGCGTTCCCTAGCTCTCTACATACCCATAAACATATTAATGAGGTACAATGTTTGAGTTGCAGATTACAACACACGAGCAAACATCAAGGGTTCAGTGTACTGGACAGTTTTGTTTGCTCCAAGTTTTGCGGAACCCGTACTAATTGAGGTACATTTCCGGGTATGTATGTTCTAATATTATTATGTGTGGTAGAGTAAGTTGAAATACTTAATTTATCTACAACTACATTATATTAATAGCATGTTCAATCAGGTTGGCTTTTCATACCGGTAGTTACCAGTGGCAATAGCTGGTTCTACTTCATAGGGAAACCCAAATCGCGGGTCTTCAAAAGGTAAGCGGTAAGTGAGGCCGATAGGAATAGAGTTATAGGAACCTGGAACCCCACGCTTGGGGGGGGGACTATTATACTACTACCATACCAAATTCCTTCGAAATTCGTTCTGTAGTTTTTCCGTAAAAGAGTAACAAACATCCATGTGTCCATCATCCATTTTTTTACATATTTTATAACTTTAAATTTAAAATTTTTTTTCACATACATATTTTTATAACTAGCTTTTGTCTGCCGCTCCGCTCGCTTAAATAAAGTATCCCACAAGAAAAGTACAGACTTTTTCGCGTTAAAAAGTAGCCTTTCTTATAATCCAGAGCCTAAAATATTACTATACCTTTCATAAATATCTGTTCCGCAGTTTTTGCGTGTGCAAGAGAGAAGAAACATCCATCCTCATAAACTTTCACATTTATAATAGTAGTAGTTTTATTTTTTATTTTTATTTTATAAATATTTTTTTATGTTATAATACACACACACCATTTCCGCTAGTCGTAGGATAGTAGTGGGATAATAATAAATTATTTCGTGACATTGTAATTAAAAAAAAAAACATATTAAATTATATTGAGTTTGGGTTAATACTCTCTTATCATTCCAAATGTTATCTTTCCACCTAGTTACATGTCTACTGTGTATCCGTAATAAGATTTTACAATAATGTGCGTAAATCGCCTACTGTTTAATAAAACATAATAATATTATACCTATTATTATCTGCTGTAGGTAATATTATGTAAAGTAATTAGTAATAGACTAATAGTAGAGATCGCGAGGTGTGGTCGAAAGTCGCCTATGGTAATTAATAGAATTTTTAAGTTTGAACTTCAAGTAGGTACCTATACCTAAATGGACTCTATCTAAAGATCGAAAAATTAAAAAAAACATGTAAAATATGTGTGAAGCATTATTTAAAGGAATTTAAGTTTTTCGTACGCCTTCCTCAGCATAAACTATAATTATGCCGAAATTCGCTCTAATCCGTACGCACAATTCTCGTAAAACTGTACTTGAAATATTTTCTTCACGTATTAATGTTAAATCACGTAAAACACGTGATAATTTTATTTTTAGCAGTGATTGCAAAATTTTTAATGTTCATTTTAATAGAAACATTTGAACAAATAGAAAGGATTGTCGTTAAACCTTATTCGGATTAATTCTGCAATTTTCAACATTGCTAGACATGGCGTTGGTGGTGTAATGGTCAGCATAGTTGCCTTCCAAGCAGTTGATCCGGGTTCGATTCCCGGCTAACGCACACTTTTTGTTAAATAATATTATTATTATTTTAGACACAAGTCACAATATATAGTAGACAATTTTGATTTCATAACCAACGCTGGTGACAACATATTTCAGGATCGCAGATCTAGAATTTAGATCTTTCAGGCTAACTATTAATTTGGTCACAAACGGCTTATTCTATGTTCAACCCTTGATTTTCTACCCCTTCTTCTGTTTGAACCTAAAAATAACTAAGGCAGAAATCTAGGGGTTGAACTTATGTAACACAACTATCATTATAAATATTATCATTGTTATAAAATGACATATTAGATGTTGCTTCTATGCTATTGAACATACCTGTTAAATATATATTATGTACATATTTTACTTCCTGAGAGGTAAAATCACCCTTTGCTTAAGTTTTACAGGAAATCAAAATAAATAACCTGACCGAGAGCATTTAGGGACATGTCGGAGGTTTCCGTTACTTTTAATATGCTATAGTTTTTTTTCAAATGACTTCAAAAGGTAATGTCAGATTTCACTCAAAATAATTATCAAACAGAGCATTTAGATTTTGTTAAAACCTATCTGTATGGCTAGCCGCATACTTAACATATTATTGGCAATAATGCTCATATTGACAATAATATTTCTTGTGTGCTGGCCATATTGCCGTTTTTTGTATGTGTTGACTAGTATTGACAAAATTCTGTAAATAATAATATTGCACGTGTGCGGCTAGCCAATAGAAGGTAACAGTGTAGTTACCACGGAACCATATAAATTAACATATTATTGATATTAACGTAATATGATATTTAAAAGGATTGAATTGTAACGATTCCCCGTCGGCGCGTTAACATTACACCATAACGGAAACCATGGTCCATTTGATAGCTTTATCTATGTGCATGTCCGTCCCCCATTGTGCAATGTCCACGTGGCTACGGTGGCTACAGTGTTACTCACCAAAACTTCAATCACTATCATATCAATCCTACTAAGTACCTATTACTCTGTGTTAATTTTGGAATCATTTCTTATTGGTAGAACCAGTGGCGTAGCGTGGGTGTCTGCCGCCCGGGGCGAACGGCAATTTTGCCGCCCCCTTACTTGGGTTTTGCCACCCTCTTACTTAGAATTTGCCGCCCCCTTACTAAGGTTTTGCCACCCCTAAAAAGTGCCGCCCGGGGCGGGCCGCCCCGCTGTTCACCTCATTGACAAGAAAGATGATCCATTAATAAGAGTAAAGGATGAGAGAGTGCTCGTGTACTTCGCACACACTTGGGCACTATAAAAATTACTCCTGCGTAACTGGCCTGGTCTCAATGAAACCGGCCACCGACACCGAGATCGGTGCGGGGAGCTATTATTACACATATCCTGTAATTATGCAAATTTTCATATTTCTAGTACTAACCGTTTGAACGGTAAACCAACGATAGATGGACGCACATGACGACACTATAAGGGTTTCGAGACGTCAACTACGGAACCCTAAAAAGGATGATGCTTCTGTGCTCGGCAGTGTTTTAGTTTCTTTCATTTTAAATTTCATTGTCTTGCCAAATCCCAATATCCTTCTCAGAAATACATAAACGAGTACAGTATTTTAAATGTAACATTTGAAAAGGAATAGGTAGTAAAAACTTTTTGAATTACTGCCCGTTGTTTAGTTTGGATACGAAATACTCAGTCATCATTTAGGTAATTGTTAATGAATTATTATAGAACCAAGCATAATATTGATTAAATGTAATATTGTCATGTAAAATGCCGCACACAATGTCTTTTGGTGACAGAACTTCTTCTGGCGGTCAAGGAATTTCAGAGTACTTTAGCTCCGTCTACGACACTTCATCAACGTCACACCTAGATCTAAGTAATAATATGCCGGAGGTCCTGCCGTGCACTTTAAACAATATTAGAATTACTCGCGAAGACGTACTACGTAAGCTGAAGTTGCTGGACATACAGAAAGGAGCTGGTCCTGATGATATAGCATCAAAATTCCTCAAGGAATGTGCTGAAGAGCTGTCGCAACCTCTCACAATTTTATTTAATAAATCAATTTCAAGTGGCATGTTTCCTTCTTTATGGAAGGTAGCTCACGTAATTCCGGTATATAAGTCAGGTCTTAGATCACAATGTTCGAACTATCGCCCCATAAGTATACTGTCCGGTATTGCAAAACTTTTTGAATCGGTGGTCTATGTTCATATTTATAATCACTTTCGTAATTACATCTCAACTAAGCAACACGGCTTTGTAAAAAATAGATCCACTCTCACTAACTTAATTGAATACAAGAATTATCTCTGTCAGGTGTTTGCCTCTGGTGGACAGGTTGATTCCATCTACTTGGACTTTAGTAAAGCCTTCGACAAAGTGGATCACTCCCTACTTATTTCCAAGCTTTCACATTATGGCATTCACGGTAGCTTATTGAGGTGGATAGCCTCATACCTCCGCAATCGCAATCAGCTTGTTACTGTGAAGGGTTTCTCTTCTCTCCCCGTTTCGGTTCCCTCCGGGGTCCCCCAGGGGTCTCACCTTGGTCCTTTGCTTTTTGTCATATTTATTAATGACCTAATTCGTCGAATAACTTGTCCTTCACTTTTGTACGCAGATGATCTAAAAATCTTTTCTGAGGTAAAAAACAAAGATCAGTTTGCTGCGTTACAAAATGATCTCAATGCCATCTCGGACTGGTGCGTATCTGACAGTATGAAGCTTAATGTTGAAAAGTGTTGTGTGATATCTTTCACTCGTAAGAAGTTTATGCACAAATATTATTATAATGTGCAAGGGAAAGTCTTGTCAAGACAACATACAGTAAAGGATCTTGGTGTTATTTTTGATGAGCAGTTATCTTTTCGCCCGCACTATGAGCATATATTAAAAAAAAGTAATAAAATGTTAGGGTTTGTCATACGCTCCACAAAAGAATTCAGAAAACCGAATAGTGTGCTAGCATTATTTTTCAGCTTAGTCAGAAGCGTGGTGGAGTGTTGCTGTCCAGTTTGGTCCCCCTTTTACAAAATACACATCGATAGCATTGAGAGGGTACAGAAAATGTGTTTGAGATATCTTACACGAAAACTTAATCTCGGTCGTGTGGTAAAAGGCTATACTACTCAGTTGTCCAAATTCAGTGTGTTACCATTAAGTCGTCTCGTAATACTCGTCGTGAGAGATATGATCTTCTTTACCTGCATAAAATACTCCATTCCTCTATTGATGCTCCTAATCTTCTTTCACAAATAACTATTAACACTCGCTATAGATCGCGTAGACCGAAAATGTTCGTTACACAGGCATTCAAAAATAATACGTCCTATTACAATCCGCTAGTTAGAATGTGTCGTACTTATAATGACCTAATAGTGGGTAGTTGGAGCGTAGACATTTTTCGTCAATTTGCACATTATAAGAAAACGATCAACAATATTATGAAAGCCAAGTATTTGCCATCTCTTGTTTCCGACTCTGACATAGTACTCGTATGATAACTCGGATAGTAATCGACACAATATTGTTTATTTTGTTTTTGTTTAATTAATATAAGTTAAGCTAAGTAGATATTATTATAGTCACTCATTGTAATTTACTCAATGTTTCGCAGTGGGTATTATCAGTTTTCTTGTATTAGTTTATTTTTAGTAACAACCTAATAATAATGATGTTATATATACTATTTTTGGGTTGCTGTCTAGCCTAGAACTTAAGATTATGTTTGTACAACCATACCATGACTGTAACCTGTTTGTATACTAAATATAAATAAATAAATAAATAAATAAAACGCGGAGACACTCATGTTTCTTTGGCGTAAGTCATAAAATATATCAATATTTGTGATTGAGCTTGCTGCTATGAAACTCGAAGCTCAAAGAGCTTAACCCGTTAAGGATATTGCATGTAAAGGAGCAACTGTTCAAGCGACGATAGACCCGTTAGAGGTTTATGTAAGCGGCTCCATCAATCGGCCAATAGACCAAAGGCGCCGAACCGTCGGTAAATGTAGAGGCTTATTAAAACAAAAACTGTTAGGCGCCAAGTATATTAGCGCTCTGCACACGTAAAGTTCATATCGTGGATCGGACTGTCGTGCAAGTCGTGCTAAAAATGCGCCACGGTTTTGACTGTCGGCGCGAGCACCTTACTTAATACGTCAACAAAAATCGTAATAGCGCGCGGTTTAAGCTGTTAAAAATTGGCTGTAAATGCTGTCATCAACATAACAGACGGGACTGTCGGCCCCGCGTATTATAGGTTCTGTTCAGAGTGCGGGTTTGAACGGTGCATGCTATTCCCTGCGGTCAGAACTGTACGTAAGACGTATCAAAAGTATTCTACACTATCAAAGCGAATGTTCGCAAGTTTCTGGCCAAATAAAAAAGCAACGCCTTACAAGTGTGTCGCCTCGGTAATAATTACATATTACTAGACTCGTGTTATTACGTCATTTAACCCATTGTAGTACGCTAACAAAAGGTGTATTATAGGCATAGAACCCAGTTTGCATTGAAGGTTTATGTGCATTTGTTTCAAGGGAATACTCCTGGGTTACGGTCTCAACTAGTTCTTACGTAAGCATTCTAGTTCCTTCCATACATGGCTGGACTTGTTTTATGAAGATTTTGTAGGTGCTCGTATTTCAAAGGCAAGGCTACATTTATATAACACGCAATAAATTAAAATTATACCTACATTTAAAACTCAACCAAATCAAATCAAAAAAGTTTTATTTCCATATAGGTTACAAAGTAACGCTAATAGAACAAAAAATGACACAAATATAAGTCTGTATAAACAAAAGAAAATGATGAAATAATTCATCTTATGTTACTACCGTCTGCAAAACTAGTACGTTATAATAATAACACTAACAAAGAAGCAATCCATTATCTGGAATTGAAACTTTTAGCTCCCTCGCAAAATAATAAAGTGAAATTTTGTAAAGAAGACCCCCAAATAGAACAACAATAATAATTTTTCGGCCTACTCTCATTATGTCTATTCTCTAGATAACAATGATCATCGACAAGTTGAACCCAAAACGGTAATAACAAAAGGACTTTAGTCACAAATTGTAAATTAGAAATAACGCCTTTATGTCCTATACATAAGGATGTTAGTCTCCTGGTAACAAAACAGAAATAATACATGTAAATCGTTGTGCATTCTTTATATCGAAAGGTCGTCGCATTACAATTTGAACTCTGTTATCATAAATTTAAAATTATAATTTGTTTATGGATTTTTGCTAAGCTTTTGATAAGACTGATGAGCTTATTGGGGTCAAACGCTATACAAAAATCGTAATGCATATTTCCTATTCTTGTAATGCAGCAACTTTTTTAAAGATCATATTAACATTAACACCAAGAAAATTGATAATATATTATTTCAGCATAAATGTTTGAAAGTTTACAATGGTAAACAAATTTTATAAGATCACAGACGTAAATTATTACTTCTGAATCTAAATAAAATACTTTCTTAATGATGATGAAGTATAAACTTACAATAATCTGCAAACGTTAATCACTTCAAAGAAATCATAAACCTATCTGGATTAACTAATAAACACTTCCTCGCCACTGATCATATACGAAATGGAAAGTGATACGGAAAAACCCACATAAAAATTTTAGCATTTACATTAAAGTCTACAAGTACGGGCAAGGCCGCACGTCGAAAGATTTCTTGGTAAAATCTTTATACTTGGTGGTTACATCATATAAATTTAATAAAGATAACACTTTCATGATTACTGATTCTCAGTAATAATAAAAATATAATATATAAATAATTCTGATGTTAGAGGAATTTTAAATAGAAAAATATAAAAGTATAATGTCTAGTCTCACTGGTCAACATGCAATATAAATAAATGAAGTGTTTATATAGAAATAAGCATACTTAATAATACATTACCAACAATAAGGTAAGTTAATACTTAATACAGGTGGTTGTTAATACGAAATGCTAGGTCATTGATGTTTGAATAATAGCACTTGAACTGTGTTTTGTCCTTCAGTTATAAATAGTTTTCTGCTTCTCTGAATCCATAAACTGCCTTAAAGTACAAACTACATAACAATACCAGCATGTGAATATCAGTATTGAATATAATAATTAAAATAAGTATGACAAGAAATAAAATTCGTAGAACACTATAAACTTCAAGGCGAAATAAATAAGATAAAGTAACCGCGGAATGCAATGATAATAAAAATAATAAAGCACAATAATACAGAACAATATCAAAAAGTAAATAACAATGAGTCATATTAGTTGAATGAGACGCATCTCTAGCGCGAGAACCGACGCTAACACGTTAAACGATTGAAAACATTAATTAAGGTTACAGCATAAACGAACGGCTATCATCAAAAGCTCTATAAGTTGAGTTTATTTTTCATTCATACTAAACGACATACTAAACGACATATACAAGTATCCGACTTACTAACACAGATATGCCATAAATCTACTCTGATCCTTCTCTGCTTGACCTTATCTTTATCTCTCAACCTACTAAAGTAATCACCCATGGCCAGTTAACTGCTCCTTTCTCATATCATGATCTCTTATACTTGTCCTATAAACTGCGTAATCCCAAACCCAGAGCTAAAACCATTCTGCAGCGTAGCTTCGTCAAGACAGATATGGACAAGTTAAGACATGATTTCAGTACAATAGACTGGAAGCCGCTCTACGAGGCGACGTCGATTGACTGTAAAGTAGACATTTTTAATTCAGTGGTTGCCAAAATTTATGATGTTCATGCTCCTATAAAACCTATTCGCGTGAAGCGTCTTCCAGCGCCCTGGTTATCCCCAGAAATCAAAAATGTAATGACTAAGCGTGACAAAGCCAAGAGTAAGAGTAAACGTGTGCCTACTGAACAGAATTTATTAGCTTATAAAAAACTGCGTAATACTTGCAACAGAATGTGTAGAGACGCTAAGCGCCATTATATATATTCATCAGCTGAAAATTTGTCTCAGGCACAGATGTGGAAATTGCTTGGACGCCTCGGAATCGGGAAAACATCGGAAACTCCACCTCCGGTAGTAAATATTGACGTACTTAACAAACACTTTGTTGTACAGCCTCTAAACTTATCCGACGCCAATAAATCCTGCTGTTTGAACTCCCTCTCTAATAAGTTACCTCCTGCCTTTGAACCGTTTGTCTTGAAAAATATCTCGGAAGAACAAGTACTGACAAGTCTTCGTTCAATCTCCTCTAAAGCCATTGGTAGTGACGGCCTGAGTAAGGACATGTTATCCCCAATCGCTGATTTGTTGTCTCCAGTTATAACCCATATCCTTAACTTCTCCATTAGTTCATGCACTTTTCCTTCCATGTGGAAACATGCTCATATAATACCTCTTCCTAAAACCTCTAATCCTACTATACCTTCTGATTACCGACCCATTTCCATTTTACCAATCCTTTCTAAAATTCTTGAGCAATTAATTTCCAAACAATTCAGTGATTTTCTAAACAACAATCATATTTTAAGTGCATACCAGTCTGGGTTTCGTCCTGGACACAGCACTACCACTGCATTGCTAAAAGTAACGGACGACATACGGTATGCAATGGACAACAGACTGCTAACAATTTTAGTTCTATTAGACTTTAGTTGCGCATTCAATTCGGTGGACTACGATATTTTGCTAGCCATACTTCGGGCCATAGGTGTATCTTCTCCTACAACAGCATGGTTTGACTCCTACCTGAGAGGACGAAAGCAACGTATATTAACTCCTGACGTTAGCTCTGATTGGACCAGCATTACTGCTGGTGTCCCACAGGGGGGAGTGTTGTCACCTTTGCTTTTCGCGGTCTTCATAAATGAGATAACAAGGTTCATCTCTTCTGCCTACCATTTATATGCGGATGACCTGCAAATTTACAGGCACACTAGTATTGAGGAGATTGATCTTGCTATTAATGCTATCAACCAAGATCTCTCAAATATATATAAGTGGGCGAGCACGTTTGGACTTTTGGTTAATCCAAAAAAGTCGCAAGCCCTTCTCATTGGTAGCAGGCAGTTGCGTTCCAGGGTTGATTTTAAATCTATTAGCAAAATAATTTACTGTAGTGATGTGTTAGAGTTTAGTGACGGTGCCAAAAATTTAGGCCTAATTATTGATTGCAACCTGTCGTGGTCTGCTCACATTAATACAATAAGTAAAAAGTTACATCATTCTTTGCATGCATTAAAAAGACTACAAAATTTCCTTCCTCTATCCACTAAAATTCTTCTGGCACGATCCCTGTTATTACCACTATTAGATTACGCTGACGCCAGTTATTTGGATGTAACTGAGGAGCTTTTGTGTAAACTTGAACGACTCCAGAATCTGTGCATACGTTTTATTTTCGGACTGCGCAAATTCGATCATATTACCGAGTTTCGCAACAAATTACAATGGCTTCCCATCAGACTTCGTCGGAATTTTCACATCTTAACCCTGTTGTTTAAAATCTTAAAATTTTCCAACTCTCCTTCTTACCTATTCCAACGATTTTCATATACTGCCCCTAGCGACAGGCCTTTGCGTACTTGCAATCCAAAAAAGATACTCGAAACTCCTTGGTGTAACTCGAATTTCTATGCCAACTCATTTACTGTCCGAGCTGCCCAGCTGTGGAATGCTTTGCCTGAACAGGTGCGGCAGAGTCCAACGGTGGGCACGTTTAAGACTAGGCTGAAGAATCATTTATTGTTGTCATCAGCATCAAAATAGTTTATGTAGGTACGTATATTTATTTATTTCTTTTTATTATTAGTTATTAGGTTTATTAATTTTTATATATATTATTATTTTATGTAGGTATTATAATATTTATAACATGTATTAGTATTAGTATAAATAATATATAGTTATTAGTTTATATAGTTATATAATGTAAATTAGGTAGGTAATAGGTATAATTATTATTAGTAAGTAATTGTCTCTTTTCCTTTGTTATTATTCTTTGCTGTACTACCTGTATCCTTCTTATTTTATTTTTCCTGAACTCTGTCTAAGGTCTGCTGGCAGAGATCTCTTGTTAGAGATAAGCACGCCTATGTACCATCTCTTTTATACATTTTGTAATATTTAGTTGATTTTGTCATGTACATGAAGAATAAATAAATAAATAAATAAATATTTCATCAAGAGAAAATGACATTTATTCCGTACGCATAGAATTTAATATTTTATACCCGCGCTATAATGCACATGGGGTACAGTAAACAGCGGTAGAGACGCCGGCGCAACTCCCAACGCCAGTCAGTCACTGATAGTTCAGTTGAAAGCAAGCTATTGAGTGCCACGCGCCAATCGTGCGCACGCGTCGAAATACGAATAAAAATAATTCGGGCATACCGCAGGGGTGCGTTATTGGTACAGTGCTTTTCTATATCCGTTATAATTTGTGTCGTGATTTGTAAAAGCGAATTGTTCGTGGTCAAGCGAATGCAGATGCTGTTGCATGGTGAGTGATTTTGAAATATTTCTTGCATCGGCATTTGAATGGTGCCCATTGTTTAGGCGGGAGGTCTTTTTGTTTTAGTGCATCAGTCAGTACTTTCATCTCGGCCCGTTTTATTTACAAGTTTATCGAGTTCTAATTAAAGAGCAGTAAACGTGTTAATGCCGCCTGTAAAGTTTTATGGATTTAGCTAGAAATGTGTATTTTATCAGTACACGATCCGTGTATCAACGCTCTTGAACTTCGTGGACAGGTTGTGTTTATATTGTTATCTCTGTGATTACAACATGCGTTTCTCAAAAACAGGTATGCGCAGTTGTGCGTACCTGTATGTAAAATAGCTATCTCAACCTTTCTCTATAATTGCCTATAACACGAGAAACAGTGTCGTTTTACCATGTTAGTTCTTTGAATATTAATTTTCTATTACAATCCGATGAACTAAATAGATCGATATAAACCATCCAACAATTTTGTAGAACCAATAAAAAATTAAAACAACCTTATTTTCATTTCGAAAGTCTTAAGTATGATAAACATTGCAAGTTCTTATCGTATCTCTATTATCTAATAATTAATAGTATTATAAGTGTCACTACGGTATTTTAATCTATTTGATAAGATTACGGTGATAAAATATGTTCTACCTTGCTACTAAGTATATTTTGACAATGGTCTATGCCAAGGCTGTTGGAATTTTTATTAATTTGGGGTCAGCGGTTTGGAGTGAATAAGAATAATTACTTATTACCTAATTTAATTTTTGCTACTTACGTGAAATATTATAAATATCGATCACAATATAATGATGCAATGATAAATTGAAGTCCATATTATACGGTAAATAATAATTATATAGAAATTTACACACGATCACGAATTTACGCGCGAAAACCATAACCCTTTTTGACAGTCAGATAAAAAAACGTACACTTTATAGCACAATCTAAACACTTGAAACTTAATCATTAAAACTAGAGGCTCGATTGCAAGTTTGACAATTTATATTTTATCAACCTTCTGATCCAACCCGAAAATGAAAAATGAATGAAACAATAAAAAAATATATATTATATTATTATGCAGTCAACAGTTGATACTAAAAGTTATAATAAAAAATCAAAAAAATCAAAACAAAAATCAAAAAATCTAAACAAGAAATAGAAATAATACAAAACTAAATAGTTCTTTTCTTCAAAGCTCTTGCAAATCACCTACACGCGCATTGTCTGACTTGGACGATTTGAAACAAGTTTTATGACAAAATAATAACTTCAGAGAACTACGAGTAAAGACCGGAGTCAAGAATATTTGAGTGCCTAGAATTTGTAACGAAGTTGGAAAGACTAAGTAAAGACTTACGAGAACACTAAAACTTCAGCAAATAAAAATTACAATGTTACTTTGTGAACGTTGGAGGAATATAATTCAGAGTGAGAGGTCTAGGTTTTCTTATAAGAACTTTACAAAGTAGGTACTTTACTAAGAATTGGACTAAGACTAAAGCGCTAAATTAGATTGATTTTGAAAAAAAATATAATACAACTATTATACGTTACAAATATAATATAATATGTATAACATTACTCATCAGTAATGTTACACATATTATATTATATTAATAGCTCCCCACACCGATTTCGGTGACGGTGGCGGGTTTCATTGAAACCAGACCAGCTACGCAGGAGTTATTTTATAGTACCCAAGTGTGTGCGCAGTACACAAGAGCACTCTCTCTTCCTTTACTCTCGAAACCCAGTGGGACGGACAGACCGACACGACTGGCGAAAATTTAGGTGTAGGACCAACTTTTTACAAACCCATCCGACGCATGGATCATCTTTTTTGTCAAACAGTCATAATATGATCAGCCTGCATTGTCCTAATCAAACTTGGAAATAGCATTTATTGTTGTTCCAATGCGGGAATTAAACTCACGACCTTCAAGTCGAGAGCCAAGCTCTAAACCACTGGACCACGGAGGCTGGATATCAATTATTAAATATAGATATATTATTAAAATTTTAAAAGTGACAATATCGCTAGTTAAAATTTTACAATACTTGATAAAAAGTACTAGAATGATTTTTTTGCATTTTTATAAGTTACTTGCGGTAATGTACAAGTTACGGTAATAACAAGACTCCATGTTTCCAAGCATGGTTTTAAATGCTGTTAGTAAAAGTTAATTAGTATCTTTTTTCATTTGGAAAATAAAGTTCCATCGTACAATGATTTCTCAAATTAAAAAAAAGTTCATACTTCTTCCTTGCTTCCGCCTTTTGCATCATTCCCACAGTTTATTTAATATTAATGAGCATAGGGTATGCGCCTGCATTGCTCTGTTATCAGAACAAGTTTTTGCTAGCCTTTACTTAATTCAGTCTACCAGCTTCGTTAGAACTGAAGAAACTAAATCATTAACTTAGAAATTTAGAGGCCTAGTATATCTTTTTCTACGTTTTCTACAAATTCTATTTTTCTACAAAATTATTACGCATTTATTCTAATACAAGCTTCAACATAACTGCTGAGTTAAATAAAATCTGTGTTACAAGCATTTTATAAGACAAGGTATCTTATTTCATGTTAACATTCTAAACATGATAATATGTATTAGTTTAGATGCAAGATAAAACTAAACTATTACTATGGTGCTTGTGTATGATATATGCTCGATTTCTGAGGATTTTTGTCCGTACTTTATCTCTTTAACCAACCAAAAGCGCTATTAGATAGATAAAACTATGGTCAAGAAACTTCTAAAACCGGGCATTTTCACTGTAATAATAGTATTAGTGAATTACATCTATTTAAAATTAATAGTTTCTTGAACTTAAATGCTCCTTTACGGTATTCAGAAAGCGGTAAAATGCTCTAATCAAACTCCTTCTAATTAAAACCGATAATTTAACAAGTACGACAATAATCATGATTTTTTAACCCTCTTACTTCCTAGGAAGCTCCTAGTTCAGGTCATTAACCAACCAAACTCACTTTTTCATTACTTTGTATTTTTTGTTTTTACATATTTATTGATGAGAAATAAACGTTACATTATATATTGTAAAACTTACACACTGATTTGTAATATTTAACTAACTTACCAGACATTGCAAAACAATTATTCGACAGTTCTTTTTCTTTTCTTCCATCCCGCACTCATCATCTATTTTAGTATTAAGTATTTGAGCTATCGAACGTCTGGTCATGTTATTTCTGTCTGTGCGTCAATTCGGCGCTGTAATTTCGGAGTATTCTCTTTTATTGCATTTTATAACCATGAACTACATGCGTATTCCAATTTTTGTACGAGAAAAAGATTTGTCATCGTTCTTTTTTATCACAACTCGATTACCGTTCATGTAAATTGTGTAGTTCCAGGAGGATAGTGAATACTTACTTCTCACTTCTTAGCGAAGCGTTTTGTATCTTTATTGTAAGCTACATCCTTGTCCGTAACATCGGCTCGCGGACTTTGAGAAAATTTAAACTTTCGAAACGTAATACGCACACTTTTAACTTTTTTTATAACAACACATATAATATACCTATACACTTATGTAGCTCTTGTAATATAAAATAACACTGCATTTAGCCCATTTTGGCATGCAAATAGATACACATATTATATGCACTAAAAATATAACGCTCCTTTTGGCAGTCAAGAAATAAATCATAGCACTCATTAGTTAGTACTATGTACAGTATAAGACTCTTAGTAAGAGTTTTTGTCACTACTCACCGTGAAGAAGTTAGTTACTATTGTTTGCCACTGGGGGCGCTGTTTAGATGACATACAAATTATTATAGTTAACTTACGTAGTGACAAAAATTCGCACTCAGCGTACAGTACTATGGCACCTTATGGCACACTCATAATTTCATCACAAGCAAAAATGTGGCCCAACGAAGTGGCCACGGGACAGCTTGTCTAACATAAAGACTCAGCTTAAACGAGCTACCAAACAAATTTCAATACACTTTTGACGAGGCGCTTCTACCGACTGCATATCGAAACGTGGTATTGGGTAGTATGAGACATTTACAATTGTCGGTAGCACGTTTCCGTTCAGTCTCAAATCTAACGATTCGTTTGGTTTGGGTATATTAAGAAGTATAAAATTTATCACCACCGTATTCTCTTATGAAGCCGTATATCCGTAAATTGTTAGATCACAAAAACGGCTTCTGGCTAGAGCTATTTTGGCGCCAACGAAAGATGTTATGGTGTGTGCGTATTTATGTTATTCAGCTTATGTCTGAGCGATTAGTGTCAAAATAGTGATAAAATAGTGCACTTGTTCTTTGATATGTTACTAGTTCTTGGAAGTTATTATATTATTTAAATACTCAAAACACTTCAATAAAAGAGACCATTCATTTTCAACTTTTTGGACTTTACAAAACAAGTCCACTTAAAACTTACACTCTGTATATTTTTTAAACAAATATTTGGTTACGGAGAGTCACGCCATAGTAAATAATGCTTAAATTGGTTTCCCTTAGTGTTACAACATTTTTTAGCCGGTACTTTGGGTTTTGGGCGAAAAAATATCTAGAGTGTGAACCTTTTTTCAACAATCATAAATTGCTTCTGCAAACGTTTGAGTCGACACTCCATTTATGTGATTTAGCAATACGTTTTTATTCGACAATTTGTCGTTACTCATGAGTGATCGGTCAATAAATGTCTTAAATATTGAATATGGGACTTTTCCGGGTTCGTTCGCCCGGGATACTGGTCTACCGCCAACGACGTTCCCATCTTTGTTTCCTTTTTAAATCTTTCTTTTTTTATCCAAGTCAAAATTTTCCATCGAATTTTTAGAACGATAGTCATCATCTGAAGCCATTTATCTATGTTTCAAGTAGCACACTAAGAAAAAATCAAAACCTTTAAAAAAACGCTATATTTATACACATTGTGTGTGTGAGTGTGATTGCTTGTGTGTGTGTCTTCTTTCTTTCTTTTAATTTTGTCCGAGTGCATTAATGTTATCCGGATCTATATTAAACATTGATAGGTAATTAACAAGTTGTATCACAAATACATTATCGTTTTTAATGTATTCTCAGTTCTTATTAACATATTTGGAACGCAATAAAAAGTAAATCCAAAAATAAATGTTACTATTCATAATTGATATTACAATAGCGATCAGCGATATCATAATGTTCAATTAATTATATTCTATTCAATTTCACAACATTGACCAATTTTAGATGACTTCTATTTTAGATGAGGAGGCTAGATGTCATTTTTTTTTTTGCATAAAAATCGTTCGTCAATGTGTGTTTTATATAACTAAGTTTTATGAGTTACGAAAAATGAATGCAATTCTGTTTTGGTAACTAGTTATGAACAGAGAAAAATAATGCCTTTTTGGTGGCTGGTTATGAAATGCAGTTACAAAAACAGAAATTTAAATCTATGTTATCAAACGATAAGAAAATTCCTTGTTCATAGCTGGTTACAAAACTTCGGTTACGAATGTGGATGAAAGGATGAATAGTACTCTTAAATATGAGTAACTATTCAAAAGAAACAGTAGGGTAACACACCCAATTGCTAGCACTGTACCTAATTATCAGCCCCCCGAACAAATAGTAGAATTATAAGCTTCTCTGTAATTAATTTTTGTTTCCAGTTAATAAAAACAAAACTTGAATATTTCTGGAATCTACTGCCAGCGACACCATACTTTAAACTATAAAGTATTTTTCTCTGTAATAATCGAGGTTATAATTGGACCCTTTTTTTAAGTGCTGATAATTGGTACTCTCACCCTATATCAAAAGTCAATATTTTGTAGTATTAGCAAATAAGAACCGTTTTTTTTGTTATTTTTAGATTCATCTAATTAAGTACATAAAATATTATATTTTTTTTTATATTTCTGAGTATATGATACAAATTATTTTAGATGTTTGTCATCATCCCTATTCTCAAACGCTTGTCAAAGTTAAGGGCTTCTTAAATTACAAATTGTTACTATTTCTCCTTGGGAGATAAGGAAAACATATTATAATTTGAGAGATTTTTGTGTATTTGCGTGTATTATGGAGCTCCGTGGCTTAGTGAGTAGACCGTTTGATTCGCACTCAAGAGAGTGCAGGTTCAAATCCTAGGTTGTGGCGTGTACCAGATTTTTTCTGATCTCAAGTACTATTATTATACGGACGCTCTAACGGTGAAGGAAAATATCGTGAGGAAACCCGCACAGGTTGGCCCCAGACGTTCAGTCATTCCTCCTCCAGTCAGTAGAATGCCCTATGTGCTTGGGCAACCGGCACTACAGTATTTCAAGAGTGGTTACTTCACTCGGAGAATACTGTATAAATCATCCATTAACGGATGAAATGGCTTAATTTTATGTATTCGTTCGCCACTGAATATAACTATCATCAAACTAATTCTCAAAGTTGACGTAATGGAAGACCAAGCAGGCTGCAGGACAGCATGAAATATAGATTATTATTCCCAGGGTATCTGTTACAGATGCCATAGTAGCAAGTTTAAATTAATGCGTCAATCCTTCATGCTTCAGCATAAATATAATATGCACACGTAGAATATAGGTAGATACATAATATTTTGCTTGCATAGTCTCGTCTTTTTCTTTTCTATGGATGTTTCATACCACGTCTATCTGGCCCCGTGCTAAGTACTCGAAGAACTTGTATAACGAGGACCAGACTACGGAAAGTATTATTTATTAAGTATATTATTTTTATTATATTATAGTATATATATAATAATACCTATACATCCATGGTACAGGGACAGAAAAGCTTTTTGTTCCATCAGCGGGATTTGAATCCATGACCCCAGGCTTGAGCACCAACGCGTTCAACCACTGATCCACAGAGGTCGTTAATTATAATATTGGCCTATGCCGCCCGAATTGAACGTTATTTAATTAATTGTTATGACAGCAAATAGACCACCAGCACATGATTATGTTTTATGCTGTTATTTACATACACAAGCCTACCTGGTAGTCTTCAACTACCATATATTACTACAATTAGCATTTTATCTGCGGCTCCGCCCGCGTAAATATACTATCCCACGGGAACACTGTACTTTTTCGGGATAAAAGTAATCTATGTTTTAATATAGAGCCATACCAAATTTTATAGAAATCCGTTTTGTAGTTTTTGCGTGAACAAATAACAAACATCCATCCATCCATCCTCACAAACTTTCACATTTATAATAGTAGTAGGGTTAGGGGCGAATTTCACAGGGCAACCTCTACTAATAAATAATTAATGAAGGTTTAAGAATTTTATTTCTCACAAAATAATAATATATTACATATTATTTATACAAAGGCGAGAAACACAAAACAATACACAAAACAAAAATAAATGGTAACAATCGTAATTAACAAACACTTAGGTATATACTATATCTTAATAATTGTATAGTTGTTAGTAGCTTAATTTTTACAAACATTGTAACATTATTAGCCTATCTAATCAGTGCATTATTAAAATCTTTATGTTATTGGTACATTTACGTGGTTATGTGCTATTTAGTAGAAATTAAGTAAGTAATTAACATTTATAACATTGTCATTACGTCTGAAACCGACGATAAAATGTCATAGATTGGTACATGCACAATTTGTTCTAGTCTGAATAGTTTCGTGACAATGCTGGGCGGTGGCTACGTTATTTGCTATAACCTTTGATACCTTGTAGATAAAATTATCTACGATTGGGTATTTCAATTGCGGATAATTGTATTGTTCAATATTAATAGATGCGTTATAGATAGAGGGTCAAAAGTGTAAAATATATTCACGCTGAAACTAAACCTTTAAACATTTGAGCAGAGGGAAAGAACATCTCTGAGAACACCTAGCGTCAGAGGGTTCAATCCTACTCACATGCGATCGATCGTAATGAACTGTCATTTCTGAAACCAATAGTATAGGAGCTAACAACGTTTTGCGAGAGATCATTTTAGAACCGTTGGTATTATTAGAAAATAAGACTATAAGTTATGTTCTAAATCCATATTGAAAGCGTGTAGTAGGAAAAATGACAAGCAAAATATAGCAGGGATAAGTCGTACTTTCACGTATTCTTGGCGACCTGTACAAAAGAATTGACCCACCGCACTAACAAGCGGGTATGCGGGTTTAGCTGCGCGTCCACTGCATCGGAATCGGAGCGTACGCAGCGTACGGAGCGTCGTCATTTACGAAATGCCGATGGGGTGCGTCCACTGCATTCGGATTCATCATCGGCAATTGAGTTATTTTTAGTCCGTCAGCCTGAACGTGGATTTGCATTATGGAGGATAGTGACGAGGATATTGTTGTAATTAGCTGTATTTTATCAGAAGAGGAAAAGAGAAACAAGAGGAAACGAAAGATATGGGTTCATAATATAAACTCAAAAATATTAATTTTCGGAGAATTTCATACATTATAATATTATATTCTGATTTATTATAAGATGAAAATAGATTTTTTGGGTACATTCATATGACTCGAAAAAAGTTTTTTGAACTTCACTATATTCTACAATTTTTATTTATTATTTGCCCAATTTCATCCCAAATATCGTCTCTCCTCAGTTGGTTATGATAATGTTGATGTTTTAGATTGTAAAGTTCTTTATATTTTTCCACTAAAGTAATTAAAATATCGTCATTCATCGTGAATAATTTATGTATAGCCGTCGCGTCGTCGCAAACACGTCAGAACTTGAAACATTCGGAATCCGAATGACGGGTTCACTGCCGATGACGTCATCGGCATAAATACCGGTCTCAGGCGCAGAAATGCCGATCCAGTGGACGCAGTACCATAGAAATCAATACAAAGCAACAAATCCGTACGCTGCGTACGCTCCGATTCCGATCCAGTGGACGCGCAGCTTAAGAGTGTAAGTGTCATCAGGAGGATCTCAGTCTATAAATGATCGCCGCTCCTAACAATCGGTCGCACGTGAGTGGGACTCATTATATTCCATCAATTTTGTATCTATGGTTAATATTCTGTAGACTAGAGAACTTCAAGCGTTGACGCCTTCCCTTTTAACACCATCAAATGTCACCGGCGTGGCCCAGTTAAACAAACTAAATTCCATCGCCAAACATTGTCCAAGTGTTGTCTCTATCACTTACTGCAGATGTTTCTAACAGAGTAAAAGACAAACATACGGAAATAAGTGTAAGATTCAATTTTGTTTTTTTTTAAATGTCGTTACGGTTTAAAACCATTTGCCAGTTCTAGTTAAAATGGCGAGAAAATAGAATTTTCGTTTAAATTTAGAACACATAATTTAGTTTTTCGAAGTCAAATTCCAAATATTTTTTGTTTTGTGCCAGCAACAAAAAAAAAAATTGAAAAACAATCAAATTTTGAATATCGAAAGTTTATTTTTATTTGTGCCTGTACTGTAAATTCTTGCGATAGGTATGTCTCATAACTTTATGCTTAGCTAGACAGTAGACACCGCTGAAAATCCTGTTCTATGTGGGTTAGTATAATTTATTCCATTTCTCGCTGGCCAGATACTGTTGCCTAATTCTGACATATCGTGACAGTATATTTAGTCTCAGCTTCAAGGTTTTGCCGTTGCAATTTGAACCCAGCCGAGGCGAATATTCTTTCATTTTGCGGCCGTATATTTTTACACTTGTTTTATTTTAATGTTTACTTTGTAATTAATAATTATTATACCTCTAGCGGCTAGCCAATGATTTCACAACTACGAGTTATGACGTACAAATACATTTAACAGAAAAACTATTTGTTTTTTTTTTTAGTTCAACGGTTATCTATGATTTTCAATTAGCTGATTTTTCCGATACTCTAGGATATGACCTAACTCTCTTAGACTTTGGATTACTTAGATGACTCAACATAGTAAGTGCTGTCTGCGACTAATGCGCTATTGATCAAGCTGACAGTTCCGATTGTGCTAATAGCTCTTCAATTGTTTTATCTGTTCCAGTCGAAGCTTCTGTTACAGAAACTACTCTGTGGTTATTAATCAATGGAAGAGTACTCGCTGCATTTTGAATGATTCAAATACTTAACAGTTTTTAAAACTCCCACACTTTAGCACCCCCACTCACTCAGCGAAGCATAACTCTTATTTCCACCTGTTTTCTGAGACAGTGTGTTGTCTCCGCTTCATTCAAAGCAGGCATAACGAAAAAAAAATCAAACAATTGCTTTTATTATGTGTCTACTCTATCCTACTAGGTACTATTATAAATGTGAAAGTGTGAGGATGGATGGATAGATGTTCCTCTTTCACGCAAAAACGATTGAAAAGGCTTTAATGAAATTTGGTATGATTAGTAGTTTACGATCTGGATTAAAACATAGGATACTTTAACCCTAAAAAGTAGAGTGTTCCCGTGGGATACTTTACGCGAGCGGACTCGCGGGAAAAGGCTAGTTTGTTCTATAAATAAATTACGCATCGTCATTCGTCTGTGAATCGACAAAATTATGTTATTGTTAGCCGGCATTGTGACGTGAATTATTATTAACTACGTTTGTTTATATTACCTTTTGTGTCATTTAATATTGTGACGTATAGAGCGCCTGCGCAGTGTATTCAGTGATCTATTTGTATGGAACAAAACTGTCTATATCTAAATATATAAAAGTCAAACCCCACTGACTCATCTATAAACGGGCAGCCGAAACTACCGAACGGATTTTGCTGAAATTTGACATACATATAGTTGTAATGACGTCTACATCTGTATAGAAATTATTTTTGAAAATTCGTCTCCTAAGGGGATGAAAAAGGGGTTAAAATTTTGTATGGAAACTGCACTCCACGCGGACAAAGTCGCGGGCAAAAGCTAGTCTTACATATTATGTATTTAGATGTAAAGTATGAAGAATGCTAGACTCAAATATTAAAAAAATTAAATTAATTAATATTATGTTTATAGCAGTTTTTCCGCTAAATAATACCCATAACCTGCAAGCAAATGTGTGAGTGCACGCATAAGCATGCGTAACGCACCTCCCTCCTCCCACACTGCTTATGGTATGGATTTCCGCAAAGTAACGCCTGATTCTATTAACTAGACTCAAATATATTTATAACAACAGTTTTCCTTGAAATATGACCCTGGATTTTTTTATTACAGATATTTGACGAATTTAATTTTTAAAGTGGATAGTAAGGAAATTACGTATTATGTTGGTACTGTATTGTAATCAACATGGAGTTATCATATTATAATACCAGATGTTACCTGGTGACTTCGTGCGCAAAAGGAAATACTGTCGGAACCGTACATTTTGCTGCGATTAAAAGTAGCCTATATCCTTTCCCGTGGTCTACTCATTATTTGAGAAAAAAATCAGCTAAATCGGTCTTGTAGTTTCAAGAGTCTATTCATTGCAAACAAACAAACATACAAACAAACAAACTAATCTTTCCTCTTCATATTTAAACTAGATGTTGCCCACGTTCCGCTTACCGCAATAAAAAGTAGCCTATGTCCTTCCCCGTGGTCTACTCTACATCTGTGTCAAATTTCATTAAAATAGATTCAGTAGTTTCGGAGCCTATTAAATGCAAACAAACAAACAAACTTTTCCTCTTTACTATATTAGTATTATAATATATAATATTAGTATAGATAGTACAGGTATATGCTGGTTTGATTATAAATCGTGACTTTATAAATGAAAGATTTAATATAAAGGGTGGTGATACTAAAAATTCCATTAAACTTAATGGCACATTAATGAAATGATAAACTTAAATTTAAAATGGCGTAATCTGCGCAGCGACTCCGTTATATTAAAAAGCTATTAGAAGATGATTAATAATATTTTATAGTGTACTGTGCAACTAATGATTTTAATCATGTTTTAATGAATGACTATAAGATATTTCTAAAATTGTTTTCATATTAATTTTATTAGCATCACTTTAAATCGCCATTCAAATTAGTTGCTTAAAATTATACTAATTAATTTACGAAACTTTAATTAAATATATAAAAGTGTTACCTCAAGTTATGGCTATTAAAAATATTACCGTTAAAGTATCGAATCCTTTTAAAGACATAATATCTGACACGAATCACTTGTTGGGTCTGACAACAGGATTTTTATTTACCTAAAGGCCCCCACAGACAAGAGGCCGATCGTTTCAGTTAGAACTGACGTCAGTTCGGCCTGAACGGATTCGAGCACACACACGGAAAAAATCGCATCCAACCCAATTTACGTCAGTTCGGCCTGATCTGATTCGGGCCCACACACGGAACAGTCGCATCAGTCCATTCTGGTTTGCCGCGAGCTACGGTCGTGTTTATCAATTTTATATTTAAACACCGCGAAAACTCATACAACGCTTGTACACGATACACGCCCGCACGGCCGCGGCTCGGGCAAGAACTGAAGCGATTTGTCCACACACGGTCCGGACAGGCCGCGCGTTCAGGCCGCTCGGTCAGGCCAGAATTAATGTTGCCAACTTAGTTATTTTGCAAAATTTTACTAAATTGAGTATTTTATTCCCTCCTTGGTAGAAATTTATAGTAAAATTCAATGAATGAAAAAAATTTCATATAACAAAACCTAAAATGCAATGGTTTTTGGGGGGCTTCAGGAATTCCTAAGTAGCTTCTTTAGTAGTTTTTTAGTACTTTTTACTAGAATTCAATACGAGTTTAGTAGTTTCACAAAACCGAGCTGGCAACACTGCAACGAATCGCTTCAGTCCGTACGGCCGACTGACGCGATCTCGAAATTGCACACAGCCGATACGATTTTGTATCCGTTCAGGCCGAACTGAAGGCAGACCGGATCATGAATGGGGCCCCTAAGTCTACTTTCCTACGAGAGTTTTTCAGTGGTCGCGACCTAAAAAAAGGGCAGTAAATATAACTCAGTACAGGGCCAGTTCACACCGCGGCGCAACGCGACGCGACGCAACGATACTTGAAGAAACCAGGGACTGTTTGCTGCGCAGCGCATAGCCGGAAAGTGCATTTGGCAGCAGTACGCCGCGAGTTGCCGCGCGTAATATGTGGCGACAGTAATTTCTAACCTCCTCTTTGGTTTCGTTACGATGTTTCTTTGAAATAGGATTGGCAGGCAGGTGGCGACCTCAGGCTGCGTCTCGCGGCATTGGGCTATGTCGCGCCGCTCATCACGCGGCCGGCGCGGCGCGCATATACCGCTCTACGCCGACAGGTGCAGCGCTTCGTGACGCAATGTATTCTGAGGCTTTAGTCAAGATGCATTCGATAATTTCGAAGGCGAGCTTCGAAATCAAAAATGTATGGGATTTGATATAAGTCATCGCTAAATGACATGTCGCTTGCGATGCCTTACGTCAAATCCCATACATTTTGTTTTCGAACTTCGCCGTCGAAATTATCGAATGCATCTTGACTAGGCCCTCAGAATTGTCACAATGAAATATGTATCTTTTTGTGTAGTGAATAAAGTTTAATTTGAAATTGATATTTTAAAAATGAGTCCCCGAAAAGCGCTGCGTTTCGACCTGTGTTTTAAGTGCCTTGGGGACAAACTTTGAAACTTATTTTAGCAGATGCCTACGGCATAATAACTATCTATTATAGTCATGTATTGGTATCTCTGAGCATAATCCCTATCTCGTAAGTTATATGGTTTGAACTGTGTGTATTGTGTAAATATATCCATAGCGGTTGCTGTTTCAGCCCGTGTTATAGGTATACAAAATATTATTATTATTATTAATAATATTTATTATTATTATTATATTATATTATATTTACCTAACATAACGGAAGGTATAAAAACCTAGTGTGTAGTTAATATCCTATAATACCTACTATTTATTACTACTATTACCTACTCCAATAAAGAGGACATTTATTACGAAATAAAAATAGGCTTATATTATCTGCTAGCGAATCACTAGACAATATTAAAGTTATCATAAACTTAGCTTGTTAAATTAATTTATGCTTTAGTTATAAACTTTCTCTATGGTAAAGTATACCGTTAAATGTGCAGTGGAAATTGATAGACACTAAATGAGGATCATGAAGACGATGGAAGTTATAGCCTAGGTACCGTGTCTCTAAATCCAGTTCATCTCAAGAAATAAAAATGTAAACAAACCTTCAGGGGTTCGCAATTTTAGAATCTAAGGGTCAGCTCACACTAAGACACGACACGGCGCTGCAGTTTTAAGATAGCGATTCAAAATTCAACTTTATTCACTACTCAATAAGATACCTACACGTTTCATTGAAAGAGCGGCGCAGCTCGGTTCAGCAAGAACCTCATGAAATTAAACTATCTTCTTCTATAGTGAATAAACTTCAGTTATGAATCGCTATATATTAATGCAGGACCACGTCGCGTTGCGTTCGGTCTGAGCTGACGCTAATAGAACAAGCAGTTACTATACCTACGTTAGTCGATAGTTAATTTGGGTAATAAAACTGTCAAATTTACTTAAAATAGCGCCCGATGGTGGACTCATGTGTCAACTAGATTATAATCCGATCAAGAGAAATTGCTTATTAGTTTCAAATGACGCGTATGTTAATAGGTTGGGGAAAAAGTCTTTTCGCATTATAGTATGTATGAACTTGTCATAAAATATCTTGGGCTCTATGTACCAATTGTATCTGGCTGATTTTGGTATCATTAAAAAGTTTTAATTTTACAGAAGACAATTCCAAATTCAAATTAGGTAAATTTGAGATTTTCATTTGTTTTTCTTATTGTTAAAATGAGTGATTCTTATGAAGAATTTCGATACATTTTAAAATTTTATTACAAAAAAGGTAAAAATGCAACACAAGCCGCGAAAAAAATTTGTGATGTTTATGGACCTAATGCAGTATCTGTGAGAGTAGCGCAAATTTGGTTTAAGCGTTTTCAATCCGGAAATTTTGATATCAAAGATGCACGTCGCTCTGGTCGCCCTGTTACGGACAAAACTGTTGCCATTTTTGAAAAAGTGGAGCAAGATCGGCGTATTAGTAGTTACGATGTAGCTTAAGAACTGGGGACTGACCACAAAACGGTTTTGGCGCATTTGAAAAAAGCTGGGTACACAAAAAAGCTCGATATTTGGGTGCCTCATGAGCTCACTGAAAGAAACCTAATGAACCGTGTACTCATTTGTGATTCTTTATTACGACGTAATGAAACCGAACCATTTTTGAAGAAGCTGATAACTGGTGGTGAAGCTGGTAACTCGCAACAAGGTGATGCTGTGTGTGTGGTGGGATTGGAAGGGCATTATTCATTATGAGCTGTTACCGCCAGGCAGGACCATCAATTCTGAACTGTACTGCGAACAACTGATGTGATTAAAGCAAGAAGTTGAGAGAAAGCTGCCGGAATTAATCAACAGAAGGGGTGTGGTTTTTCACCATGATAACGCTAGACCTCACACATCTTTAGCCACTCAGAAAAAATTACGGGAGTTTGGCTGGGAGGTGTTAATGCATCCGCCGTATAGTCCTGACCTTGCACCTTCAGATTTCCACCTGTTTCGGTCCTACGTGGGATCATGTACCTACCAACAAGATGGCAAAAAGTTATCGAACAAAATGGCACCTATATACTTTAGTCACTTGTAAATAAACTTTATAAAAAAACCTTTTGAATTTTTATATAAAATGCGAAGAAACTTTTTCCCCAACCTAATACTTTAAGGTAATTCAATTTAGGATTATTTTTATTTGATAGATGTTTATATTTACTAATTTAAAAGAGTAAGTTCGTTCGTTCGTTATTCGTTCTTGCGGTTTTTAATCCCCGACGAAACTAGGTTCATAAGTTTGACGTATCTATCTTTCTGCGTGTGTGTCTGAGTCTGTCCGTGGCGTCGTAGTTCCCAAACGGATAAACCGATTTTCATCTAGTTTTTTGTTTGATAGCTAACATGATCGAGAGTGTTAATTAAATTCATCTTTTCGTACCATTAGAACGAAACTTTGTGGGACGAATAGACGAATGACTCTTAGAATCATCCTCAGTTCGCACACTGCTTGACAATTCCGGATGACTTAAAATTTTTAATTTTGTTTTTGTGAGAATGAAGCTCTTTTGTTATTTTTTATTTTTTGAAAAGGATACCAGCAATACATATTAAATACAATAACATGAACTAACATAGTATGTACATAATATTACGAATATAACTTTGTGATGTAGGCATCTTTGTGAATTGTGACACGACATTTACATTAGAGCTTTATATTTTCTTTACTAATTTAAACAAGCTAAAAATTCCTTCGAATATTACAAAAACTAGCTGTTTTCCGCGGCTCCGCTCGCGTAAATATACTATCGAGTATCCCGCAGAAACACTGTACTTTTTCGGGATAAAAAGTAGCCAATATTTTAACCCAGAGCCTAAATTACGACCATACCAAATTTGATCAAAATCCGTTCAGTAGTTTTTGCGTGAAAGAGTAACAAACATCCATCCATACATCCTCATTCCTCACAAACTTTCACATCTATAATTTTAAGTAGGATGTAATCAGTTGAGATCAAAATTAAAATAACGAAAATAATCATATTAACCTAACAATTTTCTAGATAAATAACAAATAATTTTAAGCTGTTGATACTGATGATGGCGTCGAATGTTCACAATGGTGATGATGACAGGATGAGGATAAGGACAGCAATAGAAATTAATAGGCACTGTAAGAGGCATTAGAACCATAAGACGCCATGATGATTATTGGCAAATTGGCGATACTGATTAAAGAAACTATTTATAAAATATTTAACACCGTTTTTAAAAGCTTTAGTTGCTTAATAAAGTGAAAGGGCAGTGTGTACTCTATATTTTTATCTTAAAACAATTAAAGCTGAATGTTGCCTTAATTAATATTATTTTTTTAGGGTTTCACACCTACCTAAAGAGTAAAATGGGACCGTATTACTAAGACTCCGCTGTCCGTCCGTCTGTCTGTCCGTCTATCACCAGGCTGTATCTTATGAACTGTGTCGTGAGACAGTTGAGATTTTCACAGATGATTTATTTCTGTTACTGCTATAACAATAAATACTAAAAAAAAACAGAATAAATGATTTATTTGCCGTTTTTATAGATAGAGTTTTCGTCCGAGGCTTCGCCTCAAATACAGTATCCCTCAAAAATACTGTTCTTTTTCGGGATAGAAAGTATCTTATGTATTAAATTAGAGCTTAAACCATGATATTACCATATAAAGTTTAATAAATCCATTCTGGAGTATTTGCGTAAAAGAGTAACGAACATCGATCCATCCATCCATCTTCACAAACTTTCACATTAATATAATAGTAGTACGGAACCCTTCGTGCGCGAGTTCGACTCGCACTTGGCCGGTTTCTTACTTTTTTGTGAACTCGTCTTGCAATATGTGTTTTGCATATCGACGAATTCAGTTGCTCTACATGCGCAAGGTGTTACGAGATAAAGCTTTTGCAGAACACAATTATGGCGCTTAGTAGCAAAAATTATATAATAATGTTTTTTTTGTTGTTACTCTGGGGCTTTATTAACGGAAAACGCAGTTAATTATCGCAAGTCTTGAGAAATTTTTCGTTTATTGGGTTTTGTAGCGTCATCCCCAATCAGGCGTGCGTGTCTGTTGTAGTGTAGTGTAATCCTACTAATATTATAAATGTGAAAGTTTATAAGAATGGATGGATGGATGTATGTTACTCTTTCATGCAAAAACTACTAAATGGATTTCGATGAAATTTGGTATGGTAGCTGTAGTTTAGTCTCTGGATTAAAACATAGGCTGCTTTTATCCTAAAAATGTACAGTGTTCCCGTGGGATACTATATTTACGCGAGTGGAGTCGCTGGCAACAGCTAGTTAATTATAAATGTTTTGGCCTTACTCGCTTGACTCGTTAGTATGGCCGCAGGGCTAATTTCAGGCTTTGTATCCAGAAGCCCAATTCTTCGAAAGGTGTAGCATTCACACACGCGTCTATCACGCGTAAGCGAGTGAGTTAGCGCGCACCGAAACAGGACTATGATCACAAAAAGCTAATAAAATTTTACTTCTGGCATGACAATTGTAGTCTACAATAATTTTAAAACGTTTGGCCTTACGTTAGTATGGCCCCAGTGTTAATTTTAGGGCAACCAGTAGGGTCAGCACGAACAATTGACAACAACGTATTGGTAACGTTATCGAATAAGAATTGTATTGAAATCACAGACATCTCTGACTATTGACTAGACCACGCAGGTATATGTATAATCGCGTGAAATTTCGCGTGTAAAAGAGGAGTAAAAATTACTTCCTTCGGTGCTAAACGTCAAACGAAAACCAAAAAACTAAAATCGTAACTGGTGGCGCGCGGTGACGGCCTTTGAATCGTTCACTCTGGGACAGGGTGCTATCATCACTAAATCGCTCTTGTGACGTCACAGTAGGTTGAAAAATAATAATGGCACGCTTGGTTGCTATACAAACGATGAGACTTGTGTTATCTTGTTAATGTCTGTGATTGAAATTATGACAGCGTCTATACAAATTATTACACTCGATAACTTTACAAATACGTTGTTGTTAATTGACCGTGCTTAACACACATATTCAATTTTCTATTTCATATCAAACTTTATTACATAACACTTCACCAATATCTATCTCTAACAGGAATTCCTTATATGCATTGCTATAAAACTTTTACGGTCCCAGTTCTAAAACAATTTTAATATTATGACAATTTATATTTTCCGTGCTATTTTACTTTTATTGCATTATCGTTGGATATTATTACCATAATAAATAAAGAGTTTTATGATATGCGTTAAGTGTAGAAGGAAAAGCGTAGGGCCAGCTCACACCGCGACGAATGACGATACGAGACGATTAGATAGCTATTGAAAATTGAACTTTATTCACTACACAAAAATATACACGTTTCATATGACATCAGTCATACACTGCACATACGCGGTGCAACTTGACATTTAAATTCATACAATGAAACGTGTATCTTTTTGTATTAAGAATAAAGTTCAATTTTGAATAGACATAGAAATACAGTTTCATGCGCGTATCGTTTTGTTTCGTTGTAAATTGACCCTTACTGAGCAGAGAAATGGATGCAAAAACAAAACTGAATTATTATTTTTAAACAAAAAATTAAACCGACTTCCAAAGTAAAAATACACAAAAAAGTATGAAATAAAACCTAATCTCTAAATAATTCCCCTTTCAAATTCAGCTAAAATTTTTACTGTTTCTCTACTCAATCTTCTTAATTTTGAAATCGGTACCAGCCCAAACAATATCCTACAATATTTTATAGAACTTACGTTCATATTTGCTGGTACCGACTTCAAAATAAATAAGATTGAGTAGAGAAACAGTAAAAATTTTAGCTGAATTTGAAAGGGGAATTATTTAGAGATTAGGTTTTATTTCATACTTTTTTGTGTATTTTTACTTTGGAAGTCGGTTTAATTTTTTGTTTAAAAATAATAATTTCACCCTTTTTAGTGATATATTTTGTTAAGTTATTATTAATACGTCTTAAGAACGTCTAAACTAAACGATCGAATGTATAATTGAATACGCGTCAAGCTTCCATTAGGTATTGGTATTGTTATTAAGATGATGATGAATGATGATGATTACTGTAAGTTATAAAGTAGTATATGCTTGCAGTTCTTTAAACAATGCCGAAATTTCCAAACGCATATCTTTAAAGACTGAGGAGTTCTGTACAGTGCTTTTGGATTCAGGGTATACCTTGGTACAATATCTTATTTTTTGATAGCATATGCTTGTGTTACTTCAGTAAAAGTCAAAATCACTATATGTGTGGATATAAATTTCGAGGAGTTCCCTCGATTCCTCATGGATCGCATCATCAAGTTTCCACTTTAGTGACTTAAGGACCAATTTCGAATTAAACCCTTTACAACAACAAAAGAATTCTGCAAATAGGTCCATAAACGGCAGAGTAATGTTCAAAGATCTCCGTGTTAGTGTAAAATACTATGAGAAATACCTTTTATATCATCATAATCTGATGATGTATGGTGTGATAGTGGTGGTGATGATGATGATTACTCTAACTGACAGGGTGGCATATGCTTGCAGTTCTTTAAACAACGCCGAAATCCCCAAACATGTATCTATAAGGAGTCAGGAGTTCTGTTCTGTACTTTTGGATCCAGGGTATACCTTGGAGCAAAATCTTACTTTTTGGTAGCATATGCTTGAACTACTTTAGAAAAAGTCGAAATCACCATATGTGTCCATATAAATTTCGAGGAGTTCCCTCGATTCCTCATGGATCCCATCATCAGGTCACCACTTTGATATCAAAAGGACCAATTTGGAATTACACCCTATACATGACAGAAAAAATTTTGAAAATCAGTCCACAGGCGGCGGAGTAATCGTTGAACATACAAAAAAATTAAAAAAAATATATACAGCCGAACGTATAACCGCCTCCTTTTTTGGGAAGTCGGTTAAAAAGAGACGATGAGCCATTTTGACATGCGTGGCTGATGTGAAACATCAAATTATTTTTGCATAATTTCTGGCCACGCATTACTTGCCATGCCAATATTTGATTTTCTCTATCGCCATAATACACAACAAAGAAGATAATAAACATTGATAATTTATAGCTACTTGAGTGACAAATGAGAAGCAAAAACTTTCAGTAAAGTTTTACGAGGATTGTGCGGACGGAGGAATATAATATTTGGCTCAGTTAAAGTTTATGTGGAGCAAGGTGTGTAAATTAATTAAAACAACATCACACAGGTGGCGAAGGTCGGTTCCCCTGCATAGGGAAGTCCTAGCTTGTATAATAGGTAGGCGTTTGGATGAGGGACTACAAAAGCTGTGGTAAGTGAAGCTGATAGGAATGGAGTTACTAATGGAGATAGTAATGGAGTTATCCACGCCACTGCAATACACAATTTCTCAGATTATGAACACACACTTCCGTGTTTGATAGATACAATTGTGTTTACATATTGGCGTTTGTCAATCTGGCACATCATTTACATTTTTTAAGTTTTATCTATCTAAGATGCAAAATAACCCTTATAAAGTTCAAGTTTAAAAATTATATGAATTATTATGGATAAATTTCGACCTCTACTAAAAAAAAAAATCTTGACAAACACCATGGTTGCATAACTCTAAATGTAATCGATACTTCCAATCAAGGCTCTATTAAAACAAATTGATTGTCCAACGTCTTGTGCACCAATTATTATTCAATAGAAATTGGTTTTGTAGGGCAATGACCGATATTTCTCTGAGTAGGCGCCGGTCTATTAGACTATGGTCTAGACAAATTATCCATACGCGAAACTAAAAATTGCACATTTTTTTACTTTATAGCTCTTGTGCAAAAAAATCGAGTCAGATCGATGTGCAAACGCCTAATCATCCACAATCAATCAGTTTTAACTTTGATGCGCGATAGGTTTAGACTTTAGGGTTAAACAAACCGAGACGCGTCGCGGCTCGCACATTTTAAGATAGCGATTCGGCACCGCTCTTGTAATGAAACTTTTATCTTTTTGTGTCGTGAATAAAGTTCAATTTTGAATCGCTGCTTTAAAAATGGGCGCCACGTCACGTACCAACTACCAGTGAAGACGGGCTTTGATATGGTGTTTTTATTTGCCCTCTGTGATAGTAGACGTATTGACGAAGTAGTTCTCCCTCCCCTCATAATTCCAATAGTAGGTAGAGCCAAACACCTTCAAGTATGATTTAATAAAATATGAAATGCGAACTGGTTATCAAAATATCGAGAGAATATTATTATTATTATTTTCTCTGCCAAGGACCCCAGGACTGATGAACAAGCGCTGCTTCCGCAACTTAATCTTTCTTTAACAGCTTTTTAACTATTTAACGATATGTTAACTGTCAGCCGATACACAGAAATGTATCCGCGCTTCCTGTCGGCACTATGATAGGGTTCCAAAGGAATGTAGGATAACATACGAACTAAATAAACCCAAGTCATACTCAGTGAAATATTTACTTGCTGGTTAAAATGTTTCTAGTATTGTCAGTTCGGGTGATGATTGGCAGTGCTATACAAAATTACTGCTTTATTTATATATAAAAAGTGGCTCTTATCCTGGAAACAAACTAACAAACACAACAAAAATAAAAGTTCTTGTGCCAACTTAACAGCATAATTACCTATTTATAGCCTCTTTGTTTATCTGGATACAATATTATGTTTTTTAATTAAAGTGTTTGGTTTCTTTGTGTCTTTTGGCACAGGCCTCCTTCAATCTTCTCTTTTTCTCTCTATCTACAAGTCTCATCTCTTGTCCAGGTTTTACCGACCAGCTTCACCAGGCCGTCCTCCCATCTTTTCAGTGGTTTCCACTTCTTCCTCTGTGCGTCTTAAACCCTAAATAAATTTAAATAAGGCTTTGATTATTTCATTTATTAAAAAAATCTTTTATGACAATTCCAATCTGAAAATACTAACCTGTTCAAAGTTTTGTAAGGGTCACTTTATACCAAGACGCGACGCAACTATACTGTATTAATATCTAATAATACGCAGCGTGGCGTTTCGATTTTGTATCCCAATAAAAAAGTGCGCGCCGCATCGCGTTATACGTCCTTAATGGAAAAACAGTAAAATATTTTCTCGTTTTTAGGTGTATCGGGTTTAGTTTAATTTCCGTTAGATGTTCTCAGTAGCGATAATAATATCAGAACACACATGTGTATATTGTGACAATATTTTGTGATATACAATAATGTTTATGGTTAACAAACCGAACCCGTAGAGGGAAGTGTATCAACATTTATTTTTATAGCTAATACTCCTCCTAGATGAAAAACGTTGACCTAATCTATACATACAATATATAATCACGCCTCTTTCCTGTACTACCTCTGCCTACCCCGGCAGAGACCAATTCTTTCTAATCTGTTCAGATAGAATTTAATTTAAACATAAACTTAGAAAGAACAGCGCCCCATAATCACTAGTTGCAGTGCGATAAAGAAATACGATGAAACATTAATGACGTCAAATTAAATATTTTTGTTCAGAGAGATATAAAAATTTTAAGGCTGCTTTTTTAAATTTTTAATTAAATCTTACAATAAACAATCTCGTTGCAGTCTATCGAGAAAAGGAATTATATTCTCTTAAATGTTAAACCATCGTCAAACGCGTTTGGATTGGTCCAAATTCATTTTAATAATTGGATGCTATAGTCTTTCGTGGGTCCAAACTCCAAAAATCCGCTTATAATATCAAGAAGATTCATTTATAATTCATTGAATGTAAATTAAAGGCCTAAGTTAAATACGAGAATTGGGGTTCAGAGTTTAGAAAATAAGCAATATTAAATCAAAGCTTAAAACAGTTTTTGCGTTGTATTACGAGTATCTGCCCAAGGAGGAGGAAGTAGATCATTGCACTTGTATCTCTTCTGGTGATGCAGATGTCCAAATCTGCAGAAACAGATGAGAACCATCGTTTTTTGGTTGCACCAAGTGGCGCTACTGTAGAGTGAGGTCCTAAAGTACGGCTGTCAAAGTTTGTTGTTACGGGCGCCAAAAAAATACATTTAAAACATAATACAGTAATTATTACCTTCGCTTTTAAAGCATTTACATTAATTGATCCATAACTTTGCCATAATAATTAATTTAAAAAAAACTCGTGTAGCCAACCCGCAAACAGTTACATTTGACATTTCGGATACCTCACGCTACACAAGCGCCCCTAGCGGCAAATTCGTACGCGATAGTCCTCATTGCCATATTATGTTACCATCAGATAATCCATCAGCTTATTTTTCCCAGTAAAAAAACTACGATGAAAAACCTCTTTGTTTTATATTTGCTCGTTGCTATCGTTTGAAACGTGTCTGGCTGTTAGTACAAAAAATCCATGTTAACGCCTCTCAGTCTATTTCCAGTTGAACCTTTTAGGCGCAAATAAAATACCTATGCCTGAACTGTATCAATTGTTCGGTGGCCACGCGTAAAGTTATTTGTGGGAATAGCATAAAAATGGTATTATAGGGATTGCGACACGCCCCGAACCCGGAACATCCTCAGAGCGTCGAATTTTGTAACCTCTGCGTGGGGCCTTGCACGATCTTGCTGACATTGTTGCTTGTGTGGTAGTGGTGTTTGTACAATCTTGTTTATGAGTGTACGCATAAGCAGTGTGGGAGCAGAGAGGTGCTTTACCCATGCTTATGCGTGCACTCACAAATTTGCTTTCAGGTTGTGGGTATTTTTTCGCAGGATATTTCTAGACATAATAATATTTTAATTGTATGCTTATAGATTACCGCAAAGTAATGCTTGATTCTATTGACTTAATAAAAAAAAGTAATTATTCTATAAATGAAACTTATTAGTAACAAAAAAAAAAAAAAAAATCAAGGTTAACATTTCATGCTGACGCGGACATATTTTACAAATGAGACAAAACGTGCATTCAAACAAAATGATTTATTATAATTATGATAAAAATTGTCATAGAACATTGTAAATAATAAAGAGTTACAAATAACAAAGGCATTGTTGTTTAAATATAAAATGTCGCACATTTTTATCATGATGTAATTAGCATTGAGAACATTTTGATTGCGACTCGTCTAATGGTGAATCAGCTGCCTGCGACATGGAAAATTATGTTTGTGAATTCGCTGAATTGCCTAGATTTACTTCTACATCGGAAATCATAACAAAATATTACGTAGTTTAAAATGTCAATTGTTTTAAACTATTAATAGTAATTTATAACAATTGAGAATTATAAAAGTAATCTTGGGATGATTTTAAACTAGCTTTCATGACTTTCTTCCAAGCTTTAAAATAAATAATCTTTGTATCTAGGATAACCTCACACACTAGACCACGCAAGTGTATGGACTTGGCGTGTAACTTGCGTGTAAAAGAGGAGTAAAAATTACTTCCTTCAGCGCCATTTACTCTCGAATATTCTCGGTGTCAAACGAAAACAAAAATACGCGACGGGGCGGTGCGCGGCGACGGCCTTTGAATCGTTTATTTGGGGACGGGGAGTGATCATCACTAAATCGCTCTTGTGACGTCACAGCAAGTAGAAAAATAATGGCACGCTTGATTTCTATACAAACGATGAGTCTTGCGTTATCTAGTCAATAGATGTCTGTGGATAACCTCAATAATGATAAAAACAATTATTAGCTTTTTTTGGGTTTTGTTAAAGAAAATATTTCAGGAATTTCCACGTTTGCGCCGCACGCTTGGCCCCTCTAACGAATGATTGAATCCGATTAGCAACGCAATAAAACGCCGGCTGTCGATTGACGAATTGTGTTTTAATCCCGGAGCGTCATGAACTTTACGCTGAATTACTCGCTCGGGACTAAAAGTCTATACCTACTATAGAGTAAAGATACAATCTGATGTAACATTGAAATCAAAGACGTGGTTATATACTCAAAGATTGAAATGGTATTTTTGAGGTGAAACTTAACGGCGTTGATATTCAAGTACTCGCGTCAAGCCACGATACGATTTGGATATAACGCCATCTGTTGGAAGCTACTTACACTTCTTACACAACAACTTAACTTTATAAAATACGGCTCAATATGAGAGTATATTCGAATTTTAAATGATGAAGACTTTTGCCAAGTAAACTCTGTACACGTCATTTTTATAGTATCCGAAGGTCCGTGGCCTCCTTGTAGGTCTCTCTAGCAGTGAGTTGCACTGGATAAGGTGCCGATTTGATACTGGAATGACGTTAGAATGATCTTAAATGACGAGACCGGTGACCTGTCTGCTAACTCGCAGCTGGTTAGCGAGGTTGACTTGACATCGCGAGGACTGGGGACGTAAATGTTAAATCATAATACTTCCTTTTGGAAATAGATAGAAAAGTATTGACATAAGTAAACATAACTTGCTTAAACATCCTGCTTAGTCCATTATTGTGTTTACGTATGTTTTAAAACTTAAATTACCTTTAATAAGTTAGTTTCGTTGTATTTTGTTATTTGTTTTTAACAAAAAACAAAACACAACGTAACTATAAATGCTCATTAAGTAATTAGTAAATAACAATATATTTAAAAGAGATTTACAATACTCTCTGCAGTTCTGAAAATAAATATAAACTTATTTATAAGGGATTGTTTTTGACGAAAAACTGGAAATAACATTTAAATCAAAAGGTATGTTCATACATTGTATTTTTACTGCATGAAATGGACTATTTGTTTTAATTAACTAACTTATATTCGTTTGTAGTCCTCAGAATTACTCTATTAATTGTTTCTGCCTAATGACTTGCACATTTGTCTATCCCGTAGCAATAGAAGCAAAAATTCTGACAGAAATAGTATTAGAACTTTCCAGACCACTGCGGCTAATTATAAAATAAATAAAATAATAAAGCTACAGATAATATCACGTCACTGTCAGACTGATTTACCGCCTGGATGTCTGCATCTCAGGTCTGTATTCCACAGATTTCAGGCCTGTCACCTTCCGAGCGAAGCGAGCGAGACGAATTGTTTTTTTCGCTCGCCCGCCGTCTTATTGATATGTTATGTTGAGTTAAGGAGTTAAATGTAAGGTTGTAATGTAATTAGATTATAAACTTACCTGGCAACATAATTTTTACTTTTAATGTTTTAAACTTTTTGAAAAAAGATTTTATTACAATGTTTACCTTTCTTTTGATAAACTCTTTTTTTATAGAAGTTTGGAAAACATGTTTAAAAAGTCATTTACTGGTTTTGTATAAACATCTCTATTTTGTAATCAGACAAGAAACAAAAAACTAAATTAGATTTTAAACTTTGACAACGTAATAATTTGTCAACGCCCTTAGTTCCCCAAAAAAGTAAAAAAAAAACTTGATCATCGCTCCTACAAACAGCGCATTTTTTGTTAAATAAATATTGAACCTTATGTAGCTGCAATAAAGTCAAATTTTATATTAGGCGCATATAATCTACCAAGCTAATTTTGTTTTCCCATAAAAATTAAGGGTCCATTATTAAAGATGACTTAACGTTTCGTAATATTGAGAACTCTATCCTTTTTTTGTAGGTGATTTATGAAAATACACTTTATCTCTTTTAAATAGGGGTCAAATTGAAAAATTTCCTTATGGTGTGATTTAGAAATCGTCTACGGTGGTCTAAAGTAATCAAGATGTGAAAAAACCATAAACAATAATTGATGTTGCTAGAAACAAAATATTTGTCTGTTTGTGTCGTAAATAGTGAAGGATAAGGTTAAACTAAAACGTTTTTAGATACCACCTATGCTTTTACATTTTTTATATAAGGTTCAGTAAAATCAATTACGGATATTTTGGACATATTATGATCTACTACTTAATTATGTACTCGTAAAGACGTTTAAGTAGAATAATAATTGTCATACTCGAAAATATATTTTTTCTTTAAATTAGTGAGTTTGCGGTTTTTTTTTTTTTATGAAATAAGGAGGCAAACGAGCAAATGGGTCACCTGATGGAAAGCAACTTCCGTCGCCCATGGACACTCGCAGCATCAGAAGAGCTGCAAGTGCGTTGCCGGCCTTTTAAGAGGGAATAGGGTAATAGGGGAGGGTAGGGAAGGGAATAGGGTAGGGGATTGGGCCTCCGGTAAACTCACTCACTCGGCGAAACACAGCGCAAACGCTGTTTCACGCCGGTTTTCTGTGAGCCCGTGGTATTTCTCCGGTCGAGCCGGCCCATTCGTGCCGAAGCATCAAGTGCAAGCTCTACCACGTAAAAAACGTTTTGCGGAGAGTCACCCATGGCCATACATGAGATGATTTTTTTTTTGCCTAAACGTGTTTACATAAGCAGTGGATCATGTGCCCGAAGTATCCTTAACTGATGTTCGGAGACGTTATATATTAATAAATAAATTAAATATGTATCATTTATTTCGGGCTGCATAGGCCCATATTATTATTTAAGTATTTTTATTTGCTTCATTTTTTTTTTAAACCACTGTCTGTATATTTTGTGCTACTAACACTCTACTTACCTCCTATATTGCTTCATTGTTTTTTTTATAAATTTTTCGTATGAACACGATGAAGTCGTAAACTTATATTTTTAATTCTAATTAAGGCACACCGTACAGTTATGCAAATAAACTTGGATCCTCATTATAGAGCTTATTCGATAAAAGGAAACAATGTTCAGTAAATATAATTTGCATTACCGTTTAATTATATAATACCAGTTATTATATAATATTGGGGCTAAGTGCGTTCTAATAAAGGTGGGTTTACAATCTACGCTGCTATGGTAAAAATAGTAGAATAATGTGTTAAATACCGCTTTTTATCGCGCGTTACCAAATCCATGAATTATTTTTTTTAATTCAAGAAATAAATATAAACATGGTTAAGAATAATATTGTCGACATTAATTTTCTTTTCATATCTATATAAGTTTATATTTCTAGTTTTTGTTTTTGAATTCTAAATATTCGATGAATTAGGTACATCTTAATATCGTATTCATAAATTTAAGAACATTCGGTCATTAACATGAAATACGTTGCAATAACACTATTACTTGGTGTTGTTTAATGTGCTGTTTACATCGCATCATCGTGTAAACGATTGTAAACAGCCATTGTGTACGCACCTTTATGCTCGTCTCATTGAGCTAATGAATTGTTTTTGTGAGTTTATGAGTGAGCTTCCGAAACAAATATTTATTCCAGCTCATTATTATACGAGTAGTATAATTACGGTCCTATTATTATACTAATTAGTGATATATTACAGTAATTTTATGGTCCATGGTAAAAGCTGTAGTTTGAGGCTGGTGTTTTGGTATTAGTATGCAGGTAGAGTCGTTTAAAAATTATTTGTTTCATCAATATGAGTATTTCTAAATTATTGTGTCAATAATTATTATTAACTAGATATCGCCCACGACTTCATGCGCGTAAAAGATAATTTTGCAGAAACCGTATATTTTGCCGCAATAAAAAGTAGCCTATGTCCTTAACCGTGGTCTACTTTACACCTGTGCCAAAAACAAACAAAATTTTCCTCTATATTTATTAGTATAGATAATGTAAAGGTCAATTAGCTCCGAAACGAAACGAAATGCAGCGCTATGTTACGACATAGCGCTGCATTTTTAATATAGCTATTCAAAATTAAACTTTATTCACTTAGCAAGAAGATACACCTTTCACTGTAAGTGTTCGAATGTCAAGCTGCACAGTATGTTCAGTGTATGGCTGATGTCATATGAAACTTGAATCTTTTCGCGTAGTGAATAAAGCTTAATTTTGAATAGCTATCTTAAATGCAGCGCTACGTAGCGTCCCATATCGTCACAGTGTGAACTAACCCTTATTGCGATATAACTACTGGCTTTAAGCACTGAAAACTAATAATTGAATCAATAATAGTTAATAACCTTCTAATATTATTTGGCGCAACTTTTTGCAGCACAAATAAGTATTTAATACGAAGATAATAGTACTAATACTATTAACTATATAGAACTATAATAACGTTCGCACCACGTTTAAAGCGGCGATTAAGCCGTGTTTATATCGTACTAGCTTTCCTGTAATCGCCAAGTATCATTGTAAACGTCTGGCTGAACGGTGCTTATAAATAGACCAACCAGATGCACTTGTGTAACTTTTTACTGATACAAAACATCAGTGGCATTGCAATATTTCAATTGCTGATTAGCAGTCGCGAATTTATATTCCCATTTGTCAGATGGGACAAGAGTTTTATTATCTCTCGCTTCCTTATTTATATATCCTATTCGTTACTAATATTATAAATGTGAATGTGAGTTTGATACGCTTTTACGTAAAAACTACTCAACCGATCATGAAATTTGGTCCAAATGTAGAGTCGACTACGGGGAAAGACATGGGCTACTACTTTATATCGCGGGAAAATGTGGGGTTCGCATAGGATACTGAAAATTTCATGAGTAGTTTTTACATAAAAGAGTAAATATACACTTTTATGTAAAAACTACTCATGAAATTTGGCTTAGATATAGAGTAGGCTACGAGATAATGTACGGTTCGCGTGGGTTACTGTATTTACGGGGGTGGAGCCGCGGGCAAAAGCTAGTTTTTGCTATACTATACACTAATCCATGTCGCTGTCTTTGTCTGTCTAGTGATTTTTACAGCGAATCAGACACAACATTGATTAGCGGGCCCGTTTATTAAAGTTGTTATTAATCCCCCTTATTTATTACAACATTTACGCAACGGAATCTGAGTCAGAACTTTTTGTATGACACAGGCCAACTTTACCCATGTACCTTTTTTATTATCATCAATTCATCGAAGCGATAACTTATAATTACTATAAGTACATAATAATATTATGTAAGTTGTAAGTAAGTTACATATAGTTACTTTATTTTTCTTATTTACTTATATCAGATTAAATACATAATAGTTTAATACAATTAATCTGAGCTTACACATACCTAATCTTATGTTTTTCATGAATTAGTTACCTATGTTAATCGTTAAAAACGGGCAAAGATTTTACGTTTTCTCCAAATTTGAAGGATAACAATGTGGTCGTCTCTATTTCTGCTTGTTATTTTTTTTTCATCTACTATCTACTTTAATAAGGTCATATTTAAGGAAAACTCATACATTTGTCTTACACCTCCCAAGGTGTAAATGTGTTGTATCCTCTTTGGTGGTCTAAGGTAAATAGAACAATATCCTCCTTGGTCTAAGACAGTCACAAAATCTCACGTATGGAATTGGATGAGACTATTAATTATAACATTAATATGCGTAGGACATGTAGAGTGTTTACTTCCTACTGTCGGTATTGTTTAGTAGATTAGACCGGAACTAAGATATCTAATGTCTGTTAGTAGACCTAAGGAATTAAGGATTATTGTAATCTTATACTAATTAAGCCCCAATTTCATCAACGTATTGAAACGACGTTTAAAGCTGAGCTTCGGTTTAAGATCTTTCGGTCCCGTTCTAACATTGAATGAGAGATAGAGAGATCAAATCCGAATTTAGCGAAATTAATATTTAACAGGCTGCTTCCGTGGCTTTAGATCCTCCTATAGGGTTTTGATGTTGGACACAATAGCGCTCGTGACACGTATAGTTCGGACCAGGGAAATAGCACGCGCCATTTCAACCCGCGTTCCGAACCGAACGTGTAAATGCATGGAGCCGATAGTCCGATTTGGCATGTCGATGACAGCGGATCCACAGTTTGTACCGCGCGCTATGACGTACTTTGAGGTACAATGTAAGACGCTGACAGTACCAAGCATGACGGATCTTTAGTCGTAACTAGATGTTGTACATTTTGCCGCGATAAAAAGTAGCCTATGTCCTTCCCCGTCGTCCAATCTATATCTGTACGAAATTTCATCAAAATCAGTCCAGTAGTTTCGGAGCCTATTCAATGCAAACAAACAAACAAACTTTTTCTCTTTATTATATTAGTATAGATTAGCTCGACAGCTCGATCCGCAGTCCGAACCGCACAGGTCCCTCCGAACTTTACGTCTGCAGGGCGCTAGTGCAGCACGGGTGCGTTTATATGACCACAAGAATAGGGGATCGGACTACATCTGAAATATGTAGTTTCGTTAATATATTCAGAAATATTGAGGCATTACTACTTGGTAAATGTAAAAAAATATATTATTTTATATGTAGTTTACTAATTAAATACATTTAAAAATTCCAAAAAAAATTTTTTTTTGCGAAATTGCTAAACAAAACCTACATCATTAGTTTACTCACATCATATACAAAAACATTCATTATGGTAAGTATGAACTTAAACGCACAAATATGGAAGATATTTACAAATATATTCCGGCGGCCATATACTTCATAAACTACTTCATAATATACTATAACCTACAAGTGACGTCATTTGTAGGTCGACTTTAGTATGGAGCGTTTTTAGGAGGCTTGCGAAATTTTTTATACAAATCGCTGTACCTTTGAAAATATTGACTTTTGATATATACGGTTTCTTCTGAGAAGTTACTCATATTTATGAGTACTATTTATTTATGCAATAAAAAAAAATGTCCGATTGCCTATTACAACGCGGCCGCCGCAAATTGAGTTTTATCGACTAGGCCACAGTGTAAATATTCTTAACAGTTACCTGTTGATTGCCATTAATTAGTACCGTTGTGGAAAAGTCGATAAAAATCAATTTGCGTATTTGCTATGAATGACAACTGGTGCTTGGTCTTCGCGCGACTCTTCTAACTAAACCCTTAGACTGACGTATTACGTAGCACAAAATAATTTATGTGTATCACATCTGTCAGGTGTACTGAAATAGCTGATTGGTGCTGTATTTAAGTAGCTTCAAAGGAGTTTGTTTAGTTTTCTGTTTATAGGTTCATCTTTTAGAAGTATGCCCGCGTCCTACCTAATAGCTGAAACTAGTTTTTGTAACGAAGAACTTCTTTATGGATTAAAATATAGTTCGTTCTAATTATTTTCTAATCAAAGTATAAAGTTTTTATAATCGTACATACTAGGCATATCTCGCGGCGTGTAGTACATACTAGAACTTTCTATCGAGGGCACACTTTCTATTTATCTATAGAATTACATCGTAAACACACTTGCTGTTCTCATGAATAAAATAAATATTTGAATCCACAGGAGTCTTTGGATACTGAAGTTTGTTTGAATTAAAAAGAATTGATATTATAAAGTAAGCACCTGGAAGACCGAGCTTTGCTCGGAGCTTTAGTAGATCTGTAAACTAGTTAAAAATTTAAAATAAAAAAATTAAAGAAAAAAACAAACAAAAATAATTATGATGTTGAAATAATTGTGGAAGTTCAGGGAAGGTTTAAACGGCGAGAAATGTTAGATAAATTGCGAGAAAAACAATAAAAACGATAATTTAATTTTCCTACATACACTAACCGTTTCTGGCACCGTATATTATCAAACGGCACCGTATTTTTTTTACGTTGTGCAAATGGTGTTAGTAGCGCAAATTTGGGTTTCTACTGTCTCTTGACTACCTATATATAATATAGGTCGGTACTTGGTACCGACGTAGGTGGAGGTTGTAGGTGTAGCTATTTATTTATTCCAGACAGAAAAATATATGTCGGGACAACGAGTCCTACTAATAATATTATAAATGTAAAAGTTTGTGAGAATGGATGGACGGATGGATGGATGTTTGTTTCTCTTTCACGCAAAAACTATTGAATAGATTTCGATGAAATTTGGTATGGTAGTAAGTAGTTTAGACTCTAGATTAAAACAAAGGCTACTTTTTATCCCGAAAAAGTACAGTTATATTTACGCGGGCGAAGCCGCGGGAAAAAGCTAGTATACTGGATATGTAATATTGTTTTAACCAACAATATTACGTATCCAGTATCGAATTTTTAACGATACAATATTGATGTTTCTCTCATGGTCTGCGGTCAATTTACATTTACTTGCAAAAATCTACCAGGCTCTGCTAACAGGTCTGTGACGTCACATTTGACTATGACGTCAGCATTATCTTTTGCGAGCTTTCGAAGCATATCTAATTGTTTCTGAGAATGTTTGTATTTCGGCATATAAAGGAGTTCAACGCCGCGCACACTATCACCTAAATTGTTTTGTCTTTTTGAAGTTTCTTTTAATATATAATATAATAACTAGCTTTTGCCCGCGACTTCGTCCGCGTGGAACAGTTACTTTGGGATATCGCTAAAATTTACCCCCGACTTCATTTACGTAGAAGGAGAAGCGCTTCCACCTCACGACTGCCCGCCCGCGTTGCGCGCCGTACATTATAATTACGCGTTTGATTATTTTATTACTGCGATATCTTCTAAAATACTCATTGAAATCAAATGATGTAAATGGCAAATTTCTTTTAGATCAAATGCTTGTAATGAATAACGTATTTACTTGGATAAGGATTAATATCATCTTTATGAAAACACCTTCACAAATAATGATTACTTTTAGAACAGTTTTGGTTACCATAAAAAGGTTATAGTGAGCCAACCTTGAAAGATAGACATATACTGTCGCGGACTTTTTTGTAGAACTTTTAAAGAGGAACAATTCTGTCATACATCATTTTAGCGAAACTTTAACTGTTTCCGCAGCGTACGCAGCGAAAGCCCTCAAAAGGAAAAAAAATCCCCCGATTTTGTAACATTCTTGATTGGTGCTCCGCTCGTATTGAACTTATCATGATGTTATATAGCCTAAAGCCTTCCTCGATAAGTGGACTATCCAACACAAAAATAATTTTTCAATTCGTACCAGTAGTTCCTGAGATTAGCGCGTTCAAACAAACAAACAAACAAACAAACTCTTCAGCTTTATAATATTAGTATAGATATGGAACCCGTAGGTAGTTAGGTACCCAAAAAATTTCCGCGATAAAAAGCGAGTCCTATGTGTTTATCCAAGGGCTAAACTACTACTACTTCTTTTAATATTATATTATATATCTATGTACCTACACACAAAATATTCTACTGAAATAGTATGTAATTATAATAAGTTTTATGAATATATTTTAATGCAGCAATCGCAAATATTTAGGTGCCTACATAGATATATAATATTAATAAGAGGACTAGGTGCCTAGTTTTTCAAAAACATTTTCATCTTTAACTTTCGCATTCTTGTCAGATTTATTTTTCAACATGATGACAATATATTGCGTCAAAATAAAAATAAAGCTCCCCACTCACGGGCTATCGATTGCTTCGATCAAATTGGAAATTAATTCGTATTTGAAAGTAAATTGCTAACGACAAACTATTACATAAAATGATTAGTGTAAGACCTACCAGCTAGTTTTTGCGGTAGGGGTCAAAAGTTGGAACAAAATTTACGCGTATATATACGAATTTCATATAAAAAGTATAGTAAGGTGGTCCTAGGATCTCAGACTATATTTAATTTTTATCTAAACCGATTTACTTGCAACTACGAATCTAGTAAATGTTTAAATTGAAAAGACTAAATCGATCGATCGCTTGTGAGTGGGAGCTTTAAATCAAAAGCACTAAGGAGTATTTATATCAACTTTAAAGCAAATCGCTCCCAAACAACTTTCTTTCCCTTTTTATTCCCGTTAGGGGACGAATTTCAATAAACTATGATACACGAATTCCATCAATTCTGTTATATAATGTTTGTGCAAAATATGAAGTTGATTGGACCAAGGAATCACGTTGCCCCATACAAACTGTTTTCCCCCTTTTCACCCCCTTAGGAGTCGAATTTCGAAAAATCCCTTCTTATCGGATCCCTACGCATTACAAAGAGCAAGCCCTACAAGTTTCAGGCCTCTACGATCAGCGGTTTAGGCTGTGCGTTGATCCGTCAGTCATTCAGGACAAAGGATTTTATATGTATAGATTATTCCATAACATGTCTTTTGACTTGAATTTTTTTGTGTCATAACTGCAGTTTTGCTTATCTTAAAACTACTTTTTAGAAATTATTTGCCTTTCAAGTAAATAAAATTTTCTCAAATTAAATTTCCGAATAATTATGGGGTAAAATTTTAAAATACGTCGCCATTTTAAGGGGTCGCGAGTGGTTGAGGGGGGAGGGGGGAGGGGTCGGATTCCCCCCTCACCATTTTCACCCGCCGGAAATACTTGATTTCCTTAGAAAAAATAAAAAACAGATATTTTTCAAAGCGTTTATTCCACTTTATAAACATGTTTTATAGCTTTTATTAATTCCACGAATGGATTTTTTCAATATTTCATGTTATTTCGCCGCCACAAATATTCAAAAATAACATCTGCATAATTTTCTGTGTTATTAAAATTGTCCTACTTAAAAAATCTTTTAACGGCCCTTCACTGGGACTCAATTCGTTGAGTATGAGTCCCATCTTTAGCTATGAATGGGTTGTCACAATCCGAGTGGTTGACTTTTCTGTGTATGTAGCCATGCTCTGACAAGCAATCATATGCTTTCCAAAAATCAGTGTGGATGGTGGTGCCAATTTCCACATTCTTTAATATAAGTGGCACCAAAACCTCAGCAGAGCGAATATTGTCTGGACACACTTCCAACCTCAAATCTTCAGATCCATCCTCAATCATACCTAGAACCCAATGGTCCTCAATAACAACTGGCTTCAATTATGAGTCGACGGAGCCCCGCTACGCGGGGCTCCTACTTCTGGGTGGTTTACAAAAAAATAACCACGATGGCTAAGGCGGTAGCTTCGCTGCGCTACGCTCCCGCCTTAGCCATCTAACCTAACCCAATGAAGCCGTATTGGGCCAGCTCGGACTAATACATTGCTATTAATTACCTAAGAATTATATACTGTTCTCATACATTTCCTATATGTATCACATTATATATAAAATATAATTACCTCGCTTATATTTTATATTTATATTTTCTTTTTCCAAATTTCAATTCCATACATTTTGATCGACGATTCTTTAAAGAAGCGATAAAGAAAAGATCTTGACTCACCCCCCCTGTACTAAAGCATAAAGATTACGTTCCGTTTTGCATAATTGCAATAATGTTTAAGAATTTTTGAAAATTGTTTAAAAATATTTAGACGCAACTCCGGCAGCCAAAATTTCTTTGGGGGGTTTAAGACTAACTCCCTTAAGCCCCCTACACCACCAATACCCTCATATTCAGGCGACTCGTTATAAAATCCAACCCTAATTATGTAATCTTAAGAATTTTAATTTTAGAAATTAATAATTTACATGAGCGAATGTAAATTTAATTATTGTTTTATCTAAAACGTGTTTTATAACAATGAGAATTCAAATATTACAATTTATGGGTTTATACAGAATTTTATTATCATTTGGGTCTTTTATTTTATCAAATAATTTTAATTTTACATAGTATATTATTTGACACCTTCTTATGCATTATTTTATTTACATCCTAGTAATTTTGTTTTATCTGACTTATATCTAAAAGTATAAAACATTCTATATAATTATTTTCCATTTCAAAATATGATTGAATATTTGTTCCAACACTACTGACCGACACACTAACTTACCGCTAAACTAGAGAAACTACAAATGCTTCAAAAGATAACTCATTACTTTCAATTTCCTAACTGCAAATACACATAAATATTCAAAACCATTAGGAATACCCAATCATTGAGTGCCTTTTAAATACTTTACAGCTTCCCCATTACGTAACGGACACCTGTAACCGACCGATTGTCATTCTAAGCGACACGTAATGGGTACTCATGTAAAACATGATATTTAAATATTAATGAGCATTTCCGCAGACACGGAGGCACCAAATGTCAGTAGTTCTGCAATAATTTGCAGTAAATTGCCTACTCGTGGGCCTATTATGTGTGTTATGTGACAAGCTCTCTATCTCCTATTGTTTAAATGACGAAAACTTTCCAAGCTAATAAAGTGGAATCGATTTTGAAGCCTTTTCGTTTTATAGCCGAGCCGGGATATATTCTAATATCCCGGCTCAATATGAGCCGGGATATTAGAGATTTAGAGGCACAGAAATGTATCAAAAATCACCCCGTGTTATTGTGTCATTTAAAAGTGCTGCTAGCAAGGAACAATGTTTGGGAAATAATGTTATATAGCAAACTTAATGAAAGTATTGTATTTTAAAAAACGGCTTCATATTTTGAAGAAATTTCTTCAATTTTTCGCTATCCCTAATATCCCGGCTCATACTGAGCTTAGGAACTTAAGGAAAGTATTGTATTTTAATAAACGGCTTCATATTTTGTAGAAAATTCTTCAATTTTTTCGCTATCCCTAATATCCCGGCTCATACTGAGCTTAGGAAAATGGTCTCAGCAAGTTTGATATCTTACATCAATCTAAAACCAAATATCATGGTTTGATCGATGGCAGAGCGAAAACAGAAAGGCTACAGCTTCCATACAAAATCCGGCATTGCCCTTTCTAAGAAATGGGTCACAAATTAATTTGAAAAAGATAACAATAAAATTAACATAAATATACACAAATAACAATCTTGTAACAACAATAGAAATGAAAACGCAATACCATTAATAAATAACACACGCATATCAAGAAAATTTGTGAAAACAACAACATTATACAACAGAAACTACTTTAAAACATTTTAAAATAAATGTAACTTTTCACACGCAATGAACATATTTTTTCTTTAAAAGTGTTGTTTTTTAAATCGTTTGAGGTATTTTATTAGGTCATTAAATTTTTAGAAGCTTAAAGTCTTAAAAACATACAAAAAACAAAAACAAGTAAAGCAATATTTACAATGTTTGTCTCACAGTCATCAGCTTACTGTTGCATGAGTTTGTACTTTGTATCACACGTTGTTTTTCACACATTCAACTTTCTATATTACATTGCTACTGTTAAAAATATTGAACCACAAAAAGGTATTGAAAAAATTTTACTCATCCCATCTAAAAGCCGTTTTTTTTTAAATTAGCCGCTAGAATTCTAGTTAAGTATTGGCTTTACTCTAAGCAAACATTTTATGAAAAAATTGAGGACTTATGTCAAGTCTTTTTAAAATTATTTAGGTATTAACGACTCAGATTAAAGTTAACACAATTACAGCGCATTGAAATGAATTTATGGCCTTTCGCTACGATTTTAGAAGATTGTCATTACGGTTTTTTCGCTGCCCACGTTGTTGTTGTTGCGGGTTCGAATCCCACCAGAGAACAAACCCAAGTTCTTCGAGAACTTACCACGGGACCAGATTGACCTGGTGTGAAAGCTTCCATGTATGTATATTATTATTTTATTTTATAACTAGCTTTTGCCCGCAGCTTCGCCCGCGTGAAACTGGGTTTAAGTCAGAGGGAAAGCTTGTTCGGAAACATACCAATTGGTACCAAAATTGAATACATAATGGTGTAGGCACTGCACAGCCGTATCAATTGTATTTTATTTGAATGTTTCCTGCAACTTCGTACATTCAAGAAATCTACCGGGAACTCTAACATAAATAAAATTTAATAAGCTGCAAAAAGTATTCTGTGTTAATTCTAGATAAACTACTACTACTATACCAAATTTCATCAAAATTCGTTACGTAGATATTGCATGAAAAACTAAACATATTATGTACATACAAACTTTCGCTTTTAGGTATAATATTAAGTAAGGATTTATTTGTAGCCGATAATTAGTATTTTAACGATTTCGAAAATCTTTTGAATGGGAAGACGTTAGTTGGCAATTGGCAGTAGGCGCGTAGACTTTGAACTTAATGAAAGTAATTTGGATTGTGATCACCCATCCTAGTTGGGACCAAGGCTGAGTTTGAGAGAGAGGTGAGTTAGCAGTACGACCACGAAGCCATCGAGTTTCTCACTTATTCCTCATAGAATCATACATACTAATGATTAGGTAATAGTAATACCTAGGTAGTTTTAACTAATTCAAATATCTGGTTATTTTATAGCATTTTATACTATGTTATTCTTTAGACTGATAAAATTTTTTGTAGGTTCACTATGAACCGATTGAATTGAAATACCCACACAAAATTATAAGCAGAGCTATCCTAATTCCTACCGCGTGGAACCCGTAAATTTTCCGCGATAAAAAGTGAGTTCCATGTGTTTATCCAAGGGCTAAACTACTACGGTAACAAATTTTATAAAAATCCGTTCCGCAGTTTCTGAGATTAGCGCGCACAAACGTACAGATCAAAAATCTTTTAGGAAAATCTAAAAAGTCATTGTTTTGGGTTAAAATATTCTACTGAAATAGTATGTAATTAATAAGTATTATGAATATAATTAATGCAGCAATCGCAAATATTTAGGTGCCTAGTTTTTTTTCATCAAATTTTACTTTTGCATTCTTGTCAGATTTATTTTTCAACAGGATGACAATATATTATGTCAAAATAAAAATAAAGCTCCCCACTCACGGGCTATCGATTGCTTGGTTCAAATTGGAAATTAATTCGTATTTGAAAGTAAATTGCTAACGACAAACTATTACACAAAATGATTAGTGTAAGACCTACCAGGTAGTTTTTGCGCTGGGGGTCAAAAGTTGGAACAAAATTTACGCGTCTATATACGAGTTTCATATAAAAAGTATAGTAAGGTGGTCCTAGGATCTCAGACTATATTTAATTTTTATCTAAACCGATTAACTTGCAACTACGAATCCAGTAAATGTTTAAATTGAAAAGACTAAATCGATCGATTGCTTGTGAGTGGGAGCTTTAAATCAAAAGCACTAAGGAGTATTTATATCAACTTTAAAGCAAATCGCTCCCAAACAACTTTCTTTCCCTTTTTATTCCCGTTAGGGGATGAATTTCAATAAACTATGATACACGAATTCCATCAATTCTGTTACATAATGTTTGTGCAAAATAGTTGATTGGACCAAGGAATCACGTTGCCCTATACCATACTCTTTTCCCCCTTTTCACCCCCTTAGGAGGCGAATTTCGAAAAATCACTTCTTATCGGATCCCTACGCATTACAAAGAGCAAGCCCTACAAGTTTCAGGTCTCTACGATCAGCGGTTTAGGCTGTGCGTTGATCCGTCAGTCATTCAGGACAAAGGATTTTATATGTATAGATGATTGTACAACAGATGATCTCAAGTACTAAATAATTTCTTTGTTCTACATGTGTGGGGGGGGGGACACTTTATCTTTTCCACGTAGAAAATTAGCACATACCTTTATAGTGATGTGGGAACTTCAAACTAACCGATAGCTCCATATTAGGTCGTCGTGTGGCCCCAATACGACTTTCACACTGTTTTGCCCGCACCTGCATACCTCCAGTACCGCATAAAAACAATACGGCCACAATTTCTAGGTTAGTGCTGGAGATACAACTGGCAGTAAATGACAAACTAGCTTTTGTCCGCGGCTCCGCCAGTGGAAATTTAGTATCCAAGGGAACAATGTTCTTTTTCGGGATTAAAAGTAGCCTAAGTGTTAATCTAGAGCCTAAACTACTACAATACCAAATTTAATCAAAGTCCGTTCAGTAGATTTAGCGTAAATAAACTGGATAGACGATGACTGCTGTTTCGTTCGAAGAAATTAAAGCTTGCTAGATGTCGCTCGACATTTTATTTGTAGGAAAAAAATCGACCGTGGGAACGGTACATTTTGCCTGGACTCGCCAAAGATCAGGCGCAGAGCCGACTTTATACATGCCCATCCGACGCAAGGATCATCTTTCTTATCAGACAATCAAGTGATCAGCCTGCATTGTCTTAACCAGACTTGAAAACAACAATTTTGTTGTTTCAGTATTTTGACGACCTCTGTGGCTCAGTGGTTCAGCGCTTTGGTGCTCAAGCCGGAGGTCGCAGGTTCGAATCCTGCCGACGGAACAAAAAATTTTTCTGTGTTCCTGGGTCATGGATGTGTATTAAATATGTGTATAATATAATAAAAATCTTAAATATATGTATAGTATAAAAAGTATTAAATATATTTCCGTTGTCTGGTACCTGTAACACAAGTTCTTCGGATACTTAGCACGGGGCCAGATTGACGTGGTGTGAAGCGTCCATAGATATTATTATTATTATTATTATCAGTGCCGCGATTGAACCCACGACCTCCGGAGTAGAGAGCCAAGCTCGTGAAAATACCAAACTGGCTAACTAGTCACATAGGTTTCGTCACGCGTCTCAAAATAAAAGTAGGTTGTGGTTGATGGGACCGACATTAATTATTGGTTTCAATAAATTTTATGACAGACTTTTTTACTAGTGTCGTTAGTTTTATGGTTGTTGTGACAAGAAATACATCATCATCATCAGCTGTTTAAGACCAATAATTAGTACAACGGTCCTAACGACATTCAAATCTGCTTGTCCCAGGCACTGCAATATTTTAAGGATGGTTACTTCACTCGGAAAATCTTTACATAATATATAAAGAAAATTAAACATTTTAAATAACCCCCCAATTCTTAAACAGTGAGCGAGTTGATTATGATGAATTATAGCGAAGAGCTAAGATTATGTCAGCTTTCAAACAAAAAGAACTGAGCAAAATCGGTTCATCCGTTTGGGAGTTAAGATGCCACGGACAGACACACAGGCACAACAATTATTTTTATCAAAATTTAAAAACGGCTGCCAAAGAGGAATAAGGCCAAAGGGAAGGGAAGGAGCCACAAGACATACTCGACAAACTTATAGATACACTAACACTCACAATCCTCTGTTTTCGTCCGGAGTTTAAAAAGGCGCTTCCGCTGTCTGTTTGCTTACATCTTTTAAACTACTAAATGGATTTTAATGCAGTTTTCAGCAAAATATAGAGTGATTCAAGAGGAAGGCTTACATAATATATACATAAAATGTACGGTTCCCGCACGGTGTACCTAAGTGTTTCTGCACGAACGAAGTTGCCGGTAATTAATAATTTCACTTCAAAAATATTCTAACTTTTTTGCAACTTTGAAATGCACGTAGTTATAAAACTACACATAAAAATCATATAATCTTTATTTGTTTTCTGTTATCAAGTTGTTAATACCTCATTACATGTAGTTGAATACCAAATTATGAACATTGAACGTATGTAAGTGAATGTATGTCTGTATGTATGATGCATCTATGTAACGAGCGCCTTATGTGTCCCAGCTCCGGGCCTCCTCGCTCCGATTTAGTACTGCAAGCAAACGGGTTTGGTGGCGACGTGACGCGCTAACTGTCCCCAGTTCCGGGATCATCATCGCTCCACCACCATCTTATCTACGGTTCAATTGACTCTGCACAATGACGTCACAGACTTAAAGGTACATCGGAACTACATTCTTAATGTCCCTCAGCAATGTATGTTTTTAAATACATGGAATGCTTAGAGCTAAATACAATGTCTGGAATGGCGCATGGTTGTACTGTATAGGCTTCATCATACGGTTCAATGAATTCAGATAATGACGCCATAAAGGACTGTGAGCTAATTAACAGAAATATACGATGGTAACGCTGTTGTGACTCCTCTGGTATTGCAGACGGAGTAGCTTATTATGAGGTAATTCTATAGGTACTGGTTTGTCCCGTATGAGGTGAAAAAAAAACAAAATATAAAAGAAGGTAAAAAATGGCTGTTAAAAAATCTTGCTTTTAACTTTTTTTTTAATTTCGAACGCTCAACACTAGCCTGTTACAAGACATGAAATTTAACACTTTTCGACATTAAAAAAAGAACAAACCTGCCTGTTATGATATTAACAAGCTATGTTTATACTAAGGTATAAAACGCATAAAAGTGCGGTTCGAGTGGTACAATCAAGGTGTCTACAGAGAGTTATTAGCCTTATCCTCTTAGGCATTATGGCGGGGGGATACGAGTCATAATAATAATAAGTTTATGGTATAATGTCTGTCTGTTCAGAAGAAAGCTCGCCTTGTACTGACACTTGACACTGCGACAGTTTCCACTGTTGCACACGACACGGCATGCGATTTTTTTATAAATCGTATATACTATGTGACCTAGTAGGTAGATCATTTGAGTTCCTCTAGAGAGGGTACAGGTTCGACCCCGAGTAAGGCATATAGGTACCTATAGGACTTTTCTGATTTCATAATAACATTATCAAACACTTAAACGTGAAACGTGCGCACATGAGCGAGGTAGTCTGAAAATCCAAACGAGATTTAACTCATAATAAATACGAGAATGACGGTAAACATCATGAAGAAAGCTGTGTATCCCAGAAGATTAACTGTCTTCGAAAGACCGTGAAGGCTGGCGTCTCGCAGTAGGATAGCATGCTGTGTAACAGCAAAGTAAAGTAAAGTAAAGTAAAGCAACAAAGACAACAGTAAAATAAACTGCTTTCTTGGCTTCAATTCACACAAACACGTGACGCGACACGGCGCCGCATTTCTAAGACGACGATTCAAAATTTATCTTTATTCACTACATAAGAGGATACACATTTCTTTGCAAGAGTTCAAATTTCGAGATGCACCGAGCTGCGTAACGCGGAGCCGCTCTTGCAATTGAGATAATCTTGAAAATTATACTATATTATACGGTTTTCTTAAAGCTCTCAAGTCGTGCCGTGCTACAGTGGACACGCGTATAATTTGAAGTGCGGTAATTCAGAGCTGTAACGGTATCGCCGTATACCTAGCATGAGCTGAGCAGCCTCCCTATTAAAATAACTCACGTAGGCGGGAGCGCTCCCGGTACGGTGGCCGCTTTCGACCGAATTGGGCATTGCATCCTATTGCTTTTAAGGACATTATTCATATAGACATAGAACTACAGAGTACCTTGATATATATTGAAACACAGAACCACATTGATTGCTTGAATTATACGTAGTACCCGTGTAAATACTATAGTAATTATGTCGTAACGTTTACTAAAATAGGTAACATTGTGTACATCGGGCAATCTAATTCATAAGCTGCAGGTTGACCGTAATGTCAGTTTTTTTTATTTTATTAATATTATGATATCACACTGACATGTCATTGATAATTGTATTGTAACTGCAAGCCGTCTATAATACAAATAAATTATGAAAACTTTCTACTTGTTTATGAATTACGTTCCCTGATAGTACAAATAAATACAGTTTTGAATTATTACACTTATTAACTGACCCGGCGAACTTCGTAGATCCATATTTTTTAATTTTTTAAAATATTTTTCTCATACAAACATTCTCCTGAAAGTAACGAACACATAAAAGAAATATTTATCCAATTTGGTGCAGTCATTTGGAAGGTATGCGCGTACAAACATTTCGGTACTTCATTTTTATTTATAAAGATTTTATTAAAATGTTTTTTTAATAAAATCTTTATATAAAATGTACGATAATTGCGAAAAAAGGGTGATAAGCCTCGGTGGCATGTGCCCCAGCCCCCATCTGCGCCAAACCTACAGCATACTTCCAATAATATATCGCTACGGCAAATACGTGGCCCCATTCAATAAGTGCGATCTGATCATGACTTTAGCCTGAACAATATACAGGGTTCGAGGAACTCGTTACTCTCGTCGATGTGTGGCAGACGGCCAGCAGTATATAGGGCAATTGCACATGTCGACAAACATTACTCTAAAATAAAAGTATCGAATGCCTTCACCTAATTGGTAGTGTTGAATATTTTTAATAATCTTTGAAATCGTATGTTATTCGTATTACTTTTGGGAATATTACATTTTTGGTCGCTGCCTTATTTGTTTCATGGTTAGGAACAGTATTTTTCTTATTCTATTATATTAAAATATGGGGGCTTAGTACCTACATTACACGGACGCGCGATGCTCAAACGGCAAGCAAAATCTTGGAGGGAAAACGGCGGGCTTATTACGTATCTTGCAATAGCCAAGCAATAGCAAAAATTGCGCAATTTTTGCGCAAAAATCGCAGATTCGTATTACGTATGTATCTGCAAAAACCTAGCAGAAGCAACCTAGCGACAGTACTGCCTCTACCGAACAATCGAGGAACTATAAATTGCAATCAATCGTTCGATCTCTTCACTGCTGTCTAATTTTTTGTATTACGTAGGTAAGACTTTTACAGCAAAGCGAAAGCAATCAGCGAGCGATTTGAACTGTCAGTTAGCAATAATAAGCGAAAATGAAGCAAAGTATATTCAAACACAACAGCGAGCGATTAGCAATCGATCGCATAGGTAATACGATTTTATTTGACGTTCTGGGGGCTTACTATCAACGCTTAATACGATTTAATTTAGGACCTAAACTGAATGGCATTTGATATTTCGTACCATCAACTTCGTTTTACGAACCAATTTAGGTCGACACCTAAACTAAACCACATTCCAATATCATTCACTCTTTTTATAGGTAAATTCGTACCATCACCTTACTTTACCTGACGTTCGAGCCTAAACAAAATCGCTCAACTGTCAAAACTTGCGATTCAAAACAAGTTAGTAAATTTGATGCTGATTTTGATTCTTTTGTTGTTAGTTTTTAATTTTTACTTGTTTAAAGTCAGAAAAAAGTAGTGAATTTAAGTGTCGCGAGGTAAAAACATAAATTGGTATCAAATAGCATTGATTTCGATAGTTCTACAAAAAGTTTAAAGTGCAGTTTTATTCGTAGGATGTGTGACGACGAATTGATTCTTTTTGAGTTCTTAGAAGCCGATAGTGAGGAAAATTCCTTGAGGAGAAGGAGACTGGATGCTCGAGCACAATTCGACCCATTCGATTTGGAAGATAATGAATTTATAAAACGTTATCGTCTTTCCAAAGAATTGGAAGTAGGATTCTGCGACGAGTTTTACACATTATAAACTGATGACATAAAACTTAAAATGAGTTTATAAAATAAAAAATCAGAATTATAAAAATATCTACAAACGTCGGTAGGTACCACAAAAAAGTCGAGTAGTTTATCGATATTATATCGATATACGTTACATCCCTGCACGTACACTAATGCAATGCACACAAGCAGAAAAAGGACACGCGATTGCTGGCTAAAACTCTCTCTAGTGGTTATATACTCAAAGATTATTCGTATAGCGTTGTCTCTTTCCCACTTCGACCCTGGGATTGCGGTTCAGAGACAAATGTGTTTTTTTTTACGACTTCATTCGTTCTTTTCGGCTCCGTAACGTTTCAATTGAGGCGCGGTTTTAATAAGGTGATGGTACGAATGTTAGCGATTTTGTTTAGGAACCCAAATTAAACTGCTCTGAATTTGAGTCGTCTTTTAAAAGTTGATAGTAGGCCTGCAGCAATCGACTGCGCGTCTATCGCGCGATGACTGCAAGATTTTTGCTAATCGCTATTTTTACGTAATACGGCGGCGTGTCTTAGCAGAATAATCTTCTAAGAGTAACTAAATTTAGAATACCTCACACAATCTGAACTTGGTTTTGCAACCATGTGATTTGTCCTACAATATATTTGGATACATTTCATCGTTGACTGGTTGCGTTATTATTTCCCAATAGTAACTACATAAGTCACTAACTGCCGAATACCTAAACGCTCCTTAAAGTTAGGGGCCCCCTAAATAGAAGATGCCACGGTCGAGAAGGCTTTTGATTTGAGAGCCTATTAATATTGTAAAAAGCTTTTTAGAATCGGTCGTGATTCCCTATAGTTTGTCATACAAAATATACCAAATCGTATAATAGCGGCTTTACATGTTGTCCCAACGTTGCCGAGTGATGGCCAGCGCCAACGTGTAGACAACCGATTTGGCTTGCCTTGTCGTAGCTCGCCTTGTTGGCTGAGTAAATCGACAACCTCTGTGGCTCAGTGGTGCAGCGCATTGGTGCTCGAGCCGGGGGTCACGGGTTCGAATCCCGACGAAGGAACAAAACGTTTTTCTGTGTTCTTGGAGCATGGATGTGTATTAAATATGTGTATTATATAATAAAAATCTTAAATATACCTATGTATAGTATAAAATTATTAAATATAATTCCCGTTTTCTGGTACCTGTAACACAAGTTTTTCGGATATTTAGCATGGGGCCAGATGACGTGGTGTGAAGCGTCCATTAAAAAAAAAAACCACCGTCAACATGTGTCGCTAGCCGTCACTCGTGATCACGTTTGCCTCACTTCGGACCGGTGTCGGATTTTGTGTACAAATCAAAGGCGCTCATCTGCGCTCAGCCAATGTGTGTGCAGCTCAACATAATACTCGTCTACATTGGCCGCCTGCATTGGCAAGGAACATTCAGTAATTTAAAACGTCGCGTCAGACAAATCTATCACAAATATTATGAAATTATAATATTGTCAGTTAAGTTTTAAAAGTACGAAACGACTAGCGGCCAGCCTCGGCCAGCCTCGCCCAGCCACGCTCACACAGCCGCGAGCTGTCATTCGTCTAAATAGCTGGACTGACGATTCTTTACGTTAGTAATATAATATATTCTTTGCTTGTACCTTTTTGCCGACGCTCGCATTGGCCAACATGTATAGCCGACTTAAGAGTTAATTATTTTATCGCGGTGAGCGGTTCAGCCGCGAGTCTTGTGGTGGCAACTGGTAACTGGCGTCTGGCAGCTCCATTGGAGTTACGTCGTACGTCACGTAGAATTATTCAATTTCTTATTTGTGGTCGACTGTGGTTTGATAATTTACAACAGACAGGAATTTTCATAAGTTATAGGTTTCTGTGATAATTTACAATGCAATATTTTATTTTGTCCAAAATAATTATGTAGATTTATATAGATACGAGACATGATATTTTATCATAATATTGTAGATCCTATCTGAGAGACCGAGCTGTGCTTGGACTTTTAGTAGTAGTGTAATTAAAAAAATAAATCCTTACTAATATTATAAATGAGTAGGTATGTGAGTTTGTTTGGTCGTTACGATTTCACGTTAAAACTACTTAGCCGATCATCAAGGAATTTGGCACAGACATACTTTTGCTCGTTTGCCATTTTTCCATTTAAAAAGAAAGAAAAAATATTTCTATAATAACACCATTTCTAATCAGTCTCTTAACGTTTTTAACGTCCTACTTGCGGTTTTGTGATAAAATACTGTATGCATTTGTTACACAAATACGTGGACATGTTTGTGTAGATAAAGTCGCCTAGCGTAGATAGTGTCACATAATCTAAATATTGTGTTACGACACACTACATAATATGAGAAATTTGGTAAAACGTGACTAGCGAAAGGTTGGCTCTTGTAGTTAAAAGGCAAAAAATGTGGACACGTGTTGGTTTTTTTTGTCCAATATGTAAAATGACGACGTAGCTTGGAGCAACAAAAATGCTCTGTGGTAGAATTTTTAATCAATATAAAGCCCGCTACACACCTAACGTTTTAACCTAACGATTCAACGGTGTAAGCTAAGCTGTGCAGTTTTATCGATGGTGTGTATGGCAAATCGCAGCGAATCGAAACGTTTTGCCATAGGTGTGCAGTAGCGGGCCTAAGTTGATAAAATTAAAAAAAAAATCCCAAAAAAAAAATGTTCACCATGTAATAATCATGAAAAACTTTACTTATTACCAGAAAAAATGCCATTGTATTGCCATTTGCCATTCAAGGAGATTGAAAGGTTATGTCACATAATTTGACGACTTTATTTCTGTAATTTTTTTGGTTTTTATCGTCTTAAACTGGAGGTCACCCTGTGGTTAAAATTCACCTATAGTAATTAATATACGAGTAGGTAGTTTTTAAGTTTAGGGCTCTTTTGCCTCTTAGATATAAATAATAAAAAAAATGTAAAAGTTTTTAATATACTATCAAGTATAAAATGATTACTGAGGTAGAGTGTGTTGTTGTTATTTTTATTAATCCTATGTATTTCCATACCTTCCTTCACATACATTATAACTGTGCCAAATATCATACTCCTTCATTCGCACCCTTCTCACAAAACAGAACTGAAAGTTTTTGCTTCGAGTATTTTATTAATACCTAAACCATCAGAATATTAAAACATTCTGGCGAGGTACCTTAAGGTCAGTTCACACCGAAACAAAACGATACGCGACACGGCGCTGTATTTTTTAAGATAGCTATTCAAAATTGAACTTTATTCATTATACAAGGAGATATATTACATTGCATTGTAAGAATAGGCTAGTTGACAAAAAAAAATATTTTTCGTCTATTCAATGCTAGACAACATGACAGTAAACAATTTAAAACCCAATTTTATAAATATTAAAGATTAACGAAGATACAAACAATTTAAATTTACAATAAGAAAGAGAGCGACATATCGGCCTGTGACGTCACGCCTCGCCACCGCCATACAATTGTCTTTATACAATGTATGGCGGTAGCACGGCATGACGTCACAAATCGTTTTGCGAGAAAGAGATGGGCAATACTTTTTATTTGCTTATAATTCTTTATCGCGTCAACCTAAATAACTTTTTCTTTTATATTTATGTATCGCTATTCAACAATAGGCATGTTGCCGAAAAAAAATTTTTTCGTCTATTCGATGTTAGACAACATGTTAATAAACAATCCAGAACCCATTTTTGTATATCTGAAAAAATAACGTAGATACAAACAATTGAAATTTACAATATGAAAGAGAACGATATATCGGCCTGTGACGTCACAGCCTGCTACCGTCATACATTTGTCATTACAAAATGTATGGCGGTAGCAGGTTGTGACGTCACGAATCGTTTTGCGAGAAAGAGATGGGCAATACTTTTTATTTGCTTATAATTTTTTATCGCGTCAACCTAAATAACTTTTTCTTTTATATTTATGTATCGCTATTCAACAATTTTAAAATTTAATTGGTATGAATGTGATATTCGACTTTAGGACACAACCCTATTCCGAGTATGTCAGGTTGCACAATGCACCGCACTGCACAGCACAATTCATGTGCAGTGTATGACTGATGTTATATGAAACGTGCATCTTGTTGTGTACTGAATTGAGTTCAATTTTGAATAGCTTCCTTAAAAAAACAACGCTTCGTATCGTCGTGATGTAACTGACCCTTAGGGCTATAATATGGGTAATGCTATCTACAGACACACGAATTTGGTACGGAGCGTACAGCGGAGCATATCCGGAGACCAAATTCGGTGTCGCTACACACGCACGGATTTGGTACGGTACAGTGGAGCGAAACGCTCGACACTCGTGTGTTCGATTTTATGCTCTATTACATTAGCACAGAGTTCTATTTACAGTGCGGTTTTTAAACGACGACGATGATTCCCGCAATTCATTGATAACTTGTAGTGATACCAACACTTTAAAAAAATTTTCTCCCCAAATGTTACCCCTGATTACTTATACCATTGACAGGTCTAAGAGATAATAAGCTAGAAAGAAAGGTTATGTGTTTAACACAAAGAATTACGCGTGAATAACATAAAACTAAATTGTCTTAATCTTATTTCACTCCCAATACATTTTCATATCCTTAGCTATATACACACATTAAAATAATTTTTATTATTACATACAAATTGATTCATAAGGAGTAAACTAAACATCCTGTCCCCTAGCACAGAACTCCTAGTAAACCCCCGTAGATATTTTCCCTAATTTTGGGGGGTACATCCCTAAGTTGGCAATACTGATACCGTTTTACGGCCTAACCGCCGGACTGCTCTACACACGCACGGATATGGTACGGAGCGGATCAGATCCGATGCGCAAAACGGCGAACTCTTCGCCTTCTTCATAATTATGTTCGCCGGACTGCCCTACACACGCTCGGATTTGGCACGGAGCGTACCAGATCCGCTGTACGCTCCGTACCAAATTCGTGTATCTGTAGACACCATAAGTCTCGTCTCTCTCCCAAACCAACCGCATCAAAAGATTTATTACATACTAGCTTTTGCCCGCGACTTCGTCCGCGTTGAACAATACTTTGGGATATCGCTGAAATTTACCCGCGACTTTATTTATGACTAACGAAAGCGGAATCCTATTTTTTTAAACGGAACCCTAAAATAAAAGTAGCCTATGTTAGACCCTATAACATCAGCTATCTGCTAGTAAAAGTCCCGTGAAAATCGGTCCAGCCGTTTCAGAGATTAGTCGGAACAAACAGACAGACAGACCGACTGACAGACAGACAGACGGACAGACAAAAATTAAAAAAAAAATGTATTTTATTGTAAGTACCGAATATACTTTCAGATTCATTATGTAAAAAGCTGTTAATTTGAAGTTACAAACAGACACTTAAATTGTATTTAACTGTATAGATGTATAGATATTATAATGTATTATGTTTTAAGATATTATCAATTTGATGTTTATAAAATAACTAAACTATTTAACTAAAGTAAACTAAACTAAACATTAACCCGCACGCGCACCCCGCCTTGGTGACGCCCACTCCGCAACGGGCCGTGCAGCAGGAATCGTAATATTTTAATTTCGCCATAACTTCAAAACCAAACGTCCAATTTTAATAATTCAAAGACCAAATATTATCTACATAAACTGTACTTAGTGATGAAATAATTTATTTTGATAAGGATTAATAACATGAGTAAAATAAACGCATTTAAATGTAGTCCAAAAAAAAATCAAGATTTCTAAATAAAAAAATGGTTATTGTGCCTCACTCGACATAGATAGGTATAGTATGTCGCGGACTTTTTTGTAGATATTTATAAGATCTACAATTAATTAGAACATTTTATGGTTCTATCTTTTATAGTTTAGGCAGCGTACGCAAAATAAGTAACTTTTCTGGTTGATTTTTTACACCTTGTGTCCGAAAAACCCAAATATCTTACGGAACCCTATTTTTTTCCAAAATAAAATTTAGCCTATGTTACTCGTGGATAATGTAGCTTTCGAATGGTGAAAGAATTTTTGAAATCGGTCCAGTACTTTTTGAGCCTATTCATTACAAACAAACAAACAAACAAACAAACAAACAAACAAACATACAAACAAAGTTTTCCTCTTTATAATATTAGTGTAGATTACCATGGACGAATAAAATACTTAAGCATACCATAATTTCTTTATTTAAATTCCTCACGGGAGGTCCATAAACAAGACAAATCTGTCAATGATACGCCATTTCCTGAAGTTATCTTCCGCGTGACGCGACATTCAGAAGTGGGTCAAGTCATTAGCCCGGAATTAGACGGCGTGGTGAAGCTCACGTAAACGTTAGGTCATCTGTGACGTAGATGTGCGTAGATTAATGGCCAGGTGCGAAGTCCAGAGCAGGAGATACGAGGAAAGTTCCGACCTCCTTACTGCTCCATACATCTATACTAATATTTGTCCGCGTTCCGCCCGCCGCATCCAAAACCTACTACCATACCAAATGTCATCGGAATCCGTTGAGTAGTTTTAGCATGAAAGAGTAACAAACATCCATCCATCTTTATTATCTTCAACTTCATCATTATCAAACTTTCACATTTATACATACATACATATAATCACGCCTCTTTCCCGAAGGGGTAGGCAGAGACCGCCTCTTTCCTGTAGGGGTAGGCAGAGACCACTTCTTTCCACTTGCTACGATCCTTACATAGGTACTTGTTTCGCTTCGTCCAGTTTCATTTTTACCATCCATTCCTCCTCTTACATTCAACGTAGCGAAGCGGCTCTCCATGGGCCACTTTTCGCCTCCGCGAGAACGAGACGTGATGGGTGGCGAACCACATCGCCGTTTCACATTTTTAATAAGATAATAATCCTATTATTAAGAGGTTTGTTTGTTTGAATTGAATAGGTTCCAAAAGTACCTACTGGACCGATTTAGACGAAATTTGACACAGATATAGACTAAACCACGTGTAAGATAGGCTACTTTTTATTGCGGCAAAATGTACGTCTCCTGCGCGATTTCCTTTTGCGCTCACGAAGTCGCAAAGCAACATCTAGAAAATAATACTAGGTATTTCCCGCGACTGCATACGCCAGGGGCGGATCGTGAATTTGTGGGGCCCTGGGCTGTAACTACTTAGGGGCCTATCTAAGTACTCAACTAATAGCCATGTCAAAAAACTGTTTCTATAATAATATTATTACATATTCTTTATTGCACAAAAAACATAAATATTACTTAAATCTACGCAAGTAATAGTTGTACAAAAGGCGACCTTATTGGTAGCAATCTCTTCCAGGCAACCTTTGGGTGAGAAAGAAACCGAAATAGTGATATACATAAGCATATAAAAAACAATAAAATAATTTTGTTTATTTATTATGAATTAGTTAAAGAATTGACAGGTTATGTGTGTGACAATTATGTTATATTATTATTAAAATATATAATCGGAATGAAAATACAATACGAGAAAAGATGATTTCAGCAAAACTTGAACGTATAAAAGATATTTAAGGTTTGGGTTTTTCTATAAATATAAAAATATTTGGTATTTAGGGCCATCAAGTAAACTATGCTTGCGTGCGAAACAAGGGCTCGAAGGTATTTGCTAAACTCAATGACTCATGTTGTCATTTTTGACAAAACGCAGCCGTAACTTGCAAGATACTATTGTCACCACGAAATCGGAGATTATTGATGAAGTCGTAATGGGGTACACCTAAAACACGAGCCCACCCCAAACCTATCTTGCAGATGATTCACGAGCCAGACTTATGCGCCACCTTACAGATTAGATTCCTGATATTGACATGGGTGAGATTAGAATAGCACTCAGGCAGCTTCATAATAATAAAGCACCAGGAGATGACAAAATAACCACAGAGCTGCTTAAGGCAGGAGGAACACCTGTCTTGACTGAGCTCCTTAATTCCGTCATTTACACTGGCACCCCGGAAGCATGGAGCAGGAACTTGGTGGTTTCATTTTTAAAATAGGCGATAACATGCGACTTGAAACTACCGTCCTATTCCGCTCCTGAGCCACGTTTATTAGCTATTATCGAAGGTTATCTCGAATCATCCTTCCTAGAAGTTCAACGACATTCAGCCAGTGGAGCAGACCGGGAACCACATACATACATCGAGAAGTATAATCAGCCTCTCTGCTTAGCGTATGTGGACTATGAGAAAGCCTTCGATACCGTCAAGATCTGAAGGGCAATTCTGCTAAATAAAACCTGCATTCATACAATTACAATCAAGTCTCAATACGCTAATCTCAGACGGTGTTTTTATAAACGTTAAACCAACGTGAAACGCGCGCTAATTAGTCGAAACGTCATAAAGTAAAATTAAATTCTACTTTAAATACGAGAAATTAGGTTCTGGTCTGTGCTGGAATTCATGCAGAAATGCCTCGTTGACTGCCGATAATATTTTGAGGTGCTAATATGTCTGTTCAAGGCCGCAACGATTACCGTCCAGGTAAAAGAACAGACCATAAAACCGATCCAACTTCGTCAAGGAATGAGACAGGTAGATGTTATCTCTCTGAAACTATTTACTAACGTGTCGTAGGACGTTTTCAAGTCGCTTGATTGGAACGGCCTGAGACAACATAAACGGCCAATACATCTCACACTTGCAGTTTGCGGATGAAATAATCATTATGTCAGAATATCTGCAGGACCTGGAAGAGATGCTGAACAGCCTAAGCGATTGTTCAAGACGGGTGCGTCTCGGGATGAACCTTAACAAAACTAAAATTATGCATATTGAACATATTCTCCAGGGACCTGTCGTCGTAAATGGTACTAGTCTTGAAGTTAAGAAGCAAGAATACCAACCCAAGATATGGGTGTTTACCCAAGTTCTTCACACTAGTTCCAGAGATGATGAGATGAGAAAACTCTCATTCAACTAGGGCGGCATAACTTTAAGAACTAGGCAAATAAAAGAATAAGCTTGGGCTGGGTTGCATTCGGGAAGCTCGCACGCATAAGCACGCTGAACTGGAAGTGAGCCGAAGTCTTTGGAGCCGGCCATGTTTGCAAACGGACAGACGGTTGATGGCGCAGACAAGCGTTAGAGTGGAGACCACGCTTAGGCAAACGTAGTGTAGGACGACCAGCGGCACAATGTACCGACGAATTATAGTTGGCTGGCAGCAGATGGATGAGGGCTGTCCGAGATCGGGATGGTTGGCGCTCATTAGTGGAGGCCTAAGTTAAGCAGTGGGCTATCCATATATCCGTAGGCTGATGATGATGAAATTTCCCCGTCGATAATAATTAGTATTGACCTCTGATATTAAAAGGCTTGTTAAAATAGCATTTTATTTTCCTGCATAATAAACATTATTTTGATAGGAAGACGCCACGGTAACTTATGTACCTTTTTTATGTATACGGTAAATACATAAAAATATAAGATACGTGATATATACAAATTAGGTATAAGTTTAACTTTATTACGCACAAAATAAAAGTTTTTTTCAGTGTCCTCTATTCTAATTTACCTTTAATTTTAAAAGTCAAATTAATAAACTAGCATATTCCAAAATTAGTCACCAAAAATAATTTTTACATTAGAAATAAATAGCCTATTTTGAAAATAGTTACGTTTTATTTTTGAATGCTTTAGTAAAAAATAGACACAAAGTTAACTAAGCCAATTAAATTAAAAAAAAATGGGAAAAAAGTGACACCTTTTTTATGATTAATTAACAATGGTTCTAATTAATTAAACTCATATTTTTAATAAGAAATCACTAAAACAACTATTCACCTACGGCAAATAACAAAAACTGTAACTACATAAGGCTTACATTTACTATTATAGTCAAAAAACCAAAAAATGGCCTATTATTCAATTACATTTTAGGCGTTTACCAAAAATCAAGAATTTTGGATTAAGCCATTTTAATTCTGAAGGTGCGATATGTATAAATTACCAAATAGTTTCAATAAATAATATTCATTTTAATACCTTAAAAAATAATGAAGACTATCATGAAAACATCCTTTCACACGTATTTCCGTCTTAACTCAATTCATAGAAGTATGCAATTTTTTTTACAATGTTTTCTTATGACAATATCACGTAAAAATATCGCCCGTAAACCGACTTTACAGACAACCATTTTTTAAATTAAAATTATCGCCTATTGTTTTTAGCGGGGTCTGGGGGCCCCTTGTAACCTGGGGGCCCTGGGCTGCAGCCCAAGTAGCCCTTAGGTAGATCCGGCCCTGGCATACGCGCAAAATAAAATCCCGTAATGGCTGTAAATTTTACGGGTGCGGTCGCTAAGGTAGTTCACAAATTATGTTCGCAATCAAAACTTTGGAAAGTTTGATAAATATCCCGTTAGTATCTGATTGAAAATCTCAGATATAATCTTTACATCTAAACGGGATTAGATTATAATTATCCTAACATCTGTTATCATGTCCGGATGTATCTATTTCCTGGCCAAATTGTATCCTATATTTTGTTATCTGTATGTTTATTTTATTTTCAAGCAAATTGAAGTCAAAGTCCTCAATATATTTACATTTCACAAGCATTTATCATTTAATGTTTCTACGAAATTATACTTAAGGCGAAAATATACGTAGATGACGTCACAGATTCGGGCGTGGCCTAACACTTCCCGCCGCGCCACCCGCATACACCCCGCAGCGCTCGCGATCTCCGAGCGCGGCCGCGCCGCGACTCAAATTATAAACTGAGGAACGGCCCTGTTATACGACTTTAGGATTGATTTAAATGCAACTTGAAAATATTAATTTATTTCTGGTCTGGGAGCAAAGAAAAAACGTAGAATGTATTAGCCGCTTCTTCTTCTGTAGAAGCCGGTCGAGGTTATTCCCGAAATCTGGAAATTATTTGGTAGGCAATGCGGCTTCCAACCCATCATATTTGATTTTATTTTCCACCTCTACGCCCACCAAAATGCAATACTTAGTGCTATTGACAGAATCACTAAAATATCCGCTAGGTGTTTTTTCGCTTTCCTAAAAAAGAAGTTTCATATCGACGCTTGAAAGGTAAAAATGCCTAAGCGACAAAAATACCGAAAATGAGTTTAAATATCAATGAGTTTGTATTTTTTTTTGCGTCGATTGGTCTAATCGTCGTCTTCCTACGACGATTTTTTGTCGCTTAGATATAGTGAAATTTATACAAAATCATGAATGTTATGTTCACTAAGCGACAACAAAAAGCGATTTATAAAAAAAAATTCACTTGGATATTTTGAAGAATTTTAAAAATCAACTTTGAACTTAGTCTATTTTTATGTTTTAACTTTTTTTGTTTGCACAAAAATATTTTTACTTGTTTAAAAAATTATTTTCGTGGACACTTTGTACATTTTCTTCATACAAATTATTTGTGAATTGTCCTTACAGTGCATTTAATTTGATACCATTATTTTACGAAAGTGCAACTTGTAGAATTTTACCCACAGTGAAATAAAACAATATTGGCGTATAGATAGTTTTACATATTTGACACAATAACTATTCGTGCTATGTAGATATTTTTATTTCAAACTTTTGTTTTTAAGTATGTCGGTTAGATATTTTTTTTTTGGTTCCCTATTTTTTCGCATAAAATCATATGTCATAACTTTACTTGGCATAATTTCATTTGACCTAATAGTAGTTTCGCATAGTATTCATTTGGCATAATTTTCTTAGCTTAATTTTTTTTCGCATAATTACTAATAGCATAATAATTGTTAGGCATACTTAATAAAAGGCATACATTTTTTACGCATTATATTAATTAAGAATAATTATATTTTATGCTTAATATTAAAAAGCATAAATATAAATATGCGTTTAATTACCTTATCCGTGTTTTATTATGTCCTTCCATTTTATGCATATTTGTACATTGTGACAGAATTACTTGAATTTATTATGACAAAAATATGCCTAACGAGTTTATGCCAAAAAGCAATTATACCAAAGTATTATTATGACAAGAAAAATTATGCCTTACGAGTTATGCCTCATTAAATTAGGACAAAAAATATTAGTCTAAATTATATTTATGCCTAATGATGTAGTATGCCAAGAAACCATTAAGTATGCCAAAGTTATAGTATGCGTAACAAAATTATGCCAAGAGAGGTATGCCAAATGAAATTATGACAGTTAAAATTATGCGAAAAAAGGGGATAACTTTTTTTTCTTTGAAATGTTCAAGAATGACGAAAAAAAATGTAATTTACGAAATCAAAAATGTCGCATGAGTATCAATAAATTCCAATACATATGAATTTATAAATAAATAAATAAATAGCTAAATGATCTGAGTATTTATAAAACTGACAAAATGTAACTAAAAGTATTAAATTAATAGTGTGTGGGAACATAAATGAACGCAAACATTGCTAATTATATTTCTATATTTATGCGCCTAATGTTTCGCTAGTTAGTCCTGTCGGTAGTAGTAAATATCAATATACTAGGTTATGGGAGTAAACTTTGCGCACATACTTGGACATAATAAAATAGCTCCTAAAGCTGGCCTATTTTCAATTAAACTGGCAACAGTCACTGAAATCGGCGTGATTTCATTATTATTCCTTTTTTAAGGTTCCGTAGTTCATGTCTCGGAATCCTTAAAGTTTTGTCATATCCTTCCGTTCGACCGACCGTCCGCCCGTCCGTCTGTCCATCCAAACGGTGGTGCTTGAAATATAAAACTTTGAATGGGTAAGTTTATTTATCACGTCAACGCAATGCTAAAATAAATGAAGATAATTTTTGGGTACACCTACACGAAAGGGGGAGATATAATTAGGTACATAGATATTTTAAGAACATTAAGAGGTTTCTGAGTTTATATTTTGATGTACGTACATTCCGTTTGCGCGATATTCCACTTTTAAGCGCATTTCTAGTTAAAATACGGCGTCCCCCCTCTAAAAGCCAAACGGCTGGCTCTAAAAATGTGAAAAATTCATGATGGTAATTCATGAAATAAACTTTGAACGAAAACTATAACGGTCCAAAAAACTTCATAAGTTCAGGAGTTATAGAGACTTAAATTGAATCAGTTTAGATAAAGATATCTGATACAGAGCCTACAGATTGTCCTTGTCCATAAAACATCCTAATCTTATAGAGAAGATTAGGATAATTTAGATGATATTTCTGCTACTGTCAATGCTTTCAGCGCAGTCTATCAAAACAATCACACTGCGCTGAAGGCACTGACAGCAGCAGAAAGAAGAAGGGGCATTTTTGTATGGATCCCGTCCCCACTACTGTAGCACTACAAGACATAGACATATATCAAATGAAAGGACTTAAAAAGCGTGTAATTTTTTTGTATGACGAAAAATCTCTCAACCATGGGAGAAAAAAGTTTTAACCCAAAGGTGAAAAAAAGTTAAAAAATAATTCTGTATTATTACACCATTTCATAGTGTTGCTAATAAGGAACAATTTTTGGGAAGTAATGGTATACAGCAAGCTTCAGAAAAGTGTTATATTTTGATAAATTGCCTCTGTTTATAATATTTTGATAAATTTTGATAAATGTATGGAATGATAATAAAATGATAAAAATAAGCTCTTTCCTCAATTTTGTCGCACATAATTACATTATGGAAATTGTTTCTTACTTGCGATACTATTGAAAGGATGTATTTTTTTTCATAATTTATGGGTTCCAATCCTGTCTAGGAAAATTGAGTTATTAAAAATTTTCATGTTTCAAGAGTTTAAGTTTTCATCAAGTCGGACTCGATATTCCGTAGGGCTAAATTACTATTGCTAATTTTTTTTGACTTCTTTTACAACGCCCAGAAGTATAATTTACCATGTACTATATCTTTTTTTTCTGTACCTAATCGTTTGAAAATTATTTTTGCTATTTAATTATATGTATTTTAATGTAATTGTTTTATCTGAATTATTTGATTTTACATAAACCACTTTTCCAGGCCAGGATTCGAACCCGCAAATTATTCGATAGCGTTGCAAGTAAGAAACAATTTCCAGAAGTAATTATGTGCGAAAAAATTGAGGAAAGAGCTTATTTTTAGTATTTTATTATCATTCCATACATTTCATCAAAATATGAGGCAGTTTATCAAAATATAACACTTTTCTAAAGTTTAGTGTATACCATTACTTTCCAAAAATTGTTCCATAGTAGCAACACTATGAAACGGTGCAATAATACAGAATGATTTTTTTAACTTTTTTAACCTTTAACCCTCATTAACTTTTTTCTCCCATGGTTTAGAGGATTTTCGTCATACAATAAAATGACACTTTTTTTAAGCCCTTTCATTTGATATATTATGTCTTATAGTGCTACAAGGATGGGGACTTTTTGCACCTTCTTCTTTCATCTAAATAAGTTATGGCTTGTGTTCAAACCCTAAACATGCTAGGACGAGACAACAGCATCAGTCTGGTATGGGTTCTAGGCAACGGCAACATCTCCGGCAACAAAACCGCGGATGAGCTGGGTAGGCTTTGGGCCAATTGTGTCACGGTGTTATGCCCAGAATCGGTATTTGGAATATCTCCCAGCGCTACCAAGAGAGAACTCAAGGAATGGGGCCGCAGCTTAAGTATAAAGCAATGGGCTGCAATCCTAGGCCTTGAGTTTTTATATTTCTATACTTTTTATTATTTCAAGATCAAAATTAGCTCGTTTTAGTAACTGCAATTAATTTTTATAAACAAGAAGAAGGAAAATATTGTCAGTTAGGAGCAAAAATTTACAATGTCATTGAATAATAAATTTACTAAGATAACTTTAGCCGTAGAAAATTCTTAATGGAAGCAACATTTATGTAACTTATCTTGTTTTATTTTATAAACTCTTAGGCCATTTAGATGAATACTCCTATATTTTTTTTTGTTTGGAATTAGTTATTTCTACCTGTTACTACAGAAAATGTATCTATAGCTTATCTATTTTTACAAGTTGCTGAAAACTTTTAAAATAAAATTTAGGCAATTTTACTTGCTATTACATAACTTTCGTTGATAGCTTAGATAATTTTACCTATTTTTCGAATTAGGACTTTTTTACCTAAGCGACATAAACTGCCTGTAATTCGAAAGCTATATGATTCGTTTTAATATCAAAAAATGCTATAAAAATAAGATACACGTTGTATTTTATTGATATATAGATGTATGTTAAAACCATCTAAATCCGACTATTTTGTGATTTTTAATGATTTTTTTTTTCTAAAAATTTTAACTTTAAATCACTCTTCTATAAAGTTTACTAAATTTATGCGTCATATGTGTCTTTTTTAATTATTATTTCTTTAATTATTATTTTTTATCATTTATTATTATTTAAACTGGAAATATCATATGTATTATATTATAAAATATGAATTTGCTTTCCTACGCTATCGAATTGGATTTTGTCTGTAATGGTAGTTGTATGTGTGTTAAATAAATAAATAAATGTCGCTTAGGCATTTTTACCTCATATACTATATAGCTCAAAGCGTTGATATACTAAATAGACAATTAAAAAAGAAATAATATAATATATCTATGGACGCGTCACACCACGTCAATCTGATCCCGTGGTAAGTTCTCGAAGAACTTGTGTTACGGGTACCAGATAACGGAAGTATATTTAATACTTTTATACTATTGGTACACATAATTAAGATTTTTATTATATTATACACATATTTAATACACATCCATGACCCAGGAACACAGAAAACTTTTTGTTCCGTCGGCGGGATTTGAACCCGCGACCCCCGGCTTGAGCAACGACACGCTCAACCAACTGAGCCACAGAGGTCGTCATAGAAATAGAACTATACACTTTCTGTGAAATTTACAAGTACATATACAATAAAATATTATACTATAATATACACTATATAATATTATATTAATATATTATTAAAATTTCAAGTAAGAAGTTGAAGGAACAAAAAAGTACATTCAACGATCGAACATTTTCATTCTATCGCAGGCAGAGTGCTCGCTAAGGTTTTCATAATTTATTTTTTACGGCATGTTGTTCCCTATTATTTCAAGAGTAAAATAAACGATTGCGAAATAGCGGCACCGCGGAGAGTGACACAACCTCCTCGTACGAAAGTCAGCGGCACACTGTCCCGCGCGCCCGCGCACGCACCGCTTACAAATATTTTGACAAAATAATAGTTATTTACGTATATTTTGAAAACAAAACGGTATTTCGAAAAACCCAAGGATGAAATGTTAGATAAATATATTCTTCACATTTTCGTAAAAGAACCATCTTTATAGCCGTAGTAGGTAGTAAGTAGATAGAAAAAGAAATCTGAAAACAGGGCTACTTAATTTTAATTTATTTAATATTAATCTTCGTCGTATTAAAAAAATTAACGATGATATTAAAGATGAAGGATTGAAGTGTGAAATGTATATTTTTTTGAATTTTTTTATTCCCATTTTTCGGAGTAGTTAGGACTCAAACTGAGCGATTTAGGGGCTGTTTGCCCCTTAACTTTTACGATAGTAGTGACTTGTAGATAAAGGTGCTTTTAATTTTACTAATTGGTTTTATGCAGTTAAAGTTCGAAGGTCAATCGAATATCAAATTATATATGTCACCGTAAAATTGTAAAAACCGATAGATTGTAAAATAACTAACGAGATTGAAAAATAAGTATGTCGAAAGATTTAAAACTATATATTTATAATCTAACGAAAAATAATGTTGAAATTATAGGCAGCATATTCGCGTCGGAAGTCTGTCAACATTTTACAATTTCACTAGTTTTATTACAATCTAACGGTTTTAACAATTTTACGGTGACATATACACTAAAGTAAATAATTCACTAAAAGTAAATTTGATAACATCAAAATAAACTAGTCTCTGCGGGAGAAAAGCAGTAATGATTAAAGGTAGAGCCCTCAAAGCTGGTGATAATGAATATATTTTAGATAATTTTATATGACGACAATAAACAATCGGTGTTGCGTATTGAAATATGCTGGGAAATATCAATACAAGCGCTGGACTTAGGGTTGTCAACTCTAGAGCATTTATTCTGGGATTTATCACGCATGTTTCACGAGAAATATCTTACAGGTAACAACCCTGGCACAGAATCGTAAAACATTGACGGCCGAACAAACTTATATAATGCACACCTGGGCTTTATTGTTCAATTTTATTTTTAACAATTTGGAAATGCGATAAAGGGACTTATCAAATTTTTACAGCATTATTACAGCATCAGTATTGTATGCGAATACATTGTGTTTTGTGGCCGATAGAGTTTTCATCTGAGAAAAATCATTGAGTGTTAAAGTAGTAAGTGATATACATAATGTTGACGACGTCTGTTGCTCAGTGGTTAGCGCGTTGGCGCTCAAGCCGGAGGTCGCGGGATCGAATCCCGCCAGGAAACAAAATTTTTCTGTGTTGCTGGGTCATGGATATGCAGCTATTAAATATGTGGTTTATATCATAAAATAGTCTCAAAGTAATCAATATATTTCCGTTGTCTGGTACCCGTAGCACAATTTCTTCGAGAACTCACCACGGGACCAGATTGACGTGGTGTGAAAGCGTCCATAGATATTATTATTATAATGTGTTAGTACGAGGAGTCAGTATTTTAACATGTAAGTTTACCGGGTTTTATTTTAAAAACCAAAGGCAATAGATTTTTATTTTCGAGTAATGAAAGTAATAATAATAACTCCCCACAGCGATCTCGGTGATGGTGGTCGGTTTCATTAAAGACAGGCTAGCTACGCAGGAGTAATTTTATAGTGCCCAAGTGTGTGCGCAGTACACAAGAGCACTGTTTCTTCCTTTACTCTCGTAATCCAGTGGGACGGATAACCGACACGACTGACGAGAGATCGGGTGCAGGTCCGACTTTTTACATACCCATCCGACGCATGTATTATCTTTCTTGTCAGACAATCAGGTGATCAGCCTGTATTGGATAGTATGTAATATAAATGGATGGTATGTAATATAAAGTAATGAAAGTAATGCGTTCTTCCTTTAACTTTGCGAATTAATCCCGACTCCTAAAACTCCTAGATTTCGTACTGTTTTTCAAGATTCCAGTGTCACATACATTAGCACCCGGAAGCCACTCGCGGTCTAACTTTCCCGGTTCCCAATGCGAAATTAAACCCCAGCGTCAGGTTACGACCGCAACCTGCAATGTGGTGGTTACCTGATTTGACATTGTGGTGACACTCACTTGTATAATTATTAGACAGTCTTTAGACTGTATATTAACATAGTTTGGTAGACTTTATAATAATAACTTCCCACACCGATTTCCAGGAGTAATTTTATAGTGTCCAAATGTGTGCGTAGTACACAAGAGTACTCTCTCTTCCTTTACTCTCATAACCTAAATATCTGCCTTAGGATAAGGATTGTCGTAAAGATTCTTTTATTCTGATCAACTTCGGTACGAATAGGCTGGCCTGACCGGATAAATACTTCACAGAAAACCGGCGTGGGATAACGCTTGTGTTCAGTTTCGCCGAGTGAGGTTACCGGATTTCCAAAGGGGTTGGGGATTTTAAGGAACGCAAGTTCCGATTGTCTATAGTCGATTACTATCAGGCGATCCGTCTGATCGTTGGCTAATTCATAAAAAAGCAGCAATTTCTCACATAATATCTATCAACATACATTAAATAGCTCAAACATAAAAGCTATTATTATGAAATAGAGAACGGATAAGCAGGCTTTCAAAAATTCCTCCAAGGTGTGGGCGTCGAAAGAAAGTCACATGTATTAGTTTTTAAAGCTTCTAGTAACATAATATATAATGGGTATAGGTAGCCCTTGTAGTTAATTTAAGACCTAGGTCTCCTATTTAAATGTTATTGGAACGAATGTATGACATTGCATATAGCCTTGACACAATAGAGCTAGTTGTTCGTCATAAACAATCCAATCGCACTTGTTAGCTACCCCTGTCATAACAACGCAGCTTCCTTGATCAATAGACGCAATGGTCTAGTTGCCTGTTGACCTAACGATATTTCCTTTCTGGAAAACTCAATTTAAATTCTCTGGTTTTTCGATATTATTTTACACTAGCTGTCCCGACAAACGTTGTACTGCTTTAACTATGAACTGAAATTTCTCATCGTTTAAACCTTCCCTGAACTGATACGATTATTTTAAGATCAAAATAAGTCAAATCGGTCCAGCCGTTCTCGAGTTTTAGCGAGACCAACGAACAGAAATTCATTTTTATATATAAGATAGATAACTTATTAGGAATTATTATGAATGTGAATATTAGCGAGCATCCAATTTCTTGCGCTGAAGTGTATCAGAAAGTCATAGGAAATCAAAATTGAGTACCACCAAAAAGCACAACACTATGAAGGTGTTAGTAACTACCAGTAGGACCAAATGAAGAATGTCTGTTACATGTCATCAGACATCTACTGATAGTGTCCATCCATTCAGAGCATCCAAATATCCAGGACTAAAGAGGTACTGATCCTGATATTGTAAAATCAATACGCAAAACTTGGGCCCGATTCCTATATGCATTCGAATTTTCTCATGTATGATATTCGTTTACGAAGTTGACCGTTCCACTGAAAAATTCCAATGTTTCATGAAGCCCTTTTTCGGGCATACAATACACCAAAATACGTATACAACTAAATTCAACTCACTTCATTCCATCTCTGATTGCTAAGTTCATATCATACATGATACATCCTTCTGACTCTAGCGTCACTCGTCAGTTTTGGAACTATTATTAATTTGAGGGATGAGGCTCCTTACCATTAGTTTCCCTGATTTTGGGTCACCGTCAGAACAATTACCAATCGAACGTCAAGTCGACTAGCATAGACAATGTTTCGTTACGTTTTTAGGTATTTTCTTCTAAAAATTATTTAAAATTCTGTTGCTTTTATGATACAATGATTCGTAAAACGTAAACGTATTGTTAAAAAAATGATAAAATATTTTAAATCTACCGGTCCGTAGTAATCATTTCGCGTGACGTTTGCCCGAACTATTTCGACAATGAAGTTCTAATACACAAACTGTGTTTCGTTCTCAAAAATCGAATTTCGTTTTACTCGAACGTGAACTTTTCTCTATTGCGTGAGAATTGAACCCCAGCCCTGGTCCAATTTCTAAGAAATGCCCACGTGAGTCGGTCACGTTTCTATAAAACTGTTATATAACCATCCCGATCCTGGAGTATCTCGTGCTGCTTGATGAGATGATTGGCTTGGATTGTATATACGTCACGCTTTTCCATGTCGAAGATACGTGGAAAGATGATTTATGGTCTTCTGACCATCTGACTGACTCCTCCGTGATATGATGAACATCTTTTATACGTTCCATTGGCCCACCATATTCCCACCATTTTCTATATCGACAGCTAGCTAGCATCGACAGCTGTAGTCAACTACATAAACACTTTGATTTAATTTCAGGAATAAAGAGCACAGGTGATAGAGTTAGATACTAGATGTATTGTAAGTCCGATGAACTGCGCTGACCTTATCCGAAGATAAGGTCTATTACGAATACAAGGTGAAGGCCGAAGCCTAATAAGGCGCTAGGTGTAGGGCGTAGATTGTTTTATTGCCATCCTTTTGACCGTTGAAGGCTCTTCACTGGCGAATGTTTTAGCAATCATTTGATCAGTAAAAGGTCAAACTTTTTATGGCGTAGATGGCCCTGTACGTAAGCAAAGGCTTATGGAAATCCGCCACACTATTACTCTAGATGGATAATAACTCCCCACACCGATCTCGATGACGGTGGCTGGTTCCATTGAAACCAGGCTAGTTACGCCGGAGTAATTTATAGTGCCCAAGTGTGTGCGCAGTACACAAGAGCACTCTCTCTTCCTTTACTCTCGTAATCCAGTGGGACGGATAACCGACACGACTGACGAGAGATGAGGCGTAGGTCCGACTTTTTACATGTCCATCTGACGCATGGATCATCTTTCTTGTCATAAAATCAGGTGATCAGCCTGCATTGTCCTAACTAAACTTGGAAACAACATTTTTTGTTCTTCCAATGCGGGAATCGAACCCACGACCTCCGAGTCGAGAGCCATTGCTCTAACCACTAGACCACGGAGGCTGTCATCTAGATGGATGTGGATCCCATGTCGAGCCCCAACACGTTGTATAAATAATTATTGTTGTTGTTTAAATTAGAACATTTTTTTTGTGTCTGATATTAAAAAAAAATATTCTATTTCCTACTTCCATCGATGTTGACGACTGGAGTGATCCACAGTCTCATAGAAAACTGTTGTTGCGATTGTTTATTAGTAACGATAATCTCAGCTCGTGTGCTGATCTTACGACATAAACACATTTGACCTTTTACTGAAACGTGTGAAAATAATAATGAAGATGGAGTTTATGATGTTCGTTCTAACATTACCGCCCAATGTTAAGAAAAAGCTATCAATGATCGTTCGGTTTACGACGTCCAATAACTTTTATTCTTCAATTGCGATGCAGTCAACACCAATCGACTCAATTACATCGAATACGTTCTCTAATTCTTTATTATCGACTTGTTTAGCGTCATTCTTTTATTGGATTTCCGGGAATACCCGGTTATCCGAAATTCCAAGCTTTATGTATAGAACAGAACAGATAGACACACATAGACATAGAACAGAAAATCTAGATAATTTGAAATACAGATATTTAGTTATCTAGCTCAGACTCTGCAGATGCTCACTAAATTACTTGTACTAATATTTATTCTGTGACAAAATTGTATATATCTATGTAGTTAGGATATTCTTGTATTACTCTATAGTCTATAATATTGTGTCTTATATAATAAGAAATGTATGTTGCTAACTAAATGAATAAAATAAACAAATAAAATTTACTTAATAAAGTAATAATATGATACGAGACAGAAAACTAAAAGAAATAGCGAAAAATCGATAAGATATGAGCGGTCAAAGTTTTCAATCTATCTCTTACTATATAACGAATACTATAAAACGAAATCTAGTATGAATTTTCTATGCAATTCTGACGTTACGTTACACATCGGATCTCTCTAATTGACTAATCATCGGATCTCTCTAACTACACGGTTTATCAATAAAGCTAAATCTATGTAAATAAATATAAAAAGTATATTTTCGAAAGTGCTGATGCATAACCTTTTAAACGTTACTTAAAGTTAATAAGCTCGCAATTCACGTGCTATCCATTTTTTATGGTTTTCCTCAGGTTTTGCCTACTAGAAACAGCGATACCGTGTTTAAGGTTCCCTAAGAACTAAGAAGCGATGTGAATTCAACTGTTTACACGCCAAACTCATTCTCTCAGAAAATGTATGATTTGCAAAAACAACGCATTCCCCTTGATAAAAGTAATGAAATCTTGAGTAGGTGTGCCGAATGGAAATAACTAGTAAAATAAATCTATAGGCTGTCGCAGTTAATTTTCATATTTTTCAATAAATGATAATAAATTAAAACTTTATAATAATATTATCATATCATGCATCAACTTTTACATTTTTATGAAAAAATAATAAATATATAAAATGCAATTTGTGCCTTCGTCTTAAGGTATGTTATCCCTTGCTCTCTTCGGTAGGCTCTACTATTTATGCATTTGTTAAGATCGAAGACCTTAAGTCGATGTGGTAAAAGCTATAATTGAAAGAAAATGTGCCTGTACTTATGGCGCACGGTCATAATCTTTTAATCATAAAAAAGACTTTAGTATATTGCTATAGAATTGATATTCGTTTGTGGAGTCCAAGGTGTAAAGCCGATCGCTCGACATCGAGTCGCTTCTCATTATCGCGAACGATCTCTGGTAATGAGTTTTCGATTATAATAAAGTACTTTTACATCTCACAGCGAGACGTACGATATGTCGTGAGGTTATTTATAGTAGAAACGAAATATTTTACTGGTTTTTTTTATGAAATGGATAAGGTAACGAGCAAATCGATCGCCTGATGGTAAGCGATTGCCGCCGCCCATGGACACTCGTAACTCGCAACATCTTACACTTGCAGCTCCTCTGGTGTGCGCACTTGCGTTTCTGGTCTTTAAAATCCCCATCCGCCCTTGGGCCTCCTGTAACCTCATTCACTCGGCGAAGCGCCGGTTTTCTGTGAGGCCGTGGCGTTTATCCGGTTAACCTGGCCCATTTGTACCGAAGCATGTTTCTCCCACTTGAAATGAATAACCAAGAATGAAATATAGTTCATTGTTTTGTCCAACGGAGAGTAGGTACACTAGCTATAGGTAGGTAGGTACTAAATACCACGATAGAGAATAATAATAATTAATGTCAGCAATTTCACTTGGTTGCACACTGAATTATTTTGACAGATTAATCAATTAATCAATCAATGATGAAGTGACGAAACAGGTTTTTTCAAATTGATTCAAAAGTTGTGAACCCCTAAATATTTGTTTACATTTTTATAATATTGTCTCATGAATTTGAAAATACTTTTTTCCATTAACGCACAGTTATAGCGCACTGATTACTGATTTATATTTATATTATTAAGATTTGACGACCTTTGTGGCTCAGTTGGTTGAGCATGTTGGTGTTCAAGCCGGGGGTCGCGGGTTCAAATCCCGCCGAAGGAACAAAAAGTTTTTCTGTGTTCCTGGGTCATGGATGTTTATTAAATATGTTTATAATATAATAGAAAACTTAAATATGTGTATAGTATAATCTACACTAATATTATAAAGAGGAAAACTTTGTTTGTATGTTTGTTTGTTTGTTTGTTTATAATGAATAGGCTCAAAAAGTATTGGACCGATTTCAAAAATTCTTTCACCATTCGAAAGCTACATTATCCACGAGTAACATAGACTAAATTTTATTTTGGTAAAAAATAGGGTTCTGTAAGATATTTGGGTTTTTCGGACACAAGGTGTAAAAAATCAACCAGAAAAGTTACTTATTTTGCGTACGCTGCCTAAACTATAAAAGATAGAACCATAAATTAATGTTCTAATTAATTGTAGATCTTATAAATATCTACAAAAAAGTCCGCGACACACTATACCTATCTATGTCGAGTGAGGCATAAGCATAACAACCATTTTTTTATTTAGAAATCTTGAATTTTTTTTGGACTACATTTAAACGCGTTTATTTTACTCATGCTATTAATCCTTATCAAAATAAATTAATTCATCACTAAGTACAGTTTATGTAGATAATATTTGGTCTTTGAATGATTAAAATTGGACGTTTGGTTTTGAAGTTATGGCGAAATTAAAATATTACGATTTCTGCTGCACGGCACGGCCCGTTGCGAAGTGGGCGTCACCAAGGCGGTGCGCGTGAGGGGGGGAGTTTAGATCTATGACTTCTATGAGTAAATGTTTTGTATGAAGGTCTTCAAAAGGTAAGCAGTAAAGGAAGCCGATAGGAATGGAGTTATAGGAACCCCTCGCCACTGGTAGGTACCTATATTAATTTGTTTCTGTTTGTTTTGACTAAATTTCGCCCGTTTTGTTAGAGGTTTAAAGACATTCTGTAGTATTAGTATCAGTATTGTACCCGTGCGAAGCCGGGGCGGGTCGCTAGTTAAATATATTTCCGTTATCTGGTACCCGTAACACAAGTTCTTCGAGAACTTACCACGGGATCAGATTGACGTGGTGTGAAGCGTCCATAGATATTATTATTATATTATTATTCAGTAAGTATTATTAGTCAGTAGTCGAATTACATTTCTTAAAGAAAATTAAACGTATGACACGTCACATCATGTGTAACTATACAATCTGATATAGAGTCGTTCGCTTGTTCGTCCCACAAAGTTTCGTACTAACGGGACGAAAATGCAAATTAAATTTTTTGTGATTTTTTCATTCGTCAGTTCGTCCCATTTTTATCTTCTATTGGTTTCTAAAAGAAGAATGTTGTTCTCATAATATCTTTAACTACTGTATTAAATTTCAGCAAGAAATTGCTTGTATTCATTTGTAAAAATAATATATCTCTACCTATATATAGAGTAAAGTCGTATCATATAAAGGCGTGCATATAAAGATGTAACGATATGCGAGCAATTTGCCCAGCCCAGCTTAATGATACCCCCGGGCCCGGGAGGAGGTGTAGGCGGTGTAGCTAAACACAGCCTGCGCCTACCCAGTATGCATATGGTATTACAGTGCATTTGGGATGTAATGTAACGACAGATTGTAATTTAACGACAGAACGTAATGTAAAAACAGAAATACTTCTGACAGAACGGAGGTTTATTCCATATTCAAATCCTAGATTTCTGCCCACGTCTTTATTTTTAAGTAAAAATAAACAGGGGTACAAAAAAGGGGTGAACATGGATAAGCCGGACAGAAGCGACTCTATCAGACGTAGCGATGAAAGATTATGTATATGTGTAACCGTCAAATTATAAAAACCGTTAGATTGTAAAATAACTAACAAGATTGTAAAAAAATGTCGAAAGATTGAAAACTACATATTTATAATCTAACGAAAAATAATGTGTTATATTATAGGCAGCATATTCGCGTCCGAAGACTATCAACATTTTATAATTTCACTAGTTTTATTATAATCTAACGGTTTTTACAATTTTACGGTGACATATACAAAGTAATTTCGGTGTTGCGACTTGCGCATCAGCTTTCTAGGATAGTTTATCAGTTTTTTTTGTAGAGAGTATTATTAATCTTTGATATTTACAACTAAATTTTTTATAAAAATTATATCCGGACTACGTAAATAATATAACCTGTGGTACCCAGGCTATTATTACAAATCTATTGACACCTAATTTATTAAAATCGGACCAGTAGTTTATGCGGTGGAACAAACATACATACATACATTTATACTGCTAATAATTAATATCATTTCGCCTTCCTTTTGGCTTCGCCGTAGTCGGGTAAAAATAGCCTTTGTCTAGTTCGATGATAGTTGGTGGATATTTTTGATACTCATTTATTACGTGGCTACGTTTATAACAGTTACGGTTGGTAATTGAGACATGCTACTAACTGCAGGCTACTCTGCGGTTAGTTATTCATTGTTTGCCAAATCGAATGTGTCACAATTATTTTAAATCTGTCTGTAGTTGCTATTTTTAAACCTATCTAAGTTTAAATCTAACCCGTACAAAAATAACTTCGGTTACAAAATAAACTATCTACTAATTAGAATACAGTAGAGATGAAACTTATTTCGATTTTCCTTAGTTATTCCTACTAAAGTAATCTGTACTATCTGTACTTAGAAATCGATACGTTATATTAATCTTTTGTTTATCAGTTCTATTCAATTCAAGTTCCCTAACCTTTGTACATTTTTTCCTAGAATAAGATACAATATAGATATTTTATCTACCTATATCGATTAATTAATTAATTATTTTCGTTGCCCACTTTATTCATGAAGTAGGCCATATGTCGCGTGGGAACCGTACATTGTTTCGAGATGAAATGTAGCCTATGTTCCTCAACGTATTGTTTCAGTGGCTTAAGCAAGATGACGTAATATACAGACTCGGAAATACAGCTCAGTTACTATCGCATTTAATATATTAAAGAAAATAAGCAATAAGTAATAACTTCTGTAAATAATAAATATATAACATACTAGATGTTGTCCGCGACTTCGTACGTGCAAAAGTTAATTTCTCAGAAACCGTACATTTTTCCGCGATAAAAAGTATTCTATATTCTTCCCCGTTGTCTACTCTACATCTGTGCCAAATTTTATCAAAATCGGTTCAGTAATTTCGGAGCCTATTCCATGCAAACAAACAAACAAACTTTTCCTCTTTTTTATATTATATTATTATAGAAAATAGATGATGCCCGTGACTTCATAGTTCATACGCGCAAAAATATTCTTCATTTCCGCGTAAACCGTAAATTTTGCTGCAATAAAAAGTAGCCTGTATGTTTGTCTACAGAATCTAAAGTCTAAACTAGTACTGTACCAAATTTAATTTAAATCCGTTCAGTTGTTATTATCTGAAAGAGTCACAAACATCACCACATCCCTAGCTCCTTTGATAGAAACTTTCGCGTTTATAATATTAGTAATTGTGTAGGTACTAAAAAATTAACAACAACACAAACGGAATTTCAGCAAGTGCTAATTATTTTTCCTTCAAAGTCTACTACTGACGCACATAGCCGGCATGTAAACCAGGACTGAGCGAAAACATACAATACTATTATAAACAAACAATTAATAGAATGTATCAACATAGATATTTATAAACGTTAACAATCAATGATCAATTCAAAACATGAAGCGTTTCATTTGAACACAACTAAAATCAAATATTTTCCTTAACTTTACCGTAGGTACATCACATGGTTATACAAAATAATAATGTTCTAGATATTATTATAATATATTAATGTACTAGAAATTTTAAATTTAAAATTATTGTGTTGACAGTAGATATGAGCGCCGATGGGTGGTAGGTCGGCGGCGGCGCGCCGGCTTTTTTGGGTCGGCGGCGGCGGCGTCGGCGGCGTGACCTTGAAAGGGTTGAAGTTTGTACTTGGTAGTAAAGAACTGACGTCGAAGCCATTTATATAACTGACTGCGTAGGCTCTCTATTGAACAACCTATAATAGAGGAGAACTCAGCGTGAAACACGGTGCAAAATCTCCCAAACAAGCATATCTGCCTGTAGGTGGCAGTTGGCACGCCCCCGTAGTCCAGCGCCATCCCGTTTGTCTTTTTTAGATCTGTCCGTGAACCAAATTATATCCTTAAGGTGAACATTAATTGGGACCCAGTCCTTCCTAGAAGTTATGAAAACTGTGTATAGCTTCTAGAAACTATGCACCTTGATTATGGCTTCAGATGGCTAGGCCATAACAGGTCTCTCAATAAGAGACTGTTGCAGTTGTCCAAGTAGGGTGGAGGCAGGTTTCATCCTACCTGCCGTCATGGCCCTGAGAACAACCTTCTTAGCCTACATAATATGAACAAGCATAGGAAGTGGAGTCTGGTGAATCAGGGCTTCAAGTGAAGCGGTGGATGCCGAAGAGAGCGCACCCACGATTCGAGGACATTATGAAAAATGCTAGACGTGCTCTGTAGTCCTGCCCAAAAGTTGTCAGCTCTAAATGAGGCCTTCGGTATAGTGAGGCGATTGTCAACATATGCGTAGTGTGGTATGCCATACTGCGCAGAAAAATAGCTGTACAGGTCAACTGCATCAAAACATTCAATAGTCTACAGAGGCTGGCCTGTCTGATAAGATAAGTTTGTAAGTTTGTATCTGATAAGACAGGCCAGCCTCTGTAGACTATTCAATGTTTTGATGCAGTTGACCTGTACAGCTATTTTTCTGCGCAAAAATAAAAATAAAAAAATATATGAAATTGGTTTTTGTCGTATCAGTACGACAAAAACCAATTTCATATATTTTTTTATTTTTATGACTGATCTCAAATATATTTTCTTTGGTTAGGAATTCCAATTTCAAATTTATACCGCTAGTTACTCATGCATTTGTATTTCCGAAAAGCCGTAATTTATTTGTTTTTTCCTCTTTTGGTTTTTTTTTTGCGTCACTGTTTACAAAATGGAAATTTTGAAATATCGTATTATTTTCGAGTATGAGTTCCACCATGGCACCAGTACTGCAGAAACGGCTAGAAAGATTAATAATGTATATGGCGGCGGTGTCGCAAAAGAAAACAAATTGCGTTTTTGGTTCCAACGTTTTTGGCCTGCAGAACAAGCCCCATGGACGGCCGGAGACCAAAGTTGATGATGAAGAATTGAAGGCTATTGTGGAAGCGGATCCATCACAAACCACGTTCGAGTTAGCTGCAGGCTGCGGTGTTAGTGATAAAACTGTTTTAATCCACTTGAAGCAAAATGGAAAGGTGAAAAAAATGCAAAATAGGAAGGCTTGAAAGGTGGGTACCTCATGATTTGAGTGCAACAAACCGACAAATGCGCGTCGACTGCTGCGTTACATCGAGCGGCACAATAATAAAGGGATTTTAAATTGAATCATTACCTGTGATGAAAAGTGGATCCTGTACGATAATCCGAAATGCTTATCACAATGGCTGAATCCTGGTGAACCAGCCAAAGCCTGCTCCAAGCGAAAATTGACTCAAAAAAGTTACTTGTGAGCGTTCGGTGGACTAGTGTCATTTACTACAACCTTATTTAATCTGGCCAGGCGATTACGGCAGATGTCTATTTCCAGCAACTGCAAATCATGATAGAAAAGCTAGCTGCTAAACAACCGAGGTTGGTCATTCGCTCTAGGTCACTGATGCTTCAGAACAACGCTAGATCACACACTGCACAACAGACGGCTACCAAATTAGAGGAGCTTCAATTGGAATGTCTAAGAATCCACGGCTTAATTTATACCGTACTCCCCGGACCTTGCTCCAACAGATTACCATTTTTTTATAAATTTGGATAACATTTTGTAAGGAAAAAAACTCAACTCCGATATGCTCCGATCCGATCCGAAAATTCAAGTCCAAAGCGCCTTCAAAGATTTTATTGATTCCTGTCCGAATCAATGAACTACCTATGAGATGGCCAAAAGTGCAAGCAATGGTATATACTTTGATTAAATAAATATATTACGTTTAAAAAAATAACTTTATGTTCCTACTTAACAAAAGTCAACTTTATATGTAATGACCTAATATTTGACCTCGCTTGCAAACGTGGTAGTTTTCCCGAAGAGTGTCGTTGGTTTTAGTTGCTTCAGCTTCCCCTTATTGGTGTTAGGTATCAAGACTGTCTTATTAGCGTTGACTGTTAGCTTGACCCTTTTGCACCAATTTTGCACCTGATTGTATTAGTCCAGCGACTACTGAGCATTAGCTCACCATTAGTATTGCTAGGTCGAATTTGAGCTTGGCCCACCACTGCAAACGTGGTAGTTTTCCCGAAGAGTGTCGTTGGTTTTAGTTGCTTCAGCTTCCCCTTATTGGTGTTAGGTATCAAGACTGTCTTATTAGCGTTGACTGTTAGCTTGACCCTTTTGCACCAATTTTGCACCTGATTGTATTAGTCCAGCGACTACTGAGCATTAGCTCACCATTAGTATTGCTAGGTCGAATTTGAGCTTGGCCCACCACTCGGAGGTCGTGGGTTCGATTCCCGCATTGGAACAACAAAAATAACCTTCTATTGTTCAGTTCTTTTAGCAGCCCATTCACTACCAGGGAACGCTGCAGCGGTGACAGCACCGCACCCCTTCCTGTGGGCATCGTTGGGTCAACCTGCTCCTGAGCGTCAAGCCCATAATAGTTGATAACGCTACTCTGTTGTTTAGCGTAGCTTTGATCCACTCTATAGTAATTCTTGAAGCCAGGCTGTCAGAGTATCAGGGTAATAGATCATTTTGAGTTTTTCAAATTTTTATTTCCATGTAGGTTATAATATAACACTTATAGAATTGTCCTACATGATGCCTACCTTTATGAATGCGATCTACTAGCTCCATCTACTAGCTATATCAATTCAGTAGATCTGCCTTTCTAGTAACCATGTTGTATTTTATGCAAAAATCTTTCGATGAGATAGGTGTGACTTATGTGGATGTTCTCCTCGTTTAAAGCATGAAAGAAGTAAGGCTTATATGGGTATATATGACTTGGGTAATATGAATGCTCATGGTCACAGACTGAAATTACATATTATGATTATCCCTCTCGTTCACTCGGCGCGCCGATGTATTTTCGCGGCGGCGGCGGCGTGGCAAAATCGACGGCGGCGGCGGCGCGCCGGCGCGGCGCTCATATCTAGTTGACAGTAAGTTTCCAAAATTACAAACTGTCAACACAATGCTTACAAATTACTTATTCTCGCTACACAAGTACACACGTAACGATTAAACGGTGTAAATCGAAATGTGCAGTTTTATCGATCATGTTTGACAAATCGTTAAGACAAAGTCGAAATCGGTCGTGTAATTAAATCATTTTAATGTAAAATATCTACCTATCTAATAAATTAAAAAGTACCAGAAGTTTGTGTACCTAATTATTATCTACGAGTAGTAACAGAAGTGTTCAAAATTATTGCAAGACTTGCAGCTTTTATCGTAGACTATTACGTATACTCGTAGTACTACTACTAATAGAGTAAGTGTTTTTTATTCCGCATAGTATACCTATTGGAATATGCAGGTATTTGTAGAGAAGGTAAATATTAATCTGTAAAGAATTAATAAGCTAAAAAATTATAGCACTACTCAAGGAAACACATTAAAAAAGCATAGCTTTAAGTGTACCACAAGTACAGCGAACAAAGACCTCAAACATGCAGGTCACACTGGTGCGTTGTTTGGATGGTAATTTCAAGCGATTATAGTCCTTATACCGTTGTAATAGGGCGAGCTATTTACGTGCTGAACTATTTTCAACCGCAAGGTTCATCCGGGTTTCAGTCCAGACGTCCCAGAAATGAAAGGACGCGATATTTTAAAATAGAAAAACCATAGTTTTTTAAATAGCAAAAGTAAGACTTTGTGTTCTAGGACATTGATGACGTTTTGACAGGTGTTTTGTGAACTTTTAAGTAGCACAAAAGGTTAGACAAAATTAGATCAATTCCTAGTAAGAGAGGCGGCTAAACTATAATATGTTTGTTTAATTTAGAGCAGTGTATGAGAATACGATAAATAGGCCGTAGCCGTCGCGGAACGTGATACATGTGAAACATGGAAATGATTTAGCGCACACGTGGCGATGCGTTACTTCGCCACCCACGTCACGTTAACATAGGTAGGTACTGTCTGATCCACCGCATAACGGTGTTATGCAGATGTTTGCGATAGTATAATTAATATAACTCCCCACACCGATCTCGGTGACGGTGGCCGGTTTCATTGAAACCAGGCCAGTTACGCAGGAGTGCTCTTGTGTACTGCAGAGAGTGCTCTTGTGTACTGCGCACACACTTGGGCACTATATAATTATATAGTGCCCAAGTGTGTGCACAGTACACAAGAGCACTCTCTTCCTTTACTCTCATAATCCAGTGGGACGGATAACCGACACGACTGACGCGAGATTAAGTATTTAATAGGTATAATGCGATAGTATAAACTGTAGTAGCAAGCTGACGATGATGAATGACTAATTGACATTGTTTTGACGATGCTCCCATGACGTCATCATCTCACGCACAATAGTTCAATACTTCATTAGTGATGGGAGTTGTAAGTTATCAGTTACTGTTGCGGCTTCCGAGATAACGGGTGAACGATTGATAGAAATGAAATACGCGAATTTAAAATAATAATTAATACCTATTAAATTCTTGCAAATTAGTGCTGTGATTTATTATATCGATAAAATATTTCAGAGAGACTTAAACGTATAATATTAAAAAAAAAATTGTAGTAAAATAGTACTTAAAATAAATACTTTAAAGAAATAAATTAAATACATAGTTTAAAAACGTTTTTTGAAGAAATAAACAAAATACCTGATTTATTAATTTATCATATTTTTTAAATAAAATGTTTTTATGAAAGGTAATAAATACCTACTCTTTCTTGAACATTATTTTTTACTAGATTAATTTATCGTAATATTTATTTACCTGAAATTATTCTAACTTAAATTGTTATGAAAATTTTAGTTTTTCTATCTTATAACACTTTTAATGGATGATTTCTTTTGTTTCAGACCCTTGAAAGAAGATGAAGACTTAAAAACTTAGTGGTGATAGTGTTTTTTTTTGGTGAAAAAGTGTCAGAAATCCGCATTTATGTGTGAGAAAACGTGTTTCAACGAGAAGATGGCGAACTTGGAGGAGACGAGGGTGATGATGATGAGATCTGAGGAGGGGAAACACGGCTATTGGCGGCAGGTAATTTATTATTTTACTATACAATTTTAATTTTTTTGATATAATATTTGAGTGGTGAGAGACACGGGGACGGATCACGGACTTTGTTCTTAGAGCCATGTGTGGTAAAAGAGCCATTTAGCATTAGAATTTAGACCCTTAAGACTTCCTTGGTACACTGTACTATTTTATTACGATGATATTATTATTGATGATAAGTAAATACAAATGGCAATCAATGAATTCACATTTTATTATTGCATATACATGCAAATATTTTTAAAAGCGGCACGTTTTTAAGCCTGGAAATGGCTGACTAAAAACGTGCCGCTTTTTGACTTGTTGAATGAGTTTGAATGAGTTATAAATATAATGGTTATATTCCATAAATCGATTTAAGATTATTATCTACTTAAAAATTGAATGATGTTGCCCGTGACTTACGGGAACTTACATTTTGCCTCGATAAAGTAGGTAAGCCTACTTCTCCGTGGTCTACATTACACCTGTGTCAAATTTCATGATGATCGGTTAAGAAAGAAAGAAAGAAAGAAAAACAAACAAACAAGCTCACTTTCACATTTATAATATTAGTTAGGATGATTTCTATTTGACATCACCATAATTTGAATTTATAAATTACATAACATAGTCAATAAAATATATGGCAGTGTGTCGGGCGTTGACCTGCCCAATGTTCCGACCAATCTAGAGGACGCATTCAGATAAAGTGGTTAGGGATGTGCTATAAATATCAATCGATATAAGTTTTTTCATGTTTTAATAAATTATAGATAAAATAATATAATAGCTGGTAAAGATTATATATTAGCTGTATACGAGTATTATTGACATTACTGAAAATAAACACTGGTAACCTTTGGAATTTTGATTAAAATAAACCTTCAGGGTTTATATTACCAACGGAAGCCTACTAAAGAAATCAATATTCTTAAACTTGCTATTATTATATCTTTAGATACTTAATCACTGAAACATAAAGCTATCAATAAGCCCATATGTGGGAAAACAATGCATATGCTTTGTATCCAATAAATTGTCGATGGAGTTTACAATAGCAATTTCCATTCTAAATGGGTCGAGCGAAATTACATTCAAATGTTATCCGATATATTGAACGGCAGTAAATAATAAATCTTTCACTGTATTTACTGAGACATAAGTAAATAGCTGCTACCTGTTTTATTGTGAGGATAAGATTTCAATGTGCTTTAGCCTCTATATACCTGAATAGAGTTATATTTAACAGACAATTGTTGTTTTGAAATAATAAATTAAGTAGGAATATAAACTTACATATTTACAAAGTTTTTATTGTTTTTAGGATCCCATACCCAAAGGGTAAAAACGGGACCCTATTACTGAGACTTCGCTGGCTGTCCATCTATGTGTGATCAGGCTGTATTTCATGTGGTAGTGATAGCTAATTAACTAGACAGTTGAAATTTTCACAGACGGTATATATTTCTGTAGTCACTCTATCAACAAATAGGTACTAAAAAGGGAATAAAATAAGTATTAGGACTACCTAATTAGGAGTTAGCTACTAAGCTAAAGTCTAAAATTAGTTATTCTTGTATGTTAAACACATAAAAATACAGCATTCAATTTGTTGCATTTTGGATAATATTTTTCTTTCCAAATTCCAATTATACTTATAGGTCGTTATATTTGTCATAAAAATTTATAAGAGAAGAAACATTTCAATAATTGTTTTGAAATGTTTCTTCGCCTATGAATTTTAAATGAAATTCCATACATTATCGCTGCGTTGTAAATTAGATTTTTAAGGGTTATTACTTTCTTTTGTTTAGTTTTTTTTTTTATATTGTTGATGTTAGACAAACACTTTGTTTTGAAAACTAAAAGCTATAATCGCTTGGCAAATTTTTATCCCTTGTAGTTAATTGACAACTAATTGGATAATATTTCAATGACAATACCAGACATTATAGAGTATAATTAAATAAATCTATATCGATGAAAATCAAATAACATCCCTAGCTGCCATAAACACACTGTACATGGTGCTCCAACAGTGATCGATTCCCTACGGCCTGCGATACATGTGTAGCTGTATCATAAATCAAACACTGAATTTCATATTTATTGCACACATCACAAGGTTCATTTTGCAGTGGCAAGTAGAGTTTGCTCTAGATGTAACTTGTCAGGATATTTTCAGGTTCGTGCCAAGTTAAATAAAAGCCTTGGCTTCCGACATTTTGCATGACCATGTTACAGGTTAGCAGCGTTGTCAGGCAAAATATATCGGCTTTCCTATTTACACTTCGAAGTGATTTATCTAAAGCTAAACTCTCAGACTATAATATGCTATGGTTCAAAGATAATGTGTTTGTTATAAAGTAAGCCGTTAGCACTATTCTATGCACATCAATGATAAGTCAGTAATGCAAAACCGTTGGAATATTTAATGTATCCTAAGTTCACGAGCTTTTATTTAAGTCTAGGGCTGAAATCGGAATATAAATAAACCAACCAACGCACCTACACTAAATTAAGTTTGATTTTAGTTCCTTTTCCGGATTCATAAACTATCCTGACTTACTCCTGTATACTATACTCATACTATACTCCTGGTTTAATATGTGTCCAATAAGCTGGGGTAGCAAAAACACTGACAACCTTGTACAAACAGTGGCATTGTCTATTGCCCAATCGGTACCACGCTGCAAGCTTGATCCAATCTGCAGTTCGTTCATATTACACACCACATTATTATTTTAAACTATCATAGTTATACATAAGTCACATTCCAGCATATAACCTACGTCACATTCTAGCCTCTAACCTATGTCACATTCAGCCTCTAACCTACATCATATTCCAGCCTCTAACCTATGTCACATTCAGCGTCTAACCTACATCACATTCCAGCCTCTAACCTACGTCACATTCCAGCCTCTAACCTACGTCACATGCCAGTCTCTAACTTACGTCACATTCCAGCCTCTAACCTGCGTCACATTGCAGATCCTGACCGCCCTAGCCGTGTCCCTGGGCCCTTTTGCAGCCGGCCTGAGCAAGGGCTACATGTCGCCGGCCATCGCCTCGCTCCAGGACAACGCCAACGCCACCTTCTCCGTGTCAGACCATGACGCGAGCTGGATCGCCAGCCTGAGTCTACTGGGTAAGTAGAGGCCTCATTTTTCATGAGTTTCCAAAACATTGTAGTTTAAAATGTGTTTGAGTTCAAGTTCAGTTGGTAAATGTGTACATTGGATCATAATACACGTTTAGTGATTACGTACCTATATTTATTGTTCTACGTTATGTTCAAACAACCATTTTAGTACAAATTAGAATATTTAAAAATTTTCATGAATAATAAATAAATAAAAAATATTAATTCGACATAAAGGTCAATTCACAATGAAACGAAATTCACACCTGTCAAATGGCGTAGGAGGTATTGGCCATTGAGTAAAGTTGGCCATAGTCATAAAAAATATTCCTCTTGACCAGATCAACAGACACAAAAATTAAGTGCGTCCCGTTTATTTCATTTAACCTTACTCAATTTTAACCTAAGAGTAAAAGTGAACTAGAAAGTTAAGCCGAGACAACCGATTACATCTAACCTAACAGTTAACTGGTTCACTATCTGACCAGTATCAATCACACTTATCGCCGGCTTAAACTGTTAATTAACTTAAGCATCGATCACCCTCCGCTGTCATAAGGAGGCCTAATTATAATAGTCCAGATTATTAGAAACGAATAACGGACAATAGGAAGTATAAAGTTGGGATCGCACTAGGCGTAACAACGCGACGCGACACGACCAAAAACTTCTTTGTATGAATTGAAATTGTATGAGATATAACGCACTACGCGGCTGCGGAACTACGCGACGCGACGCGGCCTAAAAATTCTTTGCATGAATTGAAATTGTATAAGATACTAGCGACCCGCCCCGGCTTCGCACGGGTACAATACTGATACTAATACTACAGAATGTCACCCACTTCGCAACGGGCCGTGCAGCAGAAATCGTAATATTTTAATTTCGCCATAACTTCAAAACCAAACATCCAATTTTAATCATTCAATGACCAAATATTATCTACATAAACTGTTCTTAGTGATGAAATAATTTATTTTGATAAGGATTAATAGCATGAGTAAAATAAACGCATTTAAATGTAGTCCAAAAAAAATTCTAGATTTCTAAATAAAAAAATGGTTGTTGTGCCTCACTCGACATAGATAGGTATAGTGTGTCGCGGACTTTTTTGTAGATATTTATAAGATCTACAATTAATTAGAACATTATATGGCTCTATCTTTTATAGTTTAGGCAGCGTACGCAAAATAAGTAACTTTTCTGGTTGATTTTTTACACCTTGTGTCCGAAAAACCCAAATACCTTACGGAACCCTATTTTTTTCCAAAATAAAATTTAGCCTATGTTACTCGTGGATAATGTAGCTTTCGAATGGTGAAAGAATTTTTGAAATCGGTCCAGTACTTTTTGAGCCTATTCATTACAAACAAACAAACAAACAAACATATAAACAAAGTTTTCCTCTTTATAATATTAGTGTAGATAAATCGGTCCAGTACTTTTTGAGCCTATTCATTACAAACAAACAAACAAACAAACATACAAACAAAGTTTTCCTCTTTATAATATTAGTGTAGATAAAGGCGTGACTCCTGTTCGAAACATTACACAGAAAACATGAAACAAAAACATTTGTTTTCATACATAAGCTGTCTCCAGCTACAAAAAATGTTTTTGGTCGAAACAAAACATTTTGTCCAGACACGATCTAAGTTCCGACGAGAAAGACGTATTAGCGCTCACAGTTTTAGTTATTGTAGGTTTAGAATCTAGGAGAAAAGAGGGGTTCTGAAAAGGCCACTTTAGGTGTTTCATAAAAGTATTTTTTTCAACTCATAAATATGTGCGCCATTTTACGCATTTCTATTGAAAACTGACAAAATTTGTGTTTTTTAATTAAGTCAGGCCATATATTATGAGCCATCACAAAAACAAACACAAAAACACAACAAGCAAAACTATAACCCTAAAAAACCTGTACCTAGGTGTCATGTGAACGATGTGAACACTAGATAAGAAATGAAACATTTCTTCCCCTCTCTACCCGCGCGGGAATGTTTTTCGTCCGTCTCCGAAAACAAAAACATTGTCTATTCCTAGACAAATGTGTATAGCCACGCCCCAATGTTTCATGTTTTCTGTGTAATGTTTCGAACAGGAGTCACGCCTTAACGCACTACGCGACGCGGCACTCCATTGCGGTATTACTAGTAGAGTCACATCGCATCACGTCACTCCGCTCACCGCTGGCGCCTAGTGCGGTCCTTTACAGTTCGATTAAACAATAAGAGGTCAATTTACACCGTGACGATATGCGTTAAGATAGCTATTCAAAATTGAACTTTATTCATTACTGATTACACAAAAAGACCACACATTTCATATGACATCAGTCATAACTCATACACTGTACATGAGCTGTGCAGCGCCGTGCAACTTGACATTCGAATTCTTACAATGAAACGTTTATCTTCTTGTGTAATAGGGATGTTGCCTTCTGTGGAATATCACAGTTTTACAAATAAAATTTTATAATTGTTGATTAAAGATACCTAAATCTGAAAGAAATAGGTATTTAGAGTGACGTGATTAAAAAATATAAGCAAATAAAAAATATTGTCCATCCCTTTCTCGCAAAACGATTCGTGACGTCACAGCCTGCTACCGCCATACATTTTGTGATGACAAATGTATGGCGGTAGCAGATGTGACGTCACAGGCCGATATATCGCTCTCTTTCATATTGTAAATTTCAATAGTTTGTATCTACGTTATTTTTTCACATATACAAAAATGGGTTCTGGATTGTTTATTAACATGTTGACTAACTTCAAATAGACGAAAAAAATTTTTTTCGGCAACATGCCTATTAATAAAGTTCAATTTTTCATAGCTAATTATTAAAAAAAATGCAGCGCCGTGTCGCGAGTTGTTTCGTTTCGATGTGAATTGACCCTAAGTTATTTTCGAAGTTTTATTCACCGACTTACATTCACAATAAGGATTTCCGCCTTCTCCTAAGTGCAAGTCCTTTACGGTAGCTTTAACTGCTGGTAGCCAATAGCCATACCTCCCGAGTCTTCAAAGTCTTCTCAGACACGCAGGTGTTCTATATTTTTTCCTTATATTATATTATAAGTGCCACAGATGTTCAAACAAAATGCTGTGGCGCCTAATAAAAGCGATGCAAATATATTATATTTAGACAAATGCGCGTAAAGCGCTTATGATTATTAATTTCGCGGTAGGTCGTCAGGCGTTGGTGGTGTAATGGTCAGCATAGTTGCCTTCCAAGCAGTTGATCCGGGTTCGATTCCCGGCCAACGCACACCTTTTTTTTTCTGTGTAAGAACACTTTCATAACTTCTTAACTTTCCGTATATGTTTTTGATAGTCTCAATAATTCAATTTTATAGCTTCACCTTTTGACTCGGACAGGAATTAAGAAATTAAGTAATTTATCAACATCGCGTGACTACCACTATTATATAATTATATTACGGTAATAAAATTACCATAACAATAATTAACGATTTATTAGATTATTCGATACCTACTATGTTAAAGAATTTGACGCCATTTCATTTTCTTTATTAAGCACGATAAAAATAGTTACTTTGAAGCCAAAGGAAGGGATCAAGGGACTAATGATTTTAGCAGTCTGTGTATGTTTGTTCTACTGATCCGATTTAAATAAATTAAGTGACAATATATTCGTAATAATAGCCCGGGTAACATTAGCTACCTATATAATTTATTTACGTATTTGGGTTTTTGATTTTATAAAAAAATATTCAACTTACTGTGTAAAAGATGATAATATTTTTCCCGCAAAACGTAGGTAAAGTAAAATAAAGGAAAACTAATTGTCCGCCACAAGCCGCTTGCTGTAAAGTCGGAGTGCACAACAAGCGATAATACACTTTCCCCCTTACTAATAAAAATATTTATCCAGTAGATATGCAATACAATGTTTTGTCCTTGTCTGTCAAGCGACTTTTCCAACGCATAAGACAAGGACAAAATATTGTATTGCTTATGTACTAGATAAATATTTTTATTAGTAAGGGGCTAGTGTTTTATATTATTGACTGACTCAGACCCAGAGAAAAAATGTATGTATTAGACCCCAGGGAATTTACAGTTCAGAGTTGCCTAGAAATTAATATATTTGTTTTTATATCAAAATTTTAGTTTGTGGAACTAATGGATACCCAATTATTAGCTACATAACTTAATAAGCTATTAAGACGTATAACTAATTCATCAAGATTCCCGTCTTGTAATCAGTTTTACGATAATTGTAGTCGTAGAAGACATAAGTGGCGATCGACAAAAATAATAATTCTAATTGTCATCGTCGACCTAATAATATCGACATAATATTATAAGTATTTTTGATGACAAAGCGTAGAGAATATATTAAACGCAAATCTTGCAGTATACAATAGCCTAACGCGGTAATACCCCGAAGGCGGCAGTACATAATTTAGTAGACAGTTGTACACAGACAAACACACCACACAGCGAACATTCTAACCATTGTGCGAGACAGTTTCATCTCACAGTTGTCTACGGAATGACAAACAGGCTGTGTATATAAAGAGTTGAAAGGAGTCCTTAAGAAAATAATAGAGCTTTGGTCACTTGGTATTTTACAATAGGTAGTGAAATATTGTGAGAATACCTAATTATTGATATGACACAAGAATATTACCTAGCTAACTTCAAAGTTTAAAATTTTATTAGCATAGCATTAGGATTAGGTACCATATTATCAAAAATATTGACAGGGCATACAGTTTTAATTTAACATTTTAAGATACAAAAGTCATTTTAAAAAAATAGATACAACAACAATTAATAGCTAATGAGTGGTGTAAACATTTTTATAAGTAGAGTTTATACTTGAAACACTCAATATGCATTAAATAATATAAATCAGTAAATAATGTATTCGGATGTAAAATTAGCTGAGTGTAATTTAGTGTTTTAGGCCTAGACATAAACGTAGGACGGAGCCCACGTCGCCCTTAAACTCGTAGTTATATTGCCTCCGTAAAAGCCTCGTAAAGTATTTGATCCTGGGATCATAAACTATACGTACTGTATTAGGTAAAGTAGGATGAATAATTAAGTCGAGCCAACTTAGTCCTTGTTACGTCGGAATACGGTCTAATAAATTTACCTGCTGTCCCTTGATAGGGTTGCCAGTAAATTCACTTGTAGGTGAAAAAAACACACTTTATAATATAGAAAAATGGCATTTATGGAGCCTGGAAAGTTATAAGGACACCCACGTTGATAAGGAGACATAATAAAAATATGTAGATTCATAATTTTTTTCTAACAATAACTCCATCATCCATAATTATTTATTGACTTCAAATCTATGTAATATTTTTAGCGGTAATAAATTAAACTTTTGTAAGATATGAAATAAATACATAGTATGACAGTAAAATACTAGTATTTGACAACCCTAAAACAGATTTACATTGTTCTTAAGAAGTAGTAATAAATTGTGAATTTTACGATAATCCACATTAACAATACACCAGTCTATTTCAATTTAAATTGCTTGTACGTTTGTTTCTGATTGTGTACTCTATTTGACATGCAGAACAGGGTCTACATTATTATACATTTTATTAGAAACTGGTCCTAAAACAGATCCTTGCCTGGAATACCATGTTGAAAGTAGGAAATAGTAGATGTTTACAAACTAAAGTATATAATATAACTCCCTACATCGATTTCTGTGACGGTGGCCGGTTTCATTAAAACCAGACAACTGGTCTGGTTTCCATGTAACGCAGAAATATTTTTATAGTGCCTAAGTGAGTGCGCAGTCTTTATTCCTTTACTCTCATAACCCAGTGGGGCGGATAACTGATACCTACGACTGGCGAGAGATCAGACTGGCGACAGGTCCGACTTTTTACATGCCCTTCCGACGCATAGATCATCTTTCTTGTCAGACAATCAGGTGATCAGCCTGCATTGTACTAATCAAACTTGGAAATAAATTTTTTTTGTTGTTTCAATGTGGGAATCGAACCCACGATACCCGAGTCGAGAGCAAGGATCTAACCACTAGACCACGGAGGCTGTTAAATATAATCTAGCATCATAGCATGCTGTCAACCATTCTAAAACATAATGTTCATTTATTCCATAGGTACAATGTAGAAATTAGAAAGGCGTACTTTGTCCAAGGGTCTCGAATCTCGATTCGAAATTAGTAGCTATAAATGTCAGAGAGACACAATTATGAAATGGCTAAGTCAATTAGCCCCTGGCACAATTTCACATAAATTTAACATCGGAAATCGGAATTAATATTGATTCAAGAATAATGAATGACAAAATGTTGAAATACAGTTGTTCCTTGACTCATAGAGTTTGCTATAGATTTCAAAAAGCAATTACTTTCTCTGACTATGATTACTATTTATTCCATACAAAACAATACTCTTTGTAAAGAAAAATAATGAAACGGTATGAAAACGTCTGAGAGATGTGAAGTATCAAAATTATTTTTACAAATAAAAGTAAGTACCTAACAGTTACAACAGCTAAAAATTAAAAAAAAAATGCTACCACAATTAGAGACAACCGAAGTTCTTCACACTTTCTGATATTGAGAAGAACAGTGAAATCCGCATAAAGATTTAAAAAATTAGAATAATACGCCTGATTCACGAACCAACCACAATATAAACAGTGCAGTGGCAAATCGTATTTCCGACATAGTGTTTATTTTGGTACTGAGCAATGTTAAAACAAAATATAACAAACTGTGATTTACAACGACCGATTGTTTTGGAAAATCGATTTCGGAAATAAACTCGATTGATCGATAGCATTCCATTGCATTTAAATCTCAATTTCGTTCTCGAAATTTATAGAATACATCAGTTATTCATGCTCTGCTTTTTTGAAATACTGCAGTTCTAAAATTGTCATGAAACATCAACTATTGGATTTCAAAATATGATGTTTCATAGTACGTGGCTATTCTAGACTTGCTGATCTGTTTTTAACTGACTCATAATAAATAATGATGAATCAACTAGTAATTTAACCTTATTTTTTTAAGTTAAGCAGAAAAGTTGTAAATTGGAATTATTTAAAACACACAAGAACATCAAAATGAAAACAAGTAAAATATAGATAGTATTATTGTAAATTGAAGTAGATACATATTATATGCCTTTCAAATTGCACTGAAAACCTTGTCTCTAGAAAACACATAGGACAAACTGTCGACTCCGAAATAAAAGTCGAACGAAATTGCCTTGAGTTCCAAACGGAACAAAAATAAACGGCAGAACATGTTTATTTCTGTCTGTTCCGTTTCAGCTGATACGCTAAACGCTTCGATTCCTGATCGGAAAATCTCGGTATTTTAGGAATCTTTACATAGAAGAAATACCTAGTTGAAGTTTTTAAATATTTTTTAGTCTATAACTAAACGAGTCGTTTACGCTATCATAGTTTCTCTTAAGTCTGTAACATGTTCAATGAAATCATTTACTACCAAAACATTATGAAATACATAAAATACTACTACTGGTTATTTGTAACAGCTTATACTAGCAAAATATTGTTGAATTACAATACAACATTTACTGCTACTGGCTATTGGTAAGCCGTCAATAAATATTAACAGTGAGGCTAAATTATAGGCTGTTCTGCAGCACATACACTGTAATTTGAATGTCCGGTCTTATATACAATAGACATTACTAGCCATTACTAGCAAACTAGCCCATGATTTTTTTTTGTCAAAGTCTACTCTTATTGATTTCTCAGCTTCGAGGCAAATAGGTTTTGCATATTTTATTCTAGTAAAATCAAAAAGTACCTACGTTTTTGCATCTACTGTAGCCACAGGACTTTTGTGATATTAAGTTGTTACTTATGTGGATGACGTAATTGATTTAGCTATCATGTAATCAGGCTGCTATACTTTGCCCCTGTACCTTATGAAGTATCATACGCATATCATCCACCAGTATTATCGGCATCCTTTTCGCAATTCCGTTTCCAGTAGTAACGACTTTCACTAGTGTCTCACCAGTATCCCAAAAACATTCAGTCTCACTATTACTTATTTTTACTAACTAGGTACCTTCCCTTACAGGTGCGTTTTTCGGTGGCATGGTAGGCGGTGCGGCGATGTCGTACGGCCGTCGGGCGGTTCTGCTTGGCTGCGCACTGCCCTATGCCCTCGCCTGGTTGCTGACTTCTGTCTCCACCAGCGTCGCCATGCTGTCTGTGACGTCATTCTTCGGCGGCATGCTTATATGCTGTATCACTATGATTACGCAGGTACGTATGTTCTTTATTGATTGTAATAGATGCAATATTTTTGGGACCTTTATTTAATGGACGATATAAGGTTTGGTAAAATCAGTTACGGATATTTTGGTCATATAATCTATTGCTTATTTATGTATAGACGTTTAGGCAGAAAAATGATTGTTGTACTTGAAAAAAAAAAAAAATCCTTTATACATATGGCCGAGTTTGCTTTGAGCGGAAAGCGGAGGCATGTTCCTGAGATGTTTTTTTTTACTTTGAGTATATGTACATACTTGTATATTTTTTCTGCCTAAACGTTCATATGAGCAGCAGATCATATACCCAAAATATCCGTAGTTGATTTTACCAAACCTTATATAGATATGTATATTTTACACGTTGGATGAGTCGAAAATCTAAATTAAAAAAACTTGGCTACAATTTTTAGGGTTCCGTAATACTTAAGGAACCCTTATAGTTTCGCTCTGTCCATCTGTCTGTCTGTCTGTCTGTCTGTCTGTCTGTCTGTCTGTCCGCGCCTCTAGCTCCTGTAATTATGAATATAAGTTGATGAGATTTGGTGTAGTTATAGATTGTGTATAGATCACGGTTTCGGGATCATAAAAAAGTAATAATTTTATATTTTAGGGGTGGCTCTCCATACATGTGAAGCGGGGATGAAAAATATTTTTTCACTCTACCCCATCGTGTGGGGTATCGTAGAATAGGTCTTTTAAAATAAAGGCAAGGTTTCATACGTTACTTTTTTATAAAGTTGACCATTTTCGAGTAATCGGCCTCCAAAGTAGTTTGTAAGTTGGTCCCCCCCCTAGCATTTTTAAACTATAGGAGATAGAAACTTGCAAATTTCCATGCTGATAGATCATGCTAAAAACTCTTTAGGAAAACTATTTTGAACAAAATCGCATCATAATTTCTATTTCTAGAGCAATTATAGAAAAACAAATTAACATAAAGCAAAATAAGAATAATTATATATAATGTGAAATGATTATTTAAAATAATATTTCAAAATTGGTTGCATAGTTAAAAAAAACTGAAATTAATAATTAATAAAAAAAAAAACGAATTAATAATAACTAAAACACGCTGTCGGGTTTGAACCTACATTCGAGGACAAACACTGTGATTAACTGAGCTGCAGTAATTATATAGATTGTTACGAATTTATGTTTCTTTACCAGAATTAGAGCTAAGTTTTGAAACACATGTAAAATTTTAATTAGTAATTAATTTTACGAATATATGCCTCTTTTACCAATTATTACAATAATTTAATAACACTGAAAACACATTAATATATGTTATTAATTACCATAGTATTATTGTTTTTTATTATAATTTAATACCTACCTTTAATATTATAAGCATCAATTTGCTAGTAACTTTACGAAAACAATATGGCGCTACTCGCTAGTCTGTTTAAATCGTCGGTTGTTTTTGAAAAATAATACTAGATGTCGCTGTGTTATTGGATTTAAATTCTGTATCACGCTATCGAAAACCTCACTGATATATTGTATAAGTAATAAGTATCTGATTGTATTCTTTATACATTGAGATAGGTGATATCGTCTTAGACTTAAATATGCTCAAATATTAATCAAATATTATGTGAATTAGCTAATATTAAAATTAATAAAAACTCTGTAAAATATTTAATATCATCGAAATCGAATAAAAATTAATCTTAAAGAACATCTGGTAGTATATTCAGTATTCACTATATATTTTGATTATTAAATTATTAATCAACATTCAAAATAATAAAGAAATAATACATAATACTACATAATAATATTATTATTAATTTATCATACGTTTAAAATTTTATAGTGTACTATAGTGTATAGTAAACTTAATAGTTTACGGAACCCTCTTTAGACATGTCCTGACATGCTCTTGGTTAGGTTATTTTCTACTGATTCAAGGATATATTTTTTATCTGTGCCTAGTAGATCAGGACACACTGCTAATAGACGGTTAATTAATATTCCTAGTGTGACTTTATTTTATTACAGCTAATAAGGCTTTCCCAATTAAATCTTGTTATTCATGGATTCATGGCTACGAAATCGAAGCCAGACTAACTACTAAGTATTATACATTGCATACTTAGTTTGTTGTAATATACCTACCTCCCACGTAGAATTATTAATCTTAGATCTATAATTATTCTGAAAAGGTAAACCTATTTTGAATTTAAATTTCCCACTATCAAAAGTATTTACGTGAATAGAACATTATTCTATGCAAACAAAATGTTAAGTACCTTAAACTAATCAAATGTATGTAGTCTATGCTTTGAAGTATGAATAATTGTAATCCGTTTTCATGTGAAATAAAAAAAACCTCTCATTTATTTCATAAGACTTTATTCATTTAACTAAAACGTTACACAAAATATGACGTTAGTTATGAAATATGTTTGATTTGCGGTTTGCTAAATATTTTAAATACCTACCTATGTAACAATAATTTTATTTTAAGACTTAAATGACATGTGGAGAACTACACCTGTGTCCTACTTGTTATTGCAAATATTATATTTTGTACAATCGTCTGGTTACTGTCAGCTGTAACTAGCACAAATTAGAGTTGCTACTTGCAATGGGTATGGGAAAAAACTTGGTCGTAGTCTAGTATGATTTACGTGGAACACTCATTAAAATTACAAAAAGGTAACTCCTCTGGTAGGTGGGTTCCCATGTGGGACGGATGCCGCTTGCAAATTATTCGCATAAAAAAACGAAAATAAGGCTGCATGAAATAAATTAATAAAAATACATCTTAAATGTTCAAGTTTTAGACACTTATGTCATGGGATACTCATCCCAACTTACCTGTCCGGTAGTTGTGGTATAGTACACTGGTATGCGACCCCGGCTTCCCTAGCTGTTAGTGTCCTATCCCTTGTCCTTCTGGGCGGTAATATCCTACATTACTATTTCCCACTCTAACTTACCAATCTTTATTTCCACACCACCTATCCTTCCCTTTCCCTATTCCTACTCTCTCCGCCAATCCGTGGGAATGCAATGGATAATCATAAAAATAATTTAATTATCCAAAATGGCGGCTATGTGGTTCGATGGGTGCATCACGTCTCGTTCTCGCGGAGGCGAAAAGTCGACCATGGAGAGAGAGCCGCTTCGCTACGTTGAATGTAAGAGGAGGAATGGATGGTAAGAATGAAAGTGGACGAAGCGAAACAAGTATGTAAGGATCGTAACAAGTGGAAAGAAGTGGTCTCTGCCTACCCCTACGGGAAAGAGGCGTGATTATATGTAACTATATGTATGTATGTCTACACTTTTAGTCTACCACTCGCAATCGTCACAATTTTCATTATTTTCTCTGCCATTAACACCTTATCATTTATTTTGTCGTTAAAGTGGAAAACTAGCTTTTTAATAACAGTTTATAAGCTGTAATGGTGTAAAAATGAAGGTCACCATTGTAGTTACGATCACTTGACACTGTTCAATTATAAATGAACATATTCCATATTTGGAATTCAGTGTATGGAGCTCGTATGGAACAATACCACAGCTAACTGTGCCATAGCTTGACAGTCATGTTTACTGTAAAATGTTGTCACAAAAACTTTTTCACAGCAATGCAATTGTGCATTCACATTGTACACAAACAGGTACACGAAAAGTTACAGTTGGTTCACTGAAACAAGTTTTTTTTTAATTTATACGGAAAAGTAACAGCTTTTGATTATACACAATAGGTATACTTCGGGCATAATATGATCTACTGCTTATGATCTACGTTTAAGCAGAAAAATAATTGTCATATACGAAAAAAATTTTTTTTCTTTATATGGCCATGGGTGAGTTTGCGTTTTGCGGAGAGCCCCCATACATGAGATAATTTGTTTAATTTGAAAATGACAATTATTTTTCTGCCTTCGTCTTTATATAAGCAGTGGATCATGTGCCTGAAGTATCCGTAATTGATTTTTGGAGACCTAACGTCATTGACTCATGGTTATCTGTCATAGTTTTAAAATCGTTGGCTAATACATTTAAGTAGTAAATTTTATTCAACATCTATAGTAATTTTCCCTAACTCACGGAGTTTCCTCATTCCTGTGTTTGACGTCTGCGGTTGATGTTCACATGTTTTTGCCCCCATACGATCATCTTTTGTTACCTGTGATCGATGGGATTATGGAAAGATTTTCCTCGAAGAAAGTGCTATATCATTGTGTTCGCTCGTAGAAAATTTTAACTGCTTCTTTTGTCATTGTTATTTATTTTTTTATTGCATTTTAATCGCAAAAGCTTGTTTAGTGTCAGTCAACAGAGCTTAGAAACATTCTGAAGTACAGAAAAAAAGGCGATATATCATTGGGTTCGTAGTCTACTAAAAAGTGCGTTGGCCGGGAATCGAACCCGGATCAACTGCTTGGAAGGCAACTATGCTGACCATTACCAACCCATTACCAACGCGATGATTCGTGCCTGCAATACGTCTATCAGCAAATCTTTATCAATCAATACAGTACTCCAATGTACCAAACATGTTATTAAATTAACAGTCAGACAAAATAGAACAGATTTTATTGACTATGAACATTAAAAACAGCAAAAACCGAAAAATAGCAACAGCGTAATACGAGTCTATTAAAGCTATTTCGTCAGTAAAGTTTCGCTTCATAGTTCATATATATTCCGCGCTGAGCCTTTGAATACTGCAATATAAATTGCCACTTTGACTGTTTTTCATTTTCGACAGTGCAGATAATTTCGCGTCCCAATATTCGGAAAATGTTTTTTCATTTGCCCTCTCTTCCTGTGTTGTAATAGAAAATTCAAAACCCGCATACTAATGTGGAAAAAGTGTTTTGTACTCCTAAAGAGTCAGTTTTAAATTATCACCTCTTTTTGTATCGGGGCTAAACTTTTCCTGAGCGAAATTACCTTATAACAACATAAAACAGTTCATAATCTAATACACCCTGTATTAGATTATGAACTGTTTTATTTTGTAACCAAACAAAATTGTCCCTTGTGCGTCATTAGCTACAATACAAACAAAAAAAAAATGTCAACATGTTATTTGTTTTCTCTAAAATTTATTTTGTTCTCCTAATGAGCGCTAACAAGAACTAATTGGCTCTTTTGTTTTCTAATAGCTGTGAACCGTGAACTATGCTCGTTCAATGGGTACAAACAGACAAACAGATATTTTGAAACAGGAAAATAAAGAATTCTGTGAATTTACTTAAGATTATGTATCGATATTACTACTTATTTACAATGTTGTGCAATTTGATTTTCCTCAATAACTTTGATAGTTTGTTTGACTTAGTAAATTTTGAATTATCTAATTTCTTTTTTTGTTCTCAGGTGTACGTGACCGAAATAGCTGAAGCAGAGATACGTGGCTGTCTCAGCTCCGTCCTCAAGATCCTGAACCAAATCGGAATCCTTATCTCCTTCTCGATGGGAGCTTACCTGAACTGGAACCAGCTCGCCTTGGTCGTCGCAACGGCCCCCATTCTTCTGTTCCTGGCCTTACTTTTTATACCAGAGACTCCATCTCTACTGCTTCTTCGCGAGAAGGATCAGGAGGCAGCGGAATCTCTCCAATGGTTGCGAGGCCCAGATTCAGATATAAGACAGGAGTTAGCGACGATACGAACGAACATATTGGCGAGCAAGCAGTACAGCCAGACTGCGAGGCTGAAGGCTCTCCCGTCCAAACGCCTGATGAGACCGGTTCTGATAACGTGTGGTCTCATGTTCTTTCAGAAGTTCACCGGAGCTCAGGTGCTCAACTTCTACGCCGTGTCGATCTTCAAGAAGACCTTCCGAACGATGAACGCTCACGGGGTCGCCATCGCCACGAGTGTAGTACAACTGCTGGCCTCGTGTATATCGGGGATGCTCATCGACAACGTCGGCAGACTGCCGCTGCTGATAGGCAGCGGAGTGATGATGTCCATAGCACTAGCCGGTTTGGGTTCATACTTGTACTACGACATGGTATTGAGGAATCAAGTTCTGCCATTCGATAATCCCGTCACGCCCGGCTACGACTGGATTCCTTTGATTTGTATTCTAATATTTACCATAGCGTTCGCTTTGGGCATAAGTCCCATATCTTCGTTGTTGGTCGGCGAATTGTTTCCTTTGGAGTACAGGAGCACGGGCAGCGCATTGGCCACTAGTTTTAGTTATCTGTGCGGTTTCGTGAACGTCAAAACGATGCCCAACTTCAAGGACTACATCGGCCTGTACGGCCTGTTCTGGATGTACGCGGGTATATCAGTCATGTGTCTTCTATTTGTAGTTCTATTCGTCCCGGAGACGAAGGGTCGCAAAATTGACGAGATGGACCCAAAATACGTGGAATCTTTATGTATCAACCGATAGTTGTAATGTAATCGTAGTTTTAGGTAGTCACCCAATTAGAAGTTGAATAATTTAGGACTATTTTATTAGATCCCTGTCCAGAGAGGGCTTGATTTACGATGAAATTATGAAATAAGAATAGACTGATTTGTAGTGCCTAAAGTTTGGTCTAGATGAACCGCAGTGCTAAGACTTTCACCAGTATTATTTTAAGTGTATTTTAGTATTTATTAATGGTAACGCATTTCAACATCACCATCGTTTAATTGGTTTTTAAACATCTTACATCATTATTCCCGCTGTATAATATATTCATTGAAATCATCCATTACATAATAATGTTATGTATAAATTAGGTTTTTAAATAACACATAATATTTGCTAACGTTCTTTAAGGTCACAAGTGTCATTTTAATCGTTGGAATAATGATTAATAAAATATATTTTTGAATTTCTATTTATAAAAAATATTACAAAATTTTAATAAATTTAATACGTTTTAGAATGTTTTATCAAAAGTGGTTAAGAATTTTACATGTTACGTATTAAAGTGTAAACAGTTAAAATTTTTAAAATTTCAAATTATTTTGCATTCGTGTTACATTTGAAGCTAGAACTAAGATCATCAGTATCAGTGGCGAAGGTTTCCTATAACTCCATTCCTATCGGCTTCCCTTGTCACTTACCTTTTGCAAACATTCATAGAAATCCCTACCTATTATACAGGCTCCGGCTTCCCTATGAAGGAGAAGCAGCCTTCGCCACTGATCAGTATCGATTTTATTAATATGATGATCAATATTGAGATTAATTGTGTGCAGCTTTATATTGTCATATCATAATATACTTACTAGTTTAATTTGCTAAAATTACTCTGTGAAGTTTAATCTAAACGTGAGCAAAATATTAATTTGTCCAAATCATGTGCATTTTTTGTTGCAAGGTAGTTGAGTGACATTTAAATTGGTAGCATTATAAAGAGCAACGTTTCTTTGGTTACGTTTAGATTAATTTGTATTATAGTCTATAGAGACAGAAAGCCGAATCTAACGATTTAAAATTTGTTAGGTTGACAGGCGAGTTCTAGTTATATTTTGTAAATTCAAATTAACTTTTATAAAATATGTTCTTTTATAAATAAACCACCACCATGGTAGTATAATATTTTATATTTCTATGGTAAACCGTACAAATACGTAATGCTACCAAAATATGAATTTAGAATAATAGTGTTTTATACAAAATAAAATTGTACTATGATAATAAATAGGTATGCCTTTACTGTATACGTAAGTACAGTCAGACGAAAAATGCTAATACAAAAATCTTTATACTTTGACAAATAATTTAATAGTATAATATTATATAATGTAAATTCTGATTAATAATCATGAAGTCAAAGTCGTAAACTTAAAAAGTGTCGAATGTTTCGTCACTACCAATTGACAAGTTTAAATTTAAAATACATATTTTATTTTAAAATATATTTTTGTAAATAACATATTTTACTGATAAAATCGCGTTCTTCCAATTGTACATACAATATATACTTTTTATCATAATTTAAGGCAAAATTTTGGTGCTAAAGCGGTGCCTTACATTTTTGAACCTTTATCTCTTTATCTTCTTTAACTCAATTTTAGATTGTTAACAAAGTTATTATGAACATTAACAATTTTCTATAGAAAAATATTCAAAATTATATTTGGTGTAGAATAGAGAAAATATAACATTAGTTGGCAATATTTGGATTGTAAAAAAATCTTTGTCGATTTTATTTATTTTCATTTAGATGTTATTCTATATACTCTATATATTGTAAATATAGTTGTAAGTATTGTTAATATTTTGTTTGCCATAGTCGTGTACAGTCAGCTTCGTAAATAATAAGTAACGTGAAAGTCGGACTTGGGCTATCAGCTTTACTTTCTAAGTTACTTTGTATTTCAAAGTTTTTTAGATTGTTGCAAATTCCTTCCAAGTTTTAACAGCATGTTTATATTCCATTTAAATGACTATGCTAACCGACTATATCTCTGTTGACTACACCCGGGTTATTATTACAGTAAGTCCCTTTAAGCTTTGATATAATATGAAGCATAATAGTAAGGATGTCAATATCAAAATACATTTTATAGTGTATTATATATTTAAAACACATATTTAAGACAAAGTTTCGTACTGTCAAAAGTGGCTTCTTAGTGTGACCTGTGGACCCCTTATAAACCCAGAATTATCACGTCATCTGCATAATATTATAATTTACTGTTTTCTAAGTTCGCACTTGGCTTGTTGCTCGACCTGTGATATTTATTACGCTGATTGTACTTGTATTAGTATTACAATTTGTACTTAACGAGTTTCAATGTTTTTGATAAAACGCTTATAATGTGATATTTCGTTTTTTTACCCTTAAGTCCTAAAATAGCAACCCTGTCCTACTGGTACTGGACACAAGAGACAAGAAGAGATGAGAACTTTGCTAGTAGAAAATTACCAGGCGCATAATATTTAATAATTTTGTACCTAGTTTTAAATAAAATGGTTAGATACAGTCTTATAATAAAGGTAAAAAAATATAGAAATTAGGAAAATAATATTTTTGATTCAAATTAAAAAGTGTGCGTTGGCCGGGAATCGAACCCGGATCAACTGCTTGGAAGGCAACTATGCTGACCATTACACCACCAACGCGCTGTTATCTACATATTAATTTGTGGACAAAGTGAATTAATTCAATATAATCTAGATTCAGTTCAGCTAGATTATGCCTTGAACCTTCTATTCGAATGGTTTGTGTTTTCGATTAGGTACTTTGTATTGTGAACCTTAAAATATAAGTATTTAAAAAACACATTTGCATGTCAGACTATGTTAGGTTAGGTACCTACCACACTATGGTTTGACAGAAACTTAACACAAATATCATAGTACTTATATAAATGACTGTGTTCTCCACGACTTTGTTTTGATGTAATGATAACAGAAAAAAATGGTAATAGTAACCTATTTTAAAACTGAACTCTATTATAAAAGTAGCCCAAGTTACTTCTTATTATATCAACTTAGTAAAAGTCGGTCCAGCCGTTTCAGAGATTAGTCTTAACAAACGGACAGACGGTCAGACAGACAAAAAATATGAAATTTCAATTTTAGGTGGTACTAGGTAGGTACCGTAAAAACTATCATAATATGAATTTAGTACAAAGCTGTTAATTTCAAATTACAAACAGACGCTTCAATTTTATTTTATTTATAATACCAAGATGACGATGGGAGGAAATTTTTAATTTTTTTATTTAAGGGTCACGCGACCCGCATTTCCTTAAATAAAGAGACCTAGTGCCTAAAGGGCCTTTACTTTTATTAATGTCAGTAATTAGCCTAACCACCCACTCCTTGAAGTTTGTTAATATAATAAAGTAAATCCAGTAGGTAAGAGTAATAAAGTTTTTAAATATCGTTTTAAAACGGTTTTGCTTTCGTTTCATATTGTCTTTAGTTATACAAATGGCCTAAAAAATCTCAAAAGTCATTCAGCTGGAGAAACTTTTGCCTCAACATGCCTCGTCTATAAAACAGGCATAATATCTCCGAAAATCAATTACGGATACTTCGGGCACATCATTCACTGCTTATGTAAAGACGTTTAGGCAAAAAAATAATAGGCAATCGGACTACATTTTTTTATTGCATAAATGAATAGTACTCTTAAATATGAGTAACTTCTCAGAAGAAACCGTATATCAAAAGTCAATATTTTCAAAGGTACAGCGATTTGTATAAAAAATTTCGCGAGCCTCCTAAAAACGCTCCATACTAAAGTCGACCTACAAATGACGTCACTTGTAGGTTATAGTATATGAAGTAGTATATGAAGTATATGGCCGCAGGAATATATTTGTAAATATCTCCGATATTTGTGCGTTTAAGTACATACTTACCATAATGAATGTTTTTGTATATGATGTGAGTAAACTAATGATGTAGGTTTTGTTTACCAATTTCGCAAAAAAAAGAAATTTTTTTTTTTGGTATAGACTCGCGAAATTTTGTATACAAATCGCTGTTGTACCTTTGAAAATATTGACTTTTGATATACGATTTCTTCTCAGAAGTTTCTCATATTTAAGAGTACTATTCATTTATGCAATAAAAAAAAAATCAGTCCGCTTGCCTATTGTCATACTCAAAGTAAAAAATCATCTCTCCGCAAAACGCAAACTCGCCCATATAAAGATTTTTTTTTAGTACCTATGACCATTCTTTTTCTGCTTAAACGTCTTTACATAAGCAATAGATCATATGCCCAAAATATCCGTAATTGATTTTTTTTATTCTTTTTTAAAGATCTTTCTTGTTGAGTAAATCGTATGGTAAAATCAGTTTTTTTGATATTATTAAAAGTAACTAAGATATGAACGTTTAAAGTAGTCTATTAGACAGAGAGATCGGACGTGTATCGTGACGTCACATAACACGACTTTCATAGAAAGTTCATACTAAATTTCGTTTTGCTAGAAAGAGATAGATTACAAATTTTGACCGCTCATATCTTGCTCATTTATCAACAGATATTGAAATTTTTTTCGCCATTTCCTTTATTTTTCAGTCTAGTATCATATTATTATGTTTTAAGCTATTTTTTATATTTTATGCATATTCCCTATTACGGGCGAATTCGACCACGGGGTGACCCATAGATAATACAGATATAGGGTGACCAGTAACCACCGAGTATTAGATACACCTACTTGTTAACATCAGCTAACCTTGATGGCTACATCATCGTCATGATGGCTACAATATATTTAAATTTATTAATTTATTTAAGTAATTATAGCAGTTCTGAATTTAAACATAAACTAAAGTTATGATGGTCACGAGATTATTTAAAAATAAAATCAGTTTTGATGGCGGTTGTAAAAACTGTTATTCCTTTACGAAGTTATAAAAATGTTGAAGTAGGTACTTGCATTAAAAATTAATTCCTTTTTAGAGTTATGTAGTACTACAAGAAACCCTTAGTTTCGCTTTGTCCGTCTGATTGTCTGTCCGCCCGTCCATGTTTTGCTTATGTAACTTTTCATGCTAATTTTAGTTAATTATTTAAATAGGTTTAGGTTAATTAATAATCTGGAGGAAAATTATTTCATAGTTACAGAACCCTATTAAGAAAATAGACATGTCTATGTTTATTTTAAATGTCTTCAATTTTTTTTTGTTACCAAATAGTTACTTAGGTAGTTTATACTAAGGCATCTGCGCTTAATTAACTTTTTGCACATTGCACAGTGGTTTAATGAATTCCACAATTTCAAGACATGCAAATATATCACCTTGGCAGAAATAAAACAGAAAATTATGGTCTTAATGATGAAAATGTGTTATCACGTTGTATTTTCACCAAAGTAATAAAATTTAAAATTATTTTATTTGCTTATAAAATATATCCTAGTTAATTTAAGATAATAATATTATGAACTTAAGGGAAATAATAAAAAATAAAGATATTATGTAAATAATTACATTTATTTTTTAGATCCCCCTAAATTTACTTTTTAATATATTTTTGCTTAGTATTGGTAACAATAATTTTCTTTTACGTAATTTATAATTTATTTACTACATATACATTATTTATTTATTTATTTTCAGAAAGCTTAAACAAACGACAAAACGAACTCCAAATCACAAAAACCCGAAGAGTTTGTTCGTGTCGTCAAATGCTGAAAATAATATAGCTACTTATATTATAATAATATAAAACAAAAAATGTTTCTCAACCTAAACTAATCTAATTTACCTTCAGAAATAAAAGTAGATACTGTAGAATCACACCTGTTTACAAAAACTATAGGTATTATGTAGTGTCTGTTTGTCTATGATTATTTTAGACATAATAATATCATGGATACATATTATGTTTAATGTTACTATAATTATTTGTTATAATGGTACTATGGCGTACACGAAAGTAATATCAAAGGCGAGGTTTCTCTACGTCTACTCACTTATAACCTAGCACAATCACTAAACGCAACATAAATATCGAAAAGTATCGACACAATTCTTTGTCTTGCTTCTCGATTCTCGGGCCAGTAATATTGTGGGACCAATTTTTATCAAGCGGTGCTATTACATGGCGTTTTAGTAAGCTCACTTGTATGAATTTCAGATGTTGTATATATAGCACTGAACAGTGAGAACTTCGATAGCGCGTTCAGGATCGCTAATTGGTCCGCCACAGACTTTTCTCGAGTTTCTCTGCGCGTGCGGCGTGACTGTACTAGGGGGGCAGTTACGTATCCTTAAAACTTGGCGAGCTCCGCCAATATCCTCTTGAAGTGGACGCCCTCCGGGTCGTACTTCTTGCGGATGTCGTCGAGGTCGTTGGGGTACTTCGTCACCATGACCTTGATGAACTCTTCTACGATGTGCTTCTGGTGCGCGCTGCACTGTGCGCATGCATTTTCGATGGCATCGTTAAAGTGCTCTGAAACAAGCAAAAGTTAAAAACTCGACTACGCCAATTATGGAGCGTTCATCATATTCAGTTCATTCCCTAAAACCAATATTTTAGGCGCTACGAACAAACATACATACATACATACATTGCCAAAATCATTACCCTTCTTTTTGGCTTCACCGTAGTCGGGTAAACCGAGTTTTTATCTCATGTGGAAGGTTAGCAGTCATGTATTATTCAGTATCAGACCAGCGGGGCTATTCGAAATTTCAGTTCGATTCGGTTTCGAAAACTTACCGCGCGATTATTGCTAGCGCGGTAAGCGTTTACTGGTTGCCGCGCAGGAAAGTTATCGAATACGAGTTTGATTACGCATTGTTAAGGCCAGGTAGACCAAGCGAAATAGGCATTTAACGCTTCCAAGAGTTGCCCGCGTTTGTCGCAAAGCGAGCCGCGCGCCTACGTCGCCGGCGTGAACTTACATGAACCCAAAGTGTAGTCGTGTCGGCAGTAGGTCAACTTATTTTATTATTTGTATTGAAAAAGATAATAAAATCCATAGTTATCTGTTTTAATGCAACACATAGCACACATAATTTGAATAGATATTATAGATGGGTACCTAAGTACAAAATGCTTAAATTTTATTAAATTATTTTGACAGTTTCTATGCGGTGTGTTCTGTTACAAGTATAAAGACACGCTGTGTTCGATGTGTGCATGGAGACGAGTACCTATCATTAGCTCGTGTGATAACTAAAGCACGTGTCGTTTCGTGAGATAAAAATAATAATAATAATAATATCTATGGACGCTTCACACCACGTCAATCTGGCCCCGTGCTAAGTATCCGAAGAACTTGTGTTACAGGTACCAGACAACGGAAATATATTTAATATTTTTATACTATACATATATTTAAGATTTTTATTATATTATATATATATTTAATACACATCCATGACCCAGGAACAGAAAAACTTTTTGTTTGTGGCGGGATTCGAACCCGCGACCCCCGGCTTGAGCACCAACGCGCTGAACCACTGAGCCACAGAGGCCGTCAAAATACTGTATCAGGTAGGTGCTGACGATTTGATGGTAACTACTTAGGCAGACACTTGCAAAAAATGTATTTCTACTGCCGAGTCCGCACGTTTGCCACTTGCCGCAAAATCCAAACCTCCACAAACGTTTAACTTTTTGAATATCCGGATTTTGGTTTTTTTCTCCCAAAAATCCGGATTATCCGGATAATTCAGATTTTTTCATTTTTTTTTATTTGTTGCATGTTTTATAAAACTTTAATGTTTATTTTACTACTATGTTGTAGCAAAACTTACACTCATTAGTAAAAAAAACAGTTACCATTTTATAATTTAATTTAAATAAATTCTTATTTTAAGTTGTAAGTATTAGAATTACAATCTGAATAAACAAAAACATTACAGTCAATCAGGGTAACTTTGAATCATCATCGAAATATTTTTTAAACAAACTTTTACTATGTTAAGAATTAGTCAAAAGAGTTTAGTTAATCTATGCTCTCAGGTTGGTTTTCATGCTATAAAGTTATAAAATGTCTTTAAAAATGACTAATTATATTAAAAACTGGCAATTTTGTCGTGTGTCAAAGTTACCACCTAACTTGGGTAACTTTGACACAGACTAACTTTTAATTATTTTACAGCTTCAGGATAACATTAGTTTATGTTTTTATCAAATATTGATGTAGTGGGGTCATAGACAAGTCAAAAAAACCATAAAGTTATTACATTGCATTATGTTTTTATATACCTTGATAGCAGCAAAGTTAACGAGATTTTTTTTTAAAGTTTTGCACTGATTTTTACCCATTATGTTGCGCGCGGTTAAAAACAAAAGTTTTTGATATTATCTTCTTTTGACAGCTGCTTTTTTTAGATTTCGTTTACGGAGTATGTTACGTACACGAATTGTTATTAAATTTTAAGCGCCAATTGTTTCCCACATAAAACAATAGAAAATAATTTTGTGAACAAACTGTCAAAGTTACCCTCGTGATTCAAAGTTACCCTGAATGACCGTATGAGATTATATCCAAATTATATAATTATATTTATTTTTTCATTTTAAGAAATATTTTTGATTACGTTAAAAATCCTACAATGTTCAGTTTTATAGTTAGTATTTTATTTTGAATAAGGTACACACTCGTGTCTATTAAAGTTAATATTCATTTCATATGCGTAGCTGATAGCATAGGTAATAAAATCTAACAAAGTGCGTAAAAACAATTAATTATGTATTCAGTTATTATTATTATACTCATTCAAAATCTTAAATATCAACATTATAGGAAATAAAGTACTAGCTAGCTATTCTCTAAGGATCGTGATCTTGAAAAACATAAAATCGTCAAGTCTTTGTTCGCTTAGGTGAGATCTTGTTATTTACTAAATGTTCCAGCAGTAAAGAAATATAAAAAAGTGGAATAGCCTGTGATCTTTTTAACGCTTTTTTTTAATATCTACACCACAGTCCACCACTACCATTTTCGTAAAGTGCCATTTCTATGTGAAATTACTAACGTAGACAAATTAATACAGTTTAATAAAACGTAGGAAACTGAAAATCCTTTAAATCGAGATCCGAGGAGTGAAGACAAATCATTTAGAGCATGGGGCTTCAAATGATTTGTATGGTCGAAATTGGACAACTTTTGAGTTACCGAAAGTAAAAACCACTCACCTGTAAATGGTGCTTTTAATTCCCTCGGTAACTAACAGAAGTACAATAAATAATTCTAAGCACAATTTAAAATCTATAACTGTTTTAAGATCTTTATTTTACTTACAAATCAACAGTAACATATTACTCTTCATTGCACTTTGAAGTTTCCGCGATAAGATTAAAACTACATTACTTAAAAAAAATAACAGTGGTTTAGACAAATCGTTGGTGCTATTTTTGACACCTATATCTTATCTTTATAATATTATCTAAAAAATAATTACTTTTACGCAAAGGAGGAGGAGGTTTCTACAGGAGCGTTGATTTTCATTTAGTTTTGCTACTGACTCGTTAGTTTAGGTTAGTTTAGTTTAATCAAATTAATTTTAATAATTTAAAAAAAATGTTATTACCTTCATTCATTCGGCAAAACTTTCTCTAATCTCTAACCAACCAGTCAGTTATTATTAACTCCAAAACTTCTTCCCAAAATTTTTAAGAATTTATCCTGATATAGAGATAATATTAAGGTATTTGGTAAGTCCATTATTTAAAAGATAATTAAATAAAGTTAAACCACTACATTTCTTTTTAAGCTGTCATATTAATTTGGCATTCTATGATTGTAGAAATTAAAATTGCAATAATATGTTTCGACTTTCGTTAGTAAGAATTCGATAAATATAAAAATACAAAGCTTTAATTGGGTTTGGATTTGCTTATTGTACTTCTTACTACTTGTGCAATTGAAACTGAAACCATATTCAGTGTTTTTATAAATTGGATCACCTATTACTGAACTGTACTACTACTGAAAAATCTAAAATCTATCTTAGAAACAGTCCATATACATATACATATATAGCGGCCATACATATTTTAGCAGATCTTCATCCCTCGTATCTTCATTTAATGGATTGACTATGTTCTACCAAATAACTTGAATAAATGGAAAAATGTGTCAACAATTTCAGCAGGACAACAAATAATATCAAATTATTCAAAGGCATGTATTTAAACTTACGACAAAACAATTAAATTTTGGATGTGAAAATACCGAATATTGAATACTAAATTACCATGTTGGTTAAATAATGTAAGGAATAAAAAATTACAAAACTGGTGACTAAATAATACCACTGAATATTCCAAACTGGCAGACAGATATTATTTTAGCGAACAAATAACCATCTTGGCGACAATTTGTGAGTACACATTTAATTTAAGAATAGGCACATATATATATATATATATATATATATATATATTCCCTAATGTAGGTAACTCAAAAAACGTATAAGCAGCAAAACCAGTGCACATATAAAAAACATAAAGGAGCGTACTAAATTCCCAAATTTGAATTTTCCTCGATTTAATTAATATCTACATACTGTGTAGATTCATTATGAAATTTAAAAATGACGGATATTCATTTTTCGCAAAATTAACATAGGTCGTTTACCAGGTTTTTGGGGGTGTTAGATACGAAAATAACATTCATTTTGAAATTCCAATATGGCGGACATACTAAATTTTATAAAAATAAGGTTGTCCTTTTGTTGGTTTCTGGGGGTGCTGATTACAAAAAAGTCATCCATTTTAAATTTCCTTAGTAACCCGCAACCTTATATTTTCTTCATGATGGAAGAAAAAGAAATTTGAAAATCCTGAATTTTCCAAAATGTCCATAGCTTTATACATCGCTTATAATATCTCAAAGAAGAGCAAAGCCATATTTTTTTTTCTATAATCACTTCTATCTCAGAAACAGTGCATCCTACTTGAAAATTACCTTACCCTTAATAACCCCGCAACCATATATTTTCTTCATGATTGGAGAAAAAGAAATTCGAAAATCCTGAATATTCCAACATTTCTATAGAATAGAATAGAATAGAATAGAATAGAATAACATTGATTGCATGAAATGTGGTTTATAAAGGTGTTACAATATGATGCTTTATATGGATCCAACATTCTGCCTTGTCAGTGGCGTGCAAAATTATTACAAGAAGCAATATCACTTAAGTCAAAAATAAAGATATTGAACATTAACATAATAAGTATTAACATTAGATATTTGAGTCATAACATAAATTAAATTCATTAAGTAATTAATTATACATCAATTAAATTAAAAAAGGCCTATTACACATAAATTATTAATGTTATTAAAAAAAAAAATGTCACGTGTGTCGAAGAGAGGTTATAAAATATAATTTATAAGCATGGTCTATTACAACCCTACAACGTGGCAGCCAAAACAAAATATAGCTCTAAGCATCCCCGGTATCTCAATGTAGAGCATTTACATTTTTTTTATAAAATTGGTTCTATCTCGGAAACGGTGCATCCTAGTGAAAAAGAATGAAAATTTCCTCCCCCTTAGAAACCCCGCAACATCATATTTTCTTCATGATGGAAGAAAAAAAAATCTGAAAATCCTAAATTTTCCAAATTTTGTATAGCGTTTTACACAGTTCGTGTCTCAGAGTAGAGCATTACCGTATTTTTTTTTTCTATAATGGCTTCTATCTCAGAAACGGTGCATCCTACTTGAAAAATAATGAAAATTACCTCCCCCTTAATAACTTCGTAACCACATAATATTTTCTTCAAGATGGGAGAAAAAGAAATTCGAAAATCCTGAATTTTCTAAAATTTCTATAGCTTTATACTCAAACTCAAACTCAAAATTTTTATTTCCATGTAGGTTATGAAATAACGCTTATAAAATTGTCCTACATGATGCCTACCACCGGTTCGGAAACTAGCCCGGCGAGAAGAACCGGCGTAAGAAACTCGCACGGGGCCACCTTTTAGCAACAAGATGGGAAAATTGTTCTTTTCAAAAAAAAAATTTACAATGTTGGAACTTAATCTATATAACATTAGTCATAAGTACATAGAGCATACTTAAGTACATAAAAGCAGCCTTGCAGGGGCCATCTTATTCCCAATGTGTGCAATCGTTAATGAAATCACTGACTTTATAATAAGCTTTAGCACACAAACGTTCTTTAACAGCTTTTTTAAATTTATTAATGGTAAGATTTTGAACGTTTTCTGGGATTCTATTGTAAAGGCGTATACATGAACCTTTGAACAATTTACTTACTTTGCTAAGTCTGATCACCGGTATTTCTAACTTGTTCTTATTTCTAGTATTCCTACAATGGTTGTCGCTTTTCTTTTTAAAGTTATTTAAATTCTTTCTGACATACACATTGTCCAAAATGTATTGAGAAGCGACGGTCAGAATACCTATTTCTTTAAACTTATCTCTCAGAGATTCAAAACATGACATCTTATAAATAGAACGTATAGCTCGCTTCTGCAGCACAAATATTGTGTTAATGCGTTTCCCCATAGAAGAATGCCATATGACATTATACTATGAAAATAACTAAAATAAACTAGCCGCGCTGTGTCCTCATCGGAAATTTCTCTAATTTTTTTCACTGCATATGCTGCAGAACTAAGCCTACTAGCCAGATTTGCAATATGGGGACCCCACTGTAATTTACAATCTAGTGTTATTCCTAGAAATACAGTGGTGTCCACTAAGTTCATTTTCTCATCATTTAATAGTACATTGGTTTGTGTCTGCATAACATTTGGCAGGCTAAACTTTAAACATTTTGTTTTATTGGAATTTAAAAGTAAATTATTAACATTAAACCAGTGTACCATCTTCGAGAGAGCACTATTTACCTCGTCGTAATTTGACTGTCGTCGCTTCACATTAAAAATTAGTGAAGTGTCATCAGCAAAAAGTACTATCTCATGCTTATCTTTAACTAGATAAGGAAGGTCATTTATATAGATGAGAAAAAGAAATGGGCCTAAAATGGACCCTTGTGGCACACCTAGTTCTATTTTGGTCCCATTAGACCTTGTAGAATTTACTTCTACTCTCTGCGTTCTATTTGTAAGATAAGAGCTTAAGAGCTTAAGTGCCGTGTCCCTTATACCATAATGGTATAATCCATCCCTCGTATCTCAGTGTAGAGCATTTAATTATTTTTTTTAATAAAATTTATTCTATCTCGGAAACGGTGCATCCTATTGAAAAAAATAATGAAAATTTCCTCCCCTTAAGAACCCGCATCAACATATTTTCTTCACGATGGAAGAAAAAGAAATTTGAACATCCTGAATTTTCTAAAATTTCTATAGGTTTATTTTCTTTAGCTTTCTATATTCACCGTTCGTGTCAAAGTAGAACATTGTCATATTTTTTTCTATAATCCCTTCTATTTCAGAAACGGAAAAATAATACTACTACTGGAAAATAATAAAAAATTCCTCCCCCTTAATAACCCGGAAATCGCATATTTTTTTCATGAATGCCAAAAAAAGAAATTTGAAAATCCTGAATTTCGAAAAGTTTCTATACCTTACATAGCTGGTACCTCTACAAACTACATGTTAATTTTACGAAGATTGGATAGTCTCCATTTTGGAAAATGAAATTGGAAGACAATTTTATAATCAGCATATGAAACATGGAAAAAGACATCCATTTTTAATAAAAAAAAAAATATACGCCATTTTGGAATTTTAAAACGGATTTTATTTTCATATTATTCTGCACCCCCAAAAACCTTGAAAACGATACCCATACCAAAGAAAAGAAATCTCCAATAGTATCCAAAACTGGGATTTTCCGTAGCTTGCAAATTGAATTTTTAGCAGCTATTAATTTATCAATCAAATCTTTATTAGCTACTTACATGGTATAATGGTCACCAACTCATCGGTGCTAATTGGATTAAATTTCGCTACTTTTTATCTGCCGATTTTTGTATTTTTTGTCACTTGAGTGATTTCACCAGTTTGGTAATTTAGTCGCCAACATATTAATTCGCTGCCAAATTCAGCAATACAGTATGCTCACGTGCAGTCACCAACTTATTTTTTGTTCACTCGATTAATTATATCCCTTATTCAAATATTGTACGTCTAGAGTACATACTAATTACAATTAAAATATGTAATTTTCATAGTAGTAACCAAGATTCGAAAAAATCGAAAAATCCGGATTTTTTAATGAAAATCCGGATTTTTCGTTTTTTTAGAATTTCGAAGTATCCGGATTGCAACCCATACTTGCGAGTGACTTAGTGTGTTCTGCAAAGGCAAGCATGATGGATGTTGAGCACGTATCCTTATATTTTATTGTAAATAGAACAGCCTCCGTGGTCTAGTGGTTAGAGCTTGGCTCTCGACTCGGAGGTAGTAATTCTAATCTAATAATCTAATTCTAATCTAAGGTCGTAGGTTCTAATTTCGATTCCCGCACTGGAACAACAAAAAATGTTGTTTCCAAGTTTGGTTAGGACAATGCAGGCTGATCACCTGATTGTCTGACAAGAAAGAAGAAAGGCAGGTAAAAAGTCGGACCTGCGCCTCATCTCTCGTCAGTCGTGTCGGTTATCCGTCCCACTGGATTACGAGAGTAAAAAAAAAAGAGTGCCTTTGTGTACTGCGCACACACTTGGGCACTATAAAAATACTCCTGTGTATTACTGGCTAAGCTACAATAAAACCAGCCACCGTCACCGAAATCGGCGTGGGGAGTTATTTATTATTATTATTGTAAAAACAGAAATCGAAATAAAAAGAAACGAAAAGTACGGCAAAGAAGATGGTAGATGTTACAAATTCATAAAAACTGTTTACTGGCTTATTCAATAATGTACTAAGGCTACTCCACGCATCAGCTACTTTTTTCTCATAATACACAACACAATAATATATCTATGGACGCTTCACACCAAGTCAATCTGGTCCCGTAGCGACACGTCACTTAGCGATGACTTACGTCAAATCCCATACATTCTTGATTTCGAAGTTCGCCGTCAAAATTATCAAATGCATCTTGACTAAAGCCTTAGTAGTCATTGTTTGGGGAAGACCGTTCTGCCGCGGCGTTAAATCCTAGGCGAGCGAAATTACCAGAGTTCGCCAACCAGGCTGTCACTACTCGCTGTGAAGAAGTTAACCACAATTTGTACGGCATCGAAATAATTACCATTGTTTGCCACTACATTTTCTGTAGTTAAATTGTAGTTAACTTCTTGACGGCAGTGTAGTGACAAAAACTAGCACAGCACACTGGACCGATTTTAATGAAATTTGGCGCACATAGTGTCGACCACGAGTAAGGAGGCAGCTTTTCTTTTTATCGTGGCAAAAAATACGTGCCTCGCGAGTTTTCCGTATTGTAGAAATAATAGTACATAACTATTACATTTTTTTTATCGCAGGCAGGTCAAAATCTAGCCCTGACGTCACTGCGACCCAAGTGGAGCTATAATTGTGACCAGCTATTAAGGCGAAAACATACGTAGATGACGTCACAGATTCGGGCGTGGCCTAACACTTCCCGCCGCGCCACCCGCATACACCCCGCTGCGCTAGCGATCTCCGCGCCGCGACTCAAATTATAAACTGAGGAACGGCCCCTTTATACGACTTTAGGATTGATTTAAATGCAACTTGAAAATATTAATTTATTTCTGGTCTATGAGCAAAGAAAAAACGTAGAATGTATTAGCCGCTTCTCCTTCTTCTGTAGAAGCCGGTCGAGGTTATTCCCGAAAGGGGTCGTCCATTAATCACGTGATGCCTAAAAGGGGAGGGGGGGGTCCGAAAAAAATCACCAAGTATCACCAAGGGGGGGGGGAGGGGGTGTAAGGAGACATCACATGTATTAATTTTCGAATCTAGTCTATGCATACCGAAATTATTATTGGTTGTAGATTCCTAGTGTTGTTTAAATACTTACAAGACAAATGACTCGTATAGTTTTTAATTGCTTAAATTATTCGATTAAATTGTTTTTTAAGTTCAAGTTTTTCTTCAAACATGACCTGCTTACTATGTAAAAAAATACACGTGATATTAGGTGGGGGAGGGGGGGTAGTATAAAACCTCACCACGTATCACCAGAGGGAGGGGAGGGGTCTAAAAAGTTGTTAAAAACATCACGTGATTAATGGACGGTCCCAAATCTAGAAATTATTTGGTAGGCAATGCGGCTTCCAACCCATCACTTTTGATTTCATTTCCACCTCGACGCCCACCAAAATGCAATACTTAGTGCTATTGACAGAATCACTAAAATATCCGATAGGTGTTTTTTCGCTTTCCTAAAAAAGAAGTTTCATATCGACGCTTGAAAGGTAAAAATGCCTAAGCGACAAAAATACCGAAAATGAGTTTAAATATCAATGAGTTTGTGTTTTTCTCTGCATCGATTGGTCTAATCGTCGTCTTCCTACGACGATTTTTTTGTCGCTTAGATATAGTGAAATTAATACAAAATCATGAATGTTATGTTCACTAAGCGACAAAAACAAAGCGATTGATAAAAAAATTCACTTGGATATTTTGAAGAATTTTAAAAATCTACTTAGTCTATTTTTCATGTTTTTTTTTTTTTACTTTTTACTTTTCGTGAACACTTTGTACATTTTCTCCATACAAATTATTTGTGAATTGTCCTTACAATGCATTTAATTTGATATCATTATTTTACGAAAGTGCAACTTGTAGAATTTTACCCATAGTGAAATAAAACAATATTCGCGTAAAGATAGTTTTACATATTTGACACAATAACTATTCGTGCTATCTAAATATTTTTACTTGAAAACTTTTGTTTTTAATTATGTCGGTTAGATATTTTTTTTTGGTTCCCTATTTTTTGGCATAAAATCATATGTCATAATTTTACTTGGCATAATTTCATTTGACCTAATAGTAGTTTCGCATAGTATTCATTTGGCATAACTTTCGTGGCACTTAGCATAATTTTTTTTCGCATAATTACAAATAGCATAATAATTGTTAGACATACTTAATAAAAGGCATAATTTTTTATACGCATGATATTAATTAAGAATAATATTTTATGCATAATATTAAAAGGCATAAATATATTTACGCATACTTCTTTTTTTTCACGTACTAATGAATGGTAAATTCTACTGGGTGTGTGAGTTAAGACGAAATAACAATTATAATTGTAATTTTCAACTGATTACGAAATTAAACTCGGACAAACGACACGAACTGCTATCTAAGAACATGCCGAGCCATAACCACGTGCCCAATACAATTAAAGATAAGGTATTGTTTTTGTATTGTAAATGTTTAAGAATGACGAAAAATAATGTAATTTTTTCCTGTTCCCAAAATATTATCTTACGTCGCTAAGGTACAATACGAAATCAAAAATGTTGCTTGAGTATCAATAAATTCCAATACATATGAATTTATAGACAAGAATAAACAGCTAAATGATGTGAGTGTTTATAAAACTGACAAAATGTAACTAAAAGTATTAAATTTAGTGTGTGGGAACATAAATGAACGCAAACATTGCTAAATATATTTCTATATTTATGCGCCTAATGTTTCGCTAGTTAGTCCTGTCGGTAGTAGTAAATATCAATATACTAGGTTATGGGAGTAAACTTTGCGCACATACTTGGACATAATAAAATAGCTCCTATAGCTGGTCTATTTTCAATTAAACAGGCAACAGTCACTGAAATCGGCATGGTTTCATTATTATTCCTTTTTTAAGGTTCTGTAGTTCATGTCTCGGAATCCTTATAGTTTCATCATGTCCTTCCGTTCGACCGACCGTCCGCCCGTCCGTCTGTCCATCCAAACGGTGGTGCTTGAAATATGAAACTTTGAATGGATAAGTTTATTTATCACGTCGACATAGTGCTAAAATAAATGAAGATAATTTTTGGTTACACCTACACGAAAAGGGGAGATATAATTAGGTACATAGACATTTTAAGAACATTGAGAGGTTTCTGAGATTATATTTTGATATACGTACATTCCGTTTGCGTGATATTCCACTTTTAAGCGCATTTCTTGTTAAAATACGGCGTCCCCCCTCTAAAAGCCAAACGGCTGGCTCTAAAAATGTGGAAAATTCATGATGGTAATCCATGTAATAAACTTTGAACGAAAACTATAACGGTCCAAAAAACTTCATAAGTTCAGGAGTTATAGAGACTTAAATTGAATCAGTTTAGAATAAGATATCTGACACAGAGCCTACAGATTGTCCTTGTCCATAAAACATCCTAATCTTATAGAGAAGATTAGGATAATTTAGATGATATTTCTGCTACTGTCAATGCTTTCAGCGCAGTCTATCAAAACAATCACACTACGCTGAAGGCACTGACAGCAGCAGAAAGAAGAAGGGGCATTTTTGTATGGATCCCGTCCCCACTACTGTAGCACTACAAGACATATATCAAATGAAAGGAAAAAAGCGTGTAATTTTTTTGTATGACGAAAAATCTCTAAACCATTGGAGAAAAAAGTTTTAACCCAAAGGTGAAAAAAAGTTAAAAAATCATTCTGTATTATTACATCATTTCATAGTGTTGCTAATGGCTTGATATAAGGAACAATTTTTGGGAAGTAATGGTATACAGCAAGCTTCAGAAAAGTGTTATATTTTGATAAATTGCCTCTGTTTATAATATTTTGATAAATGTATGGAATGATAATAAAATGATAAAAATAAGCTCTTTCCTCAATTTTGTCGCACATAATTATATTATGGAAATTGTTTCTTACTTGCGATACTATTGAAAGGATGTATTTTTTTCATAATTTATGGGTTCGAATCCTGTCTAGGAAAATTGAGTTATTAAAAATTTTCATGTTTCAAGAGTTTAAGTTTTCATGAAGTCGGACTCGATATTCCGTAGGGTTAAATTGCTATTGCTAATTTTTTTTTTGACTTCTTTTACAACGCCCAGAAGAATCATTTACCATGGACTATATCTTTTTTTTCTGTACCTAATCGTTTGAAAATTATTTTTGCTATTTAATTATATGTATTTTAATGTAATTGTTTTATCTGAATTATTTGATTTTACATAAACCACTTTTCCAGGCCAGGATTCGAACCCGCAAATTAGGAAAAAAATACATTTTGTATTATTGCGCCATTCGATAGCGTTGCAAGTAAGAAACAATTTCCAGAAGTAATTATGTGCGAAAGAATTGAGGAAAGAGCTTATTATCATTCCATACATTTCATCAAAATATGAGGCAGTTTATCAAAATATAACACTTTTCTAAAGTTTAGTGTATACCATTACTTTCCAAAAATTGTTCCATAGTAGCAACACTATGAAACGGTGCAATAATACAGAATGATTTTTTTTAACTTTTTTAACCTTTAACCCTCATTAACTTTTTTCTCCCATGGTTTAGAGGATTTTCGTCATACAATAAAATGACACTTTTTTAAGCCCTTTCATTTGATATATTATGTCTTATAGTGCTACAAGGATGGGGACTTTTTGCCCCTTCTTCTTTCATCTAAATAAGTTATGGCTTGTGTTCAAACGCTAAACATGCTGGGACGAGACAACAGCATCAGTCTGGTATGGGTTCTAGGCAACGGCAACATCTCCGGAAACAAAACCGCGGATGAGCTGGGTAGGCTTTGGGCCAATTGTGTCACGGTGTCATGCCCAGAATCGGTATTTGGAATATCTCCCAGCACTACTAAGAGAGAACTCAAGGAATGGGGCCGCAGCTTAAGTATAAAGCAATGGGCTTCAATCCTAGGCCTTGAGTTTTTATATTTCTATACTTTTTATTATTTCAAGATCAAAATTAGCTCGTTTTAGTAACTGCAATTAATTTTTATTAACAAGAAGAAGGAAAATATTGTCAGTTAGGAGCAAAAATTTACAATGTCATTGAATAATAAATTTACTAAGATAACTTTAGCCGTAGAAAATTCTTAATGAAAGCAACATTTATGTAACTTATATTATCTTGTTTTATTTTATAAACTCTTAGGCCATTTAGATGAATACTCCGATAAATTTTTTTTTAAGTGTTTGGAATTAGTTATTTCTAACTGTTACTACAGAAAATGTATCTATAGCTTATCTATTTTTACATGTTGCTGAAAACCTTTAAAATAAAATTTAGGCAATTTTACTTGCTATTACATAACTTTCGTTGATAGCTTAGATAATTTTACCTATTTTTCGAACTAGGACTTTTTTACCTAAGCGACATAAACTGCCTGTCATTCGAAAGCTATATGACTCGTTTTAATATCAAAAATTGCTATAAAAAAGATACACGTTGTATTTTATTGATATATAGATGTATGTTAAAACCATCTAAATCCGACTATTTTGTGATTTATAATGATTTTTTTTTTCTAAAAATTTTAACTTTAAATCACTCTTCTATAAAGTTTACTAAATTTATGCGTCATATGTGTCTTTCTTTAAGTATTATTTCTTTAATTTATTTTTTATCAATTATTATTATTTAAACTGGAAATATCATAATATTTATTATATTATAAAATAGTAATTTGCTTTCCTACGCTATCGAATTGGATTTTGTCTGTAATGGTAGTTGTATGTGTGTTAAATAAATAAATAAATAAATGTCGCTTAGGCATTTTTACCTCATATACTATATACCTCAAAGCGTTGATATACTAAATAGACAATTAAAACAGAAATAATATAATATATCTATGGACGCTTCACACCACGTCAATCTGATCCCGTGGTAAGGGACCGTCCATTAATCACGTGATGTTTTTAACAACTTTTTAGACCCCTCCCCTCCCCCTGGTGATACGTGGTGAGGTTTTATACTACCCCCCCTCCCCCACCTAAGATCACGTGTATTTTTTGTACATAGTAAGCAGGTCATGTTTGAAGAAAAACTTTAACTTAAAAAACAAATTAATCGAATAATTTAAGCAATTAAAAACTATACGAGTCATTTGTCTTGTAAGTATTTAAACAACACTACGAATCTACAACCAATAATAATTTCGGTATGCATAGACTAGATTCGAAAATTAATACACGTGATGTCTTCTTATACCCCCTCCCCCCCCTTGGTGACACTTGGTGATTTTTTTTTCGGACCCCCCCTCCCCCTTTAGGCATCACGTGATTAATGGACGACCCCTAAGTTCTCGAAGAACTTGTGTTACGGGTACCAGATAACGGAAGTATATTTAATACTTTTATACTATAGGTACACATAATTAAAATTTCTATTATATTATACACATATTTAATACACATCCATGACCCAGGAACACAGAAAACTTTTTGTTCCGTCGGCGGGATTTGAACCCGCGACCCCCGGCTTGAGCAACGACACGCTCAACCAACTGAGCCACAGAGGTCGTCATAGAAATAGAACTATACACTTTCTGTGAAATTTACAAGTACATATATAATAAAATATTATACTATAATATATACTATATATAATATTATATTAATATATTATTATAATTTCAAGTAAGAAGTTGAAGGAATAAAAAAGTACATTCAACAATCGAACATTTTCATTCTATCACAGGCAGAGCGCTCGCTAAGGTTTTCATAATTTATTTTTTTTACGGCATGTCGTTCCCTATTATTTCAAGAGTAAAATAAACGATTGCGAAATAGCGGCACCGCGGAGAGTGACACAACCTCCTCGTACGAAAGTCAGCGGCTCACTGTCCCGCGCACCCGCGCACGCACCGCTTACGAATATTTTCACAAAATAATAGTTATTTACGTATTTTTTGAAAACAAAACGGTATTTCGAAAAACCCAACGATGAAATGTTAGATAAATATATTCTTCACATTTTCGTAAAAGAACCATCTTTATAGCCGTAGTAGGTAGTAAGTAGATAGAAAAAGAAATCTGAAAACAGGGCTACTTAATTTTAATTTATTTAATATTAATCTTCGTCGTATTAAAAAAATTAACGATGATATTAAAGATGAAGGATTGAAGTGTGAAATGTATATTTTTTTGAATTTTTTTATTCTCATTTTTCGGAGTAGTTAGGACTCAAACTGAGCGATTTAGGGGCTATTTGCGCCTTAAACACTCACTCTTGTAACTCATCTGGCTGTCGGTGCACGGGGCCTTGTCCATCACACAGTCAACGTACGAGTGGAGCTGCGCCGGGTCATTGAGGATCTTGACCAGGTCGATCTTCTCGTCTACGTCCGTGTAGAAGGCTGTGGCGACCGCCAGGAGGCAGAAGAGAGCTAGGAGCTTCATCATTTTGATGCTCTGGAAGAAAGTAGAAGATTAGTGACAACAGCGAGCAAAGAGGCTGGAGCTAGAAGTTTCATATCTACTTATTTACTGATACAGGAATTTGCTTGTTTGTTTGTTTGCGTTGAAAAGGCTCCAAAACTACAGTTTTTGATAAAGTTAGGCATAGACGTAGAGTAGACCACGAGATTTGGAATATACATAGGATGCTTTTTATCGAGGCAAAATACGGCTAGGTACGGTTCCTATTATAACCACTTTACTAAAAGAATAATTGTAAGATGCCTTGAGAACTATTATTTTATTTCCATAGAAAAATTGTTTGTATTTAGGATTATCAACTTAGGACCTAGTAAATTAATAAGCTTGAATAATAAATATGAACGTATCATAAGCTCGATTATTTTTATTCTTGAATAAGTAAAAAAAAATAGGACAAAGGAAACAAGACATTCGTAACGTTTTTTTTAATTTTACTGGTTAAATTAAATTAATGTAAAACCCTATCTGAAGTACTGTATACTTGGAAAATTAAACAATAGCACAAAAAAAAAATACATATATACAGATACATATTATATGTATATTGCAATATACTCCCCTAAATTATTTGTCCCTCTTTGCTGGTTAAAATTTGATCAATTCCTATTTATTGACAGCATCTTAAAAAAACAAGAGAGTAAAACAGAAGGTAGATACTAAATGTTAAATTATGTTCTGTATAATACAACTTTTAGGCGAGACAACATAAATTTTTATCCTATTTTGCAGGTTACATAAAATCTGTTAAACTATGAAAGAAAATATAATATACTCGTAGAAGCCAAAATTGATGCCCGGAAGCGCCCCTATAGATTACTACAACTATCGTTTCGTTTCGAAGTTTTTTTTTATTATGAATAGTATAAAGCCCTCACTCTCTATTCACCGTTTCATAAAATAATATTTTTATTACAAATATAAGGTTCAGTAAAAAGACGTTTAAGCAGAAATATAATTGTCATACTAGAAAAAAAAAATCTTTATAATATGGGCGAGTTTGCGTTTTGCGGAGAGTCATGAGATGATTTTTTACTTGGAGTATGACTATTATTTGTTTGCCTAAAGTCTTTACTTATACAGTGGATCATATGCCTGAAGTACCCGTAATTGATTTTCGGAGACATTATATATGACCAATAACGAAAGTATTATTTTGATCTATTTGATTATGAAAATCCAGAAATATAATAATTCTTAGAAATTTTCTTACCGTTATTTTATTCAATGACTTTTCTTGAGATTCTACGAGTTGTGGTTATATTGTTACGTGCTACAGGTCTTTTATATACATACATGATTTTATTTAAATTACGTTTTTTATTTATTTAAATTACAAATGCAATTAAGGAAATTTATTACCAAAAACCTAATACGACAGCAATTAATTCGTTGTATTTTTATGAAAGTGTCTTTTTTATTATATATAATTAATTTTATACCTATTTAAATTGACACTACAATATTTACATAATTCTAGCTTAGGCCCGAAGACAAATTACTTGTTTGTTTATACCTACCCACAAATAACACGTAACATAGGAAGGGTTCCGTATTAAGAAGTTACAGTAATAGTAGTTTGAAATAATAATTATTAATTTTAAAAGACTATGTTATATTTTTTAACTTAATATATAAACACAAAATGGGTTGCGGCCTCCAGGAAGGGACGCTATTTTTTACTATTTTGGACCTTAAAGTAAATAGTTCAAGTCAGTTCAGCCAAACTCATTTAAATATATTTTCTATAGATACCAGCAACGAGCAAGTTCGCTACGCTTGCTAAACCAAGCTTTCAACATTTTAAATAGGTACTTACATTGTACCTAAAATGTACGAAATCTGATTTAGTTTAGTAGTGTATTTCAGCTCGTCAACACTCACTGATGCTTGAGAGACCTATGGGAAAGGAAATTTTTTGTAGTTCCTGATCCCTGATCCCGCCTTGAATGCTGCTATGGTTCCTGCTTCCCGTCATAGTAAACTTCTCGTGTGTGGTGTTTTTAGGGTTCCGTAATACTTAAGGAACCCTTATAGTTTCGCTATGTCCGTCTGTCTGTCTGTCTGTCTGTCTGTCTGTCTGTCCGTCTGTCCGCGCCTCTAGATCCTGTAATTATGAATATAAATTCATGAAATTTGGTGCAGTTATAGATTGTGTATAGATCACGGTTTCGGGATCATAAAAAAATTATAATTTTATATTTTAGGGGTGGCTCTCCATACATGTGAAGTGGGGATGAAAAATATTTTTTCACTCTACCCCATCGTGTGGGGTATCGTAGAATAGGTCTTTTAAAATAAAGGCAAGGTTTCATACGTCACTTTTTTATAAAGTTGACCATTTTCGAGTAATCGGCCTCCAAAGTACTTTGTAAGTTGGTCCCCCCCCCTAGCATTTTTAAACTATAGGAGCTAGAAACTTGCAAATTTTCATGCTGATAGATCATGCTAAAAACTCTTTAGGAAAACTATTATGAACCAAATCGGACAGTAACTTTTGGAGTAATTAAAAAAAAATACATATTACGCGTTTATAGTTACGGAACCCTCCTTAGACATGTCCTGACATGCTCTTGGTTAGGTTATTTACATCTGGTATCCTCCGAAACGATTTTTATGAGATTTTGCAGTAGATAATAGGTTGGGGAAAAAGTCTTTTCGCATTATAGTATGTATGAACTTGTCATAAAATATCTTGAGCTATACCAATTGTATCTGGCTGATTTTGGTATCATTAAAAAGTTTTAATTTTACAGAAGACAATTCCAAATTCAAATTAGGTAAATTTGAGATTTTCATTTGTTTTTCTTATTGTTAAAATGAGTGATTCTTATGAAGAATTTCGATACATTTTAAAATTTTATTACAAAAAAGGTAAAAATGCAACACAAGCCGCGAAAAAAATTTGTGATGTTTATGGACCTAATGCAGTATCTGTGAGAGTAGCGCAAATTTGGTTTAAGCGTTTTCAATCCGGAAATTTTGATATCAAAGATGCACGTCGCTCTGGTCGCCCTGTTACGGACAAAACTGTTGCCATTTTTGAAAAAGTGGAGCAAGATCGGCATATTAGTAGTTACGATGTAGCTGAAGAACTGGGGATTGACCACAAAACGGTTTTGGCGCATTTGAAAAAAGCTGGGTACACAAAAAAGCTCGATATTTGGGTGCCTCATGAGCTCACTGAAAGAAACCTAATGAACCATGTACTCATTTGTGATTCTTTATTACGACGTAATGAAACCGAACCATTTTTGAAGAAGCTGATAACTGGTGATGAAAAGTGGATCACGTACGACAAGAACGTGCGAAAAAGATCGTGGTCAAAGGCCGGTCAGGCTTCACAGACTGTGGCGAAACCCGGGTTAACTCGCAACAAGGTGATGCTGTGTGTGTGGTGGGATTGGAAGGGCATTATTCATTATGAGCTGTTACCGCCAGGCAGAACCATCAATTCTGAACTGTACTGCGAACAACTGATGAGATTAAAGCAAGAAGTTGAGAGAAAGCGGCCGGAATTAATCAACAGAAGGGGTGTGGTTTTTCATCATGATAACGCTAGACCTCACACATCTTTAGCCACTCAGAAAAAATTACGGGAGTTTAGGTGGGAGGTGTTAATGCATCCGCCGTATAGTCCTGACCTTGCACCTTCAGATTTCCACCTGTTTCGGTCGCTGCAGAATTCCTTAGGCAGTGTCAGGTTGACATCACAAGAGGACTGCCAAAACCACTTGTCGCAGTTTTTTCATCAGAAGCCCCAAAAATTTTATAGCAATAGGATCATGTACCTACCAACAAGATGGCAAAAAGTTATCGAACAAAATGGCACCTATATACTTTAGTCACTTGTAAATTAACTTTATAAAAAAACCTTTTGAATTTTTATATAAAATGCGAAGAAACTTTTTCCCCAACCTAATATAATATTTGGTAGGTATGAAAAAATGTTGAAAACCATTTTTTGTAATCCTAAGTGATTTAAATGTATTTTTGATCTGTTTTGTATTTTTATTATTTTATGATTTGTTATTGAAAATACATATTATACCACTAAATTTTCACCCTTCTGACATCAACCCCCATTGTTTGTTAGCGATATTAGCTGTACTGTAACAATCTTCAAGCCGCAGTTGTCGATAACTCTTTCACACATCAGGGGCCTTACTATCAACGCTTAATACGATTTAATTTAGGACCTAAACTGAATGGCATTTGATATTTCGTACCATCAACTTCGTTTTACGAACCAATTTAGGTCGACACCTAAACTGAACCGCATTCCAATATCATTCACTCTTTTTAAAGGTAAATTCGTACCATCACCTTACTTTAACTTACGTTCGAGCCTAAACAAAATCGCTCAACTGTCAAAACTTGCGATTCAAAACAAGTTAGTAAATTTGATGCTGATTTTGATTCTTTTGTTGTTAGTTTTTAATTTTTACTTGTTTAAATTCAGAAAAAAACAGTGAATTTAAGTGTCGCGAGGTAAAAACATAAATTGGTATCAAATAGCATTGATTTCGATAGTTCTACAAAATGTTTAAAGTATAGTTTTATTCGTAGGATGTGTGACGACGAATTAATGCTTTTTGACTTCTTAGAAGCCGATAGTGAGGAAAATTCCTTAAGGAGAAGGAGACTGGATGCTCGAGCACAATTCGACCCATTCGATTTGGAAGATAATGAATTTATAAAACGTTATCGTCTTTCCAAAGAATTGGTAGTCGGATTGTGCGACGAGATAAGACCGGCGATGAAAGCGCCAAGGAGGTCCACAGATAAAACTGTAGAAACAAAGGTAAGACTAAAATATTATGCAATATGTATCTCACACAATTTTTAAAATTTTTAAAATAATAACAACTGGATACAGTATTATGAAGACTATATAAAGTTTTAGAACGCGGCATTCGAATCAAGAGAAACAGCCTATTCATTATTCGTATAGCGTTGTCTCTTTCCCACTTCAACCCTGGGATTGCGGTTCAGAGACAAATGTGTTTTTTTTACGATTTCATTCATTCTTTTCGGCCCCGTAACGTTTCAATTGAGGCGCGGTTTTAATAAGGTGATGGTACGAATGTTAGCGATTTTGTTTAGGAACCCAAATTAAACTGCTCTGAATTTGAGTCGTCTTTTAAAAGTTGATAGTAGGCCTGCAGCTGTGGGTTGTAGGTGTAGGATTAGGCGTAGATGTAGGTTAAAAGTAGAGGTGTAGTTGTTGGTGTGGAAACTGTACGTGTTTATCAGTTATTCATTTATTCCAGTCCATAATTAAGACATAACAACATCTGTCGGGACGTTAGTATAATAGGTAATATATAAAAACTACTCCCATTAGGAGTAGTTTTTATATAATATTACCTATTATGGTTATTTTTAAGTGATGCAAGATTGAATCTATCAATTTTTTTTATCAGTTAATGATATTATTATAAAACATATTCAAAATAATTAAGACTTCTAGACTTATGTAACAATTTTCAAACAAAGTTACAATAGGCTCTTAAATTGCAGAACCTAAATTTAGTATGCCAACAAAATGGAGATATATAACTACAGTAAATTTTTTGTTTCAAATTTGTTTAAAAATTTGTAAAAAAATCTGATTTGCCGAAGGTCCTCATGTTTTACAAGACCGAAGTAGCGGTGGCACTGTTCAAAACTCTACTTGATATTGTCGATCTAAGCGGACGACCAGACATCATTATAGGCTTAGGCTTAGGCTGGGACTATATTATGATCCGGAATCTCTGAAATTCACTGAAAATAGAACTCTGCTCTAATACAATAGAGTTGGCAATGGAAGTATCAAGTGTCAAGCTGTCGTATATACCTATTAGCTAACATTAAATTTGATACGACACATGTCCGTTCGATTTTAGCTATCTTGTATTGCAATTCTATTTTCAGGGCTCTTTATTTTCCCTGGTCTTACAGATTCCGGACAAAATAGTTCCAGCCTTAGGAGATTTAGAACCGGTCATAGACAAAAATCACGACTAATAAATAGGTAGCACGAAACGTAGATTTGTGGTATTCGTATATGGGAATGAGATACACTACGTCGACGAATACGTTCATTTATGCCAGATAACATCTTTTAAGAACAGATAAGATAAAGAGGTAGACATGAGAATAGAACAAAGTACGGAGAAGCTTCTGATCTATGAAACATCTGTTAAAATAAAAGGAAACCCGTCTGTTATCCTAATTTAAGATGAATTGAGTGAGGACTGTGTCACAAAAATTTGGCCTCGGGGTCTGTCAAGGGGTCATGGAGCGCAGCATCATAGGTATCAAGATGGACTGAATCCGAAACATCACTATGCACTCCAAAACTGGGCTGATTGACGTGGGAAAGAAAGCAGCCAGCTAAAAATGGAGTTGGGCGTGGCATGTGTCATGCATGCACCCAGATAGATACTACCGAGTACTGCCTGATCAGTGGAACAGAGGTAGACCTGAAATAGGTGGTATGTCGAATTGGATGCCTTTGATAAGGACTAGCCGACTGTAGCGAAGGATCACGGTTTTCTGGTTTCTGGGCGAAGCCTATGGTTGCTTAAGGAGATTTGTGTTCTTGGCGGTTCTCGAAAGAGTATTTTTGTGGCTATTTTGTGGCTATTTCTCTTGTACGCCTAATGGTTGCTGAGAAATTCATCTTTTGAGTTTGTGTAAAATTTGTTGTACATAATATATAAGAAAAATAATCCTACAGAAACGTAATGAAATTAATTTCACTTATTGTTTTTTGGTTGTGGGGTTACGTTTTATGTTCATTATGTTTCTGTAGGATTATTTTTCTTTATTTTGTATAAAAATTATATTTTTATACAAAATAATTTATTCCGTGGCTCACAGGTCTGCCCTGTGTTACGACCAAATTTGGGCAAACCTTTGGGCAAATCGATTTAAGACCATATTATATCATAATATAGGTAAGGTCTTAATCCAATTTACCCAAAGGCACGACTTACTGCACTCTTCGTTAAGACGGCAGCATAGGAGACTGCCCTGTGGTAGGTATACCAAAGGGTAAAATGTTAGTTTTAGTTTGGTTGGTCGGCCATTTTATGTTGGCATGTCAGAAGGGAACGGTAGAAGTCAGGGGGATGCTCTATGAAGAGGGGAGGTGTTTAGGAGTAGGAGTAGAAGCAGGGGGGGGGAAGGATTCGGATAGGAATTTAAGAAGGATTGTTCGGCACTGTTCAGGTACTGTTTGGTGGGGAGAGATTCGCGGACCATCGAAGGGCCGGGCAGTGACCGTGCCGGGATAACTTTAGACGAGATCCTGGGGGATGACTAGGCGATGCCATCGGTATCGGTGTCGGAGTCGGATTTGCCTCGTAAGCGTCTGTACTCCGAGCTTTCTGGCTCTGATACTGAGGGCTCGAAAGAGGCGGCAGGTAGGGTCAAGAAGGAAGAAGCGGAAGAACCGCTGCAAGACGAGGGCGTGGAACGGCCAATGTGTCAACGAATGCTCGATGGAATGAGACCGAGGAGGAGGCCAAAATGATAAATAATTCGAAGGAGTTTTTGGCTTCCCTGGAGCGTCAGAGTCACCATTGAAGGAGGTTGGTGGGAAGACCAAACTATTAAAAACAATTTGATGCATATCATTCATACCACTCCTGTATAATTTATGATTAAACGAACTTACCAGTACGTGAAGTTCAATCATAATTATGCGAAGTACTTTGCTCGAAGAGATGAAGTACCTAAAGGGTAATAAATTATTACTTGTAGTAGTGTATTTCAGCTCGTCAACACTCACTGATGCTTGAGAGACCTATGGGAAAGGAAATTTTTTGTAGTTCCTGACCCCTGATCCCGCCCTGAATGCTGCTATTGTACCTGCTTCCCGTCATTACGTTCAGAGTTAGTTTATCTCATACTTGATATTTCCGAAAAATATTTTTGGGGCTGGGCGGGTTGGGTGCTAGGTACTTCATCTCTTCGAGCAAAGTACTTCGCATAATTATGATTGAACTTCACGTACTGGTAAGTTCGTTTAATCATAAATTATGCTTTGTACTTTGCTCTCTAGATGAAGTACCTAAAGGGTAATAAATTATTACTTGTAGATTTTGAGAGTTTGTTTTGAGGAAATATTATAGATTGAAATATGATTCCCAGGTATTGTGTTTGATTATTTTATTAATAAATATACTTATTTTTTTTTTCTTATTTCATAATTTTTATTGTTAGCAACGCAAGAGTACAGTTACTATTTTACTAGAAAAAGAAAAATGTTTGTTTCATGTGATGCGAATATTTATTATTCTTGCATCTACTAAAATAATAAATTATATTATTGTCTCCTCATAATATACTTGGTATTTTTTTTTTTTTTTATTTATTTATTATTTTACAATAGTTGGTCACAATATCATTAGTATTGATATTACTACGATCATTTCTATTAGGTTTTAAATTTAACATAAAATGGTTACTTCATTAGTTCCATGGTAAAGTCTAGGAAATGTGTTTATTTCTCCACCCAAGAGTTTTGCGTACTAGAAACGCGATACTGTTAAGAGGTATGTACGAGTATAGCCGAGGCATTCGGCTAATAGTTTGAGAGGAAATTGCTGTGATTATTTTTGTTAAGGTATCATGCTCCATATTGGCAGCCTTTGAATTATGAAACAGCTTTGTAAAAATATCTAAGTATAACGTAAATAATGACAAAATCGAAGTATGTATTGACATTTAGTAGTAATTTTGCAATTATCTTACGTATAGTAGTTATCGTTTGTGACAGACATTATTAAGTTAACCCGTCTTATGAGACTAGCAATATTATTGCCTAATCTTGGGTATGTCAACGGAGTCTGTGTTGACGTCTCATGGTAATGCGGGCAGCAGAGCACTCCGGCAACCAAGGTTATATTCTACGTCACACTGCTCCGAAATCAAAGACAAAAGGATGCATTTTCATTGTGCCTAAGAATTATTGATTTGCTATTTTTACAAATTTAAAAAGATAGCGGATACCACGGCTATCTGTTCTAAAGAGGAGAAACAATCATAATTATTATGAATGTTTCTCTATGTCAACTATTTTTAGCAACCTTTAAAGTTTATGAGAATGACGGAGACACAATATAAGAGAAACATTTTACCATTTCAAAGTAAAAACTTTTACCTATTGTGAACGCATCGTAATCTTTTTCTTACTTTATATTTTTTGTGCAGAGTTTTTATTGATTCAGCAAGCGGTATAAATATATCTATACCCTTTATCTTATCTTAGGGGATAATCTTAAAATCAAGATAATAATTTCTTTTTTGAAATGTGGAGTCTGTGGACTCTAGGGTGGTTTCATCTAGATTCGGCATCTGGGACATCGCTGTCTTCAGGTCGAATGTTGGCGCTTATTCGTAGATCTGTTTTGATTCTCGCTACTGGTAAATATGTATAATTGTAACGTTTGTTAGATAAGTGAGTTGTATTCCATCGATTATATTTATTTATGATATTTAGATGGCATTAGAGTTATTAATGCCATTCAAGATTTACTCGATTTTTGTTAATATTGTAGGTGCGACGAAGGCGGGAAGTTTTTGAAAAATAACAATTATTATTTATTTCTTAGATTATCTCCTCCTCGTTAGACCACCGTCCGCTAAGCCTTGCACGCAGCCCCCCCAGTCGTTGAGGCGTCAGAAAATATCTAAATATATATATATTTTTTTTGTCCTTCAAAATTTTATAAACAAACGTGTCCCTTAAACTAGACTACCATAGAAAGACTAGTTACGAAGTTTTTTAATACTTTAGATTTTATTTTTACTATTTTTGTCATTAATTAAATATAACAGCTGAATCTTAAAATTGTATAAAGTCTACTCATGACCGGACGATGGGCAGATCTTAGTATTCCACGAGGTGTGCGAATTTTGTAACAGCAAAATTATATTTTTATGTTCATAAGAATTAATATTTATTTTTGGTGTCTTGATTTTTTTTTTCTTTTTTTTTTTCTTTATAATTTTCAATAGTCTCTTTATATTTAGACATGCACTCTTATTCGACCGACCGAATTAAGTGACTAATTTCTTAGTTATTATTTATTAGCGACCCGTCCCGGCTTCGCACAGGTGCACTTACAATCTGTATTAATTAATCTATCTATCTTCTATACATAATTATTTTAAAAGGCAAAGCCGATTGAGGCGATTGACTAATGTAATAACGCAAAGGCCAAACCCTCAAAGCCAGAAAATTGAAATTTTGCACTCATATTTCTCATATTTAAAATTTGGGATTAGAATATTATAGATTTTTCAAAATTCAACCCGAAGGGAGCAAAATAGGAGATGAAAGTTTATTCGCCCGCGGGCAATAATAATAGTAGATAATATAAACATTTCTAATGAATCACTATTTATTGCTGGTGCATTAATACCTTTTGAGTAGTTTTGAAGTTCGAAGTCTAAGGGAATAGACAGCGGAAACGAATTCATTTAACAAGGAACATCTAGGAACATCCTAGGAACATAGTTACTTTTCCATTATCTTCATATTGTTATTGATGCAGTCTTTAAAATAGTCACTTTTAAGGTTAATAATATAATCGTCTTTATAATAGTATATAATTGACATGAGAGCGCCGGATCTCAGTAGTTTTACAATAGGCTTTATGAATTTTGAAAAACTTAGTGCAATGTGCAAGTTAAAAACTCAAACCCCTTTTTTTTATAAATGTTAATAAATAACACTTATAGAGCTGTTTCATGATGCCAACCACTTCACCGATTCGTAAGCTAGCCCGACGCTATAACAAGAACCGGCGTAAGAATTCGAACTTAAATTAATTTAAAAGTAAAATCTTAGGTGTTTTCTCCTTTCTAGATGATATTATTTTTATAAAATGATGTGATTACTTGTCGTCTATCGTTACAATGACAGTTTCTTGACATTATTTTTAAGGTTGTTAGAAACTGAGAGTAAAATCTTATGTTGCGTTGACATGAGTGAATAAAGTATTTGTTTTACAAGAAGTGAAACTGATATAGCGCCATTCATTCATATTATCGTTATCGGTTTTAGATAATATAAGTTTTCTAATTAATTATAAAAGAATTTCGGTTCATGAATCATGAACCTTTTTTGGGAAACCGTATTTTTATTTTTAATAAATGATTTTTAAGCCTGGGTCAATCCAAGAAAGAATAGTGCTATCTTTCTTTAATGATGACGGTCCAGGATTTTATATAATATAGGACAGACGTCTAGTGTATTTTACCTCGTTTATTTCCTCCTGTGCGACGATTGCTGCGCACGAGTGGCATCTTCGCTGCTGCCTACTTCGTACCAGGTAAAGGTGGGCCTCCACATTTGATCGTATATAGCCTGCGTCGTACAACCACGATTTTACAATTTCCATTTTTTATTTCTTTATTTCACTTTTTGCACGACTGATGGAGAAGTGGAGGAGGATTTCACTTTTTAAAGCGGCTCCTTTATTTAATGTTTTAACAGCTTTTCTGGTAATTTTATTAAATATCACAGATAATCAAATAAGCACTTAATTTACGCAAGTTTTTTCTTTGAGTTTAATGCACAAGAAAGAGCTACTTATATATGAGATGTTACCACAGCTAAATGTTTTTGATGCACCTCGAATAACTTGTAATGATAGTTTCACAGCATATTCATGCAATGCTATCTTTACTTCGGAGTTAAGCTTTGGAGTTCCTAATAACTTGCAGTTAGATATTAATCCCTGAGGTGTTTTCGGGTATTTTGTTTAAAAGCAGATTAGTTGCAATATGATTAAGTGTTGTACTTAGTCAATTGAATAAATATCATTACCATAGGTTATGATACTAAAGTAATATTGAGCTAATACTTCTGAAATTAGTATAGCTCGGTCTCATGTTCCCTACAAAACATGATAGGACACATAAGGCACACGGACATTGTTATAACATTTACAAACGTTATGTTTTGTATCGCTAGTGTATCGATATTCTTATACGATTTTAGATCCTTTATAAGATCATAACAAGCGGATTCTTATAAGACATTTACAGTTATACGCACGGAATGCCTTGTCGGTGCGTTAACTTTTGCGTTGTTTGTGCAACAGATATGGATACGTAATATACTACGCGTCAACTTTTGTGTTGCTTTTACAACAGGCAAGGATATTTTGTCCTTTTTGGTTGTACGTGCGAAGAGTTTAAACATCACATTTGCACTAACTTTGTCTTACCATCACAACGTGCAAGAATCAATATAGGTACTTTACTTTTAAGTTATACGCTCGGACAAACTAGCAAGTGTCCATGTGCGTTAACATATGTTTTGTTTTATGCTGCGATAGCAATAGGCAAGAGTCCATACTTTATGTTTAAGTTATACGCTCGAACAGACTGGCTAGCTTCCATGTGCGTTAACTTTAGTGTTGCTTTGGCAACATGTAAGGACTTGTTTTGCTTTTTAGTTATACGCTCGGACCGACTAACAGACATCCATGTGCGCTAACTTTAGTGTTGCTATGGCAACATATTGTAAGGACTTGTGTTTTGCCCTTTAGGTATATGCTCTTACCGACTAACAGATATTCATATACATGTGTTAACTTTAGTGTTGCTTTGGCAACATGTAAGGACTTGTGTTTTGTGTGTTTAATAAAGAATTTGAAAGAAATTTGAAAGTTATACGCTCGGACTGGCTAGCAGGGATCCGTAGTTTTGCCTTTTTGTGTGCTTTTGCAACAGGCAAGGACCCGTAGTTACGCCTTATTGTGTGCTTTCGCAACAGGCTGGGCCCCGTAATTTGCCTTATTATGTGCTTTCGCAACAGGCAGGGGTCGGTAGTTTTGCCTTATTATGTGCTTTCGCAACAGGCAGGGGCTCGTAGTTTTGCCTTATTATGTGCTTTCGCAGCAGGCAAGAACCCGTAGTTTCGCCTTATTGTGTGCTTTCGCAACAGGCGGGGCCCCATAATTTGCCTTATTATGTGCTTTCGCAACAGGCAGGGGTCGGTAGTTTTGCCTTATTATGTGCTTTCGCAACAGGCAGGGACCCGTAGTTTTGCCTTATTGTGTGCTTAATCGCAACAGGCAGGGTCCCGTAGGTTTACTGGAACAACTGCTTAATTTCACATTCACATTTTTCACGATTTGTATTCTTTAATACTATCACTTTTTAGGATATTTAAATTTTTAACCACTGATTAAACACTTTGTCATGTTATTCTAAGAGCACTGTATTTACTGCATTTTATTTTTACCGAACGCGAACAAGTTACTTTGTATTTAAAAGTAACGTGCGGAGTGTTTGACACTGAGAATACGAATGACGGGAAGCAGGTACAATAGCAGCATTCAGGGCGGGATCAGGGGTCAGGAACTACAAAAAATTTCCTTTCCCATAGGTCTCTCAAGCATCAGTGAGTGTTGACGAGCTGAAATACACTACTACAAGTAATAATTTATTACCCTTTAGGTACTTCATCTAGAGAGCAAAGTACAAAGCATAATAGATCCTATAGGAACTTTCATATGTAACCTCTTTATAATAAAATATGATAATAATTATTAATGTTAGATTAAGTTAGTCTCAGATTAATTTAGTATTAAAATATTTAAAAAAATCAAAAATCCGACTGCCCAAAAGTGAACCAAACTAAGTACACAATGAAAAACTGAAAAGAAAAAAACAAACACTTAGATGTCCGGTGGTCTAGAATTCTATAATATATTATTGAATGAATAATATTGAAGAAAATAAAATATAATCTAATAATGGAACAACAACTTAACAGTCGGGATGGATTATTCGACAGCCAATCTAATTTTTAAGTGCTTGTTTTTTTCTTTTCAGTTTTTCATTATGTACTTAGTTTGGTTCACATCTACGCAGTCGGGTTTTTTGATTTTTTAAATATTATTTTTTATTTTATACTTTTTAGTTATGAGTACCTAGCTAGCTATTTACCAGACTAGATTTCCTATCAGCATCAGTTAGTACTGATGTAGTACATCACAATTGCACTGGAATTTAAGTTCTCGTAATGTAAGGCTCAAGGAATGAATATTAACAAAACTAAGTATTTGAAACAACGCAAAACAAAGTATCATAATCAATTTTATTTTCAAATAAAAAGTTGTGCAAAAGTTATTATAAGTGCATAAACCGAGTGCGACGCAAAATGTGAACGTGTTTCATTAATTAAGTTACTTTATTTATTAATAAGTAGGTACCTGCCTATATATAGTTTTTCGACTGAAGTTGAGTACTAAATCGTCTGAAGTTGGAGATGGACGACCGTGTCAGATTTTAGATACTTTAGGTAGTCCAATATACTTACTAGATACTTTAGTATATTATGTCCATCCACATTCACACGCACACAGCACAGTCATACGAAGTTTTCGTCCTTTCATCGTAAATTTCTACTGTCTATAAGCCTATAATATGTGAGAATGGTTATAGGGGACTGAATAAAACCACGGTTTTGGATAGTTATGTGCCGGTGGAGCGTTCAAACGTGTGTCACTTGTGCGTGCGGTTGTGCGACTATTGTTCCCGAGGTGGCGGGCAAAGCATTAGAAATTTGAACGTCCCAGCGGTATGACTTTATTCTTTCTGTTACATAAACACGAAATCATATATTCTAAACAAAAGGGCATATAAACAACTTAATTCTAATAAGTAATAACAGTAACTTATGCCTAGATGAAACCTAATCGTAGTGCGTCGCCTACAATCTGCCTCCTTAGTGCTAACTAGTTAGCACTACTATCATCCTGTGGTGCCAGTAGGGCGACGCGTGTCACAGGTCTGCGCAGCACACCGGTGCGTGTGCGCACGTCAACGATGCGGACTCGCCCGTCGCGGCCCGCGTGGGTCGCGCTCACAACCCCATGCCGCCAGCACTTTCGTTCTAAGTTCGGTTCGATTATGATGACGTAATCGTTAACCTGTAACTGCCTAGACTCAGTAGTCCACTTCTGGCGTGGTAGTAAGGTGGGCAAATATTCTTTAATCCAACGTGCCCAAAACATGTCAGTCAGGCGATGTGCTACGCGCCAGCGTTTTCTTAAATTTAAATCCGAGTTATCATATTTACCGAATTGTGGAACTGACGATGAGGAACCGATTAAAAAATGATTAGGCGTCAGAGCCTCGGGATATTGTGGATCATTTGAAACGTATGTAATAGGACGGCTATTTACTAATGATTCGACTTCGGCTAGAACGGTTAATAAAGTTTCAGTGTGTGGGGCGCGCTGTTTTAAAACTACCTTTAAAGAAGACTTTACAGTTCGGATCATGCGCTCCCATGCTCCACCCATCTCTGGGGCCCCCGGGGGTATGAACCTCCACTCCACGCCGCGTATGGTCCCTGCCTCCCGTATGGCCTCCTGGTCTAGCTCAGACACACTGCGTCTCAGCTCCGCGTCAGCACCGCGAAGATTTGTGCCGTTATCCGAGATGATAACCTGTGGCATGCCTCGACGTGCAGCCATCCGTCTTAAGAGCCATTATTGTGGAGTCAGTTGATAAGTTCTCCGTCAATTCTATGTGTACTGCCCGAATAGTTAAACAAGTGAACAGCATGCAGTAACGTTTTTGTTTTCCTCGGCCAACAGTAACCTCGAGTGGTCCGAAAAAATCTACTCCGGTGTAGCTAAATGGACGTCTATTATGTTGCAGCCTAGCGGCCGGTAGGTCGCCCATACGCTGAGGCTGTGGTGTCGCGCGCCTATACCTACAGAATAAACAATGGGACGCGACGGCACGAACTGTCGGTCTGAGCTTTAGAATCCAATACCGCTGTCTCAAATTGTTAACGACCAGTTCGTTTGCACCGTGAAGTGCTTGTCTATGAAAGTATTCTACCAGTAAACGTGTAATTCTATGTTTTCCTTCTAGAATAACTGGTCTTCGCGAGTTAAGCTCGACACCAGCGACAGCCTCTACACGACCGCCTACACGCATGAGACCGGTCACGTCTACGTAAGGGGTTAGTTGTAGTAAACGACTATCACGTGACAGGGGCTTATTCTGCTTCAATAAGGTTACATCGGTAGCAAAACTATCGTTTTGACATTTCTTTATCAACAGGTCTTCTGCCTCCTTCATTAGAAGAGTGTCAAGATTGCATCGCTTACGCTGACATCTTCTAATGAATAATAAAACCCTAGCAGTTGCGCGTACGAGAGTTAGCCAATTCGAAATATTATTCGCATTAGGCAGAGACATCGTCGATTTATCTACGACTACTAAATGTACGGTACGTTCTTCGCACTTTGCATCCTCAAGCGTTTTTGTAAACTTCCGGTCCCTAGGCCATTGCCCTTCAGGGAATCTTAAAAATGAAGGACCTTGAAACCAGGCACTTGAGTACTCTAATGGAGGTGCGTCTTCACGAGTGGCCGCGTCTGCGACGTTGCTCGCGGTGGGCACGTGACGCCATTCGCATGACTTTGTAAGTTCATCAATCTCGCCCAGTCGATGGGCTACGTAAGGTTTGTAACTACGAGGATCGCTTCGAATCCACTGCAGGACTGTGCTACTGTCCGTCCAAAAATAACGTTGACCGGGCTGAATGTCTTTGTGTTCGCGCTGTATAGCTCCTGCGAGTCGCGCGCCTAAAAGAGCACCCTGTAGTTCCAACCGCGGGATTGACGTCGGCTTCAATGGACTTACTCTAGATTTACTAGCGACAAAACTAACTAGTACGCACCCGTCGGCACGTGTGAAACGCCAATAAATAACAGTAGCGTAAGCTTTAGACGAAGCGTCACAAAAAATATGCATTTGTTTTTCAACTATGTCGCCTTCGTTTAAACTATTAGTGAAGTGCGTTAACATCTGTTCCGCCGAGTAACAATGTGTCCACTCCTGTGCGTTGCCATAGAATCGAGGAATTCTAAGTAAGTGTAGACACTTTAAATCTGTGAGCCAACTAAGCCATAAGGTATGCTCCTCGGGTTGGATGCGGCAGTTCCATTCGACCCCGCTGCGATGGACGTTTTGAAAAATAATTTTACCTTTAATTAAGAACGGGGAAAGAAAACCGTGGATATCGTAAACGGACATTATAATGCTTAACATTTGAGCTTTAGTAGGTACCTCGGTGCCATTCAAGATGTCAGGCGAAATTCGACTTAAAGCTATTTTAAAACTAAACATATCTTCACTCGGATGCCACATCAAACCTAGAGTGCGCTCAGCTGTGTTCGTAGCTCCGTGTTGTAACTCGATAGCGGCGGGCGCGAGCGCCGCATGCGGGACGGTCTGAAGTACTTGTGTACTGTTGCTGGACCAGCGGGTTATCTCGAAACCACCTGATTTATATATTTCGGATATTTCGCGTATTAATTGAATAGCTTTGCTTTCACTGTCACATGAATGTAAACAATCGTCCATGTAATGGTCGTTTAATATGACATAAACAGCCTCGGGGCATTCGTCTATGTATTTTATCGCATTTTTATTTTTTATGTATTGTGCGACAAACGGTGAGCAAGTAGCTCCAAAAAGCAAAGTTTGCATTACACATATTTTTACACTATCATCGGCGCTTTCTTGCCAAAGAAAACGGAAAACATTTTGATCTTCGGCCCGTATTTTAATTTGAACAAAGAAGTCTTTAATATCCGCAGTCAGTGCTATTCTGTGTTCGCGGAAACGCAACATAATTCCTAGGAGCGAATTATACAAGTCGGGTCCTGTCAGAAGAAAATCATTTAGGCATACGTCATTTACTTTACCTGCGCAATCAAACACTAGCCTTAGCTTGTCGGGTTTGTTTGGGTTTTGAACTCCAAAATGCGACAAGTACCATGTGTGGCTGGGTGCGGGTTCATTAACGGCTATTTCACGCGCGTAGCCGTTATCAAAGAGCCTCCGCATCTCCCGGCGATATTTGTCTGCGTACGTGGCGTCAGACCTAAACCTCTTAACTAAACTATTTAGTCTTTTACGCGCATAATCAAACGTATTGGGAAATTCCAATTTGTCTTTCGTGAAAGGTAGACCTACTTCCCATTGGTTACCTATATTCCGTGCGGTCTCATCTAAAATACGTACTGCTCTCACGTGTGCCGTATTTTCGCGGCGTAAGGTCGATATTCCTATCGAGTCTAGTTCGAACGATTGTTTAATTAAATTATTTAATTCTGTTATTTTACTATCGTGTTTCTCTGAGTGAGCGAGATGAAAAGTGCCACACTTTTCATCTCGCTCACTCAGAGAAATGGGAGTGTGAGCGAGACCGATGCAGCCATGAATAGACCAGCCTAGTAGGCATCTCGTAGCATAAGGTTCCTGCTTGTTACCGTGCAGAATCTCCTGAGGAGCAATGAGGAAATAATTGTCCTCACCTATAAGTAGACGAGGCACTACACATTGGTTACATACTTTGTCATTAATTTGTAGCAAATGATTACATTTTAAATTCTTAACTATTGACAAATCTTGTTTTGGTAATTTTAGGTTGTTTACTACACGTAATGTTACATCAAAACTTTTATTTTCAAATACACCACTTATATTAGTTACAACTTTAGGTACATCAGACTGAAATATTTCAATACCAAAGGCATCAATAAATTTTATGGGGCTAGACTGAGAAGTTACAAGTCCTAATTCACTTACCAAGTCCTTATCGATCATAGATATGGATGCACCATCGTCTAACAATGCATATGCACTCACCGTGCCCTTTGGGCCACTGAGATTGACTTTTATCACTTTGAGCAACACTTCACAACCCATTCGCGGTCCTGGAGTTCCGGCGGCGGCGGCACCTGGGTTAGCGGCATCGCGCGGCTCGCGCTGGGCGGCCACGTTGGCCACGGTCTCGTCGCGCGCTGAAGATGACGACTCGCTGTCAGCTGTCTGCGGCTCGTGGGCGGGCGCGCTCACTGTAGCCACTGTGTCGACCGCAGGCTTCTTGAAGTGAAGAAGACGATTGTGCGACATTCCGCAGTCATCGATATCGCACAAAGGCGCTGGACATGCGGTATTATCGTGTCGCTCCAACAGGCAGCAAAAACATAGATTTTTTGCTTTTACAAATCTCCATCTATCTTTTCGCATTGCACGTTTGAAAAATCGGCATTCGATAAGTGGATGAACAGATTTTGAGCAAAACGAGCATAATTTTGATGACGTCGGTCGAGCGGCTTTCGTTGCCGTCGCAAGCACAGGACGATTATAGTAGGTAGATTGTCGTTGCGTGTCATCCGGCTTCGCTCGTCCGGCGGGCTCCGTGTCGGGTTTACGATTGTCTCGCAGGTGTGTAACGCCGACTGTTGAGGCCACAGTAGCTTCTCGTTTTAAAAATGTAGCTAGTAGCTGTAATTTCGGTACATTGCTAGCTAGCTTGTCGTAAGCGTAGTCTGACCACTTGCTTATCAAAATACTAGGCAACTTGGTGACGACTGTCGTCAGTAATTCAGGGCTGCGTAGGTAATCATGCTGATTGAGTGAGTTCAGCGTCGCAACACAATTATTAATTTTCATAGAAAAGTTAATTATATCATTTTGATAATTAGTTGAGAGTGGCGATAGTTTTTTCATTTGCGCAGTCAGCTGTTGAACAATTAAATCTAGGTGTCCAAATCGGAGTTCCAGCGCTTCCATTACAATAGCTGGCGAGGTGCCTCCGATCAGTAAATCGGTGACGGCTTCCTTGGCCTCGCCGCGGAGCGCCCTGCGTAGTCGCCATAAATTTTCAGAATCACTAAATTGGCATACCTGTGTGGATTCATCATACGCGTTTCGAAAATGTAACCAATCGAAACATTCACCACTAAATGTTGGTAGCTCTCGCGGTGTCGATAATCGAGTGAGTAGTCGTTCGTCTTGCTGGTGCGGTGACGTGGCAGTCATGATGTCCTTGAGTGTGTGAGCTAGCTGAAGTATACCGTCGGCGTCTGGAGCGCGGGTGCGGCTAGGTGCGCGGTCTGCGCTAGATGCCGGCGCTGCCTCCGTTGCCGTTGCTGCCGCCACGGGTGGCGGCTGTACGTTACTATGTTCCAGCCACTGCTCCACGTTACACTGACTCCCGTCGATGCTAGCAGGTTTGCTACAGGTTGTACTTTCGACCATGGCTAAGTCACATTCGAGCCGCTTGTCGATAAGTTCCATAGCAATTTTAGCTTTTTCCTCGGCTGCTGCTAATTCCAGCTGTTTGCGCCTAATTTGAGACGATGACGATTTATGAGACACTGCATTTGATTCACTTTTCACTACTGTACAGTCCGATTTCGACATTTTACGCGTTTTTGGTTGTTCGCGACAATCACGCGATAACACGTGCTCCGATGCACTTTCTAGTCTATCCGTTAACTTTACGCGGGATTTCGTAGGTAACAATTTATTTGGCGTACGATACATGATAGTTCTAGTTCAGATCCGACTCGATTGACCAGCGATTATAGGGGACTGAATAAAACCACGGTTTTGGATAGTTATGTGCCGGTGGAGCGTTCAAACGTGTGTCACTTGTGCGTGCGGTTGTGCGACTATTGTTCCCGAGGTGGCGGGCAAAGCATTAGAAATTTGAACGTCCCAGCGGTATGACTTTATTCTTTCTGTTACATAAACACGAAATCATATATTCTAAACAAAGGGGCATATAAACAACTTAATTCTAATAAGTAATAACAGTAACTTATGCCTAGATGAAACCTAATCGTAGTGCGTCGCCTACAATGGTTATTGCGCAACTTTAAATCGATATAGATCCTAAACGGTCAGTCTAATCAAAAAATGTTGAGAGAAAACTAAAAATATTTTTTAAATACCTATTCAACGATACCCCACTTTATATAGTTTGTTGACTTTCATTTTTTTCATTTTCACAATATGGCGTCCAGCTGTAGTCGCCATATTAAATTTTCTCTAACGTCATGTCTTTAGTGACACTCGCCGGACTAAGAGGAATCGATTGATGTGTGAATCATAAAAATCGGCCCAGGCGTTTGGTCTGTATAGTGCTTCAAAGGAACATACAAACATACATATACACAGGCTGATAAACACATTACCACTCCTTTGCGTCGCGCAGTCGGGTAAATATATCGTAAAGTATAGGTATTGTTGTTTCGCAGATACTTTATTTTTTGTTGAAAATGTTTTAAAATATTATAGTCTGTCACTCTACTTGTTATGATGTGTACGCCTGTAATTTGGTACACAAATCGAGGGGCAATTCTGCTAAATAAAACCTGCATTAATACAATTACAATCAAGTCCCGACACGCTTACACTCTCAAAAGATGTTTTTATGAACCTTAAACCAACGTGAAACGCGCTCTGATTGGTCGAAACGTCATAAAACCCGTTCACGGTAACATGACGCTAAACTTTCAATCCAAACAAAGTAAAATTGACTCTTTAAATTGTCTACTTTAAATACGAGAATTGAGGTTCAGGTCAAAATTATGAGTTAATATTATGTTATTTAAGATATGTGTGTACTGTTGGTGTACCTTAATAAATAAATAAATAAGATGCCGGGTCCTTTGGATCTGCACGTTGATCAGATTGCAGCTGGTGATCTTCTGAATACTACTGTGGAGTGTGGGGGGCTCGACGATATCATCAACTTAGTTGGCAAGTCCACCAATTTAAAGGGTGGGTATCCTAATAAGATTCGTCGACCTAGTGGGGTGATCAGAGCGGTCCTGGACATGCTGGCAACGAGGACGGAAGTGTAAGAAACACTCCACCTCCGGGCTGATAATGATCGGCTACAAAGGGAGGTGGCGAATTTAAAAGAAGTGGTGCGCGCTTACCGGCGTGAATTTGAGGTTACCAAGAAGGCTGATTCTAAAGAAATTTATTCAGAAAGTAGAGGGCTGTTGCTGGCCATCAGCCGAGCCAAGGAGGAAGCATAGTTGGAGCTTGTCGGGGATCTGGATAGTGACCCCTGGGGTGGACATAATTATAAAAGGGCGTGGGACAACTCCAACCCGAGCTGTTGGAGAGCATCATCAGATAACTGTTCCCTGACCCCAGCAGGATTCGCTTACCTGCAAATGACCCAGCCGTTGCCGAATTTGACAACAGAGGGTTTTCCGCCACCCGTCACCGAGCAGGAGATGGAGGTGGTTCTGTCCCGCCTCCGTTACAAAAAGAGGGCGCCGGGTCCGGACAGGGTGCAGGGGAAGGTGCTGTCAATTTCATTCGACCTCCTCGAGGACCCTCTCAGGCAGCTGTTTGACCACTGTATTCGGTTGGGTCAGTTCCCGAGGGTTTGGAGAGTCGGCTTACCTTATTGCCAAACGGGGGCCTGCAGGCGGCTATACTCCGGGGTGTGCCGGAGTATGGCCCTGTACGGATCCCCAATCTGGGTTGATGCCCGGTTCCCTATTTTTTCGCATAAAATCATATGTCATAATTTTACTTAGCATAATTTCATTTGACCTAATGGTAGTTTCGCATAATATTCATTTGTCATAACTTTCTTAGCATAATTTTTTTTCGCATAATTACTAAAAGCATAATAATTGTTAGGCATACTTATTGTAAGGCATATATTTTTTTACGCATAATATTCATTAAGAATAATATTTTTATGCATAATATTAAAAAGCATAAATATATTTACGCATAATGATATTTATGTATACTATTATATTTACGCATACATCTTTGTAGCATTTTTTTTCACATACCAATGAATGATAAATTCTACTGGGTATGCGAAATAACAATTATAATTGTAATTTTCGACTGATTACGAAATTAAACTCGGACAAAAAACACGAACTGCTATCTAAGAACATGCCGAGCTAATTATTTTAAACATGTTAGCGGCTTACGGGTGGCCCAAGGCCAAGGGCCACCCCGCCGCAACTTAACCTACTGTTACACTAGGTATATGAGTGTAATACCTGCTTTTAATGTTTCATAAATATGCGTTTAATTACCTTAATTGTGTTTTCATTATGTCGTTCCATTTTATGCATATTTGTGATTTGTGGCAGAATGCCTTGAATTTATTATGACAAAAAATATGCCTAACGAGTTTATGCCGATAAACAATTATGCCAAAGTATTATTATGACAAGAAAAATAATGCTTTACGAGTTATGCCTCATTAAATTAGGACAAACAATATTAGTCTAAATGATATTTATGCCTAATGATGAAGTATGCCAAGAAACCATTATGCCAAAGTATTATTATGCGTAGTAAAATTATGCCAAGTGAGGTATGCCAAATGAAATTATGACAAATAAAATTATGCGAAAGAAGAGGATCCCTTGATGCCCTCACCGTTCGTAACACTGTCCTACTGTACATAATGCCGCTGCATTATGTACAGTAGGACAGTGTCATAGCGATGAGGGTCATCAGGGGCTACCGTACAGTCACCTGCCTCCTGAGCGGCAGCTACTGTGTGGTATGTCTAGGAGTAGACACTTTAAGATGAATTTAGAATTTGCAATAGGTGTATAAATGTATAGTACCTAGGTAACCGAGCTTTGCTCGGAGCTCTAATAGATAAAAAGAAAGGATCACAAAAATATTTTACCGGGCTTCGAACCCACCATATTTAGACTTTCCTAACAACACAAAAATTAACCATTTTGCAAGTCTGGCTGATTTTTCAATCGGCAGATAACTCTTATCTGAGGAATAAATACATGACTTTGACATATTTTGTATGAAAAATCTGTCGAAATATTTATTCCTCAGGTAAGAGTTATTTGACGATTGAAAAATCGGCTCTTACTCAGATAAGATGACACACCAACAGTACTCGTTAAATAATTGGCGGGATAGGGCAGCCCGTGACGTTATTGGACAGCGTCATAGATGTTGCTAGTACCGAAGTGCAGTTTGGCGAACAGTGAATGCACATGGAAAGGTAGTGGACGTTTTTGTGATTTTAATGTGAAAAAATTTTGCTAACGATTTTGTTTGGTGGTAAAAATATACATAAAGTAAGAATCTTCTGTTAAAACTAATTTGAATTGTTAACGGGGATTATTATACGGTATAAATATTGATAAAAATATATTCTAACCTTAAAAGCTTTGTCATGACATTTAAAATATTTTTTAATATGTATTTGGTAACATGACATACAGTTAGATACAATGACATCTAGCAAGCGCCCAAGCGGGGCGCCATCTTACTCTTATAGTTTCAATACAGAATGCCTGGCAATTACACAAGAACATCGACTCGGAAGAGCTGGTCCTAAGAAGACATGAATAAGGCCATCGAAGTTGTAAAAGAAATACAATAATGTCTAAGATGACATAGTGTGTCATCTTACACACGTAGACTTAAGTGCGATTTATGTTATTTTTTAAATTTTCTATAACGTTGATTGTTCTAAAATTCTAATAAATTTGTTGATTAAGAAACATTTATGAATATAAGGCTTCATTTATTTTGAATATTTATCTTAAAACAAAAAGTATGTCATCTTAAGCACAATTCCCCGAGTTATCTCAAGTGCTGAATAATCAAACTGTGTAGTGTCAGTTTAATTATTCAGCACTTGAGATAACTTTACTTCAGACAAAAATATTATACAGTTTTTTTTATAAAACACCAACAGCTGAGTGCCGATTTGCGTAATTTGAGGGCGCCTTTACTAAAATACTTTATAAAGTGGTATAAATGTGTGCAATATAGTTTCTCTTATAAGTGTAGATTCCTATTTTATGGGTATATCCTTTTTTCAAGCATTTTCCCCGCGCGCCGTACTGAGTTTGAGCCGTTGACTAATCTCTCATCTTAATACGAAGACCTCAGTGGTTAGCGCGTTGGCGTTCAAGATCGAGGTCGCGGTTTCGAATCCTGCCAGGGAACAAAAAGTTTTCTGTTATATAAATTATATAAAAGTTATATAATTTTATTCAACTAATTTATAGTTTTCGTTGATTATAATTTTTTAAAGATATTTTGAAAGCTTATTTTTTACAATACATAAAATAAATTTATAATTATTGCTAAATAAGCGAAAAACATTCTCGCTTACTCTGCACGCTAGCCTAAATTAACACATTATAAAGGAAATAATACATTTTTTAAATTCTAATTTGTTGTGAAGGAAATAATAAAATCAAAATTTTCGGGCCACATCCTCTTTTGACAGCTGAGGGGCAATTCTGCTAAATAAAACTTGCATTAATACAATTACAATCAAGTCCCGATACGCTTATACTCCCAAACGGTGTTTTTATGAACGTTAAACCAACGTGAAACGCGCTCTGATTGGTCGAAACGTCATAAAATCCGTTCAGGGTAAATAATCGCTACACTTTCAATCCAAACAAAGTAAAATTGACTCTTTAAATTTTCTACTTTAAATACGAGAATTGAGGTTCAGGATCCGCGCCTGAATCAACCAAAGCAGTTAATAGGGCAATTTAGTACGATACGCGCGTTAGTAAAAAAAAATTAGCTTCTGGACGCAATGTATAGGGCCCTAGTACCTAGATACGCGCCGACGCGCTTGTCGAAGTACTTGGCCTTACGTGCGTATGAATACGCGGTATAAGGTCGATAGTAAATACTTGGCGCCTACAACATGTACACATGTTACGTTGTGTGCTGTCTATGCATAGTCATGACGTAACACGTCACATAATGTTTATATTGACAGACGACACACAACGTGTAATGTCATGGGATACTCTTCCCAACTTACCTGTCCGGTAGTTGTGGTATAGTATACGGGTATGCGACCCCGGCTTCCGTAGCTATTACTGTCCTATCCTTTGCCCTCCTGGGCGGTAATATCCTACACTCCCTATTTCCCACCCTAACTTACCAATCTTCCTTTCCACACCACCTTCCCTTTCCCTATTCCTACCCTCTCCGACAATCCGTGGAAACGCAATGGATAATCAAAAATAATTTAATTATCCGAAATGGCGGCGATGTGGTTCGCCACCCATCACGTCTCGTTTCTCGCGGAAGCGAAAAGCGGGCCATGGAGAGACGCTTGGCTACGTTGAATGTAAGAGGAGGAATGGATGGTATGAATGAAAGTGGACGAAGCGAAAGAAGTATGTAAGGATCGTAGCAAGTGGAAAGAAGTGGTCTCTGCCTACCCCTACGGGAAAGAGGCGGTCCTGCCTACCCCTACGAGTAAAAGGCGTGATTATATGTATGTATATGTACACACAACGTTACATGTGTACATGTTGTAGGTGCCAAGTGATATATGTCTTGTAATTACGCGCTTTCTGGACATAGTCTTAGAGAGGGTTATCTGCAGATTTTGTTTTTTTGTATTACAAATGTATGCATCTGACAGAACGTTATAAATGCAATACATAATAAAAATAAAATATTATTTTAAAATCTCTGACAAAAAGGAATATAGTTTTTATTACATTTTCATTACTTAAAAATAAAATCAAGGGACACTAAAAAAGTGCTAAAAATCAGACGAAAATTTCCATAAATTTGGTTGTTAATTTCCAAGCAACATGTAAAATGAATCTTTCTTAATTATTTTTAAGCATAAAAATAATAAGAAGAATAAAGTAATAACATCTATGGACGCTTACACACCACATCAATTTGGTCCCGTGGTAGGTTCTCAAAGAACTGAAAATATATAATTTAATATTTTTTATAGGTATAACTGGTTTTATAGGTATAGGCTGCACTAAAATATCGGGAATGGAATATTTTCACTGTTCCTGTCATATTAAAATCTTTTTAATTTAAAACTCCTTGGTTTTAAAAATCGAATACCGTTTATTTATTTAAAAAAAAGATTCTCGGTCTTGTCAGAAGGTCGTGTCAAACTTGTTTAGTCGTTGACTGATGGAATTGACTCGAGAAAATTCTAGAGCGATGATTTATTATGACTTTCGAAGTGGTTTAACACAAAAACAGTGTGTTGACCGGATGATTTCTGCATTTGGTGATGAAGCCCCATCCAAAACCACAATTTATCGCTGGTTTGCTGAATTTCAACGTGGACGTGTCAAGCTCAGTGATGATCCCCGTCAAGGTCGTCCAAAAACTGCAGTCACCCAAGAAAACGTTGATGCTGTGCGTAAGCTGATTGAGGAAGACCGACATGTGACATACCGCGAAATTCAGGCAACTTTAGACATTGCCATGAGTCAAATACAAATAATCTTGCATGAACAATTAGGTGTAAAAAAGTTGTTTTCCCGCTGGATACCGCATTTGCTCTGTGAAGAGCAAAAATCGGCTCGCGTTACTTGGTGTGTCAGAACTCTCGAAAGATTCCACGCAGGATCCTTAAATGCTGTATACAACATCGTATCAGGTGACGAATCCTAGATATATGCGTACGAACCCGAAACAAAAAACCAGTCACGAGTTTGGGTGTTCGAAAATGAGTTAAAGCCAACAAAAATTGTTCGTTCACGGAGTGTTGCAAAAAAAAGTGGTGGCCACGTTTGTCTCCAAAACCGGCCATGTTGCGACTATTCCTCTTGAGGGACAAAGAACGGTTAATGCAGAATGGTATGCTAACATTTGTTTGCCACAGGTCGTTTCTGAACTCCGTAAAGAGAACTGCAACCGCCGCATCATCCTCCATCACGACAATGCGAGTTCTCACACCGCGCACAGAACAAAAGAGTTTTTAGAGCAAGAAATCATAGAATTATTAGACCATCCACCGTACAGCCCCGACCTAAGCCCTAGTGATTTCTATACTTTCCCTAAAATAAAGAATAAATTGCGTGGTCAGAGATTTTCATCACCTGAAGAAGCTGTGGACGCCTACAAAACGTCCATTTTGGAGACCCCAACTTCCGAATGGAATGGTTGCTTCAATGATTGGTTCCATCGTATGGAAAAATGTGTCAAATTTCGCGGAGGATACTTCGAAAAGCAATAAATACATTTTTAAATAGTAATGTTGTGTCACTTCCTTGATTCCCGAAATTTTCAGTGCCGCCCTCGTATAATATAGCCTCCGTGGCCCAGTGGCTAGAGCTTGACTTTTGACTCGGAGGTCGTGGGTTCGATTCCCGCATTGAAACAACAAAAAATGTTGTTTCCAAGTTTGATTAGGACTATACCGGCTGATTACCTGATTGTCTGACAAGAAAGATGATCCATGCATCAGATGGGCATGTAAAAAGTCGGACCTGCGCCTGATCTCTCACCAGTCGTGTCGATCTGTCCGTCCCACTGGGTTTCGAGAGTAAATGAAGGGAAAGTGCTCTTGTGTACTGCGCACACACTTGGGCACTATAACATAACTCCTGCGTAGCTGGCCTGGTTTCAATGAAACCGGCTACTGTCACCGAAATCGGTGTGGGGTGGAGCCATTGTATTAATAAATGTATTAATGATTTTTATTGTTTAATACACATCTTTAATACACACCCAGGAATACAAAAAACTTTTTGTTCCCTGGCTGAATTCGAACCGCAACCTCCATCTTGAAACCCAACGCGCTAACCACTGAGCTACAGAGGTCGTCATATTAAAATGAGATTAGTCAACGACTCGAACTCAGTACTGGGCGCGGAGAAAATGTTTGTTTTTTCACCTAACATCGGAGAAAAAGGGATATATTACGAGTATGTACCCATAAACGCAATGGATAATTATAAAAATAATTTAATTATCCAAAATGGCGGCGATGTGGTTCGCCACCCATCACGTCTCGTTCTCGCGGAGGCGAAAAGTGGCCCATGGAGAGCCGCTTCGCTACGTTGAATGTAAGAGGAGGAATGGATGGTAAAAATGAAAGTGGACGAAGCGAAACAAGTACCTATGTAAGGATCGTAGCAAGTGGAAAGAAGTGGTCTCTGCCTACCCCTACAGGAAAGAGGCGGTCTCTGCCTACCCCTACGGAAAAGAGGCGTGATTATATGTATGTATGTATGTATGTACCCATAAAATAGTAATCTATACACTTATAAGAGGAACTATATTGCACACATTTATACCACTTTATAAAGTATCTACTTTAGAAAAGACGTCCTCAAATTACGCAAATCGACACTCAGCTGTTGGTGTTTTATGAAAAAACTGTATAATATTTTTATCTGAAGTAAAGTTATCTCAAGTACTGAATAATTAAACTATTTAGTGTGTCGGTATGTGCTTGCTTTATTTTCATTCTTCGTTTGTTTTTTATCTACAGTCAGATGCGCTAAAAATTCGTTATTTGGAGGCTAATCTTCTAAACCTATTAAAATTTTAGAAATATAAGTACACATCGACACTAGATAAGTGTAATAAAAATCAATATTACGCTAAAATTTGGGTCTACAATGTACTTTGACTCCAGAGTAAATCACCAACAGCGTTTCTATGGAGAAACCGACTAGTGCAGCCTTAAGAAAAATAAAACTTTAAATTTGGGAAAGCCATGCGTCGGCGGTGTGGCCCGGTTTGACCGGATAAATACTATTGCCTCATAGAAAACCAGGGGTAACAATTTTAGCGTTGTCTCGCCGAGTGAGTAAGGTTACCGGAGGCCAAACCCGTCAGTTGGTTAGGTTAAAGATCAGGAACGGATCCTGTAACTTATTTGGTATAACGAGTGTCCATGGGTATCTATAATCGCTTACCATCAGGCAATCCGTATGTTCGTTTCTTGGCCGTAGCCAATAACAGCGCGCATAACAATACTATTCTTGGTAAATTTCATTAAAAAAACCATTATAATAGTGTGGGAATTGTAGACTAGTTGTATACTAACCTAACTATTACCTCCAATCTCTATTAGAAACTTAATATGGACTAAACTCAAACACAAATTGAAGACTGCGTTATTTGAGCAGGTGCTGAGGTTTGGTCCTTAGCGATTGCCAACATCCTGTCTTGAAAAACCGGCTAAGTGCGATTGCGGGTACAAAATTTATTTTTAAAGTGTATCTTATATTTTAAACGAGACAATCTTGTTTAAATAATCGTAATCTCGGCAACGGCTGCTAGGATTTACATGACATTCAGTATGCATGAAGTTTTCGGGGAGAGAAATCAGTGTAGCTAGATTTTATCTCTGGGAAACTGCATTTTTAAGTTATTTAATATTTTTTTCTTTCGTCGTGCAACAATACATTAGTAATCTCAGTGTGATTGGCAGAATAGTTAATTTTTGCATTGTTCGGAAATTTGAAATGTGGTGGGTTCGAAGCCCGGTAAAATATTTTTGTTATTCTTTATTTTTAGGGTTCCGTACCTCAAAAGGAAAAAACGGAACCCTTATAGGATCACTTTGTTGTCCGTCTGTCCGTCCGTCCGTCTGTCAAGACCCTTTTTCTCAGGAACGCGTGGAGGTATGAAGCTGAAATTTATATCAATTACTCAGGTCTACTGTCCCTTGAAGCTGTGAAAAAATCAAACTTCTAAGCCAACGCAATCAAAAGATACAGCCGTTTATGCCGCAAATTTTCGACACTTGCAAGGGAATCAAAACCTACAGGGTGCTTCCCGTGAACTCAGAATCTTGAAATTTGGTACGAAGCAACGTATTATAGCATAGATAAAGGAAAAATTACGAAAACCATAAATTTTTAGTTACATCACATAATATATTTTTTTTTAATAATTTTAAACTTACTACCCATTTCCTCATAAACGCGTAGAGGTATTAAATTGAAATTCATACCAAATACTCAGGTCTATAATACCTTTAAGCTGTAACAAAATCAAACTTCTATGTCAACGCAATCAAAAGAAACAGCAATTTAAGCTGCATATTTTGAAACTCGCAAGTACTCGCAAGGGAATCAAAACCTAAAGGGTACTTCCAGTCGACCTAGAATCTTGAAATTTGGCATGAAGCAACGTTTTATAGCACACATAAAGGAAAAATTCCGAAAACCTTAAATTTTTAGTTACATTACAAAATATATATTTTTTAATAAATATAAAGGTTTGTACGGAACCCTCGGTGCGCGAGTCCGACTCGCACTTGGCCGGTTTTATTTTAATCTATTAGAGCTCCGAGCAAAGCTCGGTTACCCACGTACTATACATTTAAACAACCTAATAATATTCAGTGAATGTTTGAAGCGTCTCCACCTATTGCCAATTCTTAAACTTTAAATTTTTGCTTTGCCCTTTTTAGGCAAGAAAAGGTATGAATCATAATGTACTTCAGACTAGTCGATACCCGCGCAACTTCATTTGCGTGGAACTAGTAAAAACAGAAAAAATTAATATAGAAAATCCCCATGATCCCAAAAGACCCGAGACAGGATTTAAATTTACCGTAATTCTGCAGTACCTACTGAGTAATAATAACATCGGACGGGTCAAAACTTAGTATACGTAACTATACTGGGCTACAGAGGGCGCAGACTAGGGTCGCACAGAGGGATTACAAAACAGCGGCCGCATTAATGATGGGGGTAATTGCGAACTTCGAGGCTGGCTTTAGTGTCGCGTTGACCGCTCACAGACCGTTAGTGCCGACACCGAAATGTTCAAAATATTCAAAATGTCCTAGCTGACCGCTACGCCTTACTCAAAAACGCTTCCTATAATATGCCAGACGACTGATTTCTTTTTATTGTACATATGAATATTACTCTTAAATATAAGTAACTTCTTAGAAGAAGCAGTATATAAAAATCAATATTTTCATAGGTACAGCGATTGTTTACAAAATTTCGCGTGTCGTTAAACGCTCCATACGAAAGCTGTTGTACATATCTGTGACGTCACGATTAAGTAACAGTGTATGAAATATAAGGCCAATGGAACATATTTAACAAAATATCTCCGAAATATACACAATCATGACCCAAGAACATAGAACACTTTTTTGTCGAAATAAATAAGACAAAGAAAAATTAACAAAAATATGAGCAAAATGTAAAACGAGATTTGCTATTTTAATTTTTAGATATCGTTCTGTAAAAAAAATTTTATAGCACAGTGTGACCTAAGCCCGCACTTTACGCACGCTTCGTGCGTAAAGTGCGGGTTTATGTCAATTACGTAAATAGTATACGATACTTGTGGCCTAAGTTGTCTATTACTGCACGGCGTTTAGCACCCTCGCTCCGCTCGGGCGGAGGCAACTTAGGTCACGCGTATCGTAATGTACTATCTCAATCCTCAGTTCCATCAAAAATTTATGGCAGTTAATTGGCATATGGTCTTATTTACTAATTAAAAATTATTTAAATTTACTATTTAAAAATAAACTTTTCGAATATCAAAATATGCACGTATTTTTTATATGTAAACCGTATGGTAAAATCAGTTTTTGGATATCATTAAAAATAACAAAGTATGAACGTTTAAAGTAGTATGTTAGAAAGAGAGATCGGATGTGTATCGTGACGTCACATAACACTACTTTCATAGAAAGTTCAAAATTTCTTTTTGCTAGAAAGAGATAGATTAAAAACTTTGACCGCTCATATCTTGCTCATTTATTAACAGATGTTGAAAATTTTCTCGCCATTACCATTATTTTTCAGTCTAGTATCATATTATTATGTTTTAATTTATTTTTATGTTTTATGCATATTCCCTATTGCGTTTCTTGTTACGCCCTTGATAACTGTCATTTTGCGGATGTATCGTTTTTCCTTGGATATCTGTCGGCACGTTTTGGACTTCATCCCCCAGTGTCTGTGCGCGCGGTGCTCTGTGGCCACCCCATTTAAGATGTAAACACATAAGTATAGACGACTGGGGTCTGCCAGTCGTCGCGGCGCTTCCCCGGCGCTCGCACGCGGGACCCACAAACAAACATTACACCATTTAGGTTCAATTATTACTTGAATTAAAAAAAAATCGACAAACGGAAGCTTTTGCCTATAGTTTGCCGATTTTTTTTTTGTAAATCCTAATATTTTTTGTTGACAGTCGTAATTGGTGATACGAAATAGTGTAATGGTGCAATTTGTCAATTGGTGATGCCTTACAATGAGTTTGGAGCGAGTAAGTCAATTTTGCTATCGATTTTATGAGTTTATCGTTTTGCAGATAACATAGCCTTGGGCTTATCTGTTGATGCCCAAGATATAACGCCTTGGGCAACATTGATTTTGATAGCTTCGCCCAGGGCACCTAGGTAGGCTATGTTATTACTCAGTGCCAACATTACACAGTTATTGCTTGTGATACTGCATTTGCGAATGTTATTTACTGAGAACAGAAATTACATGCAATCCAGAGCCAGTTAAATATTAGTTCGAAATGTAGAAAGTCGGTAGTTAATTTTATTCACTGATAGGTATAAATTATAATTTACTAGCTAACGCGTAAGTACAGTAACCCACGGGAACCGTATATGTATCGCGATAAAAAGTAGGGTATGTCCTTCCCCATGGTCTAATTTATATCTGTGCCAAATTTCATAATGATCAGTTTAGTGATTTTTACGTGAAACTGTAAATAAACTATCCCACGGGAACCGTACATTTCCCAGCAATAAAAAGTAGCCTGTGTCCTCCCTCATGGTTTTCTCTATATCTGTGGCAAATTTCATGATGATCGGTTTAGTAGTTTTTACGTGAAAGCGTAAATATAGTATCCCACGGGAACCGTACATTTCCCAGCGATAAAAAGTAGCCTGTGTCATTTCTCAGGCCCTAGACTATAATATTATGTGTACTAAAGTTTATTTAAATCGGTTCAGTAGTTTTGGCGTGAAGACAGAGTTACTTTTGTATTTGTAATATTAGTATGGATTTTCAAATTCTATCAGCAACTGATATTAAGGGTCAGGTCAGACCGTGACGCAATGCGGCGCGCACTTTTTAAGATTGTGATACAAAATTGAACTTTATTCGCAACACAAAAAATACACGTTTCATTGAAAGAGCGGCGCCGAGCTGCACATCGCTGTGCGTCTTGCAATTCGAACTCGTACCTTTTTGTGCAGTAACTAAAGTTAATTTTTGAATGGATCTTTAAGTACACGCAACATCGCGTCTCAGTGTAAACTATCGCTAATTCCGAATAAAAACATAATAATATTATTTTATTAATTTTCATTTTTTATTCAAATTTAGCGTGAAATTAGGTTTCAAACTTTCATTTCCTATTTTACTCACCTAGGGGCTGAATTTTAGAAAACGCTGAAACACGTGACTCATTAGGTAATTTTCCGTTTAATTCATACGAAATATCATGCAAATATGTCCAACTCCAAGGAATAAAAAGTTTCATGTAAACTTTTATCACCGATGGTGGTTGGTGATTTTTATTTATTTATTATTTTATTACCTTTTACCTTTCTTGTTGATTGAATTTTGAGAAATTATTCTTCTTTTTCTACGTCTTCTTCTTCTTTGCCTACGTCAGAAATACGAGTGCAAAATTTAAAATTTTTAGCCATAATAGTTTGGCCTGTACATCAGTCAATCAGCTTTGCCTTTTATATGTATAGATATAATAAAAGTAGATAGATTAATGGTTTGTTTCACAATTTACTAAGCGTCAGATAGCATATTAGTTATTTGCATGTTTTGTCTTTGTCACTCAACAGAGAGGCATCTGGCTTCAAAATAAGCTATTCGACTTGTTGTCTGTGATTCGATTGTGTGTCTGGCCCTAAGTAAGAAATAAGATATTATGTTAGAGATTAGTATCATTAAAATTTCATGAATTAAACAGTGACAAAATATATTGCTAGCTTTTGCACCTTCATCTGCGTTCTTCTGTATCTCTCTATATTATGCAATAATGCACTAGATGTTTCCCGCGACTTATTCGCAGAAACTTAAATTTTTCCGCGATAAACAGTAGCCTATGTCCTTCCCCGTGGTCTACTCTACATCTGTGCCAAATTTCATCAAAATCGGTCTGGTAGTTTCGGAGCCTATTCAATGTAAACAAACAAACACAAACTTTTCCTCTTTATTATATTGGTATAGATTAAATTATACATGAATGAATTGACAATTTACATGATTATTTTTCCGACCCAAATATCGACCAATAGAATTGCACCATTCGACGTCACGTGGTACAACCTACATGGTATTATACTGATAATTTTTTGAAAATTTTCTCTGGTCGTTGCTATACAAAACATGATCCAGTCAAACCTGTCAGTTTGACGTGTGGTTACACACGTCAAACTGACAGGTTGAATTCAATTGTGAAAATTGGAGATTTTAATTGCACGAGCCTGAATCTTAATTAAATGTTGTTTTATTCATTATGAAATTCTTATTTGTTAACTGTACATTTCGTCTCGTCGTCGTCAAGTTTTTCAGGAAAAATCACTCGCGCTTCGCGCTCGTGATTTTTTAACCTGAAAAACTTGAATCCTTCATTTGTTTGCAACGAACCTATCGGGAAATACCCGATAATTTTGAAGCTCTTGTGTTTGATAATTTTGAAGTGATAATTTGAATTATAAATATTCCTCTTGAATACTGTAACACCACGTAATATCTATTGGCACAGAATAGATATTAGTTACCACTATTGGTTAAAACTGCATTGTAATCCGTTTCGTAGAATTTCGGAATGGGCTGCAAATATTTACATGAAATTAAGTATGCAGGGGTTTTGGGGAAGAAAAATTGATCTAGCTCGATCTTATACCCAGGAAACCGTGCATTTTTAATTTATGTTTTTTTCGTCGTGAAACAAGATAACAAAATGTTTGACTATTTATTTGAGCCCAAATGGTAGTTCGGTATGCGAATGCTTAAATTTTGCATTGTTGGAGATGTTCGGGTTATCCCGGTCAGACGAATATTTTATGATTCTTATAATTTTTTTAAATCTACTACAAGTCCGAGCAAACATTGGTTACCCCGGTTCTTTCTATAATACAAAGTATTAGCACGAACTCTGCAACTTGACTATTACCGTTTTACGGACAGAACTTAAATTTTAAAAACTTATAAAGTTCAATAGAAAGTTTATAACTAAAATTTCTATTGAACTTTATTTTAAAAGTTAAAATGTTGGAAAACATTGTCACTAAGAGGTTTCGGCATTATTGAAAATAAATCAACATTTTAATAAAGATTTTCTTTGTGGATTTTAAGGTCTCAAACCGCATTTACATTACCTTAAAACACAATAGGAGAGCCATGCTTCGAAACGAAACAACAAAAAAATTTTCCAAGTTTGGTTAGGAGTTAGGACAATAATGCAGGCTGATCACCTGATTATCTGACAAGAAAGATGATCCATGCGTCGGATGGACATGTAAAAAGTCGGACCTGTACCTGATCTCTCGCCAGTCGTGTCGGTTATCCGTCCCACTGTGTTATGAAATTAAAGGAAGAGAGAGTGCTCTTGTGTAATGCGCATCCACTTGGACATTATAAAATTACTCCTGCTTAACTGTAATGGTTTCATCACTGAAATCGGTGTGGGGAGTTATTATTTATTGTTAAAAGCGTCCATATTTATTTATTGAATACTGTGTTCTGAATACTATGGTCCATTGTGCGAGTTATACAAAGAGTGAAATAATGGCGGCCGGGCCCTGCGACGTATTGTTAGACAAATTGATTTTGTTTATAATTGATTTGATATTATCTACAGTCTACACTAACCTAACAAGAGAAAATATTTGTTTGTTTGTTTGCATTGAATAGGCTTCGAAACTATTGGATCAAATTTTATGAAATTTGGCACGGATATAATATATTATATATCTATATTATAGAGTAATTCACTGGCAAGGACTTCTTATTATTGCGGAAAAATGAATTGTTCCCGCGAGATTACCTTTTGCGCATTTTGTTTATTTTTTTAAAAACTAATCACCTTAAAGTTGATTACTTTTGGGTCAGGCTAGTGTTTGTGAACAACACTGAATTTAACCATCCAGCATCCAATTTTCTCTTTATAACACTGTTATTATTATCGAAAAATCGGTCTTTTTATGGTCAAGCTTTTAAATTCTGCTAGAGTATTAAACTCCATTTTCAAGAAAAAAGTATCATCCCTTAAAACGATATCGGCGCAATAAAAATATGAAGAAAATCCATCAATAACAAAATATACACTCGTATAAAAACAAATTTTCCGCGAAATTTTTGCGTATAAAAGGATTTGTCTCAATTCGTATATCGAATGATATGGGATATGCGGACTTTGATGGATTGATCGAGGGGTGACGAGGAGGGTTGTAGAGGGGGGAGTTGTTTGTGAAGAATGTATCGTATTGACTGGCTTTGGGCCGCGACTTTTTTTTTTGATGAATTTTGTGTCGGTGACTGTCTTTTGATGTCAATTCGCCACGTCAGACACTATGTAACGTGACACGATTTCAATGTTCCACATTATCTAGGACCTTCGCTAATCGTATTTGCTCATTGAATTCTATCGACTTCTTTCGAACTACACACAAAGAGTGATTTCTGGGTTAAACTTTTAAGTTACACTACCTACCTATACTCGTTACCTATATCAATTCACATCGAAATAAAACGATACTCGATGCGGCGCTGCATTTTTTATGATATTTATTCAAAAATCAACTTTATTCATTACACAAGAAGATATACTTTTCATTGCTAAAGTTCGAATCTCAAGTACTAACTCAAGCAAGGCAGTTCAAATGCAGCGCGCGTCCCATATCGACTCGTCTCGGTGCGACAATACCCTTAGTAAATTTCAACTAACCTAAGCTAAGACCTTACTTATGTAAATAAGAAAGTGTCCACAATTTCTATGAAGTTCTCGAAAAATGAACTTGGTTACCCTAAAATAATAAATATTTCAATTTAATCAATAATATAATATTCACTGTATTCTTTACAAGTATGTAGACTTTCAATATAATTATGCACATTCAATATCCTATTTCAATATCATATTTTTCTGCCGAGTATGCTGGAGGGCTGACCTATATTCGTAATAGCAATAAACCATTATACTTCGCACCGAACCACCTGGGCGTTGTATGTAAGACAGTAAAATTGATTTAGACCATCTTTTATCAATAAAATGCTCGATATTTTATTGAAAAAAATCTAATATGCTTTAAATAACTTAACTGAAAGTACAACGGCCTGTACAAACTTCCAATAAGTATCGGATATCTTATTCGGAAGTTAAGTCGCTGCTTTGTCGAGCGACAGAGACAAAACATGCAAATAAGCTAACGTCCAAACCTGTCAGTCCAAATCTTCCACAGTTTGGACTGTGAAGTGCGTGGCAGATACGTGGGAAAACAAAAACCATATTTTCGTTATTGGCGACACGACAATTTCATCCCACCAAAAACATTCTGTAAAAAACTAGCCAAGTCTCGATGGAGCTGCTTGTTTATCTCTAAAAAGTAATGAAATCTAGGCAAAGTCGTGCCAAGTCTAAGGATCCTTACTGCGATTTATTTATTATTATAGTTAATGTTGTGTGACTTGGCCGTTGAAAATTCTTTATACGTTACAAGTCAATTTTGTTTACACGTAATGTTATATCAGATTCTGTTGTAACTACCTATGTTTGTTAAGCGAGATAATAGCCCATACTGGTATTGGTAATTGGACGCTAGTGTCTTATTTTAGGCTGTTGTTGATTGTATAACACATATATTGGAGCAATGGTGTCATGGAGCCCCTTTTGTACCCTTGTGTACTCTTCAACGGTCAAGTCACACAATATTAACTATAATAATAAATAAATCGCAGTAAGGATCCTTAGACTTGGCACGACTTTGTCTAGATTTCATTACTTTTTAGAGATAAACAAGCAGCTCCATCGAGACTTGGCTAGTTTTTTACAGAATGTTTTTGGTGGGATTTCACTTCTTTTTGTAGAAACGTAGGAATATTGATTTATTTTACTAGATTTTAGTGTAATTTGTTTATTTAATTTGTGTAATGTTCGAGTAGAATAAAGTTAATTGTTCGACTATTTCTTCTTGTAAACTTGTAAGTATAAGTATAAAAGCCAGTCTAGTCTTATCCAGAGTTTTCCTTTAATTTTATTTATATGCGTATTAAAAGCAGAAGGGGAGGCATTCGCCCAGCAGTGGGACGCTACGGGCTAGATTAAATTAGAAGATGTGTCCCACTTGACTGGATTTTTGCAATGACAGTCGATTTTTTTATGTACCAATAGTAGAAGGGGGCATTACCATATCTCTAATCAGCTGAGACCAGCTGAGCGTTCTTCATCAGATACTTCAGACCTTCGATTTTTGACATCAAATGAAGTCGCCCACCAAGTTGAATATTTTTTGTAAAGGCAGTATGTCGATCTCTAATAGTTTGGTTGGGCTCTTGTGTTTTCTAATAAGGGTCACCAGGTACTCCAGATCTTCGATTATCCTAGTTTTTATAGTTTTCCCTTTATGTGGCCATTAAACCCTAACTCTGTACCAAATTTCAGGTCTCTGAGTTTATGGGAAGTACTAGTTCTATTCTGATGATCATGAGTGAGTGACTGAGTGAGTGTCATAAATACGAAACTTTGCTTTCATTTAACTTCGGAACTAAATGACCTACAGACTTAAAATTTTGGATTTTAAGTATGTGATTATAGCTTACTGGATGACGAAAATTTCTGCGTTCTGGTCTTATCCAGAGGTTCTCAAATAAGGGCCTGAAAATGCGGCGAAATGGTTCCAGTAAATAATGGTACGGCAGTGTTTGCTTCGCGCTCGACTTGGTGGGGGCACTGCCGAGCCCCCAGGTCGACGTTCTGGTCTTATCCAGAGGTTCTCAAATAGAGGCCTGAAAATGCGGCGAAATGGTTCCCGTAAATAATGGTACGGCAGTGTTTGCTTCGCGCTTGACTTGGCGGGGGCACTGCCGTGCCCCCAGATCGATTATCCTAGTTTTTATAGTTTTCCCTTTATGTGGCCATTAAACCCTAACTCTGTACCAAATTTCAGCTCTCTGAGTTTATGGGAAGTACTAGTTCTATTTTGATGATCATGAGTGAGTGAGTGAGTGAGTGAGTGAGTGAGTGTCGTAAATGCGAAACTTTGCTTTCGCTTAACTTCGGAACTAAATGACCTACAGACTTGAAATTTTGGATTTTAAGTATGTGATTATAGCTTACTGGATGACGAAAATTTCTGCGTTCTGGTCTTATCCAGAGGTTCTCAAATAGGGGCCTGAAAATGCGGCGAAATGGTTCCAGTAAAGGATGGTACGGCAGTGTTTGCTTCGCGCTCGACTTGACGGGTGCACTGCCGTGCCCCCAGATTTAAAGTTTTAGTAATCCCAACCGCACAGATCCGTCTGCGGTCTGGAACGCAGAACTCAGATGCGCAGTCCGAAGTCTTCGAACTGTACCGTGAGGGAGGCTGTAATACGTATAACGCTGGCGTGGATGCATCTTTGGTCGTTATTCACACAGTTCGATCCGCAGTCCAAACCGCACAGATAAGATAATCTAGAAAATGAAAATGATGAAAATGAAAATTTTTATTTCCAAATAAAACTTAAAAAGCTATTTTCGGAAAGTCAACAAAAAAAGCTACCACCGGTTCAACCCTAACCCGCCGAGAAGAACCGGCGTAAGAAACTCGCACGGGCCCATCTTTTAGTAAAAAGATGGAAAATTGTTCTTTTAAAAGAAATATATATTTTACATTGTAAATTTAAATCTATGTTAAATATAACAAAAGTCAGTACACAAGTACATAGAGACAGCCTTGCAGGGTTGCATCTTATTCCCAAGTTGTGCAATCGTTAACAAAATCATTTACTTTATAATAAGCTTTAGCACACAAACGTTCTTTGACTACTTTTTTAAATTTATTAATAGAAAGGTTTTGAACGTTTTCTGGGATCCTATTGTATAGACGTATACATTGGCCCTTAAAAGATTTACTTACTTTACTAAGTCTGATCACTGGTACATCTAGCTTGTTCTTATTTCTAGTGTTTAAACAATGACTATCGCTTTTCTTCTTGAAATTGCTTAGGTTTTTTCTAACGTATAACAAATTATCCAAAATATACTGAGAGGCGACTGTCAGTATACCTATTTCTTTAAACTTTTCTCTCAGAGATTCAATAGGGGACATTTTATAAATAGCACGAATAGCTCGCTTCTGCAGCACAAATATTGAATTTATGTCGGCAGCATTTCCCCATAAAAGTATGCCATAAGATATTCTACTATGAAAATAACTGAAATAGACCAGGCGCGCCGTTTCTTCATCTGAGATTTCTCTAAATTTTCTGACTGCATATGCTGCAGAACTGAGTCCATTCGCTAGGTTAGCAATATGAGGACCCCACTGTAATTTACAATCTAGTGTAATACCTAGGAATACAGTGGAGTCTACCATGTTCATTCTCTCATCATTGAGTAGTAAATTGGTTTGTACTTGCCTAACATTTGGCAAGCTAAACTTTAAACATTTTGTTTTATTTGCATTTAAAAGTAAATTATTAACAATAAACCAGTTCACTATACTTGAGAGAGCACTGTTTACCTCGTCGTAATTTAATTGTTGTCGCTTCACTTTAAATATAAATGAAGTGTCATCAGCAAAAAGTACTATCTCATGCCTATCTTGAACTAGGTAAGGCAAGTCATTTATGTAGATGAGAAAAAGAAATGGACCTAAAATAGATCCCTGTGGGACACCTAATTCTATTTTAGTCCCAGTGGACCTTTTACTATTAATCTCTACCCTTTGAGTCCTATTGTAAAGCTGAGTCCCTTATGCCATAGTGGTGTAGTTTTCTGACTAGTGTAGCATGGTCTACACAATCAAATGCTTTGGAAAGGTCGCAAAAAACTCCTAATGCATCCTGCGCCACCTCCCAAGCCTCGAATATACTACAGAGAAGCTTGATGCCTGCATCTGTAGTAGACCGACCTTTAGTGAAACCGAATTGCGTAGTATGCAATAAATTATTTGTATTAAAGTGTAATGTTAATTGAACTAGTATAATTTTTTCAAATATTTTACTAAATGTCGGTAGTATCGATATCGGTGTATAATTCGCTGGGTCAGACTTATTTCCAGCCTTGAAAAGAGGCATGACCTTACTGTGTTTCATTAAGTCAGGAAAAACACCACTTTTTACACAATTGTTAAATATTATGGCTAGGTAAGGAGCTACAATGTCAATTATTGATTTGATAATTCTGGTAGACATACCCCAGAGATCGGCAGTATTTTTTATATTTAACAATTTAAATGTATTAATAATATCTTTAGAATCAATTTCTCTAAATTTAAAATTGACATTACATTCCTTGACGTTATCTCTAAGTATGTTTTCAGCAGCTGCAGGCGTAGAATTTAGGCATTTTGTAGTTGAGACCGGAATGTCAGCAAAAAACTTCTCAAAGACTGTCGCAACTTCAAAGTCTGAAGTAATCTTCTTATTATTAACACAAATTTCGAAGTCAGAGCTACGACAAGTGACTTTTCCAGTCTCACTAGCAATTATTTTCCAAGTGGTTTTTATTCTGTTATTAGAATTTCTGATTTTATCTTTAATATTAAGAGCTTTTACTGCTTTACATACATTTCTAAAAATTTTAGAATATTTTTTTATATATGTTTTAAATCTCTCAGTGTTATTTATCGATTTTTCGTTATATAATTCATATAATCTTTGCCTACTTTTTTTAATTCCCGCAGTTGCCCAGTCATTAAAATTTCTTTTATTACTGTTGGGTCTGACAGTTTTAGAAGTAAATACTGAATTAAATTGCGTTCTTATTAACTTAAATAAATTATTAAAAGCTTCATCTGAACTGCTGGACTCATCCCAGTTTTGAATATTTTCAGCTAATTTACTTCTAAATTGCTCTATACGTTTTATATTTTATTTATACACACAATCTTTTCTTTCGGATTATTATCACAATGAATATTAAATGAAGCTAGCTGTCCACAGTGATCAGAGCTAAGCATATTAATTATTCCTTTTTTAAAAGGAGTAATATTAGTAAAAATATTATCAATGCAGGTAGCAGTTGTATCACTTACTCTTGTCGGTTCATTAAATAATAGGAACTATAAATTGCAATCGATCGTTCGATCTCTTCACTGCTGCCTAATTTTTCGTATTACGTAAGACTTTTACAGCAAAGCGAAAGCAATCAGCGATTTGAACTGTCAGTTAGCAATAATAAGCGAAAATAAAGCAAAGTGCATTCAAACACAATAGCGAGCGATTAGCAATCGATCGCATAGGTAATACGATTTTATTAATTGACGTTCAGCAATCGACTGCGCGTCTATCGCGCGATGACTGCAAGATTTTTGCTAATCGCTATTTTTACGTAATACGGCGGGCGATGTGCAGGGCGCTATTGAAATGGGCAGCGTAGATCCGTAGGCATATCGTAGCGCTACACGAGCGCCGTAGGCCGCGTGCTACGCTGCCGTAGCATGGATACAAAACTTACATTCTAAAACAAAGGAGTTATTTAATAACACTTTAACATAAAGAGAGGGATTTAGACAAATTAATTATACAAGATTCGTATTGCTTAATTTGTGTCATTTATGTAAACGTAATTCTTGAGTCATTTTAAGCCATAAGCAAAAATGGGAGTATTTTTTTAAGGTTAATACAATTTTAATGCTTAGACTTAAAGCCACCCCATCCATTAATACGAAAAAATATTTATTTGAGAAAAGTTGCAGCGTGCCCTTAATTTGTTTCGGATTACGAATTAAGATGTTCGGAAGGATAAGGCTAAATAACTTTCCCGAAATATTAATCAGAGTGAAGTAGCCAATTATTATTATCATCATCAGCCCTTTTACATTATACGACCTCTGTGGCTCAATGGTTGAGCGTATTGGTGCTCAAGCCGGGGGTCGCGGGTTCAAATCCTGCCGAAGGAACAAAATAGTTTTTCTGTGTTCCTGGGTCATGGACGTGTATTAAATATGTGTATAATATAATAGTCAAAGTCAAAAATTTTTATTCAAAGTTGATATTTTTATACACTTATTGAACGTCGGTATACATGATGCCTACCACCGGTTCGGTACCTCCGGTAAAAATCATAAATATATGTAGAGTATTAAAGTATTAAATATACTTCCCGTTTTCTGATACCTGTGACACAAGTTCTTCCGATTCTTAGCACGGAGCCAGATTGACGTGGTGTGAAGCGTCCATAATTTTTTTTTTGTAACATTATTGTTAGATACGACCTTTCCCTACTAAATGCTGTTATATACATCGACTTTTTCATTCGCCTTTGACTGCAATATAGCGCTTTGTACGTTGAACTGTGTGCCCATCGCTTTACAGATTTTAATATACCACGAAACACTTTTGAAGGTTTTTTAATAAAAACTTGCCTTTTCATTACAACTGGACTGAATGTGAGAGTTTTTAAAAGTTTATTTATGACAGACATGAAGCTATAAATATAGACAAAACTCATTCATTACATTCGTTCTTTATTTCTCTAAAGAATAAAGAATCAAAGAATGAAGAAATAAATATTGATTTTTAATTAAGGCCCTCCCCCGAGCTAAAGACTTTGAGGCGGTCAGCCGCATAACTCAGTTGAAAATTTTTCACATAACTTAGTTCAAAATTGACCAAAAAAAAATTTAAACGGCGAATATCTAGCTTATGAAATTGCCTATCTATTGGTGTGTGTCCCAAATAAAATTAACTTGTAAATACTATGGAGACGCTGAAACTTTAATTGAATGTTCATTGAATTATAGTTTCAGCATCTCCATAGTATTTACAAGTAAACTTTATTTGGGACACACACCAATAGATAGGCAATTTCATAAGCTAGATATTCGCCGTTAAAAAAATTTTTTTGGTCAATTTTGAACTAAGTTATGTGAAAAATTTATGCGGCTGACCGCCTCAAGGTCTTTTGCTCGGGGGAGGGCCTTAATAATGAACTTTTAAATAATAAATGAAATTCACATCGCGACATTTTTAAATAAGTACGAAGTGAATTCGCATTGAGGCGTTATCTGCTCATTAAAAACGCTCATTAAGAGTATAATAATTGTAGACACTCCACCCAGTCATATATTAAATAATTATAGCTATTTTTTGAACGGATTTTGTATGACAGTCAGTTTAACACATAGGCTACTTTTTATCCCGAAAAAGTGCAGTGTTCCCGTGGGATACTATATTTACGTGGACGGAAACGCGGGCAAACGCTAGATGTAGATAAATGGGTGTGGTTTTATCGAAAAGATGTTCACCTGTATGTACTCTGCGATGATTATTTTGTTTATATTACCACCAGATATGGAATCAATTTTTAAGACTTCAATCTCTTCACAAACATCAACATCGTCTCCACTGTAACCCAGTCTCATTGTCAATCAACGTTCCTATGAAATAATTCCGTAAATGAATATGTAAAATATTGAAATTTAGCGACTCATCCGGCAACCGTGACCCGGTTTCCCGGCCAAAATGTCACAGAGCAGAAGTACGTACTGCGGAACTTACGATTACGGGCATCGTACCGCATATGACTGTGCTTATAATGGTAGATGTTACGGTATCTTTGAACACATGGTTTACTGCTTATAAACAGGGTTAGTGCCTTGGTAACCGAGATTCGATCGGATTCTAATAAATTTGAAAAAAAAAGAAAATCACAAAAATTTTATTTAAATCTGACCTTGATTCGAAACTACCACATCCCAAATTTTCGAACAAACCAAATATTATACATAAAAAAACTGCCAACCACTTCAAGTCTATTATGTCAGTTACATCGTTGCACGACGAAAGAAAAAACATAATTTATATCTAAAAATTCGCAATATCGCATCACATTCGCAGGGATAAGGCTAAAATAAAATTTCATGGTAAATACTTGCAGGCGTTTTCGAGAAACCGATTGTACTAGAGGAATTGTGCTTAAGATGACATACTTTTTGTTTAAAGATAAATATTCAAAATAAATGAAGTTATATCAGATCAGCAACTTACTTATACTCATAAATGTTTCTTAACACGTTCGCTGCGAAGCAAGACATTATTCGCCTGGTTGATTGCTTTCCGTCTGTGCGGGCTCTAAAATCGTGCCCTTTCGCTCAGTGCGGGCGCTGTAACTCTGGAACTACTACGCGTACGAGTCAGATAGTTATATATCTAACACCCATATTTAAAGCTTATGACGGTGAACGATTAAAAAATGCACCAGGTTTTTAAAACATAGTTCGCACTGAATTAAAATTCAATAAGCTCAGTGCAAATACCAGGCCTTGATTTGAGACCTGGTAGCCGCACTGAGCGGGGGAGAGGCGCGTGCGCCGCGGTTAGTGCTGTCCAGTTCGTTGTTTGTTGTCGATTGATTTTAACGAAAAACACTATAAGTAATTTTTGTGTTTCTTTTTATTTTCTTTTTAACACGCTTTTATAAGCTTAGGCTGTATGTATGTATGTATGTACCTATGTATGTATGAATGTATATATGTATGTATGTTTGTAACGGAATCTTTGAGCACGATTTTTAACTATTTCCAGACGTCTAATTAATTTGAAAATTAGAGCCAATGACAATGCAATAAGTTGTTTTTTTTTAGGTTTTTTCAACTATTAATTATTATTATATTATAATTTGTCGATTTGATGCATTTGTTTTATTGTCCCATCCCTATTACTTTATCTTTACAGTGCTTTAACAGGTCTGGTAAACCTGGTATCTCTCTTTTTAAAAAAAAGTATCAAGTTTCTATCCAATTCCCGGTCGAAGGTAGTTTCAAATAGGTCCACTAATGAACTTTATACACGCGAAATTTCATTGTGAAGAACGTGTTAATCAACAATATTATTAGAGTTTTAGAACAATCAACGTAATAGAATATTAAAAAAATAACATTAATCACACTTAAGTCTGTGTGTAAGATGACATATAAATGGTGTATAATGACACACTTTGTTATCTTAGACTTTAGTGGTATGTCGTCTTATACACGTAACAAAAAGCACACCCTAGGTTGTAGTTTAATATTTTTTTTTTTGATTTGGATAATTTCCGCTGCATATTTCGCAGATAAATTGTTTAATTTTTGCAGGTTGTACAAAACCAACCTGCAAAAATGAAACGATTTATCTGCGAAATTTAAGTCTGGATGCTAAGAGCCAACCCATCCTATTTTCTTTTACAGCTTTGATGGTCTTATTCATGTCTTCTTAGGCTGGGACTATATGCACCGGAATCCGGAAAGCCGTAGAGAATTCTGAGCATTGGAAATAGAACTCGGTGCTCATAGAATAGAGTTGAAAATTGAAGTGTCAGGTGTCGAGCTGTCATATATGACATTGACGTTTAACTCGACACTCATGTGTTCGATTTTCAACTCTATTGTATTAGCATAGATTTCTATTTCCAATGATCAGAATTCTCTACGGCCTTCCGGATTCCGGTGCGTATAGTCCCAGCCTTATGACCAACTCTTCCGAGTTGGACATGTCCTTTTGTAATTGCCAGGTATTCTGTAAGGGTAAGATGGCGCCGCGCTTGTGCGCTAGTATGCCATCTTACACCGACATCTAGTATGTCATCTTACCAAATAGATATCATTTTTTTTTAAATGTCATGGCAAAACTTTTTAGGTTAGAATACATTTTTATCAATATTCATGCAGTATAATAATCACCGTTAACAATTCAAATTAGTTTAAACAGAAGATTCTTACTTTATGTGTATTTTCACCACCAAACAAAAGCGTTAGCAAAATTTTTTGCACATTAAAATCACGAAAACTTTCACTACCTTTCCATGTGCATTCACTGTCTGCCAAACTGCACTTCGGTACTAGCAACATCTATGACGCTGTCCAAAAACGTTACGGGCTCATCTATCCCGCCAATTATTTAGCGAATACTGTTGGTGTGTCATCTTATCTGCGTATGTCATCTTGAGCACAATTCCCCTACATGTATAGGTACACGATTGTTTCGCTTGACGTGTAAAATCAGTGTTATAGGTTAGTCAATGTTGGGATCTTAAGAGGTTGTAACCCCCATAATTTCTAATATTTTCATCTAAGAAACCCATATTATACCAACATTAATATTTTGTAAGATGTTTATGAAAATTATATAATAATAATAATATCTATGGACGCTTCACACCACGTCAATCTGATCCCGTGGTAAGTTCTCGAAGAACTTGTGTTACGGGTACCAGACAACGGAAATATATTTAATACTTTTATACTATACACATATTTAAGATTTTTATTATATTATACACATATTTAATACACATTTATGACCACAGAAAAACTTTTTGTTCCTTCGGCGGGATTTGAACCCGTGACCCCCGGCTTGAACACCAACTGAGCCACAGAGGTCGTCAAAATTGGCGATTTTTTTTCTCTTAAGCACATTTTTTTTAAATTGATGCTCTCCGTTTTATGTATACAGTAGCTAATGAGTTGTTTTATTGTTATTTATATATTAATTATTTTCGCTGACTGTGAAAAATAAATCCCAAAGTGCGCCTGAAGTTCCCGTAATAAATTTATCGAAATTAAAAAAATTTAACTATTTTATTATATACCTAGGTAACACTGAAAATGTTTAGAAAATGAAAAACGGCTTAATGTAGAAAGTTGCCAATACTTTTATTTTTTTTCGAAGTAATCTCCGTTCCTCTCTACACATCGTCGCATTCGATGGAACCACTAAGAAAAGCAGTGGGCCCATTCTTCCTTAGAGGTCTCTTTTATGGCTTTTTCGTACGCTTTCACCGCATCTTCAGGGCTCGTAAAGCGAATACCTCGAATTTTATCTTTAGTTCTTGGGAATAAATGAAAGTCGCAGGGCGCTAGGTCAGGACTCTATGGCGGATGACTCATTATCTCGACACCTGCCATAGTCAAATATTCAACAGTCCGTTTTGCGGAATGTGCTGAAGCATTGTCGTGGTGAAGGAGGATCCTGCTTCGAGGGCGCTGCTGTAGATTTTTTTCCAAAACAACATGCAAACAGCGATTGACATACCAGTCTGCAGTAACTGTCCTTCCATATTCTATCACAACCGTCGCGAAATGACCTTTTCGACCAAAGAATGAGGCAATCATCTTTCTTCCTTGACTTCTTCCTTTCTTTACCTTAGCTCGCCGATCCGATGGTTTTGGGTTCGTAGCAATATATTCAGCTTTCATCACCTGTGACAATGTCAAATACAGCATTTGAGTCACCACCGTTGAACTTATCTAACATTTGGCGACACCAGTCCATGCGAAGGTGTTTCTGGTCGTCGGTTAAAGTATGGGGAATCCATCTGGTACAAAGCTTCCTGACGCCTAAATATTCGTGTAATATTTTTTGAACTTGACTCATACCAATGCCTAGGCTTGCTCGGATCTGCTGATAGGTCACTCTCTTATCTTCCTCTATCATGCGTCGCACAGCACTGATTTTATCTTCAGTAGTCGCTGTTAAAGGACGTCCCTCACGCGGATCATCATTGAGATTGCTACGTCCACGCTTAAACTCGTTTAACCAATTGTGGCACGAGATGGGGCTTCATTAAGAAATGCTAATCGTAGCCTATCATAGCTTTGTTGTTGAGTAAGCCCACAAAAAATGTAATAATAAATCATTGACCGAAATGTTTCTCGCGTTAGGTTCATTTTCACGTTTTTTTTTTATAAAACTAGGGGGCAAACGAGCAAACGGATCACCTGATGGAAAGCGATTACCGTCGCCCATGGTCATCAGAGAAGTTGCAAGTGCGTTGCCGGCCTTTTAGGAGGGAATACGCTCCCTTCTTAAAGGTTTGCAGGTCATAGTGGTCCGGAAATACTGCTGGCGACAGTTCATTCCAGAGTTTTACAGTGCGCGGCAGAAAGCTTCGGGTAAAGCGCACGGTGGAGGACTGCCACTCATCAAGGTGATGAGGATGATAAATATTTTGTCGCATGGAACGGTGGCGAAAAGTTGCAGCAGGTATAAGTCCGAACAATTCCTCGGAGCACTCCCCGTAATATAACCGATAGAAGATGCAGAGCGATGCTACATCTCTACGTAGCTCTAAGGAGTCAAGCCTGTTTGAAACACTATGGCAGTCGACAATTCGAGCGGCCCTACGTTGTATACGATCCAGAGGGAGAAGCTGGTACTTTGGTGCCCCTGCCCCACAGAACACTATTACTCGCCCTGCCCAGAGATGAGAACAGTATTCCATGTGAGGCCGAACCTGCGCCTTATAGTAGACGTTGGACCGGATTGAAATACTGCTTTGACCTGTTCAGAATACCAAGCTTCTTGGAGGCTAACTTGGCCTTGCCCTCCAGATGATATGGGAACTGGACCTCGCTCGATATGTTAACACCAAGTATTCCAATGTTGGATGAGACAGTTATGCTTTCAAAACGAGGACATACGACCATTGGTAACTTTTTAGCGGTGAACGCGCAAACTTGTGTCTTAGAGGGGTTGAATTGGACTAAGTTAAGTCTAGACAACGTGTACCAAGAGTTTTAGATTTGCCGCCAATTCACAAAAACAAATGACAAATGAATGCAATTTACTACATTAAGTTACCAAAGAGTTCTCAAATTGAAATGCAAAAAAAGTTCTCATTAGCAATAGTTCTAACTGGCCAGTTTAAATATTTTCAGTGTTACCCACGTAAAAATATAGCTACAATTTTTTTGTAAATTAATTAAATAATATTTATTTCGAGCGGCATAGGCCCATACTATTACGTTAAAGACAAACATAGAAATACACATTATTATTATTATATACTTAAATTACACTCTATTACTGTATCATTAAAAAATCAGTCTAATCATGTTTGTAGCATTTTTTCTGTATCTATTTGTATTTTTCAATTCTTTTCTTTATTTTCACGTCAAATACTTCACTGAGAAAGAGAGAGTCCATTGAAATACAAAGCATCTCCACATTAAGTATTTAAGAGTTCTGTGAATACTGAAAATGTTTGGGCCACTTTCTACTATTGTGTTTATATCAACTCGTAGAAATTTAATGTTATTGCTTCAGTAGGGGAAAAAAGTATTTCACAATTGTATACGAAACATGATGTTGCCCGCGACTTCATGCGTGCAAAAGTTTTTTTTTTCATAGGTTTTATGTAGCTAATGAGTTGTTTTATTATTTTTTATATCATTATTTCCGCGGACTGTGAAAACTAAGTCCCGAAGTGTGCCCGAACCGTACATTTTTCTGCGATAAAAAGTATCCTACGTCCTTTCCCGTGGTCTATTCTATACTTGTGCCAAATTTCATCAAAATCGGTCTAGTACTTTTGGAGCCTATTCAATGCAAACAAATTTTTCCTCTTTATTATATTAAAGTATAGATATAGTAATAATAATAACTCCCCCACACCGATTTCGGTGACGGTGGCCAGTTTCATTGAATTCAGACCAACTGGAGGGCTAGACAAGATGCATTAAATAATATCGACGGCGAACTTCGTGAATAAAAAATGTATGGGATTGACATAAGCGTGCGTTAAATGACATATTCAGTCGTATCGTTAAAAAAATTGGTAGCCAAGCAGCCACTTTGAACGAATACGCTAACGATGCACTCATATAACGAATTGCTCTAACGTGTTTCTCCATACAATGCCTAGACAAGCGGCCGTAAGTGACATTTAGTAGATCGTGATCTTTATCTTTATCGACCTAACGATAAAGATACCCAGGGGGCTACCTTTATCGCCTCAACGAACAATATGGCGGATTTTTATTGATCAGCTGTTATTTGTAAATAATAATGATTTGCCTAAAGTTGCCTAAAGGGTCTATACAACACCTTCTGCTAGTAGTCTATATTGCATAAAGTCAAAAGAATTCAATCTAAAGTATTCAATAAATCACAATTATTGTCAATACCTAATATGTAATTCATTGTATTCAAGTATAATTCAACACTTTGTTAAAATATAAATTTCTTAATTTGTAGCTTACTTGCAGTTTTTAATCTTTACACGCTACTATATCAGCTGAAAGCAATCTTTAGGTGTATAGTAGGTACCTAAATTATAGTAGGTAACAAATGGAGTTCATAATTAAGCAAGTTTCTCTGAAACTTCCTTAGAAATAAAGATTTGTATTTAGTAGTTAAAATTTATAAGTTTTTCAATGTAATGATATTTTATTGTCATCGATGCTCAACACCTTCGTCTTATAAATGGGTTAGAAGGACACAAACACCTCATAAAAGTTTTGAAATATTTGCTATTATACTTTGATTAATTATTACTTTAATATTATATATCTATGCTATTATACCTACACCTATTATAAACAGTCAAGTAGTGTTAACCAATTAAATACTTAATATTTAATCTCTATAGTATATTTGTGACTAAATAATTGAAAGTCTTTACAATTTTACAGAACTATAACGTTAAAGGAAGTGTTATTAAAGTACCTTGACTGTACAGGGTACTATTGCAATAAATAAGTAAACCTAACACTTACCACATATTGTAGACAAAATATTACAATGCGGCCATAGCACTTTGAATTTGTTATAAGCATTGTCTTGCTAGAATTATTCATTCATTCTAATTTAAGAGCTTTGCTCTTGTCAGTGATGCTTTCTCCATTCCTCTCTATACTCCGCCCTTCTCTTGACCTCCTGATACGACACGACCATCACATTCGCCTACACCTGTCCATAAAAGTTCTTCTCGGCCTTCCATGTTTTCTACTACCATCCCTTCAATTATTCCTTTATTAAAGTTGTTGTGCCGTATCAAGTGTCCGTATTAGGATTGATTAAATAATAACAATACAAGAGTATCTACATTTTATTTTACTTTTTTAAGTAATTTTTACATGGTTTTAGTAAGAAAATAAACTTAAAATGTAAAAATATTTTTATTTCTTGCAAAGGAATTACATAATGCAGATTTCTTTAAATAATCTTGAAGTCACATAACCAATAATAACATTATACAATTTAAAAATCAACACAGCTAATAATAATTATTATTTATACAAACTAGTTAGAGCCTGTCACAGAATGAATACAAATTAACTTAGGTTGTTAGCGGTTTTGATACATTAATAATTACATTATGATTTATATCACTTCTCACTATCAGTGGCGAAGGCTGCTTCTCCTTCAAAGGGAAGCCGGAACCTGTATCATAGGTAGGGATTTCTATGAAGGTTTGCAAAAGGTATGTGACAAGGGAAGCCGATAGGAATGGAGTTATAGGAACCCTATGCCACTGCACAGATACAGAATCGGCCAGCAGATCTCAAGTACATTATACGGACGCTCTACCGGTGAAGGAAAACATCGTGAGGAAACCCGCACATAGTTTGCCCCAGACGTATTGACTAGTCATTCCTCTGGACTAGGGTGGCTATGTTGTGAGAATGCCGTATGCGCTTGGGCAATCATACGATATTTAAAAACCAACTGTCCCAGGCACTACAGTATTTCAAGAGTGGTTACTTCGCTCGGAGAATACTGTATAAATCATCCATCATCGGATGTAAAGGCCTAAGTTAGGTAAATTGTTATTTTGTTAACAAACAAAAATTATTGTACTTCATCTTCTTCTTCTTCTTCTTCTGGCCAGTTTAAAGTGTTACCAGGACATGGATATAGTCCTAAGGATAGAAGACTCCGTATTTTGTAATTGCTAAAAAGAACTGTATTGCTTTGGTAATAGAGTGTATTTCACAATGCACGTATCATAGAGGCAAATCCGAGCCGAGCGAGATAGCCATAAGGGAGGCCGTGTGTCTCGTTCTTGCATGTTGCCAACCAGAAAAATGTTGGTATTTTTAAAAAGTAACTTGAAAAATCTTAGATAAAACGAGTGTACTTTATTATTATTTTAACAAATGTTTATAACTATATCATATTCTAATTAAAACAGTTAGTAATAGTCATTTAATACTAAATAAAAATGCAGTTTACATTAAAACCTTTTCTTTCTTTTTTATTAGATGGTATCATTCGCAAGACAATAGAATAGTACGCCATTACAGTCGGACAAGGATCTTTTGGCACTTGGATGGGGGCGTGAGTGTCGCAAATAAGAACAATACTTATTACTAAAAGTGAAATTTTACAAGACGGCGATGTTATTACTGATTTTATCCACGTGCCAAAAGGTAAGTGTCGCAACTACAAAACAATACATAATACTAAAAGTGACATTTTACAAGACGGCGATGTTAGTTCTGATTTTGTCCACGTGCCAAAAGATCCTTGTCAGACTGTACACATATTTTATGCTGAACACCGGATAATATTAAAATTCATAATAGTACCGGTGCTGGATTTGCTGGACGCACCGTGAGTATGGCCTTTAGTGTAATCTCTTAAAATCTGTTTATAATGTGTGTCCTATGACCATTTGGCAAGAAATCTGTATAAAATCTGTATTATCAATGAAAACTAGAAGATAATTAATTAAATAATGTATTATATAATATAATTATTCAAAATAGAACTCTGGAGTCATACAATAGATAAACAGTTATCCAATTGTGTGTCTAATTTATAATCCTCTGAATTTTTCCCGTTGTTTCGGATTTCGGTGCATATTGAAGTTCCAGCCCACGAAGTATAGATAACAAGGAGTCCGAACGTAATGTTAAAATAATGGTCTCAATTACGGGGACAGATTTTTGCCGGTAGAGCGCGCGACGGTTCGACATGCACTCGTTTGAAATTACGCGGGAAGTTTAAAGTTGCTATTGACAGCTCTGGAAAGATTGAAATCTTATTATATAAAAGTTTTAGGAAATTCTTAGAAACTGTTCTCGAAAAAAAGATACCGTAGAACACGGTAATTGCCTAACGGTAATTTAAAAATAATTGTAATAAATAATAGTATTGGCAACACTCGGTATAATAGGATTGGCAACACTTGGTACTCGTCGGTCTCGCACGCCTAGCGGCAGAAAAGAGAACTAAGATCTGGTCCTATTATTGTGTACATAATTATTATTAAAAAGCCTATACCGTTCGGACTCCTGGTATCTATGCTTCATGTTCCAGCCTTACAACCGTAATAATCGGCCTTGTTAAATAAGTACCTACTTTATTCTTTTTGTAAATTTCTACACTTGAAATTTGATTCCATTTTATACAAAACACTCCAGGAATTTTCAATAAAACTTCTAGGTACCGTTTTACTGAATCGACTGACTTGCACTGACTATTTGTATTTTGAACTTTGACTAGACATTAGACTTGAAAATAATACGGTGTTGAAATCATATAGGTACCTACATTAAATCTAGTTGTCTGCCTTTTTAACTTGACACTGACAAATAGTTTTATGCCGTAACGCCATCAATAATTTTAAAAAAATATATATGACATTTGACAACTTCACAACTGACGGCTAAATTCTTGAAATCCTAAACAACTAACGTTTGAGCAATTCGTTGTTGCGATTCGAACAACAGTGTGCGTTTGGCTAGGCACAAAATGTCGTGATCTCAAAAGAGAAGTCGATACGACACATCTTTCCGAATTTTAACGAAGGTAATTTGTCTAGGCGCCCTGGTCTATAAAATTACTCCTGCGTAACTACGCAGGAGTATTTTTATAGTGCCCAAGTGTTTGCGCAGTACACAAGGGCACTCTCTCTTCCTTTACTCTCATAATCCATGGGACGGATAACCGACACAACTGACAAGAGATCAAGTGCAGGTCCGATATATTACATGCCCATCCGACATCTTTCTTGTCAGACAATCAGGTGTTCAGCCTGCATTGTCCTAACCAAATTTGGAAGTAACTTTTTTTGTTATTCCAATGCGGGAATCGAACCCACGACCTCCGAGTCGAGAGCCAATGCTCGAACCACTAGACCAAGGAGGCTGTTAAATTAATAGATATCAGATTACCTATGTAAATTGTAATGGCCTTCAACATTTACATAAGATGACTGACTATACTTTTGTTTATTATCCAGATATACCTGCCTGTAGGATAGGTTGTAGAAATACAGATTTACAGCTAAAATTACTATTCTAGAATCTCATATCTTAACAGAACATCATTATAGTTGATGAAAAGTGTTATAAATATCTTCTCGATTCAGCATTTTTGAGTGCAACCAAAACTGAAGATACACTTAACGTATCATAAAATTTTGAATAGATAAAGTTGATATAAAGAACTGTTAGGGCCGGCCTGGTTTCGAGGCCGAGGGTTCTTGATATCGGGGTCAGCTAGGTCAGTCTTGTTTGATGTTATTGATTTACGTTACCTCTTGTAACCAGTTATTGACAGTTGCCGGCGGTTGTTAGTTGCTATTGGTGGTTGTCGTTTTCTAACCCGATGGTTGTTAAAATGATTTCAACAACCGTTATTGACAAGTGTTGTTGGTTGCTAACCCGATTGTTGTTTAAAGGGTTAATTCCGTATTCAATCCCCAGATTTTCAAGTCTCATCCTACGTAACGTCGTTTTAAGGACGGCGGTTGAAAATAAGGGTTGTACATGGAATAATCCGTTAAAACTCATCACATGTTGTATTGTCTATACTAATATAATAAAGAGGAAATGTTTGTGTTTGTTTGCATTGAATAGGCTCCGAAACTACTGGACCGATTTTGATGAAATCTGGTGCAGATATAGATTAGACCACGAGGAAGGACATAGGGCAGTTTTATCGCGGCAAAATGTATGGTTACTGCGGGATTACCTTTTGTGCGTACGAAGTCGCGTGCAACATATAGTGCGTATGATAAGTATGCGTTATCAATCGTTTTATATCGTCCAGTCATTTTAATTTGTAGTTTATTTAAAAAGCCTTTATTTAGTTTTTAGTCGTATTTGTGTTCATCGACTAAAGTCTACGCAGAATCGAGGGATTAAGTTAGTTTGATACAAATCCCTTTTAAAAACGTAACGAAAAGCATCAAAATACAAGCAAATTTCAACCTTTACATTTGTTACAGACAAAAGTTCAAAAGTCCTTAATGACACGTATATATATACAAACATTTTACATACAAGTTGAGGAATGCTAGAGTCGAACAAAGTGTAAATACACTTTTCATTATAAAGTAAAATGTTGTACAATGAAATAGTACAATGTTTCAAAGCTTTTTATAGAGGCATGATTAAAAGTCTAAGCGCTGAAACCAGAGTGTCTTTTACGTTTAAAAATACTAAACAAGTGTATTAAAATAACACTTTGATTTTACACAATACACATTTAATTTAACACTTTTGGTTTTACGAGTGTCCATGGGCGGCGTTAATTGTATCAGGCGATGCGTCTGCTCGTTACCTGGTCCATTTCAAAGTGAGGAGAATTAGTCTGTAGTTCTCTACAAAGTAGGATAAATAATTATGGATAGCAATATCCCACACTTCGGCGGTCCAGTGGTTTAGAGCTTAGCTGTCGACCCCGGAGGTCGTGGGTTCGATCCCCGCGTTAGAATCGCAAAAGACAAGATGATCCATGCGTCAGATGGGCATGTCAAAGGTCGGTCCTGCGGCTGATCTCTCGCGAGTGTCGGTCATCTGTTCCATTGGGTTACGAAAGTAAGTGAAAGTATGAGTGTACTGCGCACATAATTAGGCACTATAGTAAAACTCCTGCGTAGCCAGAATGGTTTCAATGAAAACAGCTACCATCACATAAATCGGCGAGGGACTTTGGATAATAGACTCGTCTACACATAATATTATAACCTTATTATTAAGCGTACGGTACATTTTAGATATTTCCACACACTATACACCATTTAGATTCAAATCATTGTATTTCTTTGTTGCTTTACAAAATAAAATAAATGACTGGATTTCCCAAACCGCTTTTTTACGCGGCAAGGCTGAAAACTATGCTATTTTTTCAAGATATTGTTTTTATTTTTTGTTTTAATCGTAAAGCACAACGTTTATAATATGGCCCTATCATTATATTTTAAAAATAATAATTATTTTCCAATAAAATTAAGCAAATATAGGCGATTTCCAATTTTGGTGGCTTGTCGCCGACCTATTTCACTCAATATCAAGATCGATTAACTAAAAACTAGACGTAGGATTAGATTTTAATTTTTATGTAGTCGTTTTATAATAGTTGACCATTCAAAATATATCAATTTTATTATATTAAATACTGTAGTATAGTTTTACAGGCACAATTTAGGTCTGTCGCCGAGAATTTTCCAATTTTGGTGTCATTTACAAAACGATATTTCTACAAAACACCAGTGATTCCTAAAGCATACAAATTACGTCATGCACTTCATTTAGTCACGCGCTAACCGGCTTAGGAGGTGTTTATGTGCTGTGTCGTACCAGTTTCCCGACAAAAATGTAAGTAAACCGTTTCATTGCAACACCCAACATTTTGAGAAAATGCAAAGAGGATGGCTCTGATATATACTTGTCATTGTTACATTATCGTAATACGGCTAAGGGAGATTTTGGTGTACTTAAATAATCATACTTGTGGCAGTAATATTTTATTATTATTTTGAGTAATGGTAGAGTTTTAGTTTGTTTATTGTTTAGTAAATATGTTATTATTTTAGTACACGTAGTTTTTTTTTAAGAATTTTTTTCTCGCAATTTCCAATTTTGGTGGGACAATTTTGGTGGTTTTGGTGGCATTTTTAGACCCACCAAAATTAGAAACTTCAAATAAAAATGTTTATTTACTAACACCAACATTGCTTCATGAGACCAAAATTATAAAATCAATTGATAAATCGAATTAAATATTAATGTAATTACTATAAAATCGAATATGAGTCGAAATATTATGATAATAGCACAATGTACCGCCTTGTGCCCTCTTTTCCCTTGCCTCGTAATTTTACTATATACTTTCCTGTCTATAATATTGATTTTTTAACTGCATTGAATTTTGAACTAATTGAGCGCGCTCGCACGTATCTTATGAAGTTAATTTATCATCATTGATATTTGTTTTTTTCTCCTAAAATTGGATATTTATATGGTTTCTTTAGTACATACTTTATTAAAAAATATTAAGGAAGATATTGTGACATAGGTCGTATGGCTATTAACTATACCTATTCGAGATAACAGCGCTGAAAGAGTATTTTTTTTTTACTTTTATGTGAGCAAACTCATAATGCTAAGGGACTTGCCCATACAAATCACAAAAAGAAGGTATTCTGTTACAGGAAGCCGAAGAATAAAACTAAACAAACTAGAGCAGAGCAGTTACAAAGAAAGAGAGAGTCAGAAAGAAAGAGAAAAGAAAACATCAGAAAAGATCCTCTCAAGCTTGAAGAACTGAGAAGAAAAGAAATTATTTTTAAGTAACTTACACTACACTCCTTACTCCGTTGTAAAAGAGCTTAAGAGCATTGATCGGCGCGCGACTCAGATTTCACGAAAAACGCTACTTTTCAAATGCGTCTATATCTAACAAAAACTGGTTATTCTGATTTTATATGTAAAAAACATTAGAAAATATTGTATTCTAATTTTTCCCTTATCATTTATTTTAAAATAATTTCAAACTTTTGAATAAAACTGACAAAAATAACCAGAAGTTTTTACAACTTTAGGTACAGGGGCATTTTCAAAACATTTATATGTTTTGAAAATGCCCCTGTACCTAATAAATCGAGGCGCACGAGCGTTTACAACAGTATTTGTAAACGCTCGTGCGCCTCGATAAATATAGTAGTTTTAAAAATTCATATAAAATTCGTCAAACTAATTTAGTTAAAAATTTAAATAGCATATTAAAGATAAAAGGTTCTTCTCATAGATTATGTAAGTAAGAAACAAAAGGAGCGAGTAAAATACATAAATATCATCATTTTAAATAACTATAATTCCTGATAATTTCGCATTCTTTAAATTTTATTTTTATGAGATAGAAACATATATAAAAATAATTTGAGTTATAGAGAATCTAGAAGAGGATCCATCAAGTTTGTAAAGATTTTTTCTTTTTAAAAAATGGAAGCGGTTTTAGCTATTATATGTTTTGAAAATGCCCCTGTACCTAAAGTTGTAAAAACTTCTGGTTAGTTTTGTCAGTTTTATTCAAAAGTTTGAAATTATTTTAAAATAAATGATAAGGGAAAAATTAGAATACAATATTTTCTAGTGTGTTTTACATATAAAAATCAGAATAACCAGTTTTTGTTAGATATAGACGCATTTGAAAAGTAGCGTTTTTCGTGAAATCTGAGTCGCGCGCCGATCAATGCTCTTAAGGACTGTTGAAAATTAAAGACTGTAATTAGTTGTAACTTGTGGGAATAATTAATAATAAATGATAATTACAAATTATATGCCCAACATATTATTTCATTCGGTTAGTATCACAAAAAGTTATTTTATACTTTTATCACGAATAATAAAATGTTAGATTATTATTGGTACATTTTTTTTCTTAATAAAATATGTTGCCCAGTCATGGGATCATCTTTCAAACTAGACAATCATATTAAGATGATATTTTGTTAAAATATGCTATATATTCGGTTAGTCTTTAAAATATATAAGTAGGTACAGCCATTAGGATTCATCTTTATATGGTAGTAGTACATGTTATGTCCATCTTTAAAGCTGCCCGCTAGCTTGACATGACATGAATTTTAAGGTAAAGTTATTCAGGCAGGCAAGGGCCAAGGCAGTCAGTAGATCTGTTACCAAAAGGTAATTTTTATTATTATTTTTTATTTTTTTATTGCAGTACAAGGTTTTTTCCATCCAAATATAATTTTGGTGGGGTGTAACAATTTTGGTGGTATCATTTTCAATTTTGGTGTCAAAAAACCAATTTTGGTGGGAGGTCAATTTCGGTGTCAGGAATAACATGATTATTTAAGGGAATATTCTTATTCTTGTTGATAATTTAATTAAAAGATAGTACTCTCTAACACCTAAAATCAAATTGAATAGAAAAAAATCATAAACAAAAATTTCCACCAAAATTAGTAAAAAAATGCTAGTTGTTGAAATCCACTCAAATAAGTAATCTCCGTCGTTGTCAACCAGTAAGCGAGCTAATGTTGATGAATTATAGCTAAAAACATTTTAATGAACAACTAGCTTTTGCCCGCAGCTTCGCTTGCGTCAGAGGGAATGCTTGTTCGGGAAAATACTAATTATACCAAAATTGAATACATAATGGTGTAGGCACTTCACAGCCGTATCAGTTGTATTTTATTTGAATGTTTCCTGCGACTTCGTAGGTACACTCAAGAAATCTACCGAGAACTGTACCATAAATAAAATTTAATAAGCTGCAAAAAGTATTCTGTGTTAATTCTGCTTAAGGTGGTTCGTTTCCTATACAAAAATACAATGGACATTAATTAGGTAATTTCATACTATTACTACATAAATTTATATGCATATCTATTTATTTTGCAATACAATTGTCGCAAAATATATTTAAAATACTTTATTTCACACAGAAGTCACATTTTTATTGAATTTTCGACAAAAAGTGACATTTGTAACTTATGTCACTTTTTGTCGAAAATTCAATAAAAATGTGACTTCTGTGTGAAATAAAGTATTTTAAATATATTTTGCGACAATTGTATTGCAAAATAAATAGATGTGGATATAAATTTATGTAGTAATAGTATGAATTACCTAATTAATGTCCATTGTATTTTTGTATAGGAAACGAACCACCTTAACCTACTACCATACCAAATTTCATCAACATTCTTTACGTGTTTTCTTTACTTTACTTTACTTTATTGCATGAAAAACTAAACATATTATTATGTACATACAAACTTTCGCGTTTAGGTATAATATTAAGTAAAGATTTCTTTGTAGCCGATAATTAGTATTTTAACGATTTCGAAAATCTTTTGAATGGGAAGACGTTGTGGACTTTGAACTTAATAAAAGTAATTTGGATTGTGATCGCCCATCCTAGTTGGGACCACGGCAGAGTTTGAGAGAGAGATGAGTTAGCAGTACGACCACGAAGCCATCTAGCTTCTCACTTATTCCTCATATAATAATCATACACATTAATAATTAGGATTAACCTAGGTAAAGTTATAACCAATTCAAATATCTGGTTATTTTATAGCATTTTATACTACGTTATTTTTTAGATTGATAAAACTTTTTGTAGGTATGAACCGATTGAATTGAAATACCTACACAAAATTATAAGCAGAGCTATCCTAATTCCTATCCGCGTGGAACCCGTAGGTAGTTAGGTACCCTAAAATTTTCCGCGATAAAAAGCGAGTCCTATATGTTTATCCAAGGGCTAAACTACTACGGTAACAAATTTTATAAAAATCCGTTCCGTAGTTTCTGAGATTAGCGCGCACAAACGCACAGATCGAAAATCTTTTAAGAAAATCTTAAAAGTCATTGTTTTGGGTTAAAAACTAAAAACCTATGTATTAAACACTGATAAATCAAGCACAAATAAATTAAATATTACATATAACAACAAAAGAGAAAGAAATTTAATTATCCTTACACTCAAAATATTCTACTGAAATCAGAGATATATTATACATCTATGACTGAAATAGTATGTAATATAATAAGTATTATGAATATAATAATTAATGCAGCAATCGCAAATATTTAGGTGCCTAGTTTTTCAAAGAAATTTTCATCAAATTTAACTTTCACATTCTTGTCAGATTTATTTTTCAACATGATGACAATATATTATGTCAAAATAAAAATAAAGCTCCCCAGTCACGGTCTATCGATTGCTTCGATCAAATTGGAAAATAATTCGTATTTGAAAGTAAATTGCTAACGACAAACTATTACACAAAATGATTAGTGTAAGACCTACCAGCTAGTTTTTGCGGTGGGGGTCCAAAGTTGGAACAAAATTTACGCGTATATATACGAGTTTTATATGAAAAGTGTAGTAAGGCGGTCCTAGGATCTCAGACTATATTTAATTTTTATCTCAACCGATTTACTTGCAACTACGAATCCAGTAAATGTTTAAATTGTAAAGACTAAATCGATCGATCGCTTGTGAGTGGGAGCTTTAAATCAAAAGCACTAAGGAGTATTTATATCAACTTTAAAGCAAATCGCTCCCAAACAACTTTCTTTCCCTTTTTATTCCCGTTAGGGGACGAATTTCAATAAACTATGATACACGAATACCATCAATTCTGTTACATAATGTTTGTGCAAAATATGAAGTAGATTGGACCAAGGAATCACGTTGCCCCATACAAACTGTTTTCCCCCTTTTCACCCCCTTAGAAGTCGAATTTCGAAAAATCCCTTCTTATCGGATCCCTACGCAATACAAAGAGCAAGCCCTGCAAGTTTCAGGTCTCTACGATCAGCGGTTGAGGCTGTGCGTTGATCCGTCAGTCATTCAGGACAAAGGATTTTATATGTATAGAAGACTAGCTTTTGCCCGCAGCTTCGCTTGCGTGAAATTGGGTTTAAGTCAGAGGGAAAGCTTGTTCGGGAAAATACCAATACCAAAATTGAATACATAATGGTGTAGGCACTGCACAGTCGTATCAGTTGTCTTTTATTTGAATGTTTACTGTGACTTCGTAGGTACACTCAAGAAATCTACCGAGAACTGTACCATAAATAAAATTTAATAAGCTGCAAAAAATATTCTGTGTTAATTCTGTGTTAATTCAAAATTTTTTACGTGTTTTCTTTACTTTACTTTATTGCATGAAAAACTAAACATATTATTTGTACATACAAACTTTCGCGCTTAGGTATAATATTAAACGTAAGGATTTCTTTGTAGTCGATAATTAGTATTTTAACGATTTCGAAAATCTTTTGAATGGGAAGACGTTGTGGACTTTGAACTTAATAAAAATAATTTGGATTGTGATCGCCCATCCTAGTCGGGAGAGAGAGATGAGTTAGCAGTACGACCAGCTTTTCACTTATTCCTCATATAATAATCATACACATTAATGATTTGGTAATACCTAGGTAAAGTTTAAACCAATTAAAATATCTGGTTATTTTATAGCATTTTATTCTATGTTATTCTTTAAATTGATAAAACGTTTTGTAGGTATGAACCGATTGAATTGAAATACCTACACAACATTATAAGCAGAGCTATCCTAATTCCTAACCGCATGGAACCCGTAGGTAGTTATGTACCCCAAAATTTTCCGCGATAAAAAGTGAGTCCTATGTGTTTCATCATCATCATCATCAGCCTATCGCCGTCCACTGCTGAATGAACATCCCGATCTTGGGCAGCCCTCATCCATCCGCCGCCAGCCACCTTCTTCAAATCGTCGGTCCATCGTGCCGCAGGACGTCCTACACTACGTTTGCATAAGCGTGGTCTCCACTCTAATACTTGTCTGCTCCATCGATTGTCTGTCCGTCTGCAGACATGGCCGGCCCACTTCCACTTCAGCGTGCTAATTCGTTGAGCAATATCGGTAAATAACTTTAGTTGTCTGGCGAATAACGTCGTTACGTATTTTATCCACCAGAGATACCCTTAACATTGCTCTTTCCATCGCATGCTAAGCAACTTTGAAATTGTGAATCAGCCCTACGGTGAGTGTCCACGTTTCGGCTCCTTATGTCATTACCCCTGGTCTTAAGGGATTGTGGGATCGACGATTCAAAGATGTCCCGGAGTGTGTTTATCCAAGGGCTAAACTACTACGGTAACATATTTTATAAAAATCCGTTCCGTAGTTTCTGAGATAAGCGTGCACAAACGTACAAATCAAAAATATTTTAAGAAAATCTTTAAAGTCATTGTTTTGGGTTAAAAACTAAAAACCTATATATTAAACACTGATAAATCAAGCACAAATAAATTAAATATTACATACTTATAACAACAAAAGAGAAAGAAATTTAATTATACCTACACTCAAAATATTCTACTGAAATCAGTGACAACTATATACCTACCTCTTTTTAATATTATACATCTATGACTGAAATAGTATGTAATATAATAAGTATTATGGATAGGTATACATAGTTAATGCAGCAATCGCAAATTTTATTTTTTATTTAGGTGCCTAGTTTTTCAAAGAAGATTTTCATCAAATTCTTTCGCATTCTTGTCAGATTTATTTTTCAACATGATGACAATATATTATAATAATAATAATAATAATAATAATAATAATAACATTTATTCAACAAAACACGATCACATTACACTACATTATCAACAGATAATAGACATTGAACATAAACAATCACAAAAATTTTAGTAATAACAGAAATTAAACGGATATTTGCCTAGCCACATAAAGAGAACACAAGTTATTCTCATAATAATATAAGCGAACAACACATTGTAATTTGTTGCAAAATAAAAAATAAAACATGATATAAAAAGAACAGGTATAAGGTAGTGCAATGCGAACAGCTGTCGAAAGGGACTCCACTCAGGTGTACGATCGTGGCATAGTAGTCACTATGCCGCAACCCCTGGTATTATGTGGATCCCCGTTGTCGTCAGGCGACCGACAGATACACACTAGCAGCATCATATAAGTTACCTACATACAGTAACAATAGGAAATATACCTACATATATGTGTATAAATATGCATATATACATACATACACATACACACACATATACCTATATATTATGTATTTATACAATATAAAATTCATAAAAAGAATATGATGGTGATAAACTGTATAATATTATATGAAAGTATTAAAATATATATATATATATATATATATATATATATATATATATATATATATATATATATAACGAAGGCTCCATTAGGATATTTATTACAATATTATCGAATAGCTCAAACGCTGAACGATCAGAAACGTGACAAGTTCGATGCCACGTATCACCAACCAAAGAGCATATAATCACCACGTTTACCAACTCCCGTATTTATCCTGAGATTTTATAATCCCGTCATTTCCCAATCCAAGCAAATAATACCCCAGTCTCCATGACAACCCTTATTTTTCTATCACATCTGTCATTACTGGCATCGAACAAGTCCAAATAGTAAAACTATTTGACGTCTCCAATCAAAGACAATCTTAGCTTTAACACGCTCCGACACGGCCATTCTGACAATTCGCACGTCCCTGTGCGAAACAAATCCGTTGACACTCCGACAAGATCACCCTGGTGACTCTGAGATCCTTGTGTGAAGAATATTTATGTGCATCAACGCTCCGACACGGCTATTCTGTCCATGCACACGTCCCGGTGTGAAGCGTCTCACGTCTTCGTTTCAAGTTTCTGAAAAAAACATTTGACAGCACAGTAAAAGGTTCTCACTCGGTCAACCTGACCTCGGAAAATTAATAAGAACTGCTTTAATCCATGGACATAACATTTAATTTTATCATATTCTAACACATCAATACCTCCCTCCTGTGTCAATTACACTCTAATTAACATCCTTCATCTAACCTCTATCTAGTGTTCTCAGAGTTAAGTTTTAATTTACATTTTATACTCTCAGATTAAACACACATGAAGTATACAGATACAACACAATATCAACCATAATCTTGCTACCAAATAAATCATGACATGCTTTACCACACACTTCACACTTTACATGTACCAATCTCAATATCGAAAAACGATGCTGTTATATTCCCATCATGTACAATACAAGGCCACCTCCCTCCGGTGCACCTCACTACAAAAAACCACTGGGTTGCCTCCCTCCGGCACCCAGTCACAAGGCCACCTCTCTCCGGTGCCTACTCTCGTCAAGTAATGGGCTGCCTCCGTCCGGCACCCAATCACAATCCTCGCTCGCAATCCACAGTCGCAATTCGCATTCGCAATCTACAGTTGCAATTAACAGGTGCAAACAAAAATATTCACAGTTTACATCTTTTAACAAACAGTTTACAATGTACTTCAAAATCTTAATGTCTTTTGAACCGCTTAGATTATTACCGGATTGAGCGCGCCGAACATCTTGGTGAAATAACTAAACCTACTATTAAACCAAAAGCTAATATCATTTTACTTTAGTGCTAAACAGAGCAGTCGTATTGCATACACGTCACGAACTTTTAACAAAATATTTTTGCATTTAACTTTTTTAATAATTTATACATCCAGAAGCAGAGACGGGCGAGCAAAAAAAAACATTGACCGAACCGGTAGCACATTTACAAGAAATAAATAAAGATTTAGTGCCTCACATGACTATCGACTACTTTAAAAATTATTCCACATAATTCGAAAAAAAAAAATACTGTCGCAAAAATGTTAGACCGGGCAACCCGATCGTCTTTGTTTTAGGCTCAAATTGTAGCTGACTAAATTGTCCAGAGGAATTTTTCGCAAATTTTGAAATAATTCTCCGTTTCCAAATTATCGCGCTCCAAAAAATATAAAAAAGAATCTGAATAAAATTTAATTTTTATTTCACTGTTTCAGCCATAACTTTTTTCGTTTTTTTTTTTTTTTTGTGAATACGCGTCCTTTGAGCTTTTTTTGAATATCATATCCTTCACAACTCTCCGAGATATAAGGGAATCTTAGTTTTTCATGAAATCGGAGCTTGCACTGGAGCGAACGAAAAGAAAGTTACAATGTCAAAAGTATTTCGTATTTTTCTAGCTATACACACTGCAATTAATGTTGAAGGGTCAGGTGTTTCACAATACTCCCGCCGAATGTAAGCAGTTGTAACTTGTTACACTAAGTTAACATAACACATATTAGGACGATTACGCTAAAGATTGATATCAATATAAATTTTCAAAGTTTCTGATGGAAATTATACGTTTCTTTCTCATAAATTTAATAATCGTTTGGTCGTAAGCAACTTTGGTGCGTTTATAACGAACGACAAGGGTATTCAACTCGAGGTTCATTTTCACGTTTACAGATGAGCAATCGGATTGTTGATGGAAAATAACCATAGCCGTCGCTTTTATTACCATACCAAAAGACTCATAAATGCGTTGCTAGTCGTTAAGATAATCTTAGGTCTCCTGTCGCACAATTTTTAAGTATTTTTGGTTTTACCTAAGTACCACAATATTCTAGGCAATTTGATTTTAGCATGTGTAACAATATACATTCGAAGCCCACAAAGTAAACCAAAAGGTCGATTCTACTAATCAAATTCCGTAACAGTACAGTTACGATCCAGTCCTGATAATATATTAAAACTGCAAAAATGGCACTCCCACAAACGTCTAACCAACGTCAAACCCGTTTTGATTGGGCACAACTCCAAAAATCAGTTCATGACGTCAGGACTAGTCATCCACAACTCAACAAAAGCAAACTAAAAGTGTAAGTCAACTACGAGAATTGGGGTTCAGAATAACTGATAGTTGACACAGAGATGACTGAATATACCAGTAGTGATAAACCTCCTCCTGACATTTCATAAGCTTACTTCTACATCTGTTACTTTCTGGTCGATATCCTTTAACTTCATTGGAAGTAACTGCAATTTTAAGTCCACGGTTTTAATATGCGCAAGTAAAATTCAGGCTTCTGAAACTTTGCCATTACTTTCTACTTAAAACTTTACCGATCAATAATTTACAATATTTATAAGTACAAATAGCTCATAAATATCAGATAAAGTAAGATCAGGACAAAGATTGGTGATTTGCTTTGATGTTCGTTTTCGCAAACTAGAGTATGTATGTTGTGTCTATATGATGACGTTGCCATAGGTTGACATTTCCGGTTAGGTTCAAGTGGTTCATTTTTCTGAAGGTTTGGGGGCCGTTATACAAAATACTCCATAGACCTTAGGAAAACAATTATTATTAGCAAAATCGGATATTAACCCCTTCATTATGCCTGCTTTTTCTTAAAACAGAAACCTATGTTCAGAAGATAGATGATTCGTCATTTCGTTAAATAATAGTAAAAAAAAACAGTCATTCGTATCGTATCGAAATAAGTTGTTATTTCTTTGTTCTAAGTAAACATTTTTTTTCAATGGCTCGGCTCTGATCACTAACATTCCCAACGCTGGGGCTCGGATCTCTCATCAACTGGAAGTTGCATCAGTCCACCACACTACCTAATCACAGAACACTTATTACGGAGAAGAATGTCGACCTCATACAAAAAAAATTGGGACCAGATAAGCGCCTCTAGTGAGCTGCCTCTTAAAAATTTTAACCGCCTTCCAACAAAGGAGGACTACTTAATTGACTATATGAATATGGCGACAAATTTAAGATACGTAATTATAGTTTAAGATATCGTTAAATTCCTCTTTCGAATACAATTTGATATTCCAACAAAACCGATTTACCATCTCCATAAACAATTCATTAATACTGCAGAACAATATATTCATTTTTTTTTTGTTTTTCTTTCGAATGGGGCTACGTTAATGTCATTTAAGTTGTTTTAACTTAATCGGACTGGTGACTGCCATTTGGCTAGTCTTTATGGTACAATACATTAATCACTCGTGAGCCTCATGTACATAAGTCTAGCGTTTTCGATAGCGCGAGGCAGAAGCGACATAGTGTCATCTGTTGTGGTTTTAAGTAGCTTTTATGTAACGTTAACCCTGTAAGACAGAGCGATATATTGAAATGTCGCCATTCTCGTTGCACCGAACTGCCCCCTTGTACCTAATACTAAAACCAAGAGAGAATTTATGCAAACAATAATTATCTGTCAAAATAAAATCATCCCAAAGTACATACCTACGTATCATTCCAAATTAATAAACAATTTCACTTGGTTAGACAATAATCTAGCGCCTGACACATGAATTTTCTACTACTATCTACTATCTATAAGTATCATGTGAATCCTTATTGCAAAGTTAGATTCTGACAAACGGTCAAAACTGTATTTTCAATTTGATCCAAAGGTTGCGAAGTACTATAATTTTATGTTCGTTTTAAATATTCTTTTTACTTTTGTCTCATGAAATCAATTGTAAGTTATTATGTACTCAAATAAAAATGTCATTCGTGAGAACGCGCAAGATCACGCTCCTTCTATAACATAACAAAGATTACTTAAATTTGCAAAATTTAAACAACTATGTCATACATTCTTATAGCATCATTTGCAAAATAGCAGTACACTGTAAAAAGTAAATTATTACACTCATGCACATCGTCTCAGACTTCAACAGGCTACGCGTAGCTATATAAGTAGGTAGGTACACACATATGCAGTCGTTCCATACACAAACTAGTATCTAACCTAAAATCTTAGTTTGAGATGCGCTAACTCGGTTAGACCATGAAGCCATTAGCAACAAGAGAAGCAACATCTTATATGATCTTTATTAGCTAGGTAATTTCGCTATGTGTATCAAAATATGAAAGAGACTTCATAAACAATACTAGATCAATTCTACCAATATTTCGAGAAAAATATCGTAATGGAAGGAATACGCTCACCACAGTTATTGAGTGTCCAAGTTGGAATCTTTATGCCCAATACATTATCCTTTATTCTTATTTACCAACTTAAGAGAGCAGAACTGCATCTGCCACGTGATTTATCGTCAATACCCTCCAAGTATGTCAATAAATAGTGTCCTTGTCTCCCGCTGTAAAATAAAAATAAACAATACATGTCATATCTCAGAATTGCTATTAAACTAGCTTTGATGTTCTGATGCAGCTCAACGTCTTTAACAAAACTTTTCCTTATGCAGGACAATCAATTGACTTGTGTCCCTATCAACCACAAACAAAGTATTTGCGAGCAGTGTGTTGACCACAGGATCTTATATTCTCTAGTTTTGGCTTTCCATCTCTTATGTTTGTTATTATTATATTTTTAGCGATCAATACAATTCAACTTCAAGTCAAGAATCTTGTGTACTAAGTCTCCGCTACGGATTAACAGTAGTAAATACACTCTTCTGACTCTAGTGTCATTCTGATCGGTTTCGATCTAATATTCTATTACTTTCGTCGGAAAACTTTTAGTTTTCCCCACGTTTTGGACTCTACGCATTTGTTCATTTGCGATATAAGCAATTTGCTCATCCTGCGTGTCATTCTCATTCTGCCCTTTGCACGTTATGCTCCGAAGGGTCTTTGTATGTGGGTCGTGAGTTTCATCGCACTTCTGATAACGAAGGCTCCATTAGGATATTTATTACAATATTATCGAATAGCTCAAACGCTGAACGATCAGAAACGTGACAAGTTCGATGCCACGTATCACCAACCAAAGAGCATATAATCACCACGTTTACCAACTCCCGTATTTATCCTGAGATTTTATAATCCCGTCATTTCCCAATCCAAGCAAATAATACCCCAGTCTCCATGACAACCCTTATTTTTCTATCACATCTGTCATTACTGGCATCGAACAAGTCCAAATAGTAAAACTATTTGACGTCTCCAATCAAAGACAATCTTAGCTTTAACACGCTCCGACATATATATATATATATATTTAAGAACATAGAAATATTATGTCAACATAAAAATAAAGCTCCCCATTCACAGGCTATCGATTGCTTTGATCAAATTGGAAATTAATTAGTATTTGAAAGTAAATTGCTAACGACAAACTATTACACAAAATGATTAGTGTAAGACCTACCAGCTAGTTTTTGCGGTGGGCGTCAAAAGTTGGAACAAAATTTACGCGTATATATACGATTTTCATATAAAAAGTGCAGTAAGGTGGTCCTAGGATCTCATACTATATTCAATTTTTATCTAAACCGATTTACTTGCAACTACCAATCCAGTAAATGTTTAAATTGTAAAGACTAAATCGATCGATCGCTTGTGAGTGGGAGCTTTAAATCAAAAGCACTAAGGAGTATTTATATTAACTTTAAGGCAAATCGCTCTCAAACAACTTTCTTTCCCTTTTTATTCCCGTTAGGGGACGAATTTCAATAAACTATGATACACGAATTCCATCAATTCTGTTACATAATGTTTGTGCAAAATATGAAGTAGATTGGACCAAGGAATCACGTTGTCCCATACAAATTGTTTTCCCCCTTTTCTCCCCCTTAGGAGTTGAATTTCGAAAAATCCCTTCTTATCGGATCCCTACGCATTACAAAGAGCAAGCCCTGCAAGTTTCAGGTCTCTATGATCAGCGGTTTAGGCTGTGCGTTGATCCGTCAGTCATTCAGGACAAAGGATTTTATATGTATAGATTATAGCTGACATGATCGAGAAAGTGTCGATCATGTCAGCTTACAAACAAAACAAAATGTCTGCAATCGCTCTCCGTTTGGGAGCTACGATGTCACGGTCAGACACACGCATGACAGACAGACGCGTCCAGCTTCACAATGAAGAGGGGTCTTCGCCGGCAGTTAGGAACACGATTGTAGGTACAAAACCAAATGTTGTCAGTTGTAAACATTCGGGATGAGATTTATCAGATGTTTAGTACCGCAGTGCGCCAGTAGTGATGCACCGACTATCGATGAACGATACAATCAGCATTGTTACAACACTATTATTGGCATCCCTCCACGGGCTCCAGATGACACTTGGCCTCTTCGATAGTAGATAATTATTTATTATAACAATTAAAAATTATAACACGACTACGCATATTAGGAATATAGCCTATATTACCCGGGCCTTCTATAGACGTTTTTTAATAAAATTGGATCAGTAGTTTACGCGCTACGATGAAAAAACATACTGACTGCCAAAATCAATACCCTTTCTTTTGGCTTCGCCGTTGTCAGATAAAAGTTGCTATTACGTACAGGAAACCCATTTCGCTAATGTTTCTCTGCGATCTTTGTTTTTTTATGGAAATGACAGATGATGTAAGAAAACATCGCCGAAAGATATACGCTTCCTGTAAGTTTACTTTCACGATCTTAATGATCGTGGTCGTCCTATACAGGTACGTGTTTTTAAAAATTAATTGATCGACAATTTTTAAGTCGAAAAACTTTTAAGTAAGTATTAAGAAAATCTAAGACCAATAATAACTACTCGTGTTTGCTCTAATTGAATTGACGTGCTTTGAAAGTTCACACTTTGAAATAATTTCCATTTACTACAAGTCTGTAGGTTAGGAGAAAAGTAATTTACACTAAAATTATAAAGAGGAAAGATTTGTTTATTTGCATTGAATAGGTTCGGTAACTGATGGACTGATTTTTAGAAAATACCACAGATAAAGTAGACCACGGGGAATGGACATAATGAAAATCTCGTGGGAACCGTACATTTTACTGCAAAAATAAGTAGCGTATATTTTGCAGTAAAATGTACGGATCCCACGGCATTTTCGTTTGTAAGTAATGGGAAACATCGATTTTATATATTTAAAAATATCGACAATCATTGCTGCCTATGGCACCACCCTAACATCCACTACAGAATTTTGTTTGACAGTTTTAACACATTTTGAGCCGTCGCCCGTCACCGCCGGGTTTTACGACGGGGTTTTTGTGTAAATGATGGTTTATATAACGAATGTTACCCCTTTTTATGGCACACACGTAGAATGTTCCAAAAAATGTGCTGTCGCCAAAATTATAGAGTACGCTGTACGAGCCAAAAAATCCTTCCCTATGTTAATGCCGAAACATGTAGGTATGCAATATAGTAACAAGTAGACTTCTTGTTCCAAAGATTTACTTTGATTTCGTTATTCTTGCAATCTGCTATAACTATTACATAATAATATTATTATAATGACATCATATTACAGTAATATATTAATTCAATCTTTTATATAAAAAGACTGAGTAGAATTGCATATATTCATACATTTGTTGTACTATCAGGGAATCTTATCAATAACTGCTTATTACTGACCGTAGTCAGAATTTTATATTGTAACTAGCTGACCCGGCAAACGTTGTTTTGCCTTATAAATTATTTGTATGTGTTTTTAAGGCCACATTATAAAGAAATAATAACAAAAAAATTCGTCCAAAAATTTTAAAAAAAATTAACCCTTATCACTTAGGGGTATGGAAAATAGATAGTAGCCGATTCTCAGACCTACTGAATACGCATATAAAATTTGGTAAAAATAGGTAAAGCCGTTTCGGAGGAGTACGGTAACTAACATTGTGACTGTTGTATGTTGGATCTGTTGACCCAGCATCATTTATCATAAACTCACGGTGGAGATATTCAATGATACAATGATTGTATATTCTTCTTTATTACATAAGTATGTTCTACATATAACATCCATACAGTATATCTTATCATACATATAATATGTTAAGGAGGCCAAATAGACATACACACGTCTAAGCTATACATAGCCTTATGGCTAACTAAATATTCTATCATAGGCATCAAAGTGACACCTGTGAATGACAGATTATCTTTTTAATAATGTTACATCATTATGCAACACCTCCCTTTTCAAGATAACGCAACTAATACTACAATATGTACACAACTAAAAACATACTACTATATAACTAATCATATTTTTCATGAATATACAGTTTAGGACGTTTTACATTTCTACCAGATCTGGTTACATAATCGGTATTCACTAGACTCTCCATAGGAACACAGCTTTCATCATTATCACAATTTTGAAAAAGACCGTTTCCGAAATTCACCGAACTCATGGGGTTAGCAATGTCCTGTATGGTAACCATACTGTCATTTTTGCCACTGCTTTCGCCATTACCAGAAGAAGAAGGAGGAGTATTTATGTTTTTTAAATCTCTTTTTCTAGGTCTAATGTGTCCTATATTCCTCCTATACACAGCACCGTTTAAATCTACAATATAATACGACCTACCACATGTCAATTTCTCTTTAATTATTCCCGGAGTCCAAACGGATTTAGGATCTTTTTTAAAATATATATAATCTCCTGGCTGAAATACATATGACTTTTGCCTAACATTCCTGTCAAAATAAAAAGACATTCTGTCTCTGCTATGTTTGTGACATTTCTCATAAGTCGAAAATTTAACTACTCTAGGATATAACTTTTTATTTAGTATTGGTAAATTTACTCGTAAGCTTCTAGACATTAATAATGAAGCAGGGCTGGGAAAATCTCCCTTAGCCGTATTACGATAATGTAACAATGACAAGTATATATCAGAGCCATCCTCTTTGCATTTTCTCAAAATGTTTTTTATAATTTTTACCCCGCTTTCAGCTTGACCATTGGATTTTGGCCAGTGTGGGCTGCTTGTTACGTGTTCAATGTCCCACTCCTCAAGGAAGGACTTGAATTTACTGGAGTTAAAAGGTGGACCATTGTCAGATACAAGAGATTTCGGTATTCCATGACGAGCAAAAAACGATTTAAGATTCTTAACAACAACGTCCACAGTGTAATTTTTATGCAAAGAAGCTAACTCAATGTACTTGGAATAGTAATCCATGCAGACAAGGAAATTTTCTCCATCAAAATATAGTAAATCAACACCTACCTGTTGCCATGGAAGATGGGATATCTCGTAGCACTGCAACGGCTCATTTGTTGTGTTTGGCTTGAACTTAGCACATACTAAGCATTGATCAACTAAATTTTTAATGTCAGCATTTATATTCGGCCAATAAACTGTTTCTCTAGCAATATTAAGTGTTTTATTTATACCTAAGTGACCACAGTGAATTTTATCTAATATTTGTTTTTGCAAAGATTTAGGAACAATAAGCCTATTTCCTTTAAATAGTAATTCATTCATTATATGTATTTCATTTTGAATATTCCAATATGGTTTTACCATAGATGCTATTTTGTCTTTGCTCTTAGGCCACCCGTTTTGAATATAAGACTTAAGCAAAGTTAATGATTCATCTTTATTACTTTCTGTTAATATTAAATTCAAATATGGCTTACTTACAGAGAGATTAGAAAATATAGTATTTACATGGTACTGTAAATCCTGTTCATATGGGGGTATGTATTTTTCAGTAAGTGCTGCTCTAGACAAAGTATCTGCTATATACATAAATTTACCAGGTACATAAACCACATCTAAGTCATAGCCTTGCAAAGAAAGCATCATTCTCTGCAACCTAGCAGGTACTTCATGTAGGGGCTTCTTAAATAAATAAATCAACGGTTTGTGATCAGTTTGCACAGTTATTCTACTGCCATAAATATATTGGTGAAATTTATTACATCCAAATTGTATTGCAAACAATTCCTTCTCAATCTGAGCATAATTTTGTTGTGAGCTGGTCAGTGTTCTTGAGCTGTAAGCCACGGGTCGCTTATTTTGAAATATAGCGGCACCGACGGCATATCTTGAGGCATCTACCGACAAAGTCAAGTGTAAATTACAATCATAATTTGCTAACACGTGCGCTTTAGTTATAATTTCTTTTAATAAATCAAAGCATTTTTGACAATTCTCATCCCAAAGCCATAACACATCCTTTTTTAACAAATTTCTTAAAATATTAGTTTTGTCAGCTAAGTTTTCTATGAATGGTGCTAAAAAATTTATCATACCTAAAAATCTTTGCAAGTCTTTAATATTTTTTGGTATTGGCATTTCTTTTATAGCCTTAATTTTCTCTGGATCAATTTTTACACCATCTTTACTGAAAATATAGCCCAAATATGCGATTTCTTCTAAAAGAAACTTGCACTTGGCCCTATTTAATTTCAAATTGACTTGTCTAGCCCTATCCAGAAACAATTCTAATCTTTTATTGTGTATTTCAATTGTTTCACCGTATATTAAAATGTCATCACACCAAATTATTATTCCCTCAATGTCTCCGAATAAATCTATCATAGTTTTATAGAAAATTTCTGTTGCCGTGCTTATTCCGAAAGGTAATCTCAAAAATTTATATCTACCAAAGGGAGTTTGAAAAGTACAAAGGTCACTGCTCTCTTTAGTTAATTTTATATTATAAAATCCAGAAAATGCATCTAAATGTGAGAAATATGAGGCTCCGGACAATTTAGACCTTACTTCATCAATATTTTTAATGGGATAATGACATCTCAATAAGTTTTTATTTAAATTTCTAGGATCTAGGCAAACTCTTAATCCTCCATACTTTTTCATGGTAATAACTAAGCTACTCACCCAGAGAGTTGGTTCATGGACTTTCTGGATGATCCCCAATTCCTCCATGAGTTCGAGCTCCTTCCGCAACGGCTCCACCAGAGCAAATGGCACCTTCCTGGGTGGATCTATGCACGGCACAGCATCTTTTCTTAACACAATACTGTGTTCATATGGTAAACAGCCTAGACCCTGAAACACATCATTATATTTGGTCACAATTTTGTCACAGGGTTCTTTACACATATTACTTAAATTAAAGTTTTTTATAACTAAATTTAGCTTTATACAAGTGGGCAAACCAATTACAGTAGGACAGTTTAAATTTGTTATAACAAAAGTAACACTTTCAGGTTCTTTTTTGTTTTCAAATATACACCATATGTTTGACACTGACATAATGGGAATTGGTTGTTTACCCCCATAAGCATAGATATTATATTTTTTACACATTTTTTTACTCTGCTTGTCAAACTTAAGATTTAATTCTTTAAACACTTTGTAAGACATCATATTTATATCTGCCCCAGTATCAATTATGCAGTCTACACATTTGTTATTTATTTTTAAATAATAATGCCAGGAATTAATGTCATTTTTACTCAAATTTGAACTGGTACTTTGTGACTTTATATTTTTAATGTTGAACAACGCCCCAATAGTGAATCTCTCAGTAGGAGCATTGCTTACTAAGCAAGCAGCACTCGGTTCATCATCGAGATGCATATTGCCTACCCCAGAGACTAAACTCCTGACACTATTTTTCTTAAAGCATAAATGAGTAAAATGTCCATATTTAAAACATGACCTGCATTTGTGCTTCCACGCTGGGCAATTGCGGTGACCATGGACTGTGTTGCACTTCACACACTTTGTTCTGGATCCAGGCGTAGCTGACCTTGGTTGACCTTGGCGCGACGGAGATTTAGATTTTCTTCTCTTCTGGTGTGTATAAGGACTGTTCTGACGACTTCTGTGTAGCTTGTATACTGTGGCTTCTTCTCTTCCATCTGCTGCATTCATTGATTCTTCACTTTTTTGTGCCATTGTGAGTGTTCTACATAGAAGTTTGGCTCTTTCCAGGGACAGATCTTGCTCGAGTAAGAGTTTTTGACGAAATTGCGAGAAATTTGTAGCCATATTCGCAATAAGGATGTCCCTTACCAGCGAGTCGCGGAGCGTACCAAACTCACAGGCATGACTTGCATTCTCTAATTCCATAAGAAAGTTCTCCAAGGATTCGTTCACACGTTGCTTCAGCGTGAAAAATTTGTGTCTTGCTACCGTCAAATTCTTCTTGGGTTCAAAATACTCGACGAATTTTGCCTTGACATCTTTATATGTGGCTTCCTCCAGGTCCAAATTGAAGGAATTATATATATTTAGACCTTTCTCTCCCATGGAATGCAGCATGATTGCAATTTTTCTTTTGTCTTCTGTCTTCTCCATTCCTGATGCCAGCAGGTATATCTCGAATGATAGCGTCCATTTCTTGAAATTCTCAGCATTATTGTTGATAACTTCGGTAGAGATTTCAAGTTTCTGTACTCCGTTTCCAGCCATTGTTAGGTCTTCACACACTTTTTTCACCGATCGTTCCTAAGTTCCGACTGCCTTCAAGTTTTTTGTGGTTATTATTGAGTTTTTGATGTACCCTCTTTTTCGTTCATATATTTTTGTATTTACCTCACACTTCTAACACCATGTTGTATGTTGGATCTGTTGACCCAGCATCATTTATCATAAACTCACGGTGGAGATATTCAATGATACAATGATTGTATATTCTTCTTTATTACATAAGTATGTTCTACATATAACATCCATACAGTATATCTTATCATACATATAATATGTTAAGGAGGCCAAATAGACATACACACGTCTAAGCTATACATAGCCTTATGGCTAACTAAATATTCTATCATAGGCATCAAAGTGACACCTGTGAATGACAGATTATCTTTTTAATAATGTTACATCATTATGCAACAGTGACATGGAAATTTTATATATTAGAGATAATTTTATATAAGTATTATACTTAATAATTTTATATTAAGTACAATACTTATAAACTGATGTGTAACTGAAAATTGAATTGTGATTACATGCCGACATTATAATACAAATTAATTATGAGAATACTCTAACTGCTTATAAATTACATTTGCTAATAGTACCTAATATCTACTTACATAGATTAAAGCAAATATGTAGAAACCAGACAATATTCATATCTTGGCTATACCAGCGTATAATACGAAGTTAGCTACGAGTAAGAGGCGCTACGATATGTTGCTGCATTCGCAGCTGGCTCGGGTTATATACCCCAACGCCGCATATTATGCAATTTCAAGCCTTTGATACATAAATCTGTTTGAAATTTGAATCATGAATATTAAATTATTCATTAATTACTGTTTCATAATAAAATATGAATATAAATTTTAGATATAAGGTTATACAAAAACCTATATCACACTAAAGTTCATAAAATTTTCAATTTGCGACAAATTTTTAAAACTCGGGACTACCTAATTTACTTTGTCATAACTCAGAAAGAGCGAGGTGACAAAAAATTCGTTTTAAAAATGTAGATGAAAATTAATCTTGTTTTTTAAGGCCTACTTTTATCACGTTCTCTTTTGGAAAGGTATTTTTGGCACGGACTGGACAATTAGTTTGTTTGGCAAAAAACAGAAGGTCGGCTAATATGGGCAAATGAATGCGGAGCAGTCCACGGCATCAGCAGTGTACGTTATGCAGTCATGACCATCTCCACCAACTGTACCTTCGTATAGCACGGATACTCAAAGAAAGATATTGAGACTGAATGCATGCATTATCTAGACTTCACGTGCATCAAGCCCTTCTCTTATGCGAACGCGTTAGATTTACTTAATATCTAATATCTATGGACGCTTCACACCACGTCAATCTGATCCCATGGTAAGTTCTCGAAGAACTTGTGTTACGGGTACCAGACAACGGAAATATATTTAATACTTTTATACTATACACATATTTAAGATTTTTATTATATTACACACATATTTAATACACATCCATGACCCAGGAACACAAAAAAACTTTTTGTTCCTTCGGCGGGATTTGAACCCGCAACCCCCGGCTTGAACACCAACACGCTCAACCAACTGAGCCACAGAGGTCGTCGAAATTTACTTAAAGTCAGGGACAAAACTTAAAGTCTGAACTGATCATAATAATTATTATGTAGCGGTCATATTTTGTTTCGGTCGATACAGCTTTACCAAAGGACTGAATATAATTTAAAAAAATGAAAACTTTTAAGTAACCCCTAAATTGTAAAGCAGTGAGCGAACTAATAGTAGAATTTAAGCTGAGAACACTCGATCACGTTAGCTTTCAAACAAAAAAAAAAACCGCATCTAAATCGGACGTTTCGTTTAGGAGCTATGATGCCACGGATAGACACACACAGATACACAGACAGACACATCAAACTATTACCACCCCTCTTTTTGCGGTGGAGATTAATAATATAATACCGACATACGTTACGTTGTTAACTTTAACATATTAATATTAGTTATTATAATTTTCTATGGCCATAATACTCGTACTCTTACAAATTGCTAATATCTCTCCAATTACTATAGTATTAATATATTTATAGTACAAAAAATAGAGAAACAAGGGGCATAATACGAGTACTACAAATTAAGTACGTACGGGCTAAAGCAATTATTGAATATTATTGAAAACCAATAATAATTTAAATCTGCTCATTCGCGCGTTAAATTTGTTTTGTTCCATTGCGTTTAATCCAATTGTTAAATGAAATTGCAAACATTTTAATCTCATACCAATGTTATGCACAATCCTAACCATAAAAGCACAGCAAATATATTGTGTGGTCACTATTCTATAAGGTTAAAGAATATATTACTAACGTAATAAGGTTTCACATAAAGTATAATAATATAGTGTATTATCTATATTTGGGTAAATAAATAAAGAAAATTTAAAACTTACAAACTTATTTATAGAATGTCAGAAAAAAAACCTACCACCGATTCAACCCTAGCCTGTCGTGAAGAAGTGGCGAAAAAAAATCGCACGGAGCCACATTTAAACAAAAATATAAGTAAATTAACCCTTTACATCTTGACATAAGCAGTAATATACCCGTAATATCCGTAATAGATTTTGAACAATATTATAATATAGGTAATTGAAAAGAATCTCTATCAAAAGATGTGACAAACTTGAATAATAAAATTACGTATTAAGTAGGAGTCCTAGAGTAACCTTCTGGAGGTTAATGATCGCTACTTAAATTTTCCAATTCTATCCTTTTAAATATGAGGAAAAAAATCATAAAAAATATAGAAGATCAAAAAACTCGTCAGTCGTCAGTTATATAGATATTATACAAAGACGTTTTAAATCCTTCCAAAGTAGCGGGTATGCGGCTGTCACCGACAGCTTACAATTGGAATGAAGTCGGGACATCTTTTGTAATTTCAATTTGAAAGGATTACGCAAATCTTCCTTTTAGCTAGAACTAAGTACATTTATACGTTTTTGATGTAGGCTTATATTATCTTGACGAGTTTAATGCAGATTTGTGTAGTACCATACAATATCAGAAGTCTCCCTTTTAACGAGAATTAAACGATTTTCATGTAGGCTTTTAACTAGATCAATATTACGGTTATGTACATAAATGCTAATTTCAATGAAAACCTTGGTACAATGTATCTTACATAATCATTTGTATTCGTAGTGTCATCGAACTAATGTGCCTACAAAATTATGCTAAGATTTATTTTTTCCTTCACAGAAAGTCTTATGAAAATGGCTGGATCACGAGAGAGGCTTTTACACGATAGACGCTTAGACTACGATTACGAGTATGATCGTAAGCGACGGTACGACATTAAGAGATACGACCGAGGCGTAAATCATGTTAACGATCGTCCGAACAGAATCGAGCAGCCCCGACGAAAAAATGGCTACGTTTACGAAGATATTTATTCAGATTTCGACGAAGCACAGGGGCGACTGTCGTTATTTCGACCGATCCGACCAGAGTACCTAAATTTACAGACATCCTACGATAACAAATACAACTCGCTGCCCCGAACCTACTTCTACAATAGAGAGCATCCTAGTAAAAAATACCATGACTACAGACTGGAAAACACTCGGAGACCGCGTGATTCTTATGAACGCTACGAAACTAGCGAACGAACTACTCTTAGTGAACGAACCAATCGAACGTTGCCGAGACGAATTCCGAACGAAGTGAGAATCGAACGAGAGAAGCCAAAGAACGTGGCCATATGCAAACCATTGAGACTAACCGAGCAGAACGCAAGGTATTGGACGACCGATCCACCAGAGAGGGCTCGGAAGCCAAAACGCGATGAAGCCAAGAAGAATGTCAAATTCTCCGAAGTGTCAGGATGTAGGAAGATGATAGTCGACGATCCAGTGTGTGGGAGAAAAGTAGTTGCAGTGAGGGAACTAGAAGTTTCACTAGATCAAATGATACAGAATGGATATTTCGAGAAGCACAACATTCCCATCGCCATTCCAGAGAAGAAGGAAGAGATAAAAAGTTCGGTTCCAAACGGAAAGTGCATATCGGCTGGTGAGACTCCGGCCCCGCGCAGATACCGACATCTACCTCAGGTATAGTTTTGAATATATTTTCCAAACTAACAACTTAGTAAATACTCGAAAAAGCATATATTTACGAGAAGATAATGATTAATCTTTATAGACTAGATTTTTCACATTTAAGCCAGCATTTCATAAGCTAAGTATTAAATTACTTATGATTGGCAATTGCAAGAAAATTTTACCATTGCCAATATGGAGTGCAAAGTGACTCGACTTAAAACGCCCTAAGTCAGTTTTAACAAAACAACTGAATTCACAAAGGCTCCTAATGCTGCTAGTAAATAAATCGTAGCTACCCCATAAAGCCCTTAAGATTAAGGTTTTGTTCAATTAGGGTGATATAAATAGCGAAGGGCTTATTTACTGTGGCAGTGGTTTCCACGGAGCTTTTCGATTTAGACATCGCCATATCCCTTTAGACGACAAACTGGCCCTTAACTTCTTCCATAATTTTAGAAGCTATGTTGATGAATATATTAGTGAATGTGGAATGGTTAGAATTACAATAATACATCCTTTATGGCTAAATAATATTTCAGCCATCTATTGCGACATACTCTAATGTAGAAAATACGGTTTGGATTTAGTTTTTTTTCCATCAAACAAAAAACGTGTAAGTTACGAATGTAAACAAAATGATCCTACTACTGATATAAATGTGAAAGTTTGTGAGGATGGATGGATGTTTGTTACCCTTTCACGCAAAAACTACTGAACGGATTTCGACAAAATTTTGTATGAAAGTAGTTTAGGCTCTAGATTAAAATATATGCTACTTTTTATTCCGAAAAATATTATACTTACGCGAGCCGCGGGAAAAAGCAAGTTGTTATTAAAGTCCTCTCAAACACAATAGAACAATAAGGAAACTTTGAGTACCTACCAACCGTCAGAACCATAAAGAAAATTAGCAAAGCGTAAAAACCAAGAATCCTTAACGAGACGACGGATTGTTAAAAGCAAGGCTTGCCATTAACGTAACTTATTGAAACTGTCAGTAATTTGGGATTAATGAGGTGTTCTGCTAATGACAGCTGTTAATAGCCAGCTTTGTTTACGTCCCAGTGGGTGTAATTAGCTGGAGTTGAAGTTCTTATACCTACCGAAGCATAATTCTGCACAAGAAGTTAGTACCAGAAGAGTATTTGCAAAAAATCTAGAATCAGAAGAGTAATTTTTCAATAGCAATTAATATAACAAATTAAAAAAAAAACAGCTGTTTCCTACAAACGTGCTATGGCATAGACAGCACTTTTGCAAGAAACAGCTGAATTTTTGTTGAAAGTTGATTCCATATAAAAGTTCTTATATTCAAGAGTAGGTATATTCACTCTTGAAAAGTCGGCCACTGACTGAAAAAACAACCTGTATAATTAAATAAAAGTATTGTGCTTTCAGGCATATGCTTTTGAATTAAAGATTGCAATCCGTTACATCTATACTTCTATACTAATAATAAAGAGGAAAAGTTTGTTTGTTTGTTTGTTTGCATTGAATAGGCTCCGAAACTACTGGACCTATTTTAATTAAATTTGGCACAGATATAGAGTAGAGTACGGGGAAGGACATAGGCTAATTTTTCTCGCGGAAAAATGTACGGTTCCTACGAAATTAAGTTTTGCGCGCACGTAGTCGCGAGCATCACCAATATTTGAAAAAGCTTTTTAATTTTAGTGCGTGATGGGTAATAGATAAATAATTGATAAGTAATGTTATAGTTTGGTGGTTAAAAGACAGTGGCAATTGTTTCGTGTTCCTTTTAAAAGCTATATTGAAGCAAATAACCCAGATTGTAGATATCTAATGGAAAATTAATTATTGATTCCATGGGCGTAGCCAGGTTTCAGTTTCGGGGGGGGGTTCAAGAAAATAAAACGACTACAAGTACATTAAATAACCAGGGCCGTCTTTAACCTATTAGAGGCCCTGGGCAAATAAGATTTTTTTTTCGTTTTTACCTGTTTAAGCTTTAAACCCTGAAAGACTGTGTAATTCGGAAAAATACAAATATCTATACTTAGTCTGAAACTAAACGTCAGTACTAAATTTTATAATACGTTTTTTAAGCCAACAACGAGCGAGCGAAGCGAGCGAGCAAATTTTTTATCCTATTTTACAGGTTCAAACGTTCAAATCTATACAAACGTTAAACTAAAATATAAACACTCAATAACCATGAACTTCTGAAAATACCATAAAATCAACCAGCTAAAACAGAACATCGGTAATATATAATATAATGGCCTTTATGTTAACTGCGAGCGAGCGAAGCGAGCGAGCAATTTTTTTTTCCTATTTAAACAGGTTAAATCTGTTCAAACTTTAAACCCTAAAAGACTGGAAATAGGATCATTTTATATTATTACTTAAAATAATGGGTGCCCATTCTTTTTTCGTTTTTACCTGTTTAAGCTTTAAAGCACAGTCTCAGTTTTTCAGGGTTTAACCCTGAAAGACTGTGTTATTCCAAAAATACAAATATAAGAAGCCTAAAACTGAACGTCGGTAATAAATTTTATAGTAATAAAGTAAGCCAAACACGAGTGAGCGAAGCGAGCGAGCAAAATTTTTCCCCATTCTGTAGGGTAAAATCTATTCAATCGTTAAACTTAAACACTGAATAACAGTGAACTTCGGAAAAATATCATAAAATTAACCGGCTAAAATAGAACATCGTTACTAAATAATATTATAATATGTTCTTTATGTTAAACGCGAGCGAGCGAAGCGAGCGAGCAAAATTTTTTTTCTATTGAAATCTGTTCAAATTTTGAACCCTAACAGACTGTGAAAATAGGATAATTTTGTAATTTAAATTAATAGTAAAATTAGTGTAATATCTGATGTTGCAAAATAGATGACAAATAACTTATTATGTTAGCTGTTTGTCATAGAATTATATTTAAAATTATACTAAAAATATTTCACACTTTTTTCGTAGTACATAATTACACAATTTTGTGATCAGTGACGTGCCCAAAACATTGTGTCGCATGATATCTATACGTTCGAGGATTCGATGGCACGCGTGCTTCTTTCAGGGCTTAAAGTATAAAAATATTTTAACAGGTTAAACGTAAAAAACATTCACTCACTCTCTCAGTTTGAAAGCATTGAATATAAATACATACGTCATTTAGAACAAATAGTATTAAAATTCTTTTTTTTTTCTAAAATAACTTTAAAATAATATCATCTTTCAGATAAGGCTAATAGGGTGGCAAAATATGTTATTTGGCCTGGAGCGCAAAATTTCTAAATACGCTTCTGTATATGGATTATGGATCATCCACATGGACCAGCCGGCCGGCCCATTTGAACCCCCTAAACCCCCCCCTGGCTACGCCCATGATTGATTATTTCTATTCTATTCTTCGTTTTCTATTCTGCCTGTCTATTCTCTAAGAACATTTTCAAATCTCGACAGCTGAATCCGCGGTGAGTGTCAAAATTTTATATGATATTTGACACTTGCCGCGGATTCAGCTGTCGAGATATTTGAAAATGTTCTTAGAGAATAACACTGCTGTTCGTTGCTGTAGGGAAATAAATTAAAAACTCGTTACTAGCTTTTCTCGTTAACGTCAAATGAGGCTGATTGGCGGTCAGTTGTTCGATGAAAAAGAAACTGAATTGAATAGAAATTAGCTTTTGCTTCTGTAGGCGCCATAAGTGCATAATTATCTGAAGGTACTTTCTGCTAGTAAATCCTGCAATAATAATGTTACAATATGTTAAAACAGCTAAATGATATTCTCATAAACGTCAAACCAAAGCCAAACTCGTTTTGGTTGGTCAAAACTCCATAAATTAGTTTATGATATCAAGACGATTCATTTATCTATACTAATATTAGATAGAGGAAATGTTTGTTTGTTTGTTTATTTGTTAGCGTTGAATAGGCTCGGTAACTCCTGAACCGATTTTAATGAAATTTAGCACAGATATAGAGTTGAGTAGCCTTTTTCATACGTTAATGAATTACTTGTAACTATCTGGTTGCTCGGCTTATAAATGAACTACGTATTAATGTACGCGACAAAAGGAATGCAAATAATATGAATTAAAGACACACTTCTTAGCGTCATTGAGTGATTCCTTAGAGTAAGTTTCTTTTATTTTTATGTTGTTATTTAGAATTATCAAAAACTGTTTTATTAGATAAGTGACGTAGATATTATAAGCATTTGGTAAGAGCCTGTGTGGCTTCTTTATGCTATGTTACCATGAATTATTGTATATTAAATTGTATAAACGATAAATAAAAAAAAAAATAAAAAAAATACACAGTATTCTCCGAGCAAAGTCACCGCTCTTGTAATACTGTAGTGCCTAGGTCGGTTCCCTATTTTTTCGCATAAAATCATATGTCATAATTTTACTTGGCATAATTTCATTTGACCTAATAGTAGTTTCGCAAAATATTCATTTGTCATAACTTTCTTAGCATAATTTTTTTTCGCATAATTACTAAAAGCATAATAATTGTTAGGCATACTTATTGTAAGGCATATATTTTTTTACGCATAATATCCATTAAGAATAATATTTTTATGCATAATATTAAAAAGCATAAATATATTTACGCGTAATGATATATTTTAAGCATACTATTATATTTACGCATACATCTTTGTAGCAATTTTTTTCACATACTAATGAATGATAAATTCTACTCATGTGAGTTAAGACGAAATAAGAATTATAATTGTAATTTTCGACTGATTACGAAATTAAACTCGGACAAAAAACACGAACTGCTATCTAAGAACATGCCAAGCTAATTATTTTAAACATTGTTAGCGGCTTACGGGTGGCCCAAGGGCCACCCCGCCGCAACTTAACCTACTGTTACACATGTTATACTAGGTATATGAGTGTAATACCTGCTTTTAATGTTTCATAAATATGCGTTTAATTACCTTAACCGTGTTTTCATTATGTCGTTCCATTTTATGCATATTTGTGCCTTGTGACAGAATGCCTTAAATTTATTATGACAAAAAATATGCCTAACGAGTTTATGCCGAAAAACAATTATGCCAAAGTATTATTATGACAAGAAAAATTATGCCTTACGAGTTATGCCTTATTAAATTAGGACAAACAATATTAGTCTAAATGATATTTATGCCTAATGATGTAGTATGCCAAGAAACCATTATGCCAAAGTATTATTATGCGTAGTAAAATTATGCCAAGTGAGGTATGCCAAATGACAAATAAAATTATGCGAAAGAAGAGGATCCCGCCTAGGTCAGGCGGTTTTAAATGTCGTATGGTTGTCGAATGGGAATCGAACCTGCACTCTGTCGAGTGCGAATCAAACGGTCTACCCACTAGGCCACGGATATCTTTTGCATTAACGTGGACTTATTATTCAGCAATTTTTCCATTTACTGTAAGTATTCATAAATTGTTCCTTTTTTATGTAAACTCTAACTTTAGATAAAAAATAATTTTATCTAGAAAGTTCCCTAGAACTATATAAAACCAGATGGTGTTGGCTAGTGTGATCAGAAAGTTAGTGCCTAATACGAGTAGGGTTACCATATCTCAGGATTTGTCCTGAGATTTCAGGATTTTTCGACTCTTCTCAGGATTCCGGCCGGATTTAGCAAATCTAGTGATAGCTCAGGATTTTCAATAAAACACAGGTTACATTTTAAAGATCTCTCTTATTAAACTACTAAAAATAATTTTCTTTTAGTAACAATTGCAGTTAAAATCAATACTTATTTATCAAATTGAAACAAACTAAAAATAATCTTCTTTTGGTAACAATTGCAGTTAAAATAAAAAAAGTCGCGTAAAACGCGTGCGCAAGATAATAATAGGTACGTTTTTGAGAGAAAATTCTCAAGCTGTAGAAAATCTCAGGACTTTTCTAAGAAATCAGGCCTTTTCTCCGGACTTTTGATTTTTTCATCTGGTAACCCTAAATACGAGTAGAATTTGAGCCCGCACTGCGCCATGCGTCGGACGCTGCGACATTGTCGATTATGTCCAGCGAATTATTACACGGCCTGTATGGAATTACTCCAAGGGATGGATGCTTGTAACTACTTTTTAACGACAACTGCTATATGGATTTAAATGTTTGAGAACTGTACCTGAATTGGTCTGCGTTGACTAGCCATAAGTAAGTACATAACATTTATGCAATATTGATGGCCTCTCTGGCTCAGTGATTAGTGCGTCGGCGCTCAAGTCGGAGGCCACGGGTTTGAATCCCGCCGAGGGAACAAAAAGTTTTACATTTTTACTGTTGTATTTATTATTATGTCTGGGTGGTGTATATTATTATGTTTATAATAAATAATAAAAATATTAAATGTAATGTGTATAGTATGGAAGTATTATATAATATACTTCCCTTTGTCTGGCCCCCGTAACACCAATTCTTCAGATATTTACGACGAGGACAGATTGACGTGGTGTGAAGGGTCCATAGTTAGGTATTTATAGTTCTCGTAGCATAAAGTATTAGCAGTTCACAGCCCACAGGCTACGTTTTAATCTGCAATAATTAAATGTTTAATTTGTAATAATAGTAAATAATAAATAAACTAACCAAGAGCAATGAGCATATTGTCATTACATATCAGGAGGGTTCTGTATCTATCAACGCGCAATAGGTTTTTTTTTTTTTTTCAAATTACTTCAAAAGTTAATTCAAAAGTAAATTGGAACTGGAATTTAAAAAAATACTAATATTTTTTTTAAATTCCAGTTTCGTAATCATATAGAGAATTTATTCTAGTTTTTAAATATATGTTACATGCATAGGTTTCAGCAACAATTTATCAATATAATCTCAAAATATAAAAAAGCGGGAAACCGCCGTCCCCTCACGCCCAAAGGCGCGGCATTTTTAGAGCCCCAACAGCAAATTAAAAGCAAGAACACTTAAAAAAAAAGCTTTTATTTAAATGCTCTAAAAGAAGAAAATAAAATTTTTCTTTAAATTTTAACTAAGTACCAACTTAATATAACGAAGTTAGGAAAGACGGACGGACAGAGCGACACTACAAAGATTCCTGGTACTTACTACGGAACCCTTAAAAGCTATCTTAATATAGGATTTACATATCTTTGTTAATCAAAGCTACCATGTAAATCCGTGTAAATCAAAGCTAGCATAATAAAAATCCGTGTAAATCATACTGACGTTAAGTGACATCACGAGACGAGTCTGCGAGTTGATGAGTCAGACATCTCATGTGACCACTTGACAGCTTACATGACACAGACCACAGTAGCAAAGAATACCAATATAATAGCAATAGAATACTAACGTAACAGTAGACAGAAACGTTAACTTGTGCAAATTATGAACATTTAGCACATTGTATTGTTTTGTTTTCTTTAAAACATAATGCAGTTAGACTACTGTATGAGAACTACTTAGATAAAGTAAGTTCTACCGACGTCTTTGGACATGAAACTTTTAAACTGTTTGCGTGTATGTTGACCCTAAACAGTCTGACATACTTAAGGGCCTTCGATGCCTTTTTACTCCTGATTGAAACTATTTTCCGAGATATTTTAGCAGACTGCAAGAGTAAAAAGTTTTACGCGGTAATGCGAAAAAAGTAGCGTCGATAGTATACCGAGTGCGGGAGAGCCGGAATAGTGTCATGAGAATGATAGGAGACAGAACAGACAACTCCTTCGCAGGCTCACTGAACTACGGAAGTTTGAATTTAGGGAGGTGGAAAATGCGCTTTTTGTGGGATTTACGTGAGTCGATTTTCGCTGAGCCGCTTGACAAATCGCTTAACTATATTTATTTGCATAATTGCCAAGCAATGTAGCCGAATTGTCATTTAAGCGGGATTTACACGGGTGACTTACGGTGTTTCAACCTATCTACCGATAACTATTTGTTAAAGACGTCAAAAGACATGTTTGATTTTGGGCCAGTTCTATGTACACTACATAGGTAAATAGGAAAAAAATATGGGAATATCATAAAAATACGAAAAAAATAATTTGAAGAAGGGTACATGCGTACAAAAATGATTATTTGAAGAGTTTTTTATTGCGAGAACACTATTTTTAGGGCGGCCATGACAGTTGTTTTGACTTGACTTTTGATGTAGTAGACAGTTTTACGAAGAGACGACGTCTTGAATGCCATATGTCTTTCTTTGTCAAAAGTCATGTCATTGACAAAATGACATTATTTAGTTAATTTTGATCTGATCCGCCATGTTTTATTTTACTTTGTGTTGCTCTCCTTGACGAAGTTAATTTAAATGTACATGGAAACGAAGTGAAATTAAACAAAATAAACAATAGGAAACGGTTACTATATTATGTAGCTATATTTACATATACTGTACGTAGGGCTGGCCCAGGCCTCATACATTTCTTGAACATCGCTTTTATATTATCACAAAAAACCAAATAATTGAATGATGACATTTTTAACAAATAGTTATTATAGATAAATAGGTTATTCAAAGAGGCCGTTAAAGGCCATCCCGTAATACACGGTTTTAGCCGTGCGGCGAAAATCAAGCTGAAAAAGTGCTAACGCTCAACTTGATAACTGACCTCGCAAAAATATATCTGCAGAAATCGTAGTAGGTTTATAAACAGTGATAAATTCTGACTCCACTTATAAAGCATTAAGTGAACTCTAAAAATATCTCGGAAAATGGTTCCAATCAGGAACAAAAAGGCATCGGAACAACCGGCCCGGCGTGCATTGCTTCATTTCCGCTTCCGTTTGTCTGACGAACGAGCGGAGACTTAGATAATAATTAAAACTCTCTATAGAATATTCACGAAGTTTACTCAGTTGATTGAATAAGGCTGGCGTTCTTTTTTGGATTACAAAATAACAATAGTATATAGTCATAGTAGAATATAGGTATTGTGTATTGCGTATTTGATTTTCAATCTCAACTTTTTATGAGATCAACAATTTATTAATTTTATAATATTTTAGGGTTGTTGTTTTGCAGTACTGCACATTACCATGATAGGTACTGCAAAACAAATGTTTGTTTTGCAGTACCTATCATAATACCCCTCAAAATTCGTTATCATGGTCATAATGTATTATCTATTGCTCTAAGACTCAAACGGAAAGGTGAAACTTTTATCCTGCGTGTCTAAATTATTCTTGCGAACTCGAGGTCGTTAGTTTTTTTTTATATCTTATATCGTTTGTTACAATCGAAGAGCGCGGCAAGTCACTATAATATATTATATAATTATAGTGATTTTATATTAATTATACACTATAATGATGAACTATCAAATATTGGATTTGGTTTCTATGACATCATACTATTTACGAAGAAAGACTTGTTTTTTTTTAAATTAAAATATGTTTTATGTTTTTATTCAAATAAAATCTGCAGTAAGCTATTAGATAATGATATTGTACTATTTGCTCGACCTAAATATCTGACCCGAACAATGCGCTTATCGTTTAATGTAGTGTTAAGGTTGTTCGTCTAGGGCTTCCCGCTTAGCATAGATTTAAATAAGCGCTAATCCTATCATAATGATTGTGCATTATTGTAGATATCTCTAATGTAGTTTTTATAACAAACAAGAATGATACATGAATGATAACTGAGAATGATACTCTGTGGCTCAGTGGTTGAGCGTGTTGGTGCTCAAGCCGGGTTCGAATCCCGCCGACGCGACGGAACAAACAGTTTTCTGTGTTCCTAGGTCATGTATATGTATTAAATATATGTATAATATAACAAAAATCTTAAATTAGTGTGTAGTATAAAAGTATTAAATACATTTCCGTGTGTGAAGAAGTGTGAAGCGTTATTATATTTTTATTCCAAAAAATACAGGTTACGTAAATACAGTTAACGCTAAGCTAGTATTTTTCATAAGAATAACGTCTGACAAAACCTCTCCGCGCATACACCTCTGCGGTAATTTCGGTCGTAAACGCGAAACAGGCACCTGTTTTCAGGCCATTAACTAATAACTATACGCAGTAAATTTGTGTCAGGCACGGAGACGTGAGGCGGCATCTTAAACAATATTTACTGTATCTTGAGGGTATAATCGAAAATGTCTAGAGCCTGCTAGAGCCTAAAATGTGTAAACTAAAATGTTATCGTCTGCACTCTACAGGTTATTTAATATTTTATGGTTATTGAAATGTAAAACAAACATACCTTGAAGCGTGACTTGCTGACAACCTTTGGATCAATTGAGCTAGATGAGTGTAATTATTTTATAATGTATAAAAATCAAAAATAAAATCTAAAAAATATTAGTGAAAAAATATTTTCGATATCTCAAAAACTGAATTTTTTATTAATTTTTAAAGTTGGATGTTTTTAAAATCAGGGCGAGCTTGACCGCTTAACGCGTGACGTCATTTCGCCGGCTCTGACCGCCGCGGTAAGGAACTCGTGCAGTAATTTTGAAGTTTTATTGAAATTTTTGGAATTATGGTGATAAAATAACATATAGATATAATTGTATAACACCTTTATGTATAATACAACGGTTAGCACTCCAGAAAAATACTTTTTTCATGTGCCCAACGACAAAATCTGAGAAAATTAGTTGTGTAAAGTGTTGAAAAAAGTGTTATAGCTACAAAAATCAGTAGACATTTATTGCGAAGAATATTTTAATGTGAGTACTGAGTAGGTACCTAAATAAATACGAAACATCTACCTACATTTTTGTTTGCATTACTAAATGTTTAGTTTATAGAATATGCTCAGAATGAATTCAGTATTTTAGTGACAATGTATTTTAAACAATGGGTTTTACATAGAGAAATAAAACACGAGTCACGCAGATATGTTAGGTACCTACTTAAAAAATATATTTAATCTATTGAATGAAACTTAAAAGATGAAATAAGACAATACAAAAAACTCCCTACCTACTTTTTCCTCTCGCTTATAACTATGTTTATGGTGTAGTCACTTGTTTGAGATGTCAACAAAAAACTTTATGAACAAAATGTCATAGATTGACTATTATATTTTAGTATTTTTTAACCGACATCCAAAAAAAGGAGGCGGATATACGTTAGGGCTATATATGTATATAGCCCTAACGTATATATATATATATATATATATATATATATATATATATATATATATATATATATATATATATTAATTTCTCACCTTTTGAACTTTCCCTGAACTGACACAATTATTTTAAGATCAAAATCAGCCAAATCGGTCTAGCCGTTCTCGAGTTTTAGGGGCCATCCATAAATTACGTCAGACGAATTTCATGATTTTTGACCCACTCCCCCGTCCTTGTCACATTTGTGAGACCCCCTCCCTCCCTAGCGTGACGTCACATTTTACAATTTTACATCTAGAAATAATTATTCAATTAAAACAGCAGTTCCGAAATTTGTTTAATTTGAATTGGTGGGACGGATGACCGACACGACTGTCGAGAGATTAGGCACAGGTCCAACTTTTATATGCCCATCTGACGCATGGATCGTCTTTCGATCGATCCCGTGGCCCGCCAAGGGTGGTATGGAGTGGAGTACCGCCGAGTTTTTATTGAGTAGGGGCTGCGCCCATTCACCATATTTTCGGGTGCAGCAGAGTCTCACATACTCACGGGTAGGACCGCTATCCCCTAGTGGGATGCTGAAACGCATTTTCTCGGCGAAAAAAAAATAACTTATGTAATAAAAAAACAACATTATGATCTCTTAAACATCACTGGGGCTGGGGGGTCTCGACACTGGGGCAATAGCTATCATAATATCATATAGCTATTACTTATGATTACTATATTAACACTTAGATTAAAATAGATTTTGAAATGTGACGTCACGAAAATTAGGACCCTCCTACTCCCTTGTCACACTTCGTCGACCCCCTCCCTCCCCCCTAACGTGTGACGTTATTTATGGATGGCCCCTAATTTGAAATTGGCCCTTTTAGACTAGTCACTAAAGTGGAAACCTGATGATGGAATCCATGAGGAATCGAGGGAACTCCTCAAAATGTATAGGTATATCTTTAAGAATTTGGCCAATGTGAAGTAAATTAAGCATATCATACCAAAAAGTAAAATTTTGTGCCAAGGGTATACCCTAGATCCAAAAGCATTGAACAGAACTCAGACTTTAAAGACACGTGACTTTAAAGACAGGCATGATCTATTAGCATAGAAGCTTACAAGTTTCTATTTCTTATAATTTAGAAATTCTAAGGGAGGGGGGACCAACTTACAAACCACTGGAGGCTGATTACTCGAAAATAGTCGACTTTGTAAAAAAGTAATGTTAAAAGAAACCTTACCTAAATTCTAAAAGACCTATTCAGCGATACCCCACAAATGGGGTAGAATGAAAAAATATTTCATCCCCCCCTTCAGAGCTACCCCTAAAATATAAAATTATTATTATTTTATTATGCCAAACCTAAGATCTTTACGTGGTAGAGCCATGATTTTTACGTGGTAGAGCCATGCTTCGCACGAATGGGCCGGCTCGACCGGAGAAATACCACGGGCTCACAGAAAACCGGCGTGAAACAGCGTTTGCGCTGTGTTTCGCCGAGTGAGTGAGTTTACCGGAGGCCCAATCCCCTACCCTATTCCCTTCCCTACCCTCCCCTATTACCCTATATCTTAAAAGGCCGGCAACGCACTTGCAGCTCTTCTGATACTGCGAGTGTCCATGGGTGACGGAAGTTGCTTTCCATCAGGTGACCCGTTTGCTCGTTTGCCCCCATATTTCATTAAAAAAAAAAAAAAAAAAAGATCTACACACAATCTATAACTGTATCAAATTTCATCCATCAATATTCATAATTACGGAAGTATAACAGACGGACGGACGGAGCGAGCGAAACTATAAGCGTTCCTTGTGTGCCCTAAGTGGAGCCCTAAAAATGGAAAACATTATAATTTTGAAACAAAAAATGAAAACAGACTTCCAAAGTAAAAACGCACAAAAAAGTATGAAAAAAATCTTATTTTCTAAATAATTCCCTTTTTAAATTCGGCAAAAATTTTAATTATTTCTCTCATAGACGTATACTATCTCCAGTTAAATGGTCCCATTTTTGAGATTTTTGGGGCCATTTTGACATTTGAAGTATGGTGAAAACAAGATGGCTAACATTTGAAGTATTGTGAAAACCGAGATGGCGTAAATTTTACTTGATAAAGATTTGTTCTATCAAAATAATGTACTTCATAGCCCATTTTGAGTTTGAAATTTTTCATTTCTCTACTCGATTTTCATAATTTTGAAGTTGGTTGCCAACTTAAATGTGAGTTCTATAAAATATTGTTTTATCAGGATATTGTTTGGGCTGGCACAGACTTAAAATTAAGAAGATTGAGTAGGGAAATAGTTAAAATTTTAGCCGAATTTAAAAGGAGAATTATTTTTAGAAAATAAAATTTATTTCATACTCTTTTGTGCGTTTTTACTTTGAAAGTTGATATTAATTTTTTGTTTAAATTTAACAATTTTCCCTATTAAGTCATATTTATTATAATAATATATAAAAATGAATCGAAATGAACGAAGGTAAGTTTACAGAGCGCGTGTCAAAAACATACTGTATGCACATTGCATAGTTAGCTAGCTACGCACGGCGATGTGACGTCACAGCCATTACTCGACGGGCGCAATCAGTTTTCGCGCGTTCCCATATTGATTTGCTTATAAAAAACCCAATTTTCGTGATATCAACACAATTTTTCACAGTTAGTCTTATTATTGCTTAAATTTTTTGTTAGGGCTGAAAAAGGGGAATAAATTTTGATTTACATCTTCCTCATTATGAACCTATTTCATTACGGGCTGATTTTTCAACAATCAAATAAATGAATAAATATGTGACATTGACAGATTTTTCGTATTAAATCTATCAAAGTTAGATATTTATATATATTTTCATACCACCTGCTCGACAATGTTCGATTATATATCACGCAATCTCAACGTAAAGCATGTCATTGACTCCCAAGGGAGATAATGTTGTATGAAACTCCCAAGGGATTAAAGTGATTTGAATTTGGAACGTTAAAATTCGTATGAAAATTCCTAATAGATACCTACGTATATATCTATCATAGAGTTTTTCAATAATAATAAGGCATTTCAAAGAGAGTTTATTCGAAAATCGAACTGGCCACCTATAATTTTAATATTCTCACGTGTCAAAATCGTCAGTCACAAGTCCCTGAATCTTTAAGTACTGCTCCACCACAACTTCCATAAATGTTCCTTATAAAAATATTACTCTGTCCCTCCATAACTGGACAAATGTGTCGAATATCAATATAAATTTTTAACAAAATAAATGTTATCTTTTTGTAGCCCTGGGTTTTTATTGCCTCGCAGTAGGTATGAAAAGTAGAGTATGCACCTCTGGGATAAAGCCTGTCTTCGTCTTGGGCAGCTTGAACCCCTTGCTTTACTCAGGACTCTACATAACTCCCTCGTTTCACTCGGGAGTTAAGTTTTAACTCCCTCGCTACGCTCGGGAGTTAACTCTAGAGTCCCTCGTTACGCTCAGGGTCCAATATGCTACCCGTGACGTAAGACACTGCTTTATCCCCTTGGTGCATAATCTACTATTTCATCCCGCCTGCTCGACAATGTTCGATTATATATCACGCAATCTCAACGTAAAGCATGTCATTGACTCCCAAGGAAGATAATGTTGTATGAAACTCCCAAGGGATTAAAGTGATTTGAATTTGGAACGTTAAAATTCGTATGAAATCTCCGAATAGATACGTATCTATCATAGAGTTTTTCAATAATAATATGGTATTGCTCAGAGTTTATTCGAAAATCGAACTGGCCACCTATAATTTTAACATTATCACGTGTCAAAATCGTCAGCCACAAGTTCCTGAATCTTTAAGTACTGCTCAAATATACTCCACCACAACTTCCATAAATGTTCCTAATAAAAATATTACTCTGTCTCTCCAATCTCCATAGCTAGACAAATGTGTCCAATATCAATATTACTTTTTAACAAAATAAATGTTTTATTTTTGTAGCCCTGGGTTTTTATTGCCTCGCAGTAGGTATGAAAAGTAGAGTATGCACCTATGGGATAAAGCCTGTCTTCGTCTTGGGCAGCTTGAACCCCTCGCTTCACTCAGGAACTTAACTTAACTCCCTCGCTTCGCTCGGGAGTTAAGTTTTAACTCGTTACGCTCAGGGTCCAATATGCTGCCCGTGACGTAAGACACTGCTTTATCCCCTTGGTGCATAATCTACTATTATTCCTCAGATAGGAGTTATCTGACGATTGAAAAATCAGCCCTAATGCTAATTATTGTTTTTAGAACACGCGGAAAAAGTACAATGACATTATAGGGGAAAACAACGTTAATTTTTTCACTATTAATATCTATGCCAAAATAAAGAATCAAAAGTATTTTTCCTTAAACAAAAATCAGCATTCATATATAGCATTTGTCACCACAATTTACATCTGTCGAACACAATTTAAGAGTTATTAATTTAATTTCAGATAATATGTGCTGAGAAAATCTTTCATTACCTTATCTTGCTACGTAACAATAAAATAAACTAATAAAACAAATTTAATTACAAATATTTTGTGCTAAAAACAGACAGAAACCACCTTTTATTTTGTGCTAAAACCTAAGAGTATATACCTGTTAAAACTGTCCGTCCATCAGAATGCAAAATATTTTAAAACAAGTTTGTTATCCCTAAAGACAGCGCCGCTCACCCACCCACAGATTACTAAATAGTTACTATGTAACCCTAGCCCTAGCCAGCCTAGCTGTACTCTGAAACGCGGCACGCTGTGTATGTATGTATGAAGATTGAAGAGCGATACATATCGCTTTCTATTGACAATAACATAATACTTCATCCATAATATTTTTTCTGCCTGCCCTAGAAACTGACTTTAGCAGTAACAATACGTTATTTTATAGTAACCATACACCAGACTGCCTTTCGTTCAGTCTGCATGATGCAATCGATTAGATCAGTTAGAAGTTAAAACTTGACATTTAAAATAAACCTCGTAATTGTATAAACCTTGTATGAACTGTTATGCCAATCCACGCCTATATACACGGTCAGTTCTAACTGATCCAATCGGTAGCGACATACCGATTGCACGTTAGACAGTTTGGTGTATGGCTACATTTAGCTCTTAATCAAAGTCACAAGAAACGAAGAGATAAGTTTCGCCAGCTATTATTAGGTAATAATTGAATCCACATTGTAATGTCAACTTATTCGTATTTGATTGGCTGTCGAAATCTTTGGTCGAAATTCTGCCACAGCTGGCTTTATATTATATTTCAATTGATGTTTATCGACGCATGAAGTTTGATGTCTGTTCTTTCAGCTAATGGCGGCTCTAGCCGTCTCTCTCGCACCGTTCTCGGCGGGCCTTGGTAAGGGCTACAGCTCGCCCGCCATAGCCTCACTCCAGGGCCCCGGCAACGCCACCAGGCGGGACTTCCAGCTGACTGACCAGCAGGCGTCGTGGCTTGCATCTCTGTCCTTCTTGGGTGAGTGATGGAGCATGATCACCTCATGTAATAACTCTCTACGCCGATTTCGGTGACGGTAGCCGATTTCATTGAAACTTAGCCAGTTACGCAGGAGCAATTTTATAATGCCCAAGTGTGTGCGCAGTACACAAGAGCACTCTCTCTTCCTTTACTCTCATAACCCAGTGGTACGAATGACCGACACGACTGACGAGAGTTCAGGCGCAGATCCGACTTTTTACATGCCCATCCGACGCATGGATCATCTTTCTTGTCAGACAATCAGATCCAAACTTGGAAGCAATATTTTTTGTTGTTCCAATGCGGGAATCGAACCCACGACCTCTGAGTCAAGGTCCAAGCTCTAACCACTAGACCGCGGAGGCTGACCACCGAGGCTGAGGGGACTACGGATATGTTGATGATGACTCTAGCTATCTCACTCGCGCAGCGAATGGCAGCACTGTTTCTCTCGCTATTGAGTCTGGATAAGAGCTACAGTTAGCTCGTCACTCCAGGAGCGCCCTTTGCAATAAGGTCCAAAAGTGGTACAACGAATCTATCGGCTACTGTACGTGATAATAATTTTATTATAATTACAAAAGTCGAAATTAATATTTTTTTACTTGAATATACTCGTATTACTGTATTATTTACTACCTCTGGGGGTCTAGTCAAAATGCATTCAATAACTTCGACAGCTAATTTCGATAACGATGACTTGTGTCAAATCCCATACATTTTTGATTTCGAAGTTAGCTGTCGAAATTTTCGAATGCATCTTTACTAGAGGCCCTGCTCATGTTTATATAGATACAGATTTAGAGAGTAGCGTGTTTTGTATCAAAGTTCTAGATTTTCTGTGCTGTGAGCTAGACATCAGGTGACCTTGGCGCCGCACCGCAGTGCGTATTGCAGAGATGACATAGCATAAAGAACTGTATAAAGAATAATATAAGAATGTGGCTGACCTAATTATGAGGTAGCACGAATTTCTCTACACATTTATGATAACAAGAGGTCGCCTTGTGGTCAAAATTTGCCCTTAATATTAATTCAGATTATAAAATCGCACTACCTCGCGAACAATTGATATATACTTATATGTACGATTTTGTTACACGTTAGCGTTTTCCAATCAGACACAATATTTACATTTGTTTTTATATAAAAGAGGTAAGTTGGGATGAGTATCATGGGATACTCATCCCAACTTACCTGTCCGGTAGTTGTGGTATAGTATACGGGTATGCAACCCCGGCTTTCCTAGCTATTACTGTCCTATCCCTTGCTCTCCTGGGCGGTAATATCCTACATTTCCTATTTCCCACTCTAACTTACCAACCTTCCTTTCCACACTACCTATCCTTCCCTTTCCCTATTCCTACCCTCTCCGCCAATCCGCGGGAACGCAATGAATAATCATAAAAATAATTTAATTATCCAAAATGGCGGCGATGTGGTTCGCCACCCATCACGTCTCTTTCTCGCGGAGGCGAAAAGTGGCCCATGGAGAGCTGCTTCGCTACGTTGAATGTAAGAGGAGGAATGGATGGTAAGATTAAAAGTGGACGAAGCGAAACAAGTATGTAAGGATCGTAGCAAGTGGAAGGAAGTGGTCTCTGCCTACTCCTACGGGAAAGGGGCGTGATTATATGTATGTATGTATAAAATAGGTAAAAAACCCTTAACTTAAAAATATATGTATTTTAAGTTAAGGGTTCTTTGGCCTCTTTAAGGGGCCCTATACATGATCCGGTCTGCCTTCAGTTCGGCCTAAACGGATGCAAAATCGTATCGTCTGTGTGCAATTTCGAGATCGCATCAGTCGGCCGTACGGACTGAAGCGATTCGTTCCAGTGTTGCCAGCTCTGTTTTTGTGAAACTACTAAACTCGTATTGAATTCTACTAAAAAGTACTAAAAAACTACTAAAGAAGCTACTTAGGAATTCCTGAAGCCCCCAAAAAACCATTGCATTTTAGAAATAGAAATAGAAATAATATTTATTTGTGAAATGCAGGTATATACAATGTTACAGGTGTTAAAACTTAATAATAAATAGTTCCATTACATTTCCACCTTCGTCAAGGTATACAAATATTTAATAATGTATATATTGAGGCTTATTAGTGATACACATGTCAATAGAAACAAAAAAACAAAACCATTTTTAGTGTATAAAATAGTAAATATTAAAACATGTCCAACTATTTCAGGGCCTTGTCATTTAGATATTCTGTAATCGAGTAATATGACTTTTCAATAAGCAACAATGTCAAACGTTTTTTAAAAGACTTAACTGGCAAAGTCTTCAAACTATTCGGAATTTTATTATATATTCGATGTGCCATACCAAAAAAGCTACTATTTAATAGTTCCGTTTTGCATGATATTGCACATATTCTATGTACATTTCTGTATTTTCTTTTAGGGTTTCTTTCAGAAAAGGAAATAAATCGATGCTTATTTTGAAATACATAAAGTGCTACTTCATATATGTATAAACATGGCAAGGTTAAGATATTCATCTGTTTGAATATTGGCTTGCAGCTATCAGTTGACTTAAGTCCTTTCATGGCTCTGATACATCTCTTCTGGGTTTTAAATAACAGTATCTTGTTTGTTGAGTTGCCCCAGAAGATAATTCCGTACCGCAATACAGACTCAACATAACCTCGATAAACTGTTATTACAGTTTCTGTGCTGGCTACTTTAGACAGTCTACTTAAAGCAAAAATAAAGCTACTTATTCTACTACATACATTTTCAGTATGAGACTTCCAGTTGAGTTGGTAGTCAATTAACAATCCTAGAAATTTTGTAACAGCAACAGGCTCGATAATTTCTTCTTTATACTTGAGAGTTACTTTCGGCATTGAAGTATTCTGCCGAAAGTGCATAATTTTAGTTTTTTTCGGATTGAGTATTAAATGATTCTTTTCTAACCATATTTTAAGATTAGTCATTGCTCTATTAATTTCATTTTCATATGTCAATATATCATTACATTTAATTAGCGCTGTACTGTCATCTACGAATAATATTAAAGGATGTTCAATTGAATTTGGAAGGTCATTTATATATATAATGAACAGTATCGGCCCGAGAATGCTTCCTTGAGGAACACCCGACTCTACATCTCTACATGCCGATAGGTACTCTTTTTTAGTTTTAGTTTTCTTACATATTTTTGAGATAGCCGTATGCTGTTTTCTATTGCTAAGATAGCTTTCCAGTAGTTTATAAGCCATCCCTCTAATACCATATGCATAGAGCTTAGACAATAGTATTTTGTGAGACACATGATCGAATGCGCTCGTCATATCCATGAGTAGAGCACATATGTGTTGTCTTTTATCAACGGAAGTCATTATTAAATCTAAAAAGTCATGTATAGCCTTAGTGGTGTTTTTATTATTGCGGAAACCAAATTGTTCTTTTGTGAAAATCTTATACTTTTCAAAAAACCTGTAAATGTTCTCATACAATATCTTCTCGATAATTTTGGAAAATATAGGCAGTTGAGCAATAGGTCTGTAATTTGTTAATTTAGTTTTATCTTCTTTCTTATGAATGGGTTTTATGATAGAAATCTTCAAATCGTCTGGAAATGTGCCCTTAGATATTGCTAAATTAGTTATGTAATTCAATGGAGAAGCGAAGTATTGGGCAAATTGTTTAATAATCCTAGTTGGTATACCATCTATTCCAACACTGTTAGTATTTTTCAGAGATTTGATAGTTTTAATTATCTTTTCAGGTGTTGTTGGTGAAATAAATATAGAGTTCTCAATTGGAGTGAGCACTGAATACGTGAAGTGACTAGTGCCTTCTTTACATTTTTTTATAGAATCGACAAAGTGGTTATTAAATAAGTTAGCTAAGTGTTGACCATCAGTTATCTGAATTCCTTCATTTTCAATGTGCTGTATCGTTTCTGTCGGATATTGTTTTCTATTTTTATTAATTACTTGCCATGTTGCCTTTGATTTATTCGTCGCATTTTTTATAGAGTAATTATTTTGTATTCGTTTCGTCTGATTGATAATTTTTTTGTATCTTAAAGAAAAGTTCTTGAGTGCTGATTTATTAATTTCCGTAGGGGATAATCTATACGTCCATAAAAGTTGTCTTTTCTTTTTGCTACATGTGCGTATTCCTCTAGAAACCCATTTTGGTTTTCTTTTATTATTCACATTTATCAGTTTATAAGGAAAACATAGATTATGAAATAGTGATACAATGTGAATAAAAGAACGATAAGCTAAGTTGACATCGTCCGTCACATACACATCAGAAAAGCTAATTTGTTCGATAGCTTCTTTAAATTTTAACATGTTTTCTTTACAGTAGTCACGTTTTTTTATTATCCATGAATTAATTAGACATGTTTTCTTCACAGGGCATTGCACTACCTGAGCAGTATGATCAGACAGTGCAAGTTCCGTTACATTACTTATGCAGCCGCGAAAATTTACAGCAAAGTTGTCAATACAAGAACCACTACTTAATCTAGTTGGTAGTCTAATTTGTAGTTTAAAATTATAGTTAGAAAGTAAATTCTCAAAATCTACAGTTAGTTTGTTTTTATTCAATATATTTATATTAAAATCACCACAGATTACAATTTTACAGTTTTGTTTAGTTAATTTATTTAATAATAGGTCAAGCTTATTCGTGAATAATTCAATGTCAGTATTAGGCGGTCTATAAATGCATATAACAATAAGATTTTCGTTAGTCAGTTTAACAGCACAGCATTCAAACACATTTTTTACACAGAAAGAAGATACATTAATTATTTCATGTTTATGACCATGGCATAGTAATATACATGAACCTCCTCTACGAATATCTCTTGAATAGCTAGTTACTAACCCATAGTTTAGAAGATTTAAATTATTTTCGTCCTCTTTGCACATAAAATGTTCAGTAATACAAATAATGTCAATATGTTTATTATTCGATGTGAAGTTTTGTAGAATTACAGTTAAAAAATCAGTTTTATTAATTAGGCCACATATATTTTGGTGCATAATAGTCAAATATTTAGTTTCGAAAAAATGTACTGTCATTACTTATATTATCATTATTATCGTTCATAAATGTGTCTTTATTTATATTATTATTCACACCGATCATAGAGTTATATTTATTAATGTCTCTGATCAGTGTATTTAGGCGAGTAAAAATATTTTTGAGTCCTACATTGTTAAGTGTACCATTTTTAAATGAAAAATGTTTTTTATTATAGTAGAGAGTGCGATTTGCGTCTAATAAATATGCATAGTTGTATTGCATATTGTTCAAATACAAAAGATTATTGTATGTTTCAATCCTATAGTTAAACAAATTAGCATTAGTATTAATTCTGAATGTCGGAAGAATAAGTATTATATTTGTATGCTGTAATAGCATCAGCTTTTCTTGCATTAGTTTTACAATATTTAAATAGTTTTTTGTAATTTGAAAATCAATTTCCCCTATGAAAATAACACAGTAGTCCTTACTAGTAAGATCGCTTACTTTACTTTCTATTCCAGCGAGCTGCTGCTCTATGCCAGCACCTGGTGAACAGTAATGACAAATATCATAATTGTTGAATATTTTTTTCACAGTTTTTAGAATGTTATTTGTTTTGTTGCAACTTAAGATAACCAATTTATTATTTTCGGATCTTTTGTTGTTCACTTTTAGAGAGTAATAAGAGCTTTGAGTTAGTCCATTATCAAGATGTGATAGTTGACTTGTGATACTGGCTTGTTTCTTTATGTTGTCATCAGTTGAACCTTTATTGAGTTGTAGAGAACTGGACCAATTGCTTATTTTTGCATTAAGTGAATTTGGAGTTCGAAACAATCCTCGCGACGTTACTTGTACCCGTTTTATAGTAGGTGTATAGAATTTATTCGTTTTTCTATTTGTGTTTTGGAGTAGCGTCTGACTTTAACGTACTAATGACTTCCTTATATATATTGTTCTGTTTTTCATATTCTGTTGTTTTTGCTTTTAGTCTTGCATTTTCATAACTAATATTTGAGATTTCTTCGTGTGCGCTCTCTAGTTCCAATTTCAGCTTTAAAATTTCTTCTTTTAGTGCTGTAATTTCGTAGACGTCCGTTGACAAATTAGGGAGGCTGTATGAACTGCCATCTAATACATTGTTAAGTGTTGAGATAGGAGGATCTTCATATCATTCATATATTAGGTTTTGTTATATTAAATTTTTTTCATTCATTGAATTTTACTATAAATTTTACCATTAAATTAAAATATATTAGCAAATATTACGTATATAGTAATTGAACGGGTACCTAGTTTTAAGAAAATTACGGACGAATGTTAATTATTATGATAAGATGTTTTTTTTTTGTGCTTAACCTAGGCCATTTTGCATATGATTACTGTCTGGCTCTTTCCTACTAAAACACTACTAATAACTAAATTTCTACTAAGGAGGGAATAAAATACTCAATTTAGTAAAATTTTGTAAAATAACTAAGTTGGCAACATTAATTCTGGCCTGACCGGGCGGCCTGAACGCGCGGCCTGTCCGGACCGTGTGTGGACAAATCGCTTCAGTTCTTGTCCAAGCCGCGGCCGTGCGGGCGTGTATCGTGTACAAGCGTTGTATGAGTTTTCGCAGTGTTTAAATACAAAATTGATAAACACGACCGTAGCGCGCGGCAAACCAGAATGGACTGATGCGATTTTTCCGTGTGTGGGCCCGAATCCGATCAGGCCTAACTGACGTAAATTGGGTTTGATGCGATTTTATCCGTGTGTGTGCTCGAATCCGTTCAGGCCGAACTGACGTCAGTTCTAACTGAAACGTTCGGCCTCTCGTCTGTGGGAGCCTTCATAGTTTTGTGACTATTTGGATGCTTCACATCTTAAAATATCCCATAGTCTCAGCAGTCGAACCATCGGTCGGCTTGAGAAATAACGCATTTCCACTTGAATTTAATGATTTACACTTACCATAGAACCCAAGTATAGGACGTCCTGCAGCACGATGGATTGACGATTTAAATGGACGATGGATGAGTGTTGCCCAAAATCGAGATGGTTGGTGCTCATTGGGGGAGGCCTCCGTTCAGCAATGGACGGGGATAGGCTGATGATAATGATGATGATAGAACCCAAGACTCATTATTCCTTGTAATTTCCAGGAGCGCTATTCGGTGGTATGGCAGGCGGTGCGGCCATGCGTCACGGGCGCCGCCGCGTGTTGTCGCTCGCTGCGGCGCCCTGCAGCCTGTCGTGGCTACTGACGGTGCTGGCCACGTCGGTCCGCATGATGTGTATCACTGCCTTTCTCGGAGGGTTCTGCTGTTCCATACTGACTATGTTGTCACAGGTATGTTCATAACTTTGTGGTGTGGCTGGTGAGCTTGCATTAACAGACGTTCTGGATTCCGAGGAGTGTTATCTTATTAACTTATACTTTTAACGAAACAGTCTTGTACATAATATATAATAATCGGTTTCTCGAAAACGGCTGCAAGTATTACCACAGATTATCTACTAAATATTATAACACTACATAAGTATTACCAAGTATGCAGGGAGTTTTAGGAGAGAAAAAATCCTGGAAAACCGCGCGTTGTAAGCTACATATGTTTTACTTTCAACGTGCAACAATAGATTAATAATTTCAACTATTATGTCAGTCTGATTGGAATTTTGGTATGCGTATACACGTATAAATTTTGGTACGTTCGGAATTTCGGATATTCAGAATGTGCGGAGTCCCGGTTAGTTAAATATTTTTGTGATTTTTTAAATTTATCTGATCACGGTAATTACTCAGGCACTTATTATCAACGGCCAAATACTTAAATGCTTCTTAAAGTTGAGAGGCTCTTAAGCTACTTACAGAATTTTTCATTCTGCCAAACATAGACACTTAGGCCTTTTCAAAGACAAAGAGCTATTTATTGCTTAAAACTGTGTATAATAGATAAGATATTACAGTATATTATAGTATAGTATTGTATACTATACTAATACTATACTATAATATACTGTAATATCTTATCTATTGTACACAGTATAGTATCGTTCAGGCATGCAATAATTGAATGTCAGAACTTAAGATTACATAATACACATTACACATTACAAAATAGAGCTTATAGTATTAAAATTAGAACTAAATAGATGCAGTACCTATCAACATAATTTAGGTACAATATATAGAGACAAAATTTAATATTATTATATATTTTATCCGTTAATGGATGATTTAAACAGTATTCTCCGAGCGAAGTAACCACTGTTGTGCTAGCGGAACAGTCGGTTTTTAAGTGTCGTATGGTTGCCCAAGCACATACGGCATTCTCACAACATAGTCAGCCTAGTCCAGAGGAATGACTGGTCAGTACGTCTGGGGTCATACATGTTAGGGTTTTCCTTCACCTTTAGAGCGTCCGTATAATGAACTTGAGATCTGAGAAAGTCTCATTGGTATACGCCTCAACCTGAAAATCGAACCTGCACTCATGAGTGCGAATCAAACCGTCTACCCACTAGGCCACGGAGCTCTAAACATAGGCGCAGTGATTTGAGAAGCCCTTAACTTAAAGAAACATATTTTGAATATTGAGCAGTGCGGCTTTATTTTAGAAGTATCGTGCATTTTACTTCCAACAGTACGTCTTTGTTGTTTCAAACTTCCGGACAATGTTCCCATTACGTAATTCCTAAATTCCCTCATGTTTACTAACCAGCAAAAAAGCAAATGAAATAACTTGAGGAACTTCGGGAGGTTGGATTGAGAAATTTGAAATTGCTCGTCTCGTAATTGAAAGATAACGACGCAAGTTTTCTTTTGAAGTTCCACGCTGATAAGATCGTTCCCACGTTGGAGGAACTTGTGTTGATGCGGGCGGGATAATGGCCGATCAGGTTGTAATTAAGTTCGTTGGATCCCTCCAATGCTTATTTCTGCGATCTAACAGAATGTTAACATTTAAACCACACGATTTTTTTTAGAGATTGATAGAAGGACGTTATTTAAAATTGAAAACATTGTGACTAATAATATTATCTTACAGCCTTTGAATCACAGACATCTATTGACGATAGCGCAAGTCTCATCGTTTGTATAGAAACCATTATGTTTTTACCTGCTGTGACGTTACAAGAGCGATTTAGTGATAATAACTCCCCGTCTCCGAGTAAACGATTTAAAGGCCATCGCCGCGCGCCGCCCCGTCGCGTTTAGTTAAAAAACTAAAAAGTTTTTGTTTGACGTTTAGCACCGAGAATCGAGAGGAAACGGCGTTGAAGGAAGTAATTTTTACTCCACTTTTATACGCGAAGTACATACATTTGCGTGGTCTAGTCAATAAACGCCTGTGCTTTGAACTGATTCTTACGTATGTTATAGTAGTTAATACTGAGTAGAGTACCTAAAGACAATTAAATATTTTAATGTGAACTTTACACCGACCACATAATAATAAGTATTTTTTTGTAATTCAATTCGATAAATGTGTAATTTTAACCAATGAAAATATCTTAATTACCTACTAAGGCGAAGCTGAACAATTTGGTTATTTATAAACTTTGAACAAGTCCAAACTTCTGGGAATTTCACATAACTTTATTATACAAGTTGTCAAGTGTAAAGTTTTAATTAAAAGGCAAAGTTGCTAATTACTTTATGATCCATAAATATTTTAACACCAACGTCATCATCATCACCAATCTTAAATCTCGTCTATTAAGGCTTTCGTTTTATTACACCATCGGCACTTCTTTTTCATCAGTCGTTACATTACGCCAGAAATAATAATTGCCTCAAAAATAATAATGAAACCCTATACATGCGTAATCCTCCTCCATCAGTCGTGCTCCTCATGTCTGAGGGTCGTGACCACCACCTTTCATGGTCTTTATCCTTACGATATTTCTCCACTTTTCCCTGTCCTCGGCCACTCGAAGTACATGCGTAATATAATAGTAATAATAATTAATTAAACTTAATTTTCAGGTATACATCAGTGAGATATCTGTGCCAGACATTCGGGGCTGCCTCAGCGCCGTGCTGAAGATCGTCGGCCATCTTGGCGTGCTGTTCAGCTTCACCATCGGAGCCTACCTCGACTGGCAACAACTGGCGCTCTGCATATCCGCCGCTCCCCTACTCCTGTTCTGCACGGTGCTATACATACCAGAAACGCCCAGCTATCTCGTTCTCATCGGCAAAGATGAGGAAGCCTATAAGAGTCTCCTGTGGCTCCGCGGACCAAATTCTGATGTTGCTCAAGAACTGGCCACTATACGGACTAACGTGCTGGCCAGCAAGAATTTCAGCCAACGCCAAAGTCAAATGTCCAGTAGTCAGTTTCTAAATTCGTTGGACGTAAGAACCATGAACCGTCTTCTTGGTCCGATCCTGGTGACATGCGGTCTAATGATGTTTCAGCGTTTTTCGGGCGCACACGCGTTTTCGTTCTACGCAGTTCCCATATTCCGGAAAACTTTCGGCGGGATGAATCCGCACGGGGCAGCCATTGCTGTGTCTTTCGTCCAGTTGCTAGCGTCTTGTCTGTCAGGCTTATTGATCGATACGGTCGGTCGTCTTCCACTACTTATAGTCAGTTCGGTGCTGATGTCGATGGCCTTGGCGGGCTTCGGCAGCTACGCGTACTATGAGGAGGTGCATCGGAATCAGAGAATTCAGAGTGTAATGTTCCACCAGACTTTGGGGCAAAACGATTGGATCCCGCTTCTGTGTGTTCTAGTTTTTACCATTGCGTTTTCTTTAGGCATGAGTCCGATATCCTGGTTGTTGATTGGCGAGTTGTTTCCGTTGGAGTACCGAGCGTTTGGCAGTGCCATGGCAACCGCGTTCAGCTACCTCTGCGCGTTTGTAGGCGTTAAGACGTTCGTGGATTTTCAACAAGCTCTGGGATTGCATGGTGCGTTTTGGCTGTATGCATCTATAAGTGTGGGAGGGTTGTGTTTCGTGGTCTGCTGTGTCCCGGAAACCAAAGGACGGGACTTGGACGAAATGGATCCTAATTACGTTCAAAGTTTATCACCGAAAAGGTAAACTGACTGCCCCTTTTTTGCTTGGATATAATTCAATTATGGAATTTGCTTTATTATTATAATACCTACATGCAGTATTAATGTCATAATAATTTTATTAAATTGTCTTAAATGTACCATTTCGTTAAATGTCCTTTATGTTTTTGTCGTTTCAATTGAATATTCGGCAAACGATAATATATAATTTTTAAATAAATAACATTATTTATAATTAGTGTTTTCCAGCAGTTTCGCCCGTGGTATATTGGCTTTTATACGATATCTTTATAAATTATAGCCTCACAAATAGGCTTTCTATTGGTAAAACATTTTCTAAATCGATTCAGTAGTTCCAGAAATTACCCCTTACAACCTCACAAAAATAGACGTAGGTATATGTTAAAGACGAGGCATATCGAGGCAAAACGGTCCCCCAATTAAATGGCCCTACTTTGAGGAATGTTTGGGGCCATTTTAACATTTGAGGCATGATAAAATCAACATGGCTGACATTTGAGTTATAGATAAATCAAGATGGCGTAACTTTTTTTCGTATATATAAATGATATATAACACGATTTTTTCTGTCAAATGTCTGTCATAGCCCATCCTTAGTTTAGGAATCATTGCTCACAAAGACAACTTAACATCTTTATTAGTATAGATTTATTTTATATATTGAATTATATCCAAGCAAAGTTTTAGTGGATATGTCACCGTAAAACTGTAAAAACTGTTAGATTGTAAAATAACTAACTAGATTGTAAAAATATGTCGAAATTAAAAAGATATTTATAATAATCTAACGAAAAATAATGTGTGAATTTATAGGCAGCATATTCGCGTCGGAAATCTATCAACATTTTAAAATTTCGCTAGTTTTATTACAATCTATCGGTTTTTACAATTTTACGGTACAGATATAACAAAATGACCACGCTGAATGGTGGGCGCAAGCTCTCAAATCTCAAGTCCACCGTAATTTTGGCTGTGCTTATAAATTAAATCTACTAAACCACCCTTTTTATGTGGTCCTAGTATTTTACACCTTGTGCATATCCTGTACTCATATCGAAAATTATGTTAAAATGGTCAACTTTTCATCCTAACACAGCTTTATTTGCCTTCTGTAATGATGCCTAATTCACTTCCATGTTTTTGAAAGCAAAAGTAAGAAAATATTTTTTCTAGATTGTTTTTCAATTTAAGCAGTGGCTGACGATTATTCGGATTGAGAGAGGAAATTGTTGAACCCGCGAACATTGGGTTGAAATTTTGACCATAGTACTTCCAAGTCCAAAATTTATTATCTCCTACCTATAATATCAATAGATTGGTAGACCACCTAATCACATAATACCACTAATACTATAATATCACTTCGTCTTTATCTATTGCCTTTACTTATATAATTTTTGTTGCAAAAAATTAGGTACCTGTGGAATAATTTACCCATCGCTCTCTTTACTGCAAACCAAAAGTAGTCGCACGGTAGTGATCCAGCCAAGCTCCTAAACAATCCGTATCTATTTGTTTTTATTATAAAACCAACAAGTTGATAATACAGTATTAGTGATTATTAAATAAATATCTTATAAATATCTTATATCGAGCTTTCATTATATAAAGACAATAACGATAAGACAATAAATATTCCAAGAATAGTTTAGAAAATTGTAGATTAATATATAAATGTGATGAATGTCTGGGCAAGTTGTTTGACTAATAATTTGAACGTAAAAAGTTTCAATATTTTGTACTACTTACTATCACGCGTAACATATTTAAAGCCACTTTTAGCACGAAAAAGGGTAACTTGTTAGCAAACTTCGTCATGAAATTAAAATATTTTATTAAATTTAAAATAATTTTTCTATTTCCGTATCATGTTAAAATGCAAATTATTTTCATAGAAAAGTTATTTTATTAAATGTCATTATTATATTAAATATTTTTGTGTAATTATTTAGCAGAACCTACTAAAAATACAAAGTATTTTTTATGTTCAGATTTTGAATGTAATATGATAATTTATGATACTTTATATAGGGGGATATATATATATATACCTTGGCCATCTAATATAGAGTTTACCGCCATCAAACATTAATCTTCGATTTTATCGACGTCTGATTTTTTAAATGTGAAAAATGTTCTATTTTTTTCATTATGAATAATAATAAAAATCCAACCGCTATTATAAATGTGAAATTTTGTGAGAATGAATGGATGGATGGATGTTTGTTACGCTTTCACGAAAACACTACTGAACGGATCTCAAAGCAATTTTGTATGGTAATAGTTTCAGCTCTGGATTAAAACCTAGGATACTTTTTATACTGAAAAAGTACAGTGTTCCCGTGGGATTCTGTACTACCGGTGAAGCCGCGGGCAACATCTAGTAATATCTATGGATGCTTCCACACCACGTCAATCTAGTTCTGTACTAAGTATCCGAACAACATGTAATATCACAAGTACCAGACATCGGAAATATATTTAATACTCTACATACATTTAAGATTTTTATTATACTTTATTACACATCCAAGACCCAGGAACATAGAAAATCTTTTTTCCTTCATATTGAACCTTGGCTACTTGTAGAACTTTTTTTAAACGTATTAAAACTTATTAAGCATTTTGGTGAAGTATACCCAAATAACCGACCTTCCAAAATATGCAAGCATGGCTTAAGTACAGTAGTATGTCTGAGGTACAACAGGCTTCCCTAAGGTTATTTCGTTATTTTGTATACCTTTTCCGTAGTACCTACCTGGGGGTTTTTTATCTATTAAAATGTATAAATATTCATGGCGTAACTACATGTGGCCAGAACTTCCTTACCATATTTTATTACTTGTAAAGTCAGAAATAATTTGTGTAGAATTATTTTCTTGAGAATATTTTATTGAGATATTGGCAACAACAAAATAGTATAATATTAAGTGTTACTTACTTGTATTTACAAGCTTGCGGGTTATTATACATCCAAGAAGCAGTGTAAACAATGTTGATTCAATATTTACAATAATTTTTTTCTTTTAATATTAGGTTTTGCAAAATCAATTTCAGGAAATGTGAAGTCAATGACCTACCTTTTCAGGGCCATAAGCCCATTCCAACTTGATATTTGTTTACTCGAACTTCGATTTTTTCCGCCTAAACATCCGTATACATGCAATTAATCTTTCCCCCAATGTGCGTGCAATTGATTTTGCAAAACGTTAATTATGATAAGGAATAAAATTGCAATAACCTACACATATATTATTTTATTTCAAAACTTATTTAAATATAAAATATATTAAAGATTGCGTTAGATTTTGTATGATAAAAAGTATAAAAATGTACCTACCTAAGATTATTTTTATTTTTTAGGTAGAACAGAGTAGTATTAGTGAAGATAGAACATAATGTAAATCTATAAATACGTGCCTAGTGTTTCTAAAGACCATTATTTGCTTGATGTAAGTAGATAAATATTTTTCAATTCATTTTGTTTATTTATTATAAAAACAAATTACTATAACCGAAGATGGAATTGAAAGAGTGCCGAACTTCAGTCTGATCTAAATTTTTAATTTCTATTTTAGAATCTCTGCATTGTGGGCAAAATGAAATTATTAATGAAATTAACGGTTGAAATATCGTATAAATATCAATATAATTGGAATAAAACTACAATAATTATTAAAATATAGTTAATTATGTATAGGTTGTGAATTTACACATTTTGTAGATTTTTATATATACGCAAATTATAAATATTGCTTGAGTATTTCGAGGCTTCGTTTTAGTCTTAGCTTGTAGAAGATAAGGTAAAAATTAATAATATCCGCATGCTTTTATTATTAGAAATAAAAATGTTTTAAAACAGACAATAATATTATAAAAAGTATTTTTAAAATGTTAATGTTAAAACATATAAATGCAGCTAATATAAAAATATAAATTTTATTTTTAGAATACGTAAAATATTATGTTGATTGTCTCTACAATTTAAATTATTTGTAAATTATATCTATTATTGCTTGTTTCTGTGCTCGTCTTGGCAATCTTTCTAAAAGCCGCCTTGACGTTTTAACTTCTAATTAAATACCTATTTACTAAGTTACTATTATTTTAGATGTTAATAATGTATTTAAGTTTTTTAGGCTGCAATAGGCAATCGGACAATTTTTTTTTTTTGCATAAATGAATAGTACTCTTAAATATGAGTAACTTCTCAGAAGAAACCGTATATCAAAAGTCAATATTTTCAAAGGTACAGCGATTTGTATAAAAAATTTCGCGAGCCTCCTAAAAACGCTCCATACTAAAATCAATATACACATGACGTCACTTATGGGTTATAGTATATGAAGTAGTATATGAAGTATATGGCCGCCGGAATATATTTGTAAATATCTTGCATATTTGTGCGTTTAAGTTCATACTTACCATAATGAATGTTTTTGTATATGATGTGAGTAAACTAATGATGTAGGTTTTGTTTACCAATTTCGCAAAAAAAATTTTTTTTTTTTTTTGTATAGACTCGCGAAATTTTGTATACAAATCGCTGTACCTTTGAAAATATTGACTTTTGATATATGGTTTCTTCTGAGAAGTTACTCATACTTAAGAGTACTATTTATTTATGTAATAAAAAAAAAATCAGTCCGCTTGCCTATTGTTAAATTGTTTAATTGAATATTGTTTATCCGTAACCATCAATAGCTTGTGGAATGATAATAACTAGTAAGTAGTAATCGCTTAGCCTTTTAGCTGTGATGTGTTTTAGAAGTGTGCCTGTTATATTATATAATAATTAAATTATTTTACATTATAACAGTAACTGTAATTTTTTGTAAAATACAATCTTATGGGAGTGTTGTGAAGATAATAAACGTTAAAAATAAAATATCACGAATGCTACTGCCATCTCTTATACATTAAGTGAAATAGTATTATCTGTACGCGCCGGTAGATGGCGCTGACTCGTTTAAGGCAAGTGTAATATTATAAAGACCATGACTCCACTAAAATTTTAAAGCACTTTTGTGCTCTAAATGTCTTATTTCAATGAAATTGTAAGGATCAATTGGATGTAAGGTAGATAATTTAAGATAGAACGGCTTTAACTAGCTTAATGTTTCCCTAAAAGACTTTAGATTGTACAAATAACATAAGAAACGAAATGTAATCTCTTCAATAGATTTTTTATTAGTAACCCTACCTATGTATTTTCTTCTATCATCGAAATCTTGTGAATTGCAAAGTAATATTGATCTTTATTTGATTGTGTTATTAATTTAATTTCATGTAATTGATATAAAAATGTCTGATTTATTCTCTCTAATTATCTACAAGTAGATAGGTAAGCTACGAGATTTTAGATTTCAAACCTAAAAGTTAAATGAAGATCAATGTTACGGTTACAGATAGTAATATTATTATCAGTGGGTATTATTTCCTAAGGGCTGGGTGGCTTATATTATTATGTACTTAAAAAGTTAGTTACTTTTTCCCTCATGTTATCCATTAAGGAGGAGAAATAATAATAATAATAGTATTGACTATTTGTGATAAAAATTTAGCCAAATTTCCCAATTTATTTTTACAAAAAAGCTGATGTGCCCGACACAATCCGATTTTTTCGGGCGTTTACTTAACTCAAAATAATATTTTGCTCAATAGTCTTGGCATTGTCACATCAGTGAGACCAAACCAAGACAGTCGGTTTCGGAAATCTTCGGGTCTCTATAATATTTTGATCGATTTGGCCTACACATAACAGTGAGACCGAAACTCGCCAAACAGTCCTTAGAAAATAGCCACTTAACGATTGAAATGACAATATTTTCCGACAATAACTCTCATGTAGTATTTTAAATCTCTATCCTATATTTAACTGTTGAATACAATATTTAGATTCTATGTCATGCTGGATGCCTAATAATAAATTAGATTGAAATTATTTTATTTTATTTTTCGAGACCTTTTAGTTGTAAAAGAAATATATACAGTATATTACTGTTAGTTGACTGTTACATTTAAAATCTTGGTAAATACACATCTACACTAATAATATTTTATAGAGGAAAAGTTTGTTTGTTTGTTTGCATTGAATAGGCTCCAAAAGTACAAGACCGATTTTGATTAAATTTAGCACAAATATAGAGGTGACTGAAGGGCATATGCTACCTTTTATCGCTGCAAAATGTACGGTTTTAGCGATATTAGAGAAACATTAAATGTGTAAATTAGACCCAATACGTGGTACAATTAATTAAGGTTCGTACAAGTCATAATAATAATATAATTAACGTGTTACAAATAAATCACATCTTACCACTATTGGTACAAACCGAAATACTTAATAGGTCTTTGTAACAATATATAACGCTTTGGAAACTTAGTTTTCCATTCAATTTTACCGACCATGTTCATTTTCTTCCACGCTTATCACCTTGCGAGCCTCAGCATTGAAGCATTTTTCAAATAACTGCGTACAAAAACCTTTTTTACTGTGTGATTAAGAGAATAATAATATGTGCGTAATTTGATTATAATTTACAAGTCATTATAAATACACATCATTGTATTTTATTATATGATATTAAATGAGAAAAATAACTTAGCGTTGAGATGGCCTTTGCCCAGCAGTGGGATGGGTTATGAACTTATGACTTATAATTTATGGGACGTAAGGTATGGGAAATTTGGTTTTTTCATATAAATTTCAATGCAATTCTATAGTACAGATAGTAATGCAAAACAACTTTGCCGGCTTATTACATTAGCAAAAACAGAGTGTTTGAAAATAAACCCTTTATCAAAATGATAAAGCACATTATTCCTTGTAGGTACAGAGACAGAATGTAAATAGAGTATGAGTGCAGCTTTTGCGATAATGTTACTAGCTTTGTAAAGTAGCTCCAATGTTGGCAGATTGAATTCATACAAGCATTAAGCCGATATTATTATTATTTTATATTAACATATTAAGATTCAATCGTATCTAACCCATACCTACTACTTTTTAAATTACTAGGTGTTTCCCGCGACTGCGTGTGCGCAAAAGTTAATTTTGCAGTAACCGTTCATTTTGCCGCGATAAAAAAGTCCTTCCCAGTGACCTACTCTACATCTGTGCCAAATTTCATCAAAATCGGTCCAGTAGTTTCGTAGCCAATTCAATACAAACAAACAAACTTTTCCTCTTTTAGTATAGATAAGTGATAGCGCTTTACATAAAGAGGCGCTTTACAAAAATTCTCTGCTTTATTTGATAAAATGAGTTAACATAATATTATGCAGAGTTAATTTGTCTCTAACTCTATATTACGTTTATGTATACCTATCTATACTAAAATAATAAAGAGGAAAAGTTTGTTTGTTTGTTTATTTGTTTCTTTGTTGGCATTGAATATGCTACGAAACTACTGGCCCGTTTTTCATGAAGTTTGGCACAGATGTAGAGTAGACCACGGGGAAGGACATAGGCTACTTTTCATCGCGGAAAAATGTACGGTTTCTGCGAAATTAACTTTTGCGCGCACGAAGTCGCGGGCAACATCTAGTAATATTATAATTTAATATGACAGTACCTACGTATAGAGTACAATAAAGAGAGACCAACTATTAAAAAATCTTATTACTATTATGAATGTGAAAGTTTGTGAGGATGGATGGATAACACATAGGCTACTTCTATCCCTAAAAAGAATAGTGTTCCAGTGGGACTCCGGAAATACTCGGGAAAAATCTAGTGAAAATACATTCCAAAGTCTGGCAACACTGGCACGGTTAATCATTTATTTATCAGTTTGTGTAGCGCGTCCTCTGCGCTCGCCGGTCGCGGAACATTACTCGGAATATCCTGTAATATCCAATATAACGGTTATTTACAGTTACCTGCAATCTGCAGTTCAAGACATATTATATCTTTAACCATGGTAAGTATACTGCGGTTGTGTGTGTGCACGCAATTGTAACGGTATATTATGTCGAATACCGGTATCGAACAGTATTGATCTTATATGACATTCAAAGTGGGGTTTTGTTTATACTGGATGACATAGCGACACAAAAATGTTATCAAATAAAAAAAAACCGTCCAAATGCGAGTCGGACTTACGCACCCAGGGTTCCGTACAAACTTGTTACAGCTTAAAGTTATTATAGACCTGTGTATTTGATATGAATTTCAATTTAATACATCTACGCGTTTATGAGAGAAGGGGTAGTAAGTTTAAAATTATTAATATATTTTTAGTATATTATGATCTGTAACTCAAATTCTATCCCTTGGACCCAAAACAAAAGCCCTCGCAGACACTTTAACTTATAATAGTAAATATTTTTTTAGTAACAGGTGCCAAGTAATAGCCCTGTGGTACACCCTACTGTACAACAGCTATATTATATCCTACCTCCTACTAATATTATTAATGTGAAAGTTTGTGAGGATGGATGGATGGATGGATGGATGGATATTTGTTACTCTTTCACGCAAAAACTATTGAACGGGTTTCGATAAAATTTGGTATGGTAGTAGTTTAGGCTCTGGATTGAAACATAGGCTACTTTTTGTCCCAAAAAGTACAGTGTTCCCGCGGGATACTGTATTTACGCGAGCGGAGCCGCGAGCAACTGCTAGTTAATAATAATAGCAATAAAATTCCTGAATTCATATAAGTTAGAATCGAGATGCCCCCTCAACTCTATTCTCTAGATTATAGTTATCTTTAAAACTGGTACTAATAATAATTAGTATTATTTTATTACGAGCCCTTTCTCTTCTTTCTCAAGATAACAAAGTTCATTTTAATCATTATTAAATAACACAATTAAACAATAATAATAAAATTATGTGCTAACATTCTATGGTGCTAACTACATACTTATCAGTTAATTATCTCTACACGTATAAAATGTTAATTATAATATTATAAAATGTATAAGTATTAAAATACGAATATATTAAGTTTTAACCTTCCCTGATCAGTTATGATCCCTAAAAAGCTTCTACACTTAGTTCCAACACAATATCGAAACTTGAACACCGAAAATATTCTTACGGAACGGGAAATTTTCAGTAATGACAGAGATATTAGACTTTGTTTATTATGAATACGGCATTAGATATAATATACTTAACAACTCAATATACACTGATATAGTCCGTCGATGTAGTCACTCACCTTACTACCTCATAGTAAGGTGACTATATCGACCGAAGAAAACAGAAAGGTCGTAACTGACAACTTTGACTAAAATGCGTTTTAAACCCTTTTGAATGTTTTAAGTTTTTGTGCGCCGAATGCTCTAACTCCCGTAACTCTATGGTAAATATTGGATTTAATGGATTTTTAAAATTTGCCTTCTTTTTAATGTTTTATGACACAATAATGTTTCAAGAAACGCAGTAAGTAACAAAAAAACGTTATATTTTTCTTGTTTTTAATTACGCCAATTGGCTGCCTGTAATAAAATGTAATGCAAGGGTTACGCCGGCTTTAAAAACATCGATATTATTCGTGGTGCGTGTTACAACGTTTCCGCTGCTCGTGATTTTGCTCGATGATACATTTTTCTAGTAACTTTTTTGAAATTTGCCTTTTTATAAAAAATGCATAATAAAAACGTTATATTTCACTTAAAGTATTTTTCTTACCTCATAATTACATCTCTATTATGTTCTTAAATTGATACAAGTAAAGAAATTAAAACTTTATTTACGAAGACGCTACTGATAATATTTTGTTTGCAGCATTATTACGGCTTGCTTATAAAGAAATGAAATCAGTTAAAGCTTTTTTATTTTCTTGACAGTACATTCTGGACTTTAGTTATAACGTTCTTACTGTCTGTAAAAAATATGCCGGACGCTGTAACTAACATAAAGTATAGTTTTATACAACTTTAGATAATACTTTCGTACGCTAAAAGAAACAGCTACTTTTTATACGCTTGTTGTCCATAGATGTAAACGTACCTATAGAACAAAAGTTATGACCAAATTATCAACGTTTGCAAATGTTTTTTGGCTCTAGTGAACAATATTATTTTTGTCAATTACTTCGTTTCTGTTTTCTTCCGTCGATATATAACCTTGCTCGATATTGCAGGCATTTGCAGGCGACCCGCCCGCGTAGAATAGTGTTTGTGGCAAAAAAACTTCTTCAGCAAACAACTCTACCTACTGCATACTTCTTACTCTTCTACTATTTATATTAAAATGTTTCTTTTGTTGAGCTGAAAAGTAGCCCATGTGAATGTGTTAGTCCAGAGCATAAAGTACTTCCACAACATTTTTTTATATCTCGTTTGCTTCATCTAATCAATGTCTACCTCTATAATTACAACATTAATATTACCTACTTATTCGTGTCTCCACAGCCTAGCTTGAGCAGAGTAGCTTGACTCTTTGCTCGAAGGTCGTGGGTTCGATTCCTGTATCGGATCAACAAAAAATGTTGTTTCCAAGTTTGGTTAAGACAATGCAGGCCTAATCACCTGACAAGAAAGATAATAATTACATGCGTCGGATGGGCATGTGGAAAGTCGGTCCTGCGCCTGATCTCTCGCCAACCGTGTCGGTTATCCGTCCCACTTGGTTTCATGAGCACACACTTGGTCACTATAAAATAACTCCTGCATAGCTGGTCTGGTTTCAATGAAACCGGCTACCTACACCAAAATCGGCGTAGGGAGTTATTATTACTTACCTACTTATTCGTGAAAACTTGTAACTAGCTAAACTCAAAATATTTTTTTGGCATTAATTTTATTACAGCTTGTGAAACATATATTTAAGTAATAAGCGGTCCGATCAGTCAATCCGTTCCAGCCAATCTGAACGAATCGCTTCAGTCCATCCGGCCGACAGATCCGATCTGCCTCGAGGCCAAATTGCACACTGATGATACAATTTGCATCCGTTCAGTCCGAACTGAAGGAGGACCGTACCGTATATGGCGGCCTTTAGATGTACATGTACATGTACACATATGACTAAGCTTATTTTGTAAATATAGTACCTTATCTCATTGATTATTTTCTATCATTGCGTTTTTTGATATAACACGATGACTTGTGGCATCGTTTCGTATGGCATCAGTCCCTAATTATAGTATTATGACCAATTTAAGATACGTTATTTATATTATACCACTTATATTTAAATAGCTGCCATTTAAGGCGGTTGTGAGTTCTTTGCTCTATGGTTTTGTGTCATTACAAGTGGAGTGTATTTATTACATGATATAAACAATGTATAATTTTTTATGCGTGAATGATTATTATTTAACGTATCAAAATTTATTTAAATTATTTAACAATTTATTAAACCTCTTCCGAACCGAAGCGTCTTGTTCGATTTAGCGAATTTTTTGTATAATTGGTAATATATGTCAGAACGTTTGCTGGGTCAGTTAAAATGTTTATATAATAATATATCCAATTAATTTGAAAAGATCGGCATAATCTCTTTTATTTTTATACTATTACATCTTGACCGCAACTGCTGTGCCTCTGAGTCAACGACGTAAACAGTGTACAGGTCGCGCAACGGTTTATGAGCGCTCAGTGAAAGTGGACGGGATCGTTTGCGCATGTGACCAATTGTGACCAATAGCAAAGAATATATTATGTTACTAACGTACCAATAGCGTATCGGCAGCCACGTTCGGCGCATCCACACCTCCCCGCCTGAGCCCGCTACCGCCAAACACACCCAAAACTGACTTCTGCGCATACCCCCTCTACTTTTGTCGAAAGATCTTAATTCGTTGCGCGACCTATAACTTTATAGCATTTTCATTCCAGGCAATAAGGCTTATGCAATTATGTGCAATCCTGACATTCCTCTTGTTTACGCATTTTAGGCATTTAAAATACTGTTAGCGGTCGGGGTAGTGGTCATAAGTATAGTAGTATGGCTGTGGATGAAGTCTTCGACCACAGGACCACCACCGAAGCTGGACCAGAATGAGTGGTGGGGACCAAAAGAGTTGGAGGCCAAACAGGACACCAGCATCAGACCGTTCAAAGTCAAATTTACTGAAGAGGTAATAAAGTTTTAAAAATTAAGATGTTAAGCAATTTTATGTAAAATTAATTAATGCTAAATACATATTTTGTTTACTTTTAAAGTTTTAACTCATTTTGCAATTTTAAAAGTAAATTAATGTTAATATCAAATAATAATTACTTTAGGTTTTTTATTTAACCTTATGGGTGGACTGGGTTGGGATGGATTTGAATATCTAAAAGTCCCTTCAAAGAGTTTTCAGAAAGTTTTGGACGCTCGACTTGGATGCTCGACCTACGTTACATTTTCTGATTGTTCATTAAATATTTTCAGATGATAAAAGACCTACGTTTCCGTCTCAAGAACCACCGCCCCCTGCCCCCGCCACTAGAAGGCTCTGGTTTCCGCTACGGGTTCAACAGCGAGCAACTCGCCTCATGGACCGACTACTGGGCAGATGAGTACAAGTTCTCCGAGAGAGAAGCCTTCCTCAATAAGTTCCCGCAGTTCAAGACTAATATCCAGGGCCTGGATATCCACTTTATTAGGATGAAGCCTGAGGTAAATGCATGTGAATTGTGGGCTATGTTTCGGTTCTGTTTCATGTAAGCTTCCGAATCAAACACTATCTATCTAACCGAATGTATGAGTTGAGTAAACCTATAGTAGTACTGAACTCATACATTCGGTTAGATATAATATGACCATATTAAGAATTAAGATGTTTAAGCCACATCGCGCTAACACTTTTGAGAGTAGACTATTAAGGTCCCTATTTAAGTATTTAAGTAAATTATTGATATTTGCTTGCCTCTATCTAGTCATTTATTATGTGCAAGATTTTTGGGTGCTTTTTACTTTTAACTTTACCAAATATTTTGCAATATGCTAGGTATTATTTTTAAACAATCGATAAACATAATATATTAATATGTTATGATTTATGAAATCAAAAGGTATCTATAGTTTCATAAATAAATGACGTTACAGGTGCCAGCAGGTGTGACGACAGTCCCCCTGCTGCTGATGCACGGCTGGCCGGGCTCCGTGCGCGAGTTCTACGAGACTATCCCACTTCTGACGCAGCAGCGGCCGGGATACGACTTCGCGTTTGAGGTGATCGTGCCGAGTTTACCTGGATATGGGTTCTCCGATGTAAGTTCTTAGGTACTCATTAATTAATATAATATATTTTTTTTATAATCTGTAGTATATGTATGTATTGATTCGCTAAACAGGTCAAAATCAGTAAACTCAATACTATTGCCCAAACAATATAGAATTATTTTTTTTTAATGCTGCAATTTTCAATTTCCACAAAATCCTGATAAGTATCTTATTAAAACAACTTACTCTCAAATTCTCTTTTAAACCCATATTCACGAGACAAATAAGGCACCACAATTATTACCTATGGCTTAGCTGAATCTCTTTGTTTGTAAGTAACACAACGTCAAGTGCAGATGAGATCGTAAGATGATCGATTAGCGTTTAGAGAATTAAAAAAATATATCTTACAATTTTAATAATATTATAATATCTCGCGAAAAGGTTTTCACGGGATATTGCTAGATATATTATTAATTAAATTGTATGCTATGGATTTCCTCAAGGTAACGCCTGATTAACTATTTAAAATTGCTTAATTTTTAAATTATATTTCAGGCAGCCGTGCGACCAGGCTGCGGTCCAGGGCAGACCGGCGTAATCTTCCACAACCTGATGACCAGGCTCGGCTTCCAGAAATACTACATCCAGGGTGGGGACTGGGGCTCGGTGGTGGCGTCCACGATGGCTGTCATGTATCCTGAGGCAATCCTCGGTCACCACACCAATATGATGGTTGCCCAGGTAAGATACTCTTGATGCACTTTAATGTTCCTGGAAGTAGTCTTATCTGTCAGTCCAGGATTTCTTTTATGTTTGCTTTTATTGTTGCCTTAATCAATTTGTCACTTTCTTTTTATACGAGTAGTGCGTGCATTCTACAATGTGACGCGTCATGGCGACTACAGCATTTGCTGTCATGCAGTTTTACTCGCCGATGATTTCTTTTGATGATATAAACTCTTTCATATCACTGTACTCGCTTTGGTAGTACGTATTCTAAAATTGGAATGACACATAGCAATCTACTTGCAATACTTTGGTGTTGCGGCCCCCCGAATCTCGGTTCAATTCTCGCGCTATCTCATTCACACAGGCGTCATATCATGCGCGCGCGAGCAGGACAGGCTGACAATCGAACCGATATTCGAGCTACGAGAATCGGGGCCTTGCGGGTGTCCTCAGGCTACCGACCTTTTCCATGCTTCTATACTAATATAAGAAAGAGAACAAGTTTGTTTGTTTGTTTGTTTGCATTGAAGGCTCCGAAACTACTGGACCGATTTTGATGAAATTTGGCACAGATGTAGAGTAGACCACGGGGAAGGACATATGCTACTTTTTATCGCGGAAAAATGTACGGTTTCTGCGAAATTAACTTTTGCTTGCACGAAGTCGCGAGCGACATCTAGTTAAAAATAAAGAGCTATGCAGGACTATCAAAATGCCATGTCTCTGTTTTTTTTCCAGAACGGTCCCGCTTACTTGAGGCTATTTATCGGTGCTTATTTCCCGTCTCTGATCGTGGAGCCTCACCTGGCTAGCCGGATGTATCCGCTGTCCAACTTCTTCTCCTACGTCATGGAGGAGTTCGGATACTTCCACTTACAGGCAACGAAACCTGATACTGTGGGTAAGTTAGTTAATCACCAATTAAATTAAAATACATAAATAGTAAATAGTATTTAGCAGTAAAGAACTATGTTGTTTTATAAAAAGGGTATCTTAAAAAAATAGTTCGCCTAATGTCCATCTTATACATAAAAATAACCTAACCAAGAGCATGTCAGGACATGTCTAAGGAGGGTTCCGTAACTATAAACGCGTAATATGCTTTTTTTTAATTACTCCAAAAGTTACTTTCCGATTTGGTTCACAATAATTTTCCTAAAGAGCTTTTAGAATGATCTATCAGCATGGAAATTTGCAAGTTTCTATCTCCTATAGTTTAAAAATGCTAGGGGGGGGGACCAACTTACAAACTACTTTGGAGGCCGATTACTCGAAAATGGTCAACTTTATAAAAAAGTAACGTATGAAACCTTGCCTTTATTTTAAAAGGCCTATTCTACGATACCCCACACGATGGGGTAGAGTGAAAAAATATTTTTCATCCCCACTTCACATGTATGGAGAGCCTAAAATATATTTTTTTTTTTTTTTATGATCCCGAAACCGTGATCTATACACAATCTATAACTGCACCAAATTTCATCAATTTATATTCATCATTACAGGAGCTAGAGGCGCGTACAGACAGACAGACAGACGGACAGAACGAAACTATAAGGGTTCCTTAAGTATTACGGAACCCTAAAAATGAATTGCAAAAGAACGGCTGGATCGATTTGGCAAATTTTAATCTTTAAATAACTGTGGAAGTAAGTGGAAGGTTTAAACGGTAGTAAGTATTGGATAAATTGCCAGAAACAACGTGTGTCGGAATAGCTAGTAATAATATAATATTATCAGATTCAGATCAGAATTCTTTTTTTTTGTTTTAAATCCCATATTAGCTATCGCCTTTAAGTTGTGGTCTTCTTATTTCTGACACATTAACCATAATAGCTCTTTCTCCCTAGGAACCGCTCTCTCAGATTCTCCGATGGGTCTGCTAGCATACATTTTAGAGAAGTTCTCCACTTGGACTGTTCTGGAGAACCGCAACCTGCCCGACGGTGGTCTCAGCAAGCACTTCACCAGAGACCAGCTGATAGATAACCTGATGATGTACTGGACCAGCAACTCCATTACCACCTCTATGCGCATGTACGCTGAAGCCATGAGCAGTAACCAGAGGAACTTGGGTTTAGAGAAGTAAGTGGTAAAGAATAAGAACGTATTTCTTAAAAATGTTTCTGGTTCCCTTACACCATAATATTTCCTATCATGTCATATTTTGTCACCACACAATACCATCACTGCATGCACGACGGCAACTACAAAATATTATTATCTAAAGCCTTTCGATTCGATCAATGGTGGGCACGACAGAGACAATTTAATTGCCACTGCGCGCCAGAGCTTAGAGCACTTTTTGTTGCTGAATAGCACAGAATACAGTAAGTACATCCAGAAACCGCCAACGCGCTTGAAAGTGAAGCCGTCACGGCTACTCCAAATTGGAGTGGCTATCCACACATAATACGTTGCCACAAAATAACGGAATATTTTACCCACCTTTTTTTCAATTATTTTTTATTGAATACCTAATTGCCGTTACATAATACCGCGATTTGTTTGGTAAGTGTAAAGAGTAAAATAAAGTAAAGAGCGGGCGGGGCGGTGTTTCGACATGGTTTTGGACACAGTGCGCTGCGTACAAATGTGTTCGAAAACTCATTCTGAATGTTATGTATTCTGTGCTGACTAGCCAATCATATCAGTTATCAGGATATGATCCGCTACGCAAGTCTATTGCGGATTCGTACACTGGTAGACTATTGTTTTTTTTATTCCAGATACTACTCAACCGTGCCGGCTTGGGCACTTCAAGCTAAATATGAGCTATTCTATCAACCACCGAAGATGCTCAAACAGAAATACGTGAACCTCCTCGGAGTGACAGTTTTGGATGATGGTGGACACTTCCTTGCATTTGAGAAGCCAAAAGCGGTGGCTGATGACGTATTTAAAGCGGTGAATGAGTTCAGAAAATACCACTCGACTAGGACAGAGTTGTAAGACTTTATAGTTTTAAATGTTTGTTATTATTTTTTATAATAAAAAAAATAAAAGATAGTTTTATTAATGGGTGTATATTTGGCCAATGTCTATATTGGAAAGCTTTTGCACCTATTAAACAATAATAATATGGAATGTAGACTGTATTTTATTATTCATTTACCCACAGACTTATAATAAATTTATTTACGCAACTGCTGCCAATGTTTTTAAATTAGATATTATTAGACATAAATTAGTTTGTTCTGCAGAGGGCGGTTATACTTTTCAACATTTAATGAACAGAGCCATCTGTCAGTCAGTCTGCGAAACAGGATGACAGTCCCACAGCGGAAAGGTTTTCGTAACAAGTATATATTATCTCCCCTAAAATTCACCCTTTGCCAGCACCAAAGATAGCGGATTATTAATTTATTTACTAGGTGGCGTTAACAGCAGTAGCTGCTGCTGCAGCAGTATCGATTGATTTTTTCAGCGCTCTACCGTGGTCAAAATCCTCTATTGGTGTAGGTATTTCTTGTATATGTCACCGTGAAATTGTAAAAACCGTTAGATTATAATAAAACTAGTGAAATTGTAAAATGTTGATAGTCTTCCGATGCGTATATTCTGCCTAAAATTTAACACAATAATTTTCGTTAGATCATAAATATATAGTTTTAAATATTTCTACATATTTTTACAATCTCGTTAGTTTTTTACAATCAAACGGTTTTTACAATCTTACGGTGACATATACAAGAAATACCTACACCAATAGAGGATTTTGACCACGGTAGAGCGCTGAAAAAATCAATCGATACTGCTGCAGCAGCAGCTACTGCTAACATAAAATTTCTCAAAAATTAGGTACATTTTAGCCTAAACAACTAGCTATAAGCAAGTGTTATACGTGCTGATCAAGAGATTTTATTTATCTATTTTCTACAATTAATTAATGAAACAAAAGTCAATCAAGCAAAAAAAGATGGACAATAGGTAGTTACTGAATCAATACAAATCTCTAAAATGAATATTTAGAGTTTGAAAACCTTAGACAATTCATTCGGTACTCAAAGATAAAAGCTCCTTACTAATAAGTATAAATTGGCAGGCGTTGATCCGCAAATGCGCGATATGAATGCTATTAGGTACACCTCCCTGCGCGTGGCCTGACAGACCCCACCCTTGGGCGTTGGGCGCGTGGGTCAGCCCCTAGCTACTGGGGTTAAAGCTTACCTTATCTCTGCAGCGCACACTTGCCAGGCAATTTGTTGGGATAATGGAGTTTCGACTGCGAAGGCGACGATACGCAACGGTTTTTTTTTTTTCAAGATTTTGCTAGCAGACTACGAGAGACTTTCTGACATAAATGTCAGACATTAATTTATGTACTGTTTTTAACGATGGGAAACTAATTAATTATTATTATGTCACAAAGCATATTGTAATTACTAATTAGAGACCTCCGCGTGAATACATACATTCAGTGACCGGTATTTACCGGTTCGGTGTACACAACTGTACCTACAGTGTAGTTTGAACGAACCACCATAACCGAACCGGTGGTAGGTATCATGTCATACCAGAGTAATTACTAATTAGTTATGTGGTCGCCGTGTCATACCGACGCGACGTGTACTATTCAATCATACAAATAATTCTAATTTATCTAGTTTATTCAAAGTCAAACGTCGCGACGTTCATAAAGTGTATAAAAATACCAACTTTGAATAAAAAAACTTTTGACTTTGACTTTGAATAAGCTAGATAAATTAGAATTACTCGTATGATTGGATAGTGTACGATTTTATAAGTTAAAGAAAACGAACGAAATGAAAAACTACTTTAGAAAAAGAAATAGACATAAAAGTTACAAATTCGTGGGCCATAACCATAAAACTTATTGAAACCAGCGGGCACTTTAATCTAAGAATTTTAATTTAACAGTTACGGCTGCGAGTCAGTTGAAGTCTTTTGTTTCAGAGGATCAAAGTTTTAATTAATATTTTTCTGAGGAATTAATTTTGAGCGCCGCAACTCTGTTAACACTTAATACCCGTGAATGTCGCTTCTAACTTTTATTCTTCTTTGGTCCATGAAATCTTAAAACTTATTACAATCAGGGCATAACATACAACTCTGGTTTTTTTACAAACTTTACTTTTGAAACCACTAACAAAGCATCCTTATATTTACTTATTGGTCAAAGTAAAATGGCATTGTTTCGTATAAGGCAAAGAATAGCTTAAAATCTATTTTTAAAACTCCCTCGTTTACTTAGATAAAAAAGCCAATTGATATTTTTATAACCAGTAATGAATATGGGATAAGTCAACCAAAGGGGATATTGGGGACAAATGATGCACGCGACCGACGCGCGCCGAGATAGAGGGTCATAAGGTGGCATAATTTTATAAGCCGGGTGATAAAAGATTGCTTTACTGATGGGAAAATCTCGGCTATATTTAGGTATATACAAAAAATATAATACAACCAAGTTATGAAGTAAAAATAATCAGAGCATGTAAGAAAGACATGTATACCTAAGGGTTCCGTAACTTTCTATCCGCAATAGGTAGTTTCAGTTTCGTACATGACTAACGTGATATTACGAGTTATGACTAATGTTCGTACTGACATGAAATGTAAACCATTTTCGAGTAATATACCTCCAAGGTGGTTAACAAGTTGGTCTCTCTTTAGAAAAAAATATTTTCGATGACGAAGTCGACGAACGTTTTTTGAAGTAATTTGAAAAAAAAAAAAAAAAAAGAAAAAGAACTATTGCCCGTTGGTAGTTATTAAAGCTACGACACTCTCCTAGATAAGTCCTGACATCAGAAATGCTCTTGGTTAGGTTATTTTAACCTCTTCTAGCACTAACCAGCTGTTCGTTATTTATATTTTAAGCTTATATTTTAAAATTAATTTCTTTGGCTATCCACACACGTGAAATATTTTTAACAGAATAAATTTGTCAATACTAGTCAACATATTATGTAATATACAAAAAACGGCAATATGGGCCGGCGGCGGCACACAAGGAATATTATTGTCAATATGAGCATTATTGCCAATAATATGGTGTGTGTGCGGCTAGCTATGCCAACTATCAGTGATTGGACTGGCACTTAAAGAGGAAGAAGTCTTGTTTTGTTGCATCCAACGAGAATATAGCTCCAGCACTTATACCCTCTCCTAAAGCCGCTTGAATATTATAACAATAATAATTATTGTTGACTTTGATCTTGAATAAAACATTAATTGAATACGAGTCGCGTGCCGCGGCGTGCCTAGCTTCCGCTCCGTCAATAATTTGGGGCGATAAAACACACATTAGGGGGTAGTGGGCATGCGCGGGCATGTATGCTTTATTGATGGGATAATCTTATAATATGTGTGAGAAATGAGACGAGTCGGTGATCTGTTAAATTAAAATTTAAATACAAAAGTACTAACCAATGTATTAGTTTGGCCATACAGCGGAGCAATGCTGTCAGCCTCTTAGGTACTCTACCCGCAGCCTGCGACCTACATTCAGTTTTTTATGTTGAGCCCTTTTTTATATTTTTTTATAGTAAATTAAAAGTTTATATATAATAATTGATATATTTTAAGTAGTTTTGTAATATTGTAACGTGTTTCTTAGTTAAATAAAGTTTTTAATTAACATTTAGATATTCTAACTATGTAGTATATCTAATACAAAATAATATAGTGGGAAAATGGAGTGGTGAGAAGTTTTATAGCTCTCAAAAACGGCGAACTAATTTCCTTTCATTTCATTTTAATTTGAGGCTGTGTATCTAATTAATTTCTAATAAAACTCATATACCTATTTAGAAAGTATATTTCACTTATATTAAAACAACTTTTAAATACAGCTCAGTTTGCCATGTCATATACCGGTGATTAGACTTAAGTTCCTAAATCTTTTAAAGTTCGAGTAAAAAAGAATAACGCTTAAAATCTTTCCATTAATAAATTGAAAAAAGTACTTTAATAAAGAATGTTTGTGTGCTAAAGCTAAAAGGTCAAAGTTCATTACAGATTGCACACCTTGGGAATAAGATGACCTCTGCAGGGTTGCTTCTATGTATTTATGTATCTTCAGTCATAACTTTTGTTACATTATTTGTTATTAAATTTTTTTTTTGACAAGGCATATTTCCCATCTTTCACAAAAGTTGGCCCCGCCGCACCTTCGCGAATTTCTTCTGCCTTAATTTTATTATGCACAGTTTCTGAGGTTTCACCTTTTCAATAGCGCATTTGATTGGATAACTCGTTTGCATCATCCAATGAAAAGCGTTATTTAATAGATAAACTACCGATAAAAAAAACCCAAAATGAGGGTTTTAGCGTTATTAACCCCTATCAGTGTTAATTATTAACGTATATGGTAATAAAATAATGATTTTGAGTTGAGATAGCATATAACAAAGTGTTAATATGATACCTAGTATTTACTCTTCAACAACATTTTGTGTTTATTAGTATTGCTTTTGAATTTTCCGGGAAGCTTATAGTGCAGTATAACACAGTCACAGTAGATTTATTATAATTCAGTCTTCTTGTTCTTCTTATGGTATTCTCTGAATTTCCTAACAGCCTTGATGACATCACCGGCGAAGACTTCTGGCATCTCGAAAGCCAGGAAGTGGCCACCATCATCCAGAACTGTATCTCCAACTACGTTGAGATATTTCGCCTTCAGCATCCAAATTGGGAAATACGAGAGCTCGTATTTTGGTTGAATAAACCAACTTGGAACTGGAGTTGGAATTCTGCAAACGCACATAATTTGTTATAGGTTTTATAAGAATTTAAACAAGAACGTTCCCTCGTTATCTTGCCATTAAGGTTGGGACTATATGATCCGGAATCCGATAGGCCCGGAAAAATTCAGAGCACTGAAAACAGAACTCTGCGGTAATACAATAGAGAAGATGCTTTTGTTTTAAATCAGCAAAATTGTTATATTTTCCGAAAGGCAACATAAATACGGACCGAAAAATACAAAAAGGACAGTATTAATTCTAATTTAAAAAGTTACAGGATAAAAAAAAAAACTTTTTTTTTTCTTTTGATCGCAAAACGTTATTTCTGTAATTTTTTGTTATTACAATAACTTAAATTGATTTTAGTAACTTAGATACTGCGACCTAAGTTACTAAAATCAATTTTGTATTTATCTTCATACATTTTCAACAGCTGTGACGTCACTCCTGCTACTTTTTTTGTATAGAGCGTTTTTAATGCACTCCAACAATTTCACTTTTGTGATGACTGTATTTCGTGAACATAAACAGTTGATCGTAGATTATAATATCATTGCAATGACAATATTTCCTGGCTTATTATGTACTTTTCGAAAAGCCAATAAAAATGCATCTTCTCTAAATTAAAGTGTAGAGCTGTCATATAAAATAACGTACTATATGTTGTCCGCGACTTCGTGTGCGCCAAAGTTAATTTCGCAGATACCGTACATTTTTCCGGGAATAAAAGTAGCCTATGTCCTTCCCCGTGGTCTACTCTATATCTATGCCAAATTTCATTAAAATCGGTCCAGTGGTTTCGGAGCCTATTCAATGCAAACAAACTAACAAACTTTTTCTCTTTATTATATTAGCAATTAGTTATACAGTGTTTTGTTCCCGTCACACAAGTGACATTTTTAATTCGATTGAAGAAGACAAAACACTGTTTAACTATTCAAAGCTTATACAGCGTTTATTAATAAGGGGGTATAAGTATAGACTGACATTTGACTCGACTTGTGTGTTCGATTTTCAGCTTCAATATATCACTGCAGAGTTCTATCTTCAGTGCTCTGAATTTTCCTCGCCCTTGCTGATTCCGGTTCATATAGTCCCAATCTCAAAAAGTTTAATTTGGGGTTTCCTAAGTTTAAACTTTTAACACATACTCGAGCAAATAATTAGATAAACTTGCAAAATTTTGATGAAAGAAGTCCATCGTATTGTCATTTCTTTGAGCAACAAGCAATAGTTTAAACTTCGGTAAGAATAAATTTATACTCCTGATCAGTGGCGAAGGCTGGTTCTTCTTCGAAGGGAAGCCCTAGCCTGTATAATAGGTAGGGATTAAGATGAGAGTCTTCAAAAGGTAAATGGTAAGTGAAGTAGGAAAGGAGTTATAGGAACCCCACGCCACTGCTCGTGATCACGTTTTTAAAAATATACTCACTCGTCAAGGTTCATAGCAAAGTATCTCTTGGTAAACATCTCAGAGTAGAACCTCATGGACGTGGTGATGGAGTTGGTGGACCAGTAGATCATCACGTTGTCCATCAGCTGCTCCCTCGTGAACTTCTTCATCAGTCCACCATCAGGCAGAGACTTGAAGTTGTAGTTGGTCCAGGTGCTGAATTTCTCCAAGATGTATGCGGCTAGACCGGCGGGGCTGTCAGAAAGACCGACGCCTGTAATATTGCAGGAAACCTTGAGAAATTATGATCACATTATGTACTCCATAAAGAGAAGTGTTTTATTTTTTGCCCTTTTATATAAAGCAAAAAGGGCGAACCTTTCTTAATAAAATAACAAATAACATACTTTTTAAGCTATTTCATTTGATATAATATGTGTGGCAGTGATACAATGGTGGGGGCAAGGGGCATACAAAAATGTCTCTTGTTCTTTACTTGAAATGTAACATCATAATATTAAACTATGACTTCGCTTTACAATTGCCTTTTATTACGGAGTACCTGGGTCATGGGCGACAGAGCTTTGCTCAGAGTTCTATTAGTTATGAAAAAGAATTACTGATTGCAATAGATAACCACTCGTATTATAGCAACTGGTTAATCTATACTAATATTATAAAGTTGAAGAGTTTGTTTGTTTGTTCGAACGCGATAATCTCAGGAACTACTGGTTCGATTTAAAAATTATTTTGTGTTGGATAGTCCATTTATCGAGGAAGGCTTTAGGCTGTATAACATCAGGCTATATAAGTTCAATACGAGCGGAGCACCAATCAAGAATGTTTCAAAATCGGGGTTTCTTTTTCCTTTTGAGAGCTTTCGCTGCGGAAACGGTTAAAGTTTCGCTAAAATTATGTATGACCGAATTGTTCCCCTTTAAAAGTTCTAAAAAAAAAGGCCGCGACTGTATATGTCTATCTTTTAAGTTTGGCTCACAATAATCTTTTTATACTAACCAAATTTGTTCTAAAATTAAGCATTATTTGTGAGGATGTTTTCATAAAGATGATATTAATCCTCATCCAAGTAAATACGTTATTCATTACTAGCATTTAATTTACAAGAAATTTGCCGTTTGCATCATTTGATTATTTCAATGAGTATTTTAGAAGATATCGCAGTAGGTAGTAAAATAATCAAGCACGCAATAATAATGTACGGCGCGCAGCGGGCAGTCTATACGTGAGGGGGAAGCGCTTCTCCTTCTAGAGCTAGCGCCCACCGTCGAAAAAGGAGCTCATCGAGAACAAGCATTGGACCACTGCAGATCGCTAGGGGCCTAAAAGCTTGATATAAAACCGCCAGTCTGGCGGTTCTAAACCTGGCAGATTTTTTTTTATTGACCAAAATGTGTGAAGATTTTTTGAGTAAAAAAAGCTCATAAGGAACAAGAAAACTGTTGTTATACACGGGTGCGCGCCAACTAGAAACCGATAAAAATGCAAGTCTGGCAGTCCTACTCTTGACCAGTTTCCAGCCAGACCGCCCTGAACGTGTAAGAATTTTGAGTAAAAATAGCTCATAGGGAACAAGGTCAAGTTATATGTCAATCTGTTCGTCTCCTAATCCTCTTTTGAAAATCATCGGTCTGGCATGTTCAAACCTGGCCAAAACTCAGCCAGACCGGGATAAAGTTACCCCCTGTGATACTTACTAATAGGTAAATAATGAGTAATTTTCACTTAATGAAGCGTGATTTTAATATATTTGTATTTATTATTTCCGAATTTAAAATTTTCTACCCGATAGTGCTACCACTCGATCCGCCATCTTAAAAAAATGGCGATATCTTTCAATATTTTGGCTATATCTTTTTACAGACAAACTTTACGATAAAAATATGTTCCACGAATATAAACTATATATAATTTTCTACAATTTATTATATGAGCATTTTTGTATCAAATTGATAGTTTTAGCGCTGCAGAGTCTTAGAAGGAAATTTTATTTGTGTTGTTGACATTTTTTGTAATCAACTATATTCTACTGTTTATGTCCTTTTAGATGATACTTATATCGAGAAGTCTATATTTAATTGGCGGACTTTATAATTATTTACAATAATTATAAAGTCCGCCAATTTATGAAGGCAGCCATTTTGAATTAACAATAATATTGAATATACGAAATTTTAGTGTCAATAAAACCAAAAGTATATATACTTAATATCAGATCAGAATATCAAAGATAAAGGGGTCAAACTTGTATTCGAATGTTGACTGCTTACAAAATTGAGTGTTTTGCAAACTTTGGAACTTTGTTTCTTATAAAATTGATTTTATTAGACTAAAATATAAAAATAAAGCATCACACAAATTTATTTTTTTAATAATCGCTGTACAGAAATTATTTTTCACTAATATTAATTTTACTTATTATAAGATATTAGTTTAGTATACTTTTAGTTTTATTGCTACTTAAATTTGGTATGTTTAAAATTATTGTGAATTCGAAATGGCCGCCGTCCTAAATTGGCGGTCTTTATAATTGTTTATGAACTTCGCGATATGGGTATCACCTAGAAGGGCATAAAAAGTAAAATATACTGAATTATAAAAAATATCACCAACACAAATAAAATTTCACTCTAAGTCTCTGCAGCGCTAAAACTATCAATGTGACACAAAAATGCTTATAAAATAAATTGTAGACAATTGTATATAGTTAATGTTCGTGGAACATATTTTTATCGTTAAGTATGTCTGTAAAGAGATATAGCCAAAATATTGAAAGTTATCGCCATTTTTTCAAGATGGCGGATCGAGTGGTAGCACTATCGGGTAGCAAATTTTAAATTCGGAAAGACTACATACAAATCTATTAAAATCACGCTTCATTAAGTGCAAATTACTCATTATTTACCTATTAGTAAGTATCACAGGAGGTAACTTCATCCCGGTCTGGCTGAGTTTTGGCCAGGTTTGAACATGCCAGACCGACAATTTTCAAAAGAGGATTAGGAGACGAACAGATTGACATATAACTTGACCTTGTTCTCTATGAGCTATTTTTACTCAAAATTCTTACACATTCAGGGCGGTCTGGCTGGAAACTGGTCAAGAGTAGGACTGCCAGACTTGCATTTTTATCGGTTTCTAGTTGGAGCGCACCCGTGTATAACAACAGTTTTCTTGTTCCTTATGAGCTTTTTTTACTCAAAAAATCTTCACACATTTTGGTCAATAAAAAAAAATCTGCCAGGCTTAGAACCGCCAGACCGGCAGTTTTATATCAAGCTTTAGGGCCCCTACCGATCTGCAGTGGTCCAATGCTTGTTCTCGATGAGCTCCTTTTTCGACGGTGGGCGCTAGCTCTATTCTACGTAAATGAAGTCGCGGGTAAATTTTAGCGATATCCCAAAGTAACTGTTCCACGCGGACGAAGTCGCGGGCAAAAGCTAGTTTATAATATTTGAAGAACTTATTTCTTGATTTAGTTATTCAAAATACATAGGCTGCACTAAAAGTATCGGGAATGGATCATTTCCACTGTTCCTGTCATATTAAAATCTTTTTAATTTAAAACTCCTCGGTTTTAAAAATTGAATAACGTTTATTTATTTAAAAAAAGATTCTCGGTCTTGTCACAAGGTCTTGTCAAACTTGTTTAATCGTTGAGAAAATGGAATTGACTCGAGAAATTTCTAGAGCGATGATTTATTATGACTTTCGAAGTGGTTTAACACAAAAACAGTGTGTTGACCGGAAAATTTCTGCATTTGGTGATGAAGCCCCATCCAAAACCACAATTTATCGCTGGTTTGCTGAATTTCAACGTGGACGTGTCAAGCTCAGTGATGAAAGGTCGTCCAAAAACTGCATTCACCCAAGAAAACGTTGATGCTGTGCGTAAGCTGATTGAGGAAGATCGACATGTGACATACCGCGAAATTCAGGCAACTTTAGACATTGGCATGTGTCAAATACAAATAATCTTGTATGAACAATTAGGTGTAAAAAAGTTATTTTCCCGATGGATACCGCATTTGCTCTGTGAAGAGCAAAAAGCGCCTCGCGTTACTTGGTGCGTCAGAACTCTCGAAAGATTCCACGCAGGATCCTCAAATGCTGTATACAATATCGTATCATGTGACGAATCCTGGATATACGCGTACGAACCCGAAACAAAAACCAGTCACGAGTTCGAAAATGAGTTAAAGCCAACAAAAATTGTTCGTTCACGGAGTGTTGCAAAAAAAATGGTGGCCACGTTTGTCTCCAAAACCGGCCATATTGCGACTACTCCTCTTGAGGGACGAAGAACGGTTAATGCAGAATGGTATGCTAACATTTGTTTGCCACAGGTCGTTTCTGAACTCCGTAAAGAGAACTGCAACCGCCGCATCATCCTCCATCACGACAATGCGAGTTCTCACACCGCGCACAGAACAAAAGAGTTTTTAGAGCAAGAAATCATAGAATTATTAGACCATCCGCCGTACAGCCCCGACCTAAGCCCTAATGATTTCTATACTTTCCCTAAAATAAAGAATAAATTGCGTGTTCAGAGATTTTCATCACCTGAAGAAGCTGTGGACGCCTACAAAACGGCCATTTTGGAGACCCCAACTTATGAATGGAATGGTTGCTTCAATGATTGGTTCCATCGTATGGAAAAATGTGTCAAATTTCGCGGAGAATACTTCAAAAAGCAATAAATACATTTTTAAATAGTAATGTTGTGTCACTTCCTTGATTCCCGAAATTTTCCGTGCCGCCCTCGTATATGGTAGAATTGAATTAATCTCCTTTTTATGATATTTAAAATAGTACTTAATAATCACAAAAAGCGTGGTTACCCAAAGATAAGACCCTAGCTCGATCAATTTTTCTCCCCAAAAACCCCTGCATACTAAATTTCATTGAAACACTTGTAGCCGTTTCCTAGATTCTAATGATACATATACAAGAATTGCTCGTATATACATACCAACAGTGTCAGGCTTCGTAGCCTGTATATGGAGGTATCCAGTTTCTTCTAGAAGTCTTCCATAAATAGTCGACAATGGATACACACGATCCTGGACCTTTGACTCCACCACCAAAGAAGGCCAGAACGAACCCAGTACCCTCCAAACTGAAGACATCGGTGTCATCAGGAATGGCATATTTGTGTGATAACCAAGAATCTCCTAAAAGCACGTAAATGAAAGACCATTTAGTTTCGTTCTAGTCTTCGTTCTTCCTTCTCTCGTTCAAGTTATATAGTTATATCTAAACTCATTTTTAGGGTTCCGTGATACTCAAGAAACCCTTATTCTACAGATAGTATAGATAGATCTACTTTGCATATCTAAATATTTGACAGCCTCCGTGGTCTAGAGGATAGAGCACGGCTCTGTACTCGGAGGTCGTGGGTTCGATTCCCGCGTTAGAATCGCAAAACGACAAAATGATCCATGCTTCAGATAGGCATGTACAAAGTCAGACCTGCGCCTGATCTCTCGTCAGTCGTGTCGGTTATCCGCCCCACTGGGTTATGAGAGTAAAATGAAGAGAGAGTGCTCTTGTGTACTGCGCACACACTTGGCACTATTAAACTACTCCTGCGTAACTGGCCTGGTTTCAATGAGACCCGTCACCGTCACCGAAAACGGTGTAGGGAGTTATTATTATCATCGATATAGTTTAGTTAAATGATGCCCGCTACCCGTTCGGTCACAGTAGATGTAGTACATACAGTACTACATCTTTATACTAGACCACCCGAATCGGCATAGTACATATCCTGCTAATCCTACTAATATTATAAATGTGAAAGTTTGTGAGGGAGGAGGAAGAACATCCAGTTTGTGAGGATGGATGGATATCCATCCATACACCCATCCTCACAAACTGGATGTTCTTACTCTTTCACGCAAAAACTACTGAATGAATTTTGATGAAATTGGTAATGGTAGTAACATTGAGCTTGGGATTAAACATAGGCTACATTTGTTCCCGAAAAAGTACAGTATTCCCGTAGGATACGGGGCGTGCGTGCGGAGCCGCGGGCAACATCTAGTACTAAATATGTCTACTGTGACCGAACTGCGCAGCTTTATCGTTGTGACCTGTAGCAGGTCTACACTACACACAATATTATACCTTATCCTAAATAAGTGGAGAGTCTAGTTTGCCTACTGCCTAGTGGGAACTTACCTCAGGGAAGAAAGTCACCATAACGCTTGTAATGATTGCGCCCCAGTCACCTCCTTGTATATAATACTTCTTGTAGCCAAGTCTGTGCATTAAGTTTCTGAACACTACCGCCGTTTTGTCAACTCCAAGGCCGGGACGTACTGCTGGCTACATCAAAAAATATTTAAGTAATAAAGCATTTGAGTTTCGTTAGGACTTTATCGTGGGAGAGACATGATTCGGCACGAATGGGCTGGCTCGAACGGATAAATACTACGACCTCATAGAAAACCGACGTGAAATAACACTTGCGTTGTGTTTCCTCGAGTGAGTGAGGTTACCGGAGGCCCAGTTGGGCATTAAGGACCAGGAGGGCTAGACAAGATGCATTAAATAATATCGACGGCGAACTTCGTGAATAAAAAATGTATGGGATTGACATAAGCGTGCGTTAAATGACATATTCAGTCGTATCGTTAAAAAAATTGGTAGCCAAGCAGCCACTTTGAACGAATACGCTAACGATGCACTCATATAACGAATTGCTCTAACGTGTTTCTCCATACAATGCCTAGACAAGCGGCCGTAAGTGACATTTAGTAGATCGTGATCTTTATCTTTATCGACCTAACGATAAAGATACCCAGGGGGCTACCTTTATCGCCTCAACGAACAATATGGCGGATTTTTATTGATCAGCTGTTATTTGTAAATAATAATGATTTGCCTAAAGTTGCCTAAAGGGTCTATACAACACCTTTTGCTAGTAGTCTATATTGCATAAAGTCAAAAGAATTCAATCTAAAGTATTCAATAAATCACAATTATAGTCAATACCTAATATGTAATTCATTGTATTCAAGTATAATTCAACACTTTGTTAAAATATAAATTTCTTAATTTGTAGCTTACTTGCAGTTTGTAATTTTTACACGCTACTATATCAGCTGAAAGCAATCTTTAGGTGTATAGTAGGTACCTAAATTATAGTAGGTAACAAATGGAGTTCATAATTAAGCAAGTTTCTCTGAAACTTCCTTAGAAATAAAGATTTGTATTTAGTAGTTAAAATTTATAAGTTTTTCAATGTAATGATATTTTATTGTCATCGATGCTCAACACCTTCGCCTTATAAATGGGTTAGAAGGACACAAACACCTCATAAAAGTTTTGAAATATTTGCTATTATACTTTGATTAATTATTACAAATTTAATATTATATATCTATGCTATTATACACCTATTATAAACAGTCAAGTAGTGTTAACCAATTAAATACTTAATATTTAATCTCTATAGTATATTTGTGACTAAATAATTGAAATAGTCTTTACAATTTTACAGAACTATAACGTTAAACTACACTTGTAATTAAAGTACCTTGACTGTACAGGGTACTATTGCAATAAATAAGTAAACCGTTAGGTTTACTTATTTATTGCTTACCTACCACATATTGTAGACAAAATATTACAATGCGGCCATAACACTTTGAATTTGTTATAAGCATTGTCTTGCTAGAATTATTCATTCATTCTAATTTAAGAGCTTTGCTCTTGTCAGTGATGCTTTCTTCATTCCTCTCTGCACTCCGGGCGTTCTCTTGACCTCCTGATACGACACGACCATCACATTCGCCTACACCTGTCCATAAAAGTTCTCGGCCTTCCACGTTTTCTACTACCATCCCTTCAATTATTCCTCTAATAAAGTTATTGTGCCGTATCAAGTGTCCGTATTAGGATTGATTAAATAATAATAATACAAGAGTATCTACATTTTATTTTACTTTTTTAAGTAAGTTTTACATGGTTTTAGTAAGAAAATAAACTTAAAATGTAAAAATACTTTTATTTCTTGCAAAGGAATTACATAATGCAGATATTTCTTTAAATAATCAGTTTTATCTCAAGTCACATAACCAATAATAACATTATACAATTTAAAAATCAACACAGCTAATAATAGTTATTATTTACACGCACTAGTTAAAGCCTGTCACAGAATGAATACAAATTAACTTAGGTTGGTAGCGGTTTTGATACATTAATTAAATTATGATTATTTATATCACTTCTCACTATCAGTGGTGAAGGCTGCTTCTCCTTCAAAGGGAAGCCGGAACCTGTATCATAGGTAGGGATTTCTATGAAGGTTTGCAAAAGGTATGTGACAAGGGAAGCCGATAGGAATGGAGTTATAAACCCTACGCCAATGCTCACTATAAACTGTATAAACAACATTATTGTATACCTACAATTCCTACAAATTATAAAGATTTAAAACGCATTTTACTTATGTATAAGGTAATGATAATATTTAAGTAGTCAAAGATCCTACTAATATTATAAATATAAAAGTATGTGAGTATGTTTCTTCTTTTTTTCTTATCTCCACCAGTATGAAGCCTTGAAGCCAACTTTTATGTATAACGATACAGAATCGGCCAGCAGATCTCAAGTACATTATACGGACGCTCTAACGGTGAAGGAAAACATCGTGAGGAAACCCGCACATAGTTGGCCCCAGACGTATTGACTAGTCATTCCTCTGGACTAGGCTGGCTATGTTGTGAGAATGCCGTATGTGCTTGGGCAATCATACGATATTTAAAAACCAACTGTCCCAGGCACTACAGTATTTCACGAGTGGTTACTTCGCTCGGAGAATACTGTATAAATCATCCATCATCGGATGTAAAGACCTAAGTTAGGTAAATTGTTATTTTGATAACAAACAAAAATTATTGTACTTCATCTTCTTCTTCTTCTTCTGGCCAGTTTAAAGTGTTACCAGGACATGGATATAGTCCTAAGGATAGAAGACTCCGTATTTTGTAATTGCTAAAAAGAACTGTATTGCCTTGGTAATAGAGTGTATTTCACAATGCACGTATCATAGAGGCAAATCCGAGCCGAGCGAGATAGCCAGAAGGGAGGCCGTGTGTCTCGTTCTTGCATGTTGCCAACCAGAAAAATGTTGGTATTTTTAAAAAGTGACTTGAAAAATCTTAGATAAAACGAGTGTACTTTATTATTATTTTAACAAATGTTTATAACTATATCATATTCTAATTAAAAAAGTTAGAAATAGTCATTTAATACTAAATAAAAATGCAGTTTACATTAAAACCTTTTCCTTCTTTTTTATTAGATGGTATCATTTGCAAGGCAATAGATACGCCATTACAGTCGGACAAGGATCTTTTGGCACTTAGATGGGGGCGTGAGTGTCGCAAATAAGAACAATACTTATTACTAAAAGTGAAATTTTACAAGACGGCGATGTTATTACTGATTTTATCCACGTGCCAAAAGGTAAGTGTCGCAACTACAAAACAATATAATATAATACTAAAAGTGACATTTTACAAGACGGCGATGTTAGTTCTGATTTTGTCCACGTGCCAAAAGATCCTTGTCAGACTGTACACATATTTTATGCTGAACACCGGATAATATTAAAATTCATAATAGTACCGGTGCTGGATTTGCTGGACGCACCGTGAGTATGGTCTTTAGTGTAATCTCTTAAAATCTGTTTATAATGTGTGTCCTATGACCATTTGGCAAGAAATCTGTATAAAATCTGTATTATCAATGAAAACTAGAAGATAATTAATTAAATAATGTATTATATAATATAATAATTATTCAAAATAGAACTCTGGAGTCATACAATAGATAAACAGTTAACCAATAATTATTGTGTGTCTAATTTATAATCCTCTGAATTTTTCCCGGTGTTTCGGATTTCGGTGCATATTGAAGTTCCAGCCTTACAACCGTAATAATCGGCCTTGTTAAATAAGTACCTACTTTATTCTTATTGTAAATTTCTACACTTGAAATTTGATTCCATTTTATACAAAACACTCTAGGAACTTTCAATAAAACTTCTAGGTACCGTTTTACTGAATCGACTGACTTGCACTGACTATTTGTATTTTGAACTTTGACTAGACATTAGACTTGAAAATAATACGGTGTTGAAATCATATAGGTACCTACATTAAATCTAGTTGTCTGCCTTTTTAACTTGACACTGACAAATAGTTTTATGCCGTAACGCCATCAATAATTAAAAAAAAATATATGACATTTGACAACTTCACAAGTGACGGCTAAATTCTTGAAATCATAAACAACTAACGTTTGAGCAATTCGTTGTTGCGATTCGAACAACAGTGTGCGTTTGGCTAGGCACAAAATGTCGTGATCTCAAAAGAGAAGTCGATACGACAGATCTTTCCGAATTTTAACGAAGGTAATTTGTCTAGGCGCCCAGGAACGCAAGTCGCAACACCAGAGAAGTTACAAGTGTGTGTCCTCTGGACCATGGCCGGCGGTAATAGCTTACCATCAGGCAATCCGTCTCCTCGTTTCTTGGTAAATTTCATAAAAATTTGGCCGGTTAAACCGAAGAATTTTTGCTGTTGCAGTGCAGTTGCTGTTTTGTATCATACGTTGAAAAAACCACTTGACAGATGTGGATTAGTGTGTCCATGATGTTAATATTTTTGTTAGTAAAGGGGCGAGTGCGTGATGGTACTGAAATTTTTATGCACCTGTGACTCCTCTGTTGTTGCAAATGTCCATGGGTATTCGTTTATTATCTACAAGAAAGTTGGAGGTAGCAGTAGCGAGGGATTCCTATAACTCCATTCCTATCGGCTTCACTTAAATACTTACCTTTCGAAGACACTCCTCCAAATCCCTACTAATTTGGAGGAGGGTTAGGTTATTATACAGACTAGGGCTTCCCTATGAAGGAGAACCAGCCTTCGCCACTGAGAGGTAGATATAATTACGTTGAAATACTTACACTAGAGAAACCGTATCCAGGTAAACTGGGTATGATGACTTCGATGGCGAAGTCCCTGTCCTTGCTGACTGCGGTCAGATGTGGGATGGCCTCGTAGAACTCCCGGACTGAGCCAGGCCAGCCGTGAAGGAGGAGCATAGGGACTATTTCAACACCGGCTGGTACCTGATGATGTAGAAGAATATTAAATATAGAAATACGGCCAAGTGCGAGTAGAACTCGCGCACGAAGGGTTCCGTACAAAATACACGTCTGTTGTATGGGAGCCTCATTATACCTATTTATTTTATTCTGCTATTTTTTTTTTATATTGCCACTAGAAATAGATACATCATCTCATCGTGAAAATTTCAACAGTCTAACTGTCACGGTTCATGGGATACAGTCTAGTGATTGACGGATACACAGATGGACGGACAGCCGAGTCTTAGTAATAGGGTGCCCGTTTTACCGTTTGGGTACAGAACCCTAAAAAACCAGGATATGTTTGTTTCGCTTTCACATGTCAACAAATAACAACGGAATGGTTTTCAATATAAAACTTACAAGCTACGTTTATCTCTCACGGCCCGTTTCAATAATAACCTATCTACAAACACCTATATTTTGTTAAAAATGTCTCATTTGTTTCGCAAAAAAACCGTGAAATGAAATTGAATGACGACGCGACGATTTTAACAAATAGTTATTGGTAGATAAGTTATTGAAACGGACCGTTAAGAAACATAGCTTGTACGTGTCCTAAATGTACGTTTTTTTCTAAAAAAATTACGATTCCAGTGGTAGGTATAAATAAATTTTCTTAATTTGTGAATCTAAATACCTTTCAGATTATAATATAATGTTGTTTTAATATGAAGTAAGACACTATCCCCCTTACTAATAAAAAAAAATACACAATGGATAAATTATACAATGTCTTGTCTACCTTGTCTGTCAAGCAAATTTTCCCACGTTATCAGACAAGGACAAAACATAGGTTTATTCATTGTGTAAATATTTTTATTAGTAAGGGGGTAAGTTTATTTCTAAAAATAACTGAAACATTACCTCTGGCCTGACTCGTATGAAATGGATATCCAGACCCTGGATGTTGGTTTTGTACTGAGGATACTTGTTCAAAAACTCTTGACGTGCACTACAAGAATATATTTTTAATTATAATGCAAAGAAATAATTATTGAATACTTCAAATGTGTTGACTGAAAACCAACATAACCAAAAATAATGGTCAAATGGATAAGCTTATAATATGGTAACAATCGTGTCATTAAAAAACAAAAGCCTACTTGAACCTTGGTTTTAGTCAGTCGGTGCATTTTTTTAAATGTGTAAAATTGAAATATAATTTATAACAAGAAGTACCTGAATGGATATTCGTCAGCCCAGTACTTGAGCCAGCCTTCCAAGCTTTTACTGTTGAAGCCGTACTCGAAGGCAATGCCCTCCAGTGGCGTAGCTAACGGATGGCGGTCTCTTAATCGGTCTTTCAAGTCTTTTATCATCTGTACAATACATAATATTATAAAAATCCAAATTTCATTTAATAGTGTAATGTTTTAATCAGAAATTATGTCAATATTTATTTTAGAAACCTACAGATCATAACACAAACCTTAATTTTTGGTGGCAGCAGTGGGATGCAATCAAATTAATCACATTGACAACATTAAAAAATACAAAATAATCACTCACCACTTGTGTGAATTCTACTTTGAAAGGCTTAATGCTCGTGTCCTGTCTATTCTTCAGCTGCTGAGGTCCCCACCATTCCTCCAGGTCTATGTCAGGCAGGGGCGGGGGACTCTTGAAGTATATATGGTATATTGGTACCACGGTGACCACTAACACAATCGCTAGGAGTAAACGACCCATCTAAAAGATAGAAAATTCGAGAATAAATTAGCAAAAAATTGATAAAACGTATCGCTCGAATATAATAAGTTAGTAATTTATTTCGACAAGATCACTAAAATGGTATAATTATAATTAACGTTATAATATTTATCTATGATTGTGTAGACATAAAATATTAATAATGATGTTGCCCGCGACTACTGCAAAACTGTACATTTTGCCGCGATAAAAAGTAGTATAATATTATGTCCTTTCCCGTGATTTACTATAAATCGGTTCTTTCAGAGCCTATTCAACGCAAATAAGCAAACATACAAACAAATATTTTGTCTTTATAATATTATTAATATACACCAATTACAAGTTATTGTCTGGGTGTACCTACAGTTTTCAGCCTTTAAAATCTTTTGCCCTTACCTTACTTCGAAGGAGCACAGCTATCAAAATCACTGAACACATTCCAATCAGCACTCACAACCTTTTACCATCCTGTTCTATCGATGCAAATCAGTACCAAAAGAAAAAGATCAGAGGCAATCTAATTTTAAAAGGATCGTTGAGCTTGAAACGTTAGTTAAACACAAAACAGTATTTACAACTTCCCAGTATCTTATCACTTTAGTATGATATCACTTACACAGTGTTGGGATGATAATAATGTTATAATCCTGATTAAAATATATTAATTAAATTAAATTATGAGGTATTGTACTATCAGGGAATCTGTTTCATAAGTAGGCAGAAGGAACTAATAAATTACAATGGTCTGCAACGAAATCCTCCTTCTAAAGTTTATGTTTAAATATGAAGATTTATGACTAAATTTTTATCACTTCTAGATTTTCTGATGAAAAAAGATTTAAGAAGAATTTAATTACAAATAACTCAGCTTATTTATTATACGACAAAGTAAAAATATTTGTGGATTTTTGCAAAAATATATTTTTTGGATCTTCGAAGACTAGGCTAACATTTTTATAGAAAACGAATAAGTACTTAATTTAAAAACATAGATAACCTTCTGGAAAACTCACCTTACTGAGCTACGCACGGACTGACACGCACACATCTACTGAGCGGCATGATAACGCTTGTTGTTAATATTAATATCATTATAATCAAATTAATTAGCCAATAAGAATCTCCTAAGTGTTTGTTGCCGACTGTAGGTGTAATGCTAGCGTTGCAGCAAGCCTTTCAATCGTGCTAAAATTCGGTTTTATGTAATCATAGAGCCGAATTTTTACCTTGAATGAATACTTACCAAGTGCGAGTCGGACTCACGCACGAAGGTTTCCGTATCATAATGATAGGTTGATTATGATGATACGAATATTTTACATGTTTACTTATTGTTTGTATGAAGTTTTTCAACAAGATTCCAATGGTATCTTTTAAGGAGACCATAAAAAGGAGAGCACAAAAAAATGATTCATGATTTCTTTTAATAGTGTTGCTGCCTTTATGGGGTCCAGAGTGTCCGATATACTTATTCAAGTAAGCGCATTTAACAAGTTACGCTTTTATAATTCCTATAATTAAACAAAGTTATATAAGCCGTTATAGTTTTCCTTCAAAATTCATCATATCATGATTGTTTTCTTTTTTTTTGTCCAGTTTAGGTTTTAAAATGGCGGCAAAATTCGCATTAAAGTTGAATATCTCAGAAACGGACAGCCCCAATCAAAAAATCATTTTAACAACCTCTCACTGTGTTTAAAAGACCTATCTCATGATATTCTTCACTTATCGTGTAAAAAAATATATATTATGAAATGTATATTTTTCATGAGATTTTATTTTAGCACTTTGTCGGCGTAGTAAATACACATAACCATGCTAAGTTTCATCTTTCTAGCACTAACCGTTTAGACGGTAAGCCGAAGACGTTCGGACGGGCGGGCGCACTAACATACCGAAACTGGGTTCCGAGACTGCTTCTGTCTTGTCTGTCTTGACCACTTACAAAATTAAACGGCTCCGGCGCAAAACGATATAGTCTCTAAATAGTCTGATTCACAAGATCCATTTCAGTGAATTTCTGTCCAAGGGCACCGAAAATTATGATCCAGGGCTCATTCAATTCGGAATGACCTTTAGAAAATTTTTGAAAAATTTCAAAAGGGGCTCGAAAAAATTGCAAAAATTATAAATAATTTAATAAAAAAAAAAGAAAGTGGGTATGGTTTTTTGGAAATCTCCGGAAACTATTAAAGATATCCGAATATTGAAAAAAAAAATCCTTAAAAGAGGAGGAAATTTCCTAAAAAGAAATAAGCAAAACAGTTGACCTAAAGGCCATCCGTGCATCTTCCCGGTAAGCTTGTTGCTTGATCCTCTTTGTATTAATTTTTAAAATCTTTCAGTTAATTATAATACAAGAATACATAATGTATTGTATATCTCAAAAATGTATAATTAAGATTTTTCTTGTCACTGGTTAATTATTTTTTGAAAATAACATATTATTTATGGTTTAAATAGTTAACTTTGAAACAATTTAAACCATAATTATTATGTTATTTACTTAATACTTTTAAAATGATATTCTTCACATCGTAAATGTCAGGAACATTATTTATATTTTTACTTAATTAACGAAATATTTCCAAGTATGGTACAAAAATGACGTCTATAAAGCTAGCATAACAAAATGAGCAGAATCGCTTGTCAATTTGCTCAAAATTTGATGCTAATTGAGTGCTTATTTGCGAATTTGGCACTAGCCAAATTCGCAAATTTTGTGCTCTATAAGATTTGCAGAAAATGCAAAAACTGCTACCTTTTGATCAAGCTAGCAGTGTACATGCTTAAATGCCTGATCAAGATTACACAGCATAATCAGTGATGTACTATTTAGTGCTAATTAAGTGCTCTTAATATATGGAGGAGAGAATTTTGAAAATGCAAAAAAAAAATTCTTATATTTTTTTAATTAGGAAGCTGCTAGTTTCAAAGAAACAGCAAGTAATATGTTCAAAATCGAGTACTTTGAGAGCATAACGATGCATAAACAGGTCATAGGAATTAAGTGCTCAATAAGTGCTGTCGATATAAGAAAAAGCAATTAAAAAAATGTGTTTTTATTTTTGCATTGGGGAACTGTTAGTTTGACAGCAAGAAGAGCAAGTGATATCATCAGTATCAAGTACTTACGAAGTATAACTATTCATGGACAGGTCAATGACTCTTTATATAAACTTTGGAAATGTGTTTTAATAGTATATAGAAAAATGTTTAAAAATTTGTGCTATCTCAATTTTTTTAATTATTACCTAGGTAACACTGAAATTGTTTAGATAATGTAGAAAGTTGCCAATACTTTTATTGTTTTTTGAAGTAATCTCCGTTCCTCTCTACACATCGTCGCATTCGATGGAGCCACTGAGAAAAGCAGTGGGCCCATTCTTCCTTAGGGGTCTCTTCTATGGCATTATCGTACACTTTCACCGCATCTTCAGGGTTCGTAAAGCGAATACCTCGAATTTTATCTTTAGTTCTTGGTAATAAATGAAAGTCGCAGGGTGTCAGGTCATGACTGTATGGCGGATGACTCATTATCTCGACACCTGCCATAGTCAAATATTCAACAGTCCGTTTTGCGGAGTGCGCTGAAGCATTGTCGTGGTGAAGGAGGATCCTGCTTCGAGGGCGCTGCTGTCGAATGTTTTCCAAGACAACAGGCGAACAGCGATTGACCTACCAGTCTGCAGTAACTGTCCTTCCATCTTCTAGCATAACTGTCGCGAAATAACCTTTCCGACCAAAGAATGAGGCAATCATCTTTTTTCCTTGACTTCTTCCTTTATTTACCTTAGTTGACCGATCCTTGAAAGTAAACACCCACTAAGCCGATTGTCTTTTAGTTTCGGGTTCGAAGCAATATATCCAGCTTTCATCACCTGTGACGATGTCAAATACAGCATTTGAGTCACCGCCGTTGAACTTATCTAACATTTGGCGACACCATTCCATGCGAAGGTGTTTCTGGTTGTCGGTTAAAGTATGGGGAATCCATATGGTACAAAGCTTCCTGACGCCTAAATGTTCGTGTAATATTTTTTGACTCATACCAATGCCTAGGCTTGCCCGTATCTGCTGATAGGTCACTTTCTTATCTTCCTCTGTCATGCGTCGCACAGCACTGATGTTATTTTCAGTAGTCGCTGTTAAAGGACGTCCCTCACGCGGATCATCATTGAGATCGCTACGTCCACGCTTAAACTCGTTAAACCAATTGTAAATAGTGGCACAAAATGGGACTTCAATAAGAAATGCTAATCGCAGCCTATCATAGCTTTATTGTTGAGTAAGCCCACAACGAAAGTCATAATAAATCTTTGACCGAAAATTTTCTCGCGTTAGGTTCATTTTCACGTGTAACAAGAGTTTTAGATTTGCCGCCAATTCACAAAAACAAATGACAAATGAATGCAATATACTACATTAGGTTACCAAAGAGTTCTAAAATTGAAATTAAAAAAAAAATTTCATTAGCAATGTTTCTAACTAGCCAGTTCTAAATATTTTCAGTGTTACCCACGTATTATACGAGTAAACATTTATTATTTCTTCGGAGTTCACCTTTATTTATATTAGTTTAAAGTTATATTTATTAAGGTTATATTTTAAAAAGGAGAACTATTACAAGCTTTATCTTGTGTCTCAAGGGACTGCAGGTATAAAGGTGAGTGGAGGGGGAGGGGACTAGAGGGGACAACAGCAGCTAAAAGAACTTTTAACAATATTATACTAACGGGCGATTCGATTGCTCGTGTGCGGATATATTTCATTGTTAAAACGTTTACCGCCGCTGATGGACATCCGCAATACCAAAAGAGTTACAAGTGCGTAAGAAGAGTTACATCGGTATCTTGCTCATGTAGTAGACACAACGCAAGTGCTATTTCCCATCGAGGCCGTCTTATTTATCCGATCGTGTGGGCCCATTCGTCCCGAAGCATCTACTGTAACTTAAAATAACCTACCACTTCTCAATTTGTTAGATAAATTACGATTACAAAGTTATCAGTGAACTTGTATTATATATAAGTATATTTTGTTTCTGTGAATTCGTAAAATAAAAAAATGTAAAATCATATTTTTTCAGAATTTTTACTATTTCTGTATTTTTCCCTTTATATGAAGCTAAAATCATAGCCTAACAGCTGAAATTTCTAAGTCTGCTAGAAGTATGCTTTTAATTTTGCTTATTCTCCTTACACCCATACCTTCATCTATCTATCTATATCTTTTAAAATTGCGTTTTTGTCGCTGAATATCTTCTAGACTATGCAGCCGATTTTCATGAAATTTATAACATTAGCTTGTGCCACTAATGACCTCTCCGCATGCATTGAATGCTCCGCATGAATTCAGACCGCATGCTTAGTTAAAAACGAAAACATTGGGGCCCGAAAAAGCCGCAAAATGCTTCGAGAAGAGATAGGAGACTTTAATAACATGTTAGGGCTCAGGACATGTCTAGGAGGGTTCAGTAACTATCAATGCATAATAAGTTTTTCAAGTTATTCCAAAAGTTATTGTCCGATTTCGTTCAAAATAATTTACCTAAAGAGTTTTTAGCATGTTCCATCTGCATGGAAACAATTCAATAGTTTGTAAATGCTAGGGACCAACTTACAAACCACTTTGGAGGTCAATAGGCAAGCGGACTGATTTTTTTTATTGCATAAATGAATAGTACTCTTAAATATAAGTAACTTCTCAGAAGAAACCGTATATTAAAAGTCAATATTTTCAAAGGTACAGCGATTTGTATACAATATTTCGCAAGTCTCGTAAAAACGCTCCATACTAAAGTCGACCTACAAGTGACGTCACTTGTAGGTTAAGGTGTATGAAGTATACGGCTGTAGGAACATATTTGTAAATATCTCCGATATTTGTGCGTTTAATTTCAAACTTACCATAATTAATGCTTTTGTATCTTATGTAAGTAAACTAATGATGTAGGTTTTGTTTCGCAAAAAAAATTTTTTTTTGGTACTTTTTAGATGTATTTAATTAGTAAACTACACATAAAATAATATATTTTTTTACAATTGCCAAGTAGTAAATCCTCAATATTTCTGAATATATTAATGAAACTAAATATTTCAGATATAGTCCGATCACCTATTACTCAAAAATAGTTGACTTTGTAAAAAAAATATGTATGCAACCTTAACATTATTTTAAAAGACCTATTCATCAATATCCAATAAGATCAGGTAGAATGAAAAAATATTTTCATCCCCACTTTACATGTATGTAGAGCCACCCCTAAAATATAAAATTATTATTATTTTATGACGCCAAAACCGAGATCTATACACAGTCTTTAACTATACCAAATTTTATACATTTATATTCATAATTACAGAAGCTAGAGGCGCAGACAGACAGACGGACGGACTGAGCGAAACTATAAGGGTTCCTTGATTATTACCCTAAAAAGGAGAACCGGATAAGGGACTATAAAATGGAAATCTTTAAGTACTGTTAACATTTTGTTCTCCCTTCCACCTCTCATTTCCCAGTAAATTGTTGTTAAAAATTGTTGTAATCGAGATCGGGCAAATTTTTTTTCTTCTTTTTTTTTGAGCTTTTAATAATGCAGTCTAACACTCGTTATACAGATTCATTGTCTGGCCCTGGATTCCGAAATTTTTCAATTTTTATGCCTTACGGCGCTCCACTAATTAACTCAATGATCAAATTATCATTATCAAAAAATATAATATTGTGTCAAATACGTAGTAACGTATACGTAACGACTTACGTTTTGATTTGTGTTAATTACTCTAAATAATTCCAGTGGTATAAGAAAAACACACAAAATATTGAAATAATAACATTTATTTTAAATTATCAACTAATAATATCACTTAAACAAAATGACTAAAAACATTAATTTTTAAGCGCCTTATAAAATTATTGCCACGATTTACAATAATTTTAGAAATTACTATTACTATTTTATTTAATAATATTTTTTAAATTTAATAATACAGCTTACAAGTATTAGGTAGTATAAATAATTAATATTTGTGTAACATGACTGCAATGAGAAAAACAAGGAATTAGTTAAGAAGTTGTAAATAATACAAAGGTTTTGTAAAATAAACACTGAATAAAACACACTATGTATTTTATAATAAGGTTTCTGCGTCTTTAGGTAGATCAGTAGTTTATCTATTCAATAGCGCTTTTGATTGATTAACAGGCTTACATCATCGAATCAAAACCTCTATTGAATAAAAAACCGATCTCAGAACGAAACCCAGAAACCGATCAGAACAGAATTCTTAACTTCAGGCCAATAATAATAATTAACAAAAGCCAGCCCGAAAATAAATTATTTTGTGGGGGTAAGCTTCGATAGCGCGATTCAGGATTGTGGCGCTAATAGGTCCGCCATACTATTTTATCGTAGTTACTTTTCCTTATCTGATTTATCTTTGCAATTCTTCTCATCTTCCTTGGAAGCTGGTGCGATCATCAAAAGGTTGTTCCCATTCCTTTCCCCAGTAACATTTCTCAGGGGCATCTGTCGCCATCTCGGAAGAATATACGGACCTCTCAACATCTTCAAATGGTCTTTTCCGAACAAATATTCTTTTGTCGGTAGTCTTTGGTATTTTCTGAAGACCTCCTCGTTTTCTTCGTTCCCATATCTGATAAAGTCACTCTCATGGAGCGGTCTTTTCAACTCATCGTCGTAAAGTCTTTTCTGCCGCAGACGTCTTGATGTTGGACTCAAGGGAAGCTCGCATTTTATAGCCAACCCCGAGTTTTCTTTGTTGGTGAGAAGACCGTGATTCTTCTGCCATTCCAACACTTCGCAGAGAAGACCGATGTATCTGCAAGGAGTGATTGAATCTGAAGCCAGTTCATGTAATTATTTCTGTTCAATTCGTGGTGTGGTTTCAGTGTAGCGCATGTTGTCGCACTCACACACGCATTAAATTGAGTCTTCACGAGAGCGATAGCATGCTCTGACACTGGAATCATACTGCGAATTGAACAGTCTTAATAACGTGACTTGTCGCCGAGATGGCATGTTTAATTAAAACAGTCGCTAATATTATAATATGTAGTGCCATTGCTTCTGAGTATCGTCAAATAAGATGTATCGTTCATGTGAGTAATCTGTGTAAAGCGAATGAGCCTACAAGGCTAATGTCTACTAGAGATAAGTAAATATACGATAAAACCATGAGGGACTATGAATTATGATTTATAAATTGCAACGTCAACTTACCACAACCAAAAGAGTAAAAAAGATAATCTACCTACTTGGTCGAAATTTTCACTAGAAAACAACTAAACAACTTTAAACCTAATCATTTCGTATTCAGAATATTTTTTTATTAAAATCTTTTATATAATTTACTTACCTGGTTACCTATTCTCAAGATTGAGCTCATTCTTAGAAAGATTCTTGTCGGTACCAATCGTTGGAGCTCCGGGAACACGCACTGACGTTCCGCTGGCGCCAGCGCTCTCGGTATGATCCCGGAAGATGTAGGTAATAATGAATTTACCTTATAGCCATTTTTCAAGGTCTCACACTTGGAGAGCTTCTTGTCTGGCGGATGTATTGGTACCAGTCGACGGAGCGAACGCCTCGCTGACTTTCTGCCGGCCCAGCGCTCGCTGCAAGATCGCTAGTCTATAATATAGTGATGTCAGAATGGACCTACCTGATAGCCATCCTCAAAATCTCATTCTTGGACAGCTTCTTGTCCGGCGGGTGTGTTGGTACCAGTCGCCGGAGCGAACGCCCCGCTGACTTTCTGCCGGCCCAGTGCTCATTGCAAGATCGCTAGTCAATAATATAGTGACGTCAGAATGGACCTACCTGATAGCCATCCTCAAAATCTCATTTTTTGACAGCTTCTTGTCCGGCGGGTGTGTTGGTACCAGTCGCCGGAGCGAACGCCCCGCTGACTTTCTGCCGGCCCAGTGCTCATTGCAAGATCGCTAGTCAATAATATAGTGACGTCAGAATGGACCTACCTAATAGCCATCCTCAAAATCTCATTTTTTGACAGCTTCTTGTCCGGCGGGTGTGTTGGTACCAGTCGCCGGAGCTCAGCGAATGCCCCACTAACGTTCTGCTGGCGCCATCGCTCGCGGCAGTTAGTGAACATCTTCCGCGGTGGACGGAGGATGCAGGAATTCACTGGCATGTCGTCTGGGATACTCTGGAAAAGTCGTGAAATATAAATAAATAAATCATTTACTTCTCACCCCAAATTACATAACAATATTAATTAGGCTAATGTAGAATTTCACGATTGTTGTGGGAGACTGGTACCTAAACTGGGCGTTATAGCCTGTATTTCAGGACACCAGGCCTCTATCCTAGGATACTTGGGTAATGGGTTACAATAGTACTTACAGTTTCTTTTTTTCTCAATATGAATGTAAGTAGTTAAGTACATTTATATACTGTAAATATTAATGGGGTATCTAAAGCGGCAAATGAGAACACGACTGTACCTAAAACGCGTCGCTTCACATATTATGTAAAAAAAGTTTTCATTTGTTTCCTACTCATTTCATTTTTAGGGTTCCGTATCAAAGAGTAAAATGGGATCCTATTACTAAGACTCGGCTGTCCGTCCGTCTATCTGCCCGTCTGTTACAAGGTTGTAAATCATGAACCGTGAAAGTTAGATAGTTTGAATTTTCCTAGAATTTTACACACAATACTTAGTAGCTTTGACGTTAAATATTTGGTTGTGTACGAGAATGTCAATTTAGTTGTATAGTCATGATACATTTCGAGTCAAGTATGAACAGAATACCATTTTCAATAGATAATTAGTGGTTCGTTCAATCTACATTCAGACTTCGATGCAAAAATGTTCGCATCGCGGTAGACTTCAGCGTTTGACGTTTAAGAGTACCATTATTAGATCCACACTGTATCGAAATAGTATTATTGTAAGACAAGCTGCCCCGGCAAATATTGTTTTGTCGAATATATTATTTTTATCATTTAGGGGTTGAAAAAATTGATTACGACCGATTATCAGACAGAACATGCAAAAAAAAAAGAATCCAACAAGCCGTTTCGGAGGAGTGTACCTATCCCCGAATACTTTAGTTATTATTTACCGCTTGTGAATCGAAACTTACGGATAGGTTCCTAGACGTTAGTCGATCATCATCACTGTCAGGCAGACACAGGTCGTCGCTGAGCATCTCACTATCTGGCTCTTCATCCGAACAGGATTCCTGGTCTGATGCCATTAGGTTTTGGTAGCCTGAAACAATAAGTAAGCATAAAGTACTTATTTTGTTTATTTTATTGGTAGTATGTATTAATTATAAAAGCATTAATAAAGATATAAGGCAAATACTCTAGATTTTTCTTTATTCTGGTATCACTATCATTATATTAGTGAAAACAATAATTGCTATCTTATATATTTATCTTAGTTATAAAATCGTTCATAGTTTATACTTTTGCTATTACTATCTTCTTGATCAGAATTTAGATGGTCAACCATACTCCTAGCTAATACTCTTGATAAACAATAATACACAACGCCTTTGCCCTTTTATTTTTATTTCTGTGATGTATTTCACTTCACTTCTATACTCTTATAAATCACAATTATAGTTCAACAAAGCTTTCGACTATACTGACGAATTTAGTTCGTTCCAAGAAGTGACTAAATTATAACGGATATGCATTATCAACGGGATGTGCTATGTTTAACATGTCACCATTTGTTACAATTTCTATTTATAAGTCAATTATTTTAATGTTCTTAAAATTATGATTTTTATGAAATTATGACGAATCGCATGGACTGCCTTAAAAAGTATTTTAGGTCCATTTATTTTTCTTAATTACCTACGCATAGAGTTAATTATTTTTCTTCGTTGGAGGTGTTACTTAATTAACAATTAATTATTACTTACTTATTTTAAGTAAATAAATATTTATACGAGTATATGGTCCGGGAGCCGGTAACACTCAAAGTCCCGTCATGCGAAATAAAAAAAATAATTAAATAAGTAGAACATAAGTATAGGAATAAATTAAGCTCGGTATGCGTAAATTCCTATTACCGAAACAATGTAAGAAATAAAAATTATGAAAAAAAATAAAAAAAATGTTTTACCGTCATCGTGAAATTTGGTTATTTTTAATGTATTCGATAGCAAATTTTATCCGCTATTAGAAAAAAAAACACGCAAACCACTTTTTTGCCGGAATGGTCTGGCATACGGCATACCTTTTTGAAGTGTGTGATGAGGGCTAAAATTTCTCCATAATTCCGGAAACCTTTATTCCTTTTATTTTTCTTATTTTTTTATATATTTTTTTAAAATATCTTGGTATGCAGGCTCAAAAACTGCCGGAAAATCCCGCATACCACCTTGAAGTGCTTGAACTATATTAGCATCTAATCTAAAATGTTCAATAAATTTATTTTGGAATTAATGTTTTTTGTCGAATTTGTACCGTTGTTACATAATTATTACCTTTTCATTTTTTTACATTGTTTCGGCAACAAGAATCCATGCATACTGATCTTACTTTATTTCTATACTGCTCTATTTATTTAATTTCTTTTTAATTCCACTATGACGGGACTGTTATAGTGGAATTCAGTGCTACCGGCTCCCGGTCTAATAGTATAAAATGAAGCCACAGTTTCCATTTCTAGTCGCTTAGGTCTTTTAAACTACTCAAAACGCATTTTAATGCAGTTTTCATTAATAGATAGTATGTTTCAAGACTTATATTATGTATATAACATTGCAATAATTATTAATTACATTATGTGTTTGTATCGATTTATTTTCTTATTGATTGATAAAAATACTCATCGTCTTTGCTTACGGGTTCCTCAAGAATTCAATGATTTTTGATTTTCGGGAAAATATTTTGCACTATAATAATTTTATTGCTGTCTTTTCACTTCAACTTTTTTCCAATCATTTTCTTAAATAATAATTAATTGAAAATCAGTAGTTACTGATATTATAAATTGAAAATCAGTAGTTACTGATGTTATATGCACATAGTAGGTACCTACCTTGATTTCCTGTTATATTAGTAATGGTGGGCATATAGTTTCTTGAACACCACTGAATTATAATAAGCACAAAATCATTACCGAGGGCACTGTTGTACGTTCTTGCCAACAAACAGAGAGAAACTGATGAAAATTCATAGATTATTCCAAATTCAAATAGGGGTGGCAAAACTGTTCTCTGATTGGCTAGTTAGACTCGCGGAGCAGCCAATCGCCGCTCAGGGCGGGGTAATCCAGAATTCCCAGTTTCCACAAATAAACATTAGCTGCATGTAGGAGATAACTGATGAAAGGTAGAGTCAGCAAAATAACACTGAAAATGATTTCTTTCTTAGAAAAGGATCTACACTTTCAGTTGTTTCAGTTTTTAGACGTATTTTTCTAATATTTTTCTATCAAGAGGACACCCTGTGGTCGAAATTTGCTCATAATAAATTTAATTATATAATTTTTAAGTTATAAGCTAGTGTACAATAAGTATCTACATTGCACCCGTGCGATGCCGCGGCGCGGCGGGTCGAAGTCTAAAATAAATAAAAAATTAAGCACGTCATACTCCATGTGTTCTTTTTGGACCTTGTGAAATATTCCAGCATGTCCAAAAACGTATTCACTGAATCGAATTCCGGAACTGTTGGATCGTCCTTGTATTCGCCATGGTTCTGCTACCACTACCTCGTTTGCGGAAAGGGAAGTTGTTGCAACTGATTAAGCGCTGTAAGTGCGACGGTTGACCACGGTTCATTGGGGTATAAAAAGTATCTTCTGTATGGAATAAGAATGGCAAACGAGCGGATTCGTGTTATGATAATACTAGCTGTTACTTTTTCTGGATAAAAAGTAGCCTATGTTTTAATCCAGAGCCCAAACTACTACCATACCAATTTTCATCGAAATCCGTTTAGTAGTTTTTGCGTGAAAGAGGAACAAACATCCATTCATACATCCTCACAAACTTTCACATTTATAATATTCGTAGACCTCATAAGTTCATAACATCAAAAGAGTATTACACAAAGATTTCAAAACTCAAGATAGGCTATGACGTACATTTGACAGAACAAATCTTCAAACAATAAGAAGTTACGCCATCTTGGTTTTTACCATATTTTAAATGTCAGCCATCTTGTTACATACTTCAAATATCAAAATGGCCCCAAAAATCTCAAAAGTTCATTAAACTGGAGACGTTTTTTGCCTCAACATGCCTCGTCTATAATATATAATACGTCTATGGTACTATAGGTGTACCAGAATCTCATGGCAAATAGGGAAATAAAATTTTGTAGTGTGCAATACTGGGGAAATTGCATTAAACGATCTTGATACTGGTTAATATTTAATTATGTCTTAAGTATTATTTAACATGAATTATAATAAGACTGTATGAAGAATGTTCGGTGTATAATATAGAAAACTATTGCACGATGTATTTAAGATACTTAATTGGATAAGGATTAATACTGTATTGCTTAAAATCGCTTTGTAAATAAGCTATTAAATTAAAATCAAAGTAAAGGATAAAAAAATGGTTATTGTGGGTTATCCCTAAGAGATAGACATATGCCATCGCGGACTTTTTTGTAGGATTTTTTAAGATAAATAATAAAACTGTAGTACATAATAAATTTTGATCTATCTCGTAGTGTTCAGCCAGCATTTTCAGGACTTTTTTTTAGGACTTTAGAAAACTCTAAAATTATCTGTGTACCTCTACTATGTTATGCATGTTATATACCTAAAAACCTTCCCGTTAAATCACTTTATCTGTTAAAAAAAACGGCATCAAAATCCGTTGCGTAGTTTTAAAGATTTAAGCATACATAGGGACAGACAAAAAAGGGACTTTGTTTTATACTATGTAATATAATGATATTTCATGAAAAATAAATCAATCGTGAATTACTTTATATACTTATTTATTACGAATAACATACAATTAAATTGGCAACAGTTTATTTAATGTTGGAATTTCCTTCCGAACTGTATAGAACTCGTTTACTTCATTCCTAATCAACTATAAATCGAAACTGTCTTATGTTGATTTTCTTTTTTCCTCCTCTCCTCCTTTTACCAGGCATGGAAAACAAACCATCATTCAATGTGCCATCAGCTACGATTCACCGTATAGTAATACTGGAAATACCTTTCAAGAAGTCACAATAATTACCCAAGAAAATATAAAAAAAACTAAAAGTATCAAAACAACTCATTCTAACTTACCGGTCAACTCTACCACGAGCTTTAAATTATAAGATTGAGTTCGATTTACACCTTCTTCTTTCTGTATTTTAATATAGACATAGAAAACAATATTTCTCGCTTGAGATCGAATTGCCTTTTTGGATATTTTCACAAAAACAACAAATTCCAAGAACATAATCACAAAATTTTAGCAGCGGTTGACAGATCACGTACTTTGATTTGACGGTTCATACTTGACATTGCCATATGAAAATCACATTTTTTATTTTTTTTAAAATGCCATCAGATTCTGGTAGACCTATAACACTTATATTATAATAGAGCTGAAAATCTAGCTCACGAGTGTCAAGTCAATATCAAATATGACAACTCGACATTCATGTGTTCGATTTTCAGATCTATTGTGTTAGTCCAGAGTTCTATTTTCAATGCTCTGAATTTTCTCCGACCTTCTAGATTCCGGACAATATAGTCCCATCCTTAGCCTCTGGGTCTCTCTGAGTGAGGGGGATTACTTTACCTGAAAAAATCAAATAAAAAGGTAACCACCTTAACCTCAAATTATATAAAATTATATCTATTATTTATATAATCTGAGCAGCATAACATTGTATTGGACAAAACTATTATTTTTTATTTTTATAAAGGTTATTCTTCATGAATCTGCTTGAAAAATCATTTATGCATTCGTTTTATGATCTACAAGATTTGAAGCAAAAAAATTGAATTTTAGCCAAGTAATTAGCCATTTTATATTTTATCTTAAACTAGCTGACCCGGCAAACTTTGTTCTACCTTAGAGGCAATAAATGAGCAGATTTTGGATTTCATTAAGTGCAATTTTTCATTAGGATAATAGGTAGATATAATAAAAAGAAATCAATTATTTAAATGATTGTTAAAATGGGCCATGTATTTTGGTGCATGGGTTGCAATCTTCAGTAAAGCATCTTGTAATAGATGACATTTTTTGTTTTATTATCAGGCGCAAGAATAAATAACGCAGATGGTCTTACGATCCGTGAATATGCCACATATAATTGACCAGGTGAAAAAAATGGATTTTGTCTACAAAACTTCCTCACCTTCGAATTTTCCTTTGAGTATCGTCGCGTAAATCACATTATTTGTAAATCCCTAAATCCCCTATTTACTAAATCCCGAAACATATTTTTCTGCGATAAATAGTAGCCTATGCTCTTCCTCGTAGTCTACTCTATGTCTGTGACAATTTTCATGATGATCGTTTAAGTAGTTTTACGTAAAAGTGTAAATACAGTTGTCCACAGGAACCGTACATTTCCCGCGATAAAAAGTAGCCTATGTCCTTTCCCGTGCTCTACTTTATATCTGTGCAAAATTTAATGATGATCGGTTAAGTAGTTTTTACGTAAAAGCGTAAATACAGTATTCCACGGGAACCGTACATTTTCTGCAATAAAAAGTAGCCTATGTCCTTTCCCGTGCTCTACTTTATATCTGTGCAAAATTTCATGATGATCGGTTAAGTAGTTTTTACGTAAAAGCGTAAATACAGTATTCCACGGGAACCGTACATTTTCTGCAATAAAAAGTAGCCTTTGTCCTTTCCCGTACTCTACTTTATATCTGTGCAAAATTTCATGATAATCGGTTAAGTAGTTTTTACGTAAAAGCGTAAATACAATATTCCACGGTAACCGTACATTTTCTGCAATAAAAAGTAGCCTATGTCCTTTTCCGTGCTCTACTTTATATCTGTGCAAAATTTCATGATGATCGGGTAAGTAGTTACGTAAAAGCGTAAATACAGTATTTCACGGGAACCGTACATTTTTATGCAATAAAAAGTAACCTATGTTCTTCCTCGTAGTCTACTTTATAGCCGTGCCAAATTTCATGATGATCGGTTAAGTAGTTTTTACGTAAAAGCGTAAATACAGTATTCCACGGGAACCGCACATTTTACCGCGATAAATAGTATCCTATGTCCTTTTCCTGGTTCTAAGCTACCTCCCTACCAATTTTCAGCCAAATCGGTTCAGCCGTTCTTGAGTTATAAATGGTGTAACTAACACGACTTTCTTTTATATATATATATAGATGAGCAAATCTTTTAACTTGTCATTATACTAAATTTCCATAAATTTTGTATACTTTGAGTGTTGAGGGTGAACAATCGATCTAGCATAATAATAAGATAATATAAGATATTATATGACTTATGAGTGATTGGCGATTGGTTGGTGGATACCAATTTACCATAGTTGGACATTTTGCATTTATGGTAAATTGGTGTCTCGGGTTCGAATCTCAGTCGGATGAATATTTTTTGTGATTATTTTTATTTCTTTTCCTTTTATAATTTTTTATTTTATTGTCCTACTCAAACTCCGAGCTAAACTTGGTCCTAAGTATGCCTACGTATGCCTACAGCTGAAATATATTATTGAAACTACTTATGGAACACTAATAAGCACGTGGTAGGTAACTAGGTAGTCGATACGAGCCAAACCCAACACACAATATTTTGTAATCTATTAATATTTTTAGGCCCGTGACACACTATCTCCCGCCTCGAGGCCGCCTTGTAACAATCGGCTTTTACGTTATCTTTAAGTTGCGGTGCAGGTTGGGTATATTTAAGAAATTAAACATAGTCAATACTAATATTATAAAGAGACAAGGATCGGTTGTGTTTGTTTATTTGCACTAAATACCCTCCGAAAGTACTAGACCGATTTTGATGATATTTGGCACAAATATAGAGTAAACCACAAACTTTCACGTCATGTTTAGTAGTATGATAACAAGCTTAACTCTGAAATAAAGTATGTTCATTAATCAATACATAATCATGATGATCATATTTTGATGTTTTCATGGGATTTCCGTCGACACCGTTGACTGTGGCATTCAAATGTGACATACTATATTGATAGTATACGTACAAACAAACAATAATTTTCATATTATAATGTCATACCAATAATTGTTGAACGATTGAAACATTGTATCGTATGAATAATATAGAGTATTAGTGAGTTTGCCTCGTGTAGCCTCGCATGTGTTCATAGCTTTACAAAGCTGCGATAATGCGTAGAACCAAGAATTCTAAATAGCTCAGTCGCGTTTATTATCAAGAAGAGACCGAACGATATTGATATATTACAATTCTGATACAATTTATAAGAAAATAATAAGTTTGGTGCAGTGATTGGACTCAGTGCTAACTAATTCAGGACTATAAAGTAGGTAGGTATCTGATATTTATATAGTTTATCAGCTATATGTAATATGTCCTAATAAAATATTTTTTATATTGATAGTTGATACTGACTTTATTACACAGTAAAGTGTTTGTCTAGACTAAATTATTTTTAAATTACTACATTAAAGGCTTAAAGCAAGTATTAGGTACAAATATTTTTATAAGCTTTATTATTTTGAAACACAATACCTACTTACGGCCACACTAGAGACTTAATTCTTACTTAAGGAGTCAGTAGAGATTTTGACAGAAATTCTATGGACTTTATGTCAGAGTAAGTATGTACTAAGTAGAGCTCCTTATGTAAGCATTAGGTGGTGGGCATCAAGTAGAGACAATTCCTTAAGCGTTGCTTTGTAACCTATATGGAAATAAAACTTTTTTGATTTTATTAAATGTATCTAAGTGCGTTCGTTAGTTACAAAAGTAAGTTTTCTACTTTCATTCAATATGAATATACGAAAATTTAGCATTCGAATGTTAATAATTATGATATTATTTATTGTAAATTGTAAAGCATGTCAAATATAACAAAGTTGCGTTTGCTATTATTGCCAGATTTTTTTTTGTTTGTCATATTTTTTACGATTATATTTTTTTGTTTGATCAATGCCCTACATTGATGAGGAGAGTGATGTGATGCCTAGCACCTAGGACCTACCGATTTGTTTTTTAGCTTTTAGTATATTGTCTACATCATTTTAATCTTTATTTTCAATAAAACCGTTTAACATAAAAAAATAACTAATTTTTTATTGTAGGTATATGATATAAGTAGGTAGGTACGTCAATTATTAACGATGTAGGTTTTGTTTACTAATTTAGGAAAAAAAAACTTTTAGCTGATGTATCTAATTACTAAACTACACATAAAATATTATATTTACTAAGACTCTAAGTATATAAAATATTATATAGAGTCTTAGTAATAGAGTCCCACCTTTGGGTCTAAAAAATTAGACTAAGCGGCTTTTATTAATAAAATAAATTATTGAAATAATAAAAAAACCCGACTGCATAAAATAATCGGTATTGTGTATGGTAGCAGGCGGGCCCATTTATTTTTGTACGATCCTTAATATGATATAAATACGAAAACTTTTCCATTAAATAGTAACAGAAATAAACCACAAAATTAAAAAAGCTAAATACTGAAATATTTTATACGGCCAACTCTACCACCGCGCGTTCAATCGTCAAATCAAATAGCGCGCGTTTTCGTGACTTCCTGTTACACACTTCCGTCCCATTTCACGAAATCACTCCCACAAATTGCAAGAAAGCGAAAGGAAAGATGTTACGTCAAAATATAATTATATAATAAATATCTTATAAATAAGTATGGTATAAAAGGTATTAAGTATATTTCCGTTCCCTAGTACCCGTAAAGTTCTTCGAAAATTTACGACTGGACCAGATTGACGTGCTGTGGAAGCGTCCATAAATATTATTAAGACTGAATGCATTATTTCCAATTATTTAGAGTTCAGCTATTTAGGGGCCATCCATAAATAACGTCATACAAATTTCACGATTTTTTACCCCTTTCCTTGTCACAGTTGGTCACATTTGTGAGACCCCCCCCTCCCTTCCCTAGTGTGACGTCACATATTTTGCAAATTTACATTTAGAAATTATTGAATAAAAATATTGGTTCCGAAACCAGTTTTATTTCCATTTTAATTATTTTTAATAAAATGAACATCAAATGAAACAATTAACAAAACAAAAACGATTAATTATATTAATTAAAGAAATTAACGAAACAAATAATGATTGACTATGTTAACTAAAGAAATTAACAAAACAAAAAACGATTGACTATATTAATTAAAGAAATTAACAAAACAAAAAAATAATATTAATCTTTAAATTAAAGATAAAAACTTAATAATCTTCAATCCATGGACTTTGAACCCACTCCTTTAAATTATTTATAACGAGGCATATAATATTATGTTTTTGAGGTTTTCGTAAAGTAAGTTTATAGTTCGTGTTTTAACACTTAGATTATAATAATATAATAGATTTTGAAATGTGACGTCACAATATTTAGTTCCCACCCCCTTGTCACACAATGTCACACATCGTCGACCCCCTCCCTCCCCCTTTACGTGTGACGTTATTTATGGATAGTCCCTTAGATATATGCACAAAGAATTGATAAGTAAATGAATCATTTACTGAATTAATATTTATATAATATGTAAAACTAATTTACTACACCTAATGATATATAAACATTGTTATGTGTACAAAATACAACACGTGGTGCGCGCGTGTAGTGTGTATAACTTTATACTAATTATACACAACGTAGTGAACTGTTACCATAGACCAGTGTTTTTCAAAGTGTGGGTCGCGACCCCCAGTGGGGTCTATAGGGGAGTTGTAAAAGCTACTTCAGTAAAAAACAATAAAGTTTATAAAGATTTATTAAGAAAAATTGTAACTAAAGGACATAATCATTTGAATCACATAAACCAAAAATAAAAATAAAAAAAAAAGATCTTTTCCATATTAACTTGGTTGGTTACTTCGCTCGGAGACTAATACTGTATAAATCATCCAATAACGGATGTAAAGGCCTAAGTTTTTTTACAAATCCAAACATTTGTAATAGCGGCATAAGATTATTTTTTTAAATATTATTATCGATACCCGCCAGTTTATTGCTTTGAGTATCCATAGTTGGATACTCAAAGGTTTGTTGTGATTTATTTGTTTTTTGTTTGAACCGGTAAATCCAGTTCCAACTGGTTTGATATATTTAAGTTCTCGTAGTTCCTTATCGGTATCAAATCGCATGTCTAATTTGTGTATGGCTCATTAGTGGCTAACGGCAATTATTGTATTGTGTGGGTCCAATGGGGAATGTATGGCTACGGTTAGTAGACTCGAAATCGCGCGATAGATACCTATAGTAATATACTAGCTTTAACTCCGATTGCATAAATAGTATCGGCTAACCCACGGAAATACTGTACTTTTTCGTGATAAAAAGTAGCCGTGATAAGAAGTAGTATGTTTGAATCCGATCGAAATCCGTTCAGTAGTGTGTGATGGAGTAATAAACAATAAACATCCATCCATAAATACATACATCCATCCATCCATCCTCACAAACTTTCACATTTATAATAGTAGTAGGATTTGATTAGCTTTTGTGCGCGACTTCGTCCGCTATCCGCATTAATCTGGGGGTGCAGTGGGCTGCACCCTTGCCCCGTGGGGTATGTACTCCGAAAAATCATTTTTAACTGATTTCTACGTCATAATAAATATCTGTGTGCCAAAGTAAACGCCATCCATTCAGATGTTGATAGAATAAAATAGAAAACATTTTATTTGCACACTCTTATTAAAAACACAATTTTATTGTAAGGCAAATTTTATGGGTGTATGATACCTGCAGCAATAAGCACATTTTATTTTTAGTTATTTATTTTTTTATTTTATTAAACAGCAACCGACAAGGAACTACGTGGTTCTTCATAATACCTAAGGGTTCCCGCGTGTCTCTAACTTAATCTTACCAACCCTTAAATTATTAGGCTACCTAAAAAAAGCTGGTTTTCCTTCATAGAGAAGCTATAGTAGGTAGGAATTTGGACGAGGGCCTTCAAAAGGTAAGTGGTAAGTGAAGCCGATAGGAATTTAGCTATAGGAAACCCACTCCACTACTACCTAGCCCTATTGTGAGACCTTTGGGATACAGGCGTGATCATATGCGTGTGATAATAAAACTATAGTCCAATTTTTTTTATTCAGAATCATGGTGATTGATACCCTCTTATCTCACTTTCCCAAATAATCAAGTTTGATAGAAAATTTTATCAATGTTTGATAATATTTGACAAGATTGTAAGACTAATGCCCATGGGCGTAGCCAGGTTTTAATTTCGGGGGGGGGTTCAAGAAAATAAAACGACTAAAAGTACATTAAATACTAGTTAGCCCTGGGCACATTTGAATAATGTAAAGTGCAACAGTATTTCAGGGTTTAAAGTTTAAAAAGATTTTAGCAGGAAAAGGAGTAAAAAACTTTCCTCGCTTTCTCAGTTTGAACCCATTTAACATAAACACATAATATAGTACAAATTAGTATCAAAGTTCTATTTTAGGCTGTTGTTTTTTTTTCTAAAATAACTTCAAAAAACCATCTTTCAGATAGGGTTAATGGGGCGGCAAAACATGTTAATTGGCCTGGGGCGCAAAATTTCTAAATACGCTTCTGTATATGGGTCAGATCTCTGTATATACCAGCCGGCCCATTTCGTGGGGGGGTTTGAACCCCTTAAACCACCCCCTGGCTACGCCCATGCTAATGCTACTTATAATCTTGAGGGCCTATCATGACTTTGCGCTAGAAGGACAATTAGTTACAATATTTTATACCCTACATTACGCATTTACAAATGTAACGAATATTACAATATAATTTGAGTATCGCCTGTTGTAAGTATATTAAAAGCTTAGAACTAAATTATTTTCAAAGCTAAGGAAAAGCCGGCTAAGAGCGAGTCGTACCCGCGATTGAAGGGTTCCGTACAAAATGGGAAAAAACCACGTTGGTTGTATGTGAGCCCACTCTTATTATTAATTTTATTCTGTTTTTTGTATTTGGTGTTAAAGCAACATCAGAATTACATCTGTGACAACTGTCTAGCTGACACGGCAGATACAGGCTGGTGACAGACAGACGGACGGACCGACGGACAGGCAGACAGTGAAGTCTCAGTAATAGGGTCCCGCTTTCATCCTTTGGGTACCGAAAACTAAAAAGAAAAGGAACTATTAGCTTCAAATAAAAGATTTGAGAGTTCAGACCTTAAATAACGAAACTTAATCGTCAGGCAGACGTTTGTAAATGAAGGACAAAAGAAACAATTAACCAGGTAGAAAATATTAACTTAATTGTTTGTATTGACCATAATTATTATCAAATGAGTCTATTTACTAATATACGAAATAATTATCAATGTCTCTATTTGGGTTAGTAGATAGCAATACTGGGGCTAGTGTGGATTGTGGCATTTAAGTAGTTGTGAGTTGTGACGTAAACAGTAACGATTCGTCATTTTGCAGAAGACGATCGCCAACTTGAAGGAGTGCAGCGTGTGAAGTATGTTCGAGTTAGATGGACCATGGATCCACAGGAGTTAGTGCCTTTGGAATGTAAGTTCGATTTCTGTAACATTTATTTCATTGTTTGGCTATATGATCTGAAATCCGGCGGGCGCAGGAAAATTCAGAGCACTGAACGTAGAACTCTGCGCTAATACAATAGAGTTGAAAATCGAAATGTCGAGTGTCGAGCTGTCATATATGACATTGACATTTGACTCGACACTTGTGTGTTTGATTTACAGTTCTATTGTATTAGCGCAGAGTTCTATTTTCAGTAGGTACTCTGAATTTTCCCAAGCCCACCAGATTCTGGATCGTGATATAATCCCACGTCTGTCTGTAGTTTGTCGTTATAGCGGCAATAGAAACATAATATCATCTGTGAAAACTTCAACAGTCTACTGTCTAGCTACCACAGCCTGGTGACAGACAGAAGCCCCACCTTCGCTCTTACAGTAGTCGCATCAAATGCGACTACTGTAAGAGCGAAGCGTTTACACTAAAAACAAAATAAAATAAATATTTACGGGCGCCTCATATATCCACAAAACTACATTTTTTCTTTTGTTTTGAAAACTACCAGTATCTAATTTGCAGGCCGTACGCGCAAAAATTTTAAAGTCATAAAAATTAATTAGGTATATACGGGATGAACTGACGAATACTAAAAGTAATAAAAATTGAAATTCTTCGTCCTATTAGGACGAAACTTGTGGGACTAACAAGCGAAGTACCCTCCCATACAACGAACGTGATTTTTTTGCCGTTTTGTACAGAACTCTTCGTGCGCGGGTCCGACTCTCACTTGGTTAGTTTTTATAAGCTGCCTGTCACCTTTTGGTCAAGTTAATCTCTACTAATACGAGTATAATAAAGAGGAAAAGTTTGTTTATTAATTTGTTAGGTTAGGTTAGGCTCCGAAACTACTGGACCGATTTTAATGAAATTTGACACAGATGTAATGTAGACTACAGGGAAGGACATAGGCTATTTTTTATCTGGAAAAAATGTACGGTTTCTGCGAAATTAACTTTTGCGCGCATGAAGTCGCGGGCCACATGTACATCGGGCGTGTTCTAATGATGTTGCTTCTCACACAGCCGGCATTGCCCGCCCGCGGCCATCGCGTCAGATCAGCATCGGCGCGCGATCATGCTACCGTGGACCAATACGGCTGTGCCGACTGCTGGCGCTGGTCATCCTGCTGCCCTGCGTCTTCATCTTCGTGCCCCTCTACATGCGGTACGTGAATCAAATTTCATCATTATGCTGAGGGATCGTCAAATCAAAGCCAAGAATGATGCAAGGGCTTAGACTTCACTTATCAGTCTTATCACGCATTATTCATTTAACTTTTTTTCTGTTTCCCCTGTGACAAAATTTTAAGATTTCTTTCTAGAAATAAAAAAACGTCCTAAACTATCGTTCCTTTATAGATATCGAGTGTTCTCTGGCCAGATGTACCCGATGAGTATGACAGACATGCGCCTTATAGATAGCAAGATATCACCAACTTGGTGTCAGGTAAGGTCTTCATTCGTAGTTATTAAACTGTATCTGTCATCTGTTTAGGGTTCCGTAGTTTACGTCTCGGAACCCATAAAGTCTCGTCATGTCCGTCCATCTGTCCTCGGCTATACCTACGCAACGCGTACCTAGTGCTCGAAACATCGTGAGGTCACTTATTTAATGTTGATATCCGTTTGCGAGATATTCAACTTTAAAGCGCAACTTTTGTTAAAATAGCCATTCATACTAATATTATAAATGGGAAAGTGTGTATGTTTGTCCGTCTTTCATGCCAAAACTACTGAACCGATTTAAATGAAATTTGGTAAACAAATAGTCTAAAGCCTCAGAAAGGACATCTGCTACTTTTTATCGCGGGGAAATGTATGGTTCCCGTGGGATACTTTATTTACGCGGGCGGAGCTGCGGGCATCGACTAGTAGGAGTATAAAATGTGTGAAGTAATTACAAGCCAATGGTGTCAATATTTCATAATCTTCAGCTTAATGTGTACATCAGTTAGATTTTATTTCACTCATAATTAAGATATAATAACTATGAGTAATCTGGGCAAACAGACGAAGTTGTTGGTGTCATCGACTCGGAAGAGTCGTAATTTAACTTTATATTCATAATAATGTATTTCTGTCTGAATAAAGGCATTATTATTATTATTATAACTATGAGTAATGTCAGTGAACTGCGCTGCGTCTACGGTGTCCGACGCGAGTTGATAAGGGCTATCACGGATTACTGGTAGTTATGTAAGCTGGCCTCATTATTGATAATATTGACAGTTGTAAGTTGCTGATAAAGCTTCTAAAATTGTCCATGGGCTAGGAAAAAATTGCCACAAATACAACAAAATGTTGAACACAAAGATAATTAAATAATATTATTATACAATTAACGGTAAGTAGTAGTATACAATTAAATAGACTCAAATATGAGTAAGTTCTCAGAGGATACAGTATAAAAAAACAATATATTCATATGAACCGCGCTTTGTTTTAAAAAAATCGCATGTCTCGTTAAACCGCTTCATACAAAAGTTGTACCTACCTGTGACGTCATGATTAGTTAAAAGTATATTACCTACGTAATATGTTTAATCTCCAACGTAGAAGTATTAACCAGCTAAAATAGTGCAAAGGAAAGTAGCCTTATCAATTTTCGTTTTCTTTAGAAACAAGTAGTGAAATCCAACACCACGTTCAACGCGTTCGTGGTTCCCGGTCCTCCTGAGCTGGTGGACGAGCTGGTGCCGGTCTCCATGATGAGGGAACTGGTCCTGGAGGACGACATGAAGGAGTACTGGGGGTTCTACCTGCTGCAGGGGTCCACGGTGACTGTGTCGGCGTGCGTGAGGTAATTAAAGTGTTTTTTTATCTTGTGCAACCTTTTTTATCTATTGCAACTCTTTTGATGTTGCGGATTTTGTAAGACCTTTATGTATACCACATTCATGCAATAAATTATTTGATTGATTGATTGATGTCCATGGGCGACGGTAATCGCTTTCCATCAGGTGATCCGTTTGCTCGTTTACCCCCTAGTTTTATATTTAAAAAAAGATGGTCTTGTATATTATTGTTACGAACACAGAGAATAGCGCCATCTAGCGTCAACCAATGAAACCACTTGGTGTGAACAGGGACAGCGTGGGGCCCCCTACTCTAACTTTCCAGAATAAATCCAACACGGTCACGCGACTCGGGAACGTTGTTGCACCTGGAGCACGTGTTCCGTGCCCAACTGCGTGACAGAGTCCAACGCTCAGGAGAAGGACTACAACAATGGGCGTTAGAAATTGAAAAACTCGTCAGGAAGGCACACCCAGGAGCCGACACCAAGATGGTAGACACGAATATGGTTCAAGCATTTGTCGACGGAATCAAAGACCTGGAGGTTAGAGCTGCAGTGAGGTTTCGTCACCATACCTCGCTAAGGGAAGCATTGACACATGCTTTGGAGGTCGAGCCTGTTCGCCATGACATACGGCAGACCTATAAGATCCGCGAGGTCTCTGAGGAAGTCAAGGAGGTTAAGGCTCCTACGAAGAAAAGTTCTGGAGCCATGTGCTACAAGTGCGGCGAGAGGGGCCATCTTCAGCTCAACTGCCCACAGAAGGAGTCACCAGGTTTTCTCTTCAAATCCGTCGAAACCCAACACGTAACACTAGTGTCGGAAGTGAGATTTGGAGATGCCATTGACTCCGAGAGAAGATTTCAAGAAGTGCGGCGGGAGGAGCAGCCCTGGTGGAGGAGCGACCCCTGGTGGAGAAGCGACCACTGGTGGAGGAGCGACCCCTGGTGGAGGAGCGGCCCCTGGCGGAGGAGCGGCCCCTGACGGAGAGGTGCGACCCCTGACGGAGAGGTGCGACCGCTGGCGGAGAGGTGCGACCCCTGGCGGAGAGGTGCGACCCCTGGTGGAAAGGTGCGACCCCTGGCGGAGGGGTGCGACCCCTGGCGGAGAGGTGCGACCCCTGGCGGAGAGGTGCGACCCCTGGCGGAGGCCACACCCACTGGGGACCAAGCTGGCCCCGCCCACTGACCACGCCCCTCAGGCTCCGCCCGCTGTGGGCCAAGCCCCGCCCACTGGCCCCGCCCACCGGGCCCCGCCTGCTCAAGTCCTTTGGGTCTCTGGGAGGATGATGCTATGAGGGAGGCTCAAGAAAGAGATGACGACCTTCGACACATCGTCACGTGCAAGAAACGGGGTGACGTAAAACTAATCTGGAGTGAGGTTGCACCCACTGGCGCTATCACTACGGCGTACTGGGCGCAATGGGACAGTCTGATACTTCAAAACGGAATACCCTACCGGAAATAACGGCAGAGAGTTCCGTCTTCAGATAATTGTCCCAAAAACGAGAGTGCCAGATGTTCTCCGTGAAATGCATGATGGCGTATCAGAAGGTCATCTGGGTGTCAAGAGGGTCATTCAAAGTAGTGCACATAGATCGTCTAGTGCGGTACCATGGCAGTGGCAGCGATGCTCGGGACGAGCATCTCTAAGAGGGGAGTAGTGTTACGAACACCGAGAATAGCGCCATCTAGCGTCAACCAATGAAACCACTTGGTGTGAACAGGGACAGCGTGGGCCCCCTACTCAGTACTAGATGGCGCTACTGTGAAAACTTTCCAGAATAAATCCAACACGGTCACGCGACTCGGGAACGTTCTGGAGTCGTCTGGGACTCGTATCGACCGGTATAATTACGTCGGAAGAATGCGAGCGAGTTGAGTTCAGTTTCGAGCTACCTTCGGGCGATTTCGAGGCGAAACAGGCGATAAGTTAAAGTGATACCAGTGATTAATACAAGTGAAACCCACGACTTGGCTACGACATAGGACATCGTTAGTGCTTAGTGTTTGGACTTAGTGCTCAGTGTTTGGACTTAGTGTTTAGTGTTAGACCTAGTGCTTTGTGTTGGATCTAGTGCGAGTGAATAAAGTCTTCAAAAGAGTCAGTAGGTCTTTATCTCCAAATCCTTCGAACCCTAACACGTAACATTATATTATATAATAATATAATCGGTTTTATATAGTAGTGTTTTTTTTATCTTATACTTTAAATGAGACGATCTTGTATATATAGATAAGTATAAGGTTTGGCGTATTAATAGGTAGATAAGAATAAGATCCTTTAAGCTTATTTTGTATCTTAAAACAAACTAGCTGTTGCCCGCGGCTCCGCCCGCATAAATACAGTATTCCTCGGGAACACTGTATTTTTTCGGGATAAAAAGTAGACTATGTTTTAATCCAAAGCCTAAACGACTAAGATACCAAATTTCATCAAAATCCGTCCAGTAGTTTTTCCGTGAAAGAGTAACAACAACAACAGTCCATCCTCTGTGGGAGAGCCACGCTTCGGCATGAATGGGCCGGCTCGACCGGGTAAATACCACGACCTCACAGAAAACCGGCGTGAAATAACGCTTGCGTTGTGTTTCGCCGAGTGAGTGAGGTTACCGGAGGCCCATGGGGGGGATTGGGGATTTTAAGGACCAGGAACGCAAGTCGCAACACCAGAGGAGTTACAAGTGTAACTCCTCTGGTGTTGCGAGTGTCCATGGGCGGCGGTAATCGCTTACCATCAGGCGATCCGTCTGCTCGTTTCCTGGCTCATTACATAAAAAAAAAACCTCACATCCTCACAAACTTTCACATTTATAATATTAGTAGGATCAAACTATGAAATTTGAATACACAGAATGAATATATGTATAAGACTAATAATAGTTTTATTGCAAAACTCTCAACCTTTGCAATAAAAAATGATGTTGATGAAGTAACATTCAAGTGCTAAACGTCTAATAAGCAGTACTATATCTTATCATGAACATAAATCCATACATGAAATAGATATATAGATAAAACTATCTCCACCACTTGAACTAAATACAGCTGAATATCATATAGTGTTGTCTATTTTATCTATCGCATAGCAAACCTAGACAATTCAACATCAAGTACTATACACATGTCGAATACCATATTATTTTTATAATATAAAGTTAAATATTAACCCCCTTACTAATAAACGCTGTATTTTTTTTATTTTTTTTTTCATGAAATGAACCAGGTAACGAGCAGACGGATCGCTTGATTGTAAGCGATTACCGCCGCCCATGGACACTCGCAACACCAGAGGAGTTGTAGTAGTAGAGTACTTATAACTCCTCTGGTGTTGCGACTTGCGTTCCTGGTCCTTCAAATCCCCAATCCCCCCCTTTGGGCCTCCGGTAACCCCACTCACTCGGCGAAACACAACGCAAGGGTTATTTCACGCCGGTTTTCTGTGAGGTCGTGGTATTTACCCGGTCGAGCCGGCCCATTCCTGCCGAAGCGTGGCTCTCCCACAGTTAAAATAAGCTTTGAATATATACACAGTGTTTTGTCTCCTTCTATCAAATTAAAAATGTCACTTGTGTGACGTGAACAAAACACTGTATAACCATTTAAAGCTTACACAGCGTTTATTAGTAAGGGGTATGTGTATGTGTATACTATATTGTGTGTACAAGAATCAAATACGTTTCTGCTGGAACCCGTAACACTAGTTCTTCGAGAACTTACCACCAGGAAAAGTTTGTTTGTTTGTTTGTTTGTTTGCATCGAAAAGACTCTGAAACTACTGGACCGATTTTGATGAAATTTTCATAGATGTAGAGTAGACCACGGGGAAGGACATAGGCTACTTTTTATCGCGGCAAAGTTTTAACACAGAAGATACACACTGAATCCTTATTCAGTTTTCCAGGCGCGTCACTGATCATGATAAAAGGCTACAAGCACTTGCAGGAGTGCGCGTACATCGGGGATGACTCGTCGGAGGAAGTCGACGAACTGTACGAGGCGAACAAGCTCGGACTACTGAATGACACCATGCTGATACAGAAGCTGCAGCAGCTGAAGAAGACGGATGGGAAGGCTAATAGACCAGGTATTTAATAGCAAATGAGCAATGAATTAGGTACTTGAAAAAACGGGCAACGGCCTTGATGGCTAGCCTTTTGAAAGAAAAGGACCAGGTGCTTTTTACGTTTTCTGCAAGGCTGTCGTACCTACTATTATAATATATAATACAGAGTTTAGGCTAGATAAGATTGAAAGTTGAAACCTGCAAAGGATATGACATGGTTGTGAAATTTATATTCGAAATGTTTGTTCGTTACAGAAACAATGAAGCGTCACAAAGCAGGAGTCAGTTTTCATGATCCAGACCAATCAGCAAATGCTACGTCATCAGACAACATGCTTTCACTGGACGTCACTGATCATGATTCCAAGGTAGAGTATATGATATTGAGTAATCCTAAATTATAAACAAACAATTCTTTTGCATTCCTAGTTATTATTAAGGAACAAATAAGTACCTATAATCCTAAGCCGTTAATATGAAAATAATTCACATTAAAAAATACGAATAAAAACCTACTGAAAACCAGGAAGTATTACTAGCTATAACCTAGATAACGTCGCAAATTCTTTGATACAGGCTGTAAAAATATAATAAATAGCATTAGAACTTTTATATTACGCAGCTTCGTGATAAAACACTTTCTAAATAACAACATCATAACTATATAGTATTATGCTTACGCTGGTCATTCCTATAGGGGACGGCAGAGATAACACACCTCCATTTAATAGGACATGAAAAACGCGAAAATCTTACTATCCTTGTGATCCATCTTCATAAAAAATATTCTAACGAACAAGAAAAATGTATTAATGATGCATAAAACGCTAAAACATTTGAATGGTGTTTTATAGGAATTAAAGCACATATTAGAGAAGCTACACGCGTTACAAGAAGCGGCAAAGACAGAGAAGTTCAAACATTACCACCCACCGTCACACTTGATGTCGCTACCAGCTCTACATAGACACAGAGATACTAATGTAGATAAGGACCAGAGGAAGTGGATCTCATTTAAAGGTAGTTTTTCTTTTTATTACTTTTGATTTTCATAAGTAAATGTTTTATGATTATGCTATTTTATCTTTTTAGCACTTATCTTTCTTTAGTTATCACTTAATTTAATATTAATTGATCCATCAGCACTGGCTTTACTTACTTCCTTATAAGTTTAAGTTTGCAAAATTTGGTGTCTTACAGAAATTATATAACTGATAAGAAAAGATAGCTAACGTAACAAAAATAATAAGTATGCATAAAATTATCATTTGACAGTTCAATGCCTAGATTTTTTAAAAAAATGTTAGCAAAACAAAATTATTTGCTAAGATAAATTGAATAAACATCCTTTCATAAGAGGTTTCCATTCACGTGTTGTTTAGTTAATGATAAGTGAATCTCATCATTATCCATAATTTAGAACTTTCTGGAACATCTTTTATTTTTCAATTTCACTAATTGTTACATAGATGAATTATATTAAAAAGAGGAATTGTAATAAATATATAACAGTCTACTTTAAATAAGAATGTTTCATTTTTCAGATTTAGATGGTAGCATTAGTGAACCAGTAACAAAGAATAATACTGTTGATCACTTAGAACCAGCATCAGAAGATAGCACAGAAGCTATTATGAAAAAATATCCTCTAGACGTTCGAAATGATCTAAAATATAGTGGAAATGGTGATAAATCAGAAAATAAAGTAGATGATACCATCATAGAACACGTTCCAATGAAAGAGAAAGTAGATAAAACAACAAACACTATTACACTTAATTCCACTACAATAAGCAACAATAGCTATGTAAACAACGATGCAATTGCTAATAACGATGACAAAGTGAGTCAATATTTACCTGAATCACGAGTTAGTGCATCAGATAATGAATTTATTGTAAGTCGCTTGTACTAGAGTGATGTATTTTGATAGAGATTTTATTTTAGTCCAACTAAACGTTCACAACGGAATTATACTCCCTCGAAATGAGCATAAACGTTATCGATTATTAGCTTTTTTTATTTAAAATTAAACATTGTATGCTTTTATAAGCAGTGACCTTTATTTGAACTTTTATTGGAACATAATTAATTAATGAAGCATATACGGTATATTAATTTAAAATTTGGAGGTAGCAACTAGTTTTTATGATTGACGGTGCGCGGTGTAATCATAATATCTTATCAAGTCTATAAAAATAATGAAATAAGCCTACAAATAAAGATAAACATATTTATCTACTGGCTTATGTAGTGCTTGAGTTTGAATGTAATTTAATAACACAAGAAATTATACCCCATAGCGTCTGAAAAAAATAGGTTAAATTCAATAAAATAAGTAGTTAGCATGTAGTGCTTTCTTTGACTAAGAGAGAACTACATTGTACTAAGTAGTTGTTTCTTACTACATACTAGTTGAGATTAGGAGTTGTGGGACCAACCAGGCTACTAAAATTAATCAATTAAAATAAATATTGGTAAAGGAACAAAGGGAAAATACTGTCATCTTCAGAGTATTGAGGTTCCTTCTAAGTAAACGTTAACGCGAAGCGTATTTTGAGTAACATACAAGTAATATATCTCATTGCTAAAAAAATTACAGATAAATGAAGAATCATCAAACTCGAAGGAGGTATTTGAGGATGTGTTGAAACAGCTGAGATCTCTCGGTGATAGAGGCAAGCGAGTTCTCGTCAAATTACATGAATCCTTAGGAATGGAATACATGGAAGAGGTGAATATTCTCCAATTTATACATATGGAATATAACTATATTCCATAGCTTTTCATTACTATAATCTTTGGTTACATACACACCATTTTATTGGCAATAATGCTCATATTAAGGCGAAAATATACGTAGATGACGTCACAGATTCGGGCGTGGCCTAACACTTCCCGCCGCGCCACCCGCATACACCCCGCAGCGCTCGCGATCTCCGCGCGCGGCCGCGCTGCGACTCAAATTATAAACTGAGCAACGGCCCTTTTATACGACTTTAGGATTGATTTAAATGCAACTTGAAAATATTAATTTATTTCTGCTCCCAGAGCAAAGAAAAAACGTAGAATGTATTAGCCGCTTCTCCTTCTTCTGTAGAAGCCGGTCGAGGTTATTCCCGAAATCTGGAAATTATTTGGTAGGCAATGCGGCTTCCAACCCATCATATTTGATTTCATTTTCCACCTCTACGCCCACCAAAATGCAATACTCAGGCCCACTTGCGCCAATCCGGGTTAAAGTTAACCTTGGGTTAAAATATCATGCTTTTTTTTTTATAAATACGAAGAACGAGAGAGATAACATGATTTTTAACCCAGGGTTAACTTTAACCCGGATTGGCGCAAGTGGGCCTTAGTGCTATTGACAGAATCACTAAAATATCCGCTAGGTGTTTTTTCGCTTTCCTAAAAAAGAAGTTTCATATCGACGCTTGAAAGGTAAAAATGCCTAAGCGACAAAAATACCGAAAATGAGTTTAAATATCAATGAGTTTGTATTTTTTTTGCGTCGATTGGTCTAATCGTCGTCTTCCTACGACGATTTTTTTGTCGCTTAGATATTATAGTGAAATTTATACAAAATCATGAATGTTATGTTCACTAAGCGACAACAAAAAGCGATTTATAAAAAAAAATCACTTGGATATTTTGAAGAATTTTAAAAATCAACTTAGTCTATTTTTATGTTTTTACTTTTTTTGTTTGCACAAAAATATTTTTACTTGTTTAAAAAATTCTTTTCGTGGACACTTTGTACATTTTCTTCATACAAATTATTTGTGAATTGTCCTTACAGTGCATTTAATTTGGTACCATTATTTTACGAAAGTGCAACTTGTAGAATTTTACCCACAGTGAAATAAAACAATATTGGCGTAAAGATAGTTTTACATATTTGACACAATAACTATTCGTGCTATGTAGATATTTTTATTTCAAACTTTTGTTTTTAAGTATGTCGGTTAGATATTTTTTTTGGTTCCCTATTTTTTCACATAAAATCATATGTCATAATTTTACTTGGCATAATTTCATTTGACCTAATAGTAGTTTCGCATAGTATTCATTTGGCATAATTTTCTTAGCTTAATTTTTTTTCGCATAATAACTAATAGCATAATAATTGTTAGGCATACTTAATAAAAGGCATATATTTTTACGCATTATATTAATTAAGAATAATTATATTTTATGCTTAATATTAAAAAGCATAAATATAAATATGCGTTTAATTACCTTATCCGTGTTTTATTATGTCCTTCCATTTTATGCATATTTGTACCTTGTGACAGAATTACTTGAATTTATTATGACAAAAAATATGCCTAACGAGTTTATGCCAAAAAACAATTATACCAAAGTATTATTATGACAAGAAAAATTATGCCTTACGAGTTATGCCTCATTAAATTAGGACAAAAAATATTAGTCTAAATTATATTTATGCCTCATGATGTATTATGCCAAGAAACCATTAAGTATGCCAAAGTTATAGTATGCGTAACAAAATTATGCCAAGAGAGGTATGCCAAATGAAATTATGACAATTAAAATTATGCGAAAAAAGGGGATACCTTTTTTTTCTTTTAAATATTCAAGAATGACGAAAAAAAATGTAATTTTTTCCTGTACCCAAAATATTATCTTACGTCGCTAAGATACAATACGAAATCAAAAATGTCGCATGAGTATCAATAAATAGTGTGTGGGAACATAAATGAACGCAAACATTGCTAAATATATTTCTATATTTATGCGCCTAATGTTTCGCTAGTTAGTCCTGTCGGTAGTAGTAAATATCAATATACTAGGTTATGGGAGGTAACTTTGCGCACATACTTGGACATAATAAAATAGCTCCTAAAGCTGGTCTATTTTCAATTAAACTGGCAACAGTCACTGAAATCGGCGTGGTTTCATTATTATTCCTTTTTTAAGGTTCCGTAGTTCATGTCTCGGAATCCTTATAGTTTTGTCATGTCCTTCCGTTCGACCGACCGTCCGCCCGTCCGTCTGTCCATCCAAACGGTGGTGTCGGTCGGTCCAACGGTCCATCCAAACCAAAAAAAAAAAAATTCAAAAAATTCAAAAAAATTGAAATATAATACTTTGAATGGGTAAGTTTATTTATCACGTCAACACAATGCTAAAATAAATGAAGATAATTTTTGGGTACACCTACACGAAAGGGGGAGTTATAATTAGGTACATAGATATTTTAAGAACATTAAGAGGTTTCTGAGATTATATTTTGATGTACGTACATTCCGTTTGCGCGATATTCCACTGTTAAGCGCATTTCTTGTTAAAATACGGCGTCCCCCCTCTAAAAGCCAAACGGCTGGCTCTAAAAATGTGGAAAATTCATGATGGTAATCCATGTTATAAACTTTGAACGAAAACTATAACGGTCCAAAAAACTTCATAAGTTCAGGAGTTATAGAGACTTAAATTGAATCAGTTTAGATGAAGATATCTGATACAGAGCCTACAGATTGTCCTTGTCCATAAAACATCCTAATCTTATAGAGAAGATTAGGATAGTTTAGATGATATTTCTGCTACTGTCAATGCTTTCAGCGCAGTCTATCAAAACAATCACACTTCGCTGAAGGCACTGACAGCAGCAGAAAGAAGAAGGGGCATTTTTGTATGGATCCCGTCCCCACTACTGTAGCACTACAAGACATATATCAAATGAAAGAACTTAAAAAGCGTGTAATTTTTTTGTATGACGAAAAATCTCTAAACCATGGGAGAAAAAAGTTTTAACCCAAAGGTGAAAAAAAGTTAAAAAATCATTCTGTATTATTACACCATTTCATAGTGTTGCTAATAAGGAACAATTTTTGGGAAGTAATGGTATACAGCAAGCTTCAGAAAAGTGTTATATTTTGATAAATTGCCTCTGTTTATAATATTTTGATAAATTTTGATAAATGTATGGAATGATAATAAAATGATAAAAATAAGCTATTTCCTCAATTTTGTCGCACATAATTACATTATGGAAATTGTTTCTTACTTGCGATACTATTGAAAGGATGTATTTTTTTCATAATTTATGGGTTCCAATCCTGTCTAGGAAAATTGAGTTATTAAAAATTTTCATGTTTCAAGAGTTTAAGTTTTCATCAAGTCGGACTCGATATTCCGTAGGGCTAAATTACTATTGCTAATTTTTTTTGACTTCCTTTACAACGCCCAGAAGTATAATTTACCATGTACTATATCTTTTTTTTCTGTACCTAATCGTTTCAAAATTATTTTTGCTATTTAATTATATGTATTTTAATATTTTATCTGAATTATTTGATTTTACATAAACCACTTTTCCAGGCTAGGATTCAAACCCGCAAATTAGGAAAAAAATACATTTTGTATTATTGCGCCATTCGATAGCGTTGCAAGTAAGAAAGTAATTATGTGCGAAAAAATTGAGGAAAGCTTATTTTTAGTATTTTATTATAATTCCATACATTTCATCAAAGTATGAGGCAGTTTATCAAAATATAACACTTTTATAAAGTTTAGTGTATAACATTACTTTCCAAAAATTGTTCCATAGTAGCAACACTATGAAACGGTGCAATAATACAGAATGATTTTTTTAACTTTTTTAACCTTTAACCCTCATTAGCTTTTTTCTCCCATGGTTTAGAGGATTTTCGTCATACAATAAAATGACACTTTTTTTAAGCCCTTTCATTTGATGTCTTATAGTGCTACAAGGATGGGGACTTTTTGCCCCTTCTTCTTTCATCTAAATAAGTTATGGCTTGTGTTCAAACGCTAAACATGCTAGGACGAGACAACAGCATCAGTCTGGTATGGGTTCTAGGCAACGGCAACATCTCCGGCAACAAAACCGCGGATGAGCTGGGTAGGCTTTGGGCCAATTGTGTCACGGTATCATGCCCAGAATCGGTATTTGGAATATCTCCCAGCACTACCAAGAGAGAACTCAAGGAATGGGGCCGCAGCTTAAGTATAAAGCAATGGGCTGCAATCCTAGGCCTTGAGTTTTTATATTTCTATACTTTTTATTATTTCAAGATCAAAATTAGCTCGTTTTAGTAACTGCAATTAATTTTTATAAACAAGAAGAAGGAATATATTGTCAGTTAGGAGCAAAAATTTACAATGTCATTGAATAATAAATTTACTAAGATAACTTTAGCCGTAGAAAATTCTTAATGGAAGCAACATTTATGTAACTTATCTTGTTTTATTTTATAAACTCTAAGGCCATTTAGATGAATACTCCTATAATTTTTTTTGTTTGGAATTAGTTATTTCTACCTGTTACTAAAGAAAATTTACCTTATTAATTTAATTTATTTAATATTTATATTTATATAATAAGTTTACCGGAGGCCCAATCCCCTATCCTATTCCCTTACCTACCCTCCCCTATTACCCTATTCCCTCTTAAAGGGCCGGCAACGCACTTGCAGCTCTTCTGATGCTGCGAGTGTCCATGGGCGACGGAAGTTGCTTTCCATCAGGTGACCCGTTTGCTCGTTTGCCCCCATATTTCATAAAAAAAATGTATAATAAATTAAATTTAGGCAATTTTACTTGCTATTACATAACTTTCGTTGATAGCTTAGATAATTTTACCTATTTTTCGAATTAGGACTTTTTTACCTAAGCGACATAAACTGCCTGTAATTCGAAAGCTATATGATTCGTTTTAATATCAAAAATTGTTATAAAAATAAGATACACGTTATATTTTATTGATATATATAGATGTATGTTAAAACCATCTAAATCCGACTATTTTGTGATTTTTAATGATTTTTTTTTCTAAAAATTTTAACTTTAAATCACTCTTCTATAAAGTTTACTAAATTTATGCGTCATATGTGTCTTTTTTAATTATTATTTCTTTAATTATTATTTTTTATCAATTATTATTATTTAAACTGGAAATATCATAATATGTATTATATTATAAAATATGAATTTGCTTTCCTACGCTATCGAATTGGATTTTGTCTGTAATAGTAGTTGTATGTGTGTTAAATAAATAAATAAGTGTCGCTTAGGCATTTTTACCTCATATACTATATAGCTCAAAGCGTTGATATACTAAATAGACAATTAAAAAAGAAATAATATAATATATCTATGGACGCGTCACACCACGTCAATCTGATCCCGTGGTAAGTTCTCGAATAACTTGTGTTACGGGTACCAGATAACGGAAGTATATTTAATACTTTTATACTATTGGTACACATAATTAAGATATTTATTATATTATACACATATTTAATACACATCCATGACCCAGGAACACAGAAAACTTTTTTTTCCGTCGGCGGGATTTGAACCCGCGACCCCCGGCTTGAGCAACGACACGCTCAACCAACTGAGCCACAGAGGTCGTCATAGAAATAGAAGTATACACTTTCTGTGAAATTTACAAGTACATATACAATAAAATATTATACTATAATATACACTATATAATATTATATTAATATATTATTAAAATTTCAAGTAAGAAGTTGAAGGAACAAAAAAGTACATTCAACGATCAAACATTTTCATTCTATCGCAGGCAGAGTGCTCGCTAAGGTTTTCATAATTTATTTTTTACGGCATGTTGTTCCCTATTATTTCAAGAGTAAAATAAACGATTGCGAAATAGCGGCACCGCGGAGAGTGACACAACCTCCTCGTACGAAAGTCAGCGGCTCACTGTCCCGCGCGCCCGCGCACGCACCGCTTACAAATATTTTCACAAAATAATAGTTATTTACGTATATTTTGAAAATAAAACGGTATTTCGAAAAACCCAACGATGAAATGTTAGATAAATATATTCTTCACATTTTCGTAAAAGAACCATCTATATAGCCGTAGTAGGTAGTAAGTAGATAGAAAAAGAAATCTGAAAACAGGGCTACTTAATTTTAATTTATTTAATATTAATCTTCGTCGTATTAAAAAAATTAACGATGATATTAAAGATGAAGGATTGAAGTGTGAAATGTATATTTTTTTGAATTTTTTTATTTCCATTTTTCGGAGTAGTTAGGACTCAAACTGAGCGATTTAGGGGCTATTTGCCCCTTAACAATAATATTCCTTGTGTGCGGGCCGTGTGATATTGCCGTTTTTTTACCCGACTGCGCGACGCAAAGGAGTGGTAATGTGTTTATCAGCCTATGTATGTATGTATGTATGTTCCTTTGAAGCACTATACAGACCAAACGCCTGGGCCGATTTTTATGATTCACACGTCAATCGATTCCTCTTAGTCCGGCGAGTGTCACGAAAGACATGACGTTAGTGAAAATTCAATATGGCGACTACTGGACGCCATATTGTGAAAATGAAAAAAATGAAAGTCAACAAACTATATCAAGTGGGGTATCGTTAAATAGGTATTTAAAAATCATCGTTAGTTTTCTCTCAACATTTTTCGATTCGACTGACCGTTTAGGATCTATATCGGTTTAAAGTTGCGTAACAACCATTCTCACATTCCAGTGATGTAGTACTGATGCTGATAGGAAATCCAGTCTGGTAAATAGCTAGCTAGGTACTCATAACTAAAAAGTATAAAATAAATAATTATAATTTAAAAAATTTAAAAACCCGACTGCGTAAAAAGTGAACTAAACTAAGTAGGTACATAATTAAAACTGAAAAGAAAAAAACAAGCACTTAGATATCCGGTGGTCTAGAATTCTATAATATACTAGCTTTTGCACGCGACTTCGTCCGCGTGGAATAGTTACTTTGGAATATCGCTAAAATTTACCCGCGACTTCATTTACGTAGAAGGAGGAGCGCTTGCCCGCGACTCACGACTGCCCGCAGCGCGCCGCACATCATTATTGCGCGCTGATTATTTTATTACTGCGATATTTTCTAAAATACTTATTGAAATCAAATGATGTAAATGGCAAATTTCTTCTAAATTAAATGCTTGTAATGAATAACGTGTTTATTTGGATAAGCATTAATATCATCTTTATGAAAACACCCTCACAAATAATGCTTAATTTTAGAACAAATTTGGTTAGCATAAAAAGGTTATTGTGAGTCAACCATAAAAGATAGATATATACTGTCGCGGACTTTTTTTTAGAACTTTTAAAGGGGAACAATTCTGTCATACATTATTTTACCGAAACTTTAACCGTTTCCGCAGCGTACGCAGCGAAAGCTCTCAAAAGGGAAAAAAACACCCCGATTTTGAAACATTATTGATTGGAGCTCCGCTCGTATTGAGCTTATCATGATGTTATATAGCCTAAAGCCTTCCTCGATAAATGGACTATCCAACACAAAAAGAATTTTTCAATTCGAACCAATAGTTCCTGAGATAAGCGCGTTCAAACAAACAAACAAACAAACAAACAAACTCTTCAGCTTTATAATATTAGTATAGATTATTGAATTAATACTATTGGAACATAACAACTGAACAGTCGGGATCCATTATTCGACAGCCAATCTAATTTTTCAATGGATCCTGACTGTTTAGTTGTTATGTTCCAATAGTATTAATTCAATAATATATTATAGAATTCTAGACCACCGGATATCTAAGTGCTTGTTTTTTTCTTTTCAGTTTTAATTATGTACCTACTTAGTTTAGTTCACTTTTTACGCAGTCGGGTTTTTAAATTTTTTAAATTATAATTATGTGTGTGTTGACTAGTATATTCTGTAAATAATATGGACTATCCAACACAAAAATAATTTTTCAATTCAAACCAGTAGTTACTGAGATTAGCGTGTTCAAACAAGCAAACTCTTCAGCTTTATAATATTGTAGCACAGTGTAATAAAGAGATACAGTGGTCCAACGCGTTTGAAGTCGCGCGAAATGCCGCTTTTGTGTAGGTATTCGTCATTGCTGCAGGGTTGTCACAATAATGTGTTTTATTATAATCTGTTCTACATTTTGTGTAGGTATTCGTAGTATGTGTATGTAGAGTACTAGGAATAAAACAAAAAATATATATATAGAAGTATTAATGAAGAGTTTTATTATAAAAAATACAAATGCGTATAAAAAAGCTCAGGGTTAGCATGATATATATCAATTGATATTTATGCTTGATATATTATATCAAAATTGATATTATTGATATTTAAAAATGTAAAAGAATGTTTTAAATGTAAAAAATCTTACATCAACACAGGTCTTATTTTCCGAGAGTTTCACAAGCCTAGGTCATCAAAAACTTGCTATTTGACACGACATTAACTAATCATAGCCGTCGACGCAGCTTGTAACGGCTTATGACACCCACGTGACCCCCTGTTTTTCGGAAGAAAATTCCTTGTTTGTTATTATACTATTGTTATACCATATTTTATACCATGTGTAAAATTAATTCGACTGATAAAGTTAATACACTTTTTTTTCTTCTGGTTATAAACAAAAGTCATTTTATGGTTTTATGGTTTATTTAAATTGATTCTCAAAAGTATCTATCGTTGATTTTTAATTGATTTGAAAACTTTTAATATCAATAATAAATAAATGAGTTTAATTTTACTTCCCTATCTTCAAATTATCAGACATACAAATTATTTCGATTCAACTATTACGAAAAAACATATCAGAGTACCTATGAGATTTGTATGTAATTTTGAAAATATCAAAAAATCAAAAATATCGGATATATATCAAAGATATCTGATATTTTGATATTTATTATAAATATCGGATATTTACGAACCCTGCAAAAGCTACAAATGCGAAACTGAAAGGTATTTTCGACATTTGGATTTACTAGTTTTTAGATTGCGATTGTTGAATTTGAGTAAATTCTCATACGTAGATACAATTTTACTAAAAATTCTGACGGGAAACAGGCGCATGGTTATGTATTAAAATTAATCTTCTTTAGCTGTTCATATAATTGACCATTGTAAATAAGTACCTACATACAACTCAAACGAAACACTGTCGCAAACCACTTAAAACAATCAAATTAAAAAGCGTCAACCCCGGCTGACGTGTCCCAAGCGAGTGTATGGCAGCTTGGGCTCGCTACCGCCCCTCTCTCACCCCGCACGCCCCGCACGATTGCTCTGTCTAGACGTGTCCGTTGGACGACTGTAGGTAATAGTTCTATAGGCTGTGATTGTAGTATAGATTAGTTATTATCTGATATTTCAGAGGCCAGCATCAGAAGCACCATTGAAAATCAATGTAACCGGTTCTGACGAAGAACTAAATAGGCTAAGAAAAATTCTGGTGGAAGCAATAAATGAAGAGCAGACTAAAGCTGAAAGACATAGTGAGCCATTTTGCGTACCTATTAAAATACTTGCACAATATTAAACTGTTAACAAAATACATTATAGACTATAGTACACATTATAATATTATGTGCCTGCGGTTTGTAAAAGAGCAAATTTCATGGTTAAGGCAATATCTCTGTTAAATTTTTATGATAAATTAGAATTGCAATTCCAAAACAATAGGCTTTTTTGCTACCACTGTTGTCTCTGGAGGGTCTGAGTTTCCCTATAATTGAATACCAATTCTCTCGTATGATTATTAAACATTTTTTAATCTCTCAAAACTTCCTCATTGAGTTATTTATGTCTGTACCTATTTTTACTCCAGAAAAACGTGCAGAATCAATGAAAGATGCAAGAACTAAAAGAGAACTGCTGCTGCAGCAGGCGGCACTGGAGAAAGAGCTAAACGAAGACGATGGAGCAAGAGACTACGCTGCTGAAGAGGTCAGATATTTTTCAACTTTTACTGAATAAGGTCGGGACTAAGTATTTTCAAATTCAAATTCTTTTATTTTCAAATTCCAAATTCTTTATTAACACACATAATATTAAACAGTAAAATAAACACGTAATATCTATTTAAATACTTAATAGGATATTGCCCGGAATTCGTGAGACCAGAAAACATTTTGAGCAGTGAAAATAGAACTCTGAGCAAATGAAACAATCGAACACACAGTGTCAGGTTGTCAGATTTGACATTGACAGTTGACTTGATACTTGTGTGTTTACACTCCTTTGTATTAGCGCAGAGTTATGTTTTCTATGCTCTGAACTTTCCCCGACCTTCCGGATTCCGGATTATAATTATAGTCCCAGCCTTATACTGGCATACAAGAAGTGTTTATTTTGAGAAGTTATTTCACGCCGATTTTCTCAAGACTACGTGGTACATTCCGGTCGTATCAGCCTATTCGCTTTTCCTCTGTAATTTTTTTCTCTTGTTTGACTGTTTATGCTCCTTTATGTAGTATGAATGTATGTATGTTGGTAAATTACATAATTTAAGTAAGTATGTAAATTTATTTAAAAAATCAAAATGTCCGCCTTTGCAGGGCTTGGATCCAGACGGCTACGCCGAACACCACGTTCACCTCAACGAAACTACGGCCTTCGACATGTCCAACTCGGAGTTCTGGTCGTCATTCTCCAGCAGCGAGGAGGCGCTTCTGGAGTGTGCTGGTCTGATACTGAACCTGCCTCTACGACCCCATCCGTCCTGTAAGGCGGGCGCTTCGGAACAGGATACCAAGGCTGCGGCGAGGACCAACGCTTTGACTTACAGGTACAGTTGCGGAGAAAACATTATGCCATAGTAATAGGTATAGTAGTACCTAACACTTTTGATGGTGTATACTCTTAGAGTTTTGATAGATAGAGCTAAAAGCTGGATGCAACATTATCGTACTAATATTATAAATGGGAAAGTTTGTGAGAATGGATGGATGGATGGATGAATTGATTGATTAATTTTTTTACCTACTCGTTCAAGCAAAAACTACTGAACAGCATTCGATGAAATTTGGTACGGTAGTAGTTTAGGTTCTGGATTCAAACATAGGCTACGTTTTATCCCGAAAAAAATTAGTGTTCCTTTAGGATACTGCATTTACGCGGGCGAAACTGCGCCCAACGGTTAGTTTAAGAATAAAGATATATGCTCATAATTAGACCTAAGAGAATTGCAATCATGATGAAATTATTGATGAGATATTAATTATTAAGAGTCCGTATTATTGCTTCGTAAGTTTTATTATTTCCATATAGCAAGAACATTACGTTTATTTTTTCTGACCTTCCATACCGGCATACCGGGGAACACAGAGAAAGAGAGCGAAGTGTCACAGACAATGATCTAAATTCTAACATACCTACATCACAAACTAAAAAATGTTAACTTATACAATAATATTACAATACACCATAACGACGAGTCTAGAGAGAAGGATAGAGGGTATAACGTAATATTATAACAATTGTATCGTAATTCGTAATCGCAAAGTTTTTGTTTTGAGACTGTCTGTCTGCTTATGTGGTAATGGTCACGCTATCAGATATTTTGTATTCAAGTAGGTACTTACCTACTAAATGTATGTTGTGTTCTAATGAGCTAAACAGTTAACCATCCCGGATTTCATCAATTACTGAGACCAATGAGTCTACTCTATGTTTGCCAAATTTGATCAAAATCGGTCCAGTACTTTTGGAGCCTATTCAAACCAAACAAACATAAGTACAACCAAACAAATGTTTCCTCTATATATTGGTGTAGATTAAAATACCTTTCATTTCACAGGGTACCAGCAAACGGCTACTACTTCTTCATCTTCAACTCGGAGAACGAGGTGCAGAAGAACTTCATCCGCGCGCGCTTCGATCTGCAGAAGACGAGGTATGACGTAGCGCGGACGGCTCTCCGGGAGTGCACCAACAGCACCGAACAGTGCGCATTGTCGCTGGATCTCTTCTCATCACAAAAGGTAAACCCTACTACTGTTATGATTGCGAAATTTTGTGACAGATTATACAAATTTATACTAGGTTTGTGAGGATAGATCAATGGATGTTTGTGACTCTTTCACGCAAACACTACTGAACGCATTTTGATATTTGTAGCCTAAGCTTTGGATTAACAGATGACAGTGGCTTGGGGTTCCTATAACTCCATTTCTATCGGCTTCACTTACCACTTACTTTTTGGAGACCCTCGTCCATACAGGCTAGGTCTTCCCTATAAGGGAAACAACTTGCGCCACTGCCAGGTTGGCTTCACTTCATCCCGAATAAGTACAGTATTCCCGTGAGTTACTGAGCCACGGAAAAAGCTAGTGAAGTTTAACTTATCAAACATTTATTACAGACTTTATTTAAGTAGTATGTCTTTGCTTTTTGCAATAAACAAGGACTGCATACAACTTGAGTTTCCCTTAATTTCAGTAGTATTTGTAAAGTATTCAGCTGTAAGCTTTTTAGATACAAATAGGATAGGACCCAGTGGCGAAGGTTAGTTCTTCTTTATAGGGAAGCCCTAGTCCGTATAATAGTTAGGGATTTCGCTGAGGGATGATTTCTTCAAAAGGTTAGTGGTAAGTGAAGCCGAAAGGAATGATGTATGTTATAGCAACCCCACGCCACTGATAGGACCATACACCATATCTATCTGATCCTGTCATCGCGTCTTTGCAATCTACTTACCGATAAACCCAAAGTTAACACCGAAGTAGATATAGTGGCAGCTAATGTGTAGTAGTGTAAAATGTAGTAGTGTTTCGGCTATAACGACTGGATCATCTTTCGGAGAGCCGCAGCCATCTTGGTGCAGCAGACTTATCAGTTTGTATATTTTATAAGATACATCATAAAATTTCATGTTAATCTCAGCCCTTAGGGTCAGAAAAGCATTTGCGACTCTTTTAGTGTCTCCACGGTAAGCGTATCAGGCACTTTGTTTGCTTATTTGCCGACAATTTTGCAAAAAAAAAAGATTTGGTCTGGTCATCGACATAATATTGCACAGAATATTACAAGAACTAGGTACAGTGTGTAATCCGTAATAACTGATGACTGCAGGGTACCATAAACCTTGTAATTGAGTAATTTATTTATATAGTTATTGTAAAATTTACATTAGTCATAAGGCTGGGACTGTAATATTGTTCGGAATATCCTCAGCCGGAGAAAATTGAAGTACTTAATAGAACCATAGTTGGGCTAAATCGAACACATCGCAACTCACGGCAGCCCTTTCAAAAAAACACGATGGTCGTGTATTTGACTTCCAAGTTCCAACTTTATTATATTAGCCCAGAGTTATATTTCCAGAGCTTTAAATTTTCTCCAGACGGAGAGTTGCCGGATATAACTCCCCCACACCGATCTCGATGACGGTGGCCGGTTTCAATGAAACCAGGCCAGTTAGGCAGGAGTAAGTTTATAGTACGCGCAAGTGTGCGCTCATAATCCAGTGGGACGGATAACCGACACAACTGACGAGAAATCAGGTGCAGCCCGCCCAGGTCCGACTTTTGCCCATCTACATGCCCATCTATCTTGTCAGACAATCAGGTAACCTAACTTAACCTAACCAAACTTGTAAACAACATTATTTGTTCCACCAATGCGGGAATCGAACCCACGACCTCCGAGTCGAGAGCCAATGCTCTAACTTCTAGACCCGGAGGCTGTTAAAGGTTCCGGATAATATGGTCCCAGCCTAACACTCGTTCCCGATAGTCTTAATATAACGTCAATATACTTTCGTCTAAGATTATGCGTCTGTCTGCCATTCCTTGTTACTATTATCAGATCAACCTTGGCCTGTCTAAGACTCCACGAAATAGCAAGGGCAGATATGAGATAACCTGTATATATCCACTGTATGAAGGCATTGTGTGTAGGGTTACCATTTCCATCCATCCTGATTAGTCCGGAAAGTCCATATCTATTATTATTATATCCTGGTATTTAGTCCGGACTTTGACCGGCTTTTGAATTTATCCGTTTTTGTTTTAGTTTAAAGTAAATATAAGTAATAAAACTTACATAGGTAATATCAAAATCACTATTTAATCTTTATTAACTTCCCACTCATCTTAAAACTAATTATTCATTATCTTCAATTCACAGGTATCAATCAATTTTCTATTGCAATCGCAAACAATCAACAAATTCAAACATAAAATATCTACTTCGAAACAAAAACGTTCGACGCAAAATAATAAAACTAAACGCAAGTTTTCAATGAGTGAGTGTTATTAATAATTAAAATGCCCGGACTTTTTTTGAACTTTGAATTTTTTCAATTCCTAATGGTAACCCTAATTGTGTGGCCATATCTGTAATCTGAGTGCCACATTTGTCTTATCGGTAACTCCAATAGGCAGTGACGCGTGGTGGCGGCGCCAAGCCGCGCCCAGTGCAGTGATCCGCAAAAATATATTACGTCTTTATTCTATTCATGTGCACAAATGCAGACATATAAACATAGTATATGCATGGATTATAATATGAACAAAATTATGCTTATGCCACAGAGTAAATATACCTTAATATGCCGCGCCTCCTCGACATACTACGTATAAAATATATGACAAGCACCAATAGTCTGTGTCACTAGATCCTTGTCAGTGAATTTCTGTCCAATGGCACCGAAAGTGATGATACAGGGCTCATTCGATTCGGAATGACCTCTAGAAATTTTTTGAAAAATTTTCAACTCCAGGAACTCTGTGAGCAATATTTATAATTTTAATTTAGAGGTGAAAATAGCGCTAAAAGCGGGTGATGCGTCGCGGCGCGCGAGTCCGTAGTATCATCGGTCAGCCAGCGCGGGACGTGTATCACCGCTTTTAGCGCTATTTTCACCTCTATATTAAAATTATAAATATTGGTCACAGAGTTCCGGGAGTTTGAACTTTTCTTTACGAAATTTCCTCCTCTTTAAGGTTTTTTGTTTCAAAATTCGGATATCTTTAATAGTTTCCGAGATATTGTCAACAAACCATACCCTTTTTGTTTTTTAAGAAATTTCAAAAATTCGAAAAAAAAAATCACCAAGTATCACCAAGGGGAGGAGGGGGTATAAGGAGACATCACGTGTATTAATTTTCAAATCTAGTCTATGCATACCGAAATTCTTATCGGTTGTAGATTCGTAGTGTCGTTTAAATACTTACGAGACAAATGACTCGTATAGTTTTTAATTGCTTAAATTATTCGATTAAATTGTTTTTTAAGTTAAAGTTTTTCTTCAAACGTGACCTGCTTACTATGTTAAAAAAATACACGTGATCTTAGGTGGGGGAGGGGGGGGGGTAGTATAAAACCTCACCACGTATCACCAGGGGGAGGGGAGGGGCCTAAAAAGTTGTTAAAAACATCAAGTGATTAATGGACGGCCCCTAACACAACAATTATAAAACAAAAGGTCTATTCATTGTAAAATGTCTACTGATTGTGTGGTGAACTCGGCATAAATACTTTTTAGTTATTTATATTTAAATTAAGAATGTTATTTTTAATTGTCATTAGAATTTTTTATTTGACATTGTCTCAATAATACGAAATCTTTGACTCCTACATATTTTCTAATTCTATATTTTGTTCTCTTTATAATAAATTCAATATTATCCTACAAGAACTGTGGTTTACTTTTGGGAAAAACTATCACATTGTGGCGACCGTGACTATTATGGATGACCTAAAACGTTTACGCACGTCTTGTAGGAGAGAGTTCACTCTGTTAGCGAATAAAGTCGAAGATGCTCATGGAACGGATGAATATTTTAGTATCTTCGACGCGCTGGAGGAGGCGAGTTCGAATTTATTCAAAATAGAAGAGGAAGTTAGGAGACAGTGGTGCGCGGAGTCAAATCCAGATATGGAGGAGTATGAGGCCGACCAAGATAAGTACCTTTTGTATAAATTACGTTGGCACAGTATTAAAAGGAAGGCCTCACAATACTTCGCGCATACAGAGCATACTACTGCTAATAAAGAGCCCAAGCGCCGGCTACCGGTGTTACCTAAACTTGAGGTCAAACAATTTGATGGTGATATTAAGTCTTGGCTTTTGTTTTGGGGCCAATTTAAAAAGATTGACGAGGACAAGGAGATTGACGACTCGGACAAATTTCAGTACCTACTTCAGTCCATGACCCCAAATAGCAGTCCACACCATCTTTTGGTTAGTTACCCACCTAGCGCCGAGAATTATAGGAAAGCTTTGGATGCTCTCAAGCAGAGGTTCGCAAGAGACGATACCCTAATTGAAACATATATAAGGGGATTATTATCGCTAATGCAAACAAAGCCAGAAAATATTTCATATCTCTATGATAATTTGCGGACGAATCTTCAAGCTTTGGAGACTCTGGGAATAAACAAGGATAAATATGATGTAATGCTCTTCCCAATGGTTGAGTCTGCCTTGCCCAGCGATGTTTTGCGAGCCTGGCATAGAAGTAAGCCGTTGTCAAGGGATATATCCACTATAATGGATTTTTTAAGAATTGAAGTAGAATCCGAAGAAAGAATAAAATTGTCTGAAAAGGCAATCTCTACTTCAAATACACCAAATCAGCCGACGGCATGTTTTGTTTCGCATGTAGAAAAGAAAGGCGATGCGAAGAGCAGCACGTCTAGTTGTTTATGGTGCGAGAGAGATACCCATTCTTCGGTAGAATGTTTTCGGCCTATGAAAATGACTTTAGAAGCAAAAAAAGAATTCCTTAAAAATAAAAAGGCATGTATAATATGTCTGAGAAGGAATCACATAGCAAAAAGATGTAAATTGTTTCCGAAATGTCTAATTTGTAAGAAAAGGCATGTTACAATTATGTGTCCACAAGTTGAGGTTGAAGAAAAAGAAGGTAAACCTAAACAGATGACGGACGTGGATAATAATGTTGCATGCCACAGCAATTCTACTAATACGACACTGCTTCCAACGTTAATTGTAAAGGTGGTCAATAACAATAAAGAAGTAATTGTAAGAGCTCTTATTGATAGTGGTTCGCAAAGATCGTATATAAAAGAAGAAATTGTGAAATTACTAGATCTTATACCCACTAAGCAGGAACTTATTACGCAAAGTTTATTAGGAGGAATTGAAACAAAAGCAATGATGTGCAACATATACGACACACTTATTAAGAGTGTTGATAATAAATTTCATACTAAGTTATCAGTTGTACAGCAAAGCCATATTTGTAAATATTTACCTAGGTTAAGATCTGTTAATGTATTAGACCAACTACGTCAAAAGGGTGTACTATTACATGACTCCTATTATAATGACGTTCCTGGGGATATAGGTTTAATAATAGGTGCTGACTTTTTTGGGACAATTTTGACAGGTGACGTGATACAACTTAACAATTTGACAGCTTTGGGAACGAAATTGGGATTGTCGATTCAAGGCCAAATTCCAACACGGGCCTCGTATAGTTCGTTGACAAATACACTACATTGTCTTACAAATTTTGATGTTTCAGAATTTAGGAATTTAGAAGCGTATCAGAGAGCCAGCAGAGGTGTTGAAAGCATCGGAAGAAAATATAGAGGTACTGAAACTCTTCAAAGAAAATTATAGGTCGATATAGAAGGGCGTTATGAAGTGGCACTACCGTGGAAAGACAATCCTCGTCTAGGTACTAATTATTATCAGGTTGAAATACAAAGATTTTCGTCAATTTCACGCATTAAATGGATATTTCTACCTCCAGCAGCTCCGTGTTGGGGAGGGTTCTATGAGAGATTGATAGGGTTTTTAAAACAAATTTTACGTAGGGTTTTGGGTAGAGCCTCCATCACTCTAGGAAACTATAATTTGTGACTGCGAAGCTGTAATTAATGCTAGGCCACTCACATACGTAGGTGGTCAAGAAGAGCTGCAACCTTTAACTCCTATGTTTATTCAGCTTTTGGTACCTATTCATGTACCTACCGGATTTAGACGAGGTCGATGCTAAAGTTTTAAATGTACGACATCGTTACTGTCAGGATCTTCGTGAGCATTTACGCAAACGGTTTAGAGACGACTACATTAGTTCTCTAATCCAAAGGCGTAGCAGGTGTGAGGAAATGACGTTAAAGGTAGGTGATGTTGTTTTGTTAGAACTTCAGCGAGGACTCGGATACGGCCAATGCAGAGACTGTTTTCATTGGAGCTATATATGGGCGGTGTGCCTGAGATAGACCAGACCAAAAGCGAAACTGAGACCACTTCCGACCCAGACCCAGACGTAACCGAGTGTTACCAAGCCGGTTATTTGACTATGACTTGAGCTGACCTGCCGGTCTTGTTTTTCCGGGGAGTGTGGTGAACTCGGCATAAATACTTTTTAGTTATTTATATTTAAATTAAGAATGTTATTTTTAATTGTCATTAGACTTTTTTATTTGACATTGTCTCAATAATACGAAATCTTTGACTCCTACATATTTTCTAATTCTATATTTTGTTCTCTTTATAATAAATTCAATATTATCCTACAAGAACTGTGGTTTACTTTTGGGAAAAACTATCACAGATTGAGTTGTGTAATAAATATTGCTATTTTATGGCGACCAGATGTTGAAAACCATGGGAATACAAACGGCCAAACTAATGCTTAAGCTAAAGCTAATGCTAAAGCTAATGTTGACGCTCTGCATTCTGGCTTACGCTAGACATGACATACAGTTAGAGCGCTTATACTTATTATAGCGCAGTTATTAATTTTATTTAAAGTGTTTTATTTAATCTCATATCCACAATCTTCAATCTAATCTAGCTCTAAATCCAATAATATTGCTAAGATATAGGACTTTTGTAATCTTAGTCCTTCCAAAAAAAGCCAACCTTCAATAAAGAGCGATCCTGAAATATTTTCGCCTCATTCATATTTATCAGAGTCCAGACACGATTCGTTTTTCGCGTGTAAAAATAAACAACATTAAAATGTGTATCCAAGGCCAACGTTAAAAAGTTCAAACGTAATGCGAAACATGAAAATATACATATATACAGTTACAATTATTGATGTGGCTTAAAATAACTGACTTGGCCGTCAGGATAAATCAAGTACCTATCTACACATATCACATAATATTGTATATCAGCAATCAGCATGGACCAATAAAACGTATGAGCATACAATCTAGAATGTAAATTGTAGATTCTAGTAGCAATGGTAGTTGCGTCCACCTATATTTTTGAGCTTGAAACACATATGCCTTCATCTATTGACACTTCATTACATATAGGAGCTAATCGTCATGGACAAGCCGGAGGTTTCCGTGTAGCAGTGGCGTAGGGTTGCTATAACTCCATTCCTTTCGGCTTTCCTTGTCACTTACCTTTTGCAAACCTTCATAAAAATCCCTACCTGTTATACAGGCTTCGGCTTCCCTATGAAGGAGAAGCAGCCTTCACCACTGCCGTGTACCTCCCCTTTACCCAAGGCATTGTTTGTCGATATCTCCATTAGTGATGGCGGTACTAGGCCAAGTACTAACACAGCGGGACTTAGGGAAACTGAGGGACCTGTGTGTTGTGTGCGAGTTTTTGTCACTACTCGCCGTGAACTTTTTCACTGTATATGGACGAATTGGAGATTGGATCAAACCTGCAGCGCGAGCGTCATTGTGATTGTACGAAGGGCAATATTATACTTATATTATATGGCTTACCTGTATTAGAACTTGCTCTAGTATCGCCATCTAGCAACTAATTTGTGTGCTGAGTGCATGAAAGTAAAAAAGGCGGACACCGTTTGAGTAATATGAATAGTGAAGCAATCAAAGTAAGACGGCCGTACCGTTGCGACACGTGCCGCACGCGCACATTCACAGCAAAGTAAGACGATTGGCCGCCAGTACGCCAATGACAATTATCCGTAATCTCACACAAACGTAAGTCGCCGCCGTTGTTGGGCTTCACTCAATGCTTACCTTCCGTCCGCCTTTTACGTCTAAGGCTGAGTACGAGTTTCAAAAAGTCGAAATTTTGTGTGACGTAATATGTGGATGGCCCCTTATGCCGATTGGATGATAAGATGTATGATGTACGGCTACTGCTAAAAGAAGGCACAGTTGACAGTTGACCATAGGTGTACAACAACGAGGACATTATTTTGAAGGTTTCACTTCAGTCGTGTTTACATTATTTTCTACTTGCAGGTCGTACTCGAAGTTCCGCTTCGCAATAACGCTTCGCTGTGGAACGAACACTTTCTGGTGACTTCGGAGTGTGAGCCGCGCACGTCGGTGTACCTGATATGTGTCATCGCCGTGCCTCTCATCATACTCATATTCGCTTTCCAGTAGGTTGTAGAAACCCTAGGGTTATAACCTTACATACTAGTATGTTACAGTAGTATAATAACCTGAATAAGAGCGTGTTAGGATACGGCTTAGGCTGGGGCTATGTGATCCGGAAGCCGGCGGATCCGAGAAAATTCAGAGCACTGAAAATTCAGAGCACGGGCTAATATAATAGAGCTCGAAAAACACTCGAGTGTCGTGTTGTCAATTTTGACATTGATATTTGAATTGACATTCGAGTGTTCGATTTTCAGTTATCAGTTATATTGTACCGCAGAGTTCTAAAGGAAAATTCTGAAACGCTGAAAAAGTGGTCAGAATTTTCCCAGGCCCACTGGATTCCGGATCATATAGTCACAACTCACAGCCTTCTAAAAGGACTCCGTACATATGGTACATACCAACGCGCAATAGGTTTTCTCAAATTGCTTCAAAAGTTTTCATTAAATTTCAGTGACAATGATTTTCCTCAAGAGTATTTTACATGAGCCATTACCATGGAAAGTTACAGGTTTTGTATAGTAAATCTAGGAGGGGGAGGGGAGGGGGGTAGTTACTACGGTATCCTAAAAAGAATAATATAATCTAGAAGTGAAAATGTGACCTGGGGGTCACTAAAAACACTGGGGGGTAAAAAGGCCAATTTAGGTGAACATTAGATGAATCATATGCAATTCATATTATGATGTGCGCCATTTTACGTATTTCTATTGAAAACTGTCAAAATTGCTGTTTTAACTGTCAAAATATATGAAACATAATATTCAGAAACACCTAAAGTGGCCTTTTTAGGCCAACCTGTGTGCTGAGTGCGAGTTTTTCCCCTTCTCGCCGTGAACACGTTAACTACCATCGGAATAACACCTCTAGTGGTAACTGGTAAGCAATAGTAACTAATTCGATGCCATACAAATTGTAGTTAACTCCTTCACGGCGCGGCGAGTAGTGATTAAAACTCGCACACAGCACACTGTTATGAAATAATTAAAATGGAAGTAAACAGTAATAAAAGAGAGGTAATCAAACTTCCAATATCAATTCTAGACGTATTCCTATTCGATTAATATTATATTTAGTAGGCTTTTCTATGGATTAAATATTATGAAAGATTCAATTATTCTACTTGCTAATCAGACTGTAGCTTTGATTATAATAAAACAATTAAACAACGGAACTAAATCTAAGCGCTCAGTAAAGTTTTCGTACATTTAAAAACAAGGAAGATGGATTCTGAAATATAAAAAAAGTGTAGGCAGGTAATCAATTGTCTAAGTAAGTATGGTAAGTAGTAATTGTTTTGTTGACACGCGGAAGCATGTTATAAAGTAAAAAGTACAATAATGTAATCATAGACTAATGATTGGTCTCGCTCGAGCGCCCAGCGAGACCAATGATTTATCTATGAATGTAATACAATATAATATTAATATAATCAAGTATTTTATATGAATATTATAGGTTGTTTAAACTTTTTGAGCCTCTGATTGCATTTCCAATAGATAAGTGCATGTTCGCATTGACAATAAAATTATCTCTGTCGCCCACTATTTGCATTTCGATTATGAACTTTACCGCACGCAAAATAGAGTTAACATTTCTGCAAAATAATTGACAGTTTTCCTAAGTCCTATACGGTCAAGTTTTGCGGAAAAGTTGACTCTATTTCGCGTGCGCTAAAGTCAATAATCGGAATGCAAATGGTGGAGTGTAGAGACAATTTTGTTGCCAGTGCGTTTTTAGGGTTCCGTAATACTTAAGGAACCCTTATAGTTTCGCTCTGTCCGTCTGTCTGTCTGTCTGTCTGTCTGTCTGTCCGCGCCTCTAGCTCCTGTAATTATGAATATAAATTGATGAAATTTGGTGCAGTTATAGATTGTGTATAGATCACGGTTTCGGGATCATAAAAAAATAATAATTTTATATTTTAGGGGTGGCTCTCCATACATGTGAAGTGGGGATGAAAAATATTTTTTCACTCTACCCCATCGTGTGGGGTATCGTAGAATAGGTCTTTTAAAATAAAGGCAAGGTTTCATACGTTACTTTTTTATAAAGTTGACCATTTTCGAGTAATCGGCCTCCAAAGTAGTTTGTAAGTTGGTCCCCCCCCCCTAGCATTTTTAAACTATAGGAGATAGAAACTTGCAAATTTCCATGCTGATAGATCATGCTAAAAACTCTTTAGAAAAATTATTTTTAACCAAATCGGACAGTAACTTTTGGAGTAATTAAAAAAAATCATATTACGCGTTTATAGTTACGGAACCCTCCTTAGACATGTCTTGACATGCTCTTGGTTAGGTTATTAGAGATTGTTTTAAGGTTAAACTATAATTTATACTTATAATATTATAAAGATGAAAGATTTGATTTTTTTCATTAAATAGGCTGCGAAGCTACTAGGCCGAATACGATAAAATTTAGCACAGATATAATATAGAGTAGACCACTGAGGACATAGGCTACTTTTTATCCTGAAAAAGTACAGTGTTCCCGTGAAACACTATACTCAGGATACAACAGGATATAACATCTAGGTGGTAATTGGTATAATTCATGTTTTATGCTACTAGGTTAAAATAAACTGAATATCTATCAATAAATAATCAATACCTTTAAAGGCAATAGATATTTAAAATTTATTCCGTTTAACAAATCTATGGTCCAATAGAACCTAAGTTAAAGTTGTTTTTTTGTTATTAAGAATAGATATACCCACGAAAAAATAAGATTAATTTCTTCAAGATAAAGTATTTTAGTAACAAAATTAAATTTTATACTTAAGCTAATATAGAAGAGGTGCTCTATTTGTATGTTTATTTTAGATAATTTAATGATAAATCTTAATCTAAGTAAGTAGGTACCTAATCACCTTTAATATAATACCCTAATAAATAAATTTAATACTCTTTAACATCACCCCAAATTTATGTTAAGTATGGAAGTATAAATATAAGGTTCGGTAAAACCAACTACGGATATTTTGGGCATATATCTACTGCTTTGAAGACGTTAAAGCAGAAAAATATTTGTCATACTCGAAAAAATCTTCCTTTATATTGTTGTTCATTTGTTTATTTATTTATTAGAAACATTAATTTACAAGTTTTAAATTATACAATTTCCTACAAAACTGCTTACACAGTTTGTACGTGAGCCTCATTTTTATATTTTTTAAGGTAAACTATTTATGGGCTATAACTATTTAAGTTTGTGTTGATTGGAGATTCTCCCATACATTTTTGCCTACACGTCTTTTTATTAAGTAGTAGACCATATATACTTACTTACCCAAAATATCCGTAATTGATTCTACCAAACCTTATATAGTATTTTACATTAAATTTCCCATCATCGTTGTCCAAATGAATGTATATTTTAGCTCAATCAAATAAAAAGTAACAAAAACAAAAGTATTTTGTTACTTAGTCAAATATCTTAGTCAAACCTTCCACGAATCTTGCTGGTATGTTGTACCTTACCAGGAAATTTCTTCGAATAAGTAGGTATATACTTTTTTCTTTTTCTAAAGTTGTAAAAAAGGGAGAGATTTTCCAGTGTGGAAGGTTTTAGTGATTTTGGTTTATCGTTCTCCGGCGATATACTGAAACATCACTTCACCACTTAATAGTGGCACTTAAGTCACACGCTGTGATAGTGTCAGTCTGTGACAGCGTTTAAAATTCGACAGGCCTTAGGCTGGGACTATTTTTATCCCTAACTTCCCCCTTAGGACTTCGCCTAGTTTGGGGACAGAAAAGATAATGTTTGCAAAGTATCTTTCTTGAAAATAAACGTTTTATTTATTTATAATATCCGGAATCCGGCATTGAAAATAGAACTTAGCGCAGAGTTCTATTTTCAATGCCGAACTCCGGATATTATAAGTAAATAAATACAATCTAATACAGAAAGCAAAATACAATACACAATCAGAGGCAGGGGGCCTAGCAGGAACGTTTAACAGCGGCGTAAGCGTAATGTTATCGAATGAAACCGCTGTTATGATTTTGACAGATTTTCATATAATGAGAGTTTTTATTTAACTGTCAGATGTTACGAATATAAGGTTTAAATTCGTGACTTCTGACAGCTTTTTAAGACGACAAGGCCCGTCGGACTACCAAGCGCCTTCTGGTGACAGAAAGAGAAGCGAAAATTAATAATAACCGTTTTTGATATGTTATGTTTAAGTCGCTGTCAAATGTTCCTGCTGGCCTACTATACTAAAAATCGAAACACAAGTGTCGACTCCCAATGTCATATAATATGACTGCACGTCACTTCCATTTTCAACTCTATTGTATTAGCGTAGAGTGGCGGAGAGTTCTATTTTCAGTGCTCTGAGTCCCCCCCCCCCCTTCCCCCGGGATCCTTAAAAACTCAGAGATCATAAGTTGGATTCCGACCCTTTAAAATTCAGAGATCATAATATAGTCGCAGCCTTAGGTCAGCGCCGTTTTGAAGTTGTAGCAGACAAAATTCCATTTATAGTCCTTTTCATGAAAGAAGTCTCCTAGACGCGGCGCTGTGATCGCGCGAAAAATGCTGTCAGCATTATTTATGGGTATCAAGATGGTATCAAGTATCAACTATCAGAATACCTTGATTCTGCTGTTCTGCTTCACAAAACTCCTTTACCTTGAGTATCATTTCTCGGGCAGCACTTTTTACAATCTCAGGCATTATTTAGCTCCGCTACAATTAGTGGAGCTAAATTTGTCTAAATTAGTACAGTACGCGGCATTCCGCGTGATATCTTTTGTGAAAAGCACTATAGTATATTGCAAGGTTTCTTAAAGTGGGGTCCACGGACCACTAAGGGGTCCGTAATATGTGTGCCAGGGGTCCGCAGCGTTCTGAAGATTAATGAAAAAAAAATTGCTGTAAACTAGCACAACTGATTAAAGATGACTTAATTGACATGAGATCAAAAGAACTGTTGAGAGCTGAATTTCATGCAAAAGGTCTTGGTGAATGGTGTTCTTTGAGTCAAGCTTACCCTCTCTGGTCAAACGAGCTATGTCCGTTCTGATACCTTTTGCTACTACGTATCTTTGTGAGGCAGGGCATGCGCCTTGCCTTATCGAAGACAATCCCATAATTTAAAGTGCTCATTGAGGCCAAACAACAGCATCCAATTTTCAATTTCTATGTAACAATTTTAATTTAATTAAGTTAAGCATTAGTAAGTAAGAGTAAATTACCAATAACCCCCCAAAGGGGTCCGTGGCATTTCAGAAATTCTGAAAGTGGTCCGTGACTGCACTTAGTTTAAGAACCACTGGTATATTGTATAATAATATTACATCTGTACATTACTGATTGAGGCTGTTGCTGTGATACTAGTCAGTATGAGAATATTACAATGTTATAAATAAAACATTCCTTTGAATATAAAGTGTTTTTATTTCATCAAAAATCACACTTCTGTATACAAAAATACTAATATCGAGACTTACAGGCTACATAAGAGAATTTATCATACTACCTAAGTACTTACTTACTAAATAATCGTATAAGTAGTCAAAATATTAAAGAAGTTCACATTGTTATTTTTGATTGATTTTTTACCCGACTACTGCGAAACCAAAAGAAAGGGTAATGATTTTCGCTGTCTATGTATGTATATTTGTTCCACCGTAGCGCATAAGTTACTAATCTAATTTTAATGAATGAGGTGTCAGGTAGATTAATGATAATGGCACAGGTCATATAGGCTTTTTTTGTCTAAAATACATTTAATTTAATGTGTATATAATATGTTACCGTAAAATTGTAAAAACCGTTAGATTGTAATATCACTAGTGATATTATAAAATGTCGACTGATTGTCAAATAAAAATTTCTCTTTACAATTGTACGCATTATTTTTCGTTATATTGTAATATTTACCGTGACGGCAAGTGCCGCCATATTTGTTCGCTTTTTCGTTTAATAATAATTATAACGAATAATAATGCGTACAATTATAAGGAGAAATTTTTATTTGACAATCTGTCGACATTTCATAATATCTCTAGTAATATTACAGTCTAACGGTTTTACAATTTTACGGTGACATAATTATATAATATGTAATTATCCTAAGGCAACAAAGTGTAAAAGTTTCTGATACCATTTACCAATGCAACGTTATCGCCTGAATTCACGACAAAGTCCCTCTATTCTTATTTCTTAGTAACGTTAATAAATGCTAAAGTTAATATCTAGTATAAAAATATAAACATATCGGAATTGAATGCTTTTTTTAAGTATTTCGTTTCAGCAGGTAATTAAATATAAGGCGTATTTTATTTCAATTGTTTTTTAATACTATAAGTAGATGGTAAATCGAATATTATGTTAATGGTTCATAGTAAAAATAACGTCTACAATATTATATTACTTAATACAAAAATAAAAATATTTAATAACCTTATTTTAACGACTCTCGTTTACAGTTTCTGTTCCGGTTAAATGCTTCTTAACTTCAAATATCTTACAGCCCAGGCTTTTTTGCTTAATAAATAATTATTAGCTCGCATGTCGCGAAATTCACAAAAATTGTAGTTTGGCCAGGCAAAAACTGTCTTCACTTAGGCCAAGCGACCGACAATTAAAACCGACTTCCAAAGTAAAAATGCACAAAAAATATGAAAAAAAAAAACTTATTTTCTAAATAATTCCCCTTTTAAATTTGGCTAAAATTGTAACTGTTTCTCTACTCAATCTTCTTAATTTTGAAATCGCATACTAAATTTAATGGTAATTATTAATTGTGGTCGTTCTTCGAGATAACGATAATATATACAAGATTGTCTCGTTTAAAGTATAAGGTATACATATGTCTTATTTAGTTCGATCGACTGTTCTTGACTGTATGAGGCAGATTCATTGAGTAATATTAATTATTACTCTGATTGCTAATGGGTTCTATTAACGAATCCCTATGAAATTGAAATTAACAGGACTTGACCTTGAGTTTAATTATAGATGCACTCGAATCATCAGTGTGGTACTAAATAGTATGTAGGTATACAGTCTAAACTTTTGAAATAAAATTTACACGCACAGTTTGGAACGTTTGCCTAAGTATATGATATAATATATCAGATCTATCCACAGTCCGAACCGTGGCCGAACAGTCCAAATTATTATTAGCACGAAATTTTTATTCGCAGTACAAACCGCACTGATTCGCAGTTTGAAATACTCGTACAGTCTCAGATACGCGGCCCAAAGTCCGAACTGTTTGAAACTGGTTGTGTTGTTGAAAAGTCCGAAAAGTTTTTAACTGTTTGGGACACATAGTGCAGTTAGAAGTGCGCTGTATTGAACTACTCGATGCACTTAGTTAAGAGACCGGTTTGATCGGAGATTTAGTGAAACTAAAAATAATAAAAAACAAATAAAAAATGAAAAAGAAATAAAAAGAATCACAAAAATATTCATCTGACCGGGATGAAATCCACCCGAGACACCAATTTCCAACGCAAACTGTTGGCAGCAATCGGATTTCATGTTTAGAAATCGAAATCGCTCATAATTCATATAGTTATAAATTAAAAATGCGCGTATAAGAAGGTCGATTTTTCTTCTCCATAACTCCCTGCATACTAAATGTCATGGTAAAACCAATACCACTTGTGATATTAATTACTCTTTGGTAATACTTGCAGCCGTTTCCGAGATTCCAATTATATTTATACAAGATTTGCCCGTTAGAGAAATGATGGAGCCTAGGAAAACAATTTCTCTACAATTTCTTGGTGAACGACCGCCAGCTTTCTTAAAGCTAGTATTACTATGTAGGTAGTATGTATTGTGTTTACTTCGCCTGAAGGCCACAAACACGTGAGATACACATTAACTATGTTGGAATACTAGGTTACAACTTACAACTGTGATACCTAAGGTACGTGTAGAATTCCATTTATGTGCAGTGTGGGGAAATACTAGGTTTTAACATAGTTATGCTAACCACGTCTAATACCCTAGGTTACGAGTAACGACAAACGTTATACTACGCTAACATTAGTTATTCTGCAACCCATTAAACATACCTATTAATAGACCAAGGACACTACGTCAACTGAGAGCTATGTCTAGCAACGCCCCGTCATGATTTATGCCTTCAGGGTCTATGAATAAAAAAAATAATTAAGCACAGAGTCTGCCGTTTTATGAATCACTCAGTAATGGGCACTTTCGAGTTGAATTGGTAAAGAAACAGCAAAAAAACTAGAGATGGCATAGACGGGCCACAAGCGATCGCGACCGGTCGCTCTCACCAAAACAATTTTCTATAATCGGCGGTAATCAGCAGCTGAAACATACATAATATAAAACTACATGTGTGGTCAACATGCGTCTGCGTTCGCGAAACAGGAGTTTTTACGTAAGAACCGTATATTATTTTAGGAACAAAAACAGTCAATGTTTTAATGCAGGCTGCAATGTAAGTGTGGGAATTTTAAGTTAAAACTGTTTAGTGGTTTTGACATTGATAAACATCAGATCCAATTTAATTGTATACGTAAACAAAGAAAACAATATTATAACACAGAATGCTACCAGTTCAAAATAGTAGTATAAAAGTCACTTTACCTCCCAGTAAGAAAATTAGGGTTTTTGATATTTTTCTGCAGCAACCCAACTCACACAAAGCGCGATCTGATGGCGTAAGTAATATCAAAAACGGTTTATAATAATTTTCGATTCTTTTTCTGTCCCCAGGCGGCATTTGGTAGCACGACGGTCCTAGTAGTATCAAAAAGGTGTCAGATATCACGAATTTAAAAACCTCATTCAATTACACGTTCGGTAGAATTCAGTGTCTTTTTATACGGTAGGATTTAATCGGATCTGAACTTGGCTTGGCCACTTGTAGCCGGTATGCGGCGACCTTGATCTCAAGTATTGTAAAAATAATTTTCCAATATGTTTACCTATAATAATTATTAACTATCGGTCGCGCCTCGACCCGTGTGAACTTTTAGTCACAATATAACTAGACGTGTTCATAACACGGTTTTAAACGTTACCTACTTTAAGTAAAATTTAAAATAACTGTTTTCCATTTACTTTTACATTGAAATGACAATGTTTAAGCCCCGACTGAATGACAATATGCCTTTTTCCCCCAACTCCTTAAACATTATAGTACACTTAGAAATCAAAATCAAAAATTTCCTTAAACATATTTTTGGGAATAAAATATTCACTTTTCAAGCTGCTGTCTAAGCTCGGCGCTGCTGACCAGCCAGTCCTATATTCTCATTGGGGTACAATAGGAGGAGTACCGGACAATGTTTCTTGCCTCAAGCACCTGCTCTAAATATCCTAGTAACTCTTGGACTATAAGAACTAATACATAATAATATGTCAGATAACATTTTTCCATAAAAATTTTTTTGAAGAAAAATGTTAGCCTCCAACTTTTTTCTTCAATATAATAATATAGTATCTTCACTGTCAAAGTAGTTCTCTATCATAGAGTCGCCGTACATTTAAGTATCAAACTCTTTTTTTTTTGTTCACATTTCTCCAAACAAAATTTGTTTCGCCCTTGTTAACCTTTATATCTACTTATATGACGCGTCGTGACTCGTATTTGATATGCAAATTAGAGGCGTTTCTACTTATAAAGCGTCCGTCACACGTCCACTTTAGACCGAGTGAACCAGTTCCCACCTTCCCGCCCGCGCTCCAAAACGAACGTGTAAATATCATGGACCTAGGAATAACAACATGCGCGGGGGTGACAGATATATCGATGACAGCACATTTTCCACAGTTTTAGGTTTTAGCCACACACCGTGTCATATTTTGACGTAGAATGAAAGAGGCCCGCAGCACAAACCGTGGAAGAATTTGATTCGTCCACGGTTTTCGTCACGGACGTAATAAAATTATCATGACAGTTCGATCGCTCAGTACAAGCCGCACAGTTCTTCCGCGGTTTGACACACAGGCCGATCCGCGGTCCGAACTGTACGTGTGACGGCCGCTTATGTTATATTTAGCCATATATGAAACGGTTTACCTGACAGGTTTACCTTTACAGGTAAACCGGAGCGTGTATGTTGCAGAACTGTGCAGGTCACCATACAGCATCAGCTTAAGCTAAGGCACTTGTGATATTATTTACTCTTTGGCTTAGGTACAGCTATAACTGTGCAGACAAACCTCTACGTATATGGCTGGTATGGCTTTAGTATTAGTTACTAACAGATTTTATTCTTGTGTAAGTTTTTTAAATATATGAGACGTTAGGTGATAAATCTACTATTTTCACACACAGCTGCATAGCATAAATTATCATCATTTCATCCTTATCTGAATTTTTGAATTTTTTTCTCTCTCGCAGTAACTACATACCTACGTGATTCTAGAGCTAACTAGGCAGAGTGCCAATTATTTTTTGCTACATAATTGTTTGTCTATACTCTATATTCTATAACATCAATGTTTTTTCAGCCTGTAAACAGAAGGCCAATAAATGTATTTTTTATTAAATTCGTAGCTGGATCTCAGTGTCAGTGCACTCGCACTCGCCAGATTTGACGCTAAATCGAATGAGAATACTTTGATACTGGAACCCAACTGCTAAAGAAGTTAGTAATTCACAAATTAATATAACAAAAAACTGTAATCTCTAGAATACAACTTATCTTAATTCTTACCTCAATAAACTGACGCATTACTGTACATTCCAGCGAACATAATTATCTCAGTAACTTTGTCCACGATGAAAAACGCAAAGGGACGATTGGCTACAAACTTCCTTGTTTGATTCGCTTTCACCAGGAAATCCGCAGATTTATACATCGCCTTTGCCCCCTTCTCGGTAACTTCCACCTGGGTTTGCTGAGTGATCAGTGAAACAAACAATTTGAAATTACTAATCCCGCCAAAATCTGATAGTTCTGGATAAAATATCCTCTCCACACCCATGTCATACAACAGCTCCGCACCGTTAGAGAGCTCAGTCTCTATTTTAAACCTCGGTAACTTGACTAGGACTAGCTCTTTTCTGTGTCTAATCAAATTGAAAATTGACCGTAATGTTATGCTTTTGAACGCGTAAAATATGTCTCCGATTGCTCCCTCGATAGGCAAAGCGATGAGCATAGACATTTTCCGACGCGTGTTAAAAGGCAGTTCCAGGATTTCGGCATTAATTTTCGGAATTTTTGCCACTCGAAAATAGTTTATCTGAGCCATCATTTTCACTGTTCCGATGTTTTCATTACGTTCGGAATAAAATGTTTCCTCGCTTGTGAATAACGGATCGAACGGGTAAAGCCAGTTGCTTTTAAAGTAGCCGTTGTCGGTCAAAAATAATAACTCATTTTCAAAATCATCAACGTAGACTCCTTGTTTGATGACTCCTCTCGTATTCCTCTCTATCAAACTATTCGTAAGCGTCGCTGCTCTTTCAGGGTCCTCGAAATTTATGGGCAACACTTTACTTATTCTGCTTGTGTTTATCAAATTAATATATTTCCTTTTAACGCCCACTAATTTGTTTATCACCACAAAACTAGACTTTTCAGTTAGAGCGACCAAATTTTTTCTTAGACGATGAATTTCTTGAAAATACTTCCGTTGGAAGCATTTGTTTTTGATATATTTTGTGACGTTTTGTAGTTCCGACTTCGTTTCGCCCCTGGCTCCTAGGGCGAGGGTGACCAGCTGCAGCCATGTCGATATAGGAGAGTAGGCGAAGTGGTAGTCCTCTTGTTCGGCGACTCTATATAGGATCTTGACGGAAAACTCGTACGTCGGCCTTTTGAATGCGACGACGGAATTGTTACTACTACAAAAATTGTAACCATTCACTGTCACAAGGAACATAAACACAATCACTATTCGTATCATTGTTATTTATTCCGGAGTATTTCCATCGACGGCAGCCGTGCAAGCGCTTGCGATTATTTTTGTTGAATGATGCCAGTGCTGTCTCGAGTTCTCGACTCTCGCACGTACTTCGATACAGCGGAAGCTAATTTTTTTGCATCAATAAATAAGATATAGCACATGCATAAACTTTTTGCATTTTAAATAAATACAAGTCAAATAAGGTCGCTGGGAACTACAAAGGTATTATCAGCGACCAATATAATTACATTATATTAAATTAAATTATATAAGGTTCGGTAAAATCATTTACGAATATTTTGGGCATATGATCTGCTGTGTATAGACGTTTGTGCAGAAGAAGATTTTTTATACTAAAAAAAAATCTTTCTTTATATGGGGGACTTTGCGTTGAGCGGAGATTTATCAATATAAGATGATTTTTAACTTCGAGTATGACATTTTTTTTTACTAAACGTCTTTATGTATGACTGCTCATCTACTGATCATATACCCAAAATATTATCTGTAGTATGTCTGTAGTTGATTTTACGAATGTATACCTAATATAGATGACAATATTTGAGGAATCTTAGAACATGATGACACGTATTAGGGTTAGTTAATTAATAATAGCACTTATAATATGTAAATACTTTTGTATTTAGTATACATTGTGCATATTATTAAACTCAACCTGTAATTTATTCAATAAATGTTTTCCGGGGAAAGGCTAACTTTGTTCGCGAAAAAGAAAATCTGTCTATTCCGCGGGCACAGCACATTATTCCGGGTTATATGGTTCATATCTTAAGGCCACACATTTTAGTCGGAATAAAATATATTGGTATAATATTTATATTTATTATACCAAGAAATTATTCCCGTAACCAGTTACCTACATATTATGTCATATTCGACCTTTCAACCTTAAAGAGCTTTCTAATTGACTATTGAAATACTACCACAGTATCTACTCAATAGAAATCTGCATGGACTATCCGACGTGTTTTTTTATGTAATGAACCAGAACCTCAATTCTCATATTTAAAGTAGAAGTAATTTTACTTTGTTTGATTGAAAGTGTAGCGACTTGTTACCATGAACGGAATTTATGACGTTTCGACCAATCAAATTAATAATTATAAAACGGATTTTATGCTTACAGGGGGCGACGGAAGATCAGGCGCCACGGTTCTGCCGCGGTCGAAGCCTGAGTGGTTTCCCTTTAAACACTCACCCCCTTACTAATAAACGCTGTATATGCTTTGAATAGTTATACAGTGTTTTGTCTCCTTCTATCGAATTAAAAATATCACTTGTGTGACGTGAACAAAACACTGTATAGTTATTCAAAGCTTAATAGTCAGTGTGGGCATTGCATAGCCATAACAGGCTGTGCTAAAAACTTAATTTTATTAACTAAAACTTAAATCTTTTTTTTTTTTACATTTTATGTTATATTTTAAATATTAGTGTTTAAATCTCCATGTTGTCTGTCTGATATCCTTTTGGCTGTGTAATATGTCCCTGATGTGTTTAATATGTTTTTATTTTTATTTTATTTATTTTCAAAGCACGTTTTACGTTGGTTTAACGTTCATAAAATCATCGTTTGAGAGTGTAAGCGTATCGGGACTTGATTATATTTATTATTTTTATTAAGCAAAATTGCCCCCCAGGAACAGAGGCGGCTTTACCTATAGTGCAGGGTGTGCGGCGCACACGGGCGCCGCGGCCGGGTCTAAGTGGGCGCCAAGCGCCCTCTAATGCGACAACTCCAAAGATGCGTCGCTGGCGGCACCAGCGTTCTCAAATACTCTTATTCAAAAATCCGAGTCACGCCTAACTTTCTGGGTCTTTTTCCTATTACAGACACTACTGACCTGGGCTTAACTCAATTTTTGTTAGATTTTTAAATCTCAAACGAAATTGACATACATTTTTTATACATTAAATACATATAATTGACAAACTTGAAAGGGAAAAATATAGGTGTACAAAAACGAATTTTATATTTATAGCTAGAGCTCGTCGTCGTAAAATTTCTTTCTAAGACTTTGCAGCGCAAAAACTATTGTATTACATAAAACTGCTCATAGCATAAATTGTATAAAATTGTATCTAGTTAAATTTTGCTAAACAAACTATTCTCATAAAATGTGCCACTAAAGAGTTATTGACAAAATATTAAAGATATCGCCATTTAATTATGATGGCGGATCGAGTGGTAGTAATATATGGCAAATTTGAAATTCGGAAAGAATACATACACATCTAATAAAATCACTCTTCATTAAGACGTGTAAATTAATCATAATATGCCTCATAGTAAATATCACAGGAGGTAGCTTCATCCCGGTCTGGCTGAGTTTTGGCCAGGTTTGTTTGCATGCCAGACCGACGGTTTTTGAAAAAAGACTAGGAGACAAACAGATTCACGTATAACTTGACCTTGTTCTCTATGACCTTTTTTTACTCCAAATTCTTACACGTTCAGGGCGGTCTGGCTGGAAACTGGTCAAGAGTAGGACTGCCAGACTTGCATTTTTATCGGTTTCTAGTTGGCGCGCACCCGTGTATCTAAATAGTTTTCTTGTTCCTTATGACCTTTTTTTACTCAAAAAATCTTCACACATTTTGGTCAATAAAAAAAATCTGCCAGGTTTAGAACCGCCAGACCGGGGGTTTTACATTAAACTTTTAGGCCCTTAGCGATCTGCAGTGGTCCAATGCTTGTTCTCGATGACCTCCATTTTCGACGACGAGCTCTAGATCTATTAAATCCGCGCGCATTTTATGTACCTACCTTTTGCAGCACACAGCCTAAATTTGGATGTGAATGACGCTTCTAAAAGTTCATTAAAAAATTTAAATTTAGCTCCTTACCAGCGCGAAAACACATTTTAAACTATTTTTTACTACTATTTATTAGACACCGCAATTACTAAGTTCAACGAAGGGTTCGAACTTTTGAATTAAAATAATGTATTTTTTTTTCATTTCTTCAAAAATTGAAACACTAAAAGGATTTGGACTCGGATACTAAAAAGAGCTCCGGCGCAAAACCCCATAGTAGCAAAACGGTATACTCTCTAAAGGACGTATTTTCAAAACGACGTATTCTCAAAAGAACAGAAAACGTACAGAATATTAATAAAGTGTATGAATTTCGACCATGGTTTGGAATGTTCAGATGTTTAGGTACGGGAGGAGAGATATACTTGATCCTTACAGGAGACTTTTTATTGTACCTACTTACTGCTAATTAAGATTTTGAAGTTGAAGTTAAAGACTTCTTTCATAGGATTTACAAAGACTGTATAGACAATATACTATAGTTTTATACTTGCTTTGTCATTAGTATCAGCTAACGAATGGGTGGATGGATGGATGCATGGATGAATGGATAGTTTTGCGTGAAAAAATGCACATAAGTAGATCACCCTCTTTTCCTTTGCTCTCCAGGTATAATCCAGTGGAACGGATAACTGACACGACTGGCGAGCGATCAGTCGCAGGCCAAATTTTTATATACCCATCCGACACATAGCTCATCTTTCTTGTCAATCAGGTGTTTAGCCTGCATTGTCATAATCAAACTTGGAAACAACATTTCTTGTTGTTCCAACGCGGGAATAGAACCCTCGACCTCAGAGTCGAAAGCCAAGCTGTAAATCACTGGACCACGGAGGCTGTTAACCACCAAAAACTGATATGTGAACCTAGGCTAACGGCCCGTTTCAATAACCTATCTACCAATAACTATTATTTTGTTAAAAACGTCAAATTTCAATCGCAAAAATCGACATATGATTAAATGAGAACGTTTTTAAAAAATAGTTAATGGTAGATAGCTAGGTTATTGAAACGGGCCGTAAATTTACAGCTAGTATAAAACTGAACTGTGACAGGGTTCAATTACAATGATCTCCTAAGTTTATAATACGAAGTTAAAAGGGAACGAGAGTACAATTATGAAATGTCAGATAGGAACATATTTCACGACCGGTAATGGGCCCAAAGAAACTCAATTTAACGTGGGCAAAGTCGCGTATGTAGAGTATGCCGTTCTGCTACTATGGGGTTTTGCGCCGGAGCCAAAAAAAGCACATTGCTCTAATTTAGAAAATAAACTTTGCCATGCTTGCCATTTGCATGCCAACTCTTCAGATGTGGAAAAGTTCGAGCTCTTTGATGAAATCGAATTATTATCGATATTTATTGATGATTCCACTACGCCGTTGGATATTTTAAGTTACTTGTTTATGAATAAATTAATTTTAGTATTCCCAAATCTGTCCACAGCACTGAGGATTTACCTGACACTTCCAGTCATGCTAGCACACAGCGAAAGATCATTTTCCAAACTAAATAATTAAAAACTATCTTAGATCAACACTATCGCAAAATAGATTGACAAATTTATCGTTAATAAATTTAATGTTGAACATGAAATCAAAATTGAAGTCAGTGACATTGTTAAAGATTTCGCTAATGCAAAAGCACGAAAAGTAACTTTTTTGTAAATACATTAGTGTGTGTGTGTGTGTGTGTGTGTGTGTCTTTAATTGTTTATATTTGTTTGTACGAGCGTCCTGTATTATTTAATAGTTTTTAATTAAATATTTTTAAAACATCTACAAAGTTGTAATTTTTTATTTTTGTAACCCCTTTCTTTCTACACTTTTTGGTTCCCGACATCATTGCTATTTGCACCCAAATTTCCGTTTGAAAATATAAAGTAATTAATGTAAGGATTCCATTTTGACCCCGATCCTACTATAGGGCGCCAGGGTATTGGTGCACACGGGCGCCACAAGGACTAGAGCCGCCTCTGCCCAGGAAACGAGCAGACGGCTCGCCTGATGGTTAGCGATTACCGCAGCCGATGGACTCGCAAGTCGCAGCACCGGCGGAGTTTCACTTCTTTCACCTCAGCTCTGATGTTGCGACTTACATTCCCTGTCCTTAAAATCCCCAAACCCCTTGGGCCTCCGTTAACCTCACTCACTCGGCGAAACACAACGCAAGCGTTATTTCACGCCAGTTTTCTGTGAGGCCGTGGTATATATCCGGTCTAGCTGGCCCATTCGTGCCGAAGCGCGCTCTTCCACTCTTTAATACTCAAACGCTACTTAATGTAAGAGACACACATGACTCAAGACATTTTGGTCATTTTGGCCTTTTTACACCCCAGTGTTTTTACACTGGGGGGTTAAAAAGGCCAATTTAGGTGAACATTAGATGAATCATATGCAATTCATATTATGTGCGCCATTTTACGTATTTATATTGAAAACTGTCAAAATTGCTGTTTTAACTGTCAAATTATATTAAACGTAATATGAAACACCTAAAGTGGCCTTTTTAGGCCAACCTGTGTGCTGAGTGCGAGTTTTTCCCCTTCTCGCCGTGAACACGTTAACTACCATCGGAATAACACCTCTAGTGGTAACTGGTAAGCAAAAGTAACTAATTTGATGCCATACAAATTGTAGTTAACTCCTTCACGGCGCGGCGAGTAGTGAATAAAAACTCGCACACAGCACACTGTTATGAAATAATTAAAATGAAAGTAAACAGTAATAAAAGAGAGGTAATCAAACTTCCAATATCAATTCTAGACGTATTCCTATTCGATTAATATTATATTTAGTAGGCTTTACTATGGCTTAAATATTATGAAAGATTCAATTATTCTACTTGCTAATCTAAGCGTTCAGTAAATTTTTCATAGATTTAAAAACAAGGAAGATGGATTCTGAAATATAAAAAAAGTGTAGGCAGGTCCTCTTTTTAATATTATATATCTATGAGGCAGGTAATCAATAATTGCCTAAGTAAGTATGGTAAGTAGTAATTACTGTTTTGTTGACACGCGGAAGTATAAAGTACAATAATGTAATCATAGACTAATGATTGGTCTCGCTCGAGCGCCCAGCGAGACCAATGATTTATCTATGAATCTCAGATCAAATAAAAAACCAAGATAGCGCGTGGCGTTTGTTTGAAGTGAAGCCTAAAAAACAATGCTACTTCAATTTTACACACGCGCTCATGCACACACAAGCAAAAAAGTACGCTACTTTTCGACAGTATCGAATGAGTCGTCGCGACGACTAATCTATAGTGACAAAAAGTAATACATAATATTAATATAATCAAGGAATTATATTAAACCTCATAAAAAAGGAGCAGGGTTATATTTGAACCCATCAAAAAACTAATTAGGCGGCTGCCATATAATCAAGTATTTTATATGAATAGTATAGGTTGTTTAAACTTTTTGAGCCTCTGATTGCATTTCCAATAGGTCTTGCATGTGCGCATTGGCAATAAAATTGTCTCTGTCGCCCACTTTTTGCATTTCGATTATGAACTTTAGCGCACGCAAAATAGAGTAAACTTTTCTGCAAAATAGTTGACAGTTTTCCTAAGTCCTATACGGTCAAGTTTAGCGGAAAAGTTGTCTCTATTTCGCGTGCACTAAAGTCAATAATCGGAATGCAAGTGGTGGAGTGTAGAGACAATTTTGTTGCCAGTGCGTTTTTAGAGATTGTTTTTTAGGTTAATCTATAATTTATACTTATAATATTATAAAGAGGAAAGATTTGATTTTTTTCATTGAATAGGCTTCGAAACTACTGGGCCGAATTGGATAAAATTTGGCACAAATATATAGAGTAGACCACTGAGGACATAGGCTACTTTTTATCCTGAAAAAGTACAGTGTTCCCGTGAAACACTGTATTCAGGTGTTCAGGATATAACATCTAGGTGGTAATTGGTATAATTCATGTTTTATGCTACTAGGTTAAAATAAACTGAATATCTATCAATAAACAAACCTTTAAAGGCAATAGATATTTTAAAATTTATTCCGTTTAACAAATCTATGATCCAATAGAACCTAAGCTAAAGTTGTTTTTTTGTTATTAAGAATAGATACCCACGAAAAAATAAGATTCATTTCTTCAAGATAAAGTATTTTAGTAACAAAATCAAATTTTATACTTATGCTAATATAGAAGAGGTGCTCTATTTGTATGTTTATTTTAGATAATTTAATGATAAATCTTAATCTAAGTAAGTAGGTACCTAATCACCTTTAATATAATACCCTAATAAATAAATTTAATACCCTTTAACATCACCCCAAATTTATGTTAAGTATGGAAGTATAAATATAATATAAGGTTCGGTAAAACCAACTACGGATATTTTGGGCATATGATCTACTGCTTTGAAGACGTTAAAGCAGAAAAATATTTGTCATACTCGAAAAAAAATCTTCCTTTATATTGTTCATTTGTTTATTTATAATAATAATAGTAATAATATAATTTATTTGCAAAATATGGTACAATAAGCTGATACAGTTTTATAGCGTCTCACATATTTTTGTCGAAATTTTCTCGACGTGCAAATGTTGTTGGTTATATTTTGTTTCTTTAGTCAACATTAGTTAGTCAATACATCATAATTAATAATCATTACAACATTACAAAATAATAATACCCTTATACCTAATTTATCAATACATTATTAGTCATATTATTATTAGTCATACATACATTATTTAGCCAACATTAGTTAGTCAATACATCATAATCAATAATCATTACAACATTACAAAATAATAATACCCTTGTACCTAATTTATCAATACATTAATAATTTTACCTAAGTCAATTCAATATGTTAATATAAATAATACAATTTAAATGAATTCATATTTTTTAAAATAGTTACATAAAATTATAATTTAACTGTCACAATTACATAAGCCAAACTTTTTTTCATTTTGCCTGTCTTCAAAGTATTCTTTATTTGAGTAAAAACATTTTTCTAATAGCCAGGAGAATAGCTCATTTTTAAATTTATTATATATTAATATATCTTTTATATTTTTGGTAACATATTATATATTTTTATTGACATACAAAATGAATTTCTACGATATATTTCAAAATTTTGTTTAGGTACCCAAATTTTATTTCTATGTCTACTTGTTCCTTGGTTATGTATATCTTGATTGATTGGGAAGAGATATTTGTACTTTCTAATAAATAGACAGACCTCAAATATATAAAGACATGGGAGTGGAAGTATTTTAAATTTTTTAAATAGGGGTTTACAATGATCTAAATAACCAGCTCCTGCTATAGATCTGATGCATTTTTTTGAACAATAATGCTTTTGAGACATCAGAAGAATTCCCCCATAGTATTAACCCATATCTCAGTATCGCTGCCACATAACCATGATATGCCATTAATGCTGTGTTGACAGAAGTTATAGTTTTAATTCTCCTTAATGCAAATATAAACCGATTTAATTTATTACACACATTCTCAACGTGTTCTCTCCACTTAATACCACTGTCAATAGTAAATCCTAAAAAATTTGCTGTAGTAACACACTGTATTGGGTCTAAATCATGATCATTCTTATCAATATTTTTGTTAAATTTAATAATTTTTTGTTTTATCTAAATTAACTTTTAAATTATTCCTATTTAGCCATTTTATTATATTATTTAATTCATTTTTAATTTCTTGATTTAGTTGTCCTTTTTTACATTTAATTAATAGAGTAGTGTCATCAGCGAACATTATACATTCATGTTTTGTCGATTGTGGGATGTCGTTAATATACACTAAGAACAGGGTAGGGCCAAGTATGCTGCCCTGCGGAACTCCACTATTATTTAATTTAAATTGAGAACTATATTTAATAACTTTGTTATTGGATATGTTAGTTATTTCTGTGCATTGTGTTCTATTTTCCAAATAAGATTTAAACCAGTTGTAAGCATTACCTCTTATACCACATTTATTTAATTTATAAAGTAGTCGTTTATGTTCGACAAAATCAAATGCCTTACTCATGTCCAAAAATACCGCTGCAGCCGCTAAACCTTTGTCAATATTCTCACTAACTTGTTTTATAAGAGAAAAACATGCTAATGTCGTTGAACTTCCTTTTGTGAATCCAAATTGTTGCTTCGTTAATATATTATTTTTGCTAAGAAAATTTATTAGTTTAGTTTGCATAGCTTTTTCGAAAACTTTAGAAAATATAGGTATAATTGTAACGGGTCTGTAGTTCGACATATCCTCTCTATCTCCCTTTTTGAAGAGAGGTTTTACGATAAATTTTTTTAATTGATTTGGGAAATGTCCTTGTTCAAAAGATTTATTTACAATGTGACTAACAGGAATACATATATATTTTGCTGCTAATTTTATTATTCTTGTTGTAATACCATCGTAGCTTGCTGATTGTGTGTCGTTCAAGGACTTTATAATTTTGTAAATATCTTGTGGCAAAATTGGGGACAAATATATTGAGTTTGTTTGACTATTAATGCTATTATCATTATTTTTATTCGTAGGATGTACGTCATTATTTAGGCTATTATTTATATAATTCTTTGTTAGATCAATGAAGTAATTATTAAATAATTCTGCTATGTCACTACTGTTTGTATATACTCTATTATTTGTTTTTATTATGTTAATATTAGTATTTTTATTTATTTTACCCATATTAGTTTTTATAACACTCCACGTAGCTTTGCACTTGTTTTTTGCAGTTTTTATGTAGTTGTTATTGTATGTACTTTGCGCTTTATTTATACATATTTTTAATATTTTTGAGTAATTTCTATATTTGTTTCTTTTTTCTTCTTTATTTGATTTCTCATGTATATATTTTAAGTATAAATATCTTTTAACTGCACAAGATTTTTTTATTCCTTTTGTGAGCCAACGCATTGATTTAGATTTCTGGCAAATTTTTATATTTATCAATGGAAAACAGAGATTATAAAACATAGTAAACGTATTATAGAACGTCTGAAATGCATTCTCGCAAATGATTTCGTTGAGTACATCTGCAAATGTAAGTGACGACAAGCAGTCTAAAAATTTACGTATGTTATCCTCGCTGAAGTCTCGTCTTTTAACGAAATAACATTTTATACTTTTTGAAACCACCTTATTTGCCATGAACGTAATTGATTGCCCAGTTTCATGATCTGAAAGAGCTACATAATGTATATCAGATTTGTATTCCCTAAGATTACTTGCTATTTGATCAATACATGCCTTGCCACGGGTAGGTACATTTATATTAATATTTATATTGTGATTATATAGTAATGACTTGAGTTCTTTTGTCTCATTAGAGTTTTTTAAAACGTCTATATTCCAATCTCCGCATACAATTATGTTTCTATTTTTGTCTTTATTTATTTTAAGTAACAAGTAATCTAGATTATTCCTAAATACATTCTGATTTGCTTTTGGTATTCTATATATAGTTATAATTATTGTATTTAATTTTAACAACTCTATACCGCAACATTCAAATTCAAAACTTTTCGCAACTTCTTTTGTTATTTTAAAATCCTTAAATTCAATATCTTTGTGTATTAAAATACAAGACCCACCTCTCTTTTGGTCATGGCGTGAGTAGTAGGATGCTAAGTTGTAGTTAGGTAAATATATATTATTTTCTGTTCCTGTGCTTAAAAAAGTTTCTGTTAGGCAAATTACATGTATAGGTCCGAGTTTAGGTTTTAATGCTGTATCTATTGTTATTTGTAAGTTATCTAATTTATTCAAGATTCCCGCTATATTTTGATGAAAGATGGTTAATTGGTGATCCGACTTCCTAAAAAATTTCCTGCCTTGTTGTAAGTTCTTTTTCCTTTTATCGTATATATATGTAATTTTATTTTTATTTTCGCTATTTTTATTTTTATTATTATTATTATTATTTATTATTTGTGATTGTTCATTGTTATAAGTTGTTGTTGTGTCGTCTTTAATGTATTGATCATCTTTAATTATTTTATATTTGTTTTGATTCTTGCCAATTATGTATGTCATATCATAATCTTTCTTATCTATTTCTATATTAATTTTATTGCTTATCTCTTTTAGATATATTTTTGAATTATTGCTAACACTAGACTTTATTGAAAGTACTTTTACGCCCGCTAATTGATCGTAGGAGGATTTTATCATTGTATTTGTTGTTGTTATATTTATATTTATATATTTACTGTATATAATAGGCACAATAAACACATTTGTATTAGTTAACTTTGCTAATATTTGATTTAGATTTCGTCGTAAATTGTTACTATCCTTATCATTTGCTCCTATTCCTATAATTACATAATCTGATTTTGTTAATTTATTTATTGTGTCATTGTTAATATTACATACTATGTGACTACTATTAGCATTAGGTTTTATGGTAGCTGTAATTTCATATTTATCATTCCACTTGTTTCGTTTATTTTGCCTATAATACTACCTAGACCCCTTAACTGTTGGTCGCCAAAAATATAAATTTTTGGTTCTTTATTATTTTCAAATAAGGTCTGTTTATTTATTACATTTTTGACATTATTCGTATATTTAGTTTGTAAATAATATTGCTCTATATTTAAACATATCTTATTTGCTATATATTGCGTATAAGTTTCATTATGATACAGTCTTAATCTTGAATCGATAAATTTACAGTAGCTATAATTTTTAATTAATAATTTAATGTTATTGTTAAGTAATTTAGTATTAAGAAAACGATTATGATTTACACCTATAATAAATACTTGACAATTCCTTAATCTAGCTAAAGTATTGCAAAGCTTAGAAAATAGTTGATAGGGATCTTTGTCATTAGAGCCCACTCCAATAACTACGATGCTTTTATCCAGTAAAAAATTATAGTTTGAACAGTCTTCAAAGTAATTCAATATATGAGAACCCGTCGCAGAGGGTTGTATATATCCTTTAACTGTATAAGTATCATATAATTGTTTACTTTTATAAATTTCATTGTGTATTTTTAAAGATAGACTGCGAATTTGTTGGTCGCCTATAATAAATATGGACTGTTTTTCACTGCTGTGTGTAAGATATACTTTTTTGTCATAAGTAAATGTGGTTGATGGTGAGGAGCTATTGATTTTCTTCCTGGCGAGTTGCTGGTCTGCGGAAATTTCGTCATTCCTCTGTATGTTACATATATCCATGCTGTTGTCCAAGGTATGATTGTCTCCAATTGTGATGTCACCGACGTCAATAATTTTACGGTAATTATCATGCATTGAACGCCTACTCTTTTTTCTAGCAGTACTTATTTGTTTTTTTTGGGAACTCCTGGGACTGGTGCAAATATCCTTGAGGGTACTAATTTGCTGATTTTGTCGATTAATAATTTTTCTTAAGTCATTATTTTCTAAAATGATATTATCTAATTCATCGCGGGTACTGTTTAACTGTGTCATTAATTCCGATATTTCGTTTTTTAACTCATCTACATAGCAGTTGGTTAGGCCAGTAGAGAGGTCAAAACTTTTAACATGTATTTCCGTTCCTGATGAGTTTAGGGAAGAATTTGAAATTTCTGAATCAGTAGATTTTGATTTTCCATAATGTTTTTTTCTGACTGTTATGTTACTTGAAATATTTTCGAAGGACATTTTAAATCCACTATTAAAATATTTATTGTTAATATTGCGTATAAAGCGGCATCTATTGATGAGTAGATGAACATAGATGTGCCTAATTTTTAAACGCCATCTGTATTTGCTATCGTAAACACGACATTTATTTGACAGCGCCCTCTTTTGTTGAGTAGTACGCAACTTTCATAAATGACGGTTGATAACTTTCATAAGTGACGGTTGATAACTTTCATAAGTGACGGTTGATATACTGTTAGCTGTAGACGTGTGAATGTTTACTACCGAAATTAATAATAATGTAAACACAAAAAGTGTGCTAATATACTTGTATTTTAACCCAGGACTTTGTAACTGTCAGCCCAGTATCGGTCACACTGTGCTAATCGTACTTAAATTCTTTGGGCGAATATATTCATCTTATGTTTCGAAAATGTTCAGTTGACGGTTTTTATTTGAATTTGAAATGTCCTTATATGTGTCCTTGTTTGAATGTTCTTTGTTTCACTATTTATTTCACTTTCGATTTAAACTTGTATATGTCACTATTTTTTTGTTGATTGAGTTAAGTTTGGATTATTTAACACTGATTTATTGTTTATAAACTAATATTTATTCACTTTTGTGTCAATATTGTTCTTGTAACTTGTACTTTTTTGTATCACTTATTTTTTTTTTAATTCTTGGATATTTTAAGTAGATAACAATATCTCATATTTATTATCACTTTATCTCACTGTTTTGGCGTAATAATCAATAAAATAACACTTATTATTATTTTAAAACTTAATTAAAATACGGAGCCGATATGCTTATGACGACGGTAGCGCCCTCTCTCCATTTATTTATTAGAAACATTAATTTACAAGTTTTAAATTATACAATTTCCTACAAAACTGCTTACACAGTTTGTACGTGAGCCTCATTTTTATATTTTTTAAGGTAAACTATTTATGGGCGAGTTTGTGTTGATTAGAGATTCTGCCATACATTTTTGCCTACATGTCTTTTTATTAAGTAGTAGACCATATACTTGCTTACCCAAAATATCCGTAATTGATTTTACCAAACCTTATATAGTATTTTACTTTAAATTTGCCATCATCTTTGTCCAAATGAATGTATTATTTTAGCTCAATCAAATAAAAAGTAACAAAACAAAAGTATTTTGTTACTTAGTCAAACCTTCCACGAATCTTGCTGGTATGTTGTACCTTGCCAGGAAGTTTCTTCAAATAAGTTGGTAGGTATATACTTTTTCTTTTTCTAAAGTTGTAAAAAGGGAGAAATTTTCCAGTGTGGAAGGTTTTAGTGCTTTTTTGGTTTATCGTTCTCCGGCGATATACTGAAACACCACTTGCATTAAGTGGCACTTAAGTCACACGCTGTGATAGTGTCAGTCTGTGATAGCGTTTCAAAATTCGACAGGCCTTAGGCTGGGACTATTTTAATCCCCTAACTTCCCCCATAGGACAGGCTTCGCCTAGTTTGTGGGACAGAAAACATAATGTTTGTAAAGTATCCTGAAAATAAACGATTTATTTATTTATAAGATCCGGAATCCGGCATTGAAAATAGAACTTAGCGCAGAGTTCTATTTTCAATGCCGGATTCCGGATATTATAAATAAATGAATACAATCTAATACAGAAAGCAAAATACAATACACAATCAGAGGCAGGGGGCCTAGCACGAACATTTAACAGCGGCGTAAGCGTAATGTTATCGAATGAAACTTTGTATGGGCGCTGTTATGATTTTTATAGCATTATTTCATACTAGCTTTTGCCCGCGGCTCCGCCCGCGTAAATATATTATTCCGCGGGAACACTACTTTTTCGGGGTACAAAAAATCCTATGTCCTTTCCCGGGACCCAAAGTATGTCTATACCAAATTTCATAAAAATCGGTTCAGCGGTTAAAGCGTGTAGAGGTAACAGACAGATAGACACACTTTCGCATTTATAATATTGGTATAGGTATTGTAAAAACTTTTGCCGTTAGCTGCAGAGTAGGCATCTACAGACACACGAATTTGGTACGGAGCGTACAGCGGACCATATCCGCAGACCGAATCCGGTGTCGCTACACACGCACGGATTTGGTACGATGCAGTAGACCGAAAAGCTCGACACTCATGTGTTCGATTTTCAGTTCTATTGCATTAGCACAGAGTTCTACTTACAGTGCTGTTTTTCGACGACGCGATGATTACCGAAATTCATTGATAACAGGCAGTGATATCAACTCTCAAAAATATTTCTCCCCAAACTTTACCCCTGATAATTATACCATTGACAGGTCTAAGAGATAATAAGCTAGAAAGAAAGGTTATGTGTTTAACATAAAGACTTACGCGTGAATAACATAAAACTAACTTGTCTTAATCTGATTTCACTCCCAATATTATATTTTCATATCCCTGACTCACACACTGAATTACACACATTTAAATAATTTTTATTATTACATACAAAGTGATTCATAAGGAGTAAACTCTAAACATCCTGGCCCCTAGTAAACCCCCGTAGATATTTTCCCTAATTTTGGGTGGTAAATCCCTAAGTTGGCAACACTGACACCGTTGTACGGCTTAACCGCCGGACTGCTCTACACACGCACGGATTTGGTACGGAGCGGACCAAATCCGATGCGGATAGCTGCGAACTCTTCACCTTCTTCTTATGTTCGCCGGACTGCCCTACACACGCTCGGATTTGGTACGGAGTGTACCAGATCCGCTATACGCTCCGTACCAAATTCGTGTGTCGGTAGACACCATTATTCGTAATAAGATACCTACCAAGCTTCAAGTTCAACCTAATATACAATTACTTAGTACCTATAATATGGTAGGATACTCAAAGATATAACATCAATTTAAAGTTTATTTCACTAAAATTAAAGAAGACGAATGTTATAAAAGTTGAAAATATTTTTTCACAGAATAGAATAGTAAGTATTTGAAATTATTAAACAGTTATTCTTCTATTCTGCTCAGTCAATATCAATACGGTAAAAAGACTATGGCTGTATTCCGACGAAAATAGAGCTTGTTAGCGCTTGCTAGCGCTAAAAAAACAGATTATCCGCCAGGACACATATTTTGCTAACTTCAATAATGCTAACATAATCCGCCATTTTGCTTATTTTATACCAGCGGTTGCCATTTTGCCTACGTTTTATTTTCCGCGGAACACAGCCTATGTATGCGGTTTAATTTTGAATTTCGAACGCAAATATTTCAAGAGCCTGAACGAAATAATATCAAGGTACATTTTTACCGGCTAAAAAAATAGTAGGTAACTTAATAAAGACCACCAAATAGGTTGACCTCTCGCTCAAAGCAAATTCTTAGTTTAAGTAGATCTTGTACTATTGGTTTACTCCTTCGCTATTTATTATTTGTGTTGAGTAGGATAAAAAATAGATTTATTTTTATAATTTTAATTTAATAATTTTATTTCAAGAGAAAACATGCGAAAAATGATGATTTATTTCGGTTTGTGAAGCAAGTTCAAAAATACCGTTTTTTCATGATCCCGTGGGAACCGTTTTGGTTTCCAAGAAAAAAAAAATACTGTTAGTTATTTCATGTTCTAATCTACCTTTGTGCCAAGTTTTATTTAAATACGTCGAGTAGATTGCCTGAAATAACGTCAAACAGGTAGGTACAGTTTTTTGAAGATCCCATGGGAACCCTTTAATTTTGCGAGATAAAGAGTATCCTATTTTACCCTTCAGGTCCTAAGCTACCTACCTGCCAAATTTCATTTTATTCCATCCAGTGGTTTCGGCGTGATGTGATAACAAACACACAGACAGACAGACAGACAGACAGACAGACAGACAGACATTTTTTTCAAAAACGTTATTTTTAGGTTCTGTGGCCTTTATAGACCCCCCATTTTGATTTTTACTTAGATAACTTTAATGTACAGACATGACCCCTCTACAGATTTATTATATGTATAGATAATGAGGGTTTTTAATTAACTGTCAGATGTTACGAATTTAAGGTTTAAATTCGTGACTTCTGACAGCTTTTTAACCCCCGACGCAAAAAGAGGGATGTTATAAGTTTGACGTGTCTGTCTGTCTGTCTGTGTGTCTGTCTGTCTGTCTGTGGCATCATAGCTCCCGAACGGATGAAGCGATTTCAATTTAGTTTCTTTTGTATTAAAGGTAACTTACATACGAGTGTTCTTAGACATGTTTGATGAATCGGTTTAGCCGTTTAAAAGTTGTGGGGGGTGAAAGCGGGGAAGAATAACCGAATGTGCAAATATACTCGAGTGGGGTCTCAAATGAAAGCTCACTGAAAGAGAATATTGATGACTTAATCGAGTGTTCGTAGCTTCGTTTGATGAGAAAATTGGTGGTGGGAAGATCAGCCGTTTGAAGATGGTCAGCTCTTTTCTAGTTGATGAGGGGATCTGACTAACTTTCGAATGTCCGATCGATTCCAAATTTGGTACCGTGTTACTTCAACGATATTCAAAGAACATGGCAAGGTCACCATGACCTGATCAGTCGTTTGAAGATGATCAGCTCTTTTCTAGTTGATGAGGGGATCTGACTAACTTTCTTATGTCAGATCGATTCAAAATTTGGTACCGTGTTACTTCAACGATATTTAAAGAACATGGTAAGGTAACCATGACCTGATTAGCCGTTTGAAGATTATCTCTTCTTTATTAGTTGATGAGGGGATCTGACTATCGTCCACATGTCCTATCGATTCGAAATTTGGTACCATGTTACTTCAATGATGTTGAAAGTATGTATATGGTAAGGTAACCATTATTTATACCTACTTTAACCCTTAACCAGGCCTCGGACAAATCCTGTAGTAACTATGATTTTTTTATAGATTTGTATGAGCAACAACGTTTAGTTTAGAGATTTCATCGATTATATTTAGAAAACTAGCAAAAAAACTTTAAAAAAACATGTGGGAAAACATAATGCCATTGCCGGTTTATTATTGGTTATTGCCAAGCATCGTCGTCTAATATCTGTAATAACTGTCGATTTGACATACATTGAATTTCGTTATATTTTTCGTTGAATGATTTTGGGACATAATCTAAATATACGTCTTCGTCTTCATCATTTTCATCATCTGATGAAACCATCGCTTGTAGCATATTTTCAATCTGATAATCTTTTAATACCTGTAAAACATAAATTCAGCTAAATTAGGTAAATACTGACCGACAAATCAAATGTCGACAAAAGTTTACTACTACCACAGCCTATAGAACTATTACCTACAGTCGTCCAACGGACACGTCTAGACAGAGCAATCGTGCGGGGCGTGCGGGGTGAGAGAGGGGCGGTAGCGAGCCCAAGCTGCCATACACTCGCTTGGGACACGTCAGCCGGGGTTGACGCTTTTTAATTTGATTGTTTTATGTGGTTTGCGACAGTGTTTCGTTTGAGTTGTATGTAGGTACTTATTTACAATGGTCAATTATATGAACAGCTAAAGAAGATTAATTTTAATACATAACCATGCGCCTGTTTCCCGTCAGAATTTTTAGTAAAATTGTATCTACGTATGAGAATTTACTAACTACATCGTCAAATTCAACAATCGCAATCTAAAAACTAGTAAATCCAAATGTCGAAAATACCTTTCAGTTTCGCATTTGTAGCTTTTGCAGGGTTCGTAAATATCCGATATTTATAATAAATATCAAAATATCAGATATCTTTGATATATATCCGATATTTTTGATTTTTTGATATTTTCAAAATTACATACAAATCTCATAGGTACTCTGATATGTTTTTTCGTAATAGTTGAATCGAAATAATTTGTATGTCTGATAAATTGAAGATAGGGAAGTAAAATTAAACTCATTTATTTATTATTGATATTAAAAGTTTTCAAATCAATTAAAAATCAACGATAGATACTTTTGAGAATCAATTTAAATAAACCATAAAACCATAAAATGACTTTTGTTTATAACCAGAAGAAAAAAAAAGTGTATTAATTTTATCAGTCGAATTAATTTTACACATGGTATAAATGGTTAACAATAGTATAATAACAAACAAGGAATTTTCTTCCGAAAAACAGGGGGTCACGTGGGTGTCATAAGCCGTTACAAGCTGCGTCGACGGCTATGATTGGTTAATGTCGTGTCAAATAGCAAGTTTTTGATGACCTAGGGTTGTGAAACTCTCGGAAAATAAGACCTGTGTTGATGTAAGATTTTTTACATTTAAAACATTCTTTTACATTTTTAAATATCAATATCAATTTTGATATAATATATCAAGCATAAATATCAATTGATATATTATATCATGATATATATACGATATACCTATATCAATTGATATATATCATGCTAACCCTGAGCTTTTGTATACGCATTTGTATTTTTTATAATAAAACTCTTCATTAATACTTCTATATATTTTTTTTTGTTTTATTCCTAGTACTCTACATACACATACTACGAATACCTACACAAAATGTAGAACAGATTATAATAAAACACATTATTGTGACAACCCTGCAGCAATGACGAATACCTACACAAAAGCGGCATTTCGCGCGACTTCAAACGCGTTGGACCACTGTATCTCTTTATTACACTGTGCTACTACCCACAATCTATATTTCATTAAAATAAAACGTTATTTCTTCTTTACTTGTAAAATAAAATGACCCTGAGGAAACTAAAAATAAAACCCGCGGCAAAGAGCTAGTGCAAAATAAAGATTTCATTTCAACGGGCAATGGACACACAAGTCCCACAATAATCAGGCCTTGACAGGCTAAGGTCGTATAGTTCCCACATGTTTTATTTTGTTATATATCATGATATTTTTCAAGTATTTACTTATAAACTACGCATATATCACTAGAAAAACTACAAACTACAACATATTAAAAAATTGCACGACTTACCTTTCTCCGATTCGCCATTAGAAGTAAAATACGATTGACTTTTCAAAAAAAAACGACGTTTTCACAGACGACCGCAGAAAAAATTGCCGTAAAAGTGACATTGACATTCCGTTTCAGTTTTTTTTGCTGTGTGACCATAGACAATATTTCTACGTGACGTGGCGGAGAGTTCTATTTTCAGTGCTCTAAGACCCCCCCCCCCCTCCCCCTAGATTCCGATCCTTAAAAATTCAGAGATCATAAGTTGGATTCCGATCCTTCAAAATTCAGAGATCATAATATAGTCGCAGCCTTAGGTCAGCGCCGTTTTGAAGTTGTAGCAGACAAAATTCCATTTATAGTCCTTTTCATGAAAGAAGTCCCCTAGACGCGATGCGGCGCTGTGATCGCGCGACAAAATGTTGTCAGCATTATATTTTATGGGTATCAACAGTGGTGGATTTACACTAGGGGCAGTCGGGGCTAGTGCCCAGGGCGGCAAATTTTGTAGGGCGGCAAAATTTGAAAAGTTCAAAAAGTCGGAATTGTGGATAATATGTGGATGGCCTCTAGTTAGAATAACTATTGTTGATTGCAGATGTATTGATGAATTCGTAAGAAATAAGACAAAAACTACAATTTTAAGTAAAATTACACTGATAGGGCGGCATTTCCTTCAGTGCCCAGGGCGGCACTAATATTAAATCCGGCCCTGGGTATCAAAATGGTATCAACAATCAGAATACCTTGATTCTGCTGTTTTGCTTCACAAAACTCCTTCACCTTGAGTATCATTTCTCGGGCAGCACTTTTTAAAATCTCAGGCATTGTAATAACAATTTAACAAATTTAGCTGCACTACAGTTAGTGGAGCTGATTAGTCTAAATTAGTACATTACGCGGCAATCCGCGTGATATCTATTGTGAAAAGCACTATAGTATATTGTATAATGGTTAGCCGCACACACACCATATTATTGACAATAAAGCTCATATTGACAATAAATAATAATATTCCTTGTGTGCGGGGCCATATTGCCATTTTTTTGTATGTGTTGATCCTAGACTAGACAAATGTATTCTGTCAATAATATTGCACGTGTGCGGCTAGCCAATAATATTACATAATTATGTACATTACTGATTGAGGCTGTTACTGTGATACTAGTCAGTATGAGAATATTACAATCCCACAAAAAACATTCTGTAAAAAACTAGCCAAGTCTCGATGGATCTGCTTGTTTATCTCTAAAAAGTAATGAAATCTAGACTAAGTCGTGCCAACTCTAAGGATCCTTACTGCGATTTATTTATTATTATAGTTAATGTTGTGTGACTTGGCCCTTGAAAATTCTTTATACGTTAGAAGTCAATTTTGTTTACACGTAATGTTATATCAGATTCTGTTGTAACTACCTATGTTTGTTAAGCGAGATAATAGCCCATACTGGTATTGGTAATTGGACGCTAGTGTCTTATTTTAGGCTGTTGTTGATTGTATAACACATGTATTGGAGCAATGGTGTCATGGAGCCCCTTTTGTACCCTTGTGTACTCTTCAACGGCCAAGTCACACAACATTAACTATAATAATAAATAAATCGCAGTAAGGATCCTTAGACTTGGCACGACTTTGTCTAGATTTAATTACTTTTTAGAGATAAACAAGCAGCTCCATCGAGACTTGGCTAGTTTTTTACAGAATGTTTTTGGTGGGATTTCACTTCTTTTTGTAGAAACGTAGGAATATTGATTTATTTTACTAGATTTTAGTGTAATTTGTTTATTTAATTTGTGTAATGTTCGAGTAGAATAAAGTTAATTGTTCGACTATTTCTTCTTGTAAACTTGTAAGTATAAGTATAAAAGCCAGTCTAGTCTTATCCAGAGTTTTCCTTTAAATTTATTTTTATGCGTATTAAAAGCAGAAGGGGAGGCATTCGCCCAGCAATGGGACGCAACCGGCTAGATTAAATTAGAAGACGTGTCCCACTTCACTGGATGTACCAATAGTAGAAGGGGGCATTGCCATATCTCTAATCAGCTGAGACCAGCTGAGGGTTCTTCATCAGATACTTCAAACCTTCGATTTTTGATATCAAATGAAGTTGCCCACCAAGTTGAATATTTTTTGTAAAGGCAGTATGTCGATCTCTAATAGTTTGGTTGGGCTCTTGTGTTTACTAATAAGGGTCACCAGGTACTCCAGATCTTCGATTATCCTAGTTTTTATAGTTTTCCTTTATGTGGCCATTAAACCCTACCTCTGTACCAAATTTCAGCTCTCTGAGTTTATAGGAAGTACTAGTTCTATTCTGATGATCATGAGTGAGTGACTGGGTGAGTGTCGTAAATGCGAAACTTTGCTTTCGTTTAACTTCGGAACTAAATGACCTACAGACTTAAAATTTTGGATTTTAAGTATGTGATTATACTTTACTGGATGACAAAAATTTCTGAGTTCTGGTCTTATCCAGAGGTTCTCAAATAGGGGCCTGAAAATGCGGCGAAATGGTTCCAGTAAATAATGGTACGGCAGTGTTTGCTTCGCGCTCGACTTGGCGGGGGCACTACCGTGCCCCCAGATCGACGTTCTGGTCTTATCCTGAGGTTCTCAAATAGAGGCCTGAAAATGCGGCGAAATGGTTCCCGTAAATAATGGTACGGCAGTGTTTGCTTCGCGCTTGACTTGGCGGGGGCACTGCCGTGCCCCCAGATCGATTATCCTAGTTTTTATAGTTTTCCCTTTATGTGGCCATTAAACCCTAACTCTGTACCAAATTTGAGCTCTCTGAGTTTATGAGAAGTACTAGTTCTATTTTGATGATCATGAGTGAGTGAGTGAGTATATAAGTGAGTGAGTGAGTGAGTGAGTGAGTGAGTGTCGTAAATGCGAAACTTTGCTTTCGCTTAACTTCGGAACTAAATGACCTACAGACTTGAAATTTTGGATTTTAAGTATGTGATTATAGCTTACTGGATGACGAAAATTTCTGCGTTCTGGTCTTATCCAGAGGTTCTCAAATAGGGGCCTGAAAATGCGGCGAAATGGTTCCAGTAAAGGATGGTACGGCAGTGTTTGCTTCGCGCTCGACTTAGCGGGTGCACTGCCGTGCCGCCAGATGTTATAAATAAAACATTCCTTTGAATATAAAGTGTTTTTATTCCATCAAAAATCACACTTCTGTATACAAAAATAGACTTACAGGCTACATACGAGAATTTATCTTACTACCTAGGTACTTACTAAAGAATCGTATACTTAGTCAAAATATTAAAGAAGTTCACTTTGTTATGTTCTTATTTTTAATTGACTTTTTACCCGACTACTGCGAATCCAAAAGAGAGGGTAATGATTTTGGTTGTCTATGTATGTATATTTATGTATGTATATTTGTGTATGTATGTTTGTTCCACCGTAGCGCCTAAGCTACTGATCTAATTTTAATGAATGAGGTGTCAGTAGATTAGTGATAATGGCACAGGTGATATAGGCGTTTTCTGTGTAAAATACTCGTTAAAAGTTACATTTGATTCAATGTATATATATATATATATATATATATATATATATATATATATATATATATACATTGATGATACATACATTGATATATATATATATATACAAGATGTATATATATATATATATATATATATGTTACCGTAAAATTGTAAAAACCGTAACATTCTAAATTTGTAATATTACTAGAGATATTATAAAATGTCGACAGAGTGTCAAATAAGAAATTCTCCTTACAATTGTACGTATTATTTTTCGTTATATTGTAATATTTACCGTGACGGCAAGTGCCCCGCGCCGCCATATTTGTTTGCTTTTTCGTTTAATAATAATTATAACGAAAAATAATGCGTTCAATTAAAAGGAGAAAATTTAATTTGACAATCTGTCGACATTTCATAATATCTCTAGTAATATTACAGTATAACGGTTTTACAATTTTACAGTGACATATAGGTATATGTAATTATCCTAAGGCAACAAAGTGTAAAAGTTTCTGATACCAATGCAACGTTATCGCCTGAATTCACGACAAAGTCCCTCTATTCTTATTTCTAAGTAACGTTAATAAATGCTAAATTCAAATTCTTTCAAATTCTTTATTCATACACACTCAAAAAAAATATATACAAACATTATTAATACATAATTAAATAATATATATCACGTCGATCTAATCCCGTGCTAAGTAGAACTTGTGTTACGGGTATCAGACAACGGATATAATTATATTTTATACAAATACAATACACGCATAATTAATTTATACTAATAACAATATAGATACAAAATAGTAATATTATACATAACTATATTAATATATACACCACGACTATCTAGTCCCGTGCTAAGATTAACTTGTGTTACGAGTACCAGATATATCGGGTATATATTTTATATTATAACTACTACTATACATATACTATTCTAAAACTATAATCTACACTCACACTCACTAACACACATGTTTATCACGTAAAGTCGGCGACGTGATGCGCGCTTCATTAGGGAGCAATATCTAAAGTTAATATCTAGTATAAAAATATAAACATATCGGAATTAAATGCTTTTTTAAGTATTTCGTTTCAGCAGGTATTTAATATAAGGTGTACCTACCTATTTCATTTCAATTATTTTTTAATTCTATAAGCAGATGGTAAATCGAATATTATGTTCATGGTTCATTGTAAAAATAGCGTCTACAATATTATATTATTACATATATAATACAAAAAATAAAAATATTTAATAATAACCTTATTTTAACGACTTTCGTTTACAGTTTCTGTTCCGGTTAAATGCTTCTTTAACTTCAAATATCTTACAGCCCAGGTACGTTAGTAATATAATATATTCTTTGGCCCAGGCTTTTTTGCTTAATAAATAATTAATAGCTCGCATGTCGCGAAATTCACAAAAAAATTAGTTTAGCCAGGCAAAAAACTGTCAACTGAATGTTGGGGTTTTGTGTCATTTTGACATTTGAGGTATGGTGAAATCAAGATGGCGTAACGTTCTCTTGTATGAAGATATGTTCTGTCAAATGAACGTCATAGGCTGTATGCCATAGCCGGCCTCAGTTTTGAAATCATTGTTTTTAGTTGTTTGATGGTCTTCATAATTTATATTAATATAAATTGATAATTGAATTATTTTTAAACAAAATATTAAAACCGACTTCCAAAGTAAAAATTCACAAAAAAGTATGAAATAAAACTTATTTTCTAAATATATCCCCTTTTGAATTCGGCAAAAATTTTAACTTTTTTCTACTCTATCTTCTTAATTTTGAAATCGCATACTTCTAAATTTCATGGTAATTATTAATCCCACCAAAAACATTCTGTAAAAAACTAGCCAAGTCTCGATGGAGCTGCTTGTTTATCTCTAAAAAGTAATGAAATCTAGACAAAGTCGTGCCAAGTCTAAGGATCCTTACTGCGATTTATTTATTATTATAGTTAATGTTGTGTGACTTGGCCGTTGAAATTTTTTTATACGTTACAAGTCAATTTTGTTTACACGTAATATTATATCAGATTCTGTTGTAACTACCTATGTTTGTTAAGCGAGATAATAGCCCATACTGGTATTGGTAATTGGACGCTAGTGTCTTATTTTAGGCTGTTGTTGATTGTATAACACATGTATTGGAGCAATGGTGTCATGGAGCCCCTTTTGTACCCTTGTGTACTCTTCATCGGCCAAGTAACACAACATTAACTATAATAATAAATAAATCGCAGTAAGGATCCTTAGACTTGGCACGACTTTGCCTAGATTTCATTACTTTTTAGAGATAAACAAGCAGCTCCATCGAGACTTGGCTAGTTTTTTACAGAATGTTTTTGGTGGGATTTCACTTCTTTTTGTAGAAACGTAGGAATATTGATTTATTTTACTAGATTTTAGCGTAATTTGTTTATTTAATTTGTGTAAGTTCGAGTAGAATAAAGTTAATTGTTCGACTATTTCTTCTTGTAAACTTGTAAGTATAAGTATAAAAGCCAGTCCAGTCTTATCCAGAGTTTTCCTTTAATTTTATTTATATGCGTATTAAAAGCAGAAGGGGAGGCATGGGGAGGCATTCGCCCAGCAGTGGGACGCTACGGGCTAGATTAAATTAGAAGATGTGTCCCACTTCACTGGATTTTTGCAATGACAGTCGATTTTTTTATGTACCAATAGTAGAAGGGGGCATTACCATATCTCTAATCAGCTGAGACCAGCTGAGGGTTCTTCATCAGATACTTCAGACCTTCGATTTCTGACATCAAATGAAGTGGCCCACCAACTTGAATATTTTTTGTAAAGGCAGTATGTCGATCTCTAATAGTTTGGTTGGGCTCTTGTGTTTTCTAATAAGGGTCACCAGGTACTTCAGATCTTCGATTATCCTAGTTTTTATAGTTTTCCCTTTACGTGGCCATTAAACCCTACCTCTGTACCAAATTTCAGCTCTCTGAGTTTATGGGAAGTACTAGTTCTATTCTGATGATCATGAGTGAGTGACTGGGTGAGTGTCATAAATGCGAAACTTTGCTTTCGTTTAACTTCGGAACTAAATGACCTACAGACTTAAAATTTTGGATTTTAAGTATGTGATTATACTTTAATGGATGACGAAAATTTCTGCGTTCTGGACTTATCCAGAGGTTCTCAAATAAGGGCCTGAAAATGCGGCGAAATGGTTCCAGTAAATAATGGTACGGCAGTGTTTGCTTCGCGCTCGACTTGGCGGGGGCACTGCCGTGCCCCCAGATCGACGTTCTGGTCTTATCAAGAGGTTCTCAAATAGAGGCCTGAAAATGCGGCGAAATGGTTCCCGTAAGTAATGGTACGGCAGTGTTTGCTTCGCGCTTGACTTGGCGGGGGCACTGCCGTGCCCCCAGATCGATTATCCTAGTTTTTATAGTTTTCCCTTTATGTGGCCATTAAACCCTAACTCTGTACCAAATTTCAGATCTCTGAGTTTATGGGAAGTACTAGTTCTATTTTGATGATCATGAGTGAGTGAGTGAGTGTCGTAAATGCGAAACTTTGCTTTCGCTTAACTTCGGAACTAAATGACCTACAGACTTGAAATTTTGGATTTTAAGTATGTGATTATAGCTTACTGGATGACGAAAATTTCTGCGTTCTGGTCTTATCCAGAGGTTCTCAAATAGGGGCCTGAAAATGCGGCGAAATGGTTCCAGTAAAGGATGGTACGGCAGTGTTTGCTTCGCGCTCGACTTGGCGGGTGCACTGCCGTGCCCCCAGATTGTGGTTAATTGTGGTCGTTTTTCGAGATAACGATTGTATATATATATACAAGATTGTCTCGTTTAAAGTATAAGATGTCTGTCTACATTTAGTTCGATCGACTGTTCTTGACTCTATGAGGCAGATTCATTGAGTACTATTAATTATTACTCTGATTGCTAATGGGTTCTATCAACGAATTCCTACGAAATTGAAATTAACAGGACTTGACCTTGAGTTTAATTATAGAGGCACTCGAATCATCAGTGTGGTACTAAATAGTATGTAGGTATACCGTCTAAACTTTTGAAATCAAAACACGCACAGTTTGGAACGTTTGCCTAAGTATGTCAGATCTATCCACAGTCCAAACCGTGGCCATCTCACAGTCCAAATCATTATTAGCACGAAATTTTTATTAGCAGTACTTACAAACCGCACTGATTCGCAGTTTGAAATACTCGTACAACCCGTCGGAAATATTTGCGAACCTGGCTTAGTGACGTCATGCAAATTGATATGAAATATGAATATTTCACCAAACAGAGAAACAATAATGCGATTACTAAAGCGAGAATAGATAGGTAATACACGTAGATCGGTAATTATGTTACTGGATAGGTGCGAAAACGGGGCGAAGTCCGGTAAAGCGCGAGGGAAGCGCATTCCTGCGAGGTTCGCAGATATTTCCGACGGGTTGTACAGTGTCGCGGTCTAAAGTCCGAACTGTTTGAAACTGGTTGTCTTGTTGAAAAGTCCGAAAAGTTTTTAACTGTTTCGGACACATAGTGCACTAGAAGTGCGCTGTATTGAACTACTCGAAGCACTTAGTTGGGAGACCGGTTTGATCGGAGATTTAGTGAAACTAAAAATAATAAAAAACAAATAAAATATTCATCTGACCGGGATGAAATCCACCCGAGACACCAATTGCCAACGCAAACTGGTGGCAGCAATCGGATTTAATGTTTAGAAATCGAAATCGCTCATAACTCATATACCTAGTTATAAATTAAAAATGCGCAGGTATAACTAGGTCGATTTTTCTTCTCCAAAACTTCCTGCATACTAAATGTCATGGTAATACCAATACCACTTGTGATATTAATTACCTTTGGTAACACTTGCAGCCGTTTCCGAGATTCCAATTATATTTATACAAGATTTACCCGTTAGAGAAATGATGGAGCCTAGGAAAACAATTTCTCAGAAAATTTCTTGGTGAACGACCGCCAACATTCTTAAAGCTAGTATTACTATGTACTATGTTTACTTCGCCACAAACACGTGAGATACAGATCAGCAGCTAAACATACATATTATAAAACTACATAATATATGCTCAACATGCATCTGCGTTCGCGAAACAGGAGTTTTACGTAAGAACCGTACCTATATTTTTTAGGAACAAAACCAGCCAATATTTTAATGCAGGCTGCAATGTAAGTGTGGGAATTGACATTGATAAACATCAGATCCAATTTAATTGTATACGTAAACAAAGAAAATAATATAACACATAATTCTACCAATTTAAAATAGATACTATTTTAAATTGGTAGTATTATGTGTTAAAAGTCACTTTATCGCCCAGTAAGAAAATTAGGGTTATTGATATTTTTTGTGCCATTAGGGAGCAGCGACCCAACTCACACAAAGCGCGATCTAGAGGTGAAAGTAATATCAATAACCTAACCAAGAGCATGTCAGGACATGTCTAAGGAGGGTTCCGTAACTATAAACGCGTAATATGTTTTTTTTTTATTACTCCAAAAGTTACTGTCCGATTTGGTTCACAATAATTTTCCTAAAGAGTTTTTAGCATGATCTATCAGCATGGAAATTTGCAAGTTTCTATCTCTTATAGTTTAAAAATGCTAGGGGGGGGACCAACTTACAAACTACTTTGGAGGCCGATTACTCGAAAATGGTCAACTTTATAAAAAAGTAACGTATGAAACCTTGCCTTTATTTTAAAAGACCTATTCTACGATACCCCACACGATGGGGTAGAGTGAAAAAATATTTTTCATCCCCACTTCACATGTATGGAGAGCCACCCCTAAAATATAAAATTACATTTTTTTATGATCCCGAAACCGTGATCTATACACAGTCTATAACTGCACCAAATTTCATTAATTTATATTCATAATTACGGGAGCTAGAGGCGCGGACAGACAGACAGACAGACAGACAGACAGACGGACAGATCGAAACTATAAGGGTTCCTTAAGTATTACGGAACCCTAAAAACGGTTTATAATAATTTTTGATTCTTTTTCTGTCACCAGGCGGCGCTTGGTAGCATGACGGTCGAATTAAAAACTTCATTCAATTACACGTTCAGTCGAATTCAGTTTCTTTTTATACGGTTAGATTATATCGGATCTGAATTTAGTATACGGCCACTTGTAGCCGGTATGCACCGACCTTAATCTCAAGGTATTGTAAAAATCATTTTATCTATAATAATTATTAACTATCGGTCGCGCCTCGACCCGTGTGAACTTTTAGTCACAATATAACTGGACGTGTTCATAACACGGTTTTAAACGTTACCTACGTAAGTAAAGTTTAAAATAACTGTTTTCCATTTACTTTTACACAGACATTACAATGTTTAAGCCCCGACTGAATGACATGTCATTTTTCCCCAACTCCTTAAACATATTTTTGGGAATAAAATATTCACTTTTAAACAATTTTTTATATTGACTTAGCTGCTGTCTAAGCTCGACGCTGCCTTGGGGTACAATAGGACGAGTACTGGACAATATTTCTTGCCTCAAGCACCTGCTCTTAATATCCTAGTAACTCTTGGGCTATAAGAACTAATACATAATATTATGTCAGATAACATTTTTCCATAAAATTTTTCTGAAGAAAAATGTTAGCCTCCAACTTTTTTCTTCAATAATATCTTCACTGACAATATAGTTCTCTATCATATAGAGACGTCCTACATTTTAGTATCAAACTCTTTTTTTTCGTTCACATTTCTCCAAACAAAATTTGTTTCGCCCTTGTTAACCTTTATATCTACTTATATGACGCGTCGTGACTCTTATTTGATATGCAAATTAGAGGCGTTTCTACTTATAAAGCGTCCGTCACACGTCCACTTTAGATCGAGTGAACCAGTTCCCACCTTCCCGCCCGCGCTCCAAAACGAACGTGTAAATATGCGCGGGGGTGACAGACATATCGATGACAGCAGATTTTCCACAGTTTTAGGTTTTAGCCACACACCGTGTCATATTTTGACGTAGAGGCCCGCAGCATAAACCGTGGACGAATTTGATTCGTCCACAGTTTTCGTCATGGACGTAATAAAATTATCATGACAGTTCGATCGCGCAGTACAAGCCGCACAGTTCTTCCGCGGTTTGACACACAGTCCGATCCGCGGTCCGAACTGTACGTGTGACGGCCGCTTATGTTAAGGCCCCCACAGACGAGAGGCCGATCGTTTCAGCTGGAACTGACGTCAGTTCGGCCTGAACGGATTCGAGCACACACACGGAAAAAATCGCATCCAATCCAATTTACGTCAGTTCGGCCTGATCTGATTCGTGCCCACACACGGAACAGTCGCATCAGTCCATTCTGGTTTGCCGCGCGCTACGGTCGTGTTTATCAATTTTGTATTTAAACACCGCGAAAACTCATACAACGCTTGTACAAGACACACGCCCGCACGGCAGCGGGTCGGGCAAGAACTGAAGCGATTTGTCCACACACGGTCAGGACAGGCCGCGCGTTCAGGCCGATCGGTCAGGCCAGAATTAATGTTGCCAACTTAGTTATTTTACAAAATTTTACTAAATTGAGTATTTTATTCCCTCCTTGGTAGAAATTTAGTTATTAGTAGTGTTTAAGTAGGAAAGAGCCAGAGCCAAAAAGAGCTGGCAACACTGGAACGAATCGCTTCAGTCCGTACGGCCGCCTGATGCGATCTCGAAATTGCACACACACGATACGATTTTGCATCCGTTCAGGCCGAACTGAAGGTAGACCGGACCATGTATGGGGCCCCTTATGTTTAGCCATACATGTAACCTGACAGATTTACCTTTACAGGTAAACCGGAGCGTGTATGTTGTACAGCTATAACTGTGCAGACAAATAATATATATAAATAAATATATAGCTATAAAAGTACAGCTATAACTGTGCAGGTAAAACTTTACGTGTATGGCTAGCTTTAGTGTTAGTTACAGATTGATTTCTTGTGTAAGTTTTTTAAACTTATGAGGCGTTAGGTAATACATCTACTATTTTCACACACATCTATCTGCATAGCATAAATTATCATCATTTCATCCTTAACTGAATTTTTGATTTTTTTTCTAACGCGCAATAACTACATACGTGATTCTAGAGCTGACTAGGCAGAATGCCAATTATTATTTGCTACATAATTGTTTGTCTTTAGTCTATATTCTATAACATCAATGTTTTTTCAGCCTGTAGACAGAAGGCCAATAAATGTATTTTTTATTAAATTCGTAGCTGGCTCCCAGTGTCAGTGCACTCGCACTCGCCAGATTTGACGCGAAATCGAATGAGAAACAATACTTTGACACTGGAACCCAACTGCTAAAGAAGTTAGTAATTCACAAATTAATATAATAAAAAACTGTAATCTCTAGAATACAACTTATCTTAATTCTTACCTCAATAAACTGACGCATTACTGTACATTCCAGCGAACATAATTATCTCAGTAACTTTGTCCACGATGAAAAACGCAAAGGGACGATTGGCTACAAACTTCCTTGTTTGATTCGCTTTCACCAGGAAATCCGCAGATTTATACATCGCCTTTGCCCCCTTCTCGGTAACTTCCAGCTGGGTTTGCTGAGAGATCAGTGAAACAAACAATTTGGAATTACTAATCCCGCCAAAATCCGATAGTTCCGGATAAAATATCCTCTCCACACCCATGTCATACAATAATTCTACACCGTTAGAGAGCTCAGTCTCTATTTTAAACCTCGGTAACTTGACTAGGACTAGCTCTTTTCTGTTTCTAATCAAATTGAAAATTGACCGTAATGTTATGCTTTTGAACGCGTAAAATATGTCTCCGATTCCTCCCCCAATAGGCAAAGCGATAAGCATAGACATTTTCCGACGCGTGTTGAAAGGCAGTTCCAGGATTTCGGCATCAATTTTCGGAATTTTTGCCACTCGAAAATAGTTCAACTGAGCCATCATTTTCACTATTCCGATGTCTTCATTGCGATTGGAATAAAATGTTTCCTCGCTTGTGAATAACGGATCGAACGGGTAAAGCCAGTTGCTTTTGAAGTAGCCGTTGTCGGTTAAGAATAGTAACTTATTTTCAAAATCATCAACGTAGACTCCTTCTTGGATGACTCCTCTCGTATTCCTCTCTATCAAACTATTCGTACGTGTCACTGCTCTTTCAGGGTCCTCGAAATTTATGGGCAACACTTTACTTATTCTGCTTGTGTTTATCAAATTAATATATTTCCTTTTAACGCCCACTAATTTATTTATAACCACAAAACTAGATTTTTCAGTTAGCGCGACCAAATTTTTTCTCAGACGATGATTCTCTTGAAAATACATCCGTTGAAAGCATTTGTTTTTGATATATTTTGTGACGTTTTGTAGTTCCGACTTCGTTTCGCCCCTGGCTCCTAGGGCGAGGGTGACCAGCTGCAGCCATGTCGATATGGGAGAGTAGGCGAAGTGGTAGTCCTCTTGTTCGGCGACTCTATATAGGATGTTGACGGAAAACTCGTACGTCGGCCTTTTGAATGCGACGATGGAATTGTTAATACTACAAGAATTGTAACCATTCACTGTCACAAAGATCATAAACACAATCACTATTCGTATCATTGTTATTTATTCCGGAGTATTTCCGATCGACGGCAGCCGTGCAAGCGCTTGCGATTACTTTTGTTGAATGATATCTACCACTTGCCAGTGCTGTCTCGACTCTCGCACGAACTTCGATACAGCGGAAACTAATTTTTTTGCACCAATAACACAATATGGCACGATAAGACTTTTTGTATTTATTTAAGGTCGCTGGGAAGTGGGAACTACAATACGGCCGATGTATCTTGGCGAGTCTGAACTTCGCGCAGAAGGTTGCGCAATAACTGTTTTTAAGTGTTTTCGTATTTATTTTATTTGTACTAATTGGTCTTAAATACAGTTGTATTAGGGAAATTTTATTAGTACATAGGTATATAAAAATAATACAATAACAATTTCCTTCACGAGTTGTACATACGCTAAAGTTCGCAGAGCCTATGTTCAGAGCTTTAGACCCGTCAAGATACAGTGGCCGTAGTGTACAAAGGTTATCAGCGACCAATATATTATACACTAGATAAATAGAATAGAAACCATACATTTTTCCGCGATAAAGAGTGGCCTTACCCGTGGTCACATTTGTGCCAAATTTCATATAAATTTCCAGTAGTTTCGGAGCCTATTCAATGCAAACAAATAAACAAACTTTTCCTCTTTATTATATTAGTATAGACTAGATGTTGCCCTCGACTTCGTGCGCGCAAAAGTTAGTTTCGCAGAAACCGTACATTTTTCCGCGATAAAAGGTAGCCTATGTTCTTCCCCGTGGTCTACTCTACATTTGTACCCACCAAAATCGGTCCAGTAGTTTCGGAGCCTATTCAATGCAAACAAACAAACAAACATACAAACAAACAAACAAACTTTTCCTCTTTATTTTATTATTATATATTAGTATAGATTATTTTAAATTAAACTATATACTTAAGGTTCGGTAAAATCAATGAAGAATGTTCACTAATTTTGAATTTTAGCATAATGTATTCTGTGTCAAAAATAAAAAATACATGTGAAAGAATTATTTAGATACGTCAATTAATTTCCAAGTTATAGAATTTAAAGTGAGCTCGCGACCGCTGGGCCACGCTCCTGCCGCGTGACGTCATATTGTAATTTGTAACACTCACATAGTCCGTACCGCTGGCCTTACGTTTCCCTAAAAATAAAATGGATACCTATTTCCAATCCTAATTCTCGGAAATCCTGTGTTGTGCCAAAATGTACAAGTGCTACTATCAAGACGCCGGAAAAGTTGTTCTTCCTAGTTCCAACGGACTTAAAAATACAAAAATGGTTACCTAAATGCCATGAAGAGGTTAGATCCCATTAGTGAAAAAAGAATGGTTTATTGTTGTGAAGATCATTTTGACGTAAGTATAGTATACTTTTATGTAGACATAGGTATAATCTTTTGTAATTTTCATTTACTTGTTGTATAATTAATATAAACAAACATAGAATCAGGTCAGAGGTTTTTATTATTATTAATAAATAATATTATCTTGGAATCGATAGAGCTATTTTGTATTACCGATTGATTTTTGGGTTCCGTACCCAATGGGTAAAAACCCTATTACTAACTTCAGTCAGTCAGCAACTTTGTTATAAATTACAATAGTCAACAGCATTTTTGCGCACGGGTTATACATACATTATTTTTATTGCTTCTATACCTAGAAATAATAATAAGAACAAAAAAAAGTTCTGTATTTGCTTTTAAGTATAAAAAATGAAAAAAATCAAATCAATGAAAATACATGGAAAATTTACATAGAGGTGATTTATTAAAAGATAATACTGAGCATCAATTTTATGATATAATCTTACAAAATAAGTTTTAAAATAGTGTTAAATGTTTAAAAATTAACAGTTTTGCTTTTCCTGTCATGTTCAGTAGAAGTTATCTTATTAACCACCAAATATAGTCCCTCAATCCTCAACATGCTTTCAGTATGTATACTGGCCTTGGGAACGTCTCTCAAATTCTAACTATATCTCGATGGAATCCTTCCCCTTGTTCTTCCGAATAAGCTCCCATATTATCTTTAAACTTATCAAAATGAGAATGGAACATTTGCCTCTTTAGAGACATCCTATAGCCGAAGATGAGAAAAATCTTAAAAATCTCAATCAATCTTAGTCTTGATTTGTAACAGGTAGATGGAAGTAAGCTTGTTATGTCTCGCAAATCTTTAAATCTGTAGTTAAATAACACTTTTTCTCTCTCACTTTAATAAATCCACCACAAATGTAGCAAAACGAGTCACCGTCTCCTTTTCAACTTCTCGAAGCCATTTTGTACAAGATAATACAGTGAAAAAAAATATTAAACTCGTTATTTCTTTATAATATGCGAGGTCATACCGTCGTACACAAGGAGGGATGTAAGAAAGACAACCCCCATACGATACCTCTCTTTCTCCAGGAATAGAGCGCAAAGACCGACTTTAACTGAAAGCAAAAATCATAAATGGTCAAATCGCTATAACTTCTCAAAAAGCAAATATTTTCGATTTGTAATCGCACTTTTTTATAAATATCTACACTAATATTATAAAGACGAAAACTTTGTTTGTATGTTTGTTTGTTTGTTTGTTTGTTTGTAATGAATAGGCTCAAAAAGTACTGGACCGATTTCAAAAATTATTTCACCATTCGAAAGTTCCACGAGTAACATAGGCTAAATTTAATTTTGGAAAAAAATAGGGTTTCGTAAGATATTTGGGTTTTTCGGACACAAGGTGTAAAAAATCAACCAGAAAAGTTACTTATTTTGCGTACGCTGCCTAAACTATAAAAGATAGAACCATAAAATGTTCTAATTAATTGTAGATCTTATAAATATCTACAAAAAAGTTCGCGACACACTATACCTATCTATGTCGAGTGAGGCACAACAACCATTTTTTTATTTAGAAATCTTGAATTTTTTTAGGACTACATTTAAACGCGTTTATTTTACTCATGTTATTAATCCTTATCAAAATAAATTATTTCATCACTAAGTACAGTTTATGTAGATAGTATTTGATCTTTGAATGATTAAAATTGGACGTTTGGTTTTGAAGTTATGGCGAAATTAAAATATTACGACTTCTGCTGCACGGCCCGTTGCGAAGTGGGCGTCACCAAGGCGGGGTGCGCGTGCGGGTTAATGTTTAGTTTAGTTTAGTTTAGTTAAATAGTTTAGTTATTTTATAAACATCAAATTGATAATATCTTAAAATATAATACATTATAATATCTATACATCTATACAGTTAAATACAATTTAAGTTCTGTTTGTAACTTCAAATTAACAGCTTTTTACATAATGAATCTGAAAGTATATTCGGTACTTACAATAAAATACATTCTTTTTTTAATTTTTATCTTACTTGTGCGTTGGGGTTCAATGAATTCTTGTGTACATAAGGTCATAGGAAGAATTCTCGTGCTAAATAATTATTTAGCACGAGAATTTAACATTGTAGGCTGAAGGCTCTGATAAGATAAGATAACAAGGTTTAGAATTAGAATTACATAATAATAATCATCATCAACAACATCAACACTAATATTATATAGACCTGTATTCTATAGGTATCAGAAATAACACGTAACACGTCCATATATTTAAACTAATATTACGACGACCTCTGTGGCTCAGTGGTTGAGCGCGTTGGTGTGTGTTTGTGTTGTTTGTGTTGTGCAGTGGTTACATATTATGTGTATAATATAAAAAAAATCATAAATATATGTATAGTATAAAAGTATTAAATATACAAGTTACTTCCCGTTTCCTGGTCCCTGTAACACAAGTTCTTCGGATACTTAGCACGGGGCCAGATAAACGTGGTGTGAAGCGTCCATATTATAATCTATGGACGCTTCACACCACGTAATAATAATAATTATTATTATTATATTAATAAAGTGCAAACCAAGTGCGAGTCGGACTCGCGCAAATAGGGTTCCGTTCTATTTTAGCAATATTTTACATGTTACAGGTCTAGTGGTTTAGAGCTTAGCTCTCTACTCGGAGGTCGTGGGTTCGATTTCCGCATTGGAACACAAAAAAAATGTTGTTTCCAAGTTTGGTTAGGATACAGGCTGATCACCTGATTGTCTGACAAGAAAGATGATCCATGCGTCGGATGGGCATATAAAAAGTCGGTCCTGCCGCCTGCGCCTGATCTCTCACCAGTCGTGTCGGTCATCCGTCCCACTGGGTTATGACCAGTGATCGGAATAGGGTGAGTATATTTACCTACAGTTTAACGAACAGAGACGGAAATCGGAGACTTCCTTACGACTAAAAATTTTTTACCGGTAAATTTACCGGAACTTTGATTAGGCAACTTTCTAATAGCTAAATGCTTCAATAAATCTTAATTAATGTTAGATAAAAAGTAAAATAACGTATATTAAAAAAGATTTTTTTTTTTATTTATAAAAAAAGTTTTTGTTTGAACATTTCAATATTACATGACTATAATATATATATTATTAATGACTTTCTTATCCTAAAACACATATTTATTTTAAAGTATAAATAAATATAAAGTTTAAATATTACACCTTTTTACGGTTTTTGTAATTGGGTTTGCAGCTCCGTTTGTAGCTGCACAATTACCAATACCGTGGATTTATACAAAATGTAAACGCGATTACTATAAACGTAAAAATAATATTTAATTATGTATTTATTATTTTTACGTTAATTCTTTATTAAAAACATAATTTACATAATTTAAATGAATTATCTGACCCTAAACTAGACAGCAACTTGTATCTTAGAGATCAGTGACTTCTCCCATTCGTATGTACAAAAACATTAAAAAAGTATTTAGATTTTCACAAAAAACTTAAATAATTAAACATTCAAAACTAAATGAAAACTAAAATATTCTACTTGAATGAGTGACATTCGTTATAGCTTTGTAAGTACAAACAATAAAACATTTAGGAACAAATAGGTTATAAATTGAAGTGTTTACAATTATTTTTTGGCTAATATATAAATACAATCAATACCAATTGAAAGCAAAAATTTCGAAAAAAATTTCGGTCAAAGTGACGTCAAAGCAGTTACCGTAAAAAACCGTAATAAGGTGTAATATTTAAACTTTATATTTACTTATACTTTAAAATAAATATGTGTTTTAGGATAAGAAAGTCATTAATAATATTATAGTCATCTTATATAATATATTGAAATGTTCAAACAAAATTTTTTTATCAATAAAAAAATATTTTTTTAATATACGTTATTTTTTTTTTCTAACATTAATTAAGATTTATTGAAGCATTTAGCTATTAAAAAGTTGCATAATCAAAGTTCCGGTAAATTTACCGGTAAAAAATTTTTAGTCGTAAGGAAGTCTCCGATTTCCGTCTCTGTTCGTTAAACTGTAGGTAAATATACTCACCCTATTCCGATCACTGGTTATGACTTATTGTGAGAGTAAAGGAAGAGAGAGTGCTCTTGTGTGCTACGCACACACTTGGACACTATAAAATTGCTCCTGCGTAACTGGCCTGATTTCAATGAAACCGGCCACGGTCACCGAGATCAGTGTGGAGAGTTATATTATTATTATTTTACATGTTTACTTCTTATTTATTACTTTGTTCGAAGTTTTCCAAGTATAAGCGCATTCTACAAGTTAGGTCTCTATGACTCCTTAACTAACAATGTTATATAGGTCGCTGTGGCGTGGGATTCCTATATGTAACTCCATTCCTATCGGCTTCACTTACTACTTACCTCATCCAAATCCCTAGATACCTATTAATAGGCTAGATCTTCCCAATGAAGGGGAACTAGCCTTCGCCACTGATAGGTCGTTATAGTTTTCCTTCAAATTTCATCACGTTAAGCTTTAAGAGAGGAGGGGGCACCCTATTTAAAACAAAAATTGGAAAACAGTTGACCTTAAAGGCCATCCGTGCAACTTCCCACTAAACGCTTTTTTATCTAATGCGTCATTTTTGAGTTTATCGAGCTCAAAAATAAAAGTGCTTCTAAAAAATTTCACTGATAATTTTCTTTCATCAGACTTATACAGACATCAGACAGAAAGGTTAATAACACACTATTTTTTAAAATTTCAAACTGTCATAACTTTGGAATGAATCCTCACGCGGTTGGCGGCAATCGATGCAGTTTTTCATGTCCTTTGAAAGAAGCGACAACAAAAATTTTTTCGATGAAAAAGTGGTCAAACCGTTCAAAAGTTTTGAAGACTGAAGTTTACATACACACACACAAACACATTCCCATACATACAGACATAGTAACACCCTTGCGGGGGTAGTCAGGGAAGCTTCCTATGATCTCAGAACGTCGAGATCTGATGAGAATTCGATTTTAGCAAAACGGAGTTAAACTAATAACTTTCCGATTTTTGAAAATCTTAGATTTTCTTAGTAGGAAATTAAAAATACGCTTTATAAATAAATAAATAATCTTATTTTATCTTGAATATCTCGAAAACGGATGTAACCTTAAACAAAAAATCGTCTGAGCAACCTGTTTAAAAATTCAAAAATAAAAGTGCTTCCAAAAAATTTTACTGATAATATTCTTTCATATCTTTTATTCAATGAAGGAATCTTTTATTCAATGAAAGAATTCCTTTGAAAGAATCGACAACAAAAATCTTTTAGATAAAAAATTTCGGAGTAATTCCAAAAAAAAAAAAACACTTTTTCGGTTTTCTTTCCTTCACTCGAACGAATCAACTGATTTTGACTGGATTAGCGGCGATCGACGTGGTTTTTTAATGTTAAAAACTGATTAGTTTTTGGAGTTGATCGATAAAACTTCTGCATCTTACGCATTTTCGATCAGAACAAGTGACCTGTCGCGAGTTTAACAGTTTTATATTTTAGGGGTAGCTCTCCGTACATGTGAAGTGGGGATGAAAAATATTTTTTCACTCTACCCTATCGTGTGGGGTATCGTAGAATAGGTCTTTTAAAATAAAGGCAAGGTTTCATACGTTACTTTTTTATAAAGTTGACCATTTTAGAGTAATCGGCCTCCAAAATAGTTTGTAAGTTGGTCCCCCCTCTTAGCATTTTTAAACTATAGGAGATAGAAACTTGCAAATTTCCATGCTGATAGATCATGCTAAAAACTCTTTAGGAAAATTATTGTGAAACAAATCGGACAGTAACTTTTGAAGTAATTAAAAAAAAAGCATATTACGCGTTTATAGTTACGGAATCCTCCTTAGACATGTCCTGACATGCTCTTGGTTAGGTTATTTGTCGTTGCATTACGTACCGAGTAGCGGTTATCAATAGTATTAAATATATACCAACTTTCAATGCCATATGAAATTAAACGCCTATTTCATGTTTACGTAAATTCATGTAATAGATATGTATTTTGTTTCATTTTTTTTTATTATAAATTATAATGAGTAATGGCGTGAACGCTATTCGAATCGCTATAAAAACTAAGTAATCGACTATGATTATTTCAGCTTCACGCTCAGATCAAATAAAAAACTAGATTGCGCATGGCGCTTGTTTCAACTGAAGCCTCAAAAACTACGCTACTTTGTGTAAACACACGCGGTCACGCACACTCATGCAAAAAAAGTACGCTACTTTTCGTCAGTATCGAACGAGTCGTCGTGCAGTGATTTTGCCACAAAAATGTCGTCCTGCGCTATTAAGTGGTATAAAAACTGTACGAAGGCGAACAAAAAGTGTCAGGAAATAACATTTCATAAGTAAGTACACACAAAACTGTAGTTTGTTTAAAATAATTTATCACAATTTTGAGGTTACACGAAACAAATAATGACAATTTCATAATGGCGGATCGAGAGAGTGTTGCCAGGATTTCATATTCTCAATAGCCTAAAATAAGGTAAGTAATTTGTAGGCAAATTCTTAACAAAATTATGAAGTAGAGGGTCAGACTGTGTTTTTATTTTTTAATTAGGAAGTTTTGAAGTTTGAAGCAATTTAAGGTAAATGCCCCTATATTCGGTATACGGAAAATATCGGGAACGATAATTCCGCCCTCTGTGGACCGATTTTCAAAATTCTTTTTTTGATATAAAAAGTATAATCCCAAGTTGGTCTGGTTTTCAAAAAGTGGTGACGTGATGATGGGATCCATGAGGAATCGAAGGAACTCCTCGAAATTTTTATGGAAATATATGGTGATTTTGACTTTTTCTGAAGTGGTCAAAGCATATATGCTACCAAAAAGTAAGATTTTGCTCCAAGTTATACTCTGGATCCAAAAGTGCAGAACAGAACTCCTGACTCCTTATAGATACATGTTTGGGGATTTTGGCGTTATTTAAAGAACTGCAAGCATATGCCACCATGTATCAATCAACAAATCAATCAAAGTAATCATTATCATCACCACCACAATCACACCATACATCATCACATTTTGATGATATAAAATGTACTTCTTATAGTATTTCACACCAACACTCTTGTCGTTTATGGACCTATTTGCAAAATTATTTTATTGTTGTAAATGGTATAAATTCGAAATTGGTCTTTTAGTCACTAAAGTGGAAACTTGATGATGGGGGATCCATGAGGAATCGAGGGAACTCCTTGAAATTTATATGGACTCATAATTAAAATGATTTAGATTTTTCCTGAAATAACAAGCATATTATGCTACCAAAAAAAATATTAGGCAAGTGGTACACTGACTTGTCGGTGACCGTATATTAACTACCCTATTACCATAATATTATGTATTGGTACACCTAAATCGAAACTTTTCATCTTTACCTATCCTTTATCAAAATTTATCTATAAATAAATAATAAACAGAATTATCACTTTCTGTTTTTATTTTCATATTTAAAGACGTTTTGAACGCAATAAAATTTAAAAATGTTTTAATCTGGAACTATGGAATTCTAAAAATGGGTATTTTTAGAATTCCATAGTTGGGGAGAGTTGTGACGTTATTTCGCGCCAGGTTTTTGTGAGGCCGTGTTACAACTTTTACGTAAAATAGAGCTCTGCAAAGTTTTTTGATATAAAGCTGGAATGGAATGGAATGGAATACGAAACATAAATGTCACAGAAACGTTAACATGGCCGAATTCCTATACAATTTTCGAAATTTTATTAAATTGTTATCTCGAAAACTACGGATCTTATAATTTTGAAAACTTGCGAAATTACTGCTACAATAAAAGAACTTTAAGCGGTAAAATTACCATAAACCAATTAATAGTACAAATGTGGGATGTTATTCGAAAGTTTAGCCAACATATCTATGGTAATGAAAATTTAGTATGGCAACACCGGCTCACGCACACAATGCATAAAAAACCGGCTTCACTATGTTGTTCGTAGGAGTCCATCTATACTTTTTATTTGATCTGAGGCTTCACGTATCAGCCGTCGTCGTCAAGCACCGACCAATGCTGACAAGTGACAGCTGTGTTGACTGTTGACAAGTGTGGGCCTAGCATGAATATTTGACAACGGCGTAAACGTAATTTTATCGAATGAGACTTGTATGAAAATCTATCAGAATCATGACAGCAGACAGCGCCCATAGGCCAAAGGTACAAGTTTAATTCGTTGACGTGACTATAATTTTTTACGCCGCTGTCAAATGTTCCTGCTAGGACCCCTGAAGTTGACTCTGTCGACAGCGAAGTGAGTTGAAATATAATAATAATATCACATTTTCAACTTTATTCAGATTGTTACAATAATTTATATATAAACACGACCGGTTTCGATTAACTCATCATCAGGTGGACACCTGATGATGAGTTAATCGAAACCGTTATATATAATTAATTATTGTAACAATCTGAATAAAGTGGAAAAGTGTGTATAAAAAGTTGTGTGATATTATTATGAAGTATGAACATGAATTTCCACCAAGAACCAACAGTACATTCAATCAGTTATAACTTATAGTTGAAATATAAACTTTAATGAGATACCTACTTAAGGGGCAATTTTCTTTGAAACACACAGTTTCTGCATATTCAGTTTATAGATATTTTTGTTAACGTCTTGTCTGTTATCTTTTCAGGCGATAGGCACAGTAGGCACATTACACAATGCAAACGTTATTTCACGCCGATTTTCTTAAAGTTGCATTGCTATATCTGGTAGTAGATATAATGACGTGATATATAGATAGATATATAGATATGTTGACGTGATGTGAAGCTTCTGTCACCGTAAAATTGTCAAAACCGTTAATAATAATAATAATATCTATGGGCGTGTCACCGTAAAATTGTAAAAACCGTTAGATTGTAATAAAACTAGTGAAATTTTGATAGACTTCCGACGCGAATATGCTGCCTATAAATTCACACATTATTCTTCGTTAGATTATAAATATAAAGTTTTAAATCTTTCGACTTAATTTCACAATCTTGTTAGTTATTTTACAATATTACGGTTTTTACAATTTTACGGTGACAGACGCTTCACATCACGTCAATCTGGCCCCGTGGTAAGTATCCGAAGAACTTGTGTTACGGGTAGGTACCAGACAAAGGAAATATATTTAATAATTTTATATTTAAAATTATATACACATATTTAAGATTTTATTATATTATACACATATTTAATACACATCCATGACCCAGGAACACAGAAAACTTTTTGTTCCCTGGCAGGATTCGAACCCGCGACTTCTGGTTAAAGCGCCACTGCGCTAACCACTTAGCCACGGAGGTTGTCCGGTAAAATATATTATAGTTTAACGAAAAAGAACGTGTAAAATTGTAAGAAAAAAATTTAATTTGACAATCTGTCAACATTTTATAATATCTCGAGTAATATTACAATCTAACGGTTTTTGAGGAAGATGTAAATCAAAATTTATTCCCCTTTTTCAGCCCTAACAAAAAATTTAAGCAATAATAAGACTAACTGTGAAAAAATTGTGTTGATATCACGAAAATTGAGTTTTTTATATGCAAATCAATATGGGAACGCGCGAAAACTGATTGCGCCCGTCGAGTAATGGCTGTGACGTCACATCGCCGTGCGTAGCTAGCTAACTATGCAATGTGCATACAGTATGTTTTTGACACGCGCTCTGTAAACTTACCTTCGTTCATTTCGATTCATTTTTATATATTATTATAATAATTATGACTTAATAGGGAAAATTGTTAAATTTAAACAAAAAATTAATACCAACTTTCAAAGTAAAAACGCACAAAAGAGTATGATTTAAATTTTATTTTCTAAAAATAATTCTCCTTTTAAATTCGGCTAAAATTTTAACTATTTCCCTACTCAATCTTCTTAATTTTGAAGTATGTGCCAGCCCAAACAATATCCTGATAAAACAATATTTTATAGAACTCACATTTAAGTTGGCAACCAACTTCAAAATTATGAAAATCGAGTAGAGAAATCAAAAATTTCAAACTCAAAATGGGCTATGAAGTACATTATTTTGATAGAACAAATCTTTATCAAGTAAAAGTTACGCCATCTTGGTTTTCACAATACTTCAAATGTTAGCCATCTTGTTTTCACCATACTTCAAATGTCAAAATGGCCCCAAAAATCTCAAAAATGGGACCATTTAACTGGAGATAGTATACGTCTATGAGAGAAATAATTAAAATTTTTGCCGAATTTAAAAAGGGAATTATTTAGAAAATAAGATTTTTTTCATACTTTTTTGTGCGTTTTTACTTTGGAAGTCTGTTTTCATTTTTTGTTTCAAAATTATAATGTTTTTCATTTTTAGGGCTCCACTTAGGGCACACAAGGAACGCTTATAGTTTCGCTCGCTCCGTCCGTCCGTCTGTTATACTTCCGTAATTATGAATATTGATGGATGAAATTTGGTACAGTTATAGATTGTGTGTAGATCTTAGGTTTGGCATAATAAAATAATAATAATTTTATATTTTAGGGGTAGCTCTGAAGGGGGGATGAAATATTTTTTCATTCTACCCCATTTGTGGGGTATCGTTGAATAGGTCTTTTAGAATTTAGGTAAGGTTTCTTTTAACATTACTTTTTTACAAAGTCGACTATTTTCGAGTAATCAGCCTCCAGTGGTTTGTAAGTTGGTCCCCCCTCCCTTAGAATTTCTAAATTATAAGAGATAGAAACTTGTAAGCTTCTATGCTAATAGATCATGCTAAAAACTCTTTAGGAAAATTATTTTAAGCGAAATCGGATAGTAACTTTTGAAGTAACTTGAAAAACCTATTACGCGATTTCCAAACGTGTGTCTTTAAAGACTGAGTTCTGTTCAATGCTTTTGGATCTAGGGTATACCCTTGGCACAAAATTTTACTTTTTGGTATGATATGCTTAATTTACTTCACATTGGCCAAATTCTTAAAGATGTACCTATACATTTTGAGGAGTTCCCTCGATTCCTCATGGATTCCATCATCAGGTTTCCACTTTAGTGACTAAAGTCTAAAAGGGCCAATTTCAAATTAGGGGCCATCCATAAATAACGTCACACGTTAGGGGGGAGGGAGGGGGTCGACGAAGTGTGACATTGTGTGACAAGGGGGTAGGAGGGGTCCTAATTTTCGTGACGTCACATTTCAAAATCTATTTTAATCTAAGTGTTAATATAGTAATCATAAGTAATAGCTATATGATATTATGATAGCTATTGCCCCAGTGTCGAGACCCCCCAGCCCCAGTGATGTTTAAGAGATCATAATGTTGTTTTTTTATTACATAAGTTATTTCTTTTTTCGCCGAGAAAATGCGTTTCAGCTTCCCACTAGGGGATAGCGGTCCTACCCGTGAGTATGTGAGACTCTGCTGCACCCGAAAAGATGGTGAATGGGCGCAGCCCCTACTCAATAAAAACTCGGCGGTACTCCACTCCATACCACCCTTGGCGGGCCACGGGATCGATCGAAAGACGATCCATGCGTCAGATGGGCATATAAAAGTTGGACCTGTGCCTAATCTCTCGACAGTCGTGTCGGTCATCCGTCCCACCAATTCAAATTAAACAAATTTCGGAACTGCTGTTTTAATTGAATAATTATTTCTAGATGTAAAATTGTAAAATGTGACGTCACGCTAGGGAGGGAGGGGGTCTCACAAATGTGACAAGGACGGGGGAGGGGGTCAAAAATCATGAAATTCGTCTGACGTAATTTATGGATGGCCCCTAAAACTCGAGAACGGCTAGACCGATTTGGCTGATTTTGATCTTAAAATAATTGTATCAGTTCAGGGAAAGTTCAAAAGGTGAGAAATTAATATATATATATATATATATATATATATATATATATATATATATATATATATATATATATATATATATATATATATATATATATATATATATATATATATATATATATATATATATATATATATATACGTTAGGGCTATATACATAATATATAGCCCTAACGTATACCCGCCTCCTTTTTTTGGATGTCGGTTAAAAAATACTAAAATATAATAGTCAATCTATGACATTTTGTTCATAAAGTTTTTTGTCGAGATCTCAAACAAGTGACTACACCATAAACATAGTTATAAGCGAGGGGAAAAAGTAGGTAGGGAGTTTTTTGTATTGTCTTATTTCATCTTTTAAGTTTCATTCAATAGATTAAATACATTTTTTAAGTAGGTACCTAACATATCTGCGTGACTAGTGTTTTATTTCTCTATGTAAAACCCATTGTTTAAAATACATTGTCACTAAAATACTGAATTCATTCTGAGCATATTATATAAACTAAACATTTAGTAATACAAAAAAAAATGTAGGTAGATGTTTCGTATTTATTTAGGTACCTACTCAGTACTCACATTAAAATATTCTTCGCAATAAATGTCTACTGATTTTTGTAGCTATAACACTTTTTTCAACACTTTACACAACTAATTTTCTCAGATTTTGTCGTTGGGCACATGAAAAAAGTATTTTTCTGGAGTGCTAACCGTTGTATTATACATAAAGGTGTTATACAATTATATCTATATGTTATTTTATCACCATAATTCCAAAAATTTCAATAAAACTTCAAAATTACTGCACGAGTTCCCCGCGGCGCGGGCGGTCAGAGCCGGCGAAATGACGTCACGCGTTGAGCGGTCAAGCTCGCGCTGATTTTAAAAACATCCAACTTTAAAAATTAATAAAAAATTCAGTTTTTGAGATATCGAAAAAATTCTTTCACTAATATTTTTTAGATTTTATTTTTGATTTTTATACATTATAAAATAATTACACTCATCTAGCTCATTTTACGGTGACATATATACCTATATAAAAAAAAGAGAAGAATAAGAATTGAAGTAGATAAGTTTTTGGTAGCTTGTTGACTTTCCGAAAAAAGCTTGTTAAGTTTCGTTTGGAAATTAAAAAAACATTTTATTTTAATTTTTCTCCTCGGACGAGCTAGTCACGGACCGTGGCTGTCTTACGGTTGAAAACATTTATATAAATCGTTGTGTTCTATATTAGCGTGTGTTTCACGTCAACACAACAAACGACACAGCAAAATATGTATTATGGATCAAATTCAATTCTTGTTTGTTATCGCGAACGCGACACGCGTTTAGGACAGCGTTTCGCTCGCTTTTACGTCGTAATTTTATTTGCGGCGTATCTGTTTCGCCTTGTATTACAATATTTATATTATGGTAGCTGCACGCATAATTGAACGATAGGTAGGTGGGGTATTTTGTAAGTTATAAAAATAGTAGAAAACCGGCCAAATGCGAGAAAGACTCCCTCACTAAAGGTTTCGTACAAAAAAAAGCACGTTTGTTGTATGAGAGCCCCACTTAAATATATTTTATTTTATTCTGTTATTATTATTTTCTTTTCAAAAGTCTCGCCGAGAAGTCCTTCGAAACGTGAATATTGGGACTGAGCAGTGTGAGAGCCTTTACTCTCTTTTTTGATCCTAGTAAGTAGGTATAAGATCCTCCTCAATCTATGCCCCTGTATAACATCCACGCCGTATGAATGCACTTGAAAGGTTTGAAAAAACATTTGAGAAGAAACAATTCACCTCCGACGCACGAGTTTACTCTAAAAAGTCAAATTTAGTGTAAAGCGACCGACACATATCTACGGCTAACATCGTGTGAGTTGTGACACCGTACCGTGTGACATCGTGAATTCGATTTAACTCCCATAGGTTTTCATACCCCGGGCTCATGGACGTAAAAAAAGGCAGACGGAAGGTGAACTAAGCATTGAGTGAAAGCCCAACAATGGCGGCGACTTACGTTTGTGTCAGATTTACGGATCGTCTTACTTTGCTGTGAATGTGTGCGTGCGTGTGTGCGTGTCTTTCACTGGCGATAACGCTAATGTAAATTTTGGTGCCGCAAGATATGTAGGCAACAAGATCACACATTTGAATAACAACTTTGATCAAGAAATTGTCGCGGTACACTTTTCTTTTTCCCGATGTTTCGGCTACTTTCCAGTAGCCGTTCGGGTAAATTTTTTACTGAAATCAGGATCAGCAACCGGTTTTTCGATATCAATTCCTGGTAACCCTACGTGTAGGTACCTACAGTCTACAGATTACTCACTACAGAGAACACGTCGCAGAAATGAAACCTAGCGATCTGTGTATTGAGCCGCACTTAAGAAAGTTAGCTGTTAACTAAGAAGTAAAGTAGCTTACGACAGATGGCGTTATAGCCAAAATTGTGACGCGTCACGCGACCGTTAATTTCACTCTCAACGCCGCGCCGTTTTAATTCAAAAAGATTTTAAGTTTGTAGAATGTAGAGCATAATAATAATAATAATAATAAATCGTTTATTTCGGATATTGAACATCCATAAGTCGTAGTACCTAATCTAGTTAGTAACAATTTTTCCTTAATCTATGTTAGTGTGTTTTTTTTTACATATACTCAACGACCTCGATATAATCAACGACCTCTGTGGCTCAGTGGTTAGCGCGACAGCGCTCAAGCCTTAGCTCACTGGTTTGAATCCCACCAAAGGAACAAAAAGTTTTCTGTTTTCCTGGGTCATGTATGTGTAGGTATTAAATATGTGTATAATATATTAATAAAAATCTTTAATATATGAAGGTATAGTATAAAAGCATTAACTATATAATAATTAATATTTCCGTTGTCTGGTGGGTCGTAAGTCGTAACACAAGTTCTTCGAGAACCTACCACAAGACCAGATTGACGTGGTGTCAAAATATCCACAGATATTACCATTAGTCGGTTTTTTCTCCATACAAACGCTGTTGGTGATTTACTCCAAAGTCAAACATTGTAGACCCAAATTCTAGCGTAATATCGATTTTTATGATATAGGTCGGTATTTGCTTATATTTCTGAAATTCGAATTAGTGTAGAAGATAATAGCCTCCAAACATCGCATTTTTAGCGCAACTTTGAACGTAAATAAAAATTAAACGAATAATGATAATAAAAAAGCAAGCAAATAAAGACACAGTTCGATTATTCAGCAATTGAGATAATTTTACTTCAGACAAAAATATTATATAGTTTTTTCATAAATCACCAACAGTTGAGTGTCGATTTGCGTAATTTCAAGACGCCTTTTCTAAAATACTTTACACAGCTGCATAAATGTGTGCAGTATAGCTTCTCTTATAAGTATAGATTACTATTTTATGGGTATATACTTTTTTCCCCAATATTAGGTGAAATAACAAGCATTTTCCCCGCGCGCAGCACTGAGTTCGAGCCGTTGACTAGCGCACTCTTAACTTCTCTAATCTCTACAGTACCGACACGCCGTTTTCGGTGTCGTTGTTCGTTCGTCTATAATATTTTCAATCATCGATGCAATCTTTGTGGCCGTCAACTGTAAATGATGATGGTATTCGTGTAAATTATCCTGTTGTCGAATGGCCCAGTAAAATCTCACAATTATTCTACATAGCAGTTAGCACATTAGCAAGCTAATAATGATAGTATGTTGTATAGCTTTAGCTATAATATATTTATTTTAAATCCATCATAATTCATAACAGACATGTTTTTTAAACCACGGCTGTCATGACGGCTTTTAAAAACAAACATACCATCAAATTCGGCTCATTTTCCTAGGAACTACGATGCCAGAGCATACAAACGGGATGGACAAGGGATGGACGTTTTGTGGAAGGTTAAAATGTATTTTCCTCTATGACTACAAGACGTATATTCAGTGGGTTTTTTACTAACTGTTATCGTATCGTTCCTAAATATAATATTGTAAGTTAACCTTTCGTTTATCACCCGGGTTCGTGGCCGGTGGGCGATAAAACGCGGGGCCAATTTCGCTGGCCGCAGTCACTTCGATACATCGGTGACGAGAGGGGCAGAATGGCTAAATTTATACTATTATTTTGTGCAATAATATCCACAATAAACGCGCAATGTACGATCGAGAGGGCTGAGCCGATGATGAGGAGATCGATATACGAATTTTCTATCGATCTACTCCAGAGGACCGCGGTAGACACGGAATACCATTTCGTGTCGTCCCCCCTTTCAGCATGGACCCTGCTCGCGTGTGCCTCCCTCGGTGCGGCCGACGAAACTTTAAGCGAAATGAAAAATGTGCTGCACCTGCATAAAAACAAGTGTTTCAACAACAAATATCTGGAAATAGCGAATCTGGTGACTTCGGTCGACGAGCCGGACGTCATTCTCGAGCGAGGCTCGGTTATATTCGCGAATGACCAAATGCCGATTTCGAATATATACAAAAATAGGGTAGCGAGGAGCAAAATTAGTAAAATAGAGCAGCTCTCCTTTGAAAACCTGGAGCAAACGGCGGCGACTATCAATGATTACGTGAAGGAGGCTACACACGACACCATAGACGACATTGTGACGGCCAGCGACTTGGAGAGTGTGTTGATGGTGATGATCGACGCGTTGTTCTTCAAAGGTTCGTGGGCACACACATTCTCCGAGGAGGAGACGGAGGAGAGTGCTTTCTACAACGACTTGAATGCTCAGATCGGTGACGTCAACCTTATGTTCAGCCAAGACGATTACAACGTGACGGTTTTGGACCAGCTCCAAGCCCAAGTGCTCGAACTACCTTACGGACAGAACAGGAGGTTTTCGATGCTCATATTCTTGCCACTGAGGCAGGCGACCTTGGCTTCAGTGATCGACAGTCTCCAACACGTAAGCTTGACGTCGATCAGGAATTTGTTCTCTAGGTACGGTCCTACGCCCACTATAGTACAGTTGCCGAGGTTCAAGATCACTTCGGACCTCAGCAATTTGAAGGAATTGCTCACTGATATGGGCTTGAGATCTCCCTTCGACAGTGACCTGGCTAGCTTCCCGATAATTTCTGATTCAGAATCGGTTTATATATCGAGTTTTATTCAGAAAGCTGAGATTGAGGTAAACGAGCAGGGCACCACAGCGTCTGCGGCGTCCGCAGCTGAGTTCACGGCGAGGACGAGCCCCACTCAGTTCAATGCGAACCGACCGTTCTTGTTCATGATAGTAGACAACAGGAATGAGATACCAATATTCACGGGAGCTTTCTCGAAGCCGTCGATGTTCTAGTGCTTAAAGTTTGTGGGCCCCCCAGAATGTGTTGTTTGACAGCGGCATACTACGGACTGACATGTCCAAAGATTTTTTTTGTGCCCTAAATCCAGACAGTGACCAAATAAAATAAGCCCTAATGTCGCGCATTTAGATTCATGCATATCAAAACACGTGTAAATTTTGAAGATACCTACTTTTTATGCTTATTCCGAATACAATTTTTATTATTACTAGATTACTATCAATAAAATTTTAAAGTGATTATATCCGACAGCTTTCGTTATTTTTAAACAAACAAAACTCTTTTCTTGGTTCATGCAAACAAAGTACCTAGTTATGATACAAAAGCGGATAACAATTTTTTCGCCCCCTTATTTAGGTTTTGCCGCCCCCTTGTTTAGGTTTTTTGTATACAATCAGCAATGCATTACATACCTACCTACATACATTTATTCTAGATAACTTTTCGGCAAGAACATTCATTGTTATTTTGCATTATAGGTACCTACAGGTTAGATTTTAAATGTAAAAATTATCTAAATCTAGAATTATTGTATAGGTAGTAAGTATAGTAAGTAGATGACATTTCAATAAATATATTTTATATTATATATCTATGTTTAACCCGTTGAGTGTCAGCTGCACACACGGGTGTGCATAAACTTTTATGTCCTTGAGTGTCACGTGCACACCAAAGAGAATATAATCACTACGTTTTAGTGCACACCATGTGTGCATAAGCGAAGAGCTCTCATTGGGCGTCCATTTGACCGTCTATGGCAAGCCTTATTGACTTTATGCCTTGTTATTTTGTATCTGTGCATCCTTAATGAACATTAGAACTTTATTGAAAAAATATAAGTAACTAAGAAGTAAAACCGAACTTCGTCTTCGTCTTTAGTTAAAAAATACGTTTTCTTCTTAAAAGAGCAAAGTACCTATATTATAGCACTATCAATGTCTATGGCATCACACACCTTTTGCTCAATAGTTAATACTGATTAATATAATAATAATAATTGGTCTGACGCACGAGTCGTAGTTAATAGTTTAATTATTGTTAACATATCACATATGAAGGACAAATGAAAAATTGACCTAAATATTTCATTATTTCATGGAAGATAAAGTTTATAATTTTGCGCAAAATTACTCTCGTCGCCCGTGTCGACTCTAACGCTACGGGCACACGTGAAATAAAATGTTCTACCTAGCCCAATAGATGGCACTAAGTAAGAAAAATGAAAACTAGCGTTGTTTTGTACTATAATAGATATTATTTTATTAGCTAACAGGTTTAGGCTAGTCTATTATCTTATCGCAAAACTCAAGCAACACCTTACATTACACCACAGGTAGGTACGTGTATATAGAAGAGTGATATTTTGCCGCCCCCTTAAAAGTGCCGCCCGGGGCGGGCCTTCCTCCGCCCCTACTATGCTACGCCACTGTAGATAAATTATGAGTAAAGTTGAAGTAAATTTGAGAACACATGAAGGTAAGATTATGGTCATATTTACGTCATCATTTTACGTAATAGTTTTACATCAAGAGGTATGAAATAATGACGCATTACCCTTATATGACGTACATCTTACGTAAATCATGTCATAGCATGAAGTCATCCTGATGTTAATTTTACGTAAATGTGTTTACTGGGTTCCTAGTTGTCAGTTGAAGTAAGGTTGAAGTCCATAAAATTAGGTAATAGCCAATAGGGCAGCAATATAACTGGCTTTAAAGGAACAGCTTCACAGTTTACTGAATTGACGTCACACAGTACAGTGGTCGCAGTGCATATCGGAACATACCTTTTACTGTCTTAGATATTTTTCTTTGATATTTTTCTACGCGTGGGCTAAAAGGACTTTTATCTAGGAAATCTAGGCCCGTTATATTAAAAAAAATCAATTTGACAACTGACATCTCGCCGTCAATGATCAAAAGTCAACTCAAAAAAAGTCATAACAAAACCGGAATTTGATGAGATTTTTTTTGCCAAAGTAATTTGCATTTGTAATTATTTAATATTATAATGTTCCTCAATTCGCAGTAAATAGTCATTATTTTATCTTGTGCCTTGAAGCCTCTGCGAGTATTAAATGTTCTGTGCTTGAAACACTTCAGTGCCCTTAGCTGTTGGTCGTTACAAAAATAAATTGGCTTAAATTGTAAAGGCCAGGCAAAAGCAAATAAATTAAAAAGATAACAGCTACTTGTTGATTAAAATAAGAATTTATCAGTTAATTAAGTACATTAAGTCGACAGGAGTGCAAAAAATACAAGTGCTTCAAGATAAATTTTTGAGGAAATCTTCATACATAAGTAGGTAAACCGACCTAGACGAAGTATTGTATAAATAACAGGTATAATAATTATATTCAATATTTAACGTACATTTTATAGTGTTAATATAATATTGGTATTTGAATGATTTGTTTGTTGTAGATGTGCCTTAGTCATATTATTTTGTCTCTTTATATTATCATAATATTATCCTACTATAATGTGAAATTATTTAGAGAGTTTGAAAAAAAAAAGGAAGTAAATCAATGTTCCTTTATGCATTTTAATTTAAAACAGTTTCTCTAATTTCAGCACTATGGCAAGTGACTATATTCTGTCACCAGAAGAGAGGAAGTTCTATGATGACAATGGATACCTTGTGATCAATAAGCTCATAGACTTCGAGAGCTTGTATACATTTAAGTAAGTAGGTAGTATATTCATTAAGTAACATATTACATATATGTATTTTGTAGTCAAATCTTCAGCATAACTATTCATTGTGATAGGAAACACTATAAGTACTGCAACAAAAAAGAAACAGAAAAACTTAACCAACAGCATTTCAGGACATGTCTAAGGAGGGTTCCGTAACTAAAAACTATCAAGGTGTAATATGTTTTTTAATTACTTCAAAAGTTACGGTCCAATTTTGTTCAAAATAATTTTCAGCATGATCTATCAGCATGGAAATTTACTAGTTTCTATCACCTATAGTTTAGAAATGTTAGGTCGGGCAATTTACAAACCACTTTGGAGGCAGATTACTTGAAAATTGTTGACTTTGTAAAACATGTCATAGAAATGTTAAAGGGGGAACTAACTTATGAAGTACTTTGTAGACAGATTACTCGAAAATTGTTGACTTTGTAAAAGAAGTCATGTATGAAACCTCACCTTTATTTTTATAGCACTATTCAAGGATATCCCACATCAGGGGGTAGAATGAAAAAAATTTTTTCATCTTCACAAGTATCCAGGAGATCTACCTCAAAATATAAAAGTATTATTTTTTTATGATTTTAAGTCCGAGATATACACAATCTATAACTATACCAAATTTCATCCATTTATATTCACAATTACAGAAGGACGGACAGATTAAGGACAGACAAATAGACAGATGGATGGAAAAAGCAAAACTATAAGGGTTCCTTGTGTATTACGGAACCCTAAAAAGAAATAACTAGCAAAATATAAATTAGACAGAAATCTTAAATATAGAATTAAAGATAAGAGAATAATTGATATGACATTCTTTCTTCTTTCGCATATTTTATTGTGATCTAGGTCTTTTTTAACTTCCCGCTAAGAAAATCTAAGATTTTCAAAAATCAGGAAGTTCGGAAGATTGGGAGGAAACCGAAAAAAGTGTTTTTCGGAATTACTCATAGCCCAAGAGCTACTGAGAAATTTAGAGTAGGTATTTGAGGCACGATGAAACCTTGTCCTGTACTTCTCCTATTGTACCTCAACACGAGAATGCAGGCCTGGCTGGTCAGAAGCGGAACTTAGCCAAGTTACAAATTTTTGAAAAGTCCATTTTTTAATGCCAAAAATCCATGTTTGAGGCGCTTTGAAATTTTGATATACAGTTAGTATAATGAATAAGGAGTTGGGGAAAAAAAAGGCCATGTAATTTAGTTGGAACTTTAACCTAGCCATGTCAGTTTAAAAGTAAATAAACTGGCTTTCGATTCATGATTTTCTGACATCTTTTGGTCATTTTATGAACTGCAATATACGTACGGGCGAAAATGCGACATCTATGAAGCCCTCAAAGAACTACGTGGTCAAAAAATGAAATAATTGCGTATTGTGCAATAAACTTACTCGTCAAAATGTATTTATAAAACAAATAAGTATTAATGAAATAGAAATGGCATACAAACCAGCATAACCTACCATCTACATGTTTTAGATAATAGTTTAGTTAACTATAAACGTAAAAGCGACATCTAGGAAGAATCAAAGAACTACGTGGTCTTGATAATTTTCGCAAAGTCGATATGAGTCGTTTTTAATTGATTTTCCTATAAAAATCGAAGACATCCATTCGTTGTTTATACAATATTGTGTGCAATAAAATTATATATTGTGCAATAGTTTAATTTACTCGACAAATTGTATATAAAAAACAAATCTAGACACGCGGTAGTGTGTCAAGCCAAGTTCAAGTAACAGAACTGGCGAGCGGCACCGTGTAAAATATTACACGAACCATTTGGAGCCCAAACGGTTATTTAGATATTAACGTCCAAAAATCGTCATTTTGATCACTGACTAACCTATAGATCAAAACTTTAACCCAGTTCCAGATGACCTAAAAATTCAATATTATGTTTGTTCGCAGATAACTTCGTCGTTTATGAACCGATTTTCAAATTTTTTTGTGATGTAAAGGGTATAATACCAAGTTAGTCCGGTTGTCAAAAAAGTGGTGACCTGATGTTGGAATCCATAAGGAATTGAGGGAATTCCTCGAAATTTATATGGATACATATGGTGATTTTGACTTTTTCTGAACAAGTCTAAGCATGTGCTACCAAAAAGCAAGATTTTGCTCCAAGGTATACCCTGGACCCAAAGGTACAGAACAGAACTCCTGACTCCTTATAGATACATGTTTGGGGATTTCGGCGTTGTTTAAAGAACTGCAAGCATATGCCACCATGTCAATAGACATGTTGCCGAAAAAAATTTTTTTTAGACAACATATTAAATAAACAATCCAGAACCCATTTTTGTATATCTGAAAAAATAACTTAGATACAAACCATTGAAATTTACAATATGAAAGAGAGCGATATATTGGCCTGTGCCGTCACAGCCTGCTACCGCCATACATTTCTCATAACAAAATTTATGGCGGTAGCAGGTTGTGACGTCACAAATCGTTTTGCGAGAAAAAGATGGACAATATTTTTTATTTGCTTATATTTTTAATCCCGTCACTCAAAATACCTATTTCTTTCAGATTTATGTATCTTTAATCAACAATTTAAAAAATTTAATTTGTATATTAGGTTGGGGAAAAAGTTTCTTCGCATTTTATATAAAAATTCAAAAGGTTTTTTTATAAAGTTTATTTACAAGTGACTAAAGTATATAGGTGCCATTTTGTTCGATAACTTTTTGCCATCTTGTTGGTAGGTACATGATCCCATTGCTATAAAATTTTTGGGGCTTCTGATGAAAAAACCGCGACAAGTGGTTTTGGCAATCCTCTTGTGATGTCAACCTGACACTGCCTAAGGAATTCTGCAGCGACCGAAACAGGTGGAAATCTGAAGGTGCAAGGTCAGGACTATACGGCGGATGCATTAACACCTCCCAGCCAAACTCCCGTAATTTTTTCTGAGTGGCTAAAGATGTGTGAGGTTATCATGGTGAAAAACCACACCCCTTCTGTTGATTAATTCCGGCCGCTTTCTCTCAACTTCTTGCTTTAATCTCATCAGTTGTTCGCAGTACAGTTCAGAATTGATGGTCCTGCCTGGCGGTAACAGCTCATAATGAATAATGCCCTTCCAATCCCACCACACACACACAGCATCACCTTGTTGCGAGTTAACCCGGGTTTCGCCACAGTCTGTGAAGCCTGACCGGCCTTTGACCACGATCTTTTTCGCACGTTCTTGTCGTACGTGATCCACTTTTCATCACCAGTTATCAGCTTCTTCAAAAATGGTTCGGTTTCATTACGTCGTAATAAAGAATCACAAATGAGTACACGGTTCATTAGGTTTCTTTCAGTGAGCTCATGAGGCACCCAAATATCGAGCTTTTTTGTGTACCCTTTTTTCAAATGCGCCAAAACCGTTTTGTGGTCAATTCCCAGTTCTTCAGCTACATCGTAACTACTAATATGCCGATCTTGCTCCACTTTTTCAAAAATGGCAACAGTTTTGTCCGTAACAGGGCGACCAGAGCGACGTGCATCTTTGATATCAAAATTTCCGGATTGAAAACGCTTAAACCAAATTTGCGCTACTCTCACAGATACTGCATTAGGTCCATAAACATCACAAATTTTTTTCGCGGCTTGTGTTGCATTTTTACCTTTTTTGTACTAAAATTTTAAAATGTATCGAAATTCTTCATAAGAATCACTTATTTTAACAATAAGAAAAACAAATGAAAATCTCAAATTTACCTAATTTGAATTTGGAATTGTCTTCTGTAAAATTAAAACTTTTTAATGATACCAAAATCAGCCAGATACAATTGGTATAGCCCAAGATATTTTATGACAAGTTCATACATACTATAATGCGAAAAGACTTTTTCCCCAACCTATTAACTGTGAAATTCCACACTAGGCAACATCCCTATTAGAATAATTTAATACATCATCACATTATTATGATATAAAAGGCTCTTCTCATAGTATTTTACACTAACTCGGAGATCTTTGAACATAACTCTGCCGTTTATAGACCTATTTGCAAAATTAATTTGTTGTAAAGGGTTTAATTCGAAATTGGTCCTTTAGTCACTAAAGTGGAAACCTGATGATGCTATCCATGAGGAATCGAGGGAACTCCTCGGAATTTATATCGGTACATATAGTTATTTTGACTTTTACTCAAGTAACACAAGGCATATGCTACCAAAAAATAAGATGTTGCACCTTGGTGCTTTTGGGAACTCCTCGAAATTTATATCGACACACATAGTGATTTTGACTTTTACTGAAGTAACATCAGCATATGCTACCAAATAATAAGATGTTGCACCTTGGTGCTTTTGGATCTTTTGTACAACCTGGATCCAAAAGCAGTGAACAAAACTCCTCAGTCTTTAAAGATATGTGTTTGGAAATTTCGGTATTGTTTAAAGAACTGCAAGCATATGCCAGTTTGTATCTTACAGTAATCATCATCATCTTATTAACAAATTAGTGAAAACTTAGCGCGTATTCAATTATACATTCGATCGTTTATTTTAGACATTCTTAAGATGTATTAATAATAACTTAACAAAATATATTATCACAAAAAAGTATGAAATTATTATTTTTAAACAAAAAAATAAACCGACTTCCAAAGTAAAAATACAAAAAAAAAATGAAATAAAACTTATTTTCTAAATTATTTCCCTTTTAAATTGGGCTAAAACTTTAACTATTTCTCTACTCAATCTTCTTAATTTTGAAGTCAGTACCAGCAAATTTGAACGTAAGTTCTATAAAATATTGTTGGGCATTGTTTGGGCTGGTAGTGACTTTGGAAGTCAAACCGACTTTTTTTGTTTACCCATTGGCAATGGGAATGGCACCCATTTAGATCTCACATATTTTGTCGTTGAAGTCAACAACCAAGGCATATATCATAATATTGAACTTGACTCTCATTTCACATTTATGTTTTTGATAGAATATCATTACTTTTTGTACATAAACTATACATAGTAGGTACTTACTTATAACAAAATAATTACCAAAGTTAAGTTTTCCTAATAGAATCAATTAAGTGAATTATTTTTAAACAAAAACGTCGGTTTGACTTCCAAAGTCGCTACCAACACAAACAATACCCTACAAAATTTTATAGAACTTACGTTCAAATTTGCTGGTACCGACATAAAAATTAAGAAGATTGAGTAGAGAAATTGTAAAAAAATTTAGTTAAATTTAAAAGGGAAATTATTTAGAAATTTTATTTCATTTTTTTGTGTACTTTTGGAAGTCGGTTTAATTTTTTGTTTAATAATAATAATTTCATACATTTTAGTGATATATTTTGTTAAGTTATTATTAATACATCTTAAGGACGTCTTAAATAAACGATCGAATGTATAAATGAATAAGCGCTAAGTTTTCACTAATTTGTTAATAAGATGATGATGATTACTATAAGATACAAACTGGCATAAGCTTGCAGTTCTTTAAACAATACCGAAATTTCCAAACACATATCTTTAAAGACAGGAGTTCTGTTCACTGGTTTTGGATCCAGGTTATACCAAGGATCCAAAAGCACCAAGGTGCAACATCTTATTATTTGGTAGCATATGCCTTATGTCACTTGAGTAAAAGTCAAAATCACTATATGTATCGATATAAATTTCGAGGAGTTCCCTCGATTCCTCATGTATCACATCATCAGGTTTCCACTTTAGTGACTAAAGGACCAATTTCGAATTAAACCCTTTACAACAAAATAATTTTGCAAATAGGTCCATAAACGGCAGAGTTATGTTCAAAGATCTCCGAGTTAGTGTAAAATACTATGAGAAGAGCCTTTTATATCATAATAATGTGATGATGTATTAAATTAACCCTTTACATCACAAAAAAAAATTTGAAAATCGGTTCATAAACGACGAAGTTATCTGCGAACAAACATAATATTGATTTTTTAGGTCATCTGGAACTGGGTTAGAGTTTTGATCTATAGGTTAGTCAGTGATCAAAATGATGATTTTTGGACGTTAATATCTAAATAACCGTTTGGGCTCCAAATGGTTCGTATAATATTACACACGGTGCCGCTCGTCAGTTCTGTTATTTGAACTTGGCTTGACACACTACCGCGTGTCTAGATTTGTTTTTTATATACAATTTGTCGAGTAAATTAGACTATTGCACAATATATAATTTTATTGCACACAATATTGTATAAACAACGAATGGATGTCTTCGATTTTTATAGGAAAACCAATTAAAAACGACTCATATCGACTTTGCGAAAATTATCAAGACCACGTAGTTCTTTGATTCTTCCTAGATGTCGCTTTACGTTTATAGTTAACTAAACTATTATTTAAAACATGTAGATGGTAGGTTATGCTGGTTTGTAAACCATTTCTATTTCAATAATACCTATTAGTTTTATAAATACATTTTGACGAGTAAGTTTATTGCACAATACGCAATTTTATTTTTTGACCACGTAGTTCTTTGAGGGCTTCATAGATGTCTCATTTTTGCCCGTACGTATTATTGCAGTTCATAAAATGACCAATAGATGTCAGAAAATCATGAATCGAAAGCCAGTTTATTTACTTTTAAACTGACATGGCTAGGTTAAAGTTCCAACTAAATTACATGGCCTTTTTTTCCTCAACTTCTTATACATTATACTAACTGTATATCAAAATTTCAAAGCGCCTCAAACATGGATTTTTGGCATTAAAAAATGGACTTTTCAAAAATTTGTAACTTGGCTAAGTTCCGCTTCTGACTAGCCAGGCCTGCATTCTCGTGTTGAGGTACAATAGGAGAAGTACTGGACACGGTTTCAACGTGCCTCAAATACCTACTCTAAATTTCTTAGTAGCTCTCCAGCTATCAAATAAAATCTCATCAAAATATGTTTGTTGTTAATTCTTTCAAAGGTCGTGAAAAACTGCATCTATTGCCCGTCCGTCCGTCCGAAACTATAAAGGTCCGGACGCACTAGGCGGAACTGCACTTCGGCGGAACTGAGCGACACGTCGCGTCAAAATATTCTTTATATGAAATTATATGAGATAACACGCACTAAGCGGTAACGGAACTACACTGCAGCGAACTGCAAGACAAATTTGATCAACTGTCAAAAAGTGTCGCGAACTGCAGTTCGGTTTGGCCAACTTCATTTTCATAGTCAGTCAACCGTGATACTTGGGAGCGCGATAATCGTTCGTTAAAAATGTCGATAGATGAATAAAATTTATTGTACTCGTGGGCCAGTATCCGGAGACATAATAATATTATGACGTCCAGCATAAAAAGTAGGTACATGAACACTTATATGAAAAAAAAACTAACTTTGGAGTGAAACGACCTCTGTGGCTCAATGGTTTGCGCGTCGGCGCTCAAGAAGCCCGGTCGCGGGTTCGAATCCCACCGGGAGACAAAAAGTTTTTTATGTTCCTGGATCATGGATGTGCAATAAATGTGTATTATATAATAAAAATCTTAAATATATGTATAGTATAAAAGTATTAAATATATTTCCGTTGTCTGGTACCCGTATCACAAGTTCTTCGAGAACTTACCACGGGACCAGATTGACGTGGTGTAAAAGCGTCCATAGATAGATATTATTATTAAATAGTTCAAGAAATGGGAATAAATGGTAAGTTAATTTTTTTATTTCTTTTTCCTGTGGATGAACGACGACCTTTCCAATGTTAATTGGTTTCATAGTGAAAATTATAATAATTATAATATCTATGGACGCTTCACACCACGTCAGTCTGGCCCCGTGGTAAGTATCCGAAGAACTTGTGTTACGGGTACCAGACAACGGAAATATATTTAATACTTTTTATACTTTACTTTAATATAAGAATTTTATTATTCACACATTAATACACATCCATGACCCAGGAACACAGAAAACTTTTTTGTTCCCTGGCGGTATTCGAACCCGCGACCTCCGGTTAAAGCGCCACTGCTCTCACCACTGAGCCACGGAGGTCGTATGTAAATTATTTAGATTGTAGGTATGTAGGTACCATGGACGAATAAAAAAGTATAGACTGACAGATCCCATACATTAAAACATACACAAAATAAAGGTCCGGATTCTGCTTAGCTCTAGATGGCGTTAGTTACTAGCACGAAAATCAATAAATTGCACAAATTAGCGAAGTAAATCAATTAAGTTCTCTCTTAAACAAGAAAAAATATTTTTCCGTCTCTTTCCAGTGTGATTTTAAAGTTCATAGGCGGATATTTGATAATTGTCTCTAAATCCAAAAAATGACCTCAGTAGCTTGTTTTTAGACAATTATGGTAGATGGCGTAGTATTAGGGTACCACATGTGATCACGAGATGGCGCGCAAAAGCATCGAATAAAAGTAGGTACCTACTTATATAAACAGGTACAATACAATGTTGTATAATGTAGATATTGATCATAATAATTATTGTAGCTTGGTGATGTCCGCGACTTCGTTCGCGTGAATATGGGTTATCGCGGTTGGATAAAAAGACAACCTTAATTATTATGAAAACAAAACTAAATATGTACCTACCTACCTATCATAAAAAATAATACAACTCTTTAAAATACCAAGAAATCGTATTTTGCTTAAAATACCTACCTATTTAAATAGAAAACTACACGAAATCAAAGTGTAACTTAATTAGAATATTGAATTAAACGATAAGTAACCACAATGAAAATCAAAAATGTTTGAAATTACGATTGACAAGTCATTTTGCAGTCGCGGACAGATCAGGTGAACTTTATTTTGAACCTTATTGCTAAGGTATAAGGTTGAAAATGATACACCGTATCTGTCCGCACGCTCTATGCTTTGGCATAAGATTGTTTTAAGTTTTTCCAAAGTTTTTCCTCGTACTAGCAGGCTTAGCATCACGCAGCGACGCGAGCCGAAGAAATAAATTTAAAGAAGAAATATTCTATATATAAAGACTGAAACTAATTGTCTAGGAGCGCCATGATGTCGAGTAGTTGACATTATTGTAAGACTAGATGTTGCACGCGACTTCGTACGCGCAAAAGGAAATCCCGCGGTAACCGTACATTTTGCCGCGATAAAAAGGAGCCTATGTCCTTCCCCGTGGTTTCATCTATATTTGCACCAAATTTCATCAAAATCGGTCCAGTAGTTTCGGAGCCTATTCAATGCAAATAAACAAACATACAAACAAACAAACAAACTTTTCCTCTTTATTATATTAGTATAGAGTATTTGACGTTAAATTAAGAAAAAGTTTCTACTTTAGTTGTCAAAAGAGGACATTTTTGGACCTCATGCTCGGGAAGAAAAGAAATATTTTTTCTCATAACGACGAAGCATCAACCGTGCTGCCTTACAATAAGACCTATTCTGAATTCCGAATGGTATTAACGTTTCTTCAATCTCTCATTTTGTCGATTCTTCGGTATTTCTTGCAGGCTTAGCATGCATGCACATCCAATGTGTATGCTAAGCCTGCTGGTAGTCTGTGTAACAAAAGAGATGAAAAAGGATTTCGTGTGTCATATTATATGACTAATGACACTGACATGTGACTCGACACTCATGTGTTCGATTTTCAACTCTATTGTATTAGCACAGAGTTCTATTTTTAATTAATTAATTCTCTGAATTTTAATCCGCTGTTTCGGATTCTGGAGCATATTATTTTAAAAAAAAAAATTAAAGCGACTTCCAAAGTAAAAATACACAAAAAAGTATGAAATAAAACTTAATCTCTAAATAATTCCCCTTTCAAATTCGGCTAAAATTTTTACTATTTCTCTACTCAATCTTCTTAATTTTGAAATCGGTACCAGCCCAAACAATATTCTACAATATTTTATAGAACTTACGTTCATATTTGCTGGTACCGACTTTTTTTTTTTATGAAATAAGGGGGCAAACGAGCAAACGGGTCACCTGATGGAAAGCAACTTCCGTCGCCCATGGACACTCGCAGCATCAGAAGAGCTGCAAGTGCGTTGCCGGCCTTTTAAGAGGGAATAGGGTAATGGGGGAGGGTAGGGAAGGGAATAGGGTAGGGGATTGGGCCTCCGGTAAACTCACTCACTCGGCGAAACACAGCGCAAACGCTGTTTCACGCCGGTTTTCTGTGAGCCCGTGGTATTTCTCCGGTCGAGCCGGCCCAATTCGTGCCGAAGCATGGCTCTACCACGTACAACTTTACGTGTACGTACACGACTTCAAAATTAATAAGATTGAGTAGAGAAATAGTTAAAGTTTTAGCCCAATTTAAAAGGGAAATAATTTAGAAAGTAAGTTTTATTTCATTTTTTTTGTGTATTTTTACTTTGGAAGTCGGTTTAATTTTTTGTTTAAAAATAATAATTTCATACTTTTTTGTGATATATTTTGTTAAGTTGTTATTAATACATCTTAAGAACGTCCAAAATAAACGATCGAATGTATAACTGAATACGCGCTAAGTTTTCACTAATTTGTTAATAAGATGATGATGATTACTGTAAGATACAAACTGGCATATGCTTGCAGTTCTTTAAACAATACCGAAATTTCCAAACACATATCTTTAAAGACTGAGGAGTTTTGTTCACTGCTTTTGGATCCAGGTTATACAAAAGATCCAAAAGCACCAAGGTGCAACATCTTATTATTTGGTAGCATATGCTGATGTTACTTCAGTAAAAGTCAAAATCACTATGTGTCGATATAAATTTAGAGGAGTTCCCAAAAGCACCAAGGTGCAACATCCTATTTTTTGGTAGCATATGCCTTGTGTTACTTGAGTAAAAGTCAAAATCTCTATATGTACCGATATAAATTTCGAGGAGTTCCCTCGATTCCTCATGGATCGCATCATCAGGTTTCCACTTTAGTGACTAAAGGACCAATTTCGAATTAAACCATTTACAACAAAATAATTTTGCAAATAGGTCCATAAACGGCAGAGTTATGTTCAAAGATCTCCGAGTTAGTGTAAAATACTATGAGAAGAGCCTTTTATATCATAATAATGTGATGATGTATTAAATTACTCTAATAGGGATGTTGCCTAGTGTGGAATTTCACAGTTATACAAATTAAATTTTAAAATTGTTGATTAAAGATACATAAATCTGAAAGAAATAGGTATTTAGAGTGACGGGATTAAAAATATAAGCAAATAAAAATTATTGTCCATCTCTTTCTCGCAAAACGATTCGTGACGTCACAACCTGCTACCGCCATAAATTTTGTTATGACTTATGAGAAATGTATAGCTGTAGCAGGCTGTGACGTCACAGGCCAATATATCGCTCTCTTTCATATTGTAAATTTCAATGGTTTGTATCTAAGTTATTTTTTCAGATATACAAAAATGGGTTCTGGATTGTTTATTAACATGTTGTCTAAAAAAAATTTTTTTCGGCAACATGCCTATTGACATGGTGGCATATGCTTGCAGTTCTTTAAACAACGCCGAAATCCCCAAACATGTATCTATGGAGTCAGGAGTTCTGTTCTGTACCTTTGGGTCCAGGGTATACATTGGAGCAAAATCTTACTTTTTGGTAGCACATGCTTAGACTTGTTCAGAAAAAGTCAAAATCACCATATGTGTCCATATAAATTTCGAGGAGTTCCCTCAATTCCTCATGGATTCCAACATCAGGTCACCACTTTTTTGACAACCGGACTAATTTGGTATTATACCCTTTACATCACAAAAAAAAATTGAAAATCGGTTCTTAACGACGAAGTTATCTGCGAACAAACATAATATTGAATTTTTAGGTCATCTGGAACTGGGTTAAAGTTTTGATCTATAGGTTAGTCAGTGATCAAAATGACGATTTTTGGACGTTAATATCTAAATAACCGTTTGGGCTCCAAATGATTCGTGTAATATTACACACGGTGCCGCTCGCCAGTTCTGTTACTTGAACTTGGCTTGACACACTACCGCGTGTCTAGATTTGTTTTTTATATAAAATTTGTCGAGTAAATTAGACTATTGCACAATATATAATTTTATTGCACACAATATTGTATAAACAACGAATGGATATCTTCGATTTTTATAGGAAAATCAATTAAAAACGACTCATATCGACTTTGCGAAAATTATCAAGACCACGTAGTTCTTTGATTCTTCCTAGATGTCGCTTTTACGTTTATAGTTAACTAAACTATTATCTAAAACATGTAGATGGTAGGTTATGCTGGTTCGTATGCCATTTCTATTTCATTAATACCTCTTTGTTTTATAAATACATTTTGACGAGTAAGTTTATTGCACAATACGCAATTTTATTTTTTGACCACGTAGTTCTTTGAGGGCTTCATAGATGTCGCATTTTCGCCCATACGTATATTGCAGTTCATAAAATGACCAATAGATGTCAGAAAATCATGAATCGAAAGCCAGTTTACTTTTAAACTGACATGGCTAGGTTAAATGTTCCAACTAAATTACATGGCCTTTTTTTTCCCCAACTCCTTATACATTATACTAACTGTATATCAATATTTCAAAGCGCCTCAAACATGTATTTTTGGCATTAAAAAATGTACTTTTCAAAAATTTGTAACTTGGCTAAGTTCCGCTTCTGACCAGCCAGGCCTGCATTCTCGTGTTGAGGTACAATAGGAGAAGTACAGGACAAGGTTTCATCGTGCCTCAAATACCTACTCTAAATTTCTCAGTAGCTCTTGGGCTATAACGGTCAATAAGAAAATTAAAAAACGTCGTACGTTTTAATGTATGGGATCTGTAGGTCTATAGTTTTATTCGTCCATGGTAGGTACATATTTATTAAAAAAAAACCTTTTAAATTTCAATCGTCCATTCGTCCATCTTGCTCGGAGGTTGCCTAGCTACTAAATATATTTTTGTAGCGCCGCTGCAGTTGTAGTGCGACTTACCAAAACGTGTCGCGCAGTTCCGCTGAAGTTCAGTTCCGCCTAGTGCGTCCGGACCTTAAGAACTATACTGTTGAAACTTAGTAAGTAGATGGTATATTCTGTGAACCGCATTAATATTTTCACACATTTTTTTATTATTATTATTAATATTTTTAAATTTAATCTGCAATTGACTATGTCATAATCAGATGTTTTGGCTTTGTTGTTACACAAAAAAAAATCTGAACACAAGAATAGAAAAAAAAAAAACAATACATTTTGGGGGTTCCCCATACTGACCAGTGACAACTGAAACTCAAAAAATTTTTTTTGTCATTAAACCTATACGTATGGACTTATGGAGTATATTCTATGGATTGGTCTTCAAAAATGATATTGAGGTTTCTAATATAATTTTTTATATTTACTAAATAGTTTGCAAGAGAGACACTTCCAAAGTGTACATTACCATGTAATCTTTCTTTTAATTAACTCAAATAAAATAAAAAAAATCATAAACATGAACCTTATGCATAAACCGTGAAACATTATTTTTTATTAAGTACAAGTTTTTCGGAACCCTCGGTGCGCGAGTCCCACTCGCACTTGGCCGGTTTCTTATTATTACAAAGGATGTAATAATAAAAAAATGGGATGATGAAGGCTCATCCGCTCATCCTACTAATATTATAAATGTAAAAGTTTGTGAGGATGGATAGATACATATGTATGTATGTATGGGTGGATAGATTTTTGTTACTATTTCACACAAAAACTACTGAACGGATGTCGATGAAATTTGATATGGTTGTAGTTAAGGCTCTGGATTAAAACATAGGCTACTTTTTATCCTGAAAAATAGTGTTCTTTGGGGATACTGAATTTACCTTTAGTATTCATGTTGTTAGTTAATAGTTATAGTCCGTTTTTTTATTATTTAGGAATTCAATATTATAGATAAAATGTTACTAAATTTAAGTAGTACATTTCACTACTATTATAAATGTGAAAGTTTGTGGGAATGAATGGATGAATTATGTTTGTGACTCTTTTACGCAAAAACTACTGAATGGATTTTGATGAAATTTGGTATTGTAGTAGTTTTAGGTCTGGATTAAAATATAGGCTACATTTTATCCCGAAAAATTATAGAACACGTAAATACAGTATTACGCAGCAGTACAAATAAATCGTGAATAAAGTAAGCATACTTATTTCATTCTTATCGTCTTACCGCCTTACTAATAAACGCTGTATAAGCTTTGAATAGTTATACAGTGTTTTGTTCACGTCACACAAGTGACATTTTTTATTCGATAGAAGGAGACAAAACACTGTATAACTATTCACAGCTTATACAGCGATTATTAGTAAGGGGGTTAGAATGTAATTAATTCACAATGTGTCGACTGTTGTGTGTTGTGACTTGTACGTACATTCATAAAAATAAATAAAATTAATGTAAGTATGTACAACTCTGTTTATTATCTGCATAACATTTTTATTACTTATGACAAGTACATACTTGTCAGTTGTTTTTGTTGATTTATGTAAGACGGACTTAGCGACTTCCTTTGCTATTTTATGTGACAGTTTTTAGTTTTGATTTAAATTACTATTATATTTTTTAATTTTATTTTTGCTTATTTCTATCTTTTTAATTAGGTAGTAACATGTACAAAGAATGTTGTTTCACATCTATTATTATTATTAGCGAGTAGCACAGAATTTTGTATTTTCTGTAATTTAGTTTTAAACTTGAATGTAATACTCCTACGAACTGTTGACGTTTCAATATATTATTATGTACAAGAAACGAGTAATATCTATATAATAAAAAACCGGCCAAGTGCGAGTCGGACTCGCGCACCGAGGGTTCCGTTCAACAAACTCTACAAGTTTGTACGGAACCCTCGGTGCGCGAGGGGTTTAGGGGTAGTAAGTTTAAAATTATTAAAAATATTTACAATTTATGACGTATTAAAAAAAACTACTTACTAGATCTCGTTCAAAGCAATTTTCGGTGGATGTTTGCATGGTAATGTACATCATATATTTGTTTTAGTTTTATCATTCTCTTATTTTAGAAGTTACAGGGTTAAGTTACAGTTACATTTTACCACTTTGGAAGTGCCACTATTCAGTTTAGAAAAAAATGATATTAGAAACCTCAATATTATTTTTGAAGACCTATTACTAGGTCTTTAGGTACTTACCAAGTTTCAACAGTATAGTTCTTATTGTTTCGGAAAAAAGTAGCTGTGACATACGGACGGACAGACAGACAGACGAATCCATAAGGGTTCCGTTTTTTGTTTTTTGCCATTTGGCTACGGAACCGTAAAAATGCAGATGTTGTCCCAACTGACTGACTGACGCAGAGACGCTCGCACAGCCGTAACTGCTAGTAGAAATGTGAAATTTAGATATAAGGTGCCTTGGGGTAATTCCGACAGGTTTTCCATCGAGTTGACTATAGGTTTAAGTTTTGGTCTGTCATTTAAAAATAATCAATATTTGAATAAATCAATGTATTTATTGAGTTATATCATTACTTGATGGCTAATTTGTCATAAATATTGAAATTATAAATGGTATATTTATTATTTAAATGTAGGGTTTTGTAACATTGTCATGATTTAATGATATGGGGGAAATAACGACATGATGTGGGGGAATTCCGTAATTATTGAAATCTCGACTTTACAGAACCTGTGCATTAGATATACATTGCATATAATATCAATAAAAAACGATTAGCTATATATAAAAACTCATATTTAATTTACTTACCAGAGTTTCGAAATATACAATATTTACATGTTGGAGTTATTGCGAATCAACAAAAATGACGCAAAAAACACGAATCGAAGAAAAATTTACATAACGTACGCCTTGTCGCTGATTTTACCGGGCGGCAATTAATGCAGCCAAGACAAACAAATTGGCCGCTAAATTAATGTTCCCATTTAAAGAAATTTTGCTTATTTTAGTAGATTTTAATTAATTTCGGAATTTCCCCATTTTCGGAATTACCCCAAGGTAGGGCTTCCAATCCCGCAATACCGAGATCTCGGTATTGCGGGATCCCGCGTCATTTTCCAATCCCGCGTGATGCGGGATTACGGTTGCGGGATCCGCGGGAATTGCGGGACTGAAAAAAAGCGTGCATGCAATGTCTCGCGAGCGCGATCACTCGGTGACGGCCGGCGCACTGGCGAAGGAACGGAGCGGATCGCTTATGTCGCGCGGCATGGCTCGTGGATATTTAGGAACGAGCGCGAGCGAGTGTCATTTGTTAGGTTCAATCAACGTAAACAAAATAGGATAATGTGCGTAAAATAAATAAAATACTATAATTAAACATAAAAATGTCAAGTCCAGTTATAGTGTCTTTTCTGGTACTTATGTTTGGGTGCATTTTCTCAAATCTAATGATGCGTTAACAGCAAAATACAAACTGTGCAGTACTATACTTAAAACCACCGCTAGATCAACCAAAGAATTGAAAGTGCAATTGAAACCTAAGCATCATATAGAGGATTTAAGCAAAAACGGGCCCGAAAATGCAGCGTCGTCGTCAAGTGCGAGTACCAGTTTATCCTCCCGTGTGTTATCTCCAGAATTACAGCCTAATCCGACGTAAAAACGAATGAAGATCACGGACCATTTTCCAATTCAAAACAGTGCAAATTCAATGGAAGAAAGATGTGCACGTATGACTGCAAAATACGGCTTACCGTTCAGTGTTTTTGTAACTTCTGAAGATTTACGAGATTACTTAATAATTAAGTAATAATTTATCAGTTTAAAATGTGTTTTTTTGTTTATTGATGTTATTTAATTGATTCAATTTTAATAGTAATATGTACGTAAATAAATGTTGAGTTGATTAAATCATTGTTTTATTTGCCTTAATTGTTTTATTTTCAATATGCGGGACCCCGCAAATACCGAGATCCCGCGGGATTGAAAATTCATAGTCCCGCAAATACCGAGATTGAATTTAGGCCGCGGGATTGGAAGCCCTACCCCAAGGCACTATAGTATAGGCACGCGCACTAAGATGGTACTTTGAGAAATTCCACACTTAAATGGGTGAAATAGGGGTTGAAAGTTTGCATGAAAAATCTTTAAATCTGCACGGATTTCAATGAAAACTGAGATTCATGCTCTTAAATACATTTCGTTAAATATGTATTTCAGTGTTTATTAGAATTCAACCTCTGAGGGTGTAAAATCAGAGTTGAAAATTTGTACAAAAAATATTTAAAATATACCTACCTACTCCGCAGTGGCGAAGGCTGGTTCTCCTTCATAGGAAAGCCGCATGTATAATAGGTAGGGATTTGGATGAAGGTCTTCAAAAGGTAAGCGGTAAGGGAAGCCGATAGGAATGGAGTTATAGGAACCCCACGCCACTGCTACTCTGATTTCTATGTAGTTTGATATCCGAGCTAATAAAAAAAAATTAAGTAATATGTGTTTTATAGTTTTGAAATTCGCCCCCAAAGGGGTGAAATGGGGTTTGTGTAGTGAAATATCATCAATCGTTGAATTTTGTCATGCAGATAGATATTATGAAAGGATTTTTCGAAATACGTACCCCACGGGGGTGCAATGGGTATACACACAGACGAAGTCGCGCGCAAATGCTAGTAGTTTTCGGGTAGGTGCAAAAAAGTACACAGACGTTCTTAATAATTAATTATATTATTTAAATAGTTTAACCAAATATACTGACAATATTATTAAAAAATTGTGTTCAATACATACAGTTTTATAGCCAATAATCGTTTGTGGAACCCTATGTGAAGTGTTATTACTGACATTAGACACCACCCACTAGCTGACTCATCTTACATTAAATTACAACTGTTTTATTCAAAATATTTGCAAGTATCTACGGTCAACGATGTCACAACTACATGAAATTGTAAAGGCACAGCAGAGTCTTGAGGAACTTGTGACAAAAAAAATGGATGAGCTTCATGCCCAGCTGCAAAGTGGTTCTGCCAAGGATACTGTTGCTAAGGTTGCCGATGAGTTCCGCACGTTTCGTGAGTTAACTTTCACAATGCTCAGCCTCCTTCGCAAGCAGATCTCCGAATGCTCAAGGGCTGTTGATACAATTGAGTCCAGGTCACGCAAGAAGACACTAATTTTTTCTGGTATTCCTGAACAAAATGGTGAAAATTGCACAGTAACTATTGAGAGACTAATTCACAGCAAATTGGGTCTTCAGGACATTCCATCGAACTCATTTAAGGCGTGTCATCGGTTAGGAGCCAGTGAGCCGAATAAAACAAGACCAATACTTGTAAAATTTTCTTCTTTTGACACCAAGACTGCAGTTTGGAGAGCCAAAACAAAGTTGAAAGGGACTTCTACTACAGTTAAGGAGTTTTTGACAAAGGCGCGGCAGACAGTGTTCAGCAAGGCGAGGCTACATTTTGTGTAAGGGCATGCTGGACTCAAGACGGTACTGTTGTCATAAGGACTGCTGATGGGAAGCGTCATAAGGTGCTGTGCATAGAAGAGTTCCAGTCTCTCATGTCGAAATACCCCAAGGCACCTTCGGTAACTCCGTCTATAGCCAAAGATTAACCACTATTCATATATAATTTAATTTTTATCTAGTTAGTCGCTGTCCCTTCATCATAACACTATGCAATATTATGTTGTTGATTTTTATATTCCATGTTTGTGCTTTCAAGTTTGTTTGTTTTCTTTTGTTTATTTACGTTGAAGGGTATTTACTTGTCGGTAACTTAATTTTATGAGAGGAATAATTGAAGGGAAGGTTGAAGGTAGAAGAAAACGTGGAAGGCCGAGAAGAACGTTTATGGACCAGGTGAAGGAGAAAGTGATGGTCGTGTCGTATCAGGAGGTCAAGAGAAGGGCGGAGTGCAGAGAGGAATGGAGAAAGCTCCACCGACTAAGTTGGAATGAATGAACTTAATTTTACATAGACTTTTATTTTTACTTTGAAAAATTTTTACTGGTACTTGACAAGTGACACTAAACAAATTGTCACTGTGACATATGACATTTTGTTTTTTTTTTTCTTTTCGTCATGCGTCATTTCATATCGTAGAGTGTTCGGAAATCCGTAAGCAAAATTTACACGTAATAATAGCACAATTTCTAATTTTGTTTGTGATCATGATTGTTTGTAGTCTTGTTGTTGCTTTTATGTAAAATATTGCGTTTCTCTTTTATTCCTTTTAATTTGTTGTGCTCGTTGATTGAAGTGATTAATTATTGTATATTTTGTCAGTTGGCGGGTGGTACTGTCGTGCAAAATATCTTTTTCTTTTTTATAAGTCCTGAGCTAGGAATAACATAATATTATATTAGTATTACATATATTATATTTTATACTATTGTTATCTTATTTATATTATTTTTATTTTATTGAAAAATCTATGTCTGATATTGAGTCTTTTTACTCTGCCAATGAATCAAGTATTTTATCTACCGACGAAAGTTTTGATTCTGTTAGTTATACGTTAGGTGAAATTTTATTTCAGAATTTTAATTCTCAAACAAATGGTGTTCTAAACATCTGTCACATAAATGCGCAAAGTGTTCCAAGTCACTTCAGTGACATGATTGAGACTTTTACTGGGAATAACGTACATGCCATCCTGATTTCTGAGAGTTGGTTCAAACCTAATCTTCTTTCCACATCATACGCTCTGCCCGGCTATATTCTGATCCGCAATGATCGGTTCGGTCGGCGAGGCGGTGGTGTCGCCATCTATCTACGTAGTGATATTCCTCATAAAATAATAGCCTCCTCTCCATCCGATGGTTATGCTGCTGCAGAGTATCTTTTCCTTGAGGTCCTTGTCAAGGGTACAAAATTAGCCCTCGGAGTAGTTTATTGTCCTCCCTCTGTCGAATATTTTCCTGATTTAGAGCCTGTTTTGGAAGCATTGAGTTCGGAGTATGCACATCACGTCTAGGGGATCGAAGACCGGTCATATTTTAAAAAACCGGGTTTTTCGGTCCCAGCCATCTTCAAAACCGGGTACCCGGGTTTTTTCGGGTATTTCGGGTTTTTTGTTGATTTTGTAGAATTTTGTTAGGAATATCCTAAAATTTACTTTTATCAGCTGCTTTCTGTTGTTACAACGTAATACTGGTAAAATGTGATCCCACCATAAACATTTTCATGTAAAGTAATTAATAACTTCACAAACTCTACACCTTAGTCAAAATACGTTGCCTGACGAAATGGCCAAGTCACATAATTTGACTAAAGTGTAGAGTTTGTAAAGTTAGGCTTGTAGAGTTAAGGCGTCTAGAAACAGAAGTGCCTTGCCGGCCTTTTAGGAGGGAATACGCTGTCTTCTTGAAGGTGTGCAGGTCCTAATGGTCCGGAAATACTGTTGGCGACAGTTCATTCCAGAGTTTTACAGTGCGCGGCAGAAAGCTTTTGGTAAAGTGCATGGTGGAGGACTGCCACTCATCAAGGTGATGAGGATGATAAACATTTTGTCCCTTGGAACGGTGGCGAAAAATTGCAGCAGGTAGAAGTCCGAACAATTCCTCGGAGCACTCCCCGTAATATAACCGATATAGGATGCAGAGCAATGCTCATCTCTAGAAGTAAAGCCTGTTTAAAATACTATGGCAGTCGACAATTCGAGCAGCCCTTCGTTGGATACGATCCAGAGGGAGAAGCTGGTACTTTGGCGCTCCTGCCCAGAGATGAGAACAATATTCCATGTGAGGTCGAACCTGCGCCTTATAGAGTTGTAGGCGTGGGACCGGACTGAAATACTTCTTTGACCTGTTCAGAACACCAAGCTTCTTGGAGGCTAACTTGGCCTTGCCCTCCAGATGATATCGGAACTAGACCTCGCTCGATATGCTAACACCAAGTATTCCAATTTCCAATGTTAGAGGAGACAGTTATGGGTATGCTTTCAAAACGAGGACATACGACCATCGGTAACTTATTAGCGATGAACGCGCAAACATATATCTTAGAGGTGTTGAATTGGACTAAGTTAAGTCTACCCCATTCAGAGATCTTCTCCAATGAAATCTTAATTTGAGAGACAAGTTCGTTTCGACTCTCGATGACGTTTTGCCGAGAGATGTTCGGGCGACATGTGTATGGCATCACCCGTACTGTCGTCATCACATATTATCATTGATATGCAGTATGAACAGGGCAGGCGATAGCACACCAAAGCTGTCTACCAAGATGCCAGGACTGTGCCATAAGCTGGTGAGCCGAAAAAGATGCGTTAAGACCGGTGCCAACTCTGGAGCACACATTTTCAACACAATGGGACGGATTCCGTTAGGCCCACTCGACTTTTGGGTATCATGGGAACGGAGAGCAATTCGCGCTGAGCGCTGATGGAACCGAATATTATATTATACCAAGTTATTAAGGTGCAAAAAATCGACGAATCGCTTCGAGAAAAGGTAGTCTGCAGTGGCAAGGGGTTCCGTGCCCCCAAATGTACTACATACAACATGGAAACATTATCACTATTATTCTAAAATTCTACATTGACAATCACAAGCCACTATAACGTTCGGTTTGTGACTGTAACTGTTATAAACTGTTGTAGAATTTCATAATGAAAAAAAGCTCGAAAAAACCGAAAACCGGTTTTCAATATTTTGAAAACCGGGTTTTGTTGTAGGCCCGAAAACCCGGGAAAACCCGGGTTTTCGGTTTCGGGTAAAATCGGTCTCGATGCCCTAATCACGTCATCATGGGTGATTTTAATACAGACCTTCTAAACCTGTCCTGCTCTCGTTCCCTAAAACTTTCCCATTTAATTGAATCGGCCAGTCTTCATCTTTTGCCTCTCTCCGCTACTCATCATAATATCACTGGCGAGGATACCTGGCTCGATTTGATCCTTACCTCCAATCCTTCGTTAGTCCAAGCCCATGGTCAACTTCCCGCTCCTGGCTTTTCCCATCACGACCTCATCTATATTTCCTATATGCTTAAACCTCCTAAACCTTGTCCTAGAATTATCTATAAACGTTGCTATGGACGGGTTGATATGGAACAACTAAGGTTCGACGCAGCTAGAATGAATTGGGAACCATTGTATGATGCATCTACTGTTGATGATAAAGTCGCAATTTTCAATGACAACTTGATAAAACTGTATGACGCTCATGCGCCACTAAAGAAGATAAAATTAAAACATCCACCAGCCCCCTGGTTGTCTACTGAAATTCGGGATGCGATGAGGCGCAGGGATCGTGCTTTTACAAAATTTAAAAAGAATCGGTGTGTGAGTAATTGGGACACATTTAAATCAGCTAGGAATCGCTGCAATCAGATGATACGTAACGCTAAACGCCGCCATATTTTCGAAAATGTAGCTTCTCTATCCTCTCCTAACGTTTGGAAGTTCCTTGGAACTATTGGTGTGGGTAAGTCACATGAACACCAAGAACTACCTAGTACCATTAGCCTTGACGATTTAAATCTTCATTTCTCCTCCACAGTGACACTAGACGATTACACAAAACTCCAGACCATCGATTACTTAAATAGCTTATCTCGTCCTAGTATATGTCCATTTCAGTTTTCTCCAGTTACTTCGGACGAGGTCGACAAGACAATCAAGTCTATTGTATCAAAAGCCATGGGATGTGATGATATCAGTCGTCGTATGATTACCACCATTCAAACCCAACTCCTGACAGTCATCACCTACATTATTAATTTTTCCCTTGATTCATCAGAATTCCCAACCCAGTGGCGCAAAGCTTTCGTTCGCCCGCTTCCAAAAATCCGCAACCCCACTCATCCTTCACATTTTCGTCCTATTTCCATCCTTCCTTTCCTATCAAAGGTTCTCGAAGCCTGCGTCCATAAGCAGTTGTCCAGGTTTGTCCACCAAAATAACTTACTTTCCCCACTTCAATCCGGTTTCAGACCTGGACATAGCACAACCACTGCACTGTTAAAAGTGACAGGTGATATCAAAGCTGGTTTCGAGAACTCTATGGTTACCGTTTTAGTATTAGTAGATTTCTCCAATGCATTTAACCATGTCAATCATGACATCCTACTGACAGCACTCTCCGGTCTTTTGATCTCGTCTGAGGCGCTAACATGGATTTCTTCATATCTTCGAGGTCGTCAGCAGTCAGTACGAATGGATAGGTCATCCTCTAATTGGCGTACTCTCAATGCTGGTGTTCCTCAAGGCGGTATTTTATCTCCCCTTCTTTTCTGTATTTTTATAAATCTCATCACCAAAAGACTTCGCAGTACGTATCATCTGTACGCCGACGATTTGCAGCTTTATACCCAGGCAGGATTGGAGCAAATATCAACAGCCATCGAAGAGTTAAATCAGGATCTAAAAGCTATAAAAGACTGGTGTGACAAATTTGGTTTAACAGTAAATCCCACTAAATGTCAGGCTACATTGTTAGGCAGTCCTCGATGCTTGTGCAAAGTGGACAAAGATACTCTTCCACCTGTTATCTACGATGGGTCTGTTATTCCTTTTAGTACCAGCGTCAAAGACCTTGGTTTACATATTGACTCCTCCCTCGCTTGGCAAACCCATATTACTGACGTTTCCTGCAAAGTCACAGGTATCTTGCGATCCCTTTATCGACTTAAAAATTTCCTTCCTATCCCGGTCAAGACTTTGCTGGTCCAGACCCTTATTTTCCCAATAATCGACTATGGTGACGTGTGCTGTTTCGACCTTAATGCTGATAAACTCAATAAACTTGATCGTCTTTTCAATAACTGTATAAGATTCATCTTTAACCTGCGAAAATTCGATCATGTTTCTTCCTATCGCTTTAAGCTGCACTGGTTGCCAGTACGTCAGCGCCGCTCCGTGCGGGCACTGTGCATGCTCTACACACTGCTGCACCATCCACATACTCCTGAGTATCTCTCTTCTAATTTTCAATATCTCTGCAGCAGGCATGACAAGAACTTACGATCTACTAATAACGAGCTTTTACTTTGCCCTTCTCATAAATCTAGTATCGTCCACTCTTCCTTCACCATCCAAGCTATTCTTCTCTGGAATGCACTTCCTCTAGAAATCAGGATGTCCAAAACCAGGGACACGTTCAAGCGCAGGGTTCGTGAATTTTATCTTAAGCAATTATTGGCAGATTCTTAAGATTTATTATATGAATTTATTGCATAGTCTATTGTAAACTATTGTTATAAAATTTTAATATTATGTATGTATGTATGTTAATATTATAATAGTTAATATGTATTATAATAGGTAAATATGTATTTATATATTTTATCATATGTATTTTATAGGTATATATTATTATAATAATTTATGTTATCTATCTTCATTGTTGTATCCATATTTTATCTAGTTTACTGATTTTTCTCAACTTTTTTATTCTCCTTGACTTTACCAGCACCTATACAATTTTGCTCATGTAACGCCTAAAGGTTGACTGGTAGATAATGCCAAAAGGCATTAAGTCCGCCTTTGTACTTGTTTGTGCATAAAGTTACAATAAATAAATAAATAAATAATATAATAAAAACTATATGAAATTCAATGCAAATATTAAATCGCATTTTGTTTATTAAAGTGATTAATAGCCACGTTAATGTTGCAATAATTTAATTTTTTATTTATTTTTTTGAATAAAATTATGTAAATAATGTAATTATTATTTTCAGGAAAAGGTTTATTGAATTAAGTAAGAATCCTTCGGAGAGAGGTTTCATCACGATAGTCAAGGATCCGAACTTGGCAAAAAGCGGGCTGAAGGGAGAGGATGTTATCAATAAGGTAAGGAGGTACAGCTTGGTTACAAGCCAGTGTAAGTGGTAATAGTGCTAGCTTGCTGTGGCGTGGGGTTGCTATAACTCCATTCCTATCGGCTTCCCTTACCGCTTACCTTTTGACGACCCTCATCCCAATCCCTACCTATTGTACAGGCTTCGGCTTCCCTATGAAGGAGACTTCGCCACTGCTAGCTTGTTAAACTTAAGTCAGCGATCGCCACATGTAACTATTCCTTAACAGTAGGTATTCTTTGCCTCCTTAAAGCGTCCCACTGACTAACAGTTTGCCGGACGATATAAATCTGTCAGTTAATCGCAATAGCTCAAACACTAACAGTTCCATTTAAGGTATTGGACTGACGACTAATACGAACTGATTGTGTGTGGCCGCTTGACGATTCCGATCTGCGCCGTCTAGCAGGTAGTCGTCGAAAACTGCAGACTCCCGACTGCTAGTGTGTAGCAGTCAAAAGTTGCAGCAGGGCATTGCCGGCAGGCAATAATCGCTTTAGTGTGTTGGCGCTATCGACCTAGGACGGCAGGCCGCCGGATAGGAACAGAGACTGCAGGCGGACTGTTAGTGAGTGGGCCCTTAAGAATACCGCATAACGCAAAATAGATAAGTTAGCTGTGAAAAGGCTAATTCCTTTTCAGACACCTCAATAGCTGTCTGAAGAGTTTTTTATGTTTCATTACTATGCAGATTGTGACAGTACGGGTGATTAAGGTGCATCACCTGGAGCATTCGCGTATAATGTATCGTTACATATCCGAACATTACATCAGTGTGGGAGGATAATCGAGCATTACAATGCTCACCTTCTAATGATCCCGTCTGTTTGGCGCTCCAAGTCAAATCTATAACGTCACATTACACGTGTATGCTCCAGCCTCCAGGTGAGGAGCATCTTTATATATCGGCCGCCCGAACATTTCTCGGCAAAACGTCATTGAGAGTCGAAACTAACTTGTTTCTGAAATTATGATTTCGTTTGAGAAAGTCTCTGAATGGGGTAGACTTACTTAACTTAGTCCAATTCAACCCCTCTTAAGACACAAGTTTGCGCGTTCACCGCTAAAAAGTTACCGATGGTTGTATTTCCTTGTTTTGAAAGCACCACCATAACTGTCTCCTCCAACATTGGAATACTTGGTGTTAACATATCGAGCGAGGTTTCACCAGTTCCGATATCATCTGGATGGTAAGGCCAAGAAGCTTGGTGTTCTAAACAGGTCAAAGCAGTATTTTAGTCCGGTCCAACGCCTACAACTCTGCATCATCTATCGGTTATATTACTAGGAGTGCACCGACGAAATATATCTGTAATTTGCTGCAACTTTTCGCCACCGTTACAAGCGACAAAATATTTATCATCCTATAACCTTGATGAGTGTCAGTCCTTGCGCTTTACCTGAAGCTTTCTGCCGCGCACTGTAAAACTCTGGAATAAACTGTCATCGAAATACCGCTGGTATTTCCGAACCATTACGACTTGCAAACCTTCAACCTAGGTACTAAAATGTCGGCAACAAACTTGCAACTCTGATGTCCCATTCCCATGGACACCCGTCTATGGGCGACGCTAATCGCTTTCCATCAGGTGATCCGTTTGCTCGTTTACTCCTAATTTTATTATAACAATAATAATAACGAAATTTGTTCCTCTTGGCTAAATAGTTGGAATAGAGTAAATCTTGCCTAAGTTTTTGTTTATTATTAAGGCGGTAAGATTTTAGACAGGTCCGTAAAAATCTGCAGTACCAGGGTCCAGGAGATAAGTATTAAGTCTGTGGCCCTCGATAATAAGGTGGATGTTTACGTTTGCTGTACAAGAAAGTTAGATTCGTTAAATTCGCAAACTTGCACCAGGTGGCATTGGCGTACATACATACATACATATAATCACGCCTTTTTCCCGTAGGGGTAGGCAGGACCGCCTCTTTCCAGTAGGGGTAGGCAGAGACCACTTCTTTCCACTTGCTACGATCCTTACATACTTCGTTCGCCTCGTCCACTTTCATTCTTACCATGCATTCCTCCTCTTACATTCAACGTAGCCAAGCGTCTCTCCATGGTCCGCTTTTCGCCTCCGCGAGAAACGAGACGTGATGGGTGGCGAACCACATCGCCGCCATTTTGGATACATAAATTATTTTTGATTATCCATTGCGTTTCCACGGATTGGTGGAGAGGGGAGGAATCGGGAAAGGGAAGGATAGGTGGTGTGGAAAGGAAGATTGGTAAGTTAGAGTGGGAAATAGGGAACAGTAATAGCTAGGGAAGCCGGGGTCGCATACCCGTATACTATACCACAACTACCGGACAGGTAAGTTGGGAAGAGTATCCCATGACATAGCGTAGGGTTAATATAACTCCATTTCTATCGGCTATACTTACCTACCTTTTGAAGAACCTCATCCAAAGCCCTACTTATTAGGTACATAGGATAGGGCTTTCCTATGAAGGAGAACCAGCCTTCGCCGCTGCCAGGTGGTATGCGCTATAGGTCAATATACTAATCTGCGCTACCCTCCCCGCAGATGCAAGAGGTCCACTTCGACTCAGTATTCAGCGGATACACGGAGCACCCTCGCCTGCTGCGCGTGGTCTCGCAGCTGCTCGGCCCCGAGCTGCGCTGCACCAACAGCATGTTCATCAACAAGCCCCCCGGCACGGGGCAGCACCCTCCTCACCAGGTATACGCTCTACCAAGCTCTAACCGGCGGCCCGCGAATGCGGGAGGTCTTTCTTGACAACACACTGCCGTACGCCGCACCGGCTTTGAAGATCACGTGACCACCGCGCTCGCAGCTGCTCGCCCCCGCGCTGCGCTGCACCAACAGCATGTACATCAACAGCACCCACCTCACCAGGTATACGCTCTCCCCGGCGGCCCGCGGATGCGGGAGGTCTTTCTTGGCAACACACTGCCGTACGCCGCGCCGGCTTTGAAGATCACGTGACCACCGCGCTCGCAGCTGCTCGGCCCCGCGCTGCGCTGCACCAACAGCATGTACATCAACAGCACCCACCTCACCAGGTATACGCTCTCCCCGGCGGCCCGCGGATGAGGGAGGTCTTTCTTGACAACTCTCACTGCCGTGCACCGCGCCGGCTTTGAAGGTCACGCGATCACCGCGCAGTATCCGCCGCGTGGTTATGAAACCAAATTATCCTATTAATAATTATTTAATAGGATAATTTGGTTACAATTTACGGTCATCTCCTTACTTCGTTACTAGTTTAATAAACACAATAAATTTGTATTATCATGTATTATGTAATGATGTTTATTACTCTTCCTCGCAATAACTGTCTACTGAATGAATTTTGATGAAATTTGGTATGGTAGTAGTTTTGACTCTAGATTAAGTTAACACATAATTCTTTTTGCGCGTACGAAGCCGCTGGCAAGGTACTAGACGTTATCTATAATACTACATATACTAAAATGATAAAGAGGAAAGGTTTGTTTGTTAGCATTAAATAGGGTCCGAAAATACAGAGCCGATTTTGATGAAATTTGGCACGGATATAGGTTAGACCACGTTGAAGAACATAATATGCTACTTTTTATTGCGGCAAAATGAACGGTTTCTTCGAGATTTCCTTTTGCGCGTACGAAGGCACGGGCAACATCTAGTAATTATACATATTTTTGGAAAGATAAATAATCGAATACCTACTAACTATTGATCACGCTCCTCGAATATTTTTGTTTTGAAGAAACTCTGTTTATAATGTATATGTCACCGTAAAATTGTAATATATCTAGTGAAATTGTAAAATGTTGATAGACTTCGGAAGCGAATATGCTGCCTGTAATTTAACACATTATTTTTCGTTAGATTATAAATATATAGTTATGAATCTTTCGACATATTTTTACAATCTCGTTAGTTATTTTACAATCTAACGGTTTTTACAATTTTACGGTGACATAATATATAAGGTTTGATAAAATCAATTACGGAAACTTTGGGTACGTCATATACTGCTTGTGTAAAAACGTTTAGGCAATAAAAACTAAAATTATTAAATTTAAATATTGCAAGAAATTAAATCTTTTGCATAAAGTGTCCGCGCGCGACAAGGACAGCAGATGTAGCACGACAGAGACAGCGATACATATTGCATACACCAGAGGCCCGATTCTCTTATTTAACTTAGACTTTCAACTTACCATTATAAATTTATCATCCTGTTATCATAAATTGACCGAAAGTCGGTATTCTACTACACTATTTTCGTAAATTTAAAATCCCAACACAGTCATTTTGCAATGATATTGACTACAATTTATAAATAAAGCGAGCACAAACTTGTACAAAGACAGCTGTTGCTTGACGTTTGTATGATACAGTGTTGCCAATTATTTTCAGTTAAGGCGCGTCTCCTGCTCGTGATTTTGTGAAACATTACACAAATGCGATTTGGGGCATGGCTATGCACATTTGTGTACGCATACACAAAACTTTTGGTCTTCTGAGACGGACGGAAAACATTTTTCGCGCGGTTAGAGAGGGGAAGGCAAAAAAATAGATTTTTGCGTAAAATAAATATTTTTATATAGTTAATAGAATCAGGCGTTACTTTGCGGAAATCCATAGCATTAAATTAATTAATATTATGTTTATAGCAGTTTTTCCGCTAAATAATACCCACAACCTGCAAGCAAATGTGTGAGTGCACGCATAAGCATGCGTAACGCACCTCCCTCCTCCCACACTGCTTATGCGTGCACTCAGATGCAAGATCGTGCAAACACCACCACCACACAAACAACAATGTCGGCAAGATCGTGCAAAGCCCCACACCACCATGCAGGTTGCAAAACTCGACGCGCGTTTCGCCCCGAACCCGGAGCATCCTCAGGAAGTGGACCTGCGAACAAAGTTCGTTAGTAATGCTGCCAAGCAAACCGCCACCTTATATAGACTACTGGCTACTAGTACCCCCACCAAACATATTAATGAGCGGTGACGTAGTCAAGCAAGTTTGGTCATTCAACAATGCATGTCTATTGTTGTTCTTTTCTTTAATTATTTCTAATTGTTCCAACACGCTCAGTCGAAAGCCTTTGTCACATTTATGTAATATCTTATAGGAATGGCCATCGGGTACACTATGACCACTATCTAAAAGGTGTTTAGCAAAATGTGATTTATCACGATGACCATTTCTATAAGCCGCGATGTGTTCTTTGTACCGAGTCTCAAAGTTACGTCCAGTTTGACCTACGTATACACTATCGCATTCAGGACAATCGATTTTATAGACACCGGATTGGTACTTTAAATCAATCCGGTCTTTATTATGACACAATTGATTTTTTAAAGTATTATTTGTCCTGAATGCGACGTGCATATCGTTATTTCTCATTATCTACACTAATATTATAAAGAGGAAAACTTTGTTTGTATGTTTGTTTGTTTGTTTGTTTGTTTGTTTGTTTGTTTGTTTGTTTGTAATGAATAGGCTCAAAAAGTACTGGACCGATTTCAAAAATTCTTTCACCATTCGAAAGCTACATTATCCACGAGTAACATAGGCTAAATTTTATTTTGGAAAAAAATAGGGTTCCGTAAGATATTTGGGTTTTTCGGACACAAGGTGTAAAAAATCAACCAGAAAAGTTTCTTATTTTGCGTACGCTGCCTAAACTATAAAAGATAGAACCATAAAATGTTCTAATTAATTGTAGATCTTATAAATATCTACAAAAAAGTCCGCGACACACTATACCTATCTATGTCGAGTGAGGCACAACAACCACTTTTTTATTTAGAAATCTTGAATTTTTTTTGGACTACATTTAAACGCGTTTATTTTACTCATGTTATTAATCCTTATCAAAATAAATTATTTCATTACTAAGTACAGTTTATGTAGATAATATTTGGTCTTTGAATGATTAAAATTGGACGTTTGGTTTTGAAGTTATGGCGAAATTAAAATATTACGATTTCTGCTGCACGGCCCGTTGCGAAGTGGGCGTCACCAAGGCGGGGTGCGCGTGCGGGTTAATGTTAGTTTAGTTAATGTTAGGTTAGTTATTTTATAAACATCAAATTGTTAATATCTTAAAATATAATACCTACATTATAATATCTATACATCTATACAGTTAAATACAATTTAAGTGTCTGTTTGTAACTTCAAATTAACAGCTTTTTACTTAATGAATCTGAAAGTATATTCGGTACTTACAATAAAATACATTTTTTTAAATTTTTGTCTGTCCGTCTGTCTGTCTGTCAGTCGGTCTGTCTGTCTGTTTGTTCCGACTAATCTCTGAAACGGCTGGACGGATTTTCACGGGACTTTCACTAGCAGATAGCTGATGTTATAGGGTCTAACATAGGCTACTTTTATTTTAGGGTTCCGTTTAAAAAAATAGGATTCCGCTTTCGTTAGTCATAAATAAAGTCGCGGGTAAATTTCAGCGATATCCCAAAGTATTGTTCCACGCGGACGAAGTCGCGGGCAAAAGCTAGTTTTAGATAAACGTGCAGATACCTCACCCATGTAGGTCAAACTGGACTTGTATCTAACCACTTCCTTATCAGGAGTCCCTGCGTACAAAAACTTAACCAATTCCTTTTTAATTTTATTATTTAAAATATTATTAATAATTTTGGGATTATACCCATTCGACTTAGCAATTTGGTAAATTATGTTTAACTCTTTCTGATAATTTTCTTTACTAAGAGGAATGGACATTAATCTGTGAACGTAACTATGAAAAGCCGCGAGTTTATGTTGCCAAGGATGACATGAGGATGCATGAATAGTAGTATTAGTATATGTCGGTTTGCGAAAGATTCCAAAACTGTGTTTATCGTTATCTCTAGTAATAGATAAATCAAGGAAATTAAGTGTTTTATTGTCTTCACATTCTAATTTAAATTTAATTTTAATATGTTTTTTATTAAGATTTTTAACAAAGACGTCCAGTTGTCTCTCTGTACCGGTCCAACAAAGGATGCAATCATCTACATATCTATAGTAATATAAAATACTTTTATCATTAACAATATTTCTTTGTTCAAAATCATTCATAAATATTTCGGCCAGCAAGGGACTCAGTGGTGAGCCCATTGCTAGACCGTCTTGTTGAACAAAGAATTGATTGTTAAATCGAAAGTAGTTTTGTTCCATGCAGATTTTAGTAAGAGTAAGCAATTCCAGACCTTCACCAGGAGGCAAACGTTTTTCCAATTCATTCCCCAGAATACCCAACGTTTCCTCACACGGAACATTAGTAAATAAACTATCTACATCAAGCGAAACTAATTTGCAACGAGGTGGCAAAGTCACATTTTTATTTGATTTACTAATTGCAAGCTATTTTTAATTGCATAAGGTGGCCGAAATGAAATCCTTTGTTTAATAATGTAATTTAATGACTTTGCCAACTCGTATGCCGGTGCACCTATATATGAGACAACTGGACGCATTGGGATATCAGTTTTGTGAATCTTTGGCAAACCGTACAGTGATGGTGCGTGAGGATTCATTGGAATAAGTTTTCTCTTCGCTGATTCGGTACCAAATAAATATTTATTATTGTTTATGGCTAATTTAATCTTAGCCATAAACTTGTTAGTTGGGTCAGAAGGAACCCTTAGAAATTGATCACACCGAATCACGTTATTTACTTTTTCCAAGTAATCGTCACGCTCCATCACCACTATTGTGTTACCCTTATCTGCTTTAGATATAACCAAGCCATTATTATCTATTGTTTGTTTTAATGACCTCAAAGCTACTCTTTCATGGTTAAATGAATAACCGGAAGGAGTACCCTTGATTTCATTGGCTAGTAAACCCTTAACCATGTTATCCTTTTTATTAACTACAGTTGCTATCTCTGATTCAACCGCAAGCATTTCCAAAGCATTCTGATTAATATTAGGAGTAATATTATATTTAAGACCCTTTTCCAAAAGTGACATGTCATCCTTGGCAAATTGGACATTGGTTAAGTTTTTGACGCGAGGATGAAAAGAAAAAGCTTCAGACTGTGTCTCTGTATAGGATTGTACAAATCTATTTTTATTTACTAAAGTCTGAAGCTTTTTTTGTTGATTAATATATTTAGCATGCACTTCGATTGATGCGAAATCACGTGCTTTTTCGTCTAACCAATCGAATTCAATGTTATGTAATTTATATGAGAGCTCGGTATAAAGAACTTTGAGATGTAGTTTTAAATTATCTCTAACGGTAAACCAGTGACGTATCTCTTCATTAAGCCAAATGGCTTCGGCTTTTTTAATAGCCCTATTGGCGGCTCGACTGTGCGTGTTGGTTTTAATATTAATATAGTTAGGAACAACATTTAGATGTTTGCATTGTTGATTGAACCAAACATTTTGGGCGGCGACTCGATGTAACTTTGTTAGTTTAATATAGAGTCTTGCCTGTACGGTCATGCTCACCGATTTTAAATAGTTAATAGAATCAGGCGTTACTTTGCGGAAATCCATAGCATTAAATTAATTAATATTATGTTTATAGCAGTTTTTCCGCTAAATAATACCCACAACCTGCAAGCAAATGTGTGAGTGCACGCATAAGCATGCGTAACGCACCTCCCTCCTCCCACACTGCTTATGCGTGCACTCAGATGCAAGATCGTGCAAACACCACCACCACACAAACAACAATGTCGGCAAGATCGTGCAAAGCCCCACACCACCATGCAGGTTGCAAAGCTCGACGCGCGTTTCGCCCCGAACCCGGAGCATCCTCAGGAAGTGGACCTGCGAACAAAGTTCGTTAGTAATGCTGCCAAGCAAACCGCCACCTTATATAGACTACTGGCTACTAGTACCCCCACCAAACATATTAATGAGCGGTGACGTAGTCAAGCAAGTTTGGTCATTCAACAATGCATGTCTATTGTTGTTCTTTTCTTTAATTATTTCTAATTGTTCCAACACGCTCAGTCGAAAGCCTTTGTCACATTTATGTAATATCTTATAGGAATGGCCATCGGGTACACTATGACCACTATCTAAAAGGTGTTTAGCAAAATGTGATTTATCACGATGACCATTTCTATAAGCCGCGATGTGTTCTTTGTACCGAGTCTCAAAGTTACGTCCAGTTTGACCTACGTATACACTATCGCATTCAGGACAATCGATTTTATAGACACCGGATTGGTACTTTAAATCAATCCGGTCTTTATTATGACACAATTGATTTTTTAAAGTATTATTTGTCCTGAATGCGACGTGCATATCGTTATTTCTCATTATTTTAGATAAACGTGCAGATACCTCACCCATGTAGGTCAAACTGGACTTGTATCTAACCACTTCCTTATCAGGAGTCCCTGCGTACAAAAACTTAACCAATTCCTTTTTAATTTTATTATTTAAAATATTATTAATAATTTTGGGATTATACCCATTCGACTTAGCAATTTGGTAAATTATGTTTAACTCTTTCTGATAATTTTCTTTACTAAGAGGAATGGACATTAATCTGTGAACGTAACTATGAAAAGCCGCGAGTTTATGTTGCCAAGGATGACATGAGGATGCATGAATAGTAGTATTAGTATATGTCGGTTTGCGAAAGATTCCAAAACTGTGTTTATCGTTATCTCTAGTAATAGATAAATCAAGGAAATTAAGTGTTTTATTGTCTTCACATTCTAATTTAAATTTAATTTTAATATGTTTTTTATTAAGATTTTTAACAAAGACGTCCAGTTGTCTCTCTGTACCGGTCCAACAAAGGATGCAATCATCTACATATCTATAGTAATATAAAATACTTTTGTCATTAACAATATTTCTTTGTTCAAAATCATTCATAAATATTTCGGCCAGCAAGGGACTCAGTGGTGAGCCCATTGCTAGACCGTCTTGTTGAACAAAGAATTGATTGTTAAATCGAAAGTAGTTTTGTTCCATGCAGATTTTAGTAAGAGTAAGCAATTCCAGACCTTCACCAGGAGGCAAACGTTTTTCCAATTCATTCCCCAGAATACCCAACGTTTCCTCACACGGAACATTAGTAAATAAACTATCTACATCAAGCGAAACTAATTTGCAACGAGGTGGCAAAGTCACATTTTTTATTTGATTTACTAATTGCAAGCTATTTTTAATTGCATAAGGTGGCCGAAATGAAATCCTTTGTTTAATAATGTAATTTAATGACTTTGCCAACTCGTATGCCGGTGCACCTATATATGAGACAACTGGACGCATTGGGATATCAGTTTTGTGAATCTTTGGCAAACCGTACAGTGATGGTGCGTGAGGATTCATTGGAATAAGTTTTCTCTTCGCTGATTCGGTACCAAATAAATATTTATTATTGTTTATGGCTAATTTAATCTTAGCCATAAACTTGTTAGTTGGGTCAGAAGGAACCCTTAGAAATTGATCACACCGAATCACGTTATTTACTTTTTCCAAGTAATCGTCACGCTCCATCACCACTATTGTGTTACCCTTATCTGCTTTAGATATAACCAAGCCATTATTATCTATTGTTTGTTTTAATGACCTCAAAGCTACTCTTTCATGGTTAAATGAATAACCGGAAGGAGTACCCTTGATTTCATTGGCTAGTAAACCCTTAACCATGTTATCCTTTTTATTAACTACAGTTGCTATCTCTGATTCAACCGCAAGCATTTCCAAAGCATTCTGATTAATATTAGGAGTAATATTATATTTAAGACCCTTTTCCAAAAGTGACATGTCATCCTTGGCAAATTGGACATTGGTTAAGTTTTTGACGCGAGGATGAAAAGAAAAAGCTTCAGACTGTGTCTCTGTATAGGATTGTACAAATCTATTTTTATTTACTAAAGTCTGAAGCTTTTTTTGTTGATTAATATATTTAGCATGCACTTCGATTGATGCGAAATCACGTGCTTTTTCGTCTAACCAATCGAATTCAATGTTATGTAATTTATATGAGAGCTCGGTATAAAGAACTTTGAGATGTAGTTTTAAATTATCTCTAACGGTAAACCAGTGACGTATCTCTTCATTAAGCCAAATGGCTTCGGCTTTTTTAATAGCCCTATTGGCGGCTCGACTGTGCGTGTTGGTTTTAATATTAATATAGTTAGGAACAACATTTAGATGTTTGCATTGTTGATTGAACCAAACATTTTGGGCGGCGACTCGATGTAACTTTGTTAGTTTAATATAGAGTCTTGCCTGTACGGTCATGCTCACCGATTTTAAATAGTTAATAGAATCAGGCGTTACTTTGCGGAAATCCATAGCATTAAATTAATTAATATTATGTTTATAGCAGTTTTTCCGCTAAATAATACCCACAACCTGCAAGCAAATGTGTGAGTGCACGCATAAGCATGCGTAACGCACCTCCCTCCTCCCACACTGCTTATGCGTGCACTCAGATGCAAGATCGTGCAAACACCACCACCACACAAACAACAATGTCGGCTAGTTAGTAATGCTGCCAGCATTACTAACGAACTTTGTTCGCAGGTCCACTTCCTGAGGATGCTCCGGGTTCGGGGCGAAACGCGCGTCGAGCTTTGCAACCTGCATGGTGGTGTGGGGCTTTGCACGATCTTGCCGACATTGTTGTTTGTGTGGTGGTGGTGTTTGCACGATCTTGCATCTGAGTGCACGCATAAGCAGTGTGGGAGGAGGGAGGTGCGTTACGCATGCTTATGCGTGCACTCACACATTTGCTTGCAGGTTGTGGGTATTATTTAGCGGAAAAACTGCTATAAACATAATATTAATTAATTTAATGCTATGGATTTCCGCAAAGTAACGCCTGATTCTATTAACTATTTAAAATCGGTGAGCATGACCGTACAGGCAAGACTCTATATTAAACTAACAAAGTTACATCGAGTCGCCGCCCAAAATGTTTGGTTCAATCAACAATGCAAACATCTAAATGTTGTTCCTAACTATATTAATATTAAAACCAACACGCACAGTCGAGCCGCCAATAGGGCTATTAAAAAAGCCGAAGCCATTTGGCTTAATGAAGAGATACGTCACTGGTTTACCGTTAGAGATAATTTAAAACTACATCTCAAAGTTCTTTATACCGAGCTCTCATATAAATTACATAACATTGAATTCGATTGGTTAGACGAAAAAGCACGTGATTTCGCATCAATCGAAGTGCATGCTAAATATATTAATCAACAAAAAAAGCTTCAGACTTTAGTAAATAAAAATAGATTTGTACAATCCTATACAGAGACACAGTCTGAAGCTTTTTCTTTTCATCCTCGCGTCAAAAACTTAACCAATGTCCAATTTGCCAAGGATGACATGTCACTTTTGGAAAAGGGTCTTAAATATAATATTACTCCTAATATTAATCAGAATGCTTTGGAAATGCTTGCGGTTGAATCAGAGATAGCAACTGTAGTTAATAAAAAGGATAACATGGTTAAGGGTTTACTAGCCAATGAAATCAAGGGTACTCCTTCCGGTTATTCATTTAACCATGAAAGAGTAGCTTTGAGGTCATTAAAACAAACAATAGATAATAATGGCTTGGTTATATCTAAAGCAGATAAGGGTAACACAATAGTGGTGATGGAGCGTGACGATTACTTGGAAAAAGTAAATAACGTGATTCGGTGTGATCAATTTCTAAGGGTTCCTTCTGACCCAACTAACAAGTTTATGGCTAAGATTAAATTAGCCATAAACAATAATAAATATTTATTTGGTACCGAATCAGCGAAGAGAAAACTTATTCCAATGAATCCTCACGCACCATCACTGTACGGTTTGCCAAAGATTCACAAAACTGATATCCCAATGCGTCCAGTTGTCTCATATATAGGTGCACCGGCATACGAGTTGGCAAAGTCATTAAATTACATTATTAAACAAAGGATTTCATTTCGGCCACCTTATGCAATTAAAAATAGCTTGCAATTAGTAAATCAAATAAAAATGTGACTTTGCCACCTCGTTGCAAATTAGTTTCGCTTGATGTAGATAGTTTATTTACTAATGTTCCGTGTGAGGAAACGTTGGGTATTCTGGGGAATGAATTGGAAAAACGTTTGCCTCCTGGTGAAGGTCTGGAATTGCTTACTCTTACTAAAATCTGCATGGAACAAAACTACTTTCGATTTAACAATCAATTCTTTGTTCAACAAGACGGTCTAGCAATGGGCTCACCACTGAGTCCCTTGCTGGCCGAAATATTTATGAATGATTTTGAACAAAGAAATATTGTTAATGACAAAAGTATTTTATATTACTATAGATATGTAGATGATTGCATCCTTTGTTGGACCGGTACAGAGAGACAACTGGACGTCTTTGTTAAAAATCTTAATAAAAAACATATTAAAATTAAATTTAAATTAGAATGTGAAGACAATAAAACACTTAATTTCCTTGATTTATCTATTACTAGAGATAACGATAAACACAGTTTTGGAATCTTTCGCAAACCGACATATACTAATACTACTATTCATGCATCCTCATGTCATCCTTGGCAACATAAACTCGCGGCTTTTCATAGTTACGTTCACAGATTAATGTCCATTCCTCTTAGTAAAGAAAATTATCAGAAAGAGTTAAACATAATTTACCAAATTGCTAAGTCGAATGGGTATAATCCCAAAATTATTAATAATATTTTAAATAATAAAATTAAAAAGGAATTGGTTAAGTTTTTGTACGCAGGGACTCCTGATAAGGAAGTGGTTAGATACAAGTCCAGTTTGACCTACATGGGTGAGGTATCTGCACGTTTATCTAAAATAATGAGAAATAACGATATGCACGTCGCATTCAGGACAAATAATACTTTAAAAAATCAATTGTGTCATAATAAAGACCGGATTGATTTAAAGTACCAATCCGGTGTCTATAAAATCGATTGTCCTGAATGCGATAGTGTATACGTAGGTCAAACTGGACGTAACTTTGAGACTCGGTACAAAGAACACATCGCGGCTTATAGAAATGGTCATCGTGATAAATCACATTTTGCTAAACACCTTTTAGATAGTGGTCATAGTGTACCCGATGGCCATTCCTATAAGATATTACATAAATGTGACAAAGGCTTTCGACTGAGCGTGTTGGAACAATTAGAAATAATTAAAGAAAAGAACAACAATAGACATGCATTGTTGAATGACCAAACTTGCTTGACTACGTCACCGCTCATTAATATGTTTGGTGGGGGTACTAGTAGCCAGTAGTCTATATAAGGTGGCGGTTTGCTTGGCAGCATTACTAACGAACTTTGTTCGCAGGTCCACTTCCTGAGGATGCTCCGGGTTCGGGGCGAAACGCGCGTCGAGTTTTGCAACCTGCATGGTGGTGTGGGGCTTTGCACGATCTTGCCGACATTGTTGTTTGTGTGGTGGTGGTGTTTGCACGATCTTGCATCTGAGTGCACGCATAAGCAGTGTGGGAGGAGGGAGGTGCGTTACGCATGCTTATGCGTGCACTCACACATTTGCTTGCAGGTTGTGGGTATTATTTAGCGGAAAAACTGCTATAAACATAATATTAATTAATTTAAATATTTTTATGTTATGGCATCCCCACATGTCAAAGTGAAAAAGAAATCCGGTTGACGGATCAGTTCGAGTAAAATTGGAGTTAAGTTTATAAACATACGAGAATACCATTTTCTATGGATAAGTGGTTCGCTCATTCTACAACCAAGCTTCGATACAATGATAATCGCATCGCGGTGTAATTCGTCGTTTGACGTTTGTTTGAAGTTTAGTTGAATACCATTTTGCTGTTTGATAGGATATTGACTGTATCGAAACAGTAACGAAGCTGCATTATTGTTGGATTAAAATAGCAGAATCGACCTTCAGGAAAGGTCATTCGAGTTCATATCTGAACATCTGTTCTCGCGTGGTCGATATAATACCATAGATGTAATTTCCTGCAACATAATTTAATTTTGTATAAAAAAAATCCACGAGTTTCAAATATATATTTTTTGCCTAAACGTCTTTACATAAGCAGTATATGACGTACCTAAAGTTTCCGTAATTGATTTTACCAAACCTTATAGACTTCTTGACGTTAAAGGACCTGGCGTACTTCCCGTTCCGTCCGGCGGACCTGATCGCGGCGACGTGGACGGCGGTGGACCACGTGACGGAGGAGAACGGCGCCCTGTGGGTGTTGCCTGGCTCCCACAAGGCGGGTACGCTGTACGAGCACGGACAGATGCCGGTGAGTTGGTTTTCCTCCAGTTATTTTTATATGTATAATTGTTTACGAAATCCATCACGGTTTTGGTAAACTAAAATCAAGGTAATTTTTCGGGATTAAAAGTAGATTGTATGGTTATCTACAGTTTAAACTACTGCCATACCTCAGCAAAATCCGTTCAGTAGTTTTTGCGTGAAAGAGTAACGAACATCCATCTATCCATCCGTACATACATCCATCCATCCTCACAAACTTTTACATTAATTATAATAGTAGTAGGAGCCATGACGAAGCAAAAACTGTCCACACTTGAAAGGCCCCGTTTTGGGTTGTTTTGGAGAATTTTGACATTAGAGGCATGGAGAATAGAGGTAAAGAGCACCATCTCTCTAGGGCAGAAAAGCTAAAAAAAAATCCGACAAAAGTAATCAAATAATAGTTCCAAAACAGGCCATAATGGCGCTAGAGTGAGAAGGGTGTGAGATATGAAGTTAGCAATAAGAGATGGAGTGAAGTTAGTTGAGTTCAGTTATTAAATTTTTTTGATGACTATAATATGTAGTATTTTGTAGTTAATTCAGAAAATCATGAAAATTCTAATATTTTTTATTAGTGTTCAACATGAATTTCCACCAAGAACCGACAGTACACAATCAATTACATAAATTCTAATAATTTCAAATCATGAAAATATTTTTATAAATGTAACTTTAGAAGGAGCTACGATTAAATTCTGTGTCTCAATTTTGCCGCTATACACCTTTGCGACAGTGGCGCCACCCTTATTTGATGCTTTTTAGCGGACACTTTTCTATCATCCCAGAGATGGTTCTCCTTACCCCTATTGTCCATGATGAGAGGTATGATGAAATCAAGATGGCGTAACTTTTTCTTCTAAAAATATTTTTCTTGGCAAATATACGCCATAGGCCATCCTTAGTTTTGAAATCTTTGTCCAGAACCTAAAGTCCCGGACAAAGGGTGGGACAGTGGGACCCAAAGGTCCAGAACAATCTCTCATGTTGTCAAAACTATGGATGGGCTGTGGCGTACATTTGACAAAAAAATCTTTATACAAGAAAATGTTACGCCATCTTGATTGGTCTCTTTTTACACCCGACTACGGCGAAGCCAAATACTCCCCCCCCCCCCCCCTTTTTGGCGCTATGTATCTAAGGTAATGATTTTGGCATTCATTGCATGTATGTATGTGTTTATGTATGTTGCACTTTATGTCCAGCAGCATAAATTCTTATTTAGTTAACCCTATTGGTTCATTATCCTACTAATATTATAAATGTGAAAGTTTGTGAGGATGTATGGATGGATGGGCGTTTGTAGTAACAAACTACACGGAAAAACTACTCAACGGATTTTGATGAAATATGGTATCTTAGTAGCTTAGGCTCTGGATTAAAACATAGGCTACTTTTTATCCCGAAAAAATACAGTGTTCCCGAGAGATATTGTTTTTACGCGGGCGGAGCCGCGGGCAACGGCTAGTAAAATATAATTTTACAACACTTTCAATCATTATTTGTTACATCTTCAGGGTGCGCTGAAGCTGTACCACGGCATACTGTCTGGGGGGCCGAGCGGACCCCGCGCGGTGCTGGAGATGGCCCCCGGCGACACGGTGCTCTTCCATCCGCTGCTCGTGCACGGCTCGGGGCCCAACGTATCTAAGGTACCCTAATATAACTTTAATGAAGATATAGATTGAGATAAATTAAATGTTCATAATATATCTACTTAAGATACGTTACTATGATTATAATAATATTTAGTGGTAATTTGTGTTAATCAGGGGCGTTAATTGGGCCCCCGGCAAAGTTTTACTCATGATGGCCCCCAAAACTAATTTTGATAAAGCTTAACCTACTACCATACCAAATTTCATCAAAATCCGTTCAGTAGTTTTTGAATGAAAGAGTAACAAACATCCATCCATACATCCATCCTCACAAACTTTCAGACATAATTGTAGTAGGATTTTAATTGTGTAGTGACGTTTTAAATTGATAGTAAAAATGTTAAAGAAAAGTTAATTTTTATTCATTTTAGCGCTTAATAAAGGCGTGTTTTTTAACTTTCAATTTATTTACTATCAAAGATTTCAAAACTAAAGTTACGCCATCTTGATTTCACCATATCTCAAATGTCAAAGTGGCCCCAAACAACTACAAGTGGGAACAGGTTTTGTCTCAACATGCCTCGTCTATAATATATACGTCTACCCCCTTACTAATAAACGCTGTATAAGCTTTGAATAGTTACACAGTGTTGTCAATGTCACTAGTGTGACGTGAACAAAACACTGTATAACTATTCAAAACTTATACAACTTAGGCCTTTTCATCCGTTAATGGATGATTTATACAGTATTCTCCGAGCGAAGTAACCACTCATGAAATACTGTAGTGCCTGGGACAGTTGGTTTTTAAATGTCGTATGGTTGCCCAAGCACATACGGCATTCTCACAACATAGTCAGCCAAGTCCAGAGGAATGACTGGTCAATACGTCTGAGGCCAATCCTCACGATGTTTTCCTTCACCGTTAGAGCGTCCGTATAATGTACTTGAGATCTGAAAAAGTCTCATTGGTACACGCCACAACCTGGGATTTGAACCTGCACTCTTTCGAGTGCGAACCAAATGGTCTACCCACTAGGCCACGGAGTTCTTCAAAGCTTAAACAGCGATTATTAGTAAGGGGGCTAATGTCTATGTTTACACTTTACTATCATTTACAGAACTACCGCAAGTCGCTAGCAGCTCACTACGCGAGCGAGGCGTGTGTGTACGTGGACGTGAGCTCCGGCCCGCAGGCGAAGGTAGCCGAGGACCTCGTCAACGAGGGGAGACGACGGGGCTTCAATCTCACGTATGAGGTAGGTGTATTCCAGTGGCGAAGGCTGGTCCTCCTTCATAGGGTAGCCCTAGCCTGTATAGGTAGGGCTTTGGATGAGGGTCTTCAAAATGTAAGTGGTAGGTGAAGCCGATAGGAATGGAGTTATAGGAACCCCACGCCACTGGTGTATTCAGAAGCCTCTTATCTATATATTGTCGATATAATCCCGTTTCGGTCCGCGCGCTGACTCATTCCCGTACGTGTGAGCAGGACAACTTGAAAATCCAAATGAGATTTAACCAATAATATCTACGAGTATTGGCCTATCTGTGGCTCAGTGGTAGAGCACGTCGATGCTCAAGCCAGAGGTCGCAGGTCCAAATCCCGCCAACGGAAAAACGTTTTCTGTGTTCCTGGGTCATGGTTGTGTATTAAATATTTGTATAGAATTATAAAAATCTTAAATAATATATTATGTATGTTATAAAAGTTAAATTGAATATATTTCCGTTGTCTAGTAACACGAGTTCTTCCAGAACTTAACCACGGGACCAGATTGACGTGGTGTGAAAGCGTCCATAGATATTATTATTATCATCTAATACATTAACCCTATTATTCATATTAATATCTAAAGTTATTCAACGTTCTTAATAATACCAGGCCTGTCCCACTCCCCATGTAGGTATGAAAAATGTAAGTACGTGGGGCGGCCCACTCGAGCGGGCCAATCAGTAGGGACGAGAGCGCGAGCAGTGAGCGACGTATGCGCGAGATTTGTTCGTCGCAATGTTTTATGTATTGGATTTAATACCTTACAATCTGTGCAAATAATATTACAATACTTTGTTTTAGTTAGGTAAAATCACCCGGCCAGGTGTAACTATAATACCATAATATTATTGAATAATATAGTTTGAGCTACTACAATTACTTAATAACCAATATTAAGTATTTAGGTGTTGGCTCCTCCTGAACTATCTGTTTGCGTCTTATGTTATTCCGATGTGATACGATTTGAAAAGTCATTTGTTGACAAAAGTACCTAGAAATAGTAAGGCGGCGTGATTCAACTTTTTTGAGTAATATCAGGCCTTGAAGGTATCGAAAACGTTTACGTTTACGCATACATACTTATAGGTATGCGCGGATTTATTACAATTATTAAAGTACTATTAACACCTACTTAGGTTTATTTGGAAAGTAATTTGTTCAGTAAAGTGCAGTAGGTAGGTACTAGAAAAAAAGTTATATTTAAATATTAAGAAAAAATATATATACGTATGACCGCCTCCTTTTTTTGGAAGTCGGTTAATTATCTTCTAAAATGAGACAACCCTAATGTCATTAGAAAGGATAAGAATTACGCGATAGTAAGAGACGCAACTTCTAGGTAAATATAATCGTAGGTAATCAAGCGCTTCGTTGTCTGAATTGAACTTTATCGTATTGCAGCAAGAGTCCCTATTTCTTCAAACGATTTTTTGGAGTGATTCTTCTGTACCTGTAGGTACCTACTATTATTTATTCTGTGATAATACTTATAAAACGTAACTTGTTAGAAGGTGACGAGGACACAGATTTAAAATTATTATTTAATGTTATGAATGATGATAATGAACTTTACGTATAATGAACAAGACGATAATCTGCGTAAGAAAAAAATGCGAGTGACCCAACCTGCAATTTCTTACGATTTGCACCAAAAACTCTTTTTGCGACATAAAGTAGATAGGGAGAGAGAACAGAGCTCACTAAAAACTATTTTTTAATTTTTTAGGAGATTTGGCGTTACAAAAGCAAAAGTTTGCAAGTGCCGGCCCCTTCTTCCAAACTGTAAACGAAGGACAGTCACTCGGGACGGGGTTCACACTAAATCATGCGGCAATTCGGGTAGTATAAATTGGGTTATGGAAGCGACCACGTAAGACTAATTTAAGAATCTATATTATACGTAATCTTTATCTTTTAAATGATATAAAGTTAGAGAAAAACATTCCATACGCTGACAGTGAAAAGCTATTTAATTGTATTCATCAACAAATTTTAATTTTTTTACCTTACAATTGGTATTAATATTAATATATACCAAGTGTTGTTTGTTATATTAAATGTACCAGTTGTTTATATCAATCTATGTTTTATTGTAGATGGTTTTAAATTTAAATATACCAAATCAAATAAACTTTATATTTTATCAATACAATATTTTATTAATATAAAAATACAGAGATAATTATAATATATTATTAAGTATGTTATGGTGATTTTGATATTATGTGATATTTTATATTGTTATTAAACGTTTATTTTGTATGTTGTCTTTTATGTATACATACAGTATCCTTTGAAGTTATAACCTATGATTCTTTTATTTATTTATTAATGTTTACTGTGATAATAAGTATTTATTGAATTTAATTTTATTCAATAAAATTAATTGATGATACTTAAAACTTTATCAACTAGGCTAGATACTGCTATTCAATAACAGATGGCGCTTACACATTCATAAAATGTTGTTATTAGTTACTGTTGTATTCATAGATGGCGTTTTTATGATTTTGGATAAACTTGGCCAACAGATGTCGCTATTCGGATAATGCGATTTTTTTTAATAAAAAATATTTTTATAACTAACGATTATGTATTATATTATTGCACAAGTCTATAATTTAGTCGTTGGTGAATTATTTGAAAGACCTTTAAAGAAATTTAATGTTAATTACATTATTATAAATTATAATACATATGTAATTCCTTCTGTAAGGTTGAAAGCGTGGACGTCTAAATAAAAGAAAAAAGTCTTAAAACTAATAGTTTATTATAAATATATTTACAAAATGACTTTATACATAATGCTATCAATAGAGTAACAAAATACAGAGCGTCTTTGTGAACACTTTCGATTTTATGACTAATATAGGTAACTAATAATAATTCTTGCACGTAAGATAACCTTAATTGTTTCTGCGCACGCGCAGGTACAGTCAAATAAGTCCGCCATTTTTAGGTCAACTTACGTGGCTGGATTTACAATCGCTAACCTTGACTTTAAGTCAGAAATCTTAACAAAAAATATGTCATTACATTATAACGAATAACAGTGTAAATACTACAAAAATAGTAGCTTATAAGTACAGTCACAAATATTATACAAATGATTTCGACTGTACCTACCATTAACCATATCACAATTTGTCTAAATGCTTATGTAGAAAATGTTTTTGAAAGTTGTAGCCTACCTTGTCCAGAAAGACGAATTACGCGCGTAAACCTACGTGCGTAATGCATATAGCTTGTAGACAAAATGTCATGCAATTTAGTACAATACGCGCGTAGCTTCTGGACGCAATGTATGGGGGCGTAGTACGAGGACTCACGTGCTTATAATTTCGCGCTTTCTGGACATAGTCATAATGCGTTTACGTAAAGAAAGGGACTGAATAAAATTCCCTTGACGTATCGTATGGAAACTTTATTAGTCCAAGCTCTCTGTCTAAGCAAACGCATTACTAGTTTTATAAGGAACAACCTATTTATGCAAGTATATGTGAATAAGGCTGGGACTATATTGTCCGGGATACGGTCGGCCGGAGAAAATTCAGAGCACTGAAAATAGACCTCTGAGCTAATACAATAGAGATGAAAATCGAACACACAATTGTCGATTCAAATGTCAATGTCATAATTATATTACAGCTTGACACTCGACACTTCGATTTTTAACTCTATTGTATTAGCGTAGAGTTCTATATTCAGTGCTCTGAATTTGCCCGGGTCGCCCGCATACCGGATTATTTAGTCCCAGCCTTAAAGTCAGTCTTACGTCCTCACAGAAGACTGAAAGGTATTGTAACTGATATAATAATTATTCTCAGCAAAGAAAATTTAGAAACGCACTTATAGGTTTTCTTGAACAGTAACTGTTATAGACCTATCTAACAGGTCCATAGGTACAATTTATAAATACTTAAACATTTTAAGTGTTACTTGTGTTTTATAACATACAAAATGGGATTTCAGGAAAAACTATAATTTTAAACTAGTCCAGCTAGTGTGCGTTTCTTTTTACGGTTTATCGCTATTATAATTTAACCGGTTTTTATATCAAGTAACGAGCTAGGCCAGCTAGGGTTGTCGACAAAAACCGATAAAATTATTTAATCGTTTTTTTTACGATATCGAAATATCGAGTAATCTAGACTAGAATACTATGAAGTGGCGACCGTGACTGACGTTCTCGTCTCGTCGGCGGTGACGGTAATGACTGTTTGGTCGGTCCTGGAGCCGCTAGGGCTGCTAGCGACATCTGTGGAGTTGCTCTGCGCTAGGGCTGCTGCGATCGGCTGCGTTATGGGCTGCGCGGGTATTTGGTACTGCGGGTAGTGGATTCCGACCACCTCCTCGTAGCTCGGTGGAGCCATGGCTTCTGCAATTGAGGAAAATGTAAGGTTAATAATAAAATAAAAAACTAACTAGCTTGTTCCCGCGGTTCCGGACACCTTAATATAGTATCCCACGGGAATATTTTTTCGGGATAAAAAGTAGCCTTTATTTTAATCCAGATCTTAAACTACGACCATACGAAATTTCATCGAAATCCGTTCAGGAGTTTTTGCGTATAACAAATATCCATCCATACACACAATCTTTCACATTTATAACAATTGTAGTAGGATACAATAATAATTTAATAATTATAAATAGTTATCACAAGGTAAAGGACTTTGGAAATTTCTATTGAACAAATTGCTACGGCGGCTAATGATAAAATTACATTATTTATTATATATTGTGTATTAAATTATGTGTTTTATCTATAGAAGGTGAGGTAAATTCTCTTACTTTAACACATTTCAACGAATATTCATATAAATTGTATTAAAAATTTGTTCGCTATCTCCACTAATTACGGGAAATGTAATGTGTCATGTGAATGAAAATTGTATCTACAGTATATAAGGTTTGGTAAAATCAATTACGGATACTTTGGGCATATGATGTGCTGCTTGTGTAAAGACATATAAGAAGAAAAATAATTATCATACTCGAAAAAAAAATTTTGTCTTTATATGAGCGAGGTTGCGTTTAGCGGAGAGTCGCCCATACATTAGATGATTTTTTTAGTTCGAGTATGATAATTATTTTTCTTCCTAAACGTCTTTACTTAAGCAGTGGATCACGTACCTGAAGTATCTGTAATTGATTTTCGGAGATCTTATATTTATATAGTATTTTAGTTTGTGGTCGATACTGTTTTAAACAGCGGCTCATAAACGCCCAGTATATTTTAAGTAATACAATTTTTAACGTCAAATTATCGTATTTGTTGATAGTAGGTATAAGAAATTAATGAAGATTTCATGGAAAGGCATTATCGCTGTTTTAAAAAAATATGTAGGTACGTGATATGTCGCTTGTATTATCATTATCTGTTTCGATATAATGATTATAATCGAACAATGGTAAATTGTAGTATGTTTTGAACAGGAAAAAGGAAGATAATAATAACTACCCAAACCGATTTCGGTGATGGTGGCCGGTTTCATTGAAACCAGGCTACGCAGGAGTAATTTTATAGTGCCTAAATGTGTGCGCAGTACACGAAATCACTCTCTTCCTTTACTCTCGTAACCCAGTGGGACGGATGACCGACATGATTGGCGAGAGATCTGGTGCAGGTCTGACTTTTCACATACCCATCCGACGCATGGATCATCTTTCTTGTCAGACAATCAGGTGATCAGCCTGCATTGTCTTAACCAAACTTGGAAACAACATTTTTTGTTGTTCCAATGCGGGAATCGAACCCACGACCCACGAGAGCCAAGCTGTATATCGCAAGTTAAATATCTCACAAACGGATATCTAAATCAAAAATCGTTTTAACAACCTCTTAATGAATAATACCCCACAGTATGGGAAAGAAGAAAAAAAAAACATCCCATCTTTACGTGGAGGATCACGGAGGTACCCCAAAAAATATATTTGTCGACGTGGTAAATACATAAATCCATGCAAAGCTACAACCGTTTGGAAGGTAAGACGAGGATGGATGGACGGACGGACATGACGAAACTAAGAGTTCCGAAACGGGAATTACGGAACCCTAAAATGTGTGTGTGTGTGTGTGTGTGTGTGTGTGTGTGTGTGTGTGTGTGTGTGTGTGTGTGTGTGTGTTCATACTTCATACAAACGAGTAAAATAAAATAGGAGTGTAAAAAATTACACTACTCTGAAGTCAATTAGTTTTTTTTGTCAGTAGAGCCGTAAAGAAACTTTAAATACAATTATTAAGTATCTAATTCATCATGTCGCTTCTTGACTGTCGGCGTGTGTGCGCAATGCGCATCTTAAAAAAATATAGGCAAAAGATTTTTTATACTTTATGTAGGTATACAGTTTTAATCTAAGTTAAGTTAAATAATAAATATTATCTCACCGTATTTAGGCGGTGGGGGTAAATTGGCAGGGCTGACGTAGATAGTTGGTTCTGACTGAGAGAGGGAGGGGCGTGTGCGGGAGCCCGTATACGCTCGCCTCTGCTGCTGACTGCGCGTCTTCTGCCCTGTAATACAAAATACAAACTGTTTTTAACAACTTCGAAAAAAGGAGGATATCTATGAAGTTGGTGCCTCGGCGTATGGCGCCATCTCTTGAGTAATTTAGGAACTAAACTAAACTGCATTTGGGAGGCGCCGACTTCAAAAAGTGAATTAAAATACGAAAAGATTTTCAGTGGGTTGGTTTTTTGAAGGTGGTTTTTTTTTTTGTTAAAAAGAAAAACGTTACTTATCGTTTTTGTTTTGTTCGTTTATTTTTTATTTTTAAGTGAAGACTATATTATAGTAACTTTGTTTCTTTTTTCATGTTAAAAATATTTAACTAAAATAAACTCATTGCCAGTAAACCCTGTGTACTTAGTCTAAAATAAAAGTAATGTCATAAGCGGTTATGTCTGACTATAATATAATTTATCATAGTGACGTATAAAATAGATAGGTTACATTTTTCTGAGATAAGGTAGATACGTAAAGATAAAAATGTGTGTTTTGAATAACATCTGTCGAGCGTCAAAGAGTAGAATTTTCTCACTAGGTAGGTACTAAGATAGCGTAAAATAATTTGAGGATAATATATTTTATTTTTAATTTAAAGATTTTTTTTACGCGCAGTTACATACATACATAACGCAGTTACAACGACAATGATTATAAAATGTGATATAAGTTTAACAAGTCAATTAAAATGTAAATACCTATTTGTATAAATTTTGCAAGTGCAGCGATAGTCACAAGAATGCCAAAACATAATGTTGCCAGAGTTAAATAATACGTAACGTCTGAGCTGGATGCGTCTTTGCATTCGTCCAAAAGTGAATCACTGTTATGTGAAAGTAACATTTTATTATTGAACACTTTAGTTAAATACTAAACTTAATTATAAGAAAAACTTCATAACACGCCTTGTCTTGACTGGTCTAGATTATCAACAAAAATATCTTATATATTTACTTTTATCAATTAAGTAGATTAAACAATCAAGGGGCTCACCCAATCTATACTTCTATACTAATATAATAAATATGAAAAGTTTTTTTGTTTGTTTATTTGCATTGAATAAGCTCCGAAACTACCGGACCGATTTTGATGAAATTTGGCACAGATGTAGAGTAGACCACGGGGAAGGACATAGACTACTTTTCATCGCGGAAAAATGTACGGTTTCTGCGAAATTAACTTTTGCGCGCACCAACTCGCGGGCATCATCTAATATTAAATAAACTATCTATAGGTGTTTTATGAAATTGACATTTTTTTTATTTCTTATTAAGTATTATAAACTAAAAACATTAACTACGCCATTAATTATTAACTTCGTCCGGTTTATTTAGAGCTTATGTAAGATTTTATATAAGCTCTACATAAATTCTAGATAAATTAAATTTAACTGGCATGGCGGCGAGTTTCCGAATCCATAAAGATCCATCTAGTGTTCACTAGGTGCTTTTTTTTTCAAATTCGAGCATAATGTTGTTTTGTTTAGCTATAATTCGGCAGTGGAACTAGTTTTATGAAAAACATTATGTTACTTTGTAAGTGAAATGGATAAACTATTTCATAATAGAAAAATAATCAATTTTTGAAAAAATGAGTCAGCGCCAGCAATCAGTAGCAATGTCAACAGTCAAATAAGTGTTACGAAATCGATATACGGAGGTCACATTTGTCAGCTAAGGTAAACTTAGTTTATTTGTACACTTTTTTGTTTCAGAAAGGCTATATTTACATAAGTTATCGAACCAAAAGCGTTAATGAATAAAAACTACCGACAAATTCACCTCAGGAACCGGTCATTAGTCAAGTAATAAAAACTTATCAGAATACCTAATTATAATTTTATAAAGTAGTACCTATTGGTAATGATACAGCTACTTAAGTAAAAAACTTAAGTATTAAGCAAATTATAGTAGCTTTACGCGAATTAAGCGAAAAAATAATAATAATTTAAAACTAATACCTAGTTGCAGTTTTCGCCCAATTGCAATTAGAACTATTAGCATAAGCAAGCAAGAACACGACAACGTAATGTACCAAAGGAAATCTAAAAACCGATAATTAGTACTTATTGTCACATCACTAGTACCGTCACCGAACTGATCCATTCTCAAATATAACGTTTTGCAAAATCAATTACCTACAGGCACTATGTAGGCTTGTCAAATAAAATTAGGCACATTACACTCTTTAAGTATAAGTAATTGACAACTATATAAAATTGAATGTAATTTTGTACGAGTTGCATAGAATATATACACCTACTGTCAGTAACACTATCACAAGATTAAAAAAATAATCAAGTGTCTGACTAAATTTTCCTGCAATTATTTTCGAATTCAGTTATGTTGAAATGATGCAACAGCCATTCATTAAACATAATTATGTATTAGTCATTAACTCAGTCAAGATAGGGTCTAAAAAGGCCGAAACAAGAAAATAATTCAGATAGAAATCCAGAAATCATTCGGCACCTTGACCATTTTTTTACCTATGGATTTCTGTATTTCTGTCTGAATTATTTTCTTGTTTCGGCCTTTTTAGACCCCTTTTTACGTATCCGGGTTATAATTTTTTAACTTATTTTTTATATCTTACCGTGACGTCACAGTTAGGTACGACTTTTGTATGGAGCGTTTTCACGAGACTTCCGAAATTTATACAGTAAAAAAATCAGTCATCTAGCGTATTTTACTATATTGTGGTCAAAGATATATAATAATTTCAACTACATATCTAGTTATCTATATTTTCTGTAACTAAAATATTACCTACTTACGTCCGTTCGTTTTCAGAAGTATGATTAAGATAAAATAAAAAAATATTTTTATCAATGGTCGTATAGTTTGTCATATCTTTAGACTTGAGATAAAAATGGCAAAACTTGATCTATTAGTGTACCGTTATGATATATTTTTAAATTATTTTAAATGTTTCCTACCTTTAACATAAAAGTCAACAATATTTCAGTTTTCTTTCAATGAAGTTAAGTAACATCTTAAACATTTTAGTTGTATTGCTCGTTATGAGTGAGAAATAAAATTATTATACCCATAGATGTATTATATTAAAAAAAAGATTATACCTAATTGTAATGCTACAAAATAACAACATGCTAATAATATAATATAATACCTACATTTTATATTTATTTACTTAGTAGCTTACAAATATTGTCTTCCTTTATTTTGTTTGCGGTAACTGGTAAGTAGGCAGATACCTATACAGAAGTGTCATATTACTTACTGAGGAACATAATAATGTAAATCTACATTATTGCTAGCAATATTAGTTTTAAACCAATTTGTGGTATTTAACTTGACGCTTGACGTAAAATTGAACCCCTGATGTCAAATGTTCCGTTTCAAATTAACGTAACTGAATCTTAAAAAAAATTACTTTGGGGGCGTTCACAAATTACGTGAGATATTTAAGGGGGGGAGGGAGTCGAGTCAAATCTCATCTAATCTAACGTTGGAGAGAGGGGGGGTCTCGGCAAATATCACGCAATTTTTGTTTCTGATTGGAACAAAAAAAAATTATACTATTTTGGTCCATTTAATCCAGATTGTACATGCTTAAGATTTAATCTTAAGCGTTATCGTAATACGATTAAGATCATTTACTAATTCGTTCGAAAGAAAATAATTTCATTCATACTTCGACGTTATACATCTACTGAGTACTGACTGTCAAACCACCATATTTGTTTTATGCCAAATAGCTCAATATAATCTGAATTTACGGTAGAGTGGCTAGATCAGAACGAAATTGAAGGAGCAGATGATTTTACTGAAAATCATATAGACATGTTGGTTCCAATAGTCTCTCTTGAGACCGCGCATGATTCTCCATGGACTGAATTAGAGTAGATATTCATTTTTTAATCACAGTAGTTACGATTTAAGTATTCTATTGTTAAATTTTTATTACACTTATAATTAATTGATTACTAGTCTTAACTAGTCGTAAATAAAAGCACGAAGCAATTTTTTTCTTTCTTTTTACAATAACAATCCAACGCGTTTACGTAAGAAACCCACATTTTGAAAAATCTCATGTGAGATTGGGGGATGGGGGAGGGGGTTGAATAAAATCTCACAACATCTCACCAGGGGGGGAGGGAGGTACAGAAAATTTAAAAAACACCTCACGTAATTTGTGAACGCCCCCTTTCCTCGTAAAGGTTTTTAATTTAAACAAAATAAGACATACTTAATGTCAACATTCGCAAGCAGAAAAACACCAGGAGCCACGTGACCAGCATAGTCAGCAGTACAACCATGTACCAGAAGGTCACTTCTGTCAAGCCCACGTCCTTGACCTCTCCAGAAACATCGTACTCCTCAGAAGTCTCTGAACTTTCATCGTCAAGAAAATCGTAACTCGGTACTCCATACATCGGCGCCATGATTCAAAACGATATTGTTCACGTAATGAACAAACGTTTAAACCCGTAAAAACCGCTAAAAGCTCCTTATAAAATTGCTCGAGCAATTTTATGGAACATCACTAAACTTCAATTAACAACTTCAGTTGAAGTTACTGTTCATTTTTAACACTTTAATTTACTTGGTGTAATTGAACACTATTTCTGTATTTGCTCACAGAAGTATAAAACAAACTGCAGTCTTTTTATTTTTATCAGTGATATGCTGACATATCTCTCTAAGATATAATTCGAAACGGCAATTCGTGTCATGTTATCGAATTCCAGTTTTGAAATACTCTTCAAGTGCTTTAATATAACAAGGACTATTATAAGTTCTGTTTGTAAGTAAGACTGTTCATTAAGTAAGTTCTAATAAAAAATACTTAGCAGGCTGTACATTTAAAAAAAAAAAAAAACCGAAACGAATATCCATTATAATCCGTTTCAAATGAGAATAGGAACTTCAATGACCTTCTTCTGTCAAATATCACTTGAAAAGTACGATTTGCAGAAAAAGTTATGTGCATATAAATATTAATAGTCTTGCATCGACTTATTAGGTATACCTTTAGTATTAATTTGCTATAATACATATATCGAGATTTATTAATTATAGTGTTACATAAATTACACAATAACAATAAATTTTATGCAGTTTTTTTTTTGTTGTTATCCGAGAAAGAAGAATTGTAGAGTGCAGAGTATCTATAAATACAATGTATTGAAAAATATAGTATAGTAAATAAATAATCACGAGGTTAAGTTTATCATAGAGTTAGTTTAAGGCTATATCAAAAATACATAGTTACTTTAAAACTACTTATGTTAAATATTACCTAAAGATGCCATTTTCATGCACAAAATTAAAAAAGACATCGCCAGTAGAGTACCAAAAACAGAAATGTACACCACAGCATACATAGAGTTGGTAGTCGGTACTTCTATTTCTGTGTAATCTGATTCGGCAGCCATTTTCTATAAAATTCACTATTCACACTTATAACTTTTATTTAAAAACACTTTCGAATAAAAGTTCACTTTTCACTTCACTTTTGTTCCAAATTCGATTTTATTATGAAATAAATTGACTTGATGTATTCGGGTATTTTTTTTTACTTAAAACAGTTTTTGCACAAAAAACGGCCAAAGTAAATTTAACTGCTAATCAAAAAATAAACTCACTAAATAAAAAAATATTGATAGCAATTTTTATGAAACATTTTTAACGATATTTTTGCAATGCCTGCGTATCAAAAGGCAAAAACTACATAATGTTTTGGCAAGTAATTTAAATATAAAATACACATTTTACGAATTCAGAATTTATTATTATCTTAATAAGATTGATTTTTATTTCCATTCTATCAACTTTATATGATTTATTCGATTGTCAGCCTTAATGTATTGAAGTAGAGTTTTTTTTTTTTCAAAGTAGCTAATCTCTGCCAAGATAAAATGTCAGATTTGGTATTAGGGTAAATGAATATCATCTGTAATGTCAAACCGAAAACCGAATTTACAATGGCGATAAACTAATAAACAAAGTATTTAAACTCTTTTGTCAAAATATCTTAAAAATAAAACTCTCTTTTTTCCCTTACGATCTTAATGATTGGACAAAAACAATAAGAAAATGCTATTTTCCCAATGTCAACTATTATGCCATTAATCTTTATTACTTTCGATTTACCTATTTCGTATGGGCTAATATATTCTTTACTATACTTTTATCTGTACTATCTTTACTGTACTTTTATCCATTCAAATGAAGCTAAGTGCCAATTTCACCGACACCTGTTAAAGTTAATCGTTAATTAAATGTCATGTTATTTCTTTCGTTCTTTGTATTAATGAAAGAGCAGGCCTGATATTTAGGCGGATAAAGGAAAATTCAAAGCACTGAAAATAGAACTCAGCGCTATTACAATAGAGTTGAAAATCGAAGTGTTGCGTGTCGAGTGTGTGTTCGATTTTCAGCTTTCATGTATTAGTTCTATTTTCAACGTTCTGAATTTTATCCAGCCTTTCGGTTTCCGGACAATATAGTCCCAGGCGTGAAATTGGACCTTAAGTAGCTAAAAGCTTAACAAACATCCATCCACTGTTATTTTTGGCTTTTATACTACATAGTAGGAATATATTTTGTGTTTTGGTCGTGATTGTACGCCGGGTATGAGGTTCAGATAAAGGTGTAGTGACACTGTTATCTTGATTGATACGAAAAGATTCACACTTAGTTGAAATGGCTGACGATCATCTTTGTAATGTAGAAAAATAGAGAAGTCTCAGATTTAAAACTATAAATAGCTTAGATTCTCAGCTATTAGCTGGAGAAGAAAACATAATATTTTTAGTTACTTATTCTCCTTACGACACTGCTAATCGGGAGGATAAAGATGTCTAATAACACCGGTCAACAAAAAAAAAAAAAAATTGCGCATGGGTTTTACTTGATTTATTCTGAACATATAAGCAAATATTTATAAAAAAGTGCGATTACAAATCGAAAATATTTGCTTTTTAAGAAGTTATAGCGATTTGACCATTTATGACTTTTGCTTCCAGTTAAAGTCGGTCTTTGCGCTCTATTCCTGGCGAAAGAGAGGTATGGTATGAGGATTGTCTTTCTTACATCCCTCCTTGTGTACGACGGTATGACCTCGCATATTATAAAGAAATAACGTGTTTAATTTTTTTTTTCGCTGTATTATCTTGTACAAAATGGCTTCGAGAAGTTGAAAAGGAGACGGTGACTCGTTTTGCTATATTTGTGGTAGATTTATTAAAATGAGAGAGAAAAGGTGTTATTTAACTACAGATTTAAAGATTTGCGAGGCATAACAAGCTTACTTCCATCTACCTGTTACAAATCAAGCCCAAAAATGGGCTTATGAAATAAATGTATGAATAAAATAACGAGATGATTAAGATTTTTCTCATCTTCGGCTACAGGATGTCTCTAAAGAGGCAAATGTTCCATTCTCATTTTGATAAGTTTAAAGATAATATGGGAGCTTATTCGGAAGAACAAAGGGAAGGATTCCATCGAGATATAGTTGGAATTTGAGAGACGTTCCCAAGGCCAGTAGGTATACATACTGAAAGCATGTTGAGGATTGAGGGACTATATTTGGTGGTTAATAAGATAACTTCTACTGAACATGACAGGAAAAGCAAAACTGTTAATTTTTAGACATTTGAACACAATTTTAAAACTTATTTTGTAAGATTATATCATAAAATTAATGCTCATACTGATTAATAAATCACATCTATGTAAATTTTTCATGTATTTTCATACATACATACATAAAATCACGCCTCTTTCCCGTAGGGGTAGGCAGAGACCGCCTCTTTCCCATTAGGGTAGGCAGAGACCACTTCTTTCCACTCGCTACGATCCTTACATACTTGTTTCGCTTCGTCCACTTTCATTCTTAACATCCATTCCTCCTCTTACATTCAACGTAGCGAAGCGGCTCTCCATGGGCCACTTTTCGCCTCCGCGAGAACGAGACGTGATGGGTGGCGAACCACATCGCCGCCATTTTGGATAATTAATTTATTTTTATGATTATCCATTGCGTTCCCACGGATTTGCGGAGAGGGTAGGAATAGGGAAAGGGAAGGATAGGTGGTGTGGAAAGGAAGATTGGTAAGTTAGTGGGAAAAAGGAATGTAGGATATTACCGCCCAGGAGGGGAAGGGATAGGACAGTAATAGCTAGGGAAGCCGGGGTCGCATACCCGTATACTATACCACAACTACCGGACAGGTAAGTTGGGATGAGTATCCCATGACACATTTTCATTGATTTGATTTTTTTCATTTTTTACACTTAAAAGCAAATACAGAACATTTTTTTGTTCTTATTATTATTTCTAGGTATAAAAGCAATAAAAATAATGTATGTATAACCCGTGCGCAAAAATGCTGTTGACTATTGTAATTAGTCAATCCTTTCGCATCCCACTTTTGTTGAAGCTTTCCGTCCACAAATGACATTTGTGTTCTATCAATTCAAGATATCACACATTGCAATCAAGTCGTAATTGGGTTATTGCATGTTTTTTGTGATAAATGGAAATATATCGTATATATAAGTTTTGTAACAAAACTATTTTTTTTCGCAATTAAAATATTAAAAAAATTAAATACCATTTATTTCGGGCTGCATATTATAAATACCTTATGGACTAACATACATATTACTATATTATATTATATAACTAACACTAACACTAAACACTAACTTCGAAAGTTATATCAAAATAAAAATTATTTTTTGAATCCAGTAGATACCGAAGACACAGCTCTCGAACAAACCCGAGCGCGTGTGACGTCATAATGTTAGTTTTCACTCCAGGGTATCGCATTTGGCGATCTAGCCCAAGAGCTACTAAGAAATTTTGAGTAGGTATTTGAGGCACGTTGAAACCTTGTCCTGTACTTCTCCTATTGTACCTCAACACGAGAATGCAGGCCTGGCTGGTCAGAAGCGGAACTTAGCCAAAATACAAATTTTTGAAAAGTAGATTTTTTTATGCCCGAAAAACATTTGAGGCATTATGAAATTTTGATATACTGTTAGTATAATGTATAAGGAGTTGGGAAAAAAAAGCCCCGTAATTTAGTCGGAACTTTAACCTAGCCATGTCAGTTTAAAAGTAAATAGTTTAAAGGTTAAAAATAGGTGTGTGAGGCACTTCGAAATTTGAGTAGGGTATTATTTATTATTTAAAAAAAATACTGTAAAAAATACAGATAATTTTATGGGAACTTTCCACCTGCCATGTGACTTAGAAAATCAAGAAAATCTGGCTTTTAATTCATAATTTTGTGACATCTATCGGTAATTTTATGAACTGCAATATACGCTTGAAAGGAGATGCGACATCTAGGAAGCTCTCAAAGAACTACGTGGTCAAAAAATAAAATTGCGTATTGTGCAATAAACTAACACACTTACTACGTCAAAATGTATTTATAAAACGAATAGGTATTAATTAAATAGAAATGGCATACGAACCAGCCTAATCTACTTACCATTTACATTAAGTACATAAACGTAAAAGCGACATCTAGGAAGGCATCAAGGAACTACGTGGTCTTGATAATTTTCGCAAAGTCGATATGAGTCGTTTTTAATTGATTTTCCTATAAAAATCGAAGACATCCATTCGTTGTTTATACAATATTGTGTGCAATAAAATTACATATTGTGCAATAGTCTAATTTACTCGACAAATTGATCACACTGATCGTTTTAATTGCAACTATAAAGTTTTTAGCGCCTGCGCGTATGTATCTGTATAATATATGGCATGCGTTATAAAATACCAATTACAAAACTTTATTTTTGCTTTAAATAATTAACCTTATTACCGTGCCATAGAGATGAAAACGGACTGTAACGAGAACATCGAAACTCATGTTTTTACCCTGATAGGCGGTGATTTCTTTGATGCCTTCCTAGATGTCGCTTTTACTTTGGTAGGTAATGTAGACCGTAGCCTGTTATTCGTATGCTATTTCTATTTATTTAATACCTATTCGTTTACAATACAATTACGAATACAATTTGTCCAGTAAATTAGACTCTATTGCACAATACGTATTTAATTTTATTGCACACAACATCGTATAAACAACGAATGGAAATTTTCAATTTTTATAAGAAAATCAATTAAACTACTCATAATATCGACTTTACCAAGATTATATTTTATCAAGACCACAAAGTTATTTGATGCCTCCGCACAGTGTTTTATTTGGCCCAAACATCGTACATCGCCGTTTTATCGGTTAATTCGAAAGAGTATTTAATAACAAATGCCCGAGTAAAACACCCATGAAGTTCACTTGCATAGTTTTTAAACTATCTCAAAAAGAAAATTCGAATCCCGCTTTGATAAAAAGGAGAAAAAAAATTATATTCAAAAATTCTTAAGGAATAGCCAAAAATATGTTAGACATTATTTGAAGAACATACAAAAAGCTACATTATGAACCCTTTTGAAGTCGGCTACGACTTATGGGGGCCATAAAAACAAAGAAATAGAATTTTAGTTTTTATTTTTTTCTGACTAAGTTCCACTGTATGCGTAGCTGCAACTTACATTAAGAGAAAGCTAATAATTACCACTATCATTGATAAAATAATCAAAATCATAAACCGCGGAACTTCGTGAAAAAATAGTTTTGAAAATTTGCGGTATTCGCGGGATTCGTATTAAATTCGAAAACATTTTATATACTTTTTTTATAAATTTTTTGTGAAACAGTAACACTATTCAGGCTTATCAGGACTTGAATAAAAACAATAAAAATCGATAAAATAGTTAAAAAGTCACATTTGTGGATAATAAAATAAAACTGGAATAAATAACAAACAAAATAGACTTTTGAACGCAACAAAAACAGATATTTCAATTGTTAATATAGCTTTCGACCGTTGGGCGTCAACATTACTATAATAACTATCATCATTATCATCGTCACTGCTATCGTCGCGGCATGGAGGTTCAAAGGTGATTAATAAATTCCACTGTGTTTCCATCATTAAATGATGGAAACACCGTGGAATTTATTAATCAAGTGGAATAATTTTGTCGTACCCGACTTTGGCCGAACGATGTCTCGACGAGCTAGATGTACCTGTGATCAGTCTTCGCAAAGTAACTAAAAATCTATTAAGATCCCAGAAAACGTTAAAAATCTTTTTATTAGAAATTAAATTCAAGGAACGTTTATGTGCTAAAGCTTGCTATAGTAAAGAATGTTTGACATGTTTTTTGTTAGGGTAATTCAAGGTAGTATTACAAGTGACTGAAAATCTTTATTCAACTTTGAGAGAGATGGCTGCCGAACTTTCTATATCTCACGAGTCAATCCGTACCGTTTTAACTAATCATTGGGGTATGAAACATGTTACCGCTCGGTTAGTCCTAAAAGACCTGAATTTTCTCCAAAAACTCAATCGCATGAGAGTCGTTGAGGACATGCTGGAATTAGTCAATTCCGACCCAACATTCATGAAACGGTAACTGGTGACGAAACGTGGGTTTACGCGTTTGACATGCAAACTATTCAATAAGCTTCCGACAGAACCGAAACTGAAAAAAACACGCCAACATCAATCAAAAGTCACCGTCATGTTGACTGTGTTCTTTGACTATCGCGGTCACCAGATATGGATCCAGCCGACTTCTTTCTTTTTCGTAAAATCAAATTACCACTTCGTGGCACCCGTCTTCGTTCGGTACAAGACATAAAGGAGTATTCGCGACGTGAACTGAACTTATTTCCAGAAACAGCGTTTAAAAATGTTTTTATGATTGGATTATTCGTTGGTGTAAGTGTATCGTTTCTGAAGGAGCATACTTTGAAGGTGTTAAAATATTTGGATAAATAACAAACATTTATGTATTAATGATCTTTTCCCGGTACTTTCTTGACAGAGTAGCATTATTTTTCTTATTTCATGGAATTTTCAAGAATATTTTGACATGTTTATTGTTAGGATAATTCAAGATAATATCTTTTAAAAATTCCACGCGGGCGAATAATATAGAGTAAGAAGATAAAATAAAATGTCATCTTTTTGCGTATCCATTTCAATAATGGCTAACTATTTTATTATATTCCTTATTTTATGGATTTTTTCCAGTGAAGAGTAATATGTGATACGGGAAGGGGTCCACCCTCGTAAAGCGTATGCAAAAACCCTGTATTTATACATATTATTCAGAGAAAACGGGGGTGAGGCATCATGGAGCCGCTCATGATCCATGACGCCAATTTGCCTCGGCAGAGGCTGACCCAATCTGCCGGGGGATGTCCTTCTGGGCCCCGACCAGAGGACTTAATGCTAGGGGGGGAACAGGGCAGGGATTTCTAAATCATCTAATGAGGCGAAAGTTGTCGAGGATCGTAAAAAGTTGATACAGGCTAAAATAAAAGACCAGATGGGCCTTTTAGTCGACATACTTCGACCAAATTCTGGTACGACGAATGATGGAAACACCGCTCGACGCATTTTTGCTACAAGCGAAAGTCGTCATATGTTTTCTCAAATTTTAGGGATTGAAAAGTGGCTCGTTGACGACTTAAGTACTATTTTAGTCACAACCAATTAGTTCAGAAAATTTTGCTTTTTTTTGTACAAACTTAGCGTATAGATATGTTGCTGAATACGGATGGCACCCTATGACTGTTACTCTGCATAAACTGTTAGTCCACAGTCGAAATATAATAGAAGAATCGGCTTTACCTGTAGGAGTTCTCTCAGAACAGGCTGGAGAATCAAGAAACAAATATTGGCGCTATGACCGGGAGCACCACACTCGTAAAAATAGCAGAATTTACACTATGACTGATTTGTTTCATCGAGCACTAGAGTCATCCGATCCAATAATTTCGCATTTAAATCTTAGTTCCAGACAAAAACATAAAAAAACGAGTACCATTTCCACCTGAAGTAATAAATTTATTATTACCATTTGAATCTCCATGCCACGAAGATAATGATAGCAGTGATGATGATGATGATAATTATAATAATGACGACCTCGAAAACTACATTTCCAATTATACCATCATTGTTTCAAATGAAAATGAGTTTGATTAGACATTTTTACCGTTATTTTTACATTTTTATTTTTTTACACATTGATTAAGCACTTCCTGTACAACTATTTAGTTTCGTTTCCTTCAATTTAACTTAATTTTATAAGTAATTTAATATCCGTTTTTGTTGCGTTCAAAAGTCCTAAGAGTCAGGGCTTCAGCCTGGCCGAGCATAGCACCTCGCTCGGTCGGAGATCTCCCTTACATGTCAGGAATACTCATCCCTGCTTACCTGTCTGGTAGTTGTGGTACCGGTATGTGACCCCGGCTCCCGAGCTATTACTGTCCTATCTCTTACCCTCCAGGGCGGTAATATCCTACATTTCCTATTTCCCACTCTAACTTACCAATCATCCTTTCCACACCACCTATCCTTCCCTTTCCCTATTCCTACCTTCTCCACCAATCCGCGGGAACGCAATGGATAATCATAGAAATAGTTTCATTATCCAAAATGGCGGTGTTGTGGTTCGCCACCCATCACGTCTCATTCTCGTGGAGGTGAAAAGTGGCCCATGGAGAGCCGCTTCGCTACGTGGAATGTAAGAAGAGAAATGGATGGTAAGAAAGAAAGTGGATGAAACCAAAGAAGTATGTAAGTATGTAAAGATAGCAAGTGAAAAGAAGTGGTCTCTGCCTACCCCTACGGGAGAGGCGTGATTATAGGTATGTATGTATGTAAAAGCCCTAAAAAGGATACAAAAAACATTATTACGAAACAACATAAGTAGTATCTTGTTTGTCGTATACTAGCTTTTGCCCGCAGCTTTGCCCGCGTGGAATTCTTGGAGAAAAAAATATTCAGTAAATAACTCTACTCACTACGGTATACAATATTAAAATGTTTTTAGGGTTTCATACACAATGGGAAAGAACGGGACCCTATCATCTCGACGCGACGTGTGAGACGGTTTGATATTTTTTGCGCTTGAATATAAATTTTACGGTATCTCTTAAATATATTATTAATATCATTCAGTTGTAGGTTTAAACGAATACAATATGTATAAAATTCTTAAAGTGAGTAACGTATTTAATTTGAAGAGGATCATATTGCAACCGTCTAAATAGCTTCTGAAAATGCCATACATAACATTAAGTATGAACTTCGTGCCCAGTTTCATTATATGTATCTGCATTTTAAATATGTAATATCTTCTTTAATTAATCATTTAAACTACATGTTGTAAAGGGTCACATTAATCTATATTAAATGCACAATGTACTTAAGATGCTTAATTGGATAAGGATTATTGCTGTATTGCTTAAAATCGCTTCGTAAATAAGCCATTATTACTCGTAAAAAGTAAACAGATAAAAAATGGTTATTGTGGGTTATCCTTAAGAGATCGACCTATACTATCGCGGAGTTTATAGACTTTTTGAGGTGTAGAATACGGTAATACATTATTTTGATCTATCTCGTAGGAGTCAGGCAGCGTTTGCAATGTAAGCGCAAATGTTTATTTACGACATTAGAAACATCAGTTATTAGTGTTTCTTTACCATAATGTGCATGTTATAATATACATATAAACCTTCCTCTTGAATCACTCTACCTATTAAAAACTCGCATCAGAATCCGTTGCGTACGCAAGTTTTAAAGATGTAAGCATACATATGGACAATCAGTTAAGGCTACTTTGTTTTATACTATGTAGTCATTATTTTATTGTACTAGCTAAAAATGTGACTTTTTATATATATTATCTATTTCTATTGTTCTTATTCAAGTCCTGATCAACCTGAATAGTGTTACTGTTTCAAAAAAAGTATATAAAATTGTTTTCGTATTTAAGACGAATCCCGCAAATACCGCAAATTTTTAAAACTATTTTTCCACGAAGTTCCGCGGTTTATGATTTTGATTATTTTATCAGTGATAGTGGTGGCTATTAGCTTTCTATTAATGTAAGTTGCAGCTACGCATTCAGTGGAACTTAGTCAGAAAAAAATAAAAACTAAAATTCGATTTTCTATGTTTTTATGGCCCCCATAAGTCGTAGCCGACTTCAAAAGGGTTCATGATGTAGCTTTTTGTATGTTCTTCGAATAATGTCTAACATATTTTTGGCTATTCCTTAAGAATTTTTAAATATATATTTTTTTTCCTTTTTATCAAAGCGGGATTCGAATTTTCTTTTTGAGATAGTTTAAAAACTATACAAGTGAACTTCATGGGTGTTTTACGCCCGAAATTAATAATCAATCTTAATCTTATTTTAGCTATCTGAGATCAAGATTTCAATACATTCCAACGATCCTCGGATTGACTTTACGTCAATTTTTGTTTGAGATTTTAAGATTGAAGTCAATCTAAGATTTAAGATACGTTATTAATTTCGGGCGTAACTTGGGCATTTGTTATTAAATACTCTTTTGAATTAACCGATAAAACGGCGATGTCCGATGTTTGGGCCAAAAAAAAAAACAGTGTGCTCCGTGGTCTAGTGGTTCGAGATTCGGCTCTCGACTCGAAGCTCGTGGGTTCGATTCCCACAAGGGAACAACAAAAAATGTTGTTTCCAAGTTTGGTTAGGACAATGCAGGCTGATCACCTGATTGTCTGACAAGAAAGATGATCCATGCGTCGGATGGGCATGTAAAAAGTCGGTCCTGCGCCTGATCTCTCGCCAGTCGTGTCGGTCATCCGTCTCACTGGGTTACGAGAGTAAAAAGGAAGAGAGAGTGCTCTTATGTACCGCGCACACACTTGGGCACTATAAAATTACTCCTGCGTAACTAGCCTGGTTTCAATGAAACAGGCCACCGTCACCGAGATCGGTGTGGGAGTTATTATTATTGATGCCTCCCTAGATATCGCTTTTACGTAGATAGGTAATGTAAATCAGCGTAGGTCAAGCTGGTTCGTATGCCGTTAATAAATACCTATTTATTTTATAAATTTGTCGAGTAAATTAGACTATTGCACAATATGTAATTTTATTGCATACAATATTGTATAAACAACGAATGGATGTCTTCGATTTTTATAGGAAAATCAATTAAAAACGACTCATATCGACTTTGCGAAAATTATCAAGACCACGTAGTTCCTTGATGCCTTCCTAGATGTCGCTTTTACGTTTATGTACTTAATGTAAATGGTAGATTAGGCTGGTTCGTATGCCATTTCTATTTAAACGAATAGGTATTAACCTATTCGTTTTATAAATACATTTTGACGTAGTAAGTGAGTTAGTTTATTGCACAATACGCAATTTTATTTTTTGACCACGTAGTTCTTTGAGAGCTTCCTAGATGTCGCATCTCCTTTCAAACGTATATTGCAGTTCATAAAATGACCGATAGATGTCACAAAATCATGAATTAAAAGCCAGATTTTCTCGATTTTCTAAGTCACATGGCAGGTGGAAAGTTCCCATAAAATTATCTGTATTTTTTACAGTATTTTTTTTAAATAATAAATAATACCCTACTCAAATTTCGAAGTGCCTCACACACCTATTTTAAACCTTTAAACTATTTACTTTTAAACTGACATGGCTAGGTTAAAGTTCCGACTAAATTACGGGGCTTTTTTTTCCCAACTCCTTATACATTATACTAACAGTATATCAAAATTTCATAATGCCTCAAACATGTTTTTCGGGCATAAAAAAATCTACTTTTCAAAAATTTGTATTTTGGCTAAGTTCCGCTTCTGACCAGCCAGGCCTGCATTCTCGTGTTGAGGTACAATAGGAGAAGTACAGGACAAGGTTTCAACGTGCCTCAAATACCTACTCAAAATTTCTCAGTAGCTCTCCAGCTAATCGTAAATAAAAAACGTAACGTATTCATAGGTCAACAAAAAAATATTTTTGTTTGCGCATGGGTTTTACTTGATTTATTCTGATTATATAAGCAAATATATATAAAAAAGTGCAATTACAAATCGAAAATATTTGCTTTTTTAGAAGTTACAGCGATTTGACCATTTTTGATTTTTACGCCCAATTTTTGTCGGTTTTTGCGCTATGTTGCCGGCGAAAGAGAGGTAAGAGGCCATGGTGTATGTTTCTTGCATCGCTTTTTGTGTACAACGGTATGTGTTTGCGTATTATAGAGAAATAACGCGTTTCATTTTTTTTTCGTTGTATTAAACTGTACAAAATGGCTTCGAGAAGTTGTAAACTATACGCTGACTCGTTTTGCTATTAATTAAAGGGAGAGGGAGGAAAAGTATGATTTAAGTACACATTTAAAGAAATGCGAAGGATAACAAGCTCACTTCCATCTAACGATTACAAATCAAGACATAAATAGGCTTATGAATTAAATGTATGAATAAAACTATAACATGATTAAGAAGTTTACATCGTCGGGTGTAGTTTGTCTCTAAAGACCCACATTTGACATTCTGATTTTGATAAATTTAAAGATAATATGGGAGCTTATTCGGAAGAACAAGGGGAAGGATTCCATCGATATATAGTTGGAATTTGAGAGACGTTCCCAAGGCCTACTATGGCACTGAAAACATGATGAGGATTGAGGGACTGACTATATTTGGTGGTTAATAAGAGAAACTTCTACTGAACATGACAGGGAAAGTAAAACTGTTAATTTTTAAATATTTTGACTCTATTTTAAAACTTTTATTGTAAGAATAAATCATAAATGGATGATCGGTATCTTTAAATAAATCCTCTCTACCTATGTCCATTTTCATATATTTTCATTGATTTGAATTTTTAAATTTTTTACACTCAATAGCAAATTCAGAACTAATTTTTGTTCTTATTCTTACTTATAAGTAAAAAAGCAATAAAAATAAAGTATGTAGGTATAACCCGTGCGCAAAAATGCTGTTGACCGGTGTTATAGTCGTTTTCTTGTCTTGACGTCACAAGTTACAACTGTGGTGGCCGATCGTGGCGCGTTCATAGTCACGTGAGTTTTTTTAATTTTATCGACTTTTAATTGTTTATAAACAATTGATATTTAATGCGAAAACTTGATTTTTTTTTCGATTAATTAATATTATTAATAATAAAGTTTTAAAAAACATAAAAATGTCAATATTTTTTATGTATCGTTATTCAAAATTGAAACGGAACTGCGTCAGTAAAAGTAAAGAAAAAAAAAACAGCACGATGTAAACGGAACTCAGCGCTATCTATCCACATCGAGGGTTTTACTTTTGTCGCGTGCAAACTGAACGGAATTTAAGCAAATTTTATTTTGAGTAGATACCGGTTGATGGTGGTTACTATCCTTAGACGATACTTAATAGCAGGGATGTTGTAGACATGATATTTACTATCGGGATACAGTTACGAATATAAGAATGAATGTTATAATGCAACAATAATATAATTTAGTTTGGTCCAATGTTAGAACCTACTTGAACACATGCTGTAACTTATTAAGATAATCTACGTGTGAAAAATATGGTTAGCTTCATGGATATATGGTACCGTCATAGCTTATACCACAATAATTATTATCTAATGTAAATGTTCTGTTTTTTTTATAATAATAAAAAAGTACTCACGTAGACGTCGATATATAATAATCATAACAATAATAAGAAGCACCATCGACCAAAACACATAAGAAGGATACATTTTTAATATATATATTTTTTAAATGTCGTATTTGTTCAACCTATTGTGGTATCACTGTGCCTGATAATTAGTATTTACGAATCTTATCTAAATTATCGGTATTGATAATTCAATCAATAAAAATGGAATATTTAAACATGTTATCTGTTTCTTTTGTTTAAAAATGTTTATTTAAATTATATTGTGTTATCTAGGTACTAAAACTTGCTGGTAGCTAATTAAATAGCTAATTAAGTACCATCCTACTAGGTAGGTAATACATAAGTTAAGATTAATAGATTTGGATAAGATACTCAACACCACCTAATAGTTTATTTAGGATACCTAATAAAATTACCTAATAAATATAATTATTTAAAAACTATCGAAGAAGTTAAACATAGGCCATCTGTTGGTGTTGTCCAGTACTAAATATTCTTAAATAAAATAAGTCTACATACAGTTTTATTATAATATAAACATATTATGTTGGTTTGTGTACGCTTCAAAAACTCAAAAAGTTCTGCACTGATCGAGCTGAAATTTTAGCATGATATATAATCCGCATCCAGTTTTTGCATCAATCATATATCCGCGACCGCGAAAAAACTATGTTTACGCGGGCGGAGCCGCGGGAAACAGCTAGTATTTTATAAAATTTAATTTCATTATTCATACAATAATCACATAATAGTTACCGTGGGAAATACTTGAGTACTTTCTTTATTTCGTATAGCCAGAAATACAAAAATCTTTGGCATACGGCTTTCTATTCTCCGTCGGCGAACCAAAATTACTGGAGTCAAACTTCAAACTTACCGAAAAACTTAATAAGCAGACCATACAGAACCCAAAACAGCAATATATTCATCACCATAAACACCAAGAGCGACGTTAAATTCGCCATTTTGTATCGAAACAAGAACAACAAATGATATCGCGAAAAAAATAACGTAATCAGCCAGTATCGATTATACCATTAATAATATGATAACGATAAAGCTTACCGCAAATAACATTCCGTGTTTTTTATAATAAAAGGATTATTGATTACCTATTTATCTATTAAATCGCCTTTGTTGCTAATAGTTCCTTATTTAGTAACACTTTGTTACACGAAAACTGAAAACCGCCATCTATCGGTCAATGGACGAAACAATATTATTAATAAATTAAGACTAATCATAACATTATTAGTTTGTAGTTTGTACGTATGTTTAATAATAATTGATCAATATTCTTTTAACAATATTAGTATTTCGTTTATTGTGATAATGACAAGAAAACGTAATTTTGCACTGTTTGGTATACAGTAGCACAATAGTTCTATGTACCATCGAAAAAGTTCCTGCTCGACCAGTTCCTAAATATTTTCCTTTGCACCTGGACGCCTCAAAATATGTTAACACAAATGAAGTGACCGCAATGACTGCAGACGTGGTCGAACTACGTATTTAGACGTATATGTGCGTACGCACGATTCAACGGCGCTGTTAAACGATTTTCATCTTATACCTGGTCGAGCGACAACTTGTTGACTTGTTCGATTGTAGGCACATAATTATTGTAAAGTAGTTTCGTGGAGCTAACCAATATAAACTTATTACTTACGTCTCTTCGCGTACGATCCAAAACAGAACCACAACCAGAACAAATACAAACACATAAACAAGAAGATCGCAGTCATTAACGCTGACACCAAATTCATATTTGCAGTTTTGTAACAGACTGTCAAATTATTTCATGTAGGTAAGTACTACAAATCTTATCGGCACTAATCTACGATAATAACGGGGAAGAACTTATTATCCAAACTAAATAAAATACGTAACTACACAAAATATAGTGCAAAGAGACTGCGAGGTTGTTTTAGATGTTGAAGTAACTTTTAATTTTAAGCCGATTTCTTTCGTGGAATTGACCGAACGCGTGCGGTACGCTTGGGTACTGGGCATGTTAATAAGGAAGGAGCGATTTAACATGTAACATGTTAGTTGTTACTTGTTACGTCTCAGATAACACTAATACCTAAGTGGATTCCCGATCAAACTAGGTGACCATTTTCTTGTGTCATCACTTCCTTTTTGTTTGCAGACTCTAAAAACTAAGAGTTTAGATGAAAACTCTATTATCAACGTAGGTACAGATCACGGTGCGTAAGTTGAATTATGTCCTTGAATGTTTATAAGTTGTAGTGTAAAAGTTCACTTTTTAAACAATATATATTTTAATGCTGAAAGAAATCACTGTGTTTCATTTAAGATTTTTAAATTTTCCGGGCAACCGCGGATATTCGTCTAATTCTTGTCCATAATTGTACCTGTGCATTTTGGTTCAACTTATGCGCCGCGATCTATACCGACCTTCATCTCTAGATTGATAGATAGTAGAGTAGATGATCAGGAAAAATCTGTAGGTAGGTAGTTATTAATTAACGTACTTAAATCACCAGTTTGATGGTCTTCATCATTTGATCGTGATAATTATGTGATGTGTAGTAGGTATCAGTCGCTCACCTTCCGGAAGGAAGTAACACAACCAATTTTAGAAGTACAGATCGTGATACTAAAACTGGCGCGTTTGCAGTACTTGCACATAATATGCAATATCATATAGAGTGTGTTAAAATATATTAATATCAATAAAAATTACAGCTCCCTTGGATTTTGTAAAGTTGGGTGGTTTCAAATATTATTTGTAGTGTTTTGCCTGTCAATATTTTCCGGCAACAATTCTTCTTATGTTGTAAAATATAAAATGATAATAATTATGGAATTTGTCAAGTAATGGTGTCTACAGACACACGAATTTGGTACGGAGCGTACAGCGGATCTGGTACGCTCCGTACCAGATCCGAGCGTGTGTAGGGCAGTCCGGCGAACATAAGAAGAAGGCGAAGAGTACGCCAGAAGAAGGCGAAGAGTTCGCCGCTGTCCGCATCGGATCTGGTCCGCTCCGTACCAAATTCGTGCATGTGTAGAGCAGTCCGGCGGCGGTTAGGCCGTACAACGGTATCAGTGTTGCCAACTTAGGGATGTACCCCCCAACATTAGGGAAAATATCTACGGGAGTTTACTAGGGGACAGGATGTTTAGAGTTTACTCCTTATGAATCAATTTGTATGTAATACTAAAAATTATTTTAATGTGTGTATATAGTCAGGGATATAAAAATGTATTGGGAGTGAAATAAGATTAAGACAAGTTAGTTTTATGTTATTCACGCTTAAGTCTTTATGTTAAACATATAACCTTTCTTTCTAGCTTATTATCTCTTAGACCTGTCAATGGTATAAGTAATCAGGGGTAAAATTTGGGGAGAAATATTTTTTAAAGTGTTGGTATCACTACCCGTTATCAATGAATTACGGGAATCATCGTCGTCTTTTAAAAACAGCACTGTACATAGAACTCTGTGCTAATGTAATAGAGCATAAAATCGAACACACGAGTGTCGAGCGTTTCGCTTCACTGCACCGTACCAAATCCGTGCGTGTGTAGCGACACCTTTGAGTATCCAACTATACGGAGACGACATGACAGCTAATTTCTATGCGAAAAAGTCTCGCCACTTTCTGCGGGAGGGGGGACCGCACCGCTAGTGCTTGACACTATCGATGTTTTACTATCGATGAGTTCGGCTAGTAATAATTATGTGGCAAAAGTAAATTTTAAAAATTATATCTATTAAATCTTAACTACAATATTTAATTTACAATTTCGCTCAGTATCATAAAGTAAATAAGCATTAAAATGTTGAAACATGCAAAAATGGAAGAGTCATCCAGCGTGAAGAAGAATTTTAGCATTTTTAGCAGTGTTGCGAATATCATAGTTGCGGAGCGGCTGGTGCGTACAACCAATTTGTAGCATTCCGTAATACTCAAGAAACCCTAATAAACTTGCACTGACCATCCGTCTGTCTGTCCGTCTTTCTAGCATGTGTAATTATGAATATATATAAATGAAAATTTGTATAGTTTATATGTATTTTAAAATTGAAATAAGAATTTATAAATTACCTTTTTACAAAGTCAACAATTTTCGAGTAATCGGTCTCCATAATGGTTTATAAGTTGGTCATCCTCCTGGCATTTCTAAACTATAGGAGATAGAAACTTGTAAGTTCCCATGTTGATTGACTATACTAAAAACTCTTAGGGAAAATTATTCTGAGCGAAATCAATTCAAAATCGATTTTTTCACATATATTTTCTCTTATAAGTTTCTGTATGTCTAACTAGTCTAACTAGCACATAGAATAACTAATGAGAGAAAGTATAGATAAATATTAATTTGCGGTCTAATCTGACTGTACGTCGTTTAAAAAAATATTTGTTTATATACCTAGGTAGTATATAATAATCTATACTAATATTATAAAGAGGAAAGATTTGTATTTTTGTGTGTATGTTTGTAATGAATAAACTAAAAAACTACTGTGCCGATTTCAAAAATTATTTCACCATTAGAAAGCTACATTCACCCTGAGTAAAATAGGCTATATTTATTGCTAGAAAAGATTAGGGATTCTTACTAAAACTTTAGTAACGTAACCCAAGGTGTCAAAAATGGCATTAAACAACTTTCGTCGCATGCGCTGCGGAAACTATTGATGATAGAACAAAAGTATGTTTTACAATATTAAAGAACATCCATACATTCACCATCTATCCATCCTCACAAATTTTCACATCCTATCCTAGTAGGTAATAGTATAAAATGTGAAAATTTGTGAGGATGGATGGATAGATAGATGGTTGGATGGATAGATGGTTGGATGGATAGATGGTTGGATGTATAGATGGATGCTTGTTACTCTTTCATGCAAAAACTACTGAACGGATTTTGATGAAATTTGGTATGGTAGTAGTTTAGGCTCTGGATTAAAACATAGGCTACTTTTTATATCGGAAAAGTAGAGTATTCCCGCGGGATAACCGATAGTATATTTACGCGGGTGGAGCAGCCGTAATAAATAAAGTAAAATAGATAATAGCTTCAAGAATTAGCCTCATACGTGTTGAAACCCATTATCTAGCACGCTTCACGCTTTTTATTTGTTGTTGTAAAAAAGGAGTCCGTGGGTCTACCTACGTAAAACAAGTTCTTCGATAACTTACCACGAGACCAGATTGACATGACGTGAAGCATCCATATATTATATTTAAATTATATTATAGTATTAAATAAAAAAAATACCAAAATCGTACTATAATCGTAAGTATGTGTTGACTTGAGAACCTCCTTCGGTTTTTTGTCGGTTAAAAAAGGTAGAGCTAAGTAAAAATGCGGAATCGTTTTGATAAATAGGGTCCACCCTAAATACGTTTTTTTTTGCATTTATAATAGTTCTGTTCCACCTCAATGTTTACCAATGTTCACCATAAGTAGTTCAAAGATTGGTTCAAATTCACGGGCAAAAACTAGTTAATTATAAAATGCACCTTTAATAATTTCAAAGTTGGCAAGGCGCGCTGTTTTAATCTCCTACTGTTGTTCGTCTGAACAATAAAACATGAAACTTCAAAATGCACCGAGCAAATTGTACTCGTACGTTTGGGAAACCAAGAAAAATGATTAGCGCAAGCTTGGACCCAGGCATTCCTAATCATCCTATTTTTAGGAAATCTAAAAAAAATAATGGTCAGAATAACATACTGATAAAGTCGATATCGATATTTCTTTTACGTTGTCACAACCCTCAGTTTTTATGAAGTGTGGCCTGTTTATAAATTAAAAATGCATAATTTCAGGATAAATTTATCCGCACATATTTTATTGTAATAAATAATAATTAATATAAACAAAAGTTTGTTAACACAATTGAACAATTATTTTATAATAATTTGCAAATTTTCAATGTGTTTCGTGAAATAATATCATGAAGAAAAACAAAATTGTAAATAGTGTACTAATTAATTAGTCATGTTTCTTCATTATGAAATAGTAAAAACAAGAACGAATATGAAATAGAAGTTTTTATAAATTACTACTTTTAAATATTACCCTAAATTTGGATGTTGTACGATTTAGTAGCAACATTTGTTCATCGAGTAAAATTTTTGGATTTTTGCTAATATATCGCAATTATCTACACTAATATTATAAAGAGGAAAACTTTGTTTGTATGTTTGTTTGTTTGTTTGTTTGTTTGTTTGTTTGTTTGTTTGTTTGTAATGAATAGGCTCAAAAAGTACTGGACCGATTTCAAAAATTCTTTCACCATTCGAAAGCTACATTATCCACGAGTAACATAGGCTAAATTTTATTTTGGAAAAAAATAGGGTTCCGTAAGATATTTGGGTTTTTCGGACACAAGGTGTAAAAAATCAACCAGAAAAGTTACTTATTTTGCGTACGCTGCCTAAACTATAAAAGATAGAACCATAAAATGTTCTAATTAATTGTAGATCTTATAAATATCTACAAAAAAGTCCGCGACACACTATACCTATCTATGTCGAGTGAGGCACAACAACCATTTTTTTATTTAGAAATCTTGAATTTTTTTGGACTACATTTAAACGCGTTTATTTTACTCATGTTATTAATCCTTATCAAAATAAATTATTTCATCACTAAGTACAGTTTATGTAGATAATATTTGGTTTTTGAATGATTAAAATTGGACGTTTGGTTTTGAAGTTATGGCGAAATTAAAATATTACGACTTCTGCTGCACGGCCCGTTGCGAAGTGGGCGTCACCAAGGCGGGGTGCGCGTGCGGGTTAATGTTTAGTTTAGTTTAGTTAAATAGTTTAGTTATTTTATAAACATCAAATTGATAATATCTTAAAATATAATACATTATAATATCTATACATCTATACAGTTAAATACAATTTAAGTGTCTGTTTGTAACTTCAAATTAACAGCTTTTTACATAATGAATCTGAAAGTATATTCGGTACTTACAATAAAATACTTTTTTTTTTAATTTTTGTCTGTCCGTCTGTCTGTCTGTAAGTCGGTCTGTCTGTCTGTTTGTTCCGACTAATCTCTGAAACGGCTGGACCGATTTTCACGGGACTTTCACTAGCAGATAGCTGATGTTATAGGGTACATAGGCTACTTTTATTTTAGGGTTCCGTTTAAAAAAATAGGATTCCGCTTTCGTTAGTCATAAATAAAGTCGCGGGTAAATTTCAGCGATATCCCAAAGTATTGTTCCACGCGGACGAAGTCGCGGGCAAAAGCTAGTTGTTAATATTTAGGCAAAATAATACATACACATGGAAAGTAACACCATCCTTTTGTTTATTTGATGTTTCCGATCTGTTTTTGCAGGAAAAAATACAGCAAGTCGGCATTTTCTGCTCCGGTTCGTTCCGCCTCGCTGTAATTTTCCGAATACGTCAAAAACGCGCAGCAACTAGTTTTATACAACCCTCACGACCGGAGGGTCTAACCTTTGGCAGCGGGGAACGCCTGACAATGGCGTCTCCGTTATAGTTGGATACTCAAAGAGCGACACCGAATTTGGTCTCCGGATATGGTTCGCTGTACGCTCCGTATCAAATTCGTGTGTCTGTAGATAGCATTATGTGCATCGATTTGACATATAATTGACGGTTACTGACAAATTTAAATATTACCACGTTCTATTTGATAGAACCATCTTATTTCTATGTTGTGTAATTTTACATAACGTAGAAATAAGATGCAAAAAGTAAATGAAAATTAATACTCTACTCTTCGCGGCTGAGTTCGTAACCGATTATTATTAGGTATATATTATACTGTATTTTATATTATACTTTTATAAAATTTATATTATTTTCGCTTGTATTAAAAAATCGTTTGCGAAAGTAGGTACGGATGATGATATAGTACGATTCTAATTATTTGCATTTAAGGGTTATGAGTTTATGACTGTTATGAGGCCCTGTAAAGTATTTATCCTATTCTTATGTGGATTTAATATGTCATTTGTGGAACTCAGAGAATTTAGAAAAGTAATTTCTATTAATTATATTATAATATTATGCTCTGTATAATTTAGTAGCAGTAACAAAACAATATCTCTTTTATAATCAAAAGCTTGTCCAGACAAGAGAGAGTGACAGACACATCATGACGGATAAGTACCTATGCAGTGCTACCGTGCTACGTCACCTAATGCCTCTTCACAGACGGCACACAACGCAACACGATAATGTGTTGCAGGCGCCAGCTTTTAAATATCGGACTATATTACGTCAATCTGATAAACATCCAATTTCTTTTTTTTTATTGTTGTAAAATAGAATAAACTTACATTTGTTCCACCGGTAGTACACCAAAGCACAGGTAGCGATTATCAATATGAAAATGAACATAACTAAAGTAGGAAAAACTGCCAATATAAGAAAGGCATGAAATGTGTTCATGCTTTGTTGTACTCTTTGTTGATACTGTGCTGAGTTAGTTATCAGTAAAACTGATAATATAACGTTATCGGAGTAATTATTATCGATTCTAATATGCAGACTTTTTTTTTCACTAACAATGCTAAAATTGAATAATCGTAAGCAAATCTCAGACCAAATAAAAAAGTGAAGACAGCTGAGCTTAGTCAAACAAAAACTGAGGCCGTTTTTATGTATGTAGTGTGGCTACGCACTACATATCTAAAAACATACACACCGCGACCACAAGCTTTCTTTACAAGGTAAGGCGTAGTTTCGTTATTGTGACGTGTGGGCGACACTGTAGTTTAAGTTGGGAGTGAATTATCCGGAATCTGGTAGGCCGGGGCTATCTACTTCTAAATTCTATTTTTTTCTCAATCTTCTATGGGTATTAGGTATATAAATATAAAAGGCAACGCTGATTGACTGGTGTATCAACTATCAACACACTGGCCAAACCATTAAGGCTAAACATTTGAAATTTTGCACACTTATTTGTCAATTGTCATATGACGTAGGCATCCACTAAGGAAGGATTTTTCAAAAATCAACCCCAAAGGGGGTCATTAGTCATACAGGGGATGAAAGTTTAAAATCTAATTTCTTACTCTCAAATAGTCCTACTTTCAATTTAAAGCCGCGGCCAATTAATGCTAGTTAAAAATACCTACTCTTGATTGCTTGATATCTTATTGTTATTAGTTATTAGTGATATTACAGATAATATTTACAACTTGAATCGTAAAAATATGATTCCACTGTTTTTATGAACAGTCTAATGTTATTAACGTTGATGACATTAATGTACGGTCAGCAAAAGGGCTAACATTATTTTATTTATTTTATAAAATAAACATTTATTTATAGAAGATATTTTAATCAATATTTTATTTTAAGATATTTTAATAAATAAATGTTTAAAGTTGTGACTTGTGCTTATTTTTTGTTGTAAATAGGTAATTTATTATTGTGTATGTCACCGTAAAATTGTAAAAACTGTCAGATTGTAATATAACTAGAGAGATTATAATATGTCGACAGATTGTCGAATAAACATTCTGCTTACAATTTTAAGCATTATTTTTCGTTATTTTATAATATAACGAACTGAAACGGAGGAGTATTCGCCCAGCGGTAGTCCGATCATCCGTATAGAAGCTTCTTTTCAAAAATATTTTTATGCTCAATGATAGTTATCTGCCCTTTTTTTCTGACGGTACACAGGATGCGTTTACTCAATTGACAGTTGACACCCGACCCGCGCTTAGTGTGGGATTGCGAAATTACGGCTATGTCTACACTGTCTACACTCTACGAGCGAAATACTAGGCCTACCTTATAATACTTATTACCTAGATTATAATACCCAACGGTTTATATTAATTTAGCTTAGTTAAGTTGTTCTAAATATATTAGTAGGTATAGGTATCATATTATTATAGGTATTTTAAATATTACGTGGAGCAAAATCTTTGCGTACAGCTTTACGAGTATGAAATTTGGCACAGTTAAAGTACATGGAGAACAAGCGAGCTGCACCAATACTTTTTAACATAATGCTTAAAAATACATGAAATTAATATCTAAAAACAACGTTACACACACTCTCTCAGATGAATTACTCGAACGACCATGCGACGCGTTTGTAAATGGGTCTTGGTTTAACACAATAATTGCCAATCTGTCTTTCACATTCCATAGACAACATTTACAGTTTTTTATAATTAATATCTAAGAGCCAAGAGGTAAAGGAACACGTATAAAGTTTACACAAAAAAATATGGTGGAATTTCATGCAACAATTAATATTATAAATTATAATACAAGCAAGCTTAGCAAGTAGCATCTTTAGCAGGTAAATATTTTAGGTTAGACGGTTAAAATGCTAAGAAATGTTGTGTATTGACGGATGGATGGAGGAGAGCGTTGGTACTTGGTAGTCTTTCGCTCCTAAACCGCTGACCGGAATTGGGTAAAATTGTGACAAAGAACAGTTCAGAGTCTGGACAAACTTTCCACCTATATTTTATCCCAATACATGTACTGCAAAATGTTCGGCTATCTTTAACCACTTTTGGACCCACTAACTTTAACTTTAACCCAGAGCATCAATTCTGCTAAACTAAACCTGCATTAATACAATTACAATCAAGCCCCGATACGCTAAAACTGCCGAACCGGTATCCTCGTGAACGTTAAACCAGCGTAAAAGGTGTTCTGATTGGTCCAAACTTCACAAAATCAGTTTACGATAACAATTCGCTTCACTTTAAATGCAATCAAAGTAAAATGAAAGTCTACTTTAATTTAAATATGAGAATTGAGGTTCAGGTCTACGCAAGTGACCAAAAAGTTGATAGGTACTTACGACAACATATGAGAAGGTAGCACCTGACACACATACACCCTATCACCACACCCACCACCACTCCTGGTAACAGCACAATCGCGGAATATTCCATTTTGTAACTATTAAATAGTACATAAATATTAAATATTATATTCAATTTTATATTATTTACTAAGGTTCACACATTCAAAAAGTTAATGTGAACGTAGTGGAACAATTAGTTAGTTTTTTTTTTACATTTTTTATTATTTAAGAGATATTCTTTTTGTGCTAAAATATTTACAGAAAAATCACAGTCCCGCGTTTTATCAGACTTGCAAGAGCACTAAGTGGAGGGTTAGAGGGTTTTGTAAATTATCTTATCACACGGATTTAGCTGGAGTGATGTGACGTCACGAGAGGCCTTCACATAACCCCATGCTATGGCATTCGTTCCTAAAGGGTAAAAATGGACCCTATTAGGCTATTACTGAGACTTCGCTGTTATTCTGCTCGTCTGTCTGTCACCAGGCTATATATGAACCGTGATAGCCACACATTTTTCACAGACGATTTACTTATTTCTTTAATTTCAGCAAGATGTACCTATATAGGTATACCTCTTGACTTTATCAATCGAGTAAAAAAAAATATTTAAGGGGGACTCACATACAAAAATCTTGACTTCTTCGCTGCTTTTTGTTCTATATTAATATTTAATTCAAGTGCTTGATAAGTATTAATATTATTTATTAGTATGATCGTCATCATAATAATAATTATAATGTTATAATTATTATTTTGTTTGAGCCTTATATTCCACTACGCCATCTATCGAAACATATACACATTAGATAATGTTATCGATAAATTTTGCAATGACTATACTAGATGGCGCTTTAACATTTTACCCTGAAAAATAATATTAAATAATATATAATTATGTAGGTACTTAAAACTAAAAATCCTGTGTGTTAGTAAAATTTGGTGTGATATTTTTACTAAAATTACAAAATATATTTAAATTTATTTTTTAGTAACGTTTAATGTTATTAAAAAATATTGAAACAAAAAATCATAGATAATAATATTATACTTAATGTGATACTGATAAGTTATAGGTATAAATATTAATAACTTTTCAAACATTTTAATTTTGTCAAAACAAATAGATTTAGATTCATGTCCTCAGATTATAAAACAATATAGAGGACAATAACATTTCACATGGTTTTACGCCTGTCAAGAATTTTTTATAAAGACCTGTTAATAAATTTAAAGTTAAAACAATCTTGTTATTATGCATTACTTAATAGGTATAATAATATTATTATACTTATCAAGTAGGTTACACATATTTATTCAAATAATATCAGAGATAGCATTTGGCCTCGAAATTAATAATATTAATGTTTATTATTACCTACAGTTGCAGTAATTGAGAAAATTAGATTATGAATGCAATGTTTAAGGATTTCTATGAGTCATGATTTGGGTCTAATTTTGAAACGAAAAATTTCAATCTTGTCCTATATAATCTTAAAAGTTGATCGTGCTCAAATAACAATAGCTAGATATATATTTATATATATAAAAGGCAAAGCTGATTGTCTGAAGAATCAACGCACAGACCAAGCCCTTAAGGCTAGAAATTTGAAATTTTGCACACGTATTCTTCATATGACCATATATGACGTAGGCATCCAGTAAGGAAGGATTTTTCAAAATTGAATCCCCAAGGGGGTAAAATAGGGGATGAAAGTTTAAACCCTAATTTCATGCGGGTGAAGCCGCGGGCAATTAATGCTAGTATTGAATAAGGAAGAAAAGTGAAATCGTCATTAAAGGAAAAGTGAAATCCTCATCACCTTGATGAGTGGCAGTCCTCCACCGTGCGCTTTACCCGAAGCTTTCTGCCGCGCACTGTAAAACTCTGGAATGAACTGTCGCCAGCAGTATTTCCGGACCATTATGACCTGCAAACCTTCAAGAAGGGAGCGTATTCCCTCCTAAAAGGCCGGCAACGCACTTGCAACTTCTCTGATGTTGCGGGTGTCCATGGGCGACGGTAATCGCTTTCCATCAGGTGATCCGTTTGCTCGTTTGCAAAAAGTTTAGTAAAGTTTAGTTTAGTTTAGTTTTAGTTTCATAAAAAAAAAAGGATAGGTAAGTACTGTTATTACTTAAATAGGGAATACTAATAAATTATTTTTAATCAGAAAATATTTACATTGCGTTAACAAATTACTAAACATATAATACTTATATTCTATGATAAAGAATATAAAAAATATTATATAGGTGATAAGTATCACTTAAGAGTGAAAAGCAAAATATTACAAATACACTTACCACTAAAACGTATCATCAGGTACAAAATCATAAAAGCACATATCAAAATACTACCACCAACAAATTGAAATGTATCCATTTTAATTTGTAATTTGCTAAGAAAGTTGTGATACTTATTCTGTATATAGAAAAGTAAATGAGGTAAAGCAATCCGAATAGATAGTGAAAAAATAGATAAGATAATAATTATAATTTGCCAATGAAGCTGGTGTTAATAAATATTTTAAAAACAAAAGTGTTTCCAATGTTTAACACAAGATGGCATTGCACATATGAAATTCACAAAATATTACTGTAATAATAATAATAATATCGTAGTTGCTGTTCTAAAGGATGATAATAATTATTGATAATACAAAACATAAAATAAGTACAGCCGGTAGAAGGCGCTGAACTACTAGTTTAATAAAAACTAATTTAATTATAAAAAAAAATATAATATGTAACTCAAATGAGGTAGTGAGTTTTAAAGTTAAAGTTAGTTAATATTTTTTTATTTTTAAAAGTACGTAACTAATTATTTTCATAGGTAAATGGTAATAAAAATTATTACCTCTATTAAATTAGTGAAGCTATTCAACACTAGATGGCGCTTACACGTCTATAACGCATATTATTTGACGTTTTGTACTTTTTTATTATTTGGGGATTAATAATTACTGTTATAGATACTGATATTTGTAGATGGACTGCACAATTTAACGACTTTCTACGCGCTCATTATGATGCTGATCCTTTCTTAATCAAACTTTCTTCTATGAGGCAGCTCATAACTACGGAATACTTCTTATCTGATAGTTAGGTTATATTTAATAGATACAAATTGTGTGCATGGTTCTGCGATCCAGCGGTTCTCTTTTCTCTTTTTTTTTGCTTGTTTCGTATTGGTTTATTATTATTATTATTGCTTTTTTCATGTCACTACGTTATGGTAATTGCTAAATTATAGCAATCACCTTAATTGTTACAAATCTGTAAAAACTTATAAAAGGCTTTTTGTTTCTATTTTGTTATGATATTGTTATATGTATAGCTGTAAGTTTTTCTGTATAAATAAAATAAATAAAATAGTTATACTGAGATACTGGTATAGCTATACTGAGATAGTTAGTCTAGCAATAAATTAAAAAAAAAACTCGGATACGGTAAGCATTTTCTGCGTTAATCGGACCACAAATAATTATTGAAGAAATTATTTCTTTAAATTCAATAAATAGGACGCTCATGTCCTCCCGAGACCATGGCTCCTGGCAAGCAGCTGTTGTTTTTATTATCAACTAGCTGTTGCCCGCGGCTCCGCCCGCGTAAAAATAGTTTTTTCGCGGTCGCGGATAAAAAATAGATAAAAACAATCCTTGCTGCGGATTATCATGCTAAAATTTCAGCTCGATCGGTGCAGAACTTTTTGAGTTTTTGAAGCGTACTCAAACCAATATAACATTTTTATATATAAGAAGATTAAAGATGTTAGTAATATACTTGTTCTTTGCATGAATATAATTTAACATTACAGCTGAACATGGTCCTGCAGTTAGGTACATTTTATGGTTTACCGTGCCGTGCACCAAAGGTTATGTTTTACTTATTATCTTGTTTGATGTCGTTTCGTCGTTTCGTTTCAGCCTGGTGACGTCCACTGCAGGAAATAGGTCTCCCCCATAAATTTCCGGTCGCTCGCGGCCTGTATCCACCGGCTCCCTGCGACTTTTCTTAGGTCATCTGTCCACCTGGTGGAAGGCCGAGCTACGCTTCGACGTCCAGTTCGTGGTCTCCACTCAAGAACCTTTCGGCCCCAGCGGGCATCGGTTCTACGGGCATTATGTCCAGCACTATAACTTGCTAATGCGCTGGGCTATGTCGGTAACTTTAGTTTTGCTACGGATTTCCTCATTTCTGATTCTATCACGTAGAGAAACTCCGAGCATAGCCCTCTCCATAGCTCTTTGAGCGACACGAAGCTTCTACCATTTAACTTTGTTTTGCTTGTGTCATAGATATTTAATATTAAAATAGTTGTCACTGGCTTGTGTGTGAAAATATTGTAATGACTAGTGATTTTATTAGTCTACTTAATATATTTTAATGAATTTAATGTAAAAATTGAGAACATTTCCACACCCAATGGGTAGAAATTATTGTAACCAATAATTATTGTACCTAATGTAACATCTTTGTACCAATTTCATGGAAATAAATGATTCTGATTCTGATTCTGAATAAGTCCCGTTGTGAATGACCACGTTTCGGCTCCATATGATTGATGACATTAGCACGTCAACATCGCTAATGCTCGTTTACTGAAGATATTATTATACGTATATAAACTATATATTATAGTCTATGAAGTATAAATAAAGTAAGTTTAAATGGCGTCGTGTTTCCGAATTGTTAAATTCGAATCTAAACTTACCTACTTTGTTTTACTATAATTCGGATTTTTAACTAGTTTTGAGAAAAAAAGTTTTCCATATTTTTCCTACTGACGAAAAGTTACGAAAATGTTGAGAAAACGCCCTAAAATTAGAAACCCCTGCTTTAAAATACGCGAGTTTCCTCACATTTCACAGAATTAGATAACTTTCCACTAGAAGTTTGTATAGCTAAACCTGGAGGCTTGTAATTAGTGATAGTTTATAATATTTGTAATTGTAATTATATTGTTATTACTCTGTAAGCCTTCTTAAAATTCAATATATAAAAATAAATAAAGCTTAAACACCTAACTTAACCTAACTGCACAAAACTAAAAATAACAGACGTAAAGTATACAAAACTACAAAAAAATAATTTATGCGAAAACACAAAACTACTAAAAATAACAGATGTAAAGTACACACAACTACAAAAAAAAATGAGGTGAGTACACAAAGCCACTAAAAATAACAGACGTAACGTATACAAAACTACAAAAAATAATTTATGCGAGAACACAAAACTACTAAAAATAACAGATGTAAAGTACACACAACTACAAAAAAAAATGAGGTGAGTACACAAAGCCACTAAAAATAACAGACGTAACGTATACAAAACTACAAAAAATAATTTATGCGAGAACACAAAACTACTAAAAATAACAGATGTAAAGTACACACAACTACAAAAAAAAATGAGGTGAGTACACAAAGCCACTAAAAATAACAGACGTAACGTATACAAAACTACAAAAAATAATTTATGCGAGAACACAAAACTACTAAAAATAGCTGACGTAAACACAACTACAAAAAAAAATTAGGTGGCTACACAAAGCTACAAAAATAATTGACGTAAAGTATACAAAACTACAAAAAAAATATTGTGGTGGTCACTAAAAATAACATACGTAAAGTGCACAAAACTATAAAAAAAATAGTTGAGGTGACTACATAAAACTACGAACTTACATTTTCTTATTAGTCTTGTAACATTTCCACAGTAAACACAACATTATTATAAACGCCGTTGCCAAAGGCGGCAGAATTACTCTGAACCACACCGAAGCGGCGATGTTTCGTAACTGTTCTTTTTCTTCGCTTTGCGTATTCATTTTTTTTTGTTCAAAACGCGACACAAAAAAAAATCATAAATTTTATTCACATAAAAATAAGAATGCTTAGGTATATGAAATAATAAAAATATTTTTTTTTCTCAATGTCTAAGTACTGCATTCAATTGACACTATTAATTACTATAAGTTGCAATATACTCGCTGTAATATGTAACACTGTATCAAATGACTCGAAAGCTCTCAAAAGCTTATCGTAACCATATCTTTTATCGATGACTAAATTAGGAAATGTATTCTGGAAACACTATGATAATTTTAATCATTAACCGTTGACATTGTACATGTAAATATATATAAGGTCATGGATTATTTGGCACGATCGATATGTAGTAGACACTAGTACTTACACTTACGAAATTTGTGTCATGATTCTATCTGATCTGAAAAAACTGAAGTTACGAGTTATGGAATCGATAAACGTACCTCATTGGTCAGTAAAGATAAATTTAGTTTATATTTGTAATTTTTAAGAAATCCGTTATCGAAGCAATAGCGCCAGTGAGTAAATAAACTACCGACAAAATAACCTCAAAAACCGGATATTACATAGACAGAAAATTTAGCAGTTTGCGTGCATATTTCTGTAGGTAAATATAGTATGCAGGTAAATATAGTAGGTATAACTCATACTATGAAAAGAGATGTTTGATTTTGGGCCAGTTCTATGTACACTACATAGGTAAATAGGAAAAAAATATAGGAATATCATAAAAATACGAAAAAATTAATTTGAAGAAGGGTACATGCGTACAAAAATGATTATTTGAAGAGTTTTTTATTGCGAGAACACTATTTTTAGGGCGGCCATGACAGTTGTTTTGACTTGACTTTTGACGCAGTAGACATTTTTACGAAGAGACGTCGTCTTGAATGTCATACGTCTTTCTTTGTCAAAAGTCATGTCATTGACAAAATGACATTCTTTAGTTAATTCTGATATGATCCGCCATGTTTTATTTCACTTTGTGTAATTGCTCTCCTTGACGAAGTTAATTTAAATGTAAATGTAAACGAAGTGAAATTAAATAAAATAAAGAATAGGAAACGGTTAGTATAATAAGTAGCTATATTTACATATACTGTACATAGGGCTGGCCCAGGCCTCATACATTTCTTGAACATCTCTTTTATATAATGTTATGACATGTCACATGATGAAAAGTATACTTTTCCTGTACTTACACTAAACCAGAATATGATTAATACATATCTATTTTGGGAGGAGCTATATATTATATAAAGAACAAAGTACCGCTGAGATTAACTCAAGCCTTGAGCACTTACGCTATCTTCGCTTTGTCACTAGTCATATGATTTATTTTATCAATATTTTTTTGGATTTATCGGTTTAGTAAGAATTGCATGCGGATGCAATATTCTGCAATCTTATACGAGCAACAGGGTATTTTACAAGTTAAAAAAAAAAAACTTTAGACCCTCAGATCTTTCAAGTACTTTTAAAAGGTTCATTAATATCAACTCCTTGCATTAAACTGAACAACATCAATGTGAAACGTAAACAGTCACTTTGGTACCTAGGACTTATCTTAGAAAATAAATTTACATTCCTGGAACATATAATACAGACCGGTGAGAAAGCTAAAAGGAATTTCTACTGTTTCACAAAAATATCAACGTCGACATGGGGCCTTTCATTTAAAACATTAAAAATAATTTATACAGCGACGTACCTCGGCAGCATTTGCTATGGCGCACCGGCTTGGGCAGATAGGGCTACAATAGGAGCAGCCCGTCGTAAACTTTTGCAAAGCCAACGTCTCGCCTTAATATTTTTATGTAAGGCATACCGTACCGTAAGTACTGGAGCATTTTTCATTGGGAAAAAACCTCCATTAAAAATAATAAATAAATAAAAAAAGTACTGGAGCACTTCCAGTCTTAACCGGAGTCCTACCAGTAGATTTAGAGATACAGCGTCGTGCAGTACTAAATTACTTATAAAAATAAAAAAATGACTAACCCTGAGTTTGTAAGCATGAAAGTGAGTAATAAGATAACTAGATTATTCGAGCCATTAGATATTTCTATACAGAACCTAATTTCTGGGTGGCAGGAACGGTGGGACAACACTATCAAAGGGCGTCACCTATATAATTTCTTCCCTTCGGTACGCGATCGACTCTCTAAGCAATGGTTAGAAATAGATCACTACGTCGCGTCGCACAATTTTTGACAGGTCACGGAAACTTTAAAGCGAAACTTTTACACCCTTATTAATAAAAATATTTACACCATGGATAAGCAAATCCAAATCGCTCTCTTTGTCTATCAAGTGACTGTTCCAAAGTATCTGACAGAGACAGCCATGTTGGATTAGCTAATCCGTGGTGTAAATAATTTTATTAATAAGACTGTTTGTATTTAAATTAGTCCCGTCTCCGCTATGCGAGTGTTCGACCGAAGGCGGCCCTTATGAACAAACTGCTCATCACATACTCTGGGAGTGTGATCTCTGGTATGACGAAAGAATCGAAATGTTGAACAGCGTCCATTGTGTTTCTAGGGTAGTGTATTATGAAGATCTCGTGGGCTGCGCGAAGAACTTCCGGGCTTTCAAACGTTTTTGTCATAAGTACTATTGGAAACAATGCAACACTATTTTGTCATCATAAATCCATTGTAATAATTGTCTTATAAATCAAAACATATAATTACATTGTCATGTAGTCATAAAAAAACATGTTATTCCCGTGGTGCTTCCCCTTTAATTCTGACTTTTTTGTCATCACAATTTTTGCTGTCTCCCGCTTTGCTTGGTAGTCCGGTCAAATTAGACCAAAAAATAAGAGTAAAGTTACATAAATTCCCACCAAGCTGAAAATCGGTAAGATTGTTTGAAATATCATTAAAAACAAAATTTGAAAGTTCCCCATCTTTCCCCTGTAAGGAAAAAATTTTATTCAAGGTCAAAGGTAAAAAAAATGAGTTTTTCGCAATTTTCAGCAAAACGGTAAGTTTTATCATAAAAATATCTCAGACAAAAATTGTAGATCATAAAATTATCTACAAAAAATTAATTAATACTTTTTTTATACGAGCCACCGTTTTTGAGATATAACGATTCAAAAAGTTGTAAAAGTTGTAATCGTCATAATATGCATGAGTACGCCACGTATATCACATCTCTATAGTTGTAATATATGTTAAAATCTTTTTCTGTCGGTTATTGTAACTTACACTACTAATATAAAATATACATAAGAATATCAGGTAAAATGAAGCCCAGTCCCTTAATTTATACGCCATTGAAACCTTGAGAAAACATCTGTCCCCTGTTCAATTGTGTGCGTGGCTAGGATCTTATACCTGCTATAATAAATGAAATACTGAAGATATAGACTTACTCGTATTACTGACTGCTCGAACTCCAACTGAAAAAACTGTTTTCTTCTTAAAACCAGGAAAAGCTCAACATCAATCGGAAATGTATTCATCAAAAAGTTTATCTACTTTTGCAAAGTGTCAAAATCATGTACTATTTTTACACGCAATAACTGGCTGTGATACGACATCTGCATTTTACAGGAGGGGTAAAATAACAGTCTTCAAACTATTTGAAAAACAAAATTTAATTGAATGTGCTGAAGTTTTTAAAAATAGTAATTCTACTCGACAAGAAATTATTACTAATGGCATTCGTTTTCTTCTTTCTATTTACAGAGCTCCTAAAAAAAGTATAGATATGCATGTTTCGTTAAAAACACCAAAAGTAAAAAACAAGTGCAATTAGCTTGTCTTCCTCCAACCTCAGTTGCTGCTCATCAACATCTTTTTAGGGTATATTACCAAGTTCAAGTGTGGCTTGGTTATCAGCTAGACCCTACAGACTGGGGTTGGAAGTTGGTCAACAATTTATTAGAACCAGTGCACACTTTACTTCCACCTTCGCCAGAAAAACTGCTGTACTCGATTTTTTGCAACTGCAAAAAGGGATGCAGTGCTAAATGTGGTTGCAAAAAGTCGGACTGTTCTGTTCTCCGGCATGTACACATTGTCAAGGCCGGTTGTGCTCTAATATTGAATCACCAACAGTAGAGGATCCGTTTGATTCCAACGAGGCAACATGCGATACATCGCTGTTAACGCAGTTTACATGCACTCAGGATGAAAATGAAGAAGAACAAGAACAAGACGAACAAGAACAAGAAGATCAAGAAGAAGAACAAGAAAAAGATTTTGAAAGTTACGACTCGGACGATTAAATTTCACTACTTTTTTTTAACTTAAATTGCTTTTATCTTTTCAATCTCTGCTAATATCCATTATTTTTCAATACTTTCAAATTAAACAGGATCAAAACTGACCCGTGGAATAGGCCTACTGGGGAAACCACAAAAAAAAAAAACGCGTTAAGTACACTACCTCATAGGTGGCGAGAAAACGTGCATACTCGTGTTATAACGATTACAACTTTTACAACTTTTTGAATCGTTATATCTCAAAAACGGTGGCTCGTAGAAAAAAAAGTATTAATTAATTTTTTGTAGATAATTTTATGATCTACAATTTTTGTTTGAAGTATTTTTATGATAAAACTTACCGTTTTGCTGAAAATCGCGAAAAACTTATTTTTTTTACCTTTGACCTTGAATAATTTTTTTTCCTCACAGGGGAAACATGGGGAACTTTCAAATTTTGTTTTTAATGATATTTTAAACAATCTTACCGATTTTCAGCTTGGTGGGAATTTAGGTAACTTCGAATGTCTAAATTGACCGGACTATTGGGGAGGGAAACTGGAATACTTCCTACTCCTTCTACAATCTTCTGATTAATTTCGTTGCGGGTTCCAATACAGATTTAGCATGTCCCCCGGGCACCCCTGAGATCATATCAAAGGGTTTTTGCGGTTGTTTACCACTGTCGATCCTACCTACACAGGAGTTGCAGTGGTGGGTAAGTGTGGTGGGCCAATTGCCCGTAAAAAAAAGACCCCCAGATTTCAACTAGAGCCAACATAAAGTCTACTTTAAATACGAGAATTGAGGTTCAGGTTATCATATCAATACCACCAATGCTCAGAAAAAAATCGATTTGAGAACCTCAGCCTTTTTTGTAGTCGGATAAAAAGCCGCGGTGACTCATGTTTAAAACGTCAAATAACTTTACATAACAGGAGTGACTTCATTACTGGAATGAAATACGTTTCGTTTCAAGTTACTTTTAATTCGTAATTTTTGTAAAAAATCATGATTATACTTAATGTAAAATAAATACAATGCACTGCCTTCTTCTATTATTTCTTTTAAATATTTTAAACATAAAATGTTCATATAGTTGTAAATATACGAATATTTTATGTTTAAAATATTTAAAAGAAATGAGAAAGGCATAAAAATACGTACCTAATCAAAGTACCTAATAGTACCTAATCTTTCCTATTAGGTATGTACCTAATAGGTAAGATATTTACATCTTTCCTATTAGGTATGTACCTAATAGGTAAGATATTTACATCTTTCCTATTAGGTATGTACCTAATAGGTAAGATATTTACATCTTTCCTATTAGGTATGTACCTAATAGGTAAGATATTTACATCTTTCCTATTAGGTATGTTTTTGCCATAGACTTCAATATCTGCCTGCATTTTTATTTTTTTAAAAACCATAGTAATCTATAAGGTTCTTTCTACATTTTATCAGTGCATAAAGCCTTGACGAATTTCAAAATATAATTTAAAGCGGAAATAGGTAAAGATACATTTAAAAATGTCTTTGAATATTTCTATAAAATAGAAGTTATCTTTAATTACTTGTGATAATGAAACTATTATAAAAACAAAGGAGTTCGTCGGTCGTTAGTACATTTTAATGTTCTTTTGTATTAATTTATCTTAGAAAATGACAATAACGGCCATTAAATATTATAATCTAAGTACCTATATATAAATTGATTTATAAACTAGCTGTTGCACGGATCAAAGTGCAATAGTTACCTACAAACGATATAATCATCATCACCAGCTAGCATGTTAAGTAACTGATCCTCACTTAGATGTTAAAGCCGTCCCCCGAGCAAAAGACCTTAAGGAGGTCAGCCGCATAACTCAGTTCAAAATTTTTCACATAACTTAGTTCAAAATTGACCAAAAAAAAAGTTTAAACGGCGAATATCTAGCTTATGAAATGCCTATCTATTGGTGGAATATTAACATTCAATTATAGTTTCAGCGTCTTCATAGTATTTACAAGTTAATTTTATTTGGGACACACTAATAGATAGGCAATTTCATAAGCTAGATATTTGCCGTTTAATTATTTTTTTTTTGGTAAATTTTGAACTAAGTTATGTGAAAAATTTAATATTTCGGTGCGAACTCGGCAATGCGGCTGACCTCCTCAAGGTCTTTTGCTCGGGGGACGGCCTTAATAAGTATCAACAAAAATATAGAAAATCTATATACGAGCCTAGATGCAGGCATTGTTTCTCAACCTTTTTTATGTCGCGACCCACGAAAAAGCCAAAAAGTTAAGTAAAAAATCTTGCGACCCCGTCACGATTTTTTCAACGTTAGATATCATTAGTTAGAGACAAAAGATTCGTTCGAAAAACTAATCTACCTATATGTAGTTTGTATTTATGGTTTTTCAACAGACTACGACCCCCTTAAAAAACAAACTCGACGAACTGGACGTCGAAGCATTGGACGGCCTTCCACCAGGTGGACAGATGACCTGAGAAAAGTCGCAGGCAGTCGGTGGATACAGGCCGCGAGCGACCGGCGCACTGGAAATTTATGGGGGAGGCCTATGTCCTGCAGTGGACGTCACTAGGCTGAAACGAAATGTTCCTGCTAGGCCCACTGATATAATTAACGTTTCCCGAGACACCCGCAAGGCCGCAACACCAGAGGAGTTTCAAGTGTGCTGTGTGTTGCCTATTGTATTGTCCCTCGAGTATTCTAGACGGTCCGTTATCACAAGTGTGAGCGGATCAACGGCCACGGACCACTCGAGATAAAATCATTATATCGCCATCATCGGAACAGTGATCCCTAAATGGGTACCTAACTACCAATGCTTGAAATTCATCATCATCGTCTAATGATGGCGCTCAGTTAATTACAATTTGTATGTGATCGATTAGTTACCATTATTTGCCACTAGGGGGTCGGCAACCTTTTGAGTCGGAAGAGCCAAAAATTACAATTCATAAAATTCCTAACTTTTTGAAGAACCACAATTTTTTTTCTTGCCATTCAAAATTAATAAATAAATTCTAGCATTAACAAAGTTTTTTTTATAAAAAACTTATTTGTTCATAAAAACTGGTGAAGACGCTAAACTGTCTTGTGTTGGAAACGCATTAAAACCTACATAGAAACATTCCATTTTTGATTTCAATTGGAGCGAGCAGAGCAAGCGAGGAATTTTTTGTCTATTTTACAGGTTATACTTAAACCCCGAAAGACCGTATGTACACTTGGGCAACTTGGGAAAATATAATAAAATCAACAGCCTAAAACGTAGGTACAAAATAATATAGTACATATTATGGACGCTGATAAGCAATACTGTGTCAACCCACAAAATCAGTAAAATCAAGATGTTGATACTAATCGCTTTTTCAGGTGATAAACTATAATTTTCTGTGTCAAAGTCAAACTATAGTAAGATAGAAATAGTGCCTTATCTCCGTTCATCAATTCAGAACGATTTTCAAACTATTTCTTTCAATAAAATAAACGTATAAGTACTAAAGCGTAGCGTATAGTACCTACTAAAGAGCCGCAGCTCCACATTCAAAGAGCCGCAGGTTGCCGACTCCTGCATTAGGGGCGTTGTTTAGCTTAATATTATAATTATAATAAGATGATGAATTTCACGAGCAATTGAACCTTAAGCGTTTCCAAAACAATATAGAGTTTTGGGATGAGCATTCTCGCATAATCAACGGCGGATCCAGGGGGGGGGTCATGGGGGTCATGACCCCCCCCCTGAGCTGGTTCCAGGACTTAGGTGGACCACTAATTGAACATAATGATTTTATTTCTATACCTTCAATATTTAATTAATTTATTATAATATAATAACTTTGTATGATGGCAAAGGTTTGGGAACGAACGCATCAAAAATTTAAAATTTAAATCGTGGCTAAGATCTTCAATGGTTGAAGATTGCCTAACCGGACTGGCATTTCTCCACGTTATTAAAAACGTACCCTTTGACTTTTGCGGAGTTTTGCGTCACATAGTGCGATTCAAATGAGAATAGGATCGAGTCGGCGCCATATTGTTTCAAATTTAGACTGTTATAGTTAAAATGTTTAGATAATTGATTACTATTTAACGTTTTTATTTTAATTCGATGCAAGATTATTAATATTTATATGCACATAAGTTTTTCTGAAAATCGCACTTTTCAAGTGATATTTAACAGAAAAATATCACTTGAAAAGTGCGATTTTGAATTTCGAACACTTGAAAACCAAATAAGTTATTTGTCATCTAATTTACAACATCAGAAATTATACATACTAATTTTACTTTAATTTAAATTACAAAATGATACTATTTTCAGTCTTTTAGGGTGTAAAATTTGAACAGATTTAACCTATTAAATAGGAAAAAAAATTTGCTTGCTCGCTTCGCTTGCTCGCGTTTAACATAAAGAACATATTATATTATTTAGTAGCGATGTTCTGATTTAGCCGGTTCATTTTATATTTTTCCGAAGTTCACCGTTATCCAGTGTTTAAGTTTAACGATTGAATAGATTTTAACCTATAGAATGGGAAAAAAAATTATGCTCGCTTACTTCGCTCACTCGTGTTTGGCTTATACAGACATATTACTATAAAATTTAGTACCGACGTTCAGTTTTAGGCTTTTGATATTTGTATTTTTCGAATTACAGAGTTTTTCAGGGTAACAGTCTTTGAGGGTTTAAAGTTTGAACAGATTTAACCTATTAAATAGGTAAAAAAATTTGCTCGCTCTCTTCGCTCGCTCGCGGTTAACATAAAGGCCACTACATTATTTATTACCGATGTTCTGTTTTAGCCGGTTGATTTTATGATATATTTCCGAAGTAAATATTTCAGTTTAACGTTTGAACAGAGTTGAACGTTTGAACCTGTAAAATAGGAAAATATATATAGCATAATAGTAACATATTGCCTTCCAAGATAGAATTTAACTTTGAACAAGACATTAAACATGTAAGTAGGTCGATTGTGATAATAATTTAACCTTGCAATAATTCAGTTTCGATGCAGTCTCGATTTTATGTTAAAATAGCAAAATAGTATTCTCATAAACGTCAAACCAACGTCAAACCCGTTTAATTGGTCCGAACTACTGAACCGATTTTGATGAAATTTGGCACAGATGTAGAGTAGACCACGGGGAAGACCATAGGCTACTTTTTAGCGCGGAAAAATGTACGGTTTCTGCGAAATTAACTCTTGTGCCCACGAAGTCGCGGGCAACATCCAGTAATTGAATAAAAGTAAAATGAAAGAGTAAGTTATTGACAATTACAAGAATTGGGGTTGTGGCTAAAACTAAGTAGGTATGTCGACAGTACGTATTTTAAAAATAAAATTACTCTTTTTAACTGACTACGGCGAAGAAAAAAGGAAGGGTAATTATTTTGGCAGTCTATGTTTTTTGTTCTATCGTAGCGCCTAAACTACTGAACCGGTTTTAATAGATTCGTAGTTATAATAGCCCAGGTAACATAGGTAACATAATATTATATACTTAACGTAATCGGGTTATACTTTTAAAACGGCTATCGCTAATTAATAACAACCATTTTAAATCGAAGCACCTGTATTGTACAAGTGCAATATTATTGACATAATTTTGTCAATACTAGTCAACACATACAAAAAACGGCAATACGAGGAATATTATTGTCAATATGAGAATTATTGCCAATATAATATGGTGTGTGTGCGGCTAGCGTATAGCAACCTATAGTAAATATTACAGATACAAACAGTTTGTACAATATATTCGTAAACAGTTAATGGGTAAATATTTTCTAAAATTACATAAAAATAAATGTAATTTACCTCTGCTTTTATAAATGACGAATATGATCCTCACAAATATTATCACTAGCAATATAAAAACCGGCAGCAGACCCAAAAGTCTCTCATTGGTTATTTGATTGTGTACTTCCTTCTTCACCACGTACAAAACGTCACTTTCACTAGTATTGACGGGCTTGTCCATAATTAAAGTTTACAAAAATCATACATTTATATTTACGTTTGTTTACGATGCACTCGGTCATTGAGCAACCGTTTTTTTTTTTTTTTGTCAAATAATTTTCATTTTTTTTTTAATTTGGAATGTAAATAGCTAGCGCTTCACACGTCTCTAAGCCAGCGTGCGCTTCGAATTATAAATGTTGTCGCGGCCGCCGTACTGCTTAATTCTTATCTTGAAAGTTGACTTAGAAGTCACTCGAATTTTAAGATGTAAACACTGGATCAGTGCAATTTGTCTTTTGATAAAACTGTAACAAAAATTACGTAGCTACGTGTTATTGTCAAGTATTTTATAACGTTATCTCATAGTCTCATACCGTCTTTGAATAGTTATAGTCAGCTTTGAATAGTTATACAGTGTTTTATTCACATCACTCAAGTGACATTTTTAATTCGATAGAAGAAGACAAAACACTATGTAACTATTCAAAGCTTATACAGCGTTTATTAGTAAGGGGGATAGTGTATTATAAACACAAATAATTTCTAAATAATTTAGGTACCTACAATTCGAAAACATGATTGCGATTGGTAATGCATAATATATTTCTGTTGTATTTTTGTGATTTTTAATTTGCGATAGAGATCGATAAGCTAGTAAGTCGTAATATAATGAATTTGATTAAATCAACTTGGTATTACCATAAGGCTTATCACAATAATGTAAGTAAGTTGATTAAGATTCTGGTACATTGCAATTTGCATTTTTTTTTTCAATTACAGAAGGACTATTAATTGCTAAAGAATGATTCTAATAGTAAGATAGACTTATTGCTTACTATCGGTTCCTAGGCAACCTTGGGAATGAAAGGTTATATATACGACATTTCGGAGATAGAGCTAAAATTGTGTTTTTTATATGTGGGGATTATTACTCTACCTTCTATGCTAAAACATCATAATATTATCTACAATATTAATATATATTGCCTACACTATGTTACCAAATGCGTTATACAGTATGACTTCAACACCAAAATAGATATTCAAGGAGCATACTCAGTACCTATTTGATTCTATACTAACATAATATGACATTAAATTTTGACCAGATTATCTATTAAATACTTAAATTGTAAATTCTATTCGTAACCTCGCGGCATATACAGTGCGGCGGGCGCTGACTTTCAAAACCGGCGTGTTGTAGGTACGAGGGTGGCCATGCGTATTAGTTTTCAGGAAATGTTAATCATGTTATCATCTGAAAATTACGCAAATTCTTATGCATGCATACTGTCAAATGATTGTAGCCTAATGTTGGATTGAATATTTAGGTACCGGTAATAGATAAAAAGACACCTGTATATGTCAAATTCTTTTACGTATTCCTTTGTTCTAGCAAGTTCGGAATGCCTATCGATGTTCTCGCTGTTCTTAAAACTTTTTAGTGTGTCTAGAATATTCTGATATTAAAAACTACGATACCTTTCATTATGGATATGCTATGCACAAAACTAGTTATTTCACAACAGCCTAACAGACAGGTTCATGGCTAAACATACGCAATAGATACAGTGATACAACCAGAAATAAATCAATGGAATTTATATATTTTTAGGGTTCCGTAATACTTAAGGAACCCTTATAGTTTCGCTCTGTCCGTCTGTCTGTCTGTCTGTCTGTCTGTCCGCGCCTCTAGCTCCTGTAATTATGAATATAAATTGATGAAATTTGGTGCAGTTATAGATTGTGTATAGATCACGGTTTCGGGATCATAAAAAAATAATAATTTTATATTTTAGGGGTGGCTCTCCATACATATGAAGTGGAGATGAAAAATATTTTTTCACTCTACCCCATCGTGTGGGGTATCGTAGAATAGGTCTTTTAAAATAAAGGCAAGGTTTCATACGTTACTTTTTTATAAAGTTGACCATTTTCGAGTAATCGGCCTCCAAAGTAGTTTGTAAGTTGGTCCCCCCCCTAGCATTTTTAAACTATAGGAGATAGAAACTTGCAAATTTTCATGCTGATAGATCATGCTAAAAACTCATTAGGAAAACTATTGTGAAACAAATCGGACAGTAACTTTTGGAGTATAATTAAAAAAAAGAATATTACGCGTTTATAGTTACGGAACCCTCCTTAGACATGTCCTGACATGCTCTTGGTTAGGTTATTTTGTATCGGAACAACGATCAACATATTGCCTGATGCTACTAAATTCTACATAATATAGAGAATATATACTTATAATCTACAAGGTAAAGTCTAAATCTGCATTGTAGTTTGAGTAGATATATGCAGCGCCGCGTACCGTTGCGTATCGTCCCAGTATAAACTGACACTAAACGCTTCCGTTATAATGTAAAAAAAAAAGGTATTTGTACCTCATAAATCATAATATATGGCGTATTGTGCAAAGGCGACGATAATACCGCTCACCATCATGCATTCCATTTGTTCGTTATCCGCAGATATATCCCACGAAGGGTCTACAATGGTGTGCGTGTGGTTTGAGGGACCCACCTGAATATCCCCAAAATAAGTATAGCAAGTTTTAGTAGAAGTCTAAAAAAAATTGTAGAACAAATCTGGGAATTTGTAAAAAGATAGTTTAAAAGATATAGATAAGAAAAGATATTGAAATTTTCACAAATTATGTATTTCTGTTGCCGCTATAACAACAAATACTAAAAACAAAATAAAATAAATATTTAACGAGAGCTCCGATACAACAAACGTGATTTTTTTTGCCGTTTTGTACGGAACCGTTTGTGCGCGAGCCTGACTCGCACTTGGCCAGTTTGACTTTTATTCATATAATACATATGTAATTACATTTATGGATTTAGCAAGAACGGACAGAGAAAAGGGCGGGCAGAGCGAAACCACAAATAGGTACATAGTTAATAATTGGTAAGTATATGGTAAAGTAAAGTTGCCGAAACATGAGAGTATGTTCTAAATATGCAAACAGACAAAGACAAACTAAACATTACAGCCACCGACCATATTCCGCAACTCCGCTTACACAATGCGCAAATATCGCTCAGGGATACGCAACATTTCCTTCTTTTATATTATTATTTTTTTCAAGTTTAATTATATACGTCGCCCGCTAACAGTTTTGGTAACTGAACGCATGTAAAATCATAAGTATAATTAATATTTTTGAATACAACAAAAACTAGTGTATCTGTGTACATAATAATAGCTTTACTGTAAGAAAGTTTTAAGTGATTTACATACCTAGTAACATTCTTCATTGACGGTATATAACTTGTCTATTTAATCTGTTTGACTAGCAAATGAGGGTGGTGGATATTTTTTCTGCCTTTACGAGGCAGACCCAACGCACACAAAGCGTCATCTGGTGGCGTAAGTGGTATCAAAAACGGTCAATAAGAATTTTCGATTCTTTTTGTGTCACCAGGCGGCGCTCGGTAGCCCGACGGTCCTTGATGTGTCAAAAAGCTGTCAGATGTCACATTTTTAAATCCCTCATTGGTGGTAGCTTTTTAGCACAATATTGGTGAATAATTATACGACTTGAGATCTATTATTATTAGAGATCAGGCATCGGAACTGATAAGTAGCAGTGATTTGTTTTATTGCAGTTTCTTATCTGTTATTCGATTAATCTTCGGGTGTCGAAATTTTACGTCGGCATGTGTAGGTACTTCCCCTAAAGGCAACGATTGATAGTGATATGATGACGTGAGCCATATTTTTTAACAAAATAAACATCGATTTGAATGATAATAATATGTAAAATTCGAGATAGGATTAAAATATAATAAAGGATTCGCCTGCGTGAAATTAGGTTTTTAACTTTCATCCCCTATTTTACCCATCTAGGGGCTGATTTTAGAAAACTCTGAAATACTATTAATAATAATTTCCGTACTCAATTCATACGAATATTATATACTAGCGACCCGCCCCTTCGCACGGGTACAATATTGATACTAATACTACAGAATGTCACCCACTTCGAAACGGGCCGTGCAGCAGAAATCGTAATATCATAATTTCGCCATAACTTCAAAACCAAACGTCCAATTTTAATCATTCAAAGACCAAATATTATCTACATAAACTGTACTTAGTGATGAAATAATTTATTTTGATAAGGATTAATAGCATGCGTAAAATAAACGCGTTTAAATGTAGTTTAAAAAAATTCAAGATTTCTAAATAAAAAAATGGTTGTTGTGCCTTACTCGAATATGATAGGTATAGTGTGTCGCGGACTTTTTTGTAGATATTTATAAGATCTACAATTAATTAGAACATTATATGGTTCTATCTTTTATAGTTTAGGCGGCGTACGCAAAATAAGTAACTTTTCTGGTTGATTTTTTACACCTTGTGTCCGAAAAACACAAATATCTTACGGAACCCTATTTTTTTCCAAAATAAAATTTAGCCTATGTTACTCGTGGATAATGTAGCTTTCGAATGGTGAAAGAATTTTCGAAATCGGTCCAGTACTTTTTGAGCCTATTCATTACAAACAAACAAACAAACAAACATACAAACAAAGTTTTCCTGTTTATAATATTAGTGTAGATCATGCAAATATTGTTCAACTAGCGTCAAACGCGTTCTGATTGGTATACATTTCACAAAATCAGTTTATGATAACAAGTCGCTTCACTTATAATACATTCAAAGTAAAGTGAAAGTCTACTTTATATACGAGAATAGGCAATCGGACTATTTTTTTTTATTGCATAAATGAATAGTACTCTTAAATATGAGTAACTTCTCAGAAGAAACCGTATATCAAAAGTCAATATTTTCAAAGGTACAGCGATTTGTATAAAAAATTTCGTGAGCCTCCTAAAAACGTTCCATACTAAAGTCGACCTACAAATGACGTCACTTGTAGGTTTTTTTTTTTTATGAAATATGGGGGCAAACGAGCAAACGGGTCACCTGATGGAAAGCAACTTCCGTCGCCCATGGACACTCGCAGCATCAGAAGAGCTGCAAGTGCGTTGCCGGCCTTTTAAGAGGGAATAGGGTAATAGGGGAGGGTAGGGAAGGGAATAGGGTAGGGGATTGGGCCTCCGGTAAACTCACTCACTCGGCGAAACACAGCGCAAACGCTGTTTCACGCCGGTTTTCTGTGAGCCCGTGGTATTTCTCCGGTCGAGCCGGCCCATTCGTGCCGAAGCATGGCTCTACCACGTTATAGTATATGAAGTAGTATATGAAGTATATGGCCGCCGGAATATATTTGTAAATATTTCCGATATTTGTGCGTTTAAGTTCATACTTACCATAATGAATGTTTTTGTATATGATGTTTACCAATTTCGCAAAAAAAAATATTTTTTTTGGTACTTTTTAAATGTATTTAATTAGTAAACTACATAATATAAAATAATATATTTTTTTACATTTACCAAGTAGTAATGCCTCAATATTTCTGAATATATTAACAAAACTACATATTTCAGATGTAGTCCGATCCCCTATTGTGGTTCTGAATAAAATCATCCTACGATCATATTTTGGTCACGTACTCCTAAATTTTTATGAACACCAATAATTGAGGAGGCCTGCTGCCTGCGCCACAGGGGCGACACTCTCTACAAATGACAGTTCGAGCATCGACAAATGTCAGTTAAGTTGACTTAAGCCTAGGGTTGACATCGGATTAATTTAAAATATTTTTTTACGCGCGTCTGCGTAAATATAATATTTTTACGCGGGCGAAGCCGCGGGCAACAGCTAGATACTTAATATGAAAAGGGAAATCATACCTACCTACTTTAATCCACGTCTCAGTTATTTATTGTACCTACTGTGTGTGACAAAAACAAGTGTTAGTTTAGAAAAATTAAGTAATTAATTATCGAGGTAGGTTAAGCGGAAGGAACTTTTGTCATAATTTTTTTCTTGGTTAATGCGACCATATACAATTATTAAGCCCACTCATTTTAATACCGATCAGGAAATTTCTAATATTTTAGGTAAACGGTGCGTGTGATTTGAACTTTTGAACAATACTGATATTTACAACGAAAATTCAAAATAGTCTCCATGCAAACGTCTTACTGCCATATTTTTTTAATCAAAAACGTACTCAGCCATTGGGCCCATAAATTGGAAAAATATACCTTGTGTCCTTAGCAATTGGGTTTAATTTGTACTTAATTATTAAGTAGTATAAAGACTATTTGAATTATATCAATGCAATTTTATTACCATTCAATAAGTGTTTTAACACAACAAGATCGTCGCACAATATCGATAGGTATCGACAGATTTAAATGCGATTAAGTACTACATGTAATATTTAACATAAAATTTTATGCGGAAATCCTATCCTACTAATATTTTACTACTATTATAAATATGAAAGTTGGTGAGGATGTATGGATGGATGAACGGATGGACGGATGAATCTTAAACGGGCAAATGGCACACCACACGTTTGTTTTTCTTTATCCAATAACTATTGAACGGGTGTTAATAAACATTTAATATACGTTCGAGGTTAACCTCCTAGAAACTTTACCCAACCCAAGCATATTTCGTTAAAAATATCGATAAAATCAAACTATTGCCATGACTACATCACTAGTGAAACAAAAAACAAAATATATTTTTATGAACGTCGCGTCAGCCAAGTCTTTCTTATGAAATTACATTGTCGCGTCGGCGAAACTGCCAGCCCCGTGAGCCATAGTCCAGGCTGGGAAAAAGTTACACCCCACCCGCCCCCGCATTCGCCCAGACACGCACACATATTTGCGAGCGGTGAGTCGTGTAAATCGGTGGAGTGACGGTTCTTTACGTTAGTAATATTATATATTCTTTGCCTGCGCCGCACAGTGGTCCCGATTTTGACGCTCCATACTCATAGAACTCGATTCTTAAAAATCGTTGTTTTTTTTGCTCAGGAACGTTTCGGGGCATTGTTTGAGTATAAATATTAAGATATAAAACTCTTAGGTTTATCTGTGTGCGTAAAATGAACGTTTCAATTTTTTTTTCTATGGACGAAATCATTCAAATTCATTTTATTCGAAACTGATTGAAACTGACACCTTGGGTTTCACAGGGATTGTTGTCCTACACGAGATGAATCCTATAATCTATAATACATGTACTAGTTTTTGCCCGTTTGGACGTGGAATAAACGGGAAAATTTTCTATGGACGAAATCATTCAAATTCATTTTATTCGAAACTAATTGAAACTGACATCTTGGTTTTCACAGGGATTGTTGTCCTACACGAGATGAATCCTACAAGCTATAATACATGTACTCATTTTTGCCCGTTTGAACGTGGAATAAATGGGAAATTTTTCTATGGACGAAATCATTCAAATTCATTTTATTCGATACTGATTGAAACTGACATCTTGGTTTTCACAGCGATTGTTGTCCTACACGAGACGAATCCTACAAGCTACAATACAAGTACCCGTTTTTGCCCGTTTGGACGTGGGAATATAAATCAGTAATTTTTCTATGGACGAAATCATTCAAATTCATTTTATTCGAAACTGATAGAAACTGACACCTTGGTTTTCACAGAGATTGTTGTCCTATACGAGACAAATCCTACAAGTTATAATACATGTACCCGTTTTTGCCCGTTTGGACGTGGGAACATAAAGCGGTAATTTTTTATGGAACAAATCATTCAAATTCATTTTATTCCAAACTGATTGAAACTGACATCTTAGTTTACACAGCGATTATTGTCCTACATGAGAGGAATCCTACAAGCTATAATACATGTACCTGTTTTTGCCCGTTTGGACGTGGGTATATAAATGGGTAATTTTTCTATGGACGAAATTATTCAAATTCATTTTATTCGAAACTCATAGAAACTGACATCTTGGTTTTCACAGATATTGTTGTCCTATATGAGACGAATCCTAAAATGTATAATACATGTACCCGTTTTTGCCCGTTTGGAAAATAAAACAACTCAAGAGTGATTTCATCTATAGAAATTTTTTCCATTTATGTTCTCACGTTCAAACGGGCAAAAACAGGTACATGTATTATAACTTGTCGGATTCGTCTCGTATAGGACAACAATCCCTTTGAAAACCAAGATGTCAGTTTGTTTCAGTTTCGAATAAAATGAATTTGAATGATTTCATCTACAGAAAAATTTTCCATTTATGTTCCCACGTCCAAACGGGCAAAAACGGGTATATGTATTATAACTTGTAGGATTCGTCTCGTATAGGACAACAATCCCTGTGAAAACCAAGGTGTCAGTTACATTCAGTTTCGAATAAAATGAATTTGAATGATTTCGTCCATAGAAAAATTACCCATTTATGTTCCCACGTCCAAACGGGCAAAAACAGATACATGTATTATAATTTGTAGGATTCATCTCATATAGGACAACGATCCATGTGAAAACCGAGATGTCAGTTTCTATCAGTTTCGAATAAAATGAATTTGAGTGATTTCATCCATAGAAAAATTAACCATTTATGTTCCCACGTCCAAACGGGCAAAAACTGGTACATGTACTGTAGCTTGTAGCATTCGAGTCATGTAGGACAACAATCGCTGTGAAAACCAAGATGTCAGTTTCAATCAGTATCGAATAAAATGAATTTGAATGATTTCGTCCATAGAAAATTTTTCCATTTATTCCACGTTCAAACGGGCAAAAACGAGTACATGTAATAAAGCTTGTAGGATTCATCTCGTGTAGGACAACAATATCTGTGAAAACCAAGACGTCAGTTTCAATCAGTTTCGAATAAAATGTATTTGAATGATTTCGTCCATAGAAAAATTTCACGTTTATTCCACGTCCAAACGGGCAAAAACTAGTACATGTATTATAGCTTGTAAGATTCGTCTCGTGTAGGACAACAATCCCTGTGAAAACCAAGGTGTCAGTTTCAATCAGTTTCGAATAAAATGAATTTGAATGTTTTCGTCCATAGAAAAAAAAATTGAAACGTTAATTTTACGCACACAAATAAACCTAAGAGTTTTATATCCTAATATTTATATTTAAACAATGCCTCGAAACGTTCCTGAGCGAAAAAAACAACGATTTTTAAGAATCGAGTTCTATGAGTATGGAGCGTCAAAATCGGGACCACTGTGCGCCGCAACAATACCGAAAGCCGGTAAGTGTAGTCACATGATGAAGTCTCCTCGTGATCCCGGTTGGACTAATAATGGTCAATAACAATGACTGCTTTAAGAGTTCAGAGGGTTCAGAGAGTAACTCTCCGCCATACCGCCTTGCAGATAATATGAATGTTCGTAATTATTTTCTTCATTGGCTTACCACGACTCCAAGCCTCCAGAACCTAGGTGGTCTAACTTGCCGCTTAAATAGTTTAGCTTATAAAATTAAAATAATTATTGTAAACTACTGTACTTTGACCATAGATCAAAGTACATTTTACACAAAAACCCGTTTTGTATCCTAGCTAGGTATTGTTTATTTCGACTGCCAAAGTTTATTTTTTTCATCATGATATCAAAGATTTTAATATAGTTACAGGAAAAAAGAAAACGACGATTTTTTTTTTTGCTTTGATCGCAAAACGAAAATTACTGTTCAAATCCTTGTTATTTGTGTCATTTTTTGTTATTACAATGACATACCTAAACGCAGTATTTAAGTTAATAAAATCAATTTTGTATATTTTATCTTCGTACATTTTCGCTGCGACACAACAGCTGTGACGTCAGCTGCTATATTGAGCGTTTTTGATGGTCTCCAATGATCTCACTTTTGTGATGACTGTATTCGTCAACGGTTGATCGTAGATATGCAATGCAATATATGCAAAGACAACATTTCCTGGCTATACTTTTCGAAAATAAAATAAAAAAAGCATGTTCTCCATTTACATACAGCTTAGATTTACAGATTGCAGGCTGCATTAGAACCTAGAGGTTATACAAACGTTTGACCCGAGCTATCTGTGATCACTCCCCAAGTTTGAGATAATCACGTATCTACCAGGATTGCAGACTACATTACAGGTCATCTGACTGCCTTAGTGATTAGTGATCACTCGCCACATTTGTGATCTAGAGCGTCAGCTGTGATTATTATTATCAAACGATTATACAATATTAGACTGAAGATATGACGTTGTTAAGACTAAAGATATCGCGTTGTGATTACTATTGAACAATTAAAGTAAAATTAGTTTGGAGGTATGACGTTACATTACAGACGACTCTACCAGGATTTCAGACTGCGTTGGAGGTCAGTTGACTGATGATGCAAGCGGTTCCTTCACTAATCGCGTTGTGATTGCTATTGAACAATTAAACTAAAATTAGTTTGGAGGTATGTCGTTACATTGCAGACGGCTCTACCAGGATTTCAGACTGCACTGGAGGTCAGTTGACTGATGATGCAAGCGGTCCCTTCACTAATCGCGTTGTGATTACTATTGAACAATTAAACTAAAATTAGCTTGGAGATATGACGTTACATTACAGACGGCTCTACCAGGATTTCAGACTGAATTAGAGGTCATTTGACTCTTACGGTGAATAGTGATCACTCGCCACATTTGTGATCGTGATCGTCACTAGTGATCACGTAATCATATCATCGAACGATTCTACAATGTCCAGTAAGTCTGGACATATAATGTTGCATTGAAGACGGTCGTCGATTGGAGTTCGAAACATAGGATCAGTTCCCACCGAGACACGACGCTCTATTTTAAATTGAACTTTATTTACTAGACAAGAAGATACACTTTTCTTTGCAAATTTGCAAGAGCAGTGCCGTGCGTAGCGCGTAGTGCATCTCGAAATTCGATATCTTGCATTGAAACTTGTTACTTCTTGTGTACTTAATAGAGTTCAATTTTGAATCGCTATCTTAAAAATTGCAGCGCCGCATCGCGTCGCGCATCATTGTGAGCTGACGCTCAAATTAAATTACATAAAGGTGACATAATTTAGAGGTGTAAAAATAACGAAAAAAGCGCACCGCTTTGCTACTAAAGTATCGTTATTCGTTACGTTAACAGCCTCCGTGGTCTAGTGATTAGAGCTTGGCCCTCCACTCGGAGGTCGTCGTCGGGTTCGATTATATTATAGGTTCCACTGTATGTAATGTATAGCCTAATATTGATGATGTCACACGAGCAGCGCTCCGGCCTGAGGAGTATATTAACAGGTGTTGGTAAAACATACGATCAGAAAATGTTTCAATACACGCATCCACGCTACTTGTGTGATCACTGTGATCTGAAACAGTTTATGTACACATACTACGAAAAATGCGAGTAACGAAAAGTATTCGTGTGTAACATTTCGTTACTCGGTACTAGATGGCGCACCCGTTACTCAGTACAGAATACATCCGGTTTGCTACAGCTCTAGTGACATTAAAAAGTTTTTTGTAAACTAATCATTCACATATTAGAATATGATATCGACCTAATCGACCTATAAATAGCTTAAGATAGTATAATTATATTGCGTAAGAAGCACACGTCATGTCGATGTTAGGTTATCTTTTGATCCACCTAGCAACATTTGACTTTTAAGTTTTCACGAACAACTGCCAAAGAAGGGTTACTTATATAATTATATTCGTGTATGTGATACATACGTACCTACTCGTAGGCAGTGGCGTAACTATACCATCTAAGGCCCGTGGCAAATTCTTTGGAGGTCTCTCTCTCTCTCTGCTCTCTGAGCTCGCGCCCCCTTGGGCCGGGGCCCTCTCGGTTTGGGGGCCCGTGGCATTTTGCCAGCCCAGCCACCCTATAGTTACGCAACTGCTTGTAGGTAAAACTTAGATTGTTCCGTAATTTTAACATGTAAAATATTAATAGATTCAACTGAGGTGTGAAGTCTATGGACTTCATTTATTACTTATATTAACTAGCATTGTAGACTCTTTTTACCCGACTACGGCGAAGCCAAAAGGAAGGGTCATGATTTTGGCAGTCTATGTATGTACGAGTATGTTTGTTTCACCAATTTGTGTCAAATTATCAATAGATTTGTAATAGCCCGGGTAACATAGGCTACATTATATAATAAGTAGTTAAATCTATTCAATGCAAATGTTATTTCTTCCGAGACAATTCATATTTCATAGAACTTATGGTATTTTGAAAGTTTATGTCTATAAAAAGACAAAGTGCGCGCAAAACTTAATTTGACAGAAATCGTACATTTCTCCGCTATAAAAGTAGCATATGTCCTTCCCCATGGTCTACTCTACATCTGTGACAAATTTCATCAAAATCTGTCCAGTAGTTTCGGAGCCTATTCAATGCAAACAAACAAAAAAACATTTTCTCTTTATTATATTAGAATAGATGGGCGAATTAAGACCACATGCGACCTCTAGTAAATATTACAATACTTATAAGTCACACTGCATTACTGTTGTCATGTATCAATATAATAATAAGGAAAGGTCGTGAAAAATCCTTTAAGTACTTTTTTATATTTTTGAATATCATAATTTATCTTTAATTTCTTTATCACTGTACCCATACGTGAGTTTGTACGAAGGTTGTTGACACACGACACGCGATAGCGGTAGCCTGTACAGTTATGTACAAAAATAGATATGAATAATATAGATTTATGGATATAAAGCTATTAATTATATGTTAATCTAATCAGGTATTTATAAAACGAAATTATCTGATTGCATTCGCTGTTCGCATGTTTCGATACTCTTTATGTAAAGGAAATGCTAAAAATCAATGTTTTGTAGTGTAGTCCTATGCATTTAGCTTTATAATACGGTACAAAAAATATACGGTAAATATAAGACTAGATGTTGCCGCAACATTGTACGCGCAAAAGGAAATCCTATCGATACCGTGCATTTTGCCGCGTTAAAAATTAGTCTATGCCCTTCCTCATGGTCTACTCTATATCTGTGCCGGTCTAAACTACTGATCCTTATTTATTAATTAGGATCAGTAGTTTAGGCGATACGGTGGAATAAACTGGTCTGACACACATACACTGGTCTTCATTATCCTTACTTTTGGATGCGCCGTAGACGAGTAAAAACGTAGACTTCCTCACAGTATTTACTTTATAAATCAAACAAATGTGGCACTTAAATACTATTAAAATTATTCTCATTAAAAAAAGATTTTAACTTAAAAGAAAGGGTGGGCTTAGCATATTTTAAATCAATATTTAAATAAATATTTCAATTTATAAAAATACAGTCCTCGGCTAAATATATAATGCAGATTAACAAATATTTTTTTGGGATTTTTCAATACGACCATGATTGAGAAAAAAGGTTTCAAAGAACTCCAATTTTCAGGTCGGTTTCTTTTAAAATAATAATAATAAAACTTATTAGGTCAACTGTACGTAGGTAACTCGGCCTTTGGTTTTACAGTTTACAGTGTGTGGAAATTTTACAACCGCGGTTCCTTGTTACGTGGAATATTTAGTGTTTGTTATTCCTATAGTATTAAATAATCTTATTATGATAATTTTGTTTCTTAGATTTCCCTATTATGGCTTTACCATGGATTCGTACATGTGGATTTTCGTTTTGCTATTCAAAAATTTTGGAACGAGAACCGTGCGCTGATCTTGTGATCAGCGCACGGTTCTCGTTCCAAAAATTTTTTTTGCTAAAATGACTGTAGATCTTTTTCGACTTTCAACACTTTTTGCTTTTAAATATTTTTCCAACAGTCCGATAGAATCAGTCTAATCTTTGCAAGGGCTTGACATTTTTATTCTTAACAAATATAAGCACGAAAATTTCGTGTGTGGATGTTTGGTACTCTTTTACACAATAACTACTGAACGGATTTTGTCGAAATTTGGTATGGTCGTAGTTTATGCTTTGTATTAACTAATAGGATACTTTTTATTGCAGTAAAATGTACGGTACCTGCGACATTTCCTGCGACATTTCTTTTTATGTGTACGAAATCACGGGCAGCATCTAGTTTGACATAATAAGGCCTCGGTACGGTGTTCATAAGACGTATACAAGGCTCCTGCGACAGTTGCGTGAATTTACGTCACCTGATAAAACATCTCAGTAATTTTGTGTAATACACACAAACATATTATTACATACATAATGTCGGAAGCTGTTACTGTTTGTAATGTGATTACATTCATGGAATTGTTTTTGGCATTTAACGTATTTTTGTTCCAGCGTAGCGCCTAAACTGCTGACCTGATTTTACTAAATTATGTGTCAATAGATTCGTATCAATAGCCCAGATAACATAGGCTATATAATTTAGGTAGTCGGGTTATAGTTTTTGTAAAATATTAAATTTATTTAAGGTTTATCATCTCTATAATAGAGCAACGCTTTATTTGTACGATTTTTGTGTTGCTCATTAATATAAATTATTTTTATGATATATATATATAATAGTAAAATATCAAGAACATTTCTTTATAATACGTTTGAAATTACATTATTTTACCACCTTTAACAGGAAGTAAAAGGTATGTTAGTAGTAAGTTCCTGCATTAGGTACACCGTATTATTTAAGATACATAAAGGGACAAAAGTTAACAACAACAATTAACAAGGTTTAACAGATACAACAGCTATTTATTATATATACATAAAGTATCTGTTACTTTTGTATAATATTTTAACAAACAACACTGTATGGTTAAGTAAAATGGTTTTTCTACTCGTCGATAGATGTCATTGCACTTTTGTGCTGTTTTTTAATGTTTCGAATGAAAAATGTCATGGTTTTTGTCAAATCAGAAAGGGGAAAAAATTTATTGGAAATACTTGTACATCACTTACATGTAAGCTAACTTTGTAAGGTTACCTGATTTCTTGGAAATTCATTACTTACATTTTTGTATGGATAGCCGAACTTCGGGATGTTTTTTTATTATTATTATAAACATAAAACATACAATATTGATTGTTATAAGCTCCTTAAGCCTCTTAGACTTGTCTGGAGGGTACGTGAGCAACAATAATTACATGTGGAGCGTGAATTATCTCTATCGTTTGAATTTTTCCACTTAGTAGTTTTCTTCTCGCGTGTAAACTGTACTAGATTAATTTAAATGAGTTTACATAACCTCTCAGTTATATTTACAGTAGAGCTTATCTGTGCCGGTAAAATTCAAAACAATCTGCACTTCCGTGACATGGAGAAGTATTACTTTGACTAGTGTACCCATTTGGGTACATAATTTGGGCTTTGGAGTAGTACATAATATAAAAACTTTAATATTTTTAACTTAAAAAACGTTAGGCTAGTCTATTTGGTAGTAACGAGGTAATTTTTTTTCGAATCTCAAACTTCTTACTTTGAAGATAAAATAATTTTATGACGCGATGTTTCATAATTTTTATTTTCGACAAATTCGTGCAATTCTGAATATTTAAAATCGAATACTTAAATCTTATTTTAGATAGTTGACCAAATCAAGGTTTAGGTAATAGGTAGTAAGTTTAGCACTAAATCGTAAAAAATAATGAATAGTCACTTGTCAGACGATTATATTCAAAAGTGATGAGTGAAAACCTAAATCGTATTTATGTAATATTAATATTACTATCACCGCGTGGAAAAGATATTACTTTAAATAATTAATAAAGCATTATTAAGTAGGTAATCAGTATACATTAAGGGTTCGTGTTCTATCTACTTACTTAAAAAACATGTGGTTAATCGTGTGCCTAGGTATGTGCTTAATCTACACTAGGCGGCACGGAATCTTGGCTAAGCCTTTTTCATGAGTTTATAGAAATTGTTGTATATTTGTGTAAGCTTATAGTTGAAGGTTTCATAAAATACTTGTAATTAATAATATGTAAACGTGCAATGAATGGTTTAAATGTGCATTAATATATAATTATTATTATTTGGTTATGAGATTAAATGATTTTATAGTTTATTTCTTAGGCATAAGAAATAATATTCAGTGCCATGTTCAATTTGTATAAAAAATGCAAGATCAGTATCGTCGCTTGTTTGGTATGGACGCCGGGTTTGGCATTATTACCGAGAGACGGCCATGGAGGCACATGTTATGTTAATTTATGGAGAATAAATCCTGTATATTATTTATTTGAAGTTTTAATCACTGGATATGAATAAGGATTTCAGAGAGGACTTTACATTTCAGAAGTGGGATCGGCGAAAATCATATTTTTTTTCGCTCTGAGCCTACGTAAGTATCGTTGTTTATATCGACATTTATTTTGAAAATTTTTCTTTGTTTTTGTGGTACCTAACTACCTACCTAATAATGATTAATGTTATGGTAAACTATAATTAATTGCTTAGATAATAGTAAAGTGAAAAATCGTAATATTATCTAAAGGGATTAAATTAAATTTTTGATGCATATCGTGAAAAAGGGGCATAGAGAATCGGAGGTAATTTGAAAATGGAATACATATTTTATTCTCGAACGTGCTCATGAGTCATGACGTCATATGAGTGCAAAAGAGATAGAATGATGATGGAAGAGATAATATTATTAAAATAATAATTTAAATAGTAGTTAGTTATTAATAAATAGGTTTTGCGATTTTATGATATTATATCAGATACTTTAATCGAGACGATATTGTTTATACATAATTATTGTTTATTAATATGTAAGTACAATTGGTTTTTCGAAAACAGTTGCAAGTATTACCTACCATGAAATTTGCAGAGAAATGTGGGGGAGTAAAATCGATCTCACTAAGGCTTATATCTGGAGAACTGTGCATTTTTTGCTACATTATGTATATGGTTTTTTTTTTCGTCTTGTAACAATGTAATATAATTATTTCTATAATTTTGACTATTATAATTTATAAATGTTATGACAACTTGATCGAAATAGAACTCAAAATAATAATATTGGTTTTTTCGACTGGAGCAAAAGATTTGTATTTATGTTTAAAAGAGCATTTATTAGTTGAACTTCAATATATATGATTTATTAATTTTAATATAGAATAACGCTTAAGATTCTTAATTTCTTTTTATTTGGAGTGACATGGTATTAAGCTGTATTCTGTCAGTTTCAGATCAGATGGAATTCCGATTACGACTATCTATTTTGGGTATTTAAGGACCCAGGGAGCCCAAAATGAGAGTGAAATTCAGGAAGTTCCTAATACCATTAGAAAGTACTAGGTGAGAAATTAAATGCCAAAATTAATATGCCAGTTGACCAGGACGACCCGGGTGTAAGCGGTCAGGTCAGCCGGTGGAGCAATACAGAGTGATACCCAGGGAGCCCAAGGTTAATGGGACAGGGTCAGGAAATAGACTTCTGCCGGTTGCTCAGGACGACCCAGGTGTAAGTGGTTAGATCAGCCGGTGGAGAAATACAGAGGGATACCCAGGGAGCCCAAGGTTATTGGGACAGGGTCAGGAATTAGACTACTGCCGGTTGCTCAGGACGACCCAGGTGTAAGTGGTTAGATCAGCCGGTGGAGGTGAGTGGTCAGGGGTGGCGCAGGAGAGTAGCGCTACCGAGACCAGAATTGTAAGGGGATCGGTGGAGGCCGATCCCAGGATTGGTGGAGGCCAATCCGAGACGAAACAAATTGTAAGGGGATTGGTAGAGGCCGATCCGAGACGAAACGAGACGAGGACTGTATTGACGGAGAGCACCTATCAGAGAGTATTGGTGGGTGCCTATTCAAGAGCATTGGCGGAGAGCGCCTATTCCAGACGAGATTTGAGGATGGGATTAATGGAGTGTGTCGATCACGAAACGTTTTGATTATTCATGGAGTATGAAGAGTGAGGATGGTGTATTTTTCTGCCGTAGCCAGGCCAGATCGTGGGTCTACCGTGGAACACCAAAAGTGTGATAGAGATCAATCATAATTATTTAAGAGCACTATATAGTACTTTCGACATAACAGTTCGAGTAGAGTGGAGAGAACGATATAAAAAAAAAATGAATTTGAAACGAGGTGTAAAAGTGAGAGAAGTAAGGTACAGATTTTGTTTGTATCAATTTTATAGTAAGGGATTATATATGAGATTTAAATGAATTTACAGAATCAATATAGAACAAGGTTTTGACAATAATAGTGTCAGTCAATGGTTTGGGTAGACAAAAATTTATTAACCTACTTTTACCACGGGGGCGCGCGCGGACGCAGTACCGAGTGGACGTGTGCATTGTTGCTCGCGTGAAACCGGTTTGTTATACGTTGCGTCGGTCACCGTATTGATAGCTCAATACAACTTTGCGTACCTACGGTTGATTGCATTGTTTACAATGCGCTTATCTTATTTACTGGACTATGAATATCCATGAAAATAATATGATGAGTGAGGACGATGAATTAAGTGTAGTGATGAGACAGTGTGACGAGTATATAAGAAGTAATGAGTGTTTGTCAGCAGGAGAAAATGATGGTGAAATTAGTATTAATCGATCGGAATGTGGCAGTACGGTTATGAGTTCTGAAATCGAAGGGACAAGGGCAAAATCTTTGAAAAGAAACAGGCTTTTAGATGTGGAAGAATTATGGACCACAGTTGGAAGAAAGGGCAAAAGGTTTGCGAGATCAACAAATTTCGATAACATTACTAGAATACCAGATGAGTATGTGGAAGTTTGTTTATCGTCATCGGAGAGAATTCCTAAGCAATTTATGTTGGCGAAAAAGTTAAAAGAAGCTGGAATCAATGACATATCTAGGGTAAAATACATAAATCCTTTCAAGGTTTTGATTTTGTTTAAAAATGACGATAGTGCCGAAACCCTTGTGACCTGTAAAAGTTTTAATGAAAATGGCTTCAAATGTCAACGATCTTTGGATTTAAGTCAGTCATATGGTGTTATCAAGGGGATTGATGCACAATTATCCGATGAAGAAATATTAGAGGGATTGAATTGTGAAATGATGATTTTAGGTGTTAAAAGACTTAAGCGTAAGAATAGCTTAGATGGCCATTGGGAAGATAGTGAGTCGGTGCGGGTTTGTTTTAAAGGAACAACTGTACCTAAGTACTTATATGTTTTTGATATTCGTACGGAAGTGTACACTTATGTACACCCCGTGACGCAATGCTCGCGTTGTTGGCGGTATGGTCATTCAGTTAAATTATGTTCGTCAATTAAAATAATATGCCCAAAATGTGGTGATGCTCATGCAAACTGTGATGCTACACATTTCAAGTGCAACAACTGTGGTGGTCGTCATATGGCACTGGCCAAGGTCTGCCCAGTATTTAAAAAAGAAAAACAGATACGAGACATCATGGCAGAACAAAACTGTTCTTACAGGCAGGCATATATGACATATTCAACGAGTCATCAGCTTTCTCACTCACGACCTTCACCTGCAGTTAACCCTGGAAATAGTTTTACGATCACCACAGCTGATATACATGTGGAAGCCTCGAATAGTCACCAAGAAGATAATACTGTGATTGCGCCCAGGGAAGAATATAGTACATCATATGCAGAAATAACTAAAAGAAATAAAAATAATGTTGCAGTTAAGAATGTAAAAGCTAACAGGCGAAAAGATTACAGAGAAATAGTATTAGAAGAAAGTGATAAAATAGAAATTATAAAAGATAAAAATGAAGAGGAAGGAAAAGAAGAGGACGAGAAAGGAAAAGAAAGTGGGTGGAAGATTTTATTTAACAGACTGAAGGAAATTATATTAGAAAAAAGATTGTCATGGGAAGAAAAAATTAAAATCAGTGTTAATATTATTTTTAAAGAGTTGGTCTCATACATATTTAAAATATTCTCAGAGTTGCCTAGTTCAAGCTTTTTAAGCAAACATGGATAGTACAACTATACCCAGGCCATTAGACGGTGGCACTTCTCGTTCTTTAACAGTCAATATATTACAATGGAATGCGCACAGTTTACGATCAAAATCTTCCATCTTTGAGGCTCTGCTACATCAAGAAAAGATACACATTGCTATAGTCAGTGAAACGTGGCTGGATCCTGGAAGCACTTTTCGCATTAACGGATACAATACTTTTAGATGCGATCGTGAGGATGGGTGGGGTGGAACAGCTATACTTACCCACTGGTCAATTCAAGCGCAGCAATGTAATGTGTCATTCACTAAGACTGGGCTAGAAATAGTGCACGTTATGATTCATAATTGCGAGTGTCTTCAGAATGTTCTATCCATTTATTGTAGTCCATCTGCCCAGGTTAATACCGAGGATTGGGACACAATTTTTTCGCACCTAAATCAGAAAACCTTGATTGCCGGAGACTTCAACGCACATCACTTAAATTGGTCTACATATGTGAATACACGTGGCAATCAAATTATTGATTCAATTTTGGATAGTAACTTTATTTTACTAAACGATGGAAGTCATACACGTTTTCAGATGGTTGACGGTGTTGTGCAAAAAACGTCACCAGATATATCGCTCGCTTCTATAGATATAGCTCTTAAGTTGGATTGGGTGGTGATGAATGAAAACTTAAACAGTGATCACTGTGTGATTAAGATAACAATAAATATCATCCCGACACATACTGCTCAAAGTCGTCGTAACTATCGCAAGGCTAACTGGTTTATTTATCGTCAGAAGATTGAAGAGGACTTACGGCAATATACAATGCCAGAAGATAATCAGATGGCGTACGATAGTTTCATAAAAATTATAAATCAATCTGCTGATAGATATATTCCTGGTACTAAGCTTGCTAGGAATCCACTTAATGGAGGAACATTCAAACCTAAAAGTTATTGGACATCAGATCTTTCACGTTTAGTGGCATTGAGAAGAAAGGCGCTTGTGGAATTTCGCAGAAACCCTACTCCAAGTAATTTACAAGTTTTGAAAGAACGGGTAGCAGATTCTCAACGAGGTATCCGTCAAGCTAAATGTAAAGCGTGGCAAAATTTGTGTAATAGTATGGGCAATGTAACATCGACTCGAGAAATGTGGATGCGAATGAGGTGGATTAAGGGTTATAGATCAAGTCGGACTCCTATAAATCGTATAGAACTGCAAAATCTTTTAAATACATTGTCTCCTCATTTTGTCAATCCAGATAAGCCTCACTTCACTTCTAGCAACCAACATTTGAGTGCCAAAATTTCGGTCCATGAATTCAATAACTGTATCAAATCGTCAGATACGGCTCCAGGTGCTGACAACATCTCGTATTCAATGTTAAATAATCTTCCCATTGTTGGTAAGGTCATTATTGTTAATTTATTTAATAGATTTTTAGATTCAGGGTTTGTTCCTAAGCAGTGGAAAGATGTCGTCATAGTCCCCATACCCAAACTAGGGGGCGAGAATTTGTCCACACCTGGTATTAGACCAATAGCCTTGTTGTCTTGTCCGTGTAAAGTCTTTCATATAATCATCACTAGACGGCTCGACTGGTACCTGGAGAAAAATGATTACTTTTCAGAAGAAACTGTAGGATTTAGGCGGTCTCGATCCTGTACTGACAATTTGTCACGATTAGTGTCAAGAATACAGATTGGACTTACCAAAGGCCACCCTACTGTAGCATGTTTTGTCGATATCGAAAGCGCATACAATAATATTGATTTGACTTACCTTATTAAAATTTTGGATGAAATTGGGATTGGGTCGAGTATCTGTAACTATTTATGGCAATATTTGCACAACAGAAATTTATGTATTCGCTTAACGGATAATGAAGAATTAAATAGAATGACAGGAATAGGCTTACCACAAGGTGATCCTATATCCCCTTTGTTATTTAATGTGGCCACGGGCCAGATATGTCACAGCATTAACCAAGTTTTTAGATCGCAATATGCAGACGATTTTGTAATTTACCATACTGGAAGGAATTTAGTTACATCTACATTATTGGTACAACAGGCTTTAGATACTTTCGTTACACTATTAGATAATTTAGGACTTAATATTTCAAACACTAAAACCAAAGCGATAATGTTTAGAAGAGGTGTATCAAAACACAATATTAATTTAAGTATTAACGGTGAGCTTATAGAAGAGGTTTATGCTGTGAAATATCTCGGTATGTGGTTAGATTTAGGCTTAAGATGGGGAAAACATATCCAGATAATTCGTGATAAAACTTTAAAATACCTCAATCTGTTTAAAGTACTAACCGGGACTGACTGGGGTATACACCCGAAACATCTTAGACAGCTTTATATAGCGATTATTCGGAGTAGACTTGATTACTGTTGTTTTTTATATGATACTAGTGCTGATTCACACTTAGCAAAACTTGATCGAGTTCAAAACCAGGCAATGCGAGTTATAGGAGGATTCATAAAAAGTACGCCGACACATGTAATGGAAAGCGAGTTGTGTTTACAACCGCTCCACATACGTAGAACATATTTAGCAGCGAAATTCTGGCTCAAATCAAAATCTTTACAAAATGAATTAAATATAAAAATATTAGAACAGCTTGATGATGTTATGCAGGAACCCTATTGGCGTAGAAAAAAGACTCCTAAGCTTGTTTCAATTAATGCTATGCTTAAACATTATGAAATTCGATCCGTACCTAAACTGTATATGTATTTATTAGACTCCTGGATAACTAGTTATGATTTAACCAATTGTATTGTTACAAATGTGGAGGGCATTGTTACTTGCAAAAGATCTATAGACAGGAATCAATTACGCTTAATATGTGAGAATTATATAGATAACAGATACAATGAATGTTACAAAATTTTTACTGATGGATCAAAAGACGAGCGAGGGACCGGTGCAGCGTTTTATGATCCGCAGAAAGGTATAGATATGAAATATAAAATAGAAACGAATATCATATCTATTATGCACAGTGAGCTAGTTGCAATCTCCAAAGCTCTATTTTATATTATTTCGAATGATTGTAATAGATGTGTTATATTTACCGATTCAAAGAGTGCGTTGTTACATCTGGCTAGGTTAACCTCGAGTTTTCGAGGCCACCCTATAGCCTATAGCATATTAGAATCTATTTGCAATCTGCAAAAAGATAATCGTTCTGTAACACTGCAGTGGGTTCCTTCGCACGTTGGAATCAGGGGAAACGAGGAGGCAGATTGCGCGGCCAAACAGGCTCTGACTGAAGGCATTCTATATCGCTGTCGTCCCTTGCACAGCGAACTGTTAGCTAAAGTTAAAATACATTGTAGACAATTATGGCAGGAATATTTCGATGAACGTTCGCTGAGCAAAGGAATATGGTATAAAACTATACAGTGCGAGCCTCCTCGTTACCCGTGGTTCGACAGAATATCAGTACATAGAAAGGAAATAGTAGCTCTGTTTAGGATGCGCTCTGGCCACATTCCATCAAATACTTTTAAATTTATGATGGGTAAGGTTGAATCGCCGAATTGTGCATCATGTGGAACACCTGAACATGTGCAACATGTATTGATGGAGTGTGGTCGGGGCGAGTCTCGACGTAGTAGCCTCGGTCTTGACTTTTCAAGAAATGTAGGAGTATGTAATAGTTTTCTGACCTCACCTAATTCAAGGGAGGCCCGAATTCTATTACAAATATATTTAGAATCAGTTGCCAATAGTGTTTAAGTGTAATTATGTTTAATAATAATAGTCTTTAAGTATAATACCTGATCATACTTGTTTTGTAAGTCTCATAGGGGTGCCATAGTCGGTCACCGACAAAACCTCTGAAGTAAATAGAATAAAAAAAAAAAAAAAAATACTTTTACCACAAATATTGAGTTTGACCCTATGTCTAAAGATAAGACAATGTTAATGTAGCTTATAGTAAGAGATTATACATATATGAGATTTAAATGAGTTTACAGAATCAATATAGAACAAGGTTTTGACAATAATAGAGTCAGTCAACGGTTTGGATAGACAAAAATTTATTAACCTACTTTTACCATAAATATTGAGTTGACCCTATGTCTAAAGAGCAGACAATATTAATGTGGCTTACAAGTAATATAAGTATTAGTTATTGGAATAAAAGTTCCTATGGGGCGTTGCGGAGAGGTACTCTAGTCGGCAAAAAAAAAAAATAGGGTCTGTAACGTTAAATAAAACCGTAAGATTTTTATGTATTAGTAAAAAGCAAAATTCGATCGATCGATCAATCGACATCCTACATTATGGTCTAGTGGCAAGGATGCCTGGATTCTCACCCAGGAGGCTCGCGTTTGATTCCCGGTATTGGAATTAAACTTTTACATTATTTTAACTCAAATAAGTATTTATAATTATCACTTAATAATAATATTTATGTGACCTACACAAACTTTCTTCACATAAAAATAATATTTTTGCAAACAATGTTACGTAAAACGCCACCTGTGATCTAGAAACGGTACTTTATTAGGGTTCATATCGGAAGCGATCGTAGTTCTTATCGAGACAAAGTACAGTTTTAAAAGGTAAAGCTGATCGACTGATGTATTAATGCACAGACCATTGCTAGAAATTTGAAATTTTGCATATGTATTTCTCATAATATGACAGGAATTGGTTGCGGGGTTATTAGGGTGGAGGTAATTTTCATTATTTTTCAAATAGGATACACCGTTTCTGAGATAGAAGTATTATAGAAGAAAAAATACGGCAATGCTCTACTTTGAGACACGAACGGTGTATAAATCTGTAGAAAATTTGGAAAATTCAGGAAGGATTTTTCAAAATTCAACCCCCCCAAGGGGGCAAAATATTGGATTAAAGTTTAAAACCTAACTTTACGCAGGCGAAGCCCCAGGAAATTAATATTGTTTTCTATAAACCTCAAATAGAACTTGAAATCAAAATTTTATAATGAGGAACTTCGTTCCTATCTGGTGTCCAACGACACCACACGGCTTTTTGTTCTAATGAATCGAATAGAACGACTAGGTATGTAAAAAAATTGTTAAATCGATGTAAGGTTGTGAGCTGTAGATTTTTAAGAGCTGTACAGTATAAAAGATAGGGTGATAAAGATATGACGTGAGGCACTAGTAAAATTTTAAAGACTAAAATTCTTTTAAACATGTGTACTTGAACGATTACAATTTGTAAAACTTAAAGAGATGAAACTTTGGATAATTGTCATTCTGATTTGAATAGACAATAACTACTTATCTAAAATGAAAATTTTACTAAATAATTATAGTTTAATATTTTCTTTGGGCTTTGGCTTTGAATATGGGCTTCTGACCGAAATAATAATCGAACTTGAGGATACCGAGCTGGCTGGTTAAAAAATAGACAAGTGATAGAGAAAGTATATTTATAGTATACAATATAAATAATAACGTTTTCTTAGGTTTTTACAGTTTAAATATCACCTTGACCTTGCGGACTATGATAGGTACTAGATGCAAAGATTCCACTTTCATCCCCTGCATTATCGTAGGAACATCTCCGATCTAGTCTACTTATGTAAAATTATTAACAAAATAGATGTTCCTGACTTACTAATTTGATACAGTTTAACGTTCCCACTAGGTAATCATAGTTTTATGCCTTTTTATGTCTCACCATTTAACACCTATTATCGTCGAAACTCTTTCATCCTTAGATCAAGCGCTCAAATGAATACATTCCTTAATGAAAATCCACTTGAAGATATATTTTCATTAAATCCACCTAAAATTAGGAGACTCCTAACTGATACCCTTCTTCAATTGTAACTAATAAACCATTTTAAATATTAATCTTAATTACTAAACAAATATAAGACTATCAAATAATTATTATGTACGAGTGTAGTTTTGAATTTTAATATTAACATTCATTCGGTTTATTATGTTTGTGGTTATGACTGCTTTTACTTTAAGGTACATATGGATATTTTTTTGACACATTCAGGGGCTTAACTTTAGCTTTGCTAATTTGTTTTGTAGTTGTGAAAACTTGTCATTGGTACTTTATTTTTTTTAATATGTTAATTTATTATCATTGTATTTGTTGCTGTAAGCTTTCATAACAAAATAAAAAAAAATCGCCCAAGTGCGAGTCGGACACGCGCGCCGAGGGTTCAGTACAAACCGGTAGTGATTTTGTTACACCTTAAATGTACTTTAAACCTGAGTGTTTGATATGAATTTCAATTTAATATCTCTACGCGTTCATGAGGAAAGGAGGAAAAATTATTAAAAATATTTTTATTATATTATTATGTAAAAACTAAAAAGTTACGGTTTTCGTAATTTTTCCTTTATATGTGCTATAAGACGTTACTCTATGTATTTCAAATTACAAGATTCTGAGTTCACGGGAAGTAGCCTGTTGATTTTGAGTTTGTGAACTTCAAAAATTTGCGGAAATTTGCGGCATTAACAGCTGTATCTTTTGATTGCATTGGCTTAGAAGTTTGTTTTTTTCACAGCTCTAAAGGACCGTAGACCTTACCTCTACGCGTTCCTGAGAAAAAGGGTCTTGACAGACATTCGGACGGACAACAAAATGATTCTATAAGGGTTTCGTTTTTTCCTTTCAAGGTACCCTAAAAATGAATAAAAATAAAAATTAAAAAAATAATTATAGTAGTAGGAAGCGCAAGTAGAGAGGCAGATTCCCCACGATGCAGATGGTTAGTTTCAAAATTACTACTCAAATAAGTCCCTATCGGGGAGTGTACTGCAAAGTAAATGTAAATTATGTCATACTAGGTGTTCATACGCGCAAAGAAAATTTTGTCACGAAAAGTAGCCTATTTAGATACTAGTGGTGACGATGATGTTTCTGAGAATGAAGAAGTGGTCCTAATAGTTATAAATATATTTTAATAACAATAGTCAGTAAGAAATTCATAGTTGTTATCTTTGAGTATATAACCACGTTGTTATATCTCTACCTCTCAATTGTCAAAAGTGTCCATTTTGTATCTGTCGGACTAGATTTCGGCCTAGGTCTAGAAATAGCGCCCCGTCGCATTAAAATGACGAAAACTTCCTAAGTTTGTATGAAAGATATAATTATATAAAACATATGTTGTTAGAATCTGTGCAATGTAAATTAACAGAATTAATACAAGTTATATTCTTTTACCCTAAAATATTTTGTAATCCTAAGGAGAAAATAGGTGAAAGTAAGTGAAAGTATACGCGAATATTTCGAGTGATAATATAAAAAAAAAAATCATTCATTCAAATTTCTTATATTCTTCGTACAAATGGATATACTGTTTTACAATAATTCATTAAAAAAAACAACACCTTTACATACTGTGTTTTTTAAACCACAAGCTTTTTAAAACTATATATTTGGCACATCTATCGATACGCCTGTTTATAAAAACGCCATGAGATGGCATTCGACAGACAAGGGGATATTTCATTAAATTGAGCGTTTTTTGGTAGTTTCTCACTAGAGAAACTATTACTAACTATTGTTGTATGTTATAATATTATGATTGTGTGTAGATAAAGTGTTATCTATCTATATAACTGAAGCGAAGGGACTCGCTTCTTGCAGGAAGGCCGAGCTGTAAGCTTATAGTTGAAGGTTTCATAAAATACTTGTAATTAATAATATGTAAACGTGCAATGAATGGTTTAAATGTGCATTAATATATAATTATTATTATTTGGTTATGAGATGAAATGATTTTATAGTTTATTTCTTAGGCATAAGAAATAATATTCAGTGCCATGTTCAATTTGTATAAAAAATGCAAGATCAGTATCGTCGCTTGTTTGGTATGGACGCCGGGTTTGGCATTATTACCGAGAGACGGCCATGGAGGCACATGTTATGTTAATTTATGGAGAATAAATCCTGTATATTATTTATTTGAAGTTTTAATCACTGGATATGAATAAGGATTTCAGAGAGGACTTTACATTTGGTACTTTTTTAAGTGTTCCATTCTTCAATGTTTGAGTATCTATTCCCCGTCTTTTACTCGTATCCTTCAACACATATGCGCCGACTCGCCCGGAGTACTCCACGATGTCACAAAAACCAACGTGTAATTATAGCGTTTGCGATATTATGTTTCGGCAACTATGTGGGAATAGCTAAGAGACACCACTTAGCACATATGGACCGACTCAATTAGACTGCTTCGGGCTTCCATGGTTATTGGTTTTAAAAAATCGGTTCCTTGCCGACCATCGGCGGCTCCAATTCACTATTCATCTAAATGTTAGTGTACGATAAGAAGACACATGAAGAAAGTTATTTAAAGGCCGCATAGATAGCATTAAGTTCAGAACTGTCCAGGTAATATAGACTAGATCGACTTTAATTTGACTGTAATGATGCTGTGTGCTGAGTGCGAGTTTTTGTCACTATTCGGCATAAAGAAGTGAACTACAATTGTATGACATCGAATTAGTTACCATTGTTTGCCACTAGGGGCGTTGTTTCGACGCCATACAAATTTTCAAATAAAATTATAGTTAACTTCTTCAGGGCGAGTAGTGACAAAAACTTACACTTGACACCCTGTACTCACAGACAAAGAGCATAAACCAGTACAGAAAAGAAAAAAAAAGAACAGTTTATAGCCAGTTACATCACACAAACAGATATTTTAATGGATACTCTATAGAGTATAAACTTAGAGTATAAACTCAAACTCAATTTTTTTATTTTCATGTAGGTTATAATATAACGCTTATAGAATTGTCCTACATGATGCCTACCACCGGTTCGGAAACTAGCCCGGCGAGAAGAACCGGCGTAAGAAACTCGCACGGGCCCACCTTTTAGCAAGAAGATATACCAGTTAGATATACCTAAACCTAATGATAATTAATGGGAAAGAACACGTTCCGATACGCGTACAGAGTTATTAGTAATTGATGATTTAATCAATCAAATAAGATGGCAAACGTTGGAAAAATTATCAAAGAACAATTCCATATTGGGTCTATTGGGTATGACCAATTCCCGTCAGGGCAAATAATGAACACGTAGTCCGTGTGTAAACGCGTATTTTCAAACGGTCACTAAACAAAAATTGCAGTCTCTTCTAAGTTGCCCGGAATTTGTTCGATAGAACCGCTAGGACGTGCTAAAAAGTCTACCTTCCCGCTACAAACAGTCAATGAGTGCTGTAGCACCGTGGTGACCGATTAGGGAAACTACTCCTAAAACAACGTCAAAAACACAATCCAAAGCATCCCAGAATATATTTGTAGGACCTACAACAAAAAATGTAGAGCAGAGACTGACAAACGGAGGTTAATTTTAATTTAGTAGAGTCTTGAAACTGTTTGTTTTTTTTTCTTGTAAATTTGCGATTTGTGGAAAACTTCATTTTTACAACGAAAACCGACCAAAACATCTTAAAATTCCTCTTAAGCATAAGTGTCTTTCTAGTTCTAGCACAGATTTTATGAACAGAAAAATGGTCTTAAATTCCACAAAAAAAATGATAGCTTTTCCGTGTTTCCATGGCAGTCAGTGTATTTAAATTCATAAGTTAAAATATAAATTACATATTTTTCTTTAAAAAAATTAAGTTATTTGCTATAAAAAATTATATTTACTTATAAAATAAGGTAGTTATTTAATTCTTATTTGATTTAGGAAGTTCGAGACGACACTAAGTTAAAATTTTACTAAGGTACCTAACAAATAATAATTATTACAACTTCGATATTATAACCTCAAGTAAAAATCATAATTAATCCTAAACTAAAGAAATTAATGATAAAAAAAACAAAATAAACTTACCAATATACACAAAACCGCTGTAACAACACCAAGTCACACCGCAAAATATTACGAACATAAAAAATGCTGCAACAAAGTCAACCAAATTCAAGTCCAGTTCCATTGCAAATAATACCTAATATTGAATATTTTTTTAATAATATAATAATGGAACAGTCATTTTAATAATCCACACGCGAGTTGCGACCGGTCCAACACTATTAGCAGATTTGATAATAATGTTGAATTTATAGCAAAGCAATTATCTCGCTGTATCGTAAATAATGCGATAATACTTCTTCTTGTTAGTATCAAACGGCATGGGCTTTCGTATAATGATCACTATCATTAAGTAAATATTTTCTTACGTGTAGAAAAATGTGGAAAAATTCACAACCAAATATGACACAGTTTTCATATTATATCTTTATAATGGGCTACACGACTACATCTAAAATATTAAGTTTCATTAATGTACTGAGAAATTTTGAGGCATTACTACTTCGTAAATGTAAAAAATTATAATGTTTTATGTATAGTTTAGTAATTAGATACAATATCTAAAAAGTACAAAAAATTTTTTTTGCTTAACCCGCCATCACTCGCGCGGGGTGCTGTCACCCCCCCACGCGTTTTTGAACGTAAAAATAAATAATAATTACTCGAGTTATGAACTCGCGCTTCCCGGTACCTTCAAGTGACCTTCAAATGCGTCGACACAAGGCGGGAGGGGCAGTGTGGCGCGAGCGCTTACAGCTTGAGGGCGTGTCAAAACTTGCGTGGGGTGGTCACGACACCCCGCGAATGCTCGTGCTATACTTTTTCAGAAGCTACTTTACTAGCAAGGTACGTGTTTTTTATTATTTTGTAAAAGTAACTTATCTTATTGTACCGTTGTTTACTATAAGATAAATAATGGTCTATTTCTTAGAACATATATCCAATGATTTATGTTTTACAAACTTTTTATTTACATTTTTCTGTTTGTATGTAACATTTTTCTTCAAATATTTTTGTTTTTAGATGAGTTGGGAACAAGAGCAAGAGAGATTGGCGGCATTTTTAGAAGAAGAAATGTCGGATGTCGAGGATAATGTTGCAGTGGAAAGCGATGCCAGCATGGATGAAGATTTTATTGAAGAATCTGATCATGACTCTTCATCAGAACAGAATGATTCAGCAGATGAGTCTGAATTAGAAGAGACTGGAGTTGAAGGTCGTCAATGTTACATAGGAAAAGACAAAGTTTATGTTATTTTCAATTGGAATAAGGAGCAATCGCAAAGTAACATGAAAAGGTCTGAGTTTTTGGAATCATTGGGTTTGAGCATGATTCAAGGCCAAATTCAAAATATATCTGAACAACCAAGGTTGCCCAAAGCACTCAAAAGGATGTTGCATGCTCCTGGACCAAGCACAGAAGTAATGTCACCAACAAAAAAGCAACGATGTATAGTCTGTCCACGCTCTAAAACCATCAAAACGTTGAGTCACTGCAATTTTTGCAAAAAAATGTACATGCCAAAAACATATGAAGTTAATTTGTAGTTCCTGTTACAAAAAATAAGAAAATTTTATTTTATTTAGTTATTTAGTCCTTATATTTGTTGTTTTGAATTAGAAAGTTTATGTGGAAAAGTTAGAAGTATTTGTTTTTGTTTTTTTTAGAAAGGATCTCAATATTAAGACTGAAAAAGGCTGTTTATTCTAATGTTATGTAGAACAGTAAAAAAGTTAATTATACAATTTATGTTTTCTTATTTATACACATCGTACCACGCAAAATAATTATAGGCTGGCTTAATATCGTCAACTAATACTATATTGTTTAAAATGCACTTTAAATGCGTGGGGTGGCCACAACACCCCGCGAGCGCTCGCGAGACTAAAAACCGCGCGAGTAATCGAGGGTTAATTAGTAAACAAAACCTACATCATTAGTTTACTTACATCATATACAAAAACATTTATTATGGTATGTATGAACTTAAACGCATAAATATCGGAGATATTTACAAATATGTTCCTGCGGCCGTATATTTCATACACTTTAACATGGACGTGACGTCATAGCTACGTACGACTTTAGTATGGAGCGTTTTCACGGGACGGTTGTAAACAAATCGCTGTACCTTTAAAAATATTGACTTTTGATATACGGTTTCTTCTGAGAAGTTACTCATATTTAAGAGTACTATTCATTTATGCAATAAAAAAAATTCAGTCGTCTAGCCTAGTGTCTAATACTAATGAACAAGGCTTTTTGTGTGTACAGTATATTCTTTGTATTTCGTTGCAATAGCTATACGATAATTGTCGGGGGATATTAAATACGTAGCTGTAATGTAACTAGCGCACATCTTTTATTTTCTACAATAAGACCGAGATAACAAAGTGTCTGTTTACGTAGGTATTGATGTTGTTCAGTTTAGTGGAAGGAGTTGATATTAATGATCCTTTTAAAATTACTTGAAATGTTTTTGTGCTGCAAATTCTAATCAATTTCTGTGGCCCCAACTTGATATTACGTTGAGACACTTGTTGGCCTTATTTTCAATTTCAGATCGCGTGTTGGCTTGAATAACAAGGAATCCGTCGTCAGCATAACCTACCACCAGAGAGCACAGAGAACTTATATTCCACAGATGCGGCGATAGTGCTGATCCTTGAGAGCAGCCGCGTGTTAAGGTTACGCAAGTCGGTTTGTTCTCCATACAAACGCTGTTGATGATTTACTCTGAAGTCAAATATTGAAGACCTAATTTTTTTTGTAATATCGATTTTTATTATACTTATCTAGGTCGGTATGTGCTTTTATTTCTAAAATTTTAATTAGTTTAGAAGATAAATAGCCTCGAAACATCGGATTTTTAGCGCAACTTTGACCGTAAATATAAAACAAACGAGGAATGAAAATACAAAAAAGGAAGCACATACCGACACAGTTTGATTATTCAGCAATTGAGATAACTTTACTTCAGACAAAAATATTGTTTAGTTTTTTTCATAAAACACCAACCACGCGCCGCACTGAGTTCGAACCCTTGACTTAACTTAAGTATTTGAAACGTGTTTGACCGAGTCAAAGTTTTGTTAAGCCTCGCCGAGCGCCGTTGCAAAAATATGAGTATGTAAATTAAATAATAAATACTACGGTAGCAGCCTCCTGCGCATCCAAATATATAGCTAATCTATAGATAATATATATAAATCCAACTAACATTTTGGCGCTAAGGGAAACCTTTTTTGACACTTAAAGTATTATAAATGGCATATAAGAGCTCCGACAATAGCTTTAGACTCTACTGCGGCGTTAGGAATAAATAATTAAAGTTTCAAGAGGCATAATAGAAATAAAGGAAAAATATATAACTTAAGGTGCTAGCTTGGAGTCTGTCAGAACTTTTATATAACTTACTCATAAATCTTTAGGACACGTAAAACACTAGAACCAATTGTTTGTAAGTATTAGCAGACACTTTACAATTGGTTCAAGTTCTTAAATGGAGTTAGTTATATACCTTGTACCACCTAACGAGTTCTATGGAGCCCTAAGAGCTAAAAGAAAGTTATAGTAGTGATAACTATAGATATTATAGAGCTATAGAACTTAAAGAAGTGATAACTATATGTATTATAGAGCTATAGAAGTTAAAGAAGTGATAACTATAGGTATTATAGAGCTAGATGCTGCAAGCGTCAGAAACCACCTTTAAATCATCACAGGTTGTATAATAGGATTTACTCCCACATTATAAAACTCCAAGTGGCATTAAAAAGCTAGCTATAGTTTTTTTTAACAATGCGTTAGGAATAAAAGAGTTATCAGGAACCTTAGGTAATGTAGAATTAACGCCATTAAATAAACATACCTAACCTATACAATTTTAAAAGTAAATATAAGGTCAAAATATTATTATCCGATTTATTGATTTACATTATTCACTGTTTTCAATTAAAATATACATAGACGTACTGAGAATTGTTATTTACAACCACAACTAAAATAAAAAAAATGCCGCGGCAGCGATTTATTTTACTTAATAATATGCAATGTTGTTTATTTTTGATGCGCTTCAAAATTGAGATGAATACTAGTATATTATCACAGAATACTTGTCACCGCAGTGAGAATTCATAATTATGAAACCGATAATGTATAAAATTATTAATTGATGTCGGCCATGAATATGCGCACTGCTATTATATTTTATCATTTTTGACGGTAATAGAAACGTAAAGTAAAAACAATTGGGTGATGTTTATTACTACTTATTATGCACAATATACAATAGAGCTATAAATAGTATCGTAGGAGCACTCATATGTTGTTAAAAAAGTTAATTGAGTGAATTTTATAAATTATTTATTACCTATTAAAGGGTGCAGTTGTAACCTGTGTATAGCTTATAATACACCTAAAATGGTGAATACTACTTCAATAGCACTATTGTAACTCTTTATTCCCACCTTTTTATCACTTTTCTACAACTATTATGTCACTTTAAGCTCTAAAATTGTGAGCCCAATTCAGGGTTATAAGATAGTTATAGCGCGCTATACCACTAGTTGACTTTCCTACTTTTATAGAACCTTAGGTTTTTAAGTTTATCTTAAGTAGCTCATTTAGCGCTTATTCTTATTAACAAAATGTTACTTGGGTAGTAACCACCAACAAACCTTTTTAATAATTCATAATATTATGAGCTCTAGGATGCTATATAATCTTGGACCCAAAAATAAATGGTTTTTTTACGTTAACGCGAATATTAATCATCTATTGAACTCTCAAATCAGTCACGAATAGAGGTGGGCGCCGACCTAAAATTTGCCGTCGGCGGCGCGCTGCGGGAAATTGGTCGGCGTGGCGCGGGCGTAGCTGTTTTTGTAAAAAAAAACGCGCTGGTTCGCACCGCGGCGCTAAGTGCTAACTGGCTATCGTGCTATTGCTAGTTGCTAATGCTAAATTCCGATGCGAAATAATTTTGACTCGACGCGCGACGCGACTCGAGAGTTCACGATGCCGCGATATTCCACGAATTAATACGAGCGAGTGAGAAGAGCAAATACATTCAAATTCAGTCAAATTTCTGCAGTAATTTTTTTCAAAATAAAGTTAATTGCATACGCTTAGGTTCCGTTATTCAATAGTTGTTTTTTATTTCACAAACGCAGCTATTTATGATCATTAAAAATCGATTTTAGCAAATAGCATAGCAATAGCACTTAGCATGCTAAGACATGAAAATTAGCATGCTAATGAAAATAATTAAAAATAGCATTAATTTCCATTACTACACATCACCCCGTGCCCCGCCGCGCCCGCCCGCTCCCGGCGCCTAGCGCCCGGCGCGGGCCTGTTTTTTTTTTGAGTCGACATCGATCTGCGCGAATTTTTGGATACTCGGCGGCGGCGGCGCCGCATGCATGGCGGCGCGGCGCCCACCTCTAGTCACGAACTGGACAATCAGTTTTGTTTCCTAAAATAAAATAATCAAAAGAAAAGTTTTTGTTATGAAATCTGGATGTCTTTTACAATATTCAAATATTTCATCCAGGTCTTCCAATCTACATCAGGCTATATGCTAAGATTCGTCCTCGTTGTTGAGGAGAAACGGTGACCCGGAATGATAATAAAATATTCGTTTCTAAAATTATTTACCTATTTGGGTAAAATAGGTCCTGGCTGGACCTATTTGGGTATTCTCGATTTTAAGCGAGACAAGTAAACTGCCATCCATTTGAACATAAAAGAAGATAATATGATAATTTTATTCACTTACAAATCATATTATATCCCGAAATAAATGATAAATAGTTAGAAAATGAAATTTGGTAATTTTTCTTTTTCTTACAAGCCCCTAATAGGTACAGTCACTTATCATAAAATTGTGTTTGCAATGTTGGCGTTATAATAGCTAGATTTTCGACATTACACGATTTTCATTAGCTCACAAGTTTCAGACCAGTTTCGACCATCATACAACCCTTGTAGAAATATATATTAAAATTATTCTTAGCTATCAGCGTGTTTTAGTTACAAAAATGTTGAACTTATTCTAAATGAGTATAATAATTAAAAATGAGTCATTTAGCAAACAAAAGTGCCATCTATCGTGTAGTAGCGAAACTACGAGCTTAAATTATATTCGTTCTGTGAGGCATGTTATTTATATAAAAAATAACTCGTGCTCTGCGCGGCATATCTCACGGGAACACTGTACTTTTTCGGGATAAGAAGTAGTCTATGTGGTAATTCAGAGCTCAAACTGCTACGATAACAATTTTCATCAAACTCCGTTAAGTCGTTTTTGCGTCGAAGACTAACAAACAACCACCCATCCATCCATCCTTACAAACTTTTACAATTAGGTATAATAGTAGTAGGATGTTATTATTATACTGAAACCACTACATTTTATTAGTCGATACTAGAATTGTAGTGAATTTTAAAATTAAAAGGTTCTACACACACAACAAAACATTTTTCACAACTACGTCACAGAATTAATAATAATAATTATGTATATCATATTACTATCAATTCTGTGACGTAGATATTGATATTATACATTAAATGATTACTTATATAATTGCATATACCTAGACGTCATACATAGCTCATGAATCATAATATTTTCTATCATAATCGTTTTAATTTTGCCTAAGAATAGACGTAAGTTGAATAATAACCATTTCATAAAAGCGCCATCTGACGCAAAATTAACACAAATTATTATCTTGATTATACAAAGATTGCGCTGAAGTAGGTAACAATTAATCAAAATCATTATTAAAATAATCTAAGGGCCTGTATCAATATTTTCTTATAAGTTTACTTTATACTGAGCGACAAAGACAAAACATGCAAATAAGCTAAATCTAATTAGATACTTAGTAGGTACCAAAATGAGCAAGAATGAGCACTAATAAGTGTCTACAAATCATGTTAGATAAAACTAAACTATGTTAGTTTAAAAACAACTAAAATGCTTACCAAAATATTCCCAGCTAGGTATACAAAGGCAAACTAGTCCAATAAATATTACTAATAGCAGAAATGGTGCAAATAAAGTTAGAAATTTCATTGTGTCCGATTCCATTTTGTAGGCAACAAACTTTTTATCAAAGCAAAGTAGATAATAATATTTAGCTGTAGATTAATATAGCATACAAGTGTTTCTGTCATTTCAATAATGTTACTGAAATTATTTGAGCGCCATCTACTGGAATTTTCCGAACTACTTTAAAGGCTTTTATTTTGTTTTAATAATTAACATTTACTATCCTAACGAAATATTTCATTTTATTCTAATCGGATAGAGTCTTATTTAACTGTTTCATTTAACATATAATTTAGAACCCCACCCACTTTGAAAAAACGTTATGTTTTCACAGATAAGTTAATTCTACGTAGGTAACTATGTAAAGAAGTAAGTAAAGACTCACCGAAGATTTCACAGCAATGTAAACATAGACAGGTCAATCCATAGACACCAGCCAATAGCAGAAAAGGCGCGAAATAACCCAAAAACTCCATATTTTTTGAGCAATAAGTACTTAGTTGTTACAAATATTTTCTTTGTAGCGTTTTATCGAAAAAGTAATAAGCATAGATAATAGTTATCGAAGTCGCAGATTTGATAATAATTAAAAGTGTGTTGCAGGCTGAGGGAGATATGGGCATTGTGAAAAGAGTCCAGTTAGCCTGCTGTTACAGTTAAACTAGGCAGCTAGATATTTTTTTAATTAACCTCAACTTAAGGGATAACCTGACCATCCAGCCTGCAAATCCAGCAGCCTGTCAAATTGAAACGGACTAGTAGACAAAAATTAAAAAATGAGTGACACTATTGACACAAATGACGACCGTAAGTAGGTACTAGCGCTGGATTTACAGCTCCGCGAGTATTATGTGTTCTGTGATTTACAGGCTGGTCAGTCTGTATGACCCTTTATTGTTTTGAATTTTTTATCTTGAAGCCAATTAAACGTACCCATAAGACCACATCTAGAAAACATCGTGCAAGGCTACTAACGCGATCTACCGAACCGCATAGAAACTATATCAGAAAGGTGTAGTTTAATTAAATAATTATATATACTTATATAGTACAGAGGAAAAGTTTGTTTGTTTGTTTGCATCAAATAGGCTCCGAAACTACTGGATTGATTTTGCACAGATGTAGAGTTAGAACACAGGGAAGGACATAGGCTATTTTTTATCGCAATAAAGGAAATCTTGTGAAACCGTACATTTTGCCGCAGCAAATTAGCATATTTTTTAAAATATCTATGCTCACACGGCGAAAGAAAACTTTAAAGTATGCGAAGACTAAAAACCTTTTCCGTAGTAGAACTCTAAGCGCATTACCAAATAATATCCTACGTTTACACGTATCTACACAACGTAAATAATAAACATTTTTGAATTTATTTATTTTGAATTCAAGTCATTGGCTGTGTTCAGCAGAAAAAAGCATTTGTTAGCGTTTGCTAGCGCTAAAGAAAAAAAAAACAGATTATCGGCTAGGACACGTTTACTAACTTCAATACCGCAAACATATCCGCCATTTTGCTTATTTTAACACTTAGCGGTCGCCATTTTGCTTACGTATTTTTCTTAGCGCTTTTTTCCGCGGAACACAGCCATTCGATGGCCTTACGATTTACGAATGACAGCTAGCGGCTGGCGAAGGACGCGCGGTGCGCGTTTGAAAAGCATGTTAGAAATATGAAGAATATGAGGAAAGAAGACAAGTTTTTGTACTTCTTGCTGAGATTTAACAGAAATTAGAGAAGTATAAATAAATAATCAGGAAATATAACATAATACTCACGAAACAACTTGCACACAAATCTGTTGATCACCAGGTCACAGGTGTAAAGGTACGAGAACACCAGAGTTAGCATTATCAGGAAAAAAATAAGAAAACACAGCTCTCTCAAATCCAAGAACATTTTGCTAACACCACCCAAGAAACTAAACAAAATTATTCCATACAAAGGACAAAGTTATAACATTGAGAAAAATACTAGCACTCGATTGTAGCCTTTATAATTGTCACAAAATGTCTAAAATCGCTTACACCAATTTGGATTGTTTGCCGAATTTTCCACATTTTACTAAGAAATATCTTATTAGACGTCTTAAGGCAGGCTGCACACAAAGTATCTTAAAATAGAGATCAGCTGATAATATTAATGAAATGACATTACTAATAATTTTCATATTAAAAGGTAATAAAATTCATTAAACAGAGAAAAGTAAAATTATAAAACTGAATTAATAAAAAAACAAAACCGTGGGTTATGATGTTTTGCAATACTGCAATTTTTTAAACAAGTGAATTTCTGAATGCCTAGGTCTACTACTACACTAGGTCAGATATAATATTATTAACTTTTATTATATATAAAAGGCAAACCTGACTGATTCATCTATCAACGCTCAGCCGAAACTACTGAACGGATATTGCTGAAATTTGCCATAAAGATAGTTGTAATGACGTAGACATCCGCTAAGAAATAATTTTTGAAAATTCTCCCCCTAAGGGGGAGAAAAAGGGGTTAAAACTTTGTATAAGACCGAACTCCACGCAGACGAATTCGCTGGCAAAAGCTAGTTTAATAATAAATAGTTTCCTATATTTTGTAAAATAATATTATGTTGTCACTTAATTAGCACTTAATATTTACTTCAATCCACAGTAATAACCTATTTTTATTTTTTATTGTCACGGGAAAATAATTGTGCACATATAACTGATGTTCGGATGGAAATTTTCGCAAAATAAATTATTCTTATTCTTACATACGGAACTCGTATACAATTTCCTAGCGTGCAATCTGCCTTAATGATATCTTTATTATAATCTATATTCACATTGTATAGGTAAAAACAACGTTGCTATGTGGTTACAGGGTTCAAAATCCTCTGATAAGTATCAGATTATCAGTCGATAGCTTATCTATAGCAGATAAGTTTTGTATACACTACACCTACATTAACCAATTTATCTTACAAATTGTATGTGAGGAAAGTTCACCTTCAACAAAAGAAGTGATTATTATCTAATTATCTATCTCCTTATTCGCCCAACCTCCCTATTAAACGACAAATGCGAGAGAAAATGTCAAAAGAAAAGTGAAACATTTAACATAACCCAATTATTATGATCAGAACCTCAATTGTCGTATTTAAAGTACACTTTCATTGTACTTTGATTTTATTGTAAGTGAAGCAACATGTTATCGTAAACTGATTTTATGAATTTTCGACATATTGGCACACTATTGGCAAAGAATATATATTACTAACGTATATGCTATTGGTGAAGAGTGAAGTAATATATATTACTTGAATTGGTGAAGTAATATATGTTACTAACGTATATGCTATTGGTGAAGAGAGTGCGTTTCACGTTGCTTTAACGTTTACAAGAATACAGTTCGACAGTTTTAGCGTATCGGGACTTGATTGTAATTGTATTAATGCATGTTTTATTTAGCAGAATTGACCCTCTGCTATGACACTTCTCGATTCTTATCTCGATTGACATATCTACTCGTTTAGTTACTCTTATATCTATGTAGGTATTATGGAGTATTTAAAATGTAGTAATTATTAATGTGGCTTACATACGTACACATTTGTGTGTTTGATTTTCAGCTCTATTGTATTAGAACAGAGTATTATTTACATTGCATTCCGATTTTTGTCCAATGTTCCTACTTCTCAATCTCAAAAATATTTCTTCCCAAACAGTAATAAACTGATTTATAAAATAATAAAAAAATAATGTTCTGTAATATTATTCTGTCCTTTTTAGATTAATATATTATACTTCCAAAAGTTCATTTATAATTAAGTTAAGTAGGTATATTACTACAGGTTGACTTTTAAAATCGCTTGTTGATAATTATTATAAAAGTTCAATAGCTTTATTTAATTAAAAACAAGAAATATGAGCCTCTCGAGGATTTTTCCCAAATTTTGGGGAGAAACTCATAAGTTGGTAACCAAATCTGTGGTTTGCTCCAAATCCTAATACGTATTGTTACGTGTTAGGGTTCGAAGGATTTGGAGAGAAAGACCTGCTGACTCTTTTGAAGACTTTATTCACTCAAGCACTATGTCCAACACAAAGCACTAGGTCCAAACATTAAGCACTAAGTCCAACACTAAACACTAACGGTGTCCTAAGTCATAGCCAAGTCGTAGGTTTCACTCACGGGTATCACTCTTGATCACTAGTTTTCACTTATCGCCTGTTTCGCTTCGAAGGAAGCTCAAACTGAACTCTTGGTCACTAGTTTTCACTTACCGCCTGTTTCGCTTCGAAGGAAGCTCAAACTGAACTCAACTCGCTCGCATTCTTCCGGCGTATTTATATCGGTCGACACGAGTCCCAGACCATTCCAGAAAAGTTCCCGACTCGCGTGACCTGGTTGGATTTTTCTGGAAAGTTCGCACAGTAGCGCCATTTAGTATTGAGTAGGGGGTTTCACGCTATCTTTGTGCATACAAAGTGGTTTCATTGGTTGACGCTAGATGGCGCTAGTTTCTTTGTGCTTTGTGTGTTCGTAACAGTATGTTAATCCTATATGAAATCATTGATGGCATACACAATAACATAATTTTTGATAGTTTATAGGATTCCGTACCTAGTACCTACCTACCCAAAAGGTAAAAACGGAACCATGTTACTGAGACTCCGCCGTCCATCGCGTCGGTCTGTCCGTCTGTCACCAGGCTACTAAACAAGTAACATTTTTTTAAATTATGTATTTCTATAACACTATAACAACAAATACTTCAGAATAAAATAAATATTTAAGAGGGGCTCTCATACAACAAACGTGACTTTTTCATTTTCTTCCGTAGAAAATGAAAAAGTTTGAAAACTGGTCAAGTGAGAGAGTCCTTCTCGCACTTGACCCGTTTTTTAATCTAAAATTTCGGACTTAAGTACTTATATAAAAAGTTACAGTTTCAGATACACTATAATACAGATACATCACCACTGACAATTATACGTCTCAGTATAAAAGACGATGAAAACATAATACCTATGCCTCAATTTCCAACCGCTCCCTAGAGGTAAAGAATATAATTATATTACGAACGTACTAGAGGCCTAGACCCTAGCTACTAGGAAAACAGTAAAATCACAACAGAATATTTTTAATTTTGTTTTATGTAGGCGAGCGACTCTATGTTTAGATTAATACTAGATGTTGCCCGCGACTTCGTGCGCGCAAAATGGGATCCCGCGGAAACCGTACATTTTGCCACAATAAAGAGTAGCATATGTCCTTCCCCGTGGTCTACTCTATATCTGTGCCAAAATCGGTCCAGTAGTTTCGGAGCCTATTCGATGCAAACAAACAAACCTTTCCTCTTTATTATATTAATAAAAGTATAGACTATGCAATGTGCTACACTTTTAATTACTTGAGGCTGTTAACACAGTAAATAATTTGAGGGTAGCAGCTTAACACCTACTCGAAATAAGTACAGTCAGTGTCGTGATTCGCGGGCGTTCTATTGAAATATTTATACAGTGGATTAGCTATACAATGTTTCGTCGTTGGAAAAGTAGCTTGACAGCAAGGACAATAGTCAAAGTCAAAACATTTTTATTCAAAGTTGGTATTTGGTATTATTAATTATTATATACTCTTTTTGAACGTCAATATACATGATGCCTACCACCGCTTCGGCCGCCGTATTACGTAAAAATAGCGATTAGCAAAAATCTTGCAGTCATCGCGCGATAGACGCGCGTCTATTGTTGTCGATTGCTGAACGTCAAACAAAATCGTATTACCTATGCGATCGATTGCTAATCGCTCGCTGTTGTGTTTGAATGCATTTTGCTTCATTTTCGCTTTGAGGTCGTCCATTAATCACGTGATGCCTAAAGGGGGAGGGGGGGTCTCAAAAAAAATCACCAAGTATCACCAAGGGGAGGAGGGGGTATAAGGAGACATCACGTGTATTAATTTTCGAATCTAGTCTATGTATACCGAAATTATTATCGGTTGTAGATTCGTAGTGTTGTTTAAATACTTACAAGACAAATGACTCGTATAGTTTTTAATTGCTTAAAATATTCGATTAAATTGATTTTTAAGTTAAAGTTTTTCTTTAAACATGACCTGCTTACTATGTAAAAAAAAACACGTGATCTTAGGTGGGGGAGGGGGGGGGTAGTATAAAACCTCGCCACGTATCACCAGGGGAGGGGAGGGGTCTAAAAAGTTGTAAAAAAACATCACGTGATTAATGCACGGCCCCTTATTACTAACTAACTGACAGTTCAAAGTCTTACGTAATACAAAAAATTAGACAGCAGTGAAGAGATCGAACGATTGATTGCAATTTATAGTTCCTCGGTTGTTCGATAGAGGTAGAGAGGAGGTACTGTCGCTAGGTTGCATCTGCTAGGTTTTTGCAGATACGTTATACCAAATTGCGCAATTTTTGCTATTGCTTGGCTATTGCAAGATACGTAATAAGCCCGCGGGAACTAACCCGGCGAGAAGAACCGGCGACGTAAGAAACTCGCGCGGGGCCATCTTTTACCAAAAAGATAGAAAATTGTTCTTTTAGAATAAGAAAGGTATATAACAATGTTATGACTAAAACTACATAAGAGTACAATTATAGTACATAGAAGCAGCCTTGCAGGTTGGCCATCCTATATAACCAAGGTGTGCGATCGTCAATAAAATCATTGACCCTATACATTTAAATACAAATTATAACTATACAAAACATTGAATTGCTTTATATTCACTGAACAAATGCTTTTATTGTTATGGGGTTAAATAGATGCTCTGACAGACTATATAATAATAATACATTCTGTAAAAGTTAAAGGTATATAATATAGAATATTATACGAGTAGGTGCTATATTTGTACGGCAAAATTAAGTTGAAGATTTTGCAATATGATAAAATCTAAAGGACTGTTTTTTTTTAAATTTCGTGAATGAATAGTACTCTTAAATATGAGTAACTTCTCAGAGGAAACAGAATAAAAAAAAACAATATTTTCATAGATACAGCGATTTGTTTACAAAATTTCACTAGTCTCGTGAAAACGCTCCATACAAAGTCGTACCTAGCTGTGACGTCACGATTAGGTAAAAGTGTATGAAATATAAAGCCGCAGAAATATATTATTTGTAACCATCTTCGAAATTTTTGCTTTTAAGTTCATACTTACTTTATTGAATCGAAATTCTGCTAAATAAAACCTGCATTAATACAATTGAAATCAAGTCCTGAATCCTGATACGTTTATACTCCCAAACGGTGTTTTTATGAACATTAAACCAACGTGAAACGCGCTCTGATTGGTCGAAACGTCATAAAATCCGTTAACATGTGGATACAGTTTCAATGCAAACAAAATAAAATTGACTCTTTAAATTGTCTACTTTAAATACGAGAATTGAGGTACTGACTGTACACAAGGTGCTTCCATATTTATAAGTTATTGTTCCAGTATTTTCTTTATTTGTACTACTTAATTACGGCGAGCTCCCGTCACATCATTTGTATGGTAATTTCATAAACTAGTTTGATGGTGTGATGGTGTACTGATACACAAACTCAAAAAAGATGAAATAATATGTCATATTATATACTTGCTGCATCTTTTTTGCCATATGAACTACAAATAGTCGGGTAAAAATAACATAGAGACAGAGATAAACTTGTAACATTTTTGTACTGGCCATAACAACGTTATACTGCGTCAATTATATTGGCGCTGGGTGTCAACACGTGGGGTGTTTACGAGACACAGGCAGGACTAATATAATTAACACCACACCTGCCACGAGGGTGACCATACGTAACCGTAGACAGAACTGTAAACTTACACAGGACTTCTTGTTTAACAAGCTGTACTTTAAAAACCTATCTCTATAATATCTAACCATTTTTGCTATATTATATTGTATAATTCCATAACATTCAGTACCCGGTGAAAAGAAGGCACGTCCTCCTTTGAAAAAAAATCGTTCAGGGGTTGTTTCACGATCTTCATTTATGTGTCTGACAGCTTATTTGCATGTTTTGTCTCTGTCGTTCAGTATAAAGTAAGCAGCGACAAAACTTCCGAATAAGCTATCCGACACTTATTAGAGGATTGTGGAACAGGCCCTTAGTGTTTGATATTGTTACGTGTTAGGGTTCGAAGATTTGGAAAAAAAGACCTGCTGACTCTTTTGAAGACTTTATTCACTAGCACTAGGTCCAACACAAAGCACTAGGTCTAACACTAAACACTAAGTTAGTGTTTCCAAACACTAACTAAGTATTTGGAAACACTAAGCACTAACGGTGTCCTAAGCCATAGCCAAGTCGTGGGTTTCACTCACGGTATCATCACATCACTAGTATTCACATCGATATCGCCCGTTTCGCCGTTCAAATCGAACTCCTGATCACTAGTTTTCACTTGTATCACCTGTTTCGCTTCGCAGGAAGCTCAAAGTGAACTCGACTCGTTCGCATCTCTAAGGCATATTTATACCTGCCGACACGAGTCCCAGACCATTCCCGACTCGCGTGACAGAGTTGGATTTATTCTGGATTGTTCGCACAGTAGCGCCATCTAGTACTGAGTAGGGGGCCCCACGCTGTCCCTGTTCACACCAAGTGGTTTCATTGGTTGACGCTAGATGGCGCTATTCTCCTAGTGTGTTCGTAACAATATCTTTATATCGAGCGACAGAGACAAAACATGCAAATGTCACCGTAAAATTGTAAAAACCGTTAGATTGTAATAAAACTAGTGAAATTGTAAAATGTTGATAGACTTCCGACGCGAATATGCTGCCTATAATTTAACACATTATTTTTCGTTAGATTATAAATATAAACGGTTTTTACAATTTTACGGTGACATAAATAAGACATTAGACGATTGTGGAACAGACCCTCAGTGTCGGCTTTCTAGAGCATCAACTCTGTATGCCTGATGCCAGTAGAAATAAAGTGAACTGCCAGTGTTACTCTGTGCGTAAGAGAAAGGGCTCTACAAAACCGACACTAGCCGAGATCTTTTCAAATGTCGATATACTATTAGGGAATCTAAGTCAAAAGCAGGTAGGATGTTCTCTCAGTTATGACAACAGTCTACGGGCAACCTGCTTATGATTAGATTCCCTTATAGTACACACTTTTCGGCTGGATACTGTACACTGCCTTACATTAATTTATGGCTGATGCCCACAACTTCGTTTGCGTAGAACTAACGGAAACGGAACCCTATTTTTTCAAAGGGAATCTTTGAAAGGTTACTTTATAACATCAGCTATCTGCCTGTGAAAATTTAAGACATGAGCTGGAACAATTAGACAGACAGATGGATAGACAAAATTTTAATTTTTTTTTTCTTAAGTATCGTATATCACATCTGAATTAAGTGAAAAGCTGTTAATTTAAAATTAAAAACAGACACATAATATATATTTGTATTTTAATCATAATCATAATCATAATAATCTTTATTTGCAAGAAATGTGGGTGTAGAGATGACAAAATTACAGTTATAGGTACCATCACAATTCGCTAGTACATTTATAGCATGCAAATATAATAATAATATTCTTTGATTTTTATAAGTCGATAGGTATTCAGCACCCTTACAGGAGGTGGAGGTTGTTACATCAACGGGAGGAAATAAATCAATGTCACAATAATGTATTTTGTATGTTTTTTGTTTTGTGTTAATTGTTTTGGCAATACTAAAAAAATGATGGTCGTAAAAATAAAAATTATATTATGAAATAAAATTTATTATAAATCATGGACACCCTAGTCCCTACACTCCATTGAGTGATGTGCTTCGACATCTTTTGCATCTTAAGTAACAGCACTTGCTGTAGTGTCCCTACATTCAATGCTCGTAATTAAATGATTGTCAGAAATATTTGTATTTGAAATTATACTTACACTAGATGTGGCCGGCGACTTCGTGCGCGCAGGAGAAAATCTCGCGGAACCGTACATTTTGTGGCAGTAAAATCTAGCTTATATAATTTCCCATGATCTATATCTATGCCAAATTTCATCAAAATAGATCTAGTAGTTCTAGTAGTTTCAGAGCCTATTCAATGGAAACTAGAAAACAAGCAAACAAACCTTTTCTCGTCATTATATTAGAATAGAATTAAAGATCATAAGGCTTTTTAATAAGTAATCCCCTCAAACAAGTGCAACGATAAGGGCCTCTTTCATAATTTTCTAATAATTCGTGTCGGATAGCTTACTCGTAAATTGTTCTAAGCTACTTTATATCGACACAGAGACAAATCATACCAAGCTACTAAACACTTACCAGTAGATTGTAAATGACGTGTTTTTTTGTGTAGTGAATAAAGTTCAATTTTGTCGCGTATCGTCGCAGTGTGGACTGACCGACTCGTGTGTATGAAAAGCTTCAAATGTACCAACAGCAATAAGACTAGCACTCGATCGGAGCGAGTTAATAAAAGTGCCTGAAGCGATATGCATACCTTGACGCTCATAGACGATATTGTAATAACTTCATAAAGAACATCGTAAGGCCTCACAATCGCTATTATTGCCGTGTTTAATATGGAAATTCCTTGTCGTCGACTTTAAAATTGCTATAAAATGTGGATTTGTATCGATAAAAATAGCTTAATACCCTACATGGCATTTAGGGATTATAATGAAATTCTTATACATGCCCTATTTTAAATAAAGTAGAGGAATAAAAATTTACGTGTAAAAACAGAACAGTATTTTAAGGTTCCATATTCAAAGGGTTAAAACGGGTTATTACTAAGATTTTGCCTTTGAGTATATAAAGTCTTTGGATTTTGCTCTCCGTCTGTCTGTCTATCTGTCTGTCACTAAGATGTCTTCTGAACCGTAATAGCTAGGCAGTTGAAATTTGATCAGATGATGTATTTCTATTACAGCTGTAACTAAAAATAAAATGAATATTTAAATCTCCCATACAAAATACTTGAATTTTTTGCTGGTTTTGCTCGATATTAATACTACATCAATAATACTGTATAGCACTGTGCAGCGTGGTGCAACTAGAAATTCGAACTCTTAGGGGCCCCATACATGGTCCGGTCTACCTTCAGTTCGGCCTGAACGGATGCAAAATCGTATCGTGTGTGTGCAATTTCGAGATCGCATCAGGCGGCCGTACGGACTGAAGCGATTCGTTCCAGTGTTGCCAGCTCTTTTTTTGTGAAACTACTAAACTCGTATCGATTTCTACTAAAACTACTAAAAAACTACTAAAGAGGCTACTTAACTTAGGAATTCCTGAAGCCCCCCAAAAACCACTGCATTTTAGGTTTTATTATATTAAATTTTTTTCATTAATTGAATTTGATTATAAATTTTATCATTAAATTAAAATATACTAGGAAATATGCCGTATTTAGTAGCTATTTTGCATATCATTACTGTCTGGCTCTTTCCTACTTAAACACTACTAATAACTAAATTTCTACCAAGGAGGGAATAAAATACTCAATTTAGTAAAATTTTGTAAAATAACTAAGTTGGCAACATTAATTCTGGCCTGACCGATCGGCCTGAACGCGCGGCCTGTCCTGACCGTGTGTGGACAAATCGCTTCAGTTCTTGCCCGACCCGCTGCCGTGCGGCCGTGTATATTGTACAAGCGTTGTATGAGTTTTCGCGGTGTTTAAATACAAAATTGATAAACACGACCGTAGCGCGCGGCAAACTAGAATGGACTGATGCGACTGTTCCGTGTGTGGGCACGAATCAGATCAGGCCGAACTGACGTAAATTGGATTGGATGCGATTTTTTCCGTGTGTGTGCTCGAATCCGTTCAGGCCGAACTGACGTCAGTTCCAGCTGAAACGATCGGCCTCTCGTCTGTGGGGGCCTTTACAATGAAACGTCTATCTTCTTATGTTTATACTAATATGTATAATATTATAAAGAGGAAAAGTTTGTATGTTTGTTTGCCTTGAATAGGCTTTGAAACTACTGGACCGATTTTGATGAAATTTGGCACAGATATAGAGTAGACCACGGGGAAGGACATAGGCTACTTTTAATTGCAGCAAAATGTATGGTTCCCGCGCGATTTCCTTTAGCGCGCACGAAGTCGCGAGCAACATCTTGTTAGGTAAAGTAATTAAATTTTGAAAAGCTTACTCAAAAATGTAGCGCCATATATGTCGCAAATTATTGTGAATTGTCCCTGTAGCGTACTAGATCCTTGTCACTACAATATAATCTGTGGTATGACTTAATAAAGGCGGCAACCCAGTGCGAGCAGGTTCCGAGTGGCAACACTGCTAGAGGTCGTTCGGGGCATTCGACTGGCGGACTCTGTGAGCACTGGACGTCGGAATGTAAAAAATGTATTTTATTCAACCAAGACATTACAGTATAATTACAAGGACACCACAGTCCCTAAGACGTTTACATCACAAGTCCTCTAACGAGAATGAGATGCAACGGTCCCAAAAGTTCAAGTAAATTGAAGTTTAATATAGAACATAATAATAACAGTAACGTCACACTCCGTTTGTGACCAACGACCATTCTATTGGCCGTATAATTTTATTTCTTTGGGACTAATTGTGTCGTAAACGTTAGCTATTTTACATTACTGTACTATAAATTAGTGTTATGGCCCTGTAGAATTAGTCAATGACGACCTTTTCGGAGGACGAACGCTATATTCCAGATTTCAGGACCTCAATTCTCGTATTTGAAGTAGACTTTCATTTTACTTTGATTGTATGAAAAGCGACATGTTATCATAAACTGATTTTGTGAAGTTTGGACCAATTAGAACGCGTTACACGTTAGTTTGATATTTACGAGAATACCGGTTTGACAGTTTTAGCGTATCGGGATTTGATTGTAATTGTATTTGACCCTCAGAGCCAACTATGATCATCAACTGAAATCTATGGATTGTTAAACTATAAATAAGTTATAATATTGTAAGTAATAAAATTTTGGGAAGTTGGCCTATAAAGGGGTAATGTCAGCTTAAGCTAGTCAACGAATTTTCTGGTAACCTGGGACTACATTTTGATCCGGAAACCGGCGGATAGTAATATAGGGACTAGATAGTCGTGGTGTATATTAATATAATTATGTATATTATTATTATTATTATTATTTACCAATATTGTTATTAATATAAATTAATTATGCGTGTATTGTATTTGTATAAAATATAATTATATCCGTTGTCTGATACCCGTAACACAAGTTCTACTTAGCACGGGATTAGATCGATGTGATAATATATTATTTAATTATTTATTAATAATGTCTGTATATATTTTATGTGTTGAAAATCGGAGTGTCGATTATCGAGTCTGCTGTTTGACTCGACACTTGTGTGTTCGATTTTCAGCTTTATTGTATTAGAGCAGAGTTTTCAGTGCTCTGCTTTTTCCCCGGCCTTACAGATTCCGGACAATACAGTGCCAGCCTTGGAGTGGCCTATAGTTTACTCAGTAGGACAATTCAGCTAGTTTAATCTCACATTAATACAGTTTCCTCCTTACTAATAATCGCTGTATAAGCTTTGAATAGTTATACAGTGTTTTGTCTCCTTCTATCGAATTAAAAAACTCACTTGTGTGACGGTAACAAAACACTGTATAACTATTCAAAGCTTATACAGCGTTTATTAGTAAGGGGTTATAGATCCAATCTTGATATATTAAAACAGTAAAATGGTATTCTAACATGAACGTCGTTAATGTCGAACGCGTTTTGATTGGTCCAAACGCCGGAATCTGTTTACGATATCAAGACGATTCATTTACAAGTATAATTTATCGAAAGATTGAGAAATTTAATTTATCAAAGTCTCGTACATAACTGGGGTTCGGATTCGGCGCACGGCGTAGCAAAGTCCGTAGCACAGTTTCAGCGTTACGCGATGCGCGTAGCAATTTTCGTTTATTACCCGTGGTATACCTACCTCCTTACTAATGAACATATTTACACAATGGATAAGATATACAATGTTTTGTCCTTGTCTTATACGTCGGAAAAGTCACGTCACAGACACGGACAGAACATTGTGTAATAGCTGTATTTTTAGGGTTCCGTAATACTTAAGGAACCCTTATAGTTTCGCTCTGTCCGTCTGTCTGTCTGTCTGTCTGTCCGCGCCTCTAGCTCCTGTAATTATGAATATAAATTGATGAAATTTGGTGCAGTTATAGATTGTATATAGATCACGGTTTCGGGATCATAAAAAAATCATAATTTTATATTTTAGGGGTGGCTCTCCATACATGTGAAGTGGGGATGAAAAATATTTTTTCACTCTACCCCATCGTCTGGGGTATCATAGAATAGGTCTTTTAAAATAAGGGCAAGGTTTCATACGTTACTTTTTTATAAAGTTGACCATTTTCGAGTAATCGGCCTCCAAAGTAGTTTGTAAGTTGGTCCCCCCCCCCCTAGCATTTTTAAACTATAGGAGATAGAAACTTGCAAATTTCCATGCTGATAGATCATGCTAAAAACTCTTTAGGAAAACTATTGTGAACCAAATCGGACAGTAATTTTAGAGTAATTAAAATAAAAGCATATTACGCGTTTATAGTTACGGAACCCTCCTTAGACATGTCCTGACATGCTCTTGGTTAGGTTATTTTAAATTAATAAGTAAAGCACGGGTAAACCATTTAAACGTAGGAGTGTATTTACTACCTACATTTAAACATCATGGGCTATTTTTTATTTTGGGAAAAAATCTAGACCTATTTCCGGAACATTTCATTTCCAAAGAAATCGTGGTACACCCAGGTACCTAAACTTTTATTTATCTATTCATTTATTAACTCATAACGGCTTGAAATGTAGGTTCGACCCCAAGGTAATATTCATCGCTATAGGTATTTTGTGATAAAGACATTATATCCAAGCCCAAGGTAACTTGGCGTAGATTTTGATTGTAACATTAAACAACTTTTTAATGTTTATTAATAAATATAATATCTATTGTTTTGTGTCTCGCTGAGATCTATGGTGCTCTCGATCCATGGCAGATAGCGGGGTGTGGAGACGAAGCGGGCGGGCGCGGCGCACCCGGGACTGCGGATTCCGAAACCGATCTGGAGTGATGATGATTAACGTAAACAGTATGTACCTTTGATATCAAAAGATTTAAATTTAAAAGTTTATACTGTATAGTGTATACCGAACGTCGATTGTCACGTTATATTCAGTGTGCCGAGTCACTGAGTGCGAGTTTCTGTCACTTCTCGCCGTGAAGAAGTTAACTACAATTTGTTTGGTATGGAATTAGTTACTATTGTTTGCCACTAGTGGCGTTGTTTCGATGTCATACTGATATAAAAAATGCCATAAACTACAAGCAGGTTATATTACCTAACCTGAAACTTCGATAATGTTACATGTTGATTGTAGTAGCAACGAATTACGGCGACAACTTTGAAATTCATCATTGCATTCGGTAGTTATCTATTTAATAGGGGTTTTAGCGGTTAAAGCGAACGCAAAAATATATAAAATGCCGACAAAAATCCTCAGAAATTGGGCGTAATATAGGCGAAATTATTTAATAAGTAATGCCTTAGAGTATATCACTCTTGCTGACTTAACACTGACCAGCGTCCAATAGCCAGTGGAGTTAGACGCTAGTACCATGCCGGTGTCCCACTCGCAGTGCTCCGTGTTGGTGGGCGCGGAGCCGCACACGTATTCTTGTTCATCGACCAACGGTTGTTTGTACTGAGAAAATTATCACATTAACCTTATATGTCTAAGTCAAGTAGTGGCGTGGGGTTCCTATAACTCCATTCCTATCGATTTCACTTACCATCTTTTGAAGACCCTCGGCCTCATCCGAATCCCTAAATATTGTACAGGGCTTCCCTGTGAAGGAGAACCCTGAACTGCCTTCGCCACTAAAGTCAAGTATACAAAATCTTGTGCTACGGTTTTTAAAGCCTTCTGGCCATCCCAAGAAATCAATAAAATCCCACCAAAAACATTCTGTAAAAAACTAGCCAAGTCTCGATAGAGCTGCTTGTTTATCTCTAAAAAGTAGTGAAATCTAGACAAAGTCGTGCCAAGTCTAAGGTTCCTTACTGCGATTTCTTTATTATTATAGTTAATGTTGTGTGACTTGGCCGTTGAACATTCTTTATACGTTACAAGTGGGTACAAGTCAATTTTGTTTACACGTAATGTATATCTGTTGTAACTACCTACGTTTGTTAAGCGAGATAATAGCCCATATTGGTATTGATAATTGGACGCTAGTGAGTAGTGTCTCATTTTAGGCTGTTGTTGATTGTAGAACACATGTATTGGAGCAATGGTGTCATGGAGCCCCTTTTGTACCATTGTGTACCCTTCAACGGCCAAGTCACACAACATTAACTATAATAATAAAGAAATCGCAGTAAGGAACCTTAGACTTGGCACGACTTTGTCTAGATTTCACTACTTTTTAGAGATAAACAAGCAGCTCTATCGAGACTTGGCTAGTTTTTTACAGAATGTTTTTGGTGGGATTTCACTTCTTTTTGTAGAAACGTGGGCATATTGATTTATTTTACTAGATTTCAGTGTAATTTGTTTATTTAATTTGTGTAATGATCGAGTACAATAAAGTTAATCGTTCGACTATTTCTTCTTGTAAACTTGTAAATATAAGTATAAAAGCCAGTCTAGTCTTATCCAGAGTTTTCCTTTAATTTTATTTATATGCGTATCAAAAGCAGAAAGGGAGGCATTCGCCCAGCAGTGGAATGCTACGGACTAGATTAAATTAGAAGATGTGTCCCACTTCGCTAGGTTTTTGAAATGACAGTCGATTTTTTTATGTACCAATAGTAGAAGGGGGGCATTACCATATCTCTAATCAGCTGAAACCAGCTGAGGATTCTTCATCAGATACTTCAGACCTTCGATTTTTGACATCAAATAAAGCGGCCCACCACCATGTTGAATATTTTTTGTAAAGGCGGTATGTCGATCTCTAATAGTTTGGTTGGGCTCTTGTGTTTTCTAATCAGGGTCACCAGGTACTCCAGATGTTCGATTATCCTATTTTTTATAGTTATCCCTTTATGTGGCCATTAAACCCTAACTCTGTACCAAATTTCAGCTCTCTGAGTTCATGAGAAGTACTAGTTCTATTCTGATGATCATGAGTGAGTGAGTGAGTGTCATAAATTCAAAACTTTGCTTTCGCTTAACTTCGGAACTAAATGACCTACAGACTTAAAATTTTGGATTTTAAGTATGTGATTATAGCTTACTAGATGACGAAAATTTCTGCGTTCTGGTCTTATCCAGAGCTCCTCAAATAGGGGCCTGAAAATGCGGCGAAATGGTTCCAGTAAAGAATGGTACGACAGTGTTTGCTTCGCGCTCGACTTGACGGGGGCACTGCCGTGCCCCCAGATCGACGTTCTGGTATTATCCAGAGGTTCTCAAATAGGGGCCTGAAATGCGGCGAAATGGTTCCGGTAAATAATGGTACGGCAGTGTTTGCTTCGCGCTCGACTTGGCGGGGGCACTGCTGTGCCCCCAGATCGACGTTCTGGTCTTATCCAGTTATTCCAGAGGTTATCAAATAGGGGCCTGAAAATGCGGCGAAATGGTTCCAGTAAATAATGGTACGGCAGTGTTTGCTTCGCGCTCGACTTGGCGGGGGCACTGCAGTGCCCCCAGATCGACGTTCTGGTCTTATCCAGAGGTTCTCAAATAGGGGCCTGAAAATGCGGCGAAATGGTTCCAGTAAAGAATGGTACGACAGTGTTTGCTTCGCGCTCGACTTGGCGGGGGCACTGCCGTGCCCCCAGATCGACGTTCTGGTCTTATCCAGAGGTTCTCAAATAGGGGCCTGAAAATGCGGCGAAATGGTTCCAGTAAATAATGGTACGGCAGTGTTTGCTTCGCGCTCGACTTGGCGGGGGCACTGCAGTGCCCCCAGATCGACGTTCTGGTCTTATCCAGAGGTTCTCAAATAGGGGCCTGAAAATGCGGCGAAATGGTTCCAGTAAAGAATGGTACGGCAGTGTTTGCTTCGCGCTCGACTTGGCGGGGGCACTGCCGGGCCCCCAGATCGATTATCCTAGTTTTTATAGTTTTCCCTTTATGTGGCCATTAAACCCTAACTCTGTACCAAATTTCAGCTCTCTGAGTTTATGGGAAGTACTAGTTCTATTTTGATGATCATGAGTGAGTGTATAAGTGAGTGAGTGAGTGTCATAAATGCGAAACTTTGCTTTCGCTTAACTTCGGAACTAAATGACCTACAGACTTGAAATTTTGGATTTTAAGTATGTGATTATAGCTTACTGGATGACGAAAATTTCTGCGTTCTGGTCTTATCCAGAGGTTCTCAAATAGGGGCCTGAAAATGCGGCGAAATGGTTCCAGTAAAGGATGGTACGGCAGTGTTTGCTTCGCGCTCGACTTGGCGGGGGCACTGCCGTGCCCCCAGATCAGCCATTTTATGCCCGATTTCTGATATGAATTTATCTATTCTTTATAGTTATCTATTCATTAGCGCTATTGGTTTGATAATTTGTGTAAATATAATTATTATTTTTAAACAAAAAAATTAAACCGACTTCCAAAGTAAAAATACACAAAAAAGTATGAAATAAAACTTAATCTCTAAATAATTCTCCTTTCAAATTTGGCTAATTTTTTTTACTATTTCTCTACTCAATCTTCTTAATTTTGAAGTCGGTACCATCCCAAACAATATTCTACAATATTTTATAGAACTTACGTTCATATTTGCTGGTACCGACTTCAAAATTAATAAGATTGAGTAGAGAAATAGTAAAAAATTTTAGCCAAATTTGAAAGGAGAATTATTTAGAGATTAAGTTTTATTTCATACTTTTTTGTGTATTTTTACTTTGGAAGTCGGTTTAATTTTTTGTTTAAAAATAATAATTTCACCCTTTTTAGTGAAATATTTTGTGAAGTTATTATTAATAGGGATATAATTAATCGAGCGAACAAAAAATAAGTTGGCTGCTGCACGTGAGCATACTGTATTACTGAATTTGGCAGCGAATTAATATGTTGGCGACTAAATTACTAAACTGGCGAAAACACTCGGGTGACAAAAAATTCTAAAGTCGGCAGATAAAAAGAGGCGAAATTTAATCCAAATTAGCACCGACATTTATAAGTTGGTGACTTAATTTCCGAGTTGGTGACCATTATACTATATAAGCAGCTATAAAACCAGATTTGGTTGATAAATTAATGGCTGCTAAAAATTCAATTTGCAGGCTACGGAAAATCCTATTTTTGGATACTGCTGGAGTATGTTTTTCTTTGTCATGGGTGTCCTTTTCCCGGTTTCTGGGGGTTCTGATTACAAAATTGTCTTCCAATTTCATTTTCCAAAATGGAGAATATTCAATCTTCGGAAAATGAATATGAATACTAAATTAAAAGATCTTGGGGATGCTAATTAGGATTGATGTTTATTTTTACAGTATGTTATGTAGTTTAAAGTACTAGATATGTATAGAAAATTTGTCAAAATTCAGGATTCATGAATTTTTCTGCCATTCATGAAGAAAATATGCGATTTCTAGGTTAATAAGGGGGAGCAAATTTTCATTATTTTTGCAGTAGGATGCACCGTTTCTGAGATAGAAGCGACTATAGAAAAAAATATGACAATGCTGTACTGAGATACGAGGGGTGTATCAATCTATAGAAATGTTGGAAAATTCAAGTTTTCGATTTTTTTTTCTCCCATCATGAAGAAAATATGATGTTGCGGGGATTCTAAGGGGGACGAAATTTTCCTTATTTTTTTCAATAGGATGCACCGTTTTCGAGATAGAATCAATTTTATAAAAAAAGAAGTAATGCTGTACATTGAGATACGACGGATGTATAAATCTATAGAAATATTGGAAAATTCAGGATTTTCGAAAAATTTTTTCTCCCATCATGAAGAAAATATGATATATAATAAGAAAATATAATAAGAAAATATGAAAATATGAGAATATGATGTTGCGGGTTCCTAAGGGTTAAAAATTTTCATTATTTTTTCAATAGGATGCACCGTTTCTGAGATAGAATCAGTTTTATAAAAAAATAAGTAAATGCTGTACATTGAGATACGACGGATGTTTATAGCTATAGAAATGTTGGAAAATTCAGGATTTTCGAATTTGTTTTCTCCCATCATGAAGAAAATATGATGTTGCGGGGATTCTAAGGGGGACGAAATTTTCCTTATTTTTTTCAATAGGATGCACCGTTTTCGAGATAGAATCAATTTTATAAAAAAAGAAGTAATGCTGTACATTGAGATACGACGGATGTATAAATCTATAGAAATATTGGAAAATTCAGGATTTTCGAAAAATTTTTTCTCCCATCATGAAGAAAATATGATATATAATAAGAAAATATAATAAGAAAATATGAAAATATGAGAATATGATGTTGCGGGTTCCTAAGGGTTAAAAATTTTCATTATTTTTTCAATAGGATGCACCGTTTCTGAGATAGAATCAGTTTTATAAAAAAATAAGTAAATGCTGTACATTGAGATACGACGGATGTTTATAGCTATAGAAATGTTGGAAAATTCAGGATTTTCGAATTTGTTTTCTCCCATCATGAAGAAAATAAATTATGATGTTGCGGGATTCCTAAAGGGGGCGAAATTTTCATTATTTTTTCAATAGGATGCACCGTTTCCAAGATAGAATGAATTTTATAAAAAAATAAGTAAATGCGGTACATTGAGATACGACGGATGTTTATAGCTATAGAAATGTTGGAAAATTCAGGATTTTCAAAAAAAAAATTCTCCCATCGTGAAGAAAATATGATGTTGCGGGGATTCTAAGGGGGGACGAAATTTTCCTTATTTTTTTTCAATAGGATGCACCGTTTCCGAGATAGAATCAATTTTATAAAAAAGAAGTAATGCTGTACATTGAGATACGACGGATGTATAAATCTATAGAAATGTTGGAAAATTCAGGATTTTCTCCCAGAAATTTTTTTCTCCCATCATGAAGAAAATATGATGTTGCGGGTTCCTAAGGGTTCAAAATTTTCATTATTTTTTCAATAGGATGCACCGTTTCCGAAATAGAATCAATTTTATAAAAAAAGAAGTAAATGCTGTACATTGAGATACTAGGAATGTATAAAGCTATAGAAATGTTGGAAAATTCAGGATTTTCAAATTTCTTTTTCTCCCATCATGAAGAAAATATGAGGTTGTTGGGTTACTAAGGAAATTTAAAATGGATGACTTTTTTGTAATCAGCACCCCCAGAAACCAATAAAAGGACACCCATATTATTTTTATGAAATTAAGTATGTCAGCCATATTGGAATTTCAAAATAAATGTCATTTTTGTATCCAGCACTCCCAAAAAGCTGGTAAACGACACCCATATCAATTTTACGAAAAATAATATCCGCCATTTTTAAATTTCAAAATTAATCTACACAATAATCTACACCCCTCTAATAAAAACCAAGAAAAATTAAAAATTGGGAATTTTGTACGCTCCTTTATGTTTTTTGTGTGCGCTCGTTTCGCTGCTTGTATGTTTTTTGAGTTACCTACATCAGGGAAAATATATGTGCCTATTCTTAAATTAAATGTGTACTCACAAATTGTCGCCAATATGGTTATTTAGTCGCTAAAACATAATCTGTCTGCCAGTTTGGAAAATTCATTGGTATTATTTAGTCACCAGATTAGTAATTTTTTTGTTCTTTACATTCTTTCGCTAACTTGGTAATTTAGTATTCAATATTGGGTATTTTCACATCCAAAATTTAATTGTTTTGTCGCAAGTTTAAATACATGCCTTATTAATATGTCTTAAGAACGTCTAAACTAAACGATCGAATGTATAATTGAATACGCGCCAAGCTTCCATTAGGTATTGCTATTAAGATGATGATGATGATTACTGTAAGTTATAAAGTGGCATATGCTTGCAGTTCTTTAAACAATGCCGTAATTTCCAAATGCATATCTTTAAAGACTGAGGAGTTCTGTACAGTGCTTTTGGATCCAGGATATACCTAGGTACAATATCTTATTTTTTGGTAGCATATGCTTGTGTTACTTCAGTAAAAGTCAAAATCACTATATGTGTGGATATAAATTTCGAGGAGTTCCCTCGATTCCTCATGGATCGCATCATCAGGTTTTCACTTTAGTGACTAAAGGACCAATTTCGAATTAAACCCTTTTCAACAACAAAAGAATTTTGCAAATAGGTCCATAAACGGCAGAGTAATGTTCAAAGATCTCCGTGTTAGTGTAAAATACTATGAGAAATACCTTTTATATCATCATAATCTGATGATGTATGGTGTGATAGTGGTGATGATAATGATGATTACTCTTACTGACAGGGTGGCATATGCTTGCAGTTCTTTAAACAACGCCGAAATCCCCAAACAAGTACCTATCTATAAAGAGTCAGGAGTTCTGTTCTGTACTTTTGGATCCAGGGTATACCTTGGAGCAAAATCTTACTTTTTGGTAGCATATGCTTAAACTACTTCAGAAAAAGTCAAAATCACCATATGTGTCCATATAAATTTCGAGGAGTTCCCTCGATTCCTCATGGATCCCATCATCAGGTCACCACTTTGATATCAAAAGGACCAATTAGGATTACACCCTATACAGCACAGCAAAAATTTTGAAAATCGGTCCACAAGCGGCGGAGTAATCGGTGAACATACAAAAAAAATAAAAAAATAAAAAATATATATAGCCGAACGTATAACCGCCTCCTTTTTTGGGAAGTCCGTTAAAAAAAGTGACAATATAAACTAAGTTTAACTTAACTGACTAATGTGATCCGTTTACCGATTTCATAACTTGTAAAATATACATTGCTACTTAAAGATGGCATAGAAAGGAATTAAAGGACTATACACAGAAAATGAATATTTTTCTTAGCTAAAATAATTTCAATCTCCATTTCAATCCCAAAGTATTTTTCTTTATAAAACTATCTACATTGCCGAATTATAGCAAAATAAAATAGCTTTATCCTCGAATTTCAAAAAGGTTCATCAAGTGATTCTTTTAGGATTCAAAAACTCGACGTTAGTTAAACTTAGTTTATTCGGAGTTTATGTAAAATCTTCAGAAACCATCATACAGGTATTTTATTTGTAGACAAGGAATTTTTTTTTATTCTCCTACCTTTACCCCCAAAGGCATAAGGTACACTACACTACACCATAGGCAATAAAGACACACTTACCCCAACTCTATTGTAAAATTCTTCACACAGGTCTGGCTTCACGTAATTAATTTTGTACAGAACCTTCTCTAATATTTTATTCCCTGTATAAAAGTAGGTAGATATGAAATAATAATAATATCTATGGACGCTTTACACCACGTCAATCTGGCCCTGTGCTAAGTAGCCTAAGAACTTGTGTAACAGGTACCAGAAAACGGGAAGTATATTTAATACTTTTATACTTTACATATTATATTTAAGATTTTTATTATATTATACACATTTTAATACACATCCATGGAATACACAGGAATACTAAATACATACTAAATGGAATACAATACACAGGAACACAGAGAAACTTTTTGTTCCTTCGGCGGGTTCTAAACCGCGACCTCCGGCTTGAGCACCAACACGCTGGAGCGTGTTGGTGCTCAAGCCGGAGAGGTTGTCCTCAAAGGTCGTCAATCGAAGTTTTATATTTTTACATAAATAATAACAAATGAAACCCACTATCTGTGTATCCCATTGCGTAAAGCTGGTTCGGAGCATTGGACAAGTGTTTGTTCCAACATATTGCTGGAATTCCTGAAAAGAATAGAAAATAATTATATTGATTTTTCAAATACATACATACCTATCTAAAAACAGTTAAATTCTTGCAATCTTCATTCCTTCGGTGATTATTGTCACGGTGCATTGCTTTAATATATCTTAATCTACGATTATAATTATGAGGAGGTATAAATTATAATATTATGTTTATTATTTTCAGTTAAAACTCGACCAGCTACGCAGGAATTATTTTATATAGGAGCGCAAGAGCACTCTGTCTTTCTTTACTCTACGGACCCAGTAGGACAGATGACCGAGATCAGGTGCAGGTCCGACTTTTCACATGCTTAACAGACGGATGGATTATCTTTCTTGTCAGACAATCAGGTGATCAGCCTTCATTGTCCTAACCCGACTTGAAAACAACATTTTTGTTGTTCCATGGAGGTATCACCTGATTGTCTGACAAGAAAGATAATCCATCCGTCTGTTAAGCATGTGAAAAGTCGGACCTGCACCTGATCTCGGTCATCTGTCCTACTGGGTCCGTAGAGTAAAGAAAGACAGAGTGCTCTTGCGCTCCTATATAAAATAATTCCTGCGTAGCTGGTCGAGTTTTAACGATACCGGCCACCACCGTCACTAAATCGGTGTGAGGACTATTCATAGGTATTTTCAAAATGCAATTTGTTTTTAGACAGTGACAGAAAATGACTGTTTTTGCTATGCCCTGATTATCACTCTACCTATAATTACATTACCCTGATAATCTCGACTCGATTTTCTGTTCGCGCGCACTTTTTTTTCACCCGATTTGACGCCTATGTGATAGAGTCGAAGCGAGATTTGAGGTACGAGGATTAGGGCCCTGCGTGTGGAGTGCGAGTTTTTGTCACTACTCGCCGTGAAGAAGTTAACTACAATTTGTATGGCATCGAATTAGTTACCATTGTTTGCCACTAGAGGCGTTGTTTCGATGTCATATAAATTGTTAACTTCTTTTAACTTCTCTTCGAGTAGGGAACCAACTCGCACTTAGCACACTGATATAAAAAATGCCATAAACTCACTACTACTATTCCGCAAGTGCAACAGGGCAATACTGTTAAAAGTATTGAGCTCGAAGTCCGGGTGTGCTGTTACCTCCTGCACGCCGCAGTACCACTGCGTGTGGTCGCTGATGATGAACATAGCCTTACCGTCCGCTCTATAAATAATTGTACCAAACATAGAAATACAATCTGGACAGAAAAATAAAAAATGAGCTTTATTTTGACGACCTCTGTGGCTCAGTGGCTCAGCGCGTTGGTGCTCAAGCCGGGAGTAGCGGGTTCGAATCCCGCCGAAGGAACAAAAATATTTTCCCTGTTCCTGGGTTATGGATATATATTAAATATGTGTATCATATAATAAAAATCTTAGATATGTGTATATTATACAAGTATTAAATATAAGTATACTTCCCGTTATCTGGTACCTGTAACTCAAGTACTTCGGACACTTAGCACGGGGTCAGATTGACGTGGTATGAAGCGTCCATAAATATTATTATTATTTTCAGGGTGCTAAATCCTTAGGGTAGGGTAGTTCCATAGCAATTTTTACCCGACTACGGCGAAGTCAAAAGGAAAGTAAATGATTTTGGCAGCCTATGTATGTATGTTTGTAAATGTGTTCGTTCCCCGTAGCGCCTAATCTACTGGTCCAATTTTAATGAATGAGCTTTCAATATATTTGTAATCATAGCCCGGGTAACATAGATTAAATAATCCCACTAAAACATATTCATGTTAAAATATTGTTAAGATGATACTATATGTCTCGCGCTGTCAAAAATTTGGTAGACCTCATGTCAAAGCAAGCTTCTGACTCTACACGCCCTAATTATACAAGAATAACTTTACAAACTCTACACCTTAGTCAAAATGTACCTGGCCATTTTGCTACATTTAGTAACTTGGGCGTAAGGTGAAAAATTCTTACTGACTAATAAAAGGTTCATTGACTAATAGCCATATAATAACAGATACAAATACGGTATAAATATCGCTAATTTCAAGCCTCCACATGTGAAAATAACTAACAACTTGTAATAGGTTTTCTTTAAACTACTTCAAAAGTTGTTATCCGGTTACGCTCACAATAATATTCCTAAAGAGATTTTAGCATCACCTAGGCATTATAGTTAAGAAATACCAGGGACCAACTTATAAACTACTTTTATTTTTGTGTGAAAATCTTAATGCGGTTCACAGAATACATCTACTTACCAAGTTTCAACAGTATAGTTCTTATAGTTTCGGAAAAAGTAGCTGTGACATACGGACAGACAGACAGACATGACGAATCTATAAGGGTTCTGTTTTTTGCCATTTGGCTACGGAACCCTAAAAAAGGATAAAAAAATTGTACACTTAGCGCCATCTGTGTATTTAGCCGTACTTAAGAAAGTTAAGTTGTTATGTAAGAAATATTAGTAGCTTTCGACAGATGGCGTTTTATCCAAAATCGTGTCGTGACGAATGTCAAACGTGACGCAAATTTGAAATTTAACTCTCAACGCCGCTAAAGCAGAGTAACTTAGGAAATCTCACATAATCTGTTTTCTTGGCACCCGGCTGACATCCTGTGCGCTGGCGATTGCGTAGTCCTCCTTCACCAGAACTATGCCTGTTATGGCTACGCTAAATTTGTCTCTCTTATCTGCAAATTGGATACAGCACAAAATGTTGTTAATCTTAATATACAAACAAACCTGTCTGACTCATCTATCAACGCACAGCCGAAACTACAGAACGGATTTCGCTGAAATCTGGCGTACTGATAGTTGTAATGACGGTAGGCATTCGCTAAAAAAGGATTTTTGAAAATTCGCCCACTTAGGGGGTGAAAATGGGCTTAAAATTTTGTATGGAAACCGAACTCCACGCGGACGAAGTCGTGGGTAAAAGCTAGTCAATAATAATTTGATTTGTTGAAATTAACACAATTAAAACATAATAATAAGTAATTAGTGATGAAAATAAACAATTAACAATATTTTTTATAGTTGTGATGCTTTATTTTACTACTACCTTTTGCCCGCGGCTCCGCTCACATGAATACAGTATCTCGCGGAACACTGTCCTTTTTCGGGATACAAATAGCCTGTGTTAATCCAGAGCCTAAACTGCTACCATATCAAATTTCATCAAAATTCGTTAAGTAGTTTTTCGTGACAGAGTAACAAATATCCATCCATCCATCCATCCACACAAAGTTCCATATTTATAATAGTAGTTGGATTATACATATTATTATTTTAAGCCTCACGTATATGAACCCGCAGCACTCCCAGCCAGGGAAAGACGCTCCTCTCCCCAATCAGCCCCTCTCTGTAGAACGATGTTTGGTTCTTGTCGCACCATTTTGTCGAAGACACCACATGTACTATATAAATATTAATGTAAATAGGTTAAAAAATAACGTAGTAGATGAAAACGTACTGTGAAGTGTGAGTATATGATTTATACTAATGTAAAAGTTTGCATGGGTCTACATCGACTTATTTAGTTATATTTACACAATTAGGGCTATTAACTCGTGTTCACACGAGTGCGAATTATTTCAGCGCGACACAGTACGCGCGTCGCATTAGAATAACCCACGATTATCTTTTGTCATTGAAAATTTAAAATACCTCCATATAAAATAATAGGTCTTTATCTATGAAATTGCCGCTCTGCAATGCTGGCCATTTCAAATCAAAATAATTTTTTGTTTGGCTCATAATTCCAATTTTATTTTAAAAACATGGAATTCTTTTTCCAAAAGAAGTCATTTGTTTATTTATTAGTGTTACATTTTCATCGCATTTCAATCTTTTTCGTCATCATGGATACGTAAAAAATTCGAGTAATTATGGAATATAAGTACCGTCCTGGCAGCAACGCGGCACAAGCGGCACGCAACATCAACGACGTTTACGGAGCTAACACTACAAACCAACGCACCACCTGTTATTGGTTTGCTCGCTTCCGTTCTGGAAATTTCGACCTTAAAAATGAACCTCGCGGTCGTCCGCAGACTTTGGTCGACAAAGACGAATTAAAGGCGATTGTGGAAGTTGATGATACACAATCTACGGCTGAATTAGCAGCAGCTTTCGACGTTAGCGTCAAAACAATATTGGTCCATTTGCGTCAAATTGGCAAGGTAAAAAAGCTTAACAAATAGGTGCCCCACGAACTCTCCCTCAATGATCGCCAGCGCGAGGTACGCGTCGAGACGTGCCTTGCACTGCTCAACAGACACACAAATGAAGGAATTTTGAACTGCATTGTTACCTGCAAAGAAAAATGGACTGTTTGATAACCGCAAGCGCTCAGCAAGTTGGTTGGATCCTGGTTTAGCACCTAAACAATGCCTTAAACGAAAACTTACCCCTAGAAAAGTGATGGTCACTGTTTGGTGGTCTAGCGCCGGTGTAATTCATCACAGCTTCGCACCAAACGGGGTGAGCATTACTACAGATGTGTACCTACTGTAAAGAACTGAACTCAATGATGGAGAAGCTGGCACATCTCCAACCAGCATTGGTCAATCGCTCGTCTCCGCTGCTCTTGCATGACAACGCGCGATCTCATACTGCACAGCAGACGGTCTCCAAGTTGTAAGAACTGGGGTTGGAAGCTCTCCGTCATTCGCCCTACTCACCAGACCATGCGCCTACAGACTACTACTTTTTCCAGAATTTGGATAACTTCTTGGCGGGAAAAAAATTCAATACCCGAGAGGCAGTACAAAATGCCTTTGAAGAATTTGTTGCCTCCCGTCCAGCTGATTTCTTTAAGAAGGGCATCAATAAACTGCCACTGCGTTGGCAAAGATGCATTGATTGCATTGGTGACTACTTCGATTAATACAAATAAAAAATACATGAAAAAAATCGTTTAATTTTTTTCATACAAAACGGCAATTTCATAAGTAAAGACCGAATACATGCAATCGCGCTGCACCCGAGCTGCTGCTCCACAGACCACGGCCCGCTCTCAGCGACAAAGACCGTATTAATTAATGATATACAGTACCAATTATGACAATTGGATGTTTACCATTTCAACTGTTGCTAGGACTTTGCGTGTTCGCGTTGCGATTTTAGCTCTACGCGATCAGCGCGTGACATCTGAACGCGCATTTAAGTTCGTGAGTCTATAGATCATAGCTCGATATTTAATATTTATATTAATAAAAAAGAAAAATGTTAATTCTTACCTACATAAAGTACAAAAGCTAAAATATTCAAAGTCATGTGCAACTAACGGATGAAAATATAATACTTAATCTAAAAAGGAATTAATTTTTTAATCAAAACATTCAATCACGTGTATAATAGTCAAAAACTATCAAAATTTTATGGTAATTGAGTAAGTATTCGTGTATACAGAAATCTATAAATGCTTTTCTAAAACAAAAGAGCAATATCCCCGTTGTAAATTTAAAAGTCCTGAGTAATATGATAACACTACAAGTTCTGGATACACAATAAAATACCGGCGAGTTAGACTCAGACGTCTGTTAACTTGGACCTGATATGTTCCACTTAGCCCTCGTACCTACGAGTTTTTACCATCCACATTCCATTGCCGTCGAAGTGTCAAGTTTCTTTTCAGCTCTATCGTATTAGCGTACATTTCTATTTCTAGTGCTATTTTTTCAACTGCAACCACAAAAAAAAAACTCTCGTGAAAACGTAGCTTTAGGTTTTACTAAGTACTAAGTAGCTAGTTAATGTATAGAATATGGATGGATCGATGTTTGTTACTCGATCACACAATAACTACTGAATGGATTTGAAGTACAATGTTAGAAACTCTTACACATTAGAATACTAATATTATGTAGGATATAAATAATAAGTAAGTAGGAAAATACTATTCTGTGCGCTCCATTGGGGTCAGTTCACACTACGACGATACGCGACGTAGCGCTGCTTAAGTTAGCTATTCAAAATTGAACTTTATTCACTAAACACAAAATACACGGTTCATATGACATCAGTTATATGAAAAGTGCGCTGCACATAATATATGCGCTGTGCAGCGCGGTGTAGCGCGGTGCAACTTGAATAAGGGGTCGTCCATTAATCACGTGATGCCTAAAGGGAAAGGGGGGGTCCGAAAAAAAATCACCAAGTATCACCAAGGGGAGGAGGGGGTATAAGGAGACATCACGTGTATTAATTTTCGAATCTAGTCTATGCATACCGAAATTATTATCGGTCGTAGATTCGTAGTGTTATTTAAATATTTACCTACAAGACAAATGACTCGTATAGTTTTTAATTGCTTAAAATTATTCGATTAAATTGTTTTTTAAGTTAAAGTTTTTCTTCAAACATGACCTGCTTACTATGTAAAAAAAATACACGTGATCTTAGGTGGGGTAGTATAAAACATCACCAGGTATCACCAGGGTGAGGGGAGGGGTCTAAAAAGTTGTTAAAAACATCACGTGATTAATGGACGGCCCCTAAGATAATACGTCTAGAAAAACTACTTCAAAAAATAATAATATATTTTTTTTTTATCATAAATAGTTTTTGCGTGAAACGTACATTATATTAAAGATTTGATTAGGTGCCAGAGAAAAGGCAATGATTTGTGATAATATACTGCTCAACTCTATTTATTTTCCGCTATAAATAGCGGAAAGATTTTGTACAGATGAGAATACAACAAATACAATGGTAAAAATTATGACTTGAATAAAAAAACGATAAGAATGAACCACTCTACTTAATTTATATTAAAAATAATTTATTTTTAGGAACAATTACAAATACAGAGTTATATGAAATTAATATTATATTGCTTGTAGAACCAAGTGGAAGTTACTCTTTCAAACGTTTTTATGTTGGTTCGAACGAGAGCTGATATTGTTAGTCGTGAACCAATATTTTCTTGTAAACGTCCTTTTTGTTCGACTTTCAATTATATTGATCAGCTGAGACAGGACAAAAAACAATAACAAGACTTTTGAATTATTAAAGTTGAATTATTAAACTAACAAAAAGTATGATATAAGCGGTACTTTTTAAACTGAAATCTTTTTTTTTTTTTTTTGCAAAGAAATACAGGCTATTAAGTTTTTTAGTTCAATGGATAATTTTACAATCAATCAATCAATTCTTTATTCACAGAATGTAGTAAAACATGCAGGTATTAACATACTAGTAGTTTTAACGAAGTCCGTACATTCTACCATGATATACGAATATAGCATGGTATGTGAAATTAATAATCAGATTTTATTAGTAACATAACAATTTTATTGATATTTGTAGTACTACAAATATTGTGATAATATTTTGTAAACTGATCCGTTTATATTGAACTCTGAAAGCTTAGTAAAATTATCTTAATAATATTTAAAGCGCCACTGTAGGTGTATTGTAACTTGTAGCGTTAAATACGTTTTATTACATTTTTAATCCCGTGATTAACGACTGCATAAATAAGTCTATTAATATTATTAATATTAATCTATTATTGATTATGTAAATTTATTTAACAAGATTAGATATAATTGTCATAATAACCATCTATTAGCACGGCTAAGCCGCGAGCGTTTATACACTTTATTATTATTTATCGCCGCGAAATATGCTTCAAATTACCTTATCAGTTGTATCGAGACAGGACAGTCTAGTGTTGTATCTTCATAGATTTTATCGATAGATATATTTGATGATATTACGATGATCAAATTGAGCGCGATTTTTAGCGTTTTCGCATGTTTTTCGGTGGCGCGGTGGCTGCATTTTCCCCGATGCCAAGAAAAATTGATTTTTAGATTTAAAAATTTAGACATTTTAGACCTATTCCTGTTGGTTTCAAATAAACGAGGTACAAACTTGCCGCTGTCACTTTTTTTTATAGTTTTTACCTGTAAAATTTTATTACCTAAATGAATAATAATAAAGTTTACAAAAAGAACAGTAAGTACCTATACTAAAAAAATATTTACAAAGAAAGTGCGGATTTTGAACAACTTTTTTGAGTTTTGTGAAAACGTCCCTTACAAAAGTCGTACCGGCAGGTACGACTTTTGTAAGGGGCGTTTTCACAAACATATAAGTTTTCACAAACATATAAGTTCACACACATGTAAGTTGCTACGAAATGTATTGTCATATTATGTACGAAATATTTGATATCTCCGAAGTAATCTAATAGTAAATCTTTTTATTTTTTACACTAATGTTGTAAAAAATAAAAAGATTTTTTTTAGAAATACTTTTTGTCGCTTTGAAATGAATTAATTACAAAACTCCACATAAAACTAAATCCTTTTTACTTTTCTTAAAAAAACAAATTGCATGTAGAAAAATACTACATTTTGAGTTGACAGTTGACACGTCTTGCACGCGATGACACCCTGCCATATGAGATACAAGAATTGGGCTTCAGATCATAGATAAATCTCGCTAATGATTGGTCTCGCTGGGGTAGAGCGCCCAGCGAGACCAATCATTAGTCTATGCTTCAGATATTATAACAAAAGCATGCAACTTTTGTTATAATATCTGAAGCCCAACAGAGGTAGCCACACACATCCCTAGTCCCTTTAGGTACGCACAATGTGCAGTTTACAGAGCCGCCTCGTTAGCCCAGAGATGTTTATAAGCTGTATTATTATCTGCACTTTACATTATATTATTACCTACATGCAGTTCCAAAGTGTCTATAGATATAAAAAATATATAAAATTTTAGTACCTAACCTCCGAATCGTCAAACAGTGAGCAAGCTGGTGATGATGAATTAAAGCTAAGAACACTTTCGATCACGACAGCTTACTAACAAAAAAAACGAACTGTGGAAGAGACACGCTTCGGCATGAATGGGCCGGCTCGACCGGGTAAATACCACGACCTCATAGAAAACCGTCGTGAAATAACGCTTGCGTTGTGTTTCGCCGAGTGAGTGAGGTTACTGGAGGCCCATGGGGATTGGGGATTGGGGATCAGGAACGCAAGTCGCAACACCAGAGGAGTTACAAGTGTTGCGAGTGTCCATGGGCGGCGGTATTCGCTTACCATCAGGCGATCCGTCAGCTCGATTCCTGGTTCATTACATTAAAAAAAAACTAGATCCAAATTGGTTCATCCATTGAGAGCTACGATGCCACGATACACACTCAAACGCCGCTCTGTTTTTCATCGGGAATTGAAAATTAAGTAAAACTACAGTTGTCAGTAGATTATAATAAACTAGCTTTTGCCCGCAACTTCGTCCGCGTGGTGTTCGGCTTCCATACAAAATTTTAATCCTTTTTCACCCCCTTAAGTGGCGAATTTTCAAAAATCCTTTCTTAGCGGATGCCTACGTTATTACAACTATGTAATATATGCCAAATTTCTGCAAAATCCGTTCAGTAATTTCGGCTGTGCGTTGATAGATAAGTCAGTCAAGTTTTCCTTTTATATATTTAAATGAACGCCGGCTGCCTTGCGAAAAAGTTGCCACGTTCCGCGTCCGTCTGATTGTCACGTTCCGCTTGAGCCGATAATGAAAATATCATTATTATATTGATTTATTGAATTGAACCCCTTGCAAAAGTGTGAGTGCAACCCCCTGTATAGTTTTTATATAAAACTTATTTTTTTATTTGTTTTATTAATCCTTAGCTTGATACATGATGATCATGTCACCGCTATAAAGAATACGCTGATAGAATAATAGTGTAATAACACATTATAAACAATGTTCCGTGTAAATTAGTTTGTTCTAAATCACTGAAGCCTGCAATAACTCGTGTTGTAATGGTCATAACAGATACTTCCCACATAAACTATCATTACACCACATTACACTGCATTTTGCCTTATGCAGAGTGTTCTGGACGGCGCACATTAGGGACATCTTGCAGAATGCAGATATACTGCATATTATTGAATCCTAACTTTAAATTCAGGAATCCTAACTTTCTTAGGCATGATGATTTTTTTTATTTTTTTTGCTGTAATAGAGTTTATTTCATTAGATACATTGATTTAGGCATCACATTATGCTTCAATCTAGCAAAATCCATTGCAAAAAGCTGTTATTTAAAATTATTGAATTTTCAGCATTGTATAGCACCATTCCGCGAATAAACGTTAAATCTTAGGTGTATTGTAACTTGTAGCGTTAAATACGTTTTATTACATTTTTAATCCCGTGATTAACGACTGCATAAATAAGTCTATTAATATTATTAATATTAATCTATTATTGATTATGTAAATTTATTTAACAAGATTAGATATAATTGTCATAATAACCATCTATTAGCACGGCTAAGCCGCGAGCGTTTATACACTTTATTATTATTTATCGCCGCGAAATATGCTTCAAATTACCTTATCAGTTGTATCGAGACAGGACAGTCTAGTGTTGTATCTTCATAGATTTTATCGATAGATATATTTGATGATATTACGATGATCAAATTGAGCGCGATTTTTAGCGTTTTCGCATGTTTTTCGGTGGCGCGGTGGCTGCATTTTCCCCGATGCCAAGAAAAATTGATTTTTAGATTTAAAAATTTAGACATTTTAGACCTATTCCTGTTGGTTTCAAATAAACGAGGTACAAACTTGCCGCTGTCACTTTTTTTTATAGTTTTTACCTGTAAAATTTTATTACCTAAATGAATAATAATAAAGTTTACAAAAAGAACAGTAAGTACCTATACTAAAAAAATATTTACAAAGAAAGTGCGGATTTTGAACAACTTTTTTGAGTTTTGTGAAAACGTCCCTTACAAAAGTCGTACCGGCAGGTACGACTTTTGTAAGGGGCGTTTTCACAAACATATAAGTTTTCACAAACATATAAGTTCACACACATGTAAGTTGCTACGAAATGTATTGTCATATTATGTACGAAATATTTGATATCTCCGAAGTAATTTAATAGTAAATCTTTTTATTTTTTACACTAATGTTGTAAAAAATAAAAAGATTTTTTTTAGAAATACTTTTTGTCGCTTTGAAATGAATTAATTACAAAACTCCACATAAAACTAAATCCTTTTTACTTTTCTTAAAAAAACAAATTGCATGTAGAAAAATACTACATTTTGAGTTGACAGTTGACACGTCTTGCACGCGATGACACCCTGCCATATGAGATACAAGAATTGGGCTTCAGATCATAGATAAATCTCGCTAATGATTGGTCTCGCTGGGGTAGAGCGCCCAGCGAGACCAATCATTAGTCTATGCTTCAGATATTATAACAAAAGCATGCAACTTTTGTTATAATATCTGAAGCCCAACAGAGGTAGCCACACACATCCCTAGTCCCTTTAGGTACGCACAATGTGCAGTTTACAGAGCCGCCTCGTTAGCCCAGAGATGTTTATAAGCTGTATTATTATCTGCACTTTACATTATATTACCTACATGCAGTTCCAAAGTGTCTATAGATATAAAAAATATATAAAATTTTAGTACCTAACCTCCGAATCGTCAAACAGTGAGCAAGCTGGTGATGATGAATTAAAGCTAAGAACACTTTCGATCACGACAGCTTACTAACAAAAAAAACGAACTGTGGAAGAGACACGCTTCGGCATGAATGGGCCGGCTCGACCGGGTAAATACCACGACCTCATAAAAAACCGTCGTGAAATAACGCTTGCGTTGTGTTTCGCCGAGTGAGTGAGGTTACTGGAGGCCCATGGGGATTGGGGATTGGGGATCAGGAACGCAAGTCGCAACACCAGAGGAGTTACAAGTGTTGCGAGTGTCCATGGGCGGCGGTATTCGCTTACCATCAGGCGATCCGTCTGCTCGATTCCTGGTTCATTACATTAAAAAAAAAACTAGATCCAAATTGGTTCATCCATTGAGAGCTACGATGCCACGATACACACTCAAACGCCGCTCTGTTTTTCATCGGGAATTGAAAATTAAGTAAAACTACAGTTGTCAGTAGATTATAATAAACTAGCTTTTGCCCGCAACTTCGTCCGCGTGGTGTTCGGCTTCCATACAAAATTTTAATCCTTTTTCACCCCCTTAAGTGGCGAATTTTCAAAAATCCTTTCTTAGCGGATGACTACGTTATTACAACTATGTAATATATGCCAAATTTCTGCAAAATCCGTTCAGTAATTTCGGCTGTGCGTTGATAGATAAGTCAGTCAAGTTTTCCTTTTATATATTTAAATGAACGCCGGCTGCCTTGCGAAAAAGTTGCCACGTTCCGCGTCCGTCTGATTGTCACGTTCCGCTTGAGCCGATAATAAAAATATCATTATTATATTGATTTATTGAATTGAACCCCTTGCAAAAGTGTGAGTGCAACCCCCTGTATAGTTTTTATATAAAACTTATTTTTTTATTTGTTTTATTAATCCTTAGCTTGATACATGATGATCATGTCACCGCTATAAAGAATACGCTGATAGAATAATAGTGTAATAACACATTATAAACAATGTTCCGTGTAAATTAGTTTGTTCTAAATCACTGAAGCCTGCAATAACTCGTGTTGTAATGGTCATAACAGATACTTCCCACATAAACTATCATTACACCACATTACACTGCATTTTGCCTTATGCAGAGTGTTCTGGACGGCGCACATTAGGGACATCTTGCAGAATGCAGATATACTGCATATTGTTGAATCCTAACTTTAAATTCAGGAATCCTAACTTTCTTAGGCATGATGATTTTTTTTTATTTTTTTTGCTGTAATAGAGTTTATTTCATTAGATACATTGATTTAGGCATCACATTATGCTTCAATCTAGCAAAATCCATTGCAAAAAGCTGTTATTTAAAATTATTGAATTTTCAGCATTGTATAGCACCATTCCGCGAATAAACGTTAAATCTTAGGTGTATTGTAACTTGTAGCGTTAAATACGTTTTATTACATTTTTAATCCCGTGATTAACGACTGCATAAATAAGTCTATTAATATTATTAATATTAATCTATTATTGATTATGTAAATTTATTTAACAAGATTAGATTTATAATTGTCATAATAACCATCTATTAGCACGGCTAAGCCGCGAGCGTTTATACACTTTATTATTATTTATCGCCGCGAAATATGCTTCAAATTACCTTATCAGTTGTATCGAGACAGGACAGTCTAGTGTTGTATCTTCATAGATTTTATCGATAGATATATTTGATGATATTACGATGATCAAATTGAGCGCGATTTTTAGCGTTTTCGCATGTTTTTCGGTGGCGCGGTGGCTGCATTTTCCCCGATGCCAAGAAAAATTGATTTTTAGATTTAAAAATTTAGACATTTTAGACCTATTCCTGTTGGTTTCAAATAAACGAGGTACAAACTTGCCGCTGTCACTTTTTTTTATAGTTTTTACCTGTAAAATTTTATTACCTAAATGAATAATAATAAAGTTTACAAAAAGAACAGTAAGTACCTATACTAAAAAAATATTTACAAAGAAAGTGCGGATTTTGAACAACTTTTTTGAGTTTTGTGAAAACGTCCCTTACAAAAGTCGTACCGGCAGGTACGACTTTTGTAAGGGGCGTTTTCACAAACATATAAGTTTTCACAAACATATAAGTTCACACACATGTAAGCTGCTACGAAATGTATTGTCATATTATGTACGAAATATTTGATATCTCCGAAGTAATCTAATAGTAAATCTTTTTATTTTTTACACTAATGTTGTAAAAAATAAAAAGATTTTTTTTAGAAATACTTTTTGTCGCTTTGAAATGAATTAATTACAAAACTCCACATAAAACTAAATCCTTTTTACTTTTCTTAAAAAAACAAATTGCATGTAGAAAAATACTACATTTTGAGTTGACAGTTGACACGTCTTGCACGCGATGACACCCTGCCATATGAGATACAAGAATTGGGCTTCAGATCATAGATAAATCTCGCTAATGATTGGTCTCGCTGGGGTAGAGCGCCCAGCGAGACCAATCATTAGTCTATGCTTCAGATATTATAACAAAAGCATGCAACTTTTGTTATAATATCTGAAGCCCAACAGAGGTAGCCACACACATCCCTAGTCCCTTTAGGTACGCACAATGTGCAGTTTACAGAGCCGCCTCGTTAGCCCAGAGATGTTTATAAGCTGTATTATTATCTGCACTTTACATTATATTACCTACATGCAGTTCCAAAGTGTCTATAGATATAAAAAATATATAAAATTTTAGTACCTAACCTCCGAATCGTCAAACAGTGAGCAAGCTGGTGATGATGAATTAAAGCTAAGAACACTTTCGATCACGACAGCTTACTAACAAAAAAAACGAACTGTGGAAGAGACACGCTTCGGCATGAATGGGCCGGCTCGACCGGGTAAATACCACGACCTCATAGAAAACCGTCGTGAAATAACGCTTGCGTTGTGTTTCGCTGAGTGAGTGAGGTTACTGGAGGCCCATGGGGATTGGGGATTGGGGATCAGGAACGCAAGTCGCAACACCAGAGGAGTTACAAGTGTTGCGAGTGTCCATGGGCGGCGGTATTCGCTTACCATCAGGCGATCCGTCTGCTCGATTCCTGGTTCATTACATTAAAAAAAAACTAGATCCAAATTGGTTCATCCATTGAGAGCTACGATGCCACGATACACACTCAAACGCCGCTCTGTTTTTCATCGGGAATTGAAAATTAAGTAAAACTACAGTTGTCAGTAGATTATAATAAACTAGCTTTTGCCCGCAACTTCGTCCGCGTGGTGTTCGGCTTCCATACAAAATTTTAATCCTTTTTCACCCCCTTAAGTGGCGAATTTTCAAAAATCCTTTCTTAGCGGATGCCTACGTTATTACAACTATGTAATATATGCCAAATTTCTGCAAAATCCGTTCAGTAATTTCGGCTGTGCGTTGATAGATAAGTCAGTCAAGTTTTCCTTTTATATATTTAAATGAACGCCGGCTGCCTTGCGAAAAAGTTGCCACGTTCCGCGTCCGTCTGATTGTCACGTTCCGCTTGAGCCGATAATAAAAATATCATTACGCTCATTCAGGGTAACTTTGAATCACGAGGGTAACTTTGACAGTTTGTTCACAAAATTCTTTTCTATAGTTTTATGTGGGAAACAATTGGCGCTTAAAATTTAATAACAATTCGTGTACGTAACATACATCGTAAACGAAATCTAAAAAAAAAGCAGCTGTCAAAAGAAGATAATATCAAAAACTTTTGTTTTTAACCGCGCGCAACATAATGGGTAAAAATCAGTGCAAAACTTTGTTTAAAAATCTCGTTAACTTTGCTGCTATCAAGGTATATAAAAACATATTTAAATGTAATAACTTTATGGTTTTTTTTACTTGTCTATGACCCCACTGCATCAATATTTGATAAAAACATAAACTAATGTTATCCTGAAGCTGTAAAATAATTAAAAGTTAGTTTGTGTCAAAGTTACCCATTTATGGGTGGTAACTTTGACACACGACAAAATTGCCAGTTTTTAATATAATTAGTCATTTTTAAAGACGTTATAAAATTTTATAGCATGAAAACCAACCTGAGAGCACAGATTAGAGACACTCTTTTGACTAATTCTTAACATAGTAAAAGTTTGTTTAAAAAATATGTCGATGATGATTCAAAGTTACCCTGATTGACTGTATTATATTGATTTATTGAATTGAACCCCTTGCAAAAGTGTGAGTGCAACCCCCTGTATAGTTTTTATATAAAACTTATTTTTTTATTTGTTTTATTAATCCTTAGCTTGATACATGATGATCATGTCACCGCTATAAAGAATACGCTGATAGAATAATAGTGTAATAACACATTATAAACAATGTTCCGTGTAAATTAGTTTGTTCTAAATCACTGAAGCCTGCAATAACTCGTGTTGTAATGGTCATAACAGATACTTCCCACATAAACTATCATTACACCACATTACACTGCATTTTGCCTTATGCAGAGTGTTCTGGACGGCGCACATTAGGGACATCTTGCAGAATGCAGATATACTGCATATTATTGAATCCTAACTTTAAATTCAGGAATCCTAACTTTCTTAGGCATGATGATTTTTTTTATTTTTTTTGCTGTAATAGAGTTTATTTCATTAGATACATTGATTTAGGCATCACATTATGCTTCAATCTAGCAAAATCCATTGCAAAAAGCTGTTATTTAAAATTATTGAATTTTCAGCATTGTATAGCACCATTCCGCGAATAAACGTTAAATCATTTATCATTTATAATTACACATTACATCTCTATAGATTCTAGAATGTAGACAGATAGGTAATCTAGTTTTTATTAAAATAAAGTTATTTTTTTTTATATATTTGTATTTATTAAACACAATTTATAAGTAACCTTTTTTAAGTATTTAACTATTTAGGTACAGGTACCTAAAAAGAGTATATATTGAAGAAAACGTTTTTGTTATATTGTATAAATATTTTATTTGTTACTGTGTTTTATATCGGTAGCCGTGCATGTACGTGTAAGGCTATTCTTTGAATTCATCTGTTGTGGTAAAATAAATTAAAATATTATCAGATCAACACTGTTTACAATGAACACAAGCATGTCACGTAAACAGTATTATTTATTTTTAAACAAAACTTTCAATTAACTATGTTTTTATTACTTACGTTTTTATTACGTGACTTCGTGTGCGTAAAAGGACAATTCCGTGGCCACCGTACATTTTACCGCGATAAAAAGTAGTCAGTGACCTTTTCCGTGGTCTACTGTGTACGTATGTCAAATTTCATCAAAGTCGGTTCAGTAAATTCGGAGCCTATTCATTGCAAACAAACAAACGAATGTTTCCTCTTTATAATATTAGTATAGATAGATTATACTTAATTAGATTCGATTATTATAGCTACACTTACCTACCGACTAAATTAGTAACATCTACTCACCTACTTAAATAGCGGGTAGGATAGTAGGAGGATTGAAAATAGTTTCACCTAATCCTTCTTTATGAACTGTTTATTCAAATTTATTTTACCTCGGATTCTATGAGAGTGATCCTTATGTCGTCGGCATAAAGGTCCTGTCAGAGGTAAAATAACTGTGTACGTTAAACTTAACCCTTTGACGACCACGGGGAAACATGCTTCCCTAACAAATAATTAGAAAAATATCAAAAGTTATAAGGCCAATGCCTAAATACTTTTCATTTATTAGTGGTTGAATGTTACCTTTATTATTTTTTTAATGTCAAAATAACGTAGGCATTGCAGTATACTTTTTATAGAAATCGGAAAATAACAGTTTGCTTAGCACCTTTTCAGAATTTTTTATAAACGTTTTTAGTGACGTTAAAGCGTTTATATTGTTTTTTATTGAGCTAAAATTATTCCCTGGTAAGTAATTTTATATTTAAGATATTCTTCAAAACAATTATTTATGATTTATATTGAAATAAATCGTCATAAACGAAAAGGGAAATCAGCTTCCCTATGGTCGGTAAGGGATACTAATTCCTCCATATATTACTCTATTGTATGCACAATTTATATGAAATTATTTCTATATTCTTGTATTGAATTGAAATTACGCTGGATATTTTATCGATATTGCAGCGAAATATTATATTCCGTAAAGGATTTGAGATATATAACCTCAAGAATTATGAAATTCTACTGATCTTGGTCGATGGTAGTAGTGAGTAGTGATGAATAAAACGATTTGCAACTCAAAAAAGCCGTAGTAATTTTGATGCATGGTAATGATCAAGAAGGTATTGAAATTTAAAGTGAATTTCAAGAACACGTTCCTCCTTCACCAACACCATCTACAGTTGTATGCGGGTCACCCATGAAGCAAATTATAATTGCTCTATGGTGTCACCGGATTCGCTCGGTTATCAAGTAAATAAATAGTTTTTCTATGGAAGTCTCTACTTCTAATTTATAGATTTTAGGTTGTTTCATTTTGAGATTTGGTCTACATAACCTTATATGTATAGAAGTACAATTTATGACCAACATTATGACATATATTCGATTTGAACAGATACACTAAAATCTACATTTCTTTAGTAGGTAATGCAGAAGTTAGTGATGCAAAAAGAGTTATGACATAGATTATCGTATACACTCAATGATAGCTACAGTATCGACTGCAGCTAATGGTAAAATCCCCTATGCAAAGTACAAGACTAAGAGGAATTTTGTTCTATGTAAAGTCTTCTTTGTTATGCTAATTAAATACACTGTTTGGTTAGGTACTATGTAATAACTAGTTTTTATATTATACTTATATTTAAATGAATACTTTTCCTACAGCATTAATAAAGTTAAATAAAAAAATACTTCAAATATTGATAAAATATCGAATACGTAAAGTAGCTGTTGTAAGGCTAATATGTTACCGTTATGGACCATAGAGAAAATTGCTTCCCAACAATTTCCAAAAAACCTATAAATATTTTTTTGATTTTTATTAAAGATTATGTTTATTATGTGCATAATTAACTATTTTGTACAACTTTCATATTTATATACCCTCCACTTTCCTTATGGTCCTGAAAGGGTTAAGAGTATAGTGTGTGCTGGGCTGACAGACACCCACGAGAAGGCATTAGTTATTGTTAAAACGCCGATGATCGGGTAATTTCTGAACATTATCCGCGGAGTAATGAAGAAAACGATTCTCACTGTACTTGCTTTTTCACAGAGGTAGAGTTATATGTGGGTTCTCAAGGTTCTGATGATGTTTTTTTTTTTGTACTTTATTAGTAATATGGTTTTATTGATACCGTATTATAATATCTGGGTGACCGCTGACCGTGCTTCACTGGAGTTTTAGTATTACGAAAAAATAATCCTACTAATATTATAAATGTGAAAGTTTGTGAGAATGTATGGATGGATGTTTGTTCCTCTTTCACGCAAATACTACTGAACGGAATTTGATGAAATTCGGTATGAAAGTAGTTTGCGCCCTGGATTAAAACATATGCACTTTTATCCCAAAAAAGTACAGTGTTCCCGAGGGATACTGATACGTGGGTGGAGCCGCGGGCAACAGCTAGTAATAAAATAAAAAGAATAACAATCAGGATTCGAACCGGAGACATCAATATGCCAACAACGCAGAAAGACCGAAGTTTACCAAACCGCCATTTGAACTGACAAATAATAATAAATAATAAGAATTGACAAATAAAGTGGTATCGAAATTAGTCACGTCATATTGTTGCACGGCGAAAGAAAAACAAATAAAACTCAAAAATGTGCGGGTTCTCGATAAGACTTTAAATCAGACTAACTGAAGCGGTCGCCATGACCGAAATCAGTCGGACCACATCATCATCATCATCTAAATGTTATCTCTCTCGTTCTTCATATTAATGAAAGGAACATGTCATGATGTTGGTTAAATTCGTAATATAATTCCCCACACCGATATCGGTGATGGTGGCCGGTTTCATCGAAACCAGGCCAGTTACGCAGGAGTAATTTTATAGTGCTCAAGTATGTGCGCAGTACACAAGAGCACTCTCTCTTCCTTTACTCTCATAATCCAGTGGGACGGATAACCGACACGACTGACGAGAGATCAAGCGCAGGTCCGACTTTTTACATGCCCATCCGACGCATGCATCATCTTTCTTGTCAGACAATCAGGTGATCAGCCTGCATTGTCCTAACCAAACTTGGAAACAACATTTTTTGTTGTTCCGATGCGGGAATCGAACCCATGACCTCCGAGTCGAGAGCCAATGCTCTAACCACTAGACCACGGTATGCTGTTTGTATAGAAATAGAAGCGAAAAACTAGCGGTTGCTAAATATACGTATCAGGAATTCTGTTTTAATGTGGTGAACTTTGGTGATATTACCATTATTGTGAATATACAAGTTATATTTACGTATTTTTGTTTCTTTTTTAAAGAAAATATTTCTAAATCTACTATTTTTTTCCATACGATTGAGTTAGAAAAATATATCATGATTTTCTGCACGCGGTCAAAAGGTAATAATATATATGCTACAAAATAAAGTTATACTGTCACTAGCTTTGGCTCCATCCGCGTAACTGTATCCCACTGGAACTGTAATTTTTTGGATGTAAAATTGCCTATTCAGTACTACCAATTACCTATCATAGATACTAAATTTCATCAAAATCCGTTAAGTAGTTTTTGCGTGAAAGAGTAACAAACATCCATCTATCCATCCTCACAAACTTTCATATTTATAATAGTAGTAGAATAGTATAGAGCTCCGTGGCCTAGTGGGTAGACCGTTCAGTTCGCACTCGAGAGAGTGCAGGTTCAAATCCCAGTTGTGGCGTGTACCAATAAGACTTTTTCGGATCTCAAGTACATTATACGGACGCTCTAACGGTGAAGGAAAACATCGTGAGGAAACCCGCACACGGTTGGCCCCAGACGTATTGACCAGTCATTCCTCTGGACTAGGCTGACTATGTTGTGAGAATGCCGTATGTGCTTGGGCAACCATACGACATTTAAAAACCAACTGTCCCAGGCACTACAATATTTCAAGAGTGGAGGATAGTAGGATTTCCAATTTGTATTTTTTCTTAATAAAAAATTGCCATTGTACAGTGAGATGTAAAAATGTGGATTGGGTAAATAGCATTAATATGTAGCAAGTTAATGTCGCCAACGCACATCTTCGAGCTTGTTAAATGTTTCGTATAAGGCGGTGGCGGCTGGACGGACGAATATGTTTTATATTTACGTGATGAGTGTTGTAAAGTGCTTTTTAGGGTCCCGTATTACCACAAGGAACCCTTATAGTTTATTTCTGTGCGTCCGTCTGTCTATCCGCCCTTCTACCATGAATAATCATGAATGTAAATAAATGAATAATATGACTTTTTATAAAGCAAATAATTTTCTTATAATCTGCTTCCAAAGTGGCTTACAAGTTGGACCCCCCTGGCCCCTGGCATTTCTAAACTTTAAGAGGTACAAACTTGTAGCTTCCCATGCTGGTTAGTAATAATCTTTAGGGATACTATTTTCGCGAAATCGGACAATTTACTTTTGAAGTTATTTGAAAAAAAATAACCTATTGTGCGTTAATAATTTGATATATATACGAAACCCTTCTAGAAATCTTCCTGACACGCTCTTAGTTACGTTATTATTCTGACTGAAACACTGTTTTCTGACAGCCAGTCGATTTTTATCCGACAAAATATGCAGTTATTATGGCAATAAGCCCGACGTAGTAGTATCGATAGCCGTATACTGAAACGTTAGTTAAATTAAGTGACGCTCAAATCACATGCTGTCCTTGTCATGTTCACCTAGCAGAGACAGCGATAGCCGGTGAATAGGAGGGCTCTTAATTTTGATTAGCTTTTCAGTATTTTTTCAGTATATGTATTTATTTGTGTCTTATTGTGATCTGACAATAGTTTTTCTTTCTTTCCTTCTATTCGGCCGTCAATATTTAGAAGACTAATTTGGATAAATACAGTCTGAAAGATGTGAAATGTTCGTAATCATTTAGAATAAACAATTCACCGCCATTCTCTACATTGGCACAGTTGCGACACTACAAATGTCAGCTCAGCACCAGCCAGAAAGTTGACACCGATATAATTTGAAAAAGTGCGCGTCAGACATTTAATCAAAGCACGAAACGACCAGCAGTTATCCCCGTGAACGAAAATGCTGGCTTGAAAAAACTTACATCCCGCTCGCGGCGTTCGGCCTCCGTACATATCTAGCCACGAACACATTGTTGCGAGCTGTCATTCGTGTTAGTCTTTTGAATGACCATTTACTACATTAGTTATACAGGGTAAGAGCACCAATTATCAGAACTTTATAAGGAACAAATTTAACCTCGATTATTACAGAGGAAAATACTTTATACTCGTAGTTTAAAGTATGGTGTCACTGGCAGTAGATACCAGAAACATTAAATTTTTATTTTTATTAAGTGGAAACAAAAATTAATAATTGAGAAGTTTATAATTCTACTGTTTCTTCGGGTCGCTGATAATTTGGTAATTGGGTGTGTCACCTTACATAATAATATATTCTTTATCAATAACGTAGCGCTGCGTGTAGCCAACAAGTAGTTTGATCTTGTCTCCTCACAGGCGGAGTCACGGGCGGCACTAGTATAACTAATTCCAATTAATGTAATACACCAGTTAGGTAAACAAGCCGCGAACTAAACACCGCCGCCGCGACACCCGACTCCCGAGCTCACCGCATTCGGCTGTTTACCTACATACGTTGCTATTTACTACGCAATGAGTAATAGGGGATCGGACTACATCTGAAATATTTAGTTTCATTAATATATTCAGAAATATTGAAGCATTACTACCTGGAAAATGTAAAAAAATATATTATTTTATGTGTAGTTTATTAATTAAATAAATACATTTTAAAGGACCAAAAAAATTTTTTTTTTTTGCGAAATTGGTAAACAAAACCTACATCATTAGCTTACTTACATAATATACAAAACATTCATTATGGTAAGTATGAACTTAAACGCACAAATATCGGAGATATTTACAAATATATTCCTGCGGCCGTATACTTCATACACTTTAACCTACAAGTGACGTCACTTGTAGGTTAAGTTTAGTATGAAGCGTTTTTACGGACTCGCGAATTTTTATTTATAAATCGCTGTGTCTTTTAAAATATTGACTTTTGATAAACGGTTTCTTCTGAGAAGTTACTCATATTTAAGACTACTATTCATTTATGCAATAAAAAAAAAATCAGTCCGCTGGCCTATTAGGTACCACAGACAAAGTTCTCGCTCGACCAGTCTCTAAACATTCACCACCGACCACACAACCACGTGGTTGTGTGGTCGGTGACATTCACCTTTGCACTAGGACGCCTTAAAATATTGAAACGCAAAGGAAGCAACCCCAACGAATGCAGACGAGGTTGTACTACGCATTTACACGTAAGTATGTTTGCTAGCCCACTATTCAACGGCTCTGTTGAGCGATTTTCATCTTATGCCTGATCGAGCGGGAACTTGTTCGGTAGTACATACGAATTGCTATTATGCTAATTATGCTATGTACGATACATAGCATAAGGGCCTGTTCTACAATCTTCTAATAAGTGTCGGATAGCTTATTCATAAGTTTTGTTGCTCTTTACTTTGTATCGATCGACAGAGACAAAACATGAAAGTTTTCCGACACAGGCCCTTAGTATCCTACTACTATTATAAATGCAAAAGTTTGTGATGATGGATGGATGGATGGATGTTTGTAACTCTTTCACGCAAAAACTACTCAACGGATTATGATGATATTTGGTATGGTGGTAGTTTAGGCTTTGGATTAGAACATAGGCTACTTTCTACCCCAAAAAGTACGGTGTTCCGGTGGCAAACTTTATAAATAAAGCTAGTCATATTATTATAAGTTGCAAATTGCAATGTATAAATAAAGCTAGTCATATTATTATAAGTTGCAAATTGTTTAAAAACCCATTTGGAAAAAAAACGGGTTGGCACTCCGGCAGTGCGGGCAGAAGTGAAAAACGAAACAGCTGGAGCAGGCATACATTTTCGCCGCGCTGTAGAACGAGAGGGGATATTACTTCCTCTCCAACGCCCCGCTGGTGATCTACTCTCCCTCCGTCTTACGAATTTTTGATCAGGTCACGTGTCACCCAAAAATTGCATAAGTTTTCACTTAAAAAAAAATTATTTGATTTGACAGGCACATTGCACAATAAATCATAACGTTTACAAATACTCTAGTCTCTATGCATTCGATAATTTCGACGGCGAACTCCGAAATCAAAAATGTATGGGATTTGACATAAGTCATCGTTATGTGACATGTCGCTTGCGATGCGATAAGTCAAATCCCATACACTTTGTTTTCGAACTTCGCCCTCGAAATTATCGAATGCATCTTGACTAGAGGCCCATCTGTTCTTCATTTACACCAACTTCACACACCTGCCATCATCATCAATACATTTGCTAGTTTACTACTAAACTAAGGTCTCACTCGATATTGTGATAAATATGATTCTATTTAGTAGTTTCATTCTCAGATTACTACTCGTAATATGATAATCATCATCGCATCAGCCTGCCGCCGTCCACAGCTGAAAGTACTCGTACTCCTCTCGATGCGGCAATTTGTACGTAAAGATGGCCAGTAATAGCAATTAATAAAAGTATATACTATGAGGGAACCTTATCCATACTTATGGAAAACGGCCAATCTACTTAGATTGGCCGTTTTCTTTATTTTTTCGTATTATAATAATATTGTGATATCCAAATGTTACATCATTGATAAATGTATTGTGACATGCAGTTGTCATTATAATACAGACAAATAATGAGAACACATCACATGATATTACATCTTACTCTAGAAAACTCTTACTTTAGAAAATACTAGCGACCCGCCCCGGCTTCGCACGGGTACAATACTGATACATACTACAGAATGTCGCCCACTTCGCAACGGGCCGTGCAGCAGAAATCGTAATATTTTAATTTCGCCATAACTTCAAAACCAAACTTCTAATTTTAATCATTTAAAGACCAAATATTATCTACATAAACTGTACTTAGTGATGAAATAATTTATTTTGATAAGGATTAATAGCATGAGTAAAATAAACGCATTTAAATGTAGTACAAAGAAAATTCAAGATTTCTAAATAAAAAAATGGTTGTTGTGCCTCACTCGACATAGATAGGTATAGTGTGTCGCGGACTTTTTTGTAGATATTTATAAGATCTACAATTAATTAGAACATTATATGGTTCTATCTTTTATAGTTTAGGCAGCGTACGCAAAATAAGTAACTTTTCTGGTTGATTTTTACACCTTGTATCCGAAAAACCCAAATATCTTACGGAACCATATTTTTGGTGAAAGAATTTTTGAAATCGGTCCAGTACTTTTTGAGCCTATTCATTACAAACAAACATACAAACAAAGTTTTCCTCTTTATAATATTAGTGTAGAAAAGCTGTTCTTCTTAGCCCGGCTAACCTTAATAATATTTAGAAAAGTTTGTTACGATCGTAGATAATTCGCTAAACAGATTTCATTATTTACTATGTATATACTAGATAGGTAGATACTAGATAGTTTATAGTCTGAATTATAAAGTCGACTACTTTTTTTTTTCCAAATAAAAGTATGGTTTTTAAAAGTAATTCGTATCAAGTCCCAGATAAAGCAAGCTTAAAACTGAGTTGATCTTTATTGTTTACATCAAAATCGTATAAGCCATATTATCATGCTTAAAAACATATAAAAGCAAGATCGTAGACATACAACACAAAAGATAGGCCCGGTCATAAATCTCTCGATCGGGCGCATCGGGCCGATGCCGATGCCGACCGGCCGGTAATCGCGCCGATGACATGTTTACGATACGACAGGCACGGATTTGATAAAATACCTGGTTAGGGGGCCTATACAATGTACTGGGAACTCTACATTACAAATTTAAAGTAGAGCATCATCTAATGTACTACATTAATACTCATTCATAGCATAAAAGTAAGACATATCTAGTAAATAAACAGTGTTTATGGTGTATGCGCTATGTACACTGCGCAGCGTGCTCCTTCAGCTCTATTAACTGGTCATAATCCGGTAGGCACTGATCGGGGTAAATTCAGAGCGTTGAAAATAGAACTCTGCGCTAATACAATAAAGTTGAAAATCGAGTTGTCGAGTGTCGAGCTGTCATATATGACATTGAAATTTGACTCGACACTTGTATGTTAAATTTTCATCTCTATTGTAGTAGCGCATTTTTAATGCTTTGAATTTTTGCCCGGCCCGCCGGATTCCGGCCCAGATAGTCCTAGCCTAAGGTACGTTAGTAATATATATTCTTTGCCTAAGGTCCGGAGTTTCACATAAAACGTACAATGCCGAATACATAAGCTCTACCTCATTTGAAAGTCTTTTGAAAATTGGATTATTTGTGTCTTGTGTAAAGGGATCTTAATAATAGTATCGTGGAAGTTGGAACAAATATTTTAAACTGATTGTTTTTGAAAGGACATTCAATCTACCTACCTACGTCTCATGTCCTTATAACTCCTTATTGTATTTTATAGGTTTTTAACTAAGTTATATGAAGGTTTGCGTACATTTATCTATTATTATAAGAATAGTACCAGGAAGACCTTTGCACGGAGTTTAAGTAGAACGATAAAATAATTAAAAATAAACAGGAAATAATAAAAGAAGAAGAAATAAAAAGAATCACAAAAATATTCGTCTGCCCGGGATTCGAACCCGAGACACCAATTTGCCAACAACGTAAAAAGTACAATGTAAAACAATGTACAATTACAAAGTCAACCGGATTGGACTTTAATTAGACATCGAAATTAGAAATCACTCTTATCTTATTACGCGACGAAAGAAAAAAATATAACTTGAAATGCGCAGTTTTCCAGGGATAAGACAGAGCTAGATCGATTTTTCTCCCCCAAAACTCCTTGCACACTAAACTTGACGGAAATATTGCATACTTTACCGAGATTCCGATTATAATATATGTTACCGTAAAATTGCAAAAACCGATAGATTGTAATATTACTAGAGATATTGTAGTAAGTCGACAGATTGTCAAATAAAAAATTCTCCTTACAATTGTACGCATTATTTTTCGTTATAATTAGTAATATGAAAAAGAAAACCAAATATGGCGGCGCGGGGCACTTGCCGTTTAACCATTCGGCACGGTAAATATTACAATATAACGCAAAATAACGTGTAAATTGTAAGAAGAAATTTTTATTTGACAATCTGTCGACTTATTACAATATCTCTAGTAATATTACAATCTATTGGTTTTTGCAATTTTACGGTGACATAATAAATCGACCTATGCGTAGAACAAAGTCCGATTTGAAATATTGCTACTTTTCAGTAGAGGCAAAACAAGTTTTGCGAATTGAAAAACTTGAATAACTTATAAACGGTGAGACTTTTATTTTTGAAATTTTGGTATGTTATTATGACATCCTAGTCTAGTTAACTACTTTATACTGTTTATTATTAATTATTATATTTACTGAGATAACGAGTTCTATATCAACCTAGGACGTTTTACAGCGGAGAAGCGAGAGTTCGTAGTGATCATATTACGTTGTTTTACGGAGACATTTGAATGAAACACCGTCCTATATTCATATGATTCGTTTTTTGTTGGAGTTATCCGACATTTTTAAGTCCTATGTGAATAATCATAAGCTATTATTTTGATATAGCACTATCCACACTACGTATAAATGAATTATAATACATAAATATTTTTTAAAAGTGTTTATTTACATTAAAAAATCTCAAAATAGGTGGTGTTTTGAACTATAATTAATCCATACTCGGTACAAGGGACTCGCTTAAAATTAAAGACTAGTTAACATAGTCTAAAACCTACAAAAAAATTAAAATCTCTAAGATATGCCCATAAAAATAAATATTGTTTGAAAAAATATATCAAGCCCAAAACAAAATTTAAACTTATAAAGAATTAAAACTTTTTTTTTTATTAAACTAGGGGGCAAATTAGCAAACGGATCACCTGATGGAAAGCGATTACCGTAGTGCTTACGGTACCGTACCGTTACCGTAAGCGATAACATCAGAGAAGTTGCAAGTGCGTTGCCGGCCTTTTAGGAGGGAATACGCTCCCTTCTTGAAGGTTTGCAGGTCGTAATGGTCCGGATACTGCTGGCGACAGTTCATTCCAGAGTTTTACAGTACGCGGCAGAAAGCTTCGGGTAAAGCGCACGGTGGAGGACTGCCACTCATCAAGGTGATGAAGATGATAAATATTTTAACGCTTGGAACGGTGGCGAAAAGTTGCAGCCGGTATAAGTCCGAACAATTCCTCGGAGCACTCCCCGTAATATAACTGATAGAGGATGCAGAGCGATGCTACATAGTCAAGTCTGTTTGAAATACTATGGCAGTCGACAATTCGAGCGGCTCTACGTTGGATACGATCTAGAGGGAGAAGCTGGTACTTTGGCGCCCCTGCCCAAAGATGAGATCAGTATTCCATGTGACGCCGAACCTGCGCCTTATATAGTTGTAGGCGTTGGACCGGACTGAAATACTGCTTTGACCTGTTCAGAACACCAAGCTTCTTGGAGGCTAACTTGGCCTTGCCCTCCAGATGATATCCGAACTGACCTCGCTCGATATGTTAACACCTAATCCTTTCTAAAACGTAGTTATAAATTAAACTGCTTTGGTACTGTATCTAAGCTTTCTAGCTATGTTGTATAATGTAATTAGATAGGTACAAGTTCAGTTTAACCTACATGGCGGGAGGTATCTGCACGTTTATCCAAAATAATGAAAAATAACCATAATATTGTTATGGCCATAATCCCGTTATAATAAGCATGTCGCATTCAGGAGAAATAATACATAAATATCAATTTTGTCATAATAAGGTTCGGATTGATTTAAAGTATCAATCAAGTGTCTATAAAATCGATTATCCTGAATATAATAGTATATATCAGGTGTTTAGCAGTATGTGATTTATCACGATAACTATTTCTATAAGACGCGATGTATTCTTTGTACCGAGTCTCAAATTTACGTCCAGTTTGAGTCAAACTTTGTACCGATTCTCAAAGTTACGTCCAGTTTGAGTCAAACTTTGTACCCCTTTTCAGAGTTACATATGATCACCTTTTGCAAAACACCTTTTAGATAGCGGTCAAAGGCTTTTGACCGAGCGTGCTGGAATAATTATTAGAAATAATTAAATAAAAGAGGAACAATAGACTTGCATTACGCATGGTTAAACGTACACTCACACATTTGCTTGCAGGTTTTGGGTATTTTTCTAGAGTATACTTTCGAGATATTGTTAGATATAATATTAATTAAATTGTATACTACTATCTACATAATTGGACCTGAAAACGCTGTCATAGGTGGAATGACTATCAGCAGGAGACTGCATAGGAGTTAGCACCGACATATCTTGATCAACTGATGGTCAGAACCTATGGTCAGAATTTTTTAAGTCTTACAAAGACTTAAAGGTGATTTTTCAGAACTAGGAGTCGCTTTTAAAGAAAGTATTGATGGCAGAAGGCCATAAATTCTCGCATTAGTAGATGGATTAGGAGGTGCGGCATCAATTTTATTTCAAACATCATCTAGTGGCTGACTTATTTCTTCTGCACCTTGTTGTCAACAACTGAAATTTTAAAAATTGTATGACTACACTGCACCATAATCTATTAAAAATAATATTATGTATGATATATATATAACTTGAAAACATTTTAATACAAATTAATAACATTTTTACAAAGCTATTCAAAAAAGTTTGAATATACAAGGTTTAATGAACATCGCAGTACAGAACTAAAAACTGTCGATCGTAATGTTATATGATTCGCCGAAGACCCTACAAATGTGTATATATTGTAAGGTAACGCAGCTTTAAACTATTTTTATTTATTTAATATGAAATATATTTATATTTAACGATATTTTTAAAAGAACAACGTCCTAACTGATGTCATTATTCAGGCGATAACGTCCCATCTGCATATCGAACTGACAAAATGTATTGTAACTATTCTGTGATTCCGTAAAAAAACGTCCCATAGTTACATGAAACTCTTAGAAATTCTAAAGTATTAGTCTTACATAGTTCTAATATTACTTATAATCTCAACTATTTGGTGCGTCAACTTTTATTGATAACACGACAAATATTTACCTAATAAATAAACATGAAACTAATCATACTTCTCGAACTAAAATGTATTTTTCTAACTCTCCGTCAAAAAATGTCTTATATGAATATAGATTTCCCGTTTCTATTTATGAGCTTAAAAAGCGGAATAGTAAAAAAATATAATTTCAAAGCATGATAATACTAAATTTGAAGAATAATTTAAGTAAAAATATCAGTTTACCCGGATCTACACCGTTCTTCATAAAAATATATTGCTTATTTGAAAAATAAGGACTACGTTCAGGCTCTTTTTCTCCTCTTCTTAAAGCATATCCAGCATTATTCGTAAGCATGACATCTCAGAAATACTTTTAGTACGCAATAATTAGTAAAATTATAATTTTCGTCAAACCGAAAAAAAATCACACACATGACGCAAAAAACCCTTATTTCCGCTCGACAACGCCTGAAGTGAAGATCGTGCGAGGCGCCCGCGCCGTGCGTGCTCCAATTTCTCCGTCCTATGAACACTAGGTGCATTTTATCATGGAGCTTACATCAAATAAGACGTTGTACGATTCTGTATTTCCGAAAATAAGCCAGATACAAAAATTCTGAATATGTCAGTCTGTAGAGCTTTGATTCCTTATTTCATTTATGCAAAAAACGCACTTTTGCTCTATGATCACATCAGACTTTGTTCTACGCATAGGTCGAAATATATACAAGATTAGGTCGTTGAAAGTATAAGAAAAATTTAAGCCATTTTTTTTATTTCAGATTACTAATACGACGGATTTGCGAGAGTTCCAGGGACCATCATGACGCAGGCTCAAGGCTGTCAAAGACATGACGTTAAGATGCTGCTAACGGCTTTGCTATTATTATTATTACTGACTATCAGGTAAGCCATATTTTTATTAGCAAACCTCGTTTCACGCCGGTTTTTTGACGCTGTAGCTCTCACCGGTCGGTTCATTCTTACTACATCAGTGGCTCTCACAATAAAGAAGACTCACTTGTGTCCTTAGCTTAATATATATATATATATATATATATATATATATATATATATATCTCTCACAGGAATACTGTACTTTATCGGGATGAAAAGTAGCCTACGTTTCATTTCAGAGCCCAAACTACTAACATACCAAATTTCATCGAAACCTGTCAAGAAACATCCGTCCATCCATCCATCCATTTATAGTAGTAGGATTTTCAACCGCAATTCTGTCCCCACATACTTTCATATTCTTTTCAACTGTAATTCTGTTGAAGTCTCCAATAAAGCCGGCGAAGTAAACCTAACTGGAACGCACCCAATCACCTTATTACCGTACTCCATTAACCAAGTAGATCATCAGCTGACATTGAGACGCTGAGCCCACTCCATTGTATGGCTGCTTACTATGATAATTTATTAATGGGCTCGAGTTCAAGGTTGAGTCTTGATATGCATCTTTGTAGTTGCATCTTGGTTGTATCAGTAGAGGAAGATTAAAGGTCTGAATGGTATGCAAGATTATTCTACTAATGTTATAAATGTGAAAGTTTGTGAGGATGGATGGACGGATGTTACACTTTCACTCAAAAATACTAGTACAAATTTTGATGATTCGTATGGCTTAGGCTCTGGATTAAGACATAGGCTTTTAAACCGAAAAAAGCAGTGTTCTCCTGGGATATCGTATTAATTTACTCCCAAAGAGCTGAACCGGTTTTAATTAAAATCGGTATAGTAGTGGTTTAGACATAGGCTACTTTTTATCTGTAATACATTCTAACAAACTTTCGTAATTATAATAGTATAATATGTGATATGGCGCCCGAAAGTGACGACAAATTGTGCTAACCTGCACTGGCGTAGTTGAGGAACAACCCCTAGTCATTCATTTAAATACCCTACCGAGTACTGTGCTATGAGCCATCCCGTGCCTTCCCGTGCAACAATGGACACAGTCCCCGCTCCTCAAACTCGTAACTAATAATATGTGACACATAATACTTCCTCCGTACGGCGCGGGGTTGAGATTTTGAGTTATGTGCTTATAATGGTAATTATGGCTATGGTCGTCATAGTGGATTCTCTTTAATCGCTTTTTTTGTTTACCCCGCCTTTGATATACGACATTGACTGAATAGAATAGATCCACCTGCGAGTGTTATGCAGTTTATAGGAATGTAGAAATTGGAGAAAATGACTATGGAAAATGGCACTTATCAGGATACTTATTTCTGAGGTAATTGTTTAACCTAAATTATTATTTAAGTGTTAGTTTTAAGGGTTTTAGGGTAACTTATCTTCTAAATTCTAAATATATAAAAGGTAAACGTGATTGACTCATCTATGAACGCACAGCCGAAACTACAGAACGGATTTTGCTGAAATTTGGCATACAGATAGTTGTAATAACCTAAGTATCCACTAAGGAAGGATTTTTGATAATTCGCCACCTAAGGGGGTGAAAAAGGGGTTAACATTTTGTATGGAAACCGACCTCCACGCGGACGAAGTCGCGGGCAAAAGCTAGTATTAATTAATTCTTTATTTGCATAATTATAAAAATAAAGTACAGTCCGGTATATTCGAATAAAATGTGCAAAATGGCGGGCGGTTTCTTCCAGACAACTCATAGTTTCGCATATAATTAATTCGCGTAGGTAATTTTGTTATTTTAAATGTGTATCCAGATATTTTACTTATTGTAAACACATTTAATTATTAATTTAAATATATTATTAAAAACACATTTAACAATCTATTAATTTAAATATTTTATTATTTAATTTTAATGTCACAAGGAAGCACGCGACGGATTCTTCAGAAATTATTTCACAGGATATTCATTATTTTATCTAGTATTCAACATCGATGCGCTATAACGACGTTTTAATAGTCTTTGTGTGGTGATGTATGATATCATAATTAACGGGACAAAAGACGCTCATTCGCTTTCTGTATTTAAATCACTACATTTTTTCATTTCCAATATTCTTTGATCAAAATTATGGGCGTTTCGGAGATATGAATTATAATGAAAAGAATTGTCTTGTATTACTTCCCCTATTTTTTTATTTAAAGTTATCCTCTGCCAAGGGTGGTATTGTACAAATAGAACCGATATTCTCTGTACGATCATTTTGAAAATATTTTTCTGCGGCTTTAGCTTTCAAAGTTTCTTACAGTATTTTTAAGTGTATTATTAGTGTTTGCTGATAAGTTGATGGATGTGTAAAGAAAGTTAGTTTAAAATTGTCAAGAAGTTACGAAAGATTTTCTACTATTTGTAGCTAATTAATTTATTTGTGTATTTATTATGAATTTGATTGTGTATGTTTATGATCCCGTCAATTAACTGTAAAAAAATAAATAACTGTCAGAATATTTATTAAAACTGGGACTTGGATTTTTGAATATTTAAGAATCATAAACAATACAGTCGAGTAAGTAATAATTTAGATTTTGATTCGATCGAATAGGACATAAATACCTTGAAATATATATTTCTTGTGTCAAAATAATGAGACAATAGATATATCAATATAATAATGATACATAAAATGGCACCTGAGCTGCGCCCGCGCTGTTGGCGATAACTTGTCACAAACGATGACAGTTAGTGCGAGTAATTCGATAGGGTGACCACGTAGAGGGACTATGTGAGACTGTCGTGAGAAATTCAGTAAATCAGTAAACTTTATATTGAATAATGTTTACGAAGTCAAATTATTCGAAATTATAAATATGCTTTCAAATAATTTCACTTCGTAATCAGTTGCTATGGTATACTGCAAAAATATGTTATAATTTTCTATTTAAAATGTTCTGAAGATTAACTTCCTACTTTCCTTAAGTTAACTAAAATATGTATTAAATAACTTAATGATTTTAATTAAAAAGTAATTATGTTTTATAATATTTTAATCTCATTTATTACACTTAAAGTAAGCATGTATACAGTGTTCTTTTTAATTGAGGTTTAAAAATAAAAAGTCCGTAAAACCTCGTCTCGTGTGGTCACTCTCGCTAAACAGAATATTGACAGTTCTGTATTTATGACGTACAATGTTTGTCCTGGCCATAAACTCCGCTCTATATTTCCACTTTCCCCGTATTTTGCGGATTATCTTAACCGATTGCGTTAACTAGATGCCCACGCGCGTCATAACATAACGGAAAGTTTACAATATGTCCCGGGATAAGCCAAAATAAGTGAGTCAGCGTGCCAAATTGGTTAAAATATGACTTATCGATAGGACTTTATGCTAGTTAAGTTTAAGTTACGCTAGATACAAGCCGTTTACCTACCTAGCTGTTGTGAGAAACATCAACGATTTTTTTTTCCCATGAAATTACGGGGCAATCGAGCAAATGGATCACCTGATGAAAAGCTATTACCGACGCCCATGGACACCCGCAACACCGAAGGAGCCGCAAGAGCGTTGCCGAGGGAAGTTTTGACTTCTTTTAAGAGGGAATACGTTGACTTCTTACTCCTTAATATTTAATCTACTTATTACTCCTTAGAATAGAATAGAATCATTTATTTTCCAGGAAATTGGTTACAGAGATGTTTTTAGGTGTAATATGGGTCACAATTTCTGCCTCTAGGGTGTGGAAACATTATTATCAATATCATACACATATACATACCTTAATAATTTACTTCTTATTACTTCAAATTATTTTTTTGCGCAGGATAAAGTGTATTATTCAATTACCGTTGCCAAGTAAGTAGTCCCAAAAAACCTTTTTAAAACGCAACATGATGGGGCGAGAGGCGATCAAAATTTCGTTCCAAATCTGTAATCATATTTTGTGTTCACGCCATATTAAAGTTTCACTTCATCTTCGTAAATTACTCGTAAGTTTTTTTACCAATGAAAAAAATCACGAGAATCAAATTAATCAAACCCTTTCGAAGCCTCGGCATAAATTAATAAAAAAATATTTACATCTAACGGTGTCGTAACAAAAATAATAGAAAATATTAAATCTTAAAATTTTGCTCGTAGGTATAAAATGAAAAGTCTAGAATTATTTTCGATGTAAATCAAAGGTCAAATAGTTTTTTTTTAATTTAAAATAAAATTTGCATACATAGATATTTGTTCACAAGCTCATAGCGTGCGAGTCATTCCTGCACTATGTGTCTTCCCCTGATCTATGTCATCCTGTTCTAAAATATTTATAGCCACTAGCGCCTTATCGCGTTTTATCTCAAGCGCTTTAGCAAAATTAATTGCGATCATTTGGCAGCGCACAATTACATAATGCGAACATTAGCGATGGGACGAGATACGCTCATAGGCGGAGCGGTAACTGTAGTGTTTAATAGTAAGATATCGTTTGATTTGTATAGATTTTTAATACTAATTTAGTACCAACGATATTGGATGTAGACATGCTATGTGTATGAAAATAAGTATATAATACTATATTATATAACATTGATTTTAAATAGTGTATTATACCCTTAAAAACGCATCATAGTTTATTCATCGTTTTAGGAGATACGATGCCACATTACATACTCAGATACGTCATATTTATGATGTTGCCCGCAACCTCGTTCGCGAATAAGTTAACGTTGGAGATACCGTACATTTTTCCGCAATAAAAAGTAGCCCATGTCCTTTCCCGTGGTATATTCTATATCTGTGCCAAAATTCATAAAAATCGGTCCAGTAGTTTCGGATCCTATTCAATGCAAAAAAAAAAACTTATATATATTTTTTGATCGGATTTTATGTCTCGTTTATAGTGTATGTAATTTAAACTGTTCATTTGTCGCAATTTCTTTAATTCAGTATTTATCAAAGAAGTCAACCCTCCATCGAATTAGCGGGTCGTATAGACCCGTCCCCGTCGCGTCAGAAACGATTAACCTGTCGCGCGGCGAGCCGGCCGCCGTAAACTGCTTGACGGATTGCTACTGGACTATCACACCTTTTCAGGGTACCGTATATGGGACAAAAATCACCCCTACGAGCTCAGAACATTATATCATTATGATGAATTTCACGTCCCACAATCACCAACTCAATGTTGGTCACGGGCTGAGTTTTTAGGTTTACCAACAGTCGTAATATTGTGACTGCGATCAAGCTTGACGACCTCTGTGGCTCAGTGGTTAGTGCGTTGGCGCTCAAGCCGGAGGTCGTGGGTTCGTATCCCGCCGAGGGAACAATAGGTACATTTTCTGTGTTCCTGGGTCAAAAATCATAAATATAGTAGGGTAAACTGGGTACGGTTGTGCCAGGGTACGGTAGTGACAGTCGATATAACAGCGAAACTATACGGAATTCAGGGGAAGGTTCAAGGGGAAAAAGAAGCAGCATACATGTCTAAACATGTGTCATAGTATTGCGTCAACCAGCGTGCGACGTTATCGGAAGCAGGAGTCTATAGTGCTTTTCAACACTCAAAAGTAAGTTTTTTTGTTGAATTTCTTTTAATATTTACTGTTACTTGTATACAGATACATTATACAATATATTTTTATGTTATAAGTTGAATATTAGTAGATAATTACGAGTGGTTATTTTTTACGTAAATTGTTTGGCCTAGTCATGGCGATCTTTTGTTTTCAAAAGAGTGCGTTGGGTACAGTTGTGACAAATGTTATGGGTACGGTTGTGACATATCTTTATATATTTTTTTGCTTGTAGATGCCCAGAAAACGCTTGCGGAAGGCTAAAAGAGCGCGGTCTGACATTACTAAATATGAAGATGCTTATGAGAAGAGTGAAACGCGGGATTTATTTACGGAGAACTGCGGAAATGCATGAAGAAAAATGGATCATGTGCCAAGAGTCGTGTAGACTCTGGTCCCACGTAGAGTACGCAGGTGAAAACCACCATTACATTTGTCACAACTGTGATTATGAATCTGACTAGATCTCATTATATATAATATTATATTCATAAAACGTTTATTTTTTAATACTTTTTGTTAAAATTTGGTTAAACTTTTTCCAGTTACCTACAGTTAATTAAAGTTTATTTAATTTTTTGAGTGATTCTAAGGCTTTTATATTACCATTAGATGTTACAGTTTATGAATATTTGTTTAGTTAACGTTTTGACTGATTTTATAGAAGATGGGTATAATAACGTTCAATGTTCATTGCCTTATTAAATATAAGAATAGAAGTGATCACAGATTTTAGTTAATTTGCTATATCAATGTAAACTTAGTATAAAAGATTTTTTTTTGTGTTATGTTACATATTTCTAACAATAAAAGTCATTAAAAACCATTTCTGTGTATGTTTATACTTGTCACTACCGACCCCAACCACTGTCACAACCGTCCTTGGGGTGTGGCCGGTTGTGACACTTTCCCTTTTTTTTTAAAGTTGATGTTATAACTAATACAGCGTATTTTGGGTCAAAATTTTAGTATTTTTATGTAGACAAATGTACAAATTACGATTAAAATTACTTTTCTCCCATCTAGCTAGTAAATTAACAAAATTATAGACGATCAAACCAAAATTGTCACAACCGTACCCAGTCTACCCTATAGTATAAATATTTTATTAATATTTCTCGTTTTCTGATACCTGTAACACAAGTTCTTAGCACGGGGCCAGGTTGACGTGATGTGTATTGTGAAGCGTCCATAGATCTTACTATCTTACTAATATTATAAATGTGAAAGTTTGTGAGGATGGATGGATGTTTGTTCCTCTTTCACGCAAAAACTACCGAACGGATTTCAATGAAATTTGTTATGGTAGTAGTTTAGGCTCTGGTTTAAAACATAGGCTACTTTTCATCCCGGAAAAGTACAGTATTCCCGCGAGATACCCGATACTATATTTACGCGGGCTGAACCGCGGGAAACAGCTAGTATTACATCTTTTTTTTTTATGTAATGAACCAGACAACGAGCAGACGGATCGCCTGATGATAAGCGATTACCGCCGCCCATGGACACACGCAGCAACAGAGGTGCTGGTGCTGCGACTTGCGTTCTTGATCCTTAAAATCCCCAATCCCCCCATGGGCCTCCGGTAACCTCACTCACTCGGCGAAACACAACGCAAGCGTTATTTCACGCCGGTTTTCTGTGAGGTCGTGGTATTTACCCGGTTGAGCCGGCCCATTCATGCCGAAGCGTGGCTCTCCCACAGTATATTCTTACATCAATATATTCTTAAATCAAGGCTTATGTAGTCTTTGTTTTTTCCGAAAAAATACAACTGGGATATTGATAAATGCGTCAAGATCATCGTTTTTGATACATATAGACTACAGTTTACAAACTATTACAGAAACGGGAAAAAAATGAATACAGTTTACAAACCTTCACACAGAAACGGAATTTTTTTTTGCAAGTCCTCACACTTTGCGATTATTATTATGAGACGGTCCCCTTAAGGTAGTAAGTAATAAATAATAACACAATCAGTTCCGGTAATAATAAATTTTACCCAAAATTGGAAGTTATTACGTAAGTACTTGATTGATTTTTTGCAAAGAACTTTCAACATGACACAAAAATTAATAAGGGCTCTTCGATAGTTTAAACTTTAATGTACAGAACCAAACCAAATTAGGATGAATATTTTTTCTTACAAACATTCTGGACATGACACCCTTATTGTTTCACCCATTTGTCTGTATACTAATTGGTACATTGGGGTGACTAACCGTTAAGGTTTTTAAGGACATACAAAATATGTATTTTAATTTTTATCCTACTCACCACAGACTTTAATAACGGAGAGCTCGATGACAACTTGATCTTATAAGGGTTTTTTTTTTCTTTTTAGGAACGTAACCATAAAAATGAATGGAATAATTTGGAATCTTTCAATATAATATTTAGGTTGATACTAATAGTAACTCTTTTAAAATCGTATTATTATGTCGTTTACATTTTTTCCCGAAAATTTAAATGCTTAATATGGTTATAAAAATAATAAAATTATGCTTATACAATTAACAAAATCTGCAAGCAAATTGATTTAGTATTATTATTTAAGTGTCGTGTTATTGTTATTCACGCGGCCTTTGATGTTGAATCCATTTGAATACATTTTAATATTTTAATGTTTTCCTGAAACTAAAATATGATTTTGAACGACCGTTTGAAAAGAGAAAAAAATATCTTCGACGAAATATATTTTTTGCCCCAAAAGTCCGCTAGGAGGCTTTCAGTTCTGGTCACCCTACGTAGACCTTTGTTGACTTAATCTGTATCATTTATCAGCTATAAGCGTTTTTAAGACACATTAAAACTACTTTTTATCGCGGAATGTGCTAAGCGATTTAACGCATGTGTAGTTTTTATTACGTTTTTTCTAAAGGTAGAAAAGTAAATTGATTCCAGTGAAAACAGCCGCTAGAATCCTTAGAACTATTGAATTTCACTTCCAATTGATACTTAAACTCTCATTCTCACTCTTCCTTTTTGATACAGATAGTAGAAGTAATTTTACAGACATAAAAGTATTTCACAAGGTAGCAAGCGCTGAAAATAATATTTTTGCTGATTTAACAATTTGATTAAAATAATATTAAAAACTAGCTGATGCCCGCGGCTCCGCCCACATAAGTACAGTATCCCACGGGAACCGTACATTTCCCCGCGATAAAAAGTAGTCTGTGTTCTTTCTCAGGCTCAAGACTGTGAACCAAATTTCATTTAAATCTGTTCAGTAGTTTTGACGTGAAAGACGGACAAACATACACACTTTCCCATTTATAATACTCGTATAGATAGCAAATTGTGAAACATTAAAATATTTTTGCTTGCTATCGTGGCGACCCGTTATACTTAACAAAAAAGTTCCACGTCAAAAATTTACACTCACATTGAAAAATTAAAATATTGGGAATTAACAAAAAGTTTTGTCAGAAGTGGGATTCGAACCCACGCCCTCAGAGAGGACCAGAACAACTCGACCTACTGAGTAGGCAAGGGGACCTTGAGTCTGGCGCCTTAGACCGCTCGGCCATCCTGACGTGTGACGTGCGCGCGCTAATTCGCGTAGCTGTCAAATAAAGACGCCATCTTGTTTTTGTAGTTTAAAAAGATCATTGAATTTGTTCATACAAATAGTTTTTGTTTATTTTCGTACTACTACCACTAATATCTATTCTGTGCTACTACCTTACCGCTATTTGCTTTAAAATTCATGTTAGTTACTAAATAACAAAAATAATACTATGGCCCTACTAGAATTTTTTGTATCTACTTATATATTTATAATTCATATATTTTGAGAACCCATAGTACATATTAAGGAATAAGATTCGAGAACTCGTAATAAAATCGATAAATATTAATGGTAAACACAAAAACATCAAAGGCTTAAGTTCCGTCAAGTTGTATATATTAGAATATTTTAATATTTTATATATTCATAGATTCAGTAGGTAAGTATTTACATATATAGATAATATTCATAATGACATTTATTAATACAGATGTTAACAAATAACTTGACGAGCAAAATGAATTGTTTTCGCACAAGTCGTAGTGTGTCTGGCGCCAAGTCATTTCATTTAAGAAATTCATAGATGTATTATATTAAAAAGGGGAAAAAAATAGAAAATAAAGACTGTAGAATTATAATGAATATTAATTATTTAATTACATTATAAATTTTTATTTCAAACACCTCTTTGGTTATGCGTTTCTTGCTTGATCAGTGAGATTTTTTGATATTTTTTCCGCCATTTGGGGACAGACCCAATTGACACAAAGCGTCATCTGGTGGCGTTAGTGGTATGAAAAACGGTCAATAAGAATTTCCGTTTCTTTTTTCTGTCACCAGGCGGCGCTCGGTAGCCCGACGGTCCTTGTGTCAAAAAGCTGTCAGATGTCACGAATTTAAAAACTGTCAGTACCTGGACCGAACTTTGCTTGGAGTTCTGATAAATTAAAAAAAATACTCACAAAATATTCATCTGACCGGGATTCAAACCCAATAAATAAAGCAAAAATTATAGTATACACATAATAGAGTCGATTGTTGCACGACGAAAGAAAAAACAAATATAGCTTAAAATGCAGCTTCCCAAGCATACATAATTTCATGGTAATACTTGCAGCCGTTTTCGAGAAGGCGATTATATTATATATACAAGATTGTCTCATTTAAAGTACATATAAGATTATTGCACTTTGACTCTAGACTCTAGTGAACCGACAAAATAGAACAAAACAAAATCTAAGTTTTGTGTTAAGTAGTTAAGCATTTAAAATCTAGGCTCTGAAATCGCAATGCTATTTCAGTTTCCTTTTTCCGCAGGTTGGATGTTGTTCCATATAACGTCAATTATCACAAACAAAACGAAGCGAAAAGGGATGCAACACTATATTTTTAAGATAGCTATTCAAAATTGAACTTTATTCATTGTACAAGAAGATACACATTTCGTTGTAAGAGTTCGAATGTCAAGACGTTTCACCGCACTGCACTTACTTTTTTGTGAAGTGAATAAAGGTCAATTTGGAATAGATATCTTAAGAATGCAGCGCCGCGTCGTATATCATCTTGTTTCGGTGTGTATCTATACTATGCGAAAGTGTATCTGTCTGTCTGTCTGTTACCTCTTCACGTTTTAACCGCTGGATCGATTTTATGAAAGTTGGTATGGACATACTTTGGGTCCCGGTAAAGGACATAGGATATTTTTTATCCCGAAAATGTAGTGTTCCCTCGGAATAATGTAATTACGCGGGCGGAGCCGCGTGCAAAAGCTAGTTGACCCTAAGACTAAGTAGTCTCTATGATTAAGTACAAAGAGAAGGTTACATTCTTCATACAAAGTTCACATGCTCAGTTAATAAAAGAAAATCATGTAGTATAGCCTCCAGCGTCTCATTACCGCCCAATTACTGTCTGAGAATATAGAGTGCCTACAGCCTTGTTACAAGTGTAGAGTAGTAACTCCACAGATTAACAATCTTACTAATATGATAAATGTGAAAGTTTGTGAGGATGGATGGATGTTTGTTACTCTTTCACGCAAAAACTACTGAACGGATTTCGATGATATTTGATATGGTAATAGTTTATGCTCTGAATTAAAACATAGGATTACTTTTTATCCCAAAAAAGTATATTGTATTTACGCGGGCGCAGCCGCGGGTAGAAGCTGAGTAGTTCAATAATGGTAACTGTAATAAGGGATAATATCGATGTTGACGTTTGTTCTTCTTTGCCTGGCTTTTTTCCATTTTACTTGGGGTCAGCCATCTGCATCATGCGTCTCCAGGCTCGGTCCTGGGTCGTCTCTTTGTTGTCTTGATCTTCTTTGAGATTCTTACTTACTACGGACATCCATGTGATTCGGGGTCTTCGTCGTCCTCGGGGTTTAGTTTCTATATCTAGCACTTCTAATACTAGCTGGGCATGTGGTCGGATGGTCGGCTCATAACGTGTCCGTACCACCGCAGACGGTTCTCCTGTATTTTATCTGGGATAGGTATCACTTTGAAGGTGCCTCTTATGTGTGTATTTTTGACATGATCCAGCCTAGTTACACATCTGAGTATCCATAGATGTAGACGTTTGTTAACGTAACTAAATTCAAGTTCAATCGCAATCCTGGACGGTATATTATAACAGTGAACGTGAATTTTGATCTTTCTAATAGTATTAACGAACGAGGCGAAAAATAAATATACGGCCTGAAAAAGTTTGCTCCAGGAGAGTGGTTGATATTATTGAGAAAATGTGAAAATTCAATTTTTAAGAATCAAAGCAAATATTTTAAAAATACATATTGTAATAAGTAATCCACTTTTATATCGTAGGTATTATGTTACAAAACAGTCGATAAAAAATTAGACAAATAAATGATATTGGGTGTTTTACCCCCTTTTAAAAAAAAATCGTGATTATTTTAATTTAGATCCATAGAGAAGTTTCGACTAAAAAATAATTGTAAATATATTTTATATGAACTTTCATCATTGAAATGAGTTAAAATATCACAGTATTTACCCCACTTTCTGCAGATATGGGACCTATACCGTTGTAATCCTTATGTAATTACGCTTACACCTAATTTTTTTTTTAAATTAGGAATTTCACTATGGAACTTATTAAAGTTCCATAGTGAAATTCCTAATTTCTTTTGACATTTTTTATATTTTCTCACTCAAGCCTTAAAGAACGTGAAAGGCGACGAAGAATTAACTTTAAATATTATTTCTAAACTATGGTATGATTTGGATTTTTAAAGTGTACGTATTTACGGCCGAATACTGAAACGATAGTTAAATTAAGTGACGCTCAAGTCACATGCTGTCCTTGTCATTTCGGCTAGCAGAGACAGCGACAGACTGTGAATTTTGATTAGCGTTTAATAGTAATTCGACTGTTGGTTTTGCAGGCCAGTGTAGTCACCTAAAAGTAGAGCAAAAATTATCATTATCGAAGTTTCCAAAACAACTTTAACGTGGATATTAAGTGAAACCACGGTACAAGTGCGGATATAGCTATCTTAATACTCCGGCGCGGCCCACGCGCGTCCGGGTCACAGAGTACAGCCCTGACCCTGGGCAGTGGGCACAAATTAAGGAGGACCAGATCAACAGCTACGTAGTAAGCTCGCGATTCGATTGCTCTACTAAGGAATAGCATACAGTAAATGTATGCGTGTCCACAAATCTGCTATCGCGTACGCGGCAAGAGTTGAAATATCCGGTAAAGTTTGTTGCCGGGTGGAGGGACGTCGAATTTTGTGTTTTTGTTTTTATGCCTAGTTGTTAAACTTAGGAAAGTAACTATAGATGGCGTTAGTTATTCCGTAGATCAAGCTCGATAAATTGCCGAATTTTTTTATCGAATGAGAACTGTATGTAAATAGTTTATGCGATACGAATATTTTGCAATGTAATTAGCGCTAGCAACTTGGCTAAAGGCTCTGTTCTTATATTAATGAGAATTAAGTTATACTCCAATACTTTATCCTATTATATTTGTAACATAACAGTTTCAGTTCGCTAGATTATAATATAACAAAAAATAATACGTTCAATTGTAAGCAGAATATTCGGGTTCAATCACAATCTTCCGTCAGCTTACAATCTCTTTAGTTATATTATAATTTTACGGTGTTTACAATTTTACGGAGACATGTCCGTTCTGTGATCCTAGTTAGTAGGTATAATAGTTTACTCTACATTCCACTATTTATCAATTTACTCAGATCTCTAAAACTTCAGGAGTAATAGTGAAATTATTAATCTAGCCTTTTAGGCCCACTTGCGCCAATCCGGGTTAAAGTTAACCTTGGGTTAAAATATTATGCTTTCTCTTTCACAAATACGAAGAACGAGAGAGATAACATGATTTTTAACCCAGGGTTAACTTTAACCCGGATTGGCGCAAGTGGGCCTTAGTAGGCTATGTGGCATTTTGAGTCAAAATTTTAACCATATCATTAAAATTTTAAATTCTAAAATAATATGATACCTCCCAAATTCGAACTAATGATATCAAAAATAAATATAGTTATATCTTCGGCGACATTTATTAATCGTTAAATCACATATCATTTTTCACAATTAATTTGATATATTTCGCTCGGTTTAACGAGAGACGTCGCGGGGCGGGCTCGTATAAATCAATCTGGGCGAAACTATTACAAAACGTTCTACACAGAGCAGTAGTAAAACTCTATCCGCCCGGTGTTCGGTTACCTTTGTTTTTGAGACGATTTCGTAGGATCAGCAGAAAAAAAAAATTAATTGCATTACCAAAAAAAAAAAAAAAACTTATAAAATCGGAAATCCATAGACGTAGAAAAAAAGGCAGACACTGCTTCAGTAATATGAATGGTGAAGCAATCAAAGTAAGACGGCCGTATCGTAGCGTCACGTGCCGCACGCACTCTTTCACAGCAAAGTAAGACGATCAGCCGCAAGTACGCCGCCGAACGTAAGTCGCCGCCATTGTTGTGCTTCACTCAATGCTCATCTCACCTTCCGTCCGCCTTTTTTTCTACGTCCATGTGGAAACCACATTTATGGCTCGGGATAAAAATCGGTCTTATTTATAATTGATATGAAATAACAATCTAATCGCTAAATAATGAAATCTGTTTAGCGAATAATCGATGATCGAAGGCGAATTTCGAAAACATAATGTACAGGATTTGACATAAGGCATCGCAAGCGACATATAACTCGATGACTTGATATATTTGACCCATATAATATATATGGGATTTGACTTAGGTTTTGAACTTCGCCGTCGAAATTATCGAATGCATCTTGACTAAAGGTCCAGGTGTGAAGAACTGGTGTAAATGAAGAACAGAACCTCAATTCTCGTATATATAACTTCATCGACTTTCATTTTAACTTGATTGTATTATAAGCGGAGCGGCCTGTTATCATAAACCGATTTTGTGGAAGTTTGGACCAATCAGAACGCATTTCACGTTGGTTTAACGCTTACGAAAATACGGTTAGGCAGTTTTAACGTATCAGGACTTGGTTGTAATAAAATAAAAAAAAAATTATATATAAAACTAGGGGGCAAACAAGCAAACGGATCACCTGATGGAAAGCGATTACCGTCGCCCATGGACACCCGCAACATCAGAGTTGCCGGACTTATAAACAAAAACTTACAAACTAGCTGTCCCAGCGAACTTCGTACCACCTTAGTATTAAATTTGTTGACGTACTGACTGTAGCGCCATCTACCGGGTCCAAATCTAAACCATTCTCGAATCTACAACACACAAAAAAAAATCATTAAAATCTATCCAATATGAATAATTTTCCCTATTTTTGCAACATTTTTCACTGACGCTTCGTTCCTGTTGGTCGCAGCGTAATGTTATATAGCTTAAAGCCTTCCTCGATAAATGGACTATCTAGCACAACAATAATTTTTAAATTCGAACCAGTAGTTCCTGAGATTAGCGCGTTCAAACAAACAAATAAACTATTCGTCTTTATAATATTACTATAGATTACTTGATTGTAATACAAAACAAAAACAAATTATTGCAGGTTTTATTTAGCAGAATTGATCGTCAGAACTGTCTCAACGTAAGTGTTAAATTACACAATGTGCAATGCTTCTCTATGAAGAGAAGCATTGCACGTTGTGTAATTTAAAAAGCAATAGCTATGTGAGTAAATGATTACTCACATAGATATTGCTTTTTTTATTGTAATTATTCTGCTGTCGCTACTATATTAGGGAAATCTGTGGTCTGCGGCCGACACGGAGCTGCCACGGTTCAGCAGATTCGAACTCCAACTGATTACTGTGTCGGTTACTGTTGAACCAACAACCCATGAGTAAATCTAATGAAACGGTCGTACAACCGTACTGAATACCGTGGGAGAACTATGATTCAATAACGTCGCATTAAATTAACCTAAAATAATGCTTGTTATATTTCAAATAATGATAATAGTAATTATAATTATTATTATTAGAAATATAACATAAGCATTATTTTAAATATTAATAAAGTGAATTATTATGAGTTCTTATGAGAAATAAATGGCTTAAATCTAAATATTAATTATATTAATCTATGAACGCTTTCACACCACGTCAATCTGGTCCCGTGGTATGTTCTCGAAGAACTTGAGTAACGAGTACCAGACAACGGAAATATATTTAATACTTTTGTACTATACACATATTTAAGATTTTTATTATATAATACACATAATATTTAACATAAACCCATGATCCAGGAACACAGAAAACTTTCTATTCCCTGGCGGGATTCGAACCCGCGACCTCCGGCTTTAGCGCCAACGCGCTTACCACGGAGCCACGGAGGTCGTAAATAGTCCATAGATATTATTTATTTCAAATACGTCTAGAACCGGAAACCCAATATTTATTTCCAGTTCTACATTCATAATATTACGCAAATAATTAGGTATAAGTCGTTACAAAAAAAATCTCAAGTTTATTATTATATTCAAAGATCAATCTATTTTCTTTAAATTGATATTTAGTTGCTTTAGCAATTGAATTAATAAAAAATTAAATAAATGTAATCTTTATATCTTGAATTTATGTGTGTGTGCACAGAAGGACATGCTTACATCGCGGGGAGCCTGCCTCATATAAAAGACATCAACGGGCGGCGCGGCGCTCCGTTATACTATTAAACACTGCAAGTTAAAAATAGATGCTTAACAGTCTTGAACTGAACTTAGATTATATGTATATTATATCATATAAGTACATGATCATAAAAATGCACGATAAAAAATAAGTAAATTATAATGGCAGATATATAATAAGATATATATCTATACTAATATCATAAGAGGAAACGTTTGTTTGTTGTTTTGCATTGAATAGGCTTCAAAACTATTGAACTAGATCACGAGAAAGAAAACGGGCTCCTTTTTTTGGGGAAAAATGTACGGATTTGGCAAGACTAACTTTTGCGCGCACGAAGTCGCGGGCAACATCAAGTAATATAACCTTAATCGGCTTTTTATTTTCATATAAACACTATGATAGACGAAAATGTTTAAGTAACTCGCCGAAATTGGCTTATTTTAACAATCGTTTCTATATTAAGCTAGAACATTTTTTGCTGAATATATTTTGAGTTGTTGACTGAACGACAGGCATGGTCTGGCGACTAGTAATAAATTCAAATAGTTAGTAACTAGAGTATAAACGTGATGACTTCTTCAGGAAATAGGAGCAGTAAATAGTTAATTTATGGCGCAGTTAAATGTAACAGCTATTGTAACTGTTACTGGGAGTAAATCATAGACGGATCCGGGTGTCGAGATTAGTAGATCTTATTTTGCTTCCTTCATAGTAGTAGACTAGCTTTTGCCCGCGGCTGCGTATTTATGAGCCTTTAGCCAAGTTGCCATCGCCGATTACATAGGTATGTGACATAAGCATGCTTATTAAGGAGCGGGTTCGAATCCCACCGAAGGAACAAAACTTTTTTCCGTGTTCCTGGGTCATGGATGTGAATTAAATATGTGTATAATATGTATAATAAAAATCTTAAATATGTGTATAATATAAAAGTATTAAATAGATTTCCGTTGCCTGGTTCACAAGTTCTTCGTGAACTTACCTCGGGACCAGATTGACGTGGTGTAAAGCGTCCATAGAATATATTATGTCAATGTCAAATAAGCAGCTCCTTAAGTCACACTTGTGCAGATCTTAGTTAATTATCATGTTATCTCTCTCGTTCTTCTTATTTATGAAAAAGAAGGCATGATATTTTTACCCAGGTCTGTGCAAGTGGCCCTAAGGAAGCATTAAGTGTATCTCAGTTCGGCCGTTAGCGATGCTTATGTCAAATCACATACATTGATGATTCATGGTTGTAATTAGCGAATGCAATTTGGCTAAAGGCTCAATTTTATGAAAACTGAACTACTATGTAACTCTATTGCACGATTTAGGAAAAAATGGCAAAATATTTAAAGTTTTTTTATTTTTTATTTTAGTTTAATAAGAATAAAAATAACTACATAATATCATTACATAACTAGTTAGTCCTAAATACAAAATTTTCAAAACAATGAGAAAAAACGCGAGTCAATAAATAATCAAAAACTGTTAATAAAAAAATTAAGAAAGTTACATTTCGTGATTCTGTAAGAGAACAATAATCCCATTTTTGTTTCTTTTTGGGATGCAAAAGCTTTCAAGGAACCGATTAGGTATCTATTGGGAATTCGGGATTTAAAATATTTCGGTATAGTTTAAAATATTGTGCATGTAAAGTGGTTTAAGAAAAATCTTCGTTTTTGGAAAAATGTTATTCCTAGAATCGAACATCCTGAAAACTAATTAGTGAGTTTTTGACATTGTTTAATAGAATTTATACTATTAGGTACGAGTAGCTGTAATTATTTCCACTTTTGACGAACTCTGTGGCTTGGTGGTTGAGTGCGTCGGTGCTAAATCCGGAGGTCGCAGGTTGGAATCTCACCGGGAACAAAAATCTTTCAGTGTTCGTGAGTCATGGATATGTATAAAATATTACGTGTATAATATAATAAAATTTAAATATATGTATAGTATAAAAGTATTAAATATACTATGCTTTGTCTGGTAATTTGCACGGGCCCAGATTGCGTGGTGTGAAGCGTCTACAAATATTATTATTCATTAATAACCAAAATCTGTTATAATCTCATCTACAAAATTATTATGACCGAACCTATAACAATAATATTATATTATAGTAAATTCCTACTCTGCCTTGTGTTTGTATTCCAACACTCTTCAGACGTCCTAATTAGGATCCTAAAAACAAAGGAAATTATAATTTAGTCAGTCAGAAGCCAATCTTCCTCCGATTAAGAGTGCTAATTAATAATAAGGACTTATAATTTATTTAAGATTTTTATAATATACATATTTAATTAATAGGTACACATTCCTGACTCAAGAACATAGATTTTTTTTTCCTTTGGTAGAATTTGAACCCGCCACCCCCGGCTTGAGCATCAACACGCTCAACCACAGAGCCACAGAGGTCGTCATACTAAGTCTTTAGAATCATAACTTTCTAAAATACATCTCTTGGCTGAATTTAGTTACTGAATAATTTAGGACGTCTGAATTTAGTTAGGTGGAACACGCGCTAAACTTGGGACCGACCGCTACGTCCCTCGTTTTGCTAGAGTAGGAATTGGCTTTCGAAACAAAGGCAGAGCAAGGTATTGATGATCTAACTCCAGATCTTTTTCTTTATTACTTTTTTTACCTAAACAAAATAGGTATTCCTTTGTTTCGCTTCATTTTTTTGTGATAATAATACATTGGCATAAAATGTGTTTTTCTCATAATAATCCCACCAAAAACATTTCCATGTAAAGTGATGCCAAGATTGCGCTGTTAAAAAGTTATCTGTCTTTTAACTCTGCACGCCTTAACTCTACAAGTCTGCCTTCACAAACTCTACAGATTAGTCAATTTATGTGGCCTGTGTATTTTTGTAAGTTGTTATGACAATATTTGTATTTTATTTTTCTTCTGTATTTAGGGTACATTTCTACGAACATCCCTTCAACAATTTGAATATTACCTTTATGTTTAATTTTCCGTTGAAATTACTAATAAATACTCGGGAAATATTTATTTCAATAATACATTTATTAGTTTCCAATACAAGCGACGAACGATGACATAACCAACATAGTTCATAATATACGTGACAGATGGAGCTTTTAAACACACTTAACTTTCATCCCGTAGTTAAAGGGTTGGACGATAAAAGTTCCAACTTTGACAATTATTATTATGTTAGTTTTGTACTAATATAAGCGTACGTACCAAATTTCATTTTTCTAGGACATCCGGAAGTACTAAGTATATAATTTTGTTGATCATCAGTGAGTCAGTGACTAAATCAGGGATTTTTAGATATCAATAAAATCTAATCAATCGGTTTATCTTGGCGATCGAGAAAATCAAAGTGAAAACATCACATCAAGAGAAATATTTTTTTATTCGCCTGGTTTTTCAATCATCCGATAACTTTTACCTCCGGAATAAATGCATGCGACTTTGAAAGATTTTATATGAAAAATCTGTCAAAGTCACACATTTTTTTCTCAGGTAAAATTTATCTGATGATTGAAATAAGTTTTTCAATCGTCAGATATCGGCTGGTAAGTTAACTAAATAATTTCATGCTTAACATTAGAGGTAACAGGTATACATAGTGAACTAATCAAAATATCGGAACCGACAATCAACTGGCTCGTCAGTTCGCCGTGGTCCATGTTAGTGGATGCTGGGAGCTCGCCGCGCACGGCCGCGTGTGTAACAGTTCACGAACTACGAATCGAATCGTTTACTCAATAAATAGTTCGCTGAAATAAACAGTTCACATTTTTTTTTCACAAAAAAGTTCGCGAGTTTTTGTTACGAGTTTTTTGCCGGTTCTAACAAGGTAAATTAGGTTAAATTATTTAGTGATATACAATAATAATTAAAAGCTAATTAATTTTATTACGTTTGTTTTTATATTTCTAGTTTTTTTATTTTTATGTCCTCCCTAATTATTAAAATATTTAAATGTGTATTGTAGGCATTTTTTATGATTTTTGTTATTTTATAATAAGTGCTGATAAAAACGTAGTAAGTTAGCTTTATTAAGAAAATATTATTTTAATTGACGTACAAAATCTTAAATCTAGCTGTAAAAAATAAGCTATGTGCCTGACGTCCAAGATAATCTAAAGTACATAAACACACACTTTTTCGCACACTTTTCGGACGAATGACTATAACGAACTTTTCTAAGCGTAGGAGAGCCATGCTTCGGCGCGAATAGGCTGACTAATAAATATCACGGCTTCACTATTTCGCTGAGTGAGTAAAATTATCAGACTAGTGACGAGTAACCTTAAATTAGGTTACCCCCTTGAGGATTTAAAGGACCAGGAACACAAGCGCGCAACACCAGAGGAGTTACATGTGTAAGGCAATCCGTCTTCTCGTTTATTAGTCCATTTTATTAAAATTTAATTGGATTATATTCACTAACTTAAAAAATATTTAGTTTGTATGTAACTTTTTTGTTTGTGGTCAGATCTCTTTGAAATTTCGTGATAGCAACATCATTTTTGGCGTGATTACCTTAAACGCTAATTCAATATTTCCTAAAATCCAATTTTTAAGGGCTAAAAAAAGGGCTTATACCAGTTAACACAATAATATGACTCGCTACTTTAAAATATTTACAAACTAAAAGAAAAGAAAATCTTAAAAAAGGAAAGTAAAACTACAAGAAACTTAAATGGCTATAAATAAAAGAAACCGCTTGGGTCGTCCCCATCAGACAGATCATGCAGAGTGCCTATATAAATTAAAAATAATTTCTCTCTTAAATTTTATTAGTAAACATATTTTAGTTGAAGTATATAATGTCTCTGAAAATCAATTACGGATACTTCGGGCACATGATCCACTGCTTATTTAAAGACGTTTAGGCAAAAAAAAATAATTGTCATACTCAAAGTAAAAAATAATTTCATGTATGGGCGACTCTCCGCAAAACGTCTTTACATAAGCAATAGATCATATGCCCAAAATATCTGTAATTGATTTTACCAAACCTTATATTTATTTTCCTAATATTATTATGTTTTTATTTTAACGATTCTTTAAACTTTTACTTACCTTCTGTTAAAAGTTTTGGAGTGGTGAAGGACCTTAGTAAATATAAATTAGTAAAATGCCTAAATTATCATAAACATGAAAGCCTAAACTGATGACATATCTAAAGAGGTTTTGCCGAATTAGGTGCTTCTGTGAGTAATGTCGCCATAAATAATTTAAATATCTTACAAAACAGCTTATCTACCACTTTACAAACATTCTACAGAAGTAGGCAATCGATAAAAGTAAGTAGGTACCTACATAATTCAAATTAAATTATTTCGTAATTTAAACTAAATATTATATATAAAAACACCATAAAATTATTGTAGTAATTATAAAATACAGTTTAAAAAATGTTAAGTAAAACATTCGTCTTTTAGGACGACACTTTGTAGGACGAACAGACGAACGACTCAAAACAATGTGTTTTTGTATTCCACGCTATATTTGCTAAAACATTAACGGATTACGATAAAAATTATAATACTAATAATATCTATGGATACTTTTACACCACGTCAATCTGGTCCCGTGGTAAGTTCTAGAAGAACTTGTGTTACTGTGCAAAACTACTGCTAATATACTCGTATCAGACAATTCAAATATGTTTAATACTTTTTACACATAATATTTAATAATTAATGCACATCCATGATACACAAAGCTTTTTGTCCCCTGACGGGATTCGAACTTGTGACCTCCAGCTTGAGCACCAACGCGCTAACCACTGAGCAACAGAAGTTGACAGAAAATATGTCGCCTGTCATCATGTTACACATAATGTCAATAAAAGTATAGAAAAAAAATGACAAAAAAATAAATTCGCCTCTTCGTCCTATTAGGATGAAACTTTATGGGACGAACAAACTAACGACTCAAAACTGTATTCCATAGGGGTTCGATTGTTTCTAGCCTACGTAGCCTCAACCCAAAGAATGTTCACTTGTTACATCGTGGTTATATTATATATCACGCCTTCTTGGTCCAGGGGCTTAGAATTTTGCTCTGGACTCCGGTGGTGAGTGAGAAACTCACGTTCGATCCCAAAATATGTTTTCAAGGCAGGGCGATCATCTGATTGTCTGACTATAAAGATGATCCATGCAAAGTCGGTCCTGCGCCTTATCTCTCGCCAGTCATATCGGTTATCCTCACTGGGTTACGAATTTAAGGAAGAGACAATGCTCCTGTAATATTGCCCACGCACTTGGGCATTATAAAATAGCTCCTGAGTTTTCGATGAATCCGGCCACCGTCACTGAAATCCACGTGGGGAGCTATTATATATAATTAATACTGACTTTTCTGTACGGAACATATTTTAAACTAAGCTGAGTGGATTAAGGATACCTACCTGTATCTCAAAAACTAGAGCTGTCGTGTAAAAAATGAGAGTAAATATGAAATCAGCGACGTGAAATTAGTATGAAACCGGTCTAAAACTCATAAAACAAAAACAAAAGTTGAATTTTGTAGACCAGTTTGGTTATACCACTAGCTTTTTCCCACGGCTATGCCTGCGTAAAATAAAAAAATATCCCACTGGAATACTGTACTTTTTCGGGATAAAATATATTTCATCATAAAGTTCCGTAGCTTTTGCGAAAAAGAGTCACAAACATGTCCATCCATCTATCCGTCCATCCATTCCCAGAAACTTTCACGTTTATGATAGTAGTCTTAATATTATATCGTTACGCATTTGAATTTTTGTGACTCGGTAGGAGTCACAAAAATCCTTGGAGCCGGACATTTTAAGATTTTCTATGATCCCGTGTGAAACGCAGAGCCAAAAATATATGATTGTTCTTGGCGTACTGCCCAGCGAGACCAATGATTTGTCTAAGCATAGAGCGCAGTTCTTCACAGAAAAAGTTGTAACTCTCGCCTAAAGCGGCGAGAGTTACTTTTAGATTTTTTAAACTATATAACGCATTTTAATGCTTATTTTATCAATAGACAGAGTGATTCATTATTTATAGGCTTATATTTTTAAACGATGAAAACAGAGTGGTTTTATAATTTTACGTGTCTGTATGTGTGTCGGTTCGTGACATCGTAACGAACGGATAAACGGTTGAATCGATTTTGATCAAGTTTTATTATTTAACAGCTGACATGTTCGAGAGTGTTCTTAGCTATACTTTTTTGTTAAATATACAGATTAAAAAATTAAATCACGCACCTGAAATTGCACAATGCAATATTAGACGCATAATCTCTGAACATCTGTGATCACATTGTACTTGGATGTTATTAGATATGAATTATTCCGAATTCTTCCATAATCCACAGTCTAAGAATACAGTCTCCTCCGACTGCGAACCTGAAATAGCTATAAGTAAAGACTCAGCCTATTATAAAACTTATACGGGATTTATATGGGTCGATTTTCATCTCGCTTGTTTTTTTTTTTTGGCAAAATTTGACCTTGTGATCTATCTGAATATTTATTTAAACGGTCGATTTACGACGGAAATCTTGCAGCGAAAATTGTCCCATATAAATTCCCCATTAGCTAGACTAAGCTGTGATAATTTGAATTAAGAAAATAGTAATGTGAAAGCACAAAAAGTGTATGGCCATAGAATTGTATATGGCGGTTGGCGAATAATACACTGCCCAGCACAGAGCGGCAAATTTTGCACAATGCACTTCAGGGCCAATACGGCGCGGCGTACTCGCAGGCCGCAAATGGCGGATTTTCAGTGTTTACTTACGAGCCGATACACAATAGGTTTCTCTCCATTATATATTTAAGTATATTAGGAGTTGGGAGGTTATTTTATTTTATTGACGGTTAAATTAAGGTAAAGGCACCTAATACCGAAGGGATCTAAAATTGGCACCTATCTCCGTTATTAAGCAAAATCTATTATTTTTTATTGTAAAGCAATTCAATTAATAGAAATTTTTTTTTTAATTGTTATACGGCCACATAGTTGACTTTATATGCATTTTTTTTTCGTTAGATTGTATTATATATTTCGCTTTAAAACACAATATTTTTATAACACCGTTATAAAATTCAAAATGTACTAAACAATTTAATTTCAATTGTACGAACAATTTCTGTGATAAAAAATTACTCTATTCATGTAAAGGGTCAATTGTAGCCGTGTTGACAATGTGATGCCAGGGGTGCACAACTTTGGTGCGATTATCACGTTCTTGTTTTGTTTATTTTAAATATATGATAATATTGTTGTAAATAATAAAATTGACATTGTTGTAAAAGCTGAACTGTTTTTTTCCGAATTTCCGATTTTTTAGCCCATTCTGGCTAACCGAAATGAAACAATACGCGACTTTTTATGATAGACATTCAAAATTCAACTGTTTTATTACAGAAGAACACTACACATTTCATGGTAAGAGTTCGAGTGTCAAGTTGCACAGCGCATGTAATATATGACTCGTATATGAAACGTAAATCTTATTGTGTAGTGAATAAAGTTCAATTTTCAATAGCTTTCTTAAAAATGCAGAACCGCGTAGCGTCGTGTATTGTCGCCGTGTGAACTGACCCTTTTTTTTTTCTTTTTTCTTTCCGGAGGGGAAAATGCATTACGCATACCACCCAGGTGCAGGGGGCACCCGAGTGGTGATGTGAGACTCCCGTATAGGCTAATGAGACCCACGGTATACCCACTAAAAACCACCCCCCACCTTCCTCCACGCCGCCCTGTGACGGGGCCACGGGAACGATAAACACATCCGCGACCTCGCCGGCGACAGCCAACAAGCGGCTCCATCCTAGGCCCGAAGGCCCCAGGCGCACCAGATGGTAGGGTGCGCCTCCCTCCTCGGCCTCCACCAGTACTGTAGCAGACTCCCCCCGAGTCTGCCACTAGGAGGCCACGGATACCAGCCACCATAACAGGTACCCGGTGGCAGATCTGAGCTATGGTTCTGCCACCGACCACACCTCGGCCGCAGAGGATAGGGCAAGCGGCGCACCGTAATACCAACTTGCCTCTTCCTCTGCGGCCCCACCAATGCCGTTAACCGTACGGAACGGCCCCGCCAGCTCGCAGGGGGGTAGGGAGAATGGCACAACACCACCACGCCTCTCCCCCTGCGATCCCTCCACGGCCGCAGAAGATAGGGAGTACGGCGCACCGTAATACCGGCACTCCTCTTCTTCTGCGGTCCCACCTCCTAGCGCGTTCGCAGCGGACTCCTCCAGCCCGCTGGGAGCGCCCTCCTCGGGCCAGCCGGCGGCAAACAAGCCGCCCCTGGTTGCCTCTTCGCTTCACCGTGGGTGTTTAATCCAAGGTTACTAAGCCCCACCGCCACGACAAGGCGTGCAACCATCGGGGGGGGGGGGGTGAACTGACCCTAAGTCAACTGCTGTTAGGTAATTCATAAACTCGTCATTAATAAGATACAACAATACAACTATTTATGTCACTCCTAGTTAGATCTGCTATAAATTATATTAATCAAAACGCATAATTTAAAAGTACTCACACGTTTATTGTTTCACATAGCTCTGAGTCAGAGCGAAAATATTGACAGCAATATCTGTGCAATAAATAACAAAAGTGAACGTTTGATTTAAATTGTATATTTTAATAACAAGCTTCCCGTTAGATCCCGGGACATTGTCGTGACCAGCTTCTTACTTTCAACTGTCAGACAATTAAGTTTCTTGTGTGCCCTTTTGTACTGTTTTGACAAAAGACTGTACGAGGCAAAGATAGCCTTTATGTTTTGATACGGTCCGTACGGTATAAAAGAACTAAAAATCGCAATACTCCTCACAAGCGTTGCATTTTATTTTTACAAAATGTTTTTATAATAGGAGTTAGGATTTTAAATAGAAATTATAATATTTTTTTAGTTTTAACAAAGGGATACAAAAGGTTCAGTACCTCTGTCGTATTATTCAGAGCGTGTAAGCGTAGCATAGTTTGTCTACGGGTTGAGATGTTGAGGTCAGAAATACAAAACCTTTAACCGACCGTGGCACAAAAATAGGGCAATGCGGTAACGGGATTTTTAGATTGCGTGTGCATTTCATTCAATATCATCAACTCGGTACTTAGTAGTCAGTGGCTCAAAATAAATAAGTAAAAATGTTTATGTATTCTTTATTATTAGTTAACTTAATTTTGAATGATAATTGAATGTTTAACAATTTTAGATTACATTATTTTATTATGTAATATATTAATAATTTTGTACTATTATCCTACTCCATCTACTATTGTAAATGTGAAAGTTTGTGAGGATGGATGATGTTACTCTTTGACGTAAAAACTAAAACTACTTTGGTATGGTAGTAGTTAGTAGGTAGTAGTTTTCATCTGGAGATCACATACATAGGCTACTTTTTACTGTGACAAAGTGTACGGTTCCTGCGGTATTTCTCTTTGATTCTAAAAAAATATAGAAACCAAAAGCTTCTAAAAGCCTTTGACATTTACCGCCTAACACAAAAGCTCACAAAACTCAAATCCTGTCATCTAATATTGTTCCTCAAAGAAAAAAAAAATAAAGAAAAGATTTTCAAATTGTAAGCAGAAATTAAATTATTTTGGTAAAAATATTTTTATTTTTATATATTAAGTTGATACTAAAAATTATATTGTTTAAACCATTTCAAAAATGTAAACATACCTACATACATATAATCACGTCTCTAGGGGTAGGCAGAGACCACTTCTTTCCACTTGCTACGATCCTTACATACTTGTTTCATTCATTCATTTCATTCTTACCATCAATTCCTCCTCTTACATTCAACGTAGCGAAGCGGCTCTCCATGGTCCGCTTTTCGCCTCCGCGAGAAACGAGACGTGATGAGTGGCGAACCACATCGCCGCCATTTTGGACAATTAAATTATTTTTATGATTATACATTGCGTTCCCACGGATTGGTGGAGAGGGTAGGAATAGGGAAAGGGAAGGATAGGTGGTGTGGAAAGGAAGATTGGTAACTTAGAGTGGGAAATAGGAAATGTAGGATATTATCGCTAAGGAGGGCAAGAGGTAGGACAGTAATAACTAGGGAAGCCGGGGTCGCTTACCCGTATACTATACCACTACTACCGGACAGGTAAGTTGAGATGAGTAAAAAATTCAAAAATTTGAAGCAAAATTCAAAAACAAATATTGGAAGAAAAAGAATAAATATAAAAATGTTATCAAAATTATATTTTCCTTATAATTTGTATAGTATATGTCACGGTCTACGATAACCATTATAATTTTAATAATAAAATAATAAAATTAAATAATTAATGATTTATTATTGTCAAGGTGCTATCAAAATAAAGCAAGAAGTTGTTTACATTATAATACATTTTTTTCAACTTTTATACGAAAACCAGGTATCAAATGAAGTAGCAAAATATAAACAAGAGAAATCCAAAGGTCGGTGTGTTTCATATTTAAATCAGGAACACATTATACGTCTTCAAATGTTCCGACTGGTAGACCGCATTAAATCAAAAACTAAATATTAAAATGCATATTGATATATTTATTATTATAATTTTATACTTTTATTATACTAAATCATTGTAAAATAACGATTTGTATGTGCTGACCGAGTTTTGAATTTTTAATTCGCTGCGATGACTTTTGAAGTCATTATTAATTAGGTAATAATACAATATAAGGATTTGTTTTTGATAAAAATAAAGCGTTTTATAATTTATGACTAGGATCTAGATATAAACACTACGGCCGCTGTATCTTGACGGGTCTGAACATAGGCTCTGCGAACTTTAGCGCATGTACAACTTGTGAAGAAAACTGTTATTGTATTATTTTTATATACCTATGTACTAATAAAATTTCCCTAATACAGTTGACCAATTAGTACAAATAAAATAAATACGAAAACAAACAGTTATTGCGCAACCTTCTGCGTGAAGTTCAGACTCGCCAAGATACATCGGCCGTATTGTACGCAATACGCATGAAAATATTGTGATATTATAAAAATATTATTTAAAACGAATAAACACTTAATTAGACTAGGTTATTCTAGGGACTTAAGGAAACCGGCCAATCGTGGGGCGGTGACCTATATTAGACAGATCCGGGACACTCCCCTACATAGCGGCTGGTGGCAATTTGCAGGTGGTTTTAGTGGGTAAAGTACAGGCGCGGCGACAACGCCGGGAGCCCCACATAATATCGCCGGGACACCCATGAAGGGGAAGGCGTAATGTCCTTTCCCCTGCGAGATATAAAGAGAAAAACATTGGTTCTATAATTCTAATAAATTTTAAAACAAGATTCTACCAATTTCTCTATTCTAGAACATTCAACTTTGGAATAGTTAATTATATTTAATCAGGCGTTACTTTGCTTAAATCCATAGCATACAATTTAAATAATAATATATCTAGCGATATCCCGCAAAAAATTATTCTTCGCGCATTCTAACTGATGTATTAACGCACAGGCCGAACACTTAAGGCTAGAAATTTAAAAAAAATGCAACATATTCCTCGTATGACGTAGGCTAAGGAAGACATTTTTCAACCCCCCAAAATTCAACCCCCCAAGGGCTTAAAAAATTAAAATAAATTCACGCGGGCGAAGCTGTAGGAATTTAATGCTAGTTGCTAAATATAAAGTTAATAAAATATTTCATCATTGTCACCTTCTGGAATCGAACCGGTGCGAGTTCGATTGTGCTTTAGTTTGCAGCTCAAACATTTATTCAATTAGTTAAAAGTAATTTGAAACCGATAAAACAGGCTCGTAATGTCCAGTTTTGAGCAGAAATGTGCACAAGAAGACTATAAATAAAATTTTGAGGAGGTCAACGAACTCACAATAGCTAGACCGGGCTCGTGTTCCGTACATTATACATCACCTCTCGAGCTTCACTAACACCCTGACTCCTTATTAATTTTCACACACCACTGACGTAGGTACGGTCGCTAGCATATTCAGTGTACCACTTTTGAACCTTATTACCAAGTAATAAGGTCGGAAAGTGGTACACTGGATCTGTATATATGTTACAGTCAATGTGATTAAATAGCTATTATACATAATGACTGGTCATTATATATAATAACTATATTGTCTAGATAATGTGATAAATTAATCACTTTGTCCGGATATTATTCATAATAGCGGGCCAAAGTTAGCTAAAGTAATAAACACGATTCAACTTAGTGATGCAACAGAACTCTGCTTCTGCTTCCGCTTCCGCGAAAGTTCTGCATGTCTTTTCACTTTCGTTTCGGGAAAACGGGACCAACCTCGGATTATAATCCGAGGTTGGTCCCGTTTTCACTAAAGTGGTGACCTGATGATCACCATAAGCTTTGATCAGAACTCCTCAGTCTTTAAATATACGCGTTTGAAAATTTCGGCATTCAAACTCAAACTCAAACTTAAGAACTGAGTTCAAAGAACTGCAAGCATAATATGCCACTATGTAACTTACAGTAATCATCATCGTCATCTTATTTTTACAACTATACAATACCTAATGGAAGCTTGGCGCGTATTCAATAATTATATTATATTCGATTGTTTATTTAAAACGTTAGTTAATAATTTAACATATATCACTAAATCCTTACCAAGTGCTCTCGGGTATTAATGACATGCTTGTCAGGACATGTGTAAGGAGGGTTCCGTAACTATAAATGCGTAATATGCTTTTTTTTAATTAGTCCAAAAGTTCCTGTCCGATTTGGATCACAATAATTTTCCTAAAGAGTTTTTAGCATGATCTATCAGCATGAAAATTTGCAAGTTTCTATCTCCTATAGTTTAAAAATGCTAGGGGGGGACCAACTTACAAACTAGTTTGGAGGCCGATTACTCGAAAATGGTCAACTTTATAAAAAAGTAACGTATGAAAACTTGCCTTTATTTTAAAAGACCTATTCTACGATACCCCACACGATGGGGTAGAGTGAAAAAATATTTTTCATCCCCACTTCACATGTATGGAGAGCCACCCCTAAAATATAAAATTATTATTTTTTTATGATCCCGAAACTGTGATCTATACACAATCTATAACTGCACAAAATTTCATCAATTTATATTCATAATTACAGGAGCTAGAGGCGCGGACAGACAGACACACAGACAGACGGACAGAGCAAAACTATAAGGGTTACTTAAGTATTACGGAACCCTAAAAAGGGTAAAATTATTATAAAAAAAATATTTCATAAAGTTAAATTACTTTATATAGATCACAATAAAATTGTATCTATGACAATGTTATTATAATAATTATAATAAACATTATAATTATTATTATATAAAGGCAGATTGAAATACAATTTTATAATCTTTACCTGTACCTACTTTTTTATTACTTTATCCAATTCTTCGAAGATATTATATAAAATGGCCAGTCAATGTGATTAATTCTGTGTCATTTATCACTTTGTCTAAAATCAGTAGACATTATAAATAATGGCTGGATAGTATATATAATATCCGGATTTATTACTTTGGCTGTAACATATATAAATGTCGCACCCATGCTAAAACTGTACAGATGACGATTAAAATGATAATAATAATCGGAATAAGTTTATTACGCACATAAGTCACATTAATAGACGAACTACGCTAGGCCTGTCCATAAACGAATTAGTAGTTTAACAATAAATTAAAAATTATTATACCCTATAACTGTTCATTCTATGTTCAATCTTTAGATTTAAAACCTTCGTCCTACATAGTGCTTCCAGATATCAAGAGTAAAATTACAGTGTTGCCAGCTAAAAAATATAGGAGTTTGTCAAAACAATCGTACCTAATGCAACAAATGAAAATCATGAACTCATGAAATCCATGAGTTTATGATTTTCGCTGTGTGGCAAGACGCTTGATAAATCGCTTTGTCATTATTGTTGACAAAGTTGCCTTGCGACTTAATTACTTACTAGCCGAAACGTCATTTACGTGGTCTATTCTCGTCGTGCGAATTAAATAATACGGCGAAAATCGACCCATGTAATAATATCCCCCTCGTGCGTCTTTATAAGGACGAAAGTTGAAAATCTAGGGGTTGAACACGGAATTTGTGATATCATATATATGTATAAATATAGTGCAAATAGTAAATAATGTATGAATTTGTGCTATTCCCGTTATTTTTATGGTCTAATATTCCTATAGAACTTGAGTAATATACGTTTCTTAATAATTATGATAAAAATTGCTTCATTGGCCAAGTTCATACACAAGAAAAAGTCGTCGTGGAAAGCACTGCAATAGACAAATAATCAATCTCGAATCAACGAAATCGATTTAGATTCACATCAACTCAATATAATAATCTCGAAGTTACAAGTTAATTAATCCATCCACTTCCTTAGGTTACATCAGCACATCATCTCCATGAGATACGTAATTCATCACACGTCAGCACTCAGCCGCCACTGAGCCATGGTAAAAGTAGGACTGGTAGCTCATCTTCTGTTTAGTTCCTCAATTTGTAATTTGATGCCATTTGCCAATGATGCATTTGGCGCAAGAACTCAATCTTTCTTGAATTTGTATAGGTAAATAAAAAATAATAATTTAAAAAATTTAAAAACCCGACTGCGTAAAAAGTGAAGCAAACTAAGTAGTACATAATGAAAAACTGAAAAGAAAAAAACAAGCACTTAGATGTCCGGTGGTCTAGAATTCTATAGTATATTATTGAATGAATACTATTGAAGAAAATAAAATATAATCTATTATTGGAACATAACAACTAAACAGTCAGGATCCATTGAAAAATTAGATTGGCTGTCGAATAATGGATCCCGACTGTTCATTTGTTATGTTCCAATAATAGATTATATTTTATTTTCTTCAATAGTATTCATTCAATAATATACTATAGAATTCTAGACCACCGGACATCTAAGTGCTTGTTTTTTTCTTTTCAGTTTTTCATTATGTACTTCTTAGTTTGCTTCACTTTTTACGCAGTCGGGTTTTTAAATTTTTTAAATTATTATTTTTTATTTTATACTTTTTAGTTATGAGTACCTAGCTAGCTATTTACCAGGCTGGATTTCCTATCAGCATCAATACTATATCACAATTGCACTGGAATGTGAAAATGGTTGTTACGCAACTTTAAATCGATATAGATCCTAAACGGTCAGTCAAATCGAAAAATGGTGAGAGAAAACTAAAAATGATTTTTAAATACCTATTCAACGATACCCCACTTGATATAGTTTGTTGACTTTCATTTTTTTCATTTTCACAATATGGCGTCCAGTAGTCGCCATATTGAATTTTCACTAACGTCATGTCTTTAGTGACACTCCCCGGACTAAGAGGAATCGATTGACGTGTGAATCATTAAAATCGGCCCAGGCGTTTGGTCTCTATAGTGCTTCAAAGGAACATACATACATACATACATACATACATACATACATAGGCTGATAAACACATTACCACTCCTTTGCGTTGCGCAGTCGGGTAAATAGGGCACTTGCCTGTAATTTTTTAGTACTCTGAAAAATATGAAAGTTTGCAAAAGGTTGTATCGGCAGGTGACGTCACTTGTCACGCGTGTTATGGTCACGCGTGAATTTGGTACGGAGCGTACAGCGGATCTGGTACGCTCCGTACCAAATCCGGGCGTGTGTGGGGCAGTCCGGCGAACATAAGAAGAAGGCGAAGAGTTCGCCGTTGTCCGCATCGGATCTGGTCCGCTCCGTACCAAATTCGTGCGTGTGTAGAGCAGTCCGACGGTTAGGCCGTACAACGGTATCAGTGTTGCCAACTTAGGGATTTACCCCCCAAAATTAGGGAAAATATCGACGGGTGTTTACTAGGGGACAGGATGTTTAGAGTTTACTCCTTATGTATCAATTTGTATGTAATAATAAAAATTATTTTAATGTGTATATAGCCAGGGATATGAAAATGTATTGGGAGTGAAATCAGATTAAGACAAGTTAGTTTTATGCTATTCACGCGTATGTCTTTATGTTAAACATATAACTTTTCTTTCTAGCTTATTATCTCTTAGACCTGTCAATGGTATAAGGAGTAAAATTTGGGGAGAAATATTTTTTAAAGTGTTGGTATCACTACCCGTTATCAATGAATTGCGGGAATCATCGTCGTCGTTTAAAAACAGCACTGCAAATAGAACTCTGTGCTAATGTAATAGAGCATAAAATCGAACACACGAGTGTCGAGCTTTACGGTCCACTGCACCGTACCAATCCGTGCGTGTGTACCGGATTCGGTCTGCGGATATGGTGCGCTGTACGCTCCGTACCAAATTCGTGTGTCTATAGATAGCATAAGTGGCAACCAAATCCCACTAAAACATTTTTATGTAAAATTATGAAATCTGTCAAAAAGTTATCAGATGTCATGTAAAATCAAGCTTCTGACTCTACATGCCTTAAATCTACAAGCCTAACTTCACAAACTCTACACCTTAGCCAATTTATGTGGCTGGCCAAGCCACATAAATTGGCTAAGGTTTCGCTACATTCGCTTGGGCGTAAGGTGAAAAATGTACCTTTTTTCGGTTATACTATTTGTCTGTTGTTGCTATAACAATAAATTCTGAAAACAGAATAAAATAAATATTTCAGAGTGGCTCCAAGGATTTTGTTGCCGGTTTTTGATCGATATTAATACTTATAGTGTAATACATGCGACGATGATGAATATAATATAATAGTACGGAACCCTTCGTGCGTGACCAAAACACACATGGACCAGCCATTTTTTCAAAGCTTTCTAAACTTTCAGTTGCACTCAAGAGGGTGCAGGTTCGACCGATTATTATTACAAAAATGCAATAATAACTCCGACACCGGTATCGGTTACGGTGGCCGGTTTCATTGAAACCGCAGTTACGCAGGAATCATTTTTATAGTGCCCAAGTGTGTGCGCAGTACGCAAGTGCACTGTCTCTTCCTTTACTCTCATAATCCAGTGGGACGGATAACCGACACGACTGACGAGAGATCAGGCGCAGGTCCGACTTTTTACATGCCCATCCGACGCATGGATCATCTTTCTTGTCAGACAATCAGGTGATCGGCCTGCATTGTTCTAACCAAACTTGGAAACAACATTGTTTTGTTGTTCCAATGCGGGAATCGAGCCCACGACCTCCGAGTCGAGAGCCAATGCTCTAACCACTATACCACGGAGGCTGTTAACCATGCTTTACAAAGTTTAAAAATGCAATACAAACAACTTGGTTTGGCTAAATGGGCTCACGTCAACACAAACAACGTTATAGAGGCACTGACTAATAACTTAATTCAGTTGAACACGGCCCCAGCGGCCATAGTTAATTAATAAACATTGAGAAAATGTTTATTTTAACCAGATGTTTTTATTTCTTTGCTATTGGCTTGTAGAAAGCACCTCAATGTGATTAACAAAATCAATAATCATCAAATCAAAAGAAAATTTTGTCGAGTGATGTCAATTAGTTTCTAAGCCTGAAATAAAATATAATCTACGGTTCATATAACTTAACTTTTTGCGTTTTCGGCATCTACAATTGCCCCGAGACAGGGTAGTGCTCGGAAGAAAAACATAGGTACATGGAACGAGTACTAAAGTCGAAACCGTTGTTTAAAAAAAAACAACTTTATGTTCCTCCTTTACAAAATGCCTTGATTTTATATGTAATGACCTAATATAATACGTATAGCAAATAATATTTTGACAGATTTTTACAATCTCGCTAGTTATATTATAGTCTAACGGTTTTTACAATTTTACGGCGATAGACATACAATTTCATTACTACTGCTTGGCGCTTGCGCTCGTTTATAGCAATAAACGCGCTTTTCTGACTTCTGACACTTCCGTCCTATTTCACAAAATTACTCCAACAGATTGCGAAAATCAGGATGAAAGATGTTACATACCAAAAATAATATGTTTACTACCTGCTGCGAGCAGCTCCGCTTGCGTAATTTATACAGGATCCCTCGGGAACACTGTATAAAAAGTAACCTGTTTTAATCAAAATCCGTTAGTTTTTGCATGAAAGAATAACAAACATCCATCCATCCATCCATACATCCTCACAAACTTACACATTTATAATATTAAGTAGGATTAGTAGGATAATGAAGTTGATAATGATTATGATGAAATAGTGACGATAAATTTAGAATATTCAAATGAGGTGGTAAAGATAGACAAATCGTAAAGCGAACAAGCCATCCATCTCCCGGACAAGTCTATCCCAGTTTATTGCTTGTTAGGGAAAACGAGCGCTGTAAATACCTGATTAGAGAAAATACTTAAATATATTGGCAGCTATCTTTTGTAGTGCTTTAATTATAGCTCTAGTATAGTTACATACTTAAAAAACTGGCCAAGTGCGAGTCGGACTCGCGCACCGGGGGTTCTGTACAAACCTGTAAGTAGATAATACACGACAATCGAGTCATAGTAGGGGTAGTAAGATTAAATTTATTAAAAATATTTTGATTACATGATGTAACTAAAAATTTACGATTTTCGCAATTTTTCCTTTATATGTGCTTATAAGATGTTGCTTCGTACCAAATTTCAAGATTCTGAGTTCACGGAAACTACCCTGTAGGTTTTGATGCCCTTGCGAGTGACAAAAATTTGCGGAAATTTGCAGCATAAACGGCGGCAGTCATTACCAACAAGGATATTATTTAGGCTGGTACCGATTTCAAAATTAAGAAGATTGAGTAGAGAAATAGTTAAAATTTTAGCTGAATTTAAATGGAGAATCATTTAAGGAATAAGTTTTATTTCATAATTTTTTGTGTATTTTTGGAATTACTTGGAAGTCGGTTTAATTTATTTTCATTAGATTACAATGTATCGAAAAGAAACCGTCATTAACAATTATTGTATTGTGACTGCATGTCATTGTAATCAAATTAATTATCAGAACACTCTGCTTATGAATTCGATTTCCTGATAGTAACTAATAGAAATTTCTCTTAAATAGGTGTACTACTTACTAATCTCGCTAAAACTCGAGCACGGCTGGACCGATTTGTCTAATCTTAATCTTGAAAATATAAAGGCTCCCACAGACGAGAGGCCGATCGTTTCAGCTGGAACTGACGTCAGTTCGGCCTGAACGGATTCGAGCACACACACGGAAAAAATCGCATCCAATCCAATTTACGTCAGTTCGGCCTGATCTGATTCGTGCCCACACACGGAACAGTCGCATCAGTCCATTCTGGTTTGCCGCGCGCTACGGTCGTGTTTATCAATTTTGTATTTAAACACCGCGAAAAGTCATACAACGCTTGTACAAGATACACGCCCGCACGGCCGCGGCTCGGGCAAGAACTGAAGCGATTTGTCCACACACGGTCAGGACAGGCCGCGCGTTCAGGCCGATCGGTCAGGCCAGAATTAATGTTGCCAACTTAGTTATTGTACAAAATTTTACTAAATTGAGTATTTTATTCCCTCCTTGGTAGAAATTTAGTTATTAGTAGTGTTTAAGTAGGAAAGAGCCAGACAGTAATGATATGCAAAATAGCCACTAAATACGTAATATTTCCTAGTATATTTTAATTTAATGATAAAATTTATAATCAAATTCAATTAATGAAAAAAATGTAATTTAATAAAACCTAAAATGCAGTGGTTTTTGGGGGGCTTCAGGAATTCCTAAGTTAAGTAGCCTCTTTAGTAGTTTTTTAGTAGTTTTAGTAGAAATCGATACGAGTTTAGTAGTTTCACAAAAAAAGAGCTGGCAACACTGGAACGAATCGCTTCAGTCCGTACGGCCGCCTGATGCGATCTCGAAATTGCACACACACGATACGATTTTGCATCCGTTCAGGCCGAACTGCAGGTAGACCGGACCATGTATGGGGCCCTTAATTGTAGAAGTTGAGGGAATGTTTAAACGGTAAGAAATATTGAAAAAAATGCGGGAAAATACTAATAACTTTGATTGAATTTTCACATTTAACTGGGTTCAATTTTTTTTGTTTTAAACACTTACGGATTTGGGAGGACTCCTCCCGTGACCACGGCTGCTGGAAAGTAGCCGAAACGTCGGGCAAAAGAAAAGTGCACCGCGACAAAATCCGTAAGTGTTTAAAACAAAAAACAATATTCGCGTAAACATAACAAATCAATATGGGTTCAATTTGTCACTTTACTGTCAAATATTTATAGGTGCGTTCAGTTTACCTGTTTGGTTTATTTAAAAGAAGTCAGTCGGCTCAGTAGGTTGGTAGGTGTAGACGTAGGTATTGGTGTAGTTGTAGATGTAGATAATAGTTCTAGAAGTTGGTGTACGCTGTAGCTGTAGATGTAGTTAGGTGTAGGTTGTACGTGAAGTTATGGGTGTAGATATTCTAGGTTTGATTGCTGAAGTTGTAGGTGTAGATGTTGGTGTAGAATGTAGGTGGTGTAGACAGAATAGCGTGTGTTAGGAGTTTGGGACAGCTAGTATCTAAATATTAAATAAAAAGATAACAAACTGTTATGTTATGTAAAATACTAGGGGTTTAACACAAGTTAAATGTTTAATTATAGGGGTCAAACCTCATTTACATTTCTGATTTATATCTCCTGATTTAATAATATCGATAGATATCCGTTACTACCAGTTATCCGTTAGTTACGGATAGATAACATGCCATGTGATGAGATAACACTAGCGCCACCATAAACCAATCGCGATGATAATATTTCCTACTAGATTAGGGCCTATTTCACGATAGACTGAGAAGTGACACCCTCTGTGGCTAAGTGGTGTTAATTTGGCTAGTGGTTGCCTAGTTGTCAAAATTATAATAGTTCATTTAAATTTTAAGGTTGAACTATAAAGTTCAATCTATTAAATATCATATTATAAAGTATCAAATCATCTACCTTAAAATTATAATAACTCCCGACACCGATCTCGATGACGGTGGCCGGTTTCATTGAAATTAAGCTAGTTACGAAGGAGTAATTTGTTAAATGATATGTATTAGGTATCTGCAGCTCTAAGTGCAGCTTATTTTGTATTTGTCAAATAAAAATTGTTATTAAAATGATTATTATTAAAAGTAATTTTATAGTGCCCAAGTGTGTGCGCAGTATACAAGAGCACTCTCGCTTCCTTTACTCTCATAATCCAGTGGGACAAATAACCGACACGACTGATCAGAGATCAGACGCAGGTCCGACGCATGGATCATCTTTCTTATCAGACAATCAGGTGATTAGCCTGCATTGTCCTAACCAAACTTGGAAACAACATTTTTGTTGTTCCAATGCGGGAATCGAACTCACGACCTCCGAGCCGAGAGCCAATGTTCTAACCACTAGATCATGTTAAACTATCTTAACATATTATGTTTGAATATTATAACGTTCAGCAAAAACTTTGTACACCGTATACAAATAATTAATTTTGCGTAGAACGCAAAATTTTTTTTTTTTCAGCGGAGCGAAGTTAAAAAGCATGCGTTCTCGACTGAGATCGGCCGAACATCCGCTGCAACTAATATTACATTCACACTCCGAAACTACAATCTCTGAGGATGTAAGATACATGTCTACCGCGCCGTCGACAAAGTTCTAACGCACTAAACGTATCTACGGCACAAGGTAGCTTTGTAGAGACACGTCATCTCGCGTCGCGTCGCGTCGCGACGCGTCGTGAGTCGTGACGTCGGCAATTGTGCCAGGGGCCAGCTGTTTATAAATTCTACGGAACTATTACTATTTGACAGCTTGTTTTTAAATCAGTCAATAAAGCTCCGACTATCAACAGCTAGAGATAAGCTAAAAGCAGCCGGATAAACGCTACTTTATTGAATCTCTCCGTTACTTTAGAATGGTAATTTTAACCCACTTTTAATTACCATCAACTTCAGTTTGACGGAACAAACGATTCGGAAAGGTGTGCTTGTTAGTACTAATGAGAATACAATTAACTGTACCTGCATGTTTTATATATCCATATAGATTGTCCGGTACAGATTAATAAAACCTGTGATTTGATCACATCAAATCTTTTTCCCCACATACAAAAGTTGGAGCTCTATTTGCCTACATGAATGTGTAACAAATTGCAGTGAAATCCGTTTTGTAGTTGCGTCGTATTGATAGTATGTCGGTCCTTTGGTCACATCAAGGAAAAATACATGACATGTAGAAATAAAAGTTCTTCTTCTTCTACTTAGCTTATTCCCACTCTACATACAATGTACCGTACGTTTCCCACTTTACTTATAGTGTAAATTAGATGTAGAAATAATATATATATACAGTTTCATAAACAAAATTGTATATATTTAGTAACCCCCTAATTGTCAAGCAGTAAGTGAGCTGATGATAATTATAATAAAAATATCTATGGACGCTTCACACCACGTCAATCTGGCCTCGTGCTAAGTATCCGAAGAACTTGTGTTACAGGTACCAGAAAACGGGAAGTATATTTAATACTTTTATACCATACATATATTTAAGATTTTTATTATATTATACACATATTTAATACACATCCATGACCCAGGAACACAGAAAAACTTTTTGTTCCTTTGGCAGGATTTGAACCTGCGACCCCCGGCTTAAGCACCAAAGCGCTGAACCACTGAGCCACAGAGGTCGTCGAAATGATGATGATGAATTATAGCTAGGAACACTCGATCATGTCAGCTTTCAAACAAAAAAACTAAATCAAAATCGGTTTATCCATTTTGAGCTACGCCACGGACACACAGACAGACACGTCAAACTTGTAACACCCCTCTGTTTTTGGGGGTTAAAAATATAGCAACAATATATTATCCGCTTATGTAAAACAATTAAAAATCATCCAAAGCTCATGCAGCGTAAGCTTTGCGTGTAACATAAGTTCGATCATTGATAACGAATTAGATTTCACGCCAATTATTACAGTCGGCGTTGGAAGTAACAGTTACTAACAGGTACAAGTAACCAGCTAATTCGTCAGATAAAGTATTATAATATGTCGGGGTGATTTTTTATGCAATTTTACTATAATGAGTATGTTAGCATATTAAAGCTTAGTTCACACTCATTTTAAGGGTCCGCTCACACCGAGACGAAATACCACGCGAGTCGCGATTAGGGTTACCAGTGCAGCGGCTTGAAAAATCCGGTCTCAAGTGTTAAAAAATCTGATTTCAGTTAAAAGTGCAGTCCGGTAAAATATGAGCTGAACAACCGACAACAACAATTTCTTGATCAAAGTTGTTATTCACATGTGTGGAAACGGAAAATCCGGTTGAAAGTGTTAAAAAATCCTGATTTCAATTAAAAAGTGCGGTCCGGTAAAATATGAACTGGACAACCGACAACAACAAATTCTTGATCAAAATTGTTGTTCAAATGTGTGATTACATTGTTATTTGTTACCCACATTTCTAGCAGCACCTCCAAAACTAACATTAGCGTTATCGCCAGTGAAAGACACGCACTTTTCTTTTTAATTATACTTTTCAAGAGTTGTCATTAGATGATTGCTTGTTAATGGTTATCATTGACTATTAATTGACATGATTAAAAATCCGGTCTCGAATAAAATCCGGGTGGAGTCCGGTCTATGTCCTTAAAATCCAATCTAGACCGGATTAAATCCGGTCAGATGGTAACCGTAGTCGCGACGCAAGCTGCGCATAGCGGCGCCACTCTTCAAATACAACGCCGCGTCGTGTCTCGGTGTTAACTGACCCTTAAATATATTTTGTTTCCAATTTTACGGTGACATTATATATAAAATTATCAGAATCTACGGTATCGTAAACGCGCGTCCTCTGTGCGTTAAAAACACGCCGTGTGCTATGACTCTTATTTCCATAGTTTAAACGAAAACAATAAAATTTAAAAAGTACCTTCTTTTACAGGCCTATACAATTAACAAGGCCAGTAAAACAGCTAATTTATTTTCCCTTAAGGCGAGTCCACAAGCACCCACAAGACCGCGTTGCGACGACGCGACGCGATGCATCGTGCAATTCTTGTAAATTGTATTATTACAATACGTAGTCGTCACTGGCCACATCACTACGTCGTCGCAACGTAGTGATGTGGCCTCACCCTTACATTCAAACATTTGTGATTGTACTTGTCAATGTTTGGACACAAAAGCTGCGATTAATTTCGACTAGGTGAGTGATATATGGTGACAGGCGTAACGTTTGGGAGCAGCTATTTTAATCGGCGTAAAATTTGGGAGCCACTGTCGTATCTTTTAAATATTTTTAGGGTTCTGTACCTCGAAAGGAAAAAACGGAACCCTTATAGGATCACTTTGACTGTTAAGACCCTTTTTCTCAGGAACGCGTGAAGGTATCAAGCTGGAATTTGCATCAAATACTCAGGTCTACTGTCCCTTGGAGGTGTGAAAAAATAAAACTTCTAAGCCATCGCAATCAAAAGATACAGCCGCTTATGCCGCAAATTTTCGACACTCGCAAGGAAATCAAAATCTACAGGGTACTTCCCGTGAACTCAGAATCTTGAAATTTGTTACGAAGCAACGTCTTATAGCGCAGATAAAGGAAAAATTGCGAAAACCTTTTAGTTACATGATATGTATAATAAAAATATTTTTAATAATATTAAACTTAGGTACTACCCCTTCTATGACTCGATTATCGTGATGGGTGTACTTTTACTTATATACCTACATATTTGTACGGAACCCTTAATGCGCGAGTCCGACGCACATGGCCGATTTTTTAATCTTTTAGTTGCTAGCCGATCTTTTTAATCTGTCTGCGAATTCCTTTGTTTGTTTGACGCTAGGGAATTATAATTCGATATTCAAATATTTGTATCCAATTTAAAATAAGCTACTGTAGTTTTTGCGGTCGGATGAAGACAGACAAGTAATTGGCTATCGTTTGACTAATTTGTTGAAAGAGATTTCAACGTCAAATTTTTATCGAAAGTTTATCTATTCTGAAGACTAATTAACTCGAGTGATTTCTACATTTTCTTATTTTACCCAACTACGGCGAAGCCTTTTGACAGTCTATGTATGTATGTTTATTCCCTCGTAGCGTATAAACTGCTGTTCCAATTTTGATAAATAACTTGTCAATAGATTCGGTTGATCCTCTTGACTCTGACTGACTAACCTAACCTAAAATGCTGCACTCCATGGCCCGTTGACAGATCCCGAGCTTAGATTTTTGTGACGCAAAACTGTCCAAGACTGTGCACCGTAGGTTAGGACAGGCAGAATACACAATCCTCCTTATTAATAAAAATATTTACACCATGGATTAGCAAATCCAAATCGCTCTCTTTGTCTATCAAGTGACTGTTCCAAACTATCTGACAGAGACAGCCATGTTGGATTAGCTAATCCGTGGTGTAAATAATTTTATTAATAAGGGAGGAATGTCTATGAGTTTTCGTTTTAAACAAACGGGTAGATTTCCTTTTAACAGATGTTTCATAGATCAGACTCTTCTCCGTGCTTTTTCTATTCTCATGTCTACCTTTTTATCGTGTCTGTTCTTATAAAAAAATATTACTAATCTGGGGGCACGGTAGTGCCCCCATGCCAAGACGGACAAGCGAAGCGCAAGGGCACTACCAAACCACCTTTTCTCGAAGCGTTTCGTCGATTTTTTGAACCCTCATAACTTGGGTTCGGAATATATCAGATGAATGAAATTTTCAGGATATGTTCCCAGTAGCAAACTTACTAAACATGTCAAGTTTTGATGGTATAGGTCTTATACTTTAGATTTTATTGATATCTAAAAACCCCTGATTTCGTCACTGACTCACTGATGATCAACAAAATTATATCGTACTTCCGGATGTCCTAGAAAGCTGAAATTTGTTACGTAAGATTATATTAGTACACAACCAACATAAAAATTGTCAAAATTGGAACTTTTATCTTCCAACCTCTTAAACTAGGGATTAAAAGTTAATTATCCGTGAAAGCGCCATCTATCGCGTTATTATGAACTATGTAATTTATGTTGTCGTTCATCGCTTGAATTGTAAACTAATTATTTCCCGAATATTCTGTTGTAATTTCAACGGAAAATTTTACATTATAGGTAACAATCTAGGTATTTTATTATGTTAAAAATTATTAAGTTAAAAAGTCTCATATAAACTTTTATCCTTCAACCCCTTAAAATACAGGATGGAAGTTTGTATAAGACTTCCACTTTAGCAAGAGGTCTGAAAATTGTTGTTGTTATTATTTTTATTATTAGGGATCCGATAATAATAATAAAATTAAATAAAGTAACCATGTACCTAACCCTTTATTAACAACAAAAAACACAATAAGTATTTTTAATCTTTATCGACATATTTTATTGTACTTCTTTATGTTTTCCGTTTCAATCACTAAAGAATACTCGGGAAATAATTATTTATAGGTATATTACGTCAATTAGATTCCAATTTCAAATCCAAGCAATGAACGAACACATAACTAACATAATTAATAATGTACGAGATAGATGTCGCTTTTATAGAAAACTATAAAAATAATATTATGATTTATCATTAAAATTATTATTAATTAACTAATTAAGTACTTATCAAATTACAGTTACATGCTTTTTAGAATTTGTATCATCAAAATATTGACACTATCCAAGTAGCTTAAAAAAATCTAGTAAAAGCGCCACCTAGGATAAACACACGTAGCTTAAAAACAATAATAAATTATAATGTGCATTCAAGTAGTACTTATTGTTACCGATAGATGTCAGAATCACGCTAACGGTGTGTAATATTACTTAAGTCTTAAACTCTTACAATGTTAACAAACGCTTTACCAGGGGGGTGAAACTCTCATACATGTACAAATTGACGGAGAACAGAGACATCTGAATACGACTATCCGGTACTAATAGTTTCAAAGTTTTCGGATAGCCACAACAGATGACACTAAGCTGCTTCTACATCACGTTATCGAAAACACGAGGCGTATGTATAAGAAACTCGCGAACATTCTATGCTGATTTGACCATATTCCTTATGGATATATTTTATAAATGACTAAGGTGTAGAGTTAAGGCGTGTAGGGTAAGAAGCTTGGTTTTACATGAGATTTCATAACTTTTTGAAAGTGCTAGTCATATGGTATCGTCTAGGCATAATTTTTTTACATGGAAATGTTTTTGGTGGGATTATATTAATTAGTAATTGTAACAAATCTTGAAACATGTATTTAATTAAATGTATTTAGGAGCACAAATCCCAATCAGCCTAATCAGTGCAGAATTAAAGATTTTCCTTGCAAATTCTCAACCCTTGTTTTCACCCAGTTAGTGGTGGAATTTTCGAAAATCGCTTCTTAGTACGCGACTACATTATAAATTAAAACTACTGTCCAAATTTCACTTTTCTACTATTAACGGTTTTGGCTGCGTGAGCGTATATATCAGTGAGGAAACAACAGATTTTTTTCAAGTAGGAAAGTTGATTGCATAGTTGCTAAAAGCTAAAGCTGCTTATATTCGAGAGTATGAACATACTCTCTTAAAAGTTTGGCCACTGACTGAATAAACACCCTGTAGAGTAGACTAAGGGGAAGGACATAGGCTTTCATTTTATATCGCGGAATAATGTACGGTTTTTGCGAAATTTTCTCAAAAATTTTTAAATTTCGAAGTCGCGGGCAACATCTAGTAACAAATATAGCCGTCTTGACAACACAGCTACGCAGTACGCGTCCACGGTCCAGAAAAGCTCAGGCATCCTTTAAAATAATAATAACTCCCCACACCGATTTCGGTGATGGTGGCCGGTTTCATTGAAACTAGGCCAGTAATTTTTATATTACTCAGGAGTAATTTTAAAGTGCCCAAGTGTGTGCGCAGTACACAAGAGCACTCTCTCTTCCTTTACTCTCCTAACCCAGTGGGACGGATGACCGACACGACTGGCGAGAGATCAGGCGCAGGTCCAACTTTTTACATGCCCATCCGACGCATGGATCATTGTCAGACAATCAGGTGATCAGCCTGCATTGTCCTAACCAAACTTGGATTGTTTTACATATTTACACAATATTTTTGTTGGTCCAATGCGGGAATCGAACCCACGACCTCCCGAGTCGAGAGCCAATGCTCGAACCACTAGACCACGGAGGCTAGATCCTTTAAAATAGGTGTAGTGTTGATGATAATGATGGACGTGGTAAGCGCGAAACCCCCAGGTGTAGTCCACACAGGAATGCCACACTATCAATTATCCGTATTGATAATCATAGATCTTGGATTTGTTGAGACACGTGTCTAAATATAGCCCATCCTCCTCCACCACCCTGCCATTCCAATTTTAACTGTATTCTTCAGGCTTTATAGTTGAAAATTTAATGACAAAACCCATGTCCACCTTTCAACTGGTTGCAGAGTGTCACTTAGGCTATCTTAATCGTCGCATATAATCGAGTTCTTTGGCTCCATTTGCGCAGTGTTTTAAAAACGGTAAACGACATTTCTCGCTGTTGTAAAATGACACTACGAAAATATGTGAAGTCTTTGTTAAAGTAACTTGCGATTTATAGGGCAGATGGCGGATGATACGTATACTTTAAGCACATAGTAAAAATATATAATTACGTACTTTTAGCTTATTCTTGGACCGTGAGAGTCTTATGCTTCGGCACGAATAGATAGGTACCTGCAATATTTATGGACACTTGCACACCACGTTAATCTGATCCCGTATTAAGTTGTCGAAGAAATTGTGTTACGAGGACCAGACAACGGAATTATAAATTTAATACTTTTTTACTACACATTATATACTTAATACACATGTATCACCCAGGAACACAGATTTCTTGTTTCTTTGGCGAGATCCGAACCCGCGACCTCCGGTTTGAGCACAGACGCACTTAACCGCTGAACCACAGATGTCGAAGCGTTTTACTGGTTCAGTGAGAGTACCGGGACTTAAAAGACTGGCAACGCATTTAAAACTCCTCTGGTATTGCGAGATTCTAAGAGTGTCACTCACATGACTGTGACGATGTGTGACGATGATCCGTCTGCTCGTTTGCCGATCTTATTCCATGAAAAAGTAAATAGTTTCGGATCGTGTTAGCGAGGCTTCGATCTCGTTAGTTCAACAGGTATAAGCCGTGTCAACACGGACGGTGAAGGCAAGCGCACACTAGCGTTTTTCTGTTAACTGTTTACTTGAAATATTATGTGCGGTACCAGATCTGATGCCCAATTCTCGTAACTATTTGTGATTATAATCCTGTTACGTTCCGCGCGCTGTCTCACTCACGCGCGATTGACGCGTGTGTCAATGTGACTCCGCGCAGAATCAAACAGGATTGTGATCACAAACAGTTACGAGAATTCGACATTTGATAAAAATACGTAGGTACTTAATAATATTAATTTTTTACTGCGTTAAATATATATAACAACGAAAATCGTTGCCAAAATCTCTATACCTACTTAGAAAACGTTTTTTAGTATTTTAGTATAATGTATTACTTTACTGCTAGTATTATTAAACTAAATGAATATTTACTGTATAAAAATTTACAAAGCTGTATATGCCTACTACTTCTCTATTCACGCTCTACTTCATATTTTGATCGTAAAAATGTTAAGCTGCTGTCTGCGCGCGGTCTTACATTATAAGCTTCGTTAGGCGGCGTCAGGATCAAGGTTCGACGGTCGTGCACAAATTGAAGCAGATCACTGCGAGCTGTGACGTCACAGGAATAAGGATGCCAATATTTATTTGCTGAACTATTTACACGCGATGATTTCTGTGTTTGACATCTACCTGATTGATTAATCTACACATACAGATAAATTTATCACATACAGATAAATTCTACACATAGGTACAGAATACAGATATATTATTAACAGCTTTTAAATTAATTCATATGAAACTATATTCGGTACTCACAATAAAATAGTATTTTTTTAATTTTTGTGTGTCCGTCGGTCTGTCTGTCTGTCTGTCTATTTGTTCCAGCTAATCTCTGAAACGGCTGGACCGATTTGCACGGGACTTTCACTGGCAGATAGCTGAGGTTATGTCTAACATAGGCTGCTTTTATTTTAGGGTTCCGTTTAAAAAAATAGGATTCCGTTTCCGTTAGCTCTATGGAAACGAAGTTGCGGGCATCAGCTAGTTTTAAATATACTAAGCAAGATAATGTACAAAATGATATCCAACTACTACAAATGTGACAGTTTGTGAGGATAGATGAATGTTTGTTACTCTTTCACGCAAAAACTACACCGGATTTGGATGAAATTTGGTATAATAGTAGTTTACGCTCTGGATTAAAACATAAGCCACATTTTATCCCGAAAAAGTGTAGTGTTCCCGTGGGATACTGTATTTACGCGGATGAAGCCTCGGGCAAAAGCTAGTCTTTTTACCCGACTACGGCGAAGCCAAAAGGAAGGGTAATGATTTTGGCAGACTATGTATGTATGTATGTATGTTTGTTCCCTCGTAGCGTCTAAACTACTGGTCCGATTTTAATAAATCAGGTGTCAATAGATTCGCAATGATGCCGCGGGTAACATAGGCTATATAATATTTTTTTAATTTTGTATTTCTAAAATTTAACCTCAAATTCTAACATCTAAAAAAATTAAACCGAGATAATCATCACGTGTTTGGTATCAAAAGAAAGGTCTTGGCAAGCACATCACAAATATGTATACATATTATACATATTTATGGCGTACTTGCACAAATATCTCAAAATACACGTTGAAAATGCGCTCGTACCTACAATCCCAGTTGTCCAATTTTCGAACATTACGTAATATAGGACTATATAAATATGTATATAATTTTTATATTATACATATTAGTTTACTTTCATAAAATGTATTTTATTTTATAAATATTATAATATTATTATTATAATTCATAAAAATTGGCTCGCTTCGCGCTCATGAAGAAAATAATTAGGTATTTTTAATTAGGTACTTACACTAAGTGATTTGAATAGGTATAGTGCGATTCAAATGAGAACAGGATCGAGTCGGCGCCATATTGTTTCGAATTTAGACTGTTATGATAGTTAAATTTATGTTCAGATATTATTTGATTACTATTTAACGTTGTTATTTAAAATCGATGCAAGACTATTAATATTATTTTATATGCACATAAGTTTTTCTGAAAATCGCACTTTTCAAGTGATATTTGTCAGAAAAAGGTCATTGACGTTCCTATTCTCATTTGAAATGTGTTATACTTATTCATATTATTCCAAAAACATGTTCGATTGGGAAACGGAAAAATACAAAATAAAAAAATAAGTTAAAAACTATAACCCGACTACGTAATAAAAAGGGAGTCTAAAAATGCCAAAACAAGAAAATAATTTAGATAGAAATCCAGAAATCCATACGTACAAAAATGGTCAAGCTAGAGCCGTGGTCGCACTCACTAATGGCAATTGGCATCTTAAATGCAGTTTACACCAAGACGCTAAGGCCTAGAGAAGTTTCAGACAGACGGGTGCGATTTGACATCGACTGTACTGAACCTTATAAAGTGGGTGCGACCACGGCTCTAGCTTGACCATTTTTGTACCTATGCATTTCTGGATTTCTATCTAAATTATTTTCTTGTTTTGGCATTTTTAGACCCCCTTTTTATTACGTAGTCGGGTTATAGTTTTTAACTTATTTTTTATAAAACTAATCACTACTTAATCTATTCCTTTACAAAAAAAGATCGTTTCAAATCACGTAGTCCAATGTGGTCGGTATGTGTGATATGTGTCGGATCTGGTATTGTTGCTCGTCAAAATTCCATACAAATATCTTTCCTATGATCAATATTATATTGATCAAAGGAAAATTAAAAAGATCTAATAAATATGTTCTCTAAATTCCGTGATGGTGACTCAAACTGTGGTCCGGTAGGATAGGAATACCTAGAAATCATTATCTTATACTTTAAACGAGACAATCTTGTAAATATAATATAATCGGTTCCTCGAAAACGGCTATTGTGTATTACCATGAAATTTGTTTACTTATATACATAAGTTTTCGAAGAGAAAAATCGATCTAACGTCCTATTCCTGGGAAACTGTGCATTAATAAGCTATATATATAACTATAATATTGTTTTTTCTGTCGTCGTACAACAATAAACAATAAATAATTTATTATAAATTATCAATAATTTCGTATCTATTATGTCAATCCGATTGGCAGTTTGGTATGCGTATGTATAATTTTTGCTTTGTTAGAAAATTTGGAATGTGGGTTCGAATCCCGGTCAGATGAATATTTTTGTGATTATTTTAATTTTTTTAAATTAATCAGAACTTTGAGCAAAGCTCGGTTACCCAAGTACCTTCAATTAAAACAAGACGCACGGTCAACTTCTCAACGTTCTCCAACCCAACCCTACGATAATATAAATTTTAGCACATAGCAGTCGTAAACATTCACCTGGACTTTAATAAGTAATCGCCCGCGGAATCCGGGCTTAATTGTGCACTTAAAATACTTTATTATCGCCATTATTTCATTTGGCAACGTTTTGAAATACAGAAGTTAAATCGGTTTAATATCTTTTTAATAATTGTATATTTAGCTCAGTGTATTATTTTTTAGCGGGGATATTCACAATTCCCGTTCGATTCTGATTCGAAAATCGAAAATTTACCGCGCGCTTATTGGTCAACGTTCAGCGCGGTAAGCGTTTATTGGTTGCCGCGTACGCGTAGGGAAGCTATTGAATCCGAGATCCGAGTCGAATTACGCATTGTGAATATCCGGGCACGAATTGAGCAGACACATCGCCTTATGGTAAGTGATTACCGCCGCCCGTGGACACACAACACCAGAACCCCAGTTCTCGTAATTAACCTGCACTTTCATTTTACTTTTATTAAATTATAAATTAATCATCTCGATATTGTGACATCTGATTTCTGGAGTTTAAACTAATTAAAATAGGTTTGACGTTGGTTATATCATATATGACGTTGAATATATGAAATTTTGCAGTTTAACGAGACTAGATCGTAATTATTTTATTGCAGCGACCTTCATAGCAGTTACATTTGTAACTCCTCTTGCGTTCCTGGTTCTTAAAAACTCTTGGGCCCCCTTGCAATTCTTGTATACTTATATTTCTCTCACAAATCTCGGAAATAGGTTCAACAATTTTCATGAAATTTTGTATAGGTGTTTTGGGGATGAAAAATCGTTCCAGGTAGATTAAACCTATCTAGATCAACTATTATCCTCTAAAACTCCGTATACTAAATTTCATGGAAATACTTGCACCCGTTTTCAAGAAACTGATATTATATATACGAGATTATCTCGTTTAATGTATAAGATAACATTACTCCCAGTGTACCATAGTATACATAATATTAATACACTCTGTAGACTCTGACCTACGGAGCTAATATTTATCCAATTCTCGTGCTTGTAATCAATTACTTTAGATTAAATAATTACGGACCCACCATGTACAAACGTTGCACTCTAGCTGGCAAATTAAGTCGTTTTATGTAAAACAAGTAACAACCATCTTATCCTTTGAAAGAGCAATTCTTGTATATATAATCAGAATCTCGAAAACGCCTACAAGTATTTCTATGAAATTGGTTGGGTTTTTGGGGGAAAAAATCGATCTAGCTAAAGTATAGGTATTTTCCCTGGGAAGCCACGCATTTCAAGTTATTTAATTTTTTTTCTTCCGTTTCATAAAACAATATATCAATATCTATATTTGACTCTATTAAATTCAGTCCGGTTGGCAGTTTAGTATGTGTATGTATAATTTTTTTGTTGTTTGCAAATTGGTGTCAAGAGTTCGAATCCCGGCCAGATGAATATTTTGTATGATTTTTAAAAATCTACTATTTTAAGGCATGTATTTAAACTTGCGACAAAACAATTAAATTTTGGATGTGAAAATACCCAATATTGAATACTAAATTACCAAGTTGGCGAAAGAATGTAAAGAACAAAAAAATTACTAATCTGGTGACTAAATAATACCACTGAATTTTCCAAACTGGCAGACAGATTATGTTTTAGCGACTAAATAACCATCTTGGCGACAACTTGTGAGTACACATTTAATTTAAGAATAGGCACGTATATTTTCCCTGATGTAGGTAACTCAAAAAACATACAAGCAGCGAAACGAGCGCACACAAAAAAAAACATAAAGGAGCGTACAAAATTCCCAATTTTTAATTTTTCTCGGTTTTTATTAGGGGGGTATAGATTATTGTGTAGATTAATTTTGAAATTTAAAAATGGCGGATATTATTTTTCGTAAAATTGATATGGGTGTCGTTTACCAGGTTTTTGGGAGTGCTGGATACAAAAATGACATTTATTTTGAAATTCCAATATGGCGGACATACTTAATTTCATAAAAATAATATGGGTGTCCAGTTATTGGTTTCTGGGGGTGCTGATTACAAAAAAAGTCATCCATTTTAAATTTCCTTAGTAACCCAACAACCTCATATTTTCTTCATGATGGGAGAAAAAGAAATTTGAAAATCCTGAATTTTCCAACATTTCTATAGCTTTATACATTCCTAGTACCTATCTCAATGTAGAGCATTTACTATGTTTTTATAAAGTTGATTCTATCTCAGAAACGGTGCATCCTATTGAAAAAATAATGAAAATTTCGTTCCCCTTAGGAATTCCGCAACATCATATTTTCTTCATGATGGGAGAAAAAAAATTTCGAAAATCCTGAATTTTCCAACATTTCTATAGCTATAAACATGCGTCGTATCTCAATGTACAGCATTTACTTCTTTTTTTATAAAATTGATTCTATCTCGGCAACGGTGCATCCTAATGAAAAAATAAGGAAAATTTCGTCCCCCTTAGAATCCCCGCAACATCATATTTTCTTCACGATGGGAGAAAATTTTTTTCGAAAATCCGGAATTTTCCAACATTTCTATAGATTTATACATCCGTCGTATCTCAATGTACAGCATTTACTTCTTTTTTTATAAAATTAATTCTATCTCGGAAACGGTGCATCCTATTGAAAAAATAATGAAAATTCCGCCCCCCTTAGGAAACCCGCAACATCATATTTTCTTCATGATGGGAGAAAAAAAATTCGAAAATCCTGAATTTTCCAACATTTCTATAGCTATAAACATGCGTCGTATCTCAATGTACAGCATTTACTTCTTTCTTTATAAAATTGATTCTATCTCGGAAACGGTGCATCCTATTGAAAAAATAATGAAATTTTTTTCCCCCTTAGGAACTCGCAACATCATATTTTCTTCATGATGGGAGAAATTTTTTTTCGAAAATCCTGAATTTTCCAATATTTCTATAGATTTATACATCCGTCGTATCTCAATGTACAGCATTACTTCTTCTTTTATAAAATTGATTCTATCTCGGCAACGGTGCATCCTATTGAAAAAATAAGGAAAATTTCGTCCCCCTAAGAATCCCCGCAACATCATATTTTCTTCACGATGGGAGAAAATTTTTTTCGAAAATCCGGAATTTTCCAACATTTCTATAGATTTATACATCCGTCGTATCTCAATGTACAGCATTTACTTCTTTTTTTATAAAATTAATTCTATCTCGGAAACGGTGCATCCTATTGAAAAAATAATAAAAATTCCGCCCCCCTTAGGAATCCCGCAACATCATATTTTCTTCATGATGGGAGAAAAAAAAACGAAAATCTTGAATTTTCCAACATTTCTATTGATTGATACACCCCTCGTATCTCAGTACAGCATAAATGTCATATTTTTTTCTATAGTCGCTTCTATCTCAGAAACGGTGCACCCTACTGCAAAAATAATGAAAATTTGCTCCCCCTTATTAACCTAGAAATGATTCATGAATTCATGAATCCTGAATTTTGAAAAATTTCTATACATAGCTGGTACCTTGAACTAGTATAACATACTGTAATAATAATCATCAATCCTAATTAGCATCCCCAAGATATTTTAATTTAGTATTCATATTAATTTTCCGAAGATTGAATATTCTCCATTTTGGAAAATGAAATTGGAAGACAATTTTGTAATCAGAAACCCCAGAAACCGGGAATAGGACAACCTTGTTAATTTTAATAACAAAAATTTACGCCATTGTGGAATTACGAAACAGATTTTATTTTCATATTATTCTGCACCCCCAGAAACCTAGAAAATGACACCCATGACAAAGAAAAAACATACTCCAACAGTATCCTGCAAATTGAATTTTTAGCAGCCATTAATTTATCAACCAAATCTGGTTTTATAGCTGCTTATATGGTATAATGGTCACCAACTCGGAAATTAAGTCACCAACTTATAAATGTCAGTGCTAATTTGGATTAAATTTCGCCTCTTTTTATCTGCCGACTTTAGAATTTTTTGTGACCCGAGTGTTTTCGCCAGTTTAGTAATTTAGTCGCCAACATATTAATTCGCTGCCAAATTCAGTAATACAGTATGCTCACGTGCAGCCGCCAACTTATTTTTTGTTCGCTCAATTAATTATATCCTAAACTCTAAGCAAAGCTCGGTTACTCTGGTACTTTTACCTAATACGCTAAACTTATGGTGCTTGTAAATGTTCACAACATTGTATGGTCGTCATTAAAGTATTTATTAAATTATATGTCAATTTATCCTAATGGAAATAGGAAATTGTGGTTAAGTATGACATGTAGGTAGTTAATACTACGAATAATTTCAGGGAACCAATATACAGCGACTGAATCTTGCAGCTTGCTACAAGTATTTTCATGAAATTAAGTATACAGGAAGTTTTGGAGGATAAAAGTCGATCTAGCCGGGTCTTATCTACCTGGAACAATTTTTATATTAATAAAGTTATGTAGTTATAATATGTAGGAAAAAATATGCAATACTGTAAGGTGGTGGTTGGGATGAAATGAAAACAATGGTTGCTTAATTAAGACTGCCTTTATTAAATATAAAATAAAAAATATATAGTCCAGCATAGTGCTGTGACAATACCATAATTATCAGTAGTGTTGTGATACAAATATGATTATAATAATATAATTTCCTATACCTCTACAATACAATAATAATAATGATGGGACTACTGTAAGGCTGGCTCGTTTTTTTTTTAAATAAAAACTATAACCCGACTACAAAAATTATAATATAGCCTTTATTACGAAACGATTGACACCTACTTTATTAAAATCGGATCCATAGTTTATGGAATACGGAGGAACAAGCAAACATAAATACATACTCTGCCATAATCATTACGAGTATTTTATTTTTATCCAAACAGAACCACCAATTTAAACATGAATCACGATGCAAATCGCATCTTCTATATTGCAGACTAGAAAAATAACAAATTTTCTAAGATGTTGAAACTTAGGAATTACCGTTAAAACTATTTAGAACATCAATTAGGATAATCAGAGAAAAAATAATTACACGTTGAGGCTCGTTAGCGATAATTACCTGCGCGGGAGTCGAACCTGTATTATAAAAGCATTTCTCGGCGCAAAAGTTCGCAGAAAAACTTGCCGGACCTATGGCCATATGCGTCGAAGTCACCTGGGATTTCATGTGAAAGGAATTTAAGTTCTAATGCTTTGTTATTGGGTTTAATTTACAGTGTAAAAATATCTGGATATCGCGGAAACTCGCGTTATAATATCAACCATGTTTAGAAAACACACGAGCTTTAAAGAAATGTATTTTTCATGAGTCATTTTTACTCCGCTTAAGCTTCAAAGGAAATAAAATTTAAAGAGATATTATTATGCTTTATGTAACAGATTTTCTTTCATGCTGCATTATTATTGTACTTCTATAACTAAAGTAGATTTTATCGTGTCAATATTATAGACAGTTTTATTGAAATTTACTGTATAATATAATATACTAGCTTTTGCGAGCCCGCGTAAATACAGTATCCCGCGGGCAAACTGTACTTTTTTGGAACAAAAAGTAGCCTATGTGCTATTCCAGACCTCGAGTTATTACTATACCAAATTTCATCTAAATCCGTTCAGCAGTTTTTGCGTGAAAGAGTAATATTCATTCATTCATACTCACAAACTTTCACATAATAGTACTTTCTAGCTTTTCCCGTCAGCTCCGCCCGCTTAAATACAGTATCCCACTGGAACGCTGTACTTTTTAGAGACAAAAAGTAGAATATTATGTGTTAATCCAGAGCTTAAACTACTATACAAAATTTCATCGAAATCCATCCGGAATCCGGACACATAATTTTATTTCTATAATTAATTATAGTAGTTATATATTAAACATTAATTTACAAGGGCGGAACCGCAGGCAAAAGCTAGTACATAATATAATGTTTCAGCATGGATATAGATAATTTCTATAAACGTAGTAGGTGAAGGTTATGCATTATATGCAATGGACGGAGATCCCAGCTCCGCCAGACTCCCCTTATATTCTTACTGATAAAATGTATTTTATATTATACCTAGTATCAGTGTGTACGATGAACATAATGCGCATACCTGCCAGATTCTGCCGTGGGCCAAATTTTAGGTACAAAGTGGTAAAGTTGCAAAAATTGTCCTCACTTAGATATCAATCTTATTTTTTGGATTCAGAATAACGTAAGGAACAAAACTTATTCAAGTAATTTTTCTCTGAACTTAGTATGAACAGAGATATAAAAGAATGGTTTTTATTTCGACGTATAAAACTACAACATAAAAATAAACCATGTAAATTTCACTTTATAATATTTAAATGTCATTATTCTACTATATACGCATATTTCAAAAGCTGTAAGAAAAGTTACTACAATTTTTCTGAACCTTTGGTGCCCTGTGCCTAATTGGCCCACTCAATCAGACAGGTATACAAACGTTCACTGTACATAACTAATACTAAAATATGACATACATTTTATCAATAAGAATATAAGGGTAGTCTGGCGGTGCTGTGATCTCATTCCACAAGATGTCAGTAGTTTGCATTACAGCGGCTATTCCGAGGCGCTTTCGACCGTAAACCCACATCTCAATAATAGAATAGTTTCTACACTTTCATGTTTTCCTGGTAGAATATATTAACTGTAACAATGAGTTCATAATTTTTGAATAAATTAGTAAAGGCTAAAGTTCCGTGTGGCCTTGAAAAGGCTATGCTTCGGCACGAATGGAGCGGGTTGACCGGAGCCTGAAATGCGTTATATAACTTTGGGCTCATGTTAAGGTTTACGCCAAGTAATGAAAGTATCTGAGGTTCAGAAGCGGAAGGGGTGTATCTGACAAGCACTGCTCTTGTAACTCCTTTGGTGTTCTGGATTCACATGGATGACGGTACTCATTTATCATCAGGCGATCCGTCGGCTCGTTTACTAGTCTTATATACTAATACGTATCATAAAGAGGGAAAGTTTATCTGTGTGCATTGAATAGGCTCCGAAGCTAGAGGACCGATTTTGATGAAATTAGGCAGGACCACGGGGAAGGATAAGGTCTAATTTTTTATCGTAAACATTAGCACAGAATATTTAATAGTACCTCGACATTGGTCTATACTAATATAATAAAGAGAAAAAGTTTGTTTGTTTATTTGCATCGAATAGGCTCCGAAACTACTAGACCGATTTTAATGAAATTTGGCACAGATGTAGAGTAGACCACGGGGAAGAACATAGGCTACTTTTTATTGCTGCAAAATGTACCATACATTTTGTCCGCGAAATTTCTTTTAGCACGCACGAAATCGCGGGCAACAATTAGCATTCAATAAAAAAGTACTTAGGTCTGAAAGTAAAATCTGTCTAATTTAAATTTTAAGCAAAAATGTTAACCGTTAAATGTTTTATGTCTATTGCTACTAGGAACCATAAAACAGACCGTAGGCTTTATTACCCGTCCAGTTCAATTGCGCTTGCCAATATATTTTGAAACTGTCTGTTCCTAATTGTAATTTAGCTTTACAAACGATTAGTAACAAAGAGAACAATAATAATAATCAGCATGAAGGGCTACCACGGTTAGTATACGCTATTACAAGATTTTCTTGCGAGCGCTATTTAATAGGATAATATAAATGTAAAAGTTTGCACCGATGGATGGATGTTTGTTACACTTTCACAAAACACGACTGAACGGATTTCTATGAAATTTAGTACGGTAGTATAAATTAACACCCCATACAAAATTCCATCGAAATCGGCTATGGTTTGAAACATAGTCTACTTTTTATCCCGAAAAAATACAGTATTCCCGCATAATACCCGATACTATATATAAGAGCTAGCTATTATATTATATCAATATTAAACTTAAAGAATAAAAAAAATTGAGTAACTCCTAAAATATCAAGCAGAGAGTCAGCTGCAGATGATGAATTACAACTACGAACACTTTCGATCACGTCAGCTTTCAAACAAAAAGAACTAGATTAAAATCGGTTAATACGTTTCGGAGCTACGATGCCACGGACACACACACAGAACACACATCTCTGTGAGTGTAATAGTTTGACGTGTCTGTCTATATACACAGAACACACATCTCTGTGAGTGTAATAGTTTGACGTGTCTGTCTATATAGACAGACACGTCAAATTTATAACACCACTCAGGTGTTACCTAATTAGTTATCCTTTGGTTGTGATTTTACTACCCAATATCTCAGTCTCTACTTACTGTCAAATGAAGAAAGAGAGACGAAGATGTAAAAATATGTCATTATGTTACATACAAATCAGAAGCTCAATTCTCGTATTTAAAGTAGTCATTCATTTTACTTTGTTTGTTTTAGAAGTGAAACGACGTGATGACATTTCCAACGTCGTCTATGACGTCGAAATGACGTCCAAAGTTTACAAAACTAATTTTGTAAAGTTTGGACCAATCAGAACCCATTTGACGTTGCTTTGACGTTTACGAGAATACCGGTTTGGCAGATTGGCAGTTTATTTAGCAAAATTGACCCTCAGAGTGATTTCGAACAAAAACGTGCCGATATTTTCTCCACTTGTTGTGTAAAGTTTACTCAGCACAATAGTAATTTATAGTGTTAATGTTGAAATTAGCTATCCGCTGATTGTAACGATAACGCGTCAAGATCCCATCGCGATAGGGCGAGCCGTTTGGCAGTGCATTAGCAGATGTAGATGCGAGATACACTTGATATATTTACGTGGTCGGAGATACATGCGCTTTTAAACTTATTTATTGCACATTAAAACTGAATTTACACTTTAATACGTGTAAACTTGTAAACGCAAACTACTTAACATTGTAGACTGCAGTTGTAGGCAAAAACAACGTGTTTAACGTGTCTTGTCTGTGTTTGTCTGTGTGTGGCTTCGTATCTCCCAAACAGTTGAACCGATTTTGAATTAGTTTTTTTGTTTGAAAGCTGACATGATCGAGAATGTTCTTAGCTATAATTCATCATATCAGCTCGTTCACTGCTTGACAAATCGAAGGTTACCTAAAATGTTTAATTTTGTTTATAGCGATAATCCTTTATTCGAATCAAATAGTGCGGAGTGCAATCTTACTAGCAATAGGCAAGCGGACTGATTTTTATTTATTGCATGAATGAATGTACTATTCATTATTAAATATGAGTAACTTCTCAGAAGAAACCGTATATCAAAAGTCAATATTTTCAAAGGTACAGCGATTTGTATATAAAATTTCGCAAGTTTCGTAAAAATGCTCTATACTAAAATCGCCATACAAATGACGTCACTATTAGATTAAAGTGTATTAAGTAGTAGAACATATTTGTAAATATCTCCGATATTTGTGCGTTTAACTTCATACTTATAATAATGAATGTGTTTGTATATGATGTAAGTAAACTAATGATGTAGGTTTTATTTACCAATTACGCAAAAATATTTTTTTTGTACTTTTTAAATGTATTTAATTAGTAAACTACACATAAAATAATATATTTTTTTACATTTACCAGCTAGTAATGCCTCAATATTTCTGAATATATTAATTAAACTAAATATTTCAGATGTTGTCTGATCCCCTATTGTTGCTCTACCCTAGAGAAATGTTTTGTATACTAAAAATAAAGAGGGATGGTTTGTTTCTTTGCATTGAATAGGCTCAGAAACTGCGGGGTCGATTTTAATGAAATTTGGCACAGATATAGAGTAGGCCACAGGGAAGGACATAGGCTACTTTTCAGTACCTACGGTTTCCGCGGAATTTACTTTTGCACGCACAAAGTCGAGGGCAACATCTAGTCTTTAGTAAAGTTATGATGTAAAACTTATAACCAACTGTTTTTATTATACTGTATTTATATTCTATAGTATATTGGCGTGGGAGCTATCACCAAGCATAAATATCCTGGACATGTTTATCCCTTTTTACGATTTACACATTATATATCATTATCCCTTCTAATGAAGGTTTACCAATATCAATATGTCTTAATGATAATAAGCAAGTACTAGACACTTAGTAGCTGCTCAAAAGGCGTATAAACTACTTTATCTTGAGCACCGTTGATGTCGCTTGTACTATCAACTCCTTGTAAGTTTATCTACGACTGTATACTCCGTTCGGAGTTACTTTACCTAGTTTCTACGAGAGTGGGCTTTATATCGTCCGTATAAAGGTCCTGTCGGAGGTAAAATAACTGTGAACGGACTGTACTTATAGCTATACTTAGCGCACTTAATTCATGTGTCGTGTACATCGAAATGCAATTATCGTATGTACTACAATAATTTGTCGTATCTACATTGATAGTTATATAGTATGCAACATAGTATTTTTATGTGGTATTCTCGGTATTTACTGTTAATTTAGTTTCCTGCGTAATTAGATGTTGCCAGCGACTTCGCAAAAGAAAAATTAGCACGAAAAATATAGCAGTTTTCTGCGATAAAAAGTAACATATGTCCTTCCCTGAGGTAATATAAACATTGTCTACTCTATGTCTTTCATCAAAATCGGTCCAGTGTTTTCGGAGCCTATTCAATGCAAACAAACGTACAAACAAATATTGCATCTTCATAACATGAGTGTAGACTAGCTTCTTTTGCCCGTAGCTTTGCCTTTGTTGAATTCGGTTTCTAATTCCAAATACTCGAGAATATTCCTATTGAAATACGGTCTATTGAATTGTCTATCTAAATATATAAAAGGAAAACCTGACTGACTTATCTATCAACGCACAGCCGAAACTACTGAACGGATTTCGCTGAAATTTGGCATACATATAGTTATAATGACATAGGCATCCGCTAAGAAAGCATTTTTGGAAATTCGCCCCATAAGTGGGTGAGAAGGGGGTTAAAATTTTGTATGGAAACCGAATTCCATGCGGACGAAGTCATGGGCAAAAACTAGTTAAATATAAAGTTAAGTTAAATAAAAAATATTGTTTATAATATACGGCGTTCGTCAGTTTATATTGTGGCGGACCAATCAGCGCACAGTCCTGAATCGCGCTATCGAAGTTTCTGAGACTCGGAAGTATATAATATACGACAGCTGAAACGATTACAAGTGGGCTTCGGCCTGACCGAGCATACCACCTCGCTCGGTCGGAGATCTCCCTTTGGGGCTTACCACCACTATTCCACATTGGTGACCCTCGACAGACCACGCCTCCTTCTGGACATCATCATCATCACTCCCCACCCCTCCGCACCACGCCAGCCAGCTTCAGCCTCATCGGGTACCTCGACCACCAGCCTCAACGCACCGCGGCCTGGTCGAACCCTCATCGGGTTCCACAATATTATAAGCCCCGTTGCGTACTATAAAAGTTCTAAGCCTATGTAAGCTCATGTAAGGCGAGAAACCTTAACTGTTTTAGAACTATGTAAAACTGCCCCCCTGGAGCCCCAGATATACCGTTCACGTTCAGAGGTTAGAAAAAGTACAAAAAGCGTTTATAAAGTACCTCGAATATCACTCTGGACACATATACACAGATTATAAGGAAAGCTTCAAACGTCATCGAATGATGTCTCTGTACTCCAGACGTGACTATCTGGACGCTATTTTTCTGCATAAAATTGTTAGAAATAATATCAACTGCCCAGATTTATTAAACATGGTACATTTTAAGGTTCCCCGATCTATCTCCTCACGTTCCAAGGACACTTTTCATGTTCCTTTCTGCCATACAAATTACGCAAAAAATACATTTCTCAGGCGTTCTTGCTCATATTATAATAAAAATTTAAACGAAGTTGACATATTCTTCTCAGAGCTGTGCAAATATAAGAAACAAGTGCTTGAATTGTTCGAATTGTAAATTTGCAAGTATTTATGAGTAGATACCCAATTTAATTTGGGTATCTACTCATAATGTAAAGTAATTTTAATTTTATTTTTTGTGACGGAGACTGTTATTTCATATTAGTGCGAAATTTATAATTACTTGTAGCAATTAATGGTAATATAGGTTTTGTTGTTATCAAATTTGTAAACACTTTTGTAAAAAACTGTTTTTACCTAAATAAATAAATAAAATAAATAAATAAAACTGTTCTGATTAGCTATTTACCACGTACCGACCCGGCGCGTAACCCACCCGGGGGGGGCTGGTAACGTGTGAGGTGGGGGTTAACCCCGTGGCGTGGCCGAGCCGGTAAGTGAAAAAACATGCCATAATATTATAGATGTCCTCCACTTTAATACAGAATACATATAAGGGGTAGATAAAGAGCCTATGTCCTTCCCCGTAGTCTACTGCATATCTGTACCAAATTTCATTAAAATCGGCTCAGTAGTTACGGGCCAGTAAGTGGAAAAACAGCCATTAACTTCAATGTCTAATGTCAGTTGTGTAACTTTTATAAGTACATATAATAATATAAATAAATAGGACACAAATTTTGGCGCTAACAGTAATCAATAATCAGTGCTGACCACATTGTCACATTAACGCTTCCGTTCGTCCGTCCGTCCGTCCGTCAAGCTTTCTACCCACAAACCATGAACTACAACAATAGTTCGACAGTGTGTCCAACGTGTAGAACCAGCTGTTAGTAATGTACATACCAGGATAACATTGTATTAATTTGTCTTAACTCTGACTGTTCGATATAAAGAATCTCTCTGTGATACAGTATTAAATTGGTAGATTCCAGAGAGAATGCAATCGGGATTGCACTTAAAAAACTTTATGTTTTATTTCAGGTTATGGCCAGAATTTTCTCTATATTACATCTCGAGTATAGTAGCATACTACACTTTACTGTACTTTGTACATAGTACAAAAGCTCGAAAGGCAAGGGAAAACGTAGTCATTAAATCTGCGTGTATGAGAATGTTAACAATATTTTTATTTTGGTTTTGCCAACCCCCAGTATACTAGCGTATAAAACATAATCCTATTGAGAAAAGTTCAGAGTTTCAGTTCAGTTCAGCGGTGGTTGGTGATGATGATGATTAATTATGTATTTAGAATACAACAAATTTAACATGAATTAAACTAGAATAAGAATAAATATAGAAATGAAATTATCCGTCTGTCCTGACACTCTGACAAGTAACAGCTAACATCGCTAACGAGTCGTGCAAATATTGCTAACTGCCCGCTACCGCTGCGGTGAAATGGAAAGTTATCACACCTCACTTCTTATTTTATTCATTTTTAGCTTTTGATTTTGAATTTATGCCACTAATTTTAGACATCAGTGAAGAGAAAACGCATTTGAAAAAAGTGGGGTGTAGATGTGACCTATGCTTAACAGCGGAGCTATTCATAATTATTACTGTCAGATTTGGATTACACATAGCGTCATTACGCTAAGTGAGGACTGTGTGAGTATCGTAATATTACTTTGTATAAATTGATATAATTTATAGATAAATTTCATATACAATGGCCCCGAATTGTACCCCTGATATTGTCATAGGAAGTACAGTCTCCCTCCCCGCTCGCGGTACAATTTTTGGAAGCAACGTGACGTCACAATCTGTTAATACCTACATATAACATGTATGTACGTTACAAATATACAGTTTACAAATATACGTAACATGTCAAACGACAGCTCTGTCTAACGAGCAACACACGACCTAACATGAAGGACACTTCGTTACGCAAACTATATACAGTTATTTAATATTATATAAGTTTTCCACATCGCTTTGACCGTGACTTTGCTTGCTATCGATCATGATTCATGACAATATTGTTGACTAACGGCCGGTTTCAATAACGCTATCTACCAATTACTATTTGTTAAAAATATCACATTTGTTATCGCTGTCAGCGATCTCGCTGTCACAGACAAAGATTCCTGTATAGAGCTAGCGCCCACCGTCGAAAAAGGAGCTCATCGAGAACAAGAATTGGACCACTGCAGATCGCTAGGGGCCTTACAGCTTGATATAAAACCGCCGGTCTGGCGGTCCTAAACCTGGCAGATTTTTTTTTATTGACCAAAATGTGTGAAGATTTTTTGAGTAAAAAAAGCTCATAAGGAACAAGAAAACTGTTGTTATACACGGCTGCGCGCCAACTAGAAACCGATAAAAATGCAAGTCTGGCAGTCCTACTCTTGACCAGTTTCCAGCCAGACCGCCCTGTACGTGTCAGAATTTTGAGTAAAAATAGCTCATAGAAAACAAGGTCAAGTTATATGTCAATCTGTTCGTCTCCTAATCCTCTTTCGAAAATCGTCGGTCTGGCATGTTCAAACCTGGCCAAAACTCAGCCAGACCGGGATGAAGTTACCTCCTGTGATACTTACAAATAGGTAAATCATGAGTAATTTGCACTTAATGAAGCGTGATTTTGATAGATTTGTATGTATTCTTTCCGAATTTAAAATTTGCTCCTCGATATTGCTACCACTCGATCCGCCATCTTACAAAAATGGCGATACCTTTCAATATTTTGGCTATATCTCTTTACAGACTTTATCAACTTTACGATAAAAATATGTTCCACTAATATGAACTATATATAATTTTGTACAATTTATTTTAAAAGCATTTTTGTGTCAAATTGATAGTTTTAGCGCTGCAGAGTACATACATATAATCACGCCTTTTTCCCGTAGGGGTAGGCAGAGGCCGCCTCTTTCCCGTAGGGGTAGGCAGAGACCACTTCTTTCCACTTGCTACGATCCTTACACACTTGTTTCGCTTCATCCACTTTCATTCTTAACCATCCATTCCTTCTCTTACATTCAACGTAGCGAAGCGGCTCTCCATGGGCCACTTTTCGCCTCCGCGAGAACGAGACGTGATGGGTGGCGAGCCACATCGCCGCCATTTTGGATAATTAAATTATTTTTATGATTATCCATTGCGTTCCCACGGATTGGTGGATAGGGTTGGAAAAGGGAACGGGAAGGATAGGTGGTGTGGAAAGGAAGATTGGTAAGTTAGGTAGGGAATAGGTAATGTAGGATATTACCGCCCAGGAGGGCAAGGGATAGGACAGTAATAGCTAGGGACGCCGGGGTCGCGTACCCGTATACTTATACCACAACTACCGGACAGGTAAGTTGGGATGAGTATCCCATGACATTCTTAGAAGGCAATTTTATTTGTGTTGTTGACATTTTTTGTAATCAACTATATTCTACTGTTTATGTCCTTTTAGATGATATTTATATCGAGAAGTTTCTAAATAATTATAAAGACCGCTAATTTATGAAGGCAGCCATTTTAAATTAACAATAATATTGAATATACCAAATTTTTGTGTCAATAAAACCAAAAGTATATATACTTAACATCAGATCAGAATATCAAAGAAAAAGGGGTCAAACTTCTATTCGAAAGTAAACTGCTTACAAAACTGAAAGTTTTGCAAACTTTGGAACTTTGTTTATTATAAAATTGATTTTTTAGACTAAAATATAAAAATAAAGCATCACCCAAATTTATTTTTTTAATAATCGCTGTACGGAAATTATTTTTCACTAATATTAATGTTACTTATTATAAGATATTAGTTTAGTATACTTTTAGTTTTATTGCTACTAAAATTTGGTATATTTAAAATGATTGTGAATTCGAAATGGCCGCCGTCCTAAATTGGCGGTCTTTATAATTATTTATAAACTTCGCGATATGGGTATCAACTAAAAGGGCATAAAAAGTAAAATATACTGAATTATAAAAAATATCGCCAACATAAATAAAATTTCACTCTAAGTCTCTGCAGCGTTAAAACTATCAATTTGACACAAAAATGCTCATAAAATAAATTGCAGAAAATTGTATATAGTTCATATTCGTGGAACATATTTTGATCGTAAAGTACGTATGTAAAGAGATATAGCCAAAATATTGAAAGTTATCGCCATTTTTTCAAGATGGCGGATCCAGTGGTAGTAATATCGGGTAGCAAATTTTAAATTCGGAAAGAATACATACAAATCTATCAAAATCACGCTTCATTAAGTGCAAATTACTCATTATTTACCTATTAGTAAGCATCACAGGAGGTAACTTCATCCCGGTCTGGCTGACTTTTGGCCAGGTTTGAACATGCCAGACCGATGATTTTCAAAAGAGGATGAGGAGACGAACAGATTGACATATAACTTGACCTTGTTCTCTATGAGCTATTTTTACTCAAAATTCTTACACGTTCAGGGCGGTCTGGCTGGAAACTGGTCAAGAGTAGGACTGCCAGACTTGCATTTTTATCGGTTTCTAGTTGGCGCGCAGCCGTGTATAACAACAGTTTTCTTGTTCGTTATGAGCTTTTTTTACTCAAAAAATCTTCACACATTTTGGTCAATAAAAAAAAAACTGCCAGGTTTAGGACCGCCAGACCGGCGGTTTTATATCAAGCTTTAAGGCCCCTAGCGATCTGCAGTGGTCCAATGCTTGTTCTCGATGAGCTCCTTTTTCGACGGTGGGCGCTAGCTCTAGTATCTAAGTTACTTTATTGAAACGCAAAAAAAAAATATTGAATCTAGATCTTCTATCGTATATCGATTGATCTAGACAGTAGACTACATTTATGTACTAACATTCAGCCTCCGTGGTCCAGTGGTTGAGTTTGGCTCTCGACTCGGAGGTCGTGGGTTCATTTTCCGCATTGGAATGACAAAAGATGTTGTTTTTAAGTTTGGTTAGGACAATGCAGACTGATCACCTGTTTGTCTGATAAGTAATGATAATGAAAAGAAATCCATGCGTCGGATGGAAATGTAAAAAGTCGGACCTGCGCCTGATCTCTCGCTAGTGTCGACCAGCCTTACTAAGTTTCGAGAGTAAAGGCAGAGAGAGTACTCTTGTGTACTGTGCACATACTTGGGCATTATAAAATAACTCCTGCGTAGCTGGCCTGGTGTCAATGAAACCGGCCACCGTCACCGACATTATTATTTACTAACATTAGGTTAGTTCAACACAGCAAAAAACTGAATTAGATGTACAAACGGTTTGTTTACACGATACTCGTCAATAACGAGTGGGTACGTCACACGTATGTAGGTCACAAAAATCATTAATACTTTATATCGTGTAATTTCGTAATAGCTGTCGTGAGGCTCTGCCGCTCTATCAACACTTCATTCAGTGAAATAAACTAACTATAAATGGTGTGATAGTGTTGTGGGTTTTACTTGGATTTGTGATGTTGTTTGAAAAAGTTTTAAGAGACATTTAATGTGATAGTGTGCGGGTACGTGACGATATTTTTGGACATAATTTACAGAAAGATGTCACTTTAGAATTTACATCGATGGTTTCAGACTCTACCGCCGCTTTATAAACACGGCATTCGGTGAAACGTAACTATGAATGACAGTGTATGGAGGTTTTCAGGGAAAATGAACTTTAATTTAATGATAATATTATGTTGTAATTTGTTACTTAAGTTTTAAGAAACTTTAACTATAGAATTTAAATTACAAACGTACTTTAAGTGCGGTAGGTATGTGTTAAGTGAATTTTTTTTACGTACATTATTTTGCAAAATGTTGACACCTTAACATCGATGGTATAAGGCTCCACGCCGACGTTCTATGGGAGGAAAATGAATTTTTAATGTAATGAAAATTTATATTGGTGTTTGTTACTTATGCAACCACTTGCTTGGAAAATTTTAAGAAACTTTTAGTGCGGCAATAAGTGTGGCTTGAAATGGTGTGTGCGGTGTGTGTCATTTTTTGGACATGAAAATTGTTATAATTTTGTGTAAAATCAAAAATGATAGCCTGAATGACCACATGATCACAAATAATTTTGTGTAAAAATGTAGCCTGTTTTCGTGTAAATTTTACCAGATGTGTCGGTATTCGATAGTGGTTGATAGGTATAACACGTCCGCAAAATTAGGTAGAGTTTGCTTATTATAACATGTAGGATTATAATATGACACTCAATCATGCATATGCGTTTATTTTGTCTATAATTTGTGTTTTCTGACTGACAATATTTTTTTTCTATTTATTCCAGGTGGTGGACAGTGTGTGTGACAATGGGGAGCGCGACAATGTGTGTGTGAGCGACAACTCCCGCGACAATGTGAGACAATGTTGGAATGTGCGGGTCGCGCGCCACCATCCGCGCCGACCGACGGAGTACAGAGGCTGCTGTGTGTGCTGCTCGCCGTACTGCTGGCCGTGAGGTGAGTCAGTAGCCGCGCGACAGTGTGTACATTGTCGCGCGACAAACATCGACTCCACCTTTATCCTTGATGTTAAACAATAACTCGTATCGTAAACAGTTAAAATACGGTTATCCGTCCCGCAATAAACTAATTTACATTTTACTCATCAAGTCCCAAGCTGCTGCTGTAACTTGTACCGAATTAGTCAGTTCACACTGAGACGCGACGCGACACGGCGCTACATTTTTAAGATAGCGATTCAAAATTGAACTTTATTCACTACACAAATTAGACGTTTAATTGTAAGAGTTCGAATTTTGAACACAGTTCTTGCAATGAAACGTGCATCTTTTGAGTAATAAATAAAGTTCGAATCGCCATTTTAATAATGCCGCGTCGCGTCCTGTCGCGTCTGGGTGTAAACTGACCCTTACAAAAGAAAATATATTACTAATGTACCCTATAACCGTGCGGATTGTCGTCAAAACGGTGTGTATCTGTCACCGGAAGATAACAAGATTCGCAAGTTTATAAATTTCCTAGGAAATTTATAAACTTTCGTAGGATTCTAAAAAGGAAATAAATTGTATTACTTTATGCCCACATTTTCGCAAATTTATCAATGTCTCGTGAGTCGTGGTAAATTTATAAACTAACGGATATCCATTCGTAAGATTCTAAACGCTTCGACCAATCACAGAGGAGCTTTTAATTTTACGGTTCTTTAAAATACGGCAAATAACACACTACTCTCTGATTGGACGATGTTGACAGTGGCAATGCTTGTGTCCCGATTATTCAACCAATCAGAGCGCAAATGGCGTTTGGTTGCTTGCTTACTTGTTATTTTACACGTGAGTTCGGTAAGTTTATCAATTTGCGAAAATGTGGGCGTAAAATAGGTAATACAATTTATCTCTCGTAATTAGAATCCTACGAAGGTTTGTAAATTTCCTAGAAAATGTATAAGTTTGCGGTTCTTGTTATTTTCCGGTGACATATCTACGTTTAAAAGGTCAAAGAGTCAACCTTGGATGTAAAAGCTTTTGGACATTGGTTTTTGATGATATCTGTAATGTGGTAACGGTTCATCGAAATCACATATTTTAGCCAATTACGAGTTCGAAATCGAGTTTTATCAGTCTTAAAATTCGATGCGTATTTGATGACCACATGCATTTATGTAGCGTGTTCAAACTTTCGAAGACATCTTTGAGGTGTTATCATTATTTAATTATTAATAAATCAAACTATTTAAGTTTGTACAAAGTTAGTCTTGCTAGTGAAAAGATTTTAATTATTACTAGCTTTTGCCCGTGACTTCAACCGCGTGGAGTTCGGTTTACATACAAAAATTTAACCCCTTTTTCATCCCCTTATGGTGCGAATTTTTAAAAATTTCTTAGCGAATGCCTACGTCATTACAACTATCTGTATGCCAAATTTCAGCGAAATCCGTTCGGTAGTTTCGGCTGTGCGTTGGTAGATGAGTCAGTCAGGTTTGCCATTTATATATTTAGATTGAAGGGTGTAATAAATTTCTCTTACAGAACTTGATAATAACTCAATATTTAGGTATAAAAAATGTTAAATATATAATTTTATTTAACATTTTAAGATAAGATTTAGTTGTAGATTTGTAAGAGGGCAGCACTTACAATCAATTTTGTATTATCTATATCTGTATTTTCTGTTATCTATATCCTTGTCGCTGGTTGATCTCTTTACTTTAGATTGTCGCTGGTTGATTTTTTTTCTCTTTGAAAAATAAAGTGTTACGTCGCAATACAGAAAATCTCAATTTCATTTAATAAACTTAGAATCCCTTATAAAATTGAATATTCAATAGGTTATGGGCCCAGAAAAACACTTGAAATTGAAGATCAGTGGAAAACAATAAGTTATTGCGAAAAATATTCGGTCTTAAGGAAACTTACCTCCAAGATGGACACGCGGTCAATGAGTGTGGAAAAATTTGATGGAAGTAATTTTCGTCAGTGGAAGTTCCAAATCAAATGCGCTTTAAAAGCCAAAGGTATCGACATAGCCGAGCCAAAACCAGAAGGAGACTGTTCTACATGGGTAAAAAACGATGGAATGGCAATGTTCATAATAACGTCAAACATGGACTTGAACCAAAAACCTTAATAGAAAATTGCGAAACCGCGAGTGAAATAATGTTAAAACTCGAGTCTATTTATCAACAGAAAAGTGAATTGAACAAAATGATTTTACATGAAAGATTTTATCAGTATAGAATGTCACCTAACGACACAATTGCTCAACATATTTCCAAAGTAGAAAATCTAGCAAAGCAATTGAAAGAAAGTGGTGAAAACGTGAGCGAAACAGCAATTATGACCAAAATACTTGGCACTTTGCCTGCAAAGTACAGAACACTGCGTCAAGCTTGGATGTCGTTAGACCCTTCAATGCAAAATATTATAAACTTAACTGCCCGCTTACTTGATGAGGAAGCAAGTTTATCTTGTGAGGAAGAGCAAGAAGCAGCCTTGTTAGTGACTAATCCTAAAGAAAAACGGCAAACAAAAACAAATGAACACAGTGGTAACGCTCCAAAACAAAATACACATACAAAACATCGCTTTGAGTGTTACAATTGTGGTAAGCGAGGACATTTTGCCAAAGAATGTCGTGCTCCAAGAAAATCAACAAGGAAGCCTGGCAAAATGATGGCATTCAATATTGAAGAAAAAATTGAATTGAACGATGATAATATTTGGATCTTAGACAGTGGTGCTTCAGCTCATATAACCTACCAAAGAAGCATATTTACACACTTAGAAGAATGCACCCAAAAGTCACTGACGCTAGGCAATGAACACCTGGTTGAAGTATGTGGAATTGGAAGAATAATGATAGAAAGATTTGTCAATGGACAATGGCACTCAGGAATATTAAATGATGTGCTCTACGTCCCAAGTTTGAAAAGAAATTTATTTTCTGAAGGTGTTATAATGCGTCAAGGTTATTCACTTATCAAGAAAGGAAACAGTGCATTAATTTATCTGAACAAAGAAGTGGTGATGACTGCGCACATCAAAACAAACAATCTATATGAATTGAATATTAAAGCTGTTGTTCCTGTAAAATGTAATTTAGTACAAGACAGTATAGACATCAGAAAATGGCATGAAAGACTAGGTCACATTAACTTGAAAGAAATTAAAAACATGAATACAAACAATGTGATTGAAGGTTTGAAAATAAAAGGTGACACAGAAGAAAACTACACTTGTGAAGCAAGTGCATATGGGAAGCAACATCGTCTACCTTTTCAAAAATCTTGGAGAAGTGAAATACATCCAGGTGATCTAGTGTACAGCGATGTGTGTGGCCCAATGAGTCACACATCAGTGCAAGGTATGCGCTATTTTGTACTATTCAAGGATGCCAAGACAAGCTACAGGCATGTGTATTTTATAAGAAATAAAAGTGATGTATTACATTATTTTAAAATCTATAACGCCATGATCAAGAACAAATACATGCACAGTGTTAAAATTTTACACACTGACAATGGAAAAGAATATGTCAATACTGCATTTAAGGAGTATACTGAAAGAGAGGGCATAATACATGAGTTTACAGCACCCTACACCCCAGAACAAAATGGGCGTGCAGAGAGGGAGCTCCGCACCATAGTTGAGAGTGCTCGCTCTATGTTATATGCTCGAGATGTGCCACTCTACTTATGGACAGAAGCAGTTAATACAGCTGTGTATTTACTAAACAGGACCTCATCAAGTCAGTCTCCAAATAAAACACCTTTTGAATCTTGGACTGGTGTCAAACCTCAGATGAGTCATGTACGTGTGTTTGGAAGTGAAGGATACGTGCATACTCCAGATCAGCTAAGAAAGAAATTAGACAAAAAAGGTGAGAAGATGATATTCGTAGGATATGCCAACAATAATTATAGAATGTTTAATATACAGAACAAACAAATAAAAATATCGAGAAATGTAATTTTCAATGAGGACAAAGCTCCAGACATAAGAAAAAATATATCAACAATTCTGATTGATGAAGACACTCACACTGAGGGTAATGAAACTGAAATAGATACACAAGAAAATAATGAAAATATCAATGACACTTTATCATCAGAAGGTACAGCTGAAAGTATGCACAGCTGTCATGATAATGATGACCCCAGTTATGAACCTTCTCGAGACATAGAAGACCTTGAAGAAAGACAAATAAATCTAAGACCTAGAATCAACAGAAATTATCAAGCAAACTTCATAGAATTTACAGTGCCATCTACATATGCAGATGCCATGAGGGATCCTCAAAAGGATAAGTGGTCTAAAGCTGTGAACGAAGAACTTGAAGCACTTAGAGATAATAAGACCTGGATGGTGGTCAAAAGAACAAACCAAAGAACTATCACCACTAAATGGGTATTTGCCATAAAGAGAGATGAAAACGGGGAGGTTACGAGATACAAAGTTCGTTTATGTGCACAAGGATTCAGGCAAGTAAAAGGCATCGATTATGAAGAAATATTTTCACCGACTATAAGGTATGACTCCATTAGAATTATTCTTTCTCTGGCTGCCAAATATAATTATGCAATCAAACAGTTTGATGTTAAAACAGCCTTTTTAAATGGTGATCTGGATGAGGACATATATTTAGAGGTTCCAGAGGGAGTGTCAATAAGTAAAGATCATATTTTAAAATTAAATAAAGCTCTCTATGGTCTTAAGCAAGCATCCAGGTGTTGGAATAAAAAATTTTCAAATTTTCTAAAAGAATATGGTTTCATACAATCTCAAGCAGATAATTGTATATATGTAGGAGAATTTAATGGCAGCAAAGTTTTCTTATTAATTTTTGTAGATGATTGTCTGGTAGTTTCTCCAAGTGAAGACTTGACTAAACAAATTTTAATGTATTTAAAACAAGCTTTTAAAATTAAAGAATTAAATTTAACCTACTTTGTGGGTATTCAAATAGTGAAAGAAAGTAATTACATTCTAATTCATCAAAGAAATTATATTGAACAAATCATAAATAGGTTTAATATGAATGATGCCAATCCTGTAAAAACACCATCTGATGTAAATGTAAAAATCTGAAATAATGTAGACGAAGAGATTGTAGACTTTCCTTATAGAGAATTAATAGGTTCGCTGTTGTTCTTATGTTCTGTTTCACGTCCAGACATTAGTTTTATAGTAAACCTATTGAGCAGATATGTAAACTGTCCTAAAAGACAACATGTAAATGCTGCCAAACGTGTTATAAGATATTTGATTGACACCAAAGATTTATGTATTGCTTATGGCGAGAACAACAGTCTTGCTGGATATTCCGATTCAGATTTTGCAAGTGATATAGAAACTAGAAAGTCCACCACTGGATACATATTCCTGTTAAATGGGGGACCAATCTCTTGGTCTAGTCGGAGGCAGAAAACTGTTGCTCTCTCCACAACAGAAGCGGAATTTGTGGCTGCTAGCGAGTCTGCAAAAGAAATTATATGGTTGAAGCAAATACTATCTGACCTAGGCGAAATAAATGATTGTATTACTTTATATGTAGATAACCAAAGTGCAATTAAGTTGATAAATAATCCTGTATATCACAAAAGAACCAAGCACATAGACGTCAAATATAATTTTATAAGAGAAAAAGTAGAAGTAGGTGTAATAAAAATCAAATATATTTCCAGCTCCAATCAATTGGCTGACATCTTAACAAAGTCATTACCAACTCAGGCATTTATATTCTTAAGAAATCATTTGTTATTGAATATAAACAGTATTTCTAGTTTAACAGATGGTGGTATGTGAAAATAAAATTATAGAGAGGGTGTTAAATATATAATTTTATTTAACATTTTAAGATAAGATTTAGCTGTAGATTTGTAAGAGGGCAGCACTTACAATCAATTTTGTATTATCTATATCTGTATTTTCTGTTATCTATATCCTTGTCGCTGGTTGATCTCTTTACTTTAGATTGTCGCTGGTTGATTTTTTTTCTCTTTGAAAAATAAAGTGTTACGTCGCAATACAGAAAATCTCAATTTCATTTAATAAACTTAGAATCCCTTATAAAATTGAATATTCAATAAAAAATATACCCCGAGTCCCGACTATGTAAATTATATAGCCTATGTTACCCGGCCTATTATTACAAAATGCATTATACCACCCAGGCGCAGGGGGCACCCAAGTGGTGATGTGGGACTCCCGTATAGGCTGATGAGACCCACGGTATACCCACTAAAAACCCCCCCATCTTCCTCCTCGCCGCCCTCTGACGGGGCCACGGGAACGATACACACAACCGCGACCCCGCCGGCAGCAGCCACCTACAAGCGGCTCCATCACGGAAGCCCGAAGGCCCTCCACGATGGGCGCACCAGATGGTAAGGTGCGCCTCCCTCCTCGGCCTCCACCAGTACTGTAGCAGACTCCCCCCGAGTCTGCTACTAGGAGGCCATGGGTACCAGATAAACTGGTACCCGGTGGCAGATCAGGTCTGTGGTTCTGCCACCGACCACACCTCGGTCGCAGAGGATAGGGCAAGCGGCGCACCGCAATACCGACATGCCTCTTCCTCTGCGGCCCCACCAACGCCGTTTCGACGGAACGGCCCCGCCAGCTCGCAGGGGGTAGTGAGAGTGGCGTACCGTAATACCATCACGCCTCTCCCCCTGCGATCCCTCCACGGCCGCAGAAGATACGGCGGACCGGAATACCGGCACTCCTCTTCTTCTGCGGTCCCACCTCCACGCGCGTCCTCTGCGGGCATGTTCAGCCCGCTGGGAGCGCCCTCCTCGGGCCAGCCGGCGGCAAACAGACCGGCCCCAGTCGCCTCTTAGCTTCACCGTGGGTGACCAGTCCACGGTTACTAAGCCCCACCGCCACGACAAGGCGTGCAACCATCGGGGGGATGTAAAATGACACCTCATGTATTAAAATCGAAACAATAGTTCAGTCGCTACTGTGTAACAAACACAAATACTTAAACAGCCAAAACACCCTTCCATTTGGCTTTGCCATAGTCGGGTAAAAACAGGTAATATGTTGTTTATATCAAGATAACCATCAAAAAACCACGCAAGTTTTTGCTTAAAAAACTTCGCTTAACTTCGCCTAAAAGCAAGGTTTCAATGAAGTAAAAAAGAACCTTCTATAATAACACCGGAACAAGTAAACAAACACAAAAGGCTAATGATACGTTGCACAGATCACGTACCTGCGGATCTGAGCACATCAAACCCTTCACAAAGCACCCTATCATTACCTACAATAAATTTGCGAATCGAAAAAGGGAATAAAGGAAATTTCAATTCAAAAGTTGGTTATGCGTAATGGATGGTTGGGGTTCCGTAAAACAGATTATTAGTTAAAAGCCTGAGGACCTGTTTCACAAATCTAAATATATAAAAGGCAAACCTGACTGATTCATCTATCAACTCACAACCGAAACTACTGACCAGATTTCGCTGAAATTTGGCACTCAGATAGTTGTAATGATGTACGCATCCGCTAAGAAAGAATTTTTAGAAATTCGTCCCCTAAGGGGGTAAAATATGGGGTGAAATTTTAAAACCTAATTTCACGCGGGCGAAGCCTCGGGCAATTAATTCTAGTTAATAATATACTATTAAAGTGTCTGACAGCTAATTTGTACGTTTCGTCTCTGTCGCTCGATATAAAGTAAGTGACAAAACTTTCGAATAAGCTCTCCGGCACTAATAAGATTGTGAAACAATCCCTTAAAATTCTAACTTATAATTAGGAACGGAGTGTGGGGTATAAGAATTAAGATGTTAGGTACTTGATGACTGGCGCGATGCGACATAAATTTCTTTCGCGCAAGTCCAATCTCGTTCAAGAACTAATTTTAAGCGGACCAATTCTGCTAACTTTTTTGCAAAACTGCTAAATTCTGCTAATAAATTTTATGCAATTCTGCTAACTCATATAACACTAGCTTTTGCCCGTGACTTCGTTCGCGTGGAGTTCGGTTTCCATACAAAATTTTAAGCGAATTTGCAAAAATTCTTTCTTAGCGGATGCCTACGTCATTACAACTATCTGTATGCAAAATTTCAGCAAAATCCATTCAGTAGGCTGTGCGTTGATAGATTAATTAGTCAGGTTTGCCTTTTATATATTTAGATAATACCAAAACTTTACGGAAGATTGAACATAATAAAAACCACAGTATAAGAAAACTAACAAAGTTTTATTTTTGTAAATTTTAAGTCCATCTTGCAAATAAATAAATTATAACTTTTATAAGCAGTACACTGAACTTTTAAACCTTATAAAATACATTTTTACGGACCCTAAAAATGTTATGCTGTGCCTTGAATAGAAATGGCCGTTTTAGCGAGTGAAGGCTCGAGAGCCGAGTCCCAAATGTGGGCTTGAGTGGGCCAATTACGTGCACAGTGCATACGTGGTCATTATAAGTTCCTCTTGCGTATCCTAATACAGCGGTACCGCCATGTTCAAAAGAACTTAACTCATGCAGTTTCCTTCGCGTAACACGAAAATAATAATAATAATATCTATGAACGCTTCACACCACGTCAATCTGGCCCCGTGCTAAGTATCCGAAGAACTTGTGCTACAGGAAACGGGAAGTATATTTAATACTTTTATACTATACACCTATTTAAGATTTTTATTATAAACACATATTCAATATACATCCATGACCCAGGAACACAGAAAACTTTTTGTTCCTTTGGCGGGATTCGAGCCCCGGCTTGAGCACCAACGCGCTGAACGACTGAGCCACTGAGCCACAGATGTCAAAAACTTAACTATGTTTTCATATAAACTGTGGACCTAGCAGGAACATATGACAGCGGCGTAAACATTATCGAATGAAAATTGTATGAAAATCTGTCGAAATTATGACAGCAGCCTTACGAATTTCATACGAAAACGTTACGAACGCCGCTGTCATATGTTCCTGCTAGACCCCAGTACGGTTTGTCAGGATGAAAGTAAGCATGAATACTATATTCAGATCCGATTGAATCTAAACGTAGACAAAACGATTAATCCGACCAATAAATAATTATTATCATTCACAGACCATATCTGTGGCTCAATGGCAAGTCGGCGCTTAAGCCGGAGATCGCAGGTTCGAATCCCGCCGAAGGGCCAAAAAAATTTTCTGTGTTCCTGGGCCTTGGATGTGTATTACACTATTAAGTATAATCCTATACTATCCTTATACTTTTATAAATGTGAAAATTTGTGAGGTTGGATAGATGTTTGTTACTCCATCACGCAGAAACTACTGAACCGATTTCAATGAAATTTGGTATGGTTGTAGTTTAGGTTCTGGATTAAAACATAGTCTACTTTTTATTCCGGAAAAGTGCATCATTCCCGTAGGATAGTATTTTTAAGCGAGCGGCGCCGCCGGAAAAAAGTTATCCTACTAATATTATAAACTAGCTGTTGCCCGCGGCTCCGCCCGCGTAAATACAGTATCCCTCGGGAACACTACTCAAAATCCATTCAGTAGCTTTTCCGTTTACATCCATACATCCTCACAAACTTTCACATTTATAATATTATAAGTAGGATGTAAAAATTTACGAGGATGGACGGGTGGATGTTTATTACTCTTTAACGCAATAACTACTGAACGGATTTTAATGAAATTTGTTATGGTAATAGTTTATGCTCTGGATTAAAACATAGGCTACTTTACATCCCGGAAAATTACAGTAGGTATTCCCTCGGGATACTCGATAGTATATTTACGCGGGCGGATCCGCGGGAAGCAGCTAGTAGTATAATAGAATCTTAAATATGTGTATAGTACAAAAGTATTAAATATATTTTCGTTGTCATACAAGTTTTTCGGATACATAGTACAGGACCAGATTGGCGTGGCGTGGAAGCGTCCATATCTATACATATAAAATCCTTTGTCCTGAATGACGGATCAACGCACAGCCTAAACCGCTGATCGTAGTGACCTGAAACTTGCAGGGCTTGCTCTTCGTAACGCGTAGGCATCCGATAAGAAGGGATTTTTCGAAATTCGACTCCTAAGGGGGTGAAAAGGGGAAAAAAAGTTTGTATGGGGCAACGTGATTCCTTGGTCCAATCTACTTCATATTTTGCACAAACATTATGTAACAGAATTGATGGAATTCGTGTATCATAGTTTATTGAAATTCGTCCCCTAACGGGAATAAAAAGGGAAAGAAAGTTGTTTGGGAGCGATTTGCTTTAAAATTGATATACATACTCCTTAGTGCTTTTGATTTAAAGCTCCCACTCATAAGCGATCGATCGATTTAGTCTTTACAATTTAAAAATTTACTGGACTCGTAGTTGCAAGTAAATCGGTTTAAATAAAAATTTGAGATCCTAGGACCACCTTACTACACTTTTTATATGAAAGTCGTATATATACGCGTAAATTTTGTTCCAACTTTTGGCGCCCACCGCAAAAACTAGCTGGTAGGTCTTAACACTAATCATTTTGTGTAATAGTTTGTCGTTAGCAATTTACTTTCAAGTACGAATTAATTTCCAATTTGATCAAATCAATCGATAGCCCGTGAGTGGGGAGCTTTATTTTTATCTTGACATAATATATTGTCATCATATTGAAAAAAAATATTATAAATCTGACAAGAATTAATTGATGACTATCTTACTCTTGAAAAAGTAGGCACTTAAATATTTGCGAATGATATTTAATGATATTAAATCATAGATATATAATATTAAAAAGAGGATTAAATGCTAATATTATATTAATAATACATCCATACTCATATTATAAATGGGAAAGTGTGTGTCTGTTTGTCCGTTTTCCACGCCAAAACTACTAAACCGATTGAAACGAAATTTGGTACACAGATATAGGAAAGGATATAGGCTACTATTTATCGCAGGGAAATGTACGGTTCCCGTGGGAAATTTTATTTACACTTTCACGTAAAAACTACTAAACCTATCATCATGAAATTTGGCACAGATATAAAGTTGACCACGAGGAAGAACATAGGCTACTTTTTATCGCGGGACATATACGGTTCCCGTGGGTTAAGTACTTACGCAGGCGGAGCCGCGGGCATCAGCTATCTATACTAATATTATAAAGCTGAAGAGTTTTTTTGTTTGAATGCGCTAATCTATAGTAGCTATCAGGAACTACTGGTTCGAATTGAAAAATTCTTTTTGTGTTGGATAGTCCATTTGTCGAGGAAGGCTTTAAGCTAAACTAAATACTAATGTATTAAGCAGCGTAATCGCTGCGACTAAAAGGAGCGAAGCATCAGTGAAAATGTTAAAAAAACGGGGGAAAATTATTCATATCTGAGCTTTATTTGAGAGCTTCCGTTGCGTGCTCTGCGTAAACGGCTCAAGTTACACAAAAAATAATTATGAAAGAATTATTCATCTTTAAATGATCTACAAAAGCCTTTTAAGATTGACTCACTTTAACCTTTTTTATGGTAATCAAATTTGGTCGAAATGAATGCATTATTGCGCCATCAGTTGACGCGGACGAAGTCGCGGGCAACAGCTAGTAATATAATATGATTCATTATTATTTCGTCTTTGTACGATATAATTATTTAAGTGACATTTAAACTAGTAGCATCAAAGATTTCAACTCAAGATAGGCTATCACGTACATTTAGCAGAAAAATAAATACATACAAGAAAAAGATATGCCATCTTGGTTTTCACCATAACTCAAATGTCAGCCATCTTGTTTTCACCATACTTCGAATTTCAAAATGGCCCCAAAAATTTAAAAATTGGGGCCATTTACTGGAGACACTTTTTGCCTCAACATGCCTCGTCTATAATATTATACGTCTATGGGTAGCATACTCTCTTTTTGTATACGTGTAGATTTAATTGGATCTTATGATGTGCCGTTTCTGCGGTTAGCTCACACAAACTCACAGACAAGATACTATCGAAAATACTTAATTACTATTTTAGCTATCCATCTTTAGTCAATTCTAGTGGGCTACGATACGAGTTCAAGCTGTTTTATACTCTATCGGTCAATGTTAAGATTGATTATTGTATGTTATGCACAAATGTAATGACAGGTAATCAATTTAGAGCGAAATTCGACTCCGCCCATGCGCCTACTAAAACGTTTACTATAATTTTGGTTCCATATGCAATCATCACTCGTTATTGTAATATGACTCAGACATCATCATCATATCTTATAGGCTGGCTATAGGTAAATAGGTAGTATTTATACAGTCAGACGATAGAACAGGCAAAAATTCAAATAATCTTGACATTTCCTATATAATAGTATGTTTTTATTTAACCGTAAAGAACAAAATTTTTCTGTAATTACAATATGAAATCTCAGACTACAAAAACTGAGGACGGTGCTATGACGTAGGTAATGCGGGTGTAGCTATGCACTACATAAAATCCACACACCGCGACTGGGGATTGTAATCCCGCATTGGACAATCGGGATCCTGCACTCTTTTAAACATATTGTCTTCAATTCTATTAAAATATCAGTATCACTAACACAAAAAAAAAATGTTGTTCACTTGTAAAGTGGCGAAAAAAATACAGAAATAAATACAACCACAATACAAACACATCAATCACCTCATACGTATCTTAGTGCAAAACTGACAAGCTCTGCGCACAAAACGGCTAAATTCCGTAAATCGCTCTTTGGTCTAAATCGTTATTTCTCTCAGCAAAACGGCAACTTTTATCCTCGAAGTAGATTTGGAGCCAACTTTCGGATACAAAATGGGCTGAGTCCGGGGATTCTGTTTTTGGAGGCGTAGAATCCAGCAGGAATGAAATTGACGTGGGAACCCGCGGGATTTCTGGATCTCGTCTTACAGGATTGCAATCCCTAATCGCGACAGCTCGCCTTGCAAGGCGAGGCGTAGTTTCGTTATATACATGTGTGCGTGACAATGTAATAACACATTGAGGCGTAGTTTCGACCGATCTAACTGTGTGGCTCACAGAACTCTGTCTTAACATTTTTATTTGACCTGAGTATGGAATATATAATACTTTACATCACTCGCGTAATAATCAAGTCAGTTACACATATTAATGACTTCTCATCACATAACTCATCGGCTTATTAATGCCGTGTCGTGACATAATGGAGCTCACGTGACAGCACCTGTCAATCATTACTCTATAGTCTATGGCCCTGTAGCAATAATATACAGGATGTTTCGTTTCGAAGCAAAAGCTTTTAGAAGCAGATAATGAGGGTTTTTATGTTAGTAAGATCTGCTGTTTGACACGGCTAGGACCCGACTTATACAAACCGCCGCCTGGTTGCCGAAAAAGTGTCACTAAAGTGACGTATTCATAGTTTTCTAAATCGTTTTCGCCACCAGATGGTACTTTGTGTGGGTCGGGTTTGCCTCATTTAAAAATATCATTTTTAAATTGTTATATAACCTCATACTGTAACAATTTAAAAATGTTAAACATGTTAAAAATTACTATAAAATGAGATCTGTTTAGTGTGAGACAAACAAGATTTAAGTAGTTTAATTTAACTGTTCACTCAATCAACAAATATTCACTTGTGACTACGATTGCGACTTCCAAAGGCAGTTTTTTTAATAAAATCAAAATATTACTAACATAAAGAAACGTCATTTAATAGACTTACACGAATGACAGCTCGCAGCTATGTGTGCGTGGCTAGACGTATGCGGGGGTTGCGCGCAGCGAACGGGACGTGAGTTTTTCAAGCCAAGACTTTCGTTTACTGGTCGTTTCGTGCTTTGACATAAAATATTTGTGATAGATTTGTCTGACGCGACGTTTTGGAGTCAACCTTAGGCTTACATCAACATGGCTGCCATTCGCCGGTGCCCTAGCTGTCATTAATACAATATAGTATCGCCCTTGTGGTACAGTTGCTGTTAAAGCTCTTTGCCGCGAAACGAAACACCCTGTAAAACTCAATACTCTACGTAGAGGCGCTGTTGCAATATTAAAAATGACCCAAGCAACATCATGTCCATCAACCCATGCTACTCATTTCACAATACGCTTTGTACATCTCCAGTAGTTACCATACTTTGTGCTTGCTCTCGTCTTGCCTCGCGTTTCCATTCCTTGTAAGGGTCTGTTCATAAAGCGAATAGCTATCTAAAATAATATGATGAATGAATTGACCTTCAGGTACTTTAAAGACTCAGGTCCTAAAAGTAGAGGTTTTCAAACACGAACGATATTAATACTGTAATGTAATGCATCATAGTGTCAAAATTCTGAGGTTTTTTTATCGGTTGGTTAACGCGATTGCTTCCTTGAATCAAAAGCGCTATTGAATAGATAAACTACCGACGAAATACCTCAGAAATCGGGCATAAAACGGGTGACTCTGGCAAAAATTAATCGTCTAAATGCCAATTCGACCGTCAAAACAATTACCATTAAGATTTTGGTCGAGTAACTCGTGTAAATCTCGCAGAGGAAGGATTAGCACTTTACGACGCCATTTAAAATAAATTAAAAGCCTTAAAGTTAAATGCTCTCGGAACTCCTATCCACTAACTGGAGGCATAAACTTCGCATTTATTGTTACATGATTATTGGTTCTACGATTTCTAACACCTATGGCTGTCTATAGTCACTATTGTATATTCTCGTTAAGAAGTCAGTGAAAAACGCGTATATATGTCACAGTGGTTTACTTTAATTGGTTTTGTGAATACAGCTTATGCACGTCATTGCTCGATTTTGTCATTTGTATGCATGATTCACTGGCTTAATGCGAATAAAATATAGTAGCACTTAGTAACACATATGTTAATCCAGAGCTAAAACTACTAGTAGGTACCTATACCAAATTACATCAAAATCCATTCCCAAGTTTCTGCGTGAAAGAGTAACAGACATCTATCCCTCCATTCATATTTCATCCATCCATCCATCCTCATAATCTTTCACATTTAGGATTATGTCCATTATAATATATTTTACTTCTGCGGCGTTTACTTGTAAGAGGCTTAATAACTCTAACTTTTTTCTTATTTATTCAATTTGAATTACAGATATTAATAATTGATGTCTAGCTTTCTCCCGCTGCTTCGGTCGTGTAAATATAGTATCGGGTATCCCACAGGAATACTCTATTTATCTGGATAAAAAGTAGCCTATGTTTTAATCCAGAGCCTAAACTACTACCATACCAAATTTCATCGAAATCAGTTCAGTAGTTTTTGCGTGAAAGTAGAATAGTAGCCAGTAAGATAATATTAATCATTCTTTAAACACTATAAACATGATGTTTCTGAGTTTTATAGACGGTGTCAAGGTTGAAGATATTACTTTGTGGGTATTTTAGCGATTAATGTGACAATCGAGAAGCCATATCCAAAATCTTTTTTAGGGTTCCGTACCTAAAGGGTACCGTACCTACCGTACATCAACAAGTCTTACTAACCTGCCTTTCCTTGAACGTGGCTTATTCAGAAGTGATGGCCGATATCATGAAATAACATTAGTTCTTCTTCTTCTTTTAATCACCTTAGTTGTTGAGTTTGATATTAATGACATAAAGTCTGTCAAGTGTCTAAAACATTTGACAGACGTTACAAGCATCGATGTCAAATATAAATCATGACTAATGTACCAAATTTATAGAGCAAAGTCTATATATGCACACTCTGACACTGGCAACTTACTGAGACCGCCATAATTAAAGAAGAAGAAGAAGATATACCAAATATTAACAGTGTGTAACACATATTACAAAAGTAATTATTTTGGTTCCGTAACAAAGTACGGAACCATTCGGCCGTGAGTCCGATTCCCACTTGGATTTGTTGATAATATGCAAAAAAACTCACGTCGTAAGTACCTACTAAGTACTGCAAAAAGGACAAAACTGCTCGTAAAGTGGTGCAACTTTCAACATCAGAAATATCAGCAAGGTCTTCCGATGTCCATGATCATTGTGATTTCGAGGAAAAAATCTGGAACAATGTTCTTGTTTATTTTGAGCCTCTCCATAAATGTACACCGTTTGTCCTGAATGTTATGTTCTGTTCCAATGGAATGTACTTTCATTCTACCAGAAGTCAAAGGCAAAAATTTATCTAATAAAACAACTCTATATTCTCATTATCTCTTCGAATATTAAATTCCATTTTCAAATAGTTCAAGTTGTGGAATTTAAAAATGCATACAATCATATTTTATAGATCTAACATCGGATCTTTATAAATCATATGCATTCCATCCTCACTTGAACCTGGCAGGTCTATCAGAATAATCTTATTTAATGTCTTAATACTCGATATCAAGGGACTTAATAAAATTCTCAAATAAAATATGGCATGTAATTTAGAATGATAAATTCATTTACGTTATTACCACACTTATTACATAGTATTAGCTGCCATTATCCTATCAATGAATAAGTAATATTTATTGCTGGTGGTGTTCTGTGCAAGCGGAGGCGTGGGCGGGATAGGTATACCGTACAAAAGTGTAGGGATTTGGAAAGAAAATTCTCTTCCGAAACGCGTATACAGTAGCCATACTGAGCGAAAAGGCCATATATTGTAGCGAAAATCCATGATCCAAGTAGGAAATATAAGAAATAATAATCAAAAGTTAAAACTACAACCAGACAACGCAAAATATTGACACCTCATTCACTAAAATCGGATCAGTAGTTTAGGCGCTACGGTGGAATAGCATAACACACATAAACAGGCTGCCAAAATCATTACCTACCCTGCCTTTTGGCTTCGCCTTAGCCAGGTAAATAAATAAATAACTTTTATTTCAGGCTGCATAGGTAAAAAGAGAAGGAAAAAAGAATTTGTTATAGGTTAATTTCTACCCTAATACCCAACATGGTTTTACAAGTGGCTTATTCGTCTTTTGATCACAAGTCCTAGATAAGATAATACAGGGCCCCAAGGCTTCACGGTCATTTAAAACATATTACACAATCGGAAAGTCATCAAGCCTGAATTGTCGCTTAAGGGACATTTACATGGGTCGACGTTCGTTGCACGATTTCCGCCGCACGGCGAAGGAAACATGAATTTTCTTTAAATCAGCTCAATTCTTTTACTTTCGGAAAGGCAATCAGTTGCTTTACTAAAAAGTTACAGGACTAAAAAGACCTAAACAAACGACGATAGGAAAACGAAAATTACCGTTCAAATCCTTATGTTATTTGTAACATTTTTTGTTACAGCAATGATATACATAAACAGAGTATTTAAGTAATTAAAATCAACTTTGTATTTATCTTCATACATTTTCAACTGCTACGCTGTGACGTCACTCCGCATTCGCGGAGAGAGAGAGAGAGAGCGTTTTTAATGCTCTCCGACGATCTCACTTTTGTGATGACTGTATTTCGTTTACGGTTAATCGTAGATATGCCATAGCAAAGACAATATTTCCTGGCTTATTGTGTACTTATCAAAAAGCCAATAAAAAAACTATGCATGTTTCCTATTCGGCTAGGTCGCACCTCGCAAGGCTTTTGCTAACAAAAATGATAAGCGACTCGCCGCACGGCAAAAATCGAACCATGTAAATCCCGCATTAGTAGAAAATGTCGCTTAACACAAAATGTCGCTTAGTACAAAAGTACAAAAAAAGTAACGTGATACATTACAATAGTATATGATTACCCACCGGACGTGCGACAATACGCCACGCTTCGGGGACCACCATTATTACTTTAATTTTATAACTATGACTATAATAAGGATTATCTCCCCCTAGAATTGTATTGAAATGAGTCATATCTGGGAGCAGATTGATGTGGTGTGAATCATCCATAAATATTGATGGAGATTTCTAAGGTCTATAGAAGTCGAAACTGTCGTTACGATTGTCCCAGTATTATAAAAATGTCGCGGCAAAAGTTTAGTTTCTCTTATGGTGGACATAAGTTTCGTCTGAAATTATTTAATAATTAAATAAGCAAATTAAATCATAACTTAATGTAACAATAATAATTTAATATCTACACACAAAAAGTAGACTTTTATAGATTACTTTAATGTATTTTTCTTTTACTTTAATAGCGCTGGTGGCCATACTTTTAATTATCTTTTGGTTTAATTTATATGCGATCGTGGGCGAAGTCACGGGCGATATATAGTGGTTCGTTAGTAACGTTGATTAAAAATAGGTTTAAAATTTGGTCTCGAAATGCTTGCTATAAATCATACATTAATTGTTGCCACAGACAAAACATTTAGATTTTATTTGACAATCCTCTAAAGACGTATAAAGTAAACCTAAATTAAAAATGTATATGTCACCGTAAAATTTTAAAAACCGTTAGATTGTAATAAAACTAGTGAAATTGTAAAATGTTGATAGACTTCCGATGCGAATATGCTGTCTATAATTTAACACATTATTTTTCGTTAGATTATAAATAGATAGTTTTTAATCTTTTGACATATTTTTACAATCTCCTTAGTTATTTTACAGTCTAACTGTTTTTACAATTTTACGGTGACATATACACTGTGCGGGTTTTTTATCGATTACTCAGTTTAAATTTTAAAGTAGACCAAGGTCCAAGTGTGGAATAAACTTTAGATACAAAGCGCCAAATATACTGTTCTGAATTCAAAATAATTGAATAATATTTTAAGCGTATCCTTAGAAATCGGAAAAATGTGGTTGGCATGCCATATAATAAATCCTGTAAAGGTATTCCATAGTAGCTGGGAAATAACCGGAGGTCTCTGGTGGTGCACATAGCTCCTTATACGGCTAACTATCTTACGTGTATCGGGATTCTTGAAAATATTACGTCAGATATCCGCTCCTGGATAACACGGGAATACATGGGAATATAATTTTAGTTTATTTAGTTTTGTTTTCGTAGTGCTGATTTTTTACAAACCCTAATCTATACTAATACTAGCTGACCGACAAATGTTGTTTTGCCTTATAAATTAGGTATGGAAAATAGATAGTAGCCGATTCTCAGACCTACTGAATACGCATATAAAATTTGGTAAAAATCGATAAAGCTGTTTCGGAAGGTACGGTAACTAACATTGTGATTTGTGACATGAAAATTTTATATATTAGAAGATAATAAAGAGGAAAAGTTTGTTTGTTTGTTTGCATTGAATAGGCTCCGAAACCACTGGACCGATTTTAATGAAACTTGGTACAGATATAGATTAGACCACGGGGAAGGATATAGGCTACTTTTTATCGCGGCGAAATGTACAGTTACCGCGCGATTTTATTTTGCAACATCTAGTATTATTATAAATGTGAGGATGGATGGATGATTGTGACTATCAGGTACAAACTACTGAACGTATTTTGATGAAATTTGTTATGGCAGTATGGTCTTTGGTTTAACACTATACTAATTTATAATATGCTACTTTATATCCCGCAAAAGTAGTGTTCTCGTGTGATTATCACATATGTATTTTTGCCTATTCCACTGGGGTGAGGACGCGGACAAAAGCTAGTAGGTATTTTCATAAAATAAATCATAAAAAGAGAATCGTGTAGTTGTATATACTTAATACTTCCTACTTCAAATCCACTATAAATAATAAAATATATCGACTTTAATGGGTGACAATGTAGACAAGGATTGCAATCTAGACTGAGCAATAGGGAATATGACTGTATAGAATAGAAAATGTACTTTAAATATAAGAATATGATTCGATAAATCGAAACCGATAAATAAAAGAAATAGTGAAAAAAATGCCAATACCTGTTGAAAAATGAACAAGCGAAACAAAATTGAGTATGAACTGTATATTGTATGCAATTCGTGTTGTGACGTCACGTTACACATCGGATCGCTCCTTCTGACTACTTTAAACGTTCCTATCTTCGTTATTTACAATGATTTCGGGGGGGGGGGGGACGAAAAGGTCAATGTGATGAGGATGGTTGGGGTCAAAGTCAAAGGTTAAGGTCAAAGGATAATGTGTTGGGAAGGTTGGGGTCAAAAGTCAATAACGGGGCCATTTAACTGGAGACACTTTTTCTCCATAGTGTTTTCACCATACGTCTAACTGCTTCTTGGTACGGTGTCGCGAGTCCAGAGATTTTATCTCATCTAAAAAATGCGTACCGCGCTAAAAGTAGTTTTCACTTCAAAACTTATCAGATAAATTCGTAATTCGTAAAATTAAGTTCATTTTATCGGTAGAAAGATATTACTATCTTATATCATTAAAATGTCGTCAGATTTATGTAAACATAACTTGTATGTCTCGTATACAACAAATTACACCGACACAACACTATTTAATGATTCGATATCTAGTGATGTACGGCGCGTGCGGGTTTGTTGTAATTAATGAAACATCGATGTAGAATGTAAATTGTGTCATTATTGTCATCATATTCTTATCATTACTGTTTTCATTATCACTTGTCATTATTTAAAACTGTTTGTGTTTCAACTGCAAAGTAATAAATCTAATTTCTATACGTTTCAAATTATAGTTTGTAGGGTTTAGTGAGACTCCACTGTCCGTCTGTCTGTCACCAGACCGCGGCCGTATCTCAACAACCGTGGTAGCTAGACAGTTGAAATTTTTACAGATGACGTATTTCAAATTTCAATTGCCGCTATAGCAACAAATAGGTACTAAAAACAAAATAAAATGAATATAAAGAACGAAAAATAATAAATGAATATATAGAATCTGTGGTTCAGTTGGTTGAGCGTGTTGATGCTCAAGCCGGAGGTTCCGGGTTCAACTCCCGCCGAAGAAACAAAAAGTTTTTCTGTGTTCCTGGATCATGGATGTGTATTAAATATGTGTATAATATAATAAAAATGTTAAATATGTGTATAGTATAAAAGTATTAAATATATTTCCGTTGTCTGGTACCCGTTAACACAAGTTCTTCGAGAACTTACCGCGGGATCAGATTGACGTGGTGTGAAGCATCCATAGATATTATTATTATTTGTCACCGTAAAATTGTAAAAACCGTTAGATTGTAATAAAACTAGTGAAATTGTAAAATGTTGATAGACTTCAGACGTGAATATTCTGCCTATAATTTAAAACAATAATTTTCGTTAGATTAAAAATATATAGTTATAAATCTTTCGACATATTTTTATAATCTCGTTAGTTATTTTACAATCTAACGGTTTTTATAATTTTACGGTGATATATTCAAGAGGAGCACCCATACGACAAACAAAATTTCTTGCCGTTGTGTACCGCAAGTCCGACTCGCAAGTGGCCGGTTTTTATTTATATTTTCAATTTTATTACACAATCCTAGAAAATATTGCTTTATAAATGGTTCATAAAATTCGTGTATTAATAATGATATTTTTAAAACGGACTTCTCATTATATCGTAACTCATAGACCCGGGGGGTCGGTTCAGTGCCCTTAAAAAGCGTGCCCCAATTACCAAATAAGTAGACGAACTAGCAGAGGCATAGCTACGCCATCGTATAACCAGGTGTAGAGATAAGATGCTATAGCTATTTTGCTTGGGCGCTCAAATCGTCACCGAAATATCTGAAAATTTTATCGAGAATTATTTAATAGAGAATGTAAAGTTCGTCACAAAATTGTTTTTTTTTTTTTTCTCATTTAACAAAATGAGATGGGGAGATTATCGTCATGACTTGACATGAGATAAAAATATGCCCTGTATTTAGTACGAAACTAAATACAAGACATATTTTTATCTCATTTTGACACAAACGCATCATATTCACCAAGAATCGCGTCGGTAGCCTTGTAGCGGTCTTACTCTTTATAAACCTGCACTGAACTGCATGAATGAATCATTGATTCCATCTATACATTCCCATACACACTCAGATTTACCTTGGTGAACCGTGAGACCGCAGCGGTCCCTAGACCGATGTACACTAGTACAGCATACTCGCGTAGGCACCAAAACGTAGCTACGCCACTGCGAACTAGTTCATAAATCAACAATTAATCGATTTCCAACATTGTTAACGTGTAGAAAATTAGTCTTGTATTGAAATATATCTCAATTCGCTTTCTCTCCGCCAAGGCATGTTCTGTTAGGAGTCCCGCAGAGTAGACTTTCTGTTTCTATCGTTAGACCTTAGATAGATAGAACCAGGATAAATTCTGTTAAGGACGCATTTGCAAATTTGACATAATTTGGCTGTTTTTCGATTTTGCGACCAAATTTACATTTGGTTACCGAAATCCTACAAAACTAACAACTGTCACAAATAAAGTACTTATTTTAGTGTAAAATTGTTAAAAAGAAAAACATTTTTAAAAAATATGATTTTTAGCATAGCAAAAACAATTTTTCACCCAAAATTGACAAAAAGAGGTCGAGCTTAAGATTATTTTTCTGCTCTTACGTAACTTATTTAAGCTTAGTAGCTAATTTGATAGCGGATATCACCTTTTAGGAAATAACCTCAAAATTTTCACGCGTTTTGCTAAAATCTTAATGCGTGGTAATAAATGTTTACTTTTTTGGTTACTGTCTAGATCTATAAAAATGTCAGTCCGGATTTTCCGTTTTTTCGTTTCTCTTAGATATGCTTGTATTACCTATCCAGTATTAGAGGAGATCATTCAGGTTCTAGTACTCTATATAGGTATGTAAGTATACTTGTGCCAAAAAGGCAAAGTACCGGCCAGCGAAAAAAAACTGCAAGGAAAATATATAACTATATTTTTATGACAACGAATCTCTAGTATAATTATGAGATTTATATTTTATAAACCTCATAATTATACTATTATATAGGTATTTACCTATTCAGAATATTTTTTTTATTAGATGTGACTAAATACAAAACTAAAATATTATTTAGTTTTAGCAAAAATATAGAGCATAAAAAATTTCAAATAAATTTTGTAGACGAAGTCTAAAACAATTGACAATAATTTCGTATTGAGTTTGTTTTCTAATTCTCAGACAGATCACATCGGGAATTTTAGTTTTTAAGCTCAAAATGTTTGCTCATCTCTGCATCTATTTCCTGACTCCTGACTCCTGGGGGGCAATTCTGCTAAATAAAACCTGCATTAATACAATTACAATCGAGTCCCGACGCGCTAAAACTGTCAAAAGGTGTTTTTATGAGCGTGAAACGCGCTCTGATTGGTCGAGACGTCATAAAATCCGTTCATGGTAACATGTCGCTATACTTTCAATCTAAACAAAGTAAAATGAAATCTACTTTTAATACGAGAATTGAGGTTCTGATAGAACATTGAATATGCTATAATTATTTGTACCGGAGTCTCGGCAACTCAGTCACTATGATCAAAGTGTAATTGACGGAATGACAAACGCGTCACAGTTTGTTACCTCCGTCACAGCTCACACAATGTACAATGACTGGCAAATGACGTGTACATTGTACATGTGACGATACTCGCGTAGGCACCAAAATGTAGCTACGCCACTGCGAACTAGTTCATAAATCAACAATTAATCGATTTCCAACATTGTTAACGTATAGAAAATTAGTCTTGTATTGAAATATATCTCAATTCGCTTTCTCTCCGCCAAGGCATGTTCTGTTAGGAGTCCCGCAGAGTAGACTTTCTGTTTCTATCGTTAGACCTTAGATAGATAGAACCAGGATAAATTCTGTTAAGGACGCATTTGCAAATTTGACATAATTTGGCTGTTTTTCGATTTTGCGACCAAATTTACATTTGGTTACCGAAATCCTACAAAACTAACAACTGTCACAAATAAAGTACTTATTTTAGTGTAAAATTGTTAAAAAGAAAAACATTTTTAAAAAATATGATTTTTAGCATAGCAAAAACAATTTTTCACCCAAAATTGACAAAAAGAGGTCGAGCTTAAGATTATTTTTCTGCTCTTACGTAACTTATTTAAGCTTAGTAGCTAATTTGATAGCGGATATCACCTTTTAGGAAATAACCTCAAAATTTTCACGCGTTTTGCTAAAATCTTAATGCGTGGTAATAAATGTTTACTTTTTTGGTTACTGTCTAGATCTATAAAAATGTCAGTCTGGATTTTCCGTTTTTTCGTTTCTCTTAAATATGCTTGTATTACCTACCCAGTATTAGAGGAGATCATTCAGGTTCTAATACTCTCTATAGGTATGTAAGTATACTTGTGCCAAAAAGGCAAAGTACCGGCCAGCGAAAAAAAACTGCAAGGAAAATATATAACTATATTTTTATGACAACGAATCTCTAGTATAATTATGAGATTTATATTTTATAAACCTCATAATTATACTATTATATAGGTATTTACCTATTCAGAATATTTTTTTTATTAGATGTGACTAAATACAAAACTAAAATATTATTTAGTTTTAGCAAAAATATAGAGCATAAAAAATTTCAAATAAATTTTGTAGACGAAGTCTAAAACAATTGACAATAATTTCGTATTGAGTTTGTTTTCTAATTCTCAGACAGATCACATCGGGAATTTTAGTTTTCAGCTCAAAATGTTTGCTCATCTCTGCATCTATTTCCTGACTCCTGACTCCTGGGGGGCAATTCTGCTAAATAAAACCTGCATTAATACAATTACAATCGAGTCCCGACGCGCTAAAACTGTCAAAAGGTGTTTTATGAGCGTGAAACGCGCTCTGATTGGTCGAGACGTCATAAAATCCGTTCATGGTAACATGTCGCTATACTTTCAATCTAAACAAAGTAAAATGAAATCTACTTTTAATACGAGAATTGAGGTTCTGATAGAACATTGAATATGCTATAATTATTTGTACCGGAGTCTCGGCAACTCAGTCACTATGATCAAAGTGTAATTGACGGAATGACAAACGCGTCACAGTTTGTTACCTCCGTCACAGCTCACACAATGTACAATGACTGGCAAATGACGTGTACATTGTACATGTGATGCTTCACTGTGTAGGGGAAGTGCTTGTTATGATAATGTTCATTATTGGTAGCAAATTACATGATCCAACCCATCCAATTACATGAATTACTGCATTCAAATGCGAGTAATTTGCAATCTGAAAGTTATTTGCACGCGGATATTAGATTTAGATTTTAACCACATCAATGTACGCCAAAAAAGTGTTTTAAACCAAATTTAAACTAATCAATTTAATTGGGTTGAAATTAGAATTCATAAATATGGTTAAATGCGGCATAGGTACTTTATTTTCTCTCTGAGTCATGGTTCACAAGTCATTACCTACTCATTACCCCTAATTTTTCCACTGTATAACGTCTATTCTTAGCAGTAGCAAAGGCTGGTTCTTCATCAAAGGAAAGCTCTAGCCTGTAGCTCAGATCAAATAAAAAACCAAGATAGCGCGTGGCGTTTGTTTGAAGTGAAGCGTCGTCGCGCGACGACTCATTCGATACTGTCGAAAAGTAGCGTACTTTTTTGCTTGTGTGTGCGTGAGCGCGTGTGTAAAATTGAAGTAGCGTAGTTTTTTAGGCTTCACTTCAAACAAACGCCACGCACTATCTTGGTTTTTTATTTGATCTGAGGCCTGTAGATGTAAGATTAGTTGAAGAACTTATTTAATACACATCTTACAAAAGACAAAAAAAAATATAGTATCCTTAAATAAAAACAATAGGTTTGAGTCTTTAAGTTAATGTTGTAAGTTACGAGGGTTCAAACTGTATTGTCATAGTTATTGTATCCTATCCTACTGCTATTATAAATGTAAAAGTTTGTGAGGATGCAGATGGATGGATGGATGGATGTATATTTGTTACTCTTACATGCAAAAACTACCGAACGATTTCGATAAAATTTGGTATGGTAGAAGTTTATTCTATAGATTAAAACAGGATACTTTTTATTCCGAAAAAGTACAGTGTTCGTGTGGGATATTACATTGACGCGGGCGAAGCCGCGCGCAACATCTAGTCTGAATGGAACGTGAAGCCGGTGTGAATCGTGTTATATGTGTCACCGTAAAATTGTAAAAACCGTTAGATTGTAATATAACTAGTGAAATTGTAAAATGTTAATAGACTTCGGATGCGAATATGCTGCCTATAATTTAACACATTATTTTTCGATAGATTATAAATATATAATAGTTATTAATCTTTCGACTTATTTTTACAATCTCGTTTGTTATTTTACAATCTAACGGTTTTTGCAATTTTATGGTGACATAATTAGCTTGTTTGATACACGTTGCTTCTGATTCTCTTGTTACTTCAACGGCAACTTGCACATAAAATACACAAAAACAAACGAATACCTAGCGATTTAAACTTACACAAACCAGATCTAAAGAGGCTTTTAAAATATTTGTGACCCCAGATTCTACACGTGTTATAGTATATTAATCACAGATAAAACAAAATGACCAGAGCGAGTTATTTTATTGCGTCCACATAACAGAAACGCAAGCTTCAAACGTTAGAGATAGGCTTAATCTAAATGTAAGTATTTATAGTTCTTTATGATACATACGAATAAGTTGGTTAACATATATTTAAGTTAATACTAATAGTAATTTTTCAAGTATTAGTAAACTTCTTTTAAACAGTCTTCCAAAAACAACAAAATCTAAAATCGAAAAGAGCCTGCGTATTTTTATGTTACTAACTAGCTGTTTCCGGCGGGAATACTATAATTTTCCGGGATAAAAAATAGCCCACATTTTAAACTAGCGCCTAAACTACTACCATACCGAATTTCATCAAAATCTGTTCAGAAGTTTTTGCGTAACAAACATCCATCCATCCTTCCATCCAATGAGCGTCCAGCCAATTTTTGTAAATCTTAAAAAATTACGAATATACAAATAATTTAAATTTACAACGCCAAACCGATATATCGGCCTGTGACGTTAAGATGTGCCAGCATACAATTGTAACGTCACAAATCGTTTTGCGAGAAAGAGATGAGCTTAAAATAAAATCACGGATTGTAAATAGTATAAGTTTCTCAAAATTTAATCCATCCGTGTATATGAACTACAACTGAGACAAATAGTAGTTTTGATAATGCCCCATCAAAGGTAACGTTTATTACCCGACTCCAATCGACGGTAACGGACTTGTATGGGTTATTACATTGATTTACACTAAACGCTGCTATAGTATAAACTATAAGCTTTTCACTCGATAAAACTGTTTTAAATGTGCTTTTAATCTTAAATGGTTCAGTTTTAGATTAAAATAACCATTAAAGGTGCTAATAACTATTAATAATGGGCTCAAGTCCCTAAACTGATTTCGGTTACAACTTACGGCGGTTACCTTTTGAAATAAGCCTGATTAATTTTAATATGCTCAGTGTCAGACTAAAGTAGTTTACAAGTAAAAAACAAGAAGTAAAACTTCATTAATTATTTATGATCCAAAAATTCTCTTATCGTGCCTTAACAACATCCCTTCAAAAAAGAATAGACAAATTAAAATGTTCGCCTACCGTCATCTATATTAAGCCATACTTTATGCTAAGCTCCTATGTGGGACATATAAGTAGCTTCTTACAGATGGTTTTATATCCAAAATTGTGTAGTGAAATGACGCGACCTTGAAATTTCACTCTCAAGTCTTAATGCCGCTAAAGTAATTTCACTTCGAAAACGCACTTGTCACTTCTCTACGTGTATCGCCATCGCTTACCACCAAGCGATCCATGTGTTCATATTTTCATTATACATTTGATAGAGCATTCTCCATTATCGTATTTAATTGAATGCAAGATATTTTGTAATAGACGAAGACAACTACATTACTAATGTGTGTAATGTATTACGTATTGTTTAGTATAATACGTGTTATTAGTTGCCAATAATGTTATTATGTTCGTTGGCTAAGGATAAGATCTGACTATCGACTACAGCCTATAGGTTAAAGGTTATATAATAATAATAGTTATTTATTTCTTTCACAATCACATAGCACATACAGAAAATAAGTATAGATTAAAAATACTAAAAAACACGCTTTTAAAGAATATCGAACTAAAAAGTTCAAAATATTAAATAATTTTAAAAAATTTAAAAATAAACTTAAAACGGTAGTATATAAAAAATACTAGTATAATTGAGGGAAAAGCGTGGGTCGCTCGATATACGAAAATTATGGCACGAAGCGCCCCACGCTTTTCCCTCAATTATACTAGTATTTTTTATGTACTGTTTTAAGTTTATGTTTTAAATTTTTAAAATTATTTTCAACTTTTTAGTTCGATATTCTTTAAAAGCGTGTTTTAAAGCTACCAGAGCCGAGGAAGGCAGCAGGCGCGCAAGAGAGAGTTACATACAAGCAAACAAACAAGCTTACATACAGGTGAAGTTAATATAAGCGTGTTAAATACAACACAAGGTAAGTAGCTAATAAACATGACTGGGGTCATACTAGGTGGGTACCTGTGTTACAGATCCCCAAAATATAGACAAAATAGATGTAGAGATGAATAAAATACAAGTTATCGATTTACCTTTTCTAGAAGTCGCGCAGTGGTCGAAATTCTACCGTAGTCCGTAATACATATTAAATCCTACTTCTTACTACTATAATAAATGTGAAAGTTTGATGGAATGGATGGATGTTTGTGACTCTTTTACGCAAAAACTACTTGACAGAGTTTTATGAAATATTAGATTTCTGCACACATTCCTACACGTAACTTTTTGCATAATGTTTGTATAAAAAAGGGGAAGAATTTTTCGTTTCATGTATAATATGAATTATGATTAGGTTCCTATATCGATTGGCTCATAAATAATAAAAAAGTGTGTTGATGGCTGAAAGTGCCAAATCCGTTATAATCCCTTTCCTTTGACTTCGTCGTAGTCGGGTAATAAACCACCTAACTTGCCTTAGCCTAAGAAGAGACTAGTCACAGAAAAGTCTTCTTCACAAGGAAGACTAACCGAGTACCTACTAACGTTGGTGGTTATTGATGATGATGATGATGACTACTATCGTAAAGCAACCTGTCGTCAGAAGGCGCGGGTGGGCGTCCTACGTCCAGTTAAGGCGCTGTGAGTAGCCAACTATGAAGTATTCGAGGGGGTGAAGGAGATGAGTGGGGGACGTGCCGCCCCCGTTACTGCGGGGGGCTTCATGCGAATTACGTCAAAGTGATGTGTCCTTAATGTACAAAAGCGGAATTTCGTCAACATCGTAATGTGCTTCATAGCCTAGCGGTATTGTGCCCGCCTAAAGCATAGCGTAGCGTCTAGGTTCAAATCTCAGTACAAATTTAATGTGTCAAAATGTCTATTTTCAGTCTAGGTCTAAAGAAGTCTAATTCCTAATTTTGTACTAAACTAGCTGTTGCCCGCGACTTCGTCCGCGTCAACTGATGGCGCAATAATGCATTAATTTCGACCAAATTTGATTACCATAAAAAGGTTATAGTGAGTCAATCTTAAAAGATTTTTTTAGATCATTTAAAGAGGAATAATTCTTTCATAGGTACATATTTTTTGAGTAAGTTGAGCCGTGCACGCAACGGAAGCCCTCGCAAATAAAGCTCAAATATGAATATTTTCCCCGTTTTTGCAACATTTTCACTGATGCTTCGCTCCTGTTAGTCGCTGCGTAATGTTATATAGCCTTCCTCAACAAATGGACTATCTAATACAAAAAGAAGTTTTCAATTCGATTTAGCAGTTCAATTAGAGATCAGCGCGATCAAACAAACAACGTAAGCCCTCAAAGATGAATAATTTTCCCCGTTTTTTCCACATTTTCCACTGTTCTTCGCTCCTATTGGTCACAGCGTGATGCTTTATAGCCTAGATCCTTCCTCTTTAAATGGACTATCCAACACAAAATAGTTCCTGAGATTAGCGCGTTCAAGCAAAAAAACTCTTCAGCTTTATAATAATTATTATAGTATAGATAGCTGATGCCCGTGGCTCCGCCCGCGTAAGTACAGTAACCCACGGGAACCGTATATGTCCCGCGATAAAAAGTAGCTTAAAGTTGTAGAGCACGAGGAAGAACACTTCCTCGTGGTCTACTTTATATCTGTACCAAATTTTATGATGATACGTTTAGTAGTTTTTACGTGAAAGTGTAAAAAAAGTTTTCCACGGGAACCGTATATTTCTCCGCGATAAAAAGTAGCCTATGTCCTTCCTCGTGGTCTACTTTATATCTGTGCCAAATTTCATGATAATCGGTTTAGTAGTTTTTACGTGAAACTGTAAATAAAGTATCCCACAGGAACCGTACATTTCCCTGCGATAAAAAGTAGCCTATATCCTTTCTCAGGCTGCACTCTCTGTATCTGTGTACCAAATTTCGTTACAATCGGTTCAGTAGTTTTGGCGTGGAAGACGTACAAACAGACACACATTTTCCCATTTATAATATTAGTATGGATGTATTATGAAGATAATATGTATTATATACAGCATTCGCAAATATTTAAGTGCCTACTTTTTCAAGAATAGATTTTCATCAAATTTAACTTTTTAATTCTTGTCAGATTTATTTTTCAACATGATGACAACATAATATTATGTCAAAATAAAAATAAAGCTCCCCACTCACGGGCTATCGATTGCTTCAATCAAATTGGAAATTAATTCGTATTTGAAAGTAAATTTCTAACGATAAACTATTACACAAAATGATTAGTGTAAGACCTACCAGCTAGTTTTTGCTGTGGGCGTCAAAAATCGGAACAAAATTTACTCATATATATACGAGTTTCATATAAAAAGTGTAGTAAGGCGGTCCTAGGATCTTAGGCTATATTCAATTTTTATCTAAACCGATTTCATTGCAACTACGAATCCAATAAATGTTTAAATTGTAAAAACTAAATCGATCGATCACTTGTGAATGGGAGCTTTAAATCAAAAGCACCAAGGAGTATTTATATCAACTTTAAAGCAAATCGCTCCCAAACACCTTTCTTTCCCTTTTTATTCCCTTTAGGGGACGAATTTCAATAAACTATGATACACGAATTCCATTAATTCTGTAACTTAATGTTTGTGCAAAATATGAAGTAGATTGGACCAAGGAATCACGTTGCCCCATACAAACTGTTTTCCCCCTTTTCACCCCCTTAGGAGTCGAATTTCGGAAAATCCCTTCTTATCGGATGCCCACGCATTACAAAGAGCAAGCCCTGCAAGTTTCAGGTCTCTACGATCAGCGGTTTAGGCTGTGCGTTGATCCGTCAGTCATTCAGGACAAAGGATTTTATATTACATAGATTTAGCCATTGCGATTTCAGCAATTAATCTTTTTAGTTTCCCTAAGCTAAAAAAAAGTAATTGTTAAATAAAGTTCACGTATTCAATATTGTTTAGTCATAAAGAATCTAAATACCTATCTAATCTATATCCTAATTTCTTCATTTTTCATGGATTTATTACTTAAAATAATAAAATGCAAATCTAATATTTATATATTATACTAGCTGATGCCCGCGGCTCTGCCCGCGTAAGTACAGTAACCCACGGAAACCTTATATGTCCCACGATAAAAAGTAGTCCATGTCCTTCCCCATAGTCTACTTTATATCTGTGTCAAATTTTATGATAATCTGTTTGGTAATTTTTACGTGAAACCGTAAATAAAGTATCCCACGGCAACCGCACACTTCCCCGCGATAAAAAGTAGCCTATGTCCTTTCCCGTGGTCTGCTTTATATCTGTGTCAACTTTCGTGATAATCGGCTTAGTAGTTTTTACGTGAAACTGTAAATAAAGTATCCCCTTTCTCAAGCTCTAGACTATCTGTGTACCAAATTTCATTTTAATCTGTTTAGTTGTTTTGGCGTGAAAGACGGACAAACACAAACACTTTCCTATTTATAATATTAGTATGGATGTATTGATGACGGACGGCCGGCCGTGAAGACGTTAGAAAAAAAACATCGATGTTGCCTGACATCGATGTTTAGCAATCGATGTCATTATCGATGCCAACATCGAACATCCCTACTCATAGATCTAATCTAAACTCCCCTCCCGCACGCGCACCCCCGCCTTGGTGACGCTTCGCAACGGGCCGTGCAGCAGAATTCGTAATATTTTAATTTCACCATAACTTCAAAACCAAACGTCCAATTTTAATCATTCAAAGACCAAATATTATCTACATAAACTGTACTTAGTGATGAAATTTTGATAGGGATTAATAGCATGAGTAAAATAAACGCGTTTAAATGTATTCCAAAAAAAATTCAAGATTTCTAAATAAAAATTGGTTGTTGTGACTCACTCGACATAGATAGGTGTAGACTATAGTGTGTCGCGGACTTTTTTGTAGATATTTATAAGATCTACAATTAATTAGAACATATTTTTATGGTTCTATCTTTTATAGTTTAGGCAGCGTACGCAAAATAAGTAACTTTTCCGGTTGATTTTTTACACCTTGTGTCCGAAAAACCCAAATATCTTACGAAACCCTATTTTTTTCCAAAATAAAACTTTGCCTATGTTACTCGTGGATAATGTAGCTTTCGAATGGTGAAAGAATTTTTGAAATCGGCTTATTCATTACAAACAAACAAACAAACATACAAAGTTTTCTTCTTTATAATATTAGTGTAGATTTCTTATATTATAATAAGCAGTTGAAGTACTGCGGAATACACACTACAACATACACATACACAATACACATTACACACATTGACGTTTCATTCTAAGAGATTTCAAAATTGTATGTAAAATTTCGCAATTTTCAGCGATTAGAAAATCTAAACTTGCTTTTGCCCGCAACTTCGTTCGCGTAGCACAAAGCTAAATTATTTTATACAATACATATAAATAAATACACAATAAAATTCAATATCCAATATTCGCCTTCTACTTACAAGAACTTCGGCTATCTGACACCCAAAAAATTACAATTTCAAATAGGTACCTAGTACCTACCTAGTTTCTGATATTATATTAGTGGTTTAACCAAATAGTCTCTTCGGCTACATCATATTTATTGTAAACTAGCTGATGCCCGCAACTTCGTTTGCATAACTTCGTTGCCCGCAACTAACGGAAAGGGAACCCTTTTTTTAAACGGAACCCTAAAATAAAAGTAGCCTATATTAGACCTTATAACATCAGCTATCTCCCAGTGAAAGTCCCGTCAAAATCGGTCCAGCCGTTTCAGAGATTAGCCGGAACAAACAGACAGACAGACAGACAGACGGACAGACAAAAATTTAAAAAATTGTAATTTTATCGTTAGTATCGAATATACTTCCATATGCATTAAGTGAAAAGCTGTTAATTTGAAATTACAAACAGACACTTCAATTTTATTTATCTGTATAGATATTGTTTTATTTAATCTATACTAATATAATACAGACAGGTTCTTTTTGTGTTTATGTTTGTTTGTTTGTATTGTATAGGCTCGGAAACTACTGGACAGATTTTGATGAAATTTAGGACAGATATATAATAGAATAGACCACGGGGAAGCACATAGGCATACTTTTTAATGCGGAAAAATGTGAAGTTCCATCGAGATTTCCTTTTGCGCGCATGAAGTAGCGGGCATCACCTAGTCTAAATATATAAAAGGCAAAGCTGACTGACTCATCTATCAACGCACAGCCGAAACTACTGAACGGATTTAGCTGAAATTTGACATACAGATAGTTGTAATGACGTAGGCATCCGCTAAGAAAGGATTTTTTAAAATTCGCCTCCTACGGGGGTAACAAAGGGGTTAAAATTTTGTATGGAAACCGAACTTCACGCCGACGAAGTCGCGGGAAAAAGCTAGTAAAAAATAAACGTAGATTACTAATTAATACATGTTCCTTATTGCTCATGGTGATTAGAATTAGAATTGATTATAATAATTGATATAATTATATTATCTATAAACTTTACAAACCAACAGAATAATATTTAGGTATTATAATATAATTACTAATTTTGTTGTCAATCAATGTTGTCAATTTTGAATCAAATATGTTTTTTCTTTCGTCGTGTAATAAATTATATCAATAATTTCGGTAACTTTACGTCAGTCTGACTGGCAGCTCGGTTTGCGTACCTACGTTTGATTTTTGGTGGTGAGTTCAAATCCCAGTAAGATAAATATTATTTTTGTGATTCTTATACATAATGTATTTGTTTTTCTTTAATATTTTTTATTTATTTTTTATTATATTTTATCGTTGTACTAAAACTACGACCAAAGCTCGGTTTCCCTAGTACCTACTTATAAAGAGTTTTTGTACTTCCATCTAGCATCTTAAAAAGACGGTTTTTGAACTTTCATCGAATATAATCTTTTCATATTTTTTATAATATATTCTACACTAATATTTACAACAACTTAAAGTAACTAATAATAAAATAAGTACATAACTAACAATATACTTTTATTACTGGGAGAACAAGCATTGCTCGGAGTTTTATAGTGCGAGAAAAAGAAAAAGAAAAAAAATCGTCTGACCGGGATTCGAACCCGAGACCAATTGGTCGCAACAACGCAAAAAGCCAAAGGGCTACCGAGCGCCGTACGTCAGACAGCAAAATTACGCATATATTATTAGTATTACACGACGAAAGAAAAACTAATATTTATACCCCCGACTTGACCTTTATGCAGACGACATAAAGGTCAAGTCGGGGGTAAATAAATTTGAACGGACTTTCAAGATTAAATTCGAATGATTTTTGAGCAGAAAAAAGTGGAAAAATTTGACATACGTCTCATTAGCAAGAGGCCTAAGCCGGTACTGTCTTATTCCATAGATATGAAAGAGAAGGAATGACAGGTCGCCATTTCGCGATGTTTCATTCGACTCGTCCGAATTATTTATTATTGAAATAAACTAATTGTAACAAATATCTTATTCCAATCGAAAAATCAAAACAACAATTCCCTTCCTTTTATTATGTTTTACGAAACTGCAAATAATTTTCTCATTTTTGTTCACAAATAGTACAGTTACAACTCCAAGAATTTCTATTTTAATGGTTACTTTATGATTTTTTTTTATCGGTAAAATGTTCAGATAACGTGTTTTGAAAATGAAGGTCCCCTAGCAAATATGATCAAAATTAACATATATTTTTTTATTGCACTAAAATGTATCCATTCGTCTCAAAAAATTTTTTAAAGAAGCGTATTTTTAGGGTAAGAGCGCCTTAATGTTTATTGTTAATTAATTAACGAAACTTTCGCCATCACTATAGGTACGTTAGCAATATAATATATTATTTGCTCTAGGGCTGTTACATTTCAATTTAACTTCCCAGTTTTCGGTTTTAAAATTTAATATTATATATATTTTATATTATAAAACCGAAAACTGGGAACTAGGTGTTTCTTTTTATATTATACATAGTATATTTTCTAAATTATTACAATTTTCTGATTAAATAACTTTGGACGTTTCTATTCTATTTGAATTAAAATACAAAATTTCATGTAAATTTTGTATTCTATTTCAAAATGAAGAAACTAGCTTTGATCCTTAGTGTGATTACACAATTTTTGCCCTGTATAAGGCTGGGACTACAATATGATCCGGAATCCGGGTGGGCCCGGGCAAATTCTGAGGTCTGAAAATAGGTAGAACTGTGCTAACAATAGAGTTGAAAATCGAAGCATCGAGAGTCGAGCTGTCATAAATGACATTGAAATTTGGCTCGACAATTATGTCTTCGATTTTCAGCTCTATTGTACCTAATAGAGCAGAGTTCTATTTTCAGTTCTCTGAATTTTCCCGGGCCCGTCAGCTTCCGGATTACACAGTTCCAGCCTTAGCGTAGAATATTTATGTTTATTTTTAACGTACTTGTTTTAAAATTAATTGATACCAAAGTGCAAAATATAATGAATAATGTATCTGTAGCCCTTGTCGCGATTGTTCTAAATTCCCCGTCAGAAACCATTAACGAAAGTATGTAGGTTCTGTACACACAAATCGCCTTACATAACCCTCATAAATCATTACCTAGGTATATTAATTACTAGATTTTGCCCGCGACTTCGTGCGCGCAAAAGTAAATTTCGCAGAAACCGTACATTTTTCTGCGATAAAAAGTAGCCTATATCCTTCCCCGTGGTCTACTCTACATCTGTGAAAAATTTCATCAAAATCGGTCTAGTAGTTTCGGAACCTATTCAAATTTCAATGCAAGCTAAACAATGAAACAAACAAACAAACTTTTCCTCTTTATTATCTTCTTCTTCTTCTTATATATAAAAAAAAAATGCTGTTCGTTAGTCTCGCTAAAACTCGAGAACGGCTGGACCGATTTAGCTAATTTTGATCTTAAAATAATCTTATCAGTTCAGGGAAGATTTAAACGGTGAGAAATTTCAGTTCATAGTAAAGGCAGAACAACGTTTGTCGGGACAGCTAGTAATATATAGTACAGATATAGATTATCCAGTGTTCCTAGGAATTTCCAGAGAGTAAATATGTACACATTTTCTTTATTTTTCATTGTATTTTTTTTATAAGCGAGGCAGTCAAATGAACCCTTCGTGCACAATTCCGTGTCGCACTTGGCCGGTTTTATTAAGAATATCTAATGATTAAAACAACTTTAATAATTTAAACAACTTTACAAAAGATTCTAAAAAAAATAACAAAGCAAAAATCGTAATATTTCTAGATCTAGAATAACAGTTGCTCATTTGTTACGTCTGTCCAAAATGTCTCGTCTAGGTAATCGTAAAGGAACTAGATATTATGTTTGTGATTAATTTTCTGATTACATTTGTTACCTACTTCACCGTGCACAAGTCATTACTAGCAGATCTATAAACAATAGATTTGAAATTGGTTCCCGTTTTGTTTCCCCTACTTTCCGATGTGATAGTCAAAAGTTTTCTTATCAAAATAATATTATGAAATCCTTTTCTTTTTCTTTGTCATAAAGACTTCGAAAAAATCAATATTATAAATTTTTGTTATTTTGATAACTACTTATAATTTTTTTATAATTATAATTTATACACAAACGGTTGGGTTCACGCGAAATAATTTTATTTTTACAAACAAGATTTTTTGCGGGTCTCCGTTCGTTGAAGTCTTTTGTAACGGAGCTAGTGCCTATGATTTTTAAATATAAAATAATAATACCTGGGTAACCGAGCTTTGCTCGGAGGTAGATTAAAGATAAGGTAGATTAAAAATACAACAAAGAATAACAAAAATATTTTACCGGTTTTCGAACCCAACAGATTCTGAATTTCCAAACAACGTAAAAAATTAACCAAATTATTGATACATTGTTTCACGACGAAAGAAAAACACATAACTTAAAAACGCGCAGGGATAAAACCTGGCTAGACCGATTTTTCTCCCCCAAAACTCACTGTATACTAAATTTCATGTCTTGCAGCCGTTGCCGAGATTACGATTATACATGTCTCCGAAAATCAATTACGGATACTTACTTCGGGCACATGATCCACTGCTTATGTAAAGACGTTTAGGCAAGAAAATAATTGCCATACTCAAAGTAAAAATCATCTCATGTATTGGTGACTCTCCGCAAACTCTAAATAAGAAAAGATTTTTTTTTCTAGTATGACAATTATTATGTTTCTGCCTAAACGTGTTTACATAAGCAATAGATCATATGTCCAAAATATCCATAATTGATTTTACCGAACCTTATATACATAATATACAAGATTGTCTCGTTTAATGTGTAAGATTAAGGCGGCTTTTACTCTCGCGCTCACCGCCCGCTGACTCTTAAGTGCGACACCGAAATGTATAGTATATCTGCGCTAACCGCTACGCGTTATTCTAAAACGCGTAAAAAATATCGTAGAATTGCATATATTTCGACCTGTCGGCGCTGACGGTACGTTAGTAATATATATTCTTTGCTGACGGTCAGCAAGCGGTCAGCGCGACAGCAAACCGCCTTAGAAAGTTAATTATTTTATGGACCATCTACTCCTTTCCTCCATCTATATCTCGTGTAGTGACTCAATAGAAATTACTGAAGTAAAACTAATTATTATTCGCGGTTAACGTCGCAAGCGCAGGTATACTGACAATATATTGCGCGCCTTATCATAATAGGTCCAGCCTTATCTGCCAACGTCTGGCTGATATCTGCCAGATAACTCACACAATTATTACCAGACTTCGAGTGGGTAACACCGGTTCTGTGAGCTTTGATAATACAGAGGACATTGGGATTTTACTATGAGACAATTATCCACGGCGACCAAAGATAATATGGGGTTAGATGTAAGCATAATTACATATGGATTACGACGGCATGGGCCGAATGTCTGCAAGAGGTTAAGGGTAAGTACTGTGATATTTTAACTACGAATATTCATATAAAGTATATTAAATATTTATTGATTATCTTCACTTTTCCATTGATCTCAATTAAACGAAAATTTAAAATAATATGTGAATGAAAATTGTACAATATTATATTATTATGGTTTGTGGTCGTGACTTCTTTTATATGCGGGTGAAGAACGACTAATGTCTTTTCTCGTGTTTTACTAGGACGTGTAGTAGTTAGGAAATTAGAATTTCATTGACAATTGAGGTAGGTGGAAATAAAAGGCAACTTGTTAGTGGTAGTCTCTTGGCAAACGGATTTTGGCTTACTTCCAACTTAGGAAGAATTTGTAAAAAAATCTTTATTACCTAAAAAGGTGCACAGATTGCCTATATAGGCTTTTGATTTCATATTCTGCTTCAAAAGCCCAATTCTAGCAATTGTTTGTCTCTAAGAGCTCCGTGGCCTAGTGGGTAGACTGTTTGGTTCGCACTCGAGAGATTGCAGGTTCGAATCCCAGGTTGTGGCGTGTACCAATGAGACTTTTTCAGATCTCAAGTACATTATACGGACGCTCTAACGGTGAAGGAAAACATCGTGAGGAAACCAGCACATACTTGGCCCCAGACGTATTGATCAGTTCATTCCTCTGGACTAGGCTGACTATGTTGTGAGAATGCCGTATGTGCTTGGGCAACCACACGACATTTAAAAAACCAACTGTCCCAGGCACTACAGTATTTCAAGAGTATAGTTACTTCGCTCGGAGAATACTGTATTTAAAATCATCCATTAACGGATGCGATGTAAAGGCCTAAGTTTTTTGTCTCGGTACGCGCGCTGTCTCACTGGCTAACGTGTGTGTGAATGCGACACAGCGCGGACTGAAACAAAATTCTTTCACAAATAATCACGAGAATTGGGCTTCAAGTTTATTTAAAACCATTCAACAATCAACATCATATGGTTTCTACAAAATTATCCATGGGATTTAGGTATTCGGTAACTCGCTTTAAGATAATCAGATAGAGATCTACTCATAAATATTACTAGACTGCAGTGGCCAAGGGTTCCTATAACTCCATTCCTATCGGCTTCCCTTACCACTTACCTTTTGACGACCCTCATCCCAATCCCTACCTATTATACAGGCTACGGCTTCCCTATGAAGAAGAACCAGCCTTCGCCTTTGCTGGACTAGTATCTAAACTTCTCAATTGCTTGTGCATCTACTAACCTACAGTCAGCTAAAACTCATAATATTATGTATGTTGCTATTTTGCCTACATTATGTATCAAACATATAACTGTCGGCTGCCGGACTAATGACTAACGGTCCATTTTAATAATCTATCTACCAATAACTATTTGTTTAAAACGTCAAATTTGCATCGCGAAAAACCGGCAAATTATTGAATGACCACGTTTTTAACAAACAGTTATAGATATATAGGTTATTGAAACGGGCCGTAAATCGTATATCGGTAACATTCGCATGTACACTCGACTTACTTCTTCATTAATACGTTCACGGTAATGACAGGAGTAGGGTGACTATACGAGCGGGAAACTCAGGATAAAATAAGGAAACAAAATGTTTTTATAGATCATACCTATATATTTTTATACACAATATGGTTTTAATATTTATAGTAATTTAATTTTTCTGATTTAGATATTCTTATTTGCTAAATTATTAGACTTGTTGAATTATGGAAACAGGGCTTGTGGCGGAACGACAACGACGATTAAAAACGAATAGAATGTATTGGATAAACTACGTCATAAATATAGCAACGAAATATTAGGAATCTCAAATTCGTACATTTCAGGATTTTCTAACTTTACCATCGTTTTATATTGTTAATTTTGTCATTAAAACCTGTTATCTTAATAGATATTTACAATCCTAGTCGTTTCAAAATGGATTAATTTTCCTACATTTAACGAATACGTTTAGTGTTATGCCATGACTTTGAACCTCCCTATATTGTATAAATTCGATGTTTATTTTATGAACTCGAATAAGATTCGATGTTTTATATACAGTCCTTCAATTTGGAGTCACATGGTTCCCCTACCGCGGCAATTAACGGCGCGCTGTGACAGACAGGCGCGAGGCGGGCAATTCACACGCCGCCCACGCGCTGAAACTACGCGCTTAGACGGTAGCAGCGGCCCCGATGTACATTAGCACGAGATAAGGTGTAACACATGCTACCGTACGATGAAGAATTGAACCTTATTTTCTACTTTAAACGAGCTAATCTTGTATATGTCACCGTAAAATTGTAAAAACCGTTACATTGTAAAATAACTAACGAGGCTATAAAAATATGTCAAAAAATTCATAACTATAATATATTTATAATTTAACGAAAAATAATGTGTTAAATTATAGGCAGCATATTCGCGTCGGAAGTCTATCAACATTTTACAATTTCACTAGTTTTATTACAATCTGACGGTTTTTACAATTTTACGGTGACATATGTATAATCGGAATCTCGGAAATGGCTGCAAAGTATGGTCATGAAATTTGGGGGAGAAAAATTGATCCTTAGGAAACTGCGTATTTTTAAGTTATATAATATGTAAGTATTTTGTGTTATAATTTTTATGATTTTTTTTTCTTTTGTCATTTTAGCGCTCTACTAAAACTTAGAGCAAGGCTCGGTTTTCCAGTAACTATTAATAAAATAAACAACCATCAAAAAGTTCCTCTTGAACCACTGTATATTTTAATGTTTCTAAAAAGCCTTGTCCAGACTACTAGCGAAGTAGGCTGAGGTTGGCCGAACAAGACAGTGTGGGCACGCACTTCTCTTGGCCTTTTCGTACTTTGAGTTACTTCCTCGTCACGAAGCACTTTCTCAGCCTACTTCGCAAGCAGTCTGGACAGGGTATAACGGCCGTATACAGAAACGCTAATCAAAATTGCTCTCCTATTCGCAGTCTGTCGCTGTCTCTGTTAACCGAAATGACAAGGACAGCATGTGACTTGAGCGGCACCTAATTTAACTATCGTTCCTGTATTTGACCGTAATTATACTTTTAAATTGTCTCCATAACACCATAATAGTAAATTAATACACTCTGCGTAATATGTCTAGTTTGGAAGGATCTGTACCCCAAGCAGGAATATTTTGCACTATCGTTACGTGTACGTAAACGAGAAAAATTGCATGAAAACCATGAAAGCGCCTCTAGCGGACGTAAAAATAACTAAAATTTTCATACAATATTCCTCATATTTATAGTTTACGTACACGTAACGATACCGCAAAATGATCCTGTTTGGGGTACTGCAGTGTTATTCTGTAAGAACATTTTCAAATATCTCGACAGCTGAATCCGCGGCAAGTGTCAAATATCATATAAAAATTTGACACTCACCGCGGATTCAGCTGTCGAGATTTGAAAATGTTCTTAGAGAATAGACAGGCAGGTCAACATCTGCAATACCGTTGCGTGTCAATGGTTGTCAGGAAGAAACCGGTTTAAGCGGTAAGACCACCATTTTGCACATTTTTTTTATTTTATGTTAAGCTGTATTTTATTGTTGTGCAGATTTTTTTGTTTATTTATTTATTTATTTACCGTATATGTCGCAGGTGCGGTGCAGGCGTGTCGCTGGGCGCGCACCTGGTGTGCGCGCGCGTGGCGGGGCTGACGGACAAGCAGCGCGCCATGTGCCGCTCCTCGCCCGCCGCCATCGCGGCCGTCGGAGATGGACTCAGGTAAACACCCTCAGCTGTTCCCAGCACGAGTAAGAAGAACATGAGTTCCAGTTCACGGAACAATTCAGACGACATTTGTCTCACCAGGTGGCGCCACTATAGAGTGAGATCCTAAAGTACGGCTATTTTTTTATTACGGGCACCAAAACAAAAAAAATATATTTAAAAGCTCTAAAAGCTCCGTTACAACATCTATGGCTACACCTACCCTAACAACAGCAACCTAACCCAACAATAGCAACCTAACTTCATACTCCTACAGTTCCTACACCTACATCTCCACCTACTATGATTTTAGACTTTATTCTTGCACCTAACTTCTGTACCCGGCGTATTTCAAGGTTGCCCCTTTGGTGTCATTAAATATTATTTAAAGCGAACCCATTGGAAAACATTTCGTTGTCGATGCTGGTTTTTTTGTGTGAATTTTGGACCATGCCCTTTTGTTTTACATCCTCAGGAAAGTGGTTTATTTCAGAATGGCGTACGCGGAGTGCCGGACGCAGATGAGCGGATACATGTGGAACTGTTCCGGAGTAGGAGACGGAAACGACTTCGGACACGTTATGCCGCTCGGTGAGTCTTACCAAAATAGCAGTTTCAGACATTAAAACATGCCCCCATCGTCGAACGCGACGTTTCAACTGAACGACAGACAGGAGATGAAGTGGGAGGATGGAATATGCACTGCTCTATCTCCCTCTTGCATTGTGATGTCATGCGACGACGCAACGCAATGCCAAAATCCATTGCAACGAAATGAGGCAACGCAACACAACGTACTAATGTGGCATCAGTCTTAGTCACTAGTCAGATAACAAAAATGTTGGTTGAGCCACTGCTGTATTATTGGAAGCTCTTAGAACCGAGCGCAATGCTTCATTACTGCTTTACTTAGGTCAGTTCTGTGAACACACCGCAACAATACGCAACGAGAAGCGGTGCTTTATTTTTAAAATAGCTATTAAAAATGTCATAATATGACATCAGTCGTACACCGCACATGCGCCATTCACCGTGATGCAATTTGACATTCGAACTCATATAATGAAACGTGAATCTTCTGGTGTAATTAATAAAGTTCAATTTTGAATAGCTATCCCGAAAATGAAGCGTCTCATCGCGTATCATTTCGTTTCAGTGTAAATTACCCTAATAACCCTTAGGGATAATAATAAGGTTAGTCACGGTCATCGATCTCAGTGTTTCTGGAATCGCTTCTTAATATTTAAAGATAATATTTAATAGGCTGATTGACTGATTTTTTTATTGCATAATTGAATAGTATTCTCAAATATGAGTAACTTCTCAGAAGAAGCAGTAAGTATTCTAAAAATCAATATTTTTAGAGGTACAGCGTTATGTAATACAGAATTTCGCAAGTCTCATAAAACAATCCATACATAAGTCTGACATCATGACTTCCTTCAGTTGTTTGAGATATTATATTAGGTTGGGGAAATAGTTTCTTCGCATTTTATATAAAAATTCAAAAGGTTTTTTTATAAAGTTTATTTACAAGTGACTAAAGTATATAGGTGCCATTTTGTTCGATAACTTTTTGCCATCTTGTTGGTAGGTACATGATCCCATTGCTATAAAATTTTTGGGGCTTCTGATGCGACAAAATGCGACAAGTGGTTTTGGCAGTCCTCTTGTGATGTCAACCTGACACTGCCTAAGGAATTCTGCAGCGACCGAAACAGGTGGAAATCTGAAGGTGCAAGGTCAGGACTATACGGCGGATGCATTAACACCTCCCAGCCAAACTCCCGTAATTTTTTCTGAGTGGCTAAAGATGTGTGAGGTCTAGCGTTATCATGGTGAAAAACCACACCCCTTCTGTTGATTAATTCCGGCCGCTTTCTCTCAACTTCTTGCTTTAATCTCATCAGTTGTTCGCAGTACAGTTCAGAATTGATGGTCCTGCCTGGCGGTAACAGCTCATAATGAATAATGCCCTTCCAATCCCACCACACACACAGCATCACCTTGTTGCGAGTTAACCCGGGTTTCGCCACAGTCTGTGAAGCCTGACCGGCCTTTGACCACGATCTTTTTCGCACGTTCTTGTCGTACGTGATCCACTTTTCATCACCAGTTATCAGCTTCTTCAAAAATGGTTCGGTTTCATTACGTCGTAAAAAGAATCACAAATGAGTACACGGTTCATTAGGTTTCTTTCAGTGAGCTCATGAGGCACCCAAATATCGAGCTTTTTTGTGTACCCAGCTTTTTTCAAATGAGCCAAAACCGTTTTGTGGTCAATCCCCAGTTCTTCAGTTACATCGTAACTACTAATATGCCGATCTTGCTCCACTTTTTCAAAAATGGCAACAGTTTTGTCCGTAACAGGGCGACCAGAGCAACGTGCATCTTTGATATCAAAATTTCCGGATTGAACACGCTTAAACCAAATTTGCGCTACTCTCACAGATACTGCATTAGGTCCATAAACATCACAAATTTTTTTCGCGGCTTGTGTTGCATTTTTACCTTTTTTGTAATAAAATTTTAAAATGTATCGAAATTCTTCATAAGAATCACTCATTTTAACAATAAGAAAAACAAATGAAAATCTCAAATTTACCTAATTTGAATTTGGAATTGTCTTCTGTAAAATTAAAACTTTTTAATGATACCAAAATCAGCCAGATACAATTGGTATAGCCCAAGATATTTTATGACAAGTTCATACATACTATAATGCGAAAAGACTTTTTCCCCAACCTATTATTAATGTTTTTGTATTTCATGTAAGTAAAACTTTTAAGGGTTAGGTTTTTTAAACTTATTAAGTAAAAAAAAAACAAATATTCCAACTTTTTGTAACTTCGAAATGCACCTATTAATATAACTACTCGTACACATAAAATTTCGTATTTTTTACATTTATCTAGTAATAAATGCTTTAATATTTCAGAATATGTAAATTAAAGTAAATATTTTACAAGTAGTTAACTACCCTTTTAATGGGTAATTTATGACATAACACTATTTTATGCAATATTTTAATAGCTAGAGGCAATTAATTGCCTTTGATTTCGCAACTTATAAAAGCCCTTAGCTATTGAGTCAGACTATTACGAGCCCATCCCTACTTTAAGGCATTGACAATCGATTGCCTATAAATCGATACATCAAGGCTTCCATATTTCATAATTAACAAGACAGAAACTACTAACTACATGTAAATATTTATCGAAAGAAAAACAATAACGTTTATAGTTCGTGATCGAAACCTCCTACAGAACGTGATCGAGAACTATAATATATTACTGAACTACCTATGTACAGGGTGTATTAATAGGCAAGCGGACTGATTTTTTTTTTATTGCATAAATGAATAGTACTCTTAAATATGAGTAACTTCTCAGAAGAAACCGTATATCAAAAGTCAATATTTTCAAAGGAACAGCGATTTGTATACAAAATTTCGCGAGTCTTTATACAACATTTTTTTTTTTTTTTTTTGCGAAATTGGTAAACAAAACCTACATCATTAGTTTACTCACATCATATACAAAAACATTCATTATGGTAAGTATGAACTTAAACGCACAAATATCGGAGATATTTACAAATATATTCCTGCGGCCGTATACTTTATACCTACTTAATACACTTTAATCCAATAGTGACGTCATTTGTGTGGCGATTTTAGTATGGAGCGTTTTTAGGAGGCTCGCGAAATTTTGTATAAAAATCGCTGTACCTTTGAAAATATTGACTTTTGATATACGGTTTCTTCTGAGAAGTTACTCATATTTAAGAGTACTATTCATTTATGCAATAAAAAAAATTGTCCGATTGCCTATTATAACTCTATAAATCTATAATAATATTATTTGTTGTTGTAATATTATTGAAGACATAATATCAGAGGGGAAATTGTGCTAAATAAAACCTGCATTATTACAATTACAATCAAGTCCTGATACGATAAAACTCACAAAATGTATTTTTATGAACGTTAAACTAACGTGAAACGCGCTCTGATTGGTCGAAACGTAATAAAATCCGTTCATGGTAACATGTCGTTACACTTTCAATCCAAACAAAGTAAAATAAAGTCTACTTTAAATACGAGAATTGAGGTTCTGATTGCGCACATTCCTTAGCTTGTATTTTTTTTACCGATTACGTCGAAGCCAAAAGGAAAGGCAATGATTTTGGCAGTCTATGTATGTATTTAGTATGTATATTTGTTCCACCGTAGCGGACACTACTGGTCCGATTTTAATGAATGAGGTGTCAATAGATTCGTAATAATGGCCCGAGTAACATAGGCTATATAATTTACGTAGTCGGGTAAAATCGTGTACATTTTGTATGCAATACAGAAGACATTGAAGTTCCGAACATCAGATGGCCTAATCAATATGCATTCGATAATATCAACGGCGAAGTACGAAAACAAAATGTATTGGATTTGACATAAGGCCTCGCAAGCGACATGTCACTTAGCGATCCCTTATGTCAAATCCCATACATTTTTGATTTCGAATTTCGCCGTCGAAATTATCGCCTGCATCTTGAGTCTTGACTAAAGCCTCTGGTGGCCTAACGTTAACGAACGAAGTTTGTATGGGCGATGTCATGACTTTGACAGATTGTCATACAATTCCTACTAGGCCCAATGTACGCATTTTTTGTTGATTATTATTTAAGGATAATACATTTAAACAACATTTAAAAATTATAGTGGATTTTATAAATGCCTTCAAAAATGTCTCTACTATTCCCGAAAAATAACAGTTTTTCTCCTCAAATAATTGCTTTCAAAACAACACTTTTAATACTTGCCTATTGTGAAAGCAACCTCAACTGAAAGTTTTTCACGGCGTTACGGAACTATATTCTTACGATAGAAGCTGTTAGTTGTATTTTTACTAGCTTTTTCCCGCGGCTCCACCCGCTTAAATCTAGTCTAGAACACTGTTCTTTTTCGAGATAAAAACTAGCCTATGTGTTAATCCAGAGACTAATCTAACAGACTAAACAGACTAACAGGCTCTGGACTAACAAGCAATTTTTTTTTTTTCAAAATCCATTCCATGGTTTTTACGTGAAAGAATTACAAAAAACCATCCATCCATATATTTATAGTATCAACCCCCATAAATGAAATCAGCCTGTACATTTCGGTAGCGGCTCTAGGGTCAAGTTCAACGCCCTGTATAATCTCGTGTGACTTAGGCTATAATTTACGATATTTTTTTATTGTAAGCCTCGTAAATCAAGATAGGCGATTTTCACGTCAATAACTGTAATTACTAAAACTGCAAATTGGAGCGTTTTTTGTTTGTTTAAAGTACAGTCATCTCAGAGTTCAGACTTAATACTAATAAATCATTATGTTACATCATTTACCAAAATTATTTTTTGCAATTTGAAATAATTATAATAGATAATAATCATTATTCGACAAAGCAACTTTACAAACAAAATGTAAAACGTGCGTGCAAAAAGATACCGCTAGAACTCTGGCGGATTAAACGTTGAGAGCGCCGTAGACAAACATCAGTAGTGGCGTCAGGGGGGGGGGGGGGGGGGGTCGAATTCGTGTGTTTTATATTCCGTGTTCGCGCCTGGCGCAATAAATATTTTGCTGTATTATAATATTTTTTTCTTTATTTTACAATTCCGCATGAGCGCCCCTTTGTACCCACGCGCCCCTCTAGGTACATGCCTAGTTTGCCTTTAGGATAATCCGCCACTGGCTAGAACCGTATGTTTTTCTGCGATAACAAGTAGCATACATGTTAAACCAGAGCCTAAACTACTACCATGCCAAATTTCATCAAACTCCGTTTAGTAGTTATTGCGTGAAAGAGTACCAAACGTTCATACATAAAAAGTTGCGCGTTTAAAATATTAGTAAGGTTAAGGATTATTCTGCTTGCGCAATCGAAGCTCATTATAAATTAGTGGTTGACTCACGCGCAACTCAGCTCAGCCCAAGTGCATTTCTTCAATAAATAAAAAATAATCCACCAACTCTATAGTCCATGGCGAGCATAGACATCCGAGTCTATAATCTATGGATGGCGCAGGCGCAGACGACAGAGCCAACAATTCGATATCACACCCACACTGACGCATGTGATTTATATTCTATGGCTAATTGACTTGTGTTTGCTTAAGCCGCATTTACACGCTACGACATTTAGTTGGATACGACTTATTTATCGTACGATATATTTTGTTATTTATTCATTTACTTATGTATTGTGCGGTGCGCCTTTGTAAGTGATATTTTTTATTAATTTATGGGCAGGCTTCAGAATATGTTTGTATTTACAGCTAGCTTTAAAACATACTTGGTCTGTTAACTTTAAATTTTAAATAGCCTAGACGACTGTTTTTTTTATTGCATACATAAATAGTACACCTAAATATGAGCATATTTTTTCAAAGGTATAGTGATTTGTTTGAAAAATTTTGCAAGTCTCGTGAAAACGCTCCATACAAAAGTCGTACCTAACTGTGACGTCACGATTGGGTAAAATTGTATAAATACGAGTATATATACCTAATGAGGCCGCAGGATACATCTCCAAAATTTGTGAGTATATTATTATAGTATATATATTCATACTTACCGTAATTAATGTTTTTATATATGACTATAGTAGTTGCCCGCGACTTCGTACGCGCAAAAGTTAATTTCGCAGAAACCATACATTTTTCCGTTAAAAGAAGCCTATGTCCTTCCCAGTTCCCCGTGGTCTACATCTGTGCCAAATTTCATCAAAATCGGTCCAGTATAGTTTCGGACCCTTTTTAATGCAAACAAACAAACTTTCCTCTTTATTGTATTAATACATAAGTAAAGATGTAAGTAAACTAATGATGTAGGGTTTTTTAAATAATTTACCAAAGTTGTTTAAGTTGATCCAAATTATATAATATTGTTTCATAATAATTACTTAGCTGGCAGGTATTTGTCGCCCACTAGGTTAGCTTTAGAGTGACAATTACTTGGATTTTCATATCTATAACAATTAGTCGTCACTCGTCTTACAAGTTACAATGTCGACGAAATATTATCTTAACTATAAATTGCCCGGTAGTTACAACTTATTCAGTATAGGGTTGTACATATTATTTGACCATTTCGATTAATATCTAAACTCGAATAATAAATAACTCCCCACAGCGATCTCGGTGACGGTGGCCGAGTTCACTGAAACCAGGCCAGTTACGCAGGAGTAATTTTTATAGTGCCCAAGTGTGTGCGCAGTACACAAGAGCACTCTCTCTCTTCCTTCACTCTCATAATCCAGTGGGACGGATAACCGACACGACTGACAAGAGATCAGGCGCAGGTCCGACTTTTTACATGCCCATCCGACGCATGGATCAACTTTCTTGTGAGACAATCAGGTGATCAGTCTGGATTGTCCTAATAAACTTGGAAACAACAATTTTTGTTGTTCCAATGCGGGAATCGAACCCACGACCTCCGAGTCGAGAGCCAATGCTCTAAACCACTATAACACGGAGGCTGTTAAACTCGATTGTGGGAGAATGAGCCGACTCGACCTAATACCATGGCCTCATAAATAATCGATGTGGTAAAAAAGCTTTCATTGCTTCTCCGAGTACCGTGAGGCCGAACGGGTTTGATGTCCGGGAATGCGCTAGTAGCGCCTTTGGTATTGCGGATGTCCACAGGACGGCGGTTATCGCTTACCAATAGGCAATTTGTTTGCTCTACCTACTACTATTATAAACGTGAAAGTTTGTGAGAATGGAAATTTGTTTCTCTTTGACGCAAGAACTACTTACTGAACGGATTCTGATGAAATTTGGCATGGTAGTAGTTTGAGCTCTGGATCAACAGGTTGGTTATTTTTTATCCCAAAACAATAAAGTGTTCCCGTGGGATACTCCATTTACGTAGTCGGAGCCGCGGGCAAAAACTAGTAAACTATAAAAAAATGATCGTCCGGTTTAAAATATAAATAAGCAGAAACAGTAATTGTAAATTGGCAACACCAATTAAACGTTTAGCCAATTAGAGTGGGATCCTAAATTGGGGGCAGACAGTGGATATCGAGGAAAGACGTATTTTAAACAATTTTCTAAACGTGCTCCCTCGTCTGGAGGCTGGAGCATTCGCGTGTAATGTAACATTACATATTACTCAGTGTAATGTAGCATTACTCAGTGTAGGAGGATAACCGAGCATTACACTGCGCACCTTGTAATGATACAATGTGTAATATCTTGATACAACTTGTAACATCAATGGATCTCCCGTCCGCTTGGCGCTCAAAGTCGAATCTATAATGTTATATTACCGTGAATGCTCCAGGTGAGAGGGATCATCCTCCAACCTTAAGGATTAAATAAGTAACTTTGACAGATTTTTCATACAAAGTATGTCAAAGAAACATATTTTCTTCACTCTTCAGGGCATCTAGGCAAGATCAATTCGATAATTTCGACGGCGAAGTTCGAAAACAAAATGTATGGGATTTGACATAACGCATCGCAAGCGACATGTCACTTAACGATGACTTATTTCAAATCCCATACATTTTTTATTTCGAAGTTCGCCGTCGAAATTATCGAAAGCATCTTAACTAGAGGCCCAGGTAAAAGTAATCTAACGATTGTAAAATCAGCCCAAAACTAGATAATAATTTACTTTACAGTGTAAATAAATTAACATTTGTATTTTGTATTGAGAACACGACAGTCCACACGGATCTTACCTTCTGTCACCAGTTATCTATAATAATGTAAATTGGTTAAAAGCTGGACCTGGAATGGACACCATTTTGCTGTCAATATGTCAGATATGACAGACGCTTTAGCGCCAAACTAATTGGTGTAATAATTATTAGTAGATAATTAATTCAAACACCTACAATTAAGACCCAAGCAGAAATTTTACGCATATATCTTATACTAGCTTTTGCTCGTGACTTCGTCCGCGTGGAGTTCGGTTTCCATACAAAATTTTAACTCCTTTTTCACCCCCTTAAGGGCCAAATTTTCAAAAATCTTTTCTTAACGGCTGCCTACGTCATTACAACCATCTGTATGCCAAATTTCAGCAAAATCCGTTCAGTAGTTTCGGCTGTGCGTTGATAGATGAGTCAGTCAGGTTTGCCTTTTATATATTTAATATTTATACTAGATGCCTGCAACTTGGGTTTTGGGATCATATTATATTATAATCCCAGACTAAGCTGGGTTCAGATTTTTAATTCGCTTCTTAATTTTCAAAAGCTGATATTGATAAAAGGTACCTAAGTAAACTTACCTAATAAAACAAACATTAGTTATACAAATAATCCAATCTTATTAAGCATTTCTCGTAAACTACCTTGTATGTCTAATGTATTCACTTTTATACTCGTATTAGGAGTAATTAAACGTTTCGATGACGGTCGTAAATATAAAATCTGTTTATAGACCACTAATTACATACAAATATACATAATTAACTCGTAAATTTATATTTATAATTAGGATATAATTGATACTTAGACTTAGAATTGGGATTATAAAATGTATATTCTCGTGGTGGGTTAAATCGCTTTTACACTTTGTAAAAGCTATTGTATAAATATAGTTTTGTAAGCCATATTACCGCCTGTTTGTCAACAATTATGTTAATTACAATAGGATTATGTGAAGATTGAAGAGTGGAAACTCCTAGGGAACGTGTGCTACCTAGCCTAGTCCTTCTATGATGACCATAGCCCGTAGTCAAACCAAAAATGTATTATTAGTAATTTGACATACGCATCGCTATGTGACATAGCGATTGCCTATATAATATATGCCACTTAGCGATGCTTATGTCAAATGACAAATCCGATTTTTTTTTCGAACTTCGTCGTCGTAATTAGCGATGGCAACTTAGCTAAAGGCTTAAAGCCCCATCTGTATGATGATGATGATGACTAGTACCTATACATCAGTATAGGTACTAGTCATCATAAATGGGAATTTGTTTAGTACATAGTATTCATGTGCTATTCATTATAGTGGTAACATTACGTCGTGAAAGGTCAGCGGGACTGTGGCAGGACATTGTTTACATATAACTGACAATTTCAACTAATAACTGGCCGTGCAACAATATATCAATGTATTGTCAATAAGGTCAATATGAAAAATGTTTAGCTGGGACGAAAAAAAAACACGCTCCAAAAAAGTTTGGAGCGTGATTTTTTTACTATACCTATTACTAATTTTCTCTCACGCTTTGCTCTTAAATCTTAATTAAAGCAACCATAAATCAAGCAAGTGATAACTAATTGTTAAAATTATCACCCAGTAAATTACTAATGGACGTAGGTACTATCGTAAAATTATTTTCTAAATAATTCCCCTTTTAAATTCGTTTAAATTTTTAACTATTTCTCTACTCAATCTTCTTAATTTTGAAGTTGGTATTTTTATTTGCATACTAAACTAGCTTTTGCCCGCGACTTCGTCCGCGTGGAGTTCGGTTTCCATACAAAATTATAACTCCTTTTTCACCCCTTTAGGGGGTTAATTTTCAAAAATCCTTTCTTAGCGGATGCCTACGTCATTACAACTATCTGTAGACCAATTTCAGCAGAATCCGTTTAGAAGTTTCGGTTGTGCATTGATAGACGAGTCAGTCAGATTTGCCTTTTATATATCTACTAGCTGACCCGGCAAACGTTGTTTTGCCTTATAAATTATTTCTGTATGGAAATTAGATAGTAGTCGATTCTCAGACCTACTGAATACGCATATAAAATTTGGTAAAAATCGGTAAAGCCGTTTCGGAGGAGTACGGTAACTAACATTGTGACATGGAAATTTTATATATTAGATTTAGATGTAAATGTATCCCGAAATATTATAGTGTTCCCGTGGGATGATGATTACGCGGGCGGAGCTATGAGCTCGTAAAAATATACCTAAGGATAAAATTTCCTCTTATACTTTGATCTCAATTAAAGCAACCAAGCAACAAGCAAGTGATAACTTGTTTAAATTATCACCCGGTAAATTGCTAATGGAGGTACTATCGCGGACAGAAGTGCGTCCTGATATCCGCGAAGTGTCTAACGCGTGGACACCCGGTACCATCGCGAGCCCTGATACTGTCCGCGAAGTGCCTGCCGCGTGGACGCCCGGTACTATCGCGGCCAAAAGCGTGAGTCCCGATTATGTCCGCGAAGTGTTTGCCGCGTGGACACCCGTGCTAATAGAGTTATTAGCGCAAGACAGCTGACACCGTATCGTAAGGGCGCCTATACACTAATGCATTAAGGCGATTGCATATAACGCCACGCCTATCATGTTAATAACTTGACTAGTAAAACACAACGATACGTCGAACGTGAATAAATAGCACGGTAAGTGCTAACTGCTAACCTAACAATTACCCTAAAAAATATCCATAGATTAACACAATTTACCTTTCAAGTTCCACCTATGTTCAAGTTGGTTAAAATACACCCCGTTTTTATTTAAAACTTGGAGATCACAAATATATTTAATTTAGAATTAGTCAAAGTTTGGTTAGTATATTTTAATTACAATTATTACATTTTTGTAATAATTATAGTTTATAAAACAATATGGTTTACGTTATAAAAAGTGTCTGAAAAAGCTTATTAGGAAAAGAGATATTTGATTTTGGGTCAACTCTATGTACAGCAGAATAATGAAAGTGGACGAAGCGAAACAAGTATGTAAGGATCGAAGCAAGTGGAAAGAAGTGGTCTCTGCCTACACCTACGTGAAAGAGGCGTGATTATATGTATGTATGTATGTATGTATGTATGTATGTATGTATGTATGTATGTATGTATGTATGTATGTACACTACATAGGTATAAGGAAAAATATATGGGAATTTCATAAAAATACAAAACTAGAATAATTTGAAGAAGGGTACGTGCGTACTAAAATAATTATTTGAAGAGTTTTTTTATTGCGAGAACCTTATATAAAGGGCGGCCATGACAGTTATTTTGACATGAGTTTTGACGTAGTTAACAGTTTTAGGAGAGACTTCTTCTTGAACGTCATACGTCTGTCTTTGCCAAAAGTCATGTCATTGTCAAAATGACATTTTTTGGATAAATCTGATCTGATGATGATTTATGTTGCTCTCCTTGGCAAAGTTATTTTAAATGTATATTGAAACGAAGTGAAATTAAATAAAATAAAGAATAGAAACAGTTACTATATTATGTATCTATATGTAAATATAGTGTACATAGTACTTGCCCACGCCTCATACATTTCTAGAACATCACTTTTCGTCGCTGCTTATTTTATGTCGAGCGAGAGAGACAAATCATGCAAAACTATCTGAGCCTTTAGTCAAGATGCATTTTTTAATAGTGCGTCCTGATATCCGCGAAGTGTCTAACGCGTGGACACCCGGTACCATCGCGAGCCCTGATACTGTCCGCGAAGTGCCTGCCGCGTGGACGCCCGGTACTATCGCGGCCAAAAGCGTGAGTCCCGATTATGTCCGCGAAGTGTTTGCCGCGTGGACACCCGTGCTAATAGAGTTATTAGCGCAAGACAGCTGACACCGTATCGTAAGGGCGCCTATACACTAATGCATTAAGGCGATTGCATATAACGCCACGCCTATCATGTTAATAACTTGACTAGTAAAACACAACGATACGTCGAACGTGAATAAATAGCACGGTAAGTGCTAACTGCTAACCTAACAATTACCCTAAAAAATATCCATAGATTAACACAATTTACCTTTCAAGTTCCACCTATGTTCAAGTTGGTTAAAATACACCCCGTTTTTATTTAAAACTTGGAGATCACAAATATATTTAATTTAGAATTAGTCAAAGTTTGGTTAGTATATTTTAATTACAATTATTACATTTTTGTAATAATTATAGTTTATAAAACAATATGGTTTACGTTATAAAAAGTGTCTGAAAAAGCTTATTAGGAAAAGAGATATTTGATTTTGGGTCAACTCTATGTACAGCAGAATAATGAAAGTGGACGAAGCGAAACAAGTATGTAAGGATCGAAGCAAGTGGAAAGAAGTGGTCTCTGCCTACACCTACGTGAAAGAGGCGTGATTATATGTATGTATGTATGTATGTATGTATGTATGTATGTATGTATGTATGTATGTATGTACACTACATAGGTATAAGGAAAAATATATGGGAATTTCATAAAAATACAAAACTAGAATAATTTGAAGAAGGGTACGTGCGTACTAAAATAATTATTTGAAGAGTTTTTTTATTGCGAGAACCTTATATAAAGGGCGGCCATGACAGTTATTTTGACATGAGTTTTGACGTAGTTAACAGTTTTAGGAGAGACTTCTTCTTGAACGTCATACGTCTGTCTTTGCCAAAAGTCATGTCATTGTCAAAATGACATTTTTTGGATAAATCTGATCTGATGATGATTTATGTTGCTCTCCTTGGCAAAGTTATTTTAAATGTATATTGAAACGAAGTGAAATTAAATAAAATAAAGAATAGAAACAGTTACTATATTATGTATCTATATGTAAATATAGTGTACATAGTACTTGCCCACGCCTCATACATTTCTAGAACATCACTTTTCGTCGCTGCTTATTTTATGTCGAGCGAGAGAGACAAATCATGCAAAACTATCTGAGCCTTTAGTCAAGATGCATTTTTTAATTATGAAACAGGCTCTAAATGACATATTTTTTCACCTGTTAACATGCAATTTGCAAGTAGGATTGCCAGCTCCTGTTCTGTATTGTATTTGTTAGTAGAAATTATAGCACTAAATACGCAACTAAAGGATATGTTTAATGTTGTTATTTTCTATAAAACACTCGTCAGTAGAGATGTTTATTAATAAAAATCACTATGATACGAAACAAAACAAGCTATAAAAAATAGTAATCATTTATATACGTAGAACAAAAACAAGATTACTTTGTGTTTTCAATATATTTAGCATTGCTTTTTGCTGCTTTAAGAGCTTTTTCGTTTTCCATAGTAAAATTGTAAAATTATTTACATTGCACGTTGAAGTTCGATTTTATTTGTAAATTGACGCTAATGGATTGAAGTTTTAAGTCACACATTAACGGCCTTTTTCAATAACCTATCTATCTATAAGTAACTATTTGTTAAAAACGCCGTCATTCAATCATTTGCCGGTTTAACGCGATACAAATTTGATGTTTCTAATAGTGTCCGATCGAAAGTTCGGTTTCGGTTTCGGCCGAGTTTCGGCCAAAAATCAAGTTTCGGCGGCAGTTTCGGTTTCGGCCAAAAGTGGCCGAAACTTTTGCCGAAACCGAAACTGATTTCGGAAGTTGTCGTGCACGCTCGCCTAACTTCGTTTCTTGCGGCAACGTTTTGGCGGACGCTGGCGGCCCTGTTCGGGAATTGTCGTGCGCCGTTCGGATAGCTCTGTAGCAACACAACTTAGTCAGTGCGTTATCGCCCGACGCAAACATTCTTTAGAGGTTGTTTTGATGGAACTGATTACATATAAGTTTTTGTTTCGTTTCTGTACGTGTCTGTTCTTGAATGATTTATATAGTTAAATATTGAGTCAGTACATGGGCGTAGCCAGGGGGGGGTTTGGGGGGTTCAAACCCCCCCGAAATGGGCCGGCTGGTCCATGTGGATGACCCATATACAGAGGCGTATTTAGAAATTTAAAGTTATTTTAGAAAAAAAAATAACAACATCCTAAAACAGAACTTTAATACTAACTTGTTCTATATGTATGTGTTTATGTTAAATGCGTTCAAACTGAGAAAGCGAGCAAATGTTTTTTACGCTTTAACCTGTTAAAATCTTTTTATACTTAAATACCCTGAAAAAATATTGTAGGTACTTTAGAAAAAAAAATCAATAGCTAAAACAGGAATCGCGAACCTATGGCACGCGTGCCATCGAATCCTCGAACATATAAGTAGCATGCGACACAATATTTTGGGCACGTCAATGATCACAAAATTATGTAATTATATACTAAAAGCACAGCTAAAAGTGAGAAATAGGTATTATATGACAAACCTAACATAATAAGTTATTTGTCATTTATTTTGCAACATCAGAAATCACCTTTGGAAATTACACTAATTTTACTGTAATTTAAATTACAAAATGATCCTATTTTCACAGTATTTTAGGGTTTAAAATTTGAGCAGATTTAACCTATTAAATAGGAATAAAATTTTGCTCGCTCGCTTCGCTCGCTCGCGTTTTACATAACGAACATATTATATTATTTAGTAGCGATGTTCTGTTTTAGCCGGTTCATTTAATGATATCTTTCCGAAGTTCACCGTTATTCAGTGTTTAAAGGAAAGACTGTGTTATAAGCTTTAACAGGTAAAAACGAAAAAAATTGGGCAGCCATTATTTTAATGTATAATATAAAATGATCCTATTTCCTCAGTCTTTTAGGGTTTAAAGTTTAACGTATTAAATAGGAAAAAAATTTTTATTTATAACTTTATATTATTTATTACCGATATTCTGTTTTAGCCGGTTGATTTTATGGTATTTTTCCGAAGTTTATATTTTATTTTAACGTTTGAACAGAGTTGAACGTATGAACCTGTAAAATAGGAAAAAAAATTTGCTCGCTCGCTTCGCTCGCTCGTTTTTGGCTTAAAGAACATATTATAACATTTTGTACTAACGTTTAGTTTTAGACTATAGATATTTGTATTTTTCCGAATTACACAGTTTTTCAGGGTTTAAAGCTTAAACAGGTAAAATCGAAAAAAATAATAATTCTAATGTGCCCAGGGCCTCTAAATAGGTTAAAGACGGCCCTGGTTATTTAATGTACTTGTAGTCGTTTTACTTTCTTGAACCGCCCCCGAAACAAAAACCTGGCTACGCCCATGGGTCAGTAACTTTGTTTTGTTATTACTAACAAATCAAGTCACATGTAAAAAAGAGATTGTAAATGAAAAATGTAAAGTGTTTAAAATATAATTAATATTTTTTTAATAAATATTATATTAAATAAATGATTACAACAAAATTAATATACCGTGTTTCCATTTCATGTCCTAACTAATGCAGAATAATGGATAAAATGCACCAAATTTCAGTATTTTAAGGAATTTTCTACTTGACCACATGAGTTTCGGTTTCGGTTTCGGTTTCGGCCGAAACTGAAGCCACGGCCGAATATTCGGTTTCAGTTTCGGTTTCGGCCGGAAAACCAGTTTCGGTCGGACTCTAGTTTCTAACAAATAGTTATAGATAGATAGGTTATCGAAACGGGCCGTAAGATATTGAAAGTAACAGTTTACATAAAAGCTTGTAACATGTGATTACTTTAGTCCGGGTAAAACACACTGAATGATAACTACAATTTACATATTATAATGCAATAGAAAAGTTTGTGATATGTAAATCACATAAAAGCCCAATGTTTCGATTTTGTTTACATGTCATTAAGTAAAAGTTTACATTTAAAACGCAGTGGGTGTAAACTTCGATGGTGACAATTTACATATAAATAAACAAATAAAATATTTGTAATGTTATAAAAGTTTATGATTAGATGGTTGAATTAAAAGGTTGTTAAACTGTGAAAGTGCCAACACAACGAAATACGACAAAGTGGTTTTGTATGGATTTTATTATTTTTTATCTTATTTTATTACAATGTAAATAGTTATGACTTATGACACTATATAATAATATATAATACATGTTTTCTCGAAACAAAAAAATAAAGTAAAGACAGGGTTCCGCGAACCACACAGTGGGGCCAGCCGGTCTAAACTACGCCTCGCCGTGTAATTACACAGAGTCACATACACATACGTATCGAAACTACGCCTTTGTATGGTGAAGATTGTTTTTTGGCGTGTGGTTATTTATTAATGTAGTGCGTAGCCACACGCGTAGGTACTACATTCTACATACATAACAAAAGAACCGCCCTAGGTTTTTGTTTGATAAGGCTCTGTCTAGTGTATTCACTTTTTTAATGGGACTTAGCATGTTATATTGTTTAAATAATACCCACAAAATTTTAGAAATTAACAAAGAACTAAACGATAATATACTTTTTAACGTTTCTAGTACTATTTCATACTTAGTATTTTTCGTTTTTGATTATGATTTAACATAGGCAATCCAATCTACTATTTCATTTGATAAAATATAGATTAAGCGAAATGTGCAAGATTTCACAGTACTGACCAATGATCATTAAATCCGATGAATAGATGCGTATTGAGGCTGAAAGTTGGAAATCGGGATTGATTATGCGGTTCTGAATTGCATATAGTTCGTAAATAATGATAGTTCTATCATGGTTCTATAGGACTCCATTCTAGCGTATTCGTTAAGGACAGACCTACACTATAATTATTATGTCTTTTTATTTCCAAAAACTGCCATATTAAGATTATGGCAGTTTTGTAGCAAAAAGTTGCTGTTAGTTCAGTGGATTCTCTACAAGTTTTTATAAATAACCATCGCGTAGTTTAGCATGCAGCTTCGTATCTCTGGACTCTAGATAAGGGCCTTCACACGTACCGCAACCGCACCACACCGACGCGACAAAACGTGGTCAAGCTACCACGTAACCACCAGCGACACCGAGTATTTCTTAACAAACATCGACATTTTGTCGCTACCTCATCGCAACCACAACGTAACCATAGCTTGACCACATGTCGCATCTCGTCGGTTTGGTGTGGTTGTGGTACGTGTGGGAAGGCCCAAAACCTGCGTGTCTTAAGGAAGTATTGTGATAGAAACAAAAGTCAAACAAAAGTTAATTTTGTTACTTCCTAAAACCGTTAATTTCATTTGAATGAATCCGTTATGCCGCAGAATCATTTTGACTAATCAATTCTTAACCCTGTCTTCGCAATATGTTTACGCCTGCCCTTAGCTCGTTACTTATACATTCAATCAACCTATCAACCGCGCTCGTCAATAAAGTCATCAGCTCTTAGTACTCAGTGGGCTCCAGCGGCCATCACAGCAGTCACGACTCCGGGTGAGCTATTGCCCAAGATCCAATTACCAGTATTTATAGAGCTATTTACAGTAGGTATTTAAAGTATCTTTCTAGCCGTTTCGATTGACATAAATGTTTTCATTTTTCGAAGTTGGTAAACCGATACTCTAATGGATTGGCTCGACTTGACGCCTAATGGCAAATTCATTCAATAACTGCTACTCGATGCAGGAATCTTTTGTTTCGTGGTTTCTTCTCCGGGATAAGATCGAGTTCTCATAATACTAGATGTGCTTTTGTGTAGACATTAATTGACATTATTATTTTGTAGCGACTCGTGAGGCGGCCTTTACCTACGCGATCACGTCGGCGGGCGTGACGCACGCGCTGACGGCGGCCTGCGCGCGCGGCGACCTGCCCTCCTGCGGCTGCGCCAACACCAGGTACTGCCGCTACATCATGTACTGTCGTGGGCGGCGATCACGTTGTTGGGCGTGACGCACGCACTGACGGCGGCCTGCACGCGCGGTGATCTGCCCACTTGCGGGTAGCGCCAATACCAGGTACAGCCGCTACCTCATGTACTGTCGTGGGCGGCGCTCACGTACGCGATCACGTCGCCTACCACGCAGAAGCTGTGTACGTAATGGGACGACGACCGACCGTGGTAGATATTCTTACTTAGAGCCCAGATTCTCTAAAGTCTAACGGGTTGAAATCTTTCATTTAGCTTGACAGGTTTTTTTTTTATTATTTCAATAGATCTATCATGTTTGATAAACCGTGTTGTAAAATTAGATATAATTGGTAATAACTAATAACAAAGATATGGACGTTTAAAGTAGTTTAGATAGAGACATCCCATGTGTAGCGTGATGTCACAGTACACGACTTACATACTAAATTTCGTTTTGCTAGAACGATATAGATTAAAAAATTACGGCTTATAACTGTCGATTTTTTCGCAATTTCCTTTATTTTTCAGTCTAGTATGTTTCACTTTATTATGTTTTAAGATGTAATTTTTTTATTAAATTCTTAATATTCTCTATTGCTCAGTCAAGATTACATCCTTGTCTACCTTGTCACCCATTTGAGTCGATATTTTTAATCGTTTTGAAGTGTAAGTAGGAAGTAGGTATATACTGCAATTACACAATGTTATTTTATAAAAAATATTAGCTTTTACCAGCTGTGTGTGGCGAAGGCTGGTTCTCCTTCGTAGGGAAGCCGTAGCCTGTTTATTAGGTAGGGATTTGGATGAGGGTCGTCAAAAGGTAAGCGGTAAGGGAAGCCGATAGGAATGGAGTTATAGGAACCCCTCGCCACTGGTCTGCACAGTTCCTAGCGGTGGCGTGCCGCGTGGGGTTCCTATAACTCCATTCCGGTTTCACTCACCACTTACCTTTTGAAAACCCTCATCTAAATCCCTACCTATTATACAGGCTAGGGCTTCCTATGAAGGAGAACCAGCCATCGCCACTGGTTCCTAGTATACACAAGCACATCACAAACTCATCACGTCCGCAGGCGGCGCGCTGCGCATCCACAGGAGCAGTTCCAGTGGGGCGGGTGCGGGGAGGTGGCGTACGGCACGCGGTTCGCGCGCCGCTTCCTGGACGCGCGCGAGCTGGAGACGGACGCGCGGTCCCTCATGAACCTGCACAACAACCGCGCCGGCCGGAAGGTGAGCGAGGTAACCGGCACACGCACTGGTGGTGGTACTAATTGGGGGTAGCAAAGTCTAGGGTTGCCAACCGTCCTGTTTTCCCAGGATTTGTCTTAGTTTTTTCTGTGTCCTGGGCTGTCCTGGATAGTTTCAAAGTAGCGACCTAGGTTTTTAAAGCGCCATGATTTTAACTTATTAAATTAACAGTTGCAACTCAACTGTTGCACAGGAGTGCGTCATGTTTTTAAACTGAATTGTCCTGGTTTGTTTTAACTTCAAATCTGACTTTTTTAAAGGGGTTGGCAACCCTACTTTAGTCAAGATGCATTCAATAATTTTGACGGTGAAGTTCGATAGCAAAATATATAGGATTTGATTTATGACATCGCAAGCGACATGTCACTTAGCAGTTAACGATGACTTGCGTCAAGATTTTGATTTCGAACTTCACCATCGACATTATCGAATGCATCTTGACTAAAGGCCCAGGCTTCAGTTATATTGCGTTTCAATAACGTAATAACGGAAACTTAAAGCACATAATTTACTGCTTAAATAAGGCCGGCCTATATTTTCCGGAATCCGTAATCCGTCTGAATTTTCACCGGAAAATTCAGATCACTGAAAATAGAACTCTGCGCTAGTACAATAGAGTTGAAAATCGAACACACAAGTGTCAAGTCAAATGCCAATGTCATATACGAAAGAAAAATAAGAAACTCTAAAAAAAATTATGGAACACAAAAACAAAGAAAAGTAATCTATCGCTAATGTCTAGCCAATGATAACTGGATGAAGAGGTGACAAACACTTGATGCTCGATCGGATCGCCTTAATAAATTAAACAGATTGTGACATTTTTAGCTAGCACAGTTTAACATCCGATTTTTGTACGTAAATAGTCAGCATTAAAGCAGTTCTTTTTTGTTATATTGTATTAGATTATGTTAACTCGTGACTGAATCGGTTACAAAATCGACCAAAAAGGTCGAAGTAGCTGTCAGAATCTGTTACTGAACCTATAAAATGTCTGACACGGGCAGACCACCGACCGGTGTTTATGTCCAAACTCCAAATGCGATCCGTAACGAAATTTTTTTAAGTTCTATATATTTTATTCACATTGCTTTGTATATTTTTAAATATAATATTTATTATTGCTAAATAATTGACGTGGACAATATTATAAACAAATCATTAACTGTACCAAAACTCAACAGGATTTTTAACAAAAATGTTAAAATATCGTCCACGTAAATTTTTTCGTAATCATTTAATATTGATAATATTGTCAAGATTTTCTTTTGTTTTTTGCACACACTCAAAATAACTAATATAATTCTCCTGTTTATTTTCCAATTCCTTATTGCACATTACACAGTGGTCAAATTTTTCATTACTACTTTTTAATTAACTTTGCACATTTTTTTCAACGTTTCATTAATACTCTACATAACTATGTTAAGTATGTATAATAATAAAATAACTCCCACACCGATTTCGGTGATGGTGACCTGTTTCATTGAAACCAGGCCAGCAACGCAGGAGTTATTTTATAGTGCCCAAGTGTGTGCGCAGGACACAAGAGCACTCTCTTCCTTTACTCTCGTAACCCATTGGGACTGATAACCGACACGACTGACGAGAGATCAGGCGCAGGTCCGACTTTTTACATGTCCATCCCACGCATGGATCATCTTTCTTCTTTTCTTCATCGGCCTGCATTGTCCTAACCAGACTTGACAACAACAGTTTTCGTTCTTCCAATGCCGGGATCGAACCCATGACTTCCGAAGCCGAGAGCCAAGCTCTAAACCACTGGTCCACGGAGACCTCAAAGTATTCCGTATAACAGTAACTGTCTCGGCCAAGAAACATCATCATTAAGCTATTGCATATACATTTGCCATAATAACAGATGTGGCTCGTAAGTATCCTCATACTTAGTAGTAATTCCCTCGAATTATCAACTCACAGTGTAATACTAGCGGACACGCAGGCAGGGGACTGTTCACACTCTATCGTGCATCACACTTGAGACGGGTACCTGACGGATTAACGGACTGGCTATTTTATACACTATAGTTGTACGGTGTGTGTTTCATTGAATAATTATCCAATGCTTACGTTACGATTTTTAAGTTTTTATCTTGTAATTGGATGTTGTCCTCGACTTGTGCTCGAGCGGACTCGTGCTCGCAAAAATAAATTCCGTGGTAAACGTAAATTTTATCGCTATAAAAAGTCCTTCCCCGTAGTCTAATTTATATATATCTGCCAAATTTAATAAAAATCGGTCCAGTAGTTACGGAGCCTATTTAATGCAAAGTAAACAAACAAATATTTCCTCTTTTCAATATATACATAGATTAAAATAATATGTCTAACAAACGCTGACGTTTTCTATAAATATTAGAATCGAGGCTCTTCTCGAAGGGAACATTATGTATATTTTCCAGCGTTCTTGCATAATTTTAGTACATGGACTAAATTAGCCGTAGTGTATTTTGTTCCCTAATCGGGCGCATCTCAGGCATTTCTCTAAACCGCTGCAGGGCCCAATTACTCGCGCCGGCCATCACGGACCGCCGCGAGCGCGCGATTACGTGTGTGTGGCCCCTTTAACGTAATTCTTATAATTTGAGCCAATATACGGCCCACCGCGATTAAGTTTACAACAGTAGTACTGGTTCTTGCGAAAGTCACGCGATTGTGAAAGCGGAAAAATCGTAAATAAGTGATTATATAGATAACGTTTAAAATAAGAGACCCTTATGAGCCGATCAACTAATTTCAATTTCATTTCACAAGCGATTAGGTGTGGATTAGGTACTGACGCGGTCCGCGCCGCCCAGAGATATCCCCCACAATCAACCTTCGTTCGCACGAGCGATTTTTTCCGTAGCGTTAGTGAAACAGCAGTGATAATAGAACACTGCGCTAATATAATAGAGTTGAAAATCGATCACACGAGGAGCGTCGAGTTGTCAAATTGCTGGCGTGATTCCGATTTTCTGTCCTACTGTATAAGAGGAGAGTTCCATTAACAGTGGTGTTTTCCTAACGCCGACCGCGACATGAAAAAAACCACTCTTTGGACGTACGACTGCTAACTGCTGCTTTAAAGCAACACGCAGAGGGAATTTTGACTTTTGGGATTTTTTGATTTGAGGATTGGGCCGAATGTGCTTAGATACCAGCAACCAGTTGCTAGTCATAATATTCCCTTGAAAATATCTACTAATCTACGTAGTAGTATCAATAATAATAAGGTTTGGTAAAATCAAGTACGGATATTTTGGCCATATGATCTACGGCTAATTTAGGGATGTTAAGACAGAAAAATAATTGGCATACTCGAGAAAAAAATCTGCTTATTTGCGTTGGCGTTATAAAAATATGGGCGAATTTGCGTTGGCGGAGAGTCACCCATTTATACGAGATGATTTCTTTACTTCGGGTATGACAATATTTTTTTACCTAAACACCTTTATAATAAGCAGTAGATCATATTATACCCAAAACATCCGTAATAGATTTTACCAAACTTTATATAGCTAGCCATGATTTTCCGCAGATCGTTAAGGTGCATTATAATATTTTTCCGCATTTCGTGAAGGGCCATTATGTTTTTCCGCAGATGGTGAAGGACCTCGTCCGGCGCGAGTGCAAGTGTCACGGCGTGTCGGGCTCGTGCTCGTTCCGCACGTGCTGGCGCGCGCTCCCGCCGTTCCGCGCGGTCGGTGCCGCTCTTCGTGAGCGGTACGCGCGCGCGCGCCTCGTGGCCCCACACCCGCCGCCGCCCGCCAATCCGCATTTGGTTATACGCAGGTAAACTTCAAAATCTATATTATCATATCTGCTGATAATAATACATGAAGCGAAAACTGAAGTATGAAATATAATAGCACTGTTGTGGAGAAGTGTAAGAACTGGAATAAATAAGTGAACAGTTAGTATGGGAAAATTCAATCGACGTTCCTAGCATTTTCCCTAAAAATTGCGGGGAAAATGCTACTCTATAATACTACTACCTACTATATAATATTACTCACCGTTTATACCTTTCCTGATGTTCCACAATTATTTCAAGACCAAAATTAGCCAAATCGAATCCAGCCGTTCTCGAGTTTTTGCGAGACATTGGAATTGCAAACAATTTTTAAAATAAGAACATTAATGATTATTATCGTATTCTTGCAGGGCGCGCGCCAACGCGGGTGTGGGGCGGGCGCCGCGCAAGTCGGAGCTGGTGTACCTGGAGAGCTCCCCGTCCTACTGCGAGCCGGATCCCACCGTAGGGTCCTACGGCACGCACGGACGACACTGCAACAGGACTTCACGTGGTATGACATATTTATTGTTTACTAGCTTTTGCCCGCGGCTCCGCTTGCGTAAATACAGTATCCCACGGGAACAATGTACATTTTCGGGTTAAAAAGTAGCCTATGCTTTAACCCAGAGCCTAAATTACTACCATACCAAATTTCATTGAAATCCGTTCTATAGTTTTTGCGTGACATAGTAACAAATATCCATCCATCCATCCATCCATCCTCACAAACTTTCACATTTATAATAGTAATAGGACTAGGCAAAGTCCAGAGGAATTGTTCCTAGTAAGTAGGTACTGGGAACAATTTTTCTGGACTTGGCCTACTAAGTATGTTACGAAATTGACTAGCATACGACTTTTATATATAAGTATACATTAGTGATGTAACGAATATTCGCATTCGCATTCGCGAATATTCGCACATTTTTGTATATTCGCATTCGCATTCGCATTCGCAAAATTTTTGCGAATGTTTTGCGAATATGAATATCAGAAAACAAAAGCAAATGTGCGAGCTTCTTACGCCGGTTCTTCTTGCCGGGCTAGTTTCCGAACCGGTGGTAGGCATCATTTAGGACAATTCTATAAGCGTTATATCATAACCTACATGGAAATAAAAATTTTGAGTTTAAGTATGAGTGAGCGGAGCGGAATGAATGACGCTTTATTTAGATCATAGGATGAGTTCGTATGAACTCGGCAATACTCGGAAGATACGAACGTAACGAACCCATAACGAATCTTGTCCGAACGCGACTGCCGCCACGCCAGAACAAAAACTGAATATTCGCATTCGCATTCGCATTCGCGAATGTCGGTAGCAGATATTCGCATTCGCATTCGCGTTCGCGAATGCTAAAAAAGAGACATTCGTTACATCACTAGTATACATATACGAATATCTGCCTGTCCCAGGTGCTACAGTATCTAAATAGAAGTTAATTGTCTTAGATAATACTGTATTATCTTCTAATAACTGATGAAAAACCAAATTTTATAGTATTTGCTACTACAGTGCGGTCGCGGGGCACTTAGAATTTCGTACATTGCCATATTGCTACTTGTTTCTTTACTCGCGCACGAATATATTTCTATCGCGCTCCTATCGTGTATAGGTGTGTAAGCGATAGCGAGTGAAAGAGAAAAGTATCAATAAGTAAATGTACGTAATTCCCCGACCGAACTTAGGTATTAATCGTAGTCGTCTGTCGTAATACTAGATAGTTATAAACAGTGGCATAGCTATCGTAGGGCTAGGTGGTGCAGTGCACCAGGGCCCCGGAGCTCAAGGGGCCCACTAGCCTCAGCTTTGAAAAGAGAGGAGCATATAAGAAAAAAAGGAAAGAAAAATCTTGAGAGCAGGCTCGAGACTCAATTTTTTTTTCTTTTTTTTTTAATGTTGTTAAATGAACACCAATAATTACAAGACTTCTGATTTAAGATTTTCAACACATGCGCTAAGCGTCCTCGATGAGCATGTGCTGTTTGTTATCGTTATTTCAGTTATTTGGTATTTGATAGTTACTCATCGTACGCCCGTAGCACATTGGATCAGCGATAAGCTCACGTGCTTAATGGTCGTGAGATGAATTCGACAATTCCATACTCCACCCATATTAACTTTTTCGTCAAGTTTTCATTCCCTCTTGCCATGCATCAGTTCTCATTTTTGATATTCATTGCGATGTTTTCAACTTTCTGGGGTTTGGGTGCACAATAATAGTTGACGCTAGGTCGACTAGGTGTGTCACTGACCGTTGCAATTCGTTTTTCCTACTACCAGCACCAGCCTTATTTCATCTTTCATCAAGTATCGCCACTAATGCAAATGCTACTATTTCTATTCCGCACATTCATCCATCTGGCACCATATTCTACTAGAACTCATTTTCGCTAAAAAAAACCCGATGACAAAACATGTATGATATTGAGGGCCCGATTCTTCCCTTATGCACCGGGGCCCTTGTTCACCTAGCTACGCCACTGGTTATAAATTATGTATTATAATAATTAATGCTGATTTAAACCATTAAAAAAGCAAATTAAATTATACTTTTCCCTTAATATAAAAGAAAACAAACTTTCCCTTAATATAGAAGAAAACGAGCTCGGTGGCTCAGTGCTAGCGCGTCGGCGCTCAAGCCGGAAGTCGCAGGCTCGAATCCCGCCAAGGGAACAAGTTTGTTATTATTTATTAGTTTGTATATTTGTAACATGGAAATGTTGAGTTTGAGTTTGGTTTTGAGGGTGTTTGATATGCCGTTAGGGGTCACACCCAACGCACACACAGCGTCATCTGGTGGCGTAAGTGGTATCGAAAACGGTCAATAAGAATTTTCGATTCTTTTTCTGTCACCAGGTGGGGCTCAGTCGGTCCTTGTCGTGTCAAAAAGCTGTCAGATGTCACGAATTTAAAAACCTTCCCTAAAATTGCAGGCGAGGACGGGTGCGAGCGCCTGTGCTGCGGGCGCGGGTACACCACGCGGAGGACGGTGCGGGAGGAGAAGTGCCGCTGCCGGTTCCACTGGTGCTGCAGCGTCACCTGCGACACCTGCGTCGTGCGCGAGGAGGTCAACGTCTGCCATTGAAAAGCCATGGAGCAGCAAATTTAAAAACTAAAGTTTGGTCACCTTAAAATCTTCACCATGCAGGAATTATACTAGTTTCATTGGTCCATGGTTCCACCTAGCAGCGGATTTAAGAACCTAAAAGCGCTTTCTAGCAGCAATTAAACTGATTAGCGGCATCTAGCGACGAAAAGCGAAATCATTGTAGACTCCATGAAAGCGTCATCTGTTAACCTATTTATGAAACACTTGCGATAAGCGACATCTAGCGATGAAAGGTAAAACTAAAGTGCTTCGCCATCTGTTGGTGTAAAGTAGAACTGATTTACTACACAAAGAGAGCTCCTAATAGAACTGACATATATTTTTCTTTAACGACATCTACCGGCAGAAGTAGAAAACTACAATTAACTGTTATCACATCACCTATTGGTGAAAAGTAAAAATTTTATATGTTTAAATGGCAACCTCTGGGCACCTAAGTGGCCAGCCACTTAGGTGTTTCTTAATATATTCTCGTTGACAGTTTTCAATAGATATGCGTAAAATGGCGCACATAATATGAATTACTTATGATTCATCTTATGTTTACCTAAAGTAGCCTTTTTAGACCTGGTATCCTGGTACCTGATATCCACAAGGGTACCGTAAGGTCGTTCGCGTTATGGCTTATTTTCCATTTGTAAATGTTACGTTCTGTAAAAATATTGTTACTTACCTAATACGTACTCTTTCTAATTTTAAAACCAGTTATATAAATTGGAACAAAATAATATTAAGAGACGAAATTCTCCCAGTGTTTTTAAAAACTTGTGGATATACCCGCTTTTTTAAGAATCTAAAAAGGTATAATTTTATCTTATTTTAGTTTGTGCACATATTATAGGAAAACTTTCCAGTATTCTTTCCTTGTACATATTATATTAAATGCATTTAATTTAGGTTCTTGCGGCTTTAAATTGTTAACTGTAGGTTTAATGTAAGTCCATTAGCACTTTGGATAAATTGTTTTAATCTTGTATATTTTGATTTGTTTGCTCTCATAAATATTATGTACTTAAATAACCATATTGTATGTATATTTAAGCATTTGTTCCATACAAATTATGAATTTATTTCTAAGTTATAACTAGGGATGTTATGGATGTAAAATTTCGCATCTGGATACGGTTACGAATATGAAAATAATAACAGACATGTAATTATTTAGCATTAGGTATCCGCAAAATTTGGAAACGGATAATCGATTTTTACAGAATTTCAAAAGTAAAATACTAAATTTAGTCTCCACCTTTTTTCCAAATCGTCAGAATTTTATATCGGTTTCGGTTACGGATAGTTTTTTTTTTTTTTTGATATCCGATAGTTTCGGTTAGTGTTACGGAGCTCCTTAATATCCCTGGTTATAATCATTATTATTCCTAATTCATATACTTGCATATTCTGTAAGTGCATGTGAGTTTTAAAATAAAAGTGACGATATCATTCCATTTAGTTTTAAGATTTAACTTATTCATATCACATTATACGATTTTTGAATAAATTTTTCATTGTAAAATTAGTTTTATTCAAAATTATATCGATTTATAGAAAAATTGTTTGCCACACACCTATATTTCTATACAAAAAAAAATTAAAAAATCAAAAACCCAACTGCGTAAAAAGTAAACCAAACTACATACACAGTAAAAATAAACTGAAAATAAAAAAAAAACAAGCACTTAGATGTCCGGTGGTCTAGAATTCTATAATATATTATTGAATGAATACTATTGAAGAAAATATTAAAATATATTCTATAGAACATAGCAAATGAACAGTCGGGATCCAATAATCGACAGCCAATCTAATTTTTCAATGGATCCTGACTGTTCAGTTGTTATGTTCTATTATTAGAACATGCGTTTGGTCAGCCCAGGCGTTTGGTATGTATAGTGCTTCAAAGGAACATACATACATACATAGGCTGATAAACACATTACCACTCCTTTGCGTCGCGCAGTCGGGTAAAAAAGGGATATAATTAATCGAGCGAACAAAAAATAAGTTGGTGACTGCACGTGAGCATATTGTATTACTGAATTTGGCAGCAAATTAATATGTTGGCGATTAAATTACTAAACTGGCGAAACCACTCAGGTGACAAAATATTCAAAAACCGACAGATACAAAGAAGCGAAATTTAATCCATATTAGCACCGACATTTATAAGTTGGTGACCATTATACGATGTAAGCAGCTATAAAACCAGATTTGGTTGATAAAAAATTAATGGCTGCTAAAAATTCAATTTGCAGGCTACTAATACCTATTTATGGATACTGTTGGAGTATGTTTTTCTTTGGCATGGGTGTCATTTTCAAGGTTTCTGGAGGTGCAGAATAATATGAAAATAAAATCTGTTCTGAAATTCCACAATGGCGTACATTTTTTTTATTTTATATGAAAATTAATATGGATGTCCTTTTCCAGGTTTCTGGGGGTGCTGATTATAAAATTGTCTTCCAATTTCATTTTCCAAAATGGAGAATATTCAATCTTCGTAAAATGAATATGAATACTATATTAAAAGATCTTGGGGATACTGATTAGGATTAATGTTTATTTTTACAGTATGTTATGTAGTTTAAGGTACCAGATATGTATAGAATTTTTTCAAAATTCAGGATTCATGAATTTTTCTGCCATTCATGAAGAAAATATGCGATTTCCGGATTATTAATTCGGAGGAAATTTTCATTATTTTTCCAGTAGGATGTACCGTTTCTGAGATAGAAGCGATTATAGAAAAAATATGGCAATACTTTACATTGAGATACGAGGGATGTATAAATTTATAGAAATGTTGGAAATGGAAAATTCAGGATTTTCGATTTTTTTTTATCTACCATCATGAAGAAAATAATTATGATGTTGCGAGGTTCCTAAGGGGTAGGAAATTTTCATTATTATTTCAATAGGATGCACCGTTTCCGAGATAGAATCAATTTTATAAAAATAATGTAATTGTTGTAAATTGGAACGAATATTCAAAACCGCCATATTCAAAACGAATGACATTTTCGTATCCAGCACTCCCAAAAACCTGGTAAACGACGTAAACGACATATCAATTTTAAGAAAAATAAACATTCGCCATTTTTAAATTTCAAAATGAATCTACACAATATCTACACCGAGAAAAATTAAAAATTGGGAATTTTGTACGCTCCTTTATATTTTTTTTTAATGTGCGCTCGTTTTGCTGCTTGTATGTTTTTTGAGTTACCTACATCAGGGAAAATATATGTGCCTATTCTTAAATTAAATGTGTACTCACAAATTGTCGCCAAGATGGTTATTTGTTCGCTAAAATAATATCTGTATGCCAGTCTGGAAAATCAGTGGTATTATTTAGTCACCAGATTTGTAATTTTTTTTTTCCTTACATTCTTTCGCCAACTTGGTAATTTAGTCTTGAATATTCGGTATTTTCACATCCAAAATTTAATTATTTTGTCACAAGTTAAAATACATGCCACAAAAAAATACGTGCTTAAAACCTTTTTTGCTTTGATTAAAAAGAAAAAAAAGGCAACTTTTTTTGTAAATATTTATTCTAGCTAAAATACAAACATCATACATAGCTGATAGCAGTCTTAATTTAAAAACTAGCTCATACTATTATGAACTAGACATTATTTTCTACAATAAAACTATCAGGTTTCAAGTTATACATTAAATAATTTATTGCTGTGTAAAATAGTCCCATGTGGTCGGCAACGGTCGGCGTAGAAAATCAGAGAACATCAGATACAAGAAAAAAGAGAAGGCAAATTAAGAATACTCAATAAGAGTTTTTTTTAAATGCATATTCGGTTTATTTCTATCATTTACCAGAAGATACTATGTTAATTTTGAGCTCCTTAATCTTACTAATATAATATTTATAGATAATAATAATCATAATAATATATTAACTTCAAAGTTAAAATCTAAACGTGAACACTAATACAAATATATTTTAAACCAAGGCACACATTTACTACCTAATTTGAATTTTCTCTTGAGTATTCCTAGATCTTTTTGCACTTTTATTTCGTTTTGGCCACATTTTATAACTAATTAATAATAATAACTACATTTAACTAAGCCACTCGAGTTAATAGGCCTGGAAGACAGGCTTTTTTTTCTATCGAATCAACGAAAAATCTTGTGTGGTGTAGCCAAGTCTAAGTTTGACAGTTGATTCCTCGACTCGCGTAAGGAAATTCCTCAAGTCGAGGAATTTTGTTGAACTAATGATACAACTTTCGTGGATTGAGGTTGAGTCGAGTGGAGGAAATCTCGAGGTAACAATTAATGATATGGGTGTAAGGCTCTGAGCCTCAATTCTCATATTTAAAGTAGACTTTCATTTTACTTTGATTGTATTTTAAGTGAAGCGATTTATTATCATAAACTGATTTTATGAAGTTTCGACCAAACAGAGCGCGTTTCAAGCTGCTTTAACGTTTACGAGAATACCAGTTTGGCAGTTTAAGCGTGTCGGGACTTGATTGTAATTGTATTAATGCAGGTTTTATTTGGCAGAATTGACCCTCTGGTTTCCTAAGATAGCGGTTGCCGTCATAAAATGGCCAAAACACCGCTCTCTGAGAAACCGCGCCTTTCTGTTTACATAGAAAATATTCATCGCCTTGAGGCGGTAATGCTATCGTAGGAAAACAGAGCTTAAGCTTGAAACTTGAATGGTTTAAAATTACAACAATCTTGACTATATACTATTAGGGAACCTTATTGACCTCTCACATAATTTGCTCGTATTTCATTAATATAAAAACCTGACATAATATATGTAGTACTTTACTAAACCTTTAACATTCTCGTTAAATTAATCGGAGGACGATATTTTTTTCGATAACATTTCAAGAAATCTGGCTATTCTTCTTAATTTATTTTGCCAAAGTTTAACGAGGAGACACTTGAATACAATAACAATATTATATCTATCATATTTTGTTCACTTTATGGATAATTCCAATTTTGTATAATATAACATTATACATCACCAATCTCTGTATCGCATACTCTGAATACGACAAATTTGCAAACTACTGCTCATAATTTAATCAGACTCGATCGTGAACATACAGAGCCTCGATTAAGTCACAATATCAAGATACAAAATTCATAATTCATATAACAATAGAGTTGAATATGTTGCTAATGTTTTATATACACTCTGTAAAACCATCGGCAACACATCAGAGATATTTACACAGGGCCGCCAGCGCCTAGCTTCTATATTGGACCTGAAAAAAAAAAAAATCTATACAAATGTTATAAACGAGGAAAGTTTTGGTTTGTTTGCACTGAATAGGCTTCGAAACTTAACGAAAGGACAAAATACCAATATTCTTTATGCCAATTTCTATTTTCTAAGTTTAAAAAGGCTCATCTCGCCACTAAAATAAAAAAGTGATAGGAAGAAAAAAAAACTATTTTAATATTTTATTTTTTTTCGTCCTATCACTTACGAATAGCGGCACGAACCTGTAGCGCTGACCGATATTGAGCAGAAGTCAAAAATTAGGTATCACACGGTCGATTTTCACCGTCCTGCGGAAATCGTGCGTCTAGTCATAGACTAGTGCTTGAAAGGTGTTACCTTTGAAAATGGTCAAAAGTGAAAAATATTTATAGTAGGATGAAACCCATTGAAAAATAGAGAATATAATAAAAATAAAAGGAAAAATAATTTACGGACAATTTGAGGTCGGGAAGTGTAAGCTGGTGAGTTTTTAAGAATAGAAAACGGCTTATCTCGATTTCCAGAAAAACTACAAGTTCTATGGAAAAAAGTCTAATGGCCTTGGTCGCTGGCTCCCCTACTATAATATAACGTCGTGGTCTCACCGTTCACTCGGCGAGCGCGGGCAGGCGCTGCGGCGGCGTGCGCCACACGGCCGAGGAGGTGCGCTTGAGGCGCGCGCGCTCGATGCCCGGGAAGATCTCGCGCAGGTCGGGCGTGTGCGCGCGCACGCTGAACAGCCGGTCGACCACGTCGGTGGGGACGCGCGACTGGTGCGCCAGCAGTCCTCGCCACACCTGGAATGAAACATAGTGGTCAGTGACACATGGCCTGACCTCGAATTTTGCGGGCAGCGGGGCGGAGGCGCGGGCAACGCAGACCCGTTCTCGAAACCAGCGGGCAGATCGCGAGGCACTAGAGCGAGCGGCGTGTTGTTTTCGTGGTTGTGTCGTCGAGATATTTGTTTTTATTCGCGAACGAAATGTCTGATTAACGGCGACGACATCTTTTTGATTCAAATTTTATTTATTTATTCCTAACGCTCGATTTATTGTGGGCAAAAGAAGAAGTGAATCCTTACTATAGGTATAGGGTAAGGAAAATAAAAGGCGAGTTTTATCGATATTATGACTTGAAATAGGTACACCACAATAAAAATACAAAAACACAAAAATAAATTGCACAATACTGCAATGTAGAAGCGCAGGCGGTCGCCGCTCGTTGCCCGCGCACGCACCGCTGACGCACCGCTGGTTTCGAGAACAAGTCCATTTGATTATACGCATATGATCCCACCGCGCCCGTTCCGCCGCCGCTGCCCGCAAAATTCGAGGCAGCGGCCTCAGAGTTCAGAGTTCGGCATTCCGCGATCACAGTTGCGCACACTGCGAGCTGTCTAGTTTGGAGTTCAGTGCATATATTATACAGATATATTATAATAGTATTCAGAAGGTAATCTTCGCCAGTGGTGAGGTGGCAGGTCAAACGACGCACGATTTTTTTAAAATTAAAATGTCACTATCTCGATAATAGTTCTCTACCCATTTCTTGCCTTTTTTGTCGATTTTTATAGTCCTCGTCGCGCAAATCATAAAGGACCTTTTATTTCTCACTTACTGTATAAAATGTTCGATATCGTCGGACATCGCGCTCGAGCGTGACAATGTAAAAGAGGAATTTCTGTGCACTTCACGACAAAAATATCAGCTTACTGACTGATATTATAAATCAGTAAACCGTTTTAGTTAGCATAACATTACCTTGGACGTGGACCAGGCGGGTATGGGTCTCGCCGGGGGTTCCTGCTCCTCGTCGGAGTTGAGGTACTCGAAGCCGTCGGCCATGTACACGGGCTCCACCGGCGGCATCATGCCGTTCGGCGTGCCGGGCGTCTTGAGCGGCGTTAGCACTGGAATCATAGACGTGTATATTATTGTAGACGAGGCATGTTGATCCCAAAAAGTGTCTTCAGTTAAATTTGAGATTCCTCCACTCGAGATTTTTGGGGCCATTTTGACATTTAAAGTATGGTGAAAATAAGATGGATTTTGGTTTTGAAATCTTTGACTGAAAGGTCTAATTTTGAACTGTAAAAATATTGTTTTAAACAGTTACGGATTTTGTCGAGGTGCACTTTTCTTTTTCTCACCGTGACCACGGCTGCCGGAAAGTAGCCGAAACGTCGGGAAAAGGAAAAGTGCACCTCGACAAAATCCGTAACTGTTTAAATGTTTAAATTTAAACAATGAACAATATTCGCGTAAACATAAGAAATCAATATTTAATAATGTTCACAATTTTTGTTATCACTGTGGATAACGGCCTTCTGTACCCTATACCCAACAAAATAATGTTAACAAATATCGGATAGTGGAGAAAAAAATATTACAAGATTAATTCAGAATAGCATTTGCAGTTGGATTGTTCATTTTTTTTTCATTCAAACCTCACATTAAATATTGCACATAATGATTACTAAACACTCACGTTTACTGTTCTCCATCTTCTGTTTTAGTTTCTGCTTCTCCATAAACTCTCGCTGTCGCCTCTCAATTTCTTTGTCCATAAGAGCAGCCTCCTTTTTAAGTCTGAAATAGCAATAAAACACATAAATTCAGTCAAGTGGAGAGATAAATTATTGCCCTAATCGGGCTTCTCACTCGCTCGAGGAAGAATTATTTTAATTTGGACTAGCAAAAGAGCCTAGGTTGCATTATCAGTCATGTTGGATTATTACACTAATGTGTAATACTTAATGCAACCTAGAAAACCTAAATGGAAACAATATTTTTGTTGTTCAAATGCGGGAATCGACCCCACGACCACCGAGTCGAGAGCCAAGCTTCAACCACTAGACCACGGAGGCTAACAGGCACATTTATAACACTTCACTTACCACTTACCATTTGAAGACCCTCATCCAAATACCTACCTATTATTTAGGATAAGACTTTCCTATAAAGGAGAGTTAGCCTTCGCCACTGCAGTACTTAGTAAGATTTATATTCATGTACTTACGCCTCGGCCTCGTGCAGCTGCTTCTGGCGCGTCTCCTCCGCCCGGCGCAGCTCGGCCGCCCGCTGCGCGCGCGCCGCCTCGTCCGCGCGCCGGCGCTCCTCCGTCTCCGCCACCTTGCGGGCCAGTTCCAACTTTTTCTGCAATCAAAATTGTTATGTAGGATTACAGTACCAATACCTATGTTGTTTCCAACAAGTATATTACAGGCACTAGCCTGTAATATACTCTAGTCACTAACTAGAAGGGTACATTTGTACAAAAACAGTTTTGTCATCACTAAAAGTATTTGTAAAGAAAATGACGATTTGCCATTTCCCTCTGAAAGCTACTCAAAAAAAAATCCGCGTTACCGCTAGCGTTAAGGGGTACAAATATTTTGATTTACAAAACGTAAAAATTGTGATTTATCATCAATACAAATATTATTTCATTGAAGTGTATAAGATTGTCAAAACACAACATTTTATTATTTTATTACTAACTAGGCTCCGCTCGCGTAAATACAGTATACCACGGGAACACTCTATTTTTTCAGGATAAAAAGTGGCCTATGTGTTGTTCATCTATGTCTCTCTACTCTTACAAATTTGTATAATAGTAGTAGGATTTTGCCACAAAGAAGTAACTTATTGTTTAGATTTATAAATAACAAAAAATTGTTCCCCCCCTAGCACTAGATGCCTCTAGTGCTAGGGGGGGGGGGGGGGGGGGGGACAAATTTGAAAAGCTTCCCAGGAAACATGCTAATTCCTATCATCCGTAGAACATTCTAGAGGCTGTTCAATTAGTCCCAAATTCCCTAGAATCTTCGATTGATTACTTGATACAGTAGACATTCCCCACCTTCTCGACCTCCTTGAGCCTCTCCTGCCGGCCGGCGTCGGCGTGCGCCATCTTCTCCAGCCGACCGCGCGCCGCCGCCTCCAGCGCCGCGCGCCGCTCGCGCTCCGCCGCCGACCGCGCCGCAGCCGCGGCCGCCATTTTCTCCTCGCGTTTCCTACACAGAACGAACAATATTGCTCTAAACAAATAGATCGCGGCTCACGCACAGACCAATGCGGGGTGGATGCGGTACATCGGGTTCGAACGCAGCATCAGGGATCCGCGGCCGAGATGGTTCTGCCTTTCATCCAATCTACCAGCGCCGGCGCACGTCCACTCTAATTACGATGACTTATAATAAAAGGAGACGGACCAAGTATAAAACCTACAAAGATAGGACTATACTTATAGCTTATGGGGAGATTTACATGGGACACTCACGGCGAAAATCGACCACGTAAATGACAATTTTGCCAGGGCAATTTTTCCAACAAAAATGACAGACAACTTGTCAAGCGACTTGACAAGACGGCGAAAATCGACTCATGTAAGTTCCGTATAAATACTAACGGGTTCCGGACAAATAATATTGCTTTATTGTCCGTATAAATACGGACAAATAATATTGCTTTGATACTACAAATACTACAATATTGAAATCTTGACATAGGCTATATAAAGTATATAACAAGATCCAAAAGAATTTTATTACACTTGTAAGTAATCTATAAAACAGTTTTTAGGCAAATACCAATGTTTTCAAATGATACGTAATTTTTGACAACTTTTACATAATTTCTTGTGAGTTAAATTTAGCTGAATCCGTTTTATCACCATTTATTTTTAGGTTTACATAAACTCTTAAAATTCTAAAGTTCATTTGCAATATTTGTCGTTTAAGTATACCTGAGTTTGTAACGGCCAAATGCTGAACCGATAGTTAAATTAATTGGCGCTCAAGTCACATGCTGTCCTTGTCATTTCGGCTAGCAGAGACAGTGACAGCCTGTGAATAGGAGTGCACTTAATTTTAATCAGCCGATCAGTCTTTGGCCGTAAAAATACATGGCAACTAGTGATATTCAGCTTTAATTTAATCAGCCAATCAGTATTAATTTGGCAGTAAAACATGGCAACTAGTGATATTCAGCTCTGCACTCACTTTTTCTGCATCTCTCTTTTAGCTTCCAGAAGAGCCTCTTTCTTTCTTCTGGCATCTTCTTTCTCTCTTCTCTGCTCCTCGACGGATTCCTTCGTTCTGTTCACACTCAGTTTGGATGCGGAGGCAGTTACGTTTGACTTCGCCGGCTTAGAATATGCAGTTAACTTTGACGTTGAACTTGATATCTGTAAAAGCATATTATTTGATTATACTGGGTATTTTTTTATTCCGTTTCGTGAGAAACAGGGTATAATATGTACATGAAATAGAGTACTATGACATAATTAGTTTACTTTTTTTCTATTTTCCAACTTGGTGAAAATTATACTATAACACACAAAAACCCCATAGAAAGTTAAAAACTACTTCTACTAGTAAATGCGTCGCACATGAACCACGTTTCGGTGGGAACTCACCCTTACTCGGATATAATGAATATACATTTGATGATCTAATTTCATAAGATTATGAGAAAAATAATTGCTTAGCTAGAGTTATGCTACACATAACATAATTCACTGTGCTGGATGGCTCGCAGGTGAGAATATACTCACGTGGGGTTGTTTACCGCTGAAGATCATGTTGTTCATGAGGTTCAGCTGTTTTGCTGACGAGATGGCTTCATGCTACAATATTCACTGTGCTGGATGGCTCGCAGGTGGGGATATACTCACGTGGGGTTGTTTACCGCTGAAGATCATGTTGTTCATGAGGTTCAGCTGTTCTGCTGACAAGATGGCTTTTGATATTTTGTCTGGTGGTGTATGATTATCTGTGGTTTCCTCCTAAAAATAAAGAATATTAATTAAGGTAAAAAAATGTTAAAAATCCATTTAGTAACTAATTTCTACACCTCATAAAATTTTCCACTGATTAGTTTTTTAAAACAACTTTAGCTTCTATTTGTATAGGTTTATCGGTAACCACTAACCAAGGTTATATAAATAATAATAAATAAATAACCTTTATTTCAGGCTGCATAGGCCGATACTAATACCTTACAGACTAACATACATATTATATACTTAAAAACTACACTTTGTCACGTGTTGACGGCGACGTGATGCGCGCTTCGTTCCGGAGTCTCCCACGGAACCTCCGGTAAACCACACCCGTCGGCCAGAAATCCTTCACCTCGAAGGTCGATATTAGATGCGTCGGTACTCTCACCACGAAGGAACTGAAGTTGATCTTGTGGCGAGACTCCAAACGCTCGACCCCTAAGGCGAGGGACGTCTTCTTACGGATGTAGTCTACGACGTCCTCGACCTCCATCGACCAGTGCAGGCGGGAGACGTACAGCGGCGTTATATATTACTAGCTTTTGCTCGCGGCTCTGCCCGCGTAAATATAGTATCGGTATCCCACGGATAAACTGTACTTTTTCGGGATAAAATGTTACGTATGTTTTTTTCCAAAGCTTAAACTACTACCATTCATTACTAATTTCATCGAAATCAGCTCAGTAGTTTTGCGTGAAAGAGCAACATCCATCCATTCATCTATCTATCCTCACAAACTTTCACATGTATAATAGTAGTATCACTAGTGTGATTAACATGCTCATTCTACTAAATGAAACTGACCTTCTTAGCCATGGCACGCGTTTTAGTTCTCGTCTGTCGTGTCGCCATCTCTTCGAACTGCTGAACTTTCTCTTTCACAGCAGATCTAGAACATAAAATAACACACTGGTAATACAGAAGCTTATATCAAAATAGATATAGCCAATTATTATTAGCTACCTGTTATAATGTAAAATTCGGGTTGCGTATTTGTTTTGTTTATCTTTTTATATGTCAAATGCGGGAGAACCACGCTTCGGCATGAATGGGCCGGATCGACCGGGTAAATACCACGGCCTCACAGAAAACCGGCGTGAAATAACGCTTGCGTTGTGTTTCGTCGAGTGAGTGAGGTTATCGGAGGCCCAAGGGGGGGTTGGGGATTTTAAGGACCAGGAACGCAAGTCACAACACCAGAGGAGTTACAAGTGTGGTGGGAGGAGGTGTTACAACTCCTCTGGTGTAGCGAGTGTCCATGGGAGGCGATATCTCTTACCATCAGGCGATCCGTCTGCTCGTTTCCTGGTTTCTTTCATAAAAAATATATATTCCTAGATAGGTACTTAATTATGTTTCTTCCTATTTATTTGTGCATAATGAAGGGTAGCCAACACAGTACGTACTTTCAATTTTTAGGGCCAATAGTTGAGGGGATGCCAACAATAGGCCAACCCCCTAGTATAAAGATACAAAAATAATACATTTTTCTCCTTTATAAAGTTGGTGTAGACTTACAGAGGCTGTGGTTTAGGCGGCTGTTTCGACGGTGTTTCTTCATGAGCTGAGTCATTATCATCTGTCAGCAAGGAGTTGTCTTCCGTCAAGTTGGGCGCTTTGGCATCTGACAAACAAATTTGTTACAATAAGTGTGTGTATTGCACAATAGAATATTAATAAATAAAGGAGTGAACATGTAGTGTAAATAATATGACCTAATACTATTTAAATATGATTTTTTCTATTATAGTTTCGCTTATGTAGTAACTAGCTTTTACCCGCGGCTCCGCTCTTGTAAATACAGTATCCCACGGGAACACTGTACTATTTCGGGATAAGAAGTAAGACTACTTCTTATCCCGAAATAGTACAGTGACATTTTTAATTCGAGTGAAGAAGACAAAACGCTTATACAGCGTTTATTAGTAAGGGGGATAGACATCCCCCTTATACAGCGTTTATTAGTAAGGGGGATAGACATCCCCCTTACTAATAAACGCTGTATAAGCGTTTTGTCTTCTTCACTCGAATTAAAAATTTCACTTGTGTGACGGGAACAAAACACTGTATAACTATTCAAAGCTTATACAGCGTTTATTAGTAAGGGGGCTATGTGTTATTCTAGAGCCTAATCTAGCCTATATTTTAATACAAAGCCCTAACTACTACTACTCCTACTACAATACCAAATTTCATCAAAATCCGTTCAGTAGCTTTTGCGTGAAAGAGAAAACATTCATCCATCCAACCAACCTCACAAAATTTCACATTTATACCAGCAGGCTTAACATGCGCATAAAAGAAAATATGACAGATTGAAGAAACATTAACACCATTCGGAGCAAAATAGGTCTTATTATAAGGTAGCAAGGTCGATGTATAGTCGTTATGAGAAATAACATTTCTTTTCTTCCCGAGCATGAGCTCACAAAATGGCCTCTTTTGACAGCTAAAGAGAAACGTTTTCTTAATTTAATGTCAAAAAGTCCCACAGTAATGTCAACCACTCCACATCATGGCGGATCTAGACAAAAAGTTTCTTTACAGTGAGTCATATACTTGAATATTTGTTCGTTTTTGACAGAAGATTTCCCGGCAACCGTTTTAAAAATATGGCGGTTTAGAAATGTTGACTTCTATTGACGACCTTGTTATCATGGATTAAGAACTATTTTGCAACGAACTGTTTTGGATAGAATATTTCTTCATTAAATGAATTTCTATGGATCGCCATGCTAAGCCTGCAGTAGTGGGATTAATACGTACTATGTATTCAACTATTAATTTTTATCGGTCTCATAATATTCAAGGTAGGAAAGCCTTTCAGTTAACTGTTAAGTGAAAACAAAAATGTTTCGAAATATATTTAGGAAATATAAGTATAGTTCTTTAGCCGACTTTCAGCGACTACGCCCCTGCCTACTGACACTAACCTTTATCTATAACAACAGTAGCGTCCATGATGGCCATCTGAGGTTGTTGTTGTTGTTGTTGTTGTTGTTCAATCACCATCGTCTCGCGATTGGTCTCCAGCACCACTGTCTCGTTCATTTGGACCTGAACATTTTTAACCAAATATATTAATACTACCTTTTGCCCGCGACTTCGTCCGCGTGGAGTTCGGTTTCCATACAAACTTTTAACCTATTTTTAACCCCTTTAGGGGGCGAATTTTCAAAAATCCTTTCTTAGCGGATGCCTACGTCATTACAACTACTTTGCCAAATTTCAGCAAAATCCGTTCGGTAGTTTCGGCTGTGCGTTGATAGATGGGTCAGTCAGGTTTGCCTTTTATATATTTAGATAATGTAATTGAAATACATTCATTCTTGTATTATGTAATTCTATACTATAAAAGAATGCATTCACAACAAGACAATCTGATCCTTGACGCTTAGTAATCCCTGAATACTAAGGATCAGGGCCCCAATTCTGGTAGCTCGAATCTCGCTTCTATTCTCACGCTGACTCATTCACACAGGCGTCAAATCATGCGCGCGCGAGCGGGACAGACTGACAATCGAACCGATATTCGAGGTACGAGAATCGGGGCCCAATTCATACCGAAACGAGACGATTACGGGACGCGGCGATGCATTTTTAAGATAGTTTGAAATTTGATCTATATTCACTACAAAAGGAGACACGCGCTCAATTCGCGTCGCGTATCGTTTCGTTTCGGTGCGAGCTCTGACCCTTAGTATCTATGTAAATAATTGTGGCAATGGTGCCAGATAAAAGAAAAACCATTTTCCCTAAATCTTAAAGAACTTCGGACATCAGGAATCACATCAAAATGTATTTATCGAATTACTAATAAAAAAAATATACAACTGATTCAATGTTGATGTCTCTGTCTATGAAGTGACTTTCCAATGTATCAGACAAGGATAGCAACACGCAACAGTAACTGATTATAATAGGCACGCATAAGCGTGCCACAGCCCAACATATAGCTACAAACAAAATATTCTTCAATCGTGCATTAATATAATAATTTATTAAACTTTTGTTTTTCATAAGAAAGTATGTAATCACAATTTGTAATCATTTGAAGTGTTTGGCTAGTTTTGTGAACCAAATAAAGAAAAAAAAATTGAATTTATAAAGTAACTTACAGCTTTTGGCGTAACAGGAGCGTGGTTGTACACACCATTAGGCAGCACCATGGTAGCGTCCAAATTATTCGAGATAGTGACAGTCGCGTTTAGATTCTGGCTTATAATTTTGGTGGCATCTAAAGTATCTGACACTATTTCTATGTTGGTATAGGTGGCGTCGATCTTGCCGTTCTCCTTGGGTTTGTTGGTTTTCTTGGCGCGTAATATTGGCGACATGGACACAGGTGGTTCGGACAATTTCTCCATTTTTGGCGATATTGTTGGTTCCGGTTCAGGCTCTGGTTCAACAGGCTTCTCGACTGGTTTTTCTCTGTAATTAATAGCAACACATTATTAATGTTTTAAACAGAAACTCGACTCACTCAAGTTTTGGTACTCAACTAGATGTTGCCCGGGATTTCGTACGCGCAAAAGCGCTTGTATTATAAAGAGAAAATATTATTTGCATTGAATAGGCTCCGAAATCCGGCAAGGTCATTAGTAAAGATGGGTCAATAGACACTGATGTCACCCATCGCATAAATACCGGGTGGATGAAGTGGAAAGAACTATCCGGCGTGTTATGTTACGACAGCCGAATGCCCGTGCGCATAAATCAGGTGTGTAATGTGTCGAGCTTGCGAACGGACGCGCTCCGCGTTATACACATGCAGCAAATATTAATTATTTAATTAATATTTTTGCGAATCGCGCGGCTGATTGCCGCTGCACGCGATCATGGCGCTCGTGGTCAATGAGTTGCTGGCGTTTATCCAGCACGCCATCGACACCATGGACGAGGTCAGCATAATGCAGATCTGCAAGTCATCGTTCACCAGCGAGGAGATTTGCGAAGGGAAGCATTTGCTGTACGTGACGCTCGGCCAGAGCGCGAACATGCCATCGCGACGGAGAGATGGAACCGAGAGAAGCGTGCAGGACATCATCTCCCTGCTGAAGCAGACGGATCCGGATGAGGTGCCAGCTTTTGTAGCGAAAAATCTGCATAAGCTGCCGCCTGTGACACTGGACCACGTCGACGTCGTCAGCCTACTGAAGGACATCAAGTTCCTGAAGGAAGAACTGGCCGGAGTCCGAGGTAGATTGCAGGCATCAGAGTCTACCATAAGTGATCTACGTAGTGAATTATCACAGCTAAAAAGTGTTAATTCAATATGTAGGTCACCTGATGCAGCAAACGTCACTCGTCGTCGAGGCGCGCAGGCGGTCACGTTTAGCCCGTCAGCATTATCCGACGGGTCAACGAACATCGTTGCTGCCGCCCCCGCTGCCCGCTCCCCGCCCGCTAAGGAGCCGGTGCCGAGTTACGCAAGTGTCGCCGCTAGCGAACCCCCGCCACCTCCCCCGCGTTCGAAAAACAAAGGGAAGAAGGAGGCCCCTGCAAAAGAGCGTCCTCTTTCTAAAAAGGACCGAACGTGCGATGATGACGGGTTCATCAAGGTCGAGAGGAAGAAGAAGAAACCCGTCGTCCGCAACCATCGCGGCACCGCACCCGGAGGACCCGAGCAGCTGTTGCGGTGTGAGACTCCTGCGACACCGCTGTACGTGTCCCGGCTGCATTGGTCTACGACGGTCGAGCAGGTCGTGGACTACATCAGGAGCAAAACCAGCTTCGCCTTGAGGGTCGAGCGGTTGGAATCTCATCATAGAGTGAATTTTAGTTCTTTTGTGGTGAGAGTTCCAACCCATCATTTACCGACCTTCGAGAAGGAGGAGTTCTGGCCGATTGGAGTCGCCTTCAGAAGATTCAGAGGACGACTTCCGAACACTTCGCGCCCCACGTCGCAGACAATACGTGTTTAGTGTTAGTGTTAGTTATATAATATAGTAATATGTATGTTAGTCTATAAGGTATTTATAATATGGGCCTATGCAGCCCGAAATAAATGGTATTTAATTTAATTTAATAAAGGGACGAGTGTACAGAGCAGCTATACGACCGGCTATGACCTACGGGGCCGAATGCTGGCCACTCAAAAAGCAGCACGAAAATCAATTACACTGCGCAGAGATGAGGATCCTCAGGTGGGCAGGCGGTGTAACTAGGCTGGATCATGTCAGAAACACACACATAAGAGGCACCTTCAAGGTGAGACCGATCCCAGATAAAATACAGGAGAGCCGTCTGCGGTGGTACAGACATGTTATGAGGCGACCATCTGACCACATGACCAGGAAAGTACTTGATATAGAAACTAAGCCCCGAGGACGAGGAAGACCCCGAATCACATGGATGTCCGTAGTAAATAAGAATCTCAAAGAAGCTAAAGTCAATAAAGAGACGACCCAGGACCGAGCTGCCTGGAGACGCATGATAAGGAGGGCCGACCCCAAATAAAATGGGAAAAGGCCAGACAAAGAAGAAGAGGCTCCGAAACTACTAGACCGATTTTGATGAAATCTGGCACAGATAAACTAGAATACATGGGGAATGACATAGGCTACTTTTTACTGTGACAAAATGTTCCCTTTAAACTTGTATACTACAAAGTTCAAAGTTGTGGGCAACATCTAGTAATAAAGAAATAGTTGTACTTACACCGCTTTTTGACCTTTTCTTGTTCGTTTTGGTCTGGGTTTCTCTGCTGGTGAAGCTGTATAAATAAGGCTATGTTAATATTCTTACATACTTAAAATATATTTTTTTAATTACTTTTTAGTTACAGTCAGTGAAAAAACTTTGAAACATATTATTGTCATATTATAAATAGTTTATCAAAAGCTTCGAATCGCGCGACTAGCGTCGTCTTATGTTATAAATTGTATAGTCACTTTGTAAATTAATAAATAGCGGAAGTCTTAAAGGAAAAATTTATTTTATTCTTTTATGAGCATGTTTAAAAGCTTGCGTTTAAATGTTTTTTTTTTTTTTTAAGTGAATTAATTACCTGTGACACTTTCTGGTGGTTGAGTTTCTTTGTCATCATTAACTGTTGTCGCAGAATCCACCACTGCCTGAAAACATAGGTTTAAATAATTAATTATTATTATCTATACATCTATACAGATAAATAAAATTGAAGTGTCTGTTTGTAACTTCAAATTAACAGCTTTTCACATAATTAATCTGAAAGTATATTCGGTACTTACAATAAAATACCAACAGATAAATAAAATTGAAGTGTCTGTTTGTAACTTCAAATTAACAGCTTTTCACATAATTAATCTGAAAGTATATTCGGTACTTACAATAAAATACCAATTTTTTTAATTTTTGCCTGTCTGTCGGTCTGTCTGTCTGTTTGTTCCGGCTAATCTCTGAAACGGCTGGACCAATTTTCACGGGACTTTAACTAGCATATAGCTGATGTTATAAGGTCTAACATAGGCTACTTTTATTTTAGGGTTCCGTTACAAAAATAGCGTTCCGCTTTCGTTAGTTCTGCGCAAAACGAAGTTGCGGGCATCTTTCTTCTCTTCTCGGGCGGGCAGTTATTAAACTCAAAACTCAAACTCAAACTCAAAATTTTTATTTCCATGTAGGTTATAATATAACGCTTATAGAATTATCCTACATGATGCCTACCACCGGTTCGGAAACTAGCCCGGCGAGAAGAACCGGCGTAAGAAACTCGCACGGGGCCACCTTTTAGCAAAAAGATGGGAAAATTGTTCTTTTCAAAAAATATTTTTACAATGTTGTAACTTAATCTATATAACATTAGTCATAAGTACATAGAACATACATAAGCAGCCTTGCATGGGGTCATCTTATTCCCAAGGTGTGCAATTGTTAATGAAATCACTGACTTTATAATAAGCTTTAGCACACAAACGTTCTTTAACAGGTTTTTTTACTTACTTTACTGAGTCTGATCACTGGTATTTCTAACTTGTTCCTATTTCTAGTATTCCTACAATGTGTGTCACTTTTCTTTTTAAAATTCGTTAAATTCTTTCTGACATACAACACATTGTCCAAAATGTATTGAGATGCAACGGTCAGAATACCTATTTCTTTAAATTTTTCTCTCAGAGATTCAAAACATGACATCTAATAAATAGAACGTATAGCTCGCTTCTGTAGCACAAATATTGTATTAATGTCCGCAGCGTTTCCCCATAGAAGGATGCCATATGACATTATACTATGAAAATAACTAAAATAAACTAGCCGCGCTGTATCCTCATCGGTAATTTCTCTAATTTTTTTGACTGCATATGCTGCAGAACTGAGCTTATTTGCCAGATTTGCAATATGGGGACCCCACTGTAATTTACAATCTAGTGTTATTCCTAGAAATACTGTGGTGTCCACTAAGTTCATTTTCTCATCATTTAATAGTATATTGGTTTGTGCCTGCCTAACATTTGGGAGGCTAAACTTTAAACATTTTGTTTTATTTGAATTTAAAAGTAAATTATTAACATTAAACCAATGTACTATTTACCTCGTCATAATTTGACTGTCGTCGCTTCACATTAAAAGTGTCATCGGCAAAGAGTACTATCTCATGCTTATCTTTAACTAGATAAGGAAGGTCATTTATATAGATGAGAAAAAGAAACGGGCCTAAAATTTACCCTTGTGGCACACCTAGTTCTATTTTGGTCCCAGTAGACCTTGTAGAATTAACTTCTACTCTCTGCGTTCTATTTTTAAGATAAGAATCTAAAAGTTTAAGTGCCGTGTCCCTTATACCATAATGGTATAATTTTCTGACCAACGTAGCATGCTCGACACAGTCGAAAGCCTTGGATAGATCACAAAAGACACCAAGTGCATCATGCGATCCCTCCCAGGCCCCAAATATGCTGCATAGAAGACTGATGCCTGCGTCTGTTGTGGACTAAAATAAAAAACTAACTAAATAACAATATTTAAGGACACTTTAACACTACGAAAAAAAGGTCCCGTGCCAACGTATTCAATGGATAGTATATAATATTTATTTTCTTAATAATTTTATAGTATACACAATACATATATTTTAGACTAGCTGTTGCCCGCGGCTCCGCCCGTGTAAATACAGTATCCCTCGGGAACACTTTATTTTTTCGGGATAAATAGTATCCTATGTTTTATTCCAGAGCCTAAACTATAAAGATACCAAATTTCATCGAAATCCGTTCAGTAGTTTTTGCGTGAAATATTAACAAACATCCATCCATCATACATCCTCACAAACTTTCACATTTATAATATTAATAGGATTTTTGTCATCCACATATTTAATACACATCCATGACCCAGGATCACAGAAAACTTTTTGTTCGTTTGAAGGGATTCGAAGCCACGACCTCCGGCTTATGCATTGACGAGCTCATCTACTGAGCCACAGACGTCGTCAAAATTTCTTGTTTGTACAGTTGTACCATTATTTCACGAATAAACTATTTGGTTAAAAAATATTCATACCCTCTTAGTTCTCGTCCTTTTGGGTCTGGTTTCAGGTGGCGCTGGCTCCTCCGACTCGTTTCCTTTGCCCGACCTGGAGCTGGCACGCGAACTCGCTCGAGTGGACCTACTCGACTGACCTGAAAAATAATTATCAAAATAAATAACCACATTTTTTATAAAAACAACGAGGATTTGTAAATTCGTGACATCTGACAGCTTTTTGACACGACAAGGACCGTCAGGCAATCAAGCGCCGCCTGGTGACCGAAAAGGAATAGAAAATTATTATCGACCGTTTTTGATACCACTTACGCCACCAGATGACGCTTTGTGTGTGTAGGGTCTGCCCCCCAAAGGCAGAAAAAATATCAAACACCGTCATTTAGTCCCAGCCTCATTCTGTGATGTTGCTCAGTACTTACGTATGGGCTGCTCAACAGTGTCTGTCTGTTTCTTTGTTCTTCTGCCTCTGACACTCTCTTCTTCGGTGCTTTCCGCTGATTTCTCTTTAGGTGCACCTTTGCGTGGCTCTGAAATGTGAGAAATATTTTAATATATTATAAAAAATAACTCCTCACACCGATCTCGGACTGTGTGTGCTGATTGGTCCGCCACAAGGTATAGGCCAGTTATGCAGGAGTAATTTTATAGTGTCCAAGTGTGTGCACAGTACACAAGAGCACTCTCTCTTCCTGTACTCTCGTAATCCAGTGGGACGGATAACCGACACGACTGACGAGAGATGAGGCGCAGGTCAGACTTTTTACATGCCCATCTGACGCACGGTTAATTTTTTTTGTCAGACAATCAGGTTATCAGCCTGCATTGTCCTAACCAAACTTGGAACCAACATTTTTGTTGTTCCAATGCAGGAATCGAACCCACGACCTGAGTCGAGAGCCAATGCTTTAATCACTAAACCACGGAGGCTGTTGTAGTTGTTTTAATACATTACAAACATGGTAAGACCATGCTACGGCACGAATGAGACGGCTCGAACGGAATAATGTATGGCCTTACAGAAAACCTATTCATGGGCGGAGGTAATCGCTTACCATCACGCGATCATACGCTCATTTGATCCATTTCAGAAAGCTATTTTCTTTAGCGAGATTCGAACCCGCAACCTCCAGTTTAAGCGCCGACTTGCTAGCCACTGAGCCACAGAGGCCATAATTTTAATAATATTAAAAAAGATATTATGATGTAGTCAACTAGTCACAAACTAAGAAAGAAAGAAATAGAAATCTATAGTTTTATGAACTACTAGATGCCGCTCGCGACTTCGTGCGCGCAAAAGTTAATTTCGCAGAAACCGTACATAAAAAATAAATAATAAAAATAAATAAAAAAACCCGACTGCAAAAAAGACATAAAAAGACCGAAACAAGGTTGAGAAAACAGACTACACTATGAGCTGAAAGTCTAAGTAAAATAATTGACGTTATGTTTGGGAGCAGGCGGGACCCATTCGCAAATTATAAATCGTACAAAAATATATGCCTGCTAACAAACATAACGTCAATTATTTTACTTAGACTTTCAGCTCATAGTGTAGTCTGTTTTCTCAACCTTGTTTCGGTCTTTTTAGTGCGTTGCTTAGGTATGTCTTTTTTGCAGTCGGGTTTTTTTTTTTATTTTTTTTTTTATTATTTATTTTATTTCAGATTTTTTTTAGTTTAACCAACACACGTTTGGTCGATTTAAAGCAAAAATACGATGATACGAACATCAACATACTATAGGTTTTTAGACAATAGACTGTCTAAAAACCTATATGTGAGAATGATTGTTACGCAACTTTAAATCGATATAGATCCTAAACGGTCAGTCGAATCGAAAAATGTTGAGAGAAAAATAAAAATGATTTTTAAATACCTATTCAACGATACCCCACTTGACATAGTTTGTTGACTTTCATTTTTTTCATTTTCACAATATGGCGTCCAGTAGTCGCCATATTGAATTTTCACTAACGTCATGTCTTTAGTGACACTCGCCGGACTAAGAGGAATCGATTGACATGCGAATCATAAAAATCGGCCCAGACGTTTGGTCTATATAGTGCTTCAAAGGAACATACATACATACATACATACATAGGCTGATAAACACATTACCACTCCTTTGCGTTGCGCAGTCGGGTAAAAATAGCCTATGTCCTTCCCCATGGTCTACTCTACATCTGTGCCAAATTTCATCAAAATCGGTCCAGTAGTTTCGGAACCTATTCAATGCAAACAAACATACTTTTCCTCTTTATTATATAAGTATAGATGGGGAACTACATTTACACTACACTATTCAAATTCAATTTTTCATCTCTAGATAATTATAGCGTAAGGGGCCATCCACATATTACGTCACGCAAAATTTCGACTTTTTGAACCCCTACCTATGTCACGCTTTTTAGTATCCCTGTACCTGTATTTAACATGTACTGTCACACTTTGTATGACCCCCCCCCCTCCCCCATCAAGTGTGACGTAATATGTGGATGGACCCTAAACAAAAATATCACTTAGTGTTTCTTCATTGCACAGTAAGTAAGTTAAATTTAAATTGGGAGAATATGGAGCTCATTGCTATAATGAGGCAAAAAAATAATGTTATGGAGTCTGCTTTCCATTCAACACTCACTTGGTACTGGCGCCATAGGTGGCGGCATTGCAATTTCATCCTTATTCACCTCCTGCTTGATATCAATATTTAGTGACTCCGTATCCATCGTCTCGGGCTCGGGAGGGAGAGATATCTTCTCTTGTTTGACTAAAAAAAATTTATTAAATTAATAATAATGCTTCATTGGAATTTAGAAATGTGATGGTTTACCAATTATTAATTTATCTAACACGATTATAATGGGATTTAGAATATTTACAAAGCTTGATGAGATAGTATAATAAGAGCTATTCTTCATGTTTGAGTTTTGGAATACATTTTGACTGACGAAAGGACAGAGAAATTTACTAGGGAATGATTAGCCATGGCATGGCAATGTAAGAGGTGGTTGTAAGCGTAATTACATTATACCTCGATAACAATGGAGCATATCTGCAGGAGGTAGGGTAAATATACCAAGATATTTTAATTCATTTTAACAAGTATTCATATAAAATAATAATATAATTAACATTTTTTTGATATACTCCACTTCTACCTGGATCTGAATTAAAATTACAGGAAATGAAATGTGAATATTGTTTAATAAATAAATAAAAATTGTACAATTGTAAATTGTACAAAAGTGGTTGCCACTTTTTAGGGTTCCGTAATACACAAAGAACCCTTATAGTTTCGCTCCGTCCATCCGTCTGTCTGTCTGTCTGCACTTCTAGCTTCTATAATTATGAATATAAATGGATGAAATTTAGTATTATAGATTGTATAGTGCGGTTCAAATGAGAATAGGATCGAATCGGCGCCATATTGTTTCGAATTTAGACTGTTACGATAGTTAAATTTATGTTTAGATAATTGATTACTATTTAACATTCTTATTTAAATTCTATGCAAGACTATTCATATTCATATGCACATTAGTTTTTCTGAAAATCACACTTTTCAAGTGATATTTGACAGATAAAGGTCATTGACGTTCCTATTCTCATTTGAAACGCGTTATATAATATATATCTCCGATTTAGCATCGTACAATAATAATAATTTTATATTTTAGGGATGAAAAATATTTTTTTATTCTACCCCATTGTGTGGGGTATTGTTGAATTGAGTTGAGTCTTTAAAATAAAGGAAAGGATTCATACACAACTTCTTTACAGTCAACCATTTTCAAGTAATCGCCCTCAAAGTGGTTTGTAAGTTAAACAATCATAATTTTTAAATATATACTTTAAATCAATTTTAGATAAAGAAGTACTCTATTTGCGACATTTTTTAATTTTGTAGGGATTGCATTTCATTTTGATTTCAAAATGGACTGAAAAACCGTCAACTTGCAAACAAATGTGCCCTAAATAATAAGAATTAAAAAAAATTAAATATTAATAAACATACTCTGTACAGGTAACGGTTCTGTGTTCTCCTTGTTGTCATCTTTAGCCTTGCGTCCTTTCGTTTTAGCAATATCATCTTCTCGTCTTAGTTTCTGGTTTAGACTCACATTGACCTAAGTACAAAATTTAATGTATAGTTTGGGAATATGTAACAAGATAGACAAAAATATAATAATAATTAAATGAAAATGACACAAAAAGTACAACAAAATACAATCTATTGATAAAATAATTCTTGTAAACGACACTAAGAATTACATCAAAACTAAATTTTGAATAATTTTACACAAATGAATTACACTACTCACTACTGTATAAGTAACTAGATGATAGCGACTTTGTGCATGCAAAATGAAATAACATGGGAAATTAAATGTTGCCATGAGAAAGAGTAGCATGTCTGTCTGTCACCATGGTCTACTCTATATTGGTGCCAAATTTCATCAAATTTGGTCAAGTAGTTTCAGAGCCTATTCAATGCAAACAAACAAACGTTTCTAGATATCTAGCACTGACATCCTACTAATATTATAAATGTGAAAGTTTGAGTTTGGGTTGGGTTGGATGGATGGATGGATGTTTGTTACTACTGATAAAATTTGGTATTGTAGGTAAGTTTAGGCTCTGGATAAAATCATACAATTAAAAAAAATGCAGTGCTCCCGAGGGACTCTATATTTATGCAGGTGGAGTCGCGGGCAACAGCTAGCATATAATTTTAACATGAAATAACATCCAAATACACAACACTACAAAGAAAAATTTGTGAGTAATGTAGTGTAATTTTACCGTATTTCGTAAGTCCACTAACACAACTCTTGCACCCAATAGATGGGACTGACCTTTCACCTATGTAAATTATCAAATTATTATTAATTACAATTAAAACATATTTTATCACATAACACTCGCATTCACCATCAGATATATCTACATTATTATAAAGCAACTGGGTAACCGAGGTTTACACAGAGTTCTAATGCCTAGGAAAAAATGAACAGATTCTCACTCAAACTCAAACTCAAACTCAAAATTTTTATTTCCATGTAGGTTATAATATAACGCTTATAGAATTGTCCTACATGATGCCTACCACCGGTTCGGAAACTAGCCCTGCGAGAAGAACCGGCGTAAGAAACTCGCACGGGGCCACCTTTTAGCAAAAAGATGGGAAAATTGTTCTTTTCAAAAAATATTTTTACAATGTTGTAACTTAATCTATAAAACATTAGTTATAAGTACATAAAACATACTTAAGTACATAAAAGCAGCCTCGCATGGGGCCATCTTATTCCCAAGGTGTGCAATCGTTAATGAAATCACTGACTTTATAATAACCTTTAGCACACAAACGTTCTTTAACTACTTTTTTAAATTTATTAATAGACAGACTTTGAACGTTTTCTGGGATTCTATTGTATAGGCGTATACATTGACCTTTAAAAGATTTACTAACTTTACTTAGTCTGATCACCGGAATGTCTAATTTGTGTTTATTTCTAGTGTTCATGCAATGATTATTACTTTTCGTATTGAACATATTTAAATTTTTTCTAACATACAACACATTGTCTAAAATGTATTGAGAAGCGACTGTCAGAATTCCTATTTCTTTAAACTTTTCTCTCAGAGATTCAAAGCAGGACATTTTGTAAATAGAACGTATTGCTCGCTTCTGCAGCACAAATATTGTATTGATGTCGGCGGCATTTCCCCATAAAAGAATGCCGTAAGACATTCTACTGTGAAAATAACTAAAATAAACAAGTCGCGCCGTTTCTTCGTCAGAAATTTCCCTAATTTTTCTGACTGCATATGCTGCAGAACTGAGTCTATCTGCAAGATTCGCAACATGAGGACCCCACTGTAATTTACTATCTAGTGTTATACCTAAAAATACAGTGGTGTCCACTAAGTTCATTTTCTCGTCATTTAATAGTATATTGGTTTGAACTTGCCTAACATTGGGCAAAGTAAACTTTAAACATTTTGTTTTATTTGAATTTAAAAGTAAATTATTAACATTAAACCAATGTACTATTTTAGAGAGAGCACTATTTACCTCGTCATAATTTGACTGTTGTCGCTTCACATTAAAAATGAGTGAAGTGTCATCAGCAAAAAGTACTATCTCATTATCATTATCTTTAATTAGATAAGGTAAGTCATTTATATAGACGAGAAAAAGAAATGGGCCTAAAATGGATCCCTGTGGGACACCTAATTCTATTTTGGTCCCAGTAGACCTTTTACTATTTATTTCTACCCTTTGAGTTCTATTTTTAAGGTAAGAACTCAAAAGGTCGAGTGAAGAGTCCCGTATACCATAGTGGTGCAATTTTCTGATCAATGTAGCATGCTCAACACAATCAAATGCCTTGGAGAGATCGCAAAATACACCTAATGCATCCTGCGACCCCTCCCAAGCTTCAAAGATTCTACAAAGAAGACCCATACCAGCATCCGTAGTGGATCGACCCTTGGTAAAACCGTATTGATTATTGTGTAATAAATTATTCGAATTAAAATGTACTAGTAACTGTCTTAAAATTATTCTTTCAAAAATTTTACTAAAAGTCGGTAGGATCGATATAGGCCTGTAATTTGTCGGATCAGATTTATTTCCAGCTTTGAATAAAGGTATAACCTTGCTATGCTTCATTAAGTCAGGGAAAACACCACTTTTTATACAATCATTGAAAACCATCGCTAGATAAGGAGCTACGATGTCAATTATTGATTTAATAATTTTTGTAGACATTCCCCAGAGATCAGCAGTGTTTTTAATATTCAACAACTTAAATGTGTTAATAATGTCTCTGGAGTCAATTTCTTTAAACTTAAAATTGACATCACATTCCTTTACATTGTCTCTGAGTAGTTTTTCAGCAACTGCAGGTGATGAATTTAAATTTTTTGTAGTTGAGACCGGAATGTCAGCAAAAAATTTTTCGAAGACCGTCGCAACTTCTAGGTCAGTGGTTATCTTTTTATTTTCAAAAAAAAGTTCAAAATCGGAGCTACGACAGGTGACGTTTCCAGTCTCACTAGCTATCACCTTCCATGTAGTTTTAATTTTATTGTTAGAATTTTTAATCTTATTCTTTATATAAAGAGCCTTAGCGGCTTTACATACTCTTTTAAAAGTTTTTGAATAATTTCTAACATATGTTTTAAAGGTTTCACTATTGTTAATATGTTTCTGTTCATATAATTCATATAATCTTTGCCTGCTTATTATAATTCCTGCAGTTGCCCATTTAATAAAGTTGCTTTTTCTATTTTTAAAACTAACAGTTTTAGAAGTAAATATCGAATCAAATTGGGTTCTTATTATCTTAAATAATTTGTTAAAAGCTTCATCTGTGCTATTTGACCCATCTAACAATTGAATCTTTGAATTTAAGTTACTTCTAAATTTCTCAATACGTTTTGTATTCACAGGAACAAACACATGCTTGTCCTTGATGTTACTGTCACAAATGACATTAAAAGAAGCTAACTGTCCTCGGTGATCAGAGCTGAGCTTATTAATTATTTCCTTTTTACTTGGAGTAATATTAGTAAATATATTATCAATACAAGTGGCCGTTGTATCACATACTCTTGTCGGTTCATGAAACAGATTAAAAAGATTATACGATTTTAACAAAGATGTGAATCTAATGGTAGTGGAGTTCAAGTCTAATAAATTAATGTTAAAATCACCACATACTATAACCTTTTTATTAGATGCACATATTTTTGTCAATACTTGTTCCAAAGTTTGTTCAAAGGAATCGTATAACCCTGATGGAGGCCTGTATACGCTTACAATAATAAGTTGACTCAACTCTATGCAGGCTACTTCAATTATTCGTTCGGTGGAGAGACTCACAACATCTTTACGTTCTTTGAATTTCAATTTGTTACTAATTATTATTAATGAGCCGCCCCTAATGGCATTTTCTCTACTGAACGAACTTGCTATCTGGTGCTCATTGAAATTGAAAATGAGTTCATGTTGTCTGAACCAATGTTCAGATATACAAATAATATCAATGTCAAAGTCCTTTAAAAATAACTCAATTTCAAGTTCTTTACCTACCATTCCTTGTAAATTTTGATGCACCAGATTAATTACATATGATTTATTATGTAATACAATGGGATTTTTTACATTATTGGTAGGATTTTGTATTTTACATTTAAAACTTAAATTATTTCTGCAAGAGACATTCTCTATTGTCTTATTATCTAATTTAAAGAAATATTTGGAACATATTCCAATTCGTTAATACTATATTTAGTATTCTGCTCAATAAAAGCAGTAGTCGAAGAAGCCAAATTCTTGGCTTGGGAATAAAATAAAAAGTTATATAGCATACTAGCTACATGTCTTTTACAGAAATTAGATAAGAAATACTTATCTTTGTACATATTGCTTAATTTAAAACTTAAGTTATTTATGTCGACAACCTGACATTTTTGTGGTTGTGGGTCGCTTATGACTATACAATTATTATTCACAGCACTATACAATAGGCTGTTCAACTCATGTCTATATAAATTTTCTTTTACATTACTCTGTGGCAACATTTTTATATAAGGAAAAGTAAACAATAATATACTTTTTACATTTTCAATATTAATTAAACATTCTAATAGTTCTGTCATTTGTTTTTTGTTTAATTTTCCTCTTCTCCCAACTATAATTATTAATGTTGTATTAGGACAATATTTCTTAATTAATGCCCTATTTACTATTTCTTTGTAAGTGGCTCCGGGCATACAAAAATTAGAAAAAGATTGTCCGTTACACATTCTACTTAAATATGGACCTAATTCCTTACCTAACTCATCACTAAATATACTAATATGTGACTGGCATTCAGTATGAGCCTTCCCAGTGGAACATATATCTGGTATACTATTAGACACTGAATGACTTACTTTGTCCGAGGAACCGCTGACTTTCAATATAGAATTGACACATTCCTCATTATACCGAATCACTTCAAGCAAGTCATCCATTGCTGATATATGTGCCTGTATTTCCTTTTGTGACAGCTCATATTTTTTAGTTAAATTATCTAAAGTATGCTGTAAATAGGAAATTTCTGTCTGAAGGCTGGATACATCGGCCTCATTTCATTACCATTCCAATAGGTACAGTGGGAAGACAGAGCCGGTTTACTACTTTTGGACCTTATTGTGAAACTAGCTGGCACCTGCCACTTTGTTTGCGTACAATTAACAGAAACTGAACCCTATGATTTAAACGGAACCCTAAAATGAAAGGAGCCTAAGTTAAAAATTTTAACACCAGCTATCTACCAGTAAATCCTGTGAAAATCAGCTCAGCCGTTTCAAATATTAGCCGGAACAGACAAAATTTACCATACATATTATGATGATAATATAATAATTATGCATTGAGTGGAAAGCTGTTCATTTAAAATTATAAACAGAACACATTTTTTTTTTGTATAGATAACAAGCATAGTGGTACATTAGGTCTGTCAGAGACCATACCTATAATTATTGTATCTGGTTATTTTATAAACTTAAATTGTGAATTATAGTGCATTATTACCTTACCTCTTTTGTAAAATCCTAATCCTAATATTATGAACATTAAATTAACAAAAATCCAACCTGTTTGCTTATCACACCCTGGGCTTTAACTGATGCGCTCCGCTTCTGCCTCTTGTCCTGTTCGGGGCTGAACATATCATCAACTTCACCTTTGCTCCGTTTCTTTGAACCTCTTTGCGTCTTTTCTGTAGCATTACTCTCATTTTTGTTCTCTTTAGGGTCCTGTGTTGTATCAACTGAAAACGGTATTCATGCAAATATTTTAAAGTGTACAACACAGCTGTTAATTTTTTTTACGTTTTTGTCCAAGTATAACAATATTAAGCTATAAATAGGAAATAGGAAATAATAGGTACTAGTTATTACTATATACTGATAAGAAGTAGCTCAAATATGTAAAAGTATTTATGATGGAAGTTACTTATAATGGTATAAATATCGTATCCTGAAACTTCTTAGACACTAAGACTTGCAACATACAGGTACCTACAAAATTTTTGATTTAATACTAAAAGCTCCCAAAAAGTATATTTGAGCGCGAAACACTGCTTAGGTTAGAATCAACTTTAGATGTTTCAGATGCCTAAGTATTAAAATAATAATATGAATAATGATATTATAATAATAATATTAGTATTTATTAGGTAATTATTACCATCATCCTCATGTATACTCTGCAGAGTCGTCGTTGCATTCTTTTTCTGTAGTTTGTCTCGCGTCCTTTTATTGTTCAAAATTTCTTCTTCAAATTTATCCAAACATTGAATTGCTTCCTATGGACACACAAAACGCGTAATTGGTAATTTGCACTGATTTATTTCACTAAAAAAACACTTGGAAAAACTTATAAATTACACACAAAATTTTCACCAGCAACATGATTTTGTAAAGGCTAATTACCTCAAGATCTTCATTAAACTTTTTAGTGTACTCATTGGATATATCACTGATTTTACATAACAATTCATTAAAAATTGACATCGTTTCTAAAACTCTTGTTTTTCTATAATTTCTAGGACTTCGCTAAACGCCATTAAAATTTTGAAGACCGTTTATTTTTGAATTCTACTCGCCAAGACATGAAGCATAGATACCAGGAGTCCGAACGGTATAGGCTTTTTAACCTGTCAAGCGTCACTTGCTGCCTTGCAGCAAGTGACAGCATGACTCTCACGCGTCGCTTGCTGCCTGGTGGCAAGGTGGGCACGCCCATAGAATAAATTTCTAATTTATAAGTGGTTTGTTTGTACCACATAATTTATACATTTATGTAATTAATATTAAGTTTTTTATGCATATACGAAGTATTTTCCATAAATCTACTACAAATTACTTCAGAAAATCGAATGAAAAATATACGTTTTTATTGCTATTTTATTTCATAGTGAGTTTATGATTTTCTTGTGAAATGCATTTTGAATTGAACATTTTAGTAGAAATTTTATTAGAACGGTATTTATTCTAAAGTCTACGAATAGAATATATGGATAAGAATAAGTAAATTTATTACTATGATTGTTTTTGTAAGACATTACCGTCAAAATAGGCCTAGTTTCGGAGGGTTCAATGAAAGAGTTCCCTTATTGTACATTGTAAAAAAATAATGAGTTACTGTAATATTTAACATCCTGAAATGTATAAAAATATAAAAATATGTATTTAATTATGTCCCAGTTACAGTTTATTGAGCAATCAAAATATGTACTATGTCAGATATTTTTCATAGTAATTGTAATTAGTTTTGCTCCAATCCTTGTTAGTACAACTGTTTTTGTATTAAATTTTTATGTATAATATATCCAATTACGTAAATAAAGCAACAATCACTGTATAGAAACATACATTTTATATTTATTTGAGTTTTAAAACAAAATATTAAAAAAGACGAAGTTTATGTGTTTGTATCAAGATTCCATTTATTAAATGAGTATTTTTCTAAATTCCATTTACGTCATCACTTAGGAAATCTATTCTACTTTTTAAATATATATCACATGCATAGGTAGTACATAAATTATAACAATATAATTTGGAGAAATAAAAATCGCGGGAATCGAAATTAGACTGACAATTTTATAGTAGGTAACTGTAACTTACTTTATATCGGTTTTTGAATTAAAATTTTATATATAATGTGTGCACCTACGTAAATTAAGCAAATTTTACTATATAGAAACATAAATTTGGCCTTAGTTTAGATTTGCAATAAAAATATAAGAAAAAGTCGTGTGTTGTGTTAGGATCAAGATTTCTTTTATTAAACTAGTATTTTTCTTAATTCCAATTATATTATCAATTAGGAAATTTAATCACCTTTCTAAATATATATAACATGCATATGTTTTATTCACATTAAAACATTATAATCTTGAAGAAAAACACGACGGGAAACGTCATATGATTTATAGAGGTCGGTACTCCGTGCATCTGTCATGAGGGAATGAGGTCGTCCTCCTCCTTCCTCTCCGTAATGTGTGTGATGAGGTATCATTTGGCATGTTCCCACTTGAGTGTCAATAACGAAGTCAAAAGTAAACAATCAGTGCAAGTGTTTATGTTATTTGAAATGTTTACTTTCAAGTGGATAGGTACTTAATTATACTGAATCTAATAACTGTAATTTATAAATCTGTTTCTATATTACGTAATCACTTAGGAAATTAATTATATTTTTAAATATATACATCATCCATAGGTTTTATTTACTTATTAACATTAAAATTGCGAAAAAAAATCGCGAAAAAAATTGCGGGAGAATGTAAGGAAAATTAATTTTTGGTGGCAAAAAGGCCCGACGCTTGTCTGCATAAGCTGTCAAAGAGTGTCAAGGCGCTTGACAGGTTAATAATAATTATGTACACAAAAATAGGACCAGATCTTAGTTCTCTTTTCTGCCGCTAGGCGTGCGAGACCGACGAGTACCGCGTGTTGCCAATACTATTATACCGAGTGTTGCCAATACTATTATTTATTACAATTATTTTTAAATTACCGTTAGGCAATTACCGTGTTCTACGTTATCTATTTTTCGAGAACAGTTTCTAAGAATTTCCTAAAACTTTTATATAATAAGATTTCAACCTTTCCAGAGCTGTCAATAGCAACTTTAAACTTCCCGCGTAATTTCAAACGAGTGCATGTCGGACCGTCGCGCGCTCTACCGGCAAAAATCTGTCCCCGTAATTGAGACCATTATTTTAACATTACGTTCGGACTCCTTGTTATCTATACTTCGTGCGCCAAGAATTGGAAGTGACTTGACAGTTGCGTTTAGAAACGCGCATGCAATGAGTATAATGATCTTAGTACCTATGGATAGAAAAATCCAACTTTGTAATTGCTAAAAAGAACTGTATTACGTATCATAGAGGCTAATCCGAGGCGAGCGAGATAGCCAGAAGGGAGGCCATAGAGTCCGTGTGTCTCGTTTTTGCATGTTGCCAACCAGAAAATTTTTGGTATTTATAAAAAGTAACTTGAAAAATCTTAGATAAAACGAGTGTTATTTTTTAACTATTATTATTTTAACAAATGTTTATTACTATATTATCTTCTATAGGTGTACCAGAATCTCATGGCAAATAGGGAAATAAAATTTTGTAGTGTGCAATACTGGGGAAATTGGATTAAACGATCTTGATACTGGTTAATTTTTAATTATGTCTTTAGTATTATTGAACATGAATTAAGTATAATAAGACTGTGTGAAGAATGTTCGGTGTATAATATAGAAAACTAGCTTTTGCCCGCGGCTTCGCCCGCGTGGAATAGTGTTCTTGGAGAAAAAAACTACTTCGGCGAATAACTCTCTAGGTACCTACTTACAGCAATATACTTCTGATACAATATTGAAAATGTTTTTAGGTTTGCCCAATGCAAATTGTTAAAAATGGGACCCTATCACCTCGACACGACATGCGCGACCACTTGATAATATACTTACATAATATTATATTTATGGGAGAATACAAGCAGCGCCCTCTACCGGACAACTAGGAATTCTGCGCACCAACTGCGCACGACCTTGAATTATCTGATTGGCTATTGTCTCTGATTGGCTGATGTATCTGATTGGCTATTGTATCTGATTGGTTATTGTATATAGAAAATTTTGTATAAATAGGCTAAGTTTCTGTAAATAAACATTCATTCCTTCGAACACACTCGAGTATTAATTACCTCTAACAGAAGAGCACAGCAACAATTGGTGACCCCGCACTGGAAGAAAAAGGAAGAATCAAGCAAGAACTATGGCCGAAGAAGCATTGAATATACCTGTAAATAAAAATCAAGCAGAAACTATGGCCGAGAAAGCATCGAACGTTCCTGTAAGAAAATACGAAGAATCAAGCCACGAACTCGCCGCTGTCTCCGTACAATCAAGACTCCTACCATTTTGGCGCGAAATTCCACGAGCATGGTTCATTCAATTTGAAGCCGTCGTCGAACCTCTGAAGACATCGGACGACCAGAAATTCCGCTATGTTCTTCAACAACTTCAAGCTACAGACCTCCAGCACCTCACAGACATCCTCTACAACCCGCCAGAAAAAAATAAGTATATGACAATCAAGAACCGTCTACTTACCGTATACGAGAAGTCAGAAGTACAGAACTTCCAGAAGCTCATCAGCGGCCTAGAACTCGGCGACCAGAAACCAACTCAGCTGCTCCGAAAGATGCGAGAACTTGGAGGCGGCATGATAACTGAAGATGGCCTTAGAATAGAATGGCTAAACCACTTACCGCCATACATACGTTGCGTGCTCTCCGTCAACAAAGAATCTTCACTTGACACAGCCGGCAGCTATTTGTCTCACAAAACATCAAAGGCAAAACCAATAAGAGTGAAAGAGAAAGCCATCTCTATGTCTATACGTTTTTTTCCAAGGTTGCTCCAATTAACTGTGGGAGAGCCACGCTCCGGCATGAATGGGCCGGCTCGACCGGGTAAATACCACGACCTCACAGAAAACCGGCGTGAAATAACGCTTGCGTTGTGTTTCGCCGAGTGAGTGAGGTTACCGGAGGCCCATGGGGGGAGATTGGCGATTTTAAGGACCAGGAACGCAAGTCGCAACACCAGAGGAGTTACAGGTGTAACTCCTCTGGTGTTGCGGGTGTCCATGGGCGGCGGTAATCGATTACCATCAGGCGATACGTCTGCTCGTTACCTGGTTCATTACATAAAAAAAAAAATTGGAGTCCAAATTGGAGTCCAATTTTAGACGTTGGAATTACGACTTTACTGCCTTAACAATAAGTGACATTTTGAATTAGTACACTACGGCCGCTGTATCTTGACGGGTCTGAACATAGGCTCTGCGAACTTTAGCGCATGTACAACTCGTGAAGAAAACTATTATTGTATTATTTTTATATACCTATGTACTAATAAAATTTCCCTAATACAGTTGACCAATTGGTACAAATAAAATAAATACGAAAACACTTAAAAACAGCTAGTGCGCAACCGTCTGCGCGAAGTTCAGACTCGCCAAGATACATTGGCCGTATTGTAGCAGTAGATGTGGCCTGAATTTAGCCACTGACAGCTAATGTCATTTGTTTACGTGTGCATTATGATACAAGAAGAAGAAGAAGCAAATCATGAATTTATAGTGTGTTACATGAAGCATAGATACCAGGAGTCCGAACGGTATAGGCTTTTTAATAATAATTATGTACACAATAATAGGACCAGATCTTAGTTCTCTTTTCTGCCGCTAGGCGTGCGAGACCCATAGAGTATAAAGAGTAAAGGCTATTAGCAAGAGGAAAATTATATATCGTACCTTATCCCCCTATATGTCACATGCCAATGAGAAAGAAAGAGATATCTAGTTGTTCGTTAGTTCGTTTTTTGTAGACGGTTACAGGTTTTGAACATATGTAACCAACTTCAGACAGATCAGCTGTCTGAAGTTGGTTACAAGTTGCATTGCTCGTATTTATCAACAACTTCATATGTAAATATATTCCCGTCCGCCAGTGAAGTCCCTAGTCGGCATTTTGTGTCGATAAAAATCAAAATGATGATGAAAATGTTAATCTTTTCATAGCATAAAATGAAGTCTTTTATTCCGCTTTATGGTTGCTTAGATCTTTTAAACTATTAAATGAATTTAAATGCAGTTTGCAGCCAATAGATAGAATGATTAAAGTGGAAGATTTAGGGGTAATGATCTATGCACCTTTGTGATTTATAAATTATTATCAGTCGATCAAAAACGAATCTATGCAGTATTGTCTACAACAGTGTTTTTCAACCTTTTTTATGATGCGACCCCCCTTGTATTTTCGCTTTTTTATCATATGTATGTATGTGTATGTTACAGTATTACAAATATTCATTCCATACGACGTTTTCATGCGTCTCCATAGCTAGGATTCGGATATAAGTACATAATATAGTACGTCAAACACAAAATTTTACAATTACATACATCGATGATATCGATGATTGTTTTATGAGTATAATTATTATCCTTTTGTTAAAATTCTCTTACTTAATAAATCAATAATTTTAATCTTTATTGTTTTTTACTAAAGTTCGCTCGACCTCCGGTGACCCCCCTACAGAAGCTTCGCGACTCATAGGTTGAAAAACACTGGTCTACAACAAACAGAAGTATGTTGGGGAAGCTAGTCTCTTGAACTATACACCCACACACTATACAGGCTATCGTCCGATCGACTTGTCAGTTCTATATCCTACTACTATTATAAACATGAAAGTTCGTGAGGATGGCTGGATGTATGGATGGATGTTTGTTACTCCTTCACGCAAAAACTATTGACCAGATTTGAATGAAATTTGGTATGGCAGTAGTTTAAGCTCTGGATTAAAACATAGGATACTTTTCCCTTGGATACAGCTGGTAAATATATAAACAGTAGACGTATAGACTTTTCACGTCTTTATGCATTTCTCCCTTGAGTTGAGGTACCTACGTGGAATGATAAATAAAAATAGGAAATTTTTATAGATATATTTATTATTTGTTAACAATTGGACATCATTTATTAGCTTACACGTTACGATAACACCAAAAAGCTCTCAGATTGTCAGCATGGAGCTTAATATGTGGAGAAAACAGAGCACAGCAGTCCATTTACGTGGGAGAGACATGCTTTGGCACGAACGGTCCACCTGGACCAGATAAATACCACGGCCTCCGAGTACTCAAGGAGTAGTTGCGGATTTTAAGACCAGGATCGTACTTGTGGCTCCTCCTATTGCGAGTATGTATAGGTGGCGATAATCGCTCTCCATCTGGCGATCAGTCTGCCCGTTTTCTGGTCAATTAAAAAGTACATAGAAGTATCCTTGCAAAAGGCCACCTAATTCCCTGCAAAACCAAAAAGCAAAGTTAAATTTGAAAATTTGTGACATGTTTTTGTGATGATGTACAACCGTAATTCCATTATAATATGCAGGAATTATTAATTAATAATTATAATTAATAAAAAATACACCACACTATTTTATATTATATATTATTATCACTTAGTTTATATTTTAGATCTTACTAATTTGTATAATTGTATGGTGTTTGGTTAATATAAAGTAGACAAAACATTTTTCTTTCAGATTAACATATTTTCTCTTTGGAAGGTTTATCGATATCTAAAACATCACTATGTAAATGCACAACCTCTGAAATTTATACAAAATTTCTATTATATATTGTTGAAATCTGCATAAACACATAATGTCCAGGTGGACCGTTCGTGCCAAAGCATGGCTCTCCCACGTAAACGGACTACTGTGCTCTGTTTTCTCCACATATTTAGCTCCATGCTGACAATCTGAGAGCTTTTTGGTGTTATCGTAACGTGTAAGCTAATAAAATATGATGTCCAATTATTGTTAACAAATAATAAATATATCTATTAAAATTTCCTATTTTTATTTATCATTCCACGTACCCCAACTCAAGGGAGAAATGCATAAAGACATAAAAAGTCTATACGTCTACTGTTTATATATTTACCAGCTGTATCCAAGGGAAAAGTATCCTATGTTTTAATCCAGAGCTTAAACTACTGCCATACCAAATTTCATTGAAATCTGGTCAATAGTTTTTGCGTGAAGGAGTAACAAACATCCATCCATACATCCAGCCATCCTCACGAACTTTCATGTTTATAATAGTAGTAGGATATAGAACTGACAAGTCGATCGGACGATAGCCTGCATAGTGTGTGGGTGTATAGTTCAAGAGACTAGCTTCCCGAACATACTTCTGTTTGTTGTAGACAATACTGCATAGATTCGTTTTTGATCGACTGATAATAATTTATAAATCACATATGTGCATAGATCATTACGCATAAATCTTCCACTTTAATCATTCTATCTATTGGCTGCAAACTGCATTTAAATTCATTTAATAGTTTAAAAGATCTAAGCAACCATAAAGCGGAATAAAAGACTTCATTTTATGCTATGAAAAGATTAACATTTTCATCATCATTTTGATTTTTATCGACACAAAATGCCGACTAGGGACTTCACTGGCGGACGGGAATATATTTACATATGAAGTTGCTGATAAATACGAGCAATGCAACTTGTAACCAACTTCAGACAGCTGATCTGTCTGAAGTTGGTTACATATGTTCAAAACCTGTAACCGTCTACAAAAAACGAAACTAACGAACAACTTGATATCTCTTTCTTTCTCATTGGCATGTGTCATATAGGGGGATAAGGTACGATATATAATTTTCCTCTTGCTAATAGCCTTTACTCTTTATACTCTATGTAAGTCCCGTCGCGAGCGAGAGTTTGGACAAGAGGCCGTGTGCCCCTTTCTAGTAGGGTAACAATAAAATTTTCTGCTGTGTGAGACGAACTAGGTACAAAGCCAATATTGTGAAACACTGAATGACATAATATTATAGCTGAGGTTTTTTAAAAGTCGACTAGATTGAATAGTGTAATAGCTTGGTAATAGCATGAAGGTTCGAAGTGACGGTTGCCATCAGTAATATTATACATCTATGGATGCCATACAATATAATTATTTTTATGTAATTCTCTGCCTTAAATAAACACTATTGAGCCATTTTCAGTCAGTCGCTACTCACTAGTTTATAACAAAACGTAGTATACCAGAATCTGATGGCATTTAAAAAAAAATAAAAAATGTGATTTTTATATGGCAATGTCAAGTATGACCCGTCAAATCAAAGTAGAGTTTTGCCGGGAAAGTCAATCAGCAATGTTGTGTTTCTGTATTATTTTTCTAAATTCGTGTTAATTCGGTTTTTAATGTGTTATAGTGGTGGAATATTAACCATTAATTATTCGTTGAGGTGCATTAGTGTGGAAAAGTGATACATTCTACAAAATGCGTGCTAAATTGGGTTTCCCGCCAAAACTCCCTAGGAAGTTTCAGTAAAGCGTCTACCACTTTACTGAATCGACTGACTTGACTGATTGACTACCGTGACTATTTATTTGGACTTTGACTAGACTTTGGACTTGACGATTTAGAAATACAGTACCTACGTTGATGAAAATAATATACTTGACATTGGCAAATGGTGATAAGCCGACGCCATAAATAAATAAAAAAAAAAAAAAAAAAAATCAAAGTACGTGATCTGTCAACCGCTGTTAAAATTTTGTGATTATGTTCATGAAGCATAGATACCAGGAGTCCGAACGGTATAGGCTTTTTAATAATAATTATGTACACAATAATAGGACCAGATCTTAGTTCTCTTTTCTGCCGCTAGGCGTGCGAGACCGACGAGTACCGAGTGTTGCCAATACTATTATACCGAGTGTTGCCAATACTATTATTTATTACAATTATTTTTAAATTACCGTTAGGCAATTACCGTGTTCTACGGTTTCTATGTTTCGAGAACAGTTTCTAAGAATTTCCTAAAACTTTTATATAATAAGATTTCAATCTTTCCAGAGCTGTCAATAGCAACTTTAAATTTCCCGCGTAATTTCAAACGAGTGCATGTCGGACCGTCGCGCGCTCTACCGGCAAAAATCTGTCCCCGTAATTGAGACCATTATTTTAACATTACGTTCGGACTCCTTGTTATCTATACTTCGTGATTATGTTCTTGGAATTTGTTGTTTTTGTGAAAATATCCAAAAAGGCAATTCGATCTCAAGCGAGAAATATAATTTTCTATGTCTATAGCAAAATACAGAAAGAAGAAGGTGTAAATCGAACTCAATCTTATAATTTAAAGCTTGTGGTAGAGTTGACCGGTAAGTTAAGGCCCCCACAGACGAGAGGCCGATCGTTTCAGCTGGAACTGACGTCAGTTCGCCCTGAACGGATTCGAGCACACACACGGAAAAAATCGCATCCAATCCAATTTACGTCAGTTCGGCCTGATCTGATTCGTGCCCACACACGGAACAGTCGCATCAGTCCATTCTGGTTTGCCGCGCGCTACGGTCGTGTTTATCAATTTTGTATTTAAACACCGCGAAAACTCATACAACGCTTGTACAAGATACACGCCCGCACGGCAGCGGGTCGGGCAAGAACTGAAGCGATTTGTCCACACACGGCCAGGACAGGCCGCGCGTTCAGGCCGATCGGTCAGGCCAGAATTAATGTTGCCAACTTAGTTATTTTACAAAATTTTACTAAATTGAGTATTTTATTCCCTCCTTGGTAGAAATTTAGTTATTAGTAGTGTTTAAGTAGGAAAGAGCCAGACAGTAATGATATGCAAAATAGCTACTAAATACGTAATATTTCCTAGTATATTTTAATTTAATGGTAAAATTTATAATCAAATTCAATTAATGAAAAAAATTTAATATAATAAAACCTAAAATGCAGTGGTTTTTGGGGGGGCTTCAGGAATTCCTAAGTTAAGTAGCCTCTTTAGTAGTTTTTTAGTAGTTTTAGTAGAAATCGATACGAGTTTAGTAGTTTCACAAAAAAAGAGCTGGCAACACTGGAACGAATCGCTTCAGTCCGTACGGCCGCCTGATGCGATCTCGAAATTGCACACACACGATACGATTTTGCATCCGTTCAGGCCGAACTGAAGGTAGACCGGACCATGTATGGGGCCCCTTAGAGTGAGTTGTTTTGATACTTTTAGTTTTTTTATATTTTCTTAGGTAATTATTGTGACTTCTTTAAATGTGTTTCCAGTACTACTATAAGGTGAATCGTAGCTGATGGCACATCGAATGATGGTTTGTTTTCCATGCCTGGTAAAAGGAGGAGAGGAGGAAAAAAGAAAATCAACATAAGACAGTTTCGATTTATAGTTGATTAGGAATAAAGTAAACGAGTTCTATACAGTTCGGAAGGAAATTCCAACATTAAATAAACTGTTGCCAATTTATTTGTATGTTATCTACACTAATATTATAAAGAGGAAAACTTTGTTTGTATGTTTGTCTGTTTGTTTGTTTGTTTGTTTGTAATGAATAGGCTCAAAAAGTACTGGACCGATTTCAAAAATTCTTTCACCATTCGAAAGCTACATTATCCACGAGTAACATAGGCTAAATTTTATTTTGAAAAAAAATAGGGTTCCGTAAGATATTTGGGTTTTTCGGACACAAGGTGTAAAAAATCAACCAGAAAAGTTACTTATTTTGCATACGCTGCCTAAACTATAAAAGATAGAACCATATAATGTTCTAATTAATTGTAGATCTTATAAATATCTACAAAAAAGTCCGCGACACACTATACCTATCTATGTCGAGTGAGGCACAACAACCATTTTTTTATTTAGAAATCTTGATTTTTTTTTGGACTACATTTAAACGCGTTTATTTTACTCATGCTATTAATCCTTATCAAAATAAATTATTTCATCACTAAGTACAGTTTATGTAGATAATATTTGGCCTTTGAATGATTAAAAAAGGACGTTTGATTTTGAAGTTATGGCGAAATTTAAATATTACGATTTCTGCCGCACGGCCCGTTGCGAAGTGGGCGACATTCTATAGTATTAGTATCAGTATTGTACCCGTGCGAAGCCGGGCCGGGTCGCTAGTTCGTAATAAATAAGTATATAAAGTAATTCACGATTCATTTATTTTCCATGAAATATCATTATCATTACATAGTATAAAACAAAGTCCCCTTTTTGTCTGTCCCCTATGTATGCTTAAATCTTTAAAACTACGTAACGGATTTTGATGCCGTTTTTTTAACAGATAGAGTGATTTAACGGGAAGGTTTTTTGGTAAATAACATGCATAACATAGTAGAGGTACACAAATAATTTTAGAGGTTTCTAAAGTACTAAAAAGTCACATATTTTGCGCTTACATTGAAAATGCTGGCTGAACACTACGAGATAGATCAAAATTATGTACTACAGTTGTATTCATCTTTAAAAAGCCTACAAAAAAGTCCGCGATGGCATATGTCTATCTCTTAGGGATAACCCACAATAACCATTTTTTTATCCTTTTGATTTTAATTAAATAGCTTATTTACAAAGCTATTTTAAGCAATACAGTATTAATCCTTATCCAATTAATTACCTTAAATACATTGTGCATTTAAGATAGATCAATACTGCCCTGTACGGCATGTAATTTAAATGAACATTTTCGAAGATATTACAGATTTAAAATGCAGGGATATGGTGTTGCTGCGCGGCGCGGGCTCTCGCGTTTCTACATAGCACTATCGAAAACGCGGGACGTATACCTACAGTATAAAGAGGTTCACGAATATTTTGAACTGCAGCACAGAATACATAATAGTAACTGCAGTTCTTAATTCTTATGGAATATCCAGAGGTGGTTTGTCAGTTTTGTTGGAATGTCAAATAACTTTACTTACTACATAGTACATAGTATAAAACAAGTCGCTTTATCTGTCTGTCCCTATGTAGGTATAGTATATTGTATGCTTAGATCTTTAAATCTACGCAACGGATTTTGATACGAGTTTTTAAAATAATAGTCTTTAAGTATTTATTCTTTAAGATATAAGATTATGGTAAAACTTATATTCAAGTGCGATAAATATAATATTATGTAAGTATATTATCAAGTGGTCGCGCATGTCGTGTCGAGGTGATAGGGTCCCATTTTTAACAATTTGCATTGGGCAAAAACATTTTCAATATTGTATCAGAAGTATATTGCTGTAAGTAGGTAGAGAGTTATTCGCCGAAGTACCTAGTTTTTTCTCCATGAACACTATTCCACGCGGGCGAAGCCGCGGGCAAAAGCTAGTTTTCTATATTATACACCGAACATTCTTCATACAGTCTTATTATAATTCATGTTCAATAATACTAAAGATATAATTAAATATTAACCAGTATCAAGATCGTTTAATCCAATTTCCCCAGTATTGCACACTACAAAATTTTATTTCCCTATTTGCCATGAGATTCTGGTACACCTATAACTACCTACAGAATATAAAACTCTTATTAACGTCACTTATTATTTATTTATTAATTCATACAATTAATGAAAACAAAATATAAAATAAAGACCTACAAAACTGTTCTTCAGTTTGTCTGTAGGATCAATCAATCAAATCAATCAATCAATTTAATGTTAAATAACGCTTATATTAATATTTCAATATTTTAACTTACTAATGTTACTAATGAACGAAATATTGCAACCAGCATGGTTGAGATATAATATTCTGTTAACGTAACTTTCACTTCAACAAGACGAGATGACAACAGTTTTTACCCGACTGCGCGACGCAAAGGAGTGGTAATGTGTTTATCAGCCTATGTATGTATGTATGTATGTATGTATGTATGTATGTATGTATGTATGTATGTATGTATGTATGTATGTATGTATGTATGTATGTATGTATGTTCCTTTGAAGCACTATACAGACCAAACGCCTGGGCCGATTTTTATGATTCACACGTCAATCGATTCATCTTAGTCCGGCGAGTGTCACTAAAGACATGACGTTGGTGAAAATTCAATATGGCGACTACTGGACGCCATATTGTGAAAATTAAAAAAATGAAAGTCAACAAACTATATCAAGCGGGGTATCGTTGAATAGGTATTTAAAAATCATTGTTAGTTTTCTCTCAACATTTTTCGATTTGACTGACCGTTTAGGATCTAAGTATATCGATTTAAAGTTGCGTAACAACCATTCTCACATTCCAGTGCAATTGTGATATAGTACTGATGCTGATAGGAAATCCAGTCTGGTAAATAGCTAGCTAGGTACTCATAACTAAAAAGTATAAAATAAAAAATAAAAATTTAAAAAATTTAAAAACCCGACTGCGTAAAAAGTGAACCAAACTAAGTACATAATTAAAACTGAAAAGAAAAAAACAAGCACTTAGATATCCGGTGGTCTAGAATTCTATAATATATTATTGAATTAATACTATTGGAACATAACAACTGAACAGTCGGGATCCATTATTCGACAGCCAATCTAATTTTTCAATGGATCCTGACTGTTTAGTTGTTATGTTCCAATAGTATTAATTCAATAATATATTATAGAATTCTAGACTACCGGATATCTAAGTGCTAGTTTTTTTCTTTTCAGTTTTAATTATGTACTTAGTTTGGTTCACTTTTTACGCAGTCGGGTTTTTAATTTTTTTAAATTATTATTTTTTTTCACCATTTTGACTAATAAATCATCAATTAATTAATAAAAACTTATTTACAGGAATACAGGAAGTAAGAAATGAAAACTGCTTTCAATTTTAATATTATCTGGTGTTCAGCTCAAGTTCAAGTAATTTTTTATAAGGACAAATATTTTTCTGGTTGGCGACATGCAAGAACGATACACACGGCATCCTCTCTGGCTATCTCGCTCGGCTCGGATTTTCTCTGTTAAACTGTACGTGCATTGTGAAATGCACTCTATGGCCTTGGAATACAGTTATATCTTTAGCAAGTACAAAATTCAGAGTTTTCTATCCAGTTGTAAGAACCAGATCCATTGTCAAATGTCAATGACAGCTCAACACTTGACACATCGATTTTCAACTCTATTGTAATAAAGCAGAGTTCTATTTTCAGTGCTCTGAATTTCACCGGCGTTCCGGATTGCGAAGCTATATCCAAGCCTTAGAGCATTAAAGCTTTAGGCTTATATTACAGCTAGTGACCGAGTATTCGTTGTCGTTTTCGGATATTTTCGGCCAAAAAATGGATATTCAGCCATATTTTCGTTTTCGGCCATATTAAGCTGGGACTATCCGAGTACGGAGTATCTATGCTACGGAATCTGAAAGGCCGGTAAAAATTTACATTTCTATTAGTAATTATCATCATCATCATAGCCGCGGGCAAAAGCTAGTAGGTATGAAATAATTCAAGAAAACATAACGGGAGAAAAATAAATAGTGTCTATGCAAAATGAAAATTGGCATGAATAGACAAATTGCTATTTAACTTTTGGCAGGCGGACAAGATTTTTATGTGCATTGTTCAACTTTTGCAAAACATTTCAAAACGAAAGAATGTTTTATGAGGATACTCGATCGTTTCAATTAATATGATTAATTATTACCAGAGAGTTTACGTAATGTTCATTTAAGAAAATGTAGGTATAATTAACTTTATTCAGGTTCGCCGTTCGGTACATCTAATTATTATTATTATCTAAACTAATATTTTAAAGAGGAATAATATGTTACAAAACTCACTTCCGGATAGATAATAATAATACTATTAATGTTGGTGACTATTAATGCGTAGCTTCCGGTCTATCTTAATTTGATTATATTAATTATTCAATCATTTATTAATAATAGAACATGGTCTAAAATAATATTTAAATGCTAGTATTAATATTTAAAACATATTTACTTTAATATAAACATTTAACTGTTAATACTCATAAATGTATAAAAAGGGCGATAATTGTAAAATGGCGACCATTCTACTACTAGTTGCTGACCAATAAAGGTGATTCTAACCTTCAAGTGTACCTTTTTACTGGTGCTACTGTCGCCAAAGACCTGATCCCTATTTCATCTCAGAAGTGGGATTAGGAGGATTTTTTTTTCTTCCTCGGAGTTCATTCTCTGTCTCTAAACACCATGATGGGTCCATATCGCTGTGGTTTGGGAAGAAGACGCCAAGTGCCATCGACTCATCATCGGATGAAGGTACAAGTGAGAGCTGTGAGACTTATGCCTCTCCACGTCCACATATTAGGAGCTTGTTTATGAAGAGGAGAATTAATCATCTGGAAGCTGAATTCATACCAGAGCTTGATCCAGAAAAGAAATCGACCAATGTAAGGGGGTGGCTTAATAACATCGACCAGCTCGGAGATATGTAGGTATTCCTGGGACACAAAAAAAAAGATCGTATCTTTGTTTGCAAATTCGCCTACGCGGTGCTGCGAGAGAATGGTACGATAACGACGATAACTTGGAAGACTATACGACCATGGACGCAGTGGAAACAAAATCTAGCGTGCTCCTTCCCTAGATTCGTGGGTTGTCCGTTGAACGGTGTCCAAATGCGAAGGCCTATAATCGCGAGTCACCAGAACAGCCATATTTTACGTTCCTGTCGTCTCTTGAAGATTACAAGGCGATAAGTACGAAGGCTTCGGAACAAACATCAAACTGGCGTCGGAGCGCCGTTTGCCGAAAACAATCTACTACTGTCGCAAGACCGGTCATGAAGCAAGAGACTGTCGCATCACACGCTGCCAGATCTGTCAACGCTTGGGCCACAGTTCCAGTAGCTACTGGCATGCTGCAGGCGCCCGAGCTGCTGGAAGCACTGCGGGTACGACGGACAACGCGCACCGCCGCGCCGGTACGTGTCTCATGATCAACGCGGCAGTATGCAGGTACGCAAAATTAATTTTACAAAATTCTATCCGGTATACACAAAAAACAAATCATAGTCAACGGAGTAACATAACTACTAGGTTATATTAACACGGGAAGTAAAGTTAATATTATAACACCAGAAACAGTTAAGCAAATAAGGTAAAAAGTTTTTCAATCAAAAGGTTTGGAGATTTGCATTATGCATTTCATTTCGTTAGGTAATATATAATTTAATATATACATAACTATAGATAATATTTGTGTGAACAGTGGGGCTGAAGTGACCAATACGGGATCTTAAGGATTTAAAAACATTCAGACATAACACTCATTGCCAATTTTAAAGGCGTGTTATTACAAACAATGAAGAATATTTTCATACTACCCACTACTTGTCCGACATTAATTTGTTCTCGAATGATTTTGTAGAAAGAATTACTTTGTATTTAAATAACGATCTTGAATTGCAGCCCGGTGTAACCCGGGGATACTCGGTCAATTTGCGTGTATGTAACAAATAAGTTAGTTGACGGCAGTACACTTGTAACGCGGACTATTATTTTTGATTTTGGGAATTTGTCGTATATACCGCAATCTATTTTAAAATTCGGTGACTACACATTACAAGTAACTAATTTAGGTGTATCCATTGGAAAAAAAGGGAAATCACTTACTCAAGCTGACATTTTTTTAACGTAACTGAAGTAATGTTGACATCAGTTAGCCAACATTTTAACAACAATGTGAATAACGTACTGACAAAAAAATATAGATATTTCTGATATAAGGGTTGGTGATATTGGTGAATATTATTGTGGTAGGTTATTGAATTTCTTAAACCAATATTAATATCGGCATTCGCTGAATGTAGTAAGCAGCTAGGGAGTACTTATTTATTACAGATGCGCATTCATACCAAAACTAATGTAGGTATCGGTTCACAGCAAGCCATATAGAATGTCGTACAAAGAGGCGGAAATAGGGAATATGCATAAAACATAAAAATAACTTAAAACATAATAATTTATTTCTTTATTTATTTATATTTAGTACACAGACAGGTTAGTCTTTGCATGAATAAGTTAACATAAAGCATAATGGCTAAACTAGACAGCAACCCAAAAAAGTATACCTATCTTAATTATTATTCGGTTGTTGATAAAAATAACAAAAAAACTACTACTACTTACATTTATATACAACTTTAAACGTTCATATCTTTGTTAATTTTAATGATATCTAAAAACTAATTTATCATACAGTTTACCAAACAAGATAGATCTATTAAAAAAAAAATACAAAAAAATACGTGCATATTCCCTATTGTCGAGCAAAACATTAGTGAACTGATTTCGGTTGGTATAGTAGGTACGTGAGTCGTGGTCCTGGAATATTGGTGAAAAAGAAGGGAGGTGATTACCGTTTATGATCGATATCCACTTCCACATATTGATGACCAGATTAATCGGCTTCCGGGAAAATGTAGGTACTTCATGGTCTTAGATTTAGCAAAAAAAAGTTATTATAAAGTAATTATGCCAGAAGACTCGATATCTAAAACTGCGTTCGTTACACCTACAAGTCAGTATGAATTTCTGCGGATGCCGTTTGGTCTGGCCAATGCTCCCGCTGTATTTTCAGATCATATGCAAAAAGGCTTACAACCATTGAACAATAAGTTAGTCATTTATCCTAGATTAGGTATTTGACCGTTCTTTCAGCCAGTCTCCAACTTGGCTCAGGGTGTCCGGGACTAGCTAAAATCGAAAGTATCACAATTTAGGCGTCCTTCGTAATGTACACGAAGTAAGGCAATTTATTGGTCTCGCTTCCTATTTTCGGAAATTCGTTCGTAGTTTCGCCGAGTTAGCACGTCCGCTAACATTTCCCACACTTGGGAGTGGGGCCCTGAGCAGGAGCGTTTGAAAATCTTAAACCAGCTTTAACTAAAAGGCCAGTACTAAGTATTTATAATCATCATGCTAAAACTGAGCTTCATACGGATGCCAGTAAGTCTAGGAGAAATTATGTTACAGTACAATTGCTTCAGGTTCTATAGTGTTCTGTGTAATTGCTTACTTTAGCCGCGTAAATACCAGGGAAGAACAGTGTTACCATAGCTATGAGCTAGGAACCCTGGCAGTTGTAGAATACTCAAAATGTTTCCGTATATATCTAACTGGAATTCCCGTCAGTTAAGTATTACCGATTGCTCAGCTTTACGTAACACACTTGTGCCGCGTATAGCCGTTGGTGGTTCACTGTGATCCAAGATCTTACTTCTCTTACTATAGAACTAGCTGATGCCCGCAACTTCGTTTGCATGGAACTAACGGAAAAGGAACCCTAGTTTTTTAAATGGAACCCTATTTTTTTAAATGGAACCCTAAAATAAAAGTAGCCTATATTAGAACTTATATCCTCAGCTATCTTCTACTGAAAGTTCCGTGAAAATCGGTCCAGCCATTTCAGAGATTAGCCGAAACAAACAGACAAATTTAAAAATTGATATATTATTGTAAGTGCCGAATATACTTTCATAAGCATACAGTGAAAAGCTGTTAATTTGAAATTACTATCAGACACTTCAATTTTATTTATTTTAATGGAACCCTAAAATAAAAGTATCCTATATTAGAACTTATATCCTCAGCTATCTTCTACTGAAAGTTCCGTGGAAATCGGTCCAGCCACTTCAGAGATTAGCCGAAACAAACAGACAAATTTAAAAAAAAATTATATATTATTATATATCATTAAGTGCCGAATATACTTTCATAAGCATTCAGTGAAAAGCTGTTAATTTGAAATTACTATCAGATACTTTAATTTTATTTATTTTATGTGTAGATTGGTGATGTGCTAGATATCCGTATCCGCGGATATACATTTTTAACGATCCGGCACATAACTAGCTGTAGATATGTATTATACTGTTCCGGTGAGCGCATTCAAACACGTCGACGCCCTTAGTCACAATCTTTTAGAAACGGTTTGTGTACTCAACATCGATAACGAAGACTGGCTTATAATTCTGCATCTACAGGATGACAATGTCATAATTAGACAAACAACACATAATTAGACAACTTGATGGGGCTTCAGGCTGCTCAAAATATTACCTACGTAGTTTTAGACGACCGATTATTTCGTAAAACCTTGAACGGAAATATATTTGTGATACCTAAGCTATCGAAATGGAGCCTGTTACAAAATATTATGACCAAGCTGGCCACTTACGGTTGAGAAGTGCAAAAAAAAACTAATCAAGTCGCAATTCTGGTTTTTAGGGATGACTCGGTTTATTAAAAAATATATTGAGGCTTGTCGCTGTGTGCATACGCTAAAGGGAATTATGATAAGCCTTAGGGCGAGTTACACGCCATAGATAAGCCTAACATCTAGGCACACATTACTAGTCGAATATTTGGGGCCTTTTCTTAAAACTCGTAATGGAAATATTTATATATTAGATGTAATCGATTTCTATACCAAATTCGTATTTGCTAGTCCCGTACGAAGTGTTAGCTTTAATGAAACAAAAAAAAACTTAAAAGGAATCATATCAGTATTCGGAAATCCCTTCAGAATAATAACTGACCGTAGGGTAGCATTTACAAGTAGGTATTTTAAATATTTCGTAGTTAAAAAAACAATTAATATCTAGTAAATAAACTAGATCTGTGTGATGCTAAAATATGTCTAGTAAATTAGTTATTGTGAAAATAAAGTAATCTAGGTCGGTGTGACCTGCAATAAACATGAAATATCTAGTAAATTAGTTACGTCTATGTGACACTAAACTAAGTCTGTGTGACCTGCAATAAATATGTAGTAAATTAGATCTATGTGAAAATAAACTAATCTAGGTCTGTGTGACCTGAACCAAATATCTAGTAAATTAGTAGATCTGTGTGACACTAAACTAAGTCTGTGTGACCTGCAATAAATATCTAGTAAATTAGATCTGTGTGAAAATAAACTAATCTCAGTCTGTGTGTCCTGAACCAAATATCTAGTAAATTAGTTAGGTCTATGTGACACTAAACTAAGTCTGTGTGAACTGCAATAAATATCTAGTAAATTAGATGTGTGTGAAAATAAACTAATCTCAGTCTGTGTGTCCTGAACCAAATATCTAGTAAATTAGTTAGGTCTATGTGACACTAAACTAAGTCTGTGTGAACTGCAATAAATATCTAGTAAATTAGATCTGTGTCAAAATAAATTTATCTCAGTCTGTGTCATCATCATCATCATCATCAGCCTATCGCCGTCCACTGCTGAACGTAGGCCTCCCCCAATGAGCGTCAACCATCCCGATCTTGGGGTCAGTCTGTGTGTCCTAAACCAAATATCTAGTAAATTAGTAGTCTGTGTGACACTAATCTAAGTATGTGGGGCCTGCAATTAATATCTAGGAAGTCTGTGTGACAATAAAAAGAAGTCTGTGTGACAATAGAAAGAAGACTATGTGACAATAGAAAGAAGTCTGTGTGACAATAGAAAGAAGTCTGTGTGACAATAGAAAGAAGTCTGTGTGACAATAGAAAGAAGTCTGTGTGACAATAGAAAGAAGTCTGTGTGACAATAGAAAGAAGTCTGTGTGACAATAGAAAGAAGTCTGTGTGACAATAGAAAGAAGTCTGTGTGACAATAGAAAGAAGTCTGTGTGACGATAGAAAGAAGTCTTTGTGACAATAGAAAGAAGTCTTTGTGACAATAAAAAGAAGTCTTTGTGACAATAAAAAGAAGTCTTGGTGACAATAAAAAGAAGTCTTTGTGACAATAAAAAGAAGTCTTTGTGACAATAAAAAGAAGTCTTTGTGACAATAAAAAGAAGTCTTTGTGACAATAAAAAGAAGTCTTTGTGACAATAAAAAGAAGTCTTTGTGACAATAAAAAGAAGTCTTTGTGACACTAAAAATAAAATAAATAATAATAATAATAGATAATGTAATAAAATTAATTCTCTGACTGTTTGTTAACTTAAATCTTAATAGGTAATAACTATAATAATCAATTAACAAATAATTCATATAATATGTTAATGTATTCCTTAAAGAAAAGCAAGTATTTTGTGTTATTTAAAATTAAGTATCCATGAGTTTAGATATATAATTCAATACTATTTAAAATTTAGATATTATGAGCGTGACACATGCCAATTGCCTGCCATAAAATATTATCTAAGCGCAGTTACTGTTCTCTTTTATCTCTTTCCAGGTACAGATAACATGACATGATGAAAACCAGCTAACTTGCCGTGGGACACGGCAAAATGCAGGATGGCCGAGTGTTACAAAACTCACTTCCGGATAGATAATAATAATACTATTAATGTTGGTGACTATTAATGCGTAGCTTCCGGTCTATCTTAATTTGATTATATTAATTATTCAATCATTTATTAATAATAGAACATGGTCTAAAATAATATTTAAATGCTAGTATTAATATTTAAAACATATTTACTTTAATATAAACATTTAACTGTTAATACTCATAAATGTATAAAAAGGGCGATAATTGTAAAATGGCGACCATTCTACTACTAGTTGCTGACCAATAAAGGTGATTCTAACCTTCAAGTGTACCTTTTTACTGGTGCTACTGTCGCCAAAGACCTGATCCCTATTTCAAATATGTTTGTTTTCATTGAATAAACTTCGAAACTACTGGATATCAAAATCGTTTGATAATATTTGCCAGTTTAAAGATCGAGTAGTCCACGGGGAAGGACATAGTCAATAGGCTACTTTTTATTGCGGAAAAATACACATCCGGATTCCCCAAGATTTAATTTTGCGCGCACGGAATCTCGGGCATCATCTAGTAAATAAATTTTAATAGTCAGATTACCTGGTAATATTAGTGGTCTAGCCCAGCGGTCCGCAACCCTGGGGTCGCGACCCCATGTGGGGTCGCGAAAGATATTTATGGGGTCGCCAAAAAAGTCAACAAGGTCCTGTACTTATCGAATTTTATTAAAGTTTTTGCATAAAATATAACCTCTCTTTACATACACAATTACACTATGTCCTTAAAACGGAGAGAATCGAACATAATTACGACTGTACGACCTGTCCAGTCCCGCCCGTCACAACCTCAACGCTCCCGCGCCCGCGCACCCACCCCGATCTCTCTTTCTTCGTTCAGTCTGTCTCAAAGAGAATATAATCACTACGTTCGTCGGTCTGTTCAGTCAGTTCTATCCGCACGTGCGTACTCATCGCCGCTTTGTCGATTGCAAATACATACTAAAATAAATGCATATCTTCTAGTTTGCTCTAATATTACTTTCCAAAATAAATAAACTCTTCAATATAAATAATTTACAAAATAAAAACAGCTAACTTCGATACCTGAAGCAACATTTGCGCTTGTTAACTTAGTGATTTTTTTTTGTGGGGTCGCTCATAACACTTTTTTTAATTTTGGGGTCGCAATAATAAAAAGGTTCCGGACCGCTGGTCTAGCCTACGTGGTGAGTGGTCTAGTGGTGGTGGTGGTGGTAGTGGGAGCCTGGCTCTCGACTTGGAGGTCGTGGGTTCGATTCCCGCATTGGAACAACAACAAATGTTGTTTCCAAGTTCGGTTAGGACAATGCAGGCTGATCACCTGATTATCTGACAAGGAAGATGATCCATGCGTCGAATGGGCATGTAAAAAGTCGGACCTGTGCCCGATCTCTCGTCAGTCGTGTCGGTTATCCGTCCCACTGGGTTACGAGAGTAAAGGAAGAGAGTACTGCGCTCACACTTGGTCATTATAAAATTACTCCTGCTTAACACTATAGCATATACCTATCATAGATTATACAAAAGCAGTGCGCTAGTACAATATCCACAAAGTTTCTGCTCGACCAGTTGTAAACATTTTTCCTTTGCACTAGGACGCCCCAAAATATTTGAACACAAATGAAGTATCCGCAACGACTGCAAACGACCTACTTATGTTTTTACACGTGAGTATGTGTGCGTGCTCACGATTCAAGGTCGCTGTTACGCGATTTTCATCTGATGCCTGGTCGAGCGGCAACTTGTTCGATAGTACACTCCAGAGTCTACTGTCGGTACTTTATTAGCGTGCTAAAACTAAACATGGCCGTAAGCTAGATATTAGGGTTTGGAATGTTGTACAACCCTTGTTAGCAATAAAGACCCTTGTAATAGATGTTGAGACTTGAGGATGAGTGTTTTAGGTCTAATACTGGGGGATAATTATTATTACAATAAACCTAATTTATATTGCAACGAGTCAGAGTAATTAAAATCGATTTTCGTGACATGTCATCACTCTGTTTAGTTTAGTTGTGTGAAATATTATTAGGTATAAAAATTTTACGTCTTTGAACCGTCAGATTTATTATTTAAATATTTACTAGCTTTTCCCGCGGCTTCACCCGCGTAAATATAGTATCGGGTATCCCACGGGAATACTTTACTTTTTTGGGATAAAAACTAGCCTTTGTGTGAATCTAGAGTCTACTACCATAAAAATTTCATCCAAATTCGTTCAGTAGTTTTTGCATGAAAGAGTAATAAACACTTAGATCAAATAAAGGTTTTTAATTTGATCTGAGAATAAACATAGGTATTTAATCCATCTATACATCCTTCCATCCATCCATCCACACAAACCTTCACATTTATAATAGTAGGTCTAGGGTTACCAGGCCGGTTGCAATTGTTAAAAAATCCTGATTTCAGTAAAAAAGTCCGGTAAAGTAAAATATGAGCTGGACAACCGACAACAACAATTTACATACCTAACTCATTAGCGTTATCGCCAGTGAAATAGTAAAGACACGCACTTTTCTTTTAAATTATAGTTTTCAAACGTTGTCAAAAGATGATTGGCAATTTATTGACATGATAAAAAACCTCGAATGAAATCCGGGCGCGGGCGGAGTCCGGTCTATATCCTTAAAATCCGGTCTAGACCGGATTTATCCGGTTAGATGGTAGCCCTGAGTAGGACTAATTACTTTATTTCAATTTAAAGTTCAACCCAAGAAATGTAACAATATAATTATTGTAAAGCAAATAGAAATGCAAAATAATTATTGCATTATCTGATTTATTTGCGATTTGTTCCAGCGGCGTAGGTCTCGCCGTTGACACGGGGCACGCGACAGAGTGTCGCGCCGAAATAAATGCAATAAAGCCAAAAATCTGTTGCGAAGGAAAATGTTATTTCAGTGTACACTCGGACTGGTATTATCGTATTCAGTTGTAAATAGTTCTTGGTAAAATATTAATTGGGAAATCATTAAGCGTTCTTCCTCTTAGATAACTCGTAGCAGAGCGTAGCAGCATTATTATCACGTAGCGAGGTGGCCGGTGCTACCGGTGACAAAATCTTTTTTTTGTTAATTTTAATAAAAAAAATAATACCTGCGTAGATAATATTTTAATAACTTGATGATTGATTTTATATGAGGTATTATAAAACTATTGTACCCAAATTGTACCTATCTAGTACGTAGCAGTGGCGAAGGCTGGTTCTCCTTCATAGGGAAGCCGGAGCCTGTATAATAGGTAGGGATTTCTATGAAAGTTTGCAAAAGGTAAGTGACAAGGGAAGCCGATAGGAATGGAGTTATAGGAACCGTTCGCCACTGGTACGTAGTCTACGTACCTACAGTTGACATCACAAGTCATATATGAAAAGTTTATTCTTTTTGTGACTACCAGGCCACAACCTATGAAATAAAAGCTTTTTTTACATTTTTATTTTTAATTTTCTGTATTCCTTATAAAGTGCTTCACATTTACCCATAGATTTCTATATTACATTCTATAAGTTCTTGAAATATGTGAGTGGCTGTACCGGGGCGTCGCGGCGTCGCGCCCCATCCCGCCGCCCCGGGCGCCCCGGGCGCGTCACCGGGAACTATTGAATACATTTACAATGTTTCAAACGGTTAAATCATTTTTATTGATCGTTCTTTTATGGTTTGAAGCGGATTTCGTCAGAAGCAAAGAATATATATTACTAACGTATCAGAAGTGGGAACTTTTATGTCAAAGTTGCAACCATTTTACAACTCAACGATACTATACCTACTACCTAATGATAACTGATGACTGATAAACAATAGGTAGTGATAATTTCAAATATTTCAAAACTCAAGATAGGCGATGAGTCTATGGATGTACATTTGACAGAACATATCTTCATATATTAAAAAGTTACGCCATCTTGGTTTTCTCCATACATATATGTCAAAATGGCCCCAAAAATCTCAAAAGTGGGACCGTTTTAACTGGAGAGGGAGACACATTTTTCCTCAACATGTCTCGTCTTTAATATATATATACACAACTAATTTACATTGCAATAATGTTAACAAAAGTTGAGAATTAAATACATAATACATGACTTATGAGGCTTTTGAAACGTAGGCGAAAAATTAATATTATGTTGGTACTTAATCTCTACTTCCCTCGTCATGGGGATATATTATAGTAACTAACTAGGTGATATGTAAGTAATAGCTAAGGCTAAACATTTTTTTTATTGTTGGGTAAACTGTTCTAGTTAAATGTATGAGAAATATAAAAACTTCTAAATCTTCTTACAATTTACCGAAGCAAAACACTTTCAAAATCACACGCCTGATTCCTTCCTGAATAGTCCCCAAACGCTAGTGATGTGAAGCACCACGTATCGACAAAAATGAACAAGTTTAAATCTACTAAATTAAACGTTACCAAAATTTATTTTATTAAAAAAGTAGGTAAATCGTTATCTTCACTCCGTATCGTACTCCAACGGGGAACGTAATTATCTATTGTGAAAAATACTAAGGAAAGGAATGTACCTATTTGACTTAAGTATATTAAGGCTTTTTACAAGTTTTGAAAAAAAAAAAATAAGTAAAATGCTTTGAATCGATTCAAATCATCAATACTAATATTATAAAGAGGAAATGTTTGATTGTTTGTATGTTTGTTTGTTTACAGTTTCGGCCTTCTGCAGATCGAAACAGAAACGTGGCGGTGTATGCATTTTAAGTAAGAATTATATAGATAGTATACAATTTGAGGTCGCTAATGAATTAAGTACAGAGAATATATTTGAATGTTGCGCGGTGAAAATACCAGTCTACAAATTGATTATAATATGCATTTATAGAACTCCAAACTCAAATATTACCCAATTTTTAAATAAATTTGACATGTTATTATATAAATTAAGAAATAGGGACATGAAAAATATTGTAATCGTTGGTGACTTTAATATTGACATTCTGAAAAATACAAAAATTAAAAATGAATTTATTGACTTATTAAGTACTTATAATATTTTTAATCACATTAACGTGGCAACCAGACAAAAATCTTGTATAGACTTATGCTTAAGTAATATGAAAGACACTATAGGTGAAGTGAAGCCTTTGGGTTTATCTGATCACGACACAGCGCAATTTCTATCAATTCCTGTAAAAAATAACATCTTGCTACAAAAGTATCAAATTATTTTTCAGAGGGACATAGGCGAACGAAACATAAATACTTTTAGAAAACACATCAAAGATTTAACATGGTCAAACGTTTATCAGGCAACAAATTTAGATGACGCTTTTAACGAATTCTATGAAATAACTATTACAATATATAATCTATGTTTCCCAAAAATAAAACGTAAGATAAAAAAATTTGATACACAAGTTAAATGGCTAACTAAGGGCATAAAAATATCATGTGTTAGAAAAAGGAAGCTCAGATTCGAATATTATAAATGTAAAACTATGGAAAATAAAACTAAATTTAAAAAATATTCACACATCTTAAAAAAATGTATAGATATAGCTCAAAAAACTAGCAATAAAAGGTACGTTCTAAATGCAAATGATAAATGTAAGGCATCATGGAAAATAATAAATAAAAACAAACAAAACGCCAAAAACACAAAAAACTTAGATGAAATAAATTACAAAAATGAAGTTATAAATAATCCAATACAAATTGCCAATTTATTTAACGATCTTTTTTTAAATAACAGTAATGAAGAAGAACCGATTATAGAAAAAACACATAAAAGTAAAAATTATACATTTACACAAAACGAAAAAAGTATTTTCCTAGAACCAACGGACACAAAAGAGATCATGTTAGTAATTAAATCATTGAATAATTCTTTTTCAACAGGGTATGACGAAATTTGTACTAAAGTCATAAAGAACTGTGCATCCGAACTCGCCCCAGTAATGGCGTACCTGGTAAATTTATCCCTGGAAGAGGGTAAATTTCCGACTAAATTAAAAACATCAGTTATAGCTCCATTATTTAAGGGTGGAGATAAAAAAGAGATTAATAATTACAGACCGATAACTTTGATTCCTATAATATCAAAAATTTTCGAAAAAATTATGCATAAGCGTCTAATGTCTTTCATTGAAAAAAACGAAATTATTGCCAAACAACAATACGGATTCCAAAAAGGGAAATCCACTACGTTAGCATGTTTTTCATTGGTAAAAGAAATAGCTGAGTGTATAGATAAAAAGATAGCAGTTTCGGCAGTGTTTTTCGATATGACTAAGGCTTTTGATTACGTAAATCATAACAAACTTTTGCAGAAATGTGAACATTATGGTATACGAGGACTAGCAAATAATTGGTTAGAAAGCTATATAACCCACCGAACTCAATATGTTAAAATCACAAAAGTCAATAATAAACATGAAACGGTATCATTTACTTCAGACATTAAAGTTAAGACAAAAGGAGTTCCCCAGGGAAGTGTACTGGGTCCACTCCTATTTATTATTTATATTAATGACATACCTAAAATTACCTTTCATTATTGCACAATTTTTGTTGACGACATATCTATAGTAATTAAGAATAATAATGATTTGACATATAACTTAGAAATTAATAATGCTGTAAATGACATAATTGAATGGATGGACTATAATAATCTAAAATTTAATGTAAAAAAAACCACATTTATGCAATTTTATAACAAAAACAATAATGGTAAGGATTTGTGCATAAATGATGACCAAAGTAACATAAGTGAATCGCATATTGTTAAGTTCTTAGGAGTTCATTTTGATAATAATCTATCGTGGAAGACACATGTAGAAATGACGTGCAAAAAAATTAATCAATATGTATATGTTCTTAGACGCTTACAAAAAACGGCCTGCGCAGAAACAGCATTAACTGCATACCATGCGTTTGTGGTGTCTGCGCTCAGATATGGACTAATAGTATGGGGCAACTCGGTAGATATATCTCGGTTATTTATTGGGCAGAAAAAATGTATTAGGGCTATTTGTGGAGCTAAACCCATGGATTCATGTCGCCCATTATTTAAAAAAATAAAAATACTTACATTAACCAGTTTGTATATTTTTGAAATGAGCATGTTTGTTCGGAAGTATATGTCTGAATTTTACACTAAAAAAGTTAAAATAGTAAATAGGAATACCAGATATCCTAACAGGTTAGTACTCCCGCCTGCAAAAACAACATTTTTTAGTAAGAGTTGTTACTGTATGTCGATAAAAATATATAATAAATTGCCTAATGACTTAACTGACATAGAACTTCCTGACATATTATTTAAAAAACGATTGTACAATTGGCTTGTTGACAAATGTTATTACAATTTAAATGAATTCTTTTGACATCATTTTACATACTGTGAATCCATAAAAAATGACATTTTTTCTAACTATAATATTGACATTTCTTCATTTTTTTTTTCAACGTAATATGACATGCTATAATTAATTTATTGTTTGACATTTGGGTAAAAATATAATATGTAGGTAAATTTATTGTGATTTGTTTACAATTTATCTTAATGGTTTAGTTAAGTAATTGACATTGTAATTAATTTTTGTCTGATTATGATATTATTATTGAATGGATTATATATGACGCGCTAATTTTAATGAGATGTGTGTAATGAAATGGGTAATTTTTATATTAATGTAGTAATTGTATAGCTTAATTTATATTCATGTAAAAATATAAAATTTGCATTTGCAAACATTTGTGACTAAAATAGATATGATGTAACACCTTTTGTACCTACAATGTTTTATGCAAATAAAGAATTTATTTATTTATTTATTTACAACGAAAAGGCTCCGAAACTACTGAACCGATTTTGATGAAATTTGGCACTTTTACTGCGGAAAATGTACGGTTCCTGCGAGATTCCCTCTTGCGCAGACGAAGTCGCGGGCAACATCTACTAATATCATAATAAATAAAATGTATAACGTTTTGCAAAATCAATTACAGAAAGTTTGGTCACATGATTTCCTGATTATAATATAAGGTTCAATAAAATCAATTACGGATATTTTGGGCATATGATCTATTGCTTATGTAAAGACTTTTAGGCAGAAAAATAATTATCAATTCATCTCTTTTACTTCTTTAGTTTTAATAAAATTGTTATTTTAAAATAGTAGGTACAGGCTATGTATTGTACTTTCTTTTGCAGGCCATTCTATATGAATATGATAACGTTACTAATTATTATAATAAAGGATGCTAAAGTCTAACTTTAAGCTAAGGTACTTCCTACCTTAGCTTAAGTTGTTGTGTTGCACTAGGTATTAACTAAGCTACAACGTGAACATTATCAAATGAGCATTGAATATGCAATATGGAATTGTTGAATAGAGAACAGATATACAGTTGTTATTAATTACCTACCAAAGCGCATGTTCATAGGAATTGACAGTACTGTACCTACTGATAATGTAGCAATTTACAAAGCCTGTAAAACACATCCAATCACAATACCATCAATAAGATTGTAGATGTTATTGTGTGTTGTACTGTATTGTTGAAGTGAAGGAAATTAAATATCATAATAATATTAATTTCATCTCAAAATTTAAATTAAAAAACCTTTTATCAAAATCACCATGCAGTTATTTAATAAAAAAAACAGAGGTTTTGCCGGGGTGATAATAAAGTAGGTACCCAAAACTAATAGCATTCAAAAGTTGCTCAGTCGATAGAAATAAATAAATGTATCGCACATCACTGTACCTCTTGGAGCTGGTAGGATTCTGTCTCATAAATATTATACAGTCGCATCACCTGGGTGTTCCCAGGCACCTGGACGAATTAATAACGACCCCATCCAGCCATATCCAGCGTTTGAATTGTCACCTCAAGCATGCCTCAAACGGACATTGGTCTACGAACATAGTTATAAATGGTGATTGTTCATAAACTTGAACTTCAAGATTTATAGCATATTTCTTTCTGTAACAACTAACATGGTATGTATCACTTTCTTTCATTAGGTACGTTTAGAAATCTGATTGTGCATAAATAATTCCAAATTCAAAATTATCTAGTCTATGCTTTTCTCGCGGTAACTCAGCAGGGAAGTATTGTTATTTAGAATCTATAAAATAAGAAAAAAAAAAATTTGCTCGCTCGCTTCGCTCGCTCGTTTTTGGCTTAAAAAACATATTATAAAAGTTAGTACTGACGTTTAGTTTTAGACTATATATATTTGTATTTTTCCGAATTACACAGTCTTTCAGGGTTTAAAACTTAAACAGGTTAAAACGAAAAAAAATTCTAATGTGCCCAGGGCCTCTGATAGGTTAAAGACGGCCCTGGTTATTTATTGTACTTGTACCCGTTTTATTTTCTTGAACTCCCCCCCCGAAACTAAAACCTGGCTACGCCCATGCCCATTTTAATTGTGTAAACTAAATGTTATAGTAATATTACATATTACGTGAGTATATTGATAGTTTTATAAACTATTTACGTAAGTCTCTTTTCAATTGATAAAATATATAGTAAACAGTGATTGAAAATACAACTAGGTATATAAGTAAGAACATGGTAAGAACTAAGAATTAGAATCACAGGGTTTTAATATTAGTAAGGTGGGTAGCAAGTTGGTACTTAATAATATTATATTTATTTGCAGTTTATACCAAATACCTCAGATCAAATAAAAAACTAGATTGCGCATGGCGCTTGTTTCAAATGAAGCCTCAAAAACTACGCTACTTTGTGTAAACACACGCGGTCACGCACACTCATGCAAAAAAAGTACGCTACTTTTCGTCAGTATCGAACGAGTCGTCGTGCAGTGATTTTGCCACAAAAATGCCGTCCTGCGCTATTAAGTGGTGTAAAAACTGTACGAAGGCGAACAAAAAGTGTCAGGGAATAACATTTTATAAGTAAGTACACATAAAACTTTAGTTTGTTTAAGATAATTTATCACAATTTAGAGGTTACTCGAAACAAATAATGACAATTTCATAATGGCGGATCGAGAGAGTGTTGCCAGGATTTCATATTCTCAATAGCCTAAAATAAGGTAAGTAATTTGTAGGCAAATTCTTAACAAAATTATGAAGTAGAGAGTCAGACTGTGTTTTTATTTTTTAATTAGGAAGTTTTGAAGTTTGAAGTAATTTAAGGTAAATGCCCCTATATTCGGTATACGGAAAATATCGGGAACGATAATTCCGCCGTCTGTGGACCGATTTTCAAAATTCTTTTTTTGATATAAAGGGTATAATCCCAAGTTGGTCCGGTTTTCAAAAAAGTGGTGACCTGATGATGGGATCCATGAGGAATCGAGGGAACTCCTCGAAATTTTTATGGAAATTTAAGGTGATTTTAACTTTTTCTGAAGTAGTCCAAGCATATGCTACCAAAAAGTAAGATTTTGCTCCAAGTTATACTCTGGATCCAAAAGTGCAGAACAGAACTCCTGACTCCTTATAGATACATGTTTGGGGATTTCGGCGTTATTTAAAGAACTGCAAGCATATGCCACCATGTCAATAAATCATCATCTTCACCACCACAATCACACCATACATCATCACATTTTGATGATATAAAAGGTACTTCTTATAGTATTTTACACCAACATGGAGATCTTTGAATATTACTCTGTCGTTTATGGACCTATTAGCAATATTATTTTATTGCTGTAAAGGGTACAAATTCGAAATTGGTCTTTTAGTCACTAAAGTGGAAACTTGATGATGGGGGATCCATGAGGAATCGAGGGAACTCCTTGAAATTTATATGGACACATATAATGATTTAGATTTTTCCTGAAATAACACAAGCATATTATGCTACCAAAAAAAAAATAGGCAAGTGGTACACTGACTTGTTGGTGACCGTATATTAACTACCCTATTACTTACCATAATATTATTGGTACACCTAAATCGAAACTTTTCATCTTTACCTATCCTTTATCTAAATTTATCTATAAATAAATAATAAACAGAATTATCACTTTCTGTTTTTTTTTTCATAGTTAAAGACGTTTTAAACGCAATAAAAATGTTCTAATCTAACCCATTTTTAGAATTCCATAGTTGGGGAGAGTTGTGACAACGTTATTTCGCGCCAGGTTTTTGTGAGGCCGTGTTACAACTTTTACGTAAAATAGAGCTCTGCAAAGTTTTTTGACATAAAGCTATGGAAAACGAAACATAAATGTCACAGAAACGTTAACATGGCCGAATTCCTATACAATTTTCGAAAATTTATTATATTGTTATCTCGAAAACTACGGATCTTATAGTTTTGAAAATTTGCGAAATTACTGCGACAGTAAAAGAACTTTAAGCGGTAAAATTACCATAAACCAATAAATAGTACAAATGTGGGATGTTTTTCGAAAGTTTAGCCAACATATGGTAATGAAAATTTAGTATGGCAACACCGGCTCACGCACACAATGCATAAAAAACCGGCTTCACTGTGTTGTTCGTAGAAGTCCATCTATACTTTTTATTTGATCTGAGCCAAATACCAACAGTGACGGATTAAGACTACTTGATGCCCTAAGCCCGCTATCCCCAACCCGCGGCCCGCGGGCCGCATGTGGCCCGCCGGGCCTTTATCTGCGGCCCGCGTGAAATCTGTAACCGTTAGATAAAGTTGTGAAAAAGCGTTCACAATTCCAAAAATCTCACTGTGTTTGTGTCGTTAGCTCATCTTAAATGTTTAGTTTCACTCTTTTAACTACCTTGTGTTATTCTATTATTAAATCGTTAAAAGAGATGTTCTAGAAATGTATGAGGCGTGGGCCAGCCCTATGTACACTATATGTAAATATAGCTACTGTTTCCTATCCTTTATTTTATTTCACTTCGTTTCAATGAACATTTAAAATAAATTTGTCAAGGAGAGCAACACGACGTAAAATAAAACATGGCGGATTAGATTAAAATTAACCAAAGAATACAGTCGTACAAGGATCTTTTGGCACTTGGATGGGGGCGTGAATGTCGCAAATAATAACAATACTTATTACTAAAAGTGAAATTTTACAAGACGGCGATGTTAGTACTGATTTTATCCACGTGCGAAAAGGTAAGTGTCGCAACTACAAAACAATACATAATATTAAAAGTGACATTTTACAAGACGGCGATGTTAGTTCTGATTTTGTCCACGTGCCAAAAGATCCTTGTCAGACTGTATCATTTTGACAATGACATGACTTTTCACAAAGAAAGACGTATGGCACTCAAGAAGATGTCTCTTCCTAAAACTATCAACTACGTCAAAAGTCAAGTCAAAACAACTGTCAATGCCGCCCTAAAATAGGGTTCTCGCATTAAAAAACTCTTCAAATAATCATTTTTGTACGCACGTACCCTTCTTCAAATTACTTTTTTTGTATTTTTATGAAATTCCCTTATATTTTTCCTATTTACCTATGTGGTGTACATAGAGGTGGCCCAAAATCAAACATCTCTTTTAAACAACATATTTTTTGCCCCTAAAAATTTTGGTTGCGGCCCGCGACACCAGGAGTATAACGGGTCTGTGGCCCGCGTAAAAAAAAGGTTGGGGACCACTGCCCTAAGCAATCCACGCCTGTGGGCCCCCGTATGTCAACTTGAATCGATCTTTAAAAAGTACCGCCTAAAAAATTTGTTTTTAGGGTTCCGTAATCTATACTAATATTATGAAGCTGAAGAGTTTGTTTGATTGTTTGAACGCGCTAATCTCAGAAACTGCTCGTCCCGTGGTAAGTTCTCTAAGAACTTGTGTTACGGGTACCAGACATCGGTATATGTATTACGTATGCATAGAAGCCAGCTGGTACAATTACCTACTCACGGGCGTAGCCAGGTTTTAGTTTCGGGGAGGGTTCAAGAAAATTAAAAGACTAAATAAACATTACTGTCGGGGGGGGGGGGGAGGGGGGGGTTTCAAGAAAATAAAACTAAAAGTACATTAAATACTAGTCTTTAACCTATTAGAAGCCATGGGCTCATTAGAATAATGGGCCCTCATTTTTTTTTCATTTTTGACCTCCTTCAGCTTTAAGCCCTGAAAGTCTGTGTAATGCGAAAAAATACATATATCAATAGCCTAAAACTGAACGTCGGTACTGAATTTTATAATATGTTCTTTAAGCCAAATACGAGCGAGCGAAGCGAGGGAGCAAATTTTTTTTCCATTTTACAGGTTAAAATCTGTTCAAACGTTAAACTAAAACACTAAATAACGGTGAAATTCAGAAAAATACCATACAATCAACCAGCTACACAACAGACCATTGGTACTAAATAATTTAATATATTTTTCATATGAAACGCGAGCGAGCGAAGCGAGCGAGCAAAATTTTTTCCTATTTAATAGATTCAATCTGTTCCAACTTTAATCCCTCAATAAATTACTGTAAAACTAGGATGATTTTGTAATTTCAATTACAGTAAAATTTGCTTAATTTTTGATGTTTCAAAATAGATGACAAAATTAAGTTTGGTTAGTCATATAATACTTATTTCACACTTTTTTCGTCGTACATAATTACAAAAATTTTGTGATCAGTGACGTGCCCAAAATATTGTGTCAAAATATTGTGCTATAGGTTTGAGGATTCGATGGCACGCGTGCCATAGGTTCACGATTCCTGTTTTAGGCTATTGATTTTGTTGTTGTTTTTTTTTTTTTTTTTCTAAAGTACAACAGTCTTTCAGGGTAAGTTTAAAAAGATTGAAAGGAGTAAAAAACATATGCTCGCATTCTCAGTTTGAACGCAAATGGGGCGGCAAAATATGTTAAATGTCCTGGGGCGCAAAATTTCTAAATACGCATCTGTATATGGGCCAGATCTCTGTCATATATATACCAGCCGGGGGGCACTAGCGGGCAGCGAATAGGCAAGCGGGAGCAGGGTTATGAGTCTATTTTTTTTTGTGCTTCTTCTGGTGCCCCCCCAGACGTGATGCCCTAGGCAATTGCTTAATTTGATTAAGGGTTAATCCGTCACTGAATACCAATACCCAATACGATTCAATTCTTTGGCCACTGTCCCAATAGTTGTTGCATGTCTATTGCAAATCTCGCTCCAGCCCAATGTCTAAAAAGCGATTTTTTGCTTCGACAACACGTTTTATAAAGACATGGAACTTTATTAATAACTAGCTTTTGCCTGCGGCTCCGCCCCCGTAATTTTTTTCTATGTATTAATCTACTAAGCTCATGTTACTAAGTACCATACATAATTTCATCAAAATGCGTCTGTAGTTTGCGTGAAAAAGTAATAAACATCCATCCATACATCCATCCATCTATCCATACATCCTCACAAACTTTCACATTTATAATATCAGTAGGATTGTTGTAAGTAGATTTTCGAATAATTTGAAAAGATGTTTTCCGCGACTACGTAACCACGCGCAAAAGAAAATACCGCGCGAACCGTATATTTTCCCGCGAAAAAATGGTCTATTATATAGGTCAAGTAGTTTTGGAGATAATTCAACACAAATAAACAAACCTTTATAATACTAGTTTGTCAGGGATACTCATCCCAACTTACCTGTCCGGTAGTTGTGGTATAGTATACGGGTACGCGACCCCGGCTTCCCTAGCTATTACTGTCCTATCACTTGCCCTCCTGGGCGGTAATATCCTACATTCCTATTTCCCACTCTAACTTACCAATCTTCCTTTCCACACCACCTATCCTTCCCTTTCCCTATTCCTACCCTCTCCACCACTCCGTGGGAACGCAATGGATAATCATAAAAATAATTTAATTATCCAAAATGGCGGCGATGCGGTTCGCCACCCATCACGTCTCGTTCTCGCGGAGGCGAAAAGTGGCCCATGGAGAGCCGCTTCGCTACGTTGAATGTAAGAGGAGGAATGGATGGTATGAATGAAAGTAGACGAAGCGAAACAAGTATGTAAGGATCGTAGCAAGTGGAAAGAAGTGGTCTCTGCCTACCCCTACGGGAAAGAGGCGGTCTCTGCCTACCCCTATGGGAAAGAGGCGTGATTATATGAATGAATGAATCATTCATTTTTATTATCCCTTTACAATTGTAAAAACCTAAATAAAGTGGAAAAGTGTATAAAAAAGTTGTGTGATATTAATCTGAACATGAATTTCTACCAAGAACCAACAGTACACTCAATAAGTAATACTAATCATACCTTATAACTACCTTTAATAATATTATTAATTGTAGCTACCTGTACTATTTATCTGGGGGCACGGCAGTGCCCCCATGCCAAGACGGACAAGCGAAGCGCAAGGGCACTACCAAACCACCTTTTCTCGAAGCGTTTCGTCGATTTTTTGAACCCTCATAACTTGGGTTCGGAGTATATCAGATGAATGAAATTTTCAGGATATGTTCCCAGTAGCAAACTTACTAAACATGTAAAGTTTTAATTGTATAGGTCTTATACTTTAGATTTTATTGATATCTAAAAACCCCTGATTTCGTCACTGACTCACTGATGATCAACAAAATTATATCGTACTTCCGGATGTCCTAGAAAGCTGAAATTTGTTACGTAAGATTGTATTAGTACACAACCAACATAAAAATTGTCAAAATTTGAACTTTGATCTTCCAACCTCTTAAACAAGGGATTAAAAGTTAATTATCCGTGAAAGCGCCATCTATCGCGTTATTATGAACTATGTAAGTAATGTTGTCGTTCATCACTTGAATTGTAAACCAATTGGCGTAATATTGAAATAATTGTTTCCCGAATATTCTGTAGTAATTTCAACGGAAAATTTTACATTAAAGGTAACAATATATTTCATTATGTTAAAAATTATTAAGTTAAGAAGTCTCATATAAACTTTTATCCTTCAACCCCTAAAAATACAGGATGGAAGTTTGTATAAGACTTCCTCTTTAGCTAGAGGTCTGAAAATTGTTGTTGTTATTATTTTTATTATTAGGGATCCGATAATAATAATAAATTTAAATAAAGTAACCATGTACCTAACCCTTTATTAATTATTTATTTAATCTTTATCGACATATTTTATTGTACACTTCGCAATTTCGCTACTATAAGAGAGTATAATAGAAAAACATTCGGTTATAAATTTTTCTCCTTACGGCCAAGTGAATATAGGGAAATGGCCAGGCCACATATATTGAGTTTGTGAAGTTACGCTTGTAGAGTTAAGGCGTGTAGGATAAGAAGCTTGGTTTTACATGAGATTTCATAACTTTTTGAAAGTGCTAGTCATAATATGGTATCGTCTTGGCATATTTTTTTACATGGAAATGTTTTTGGTGGGATCTATATATTCTGTATTGTACGCTGTAGCTAACAATTTGGTATGGTAGTAGTCAGTAGCGAAGGGTTCCTATAACTCCATTCCTATCGGCTTCCCTTGTCACTTACCTTTTGCAAACCTTCATAGAAATCCCTACCTATACAGGCTCCGGCTTCCCTATGAAGGAGAAGCAGCCTTCGCCACTGGTAGAAGTATAGGCTAATTTTTATCCCAGAAAAAACAGTATTCCCGTGGAATACCCGATACTATATTAACGTGGGCGGAGCCGCGGAAAACAGCGAGTTACTGATAGGTATATAATTTTATTTCGCATCTTGTCATTAATAATCAAGCGAGAATTTATCTTAGTAGGTACTAGCTTACAAAAATAAAGGCTTTAATACTAATTTATGTTTCAATTCGTACTGTCTTAAGTATATTTTATTAAATAACAAATTATAGCTCTTGCAAATTCTCACTACACGCATATAATCAGAGGTAACACGAAAAAGTTTACGTGCTTAGTTCCGGAATTGCGAGTGGATCCATCACCCGGGATAAAAAGGTTATCCCCATCCCGGTATACTCGGGCCGGAGACGGGTGAGGGATTTATGAGAACCTTACAACTTTTAAATAGTTCGCCCTGGCTTTACACGTGACTGAATTCAGGACAGTGTGAGCCCTTACGTTTGGTATACCTATTTTCTCACAACGACTAACTCGTCTTATGGCCTATATTTCATGGCATTAGGTACCAACATTGATATAATGTATTAGCCACATGGCTAAGACATTATACAAACCAAGGGATTTTTAAAATTTTAGGGGTACCTTCCATACCTTTAAGTGAAGTGGAGATGAAACATTATATTTCTTTTTACCCCATCGCGTGGGGTAGCGACGAATAGTTTTTCATAATAATATGATATAGTTACGGAACCCGCCAGATCCCGCAGACGTGTCCTGACTTGCTCTTGGTTAGATTTTATAATATTTGATAATTTCCCAGAACTGAAAGCAAGGCTGACAAAGTTGTTCAAACATTAATAATAATTATTATAGAACGTAATACGTATCGTAATATTTATTGACTCTGCAGAAAGGAATCAAAAAGTAAATCGTTTCGAAGAAATAATTTCCTTTCTACGTCTAAATTTAGATGCTATAGGTTTCTAAACAATGCTCGTGATTGAATCAGTGGCGCTTTGAGCTAAATTTAGACGTAAGTCCTAACCGAATGTAATCACACGCGCTTGAATAATTTAGCTGCACAAAGTCAGCGTGTGGCGACTAGCTAGTCCGTAAAAATACTTAATCATGAGCAGTGAGCAGGTATCACTAGGCAGCTATCTGTTTCTATGTAAATATGAAAGGTATGTTATTGATTGTACTGTAGGTTCTTGGTGGAAATTCATGTTTCACAGTAATAATACTGTGAAATATGAAAGGTTTTCAAATATGTATATAATAGTTTCCATATTAAATATTAGATATTTATAAACTGTTGCTCATATTTTATTTACCCTCTGACGACCTGACGACCTCTGTAGTTCTGGTGGTTAGCACATTGGTACTCAATCCGGAGGTCGCGGGTTCGAATCCCACCAGGGAACAAAAAAGTTTCCTGGGTCATGGATGTGTATTAAATATGTGTATAATATAATAAAAATCTTAAATATAAGTATACTTAGTGTAAAAATTATTAAATATATGTCCGTAGTCTGGTACCCGTAACAAAAGTTATTCTGATACTTACCACGGGACCAGACTGACGTGGTGTGAAGCGTCCATAGATATTATTATTATTATATTAAATTCCTTTTGCGGTGCCTTTGAATAATCCTGTCTTATTTAACGTTTATTAACACTCTGTGTGCAAAATTTCAGCTCAATCCGCTTAGTGGCTGAATATTATGAAGATTCAGATAATACATGCTGGCAACAGAAGATAAATATCAGTGTCGTCGTATATTAAAATACAATTCCTATTTAGTATATTCATTAAAATACACGAAAATATAATACAATAGAACACATAGCTACCTCTATATTTATGGATAAACATTTATGAGTATATTTTGAGGGAACTCGGTTCGTTCCAAACAATTAAAGCTATCCGCTTAAACCCCCGACTTAGTGTACGGTCTGCATCTGTATGCTGTTGCTTTTTAAATTAGGGACGTACCCACACGCCACAACAAGCCACAACCACCAACACGACAAAATGTATTGTAAAATATGCCAATGTATTGTAATAACTATCTAATGTGTCTTTGTAAATATTACATGAAGAATAAATAAATAAATGTGGTCAAGCTCCACAACGCAGCCACCAGCGACACCGCATTATGTCGGTACCACATCGCAACCACAACGTAACCACAGCTTAACCACATTTGGTGATACGTGTAGGAAGACCCTAAAATACAAGTGGCATAAAATACAAAAGAGAGAGAATATTGCAAAGAACTCTACCAAAATCCTAGAAACGCTATCTTCTTAAAAATAGAACATACCGTTTGGGTTAAGCGGGCTTAAATTTTCATATTTAAAACTAACTTATTTTTAAATTAAAGATATGTTTTTATTTAATTTTTAACGCAGTTGGGGTCTTTAAACCTACTTACTTATTTCAGGACAATTTGTATATAATTTTAGCTGAATACAGAGTTTAAGCTTGTGAAGTTTTTTTTACAGATTATATAGCGATAAGTACTTATGTGTTTTAATTGTGATTTTATTAAAAATATCCAATTTTTTTACATCAGATCTTACTTACCTACATGTACCTTGTAATTATTGTTGTGTTTCATATTTTAATATTTTTATGTAGGGAGGGTTTTGTGACAGAATAAGAGGAAGACATTGTTTACTGTAATTTTTTTAAAGACGTCGATAACTCGATAAATTAAAACGGTTTTGCCAACGCTACATGTAGAGTTAAAATCGTATGTAAAAGTAGAATGGCACAGGCTCACTCGACCGCAGTAAGTAGGCGTCAAAATCCACCTTCCTGAAGATTTAACTTCGGACTATAAAACAAAAGCGTACATAAATTTATAGAGCTTTATATTTTTTCACATGGCAACATTTTCCCCGCTTTAATTCTTACCATATCTTTGTTTATTATACCCGGAAATAAGCTTGTGCTTTGGAATTTGCAAATTTTGTATAAAAGTTCTTTCATCAACAAACGTTTTTATTTTAAAGGTTCTTCGTCGTTTTTCAACCACACGATGTCCACTACTGAACTAGTGCCTTTTTAAAGGTAGCTTTTAGGTAGGTATTCCTGTTACCTGTAAACTTTCTATAATACACTTACATAGCAATACGGTCAAACAAATATTTCGCATTTTGTTTCACATAAATTAAAGTACATTATTTACACAAATTGTGTGCTTATCAATGGCGAAGGCTAGTTCTCCTTCATAAAGAAGCCCTAGCTGGTATGTAGGGATTTAGATGAGGGCCTTCAAAAGGTAAGCGGTAAGGGAAGCCGACAGAAATGGAGTTATAGGAACCACACGCCACTGGTGTTTATTCATTTTTAAAGAAATTTCGAGCACGTCTATGCTAGCTATCGGTAGCTACTGAATTCTGAGTATGCCTACATTTGAATAACCTAACCTAACCAAGAGCATGTCAGGACATGTCTAAGGAGGGTTCCGTAACTATAAACGCGTAATATGCTTTTTTTTTAATTACTCCAAAAGTTACTGTACAATTTGGTTCAAAATAGTTTTCCTAAAGAGTTTTTAGCATGATCTATCAGCATGGAAATTTGCAAGTTTCTATCTCTTATAGTTTAAAAATGCTAGGGGGGGGACCAACTTACCAACTACTTTGGAGGCCGATTACTCGAAAATGGTCAACTTTATAAAAAAGTAACGTATGAAACCTTGCCTTTATTTTAAAAGACCTATTCTACGATACCCCACACGTTGGGATAGAGTGAAAAAATATTTTTCATCCCCACTTCACATGTATGAAGAGCCACCCGTAAAATATAAAATTATTATTTTTTTATAATCCCGAAACCGTGATCTATACACAATCTATAACTGCACCAAATTTCATCAATTTATATTCATAATTACAGGAGCTTGAGGCGCGGACAGACAGACAGACAGACAGACAGACAGACAGACAGACAGACGGACAGAGCGAAACTATAAGGGTTCCTTAAGTATTACGGAACCCTAAAAATCCTGTAATATTGAGTCCAATTTTGCCAAAGTACCTACACAAAAAATCCATTACAGAAAATGTAAAAAGAGACTATCCTCGCGGTTAATAAGCGATTCCTGGCGTAATGCTTTTTAATACTTTAAGCCAATCTGGTTCAGCCTCCAGTTTCAGTTATCTCCGGGATACGTGCCGGGATAAATCATATCCCGTTATCCCATCCCAAAATGTGGATGACGCGTGTTTTAAAATTGGGGCATTGTGTATAAATGAGGGCAAAATACATACCTGGTTGTTAATATTCTGTATATTAACAACCCCACATAACTAATTGGTTGTGTCCTCGTCTTGAATGTCATTGTCGTCCATACCGATACGTCGATAATGTGGATAATTTATTAGCCCGTAAATAAATAGTATTTATAGAAGTACCTAAAGGTCAAGTATTTTAAGGTTTGTGAATATAGCTTAAGGTGAATGATATTTCAAGCTTTATTGACACTCTGACATTTTTCTGCAAATACAAGGATTGTATTGAAGATTAATTACATAGCTTACGTATTAACTATTAGCTGTACCCTACACACATTGTTTTGTCTTATGTATGAACCGGATAATGAGTAATTCCCTACATACACCTACAGTTTTAACACCTACATCTACATCTACCTCTTATGAATTATCGACCACTGAGGGTTGAAGATATATTATTAAACAATAAAGGTTGGTGTTAGAAGGTTAGAGATAGATATAGATTACCTAAATGTATTTTAATGAGAAATCATAAACTAAAAAAAAATAATTGTAAAAAAGTAAAAAATATTTTTTAGGGTAGGTCACCCTTATCACTCTCTCTCACTCACACTCTTCATAAACTTTCACATATTTTTAATAGTAGTAGGATATAAATTCTTTTCCAGTTTCACTTATAGACTAGGGCTTTTACCTTTGAAAATGGTCAAAAGTGAAAAAAAAAAACTTAGCAGGATGAAACCCATTGGAAAAGGAAGAGAATGTAACAAAAATAAAAGAAAAAATAATTTTGTGATTTGAGGTCGGGAAGTGCAGTAAGGGGGTGAGTTTTTAAGGGTCGAAAACGGTTTATCTCGATTTCCGGCAAAACTACAAGGAAAAAGGTTAAATGGAAAAGTTGTAGATAATATAAAGATCTATAACTTTTGTACTTATATTTTTTTCACATAACCTTAAAATTTATGTGAAAAATTAAAATAACCAAGATTTTGGTTTTTTATTTTTATTTTCTGCAAAAAAAAAACAAATTTGGTGAAAACTTAACTTTTTATGTCGGTTTAATTTTTTACTTAAAATGATTATTTATTCTGTTTTTGGTATCGAAATTAATAGTGAAATTTTCAACTCTCTAGCTATAATGGTTCATGTGATACAGCTGGTAACAGACAAATAGACGGACGGGCGGCGGAGTCTTAGTAATAAGGTCTTTACCCATTGGGTTTAGGTTTTTACCCATTGGATACGGAACCCTAAAAACAATTACCCAAACAACAAGTGCGTGTTAATGATGGCACGTTATTACCGTATTTGCGTTCTTCGTCCCGCGGCTACTGTGTTGTATGAATTATTGATACTGCCACAGTGTAGGGAAACAGTAAGATAACGTAAGCAGAAACGGAAAATTTTATTTGTTGTTAACATGAACGTAAAAAAAGGCGAACACAGCTCCAGTAATATGAATAGTGAAGCAATTAAAGTAAGACGGCCGTATCGTAGCGACACGTGCCGCACGCACACATTCATAGCATTCATAGCAAAGTAAGACGATCGGCCGCCAGTACCAAAGAATATAATTTATTACTAACGTACCAATACGCCAATGGCAATTATCCGTAAATCTCACACAAACGTAAGTCGCCGCCATTGTTGGGCTTCACTCAATGCTTAGCTCACCTTCCGTCCGCTTTTTTTTTACGTCCATGGTTGTTAATATTCTAGTAGCTACTAGGGAATGGAAGAACCGGTCTCAAACTCAAACTCAAAATTTTTATTTCCATATAGGTTATGAAATAACACTTATAGAATTGTCCTACATGACGCCTACCACCGGTTCGGAAACTAGCCCGGCGAGAAGAACCGGCGTAAGAAACTCGCACGGGGCCACCTTTTAGCAAAAAGATGGGAAAATTGTTCTTTTCAAAAAATATTTTACAATGTTGTAACTTAATCTATATAACATTAGTCATAAGTACATAGAACATACTTAAGTACATAAAAGCAGCCTTGCATGGGGCCATCTTATTCCCAAGGTGTGCAATCGTTAATGAAATCACTGACTTTATAATAAGCTTTAGCACACAAACGTTCTTTAACAGCTTTTTTAAATTTATTAATGGTTAGATTTTGAACGTTTTCTGGGATTCTATTGTAAAGGCGTATACATGAACCTTTAAACGATTTACTTACTTTGCTTAGTCTGATCACCGGTATTTCTAACTTGTTCTTATTTCTAGTATTCCTACAATGGTTGTCGCTTTTCTTTTTAAAGTTATTATATTCTTTCTGACATACAACACATTGTCCAAAATGTATTGAGAAGCGACGGTCAGAATACCTATTTCTTTAAACTTATCTCTTAGAGATTCAAAATATGACATCTTATAAATAGAACGTATAGTTCGCTTCTGCAGCACAAATATTGTGTTAATGTCCGCAGCGTTTCCCCATAGAAGAATGCCATATGACATTATACTATGAAAATAACTAAAATAAACTAGCCGCGCTGTGTCCTCATCGGAAATTTCTCTAATTTTTTTCACTGCATATGCTGCAGAACTAAGCCTATCAGCCAGATTTGCAATATGGGGACCCCACTGTAATTTACAATCTAGTGTTATTCCTAGAAATACAGTGGTGTCCACTAGGTTCATTTTCTCATCGTTTAATAGTACATTAGTTTATGTCTGCCTAACATTTGGCAGGCTAAACTTTAAACATTTTGTTTTATTGGAATTTAAAAGTAAATTATTAACATTAAACCAGTGTACCATTTTCGAGAGAGCACTATTTACCTCGTCGTAATTTGACTGTTGTCGCTTCACATTAAGAATTAGTGAAGTGTCATCAGCAAAAGGTACTATCTCGTGCTTATCTTTAACTAGATAAGGAAGGTCATTTATATAGATGAGAAAAAGAAATGGGCCTAAAATGGACCCTTGTGGCACACCTAATTCTATTTTGGTCCCATTAGACCTTGTAGAATTTACTTCTACTCTCTGCGTTTTATTTTTAAGATAAGAGCTTAAGTGCCGTATCCCTTATACCATAATGGTATAATTTTTTGACCAACGTAGCATGCTCGACACAGTCGAAAGCCTTGGATAGATCTCAAAAGACACCAAGTGCATCATGCGATCCCTCCCAGGCCTCAAATATGCTGCATAGAAGACTGATGCCTGCGTCTGTTGTGGACCGACCTTTAGTAAACCCGAATCGATTGCTATGTAATAAATTATTTATGTTAAAATGAGCTAGCAATTGATTTAATATTATTTTCTCGAAAATTTTACTGAAAGTCGGTAGTATAGATATTGGTCTATAATTGGCTGGGTCAGATTTATTCCCAGCCTTGAAAAGAGGCATCACCTTGCTATGCTTCATTAGGTCAGGGAACACACCTTTCTTAATACAATTATTAAAAACTAAGGCTAGGTAGGGGGCAATGATGTCAATTATTGATTTTATAATTTTTATAGACATACCCCAGAGATCAGTAGTACTTTTAATATTGAGTAATTTGAAGGTGTTAATAATATCTCTGGAGTCAATTTCTCTAAAATTAAAATTGACATCACATCTGATTCTGAGAACCGGTCTGATTTTGAGAACCGGCAATTTCGGGACTGGGCAATCTCGGAACCGGGATTTCCCGGGAAATTCGGGAATTTCGGGACTGGTGTTAAGGCATGAAATCCATGTGTTATTACTGTCTCAAAAGTAATTTAAAATATAAGAATAACATTTTATAGTACAATTACTAATTAAATAATGTTTGAATGGCAATTCGACACATCAGCCAACATGTCACCGCCATATTAATGACAACTTTATTGCCGACAGTGAAGAGCCGTAGGTCATTTTAGTTTATTAGCATTTATTGATGGTTTTTTATTGAAAAAACATTAATAAATGATAATGTTACTTCGAGTTATTTGATTGTTGCAAAACGTCAAATGGTTGGGGTGCCCAGAATGCAATTAGTGTACATGCTCGAACGTCGCGGTAACTTATTAGAAGTGGTAAATTAGATAAAAAAATACTAAATAACCAGACTCAAACTAACAAAATCTATTATTCTGATGATTTGCGTGAAGGGAACTTACGGCGCGCGACGGTACTTCAACCAAATATTTCAAAACTAAAGACTACTACGACGTACATTTGACAGAACAAATCTTCATACAAGAAAAATTTACAATACCTTTAATGTCAGCCATCTTTATTTCAAAATACCTCAAACGTCGAAATGGCTCCAAACACCCCCGAAAGTGGGGCAATTTACCTGGGAAAGTTTTTTGTCTCGACATGCCTTATACACAATACCTCTAAGACGCACCATGCTTTTGTACTTGCTTGAAATTACCACACATTTTAGGGGCTTTATAATAAGATCATGGAAGAGAACTCCCTGATGTAACCTGCTTCTCTACCCCTTGTCTAACCGGATCCAGCTGCTGCGGAGTGAGTGACTGCGGCTTGGATATTTACACAATTAAACATTCTACTAATTCCTTGTGTCCTATTAAAATACTATTGATATTAGTATTATATACCTATAACTATTTTAACCTAAAAATTGTTCGAAAATGATTAACTCCTCGATGTGAAATACTGTGCTACTGCTCTAGTCAGCAGTTGCGGTTGGACCCAACTGCTGCGGACACGGCCATTTGACCGCGACCCAACTTCACAGATAACTTACAAATATCCTATTAATTCCTTCTATCCATGTTTAATCGATATTTTTAAGTAGAAAAGGTGAGCTAAAGCCCAAATTATTTTCGATGTTTCCCAGTTGCAATGGAGAACATGCCTAGTTTTTTAATTGAATTTACGAAAAGTACTACTTAAGCCAGGAAATAATATTGTCTTTGCAATGGCATATCTACGGTCAACCGTTGGCGAATACAGTCATCACAAAAGTGAGATCGTTGGAGAGCATCGAAAACGCCAAACACCAAAAATATAGCAGGAGTGACGTCACAGCTGTTGTGATTGTGAACTACGAAAATGTATGAAGATAAATACAAAATTAATTTTACTGCGTTTATGTATATCATTGTATTAATAACAAAAATGTCACAAATAACATAAGGATTTGAACGGTAATTTCATTTTGCAATCAAAGCAAAAAAATGTCGTTTTTAGGGTTCCGTAATACTTAAGGAACCCTTATAGTTTCGCTCTGTCCATCTGTCTGTCTGTCTGTCTGTCCGCACCTCTAGCTCCTGTAATTATGAATATAAATTGATGAAATTTGGTGCAGTTATAGATTGTGTATAGATCACGGTTTCGGGATCATAAAAAAATAATAATTTTATATTTTAGGGGTGGCTCTCCATACATGTGAAGTGGGGATGAAAAATAATTTTTCACACTACTCCATCGTGTGGGGTATCGTAGAATAGGTCTTTTAAAATAAAGGCAAGGTTTCGTACGTTACTTTTTTATAAATTGACCATTTTCGAGTAATCGGCCTCCAAAGTAGTTTGTAAGTTGGTCCCCCCCCCCTAGCATTTTTAAACTATAGGAGATAGAAACTTGTAAATTACCATGCTGATAGCTCATGTTAAAAACTCTTTAGGAAAATTATTGTGAACCAAATCGGACAGTAACTTTTGGAGTAATTAAAAAAAAATCATATTACGCGTTTATAGTTACGGAACCCTCCTAAGACATGTCCTGACCTGCTCTTGGTTAGCCGTTAGGTTATTTTAATCGTGTAACTTTGGTAATTTAGCAACTGATTTTATTTATGTAGCCTTTCGGAAAATATCAGAATTTTGCTGATTTAAAACAAATGCATGTTCTCTATTGGCTGATTGGAGTGTTTAGTAAGGGAATATCAAGCGAACGACTCTCCTTCCTACTTATTTATTTCTTTGTTTGTTATCAAGAAGGTACGCTACACGAATCTAAATAATAAAATGCATTTCCTTTTCCATAAATTATGTACTTTGAGCAAAAGCCTAAACCTTTCGGTGAGTAAGAAATCTAATAAAGATGCCGAACATTACGTATAAATTTAATGTCGCTATCTTTAATAAGAATTTGTCGATGAAATAGTAAAAATCATTTTTAATCCGTCACAAATAATATTATCGACTGGTTAATAGTGTTGTGACAGTTGTGGGAATATCGATAATTCTCAAACGTATAATTCCAAAATGTGTGACAAAAAGAGGAGTGTTCGGTTAAGCCGATTATTGTACCGATTCTGATTCGATTACGTGAGCGTCGAAACGAATATGTCGATTTAACCAAATAGAGACGTAATTATTTCGAATACTCGTTTGTTTTTTGTTTTATTATTAAACAACCTTTTTAGAGCGTTGTTCCATTTAAAAAGTAACTCTGCATTTTACGACTTTTTAACTATTTACGTAAAAAGTTACCCTTAATAAATTTGTAATTTAATTTTGTGACTTTATATACGTTTACGGGTTTCTTATCTAAACTAGATTAGATTTAGAATAAATTATGAATACCTACCTATAATCTGGATAGTAATTCATAGGCCTGACTGTGGGGAATAGAAAATATTTATGTAAATATTTTCTATTCTAAACTTTGTAGGGGAAAAAATATCGGCTTTGTAAATGTAGTCCTAAAGACTAAAAGTACCTAAGTAAGCACATGTTTCACTATTTTTCGATATTCTATCCCTAAAGGGATGAACGGGGGTATGAATGACTTTTTTCCAGAGTCAGATTCATGCTTGACCATTTTACTACACGTGTTGTATATTTTTGGAATGGTCTCTTCAAGCTCTTTATTTTAATACCAAACACCTTTTGCAGTCAGGTAATAATATAGTTAGACAGCCAAAATCATTACCCTTGCTTTTTGCTTCGCCGTAGTCGGGTAAAAAGGGTTTTGTTTCCATTTACTATTTCTACGCACCAGTGGCGAAGGCTGGTTCTTCTTTGCGAGCACCAGCTAGTCCTATTATATTATGTTCATTAAAATAGTTTAAAGTTTTTAACAATGATTTCTAAACTAAGGATGGGCTACGAGCCTATGACGTACATTTAACAGAAAAATATTCATACAAGAAAAAGTTACGTCATCTTGATTTCAGAATAAATATTGTCAATTAAATGAGGTCTGGTTAAACTGCGGAATGCAAAATTTCAAAATGTCAACTGCCCCATCAATATTCACTCATCTGCCCCAAAATAGCACAATTATTGTGGACACTTTTTACCTCGATGCATTCGTCTATATTCTATAATAATTATATTGTCTATGGATATATTCATGATTAAAATACCTTTAGTAGTTTTTGTATAACGATTCGACTCCACGAATTTTTGTTATATAAAATAAAGAGCGTTAAAGAAGGTTTATAGTTTATCGATGGTTGTATTGACAGGATCTAGCGTAATCCCAATCTCGGGCGCACGGCGCGACGCGAGTGACTCACGCGACACATCACACAGTAAGCCCACCTTAGCCCAATACACGACCTGTGCTGTGTTAATATATTACTTAACTAGCTGGCAGCGGCGAAGGCTGCTTCTTCTTCATAGGGAAGACGGAGCCTGTATAATAGGTAAGGATTTCTATGAAGGTTTGCAAAAGGTAAGTGACGAGGGAAGCCGATAGGAATGGAGTTATAGGAACCCCTTGCCACAGCTAGCTGGTGCCCGCAACTTCGTTTGCGTGGAATTAAGGGCTAGTTCACACGACGATACGCGGCTTGACGCGGCGCTGAATTTTTGATTGATTGAATCTTCAAATTTGAACTTTATTTGCTACACTAGAACATACAAGTTTCAACGCAAGAGTTCGAATTTCAACACCGCACTGCGCCGCTCTTGCAATGAAACGTGTATGTTTTTGTATATGGAGCATAGACTTACTTATACATAGGTATATTATAAACTAGATGTTGCCCGCGACTTCATGCGCGCAAAAGTTAATTTCGCAGAAACCGTACATTTTTCCGGGATATAAAGTAACCTATGTCCTTTCCCGTGGTCCACTCTACATCTGTGCCAAATTTCATCAAAATCGGTCCAATAGTTTCGGAGCCTATTCGTTGCAAACAAACAAACTTTTCCCCTTTATTATATTAGTATAGACGAGGCATGTTAAAGCAAAAAGTGTCTCCAGTTAAATGGCCCCACTTTTAAAATTTATAGGGTTATTTTGACATTTGAAGCATGGTAAAAACAAGATGGCTGACATTTGAAGTATGTTGAAAACCAAGATGGCGTAACTTTTTCCTGTATGAAGATTTGTTCCGTCAATGTACGTCATAGCCTATCTTGAGTTTTGAAATCTTCGGTATAGAGACTAGTGAATAAAGTTAATTTTAATCACTACTTAGTATTGACGTTAGTAAAAATGCGTCACGTCTTGGTATGATCTGACCCCTTTTTTTTTTTTTTTTTTTTTTTTTTTTTTTTTTTTGTCTCCTAGCACGTGCGCGTGGGGCTGCGGGAATCCAAATTCTTCCGTAGCCCCACACTAGTGCTGACCCGGTCTGTCCGGGCCTCGTCTCCTGCACGGGGTAGAGAGGTGTTTAACTACCCCGTGCATCGCCTCAGAGGCGCGCGCCGACACCCGCGTGCGCCTCCGCCTCGGGTCCATCGAATAAGAGGCGGGGACTTCCCCAAGTCCCTCGCCCCTGGACCCATTCATGGGGGCCGGAAAAGGGCGTTGTCCGCCCTTCTCCTGCGCCCGGTGCGTCTTCTGCGGCCGGGGAAGGGAGTCGAGATCTCCCTCTCCCGTTCCGCAGTTTCCTTCTGCGACATCACGTTCTCGCAGAAGGACACCACCGCGTCCCACGACTCTGCGCTACCGATCATCCTCCGCACTACGGCCGGCAGCGACAGATCGCCTCCTACTTCATTTGTGAGAACACGGCGCTGCTCCTCCCAAGCTACACACTCGGCGAGCGTGTGTTGCGCCGTGTCCTCCCCGCAATGGACGCAGTGGTGGCACCGAGCGTCCGGCTCCCTGTCTATGCGGCACAGGTACTTGCCGAAGCAGCCGTGCCCCGACAGCACCTGCGTCACCCTAAACGACAGGGAGCCGTGCCTTCTCCCGAGCCAGTCGTCGAGTACTGGCCGGATCGCCTCGACGGTAGCGAGGCCGGCGGTAGGGCGCAGAAGCCTTTGCCGCCATTCCGCCACCAAGACCTGACGGAGCTCCTCTCGGCGCAGCGCGATCTGCCGCTGCTCCGGCCTCGAGCCCCGTGCCCGCTCTTCCTCGCGCCAACGATATAATGACGCGAGTACTTTCGCCTCTAGGTCCCAGGGCGGGGATCCGGCCAGGACGCAAGCCGCCTCGTAGGAAATCGTGCGATACCCGCGGACGACTCTGACGGCCATCGCCCTCTGCGGTTTGCGCAGAATGGCGAGAGTGCTGGCCGTCATGTCCATCGCCCACACAGGGGCCCCATACAGGGCCATGGACCGCACGATTTCCACGTACAACCGCCTACAGGCGGCGCTCGGGCCCCCCAAGTTGGGAAGCAACGTTGAAAGCGCGCCCGCTGCACCCATGAGCTTGGGCGCCAGCCGCCGGATGATCTGACCCCTACACTAACTAGTAGCTTAGCTAACTAACTTGTAAGCCTTTGTTACGTTAGTAATATATATTCTTTGCCTTTGTGATAGTTACAGATCTGTGTCGCTGACGATTGTGTTGTTATAATTACAATTAATGAATGAATGAATATATTATGCTTTATTGTGTTCAAAAATGTACAACTATGATTTCTAAATTATTAGTAAAATAAAAATAAAAATTACAAATTAGAATGTTTCTTGGCCGTATAGCGATAGTTTCTGTATCTCTAAATATGATGAAAAATGTCGATTACTGAACCACTGAGAAGTTAGGAGCGTTTTAATAAACGAATTCTATGGAATTAACTCGAAGGATTCCAGGCTCGTAAAGCGCGTTTGAATGTTAATATTTATTTAATACGTTCAAAGGACATGAGCCAGAATCCATACTAAAAAGACCAGGAGTCAACCGCAATTAATGTTTGCCAATGGGTTCACTTTTAATTAAATTATATTTAATCGCCAAAGTTGCAACAAATGAGCAAGTGGAGATGTAGATGTAGGTACCAGGTGTAGACTGTAGAGGTATTTGGAGTTGTAGATATTTGGATAATATAGGAGTCTATGTTGCTGTTGTACGTATGACCAACATACATTACAATTAAGTTTTTAATATATTTCGGGAATCGTCGTTTTTCTATACATTATCTCACGTCTGATATTTCCACAGAAAAAACTATACATACTTGCTCATAACTTCTATACCCGGCGTTTTTCGGGATTGCTTTTTGATGACAACAAAATATATGATTTAAAGTGAATACAATGGCAACAATTGCGTGCTGTCGACTCTGGATCAATTTTGGACCATCGCCTTTTAACTAACAGGGTTAAGAATTTGTGGAACAAGTCATAAGTGTTGTGGTATAATAATTTATAATAAAAATTTATGGTAACTCTTTAGCGTATTTGAAAATAGTTTTGATTCACATTGGGGTTGTGACTTTTTTTTTATAAAGGGCCAAACGAGAAAATGAAAATTCGCCTGATGCTGATGCCGAATGAAAAGCAGTTAACCCTCCCCCCCATTAACCACACATGGATATTCGCAATCGCAATACCAGATGAGTTCCAAGTTCTGCATTGGTGACCTGCAACTTGCAACGGCCGCGACGTATTGATTTTATTTACTCCAACATTCCTGTAACTTGGACCAAAGATATAAAGTAATTTATAATTTCTAAGTAAATCCCGTCCGATCCCATTTCATTAGCTGATCATTTTACGAGCTCCATGTCTTGTTCGGTACTTTACTACGGGTTAAATGTGTAAGACGAGGGATAAGGACGGAATAAAAAGAGACAAAGACAAAAAGGTCATATGATGGGTAACATACTTTGGAAGAAGAGTGAAGTAAAGAATGTCAAATTTGCAAAATGTCATAATGACTTAGAACGAATGCGAAAAAGGTCATTTTCAAATAAGCAATCAGTCATTTGGATAGATTTCGATGCCTTACATTTGCCAGATATTCGCGCCATTGCCAAATGTGAGGAATCGAAATTAATTCTATGGAATGTACAGAGAAGGAGAACTATATCTCTGTATGTAAAAAGTGTCCGCCATGGACGTAGAAAAAAGGCGGACGGAAGGTGAGCTAAGCATTGATTAAATTAAAGCATAACAATGGCGGCGACTTACGTTTGTGTGAGATTAAGGATAATTGCCATTGACGTACTGGCGGCCGATCGTCTTACTTTGCTGTGAATGTGTGCGTGCGGCACGTGTCGCTACGATACGGCAGGCTTACTTTGATTGCTTCACTATTCATATTACTGAAGCGGTGTCTGCCTTTTTTTCTACGTCCGCTGTAGTAAATGTATGTCCGCTGAAATGCGTCAAAATAGGGTGGCGTCCCAGTAGCAACAGGGTACATTTCAAAGTAAATGAAGTTAGAAATAAGAGAAGGAGATCGACTGTTTTTAGTATTTTTTGTATTGTAACTTTTAAATTTAGCAACTGATTACTGTAGATACTTTTTGCATTTTTCGATCCATATTTATGTTGCCTTTCGGAAAAATATATAAGAATTTTACCGATTTAAAACAACTATAAAAAAAGTTATTGTTTTATTAATTTTTATTTCATAACAACAAAAAATATTTTTATCTACGTTCAGCCCAATCAGCCGTACCAGCGAAGAAAATAAAAACGAAGTACCTCTTTACAATTTAAGTAAAATAATGTTTGATGTTTGCCTCCGGAACGGTTGTTTTGTTGAGACGAATTTGAAAGAGTTTTTAATTAAATAAACGACGATTATTGTTCTTTTAGGGTACGATGAAACATTTCCTCGGAAACTCGGGCGAAAACTCAATTTACGAAATAATAACTCGAAATTTCACCAAAGATTTCCACGAATTATTAAGGACGAAAAAAACTCATTTTTGGGCCGCCTTTCACAAAATTAATTCGCGCGTTTACCTCCGGATATTTACCATAACACCATCGTCGTCATAATACTGTATTACAGCTCACAGCCCGAGGGATAGGAAAGGATAATGTAATGATTTGTTTTTCAACTTTGAAAAGGATTTGTGAAAATTATTTTATACGGGTAAAGTCTAATCACAGATATCATTTCTTTAATCTGTGTTTAGACTATACCAATGTTAAAATAGGAACAGATATAATACAGCTCTAGTCTCTACATAGATATAGCTAATAGCTGTCGATTTGATTGCAATGCTTCAAGCATACGATATAATATGTCCACGACTGTAAAAAAATTGTAGGCCGTTCAAAACGTCATTTTTTTTTAATTTGCATCGTTTTCGATTGTTCTAGATGACAGCTGTTTCTTTGAACGTAAGTATAATATATTTAATTTTCTACTCTGTGTTTCTTTACAAAGTCGAAAATTTGCGTGACGTAACATGTGGATGGCCCCTTAGTACTCCTTCCAAATTCCATGTTTTATGTTCTTCCTAGCTTCACAAAACCGAAATAATGATCAGCCATCGTAGATGTTTTAACCTGATGATCATTACTATTATCATAGTCTGCAGTTGTAAAAATTTATGAAGTCGTTTAAAAGCCTATCTTCTTCTCATAATAACTTGTAGCCTATGTGAGCCTATGTGCATGTGTTTGTTAATGTGTGTGTATAATATTATGTACTTGTGTGTAATGTGTATCGTGTGTGTACATGTAAGTCGCCGACGCAGCTTCTTAATGGCTTGATAATTACGCCATTAAGGCTATCACGTATTTAATTAGGAGTAACTTAAGTCTGTTTAAAGTAAAGAGTTAAAACACAGTATTAAATGTCGGTCATCAATGTAGCAAATAAAACTACGAGTATTTATGAGATTTCGTACAGAGCAGGTTTTGGTTTATTCGAATGATACTGTATTGTTACGAATCATAATAAGCTACAACATTACGTAAATAATGACATTTTGTATTTAAAATTAAATTATATCACAAAAATATTAAACATTTCCTGAAAAACGCAAAGGCAGTACTTACTTCACACCCTTGCACTGACGATGCCGTAACCCCCGCGCCAGTTAGCTAATCAAATCAAATCAAAACAATTTATTCAGACACTCATAAAATATATACATAATAGGCGATCGGATAAATTTTTTTTTATTGCATAAATGAATAGTACTCTTAAATATGAGTAACTTCTCAGAAGAAACCGTATATCAAAAGTCAATATTTTCAAAGGTATAGCGATTTTTATACAAAATTTCGCGAGCCTCCTGAAAACGCTCCATACTAAAATCGCCACACAAATGACGTCACTATTGGATTAAAATGTATTAAGCAGGTATAAAGTATACGATGATAGATGAGGGCACATCTTTAACCATCTCCCCTAGCATTGAAATACTTGGCGTTAGCATATCGAGCGAAGTCCAGTTCCGATATCATCTAGAGGGTAAGGCCAAGTTAGCCTCGAAGAAGCTTGGTGTTCTCAACAGAGCGAGACAGTACTTCGGTCCGGACCAACGCCTACAACTCTACAAGGCGCAGGTTCGGCCTCATATGGAATATTGTTCTCATCTCTGGGCAGGAGCACCAAAATACCAACTGCTCCCTCTGGATCGTATCCAACGAAGGGCCGTTCGAATTGTTGACTGTCATTATGTTTCAAACAGCTTGGACCCCTTGGAATTACGCCGAGATGTAGCTTCACTCTGCATCCTCTATCGGTTGTATCACGGGGAGTGCTCTGAGGAATTGTTCGGAATCATACCACCTGCAACATTTCGCCATCGTCCCACGCGAAAAATATTCCATCCTCATCACCTTGATGAGTGGCAGTCTTCCACCGTGCGTTTCTCGCGTAACTTTCTGCCGCGCACTATAAAACTCTGGAACGAACTGTCACCAGCAGTATTTCCGGACCTATACGACCTACAAACCTTCAAGAAGAGAGCGTATTCCCTCTTAAAAGGCCGGCAACGCACCTGCAGCTCTTCTGATGTTGCGAGTGTCCATGGGCGACGGTAGTTGCTTTCCATCAGGTGACCCGTTTGCTCGTTTGCCCCCTTATTTTATAAAAAAAAAAAAATACGGCCGCAGGAATATATTTGTAAATATCTCCGATATTTGCGCGTTTAAGTTCATACTTACCATAATGAATGTTTTTGTATATGATGTGACTAAACTAATGATGTAGGTTTTGTTTACCAATTTTGTAAAAAAAAAAAACAAATTTTTGGTATAAAGACTCGCGAAATTTTGTATACAAATCGCTGTACCTTTGAAAATATTGACTTTTGATATACGGTTTCTTCTGAGAAGTTATTCATATTTAAGAGTACTATTCATTTATGCAATAAAAAAAATCAGTCCGCTTGCCTATTATAAATTTACGAACCTTGATTCAACTTAGTACGGGATCGGATTGACGTGATATTTATTAATTAAATGTCATGGTCAAATAGTCAAAAAACGTTAGATTGTAATATAACTAGTGAAATTGTAAAATGTCGAAAGACTGCGAGCCTGAATATTCTGCGTATAATTTATGACATCTTTTTCGTTACATTAGGTACTTACTTTATATAATATATATATAAAATAATCTTTCGACAAATTTTTACAATCTCGCTAGTTGTATTACATTATCACCTATAATTGTCCCCCCTTGGGGGTTGAATTATGAAAAATCCTGCCTTAGTTTTTAGTTGCCTACATCACAATATGAGAAATACATGTGAAAAATTCAAATTTCTAGCCTTAAGGATTTGATCTGTGCGTTGATAGTTGATACATCAGTTAATCAGCTTTTATAAGGATCTTGTGAAAATTTGACATTTTCGGAACTATTACTTTCAATTATGATGATGATATTATGTATTTTTCCTGATGATGTCGATTATGACGTTATATCAGTAGTAACAAGGAGTGGCTGGAGCTTCAGTGTAACGTGGGCCACGGTAAAGTGAGGAATAAAGTGCGCCATTTTACGCTTATCTAAAATTAAATAAAATCGATTGCTACATCTTTGGCTACATTTGGCTTCGACGATCGGTGAAAAAATAGCTTAGTGATTGATGATTAAAACCGACTTCCAAAGTAAAAATGCACAAAAATGTATGAGATAAAACTCACATTCTAAATAATTCACTTTTTAAATTCGGGTAAAATTTTAACTATTTCTTTACTCAGTCTTCATAACTTTGAAGCCGGTACCAACCTGAACAACATACATATACATACATACATATAATCACGCCTTTTTTCCGTAAAGGGGTAGGCAGAGACCACTTTTTGCCACTTGCTACGATCCTTACATACTCGTTTAGCTTCGTTCACTTTCATTCTTACCATCCATTCCTCCTCTTACATTCAACGTAGCGAAGCGGCTCTCCATGGTCCGCTTTTCACCTCCGCGAGAAACGAGACGTGATGGGTGGTGAACCACATCGCCGCCATTTTGGATAATTAAATTATTTTTTAGATTATCCATTGCATTTCCACGGATTGGTAGAGAGGGTAGGAATAGGGAAAGGGAAGGATAGGTGGTGTGGAAAGGAAGATTGGTAAGTTAGAGTGGGAAATAGGAAATGTAGGACATTACCGCCCAGCAGGGCAAGGGATAGGACTACAGTAATAGCTAGAGAAGCCAGGGTCGCGTACCAGTATACTATAACACAACTACCGGACAGGTAAGTTGGGATGAGTACCCCATGACATACCCGAACAATATCCTGATAAAACAATATTTTATAGAACTCACGTTCAAGCTGCAGGCAGGGAATTCGGTTTACGTAGTAACTATTTATTAATATGTGGTTTGGTTGTAAAGTGTCGAAGTTACTATATTTTTAAACGACTTACAAAATAGGCAAGCGGACTAATTTTTTTTATTGCATAAATGAATAGTACTCTTAAATATGAGTAACTTCTCAGAAAAAACCGTATATTAAAAGTCAATATTTTCAAAGGTACAGCGATTTGTATAAAACAATTCGCGAGCCTCCTAAAAACGGTCCATACTAAAGTCGACCTACAAATGACGTCACTTGTAGGTTATAGTATATGAAGTAGTATATATGAAGTATATGGCCGCCGGAATATATTTGTAAATATCTCCCATATTTGTGCGTTTAAGTTCATACTTACCATAATGAATGTTTTTGTATATGATGTGAATAAACTAATGATGTAGGTTTTGTCTGCCAATTTCGCAAAAAAAAAATTTTTTTGGTACTTTTTAAATGTATTTTATTAGTAAGCTACACATAAAATAATATATTTTTTTTACATTTACCAAGTAGTAATGCCTTAATATTTCTGAATTATATATTAATGAAACCATATAATATTTCAGATGTAGTCCGATCCCCTATTAAAAATATTATTTTTAAAATATAGCCATCAAAGTTCAAACAAATGGAAGTTTTGGAAAGGTTTCTAATGTTTTAGCGCAACAGTTGCGAGTTTACTGGGCGTAATGTTACATCAGAGGTCGCGGGTTCGAATGCCGGGGGACTGACAAATGTCTGTCCACCGGGACATGGATGATGGATGCTAATACGTGATAAGAATATTAAACTTTGAGAAACACATTTTGATATAAATTGCAAAAATGCAGTAAGCCGTCACAAGACGTTTGGCAGGTGTAGAACATAGAAATTATATTTTGAAGTTAACAGCCTCCTGTTAGATTTTGGCTCTCGACTTTCGGCTGTGGGTTCGATTCCCGCATTGGGACAACAACAAAAATGTTTCCATCTTTGGTTATTACATTGTAGGCTGATCACCTTTTTGTCTGACAAGAAAGATGGTCTATGCGTCGGCATGTAAGAAGTCGGACCTGCGCCTGATCTCTCGCCAGTCGTGTCGGTTATCCGTCCCACTGGGTTATGAAAGTAAAGGAAGGAAGTGCTTTTGTGTACTATGCACACACTTGGGCACTACTCCTGCGCCTAGTTTCAATACTGGCCCGGTTTCAATAAAGCTGGCCACCGTCACCGAAATCGGTGTGGGGAGTTTAGAATTTAGAAGTTCACGCAGTACACTAATTCATTAAGTAGTTGTGCATTGGTCAATGACGTCGCCAGTTGCATTTCGCCATGTCACAATACCAAGAGACTCATCATAATCCTACTTCCTCAGAGTATATACTCTAAGTTCCTACTACTACTAAAAATGTAAATATGACAGATCGACAAACGACAACGCGTAACGAAACTGTTTCTATTTTGTACGGTACGGGTGGTAATAATCACATTTCCGCCACATAAACTTTAACTATGCCAAATATCATACTCCTCAAACTCTACTGAAAGTTTTTAATTCATATAGTGAATAATGCCCAGGTATAGGCGGAAGTTTTTATTTAAAAAATAACTGTGTAATAAATTAAACTAAACTTTTGACCGATAAATTATAAGCCAAAGAGAACATTTCACAAATAATTTAATAAATACACGTCTAGACGTTGTAAAATGTTACTTCAAGTATTAATTACAGTTTGAAAACAATCAATCAAGTATAAACTAAATACCTAGATTACGTTTACGCGTAGGAGTCTAGCAATTGTAATACTACGAAGTACGAGTATACTTAAGTACTAAACTTACTGCAAGTTTTAGATAGTTTAGACCAGTGTTTTTCAACCTTTTTCATGATGCGACCCCCCTTGTATGAAAAAATATTTCGCGACCCCCCGACCCTTCGCTTTTTTATCATGTATGTATGTGTATGTTACAGTATTACAAATGTTCATTCCATACGACGTTTATATGCGTCTCCATAATTAAGATTCGCATATAAGTACATAATATAGTACGTCAAACACAATAATTAATTTACAATTACATACATCGATGATATCGATGATCGCTTTATGAGTATATCCTTTTGTTAAAATTTTCTTACTTAATAAATCAATCTTTTTAATCTTTTTTGTTTTTTACTAAAGTTCTCTCGACCTCCGGCGACCCCCCTACAGAAGCTTCGAGACCCCCCAGGGGGTGCGACCCACAGGTTGAAAAACACTGGCTTAGACTATAATACTTATAGATTTATAGATGGCTAAGGCGCTGTTAATTAATCTTAGGGTCAGCCCACACGGCACACCGAGAGAAGACGTGACGCGACGCGGAGATGCATTTTTAAGATAGCGGTTCAAAGTAAACTTTATTCACTACATAAGAATATATATACGCTTCATTGCAAGAGCGGCATCGAAATTAGAACTTTTGCTATGAGGGTTTTTTCGTGATATTCGAAAGCCTTTTCCAACGTTGTGCTACCGAGCGCCGCCTGGTGACAGAAAAAGAAACGAAAATTCTTATTGACCGTTTTTGAAACCACTTACGCCACCAGATGACGCTTTGTGTGCGTTGGGTCGGCCCCCTAACGGCAGAAGGAATATCAAACACCGTCATTAAACGTGTATCTTATTGTGTAACCTTAGTAGGTAGTGTAGGTACTAGGTACACAATAAGTGTACCAAGTGATTTATTTTTTTAAATCGCTATCTTAAAATGTAGCGTCGCGTCGCGTCTTGTCTCAGTATGAGCTAACGCTTAGGTTTGAAAAAAATAATATCACGATAAAATATTATCCCACCAAAAACATTCTGTAAAAAACTAGCCAAGTCTCGATGGAGCTGCTTGTTTATCTCTAAAAAGTAATGAAATCTACACAAAGTCGTGCCAAGTCTAAGGATCCTTACTGCGATTTATTTATTATTATAGTTAATGTTGTGCGACTTGGCCGTTGAAAATTCTTTATACGTTACAAGTCAATTTTGTTTACACATAATGTTATATCAGATTCTGTTGTAACTATCTATGTTTGTTAAGCGAGATAATAGCCCATACTGGTATTGGTAATTGGACGCTAGTGTCTTATTTTAGGCTGTTGTTGATTGTATAACACATGTATTGGAGCAATGGTGTCATGGAGCCCCTTTTGTACCCTTGTGTACTCTTCAACGGCCAAGTCGCACAACATTAACTATAATAATAAATAAATCGCAGTAAGGATCCTTAGACTTGGCACGACTTTGTGTAGATTTCATTACTTTTTAGAGATAAACAAGCAGCTCCATCGAGACTTGGCTAGTTTTTTACAGAATGTTTTTGGTGGGATTTCACTTCTTTTTGTAGAAACGTAGGAATATTGATTTATTTTACTAGATTTTAGTGTAATTTGTTTATTTAATTTGTGTAATGTTCGAGTAGAATAAAGTTAATTGTTCGACTATTTCTTCTTGTACACTTGTAAGTATAAGTATAAAAGCCAGTCCAGTCTTATCCAGAGTTTTCCTTTAATTTTATTTATATGCGTATTAAAAGCAGAAGGGGAGGCATTCGCCCAGCAGTGGGACGCTACGGTCTAGATTAAATTAGAAGATGTGTCCCACTTCACTGGATTTTTGCAATGACAGTCGATTTTTTTATGTACCAATAGTAGAAGGGGGCATTACCATATCTCTAATCAGCTGAGACCAGCTGAGGGTTCTTCATCAGATACTTCAGACCTTCGATTTTTGACATAAAATGAAGTGGCCCACCAAGTTGAATATTTTTTGTAAAGGCAGTATGTCGATCTCTAATAGTTTGGTTGGGCTCTTGTGTTTTCTAATAAGGGTCACCAGGTACTCCAGATCTTCGATTATCCTAGTTTTTATAGTTTTCCCTTTATGTGGCCATTAAACCCTACCTCTGTACCAAATTTCAGCTCTCTGAGTTTATGGGAAGTACTAGTTCTATTCTGATGATCATGAGTGAGTGACTGGGTGAGTGTCATAAATGCGAAACTTTGCTTTCGTTTAACTTCGGAACTAAATGACCTACAGACTTAAAATTTTGGATTTTAAGTATGTGATTATACTTTACTGGATGACGAAAATTTCTGCGTTCTGGTCTTATCCAGAGGTTCTCAAATAAGGGCCTGAAAATGCGGCGAAATGGTTCCAGTAAATAATGGTACGCAGTGTTTGCTTCGCGCTCGACTTGGCGGGGGCACTGCCGTGCCCCCAGATCGACGTTCTGGTCTTATCCAGAGGTTCTCAAATAGAGGCCTGAAAATGCGGCGAAATGGTTCCCGTAAATAATGGTACGGCAGTGTTTGCTTCACGCTTGACTTGGCGGGGGCACTGCCGTGCCCCCAGATCGATTATCCTAGTTTTTATAGTTTTCCCTTTATGTGGCCATTAAACCCTAACTCTGTACCAAATTTCAGCTCTCTGAGTTTATGGGAAGTACTAGTTCTATTTTGATGATCATGAGTGAGTGAGTGAGTGAGTGTCGTAAATGCGAAACTTTGCTTTCGCTTAACTTCGGAACTAAATGACTTGAAATTTTGGATTTTAAGTATGTGTTTAGCTTACTGGATGACGAAAATTTCTGCGTTCTGGTCTTATCCAGAGGTTCTCAAATAGGGGCCTGAAAATGCGGCGAAATGGTTCCAGTAAAGGATGGTATGGCAGTGTTTGCTTCGCGCTCGACTTGGCGGGTGCACTGCCGTGCCCCCAGATATTTTATCGTGATATTGATTATTAATAAGTAGGAATTTTATTCCGAATCCTACTAATATTAAAAATGTGAATGTTTGTGAATTGTGATAATGGATGGATGGATGGAAGTTTCTTACTCTTTCATGCAAAAACTACAGAATGGAATTCGATAAAATTTAGTATGTATGGTAGTAGTTTAGGCACTAGATTAAAACATAGGCTTCTTTTTATCCCGAAAAGCACAGTGTTTCTTTGGGATACTGAATTTAGGCGGGTAACTTAATACATGATTAACATAACATAACCTAGATTCTAGAGTATTTTCTATAAAACTATTCATAACGTGAACATTATTATATTGACTTAAGAAGGTCGCCCATAACTCTCAGGAGGTTTCCAAGAAGAATTAGTTTCACGGAAGCTCATCCATATACGAAGATATTATGTAACTCTGCCTACCTACTGCGTATTCAATCCTGGAAAATCAATTTCCGAGATATAGTAATATACCGAAGTATCTTATTAATAATATGATAGCTTTCTACATAATATACTCTTCCTATATTACAATAAGTTATTATAATATAATATTATACTAGCTGTTGCCTGCGACTTCGTTCGCGTCAACTGATGGCGCAATAATCCATTTGCACAACAATTTTTATGGTAATCAAATTTGGTCGAGATACTAAATTTGATTACCATAAAAAAGGTTATAGTGAGTCAATCTTAAAAGATAGACATAATACTGTCTTAGACATTTTTTTTTCAATCATTTAAAGAGGAATAATTCTTTCATACATATTTTTTGGGTAGGTATCTTGAACTGAACTGAACTGAACTGATCGAGCCGATTGGATAGATCGGATGGTGTATGGCCTACGTTATTACAATCGCACTTCGATAACAAGAAACAAAATAGTTGACATATTTGCATTTACAGTTAAGCCGTCCTCGTCAGCATGACCGCTTTTCGATCGCAAACAAATATCTTACGAGTGTCTATTTGACTTAACACGTATTAAGCAGTTGGGTAAGTATAGAGTAAGTATGTGCATTACTTCGAGTAAGTATGCAAACGTATTTAAAGCAAACGCATTGTACACAGGGCTGCCAACTGTAAACAAGCATATTTTGGACAGTTGGTATTACCTTCTCCATTCCAATCCGATATAATCTAAGCGCATACAAATTAGGAGCCTTAAATGCTACTAAGTACCAATTTAAGGACCTGTTTACAAAGTTATGCTATGAGTATGACAGAACAAATCTTCATAGAAGAAAAAGTTACGCCATTTTGGTTTTCAAATTTCACCACACCATTACTCTGGTACTGATACCATTTACTGTGTCCATACCTCAAATGTCATCATCTTGATTTTATCATACGATTTAAATGTCAAAATGGCCCCAAAAACTCCATTCAAGGGGAGACAGTTTTTGTCTTAATATGCCACCTCTATAATAATTCGCTGATTGAGATTGAGGATTGAGATTCAGGAATCTCAATCAGCGACGATTATTATATAGGAGATTAGAGTTTGCCCTGGCAAACTCCTATCTCCTTCTTATGTTTACAAATCAAAACAGAACAAAGTAATATCACGTTTTTTTATCAAAAGAGCGTAATGTTAAATCGGAAAGGCTCCAATATGTGGCTAGGTTAGATAGATACTCTGAACTACGTACATTTCACAGAATATGATCAAATAATACCAATTAACTAAACGCAATAAAACATTTTTAAACGTCAGTCGATTTTAGGTCTTTACGCGATAATAGGTAATGATAATAATATCATACCTATTATTATCATTAACTATTATCGCCGTAAGTATAAAAATTAATCTACACTAATATTTATTTTATATTATAAAGAGGAAAACTTTGTTTGTATGTTTGTTTGTTTGTTTGTTTGTTTGTTTGTTTGTTTGTTTGTAATGAATAGGCTCAAAAAGTACTGGGCCGATTTCAAAAATTCTTTCACCATTCGAAAGCTACATTATCCACGAGTAACATAGGCTAAATTTTATTTTGGAAATAAATAGGGTTCCGTAAGATATTTGGGTTTTTCGGACACAAGGTGTAAAAAATCAACCAGAAAAGTTACTTATTTTGCGTACGCTGCCTAAACTATAAAAGATAGAACCATAAAATGTTCCAATTAATTGTAGATCTTATAAATATCTACAAAAAAGTCCGCGACACACTATACCTATCTATGTCGAGTGAGGCACAACAACCATTTTTTTATTTAGAAATCTTGAATTTTTTTTGGACTACATTTAAACGCGTTTATTTTACTCATGTTATTAATCCTTATCAAAATAAATTATTTCATCACTAAGTACAATTTATGTAGATAATATTTGGTCTTTGAATGATTAAAATTGGACGTTTGGTTTTGAAGTTATGGCGAAATTAAAATATTACGATTTCTGCTGCACGGCCCGTTGCGAAGTGGGCGTCACCAAGGCGGGGTGCGCGTGCGGGTTAATGTTTAGTTTAGTTTAGTTTAGTTAAATAGTTTAGTTATTTTATAAACATCAAATTGATAATATCTTAAAATATAATACTATTAGGTTTAATTTATAATTGATCTCAATATTTAAGTTTTTAGCTGTATCCACTTTTAATCATGCAGATTGAACTTAATTTTCATTGTGTAAATTTAATTTATAACTGCAGATGTGCTAAATGTAAACAACAGGTGCAGTCATTATCATCCTGAATAACAACACCTGCAATGCATAAACAACAGGTATCTGAACAGGGAACGACAAGTTCCCCCACTCTCGGTTCATAGAGGAGGGAGGTCTCTTCGATTTCAACACAGCCGATTTCTACACAGTCAATATCGAACGGTCTAAGCGAGAGGACCTAACCACTGAATCGTATTAATTTTAAAGTGATAATAATTGTGAAGTGTTTTGTGAAGTGATAATTTGATGCAATAGAGTCTAATTTGTTATAAATCGTAAAGTTTCTAATTTCATAACTTTTAGCCATATTTAGTTTCGAGTTTAATAAAATTGTTGTCACGAGTTGTGACTATTATTAATTATTTTTATAAAGTTTTACACTTTTTGCTATTATCAGAAGTGCGATCGGCTCCAGCCTATCACGTTCTGAAAAATAAATATGGCCAAAAGGAATAAAAGAAGTCAAAAAAAAGGGAGTTTATGAGTTCCCAAAGACCACCAGGTCAGTGGTAAAAGTAGCTACTCTGAGTGTGCGTGCTACCGAGTGTGTGAGCTACCCTGTGCCTCATCGGCGAGTTCTTACGACTTTACGGGTCACCTCATCGGTGCTTTGAACAGTAAGGTGTAAAGTAAGGTAAGATCGAACCATGATTATTATATTTCACGTTTTGTTCCTAGTTTACACTCATGTCTATTTTTGAGTGAACTGGGTGCGGGAACAAGGAATATTTATAAATGGGATACATGTCTATCTAAAAACGAAAATTTTAAGTTTTGTTTACGGAGATTCCATTTTGCGGGAATTTAGTGTAACGTTATGACTACTTACTTAAAATTTACATACGCAAATGATGTTGCGTGTTTCTTTGAATTTAAAAATCGTATTTGCAATATTTGATTATTGCAATTATAAAATTGAGCATAATTGTTGAGGACGCAAAGTTTTGCTCCTATGGGATTCATCAATGAAAAGCGGACTGTAATTAGACGTTTATTCTTGCGTTACAAATATTAGTGTACTCGTTCAGCTGCCGAGGAGTCTGTATGTGTAGTGGCTAGTGGCTGCCGTCGACCGCATGCCGGTCGGCACCGTTGCAGTTGGGCCCCCGCACGCCCCTCGAGTACCGCGGAGGTACACGGAGTGGCGAAACGCGCGCTAAAGGCGCGAACAATAATCGATACTAGTAATTACGAGATGCAACTGTTAGTTACCCGTCTCTCATAAAATAACTTTGCTGTTTCCTATTTTATTTAAAACTAAAGGGGTATATAATCCATTGCAGTTTAGATACAGAAGGTAACGCACAGTACACCGTTTGATCGTAGCATACGCGAGAGACTATCAAGTGGTAGTATCAACACCTACTTTGGGTGTGGCATTAGTCATGATTTAAAATATTAAATGTTGTTTCCAAGTTTGGTTAGGACAAAGCAGGCTCATAACCTGATTTTCTGACAAGAAAGACGATCCATGCGTCGGATGGGCATGTAAAAGGTTGGTCCTACGCCTGATCTCTTGCCAGTCGTGTCGGTCGTCCGTCGTAATGGGTTACGACAGTAAATAAAGAGTGCTCTCATGTACTGCGCACTCACTTGAGTGCTATAAAATTACTCCTGCGTAACTGGCCTGGTTTCAATGATACCGACCACCATCACCAAAATCGGTGTGGGGAGTTATTATTAGTCATGATCATATTGTGCAGTGTTCTCGCCCAAAGCTGGTCGGACGGGACAGATCATGTTTCTTTCGCGAGATGTGCGAGACAAAGATGTTAACGTTTTGAGTTTCAAGACACGAGTAATGTTATAGGAGGAATATATTATGTAGATGTATCAATCCATGCACTGTTGTGCGTCTCTTTAGTAACTGAATCTGTTTTATTTGGTCTATGACGACATAATATTAAATTTTGTGTTTGGTCTAGGGCAACTGGATATTAAGTTCATTTCAAGTCGAATCAGACGTGTTGAATCGCGTATAGTGTGGCGTGGTGCATTCCTACGCCTAAATTATTAACCTAAAGTTAATTGCAGCAGATTTGTTACAATTTTACACATATCATACATGTACCTATTCTCGTATACAAAATAAAACTCAAACTAATACACACACAACTCACGTTCCCAACAAAGAAACAAACAAACAAACACATACACAACTCGACGAGACAATCATATCGTATTGCCTTATGTAAGAACCAATAAGGGTAAAAATAACATTACGCAGCGAAGATACTCACTTCTATAAGTTTTTAAATGTACCCGCAATCGACGACTGATAATGCACTGTAAACTTTCTTTTAAGTTTATTTTTCTCATGTAAGTGGCTATTGTCTCTTAATGGGAAATAAAGATCTTTACACCGAAAATAATATTGTGTCATAAACTGGTAAGCGGTTTTCTGTAAAGACAGAACTTGTAGGTTCTGATCGCAATTAATTAACGTTTGTTGTAAATAAGTTTAATGATTTCTTAACTAACGGTACGAACATCAACTATAGTTTAGTGTCGAGTTCGTGAGACTCTTTATTCGAAAGGCAGCAATAAAGAGGGTCGCAATATTTTTATATACAAAGAAAACAAACAAGTTTCGTAATTTTGATAACTACCTACTGTTGACAATTCATGTATCCAATTGTAATTGCATAAAACTTTCGAATGACACATATTATGCTATTTTGGGATAAAAGTTTTTAGAATTACTTTCGTTTTACAACACTTTGACAGCATATGAGAATGGTTTACCAAAATTGTTCTCTTGTAGTTTTGGGTTTGGTAAAAACCTACTGACAACATACCGAGTACTAATATTAGCGTCCACTGTCATTTGTGCTTCATAGCTGTTATCAATTTACATGAAGTTTTGGTAATTCCAGCAACTGATGGTTTTTCAATCAAATGATGAAAAAAAGTATGTTTGTAGCCACAGGTTGAATATTGAGGGAGAACTATTTTAAAGGGTCAGGTTAGGCCGAGCAGCATAAATAAATAAGAAATTTTAATATGATTTTCAGGTAACCTACCTATTATGTATCAAAGGAGTCTGACATTTGTGAGTTTCGGTCGGATATTTCCGTCGTTATACATTTATGACTATGCATCAAAAATAGCATCTGTTGCTATCCCATTACGAAATACGGTTAAATTACAAGGGGAAGTAACAGGAAAAGTTATGACAATGTTTAATTGAGTAGCTTAAAGCGAAATAGTGTATTTGGCAATAATTGGCCCACAATGATATAAACTGAATTGCATAATATGACACAACTCACAAGCTTTATTGATTTGGCGGTATACTTTTACGTGTATGATAATGAACTGCGTGTTGTGTCATATTTAAGCAAGACTACACTACGAGATGAACCTGAAGAATGGTAACGTACCATTCTTATGAATTAGAGACATTGACAATAGTTAAATTTCATGCATTGAGTGTCGGCTCTACTTTTCAGTATCGAGCGTTGGCTCTGCTGTTTAGTATCAAGTATTTGCACTGCTCTTTAACATTGTTGTCTCGTGTTCTTTAGTATTGTACGTTGGCTCTGCTGTTTAGCATTGAGCGTTGGATTTGTTATTTAGCATTGTTGGCTCTGCTCTAAAGCATTGTTGGCTCTGCTCCTTAGCATTGTGCGTTAACTCTACTGTTAAGCATCGAGCTTTGGCTCTGCTGTTTAGCATTGAGCTTTGGCTCTGCTGTTTATCGTCAAACGTTGGCTCTGCTTTTAGCATTGAGCGTTGGCTATGCTCTTTAGCATTGAGCGTTGGCTCTGCTTATTTGCATTTAACATGGCTCTGCTTTTTAGCATTGAGTACTGGCTCTGCTATTTAGTATTGAGCGTTGATTTTCTGCGACGTATTTACGACTGTTGTTCGAGCATTAAATGTTAGCTCTGGTGTGATTATTTGTTTACAGATAATCTCATCAGATCATGAAGTATAGATCAAATGAAAGAACTTCACTTTTATATTGCGCTTATATTTAGTTAAGCGCAGTCAAAAGGCTTTACTCTAAAGAGGAAAGTAGGCAAGCAACAACAAAATAAACTGTAAACTATAAAGTCTAGTAAAAATAAAAACCGTTTAAAATTCTAGTATGTAAAAGACTTCCAATTTACTTTCAGTGAATTATGAACGAATCGTCTTGATATGATAAACAGATTTTTGGAGTTTGGACCAATCAAGGCGCGTTTGATGCCTGGTTGTCGTTTACAAGAATACCATTTTGATGTTTTGGCATATCGAGACTGCATCTGAACTGTTTTACTGTGAGATTTAATTGGCAGAATCGACCTGCTGATCATTTAAAATTAAAAGGGAGCCATAATAGCTTATAGTTTTATTATGAGTTTTCTTGTTCTAACTTTACAAAAGATAATTTTTGGTATCGAATTACAATGAACTTTTTTTGTGTTTCTCAGCAGATTAAAATTCCTGTGAAAATACACAACTGAATAAGAATGAGTTACGCCAGTAAGAATCCATTTTGTAGTCCAGTTACCAAGATAGAAGCCACAAAACAAACCAGAGACCTTCTCTGTTTAAATGACAACCTTTTGAACGAGAGAGTGGCTGAGGACAGCCACACGTCAGGAGAGGCCGTATTAGGTTTAATTTATAATTGATCTCAATATTTAAGTTTTTAGCTGTATCCACTTTTAATCATGCAGATTGAACTTAATTTTCATTGTGTAAATTTAATTTATAACTGCAGATGTGCTAAATGTAAACAACAGGTGCAGTCATTATCATCCTGAATAACAACACCTGCAATGCATAAACAACAGGTATCTGAACAGGGAACGACAAGTTCCCCCACTCTCGGTTCATAGAGGAGGGAGGTCTCTTCGATTTCAACACAGCCGATTTCTACACAGTCAATATCGAACGGTCTAAGCGAGAGGACCTAACCACTGAATCGTATTAATTTTAAAGTGATAATAATTGTGAAGTGTTTTGTGAAGTGATAATTTGATGCAATAGAGTCTAATTTGTTATAAATCGTAAAGTTTCTAATTTCATAACTTTTAGCCATATTTAGTTTCGAGTTTAATAAAATTGTTGTCACGAGTTGTGACTATTATTAATTATTTTTATAAAGTTTTACACTTTTTGCTATTAATACATTATAATATCTATACATCTATACAGTTAAATACAATTTAAGTGTCTGTTTGTAACTTCAAATTAACAGCTTTTTACATAATGAATCTGAAAGTATATTCGATACTTACAATAAAATACATTTTTTTTAATTTTTGTCTGTCCGTCTGTCTGTCTGTCAGTCGGTCTGTCTGTCTGTTTGTTCCGACTAATCTCTGAAATGGCTGGACCGATTTTCACGGGACGTTCACTAGCAGATAGCTGATGTTATAGGGTCTAAAATAGGCTACTTTTATTTTAGGGTTCCGTTTAAAAAAATAGGATTCCGCTTTCGTTAGTCATAAATAAAGTCGCGGGTAAATTTCAGCGATATCCCAAAGTATTGTTCCACGCGGACGAAGTCGCGGGCAAAAGCTAGTAATTAATAATTTATCAAATAATTGACGCTAGCCAGAGATGTATTATATTAAAAAAAGAGGCCGCTAGCTGAATAGCGCATCGTCTTCGTAAACGTTACTTAAAAAAACAAAAGAAGACGAAAATTAAAAAAAAAACTCCAAAAATAAAAAACTATATTCCTCAAACTTTGGAAAGTTGTTGCAATTTGCAACTTCTAACGCGTATATTGAAATAATTTTGATACCCGCTCCGTAGATAACGCAATGCGACATACGTCATTTTGTCATGCACTCGACCCTGCGCAAACGGCAGACGGTCGCACGCTGTGGTTTCGGACGGTCGAGTGTACGCGAGAGCTTTCAAAAGCGCCCGAAAGCTCGATGTATTTGTGACTTGGAATTTTGGTGGTTGTGCTAGTGTTGTGTAAGTGAGCTTTTGGATTTGTTGAAAGTTGTCAAAGGTAAGTTTAAATGTTTGTTTGTTTTAAGAAAAAAAAATGGTATTTATTGAGTTAGAAGTTTTTTGAATAAAATAAATAACTATGTGTACCAAATAGGTATTAACTATTTAACTAAAACTATGCTACGAGAACAACAATTTTTTTTTTTTGTATTGGCCGCTGAATTGTATCGTATGACTTGTAATCTACGTCAGCATAAAATAAACATAAGTTAGTAAAAAAAGAAAAAAAATATTTGCTAGTGTGTAGGTCTCGTGTAAAATTTATTTTTAATGTCTATAATTATTACTTATATAGAATTTTATTTAAAAATATTTTTTTTTTCGGTTAAAAATGTTTTAATGAAAAGTTATCACATAACTAAATATTTGAAGCCGTTAAAATGTGTCAAGTGATTAATGGGCAGTAAACTGTACAACTAAATATAAACAGGCGAAGACGATACTACGATATTAAAATTGGTAGGACCTTTGAGGTTTTTAATTAAATCTTTTTCTTACATATTTAGCTTAAGTATTAGGAGTCTTTTTGGGAGCACAAAAGCTCGATTTATTTTAATCTAGTCTAGTTTAAGTCCGTTATTAAAACATTAATGTTTTTTTCTCTCTATCCTTTTTAATCTCTGCCTAAAAAGGTAACAGAAGTAAATCGTTAGTCTTGATTTAGTTTAAGTCTAGTTTTAGCCCATTATTAAAACATTACTATTTTTTTTCTCTAGCATTTTTAGCCTCTGCCCAAACAGAAATAATATTTTACCTACGCTTATATCTTTTAGTGACAGAAAACTTTTGACGGATTTTATCAAGGTGAATTTTAGGGGTTTTGCGTGACTACGTTCGCTGAAAAGTATCTCAAACGTCACGAAAATGAAATAAAACGCGATTAATAAATGGAAAATAATATTCCAATAAGAAACAGATAAAAATACAAGACATGAGAAAAACTTGAAGAGAAATTGGCAATGTGACGTCATGTAGATTGGTAACCTTTAAGGTGACGCCGCGTTAAAGTAAAAATATGTTTTAGATTGCCGTGTTGGATATGTTTTAGATTGCTTGTTTTCTATGAGAACAAGCAATGGAATAGCAAGAAATGGAAAGGGCGTAGCGACAAAATGGTTTTTAGTCGCGTAATTTAAAAACCATAAATACATTTCATATAAGCTATAGGCAAATTAATGTGTATGCTTGAACCAATCTATGTACAAATTTTGGAAGCTTAAAACACTCTCCTTTGTTGGCAAAATAGGAATCTCTTTTTTTACACAGGTGTTTTTGAATAATTATTCTGTGTTATAAAAGTTGACCAATCGTGTTATGCTATGGGTAATTCAAAGACAAACACATGATGAATATTGACAATGAACTTTTAATTTCTTAGCTTTAGTCATTGCTGAGAAAAATCGTTATCGCTACAGCCAAATTATCAAGGCGTCGCCTTAATAAACAACCCTCGTAGCAGTCGTAGGCCGTAGCACATATTATTATTATCACCGCGATAGCACAAGACACGAGAGAGTCGAGAAGCTATTGCTTAGTCATAGTTCTTGGACAGCTGAGGGTCAATTCTGCTAAATGAAACCGGCAATAATATAATTACCATTTACAATCAAGTCCCGATACATTAAAACTTACAAACGGTATTATCGTAAACGTTAAACCAAAGTGAAACCCGTTCATTGGTCCAAACTTCACAAAATCAGTTTATGATAACATCGCTTCACTTACAATACAATCAAAGTAAAATGAAAGTCTAATTTAAATACGAAAATTGAGGTTCAGGTGTCATGTGAGTCGCTTTTTCCAACAAACTCTTACGATAGGCTAGAATTTTGAAAATCTCTATTTTGACCATGTTTAAATAATATTATGATAGCATTTAAAATAGCTTTTTTTCGCCGTACCCCGACTACGGGCTACGGCGAAAAGGAAGGGTAATAATTTTGGTAGTATGTATGTTTGTTTGTTCCACCGTAGTGCCTAAACTACTGGTCCGATTTTAATAAATAAGGTGTCAATAGATTCGTAATAATAGCCTGAGTGATATAATTAGGCTATATAAATTACTTATGGTATAGTTTTTTCTATAAAAATCTAAGTAGTTAGTTATTTCTGTAACAAAATAAAATTCCGTGATTAAAGAACTTGTAACCAGGTGTTATTTATTATCCAATAGCTGACCCATAAATCTATCAGCGCATTGTAAAATCAAGTCACACGCGCTAATAACATTAATGCATTGTGCATAAGTTCAGATTGCGGATCGGTCTGTGTTCCAAACCGCGAAAGGATCTGTGCGGCTTTAACTGCATATCAAACTGTCATTCAATTTGATATGAACTGAAATTCAATGTCAATCACCGATTACGACTAAAAATGTCGTCCACTGATTAATACTGTGGATGCGCGGCTGTACCAATATGCCAGATCGGACATGCCTCGCATTTAATTTACACGGTCGGTTTGGAGCATGGGTTGGAACGGCGCGTGCCATTTTCCTCGGCTAGAACTGTACGTGTGACGACTGACGTTACTTATAATCTAAATCAGTTTTTCCCAAAGTGGGCGATAACGCCCCCTTTGTCGGCGCTGGAGGCCTAGAGGGAGGCGGTAAAGGGCCCAAAAAAAGATGTGGGGGGGGGGGGGGAAGTGAGTAGTATTCAATGTTGTTCATTGGTTAATTTTGAATGGACAAACAAATATTCTCCAGGCGAGACTAATATGTTATTGAGGTTTTGAAGGTGAAAAAAAGGACGCTTTAAAATACTGATTTTCAAAGTGGGCGTTAGACGGAATAAGTTTGGGAACTTCTGATCTAAATGCTTGTTCACATACAAAGTTATAATAATTTTGTGACATAAGATATGTTGCTTCGTGCACGCAAAAGAAAATCCTGCGGCAACAATTTTGCCGCAACATCACAAAGTACCTCAAGTCCCCGTGGTCTATTTTACATCTGTGGCAAATTTCGTGCAAAATCGGTCCAGTAGATTTTGGAGCCTATTCAATGTTAGCAAACGAACAAACAATAAAATATTTCCTTTTTATAATAGTAGTAGGTATAGACAACAGTCAACATTATAGTACCTAATCCTTCGTTGCCCGCGATTTCGTACGCGTAAAAGGGAATATGTGTATTGCGACGTAGCCATACATTTTCTGGTATAAAAAGTATCCTTTGTGTTAATATCAGTATGCCATAAGCCCTTTCAAATTCGTACAGCAGTTTTTGCTAGTAAGACAAACGTAAAGTAGTGACAGGGTAGTCTCTATAATATATAGACAGGGTATTTTTTATGGAAATGACAGACGATGTATAAAAAAACGACGATTGCCGAAAGACATTGGAGTCGTGGTGGACTGTAAAACGACGATTGTCGAAAGTATACAGTACGACCACGACTAATGTCTTTCGGCAATCATCGTTTTTTATCGTATAGTCTGTCATTTCCATTGACAAACGAGGATTGCCGAGAGCCATTAGTAACATGGTTTTACTATCCATGTTATAACATGAGGTTGGTTTGTTTGAATACAAAACCTCTCGTTAAGTTTGCAGTGAGTCAACAGTGTAAATGTCAAACGGCCGCACTCCGAGACATTTAATGCTTAATTTAATGAGCTACTAAGTATAGACTTTAAAATAAAGTCCATACATTTTCTGTCCAAATCTCTATTAAATGACTCCATAAGTAAGCATCAAATGTCTCTGAGTGCGATCATAAGTAGCTTCATTTAATAGGGGATCGGACTACATCTGAAATATTTTCATTAATATATTCAGAAATATTGAGGCATTACTACTAGGTAAATGTAAAAAAATATAATATTATTTTATCTGTAGTTTACTAATAAAATACATTTAAAAAGTACCAAAAAAAAAACTTTACTTAGTTACTCATATTTAAGAGTACTATTCATTTATACAATAAAAAAAAAAAATAGTCCGATTGCCTATTGTTTAATGAGAACATGGCATAGGCGTCATTGGTAAATTTTGACATTTGCACTGAGGATTCACTGCTAACTTGACGCGAATAGACTATAGTTTTCCTGTACGCTCCACGCTAATACAAAGTAATACAAAGTCCTAGTTTACTTGTTGTCCCACTTCCTGTAAATCCGTCTACTTATCTGCAGGTAATGCCTCGGTAATGACATTACACTGTCTGCAGTTAATAGGCAATAAAGTCTATAATAGACATTTTGTTTAGTGAAATTATAACAGTATTAGCATATTCCACGGGAACACTGCTCTTTCGGGATAAGAAGTTATATTATTAATATAGAGCCTAATTTTCTATCATTACCAAATTTCATCAAAATCAGTGCGGTCTCTGTGTGAGCTGACCATTAGCTTTATTTTTCGCGGCTAAGAAGAACGCCTTTTCAAATTACTAAGTACATTAACCTATCCGTCAATCATTTCATTAACAAAACCTTCTGAAATCAAGATGTCGTCGCTTTTTCTTAGAATATATTAATTAATATCTAATGTACATTGTAATACGTAATAGCCCATCCTTATTTTAAAATCATTGACAATAGAGAATACTTCGATATAATTGGCGAATTATAATGATGCTTTGTATATTAATTAATATTGACAATTATAGTAATTGCAGTAATTAATATTTTAATAGGTTTGTTTAACCTCAGATGAATTACCGTGAACAGTATTAGCGGTGCATTTGTTCATTATTATTTGTTGACTCACCGAATTGGTTTATTTGATTAATATTGATACCTAATGATCTGTATTTAGGGTTAATATGAAATGAACATAAATACAGATTTAAACCCAAATACGGCCAAGTCAAAAGGAAAGTATGTATGTATGTATTTGTCTGGGTAGTGTGTGTATGCTTGTTTCATCGTAGAGATGAAATTGAATTTGTCTGATCTACTGATCCGATTTTAATAAACAAGGTGTCAATAGATTCGTTATAATGCCTGGGTGACATAGGCTATTCACATAATAGCCTATGTTCAAATAATACTCGTTGAACTGTACTTAAAGTTCTTGCTTCATATAGTTTAAAAAGCCTGGGTGTAGGCGGAAGTATAAAAGTTTAAAATGGCTTTGATTGTGAAGTAAATTAATGAAAACCTCACACAAACCCTGTCATCGAAGTTGGTAAATGAAGTATTACATGTTGTGGTGAAATCCTCTGTAAAGTAGAACAGAGCGGATCTGTGGCCAGACAGACTGGCGCCGACTCGATGAGATTTATGTATCTACGATACAATTTGTATACTTAATAGAGTGGAGCTGAAAAGTTTTGGGATATCATTTCTCTTAGTCATGCATCGCATAGGCTCGTTGAGATATCGCGATCTTAGAGAAAACCGGCGTGAAATATCGCTTGTATTGTGTTTCGCCGGGTAAGTTAAAGTACCATAGGCCATAAGGGATAGGAGGAGTAGACAGGCACTTGTTACAACCGCTCTACACGCGTAGCATGACCACCGTGGTGGTTGGTTGGTTGGTTGGTTGTTTATTTGTGTTGTATATTTGGTTGGTTGTTTAATGGTTTATTTCTACGAAGAATAGACAAAATGACGAATTGATAAAGGAAATCTCTCATTTTGTCCATATAATCGAAATATTTCAAAACTAAAGAATCTTCATACAAGTAAAAGTTAAGCCGACTTGATTTTTCCATACCTCAAATGTCAAAATGGCCCCAAATAACTCCAAAAGCGGGATCATTTAAGTGGGGACCTGGTGGTTTTTGCATCGACATATTGCGTCTATCTATCAAACTCAAACTCAGAAATTTTATTTCCATGTACTTAGGTTATGAAATAACGCTTATAGAATTGTCCTACATGATGCCTACCACCGGTTCGGAAACTTCTATACTAATATAATAAAGAGGAAAAGTTTGTTTGTTTGCATCGAATAGGCTCCGAAACTACTGGACCGATTTTGATGAAAGGCACAGATGTAGAGTCGACCACGGGGAAGGACTTAAGCTACTTTTTATTGCGGCAAAATGTACGGTTCCCGCGAAATTTCTTTTAGCGCGTACGAAGTCGCGGGCAACATTAAGTAATATATACGAGTACTCGTATGATACAATCTGTTAGAATTCTATTCTTATGTCTGATAAAGCGCCGTTTCTATGGCGCGGCGGTCATGCTACACGTATTCGCGTGCAGTGCGTGTTGCTGGTAAACATTCGCGGTGTTAATCACTTACCATGCGGCGATTTAAACTTTTTATTCAAAATACATTTTTGAGGAACGTTTGCCGATATTATTGTGAAAGATCTAATGCTTATCTGTGGTACTTATTTATTGTTTTATATTGCGCAAACGTAGCGCTTAAAGAAGGAGAATTATCGTAGAAGTAAAAGAAAGTTTCGTTTAAAATGGTCGGCAAAACAGCACAATGATGAAAATAAAACATAATAGGATATCTACTTTGATAGCATTATGTTATGAAAGCTTGTTTTAATTGTTTCACGAAATACTGAATAAAGTAGAAAACTTAAAACCACAGCTTAGCGTAATTTTCTTGGAAATGTTAAACCCTATATACCTTCGCATTGACCTATTAATTTATTATTAATATAGACGGGGCATGCCGAGGCAAAAATTGTCCATACTTAAACTGCCCCACCTTTGATATGATATCGAGGTTTGACATGTGTCATCTTGACATTTTAACATTATAATTGTTTTTCCGCAGTACGATCTGCATATATTTGACAAAATCTGGTACGTACCGTGAGAACTTTTTTAACGAATTTCTTCGTAAGTTAATCATTGCATTCTGAATATAATTTCAATGTTGCTTATTACCAAGTTGGGATGAAATGTTCATTCTGATATCATCAGGCACCAAATTGAGAGCCTATTGTTTCTTAAAAAATATGGTTTGACTTTTTAACGTTTCTTTTAGGAAACGACCTTTGGTAACCTACAATCATAGTTTTCCAGTCCAAAAGGCCACGGAAAACCGTGAAGAAACAGTTACGTAAATTCTAACGCATATTAACCATTTTGGCCATAAAGGTATGGATCAATAGTCGAATTGATGAGGCGACATCTATCATATCAGCTGTTTCTCTTACAACTTACGCGTTTTAACAGTTTTATACAATAAACGTCTATGGTTATATAAATAATTTTATTCTAAAAATCCAAATTATGTTTTTGTAATAATTATAATTCATTTTTATCTAAAAATCATATTTTTATCGCGCAATTTATACGTTATAAAAATATACAGTAAATGTTGTCTATGGAATGTGAAAGAAAAATCGACAATTGTGTCACACCAACACCTAATTTCTAATTTTATTAAACAAAGGAATGGTAGTGGGTGAGGTAGTGTATTGTACTTTATTTTAATTAATTTTATGTATTTCTAAGCATTATTTAAAATATGTTAGCATTCTCCACATAAACTTTAACTGTGCCAAATTTCATACTCCTCCGTTAGTAAAATTCTAGTTAAACTGTATTCAAGGTTTTTGCTTCACGCAATTAATCTACATACATATTTAAATCTGTATTAATGATGTTGTAAAGAGGAAAAGTTTGTTTGTGTTTGTTTGCATTGAATAAGCTCCGAAACTACGCGATCGATTTTGATGAAAATTGGCATAGATATAGTGTAGACTATCGGGATAAATATAGGCTACTTTTTAACGCGGAAAATGTACGGTTTCCGCAACACCTAACTAAGCACGAAGTCGCGACCAACATCTAGTATGAAATATGATGATTACTCTTAAGATCATATCAAAATGTATAAAGCGGGTTGTCATATAATTCCCACAGTTTCTGAAAAGGAGAGGCTTATTTTTATACAGATTAAGATATAAATAAATGATTTTTCCGGAGCGCTGCAACGTCTTTGTTGGCAAGTTTTGCAGGAAAATGTTTTCCGCAACAAGCCCAGGGGACAAGTCTGGCGCTTTTTGTTGGACCAACGTGGTATCTGTTTCACGGTAAAATAATAAGATTTGTTAAAATGACAATTAATGTTCAGTAAGATACTATACAGATATATAAAAATAAAATACGAAGTAAAATACTACCTTATATAATATATTATACACATAATAATTAATCTATAGATTTGTTTTATTTTATATCCGAAATGTAAATAAATAACTTTATTTGTATCAGCCAAAGCTATCGATTTACAAGTTATGTAAATATCTATTTCTTAAAATTGAGCAAAAATAAAAACCGGCCAAGTACAAGTGGGGCACACGCACCGAGGGTTCCGTACAAACCTAAAAATTTAAGTTTAGTAAAGTAAAAGTTCACCAATCACGATAATCGAGTCATAGTAGGGGTAGTAAGTTTAAAATTATTAAAAATATTTTTATTGTATGATGCAACTAAAAATTTACGGTTTTCGTAATTTTTCCTCTATCTGTGCTTATTTAAGATATTGCTTCATGCCAAATTTCAAGATTCTGAGTTCACGAGAAGTACCCTGTAGGTTTTGATTTCCTTACGAGTGTCGAATATTTGCGGAAATTTGCGGCATAAACATAAATGTATCTTTTGATTGCGTTGGCTTTGAAGTTTGTTTTTTTCACATCTCTAAGGGATAGTAGACTTGAGTATTTGATATAAATTTCAGCTTGATACCTCCACGCGTTCCTGAGAAAAAGTGTCTTGATAGACAGACGGACGGACGGACAATGAATTGATCCTATAAAGGTTCCGTTTTTTCCTTTCGATGTACGGAACCCTAAAAATTAGCCGTTTTGGAGGTGATTTCTACCAAACCCGTGATACGAGAATCTATACTAATATTATAAATTCGAAAGTGTGTCTGTCTGTCTGTTACCTCTTCACGCTTTAACCGCTGAACCGATTTTTATGAAATTTGGTACAGACACACTTTGGGTCCCGGGAAAGGACATAGGAATTTTTTTATCCCGAAAAAGTAGTGTCACCGCGGGATAATGTATTTACGCGGTCATAGCCGCGGGAAAAAGCTTGTTTTATATAAAAGATGATTATGATGATAAACTTTATCATTAACGTTCAGAACGACAAGTCTGTTGCATCAATTTTGCATTTTACCATCGAAAGTGTCGATCGTTGATTTCGTTAATACTCGTAGAAATCGAGTTTATAAAATTTTAAATTGTTTAATTGGTGTGTTTACGCTAATGGTCGATTGTTTATAAATTGTTCGTGTGAGGTCCAAATTGATTATAAAAATAACTTGTTCTTTATTGATTTACGTTTATTATTTATTTTCAATTGGGCCTGATTCACAATCGCCTAATAATTGTCGAATAGCTTATTCGGAAATTTGTCGCTGCTTATTTTTCTATCGAGCGACAGAGACATAACATGTGAATAAACTATCTGATGATTATCAGTAGATTGTGAAATAGACCCTTCAAATAATTACAAAAAAAAGGTTCGACCAAAGGCTGGTATTACACTTGTAAGTTGTAACGTGTTGCGGATGTTCTAGGACATTAACGGTTTTCCATCAGATGATCAGTTTGCTCGTTTTCGTTATACCACAAAGATTCCAAAACTAAGGATGGAATATGACGTACATTTGACTGAAAAAAGCTTTTGAAAAATTGGTCATCTCAATTTCAGAAGATTTTGTCAATTTTTATGTGCGAACTGACTATACTGCATGATGACTGCGGAACGCAATTGTCGAAATGTCAAGACGATAATGGCTCCAAACAACCCCAAAGTCGGAGTAATTATAGTGTGTCTCGTACATCATAACAAATATAATAAAAAGGAAAAGTTTGTTTGTTTGCATTGAATAGGCAATTCGAAACTACTGGAACGATATTGATGAAATTTGGCAAATATGTAGAGCAGACCATGGGGAATGACATAAGTAAACTCATGACGGATCAACGGGCAGCGCAGTGGCTCAAATAGAACGTGTCAATGGAAAGTGGGTAAGAATAGACAAAAGGACAACGAGCGTCACTTTTTTAAAGATATTGATTGGACTGTATCTACTATTCATAGTCTGGACTTTAGAGTGGCGATCACGGAATATTAATAGCGTGTTCAATACTTACAGAGGTCTTTTCATCCATTAATAGACGATTTATACAGTATTCTCCGAGCGAAGTAACCAATTGAAATTTGAACTGAAATACTGTAGTGCCTGGGACAGTTGATTTTTAAATGTCGTATGGTTGCCCAAGCGTATACGGCATTCTCACAAAACAGTCAGCCTAGTTCAGAGGAATAACTGGTCAATACGTCTGGGGAAAACCATGTGCGGGTTTCCTCACGATGTTTTCCTTCACCGTTAGAGCATCCGTATAGTGTACTTGAGAACTGAAAAAGTCTCATTGGTACACGCCACAACCTGGGATTCAAACCTGCACTCTCTCGAGTGCAAACCAAATGGTCTTATACACTAGGCCACGGAGCTCATTGTTACCACGGATCACGTGTTAAATAGTGGTGGCGCTACGAGTATTTCTATAAAACTTGTGTCTCAAAAATGATCGTTTTTCTAGGGACATTCGAAATGTAATATATGACGCTTCACACCACACCCATGACCCGGAAAAATATAAAACTTTTACGTTCCTTCGGCGGGACTCGAACCCGACACTTACGGCTTGAGCGCCAACGTGCAACGTGTTAACTATTGAGCCACAGATGTTTTGAAAATTGAAAATGACAGATGACGTAAGAAAGACTTCGATTCCTGATACATATTAAGTTATTGGTAGTTAAAGTGTACACATTGGGGAGACCTTGGGCCTTGGACTGGGTGGGGTAGGGTGGTGGTTTGGTGGTTTTATAATATCTATCTCATATCTATATGACCCCACGTGGGAGCGCTTTTTCTGTTAGTCGTAGGTAATAAGCTCGCTTTTTTGTTTTATTGCTGACTATCAAATTATCCCACACCAATTTCGGTGACGGTGGCCGGTTTCATTGAAACCAGGGCAGTTACGCAGAAGTAATTTTATAGTCCCCAAGTATGTGCGCAGTACACAAGATCACTCTCTCTTCCTTTACTCTCATAATCCAGTGGGACGGATGGTTATCCGTCTGGTGTGGGTGAGAGATCAGGCAATGGTCCGACTTTTTACATGCCCATCCGACGCATGGATCAACTTTCTTGTCAGATAGTCAGGTGATCAGCCTGCATTGTCCTAACCAAACTTGGAAACAACATTTTTTTGTTGTTCCAATGCGGGAATCGTACCCACGACCTCCGAGTCGAGAGCCAATGCTCTAACCACTAGACCACGGAGGCTGTAGATAAATAGATATCAATTTAATTCAGACTTAAATATTAGGTAATCATTAGTTAAAATTCTCACTAGAACTACAGTGACACATATTACTCTTTTCACTCAAAAATAAACAAAATATTTTATTCACAACATAAGTCCAATTCTCTAAACTATTATCGATATAATCTCGGTTCGGTAAACGCGCTGACTCACTCGCGTATGTATTAATTCGTGCCCGCGAGGAAGCCTGGAAATCCAAACGAGATTTAACCAATAATAATTACGATAATTTCCGCCCTGATTAAAGGATACACAAATAAATTACATATCGTCTAGTGTGAATACACCGTATCTGGCGCCTGCAGATTAAGTGAAATCAATAGTAATAACAGATTATACGCGTGCCCGCCTGCGATTAGCGTAAGCCCCTTAAACACTGTTGTGACGACACAGCTAGAGGAGAATACACACTACACCAGTCGCGTGGGGTTCCTATAACTGCATTCCTACTGGCTTTACTTACCACTTACCTTTTGAAGATCCTCATCCAAATGAAGGAGATCTAGCCTTCTACTGCATTACACGATAGCATTCTGAATAGTGAAGTAAAAGAAACATAATATAGAAAACCACAGGTAACTATAAAAAATAAAGAAAACGTATGTTTACTTACCTTTTGAATGTGTTACATAATTCAAAAATAATATAATTTCAGGGGGTCTAGCAGAAACATTTGACAGCGGCGTAAACGTAACATTATCGAATGAAATTTGTATGGGCGCTGTCATGATATTGACAGATTTTCATACAATTTTCATTCGATAACATTAAAAATGTTCCTGTTAGGCCCATAGTTTTGTAGTACCTACATAGGTACGCGGTAGGTTATAGAGTGATCATTTTCGCGCGCCGTATGGCTGCCTGTGTGCTATTGTTTTCACTTTTGTCGACACACTTAGATTGTCCCTATTTTTTACCTTAATGTAATTAATCATTGATACACAATATGTGTGAACAGTAAAATAATAATCATTTCTTCGGCAGTCGGTCAAATTAAGATTGTGTCGTACAGTGTGAATGCTCTATTACACGCTTCATTAAATCGAATCAACAGTAATAACAGATTAATTCCACGCGTGCTCACGCGTTATACGGCGCGACGCCGCGTCGCCCCGCGCACATCTAGCCACGGACATTAGAATATCATTGGCGGAGACCGGAGACGCATAATGAGATAGAGAACACTTGGTTTATAGACTGTCGTATACGGGATACTGCATTCATACAGTTTTTGCATCGACTAAACTGTTTAGTCGATGGAGGTACGCATACAATCGATTTCAGTCGATTTATCTCCTTCACACAAATCCGACAGTATTCTGTAGGCAACGCTCGAGTCGATATGTTAAGTACAATGCCATTTAACCATAAAGTTATAGCTTGTGCTTTGCTTTGTATATGTTTTAAAAGAGAAAAGGAAACAGGTATTGTGAACATCTGTTACTGAATGTAGATTCAGTGACAGATTATTTTATTAATATTTCACACGTTGCATTCTAAGCTAAAAGAGCACCCAGATAAGTTTTAAATATTATAGAACGAGTGAAGAATTTTTTTATGAAATTTTACCATTGCTAGGTCCTGAACAGTCGCGGATCGACTGTAGTCGATGGTATGCGCACTTCAATACATTGCAATGCAAAAAGCGCGCGTAATCGATAGTTGTCCAGCTTTTTAGTCAAAAGCAGATCGATACAGCTTTTTGATTTATGAGCTGTATAAGAGGCCTAAATTTTATTAGTTCCAAATAGCTCCATTCAATACAGACCAAATAATTCAACAACCACCAATCCTTTGGTCTGTATTCAATGAAGCCAGTCATGGAAACCTTAGAGATGGAGGAAGTGATGATGATGACCAGACATTCTTAACCCTAATACGGGGTAATGTTGTGATAGCGTCTCGTTAGACGCGCTAATGACGACCTGCCGCCTAATTGTCTCACGACATGCGATCCTGTCTACAGTCCGTTCAGAGTGATTGTGCCTCGGAGTTCCTGTGAGAGTGATCCTTATGTCGTCGGCATAGAGCTCATCCCAGAGGTAAACTATATCTGAACGGTCTGTACTTAGTACTGCAGTTACAGCGCTGGATGTTACATCCTTTGTACATTTTACTAATTTGTTCGTCTTTTGTACGTTTGTGCAGTACATTGAGAAAAATAACCGTACGATTTAAAGCATAGAATTTTGTAGCATTGTATTCTCTATTCTAATTGCATTAATTGTATTAATAGTTTCTTGGATTATTATATTTTTAAAGATTCAATACAACATTGAAATCGACTGTCTGTTAATTTTACATTGGAAAATGAGTAGACAGAATTAATTAATATTAGAATCATGCATGTAATAATATCATTACTAATTCGAATAATGTTACATCAATGGATACTTAAATATTTAAAGTCCTCACTTAGCATAATTAATTCTTTGATTTAACAAGCCATTAATGTGACTGAAATTTGAATAGAGGTAAAAGATTTTTTCAAAACAAAATTATTCTTTGATTTCATAGAACAATCCAAATCGATTCAAATTTAAAGAAATCGGCCTCTTCAACGGTCCAAAATTTTTCAACACAGCCGTGGACACACCGTACGCGTATGCACAAGCATACGCGTACGGTGTGTACTGCTGTGTGTACTGCTACAAAGCAGTGCAATTAAATCAAAAAAGCTATGTAGCTGTTTATCTGATCGTCTGTCGTATAAGACCATTTTAGTTGATCGTATCTAGTAGCTAGACAGTGTTTGTTTTACATGCTCAATGCTCATTCCGTCACGTACACCGTTTGCGGATTTAGGCGCCGAATAATAGGCGAGACAGACAAATTGCATACATTTTAATATTCATCTCTCTCTATTTGTAAGTTAGCAGAGACAGAGTTATGTTTCGACTATCATTTTACTGAGATAGCAAATTCTCATTTGTTATCTCAGTGAATTGATAGTCGAAACATAGAGTACTTATAGCTACGTAAGTTGGTATATAATATTATATTTTGTGTACTTTGTGGTAGAGTTTTGGAAAAACTGCAGAAAGCTGTAAGCCTGCAGTTTAATGTTTATGATTTATTTTATTTTATTTAGCAAGCAGCATACATTTCTTATTTCCTAAGATACATTATTATAGAGTTAGGTATACAATACTACCTTAACTACTATTAATTTATTCATATCTGGGACTGAGCTAGATAACTAAATACCTGTATTTCAAACAGCAGCGCTCTTACTCTACAACTTACGTAGTAACTACTAACTATTTATTAATCTGGCGCGTGACTACGCGACACGGCCAAATATTCTTTGTATGAAATTCTATGAGACATAACGCACTACACGACAGCGAAACTACGCGACGCGACACGGCCAAATATTCTTTGTATGAAATTCTATGAGACATAACGCACTACACGACAGCGAAACTACGCGACGCGACACGGCCAAATATTCTTTGTATGAAATTCTATGAGACATAACGCACTACACGACAGCGAAACTACGCGACGCGACACGGCCAAATATTCTTTGTATGAAATTCTATGAGACATAACGCACTACACGACAGCGAAACTACGCGACGCGACACGGCCAAATATTCTTTGTATGAAATTCTATGAGACATAACGCACTACACGACAGCGAAACTACGCGACGCGACACGGCCAAATATTCTTTGTATGAAATTCTATGAGACATAACGCACTACACGACAGCGAAACTACGCGACGCGACACGGCCAAATATTCTTTGTATGAAATTGTATGAGACATAACGCACTACACGGCAGCGGAACTATGCGACGCGACACGGCCAAATATTCTTTGTATGAAATTGTATGAGACATAACGCACTACACGACAGCGAAACTACGCGACGCGACACGGCCAAATATTCTTTGTATGAAATTGTATGAGACATAACGCACTACACGGCAGCGGAACTATGCGACGCGACACGGCCAAATATTCTTTGTATGAAATTGTATGAGACATAACGCACTACACGACAGCGAAACTACGGGACGCGACACGGCCAAATATTCTTTGTATGAAATTGTATGAGACATAACGCACTACACGACAGCGGAACTATGCGACGCGACACGGCCAAATATTCTTTGTATGAAATTGTATGAGACATAACGCACTACACGACAGCGAAACTACGCGACGCGACACGGCCAAATATTCTTTGTATGAAATTGTATGAGACATAACGCACTACACGACAGCGAAACTACGCGACGCGACACGGCCAAATATTCTTTGTATGAAATTGTATGAGACATAACGCACTACACGACAGCGGAACTATGCGACGCGACACGGCCAAATATTCTTTGTATGAAATTCTATGAGACATAACGCACTACACGACAGCGAAACTACGCGACGCGACACGGCCAAATATTCTTTGTATGAAATTGTATGAGACATAACGCACTACACGGCAGCGGAACTATGCGACGCGACACGGCCAAATATTCTTTGTATGAAATTGTATGAGACATAACGCACTACACGGCAGCGGAACTATGCGACGCGACACGGCCAAATATTCTTTGTATGAAATTGTATGAGACATAACGCACTACACGACAGCGGAACTACGCGACGCAACACGGCCAAATATTCTTTGTATGAAATTGTATGAGACATAACGCACTACACGACAGCGGAATTACGCGACGCGACACGGCCAAATATTCTTTGTATGAAATTGTATGAGACATAACGCACTACGCGGCAGCGAAACTATGCGACGCAACACGGCCAAATATTCTTTGTATGAAATTGTATGAGACATAACGCACTACGCGGCAGCGAAACTACGCGACGCAACACGGCCAAATATTCTTTGTATGAAATTGTATGAGACATAACGCACTACGCGGCAGCGGAACTACACGACGCAGCACTCCATTGCGGTAATATTAGTAGGGACGTGTCGCGTCGCGTCAACCCGTTGCCGCCTAGTGCGGTCTCACTTTTAATCTTGAATCTGGCTAAGCTAAGTAAATATTAAATAAAATATTTAGCATTTAACGAAAAAAATCTGTAGTTAATTGTAATTACTGTTTACCAATATGTTTCATTCAAACGTAACATACGGTGCGACCACGAACTCGGTGTCTTTCGGCAATCGTTGATTTTCATACGTCATCTGCCATTTCCATAGAAAAACGCACATTGCGGGTGCCATTACAGCATTGTTTTACTGTACAAACTTGATATTTAAGGATATTTTAGTTTAAAAACACCAGACAATTACTTTTTTAAAGGTAAAGAAAAGGTCACCTTTATTGGCCTTATCAAAATATTGTTTCAGTTTCTTAAGACAAAGAATATTTGTTTTCTAGTACAATTGTTCGATTCATCATAAATCGTAAAAACTTTGGATTTATATCTTTGCCTATGCCAGCGCTGAAGTACGGCTTTACTGAAACTTTTAACTCTGGGGCTATCTGGGGGCCAATAATAATTGGTCTGTTGTAGTTTTTAACAATACCCTTCTTGGCTGTCGGGTAAAAATGCCTGTCTTCTTGAATATTTTTAACCAAACCATTTTTATTGTATTTTACACTCTAGATTACTACTGCAGACTAAAAATATCTACTTTTCTTATCCCCGACAAAAACAGAAGTGTCTCTCTGTGTGTACGTGGCGTGTAACTCCCAAACAGATAAACCGATTTTTATCTAGGTTTTTTTTTGTTTGAAAGCTGACATGATCGAGAGTTTTTTTAGCTACAATTTATCATTATAAGCTGCTTGACAATTTGATTACTTAAGATTTTTTATTTCGTTATCTCGGCAAAGTGCTCTCGCAATAATGCGTAAATACTGAAATGAAATGAAATTATGTTTATTTGGTAAAAATATGGTTACAATAGGTGTTACAATTTTTTATAGTAGGCCGCATATTTTGTCGCATTAACGACGTCCAAATAGGTATTATATTTCTAGTCCGCTGCGGACGCGCTTGGAGGTGGGACCGCAGAAGAAGAGGAGTGCCGGTATTACGGGGCGCCGTACTCCCTGTCTTCTACGGCCGTGGAGGGATCGCAGGGGGAGAGGCGTGGTGGTGTTGTGCCACTCTCCCTACACCCCTGCGAGCTGGCGGGGCCGTTCCGTACGGTTAACGGCAATGGTGGGGATGGTGGGGCCGCAGATGAAGAGGCAAGTTGGTATTACGGTGCGCCGCTTGCCCTATCCTCTGCGGCCGAGGTGTGGTCGGTGGCAGAACCATATACCAGATCTGCCACCGGGTACCGGTTGTGGAGGCTGGTATCCGTGGCCTCCTAGTAGCAGACTCGGGGGAGTCTGCTACAGTACTGGTGGAGGCCGAGGAGGCAGGTGCACCTTACCATCTGGTGGGCCTGGGGCTTTCGGGCCTAGGATGGAGCCGTTTGTGGGCGGCTGCCGCCGGCGGGGTCGCGGATGTGTTTATCGTTCCCGTGGCCCCGTCACAGGGCGGCAAGGAGGAAGGTGGGGGGTGGTTTTTAGTGGGTTTACCGTGGGTCTCATTAGCCTATACGGGAGTCCCACATCACCACTCGTGTGCCCCCTGCGCCTGGGTGGTATGCGTAATGCATTTTCCCCCCCGGAAACAAAAAAAAAAAAAAGGTATTATATTTCTGTCGACTTTGTGTAGGTACCACCGACAAAGTTCCCGCCCGACCAGTCTCTAAACATTCACCTTTGCACTAGGACGCCTGAAAATATTTAAACGCAAAGGAAGTAACCGCAACGACTGCAGATGAGGGTGAACTATATATTTACACGTGAGTATGTTTGCGAGCCCACTATTCAACGGCACTGTTGAGCGATTTTCATCTTATGCCTGGTCGAGCGGGAACTTGTTCGGTAGTACCTACCATTAAATAATAATATAGTGAATTTCCACTTTGATACCATATTTTGTGGTGGTCACCTACAACTAATGGCCTTATTTACACGCTTACGTTGTGTTTCGCGGGGTGAGTGAGGTTACAGGAGGAGGAGGTATGAGCAAAACTTACCTAAACTAGGATGTTTTTGTGTGCTTAATGGGGGATTTACACTGGTCAATTTTCGCCGTGCGTCTAGTCGCTTCACAAATCGCCTAACCAGTTATTTAGGCAAATTCGCCTTTTGCCCTAGCTTAATTGCCAGTTTGACGGTCGATTTTTGCCGTGGGGGTGGCGACCGATAAAATCGATTCGTGTAAATGACACATTATTTCAATCCTACTAATATTATAATTGTGAAAATTTGTGAGGATGGATGGATGGAGTTGTTGGTTACTCTTTCACGCGAAAAGTACTGAACGAATTTCGGTTAAATATGATATGGTAATTGTTTAGGCATGCTCTAGATTAAAGCATAGGCTACTTTTTAATCCAAAAAAGTACAATATTCCCAAGGGATACTATACTTTTTCGGGATCCGGCAGAGGTCTCAACGTTGCTAATGCTAATAAGGTACTTTGAAGTGGGCGGCTTGTTTAAACGACCCTACGTCTAACCTGAATTAAAATACAGTTACAATAAAAATAATTAATATGCTCTTATCTTAAATCTTAGGAGATACTACTGATTATACATGGCAATAAAAATCCAACGGATACCATAATTTTGGACTTTATCTATGAGGTTTTAAGGGCTAATATCCCGTACGGTAATTAAGTCCCTAATAAATAGCTCTGTCATATAGAAATGTTGTGATAACTACAACTATTTATTTTATTGATATTTTGACAAGATTTTTTTTATGATGTTATATGAATATTCATACACTATAACCATCAAAATTATTACAGTTTATATGAGATTTTTATACAATTCAAATTAATCAAACTCTATCAGCTAATCAAGTGTCAAGTACTGGCTTGACTGAGGCAATAATATTGTAATAAGAGCGGTTTGTCATTTTTTCTGCCGTTGGGTAAGGTTAAACCCAACGCACATAAAGCGTCATCTGGTGGCGTAAGTCGTATCATAACGGTTAATAACAATTTTCGATTCTTTTTATATCACCAGGCGGCGCTCGGTCCTTGTCGTGTCAAAAAGCTGTCAGATGTCACGAATTTAAAAACCCTCGTTCCGCGGTGTATTTTTCTTCTACTAATAGTCAGTTCACACCATGCATAATAATTATAAGTAAGGGATTTAAAAATTGAACTTGATTCCAGTGACAAGATACCAGTGGCGTAGGACTCCTATAACTCCATTCCCATCGGCTTCCCTTGTCACTTACCTTTTGCAAACCTTCATAGAAAAAACCTATTATACAGGCTCCGGCTTCCCTATGAAGGAGAAGCAGCCTACGCCACTGCAAGCTACACTTCTCAATGCAAGAGTTTCGAGAGAGAGAATTTGGAGCTGTACCGCGCCGCCCTTGCAGTGAAACGTAGCGTATCTTATTGTGTAGTGAATAAAGTTCAATTTCGAATCACTGTCTTAAAAATGCAACGCCGCGTCTTGCCACGCCGCATTTCGGTCTGACCCTAAACTGTCATACTTGACTAGTGGTCGCCCAGTGTTCGAAATTCACCCATAATTCCTATAATTTTGAACTTTATGAGGGTTATTTTGCCTCTTTGGTACGATATACAAATGTAAATGTTGTCTATTATAATAATATGTGAAAGATTGTAAGGAGATCACCCAGGCTATATCACATATTTGGGCTAATTCGACCTCTATATCTTATATTATATGGACATAGGTATATTGTACCACTTTTAATGCAAATAAATGATTGATTGATTGATATTATATAATACTCGACGAAATAATACTTGACCTGAAAATATATTGATATTTTTGTAGCCATAGTACAGAATTCCTACTATTAGAATATTGTTATGGGATAATTCTGAAAGTACCGTATTTATTGAAATTTATTTTATATGTGAAAGAATGAAAAAAAAAATTGAAGCGGCAACATGTGACAAAATTGTATCCAACGTCGGTAGTGTGAGTTATTGATCTGAGGAACTAAGAACATCATAGCAATATAGATTAAGATAAAGAATACAAAATTTTAAATGGCTTAACGGAAAATTGTTTTAGGTATTAAATTGTGACAAATATAGCGAACATGTCGAGATATAAAATTATGCAAAATGTAGCTCGGTCCATTAACCAGGAGGTCACTTTAAATATAATTCCAAGGGGTGAGACGTTAATGTAGGGTCGCTTAACACTGTATATTTAGAAAATATTTTATGTGTGAAAATTGAAAAAGACACGAGGGCTAAGCGAGCGAGCTTTTTGCTAAAATTGTATAATATCTTATAGTAATAATAGCATGTAACAAATATATTGTTTTTAATGTAGCTTAATAAAATGCATACATTTTATAAAATCATTAACGGATATTTTGGGAATATTATGATCTATTGCTTAAGTTAAGACGTTTAAGCAGAAAAATAATTGTCATACTAGAAGAAAAAAAATTTTATAATGGGCGAGTTCGCGTTTTGCGGAGAGTCACCCATACATGATGATTTTTTACTTTGAGTATGACAATTATTTGTTTGCTTAAACGTCTTTCCATAAGCACTGAATCATGTGCCCGAAGTATCCGTAATTGATTTAAATTTTCGGAGACATTTTATTATGAAATACTAACTTTTCCTACGAGAACACTCAACACTATACTTTTTCGGGATAAAAAGTAGCATATGTGGTAAATCCTGGGCTAAAACTACTACCATCATACGATACTGAATTTCATCAAAATCCGTTCCAATCCATCCTTTTTTTTCACATTTATCTGTTAAAAATGTGAAAGTTTGTGAAGATATTAGGATACAAGCTAAAGATACATTTTATGTAAATAAAAATACTTAGGCCTTTTCATCTGTTATTGGATGATTTATACAGTATTCTCCGAGCGAAGTAACCACTCTGAAATACTGTAGTGCCTGGGACAGTTGGTTTTTAAATGTCGTATGGTTGCCCAAGCTCATACGACATTCTCACAATACAGTCAGCCTAGTTCAGAGGAATGACGTCTGGGTTAAGGTAATCTGGTTAAGGTTTACGCATATACTCTGGTGGATCAAAAGTGTTATAGCTGTTTGAAACTCCTATACAGTTTTCACTTTTCTGTTACTTTTCAATGTACATTGTGGAAAAGATCTACATGCAAAATATATTTGAACAACCGTCGACAAGTCGGTAAGTCGTACAGTGCACCCGGTGTGCGTGAGTGTGGTCGGTTCGGTCGGTGCGGTTGCGGTGATTACGGTTCGGTTGTGGTGCGTTTATGATGCGGTTGGGGTACGTTGTACTGGCAATCAAAGATCGGTCCATACATTTTATGCACATGCGTTTTTATAATATTTGTTGAGGTCATAGTCAGTGATAAAATTACAATTTAATTAATATTTTCAATTTAATTAATATTATATCTAGCCTGTATCCCGCGTAATGTATGCTATGGATTTCCGCAAAGTAACGCCTGATTCTATAAGCTAGTGGTAAAATTGGTTGTTCACAAGACAATGGAATTAATTAACTGTAATACCGATTTTTATGAAATTTTGTATGTCTATACCAAATTTCATATAAATCAGTTCAGGGGACACAAAGTATGTTTATACTTTTGGTCCCGAGAAAAGACGTAGGATTTTTTTTATCCCGAAAAAGTAGTGTTCCCGCGGGATAATGTATTTACGCTTGCAGAGCCCGCGTTCAGAAGCTACTGAGAAATATATAAAGATAGTGAGAAATATACAGCGCCTGTACATTAAACAGTTGACCTCATACGGTCTGAAAAATAATATTTTATATTTTCCCAAGAAAACCTAGGACTATTACAATGGAAGACCTGAAAATCAATTACTCGTAATAGTCAACCCTTCTCACTAGCGAAAGGAGGTTGTATTAATAATAAATAATAACAAAAAGGTCTCAAGATCCCAGCCCTAGTCCGAGATAATGCCGAAACCTTTTTCATAACACCGGCCCATCTTAATAAGATATCCTGTAGATGAAGGGTTAACTGGGTTTTTGGAAGGCTTTTAACATCATCATCAGTATTATGTCTGTTTAGAGGTTAGTTCTTATTGATTCAGATTTTACCCGACTGCGGTGAAGCCAAAATGATCATGATTTTGGCAGTCTATTATGTATCTATTTATGTATGTATATTTGTATCCGTAGTGCCTAAACTAGTAATATAATTTTAATTAGTGAGGTGCCAATATATTTGTAACGACCCGGGTTATATCTAAGTCTATATAATTACGTAGTCGGTTTGTAGTTTATATAAAAAAATGTAGTTATTAAAGACTAGATGTTGCCCACGACGTGCCCTCAAAAGTTAATTTCGCAGAAACCGTACATTTTTTCGCGATAAAAAGTAGCCTATGTCCTTTCTCGTGGTCTACTCTACATCTGTGCCAAATTTCATTAAAATCGGTCCAGTAGTTTCGGAGATCAATGCAAAAAAAACAAACAATTTTTCCTCTTTATTATACAGCGTGTCCCGACACCTATATCGGAGCCTTTAGTGGTAAAAAATATGGAATTTTTTATCGACAAATTGCCCCTCAAATTTTATTTTTCTCTCACGTTTGTAAAATGGCAGCCATTTTATTTTTTGGTTACCAAGATTCGGGCTCTCGTACTAATTCGACCACCACTACTCATGTAAATGTCCTAGGAACATAAAAAAGGTCTCATTTGATAACTTAACATGTGGACAATAATTCACAGTTAAAATGTTTTCATTTTCTTTGAAGAAAAAAACAATAAAAAGGTAATTTAAAAAAATATAGAATTTTTTTTCGGTGAATTTTTTAAATTATTTGTTTTTTGTGAAAAATCTAGGCCATTGACCTGATTGTTTTTTGTTTTAAAACGATAGAAGAGGACGTTTGCTAAAATAAAATACAAACCCCTTTACTCTCAGTGCAATAGTTTAGAAGTTATAACAATTTGTTGGTATCATCTCAGGCAGGGGGCCAGCCAGTCGTCTTTTTCAAATTGTTATAACTACTAAACTATTGCACTGAGAGTAAAGGAGTTTCGTATTTTACTTTAGCAAACGTCCTCTTCTATCGTTGTAGAACAAATAATAAGTAGTTATAACAATTTGAATAAGACGACTGGCTGGCCCCCTGTCTGAGATGATACCAACAAATTGTTATAACTTCTAAACTATTGCACTGAGAGTAAAGTGGTTTGTATTTTATTTTAGCAAACGTCCTCTTCTATCGTTTTAGAACAAAAAACAAGCAGGTTAATGGCCTAGATTTTTCACAAAAAGCAAATAATTAAAAAAATTCACCGAAAAAAAATTATATATTTTTTTAAATTACATTTTTTTGTTTTTTTCTTCAAAGAAAATTAAAACATTTTAACTGTGAATTATTGTCCACATGTTAAGTTATCAAATGAGACCTTTTTTATGTTCCTAGGACATTTACATGAGTAGTGGTGGTCGAATTAGTACGGGAGCCCGAATCTTGGTAACCAAAAAATAAAATGGCTGCCATTTTACAAACGTGAGAGAAAAATAAAATTTGAGGGGCAATTTGTCGATAAAAAATTCCATATTTTTTACCACTAAAGGCTCCGATATAGGTGTCGGGACACGCTGTATATAAAGATAGATTTAGCTTGGCCCAGCTAAAATTTTTATTTTTTTGAGGCTAGATGTTTGCCGCGAATTCGTACGCGCATAACAACATACATATTCCGCGACAAATAGGTCTTAGCTGTGCTTCCTACTCTTCATTTAATCTGTGCCTTTTTTTTTTATAATAACCCTCCGCTAACTCTTCCTACTGTACTAAAATATTTTTGTTTGCGTACACCCACCAGTAATAATTCAGACATTAATATTATGAGGGCCCACTGCTCATATTATACTCGTAGCCAAAAAACTCCCCAAAGGCCAATATTGTTATTAAATTGTTCTGTTTGTTCAGTATTGGAATAGTTATTGGAGCGATTAATTAATAGAATGGAACATGCGGCCCATATTTGATTATTATCTAATGGTGGCTTTTATTAAGATGCCCGCAACTAGTAATTCTCGATTACGAACTTGTTTTCTAGTTCATACACAATATAACAATAATTATTAATATGATAATTATTATTAATTATTTGAATACCTTTGCATAGAGATTAGGTATAGATATTTAAAAATATGGATACTATTTTAGGTAGGTAACTAACATAATATTTCAGTTTTATGAATTATTTTATAAATTAAATAAAATCTTCAAATATAATACTGGCGGACATTTTGAAGTTTTACTCACAAACGTAACCTTAATAACGGTACATCTGTTATTTGTCTATTGATCACTACACAATTTAATTAATTCATAAATGATGTATCTATTAATTATTAAATATTTATATAGTAGTTATAGTACCTAATTTAATAATTCCCATCATCCACTATTTTTACTTATTTTCCTTAAGTAAACAATTGCATAAAATAGACGCGAAAAAACAAACTAAACTAAATAACAAAATCAATCAGATACCATTAGGTACAGAACCATCTAACGGTTAGATTTTCTTTAAAAATATTAAATTAAGAAACTTATAACTAACGAAAATATTTTCGCTATTACGAGTATTATGAGCAAAAGTGAGTTACTTATGAGTTCCTAACACTTAGTAGGAGCCATAAGATACTCGTTCGAGTATGAGGGTCTTGGCTCGGAACATTAATATTTAATATAGTCGGCTCTGTTGATTTTATCATCAACAAATTACGCATGAACTTGGCCAACTCTACAATATGAGCAAAGTTTTACTAGCCACGGCGGCGCTGTTAAGTGGAGTGGAGCGATTATTATATATGTATTAGTTCACTAACTACACTGTATGAATTCGCTTCAACGAGATGGCGGGAGTATGAATTGGGGTCATATTATAATATCTTAAATGCTTAAGTTGGTTTGAAGGGTTGACATTTGAATTCTCACAATGAAACTGTGTATCTTCTTGTGAAATGAACAAAGTTCAATTTTGAATAGCTATCTTAAAAATGCAGCGCCGCGTCGCGTCGCGTATCGTCTCGGTGTAAACTGTTAGAGCTATAAAGTGCACGTATAAGTTAGTAGGTATGTAAATAGCAAAGATTTCAAAACGCAAGATAGGCTATGACGTACATTTGACCGTACAAACCTTCATACAATAAAAATTACGCCATCTTGGTTTTCACCATACTTCAAATTTCAGCCATCTTGTTTTCCACATACTTCAAGTGTCTAATTGGCCCCAAAAATTTTAAAAAGTGGAGCCGTTTAACTGAATACACTTTTTGCCTCAACATGCCTCGTCTATAATATACGTCTATAGTAAATAGTATGAATATGAGCATGATGGCAGATGAGATGAGCTACTGATAATAATAATATCAGCTATGGATGCTTCCACACCACGTAAATCTGGCCCCGTGCTAAGTACTCGTAGACCTTGTTACGGAATATGGATAGGCAGACATGAATAAAACTAACTAACTAAAAACTAATAAAATAAATTTGTACTATATTCAAGATTTTTAGTTATTAATATTATACACATATTTAATACACATCCATGGCCCAGGAATATAGAAAAGTTTTTTGTTCCTTCGACACCGCCATCGACATCGGTATTCGAACTCGCGATGTCATGCTTGAACGCCGACACAATAACTACTGGGCCACAGAGGTCGTCAAATAATGATGTATAAGTGGGCTAAACAAGTTAGTAAAATAGTACAAAACGCTAACACCACAGCTTCCGAGGGCTGTCGACAAACAAAATGAACGTTATAAAAATATCCCGGGAGATATCAATAAACAAGGATGAACAGGGTTACCAGTTGTTTTCTTTACCTCGAAATATTGTTATGATAAAACTTTCAGGGTACGAAATTTTGCTAATTTTGTACTTTACTTTTCTAAATTAAGTGAAATAACATAGCCGTATAGGTACATAATATCAGGACATGTCTAAAGGTTGTTCCGTAACTATCAATGCGTAATAAGTTTTCTCTACAGTACCTACGATTTCGCTCAAAAAAAAAATTCCGTATAGAAGAAAGTTACAAGTTTCTAACTCTTATAGTTCAGAAATGTTAGTGGGGCAACTTGTTAACCACTTTGATAGTAAATTACTCAAAAATAGTTTGAATTATTAAAAAATCATTCATCAAGCCTCGCCTTTATTTAAAAATACCTATTCGACAATATTCCACACGACAGAGTAGAATGAAAAAAATCATCTTCACTTCACATACCTTCCTCTTTTTAGGGTGAGGTTGAACAAACGTAATTTTGTGAGTCGTGAGTAGCAGAATTTCGGTCGACAGAAAGTGCTGCATTCGCATTTATAGAGAAGTCCTATTTGATTTATGCGGGCGACGCAAAATGAGTTGTATTTTATTACGGAAAAAAATTACGCGACCTAAAAATACGCAACTTACAACTCACAAAATTACGCTCGTTTGGCTTCACATTAAGGTCCACCCCTAAAACTCAAATTTATAATTATTTCTCTTAAAATCTATCTGCAATATAATATAACATATCTGTACAAAATATCGTCTATTTGTATTCATATTTACTGAAGTTAGCAATGCAGAATAGACGGACGGACAGACGTACATAGGGACAGAGTGACAGACAGAGCGAAGCTATCGTTAATTTGAAAAATCGTAAATACGATCTACATAAATAATATAATTACTGCAATTTTTGCACTGCCTTTATTCACTAATACCTAGCAATGATATTTATATTATATTGATTTATGAAAGTGCTTATTGCCAAGTTTATTAATAAATTACAAAAACAAATTATCGATACATAGTCACAAATATTTTTGGTAACTAATTACGGACTATTTTGAATTGGAATTGGTTTTAAGTTGGTTTGGCTTTTTTATTTAATGTTTTTGTGGGATCTTATTGACCGAACACAGAAATACTTTCTTTTTTCATTATAACAGCACCCTGGCAACAAAGCGGAAAGGACTCGTGATGTTTACTGTGTATGTGTTTGCACAACACGAACTAATATTTCCCCTGATCTTTTAAAGCCTTGTCAGGCATCTTGCTCCTCGCTTTTTCTGGGGAATTTTGCGCTTATTCTGGCGAGGATTGTGGAAAAATGATATTGTGCCAATAAGGGGTGTTTTTTAGGGTTCCTTAATTTTTTAGGATTTCGCTGGCATTTCTATTTAGATATAGGACATAGAAACTTGTTACTCTCCATGCTGATAAATCAAGCTAAAATCTCTTTAGGAAAATTATTTTGAATGAAATCGATTAATAACTTTTGAAGTTATTCAAAGAAAACCTATTGTACGTTTATAGTTACGGAACCCGCCTTAGACATCCTGGGATACTCTTGGTTAAGTTATTTTTAAATAGACTACGAAACGAGCAGACGGACGGAGTTACAACTTACAAGTGAGTTTCCGGTACTAAAAACCTCAAACCAACCTTCGGGCCTCCGGTAACCTCACTCACTCGGCGAAACACAACGCATGCATTATTTTAAGACAGTTTTCTTTGAGATCATGGTATTTTCCGGTCGAGCCGGAACATTTGTGCCGAGGTTAGGCTCTTATTCCGACGAGAACATTTTGTGCGAGTAAAAGGTGTGTATTGTTTTCTGGACTAAGACGGTAATCGGTCACGAACGAATGGCGTGTTATGGAAATCTTTGTTACAAAGTGAGTAATTTATTTTAATTAGTTTGATTGTTTTTGCTATAAAGTCGTTAATGTTAGCGGCGTGACGTAACTTATTAGTGAATAGCATGGTTTAGTGTAATATTATTTTTGCTCAAATCGTTTAGCATCTGAAGTTTTGAAACTTGATATTCTTAATGGACATGGAAAATACAATAAACTGAATAAATAAAATGGAAAGCAAGATCTCTTTCTTTCACTCTGTCTTTCTTTCCATGTCAGTAAAACAGGTAAAATGAAAAAGTTATTTATAATCATCATTAAACAAACATAATATTTTAAATCGTTATATACCTATATAATAATAGTTTGTTCGTCATATTTTTATATTGATATAGTCTATTCGCATCTGAGGAAGATAGTGAAATATAAAAATAAAAAAAACATTCAAAATTGACACACATTGACAGTATCACATTTACCAATGAAGTCAGCCATTTTGACTTAATATTTTGTACGCATTAATCACGCGTACAAAATATTAAGTCAAAATGGCAAATTCAAATTATCATTTATTGTCTTCTCAACGTGAATAGACTATAGTTACATCAATAGTTATATCAAGTGACTTTTCCAACGTATAAGACAAAGACAGCAAGGTTGAATAGCTTATCCGTTGTGTAATATTTTATTAATATGGGGGTTAAATATATGAATGTAATAAAATAAATCTTTAATTAAAACAAATGTTATACAAATATTTTAATACGAAATTACACTCATCGTGTAACTCGTCATGAGCTTCGCCATTTTAATTTAAAAACGCTCCTGAGCTCCCTCGCGTACTGACTCTATTATGAGGGACGCTGCAGCACGCTGTATTGTTTGCTATGAAACCTCCAGATTCGAGACACATAAGAGAAAGTAAAGTTTTGTTCCTCTTTCGTACTAGGTAACAATATTTTTAAGTCTGTGAAGCATATTGGATTAGTAATAATTGTTTTGATGCTGTTTATGTAAGGTGGAATGTATAAGGCTCCTAAAACATTGTATCATCTAATTATTGTATTACCTACATTCTATGCAAATAAATCTATCTATCTATCTATCTATTTATCTATCTATCTATCTAGATAAAAGTAACGATATAAAATGCTTATTGTATTTTGTTCGTTTATGTAATAAATAGATATTAAAATAGAATCATAATAGGTCGTACAAAAATAATTATATGTATCACGCGGGAATCATATATTTTGCCCCTATAAAAGTAGCCTATGTCCTTTCTAAAGGTCTAATCTATTCTTGTACAAAATTTCTTTAAAATCCGTTAAGTGACTTCGGCGTGATTGCGTAACAGACAGAAAGAGCTAGTTTGTGTACTACACTGAAATTTACCGTCCGGCAGTCCGATTTTTTTATTATATTATTATTATTATTGAAAACATAATTTAAATATGTTATTGATTGTACTGTAGGTTCTTGGTGGAAATTCATGTTTCACAGTAATAATACACAATACTTCTTGCACTATTTCCACTTAAATAAGTATTTTACATTAATTTTAATATATTACACGACCGGTTTCGACACCTGATGATGACGTTGTCGAAACCGGTCGTGTAATATATAAAAATTAATGTAAAATACTTATTAAAGTGGAAATAGTGCAAGAAGTATTGTGTATTATTACTGTGAAAACATAATTTAATCAAGTAAGCAAAAAATCGGACTCGGGCATTAAAATTCCGTGTAATGCACAAACACCCGTAATGTAAATAAAATAAGTAAAATGTAGTTTAAAATTAAGATGGAAACGTAATGTTTCAGCTTTAGCCTTTATAAGAATACCTACAATTAAACAGAATCGCAGCCTTATTACAGAACTTGTTATAAAGTTCATTGCGTAGGTAAAATAAAAACTTTACTGCTTTAGAGCGACGAAGTTATGTACGTTAATTTAGATGAAAATAACATTAAAGTCGTAAAATGCTACTAAAACTTGTCATTGTTTGAATGAAAAGGATAATTTTGTTATAACTCATTATTTTTTAAGCAATTTTGTATAACAGTATTACAAATAACCAGCTCAATGTGGTTTATTACTGAGCTTTTTTCTGGTTGTTTCTTATTAATAAAAATGTCGGAAACAATTTAAAATTGTCGAATTAATAATAAAATGTTTAACTGGGAAACTGATAGTTATTAGAATCAATAATTATTTTAACGAAGTAAATTCGTAGCAGCTCTACAGCTTCGTAGCAAGCTACGACGTTACGATATACGTATCTACGAAGATAATATTAATGTTATGATTAGTTATTATTTACTACTAGTTGGTCCAACTGACGTAGTTCTGTTCTGTTCTGTTTACTAGAATAAAAATATAACTACATCTATCTACTGGGGCCGGCCGAATTAAACCAAACAAACATAAATCATGCCCTTAGTGTGTCATCATATTATTTCTTGGCTATAAATGTTTACTTTTATGTTTTTAAACGAATTGAAGTGTAAAATAAAGTTACAGTACAATACAATATTTCTTTCCCTCCTATCTGCTAGTACGAAATCTACGAATCAATTATATGTATTTTCTGGCAATTCTCCAGGCTGATTAAGCATATTCCGGGTAAAAATTAGGATTTGTTGAAACGAAATGATCGTTAAAACGAAAAATAGTAATTTACAGCTGACCTTAAAACTGCTATTTTCCAGTATTTTTTAATCCTTTAAATGTTTCAAAAACGTAAACGTCCGCTAAAAAGGTTTTATGTTATTATCTATAGTTATAACAAAAAACCTTAGAGCTTTAAATCAACAAAAACCTTTCGGTACACCAATCTAAATAGTTTGTAAAGTTTTATTAAAAATATTTTTTTAAAAGAGCAAAATGTTAACATTAAAAATTATAAATGATTTTAATTTTAATAAATTATAGGTTATTGTTTTATACAAAAGCTGGCGTCGTCAACATAATTAATTTGCCTTTCACAGATATACCAATACCGATTGGTTCCTAGAATATGTTTGTGCGCCCACCGCTTTTTCATCACAAAGGCCAAGCCTTTATATTTTTTTCTATTATTTTTGTTGTACATAAAATATAATCAACAATACATCATCATCGATCACATTTTTTTAAAGGGAAAATCCTCTTCTTAGTGCTGACACTACTAGCTTTACTAGGTTTGCCGGAACGCACACAGAAAAGCGTATGAAACGATTTCCCACATCGCTACAATATGCGGACACTAGTATGTGCCTCTTCAAACGTCGATGTTTTGTTAAATGAGTTTTTCCTTTACGGTGTCAACCGCAGCTATATATTAAATTTATTAGATACTAGCTGTCCCGACAAACGTTGTTCTGCCTTAACTATGAACTGAAATTTCTCACCGTTTAAGCCTTCCCTGAATTGATATGATTATTTTGATCAAAATTAGCCAAATCGGTCCAGCCGTTCTCGAGTTTTAGCGAAACTAACAAACAGCAATTCATTTTTATATATAAGAAGAGAAGAAGATAAGAAGAAGAAGACTAGCTTTTCCCCGCTGCTTCGCCTGCATTAATTTGGGGCTTACGCAATATATGAGTTCGTATATCTATCTATCAAACTATAATACACTACAATCTAAAAGTTGACTCTGACTTCGTACGTGCAAAATCTTGCCGGAACCCTACATTTTGTTGCAAATAAAAGCAGCCTGCTACCATTAAAGTTTAAGTAAACTGTTTACCTGTGATGAATCTGTTCAAAATGATTATAATAGTGTCGGTGATTATCCAATATAAAATAAACAAATCCTACTAATATTATAAATGTGATAATTTGTGAGAATGGATTGATGGATGGATGGATGTTTGTTACTCTTTCACGCAAAAACTACTAAACGGATTTCGATGAAATTTGGTATGGTAGTAGTTTAGGCTCTGGATTAAAACATAGGCTACTTTTTATCTTCCTATGGGATACTGTATTTACGCGGGTGGAGTTGCGAGCTACAGCTAGTTTCTTTATAATAGAAGTAAAGACGATATTCCAAATTCTAGGTGTAGCTATATATTATGTTAGCTTATCAGATTATCACAAATAACTGATTAGCAATTGTTTAATGTAGATAGTAATTTCGTTTACCGAGCCACGTGACCTAGGTTAATGAGATCAATATTATTTTATAAGTATATGAATCAGCTCTAAGTGAATAAGGGATAAGTTTTAAAGAGGCATAAATCAAATACGAGAGCTACGGCTAGTCTAAACTAATATTATAAACAGGAGTGATTGGATTGTGTGTTTATTTGCATTGAATAAGCTCCGAAATTACTGAAACCACTTGGATGAAATATAGACCACGCAAGGGCACAGGCTACTATTTATCGCGGGAAAATGTACGGTTCCCACGAGATTGCCTACATCTATTATACTCTTCATTTTTAATTCTGTTCAGCTAAAGCCTAATTTTTAACTAAATTAGATAGCTGTGCTCATTTCAAACGAGGCATAGGCATGTAGCAAACGTAATAACGAACTGTCCAAACAAAAAGTTGGCCACACGTAACGAAAAAACTCACATTGGAAGTTACAAGGGAGTTTTCCGGCAGATAGTTTGCTGACGACTGAAATGTATTTTTTATGAGAGTCAACCGATTCCCGAAGTCGGATCCGATTCCTGATTAATCTGAACTTTTATAGAAGTTTTAACAAACAACGACTGTAAGGAATGCGAAGTCGAACTTTGGGTATTTGTAGTTTCGGTTTAACTTTTAAATAAAGAAAAGTTTTGCTGATTGAACTGAATAAATGAAAACTGAAATGATTTAGTACATTTTATTTGTGAAAGTTTATTCAAATAATGTTACTGTAACTTCGAAATTTAAACGAGAAAATCTTCTTAAATATAGAAAAGGCAAACCTGACTGACTCATCTATCAACGCACAGCCGAAACTACTGAACGAATTTTGCTGAAATTTAGGATACAGATAATAATAATAATAATATCTATGGACGCTTCACACCACGACAGTCTGGCCCCGTGGTAAGTATCCGAAGAACTTGTGTTACGGGTACCAGACAACGGAAATATATTTAATACTTTTTATACTATACTTATATGTAAGATTTTTATTATATTATACACATATTTAATACATATCCATGACCCAGGAATACAGAAAACTTTTTTGTTCCCTGGCGGGATTCGAACCCGCGACCTCCGGCTAAAGCGCCACTGCGCTCACCACTGAGCCACGGAGGTCGTCATAGTTGATAGTTGTTGTAATGACGTAGGTAAGAAAATATTTTTGAAAATTCGCCCCTTAAGTGGGTGAAAAAGGGGTTAAAACTTTTTATGGAAACCGAACTCCAACCGAACGAAGTCGCAGGCAAAAGCTAGTATGCCATAATTGTATTGCAAATTGCTTAAAAATAAAAATAAATCTATACCTACACAATGTTATTGCAATCGAAATACTTTTTCTTTTACAGTTTTAAGTTCAATTCTTAACGTCAATATTCATTCTGAAATAAAATTTAGACGGAGGTATGCGGGCGGAAACGCTCGCTTTGCCGAGAATTTCAAACTTTACGTACTTTGAAATTTTAATATTTACATTCCTCTAAATATATGTGAGACGATGCTCATTTTGCGATAGAAATACTTTCAACCATTAAATTTCAAACAGCTTCTCCAAAGCTACTTACTTCTGGTTTTTCTTTGAAATAAAAATTGGAGTGCACTTTCTTGGAGGTTTTCTTAAATTTTATAATATGGAATAAGGTAAAAGCACCTATTACCGTGGTAAATCGCCGAATTTGACTTTAGAGTCAAATATTTCGTAATCAAGACGGTTCTCCGCAAATTAGGATTTTTTTAAACGTTCAATAGACATTTTGTATGGTACCCCGTTAACTTCTTTTTATTTATTTTAAAGCGTTGTATTTATTATTATATTTTTTTCTCAGGAATACGATTTCCCCTATTACCGAGGCATGCCCTATGACTTTATCTATTAGCGCGGTATGCGCCTCCTAATACCGAGTGTAGAAAAATAAAATACTATTTTATCCTGATTATTCTGTATAAAATTAAATATATTAAAATTAAAACAATACATAAAACATTAATGTAATGGATCAATCAATCAAGCCTAAAATGACATCATACAACATGAAATTTTAATCGTTTTGTTCCCGCAGCGAGACGATTTTCACAATAAAACAACAAACAACTTTTCTCAAGCTTGGCCCTATACCACTATAGTATGCCTAAATAGATTTAATATAATATAATTTGTAGTAGTATGACATATGACAATCATGGTGCAATCCACACTTAGTATCTAATTTCTGAATATGAAAAAGAACTAAATAAAATAGTGAGTATTTATTCAATAACGGAACCCTCAATATGAATATTGGTTGCCGTATCACTCGGTGATAGATTTTGTATGAAATCTGTATTACCGAGTACTTTGCACTCGTTAATAGATTCTGGTAGGATCTATTACCGAGGTATGCCGCGGTAATGGGAGTAGAAACAAATGTTTTAAAATATAATTCCGACTGTTATAATTATACATGTATGATTTTCGGGTATCATTTCGCATAAACAGATTTAAATTTTCATGAAAAATTGTATTTTTAATCACAAGATATGCCGCATTATCAATCTTTTGTCAATTCAATATTGCAAATGTTTTTATGACGTTTTTGACACCCAGTACAAAACCTATACTTTAAGTAGCTGTTGTTTTTCAAAAAATTAATGACTTTTAATGGATTTTGAATACATCGGAAATTGATTTTTTGTTTTTAGAATTCATAAGGACAGGCAGATTTTTCAACTTTTACTAAAACGACAGTTAATTATCATAAATATATATAACAAAATAGAACCCTCAATATATCCATTACCGAGGGTGCCCTCGGTATTAGAAGCTACTCCCAATTTTAAGCATCTATTACCGCGAATTGTATTTCTCAATGTAACTAAGTATTTATACTAAATTTCACCATGAAAAGTACGAGATAATACTCCCATAAAAACACAAAAACCAGTAAACAATATCCATAGTCAGTTATAAAGTGTATTACTTTTAAATAACGTAACAAAAATGTGTATGCACTTACATGAATTGGCACGTGTTTGTATGCACACAACCTGATCCTGCGCTGCCGTCGCACAAACTGATTATTTTTGATCCGTTCATAGAGTGATATGCCAACTAGCCTCATCAGTTCGATGTAAAATACTACAAGTTAAAACATGTCCAAAATAATATTGTGCTAAAGTTATTGCTATTCAATTAAAATGCGAAAATACGAATACATCGGTAATTGATGTCAATTTTGCATAATAATAATAATAATAATAATAATAACCCCCACACCGATCTCGGTGACGGTAGCCGGTTTCATTGAAACCAGGCCAGTTACGCAGGAGTAATTTTATAGTGCCCAAGTGTGTGCGCAGTACACAAGAGCACTCTCTCTTCCTTTTACTCTCGTAATCCAGTGGGACGGATAACCGACACGACTGACGAGAGATCAGGCGCAGGTCCGACTTTTAACATGCCCATCCGACGCATGGATCATCTTTCTTGTCAGACAATCAGGTGATCAGCCTGCATTGTCCTAACCAAACTTGGAAACAACATTTTTTGTTGTTCCAATGCGGGAATCGAACCCACGACCTCCGAGTCGAGAGCCAATGCTCGAACCACTAGACCACGGAGGCAATTTTGCATACCGCGTTAATAGGTGCCTTTACCTTAATATTAATAATCATTGTTATTATTCCATACAGTTTAGAAGTTATTCAATCTTAGATTATAAGTTACTTTTACCTTATTAGGCACTAATTCATTGCATAGTTTTCTTAGACGTTGTAAATAATGCAATTTTCGAATACAAGCATGATTGTGCAGATTGTTGTGTAGATAAAATGACATAACATGACATGAATACAGAATAAATGCAGTTGAGATGAGAGCGTTAAGAAGTATGATAGGAGTTAAACTGAATGACAGGATATGAAATAGTGAGATAAGGAAACGTTGTGGTCTGAAAGATGTAGTGACAAAAATTGAGAAAGATACCTTTCTGAGATGGTTTGGCCATGTCGAGAGAATGAATAAAGAACGATTGACGAAAAAAGTGTATAAGGAGAGTGTGAATGGAAGTGTTGGAAGGGTTAAAGTGTTGAAGTGGCGGACGTTTCGAGACCAAATCAGGGACGTCTTAAAAAAAGCCCATCATGAGTACCCTAAACCGAAGAGCATGTATGAAAGGAATAATGAAAGTGGACGAAGCGAAACAAATACGTAAGGATCGTAGCAAGTGGAAAAAAGTGGCCTCTGTCTACCCCTACGGGGAAAAGGCGGTCTCTGCCTACCCCTATGGGAAAGAGGCGTGATTATATATATGTATGTAAGTATGTGTGTATGTAAAATGACACTTTCCTTTACCAGTCTGCCATTTTGTCTATAGTTCCGTAGAAAGAAACCATTCCTATGGTGGTCATACTATGGTGGTGCTGGTAAAACATCGTCAACTTTAAAAATATGGCACAAACTTAATAAAATAGTTAAATTTGTTGATAGTAGGTATTTAACTTCAGTTCAAAATATTTTGACGTTGACAAACTGATACTTGGCTACACAAACAAGACCCAAATTCTACGTGATGAATGAATAAGTGTGCAGAGCTTTAGTCGGGTTCAAGTATAAATAATGAATGACGTAATAATTATTATAATTAATGACTAAATAAGTTTGAATATACCCTTCAGACGTAATCCGCTTAGGCTAGGGGGGGATGACCTGTTAGGTCCTAGACTAGACGATTGCCCTAAGTACGTAGACCCTAATTTCACGGGTAGCCAAAAATTGGGTTAAGCTCACTTGGTTTTATTTTTGTTAACATTGAAAAGATAATATTAGGAATTATGATTTTATTCTAGTTGGTATTATTTTTATATTGAGTTTTGGAACCTATACACTTTATGACCCATTAACTTTATTGTGATAATACACTAAAATTATATTATTACTATTAATAAAATTATACTTCAGTCATCTATCTTAGAATGTCGGTTAGTATGGATTAACATTGTTCATTAACATTAGATTCCATTGTTTATAAAGGTTGATGCAATTCTAACCTTACCAGGAAAACACATAGCAGCCATACGGGTAGCAGAACTAGAGATGTGATAAACGGCTTAAAATTAAAAGTTAACTAATCCGTTATTAAATATTCAATAACAGCTTTTTTTAACTGCTTAGTTGCTTAGTTGCTTATTTGATTATCTACTTATTGCCACTTATAAGTTATAATATTTTTTGCGCTTATGTTACGTTTTTCGATCGCTTAAACTGATTTAAATTAACTTTCCTTCGTACTTTGCAGGCTTAGGACTGTCTGAAATCTGAATAATTATTAATATAATAATATGAACTCATAAAAATGTTTTTACATGTTGATAATATGCATTAATCTTAAATGTTGCTTATCATTAGTAATAGTTGATTTATAGGATAACAAACATCGCCACTTTTTCCACCTCATTTCTTTCAAAGTAGTTCCATAAATTACTGTTCCAATTCACGTCGTTTATTCGTCATCTTACGACAAAAACTTAATAAACTTAATACTAAAACACTACACGAAAAGTTTATATTACGTCCATATGGACCATTATTATATTTATTATTTACATTAAAACTTCACGGTAAGCCACCAAAGCACCACTATTACGATTAAAATACGAATTATTGCGTAACGTAATATAACGTGTTTTCGTCAACCCGCAAAGCGCAACTAACAAAAAGTGAATAAACACGAAAAAGCTTAATAGTTATAAGTACAAAAAATAACCCGTTTAAATAAGTGATGAGCTACATTAAAGAATTTTCACTCTTATTGCGCTGTCATAAGAACTATTTTTCTTTGCTCATACCACACTTATGGCTTTATGACTATAAACGATATGAACGATAATTATAAGTGATAAACGCTTAAATTTTTAAACGACTTTACAACTTATTTATAAAAGCACGCTATTTTAAACGCTTTACGTTATAACGGCCATCTCTAAGCAGAACAACTGCTTCGTAAGATTTTCCTATATCTTTCTATTATATTATATTTCCTATATCCTAGAGGATAGAAAATGGGATAAAATATTGAATTATGGCGTTTTAGGGCGCGTGTTTGTGCGATCAGGGCGGAGCCGCGCGGCAAATTAGATTATCTTCGAGTTTGATACTGTACGGGAGGCGATTTCACCTGGCATGGTGTGAGGGACAAGCGATAGGTACAGGACAAACATTCTTATTATAGGTACGATAGGCGAAGAATGGAGCGAATTGCAAGTTTAAAAGTGCATACGTCGTAAAGCCTCGTGTTCTTAGTTTATCATCAGCGAGATCACATTTTTTTTGCTATCAGATTATTAATAGAAAAAAATACTAACGACTAGATGCTGCCCGCGACTTCGTGCGCGCAAAAGTTAATCTTGCGGATACCGCAAGTTTTTCGCGATAAAAAGTAGCCTATGGCTTTCCCGTGGTCTACTTTATATCTCTGCCAAATTTTTTCAAAATCGGTCCTGTAGTTTTGGATCCTATTGAGTGCAAATAAACAAACTTTTGCTCTATATAATATGAATATTGATAAAATACTGATAAAAATGTCCGTTAAGCTTAAAATCAATATAATATTATTTCTTTGCTTTTGTGCATTAATCCTAACGCAAAAAAACGTGTATATTGTGTTTCGCTACCGCTTATTACTTAGAGACTAATAACCTGAAAACATCTGTGTTTGTTCTTGAGAGAAAAATATAGAACAGTAATAGTTATAGCGGAGCATGTCGCTGATGGCACTGCGGGGCAACGGTCAGCTCCTACTGGATAATGTGGTGTAGATCACGACCACTGTACAGATGCGAGTACCGAGTACGTGCAACATTTTATACAAAACCTGCGACTTTTCTTTTTTTTTGTTTGTATGGAAACCGGTTCGTCCGCGTGGAGTTCGGTTTCCATACAAAATAATTTGGTAATAAATATAATTCGATAAAATTTGGCTCTGGATTAAAACACAGACTATTCTTTATCTCGAAAAAGTACAGTATTCCCGTGGGATACCCGATTATTACCCGAGAACTGTCATTCTTCAAGTGTTATTTATTACCTATGGGTTTTTTTTAGTTTGAGTTTGATACTATGTTCTTCTACAATACGTCGTTCTTGGTTCGCGTAAAACCAAAATGGTATTTTTATTAAAAGTGGACCAAATTCACTCATGCTATCGCACGCTAACGCACTAACACACGCAAGATTTGATGCGTGTACGTCGTGCGAATGCGACAGCATGCTTTGTTATTGGAACCGAACTGCATTTCCAATTATTTGATTACAACTAGTAAATATGAACTAGTTTACAAACAGTAAGTTACTTAACTGGTTTTGGACTAAACAAACGTTTGATTTTACATTGATTTGAATAAGTTGTAAAAATAAGATGAATAATTCAAGCGTAGTTGATTACAAGCGAATGTATAAATTAAGTGAAAATAATCTAAACAGTAATGTAAATAAATCTGTCATCGTCAACGACCAAGATGGGTCAGCAAACACCGACGCGACGCGACATTTTTAAGATTGCGATTCGAAATTGATCTTTATTCACTACACAAAAGGTACATGTTCCATTGCAAGAGCAGGCGATACAGGAGATGCAACGCGCCGGATGACAAGAATAAGTCGATCACGCTGGCCCACTGGTTGACAGAATGCTAAGGATTTCCGAATCTGAAAAAAAAAACAACAACAACAAAAAGGGCAAGAATATGCATGTCAGTCCGCAGAAGTGAAACTTCATTCATAATTTAAATTCGTGTCGCTCGTGATGTGACGCGACCTCAAGATTTCTCTCTCAACACGCATAAAGCAGTTTCACTTCACAATCATCAACCAGTAACATCTCCAACAACAGTTGACCCTCAGGCCTCTCCTCAATGTACGGAGATCACGCTAGATTACTACGGCTAGCCATGGTATCAAATAAACGATTTTACAATTTTAAAGCCAGCGTAAGCACAGGGCCAGGGGCGACACACTCTACGAATGACAGCTCGAGCACCGGCGAATGTCAGCCATGTTGACGTAAGCCTAAGTTTACCTTTCCAATATTCCACCTCACAGTTTAAACTTTCCCTGAACTTCCACAATTATTTCAAGATCAAAATTAGTCAAATAGGTCCAGCCGTTCTCGAGTTTTAGCGAGACATTGGAATTGCAATCCATTTTTTTATACATAAATCCACGTTTAATGTCACGTGACACGTCTCTCAGTAAAAGGGAGAAAAAGTATCCTATGTTCTGGTTCTGGGCTATCTCCCCACCAATTTTCAGCCAAATCGGTTCAGCCGTTCTTGATTTATAAATAGTGTACGTGTAAGTAGTAAACTAACACGACTTTCTTTTATTTATATTATAGATATTATAAAACTATATGTCAAAGCACGAAACGGCCAACCCCGTCAAAGAAAGTCCTGGCTGGAAAAAAGCTCACACCTCGCTCGCCGTGCGCACCCCCGGCATCGTCTAGCCACGCACACACAGCTGCGAGCTCTCTATCGTGTAAGTCTATCGAATGACTGTTCTTTACGTTAGTAATAGGGATATATTCTTTGGTGTAAGTGCGATGAAAATATGTAATAATTATTACTCAACAAGTTGTAGATTGCATGACGTTCATTTTAAATTTTTAAATAACTTTCACATCTACCTCGCAACGGAGTGTCAGAATATTTTCAGCTTGTTACATTTTGACTAACAAAAATATTTAACACCAACATAAACAAAGTTATTTATTAACACGCTTAAATATTAACTTCACCTGTATGTAAGCTTGTTTGCTTGCTTGTATGTAACTATCAATACAATGCGGTCGCCAAGCAACCGTTTGAAGTTATTCCACGCGTTAACACCGCACGTGCTGTGAGTTGTGACTTGTGCTCGTGTTGTCTCTCCTAATTATATGCTTTATTAAATGGACCTCTATCTTACAACAGTCTAGTATCTACACCTAAATTGCCTTTTACATCAATGATGAATGTATAAAATAACCAAAAAAGTTGAAAATAAATATAGTTTAAAAAAACTAAAAAAACACGCTTTTAAAGAATATCTAACTAAAACGTTGAATAAAAAATTTTAAATTTTTAAAAATAAACTTAAAACAGTAGTATATAAAAATACTAGTATAATTGAGGGAAAAGCGTGGGTCGCTCGATATACGAAAATTATGGCACAAAGCGCCCCACGCTTTTCCCTCAATTATACTAGTATTTTTTATATAGTACTGTTTTAAGTTTATTTTTAAACAATTTAAAATTTTTATTCAACGTTTTAGTTAGATATTCTTTAAAAGCGTGTTTTTTTAGTTTTTTTAAACTATATTTATTTTCAAATAAAGGTTAACATGGCAGAAAAAAATATTATTTCGCTTAACTTTATAGCTTTAACGAACGTCAAACGCATTTAGTTTGGGCCAAACTTCATAATCAACTTATGATATCAAGATGATTCATTTATAATTCATTGGTAGAAAATTGAAAGTTTCAGTCAAATTACGAGAACTGGGGTTCAAGTCAGGCTATCTCTACTAATATAATAAATGTGAATATTTGTGTGTTTGTAACGCTTTCACGTAAATCCTATTTATAACTTAACCGATTTTCATGAAATTTGGCTACTTATGATCGCGGGAACATTTATTTTATATATTTTATTTAGTCTATATATTAGGTGTAAATATAACTATTTATGATAAATTATGAACACAGACTCAAGCCGGTCTACGATAATAGGGGATGATGTGAAAGCGCCGCGTCACTCCCGGCGGGCTTTCACGGGGATTGCTAATCGTGGCCTTGTTTATACACGGCGGGCGGCGGCGGGCGGCGGCGGGCGGCGGCGGGGGAGCGCACCCTACACGCTTTCATCCTTCAATCTTCCATAGATTTACAGCAAACGATTTTCTTTGAGATAGTCTCGAGAATTACGGTGGGGCCATACTACCGGTAAAGGGGGGAAGTAATTTAGCGGTAGTAGTAAGAGTAATTAATTCTCTTTACTGTTTGAAATCATGAAACGTAGATATCAGCAGTTTCTTAAATCGTTAGTGTAAATTCGACAGTTGTTTACACGAAAGCGAACTATGGACAAATACCTAGTAACAGACGTAATGTAGAGCATGTCAGGACATGTCTAACGGCCAGTTTCAATAACCTATCTATCCATAACTATTTGTTAGAAACGTCAAATTTGTATCGCGAAAAACCGGCAAATTATTATTGAATGACGACATTTTTAACAAATAGTTATAGATATATAGGTTATTGAAACGCGCTGTAAGGAGGGTTCTATAACTCTTACCACTATCAACAGGTTTTCTTTTAATTACTTCGATTCTATTGTCTGATTTCGCTCAAAATAATTTTCCTAAATCTCTTATAGTTTAGAAATGTCAGGGAAACCAACCCCTAGCATTTCTAAAAAACTAAGAGATTTACTTATTTAAACCACTTTGTTGGTCGATTACTCAAAAATGTTTGACGTTTGAAAAAGGTTATGTATGAATAATGAAACCTTATGAAACCATGTAATTAAATAACCTAACCTAACCAAGAGCATGTCAGGACATGCCTAAGGAGGGTTCCGTAACTATAAACGCGTAATATGCTTTTTTTTAATTACTCCAAAAGTTACTGTCCGATTTGGTTCACAATAATTTTCCTAAAGAGTTTTTAGCATGATCTATCAGCATGGAAAATTGCGAGTTTCTATCTCCTATAGTTTAAAAATTCTAGGGGACCTTGGACCAACTTACAAACTACTTTGGAGGCCGATTACTCGAAAATGGTCAACTTTATAAAAAAGTAACATATGAAACCTTGCCTTTATTTTAAAAGACCTATTCTACGATACCCCACACGATGGGGTAGAGTGAAAAAATTTTTTTCATCCCCACTTCACATGTATGGAGAGCCACCCCTAAAATATAAAATTATTATTTTTTTATGATCCCGAAACCGTGATCTATACACAATCTATAACTGCACCAAATTTCATCAATTTATATTCATAATTACAGGAGCTAGAGGCGCGGACAGACAGACAGACAGACAAGACAGACAGACAGACAGACAGACAGACAGACAGACAGGCAGACAGACAGACAGACAGACAGACGGACGGAGCGAAACTATAAGGGTTCCTTAAGTATTACGGAACCCTAAAAAGACGTATTCGACGATACCCCACACGATGGGTTAAGTATATAATGATTAAAAAATATTTTTATCCCCACTTCATCATGGATGGAGAGCCATGCCTAAAATATAAAATTAATAGTTTTTATGATGCCAAAACCGAAATCTATAATATACAATCTATAACTATACCAAATTTTATCAATTTACGTTTATTATTACCGAACTTAAAAGGGCGGATAGACATAGTGACATAGACATACAGAGGGATAGACAGAGCAAAACTATAAGGACCTCGAGTACTACGGAACCCGAAAATCGGCACCGTTTAAGTAAATTTGTTATTATTTATTTAATACTTTTCACGACACTCAACGTTGAAAGGCCTTAAATATTTTATTTTCCACATGGCTGGGAACAAATTAAAGCTAAATTCAGGGCAAGATGGTACGGCATTTGCCGCTGAGTCACAGGGGGTAAATTATATACAAGGAGGAGTCAGCGAATTCCCGATTTGCGAGGAGAAATGAGGAATATTAAAAACATAATTCCCTCGAATATTTTTCTTTTGAGTTTCACCTTGATTGCATTATTCTCTCGAGCATTCATTTTATTACACACAGATTTCACTGTGTAAACATGATCATCATTAGCTTTATAAATATGAGTAGTGTTATCTATTATTTTTTAGACATTACATATTAAGTTAATAATATAATTACTTTCAGACGATCAGACGATCAGATAAGGAGAAAAACAGATAGATATAGGTTTGAAAAAACTTATAAGGAAATCTTTAGACGTATTCAATCTATTATTGAAAATATAATATAACACATACTAAATGTGAGTATACCATCAAACCTTATGTAGGAAAATGTTCACACTGTCGTCAAAGCAATAAACGTCAAGCAAGCCCGGCTTAAAAGGATCAAGTTGAAAAAACACGTTTCTGAGCGAAAAAATAATTACCCACCACGTGGAAACCGTTCAGGCTCACAAAAGAAATGTATTAAGAAAAAAATATCCGGCGAACAAAGGGACGGAAATGCGAAAACACAAGTGGCTCTCTCGCCTGTTTGCGAACGAGGCGCCAAAAAGGTGTTCGAAAGTGCGAACGGTTTATATCATGGCTTAGTCCTTAATCACTGTTTAAACTTTATTCAAAGTAAATATTAAATACTAGCTTTTTGCGCGACTTCGTCCACAACCCCCTTTACCCCTTTAAACGAGTTAATAAAACTATAATATACATACTTAATAATTTCTAGGTAGGTATTTCCTCGACTGATAAATTTAATGGAAATCGGGACAGATTTGTTTTATATACAAACTTTCAACTTTTACACCCTCTGAGTATAAAATAGGTGAATGAAAACCCTAAAAGTGCGGTCGCGGAACACGTAGAACTTCGTATATTGACTCATCGCTACTTGTCTCTTTCACTCGCGCACGAATGTAATATTGATACGCGCTCCTATCTCGTACCTGCGTAAACGCGATAACATTTAATTGAATCGAAAGTGAATGAGACAAATAGCGATAACTCAATGTGCGAAATTCTACGTTCTCCGCGACCACACTTTAGCTCGTTACTGCCGTATTTACTTTAGCCGTGGGACACACGGGACAGTTGCATAATATAGAGGCTAGTTTTAGGTGGCGCGTTTAGTCGAATATAGAACTGTATGCCGTCAATAGTTCCAGCTGCAATGCGGACAACTAACACAAACTTTCAATAACTCGAATAATGAGATACTTTCAGTTTTTCTATTGTGCGAATGTGAAATTAATTTCATTTCGTATTTTTGGGATTGTTAAAATTTATAAATCAGTAAATGACGATTACGAAGGTGATTATTCAAACTAGTTAACACATGTATTTTATAAAGAGGAAAACTTGTGTTTTAAAAGTATTAAATATACATAATGATGTGTAAATATCTTAAATATATTTAAGATGTTCATACATACACATCCAGGATGATCATGACATTTTTGATACACATCCAGGCTGGGTCCTGGATGTCTATAAAAATGTGTATAAAAAAATAAAATCTTTTGTTCCTTCTGCGGGTTTAAGCTTTAAGGGCCAACGCGCCACCACTGAGCCACAGAGGTCGTTATCGTACAGTCACTGTATTTCCATAAGCAAATTGATATCTTTATAATATTCAGACAGAAATAACATTATTTTGCGGCTTTGGCGAGGCTAATGTAAGCACATACAGGAGCCGGGGAGGGCAGACGCACAAATACTTATTGACTACCCTTATATGCATGTGCCACAGACTAAACCCACTCAGAGACTTCGATCATACCCTACCTGGTTAGTCGACTCCCATGCTATATGTTGGTGACTTGGTGTGACTTTACAAAACCGGCCACGTGCCAGTCGGACTATCGCAAGAATGTTTCCGTACAAAATAGCAAAAAAACATGTTTGTCGTGTTTGTTTCCCGCTTGAATATTTATTTTATTCTGTTGTTATTATTTAATGTTATAGTGGCAAGTGAATACCGGCAAGTAAGCCTGCGGATAACAAATCTATCTATCTATCTATATTTACAAAAGGTAAAGCTGATCGACTGATGTATCAAAGCACAGGCCAAACCCTTAAGGCTAGAAGTTTTAAATTTTGATGAAAGTTTAAAACCTAATTTCACGGGCGAAGCCGCAGGTAACTAATGCTAGTTTTAAATGAAATAAAAAATGATTACAGTCAATCAGGGTAACTTTGAATCATCATCGACATATTTTTTAATCAAACTTTTACTATGTTAAGAATTAGTCAAAAGAGTTTAGTTAATCTGTGCTCTCAGGTTGGTTTTCATGCTTTAAAGTTATAAAACGTCTTTAAAAATGACTAATTATATTAAAAACTGGCAATTTTGTCGTGTGTCAAAGTTACCACCTAACTTGGGTAACTTTGACACAAACTAACTTTTAATTAATTTACAGCTTCAGAGTGACAATAATTTATGTTTTTATTAAATATTGATGCAGTGGGGTCATAGACAAGTCAAAAAAACCATAAAGTTATTACATTTAAATATGTTTTTATATACCTTGATAGCAGCAAAGTTAACGAGATTTTTAAACAAAGTTTTGCACTGATTTTTACCCATTATGTTGCGCGCGGTTAAAAACAAAAGTTTTTGGTATTATCTTCTCTTGACAGCTGCTTTTTTTTTAGATTTCGTTTACGAAGTATGTTACGTACACGAATTGTTATTAAATTTTAAGCGCCAATTGTTTCCCACATAAAACAATAGAAAAGAATTTTGTGAACAAACTGTCAAAGTTACCCTCGTGATTCAAAGTTACCCTGAATGACCGTATTTAAAATAATATTCATTTAAGAGTAAGAATTAATAATCTAGCAATTACTTTTAATGTAAGTTTAATTTAATATGTACTATTTACAAAGTACAAACGGTACCAATTGCTATTTATTATGTAACACGTTTGAACGAAGTTCACAACTTAAATATTTTATTACCGTAATTAGTCCTAAGCTATGAAACGACCTTTAAAACTTTTGTTTCTATAATTTCAAGTCAACAATCAAAGTCCGAGTTTTCGTTCATCGTATAAAAACATTCAAAACGTTGAATCCTATACAAATATATCCAAAATGTTCGACTGAACGTGAACTAAGAACATAATTAAATTATCCACATGCCTTTATGTATGGAACAAGCGATTTCCTCTTATGTAAGATATTATGTCTGTATAAATACGAGAAGATTATTAGCTTTTAGGCCACCCTTATCTCTGAGGATATGAAAAATAACTTAGAACCAATTCTGATATCTACCGAATATAAAATTTGAATAGAAACCTGCATTTCATAAAAATAGATCAAGCCGTTTCGGAGCTCTGTAACAAACGATGTGACACGAAGATTTTATATATCTACAGGCTGTTTGGTAGGACGCAGACAATCCGTGATATAAAGAAGGGGGTGAACACAAATTATATTACCTTTGCATGGCTGATATTGGACCATTTCTGAGATATTTTCCATTTTATATTTTTTCAGAAATGGGGGACCTGACATGTTTGGGTCATAGTGAAACACTGAAAATGGTTTCAATCGTCAATGGTTTAATTTCCACGTAATAATAGATTACCCTGATTTTTTTACACCTTTTAATCCAGATTTTTTATCTTTATTTAAATGCTCTTCATCATATTATTATAATTATATCAGCCAACTTTTATTGCTCTTTTATCTATCGCTTAACTTACAAAACATCTGTTTAATCATAATTGCACATTGATATTATTGCGTAACGTGTTACATCTAAATCTTATCTCTATAATATCTGAAGAACAAAACTCCTTCCAAACAAAATTCAGACGTAGTTTTGGGGTCGTATTTCGGAAGGGCGATGTGTGAGAGGGAAGATGCGTAAATATAAGTATATACGGTGCCTCGAATATTTTCTTACCGGTAGACAATCACGAACAATCGACAACAATGTATTCGTAACTAGCTGTTGACCGCGGCTCTGCCCGCGTAAATACAGTATCCTATGGGAACACTGTACTTAAGTAGAGTAAGTTAAAAATAATCTACCGCTTAAACTACTACAGTACCGAATTTAATTGAAATCCGTTTAGTAGTTTTTGCGTGAAAGAGTAACAAACATCCATCGCTGTCATGTATTTCATTAAATTTTTACTCGGTAATGTTACGACAGAAAATCTTACGGAGGCCCAAGGGGGCTGGGGATTTTGAGGACCAGGAACGCAGAGGCGCAACACCAGACGGGACCAGATACGGGTAACTCCTCTGGTCTTGCGAGTGTCAATGGGCGGCGATAATCGTCCATTCATCCAAAGCATCTATGTGATCCGTGTGCTCATTTTCTGGTCCATTTAACAAAAGAACCGAAAACTTTATTGTCAATCGTTCATGCTAGCGCTACTAGGTGAATGTCACCACAATATTATAATAAACGTTTCTCTCTGACACACTGTTGGTCTGTGTGAATATGAAAATATTCATGATTCGGGCAGATTCTCCCGGCCAATGATTTTTAAATTTATCTTCGGAGGGTATATTTTTTCGTGAGCTGAGCGGATAAAATATGAATTAGCCCAAACGATATTTTCAGCTGAACACGGCTTTATTTGTCGTGTTGAATGTTTTATTTCATGAGCGAGAAAAATATAACGTGTAAACAAATTACTGCACGTGTTTAGTTTTTGATAAATTAAATACGTAGATATATATTTGTATCTGGATAACTGAGTGTTGCTCGGAGTTCCAGTAGATTAAAAAAATAAAAAGAATTGCATTTTTTTTCAGTTGACTGGGGTTTGAACCCGCCACATTTCTGATTTCCGAACAACACAAAAATTATACTCGTACATACGCATACCAAACTACCAATTGGACTGACATAATAAAGTCGAAATTAATAATATTATAATATTGTTGATTAACGTAAGAAAAAACATACATAGCTTAGAAATGCGCTGTTTCTCTGGATGATGAGACCTAACTAGATAATTTTTCTGCCCCAAAACTTCCTGCTTAATTAATTTTATGCTAAAACTTGCAGCCGTGTCCGAGAAATCGATTATAAATACAAGTTGTCTCGTTTAAAGTAAAGCTCAAAGATGCGCAGTTTCTCAGGGATAAGACCTACCTAGATCAATTTTTTCCCCCAAAACTCCCTGCATACTAAATTTCATGGAAATATTCAAAGCCATTTATTATATAAATAATTGTTTTGCTTAAAGTAGCTATAAGATTTTGGATGCTAAATATTATAAGGCTGATTGTTGAAGACACTAATGCCCCTAAAATCTAAATTTAAACCCGAAAATTTGGTAATATAAACGAAAAACAAACACATTTTTACGTTTACACTCGCTTAGGTCCATGTAATAAAAGTATAATATACAAGACGTCATATAATACACAATATAATACCTCGGTCATCACCCGGTAAGTGAACCCGTTAATTAGGACAACTTCACCCCGGAGTGCACTCCCGACCCTCTCTGTGCCCACGTGTTAGTTATTATACTTACAATGCAGTCTTTTCTCTCGAAATTACTAGAGGTGTAAAAGTAACGAAATAGCGTACCCGTATGTATTCGTAACTTTAACAATTGGTACTCGTTACTATAGTATCGTTACGATACTTGTTACTTCTGATACCTACCTCATAACATGCTGTGTTATATTAGAGCAACTAATCAAGTCGTATTGCGTACCTGTATAGGGTATGTCGCGGGTCGCGGTGTAGCAACATTCGTAATTTATAGAAAACATACTTTTACACATAGATGTTATATATTAAAAAGAGATAGATATAGTATTGTGCGTAAAAAGTGAAGACTCAGATTGGCGAGCAGCGTGCCAATTTTTGTGTTAGTGTGCGTTGAGTCGGTATAGCACGTTTACGCGTCCATGATCGTCAATGTGCGTCGCGGCACAGAAATGTTGTCAGTTTGGTAAGGCTATAACGTATTTATGTAATAATTAATCAAAGCATAATTATACATTACATACTAAGCTGCGTAAGGTGCATTTTTTCACTTTTCCCTATTTTGAACCAGACTTGGGTGTAAGTTATTCTAAATTTAGTTTTATTCAATAGGTAAAGTCATAAAGTGTAGAACTACAAGTGAGCTGTTGACGGAATCATTATAGGTACCTATACTAGGAAAAATGCGAGTAACGAAATGTATTCGTGTGAAATGTTTCATTACTTGGTACTAGATGGCGCACCCGTTACTAAGTACCGAAAAGGTATATACGGTTTGAATTTTGATACACCTCTAGAAATTACACTAGAAAATATTGTTGGGTAGTAATGAGCTCTAAGTTTGTTACATTCCCAAAGGTAGGAAAACTGAAGGCACAAAAACTGTTTGTAGATGTTTACATTTGTACTAATGGCTCATGGTCGTTTACATTAATAGAAAATTTGGTAGATATTTATATATATAACTATGGTAGTGGCACAGGTACGCGACTAGTTTTTTTTCTACAGCTTTCACACCACGTCAATCTGATCCCGTGGTAAGTTCTCGAAGAACATATGCTACGGGTAGGTACACGACAACGGAAATATTTTATTATATTTTAGTTTCTACACTATATTTGTACAAATTCGAAACCGCGACCTCCGGCTGGAGCGCTTACCCCTGAGCCACAGAGGTCGTTGTTACTGGCTCTATTAAAAAAAAGATGATTGGAAAAATAAAACATTATTTTATTTATACAGGTAAGTATTTCAATCTTGTGACAATGTTCCAAAAATCGTCACAAGATCAAATTAAACAAACAGCTGAAAATGAATTATTTCAGTAATTAGGTCTCGGAAATTCGGAAAAATAAACCTAAAATGCTAACCTTTCAAAATTATGAACCTACTATGTAAAAAAATAAATGAACAGTAACTCAAGAACAATTTCCCTCCGAAGGGAGATCCCTTAATAAAGCGAAAAGTTAATTCAATAAAGCTAATTAACATCATTTCCAAATGTGCTTAACTAATGACAATCCTACAATTTTCCATTTGCCTACCCCCATTGCCATCATTAGGCTGCTAATTGTCCTGTGCCACGGAAAAATGAACTTTATGAAGGTTGTTAAAGGTTGAAAATACGATGGCGATTCTTTTAACAATGTGCTTACAAGAAAAGAAGGTATGCAATAAAATTGACGTGGCAAGTAAAAATCAATAGCCTTTCGAGGGCTTTCTTTATTAGAACCGTAAGAAATCCTTAATGTGCGTCCCAAAACAGGGACAGGGAACCTTTGGTGCAAAAGAAATAGAGATAGAAATTAGAATTAATAACTACCTATACTCTGATTTTTAATTTTAAACGTATTTTACACACATACATTTTTATCGCTTCTATCGCTTTTTCATTTTCAAGTAGAAATAAAAAACCTTTTGCTGTCATTGTACTGACTGCGATCAAATCTGTCTGAATTACCTTTAATCTGACACTTATAAATTTTCGTAACCACTAACCTGTCAGGTAAACCCTTACGTGTATGTCAGCTTTAGGGCTAACTTTCTACTGTCCAGATTAGCGTTTAGTACTCCAATTAACTTACACGTTATGTTGACTGTGGTCTGTTTTCATGTCATCGCATCTTTGATCAGATTCGTCAAAATATGGCTAAGCAATGACTAATTCCCATACTTTTAGGCTTGAGGTGATTCAGAATATTGCAAGTTTCCTATGGTCAGAAAATTATTTATTTATTTATTAACACATACATTTATATTATTACAGGTAATGTAATACCATAAAGAAATGTAATTTAAGATAATAATTTATTTTATACGATATAAACTTCAACATTAAACTCTAGGTATGCTCATTAAGAACCAATCTATGGTTCATTTAAGACCCACGTTGACCTTAGAGCGTAGAGCAGCTGCACTAGGGTTTCTATATGTCACCGTAAAATTGTAAAAACCGTTAGATTGTAATATATCTAGTGAAATTGTAAAATGTTGATAGACTTCCGATGCGAATATTTGGATTATAATTTAACACATTATTTTTCGTTAGATTATAAATATATAGTTTTAAATCTTTCGACATATTTTTACAATCTCGTTAGTTATTTTACAATCTAACTGTTTTTACAATTTTACGGTGACATATATATTTTTTACTGCAGCATCAACGATGAAACGTCTGTAAAGGCGCTAAGTAAGTAATATGTTGGTTCTACTTTTCATATTTAATATAATAAATGTACCAGCTCGCATACGTGTTGTATATAAAATAAAATAATAAGGATTATGTTGATGAAAACCCAAAAAAGATTTCATAATAAGGTCAAATATAAAATTAGGAAAAAACACAAGAAACTAAGAAAAGGTTTTCTATCTATGTCCGAAAATATACGAGCGATTTTCTACTTTATATTCGTGCAACAGAAATCAAAGTCGAACCAAAAAGATAAGTAACTTTAAGAAGAGTGTTTTGGCTTATTTCTGTCATGTAATCAATTTGTAAGTTATGATATTTATATGAAGTGACCGCTGACTTCATAAATAACAATGATATGTTATACTATTCCCTAATATTTACCTACTTTTATCCTTATTTTATATAAATTAGTTGAAAACGAAGCATGTATGTTATGTAATCTATACTTCTATACTAATATAATAAAGAGGAAAAGTTTATTTGCTTGTTTGCATCGAATGGGCTTCGAAACCACTGGACCGATTTTGATGAAATTTGGAACAGATATAGAATAGACCACGGGGAAGGACATAGGCTACCTTATATTGCGGGAAAATGTATGGTTCCACGAGATTTCCTTTTGTCCCGCACGAAGTCACGCGGAACTTCTAGTATTAAATATTATGACATTCATCGTAATAGCATCTGCAATCTACTTTTTTTTTATTTAAATCAATTTAATTTTATGATTGATATTTTCATATTCATGTTATAACATTTTGACTCCACACTATCGCATTAGGTTAAACCTGCAATGATAGTTCGTGTGTCTAAATATATAAATATAAAATATAAATAAATAATTTTAAAACTTTAAATCTTAATACTAATTAAAATAAATAAATGTACTGTCTTTACCGTGATTAGTCAATGCCGACGCAAAAATGAAACTTAATACCCTAGACGGATAGACTTAATTAATCAATTATTTTAGCAGGTGCTGGTCCAGACGCAACGTCTTCATTATACCATTTTGAATATTCAACTTGGCTTCAATTTTCTACGCAGTTTTTTAGATGTCATTATTCATTCTCGTCTTGGCCTTAAGATATTTTTTGAGTCATGATGATCCAACTAAAACAGTTTTAAACGCAAGAAATCGTTTCGTTTTGGTATAAAGACATCAGGCTTAAAGTTGGCTTATTTGCTAAATATTATCCTCAGGTTAATATTCTCCTGTTTAGCTCACGCTATAAATGAGATACAATTTAGTTTCTGTGTGCCTTAGCCATTCTTTTTTTGTACTCAACTATGCAAATTGCAGTTAAAAAACACATTTTAATAGAGCCTTCAATGGAGTATAATAAAAAGAAATGTAAACACATATATATTCATTGCACAAATATGAGCGTGAATAAAAATGAATTGTTTGTTTAAATAAGGTTTTTTCAATACTATCTCCTCGCCGTTTTAGCTTGTAGGCGACCACTACAGGACATAGGCCTCCCCGTTAATTTCCCCCACAGTCCGACTAGTTTGCGGTCAAAATGCAACTCCCTGCGACCTTTCTCAGGTCACCTGTCCACCTGTTAGGAAACCATCCTACGCTTCGACGTTCAGTAGCCCAAGCGGGAAAAATTGACAACCACGTGTTCGTAAACCCATCGAATATCATTTGTATTGGCGCTGTCAAATAATCATACAATCCTCTTTTGATAGCGTTACAAATATATAGTTTTCACTATAGTGCTTACCCCATTAATCGTAGTCTCCTCTCCTGAACCGTTCGGCCATCGACTATATGGGCTATATGTCCAGCCCATTGCCACTACAACTTGCTAATGCTCTGGGCTATGTCGGTAAGTTTTGCTATGACTTCCTCATATCTGATTCTATCACGTAGAGATACTCCGAATATAGTCCTCCAGGCTCCATGACAGTTCGTTGAGAGATGTGGAGTAGATGGATAAGGCATCCCACAGAGAAAATGTTGTTTCAGAATGCTGAAAGACCACGTTTTCTCCGTGGGCTACCAGAGTAAGACAAGCCATCTCCATTCCCCGTCTTCCGGTTCATCCTGCGGGTGTCGTAAAGCATTTCCGTGAACTTTATTTTACCTTATACTATGCTGCCCAACTGTCTCGCCTGCCGGTGCGTATGGCATTTTCTCCCTATGACGACTCAGACAGGGTGTGCAAAAAACACTATTTCTATTAAGAACAAAATACGTGGGGCGTCGGATTAAACAAAATGCACTACAATTACAGTGAAATAATACCGCGCATTGCCGCGCGAGGATGTATTTTCAGAGTGTAGTACCCCTTTTCTCTATATAAATTAAAGCACGTTTAAAGTAATTTTTCGCCCGATAGGGTGAAGTCTACAACCATGGGGTTGTAGATTTCATTTGTTGCAGATCGCGAGCCGCTTCGTTTGAGCCGCTTGAGCGTCAAAACCTCCGCAAATATTAGTGCAGAAAATAAAGCATTTTATGAAAGCCTTTATACTTCACAGAATACCTTTATCAATATGTACTTGATAAAGTGAAGAGCACCTGAAATTTTTCCTCGCGTCGAGTTGAAAAGTTTTCCAATAAAAACTCGCATAATGCCGTCCATGATCCAATATCGCCATTGTCTCGCGCCAACTTCGCGGGAACAATGCCGCGATTTATCTGCGACTATTACATGTAATATAATTATACTAGCTTTTGCTCGCGGCCCCGCCCGCGTAAATACAGTATCCCACGGGAACTCTACTTTTTCGGGACAGATAGCCTATGTGTTAATCCCGAGCTTAAACTAATAATAGCTCCCCACACCGATTTCGGTGACGGTGGCCGGTTTCATTGAAAACCAGGCCAGCTACGCAGGAGTTATTTTTTATAGTGCCCAAGTGTGTGCGCAGTGCACAAGAGCACTCTCTTTTCCTTTTACTCTCCTAACCCAGTGGGACGGAAGACCGACACGACTGGCGAGAGATCAGGCGCAGGACCGACTTTTTACATGCCCATCCGATGCATGGATCATCTTTCTTATCAGACAATCAGGTGATCAGCCTGCATTGTCCTAATCAAACTTGAAAACAACATTTTTCGTTGTTCCCATGCGGGAATCGAACCCACGACCTCCGAGTCGAGAGCCAAGCTCTAAACCACTAGACCACGGAGGTTGTTGAGCTTAAACTACTACCATACCAAATCTCATTTCATACAACTGTTCAGTAGTTTTTGCGTGAAAGAGTAACAAACATTTATACATCCAATCATCCTCACAAACTTTCACATTCATAATATTAGTGGAATTAGTAGGGTGTATAGTATAAAAATATTAAATACAGACGTCCCACGAAGTCTCATCGGTTTTATTATCCCGGGAATCGAATCTTAGACCGCCGTTGTAGCGGAGGCAAGCGGAGGCGTATTTTAACGCTGATCACTCTTAAATGACAATAATAAACAATCAGTAATACACACAAACAATCAATACTTGGCTTCCCACACTTTCTTTTTTACGACCATACGACGGCGCGGCGCCGCTGCGCTGTGAAATGCCTTTACAGTCGCGATGAATAGTTAACAATGTTTAATTATGAGCTTAGTAAGTACAATTGGAAAACAACGGTTCTAGGTTCATTTTAGTACACTGGTTGATTCCTTAGAGTTGATTCTGATGTATGATCAAAAGTTGTCTTTTCGTTACCTTTCAAAAAATGAACGGATAAAGTTTTGCGAGCTTGCTAGCGTCCCGCCATCTTAATAAACGTCCTTTATAATCATGTAGTAAATAAAATATAATAATGATAATAATATATGTATAGACGCTTTTCACATCACGTCAATGGTAAGTTCTCGATGAACTTGTGTTAAGAGTACGAATATAATTAACATTATATGTATATGTTACAGTTAAAACCCGATTTTCGTTATAACTTGTTTTCGCTAGTTAAAACTAGGTTTTACTAAATGCCTATGTTAAAACTAGAAATACCTAGTCAAAACTAGCATTAACTACTAATATATTTGATTTTCAGATAAAACTAGTTGTAATTAAAAAATAATGAGAATCAACTTGTTATTGCGCATAGCGCGCGGACGCCGCTTTGTCGAATCAGGGCCTTTAGTCAAGATGCATTGTATAATTTCCACGGCGAAGTTCGAAAGCAAAATGTATGGGATTTGACATGAGGCGTCGCAAGCGACGTGTCATATAACGATGACGTGTCAAATTCTATAATTTTTTGATTTCGAAGTTCGCCGTCGAAATTATCGCTTGCATCTTGATTAGAGAACCAAGGCCTCTAGTTAATTCTAGTTGTAACAAACGCGTTTAGTAAAAACAAGTTCTAACTAGGGAAAACGCGTTCTATCTAAAAACTGGTTTTAACTGTAACATATACATTATATTTATGCTTTTATACTATACATTTACGGAACCCTCCTTAGACATGTTCTGTCATGCTCTTGGTCAGGTTTTTTGAAGTCGGTTAAAAATTAAATATTAATGATGGTCGAATTTTGATTACTAGACGACCACTAGTATAACATTAATATCTGCTAAGTAAGAATATTCCAGGATTCACCCCTAAGCAGATGAAATGGAGGTCCAATGTTTGTTTTAAGATTTAGCGTGAATGAAGCCGCGGCGGAATCGTGTTTTGCTTTATAGTTCTGAATTTATAGTCTGAGCTATTAAACTAAACAAGGATATAACATTCTTGGCACAGTGCCAAATATCGGCAATTCTGAGTTTAAGTAAAAATAACAAGAAATCCCTTTAAAAGCGTTATAAAGTGCCAAAAATTGTTCGATAGGTGCCAATAATGTGACAGTTTAAGCTGTTTTTAAGGATTGACTTGCTAATATTTTTTTTTACCAACACCATTTTTACAACAGTATCTTTGGACGCTTTAAAATTGAAATTGTAGGTAGGTACGTATTATTATTTACTTTTTGGTTATATTTTCCCAACGTGCTACGTTACGAAGAAGTATAATTCTATACGTAGAATTATTACAGATCAGATTTTCTGCGACTTCGTACGCGATAGGAGAAATCCCACGAGAACCGTAAATTTTGCTGCATAAAAAGTAGCCTATGTGTCCAATCTACTATCATACCAAAGTTCTACACAATCCGTTTAAATTAATAAATAAAAACGTTAATTTGATAAATTAGGACATACACTACAAGATATTATACGTATAAAGTACTTAATCATGGCGTGAAAGAGTTACAAACATTCATACATACAAACCTTCGCGCTTATATTAATAAGGATCAAAATAGCATGCATCAACGCTCTTATACTTTAGTGTGGCCTCCTTATTACGAATTTACATGCTTAATATGCTACCTGCTGTTAGCGATTCAAAGCATATTCGAGCGTATTCGAATGAATTTATTACATCAGAGCAAACTTATTACATTTAGCTATTCATTAGTTTAAACTTACCACTTACTAACCGCTATATTTTGTCCTGACACTAGGGCTGAGTCATAGATTAAACTTGTAAATAGAAGCGAAACTTCTCGCTTATGACAAAGTTAAGGCTTTTATAGGAATAAAGTGGGTTATCTATAATTATCTTTGATGATTATAAAACGATCAGAAGTTTATTGGTCTTAGCATAACTGATAAAACGAGAGTCTGGTCTTTTAAAGAAACATTACAATCACATATTATCAATCATCAGAAAATTGTTTCATACGTTGAACAAGTCAAACGAGCTCGGAAAAGTTGTATTGCATCGGTTTTGTGTGTAATTCGGAGTTGCCCCTCCGTTCGCCTGTACACTCTTGTGTCTGAACCTCAATACTTTTATTGCGAAAGTCGGGTTTCCGCCCAGGCGTCTATTGTACCTACAAATTCTCACCTCCAACTGAAAAATCTCTGTGCTCGCATTTATATATTTTATTCGTTCATTTTCCTCAATTTCGTTTATTATTTGAGGAAGATTCAATAAATACGACCTCACCCGGGGCCAAATACTGAAACGAATTTAAAAATCTTTTTAAATAATAACTTTGCTTCCTTAAATAATAATCTTTTTGTGAAACGAGATTTTATTACTTATATATTTTGCTCGCAGCTCCGCCCGCGTAAATACATTATCCCGCCGGAACACTACTTTTTCGGGATAAAAATATCCTATGTCCTTTCCCGGGACTCAGAGTATGTTTATAACTTTCATAAAAATCGGTTCAGCGTGAAGAGGTAACAGACACACAGACAGACACACTTTCGCATTTATAATATTAGGTATAGATATAAGTACCTATAGATTGCAATTTTCGCAATGCATTGAATAGATCGGTTTGTAAATAAAAAAGCCGTGTGGTGTCGTGGGACACCAGATAGGAACGCCTATTAGGAGCTTTAATTATAAAATATTGATTTCAAGTTCTATTTGAGGTCCATAAAAAACTAGCATTAATTTCTTGTAACTTAGCTCGCGTAATATTAGGTTTTAAACTTTCATTCCCTATTTTATCCTCTTGTGGCTTGAATTTCGAAAAATCCTTCCTTAAAAAACACGTGTACAAAATTGCAAATTTCTAGCCATAAGGGTTTGATCTGTGCGTTTATACATCAGTTAATCAGCTTTGCCTTTTATATTGACTTACTGACAGTAGCGCCATCTACCGGGTCCAATTGTATATCTAAACCATTATCGAATCCACTTGAACAGACAAAAAAATTTAAAATCTAAATTAAAATCGGTCCAGCCGTTTAGGAGTTCAGTGACATACACACTCACAAAAGAAATATTTATATAAAGATAATTATTTAATAAAGACGTAAAAAGCTAATTCCAATACCGCAGATCGAAAGCCTCCCTCCTGGGTGAGATGCAAGTATCCTAGCCGCTAGACCATACCGAATGTTTAAAAATTTGCGAAATTTTACTTCTATGGTCTTTCGAACTGTCAGAATATCACAATACATAAAAATCTTACGGTTTTATTTAACGTTACAGACGTTTTTTGCCGACTAGGATAGCCCCCTCCGCAACGCCCCATAAGGAACTTTCGTTCCAAAAAGTAAATCTTTTTGCTTATACAGTAGATTGACACAGGCAAATCATGGCGAAAGTTTGCTTAGCGCCTATCTAAAGTTCGCTAAAGTTGGCTCTCGAAGAAAGGGTAAAAGTTCTCGTAAGTTCTTACCGTCAGTCATCTATGTATTGATGAGTACGCCGTATCTGTTAACCCACGATACACCTTTCAGAAGTTTGATTGGGTATTATACACTATGACCAAGTTTCTAGTGGAAATCGACAATCATTATTTTTCAATGAAAATTATAGAGATGATAGAGAAAATGATGACGAAGATAGCCAAAAGACATACATTAGAAACGTTGTTAAAAAATGTGTTTTAAAGTTCTGCTACTATTATTAATATGAATGTTTGGATGATTACTCTTTCACGCAAAAACTACTGAACTAATTTTAATTAAATTTTGTATCGTAGTAGTTTCAGCTCTAAAGTAACACAATATAGGCATATGTGATAAAAAGTATTTTATTCCGAAAAAGTACGGTGTTCCCGTGGGATACTGTGTTTATTGTACAAAATTTCATCTAAATCCGTTTAGAGGTTTCGGTGTGATTGCGTAACAGGTTTCACATTTAATTTGACAATATTAGTAACATATTGATAATTTGAGTATATAGAAGTCTTTGTATTGATACGTAAGTTTTTCATCCATCCTCACACATTCTAAATAGTTTGAATCGACGATTTCGATCAAATTACTCGAACGTGTGAGAGAGCTTTAACTGAAATGAAGTTTTTAAAGTAAAGTCTATCTACTCGCGGCGTCAGCAAACATCTCACTTAGTTAATTAAACATGTCTTCTTATCGTTATACATACTGTAACCTTCACGGGGTCAACAGCCGGGGCCATCATCATCAACATCATCAATGTTTTTTTTGACCAAAAAATATAAGAAAATTATTAGTTTAACAATATCTCTGACGGCCGAATACTAGTCTGAAACGTCACTCAAATTCTAACGGATTCTCAACATTCTAGCACAATCCCCCAACACAGAATGTTTCAAAAGAATTTTGTGTCCTCAAACTGGTGAGCTGTCGTTAAAGTAAAGTAACGTTTTAGTGTGAGGCTGTAAGACATTATTATTTTTCTTTAAATTTCAAAATATAATTCCATCTCTTTTAACACACCAAGATGATAGAGACAGCTGTAGAATCTGTGTATTGTAATAATAATACCTTGGTTAATTAAGGGAGTGACAAAGTATTTAGGTTAATGGTTATATTATAACCTTAGAAAGTTTTGTATTACGCGAAATTTTCATGAAGTTCAGTCATTGTGTTCTTAATAACATCATGTCTAAAATGAAAAAAAAACAAAGTTATGTTTTTGTTTATCCGACATCAAACTTTGTGTTTGTGGCTCAGTGGTTGAGCGCGCCGGTGCTCAAGCTGGAAATCGCGGGTTCGAATTCCACCAAAAATATTTAAAAAAAAATGTGAGCCTGAGACTTGGATGTTTATTTAATATAATGTAGGTATAATAAAATAAAATCTTAAATAATGATGTGCATAATATAAAAGTATTAAATAATATATTTCCGTTGGCTGGTAGGTACTTACCTACCCAGAACATGAATTCTTTGAGAGTTTAGCAAGAGACCAGATTGAAGTCGTGTGAAATCGTCAATAGTCATTATTACATTATTATTAAAGTAGTTCATAACTTACAACATTCTAAATAATATTACAAAGGAGAATAAAAAAAAGATAAACCTTAACGCCCAAACGCATGAAAGTTATGTATCAAAATAGTTTATTATTACTAGCTTTGGAAATCAATGACGGCTGTTCACAAAATCCTAATATCTATTAAGTGTCTATAAAAATAAACTAAGTATTACCGTGGAGAGGCGCTCTCTAAAGCGGTTTAAATGCTTTACTTTGTGTCCATTTTACAATACGTTGATGGTCTATAAATCATAGATACACAAATAAAAAAATATTTATGTTGGGCTTTTTTATTATGTTCATTAACTATGAAAGGTATATTTAATGTGTTATTAAATTTTAATGCCAGTAAAAAAGAGATTAGTGCAGATTTGACCCTTTGACCACAAATGCTGGCGATGTTGACATGAGACAAAGCTCCTGCTGTCAGGTCATATCGTTTTTGTGAATATTATGTTATTATATCTTACAATTTAGATTTTATAGTCTAGAAATATAATTTTAAATTCATCACCGAAGTAGTACACGTTTGTTTCTGAATGAGGTTTACGTAGCTTTTATGTTTTTTTGGGACACTGACCCAAAACAGTCTAAAAAGCAGTTTTTCATTCAAAAGCTAAAAATAAGTTTCTGAAATCCCTACTATGTAAAATTTCGTGTGCTATTACTCTAATAATTATTATTGTGGTCGAAGTTAATAGATTAATTAATGGAGATACTATAATATAGTATAATAAAGTATCTTCATTCATTATAGATTAATAGATTCTATTCGAATGTATATACATACGAATAGAATCTATAATATTTAAATATTTTTTATGTAATTAAATATTTACGCTTGACACCTTAAAGCTAGTTTAAGTTAGTTAATTCGGCTACTATCCTCTATTTTTTAATTGGAACCAGTGAAATGACATGAATTTATTACATAACTCATTTCTGCCAGTTACTATAGACTAGCTTTTTTCCGCGGCTCCTCCCGCGTAAATATGATATTGGGTATTCAACGGGAATAATTCGCAGGAAAAAAGTAGCTTATTTTAATCCCGAGCCTAAAAACTAATACTATACCAAATAAATAGAAGTCCGTTCAGTAGTTTTTGTTTGAGTAATAAACATCCATCCATCAATCCATCCATACATCCATTCATCCATCTTCACAAACTTTTACTAGTAATAGTATAATAGGACAAAATGTTGTTCTGTCATTTTCAAAATCATTATTTTCAATCTAGTAATATTTTTAATTGTTGTATCTACGGTATCTACGTTAATACATCTACGCGATAGATTAACGTCAGTCTAGTTCGATGCTATTTCACCGCTCGCCTTTGTAAACTACCCGATGTTTTTTACTCGTATTACTGTTTTCGACATTTTATTTTCTTAGCTTTTTAATGGACGTTTAAGAGACATGGACGAGATTATCTTATCTAGTACAGGTAATCCTGTGTTTGTTAAAAGTTGAAAGCCGCTGTTTGCTACGTAAATATATAATCGTCTGAAACATCTTTATTTATTTTTAATTAAATGAAAATGAAGCGTCGTAATTCGTTTTCATTTCTACAATATGGGTATCAAATGAAAGGGCATGTTGAGAGTAACTCGAAAAAGTATGTAACGTCATTCTAAATCAAATATGGCGGAACATCCAAGATGGCGGAATAGTTATTTTTTATGCACTTCTGCAATATTGGTATCTAATGAAAGGGCTTGCCGAGAATAATTATAAAAATATTCTATCATCACTCTTAATCGAATAAGGCGGCTTTTTGAAGTTTTTTATGCTTTCTTATAGTATGGGTATTAAAGGAAAAGTTTGCTGAGAATAATAGAAGTTAAAATAACTAAAAAGTAAAAATTAAAAAAACCCTTTTTTAAAAAGAAGAAAATAAAATTTTCCTTAAAATTTTTAACTATCAACTTCATAAAACGTCTTTATACAATTTATATGATATTAAAGCTTGTCGATAATTAAACAAATTGTCTCATCAGATTAAGTTACTTAGTTTATTATTTTTATATTATTAGTTTTTTTAACTAAACAACTAAAACAAATAGTATTAGATAAGCCATAAGCCTAAACGTCATCTGCCTACTGTTCTTGAAATTGAAATAAATTACTCCCTTTTTTGGTCAAGGAAAAATATTTCCACAGCAAATAATTTAAATTAAATTATACATACGAGGAAAATTTATTACTTTAATCGATTTATGTGCCAATGTATCGATCGAAACGTGTTCGATTATTGATCGAGATCGTTACGAGCCATTATCGTTATAACGTCCATTAATTATTGTAATTTGATTGGATGCCGGCGAAACTTAATTAAATAAAGTATCATTAGATGTAAAAATTTATGTTTGTTTATATGGAGGCGAACGTTTATGCTTTTATAATGGATGTAATAGTAATTATGGATACTTGTGATAAGCCTGCATGAAAATAGTCAAAGTAAATATGAAATTAGTCAAAGTAAATATGAAATAAATGGCCTTTACCGCAGCTTTCATTGCGTAAATACAGTACCCCACGGGAATATTGTACTTTTTGTGGATAAAAAGTAGTATATATGTTACAATATAGAGCCTAAACTACTTTCATACCAAATTTCATCAAAATCTGTTTAGTAGTTTTTGCGTGAAAGAGTGACAAAAAGTATTATTCGGCATTTTTAACTCTAACTTAACTTTAATGATTGGCCAGACTAGACAGGTTTGGGTAGATTCAAAATATATCGATACTTAAAATCTAAAAGGTAATGAGGATAAACGTTAAACTGCAGTTTAGAATACCTTGTTAGAGAATGTGTTTGAAGTGACTCCGGGACGTCTCGGCAACACGTTTGGAATTCGCCGCGTAGCACTCCGTCAAAACTTTTACGATATTACGAATACGGTCCCACATAAAGCAGCACGCCCACAATGCGTAATACGCACGACCGATCTTCTAAAGTCTAAACCGATCGTCTTGCATTAGACGGTATTACAAAAGGATCTTCAGAAGATTGGTAGGAAACAGAAGAAGCAATTCTTCTGTTGCGGTTTATGACAATTTTATAAAACATCGTTAATTAAAGTTTAATTATATGAACTTTATTGTTACATTTATTATAGTTTATAGTCTTTATTTTTCCGAGAATCGAACTCAATACTTTTTATCTCTATGGATCTTATAAAAAACTAGCTGGTGCCCGCAACTTCGTTTGCGTGGAAATAGTAAATGGAAATGGAACTCTTTTATATATACAAAATTTAAACCTCTTTTTCATCCCCTTAGGGGCGAAATTTCAAAAATCCTTTTTTAGCGGATGCCTGTGATATTACAATTATCTGTATGCCAAATTTCAACGAAATCCGTTCAGTAGTTTCGGCTCTGCGTTGATAGATGAGTCAGTCAGGTTTGCCTATTACTCGTATATATTTAGAAGATGAGTATGAAACGCTTTATTTACCCGGCAATGTAAAAAATATAACAACAGCTACACTTTTGTGCGATCCAATTTCTTTAAATCAATTTTCTATATTGGAGAGATGTGGAAAAATCATTAAACCGTACACGAGAACCATTAATCAACACAACGATCGCTCGCGTCAACTTTACGTCAATCAATTGATCAAGTTACTGTACAGCAAAATTAATATTTGTCATGTTATACGAGTATAAACAAGTAAACATCAAAGTTAAAATTAAGTATACTTTAGTTGTAAAGACTTAAGACAAAATTTTGATATAAGTTGTCAGGAATATGTTAGTAGAAATAGTTTATTTATGTATCTCTAAATTTCTGTAAATATTATAAAATCTGTTTGTATGTTCGTGATTATCCCAAAAACTACTAAACGGATTATCATGCAGTTTTTATTTATCGACAGAATGGTTCCTTAGGAAGGTTTGTAGGTGTATAACTTGTGTAGGTTTTGTAGAAAATTGGTCGAAATATGACGTTAATTGTTGAAGGTGTCGGAAAAAATCAAGCCATCTGGGATATTTTATCGAAAACGCTGCCTAATCCGTTAGAGAGTCAGTTCGACGATCGGCTCAGCTCAGCCCAGCATACTTAATTTTATTATAATACTTGCAGCCTTTTCGAGAAGTCGATTACGAATTAGAACTTAACATTATAAATGTGAAAGTTTGTGAGGGTGGATGGATAGTCGGATGGATGTTTCTTACTCTTTCGCGTAAAAACTACGAAACTAATTTTGGTGAAATTTGGTATGGTAGTAGCTTGAGCTCTAGATTAAAACATTGGCTAAATTTTATCACGAAAAATTACAGTGTTCCCGTGGGATACTGTATTTACGCGGGCGGGCAACAGCTTGTATATTATGTGTATATATGTCACCGTAAAATTGTAAAAACCGTTAGATTGTAATATTACTAGAGATATTATAAAAAGTCGACAGATTGTCAAACAAACATTTCTCCTTACAATTGTACGCATTATTTTTCGTTATATTGTAGTATTTACCGTACAGATTGGTTAAACGGCAAGTGCCCCGCGCCGCTATAATTGTTTGCTTTTTCATAATAATAATTATAATAAAAAATAATGCGTACAATTGTAAGGAGAAATGTTTATTTGACAATCTGTCGACTTTTTATAATATATCTAGTAATATTAAAATCTAACGGTTTTTAAAATTTTACGGTAACAAATATACAAAATTGTCTCGTTTAAAGTATAAGATTTCAGATATTTAAAGTGTACAAAAATACTTTAACAATAAAATTAGTAACAAATCATGCACCGTGAGCGTCAAGCTTTATAGTGACCATGATCCAGTAGCTGTAGCTGTAGCTGTGACTTGTGAGGGACAGAGAGGGAACATGAGGGTAAGGGAGGGAGCGGTCGGGGTCATTAAGCGACCTTTTTGTTTGGCACATGTCGCCGACATAATCACAACTTGTAACTGATGAAAAACCGAGGAGCATTTGTCTACTTTGTCGGGTATATAAGCCGCCGTAGTAATGGGTGTACTGATAATCAAGTTTGCGGTGTTCCGTTTTTAAAAAGCATTGCTGACGACCTACGTCATTGTTAGCGTCAGTGCTCAAGCCGGAGGTTGCAGGTTCGAATAAATGCCAAAGAAACAGATTTTTTTTCTATTTTGGGTATGGATGTTTATTGAATATATTAATACTAGCAGTCGCCCGCGGCTCTGCCCGCGTAAATACAGTATCCCTCGGGAACACTGTACTTTTCCGGGGTAAAAAAATAGTCTATGTTTAATCCTGAGCCTAAACTGCTATCAGTTCAGTAGTTTTTGCGTGAAGGAGTAACAAACATCCATCCTCACAAACTTTCACATTTATAATATTTACTAATATTATAAATGTGAAATTGTGTATAGTATTAAAACATATATTCCGTGGTCTGGTTCTCGAAACACAAGTTCTTCAAGTACTTACTTACCACAGGACTAGATTGAAGTGGTGTGGAAACGTCCATAGATAAAAAAAGTCATTAAAGTAATATGGCAATATATTGATGCTTTAGTCTTCTACCCGACGATTATAACTAGATGTAGACTATAAATTCAGGTAGGTAATTACAGTTACCAGGACATAATAGAAAATAATTTGGCAAAACCAAAAAGTGCACGTTCACACGCGTTTTGTACTGTAATCAGGAAACCGTAAGATGAAATATCTTTTAAACCATTCAGAGTTGAATAACGCCAAGCTATAATAGGGCTTAGGATAAATAAAAACGTTTAAAAAAAGATTCAACTCATTTCATTGCCCATATTTTTTTAATCGATGGAACAAACAGACGCACAGACTTACAGACAGCGTTAATTTTTTTATTGTTTCATTTTATATCACATAAATTAAATTAAATAAGTAAAAAAACATTCTACAGCCATTTTTTATAAGTTTATTATTTATTTTCGGATATTTAAACATTGTCTTATGTTTGTTAGCATTGAATAGCCACGTTGTGAACTTGTCACAACGCACGGTGGGTCGAAAATCGGCTTTCATAGACATAGAAATGAAATCTCGAAAGTGATAGATTTTTTGATGGATATTGCTTCAGTTTAGTATTACTATGTAGAAAATTAAGTTTGAGATAATTTGGCCCAAAAATGAGGGAGTAATATTTTTTTTACGAAAAACTTGTATGGAGCCAACATGAAAAATTCAATTATTTCAAAAACGGCAAGTTTAACCGTAATATCCTGACAGATGGTTATAGTACCAATTTTTCATGATTTTTTGGCATACATCATATAACGGTTTTAGCTGCTCTTTTTTTTTTAAAAATCGTCGAAATTTTTGAAAAAAAGTCATCCTGTATTATTGCACGATTTGATAGTGTTACTATTAAGGAACAATTTCTGGAAAGTAATGGTATACGGCAAACTTGAGGAAAGTGTTGAATTTTAATAAACTCCTTCATATTTTGAACAAATGTATGAACAATTATATAAAATGCTAAAATTAAGCACTTTCCTTAACTTTCTCACATATAGTTACTTCCCAGCAATTGTTATTTACTAGCAACACTATCGAATGCTGTAATAATACAGGGTGACTTTTTTTCTTAATTAACGGATTCGAATCCTAACCAAGGATGGTGACTTGGCTATAATCTGATAATGCAGTTATATTCTTCGTACACTGTGAAGTGAAGGAAAATTATGTCAGAGTAATTTCTTCCCAAAAATACTGGATCTATAACTTTTTTATAGAAAATTTCTATGAAGCCAATGAGAAAAATCCAATTATCTTCAAAACGGCAAGATAAATCCTTAAATCCTTACATGCTGTTATAGTACTATTAATTCGTGTTTTTTCTGCATAGTTCATGAAACGGTTCTATTTGCCATTTTTTTTAAATAATCGAAAATTAATTTTGAAAAAAAAAGTCACCCTGTATTATTGCACCATTCGATAGTCTTGCTAGTAAAGAATAATTGCTGGGAAATAACTACATATGAGAAAGTTGAGGAAAGAACTAAATTTTAGCATTTTATATTATTTTTCATACATTTGTTCAAAATATGAAGAAGTTTATTGAAATTTAACACTTTCCTCAAGTTTTCCGTATACCATTACTTTCCAGAAATTGTTCTTTACTAGCAAGACTATCGAATGGTGCATTAATACAGGTGACTTTTTTTTTTCAAAATTAATATTTCGGTGATTAAAAAAAAATGGCAAATAGAACCGTTTCATGAACTGTGTAAAAAGAACACGAATTAATAGTACTATAACAGCATGTAAGGATATAAGGATTTATCTTGCCGTTTTGAAGATAATTGGATTTTTCTCATTGGCTTTATAGAAATTTTCTATAAAAAAGTTATAAATCCAGTATTTTTGGGAAGCAATTACTCTGACATAATTTTCCTTCACTTCACAGTGTACGACGAATATAACTGCATTATCAGATTATAGCCAAGTCAACATCCTGGGTTAGGATTCGAATCCGTTAATTTTGAAAAAAAGTCACCCTGTATTATTGCAGCATTCGATAGTCTTGCTAGTAAATAACAATTGCTGGGAAGTAACTATATGTGAGTAAGTTAAGGAAAGTGCTTAATTTTAGCATTTTATATAATTGTTCATACATTTGTTCAAAATATGAAGGAGTTTATTAAAATTCAACACTTTCCTCAAGTTTTCCGTATACTATTACTTTCCAGAAATTGTTCCTTAATAGTAACACTATCGAATCGTGCAATAATACAGGGTGACTTTTTTTCAAAAATTTCGACGATTTTTTAAAACAAAAGAGCAGCTAAAACCGTTATATGATGTATGCCAAAAAATCATGAATAATTGGTACTATAACCATCTGTCAGGATATTACGGTTAAACTTGCCGTTTTTGAAATAATTGAATTTTTCATGTTGGCTCCATGCAAGTTTTTCGTAAAAAAATTATTACTCCCTCATTTTTGGGCCAAATTATCTGAAACTTAATTTTCTACATAGTAATACTAAACTGAAGCAATATCCATCAAAAAATCTATCACTTTCGAGATTTCATTTCTATGTCTATGAAAGCCGATTTTCGACCCACTGTGCAACGTGGCTTTTCCAGAGTACCTAGGGTACACCCGAGGCGTGCAATAAGATTCTCCAAAACCGAACTAGGACTGCTGAGTATAAAGCAAGTAACTAGTAAGCAACGAGCCGAGAGATCCTATTTTGTTGACACACAGTATTTAGGCATTGGCTAAAAAAGATTGATTGAAGATTCTGAAGCGTAATTAAAACGTAGCAAATAAATTAAAAACTGTCTAAACATCGTAGATCCTTTGTTCAATCCGCTTTAATTAAAGTCCTAAAAAGCCTTTCTTTCGCATGTCAACGTTAAATTTTGCGAAACGTGTTTTAGAACTCGTTTCACTTTGATCAAATGTTCCTAGGAACCTCGCTTTTTGAGAAGAGAGAGAAGTCAACTTAAAGAGTTGACATATCAATAACACATAATATTACCTATATTATTATATTTTATAGCTGTGGATCAAAAGATTAATTGGAAAAAGGCTTGGATTTGCAAAATAGCTTGTAATAGTATTTAATGTACCCGTCTCAAACGAATAAAAACCACGGTCTTACAGAAAACCAGCGTGAAATAACGCTTGTGTTCTGATTTTTCAAATGAGTGAGATCACCGGAAGCCCAAGGGGGTTTGGGGACTTTAAGGACTGGGACACTTGTAACACTTCTGGTGTTACGAGTGTCAACGGGTGGCGGTAATCCCTTACCATCGGGCGATTCATCTGCTTGTTTCCTGGCCCATTTCATAAATCGAGTTAGTAATATAATAATAAGCTAAATGTTGATGGATCAACAATTATATAACCTGTACAGAAGATATAAATTTGATATCAGGCCAGTTAGGCAGGAGTAATTTTGTAGTGCTCAAGTGTGTGCGCAGTACACAAGAGCACTCTCTTTTCCTTTACTGTCGTAACCCAGTGGGACGGATAACCGACACGACACGGGAGAGACTAGACGCAGGTCCGAGTTTTTACATGTCCATCCGACACATGGATCATCTCTCTTATCAGACAATTAGGTAATCAGCCTGCATTGTCCTAACCAAACTTGAAAACAACTTTTTTGTTGTTCCAATGCAGAAATCGAACCCACGACCTCCGAGTCGAGAGCCAAGCTCTAACTACTGTTAATTTGATGTTAAACAAAATATACAAATCGTATACCTGCTACAATACAACACTGGGCTCCCGCTGAGCCGTTATTGAGTAAACCGACGAATTTGTTTTAATCATTCCCCCACGAGCAATGAATAACGGCATTCGACACATTCTCGCTTTTTTTTTTTTTTTTTTTTATGAAATAAGGGGGCAAACGAGCAAACGGGTCACCTGATGGAAAGCAACTTCCGTCGCCCATGGACACTCGCAGCATCAGAAGAGCTGCAAGTGCGTTGCCAGCCTTTTAAGAGGGAATAGGGTAATAGGGGAGGGTAGGGAAGGGAATAGGGTAGGGGATTGGGCCTCCGGTAAACTCACTCACTCGGCGAAACACAGCGCAAACGCTGTTTCACGCCGGTTTTCTGTGAGCCCGTGGTATTTCTCCGGTCGAGCCGGCCCATTCGTGCCGAAGCATGGCTCTACCACGTAGAGGTTAAAACAAATGAGATGTTCCCCGCGACTTCGTGTGTGATAAAGAAAATACCGCAGTACTGTACATTTTATCGTAATAAAAATAGCCTATGTCCTTTCCCGTGGTCTACTCTATATCTGTGCCAAACTTTATCAAAATCGGTCCAAAAGTTTCGGAATCTATTCAATGCAAACAAACATAATCCTGTCTGTGTCCTTCACATAAGCTACATTTTATTGCGAAAAAATGTACGGTTCTTGCAGGATTTCCTTTTGCCACACGAAGTCGCAGGCAATATCTAGTTTAATATAATGTAGTTGTCACTTAGTGGTCGAAATTCGCCTATAATTTTGAGTTTGAACTTTATAAGGGTTCTTTTGCCTCTTACATAAAGATTTTTTTTAAGTTGTGACAGATTGACAAATTGATTAATATTGGTAACAAAATGTACAGTATCTATCAAACGCACGATAGTAATAATAATCTGCAAAAGTGTGTGTTGTTTCTTTTTTTATTATTTTTTTGCATTTATAAGTATTGCTTAAAAAAATTATCTTTCTGCTAATTAAGCACATAAATCCACCAAATATTATACTCCTCCGTTCGCACGATTCTCGTCAAATTGTACGCGTATTAATTAATAATATAATAAAATATAATAATAGGATTTAAACTGATAGCCACAGAAATTAGCTACAGCTTTTTATATAGAATAAAACCGTCCAATGAGCAGACGCCTGGCCTCATGGTAAGCGTTCGGCCATAAGCACTCGCATCACCAGAGACATTATAAAAGCCATTTTTTAATACCCTCAGCCATGTTTAAGACTCCAGGACGATTTCAAAGGTAGTGTAAGACCAAGCGTTATTTCAAGGCGGTTTTCTGTGAGGCCATGGTCTCCCCGGCGAAGCCGGTCCGAATGTGTGCATAGTTTAAAAACTAATTAAGCTGTAGATTTTTATTAAATTCACAGGATAGGTATGGATTCATATTTCAAATTTTATACCGGAACATATACAGTTAGTAGGTTCAAAATTGTATAAAATTGACCACAAAATATGATAAAATTAATTTATAGTTGATATAATCATAATATATCGTCGTAATGAAAGATACAATCTGCCATATCGAATCTTCTATGGTTTAGTATGTTATATGTGAATATTTTTATAATATATGTCCACATATATCATGTATATTACGTACGTCGGTTGCCACGATGTTGCCCACCACGGTGAAACCGCGCGTGGAAATCGCGCCATTATGGGCTACGAGTTGTGACGAATTTGTAAGCTGTCCAAATCTTTTTTCTGTATCTGTAAACAGATGTAGGCTGGAATTTGCGTTTGTGCTGTTCATTCATAAAATCGCTAGTCACGGAATCCATCTGGTTTGCCTCATGGCAAAGAGTAAATATCTACAAGTGCTCATGGTAAGCGATTATAATAATAAGTACCTGGGTAACCTAGCTTTGCTCAAAAGTCTAGTAAATAAAAAATATAAAAAAGAATCACATAAATATTTATCTGACTGCAATTTGAACCTACCACATTCCAAATTTCCGAACAACGCAAAAATTATTCACATAGCTACAAAGCTGCCAATCATATTGTATATTATTTAAAATAGATTTTCATAAAAAGGTAATAGAAGATCGCAATTAAAAACATAATATTACAATCTGAAAAGCACACAAACGGTAAATCGGCTGATTTAATTGACAGTTAATATTCAATAAATCCGTGCAGATATTTGATTCATGGCCCACAACAATTAGCCGGCACTGTAATTACCCGACAACTGACGTTAACGACCGTTTAACTGCCGTTTAAATCTTGTTTAACTTATCCAGTTATGGGCGAGTACTTAGTAAACGCTTACTGTGCAGACTGCAGTGCAACTTTCAAAGACTTATTGTAGACACGGGATTGGTTAGTACCAGAATGGCTGTAAATGGAAACGGTTAATATTCTTAGGGTTCCGGTCACCCTGGTGACAGACAGACAGACAGACAAGCTTTCTGCAAATCATAAACTGTGATAGCTAGTCAGTGGAAATTTATTCACAGCTGATGTATTCCTGTTGCCTCTACAACAACAAATTCTATTTAATAAAAATAAAGTTTTGTTTGTTTTTTTGCATTGAATAGGCTCCGAAACTACTGAACCGATTTTGATGAAATTTAGAACAGTGTAGACTACGGGAAAGGACATAAGCTACTCTTTAACGCGGGAAAATTTACGGTTTCTGCGAAATTAACTTTTGCGCGCACGAACTCATCTAGTATTTTATAATAATTTATAATAATTAATATTTAACTGGGACTTTCATACAACAAACAAGATTTTTTCAGCACTTATTCATACTCTTGTAAATATGTATAGGTAATTATGACGGGCAAATTGTCCATAGGTAAAATGGCGAGTCTTTTACTAGAGAAATATGTTCCACTTGACCCGGAAATACTCTTTGTCTCTCACATGTTTATTAGCTACTAACCTCGTGTTGTACTTTTCTGTGATTGTGAGAGAAATAAATAACTATTATTATTATTACTTTGTGACGGGGCGCAACATTGATTGCGTCGCGTCTACGTCCAATAATTATGCAAATCTTTCTAGGTAATTTGGAGTGGAATCGCTAACAAAACAAGTGCAATCACGCTTAACATCAAGTCAAATATTCGGCGATTCAACTTGTCCCTGAAACCACAAAGCTTTGATGTATGTAACAATTAAATTTCATAGCACTGACAATACCGCAGGAACTCTTTGTATGGGAAGGGTCTAAAATCAATATTCCTACCCTATTATTAGACTTACGTTTGGTACAAAAGTCACTTGTGTTTGCCCAAAGCTGGGACATCTTTAATAGTCATTATTGTTTCACATATAGATGGAGAATATTTGCATTTATCCTACTAATATTATAAATGTGAAAGTTGGTGAGGATGTATGGATGGATGGATAGATGGATGGATGTTCCTCTTTCACGCAATGACTACTGAACGGATTTTGATGAACATTGGTATGTTAATAGTTTAGGCTCTGGATTAAAACATATGCTACTTCTTATCCCGAAAATTTACAGTATTCCCGAGGGGTACCTACTATATTTACGCGGGCGGAACCGCGGGCAACAGCTAGTATTAATATCTATGGACGATTCCACACCATCACACCCTTACAGAAAACCGGCGTGAAATAACGTCTGCGTTGTATTTCGCGGAGTGAGTGAGGTTACCGGAGGTCCAAGAGGTGTTCGGATTTTAAGGACTGGAACGCAAGTCGCAACACCAGCGAAGTTACTACGAACGAGTGTAACTCCTCTGGTGTTGCGAGTGTCCATGGGCGGCGGTAATCGCTTACCATCAGGTGATCCGTCTGCTCGTTTCCTGGCTCATTACATAAAAAAAATATCAACGTGCTAAATAAAATTACACTCAAGTCCCGATACGCTTAAACTGCCAAACCTTCTCGTAAACGTTAAACCAACGTAAAACGCGATAGTTGGTCCAAAATGAACAAAATCAGTATGACAAGTCGCTTTACTTATAATACTCGTAATACAAATAAAGTAAAATAAAAGTCTACTTTAAATACGAGAAGACGTTCGGGTTCAATTTAATCTTATTAATTTTATTTTAGCGCTCAGGTAAAATAAAATTCGTATGGTATTCATCACCCAAACCAAACATTTTATGTGATACGGACGTATTGTGTATTTTACGGTGCGTGTCACGAGATAATAAACTGCGAGTTACGGGCTATACCCGCCGTAGCCGGGATCGCGTGTATCGACACAATCATAGGGATTTGCTGAACGATCTGCGAATGTGCGCACTTAGCGACACGACAGAGATGCGCGTAGAAGGCGACGCGAAGATATGTTGCGCTCCTACGAGAAAGCTAGATATCGTGCTCGAGAAAAATCGACATTAGCGCGAGATAGCTTTATCTTTCGTCGCATCACGTCTACGTGTAAATGTGTCGGATGGGAAGAAACTAAGATTTTCGAGTGTTATTAGTTCTAACTCCTCACCTAACCTAACAAATTAAGATGCAACGGGTTTGAATCCCGCCGAAGGAACATAAAGATTTTCCATGTTCCTGGATCTTGGACCCGAAACAAAAGTTCTTCGAGAACTTATCACGAGACCAGATTGACGTGGTGTGAAGCGTCCATAAAAAAAATCACAGACTTTAATTTTTGCCTACGACAGGGTTGCGATCATTGTGGAAATACTAATGAAGAAACATAGGATGTGATGATAATAAAACCTTATATTATTAATCTGGCTTACTAGTTACTATGTACATTTTCCTTGTGGACGCGACGCTTCAAAATACGGCGCTAAGCGATTTTGATCTTATGCCTGGTCGAGCGATCACTTGTTCGATTGTACCTACCATCACAGCCAGTCTACAAGTCGTAAGTCAGTTAGCAATTACGTGGTCAGCGTTGGCATCAGTCCGAAGACGGTTTAATCAAAGACTTGGAAACCTAAGTCCTTCCCATTTAGCCTTCAAATTTTCAAGTTACAGAGAGCAATCCTATTCACCAAGCTCGAATCTCTTTCCTATACTGTAACAAGCCATTAGAAGTTAAATATCGGGTATTCCACAAATTTACTTATTACCCACAAGCTGTTGCCCGCGGCTCCCCTCGCGTAAATACCGTATTCCACGGGAACACTGCACTTTTTCAGGATAAAAAGTATCCTATGTTTTAATCCAGAGCCAAAATTACTTCCATACTAAATTTCATTGATATCCGTTCAGTAGTTTTTGCGTGAAAGAGTAGCAAACATCCATCCATCCATAGATCCATACATACAAACTTTTACATTTATAATATTAGTAGGATTACAAGGTTACTTATGCCAAAATCAAGTGGTTTTAACCGAATCCCAAAAGACTGTTGTATGAATATTACGTATATATGGATTGCAGAATCAATTTTCACCAAGCTTGTTGACGCTCGCTGACTAATCTCGCTAAGAGATTGATTTGAACAGCAACTTCAATCAGTCATACTATCGATGACCTTAATACTATATCCACAGCTCGAATACGAAGCTAATTCCTCAGAAATGATAGAGAAGTTTTCAGAAATTCGGGCTCATTATCATAGAATTTGTAACGCTGATGGTGTTGGGTTTTATGTTGAAAGCTTTATTTTAACTTGTGTATTATAACGACTGAAATGTTCGAATCCCAGGTTGTGTCGTGTACCAATTAGACTTTTTCAGATCTCAAGTACATTATACGAACGCTCTAACGGTGAAGGAAAACATCGTGAGGAAACCGGTGGTTGGCCCCAGACGTATTGACCAGTCATTCCTCTGGACTAGGCTGACTATGTTGTGAGAATGCCGTATGTGCTTGGGCAGGCTATACGACATTTAAAAACCGGCTGTCCCAGGCACTGCAGTATTTCAAGTGGTTACTTCGCTCGGAGAATACTGTATAAATCGTCCATTATGAATGAAAATGCCTAAGTTTTATAACGGCTGAACACTGAAACGCTAATCAAAATGCCTTCCTATTCACAAGCTGTCGCTGTTTCTGCTAGTGGACATGATAAGGACAGCATGTGACTTGAGCGTCACTTAGTTTAACTGTCGTTCCAGTATTCGGAAATGAGAGTAGTAGAGAAGAAGATGGTTACCGATTACCATGGATAAATAGCCACAAAATATAGCAATCACGCCCCTGTATATCCATGATACAGTAGGAGTTGCAAATGCTTTACTGATCGTCTATACTTTTACACTTATAATATTTAAAGGAACGTTTTTTTTGTTTGATCGATTGCATTGGTTCCGAAACTACTTGGCCGATTATGATGTAATTTTACACAGATATAGAGTAGACCATGGGTAAGGACATAGGCTACATTTTATCGCGGGAAAATGTTTCCTCTGGATTTACTTTAACGCGCACGAAGTCACGGGGGATATCTATTTAAATATTTTGTTAAAGCGCCTTTACATTACGTTACTTTATTAAAAAAAAAAGTGCTTGTGTGTATATGCTTAATTATATTTTGACAATGAAGCAGGTGTTCACTATGCCTCTACCTGTTTAGAATCTGTGAATTATCACTTTCTATACACTCCCCGCGAGAATCATATTTCAAAAAACTTTCATCCTTTTCAGCAGCTTCCAAAGTTCTAACAAGAATTCTGATCGAACATTCTAGTCTCCAGACACTGGCTAGGCTGTACAGCCAAGACTGAACAAACAAATAATATGAACATATTGGTAGCTTATTCCAGGCTTCAGCATTCGAAATCTAAAGTTTAGTCAATGTCTCCGAGGAATTATTCGGACTTATACCTACGGAAACTTATAGCCACCGTTACAAGCGACATAACATTTACTATCCTCATCACCTTTATCAGTGGCACTCCTCCACCGTGCGCTTTACCTGAAGCTTTCTGCTGCGCACAGTAAAACTCTGGAATGAACTGTCGCCAGCAGTATTTCCGGACCGTTACGAACGTTCAAGAACGGAGCGTATTCCGTAAGTAGAGCGTAGTAGGATATGAAAGTGCATTGACGGCCTTTTAGGAGGTAAAAGGTCGGCAACGCACTTGCATATCCTCTGATGTTGCGGGTGTCCATGGGCGACGGTAATCCATCAGGTGATCTGTTCCTCGTTCGACCCCCTAATGTAATAACAAAAAAATAAATTGTAATGTTGTAATGTAATAATAAAAAATAATCACTAATTGTGTTTTTATTTTGTTTCAGGTAAGCCACATTAGATATGCAGCCATCTGTAACAACTTATATATTAGGTTGGGGAAAAGGTTTCTTCGCATTTTATATAAAAATTCAAAAGGTTTTTTTATAAAGGTTATTACAAGTGTTACAAGTGACTAAAGTATATAGGTGCCATTTTGTTCGATAACTTTTTGCCATCTTGTTGGTAGGTACATGATCCCATTGCTATAAAATTTTTGGGGCTTCTGATGAAAAAACTGCGACAAGTGGTTTTGGCAGTCCTCTTGTGATGTCAACCTGACACTGCCTAAGGAATTCTGCAGCGACCGAAACAGGTGGAAATCTGAAGGTGCAAGGTCAGGACTATACGGCGGATGCATTAACACCTCCCAGCCAAACTCCCGTAATTTTTTCTGAGTGGCTAAAGATGTGTGAGGTCTAGCGTTATCATGGTGAAAAACCACACCCCTTCTGTTGATTAATTCCGGCCGCTTTCTCTCAACTTCTTGCTTTAATCTCATCAGTTGTTCGCAGTACAGTTCAGAATTGATGGTCCTGCCTGGCGGTAACAACTCATAATGAATAATGCCCTTCCAATCCCACCACACACACAGCATCACCTTGTTGCGAGTTAACCCGGGTTTCGCCACAGTCTGTGAAGCCTGACCGGCCTTTGACCACGATCTTTTTCGCACGTTCTTGTCGTACGTGATCCACTTTTCATCACCAGTTATCAGCTTCTTCAAAAATCGTTCGGTTTCATTACGTCGTAATAAAGAATCACAAATGAGTACACGGTTCATTAGGTTTCTTTCAGTGAGCTCATGAGGCACCCAAATATCGAGCTTTTTTGTGTACCCAGCTTTTTTCAAATGCGCCAAAACTGTTTTGTGGTCAATCCCCAGTTCTTCAGCTACATCGTAACTACTAATATGCCGATCTTGCTCCACTTTTTCAAAAATGGCAACAGTTTTGTCCGTAACAGGGCGACCAGGGCGACGTGCATCTTTGATATCAAAATTTCCGGATTGAAAACGCTTAAACCAAATTTGCGCTACTCTCACAGATACTGCATTAGGTCCATAAACATCACAAATTTTTTTCGCGGCTTGTGTTGCATTTTTACCTTTTTTGTAATAAAATTTTAAAATGTATCGAAATTCTTCATAAGAATCACTCATTTTAACTATAAGAAAAACAAATGAAAATCTCAAATTTACCTAATTTGAATTTGGAATTGTCTTCTGTAAAATTAAAACTTTTTAATGATACCAAAATCAGCCAGATACAATTGGTATAGCCCAAGATATTTTATGACAAGTTCATACATACTATAATGCGAAAAGACTTTTTCCCCAATCTATTAATATGACTAGTTATGAAAAGTGAAGGTGTTGATCATCGTGATTAACTTTTGCACGGAGAAACAAAACCACAAGTGAATCTACTAACAGAGGCTTATATACGTATTATACCTATTGATGAAGTGTCTACTTCTAATTTCAAAATATCAGGTTTTCACTTAATGCAACCTACACCAAAATCATTTATTTGTCTGTTCGTCTGTAAGTCTGACCATCTTTCTGACTGGATCTCTCTCTATTTGTTCCGGCTAAACTCTGAAACGTCGGGACCAGGTTTTATCGGACTTTCACTGACAGACAGCTGATGTCATAAGGAAAGATGTAGGCTACTTTTATTTTAGGATTCCGTTACCATTCATATTTCCATGCTAACAAAGTTTCAGGCATCGGTTAGTCTATTTATTAAGATATAATAAAATAAGCCTACGGGTCATCTCGTGGAGGGACCTTCCCCTGTAATCTCCGATCACAGACTAATCTGCGACGTGAGTAGAAACCTGATCCGGGATCGATAGTTCCTTATTCCTGTTATTGTTCCGCTTGTGTTGATTAGAAATATCTTTGTTTATATCTGAAGATTGTATTTGTATTAGAAAATATTCTGTAAGTGTCGCTTCCTAAGAAAGAATGGGAGGGAACCAGTGGGTATTGTATTAGTGGACTCTAATTAAGTGGTTGAGCTATGTGATAAAGACAGAGAATATGACATTTTATTGGTTCCCTATTTTTTCGCATAAAATCATATGTCATAATATCATAATTTTACTTGGCATAATTTCATTTGACCTAATAGTAGTTTCGCATAATATTCATTTGGCATAACTTACTTAGCATATTTTTTTTTCGGATAGTTACTAAAAGCATAATAATTGTTAGGCATAGGTAAAGACATACATTTTTTACGCATAATAATAATTAAGAATAATATTTTTATGCATAATATTAAAAAGCATAAATATATTTACGCATAATGATATTTAAGCATAGGTACTATTATGTTTACGCATACTTCTTTATAGCATTTTTTTCAAAAAAGTCGAAATTTTGCGTGACGTAATATGTGGATGGTCCCTAATTACCTTAACCGTGTTTTCATTATGTCCTTCCATTTTATGCATATTTGTGCCTTGTGACAGAATGCCTTGAATTTATTATGACAAAAAAATATGCCTATCGAGTTTATGCCAAAAAACAATTATGCTAATGTATTATTATGACAAGAAACAATTATGCCAAAGTATTATTATGACAAGAATAATTATGCCTTACGAGTTATGCCTCATTAAATTAGGACAAAAAATATTAGTCTAAATGATATTTATGCCTAATGATGTAGTATGCCAAGAAAGCATTATGCCAAAGTAATATTATGCGTAATAAAATTATGGCAAATGAGGTATGCCAAATGAAATTATGACAAATAGAATTATGCGAAAAAAGAGGATCCCCATTTTATTGTTGTGAATTGTGTATATTGATATCTAATACATTAATAACCAGTTTTACTCCCTTTCATTGACGTTTCCCGAGACACAATAGCTCTACAGCCTTGAGCTGTCTTTTATCAACCGACTTTCAAAACACAGGAGGAGGTTCTCAATTCGTGTGTATGTTTTTTTTTTGTATGTATGTTACGCGATTACTCCGCCGTTTGTGGACCGATTTTCGAAATTCTTTTTTTTATATCGAAGGGTTGACTCCCGGATTGGTCCCATTGTCACCAAATGGTACACCTGGTGATGGGATCCATGAGGAATCGAGAGAAGACCTCAAAATTTATAGGGACACCTATAGTGATTTTGACTTTTTTTTACATAACTTGAGCATATGCTACCAAAAAGTGAAATGTTGTGCTAAGGTATACCCTGGATCCAAAAGCATTGAACGGTACTCCTCAGTCTTTAAAGATACACGTTTGGAAATTTCAGGATTATTTATAAAACTGCAAGCATATGTCACTTTTAAATAATCATCACCACCACTACCACCACCACCACTACCACCACCACCACCATCATCACACCATACATTGTATGTTAATATAGGTATTTCTAATTGTATTTTACACCGGTATCGATTTCTTTGAACATTAAAAGTTACGAAAAAGTGAAATTTTGTATCAAGGTGTTCCCTGGATCCCAAAGGACTGAACAGAACTCCTCAGTCTTTAAAGACACGCGTTTGGAAATTTCAGCATTGTTTAAAAAACTGCAAGCATATGTTGCAATTAAATAATCATCATCATCACCACCATACATCATGATATTTTGATACAGGCATTTCTCATAGTATTTTACATCGATATAATTTTTTTGAACATTCACAGCTACCAAAAAGTGAAATGTTGTGCCAAGGTATACCATGGATCCAAAAGGACTGAACAGAACTCCTCAGTATATATAGACACACGTTTCTAAATTTCGGCATTGTTTTAGGAACTGCAAGCATATTGTTACTATTAAACAATCATCATCGCCACCACCATCATTACACCATACATAGGTAATCATAATAATTTGATGAAATAAGTGTCTCTTAGTATTTTATTCGATTTCTTTGTACATTTGCTAGTCCCGTCATCATCATCAATATCATATATTCATCATTTCCGCCGACAACTTAACTTTTAGGTACCTATTTTAAGCATTATATGGTACCAAAAAGTGACATTATGTCAAGGTATAATCCTGGTTCCAAAAGCACTTAATGGAACTCTTTAACGATACCTACACGTTTGTAAATTTTGGAATTGTTTAAAGAACTGTTGCAAAGATGTATGCAAAATATCTGCAATGTCAGACGTTTTCTTCCAAAGCTAGGTCTTATCACTGATAAATCACACATTTTTAAGTTTTTATGTTTTTCTTTAGTTGCACAACAATACTTTATTCAATTTATTCCATAATTTCGACACTATTAATGACAGCTGGATTATAAATAAGTAAATTGTGCGTTGTTTACGCATTGGTCTCGGGTTCGAATCCCGGTCAGATAAATATTTTAGTGATTCTTTTTTCATCCTTTCTTTCCTATTTTTAAATATTTTATCGTCGTAATTAATCGCTAAGCAAAGCTAGATCTTCCACTAAAAAGAAAAAAAATAATTAATATTTAAAAAAATATATAAACCGACTTCCAACATAAAGCAATGACATTCTTATAAAGCACTTAAAAGTATAAAATAATTCTTATTTTCGTATAGTTCCCCTTAAAATTCTGCTTAACTATTTCTCTACTCAATTTTCTTAATTTTGAAGTCGGTACCAGCCCAAACAATTGTCTATACCCTTTAATCGAAAAATTATCAATTTTAACACAACTACGTCCAAATACATACAAACAATATTTTAAAGAACTTCCATTCAAACTGGCTGGTATCGAGTTCAAAAATAAGAAAATTGAGTAGAGAAATAGTTAAGCAGAATTTTAAGGGGAACTATACGAAAATAAGAATTATTTTATACTTTTAAGTGATTTATAAGAATGTCATTGCTTTATGTTGGAAGTCGGTTTATATATTTTTTTAAATATTAATTTATACCTACGTAAGTTCAGTACGACCACAATCTCAAATGTCTTTCGGCAATCGTCTGTGATTTACATAGATAAATGAAGATTGCCGAGCGCTATTAGCAAAGTGGTTTTACTGTACATATTGTGTTGGTACACCTGTCCTTTTGCCATTTCAAACAATAAATAAAGAGTATATGTACTTTTTCTGGGTATTACAGATTTACCTATTAGGTAACAAATATTAATATAATAAAAAATTAAATAGGAAGTCTATTTAGGAGTATATAAGAGGAATTGTAAAACTTGAATCTCTATTAAAACCAGCAGTTTAACTATTGCGTTAAGACATGATATAACACATAAATAAGCTCATAAACACCTGCTGGGCGAATAAATATCTCGTAATTACATGGAAATTGAATTAATATGGCCGAGCCGAGTGGGAGGTCGGCTCCGTCGCCGTAATATTGTCGCCTTACCTCAAATGTGGGCTTAAGTAGACATTAAAATAGCTAATTAAAACATAAATGATAAACACGTGTAACAAACAACTTTAGTTTCCTAAGTTTTTTTTTAAATATTCAAGCGATTCTTCTTCGAAACAATTTCAAGAAAACCGGCGTGAAATAACACTTTAGGATAGCGATACAAAATTAAACCTTATTCACTACACAAGAAGACACAAGTTTAATGAAAGAGTTCGAATGATAAACTAGACCGTGCCGCGCCGCTCTTGCAATGAAACGTGTATCTTGTGAACTAAATAAAGTTCAATTTTGAATCACTAGATATATTTTATAAATGCAGTTGGACTCTCTTAATGCATATTGGTATTATGGGAGTCCAACTGTCCAATGTCCACGGGCGGCGGGAATCGCTTATCATGCAATCCATCTGAAAAAATATTTAATTGTTTGTTTGTACTGAATTGGCTATGAAACTACTGGACTGATAACGTACACAGAAAGTCGACCACAGGAAATTGTGGTAGAAAGTACGGGTCCCGCGTTATTTCCTTTAATAATTCATAATGTAGAACGACGTCACAAATGTGACAATGGCTGTGTTCAGCGGAAAATAGCGCTTACAAAAAATAACGTACCTAAGTAAAATGGCGATAGCTGGCGTTAAATAAGCAAAATGGCGGATTATGTTAGCAGTATTGAAGTTAGCTAACGTGTTTTGGCTAATAATCTATTTTTTATTCTTTAGTGCTTACACAGTCAATATGTCAGATACAAATACAATCACATTCGAAATAAGCGGTAAGCGAGTTAACATGGCTGAAATCCCCGGTGCTAATGCGCTATGTGCATCACGATTGTTTGAGCTGTTTCAATCTGTTAGCTCAGCCTTTGAGACGTAAGTCGTAACCCGCAGGCCGCAACACGTACGGTCCCGACTCCCAGGGTGATGTGTTTCACTGCTCAGGTACTATCGTCACTTTGACATTAGTCATATACTAGCAAAATACGTAGTTCAACTCAAAACTGACTTAAAATTGCTTTCGATGTAAAGAGCGACAAATCATAATTTTAATGTTAAAAAGAACGTATCAAGTATCTAGAACCGAGCTATCATGTCTTTCTTTAATATAAAAATGAATCGCTGAATGTGTTGCTAACTTGTTGCTAAGCGCAAATCTCGAAAACAGCTAAACCGATTTCGCTAATTTTTTTGAGAATATTACCATTAAGTTCAAGAGTTAGTTGAGAAGTTCCGGGAAGGCAAAACAATCGTATAAATAGGTAAAGGTACATAGGTTTTTGGATCCTTTTTTTTAATATTGGAAAAGGTAAAAGGTTGTAGGAGTAGCTGTAGGAGCAGGTGTAGGTGTAGGAGTAAGTGTAGGAGTAGGTGAATGAGTTGTTGTAGGAGTAGGTGTAGGACCAGGTGTAGTCATGTACAGTGGCGAAGGCTGATTCTCTTTCATAGGGAAACCGGAGCCTGTATACCTAATAGGTAGGGAGTTCTATGAAGGTATGCAAAAGGTAAGTGACAAGGGAAGCCGATAGGAATGGAGTTATAGGAACCCTTCGCCACTGGTCATGTATTCATTCCAGTTCATATTTAAGACAGAACAACTTCTGTAAGGGTCAGCTAGTTTTATATGAAAAACGCCTTTTTTCACGTAGCAATAAAATTTGTACATGCGTAGACACCATAAGATTTTCAGGATAAGAATTAAAAACCCTTTAAACTAGTTTTGTGTGTCTTCTCACATTAACAATTGCACATAATAATAATATTTTAATATATCCTGTCATCCTAACAATCTTTCGCATGTAGGTATAATAAATATTAGGGGACATAAACTATGCCAATAATATGAAATTTTCTCTTTTCATTGCTACGTCATAAAATATATTTTCGGCGCCATTTTATTTCGACACGTGAAATATCGTTTCCTCGATCCAACAAAATTGCTGAGTTACTTTCTCCGTATAAATTATTTATTAATTATTGCCTGATAGTAGGTACCTACTACCTATTCTCGTGCTTTTTCGTCACGCTAGTAATATGTTGATACGACTGTTGGACGTGTCTTTTATGTTTGATAAATAATAAAATTTGATTTTACTGTCCATTATAATATTTTATAGTATTTATTCATTAAAATGATATCAAAGTTCTCTAGCTATGCAACTACATATTTCTAACTAGCTTTTGCCCGCGACTTAGTCCGCGTGGAGTTCGGTTTCCATACAAAATTTTAACCCCTTTTTCACCCACTTAGGGAGCGAATTTTCAAAAATCCTTTCTTAGCGCATGCCTACGTTATTACAACTATCTGTATTTCAGCAAAATCCGTTCAGTAGTGTCGGCTATGCGTTGATAGATGCGTAAGTCAGGTTTGCCTTTTATATATGTAAAAGATGTGACCATTTATAGATAATAATTATAACTGCAAAATGGTATTCTCATATAAACGTCGAACAAAAAAAAAACTTTTAAGCATAAAAGGGTGATCAATCTCTTATCCATATGATAAAAACCATATACTATTAATTTTGAAATCGAAATCTCACTTTGTTTTCTCCTTCTTATTTAAGTTTAGGCCTGTGTAGGGCGGAGGTGCATATCCACCGCACTGCATTTTGTGGGGACGAAACCCATTATAACGGAACATGTGAACAAATCAGTTTGTTATCAAGACATTTATTATGCATTGCTATTTTAAGTGAAATAAATTAAAATAAAGTTATGTGAATCGTAATAATAATAATAATAAATAAATAAAAATAAAATCCATTTATTTTCAGACAACATAGTCCATAAATAATAACAATTAATATAAGAAATAAAACTTAGTACTTAATTAGAGAGGGGAACCAAAACTTATTAAAATAATTAGCACGCTCCCTATCTCGCTACCCTAACATGTAATTCAGTGAGTCTGCGAAGGAGAGCAGTGTCAGTTCTGTCTCCTATCATACTCATGACACTATTCCGGCTCCCTCGCACTCGGTGTACTATCGACGCTACTTTTTTACGCATTACCGCTTAAAAGTCGTCTACTTTTGCACCAGCAAACATCCCGGATGCACTACAGTACCGAGGGAGACGATAGAGAGACCTGAAAATGTTATTATAGAGAACACGCAATAATAGGTACCTATGGACGCTTCACACCACGTCATCTGGCCCTGTGATAAGTATACAACTTGTGTTACAGGTACCAGAAAACGGGAAGTATATTTAATACTTTTATACTATACATATATTTAAGACTTTTATTATATTATACACATATTCCAATATACATCCATGACCCAGGAACACAGAAAAACTTTTCGTTCCTTCGGCGGGTTTCGTACCCGCGACCCCCGGCTTAAGCACCAACGAGCTGAACCACTGAGCCACAGAGGTCATCATATACTAAACATCGTCTAGGTATACTCTATTGAAATTGAATAGATGATGTCTCATAAATCATAATATAATTTACTTAAAAAAATGGTTATATTTTTTCGGATGTAGTTCTTATCCGTATCCAAAATCCCTAACACTACATTTTTCTACACAATGTTTTCGCTGCGGGGGTGGGGACTGGGGTGGACTGCTATTCTTAGCCGTCCGTGTGTACATGCGACGCGACACCACAATTAAATTCGTACGTGTTGAGCTGTTGACACAGTCCCCTGGGCTACACCTCCAACACGAAAAGTCTCTATGGAATAACCATAAAATGGGCGGCCTTCTAGAACCTTCATTTTTATTTGAAGCTAGATGTTGCCCGCGACTTCAAGTAAGCAAAAAGATATTCCGCAGGAGCCGTACATTTTGCCGCGCTAAATAGTAGATTGTTCCTTCTTACTAGTTGACTTCGCAACTTTATGTATGTATATTGTATATGCTAATTTTTATCAAAATCGGTTCAATAGTTTGGGAGCCTATTCAATCCAAACAAGCATACAAACAAATATTTCCTCATCATTATAATATTATTATATATTGTTATTATTATAATGAGGAAATATTTGTTTGTATGTTTGTACACACGTTGCTCTGCCTTAACTGTGAACTGGAATAAAAAACTACACCTACACTTCTATATCCTATTTCCTTATATACTATTTCTCTAAATAACTAGAAAGCGAATATTTTAATGTTGTAAATAATAATTTAGTTTGTATGTAATATACATCTAGCTATCACGGTTCGTGAAATACAGCCTGCTGACAGGCACACGGACGGACGGACAGACAGCGAAGTCGAAAACGGAACCCCAAAAACGACAACACCGAAATCTATGACTGATGACAATTATAACAACATAACGACCTTATTAACTGTTATAAAAATCAGATTTAATCTATTACCGAGAAATATATACACAAATATACAAACTAACCTTATACATTCTCACAGTAGTAAATATTTCACTACTTATCAGTGATCAACCACGCCCGATAAACGTAGTTAAAAGTGAACCGCGGTCAATAGTGAACCCTAGTTAAAAGTAAACCGCATACTTAACCCGGACCCGTAATTACCTCGTAAATACTAATTAATTGGTATACATAATTAATTAAAATATACTGTCAAGTAAACGGTACTATCGGGGACGAAAGTGTTAATATCTTTATGGCCGTCTCGTGTGCTGTTAACATCACCTACTTTGTGCTACATTACCTATACTTATTTCAAAAAGCTTTTGTTGTTTTGTTGTATAATCTCATTTTTTGCTACAAAAAATGGAAAGGATATGGGGAGTTTTATTATTGAACAATAATTAGTCACGGTGACCAAAGATTATAGGTTGCATATTATTAGTTGCAGGTAGTCTGTGACATTTTAACTGATTTCAACAAATATTCTTAAAAATATTGTTATCAATGTATTGATTCCATTTATTTATAAATTTGAATTAAAATAATCACGGGAAATGAATTGCGAATTAATGTTGCACATACTAATAAGTAGTTGGTTTGTGTTCGTCACTTTTTTAATTGGTCAAAAAAGTCCAATATTTTAGTTTATCGCTATCAATGTTTTTGTTGACTATGTTTGACAATTTAAGTAAAGGTTTGAATCCTCTTGATAAATATATTCAAAATATTAAATGCTGCACCAAAATACTATTATTTACGTACATAATATTGTAAGGAACATTAGCTGAATTGTATTTCGGTAAAAGATAATTTTCCTATAAATTTCGAGATTGTGAAAGCTTAATTATTCCCAAATGTAGTTTATAGACGAAATAAAAATAAATTTGCCATGTAAAATTGTTTCTTCACAAATAAATTGATAATGAAACTCCAATAACGATGACAATTATACGGTATCTGCTAATATGTGATAAATATTGTTATTCCCAAACACTTCTGTCAGCGATTGTATGAAAGATAAAATCAATCTTACTTCTTGGAAATAGGGCGTAAAATAAAAAGTGATTTTTAGTGCACTATTTTGAGGTGTAGGTGGTCGATTTATTAGTAGTATAACAGTGTACTAAGGCAGCGTTGTTTGACATACCTCGAGATAATGAGGCGAGTTCGCCTCCTACAACACGCTGAATATCAGACTGTGACGTGTTCGCTTTATGGGGATCATTCATTTTTATTGGCATATTGATTGAAGATCTTGCTACAGCGGATGGTGTTAGTTTGGATTTTTACGTAGGAATATTTTCAAATTAATAATTACAATCATTATATTATTAATACGTGAAGCAAACATTTCAAGTACAATTTTACGAGAATGAAGAATGTTCACAAATTTTGTTTTTTAGCTCTCCGTAAACTCAGTTGAAAATAAAAAATATGAGTGAAAAAATTATTCGATACGCCGTGTAGTTTCCGAGATATTTAATTCCAAAGTAAGTGCGCGACTCGGGATTCCACCAGGCTGGCGCTCGGGGCGATGACGTCACTGCACAGTACATCGCAATACTCGCTCAGTAACACCGCGTCGCCCGTACCTTTAACTTACTATTAAAGTTAAAAATGCCTAATCTACATGCTAGAAAATCATGTGTTTTAGGTAGGTTATCCGATTGCCCCTTTTAACCGACTTCCAAAAAAGGATTCGGCTGTACATAGACTATATTGTTTTATTTTTTTATATGTTCAACGATTAAGTACTCCGCCGTCTGTGGATCGATTTTCAAAATTGTTTTTTTTGTGTACCTATAGGGTATAATCCCCAATTGGTCCTTTTGACATCATAGTGGTGACCTGATGATGGAATCCATGAGGAATCGAGGGAACTCCTCGAAATTTATATGTACACAATACACATTAGGTAATATGTGAGGTGTGGTGATTGAAACTTTTGTAAAATTGTCCAAGCATATGCTACCAAAAAGTTAATTTTGCTCCAAGGTATACCCTGGATCCAAAAGCACTGAACAGAACTCCTCAGTCTTTAAAGATACGCGTTTGGAAATTTCAGCATTATTTAAAAGCCAGCAAGCATATGCCACTATGTAACTTACAGTAATCTTCATCATCATCATCTTATTTACAATACCTAATAGAAGCTAATGGCGCACTTTCAGTATTATACATCGATCGTTTATTGTAAGCTATTGTATAATGTTTTTATAATAGTTTTACAAATATCAATAGAAAAGGGAAAAAAATATTAAAACAAAAAATTAAACCGACTTCCAAAGTAAAAATGCACAAAAAAGCATGAAATAAAACTTATTTTGTAATAGATACTTAGGTAATTGCCCTTTTAAATTTGACTAAAATTCTAATTTAATCCTCTACTCAATCTTCATAATTTTGTAGTCGGTACCAGCCAACTTGAAAGTGAGTTCTATTTTAATTTAAAATAGAACTAATTTATAATTTTTAAGTATTGTTTTATATGGGTTGTTCAGACTGGTACCGTTTCAAATTCATATCCGTCATCCATTGTACTGTACATAAATTACAATATTATATAAGGTTTGGTAAAATCAACTACGGATATTTTGGGTATATGATCTGCTGCTCATATAAAGACGTTTAGACAAAAAAATATTTGTCATACCCAAAGTAAAAAATCATCTAATGTATGGGTGACTCTCCGCAAAACGCAAACTAGCTCATATAAAGAAAAAAAATTGTTTTGAGTATGACAATTATTTTTCTGCTAAAATGTCTATAAATAAGCAATAGATCATATGCCCAATATATCCGTAGTTGGTTTTACCGAGCCTTATATATACTAATATTAGTAATATTAGTATATTATATTACACTACTAAATACTAATAGACACTTATTGAACTTAATATTACATAATGTACGGAGAGTACGGACGAAACAATATAAAACACTGCAATAATAGCTGAGCGCAAGCAAGATACCTACTAGGTAACTCGGCCGGCATTGTGCCGTGACGTCACACTCTCCGCGAGCGCCTGCTACGGGCCGCGAAATTTACGAGAATTTGAAATGTCTATAAATCCATTAATACTTGGTCTTTTTCAATGAAACAAAAACTAGTGTATTTGTATAGATACAGGCTCTACTGGGAGAATCGTTTTAAGCAATTTTGTATACCTATTAACATTCTTCATTGTGCGAACGGATTAGAGAGAAAAATCGCACAAATAAAGTTTACGCTGAGGAAGGCGTGCAAAAAACTTAAATTTCTCTAAATAATGCTTGTAAACAATAATAAACCGTTAAATAAGATAAGAGAAATAATGAAAAATAAGGCGGTAAATCTAAATATAAAAAAACGAGTCTATGAGTCAACAATACTACCATGTCTAACTTACGGCTGTCAAACGTGGTCAATAAGAAAAGAGGACGAAGAAAGAATGGCTATTTGTCAGCGTAAGATGGAAAGGAGCATGCTTGGAGTTAAATTATCTGACAAAATCCGCAACATTGACCTGAGAAACAAAACAAAATTAATAGACGTAAGGAAAAGAATAAGAACACTAAAGTGGCAATGGGCAGGGCATATTTGTAGAATGAATAATAGATGGACAAAACGTTTAACAGAGTGGATACCAAGGAACAGGAAAAGAAACAAAGGGAGACCTTGTAAAAGATAGAAAGATATCTTCAACCAGAGGTGTGGCAACAGCTGGATGCAATTAGCTAGAAATAGAATTGTCTGGAAGGATTTAGGGGGGCCTTCGCCGTAGAGGCGACTACTACTAGCATATAGACTCTACATTTTTAGAATACATACGAAAAAAATTATATGAATAAAATCTTGTTTAGAAAATAAAGTCTTAGTTGTTAAAATAATATAATGTGTATGTTTGGTAAAATAGTTTAAGTAGTAAGTAAATAAAGGCTATTTTTATTTTTTATTTATTTATTTATAAATAAGATAAGAATAATAAGGTTATATGGTACAACAATCTTTAATTTAATTATAATGTTTAATTTGGTTCTTTCACAAGGCTCGGCCTATTCTGTAATGAAATTTTACTTAAATTACCTTAAAATATGTTCTAGATTCTATAAACAGTGAACACATGGCATGTGCTAAGTAGGTAACTAAATTTTCGTAAGCAAGAATTTCATCAACGATGTAATAAATCTAGAGAGGTATTTACCTAACAGAGGCACTGGAGGTACCGGTACCACAAAATCATTGCAAATTCCATTTCAGACCGATATAATGTTGAGTATAATATTACATAGATCTTGTATGAATAGATAAATGTATTATACATACAAATGTATGTATATATAAAAATGTCTAAACCATCGTACTAATCCTACTTATATTATAAATGTGAAAGTTTGTGAGGATAAATGGAAGGATGGATGTTTGTTACTCTTTCACGCAAAAACTATTAAATGGATTTCGATGAAATTTGGTATGGTTAGTAGATTAGGCTCTGTATTAAAATATAGGGTACTTTTTATCCCAGAATAGTACAGTATTCCCGTTGGATAATATATATACGCGGGTGGAGCCGCGGGCAACAGCGTTATATACAAAGTATTACTAAGCCGTTGAAGGTATTATGGAGGACTAGCTCTTGCTCGCGGATCCGCCCGCGTAAATACAACATCAAACAGGAATATTGTAAATATATAAGATAAAAATATGTAGAGAGCCTAAACTACTACCATACCATATTTCATCAAAATCAGTTCATTCGTTTTTGTGTGAAAGTGTAAAGTACTATTATAATAAATAATATACATAGTATTACTTTTTGAAAGTATTATAAAAGGATGAATGTTGGAAACAAAATACACAACATGTTCTCATTATCCGCTCGGTGCGTGTAAAATCCTTGTCGATTAGTCTTTGTAAATATTTCCTATAACATACCCGCATTAATCTTCGCTCAACTTCGGGACGAGTGTTCTTAATTTTGAGCCATTAATTTCGGGCAAAAACTCCCCGAAAACTGTCAAGTGGCTCAGTGTTGCCAGATGATTGATCGCCCGCTCGATACGAAGGTGCTCATAATTGTAGTGTATGGCTGTGTATAAAAGCATAGATATTAATATACTATCTCGAGTGCTCTTGCCAGAGATGACAGTTGACTTGTCACAGTGACATTGACAGTTAGGATATCAGTCCTGATAGAGAGGCCATGCGGGCAGGGTGTGTGTGTCAATGGCGAGAGCATCGGCGAGCCAGTATTGTTGCGTGCCAGAATACTACATGTGGCGACGAGGAAAAAAAAGGTCAGTGGTTAAAATTACAGAAATATATAAAAGATTATCGTATCTTATAAATCCGCTTTGAAAATAACAAAGGAGGGAAATAATGGAGGAACCAGTCAGTTGTAGCCTGTAGGTGCAGTCAATCTTGTAGATTGTTTAAAACAAAGAATATCGTATTCCCATGCAGGCATATAGCAGCCTCCGTGGTCTAGTGGTGGGAGCTCTCGACCCGAAGGTCGTGGGTTCGATTCCCGCATTGGAACAACAAAAAAATGTTGTTTCCAAGTCTAGTTAGGACAATGCGGGCTAATTACACCTGATTGTCTGACGGTTAACGGTCGGATGGGCATGTAAAAGGTCGGACCTGCGCCTGATCTCTCGTTTGTCGTGTCGGTTAACCGTCCCACTGGGTTATGAGAGTAAAAGAAGAGAATGTGCTCTTGTGTACCGGGCACACACTTGGGCACAGTCAAATTACTCCTGCGTAACTGGTTTGGTTCAATAAGACCAGTCGCCGTCACCGAAATCGGTGTGGGAGTTATATAATAAATATAGCAAAATATGCCAAGCAGGTGTCGCATCAGTTAGTGTTTAAAATTTAATCACCTAATGTACACAGCCTCTTTGCTTAATTCTTGTTACATTTTCTATGTGCGGGTCAAGATAAGTGTGGTGAAACCATATTTGTGGTGTGCTGCTAGTATACTAAAAGATTCCATGGCAATAATTTTATTACTAATATAATCCTAATTTTTAATATAAATTGATTGTTATTTACAATGAAAACAAGTTGTTGATTGTGTCAAGAGTTATATTTACAATAATTATTTCACGTTATTATGGTTTATTAAAAGCCACCGACATTAAATAGTGGTAAGTAAGCAGGACTCCAATCCAAAGGCCACTATGATTATTATGTTTAAAATATAATAATTATAATATATTATAATATGTTGGTTACATAAGTAATATTAGAACTAGAATCTAAATATTACTAGGCATAACTAATAACAGTTTAAGTGCTAGTGAAACTTGCATAATTACTGTAAGTTTTGATACCATGTTTTATATATATAACACATGTAGGTAATTGGAAGTGAGGCATTTTGTACTTGATACATTTTTAACTAATGAGTACTGTGAGTGAGTGTATTAACAGAATCTATAGTAGCAGATAATTGTTGCAGTTACCTGTAGGTTTTAAAGTGTTGAAGTATATTATGACCTTATTATATTAAGTTTATACTCCAAACTATACTATTCTGTGCAAGGGATAAAGAATAGTGAAAAGGAATGTAAAATATTATTATCCGGTAAGTTTAAGGTTTCCAAATCATAAAACCAATTGCAAAACAATTGTTTCACTGAGTTAGTGTTACTGCTAAGTAGACACATTCTATAAGGTTTGTGATCTGTAAGGATTGTGATATAGAAGTGACATGTCGCTGTACCTACAAATATTATTATACTGCATAATAATTATGCAATCATCATGTGTTGCTAAATATAAAGAAAAAGTGAGAAAAAAAGTAAAGTAATATTTTGTTACCGATAACCAAGTAAGATAAGAGTATTCTGCTACTGCAGATGTTTACTATTTAACGTACCATAACAAATGAGATCTCCGAAATATTACACGAGCCGACATAACAATACAAGTTCATTTGTTTTATCAAATAAGAATGCAATATGTAAAATGTATTATGTTTTAACATAAATAATAGTTTTGATGAATAATTGTTAAAAAGTTTTAGCGTTGCGTTCGATAGCTATATTAATAAATATATTAGGTAAATTGCTTTACTGTATCATAATATCAATAAGACAGCGCCTCGCGAGTGCAGGCTTTGATGTGTGATGTGACTCTGACACACGCACTGCAGTGTAACCGGGCAGTTTACGGTTTTAAGACTTATTATTTCTCAATAAGAATACATAATTGAGTATATAAATCTCAATAAGAATACCAAATACTTGAGAATAAGAACAATCGTCATTAACTTACACCAGTACAAAACACAGCTTACAGATTATAATATATAACATTAAAAAACTAGGAATTTTAAAGAACACAGCAAACTGTTTCGATTCTAATTTATAACTATTAACCTTTTGCATTCAAAAATATAGGGTAGTTGAAAATATTCGCTATTCATCGAACTCAGTGTTATCTAAAGCTCGCGTACACTGTCAAGCTATACTTTTAAATGCAGTAGATATTATATCCTTGCAGTCTTACATTTAAAATGTTTCTACTTAGATCTTTTTAGTAACATTTTAGTATATAATATAACTATAATGACGTATATCATTTATTTTGTTAATATTGTTAAATAATTGTGGTATTATCTAGTATAAAATAAGCTTTTAATTAATAGTTTATCCTGGCTTTGTTTATAAATCTGAGTCTACTGCTTATGAGCATAGCTAAAGTTGACTTACTAAATGGGTTTTATGCAGTATAACTGATCATTAAATTGATAATGTCAAGTGATATTTAAGCAGTATAACTGTTCATTAAATTGATAACGTTATGAAGGTTACATACTAGCACAGCGCATCATTAAATTGATGACGGTTAAAAAATGTATGAAAGCAGCAAAGCTGACGAAAGTGTATAAAAGTACAGCGCATCATTAAATTGATGACGGTTTTTAAAATCTTAAGAGCAGCATAGCTGACCAGTGCAGCGCATCACTAAATTGATGATGGTTTTAAAAATATTTAAAGCAGCATAGGCTGATCATTAAATTGATACTGTCACAAAAGTGACATAAAAGCAGTACATAGCTGATCATTAAATTGATACCGTTATAAAAGTGCCAAATAAGCAGCATAAAAGCTGGTAATTAATTGATAAAATAGTATACTAAATGATAATAATCATTAAATTACGTCATAAATATGACTTGGAAGTGGTATAGCCAATCATTAAATAATTATGGCCATAAAGGTGACACAAAAGTGGCAATGCTAATAAGCGAATTGATAAAGTAATAAATTACATGACATGTAAGCCGTGGGCTGATTATTGAAATTGACATGTAAGGCATGTCAGCAATATAGTTCATCATTCAATTGATAAGTATTACTTCTAAGCAACAAAGTTGATCATTTAATAATTGGTAAGGTCATAAGAATTACAGACAAGCTGTATGAGTGATTATTAGATTGATGTTACTTTGTTTAAAAACAATAAATGGTTATTACTTCTTGGTTGCTAGAACTAGCAAGAAGTTTTTGTAATATCGTCGGTTATAGTTGATTCATATTTTGCATAAAAGCAGGGTCCAGTTTCCGATTCGCCTAGTTAGGCAACATAACATAACATTATGAACACAAGAGTAGATTTGAAAATGAGGAGGAGCGAGGATGCTACAAATAGGAGATTCACTAACATTTAGTAAAGTGGAGTTCATGAGACAAGGAAAAAATATAAACAAACATTGTGAGGTTCGTCATTTTGTCATAGACTTGAATTATAAGCCTGCGAAATTTACCTAGAAAAACCATTACCCCAGTAATGTCGATGCCTGTCAATCCATATTATTTCCGTACATTTAAATCCGTCCAAGTGAAATTGCTAATTGTTTTCGAATGACAATGATAAGCTACTCTGGGTTGAGTGGTATATAAAAACATTCATACGAGAATTGTGCGAATGGAGGAGTATGAAATATGACCAGTAAATTAAAGTTTATGTGGAGTTAGGTGGAAAGAAATTTAATATTGTTTTAAATAATGCTTAGAAATAAATACTTCAATGAAAATAAGAACAACACGCGCTACCTCAGTTACTACCGCGCGTTGGATAGATTCAATTTGGTTACACTTTAATGTTTGTGAATCTGCCTGTCTGCCACAAATTCATAGAGAAAGTAAATTACTCTTTGCACAAGTTACAATATTTATATATTTTAATAATTTATATTTAAGAGGCAAAATTACCATTATAAAGTTCAAACAAAAAAAAATATATATATGATTTATTATGGGTGAATTGCGACCATAAGACGATCTGTAGTATGGTTATTATTATTATCTTTCGGGATCTGAAACTCATGACAATGGGAAAGGAAATTTATAAATTCGTTTAAATTGAGGAAAGGCAATTTGAACAATCATTTCAGATAGTTTTGCTTACATACGTAAGCTACTTTTGAGAAAAGAAATGATACATATAGTTGTGGGATGGAGAACAGAAGATTTATTATTACAAGATAGAAGTCAAGAGAGTATATTTATTTTATTACATTAGATTAGAGAGTAAAATTGCAGTTCAACTTTTAATTCGGTATTGGAAATTGATGAAGTGAATTGTAATGTGATCTAGGCGGGGAGGCTCACAGTATAAAAGTGATTTAATTGATGGTATATCCAATATAGGTTTTCTCTGACAAGGCATTCAAGGGGGCAAACAGATAACATCACCAGTAACATTGTACACAGTTGTAAATTATATCCCAAATGACATACTAAGCCCGGTTTCACAACCACTACAGAATACGACCGAAGGAAGAGTTGGCAACAAGATCAGAGGTTTTAGGATAAAATGTGCATTCTAGTATAAGCTACAACTACACTAAAGGTGAGAACCACCGAGCGTGCTGGGGGTAGACTTAAGACATCAATAAAATGGGAACTTTTCTGAGTGGAATTTTCTTGTCATTTGAGGCGGATTAAGTTAGGCGTTAGGGTAAACGTTACTGTACGATTTCCAGTTTAAGTTCCACAAGTCTTAAACAGATATTATGCAGTCGTTAAGGAAATACATCGAAAATATCTGCGTAGGTATAACCAAAATAAACGAACATAACTCTTTTAATCCGTACCTTACCCGTATATTGAGCGTCAGAATTCACGTGAATTTGAATGACTTATGGTCATAAAAGCTGAAAATACTATGCAGACGAAGAATGAAAAGAAAAAGATTGCTACGTAGGGCCAAGGGATAATCATAATAAAGAAACAATGTTAAGCGTTAATTTGGTCCTCGAATAAAAAAAAATACAAATTGAGATATAGAAGTTTGGTATAATTTAATAGGGGAAAAAGTACCAAAACGAAGTGTAGTATACTTTATATGACAATGGAAGGTTTTAAAAGACAAGGAGAGGAAGGTAGAATACATGTCGGTCGGATAAAGGGTGGAGTGTGGAAATAATTAGGAAGGTGAATGTATGGATTTGAATTGATAGCAGATTAGTTGTGTCTTCTAAATTATACTTTATTTGTCACTTAATATGATGCTGAATTGCTGATAAAATAACGATATCCAATAGAGACGTTACAGCATAAATTTAGGGCATTCTTATTCATGGTTATTGATTCAATTTTGACAGGATACAAGTAGAATATATACATGCAAAAAATAAATTAAAACAAGAAAGGGATGTAGTGTATGGCTGTGTATAAAAGCATAGATATTAATATACTATCTCGAGTGCTCTTGCCAGAGATGACAGTTGACTTGTCACAGTGACATTGACAGTTAGGATATCAGTCCTGATAGAGAGGCCATGCGGGCAGGGTGTGTGTGTCAATGGCGAGAGCATCGGCGAGCCAGTATTGTTGCGTGCCAGAATACTACAATAATCTCCTAAACTCCGGGCACAGGTGGTGGTTTATATGTTAAACCTTTAAGCGCAATTAAAGTTATACATGTGGAAGCGGTCAATACTTTGGCAGCCGAATTGACTAACAAGTCAATAGTAAGGAAGCGTGATTGGCGGGAACACTAGCGCCATGTTTTGGCGCTGACAGTCTGGTCAGACGACTTGTGCGATCGCCTTGGTGAGGATGGTGATCACATTTTTTGTCCAAGGGGTGATCACAGAACACTAAACTGCCAAATGTCGGCTTATCTTATAAAAGAGTGATTTTTATAGTATGAAGCGTTTAGTTTTATTTCTATCTATATTTTTTCTATACTAATATAATAAAGAGAAAAAGTTTGTTTTTTTGCATTGCAGTTAATTTCGCAGAAATCGTACATTTTCCGCGATAAAAAGTATCCTATATCCTTCACCGTGGTCTACTCTACATCTGTGTCCAATAGTTTCCAGTAAGGAAGGATTTTTCAAAATTCGACCCCCAAAGGGTTAAAATATAGCAGATAAAAATTTGTTTGAAACTTTTTGTTCCTTAGACATATTTGCATGATATTTTGTATGAATTGAGTACGGAAAAAATATGAGTTACGTATTTCAGCGTTTTCTATAAGGAGGGTAAAAATAGGAGGAAGCCGCGGGCAAATGCTAGTTAAGAATACAAATAATGTTGTTTCTGGTCTTGTCATTTACCTTTGAAACTAACACTAACCCTAAGACTAACTTACCGTCGCCCATGAACACCCGCAACAACTGAGAGGACACGTTGCTTACCTTAGTTCTTGCACAAAGTTTTCATAATAATAATTTCGATTGCCACACCGATTTCGGTGACGGCGGCCGGTTTCACTGAAACCAAGCCAGCTACGCAGGATTTAGTTAATAGTGCTCAGGTGTGTGCGCAGTACACAGTAGCACTCTCTCTCTACTCTCGTAACCCAGTGGGACGGATGACCGACACGACTGGCGAGAGATCAGGCGCAGGTCCGACGTTTTACATGCCCATCCGACGCATGGAATAGTGTTCTGTGCGCATGGATCATCTTTCTTGTCAGACAATCAGGTGATCAGCCTGCATTGTCCTAACCAAACTTGGAAACAACACTTTTTGTTGTTCCAATGCGGGAATTGAACCCACGAACTCTGAACCGAGAGCCAACCTCTAAACCACTAGACCACGGAGACTGCAAATGTCATCATAATATAATACACTTGGTCAATTCAAATGTTAGATAGTTACGTTACGTTATTGGTGAAGGGTTTGCATATTATTCCTTTGTGATTGTCCTGTTACCAGACTGTTTTATGGAACTATAAGGAAATATACCCTGAAAGAAATCGATGAAATATTCATCGGTACAAAATAAATATTTTTAAATGAAATCATTAAAGTAAATCGACACAAAAGAATGTCGAGAGTGTCCTAGTTTTTGGACTAGAATAATCTTTAGGTGTGTCACAGGGCTCCCGTGTAAAATGTGTCCTGTCAAATGAGCCAAGACGTATTTACGCTCTGCAGAATACAATTTATCGTTGGTCTTGTCGTAAAAATGGCGCAACATAATATATCTCACGAAATATAGCATTCGGAAAATAAGTTGGAACTTGTTATTTTTTACAAGCGCTTAGCCTATAAATTAAGGAGCGGAGACAAACTTAGACAACAATGTAACGTTCGATTTTTAAAAATACTTCAACGATATTCTAGTCTAAGCGCGGCCTACATTTTAGCTGCCGTTATTGGTAGGTAAAAATAATATGAAATGCCGTTGACTGAGGTAACACGAACTCAAAAATGATGACCTCTGAACCCTAAACCACGAGCTACTTTATACGGGTTGAGAATTTACTTTCGATTTTACCAAACACGGAGAAAATTTGTGACGATTTCTTATAAGTTACAGTAAACCTTTTAAACATGATTATTTTCTCTAAGATTTGACAAAATTTATTATATTTTACAAAGTTATGTTATATAATGTTTTTTTAGCATTTAATAATCATGAGTTCTATTTTTACCGATAATCTACTTTATTTGAAACCGAAACCTTATTTTGTACTGGAGCAATAAACAGAGCTGGTTAATATAAAGCCACTAATAGTAAATAACAAATCACAATACTGACTTATCTAATTTGAAATCAGTTATATTAATAATAGATAGCTAAAATACCACCGCCTAAGTAAACAGGTTCGACTCCCGGGAGAGGCGACGCGGACGGGTCGATGCCTAACAAATTATTCAAATTTACGAAACCGAATTGAGGAGGGACATTGAAGTTATAAGTTGGGAGTTATACGTTGCGGGTTACGTCTGTAACTGAATACAACTACACCCCGAAATTGGCACGAAACCGTCAATGTACTCGTGATATCGAATGTTTTCCACTTTGGTGTACCAAGGATATTCGTGCGGTTTTCGATACTATTCTAACTTAAGAGCAAACATCATAACTTAGTAAACCCCTGAGTCATGAGAAATTATATTCGAGACTAGATGTTGCTCGCGACTTCGTGCGCGCCACAGACAATTCTACAAGAACTGTACATTTTGCCGCGATAAAAAGTAGCTGTTGTCGGTTCAGTACTTTTGGAGCCTATTCTACGCAACAAACAAATCTTTTCTCTTTATAATATTAGTATAGGTTTATAGGCAACTATTAATTATAGGACTGCGACTTATAATTATTGATCTACTGTCTATAATAACCTAACTACGCTTAGGCCGGAGATTGACCAGCGGAATACCAAGGCCTTACAGAAATCCGGGGTGAAGTAACGCTTGCGTTGTGTTTCGCCGAGTGAGTGAGGACACCGTAGTCTTATGGGCGGTTGGGGAACATAACGACCCACTAAAGGCTCAAGAGTTTCTTCTGAGCCTTTAGCCAAATTGCCATCGTTGATTACGACGTCGAAGTTCTGAATTTATTAAATCAATAAAATATTACAAACACATTGAATAATATTATTTTTAAAAAACAAGATAAAGCTAAATAACTTTGTAATACTAATAAATAAAATTAAAAAACCCGACTGCAAAAAAAGACAGATACCTAAGCAACGCACTAAAAAGACCGAAACAAGATTGAGAAAACAGACTACACTATGAGCTGAAAGCCTTATTGAAATAATTGATGTTATGTTTGGTAGCAGGCGGGACCCATTCGCAAATTATAAATCGTACAAAAATATATGGGCCCCGCCTGCTAACAAACATAACATCAATTATTTCAATAAGGCTTTCAGCTCATAGTGTAGTCTGTTTTCTCAATCTTGTTTCGGTCTTTTTAGTGCGTTGCTTAGGTATCTGTCTTTTTTTGCAGTCGGGTTTTTTAATTTTATTTATTATTTATTTTATTTTAGATTTTTTAGTTTAACCAACACACGTTTGATCGATTTAAAGCAAAAATACGATGATACGAACACTAACATATAGGCTTAATGTGAGAATGGTTGTTATGCAACTTTAAATCGATATAGATCCTAAACGGTCAGTCAAATCGAAAAATGTTGAGAGAAAACTAAAAATGATTTTTAAATACCTATTCAACGATACCCCACTTGATATAGTTTGTTGACTTTCATTTTTTTCATTTTCACAATATGGCGTCCAGTAGTAGCCATATTGAATTTTCACTAACGTCATGTCTTTAGTGACACTCGCCGGACTAAGAGGAATCGATTGACATGCGAATCATAAAAATCGGCCCAGGCGTTTGGTCTGTATAGTGCTTCAAAGGAACATACATACATACATACATACATAGGCTGATAAACACATTACCACTCCTTTGCGTCGCGCAGTCGGGTAAAAAATAAGACTTATCTACAAATAAACTACATCTATAAAATATAGAAAAGTTTCCCCAGGTCATCCCCATCTGGCAGAGTACCTATCAAACTAACAGCATTGCCTCGTGGATAGCATAGGCTATCCGTTGTCCGTAGTTCCCGGCTCTGGGGTCACAGGTAGCTTGAGTAAGCTTTTTGGATATTTCTCCAAAAAGCTTATGTGCGCCCGGATCCCTCGGGTTTTTTCAAATTTCAAATATGAGGTCTCTGGACATGGCTTGGAGCAAGAGTATTAGCAGTAGGAGCGTCCCATACAAGAGCCGGTTCGGAAACAAAATATTTGATAGGCATCGATAAGTGACATAAACATCGATGTCACGTAGCGATGCTTATGTCAAAGTCCAGACCTACGTTTTTGTTTCCGAAATTCGTTGTCGTAATTAGCGATGACAACTTAGCTAAAGGTTCTAGTCCAGGTTGTATCTATGGGTGGCGCTAACCATTTGGGATTGACTATCCGGCTGCTTGTTTCCCGGTCTATTCCGTAATATAATACAGTACTTAGGTACATAACCTAATTACATACTCGTACACATAGACGTATATTATAGACGAGGCATGTTGAGGCTAAAAGTGTCTCCAGTAAATTGGCCCCAATTTTATATTTTTGGGGCCATTTTGAAATTCGAAGTATGGTGAAAACAAGATGGCTGACATTTGAGTTATGGTGAAAACCAAGATGGCGTAACTTTTTCTTGTATGAAATCTTTTTCTGCTAAATGTACGTGATAGCCTATCTTGAGTTGAAATCTTTGCTCGTACATTTTATTGTATAAAATATTTTCTCTCCGACATTAATCGTACTCTACAACCAAAACTTAACAAATAACGTTACATTTCCTTGAAACTTAACATGAAGTTGTAAACGGAATGAGTTCAGAACTGCGGGTAGTTGAGAATTTTTCTCCGCGTTGAAGCCGACGTAATGCAGTCGTTTTCGTTGTAGGCGCGACGCAATCTCTTCCCTTGAGCTCTTCCGTGTCCCAAGTGAAAAGATTTTGCGATTCTAATAATATTATGTTAAGAATCAGCTTTTTCAAGTAACAAGTTTGAAAGTTCTATAACATGTCTTCATATAGGTACTTGTTAAAAATTAGCTTTCAATTCGACTACAGCAAAGCCAAAATGAATGGTAATGATTTTTTCAGTCTATGTATGTATGTATTATATATGTATGTTTGATCCACCGTAGCGCTTCAACTACTGGTCAAATTTTAACAAATGAGGTGTTAATATATTCATAATAATAGCCCGGTTAACAAAGGCTATATAATTTACATAGACGGGTTAAAGATTTTACACAAATTGCAGTTATTTAGTTTCATAGCTCTCTTGCTTAAATAGCTTGCTTAACTGCTTCAACTAGGTGAAACTGAAGTGTCTTTTAAAACATACGTTAAAGTCTTTTAACACGTCTTTGTATTCGTTACTGAATGAATTCTTCTTATCATCCTTACGAGTTTAAATGCCACAAGAAGTAACAATTAATCACGATATAATAGGGAGGGGCTTTTCGAACAAAATAGTTGATTTATAAATGTTTAACTTTCAATATTATCCCCCTTAGTAATAAAAATATTTACCCAACGGATAAGTTTCAATGTCTCTGTTTTTGTCTGTCAAGTGACTTTTCCAATTTGTTAGCTAAAGACAACATTGAATAGCTATTAGCTTATCCGTTGTGTAAATATTTTTATGATCTGGAACCTAAATGGTTCCTGATCATCTTATTTAATTTGCTGCTACTACCTACTTTGAAATGGATTTTGCCTATCGTATGTTTCTAGTCCTATTTTAATTTTGATCTCCGAAATGTCTCTCTCTAGCTAAGGAGCTGGTGGCAATGTAGGTACCTATATGATTTCGTCGTCGTTGATAATAAGAAGATATAATTTTTGACAGTTATCAATCTCCCTAACTATCACATTTCAGAAAAGCCAAACTATATCAAATCGTTTAAGCTGTAGCATGTAGGGCCTGCTATAAAATAATATTTCTTCGGTAAATTATTTTCAGTATTATTTTCAGGCCTAATCTGTCCCAATGCTAGGCAAAGTCCCTGCTCAGTCCTCCAGGTTTCTCGTTGAAAAACATTAACATCTTTTTGCGTAATCAGGTAAAACGTAAAAAAAATCCACCGCCTCATCTTGCCTCTCGCACCAAACTTGTGGAACAAGCGACATCAGTCATAGGTTTTGCGAAATCCCGCCTGTCAAAATCCGCGCTGCGGCCGGGAGCCGGGAGCCGGGACGTGGCCGCCATTTTGTTGGCAAATCACTGGTGAACCGCTAACTGAAGTGACTTTTATGTTAGCTTTTCTTTGACTTCTTTGCTTAAATAAACTTAGTTTAATAAAAACAATAATAACTCCCCACACCGATATCGGTGACGGTGGCCGATTTCATTGAAACCAGGCCAGTTACGCAGGAGTAATTTTATAGTGCCCAAGTGTGTGCGCAGTACACAAGAGCACTCTCTCTTCCTTTACTCTCATAATCCAGTGAGACGGATAACCGACACGACTGACAAGAGATCAGGCGCAGGTCCGACTTTTTACATGCCCATCCGACGCATGGATCATCTTCCTTGTCAGACAATCAGGTAATCAGCCTGCATTGTCCTAACCAAACTTGGAAACAACATTTTTTGTTGTTCCAATGCGGGAATCGAACCCACGACCTCCGAGTCGAGAGCCAATGCTCTAACTACTAGACCACGGAGGCTGAAAACAATCATTCATTGACCGTATTATGAATTTGGATTAAAACTGCGCTGCTAAGCTTAATATCCTCATAATGCGGTCACTTAAAGAGAGGGTTTGAGGTATACGAAGCATAAATAGCTTTTACCTGCGGCTCCGCTTGCGTAAATACTACTTATCCCAAAGAAACCGTATATTTTTTCTGGATAAAATGTAAGTATGTGTACCCTAAATTTCATCAAAATACGTTCCGTGGTTTTTGCTTGAAAGAGTAACATCCTACAATCCATCCATCCTAACAAATTTTTACATTTGTAACAGTACCTAGTAGGATTTCTTTAAGTGAACTTGTATACTAACATCAAGGCTCCATAACCAATTAACCATTTTATTGCCACGTAAGAATATTATTATTTAAGCTACCGTATCAATTATATTTTGTAACTGACAAGGCGTTCAGATTACTGAATCTCAAATCTTTTCATCTATAAAATCAGTCAATATGATATTGAAATTTAAAAATCGGTTATTTGGTGACAATATTTTCAAAATGTCTTCTTATCTTTCACGAGAAAAGACTAAATTGTACAAAACATTTCCGTCCCCATAAGAATACAATTTCCCATTCGTATCTATGGGATAAACGCCTTCTTCCCCTATACAAAAGCCATCAGAAGTCGATTTTGTATATCAATGCTTGTTCAACGAGTAACAATAGGACATCTACCCCATACACTTCATACGTAGAAAGTTTCTACGAAAAACTCTGTATAGAGTTAGGAATAAGCTCTGTTTTACTTATCAGTAGACTGTAAAAATACGGCAAGTTTTACGCAAAAGCCACTAAACAAATAAAAAAAAAGTTACTAATTTGAAGCCTGAATTAACATGGCTACTTTTTAACCTAAAATGTACGGTTACTGCGGAATATATAGATACCGTTTTACGCGAACGAATACACAAATACCGTATTATTTATGTGAAGCAAAAACTTTGAGTATTGTGTGAACGAAGAAGTATAAAATTTGTCACAGTTAAAGTTTATGTCGAGAATGGTGTGCAGAAATTTCGACCACTAGGCGACTTCTAGTCTATTAAAATATATACACTTAACATATTATATATCATAACGAAAAAATTCGTTCTTGCATTTATATCAGAAAGGTATTTCAAAGTTTAAGAGAATGACTCTTGACTCGGATTGAAAAATAGAAAATCTGCTGTCCTTAGCTATTTATGTCTCTGACTTCTAAAGTATTCTAGAATAAGCCTTATCTAAGTGAAGTAAATCGGAACTTTCTGAGAATCTCCGAATATAGCAAACGTATATAATATATTGTATTTTACAAACTTGGAATGTGGTAGGTTCGAGTACCGGTCAGAGAAATATTTGTGTAATTCTTTATTTTACTATAAAGCTCGGTTACCCAGTATAATAAAATAATTTACACCACGGATACGCTAATCCATGGTGCTGTTTTGTATGATACGTTGGAAAAGCCACTTGACAGACAAAGACAGAAACATAGATTAGCGTATCCGTGGTATAAATATTTTTATTAATTTAGGGGCTATGTGACTACAAAACAATATATATAGTTTATGGTATACCTTATCAGTAAAAAAATCCTACTAATATTATAAATGTGAAAGTTTGTGAGAATAGTTGAATGGGTTGTATTAATGGATGGATGGATGTTTGTTACACTTTCACGCAAAAACTTCTGAACCTATTTCGTAATTTTTATGGTAGTAATTTAGGCTCTGGATTAAAACATAGGCTACTTTTTATCTCGAAAAAGTACAGTGTACCTTTAGGATACGTATTTACGCGGGCGGAGCCGTGGGCAATAGGCTCTAGTAAAAAATAACTTGCTCGTTTGCCCCCTAGTTATATAAAAAAACATAGTAAAATATTTATAGCATTATGTGTTCCATAATCGTTATATTTGTTTACGTTAAGATTAAATTCGATCTGAACGTAGTATTTATCCATTGATTTAGCTCAGTCATTCCAAAAATCTGATTGGGATTGGTATCGCTACTGGCGTGTGGTGTGGTGGGGTGTTACGAGGTGTCGCATGGTGGGGTTGTGTGACGTGTTGTAACGTGTTGTGTGGTGGGATGCATTTTCTCTCATTAATATTCAATCGCATGCCGCAGACATTTGTTTGCTATTCAAATTCATCACTTCGACGCTTCTCGGAAAAACAACGGTTCGGTTTGTTAACTTCATTACATGCATGAATAGGCGTCAGTTCACTCCGAAATGAGACAATACGCGACGCGATGAATTTTCAAGATAATGTTTATTGTTATACTTTATTCACTTGCTTTAGCCCGCTAGTAGCCCGCTTTTTCGGGACCCAAAGTATGACTACACCAAATTTCATAAAAATCGGTTCAGTGGTTAAAGCGTGATGAGATAACAGATAGACACACTGTCGCATTTGTAATATTAGTAGGTATAGAATATAATAAGCAAGAGTTCGAATGTCAAACTATACCGCCCTGCATATCACGGCACATCTCTTGCAATGAAACGATGGTGTATCTTCTTGTACGTAGTAAATAAAGATTAATTTCGAATCACTATTTTACAAAATGCAACGTTGCGTCCCGAATCGTCTCGTTAGCTGACCCTAACTCTAACAGAACTGTAGAAAAGCCACATTTTTGCAGTAATTTTGTAAACATTTTTCATATTGAATAAGCCAATCATTTACGCCACAACAATTTTCAAGACAGTAATCTGAATAAGTAAATGTAGACTGTCAAAATATAAAAATAAGTGTATTACGACGTGTTGTTAGTGTAAACGAGCGTAACGGGGCTAAGACGATTACACCGGCAGTTAGCGGCAGAATCTTATTAAATAATGGATCAACGTCTAATGGTATTATAATAAGGTATTATAATAACTCCTCAGTTAGGATTCAATTCAATCTAGACCTAAATAAAAATTCACAGATTTCGTGCCTCACACGACAATTGAACAAATCGGAAATGAATCCACGGAATTCGAAAAAATATTGTCGCAAAAAGGTAGGCTACAGGGCAGGTTTTTGATATTATTATTCTTTTCCAAATTATACGGGCACTAAAATCAAAAATTCGAAAAAAAAACAACTGTTTTTCAATGTTTCGGTGATAACTTTTTTTAAATTAACTTTTTCTAATCTAGTAATCTAATAGTTAATCTAGTAAATTAGCATCTCATAATCTTTTTTTAAATTTCATATCGCTACAACTCTCCGAGATATGAGGGGATCGCACTTTTTCGTGAAATCGGAGCCTATACTAGAGCAAACAAAACGAAATTTCCAATGTCAAAAGATTAAATGCAACCAAATTATTTCTTAAACGGTAAGTGGCTTTTAAATTGGTAGCATTATTTTGTAGTGTTCTCTTGTTTACATTTTGATTAGTTTTGAATATTCTAAATAAAATTTGAATTTTATCTGAACAGTACCCAGTGTGCGTCACGAGACTTGTACCTACTCTTCCTAAAACTCCCAAGTCAAATGTTACTTTTACCCTAGAATTGTCTGGTGAAGTTTACTGATAATACTTAAGGGATCGTACGTGATAATTCGTTATCGGAGTTACAACGTATTACATTTTCATTAACTAGTTATATCTTGTCTTCTGGTTACTTTAGTAATCTGCTATCTAGATGACCTCTCTGGCTCAGTGGTGAGCGTGTTTGCGCTCAAGCCGGAGGTTGCGGGTTCAAATCCCGCCAAGGAACAAAAAACGTTTTCCGTGTTCCTGGGTCATGAATGTGTATTAAATATATGTATTAATATAAAGAAGTTCTTAAATATAATATTATGTATAGTATAAGGCTATTAAATACTAGATATTGCCCGGGACTGTGTGCGGAAAAATAAATTTCGCAGAAACCGTACATTTTTCTGTGATAAAAAGTAGCCTATGTCCTTCCCCGTAGTGTGCGGAGTACAGTCCAGTCATCAGTGCCTTTCATCAAATTCGGTCCAGTAGTTTCGGAGCATATTAAATGTAAACAAACAAACTTTTCCTCTTCATTATAATATTAGTATAGATATTTCCGTTGCCTAGTACCCGTAACACAAGTTCTAGATTTTCGAATAGTAGAGTGGATTTGTTAAAATATAACGACCTTACTACACGATACATCCAAACATTTCTCTCACTGGAACAAATGTTTTCACAATATTCCCTCACGTTACCATAAAATGTATCGATTTGTCCGTATTGAAATCAGCAATCCATTTTTCATGCGCGTGTTTGCTTTGCCGTTATTTGACAGAGCTGAACAAAATCCTATTGTTCGTACAATATGTAAAATGACTCCGCTTTTTACGGTATTAGGCCGAGGAATTAATTCAGCGTAACTGCACGGTTATCTGAGTTTTGATGAATTTTATTTACAGATTTAACATATTACATGTTCAAATCTTTTGTTTAAAAATTTAGTCTTTTGTTTTATGGGCTAAACAATGTGTTAAGTTTCTTGAAAATAAAGCTTAGTTTTGTTTGGATGTTTTTATAAATTACTAGCTGATGCCCGCAACTTTGTTTGCATAGAACTAACGAAAACGGAACCCTATTTTTTTATCCTACGAACCCTAAAATAAACCTGCGAACCCTAAAATAAAAGTAGCCTATGTTAGACCTTATAACATCAGCTATCTGCTAGTGAAAGTCCCGTGAAAATCGGTCCAGCAGTTTCGGAGATAAGCCGGAACAAACAGACAGACAGACCGACAGACAGACAGACGGACAGACAAAAATTTTAAAAATTGGTATTTTATTGTAAGTACCGAATATATACTTTCATATGCATTAAGTGAAAAGCTGTTAATTTGAAATTACAAACAGAAACTTCAATTTTATTTATTAACCCCCGACGCAAAAAGAGGGGTGTTATAAGTTTGACGTGTCTGTCTGTCTGTCTGTCTGTCTGTGGCATCATAGCTCCCGAACGGATGAAGCGATTTCAATTTAGTTTCTTTTGTATTAAAGGTGACTTACATGCGAGTGTTCTTAGACACGTTTGATGAAAATCGGTTGAGTCGTTTAAAAGTTGTGGGGGGTGAAAGCGGGGAAGAAAATCCGAATGTGCAAATATACTCGAGTAAGGTCTCAAATGAAAGCGCACTGAAAGAGAATATTGATGACTTAATCGACAGTGTTCGTAGCTTCGTTTGATGAGAAAATTGGTGGTGGGAAGATCAGCCGTTTGAAGATGATCAGCTCTTTTCTAGTTGATGAGGGGATCTGACTAACTTTCCAATGTCCGATCGATTCAAAATTTGGTACTGTGTTACTTCAACGATATATATTCAAAGAACATGCTAATGTAACCATGACCTGATCAGCAGTTTGAAGATGATCAGCTCTTTTCTAGTTTATGAGGGGATCTGACTAACTTTCTTATGTCCGATCGATTCGAAATTTGGTACCGTGTTACTTCAACGATATTCAAAGAACATGCTAATGTAACCATGACCTGATCAGCCGTTTGAAGATGATCAGCTCTTTTCTAGTTGATGAGGGGATTTGACTAACTTTCTTATGTCCGATCGATTCGAAATTTGGTACCGTGTTACTTCAACGATATTTAAAGAACATGGTAAGGTAACCATGACCTGATTAGCCGTTTGAAGATCATCTTTTCTTTATTAGTTGATGAGGGGTCGTCCACATGTCCTATCGATTCGAAATTTGGTATCATGTTACTTCAATAATGTTGAAAGTATGTATATGGTAAGGTAATCATTATTTATACCTACTTTAAAAAGGATAAAATAAAAGTAAAATTAAAAATTTTAAAAACCCCCGACACAAAAAATAAACTCTAAAAAATAATAAATAATATTTTAAACCTATTATAATTATATTATCACATATAATATTAAGTAAGTTGAAATAATTTTATTTTCCAATCGTCGTCTCGTCGGGGGACCGCTATGTGAAAAAAACACGTGTAGTCGCAGAATGAACAAAAGAATTTACTCCGAAAAAAATTTGCTCATACCTACTTAAATGTAATAATTAATTAGCTGTTGTTGTAAAAATACTTTATAAACTTTAGCGGTCCCCCGACGAGGCGATGATTGGAAAATAAAATTATTTCAACTTACTTAATATTATATGTGATAATATAATTATAATAGGTTTAAAATATTATTTATTATTTTTTAGAGTTTATTTTTTGTGTCGGGGGTTTTTAAAATTTTTAATTTTACTTTTTCTGTATATAGATGTATAGATGTGTGTGAACAGTTGAACACCCATTTAATTTTGAATTTCATTATTGTCAAGAAAGTAGTAAGGTACAATTTATTCTTCAAGGTAGCTTTTCCGTTGACAATGAGAAAAACTTGTTAGGTTTCAATATGGAATAAAAAAAAAAATTTTCTTTTAATAATAATACATTTATGACAACAAAAATATTTTATGAACGCTTTCACACCACGTCAATCTGCTCCCATGTGAAGTACTCGAAGAACCTATGTTACGGGTACCAGAAAACAGAAATATATTTAATACTTTTTATACTATACTCATATTTATGATTTTTATTATAAAATACACATTAGGTACCCAGGAAATTACATATAGGTACATACATTACCTAGGAACACAGAAAACTTTTTGTCCTTTGGTGGGATTCGAGCCCGCGTCCTCCGGCTTGGCTAATCACTGAGCCACAGAGGTCGTCATAATTATCTTCTATTCATAATCGGTCATAATTATTTCCTATGATATAAGATTTTCTTATGTACATAAATATAATTCTTAATAATCTACTTTTTGTATGCCTGTGGTTTTTGCCTTTCTTTACAAACTAACATTTGCCCACTTCTTCGCCCGCATGGAATAGTGCACAGTCAAACAAATATACATAAAATATGATACTAGTTTTGTAGTAGTAGTAGTATTACTACTACGGGAAATACTACGCCCTCTGTGTTAATACAAAAGCCTAAAAAGCAAATTTCATCAAAATCCGTTCACTAGGTACTTATCATACAAACACAGGTACAAATATCCATCCATCCATTCTCACAAACTTTCACATTTATAAATAGTGGTAGGATATCATTTGTAGAAATGAATTCTAACGCTAACCGGACGTGACGTTCGTTCATGAAAATGGCGAAAACCGACATCGATTTCATTTAAATACAACCAGCTATTGTTTCTTCATGGAAATTTATGTAAATATCAGTCGCAGTTTTATGAAATTGTGGCATACAAATGTGAAAAGTTATTTAGTTGACGAGAATTTTAACTAATGTAGGTATACAAAATCGGGGAGTAAAATGCTCCCCACACCGATTTCGGTGACAGTGGTCGGTTTTATTGAAACCAGACTTACTCAGGAGTTATTTTATAGTGCCCAAGTGTGTGCGCCGTACTCAAGAGCACTCTGTCTTCCCTTACTCTCGTAACCCAATGGGACGGATAACCGACACGACTGACGAGAGATCAGGCGCAGGTCGACTTTTTACATGCCCGTCCGACAACGCATGGACCATCTTTTTAGATAATCAGGTGATCACTAATCAGTCTGCATTATCCTAACCAAACTTGGAAACATTTTTGTTGTTCCAACGCGGGGTCGAACCCACGACCTTCGAGAGCCAAGCTCTAATCCACCAATTTACTTACTATATTTAGGCAAGATTAGAGTAAGAAAGAACTAGGTACGAATGATTTATTTAGTATTCTATAAACTAAAGTGGTTATAAAAGAAAGTAGCAAAGTTTGTTTCACTGCTCCAGATTAGAACTGTAACTCGTAGTTTAGTTTAACTTAGCGTTTTAACGGTCCAACTGATGAGTTCACTAATCTTTAACTGTAGTTACCTATTTATTTCGTTAGTTAATTTAACCTTTTGAATTTATCCTTTGTATTTAAAAAAGTAAATTTGATATAAGTATAATTATATTTTAGGAAATCTTTTCATTTTACCCGCGTTGCTACGTTGTAAGTTAAATGAAGTTTAAAGAGTAAATAAATACCACGTACTGGTGGATACTGGGTATTCATATATACCTAATGTTCTGTTTAAAGTATTAAACAGTAATATGGTAACTATAAATATTGGGTATTATAATATTATGGCATTAAGCTGGGCGAAAAACTATTTTTCAAATGAACAACGTCTGATATGAAACATTTCATATTATATTCAGACTTGCACAATCTTTTGGCGTGGTGAACATTGTGTCGCCACGGAGTAATTTTATTACAATTTCAATAAGCTTAGCAAACGGATAATGATGAATATTATATTTAATAAAGATCAGTGCACTTATGACGACCTCTGTGGCTCAGTTGGTTGAGCGTGTTGGTGCTCAAGCCGGGGGTCGCGGGTTCAAATCCCGCCGAAGGAACAAAAAAAGTTTTTCTGTGTTCCTGGGTCATGGATGTGTATTAAATATGTGTATCATATAATAAAAATCTTAAATATGTGTATAGTATAAAAGTATTAAATATATTTCCGTTGTCTGGTACCCGTAACACAAGTTCTTCGAGAGAACTTACCACGGGATCAGATTGACGTGGTGTGAAGCGTCCATAGATATTATTATTATTATTATTATTATTACTTATGTGCAGATCTTTATTAAAGTTAATAGGAGTTCTGTATACAGAGCTATCTTTAGCCGAAGTTCTGATACTGTTTATTCTTTCAGTTAAGCCTTTCATACTTAATTACTAACTGTAATTGCTTACTTAGCGTTGTTTAGAGCGATCCTCTTGAAGTTTGCTGGCAAAACATAGCTAAAGCGCTCCAGGCTCCAGCTAGTTGTTTTATTTTGTATTTTAACGATATTCTGTAATTTAAAAGTATTCGATGTAAAAGGTTTATGTTACGGCTGTAGGTAATAATTAGTACATGCATACTTTAAATTAAAGTCATTATTAAATTAAAATAGTTCAAAAATTATATTTATTATAGTTTTAGGGCCTTTTTTTCCGGGGGGGAAAATGCATTACGCATACCACCCAGGTGCAGGGGGGGGGGGTGATGTTGGACTCCCGTATAGGCTAATGAGACCCACGGTATACCTACTAAAAACTACCCCCCACCTTCCTCCTCGCCGCCCTGTGGCGAGGCCATGGGAACGATAAACACATCCGCGACCCCGCCGACGGCGCGCCATCATCTAAGGCCCGAAGGCCCCAGGCGCACCAGATGGTAAGGTGCGCCTCCCTCCTCGGCCTCCACAAGTACTGTAGCAGACTCCCCCCGAGTCTGCTACTAGGAGGCCACGGATACCAGCCTCATCAACCGGTACCCGGTGGCAGATCAGGTCTGTGGTTCTGCCACCGATCACACTTCGGTCGCAGAGGATAGGGTGAGCAGCGCACCGCAATACCGACATGCCTCTTCCTCTGCGGCACCACCAACGCCGTTTCGACGGAACGGCTCCGCCAGCTCGCAGGGGGTAGGGAGAGTGGCGTACCGTAATACCATCACGCCTCTCCCCCTGCGATCCCTCCACGGCCGCAGAATATAGGGAGAACGGCGCACCGTAATGACTATTGTATTGTGCACGATAACCGCGTAGTATGATTCGTGAGAAGAGTGTTTTATAATAATAATTATTCTGTTATTTATTTATGAGACGTTACTTGTTTATGATAACATGTATGAATAAGTTATGTTTTGTGTGCCGTTGTGAGATCGCAAGCTTACAGGGGGCCACGGAAGATCAGGCGCCACGGCTCTGCCGCGGTCTACAATGTGGGCATTACATAGCCATAACCAGCTGTGCTAAAACTTAAACTCATTTTATGTTATATTTTATGTTGTAGGTAGTGAATAAGCGTTTAAATCTCCATGATGTTTGTTTGATGTCCTCTTGGTTGTGTTATGTCCCTGATGTTGTGTTTAATAAATATATTTTTATTTTATTTTATTTTATTATGTAATACCGGCACTCCTCTTCAGAAGAAGAGGAGTGCCGGTATTACGGTCCCACCTTCACGCGCGTCCTCAGCGGACATGTTCAGCCCGCTGGGAGCGCCCTCCTCGGGCCAGCCGGCGGCAAACAGGCCGGCCCCGGTTGCCTCTTAGCTTCACCGTGGGTGACCAGTCCACGGTTACTAAGCCCCACCGCCACGACAAGGCGTGCAACCACCGGGAGGAAGTTTTAGGGCCTGTCTATCTGCTATAAGCTATGTGATTAACTTATCCGTTAATCGTTTAATCAGGATAGCTTATTTGCAGGTTTTCTCTCTGTCGCTCGATATTAAGACAAAACTTTCAAATAAGCTATCTGATACTTATTAGAATATTGTGAAACAGGTCCTTATTCAACAAAAAATATCTACTTTACTGATTGAAAAAAAAATCAGTAAGTAAATAGAATTAAAGATTTTTTTTCGGAAGTTGTAAATAATTTACTATGACAATATTATTAAAGCAATGTGACATGAATTAAAACAACCTGAATACTTTTATCAACTTTTATTATGATAAAACATTTAACTGTAGAACTCTATACCGTGACAATTATAAAACTACTTTTTTAGTAGACGAAAGCAGTGATTTCCATGAGATATCTTAAAGCAAATATGAGTTTCATAACAGCTCAGTAACAGTGCAAGGAAGTGATAAAGTAAGTTGTAGATAGAGGTTTGGGCCAACATTGTGTTGTGAACAGCGTAGACGGGCGACTCAATTAGACATTTTACTGTCAGAGCTCCTCAAAAATTCGCGTTACCGCTAGCTCTAGGGGGTTACAAATTGTTTGATTTAAAAAACGTAACAATTGTGATGTATCATTGGAACGAAAATTTGATTGAAGTAAATTATATTGAAAAAAAAAACAACACATAATATTATATAATTATTATGAAGCCACGAAAGAGTTACTTACTTTCTAGTTTGTAGATCTAAATATTAGCTCATGCCGCTAGTTGTAATATAGATTTTTTGACATTTTAGTGTAAAAGATTTCAGTGGAAAATGGCTAATTGCTGTCAAGTGCCATACTTACAGTCCACCCTGCAAATCCAGCACCGGTACTAATGGCTGTCATTAGTGTCAAAAGTGTCATTAATTTTTATTCTTTGCCTACGAGTTTGCTTCAAAGCCGCGGCCTTTGCGGGCTGGACGGTGAGTTTGGCACTTTATGAGTGGTTATAAGTCGATTTACTTGCAAAGTGACCTTTTAATTTCACATTCACCCAGTATAAATAATAATTTCCACCACCAACTGTAATTATAATACAGAAAGACAAAAGAAAATTTACCAACAGTTCGCTAACCTTAAGTCTGTTGAAAACGACTCTTTTTTTTAAATTAATTTGAAATCTTCGAGAGGAAACCATTGTTTTAAGTGTTTAAGGCATGAAAACCTATTCATGTATACCTTGACAATATTTCGCATTATTACCTTGATCTTGGTAGCATTAACTTAGCTTACTTGGCCATTACTTATGTGATCGCATTAGCACTAACGGCAGATTAGTGAATACTGAAACGTCACTCAAAGGAGAATGAACAAATTAAATCCAATCCGATAGCAATAATATTATTACATTGTGTTGATGGATTAGTTTTTTCAATTGAAATAACAATTTTTGTAGCAGGTTTGTTGTTACTACCTGCTGCAACTTTTCGCCGCCGTTCCATTCGACAAAACTTCTATCCTCATCATATTGATGAGTGGCAGTACTCCACTATGAGCTTTTCTCTAGAGTTTTTTGCTGTGCATAATACAACTCTGGTATGAACTGTCGCCAGCGTTATTTCAGGAACAATATGACCTTCAAACCTTCAAGAAAAGAGCGTACTCCTTAAAAGACCTGTAATGCACTTGCGGCTCCTCCGGTGTTGCGGGTGTCCATGGGCGATGATAATAATCGCTTTCCATGAGGTGATACACCTGAGCTCCAATTATCGTAATTAACTTTCATTTGACTTTTATTGAATTATATATTTTTTTCTTGATATCATAAACATATTTTTGGTAGTTTGACTAATCAAAACGGGTTCATTGGGTTTGATGTTTATGATAATACCATTTTGCAGTTCTAACATATCGTAATTGTATTAATGCAGGATTTAATTAGCAAAATCGACTTTCTGCTCGTTCGCTCCTATTTCATAAACACAATACCAGTGGCGAAGGCTGGTTCTCCTTCATAGGGAAGCCGTAGCCTGTATAATAGGTAGGGATTTGGATGAGGGTCGTCGAAAGGTAAGTGGTAAGGGAAGCCGATAGGAATGGACAGTAGTATTTTGCAGTGGCGAAGGGTTCTATACCCTTCGCCACTGCAAAATACTACTGTCCGTAATTTAGGATCATACTTTTGCGGCTGCTTAATATGCTTACATATTTTATGTTTGGGAGCTACACGAAAAAACTGCTTTAAATCTTGAGTTTCAGAAGTCGCCCGTCTGCGCATCTTTTGAGGCCTCGATATTTGTAAATGAGTAGAACCGTCAATGTTTACACTCGATGGAAACGCACTGTTTGTCCGCGTGTATGTATGTGTTGACAGTATCTACTGAGCTTTTACAAACTTGACACACATTCTTATATTTATTTATTCGAAAATAAACATTCACAACAAAGGATAAACCCACTTAATAGCGCTCCAACAAAATGTGGTATTTGTCGAAGGAATACCTTAAAATGTGTGACAGACGGATGATATATGGAGTTTAGTAGGATAAGTACGGGTTTTAAGTTTTAAGTACACAAACGAGAATGGTAGTCGCCATATATTACATGAAATATGAAAGTACCGAGATGATACTGCTGCTGCACGGAAAACTGTCGTGAAATAATACTTGTGTTGAGCTTCGCTGTAAAAGTATCGGATCTAACAGCCTCCGTGGTCGACTAGCGTCGCGTCTCGACTTATAGGTCGTCGGTTCGATTCCCGCATTGGAACAAAAAAAGAATTGTTTCCAAGTTTGGTTAGGACAATGCAGGCTCATCACCTGATTGTCTGACAAGAAAGATAATTCATACGTCGGATGGGCATGTAAAAATTCGGACCTGCGCCTGATCTCTCACCAGTCGTGTCGGTTATTCGTCCCACTGGGTTACAAGAGTAAAGGAAAAGAGTGTGCTCTTGTGTACTGCGCACACACTTGGGTACTATATAATTACTCCTGCGTAACTGGCATGGTTTCAATGAAACTGGCGACCGTCACCGACATCGGTGTGGGGAGTTATTATTATTATTATTACCAAAATGAAGGTTGAGCGTTGTAGATATAAATAAGGTGCTTGTAACTACTTTGCAAGTGACCATGGACGGCGATTACCGCTCACCATCAGCCGATCCATCTGCTCATTTTCCGGATAATTAATGTTATATCAGACATTTGTTACAATGTTTCAGTCTCTAGGTATTACAGTGTTGCGACTTGCGTCTTTAGAAAACTGAAGTTCTATTCATAGAGAATTATTGCTGTATCTCATTCAGAGAATGCCCGCGGCGTCGCGCGTCGCCCGCGTGAAATTAGGTTTAATACAAATTATATAATATTTTATAGGTAGCCTATTCGTAATTCTAATGTAATATAATGTACGTAGGTGGGGTATCTGGGGGTAAAAGGTCATATTATGTTTCATATTTTTTTTCGATACAAAAATCGTGAAATGGACGTTCGTCAGATTAATCACCAGATGATTCATCTGTATTATCATTTTTGTATGGATAAAAAATAGCATGAAAATCCATTCAGTAGCTTTTGGGGTAATCGCGAACATACAGACAGAGAGACATGGCGGTTGACTTTAATTTATAAATTGTAATAAGGATAATGATGCTGGCGGGTTTCATAAATTAATAATTGTGTGAGATATTAACTTCGCGGAAAATAGTTGGATGTAGGCTACTTTTATAGGGTTTCGTTATCATTAGTTCTATGCAAACGAAGTTGCGGGCATCAGCTATAGTATTTTTTAATCTACTTAGATGTTCCCCGCGACTTCGTGTGCGCGGGAACCGTACATTTTGCCGCAATAAAAAGTAGCCTATGTCCTTCCCCGTGGTCTACTCTATATCTGTCCCAAATTTCATCAAAATCGGTCCGTTACTTTCGGAGCCTATTCAATGCAAACAAACAAACAAACTTTTCTTCTTTATTATATTAGTATAGATAACAGATACGCACTTGTTGTCGTCGCTTAGTAGATTATAAAAATACCCATGAATAGTACTAGGACTAGGTATTAAAAGGTCAAAGTATTTAGTAACGATCGTAAATAGTAGGACTTGTCCCGACCCTCGCTAGTGATGATTTAGTACGGTCCATACAACTCCACACCACGAGTACAGTCGTTGACAGGTCGGGTACATCACTTTGGACCTTATTGCCAAGTACAAAAGTGGATTGTGGTACACCAGACCTGACGGCAACCGTACATATTTGGGGTGGAAGTTGGAACTAACCCACAACATAGATGACGTATTGCCATGCATACTCAGGGAATATTGCGTGAGTTGCGTATGGGACTGTATTGGTGATGATGATGATAATTAAGTTATTCTCTGGAACTATAGTTCTAGAAATTTAGAACTTTCTTGTTCTTATTTTGGAAAAATATTGTTTTAAAGTGAGTTATTTTTGTTTAATTCGTAGCAATCAATAATAATATTTGTATTTTATTTGTTTCAAGTAAGGAAGTGAATGTTGACACTAATGTCAATTATAGTATAGCGGTAAGCTGTAAAAGGAAGTTAGCTAATTGAGATTGATAAAGGGCATAATAGAATTAATTTATTTTCAATGTTTATAGCCACCGCAAACTTTTAATGGAAGATTTACTCTTACAGTAACCACAGTGTAATGTGATTTTACTTTAAAAAGTAATATTAGGAATAAGATGAAGACTCCTAAACAATAATTAATATGCCTATTAGATAAAAAATGACAGTAACAAGTAAAAACAGCGAGAGTCATATTGCACGAAACCAAAATATGAAACTCCAACATTCCATAACAGCCATAGAACTGACAGCGGGGTATCCACTATTTATTAGGCCAGAACTAAATAAATCAACTCGCAGCAAGTTGCGAGCCAAAACTTGTACGATAAGAGCGTTTAACAAATCTAACTCGACCAAATAAAGTAGGTCGTTTACCCGCTCGGTAATAAACTCATAAAACTAGTGCCAAGATTACCTCTCTATTTGGCTGGCTTATCTCCTGCAGTGGATGCGCACAGATTACATTAGCAACAGAGACCATATCTCATCTAAGTAATGACGTTTTACGTTCGCCTCCGAGACTAATTATCATTTTTGAACCATTTTTGAGATTTCCAATTTAACACGTTCACTGCGTTACGGGTACTTTCGCACCCCGTACGTTGACATCAGTCAGTGCGGTGCTGAAAAAGTAGTGTCTACTCGCTCTTGCGGAGATTGTATTTTTGAGGGTTTTTGTTGTATGAATGAGATAAATAGATATTTATATTCCTTGCTTGAAATTTAATCGAAAATCGTTATAATAATCTACGGGGTTTCTTGAACCCCGTTGCGACCAGGGAGTAAAAATTGTAATTAAGTGCGTCTACGGGGTCCATATCACCCCGTACAGATTATTGCTTACCCCGTACGGGGTGATGAGCTCATTTGCGTAGGCGCGTCCTTAGAAGCAAAGTGTATCGACTTTTTTTTTAAATGAAGCGTTCGTGGCATATGTTGGAATTATCTTATGGTAAAAATAACGAAGAAGCCGATGAGCATGATGCATAAACATCTTGAGGATTATCCGGACGACAACCAGCATCATCACCGTTATTCCGCAAGGTACTTCAGCGAATTGTATGTTCAAGATACGATGTGATCACTAGCCCTAGTACTGGTCAAACATAATTATCAGCAATTGCAAAATGTTGCATTAAATTCGGTAAACCCTAAACAAAACGATTCATTAAGCAGTACGAAAACTTCCAAAATAAAAATATTGTAGAATATAATAATATGTAAGTTTGGAATGTTTACTTAAGTCATTCTTATAATTATGAATACATAAATATGCTATTAAAATATCGATAGTTTTAATTTTTTTTACTCCCATCACCAACATTTTATCGATAAAAATATATTCTGTGCGTTAAGGGGTTTTTGGAATCCCGTATTTTTAATTTTTCATTGCGTTACGGGGATAGAAGCACCCCGCACTTTTTTTTTCATTATATATTTTTTTGTTTTTATTGTACCTACGTGCGGAGTAAGGACAGTGTAGTACACTTAATACTCTTTGAAATGGTATAAGAAAAACAATGATACTACTATTTTTGACAATTTTAGAGGGGTTTTTATGATGTCGGATGTACGGGGCACTTTTGCACCCGTAACGCATAATAATTTATTTCATAAAGGGGCGTGCTCATCCCCGTAACGCACTTAAATTTAGGTTGAGGATTTGGGCCTACGCAGTTAACGTGTTAACAAAGTGCTAGTAACTTGATTTTGCAATATCCTTTTAATTAGTTTTATTCATGTAACTAAGGGATTTAAATGTGGTTTTCTTGGGTCAATCGAGTTAATCCGGGGTAACCTTTAGGCTTTTTGATTTGAAATCATATTGTTAATGGATAAGTCACGAGCTGATTGACCGCTACAAGCGTTATTAACTTAATTCAATTATGACATTCGCAAAAGAGGCTAACCTTTGGTATCCTTTATTAAAAATAGTAATCTTCTTCTAAATATTATATCTAAAAGGCAAACCTGATTGACTCATCTATCAACGCACAGCCGAAACTACTGAACGGATTTTACTGAAATTTGGCATACAGGTAGTTATAATGACGTAGGCATTCGCTAAGAAAGGATTTTGGAAAATTCGACCCCTAAGGGGGTGAAAAAGGGGTTAAAATTTTGTATGGAAACCGAACTCGGACAAAGTCGCGGGTAAAAGCTAGTATTATAATATACAGATACCAAAAATGCAATGTTGTAGATAAATATGCAGTGGCGCCTCTGTGATTTATCATTGCCAGCGTAAACAAATCCCGGCGAGACAACATTTGCTACGGGGGCCCCTGAACTTGTAAGCTCCGGAGTTCTGAGCATTTTATTGTTCTACTTTTAGACTGTCTACTTTAATTTATTCTTTAATGTCTTTGTTAACATTATTAATATTTTCAACAATTGATTTACTTACCTTAGGGGCCATCCACATATTACGTCACGCAAAATTTCGACTTTTTGAACCCCTACCCCCCATGTCACGCTTTTTAGTATCCCTGTACCTGTATTTAACATGTAATGTCACACTTTGTATTTAACATGTAATGTCAAACTTTGTATGACCCCCCCTCCCCCATCAGGTGTGACGTATTAAGTGGATGGACCCTTACAGTTATCATGCTGGACATGACTTGCAGTTTTAACTCTGTGTACGAATTCAGAATAAGCATTAGTTCACATCGAAATGAGATGATTCGTGACGCAGCGCTACATTTTTATGACAGCCATTCAAAATCGATCTTTATTCACAACACAATAAGATACTCGTTTAATTGCAAGAGTGAATGTCAAACAGAGACCGCGCTTGCAATGAAAGGTGTATGTTTTATGTACCTACTGAATAAAGTTCAATTTTGAATCACTATTTTACTGAAACGAAACTCAATGTATACACAAAAACGTAATGATAAAGGAATACCTAAATTACCACTTGTCAAGACATACGGCATTGGCCCAACACACATTCTCAGTAGTGACCACCATTATGACCACTGAGGTAGCCAAGTAGTTCTATTTATATTTGACGGAAACCCTCCTATTTTCACTAATGCATTCATAATTTTATGATTTCTGTGTCTCCATAAAAGACAGCCGTAAAAGGGCGGGTCTGACATACTAAAGTCCTATCTACGACGGCGCGTCCAATAAATTTATATTATAAAACTCTTGAAAAATTCCCGCACGAATTTAGGGGGTGTTTGTTCAAACTGAGCTAACTGTAAGACAATAAATTCTGACCGATAAATGCTTGAGCATATCTCCCCCCTGAAATATAACCTTAGATGCTGCTCGCTCAACTGCGCTGAATTGAGTAGTCTATATTAAAATAACTTGTGAGCCGTGTGACGGTCTAACCTGGATAAATCGTCTAGACGTACTATATTATCTAGTCGAGAGTCACTCTATTCTCTTTAGTCTCTTGGAAATTGAAAAGATGAGTAGTTTTCCTTAAGAGTTATGAATAATATTATTGACACCAGGATTTTTAACTATTTCTAGAATATCTATCCTGTATCCTAGTCCTTATGTAAGAGTCGTTTTCCAGAATCGTAAATGAAATTGCATGTACAAGTTGTTAAAAAATCCTAATACTATTATAAATAATTATGAGAGTTTGTGAGAATGTATAGCTGGAATGGATGTGTGTCAATAACGTAACAGTTTTTGAACAGATTTCGATGAAATTTGGTATAGTAGTAGTTTAAGCTCTGGATTAATATAGGCTACTCTTTATCCCGAAAAAGTACAGTGTTTCCATGGGATACCGTATTTACGTAGGCGGAGCCGCGGGCAAAAAGCTAGTTTCTTATAAAAACGTCCCAAATGTAGACATCGAAAAAGAGTCCCCTAAATCTGCGCATAATCCATGTAGGAGTTTAGACGGCGAATTCATATTCATCACACGAATCCGAGTCGAGATTAAATTCTCAGTTTTAGCGGAGTTTTTTGAGTGGGAGAACTTGAAACACCAATCTTGTCTTAATCGTCCTGCAACTTTTTCCCTGTCATGTTATATAAGAAAGGGAATGAAATTAAATCCATAAAGTTGGGATTTTGCTTGTTGAATCTTCGTCGGATGAATTTGTAAGGTTGAATTATTTTAAGGGTTGATCTTTTATTGTGTAAAATACTTGTAAAAGTGTCTAAGTATTAAACACTTACAAGGATTTTAAAAAGCATTTGAATCAGTCAAAGTCAATCAAAACAAAAATGTACCTAATCAATAACAAAAACCAAAATATTTTTGAGAATATGTTGCTTAGGGGCCCCATACATGATCCGGTCTGCCTTCAGTTCGGCCTGAACGGATGCAAAATCGTATCGTGTGTGTGCAATTTGGAGATCGCGTCAGTCGGCCGTACGGACTGAACTCACTGAAGCGATTCGTTTCAGTGTTGCCAGCTCTGTTTTTGTGAAACTACTAAACTCGTATTGAATTCTAGTAAAAAGTAGTAAAAAACTACTAAAGAAGCTACTTAGGAATTCCTGAAGCTCCCCAAAAACCATTGCATTTTAGGTTTTGTTAAATTAATTTTTTTTTCATTCATTGAATTTTACTATAAATTTTACCATTAAATTAAAATATACTAGCAAATATTACGTATATAGTAATTAAACGGGTACTTTTAAGAAAATTACGGACGAATGTATTATTATGATAGGTTTTTTTGTGTTTAACCTAGGCCATTTTGCATATGATTACTGTTGCAATTACTGCAAATTTTTACCAAGGAGGGAATAAAATACTCAATTTAGTAAAATTTTGTAAAATAACTAAGTTGGCAACATTAATTCTGGCCTGACAGAGCGGCCTGAACGCGCGGCCTGTCCTGACCGTGTGTGGACAAATCGCTTCAGTTCTTGCCCGAGCCGCGGCCGTGCGGGCGTGTATCGTATACAAGCGTTGTATGAGTTTTCGCGGTGTTTAAATACAAAATTGATAAACACGACCGTAGCGCGCGGCAAACCAGAATGGACTGATGCGACCGCGACTGTTCCGTGTGTGGGCCCGAATCAGATCAGGCCGAACTGACGTAAATTTGGTTGAATGCGATTTTTTTCCGTGTGTGTGCTCGAATCCGTTCAGGCCGAACTGACGTCAGTTCTAACTGAAACGATCGGCCTCTCGTCTGTGGGGGCCTTTACTCTTTGGAATTTGGCGCGCGCTCGTAAAAAACAAAATTGGTAACATTTTCGACCACACTGCAGAATACTGCAGATATCAACTACAATAGTATAGATGAAAAGATAAAAACCATTCCCTTTGGGGATGAAAAAATGAATTGCCCTCGACTTCAAATATGAAAGCGTATTTCGGAACACAGTTGCGCTTAGCTTGTGTATTTTGTACGAATTCCGAGCGTTTCTTTTGAATTTGTACGTAAATGTTTAACGTTTAGATGTATGCCCATATATGCCCATGTCAACTAATGTTCGAGAGAATTCTTTCTTCATTGCGTTTAACTTTCATTTAGTTCACTATTGACTATACGTTTTCCTTCTTAATCTTTTAACCTGAATTCTGTTCTACCTGTTTTAACAAAAAATATTTTGGAATGAAAATTCAAATGCGGCAGATTAGATCATCTATCAAATGCATCATCACTATGCTTCTACTATTATTATAATTCTGAAAGCTTGTGAGAATGGATGGATGGATGTTTCTTACTCTTTCAAGCAAAAACTATTGAACAGATTTTAATGAGTTTTGGTATGGTAGCAGTTTAAGCCCTGGATTAACACATAGGCTAATTTTTATTCCGAAAAAGTACAATGTTCACGTAGGATACTGCATTTACGCGGGCGGAGCCGCGGGCAAAAGCTAGTTAGTATATTTTTTTCCGATGTGGTGTTTAGCGACTTCTGCCAACCGCGACGACTTTTCCTTCTATGCCTTAAAAATACATTATCTTATAATGTTAAATACCTTGGCAAATACTATTATACCGAAGACCTGGAACTTTAGTATATCCTATCCTGTAATGTGTGCAATGTGGAACAGTCGCCCCAGGCGTACTGGATACTGGGGTACACATGTCGGAATTTGTAGCCAGCACTTGTACACACCCGATATTGCTTCTTGGGGCATGTACAGACCGCAGCTTTGAGACGGTATCATCAGCATTTCTGTGTTCAGATGTCCCCATTACAGAATGTATCCAGCCTGTACTCGATAGACATTATACAAATTTCCCTACCCTGTAGAGTGTTTGGACTAATCTAAACTAATAGTGTAGTATCTGTTACTAACTCGTTTACGTCAAAAGTTGCGTAGTTAGAACGCAAAATAAGGCAATTAATAGTTTTAATAATACTTAACTAATCGACATAACTATACCCAATGTATTAAATTCAGTATAGATTTATTTTACTGTCGGCGACTCCTAAAAAGGATTTTCTTAAATTCCAAAATTTCGTCGATAAAACGAGAAATTTTACATGAAATGTAATTAAACGTAGGCATCCGTTAAAAATAATATAAAGTTTCTCGAGCTAAATATTGAAGAAACCTATTGTTTCTTGTGCTTCGCTTGGGTCGTCTTAGCGATACCGTGCCCCCAGATATATTTTAGTACGCAGAAAGCTAAGGGCAAAAGCATTAAGAACACGCCAAAAGAAAGTAACTCGTGAGATAAGAGATAATACGATATTTGGAAAACAGTTGAACTCCCACGGGAGTTCCGGGTTATGCAGTTAGCCTAATTAACCGTTATCGTTTAACTGCATAGGTAAACTACGCTAAATGCATCCGGCTAGTTGTTTGCCGTTTTTATCTCTGACTCAACTCATGGGATTTAAGATACCTGGTGCCCCAGAATAGAGAGAGATAGCTATGAAGGAAAGAAAAAGTTGTGAGTTGTGTGGAGAACGATAAAGTGATTGCCGGATTTGCATTGTGCAGGTAATTAGTAACGTGTTGTACGTTATCAAAATCTTCTTTCTTCCTGTACATATATAAAATTGATTACAATTAAAATGCCTCGCTAAAACTTGAGAACTACTGGACCGATTTGGCTAATTTTAGTCTTGAAATGATTGTGGTAGTTCAGGGAAGGTCTAAACGGTAACACATATTGGAACGATTGCGGGGAAAATACTGAAACGACGATTGAATTCTTCCCATACTAAATGACTGTTTGGTTATTTATTTATTCCATTCCATAGTTAAGAAGTCGGGATGGCTAGTATATTATTTATTATGTATTTTAAATAATCGTTCATTAGTCCGGGATGAAAAGTGTGTTACTTCGGAGTTCGGATTTCTAATCTAATGTAAAATACATTAGATAAGAAATCGGAACTCCGAAGTAACACAAAAGTCTTCAGTGAGTATTTATCCCATTAGCTGGTTTAAGAGAATATATAATATTCAATGAAATAGTTTTTAAAAATTCCAAATACGGAACTATACGTAATCGGTGAAATTTAGCTCCCGGCGAAATATAGAATATATTAGTTATTCCAGACTTGCTAAATGACCTAAATACATTCGGCCAAATTGAGGCAAACCAAAAACTATGTTGGTATTTAGTTTAATATAAAGTTTGGAATTAAATGCAACAGCTGCTCTATTAATAGTTTCATTATTAATTTAAATACAGAATAGTCTGTTTATTGTTGAATAGTTTTTATCTGTTAATTTTATTTATAGTGACAGAAAAACAGTGTGTTGTTTGCTGGTTTGTCTTTATAGTTTATATCACTGCTGAACTCGACATACTGTTTGCATCAAGAGAATTACATTTACAATTCACACAGAAACAAAACGATACGCGACGTGGCGCTTCATTTTTAAGATAGCTATTCAAAATTGAACTTTATTAATTAAAAAAAACCTTGTGTTAATTAATAAATATCAATTTTGATTACACGTTTCATTGTAAGAGTTCGAATGTCAGATTGCACCGTGCTGTACAGCGCTGAGCGCATGTGCATTGTTAAATGACTGATGTTATATTATAAAACATATATATATTTTAGTGTAGGGAATAAAGTTCAATTTTGAATAGCTGTCCTAAAATGCAGCACTGCGTAGAGTCGCATATCGTCGCGGTGTGAGCTGACCCTTACAATTCTCTTATTTGACAACTTTGTCAACAAATTTGTCGTATGCATTTGATTAGGTATACTGATGTATAGCAATTTAATGATAATATCTGAAATTAAATAAATTATGAACGTAATACGAGAGTCGAGACACTCAAAGTGGCCTTTTTAGACTTGCAGAACTCGGTATCTGCTAAATATCATCGACTAGGCTTTTTGGAATGATATAATAACTTCTATGGAAATTTCGTGAAAAAACCTTTATCACATTGCAACATAAAGTTAAAGCAATAATTCTAGATAGCTTAAGCTCAAGAGCACCTGTAGCGACCCTCGTTAGCAGAAACTCTCGAAAATCATTCCTCGTCATAATGTACATTTTCACAGTAAGATTTCATTTGTTAAAAGGTTTTCTTACAACACTAAACAATGTAGGCTCTCTTAATACGGCTGACCTATTTTCCGCGCATTCGATTATTTACTTTAAATCAACGCAGTACGGTTCGAATTGCATTTCGCCTCATTAGGGTATTGTTCGTAGGGCAAGAAGGGTTTTTTTCGTATGATTAATCACATTTACGTAAATAATGCCCTTTCTTACGAAAATAACTATAAAGGAAGTCCTTCCTTTATAGGTAATAGGTCGTTGCGTACCTTTTCATTACGGGTATTAATAACTTTGTGGGTTAGGTGCTAACATTATTTGTGTTGCTGAATTGATGGAATAGAAAATTCAGTAAAAAAAATGTAAATCTGTAAATCTTAAGGACAACTGCGAGGGCAACGTTAACAAATAACAATAGTCTCATTTTGATAAGTTTAAAGATAATATGGGAGCTTATTCGGAAGAACAAGGGGAAGGATTCCATCGAGATATAGTTGGAATTTGAGAGACGTTCCCAAGGCCAGTATACATACTAAAATCATGTTGAGGATTGAGGGACTATATTTGGTGGTTAATAAGATAACTTCTACTGAACATAACAGGAAAAGCAAAAATGTTAATTTTTAAACATTTTAACACTATTTTAAAACTCATTTTGTAAGATTATATCATAAAATTGATGCTCAGCATCTTTTAATAAATCACCTCTATGTAAATTTTTCATGTATTTTCATTGATCTGAATTTTTTCATTTTTTACACTTAAAAGCAAATACAGAACTTTTTTTGTTCTTATTATTATTTCTAGGTATAAAAGCAATAAAAATAATGTATGTATAACCCGTGCGCAAAAAAAAAAATGTCGACCGGTGTAATATAAGTTTATATTACTGACGTGATTCCTCTACAAAATTTGAAATCCACCTTCATCTAAGTGGGTAGATTCCAAATTTTCAGAAAGAAGTTATTTAGAAAATATTTTAGTTAATAAATCATAATTGGATACAATATTAATATTATTTACAGTGCAATTTTAATGTTTAATGTCTCGACAATCATCGCATTTCCATTAGTGACAGACGATGTGTGCAAAACGAAGTTTCCTTAAGAACATTAAGAACGTAGGTTAAATGTATAAATACCTACCTACAACATAAGCAACTGTGTATTTAAATATCAAATTGCCAATAAGACTGTATGTAGCATTGGACAAACCTCAGTGGTTTTAAATGCTGTTTATATTATAGTTAAATTCTATCTTTCGCGTGCACTAATATAGATACATTGACAAATTTGCAATAATATGTCAACGTACAATATTTTAAAAATATGTACACCATGTTGTATTCACAATGATGTAACCTACAAAGTGCTTCAAAATTATGAATACATTTTTCTACACTAATATTATAAAGAGGAAAACTTTGTTTGTATGTTTATTTGTTTGTTTGTTTGTTTGTTTGTTTGTTTGTAATGAATAGGCTCAAAAAGTACTGGGCCGATTTCAAAAATTCTTTCACCATTCGAAAGCTACATTATCCACGAGTAACATAGGCTAAATTTTATTTTGGAAAAAAATAGGGTTCCGTAAGATATTTGGGTTTTTCGGACACAAGGTGTAAAAAATCAACCAGAAAAGTTACTTATTTTGCGTACGCTGCCTAAACTATAAAAGATAGAACCATAAAATGTTCTAATTAATTGTAGATCTTATAAATATCTACAAAAAAGTCCGCGACACACTATACCTATCTATGTCGAGTGAGGCACAACAACCATTTTTTTATTTACAAATCTTGAATTTTTTTTGGACTACATTTAAACGCGTTTATTTTACTCATGTTATTAATCCTTATCAAAATAAATTATTTCATCACTAAGTACAGTTTATGTAGATAATATTTGGTCTTTGAATGATTAAAATTGGACGTTTGGTTTTGAAGTTATGACGAAATTAAAATATTACGACTTCTGCTGCACGGCCCATTGCGAAGTGGGCGTCGCCAAGGCGGGGTGCGCGTGCGGGTTAATGTTTAGTTTAGTTTAGTTAAATAGTTTAGTTATTTTATAAACATCAAATTGATAATATCTTAAAATATAATACATTATAATATCTATACATCTATACAGTTAAATACAATTTAAGTATCTGTTTGTAACTTCAAATTAACAGCTTTTTACATAATGAATCTGAAAGTATATTCGGTACTTACAATAAAATACATTTTTTTAAATTTTTGTCTGTCCGTCTGTCTGTCTGTAAGTCGGTCTGTCTGTCTGTTTGTTCCGACTAATCTCTGAAACGGCTGGACCGATTTTCACGGGACTTTCACTAGCAGATAGCTGATGTTATAGGGTACATAGGCTACTTTTATTTTAGGGTTCCGTTTAGAAAAATAGGATTCCGCTTTCGTTAGTCATAAATAAAGTCGCGGGTAAATTTCAGCGATATCCCAAAGTATTGTTCCACGCGGACGAAGTCGCGGGCAAAAGCTAGTTTCACAATAAAGTAAACAATAGTTTTTCAGTGAATAGTAAACACCCCCAAAGCTATAATTATGTATACGTGACAATGTCAATAACATGTAAACAATTTTATTTTCAATTTAATGGAAGCGTTAATTTTGTGTTTCCGAAAATGTAAAACACAATTTCATTACAATAGAAACAATAATTGTATCATTAATATGTATACACTCTTAAAAGTTTAGCACTTTTTACTTTTCTGCTACTATGTTAATAAATGTCAAAAAAAATATGTAATCGGCGTAGGTTGCAATACGATGTATACATTCATTTTTAACCCGCGACGTAAAAGGAGGGGTGTTATAAGTTTGACGTGTTTATCTGTCTATCTGTGTGTCTGTCAGTGGTATCGTAGCTCCTATACGAAAGGTACAATCTCAGCCCTACGACCAACACCTACGATCTACACCTACGATCTACATCTACGGCTCTGCAGGTGTCTACAGACTACCCCTTATTCTGACAATAACAAGAACGAAAGAAGAGAATTGGGAGTTTAAAAAAATTAAGATTGTTTTACGTATTTTAAAACTTTATATAGATAATATATTATATAAATTGTTTTAAAATAAAATATAACTATAAATAATAATGATATTTAATGAGAGAAGCTTTTAAAAATTCAATTAATTATAAACAATTGAAAATTGCTAACATTAAAAAAAAAACACGTGACTATGAACGCGCCACGATCGGTCACCATAGTTGTGACGTCATAATGTTATAGCTATTTAGTGAAAAGTGAAGAAAACGTCTATAATTTTGAATTTCGAACGCCAATACTTACGATCGCCAGTTGCAATACCTTGGAGTAAAAACTTATGACGTCACACGCGCTCGGGTTTGTTTGAGAGCTGTTCTCGGTACTGGATTCAAAAATAAATTTTTAGTTTGATATAACTTTTGAATTATTGCGAATTTTTTTTATATTTTATAGCTACCTTCCCACCTGTAAAGTGCTTCCCTACATGTGTTTTTTTCCATTCCATTGGAATTTTTGGATTCCTAAGTTTAGTACCTTTTTTATAGTTTTTGGTACAATTTAGGTAGTTTTGACGCGAGTCTAGTAGTTTCGCAAAAACAGAGGTGGCAACACTGAAACGAATAGCAGCAGTCCATCCGGCCGACTGATGCTATTTCAAAATTGCAGACAGACGATACGATTTGCATCCGTTCACTTCAGGCCTAAATGAAGGTAGACCGGACCGTATATGGGATCCACAATATGAAGAAGACGCGAGATAAAAAAATCATCCCCACTTGTAGGGGGAGTACTCCAAAAAAGTTATTTTTCGTAAATTTACTTTGTCGACGTAGTAAATACATATATCTATGCAATGTTGCATCTTTCTGACCTTATGGTTTCGTCATGTCCATCCGTCTACTCATCTTCGGCTTGCCATCCAAACGGCTTGATTGCACTACTGAGCCACAGAGACCGTCAATGATACAATAATTGCTGGCACTGATTGTGTTTTGTGTTTTACATTGTCGGAAACATAAATTTAATATTGACATTATATTGAAAAAAACAATGGTTACATCAAAGGGTTACATGTTATTGACATTGTCACGTATACATAATTATAGCTTTAGGGGTGTTTACTTTTCACTGACAAACTGTTGTTCACTTTATTGTGAAAAAAATGTATTCATAATTTTGAAACACTTTGTAGTAGGGTATGGAACCGGGATATCCCGGTCCCAAAATTCCCGGGAATTCCCGAAATTTTGAATTGCTCTGAGAACCGGGCATCAAAAATTGAGAACCGGGAATTTCGGTACTTTCGGTACCGAACAAATTGTACTAAAATTTACAAGTATAAGTAAACTATCATCGGTAATTGTAAATATTAGCAAAAAAATATTTTTTAATTATTTCCGAAAGCGAAGTAAAGACAAAAATGAAAAATATATAAAAGGATAGAATGAGTAGTTCATATTAGTTATCTATTATTCTGTACATAAAAGTTAACGGTTTACATAAAAGGAAATAATAACCATAATATTATGCCGTATTTAATATTAATATGTAGTATGATAGTACCACACATCGACTGACATAGTAGCCAATACTGGAGCTAATGGTATTGACGATTAAATAGAACATCTTGGGACTTAGCCTACAAGGTCTGTGTGGCGTCTGTTTTATTTTTTGATAAATATATTAATATGATATATTTTTGATAAATATATAAATATATGCATATTGGTTGCTTTTGGGGTTGGTGAGCAGTTTAGATGGATATTACCTATTGTCCTTTAAATACTCTTTATTGTCCTTAAAAATAGTTACGCATTATATTAATTTCAAATTGGAGCATCTGTAGGATTCACTGAATACCCCCATTGAACTTCTGACACTCGAGTATTTTTTTTAACCCTTCCCACCTTTCACGCAAATCGTCAGATTAATATATACTTCATATCAGAGACTTATTTGCGCATGAACAACACTAATTATAATCTGACGCGTTCAGCATATCCATGTCATGGTAATTTTTACAACTTTTTAACCATGCAGGACGACGACTGCTAAAAGCTGACACACTATTTCTATAGTATGTCAGCTATTGTCAGTATGTGTCTGGTTAGATAATTAAAAGACTAAATCTTTTAATTATCTAATTTGTCACATCTAATAGGTTACCTAGACATTCGAGCATGTACACTAATATCATTCTGGGCACCCCAACTATTTATTTTGCAAAAATCAAATAACTCGAAGTAACATACTTAAAAACCACTAATAAATGCTAATAAACTAAAATGACCTACGGCTCTTTACTATCGCCAGTAGTATTGTCATTAATATGGCGGTGACATGTTGGCTGATGTGTCGAGTTGCCAATAAAACCTTATTTAATTTGTAATTGTACTATAAAATGTTATTATATTTTGAATTACTTTTTAGACAGTAATTATACTTGTATTTCATGCCTTCACACCAGTCCCGAAATTCCCGAATTTCCCGGGAAATCCCGGTTCCGAAATTGCCCAGTCCCGAAATTCCCGGTTCTCAAAATCAGACCGGTTCTTCCATTCCCTACTTTGTAGATTACATCATTGTGAATACAACATGGTGTACATATTTTTAAAATATTCTACGTTGACATATTATTACAAATTTGTCAATGTATCTATATAAGTGCACGCGACTGTACTTTTGATAAATAAAAGAAAAAAAAACTGTAATTACATAATTATGTATTCTTTGTTGTCTACAAAACCTGAATAGTTAAGAGCTGGTTATTTATACTAACGTATGTTTAAACAGAACAGTTTAACACGAGCACCTAGTTAATGTGCGGCTATATTTCACGGCTGATCCACTAGAGTTACTATTATGGCGCTACACCCCGGGCACGTCGGCGCAGACGGGCCACAGGCAATGAATAGCCACGAATAGGCCAGCTCGATAGCCACGGCCTTAAAGAAAACCGGATGAGTTACTATTATCGCCCTACACCCCTGGAAAGTGCAGACGAGCCACAAGCATCATGCTTTGGCTTGAATGGGGAGGCTTGATTGGACAAATACAGCCACACAGAAAAACAGCGTAAAATGACGCTTGCGTTTCTTTACCGAGTAACTGAGGGTACCGAAGGTCCATGGGGGTTGGGGATTTAATTGACCGTGAACGCACTTGTAACTGATTTTTGGGCGACTTTAATCACTTAAAATCAGGCAATCCATTAATAAAACAATCGCTTTTTTTCGAAGCGATCGCCCGCGTCCTACTTTTTTTTTGCCGGTACCCACCACACCTCACACGTGTGCAGTGCAGTAAAAGTTTAAGGAAACCAATAGTGTGTCGCGTCCGGGTCGCTTGTATCCCGTCTGCACCGAGTCTAAAGGTTCATTAATATTTTATTATGTATATGATTACTGTCTTATTGTGTAGTCTAAACCCTATAGCTAAACACATCACTTTCACATACTAGAAATAATAAGTTAGTAAATCATACATGGGACATTGTACAATGACGGGAAAATAATTTGAAGCAGTTGAATTATTTTCGTAATTATATGTAAGTAAGATATTGGCACATTTTTAGAACGAAAGTTCCTTGAGGCGCTGCGGAGTACCATAGCCGTAACGGGTACCCTAGTCAGCAAAAAACCGTCCGTAACGTTAAAAAATGCGTAAGATTTTTATGTATAGTCTATGTATGATGGCTATCCGCTGTCTAATGTATGTATAGTATATTATGTGATGACTGTTATTACTACTATAATATATTTTTATAAATCACTAGCTGTTGCCCGCGGCTCCACCCGCGTAAATACAGTATCCCTCGGGAATACTGTACATTTTCGGGTTAAAAATTATCCTACGTCTTTTCCCAAGACTCAAAGTATATTTGTACCAAATTTCATCAAAATTGGGTCAGCGGTTAACTGTGAAGAGGTAACAGACAGACAGACAGACAGACAGACACACTTTCGCATTTATAATATTAAGTATAGATTGTAAATTAAATAAAGGTATTAAGATAATTTTGTAGTTTTTTTAGTTTTATTTTACTGTTTTTTATTTTGTAGTTATTTTATCGAAAAATAATTATAATAAAAAATTCTCTACCTCGAATAGAACTTGAAATTAATATTTTATAATAAGGAACTTCATTTCCAGCGACTATCTGGTGTCCCACGACACCACACGGTTTTTTCGAAATGAACGAAAAATTGATAATACATACGTCATACATACAGACAATACATTCTGCTATATAAGGTGCTTGGACTTTGTCAGTCCAAGATCTTTGACGTGTACCAAAAAGCATACCTCTTGTGTTCGAGATTACATCACAGGATATGAACACATGATGTCCTTATCCGGGACTTATTCGGGACTTATCGGGGACTGATTAGTACATGCAGGTCGTAAATCTCCCGTGTGGGTGTTCGATACTATCTTAGCACGCGAGTGTACCTTGTACACAGATGGAGCGAAGATGTTGGTGCTATAGGATGTGATAGAAGGGTCTCAAGCAGGGCAGCCATATTTATTATAATATTCCGGCCTATAAAAATTATGATTACTTTCAATAGCACAGGATGGTATGTAAAACATCACCTTATTTTGTAAAACAAGATCGGTGCCGCACATAGACGTATTTAAAAAAATGTTTATTTCAGGCAAAGCCAATAATATGATAACTATATATAGGTACTTATTTAATTTAAATATTTCTCCTCTGGGGCTCCGGGCACGTGTGCTTGGACCCAGTGTCGCAGAAGGGAGCTGTCCAGCTTGGCGCTAAGTAGATTCAGGATGGTGTTGGGACTTTCACGCGTGCGGAACATCAGCGACGCGATGTGACGCCGCAGCACGGTGTGAAAACCGTCTGTATGTGCATACGCAAACATCGCAGACGCACTACTATAGCGAGGAAGCCCCACCAACACCCTGAACGCATTATTATACTGTATGCGGAGAGCGTTGATGGCCCGCTGCGAGTAGCTGACCCACAGATTGCAGGAGTAGAGACTTTGGCAAAATGCTTTAAACAGTGTAATTTTAACATCTATACTACACCTCGTGAATCTGCGTGCCAATATGTTACAGCGGACCGCCCTCGCTCTCCTCTCCCACGCTTTTCAATGTTCCCATCGTCTGTTCCTCGGTGACCACATGGCCACATTTAGAGTGACTGGTGTATTTTTTAGTATTTATAGCAAATAATATTATGGTATAGCTTTTATCGAAAACGTGCTTTACCAATATCATCCTTTAGAATCTGCTGTAAAACAGTGGGCGTATTTTAAATAGATTTGTCCGTGTTATCAGCGCCTAGTGAATCTTTACTGCGAGTGATAGTACTACCAGGTACTCTTTAACCGTGGTAGAGTAATTAAATTGAAATAAAGTAGTTTAATTTTGTTTTGCATATTTTGTATACAAGTTTATCACGTAACGTATGTTTATTGAAGTCTAAAAATTGATACCAACACAATATGACGTAATCCTGAAAATATTGAAGTCAATATTTTTCTGCATAATCACGTACCTACTGGCAACTTAGGACTAAGGGAAACCTCTTCATACCTTTCTAAATTGTTTGACTTTCTAACTCTCATGCACTAACATGGTATAATAACCAAGACATCACACGTTGTCGTGGAAAGCCTGGCAAATTGAAATTGGTTTGTATATGATATTTTAATTGTTTTTACCAGCGGGCTTAGCAGGAACTTTTGATAGCGGCGTGGACGTAGTATCGAATGTTTGTACGGCCGCTATCATGATTTTGACAGATTTTCATACAATTCTAATTCGATAACGTTTCGTTTACACCGCTTTCAAATATTCCTGCTAGGCCCACACAGTTGTCCCGCGTTTTGAACAATTTGTCTTATGTGACGAAGGACGATGCGTAGGTGTATGGCTATCTCACGCACCAACGGACAGCTGTTTATAGATGGGGAAACATCAAAATATTCTACTCTTCTTGAGGCTAATAATGATAAAATAATTGTAAAAGTTTCGCAGACAATTCCCTGAGGGAGCTAACGAGCACAGTTCGTTACGCCCGCGCCGGTTTAAAATGCTACCGACTTTTTAAACACGTTCTGTTTGTGCAACTAGCTTTCAACGAGAATAATAAGACAGGGTGAATTACAAAGAAAAATAACTCACTATCTAAGTTTGTACTGTTATTTATGGCAGTTCAAACGAGAAGACTAAAGCCCGTTACACACCTAACGTTTTATCGTAACAGTTTAACGGTGGAAACTGAATTGTGCAGTTTATCGATCATGTCATATTTAGGCATTTTCATCCGTTATTGGATGATTTATTCAGTACTCTCCAGTCTCCGAGCGAAGTAACCTTTGAAATACTGTAGTGCCCGGGGCAGTCGGTTTTAAATGTCGTATGGTTGCCCAAGTACATACGGCATTCTCACAACACAGTCAGCCTAGTCCAGAGGAATGACAATACGTCTGGGGCCAAACGTGTGCGGGTTTCCTCACGACGTTTATTAGAGCGTGGGTAAAATGTAGGTACTGGAGATCTGAAAAAAGTCTGGTAAAAGATCTGAAAGAACCTGTACGAATCGAAGTGTGCGAATCGCACCTCTCGAGTGCGAATAGGCCACGGGCACGGAGCGCTCCAAAAGTGTGGCATACACACGATCAATAAAACTCTCTCACCGCGACGCTGCATGCATAAGATAGCGGCTCAAAATTGAACTTTATTCAGTACACAAGAAGATAAACTTTTCATTGCCAGAGTTTGAATTTCGAGCTGCACTGATTCGAAGTTTTCGTCATTCACGTCGCGGCCACTCGCGTCACGGTGTGAACTGTCCCTTACTCTTAGTAATAATTTCACCAACGCCTTTTAGTGTTGATCATTTGTCTAAATATCATGCCTTCTCTTTTAATAATATGAAGAACGAGAGAAATAACATGATATTAACCGACGATATGATGATATTAAATTAACTTTAACAGGCTTTGGTATTTGCACTTAATCTGTTGTATTTTTAGAATGTCATTAAATTGGACAATCCCTTTACCTTATTCTGAATGAGATCAGTTTTAGGAGAAGTAATGGGGTATATCTGACATTAGCCGTGGTCTGGGATAACAAAGGTGAGGGTGATTCTATTTTGTCTCACGTGTGGTCGAGGGTTGAAAGATTTTTATTAAATTAAAGAATCGATTATAGTCTATCTGAAAATTCTTTGTATAAAACTTGTAAGATGATAAATTAAATTAAGTGGTTTTCACTTTGGTTGAGTTTTTAGGCTAAAAACTTCTCATATTGTGTCAAAATAATCTATTCTATACGTTTACATAACCCTTTTCTTATGTTTGAAAAACAAACGCAGCAAATTGAAATAAATACGAAGACAAAATGTTTGTTGAACGACGAACGTACGATACGCCTATGGGCTATGAGAAATTGTCACAATGTAAATACTCCGTAAGGAAGCCGACCCTAGTTGTCAAAATAAAATATTGCATCACCCGTCCCTATCTAGGGGTGTGTAAAAACAAGCGTGGGAACGGGACGGGAGATAACTATAAGCAGGTAGATGTATGGCGAGATCTCGTAATAAAATCCCGGATTTCATAAACGACAAATGCCGTCGGTTTATAAAGGTGACTGGTGCGATATTTCACCCGATTCCCTTTCACTGGCGACGGAAACTTAAACGCTTCTTAAATTAAGAACCACTCAATTCATATAATAGCTCCCCACGCCGATTTCGGTGATGGTTACCGGTTTCATTGAAACCAGGCCATCTACGCAGGAGTTATTTTATAGTGCCCAGGTGTGCGCGCAGTACATAAGAGCACTCTCTCCTCCTTACGAGAGTTAAGGAGGAGAGAGTGCTCTTATGTACTGCGCCCAAACCCAGTGACTCATGCGTCGGATGAGTATGTAAAAAGCCGATTCTGCGCTTGATCTCTCACCAGTCATATCAGTTATCCGTGCCACTAGGCTATGTCAGTAATGGAAGAGAGAATGCTTTTGTGTACTGAGAATACACTTGGACACTATAAAAATAACTTCTGTGTAGCCAGACTGGTTTCAACGAAACCAGCCACAGCCACCGAAAGCAGTGTGGGAGCTATACCTTATCTATGAAGGGTTTCAAAATTTGTCAAAATCTTTTACAAATTTTGAGATTCAAACTCGTCGGGTAAAAGTGTAAAACTTTGCTCAAACTTGTAGACGATACTATGTAGTTTCGCATCTTACATACAAACTTTTGTAATTGGACTTTAATAGTTTTCCTGTTAAGTTTGTTTTAAGCTCTAACAATTTTACATGGCGTCTTTCATACTCTAGAGCTTTGAGTCAAGAGAATACAAGCACTGTACAAACACAAATTAAGAGCCCATAGAATTAGACCATACTGCCTATCGTACATTTGGCTTGACTCTACAAATTGGATCCATCCAATTAAATCCTAACGTACAAAAAAAGAATAAATTCGACGAAATGAATGTGTCATTGTTTTTCTTTACAGCACGGTAGACAAGTGGCAATTACATTGGTAGCATTTTTTTGTATAAAATGGACCAAGAAACGAGCAGACGGATCGCTTGATGATAAGGGTTACCGCCGCCCATGAACACTCGATACAGTGGAGCTACACTTGTAATTCCTCTGGTGGTGGGCACTTGCTACTTCTTTAAGTCCCCGACTACGAGCCTCCGGTACCTCACTCACTCAGCGAAACAAAATGCAAGCGATGATTCCAGCTGCAAAGTTGATGTTTCAAGTTTCAGCAAATGTCTCTTGGTTTACGTTCAGATTAAATTGGGTCTGGAGTCTGAACAGAGTAACTTGACTGAAATTACCTCCGAATTTTCGAACAAAGCAAAAATTATAAATGGTACATAATTTGTCTGTCAATCGGACTGACATAAAAGAGTTGAAATTATTGATGTATTGTGGCACGACGATAGAAAGAAAAAACATCTATAATTATCTTAAAAATGCGCAGTTTCTCAGGGATAAAACCTAGCTAGATCTATTCTTCTCCCCCAAATCTCCCCACATACTAAATTTCATGGTGATATTTGTAGCCGATTTCGAGAAACCGATTAAGATTGTCTCGTTTAAAGTATAAGATGTTATCATGGTAGGAAATGCAAAAATCGGCCAAGTGCTTGTCGGGCTTAAGCACGAAGGATTCCGTACAAAAAGGCAAAAAATCACGTTTGTTGTATGAGAGTATATTGTATCCTTACAATATACTCCCATACAACAAACGTGATTTTTTAATAAATATAAATAAAAAAAGTACCATTATAAATATTTATTTGATTCAGTTTTTAGAATTTGTTTTTATAGCGGCAACAGAAATACATGATCTGTAAAAATTTCTAGCTATCACGGTTAAGGAGAGCCTGTTGACAAACAGACGGATGGACGGATGGACAGACGGATAGACAGACAGGCAGAGAAGTCTCAGTAACATGGCCCCGTTTTTACTCTTTGGTTACGGAACCCTAAAATATAATATAAAGCGTAATGGGTGGTTCACCATTAAATAGATTTATGAATTTAATCTACATTATAAAAATCCAGAGATGTACAAATATGCGTACCTAAATAAATAAAAAGTGTGAACAGCGCTGAGGCTTTCTGCATTTTTTATGTTGTTTTATTTCCGCACCCTTTTCGGCTCCTTTTCGGTTACAAAGTGACACTTGACGTAAGCTGACTGACACTTTTTTATGGCGTAAGCAGACGGATCGCTAGATGGGAAGCGATAACTGTCGCCCGTGGCAAAACACATTACCACAAAGGTTACAAGTGTTTTTCGCAGTTTCGCCAAAACTTGCAAAGTTGTGCCTACATACAAATATAATACGAATCGGTATGTATAACTAGTTACCTAGTTTTCTAAAGAATTATTAGTGAATCAGCTAGCTTTTTCAGAACCCTAATTCTTGTAGATTCAAAAGTAAAACTTTCGTTTTACTTTTGAATCTAATTTTAATTAGAAATAAATCATCGTCTCGGCACCATTATTTGATTTTTGGAGTTTAGACCAATGAAAACGGGTTTAACGTTGGTTTGACGTTCAAGAGAATACCATTTTGCAGTTTTAACATATTGGTACTGGATCGTAAGTAGTATTGCAGGATTTTAGTATCAGAATAGATCTTCAGGTTCTAACTACTACAATAAATATTTTGAAATATTCTATTCTTAGTTTTAATAAGTTTTTATGTTGCTATGTAGATGTGTACCTATGTTAATTGTAAAATGTACTTATTTTAAGTAAATAAAATACACATTTTCTAAATTATTTTTTCTTTCATAAGTTATTTAGAATTTTTAACAACTACATCCAAATAACTTTTATAATAAGCACAATTTTGTGAATTAGTTTTTAAATATTAATGTTTTTTTATCGTAGTAAATTATTAAACTTCATAAATACTAATTTTAATTTCATTTCAAATAACAAATGGCGTGCTCTTTAAAAGCGTAGGCAAATAAAATATATTGGATTGAAGACAATTCAATATTATATTTTTCTTCATTTACTTGAATATTGTTTTATATAATATATAGGATTATAGTATATAGCCAGGGATTGCGCGTATACCTGCAGCTCTGTTTTATTATTGATCGAAGGCAGCTCTGTCAAAGAATATATATTACTAACGGCTCTGTGGTGGCCGTTTAATAATTATTATTAGGTGATCTGTCTACTCATTTCCCAGTCTATAACTTTAAAAAATTGGATGGTATCGTTGATGTTAATGATGATGATGAGGTATTGTTGATGTAGATACTTAAAAGTTGTACGCGAAATGTAATTTACTGCGAAAGGCGCTTACGAGATACTTTGGAATTATTGTGATGTTTTGTAAATCAATACTCAGTATTCATTGTGGTTTGTACCTTGATAATATTATAGAAATAAACTTTTATTCAAATTTTGTTTGAGTGTATAGTGTAAAAAAAATCGTAACAAAGGAGATTATTCACGCTCCATACATGTTTGGGCCCAAACGTAGAGTAGCCGGCCAACTAATATAATAGATTATTTACTTATATTATAATAGCGCCTGGATTAAGAAATGAATGCCAAAAGTATGCAGTTCTCACGCGAATTAAGCCAATTAAGTAATTAAATCAAGGGTGCATATTGTAGTCACCTGAGCACATAATTTTTGGGTGACTTTATCACTTAACACCTATCATGACTGGTATCTTGTGTTATAGGTGTATCTACAAAAAGCAGTCGATACAAATCTCATATAATCTGGAGGCGGGCGGCGACGGCGGCGGGACACTTTACGATGCCCGTCCCTTACCCGCCCGTGATTGCCTCGACATCGACGGTACCGTCAGCAGCGACGTCACACATGATCGAAGGGCTAATTCTACTAATTAAAAATGTCTCACCAAATGCGACCGCAAGCCATACTCCAATTTAACCATTTGTGAATACGAGAATAAGCATGATGACTGTTGTAAAAAATCACCAAGTTATGGTGTTTACCGGAAATATTCAATTTATTCACCTTAAGGGCCCCACGGAGCGTCGAAATTCCATACCGTTTTAAAATTAAAACGAAACTACGTTCGTATGGAATTTCGGGGCCCTTAATTCTACTAATATTATAAATGGCAGAGTTTGTGAAGATGGATGGATGGATGGATGGATGTTTGTTACTCTTTCACGCAAAAACTAGTTAACAGATTTTGATGAAATTTTGTATGGTAGTAGTTTTAGCTCTGGACTAAAACAAAGGCTGCTTTTTATTCCTAAAAAGTATAGTGCTCCCGTAGAATACTATATTTACGAGGGCAAAGCCGCGGACAACAGCTAGTAATTTATAATGCGAGGTTATTAATTTATTTAACACAACATAGCATCAAAAGCCTTTATTTTCCTCTAGGCAAAATAAATAATATATAATCTGTAAATATTTCAACTAGCTTCATGGTGCATCACGATTCACGATTCATGAGATACAGCCTAGTGACGGATAGACGGACGACCGTACAATGAAGTCTCAGTAATACGGTCCCGGTCTTACCTTACTACACCTTTAATGAAAATGAAAATTTTGTTTCCAAATTAAACTTAACAAGCTATTTTCGGAAAGTCAATAGAAAAAGCTACTACCGGTTCAACCCTAACCCGTCGAGAAGAACTGGCGTAAGAAAGTCGCACGGGCCCATCTTCTTTTAGCAAAAATATGGAAAATTGTTATTTTAAAAGAAATATATATTTTACATTGTAAACTTAAATCTATATATAACAAAAGTCAAAAGTACACAAGTACATAGAGACAGCCTTGCAGAGGTGCATCTTGTTCCCAAGGTATGTATACCTATTTCTTTAAACTTTTCTCTTAGAGATTCAATAGGGGACATTTTATAAATAGCACGAATAGCTCGCTTCTGCAGCACAAATATTGAATTTATGTCGGCAGCATTTCCCTATAAAAGTATGCCGTAAGACATTCTACTAAGAAAATAACTGAAATAGACCAGGCGCGCCGTTTCTTCATCTGACATTTCTCCAATTTTTCTGACTGCATATGCTGCAGAACTGAGTCTATTTGCTAGGTTAGCAATATGAGGACCCCACTGTAATTTACAATCTAGTGTAATACCTAGGAATACAGTGGAGTCTACCATGTTCATTGTCTCATCATTGAGTAGTAAATTGGTTTGTACCTACTTGCCTAACATTTGGCAAGCTAAACTTTAAATATTTTGTTTTATTTGCATTTAAAAGTATTAAGTATTAACACTAAGTTTACTATACGTGGAAAGCACTTTACCTCGTCGTAATTAAATTGTTGTCGCTTCACTTTAAATATAAGTGAAGTGTCATCAGCAAAAAGTACTATCTCATGCTTATTTTGAACTAGATAAGGCAAGGCAACGCAACTCTGAGTACGGAACCCTAAAAAGATTTAAAATATGAAGATAAAATAAGTTAAAAACTATTATTTTGCCGACCACACACTACACAATTTCAATGGTGGAGCGACTTTCCACCAAATAATCTTGTAGGTCCTCCAAAGGTCCCCCCTTGTAGGACAAACATTATACGCCATGTAATCTCACATTTTTTATCCAATTTCTTAACCCTCATCATCATAAGCTTGTTAGCTTAAAGAGGGTTTATGGTTGGATCGTATCTAACTAAAAACATTTTAGAAAAATCAATAACGCACTTGCGGCTCTTCGGAGGTTGCAGGTGGTGGTAATCGCTTACCATCAGGCAACGCTGCTCTTTCATAAATAATTCATTTTAAAAAAGTAGTAAGTACCTATTTAAAAAAATTAAATTACAAAATTAACCTAAAAATAATGAACAAGCGTTAAATGAGTTATTAAAATTGTCAAATAAAACAATTGTAGAAAAACGATTGAATAATATTGAACCAACTTTTTCAATTAAGAATCATAAGCGAACCTGAAGGTGGCGGACAAAGAACAACAAGAGAACAGAGAGAAATTAATTTGAGCGAAAATCTGCTGTTGACGTTACTTCATTATGTACAAGCGATTTAATTATATTTAAGCGAAGGATAGGAAGCGGTATTTTCTTCATATTTTTATAGAAACTTGACCCATATAGACCTAATACAGATATAAATTTTGTAGAGTCCACTTGATGCTATGAAAAATTTGGTAAAAAACACGTTCCTCTAATAAAATATAACAATATAGTAAGCTGCTATAATACTATTTCAGAGCTCCGTAGCCTAGTGGGTAGACCGTTTGGTTCGCAATGGCGAAAGTGCAGGTTCGAATCCCATCAGATTGTGTCGTGTACCAATGAGACTTTTTCAGATCTCAAGTACATTATACGGACGCTCTAACGGTGAAGGAAAACATCGTGAGGAAACCCGCACATGGTTGGCCTCAGACGTATTGACCAGTCATTCCTCTGGACTAGGCTGATGCTAGGTTAAGTTGTGAGAATGCCGTATGTGCTTGGGCAACCATACGACATTTAAAAACCAACTGACCCAGGCACTACAATATTTCAAGAGTGGTTACTTCGCTCAGAGAATACTGTATAAATCATCCATTAGGTAACGGATGAAAAAACCTGAGTTTTAATACTTTTTTTTTTTATATTTTGTTACTTCTAATAATTATTATTATTGAAAGAATTGCAACATAACATTGGGCGTTAGGATTGGGCGTTTTCTTTCAGTAAACTATGCCAGAAAATAGAATTTAATATATTCCAAACAATAGAAGCTTAAATACAATATTGTTTAAAGTTAAATAAATCTTGTCTTGATGTGTGGCCAGATCTCGTGGATTCCTCTTATCTCCTCAGTCCTGAGCACTGATAGCGGTTCGCCCAGAGCTCGGACATATTTTCATTATAAAACTCACAAGATATTTCGCCTTAACTTTTTTAAATTTAAATTCTTTGCGAGCGTCCATGTTGGGAAATTATAATTGTTTTTCCTCCGCCTTTGATGTAGAGAGTTTAATATCATCAAATAGCGTTTATTAGAGAAACGTCAATCGAATACAAACGAGTAAAATCATAATCATTTAGTGGGTATAAATAATGAATATCGAATCCTTTAATTACAGCTAAGGCAATTTTTCCGTGTTTAAATATATAAAGTTAACCCTAGATAACTAAACTATTTTTGTTGTTACATGGTTACTAAACATTCGTCAAACCGACTACGCCAAGTAAAATGCATTTTTTGGATAAAATATTTATTTATCATACGAACTTTTGACATTGGTACATTATTTGGGTCATAATTAAACAAAAAATAATCAAAACAGTAACTAAAAACTATTCCACACAGCCACAGCATATATCCATTTATTGAGGTCCGCAAATATATTGCTTGAATACGATGCAGCGGTGTTTGGTCATTCTGCGGGTCTTAGATGTACTAAAGTAGAAAATTTTAGGCACATTTGACGCAGAAAGAACTGGAGCATTTACAGGCGGAGTTATACCGAGAATGTTCTGAAGCATGACCTTGATGTCCCGCCTCAAAGTAACAGTTTCAAATGTTTGCCTCGACCAGAGCTCCATAAGTTCGTCGGCTAACTTCAGCACAAAATTACGCCGATGCAAAGGTTTTTTCTTTTCAAGGAATTAGATATGTTGATAGCATATGCATTGATAATATAATATAAGTTTAGCAGATTATAACAAATGCACATGAATCATCTGTTGGTTTTACGGTTGATACATATTTTTTGGGTGCTGGGTGTGGAAATATTTTATTCATCCTCAGCAGATTCACTGGAACATATAATTCGTGTTCTATGTCTCTTACTTGGCCGTATTTTTTCTTCTTCTGACACAGAATATTCGTGAAATGAGTCAGAATCGCTGCTGTTAGACCGGATACCTACCGGACTACCAGCAGCCATTTCTTGCTCCAAAATATCCTCAGTTTCTGATTCTGTACCCCGAGTTTCTTCATTATCTTCGTCAGTGTCGCTTACTGTCGGTAACTCCATGTTAAAATAATAGAAAAAAATCATAACTATACGCAACGTATAAAATCATACGTGAAGTTAATATTATAGACGTACAAAATTGAATTTCTGTAAATAAAAGTGTTCACACTTGGTCTTTTCATTAATAAAATAAATATTATTCATAAATACTAATAAATGAAAATAATTTAGAAAAAATAAACAATACAATGAACAAATATTTCATAAAAATATAATACAAATATCACCACATACATACGTCGTTGTTACTAAACTTTCGTCGAGCGGACGACGCTATGGTCACATCTCCTGTTCTAATTATCATGCGATCACTTTCGCATCACACGGTCACTATTTAAATGTTTTAGGAAGGTAAACAAAGCGGCGCGGGGAGGGGCCACCTAGAAGTACACGAACACGAGAATCGCGAGTAGGTGGGTCGTCGAACGGACGAATGTTTAGTTATCTAGGGTTAATATTAGGTAGTTGGACATATAACTATACTAATAATGATAGCCCTGTGGTCGAATATTCAACTTTTTGAAAAATATTTTAACGCAATAAATAATATTATGTAAATTTTGTTAAAGAAAGATTGACAATAATTGTTAAAAACAGCGACCACACAGACCAACACTTACTGTTATTATACAATGCGTTTGTATGGCAGTGTGAGTGAGGTAGTGTGTTTATTTTTATAAATGTGTAGCATTATTTTTAAAAAGATTAGCTACCTATATACTTTCCTTCACATTAACTTTCCAAAGTGTGTGCAAATTTAATACTCCTCCATTGCATTATTCTCGTAAAATTGTAGTCAAAGTCTTTGCTTTACTAATTTATATTATTACTAGCTGTTTCCAGCGGCACCACCCGCATAAATACAGTATCCCAAAGGAACACTGTACTTTTTCGGGATAAAAGTAGCCTATGTTTTAATCCAGAGCCTAAGCTACTACCATATCAAATTTCATCGAAATCAGTTCAGTAGTTTTTGCGTAAAAGAGTTACAAACATCCATCCATCTATTCTCACAATTTTTCACATTTATAATATTAGTAGGATAGGATAATAGGACAAGATTAAATAGTCGTAAGGTAATAGGACAAGCATCAAATAATGCCAATGACTTTTGTGGCCCTATATAAAAATGATCTAAGTATGTAAAAGATCTTATTTGAGATATTTCTAATATAATTTCATGAAAAAATATCCGAGTAAGATGAGAGGAGCTCGTTTCCGTAAGACGCCCGAGCCAATTTCCCGCGGCTTAGCTGATGGAAGACGCGGTTAATGTAATAATTGATTACCGAAAGAGTCGCGATATGAGAAGATATTATTTTGAATTGAACCATAAACAGAGCAATTCTCGTATTTTTTATCGTTTAAATCTCGTTTGAATTTTCTTTCGGTCCCGCTCGCTCACGCACGATATGACGTGTATGCGAATGAGTCAGCGCGTTGACCGAACCGAGATTATATCGAAAACAGGACTTTCCCCGCGGCTCCACCCGCGTAAATATAGTATCGGGTATCGGAAGTACTGTACTTTTCCAGGATAAAAAGTGACGTATTATAATACGTCACTTTTTATCCTGGAAAAGTACACTATAGTGTATAATAAAAGTAAGGCGTTCCACAGACTACATAAGGTGCTCACAGTTCAGTTAATAACAAAAGAATAAAATTTTACGTTTTTGTTAACATATTAAAGCACATCGAAAGAATGCATTGTTACATAATGTTATCATACTAAGCAATGTAATAATATAACGTTACATGACCGTTATGTGGGACCGCGTTTGGCACAAACGGAAAATACATTTTAGTTGCATGGGCTTCAGCCCAATTCTTTAAACTATCCTACTGCTATTGCAAACGTGAAAGTTTGTGAGGATGGATGTATGGATATCATTGGATTGTAATATAGGCTACTTTTTATGCCGAAAAACGGTGTGGGATAAAAAATATAAAAAAATAACTCCCCACACCGATTTCGGTGACGGTGGCCGGTTTCAGCGAAACCAGGCCAGTTACGCAGGCGCAATTTTATAGTGTCCAAGCATATGCGCAGTACACAAGAGCACTATCTATTCCTTTACTCACATAATCCAGTGGGACGGATAACCGACACGGCTGACGAGAGATCAGGTCCGATTTTTACATGCCCATCCGACGCATGGATCATCTCTCTTGTCAGACAATCAGGTGATCAGCCTGCATTGTCCTAACCATACTTGAATATATTTTTTTGTTGTTCCAATACGGGAGTCGAATCCACGACGACCTCCGAGTCGAGAGCCAAGCTCTAACTACTAGACCACGCAGGCTGTTAATCCCAGTCCCGTGGGATACTGTATTTATGGGGGGCGGAGGTGCGGACTACAGCTGGTAATATCACAATTTACACATTCACCTTGTCACACACACATGTCACCTTGAGAAGAATACTTTTTGGAACGTAAATCCCTCTTTGCATGTGTCCCTAAGGGCGAGTCTTAGACAAAACCACGATCAAATAAAGCCCCGAACATCGTGAGGATAATGAATATGTTTAATAAAACTCCGTAACAAACCTCGTTAGATGTTTACGGAAACAGCGCTTTTGATCCGGAACTTTTCTTTTCCTTTTATTTTTAATGGACGGATTCACCATGTTTGTACAGTCGTGACGTCAGAGTACACTAGTTTAGTTTTCAAGCTAACAACTATGAGCCGTCGACAATTTCAAGCAAAATAATCCATGTCGTCGCGTCATCTTGAGTAGGTACATAGTCGTGGCGACGCGTTACTTGCCACCCTCGCCAAGTCAAATCGGTCTATATTGCTGCATTAAATGATTTGATGCCCGGTTTTTTGAAGTAAATTTGTCGCTAGTTTATCTAATCATCAGCGCTATTTGTTCGATACCGGGTTTTATGAGCAAAAAATATTGACATTATATAAACTTAGTTTAAGTTAATTGACAATTGAGGTCCGTTTATCGATTCCATAATAATTGGTAATTGAAATTTCTACTGATAGATGGTGCTGATGCAGAAGTGAATCAATTATTTTTTTATTAGTTAAAATAGTTTGTAGCTCCATTTCACTCTCAAAGTAACAATAATTATTGTTTTTCAGAAAATTAGTTACATTGCCGAAATTATAACAAAACAAAATAACTATCCTCGAATTTAAAAAAGGTTCATCTAGTAACCACTAGATATATCTGCGCCAGTTAAACTTAATTAGAGCATGAATCAATAATTAGATTTGACCCGTATATTAAAATTTACATCAAAATAGCGTCTGATTTAAATTTGTATCGGGAAGTAAACGCGAAACATTATAAATCTTGTATTAGCAGGAATTGTAACTGGAACGATTTAAGGGAACAATAGACGCCCTTGTAGTGACCCAACACCCAAGCTCAAGGTACAAGTGGCAGATGTCGGGAATGTACCCCGAATATTAATTATCGAAAATTCTGTAAGCTCTTCAATGAATTTTCCGAAATTGTTCTTTTATATTAAATTTTCTCGGGGGCGGAATGGGTGAGTAGTGCTTGAGAGGTAATTTATTGCTCATCATCATCATTGTTTTCGCGGTTTTTACCATTACCACATTTCTTTACTAATTTGGGAATACATGTTTCAAGATTCTTCCTTCAATCGCATCTTATACTTTAAACGAGCATTTTTTGTATATCCTACTAATATTATAAATGTTAAAGTTTGTGAGGATGGATGGATGTATGAATGGATGGATGTTCGTTACTATTTCACGCAAAAACTACTAAATGGATTTCGATAAAATTTGTTATGATAGTAGTTTAGGCTCTGGACGAAAACATAGGCAACTTTTTATCCCGAAAAAATACACAGTGTTCCTTTGAGTTACTGTATTTACGCGGGCGCAGCCGCCAGCAACAGCTTTCCATGAAATTTAGTATGCAGGGGGTTTTGGGCTCCCCCAATCGATCTAGCTAGGGCCTATCCCCGGGAAAACTGCGCATTTTTATACGATTTTTATATAAGTTAAAATTGTAAACTTTATTTTTTAAGTCTTGAACTCTGAGCTCGATTTCCCGGTTACTACTTATTTCAACTAGTATAGTTTTCTCTTAAGGTCATAATCTTAGGACAGTAATAATTACGTGCAAGCCTACGCCTAGGCCTACAGTTTGCCGCGATACGTGTCAAAGACACGTCCTTTTTGTCGCTTTTTGACATATCGATTCTCTCGCACCTAATGCGCTGAGCTTTGTTTAATGCTTGGCCCACTGATATGTCAATTCAACAGACAATAAAGTACTGAAATATAGAGTATTTTATAACTGGATAAATCTCTACATTTATATTTTAATGTAAAGATTTTTCTCCGTATTTTCAATTTTATTGCAATAAGGACCTCTTTCAGATAACTTAGGTACATGGTTGTCTCTATTGTGACAAAACTGCGAGTTATGCTATTCAACATTCATTAGGCTATGTAAATAGCTATGTATAAATTAAGTTATACGCGTTATTGTAAATATGACTAAGTGACCACTGCAATAAACACCTACTCCTCCAGCTTCAACAATATTCTAAGCCCGGGTTGCTCCAGCCATTGTCCAAGTCCATTGTGTTGTGCCGCCTCTATTGTTCTAAGCTCTATGTATTTCCCACAATTATCCTACGAACACGATGTATAATTTCAGTATTGTTTCATATTTTCCTTTAAACATATTATTATACCTATATACTCGTAGTATAAAAGGTTATAGGTAAAATTCTAATTATATTCTATTCGTGTTAAGTTTGAAGTGACACATTAGCGAAAAGTCAAAAATTGATCTGTAAAATGAGATTGATTGTTGCGTCCGTATTGATTGACTGGCTTACTTCAATTCGTGAATATTAATCATTGCGCTGAGGACTCACTTCAAACTTAACCCTAATGAAGAATTTGTTAACGTAGCGAAACATTTAATCCATAATGTATCTAATATTATTGTGTCTAAGAATGGCGATTATCTAAGTTCGGCTTGATAAATTAGTACGAGATTAATTATTATAAATTACTAACATTTGCCCGCGGCTCTGCCCGCGGAAATATAGTCCCCCACGAAAACACTGTACTTTGTGTTAATCCATAAAGCAAATTTCATCAAAATCCGATAAGTAGTTTTTGCATGTAAGAGTAACAAATATCCAGCCAACCATCCTCACGAACGTTCACATTTTTAATAGTTTTTAAAACAAAAAAAAGTTGAAAGCAATAAAATATTTCAAAAACAAAGCTTTTATCTAAGCGCTTAAATCCACTCTCGCTAATTTCATAATCGATATGCAATCCGAGTGAAAATCGATTGAACAATCGCAATCGAGTTCCCAAAACTCGATTATCCGTTCTAAAATGATCAAAGGATACGAGAACGGCCATTGTTGCGCTCTAATTGGTTGTTCAGGTATATTGGTGTCCATCTATGTACACAACAGTGTATATAGTGTATATCTATGTCGGCACCATATATGTTCTGAATATCCAGTGTATACGGTGAACAATGAAAAAATAATAAGCAATGTTAAGTGGTTAGCCACCAGTGTGATTTCAACAGATTGTTTGACAATAATTCCTATAGTTTTTATAAGAAACTAGCCGTCCCGACACATGTTGCTCTGTCTTAAATATGAACTGGAATGAATATGACTACACCTTCAATGCATCCTACGCCTACACCTAGTCCTACAACCTATACCTATTCCAATATTTCACACTGTTTAAACCTTCAATGAATTGCCACAATTATTTCGAGACTAAAATTAACCAAATCGATCCAGCCGTTCTCGAGTTTTGAGTCCTTCAGGAACAGAATAAGAAGTAGGTATGCTATGTCCTTCGCCTGGTTCTAAGCTACCTTCCCACCAATTATCTGCTTAATCGGTTAAGCCGTTTGTGAGTTATAGTGTAACTAACACGACTTTCTTTTATTATATAGAATTTATTATATAGAAAAGACTATGACCTGACTACGTAAATTATAGCCTATGTTACCCGGGCTATTTTAACGAATCTATTGACACCTCATTTATATAAATCGGATCAGTAGAACAAACATACATACATACATAGACTGCCAAAATTATTATCCTTCCTTTTGGTTTCACCGTATTCGGGTAAAAACTATACACGTGTACCTACGCTATTTAAAAAATAACGTATATAGGTCCTAGTGGTATATATTATTATGTTACAGTTAAAGGTCAATATGCAGTCTCTTCTGGGAATGACTACTTTATCCTAGGTTTGACCAAAGCCTTCGGGCAATCCCCAATGTAAATTATAATTCAGGCCTTTGCCTAAAGTATTTTCAGTCAAACCTAGATGTTCCTTTAAATTTATTACCTTTTCAGCCCAACATCGAAAGTAATTTTACTTTTTCAGTTCAGTCATTATATTAGTTTCGGGCTTTGCTTAGTCGAAAAACTTCTGTTATTTGGGCTTTGGCTGACGTGAAGTCAACTTGAGCATTGACTAGTCAAACCTAGAACTTCGAGGTTTGACTATCTTATATTATATATTATATCTTATATAGAATTCCTTCTACGAGATATAGGTATGTTAAGACAAAGCACTCATTAGAAAAACTTAACACGATGAATATTCTTCTTGTATTTTATTACCTTAAGGTCCTAATAAAACTTAATAGAAATGTTCTCTAACCCTTATTTTAGATAAGAATTAAGCATAACGACATAACGACATGCAACTAAATTACTAACCTAATAATTAATATTAAAACCAAAAGTTAATAAAAAAAACATATAAGTAGGATACAAACTCAATATTCTAAGTGTCTCTGTATTGTACTAAGTCTAAAATATGTGCAACTGGAAGATTGCTGGTACTTATAGCACAGGATATCCTATTTTAAGTGCCAGCAGAATATTATATTATAATTGTTTTCTTTTGTACCATTGTAAACTGATAAATTAATATGAACCTACTTGTACTTTGAGTAAATAAAGAATTATTATTATTATGTTGGTAAGAAGCGTCCAGTGTCATCAACTTAGGGAATATTCCCCAAATTTAGGGGAAAATATATATCGGTAAAACTTCTAAAATACTTACCTCTATGGGTATTTTTCTGGGATTTTAAATACACTTGTGTAATTTAATTTCACTATTAAACTGTTATATCTATAAACGACTTAAAAATTTAAACCCGGGAAAAACAAAAGCGAGCGAGCCTTAATAATAATAATTATATAATACTTTTTATTATTATTAAAACTCGCTCGTTTTCTTCAGCCTTACAGTAGTCGCATAGATGTGTAATATTTGACATCTCACCTTAGTAAAAACACATGCTTAGTACGAATTTCTAATATGATAAAAAAATACGGAAACTTTTCCAATAAGCAACGACAGAAATCAACCTAAAAATTAAAAAAACTTAAATACTGAAATATTTTATTCGAATCTGACGGCCAACTCTACCACCACCGCGCGCTCATTCGTCAATTCAAATAGCGCCCGCTCCCGCGACTTTCGTCCTATTTCACGAAGTCACTCCCACAAATTTCAATAAAGCGAGTGGAAAGATCTTACACATTGATGTGTAACATCTTTTAACTTTTGGAAGTAATAATAAGTAATATTAAAATAATGGAAGTAATATGAAGTATAAACTACAGAATAATAATACAGAATAGTATTGTGCAGAAAGTGTATAAATAAATAATATATTTTTTAAAATAAATTCATTATGAATGAATTTAAATATTTATGGTATTCCTAATCATACAAAAGATCTATGGGGATTTTCAAGTAATTGTTGCGATAATTGTTTTGGGGGTATCTGGCTTAAGCTAATGGACACAAATTTTTGAAAGTGGTAACACAGAGAGAGTCGTAAACACCTGATGTGTAACATTAAACATAAGATATAACGATCGCGCTTGGCCATCAACGGTCTAAATTTAAAACGTGTCGGCCATAAAGCCATTTTATTGGACCTTTATGGCTCGTCGAGTCGTGGAACTACTGACACTTAAGTCACTATTACTACCCTAAAAGCTTTTAATTAAACAATACAATAATGAAATATTATGCTAAAACTAGCTGTTGCCTGCGGCTCCGCCCGCGTAGATATATTATCCCTTGGGTACACTACTTTTTCGGGATAAAAAGTAGCCTATGTTTTAATCCAGGGCCTTAACTACTGCCATACCAAATTTCGTTCAGTAGTTTTTGCGAGAAAGAGGAACAAACATCCATCCTAACAAACTTTCACGTTTATAATATTTGTAATTGAAATTATACCACGTTTATAATAATGGAAATTATAAAAACGTCACCAAACTTCTAAATCCCAATAATTTACGTGACTATTTTGATTAAATTCATAGTTGCCAGTTGGACTCTAGTATCAGCGTATGCTGTCTCACCCGTATGAGATTCCAGATTATTGAGGTTATCCTGGTGACAGACGGACATAGTATTTGTAAGAAGATCCCGTTTTACCCTTTGGATATGTAATCCTTATAAAACATGCATTAATAATAACTCCCAACACCGATATCGGTAACGGTGGCCGGTATCATTGAAACGCAGTTACGCAGGAGTAATTTTATAGTGCCCACATTGCAGTTGCGCGCGCGCATCGATGCACATAGGTCGCTCACGCACGCTAGTTGTTCTTCGATACACATATTTATCTATCGATCGCGAAACCGGTTTGCTATAGTGCCGGCCCGCTCGCGGGTTGGCAGGCCGGTTACTGTATAGATAATGACGGAAGATTCAGCCTGTAATAATATTATGATAGAAGAGGAGAATAATGTTTTTCTTGAGGACAATATTTTGGATATTTCAAGGAGGGAGGAAAGTGATATTTTGATGGAGCCAAGTAGAAGATCTAGTAAGCGAGGACGTGAATATAATGATGAGGAGGAAGGGGATGATTGGCATTTAGTACAGAAGTCAGGAAAAAAACAGGCTGCGGAAAGAATAGAAATGTATATTACCAGTAAAGAAATGCTGCCCAAGCAGTTTGCGTTGGCCAAGATTTTTAAAGAACAGAAAATTATGAATGTTACTAAAGTGAAGTACATTAATCCCTATAAAATTCTAATTAATATGGATAATGAAGACAGTGCAACGAAGTTATCTTCGTCGGAATTTTTCAAGGAGAAAGGATGGCGATTCAATAGGCCATTTGAAGTCTTATTATCTTTCGGGATTATTAAAAACGTGGAGCTAAGTATGTCGGAGCAAGATATCTTAGATATTATTTCTAGTTCTATCAAAGTAAAAACTGTTAAACGCTTAAATCGGAGAACGGAGAAGGGGTGGGTTGCAAGTGAAACTATTCGGCTTGGGTTTGAAGGAACGTCACTGCCCGCGTTTATCAGTATTTACGAACTTAAAATTAAGGTGGAACCATATAGATTCCCTGTCACTCAATGTTCCAAGTGTTGGAGATTTGGTCACACCCTCAACAGATGCCCATCAGTCAACTTTTTCTGTCCAAAATGTGGCGATAAACATAAAATTTGTGAGACTAAAAATTTTAAGTGTATTAACTGCTCTGGAGACCATCTAGCCCTTTCGAAGCTGTGCCCATTTTACAAAAAGGAAAGTAAATTAAGGAATCTTATGTCGGAGTTTAACTGTTCCTATAGGAAAGCTCTTAGTATGTATGTACCCCCCGTAACTCCTCCTCCTACTATAAATATTTCATTTTCTGAGCCAAGAGCAAATCAGTCTGAGAGAATTGATAATAATCCTCAAGAAAATCTAATTAATACTCCAGCATATTCGGAAGTACTTAAAAAGAAACCCAGCGCCAAGACAAGATTATCCCAGGCAGAAAATGAGCCAGTTTTATCAAAAGAAAGAAGAAGGATAAGGGCAGAAAAGAACAAAGAAGAAAATGGCGTTACTAATTTTTGGTCTGAAACGGAGATGAGCGTGGATTCAGTTTCTAGTGAAATTCCCAATATTTCAGAAAGGGAAGGTAAATCGAAGAATCAACGATTTAAAGGAGTTTCGACGTTTGATAGTTTACTTAAAAAGTTAAAGGAAATTGTATTTTGTAGCAGGTATACTCTAAAAGATAAAATTAATAAGTCTATTAAATTTTTTTGTAATTGGGTAATAGCTTATGTAGTACAACATTTTAGTAATTATTTTTTAAATATAAGTGGTGATGGATAGACGTAACCGCGCCGTTAATGTTATCCAATGGAATTCACAAAGTATTCAACCTAAGTGCACAAGTTTTGAACATCTTCTTATTCAAGAAAAAGTACATTTCGCTATTTTGAGTGAGACATGGTTGGCTCCTGGGTCAATTTTTCGTATTAAGGGATTTAATATATTTCGATGTGATAGACAAGACTCCTATGGCGGTGTCGCCATTGTGACTCATAATTCTATTCATTGCATGACTTGTCCAGTTCAAAACCTTATAGGTGGTTTAGAAGTTATACATTTAAAAGTATTTAACTGTAGCTATTTAGAGAATATAGTTGGAATATATTGTCCGCCTTCGATTCGTACTTCTCGGGCCGATTGGGATTTATTATTTTCGCAGTTTTCTGCGAATACGTTAATCCTAGGTGATTTTAATGGTCACCATTCGACGTGGTCCAATAGAACTGATTCTAGGGGCACTCAAATTTTTGATTCCATAATTGACAGTAATTTTGTGACTTTAAACAACGGTTCTCCAACTCGAATCAAGCTGGTGAATGGATTGTTACAACAGTCATCGCCAGATATTTCATTAGTATCTTTAATATAGCTTGTAGATTTGATTGGTCTGTCACAAGAGAAACATTAGGTAGTGACCACGTTGTTATTAAAATGTCATGTTCCGAAAATAGTCCATCAAGTTTTATAAAGAAAAGGAATTTTAAAGCGGCCGATTGGGATTCTTATAGACAAAACATTGAGACGTTGCTTCCTCAATGTGCTGTATCGGGCGATCTTCAGGAGCGTTATAATTCTTTTGTGGATATTTTAAATCAAGCGGCTGAACATAGTATTCCTTTCTATAAAATTAGTCAAAGTGTATGTAATAAATTTAGCCCTAAATCTTATTGGTCTCCGAGTCTATCTAAAGCAGTAGCTGAACGACGTCTTGCCTTAAAATTATTTAGACAAAATCCCACTCCAAATAATCACCGTTTGCTACAGGAAAAGGTTAGAACGGCTCAGAGATTAATTAGGAAAGCTAAAAGTGAATCTTGGTTTCAATTTTGTTCTTCACTTGACCAATCAGTTTCAGCTCGTGATGTTTGGCATAAAATGAAATGGTTTAAGGGTTGCAGGCAACCAAGAGGCTACGTGGATAAGAACACTGCCAATGACATTCTCACCAATTTAACTCCTGATTTTACTCGTCCTCCACAGCCTAGATTTGTTTCGCATAACCACAAGGTAGAAGCAAGTATATCCTTGCAGGAATTAATAAAATGCATTAAGTCAAAGGACTCTGCCCCGGGATCGGACGGAATTTCTTATTCCATGGTTAAAAATCTACCCGACAGTGGAATTAGATTCTTACTTTTTTTATATAATCTCTTTTTAAATTATAGTTTTGTTCCAACTCAATGGCGAATTATCTCCGTAATTCCAATTCTGAAGCGAGGGTCTAATGTTTTGGATAAATCATACCGACCAATTTCATTAATTTCTTGCTTATGCAAAATATTCCATATGATTTTAAAAAATAGACTGGAGTGGTTTCTCGAAAAAACTAATAGATTTTTTGATAATACAGTTGGATTCAGGAAAGCGTATTCTAGCATGGATAGTTTGACCTCTCTTGTTACTAGAGCGCAAATTGGATTTTCTAAAAATGAATACACAGTGGGTTGTTTCTTGGACATTGAAAACGCATATAACAACGTTGATGTCACCTCATTATTGTTAATTCTGGACGGTTTTGGGGTAGGATCTAAAATTTGTGAATATCTCTGGTATTTTTTAAATGAACGTATGCTGACTATTGAAACATCGGATTATAAGTGTCAGAGAAGTACAGGTCGTGGCTTACCTCAAGGAGACCCTTTGTCTCCTTTTCTATTCAATGTAGTTACAGCTCCTGTTTGTCAATCATTGTCAAATATTTATTTTAATCAGTATGCCGACGACTTTGTCATATATGTAATTACGAAAAATTTAGAGGGAGCCACTTTAGAATTGCAATCGGCATTAGATTTAATATATGAAAAATTTTACGATTTAAATTTAGATATATCTGCTTCAAAAAGTAACGTTTGTATATTTAAAAGAGGCTATCATAGAAATAGTATAGATTTAAAAATTAATGGTAGGTCTTTACAGGTTGTGGATTCTGTTAAGTACTTGGGGATGTGGTTGGATCGTTCTCTTAGATGGGGACTACATATTAAACATTTATCGCAGAAAACTTTAAAATTTATTAACATATTTAAAGTGTTAGCCGGTTCTGGATGGGGCATACATCCGATTCATTTAAGGAGATTATATATCTCTCTTGTTCGTAGTAGACTTGACTACGGAAGTTTTTTATTTGACAATAGCTGTAAATCAAATCTAAATAAGCTAGATGTAATTCAAAATTTGTGTTTGAGAACAATAGGTAGTTTTATTAAAAGCACTCCAAAGTATGTTATGGAGAGTGAACTTTGTATTCATCCGTTGTTTTTGCGTCGTAGATTTTTAGCAGGGAAATTTTGGCTTAAAAGTAAAAGTATGAATAAGATCAGTATTAGGTTAGTAGAACAGCTTTCTAGATTATGTCATAATCGGTTTTGGAATAATAAGCGTAAACCTATTTTAGTATTGATCCATGAATCATTTAATACTCTCCCTATTTATACAAGTAATAAATTAGAAATGTTTTCTCTAAATACTTGGGTGACGAACATTGATCTAAGTCACATTATTAAAATTAATATTGGCATGCTAACTATACCGAAGCGTCAGTTTAATATTCGGGTTCTGAAAAAATTATGTATGGATTACCTTACTTCCAATTATTCTGATTGTGTTTCTATATATACTGATGGATCTAAAGATATTAACGGAGTCAGTGCTGCTTTTCTAGATACTTATTCAAATATTTCAGTTAAGTTAAAGTTAGATACCAATAGTTCTATAATGTCAGCTGAACTTACAGCAATTAAAGAGGCGCTTTCATATGTAGAATTAACCAATTACAACAAGGTAGTGATTTTGTCAGATTCGAAAAGCTCGCTTCAACACTTGGCTCGGTGCACCTCGACCGTTCGAGGAACACCGACAGCCTATGACATTTTAAAGATTATTTGTAAGCTAACATTTCAAGGTAAATCGATTATTCTTCAATGGATACCGTCACACATAGGTCTAGTCTATAATGAGGTAGTGGATGGTTTAGCAAGGGAAGCGGTCTCCGATGGTATTCCGTGTTTGAGGTATCCGGTATATAGTGACTATGTTAGTGTCATTAAAAACAATGTTATGATATGTGGAAGGAGTATTTTGATGAGGTTTCGAAATTGAAGGGAATATGGTACAGAACGATCCAGTCCCATCCACCTAAATCACTCTGGTTTGACAATAAGAATGTAGTGTTAAGTAGGACGGAATTGACCGCAGCATTGAGACTTCGTTCCGGACATATTCCTTCAAATAAATTCGCCTTTTTAATGGGTAAATCTTCTACTCCAAATTGCCCAAGATGCAACGTGATTGATGACGTATATCATGTTTTGATGGAATGTGTCTGTAGCGAGGCCTTAAGATCTCGTAGGGTTATGGATGTGGGAGTCTGTAACAGTGCTCTGACAGATCCTCTGTCTGATTTGGCCAGGGAACTGTACAGACTTTTATTAATCAAGCGTTATTGATTTTGTTATTTTTAATTAATTTTTTTATTTTATAATGTGTAAATTCTGTATGTTTATGAACTCGGGTGTCATAATCGCTTTGCGATAAAACCCTTAAATAAAGATTAAAAAAAAAAAAAATTATAGTGCCCAAGTATGTGCGCAGTACACAAGAGCACTCTCTCTTCCTTTACTCTCGTAATCCAGTGGGACGGATAACCGACACGACTGACGAGAGATCAGGCGCAGTTCCGGCTTTTTACAAGCCCATCTGACGCATGGATCATCTTTCTTGTCAGACAATCATTTCAAAACATTTTTTGTTATTCCAATGCGGGAATTTAACCCACGACCTAAAAGTCGAGAGCCAACGCTCTAACCACTAGACAGAGGCTGTTAAAACATGCATTACTGGTCCTTTATTATTATAAAACTCCGAGTACACCTTGATCGTGTTAGTCCCAACTCCCAGTACGGCTATACAGCTAGTCCTCGCTAACTGTGTCACTCCAGTAATAGCCACAATATAAATATAATCACCTGACCCGAAGAATCTCGGATCCAATTCCATGTAAAGTGTCCACCGGGAGAGTTCCGTGGGGTTTCAATGATTTGATTTCAGAAACCTAAACCTTTTGACCTTATAAGATTCGGTTCACATCGAAACGAGACTCACTACACAAGAAGAAGCACATTCATTTGCAAGAGTTCGAGTCAAACTACACTTGCATTTTTGCAGTCGCAGCACAGAGTAAAAAAAATATACACACATACAGAGAAACACCTTCATAGAACGATCCTCATTTTGTCAGGGTTGTTACAGAAGATGGAAGTATTTTAAGCTATGTCTAGCGTCCGTCAGTATGTAGTCGTCATTACAACAGCTAACAACACATCAGAATTCTCAATCTCACATGAAATAAAAACTCACACGAACGGAGATGTTTGATTTTGGCCCAGCTCTACATAGAACTATTTCTATTTACTTTTGTGGTGTACATACACCAAATAGGTAAATAGAAAAAAAATGAGAATTTCATTAAAATACCAAAAAAAAATAGATAACCCTATTTTTAGAGCGGCCATGCCAGTTGTTTGTACAGGATTTTTGACGTAGTTGAGAGTTGTAGTAAGAGACGTCTTCTTGAATATCATACGACAAAAGCCATATCATTGTCAAAATGACATTCTTTGGTTAATTTTGATCTGATCTGCCGTTTTATTTTACATTGTGTTACTCTCCTTGACGAAGTTAATTTAAATGTACATTGAAAAGAAGTGAAATTAAACAAAATAAAGAATAGGAAACGGTTCCTATATTATGTAGCTATATTTACATATAGTGTACATAGTGCTGGCCCACGTCTCATACATTTCTAGAACATCTCTTTTGAAAATTTCGACGTCCCTTCGAGAGGGCACAAATTTGACATATTTTGACACTACTGCCGTCTTAGATATGCGATAGGAGATTTGTGCACACGTCGTATGCTTGTAGTAGTGCAATCTAATCGACAGTTTTCTATGTGTGCATGTTATCTGGTCCTAGCTTTCTTTAGTCTGTGGTCGCAGCGTCACTCTTGCAATGAACCACATCTTTTTGTAAATTGATTAAAGATTTTCATAGAAAGAGCAATCCTCGTCACGTGAGAGAGACAACATGCGACTTAAAAGCTTCTTAATTTAATTATGTCCTCAAAAAATCAAGGGATGTGTAAATTAAAACACAAAGTAAAATATTTGGATAAAGACATCGTAAACTCATAATGTGCGGGTCAAAAATTAAATCCACGTGAAAATTAATTTCGAATCAGTCCCTACTCTCTAAATTAAAGCAAAAGTATTCGTCATTTGTGCGGGCGACGCTTACACCGTTAAAGATTCTGAATTTTATGGTCATGTAAATTGAAAAATCTGTTAATGGAGTGGAATGAATGAATCCATGAATCATTTGAAAATATCATAGTAAAATTTTTTTAATACACTTTTTAAATGTAGAAAAAACCATCTACAGTTTTATACGGGAAACAATAACCTACTTACATAAAAGTTTGAATCAACTGAAATATGGAACAACGTTAGCGATAATAGGAGCGTATCAAAAACAGGAAATTAAGGTTTATTCCGTTTCCCGTCCCTTGAGTCCCTACAAGTACGGGTTAGATGGTTGGATAGGTGAATATCCTATTTAGTAAAGTTAAGATGCCTATTAATACTTTAATGTAATTTTAAAGAACGTAGAATATTGTTTCGAATAATAATATTGTCTTATGACGATGATTTTAATATTTAATATTAAATTTTTTATGGAGTAACTAGACTAACCCGACAGATGTGGTTCTGCCTTATTGTGGACTGGATTATTAAGTGACTACTGACATATTACACTTACAGTTTCTACTCCAACTACCTACACCTACAACCTACACATACTACGTACACCAACCTACACCTACAATCTTCACCTACTATCTAAGTACCTACTCCTACAACCTACAAGTGATGTGTGAAAGAGATCACCGAGGATTAAAAATTAATAACGTATAAATATCATTATTAACAATGTGTCAGAATGGTAAAAATTAAGGGTTATAATTAAGTATTATATTATATTTGTAATGCCTTGTACTAAAAAAAAATACCAAAAACATTAGGATGGTTCACCATTCTCACTGAGGGTTTTAAAATATGCTTAGTTTACAACCTATTCTCATACCAATCAAAAATACCTGCATGTTGCATGTCGTTCATGACAGTTGGTCATGGCTTGACCTTGGCTTGGAGTTTTATTAAAAAAACTATATCACGAACATTGGAAACTAAAAATGTTACACCTCGGTGTGAGAGAGGTCTCGTTGAATTCGTAATTTGGAGTTCATTTGAGGTCCGGACGCGTACAAACCTGCGTTAGGGCCGCGCCACACTTGACACTTGTGAGGGAAATAATTAAGTCGTCCGCCATGTTAATTCTCAATAAATTGAATTATGAATCATGTTATGGGTATATTTTTTCCTCTCAGTTTCGTTTTGAGTTTAATTAATGATTTTCATTGCGTTTTAAGTGCGACTTACTTACTCAAGAGTAAGAAAGTACTTCATTAACAATAATTATTGTAAATATACTAATGCTTATTATGTTATTATTGTATTTGGATAGACAAAGTAGTATAATATGTCATGGGATACTTATTCCAACTTACCTGTATGGTAGTTGTGGTATAGTATACGGGTATGCGACTCCGGCTTCCCTAGCTATTACTGCCCTTGCCCTCCTGGGCGGTAATATCCTACATTTCCTATTTCCCACTCTGACTTACCAATCTTACTTACCACAACACCTATCCTTTCCTCTCCCTATTCCTACCCTCTCCGCCAATCCGTGACTGGGAACGCAATAGATAATCATAAAAATAATTTAATTATCCAATATGGCGGCGATGTGGTTCGCCGCCCATCACGTCTCGTTCTCGCGGAGGCTTGCGCGCGAAAAATTGGCCCATGGAGAGCTGCTTCGCTACGTTGAATGTAAGAGGAGGAATGGATGGTAAAAATGAAAGTGGACGAAGCGAAACAAGTATTTAAGGATCATAGCAAGTGGAAAGAAGTGGTATCTGCCTACCCCTACGGGAAAGAGGCGTGATTATATGTAAATAGTATACTTAAAAGTTACAAAAAGGTTTAGGGCATGTTTCACAATCGCATAGGTGTTCTATAGCTTCTCCGGATGTTTTGTCGCTGCCTACTTTATACCGAGCAACAGAGACAAAACTTGCCAATAAGCTATATACTTATCAATTATCAGTAGATTGCGAAACAGGTTCTTCAAATAATATTAAATTCAGTAATCTACAAACACCTTTTTTCTTTTCAGATCAAATTCAAATACTAATCTTCAGGACGCTGGGTTGTACCTTCACGTAAGTACTTACCGATAAAATACTGATAGTAATGGTACAGAGTAGAAACTAAACGTAGGTACAGACAAACAGATTTCATAGTACGATTCAAATCAATCTAAAATTGAAATTTTTGACGTCCCTTTCAAAGGCCCACAATCTTCCACACAATTGTGGACACACCGTAATAAAATCGAAAGCTAACTAAGTAGCTGTTAATCGTGTTGATACTAAGCTGATAGTAATGATTAACGTGGAAAAACATGAAATTGCTCTAGATTCAGGTAAATCGCGTTGGAAAATAAATTGGTACGAGTATGTTTTCGTTAGGTGTACAAATAGGCCAGGATTTTTCACGTTAAATTTACAAAATGGCTGACCTGAAAACGTGTACTTGGCCTCACAGAGCTGCGGTCATTAGCAGGCTTGTGTAGAGCCACAGAATGAGCGATCAAGGTAGGTACTGTAGGTAGTAGGTAGATTTTCGTATAACAGTACCTAGAGGTACGAGTAGGTCCAGGTGGTACGCGTAGTCAACGAGACGTCGTCAATCGTTTTGATTGCATCGTACTATTTCAATGAAAACTTTTTTATTCCAATTTTAACTACGGTCTACTCAAAACATAATATTATCAAAATTACGATCTAGTATAAACTTATTGGACTACCCTTTTCATGTTACAAAAATATGTTTATTTTCTAGCCATTTAATTAACGCCGATACTATAGAGTTGTTAATATCGTCAGTTCGTAGTTTAGTGATTTATTTTTCTTTCCTTCAACGCTGAAAATTGTAATCTATAGGCGCTTTCATACCACTTCAAACCAGTTCCGTAGGAAGTTCTCGAAGAACTAATAATCATGAAAGATGTTGGTCCAGTCTTCATTCAGCAAGTATTCGGAAAGAAAGAGTAAAATAATAGGTTGGGGAAAAAGTCTTTTCGCATTATAGTATGTATGAACTTGTCATAAAATATCTTGGGCTATACCAATTGTATCTGGCTGATTTTGGTATCATTAAAAAGTTTTAATTTTACAGAAGACAATTCCAAATTCAAATTAGGTAAATTTGAGATTTTCATTTGTTTTTCTTATTGTTAAAATGAGTGATTCTTATGAAGAATTTCGATACATTTTAAAATTTTATTACAAAAAAGGTAAAAATGCAACACAAGCCGCGAAAAAAATTTGTGATGTTTATGGACCTAATGCAGTATCTGTGAGAGTAGCGCAAATTTGGTTTAAGCGTTTTCAATCCGGAAATTTTGATATCAAAGATGCACGTCGCTCTGGTCGCCCTGTTACGGACAAAACTGTTGCCATTTTTGAAAAAGTGGAGCTAGATCGGCATATTAGTAGTTACGATGTAGCTGAAGAACTGGGGATTGACCACAAAACGGTTTTGGCGCATTTGAAAAAAGCTGGGTACACAAAAAAGCTCGATATTTGGGTGCCTCATGAGCTCACTGAAAGAAACCTAATGAACCGTGTACTCATTTGTGATTCTTTATTACGACGTAATGAAACCGAACCATTTTTGAAGAAGCTGATAACTGGTGATGAAAAGTGGATCACGTACGACAAGAAAGTGCGAAAAAGATCGTGGTCAAAGGCCGGTCAGGCTTCACAGACTGTGGCGAAACCCGGGTTAACTCGCAACAAGGTGATGCTGTGTGTGTGGTGGGATTGGAAGGGCATTATTCATTATGAGCTGTTACCGCCAGGCAGGACCATCAATTCTGAACTGTACTGCGAACAACTGATGAGATTAAAGCAAGAAGTTGAGAGAAAGCGGCCGGAATTAATCAACAGAAGGGGTGTGGTTTTTCACCATGATAACGCTAGACCTCACACATCTTTAGCCACTCAGAAAAAATTACGGGAGTTTGGCTGGGAGGTGTTAATGCATCCGCCGTATAGTCCTGACCTTGCACCTTCAGATTTCCACCTGTTTCGGTCGCTGCAGAATTCCTTAGGCAGTGTCAGGTTGACATCACAAGAGGACTGCCAAAACCACTTGTCGCAGTTTTTTCATCAGAAGCCCCAAAAATTTTATAGCAATGGGATCATGTACCTACCAACAAGATGGCAAAAAGTTATCGAACAAAATGGCACCTATATACTTTAGTCACTTGTAAATAAACTTTATAAAAAAACCTTTTGAATTTTTATATAAAATGCGAAGAAACTTTTTCCCCAACCTAATATATAATTTAGGAATTGTGTATTTGTCGCGATAAAAAATTTACTTTATGTTAAATAAAGCTATGAACTGTGTGCCTTCTATTCAAAATTAAGTTACTTTCATAACTTACATCCAAACTGTAGCATGACATTCGCTTGTAAAATCCGTTTATTTAATGGCCACACAATTAGGTTTTTCAGTTCTTGAACTAGCAGTTCCGCAGTATAACATGTGTTCCATACTCCTCATCTGATAGCGACGCGTGTTGAAAATACTTAATAGATACTTAGTGGAGTTAGGGTCAGTTCACACCGCGACGATACGCGACGTTACGCGGCACTGCATTTTCAAAATTTAACTTTATTCACTACACAAGAGTTAGTTTTTGTATAGACAAATCTTCAAAATTTTTTTTTTCAATTAACCTTCCAACAATCTGTAGTATTCTTAATATGTACTTATACTACTTTAAGTTATTTTTTATATCTATTACGCTCAACATTTGTATTTTCTTTTCTCTTAATTTAAATTTAACTGTATATTATGACTATATACCTATTGTTTGATCACGCTTCATTGAGCACGTAAAAATATTTCTCTTGTATCAATTTTGGGCACTGTAGGTCTTTAATTGTAACTATTTTCTGTTAAAATGTAATGTAAAATTTACACGACTGTTTGTTGCCAAAATAAATGAAAAAAAAAAAACATCTGAGACCAAGTAAAAAAGTGGACATTCTGCGAATCACACTGTGAGGCCGGTCGGTCTAAGCTCTCCGTGTAATTACACAGTTTCACGCACACACATGGAACGAAACTACGCCTTACCTTGTATAGTCGCGGTGTGTAGTTTTAAGGGCTTTAGGGTTCCGTAGCTCACGTGTCGCCTCTCGGAACCCTTATGGTTTCGTCATGTCCGGCCGTCAACGGTTAGTGTCTTCGGCTTATCGTCAACGGCTAACCGTGCTAGAAAATTTAAATTTAGGAATGGAAAGCTATAACGGCTTAGATAACTTTACTAGTTCGGGAGTTATAGACACCGTGTAACTTGTAACATGCGCTTACTTGGATAACTTAAAAAAAAAGTAATGAAATAATAAGTAAACATGTAAAATATTGGTTTAATGGTACGAAACCCTATGTGCGCGATACTGATTCGCACTTGGCCGAACTTTTTATGCTTTTAGTGCGCAGCTTGTAGCGAACTACGTGCATAAAAAAAATCTCTGTCTCGAGTTTTTTATATCGTCTGAGAGAATAATTTGGTACTTACTGGAATAGTTGCTCATTCTTAAAAGCATTAAAAGTATGACACATGTAACTTATCATTATGGATAACTTTCACCCAAAAGATGGATGTATGGTTGTATGAAGCAGGTGTGATTCATACAACATCCATTACAGTAGTCATACACTTATCGTCACTTGATAACTAATGTATTACGTTTGTAACGCTCGTGTCATGTCATGTTACGAATATGTTGAGTCACAGATTTGTTATTGTGTCATTAAAAAGTGAAGCACTTGGAACTCATTTAGTTTTACATAATATTGTTAATGGTTATCAGTAACATAATAATAACTACCTACTTTAAATTATTTACAGAATAAAAGAAAGAAAGAAAAAAATTAACTAAAGTACAAGTTAGTTAAAAGGCTATAAAAAAAGAAAGCCTCTAGGTCGTCCCCATCAAGCTCAAAGAATTTCCTCGCTGGATGGCTATGCTAACTCTTTGAGCCAGATAGGTGCTGGCTCTGGGGTCTCGGGTGGCCTCTACGATACGGATGTGTATCATATAATACATTTAAATTTTCCCTTACTCCCTTTTTTATAGTACCTACATTACCTCGACATAAATGTCTGTTGGATCCCAAACATTTAGTCGGTGTTGGTGTGCTTATTTCATATTTCTTAAATCGCTTAGATTTTTTAATAAACATAATAATAGTCTGTATTGACACACCAATCCATAATCTGCGTCCTTAGTCGTATGATTTTATAAACAGTTTAGTTTAGTCCAAAATTAATAAATTGCATTTAATTACTTGTCCGTCTTAAGAAGAGGTTCCCAAACTTATTCCGCGTAACGCCCACTTCGAAAACCAGTTATTTTGTAGCGCCCGCATTTTTTTTTTTCATCTTAAAAACCTGAATAACATATTAGTCTCGCCTGGAGAGTATCTTTTATTTAATTAAGCAATAATAATCAACATTGAGCAATAATAATACTACTCACATCAGCGCCCCCTAATATTATTTCTATATATACCGCCTCCCTCTAGGCCTCCAGCGCCCACAAGGGAGCGTTATCGCCCACTTATGGGAAAGACTGGTCTAAAGCACCTTTGATCCCACCTTTGACCAATATTATGGTTCATCAAAAACCCTAATAGCCAAGTCGACAAAAATTTGGCAAGTTTTTAAAAATATCTCATTTATTTTGGTCCAGGTCCGTCCAGGTCGAACATTCGGGCCGTATGACGAGCTTAACCCGGTCACTATAAATACGCGGGAAATTGGATATGAAAATATACTTTTATAGCTTTTCGATATCTAACCCGATCTGAATATATATGTCTATTTAATATGTCATGGCAATTTTTAAAGAAATGTAGGTAAATTGCACAGCCCTGCGCAGTGCTAAGTGTGAGTTTTTTTTCGCAATCGATTTGGCGTTTACTAGGAATTTGTATTTGGGATATAATTAATCGAGTGAACGAAAAATAATTCTGTATTGCGGAATTTGGCAGCGAATTAATATGTTGATGACTAAATTACTAAACTGGCGAAAGAGCTCAGGTGAAAAAAATACAAAAATCGGCAGATAAAAAGTAGCGAAATTGAATCCAAATTGGCACCGAAATTTACAAGTTGGTGACTTAATTTCCGAGTTGGTGATCATTATACGATTTAGGCAGCTATAAAACCGGATTTGGTTGATAGATTATTGGATGCTAAAAATTATATTTGCAGGCTACGGAAAATCCCATTTTTGGATACGTTGGAGCTTGTTAGGGTTCCGTACCTCAAAAGGAAAAAACGGAACCCTTATAGGATCACTTTGTTGTCCGTCTGTCCGTCCGTCCGTCTGTCAAGACCCTTTTTCTCAGGAACGCGTGGAGGTATGAAGCTGAAATTTATATCAATTACTCAGGTCTACTGTCCCTTGAAGCTGTGAAAAAATCAAACTTCTAAGCCAACGCAATCAAAAGATACAGCCGTTTATGCCGCAAATTTTCGACACTTGCAAGGGAATCAAAACCTACAGGGTGCTTCCCGTGAACTCAGAATCTTGAAATTTGGTACGAAGCAACGTCTTATAGCATAGATAAAGGAAAAATTACGAAAACCATAAATTTTTAGTTACATCACATAATATATTTTTTTTTAATAATTTTAAACTTACTACCCATTTCCTCATAAACGCGTAGAGGTATTAAATTGAAATTCATACCAAATACTCAGGTTGCAATAAAAATACCATAGTTATGACTCGATTGTCGTAATGAACGAACTTTGTAAACCTTGCAGGTTTGTACGGAAACCTCGGTGCGCGAGTCCGACTCGCACTTGGCCGGTTTTTTTTCTTTGGCATGGGTGTCCTTTTCCCGGTTTCTAGGGGTGCTAATTACAAAATTGTCTCCCAATTTCAATTTCCAAAATGGAGAATTTTTATTCTTCTTAAAATTGATATGAGTACTAATTTAAAAGTTCTTGGGGATTGATGATTATTATTACAGTATGTTATGTAGTTCGAGGTACCAGCTATGTAAGATAAAAAAAAATCGAAATTTAGGATTTTCAAATTAATTTTTCTGGCATTCATGAAGAAAATATGTGATTTCCGGGTTATTAAGGGGGAGGAAATTTTCATTATTTTTCCAGTAGTAATATTATTTTTCCGCTTCTGAGATAGAACCGATTATAAAAAAAAATATGGCAATGTTGTACTTCGACACGAATGGTGTATAGCTATAAACATTCTGGAAAAATTGAGGATTTTCAAATTTCTTTTTCTTCCATGGTGAAGAAAATATGATTTTTAAGGGGGAGAAAATAAGTAACTAAGGGGAGTAAGACAGTGCCTTATATATTCATATAAGGCACTGTCACACAATTCAAATTCAAAGTTAAACATTTTTATTCAAAGTTGGTATTTTTCATGGACGTAGAAAAAAAGGCGGACAGAAGATGAGCTAAGCATTGAGTGAAGCCCAACAACGGTGGCGACTTATGTTTATGTGAGATTTACGGATAATTGCCATTGGCGTACTAGCGGCCGATCGTCTTACTTTGCTGTGAATGTATGCGTGCAGCACGTGTCGCTACGATACGGCCGGCTTACTTTAATATCTTCACTGTTCATATACTCAAGAGGTGTCTGTTTTTTTCCTAAGTCTATGGTATTTTTATACACTTTCTGAACGTCGGTATATATATGATGCTTACCACCGGTTCGATGACGTTACGAATACTTAGTAATGGTTCGTGCTAGTCCCACAGGTATCAACTTACGAATTCTTTTGTTCATTACAATTAATTATTTATTGTCAGTACTGAATGGGTGCAAATTAAAGCAATATTTTACCCGACAATGCACGTAACGAGGTGTAATGTGTTCGATGGTATTTCATTAACAGGTTTATAGTTCGAGAGCCAATTTATTTGTTTCGACGGAATTTCAATTTGTCGTATAATAGTAAATACTTGGAACAATAATATAACTCTTTTGCTTGCGCAATGTAATTAAAACTAGGGATTTACAATTATCTCTTTTATGTGCTTTGATATTTTCACAATAAGTACGTTTTTATTTAAAACCATTTTTTATTTTCCTGTACCTAGTACGTATTATTCTTTGGTTGTAAGCTATGACGTATAGGTATATCACCGTAAAATTGTAAAAACCGTTAGATTGTAAAATAACTAACGAGATTGTAAAAATCTAACGAAAAATAATAATATGTTAAATTATAGGCAGAATATTCGCTTCCGATGTCTATCAACATTTTATAATTTCACTAGTTATATTGCAATCTAACGGTTTTTACAATTTTTCGGTGATATAATATACTCTGTTCAGAATCAATTTAATTTTGCTGTAAACAAAAAAGGCATCAGGAGACCTAGCAGGAACATTTGAAAGCGGCGTAAACGTAATGTTTTCGAATGAGAATTGCATGATTTGTAAAAATTATGACAGTGCCCATACAAACATTCGTTTACGTTACGTTTACGTTGCCATGAAAGTAATAATATATTCCTGCTAGGCCCCATTTCACTACCAATTTGAATGTAACTAATTTACGGTACATTAGAGAAATGTAACGACATACTAACTAGGTGGAAATATTTTTTTTGTCTCGTACAGTAATTCGTTACGACAATATAATAACAAAAATGTTAAATTGAATCTTAGTTTTTTTTTTTTAATGAATTCAAAAGGTATTGTCCTATTTCGCTCAAGTTAATTTACCTAAAGAGTATTTAGCGAGACCTGTTTTAATAGAAATCTACAAGTTTCTACCTCTTATAGTTTAAAAGTTCCAGGAAGTAACCAACTTTAGAGGCCTCTTACTGGAAAATAGTTCTAAATACCTACTAACCAAATTCAAAATCAATAAAAAAACTTTAAAGACAGTCATAATAATGATCTCTCGTTAAATAAAATCAAACAAGTCACCTCTGGCTCTTGACTTATAAACAAACGATTTGATTTACTAGCAGATAATACGACCTTCGTGGCAGCAGTGTCAGCAAGTTCGCGATTTATCGGCCAAACTTGGGCCAATCTAGTTTTGGCTTTGCCGACTGTACTTATAAATCATAGATATAGGTTAAACATCATTGCTAGTTCACGGAATAGAACACAGGTGGAAGTGTGAAGTTAGCGTAATTCGAGTGCTACGACTAAGCGTCCTTACGCGTACTTATTTAATTTAATAATATTATGTACTACATATTAGATTAATGTAAAGTGATAAACTAATATGAACCTTATACTTAGAGAAAATTAAGAATATTTTTTTTATTACAATTATTTTGAACTAGGTTGCTCTGCCTGGTGGGGACGACGGACGGGTTTTTTTTGTAGCCTTTTAAGTTTTAGAGTAGTTATTCATTATTTTTTTATATTAGATATTAACCTGTATTTTTGAATGTTCATGAATAAATAGGTATATAATTGACAATTATTTTGGTATTTTAAATATTTTAGATTGTCCTTACGGTATTCTACTAAAGTTGCAGGCTTGTGGCCAAGCAACCTCAGGTAAACTGTAAAATCAATTTATTGACAACAATTTCCTAACGATTCGATGAAGAATGCTTTTTGCAACTATGTTTGTTCCCCATTGCCTTCTTACCAATTGTAATTTTTTATGTAAACTTCCATACGTATGTATTTTTCTTCGTTTGCAATGAACAGACTCCTTTTTTACTGGATCGTATTTGATAAAATTTAGCACACATAAATTAGACACGGGGAAGGACAGTGGATACCTTTATTGTAATTTTTTATGTAAACTTCCATACGTATGTATTTTTCTTCGTTTGCAATGAACAGACTCCGATTTTACTGGATCGTATTTGATAAAATTTAGCACACATAAATTAGACCACGGGGAAGGACAGTGGATACTTTTAATCACGTAGTGATTATATACTTTTTGCTTTTAATTGTTGAAAAATGTGAGGCTCCCACGCGATTTCTTTTTGCGTGCACGAAGTCGCAGCCAACATATAGTTAAAGTGATAAATAAAGACTTCATTTACTTTAACTTATTACGTACCACCCAAGCCCTAAATGGGATTATACTAAGTTCGCTCCGGAATTTTATCAAGCCAAACAGATAACTTAGTAACATTCCCTTATACTAAATTGTTAACTTAACAACTTGAGTAAATATTTAACTTAGCCCTTTTTAATCTCGGCTCAGAATGGAAGTATTTTCATATTAGATGAAGTTGACCCTTCATAATGAAACTTAGGCGCGAAAAATGTGTTACTAACTGTGACATTTTACTAAAGGTCTTGCCAAAAAATAAAATAAACCTGTTTTGTCTGTTTCGACCACTGAAAAGATTGATGAAATTTGGTTCACACTAGTTTAGGCCTTGGAGAAGACGAATGCTATTTCATTGCAGCAAAAGATGCAGTTCCTGGGGGACATACAGATTTAAGCGACAATGAAGTTGCAGTTAACAGATTTCACGCGCATTTCGAATTCGAAGGTGCACGCCTAGCATGATCATCGTAGAAATGGTTTCTTTCTACGGATAGATAGACAAAATAACTGATGGATGAAGAAATCTGTCATTTTGTCCATATTATCTGTCAGTATATCTATTCTTGTGTAAACAAAACGCATCTCTATGTTAGCCATGGCCCATGATACTGTATAGCTATTAAACATCGCCTTATAAGTGTCGGAAAGATTATCCGGAAGTTGTGTCGCTGGTTAGTTTAGGCTGGGACTATACGTACCGGAATCCGGATGCCGTAGAGAATTCTGAGCATTAAAAATAGAAATCTGTGCTAATGCAATAGAGTTGAAAATGGAAGTTTCGAGTGGCGAGCTGTCATATATGACATTGACATTTGAATCGACACTCATGTGTTCGATGTTCAACTCTATTGTATTAGTACAGAGTTCTATTTTCAATGCTACAGCCTTCCGGTTTCCGGTACGTATAGTCCCAGCCTTATACTGAGCGATAGAGACAAAACATGCAAATAAGCTTTCTGTGTGAATCAGGCACTTATGGCCGCACTTAGAGACATTTAATGCTTACATACGGAGCTCTACTTAGTACAGACTTTGACATAAAGCCCATATAGTTTCTGTCAAAATCTCTATTAAGTGACTCCTTAAGCCTTCTCAGTCATACATACACAGAGACACAAAAATTGTACGGCATTTAAGTATAAAACAATCTCACTCTTTTAATGCTAACCTCTACTTATAATAAAATAAAGAGGAAAAGTTTATTTGTTTGTTTGCATTGAATAGGCTCTAAAACTACTGATGTGATTTCGATGAAATTTGGTATGATGGATCGTATTTGATAAAATTTAGCACACATAAATTAGACACGGGGAAGGACAGTGGATACCTTTATTGTAATTTTTTATGTAAACTTCCATACGTATGTATTTTTCTTCGTTTGCAATGAACAGACTCCGATTTTACTGGATCGTATTTGATAAAATTTAGCACACATAAATTAGACCACGGGGAAGGACAGTGGATACTTTTAATCACGTAGTGATTATATACTTTTTGCTTTTAATTGTTGAAAAATGTGAGGCTCCCACGCGATTTCTTTTTGCGTGCACGAAGTCGCAGCCAACATATAGTTAAAGTGATAAATAAAGACTTCATTTACTTTAACTTATTACGTACCACCCAAGCCCTAAATGGGATTATACTAAGTTCGCTCCGGAATTTTATCAAGCCAAACAGATAACTTAGTAACATTCCCTTATACTAAATTGTTAACTTAACAACTTGAGTAAATATTTAACTTAGCCCTTTTTAATCTCGGCTCAGAATGGAAGTATTTTCATATTAGATGAAGTTGACCCTTCATAATGAAACTTAGGCGCGAAAAATGTGTTACTAACTGTGACATTTTACTAAAGGTCTTGCCAAAAAATAAAATAAACCTGTTTTGTCTGTTTCGACCACTGAAAAGATTGATGAAATTTGGTTCACACTAGTTTAGGCCTTGGAGAAGACGAATGCTATTTCATTGCAGCAAAAGATGCAGTTCCTGGGGGACATACAGATTTAAGCGACAATGAAGTTGCAGTTAACAGATTTCACGCGCATTTCGAATTCGAAGGTGCACGCCTAGCATGATCATCGTAGAAATGGTTTCTTTCTACGGATAGATAGACAAAATAACTGATGGATGAAGAAATCTGTCATTTTGTCCATATTATCTGTCAGTATATCTATTCTTGTGTAAACAAAACGCATCTCTATGTTAGCCATGGCCCATGATACTGTATAGCTATTAAACATCGCCTTATAAGTGTCGGAAAGATTATCCGGAAGTTGTGTCGCTGGTTAGTTTAGGCTGGGACTATACGTACCGGAATCCGGATGCCGTAGAGAATTCTGAGCATTAAAAATAGAAATCTGTGCTAATGCAATAGAGTTGAAAATGGAAGTTTCGAGTGGCGAGCTGTCATATATGACATTGACATTTGAATCGACACTCATGTGTTCGATGTTCAACTCTATTGTATTAGTACAGAGTTCTATTTTCAATGCTACAGCCTTCCGGTTTCCGGTACGTATAGTCCCAGCCTTATACTGAGCGATAGAGACAAAACATGCAAATAAGCTTTCTGTGTGAATCAGGCACTTATGGCCGCACTTAGAGACATTTAATGCTTACATACGGAGCTCTACTTAGTACAGACTTTGACATAAAGCCCATATAGTTTCTGTCAAAATCTCTATTAAGTGACTCCTTAAGCCTTCTCAGTCATACATACACAGAGACACAAAAATTGTACGGCATTTAAGTATAAAACAATCTCACTCTTTTAATGCTAACCTCTACTTATAATAAAATAAAGAGGAAAAGTTTATTTGTTTGTTTGCATTGAATAGGCTCTAAAACTACTGATGTGATTTCGATGAAATTTGGTACAAATATGGGCTAGACTACGGGGAAGAACATATGCTACTTTTTATCGCGACAAAATGTACGGCTACCGCGAGATTTCCTTTTGCGTGCACGAAGTCGCGTGGTCTAGTAACTTATTTATAAGAACATAAGAATAAAATGGCCATGAATTTTACACACAGAAATACCACTATTTCATTTACAAGATCAAGGAATAGTCAATATTGATGGCATTTCAATAAAGTTGGAATAACTTAAAAAGATGAACTGAAACTGAACAATAAAATGTGACCGTTATAGTAATAGTCTATTAACTCGAAAGCGATTCACTTCTCGATCCCGCTGCAGGACCATTCGAGTTAATGGACTAACTGGACTCGGTACAGTTTCTAAAAAACCAAATATTATGGTGACGTCGATGTACAACGCTAGATATTGAAGATAATAATCCTCGTAAAATCATAGATTCGCTGCTTTTATATTGAAGGCTTATTCTCGTAACGCACATGCACAATTCGATGCATGCGCTAGTGTGACAACACGATATTCAGACTGGAGCGAGATTGCATTTTTAATATTTTAATTATTACGAGAATCATCATCATCATCAGTATCGTCATTTGAAAGTGATGTAGATTGTACAACTCTGAGCGACTTTTAGAGTTTGAAATAAAAATGTAACTTTACTATCTTTTTAATATATTATTATACTTATAATAAAAAAACTCAATCAGAGCTAGAATTACCTCCAAAAATCCGTCTGTCTACGTGTAATAAAGCGCTGGATCTACATAATTCAAACGTCTAACCTTGGAACACTTAAAAAAGCATTTACCCTGTGTCGATCTCCTGAGTTATTGTACCCCGAGGGAGCGGGAGAGATGATACGATGTTATATACGAGCGAGCGAGACAGGTTTTATGTCAGAAATATTCAAATTAAGTCCTCTCTTTATGTAGGACATTATTTTTTATCGGCGAGTCGAAATAAAGATATGTCGACTCGTGTTTTTTCGAGAAAATTATCTCGGAGGCGAAAATTTTAAATGTTACTCACATTACGCAATGAAATATTCTTTATTCGTTTCTTCTAATGCTTTTTCGTTTTCCTCGATTTTCGTATTTTCCTCAACTCCAATATTTGGTAACTGAGTTTTAAAGACAGCTTTATATTAGTACAGTTAATACAGAAAATAAGTTTTTCATTAAAATGAAGTAACCCTTTTTTTCAGTCCTGTAAACCTATAAAAATAGTTTTCTGTACTTGGTAGTAAGAATAAAGACAGTCACTATGATAATGATGATGAAAGATCTCGATTGAATTAGTTGGTCCGTATAGATTGAAAGTTAAGGAGAACGGAGGATCGGTTAAAATGCCTCCTTGTTGGTGGCGTGTAATGGCCCATGTGTTGTTAGGATTCCTTCATTTATGGACGCGTTTACGAAAAGTTGACAGGTTCCCAGGAGTATGGAGTGGCATATCTTTAGAAATGTTTTGTGCAATAAATTTTCCACCTCGTCTGTGTTGCGGTAATTACCATCAACAATTGCTTACTATCAGGTTATCCGTCTGCTCGTTTCCTGGTCCATTTCTTAAAGAATATTTATAAATAAGGCTATAGAACGAGTAAATCTAAAGGATGATTATAATTATTCTCAGTTTGTTATCTAGATTTTTTTGTTAATACCTAGAGAAAGATATATAGATAGGTATAATATAGAAGCATATTTATGAATATTTCAAAAGAAAAGAAAATCTTTTTATCGATAAAAAAATTAACCCTACGGAATCCACAACTCATAATCCCACTCGCACCGTGTGAAACCTGTGAGGTCACATGTCTGATATATCGGGCCACATTTTTTGTGGATAATTTTAAATTAGGGACCATTCCATAATTGGAGACCATCCCGTAATTGGGGACCGGAGACTAATGTATTACAAACGCCTTCCGACGCGAGATACGAGTACCTTTTGAATCCATCTTTTTCACGCATTTTACGAATTAAATTACAAAATTTTAATTAATTGAGATTAAACCTTCATGAGTTATTTACTCTCCGACTACGGTGAATCCTTAAGGAAGGGTAATGATTTTGGCAGTCTATTCTCTATTTTATATAATATATGGCAGTCTATATTATTATGTATGTATGTATGTATGTAATATGTATGTATGTTTGTTGCGCCGTAGCGCATAAACTACTGGTTTGATTTTAATGAATGAGGTGTCAATAGATTCGTAATAATAGCCCGGGTAACATAGGCTAAATAATTTATATAGTCGGGTTATAGTTTTTATTAAAATATATTAACTATATTCTTTTAATATTCTAGAGTTTAGACTCTAGGTCATCTTAGAATTGTATGACAAAATATGGGCTTAAAAATAAAATAAATGGGCTCTTAATTATGATCCCCATTTTAGTAACTTTCGGTTATTTTTTTAAGTCTGTGCATAGACGTATCACGTAGGTATATAACATTATAGACAAGGCTTGTTGAGGCAAACAGTGTCTCCAGTTAAATGGCCCCACTTTTGAGATTTTTGAGGTCATTTTGACATTTGAAGTATGGTGAAAACAAGATGGCTTAACTTTTACTTGTATGGAGATTTGTTCCGTCAAATGAACGCCTATCTTGAGTTTTGAAATCTTTGAGTCTGTGTCATTTTTTCGGAAAAGAAAAACATATTTATACATTATTGTTCATAGGTAAGGCAAAGAAACAGATTATTAATAAATATTTTATGTTATTTTCTGTGGACAACAGTCGGGGTAGGGTGCGGACAGATTCCCCACACTGAAGTAGCCGGGCTCCGTGCTGGTTTCACATCTGAAATATAAAAACATTGATTGATTGACAAAGAAATTAGTCAGGGGAATATTGGCGAGAAATAATGTACATGACCTAGGATAGTAGTGCTACTTAGTAAGGCTAAGCCACGTATTTTGACTAAGGCCTACTATAGTTAGATTGTGAAGATAGGGCTTGTAGAGTTAGGGCGTGTAGAATCATAAGATTGGCTCTACATGAGACATTAACATTTAGACAGCGTGAGTCATATTATTATGCTTTCATCTTGCCACAATTTTACATGAAAATTGTTCTTCTTACATCCCCCTGACTCGTTTTTTAGCATTTTTTTTTTCAATGTACAGACTTATTATATGTATCTAGATAGATCTATTACTGTCCTTAGGCAAACTAATAATAATAATTAATGTATATAACGAACATGGGAAAATTTCCAGATTATAATAATTAATTCATTAAAAACTTCATCGAGCATTACTTTCGACATTTGTGATAGACGTACTATCATTATCGGTATCATTATAAAATCGTTAATGAATCGTTAATTATACACTCATTATCCGTAATCGCGTAATGAATGTAATATTACTGTGTAACAATTGGATTAATAGTCCTATATAAATTAAATTAATAATCATTATTGTTATTATGTTTTATTCCAATATTTATTATGTGTTCCAGCAAATAGACAATCAAAGTTAATATTTAAACAAAGCAGATGAAATAAAAATATGAGGACCTGCCATGCTTCGAGAAAATATAGTAAGCCTGACTTGGCAACACAGAATTACAGAAAATTTTTCTGTATTCTGAGCTTGGCAAATGCGCAGCCGCACTCTCAGATATTTTTTGCATCTTTCTAATAGATCGTATAAAAAGTAAGTATTTCTTTTAGAGATATATTATTTGTAGATAAGTCTTCTTTTCATGAGTACTAATTTTTAGTTTTTTTTTGGCTCTAGTGTTGTTGTTCATTTTATATTTGTTGTATTATTTTAATTGTTACTAAATTTTGTATTAATAATGTCTTAGTAAGTATTTAAAATAATAAAAATCTACAGATAAGGTCATAAAAGTAATTCATGTAGTGAGCTGACAAGTAGCACAGTGCTTTCATGTAAATAGAATAAAAATCTATTCTAATCTAGATAGAATAAAAATCTTAGATACTTCTATACTAATACTAGCTGACCCGGCAAATGTTGTTTTGCTTTATAAAAAGTTAAAAACACTATAATTGATCAGTTATCGAGCGGGATGAAAAATAATTAAATTACTAAAATGGCTATAAATTTTATAGTATAAAAAATAGGGGTTGGTGAAAAAAAAAGTAACATTTTAAGGGTTGTATGTATTTTTAATGCCACATTATAAAAAAATAAAAACAAAAAATTTCGTCCAAAAATTAAAAAAAAAATTAAGGGTGAACAAACCTTATCACTTGAGGGTATGGAAAATAGATAGTAGCCGATTCTCAGACTTACTGAATACGCATATAAAATTTGGTAAAAATCGGTAAAGCCGTTTCGGAGGAGTACGGTAACTAACATTGTGACATGGAAATTTTATATATTAGATAATAAAGTGGAAAAGTTTGTTTGTTTGTTTGCATTAAATAGGCTTCGAAATCACTGGACCGATTTTGATGAAATTCGGTACAGATACGGACTACGGGGAAGGACATAGGCTACTTTTTATCGCAGGGATTTCCTTTTGTACTCACGAAGTCGCGTGCAACATGTAGTATTTAAATAATTTTGTGCCTTTTTTCCAAAGTCGGTGAGAATGTCGGGGAATGTTTCTAAGTGACACCTTTATCCCCAAGGACCGGGTCGACACTTTATGTTAATAAAAAAAGTGTATTATCCGTGTATTCCTTTTTCCAATAAAACGCGATAACCCAAACATATTATGTCAAGACAAAAGGGTTCGGATTCCAATCTTTTTTTGGGTCAGTTTTTAGTCATAATTTGTCAACTTTTTGTCTGTTAGGTCTGGGATCGTTAAGTCGACCATAAATTATTTTAAGGGTTCTTTTTATTGATTTATATTGGTGTAAAAGTTGTCTCCTTTAATTTAATTTGGTCGTACAATGAACTTTACAATTTGTTAGGGTTGAATACCTACATGTTGCTTTGATATAGCTGCTTTTTACTAATTTGACTTGCTTTTTACCCGAATACGGCGAAGCCAAAACGAAAGTTAATGTTTTTGTTGACAAACATACTATATATATATATATACACATATACACGTAGTATATATATATATATATATATATATATATATATATATATATATATATATATATATATACTACGTGTATATGTATGTATGAATGGATGTATGTTTGTCCCATCGTAGTTCCTAAACTACTCACGCTAATACACTATCAGTTCTAAGTCTAACTGTTCCAGTCATGCTATGCCAAGTACCAAACGGCAATAATGGTTGTAAGGCTGTTACGATCTAAAAGCGACCACTAACTATTGTATTTAATAACTTACCCAATTGTTCAAGCCTAGAACTTGTAGATTATTCACGATTTGTCAGAATTTGCTACATTGTGTTACATTTTATTAAAATCAAAAATTATAATATTATTCGCATGAAATTGCATGTTATGTCTCTGTCGCTCGATATAAAGTAAGCGGCGACAAAACTTCAGATTTTTAGATTCTAATAAGTTGGAAGATTCTAAAATAGGCCCAGAGTATACTGTGTTCAAATCCAATTTAGATTTTGTCAACAAAGTTGTTTTACTGCACGGTAGGTAAATAAGTGATATTTGAATTTGTAGCATTATAGTGTATCTACTATTGCCTTTTTACATAATTATTATTTAGAAAAAAAAAGATGTATCATGTATATTTAGATCTGAACAAAGTACAGCAATAATAATAATTATATAATTAATACTGTTTGCGCAACAGTAAGGCAGATTTCAGTAGAAATTGGAAATTCAATAGTTTATCTGTGGCACCTATTTTATGTAAAATTATTTAGTGTTTAAATGTTAACCGTATATATATTAACTTGTACAAATTAAAATATATTTCCATTTGCCAGTGCCCACTTAACAGTTAATAAACACTAGCTACTTATTGCCTGTAACCTTTGTCCATTGTGATGGTTCAGTGGTGCTTGACGTCGAATTCGGAACGATAATTATGTACCTAGTTCCAAATTGAATTCATTATTCATACAAAAGAAGTCCATCGATTTTCCTTAAAATAGTATCAATGGGTCAAGCGTCTAGTGTAAAAACTTTTTGTTAGCCACTTACGTAAACACAACAGAAATTAGAGCATGTGTGTTATTTAAATGAATAGGGTCAGAATTAATATTAATGAGGTAAATCATAAATGGCATACTTCTGATACCTTTGAATGGGGACATATCTGTACTCTAAGGGTCATTTCTGATAAATAAAACCTACAATAATTATACAATTATAATCAAGTCCAGAAACGCTTAAACTGCCAAACGGTATTCTCGTATACTTAAAACCAGCATGAAACGCGTTCTGATTGGTTCAAACTTTTCAAACTCAGTTTATGATAACATGTTCCTTCACTTATAAATTATAATACAATCAAAGTAAAATGAAAATCTACTTTAAATACGAGAATTGAGGTTCTGATCTGTAGCGTAACCCTATGGAAAATAAGCGTAGCAATTAAAACAGAAAAGATTAATGACACTTACTCGATTTTTTCTAATCGCACTCCGAAATCCACATGTACTTTCATATCAGCCTGACGTTTTGACCGGGATAGCTCGTCTAATTTAATAACTTTACCCACCCTCTCCAGTTGAATACTTTTACGTGGGAATATATTCAGTAGTTTTGTACTATCCAAAACATTTGCTTTGACTTCGTCGATAACTTGTTGTGATAATTGTTCAGTCTTCCACTTCGGCATACTTTCCTTTTTCTCTTCACTCTTTTTCACTGGTACTTCTTTTTCTATGACTTTACTTTTAGGTTTTACTTCTTTTGGTATTTTAGATTTCTCTGCAGGTTGTGTCTTTATATTTTTAGATGGCTTTTCGTTTACTGCTTGTTGGTAGTATGGATTTATGTAGTATGGAAAACGGTTCTTGTTGTACACTTCTAACTGAGCCCAGGGGTAATAGTTGTAATAGTATCTTGCATAATCTTCTATATTCTGGCGTATATTCAATGAGGAGTAATTCACCGTCGACGTTATAGGTTTGTTATCATTAGCTCTGGCTGGTCTTATTGGTGTTGAAGATGTTGGAGTTGCTTTACTATTACTTTTTGGATTAATAGACTTCTCGATATTACTGATTTGTGGCGGCATTGTATAAGCATATGGACACGTTCTCTGAAAATCTGACATTGGGTAATAGTACGGAAGTCGATAATAATAATCATTTGTAGTCAAACCTCCTCTAAAATAATTTGCTGGATATGCGTAGTATCTTGAAACGGAATTTGTCGTACCTTCGATATTCATATCATTTTTATCATTGCATGATATTGTATTTACATAAGGATTTTCTACATTATTTTTTGCTTTGTTGTTTTTGGTTGATCTCTCCATTTCACTATATATTTCTTCAGCCAAGTTATAAACTTCAATAATTGCTTCTAAATCACTTTTCTTTACTGTATGAAGGATCTCTGTGATCACATTTATTTCATCTTCAGTTAAATATCTGTCACGCTTTTCAGTATCATGTTTAGATAAATCATAATTTTTATTTGTATTTTTTTCTTTACTCACATTTAAATTAATATCACTTGATAACTTTTTTATCGTTTTGATTGCCTCACTTGGACTTACAGCCATATCTGTCGTACGTCTGGAATCAGATTTGATTCCTAGAACTTTTTTTCCCGTATCATCTTTTTCTGTTTCATGATTTACTTCATTCTCAGTGCTGTTTACTTTTGGTATAGGGGTGTATTCTGTCTCTGTAACATTTGCCTTTGTAAGTTTACATGTGTAGTTGCCGCAGAATGTTTGTGAAGGCCATGTGCTGTTTACTTCATATAGTGTGCCAGTGTCTGGATCCGTGCAGTATAAACCTGAAATAAAATTGAAGACTAATAAATCATTAAATCATTTTTACGAGTATAGAAATCTCTGAATAGTCATAACATTATGTCAGTCCTGAATAGAGTCCGGTATTTTGCGAACACTAAATCTAATTAAATTCGAATATCCACTATTTCTTATAATATTCTGTAAAATGGATTGCAGTTCCTATATTTAGTTACAACCCAAAAACGGCTGGAGTTGGCTAATTTTGATCTTGAAATAATTGTTGGAGTTTAAGGAAGGAACGTTTAAACAGCTCACCGTTTAAATTATTGGAAAATTTGCGAACCACAATATATTACATAACGGAAAAAAAACAATATTTTATATAGAGGTTTAATTAAAGGTTTATTAGTTACTTTTATTATATTTTATTTTGGATATCGCAAACTAAATCTTAAACGACTTAAACTATAGCAAAGTATTCATATTATCTTTAGGTACATGAACATTAAAACCCTTATTTTGATTCATTTTTTTACGCTAATCCCCTTACTAATACAAATATTTACACAAATACAATGTTTTGTCCTTCTCTGTCAAGCGACTTTTCCCACGTACCAGACAAGGACAAAACATCGTACTGCTTATCCACTGTTTAAATATTTTTATTAGTAAGGGGGTTAATGTATACCTAATAACCTACTATTATTCTATAACTATTTGTTAAAACGTCATCAATCAATCATTTGTCGGTTTTTCGCGATACAAATTTGACGTTTTTAACAAAAAGTTATTGGTAGATATAGGTTATTGATACGGGTCGTAAGAGAACCACGTGAATGTTAAATGCCAAATTGTGAGCAAACTATTTAGACATCAGTTTTCATTCATAAAACCTTTGAACAGCTGCGACATTCGAATATCTAATTTTTCCAGTTTGCACACAAATACTCAGAGTTTAGGTTTAGTTTATAAAGACCTTATAGACCTTGCCAATTCTTACCAGAGATGTGGGTGATCGTTCCTTCAACAGCTAGCACAAACAGCACGCACATATAGTACAGGAGACCTTCCATTGTCCGCGCGCTACTAACTGCAGAGCGTTGTGAGTGTCACGTATTGTTATGATTTCAAAGTCATTAGGCCAGTGGCTCTCAAACTATAGTGTTTAGTCTGTACACCGTTTAGATCCAATCTAATTTCAACGTGAGTAAAAAGAACAAAAGAATACATAATGCAACAAATTAAACGTCAATTATTGACCGAGCAATAAGGAAAGGCACCACGGGCTTAGCCAGTAGCCAGGGTTTGAACCCCCAAAACGCCCCCTGGTTACGCCCATGAAAGGCACATTAGCTCTTGAATTTTACCTGTTTGTTTAAGTTTTGATTGAATTGGATCTGAACAAAATATGTAAACATATTTATTATTTACTAATTATTTTGTTATGTCTTACAATGAACAGAAACCTAGAACTAACTATTTCAGATCGTAATCATATTTCAGTCCGCGCATTGTCCCATTTTCACGCGTGTCTATCGCGCGTGAGAGAGTGAGACAACGCACGGACCTAAAATGGATTTTGATCTTAAATAGTTACGAGAATTAGGCTTCTAAAATAAATAAACTGCAGTAAAAAAAAATCTACCAATGTTGGTACTTATTTATATTTTATTCCAGGAGCCTAAAGTGTATGTGTATGTACACATGGACGTAATAATGCTAGTATCTTTTTGCGAAAGCTTCAAGATAAAGCTCAAAGTAATGCACATGCAAGCCGTACACGAGTATATGTGACGCTTATACTCGTAAGTTATAGTCCGATCAGAACAATATAATATTTTCTTAGTCATGTGCACCTACTTCTGCAATCCGAGTCCTCTCAAAAACAAAACTAATATCGTTTGCTGGTTAGAGAGAAGGTTCTAGTTGCGTGGGGTTCCTAGAACTCCATTCCTATCGGCTTCACTTACCATTTACTTTTTAAAGAGAGGATCCAAATCCGTACCTATTATGCAGGCTAGGGCTTATAAGAAGGTCGAGAACCAGCCTTTGCCACTAGAAGGTTCTACTTATGTCATTTCTTTTGTAATATAATATATAGACTAACTTTTCATGTTTTAAAATATTGTTTTACAAGAATAATTTTCTATATTTTTGATAAAAGATGGCCACGTGCGGGTTTCCCGCGTGCCGCACCGATTCTTCTTAGCGGGTTAATCTTATATACCGAACCGGCTGCAGGCATTACGTAGGGACAATTTCGCAAGTGTTATTATTAACCTATATGGAAATAAAACTTTTTAATTTGTCATGTACATTACAGTCATAATATGTTAGATTCAACAAACACTTAAAGCGAAATTAAAAGCCCAATTTGTATTTAACGATAGAGTTTATAGTCACGCCATTTCATTTCTGTGTTGGTATGCTCGCGTGCTTAACACAATCGAAGTATTGCCAACTTTAAAAGGTCACCCGGTGAAGCGATGAAAACGTCCAAATGGTAATTCATCAAATAGGAATGTTGTTTTTCACTTTCAAATGACTACCTATTAAAAAATTTAATGAAAAATTATCAACTTTATGAAATAGTGAGCTTAAGAAACTGTTAAAATATAACTTTTTCATTAAAATAGCTATAAAAAGACAAATGTAAAGTAAAGGACGAAGTAAAAATAAGTTAAATAATTAGTAAAAATAAATTCGCGCTTGTTCAAGTGTGACTGTATCACTGGAGCCATAGTTGGCAAATTTCAATTGCTAGAATTGGCCCCTGAAGCCACTATCCAGGAAATAAACTTCTCAAAAGCAAAAATCTAATACTATAATGTCTTCATTATTTTTCATTAATCAGCAAGGTTTGTAAATTACTTATATATTATGTTATTAAACTTTGTTAGAAAACCAATTATTGAAAAAGCAATTTTGTTCAGAATACATTTATTTTTAATATGGTATTGATTTCTTTAGAACTTTTAACGACTGGAGCACTGAACTGATTTATAATTAATAGTCTATTACTTTGTTTTGCTTCGTTGGGCCCAAAAACTCTTTATCGCTAAAGTTAAATGTGTAATTTCATTTTCATTTTCAGAACTTTTAATTAAATTCACAATCATTAACTGATTGATACGCACAAAAGTTCTAAAGAAAAAAGAAAGCAAGAAATGTAATAGAGACACAATTTTAAGTTTGCAGAATATTATTTTTGTATATCTAGCACACATATATATATAAACACTTAACTTCACACTAGAATTATTATTTGTGAATGAGCCATAGATTTTAAAACAAAATAGATTTTAGATTAAAAATATATTATTTCCTTATCTGGGGGATCAGCTCGAAAGTTTGAGAAACGCAGCTATCTGAATTTGCAAACGTGCTACAATTTGATACGTATGCTATCGGATGAAGATTCTATGCATTTGGTTTATCGCGACACGCTTATAACATCTTATAACTTTTTTTACCCGACTGCCGGGAGGGTTATGTGTTTGGCGCGTATCTTGTATGTATGTATGTATGTAATATTCTTTATTACCTTGTATCTTCAGAACCGCTAAACGGGTTTTCATATTTGAGGTATCGTTAGATTCGTCTTAATAGCCCAAGTGTTCTAAGATAGGTGATATTAAAAAAAAAACAAAATGGCGGATGTTTGACGCCATATTGTGAGGTAAAAAAAAATATATCTACCAAGTATATCGAGTGGGGTATCAAAATGAAGGATTTAAAACACTGATTCTAAATATGTATATAACTTGCAGTTTTATATTAAATATAACGATAAATAATAATAATAAAAAACAAAAACCCGCCTGCATAGATAACTACAATTCAAAAGCAACTGAAAAGACTGAAATAAAATAAATAATTAAAAAAATTAAAAAACCCGACTGCAAAAAATACATATACCTAAGCAACGCACTAAAAAGACCGAAACAAGTTTGAGAAAACTGACTACACTATGAGCTGAAACCCTAAGTGAAATAATTGACGTTATGTTTGTTAGCAGTGTTAGCATAGTGTAGTCAGTTTTCTCAAACTTGTTTCGGTCTTTTTAGTGCGTTGCTTAGGTATATGTATTTTTTGCAGTCGGGTTTTTTTATTTTTTTAATTATTTATTTTTTTGTGAGTTTGAGCGTCTGTTGGCGTAATGTATAAAGGTCAATTTATAGCGGTGCTGCATTTATAAGATATTCAAAATTGAAGTTTATTTATTATACAAAAAATTAATCCCATCTTCGTTTCATTGTAAGAGTTTGAATGTCAAGTTGCACCGCACTAAACAGCGCATGACGTGCAGGTTGCAGATGTCATAATATGAAAAATGCAGTGCTGCGTAGCGTATCGGCTCGTCTCGGTGTGAACTGACCCTTACGTGTCGCCACAGCAATATATTTATTCTACTCTGCATAAAAAACACCGTAAATATAAGTATGTTTCTAGTGTTTCGTACCTGAAGAGTAAAAACGGACAGACACTGGAGTCTTAGTAATGGGCCTATTACTGAGACTCCACTGTCTGTCTATCTGTCTGTCACCAGGCTTTATCTCATGATCCATGATAGTAAAATTTTTACTCATGATGTATTTCTGTATAGCAGCAAATACGAAAACCATAGGAATATGTAAGTGGGCTCCCATACAACAAACGTGATTTTTTTGCCGTTTCCCATTCTCGCACTCGCACTTGGCTAGTTTTTATGTTTTCCCATTTAAACTCTGGCAATACATGTCTGTCGCCGTATGTCTTACCATAAAGGCTTTTAAAATAATTCTACATTTAACGAGTCACACGACTAAAACAACGAACACATTAAAAACCAAGAGCATTCTGACAGCTCATCTTTTAAGTTTAATTATCTACGCAATCTCCCTTATTATTTCAGAAAGGATCGGAGGTGCATCTCTTCACCCAGCGGGGGGTTATGCTCGAACAGACTAAATTATTTCTTAACTACACGGTATAAATATTACAACTGTTTAAAGAACAATCATAGATGGCACAGCGGGCGCTCACACTTGAGGTGTTGAAAAAAGAAATTACACTTGGATATATCTCAAATTGCTTACACATCGATGTAATATAAGTATCTAGAAGTTTCCAAGTAAGTAAGTACTTGGAAATTTATTCCGTAGGGCATCTAATTAGCACTATTCATTAGTTTGCTTAATTTATTTTTCATGTTAAGTATTAGATGTAAGAGAATCTTAGAGTTAGAAGCGGACTTTTTCAAATTAATTATTATTAATGCATGTCACATTATTTTATTATTTCACTTAAATATGTACTCCTCACATTATTTTATTATTAAATTATTTTATGGTTATAAAATAACAGCAATTTTTTTAAATATTGAGTAGATGAAATAAGTCACGTTTTCTTTCCCCACGTATCTAAATAATGTTAGAATGTGAAAATAAATTATTTTACTTGCGTCCTTAGATCAGTTTATTTTGCTTCTTGTTATTATATATTCTTATTAAATTAGTATTTTTTTTTTATTGATTAAGATTATAATTTGCTGATAAAATTAACTTCTTTTGCTTATTTTGCCTCTGTAAATATTATTGTTTTATAATTATTGATATATTTTATTTTAATTCGTGATGTTATAATATTATGTCTATATATTATAATGTCAGAATAAAATATGTAATAAATTATGTTATATTTTAAGCGCTCTAATTTCTTGACATTATTTGGTCTTATTTGTTATGTTTTAGTGTATTACATTATTTTTTTAAATCATTTACTATTTAAACTCTTTGTTATGGAGTAAATTAATTTATTATACTATATTAATTTAATTGTGAATCCTGTGACACTTATTAAGGTGCATACATGCATCGGTATAGTTTGCAATTATTGTAATTATCTCTATAAATTTGTTTAATGTATCTACAGATATGTACTATTTGGTGTCCGTATAATAAATTAATAATATTTAAAATGTCTAATAACTACATAGCATTATTGTTATTAATTTTATGTTAAGAAAGTCTTACTAATTTGTTTTTTTTTTTTTTCATGTACTTATTTTCCGTTCAAACACACACGTAGAGATACTTATTTATGTTTTTGTGAAATATTTAGAATCCCTGAAAGGCTTGTCTAACTATAACTTTTCACTAGCTTTATCTATTATAGTACATCGATGGCCCAGACAGGCGCAGATAAAAATAATATTCAGTATTAATGTCGATATTATACTAACGCCGATGGGATTGCCGTGTAAACGACTGGATGTGATTGCGGCCAGTAATTAGCGGTAATGAGCTGCGTGCACCTGTTAGTAAGTGCTTACATACGAAGTTTATAGGTAGGTAAGGGTTGAGGAAAAATGTCTCATTTGTCTCTAGTATTAAGGATAATATTATGACGATAAGGGGTAAGAAGATATTTATGAAAAACTGACTTGCCATTCCAACAATACATGCGCTTAACACCTTGGCTTATGATCCGGAATCTGAAAGACAGGGGAAAATTCAGAGCATTGAAAATAGAACTTTGCGCTAATACATTGGCTGTGTTTGGCTGAAAAAAGCGCATGACATAAATTGCTAGCGCTAAAAACAGTTGCCGTCCAGAACACGTGTACCAACTTCAATAGCGCTAACAAACCCGCCATTTTGCTTATTTACCGCTTAGCGATCGCCAATTTGTTTACGAGCCCTTTTTTCCGCCAAACACAGCCAATAGAGCTGAAAATCGAACACACAAGTGTCGAGTCAAATGTCAATGTCATATATGACAGCTCGACACTGGACTCTTCCATTTTCAACTCTATTGTATTAGCGCAAAGTTCTATTTTCAGTGCTATGAATTTTCCCGGGACCACCGGATTCTGACTCATGTAACATTCCCGATCTTATCGATGATAATAAGATATAGTTACTTTGAGTAAACTACCTATATTCTATTAGCCCCCTTACTAATAAAAATATTTATCCAGTTGTTAAGCAATACAATGTCTTATGCGTTGGAAATGTCGCTTGACAGATAAGGACAAAACATTGTATTGCTTGTCTAATGGGTAAATAATGGGTAAAGTGTACATACTATAACTGTCTTACTTTTGGGGTCGTTTTGGGCAGTCGAGGTTAGACATTTGCTTTCTGCAGTATATTTATATAATTGACAAAATCTTCTGAAATAAAAGGTAGCGTAACTTTTTCTTGTATAATGTTTTTTTTCTATCAAATACATCATAGCTATCCTTAATTTTGAAGTCAGTTGTCGTACTCGTATAAACGGGGTAAGCATCTATAAAATCTTTATAGTAGTTTCATCAAACTAACGAGGAGTTAGTGCTATAAGCCATTACAAACTGGATTTGGATTTCATTGGATTTCACCGCCGTCAAATCCCAATTGTTCGAACTTCTGTGCGCGTGCAAGAGTACTTATGATTTATGGGGCAGTTTGCACTGAAACGAGACAATACGTAACGTGGTGCTGCACTTCTAATATTGGTATTTAAAATTGAACTATATTCACTAGATAAAAAGGTACTCGTTCCATTTGACATCAGTCATACACTACACTATATACACTACGGCCGCTGTATCTTGACGGGTCTGAACAAAGGCTCTGCGAACTTTAGCGCATGTACAATTCGTGAAGAAAACTGTTATTGTATTATTTTTATATACCTATGTACTAATAAAATTTCGCTAATACAGTTGACCAATTAGTACAAATAAAATAAATACGAAAATACTTAAAAACAGTTATTGCGCAACCTTTGCGCGAAGTTCAGACTCGCCAAGATACATCGGCCGTATTGTACAATGAAACGTATATCTTCTTGTGTAAGGTGTGTGTTAATAAAGTTCAATTTTGAATAACATATTTATAAATGCAGTACTGCGTCGCGTATCGTTTCGTTTCAGTGTGAATTTACCCTAAGTAGAGAAATGGTTCTGAATGCACAAAAATCTAAAAACATCGAAAAAGACACTGATGAACTCGTCATAAAAAAAACAACGGGTCCGGGAGTGCCGGCGAAGTGAAAACTTGAACATTAAATTGGAAAAACCGCTATCTAGGTTAAAACATATGAACTAAAATAGTTTCATGCTCGCGTAAGGGAACTAAAGGTGGGTTTAGACCAAGCGAGCGAATGCTCATTCTAGTAAAGCTCTTTTGATGTAAACAAACAACGAGCATTCTTTCGTTGTTCTGGTGTATTCGCCACGTGTTCGCCGGTAATTTGATAGAATGCTCTAAGAACACTCGCTCGTTTGGTATAACCGACGCAAGAGCGCACAAACAGTTGCTTAGAGCGTTCTTTCGTGTTCGGATGTGCTCGCTACTTAAGGCGGTCTCTTCAAAGGGATTCTAGTGTTCTTGAATTATTGTACATTTTGGCGGCTAGTTTTAAGTTTATTCGTAAATATGGATTGGAGCAACGAAAAATGTATGATAGAAATGTACCATAATGTAAGGTGTTTATGGGATCCAACTTATGTTTTATGAACATGATAAAAATAAACTGTACACGGAAGATGCCTGGAGGCAAATTGCAACAGCAATCGTCACCCACCAACGTCTCTTCCTTCTTTTCTTTTTCATTAATTACGTATTATCAATAAATGAAGCACTTGAAATCACAATATAGTCGCTATCACACTCAGACATAGTGTAGTGTGAACAGTACTACTTATCGTTGGCAAATGAGCAATGAGCATTCGCTCATTTGGTCTAAATGATTCTCATATAAAGAGCAAAAATTCTTGTTCTTATTGTTCTTGTTCGGAATGTTTAGTGTAAATGATGTAAACTATGTCTTAACGAATTATCGTTTACATTAAACGAATACAAAAGAATGTTCTTGTGTAGTTCTTGCTCTATGTTCTTTTGGTCTAAACCCACCTTAACACAGCATATACTTGTATAATATCTTGATTATCATATTAACTGTTAATTTCTCAATTCAAATACCTGTTAAATGAACGGTAAGATAACTTAAGTGTAGATAACTATAGTACGCGTACTATCTACAAATTGGTGGCATCACCACATCGATCGCGCGTATCTAGTCTCGCATACATCATGCTGATAAGTTGTAATATATTTACACGTACACCGATATGGAATAATTGCCGTATTGACAGACAAATTGTGGGATCGCGATTAAAAGGCGAATTGTAATATTTCAGTCTCATTTAAACGATATATTGCAGACTTTTTGTTCGCACTTGTCTGAGAAGAAACAATTAATATAACTACGTATTCGTAAAATTAACGAATGTCAACTGTATGGGCGTTATCATAATTTTCATACAATTATCTATTGATAAAGCTACAAATGAGCACAAATAGCAATTGTTTCTGCTAGCCCCATTGGGTGGCAATTCTCGTAATTGTTATCACATAAATCTCGTTTGGATTTTAAGGCTGACCCGCTCGCGCGCGCATTTGACTACCTATCTAATGAGAATTGTATGAGAATCTTGATAGCACCTATGCAAATTTCACTCGATAATGTTACGAATACGTTGCTGTCAATTGTTAGTGCTCACCCCACCGATACCGTGAGCGTTACCCCAGTCAGATGTTGTGGATTTTGTTAACTTTTTACCCATGCTCAATTAGAGCGTTTCTCCTGTAATTGAGCGTTGCATTTTCGTAATTTGCTCCTTTGTACTTTTCTTGAAAAACTCGAAAAACAGATCCGGCTGAAGTAACGTTTGAAAATGTTACTCTCTTACTCTAAACTCTAAGCAGTGGCGTCTAATTTTTTTTACCAATATAATATACCTATTATACTAGATGTTGCCAGCGACTTCGTGCGCGCAAACCGACATTTTTCCGCGATAAAAAGCCTATGTCCTTCCCCGTGGTTTACTCTACATCTGTGACAAATTTCATCAAAATCAGTCCCGTAGTTTCGGAGCCTATTCAATGCGAACAAACAAACTTCTCCTCTTTATAATATTAGTATAAAAGTATAGATTGGTACTGTGCTGTGTTTAGAAAAATTATAATAATATGACGATAGAAAAATAGACTCATGAGGATTTACAAGTCCAAGAAAACAATTGAAATGAGAGAACATTATTATTTTTTCATATTTTCCTCACGAAATAGGTCGAGCCGCGGGCAAAACTTAACAAAACAGTACCATTGGGTATTGTCTGTTGGCACGATATTTGGCCAAATAAAACCGATTCACGACAGTCAATATAAGTTTGTGAGTGTTCGTAAATAACGGTATTTGAATATTTTCGCGTGTTCTCAGTTTTATGGGTGATGGGACTTTAATACAGTGTCGTCGCCATTTTGATGTGAAGTTTATATTGCAACGCCAATATAAAAATTTGAATGTTCACATGTGTTCTGCGAGCGCGACGGATTATTACCCGACTGCACCGGGTTATGTTTTTCGAGTGTATGTATGCATGTATGTACATTTCTTAGGCACGCTTGTCGCATTTGAGCATGAGAGGTATCATTAGATTCATCGTGAAAGTGAAGCTGGGTACACCAAATAATTTGACGCAGTCGGGTGTTTTGTTTTAATCAACCGTATAATTAGGTATTATATTTATTATGTTTAACTGTTGACTGTCGGGTTGCTATAAGTTAACTTATAGCAAGATATTAGCAATTTCTCATCACTTGTAGCAATCAGGCAACAGAAAAGAATCAGAGGTAAATAGTGTTTACCCGAGATTGCTCTGAAGGTCGATTTCGCTAATTAAATCCTGGAATAATTTGTTATGAGCCAGATATAATAAATTAATCACAAAACTGAAAAATGGTATTCTCACTAACTTTAAACCAACGTCAAACCAGTTTGATTGGTTTAAACTCCAAAAATCATTTTATGAAAAAGATGATTTATTTATAAGTTATAATTCAATAAAAGTAAAATGAAAGATAAGTCGATTACGAGAATTAGGGTCCTGATTTCACTCTAAACTTATTGCACTTAATTAATTCAAAATTGCAAGCTGCATTTCTTACCTCAATTAATGTATTTTCTAGTTTTCCTGAAAGTAAAGAATATTGTGACCATACGAGAGCATATTATGGCATATGACATCTACACAAAATATTATTTTGTCTCCAACTAATATATAAATACTCTGGTAATGGCTCACTACAATCCACAATCTCCAGCAATCGCCGCGATTCCCCAATGCGTGTATGATGTATCCTCTAACGCGATGACGTCACGCGATGCGGCCATTTCCCGAGCTATTGCCGCTTTTGTTCGCGACTGCTCGACTACTGACTACTGTTATCACGGAAGGTTTCGTGGTTATGGTACACATGTGTTAATGTATTTCAAATGCAATTAGTAGACGTATTTAGAAGAAGTCTGAAGTTCACGTTCATATTATGAAGATAGTTACAATGCAATTTTTTTTTTCTCAAACATGGTGACGAGATAAATTTTAGGTAGAAAAGGGAATTCTAATGAAAAGGGATGTATGGACGTTTATTCCTCTTTCACGCAAAAACTACTGAACGGATTTTGATGAACATTGGTATGGTAGTAGTTTGAGCTCTAGATTAAAACATAGGCTACTTTTTATCCCGAAAAAGCACAGTGTTCCCGAGGGATACTGTATTTATATATTATTAATAGTAGGATTAGTAGGATTTTGATAGATATTAATTACGAATGTATCATATTCATTTTCGAAATTAATATTCGAAAAACTAGGTTGAAAATAAATATAGCAAGTGTCCATATACTATATTTATTTTCAACTCATTGCTAGTAAAGCATTCATTTATATTGCCACAAAACTTTATGCTTTACTTAATGAAGACGACCATCAATAATATCTGTAGTTCTGTACACAAGATGACCACCCACGTGGTTAAATTGTATCTTTAAATTACGCCACTTTTAATGAGAAATGAGCAGACATAGTACGGTTAACTTTAAACCTATAACTTAACCGTGACAGTTAATTTTGAAAAAAATATCGCCTCCAATAAACTAAAGTTGGCATCTTTATCGTGCCCTTCCCCTTCGTCATGTAAACAAAAGGCGGACGGAATAAACAAACATTAAATTACTTAAAAGGTTTTTTTTTCTTCATTTATAATATTTTGTTGCCTGTAAAAACTTAATTTGTTACAATTTTCGTGCAAGCTTTTTGGAAATTATTTCACCGCGACAAATAATAATAATTATAATTAATTGTTTTGTGTTTATTATAATCAACTTCAATGAACACAATATCACTTATTTAATTAATTTTAACGAATTCCTACCAATTACAACGAAAACTCTTTATTAATTAAATATTTCATATAATTTTCAAAATCCAAACAAAATCCGCCGCTTTAAAATCAGATTTTGTATTCAACGTTCATCCTTTTCAGAGGCTTTCGGGGACATGACTGTACATATTTCCGCTGAATGTTGTCAAAGAATTTAATTTACCCTCCAAATGAGCTTTTTAAAATGGCGCTTAAAATATGGCGTGAATAATTTGACACTCGTTAAGGCTTTGATCGCGCCGCCCGCGCCGCCCGCGCCGGGGAACGCACAATAAAATAAATGTTTTATTTACTTTTTTACTACAGTCCGATCTATTAAAACTTTAAATTGTCGCTCGCGTGACCACGAAAGAGTAGACAAAATTACGGATTGTAGCAATATTTTTTCGCAGCATGGCGGTGCGACGTCAAACGTAAAACATTTCTTAGAGTTCTCTTCCATCGATTCTTATAAGATAACTAACTACTATGTATATTTCTTGTCTACTTTTGACAGCTACGAGTAGAAACGTTTCTTCTTTAATAGCATACAATCTACATTATATAGTTTTTTATTAAGTAATTTATAATTAGGTATAATATATGCATTTCAAAAGTCACAAAAAGTTTTTTTACTAGATAATAAAAAATATTTAAAAAATCTACATAATATATCTAGTTTACTTTTATTATATTATCAATTTCGTAGATATAATTAGCAAAATATATGTTCTTGCGATATATTTTCCAATAACTCTAGAGATATAGTACCTAAGTAGGTATCTGTTACATACACTTATTTTAAATAAGAACGCATGACCTCAGAAATCGCTGTACCTCTGAAAATATTGTTTTTTATTATGCTGTTTCGTTTCTGCTGATGACTTACTTATATATTGTAAGAGTACTGTAGATACTATTCATTTTTGAAATTTAAAAATGTCAACTAGCCTATAATTGACTCATTTTTACTAAGACGAACGTAGGAAGCTAAAGAAGTCTCTTTAAAATGAAAATACTGGAGGTGCCAATGTGCGTCTTCCCTACAATTTCATAATTTTGTTGAAAGCAGCACGTCGCGAACAGTCATACAACTCACACATGATTATCAACGGTCCGGAGATGAGCAGAGATAATAGAGGCTTGTCAGGTAATTAAATGCCTGCGAGGTTGCGAGGAGATGCGTCGCCATGACCACGGCTATAGGATTTGATATTTACGGTTGAAAAGCGTTATTCTATGATACTGTGGGTAGGCCACTGGTGTATGTTTTTAAATAGTCTTTAGTCTATTCGCGATAAGAACTCAGTGAATCATGCGTACAAATGTCTAAATTTAACCAATGATGCTTAAGCCTTGTTCGTGAATTCAAGTAAGTAATTTTGGCATATGTACACATAATTCACTGACTTCATAACGCGAATAGACTATAGCTAAAATACTGCATGTTATAATTCGTACCGTGTTTGTAGCGAAGAGCATAACATTATGTCTAGTTTATAGGACCTTATTGTGCGCAGTCACTCTCATGTTACGTGTGTACTTCCAAATTTCGATTCCTTTTTACCCAACTACAGCGAAGCCAACAGGAAGTATAATAATTTTGGCAGTACGTATGAATATAATAATAATAATATCTATGGACGCTTCACACCACGTCGATCTGGCCCCGTGCTAAGTATCCGAAGAACTTGTGTTACAGGTACCAGATAACGGGAAGTATATTTAATACTTTTATACTATACATATATTTAAGATTTTTATTATATTATACACATATTTAATACACATCCATGACCCAGGAACACAGAAAAACTTTTTGTTCCGTCGGCAGGATTCGAACCTGCGACCTCCGGCTTGAGCACCAAAGCGCTGAACCACTGAGCCACAGAGGTCGTATGTATGTTTGTTCCACCGTAGTGCCTAAACTACTGGTTCGATTATAGGAAATTTGGTATCAATAGATTCGTGATAATAGCCCGGGTAACAAAGGCTATAATATAAGGTTTGGTAAAATCAATTACGGATACTTCGGGCATATGATCTACTGCTTATGTAAAGACGTTTAAGCAGAGAAATAATTGTCATACTCGAAAAAAATTTTTTTTTATATGGGTGAGTTTGCGTTTCGCCCATACATTAGTTTGAGTATGACGATTATTTTTTTGCCTAAACGTCTTTACATAAGTAGTGCATCATGTGCCCGAAGTACCCGTAATTAATTTTCGGATTCATAGTCGGGTTATAGTTTTTTTTAATACCTAATAATACATAATAATAATTGTAGTTATTTCAGTCAATTTCAAAATACGCCACAATATTATTCACAGTTTTTTATTTTTTACTCTGTATTCGTTGTCTACTTGAGATGTATAACGAACCAAATGATGGCGCACTAATGACTTGTCTAGATCATTGATTGATCCTTCAATTAACCGGGAAATGATTTACAACAACCTTCGAGATCCTTCCTCGTTAAAATAACTCTAAAATAAATAATTAGCCAATTAATTATCACAGGAAGCCCCAGGCATATAATCTACTGCTTATGTATAGACGCAGAATAATCATTGTTATACGTGAAAAACATAATCTTCTTTATATGGGCGAGATTGTGTAGAGCGGAGATTCACCCATTATGAGATATTTTTTTTTGAGTACGACAATTTTTTTTTTCGCTTAAACGTCTTTATATTATTTTTTATAAGTCTTTATATAAGCAGTAGATCATATAGGTACCCAAAATATCCTTTGATTTTACCAAACCTTTTACAGGATGTATTTTCATACGAAAGATAATATATTTTACCCCACATTAGGCCACAATACATTACCTATATACCGAGGTACATTAGTTATGACAGTAGGAACGAATAAGTTTAACATTTTCGTGATGTACAAAAACAACAACATCATTATGACCTAACATTTCCTGTCGACTCTCACATTGCAGTACGCATAGAGTGGCACTTTCGTGCGCCGCGCGCTTATGAATCGTTGTTGATTCTTTTATAGGATAATCTAGTCAAATTGTAAGTTATGTCACATGTTATTTATATTTCATAAGTCATGCTCTTTAAACATTTATTTTTGTATTCATTACACCTTGTATATCGAGAAGTTGTTATGTTTGTCTACGATAGCCCAATAAATGAATATTGTATTTTACCACATAAATGATAGTAATTTTAATTCGTGAAAAATTATTCTCTAACCATTCCAGAATATCATTCATTTTACGTGGTAGAGCCATGCTTCGGCACGAATGGGCCGGCTCGACCGGAGAAATACCACGGGCTCACAGAAAACCGGCGTGAAACAGCGTTTGCGCTGTGTTTCGCCGAGTGAGTGAGTTTACCGGAGGCCCAATCCCCTACCCTATTCCCTTCCCTACCCTCCCCTATTACCCTATTCCCTCTTAAAAGGCCGGCAACGCACTTGCAGCTCTTCTGATGCTGCGAGTGTCCATGGGCGACGGAAGTTGCTTTCCATCAGGTGACCCGTTTGCTCGTTTGCCCCCTTATTTCATAAAAAAAAAAAATATCAAAAATGCACAACGTTAATATTCAAGTTTTTACTTCTGCCGGCACTTCCAGAATGCAACTAGTTCTTGTTTTTATTATTTGTATTAGCGACCTACTCCAGCTTCGCACGGGTTTGTAAACTGTTATGAACATAATAAACACTCGTTCGTTTAGGTACCAGTAGAAAGAAATACCAGAGTACTATTGTCCCTCTTCACTTTAACGTCGAGAGCACGATCTGTATCTCGGTGACAAATGAGCGCCCGGTAACGTCAATAAGATGTAAATACGAGTGCTTTAATTAGAGGCCCAATTGTTACTGAATGTACCTATATAGAAGCGGACAGAAGTGGTCGTGGAAAAACGAGGCTGTAAAAATTAAAACTTAAATGACAAGTTGTACATATAACTTGGATAAGAACATTTTTAAGGCAACTTTATATCCTGACAATTATTGAAATTCGTAACATCTTACAGCTTTTTGACACGGTAAGGACCGTCGGGCTACCAAGCGCCGCCTGGTAATAGAAAAAGAATCGAAAATTGTTTTTTAACGTTTTGATACCACTTACGCCACCAGATGACGCTTTGTGTGCGTTAGGTCTGCCCCCTAGCGGCAGAAAAAATATCAAACACCCTCATTGAAATATTTGGCACGCATATATTATAACCTGGTTTCAAATCCTCAGAAAAGCATTTCATATACATACAACCATACAGTTTAAATTAATATCTTAGAAGTTATCTCAAAAAAGAGCGCGTGAGAAAATAAATTGGTGTGCCGCGGTCCGCGCCGGCGCCGATTTTTTTATTCTTTTTTATGTAATGAACCAGGAAACGAGCAGACGGATCGCCTGATGGTAAGCGATTACCGCCGCCCATGGACAGTCGCAGCACCAGAGGAGTTACACATGTAACTCCTCTGGTGCTGCGACTTGCGTTCCTGATCCTTAAAATCCCCAATCCCCCCCATGGGCCTCCGGTAACCTCACTCACTCGGCGAAACACAACGCAAGCGTTATTTGACGCCGGTTTTCTGTGAGGTCGTGGTATTTACCCGGTCGAGCCGGCCCATTCATGCCGAAGCGTGGCTCTCCCACAGTTAAAACGTGACTGACAACACTCGCTTGATAACTATACTGCCTGTACCCCGCCTGCGCTCATATTACATCAGGATTGCGATTAGGCTATTAATTATTAAGTTTGTAAAATACCCTATTTTAGGCGGACGAAGCTGCAGGCAAAAGTTAGTGAAGGATACATTTTACCCCATTAAATGATTCGTTTCTACACCAACTAAGTCACGAACAACATCTAGTCAGCTTGAGTTTATAATAAGGAACCCTCTAATTGTCAAGCAGTGAGCGATGTGGAGGTGATAAATTATAGCTAAGAACACTCTAACAGCTTTAAAATTAGATGTAAATCGATTCATCCGTTTGGAAGCAACGATGCCACGGACAGACATACAGACATAGACAAAAACGTCAAACTTATAACACCCCTCTGCTTTAGTCGGGGCGGGGTTGAAAGAAACTTAAATTTACATTTTTTTAAGGGCCTGTTTCACAAACATTTAACGGACAGCTTATTGGAAAGTTTTGTCGTTGCTTACTTTGTATCGAGCGTCAGAGTCAAAACATGCAAATAAGCTATTTAACAATCAGTAGATTGTGAAACAGGCCCTAAAACTAAAGAAAGTTTATTAGTTTATTTTATTTTGCGCTTAAACCATTTCATATTATCTTGTTTTTGCGCTATCATGATTAGTGACAAGCGAACATGTCTACATCTTTATCAACTCTACGCAGCTCGTTAGCTCCTTTTAATTTAATTGGTAGATAATGCGATACTCCCCTTTCCCTCCAGTCGATACCCCTCCCCACGGGCCGATGGCATTTACCGCTCATCTCGCACGGCAACTGTTGGCTACTTTACTGTTTATTACTTTTTAAACGTCTCTTTGTGGTGATATGGGCTTATGTCATTAAAGACGTGATATAAATGAAATAAAATCACTATCGGGAATAAATAAAAGAGACCATTGATAGTTGCTTTTATGAAAACTTACACAAATACCTGTATGAAAGATCATTAAAATAATTAAAGTGGAAATGATTTTACCTGTACTAATATTATAAAGAGGAAAAGTTTGTTTGTATGTATTGAATAGGCTCCAAAACTACTAGACAGATTTTGATGAAATTTGGCACAGGTATAGAGTAGACCACGAGGAATGACATAGTATTTTTATTGCGGCAAAATGTACGGTTCCCACAGGATTTCCCTTTGCGCACACGAAGTTGTGGGCAACATCTAGTTTTATCATAATATGTTTTGACCTACTTTACTCACATTATTATTATATTCAATAGGCAATAAAGGTGATAAATAAAGATTAGACATAACGTCGCGTCTCACGGAGGGTAGAGGTTAGCCATTGTCAGACATTGTTAGGTCTTCATGTGGTAGGGGAGACCGAGGGGTTTTGACACAAAGGTGATTTGAAACAGTACCGATTTCATGGAACTTAAAACGGTTAGCGAGTTCGCAACGTTGCATTTCAACCACTCCCCTCCACCCGCTGATTTGTCAATACGCGTCGGTGGCATGAGTCGCGCGGTTATGGAGTTCTGCGTGCCATGTGACAAAAATCGTGAAAAGTAAGTTATTTACGTTTTTTTACCATGCCTATATTTTGGTAAGGGTATTGTATTTAGTTTGATTAATATTGGTATCGAAAGCTCATTATCTAGAGATTTATTGTATTTATTTGGTGCAATTGATTTCTGTGTATTTGATTCTTAATTGCAGGTTAAATTAATACTGAGAGGTTTTTTCTTACTGAGGAGATTTGAAACAGGTTGTTTCAAATATCCTCGTTTTCCATATTGTATCAGAATATCTACGCATTAAAAATCATTAACGTTGTGTCAATTAAATAAGTGCTTTTTAATTTATTTATTTTGTTTCAGCATGCCTACTGATCATAAAATAAAGACTGACAGAGGTATAGCAACTCGCAAAATATATGATTTTGCAGCAGAAGATATAGTATCAAGTAACTTTGCTATATTTTTGCCAGATTGACGTTTTTTTGTTTTCTATTTACATTTTTGATATTTGTCAGATTATTGTTACATAAATATTTGAAGAAATAATTATCAAAACTGATTGTAATTCTAAAGAAACGACTGAAAGTTAATTATTTATTGAAAATCCATATTTTATTTTAAAGATTTTCAATGAGTGTAAAACATTTTGTTTATCTGGCTGTTATTTTAATTAATATTATTACGAATAATGACGTTATGATACTTTAAACTACTTTAGGAGTTGATCATATTGTGTATCCGAACTGAAGTTATCTACTTATGCGATATATCAGTACAAAATGTGAATATATACGTAAAACAAAAAAGTATGTGCTTGAAAAAATAAATTTTAATACATGCCTTTAAATTATATCACAACTTTTATTTTACAGTCCTTAATATTTCACAGAAATCATATGTTTTAACTCTCCTCGACCCCTGTTTCATCTTACCTCGGTATGAGGGGAATTGAAACAAGATGACTTGTTGCGGTTAAGTCGATTTTTTACCACAATATTTAACACTTACAATTTCTTTATGTTAGTCATTTGCAAGTGTAAAGAATGACCTAACGGTTGGTACTAATATCATACCATTTCTGGCAATAGTGTTTGGTATATGAGACAAAATGTAAAAATTGTGTCAACACCCCTCGGTCTCCCCTACATAATGACTTCATTCTACGCGATACAGTAATGTTAGAATATAAAATAATAATATTATAATAGTATGTTAGCTGTTAGTGCTTAGGACTAGGTAAGCAGTTTATTATGACAAAAAATGTTCAAAAAACGTTTGGTGGTATGAAAATATGGAAGTCTATATAAACATTTAAAAAATAACTTAAAGTTTTGGTTAGGACTTAAGCAAACTGATTTCTTGTCTCCGGAGGAAATCATAATTTTTTGAACTTGAGAGATCCTGCCTCTGTAGAGGATCAGGACTTCAAGCTTCAATAATAAACAAAAAAGTTTCAGTTAGACTAAACATACTAATATTTAAATGGGAAAGTGTGTGTGTCAGTCTGTCTGTCTGTCTGTCTGTCTGTTTGTCCGTCTTCTACGCCGAAACTACTGAACCGATTTAAATGAAATTTGGTACACCGATAGTCTAGAGCCTGAGAAAGGACATAGGTTACTTTCTATCAAGGGGAAATGTACGGTTCCCGTGGGTGACTTACGCGGGCGGAGGCCTAATCTAAAGTTTCCCGTTAAATAAGAAGTGACGTTCCCCCTAATTACTTTAGCGGTAAGCGGACATTATAAGTAAACGTTTGTATATTTTTAGGGGATATAGATATTTTTATCCTAAAAACGAAGATATATAATACATAAATATCTTAAGCACATAAACACATTTCATAAATGACTTGTGAATCATAAATAAAAATAAAACACATTATAAATATTTAAATCGGCTGTTAGAGAAAAGTGGCAAACCCGCGGGCGACAGCTAGTATGATCTCCGTTATTTACGACTAGCACTGCGTCGCGGCTTGGCGCGTGGCTCTGATAAGAGTTTCCTCCTCGCATTCACATGTAATACATTATGTCTGTTTGTCAGTCTTGTCATTTTTATGGCGTAGATATTTGTGAACGGTGAATCTTCTATGCTAATGAAAAACGTCAAGCTTTATTCTCCATCCCGTTATGAAAATGACAACCTCAAAATCTCTGAAATCAATGTAAACAACGCGTTTACATCACTAGCCAAAAACGGCGTCGTAAAACTTAACTAGACGGTTACGGGCAAAACACTAAATAGTAATGTCGGACAACTCATAAACAATCGCAGCGCGTCCCAGCGACGCATTAACTGCATCAATCACCGCCGCTCGATAACAGATGGCGCTGCACTTTGGCCGCGCGCCAGCCGATTGGGACGCTCCGCCCGTACAATGCCCAAATCCTATCTAAAATTATTAATTACGAATTCAATTTCATAATTACACACCTCGAATTCTAGAAAACATCTTTGTGGTCAAATGAGTTGTAAGTTGTGTCTTGGATTAATCAGTAGATACCTGTTGTATGTAAAAACTAAAATACACAAACACACAATAAAAAAAATCCACTCTCTAGTTTAAAAATCATGTTCTCAGCGCCAGATGATTCATGTATCTTTGCCATCGATTTAGTTTATCGCAGCGGCAAAAAACGACTCATAACTGCAATCACAACTACAATGCTGTTTTGTTAGATTCAAGTGTATAGTGCGGTTCAAATGAGAATAGGATCGAGTCGGCGCCATATTGTGACGTCATAGCTGTCAATTTTACCCAATTGGGTACCTAATTAAGTAGGGTGGGCAAAAAAAGTTTTTTTTCTTTTAATATAATTTATTTACATAATTGAGTGAAAATAAATGTAATCTGAACTTTAATGATTTCTTATTATATATCTCTTCAATTTCGCTTATCTCTGTATTACTGTCCGAGTAGTCATCGTCGTCTATGTAATACAGCGCCTCGTTTACTCATTTTCGAGCAAAATGAGTATGACAATAACAAAAACAGTATAATTTTGGCAAGTTGCCTTGCACCAACAATGAAAAACAAAATGTTAATTTATGATTTTAAAAACGACTTATGAATATGTATTATTATAATTAAATGTTTAGATAATTTAACGTTACTATTTAAATTCGATGTAAGACTATTATTCCTCTTCTTTTATTTATGGCAATCGCGGTTGCAAAGGTTTTGCACCATTCTGCTAGTGTCGAGTATATAAAGAATTATTTCGACTATTATTATTGGCAAATAAGTTTTTCTGCTTACCGTACTTTTCAAGTGACATTTGACAGATAGAGGTCATTGACGTTCCTATTCTCATTTGAATCGCATTTTAAAAATATTTCGAATCTGCAAACGAAAAGTACCCTCTGTTTTGCCTAGAACCTAAACTACTATCATGCCAAATTTCGTCAAAATCCGTTCAGTAGTGTTTTCGTGAAAGAGTATCAATATACCGATACATCCATACATCGGTACTCACAAACTTTCACATTTATAATATTACTAGCTGCTACCGACGGCTCCACGCGCGTAAATACAATATCCCAAAGGAACACTGTACTTTTTCGGAATAAAAAGTAGCCTATGTTTTAATCCAGATCCTAAACTACTACCATACCAAATTTCATCAAAAACCGTTCAGCGGCAGTTGCGTGAAAGAGTAACAAACATCCATTCATCCAATACATCAATCCATTCATTCATCCGTCCTCACTAACTTTATACTATAGTAGATAGTAGGAGGATTCTTCAATATAATTCATCAGCATTGAACTAATTAATTTCGTAGAAACCAACACAATACGCTCTAAGCTCGGACAATTACTAAGGGCGGCGATTAAGGGCGACAGTTCAGCTAACTGCATTGTTAACACTTCAATCAACCCCCGGCCGGAAAGAATCCGTAATTAAACTAATGAATTTAAAATACTGCCGCGCTTTGGGCGTTCACAATGACTGGTTGTAAATCGTAGGAACAGAGAAGGATCAAATAGGATTTTTCCTGTTTTTAGTCCCCGACGAAAATTGAAGGGTGTAATAGTCTGTCCGTGGCATCGTATCTTCCAAACTGACATGATCTAAAGAGTTCTTAGTTATATTTCACTACTAGCTGTTTCCCGCAGCTCCGCCCGCGTATATATACTGTCGAGTATCCCGCGAGAACACTGTAATTTTTCGGAATAAAAAGTAACCTATGTTTTAATCCAGAGTCTAAACTACTCCCGTGCCAAATTTCATTGAAATCCGTTCAGTAGTTTTTGCGTGAAAGAGTAACAAACATCCATCCATACATCCATACATCCTCACAAACTTTCACATTTATAATATTAGTAGAATCATCAGCTCTATCACTTTTTGACAATTCGGGGGTTACTCAAAATTTTAATTTTGGTTTTGCTTGTTTCATAGTCATTTACTACATTTGTAGTAGAAGGTACATTTTTACACATCATCCTAACTTATGTTTGAGAGTATCTGTACGCTGGTAGGTACTATTAGTTTAATATAATAATATAGTTCTACACACTAGACCAAGATCTGGGCCTCTAGCATAGTCTAGATGCATTCAATAATTTCGATGACGATAACTTCGAAATAAAAATTGTATGGGATTTGACATGTCATTGGTAAGTGACATGTCGTTTGCGATGCCATTATATGTCAAATGGCGTACATTTTGTTTTCGACCTTCACAGTCGAAATTATCGAATACATCTTGATTAGAGGCCCTGGGCGCCTAGACAAATTACCTTCGTTAAAATTCGGAAAGATCTGTCGTATCGACTTCTCTTTTGAGATCACGACAAAACGTCCCTAGACAAACGCACACTGTTGTTCGAATCGCAACAACGAATTGCTCAAACGTTAGTTGTTTAAGATTTCAAGAATTTAGCCGTCAGTTGTGAAGTTGTCAAATGTCATATTTTTTTTTTAAATTATTGATGGCGTTACGGCATAAAACTATTTGTCAGTGTCAAGTTAAAAAGGCAGACAACTAGATTTAATGTAGGTACCTATATGATTTCAACACCGTATTATTTTCAAGTCTAATGTCTAGTCAAAGTTCAAAATACAAATAGTCAGTGCAAGTCAGTCGATTCAGTAAAACGGTACCTAGAAGTTTTATTGAAAATTCCTGGAGTGTTTTGTATAAAATGGAATCAAATTTCAAGTGTAGAAATTTACAATAAGAATAAAGTAGGTACTTATTTAACAAGGCCGATTATTACGGTTGTAAGGCTGGAACATGAAGCATAGATACCAGGAGTCCGAACGGTATAGGCTTTTTAATAATAATTATGTACACAATAATAGGACCAGATCTTAGTTCTCTTTTCTGCCGCTAGGCGTGCGAGACCGACGAGTACCAAGTGTTGCCAATACTATTACACCGAGTGTTGCCAATACTATTATTTATTACAATTATTTTTAAATTACCGTTAGGCAATTACCGTGTTCTACGGTATCTATTTTTCGAGAACAGTTTCTAAGAATTTCCTAAAACTTTTATATAATAAGATTTCAATCTTTCCAGAGCTGTCAATAGCAACTTTAAACTTCCCGCGTAATTTCAAACGAGTGCATGTCGAACCGTCGCGCGCTCTACCGGCAAAAATCTGTCCCCGTAATTGAGACCATTATTTTAACATTACGTTCGGACTCCTTGTTATCTATACTTCGTGGGCTGGAACTTCAATATGCACCGAAATCCGAAACACCGGGAAAAATTCAGAGGATTATAAATTAGACACACAATTGGATAACTGTTTATCTATTGTATGACTCCAGAGTTCTATTTTGAATAATTATATTATATAATACATTATTTAATTAATTATCTTCTAGTTTTCATTGATAATACAGATTTTATACAGATTTCTTGCGAAATGGTCATAGGACACACATTATAAACAGATTTTAAGAGATTACACTAAAGGCCATACTCACGGTGCGTCCAGCAAATCCAGCACCGGTACTATTATGAATTTTAATATTATCCGGTGTTCAGCATAAAATATGTGTACAGTCTGACAAGGATCTTTTGGCACGTGGACAAAATCAGAACTAACATCGCCGTCTTGTAAAATGTCACTTTTAGTATTATATTGTATTGTTTTGTAGTTGCGACACTTACCTTTTGGCACGTGGATAAAATCAGTAATAATATCGCCGTCTTGTAAAAATTCACTTTTAGTAATAAGTATTGTTCTTATTTGCGACACTCACGCCCCCATCCAAGTGCCAAAAGATCCTTGTCCGACTGTAATGGCGTATATTCTATTGTCTTGCGAATGATACCATCTAATAAAAAAGAAGGAAAAGGTTTTAATGTAAACTGCATTTTTATTTAGTATTAAATGACTATTTCTAACTGTTTTAATTAGAATATGATATAGTTATAAACATTTGTTAAAATAATAATAAAGTACACTCGTTTTATCTAAGATTTTTCAAGTTACTTTTTAAAAATACCAACATTTTTCTGGTTGGCAACATGCAAGAACGAGACACACACATTTATGGCTATCTCGCTCGGCTCGGATTTGCCTCTATGATACGTGCATTGTGAAATACACTCTATTACCAAGGCAATACAGTTCTTTTTAGCAATTACAAAATACGGAGTCTTCTATCCTTAGGACTATATCCATGTCCTGGAAACACTTTAAACTGGCCAGAAGAAGAAGAAGAAGAAGATGAAGTACAATAATTTTTGTTTGTTATCAAAATAACAATTTACCTAACTTAGGCCTTTACATCCGATGATGGATGATTTATACAGTATTCTCCGAGCGAAGTAACCACTCTTGAAATACTGTAGTGCCTGGGACAGTTGGTTTTTAAATATCGTATGATTGCCCAAGCGCATACGGCATTCTCACAACATAGCCACCCTAGTCCAGAGGAATGACTAATCAATACGTCTGGGGCCAATAATGACTAGTCAATACGTGCGGGTTTCCTCACGATGTTTTCCTTCACCGGTAGAGCGTCCGTATAATGTACTTGAGATCTGCTGGCCGATTCTGTATCGTTATATACATAAAAGTTGGCTTCAAGGCTTCATACTGGTGGAGAGAAGAAAAAAAGAAGAAACATACTCACATACTTTTATATTTATAATATTAGTAGGATTTTTGACTACTTAAATATTATCATTACCTTATATATAAGTAAAATGCGTTTTAAATCTTTATAATTTGTAGGAATTGTAGGTATACAATAATGTTGCTTATTAATGCAGTTTATTCATAGTGAGCAGTGGCATAGGGTTCCTATAACTCCATTCCTATCGGCTTCCCTTGTCACATACCTTTTGCAAACCTTCATAGAAATCCCTACCTATGATACAGGTTCCGGCTTCCCTTTGAAGGAGAAGCAGCCTTCGCCACTGATAGTGAGAAGTGATATAAATCATAATGTAATTATTAATGTATCAAAACCGCTACCAACCTAAGTTAATTTGTATTCATTCTGTGACAGGCTTTAACTAGTGCGTGTAAATAATAATTATTAGCTGTGTTGATTTTTAAATTGTATAATGTTATTATTGGTTATGTGACTTGAGATAAAACTGATTATTTAAAGAAATATCTGCATTATGTAATTCCTTTGCAAGAAATAAAAGTATTTTTACATTTTAAGTTTATTTTCTTACTAAAACCATGTAAAACTTACTTAAAAAAGTTAAATAAAATGTAGATACTCTTGTATTGTTATTATTTAATCAATCCTAATACGGACACTTGATACGGCACAACAACTTTATTAGAGGAATAATAGAAGGGATGGTAGTAGAAAACGTGGAAGGCCAAGAAGAACTTTTATGGACAGGTGTAGGCGAATGTGATGGTCGTGTCGTATCAGGAGGTCAAGAGAACGCCCGGAGTGCAGAGAGTAATGGAGAAAGCATCACTGACAAGAGCAAAGCTCTTAAATTAGAATGAATGAATAATTCTAGCAAGACAATGCTTATAACAAATTCAAAGTGTTATGGCCGCATTGTAATATTTTGTCTACAATATGTGGTAAGTGTTAGGTTTACTTATTTATTGCAATAGTACCCTGTACAGTCAAGGTACTTTAATAACACTTCCTTTAACGTTATAGTTCTGTAAAATTGTAAAGACTATTTCAATTATTTAGTCACAAATATACTATAGAGATTAAATATTAAGTATTTAATTGGTTAACACTGCTTGACTGTTTATAATAGGTGTAGGTATAATAGCATAATATATAATATTAAATTTGTAATAATTAATCAAAGTATAATAGCAAATATTTCAAAACTTTTATGAGGTGTTTGTGTCCTTCTAACCCATTTATAAGACGAAGGTGTTGAGCATCGATGACAATAAAATATCATTACATTGAAAAACTTATAAATTTTAACTACTAAATACAAATCTTTATTTATAAGGAAGTTTCAGAGAAACTTGCTTAATTATGAACTCCATTTGTTACCTACTATAATTTAGGTACCTACTATACACCTAAAGATTGCTTTCAGCTGATATAGTAGCGTGTAAAGATTACAAACTGTAAGTAAGCTACAAATTAAGAAATTTATATTTTAACAAAGTGTTGAATTATACTTGAATACAATGAATTACATATTAGGTATTGACAATAATTGTGATTTATTGAATACTTTAGATTGAATTCTTTTGACTTTATGCAATATAGACTACTAGCAGAAGGTGTTGTATAGACCCTTTAAGCAACTTTAGGCAAATCATTATTATTTACAAATAACAGCTGATCAATAAAAATCCGCCATATTGTTTGTTGAGGCGATAAAGGTAGCCCCCTGGGTATCTTTATCATTAGGTCGATAAAGATAAAGATCACGATCTACTAAATGTCACTTACGGCCGCTTGTCTAGGCATTGTATGGAGAAACACGTTAGAGCAATTCGTTATATGAGTGCATCGTTAGCGTATTCGTTCAAAGTGGCTGCTTGGCTACCAATTTTTTTAACGATACGACTGAATATGTCATTTAACGCACGCTTATGTCAATCCCATACATTTTTTATTCACGAAGTTCGCCGTCGATATTATTTAATGCATCTTGTCTAGCCCTCCTGTCTCGCCCGATTAAGCGATAAGTGTATCATATTTTGTACAGCAATAGTTGAGAGCTAGTTTAGAATCTAAAATATAAGTGACACACAAAATAAAATTATTTGCGTTTAGTTGAAAAAAAACCGAGACGTTCCTGAACCGTGCTGTGTGAAACAGCCTCACGTAAACGATATTCCCTGTAAGTGAAATATTCTGAAGCATTTATTTTTGTCGTTTAATTATTTCGTTCGTTATTTCAAAGAGTTCCTCCTGATACAATTAGTCGACTTCTCTCATTCCCCTTTTAATATTCAACAACAATATTATCGAAGGTCCTTATTTTTCATTAAAGTTCCTTAATAGGAAATGCTATTTTCTTTCTTTCTTATGTTGCGGATTAAAATGTATTAACAAAGGCCTTTACATTAGTATTCATTTGTCGATTCTCGAAATTTCTGTTCTGTGGGTGGCGGGTTATTGCGATTTCGTTTTCTTTAGCATCTTGCTATTTTAAAAATGTATAGAATTATTACAAAGGAAATCGCGACGATCCCTGTTTAAGTAAAACGTTTTAGACTCGAACACGTCTATAAAATTGTTTCTAATTAGTGGAGGCCAATTTAAAACAACAATAAAATCGGGGATAGATATAGTTTGTTGTTGTGTACACGTGTATCGTACGACATATTATTTAGTTAAAATTAGTGTATATGTCACCGTAAAATTGTAAAAACCGTTAGATTGTAATATAACTAGTGAAATTGTAAAATGTTTATATACTTCCGACGCGAATATTCTGCCTATAATTTAGCACATTCTTTTTCGTTAGATTATAAATATATAGTTTTGAATCCTTCGTCATATTTTTACAATCTCATTAGCTATTTTACAATAGACTAATGGTTTTTATAATTTTACAGTTTTTACAATTTTTTAATTAAATATACTGTACTATTATAAATGTGAAAGTTCATGAGGATCGATGGGTGGATGTTTGACACTCTCTCACGCAAAAACTATTTAACGGATTTTGATAACATTTGTTATGGTAGTAGTTTGAGCTTTGGGTTAATAGATAGACTTCTTTTTATCCCGAAAAAGTACAGCGTTCCTTTGGGATACTGTACGCTACACTGATGGAGCCGTCGGCAGTAGCTAGTAATATTATAAATGTGAAAGTTTGTGAGGACGGATGTATGGATGGTTCGATGAAATACTTTATTTGCGCGGATGGAGCCGCAGACATTGGAAATAATCCTCATGTAATCAAATCAAATTTAGTTCAAATAAAAGGACTAAAGGATTCATTACGCTTAGTACACACTACAGATCGGACTGAGGCACACCATTTTAAGGTTATGCGTCAGTTCACACAGAAACGAGACAATACGTAATGCGGCGCTGCATCATTAAGATAGCGATTCAAAATGAAAATTTATTCACTACACAACACAAGAAGTTTCGCGTTAACTACAAGAGTTCGAATGTCAAACTAGACCGCTCTGCATAGAGCGACGCTGCTCTTTCAATGAAACGTGTATCTTCTTAAGAAGTGAATAAAGTTCAATTTTATAATACTATTTTTATTAATAATATCGTCTCGTTTCCGTGTGTGCTGACCCTTACTGCGAGCTGCGATTTCTATTGAGTTTCTACCTACTACAACTTTTCACAATTGTTTTATAGTTTCTTTTTCCTAATCACCTCGAGGGAAAAGCCAATATCATAATATAATATTATCATCACATCAAATCTCGCAATTAACAGCTCAGCCATTTTGTTTGAGCGCAAATCCAATATGGCTGCGTTAGAGTGGACTCGTTAAAACCGGTTTGATCTGGTTTTAACAAGTTACGGCCTGTTTATCGTTAATTCGGTATTGTATTGCCGAACGTTATATTACTGGATTAGGTCATGGCGATAGTTTAACCGGGTTTAATATTTTAATATCTGGATCAGCTATCTTCATAAATAATTATTGTTTAGTTTATCACCTGCTTGCAAATGACACGGTCGATGTAATTAACGTTTTAATTTTACCACACTAAATACTTATCATGGAATACTAACATTATAAACAACACAACTTACCACACTAAATACTTATAATGAGGAATAGGTACTAACATTATAAACGCGAAAAAGTGTATATACTAAGTTTGTTACTCTATCACCCAATAACTACTGACGGGATTTTTTTGCTGTTATGATGTTTTTTTAACGAATCGAAAAAAAAATGACGGATATGGTAGGAGTTTACGATACTTTTTATCGCAGCAAAGTGTACGGTTCCTGCAGGGTTACTTTTTGCGCGTACAAAGTCGCGAGAAACATTTATTATTCTGGTAAGTAATAAGTAAAAGATAGCAAAATCAATTGATGATAGTTTAATCATAATAATGTTTATTTTACAATCACCAACGCTTAATTTAACACTTTTATATAAGTATGCGAGAAAAATCATGACACGTTGTGCGTTTTTTACTGTATTATAATAATTAGCTGTTGTGTATTATAATAACTAGCTGTTGCCCGCGGCTCCGCCCGCGTAAATACAGTATCCCTCGAGAACACTGTATTTTTTCGGGATAAAAAGTAGCCTATGTTTTAATCCAGAGCCTAAACTACTAAAATACCAAATTTCATTAAAATCCGTTGAGTAGTTTTTCCGTGAAAGAGTAACAAACATCCATACATACATCCTCACAAACTTTCACATTTATAATACTCGTATTAGTAGGATACCTATATAATTAATTTCACAACAATAGCAGAAGGCTTACGACCAATAACCAAAGTTACTTCTGACGAAATGAATAACCTCGAGTCAACTAACACCAATTACTTAGCCAAAAGCTTCGCCCTTTGCCACGGGGTTTCCTTATCGATAAAGATGATATCGACATTAGGGTTGGGGCCATTAATGATCAAACTTTGTCAATAGACTGATCACGAGTTAGGCCGCGTGTACACGGTGATACACGCGGCCGAACGGTGTTTCCGTGTGATCACAACCTAATTGTGATTTCCGGATTTTCGAGATGCCTTGAACTCAGACCAAATAAAATGAAACCGGCCAGGTGTGAGTGCACTAACCGTTTGGATGGACGGACGGACATGACGAAACTATGTCTGTCACCATCTCCTTAACCGCATTGCTATCGTGGTGAACAGTTGATTTTTTCACAAATGATATTGTATTTTTAATGCCTCTATAGCAACAAATACTAAAAACAGAATAAAATATATATGGAAAAGGGGATCCTATACAACAAACATGATTTTTTGCCGTTATGTACGGAACCCTTTGTGCAGGAATGTGACTTGCGCATGGCCGCTTTTTTTTACAAAAAATCCCTTATATGACTATCCTTACAGGATTATCAGAACCTCAATTCTCGTATTTAAAGTAGACTTTTCATTTTGCAGTCATTTTACTTTGTTTGGATTGAAAACATAGCGGCTAGCGACATGTTACCATGAACGGATTTTATGACGTTTCGACCAATCAGAGCGCGTTTCATAAAAAAAAAACTTAACGTAACTTAAAAGGCTTAACGTTCATAAAAAAATCTTTTGAGAGTTTTAGCGTGTTGAGACTTGAGACTTGATTGTAATTATATTAATGCAGGTTTTATTCTATTTATTGTTTAGCCCCTCAGGTATAACAATTATTCTATACAAACGATCTATAGATCTATTTTTAGCTCCCCAACATAATCAGGTGTGATATCAGCGATGATGTGATTGTCATTATCTAAATAGCGTTTGATGGTTCATCGCTCGATGTTATTAAACATATGTGCTGAGATAAAATATACAAGTATAGTGTAAATATTACTTTATATAGAGTAGTAATTTTTTATCTAGGTGTATCGTAGTACTTCCGCTAAGACGAGGCAAGTAAAACGCAAGGGCACTACCTAACCATCTTTTCTTGAAGCGTTTCGTCTATTTTTTGAACACTCTTAACTTGGGTTTGGATTATACCAGATTGACTTTTTGGAATATGTTTCCAGTAGCGGATCTTTACTACATGAGAAGTAGTATAAGTGACTTGTTATGAATAGTTAAAATAAATATGTTTTACGGTAAGAAGCAAAATGGCCAATCCACATAATTTGACTAAGATGTAGAGTTTATGAAGCTAGGCCTTGTGGGGTTATGGCGTTTAGAGTCAGAAGCTTGGCTCTAGATGAGATGTAACTTTTTGACAGTACGAGTCCCAAATGGACGGTCTAGTCTTGGCATCATTTTACATGAAAAAATTTTTGGAGGATTATGTGTATACCAAATTCCACAAAAACATTTTCAATCCAATTCATAATATTTATATTTAAATTTTATTAAATTTCTTTAAATCTAAATTGACTACATATAAATTTAAATAAACTTAAATGTATATTTGCAAAAGCTAAATTTAGAGGTCATATTGTTATCTTGCCAAGTAGAGACAATGACAGCTTGTGATGTAGAGGGGCCCTTGAGAATTCTGCTGTTACTTAATTACGGGAGCCTCCATGGTCCAGTGGTTTAGAGCTTGGCTCTAACTCCGGAGGTCGTAGGACCCGCGGTGGAACAACAAAAAATACTATTTCCAAGTTTAGTTAAAACAATTCAGGCTGATCACCTTTGTCTGACTAGAAAGATTCATGCGTCGGATGGGCATGTAAAAAGTCGGACCTGCACCTGATCTCTCGCCAGTTGTGTCGGTCATCTATCTCACTAGGTTCTCGTAACCTAGGAGCATTAAAGGAAAAGAAGGTGCTCTTAATGTGTACTGCGCACACACTTGGGCACTATAAAAAATAGCTGCGTAGCTAGCTGCGTTTCAATGAAACTGGCCACCGTCACTGAAATCGGTGTGGGGAGCTATTATTATTATTAGGTATTATTACAGCTACCTCCGTTTACAAGTCTTAAGTAAAACATATTCATATTCCACAAGGGAAATATCTAACGCAATACGAAACAAAGTAACACAAATTAATGTTATATTGTTACTTTCAATTAACAAATTCAATTCGGTCCAACATTATTATGAACTTCGTCTTATACAATAGCGCATTATCCATTTCGTAAAGTTTTTAGTCTATTGTCTGGGTACTAACGATGCAACGGGTACATTAAAACTAAAAACCTCGAGTTGGTAAGTTCGGGGAATACCGGTTGGTAAGTTGGGGTAAGTTTTTCAACTCGCATAAAGGATTCAGCGGAGCTCGGGGGAATTTGTAAGCAAACGTCGATTGTGATAGTTTCGGGATCAGTTTCATTTGACCTCAATTGTATTGAGACTATTCTGAAGGTTCGTATGAGTAAGTTTCGTGTTACAATGATTTTTGTGTATTAGGTGTTTCATAGTTCTCTAGTAATTTGTATTTGAGTTATTAATGAATTTATTTTTATATTTTGTATTAAGCGTGTAAATATTTTTTTATTAATCTTTAGAGCTGATACAGCTGTTATCACAAATTAAGTGCTTCTGAAAGGTCTGTAAGTGTTCCTGCTTGAATTTTTTCTTAATATTTTCCTTTGCACTAGGACTCCTCAAATTGAAAACAATAAGCAAGTAACTGTATCGACTGCAGACGTGGTTGAAGTCAATATGTAGAGACGTGAGTGCGTGCACTCGATTCATCGTTGCTGTTATACGATTTTCGACTTCAATCGACTTAATGCTCCCACTTGCATTAGTCTCATATGAACTTTATGAACTGTCCATAGATAAATCATTGGTCTCGCTGGGGTAGAGCGCCCAGCGAGACCAATCATTAGTCTATGGAACTGTCATACCAATCCACGGTCCATTCTAAGTCTAACTAAGCCAATCGGTAATACATACCTACATTTATACGTAAACTTCTACACTTATATCAGCTGCAAAACGCAGCTGATATAAGTGTAGAACCGAAGCAAATAAACAGTTTAGCTGTATTAAGTTGCACTAAATAAGACTAAACTGAAACAGCTAAACCGAATAATATATTATGAATTATAAGCATTATCGACACAAATATAGCCCATGTTTAAGGCTGTGGCGGCACGCGAGACACGCCAACATGGAGGTGCCTTCATATTCGGAGGTATACGGTATAATAACCGCATATCAATACTAATATTATAAAGCTGAAGAGTTTGTTTGTTTGTTTGAACGCGCTAATCTCAGGAACTACTGGTTCGAATTGAAAAATTATTTTTGAGTTGGATAGTTCATCCATTGAGGAAGGCTTTAGGCTATATAACATCATGCTAAGCTTAATACGAACGGAGCACCAATCAAGAATGTTTCATAATCGTTTTTTTTCCTTTGCGTACGCTGCGGAAACGGTTAAAGTTTCGCTAAAATGAATTGTTTCCCTTTAAAAGTTTTAAAAAAAGTCCGCGACTGTAACGTATTATATATTGTCTATCTTTTAACTATAACCTTTTTATACTAACCAAATCTGTTCTAAAATTTTATTTGTGAGGGTGTTTTCATAAAGATGATATTAAATTAATCCTTATTCAAGTAAATAGGTACTTTTTTCATAACAAGCATTTAATTTAGAAGAAATTTGCCGTTTACATCATTTGATTTCAATGAGTATTTTAGAAGATATCGCAGTAATAAAACAATTAAGTGAGCATTAATAATGTACGGCGCGCGGCGGGCAGTCGTGACGAGGAAGCGCTCCTCCTTCTATGCAAATGAAGTCGCGGGTAAATTTTAACGATATCCTAAAGTAACTGTTCCACGCGGACGAAGTCGCGGGCAAAAGCTAGTGTGATATAAAAAAGTACCTCCTAGCTATCTCAAATTTATATTTAGTTATGCGGTATTCGGTATAATGACCACTTAATGTGAATTAAAATAATAAATCATCCACATCTATTATGTAGTTAAAATATACATTACCTATGTATTACGAGTAGAATTTAGAAGTTTCATATAACTTTTATTTGACTGCAACTACTGAAGTATTGTCACACATTATTAAACAAATCATAACAGATGCTTTTACGTATTTAAAAGCTATTTTATTACGATGATTGAGGACTAAAGAAATATCTTATTTTCCGTGACGAGATTTGAACCGTTGACTAGTGGTCCCGTAATAAATGCCCATTGACCAACTAACGGATGAACAGCTAAACACTACTTAAATTAAGAGACTCCCAAGCACATGCTGTCCCTATTCGTGCTTGGCAGAATCACAAGGATTACATGAGAGGTAGCAAATTCAAAAAGCGTTTAGGTATATATAATACTCTAAGGTTTTTGTATTCGGTCGTACGTCAAAACTGGGATCCTACTAATATTATAAACTAGCTTTTGCCCGCGACTTCGTCCGCGTGGAGTAGTTACTTTGGAATATCGCTAAAATTTACCCGCGACTTCATTTACGTAGAAGGACGCTTGCCCGCGACTCACGACTGCCTGCCCGCAGCGCGCCGCACATCATTATTGCGCGCTGATTATTTTATTACTGCGATATCTTCTAAAATACATATTGAAATCAAATGATGTACATGGCAAATTTCTTCTAAATTAAATGCTTGTAATGAATAACGTATTTATTTGGATAAGGATTAATATCATCTTTATGAAAACCCCTCACAAATAATGCTTAATTTTAGAACAAATTTGGTTAGCTTAAAAAGGTTATTGTGAGCCAACCTTAAAAGATAGACATATACTGTCGCGGACTTTTTTTTAGAACTTATAAAGGGGAACAATTCTGTCATACATAATTTTAGCGAAACTTTAACCGTTTCCGCAGCGTACGCAGCGAAAGCTCTCAAAAGGGAAAAAAACACCCCGATTTTGACACATTATTGATTGGAGCTCCGCTCGTATTGAGCTTAGCATGATGTTATATAGCCTAAAGCCTTCCTCGATAAATGGACTATCCAACACAAAAAGAATTTTTCAATTCGAACCAGTAGTTCCTGAGATTAGCGCGTTCAAACAAACAAACAAACACTTCAGCTTTATAATATTAGTATAGATGTGAAAGTTTCTGAGGATGTATGGATGTATGGATGGATGTTTGTTCCTCTTTCACGCAAAAACTACTAAACGGATTTCGATGAAATTTGGTATCGTAGTAGTTTAGCCTCTGGATTAAAACATAAGCTAATTTTATCCCGAGAAAATACAGTGGTCCCGAGGGATACTATAATTACGCGGGCGGAACCGCGGGAAACAGCTAGTATAATTATAAATAAGGCTGTTTAAAATTAATTACGGATATTTGGGCATATTTTTATGATCTACTGCTTAAGTAAAGACGTTTAGGCAGAAAAATAATTAAAACATTAAAAATATATATAAGGTTTGGTAAAATCAATTACGAACACTTCGGGCACATGATCTACTGCTTATGTAAAGACGTTTAAGTAGAAAAATAATAGTCATACTAGAAAAAAAAATATCTTTATATGGGCGAGTTTGCGTTTTGCAGAGTCACCCATACATGAGATGATTTTTTAGTTTGAGTATGACAATTATTTTTCTGCCCAAACGTCTTTACATAAGCAGTGGATCATGTGCCCGAAGTATTCGTAATTAATTTTACCAAACCTTATACAGGGTTATTTTTTCACCAGTACAATAAATCAACATACGTAATAGTTGTCAAAAATAAAAAATACTAGCGATTTTTGTTACTACCCCTTTGGAACAAAAAAACAAAATTATCAATCCCCGAACTTATCCGCTAAACTAATACAAAATGTGGATACGTTACGCATCTATCGATGCTTTGTGCCAACTCGTCCGCCGCCCGGCCGATCGCTTACCCCACCTCGCCGCCCCCTACCTCATACCGCACCCGTTGACGCCTTGTAGTTTGTGCGCACATGCGGTATTAGATTGGTTATAGGATAAAATAATTGAATTGAAAAAAAAAAAAAAATTTATTTGTGAAATGTACTCTATTATCGATACCAATGACGTGGTAAAATTTATTGTACCGATGAAAAAGTATTCCTGTATAATTAAATTACCAAACCTTAAATACTAAAATAAAATTACATTGCGCTCTCTAAGGTACTGAGGTAATCTCACAAAAACATGTGATGCAAACTTTGTCTAAATAACAACAATACAATGTTGGAGGTTAATGACCTTAATAGCGCCGTAAAGAGCGTAATGTGAACTTATTTGTATTGTGATCTAAATTTTAATTATTTTTCAGCATCAACGTCTTTAAATAAGCAGAAGATCATATGCCCAAAATATCCGTAATATATTTTGAACAATCTGATATTAGCACAAACACGTATAGTGTTTACTTGCGAGTAAATCTAGTCAAGCCGCATATTCGGAATCGTTGGCTCAATTCCTAAAATGCCTCTTTAGCGAAGGCATCTAAATATACGAGCTAAGGACGCATGTAACTGTTAGTATGTCAGCGAGTTTTGCAGTTGGCAGGCGCCCTTATGCCCTGATTCGTGTCAGGGCCACACATTTAGTTCAGCTATAGCATGCATAGTTCAGCTATGGTATTTTGGTGAATCTTACTATGAATTTCGTTTGTGTAACCTGAATCGCATTGTGTTGAAAACAATCGTATAATTCTTCGAAACTTAAACGTTAATCTTTTATTCGTGTGATATACAATGTAGATCTATAGATATTCCTACTAATAATATTATAAATGTAAATGTTTGTGGGGATGGATGGATGGTATGTATACACGCAAAAACTACCAAACGGATTTTGATGAAATTTGATACGGTAGTTGTTGGAGCACTGGAATAAAACTCAGGCTACATTTTATCCCGAAAAAGTAGAGTATTATCGTGGTAGAATGTATTTCCGTGGGCGGAGTCACGGGAAAAATAAGCTTTTGTCTTCATATATCCGAAAAAATTACTACTCTCGGGTGTGTTTTTGAAAAATATTTAAGAGATCCTAAAAAGTAATAAGGAGTAGGAAGGTATGAAGTTCAAAGATCACGCGAGTAAAATTGCGAGCTGAAGCTACATTATTTCAGCCGTTGTGTTGTTAGCGGATTTTCGGTTACAGTTCAACTCAGCACGGAACTAGATTAAAGACGTGGTGTGTATTAATTAATTGTAGGTATACATTTTGTAAAACAATAAATATTATGTATGTTATATAGCATAAGCATAAAAATATACATCCACTGTCTGATACTTAGCACGGGATTATTATTATGTAATTGAGCAATAAAACTGTTTTTGTATAAAATTTTATGTGTCTGTGTTTGTGTATGTATGCGTGTATGAATAAAGAATTTATATAATAAAAGAAATAGTAAATAGTAAGAACATACAAATAATTTCCAAAATGTTTATACAGCCTGTTGTAAGTTATGACAGATAAAAAATAAAGCTAGAATATAATTTCATAAACATCCTGTTTGCTCGATACAGTATCCGCATCACGCACACGCAACTCGTCCAAGGTTTCACTGAACATATCCACAATTTGGAACCTTTCGGATACATGTAAATTTCGAAAGAGATATTTTCTATGAAGTCTGGTTATTTCACCAGCCTTTGGGGTCCTTATTTATTACAAAAATACAAACAAGTACATAATTTTGTCCTTACATAAAATACACCTATTTATCAGCCGTGTGCGTATTATGTGTAGTTTATGCTAGATCCATTATGTTACGCTAGTAATATATACCTCAGTTTAGTTCCCTATGGCTCATATAAGTAACAAGTGATGCTAGCACCTCAGGAGTTTAGGTTAGGTTACTCAACAAAGTTGAAACTTAGCATACCTCACTTTCTTTCAACCTTTCAGCCGGATTTACATGGACCGAGATTCGCAACACTGCACCGTGTAAATATGACGATTCGGCTAGGTTGCAACTCGAAAGGCCAGAAAAAATGAGAAGACGAAGTTTTGTCAACCGACTCGCCGGTTGCCGTCCGCATCTACACAATATGTAACTTCAGTGGACCTAGCAGGAACGTTTGACGTAAATGTAACGCTATCGAATGGAAATTGCATTAAAATCGCACCCATACAATTTTCATTGGATAATATTACGTTTACGCCGCTGTTAAATGTTTCTGCTAGGCCCTAGCAATACTTAGTTATACCTGCTTACATTTTCTACATAGCGCTGCACTGCATCGCGCCAGTAGAGGTTTGATTAGGTGGCTTCAACATATTAAACGCTTAAAATCTGATCAATTGCCAACAGTTTACCGTACTTTCATGGAACAGTTCGGAACCTACGAGTACATCGGTATTCTAATATTTCCGGATATTTTATCGTATTAAGGACATTTTTTCGATACTGAAATATTGGTTAGCATGTCGAATATTATTCGGTAGCGACATTCCGATCGGTTTTGTGTACAAATTAAATTTCATTACGCTTTTGTAGCCGGTATTGTTATTTTTCGGGGAACAGTGTTTGTTTAAAATTAAATTATTTTATTCTCTTTCGGAATCCCAATTTGAGGAGTAGATATTTTTAAGATTTGATGAATGAGTGAAGTCTTTTCATAACTGTGATTTTAGTCGACAGATGAGATTTGAATTGGAATTAATTTTAGGGTCACTATATATTTTGGTTGTCTTTAGGCTGAATTCTCAGATGCTTTTTAAAGTTAGTAATTACCTAAATAAGTTACAGTAGGTAAAGCCTTTAGTTACAGTAAGGCCCACTTGCGCCAATCCGGGTTAAAGTTAACCCTGGGTTAAAATATCATGCTTTCTCTTTCACAACTACGAAGAACGAGAGAGATAACATGATTTTTAACCCAGAGTTAACTTTAACCCGGATTGGCGCAAGTGGGCCTTAGTAAAGTTAATTTACAGTAAGTAAAGCCTTTACTTACAGTAAGTTAAGTTACAGTAAGTAAAGTCTTTAGTTACAGTAAGTAAAGTCTTTAGTTACAGTAAGTAAAGCCTTTAGTTACAGTAAGTTAAGTTACAGTAAGTAAAGTCTTTAGTTACAGTAAGTAAAGCCTTTAGTTACAGTAAGTTAAGTTACAGTAAGTAAAGCCTTTAGTTACAGTAAATAAAGTTAAGTTACAGTAAGTACCTAAAGCCTTTAGTTACAGTAAATAAAGAAGTTAAGTTACAGTAAGTAAAGCCTTTAGTTACAGTAAATAAAGTTAAGTTACAGTAAATAAAGCCTCTAGTTATAGTTAGTAAAGTTAAGTTACAGTAAGAAAAGTAAAATTACAGTAAGTAAAGTTAAGTTACAGTAAGTAAAGTCTTAAATCACAGGCTATCTCTGCTTGGCAGTAAGTTTTTCGAATCCTATTTAAACAAAATTTCGTTGAAAACCCACATTCAGTAAACATAACAAAATAATTCACCCAGTCACAGCGGACAGGCAAAAGCTAGTAAGAGAAATATATTCAAAATTTACTACTAGGCCCCAAATGGCGATCCGTTTTTTTCTAATCTGTATCAGAATAAACTGCGAGGCCGTATCCCGTGATGTATCGCACAGCCGGTGATACATGGCCTCCCGGACACAGAGTAAATAGAGACAGAAGATAAGCTTTAAACATTCCGCATGGTTTTCCAGCTCGTACCAAACAAAGACTTTTTAAGGGGTTCAGTGAACAATATTAAGATATTATAAAGGTTGTGCAATTGGATATTTTGAAGCGATCTTCGCCCTGAGGCCATCGGACACGACACGATATTTCGGGTTGGACTGCCCAACGTCGTGAAACATAAATCCAAGGGTTGAATATTTAACTTCCTTTTTTGGAAGTCGGTTAAAAAGTTGTGCCATTTTACAAACTATCGTACCGCCGCGCGCTACGCTGGTGAGTGAGGCACAAAAGGTAAGGTGCATACATGGCCGTGCCTTCTGTCTCTATGTATTCTGTGCCCCAGAGGTGGTGGGCGGGCGGGCCCAGGATATATTGGAAATTAACCTATTTGCCATTGTCTCGTCGTGAATCATGTATAATTGATAGCTCTCAACGCGTTTCTAAATTGGGAAGATTAGCAAAAGCAGTCAGTTGTGATGGTCTTGGTGTGAAGTGAGTAGTGCAGTCAAGTTGCCTATGTATATTGTACAGTTAGGTACATTAAATGTTTTGCTGTTATCATCCTTAAAATCTGCTCGTATTGAAATGAGTACCGCGCGTTGCTCGGAGTTTTAGTAGAATGAAAAAATATGTTTTAAAAATGGTAAAAGAAATAACAAGAATCATAAAATTATACCCCTGACCGAAATTTCAACCCGAGATATAGGTCGCGCAAGGAATTAACATCTTTCGACAAAAGTAGAGGGGGTATGCGCAGAAGTCAGTTTTTGGGTGTGTTTGGCGGTAGCGGGCTCGGGCGGGTAGGTGTGGATGCGCCGAACGCATGCCAAACGTGGCTGCCGACACGCTATTGGTACGTTAGAAATTGATATTCTTTGCTATTGGTCACATGCGCGAACGATCCCCTCCACTTTCACTGAGCGCTCATAAGCCGTTGCGCGACCTGTACCAATTTATTTGCCAACAACGCCAAAGCAACAATCAAACCGTCAACCCGATTTGACATTTAGAAATCGAAATCACTCATAGCTTAATACGTGAGTCGTGACGAAAGAAAAAACATAATATTTAACTCAAACATGTGCAGTTTCCTAGAATAACACTTAGCTAGACCAATTGACTAAAAGCAAGGTCTATTGGGCGTTCGTGGATCTAGAAAAGGCCTATGATAGAGTGGTGAGGAATGAATTGTAATCAGCATTGTCCGTGAACGGTGTGAGCAGTATCCTTATACGAGCATTACAATCTCTTTATAGGGATTCTAGTGCTTGTGTAAGGATAAACGGGGCATACATTGAATGGTTCAATATCGAAAAAGGTGTTAGGCAGGGATGTGTAGCGTCACCGTGGCTGTTTAATCTGTTCATCAACAATTGCTTGATTTGATGCAGATTTAAAAGAGAATGAAAGTGGGTTGAGAATGAAATAATTTCGTCTCGTCAAATCTCGTCAAATGTTTTTTCTATGCTGATGACCAAGTTTTACTTGCGTCTTCGGCCGAGGAGTTTCAGCTGATGGTAACTGCGATGAGTAGAGCTTTTGTTAGAAAGGGAATGAAGATGAATGTAAAAAAGATGAAAGTGATGGTGTTTGAAAGAGATGAGGCAGTGACAGACTGCAATATCGTGATTGGAGATGAACAAATTGAACATATGTATAATTTCGGGTTTTAAAATTTTACAAGAGATGGAAAGTGTGAAAGGGTTTTTTTTAATAGATAGAATGATTCAAGAGGAAAGTTTATATTTATATAGGTAGCAGTGGCGTAGGGTAGTATAACTCCATTCCTATCAGCTTCACTTACCACTTACCTTTTGAAGACCCTCATCCAAATTCCTACCTAATAAACAGGCTAGGGCTTCCCTATAAAGGAGAACCAGCCTTTGCCCTTGATAGGTATTGTTATGGTTTGTGTTTCGCGCCTCTTTTTGCGTTTCTCTGTATCATGATATTAATATTTTAACTCTTGTTCCAGAGGGCAATGACGTGAGATGCGGCTATGTTGGCGCAGTGCCCCTGACAATATGACGCCTCTGCTGCCTCTGCTGCTCGTGCTGCTTGTGACTGCTGTAAGTACTGCTGTCATATCAATATGCTCTGTCTCTCTCTTCAGAGGGCGATGAATGATGTGAGATGCGGCTATGTCGGCGCAGTGCCCTAGACAACATGACGCCTCTACCACTCGCGCCATTAATAAAATATACTACAAGAACCCTTTACACTTTGTTTCGTAGCACCCGCCCAACTATCGTACTTTTGATCGCCGCGCTTTGTAAATGCTCTGAGTATTTGTTGTAGTAACTAGGATAAAATATTCAGTTTGCTATGCAATTAAATTCAAATATAATATGCAATTAAATTCAAATGATTCGATGCGATCGAAAATGTTGGCAACGACGTGATAAATGGCAAAGAAGTCATTTGCCTTCTCGAGTTTAGTTATAATATGAATTCACCATGCCGCTAAATCCGCAATTTAAATCAATGTTATCAAATCAATCAATAAATTTAGTATTACCTACCACTGCTATTTATCACTTATAAACATGGAATCCCTCTGCTCATTGGCACCTGTTCGTACCCCTCGTTTGCTCATAACTAATGATTCTGGCTGTAGTAAACTCAAATTGTTCCCCACGACAAGTGTGTGCAAACGACTTTTAAACGAGCGTCGTTTAAATGAATAATTTGTGCCGAATAAACCCAGGACCAGAAATAATTTGTCTATTAGAAGTATAAAAAATATTAATCTAGGAAGCTTAATAATAATATGTCAATAATTAGAAAATTGTAATATTATAAAACGAAAATTATTTGCTTATTATCATAATTGCTTAGAATTAACTAATAAACAAAAAAAAGTCATATAGCAATACTCAATTAAGTGTTTTTTGCTATTAATTTTTCGCAGGCGCTTTGTAAATAAACGCATAGCTGAACTTCGTAAAAAGCCGCTACACTCGTTTAATGGGATTGGGACGATCAAGTTCGGTTTGCAGAGCCACTTTCAACAAATCCGGGACTTTGCCCAGCTCCCGAAGAATTATTAGTTCTGCCTGAGGGTAGATTGAATTTTTATATCTCATAAGTATCTGGGACTTACTAATGACGAGGAACATGTAAGCGATTTGGACTTTTCTATTGAAAATTTAATCATATTTTCAAATAGAAATTCTTGTCATCAACTAGGTATATTGATGACTCAGTGTATGTGACGACTACCTACTGTGCAGTAGCCAATAGGTAGTCGTATAATATTCAAATTCAAAAAGTTTTATTTCCCTATAGGTTAATAATAATAACACTAACGGAATTGTCCCTACTTGTCCCGGTGGTAGGCATCAGCCTACCACCGGTTTGGGATACAAGATAACTACAGAGTTATAGACTATTCGCGTTAAGAAAGCAGTGAATCATGCGTACAAATTTCAAAAATTAAAAATAACGCATTAGCTGCATTAATAACCAATTAAACTAAGCCATTTTGACATAATATGTTATACTAGTGTAAACTTTCGTCCCCCCTCTCTCCTTATTTTACCGCCTTGGGGGTTGAATCTTGAAAAATCCTTCCTTAGTGGATGCCTACGTCATATGATAAAAACGTGTGCAAATTCAAATATCTGGCTCTAAGAGTTTGGCCTGTGCGTTGATGTGACGCCCGCTTATACGCAAAGCCTGTGGTAGGTGGTTTAAGTCTAATTGTTATTTTTTCTGGGACATAAACGTTTAATAATAACACTAAAATTATTAGGGATGTTTGACTCTTGAATAAAACAGGCCAAGTGCGAGTCGGACTCGCGCACGGAGGGTCCGTTTGTGCCAGCGGGAGCCTAGTTAAATATTAATTTTATTCTGTTTTTTTTTTTAATATTTGTTGTTATAGTGGCAAGAGAAATACATCAGCTATGAAAATTTCAGCTGTCTAAATATCAAAGTTCATGAGATGAGGGGTGACAGACGGACAGACAGACGGACGGACAGCGGAGTCTTAGTAATATGGTCCCGTTTTACCTTTTGGGTACGCATCCTCTAAAAATGAGGTAATAAATATAATAATAGGTATAATAAAAATAAAATATAATATAATCTAGACGGTAGCAGTGTAGACTATTACTGCAGTAATGGGTTAAGCGACGCAATTTTGCAGCGCAGTTGGTAATTATGTACTTGTACATCATCTCATATCTAGTTCCAGTGGCTTGTAGTGTGTGTATATTAGCTAATTTTATGTCCAACTACTATCAGGGAATATAATTCATAAGCGGATACTGTGTTCTCAAAAATAATTTGTATTTTAATAACAGAATGCAATCATAGTACCATTGTTAGTTTGATATCATAATATTACTATTAACGTAATACGAACAAATTATAACAACAGTCAACTGCTTATGAATGAGATTACCTGATATAGCTACGTCTGTAACGGGCTTATATATAAAAGGCTAAGCTGACTGATGTACTAATGCACAGGCCAAACCTTTAGGGCTGGAAACCTAAAATTTTGCTCGCGTATTTCTCATATGATGTAGGCATCCACTAAGGAAGGATTTTTCAAAATTCAACCCCCGATGGGATAAAATTGGGGATGAAAGTTTAAAACCTAATTTCACGCGGGCGAATGCTAGTTATATATAAAAGGCAAAGATGATTGACTGATGTATCAACGTACAGGACAAACCCTTAAGGCTAGAAATTTGAAAATTTGCACACGTATTTCTCATAATATGACATAGGCATCCACTAAGGAAGTGTTTTTAAAAATTCGATCCTCAAAGATGAAATCTTAAAACCTAATTTCACGCGGGCGTAGCCGCAGACAAAAATAAATAATTACTGTAAACCTCAAACCAAATAAAAAATAAAGACGGAGTTCGGCGAACCACACAGTGAGGCCGCACCGGTATAAGCTACGCCTCGTCGTTTGATTAAAGAGTATCACACACACACCTCTAACGAAACTACGCCCTACCTTGTAAGGCGAGCTGTCGCGGTGAATAGTTTTTTATATTTATCTAGAGCGCAGCCACACGCCACACGGCCACTTCATAGGTACATGTAAATCTGCCCTTAGTTTTATTTGACAATGCTCTGTCTTCATTTTTTATTTGGTCTGTGATTTAAACAAGAAGTTAAAAGCTACTCGTAGAAGAGCTATAATTATTTTATAATAATTCGCATAAATCTAGGAGCACGATAGTTCCCAGCTAAGACGAGCTAAGCGAAGCGAAAGGGCACTACCAGACTACCTTTTCTCGAAGCGTTTTGTCAATATTTTGAACCCTCATAACTTGGGTTTGGATTATACCAGATAAACGAATTTTTTAGTATATGTCCCCAGTAGCAGACTAATTAAACAGTTTTGATTGCATAGGTCTTATACTTTAGATTTTCTTGATATCTAAAAACCCCTGATTTCGTCACTGACTCACTGATGATCTACAAAATTATAGGGTAGGCTTCCGAAAGTTCTAGAAAGCTGAAATTTGGCATGTAAGCTAGTTTTAGCACATAAACAACATAGAAATTGCCAAAATTGGAACTTTTATCCTTCAACCCCTTAAACTAGAGGATGAAATTTTGTAAGAGACCTACACAAATTTTTATAGAGACAAAGGGGAAATATTTTATATAGGCTAGACAAAGGGGATGGACATAGGCTACTTTTTATTGCAACAAAATGTACGGTTTCTGCGCTATTTCCTTTTAGGTGCATCGCAGACGACACACTTTTTGTGCGATCGAGTATGCGGCGCACAAAACGTCTACATGGCGCGCATTAAGTCGTTCGCGGATTTGTCACACACTCAAAGCACATGACGCACATCTTCAATCATTCTGTCGGTAGAACTGTAGGAACGTACACACTATGGGAATCGTGCAGAGATCGCGATGTATTATTTTTTACTTGAAGAACAGAAAAAGAAGAAGAAATAAAGAAATTTAGGGACATCCTATACTTTCGGAGAGATAACTGTAAAGACAGTTCCATAATATACATTCAATTCTGAAACAACATCCGGATAACTTTTTAAAATTTTATAAAAATGTAAAATTCAATGGGGAATTAAATATCTTGTCTTGTATTCATGGTTTTTACAGCTTTTATAGTCACACAATGGATTTTGTGCAAGGTGTACGGGACACCTAGTACGTGCTTACGCGTTGACAGCTTCGTCGCATACTAACCAAAATTGGCCCGACTCGGGCCAATAGGCTACACGAATGATTTTTTTTTATTGCATAAATGAATAGTACTCTTAAATATGAGTAACTTCTTAGAAGAAACCGTATATCAAAAGTCAATATTTTCAAAGGTACAGCGATTTGTTTGCAAAATTTCGCAAGTCCCGTGAAAACGCTCCATACTAAAGTCGTACGTAGCTATGACGTCACGTCCATGTAAAATCGTATGAAGTATACGGCCGCAGGAATATATTTGTAAATATCTCCGATATTTGTGCGTTTAAGTTCATACATACCATAATAAAAGTTTTTGTATATGATGTAAGTAAACTAATTATGTAGGTTTTGTTTACTAATTTAGCAAGAAAAAAAATTTTTTTTTTGTACTTTTTAGACGTATCTAATGACTAAACTATAAATAAAATATTATATTTTTTTACATTTACGAAGTAGTAATGCCTTAAAATTTCTGAATACATTAATGAAACTTAATATTTTAGATGTAGTCGTGTACCCAATTCGAGTCTTCATTTTAACGCACTTATAACATATCTACCTATTTTTAATATAATACATCGATGATCGCATACGTTACATTCATCCCTAACAAATGCAGAGTGTAGACTAAAATGTACGCCGTGTGAGTTATCGCACGTTGAAGTAATTTTTTTTTTTGTGCGGCGCAGCGCGGCGTGGTCTGCCCGAATTACACGGATTTTTTGTACGCCGGACTTTTTGCGCTACTGCATATAATTTCATAGGTTCTATTTTCACAGACTAAAATGTGCGTCACGCAGTCTGTCGTCTGCGCTGCCCGTTACGCGCACAACATCTCGGGCGACAATTAGAATTAAATTAAGTCTGCTTTATAGCGTATAATATTTTAGCGTTCACCAAAAATAAATAAGGCAAAAAATATTTTATTTCTTAGGATTCACTTTAATGCTTTAAAAGTTACAAGTCCGTTACAAAAAGTTTCTTAAGTCAATTTGGCGACTGGCATAGCAAATAAAACGGCTAATATTTAATTAAAATTCATTATTAATAAATAACAATTATTTCTGAAACGTGCCGATCAATCTCCAATCAAAGTTAATATCGCTCAAGTCAGACATCAAAGTGATTATGAAATGCTCCCTTATTTTCCACTAGCTATTGCCCGCGGCTCCATCCGCGTAAATAGGTACAGTATCCCAAATAAACACAGTTCTTTTTCAGGATAAACTTACACTTTTTATGCGGAAAAATATACGGTTTCTGTTAAATTAAGGTTTTTCACAATCGCTAAATTTGCTATAAATTTTAATAAATTTGAAAAAAAAAGATCCAAAGCGTGCAGAATATTAGCAAAAATTTCACTTACTCTATCTTTACTATTATAATTTTAATGTATCGTTTAAAACGTCCGCGCTTGTCATTTTATTTCGAACATCATCTCTATATGTTTTCACAATTTTTAACATATCAAGTAGACTATCTGCAAGTTTTTCCAGACAGTCTTGGACACGCCGTATGCTTGTAGCAGTGCAATCATATCGAAAGCTTATTATGTATCTGTTTATATGTTCCTCTTTAATCTGTGCTATCACATTCACGTCAGTATTTCTGAAAATTGTGTGCATGTAATCGGTCTTTTCTTATGCCTCTGTAGTAGTCTAACAGAAACTACAGATGTGTAGTAATGTAGATTGTAGTAATACAATTAATTCATGTTAATACACTAAATATGTGATCACACCGCCGCAGGTAACAATTTACTCGCTTGTAATTAACTAATGTAATGTAACGTGCTAAATAATGGTTTAAGAGACATTTGAGATCTATTCAACTGTTAAAGACATCATCATCATCAGCAGCAGCCTCTTAATTTAAACATAATTTGATTAATCTTAACTTAAGTAGCGTTTGAGTATTCGGATGGTTTGCTTATTATAAATTTCGTATGTAATTTCATAGATTATATGCAAAATAACTTAATATTTTTGTAATTCTACCAATATTGTACCAGTACCTACATGATAATCTATACTAATATAATAAAGAGAGAAAGATTGTTTGTTTGTTTGCATCAAATAGGCTCCGAAACTACTGGACCGATTTTGATGAAATTTCGCACAGATATAGAATAGACTACGGGGAAGAACTTAGGCTACTTTTTATCGCGGAAAAATGTGCGGTTACTGCGGGATTTCCTTTTGTCGCGCACGAAGTCGCGCGCAACCTCTAGTAGTTAATATTATGCTCGACCTCTATAGGAGTTATTTTATGTAATAGATACGTTCAAAGTGCAGTAAGTTTTCAGATTTTTTAAACTCAAAAAGCATGCTTGCTGTCTTAACTATAAGGGCCACACTTACCAATGACAATCCAACCTGTAGATCCAATACCCGTAGGTACTTATGGGCGTCATTAGTGTCAATCGTATCATTTCACTAGCTGTTGCCCGCGGCTCCGCCCTCGTAAATACAGTATCCCTCGGGAACACTGTACTTCTTCGGGATAAAAAGTATCCTATGTTTTTATCTAGAGCTAAACCATACAAAATTTGATCGAAGTCCATTCAGTAGTTTTTACGTGAAAGAGTTACAAACATCCAGCCATCCATACATCCATCTATCCTCACAAACTTTCACATTTATAGTAGGATAGTAAGATTTTAAATGTTTGTCCGCCTCAATTTGACACTATTGAGTATTGACAGTCTGCTGTATTTTCAGGCTGGACAGTAAGGATATGCTGCTATATAACTGCTCGTATCTGTCCAATGAGAATTTAAATTTTTTTTGATTACAAAAAGATTTATTTGGATTTGAACAGAATATGGTCCTCAGTCGTCACTCGTCACCGAATATTTTTACACAAGTTTCTTTTTACAAACGATGACGTGAAATAGTGATGGGAAAAGAGCTAAAAGCGACCAAAAGAAAAAGCTTAAAAAACTTTAAATCAACGCTCGCTCTCTATTCAAATAGGCCAATCGAATACTTTTATTCGGATTGCGCCGACAACACGGACATTTTATGGAAATATGTATTCAAAGTCAAACGATTTATCGACCCCGCTCTGATTGCAGCCAGTAAAATCATATTGAACAAATACTAGGGATGTCCTTTATCGATGTTTGATAAGGCATTTTGACAGTAAGCATATTGAGCATGCTTATTTGTTTTGTAATGTGAATGGTTTTCGAATTTCGATTAATCTCTTCAATAGGGAAAGTCCTACCTATATATTTTTACAATGTTTCGTGTTCTGCGAAACTGTAGAAACTAGCAAGACTAACAACAATGGCAGCAATCATTGATCTAATGTATCTTAGTGTTTCAACAAGTTTTTAAATTTTATTATGTTTTTTTCGATAAAACATTCTTGTTCTTGTGTTGTCATACTTGCAGGTGATGAACCTAATCATGAAGAATATTACTAAATATACTACTTTAGGGCTATTATCACCAAACGCACGTCATTCGATCATCGATATAATTACAATATTAGCTGGCGCATCCCTAGTCATTGATTAATTGAACAAACTTCAGACTAAAAGCTCCAAGTCGAAGCTCTTGTAAGCTGCTCGCCCTTTGAACAATAATTGATCAGTTTTTGTGTTGCCAATCACGTATTTATTGTCTAATTTAACTTTCTTGTATTGTATTTAATTGAAATCGAGTTGCTTTTAATTAAACTGCGCCCTAATTTGTATTTAACTTTTGCTGACAATGGATAATAATCAATGAATCGTCTTGATATTATAAATTGATTTCAGGAGTTTGGACGAATCAAAGCGGGATCGATACCTATTGCCCTTTTTTATTTTACATTTAGACAATAACGTATATATAGCAGTGGCGAAGTCTGGTTCTCTTTCATATGGACGTTCTAGTCTGTATAATAGGTAGGGATGAGGGTCTTCAAAAGGTAAGTGGTAAGTGAAGCCAATATGGTGTTATGGGAACCCCACGCCACTGATTAGATAATAATAATTTAGTTATTTTAACTAGTAAATCGGTATTTTTTTAATATTTAATTAGTTCTATGTAATATAAGTTATTGCTTTGAACAAAAAATATAAAGTTGTTGTAAAAATACCTACACAAATCGATGTGTTGATTAATGATTCAATAAAAGTAAAATTTAAAGTGTATATTAATCATGGTAATTGGTGTTCTACTTTTTTTTTTTTTTTTTGCGTAGGTACACTTTTATGGTTCGTTACAGGCTTTGCAATAATATATTAAAAGTAGATAGAATATTTTATACCTATAAGTAGTAGACTATAAAATATTCTATCTACTTTAATATAATATTTTGCTTCGTTTTTACTTACAAAATATAATAATTAATGAATTTTATTTTAGGAAATAAACTAGTTTGTGTATTTAAAATAAAAATTTGGTAAAATAATGATTATTATTTTTATCTTATTTTTTAATTCTATGATTATTATTCTACCATTTAAACTCACGATAAAACAAAATTATAACTACATGAGAATAACACAAGTATTACTAGATTCATGAGAATTTTCCCACACTTTCTGGAGATTTAGTTAATTTTAGTGAAAGGTTAATTTTCCGTGTAGGCACCATTACCGGTCGTGTTTCAAAGATGTTCCATTAGTAGGACGTGTTCGCTAAAACCATAATTAAACCAAACCACATCACATATTAGTGTAATTACAGTTTATAATATCTCTATAGTCTATTAGCGTTAAGTTTGCAGTTATAACTCACTGCGCAAATGTTAACATTTGTTAAAAACATCACATTTGATATCTCTCGCTGTCACAGAAAAATATTCATCTATCTTTAAAGGTAGTTTATTGAAACGCAAAAAAACTGGAAAATTATACCAAAGGTGACGTTTAACACATAGTTATTGGTATAATAAGATAGGTTATTGAAACTGGCCGTATGTCATATTCACGTTACTTTACTTTGTACTTTGGTAAAGTAAGCCATTTTAATATTGGTACTGATGACTCACTGCAACTACTCCGATACCCGAGAGAGCTTTTCATTTCAGGGACACAAAATATTTTACCCTAGACCAGCCATACTCAAAGTGTGTTCCGCGGAACCCTGGGGTTCCGCGAAGCCCTTGTAGGGGTTCCGCGAGAATTTAGAAAAAAATACAATAAAACACCTCTCTCTGGTCGAACGTTTTTACGCGTCGTATCATGAGGCGCAGCCGAACTTATGATTTATTGTTCTACTGCTGTATTGTAATTGTATCAGTTTTGTACATTCATTCTTCTTTCTTCAACTCTGTTATGCAGTAACGATCATGCATTATATTGACCCAACCATCCTGATATTTACCATTATTAATAAAGAAGAATGGAACATAGGCTTAAAGGCGTTAAACGTGTTGCAACAACATCTTCTAACGAAGCCGAATGTTGCTGCTTTTGAAGCAGTATGCGCGGAGTATTCATGATAAGTAACAACATGATAAGTTATTATTTGTCATCTATTTTGCAACATCAGAAATAACACTAATTATACATTAAATTAAATTACAAAATGATTCTATTTTCACAGTCTTTTAGGATTTAAAGTTTGAACATATTTAACCTATTAAATAGGAAAAAAAAATCTTCATGTTCAGTTAGGTATATAACCTAACCTAACATGATAAGTTATTATTTGTCATCTATTTTGCAACATAAGAAATTACACTAATTATACATTAAATTAAATTACAAAATGATCCTATTTTCACAGTCTTCTAGGATTTAAAGTTTGAACATATTTAACCTATTAAATAGGAAAAAAATTTTGCTCGCTCGCTTCGCTCGCTCGCGTTGACCATAAAGAATATATATTATTTAGTACCGATGTTCAATATAGCCGGTTGATTTTATGGTATTTTTCCGACGTTCACTGTTATTCAGTGTTTTAGTTTAACGTTTAAATTGATAATATAAACATATTATCAATTTTTATGTTTCCGAATTACAGTTTAAATTCAGGGTATAAAGCAGAAAGAAACAGGTAAAAACGAAAAAAATGGAGAGCCATAATGTGCCCAGGACTTCTAATAGGTTAAAGACCAGTATTTAATGTACTTTTAATCATTTTATTTTATTTTACTTGCTATGTAGTAACTTAATATTAGATAGTATGTAATAAGTTGTAACTGTTACATTGTACTTTTATTATGCTTATTTATAGATAATACATTTATAAAATAGTTGTTATATTGTAGGGTTCCGTCAAGTATTTCGCCTTCCAAAAGGGTTCCGTCACCAAAAAAGTTTGAGAACCGCTGCCCTAGACCATAAAATCTATACATCCTACATGAAAGTACATAAAACGTAAAATTATTTTTAAGTTATTTTCTACTCTTTTACGCACACATAGACATGTAACAGAGCATAGGTTTATAATTGTCGCATGCACACATGCTCAGTACACATATTGGAATGGCAGCTTTTAGCTAGAGAGCTTCATCTAGAGCCTAAAAATATATAAAATATTTGATTTAACTTTCCATAATTTTGGGTAAATTTTCAAGCCCGTAAAGTATGTTTCAGAACTGCTTCGACTTTACCATACTTGCTATAGGAAGTTGTGGGATAGACAATTATAATAAGCAGAGTGAATTTTTGAAGTATGGAAACTAAGGATTAGCGATATTCGCTGAATGGAGCTGCGAGGCCCGATTTTAACAAAATCTAAAACTGCATCATTATTTTTTTATAAATCAATTTCCTTAGCCAGGAATCGAACTGACTGACTTTTGACAAAAAAAATCACACCGTGTATTATTAACATATCCGATAGTATTGCTAATAAGCACAATATGGGGAATATTGTGTTATAAGGAGTGAATTATAAAAACTCAATAAAAATCCTTACGCAATGATGATGACGATTATTCGCGCACGAGCTGAGTTAAAAAAACGTACACAACCGAAACCGTAACATTTTCGCTCGTAATTTTATTCGGAAAGTTGTTAAACAAATTTATAATTAGGTTTTTAACAAGTTCCCGACAAACGCGATTATGCCATTATTTTGTGCGCCAATTAAAATTTCAAATAAAGAATGTTCTGCGTTCCAAAAACAAATGTGTGCTTACTACGAGTCGACAGAATTTTTAACGGAAAGGAAAGGTACGTTTTAGGGTTCGCTACAATATAATATTTTACGTCCTTATTTTCAGTGAAAATAAGGACGTAAAAATGAGGTACCTACCTAACCTTGGCTGACTTAAGTTTTTAAATTTTAATTTAAAACTAGTATTATGATACATAAGTTTACAAATATCTGGTATTAAATATAGGTAAGTACATAGATTAAAATACGATAGTGCTCTCCATATGGTACTGTTCGGAACGCGCATCGAAGACTGCGTTCCGAACTGCGGATGGAACCGTATTCCGTGCGGTTTGGACTGCGGATAATATTATATTCGTGCTAATAACATGGAATATCGTGGACGTATCTTACATAATTTAGGTGAACTTTCCAAACTGTGCGTGTGTGTAGAACGTTATAATTTTAAAAGTTTTATTGTCAGTAGTAAGTACTAAGCGACGCTTATTTGACATTCAAAAACATAGTCCATGTCAATCAAGTTATTAATATAAAAATCAAATACAAAGTTAATATCCTTTTAACTAATTATGTACGCATGTGAGCACGCAATGGCATATATTTCCTCATTTTGTGTTCACACGGGATGCGCGGAAAAAACTGAGGAAAATCCGCTCGCATCGACATGCCAGATCGGACTGTCAGCCCCGCATCTGCGTGTTCGTTTGAGAGCGAGGCCAGGGTTAGAACGACGCGTGCTGTTTCTCGCAGTCCGACCGTTACGTGTGAAGGGCGCTAATATCTACAGAACCACGGTAATTACTCAACTATTCAAGACTACCTGATTACCTGAACTTCGCAAATTAGCACCACAAAAGGGAAAATATGAACGTTCGTTTAAACTTACACAGTTTTTTGTCTTTTTTTATGCTACATTTTACATGTATTATTATTTTACAAGGGATACAATAATATATTTAAAGCGATTGAATTTGGCTGCTAAAAAGCGGTAAGCGGTAGTTTTGTTTTGTTAGTTTTGAGAAAATTGATGTTTTGTTATTGTAACTTTCTTAGCGTTCTATTCACATGTTTTAAGGAGATAATATTATTAGTTTGCCTTGTACATTGTACGCGTATTATTTTAAGCTATCCAATGACATAAAAATCTTTACTAGAATAATAATAATAATTTACTAAAGAGGAATAATAATAATAATTGATTAAAGAGTTTACATAGAACCACATATCTGTGGCCCTAGTGAAAAGGGGTACAAGTCCGATTTTGTCGAAAATGAGTTTATTATACCAAAATGATCAGAAATAAATGCTCTATCGATTGGTGTAAACGGATCTGAGCTATCTCTAAAAACAACAAAGTTTCTTGGTGTATATGGGTCTAACTAACACAAAAAAAACTACAAAAGTCGGATCCAAGTATATCTGTATTGTTTTAAACTGAAAAATAAAAAAAATATCTTGTGTTTTTTAATCTAAATTAACATAAACTACCTTCTTTTTTATAAAATTGGTGTTTACCAATACAACAAGAGTTGGTCCTTAAAAATGACTTAGTGAGTAATGATGTTACTGGACATCAATCTGTTTTCACCAAAATAAATGACAAAAGTCTAGTATAACTCAGTTTAGATCAGTATTCACAATACGCTATTGTGAAATCAATAAATGTAATGTAGTACTACTCTAGTTGTATCCTACGCATGGTATTCATTTTACGTGTAAAACGATATAAATCGTCGATGCGGGGGACTGGTGCGGGTGTGTGGAGGGCGCATTGCGCCCGCGCCCCTTCAGTTTGAAATTATGAAAAAGCTAAATAAACTTTCTACTTAAGTTATAACAGTCATATTTGACTGTTGTAACTTTAAAAGTCAAATATGACAACAAAATATTGTTAATATTGTTGTTAACAAAATAAAAATATTAGGAAATCTCATATGAACAGTCATCATTAAGAAGAGGATGCTGATCATCGTTATCATCACTTATTAGATTAGTATAAAAAGATCTGACACTGGGGTTTATTAATGGGAGATGACTAACTAAGTCTCGCTTTTTCTCATTAGAAATTACAATCGGCCCATCGTAAGACTTGGATATACATTTAGTTTAAAAATACTTGGGAACGGTGATTTTCCGCGTTTTCTTTGCAAATGCACTATATACCATTCATTTTGACCATGTATTTTGTAATGGAATTGAGGAAATTCTCCTTTTTTATATTTAAAAGCTGCACACTCAGATAAGTTGAACTTCTTTTTATTTTCATCCATTTTCTTTTGTTAGAGTGGCCCTTTTAAATAACTCGCAAAATCTAGAAATAATTCTGAATGCATTACTATAACAGTAAATGGTTTCTTTTTACTGCATGTTCGGACAAGTTGATAGGAACCAATCCCGCGGATGATGAATGTCCATTTGAGTTTTTTTCTTGGCCTTCTCAATTAATGCATGATCCACGTCACAATCCATGTGGGTATGACTTAGTACTAAAAAATTATGCGTTATGGTTTCCACATTTGTATTATTATGCACAGCAAACAGGAACATAGATACAACGTGAATAATAAATAATAAACCCCAGCATCAGATCTTTTTATACTAATCTAATAAGTGATGATAACGATGATCAGCATCCTCTTCTTAATAATGACTGGTCAGATGAGATTTCCTAATATTTTTATTTTGCTAACAACAATATTAACAATATTTTGTTGTCATATTTGACTGTTAAAGTTATAACAGTCAAATATGACTGTTATAACTTAAGTAAAAAGTTTATTTAGCTTTTTTCATAATTTGAAACATTATCCTTTACACGGATCGTTTCTATACTAAGCGGTTATAGATAAGTACTTAAATTTTCAGGAGCATTTTTTCTTTTGTTAATTTGTGATTTTGTGAATGAAAAACTCACATTTCTCTCAACTAAAAATAAAATCAATGTTATGTAGATTCACTACATAACATTGATTTTATTTTTAGTTGAGAGAAATGTGAGTTTTTCTCAAAATATTTTTGTATTGTACTACAAAAGAGATTGTTACTTAACTACGTTATCTTAAGTTAACTCTTATTTTGTAAAAAATAAAATATATATTAATTTTGTATTCTTTTCGTTTTATTTTTGTTAAAATAATGGATATAAGTTGCACAAAGTAGTTCATATAAGTCTACATATACCACACGCCACGTATAAAATCTTTGTGGAAAAGACGCTAAGATATTATTTTTCATAATTTTGACTTTTTTTTTGAGTCGAATTAAACTACACAGTCAAACACATACTTTTTATTAAGTGAGCCATTAAATATTTCTTTTAATTACTTACTTATCATAAAAGTTATTCCAAATGCGTATTCCTTTTCACATAACAGAATTCACAATTTACTTATGTGATAAAGGGTATAAGTTATTTTATACCCTTGAGGAATTTATTTTTTCGTGGATATAAGTCATTATCTTAAAAAATATTAAATTTACATAAAAAATAACTTAATAATAATAAAGAGCATACTCTGTTTACCTACAAAAATATCACATGTATTATTTAGCTAGCAGTTTAAATAAGCTACACGAGGACAAACACGAAATTTTTGCGCGCTGAGTGTTTTTTGCCTCTCCTGTAAAGTTGTAATTTTAGACTTAAACCCCTTTTCACTAGGGCCACAGATATACACATAAAGCAATATTCAGTTTACATCTATTTCTACGTATAATGTACAGTAGTGCCTGAAGTAGGTAATCCTGTATCTCAAGCAAAATAAATGCTAAAACTATCCTTAGATTATTTTTGAGATACCGCTTTTGCGCTTATATATTAATAAGATTAATATTAAATAAGATTAATGCATTTTAAGTAAAATATTATAAATAAAATAAATAAATATACCTAGTTAGAGTCCTTATTTAAAAACGAGTGCCTATTTTAAAGGTAAGTACCTTAAAAATTGTAGTACCAAAACAAAAAAAAAGGTATAAAAAATTAATAACAAAAATATTAGTCAGACAGGGAATCGAACCCGAGATACCAATTTGCCAACAACGCTAAATCCTACCCATATGTAGCTTAGCTACGCATTTCAATGACAAATTAGGGAGCTAAGTAACGTTTTTCGTGATGTGATTTTAGCATTTCGTCGACGCAAAAATACACATATCCATGCAGTTTCATCTTTCTAGCACTAACCGTTCCGACGGTAAGCCGAAGACGGTCGGACGGACATGACGAAATTATAAGAGTTCCGAGAGGCGAGATGTGATCCTAAAAATGAACCATCTCGGGTTCTCTGTCAGACAAGAAAACCATCGATAAGATAGTCTTTAAATCGTCAGTTATTCATTGAGTAGTGAGTGGTGACGCGTTACTTGTCAAGCCAACTTCTGTCTAACATTTACACGTCTTAATAAATTTTATCTAACAAATTATAAAAACATTTTTAAATACAATTTAAAAGTTAAGATTGCATATTTATAGAGAAATTAAAAGGAATTAATAGAGGAAATCTGCACTTGTCGTGAAAAAACTTTAATTATAAACTCTTGCGGGCGCATATTAAAATAGTTTTTAGGTGAGCCAAGCTGAACTGGATTTTAACTTTTAAAAGACTGGACGCCATGCCGCTTTAGTAGGCGATACTCCGTTTAAAAACTGAAGAAAGTAATTTTAAATGTCGTTTAAAAAAGATGAGATGTTTTAGCTAAATTAAGTTAAAATGAGAATTGTACTCATTACTGTTTTCCTTTCGACTAAGAGATATCTGAATATCACTTTAGATTTTGAAGCACTCCGTTTAAGAAATAAAATAATTAAAAATATTTTAGGCAGCTAGGAGTTAGGATAGATATTTCTCATCTCGTATGTTAACCAATTGCAATGTTATCAATATCTACTAGCCAGCTAAAATAATACTTTAGATTTTCATCAATTTAACTTTTCAAACGATAGGTTATTAGTTAACCCAACATTTAACATCTATAATATTCATACTAAAAAATAAATATTTTGTAAATCGAGAGAGGATAAAACTACAAAAAATGGGGTAAAAACACACGCAAAAGCGTGTATTCCAATTTTCCCCGTATTTCGACTCTCATCACACTCTTTGTTCCCGCTATTGTGGAAGTCGAACGTCTTGGCTGATTCGCCTTTTGTATCTCGTACCTTGTGCGTGAAACTCATTTCTATCACTTTGCAACGTTATTGGGCATGACTCATGATCATCATCGACGTTATTGTCATCCTACTACTATTATAAATATGAAAGTTTATGAGGATGGCTGTATGGATGTTTGTTACTCTTTCACGCAAAAACTATTAAATGCATTTCGATTATATTTGATGATAGTAGTTTAAGCTCTGGATTAAAACTAAGGCTACTTTATATCCTAAAAAAGTATATGACAATACTTACGCGGGCGGTGCCGCGGGAAAAATCGAATCATTAATAATATTATTCTCATCTTACACTTCAAACGATCAAATATTGCATATAGAATCGGAGTCTTGGAAACGGTTGCAAGTATTTCCATGAAATTCAGTATGCAAGGAGTTTGGGGGGGGGGTCGATTTAGCTAGGTATCCCTGAAAACTGCGTATACATATATAAGTTAAGTATTTTTTTTTGATGATTGATTGATTGATGAAAGAGACAATACGAAAATGTCAAATCCGGTTGGCGGTTTGGTTAGCTTCGGACTTTTTGCGTTGGTCGCAAATAAGGTGTCTCCGGTTCGCACCCTGGTCATTAAATATATTTGTTGTAATAGTTTCTCTTTCATAACTTTTTATTTATTTTAATTATTTTATCGTTCTACTCTCCCGGGTACTTATTTTTTATTCTTGTTTATTTTCTATCTACCATTTCTATGTCTAGACCGTAATCCTTACGCTGAATCGAAATTGCTAACATTTTCGTGATTACACGATCATTTATTTGGGAATTGGTCATCTGTTTAAAGTGTCGCAATAATATCTACATTAAACATATTTACCCTGAAAATCTTCTCGGTGAGGTTTCATATATTTTTCATGACGGCGAATCGTATTCGGGCGCCTATAACACTTAACGTTATGTCCGCAGTAGATTGCTCGGCGCCGATATAATATTTACGCGGGTCGTTATTTATAGCAGCAAGGGATATTGCCCTGTCCAGGGAGATCGCTTTTGAGATCATCATATTACGGCGCGTAGTAAAGGGCCTGCCTTATACGAGAGTGCTATTTTTATGGATTTATGAAAATGGTTTTGGTATAAAGTTGTACTTTATTTAGTAAAGGCTTGGATTTATTATTTTATGCCCAAAGGATAGGGTTGCAATTATCCTTTCACTCGCCATAATCCTTTTCATATTTGATTTATTAGATGTGCGTATGGGAGATTCACATTGGTCGATTTTTTCCGCACGAGTCCGTCGCACGGAGATTTTCTTATCGACCGTTTCTTCTTATACTAAAAAAATTATAAACAGATAAAAAATGTTGCCCATCTTTTTCTCGCAAAATGATTTGTGACGTCACGACTCCAGACGTGTTACTGCCATACATCGATTAATCGCAATTGTATGGCGGTAGCACGTCGTGACGTCACAGCCCACATGCCTTTAAATCGCTCTTTCTTATTGTAAATTTAAATTGTTCGTATCTTCGTTATTTTTTAAAATTGAGATAATGAAATGCGTTTTATATTGTTGATTATCATGATATCTTAACATTTAATAGACTAAAATATATTTTTAGTAAACAAGCCTATTCGGCTAGATCACAAGGAAATTTTGCGAACAAATATGACAAGGCGATTTGCCAAGCTACTCGCCGCACTGCGAGAGTCGACCCTTTGGTCGACCCACATAAACCCCGCATAATATATTATTATCAATGATAACTTAAACTTTCCTTATGCGGGATTTACACGGGTGACTTAAGATTATTGCAGCACGGCGAAGTTCGATCATCTAAATGGCATTTTGACGGTCGAAATTGGCATTTTCATGGTCGATATTTGTCATGCGGCAAAAGCCGTGCGATAGAACAGTGTAATACGCGCATTAGATGCTTTTTATAATTATTAGGTACTCTTTAGATTATAGTGATAATGCGTCTTACTGGATTATAAGAAAAAAGAAAGAGAGAGTATTGCTCTTTTGTATTGCGCACATGCTTGGGCACTATAAAGTAACTCCTGCGTAGAAGGATTGGTTTCATCGAAGCCGGCCACTGACACACGGTGTGAAAGTTATTTTATTTTCTTATATTATTTAAATTATATTTATCAAAGTTAATTTTCTCCTCAACGCTATGAACATTGAACGTATTGAAATGAAATCAAACACATTGCCAGTCGCAATTGTCCGAACTCATAGCAGTGAATGGGTTATAACCCTAAACAAACACATGAGTTTCCGATGCATCGAGCGGTCCCCGACCAAATATATCCCGGAACAATTTGAGCTCATATAATTAACAGTGAACCGGCTTTACCCACATTGTGTGGGCTTATTTCTGTGCAGCTAGAGCTAATGGCAGTGTTTAGGATATTTAAAGTACTTAAAAATGTTTATTATTTTACTAATAAATACAATAAAAAAAGTAACTCCGAATTTTCAAGCAGTGAGAGAGGTGATTATGATGAATTATAGCTAAAAAAACTCGATCATGACGTTAGATTTCAAACAAAAAAAAAAACTAGATCAGTATTAGTCTTAGTCTAATATTAGTCTCTCGTGTTTTTAACCCCTTAGTTTTCTTAAGGAGTTAAAAACACGAGAGATTAATTTATAACTGTAACAAATAACAATGATGTCAAGACTTTATATTCAATCAACCCAAAGTTAGATTATATGTGTCATTCGATACTACAATAAAATAATTTCACTCGGTCGGATTATAATTTAGCTTCTTAAGGTCCGGACGCACTAGGCGGAACTGAACTTCAGCGGAACTGAGCGACACGTTTTGGTAAGTCGCACTTGAACTGCAGCGGCGCTACAAAAATGGACGAACGGATGGACGAATGGACGATTGAAATTTAAAAGGTTTTTTTAAATTAATATGTAATTATGTACCTACTGCATACCTACAATCTAAATTATTTACATACGAGTTACGACCTCCGTGGCTCAGTGGTGAGCGCAGTGGCGCTTTAACCGGAGGTCGCGGGTTCGAATCCCGCCAGGGAACAAAAAGTTTTCTGTGTTCCTGGGTCATGGATGTGTATTAAATGTGTGTATAATATAATAAAAATCTTATATATAAGTAAAGTATAAAAAGTATTGAATATATTTCCGTTGTCTGGTACCCATAACACAAGTTCTTCGGATACTTACCACGGGGCCAGACTGACGTGGTATGAAGCGTCCATAGATATTATTATTATAATTTTCACTTTGAAACCAATTAACATTGGAGAGGTCGTCGTTCATCCATCCACAGAACTATTTAATAATAATATCTATCTATGGACGCTGTTACACCACGTCAATCTGGTCCCGTGGTAAGTTCTCGAAGAACTTGTGTTACGGGTACCAGACAGCGGAAATATATTTAATACTTTTATAGTTACTATACATATATTTAAGAATTTTATTATATAATACATATTTATTGCACATCCATGACCCAGGAACATAAAAAACTTTTTGCCGACGCGCTAACCATTGAGCCACAGAGGTCGTTTCACTCCAAAGTTGGTTTTATTTTTCATAGAAGTGTTCATGTACTTTTTATGCTGGACGTCATAATATTATTATGTCTCCGGATACTGGTCCATGAGTACAATAAATTTTATTCATCTATCGACATTTTTGACGAACGATTATCGCGCTCCCAAGTATCTCAGTTGACTGATTATGAAAATGAAGTTGGCCAAACCGAACTGCAGTTCGCGACACTTTTGGTCAGTTGATCAAGTTTGACGCGCAGTTCGCTGCAGTGTAGTTTCGTTACCGCTTAGTGCGTGTTATCTCATATAATTTCATATAAAGAATATTTTGACGCGACGTGTCGCTCAGTTCCGCCGAAGTGCAGTTCCGCCTAGTGCGTTCGGACTTTTACCCATGAAATGTCGACCGTGTACGGCGCTATTTGAGTAAATTTGACAGATGTGTTATCCAAATCTTACTAATATTATAAATGTGAAAGTTTGTGAGGATGTATGGAGGATGTATGTATGGATGTTTGTTCCTCTTTCACGCAAAAACTACCGAACGAATTTCGATGAAATTTGGTATGATAGTAGTTTAGGCTCTGGATTTAATCATTGGCTACTTTTTATCCCGGAAAAGTAGAGTATTCCCGCGGGATACCCGATACTATATTTACGCGGGCGGAGCCGCGGGAAACAGCAAGTCTACGATAAAGTGACTAGACTGTTTTTTCAATTTGATCCAAAAGCTGCGAACTCGACTAAAGGTACAAGGGTACTAATATAATATGATGCCCTTAAAACGTCGGTAGTTGATATTTGCTAACAGTGAATATACATTTTCTGTAGTCTGTTGCTATTGATGTCTGTTGCTATAATTAAACCTCATATGATAGTGATAGATGGTAAACTGCACGCTTGGGTTTCGTCAAAAGCGTTCAGCTTTTAAATGCAAGTAATTTATTTTTCCATTTCCATTTATATATTATAACAACATTTCTTCAGCGCGGCGTACCCCAAGGCTTAGTACGAGTACCGCAACAATTCCCGGCGACATTTTATTTATATTTTAAAACGCGGAAATAACCACCGCTGTTGCAATTGTTTGCGAACGATATAAAATTTGTTTGTGTGTGTGTACATGTAATGTTTTTATTTTCTGCCGAATATGCTTTGGTATCGATTGTATTCGTACAGATTGCATGTTATAGGTTATATTTTCAGCATGCTAATCGCCAACATCACGATTCACGGGTGGTCTATTCGATTGAATAGGCCGAATGAAAATCTGAAAAGATAAATGTATATTTCGATTTTAGTTTTTGAAATGATAACGTCATATAAATCGATGAACACCGGCTGAACGCACGAAAAAATGTCACGTTCCGCCTGATTGTCACGTTCTGCCTGAGCCTAGCGTGCAAGAGAGAGCGTGGATACAAGCTATAGAGAGGCACGAACCGTTCGTCTTGTGATGACGTTATCACGTAAAATTATCGTCCGTAAACCGATTTAACAGACAACCTTTTTTTATGGATCAGGAAATGAGCAGACGGATCGCCTGATAGTAAAGGATTAGCGCCGCTGCGCCGATGGACCATCGCAACACTAGAATCCCAATCCTCGTAATTAACTTTTACTTGAATTGAATTATATAAATAAAAGTCGTCTTGATATCATAAACTGATTTATTTCAAATTACATACTTCAAATTAAAATCAAAATAATTAAAATTTATTATTATTTACTAAACAAATTTTATTGTCTATTTAAATTTATAATTACCGAAGTTATTACGGGAAGACAGACAGAAAGACTTACGGACGGACGGACACTAAGGGTTACTCGTAGTTAAGTTACAGAATCCTAAAAAAGCCGCAATAATATTATGAAATATGCTTTCCCTTATGAAAAACTACAAGAATCATATCCTATTTGTTCGTATAATATAAAATCGGACATATGGGAACTATCAATGCCTTCAGCCACATCAATATTCATTCGTGATGATTTATAGCGTCCATGGCCGCTGGCGAGTCGAGGGGGTCGCGGGTTCGAAACACTAGATTACCGGCACAAAAATGATGTATGGGCATTAATTCCATAAAAGCCTTTTTATGTGGACTCCAATGATGTTTCTGAAGGTAAATAGTGAATTTTTTTCTGCCATTTTTAAACATGAATAATAATTGTAAAGTTATTTTTATGGTTTGGGCACCGTCGGCGCTTTAGCTGGAATTCCGCTTACATAAAGTTTTCTGTGTTCCTGGGTCATGGATGTATACTAAATATGTGTATTATACAATTATACATGGATGTATTAAATTAAAAAGAGGCAACCCCTCAAAACTAGGGGATAGAAAATTGTATGAGACTGGAAAAATTTTATGCGAGAGGTCTGAAAATGATATCGTTGTTATAAATAATAAAAATATTTTACTAATAAAATAAATAGAAGGTCCCACAAAAAATATTTTTGTGAGATTATTCATTATTGTTTTTTGTGAGATTATTTTATTCAATTTCATACACCTATTTACATTCTTGTTGGATAATTGAATTAATATTCAATAATCATTAATTAATTATCCAACAATAAGAAATTGTAAAAAAAAGTTCTCGATGACGTCAAAGAATATTGCAGCGAATGAATAAGTAAGTTTTGCCAATACTTATTAAGTTGACCAAGTTTTAATTGAATAGGTAACGATGATTTAACTCGCTGACTGCTGGCTCGTCAGGTCTTGGCACGTCCGCCGTATCACGTACTTACTTTAATACAATTATTTGTCACACTCCGGGCCAAATTCTATATTACGCCGGCAAATTTTAATTGAATTTTAAAGTCAGCAAAAGGAACGTGAGCTTTGACATTTTCTTAGAATTTGCCAAAGTGTTCCTGGCTGCGAAAACGTCAAATCGTAAAAATACGAGAATTCGAGTTTGTCTTTGACCTAGATTCAGAGATTTAGGCTAAGCAGATTCTATGATTTTAATAAATCTTAGGGTCAGTTCACATCGCGACGATACGCAACGCTACTGCGTTTTTAAGATAGTTACTTAAAATTGAACTATAATGATGATAAAGATACACATTTCATATAACATTAGTCTTACACTGCACCTGACATTCGAACGCTTACAATGAAACGTGTATCATCTTGTGTAGTAGGGGATCGGACTACATCTGAAATATTAAATTTCATTAATATATTCAGAAATATTGAGGCATTACTACTTGGTAAATGTAAAAAAATATATTATTTTATGTGTAGTTTACTAATTAAATACATTTAGAAAGTACTATTTTTTTTTTTGCGACATTGGTAAACAAAACCTACATCATTAGTTTACTTACATCATATACAAAAACATTAATTATGATAAGTATGAACTTAAACGCACAAATATCGGAGATATTTACAAATATATTCCTTCGGCCGTATACTTCATACACCTTATCCTTTGAAAATATTGACTTTTGATATACGGTTTCTTTTGAGAAGTTACTCATATTTAAGAGTGCTATTCATTTATGCAATAAAAAATAGTCCGCTTGCCTTTTGATAAACTTCAATTTTATTCATACTAAAACGAAATGATTTTTTCAATTGGTCCCTTGAAGTAAACTGGAACTATCGCTACTTAGATTCTCTTTAGAATTTTTGCTTATAATAGCGAATCCTCTAGAAAGTCTCTCAGGAAGTAAATTACTGAGAGCACCTTCAGTAGATGAAATCAGTGCACACAGTACATTATACGAAGTCGAGTTAAATGTAATTGTTATTGCATAAAACCACACCTCGGAGCGACGCCATTTTGAATTTCTAATTTAATTTAAGTATATACTCGAGTCTGGCACGGCGTAATTAGTTAAATGTTTGTATTACAGAATTCGTGTTTCGCAAACTATCTTCGTTTTTCCCGGGGGAGTTAGATATGGGACGAGATTGGCTTTATCGTTAATACTTTATTACTTAATCAACTAATGGCATAAATGGAGGATGGATCAGAATTTATAATTATTATTGATTTTGTTAATCATTACCTACTTATGTTAATCTATATTACGATACAATTCTATAAACGTTATATTACGAGTATAACCTACATGGAAATAAAAATTTTGAGTTTTTTTTTTTGTTAATTATTATTATTTATCAAAAGTTTGTACCTTTACTACCCAATCTACAAAAATGTGGCAAGTGTATCAACTGGCCTCTCAATAGTCTCAAGTGAGACTCCTCTGTTATTACAATTTATAACTGTCTAAGTTTGGTAATTATTATCAGGCTATTAGTTAGCACCCTACAGAATAAAAATACGTGGAGTGAAATTACTACAATGATTAGGAAATTCTAGTTCATCCTCTTTAGTATTTGGAACTTCTTCTTTGAAATATTGCATGTCCCCAAATTGGAAATTAAGTCACATCTTTTAAAAGTAATAGGCATCCATTCGAGATATTTTGACGTACTGAATTATTAATTGTCGAGCGTTATTTAATCGCACTCGTACTTGGTAGTCAAGGCTATAGACATATAAATATGTCCAATAAAGGTGCGTTGGTAATCGTAATTGTGAAATTCTAGTTATCATCCTATTAATTTTTTGGTATGTACAATTTAATAAGTAAGAGACATCCTTTCAAGATTTGACGTCATTAATAATCTATACTAATTTAATATAGAGGAAAGGCTTGTTTGTTTGTTTGTATCGAATAGGCTCCGAAACTATTGGACCGATTTCGATGAAATTTTTCTCAGATATAGAATAGACCACGGGAAAGGACATAGGCTACTTTTTATTGCGGCTAGATGTACGGTTCCCTCTTGATTTCCTTTCTACAAGCAACATCTAGTTATTACTAAATGTGTAACGTTACTTTAACTAACGCAACACATTTATATCTATTCGCAATCAGGTAGGCCATAAACTGACAGACCTAATAAAGGTGCGTTGGGAATATTTGTGATAAAAATATCGTTTATTCATGTTGAACGTCTAGATGTTTGCGGGAACTTCGCCGCCCCGCGGGTATACTTCAACTTATAATTAGAGCATGCGCACAACTTATAAACTGATGAATAAATAAACACACAACATCATCACAATATTATGTCTGAAAATCTTCAAAATTAATACTCTTACTAACTCTTGGTTCTTAAAACAAACGTTAGCAAAGCGCGCGTTTAAAAGCGCTATTAATGCGTATATCATCTCGTATTTGGTACAAGATTTATTATGTTCTAGATCTAGATTTTAGTAATTCATTTACGGAAATTTGACTAATAGAACATAAAATGTCTTCCGACATATTAATACGTATTCGGTTAACGGCAAACGACTTTCAGTGGGGTTGTGGTAGTCACAACGGTTCCGATGACTCTGCCAAAAGTGTGCGAAGCATTATGGGGAATTCAACATAGCCTTTGTTCCTCCCATCTTGCCCCGAGGCCGCAGGGTATGCATAACGTATTTCTCCTAGAAAAAAAGTACTTATTCGGTAAAAGATTTCATTGCAATAGAGCAAGTGCATAAAGGTACAATAACAAGTAGATCGTGTGCGGAAACCATTATGATTAGGTTGAATTAAGATAATTACCTTCATTATCTTTTTCATTGGTTTCATGTTAGAGAGATAATAACAACGATAATCAAAATCCATTTTTAGGATTTATTTAACTGTGTCATATCATTAACCCTTCATTAAAGCCGAACAAAACCGCAGTGGTATTTATTACCGACGATAACACAAACAGCTAGTAATCAGGTGATGGATTCCCGGATTACCTGCGGGTAATATTGGTGATCGGCAACCGGTTACAAGCGGTCATATCCGGATATATTTGGAGAATATATTATCTAAGTGGTAGATGATCTCTTGGGATGTACTCGTATTCGGTAGGATGCAACTTTGTTCTCGTGTAGAATGGTGCGTGTGTCAGTGAAATTCTCCTCAACGATTATTGCAAACATGGATATCGACTTATGCGTGCACGTTTGAAAGAGAAAAGGTTTTAGGGCATGTGAATTTTGGTGGACTAAATGCTTATCTACCTAACAATGATGAAACGCCGGAGTGTACCTAAGACGCAGCAATGCAGAGGTAAGTCATCGCTGATGATGACGGTGTTCAGCCGCAACCAGTAACAACCGGTCATATCCGGATGTATCCGGATGCGGCCGGCATGTCACCGCTAATGAGGATCGTAATTATGAAACCGTCAAACACAACAAAGATCCTAATTAAACGGCACTGATGATTAATTGTATCCGAGTTTTAATGAATATAAATTACGTTTTACTTCATGCTCAGTGGCGGTAGATAGAGCTGATGATGATGTACAAAAATTAATGATGAGGAAGAAAAGCTAAGAAGTAAACTTATAAAAACAAATACTAACAATAATTGTATGTCTGGAGGGTTTGTGGATTGAAGGATAGAAGTCCTTTGCCGTGAAACTGTAGTAGGCTGCAGTGGGATACCAACGGCTGTGTTAGGAAAATATCATTCATTTGAATACATTCTATTAAGACGTATTTTTGGTATTTCTACATTTTAAAATTTCAACTTTAATAATATTTTGTGAAACGTTATGGGCTATTAATGTATAAATTTTTAAATGCGCATCCAGGAATCTGATATCCTTTCATTGGGGAAGTTGTGGTGATGTTAATGTTCGAACCGGATAACCGGTGAATATATCCCACAAACAACGAGCAAAAATTAATTTCACCGAACATAATAATTTCAATGATTTAAATCAGCATCGAGTACATTATTTATACTAATTAATTCTGCGTTATGAATCAGAATAATTAAGTATGACCTTGTTAGTTTGGTTTTGTAATTTGTATCGTGTCAAAAGGATTTAATGGCTAACCAGATGAATTAATGTTGTTAAATAATGCTGTGGCTTTAAATTTTTATAAGTAGGCTAATGATTCTTCTTGAGGTATTTTTGTCACACATTGTGTCTAGAAATAATCTTCACTATAAGTCTATCTTAGTTCCTTATTAAATCACATCAAAGGCATACTACATACGTGATACGAGTATAACTAAACCGCATCGTATAGATACAATTTTGTTGAAATAACTTACTTTAATACTAAGAAAGTACCGAAACTTAAAATTTCTTAAGCCACACGAAAATTGCATCTTAAGAGCGGAAATTCAAATTCATACCTTTTAAATTACTTAAGCCAAGTTAAGAGTCAAGTTCAAAGTAACTTAAATTAGAATTAAGTTAAGTAATGGAGGCACTTTTAGGAAAGTCCAAAGATTTAGAAGCACTTTATCCTTATTAAATAATCTCTGCCTTGTTTACGTGTGAATTTTCGGGGCTTCTGTTTGTATTGTAATCTTTTTATGAATGAAAACATTATGTCCACAGATAATCTCTTTATTCAATAAAGCCTAATAACATCGAAATTCTTAAATACAATTTAAGGGCAATCAAAGAAATTATCATAGCAAATATTCTGATAACCTTTATTTTTACTGTCGTTTTGAGCCTATATGTTGGCAAAGGATTTTTTAAATTTCGCCCCCAAAGGGGGTTAAAAAAAATTGTATGGAAACCGAACTCCACGCGGACGAAGTTACGGGCAAAAGCTAGTTAGAATATAATATTATATGAAGTTCGGATTATCAGGTAGGTAAGTATCTTTCTGCTTCCTAACTTTTGGCATTATTACTAAAGCTTTACTTCTTTAGTGCAGGTTTCCAAGAAATATTGTTTAGGCCATGGAACTGTCTCTTAAGGTTCTGCCCATCGGCCCACTTCGAGTTCATGTAATTATCATCGTCATCCTCTTCCAACTTCTTCCACTCCTCCTGTTTCCTGTAAGCCTGCAGCATCAGCTGTTTTCGTTCATCTTCACTTAACACCGGTTCACGACCAGGTGCGCCTTCATTACTCGTGCATAGTTTCACTGTGACTTTAGTCTTATCATTTTTACCTAAAAAATATAAATAAGCTTTAGCTTATTGAATTACCGTACAATCATTTTATGTAGTCCTCCATAAATAATATTCTGGCCTTATGGTTTGAAATGGTTCAAACGGCTATTTTTATGAGTCTTGGTCTTTATGAGTCATAATATGAGATTTTAATATAATATCACAAATATATTTGTTTTTCAAGTCTTTAAAAGAAGACTTGAAAAACAAATATATTTGTGATATTATATTAAAATTACTCGCAATAATAAAGGGCAATACTGATGTCTCATTCTCTTGTAAATAAAATTCGTACCTCAATAATACACGAATATACTGTGATAATACTAAAAGTTAAGACGTAAATCGCAATTATAATATAAACATAATAATAACAATAATAACTCCCCACATTGATTTCGATGACGGTGGCCGGTTTCACTGAAATCAAGAGTAATTTTATAGTGTCCAAGTGTGTGCGCAGTACACACGAGCACTCTCTCTTCCTTTACTCTCATAATCCAGTGGGACGGATAACCGACACGACTGGCGAGAGATTAGGCGCAGGTCCGACTTTTTACATGCCCATCCGACGCATGGATCATCTTTCTTGTCAGATAATCGGGTGATCAGCCTGCATTGTCCTAACCAAACTTGGAAACAACATTTTTTTATTGTTCCAATGCAGGAATCGAACCCACGACCTTCGAGTCAAGAGCCAATACTTTAACCACTAGACCACGGAGGCTGTTAATCTAAAATATAAACATACCTAAATGATCACTAAGTCTATTCCCACTCAATAGCTTCTTCCCGCACGCCCACAGGCAGGCTCTAGTCGGGTCAATGACCTCATTAGCAGCCTGGGTTCCCGACAGATCCTCGACGTTGTCCAGCTCCATACGCACTGGGTCGTGAGGCGGAAGACCGGCGGGGAAGACTATCTTAGTGGCACCACGGAGCTCGTCCAGCGCTTTACTAACGTCTTTCTGTGTCATACATTTACGTAGGTCTACCTGAAATTATAATTACATACAAAACGGGTATTTTTTATGAAAATGGGAGGCTATTTAAACATAACAATCCCATTACAATTATAATTTCTTAGGTTAGGTTAGAGAACAGTTATAACTTTTTCGCATCTAATAAAGTTATACATGTAAATATTTCTTACACCTAAATCAACATATTGTATGACTGTCAATTACTTAAAAAAACATCCAAAATATTTTAAGAAACGTCAGTAAACTTACGTGTTTCTTACTTATATACTCTTTAGCGGTCTTGTCGGCTTTCTTCAAGACTTCCTGCAGGTGCGGCGGCGGAGCTAGACCGCACCGGCGGCCCATCTCGTCCTTGGCCTCTACATAGCCTGCGGGTGCGCAGCGTTTCGCCCATGGGTCTTCCAATTTTAGTTCCTTAATCTGAAAAGCACACACCTAATTACATGTCCGTACTCCGTACATATAGATGAAATGCAACAGTAGACGTTGGCCAACTGAGCAATCAATCTCTACAAATAGTGCAAACCTTTCTACAGACCGCTTCGGAATAGTCTGAAGCTTGGAACTTAGTTAAGAGGACGTGAAAGTACATAATTATTTTTCAAAATACAATCTCCTAAGAACATTTATCGGGTGTTTGAAAATGTATAATTAATTTTTAATTTTTTTCTCTGCAACTTTCGCGCTAAAGAAAATCTCGAGGCAACCGTACATTTTGCGCGATAAAAGGTAGCCAATGTTTCCCCGTGGTCTAATCTTTATTGTGATAAATTTCATAAAAATTGGTCAATGGGGACAAACAAACATAGAAACAAACCTTTCCTCTGTATATTATTATATCGTTTCAAAGTATAGGTAGATACATATAAAATAAGAAAATCAAATTAAACAAATTTGAGTTTATTCACCTGTTCCTCAGTCAACCCCTGCATCTCCAGAGGCAGAAAAGTTCCGTGCTTCGACAGTTCATCCATTTCATAGCATATGCGGGCTACTTTCAGTCTTCCATTGAAGATAGCCACAATATCCTTTACCACGTCGTCGACGGAGCTATCAATGCTCGTTTCATACAGGAATTGGCTTTCTTCGCCGCGTTTCACATGAAACACGACCATTTTGGTATTTGCTACTGATGTGAATATTTTGCACAGTATTGAATAAACAACGGTTGCCATAGAGATCCGTAGTTATTTATAGATATTTGTTGCCATGGTAACGTTATTTCTGTCGTCATCATGTCGTCATTGGGTCGTCACCTGCCTTTGAGTATATAACCACTCACCTGCAGAGTATTTTTTGTAGGTTGGTATGCTTGTAGTATTCGTTGCGTTATGGGTGCGTTTCAGCCAAGTTTCAGCCTTGTTTTCCGTTTTCCTTGTTCATCACAGTAAAAAAAATATCCTAGCTTCCTTTAATCTGTGGTTTCAGGCTTCAGCCTTTGTTCGTTGTGCTGGAAATGGAATTTAGGAATGTGTTTTTGAGACAAAGTTTCGTTCCGGATATTCTGTTCCGTGTCCGTTTTATCTACTTACTACCTACTTACTTATATTAACTTAAATTACGTAAACTTTCAATTTGACCTATTAACCTAGATAGCTGCAAATAAAAGCATACGGTTATAGCTATAAGCGATCGCTTATTTGAAAGTAAATAAGTGTTTAAACCTCTTAGTTTTTACCCGACTGCGCAACGCAAAGGAGTGGTAATGTGTTTATCAGCCTATGTATGTATGTATGTATGTATACAGTATGTATGTATGTTCCTTTGAAGCACTATAGAGACCAAACGCCTGGGCCGATTTTAATGATTCACACGTCAATCGATTCCTCTTAGTCCGGGGAGTGTCACTAAAGACATGACGTTAGTGAAAATTCAATATGGCGACTACTGGACGCCATATTGTGAAAATGAAAAAAATGAAAGTCAACAAACTATATCAAGTGGGGTATCGTTGAATAGGTATTTAAAAATCATTTTTAGTTTTCTCTCACCATTTTTCGATTTGACTGACCGTTTAGGATCTATATCGATTTAAAGTTGCGTAACAACCATTTTCACATTCCAGTGCAATTGTGATATAGTATTGATGCTGATAGGAAATCCAGCCTGGTAAATAGCTAGCTAGGTACTCATAACTAAAAAGTATAAAATAAAAAATAATAATTTAAAAAATTTAAAAACCCGACTGCGTAAAAAGTGAAGCAAACTAAGTAGTACATAATGAAAAACTGAAAAGAAAAAAACAAGCACTTAGATGTCCGGTGGTCTAGAATTCTATAGTATATTATTGAATGAATACTATTGAAGAAAATAAAATATAATCTATTATTGGAACATAACAACTGAACAGTCGGGATCCATTATTCGACAGCCAATCTAATTTTTCAATGGATCCTGACTGTTTAGTTGTTATGTTCCAATAATAGATTATATTTTATTTTCTTCAATAGTATTCATTCAATAATATACTATAGAATTCTAGACCACCGGACATCTAAGTGCTTGTTTTTTTCTTTTCAGTTTTTCATTATGTACTACTTAGTTTGCTTCACTTTTTACGCAGTCGGGTTTTTAAATTTTTTAAATTATTATTTTTTTATTATTTTATAAACTAGAATTTATTTGTATATTTAAATGTTTAGTTCTTTTAAATTATAATAGATGTCAGTGAATTGTTTCTACATCGCGCTATTTAAGCACAAATAGTTTTGTATATAAGGTAGGGAGTATTTTATAAGGTCGAGTCTACTGGTGATACTATCGTTTCATTTAGTAGATATTTATGGGTATTCTGTCTAACCTGGGAAGGGAGACTGAACTTTGCACGGAGTTACGATACGGAAAAAATACGGATGGCGATAGGTATGGAAAATAAATTAATCACAAAAATATTAGTCTGGCCGGGACTAGAACCCAAGACACCAATTTGTCAACAACGCAACCTACTACCCGTACATAGCTGAGTAACGTGCTTTGAGAACTCATAATATATTTGTATGCAAAGAAAGAAAAAAAACTAAAATTCGAGGTTTCCCTAAGATTACACCTCGCTAGAACGATATTTTAACCCCAAAACCCCATACTAAATTTCATGAAAATTTTCGAAGTTGTAACGGGGTTTCAGATTTTATTTTCATATACAAGAATTCCACGCTCAAAATATAAGATAGTTTTTACATATTCGTTTCACTAACCACAAAACATCAAACATCTAAGCATCCAATTATTACAACATCCATCGAATCACTTAGAAGATAAAAGCATTAAAAAGTTATTCCTTTCCAATACATCATCGAAGTTTAAATCTACATTTAGCTGGAACTTTTAGCAAGTATCCCTGTTCTATCTCCCGTGGGCTAATCTCGAAACAGGGGAAGCTCCGCACCTGCAAAATTCACAACACTTGTACAGCGTACACTAGATCGACTTGTGGACTTAAAACTTCCAACTAAAACGGTACATTCTCCTTTTGTTGCGTCTTCGAGTGTTTTCTTTATTTATAAGTAGGAATATAGTTGGATACTCAAAGAGTAGGAAGGACTTCAACGGTTTATTTTTAGATATTTAATTTTTATTCACGACAAAAAGGTAGCAAAGGATTAAGGAATTTTAATCATACTATAGTTTATATTTTATTGAAAATTCGGGCCATGTACACGTAAATAAATAACTCTTTAATTATTTTATATATCTGCTAAAATGAAACACCTTGCAACCTACGTAATAGTTGATAATAATTCAGATATTTTATCGCAGATTCTTTGTTAAAATATCAGAATTATTAATACAATTATTACGTTCTTAATGATGTTTGAAGATATTTTCTGACTCGCGTTAATAAGATCATGATTTTAATTAAAATCGCAAGTGTATTTACATTTGCGTCGGACATAAGCTCCTCATAATTAATTCAAAATTAATTTTCGACATTCGATCAGGGATTTGATCGTAATTGCCAATTTCATGAGTTTTGAGAGTTGAAAAAATGTGCTAGGCTGGGTTTTCATGTTTTTTATATTTAAATAAAAAAATATCTTAATTTTATTAATTAATAATTAATATCCCTCTAAAAGCAAATATTAGGCTATAACAGTAAATTAAAATTTAATTACCTTAATGCCAGTGGTCGTCATCTGCGGCCCACGGCCGTGAATGATGCGGCCCGTGCAGCCTAGCCATAGGCAAAAGGGGATAGCCCCTGGCGACAGACGCCAAGGCCGGTGGATTTCTCTTGGTGTTACTAGTTGCCAAATTTTTTAACTGATTTTAACCGTTAAAATAAGAAAAAATAATTGATCGCTCGCTCCGCTCGATCTCGTTTTACACGAAAACCTACAATATTACTAAGTACGGATGTCGATTCCATCTATATTTCCAAAAAACACAATCTTTCAAGTTGCAGGGTTACTTTTGACCCTGAAAGATTCGAAGCTTACATATTTAGTAAATCAGATTTGAAGCTGTAAAATTCAATTGCTAGCCGTTACCAAAAACCCAAATAAATAGTCAGCTTACTAGAAAACTCAGTTATAAATAAATTCAAAACCGACAATAATAACTTTATATGATATTTTAATGAACAGACTATCGGATACCGCTGTAAATTTTTTATTATTCGGTGATGTGAAATGAACATTTACATGTTTTATGGGGCATCGAAATGATGAAATGTTCCATCTCCCGGTTATTTATTGGGGGATGAGTTATATTCCGCGGGTGGTAATTACTATACTAGGTATACTTTTACTATATCTTTGTTTTGTGCTATGATAAATGGTGACGATCTCGTCACTTAACATTAAAGTTGTGCTTTGAATAATAGTCCTAATCCTAGTCACTCTAGAGCTTGTTCGTCATTGCAATAGTCAGTGGATAGACTTAATAGGAAGGACTTTTAATACAATGTTAAGATGTTAGGTATTAAGCAATAAAGTAGCCTGAAATATGCCACAAATCTAAAAGTAAAACGTTCATTCATTATTTCTATAGTCTATACCTCTCTTGTCTTTATTACATAACATGATAATTATTTAAGAACATGTTATGTCAATGCCAAACTTCGTACTGTCACTTTGATGCCTAAGATAGATTATTCAGTTAGCCGAAAGGCTATGTATAGTATAGACATGTATTAGCATGGTCCTCTGTTATATGAGTTATATATTAATTGTATCTGTTATACGTGTAGTAATAAAGCAACATATTGTGATGCTATGATTTGTATCATTTGTATCTCCATGTAACTCATAAGAAGAATCCCCAAGATATTCAACGTAGAGATGCTGGCTGGAGCATCAAACAGTCTTCTGTTAGTTTCATGCATCTTATTACCGATAATGATGGTATTGCATCGTTCCTACACGGTAACTATGCCATTTGTATTCTAAAGTAATACCAATTAGACACACCAACAGCGCGCTACTCGCGTCGCGTCGCATTACGCGCTCCAGTGGCTCGCTCGCGGTACATTAGGCAAAGGTTCCGTGCGGAGATCGAATAGTCTGAGATATCGAGAGACACGGGGAATTGTCCCATGTCTTGAGAGTTTTACTGTGTTTGTTAAGAACTGGAGATCTGAGGAGCCCCTGCGGTCTAAATTTGACCGTAATTCATATTTTATTTTATTTTTAAGTTCCACTAGGGTTCTTTTGCCTCTTTTATTATTATTATTATTTGTGCAATGCATTCCTTGCTCATGGGCAATTAAATCCCGGACCTTTGGAAGGCATGCGTGGGGCCGAAGCCAACACACAACAGCCCTATTACACAATTTTAATCTAAATATAATGTGACACTAGCCGGCGACTCTCCCTGTACGTAGTACGTACTATGAGAGTGCGCCCAAGGAGAGCCACCGGATAGTGTAGGAGTATTGCAGGAAATGGATTACAGAAATGATACTGGGCTATGGTGGTGAGATGCTAGTGGACCGGTTACATTATTATTATTATTTATTTATTATTTATATTTTAGTTTTAGTGTGAGTAACTTTATTTTAATTAATTTTATGAAATCTAAGTAATAGTTTCAATTATTTTAAAAAATATATCTTTCTACACACCATCCTAATGAGAAGAACGGACTAAATTTTTTTTTTGTAATAACTACTTGGACAAAAATTATTCTAAAAAAAGTTGTACCGAATAAGGGATAACTCAACTAGGTATTTATAAAGAAAAAAATTTGATAAGAACTTTTTAAATTGTATTTTAAAAAGTTAAAACGTCAAAATGAAGACCATTCTCAATATTCAGTTAAAGTCCTTAAAATTTGGTAATTAAAACCGGTAAACCGGTAACCCGCTGCCCAAGGGCAGCCGGTTACAAAAATAAATCTACAGACACCGATCGTCTCCGGAGAAATGCACATTTCCAAACAAAAAAATCTTATGTCGTCAAACCACAACCACTAAACTTAAAACTACAAGCAAAAACTAGAGCTGAAAAATCTGAAAACGTTCTTTTAAAATAAACTCAACAGAAACAGGACAAACAGTCCAATCATCTCCAGGCATCTCGTAATTGCACAGACTGCACGGCGCACGTACTGCCAACATGAAAATATTAAACGTTGCGGATGACAGCTTTATCTTCTTTCCCGCTCAATCGGCCGTGTTCACTTTTTAATCGACTCAAAATTGCAAAGGATTAACAAGTCATATGCCGTGACTTTTATGACGTTTTGTAAATAAAAAATGTTTCAGTTCGTTTTTGTCAATTATTATTCAGTAAATATAGTTATGTGCTGTACAATTCGTTATATCAATAGTGAATTCGTTAAAAACAAATTCGTAGATACACGTTGTTGTTTTCATTGGTAGGGAGTTGGTGGAAAGTTCCAAGATTAGGTAATTTGCTGGTGCAAATTACCTAATCTTATATATCCAAAGCTATAAATTGTTTTACAACAGCTTAGGTCCCATACTTACGTCGCAGGGGGAGAGGCGTGATGGTATTACGGTACGCCACTCTCCCTACCCCCTGCGAGCTGGCGAGGCCGTTACGTCGAAACGGCGTTGGTGGGGCCGCAGAGGAAGAGGCATGTCGGTATTGCGGTGCGCCGCTTGCCCTATCATCTGCGACCGAGGTGAGGTCGGTGGCAGAACCACAGACCTGATCTGCCACCGGGTACCAGTTTATCTGGTACCCATGACCTCCTAGTAGCAGACTCGGGGGGAGTCTGCTACAGTACTGGTGGAGGCCGAGGAGGGAGGCGCACCTTACCATCTGGTGCGCCCATCGTGGAGGAGCCGTTTGTAGGCGGCTGCCGCCGCGCGCCGGCGGGGTCGCGGATGTGTGTATCGTTCCCGTGGCTCCGTCAGAGGGCGGCGAGGAGGAAGACGGGGGGGTTTTTAGTGGGTATACCGTGGGTGTCATTAGCCTATACGGGAGTCCCACATCACCACTTGGGTGCCCCCTGCGCCTGGGTGGTATGCGTAATGCATTCCCCCCCCCCCCCCCCCCCGAAAAAAAAAGGTCCCATACTTACGTGAGCTATGCTCTAGCCTGCAAATCCAGCATCAGTACTAAAGGCCCTCAAAGTAAAGGCCGTAATTAATGTCGAAAATTTTATATATTTTTTATGAGTGGCCTTGTATTTGCAGGCTGGACGGTGAGTATGACGCTTTACAATTTAAATAAATATTTTTAAAGAATTCAGCTTGTTTGAATTTGGAACGTTATCGAAGACCACTGGTTGATAAATTATTATTACTGGCATCACACTTTGTTCGGTAAAACGTATTAATTAAGTAGTGATTTAATAATAGAAATTAATTGCATGTTGCAATTGTAATATACAATAATAATTATTCTACAACCCATACGCCCGCTGATAGTTCGTAAGCATTGAATTTGAATCGATATGATTATTACAAAGTTGTTGACGTCAGCGCAAAGTTTCAGCGATTTGATCGTCTTTATAATTAGCGTGTACACTATATAAATTATACAATTTATCTTTTCAGATCCCGAGCCTGTGTTCTCACCGGCACGGGCACGATATCTCCACGGAGGGCCCCGACCCCGACGTGCAGAGGGACAACGCCACGCACCATGGAAAGGTACGTGATGTCACATATTGACTTTTAACCTCTTGGGTAGTGACTTGTGGCTACGAAGTGGCGTAGCCAGCGTGCTACGAACGCGAGCGCCTTTCAATAAAAATATCGTAATATTAAAAGGGTTTTGTAAATAAAGTGAGTATGAATATACGCTGTTCATACTAGCATTAATTAGCAGTTTATTTGACTTTTGAATCATATTATAATATATATATGCGATATTATAGACGAGACATGTTGAGGCAAAAAGCGTCTCCAGTTAAATGGCCCCACTTTTGAGAGATGATTTTTGGGGCCATTTTGACATTTGAAGTATGGTAAAAATATGATGGCTGACATTTGAAGTACGGTGTAAACCAAGATGGCGTAACTTTTTGTTATATAAAGAGTTGTTCTGTGAAATGTACGTCATAGTCTATCTTAAGTTTTAAAATCTTTGTTTTGAATACTTAGCTCTTGAAATAATCGCGAATCAAAATATTTCGATGGTACTGCCCTCATGCATAGATTAAACCTCTTTAATCTGTGTCTCCATTTTTACTGACTATCCAGCCTTAGTGTATATTGCGTCAATCGTAATTATTTTTGCCGACTAGTCCGCTGCAATTTGGTACTATTAAAAGGCTGTTAGATTTGCATGCTGCATGGTCAGGATGAATACAGGTACTCATTTTTTATGATATAAATAAATATAATTTGTGGTAAATATAATAGTTGACGCTAGTTTATTTAACCAATCAAAAGAGCTATTGAATAGATAAGCTACCGTCAAAATCCTCTTGACTAGGAACACACACATGAATCAAATACAAAATACAGAATAACCTATTAGATGACAATATAATTATTCTTAAGATTTAAGAAGATTGTCGCTCTTCGGTTCTGATGAGAGCTACCACGCTGCTGCAGCAACTGCCACGGCCCATCCGATCCCTATTAAGCTTTATTTATTTTCAGGCTATAAACTATGACTTTATTATCTTACAACGTTGTATTTAATATTTATGATGCCTTGGCGCAGAGAAAGAATATGATATTATATACTTCTTATATATACTTACGTACAAAGAAACAGCTTTCAATGGACGATCCAAATGTAAAAATGATTACGTCCACTTCAACGGGCCATAATTTTACCACACGATCGTGGATACACCGAACTAACATTTTGGTAATAAGAATAAGCGCTAAATGAGCTACTTAAGAGAAACTTAAAAACCTAGGGTTCTATAAAAGGTCTAACAACTAGTGGTAAAGCGCGCTATAACTATCTTATAACCCTCGATTGGGCCCACAATTTTAGAGCTTAGAGTGACATAATAGTTGTAGAAAAGTGATAAAAAGGTGGGAATTAAGAGTTACAATAGTGCTATTGAAGTAGTATTCACCATTTTAGGTGTATTATAAGCTATACACAGGTTACAACTGCACCTTTAGTAATAAATAATTTATAAAATTCACTCAATTAGCTTTTTTAACAACATATGAGTGCTCCTACGATACTATTTATAGCTCAGTGGTATATTGTGCATAATAAGTCGTAATAAACATAACCCAAAGTTTTTTTTTTTACTTTACGTTTCTATTACCGTCAAAAATGATAAAATATAATAGCAGTGCGCATATTCATGGCCGACAATCATGGCCGACATCAATTAATAATTTTATACATTATCGGTTTCATAATTATGAATTCTTCCTGCGGTGATAAGTATTCTGTGATAATATATACTAGTTTTCATCTCAATTTTGAAGCACCTCAAAAATAAACAAAAAAACTTAGGCCTTTGCATCCGTTAATGGATGATTTATACAGTATAAATCCGAGCGAAGTAACCACTCTTGGAATACTGTAGTGCCTGGGACAGTTGATTTTTAAATGTCGTATGGTTGCCCAAGCACATACGGCATTCTTACAACATAGGCAGCCTAGTCCAGAGGAATGAACTGGTCAATACGTCTGGGGCCAACTATGTGCGGGTTTCCTCACGATGTTTTCCTTCACCGTTAGAGCGTCCGTATAATGTACTTGAGATCTGAAAAAGTCTCATTGGTACACGCCTCAACCTGGGATTGGAACCTGCAATCTCTCGAGTGCGAACCAAACGGTCTATCCACTAGGCTACGGAGCTCATAAAAAAATAAACAACATTTCATATTAATAGGTAAAATAAATCAGTGCCACGGCATTTTTTTTTTATTTTAGTTGTGATTGTAAATAACAAGTCTCAGTACGTCTATGTATATTTTAATTGAAAACAGTAAATAATGTAAATCAATAAGTCGGAAAATAATATTTTGACCTTATATTTACTTTTAAAATTTTATAGGTTATGTTAATTTAATGGCGTTAATTCTACATTACCTAAGGTTCCTGATAACTCTTTTATTTCTAACGCAGAGTTAAAAAAACTATAGCTAGCTTTTTAATGCCACTTGGAGTTTTATAATGTGGTAGTAAATCCTGTATAATAGGATTTACTACCACATTATGTACCTGTAATGTTTAAAAGGTGGTTTCTGACACTTGCAGCATCTAGCTCTATAATACCTATAGTTATCACTTCTTTAACTTCTATAGCTCTATAATACAAATAGTTATCACTACTATAACTTTCTTATAGCTCTTAGGGCTCTATAGAACTCGTTAGGTGGTACAAGGTATTGACTAACTCCATTTAAGAACTTTAACCGTTTGTAAGTATTAACAGACACCTTACAATTGGTGATAGTGTTTTACGTTTCCTAAAGATATAAGAGTAAGTTATACAAAAGTTCTGACAAACTCCAAGTTAGCACCTTAAGTTATATATTTTTCCTTTATTTCTATTATGCCTCTTGAAACTTTAATTATTTATTCCTAACGCTGCAGTAGAATCCAAAGCTATTGTCAGAGCTCTTATATGTCGTTATAAATACTTTAAGTGTCAAAGAAGGTTTCCCAGCGCCAAAATGTTAGTTGGGCTATGTAGCACCAAAGTACTTAACGAACCACCTACTGTAAACACTTTTCAAGAAACATGCTAATTCAAACCTAGTTTAAATTTCGAAGTCCATTGCTATTTGGTAAACTTTTATCCTAGTACTATTATTAATTTGAAAGTTTTTTAGAATATATTAAGGATGGATGGATGTTTGTCGCTCTTTCACGCAAAAACTACTGCACGGGTTTTGATAAAATTTGATATTGTAGAAGTTTGAGCTCTGGTCTTAACATGTTAGCTACATTTTATTCAGAAAAAGTACAGTGTTCCCGTGGGATACTGTATTTACATGGGCGGAGCTGCGGGCAAAAGTTAGTAGGTAATCAATAGGCTTTGAAATTTATAGCCAATATGTTGTATTACCAGCTGTATAAACAATAGTATAAGATCAATTTTGCCTCTCAAGCGATACTCGCATTTAATACAGCTTAAACATAATTGAACCAATGTTCAATTATTATGTCTGAGTTGAGGAGAACATATAGAACAGTAATATTACAGGTAATTATTACTGTTCTGTGTTCCATAATATTATAAAATTTATACTAAATTTGTCGTTGATAGAATTTATTATCGTGTTTTTGGAATACTACCACAGAATAATGTTATTTGAATAATATTTGGAATTATTATACTACTAGTTATCTTATATTACAGTATTATTGTTTTATTATAATTAGCAACCAAGAAAAAATATTTTCTTAAACTCTGAGGAATAACCAATGAACCAAACATATTTTTTTAAACCTACATTAATCTAGATTGAAATAATTGACTTAAGATTTCTACCATTACTTAATATATCAACCGCCTGTAAAAATATTACTTCTCTGAATCTAAAAGAGGACACTGCAATTATTTAAGTTACTTTGCTCACAAAATCAAAAAAATAAAACAGCCGCACTTTTTTCGTGCAGGTGGCAGAAATAGCAACAGAGAAGACACAAATTCGTAGTTGCTTTGAAAATTATAAAAAATACCTTAGTAGCAATATTTTCAGTCCACGAAACTATACTAAGTATCTCGGCTAGCGAAGTTAGTGTAAACACCAACTCAACCAAGTCTGTGCATTCATTAAGCGGGGACCAAAAACCGGCGCTTGACAAATTGAAGTCGGCGGCTCGTGGCTTCACATTTGCATATGCTGTTGTCGTGCTGGTATGTGGTATAGGGGAGGAGCTATAGCGGGGTAACTAAATCAATTATTACGGAATGAAATTTTGTGAAAATTTTAAACAAATAGAACTGTGTGATGTGTAATTTAAAAACATATAATACATGATGATACTTTTATGTGATTTCTTACGTACTCGTGCGACATTAAAAATAATGTCGTACGAGTTTTATTTTAGGTGCTACTCAACATTTAAGCGTCTAATTACAAAAACTCTACCTGCCATGTTTTTGCCGTAATAAACATCGATAAAAAACGTTTATTCTCAAATTTGTGGCCTGGGAATAACGGACAATAGCTCTTAACGACACATTTTCTCTCATAGCTCTTTTCACACAATTCTACACATATTGTAGCTTTTAGGAATGAAAAGTAAATATTAATTAAATTTTCATTTTAAAATGTTATTATTGAATTTTTAGGCTTCATCAAGTTCATTTTGGACAAAAATAGTACTTATTTTATCCATTTCTGGTCAGCTAACTACTCGCCAACCGCTACCGCCTCCCTTTCGCACCACCCTAAACCCTTTGATACAGTACGTTTTGATTGTAAATTTCCACCGAAGCCGGGCGGCGGCGGCGGGCGGTATGTTTTTATTACCGCCGCGTTCGGCGATACTAGCTGTCGTGCCCGGATGCGCTTCATTTGGATTTATGGCTTGATGAGGCTGCTTACGGCTTACAGTTAATTTGACTACAAAATTTGGCTATGTGTGAAGTATTGTTCAAATAGGCGTAAAGAATCTAGATAGTAACACTAAAACATAATACTTTTTTTTATCTATAGACGCTTCACACCACGTCAATCTGGCCCTGTAATAAGTACTCGAAGTGTGTTTAACAGGGTCCAGACAATGGGAGGTATATTTAATAGTTTTATATAATATACGTATTAATTTAACATATCCATGACCCAGGAATATATCAAAACGTTTTGTTCCTTCGTCGGGATTTGAACCCACGATCCCCGGCTTAAGCACCAACGCGCTCAATCACTGAGCCACAGAGGTCGTCAAATTTGGCATAGCGATGTTCGTGAGCTAACGTTGCTCCACTTCACAGAAGATGATTTACACAAAATTTTCTTCTGCGAGACGCCCAGCTCAGTGGCCACTGTTTTCTAAAGGACACTAGGAATTCGGTATGGAGCTATTTGCTACGGGAACCAAACATAAAATTAGTTTAGATGTAAGCGTTATAACACCTGTATTACAATTATATAGGTCGCATATCTGTGGGATGTGCTGTTAATGAGAAAATGATAATTAAAGGTTAATGATTTCATACATAAATGTGTGCAATATTACTCACTGCGTTTGTCAATAACGTCTGGACCGATTCGAGTTTCGAATCGGTCTTGTTCGAAATTCAAATTTCTGTTTGAAAGAGTGTACTCCCAAGCTGGTCCCATGATCAAGAAGTCAGGATCTGACGATAGGATTCGTAAGAAATCGAGGGAATTCTTCGATTTTATAAAGGCACTTACTTACTTTTATAGCTCGTGTGTAACTAATTAAAGCAAATGTTACTAAAAAGTAAGAGTTTGTGCTAAGGTATATAGCAAATAGATACGTAACGTACTTACTTTAATAACTTGTTTCTCCCCCATGGGAGAATCAAGTTAATGGGAGAATCAAGTTATTAAAGGTCAAAATAAATTCAGGTCCATACCTGAATTAAAATAACATCCGAAAATGTAATGTGGATGAAAATAGTACAATTTAGTTAAAAGTATTTTGGTTTGTGGTTTGTGGTAGAGCCATGCTTCGGCACGAATGGGCCGGCTCGACCGGAGAAATACCACGGGCTCACAGAAAACCGGCGTGAAACAGCGTTTGCGCTGTGTTTCGCCGAGTGAGTGAGTTTACCGGAGGCCCAATCCCCTACCCTATTCCCTTCCCTACCCTCCCCTATTACCCTATTCCCTCTTAAAAGGCCGGCAACGCACTTGCAGCTCCTCTGATGCTGCGAGTGTCCATGGGCGACGGAAGTTGCTTTCCATCAGGTGACCCGTTTGCTCGTTTGCCCCTTTATTTCATTAAAAAAAAAAAAAAAACTTTCATAAAGCGGGTCAAAAACGCCCAGTGTCTTTTTTGTATCTATCGTCTACTTATTTTTGGTAAATTAAGAAACAAGGTAGTAAAGTTTTATATTCCTGACGTCACTGTTCTGAAAGCTTCTGCGAGTCAGAATATTGCATTACTCAAGACAAAGACTGTTTTTGGTATTTTGTCAAGAATGGACGCCCAGATTCTGCAACTTTGCATCGCGAGACAAAATACTAAAGAATGTTGTAATATTAATGAGATCCTAGAACATGTTGTCTTTAAGAGTAAAATAATAGTTGTTTTGCTTTACAAGATAGTAGTGATTTTGATGTAGCAAAATAATTCAAATTTTACTAATTGGCACCGACATTTTACAAAAATCTAGGGCGGATTCTGTACCATCAACGCGCAACAGGTTTTTTTTTGTTCAAATAATTTCTACGGTTGTGGTCCGATTTTGTTCAAAATATTTTTTCTAAAAGGGTTTAGCATAACCTATCATCATGGACAGTAAAAATTCTATCTCTTTTGTTTCGAAATGCAAGGGATTGTTAACCACTATGGAGGTCGATTACTCGAAAATGGTTTATATTAAAAAAATGTTGTATTACACCTCGCCTTAATTTGAAAAGACCTACCTATTTGACGATACTCCACAAAACGGGGTGGAATGGGAAATAAAATGTTATTCTCACTTCACATGAATGGGCCTATGGGGAGACACCACTAAAATACAAATTATTATATTTTTATCATGATTAAAGTAAAATCTGAATGCAATCTATAAGTGTACCAAATTTCATCAATTTATGTTCAAAATAAAAGCCTTTAAAAAACTTAACAAAAAAAAACAAGCCTTTATTACTTGGGAGTAAAAAGAACTAAAAAGTACTCATCAAGACGAATCAAACGAGCCCAAACTCGATGGGGTTATGTGGTCTTATTACGGAGTTCCTATGGCCACCTTCCAGCTGCATCATCAGATCAGCTCCACGTTATCATAATATTGCATTGTTACGCGATTTATATAATCGTGCAAAATTTCAGCTCAATCGGAAACCGGAAAGTGGGTCAAAAACTTGCAAGATTCCATTACAGACAACGAGACAGGTGAAACCAAAGAGTAAATATCTACAAGTGGTGAAACTAAATCAACTTGTAATTACAGAAGTTATCAGGGCGGACAGATAAAAGGATAGAGTAAAACTATAAGGTTCCTACGGAACCCTAAAATAAAGCGTAGGTATGTTTTAACATTATGTATCTTGATGATAATAACTAAGTTCTAAGCACTAAGCTTTAAGCCTACAATCTAAGACATGCAGCCCTAACGTCGTATGTAGGCAAGTTGTTTGCGATAATCGCCAGAACAACAACAACAACTATGTAAATGACTTCCCAACAGGCGCGTTGTGGCTCGATATACCACTGTAAACGTTCTAATTCTGTGAAAAGTAATGTAGTAGGTAAAAACGCTTTGATTTTTTTGTTTCGATTACCCAATTTCTACAGATATAATATGTTTATTCAGATACAGAATTGTCGGAGTGAAATTTTGTGTGTTGCAATACTTACTACCAATTTTTAGGACCAATAAAAATCGGTGAGATTTTTATTGTTTTTGTGACGGACTTGTGCGAGGGCTTGTAATTAGCAATATGATTTTGCTAAATTGTTATTAGTAAGCCTTCCTAACACACAATATATAAAAAAACTTGTGCGGTGACATGGGGTTGCACTAATGTAATGTAAATGTTGGACATCGATTGATTAAAAACATCGATGTACCAAACGTTTTTAGAATTCCGCAGTTCTCGTCTCGGATCGTTATAGAGGTATCATTTGTAAAATGCGCTTACTTGGACATCTTCACACAAACAATGAAATAATAATGTAAACGTAAAAATTAGTATAATGATACGGAACCCTACGTGCGCGAGCAGGTGTAGATATTATTTAGTATCTTTTAGTTTATATCGGGCATTTTATTTTTTATTTTAAAACCCCAACTTAAACTAGAGAAAACTATTATTGAATTCAATAATTGGAAGATAGTGTCTATTGTCATGAGGCCGCGAGGGTTCCAATTATTCTGGTGCAAGATACGAGTGCCAATTAGGCACACAAGGACACGAATTCGTGTACAAACTAATGTCATTCCTTTTAGGTTTCAGCAATTTCTGAAACTGAAACTTCTATTTCACATGTTACTGAAACTGCTGACTTCTAAAAAAATTATCCAGACGATTTTCTCCTTGTTTTCAGTAACATTTTTTGCACGGAGCCCAAAAACTGCTACAAAAATTAAATATGTGCCTTCTTTAGAAACGTTTAAATGTCGTAAAAGTTTTTGAATTTTAATTTCACAATTAACATACCTTATCCAATTATTTTCAATCTTATAGCAGTCTCAGCCTTGGATTTTAATACCTTTTAAGTTTTAATTAATGATTAATTAAATATTTATGTCTATCAGAGCAAAATATTAAGTTTTATATGAAGCTATCTTATAGACGGGTCGCGCTAGGCGTATTCGAGGTGGTAAGTGGAAAAAATTCTAAAGTCGCTGAATTTTTGTGTGTTGATAAAGTAGTCCCTGGGGAGCTTATCATTAAGTTTTGTGCCATTTCTGCCCACTGCGTTTTCAGCAATTCCATTATTTGTGGTTGATTTTTTTATATGGCTATAAAAGTGGCAATATTGATTTAAAGTTTAAAATATTAATGGTATCTTAACTGGGACAACTTCCAGAGTATGGAGACTTAATTTGCGTCGTTTTCGTCCAGTAAAAAATGACTTAGGGTCATTTTTTGAAAACAGTACCGGCAAAAATTCTAAAGTGTGATAAACGACTATTTTCTGTTTAAGACCACTAAAATAGGCCTAATTCCAAATTTTGTGCCACATTAAGCGACTGCGATTCGAGAAATTAAGTTTTTTAGATTCCCTAAGCTAAAAGCGCTCCAAAAACACATAATCGTTAAATAAAGTTCACGTATTCAATATTATTAAGTCATAAAGAATCTATATTCCAAGTTTGTGCCTTTTTCATGGAGGGTTTAAATAATAAAATGCAAAAATAATATTATTATAATACGGTCGAAGTATTGTGGAATATTCGCACTACAACATACACATTACACATATACGTAAATGTGTGTGATAAAATGTCATTCATTCGACTACATTTCAAAATTTTTATATTTCGCATTTTACAGCGATCTTACAAAATTGAAACTTGCTTTTGCCCGCAACTTTGTTTGCGTAGCACGAATGATGAAGCTGAATGTAATTATCGCCTGATTTTATACAATACATAAATGCACAATAAAATTTGTTATCCAATAGGCTTCCACATGAAACTTCGGTTATCTAACACCAAAAAAATTACAATTACAAATACCTAATTTTAGTTCTTGAAATTAGTCGTTTAACCGAATAGTCTCTTCAGCTACATCATACTTATTGTATATATAGTATTATTTAATAAAAAATAAATAAATTATTTCAACGCTTGAATTTTATACGTAGGTTGCTGAATACATGTTTCTAATACTCGTGGTTAAGGACTTATTTATTAGGTTATTAATTGATTGTAATAATTTATATAATTAAATACATTTTACAAACCAACAAAATAATTTTTGTATATATTGTTATTCATCCCGTTGACAATTTTATATCTAGGGGCACGGCAGAGCCCCGCCAAGTCAAGCCTAGTGAAACATCAGAGCACTACGTACGAATGTGGACCAATCCTTGTACTGCTTTTCGATATATGTTTACTATGTTTAGCATTAATTTATAATAATGTTAGTCTTATAAAATAATTGATTTATAATACCTAACGTTAGTCTTAATTTAATTTGTAATTTTATTATAATTTTTAATTAGTATTATAAAAAGCATTAATTTGTTAAACTGGAAATAAAAGGTTTTTTATTTTTGAATTTTTATTTATTTACTATTGCTTGTTAGTTTTATGTTAAAACTAGCTGATGCCCGCATTTCCGCCCGCGTAGGCACAGTAAGTAGTATTAGAGGCTATGATTTTTTTATCTTTAAGTTATTTTGTTTTTTGTATAACTGACCTTTCAATTATATCAATTTTAAACTTTGCTTGCCTTTTTGGGAACACTCCTTGACTTTTTATTTTTTTAAAGTCTCACGTTACGCAGCCACGGAAAAATTAACCACACATAATCGAATTGCTGAAAAGGCAATAGGCAGACATGGCACAAAACTTAATTATTAACTTCCTAGGGACTACTCTATCAACTACATATAGGTACAGAAAAAATTCAGCAACATTAGAATTTTTCCACTTCCCACTAAAAAACAGCTAGCGCGATCCGTCTAATGAGTCAAAATGCATAGCTTGAGCGTTTCATTACTTCATGAGCTTTTGTATAAGGTACACCCCACACTAGCAATATTCGAGCGTCGTCGTTGTGCCAGAACATTGTGTTCTCTAACAGAAAAGCTATGAACAGTGACTAAAATATTTTTTATCTTAAGCCTATTTTCTACTTTACGAGTAGTGTAGTAAATTCAAGCTTTATAGAGTTAGAGAACGTAGAGTGGAGTCAGAAGGTTCTAGACGAGATCTGAAGACATTTTTTAGTGGCGAGTCATAATATTATGGTCTCGTCTTGGCATCGTTAAACATGAAATAAATTTAAAATTTAAATTATAAATTTCGCATTTAGAACATTATTACTTGTCAAGTTGTCACATAAATTGTCATTTCATTTTGTCGTATTAATATGAAACTTGGGCCCCTCCCCGCGTGGCGAGAGGCCCGCACCCCGTATTCGCCATTGATACATGATAAAAGTTGTTTTTTTACATTCTAATAAAAAATCCCGCGGATAAACATGGTTAAACTTATAGAAGGTGTTTTGTAACACCATAATCATCATATAGATATGAACTCTACTAACTAAAAGTTTCATTAGTAGTTTTTATAGCAAGTTTGAGGAAAAAAAATGGAATATCTTTATACGAAATTGCCGAATGTGGCACATCTTTCTTACAGACTCAGATATTAACACTCTGAACAGTTTTTTAAGATTTGTCAGACATTAGAATAGTTGTGGGTCTGGTGGGACCATGTTTTATATAGTAGCCGAATACCAGGAAACCCCTGGTTGGATACGACTCAAACTGCATATTGTGCATCGGTTACTCTTTCCTTAATATCGTGAAAGTAAAATTTTTAGCTATAATTTACTTTTGGGCCAATATCCATGAAAGACACAAAAACCTAAATTGCTACAAACGCAGCCATCCAAAATGGCACAAAATCAAATTTTAGACTAAGAAGAAGGTCCGGAAACTATATGCAAAAAATAAAAGACTTTAGAATTTTTGCACCCTCAAAACTTATCCAGACCCGTCTATTAGTAACGTGGCTAGGCGACATCTCGTCCGTTCAAAAATATAAAATAAGTTGGGTTAGTTGGGGCAGGAAGTGCCTAGGACGTATACGGTATACCCTAGAGTTTATTATCACGTTTAGACAATTCCGTATACATACATAAAAAATATACATACCTAGGTAGTTTATATTCCTCAGATATGTAGAAAGCATAGATGGAAGAACGTTTGTAACACTTTCACGTAAAAACTACTGAACGGATTCTGATAAAATTTTATACTTTAGTAGCTTAGGCTCTGGATTAACGCATAGCACGCACGCGCTTTTATTCCAAGATAAACACCGACGTATACAGTGTTTCCGTGGGATACTCTATTTACGTGGGTGAAGCCGCAGGAATAAATAGTAATTTTTAAATGACACTTACTATAAGGTATATAGCCTGTCTTGGCCCATCTATTAATATTTTGACCGACTTTCCAATTACTTAAGATCAATACATTTCACTTAGTAAATTATGGATACTGAATGAAGGTAAAACGTCGTAATAGTAATTAGGACCATAATGGGAGTAATCATTAACCGGATAAGACGTAGCAGCCTTCAGCCAGCAAATTACGCTATGATTATATTAAATTTTACCTTAATTAATTAAGTAGGTGTTTTAAAACAAAGAATATGAGATAGACATGATATTATTATATAAATGTGAAAATTTGTTAGGATGGATGGATGTTTATTACTGTGTCACTCAAAAACTACAGAACGGATTTTGATGAAGTACGGAAGTAGTAGTTTAATCTCTGGATAAACACATAGGCTTCTTTTTATCCCAAAAAAGTAGTCTCGTGGGATACTGTTTTAGGCGGGAGGAGCTACTTGAATATAATTATTAAAAATGTTTTCACAATCCTTACTCGTTATAAAAAAATGCACTCCGGGAGTGCCAGTAGAAGTGAAAAATCTCAAAAGTGGGGCCATTTTACTGGAGACACTTTCACCATACGTCAAATTACAAAATGGCCCCAAAAATCTCAAAAGTGGGGCCATTTAACGGGAGACACTTTTTCTCGATAGTTTTCACCATACGTCAAACTGCGTCTCGCGTTTACGGTAACGGTTTCGCGAATCCAGAGATATATTTATCTCATGTAAAAATATGCGTACCGCGCTAAAATACGTTTTCACATCAAAAAAACATAAGTATGTATTTATAGGTGTTTGTTTCTCTTTCACACAATATATCTAACTACTGAATAGTTTTTGATGAAATTTGGTATGGTACTAGCTTGGACTCTGCATTAACATATCGGCTACCTTTTATCACAGCAAAATGTACGGTATATGCGGGTTTTCTTTTTGCGCGTTCAAAGTCACGGGTAACGTCTAGTAAATAATAATATTAAGATAATATTATATTACATTGTAATTGCAATAAGATTATGGTTAAGAAACTAAGGCCCGTATTAATAAACCGTTCTCATAGTTGAGATGATTCTCAAGATTTTGTTTCAATTAATAGATCGTACTTGAGTACAGCTGTAGGGACGGCGTCTCAACTGATTGAGAACATATTAATAAACGAAACTCGTTCTCAACTGTGTAAGCTGTCAAACTGTTTCTTGAGATGCGGTTTCGTGAGTATGGTCAAATCCTGAGTATGATCACGCTACGACTAATAGGAGCGAAGAATCAGGGGAAAGTGTGGAAAAAACGGGGAAAATTATTCATCTTTGAGGGCTTCCGTTGTTTATTTGAACGCGCTTACCTCAGGAACTACTAAATCGAATTGAAAAATTATTTTTGTGTTGGATAGTCCATTTATCGAGGAAGGCTTTAAAATATTATATTACGCTGCGACCAATAGGAGCGAAGCATCAGTGAAAAATGTTGCAAAAAAAGGGGAAAATTATTCATATTTGAGGGCTTCCGTTGCGTGCGCTGCGTAAACGGTTCAAGTTACCCAAAAATATGTATGAAAGAATTATTCCTCTTTAAATTAATTTAAAAATTTGTCCACGACAGTATATGTCTATCTTTTAAGATTGACTCACTATAACTTTTTATGGTAATCAAATTTGGTCGAAATTAATGCATTATTGCTCCAACAGTTGACGCAGACGAAGTCGCGGGCAACAGCTAGTATTATAACAGAATGGACGCAGAACCATGCCATTATAACAGTATTATCCTTTATTAGTTGTAATTTTAGAAAACAACTTTATTTAAAACTCAGGATGTGTGTTTCAATATAATCTTTTCACACGCGGTATTCACACCTGAACTTCGGGAAGGTTTCCCATATTCTAAATAACGTGTTTAAACACGTACCTAATTAATATATCCAAAGCGTATTAACTCAGTTATTAAATTAGCGATGAACTCCATAAGCCGTTGAGGAATGTTGGCGTGGGATGGCGTGTTGGTAGTGTGTGTCGGCGTGTTATAGCGTGTTGTTGGTGTGGTAGCGTGGTGTAGGTGTCGGCGTGTGGGAGAGAGTGACTGTGTGAAATTAATTTGATCTAACGTCTTAAGGTAAGCGGACCATGGAAAGACGCTTGGCTACGTTGAATGTAAGAGGAGGAATGGATGGTAAGAATGAAAGTGGACGAAGCGAAAGAAGTATGTAAGGATCGTAGCAAGTGGAAAGAAGTGGTCTCTGCCTACCCCTACGGGAAAGAGGCGGTCCTGCCTACCCCTACGGGAAAAAGGCGTGATTATATGTATGTATGTAACGTCTTCCACTGAACATAGTGTGACGTTTTCTTGGAATTTGTGTTTACACAGCGACGAGACGCGACGCTGCGCTACATTTTTAAGATATCTATTCAAAATTGAACTTTATTCACTACACAAAAATATACTCGTTTCATTGCAAGAGCCTTCGACATTGACTTTGATTGACTTGTTCGAATAGCAATATTAGCTATCTGTCGCGGTGTGTTTTAATCTGTGGTAACACAGCGGTGAACTTTACTTTATAAGTTATTTTCACCGCTCGTGGACCACTTCAAAGCTCCTTCTCTAGTTCTCTTCTCCCTTCGAGCCCCTGGTACTCTTGCTGACTTGGTACAAATAAACAAGCGTAATTTTACACCCGTTTTCTGTAGGTATGTTCAGGTAACTGGTATCACTGCGACTCGGCTTACTCGTGCCAAATCAGGACTTTCCAACAAAAATATCGAAACAAGATACTGCAGTACGAAATATAAATATGAACTTATTTTTAACTAGTTGTTGCCCGCGGCTCTGCCCGCGTAAATACAGTATCTCTTAGGAACACTGTAATTTTCGGGATAAAAAGTAGCCTATGTTTTAATCCAGAGCCTAAAATACTAAGATACTAAATTTTATCAAAATCCGTTCAGTAGTTTTTGCGTGAAAGAGTAACAAACATCCATCCATACATCCATCCATCCATTCATCCCCACAAACATTCACATTTATAATATTAGTAGGATAGGTTTTATAATAAAAATAAATAAATAAATAATTTTTTTTGAGAGAATGTTGTACAAATTGAGATGGTCTTATGCTAGCTTATAGTCCAAAACATTCAACTAATTACATAGTATGCAAATATTACGAAAAGGGGAACCATAGTCATTGTAAAATTATTAAGTAGGTACAATTTCTATGAATGGTGTTAGGGATCTTTGTATTGCAAGTATTATTTATAATCATAAAAATATTTCTCCTTTAGCCACCTATTAATATTTCTATTAAAAGTTCTTAGGGTTAAATTATTATTTTTAAATTCAGCAGGTAATTTATTAAAACGATTCACAGCCATACAGTAAGGGCTCCTCATATATGTACTACCTCATATTAGTAGGATAGTGGTTAAAAAACCGCGTGCAATGAGTTTACCAGCGACTTGCAACAGATACATCTCAGGGACGGCACTAAAAGCCATTTCGACACCGTAAATATTTTAACGACTTATGGAATGGAGTAAATTGTTTTCAAGCTCAGGACAGCGCTGTATTATTCAAAGTCTCGTTTTTAAATCTCTTGCGCCAGTTGCAGCTTATTTCTATAACTTATTTGTGTAAATCTCTCTCTAAATACTGTTTTCCCTATTTTTCTTGTTTCGTTCATAAATCAGTTGTTGGGTATTTTTCAGAATTTTACAACTTGAACACGTGAGCTCCTTAAAGCCGGGTTTTCACAATACGAGTACGCTCGGACCGAGTGCGCTCGGATGGCTACTCGGACGCTACTCGTAATGTGTAAACAGGTGATCCGAGCACACTCGGACGATGGCATCCGATCAGAGTCGACTCGGGCGCGGCTCTACTTTTACGAGTTGACTCGGATGAAATTTTAAAAACAAAATGGCGTCAACTAAAAAAATTAAAACGGAGCTAAAGAAAAACACACACACAGACAGTTGGACAGAACGTGAAACTAAACCTTTTCCGAGTCGAAATCGTTATTTTATATTTTTTTATTTCCCTCCCGTGATTTTCTATTTCAGCCAATAACATATCTGTCACAATTTCTACACCTCGAAGCAACAAGTCAATCGTCGTCATCTTGTGTGTTTAGAAATCAAATGCTACTTTGATTCAAAAAACCAAAACTGTGAAAACCAAGTTCCGAGTGGGCTCGTATACGATTAGGCTCGTACGAGCGCACTCGGTCCGAGCGTACTCGTATTGTGAAAACCCGGCTTAAGGGTTAATTTATACCGCGACAGTACGCGACGCTACGTGGCGTTGCGTTTTTAAGATAGCTATTCAAAATTGAACTTTATTCCTTACACAACAAGATACACGGTTCATATGACATCAGTCATGCACTGCACATGCGCTATGCAATACGGTGCAACCTGATATTCTAACTTTGACATTGAATAATACATTATACAGTATTCTCCAAGCGAAGTACATACATACATACATATAATCACGCCTTTTTCCCGTAGGGGTAGGCAGGACCGCCTCTTTCCCGTAGGGGTAGGCAGAGACCACTTCTTTCCACTTGTTACGATCCTTACATACATCTTTCGCTTCGTCCACTTTCATTCTTACCATCCATTCCTCCTCTTACATTCAACGTAGCCAAGCGTCTCTCCATGGTCCGCTTTTCGCCTCCGCGAGAAACGAGACGTGATGGGTGGCGAACCACATCGCCGCCATTTTGGATAATTTAATTATTTTTGATTATCCATTGCGTTTCCACGGATTGGTGGAGAGGGTAGGAATAGGGAAAGGGAAGGATAGGTGGTGAGGAAAGGAAGATTGGTAAGTTAAAGTGGGAAATAGGGAACCACTTGAAATACTGTAGTGCCTGGGACAGTGGGTTTTTAAATGTCGTATGGTTGCCCAAGCACATACGGCATTCTCACAACATAGCCTAGTCCAGAGGAATGACTGGTCAATACGTCTGGGGCCAGCCATATGCGGGTTTCCTCACGATGTTTTCCTTCACCGTTAGAGCGTCCGTATAATGTACTTGAGATCTGAAAAAGTCTCATTGGTATAGTCCACAACCTGGGATTCGAACCTGCACTCTCGAGTACAACCCAAACGGTCTACCCACTAGGCCACGGAGCCACATTTAAAACACAGAAATAGAATTAGGGTAATGTTTTACATAATATCAAAATTTCTGAAAACACTTATTTGCCACTGGATCGCAGCCGCTTAATTTTCAATAACTTGTGGAGATAACAAGCCAATTTGATTTGTTCTCCGCAATTTTATTTGTGTTTTTGATATAGCCATGGATATTTTAGTCACGCGTCTTTTTTACATACTGCTGACCGGAATAATAATTATTGGCTGTAGATAAACGAATTTCAACTCAAATATTATAGGAATATGGTTTGATATGCACTGCATATTTAAAATGGTGATTTTGTCTTAAGGCGCTGTGAGTAGTCAACTATGAAGTATTCGAGGGGGTGAAGGAGATGAGTGGGGGACGTGCCGCCCCCGTTACTGCGGGGGACTTCATGCGAAATACGTCAAAGTGATGTGTCTATAATGTACAAAAGCGTAATTTCGATAAGATCGTAATGTGCTTCATAGCCTAGCGGTATTTTGCCCGCCTAAAGCAAAGCGTAGCGTCTAGGTTCAAATCTCATTACAATTTATTATATTTCAAAATGTCTATTTTCTGTCTAGGTCAATTAAAAGAAGTCTATTTCCTAATTTTGTGCCAAATTTAGCCATTGCGATTTGAGAAAGTTACGTTTTTTAGTAAGTAGTTAAAGGGTAAAAAAAATCTAAAAAAAAAGCTCAATTAAGTCACTGAACTCCTAAACGGCTGTACCGATATTAAGTAATGAAAAAATTTGTGTGTCTTCAGGTTGATTCGAGAATGGCTTAGATTTGCAATCGGACCTGGTAGGTGGCGCTGCTGTCAGTAGTCAGTACGTCAACAAATTTAATTCTAAGGCGGTACGAAGTTTGCCGGGATAGCTAGTATTATTATAATATGCGGTCGAAGTACTGCGGAATACGCACTACAACATGTAACACTTTACACAATACACATTATGACATCACACACGTTGACGTTTCTTCCTAGGACGACATTTCAAAATTTTATATATTTCGCATTTTTCAGCGGTTACAAAATCTAAACTTGCTTTTGCCTGCAACTTCGTTCGCGTAGCACAAAGCTAAATTTTATCGACTGATTTTATACAATACATAAATACACAATAAAATTCAATATCAAATATTCCCATTCTACATACATGAAACTTCGGCTATCTGACAGCAAAAAAAAAATACAATTTCAAATACCTAGTTTCTGACATTTGTGGTTTAACCAAATAGTCTCTTCGGCTACATCATATTAATTGTAAATATTGTTTTATTTAATCTATTACTAATATAATACAGAGAGAAGGTTTATTTGTTTGTATGTTTGTTTGTTTGCATTGAATAGGCTCCGAAACTACTGGAATGATTTTGATGAAATTTAGGACAGATATAGAATAGACAACGGGGAAGCACATAGGCATACTTTTTAATGCCGAAAAATGTACGATTCCATCGAGATTTCCTTTTGCGCGCATGAAGTCGCGGGCAACACCTAGTCTAAATATATAAAAGGCAATCTTGACTGACTCATCTATCAAAGCACAACCGAAACTACTGAACAGATGTTGCTAGAATTTGGCACAGATAGTTGTAATGACGTAGGCATCCGCTAAGAAAGGATTTTTGAAAATTCGCCTCCTACAGGTGTAACAAAGGGGTTAAAATTTTGTATGGAAACCGAACTTTACGCGGACAAAGTCGCGGGCAAAAGCTAGTAAAATATAAACGTAGATTACTTAATAAGTACATGTTCCTAATATCTGTTCATGGTGATTAGCATTAGAATTTACTATAATAATATGTATAAACTTTACAAACCAACAGAATAATATTTAGGTATATATATATTTACTTATTCTGTTGTCAATCAATGTTGTCAATTTTGAATCAAATATGTTTTTTCTTTCGTCGTGTAATAAATTATATCAATCATTTCGGTTATTGTACGTCAGTCTGACTGGCAGCTTGGTTTGCGTACCGACGTTTGATTTTTGGTGGTGAGTTCAAATCCCGGTAAGATAAATATTATTTTTGTGATTCATATAATGTCTTTGTTTTTCTTTAATATTTTTTTTTTATTTTTTATTAATTTTTATCGTTGTACTAAAACTACGACCAAAGCTCGGTCTCTCTAGTACCTACTTATAAAGAGTTTTTGTACCTCCATCTTAAAACTTTGGACTAAAAATTTGGACATTCATCGAATACAATCTTTTCATACTTTATATAATATAATCTACACTAATATTAACAACAACTTAAAGTAACTAATAATAAAATAAGTACATAATTAACCATATACTTTTATTACTGGGAAAACAAGCATCGCTCGGAGTTTTATAGTGGGACAAAAAAAAGAAAAAAAAAATCGTCTGACCGGGATTCGAACCCGAGACCAATTGGTCGCAACAACGCAAAAAGCAAAAGGGCTACCAAGCGTCTTACGTCAGATTGCGAAATTACGCATATGTTATAAGTATACACGACGAAAGAAAAACTAATATTGACTTAACCTTTATGCAGACGACATAAAGGTCCATTCGGGGGTAAAATAAATTTGAACGGACTTTCAACAATAAATTCGAATAATTTTTGAGCAGAAAAGAGGGGAAAAATTTGACATACGTCTCATTAGCAAGAGGCCTAAGCCGGTACTGTCTTATTCAATAGATATGAAAGAGAAGGAATGACAGGTCGCCATTTCGCGATGTTTCATTCGACTCGTACGAATTATTTATCATTGAAATAAATTAATACTAACAAATATCACATTCTATACGAAAAATCAAAACAACAATTCCCTTCCTTTTATTATGTTTTACGAAACTGCAAATAATTTTCTCATTTCTGTTCACAAATAATACAGTTACAACTCCAAGAATTTCTATTTTAATGGTTATTTTATGATTTTTTTTAATCGAGAAAATGTTCAGATAACGTGTTTTGAAAACAAAGGTCCCTTAGCAAATATGATCAAAATTAACATATATTTTTTTGCTGCACTAAAATGTATCCATTCGTCTCAAAAAATTTTTAAAAGAAGCGTATTTCTAGGGTAAGAGCGCCTTAAACGTTGATTTTCTCGAGGCATATATTTAGACCTGGATGTAATAGCAGATAAAGAAAATTGCTTTTTGACATATAAGTTGTGTATGCTTTGAATTTCTTAAGTATAATACACATTACAGTTAGTCGTAAGAACATCTGCAATAGGCGGCTTACATGTGCATTTCCAGTCTTATGACGTTTGGTGGTTACAGATCACACACCGACCAGAGGGGCAATTCTGCTAAATAAAACCTGCATTAATTCAATTACAATCAAGTCCCGATACGCTTATATAACGGTGTTTTTATGAACGTTAAACCAACGTGAACCGCGCTCTGATTGTCATAAAATCCATTCACGGTAACATGTCACTACACTTTCAATCCAAACAAAGTAAAATTTACTCTCTAAATTGTCTACTTTAAATACGATAATTGAGATTCTGTTTCAAAACTTTATACGTTTGCCGACAGACCCTTTTTTAACTTATTACAGAAGTAATATCCAAAAGTGGTACACCGGTTTCGTCAACAACCGTACCTACACAGCTAATTGGCAGAAAAATAATAAAACATTAACACGACACGCAATCACTCATATCGTAAGGAAAATAATTGAATAACAAACGAAAGGCTAAAGCGACAAGCTCTCAGACAATTTCCATTCGTTAGAGCCGGATCGGAGATGCAGAAGTGCTCTTGTATCGGCGCTCAATTATTTTGTGCACTTTATACCGGCGTCTCCCATACTTTACGGCAAATAACGCCAATTATTTTGTTAGTAGAAGATACAGATTCAAATGAATATTTTGTAATACCCGCAGTAAAGTGGCGGACTTACAGCTTGATTTGTCGACGTTAAGAACATTTCCTGATGCGATCTTTGAGTGTGTTCTTATTTATACTGCTCTTATTTGTCTAATCGGACTGTATTTCAACTGCAGTGTGACTACATCTCATGTAATATTAAAATGTACACAAACTAGAATTCTACTTTAGATTTACTTCGTAGTATCTATTTCTATATATAAAAATTAAAGCAGTTTGTCTGATGTATCAACGCACGGGCCAAACCCTTAAGACTAGAATTTTTAAATTTTGCACACTAAGGATTTTTCAAAATTCAACCCCCAAGGATATAAAATAGGAGATGATAGTTTAAAACCTAATTTCGCTACAAAACTAGCTGTTACATAAAATTACGCATATTTGTCATATTATAATATGACAAATATGCGTAATTTTTACTTTTAACGGAAGTTGTGAAACTAGGATTATCATACTTTGCGTGTATAATTTTACGTATCGTATGTAAATTGGTTGCCAAACTCAGGGTCTGCCTCACATACTCGTATATATATTATGTACCCATCTTATAATATAACTTGTAAAAACTCAACTTTGTTGAAGGCGTACTTTTCTTCTCATATTTTTCCAAAAGAAGACTACATCTAAAATATTTATATTCATTATTATACTCAGAGAAATATTGAGGCATTATAGGTAAATTTAAAAAATTATAATATTAAATGTGTAGTTTATTATTTGGATATAAGTATCTAAAAAGTACAAAAAATATTTTTTTTTTTTTGCTAAATTAGTAAACAAAACCTACATCATTAGTTTACTTACATCATATACAAAAACATCGGACAACAAATATCGGAGATTTTTACAAAAATGTTTTGAGGTCGTAGCCTATATATACTTGTATAATATACTATATATACTTGTACTTCATCTAGACACGCTGTGGCGTGTCAAGCCAAGTTCAAATAACAGAACCAGCGAGCAGCGCTGTGTATAACCCCCTTACATCGCTGTACCTTTGAAAATATTGACTATTGATATACGGTTTCTTCTGAGAAGTTACGCATATTTGAGAGTACTATTCATTTATGCAATAAAAAAAATCGGTCCGCTAGCCTATTGTTGAATTCATAATAAGTAACTTTCTTCCTCAGCATAAAACTTCAGGAAGAGTTCAATGAAAACTTCATTATGTAAAGTTTGGTAACTTCTAAGTACTAATAAAGTCACTAGTTTGATCAGTATATAAAACTTTATCTTGCTGATTTTTGACAGGTGCTCTTAACGCATTCTTTGCCGCAGCCAATAATTACTCAAGTTGCCCATACTCCCAGTACAGTCGGGTTTTTTGCGCAGATCCTGAAAATTGTTATAAAGATGGCGAAATTTTGTTTCAGAATCAAATTATCCGGCTCTTTGCAACGATCCTAGGATTTTCTTAAATATCCTAATTTTACAATTATCCTATGACAAGTCAAAAAACCGTACCTGTTTTACGTCACATAGCAAACTCTATTAAATTATGGTCCACGTTCCAGGCAAGCATAGAACAATGTGTTTGGAAAATATGAAAATACCAGGTATGCTGAAACGGGCGCCGCGCACATTATTACGACAGTAAACGTAAATATTTGCGTACATTATCAAGCCTGGCTTCTGCAACGAAATTTGTATTCTGCTCCCTCTGTTATTAGGTTAATTATTGCATAACATAAAGCTTTGAGCATAAATATGTTAATTTTACATTATAGCCTCAAAATATAATGTCTTGTATGCTGCCAATATAATATGACTAGCATTAATTGCGGCTTCGCCCTTAAGTTTTAGATTTCATCCCCTATGGGGTTTCAATTTTCAAAAATCCTTCCTTAGTGGATGCCTACGTCATATGAGAAATACGTGTGCAAAATTTCAAATTTCTAGCCTTAAGGGTTTGTTCTGTGCGTTGATACATCAGCTTTGCCTTTTATATATATTTATTGTATTATGTAATTAAAATTACCCACAGAACATGACTGAAACTAAAAACTGATATTGTTATTGCCCACAATATGTCATAGAATTTTAACTTTATAGGGGTATTGTTGCCTCTTAAAAAATATTAGAAATATTGTGACGGATTGACAAACGTAAACTTGTAACAAAATTGTTACAAATTGTTACAATTTATATATATTTTTGTTAATTTTATTTATTTCTAAGCATTATTTAAAAATACCTATATTAGCTTCCTGCGCACCTTCCTCCACATAAAATTTAATTTACTGGTCAAATTTCATACTCCGCCGGTTGCAATAATCTCATAAAACTGTACTGAACATTTTTGTTTCATTGTTTATAATATTCTGATAAATCGTCTCTTAGCTGTCAAGCCTATTTCACACAAACCACTCGTACCTACATCTAGTCTGTATAACGCAATCAGTTCAGTATTTCGTGTTTCATGCATTTATTTTTATACACTTCAAAGAGTGAAAACAGAAAAGATTTTATTTGAAAACGTACACACAAATAATGAAACCAATACTGGTTTGGCAATATCCGAAACGGGAAAAATATCAGACGCAGAAACTATTGGAGTTGGAAGTTGCGAGTTGCGGCTAACTTTTAATTGCTTGTTTTCTTTGAGAATTTTGAACTGTTAAACTCTCTCTGTCAATAGAAGTATCTAAAGACTTTATTTGCTTCGAGACGGCTAGCTGGGGAAGTTTGAAATTTTCAGGTGGATTATTTGGACCTGCATACCTTTAAGTAAAGATTTTGTATCTTCTTAAAAGAGATAGTTCCGTGACTTTGTAATTTTACTATTATGTTAACCAACTTCATTTAAAAACCTTCAACTTTATCATTATTAAATAAATCGACGTAGAAGGACTATTTGACACCATTTACCACTTACAAAAACGGCTTACAAACACCAAAAAAGGTGTGTATGTTGAATACACTTTTAACATCCGATCCGATCTTCTTTCTTGTCAGAAATTCAGGTGATCAGCCTGCATTGTCCTAAAAAACTTGAAAACTAAACCCACAACCTCCGAGTAGAAAACCAAGCCCTAAGCCACTGGACCACGGAGGCATTTTAATATGCAATAATACGAACACGTTAAATCGTTTGCGACGTTAATCTTCCTGGGCCCCCGCCAGCTCGCTAAATAAGAGACATCTCCTAAAATCCAGCGACACACGAGCTGGCTGCAAGTTAATGCCACCGGATTTGCTGGGATTAGACACTTCTTACTCCCTAATATACTCGATTTAAATAATTCTAAAGGAAGTCAGTTGTGTTTATTAATTACTTAATCTAGACTTCCTTTGGTCTTTCGACCACAATATTTTAACAATTGCGCGCGAGAGTTGAAACTTGGAATACTGGGTGCAGTAAAGTAAGGGAAATGCGCACCAAAACTCCTCCGTAAATTGAAACCGTAATAGCTTTCTATGCACTATTAAGGCGGCCATATACGGTTCGGTCTACTATCAGTTCCGACATCCGGTCATAAAAATTCATATTGTATGTGTGTAATGAATGGATGGACAGAACTGTGTATGACAAATCACTTCAGTTTTACATATTTCACAAGCTATTTAAAATTGGCATCGTAGTCAAAAAAAATGTGTGTTAACTTAAAAAGTAGACCCGTTTCGGCTAATAAAATACAATAATAATACGAGTAATAACAACACGAAGTGAAAAATTGTCACGATTTATTATTAGAAAAGTACCTATGGAACTAAGATATAGCATAACAATAATAATATAATAATTCATTTTTGTCTATAATCTGCGACTTAACAACTATCAGCTTTCATCAAACTAGAATCTCGTACGTATCACGAGTGAACCGGAACAAACTGAAGCGATATTTCCATTTATGTGTATGGCTCCGGTCAATCCGAACTGTATAAGTTTAGCTTGATGCGATCGACCTTACCATTTACGGTAGGCTTTAGGCTTTATACAATCTCAAACCTTCCTAAAATATATGTTGATAGATCAGTAAGTAACCCAGATTTTTGTCTCCAGGACCGCGGCGGCTGGTCACAGTGGAGCGAATGGTCTTTATGCTCCCGGACTTGTGACGGGGGAGTATCACGCCAGCTACGGACCTGCGCCTCCCCCGCCGGCTGCCGGGGGGAGCCCGTGCGGTACAAGATCTGCAACATGCAGGTGAGTAGAAATTAGAATGCAGGTCTGAATGGTCAATACTGAGGAATCATAGAGGATTCTTAACGAGACGGGAGATCAGGAGGAAATTTGTTTCAAAACATCGAACATAGTAGCTGTTACCTTACCGATAAGTATAATTATATAGGCAGGCAAAAATAAGAGCAAAAGTAAGGCAAAAATAAGGCAAAAATAAGGCTGTTATTAATAATACTAACCGGCCTTTAAATTTTAGGAATTATTTTTTCTTCTGTGTTCAATAAGAAAAAGAAAAAACCCAAAACGACCGACCGAATCAGTAGATGCGACATTATATTCTGTTACTATTGCTACCGAAAAATGATCTGGATAAAATATACAAACGATAAACTTTTATGAAATAATACACATTTTCAAAAAGCCTCTTAAACGTAAACCTTAATGATAACGTCACCGTACTCGTACTATCCAACGGAATAAAGTATTAGCTCCAAGTCACACGTGCGACATAAGTTATGAATATTTTCTGCGCCGGGTTTGATATTAATATTTATGCAGCTGATAATGTCGACGGCTTAAATTTAACACAGGATGTTCAGGTGTTGCGATGCCACGTGCAATGATAATATACAGGGTGGTTGTTGAATTTTTTGTAAAATAGCTAGAAAAAGATTTGTTTTATCCTGTTGTAATAGTAATTTTAACGATATTGAGAATAGATCTCTATATAATTTATAACCATCTGGTTATAAATTAAAATTGATATCTAAAACATTATTCCATAAATGTTATTGATTGTACTGTAGGTTCTTGGAGGAAATTAATGTTTCAAGAAGTTCTGTGTATTAATTCTATGATATTTCAAGATAAAATTAAATAGGTAATATTAAGAGGCAAAAAGTGAATATGATACTCATTTATTTGATATTTCACCCATTTCATAAATGATTATGTTAACATTTCTATATCTTATACGATTTTACTATTTTAAACAAACAAATAGTACAAATTAACATTTTAACTCATACGTTTTAAATAGAACCAAAAATGTTCAAGCGAAGGCCAAGGCCAAACTTTCAAATGAATAGGTACTGTAAATTTTTGCATGTGAAGTAAGGTTTGTAAGTCTACATTTTCTGAAAATTGGTCGCGTATAAATATATATGTACAATCACTAACGTACAAACACTTATTCTTAAATCAAACCACTATGCGGTCGATAACTAAACAAATTCTCGTGCGAGCCAACGAGGTGCAAACTTGCCTTTCAGCCGGGAATGCCCCATGATTAATAGCACCGCTCTCTAGCCACGTGTTACACCGACCTGTAATGGTTTATATAACGTAAGCTTTTACAACACTTTATGGACCCCTACATTAATAATAATTGAAGCTAACACCCCCACAATCATATATTTTAATGCGTAAAGCAAAAACTTACTGTGTAGTTTTACGAGAATTGTACGAACGGTGGAGTATTATATTTGGCACAGTTAAAGCTTATTTAGGGGAAGGTGAGCAGAAATATTTTCAAAATAATCTTTTTTGTAAGCATTAGCAATATTAATATATAAAATTAGATGTTGCCCGCAACTTCGTGCGCGCAAAAGTTAATTTCGCAGAAACCGTATATTTTTCCGCGATAAAAAGCAGCCTATGTCCTTCCCCGTGAAAGATCACATCATCTACATTTGTGCCAAATTTTATCAAAATCGGTCCTGTAGTTTCGGAACTTATTCAATGTAAATAAACAAACAAACTTTTCCTCTTCATTATATTACTATAGATTATTATCACAACCGTATGTTTGATCGATTATACGCCATAGTTTGTCAGTATATCACAACATTTACAATTTTTTATGGAATGAACCAGAAAACGAACAGGCGGATCGCCCTGATGTTAAGCAATTACCGCCGCCCATGGACACTCGCAATACCAGAGGATTTATACTTTTAGTTAGAATGTGAGTTAAAATCTAGGTGTTGAACACGGAATAATCCGCCAAGGCATATTTTCTTTCGCGCTTATTATGCTAGGGAGGTAAATAAAAGTTTTGACCTCGTACACTTTTGAATAAAGTCCTTATTTTTATTGCATAATTTTTTTAGAAATTCAGTTATTTCGTACTTTCACTACAATAGTACCTTATGTGATTAATAAGGGTTCCTCAAGTATTACGGAACCCTAAAAACGATCGTTGGATACTGAATAGTAAACACATAAAATAGTTTTCAATAAAATTATTATCTGAAACTTTGGAACTTAGATACCTACTTTTTGTCTTTTTCTTATCTTTTTATTAGAATTCACAAAAGGAAGTACATATACGTTGTGTTCAACATAACGCGGGCTCAACACTTCTACATAAACTTTGGAGATTAATTAGGATATTTAACGACTTGTAAGCCACAAGTCGGTGTGATTGAGGCCACCTTAATATAACTTGGCGAAGAACAAACTTGTTTTATTGAGATTCACATTGTTATAGTTATCCATTAGTTTGTCCTGTTACGTCATATTAGTGAACTATTGATTTCGACCGAGCTACATACTTTTTCTTTTTTCCGGGGGGGAAAATGCATTACGCATACCACCCAGGCGCAGGGGGCACCCGAGCGGTGATGTGGGACTCCCGTATAGGCTAATGAGACCCACAGTATACCCACTAAAAACCACCCCCCACCTTCCTACTCGCCGCCCTGTGGCGGAGCCACGGGAACGATAAACACATCCGCGACCCCGCCGACGGCAGCCGCCCACAAGCGGCTCCATCTAAGGCCCGAAGGCCCCAGGCGTACCAGATGGTAAGGTGCGCCTCCCTCCTCGGCCCCTCTCCCCCCGAGTCTGCTACTAGGAGGCCACGGATACCAGCCTCATCAACCGGTACCTGGTGGCAGATCAGGTCTGTGGTTCTGCCACCGATCACACCTCGGTCGTAGAGGATAGGGCAAGCGGCGCACCGCAATACCGACATGCCTCTTCTTCTGCGGCCCCACCAACGCCGTTTCGACGGAACGGCCCCGCCAGCTCGCAGGGGGTAGGGAGAGTGGCGTACCGTAATACCATCACGCCTCTCCCCCTGCGATCCCTCCACGGCCGCAAAAGATATACGGCGCACCGTAATACCGGCACTCCTCTTCTTCTGCGGTCTCACCTCCACGCGCGTCCTCAGCGGACATGTTCAGCCCTCTGGGAGCGCCCTCCTTGGGCCAGCCGGCGGCAAACAGGCCGGCCCCGATTGCCTCTTAGCTTCACCGTAGGTGACCAGTCCACGGTTGCTAAGCCCCACCGCCACGACAAGGCGTGCAACCATCGGGGGGGACCGAGCTACATACTACCTTAATTACTATTAACTAATAGAATTAAATATCATTTAACCTGAAATACTAGCTATGTCGGTTACAATTAAACGTATCAATGGATTTTAGATTGTAATAATTAATTATTATTTAGATAGATAGATTTTAGAGTAATTATTAGATACTAATTACTTAATTATTACATATTGTTATTTGTATTTCGTCATTTCTGTGCAGTAAACTAATAACATATTAGTGACAGGACAAGTTTGTTGTTATTGGAGGAAGTTTAGATTTTTAGGATTTCTTGATGTTCCTTAGGGCAATCCACAAAACACCTATTATAAACTTTATAATAATATAAAATATGTGCAAGTGTGTATGTCTGTCTCGCTTTAAAACCGCTGAACTAATTTTGATGAAATTTAGTATGAAGATACTTTGGTCCCGGGAGAGAAGATAGGATAGTTTTTATGGCGGCAAAATGTACGGTTCATGCACTATATTCGAAATTCTGCGCAGACAAAGTTGCGGGTAATATCTAGCATTCGGTCACTATAATATTTTTACAATAACACTTGCCTATCTGCAAGATTAAAATATCTAAATAACAAATAAAAGGTACATTCGAACACCACAATATATTATTAGCAAATATACGAGATAATTCACTTTAAGTGAATCCAGCAATGAATCACCATTAAATTAAATGAAACCTCGTAAAAAAGGCTATAGCTAATGTGTCCTCATTTTCGCTATTACTTAGGACTTTTTTAAAGGGCCCCCGAGCGATGCCCCCGAGAAATCTGCGAAAACAAAGCGGGGCACAATCAAATTTAAAAGCGTCAGCAGTCAATAAAGAGAAGGCAAATAAATGCTGTGATTGTCATTCAGGAGCGATCTTGCGAATAGGGTGACCAGGATTCAAGTGAAAACTTCAATTTGGACAAAATTGGTTGGTCGTAGATTTATTTAAATTGTACTGTAACGATTTTACTAATGAAATAGATTATAAAGTTAATGAAGCGTTTGAAGTAAACAAATTAAATTATCAGATAATAATATTATGTAGTAACTCTCTATTTATTTAAAATAGTTTAATATCGTTGTATTTCTTTAAATGCTATTAATTAGGTATAATATTATTATCCCCTATAAAAGGTATACAAATGAAAAAAAAAATTCAAAGCACCTTTAATAATAATTAATTACTTACACAGAATGGCTGATTGTTAGAACGCACAGTAAGAAGAAATAAATATACGCCAATAAACAATTGAAAAAGAAAAGAATAGTTGAATACGATCAAATATTTTCTCAGTAGGTGCTTTAAAATAATAGTGTGTTTGTCGCAGAGAGAGAGAAATCACGACATTTATTTGGCAAGCGTCGACGTCGCGCCGGCCGTGCTCAATGCTTTCCTATATATTATACCTACTCGGGAACTAAATTTAGAAGGTCGACAAAATGAGAATAAATTTTATCCTTGGTATAATTTGACAGATAGTGAATTGGGCAGATTTTGAATTGGCGCTACGCGCTGCCCATCGTTAACTTATATTCAAATATTATGGTAAAAATATAGTGGCTTAAAGTATTCACACCAGAATCTAAGATAGTACACTCACTAAATAAAATGTTTCAAAATGTTCACTGTCGTTAATTGCTCATTACTTAGTAATTTTATTTGTTTATCAATTTGTAACTCTGTAACCAAAAAGTCACCGAAATTTTACTTTTAGGTAAAGCATTTAGCACAGGGTACGGTTTTATAATGAAAAAAGAGACTTTCCCTCTAGCCCAATTGTCCCATTTCGTCAATTACCATTTTTCAAAAGATTCGGAAAACTGTCCAGGTAGAACAACCAAATGACTGGGGTAATATTATTTTACTTAAAATAATTATAATAATCAATTTAGTTAAAGTATGTATATTTTTATAATTAAAATAAATATTTCGCATTGTAACTATAAAAACCTAGAGCGTTCTTTATTATTTTCTTTTATTCTTACACTAAAATCATTTTGGTGAATTCAGAAATATGTATGGTGTGGTAGACATACGTCTCGCCCTGAGTCTAGTGCCGGCGGAGCCTGGCACAGCCAAATCAAATCTCAAATTGGGAATTGCACGAAACTCAACAAAATCAGTTCTGCATCGCCCATGATTCTGTTCGCCTGAGCACGCAAACGGTTATACGAATGTTTCTTGCGATTTTAATGCCAAATTGCTTGGTTTGCAGTAGGTATCTTATTAAACTATTTTTGTTTGAGGTCAAGGTTAAAATTACTTTACATTTGGAAGTTAATATTTACCAAAGTTTTTACATTTTAATATAGAATAATATAATGCAGATAAGAAAGAACCTTCTTTAGTAATAATTGTATAGTTAGAAATTACAATATTGTAAAGCAGAACTTCTCTTGTCTCGAAATTTCGAAAAGTTTTATTTTTATTTATATTAGATTAATAATATTAACACTCATGGAATGTAGGTGTTTGAATTTTTTTTGCCGTTAGGGGGCAGATCTAACTCACACAACGCATCATCTGGTGGATTCACGATACCTTCACACTGACATCATTCAAGAGACCTTTGCACTTTATTTGCTAGTGTAAATGTGAACAATATTATTGATGCGAAGATAGTGTAATAATTGACCCGATCTTACGATGTGTCCGGATCAACGAAATGCCAATCCTTTCAGCAATATCTGCAATTTTATAACATGTTGTTTGGTTTTACAACGCGGAGAATGTTCAGCACATTTTGCACACATATCTATTGATCCCTGAGTCAAGTACGTCTAGACAGGGCCATCAACCGAGTTTCAGTGTGTGCAATATTGATGCATTCGATTGGTAAAAACGAAATTGTTTTTAAGCGTCGACTTTTTCTATTACGTTCGCATTCACATAAACTTAATCCTTCGGGCATATGATTTACTGTTTTTAATATAAAAAATTAACTACGAGTGCCGTGATTTTTACCTTCTGCTTATGTAAAGAAGAAGAAAGAAAAATCTACTTAAAATAATCATGAGTTATATGGGTATTTCCCTGCTTAACGGGAAGACGTCGTTACAATAAAGGTCGATTTTATTTCCTGCCTAAAATCTTCACATAAGCAGTAAATTATAATATGGTATCTAAAATGCTTCGCAGCTAGTACGTTTGGAACTTTTTATGAAAGTAATAACTTAAAATATATTTAAATATCATTCGAAACTAATAAATCAAGTTGAATTGGGCTTAACTTATTTCGTACTTGAACATTTTTAATCCAGAAGAATTATTGTCTGTTCGAATGAAAAATTGAAAAGCTCGACGACGAAAATCCGTCTTCTAACAAATAGAACCGTTCAACTGCAGCGCCTTGCGCTTTGTGTCATTATTTACATCCCTTTTCCTACTTCCGCCCCATTTCCTTCGCCCTACCTGTAAAAGCCGTTCGCCCCACCTGAGTAAAGGCTTTCGCCCCACCCGAGTAAAGACTTTCGCACACTCGCCTCGGAAGGTAATATAATCAACCTCTCGCCCTATTAGTATAGCCGTTAGCAACGTGCTATTGTAAACGTAATAAGTAGAGTCAGTTTCAGCACAATATAATTCGTTTCAGCACAATATTTATATTGTGGTTTCAGGTATTTTATTTTATTTCAAATTTTAACATAGTCATGTTTAAAATTGAAAAAAAAGGCAATTTGGGCACCAATAGTAAAAAATATGCATCATCAAAACAACGTTTTTCCTATGGAAATCTATAGAAAAGTCCTCAAAGCGAAGTCAATGTACCTACGCAGTGATTTTACGCGTTATTGTGGCACTCAATGCTATTCAAAGGATTTTCTAAACAAAATATGGGGCCTTTACACATAACATGGAACAAGCCTACTTTTTCGCGTGTTCTCGTATTTATTGAATGTATACCAGTTGCTACACTTTTTTTGTGTTTTATGTAGCATTATTTTGTACTCACATAACTTGGATTTCAAAGTCAAACATTTCTACACAAATTCCACGGGTATATTTTGAATGTGAGTACCTAAAGCAAAAAGTCATTCACGTTTATGCTATTGCAGGTTGACGTAACTTCCTACCCTAAGGGTCAAATCACAAAGGGACACAACGCGGCGACATTCAAACTCTTGCATTTAAACTTGTATCTTCTGGTGTAGTGGATAAAGTTTAATTTTGCATTGCTATCTTTAAAATGCTGCGCCACGTCGCGTATCGTCTCGTTTCAGCGTAAACTGAGGCTGAGAAATCAAAATGAAATGTCATTTAAATATCTCTTTGATCTATACTAATTAATATAATAAAGAGGAAAAGTTTGTTAGTTTGCATTGAATAGGCTCCGAAATTACTAGACCGATTTTGATGAAATTTGGTATAGATTAGACCACGGAAATATAGACTACTTTTTATCGCGGCAAAATGTACGGTTACTGCGGGATTTCCTTTTGCTCGTGCTCGTGTTGCGTGCAACATCTAGTAATCAATAAGGGTACTGAGTCAAGTTGAATTTAATTGCTGTAGGGTGGGCCTTTTTGTCGCCTAACTTGACTCAGATCCCACATAAAGTCGTAAGAAGTCCTCATGTCGCCTCATACGGGAATCGAGGCACGTATTTAGTTCCGAATAAAAGCGATGTCGTAACATATAAAATCATTTTATTTTCCCGATTTATTCCCGGTTTTTGTTACTGAAAATATTATTGAGGCTTTCGAATAGTTTTCTTTGATGCAGGTACGATATTTTGAAATTTAAGACGATTGTTACACAGCAGCATTATGATGGAAGATATTTAAATAAAATATTAAAGATATTTTCATTTTACTATGAGATTTTTTATAACGTTAGAGACAACATAGAGCCACCTGATGATTCCTTTGTCGAAACCGGTCGTGTATTTTTTTTAAATTAATATAAAATACCTATTTAAGTGGAAAAATTGCAAGAAATTCTGTATTTAATTACTGTAGTAGAGATATTGCCCAAATTTAATTTATTCGTTAATCGATTCATTATTTTCCGAATTTCAATGATGCATTTTGTACTGAAATTGGGCTTTGAATACTTTTAGCTTATTTTTATAGCTCACTAGATGTTGCCCGCGGCTCCCCCGGGTATATACCGTATCCCACAGGAACACTGTACTTTTTCGGTATAAAAAGTATTATGTTAATCCAGAGCTCAAACTACTACCGTACCAATTTTTATCAAAATCCGTTCAGTAGTTTTTGCGTGAAAGAGTAACAAACATCCACCCATCCCCACAAATTTCCACATTTATTACAGTAGTAGGAAGTTTACCTGTGCCAAAGCTTATTCATAATAACAATAAAAGAAAATTCAGTTTATTTCAGATTTTCAATATACTCTTATTTTATGATGGTAACAAACCTAACCTAACTAGTAACAAAATTAATATAAAACTTTGTCACTCATAAATTTTAATTTCTTCACAGCCCTGCAAAGGCAACTCGTCGCTGCTAGAGGACGTGTGGCGCGAGCAGCAGTGCAGCGCGCACGACGCCACCCCGTACGGCGGGGAGCTGTTCCACTGGCGCGCCCATAGGGACGACGACGAGCCCTGCGCGCTCACGTGTAGAGGCACCCCGCAGCACAGTGGCCAGAGCCCCGAACCGGTAAGTTACCAACACTACTGTAGAGACAACTCCGGCTAGGGAACGTGTGGCGCGAGCAGCAGTGCAGCGCGCACGACGCCACCCCGTACGGCGGGGAGCTGTTCCACTGGCGCGCCCATAGGGACGACGACGAGCCCTGTGCGCTCACGTGTAGAGGCACCCCGCAGCACAGTGGCCAGAGCCCCGAACCGGTAAGTTACCAACACTACTGTAGAGACAACTCCGGCTAGGGAACGTGTGGCGCGAGCAGCAGTGCAGCGCGCACGACGCCACCCCGTACGGCGGGGAGCTGTTCCACTGGCGCGCCCATAGGGACGACGACGAGCCCTGCGCGCTCACGTGTAGAGGCACCCCGCAGCACAGCGGCCAGAGCCCCGAACCGGTAAGTTACCAACACTACTGTAGAGACAACTCCGGCTAGGGAACGTGTGGCGCGAGCAGCAGTGCAGCGCGCACGACGCCACCCCGTACGGCGGGGAGCTGTTCCACTGGCGCGCCCATAGGGACGACGACGAGCCCTGCGCGCTCACGTGTAGAGGCACCCCGCAGCACAGCGGCCAGAGCCCCGAACCGGTAAGTTACCAACACTACTGTAGAGACAACTCCGGCTAGGGAACGTGTGGCGCGAGAAGCAGTAAACGCGCACGACGCCACCCCGTACGGCGGGGAGCTGTTCCACTGGCGCGCCCATAGGGACGACGACGAGCCCTGCGCGCTCACGTGTAGAGGCACCCCGCAGCACAGCGGCCAGAGCCCCGAACCGGTAAGTTACCAACACTACTGTAGAGACAACTCCGGCTAGGGAACGTGTGGCGCGAGAAGCAGTAAACGCGCACGACGCCACCCCGTACGGCGGGGAGCTGTTCCACTGGCGCGCCCATAGGGACGACGACGAGCCCTGCGCGCTCACGTGTAGAGGCACCCCGCAGCACAGCGGCCAGAGCCCCGAACAGGTATGTTATCAACCCTAAAGCACGAGCGTACTAACAGATCTACTAACAAAAGAAATAATAATATGGTCTGTACTCTGTAGTTCCGTCACAGTGCATTTCCTAGTCATCTCTAAACTGGTTAGGCATTATTAGAATAACTTGGTGTGGGTCATTAGCACAGAGTAAAAATTTAAACTTACGTTCAAGTTACGTACAGAGGAACACCTTACATAGAACGATCGAAATTTTGTTAGGGTTGTCACAAAAGTTGGGGGTAAATAAAACTAAGTCTAGCGGCAGAATACGGTTATTGAGTAAGTCTGATTTGTATACACCACAACCCGGCGTCGAACCTGCACGATAACGCCTCTGACTCAAGGGGTATATTCGTTAAGTCTCTCTTTTAATAAAACAAGACATCTCCTAAAAAATTAAATATTTACTTACCTTTTATTATCCGTAGGATAGGTAAAATAAGATATATTTTCATTTATTCTAGTATTGTTCAAACAAACAGTAGGTATTGTTACTTTTTTGTTTGATATAATAAAAACATTTTTTTCTTTTTTATGAAATTCCTCAAATTCTTCAAAATTTTTTTGGTGTTTTTATGAAATTCCCATATTTTTTTTCTATTTAACTATGTGGTGTACATAGAGTTGACCCAAAATCAAACATCACCTTTGAAAATTTAAACGCCCCTTTGACGGCGCACGATCTTGATATATTTTGACACTATTAATAACTCCCCACCGATCTCGGTGACGGTGGCTGGTTTAATTGAAACCAGGCCAAATACGCAGGAGTAATTTTATAGTGCCCAAGTGTGTGCGCAGTACACAAGAGCACTCTCTGTTCCTTTGCTCTCGTAATCCAGTGGCGGATAACCGACACGACTGTCGAGAGATGAGGCGCAGGTCCGACTTTTAACATGCCCATCCAACGCAAGGATCATCTTTCTTGTCAGACAATCAGGTGATCAGCCTGCATTGTCCTAACCAAACTTGGAAACAACATTTTCACGCAGGCTGTTGACACTATTGCCGTGTACGCGATTAACTGGTCCTATGTCTTTAATCTGTGTCATTAAACTCATTAGTGAAAAATTTTATACCTACCAATTACCATAGTATAAAATTTCAAAAACAGTTCTATGCTATAGAGAATTATAATAAAAGTATTTAATTAAAATCGACTTTGTAGCAATTAAATAACCACTTTGGAAAATAAATCAGTGCACTGCAGTACTGTATTAATTGTCCATTTGTAGGTTATTTTACAATAATACAGTAGTGTAATTTATTCAAATTAATAGAAGGAAGGAATTAAAAGAAAGAAGGAAACTCGCAGCCAAGTCGAGAACTCACTAACGATTTTATTTAAAACTTTTCCTTTGAGCTAGTTCTTAGTTATTTTCAATTTATTAATTAAGTGTAAGCACTAATTGATTTAGGTACTCATTTTTACTACAGAAAAACGAAGTCTTTTAATTAAGTTGTAAGCTTATTTTTTTACTAGAAATACTTAGGTAACTTATTAAAAGTTACCTTAGGTTGAGAATTATACCTATAATATGTAATATAAGACGTATATTGTACTACTGTAAGGCAACACTTATTCTTATTGATACCTAAAATAATATATCCATAATAAAAACAAAAAAATAGGTAGTTGGTTAAACACACCTACCTAAGAAGATATAATCAGGGTATTTTTTTGTAACGAAACCGCTCTTTACACACGAAGAGCCGTGGACATAAGATAGTTATTACATGCCTCTATACTCTGTTCGCAGCCAATTTAATTTAAACGTAAACAGAATAATTACTTTCCAAATAGTACAAATAAGTCAGTATTTGTAAGGGCATAAACGATCAACCGTTGGCATAATTAAAAAATCAAAGTAAGATCGTTGTAGAGCATAGACATACATATTATAAAGATGGCATGTCTCCAGTTAAATGGCCCCACTTTAAATATTTTGGGGCCATTTTGACATTTGAAGTATGGTAAAAACAAGATGACTGACATTCGAAGTATGCATATGGTGAAAACCATGATGGCGTAACTTTTTCTTATATGAAGATTTGTACTGTCTAATGTACGTCATAGCTTATCTTGAGTTTTGAAATCTTTGTTGGAGAGCATTTAAAACGCTCTATACAAAAAATGATGCACGAGGGATATCACAGCGTAGCAGTTGAAAATGTATGAAGATAAATAGGTACAAAGTTGATTTTATTAAATTAAAATGTTTAATTATTATTTCAACAAAAAATTACACAAATATCATAAGGATTAGAAGTTTTTCAATCACACCAAAAAAGTCGACGTTTTTTTAGCCTGTAACTTTTTAATTTAGCATCTGACTATACTTTTTACTTTTTCGGTCCATATATTTTATAGTGCGTTTCGAAAAATATAAGAATTTTGCTGATTTAAAATAAATGCATGTTCCCTATTAATCTTGTGTTTGTTTCTTGCACGGTAAATGTTTAAATTGCTAGCATTATATTGTGTACCACTGTTATGTTTGTTTACGTTTATTAATAATGGATCTGAACGGATAATACTAGCGAGATATTCTGTAAAACTGTAAGTAAAATATCATGTGGCGCCGTAGACAGTTGGTAAATCCAATAAATACACGGTACTACGTATACGTGTTACGTGTTACACGCGGCACGCTCTACTCCGCAATTTGTATCGTGTATTAAATTCCTTGCCGATGTAAAAAAATCTGCAGTGGCTTATATTTATTTTAAGGTTATTTCAGAGTTTATTATTTTGTCATCTATAAATATAAATAATAACTCCCCACACTGATTTCGGTGACGGTGGCCGGTTTCATTGAAACCAGGCTAGTTACGCAAGAGTAATTTTATTGGGCACAAGTGTGTGTAAACAAAGGCACTCTTCCCTTACTCTCATAATCCAGTGGGACGGATAACCGACACGACTGACGGGAGATCAGGCGCAGGTCCGACTTTTTACATGCCCATCCGACGCATGGATCATCTTTCTTGTTAGACGAGGTGATCAGCCTGCATTGTCCTAACTAAACTTGGAAACAAAATTTTTTTTGTTGTTCCAATGCGATAATCGAACCCACGACCTCCAAGTTGAGAGCCAATGCTCGAACCACTTGACCACGGAGGCAATTTGATCATCTATACTAATATAATAAAGAGGAAAAAATTGTTTGTTTATTTGCATCGAATAGGCTCCGAAACTACTGTTTCGATTTGATGAAATTTGGCACAGATATAGAGTAGAGCACTGGGAAAGACATAGGCTACTTTTTATTACGGAAAAATGTATGGTTCCCGCGAGATTTCCTTTAGCGCGTTCGAAGTCGCGGGCAACTTCTAGTCTAAAATACATTTGAGACATCATGGGATTATGCAACTATTTTGACCCGTCAGTTTCGCTGATTAAAAGGTTTTGCCAAACAAGTATATGCAGGTCGATTCCATGGACGTAAGAAAAAGACGGACGGAAGGTGAACTAAGCATTGAGTAAAGCCCAACAATAGCGGCGACTTATGTTTGTGTGAGATTTACGGATAATTGCCATTGGCGTACTGGCGGCCGATCGTCATACTTTGCTATGAATGTGTGCGTGCGACGTGTCGCTACGTTTTTATGCAGTTTCGGTTTGTTAAAACATCAAAACAGTATTCTCATTTTATTTATGTTATCATTTATGTTATCAAGATTAGTTTATGTTATATCAAGACGATTCATTTTTAATTCATTGAAAGTAAGTTGAAAGTCTAAGTAAATACGAAAACAGGGGTTCTGTAAAATTACTGAATAATTTTGGAACGATTGTTTTAAAATTTTTATGCCTTACAGCAAACTTAGCCTCTAAACTATTGGACTATACCACTAGTAAATCGTACATTTCGTATATTAAGGCTATATTACTGCTATGACGCCGTAAATCATCAATAATTAATTATTCAGTTAATATTATTCACATGTAAAATTTGATTATTTACATGAAATTTGAATACACTTGCTATGTATGTAAATAGGTAGGCTTGCTTTTCACGGCTGAAAGAGCAAATGAGGTTAGAATATGTTTCCGCGGAAACCCGAAGCTATCCGAACTCCGGAGCGGTGAACATTCGCCCGAAGTGGTACGAATTGTCGCGAAGTCCGAAGGTTAACCGAACAAATTGACACTTGGAGTTGATAAAATTCTCTAATGAGGTAATCGACTTTTGATAGGCCACCCGAAAGTTACAGAATGGTACCCATTAGGAGTTATTTAGGGGGAAGCGCTCACTTGAGGAGAGAGAGAGATGACAAAGGCCGAATTTAGTGGTATCTCTGTCTTGTCGGTAAAGGGTTTGGGAAAGCTGTTATATTTAATAGTACGTTATAAGAGATATATTATATACTAGCTGTCCCGACAAATGTTGTTCTGCCTTAACTATGAACCGTTTAAACCTTCCCTGAACTCATACGATTATTTTAAGATCAGAGTTAGCCAAATCGGTTCAGCCGTTCTCGAGTTTTAGCGAGACTAGCAAACAAGAATTCACTTTTATATATAAGAAGAACAAGTAGATAAGATAAGAAGATAATAAAGAAGAAGAAGATTATACCTACCCTCATATGGTATTTACTTGCGATAAGTTTTATATGGTAGATAAAAATCAAATTAACACGTCATCGCAAATAATAAGTTACCCAATTTAATAACTTACGGATAAGATAAATTAAATAAACTAATTTTCGTCTTTCAGGCTAAGAACTCACGGAGCGATGCCCGTTGCAATGTCGGGACGCAGCTTCTATAGAATGCAAATATAATATGTTTAATAAGAGCTGTCCCGACACACGTTGTTCTGTCTTAAATATGAACTGGAATGAATAAATGACTACACCTACAATACAATCTACACCTACTCCTACAACCTACACCTTTTCCAATGTTTCTAACCGTTTAAACCTTCCCAGAACTTCCACAATTATTTCAAGACAAATTAGCCAAATCGGTCCAGCCACGTTTTATTTCACGTCCCTCGTGTATCCTGTGTCTGTCTCCTGGTTTTAAGCTACCACCTATCTAACTACACACGATTTAGTACGCCCTGACATAGTAGAAAACGTTAGTTATCTCGTGGTACGTCTAAGCTACCTCCTACTTGACTACACACGATTTATAAATGCCACCGTAAAATTGTAAAAACAACAAACAAGATTGTAAAAATATGTCGAAAGATTAAAAACTATATATTTATAATCTAACGAAAAATAATGTGTGAAATTATAGGCAGCATATTCGCGTCGGAAGTCTGTCAACATTTTACAATTCCACTAGTTTTATTACAACCTAACGGTTTTTACAATTTTACGGTGACATATATATACGTCCTGACATAGTAGAAAACGTTAGTAATCTCGTGGTACGTTACAGACGGTGGCGCTGGAGGACGACGAGCGCGTGGTGGTGGCGGTGCTGGCTGCGCGCGTGTCCGACGGCACCCGGTGTCGCCCCGGCAGCCTGGACATGTGCATCGATGGACGGTGTCAAGTAAGTCACCAGAACCTTAATTTTCGTATTTAAAGTAGACTCATTATACTTTGATTTTATTGTAAGTAAAGCGACATGTTATCTTGACCTTATTTTATGATGTTTCGACCAATCAGAGCGCGATTCACGTTGGTTTAACGTTAACAAGAATAATGTTTGACAGTTTTAGCGTATCGGGACTTGATTGTAATTGTTAAAATGCAGGTTTTATTCTGCAGGATCGACCCTCAGAAGCACGAGCGGTGAAGAGTTTGTAGAATGCGATAATATAAAGAATACGTTGTTTTTTAAATGCCCTTTCAAATGTATACTATACGTGGTAGAGCCATGCTTCGGCACGAATGGGCCGGCTCGACCGGAGAAATACCACGGGCTCACAGAAAACCGGCGTGAAACAGCGTTTGCGCTGTGTTTCGCCGAGTGAGTGAGTTTACCGGAGGCCCAATCCCCTACCCTATTCCCTTCCCTACCCTCCCCTATTACCCTATTCCCTCTTAAAAGGCCGGCAACGCACTTGCAGCTCTTCTGATGCTGCGAGTGTCCATGGGCGACGGAAGTTGCTTTCCATCAGGTGACCCGTTTGCTCGTTTGCCCCCTTATTTCATAAAAAAAAAAAAAAAAAAAAAATGTAACTTTAGGGAATGACAATCTCACGTTTCGTCATTGTGAACTGTGAAGAAGTGTAACTAAAGTTTAATTTTCGGCCCTGCAATTTGAGATCCAATATAACAATGGCCAATCCAATAAAACAACTAGGTACCCTAGAATATTATTTTAAATGCGAAATGGCGAAGGTTAAAATCTTAGAGAATGAAAAATTATTATTTAATTTTAACGATATAATGAACTCGAAAAGTGATTGTTATAATTTAAATGAAATAAAGTTATATAGTAGGTGAAGTATATTATAATTTATAAAATAATTATTAAGGCTCCCACAACAATGTCGGTGACGGTGGCCGGTTTCGTTGAAACCAGGCCAGCTAGCAGGGATTATTTTATAGTGCACAAGTGTGAGCGCAATATTCGAGAGTATTCTGTTTTTCCCTCGAAACCTCGTAAAAAAGCAGATGACCGACACGACTGGTGAGAGATCAGGCGCAGGTCCGACTTTTTAAATTTTTTAGCTAAACTTGGAAACTACATTTTTCTTTGTTCTAACGCGGGAACCAAACCCACGACCAACGTCCAAATCGAGAGCTAATTCTAAACCGCGGAGGCTGATAAAATAAATTATTAAGTGTGTTTGATTTTGTAGTTCTATTTAAGTTTCCAATTAACGAGGAATGCTTGAAATAAAATAAGTACGAAATATCACAATTTCGATCACGTTTCGGACCGTAAATTAAAAATACATTAAAATGTGACTCCAAAACTCCCAGTATAAATAAAAGTCGCCTCAACTTTGAAAGTTAAAATATAAAATTGCAAATGATAAAGTTGTGGAGTGCTTCAAGTGGTTTCTTATCATTTTGAGGGTTCCGTACCTCGAAAGGAAAAAACGGAACCCTTATAGGATCACTTTGTGATCCGTCCGTCCGTCTGTCTGTCTGTGAAGACCTTTTTTCTCGGGAACGCATGACGGTATCAAGCTGGAATTTATATCAAATTCTCAGGTCTACTGTCCCTTGGAGCTGTGAGAAAATCAAACTTCTAAGCCAACGCAATCAAATGATACAGCCGTTTATGCGGCAAATTTTCGACACTCGCAAGGGAATCAAAACCTACAGGGTACTTCCCGTGAACTCAGAATCTTGAAATTCAGTACGAAGCAACGTCTTTATAGCAACAGATAAAGGAAAAAATGCAACAACCGTAAATTTTTAGTTGCATCATATAATAAAAATATTTTTAATAATTTTAAACTCACTACCCCTTTCCTCATGAACGCGTAGAGGTAGTAAATTGAAATTCATATCAAATACTCAGGTCCATAATACCTTTAAGCTGTAACAAAATCACTACAGGTTTGTACGGAACCCTCGGTGCGCGAATCCGACTAGTACTTGGCTGGTTATTTTTATTGCTAGACTAGTTAAGAGTCGTGATCAGAGAGGTAACGACTAGACTGTGGTACGTGGCCAGCGATTATGTCTCGCAACTGGCAAGCCTACTTTCTAACATTCTTCAGGAAGCTCTAGTATATGTATAGCAGTAGTGTATCTTCGTGTCTCTAAAAAAACCCACGGTCCAATAATATAAAATACTAGATGTTGCGCGCGACTTTGTACGCGAAAAAAGGAAATCTCGTGGAACCGTACATTTTGCTGCAATAAAAAGTAGCCTATGTCCTTCCCCGTGGTCTATTCTATATTATGTGTGCCAAATTTCATCAAAATCGGTCCATCTAAAGACTAGATTTTAAATTACTTTCGGGCGTAAAAGATCTAGGCGAAAAGATTTTAAAAAAATATTTTTTTATGTTATGAACCCGGAAATGAGCAGACGGATCGCCTGATGGTAAGCGATTACAGCCGCCCATGGACATTCGCAACACCAGAGGAGTTACACTTGTAACTCATCTGGTAACCTCCTCCTCCTCCTCCGGTAACCTCACTCACTCAGCGAAACGTCATTTTAGGCCGGTTTTCTGTGAGGTCGTGATATTTATCCGGTCGCGCCGGCCCATTCGTGCCAAAGCGTGGCTCTTGATATCGCTAAATATTATGTTAAGTTAGTATGGAAACTTTTACTCTACTTTGTGACATAATAAGGGCGGTTACAAGTTATGCCCTTGGGCCAGAGTTTTATCTCGGGGTCTTTAAGGAAGTTCAAAACGCAAATGAAATTTAAGTGCCTTATGATAAAAGAGTCAACGTCATTTCCATATTTTACGAAGTAATTTTCCGTTCGTTCGCATAACATTTTTTTAACTTCTAGAACTATTAGAAATTGTATTCAAAATTATTTACTTTAATATCTTAGAACTTAAACAATATTTTACTTAACATAATGAAGGTATCCACCGCATTGTTAGGGCAAATGAATATCCATCCGGACAAACAGCTCCTAAACAAACGTAAAATTAACTCGGCAAATATATTCCCGTTTCGCAGTATTTTATCCCATTCTTATGAGCATCATTTCAAATGATCGATATACATCATTAATCACTTATTCAAGACAGATACGTATTTTGTTTTTAAAAGTATTGAATATTGTTTATGAATATGACTGAGAAAACTGGTGAGAAATTTTAGTTCCATAATGTATCGTTTTCTATCATGACAAAGAGTTTTCTTAGGTACTACATTATACATTTGCAGTTTAATTTACCAAATAAATTATCGTCTCTTTCTTTCTTTTTTCTTAAATTGTTTCATACTTCTTAAATTCTCAATCTGTGCTTCGAGTACCTATGCAGAGCTATAATCTTTTTTTCTTTCGTTTTATAGTTCCTAGTCACACTCGACTTGCGCCTATTTCTAACATTCGAAATTTCTTATATGGACGATCTTTGTTTCAGAAGGCCTTGGCCTCTAGTCAAGATACATTCGATAATTTTGACGACGAAGTTCGACAATAAAATGTATGGGATTTGACTTAATGGCATCGCAAACGACATGTCACTTGTCGATGACGTATGTCAAATCCCATACATTTATGATTTCGAAGTTCGCCGTCGAAATTATCGAATGCACCTTGACTAGGGGCCCTGATTTCTTAGTTTTTTATCGATAGTTTATCTTCAATAGAGCTTTTAATTGTATAATGCAAACGAATTAACCAATCAAAAGCGCTTTTTGATTATAAAAATTAAAAAATTGTTCCAGTAAATCAAGACTAAGTATATTTTGTGTCACTCGCACGCTCAAGATACGATGCATGTGCATTAAGAGTTTTTAAATTCGTAACATCTGACAGCTCTTTGACACGACAAGGACCGTCGGGCTATCAAGCGCCGGCGCCTGGTGACAGAGAAAGAATCGAAAATTCTTATTGACCGTATTTGATACCACTTAATATGCCACCATATGACGCTTTGTGTGTGTTGGGTCTGCCCCCCAGCGGCAGAAAAAATGACAAAAACCCTCATTGGGAGGCCCTGTGACTACACGCATTTATAATAAGTCATTTTTTACTCTCGATTAATAATAAGCGATAAGCGGATAATAAATTTGAAGTCGTCTGAAATGAAATTCAGTGGGGCCCAGCGCTCGGGTAATGTACAAGTTTTTCGCATTTCGTGGCGGGATTTCCTAACCTTTTACTTCGCTTTCGGATTATTAATGAGGGATGTCGCGTTACTTTTACAAATTTGTATTATACGGATGTGGGGGAGCCGTACTTGACTTTCAGCGGGAGATATGATCATCATCACCACCACCAACGTACTCTAGCGCCCAAATTCTCAAAACACATAAAGGCGTCTCATATGGCAAAGATACTATACTATAATATTTTATCTTAAGATGCATGCATATAAAATATACTGTAATATGATAATGTGTAAGTATCTTAGCCGTCTGTGACTGTTCATACAAACTGTATAGCAAGCGATATTTAACCTTAAGAAGTGTTTGAAAGTTCGGCCGCAAGGCTGGGACTATGTTGTCCGGAGTCCGTAAGGCCGGGTAAAATTCAGACCACTGAAAAAAGAGTTTTGCGCTTATACAATAGAGCTGAAAACACAAGTGTCGAGTCAAATTTCAATGTCATATGTGAGCTCGACAGTTGACACTTAGATTTTGAACTCTTTTGTATTTGCGCAGTTCTATCGTCAGTACTCTGAATTTTCCGGGCGCACTCGATTCCGGATCATATAGTCCCTAAGCCTAATAGGTCAGTAGCCTAGTGAGGATGTTTACGCCGTGTATCAGCGTACTTTATATGCCTTCATAGTGCTCCTTTCCGTGCTTTGATTAACTCAGCTGTAGACATACTGTATCAATTAAATTCTTGCATCAGATTTTTCATTTCTCGATTCCCCGAAAAACAACAGACCAAAGGCTCTACCAAATATTTTGGTTACTCAATGTAAGGTACAAAATATTTTCGTTATTTATTTTGCATAATCACGGCGTGATATTAATGGTCGGCCGTCGGTTTGACGGGAACCCGTTGAAACCACCCGCTTCGTTCCAGTAAATTATCAAAGAAACGCGCACAATACACACTGCTGTTACGTACAGCGAGCATTGGGTAGAAGTTCATATAAATTGAGAGAAATGAAGTTGATTTAATAAATTTTAATTAACAATAATATATTAAAATATTATTAATATATTAAAATATTATTATTTGTACAATCACAAGCTGTTTAAAGCATGTTTGAATATACACACCAATCGTCATAATAAGTCCAAAGAGATGCAGATTACACATTGTGTTATTTTTTCAGCCAAGACGACGTGCATCACCTTAAATATATAATAATGTATACAAAACAGTATCTGAAACAATCGACACGGGCTTACTCAAACATTTTTAAGCATTTCGGCCGGTTTCATTAACATATCTACCAATAACTATTTGTGAAAAACGTCACCTTTGGTATAATTTGCTGGTTTTTTTGCGTTTCAATAAAGTCACTTAGACATAGCAATCTTTATCTGTGACAGCGAGGTCGCTCTCTCGCTGACAGCGATACCAACTGTGACGTTTTTAACAAATAGTTATCGGTAGATAGATTATTGAAACCGGCCGTTGATCATCTTCCCACCCACCCGTGTGTTCGTGCCAATACAGGCGAAAGATTACTATAACTAGAGAGGTATCGCAGCTGTAACAGGCGGCTTTGTTCCACAGACCTGGAATTGGCATTAATTAATCACTTACGCAAATAAACTTCGTTCACCAATTAATCAACAAGATTCATCAAGTTCAAACAAAAGTGATTCGCGAGTGCGAACGTGTTTTAACAAGGTCGCAAATGGGAAACCGTATATTTTAACAAGATCGAAAATTGTAAATTGCTTTAAATTATTTCGTTAATTATTTCAGCCGACTCGATTTCAGTACATACCTAGGTAATTAATATGTCCATAATATAAAACCAAAATTTGTGCATTTTGCATAAATTTCTTGTATCATAGTATGAACTCCTACGAAACGGCTTGACCAATTTTACTGAAATAATTAAAACAGTTTAAATAGTTAATAGAATCAGGCGTTACTTTGCGGAAATCCATAGCATAAAATTAATTAATATTAAATTTTTAGCAGTTTTTCCGGCAAAAAATTTTATATTAATTAATTTTAAAACAGTTTAATTCCTATAAATAGCTTTCTTCCCTTGCTGAAATTTTGAGATTTAATATCAACGTTGTTGTAAAAAACTTAAAAGTAACTTATCTATGACAGAGAGTAATCTGAAACTTTCAAAAGATTTGAGGAATAAAAGTTTACACCACCACTTTTTTGTTTTCATTTTATAGAAGAAGCCAACAGACTTCATTATAAGCAGGTAGAAGCTACTTCTTGATTATCTTCAAACTGACGAATAAAGGAATTAAGCGTACCTAGTGCAACATTTTTACCTGTAAATTCTATGCTTCTTTAGAACTGAGAAAATCTTAGTTACTGCATCTTTTTTATTGATTCTACTGAGATTTTATATTTATTTTGAGGTATTTTCCTCGATTACTCCTTAACATTTAGCCCCATTTCTTGAGAGCTAATGGGTTGCAAAATCCCTGCTTTCGACGAGGAAAAGATTGAATATTCTAAATGTAAAAATCTTGATCCCTTTATCGAGCCTCACGTAATTTCCCTGAATAAATTATATCCGATACATTTTAATGTTGTGCCCAAAAGGGATAATGGTGGATCCGTGTTGGAGACAGCTGCGGTTAGGAACTGACTCAAAATTGGACTATTTCGGCGGCACTTAGCGGCACCTGTAGCGGTTACTACAGGTAACATGTACTAGGGTATCAGAGAGATACAAGCAGTTTCTGTGGACAGTTAAAATAAATAATAAAATAATATAAATAATATAATTAACACATAAATAATATAAATATTAAACACGTGATTTTTGCTTTAATTCAGCTAAATTGATTTATCAAATATCTAATGACGCAGTTTTAATTTTTATCAACAGCTCACAACGGCTCCTTTTCAATATTTTTTGCTATTCCTTACAGTTTCTTAATAATCATTCTGTATAATAAGTTTCGAATATATACGTATGTACTGTATAAAATAATTAAATATACATTTCCGTTGTCTGGTACCCATAACATATTAAGTTATTCGAGAACTTACCACGGAACCAGATTGACGTGCCAGAATGTACCTATAATAATTATAATTATTATTAAATAAATATAATTATTAGCACTTTAAAATATTCAGAAAATGTGTGTAAGCAAAATGAAGTCATCTCTAACAGAAACGATAAAAATATAATAATTTAATAATGATATTATGAACAAAGTGGTTATGTTATATACCTCATTTGTACAATTAATGTCCTTGCATTTATTAAATAAAGTTTATTTTGCACTGTCGTACATAAATAAAGACAAATTTTCACACAACGCTCGGCTCGCGGAGTTTTATAAAGTTGTACATTTCACAATTAAATTCTTCACTCACATTAAATGGCGGCTCAGGCCAAATTTGCATTCCCGCCGGCGCCAAATTTGATTATAATTACCAACTTCGCTTTGACAAAACATCGGCAATGTTGTTCCAAACTTCCTCGTTATATCATTTCTGTTTGCCCCCACACCTCCAAATATTTCAATTTAGTGTTACGGTACGCGAAATGGGTCTTTTACAGCATTTAATTAAGATATTGTACTTGCAAAAACTTGACTTTAACTATTATTATAAATCATTTTAAATTTATCATTATTATTATAAATCATTTGTAAATAATTTAAGTTACTCGTAAAAATATCGGCCTCCAAACGCAAAGTTGGGAGTGCGGGAGTAGGGGAGACCGAGGGGTGTTGACACAATTTTTACATTTTGTCTCATAAACCAAACACTATTGCCAGAAATGGTATGATATTAGTACCAAAAGTTAGGTCATTCTTTACACTTGCAAATGACTTACCTACATAAAGAAATAATAAGTGTTAAATATTGTGGTAAAAAATCGACTTAACGGCAACAAGTCACCTTGTTTCAATTCCCCTCATACCGAGGTAAAATGAAACAGGGGTCGAGGAGAGTTAAAACATATGTTTTCTGTGAAATATTAAGGGCTGTAAAATAAAAGTTGTGATATAATATAAAGGCATGTATTAAAATTTATCTTTTCAAGCACATACTTTATTGTTTTACGTATCTATTCACATTTTGTACTGATATATCGCTTATGTAGATAGCTACAGTTCTGATACACAATATGATCAACTCCTAAATTAGGCAAAATTATCATAACGTCATTAATCGTAATATTAATTATAATAACAGTCAGATAAATAAAATGTTTTACATTCATTGAAAATCTTTAAAATAAAATATTGATTTTCAATAAATAATTAACTTTCAGTCGTTTCTTTAGAATTATAATCAGTTTTGATAATTATTTTTTCAAATATTTATGTAACAATAATCTCACAAATATCAAAAATGTAAATAGAAAACAAAAAAAACGTCAATCTGTCAAAAATGTGACAAAGTCACTTGATACTATATCTTCTGCTGCAAAATCATATATTTTGCGACTTGCCATACCTCTGTCAGTCTTTATTTTATGATCAGTAGGCATGCTGAAACAAAATAAATAAATTAAAAAGCATTTATTTAATTAACACAACGGTAATGCTTTTTAATGCGTAAATATTCTGATGCAATATTGAACACGAGGAGGATTGAAACAACCTGTTTCAAATCTCCTCAGTAAGAAAAAACCTCTCAATATTAATTTAACCTGCAATCAAGAATCAAATACACAGAAATCAATTATACCAAATATATACAATAAATCTCTAGTTAATGAGCTTTCGAAACCAATATAAATCAAATTAAAATACAATACCCTTATCAAAATATAGGCATGGTAAAAAAACGTAAATAACTTACTTTTCACGATTTTTGTCACATGGCACGCAGAACTCCATAACCGCGCGACTCATGCCACCGACGCATATTGACAAGTCAGCGGGTGGAGGGGAGTGGTCGAAATGCAACATTGCGAACTCGCTAACAGTTTTAAGTTCTATGAAATCGGTACTGTTTCAAATCACCGTTGTGTCAAAACCCCTCGGTCTCCCCTACCTACGCATCGTACCAACCCTCGCTCCGAAACGAGCATGAGTACTTACATAGACTGTCATGAAGATGTGACCGCATTTTTCCAGATTTATCCACGCACTCGCCTAAATCTATATTCTATACTAATTAAAGAGATAAAGTTTTTTTGTTTATTTGCATTGAATAGGCTCCGAAACTACTGGACCGATTTTGATGAAATTTTGCACAGATGTAGTAGACCACGAGCAAGGACATAGGCTACAAGGACATTCGCGCGCACGAAGTCGCGGGTGTCAAATAGGATCAAAATAAAAAAATTAAAAACTAAAAAGGATAAGTCAGAATGACCAAAATAGCTACTACCAAAAGGACACTAAGTAAAAATAATAAAAAGATTGCTAAATAGTTTTATTGTATAAAAGTTTTCCTTATTATAATAGTAAACACTGATAGTTTCAAATCACAACCTAATTTATCAACTAAAATTACCTTCTATCAAACACTAACCAAATGTAGGTAATAGGCAAATAAAGATACAAATAAAGAAATACTGATTATCATAGTCTATAATAACTAATTGGTATTTTAATTACTGTACGTGTTATAACAAATTTAATCACAATAAGAAATACTTATTATAATATTATTTGATAAGTTGGTATTTTATATCTGTACGAGATAAGTATAGCAAATCAAACCAAATATTTACATTAAATACCAATACTTCGATAAACTTATTTATAATGTAATTCCAGAATAGAATTCTAAATATTCAAAACAAAGTAATTATTCAATTAAATTACTAAAAATAAGTATTAACTAACATCATTAACATTTTAACATTATAATTATAAAAATCATCAAAATCACATAAGAAATATATACATAATAATTTAGCCACTACTTATAAAATAGGTTTACTTATCTTTAATATATTGAACGATCAATCTCACAGCTTCGCCAAGACTGCCGCCTAAAATGGCGGACCAACAATTTATAGGAAATAAATGGCGGTAAAAACCACACCGGAAGTTTAGTAGGTAAGAATTTACTAAAATTGTCATACAAAATATGTTTCCAATGGCCATTAAATTATTTGATAATTTAGATCAATTATTTAACTACTAGCTTTTGCCCGCGGCTCCGCCCGCGAGAAATGAGGTTTTTTGGCCACTCCCGACTGTACTCTAAGTTAAATCTGTATCTTCCTTATCTTACGTTCTCTATGTAATTACTAATTGTTTGTCCGAAGCACTATCATACCATATTTCATTTAAACGGTTTAAACTCTTAAGCTATGAAAGACGTTAAAAAAATATACACAATAGTACATTATCCCTCGGGAACACTATTATATATCTTTTTGGGATAAAAAGTAGACTGCACGTTTGTCCAAAGCGTAAACAACTACCATACAAAATTTCATTCAAATCAATTCAACCTTTTAGCAGTAAAAGACAGTCAAAGTACACAAAATAATACATTATCCCTCGGGAAGACTCTATCTTTTTGGGATAAAAAGTAGACTGCACGTTTGTCCAAAGCGTAAACAACTATCATACAAAATTTCATTCAAATTAATTCAACCGTTTAGCAGTAAAAGACAGTCAAAGTACACACAATAATAATACATTATCCCTCGGGAACACCGCAAATTTTTGGGACAAAAAGTATCTTATGTCCTTTCCCAGGACTCAAAGTATCTCTGTACCAAATTTCATCAAAATCGGTTCAGCGGTTAAAGCGTGAAGAGGTAACAGACAGACAGACAGACACACTTTCGCATTTATAATATTAGTATGGAAGTATGGATTATTAAATTTTAAACTGTAGATTGCAGTAATAACTAATAATATTACCTCTTATTAATATTATATATCTATGGTAGATTGTAAAACAGGAAATAATAAAATGATATTGTGACATAACTGTCAAAGTATAAAAATGATAAATTTAGCTTTTGAATGAAATTTATTTTAAAGGTATATAATATTACTATAAAAATACCAATATTCTAACACGGGCATCTAGTATATAACCGTCCCAACCATTGACGCATGTTTAGCTTGACAGTTCGATCCTATAAAGTAAACTTATTCTTCCCTGCGGCTAGATTAGGTACAATATCGACAAAGTTTCAGCTAACCAGTTCCTAAACATTTTCCTTTGCACTAGGACGCCTCGAAATATCTATTTAAACACAAAGGAAGTCACCGCAACGACTGCCGACGTGGTTGACCTACGTACTTACACATGAGTATGTGTGCGTGCGTACGATACAATAGCGCTGTTAGACGATTTTCATCAAACGCCTGGTCGAGTGGCAATTATTTCGATAGTACATATTACGTTGTCATATAATGTATAACTAAAGTAGGCTAAAAATATATTCCAAGTATGTGAGAGCGTAATACGTAGTCTAAACTGACAAAGGATCTGAAACCCACTTTTGTGAGAATGTTATTTGTTTATCCTACTAATGTAATAATTGTGAAAGTTTGTGAAGATGGATGGATGGATGTTAGTTACTCCTCGTTGATTAAGACATAGGCTACAGTGTTCCCGTGGGATAATGTATTAACGCGACCGGAGCCGCGGGTAAAAGCTAGTTATTAATACGTGAAGCTAAAACTTTTAGTAGGTACAATTTTACGATAATAGTGCAACCGGAAGAGTATGAAATTTGGCCGGTAAATTAAAATTTATATAAAGGTAGTTGTGCATAAAGCTAATTTTTTTTTATTATTCTTAGAAATACATAAAACTAATAAGATTATAAATAATCCACTCCACCTTAAATTAATTAATAACACATTAGTATTAATTATATAAGGTAGAGTACCTATCTATGAAACATTTTTATATCATTTTACGGCCTGTTTCAATAACCTATCCACCAATAACTATCTGTTAAAAACGTCTAATTTTTATATTAAACAGCAAAATGTCAATTATCTAATTAAACTAAATTCGACTTAAGAATGCAGTGAGTCATCAGTGCAAATGTCAAAATTGACCAATGACGCTCAATCCGTGCTCACATTCATCAATTGATAGGCCATTTTGAAATTCGCGCTAAAAACTCGTGGAAAGCAAAGATGCATATTGTATAGTATAATTATTTTGCCCTTCGGCGTAGCAATAGCACTACGTCGTCGCTACGTCGCTACGCGTCGCAAAAATAACACAAACATATTTAGAACATAAGGTACTACCTAACACATTTACCTCCTTGTTTCTCATCAGTAAAAGTTTAAAATAATTATTTATCATCTTTTAAAGCTTTTCAAGCCAAATACTTGCTTTAAAATTCCCACTGCGTTTTAAATGTAAAAAAGTTTAACGGAACTCAATTTTAGCATTTCATTGGGAGTTGTTGGTTGTTTTGATTAAAATTTACTCTTTATGTTACTTCAATACACTAATGAATTCCCTGTTAAAACAACAAAAGAGCTTTTTATAAACAAAAGCCTACAGATTTTCAGTTCAGATTTAATTTAATGTTTTACAAAAATTATTAATGTGGATGTGAACATAGTAGAATAACTCCCCACACCCACTTCGATGACGGAGGCTGGTTTAATTGAAACTAGGCCAGTTACGCAGGAGTTATTTTATATAGTGCTGAAGCGTGTGCGCAGTATTCAAGAGCACTCTCTCTTCCTTTACTCGCATAATTGAATGGGACAGGTAACTGACACGACTGACAAGAGATCAGCCGCAGATCCGACTTTTTACACGCCGATCCGACGCATGGATGATCTTTCTTGTCAGACAATCTGGTGATCAGCCTGTATTGTTCTAACCATACTTGGAAACATCATTTTTTGTTCTTCCAACGCGGGAATCGAACCCACGACCTTTGAGTCGAGAGCCAAGTTTAAGCCACTGGACCACTGAGGCTGTTTTAACATAGTATTCAACTTACATAAATCATAAAACAATATTGTTTTGATCAAACTTTAACCCTTAAACGGCCATGGCCTCTAACAAGTTAATTTTATTATATCAGTACAAGGTTGTATTGAGATGAAAGAATAAAAAAAAAAAGATGCCAAGTGTTTTGTTTAACGGTGGGAAAAATTCCCTATATATCCATTATCATACATATGTGGGTTCCCATTTGACTAGCAGCTATTACCTTCGATTCATTGTAAATTCGGCTGGCAGAGAGATAAAATAGGTACTTATATGAAACTTCCAAGTATAGACGTATAGACCACACTACTACTTTTTTTATTTTCATTTAAACCTGTCAATAACACCTACAAGTTTTATATAAAATACCAATTTAAAGTTTTTCAAACCGAGCCGTAAAACTAATTTAAAAGACACATAACTGGAGAATTTTAAAAGAAAAGAAATCAGAACGGAGTCTACAAAGATTTATTCGCTATTGAAATTCAAAGAAAGTTGACACAAAATTAAAAGAAAAAAGTAGCCGCAACGTTCGGCATGCATATTAGCCAGAGTTTTATTTTAAACTTCCAATATTCGAGAATTTAAGAGCCAAAGAGTTCGGAGTGCATGAACTATTGATTTTCCGATTCATTAGCTGCGCTATTAACTTTTTCCGGATTTCCGGGATAGTTGTAGATGACCGAGCATTTTGTTTGAAGACAGAACCACTCCTAATGACAATATACACTTTAATGATATCATTGAAGTGAACCTGCTTTAAGAGTGAGACATTTCAACGTCGCGCGTCTTTTTGTACGCTTGTAGCGTCACATTTAAACGATGAATGAAGTTTCTCTTCTTTCACGTGTACTCTGTACTCGACGCACGTCATACTTTTCAGGGTTCCGTAGTACTCAAGAAACCCTTATAGTTTCGCTCTGTCTGTCTGTCCACCCTTCTAGTTTCTGGAATTATTAGTATAAATTGATCAAATTCGTTATACTTATACATAAATAATATAATAAGTATAGATTTCGGTTTTATCATAAATATTTGATTTTTATTTTAGGTGTGGTTATATAGGTGTGGCCAGATGAAAAATAATTTTTCATTTTTCCCCATCATGTACCTCACATGAATAAGTCTTTTTAAATAAAGTTAACGTTTCATACATGGTTATTTTAAAAGTCAACTATTTTCGAGTAATCGGCCTTTAACCACTTAAAAAAGTGGTTTATAAGTTGTTCCCTGGCATTTCTAAACTATAAAAACTATTATAAGCATAGATATATTATATTAAAAAGAGGACAAGTTATAAGTTTTTATGCTGATAGGTCACGCTGAAAAACGGACAATAACTTTTGAAGTAATTTAAAGGAAGCCTTTTTCACGTTGATAGTTGCGGAACCCTCCTTAGACAGGTCCTGATATGCTTTTGCTTAGGTGGTTATTTATGATTTTTCTAACTGTTCACTAAACAACAAAAGTTGACGAAGAATACTAAGAAAGGCTTTCATATTAACTATTGTTACCTAACACTTCGAGTTTTATACTGATTAGATATTGTTCTTTCACTGAGTGTCAGATGAGTACTTTCCCGTTTGCATTGTTAAAAATCTCCGACCAGAGCTGTTATATTAATGTTCATTCAAAATGCAAGGACTTGAATTCCACAGAGGTATTCTAAGCCTGTGTATTTATTAACTAGCGTAGCGCGAAATATTACAAGCCTAGTTCAGGCCGCATAGTTTTAATTTTAGAAACGGGAACAAACAGTACGTAGACAAAGGCGCACGGCCGCCGCCTACAAGTCACAGGATAATAGAGGTAACAGCTACTGCAATATCAAATATTTTATTTAAAAAAATACTATATAGATTTTTTATAAAAACTATAACCCGACTACATAAATTATATAGCCTATGTCACTCAGGTTATTGTTACAAATCTATTACCACCTTATTTATTAAAATACAACTACGACGACCTCTGTGGCTCAGTTGGTTAAGCGTATTGGTGCTCAAGCCGGGGGTCGCGGGTTCAAATCCCGCCGAAGGAACAAAAAGTTTTTCTGTGTTCCTGGGTCATGGATGTGTATTAAATATGTGTATAATATAATAAAAAAAATCTTAAATATGTGTATAGTATAAAAGTATTAAATATATTTCCGTTGTCTGTTACCCGTAACACAAGTTCTTCGAGAACTTACCACGGGATCAGATTGACGTGGTGTGAAGCGTCCATAAATATTAAAAAATTAAAAAATAGAATCATTATTTTAGGCATACATAGACATAGGCATACAGACTGCCAACATCATAACCCTTCCTTTTCGCTTCGCCGTAGTCGGGTAAAAAAGTAATTTATAGATGGTAATAAATTTGACAAATTTGAAAAACAATTAAAAATATATATTATACAGTATTTTTTCAAAGATTATCCAAATTTTTACACGAGGTTTAGACTTAGTAGTATAACCGATAATTTGAATAAAATAATAATAAAATATCAATATATTTTTATTTTTTATTAAATACAATTTTATTCCATAAAAACAAAGTTGTGGACAATTCGGAAGTACACGTAAGAAATTTTACTACGCACGCACACAAACTTAAGATACGATACTGCATTAAAGCGATGCGATACTATTTTTCTTAAAGCTAGAAATTTGCAATTTTGCACACGTATTACACTGATACGCGCTTTTTGATTAGAGCTGTCTTGTACCCGCTCGGAGCGCGTGCCTTGCACCCGAGCCCCGCCTTATTATTTCGCAGCCCCGTTCCCTGATGATGTCAGGTCGCATCCGGCATTGTGTCACGAGGTTTCAATCCCCATTTTTTGCTCAGCCGCCATACGGGAGTTTGCTCAAAAGCCTTTTAAGCCCGCTCTCGCGTAACTAGTGCTCATTATTCCCGTGTATCGTTTTGTATCGCTGTTTAGATTTTAAATTGGAATCAAAGGATGTTCATCCATTTTTTTTCTGCCTTTTCTATTACAGCGTATATTAGATGGATAGATAGGTAGATAGATAGATAGTTTTACTTGCATAGAATGTAGGTAACACTGATATTTGTTACAATATTTTTAGAGCCTTATACATTCCACCTTACCCTTACGGCATGCAAAAATTTCAATGGTATTCAAATGGTAACAAAAAAAAGATGGTTTATATAAGTGCATAGGAAATTAGTCAATATAGTACTTTAATTAGTTATTTTCTTCTGATCAGATTGTTTTACTTATTATTTCAAATAAAACCATGTTATATAGTAGGTACTATCAGGAAAGTCTGCAGTAAAAATATGATACCGACTTTGTCCAAAACTCCTAATAAAACTTTGAAAACGTTTAGCCAATGTTCTTGTCGGGGCAATTTCGAGAAAAAGGTCTCCTAATTATTATTCCCGGGAACGGGATCATGCAAAACAGCACAACTCGAGAACTTCTCACTTATATAATGTGGAATTATGCAAAATGTCGGCCGAAGTGCGACTCGGAGACGTGACGTTTTGTTAATTGGGCATAAAATATCGAAGTGGCGACTCGAAAAGGTTTCGCGTCCCCGACTCGGCCGGCCCAACTTATTTACGAATCACGAAACGGCCGAGAAAATAAATTACACGTTTTATTAAATATAAAGGAGCGACAGGCCTGGAAATAGATTTTCTTGTTTTCTGGCTTATTTTTTTGCTGATTTGTGGACTTCAGTAATACTGGAGAAAAATACGCTAAGAAAAATATACGTTCTACACTCGATTTAATAAGTCTATTTTATACGCACAGTGAAACCTACTTCGACAAAACGGTAAAGCAAACTAATTTTATGAAACTAATTTGTGTGTAGATACTACGAAAATAAGGTCAGTAGACATTGCCCGCGTTTCGTGCGCGCAAAAATAATCTTGGAGAAACCGTGCACTTTTCCGCTATAAAAAGTACCCTATGTCCTTCTCCGTAGTTTATTCTATAGTTCTGCCAAATCTCATCAAAATCTGCCCAGTAGTTTCGGAGCCCATTCAATGCAAACAAACATATAAACAAACAAACTTTTCCTCTTTATAATATTACTAGATGTTACTCGCGACTTCGTGCGAACAGAAGGTAATTTCGCAGAAACTGTACATTTTTCCGCGATAAAAAGCCTATATTCTTCCCCGTGGTCTACTCTACATATGTGCCGAATTTCATCAAAATCGGTCGAGTAGTTTCGAAGCCTATTCGATGCAAACAAGCAAACAAACAAACTTTTCCTCTTTATTATATTAGTATAGAAGTTTATATTAGTATCGATTTATTTTAAAATATATTCATCGATATTAATAACACTATTTAATATGAAGCATTAAATTTTAATGATAAAGGGAGCGAAACTGAACGGCGTAATTTTTCGCTTTTGTGCGAGGAAATTTTACGCTGCGCTTTCACAACTACCAGCGGTAATTAAATCATGCGTTGAATATGAATTGGGGTAATCAAAGCGCATTATATCCGTCCCTCTTCAACGTAGGTGCACTAGACCCGAAGAAAGGGATAGTGATAGTACTTTAATATGATAATCGGAAAATTCGGCACATTTGTGTGGAAACTGGAGTCGATTTCAGGGGATGAATATGTGATGAGGTGCGCTGTAATGTATATAGGTGAAGCCGAATAAGGAACTGATTTGTTTTTCCTTTTATATTGTGATTGCAAATAGAGAGCTTAAAGTATTATTTATTGATTTCGCTCAGTATTATCTATTCTATAATATAATAAAGAGGAAACATTTGTTTGTTTGTTTGTATTGAATAGGCTCCAAAACTACTGGACCGATTTTGATGAAATTAGGTACAGATATAGACCACGGGGAAGGATATAGGCTACTTTTTATCGCGGCAAAATATGTACGGGATTTCCTTTTGCACGCACGAAAGTCGCGTGCAACATTTAGTCTTTTAATAAAGAGAAATGCAATTTACGTACACGAAACACATTTTAGTGAATATAGCTGCTTCAGGTTTATTATTATTTTCATTGTAAATTGTTGATATTACATAAGCCTGCCATTCTGCCATTCGGACTGATATTTATGAAGTCGAAATTATTGATCTATTGTTGCACGATGAAAGAAAAGATTTAATATATAACTTAAAAATGCGCAGTTTCCAAGTAATAAGACCTACGTACATAAATCGACTTTTCTCCCCCAAAACTCCCTCCAAACTAAATTTCATGGAAATTTAGTTTAATTTCATGGAAATGTTTACAGCCGTTTTCGAGATTCTGATTATATATAAATATACAACTTTCTCTCGTTTAAAGTTTAATATATCTAAAGACGCTTTCACACAACGTCAATCTGGTCCCGTGGTATGTTCTCGAAGAACTTGTGTTTTGAACCAGACAACGGAAATAAATGTAATACTTTTTATAATATACTTTTATCTAAGATTTTTATTATATATACTATAATACACATATTATATTTTAATACACGTCCATGACCCAAGAACACAGAAAACTTTTTTGTTTCTGGCGGGATACAAACCTGCGACCTCCATCTTGAGCGCCATCGCCCTAACCACTGAGTCACAGATGTCATCAATTTAAATCAATTTTGTCAACGGCAACTTATTCCAACGTGTAACAAATCTTAAATTACGTTATATGTCGGCACTGGTCTCTCGAGCCGGATATAATAAGTGACCTACTACGTGCCAAAAATCTTAGAACATTCTAGATTGTAGAAACATTTGTATGCGTGGAACTCGCCAGCTGCAAAATCAAAGAAAACCATTCTTTTGACTGTAACTTCGCATATATTAAAATCAACCTAATTCATGAATTGCACTGAATATTGCATGAGACACACGTGAGGTTTGCACACAAAACTGCTATCTCGCATCGTAAAATATATAAAGGTTAGGCCACACTGCATCACGCATCGTCACAACGTAGCGTTGTTGCTTCTCTCAAACTAGCACGATTTATTTTATCCCAAAATTTTCTTTGTTTCTTCTTGTTATGTTTTTCATTCATAATAGAAACACGCATCTCTGACGACCTCTGTAGCTCAGTGGTTCAGCGCTTTGGTGCTCAAGCCGGGGGTCGCAGGTTCGAATCCTGCCGAAGGAACAAAAAGTTTTTCTGTGTTCCTGGGTCATGGATGTGTATTAAATATGTGTATAATATAATAAAAATCTTAGATATATGTATAGTTTAAAAGTATTAAATATACTTCCCGTTTTCTGGTACCTGTAACACAAGTTCTTCGGATACTTAGCACGGGGCCAGATTGACGTGGTGTGAAGCGTCCATGGATATTATTATTATTATCTCTATGATGACATATATCTGTACGCTTATAATAGGCTTATAAGCTCATTATAAGCTTAATCTGCATGCATCTTTTATAAAAGACAAGCTTTTGCCCGCGACTTCGCCCGCGTAAATACAGTAGCCCACGGAAAGATTGTACTTTTTCGGGATAAAATGTAGCCTATATTTTAATCCAGAGCCTAAACTACTACCGTACAAAATTTCGTCCAATTATTTTCAGTGGATTTTGCGTGAAAGAGTAACAAACTGGCTACATAATATAAATCCATCCAACCATCCACCTATCCTCTTAAATTTTCTCATTTATAATAGTATAGTTAGATGCATAATGCAGTTGAAGATGAAGGTAAAATATTAATGTCAATTTACGACTAAGTTCTACAAAAACCCTTTGTGGTATTTAGTCGCATCACAGTTTTCTGCGCTGCGAAATCGCGTCGCGCCGAATTACAGTTTTGTATGCAAGCCCGTACTCGTATGTATGATATTGCGAGCTGACTAGCTGGCGAATTGTGAAAAATAACACCTGCCTGATGGATCCGCTTGTATTGGAATTGAGTTTGGAAATTCGTGGCCGTAACACGAGTGTTTCGGTTGTAACGGTAGCCTAGTTTCTTGAAAATATATTTCGTAAGGAAATTCTATTCAAGAAAATATATTTTCTTGTATATTTATCATCATCGGCCACTATTATCTTCGCTATTACCATGTGAGAATCTCTATTAAGTACTCCTTATGTAAGCAATAAATGTCTCTAAGTGCGGCCTTTAGACATGAACATTTTTAATTACACTTTTCTATATGAATATATTATGACTAAAGGTTACGGTTAGCATAAAAAGTAATTTATAGACAATTTGTAAAATTGCAACCTACGAATGTTATCAGATTTTGCTAAACAAATAACAATCAATGTCTAATGTGATTTTAATTGTAAATTAACTATTATTGTTTCATTTGAAATGTATTACGGCTGTTTACCGATAACTGCGCATTTGTTTTCGTACGTAATTATATTAAATCTATTTTATACCTGAACTAATTAGTAACGAACCCGTATTTAATGTTTTCAATTACCACGTAATATTGTTTATAAGATAACAATTTTTTATACTTTTTGCTGCTAGTACTAAGATTAAGTTGCTATACCGTTTCTAGTAAGTTGCAAATAATATTACTAAATGTTGCCATCAATAAAAAGTGGACTACGTCCTTCCCCGTGATCTATTCTACATTTGTGCCAAATTTCATAAAAATCGGTCAGTAGTTTCGGAGCCTATCCAATGCAAACAAGCAAACAAACTTTTCCTCTTTGTAATATTATAAAAGTATAGATAACGTTGTATTACCACGGCTAACACGTTATAACAGAGCGTGTTGCATTTCTAGTACTTACTACTTACATATTATTGCATTACAATTATTGACTTAACGGCGCGTGGGATCTACGCTAGTAAAAACATAGTAACATTTACAGCAGCAGCAATAACAATTAGTTATTGCTAGCACTTACAAATAATTGCACTACTGTTACAGCGAGTGGGCTGCGATCTGCGCGTGGGCTCAGCGCGGCGCGTGGACGAGTGCGGCGTGTGCGGGGGGGACGGGTCGTCGTGCTCGCGGCCGCGCTACCACTGGCTGTCCACGCCGGGGTCGCTGTGCTCCGCGACCTGTGGCGGAGGTGAGGAAGTTTTATTTATCGTATATAACTACAATTTTTCTAAAAAAATTATAACCTGACTACGTAAATTATATAGCCCATGTTACCCGGGCCAGTCAGACCAGTAGCTACGGTGGAACAAACATACATACATACACTGCCAAAATCTATACTCTTCCTTTTGGCTTCGCCGTAGTTGGGTAAAAAGGAAACCTAAGGACGTAGAAACTGTCACGGATAGGTCTACTGGTACGGTTACCAGTAGACCTATCCGTGACAGTTTCTCCGTCCGTAGGTTATTTTAGCGAGCTTTGATATACTGCAGTAGCTAGCAGAGGAGTTACAAATGTGCTGCTACGGTTTTAGAAGACTCCTTTCTTGATATTTTATGTTTTATTTTTATTATCACAAAATAAAAATCTTTTACAGCCATTACGTAAATCGACAAACTGTGGAGCAGTTTGTTGGTGTTGGATTTTCCACTTGTCACATAAATCAAACGTTTTACTTTTAGTCCCTCTACGCGTAGATGTATAAAATCACACTAAAGTACCTATATTTCAAAATAATAAATGAATAAATAAGTCTTGCAATCAAATCGAAAGCTACGCTTACGGCGCCGTACATTCTGATTATTGCATATTATAAAAAATTATTCGAGTCTCATTTGAAGCGCGTATGCGCGTTATCTGCGCGTCCTCTGCGCTTTAAAATACTCCGTGTGTTATAGCTCAAGACGTAACCAAATGTAAATAAAGTTCATTTTAGCGCCTTAAAATAAACATCACAATACAAAAAGCATTTGCGAAGAATACAAACGGAAGTGAATTTTATACAACTTTTAATATTTTCAACTGCCTCTACTAAGTGTATACTCAACAAAACTGCCAAAATTAAGTGACACCAGTCGAAATTTCACCGTCACTTGACGGCGAGTTGTCGACTCGTCCCTAAAACCCTTAAACGATAAGCTTTTTCCAGGACAAGGGCCCTTCCTCGGCCGTACTTGAATATCATATCGAACTCCAGTATCTGACAAACGGTTTATGCTAATATTACAATTGTACAGTTGAAGTCGAGTGTGAAATAGGCTAGACGGCTGATTTTTTATTGCACAAATGAAAACTACTCTTAAATATGAGTAAGTTCTCAAAAGAGAGAGTTTACTAAAAAAAATATATTTTCAAAGGTACGGCGATTTGTTTAATTTGGAAGTCTGGTGAAAGTGCTCCATACAACAAGTCGTACCTAACTGTGACGACCCTATTATGTAAATGTGTATGAAAATATGTAGGGCCGCAGGAACATGTTTATAAATATCTCCGGTGCCTTAAAGTTGATACTAACAATATTGAGTTTTTGTATCTCATGTAAGTAAACTAAAGATGTAGGTTTTTTACTAATTTAGCAAACATTATGATTTTTTAAATATTTTTTATGTATTCTAATTACTTAACAACACATAAATATTTATATCTTTTAACAAGAATAGTATTACCTCAATATTTCTGAGTATATAAATTAAACTAAATATTTTACATGTGGTTGTCTCCCCTATTACCACAAAATACTTAAAATAGTACCTACGTACTATTACTGAATAATTTAGAACCGCAGAATGACGTATGGGGGTGTGTAGTGGCGTCTATAGTTCCACATAGTTCCATTAACGTCATCTCTTCCAGAGATCTGAGTAGGTAAGTATACTCCGCTTAGATCCAATTAAAAGTGAATGTAAATAATAGCTGCAGTTTTCATAAAATATAACCCGTCTTCATAAATTATATAGCCAATGTTACCCGGGCTGTTATCACGACTTGAATTTTTGACGTATTGAGTTAGGCGCCGGCAGTCCAAACTGTGACGCATTTTTAGTCGTAATTAGCACGACAGTTTGATCCGCAGTTCAGATCCTTCCTTCGGATCAGCGGTCCGAACTTTACGTATGCAGGACGCTTTTATATTTCTTCATTGCACGATAAATAAGTGACATTTAATTTGGTAGCATTATGTGTTCTATTGTTCTCTTTGTTTACGTTCGGATTAAATTGGATCTAAACGGATTATATGTTTTTTATAAATTTCTATGCCGCCTGTTATACAAAAGCATAATATGTGGTGGTGATATTGTAATATTAGATAGGTATACTTTATATTATAATATTAGTAACTTAAAACCTTAATGTACTCATTGCCCACAGACAAACTGCCACACCAGTTTTGTGGTAAACAGCTAACTGTTTATAAAAATAGTTATAATAAATAAATTATAGGCAATAATATCTCAGCATTTCTCTTCATCAGCCTACATTATATTTAAAGTTGTTTGTTCCTACAAAGAAAAGTAACCTAATAATTCGCTCCCTCGCACAATCACAAAAGTAATTCATAAATTTTGGAATAGTCAATAGTTAGTTGGCTCGGCGCCGAAAATCCACAATCTCATATCTAAGATCGGGAGATATCATTAAACGGAAAATATGAGGGGAAAATAAAATTCTAGAGTCCAGTAAGAGCTCGTAACCTGGAAACAAAAAGAGATTAAAACTTAAAATACTATTAAATTAAATCTTTGTAGTCTAGTTTTTGACGCAACATTTATACGTCTTTGTCTAGAAACATTAAATAAAACAAAACCAGAGAAAAGATAATATCCATCCTCACCAACTCCATTAAAAATTTAATTTCGGTAACTAGGTAGCAGTGGCGAAGGCTGGTTCTCTTTCATAGGCAAGCTCTAGCCTGTTTAATGGGGTAGGGATTTGGGGCTAGGATGTTTTAAGGTAAGTGGTAAGCGAAGCCAATAGGAAAAGAGTTATAATAGCCCACCCCACGCCACTGCTGGATAGCTAAAGAATCAAATTTATTACGCTTAGTGCATTGTTTCTTAACCGGGGGGTCGCGACCCTTGGGGGGGTCGAGTTTGTTTTTAAATGAGGGCGCAGTCTGTTCAAAAGTAACAAAATAAATAAATACAAACTACATATAGGTACAAAAGATTCGGTTTTTCGAACGATCTCTGTATCGATCGTCGAAAAAATTGTTCGAACCAGTGAAGGCTAATACGTATAGCTGATAAAAGTAGCGTACTATATATTATTATAATTTTATAATGACAGGGTCGCAAGATATTTTACTTAACTTTTTGGCTTTCTCGTGGGTCGCGACATAAAAAAGGTTGAGAAACGATGGCTTAGTGGGTACTGTGATGCTTATTGATTATTTATTATAAAAATCGTAATATAAAATCGGTACATATAAAGCTACCTGACAAGATATGAATAAAACTCGAGCGCTCTCTATTCACTGAAATACATAAACTATTCAGTTTTTATCTTCAAGTTAGTTTACAGAAGTATCAACTCAGTCTACTACTCGAGTAAAAAGCGCAATTAGTGAGGCTGTGGGACTTTTGCTAATTAAAACAATATTTTACTGGTAATTGCCGACAAATTGTGCCGAGGCCCGAGCGGGGACAGCGCAATTAAGGATATTTCTGGATATTTATGTTAGATCACTCAGCTTTTATGTTTATAATAAATACTTCGATGTCTTTATAAAGTCCAGGTGATGTAGCTTATTATTATTATTATTAATAATAATAATATCTATGGACGCTTTCACACCAAGTCAATCTGGTACCGTGGTAAGTTCTCGAAGAACTTGTGTTACGGATGCCAGACAACGGAAATATATTTAATATTTTATACTATACATAGATTTAAGATTTTTATTATATAAAACACATATTTAATACACATCCATGACCCAGGAACACGGAAAACTTTTTTGTTCCTTGGCGGAATTAGAACCCGCGACCTCCGTCTTTAGCAGCAACGCGCTGACCACTGAGCCAAGGAGGTCGTCTGTATTATTTTTAATTGAATTTTCTACGACACCGGAACCCCAATTCTCGCAATAAACTTACACGTTTATTTTACTTTGATTGAATTATAAGCGAATCGTTTTTAATTCAATGCAAGTAAAATGAAAGTGAAAAAAACCATAAAAGTAAAAAAATGTAGTTTTAACATATCGGGACCGGATCGTAATTGTATTATTGCAGGATTCAATTCAGTTCATAGCATAAAAATTATTAGTACCTGGGAGACCGAGTTTTGCTCGGTATTTTAGTAGAATATAAATTACGATACGATACAAACAACAAAAAAAAATAAAAAATATAAAAGAAAAAAAAATAAGAATCTAAGCAATGCAAAAATTATACAAGGGTACGCATAGCTGCCACTAAGACTGACGTAAGAGAGTCGAAATGATTAATTGATATATTGTTGTACGAAGAAATCAACAAACATACCTATAGTTGCTTAAAAATGCGCAGTTTCGGGATAAGACCTAGCTAGCAAAACTCCCCGCATACTAAATTTCATGTTGATACTTGTAGCCTTTGTCAAGATTCCGAATATATATGTATAATATACAAGATAGTCTCGTATAAAGTATAAGATTTTACAGATAAGATATTGCGAATAGTATTTTAAAAACCAAAAAACATGAGTCGTGTAAAAAGTGCTAGTTCCTCAAATGGCTTTAAATGTTTGGCGATCAATTTAACACTATGAATGTCCTTCGTAACAAGTCAATTGTATTCTTTAAGTGGAAAAAGACATATTTTAAAAATAAATTATTTTCTAAAGTATTCTTTTTTAAAAACATATTTATTTATTTACTAGCTTTTGCGCGCGGCTCCGCCCGCGTAAATACATTATCACGCGAGAACACTACTTTTTCGGGATAAGAAATATCCTATGTTATAGGGATTTCCCCTATGTCTAAACCAAATTTCATAAAATTCGGTTCAGCGGTTAAAGCTTGAAGAGGTAACAGACACACAGATAGACAGACAGACACACTTTCGCATTTATAATATTAGTTTATTTATTTATTCTATATTAGACGCACCAACAGCAAAATACACAAAAATAATGTACCTAAGATATTTAAAAAACATTTTATGTAATGCATGCACTTGTGTGTATGCCACTTAAAGGCGTGTACTACATTCATAAACAACAGTAAGTATTTAATACATTAATCAATAATTACATTACATTAATTACTACAATCGCCCTGGAGGTATAATATTTCTATTCGCCTATCCGTTTCCGTGGGACAAAGCATTCGAAACAAACAAGGCTTAAGATATTAATATTTTATCAAGCGGAATCAAGTCTAAACAGCTTACGAGCGTTGAAAGCGCTCCAACTCTCAACTTAAAACGTATAAAAGTTAGAAGGCAATATACGAACAAGTTAAGTTTAAAGGGTGTCTCGTACGAGGACTTCTAGTACTTTTTACATCCTGCTTAAACTGTCTTTTCAATCTTTTGATCCGTATTTTGTAAGATTGTTTTATTTAAATTTTGACGTGGAAACAACGATCTCAACTTATAGCTGTTAGATACGAGTTGGTGCCTACAACATGTATATTATATGTTACGGCTGTGTACTGTCTATAAGTTATCATGACGTGCCACCACATCACATAACGCTTAAATTCATAGACAGCACACAACGTAAGATGTATACATGTTGTAGGCGCCAACTTTTATCTAACGACCTATAAGATCAGTAAGTATCAATTTTATCAATATTTTGACTAACTTGAAACTATGACTAAAAGAGATGTTTGATTTTGGGCCAGTTCTATGTACACTACATAGGTAAATAGGAAAAAAATATGGGAATATCATAAAAATAAGAAAAAAAATATTTGAAGATGGGAACATGCGTACAAAAAAAAAAATTGAAATTTGACTTTTGACGTAGTAGACAGTTTTACGAAGAGACGTCGTCTTGAATGTCATAAGTCTTTCTTTGTCAAAAGTCATGTCATTAACAAAATGACATTCTTTAGTTAATTCTGATCTGATCCGCCATGTTTTATTTTACTTTGTGTTGCTCTCCTTGACGAAGTTAATTTAAATGTACATGGAAACGAAGTGAAATTAAACAAAATAAAGAATAGGAAACGGTTACTATATTATGTAGCTATATTTACATATACTGTACATTGGGCTGGCCCAGGCCTCATACATTTCTTGAACATCGCTTTTCCTGACGTTCCTGTGTGAAAAAAGTTAAATTTCGCCTTAACTGTTTAAGATCAAACTTCCCAATCTAAGACCATTGTTTTTGTGGTTTTTATCTTATAGATAAGTTCAGAATTAGCAATGATTAATTGACAATAAATCTTGATGTTTCGCGCCGGTACAAAATAAGATCGTTAATTATCGCGCGATGGGTGAACGGTGATGGGTTTGGGTGTTTGGGTGAATGGGTGATGGCTCGTAATTTATCCCGGACTCCTCCATTAGTACTGCTGATAAATCAGAGGGTAATTTCCTTTTGTCTCCACCGAGAAACATCGAACAGCGCGGTTTTATTGTTACTCGGGTCAATCTGCACTACACGGAATCTTATCGTCCGGCAGCCATGTACAAAAATTCTATATTTAGCAGACGTTTAAATAGACTAGGCATGTCGAGGCAAAAACTGTCCCCACTAAAATGGCCCCACTTTTAGGGGGTTGTTTTGTCCATTTTCACATTTTAGGTATGGTGAAATCAAGATGGCGTAACATTTTTTTGTATGAAGTTTTGTTCTGTCAAATATTCGTCATAGGCTATCTTTACTTTTGAAATCTTTGATATTATGCAATGAAGTGAGGTTGAAGTATGGCTACTTCAAATACAAAAAATGTGTTGTAAAAATTGCACAACGATGCAAGATATTTAGAGCATGTAGCTACAAGATAAACTAACATGTACTTATTGATTCTTAGCGAAATATAGGGGTATACCCGCACAAGCTAGGCAATTAGCTTGACAAGCGAAGATCCTCAGGAATGGCACTGGAAAACAAAAACAAAAAAAAATGCATGTTAAAAATATTTCGTTAATTAACGTACAAAAAATATTGCGTTTCCGATTGTGCTCGAAATACAAACGCTGGGATTCATTTTAGTTGAAGGTGTATTTATTTACAATATTTTTATATTGGCTTTGGGAATTAAAGACAGATTAATGGGTAGTTATACAAATATAGAAAATAAAATGTTGTTTACGAACAACTACAAATATAGAAAATAAAATGTTGTTTTATAAACAACTACTTTTTGTACTTTTCGTTAATGAAGCTGTCGACATATACCGTCTTTTATCTTAATTATAATTATTCTCGTGTCACAGAGTTTGTAGGAGAACTCCTCCGAAAAAGGTTTGATCTGTTTTTATGAAATTTTTAGGCGTATTCGATAAGTATGAGAATAGGTTGTAAGCTATTTTATAGCACGGCGTGACCTAAACCCGCACTTTACGCACGGTTCGTGCGTAAAGTGCGGGTTATTGTCACACTTGCTATAAAATAATATACGATACTTGTGGCCTAAGTTGTCTATTACTGCACGACGTTTAGCACCCTCGCTCCGCTCGGGCGCTAACTTCACGCCGAGAGACAACTTAGGTCACGCGTATCGTAATGTACTATTTCATACTCCTAATGATAAAAGGGTGGCCCGTTCCATTTTTGTATTATTTTTATTAATTTGTAATTTGGCATTAAAGATACAAAATATTCCTCAATTTCATCCTTCCAACACCAACCCCAGGGTTCAATAGCTATATAAGTACTTTATAAATATTTACCCTTCAGTAGTGGATAAAAATGTTTCACACATCGCCTGTAGCTTGTAGGGGTAATTAGTATGTATAGGTTATAGGCGTAAGTTGTAGGTGTAGGTGTAGGTTGTAGGTGTAAGTAGTATATGTAAGTTGTAAGTGTTGGTGTAGGAGTAGATAGTAGTTGTATGTTGCAATGTAGTTAGTCATTTAATTAATACAGTTTATAGTCAAGATATAACAACGTCTGTGGGGTTAGCTAGTATTTATATAATCTATATTACTATGGTGTATCATATTCCGGAACTGTATATAATATACATAGTCTGAAAATATATTTGAATAATCTTCAGTCAAAAAATTTGTAAAAAAGGGTAATAATATTTCCAATATACAAGAGTCTTCATTCCAAAATATCTCGTTTACATACAAATAGAGGATCCGTCGTGGGCGGTAGACTGGGATGATAAGAATTACTAATTTAATTTTTTTGCATAACTGACCGACATTTTGATTAAATTAATTTAATATCCAAATATTAATTAATGTCCGGAATTTAATTTATATTTAGAGCACGTAATAGACCTAATTTTTTGCGAAATAATCACGAGTCTTTATGCGGAGATTATTGTAATAAATCTTATGGCTAGGCAGCTAATCAATCAGCTTGGCAAGCGATGACCCTCAACGATGGCACTGAAAATCAAAACGATTCGCTTGCTAAGCACCTTGATTGTTGTGTTACAAACCAAGCATTAGAAACTCTGAAGTTGTTGCGGAGACCGCCATTGGAGGAAAGCAGGAGAGATAAATTTAATTTCATAGTCGAATTATTTCTAAATATTTACTATAGAACCAGTACATAATACAAAGATATATTATATTAAATTAATATTATTTTAATTTAAGCGCGAATATCCATACTTTTGTTTCTTATTTACTACTAGGTATGTTGTAAAAAATATAGTCAGCAACGTTTGTGATGTTGGATTTAGCTACATAGACCGTATTTTTGTATTGACCGTACAAGTTCATTGAATAGTTGACCCTTTGTGTTTCGACCTCCGGGGTCGATTGTTAGCGAGCCGCGAGATTAATGAAGCCCACAGGCCTGAGGACCGGGGCTTGTACATGATGAAACTTAACAATGAACATACTTAATAAGGGATTTTTACCCGACTTCGCCAGAAGGTGCGTTATATTTTTCGAGTGTATGTTATATGTATATTTCTTTGGCACGCTCTAGTAAGTAAACAGCTTGTCGCAGTTAAGCTTGAGAGGTATCATTGGCTAGCCGCACACGCACCATATTATTGACAATAATATTCCTTTTGTGCGGGCCATATTGCCGTTCTTTTTTTGTATGTGTTGACTAGTATTGACAAATTTATTGTATCAATAACATTGCGTGTGTGCGGCTAGCCACAAAGATTTGTCTTAGGAGCCATTTACACGGTCGATTTTTGCCGTGCGGCGGCAATCGTGCGGTCACTGCGACTTTAGTCACCGGTGTTAATCCCACATTAGTCGCGAGAGTAACACTGGGTACATCAAAATTATTTGACGCAATCGGGTTTTTTGTTTTCTTTTTACTAACGGCTTAATAATTACTGCATACGCGATTTTCGAGTGTCGATCTGAAAAAAAAATCGTAACACTAGTGACTATAATTATTATACTCACGGCCGAGACACTGACACAAATTTATCTATATAGCTTAGTGATTACAGCTTTGGCGCTCAAGCCTGAGGTCGCGGCTTCGAATCCCGCTGAGAGAGCAAAAGGTTTTCAATATTCCTGGGATGGTATGTGTATAATAATGATAATTGTATATGAGTATAATATAATAAAAATCTAAAACATATTACGTATAGTATAAAAGTATTGAATATACTTCCCTTTATCAGTTCGCCGTAACACAAGCTCTTCGGATATTTAGCACAGGGCCAGATTAACGTGATATGAAGCTATACTAGCTATATTATAATATAAGTAGATATATAGCTATATCTAATTATATTATAATTATTAATGTCAATAATACCCTATAGCTAAAGATCATAATTTATGCCAATAGACAAGGACTGTAAGGCATCGCGCATATTTTTTAAATAAACTCTTCTACTTTTAACATACATTCCGTTTCCACTTTCCATAGAATACCTTCGTTTGTTCACAATGTTTTCATTTTCGATCTAAAACAATATATATTTCGAGGCTCACACGCATCCCGACGGACAGACAATAATAAAAATAATGAAAACTTGAAACTATAAATTAATATTGTTATTAATATTATGTAAACAAAAGATAATTTATGATGGGAATGATGACGCAGTAATTATAGTGAGGGCTACCGGCCGGGGCATTGTGAACTATTCGACTGAACCCTATTATGATATTGTTGATCGGTGACAGTTACGAATAACTTTCAATCGAATTATCATCAATTATGCATTAATTAGCCGATATTAAAATATCATTGGCATAATTGAGAAGACCGTAATATCAAAATAATTTGAACGTGGGAATGTGTGAGCTACATAGTATATGTCGATAGGGAATATGCATGTATTTTTTTTATTTTTTTAAACGTTTCTACTGGTTATAACATTACCAAAAATTTATATAACACATCAAAAACATTATCCATTAAGCTGGAAAAAATGATTAAAAATCACTATAATTTTTGCGCGGTTTAAACACGCCATTTTCGCGGGCTTGGGTTGTGACGTCATCGTACACGAAAAAGACAGTTGACAGATAAAATCATAGACGAGTCAGGGCATAAAATTCAATTTAACGTCAGTCATGTCATCGTCACGAAAGACAGCGTCGTGTAGCGTGACGTCACACGCGCGTCACCATTGGTCGCGACTCGCGACCAATGGTGACGCGTTTCGCAATTTTAAATATCCCGGGCTGATTTTGCATTTTTTATATATTTTTTTTCGGCTTAAATAGGAACTAAAATTAAAAAAATCATTTTAGTTATAATGTGACGACAATAAAGAACAGGGAAAAAAATATTTCAGGCAAATTAAATTTTTATGCATATTCCCTATTACAATAGGGGTACGACTATATCTAAAATATTCATTTTTACTAACATACTCAGAAATATTGAAGCATTACTACTGGGAGGTAAATTTAAAAATATTTAATATGTAGCTTATTACTTAGATTCATCTAAAAAGAACAAAAAGGATTTTTTTTTGCTAAATTAGTAAACAAAACCTACTACATTAGTTTACTTTATTTAACTATATATATTTTTTGAATACAAAAGGAAATCAAACTGGAATCGTACATATTTTATATCTGTACCGAACTTCATCCAATCGGTCCAATAGTTTTGGAGCCTGTTACCTGCAAACAAGTATTACAATCAACCGAATTTTTTCTCTTGTATTAGAATAGAATATGATATATGTATCTATACTAATATTACAAAGAGCAAAAATTTGTTTGTTTGTAAGTTTGTTTGCTTGAATTATATAGGCTCCGAAACTACTGAACCGATTTTGATGAAATGTGGCATAGACCATAGATATACGAGAAAGGACGTAAGCTATTTATTTCCTTTAGTGCGCAAGAATTCGCGGGAAACATCTAGTATCTATTAAAGGCATTTCAACTATAGGTCTTCGAAAATAGAACCCTAAAAATTCACCAATCGTAGGTGTTTCGAACTCGTATTTACAGAGCCGAGTGCCCGCATCATAGAAAATAAAAAGTGCAGACAATTGCAGTATTCCAATTTCCCGTTTTTTCCTAATTGCTATTTAAGTGTTGCGGGCGCAGCTCTACTGTGGCTCTACTGATAGTCGTTTAGGTTAAAAGGTTTAGTAATAACTAGTTTTTAAATTAACTTGTGGAACTGCACGACTTAAATAGTATTAGAACACATTTGTCATTGATAAAATCCACTGTATTCCACTTTCGAGTATTGTTTCAGTTTTTCCATTATACGTACAAATACGTACGTTATGATTATGATTTGTTTTAGACGAAATTTCTTAAATGAAACGAGAAGTTCATCCTAGTTAAAGCGAAAAAGGCAACAGATTTATAATAGAGAGTCTGGACTTTAGCTCACGAGTCTCGAGGATTTTAGTCTAGATTATATTCTTTACTAGTATTATCGAGAGAAAATATTTGATTGTTTGAATAGTTTTTGTTTATATTGATTAGGCTTCTAAAGTAATAGACCGATTTTAATGAAATTTTGCACAGACAGTGTCAGTTCACGAGGAAAGACCTAGACTATTTATGGATTTCCACGAGGAAGGCTACTTTATATCGCGGTAAAACGTACGGTCCCCTTTACGAGCACGAAATCACGCAACATCTTTAAATTCTAGAGAAACAATAAAGAAGGAGGAGGCATATTTCAAAAGTTTCATTTCTATCGCAAAAAGCACACATGTTTTACTATACGGAATTCTTAATTCCATATATACTTAGGCAAAATATATGTTAAAATAAGGCATCCATCATGTCGGCAATAACACTCATCCAATTACTCCGACCCACACACAACATTCGAGAGGCTTACAGATCCGTCAGCTTTTTATTCTGTTGTGAAATCTCAATTTTATCCGGTTCAAATATGGGTTTAAAAAATCTATGTTACATAACATTTTCTAAAACGAAGGCAACGCAATAGGCAAGCGGACTGATTTTTTTTTTATTGCATAAATGAATAGTACTCTTAAACTTATCAGAAGAAACCGTATATATCAAAAGTCAATATTTTCAAAGGTACAGCGATTTTTATACAAAATTTCGCGAGTCTTTATACCAAATTTTTTTTTTTGCGAAATTGGTAAACAAAACCTACATCATTAGTTTACTCACATCATATATACAAAAACATTCATTATGGTAAGTATGAACTTAAACGCACAAATATCTGAGATATTTACAAATATATTCCTGCGGCCATATACTTCATATACTATAACCTACAAGTGACGTCATTTGTAGGTCGACTTTAGTATGGAGCGTTTTTAGGAGGCTCGCGAAATTTTTTATAAAAATCGCTGTACCTTTGAAAATATTGACTTTTGATATAAGTTTCTTCTGAGAAGTTACTCATATTTAAGAGTACTATTCATTTATGCAATAAAAAAAAATTAGTCCGATTGCCTATTGCAACTACGTTAGTTAATTCAAGTGGGACATAATTGGGAGCTGCAGTGGTGAAGATAAACCCGTATCTTGCCCGCGTATAATTAATCGATCCTCAGTAGGTAATCATTTACCATCCACAGTCTCCCTTATATAGTTGCACTACCGCGAGACGACATTACTCTCTCGCGCTACATAGATTAGACCATGACTGCCTCGAACTTCGCGGTAAGTGGCGTGGTGATAGCGCGACAGCGGGCACCATAGTCACCGCTTGTCAGAAATGCACTCCTGTCAAGCGGTAACTATGGCGCCCGACTGCGCGCGTTGCCGCTACTGTCACTCCGAAATTCGAGGCAGTAACCTAAAAGGTTTACCGCACCTGCTCGTTTGTCGAAGTAATATGTGGAGGACCAATCAGCGTACAAACCCTGTATCGCCAATTGATAAACATTACTATGACTTAAACATAACGCAAGAGAGTTTCATCGACACGTGGAGCCTAATTGTGACATGGGAGCCGCGGAGCCGTCTTCCCGTGACTATTAACACTACTAGATGTGACCCGCGGCTTAATGCGTGCTTAAGGAAATCTTACAGGAACCGTACATTTTATCGCAATAAAAGCATATGTCCTTTCTGGTGATCTACTCTATAATATCTGTGCCAAATTTCATCAAAATCGGTCTACTAGTTTCGAAGCCTATTCGACAACTATGCAACAAACAAACAAACTTTACCTCTTTATATTATTGTTATTATAGTATAGATGTTTGCTAAATTTTTAATTAACTCACATATTATTTTACTCTCCCAGGTTACAAGATGTCGCTAGCGGTATGCCGCGACCGGCTGACGGGTCTGGATGCGCCGGAGGAGTTGTGCGATGGCTCCGGCAAGCCCGCCTCCGCCGTGGTGCGCTGCAACACGCACCCCTGCCCGTTCAAGTGAGAAACACAGTTCTAGAGTGTTCTGTACCAGCTACACTTGTTCCAGCATGTTCTAGTGTTCTATACCGGCTTCATATTATGTCACAGCACACTCTAGTGTTATGTGCTGGCTACATAATGTTTCAGCACATTCTAGAGTGTTCTGTGCTAGATACATATTATGTTTCAGCATGTTCTAGAGTGTTCTACATGCTTTAGATGTTGCTAATTGTTTGTAGTGATCATCTGATAGGCGTACGTTCAAGTGAAGCTTCAGGTTTGAAAGTAATAAAATTTCTATAAATAGAAATAGAAAACCTGTAAGTTAAAGGTTTGAAAGTAACAAAATTAATTAAAACGTGGTTTTCCGTATGACTAATGACTTTAGGTACCTAGTAATCTATCTTAGCTATTAAAACTATTATTATATTTAGGTGCATTAAACAAAAAGTATTAGAGTTGATTAAAATTAGTGCTCTCCGTTCTCGAAGCTAATGAAATGAGAGTATGTAGTATGAAAAGTAATCTAATATGCAAAATGGTGTCCATCATCATTCCTTACCCAATGACTTCGGACGTTTAGATAAAACTGAGCATACAAATGTTCGGATTAGCATAAATTTAATTTATCCGGAAATCTCAGTAAGACGGTGGAAACTCTCCTTAATATCCACGCTTTTTATTTCATCGTGAGAGCCTTGAATTATTGTATCTTTTGTTAAATACGTAAAACATGAATTTTGATGAAAACTCTGCCGTTTCGTTAAACTGGTAATTTAGTGATGCTAAATAAATTTATAGCAACAAGATTTAATGATAAAAATAAAATATATTTCGCTCGCTCCGCTCGTCTACCATTAGAGATGAGAGTCGTACGGGCGTAAGTTGTGATTTCCGCAATTTATGTTACGCCAGCTTCGGGCTTTCATATCAAGAGAGTTACGAAAAACACGATACAACTTGCCAAATTACGCTGAACTCTCGCCCACTGAAGAATGTCACAATTTGTTCATTTAGAAGGAAAAGGCATAAATCACAGTAGTTACTATAGGCCATTAGATAGAAGATGTCGCTTACAACATGTTACATATTACGTTGTGTGCTGTCTACGATAATTATGACGTGCCACGTCACGTAATGTTTATATTCATAGACAGCACACAGCGTTACATGGTGTAGGTGCCAACTTTTATCTAACGGCCTATAACAAGCGTTGGTTCTGCTATCTTATAAGAATGACGACGACTAAGTAATCAGCATTTCAGACCCAGTACATTGGTACATCGAAAATCAGATCCATATAAGGCTAGACTATTTTCGAATTCGGTTTTTTTTATTATAATATTATTGGGAATATTAGCGTGGGATAAGGGCAGGAAAATGATGATGATGATTATTGGGAAAAATTTGGTTACCAAGTACTAACTATTTTTTTGTTACAGATGGTACGTGGGCGAATGGGGCGCGTGCAGCGCGACGTGCGGCGGTGGCGTGCGCGAGCGTCGCGTGCTGTGCGCGCGCTCCGCTAACCTCAGCCGCGCGGACACATACGACCCCGGTACACTATTCATATCGATATCCATATATTATCATATCTAGAGCTTGGATCTCGACTCCGGAGATCGTTGGTTCGACCCCCGCTTTGGAAGAACAAAAAATATTACTTTCGAGTTTGGTTCGGACAATGCTGGTTGATCACCTGATTGTTTGACAAGAAAGGTGATTCATGCATTGGATGGATCTGTAAGAAGTCGGTCCTGCCCTTGATTTCTCACTAGTCGTATCGGTCCGTCCTTTCTACGGGGTTGGATTGTTATCTTCCCGTATCGCTGTGCGGAGGCCCAATCTTAGCGATACGGGAAGATAACAATAATGCGCTGATTGGTCCGCCACAAGTGTAAGGAAAGAAGAGAGAGTGCTTTTGGATAATCCTGATGCGCTGTTTTCAACAAAACCGGCCACCGTCACCTAAGTCAGTGTGGGGACCTATTACATTGGCTACAACACTAATATGCCCACTGCAGATGAAGCTACTAGACGGTATTAAAAAAAACACAGTATATCAATGATAATATTGTTTTTTTTTACAGAAACGAGCTCCGAACCGGGCTGCGTGTCGCCAGCGCCGCGGTCGACGCAGCCGTGCAATGAACAGGAGTGTGCTAGCTGGGTCGCTGGACCCTGGTCTGGAGTGAGTATATTTAATTAATACTATAATTCATCATTTCAGCCTAGTGACGTCCATATAGGCCTCTTCCATAGATTTTCAGTGCGACCGATCGCTTGCAACCAGTCTACCTTAGTGGGAGGCCCTACCGCTTTGATGTCCATCCATTTCGTAGTCTCCACACGAGAACCTTTCAGTCTGCCATCGGTTCTACAGGCTATATGTCCATATGTGTGCTACTTTAGCTTTCTAAGGCGCTGGTTGCTAATACTATCATTACCACAAATAAAAGAGACGTGACATAATATACACACACACAGATTCAGTATAAAAGTGTACTAGGTTTACAAGAGTAAGGTTTTCAAAAAAACGGAGGGTGTGTTTTGTGCGTCGTAACCGCAATTATGACTACTCTAATATTGCGTTTGTATATGGGCAATGGTCATTATTTATCATGAAAAATGGCTCGTGTGTTCATATGCCAGGGCTATATCACAATCTATCCAAAACGACATTTTACTTATAAGCTCCAATGTAACAAATGTAGTTTTATATTATTTATTTGCGAGCAATTTTATACCTTAACCCATTGCCACTTACATCAATTTACGTCGAGATATATTTTTACGGCGCAATGTAAACTGAATCTTTCATAATATTATCTCATGAATTCTACGACGCAACGAAATAACTACGACGCTACGAAGTAACTACGACGCTACGAGAGTACTACGCGAGTGCTACGCGAGTGCTACGCCGTCACGTAGCGCGAACAGTCAACAACACGTTAGTATGAAAACAATAAAATATTTTATTGGCTCCGAGCCTCTGTCATATTATGTGATAAAATATTAAAACGCGACGACATAATATACGTATGTAAGTCTCCTTTCAGACGGAGAAAAGCTCTTTTAAGTATTTTTACCAACAAAACATTCTTCGAAGGATGAGACTTTCTTACTATATAAAGACTTCAGACTTATTTTAACGAGCAAAATAATAGCCTGATTATAAGCGGTTACTGACGCCCATAGAAACCCGCAACACTAGAGGGTTTACATGGGCGGCCCTAATATTTACACCTCCAACCCTCTTGGGTCACCGGTAACCTCACCCACTCGGCGAAACACAAGGCAAGAGCAGTTTCACGCTGATTTTCTGTGACGTCATGGTATTAATCTGATCGAACCGGCCCATATATGCCAAAGCATGGCTCTCCCACGCTTAAAATACGTATTTGGGAGATAAACGTTTTAAAAATACTAATCTACAAATGGGATAAATTTCCGATTCCGATATCATCTAGAGGGTAAGGCCAAGTTAGCCTCGAAGAAGCTTGGTGTTCTCAACAGAGCGAGACAGTACTTCAGTCCGGACCAACGCCTACAACTCTACAAGGCGCAGGTTCGGCCTCATATGGAATATTGTCCTCATCTCTGGGCAGGAGCACCAAAATACCAACTGCTCCCTCTAGATCGTATCCAACGAAGGGCCGCTCGAATTGTTGACTGTCATTGTGTTTCAAACAGCTTGGACCCCTTGGAATTACGCCGAGATGTAGCTTCACTCTGCATCCTCTATCGGTTGTATCACGGGGAGTGCTCTGAGGAATTGTTCGGAATCATACCACCTGCAACTTTTCGCCATCGTCCCACGCGAAAAATATTCCATCCTCATCACCTTGATGAGTGGCAGTCTTCCACCGTGCGTTTCTCGCGTAACTTTCTGCCGCGCACTGTAAAACTCTGGAACGAACTGTCACCAGCAGTATTTCCGGACCTATACGACCTACAAACCTTCAAGAAGAGAGCGTATTCCCTCTTAAAAGGCCGGCAACGCACCTGCAGCTCTTCTGATGTTGCGAGTGTCCATGGGCGACGGTAGTTGCTTTCCATCAGGTGACCCGTTTGCTCGTTTGCCCCCTTATCTTATAAAAAAAAAAAAAAAAACGAGTCTAAATATATAAAAGGAAAACCTGAATGACTCATCTCTCAACGCACAGCCGAAACTACTGAACTGGATTTCGCTGAAATTTGGCACACAGATATTTGTAATGAGTAGGCATCCGGTAAGAAAGAATTTTTGAAAATTCGGCCCCTAGGGGTGTTAAAAATTGGTTAAATTTAGTATGGAAATCGAACTCCACGCGGACTAAGTCGCGGGCGAAAGCTAGTAACTTATAATCACTTCCGCCACCATATTCCGCCAATTCGAATCAACATCAACCGAACCGCGACGTCCATTTGTACTGACAGTCGTTCGGCATTCGAATTTCGAATTTGACAAGTTGAAAGCGCCACTTTCGGATATAACAAAATTATAGTTTGAAATCCGAACGTCAGGCTTCTCTTTGGTTTCCATTCCAAACGACATTTATTTATTTAGTAGATGATTTTGGAACACACATATTATAATTAGACAATTAACAAAGAAACTAAACTTATTACGTCATATATTAGTAGTAGTTGCAACTTTTATTTATTTGACGACCATAATATCATAATATCTAGGGTACCTAAATATTGTACTTATCCTATACATAATCTATCCCACTAATATTATAAAAGATGTGAAAGTTTGTGAGGATGGATGGATGGATGTATCTTTGTAAGTCTTTCACGCAAAAATTACTTAACAGATTTTAATGAAATTTGGTATGGTAGCAATATAGACTCTGGATTAAAACATAGGCTATTTTTTATCTTGGAAAAGTACAGTATTTTCGCAAGATACTCGATAGTATATTTACGCGGAGAAGCTGCGAGAAACAGCTAGTATCTAAATCTCCTAGTCTAGACTCAAGATTTCGTAAAACTTTTAATGAGACAGTTGGCACATTTCGTTTACGATTGCTCCTAGGGACGTTAATTATACACTTGTTTGTGACAAAATCGTGAAAATTTAAAAACCCGCACTCATCGCGCTCAAGCACACGTATCCATGTAACATGAGTAGTGATTTAATTATTATGTAGTTTTTTCTTTAAACAAGTGGCCGTACGTGCCGGCGCGCGCGATGCTAATGACATTCCAGTCACGTTTGTCCCCCCCCCCTCGCCGCCATCTTGACCCCCTCACCCCTCCGGTGAGTACAGACTCCCCCCATCCAGTAACTCCAGCGCTCCCCGCTCGTCACAATGTAGCGAGACGAGTGCACATTGTACCGTCGTCGTAAACTCAACAACAATGGCCAATTCCTATTGTGTTTTTACGAGGATGGCCCGAGTGGGCTATTCTAATTTTATTATATGGGTCCTGATTTGATATAACAGTTAGATGAAAAGTTGAAAATATAGAAGTGGAGTATTATATGTTTTCTATTTCGTCTTTTGTAATTGTAGATTATCATACAAACTTTTGAAAATAAACAATAACATAAATATGTTTTAGGGTTCCGTACTTCGAAAGGAAAAAATGGAACCCTCATTGGATCACTTTGTTGTCCATCTATCTGTCTGTGGAATACGCGTGGAGGTATTAAATTGAAATTCATATCAAATACTCAGGTCTATAAACCTTTAAGTTGTAATAAAATCACTACAGGTTAGTACGGAACCCTCGGTGCGCGAGTCCGACTCGCACTTGGCCGGATTTTATTTTGTAATTATACATATGGAGAGTCATTTCTAAGTGGTGATTAAATTAAGTTTATAAAGATAAAAATAAAATCCCTTAATCGCAATTTATCACTATTTTGCCAATGTTGTTTCAAATTTGAGCCAAATTTTATTCGAATCCAGAATCCTAATTCTCGTATTTAACTTAGATTTTCAATTTACTTGAAATGAATTATTATAATAAATTAATTATCTTGATATTAGAAAATGATTGCTGGAGTTTAGACCAATCAAAACGCGTTTGACGTAGGTTTGATGTTAACGAGAATACTATTTTGCAGTTTTTACACAATATCGAGACTGCATCGTAACTGTATTATTGCAGGTTTTAATTAGTAGATTTCAACCTTTACTTCAGCAGCAATTCGCCTCTGTAGCTCAGTGGTCGACCCCGTTAGTGCTCAAGCCTGAGCTTCAAATCCCACCAAAGGATTTAAAAAGTTTTTTTATGTTCCTTAGTTATATCACATCTATAAATATTCATTAAATATGTGTTTATTATAGTGAAAATCTCAAAAATGTGCATAGTATAAAATTACTAAATATATTTCCATTGTCTACCAGTGAAACAAGTTCTTCGAGAACTAAGCACGGGAATTAGCTTAGTAACTTTATTCACGCGGTGTGTAAGCGTCCTAGATATTATTAAAGCCTTGAAAACAGCCAACATTGGCCAAATGCACAAAGTAACATTCGTATTTATTTAATAGCATTGTGTGGATTCAAGCCCAGGGGTATGTACCTACTGCATGCACACGTCGACGAAGAAATGGAGATTAATAGTTCCAGCGAATGTACGGCGGAACCAATTTTATATTTCACTGCGGAATTCTATTTGAATGTGTAATAGCGTATCAACATGCATTATGTTGAATGTGCAAGTATTACGTGTGTTTACGTGATACGTAAACAAATAAACCTATGATTAACTTAGTGTTATTGGATGAAAGTGAAATTAAAATAATACAAAATATCACCTCGTGTTACCAATTGCTAACAAATTATCTTTAAATAATTTAAAGAATTAGGACAATAATTATAAATTAATAATAAAATATACTTTTTAAGCTTGCTAATATAACAAGTATAAATTAATAATAAAATATATTTTTTAAGCTTGCTAATTAAGTTATTCAAATAACGAACAAAAGATATAACTTTCGGTCTTTTAGTTTATTAAAATGTTCATTTGGGTTAAGTTTAAGTTCTCTCTATCTATTCTATTCTGAACACATTTCTGGACAATATATCAATAATAATATAACATAACTATTGATACACACTTTTCCACTTTATTTAGATTTTTACAACAATTTATATAAATTATTGTAAAAATCTAAATAAAGTGGAAAAGTGTGTATAAAAAGTTGTGTTATATTATTATGAACATGAATTTTCACCAAGAACCAACAGAAGTAGTTATAATATATCAATAGCTTCAATAAAGCATAGTTTGGAGCATAATTCTGTATAGAGTATAGACGGTGCCATGCTCTCAGTTGAGGAGAAGTTTGGCAGTCCCTGCGGCGATAGTCAGTCCTTCAAGCCGGGAGACTTCATCCGATATTCTGGATACTATAATAATATAATTATAATCATTTTAAGAGGTTATAGGATAAATAAACCATGAAATCTTCAATGTGAAGTGTCTATATCTGTCTACTAGATGTTGTCTGCGACTTTGTGTGCTCTAAAGGAAATCTCGCAGGAATCGTACATTTTACCGCCATAAAAAGTAGTCTACGTCCTTCCCCGTGATCTTATCTAAATCTGTACCAAAATTTATCAAAATCTACCCAGTAGTTTTGGAGCCTATTCAATGCAAGCAAACAAACATACAAATAAACCTTTCACCTTTTTAATATTAGTATAGATTCATAAACGTAAATTTCAAATAAGCTAGATTATTTATAAAAATAGTTACATACATATAATAGGTATACAAGTGTATGACTCGGTGTAAATGTGAGCGCATTTGTAGCTTTCGATTTGCCGCAACGCAAGCATACCAACAGGGGGTCTAAAAAGGCCACTTTAGGTGTTGCATAGCGTGTTTCATATATTTTGACACTAGCAGTTGCCCGCGGCTCCGATCGCGTAAATACAGTATCCATCAGGAACACTGTACTTTTCCGAGATAAAAAGTAGCCTATGTTTTAATCCAAATCCTAAAATACTACCATACCAAATTTCATCAAAATTCGTTCAGTAGTTTTTTCGTGAAGAAGTAACAAACATCCATCCATCCATACATCCTCACAAACTTTCAAATTTATAATATTAGTAGGATTTAAAACATAAATTTTGACAGTTTTCAATAGAAATGCATAAAATGGCGCACATAATGTGAATTGCATATGATTCATCTAATGTTCACCTAAAGTGGCCTTTTAGACCCCCAGGCCATTGATTGCCGCCAGTTGCGGTCGCATGTGGCCCGTTCCCATCGAGCCTAAAATTTTGACGTTTTCAAACTTATTGTTTGCTATAAATTTAGCAAGAAAGAGCGGCCGTTATTTGCTGTTTATAAATTTTCCTATAAAGGTCGTCAAGCCTCGACCGTTTTCGAATTCAGACAACAAGGGTACAAATTATACAAGCGGCCGGCTGCAACGCTCCGCTTGCCACGATAAATTAAATACATTATTAATTAAGACAGACATTCTGTTGTTATGACATCTTTATGGCAATTTCTTGGAGTTACGTTCACTTCGACGGTGTATTTCGGAGCGGAGAAGCAAATTTAATGACGGCTTTAGAGAATTTAGTTACCATAAAATATTACTGTTTTCGAATATTTACATCGAGCAATAGCTATACTCCAAGTAAAAAACATGGAAATAATACTAAAATTTAGACCGAAAGTAACTCCAAAAACTTGAATATCATCATTTATTTTTTAAATAAAAATATAGTTAGTGCGGATTGTATAAAATATGCAAGCTCAAAGATAAATGTACTATTAGGGAATCTAATTCACAAGCAAGTGTTCTTATAATTAAATTGTATTAAAATGACAACATATAGTCACAATACAATTGTCAATGACATGTCAGATTGATATCATTATATAATATTAACAAATTATGACTATAGTCAATGTAAAAATGCAAAACTACTTATGAATTAAATTCCCTGATAGTACAACAAACTACACAAATAGTACATGATACAAACACGACATTTATTACAATAGTTGAATACGTTTCTGATTTAATACAATATGATATGGCAGTTTAATATGCTAGTGCTAACAATATCAAATTGTGAAGTAGACAAACAGCTAAACGGTGAACTAGTTAGGAACTGAAGACAAAGGCGAACGTAATGAAGGAGCAAACAAGTTGAGCGGGTAATCACCTGCGACGTCTATGAGCCTGGTACCTCTTAGAGTCGGTCAGTTTGAAAGTGAGAATAGTGTATTAATTAACCATAGATTTAGCATAATATAGGTACTACCGTAGATCGGCAATAGACTCAGTCAGGCGAGACCAAAATAAAATTACACTAGTGTGCGTATAACGTGTATCTGTACGGGACTTTTAGTGCTGTGCATATATGTCATGGGATACTCTTCCCAACTTACCTGTCCGGTAGTTGTGGTATAGTATACGGGTATGCGACCCCGGCTTCCCTAGCTATTACTGTCCTATCCCTTGCCCTCCTGGGCGGTAATATCCTACATTCCCTATTTCCCACTCTAACTTACCAATCTTAATTTCCACACCACCTATCCTTCCCTTTCCCTATCCCTACCCTCTCCACCAATCCGTGGAAACGCAATGGATAATCAAAAATAATTGAATTATCCAAAATGGCGGCGATGTGGTTCGGCACCCATCACGTCTCGTTTCTCGCGAAGGCGAAAAGCGGACCATGGAGAGACGCTTGGCTACGTTAAATGTAAGAGGAGGAATGGATGATAAGAATGAAAGTGGACGAAGCGAAAGAAGTATGTAAGGATCGTAGCAAGTGGAAAGAAGTGGTCTCTGCCTACCCCTACGGGAAAGAGGCGGTCCTGCCTACCCCTACGGGAAAAAGGCGTGATTATATGTATGTATGTATGTATATAGTCTCTATATTAAATTAAATAAGAAATTTACGTATTTGATATTTCGCTGAATTCAATTCCTATGCATTCAGAACATTAATATATTATAGAATATGATATTATGGTCTATTTGTGCATCATTTCTTTTTCAAAGTTCTAAAACATAGCATATTATATAGAATTAAATCTTTCAGTTGAACTTACATGTGAAATGAATAATTCTATGGATTTTCTTTCCTAGTAGAATTAAAACCAGGTACTGCACACGTAACCATAACTGTTAACGTCTATTATACTAAATCTATTGTATTAACTCATCGAAATAAAGACATTGGGACGTGTGTTCACATAGCATGTCGTTGCTACCTGCTGTTGCTGATGATGGTGATGATGATGATGACGATGATGATGATGATGATGGTGATGATTATGGTGACAATTTATGTATGTTTGTGTGCAGTGCTCGGTGTCGTGCGGCGCGGGCGTGCAAGTGCGCGGGGTGGAGTGTGCGCCGGCGGGCGGCGGCTGCGACCCCGCCGCCAGGCCGGAGATCTCCCAGCCCTGCTCCACCGGCATCAACTGCCCCGCCTATAGAGAGGCCGAGCCGGAGGTCAGTGTGTACTTACAGGACTAGAAGTGTCATTTTAGATCCAATTGTGAAGCGTAACTGTTCGAAAAAAAAGTAAAATCAAAAGTATGATTTTTTCGAATATCTCATCCAGTGGTCCCTATTTATTTTATTTTATTATTATATTATTTATTTATTTACAAAACTACAAAATCCTGAATTTCTGACAGTGCAAAATAGCGGTTACTGCTAAGCGGTCCATACAACCCTTGCGACAATTATAGAAAAAGAAAAATTGAAATTATATTAGTTATATCTACAATATGTAATAATATTTTAAAATAAAACAAACACCAATTAACTGATTACGGTAATTATAGGACAATAACGCTTCGCCTAATACAGAGATGATAATATAATATTAATAACGAATAATTGCAAAATGTAGCAAATCTATCAATAGCACATTGGTTTTCGGACAGGAACCCCATCATTTCTACTTTAACAATCAGATGCTTCGCGCACTCGCTCCTCTTGCTTCACCTCATATAACAGTTTCTTCTGATCACAGGACGAGATTGAAGACCTACTGCCGGGCGTGGTGTATCACACACAGCCGCTGATCCAACCTTACCCGCCGCGCGCCGAGCAGCTAGTTGGGGACCCCGATGTGCCGGTGGAAGCTACGTAAGTACCCGCATTGTTATACATATTCGTACACCAATAAATGTGAGACATCTTTTTTTCTCTATAAAACGGTGACTGAAGTAAAAACTGTATATTATCATTATGAACAATGTAAAATAAATGAACAAGGTCTATTTGACGGACATCGATATGTTTATGCACGAATTTCAAATATTCGCGAAATAATTAGTAGATATGGTCTACAAAATATATCAATTAGGTAATGTAAATTTCTAATAACTTTTACATATTTTCACATTAATGATCAAAGCGATATATAAAACAATAATTAATAATAATCCTGAATCGTTATCTAACTTTCTATATCTTTAATTATTAATTACTGACGTTTTTTGTATTCCCTAAACTTCTCATGCATGTCTTGCATTGTATGGTGTGTTTTGTGTGGATTTTAATGTCCTTAAAATCATCAAATACTTCTTATATCTTTGAGACTTTTCTATTTTAGTATTCAAAACAAAGTTATTGCAATACAAGGAAAACTAAATAAAGAAACCAAAATAATAATCTACCTTCAAAGAAAACTTTCGTAATATTTATTTGATAAACCTAATAAATCCGATTTCGACAGATAATAAAACGAGTTACAATAATATTAGAAGATAAAATAAATATACCTAATTTTATTTAGGTCTAGAAGTCCCTATTGTTTTGAGAAAAAATTATTTGAAAGGAAACATAAATCCTTTCGCCCCAAGCTATGCTCTTTATATCTATACAATAGCTAAGGGTATTTTGTTGTTGATTTCAGCAACTTCAAAATATTCTTTGCGTGTGGCTGGTTGTATGTAAGGTATTGTACCTTCAACTTTAAAGGTTTCATTTTTAATCGACTTCAAAAAAGGAGCTTCTGTAAAAACAATCAATACATCTTCACTCTTGATTGGTCTACTATAGACGCCATTAATTGTCTTTGCTCCTTGAAGTCGGTTGATTTCTAATCGATTCCAAAACATCACATGTTTTACAATGAATTGACATTCTTCCTCATCGACACAAATCCAGTGGCTGTTAGTTGCTTCTTAAGCTTTTACTGCAAAGAAATCATCTTTAGGACTTGTCTTTATCTCCGATTTGTGACTTCAAAGATGATTTTAATGCTTCACGTTTTAGAATTACAATAGTTTGTAATCGGGAAAAAATTATTAATATATCAAGAGCTGGTTAAAAATCTGCACTATATATCATATTTGAATACGTATTCTGTTCATTTCATAAATCATTGGGTTGACTTTTCACAGATTTTTTAAATTATATGCACTGCACTGTGACTTTTGTATTTTTGTGCACTGAATACACTTGAATTTCTACTTTTTTTGCTTCAACACTTTTCAATACCTTTACTCTACATTCGGCACTGACACAATTTTTTCTTGAAACTATCAAAGTGGTATATCTAAGTTTAGTGTGTTTTGCTCAAAGTTCACAAAATTTTGCAGGAGCATTGACGTTTACACTGGTGCACATACTTCTACATATACCAGCCAGAACTGATACTATTAGGTCTAGATCTAAACCCCGAGCACATCGCATGACTCGTGTGAAACGTATAGCTCTAGCGAATACCATTTACCACATTTTGGCATCGTGTAAAGTTTTTAATTTATTATTGATATTTATAAATATAAATAATAACGTATGTAAAAAGTAGGAAATAAGAAGCTTAACTTTCTTTCGATGAAGACTATTTGAAAAGACTTATCTTATCTAAATATTAACTTCCATTATTTTCTTTCTTAAGTGTATTATCATTATGTAGAAAGTAGTAGTCTTGTGTGTGGCTATAAACATAGTATTTATTACAATAACAGTTAACTTAAAAAATATATATGCAACAATTTTTATCGACTTAGATTGTGTTAAAACTAGGTACTAAGTAGAACATTAGATTAGCTAACACTTACTAAAGATTCCCACAATTTTGTAGTTACATCAAGGACGATGAGTGGGGACCTTGTAGCGTCACGTGTGGAGAAGGCTGGAGGAAAAAAGAAGTTCACTGCAAGATTTTTCTGGAATTCAGCAGGACGATTGCAAAGCTACCGGACAGCAAATGCATGGGACCAAAGCCTGCAGAGGAGACAGAGAGATGTGCTATGGAACCATGCTCGATGGCATATGGCTCGTCGTTTGGTGATTCCAGTGCTCCAGCTTACAACGGTGGTGGTGCTGATAGGTTAGATGATTATGCTACTAAATATTCACAATTACATCATTCATAAGCGTATGTTAAGCGCATTTCATAGGAAGATTTAAAATAAAAATATGAAATCCATTTATTGCGATCCCGATAACATAATATTTGAAATACAAGAAAGCACAGTTAGAAATTTAATTTATTCCCACATTTAATTTCAAACATACACATTTTTAAAAACATCCATAAGTTTATCCAATACACCATTATTAACAGATTCATTGACTACATTATTTACTCTCGAATGATATAACGCTAGTGATTCTAAATCTATGTCTCCACTGACTTTCAGAATATTTTTGAGTAAAAACTCGTCTTCAGGTTTTGTTGTTACTATCCTCAGTTCTATCAATGCTACCACAAGGCCATATGGTGCTGTCTCTTCTAAATCATTGTAAAATGTACTTTTTGAATACACTGTACTACTTTCTATATTGAATTGTTTTAAAAAGTCGGTGAAACTTTCATAATACTCTGTTTTCAGTCTTTCGAAATATTTGTCCCTAAATTCACTTTCCGTACACAGATACATAAAATAGAGAATGTCTAGAACAGGACTAGCATATCTCATGGCTTGAAAGTCTAAAAAGCATACCTCTGTGCTGTTATCCTGAAATAAAAAAAATCAAATTAGGGAGTTTGAGATATTAAAATTAATTTAAAAGCGCTAAAGCTTAATACCTAAATGACACTTGTATTTTTTTAATTTACTGCTGTACCCATATAAAAATGTAATACATCAATACTAATATAATAAAGAGGAAAAGTTTGTTTGTTTGTTTGCATTGAATAGGCTCCGAAACTACTGGACCGATTTTGATGAAATTTGGCACAGACGTAGAGTAGACCACGGGGAAGGACATATGCTACTTTTTATGGCGGAAAAATGAACGGTTTCTGCGAAATTAACTTTTGCGCGCACGAAGTCGCGAGCGACATCTAGTATTTAATAAGAACAGAAAACACTTACTTTGGTTTTGAAAATAATATTATTTATCCATAAATCGCCGTGACAAAAGACATTGTGATTACTAGGTTTGGTATAAAATTTTAATATTTCTAAAAGCTTGCTTTTAACATGTTGCAACTTTTTCCTCGCGACAGCATTATCAATGAGATTCAGTGATATTTCAAATGATTCTGCATAATGATCTCTCAACTTTGTTTTGCTGAGAAATGTATCTTTGTACAAAATATCATCAAATAGTTTTCTATTCTTATCTATAACATGTGAATAATCATCATTGTTTTCAAGAACAAATGTTAAGGCGTGAAATTTCGCTAGTTTGGTCAAAATCAGTTGCACATAGTTGTAATCTAACTGCTGTAGCGAATGTATTTTGTTGTCAACCTCAAATCCATCAGCAAGTAGATCTTCTAATATAATAACTTCATTTCCTTTGAGCGAACTCGACAAAATATGTTTTGGTAAAACAATTTTGTCTTCGATGTCATTTTGTATTTTGACGAAATTGTTTATAATAATTTCATAAGCGTCTACTTCCCGCTTATGTAACTCGCGAAACAATTCTTGTCTCGTTGTGTTTATCAACGTTTTTACTATTACACTAACTATGTTATCCTTATCAGTCTCTTTTATCAATACTCTAAATACGTTTGCAATGTAATTTTCACCTTTACCACAAACATAGTCTACGTGGTATGTAAAGTCTTTGATATGTTTCATTTTGGTAACATTTTCTATACACCCGTGTAACTCGACACAATTAAATTCATCAGGTTCACTAACATTCACGTCTAAAGACATGTTTATCGATTCTTATACTGACTTACTGTGTGTCCTCGGAAATCAATAAACTGATAAGCGTATGACATCATTGTTTTATCATTATCTTATCTATTTATCATGATACAAAAATTCTAAAAATAAAAAGGATGAAAATTAAAATATAAAAATATAATATTATGTATCTTTATTCTTCGATATATTATTCTATTAATTGAATATTTTGTTGAAATTATATACATTATACTTAATACTAAATCCATTTTTTATGATGGCCACTTTACTGTACTACTCAGATATGGCTATTTTAAATTTGTTATAATCCACACTAGATATTTCAATAATTTGGTCTTCATTTTGAATATAAAAATAATAATTTATCTCTTATATTGACTACAAGAGTCATTACTTTCAGCAGGTCTCTAATATTCGGCACGAGCAGTAACATCAGGGTCGCCCCCGGTTCCCCCGGGAAGTCCTACTCTTGGAAGGAGAAGGGATATACCAGCTGCAGTGCGTCGTGCCTGAGTGGTGTCCAGGTTTGTACATCATTATATTTTATCATTCAGAAATCATATTGTTATACTTATTTTGGGTGAATATTCCATAGTTAAATGTTTTTTTAAATATATCAGGAAACGAGCAGATGTATCGCCTTATGATTAGCGATTACCGAAGGTCATTGTCAATCGCAACACAAGTGGTGTTGCTGTTGCGTTCCTGGCCATTAAAATATCCAATACCCCTTAGTCCTACAGTAATGTCACTCGTTTGGCGAATCAAATCGCATGTGTTGTTATTTCACGGCGGTTTTCTGTTAGGCCGTGTTATTAATCTGGGAAAGTAGGCCCAACCATGCCAGAGCATGGCTCTCCGACGTTAAAAAATATATTCGAGAGAATGACATACACTGTGTTTTTTTTCAACAGGAATTAATAATCCAGTGCGTCAGAGACGAGGACGGGAAAAATGCATCCCCCTACATGTGCGATCCACTCACAAAGCCGGAAAACCGAGTCCGGACCTGCAACGACCACCCTTGCCCACCCAGGTAATAAAGTCGCAAATATGAATTCATATTATGACGCATATTATAAAATTTTCATAATATTAAATTATGCAGAATATACTTTGAGAATTTGCAGATGAAGCAGCGTATACATAGTTTAAAAATGTATAAAAATCCTCATTTAACATAATAAACATAACGTTAAAGCTTAAAACGCGAATCTTGTCGAATGCCATGTTAATACAGAGTAGTGGAGTTGTTTATTTTAATGCGGTTACAGCACGTTAAAAGCAACGAGCTCTCTCGGTTAACACGTTTGCGGTGCACTGCGTACTCGCTCGGTCCGGTCGCTGGAACCCGCCTGCGTTCACGTGGCCCTCGCTCGCGTCCTCATGGCCCCCGCTCGCGTCCTCATGGCCCCCGCTCGCGTCCTCATGGCCCCCGCTCGCGTTCACACGGCCCCGCCCGCATCGCACGCGCTAATAAAACCGAATTACATGCAACAGTAGCGGGAAATGTTATTGTTTTTAATGTTAACACTGTATACTGTATATTATTCAAAAGCGTTTTATTTGTTCGACGAAACTGTGTGTTGAAATATATAATTATGTTTATAATTTCAATACAGCCTTCCATAAATGTATGATTTGTATATTGCTGATTTCGTAAATAATAAAATAAATATATTTAAATTTCGAACACATTTTACAAAATAGAATAAAAATTGACGTCAATTCAATATATATATTATGAGAATTTAAACTTGATTTAACCCAATAATTTCAAAACTAAGAATGGGCTATGACGTATCTACATTTGAACAGAAAAATATTCATACAAGAAAAAGTTAGAAGATTTTGTCAAATAAATGCGGAAAGCAAGATGACAAATATCAAACCTCGACTAACAACCCCAAAAGTAGGACAGTTTACCTAAGTCAGGACACTTTTTGCCTTGTCATGCCTCATCTATAATATAATATTATCAGTCTATGATTTAACCAAATAAAGGTAAATTTCAATTCTGTATAATAAACAAGAAACAAATTTGTCGAACAAACAACGCGTAACATTTTATTTGGCCGCGATACAACGCACCACTAACTCTTTTCAAATGTTCCTCGTTCCTCATATACATCCCTCCAACCGTGATATTTGCGCACGGGAGTAATAACGAGAAAACATATATAGAAACAGCAAATTTAAATAAAAAATAAGGAAGGATTTTTCAAAATTCAAGGGGGTAAAATAGGGAATGAAAGTTTACAACCTAATTTCACGCGGCCGGGCAAAGCCGCAAGCAATTAATGCTAGTCTACATAGACGTATATACCTATTATAGACGAGGTATATTGAGGCAAAAAGTGTCTCCAATAGAGGATCGGACTATGTCTGAAATATTTAGTTTCATTAATATATTCAGAAATATTGAGGCATTACTATTTGGTAAATGTAAAAAAATATGTTATTTTATGTGTAGTTTACTAATTAAATACATTTAAAAAGTACCAAATATATTTTTTTTGCGAAATCGGTAATCAAAACCTACATCATTAGTTTACTCACATCATATACAAAAACATTAATTATGGTAAGTATGAACTTAAACGCACAAATATCGGAGATATTTACAAATATATTCCGGCGGCCATATACTTCATACACCTTAACCTACAAGTGACGTCATTTGTAGGTCGACTTTAGTATGGAGCGTTTTTAGGAGACTCGCGAATTTTTTTATACAAATCGCTGTACCTTTGAAAATATTGACTTTTGATATACGGTTTATTCTGAGAAGTTACTCAGTTAAGAGTACTATTCATTTATGCAATAAAAAAAAATAGTCCGATTGCCTATTAAAAAGCCCCACTTTTGAATTTTTGGGGCCATTTTAACAATTGAAATATGGTGAAAATAAGATGGCTGACATTTGAAATATGCTGAAAACTTTTTTCTTGTATAAAGATTTGTTCTGTTAAATGTATGCCTATCTTGAGTTTGAAATCTTTGCTACTGTAGAACCTAGACGTTGACATTAGATATTGTTTTCAGGTGGAACTACACGGAGTTCTCCCAGTGTACCAAGTCGTGCGGCATCGGCATACAGACGAGAGAAGTCACATGCATACACGAGGTGAGCTTCCGGCTTTGCATTACACTACAATTTTCTTCGCAACATTTCAAAAGATTATTCGTTTTTTTTATTATTTACATAAGCACAAGAATCATTGCTCGAAGTTCTAGTAGAACGGAGAATATTACGGATTAAATTTATAGGTGTGTTGGTTATTTTGTACTTGATTAAGTTTTTAAAAATATAAGTGACTTTGTAAATTGTCTTTTATGGCATTTAAAAATAAATACAATAATCTAAAAGTCCGACGCTTACCATCGAGACGAAAGAAGAAACATAAAAATTTAAAAAAAAACTCAGTTTCCATGTGATTACACCTAGCGATTTTTAAACCCTTTGGTGACCTCTGCATACTAAATTTGTGGAAACTGCTGAAGCCGTTTCCGAGATTATGATTATATATGATTATTTATAGTATAAGAGAGAAGATAAACCAAATTAAAAATTTTGAGTAATCCCCGTCCCCCGATATTGCCAAGCGGTGTCAGATCTGGTGATGATAAGATATAGCTTAGAACACTCTCGATCAAATCATATTTCGAACAAAAACTAGATTACAAACGGTCCATCCGTTTGGGAGCTACAACGCCACAGACACACATAGGGATATAACAACAGAGGGGCTGTTTACGTGAGAGGTTAAAAATAAGAAATGCTTAACAACAATATAGCTCACACTGTTGCGTAATGTTTTAAAATATTATATTACTTATGAATTTCATATAAATTTCCCCTCCTTTATTATTACATCTTTATACATAAGGCTGGGAGTATATGATCCGGAATCCGGAAAGCCGGAAAATTCAGAGCGCTAAAAATATAACTGCTTTAATACAATAGAGTTGAAAATATAAGTGTCGAGCTATCATATATTATGACATTGACATTTGACTCGACACTTGTGATCGATTTTCAGCGCTATTGTATTAGCGGAGAATTATATTTTCTATGCTCTGAATTTTACCGGACCCGCCGGATTTCAGATCATATTATAGTCCCAGCCTATCGCGCGTGTCCTACTCGTACCGAAATTCTGATGAGTCAATCGGATGCGGCTAATGACAATATTGAGTCGGATTACCGCGATAAGTCACGTACCTTGTCAAAAATGTATTACCTTTTGTGGCTTGATTGACAAAGTCCCTGGGGTCTGTCGCGCCGTCGCGTCGTCATGAATTTCATATAGGCCGTGCAGACGCTTTCACGTGAGACACATGACGAATATTTTAACTATACAAGACCACTTTTTGGTGATATGAAAATTACATCGAATGTCAACATTCTGATTGAAAGGTGAAACGCGTCGCCGCGATGTTAAAGTTTTTGTAAATAAAAAATTATGAAAATAATTGAGATGTTTTGTAATATCTCCTAACCATCCCGCAAGGACTCATCCAATCTTCCTCTTCTTCTATCTTCTTTCTTATATATAAAAATGAATTGCTGTTCATTAGTCTCGCTAAAATTCGAGAACGGCTGGACCGATTTGGCTAATTTTGACTTTTAAATAATCGCATCAGTTCAGGGAAGGTTTAAACGGTGATAAAATATTTCAGTTCATAGTTAAGGCAGAACAATGTTTGTCGGGACAGCGAGTCTAATATATTATATAAAATTCTTGTGTCATAGTGTTAGGGAACACACTCCTCCGAAACTTTGACCGATTCTTATGCAGTTTTTATTTGCGTATTCGGTAGGTCTGAAAATCGGTTGTAATCTATTTTTTCAACCCCTACACGATAAGGGTGACCCCTATATATTATTTTGTTTTTATTTTTCATGTGGCATTATAAATACATACTATGGCAAAACAATGTTTGCGGGGTCAGCTACTTAATTTATACAAATAACAAAAACCGAAAAATTAAGACGCGCTTAAATAGCGTAAGCATTCGTAGTAGCTCAGTTTCAATCTGATTTAATATAAACAAAAATATTAAATGTGACCAAATGTATGTATCGCGCTGTGTTTATGTATTGTACAGTGTACAGTGTACACACAAACATTTATTGTGACATTTCAATTGGTAACACTGTCGGCGCTGTTTTCTATTTTACGTTAAGGTTAAATTGGATCAGAACGATGTCTTTACTATCTTCTATACTAATAAAGAGGAAAAGTTTGTTAGTTTGTTTGCATTAAATAGCCTCCGAAACTATTGGACCAATTTTGATGAAATTTGGCACAGATGTAGAGTAGACCACGAGGAAGGACATAATATTCTACTTTTTATCGCGGAAAATGTACGGTGTCCGCGAAATGAAATGGTTTTTGTAAATAAATATGTACCTACATACCTCATACAATCTAAATAATTTACATACGACCTCCGTGGCTCAGTGGTGAGCGCAGTGGCGCTTTAACCGGAGGTCGCGGGTTCGAATCCCGCCAGGGACCAAAAAAGTTTTCTGTGTTTCTGGGTCATGGATGTGCATTAAATGTGTGTATAATATAATACAAATCTTACATATAAGTATAGTATAAAAAGTATTAAATATATTTCCGTTGTCTGGTACCCGTAACACAAGTTCTTCGGATACTTACCACGGGGCCAGACTGACGTGGTGTGAAGCGTCCATAGATATTATTATTATTATTATAATTTTCACTATGAAACCAATTAATATTGGAGAGGTCGTCGTTCATCCATCCACAGGAAAAAGAAATAAAAAAATTAACTTACCATTTATTCCCATTTCTTGAACTATTTAATAATAATATCTATCTATGGACGCTTTTACACCACGTCAATCTGGTCCCGTGGTAAGTTCTCGAAGAACTTGTGATATGGGTACCAGACAACGGAAATATATTTAATACTTTTACACTATACATATATTTAAGATTTAATAAGGTTCGGTAAAATCAATTACGGATATTTTGGGCATATGATCTGCTGCTTATATAAAGACGTTTAAGCAGAAAAATAATTGTCATACTCGAAAAAAAATTTTTTTCTTTATATAGGCGAGCTTGCGTTTTGCGAAGAGTCACCCATACAAGAGATGATTTTTTACTTTGAGTATGATAATTATTTTTTTGCCTAAACGTCTTTACATAAGCAGTGGATCATGTGCCCGAAGTATCCGTAATTGATTTTCGGAGACCTTATATAATACACATTTATTGCACATCTATGACCCAGAAACATAAAAAAATGTTTGTCTCCCGGTGGGATTCGAACCCGCGACCTCCAGCTGAGCGCCGACGCGCTAACCATTGAGCCACAGTGGTCGTTTCACTCCAAAGTTGGTTTTTTTTTTTGATAGAAGTGTTCACGTACTTTTTATGCTGGACGTCATAATATTATTATGTCTCCGGATACTGGCCCACGAGTACAATAAATTTTATTCATCTATCGACATTTTTGACGAACGAATATCGCGCTCCCAAGTATCTCGGTTGACTGACTATGAAAATGAAGTTGGCCAAACCGAACTGCAGTTCGCGACACTTTTGGTTAGTTGATCAAGTTTGTCGCGCAGTTCGCTGCAGTGTAGTTCCGTTACCGCTTAGTGCGTGTTATCTCATATAATTTCATATAAATAATATTTTGACGCGACGTGTCGCTCAATAGACAATCGGACTAATTTTTTTTTATTGCATAAATGAATAGTACTCTTAAATATGAGTAACTTCTCAGAGGAAACCGTATATCAAAAGTCAATATTTTCAAAGGTACAGCGATTTGTATAAAAAATTTCGCGAGCCTCCTAAAAACGCTCCATACTAAAGTCGACCTAAAAATGACGTCACTTGTATATGAAGTAGTATATGAAGTATATGGCCGCAGGAATATATTTGTAAATATCTCCGATATTTGTGCGTTTAAGTTCATACTTACCATAATGAATGTTTTTGTATATGATGTGAGTAAACTAATGATGTAGGTTTTGTTTACCAATTTCGCAAAAAAAAATTTTTTTTTGGTTTATACCAAATATATATAAATTATGTCTTTATAGACTCGCGAAATTTTGTATACAAATCGCTGTACCTTTGAAAATATTGACTTTTGATATACGGTTTCTTCTGAGAAGTTACTCATATTTAAGAGTACTATTCATTTATGCAATAAAAAAAAATCAGTCCGCTTGCCTGTTCCACCGAAGTGCAGTTCCGCCTAGTGCGTTCGGACTTTAAAGATAAAATTCGAGGAATTCGCTTTACGAGCCCTGAAGATGAAAGAAGAAGAAGAAAGCGTACGAAAATGCCATAGAAGAGACCCCTAAGGAAGAATGGGCCTACTGCTTTTCTCAGTAGTTCCATCGAATGCGACAATGTGTAGAGAGGAACGGAGATTACTTCGAAAAACAATAAAAGTATTGACAACTTTCTACATTAAGCCGTTTTATATTTTCTAAACGTTTTCAGTGTTACCTAAATAAACATGCACGTCCAGCACTGTTATTGTTACGCTCTAGAATATTCTCCACTGATCTCGAACTCGTTTGGCCAGACACTTCTGCTCTCAACAGTAAGTGCTAACGGTTTGCGGTAACGCGGCAGCACTGGTCGCATTCAAAATTCGAACGTAACTGAAGTGCTGCAGGTCTAAAAAGGCCGTTTTGGCAATTCATTTTCAATTCTTGTTATGAATTACTGACAGCGATCGTAAAATGGCCACTTGAATTGCAATTCATATTAAGATTTGGATACAATTCATATGCAGAAATTGGCTGAAATGCATTCATTTGACAGATTTACAAGCAGAATTGCTTTAGTACCAAATAGCAATATTGCGATGGTATTGCGTAAGTGGCATAGACGTATATTATAGACGAGGCATGTTGAGGCAAAAAGTGTCTCCAAAAAATGGCCCCAATTTTTAAATTTTGGGGCCATTTTGACAGTTGAGGTTTGGCACTTGTGATCTTACCATTTCTACGCATTCCGCATATAATTCATAAAATGCCGAGTAGTTGCGTAATTAAAGGCTGTAAAAACTATGACAAACGTGTAAAAAAGATAGACGGGATATCTTATCACAGGTAATTATCACAATATTGTTTGTTACAATTTTAATACTTACCTATGGAATTTTAAATAAATATTCAAAAAATGGCGGCCAACTATGAAATATAACACTGGTTATTGTATGCGCAACAGTGAAAAGGTAACTTTGTAGGGACGTCATTTTTATTATTGATTTATTACAGAAATAAGAGATTCAGTTTTTTTTTTCAGTACCTATCCAAACCTAACCTTACCCGTCAGTATTCACATTTTTGATTAATTTAAATAAAATGAAACTAAGGCTTACTATTTATTTGATTTTTACATATTATATTAAAAAAAATATTTTCTATCTTGCCTGACAGACGTTGTTCTGTGAATTATGAAATTGAATAAAAAATAACTACACTTGAAGGTTGTAAGCGTAGGTTGCTACACCCATAAGTCATACCCTACACCTACAACCTACATCTAGACCTACTACATACCTATAGTTGGTAGGTGATAGGTTGGTAGGTAAACAGTAGTTACCCCACTAAAAACTTACAAGCTACATCTACTAGATGTAGATCACCTATAACCTGCACCTACTGTCTATTCTACTCCTAAACAACCACCTACAATGTTCAGGGGCCAGCCGATTTAACATTATGCATTTGGAGAAAAAAAAGTAATATTTCTGAAATATTACTATGTTACTGGAAGCACCTTTATACCGAGTGATTTTTTAATCCATTTCAAGAGAAACAGTGTATAATAGTTACACAAAATAGAGTACTTTGGCATACTTAGTTTATTATTTTTTTCTTTTGTCTAATTTAGTGAACATTTGTTGTAAACATCGCAGAAATTTATAGTATTTAAATTACAGATTTCCCAATAATCCAGAGCGCAAAGTGATTTGGACTCGCCTTATTCGAGAACAACGAAATGTGCCTAACAAAAAAGTTACTCATTGATCTAAACTCCCCTCCCGCTCGCGCCTTGGTGACACCCACTTCGCAACGGGCCGTGCAGCAGAAATCGTAATATTTTAATTTCGCCATAACTTCAAAACCAAACATCCAATTTGAATAATTCAAAGACCTAATATTATCTACATAAACTGTACTTAGTGATGAAATAATTTATTTTGATAAGGATTAATAGCATGAGTAAAATAAATGCGTTTAAATATAGTCCAAAAAAAATTCAAGAATTCTAAATAAAAAATGGTTGTTATGCCTCACTTGACATAGATAGGTATAGTGTGTCACGGACTTTTTTGTAGATATTTATAAGATCTACAATTAATTAGAACATTTTATGGTTCTATCTTTTATAGTTTAGGCAGCGTACGTAAAATAAGTAACTTTTCTGGTTAATTTTTACACCTTGTGTCCGAAAAATCCAAATATCTTACGGAACCCTATTTTTTCCAAAATAAAATTTTGCCTATGTTACTCGTGGATAATGTAGCTTTCGAAAGGTGAAAAAATTTTTGAAATCGGTCCAGTGCTTTTTGAGCCTATTCATTACAAACAAACAAACATACAAACAAAGTTTTCCTCTTTATAATATTAGTGTAGATGTAGATTATTATTTTCAAACTGAATTAGAATATGTATAAGTTTTTATAAATTATAATTCAATATTCTTTTTATGGTACTTAATAATATAATTAGTTTTGTTTTTAATGAGTCTTGTTTTATTTATCTAGGCAATAAAGGAATATTAAGTGCTGTTGCGCTAGGATTTGTATGTAATTTTTGCTGCAGCGCTGGCTGTGAAACGTCACAGCTCCTACGGCTCCGCCCCTTCTGTGGCGCCGCTGGAGCTACGGCACATGTGTAAAAACAAATTTGTTGTCTGGTCTAGGTCCATACGCCGTATAGAAGAAAAAAATTGTAATTCTTGTAAAATCCTTTAAAATATCTTGCTTAGGTTAAAATATCTAGTATGCATACACCATTAGCCATTGCACTAATCTATTACACCGATATAATATCTGTATAATATTCTAGTATGTAATTATCGTCATCTATGGGTACTAATCACCAGAGGAGTTAAAAGTGCGTTCCTGATCTTTGGCATACATTTGACAAATAATGTAGGTATAAGAAAAAGTTACGCCATCTTGTTTTCAGAAGATTTTTTCAAATAAATGTGGACTGAAAAATCTGCGGAAAGCAAATGTCGAAATGTCAAGATGACAAAATATGAAACCTCGACTGCCCCAAAAAACCCCAAAAATGGGGCAGTTTAAGTGTGGACACTTTTAGCCATAACACGCCTCGTCTATGCTTTATGATAATGAGAGTAATGTAATAAGAAATATGAAATATTTAAATTACATTACGTACCTGTAAAATTTATATTTGTTTGTAAGCTTTATTGATTTATTGTTGCTAATATTTTAGTAATTCCAGTATTAATGCGAGCTAAACTTATATTAAGTACGCCGGACAATTTTATTAACATTTCTTTAGTCAAGATATGTATTTTAAAAAAATGTATGCGTTGTACGCCCTTACAAAGTTATATCATACGACTAGCGACTGTTCCATTGGAATGGTAAAATCGTAAAATCAAAGGAACATCGAAGTTCCGTTGATTTTACATAGATGGCGTAATTTTTTCTTGTATGAAAATTTTTTCGGCTAAATGTACGTGATAGCCTATCTTGAGTTGAAATCTTTGGTAAGTGGCCTTTTTAGACCCGCTGTTAGTTTGTCGCAGTGAATTGAAAGTATGAACGTACTCGTATTTCGAATGTACGGATATTGTAGGAATCAAGTGATATCATACTCCAACTTATTTTTTTTTCCCTGTAGGTTATGATATAACACTTATAGAATTGTCCTACACGATGCCTACCACGGGTTCGGGAACTAGCCCGGCGAGAAGAACCAGCGTAAGAAACTCGCACGGGGCCATCTTTTACCATGGACCGTACCTTTTACCTATTACCATTTTTATGGAAATGTAAAACATGTAAGGGTGTAAAATTGTATTTATATGGGATGGCAACAAGCGTCAGTTCACAGCGAGCGACGCTACATATTTAACATAGCTATTCAAAATTGAACTTTATTCACTACACAATAAGATACGCGTACGTAGCAAGAGTTCGAATTTTGAGGTAGACTGCAGGTGACACCGCTGTGCGGTGTTTCTTTTTAGTGTATTGAGGTGATATACGACGAAAATCACTAACTGGACTGTTTGTTACTACCAGTCAGAAAATATAACTTACTAGCTTTTACCCGCGGCTCTGCTTGCGTAAACACAGTACTATTTCCAGGATAAAAATATACCTTTGTTTTAAATCCAGCGCATAAACTACTACCAAATTTTATCGAAACTCGTTTAGTATTTTTTGCGTGAAAGAATAACAAACCTCCATCCAACCATACTGCCATCCTCACAAACTTTCACAAAAATCGATCAAAGGTACTAGAATCTTCTTCAACCACTCGAACGTTCCAGGTGACCCGCGGCGGCACTAACACGGTGGTGGTGCCCAACAGCATGTGCCCGCAGCCGCCGCCGCCCGACCGCCAGTACTGCAACGTGCTGGACTGCCCCGTGCGCTGGCACACCGGCGACTGGTCGAAGTGCTCCAAGACCTGCGGCGGCGGGGTCAAGCAGAGGGAGGTGAGATCTACCCGCGAAATGGTGATACGTGGCCCCTTTTACCGTGTTATCTAAGTTTTAATATACACGACCAATCTTCGGTATGAACGCCTGAAAATTGCGCCGTAGTACTGGTCACTATGCCGAAACTACGAGTATAATATAATAAAAATCTAAAATATATGTATAATATAAAAACATTAAATAATTATAATATTTCCGTTATCTGGTACCCGTAACACAAGTTCTTCGAGAACTTATACCACGGGACCAGATTGACGTGGTGTGAATACGTCCATAGATATTATTATTTTGAAGTAAACTCTTTTTGGAGTTTACTCCTTAAGAAACGATTTGAGTTACTAGGCACGGTACGAAAATTTTATGAGGAGTAAAATCAAGTGTAACACGGAAAGTTGAGGCGTTACGTAGAAAGAGACAAACCTATATATCTGTAGGATTGAACGTATAAAAAATGAGATGGAATACATTACACAGCGTATCTTATTACGACCCATTTCTATTTTTAAATTTAAATATTATGTTCGAATTTGTTCATTCACAGTCCTGAAACCAGCTCGTTATTGCCGTCAGCTTTGTTACTATTACTATTATTTTGAAACATTATTTATGTGATACGATTTTATTGAAGTAATATAAATAATCCGAATAATTACAGATTTATGTTTGTTTCTCTTATTATTTTAGAAGATGTGTTCATTTACCCCCCTTTTCTATTCGATATATATATCATAATTATTGTTCATAAGGAGGAAACTCTAGTCGTGCGTGGAAGCTGACACAGACACACACACATACTTTTTTTTCTTCTACTAGGTGGTATGCAAGCAGATAATGGCGCAGTCACACGTGGTGGATCGGCCGGCAGGGCAGTGCGGTGCGGCGCGGCCCGCCTCTACTAAGGCGTGCAACACACGGCCCTGCTTGCTCGATACGACCTCGCCGGAGATCGCGCTCGCCAACTCCTCCTACATACAACACGATCCCAAGAAGAAGAAGGTGAATATACTCGCCTCTTTCGCTCCTCTTAAATAAAGCACCTTTATAAACCCAAATAGTTGATGATATATTTATACATAAGTAATGGCAAGTGGATTTTATTGTGCAAAATTGACATAATGCAAAAAAACTAGGGATTATTATTTATTTGTTTTTAAAATCATGTCTTTTATGTAATTTTTTTAATGTGATTATTTTTTATTATTTGCTAATTTATTCTTTTGACATTGTAATAATTTTATAACGAATTTTATTTTTATATTCTAAACAAATTGACTATTTATCTATAGAAATTTTAACTTTATCTAGATATTATCTATTAAAATTTACATTCTGACCTAATTTAAATAAGAAAACAATTTTCATTTTTAACGCATTGCACGCCATTGTTATGGCAGAATGTATCAGCTGTCATAGAATATAAGACCATTATTTATGTATCTAGCAATAAAGGAAATTGATTTAAATTAAATTAAATTTCTTTTATTTCGGGCGGCATAGGCCCATTACATATTATAATAATATTATACCTTAATAATATTATACCTTACAGACTAACATACATATTATATACTTAAAAACTACACTTTGTCACGTGTTGACGGCGACGTGATCCGCGCTTCGTTCCGGAGTCTCCCCCGGAACCTCCGGTAGACCACACCCGTCGGCCAGAACTCCTCCACCTCGAAGGTCGACAAAAGATGCGTCGGCACTCTCACCACAAAGGAACTGAAATTGACCTTGTGGTGAGACTCCAGACGTTCGACCCTCAAGGCGATGGACGTCTCTTGGCGCATGTAGTCCACGACGTCCTCGACCTGCATAGACCAATGCAGGCGGGATACGTACAACGGCGTCGCTGGTACCTCGCACCGCAGGCGCAGTTCCGGTACGTAGGGTGCGGTGCCGCGGTGGTTGCGGGCGGCGGGCTTCTTCTTCTTTCTTCTCTCCACCAGTATGAAGCCCTCCTCATCGCACCTCCTGCTCTCTTCTTTGCCAGGTCGAGGAGGTTCGGTCTTGCGGCTCTCCACAGCCTTACGGCTCTCCTTCACCCCCTTTGTCTTCGCCCGCGGGGGAGGTGCGGGGCGACCGGCGACAGTCGCAAAAGTTTTCTGCTGAGTTGGTTGATTCGGCGTCTGCACGACCCGGAGGGGAAGGCGGGCGGGGGCGGCGGCGATCGCCGACTCGTCGGAAACCGCTGACACGCAAAACGATGTGTCAACGCGCGCGCCGCCACGACGTGTGTTGACAAAGTCGGTTGAATGATCGGGTGACCTACTTACTGAATTATTACATTTTAATTGTAGTAATTCACTACGTAAGTCACGGATGGTAGATTCCGATGCATCCAACCTACCTCGCGTCTCGTCCAGCTCTGCCTTCATACTGTTGAAGTTCTTCAGCAGGCTGGAGACGTCGACGTGGTCCATCGTTACTACCAGCAGCTTGTGGAGATCTTTCGCCACAAAGGCCGGCACTTCGTCTGGATCCGTCTGCTTCAGCAGGGAGATGATGTCCTGCATGCTTCGTTCGCCGCCATCTTGCCTCCGTGATGGCATATTCGCGCTCTGGCCGAGCGTTTCGTAGAGCAGCTGCTTGCCCGTGCAAATCTCCTCGCTTGTGAAAGAAGATTTGCAGATCTGCATGATGCTGACCTCGTCCATAGTGTCGATGGCGTGCTGGATGAACGCCAGCAACTCGTTGGCCACCAACGCCATGGACGTGCAGCGGCGTAACCGCGCGACTCGCAAACAATTTTTGCTTCGTGTGTAATGCGGAACGCGACCGTTTCATAGCGCTCAACGCACGACACTGATTTGATTTGATAACTCATTTGACATCTCGGTCACTCCTGTATCTAGCACCAGGAAGACAGAAATCAAACACATGAAATATTTTTTAAATTCTTTCATTTTGAACTGACGCTAATCATATATTACATACAGGTTACGGTGAAAGTAGGGGGCTCAGCCACTATATTCTACGGCACGCAGCTGAAGATCAAGTGCCCCGTAAAGGGCTACAACAGAACCAGGATACAGTGGGCCAAGGACAACCAGATCATTTCCAAGTCCAAGAAGTACAAGATATCTAAAAAGGTAGGCTCTTATAATCTTTTGAAAAGATCTGACGATACCGACATTCATTGATAAAGTTCCAAGAAGTAGACTTTATCCAAAATCTTGCTGAGATAAAATACATACTCTATATCTTTCCTTATTTTCAAATCGCTTCTATTATATTAAATATTGAATTGAAATTACAAGGTAAAAATGTTCATCTCATCATTATTTAACTCTTTTGTATATACTAGGTAATATATGCCGACTAGTACGCCAGTCGTTACAGTCCAACTTGTGTATATCGTCCTTATCTATACTTCTATACTAATATAGTAAAGAGGAATAGTTTGTTTGTTTGTTTGCATTGAAGAGGCTCCGAAACTACTGGACCGATTCTGATGAAATTTGGCGCAGATGTAGAATAGACCACGGGGAAGGACATAGGCTACCAGTGGCGAAGGGTTCCTATCACTCCATTCCTATCGGCTTCCCTTGTCACTTACCTTTTGCAAACCTTCATAGAAATCCCTACCTATTATACAGGCTCCGGCTTCCCTATGAAGGAGAAGCAACCTTCGCCACTGTAGGCTACTTTTTATTGCGCCAAAATGTACGGTTCCCGCGAAATTTTATTTAGCGCGCACGAAATCGCGGGCATTATCTAGTTCTAAATATTCCCTTATATCCCAGGGTGCGCTCCGCATAACCTCGGTCTCCCTCCGCGACCACGGCGTGTACACGTGCGCGGCGGGCCGGTCCTCCGCCAGCCTCTCGCTCTCCGTCAAGCCGCGGCCGGGCGAGTTCCCCTCGTCGGAGGAGATCGACAGACACAAGGCTCTCGACGAGCCCTCGTCGCCACTCGCCGACAGGTTTGTTAATTACAGCTGTTGAACATCAGTATATTTGGCGCTAACCTATCTAACTCTGTGTATTTTATTTTCTTCCGTCCGTATTTGATTTCGTGGTAAATAAGCGCTTTCTGAATATAGTCTAAACCATCAAAGGGTTGCAGGGTTACTATTATCAGCTGCAGGTATTCTGCTTGAGATATCAGAATAGAGAACATGCATTATTTTTATTGGCTTTTCGAAAAGTACATAATAAGCCAGGAAATATTGTCATTACAATGGCATATCTACGATCAACCGTTGACGATATACAGTCATCACAAAAGTGAAATTGTTGGAGTGCATTAAAAACGCTCTATACAAAAAATTTAGCAGGAATGAAGTCACACGACGTTGGATTTATGTTGCCTTTCGGAAAATTTCAGAATTTTGCTGATTTAAAACAAACGCATCTTCTCTATTAAACCGTGTGGTTGTCCGCAGCAGAGCGGACGGTCGGTACCGCGCCATGGTCGGCGGGGACGACCAGTCGCACGAGCAGCGCCCGGGGGACCAGAAAAAGAGCTATAAGGGGAAGCAGAAAGGTATATTGGGGCTTTAAATTAATTAACTTTGTACTCGGATAGTTGCCTATTTCAGTCTTTTTGTTTTCAAGCCTGGTTAGGACAATGCAGGCTGATCACCTGAATTGTCTGACAAGAAAGATGCACCATGTGTCGAATGGCCATGTAAATAGTGCATTTTGCGCTTGATATCTCGCCAGTCGTGTGACGTGTCGGACATTCGTCCCAATGATTTACGAGAGTAAAAGAAGAGAGAGTAATCTTGTTTACTGCGCATACACTTGGGCACTATAAAAAAACTCCTGCGGAATTATTTCAAGGAAAACCAGGCACCACTATCGAAATCGGTGGGGGACTCAGATTAATACCTAGTGTTGTAGGACTGCTCGAAGAAATTACTATTTAGAAATAAGCAGTCCTTTGTGTCATCTTATTTTGTTAATTGTGTTGTCATAATTTTCTGTGTGTACAATAAATTATTAAATAAATAAAATAAAAATAGGAGATATATAATATATTGATAATCCATTAAACCCTTCTCGTTGGTCCAGGTAAAGTGGACAAGGTGCGCGACGCTCTCTACGGCACAACCAGCACCAGGGCGGCTCCCAGCTACAACTCCCAGGCGAGAGACATCTACGACGAGAACGAGGTTTGTAAAATATTATATATAAAATGGTTTCGCTATTGGAAACACACAGCTCAAACTAATAAACGGATTATGCTAAAAGTCGCACAGATTTTGTCAGAGGTATTCGTAATAGAAAGAAAATTTAAAATTCACCCCCTGTAGGGATAAAACTGGTACAAACTGTTTCTGAAATGAAAATACCTACTAAATAAAACTTTTTTATAAACTTGTAGCTTTTATGAACATGACATGTCAGGCATGTCACAGTCAAATAGCCTTGGGGCGGTTACTCGTGTCAGTACTTAGTTCTTTAATATGTTAATATGTACAGTCGGCGACAGATCCGGTGTAAACCGTATTGCCAAGTAAAAAGTTTAAAAGTAGTAGCTGTCCTAAATCCAACAAGCGTTGAGTCAATAAACTACGCGATGCGAGCGAAAATGATTATATTATGATGATTATATGATTATATTGAAATGAAATAATGTACATAAAACAATCTATAAGTATGATATTAAACAATTCGGGGTATATCAAAACGGCATAGGTATTCATTAATAATTTTATGAATCGTAAAGTCGCTCGTATACTTTACAGCGCTTTTATTGTGCTGGGTAGACCGGAGATCTCCCCTCTCCCCCCTCCCCCGAGGTATGATGAAGTATGGATGTGATTTATTTTGATGATCATATACCACTTAACGACAGACATTACTCGTGTACAATATCGACAAGGTTCCTGCTCGACCAGTTATTAAACTAGGACACCTCAGAATATTTAAACACAAAGGAAGTGACCGCAATGACTGCAGACGTGGTTGAACTAAGTATATGAGGAACTAGGAGCATGCGCGCGATACATCGGCGCTGTTAAGCGATTTTCTGCGAGTTAAGAAAATTATTGTACAAGTTTAAAAAAATTCACCACATTCTACTTGAAAGCCCTGTTGATGGACAATTTGACTAACATTGGAAAATAGTACCGCTAGTGCATCTCAAATAGGATTTTGAATATATCAGATTAAAATCCACATCGGATTACACAGACGACAAAACATTTAGATAGCACAAATAAATGAAAATATATTTTTATTTTTACGTAAAAGCTTTACAAAGGTATTTATGGAACGTAAGAAATGAAAAAAATGTACCGCCGCCGCTTTAACCCTAACACGCCGAGAAGAATTGGCGAAACAAACTCAAAATAACCTTTTCCATTTGTGGGCGTTACATGTATGACGTTTCTGATATATTTTTCTTCAATGCGGGGGGCATTGAATATCTAAGAATAGCCACGTTATAGTCTCAAACTCAAACTCAACTCAAAATTTTTATTTCCATGTAGGTTATAATATAACGCTTATAGAATTGTCCTACATGATGCCTACCACCGGTTCGGAAACTAGCCCGGCGAGAAGAACCGGCGTAAGAAACTCGCACGGGGCCACCTTTTAGCAAAAAAATGGGAAAATTGTTCTTTTCAAAAAATATTTTACAATGTTGTAACTTAATCTATATAACATTAGTCATAAGTACATAGAACATACTTAAGTACATAAAAGCAGCCTTGCATGGGGCCATCTTATTCCCAAGGTGTGCAATCGTTAGTGAAATCACTGACTTCATACAAAAGTGACCGAGCTATGCTTAAATAAAAATTAACGACTACAATAATTATCTGGATTATTTTATAAATTTCTTGAGAACCTATTTTTTGATTTAGTTTAGGGATAACACCTAGATCGATTTTATTCCCCCAAATCCCCTGCATTCAACATTTCATGGAAATACCTGGAGCCAATACCGATATGTAGGTATAAACAAATGTATGTAATTTACAAGAAATGCTCGTTGAAATTATAAAGATGTCTCAAAAAATAATGTCAAACCGAAGTCTAAAGTTAGAGCATAACTTGGGTTATCCAAATTATCGCTTTGGATGTTGTACGATTTTCTATAGAGTTACGATGGTGGTCTTGTGAAATGTAGAAAATGTATATTGCCTCAAAGTAAGTTTACTGTTGCGCTGCTCGGATAACGAAGGAGAGTGCCGTGTCGTCTCAGATGCTCCCGCCCAAACGGAACGGCGCGGCCTCGCTCGTGCCGTGTCTACATTACCTTATGATGCAACTCCAGGTGAGCCGTTACTAGAATAGAGCATGGCTCGGGGGAAATCAGACTCTATCCTGATTTATTTTGGGTCTACTATGGTTTGGACGCATGGTGCTTCGTTTAATATTCACGGTCCGACGGTATATTTCGGGCTTCACACTACATAATGTATCATTTAAAAATAGTTTTGAATGGAACATACATAATCTGGGTATGAATTTGGAACGTCTTCATGTGACATTTATTCATTTTTAGAGGCTCACATTTCAAGCACCATACAAGTCTATTTTAATCACCCCTATTGTAGTGGTACTAAAGGACATTTTCATTGATATGTTCAGATGCTGTGGAACTTCCCGACCGTCACCAACTCGAGAGGTCAGAGGACCGTGGACTCCGTCATGTACGAGAACTACGGCCCTCCCATCCAGTCCCGGGTCATTAATCTACCAGACAAGCAGCTGGTGTTTCCTCAAGACGATGATTCTGACATCATCATAGTGAACGAAGATTATCACAAGACACGTTTCAATGAGAGGAACCATGTAGATGATGCCGATGAAATCGTTGAGACAACTACTGTGAAAGTTACCCAGTAAGTATGGTATAATTTGATTAACAGAACAATTAGGGCCCTTTTCCTGTCACACGGGTTGCTACACGCTTGCGGGTCTCGGCCGCATGCGTGCTGCCTGCATTCTATCATTTCATACATATTCACCTGTCCCACGGGCAGCACGCACGCGGACTGGAACGTCCTATCACCGGCGTGTGGCCAGGGGTGGTCGACTTTGTATGAATGACCTTGGACCAAAAAGGGGGCAGTTCGGTGCGACAAGAATGGTTATATTTCAATATATCGCTCTCTGTCTTACATGGTTAATATTACATAAAAGTTACTTAAAAACCACAACAGATGGCGCGCAACAGACACTATGCCGCTTCTAGATCGTGCTATCGAAAACACTAGACGTTTGTATATAAGGGCGCACGAAAATTATGTAACGTAGTAGTTATGATTTGTGCGAGGAGGTGGTTGCTCGGTTTTGTTGGAATGTAAAATTTAACGTTAACTTAACTTTAATTACGTATCTTCAATTCCCCGCCATATTCATATAGTCAAATATATAGTCCTCCTTTGTTGGAAGGCGGTTAAAAGTTTGAGGGGGCAGCTCACTAGAGGCGCTATTTGGTCCCAATTTTTTTGTATGAAGTTGACCTTCTTCTCCGTAATAGTGTTCTGTGCGTGTGGCCAAGTGCGGCCGATACCCGCACGCGCGTGGTAATCCGCGTAACAGGAAAAGGGCCCTTAAATATACTAATATCTATAGACACTTCACACCACGTCAATCTGGCCCCGTAGTAAGTATCCGAAGAATTTGTGTAATGCCCCGTCCAGACTACTCGCGAAGTAGACCGAGCTTGGCCGAATAAGACAGTGGGGACACACATTTCGCTTCGCCTTTTTGTACTTCGGGTTACTTCGCGGAGCACTTCCTCGGCCTACTTCGTGAGCAGTCTGGGCGAGGCATTACGTGCTGTGGTTACGGGAACCAGACAACGGGAAGTATAATTATTAATGTTATATTATTATACATATATTTAAGATTTTTATTATATTTACATATTTAATACACATCCATAACCCGGGAATGTTGAAAACTTTTGTCTGCATGGCGGGATTCGAAACCGCGACCTCCGGCTTGAGAGCCGACGCCCTAACCATTGAGCCACAGAGGCTGTCTATTAATAAATGTAACGTTTTCTTTAGTTAGGAATAACTAAAACCTAACTAAAAAACGAAACTAAAAATAGTATTAGCAATATTTTGTCTGAATTGGAATTTATAAATTACCTTGCTATGATTAAAACTCTGTACGACGCTACGTTTTAAGGTGAAATTTGTTATTTTTGATAGTAACTTCCTTCTTACTAGAGCACCAGACGCTCTGGAGTACGTGTGGAAGACCACGGATTGGTCTCCGTGCGGCGCCCCCTGCGGTCAGACCGGCCATCAAATACGAGGTGCTGTGTGCCAGGTACGTTTATATATTTTGTAGTAACCGTATCGTATACATGTATCACCGTAAAATTGTAAGAATCGTTAGATTGTAAAATAACTAACGAGATTGTATAAAATTGTCGAAAGATTCATTACCAAATTTTTATAATGTTACGAAAAATAATGTGTTAAATTATAGGCAGAATATTCGCGTCGGAAGTCTATAAACATTTTATAATTTCACTAGTTAAATTACATTCTAACGGTTTTTATCAGATACAAGTCGTGAATCGCGGTACCAATTTAAACACACTGTGCTGTTACTACATTGTGTAGTTGTACAATTAGGTAGTGAAATTTGATACAGTGAATAAATTAATGTAAAACTTTCTTAATAATGATTTATTAAAAAATATGAAAAAAATACCAATTTTTGATGCTTATTTTTTATATTCTGAAAGAGCAGGACATATTTTAAAGAATTGCCTAAATATTAATAGTTTATAAACTATAAATGAATAACAAAAGACCAATTTTTGAAATAAACTGTACTAAAAATTTACTACTAAATTATTTGTACTATTTTTTTAAATAAGCTAAAAAACGGGTAAACTTTTAACCTACATATACAAAATAATTCAACGGTTTTACATTAATTCACTCACTATTGTCCTAGTTCCTAGGTTCCTAGGCCCCAAGCACTTAACTAAAAAGCTTAGTCTAGCCCGGCCGTGCAGATGGGTCGAAGAAATCTATTGGCTTTAGATAGCTGTGAGTTGGATACCATTTTGGTTTAGAATTTGTTTGTCTTGAGGTCGCTTTAAAGTATTATAATTTTAATAGTAATATTTTACTGTTCTAGAATCGCACATCTAGTTTTCGGAGCATTTTGTTTTATTATTTAGGCTAACAAATTAGGCGAAACGGTTAAAATTTAGGCTAACATACATACATATAATCACGCCTTTTTCCCGTAGGGGTAGGCAGGACCGCCTCTTTCCCGTAGGGGTAGGCAGAGACCACTTCTTTCCACTTGCTACGATCCTTACATACTTCGTTCGCCTCGTCCACTTTCATTCTTACCATGCATTCCTCCTCTTACATTCAACGTAGCCAAGCGTCTCTCCATGGTCCGCTTTTCGCCTCCGCGAGAAACGAGACGTGATGGGTGGTGAACCACATCGCCGCCATTTTGAATAATTAAATTATTTTTGATTATCCATTGCATTTCCACGGATTGATGGAGAGGGTAGGAATAGGGAAAGGGAAGAATAGGTGGTGTGGAAAGGAAGATTGGTAAGTTACAGTGGGAAATAGGGAATGTAGGATATTACCGCCCAGGAGGGCAAGGGATAGGACAGTAATAGCTAGGGAAGCCGGGGTCGCATACCCGTATACTATACCACAACTACCGGACAGGTAAGTTGGGAAGAGTATCCCATGACGTATTTAGGCTAACGGACTGGTTTTTTAAAATTGCATACATGAATAGTACTCTTAAATATCAGTAACTTCTCAGAAGAAACAGTAAACCAAAAGTCAATATTTTCAAAGGTACAGCGAATTGTATACAAAATTTATCAAGTCTCGTAAAGCTCCACATTCAAGTCGGGCTAAGTGACGTCATGAACTATACGGCCACAGGAACATAATATTTGTAAATATCTCCGATATTTGTGCGTTTAAGTTCATACTTACCACAATTAATGTTTTTGTATATGATGTAATATAGTTATGATGTAGGTTCTGTTTACTAATTTAGCAAAAATAAAAAACTTTTTAGAAATAGAAATAGAAATCATTTACTTGCATAAATAAGGTACAATATGGTGTTACAGTTTGGTTACATTAAGTTTCTTCTTATTTTGCCTTTGAAGTGGCGTGTAAATTTTTTGTTTATATACAATTAATTAATTACAACTATTGACTCTTTTAAATAAAGAAAAGAACTGTCTGTAACTTTTGTACTTTTTTAATATATTTAATTAATAAACTATGTACTTACATATATATATTTTTTTTACATTTACCAAGTAGTAATGCCTCAATATGTCTGAGTATATTAATGAAACTAAATATTTTAGATGTAGTCCGATCCTCTATTATAATTTCTTATATAATCTGTCGCATACGAATTTTTGTTCGTATTTTTCGTATCAGTGGTTTGACAACTGTATAATTTACGATTCGGTCAAATTCTAATGCGGTTGTTTACTATAATATACTATTTACATATTGTATGAGTGATCCAAAATACATCCGTTTAGCTAAACTAATTCTAAACTGACGCGTTCAAAATAATCATTGGTAATGAGTATTTGAATAATCGATTTTGGTCTAATTACTATTGTTGACAGGTTCATCTGTGTAATTTGATTGAATTCTATTTATAACAATTACCTAGTAATTATTAATATTGAATAACATAATAATTGATTGCTATCACTACTTTAATCGCATTAAGTCAGCGCAAATGTCAAAATTGACCAATGACGCATAAGCCATGTCTTTCGATCACTAATTGAAGTAAGCCATGTAATGCAATTTGATGAATAAATATATTTAGAAAAATCAGCGCGTGGTCGCGTTATTTGTCAATATTGACATTTGTACTGATGACTCACTGCAATCATATCTCCACCTACGCAAACGGTGGCGCGACCAATCCTCGCTGACAATAAATAGGGTACTGTTATCAGTTAATGATCTCACTTACCTAAGAGCTTTTTGAAGAATACTTGAGCCGTACTAAATTGCGATAGGTACCCGGTTATTTTATAATACATGCCCACTAGAGCCATTAGATGTTACAATTATTATAGAGTAGCTCGATGGCGGGTTTCCACGAAACTCGCTCACGAAGGTAATATCAGTTCGAGGCTGTTATTACACTGGCCGCTTCAAGTGAACTAGACTGCTACTCTGTGAAGACTTGTGTTGCACTATTCTCAAAACACTGCCATGTAATTTGGTATAGAGATAGGTATAACCTCGTACGGATGTAATATTGAATAACCGAGGAAAAAATTAGTAATAAATATCTATTACTCCCATCCAAATAAGGAGCAATACTAATATAATTATTTTTTTAAAGTTCTTCAGAAATTTTTATTCTATATATTCTGTGCGTATGTTTGTAATTGAACTCCTTCTTAACGGCTGGACCGATTTTGATGATTTTTTTTGTGTTCGATGTGTTAGATTCGAAAATGGTTTAGATTTGCAGTTGAACCCGGTAGGTTGCGCTACTGTTAGTACGTCATTTTATTTTTTAAGCGGTGAGAAGTTTGCCGGGAGAGCTAGTAATATCTTGCTGCAAATTTAATTTAAATCTTATTGCTATTAGCACAAAGTCGAGAACGAGACTCGAACAGTGGAGGCGGAGGAGTGTCTATCACGCATCGCACCCCCCGCCGTGCTGCGGGACTGCGCCAGCGACTCCTGCGCGCAGTGGACGGCCGCGCCCTGGTCAGAACCGAGGTGCTTGCCTAGTGGTGCCGGTGAGTTAAACAGTCATAAAAAATGTGTTTTCATTTCTCATACTCGGAAAGTAGTGTTGTTTTGATCTGATTATTGGGTGGAAGATGTTGCTTTCCTTTCATAGGGAAAAACTCATACAAATTCATTCCGGCCCGAGGGTCTACAAAACTTCAAAAATAGAACTGCTGTCAGCTGTGAAGAGTTTTATGTAAAAAAAAACTATTAAAAAATGACATGACTTTCTAAACAGCCAGTGTGAATTTAGCGCAAACTTCTTTGAGCGGAATAAGCCGCGAGTGCCGCGACAATTACGCGGCGAGCGGCAAGTTTCATATTTAAAATTTAAAAAGTCAACACAAATTGGTGGGATACTAAAATCTGTTATGTATGTAGGTATCTGTGACGGACTTTAGTGCTAAGATTTGAATTGAATTTAGTTTTATTTTCCACATATTCTAAATGAAAAGTAGAGTGTATGCCACGGGTAAAAGAATGAATTCCTACTCGGACTGTAGGGTGATTCAGGATCATAGCGCTAATTGGTCACACCGCAACGAAACGATACAAAATAGTCATTCATTAAACTTTAATATTCAGTACACAGGAAGATGTACGTTTCGGGTGCAGTTTGACATTCGAACTGTTGCAATTAAACTTGTATCTTCTCGTGTGGAGAATAAAGTTCAATTTTGAATCCCTATATTGAAATGCAGTGCCGCGTCGCGTTTTGTCGGTGTGAGCTGACCCTAAGACTGTAGTTGCTGCTACGAAAAAAACTTTTCTAAACTTATTTTATAAAGAGAAATGATTAATTGCTTCTTCGTTTTTATTGAATAGACTCTGAAACTATGTAACCGATTGTGACCAAATTTGGCACAGATATAGAGTAAACCACGGGGAAGGACAAAAACTACTTTTATCGCTGCAAATACCACATGTATTTCCGTGGGATTTTTTTTGCGCGCACGAAGTCGCGTGCAACATCTAGTAAGTAGATAAAGATACTGATGATGATCATTAACCGTAACGCTTCTCTCTCCCAGCGGTCCAGCGGCGGCGCGTGCAGTGCGTGTCGGGCACGGGCGCGCGGCTGCCGGACGCCGCGTGCGTGTACAGCGCCGCCCCCGAGCGTACGCGCCGCGCCGACCCCCCCTGCCGGCCGCAGTGGGTCGTCGGACCCTGGAGTAAGGTACTTACCGTGACATAAGTCAACCTTGACGAAATCATTTCTTTTATCATCTAGGGAGTTTTGGCGGGAAACCCAATTTATCACGCATTTTGTAGTTGTATCACTTTTCCACACTAGTGTACCTCAACGAATAATTAATGCGTAATATTCCACCAATATTACACATTAAAAACCGAAATAAAACGCATTTCTAAAATTAATATAAAATTACACAACATTGCTGATTGACATTCCCGGCAAAACTATGACGAAATCATTGCATGCGATTGTTTACATTAAAAAACACTGTTGCTTATAATTAATTGTTCAAAAATATTATGTATATTTTTACTATTTAAATTGGATACCTGCAAAGGAGTAAGGTCACTATACTTAAAGCCATTATTTACTCCCACAACTATATGGAAAAATTAAGACGTAACATTCGTTCTAACACCGTAGAATCAGTGGTAGCCGTAGAAGCGTAGCACAGCTACGCTCGTAGGCGTCTACGAAGTGCCGTAAAAAATCCCTAATCTGTGGCAGTACGTACCACGAATCATTTAAAAGTAGGTACTAATGTATTCGTAACGTTATCAAGAGAGATTTGTATGAACATTATGAGAGCGCCTATACAATTGACATTTGATAACGTTACGAATACGTACAGGTCGCGCAACGGTTTATGAGCGCTCAGTGAAAGTGGAGGGAATCGTTCGCGCATGTGACCAATAGCAAAGAATCTATATTACTAACGTACCAATAGCGTGTCGGCAGCCACGTTCGGCATGCGTTCGGCGCATCCACACCTCCCCGCCCGAGCCCGCTACCGCCAAACATACCCAAAAACTGACTTCTGCGCATACCCCGTCTACTTTTATCGAAAGATCTTAATTCGTTGCGCGACCTATACTCTGCAGTACATACAAGGCCAGTACCGTGGATGCATGTGCTACGCGGCAGGCGCGGGTCGGCAACAATTTCTACTACTATCTAATACCACAAAGTATAAACTATATATATACTTGCGTACACAGAAACAGTACTTTCATAGAATGATCCAAATTGATACAAATTTGAAAAAAAAAATTACAACCACTTCAACGGCCCACAATTTTTCCACACGATCGGACACACCATATACTTGTAGAAGGGTAATCGAATCGAAATCTAACTATGTATTTGTTTATCTGCTCCTCTTTCTTTAATCTGTGCTAACACACCGAAAAATTTAAGGTCCATTCACACCGAAATGGCAGCGGAGCGGCCAGCAGCATAACTGTCATATAATTTTAAACTTTATCTTCATTACTATAAAACACAGGCCGCTCACGACTGCCGATGGCCGCTAGCGGAGTCGCCCTAAAGCGCTCCACTCACTAACAGTTTGCCGGACGATATAAATCTGACAGTTTATCGCAATAGCTCACACACTAACAGTTCCGTTAAAGGTTTTGGACTGACGACTAAGAACTGAAATGTGTGTGGCCGCTTGACGATTCCGATCTGCGCCGACAGATATCGGCCAGACAGTCTATGGTCTTGAGTCGAAAACTGCCAACTCCCAACTGCTAGTGTATGGCCTCAAAAGTGGCAGCAGGCCATTACCGGCAGGCAAAAATCGCTTTAGTGTGTTAGCGCTATTGACCTAGGTCGGCAGACCGCCGGATAGGACCAGAGACTGCGGGCGGACTGTTAGTGAGTGGGGCCCTTAACGCTGCGTTAAAGGAATGTTGCACTGTGTAGCAGCCGTAGCAGTGTAGCGCGTGTTCGTAGCACGACCGAGTGTTCGTAGCACGACCGAGTGTTCGTAGCACGACCGAGTGTTCGTAGCACGACCGAGTGTTCGTAGCACGACCGAGTGTTCGTAGCAAGACCGAGGGTTCGTAGCACGACCGAGTGTTCGTAGCACGACTGAGTGATCACAGCGAGCTCCTATTCCGCAGTGCAAAGGCCCGTGCGGTGCCGCGCGCCAGCACCGCGTGCTGCGCTGCGTGTGGCGCGCGGCGGGCGCGGGGGGTGCGGCGGGCGCGGGGGGCGCGGGGCGGCGAGCGCGGCGCCAGCGACCGGCGGGCGCGTGCGAGTCGCCGCGACCTGACGTCACGCGCCAGTGTGTGATGGAGTGCACGGCGGGTGAGTGAAGTGTGTATAATAAATATGTCATATTCGCATTATTATAGTGCAGGCGCTGCAGGTAGTTGAGTATGCAAGGTGTGAGGACCGAATTCCATCAATGGATTTAAGTTAAGATAAGGTCAAAAATTAATAATGTGGATATTGCCGGACAAAATATATTTGGTCCATTTTTTTGACCCCTCTACGCTTATTTATAAAGGAAATGTATTGAGTACAATCCATAAAATCATTTTAACAATTATTTCAATAATAATTTATATTTTTCAACTACTTACAGCACCCGCTCTATTAAGAATTCAGTGACTCAGCGTGAAAATGTCAAAATGGCTTACTTTATTCGGATAACTTATACACTGCGAGCTACTTGCCGTAGGTCGATTTTGACATTTGCACTGATGAACATGAATATAGTATAGTATTTTTGTGGTATGGGGCAAAAGACGTGTTGCCCAATCCCAACATCTATTTATACTACAGCCGAATTCCGTCACAATTAAGGCTAATCAGCATGAGTTTTTATCAATGGCTATGTTTGGCGAAAAAAAGCGCTTGACAACGCTGAAAAAAATAATTGTTGTCGATCAGGATACGTTTACTTACTTCAATAGCGCTGACACAATCCTCCATTTGCCGCTTAGCAATCGCCATTTTGTTTACAAGCACATCCGAGCGTTCTTTTCCTTCAAACACAGCCATTGCGTTACAATTATTAACTAACAGTACTGTGATTTAATGTAAGAAATTGAAAACGGTATAAAGAATTGCCAATTCGCTTCACACATATTTATTACATTGAGGACAGAGTAGATTGAATGAAGGGAGGCGACAATGTAAAGTGAAAAGGAAATATTAACAAATAACCTCGCGAGCGATACGGCGGAGTGACGGCCATTGTCAATTCCATACAGAAACTGTCAACCCGCGCGCGTGATGAATGTGTATTTATTTGGAGTGTTCGTTTCATATCGATAGTGGCACACGATATGAGCTATACAAATAGTTTTTATGGGGAAATATTCAAGAAAAACTGGATTCTTCCAAAATGTGGATCTGTTGACTCGAACAAAAGAGTAAAACATAGGGCAGCCCTTCGAGGTTCTTGCGATTTTTCATTTGAGAGAAGTTGATTTTCTGTGACAATAGCTTTTTACAGATTACTCAACACATAGAGACGTGTTGAGTAATCACTAGAGATTATACTTTTTACAGTTTCTTCAGGGTTTATGTAAATTAAAAAAGTATTGTTATTAATTTCTATCACATAGAAAAACTAACAACTCAAACTAAACACCGTTCATTGTTACTCCCATATTTACCTGACAAACGTTTGTACTACATCATATAATTGTATACTGGACCTTGCCTTCAACAGCGAATGCCTGCCGCATTCAGTATTTTATTATCTTACCCCCTTACTAATAAAAATATTTACGCAATGGATACATACTACACAATGTTTTGTCCTTATCTGATACGTTGGAAAAGTCGCTTGACAGACAATTGCAAAACATTGCCTATGTTCCGCGGAAATAGTGCTAACAAATAAACGTAAGCAAAATGCCGACTGCTGGCGTTAAATAAGAAAAATGGCGGATTATGTTAGCAGTATTGAAGTTAGCAAACGTGTCCTGGCCGATAATCTGTTTTATTTTTCTCTAGCGCAAGCGCTAATAAGCGCTTTTTTCCGCGGAACACAGCCAATGTAAGACTTAACCATTGTGTAAATATTTTTATTAGTAAGGGGTTTAATGTTTAACTCTCCTAACAGATGTCGCCTGCAAGGACACATCGCGGTTCTGCGAGAACGTGCGCGCGATGCGGTTGTGCGCGCTGCGCCGCTACCGCGCCCAGTGCTGCAAGACCTGCGACGACTAGGGGACAACCCGGAATTGTTACATAAGTATTAACGTGTGATTCACTACTGTCAACGTACAGTTTGACACTGGCAGGTTTGACAGTGACGTTTGACAGAGCCGACAGTGACATATGTCAATGGCGGTTACGCGTCAAGGTTGACACTGACATGTTAAATTTGTCTTTTTATTTACTAGCAATATAATCTCTTCAATGATTTTTTAAGTTAAATCAAATGTACTTAAAATAAAATAGTTTGTACGGTGGTTATTATCAATGTTTTGTATCGAAAATATACAAAGCTCGAATAGATAATCTAGTCGTGATTAAATGCAGCATAATGCGTACTGAATATTATTAGCGCTGCCGTAAAAGGAATAATAGTTTCAAGTATATTAAACTATTATTGTTTTTTTTAAATAACTGTGTTGGAAGTTAAAAAATAGCTATGAAATAAGCTATCAAATCACATTCAATCTTCAAAGTAATAAAAATTCAATCCTTGCAAGTATAAAAGTATAGGATAGGTACTTGTCGTTTATCGTTTGAAATAAAGTTACCGGACTACCTATCCTCATAGACAAATCTCAATAAAAGTATGATAGTTCAACTCACTTGTGCGTGCGGCGCTATGTGTGCGTGCACTTGTATGTGTGCGTGCGTGCACTTGTATGTGTGCGTGCGTGACGCGACTACTATCCGTAAACGCTATGTGTGGGTAAGCGTCAGATGACACCGGGATACAACACGGGACGGCATTTTAAGATAGAAATTCAAAATTAAATTTTATTCACTACAGAAGATATATGTACACGTTTCGTTTCCAGAGTACGAATATTTTTTTTTAAGAAAAATCTCTTGCAATAAAAACTATATCTTCTTGTGTAGTGAATAAAGTTCAGTTTTGAATCGCTATCTTAAAAATGCCGCGCCGCATCGCATCTCGCTGTAAGCTGTCCCTATTCTCATTTTCCCACACAGTCGTATTTTAATAACAAATAAATAACAGAGTTGGACTTTCTGTACCTTGTTTTTGAAATTCTATAGTGTAGTTATTTATTATGTTATTGGATGATTGTGTCTGAATATAATATCAAAGTATGAAGTGCCATTTTCTAAAGGTTAACCTATAGTCCGCAGTCTTTTATACTTCCATTTTTCCTTTGTTTGGTCTGTATTATATTATTAAAATAAAGTACTCATCCTACGCTGCATTCCCATAATTTCGCCCAGAGCTTAAACGATAATACTGTTATTAAAATAATAAACTTAAATATTCTACGACATTCCATTTTGTGAGAATTCTCGACATAAACTACGAACGTGTAAATTATTTTAAATATTGTATTTTAATGTATTTTAGTGTAAGTAGCCAACAAAATATTTAAAAAAATATTTTGTACTATCATAGCCTCATGTAAATACACACATTTATATATAGTATATAAGCACCCGCTACGCTTATATATAATTAAATGAAACGTTAAAGTTGCACAAGAAATAGTTCATGCAATGAATGTATAGGTAACGTAGTTCAACGCCAAAACTGATAAGGACACTCGCGTGACAAAGTGTTTTTATAAATTAGAAATATTTCAAATTGTTTATAATGTGAGTTGTTATAAAAATATTAAAATTCTTTTGTTCGAAATCATCTATCTCGCAACTATCATAGATAGCTAAAATAGAGCATTACTACTATGTATCGGTTAGGTACATTATAAAACATATTGGTATATTGTATACTAAATTCTAATAATAAAAGCAATATAAAATCGCTTAATATAATTATATAATGTATATAGTCGGCGTGATTGTTATGTGCCCTTCGTGGAATGGCAATTAGACAAATATTTTTTCGACCATTTAGTTAGATGTAGCCATCGTTTGACACGGTTTGAAGTGAAATGTTATCCAATTGTATGAATTTTGCATGAAATTTATTATTTTTACCTAGCGAGTACGGCGTTATTGCTCGCAGCTAAAAATTTATATTCATTGTCATATGAAATTGTTTATTTTTCATTTATACCTTAAACCGTCCGTTGTTTTTAAACGTTTTATTTTATATCCTCCGATCTATAAACTATGCTGTCTTTAGCTGCCAGCGATAGCCGAAAGCTTAAAAGTTTAATCCTAGTAACACATGTATAGCTCAATAAGTAAGATAATAATTATTATTTAAATCACAAGAATCATATCGTCTGCAACTGCCAATTATATAAAATAGCAGAGATAGCACTTTTGTCGGTCACTGTACTTCGCTTTTTGTGTATGAAAAGTGCTACATCAGGGTATTTAAAAACAATGTAACGTTATAATTATGTATTTTGTGTTTTAACAAATACGTAGCTAGTTACATTTTGTATAATTACATGGAAAGTATTCTGTATTAAAATGTTTTATGTATTTCGTAATGATTTCAAATATTTGAAGCGAGTTTACATATAGTATTATATTCAACAACATTTTTTATTATAAAACTTTTTACAAAAGAAAAAAATATTATTTCGTTTCGTCGATTTCCCATTTTCCAGCTCCGATTTGGAGCAGACCTTTAATACACAATATTTTCACACAAGTATTAAATCAAATTCAAGAAGTATTAAACATTGGCAATATTATTTTTAGCTTCATAGTACATAGACGGAAATGTATATTGTACCTACCAAATTTTCAAATATAAAAATAAATTATACGAATAAGTTACTGAACCTTTTGTATTATTGATATCCCTTACTTATACCATGCATAGCTTTCTTTACAATCGAGTAAAATTCATTTCAATGGGCAGTTCTCTAGTAGCATAATGAAATCAATAGAAACAAATTAGATACGGTGTGATGCCAAAATATTATCGTTATAGTAGCATCGTCAAACAACAAAAATATAACTGATTGAATGTACTGTTGGTTCTTGGTAGAAATTCACGTTCTTAATAATAAAAAGCCCTTAGAATATCTAGGAAAGTATTAAAAAAAGAAACTGCTGCTCGAGCTAGACTTAAAATGGAAAAAAGACTACTTCTTATACACCAAGTACTTGGTCTATTTTTTTCTAAGCTTCAGTCTTCGTAAACTTCAGTCAACTGTCAGCAAATAAGTCTACGACCACTAGAAAAACTAGTTCTTCTTTTAATTCAAAATATTATCACTAGTTTAAAAATATTATCACTTTTAACCAGTGACTAGGTACTTTAATTTGAATTTCCTTTCAAAATACACAACAAAACAAATCCCCTTTTTAACCTCCCTTTTTTTACCCCCAATTAAACTATTTGCTTGATTGAAAATAACCTACTACTACTAAATAAGACTTTACACGTGATCGTTATTTGTCCCGGTTAAAATGTTTACCGGACTACGGCGAATTTGGCAGTCTATGTATGTATGTATGTTAGTTCAAATATAGCGCTTTAAGTACTGGTCTGATTTTATATAAATGAGGTGTCTATAATTTCTAACATAGTCTATAATTATAATTTACATAGTCGGGTTATAGTATTTTATAAAATTGTAGTTATTAATAATATTATAATAACCTAGGCCTGTCGCGCAGTACGGCTGTATAACGAGCCACTGAGCCGCTCAGTAAACAGCTGCTAATCATATCAGATTCAACACGATAACCTCGTATATAACCCAGTAAACTTTTGGACCTTATTGCTATAGTAATAAAGATCGAAATTCGGTACATCGTGGACTGTGCGCTCGCACACGATGTCCTATCAATTACACGTCGCAATCAATGGGATTGTTCATCAGTGCCCTCCCCCCTCCTCCCTCCCTCCTTCTCCCTCTATCACACCTGTATTGTGATTGATACATCCATAATTCATCTGTAGATAGAAATTACTCAGGGACCGCATGCTATATTCTCCCCGTTATATGAGTGGTCAGTGTCCTTGCCTAGTGGTAAGCTCCTACAGACTTAGTAAAAAGTATTTGGACGACGTAGAAGCGGTCTTTTTCGAAAAATACGAAAAGCCATTTGTCAGAAAAAGAGAACAATACTGAAAAGATTATATTAGTAATGGAGTTAGAATTGTACTCAGATGAGTGCATGTTTTACCTCCGATCATCGCGTGCACCAATGAGCCTCTTCTGATATTATCTTAAATTCATTTTAATATAGGTACGTTGAAATGGTAAGAAGAAAATATCGTAAGAACACAATATTAATATCTGTAAAACTAATAACAGTCTATGTATTCCAACCTGCAATAGAATCGATCGTGAAAAACTGGCTATCCATCCTTACAATCCACTAATTATCTGATCCTTAACTGATGAACTGATCCTTACAATCGGGTCACTGACCCGATTACAAACTTGAGTCATGATGCCAAATATTTATCACCTACATAGACTTACGTCCTAAACTTACGCCTACTAATCGGGGGGTAAGTAGGTGTAGGTTGTAGGTGTCCCTCCCTCCTCCACATACACAAGCAATTTCAACACCAAAAACTATCTATTGTGGCCGGCCGATTTTACCGACTGAAATAAAGCTGTTTTACAGTCCAACATAACAGATAAACTGAACGTTCCTAGAAATATTTGACAGTTATATAACACTGGAGTGGAGCCTTGAATTTACCTGAATTTACGCTACCCACGGAATAAACATCAAAATATGATTGACAGAAAGAAGACAGAATTATCCGAAGAACTTGCGTTATATAGGCTACGGGAATAAAATTAATACTTTTTACCTTTATACTATACATAATATTATATTAAGTAAGTTTTTTTTAAGTCGGTACAAGCCAACTTGAACGTGAGTTCTATAAAATATTGTTTGATATTGTTTCGGCTGGTGCTTCAAAATTATGAAGATCGAGTAGAGAAATAGTTGAAAGTTTAGGTGGACATTTAGTATAGGAGAATTGCTGTCGTTTTTTATTATTTTCCTCGCATTTTTTCAATTTTCTCACCGTTTAAACCTTCCTTCGACACAACTTCGATACATTTACACAATTATTTTGAAATCAAAATTAACCTATTATCGGTCTTGCCTTTCTTGAGTTTAATCGAGACAAAGGAACTGCAATCCATTTCTATATATATGAGAAAAAGCTTAAAAACATGAAAAACCATTAAACCCTTACGTCGAGTCCAAGCATTACTCACTTCAAATGTGTGTTCAAAAACTAAAATACGCCTACATATTTTATCCCGATCAATTGAAATCGGTATTCAATAGAATTCAGAAGGCCCACTTACTTCGTTCGCTCGCTCGCATTAAAAATGTTTTCATAATTCGTGAAGTAAGCCCAAACGGTAGTGGAGAGCTCAGGTCGAACGGAGCGAGCGATTCTGCGAACAACGAGTATTTATAGGTGTGTGGGACAAGGGAGGACATTTTTAAGAATATAAAGAAGAAAAATTTGTTTGTTTGTGAGTAATGGAGACACTTGAAACTAATCTCTTGATTTAGAAAATACTTTTGCTAATAGAACATTATAGGCGTGTAATTCACACCATGTTAATCTGGAACCGTGCTAAGTATCCGAAGAACTTGTGTTATCTATATACTTAACTTATTATTATATTAAGTAAGTTTTTTTTATATTGGTACCAACTTGAACGTGAATTCTATAAAATATTGATTTTATCAGGACATTGTTTGGGGTGGTGCTTCTCGATCTTCATAATTTTGAAGTATCAAAATTATGAAGATCGAGAAGAGAAATAGTTAAAATTTAGGCTAAATTTAAAAGGGGAATTATTTAGAAAATAGGAACTATTTCATACATTTTTACTTTGGGAGTCGGTTTTCATTTTTTGTGTAAAAATAATTTAATTAAAATTGTAGTTCGTTCTAAAAAAAAGTGGTAGTAATAGTGGCATAGGTACTTTATTTTTCTTTCCGGGACAATAAAAATAATAGCTCCCCACACCGATTTCGGTGACGGTGGCTGGTTCCATTGAAACCAAGTCAGCTACGTAGAAATTATTTTATAGTGTCCAAGTGTGTGTAGTACACAAGAGTACTCTGTCTTCCTTTACTCTAGTAACCCAGTGGGACGGATGACCGATACGACTGCCGAAAAATCAAGCGCAGGACCAACTTTTTACGTGCCAATCCGACGCATGGATCATCGTTCTTGTCAGACAATCAGGTGATCAGCCTGCACCGACCTAACCAAATTAGGAAACAAAATTTATGTAGAATCAATACAGGAATCGAACCCACGACCTGCGAGTCGAGAGCCAACCAAGGAGGCTATTTTTCCGGGACAGTACGAAAATACTTGCCCCGACTTACGATACTATAAATACCTACCGTAAATCGCTTTAGCCCCCAACTTGCGTGTTATCAATATGGTAACTGGTTACTAGAATACAAACACACGTACGTCTGCACCGAACATATACATAATGAGATCCTCCAACAATGTCGACGTAAAAATGTCTCCTTAGATAAATAATTGAGATGCAGAATGGAATATTGATTTGTTCTGCATTAGCTTTCAATGCATTGTATTCTATATTATGTTAAGTAGGTTCCAGTAAACATCTTCCCCACGGGATTCTATTTCTGTGTGTCAAGTGGCTTATTAATAAGAGGGTTTGAGCTTAGAAAACGAAAATGCTTCATTTTTATATAGATTATGAACTAATACTTTCAGAATTGTCCTACATGACGACCTACCGCGGCACTGGTTCGGGAACGAACTCGGCGAGAAGACCCGGCGTGGGAAAATTGTTCGTTTAAAAAATTATTGTAATTCGCATTTTACACTATATTATTTTTACTTGACTTACATTATGAATAAAATCTTGTAATCTTGTTTTATTAACAACCACGCTCAAGTCACAACTTGTGAAGTGACCTTAACGTCATTCTCACGATTGTAACGATTAAATTCGTTAGGGTCACTTCACGCCGAGACGCGACGCGACGATGCTTGAAGATGTTAAAATATTTTGCAACACTGCGTATTTCGATTTTCTACCGCTATTTAAAATCACATGGGGAGGGTGTGGAAGCCGTACTTTACTGCCACTGGAGCGTGCTCAGCGCGCTATCTTAAAGGTCATCTATGGGTATCCTCGTCGCTATAGTACTCATCTTCTATAAAGAGAGTCTGAGGTGCTCACGGTTAGGCAACTGTTCATCATGAGTGCAATTCTTCGTAAACATAGAGAGCTCCCCTACGTACAACCTAGCAAACGAAGTACATGGAAAATTTGTTCGACAGTTCGTCACCGGACCTCACTTGCTAGGCGACAATTCTAACAATTCTACGTCATCTCCTCTCACCTCTACAATACAGCGAATAAACATAGTACTTTGTATCCTCTTACATTGAACAAATGCAAACGAGTTATTTTAAATTGGTTAGTTTCTTTAGATTATAATAGTACTGAAAAATGTTTACAAAATCCATATACATAATAACATCCCTAGGAATATACAATATATACACACACATTCACACACAAACAACACATTGCATGGTACCATCTTGGAAATTACTAATATTTTTGTTATGTTAACTTAATTCAATTATGTTTGAATGTATTTATCTACCTGTATTAGTTCAACAGTCATATTGTAATTGTATTTTAAGGCTTTTTCCTAGTTCCTCGAGCCGAAAACTCAGGCAGCTGTGACACAGTTAATAATAGTACGGCTGCCGATGTTACCTTTATTGTCTACTTTGTGGAAATGTCTATGTTAATTGCTAAACTGTATTATGTATTATTAAATTTGAATAATAAATAAATATAATATAAAAAAAAATGGGCGCCGCGTCGCCTTGCGTTTCTGTGTAAATTGGCCCATACAAATGGAGCTTTTCAACTGTTTGGGAATTTTATTACATACTTCTAGACTGTACGGTGCAACTGCTTTCGGGTATTATCGTTTTTCCTACATCGTCATTATTTAATAGAAAAAAATATGATATCCGAGAGGCATTGCGAACGTGGTTGTGCTGTACACCAATGAAGGTACTATGCACGCTAGTTACACACTGTAAACTTTAATACTAGCTCCTGTACAAAGTTTTTTCATTTCGAAGTAGAGGCGGTACACAAAACTACGGCGCTACACTACACACTCCCCGCATTCTTGACTGTAATAACACACAGGCTTCGAACTCCTTGTGTACCATCAATATTTTATATCATAGAGCTCTACAAAAGTTTTACAATAAGCTTCAGCTTACACTGAAACGAGACGATATTTGACTCGCGCAAAATTTTTAAAATAGCCGTTCAATTCAACTTAATCCAGTAGACAAGAAGATACACGTTTAATCGCAAGAGCGATATATACAGCGTCGCTATCCTCTCGTTTCTATGTGAGCTGACCCTTAAGTTAATATTTCGATCTCAACGACCGCGACGGGCAACCGGGACCTGCGATCACGACTGGTTCGCGCGACCTACTGTTTGATATAATTTTATATGGAGCCCTAAATTAATTACGCGACATAATTTTACAACGACGGCTAGAATAAGTTCATGTGCGACGTGTAGACGGATTTTTTACTGTCAATGACGACGTTAGTGTAGCGCAAGTATAAAGAGCCGATATCCGAAGTATCGGATTGTCGAAGTTGCGAGGTTTCGGCACGTGTAAACTTTCATTCAAGAACTCGAAAGTTCTGATCCGTTTCCTGAAATGATAAATAATATCAGTCCGAGAGATTTCTTTCAACAAACTTTAAAATTCGAATTTGCTGGGACTTGGAAATAAATAAGTATCTTTTATACTATATAAAGTAAAAACGCCTGACTGATTCATCAACGCCGAGCCAAAACTACAGAAGCTAGAAACGTAAATTTCGAACCGTGGCTTCCTTTCGTGACGTATAGGTCCACTAAGAAGGATTTTGCGAAATTCATCCCCTAAAGGGGTAAAAAGGGGTATCAACGTTTGTATGTAACTTTTTTGTTTGTGGTCAGATCTTTGAAATTTCATAAGGTTGCTCTTTGGAATTATTACCTAAACTCTAATTTAATATTTTCTAAAATTCGATCTTTTAAGAGCTAAAAAGAGGTTCTAAACTTTGTATGGGGAAAACATTAAATGAGCGTTTCAGCTTGAAACTTTGTAAATATTGTCTTAAAAGAAAATAAGTAAACATATTGTACATAAAATAATATATAGTTAACAAATTATTAATTGTGAATCAATATTGCATCATCTAGTCTTGCCCGGCAGTATTCCCTTTGTATGTACAAAGGGAATGCTGCCGGGAATGATTCATGTGAATCTCTAAACGTTATAACAATGTTATTATATAAATAGTCTTATCATTTGTATTAGGACGACTACACTCTTAGCTCGCAATACTCGAATATACGGTCGCGGTACTGTTATAATTTCGCTCCACACCTTCCTATACCTCCACACGGGTAAGTAAAATGTGTTTCATGATTTTTCGATACTCAACCCCCAAAGTGATGATAAGGTATGACTGTAATTTTTTTCATCAAAATATAGAAACGTAATATTTTGACCGTGGCTTCCTTTTGTAACATATATGTCCATTAAGAAGGGATTTTGCGAAATTCACCCCCAAAAATTCTGTATTTGAGACTCATGCTTGACCATTTTATTATAATGTGTTGTACTATTTTGGAATGATCTCTTCTCTTCTAGGTCTTTATTTTGATATCAAACACCTTCAGCTGCAGCCAGGTTATAGACAGCCAAAATTATTATCCTTCCTTTTGTCTTCGCTGTAGTCGGGTAAAAATGGTTTTGTTTCCATTTATTAATTCTACGCAAACGAAGTTGCGGGCACCAACTAGTAAGTATATCCATAAATTACACACAATCTTTTGCAAATAAACAAAAGGTAAACTTTTGAACTGGTATAGACTCAAATTGCAAAATCTTCAGTTAACTAGGTAGTACTTGGGAGAAAAAGCTTAGTTCGGAGTTCGAGTACCTGGAGTACGAAAATAAATAATAGATGCAGAGACAGGTATTAGAAAAATAATCACAAAAATATTAATGTAGTATCCGATGGTGGTGAATACTAGGATTTAATGGAAACGCAGGTCAGGTAAATTACCGATGTACGTTTATTGATATTCGAAGTTACAAGAGCTAGGATATGTTGCCTTCGTCTAAGCAACTTCAGAACTGCCTCTATACAATTCAACATCTTATTTATATTTTAGTGTTACCCCACTTATTCACATGCTTACATCCCTTAGTTGTATTTCCCACGCAAACACAAACAAAGCAAAATCATAAACAACGCAATAAATCCTTTCACACAATGCAAGTAAAATATCTATCTATTGTCTTAAAAAATGCACAACTATAATAAAACAATAAAACCACACTAAAACTACATTCAATATTTACATCATAACAAATAATTATCGGCTCGCCGCTTTCTATATTTTTTACAATTCCTTTGAACTAACAATAAACAAAGAAGACAATGCATAATAAATCTTAAATAATATTAAAAAGCTTATATGAGGCAGTATTTTTACAACCCTACATTCGGCCATCCTGCAGCGACAATTGCCCTCAATTGTCATCATTGTCTACTGTTTTGTTTATTCCGAAATATCAGGTGGCTTCTTATTAGACTGCATCTCTATGCTAATAAGAACTTCTACTAGAGGTCTTCCATCCACTCTATTATACAATAACTTATTATTTAATAAATATTCGTCGGTTACAATGGGCTCTGCAGCATTACTAATGTGTTTAATACATTCATCCTTGTAATCATTTTCACTAATATATAATAATTTAGGTAAAGGATTTCTGAGTACATCTACATAATATGACATAATATTAAAATACAAATAATTAAAATACCTTGACAATGATACGCATCTCGTCACTCTTAAACATATTTTTTCGTTTCTCAGCATAGCCGTAAAAACTCTACAATCGGTTACAATCTTAAAAGTTTCTAACAAATATACCCTAAATTTCTCCTGTGCTTTAGTAATAGATAATAGAACTTCTAACTTATAACTACTATATCTAGACTCCACATCAGTCGTCTTACCACTAGTAAAATATACCGGGTGGAATTTACTATCATCACAATCTTTTTGCATCAAGATGCTATATTCTAATCGGGACCTATGAAATCCTGTCTCGGCTCTATATTTAAAAATTTTCAACATAGGCCCACACCATAGAGAAGTCATAAATTCATCACAAGTTTCTATCCCTCTCGCACTGAAACTATACTTACTATCGTTTTCCACTAGATCTGTCAAAGGTCTAGCTTTCAATAAATACTGAGGTATAAATTTCAGAAAATATCCGGTCATCCCCAAAAAACTTTGAACCGTCTGTCCCATCTTAGGTATGGGAAAATCTCTCATTGCAGCTGTTATTGCTTTTGATGTTCTAACTGTACCGCGTGATATTATATGCCCTAAAAAATCTACTATTGTTTTCATAAATTGACCCTTCTTAAACTTAATGACTAATCCGTATTGAGCCGCGACTTTTAAAATTAATTTTAATATATCTAAGTCTTCTTCTAAATACTTTGCTAAAATACTTTCATCGTCCATCAGTGCATTTAAAAACTGGTTTAAATCTAAAACGGTAAAAGGTAACGGATATAGAGATCTCGGCATAATTAAATTTATTTTTCTGTAATCTACATAGAAACTCAAATCCTTATTTTCTATAAACACAATACGACTGGTATACTCTGAATTAAAAGGGCGAGTGAATCTTTCCTCCGTCCACAGCTTCATTGAATCAGTTACTTCTTTTCGCTCTGAAGGAGCTAATTGGCGTGGCTTTGAAACCACCGGCTTATCGTGACTTGAAATAATTTTCGCGCATATGCCTACATCGCGCGTGGTTTGCTGTGTATAATAATTATTAGTTTTATTATTAATTTCTTCCCGACAATGCTCTTTTTTAATACCAACTTCTTTCGGTTTCTCTATATTATTAATTTTCAATATGTCTGATTGTGCTGTCTCGTCTAGGATAGTACTATCGACATCGTCTAGCTTAAAAAATGTTACGGTGCCTCGTTGGACACGGAGTTCTACGCGATTAAGAAAATCGGTACCCAATAAAATAGGACGCTTGAGAATTGAATTTGATACAACATGAAACTCGACATAAAACTTGGCATTATCTACAATCATACTAGTAGTAAACATACCCATTGTTTTATTTACCTGAGACCCCAGCCCCGTAATACATACCTGCTTTTTTTGTAGAGTCGGGGATCCCAATTTCTTGTACACACTCTCACTCATTAACGTTAAATCACTACCTGTATTTACTAACGCTAAAATCTTATTGTCTCTAATAAGAATCAGCTTCTCATATTGTCTTTCGGTTAATCGAGATACCACATGAACATCTTTACATTTTATTACACAGTCTGAGGCTACATGTCCAAAATCACCGCACTTAAAACATTTTCTCCCTTTTTCTTTCGAGGGACACATAACACTCACGTGATCTTCTCCACCGCAGTTAAAACATATTTTCTTGTTCGTCGTTGGAACATTTTTTCCTGGGCCTCCAGGTTTTGGCCTGTTCTCCGTACGTATTGTCTTATCCATCCTCCTCTCGATTGGGCGAGCTCTGAATTTCAACATTTCTTGTTTCATTTTTTCGTATTGTTTGAATCTTTCTTTTAGCTGTCTCATATCTTTGGCTCCATAGAGCACAGCTTTATTTACTGGGTCATCGGGAATGCCCTCGATTATGTATTGAATAACATCCCGCATTTCCAATTTTCCCGGCGCTGCGATCTGCAACATTCTATAGGCGTATTCTTGCAGCGTCTCTTCTGTTCTTTTTCTATTTCTACACAGATCCCTGTGAATCTGTAAGTTATCTACACTTTCTTCAAATTCATCTTTCAGCGCCTGCTTCAGCATTTTCCACGTTTTAGCGCATCTTTCGTAGCTGACAAAATGTTTGGCAGAACCCTCTAGCAATTGTTTTGCATACACAATCTTCTGAACTTCGTTCCAATTACAAAGCGAAGCCATTTCTTCAAAATCACGTAACCACTGTTGAATATTTAAGTTGTTATCCCCGCTAAACTTCTTTAAAGAACCCTCAACGTCCTTGAAAGTCAATAATACCGGTTTTCCGCTACGTCTACGGATTACTGGTGAGTGATGACTCTGCTCATCATCTTCTTCGTCCTCGTCGTCTAAGTGATGGTTCACTAGTCTACCATTACCGAGTCCTAGGGTATTGACAGCGTAGAGAACCTCTTCATCTTCTTCGTCTTCATCGTCGTCATCGTCTTCAGGGCCTAGCTCATCTTCGTTGTCAACAACTCGGTCTCGTTCCACTAATAGCGCCGCTCTTAGCCTGGCCAACAACTCCGGCTTACGACCTGTCACTCGGAGGTTTCGTCGTCTGAGCTCCTCTCTGAGCTCCACAACCTTCATTCGCGGCAGCTGGTCGTCTTCCAGCTCGACCGCATTCAACCTCTTCTCACCTCTCGCAACCTTGTCAATAACACCGTCCATGATTGGCTTTACTACTTTGAGCACTATACCGAACTTGCACTAAGCTGCTAACACGTCTTTACAACAAACACACTGATAATCCCCTGATATTACTGCGATCCCGGACGATAATTGATTCCTAACTAGTTATCCCGGACGATTGATTCCTAACGAGTTATCCCGGACGAGCCCCCACAATGTAGTATCCGATGGTGGTGAATACTAGGATTTAATGGAAACGCAGGTCAGGTAAATTACCGATGTACGTTTATTGATATTCGAAGTTACAAGAGCTAGGATATGTTGCCTTCGTCTAAGCAACTTCAGAACTGCCTCTATACAATTCAACATCTTATTTATATTTTAGTGTTACCCCACTTATTCACACGCTTACATCCCTTAGTTGTATTTCCCACGCAAACACAAACAAAGCAAAATCATAAACAACGCAATAAATCCTTTCACACAATGCAAGTAAAATATCTATCTATTGTCTTAAAAAATGCACAACTATAATAAAACAATAAAACCACACTAAAACTACATTCAATATTTACATCATAACAAATAATTATCGGCTCGCCGCTTTCTATATTTTTTACAATTCCTTTGAACTAACAATAAACAAAGAAGACAATGCATAATAAATCTTAAATAATATTAAAAAGCTTATATGAGGCAGTATTTTTACAACCCTACATTAATATGACCGGGACTTGAATCCCAGACACCGATTTGGCAACAACATAAAAAGTACAACGCACGCACGCGCTTTGTCAATCAGGGAGCGGAATAAGCGATGTCTAGATCGATTTTTCAACTCCATAATCCCACTCCATACATTCATTCATGGAAATTGTTCAAGCCGTTTCCGGTGCTTGCCATAACATAATCTGGGGGCACGGTAGTGCCCCCGCCAAGTCGAGCGCGAAGCAAACACTGCCGTACCATCCTTTACTGGAACCATTTCGCCGCATTTTCAGGCCCCTATTTGAGGACCTCTGGAGAAGACCAGAACGCAGAAATTTTCGTCATCCAGTAAGCTATAATCACATGCTTAAAATCCAAAATTTCAAGCCTGTTGGTCATTTAGTTCCGAAGTTAAGCGAAAGCAAAGTTTCGCATTTACGACACTCACTCACTCACTCATTCACTCACTCATGATCATCAGAATAGAACTAGTACTTCTCATAAACTCAGAGAGCTGAAATTTGGTACAGAGTTAGGGTTTAATGGCCACATAAAGGGAAAACTATAAAAACTAGGATAATCGATCTGGGGGCACGGCAGTGCCCCCGCCAAGTCGAGCGCGAAGCAAACACTGCCGTACCATTATTTACTGGAACCATTTCGCCGCATTTTCAGGCCTCTATTTGAGAACCTCTGGATAAGACCAGATCGTCGAACTGGGGGCACGGCAGTGCCCCCGCCAAGTCGAGCGCGAAGCAAACACTGCCGTACCATTCTTTACTGGAACCATTTCGCCGCATTTTCAGGTACCAGAACCTCTGGATAAGACCAGAACGCAGAAATTTTCGTCATCCAGTAAGCTATAATCACATACTTAAAATCCAAAATTTTAAGTCTGTAGGTCATTTAGTTATAATACGAGTAGTAGCCTATAATTTAATCTAGCCCGTAGCGCCCCACTGCTGGGCGAATGCCTCCCCTTCTGCTTTTAATACGCATATAAATAAAATTAAAGGAAACAACTGGATAAGACTAGACTGGCTTTTATACTTATACTTACAAGTTTACAAGAAGAAATAGTCGAACAATAAACTTTATTCTACTCGAACATTACACAAATTAAATAAACAAATTACACTAAAATCTAATGAATTAAATCAATACTCTCACGTTTCTACAAAAAGAAGTGAAATCCCACCAAAAACATTCTGTAAAAAACTAGCCAAGTCTCGATGGAGCTGCTTGTTTATCTCTAAAAAGTAATGAAATCTAGACAAAGTTGTGTCAAGTCTAAGGTTCCTTACTGCGATTTCTTTATTATTATAGTTAATGTTGTGTGACTTGGCCGTTTAAGGGTACACAAGGGTACAAAAGGGGCTCCATGACACCATTGCTCCAATATATGTGTTGTACAATCAACAACAGCCTAAAATAAGACACTAGCGTCCAATTACCAATACCAGTATGGGCTATTATCTCGCTTAACAAACATAGGTAGTTACAACAGATATAACATTACGTGTAAACAAAATAGACTTGTACCCACTAACGTATAAAGAATTTTCAACGGCCAAGTCACACAACATTAACTATAATAATAAAGAAATCGCAGTAAGGAACATTAGACTTGGCACGACTTTTTCTAGATTTCATTACTTTTTAGAGATAAACAAGCAGCTCCATCGAGACTTGGCTAGTTTTTTACAGAATGTTTTTGGTGGGATATGATTTTTTTCCGTCTGTCTGTCTGTTGGTTCCGGTTTATCTCTGAACCGGCTAGACCAAATTTGATCAGACTTTCACTGGTAGATAGCTGATGTTATAAGGCAAGGATGGCGAACCTTTAAAACGTATGAACGTGCCATCTTTGTAACGAAATGTTTAATGAGCCCATAGACGTGCCATCAAATTTTCATTTTTTCATTTTTCAATTAAATATTTTGCCGCCATAACGCAGTCACGGAATATCAACTATAAACATTTTTTTTATTTTACGGGTTAAATCTCATTACTCTTTAAATCCTATCTGGATAACTGTATGCTTCGGGAAAATATATAAAAATCAATAGGCCAAAACCGAACGTTGATTAAATTAATTTAATATGTTAGAGCGAGCGAGCAATTTTTTGCTGTTTTCTCTATATAAACTTTAAACCCTAAATGACTTGTACTTCAATAAAATACATAAAAATCAATGGGCTAAAACTGAACGTCGATACGAATTAATTTAATATGTTAGCGCGAGCAAGCGGAGCGAGCGTGCAAAACTTTTTTTCTGTTTTACCTATTTAAACTGTAAGCCCTAAAATGCTGTGTACTTCGGAAAAAAAAACAATTATATCAGTAGCCTGAAATTGAACGTCAGTACTAAATAATATGTTCTTTAAGCCAAACACGAGTGAGCGTAGTGATGGAGCAAAATTTATTTCCCATTTTACAGGTCAAAGCAGTGCTTTTTAAGCTACAACACTGGAATTGAATTTGAATAAATTTCAGAAAAATACCATAAAATCAACCGGATAAAACAGTACATTGTTAGGTTCTAAATAATACAATAATTTGTTGTAAAACGCGAGCAAGCGAAGCGAGCGAGCAAACTTTTTTCATATTTAACAGGGTAAGTAAATACCTATACTTTACACTTTTTTCGCAGTACATAATTACAAAATTTTGTGATCAGTGACGTGCCTAAAATATTGTGTCGCATGCCACTGGTGGCACGCGTGCCATAGGTTCGCCATCACTGTTATAAGAAGTAACTATGGCTACTTTCTTAGGAGTATCTTAGGGGTTGTTACGGGCACCAGTTAGTTATACAATTACATTACAATTAAATCTGATCCGATGAGATGGGTTATAACATAAAAACAAACGAAGTGTACAATTCCCCGCTTCATCCCATAAACCCATAGAGCCTCAGTGTAAGTGAATTAGTATGGTAATGCGGGCCGGGGCACTCCAGTAGAGTATCAGATTTTAGGTAAGTGCTACTCTATCAATTAAGACTTTTGTAGTAACTTAAGTAAGTAAAGTTTGTAGTAAGGTCAAAAGTACTCTAGAATATGTATGTTTGATCCCAGGTTGTGACTTGTAGCAATGAGACTTCTATAATCTATTCTCTTCTACAATAATTCGAATAGTTAATCAGGCGTTACTTTGCAGAAATCCGTTGCATACAATTTACACGCTGGTGGTTGCATTGTGGCTACGTTTGAACCACAATGCAACCACCAGTGACACCGAGTATTTATAACGATAATATTCATAACTTACATCGACACTGTCGGTCCCACAACGCAACGACATGTCCACTTGATCATGATGTGGGGGAAGGCCCTCCTAATCTATACTTCGATACGTTATTATAAAGAGGAAAGATATTTTAAAGAGGAATAAATTAAATTATAAAGATATTATAAAGAAGAAAGGTTTTTGTTTATTTTATGTTAGTTTGTTTGTTTGCATCGAATAGGTTCCGAAACTACTTGACTGGTTTTGATGAAATTTGGCACAGATATAGAGATAACCACGGGGAAGGACATAGGCTACTTTTTATTGCGGCAAAATGTACGGTTCCCGTGGCATCCCCTCTTGCCCGCACGAAGTCGCAGCCAACATCTAGTAACACATATTTGGCAGCCATAACTCTAGACAACAATTAAACTTGTCAAAACTTACGTCGTGATGAATTAAGTAAGTTCCACGCGGGTAACTCATGAACTCAACTCACCGACTCACTGACGTCGATAACTCGCGACTCATGAGTCATGCTGCTAACACGTGTTAGGTTAGAAGTTGTTAGTGACCTTTAAGCCAGGATTGGATTAGATGGAGGTATGTGGTATTTGTCTTACGCGAAAGGAAGTCAGTGTTTATTTATTATTTTACCAAGTAGGTAGGTATTGTGTATAATAAGTAACAAGCATTTATTTTTAAACAATAGCACCCACCCGCGTAAATATAGTATCCCACGGGATTACTGTACTTTTTCGGAATAAAAAGTATGCTATGTTTTCATCCAGCTTAAACTATTACCATACCATATTTCATCGATCATACATCCATCCATCCATCGTAGCCTTCTGTTGGTAATATAATTTTTAAAATCGGTTCAGTAGATCCAGAGATTACCCCCTAAAACCTCACAAACTTTACCTTTATATATTAGTATAGATAAAATAATTTACACGAACACAATTTAACTCCTAATATCTTTAAAAATGATATATTATTATTTATACATTTGATTTTAATGTTCTTAAGTAATATTAGGCTAGCGGTTGCCAAGTGGTCGAAATTCGACCATAATTAATTTAATTTTTAAGTTTGAATCCTATTAGGGTTCTTTTGTATCTTAGATTCTTAAAAAATATGTAAAGGTTGTTTTTAAAATGTTATAGATATATTATACAGGATGTCCCAGAAGTCGACGTCGTCCCTTCGAAGGCTGATAGACCAGCTCATGACTTAACAGAATATCGTAATAGGACCTTAGTAAAAAATCTTTAGTTTTCGAGATATAATTGCTTAAAAATTACACCTCATGTCAGTTTTTAGACTGCCGCAACTACAATTTCCCGTATTGTGGGATACAAATTTGCATTGCGGAACCCTGACTAGTTCTGCTATTGACCACGGTTATAAACAAAGCTAATAGAGTTTGAACTTTGTAGAAAAAAAGAAATCTTTTCCCTAATCATGATTTCAAAAACTTTTTCTCCTAACTTTCACTATCCATACTGAACAAAAAATACACCACAATAACCTGGGTTTACTGTCTCCAAGCACACTTAAGTCCGAGTTACTAGGCAAAAAAAGTCCAAATTAGAATGAAAAATCCGTTAAAAGTAAGAAAACTTGTAGTAAGAAAACAAAAAAGTAATGTGTAGAACAAACAAAAGACGTGCGTGGGGTCACCTATTCTCTCACTCTAATGAGTCTAATCTAACCCATTAAATGATATTATTAATGTGTTCTCCTTCTTTGCATTTCTCCTTACAGTTTAAAAAAAATCCTTGTATTCTGTTCAGTTTCTAAGTTAGGAAGCATCTTACACTTCAACGTACAATTTTTAAGTAAAAATCTGGGTAATTTCAATGTAACGAGTGTTTTTGTTCGAAATTCTAACTAAAGAAAAACATTCAAAATGTGTTCTCTGTGCACTTAAAATAGCAAAAAAATTTTTTTACGTAGCTTAATAGCAACTATTTTACTATTTCGAACTAAACTACATAAAATGAGCAACTTTTTAAAGTAACAACCCAGGTTAGTGTGGTGTATTTTTTGTTCAGTATGGATAGTGAAAGTTAGGAGAAAAAGTTTTTGAAATCATGATTAGGGAAAAGTTTTCTTTTTTTCTACAAAGTTCAAACTCTATTAGCTTTGTTTATAACCGTGGTCAATAGCAGAATTAGTCAGGGTTCCGCAATACAAATTTGTATCCCACAATACGGGAAATTGTAGTTGCAGCAGTCTAAACACTGACATGAGGTGTAATTTTTAAGAAATTATTAAAAGTGCCAATATCTCGAAAACTAAAGATTTTTTACTAAGGTCTTATTACGATATTCTGGTGAGTCATGGGCTGGTCTATCAGCCTTCGAAGGGACGACGTCGACTTCTGGGACATCCTGTATAATTGATAAATGTCAACGTGTAACAAAGTTGTATCATACGCATGGTTATTTTTATTAAATTAATGTATTTGTAAGTATTATTTTAATTATAAAAAATTTAGTGCATCTCACTCCTCCTTCTTAATATAAACTTTAACTGTACCAGATTTCATACTTCTCCATTCGCATGTTGTTGTTTTTTCGTAAAACGGAGTAAATACAAAGATTTTGCTTCACTCACTTATTTAAATAAAAAAACATTTTATTTTGATAAGGTAATTAAAATAACACAAGAAACATAAAATAAAATTAACAATAAAACTAGAGCCAAATAAAAAACTAAAAATTAATAGCTACTAATAAAAAGAAGACATCTATAAATAATCTATTTCTAAAAAAGTCTATTAATAGAAAAACTTCCCCAGGTCGTCCCCATCTGGCAGAGTACCTAGCAAACTGATAGCATTGCCTCGTTGGATAGCAATCCGTTGTGCCAGGTAGTTCCCGGCTCTGGGGTCTCGGGTGGCTTCAGTAAGCTTTTTGGAGATTTCTTTAAAAAGCTTATGTGCGCCCGGACCCCATGCGCCTAGGGTTTTCACCCCAAACGGTTCAAATATAAGGTCTCCGCTAAGGTTCTCATATTTGCGCCGTTTGAGGTTCTCTGCTTGGTTTGCAGCCGCGCCCGCACAGTTCGAAGTGCCCTGGACATGGGACGGAGCAAGAGTATCGACACAAGTAGCATCCCATACAAGAGCCCGTCCCACACTCCAAGGAACCAGGGTCATTCCATCAGGTCTCTTGCCATCGTCGCGCGCCAGACCGGAGTGCTCCAGTATAGCTGGCACACCAGCGGTGACAAGAGCCCGACGAATGAGGTCATTCAGACTGTGATGCCGGGAAATGCGTCCAGCGCTTCGTGAGCAACACAGCCCGTGATAACCGTGGCTGTCTACGTTCGCGCCGCAAACACACTGATGAGGGACGACATGGGGGGCACCAAGACGCAGGGCAGTAGCTAGCCGAAATGTATTACAGCCCAGCAATGTACCAGTATTGGCTGACGGTAGTGCCTGCATCCAAACGCCCGACTCCCACTTCTCCACAGCCAAAAGACGAGCCCGCTCTACAGGACTGGAAGACGTGTTAAAAAGTCTATTCCGTACCAGTCTACAGATGGGCTCGTCCCAAAGCCTTTGGGAAAATGTGTTCTCGGGCACATTGCTGCCGGCACTAGCAATGTCCCAGGCGTCCTTGGCCTCGTCCGCAAATGGGATTACTAACGGACAGGATGAGTGCTCTAAAATTTTTAAAATTACTGCGTGGTTTGCGTGGACCGAGGACAAGAACGCTGGTAAGGCTACGTCAGACGTTTGTCGAATGCCCAGGCCACCGAATCTTATTGGAAGCGTTGCTTGAGTCCATGAGCGGTGGTCAAATTTTATATTAAGAATGGAAGAAAGCGTATGTTTTATGGTGTCGTCTAAACGTTTGAGAAGTTGGGGGAACTTCCAAAGTTGACAACACCGCAAGACATAAGTAAATTTTGGAACAAATAAGCAATATCGGATTAAGGTAAAAGCCATGTGACAGTTAATTTGGAGAAGTCGGTCTAAAGTTTCAGTAAAATTTTGTAATTTATTGTTTATAAAATCTGGAAGGGAATCGTCTAGAATAAGGGAACCTAAGAGAAGAAGTGAACCCTTTTCGATAACTGATAATTGTGGAGCTACATCTTTGAACCTGGATATAACGGTTTCTCTGTCCTCACAATTATCAGGGACAAAAAGTTCACATTTTCCAAAGTTTAATTCTAGGCCGATATTTTGGAACTCATGGATTAATGTACGAAAGTCAGAGAGTACAGTAGATGCATCGCTTCCAAGGGTCCCATCATCCCAATACCAAACGTTGAATTTTGAATTTAGAAGTTATTTTAATGATATAATTATGGCAATTAGCATAAATATTATTTATCACAATAACCGTTGTATTTTATAATCTAAGTGTACAGTTTAAGTGGGTGAAATTAACAACGGAGATAAAATGATAGTTATTCGGTTTGGAATCCCGCCCCGAGCGCTCAACGTAATGCCGCCCCTATCGCCCGCGTCGGTTAAATATTCGGGTTAAATATATAGAGAGGTTAATAAAATGAAATAATAAAAATATCTCTTTACGACGCGGCATTTCCTAAGAAGTTACAATTAAAAATGAATCATCTTAATATTAAAAACACATTTTTGGAGTTTGGACCAAAAGTGGGTTGATGAGATAATAATAATTAAAGGTTTTATAAATTTACTTGCAATATTACTCACTACATTAGTCAATAACGCCTGGACCGATTCGAATTCGAATCGGTCTAGTTCGAATTCGAATATTAAATTGTTTGAAAGAGAATACTCCTAAGTTGTTCCCATAATCATAAAGATCTGATGAAAGGATCCGTAAGAAATCGAGGGAATCCTTCGATTTTATACAGACAACTGTACTTTTTTAGCTTGCATGTAACTTATTAAAGCAAATGTTACAAAAAGTAAGAGTTTGTGCCAAGGTATAGGTACTTACTTCCATAACATTATTCCCCCATGGACCTGAATTAAAATAACTTCCGAAAATGAAATGTGGATGACAATAGTACAATTTAAAAGTATTTTGGTTTGTGGTCGCGACTTTCATAAAGCGGGCCAAAAACGCCGTGTCTTTTCTTAAATATTTGCAGTAATAATGTAGAATAATACTCCTGGTGGAATAGCCCACATGCGCAGATCTGGGTTAAAGTTAACCGGGGGTTACAATATTATGCATTCTCTTTCATAAATTCGAAGAACAAGATATTTAACCGATGGTTAACCTTAATCCAGACCTGCGCAAATGGATCTAAGTGACGTTAACGCTTGTTGCTACACAGCGGTTTACAAAATTTGGATAAGGAATGATCTAAACGGAATTGCATACCTTACGTCAAACGTTAACCCATTATTTGCATAAATTCTATTCTTTGGTGTACCCACGCAGACTAACAACTCTACACAGATCCGTCTGCATCGCAATGCGCCTTGCCTCAGATTTACGGGCGCCGATTCAGCCTCTAGAAATTATCATTATAGTATTATTGCATAACACCCTGTAATGAAACCGCGCTCGTCACCAGGCGACGCCCTGAAAAAAACATTAATATTATTAATACTTTAATTATTCTTTAATATAAAAATAATTAATAATTTAATTAATACAAAATATAATACTTTTATTAATATAAAGTAACTTTAGTTATTGACTCCCTCCACCGGTTTTTCGGTGACGGTGGCCGGTTTCATTGAAACCAGGACAGTTATGCAGGAGTAATTTTATAGTACCCAAGTGTGTGCGTAGTACACAAGAGCACTCTCTCTTCCATTACTCTCGTAACTAGTGGGACGGATGACCGACACGACCGGCGAGAGATCAGGCGCAGGTCCGACTTTTTACATGCCCATCCGATGCATGCATCATCTTTCTTGTCAGACAATCAGGTGATCACCTTGCATTGTCCTAATCAAACTTGAATTCCAATGCGGGAATCGAACCCACGACTTTTTTTCCTTTTCAATACAAGGTAAACAAGAACAATTAGTTTTAAAAAATCGGGTTAGTAGGAACATATTTTTGTATGGCACTGCTCCCGGAGACCATCTTGCCCCAACTGACACTGAAAAGACGAAAGTACAAAAGTTTGCTATGAATGCACTGCAATTCACACTGATTAATTAAAGTAATAAAGGCAATAGCTTTGTTCTATATACCCTCTATTTACCAGTAAAGGGCGGATTTATACGGCAGTTAGCCGTGTACAGTCGCGCGCTATAGTTTATTAGCTGTTGTCGGCTAGACGTAGTGTACAGTCGCGCGCTATAGTTTGTTAGCTGTTGTCGGCTAGACGTAGTGTACAGTCGCGGACTATAGTTTGTTAGCTGTTGTCGGCTAGACGTAGTGTATAGTCGCGCGCTATAGTTTGTTAGCTGTTGTCGGCTAGACGTAGTGTACAGTCGCGCGCTATAGTTTGTTAGCTGTTGTCGGCTAGACGTAGTGTACAGTCGCGGACTATAGTTTATTAGCTATTGTCGGCTAGACGTAGTGTACAGTCGCGGACTGTAGTTTATTAGCTGTTGTCGGCTAGACGTAGTGTACAGTCGCGGACAGTTAGCTGTTGTCATCTTAGAGCATCCAACTAAATTGATTCTCTAAGGTTGTCGTACCCACACGTACTACAATCACACCACACCAACGTGACAAAATGTGGTCAAGCCTGTGCGATCAAAATGAAAGCGTTTTCACACTATACGATCGGATATTACATTGGATAATTTGAAAACGCTACGACTCGGGGCTCCCTAGTATAATTGAAAAATACACGATGCTTATTTGACACTTATGTTAATGTAAATAGTATGGAATAGAGGTACATATGACGTTTTAGCCCGTTATCTAAAGGTAGCCTTCTATGCGACCGCGACGCGAGACCGTGACCTGCGACTGCGACCAGCGAGCCAGCGAATTAAGTTCTTTGGCCACGCCCACCGGTCGCGCGACGAGGGTCGCAGGAATTGTTTAGTGATCTATACATCTATATACATTCATACTAAGCAGGGGTTCCGCGACCCTATTTCGGGTTGGTCAGGTCGCGATCTCGCGTCGCACGTCGCGTGCATCGGAAGGCTACCTTAAGTACCTACTACCTAAGTACCAAAGTCAAAGTCGATTCGCGTTGCCTTGTGTCTAGTCAATAATGCTTGGAGACCGTTCGACCGTTCCGGCCATGATTGAAACATATTTCAGTTAAAACTTTATTCCCACCTCCGTCCGATTCTGTCCAATTTCATTTCGAAAAATTTGAATTTATAGCATTATGGAAAGTTTTAAACAGCATCATGGAACGGAGGTGTTCATTTTGTTTATTTTCCTGCATTTTATAAAGCTAGAATAAACAGTGTGTATATTCCCCGGCGAGTTCTCGGTATTGTGAGCATCATAATATTTTATAAGCAGCTTTTTACGGCAACTTATCGAGTTTCTTTTAATTTAAAGGGAGTATAATATTTTTAGGCCATACCATAAAATGGAGACATTTTAAGAGACGAAACAGCTCGTTATTATTGTGCTAGTTTCTTCAATGTGTACTAAATGCTGTCATTAGTAAAAAACGTCTGGAAAATCTCAATGAGCAAAAGGCTTTGCAATTAAACGTGCTCAGAGCAGAATGTTGTGTGCGTGCGACGTGTATATTGCGGTCTATCCGGTGAAGAAACTCTGGGGTACGCTGCTTTTTAGGATTCCGTATTTCACGTCTCGGAACCCTTCGATTTGTCATGTCCGTTCATCTTCGGCTTACCACCCAAACCATAATGGCTATGATATGATTAATTATTTACCACGTCGATAATCAAAAACGTTTATAATGATACAACCAAAAGCTGCTTATAGTGTCGCGCTCACCGCTCGCTGATCGTCAGTTCCGACACCGAAATGTATGAAATGTGACTGACCGCTACGCGTTATTTGAAAATGCTTTCTAGTCAGCGAACGGTAAGCGTGACACTAAAACCCGCCAGATCTCAGTCATACTCGTAGATAGTACACTGATAACGTTAATAGCTGTACCCAACTGATGTTGTTCTGCTGTAGATCTGCTGTTGTTGTTCTGGAGTAAATATAGAGACTACACGATATACATAGAAGCTGTACGTGTATGTAACCTACATCTACAACTACCTACACACACTCATACTTACAACCTACTACCTAAGATATAAAATAAAGCATATACCCAATTATTATTAAATACTGCATAATATTTTGCTTAAAAGAAGACCGCATAAATAGAATTAATTCTCATAGGCACTGTTCGCTGTGAAAATCAATGTGAAAAATAGATAAGCTATAGTATTATTATGGTAACAAAGAATCAGACAAATCTTAGGACATAATTCTTTTAGATATGCACATGTAACTGCGTCTTCAATGCTATTAAAAGATTATTGATTTTTATGAAATTTGTCAGATATATATCTGATTTATAGATAGTAAAAGCCAATATAACGCATTAAGCTAAAGACAATTATCGTTTGTAGAAACAAATGAAGTCTTAATACGATACGTCAACAACATAAATTGGCTTCATTTGTTTCAAACCCTTTCTTTATGCAAACGTGATAAACTAATATTATTCATGTTTGTCTCTCGAAGTTAAATTGCTACGAAGTTAAAATTAATACCAAATAGTTAAAGCTAAGTTGTATGACAGTCCTGGACTTGTATATTAATGATACTGTTCGCTCTGTCCTACACAAACACGGCGCTGTTATCTGAATGCCAGTTAGCTCTGAAATACATTAAATTATGTAACACTAAGATGCTTTAGATAGCTAAATTAACAAGATTTAATAAAGAGTATAAAATAATAACTATACCACAGATTACTAAATAGTTACTATGTAAACTATACTCTACAAGATATGATATAGAAAAACTTACCTAGTACATTTGATTATCATATTTGATAATATTTTTTAACAAATTTTCAGCATTTGGGTATAACTCAATAACGGCTAGATAATTTAATAGATTTAAGCAATATGTTTTTTGTGTGATTTCTTTTCTTTTTTTTTTTTAGACCTTTAAAAAGTCCCGATTCTCCTGGTTTTTTTTCTTCTATTTATGGTCACCGTAGTTGAAGCCAATAGCGCAATGTCTTTATTACTGGGGCCGGAGCCAAATTTTTAAAAGGCTGTATCCATTACCGCGATATTACTCTCGTTAGCCTGCAGCCACTCAAATGAACTTAAAAGGTTCTTGGAACAGAGATGATTTGAGTGGAAAATAACTACAATTTAATTTTTTCCTGGTTTTAAGCGAATTAAATTTAAAGCAGAAAAATACTATATTTCAATACTAGCTTTTTAACGCTGTAAACACTGTACTTTTTCGGGATTTAATTTTTTTATTTAAAAAAAATTAAATCCCGAAATATTTGTATATAATAAAATATTTAATACACATACATGACCCAGGAAAACAGAAAACTTTTATCCCCTGGTGGGAATCGAACCCGCAACCTCCGGCTTGAGCGCCAACGCGCCAACCACTGATCCACAGAGGTCGTCAAATACTTATTACTTATTATAGTAATAGAGAAGAATCATACTTTTTTTGGCTTTTCGAAATGTAAAAAATATCTGGTAAATATTGTCTTTGCAATGGCATATCTACGATCAACCGTTGACGAAATACGGTTATCACAAAAGTGAGATCGTTGGAGATCATTTAAAACGAAGAGCATTTAAAAAAATTATAACTCCGTACAATATGATGAAGACGAGTGACGTTACAGCAGTTGAAAATGAATGAAGATAAATATACAAATGATTTGTCAATGTTACATAACACAAATACTATCATACAAATAACATAAGAATTTGAATAGTAAATTTCGTTTTCCAATCATAGAAAAAAATGTTATTTTTAGTCATTTTCAGTCCTGTAACTTTATTAATTTAACTGATTCCATATTTATATATAAAGAAATTTGCAAATTTAAAACCACTGCATCTTCTCTATTATTATCATTAATTAGACGCATGGGACTACTTTTTTACTTTGGATTCGGAGTCTCCGGAGTCATAAGAGAATATTAAAAATAAAACAGATGGTGCCGAAGTAATAAAACGAATTGATGTTTAATATTATATATTACCAGCCCTGTATTCAAGACGATTCCCTAAAATTACTCCCAAGAATTGTGTCACCGAAATTTTTGATATTGTAACGATTAAGAATTCTATTATCTATCCAGGATTCATATTCGTTTCGTAGGTAATTTAAATAATAAAATATGGATAACGTAAATGATATTATAATATTTATACATTCGTGAAACTAATAATTACATAGATGCAAACAGTTAGCTAAGCTAATATTGATCATATTAATGAATAAAAATATAAAATATGCATACTGCATAATCTATTTTATTTTAAAGTAGCTTTTGCGCCCGGCTCCGCCCGCGTAAATACATTATCTCGTGGGAACACTACGTTTTCGGGATAAAAAATTTCCTATGTCCTTGTATGAAAGGATATTTTTACATAGCGCGGGATTAGATCGGCGTGATATATATTATTTAATTATGTATTCATAATGTTTAATTGTATATATTTTATGTGTGTGAGTGAACAAGGAATTTGAATTTGATTTGATTAGTTCCTGGGACCCAAAGTACATATGTCTATACCAAACTTCATAAAAATCGGTTCAGCGGTTAAAACGTGAAGAGGTAAGAGACAGACAGACAGACACAATTTCGCATTTATAATATTAGTAAGTAAGTATAGATTAAATAGATTAGGTATGCAGTAACCACTAATGTATATTGGAATATGAAAATTTCTTCTAATAACAAATTAATCTGCAGCAGGTTTTCTCCGATCAGATAGTCCATTTCTGTGATTGGACGACGCGGGCGGTCGGAGAAAAGGAATTTATTTAAAATCATATAAACCAGAAGGTAGCGTCTTGCAAATCTTGGTGTGAAAGCAAAATCTGATCCGGGAAGCCGAGGAATGAGCTTCTGCATTAATTTCCACAGATCAATGTCGTTTGAACAGGTAAAGGTAAGATATTAAAAGCGATGTTTTTTTTTTTTCATTATTTTAGTCTAAAATAGTTTTTACTCTACTAGATTTTCCACGGAACGATTTTTTTTATCGATTTGGTCACAAGTAAAATAAAATTTATTATTATTATTATATTCTACACTAAAGTGCAGTCGCGGACGACACATTGACTCATTTCGCTACTATTATAACTGATTGGGTGTACCTACTGTTGGTTCTTGGTGGAAATTCATGTTCATAAATTGTGTGATATACCTTCACAAGTTTTTTATACACTTTCTCTACTTGTCTCCTTTATTTCAGAACAATTAATAAAATTGCTATCCCGGTACGCGATTGGAGCGAGTTAGCAATATATTCATGTGCGAGTGAAAGAGACAATTGTAGCGATGCATCAATGCACGAAATTCTACGACTGTACTTTACAAGGTAAATTTACGAAACATACCTAAAAGTTCATGCTATTATAAAAATAAAGTAGGTTTCTTTCAATTATCTACTGCGTATAAGAATTATTCGTGTAATGACAAATCTCAAAATTCCTAAAAGTTTACAGATTGAGGGTCCGTTCACACCGGGACGTTACGCGGCACTGCATTGTTATTATTATTATTATTATTTATTTATTTATTTATTTATTTATGATCAATAAACTTTCACAAACATTTAAACATGTTCCCACAAAACTGGTGTAGCAGTTTGTCTGTGGGCAGTGTTCAAGATAGATATTGATAATTAAAGTTATACTCAAAAAGATACACGTTTCTTATGACATTAGTCATACAGTGTACATGCACCGTATGCAGCGCGGTGCAACTTGACATTCGAACTCTTACAATAAAACGTTTATCTTTTTGTGTAACGAATAAAGTTCAATTTTGAATAACTATTTTTAAAATGCAGCGCTGTGTCGCGTTATTGTTTAGGGAGAATTTACCCTTATAGTCGAAAGTAATTCATTATCCAAAATGGCGGCGATGTGGTTCGCCACCCATCACGTCTCGTTCTCGCGGAGGCGAAAAGTGGCCCATGGAGAGCCGCTTCGCTACGTTGAATGTAAGAGGAGGAATGGATGGTAAGAATGAAAGTGGACGAAGCGAAACAAGTGTGTAAGGATCGTAGCAAGTGGAAGGACGTGGTCTCTGCCTACCCCTATGGGAAAGAGGCGGTATCTGCCTACCCCTACGGGAAAGAGGCGTGATTATATGTATGTATGTATGTATGTATAGTCGAAAGTATTGTCGTTTTTGGCCTTACACACTAATTACAAAGCGTTGAGGCTCGGACGGAGCAGACAATATTTGAAGCCTGTTGCCCGTGCTACTCTGTACAACCTTTCACGTTTAAAGTGAATAGAGCTTTGTGTTGAACCGTTTCGTTCTCAATGAGCTACCGTGTTTTATTCTACATTAGTAATGTAATAAGGTTAGGTTATCAGGTGAATATAATCTATAGGGGAAATTTACCACCACGGCTCGATATATAATACATATTAAATGTAGGCACACAATAATTTACCTATTAACGGTCATGCCTACTTGGAAATAGACAATAGTGCACAAGCTTTGACTATAATACCTTTCAGTAGTGAAGCGTGAGATTCGCAAAATAGTAAGCCGTAAGGCGAAAGCTAATATCTAGTACATACAATACAGAACAACGATACTATGTTTATGCTCTAAGTTTTTTTTTTTCATTCCTTGGAGGAGGCCGTCACCAAATATTCCAGTAAATAAGAAAAATGTATGAATATAAAATGCAGTATTCCAATACCGCTTAACTAGAATTACTCGTAAATAACGTAAACCCCAGCCGTAGCTCGGGCGCAGCACAGCACTAAATCCGATTATTTACTTAATATTTCATACGTTACGATAACCGCTCTATTAACTTTAGTGATGTGCTACACAAATCGAAATGAATAAATAATAATCGTAGTAATATTTTAAACCTTTCAATGCTAATTAAGCTCACAGCTACCCTGAATTCCTTACCTAAATTCAGCAGTTAATAGACTCAATACTAATGAAAAAATATTAAGAGTATGTCAGGACATGTCTGAGGTGGGTTCCGTGTCTATATAAGCACGATAGATTTTCTGTAAAATACTTCAAAATTTACTGTCCAATTTCGCTCAAAATAGTTATTGTAAAGAGTTTTTAGCATGGCCTACCTAGCTTGGAATGTTACAAGTCTCTATCTTGTATAATTTAGAAATGCCAGTGATCAGCTTATAAACCACTAATTTGAAGAATGACTACCCACACGATGGGGAAGAATGAAAAAAAATATCCTTTCTTCACATATTATTGTATAGAGCCACCCCTAAAATATAAAAATATTATTATTTTATGATGCCAAAACTGAAATATACACAATATGTAACTGTACTAAATTTCATCCATTTATATTTATAACTAGCTGTTGCCCGCGGCTCCGCCCGCGTAAATATAGTTTTTGCGCGGTCGCGGATATGAAAAAAAGATAAAAACAATTATTCTTGATGCGAATTATATTATATCATGCTAAAATTTCAGCTCGATCGGTGCAGAACTCATATGATAATACTTAATCTACGGAGCCCTGAAAATGACTTGTTTGCAACAAGTGCTTAATGTAAAGTTAAAATAAATATTATCACATAATTATTATAAGACGACATTTGTATGATTTGTCAATAATATATAATACAGGGTACAAATCGTGTATCAAACAATTGCAAAACTGTACAAACGCATTCTTCCTTCAATTATCCAGCGCCAATGTTTCCACGTTAACGGCTTTAATCCTGTCCCCAGCTCGTAAATTAATACGACCCCACTTAACCCCATTCATAATAATAACGCGTATCGGTTACGTGGTTGCAGTAAAATTCATGGGAACAACGTAATGGTGAGTACTGGAGCCTTTGTCAAAATACCTTCGTTGATTACAATGACGATGTTCGAAGATCGGAAATGTATGGAATTGACATATTTGATCCGTAATCACGTGGTTACTCCAATACATTTTATTCTGGACTTCGTTACCGTTCTGATGTTGTACTTAGGTTACGAACATGTGATGTTCTGCATTCTATGCTAACATTATATATATGTCACCGTAAAATTTGTAAAAACCGTTAGATTGTAATAAAACTAGTGAAATTGTAAAATGTTGATAGACTTCCGACGCGAATATGCTGTCTATAATTTCACACATTATTTTACGTTAGATTATAAATATATAGTTTTTAATCTTTCGACATATTTTTACAATCTCGTTAGCTATTTTACAATCGGTTTTTATAATTTTTATAATTTTACGGTGACATATACAACATTTATTTTATGAGTATCACCGCCTTAACTGAGTACTTAAAAACTGTTGCATTAAAGGAAATCACCAGCATCAATTTACCAGCTCATAAACACAAAATTTCTGACCTCGAAAAATGTGACACGAATATTGTGTTTAGGAGCTACTCAAACATTTTAGTGGCGTCAAATTTTCAGTGACGTTTTAGAGCTTGACTGTTATCCATAATAGGTCTACCTAGGTCTACCAAGGTCGCATAGGCACTAAAGCCTTTGAATTAAAATAAAAGTAGAGTTTATTCCTAAGGGTCATCTCATATCAAGAAGCGATGCGGCATTGCATTTTAACGTCTGTCTTCTTGCATATTAAATAAAGTTCAATTTTGTATCGCTATCTAACAAACGCAGTGCCGCGTAAAATCGCGTCTCAGTATGAACTTTAATGTTCAGTTATAGTGTACTAAAGTATCAAGCGGGGGTATGAAATGTCGCTAAGTAGCCGTGCCAATTACGGCTGCGAGCAAAAACAATATCGAGCGGAAGATTGAGGATTATGTCGCGGATCGTTTATACTGTACGACATTTTATGGAGGCGAACGACGATATACCAAATACGAATATAAAAGGAAACTTATATAACATGTCTCCGAAAATCAATTACGGATACTTCGGGCACATGATCCACTGCTTATGTGAAGACGTTTAGGCAAAAAAATAATACTCAATGTAAAAAATCAATTCATGTAGGTATTGGGTGACTCGCAAAACACAAACTCGCTCATATAAAGAAAAAAGTTTTATTTCTAGTACCTATGACAATTATTTTTTTGTTTATACCTCTTTACTTAAGCAATAGATCATATATCCAAAATATCCGTAATTGATTTTACCGAACCTTAATCAGTTTTATTTCTAGATGTTTTCGTCAAAAAATAACAATAACTTTTGCAATTATCCTTTTAAGTTCTGGTTAAGATAGACATCTCTATATTACTAATAAGAGAGTAGAACAAGCTAAATAAGCTCTAATAAATGTTATTTCTTAGATCTCTACAAAAAATTGGAATGATTACCTATATCGGGGCTTGAAATGCATGGCACCAAATAATAATAATAATTAAGTGGTTCATTGTTACTCATCTTGAGGAACGAATCACAATAAAAATATCATAAAGCTTATATTATATTAATATAGCATGTCGTATGATATAAAGGGGATCGATAATCTTCCGAAGATTGGCTATTAGAGAGAAAAAATACATTAGGGACATTCGGACGCGGTCGTTTGGCGATGGTTTACTAATATTACGTGACAAACACTCGGACAATACGTCCTATTTCTACGGATTTAGTAAATATACGAGGGTGTTTCGCAAGATATGATATTATGATAACTATAATTTTATAACTATACAAGATGATGCCCGCGACTTTGCGAAAGCTTGAGGGAACCGTACATATTTCCGCAATAAAATGTAACTTATGTCCTTCCTCGTTGTCTATTCTATATCTGTGCCAAATTTTATCATAATCATTCCAGCCATTTCGGAGGCTATTCGATGCAAACATACATACAAACATTTCCTCTTTATTATATTAGTATAGATATAAGTAAATCCGCGGGAAACTTAAATTTTTCTGCGATAAATACGAGCCTATGTCAAGCCCCATAATTTACTATGCCAAACAGCAAAACTGGTCCACGAGTTTCGTAGTCTATTCAATGCAAACCAACATAATATTTAAAACAAATACTGTAGATGTGGATGATATGGTTCTTGTTTACCTTTCGTCATTATCATCGTTGATAACCGACCAAGTAATCAACGGAAGATTTAAGCAATCACAGTCTACTTCACTGGTCTACTGGGTTGACAAGTTTCACGTACCTAACGTTTTGGGTACTCTCGTAAGTTCTCTTACGATGTTTTGCTTCACCGTTTAATCTGCGTATAACTCGTTTATAAATAGGATCCACATTGGTTTATTTGCCCCTTATATTCTTAGGAGAGCTTGGCTCTCGACTCGGAGGTCGTGTGAGCGTCAGAACCCCTGGACCAACAGAGATATTGATGTGTAGAATATACCAAAATATAGTACCTTTTTGGTACTATTTGGTACCTCACTTCAAAATTTTAGTACCTCAATAATTGCCGAAAAATCGCGTAAAGAAAGTGGTCAGACATTCTGACGTCAGGTTGTCTGGACCACTTCTGTTTTTCATACTTCGAGACAACACAACTGATTTTTTTCTTTGTAAATATTAAGTACCTTTTTAGTACCTACACATATATTACTTTCAGGTTTTTTTGGCATACCAGAATTTTTTTATACACGAAATTATATTTTTATAGTGGATATTAAATTTTATACAAAGAGCAAACTAGCAACTACTCGAGGCTTTATGTTTTAGCTATTATAATACACCACATACAAGTTTCACCAGAATCCGTTCAGTAGTTTTGTGCAAAATAGCTGAACAAACATCAGAACAACCCTCACAAAGTTTCGTATTTATATCATTAAGGAATAGAAATAACTCATATTATATTACTACGATATAAAGAAACGGCATGTATTTAAACTTGCGACAAAACAATTAAATTTTGGATGTGAAAATACCCAATATTGAATACTAGAAACCCAGCAACATCATATTTTCTTCATGATGGGAGAAAAAAAATCGAAAATCTTGAATTTTCCAACATTTCTATAGATTTTTCTATAGTCGCTTCTATCTCAGAAACGGTGCATCCTACTGCAAAAATAATGAAAATTTCCTCCCCCTTATTAACCTAGAAATTGCATATTTTCTTCATGAATGGCAGAAAAATTCATGAATCCTGAATTTTGAAAAATTTCTATCATAGCTGGTACCTTGAACTACATAACATACTGTAATAATAATCATCAATCCTAATTAGCATCCCCAAGATCTTTTAATTTAGTATTTATATTCATTTTACGAAGATTGAATATTCTCCATTTGGAAAAAAAAATTGGAAGACAATTTTGTAATCAGAATCCCCAGAAACCTGGAAAAGGACAACCTTATAAATTTTAATAACAAAAATTTACGCCATTGTGGAATTTCAAAACAGATTTTATTTTCATATTATTCTGCACCACCAGAAACCTAGAAAATGACACCCATGCCAAAGAAAAACATACTCCAACAGTATCCAAACATAGGATGTTCCGTAGCCAGCAAATTGAATTTTTAGCAGCCATTAATTTATCAACCAAATCTGGTTTTATAGCTGCTTAGATGGTATAATGGTCACCAACTCGAAAATTAAGTCACCAACATATAAATGTCGGTGCTAATTTGGATTAAATTTCGCCTCTTTTTATCTGCCAACTTTTGAATTTTTTGTCACCCGAGTATTTTCCCCATTTTAGTAATTTAGTCGCCAACATATTAATTTGCTGCCAAATTCAGTAATACAGTATGCTCATGTGCAGCCGCCAACTTATTTTTTGTTCTCTCGATTAATTATATCTCTAAAGAAACAAACTGGCCAAGTGCGAATCGAACTCGCGCACGAAGGGCTCCAGTCCGTACCACTATCAAACTTACGTCAAAATTACGTAGTGTTAGATCACTAGTACATACAGAGCAAAAAACAGTAAAAAAACAAGTTTTGTATGGGATTTGTAATATTTATTTTATAAAGAGAATATACGACTCAACTCTCTAACTATATATAATAAATATATAAAAAGCAAAGCTGATTGATTGACTAATATATGCACAGGCCAAACCCTCAAGGTTAAAATTTTAAATTTTGCACACGTATTTCTCATATGACGAAGGCATCCACTAAGGAAGAAGTTTTCGAAATTCAACCCCCAAGGGGGTAAAATAGGGGATGAAAGTTTAAAACCTACTTTCACGCGGGCGAGGCCGCGGGCAACTTTATTATTAATAGTTATTTTTTATTTTTTGAACTCTATTTGTGCGTCGGAGCTGACAGTAAAGCATACACTTTTTTATATTATTTTATAAAATAAACTATAAAAGGAAGTCGGAAAACTGCAGTCTAAATCTATCTATAATATCAGCTAATCTCTAATAATATAATATTATATAATTATATATATAAGCTAGCTGTTGCCCACGGCTCTGCCCGCATAAATACAGTATCCCTCGGGAACACTGTACTTTTTCGGGATAAAAAGTATCCTATGTTTTAGTCCAGAGCTCAAGCTACTACCATACCAAATTTTATCAAAACCCGTGCTGTAGTTGTTGCGTGAAAGAGAAAAATCCATCCAACCATCCATCCTCACAAACTTTCACATTAATTATAATATTAGTAGGATATGTAAGTAATAACTTATCCCTCTTAACTTAAAATATATTATCTAATCTATATATACAATTAACAATAATATATCTATACTTATATTATAAAGAGGAAAAGTTTGTTTGTATGTTTGTTTGCATTGAATAGGCTCCGAAACCACAGGACCGAATTCGATGAAATTTGAACTCAGATATAGAATAGACCTCAGGGAAGGGTATAGGCTACTTTTTATCGCGGGAAAAGTTTCCGCGGGTTTATTTATTGCACAAAGAAAAAAAATGTTTTTTAACTATTTTGCTCTATTTAATATATACGTACTAGTGCTCTATTATGTTTATATTACTTAGTACTAAAAGTTTATTGATAATGGTACGGACTGGAGCCCTTCGTGCGCGGGTATATTCGCACTTGGCCAGTTTGTTTCTTTATATCGTAGTAATATAATATGAGTTATTTCTATTCCTTAATGATATAAATACGAAACGTTGTGAGGGTTGTTTTGATGTTTGTTCAGCTATTTTGCACAAAACTACTGAACGGATTCTGGTGAAACTTGTATGTGGTGTATTATAATAGCTTAAACATAAAGCCTCGAGCAGTTGCTAGTTTGCTCTTTGTATAAAATTTAATATCCACTATAAAAATATTATTTCGTGTATAAAAAAAATCTGGTATGCCAAAAAAACCTGAAAGTAATATATGTGTAAGTACTAAAAAGGTACTAAATATTTACAAAGAAAAAAATCAGTTGTGTAGTCTCGAAGTATGAAAAACAGAAGTGGTCCAGACAACCTGACGTCAGAATGTCTGACCACTTTCTTTACGCGATTTTTCGGCAACTATTGAGGTACTAAAATTTTAAAGTGAGGTACCAAATAGTACCAAAAAGGTACTATATTTTGGTATATTATTCTACACGTCAATATCTCTGTTGGTCCAGGGGTTCTGACGCTCACGAGGTCGTGGGTTCGATTCCCGCATTGGTACAACAAAAAATGTTGTTTCCAAGTTTGGTTAAGACAATACAGACGAATCACCTGATTGTCTGATAAGTAAGATGATCCATGCGTCTGATGGGCATGTAAAAAGTCAGTCCTGCGCCTGATCTCTCACAATATAATACAGTAAAACTTTATAGCACACCAAAAACTACAAAATTGAAAATTTTTTACAATACATTTTACATAAAATGATGTACAAAAGGCGAACTTATTGCTAGCAATCTCTACGAGCCAACTCTCACCAGTCGTGTCGGTTATCCGTCCCACGTCCCGTCCAAAGTACCCAAGATAAGCTAAAAGAATATCCAATGAAAAATGTAAAAAAATCAATTCGCAATCACTTCGATCACAATAATGGCAATCAGACAAACAGTTGCCAATCGTACTCAACTAATTTTGAATGTGTCACTTTTAAATTAGTCCTTTCCAAAATAGCGCGGCAAATTAAACCCTATTGTAACTGCTTAGGGTTGATTTTCGATTGCGGTAATTGGCGGTGATGTAAGAGACATTGACACACGGGCCAATCAGTAGATTTTAATTGGACACTTCAGCCGGTCGGGATTACAAATGGATGTTTTACTTAAGGTAATGCTTAGGTGTTTGTTGATGTAATTCATCAGCATCACGCCGCTTTTAAAATAAAATAGTGCAACTACGTCCCACATTAATACATAAAGCCTCAATTAAAACAAAATATGTGTGAGAGCTGTAGGTCGATTCTGCAAATTAAATCTTACAATAATGCAGTCGATCAATCTCGATATTATGTTGAAACTGCGAAGTGGTATTCACAAACATCAAACCAACGTCAAACGTGTTTTGATTAGTCCAAACTCCAAAATCAGTTTATGATAGTATCAAGAAGAAGAAGATCATTTATATAATACATATAATTATTTGTGCAAATTAAATACGCGAGTTGGGGTTCTATGTTTAAACTTGCAGCAAAAAGATTAGCATTTTCAATTATAATTTTTTGGGGAACAAAATTACTCAATTTTATTTCCCCTATATTTCATACGACTTCATAAACATGTGACGTTGTAATATTATGTTCGGTGACTTTTAGGTAAAGCGTCCGTTAAAAAAATAACTGCACCTTTGAAAAAAATATAGTTTAATAAAGAACTGTTTCTTTTGAGCACTTACAAATATTTTAGAGTACTATAATTAATTTATGCAATAAAAAAATAATGAAAACAGTAACTTCCCGCTAAGCGCTTAAATTTTATCTAATGTGTCATTTTTGAGCATAAAAGTGCTTTTAAGTGCGTTTAATACAATTTTTTTATATTTCAAACTGTCATAACTTTGGAATGAATCAACCGATTTTCACGCGATTGGTGGCAATCGATGCAATTTTTTATGTCCTTTGAAAGAATCGACAACAAAAACAATTTTTATGAAAAATTTTGCAGTAAGTCCGAATAAACAACTTTTCAGTTTTCTTTCCTTCACGATATCTCTCGAAAGAATCAATCGATTTTGACTGGATTAGCGGCGATCGAAGTGGTTTTGCAAGAGCTGATTAGTTTTTGGAGTTAATCGATAAAGCCTTTAAAAGTTATTCAAAAAACACTTCAAAACTTATAAGAGGTTTACATACTTACACACACACACGCACACGCACACGCACACGCACACGCACACGCACACGCACACGCACACGCACACGCACACGCACACGCACACGCACACGCACACGCACACGCACACGCACACGCACACGCACACGCACAGCACACGTACACGCACACGCACTCGCACTCGCACTCACACTCACACATACATACATACAGACATAGTGACACCCTCGCAGGGATAGTCAGTGAAGCTTCCTGTGACCTCAGAACGTCGAGATCTGATGAGAATTCGGTTTTTGCAAAACGGGATAAAATCAATAACTTCCCGATTTTTGAAAATCTTAGATTTTCTTAGCGGGAAGTTAAAAATCATTCAACAAGTATATTAGGTGAGTCTAATCGTATCTATAATAATGATAAGGAATATTTGATCAAATGAAAATGATTAGGCAATAAGTCTATTTATGTCTGGGAAATGTACTGAGTTACCTACAGGAATTAATGCGTTAGTATTATGTAAGCGAATCTTGGGTTGTATTCATTTGTATGAGAAATTGGCACGTATCTATGTTAGCGGCCGTGAGCCAACAGTGTGGGGGCTCGGAGTTCGACGCCCGTGCAACTTTACACCTGATATCGACAGCACGTGTGCCACGAACGCTGTGGACTTGGGATTGAAAATCATATTATATCTCGTACATTAATGCTCGAAGCAAAACTTTGTACTTTTTTACAAAAATTATGTGAATGGACGAGTATGAAATTTGGCACAGTTTAAGTTCACATGAAGAATGAGGAGCGAGCTCGCGAAATACTATTCGTATGGGCACGTAGTTGCAAGATGCATTTGATAATTTCGACGGCGAATTCGAAATCAAAAATGTATGGGTTTTGACAGAAGTCATCACTAAGTATGTCGCTTTCATCAATTATCGAATGCATCTTAATTAAAGGCACGGGGCAGATTCGAGATGCATTCGATAATTTCAACGGCAAACTTCGAAAACAAAATGTATTAGATTTGATATAAGGCGTCGCAAGCGACATGTCACTTAGCGATGACCTAAGTCAAATGCCATACATTTTTGATTACGAAGTACGCTGTAGAAATTATAAAATGCATCTTGACTGAAGGCCCTGTAGTTTCGTCTCTTACAGTATGAGATGAGCTGTTTTAATAACACGGTAATGTCTACATTTTGCATCAATTTATTATTTTGTAACTTAAGTACTACAGAGTATAAAAATCCTAAAGTCCACAGTTTATCTGGTCGGACTGTACCTTTCTAACTCCGCGCGAATGCGGAGTCGTCCCATTCCGTATTCCGCTCCAGGATTTTCCTTTATTATTTATTCCCGCCTTTATATCGGTAATAAATTATAGGAAGGATCGCACTTACACTGACGTAAACTTGCGTGTACCCTTTTAGTGGTGTCACTTACTAACTGTAAAGTTAAAATAAAACAAGGGTTGCAACTACTAAAAGTGAGTCATTCGTTTTTTACCGACTGAGGCGAATACAAAAGGAATGGTAGCAACTTTGGCAGTCTATATAAGTATGTATGTTTGTTCCACCGTAGTGCTTTAACTGCTGATCCGATTTTAATAAATGAGGTGTCAACAAATTCGTAATAATAGCACGGGTAACATAGACTATATAATTTACGTAGTCAGGTTTAAGTTTTTTTTTAATTATAGTTATTAGATAAAGTGTATAGTTGTTTAACCAACTAGAGGAGCTTCACGTTTTTACGTATCTACTGAATCTCCACGCTGTTGTTTTTTGCGGTACGTCACCTACGCTCTGTGCTACGTCGTAGAGGAGCTACAATGACTACGCCGCGCTACGCACTACTACGATGAAATTGACTCCGTTAATAAGTTATTATTCCTATTCTTTGCACACATTCCACCAACCATTTCTATACTGTACATGGTTTATTAGTATTCAAAGTTACAAATAAGTATGTACTTTATTTTTGGAATTTTGATCCGTTGTGAATCTCGATGTTATGACTTTAATTGCGTTATTTAAGAGCCCTTGAAGTATTTAAACTTTTTAGTAAAGATATCAATCGTTCCAGTAACAAATTAATTTAATCAAAGCGTTAAACTAATTTTAATTCCTACCTATATCGTCACCGTAACACTATCACACACGTCACGGCTGCCTGTGCTTAGCTGAAACATCCATTATATTGTTTAACAATAATCTTCATGTCAAATTACTTATCCCGGCCCGAGCGAACGGGGAATTGAAACTAGAGCCACACAGTCTATCTCACTCTATCCTCTAGGTAGAATATTCCTATCTCGCTCTTTAATTAACCCTCCGCTGTCAGTTTATATCGAAAGACACTTGACGTCGCCGCAGACTGACTCGGCCAATTTGACGGAAACTCTTGGAGCAACAGAGAATGGCTTTTAGGGTTATAAACGACATGAGATCAGGAGGTAATTAATTTTTAGTTGTGCAGGTTTAGAATATTAATATCGCTCTGCATATTAATAATCGTGTTAGCTAGGTTATACCTACAATTACATATGAACTTTTTGTATTATGTTTGCGATACAGAATTACGATTAAAACTTAATTTAACTCAAGAATTAAAGTTAAATTCAATAATTCAAGAATTAAAGTTAAAATTCAATTAAATGTTTGTCACATAGAATTTATATTAAAATCCTGGACTTACACAAACATTATAGGCTACTTAAAATAAATAGTTTCCATGTTATTTTCTATTACATGCAACATACGTTTCTTAGAAATACCTTAACAAGAACAAATAGAAAGGAATTTTTAATATTACTCTCAATACAATAACAATATCCAATAAAAGGGGGTAAAGTGAATGAAAATATAAAAAATCAGTCGCAGGTTATTATTTATTGGATAAAACCATGTGACGCAACTCGTGTATGCTATATTGAGACATTCTTTAGAGCATAATACTGAAATTCCCGTAGTTGGTATCTCGCAGTATACGTCGCTCATAGGACGCGAGTTTCGCAAACTATGCACAAGTATATCGGCATTTTCAATCATCTTGATTAAAATCGATCAGGATTATTCAGGTTACCAGTTTAGGGTTATAATAATAACTCCCACACCTATTTCGGTGTAACCAGTCCGGCAACGCAAGAGTTTATAGTGCCCAAGTGTGTGCACAGTCCGAAGAACACTCTCTCTTCCTTTACTCTCGTAACCCAATGGGACGCATAACCGGCGACTGGCGAGAGACCAGGCGCGCGGCGAGCCCCTTGAAATTTTTCAAAAAGTTTCTAGAGGTCATTCCGAATCGAATGAGCCCTGGATCATCATTTTCGGTGCCCTGGGACAGAAATTCACTGAAATAGATTCTGTGAATCAGACTATGCCCCTATGGCCTTATAGGGTCATAGTCTGGTTTACTAACTAAACAATGTACTTCTGTACTAGAAGATATTGTAGATATTGTTATGAATTTTTTTTTGTTTTTTTTTTGTTGTATTGATTGATACAATATGTATATTTTTTTAAAAGAAAATTTCTGACTTTCCTTTTTAGTAAAAGGTGGCACCCGAGTTTCTTACGCCGCGGGTTCTTCTCGCCGAGCTAGAGTTCCGAACCGGTAGTAATTGTAATCCTTTTTCTTCTTTGCTTGACTTTCAGAAAACAAAACCTTGTTTTGTATTCTGAATAAAAACTTTTTTATTATTATTGCAATTTAAAATTCGAATACGCGTCAAAATCAAAAGCCCTAAAAAATTCGGAGCCTATTCAATGCAAATAAACAAACAATCAAATCTTTCCTCTTTATAATATTAGTGTAGAAGTATGTGTATGACCAAGGCCTAATAAATCAATATAGCAACGGTTCCGATAATCACTGATTAGATTTCGATTGGATTTGAATGAATGTGGCCCAGATATTCACACCGATAGACGTTTTGATGAATTTTTTCAAACAGAAAAATGTTATTTGTATTTACGGTTTATCGCAAACGAAACTAATTTAAATCAAAGATCACAAAATTTCTAAGAAAAAAATGTGTGGTTCAAACTTCAAATAGCCTATTACCTCCGATAGAATTGAAGTATTGGACTGGTATTGAAATCTATGAAAGGTCATAACATCAAAGAGGTCACTTCAAAGTTCTACGGGGCACGATACAAACTAATATAAAGCAATAGAAAGCGAAGTTGTACATTGGCCCTTGACAAATAAAGGCTCGTACATCAAACCTCAGAAGTATAACTCCTCCCAAACTTAACTGAGAGGTACATGTGTAAGAATTTTTACCAATTTGTTACCGTTAAAATCGCTTGAGAGCATAGGCTGAGAGGTGGCTTTGTATTACTGATGTTAATGTGTACAGTATGTTTTTAAGGCAAAAATAATAATATGTAGTTTGACTTCACACTTATACCTACTTTTTAGGTATAAAAATGAGTTGAAGTTGTAAAGAACTGCGAATCTCATCTTGCCTGTATCGATTGGCATCTTTGATACAGGCAAGATGGGATTCGAAATGCCTCACAGATGTATAAAATAAAAAAATACGTGTTGACAAACTCCTCCGGTTTTTTCGTCGATTAAAAAGGAAATCAGATATAAAACTTACAATGTCTTGTGCCTGCAGTATTTTATACAAATCAACTCTTGTTTATTGACGGCTTTTGTTTGCGACAGAACTTAGACTGTAAGCGCCCTGGCTGTAACGATATTACGTACGACTTGCTGTTGGTGAACCTAATCTCAGCACATAGACAATAATAAGGTGATGTGGCAACGCGTTACTCGCCACTCAACTCAAAATCAAAATAATGAGTTAGCTAATCCGCGGCCAGCGCCCGCCCTACCCGGGGAGACCTCAGCGCAGTTTCCCCGAGCGCGTGATAAATGCGACTTAGTCTTCCCTCCCCAACACTCGCACTTGGCTAATATATCATTTTATCGATAATACTCTTTTTGTTTTATACGATTTGGAATATTTATTTTTATCATCATTTTTTATGTGGAATACAAATTAGAATACCTAGAGTTTACTTGGGTTACTATGAAAGTGTTACCTACTTAAACTTTGAACCCCATTTCACGAATTCCAAAAAACTATAAAATATATAAATGGTTTCTCAAAAATGTTTTTCTTCTCAAATATCAAATTAAAGACTCACCTGGTTTTTAATATCTGATATTAAATACAGATCGAATTTGTTATATTATTATACTATGTACATAGATATATAATATTAAAAAGAGGTAGACATGTTATAAACGCGTAAAAATGAAGACTCGAATTGGCCCGAGTCGGGCCAATTTTGGTTAGTGTGCTCCGCGAGTAATAGCGTGTTCTGTGTTATTATGCGACGTTGACACATTGACACGCGTCCCATGTCAATGTGTGTCGTGGCACAGAAATATTGTCAGTTTTGTAAGGATATAACGTATCTATGTAATAATTCATCAAAGGGATATAACGTATCTATGTAATAATTAATCAAAGACTATGTACCACTATTAATTAATTTATTAGAATGAGTGTTAAGTAAGCATAACAAACGAGAATATTATTCATAGAAGCGCATTATTACTGTTGCATTTCGCTTCAAACATAATGCTTGCGAGTTATTTTCATATTATCTTTTCAATTTACCTTTGTTTATTGCGCGCACAAAGTACGCGTTATGGAACACAAGTAGATAAAAAATATACTAATGTTGCTCACACACGCACCGATTCGATTTGGAACGGACTATTATGACAGCACGACTCGTGTGTGTGATTTTCATCTCTATTGTATTATCACTGTTGGCGACACGGCAGCTCTGCAGGGCCGTGGTCGTCGGGTAGTGGACTGTAGCTTGAGGGTTGTGAAGTCCTGGAGAAGGAGCGGGAAGTCGAAGTGAAACACCAGGAGAATCTTGGAACTGCTATTTGGCAGAGTGTTGGTGCGGCAGAGTTTCGTCAGGCATCTGCGGTGTTGTGAATGTGACTATTTTTGCACTGAGAAAGTGCGTGTTAATATTGTGAATTTGCACTGATACAGCCTATGGGGTGTATCAGGTGTTGTCGTGTATGCGCAGTCCGTTTATTTAAGCAAAATACAAATTTGTTCAGATTACATTAGCTGACATTCTTATAAGATAATACAATAGTAAACAGGCATTCTTATAAGACTAAATACAGTAAAAACGTAAAATAAAGTTTAAAAATAAATGAGACAACAATAATATTAACGTGAGACACACTGCGCGTAAGCGAGAAAGGGACAACAATATCAATTGTGTGAGACACAAGATAGGAACATTCTCTATACAAATTATCTTAAATCTACACATTAACAAAATATACTACAACTAAGTGAATTATGTATTATTATACAGCATAACATAATTCCAATAGGAAATATATTCATAAAATATTCAATACGACAAAAATTAAAACCTAAACTATATTTTACATAGTGCGAAAAGGACAGCAATAATTCAATATGGTAAAAAATGAGACAAAAGCGTAACTTAGTTTTCTAATAAGAAATAAACAGGAATAAAACTAAGCTATTATTTACAGTCTCCCCCTCGTGCGCAAGCACCAAAACGTTTTATTCCTGGCTGCTTAAGAGAATCAGACGAGAGGCTGGGCGACGAATCAGTCCGGCGGCTGTGCGGACTTCTGCTACTCTGACTCGCCCGTCTGGGCCTGGGAAAGTCTTTGCTATTTCTCCTCTAGGCCATATTCCTCGGGGCATCGTTCCGTCACAGATTAGCACGACGTCTCCGGGTTTGAGATTGCTGTGCTGCGGGTTGCCGAGCCGAGGCATCAATTGGGGTTTATATTCTGATACCCATCGAGCCCAGAACGCTTCGGCCAACTTCTGTGCAGCTTTCCACGAGCGACTGTCTGCTGTATAGTCTTTATACGAGCCGAAAGGTATCATCCCGCTTGACCTCCCAATCAGAAAGTGGTTTGGGGTCAGTGCTTCCTCATTTAGATCAGGATTTACTGGAGTTAACGGTCTCGTATTTATGACATGCTCTGCTTCCAGCAATAGAGTATGCAGCACTTCATCTGGAGGCGTCTTTTCATGCAAAGTGACTCGTAATGCTGCCTTCACAGATCTCACTAATCTCTCCCAGGCGCCGCCCATGCTTGGGGCCCCAGGGGGTATTCTCTTCCAGGTTATTTGTTTTCCAGAGGCGAAGACTTTCATCGCGTCATCATTTTGTCGAAGAGCTTCCGTTACTTCTTTCTCGGCGCCCACGAAGTTGGTTCCGTTGTCGCTATATATGACCGTCGGAGTGCCGCGGCGGGCCATCATTCGGCGCAGGCTCATAATCATGGAGGATGCAGAGAGGGAAGGCACCAGCTCCAGATGTACGGCCCGAGTGGTGAGGCACGTGTAAAGGGCACCCCACCGCTTCTCTTGTCTTCGCCCGACCGTGACATACATCGGCCCAAAGTAGTCGACCGCCGTGGCTGTGAAAGGCGGCTGATTGTGGGCTAGTCTTTCGGGAGGTAAGTCACCCAGGGGAATTTTAGAGGGAATTCCCCTGTAGGTTTTACACCATTGACATCTGTTGCATATATAGCGGAGGATGCTGCGTAGTCCAATTATGTGGTAGCGCTGTCGGAGCTCGTTCATCACGGTCTGGTGGTTACCGTGATTAAAGACTGCGTGCGTATGATGTACTAGCAGCCGTGTAAATTCTTCCTTTGCATGTAAGACGGGCAGGTTGTATTCTTCCTTAACTCTGCTATCAAGGTACAATATCCCGTTGCGATCGAGTTTAACAGCAAGCTTGTGAAAGGGGGACCTCTTCGGTGGTCGCTGCCCAGCCTCTATAATCCTCAAGTCGTCCGCGAACGAGATGCTCTGACTCCTTTTGATGAGCAGCAGTTCTGCTAGTCTGATATGGTCAGGAGATATTTCTGTGTTTACTTTTCTCTTGAGCAATTTGGCTTTAAATGCCTCAGCTGAGAGCAAGACGGTGGCAGCAGCGCGTACCAGGCGCTTATAATTCGAGAACCTTTCGACTTTAGGTAAGTAATCGCTATTATTTCGGTCTACACAGACGTGAACCTGCTTAATAATTCTCTCCTCCCCTGAAGGGGGTAAGGGAGCCGCGGTCTGCTTTTCGCACGGCCATGTCGCGGGGTCGTCTAAAATAAAGCTAGGTCCCGTAAACCATCTATGTTTTGAATTAAATTTCGCTGGAATGCATTTAGTTGCGTCGTCCGCGACGTTGTCGGCGCTCGGCACCCACCTCCAGTCAGCCGGGGTCGTTGTACTTTCGATCTCGGCAAGCCGGTGCGCGACAAACGACTTAAATGTACGCGGATCGGACCTAATCCATGCTAATACCGTTTTCGAATCTGACCAGTAATAACTCTTCTTAATTTTATAATCGGATTCTCGCTTCACCGATTCTGCTAATCGGGAACCTAAAACCGCGGCTTGCAACTCTAATCGCGGTATTGAAATAGGTTTTAACGGCGCTACTTTCGCCTTTCCCGTAACTAAACTAGCCGTCTTTGTATTATTATTTATGCTAACGAAATAAACTGCGGCTGAATATACCTTTTCGCTAGCATCGCAAAATATGTGTAACTCCCCCTCGCCAGAGGGCGGGGCAGGTACGTACCTTTCTATTTCAAAGCTCCTTAACAAATTTAAATTATTTACAAAAGACATCCACGTAATGTGGTGCTCCTTAGTTATGGGTTCGTCCCAACCTATGCCGCTACGCCATATTTCCTGGATGAGACATTTACCCACCATAGTTACCGGTGATACTAAGCCTAGCGGGTCGAAAACCGACATAACGGCGCTAGTAACTTGCCTCTTTGTGGGTAAAGTTTCCCCCGTTATTACACTAGATGGCGTGTTTCGGAGATTTACATTAAATCCTAAGGTATCGCGGGCGTGGTTCCATACGAGACCTAATGTCCTTTCCGTATCGCTTTTTCCTAATGTTGTCGCACCGCTAATACTTTTATCGGAAACGTCTTTAATTACATGGGGCACATTCGACGCCCAACCGCGTAACTCGAACGAAGCGCCTAAATTGATTTTATACATGGCATTTACCGCTTGCCTGGCTTCGTCCGCGTCGTCGAATGAGTCTAAATAGTCATCCATGTAGTAATTCCGTTCCGCAGCTTTAGCTACCTTCGGGTACTCCGAGCTATAATTTTGCGCGTTTTTATTTTTAACGTGAATGGCCACGCACGGCGACGACGCTGCCCCGAAAATAAGTGAAGTCATACGGTATTCTCGCGGGGGGACGTCTCTATCGTCGCCTCGCCACAGAAAACGAAGGCTGTCGCGATCCGATTCAATAACTTTAATCTGTAAAAACATTTCCTTAATGTCCGATACTACCGCGATTTTTCCTTCGCGGAATCGAATTAAAACGCCGAAAAGCGATTGCAATAAGTCGGGTCCGGTTAGTAGCGCGTCATTTAGGCATTTTCCCCCGTATTTAGCCGCAGCATCGAAAACTAATCGCACCTTACCTTTTTGAGGATGTACTACAGAAAAGTGAGGTAAGTACCAAGTGCGAGGTGATGTGGCCGGGGTGCTCACTAATTCCGCGTAACCCGAACTTAGCAAGTTATTTATTTGTTTAGAGTATTCTAACTTTAAGTTTACATCCTTATCTAACTTATTTTCCAAGTTATAAAGACGGCTGAGGGCCTGTTTCTTATTGTCCGGCATAACTTCATTGTCGGTTTTCCACAATAAGCCTGACTCATACCGATCGCAACCGTCAATTTTCTTACAAGTTTTATTTAAAATAGCTAACGCGCGCTCGTCCGGGTCCGACTTAGGTTTACGCGGCTCTATACCTAACGACTCTAAGCTAAAGTAATTCCTAATCAATTCTAGCGCGGGATCCTCGGACTGCGAAGTTCTTACGTGACTTATAAACGGAATGTTATTTTTGCGCGAGCTTGCGTCCAGCCCGTGCAGGACCCATCCTAGCTGAGTTAGCGACGCTACTGGCTGGCCCTTATTTCCGACACGTAGTTGTCTGGATGTAATTAAGTGCCAGTTATCTTGGCCGATAAGTATCGTCGGTTTAGCCTGCTCGTAACAGAGTTCGTCCTCTAATTCCGCTAGGTGGCTGCACTGTCGCACTAATTCCTTACTTATTGTCTGCGGCGTAAGGTTCAAATTTCCGATTGTGTTCGCGTTTATTTTTTCAATATTTCGACTACACGCGCCGCGGATCGAAAATGATATTTTACACGATTCGTGGTCGTCAATTTTATTACCCCCTACCCCTTCCAGCTTTAGGAGTTGGCTGCGACCCCTAGGTGCTACGCTGTCCGCTACCGCACGCTCGACGAGGGTCAATGTGGAGCCTTCGTCCAGCAGGGCGTACGTGGCGGTACTGCCCTCTGGGCCGCTTATTTCAACCGGCACAACTTTGAGGTAGGTGTTAGACGCGCGAACGTGATTAATTGAGCTTATATTTCCGCTAGCGGGCGGTGCTGCACTACCGGTGCCATGCAATAATTTATTATGCGATGCTTCACAACCGTTTACGCCACACGGAATGTATTTACATCTGAAAGTTCGCCCGTGCGAACTATTTAGGCATCTAAAACAGAGTTTACTATTCTTAGCCGTGTCCCATCGCTCCGACACGCTAAGTCTGTTAAAATCAGCACAATTAACAGTCGTATGGGAGCCTGAACATACGGGACATTTGTTAGAAAAGTTTGACGGCGTCTCCGTCACGGGGCGTGGCGCCACTGTCGCGGGACGCGGCGCCTCTGCCGCGGGGCGCGGCGTGCGATGTTTCGGCCTAACATACGATTCTTTTTTGAATTGAGGTCTACTCGCGGTCGCTACGGTTTTACGCGGCTCGTACATATTTTCGCAGTCCGATCTATCGCATGAACTATCGCTATCATAACGCGACGATTTCGGAGCTCGCGTGCGAGTCGTGTTTACCGCGCGCGGTCTTATTATCTTGCCTCTCTTTTCTTCCTTAGCCGTTTCGTATGCGAACATCGCGCCGCACTGATCCGCCATAATATTTAAAAATCGAGACATTAACTCGAGTTCCGGCGCCTCGGGGCGCTCCGACTTGAACTCGTACCACTTATATTTTAAAATAATGTTTAATTTATCGACTATGCGACCTACTAACTCGGGAGAATACAAATATTGCGGTTGATTAAGCGACTTTATCGCCGCTACCGTGTTCGATATTTTATTCGCGAAACTACTAACGTTGCGCCCGTCTTCCGTCATGCGGGGCAAACGTTTTATATTTTCAATTTCGGAAAGAATAAGTAGTTCGGGCCTGCCGTATCGCCGTTCTAACGTATCGATTATTTCGTACGGATCCGATACCGTGTATAGCAAGGCTCTAACTGTTTCGCGGGCCGCTCCTCTCAATGCTTTTCTCAGCCGAGCTACGTTTTGTACGTCTGAAAACATTTCCGCGGTGTCACTAAATACGGATTTAAATGCCATCCACTCGGTAATTGTACCGTCGAAGTGGGGCAACTCGTGGATGAATTTAGGCGTTGATTCCGACTTACTAGAATTGACCGCCTGAACTATCGCGTTGGCTAGCATCGTCATGTCGTTTAGCGGCGCATCACCGGCGCGCGGTTCGTTTCTTTCGGTCGGACGCGCATCTCGTCCCGGGTTTTGAGCGTTTGTCGACGGCCTAACATATTGCTCCAAGATCCAGCCTTCTATTCGGGTTTTATCTACTCTGGGTGGCTGGTCCGCGTCGGTGGACTCTTCTAGCTCTATCCTAGCTATTTCCAGCCGACTCATGGCAGCTGCGGACGCCGCCCTAGCCCGTGCTAGCTCGGAGTTATGGAACTCTAATTCGGCCTGCAACATCGATAATTTACTGCTCGCTCTGTCCCCGGGGACGTTAACTACAGTGCCCGGCGCACTTCCTACATTTTCGACTGCGTTGTCGATTTGCGCGGGTTCTGTACTTTGCGTCGGTTTAGTGGCCCTAGCGTTGGTACGCGCGCTGCTTTCCGTCGTGTCTTCTACGCCGGTGCCTCTGCTCCATGTGTTGGTTTCCTGGGACGTGGTCTGCCCAGACGACGGGGTCTCGTCTTGTGAGGGCGTGGTCTTGCCCGAGCGCAACACACGCGCGTTCTCCATTGCGCACGAGGGGGCCCTAACCTTAAAACTAACACTTTTCACTTTCACTTTTCACTTAATGTCTTTAACGCGACCTACAATGCCTACCAAGCCTACTGCTATCAGCCCGGTCAGCTTACTACCGCGGTGACGCCGAACCGGGAATGGGAATGCAGGGGGATAGGAAGGTAGGAACCTCCCGGTAGAGGGCGCGGGCGCTCACGGGTGCATTAGAGTGCGGGAGGAATGTCCGCACTCGGCGTTGCGTGCCAACCTGTGGCCCCAGAGCGTTACCGTACCGTGCCGGCGGGGTCTGACTGTGCACCTGGGTAGGTGTGTGGAGGCGTCAGGTCGACCACAATGCTTCTGTGCGCTCTGCAGGGGCCGTTTAACACCGCTAGGTGGCCACGCACGTATATGAGGATTGCTTCCAAGTAATTGGTGGAGGTAAGCAAAGCCAACCACCAACACTCGCGCGTACTTGTTTCTATTTTCACTCTTGCAGGTAGACGCTGGCCGTAGCTGCAGGGGCCTCGTCTCTTCTCCTGGGCTTCTCTCTTCAAGGGCTTCTTCCAGGACTGGCTGCCGTCTTCAGTGGCGAGCTTCTTCACGAGCTGGCGCAGTGATCCGGCTCGAAGGACCAGCTGTTGGCGACACGGCAGCTCTGCAGGGCCGTGGTCGTCGGGTAGTGGACTGTAGCTTGAGGGTTGTGAAGTCCTGGAGAAGGAGCGGGAAGTCGAAGTGAAACACCAGGAGAATCTTGGAACTGCTATTTGGCAGAGTGTTGGTGCGGCAGAGTTTCGTCAGGCATCTGCGGTGTTGTGAATGTGACTATTTTTGCACTGAGAAAGTGCGTGTTAATATTCTTGTGTGGGAAGCTTTATATCAAAAGCACTAAGGAGTATTTATATCAACTTAAAAGCAAATCGCTCCCAAGCAACTTTCTTTCCCTTTTTATTCCCGTTAGCGGACGAATTTCAATAAACTATGATACACGAATTCCATCAATTCTGTTACATAATGTTTGTGCAAAATATGAAGTAGATTGGACCAAGGAATCACGTTGCCCCATACAAACTGTTTTACCCCTTTTCACCCCCTTAGGAATCGAATTTCGAAAAATCCCTTCTTATCGGATCCCTACGCATTACAAAGAGCAAGCCCTGCAAGTTTCAGGTCTCTACGATCAGCGGTTTAGGCTGTGCGTTGATCCGTCAGTCATTCAGGACAAAGGATTTTATATGTATAGATATACTTCCAAAAGTTTATTTTCTACAGGTTGACGTGTTGATAATTAAAACAGTCCAATAGCTTAATCTAATTAAAACAAGGAATTATAAACCTCTCAAAATAACCCTAAAAATCCCCCCTTTCGAGGATTTTTTTCCCAAATTTTAGGGAGAAACTCTTAAGTTGGTAATCAAATCCGTGATTTACTCCGGATCAAATCTATACGTGTGTTAATGCTTGAGGGATACTAACAGATATAATTTAAATTCAAAACGCCATTGTGTCGTTTCAAAGTGGCCTGCAAAGTGGAAACACGCCGCATTCCATAGACAATTTATTCAAATAAATAATAAAAGTTGCTTGTATGCATTATCAAAGCGGGATTCAAAAGAGGTAAATTCATTTAGCAATCTTCTTTGTGTCGCTATTCAGCCAGTTTTTGCTCACAAAACGGCGAATCCAATCGTGTTCACTAGCGCGCCATTCTGAAATTGTATTATTTTCCAGTGAAAAGGAATATGTTGGTATGCCAGGGCTTTGCTTAGTTACGAGGATGATATTCAATATTTTTAGGAGTCCGTAGTTTACGTCTCGGAACCATAATAGTTTCACGTCCATCCGTCCATCTTCATTCGTGGAGTATCATTGGGTAGGTCTTGTAAAAATATGTAGAGATTACTGTTACGACTTTTTGATTTACTTATTCGTTTTCGATATATTCAACTTTAAAGGGCCTTTTTTAAATAAACAATCTAAAACCCATTTTTGTAAGTCTTAAAAAATAACGAAGATACAAACAATTTAAATTTACAATAACAGAGCGATATATCGGCCTGTGACGTCACGATGTACTACCGTACATTTACGCTACTATACATTTGTCATGAAACAATGTATGGCGGTAGCAGATGCGACGTCACAAATCGTTTTGCGAGAACGAGATGGGCAACATAATATTATATTTGATTATAATTTTTAATCGCGTGAACATAAATAACTTTTTCTTTTGTATTTATGTATCGCTATTCAACTATATATAATAAATTATTTGGATCATGAGATACGTCATACGTCACATTAAGCAACATCCCTATTATCGTGTGAGCACAATGTAGCCAGAGTTATATACTGCGTAGGCGTCCGCCTACGGTCTTAAAAAGACATATTAAATATTGTACAAGTATCGAAACTCTTTTTATTATTAAATTTTTTATCGTCATTAACAACTTTGTGTCATATAATATACCAGCTTGAGTGACTTATTGATGTTTAACACATAATTATATTATGACTTAAAATATTTTTAACCCGCGACAAAATAAGAAGGGTGTTCGCGTTATGACGATTATAATATTTGACGTATATGTCTGTGTGTCTGTCCGTGCCATCGTAGCTCCTAAATGGATGAAGCGATTTTGATCTAGTTTTTTTTTTGTTTTAATGCTGACATGATCGCGAGTTTTCTTAGAGTCGTTCGTCTGTTCGTCCCACAAAATTTCGTCCTAATGGGACGAAAAGACGAATTTAATATAATTCCTCATCAGCTAACTGCTTGATTGAATTTTGTTTATGGTCATCATTTTATGTAATACAAGCTCTCCTTATTTAATACAAAAATTATCAATCTGAATCAAAACTTAATTAGTGTTTAAATTTTAAACTTAGTACCTAACTTTTTAATTTCACAGGCACTTTTCTGCAAGGGTTTAAAATTGCTTCCACAAGGGAAGTTGCGATCCAATATGGAAGTTTGGATATTGGCTTACGGTACACAATTAATAACCAGGAGTTTGTCAGGCTCGTCAGGTACAGCTTGAATACCGGTACATCTACGTCATCGTGACCGGAATGTAATGTTGGCCGCAGAAACTTCGAGAGAACTGCGATTCATGATTATCTCCTCAGTGGTTATGCGAGCTTAGCACTTGGTGACATAATCACTTTAACTCAACAAACAGCTTTATTTGGTACCAACTTTTAAAAGGGTGGCACCGCGTACTTTTCTGTTGTTACGCTTTCCATCAAGTTTCATATAAAAAACTAAAAACAATAATTTAACAATTTAATCATCTAAGTTTCTTTGTTTTTATTTTTAGAATTCTTATGTATTTGTTAGAACAGATGTTACCTAAGCTTACTGTTTTTGTTACTTATTGTTATTGTTACTCGACACACCTAGGGATTTTAAGTATTTCAGCTTGTAGGCGCGTGCCTACATTTACAGGATATGTACAAAACAGTATCTTACGGGAGTGTCGCCATCATTGGCGACATGGTGAAACGTCAAATCTCTAACTCGCAGTACGCGCCGATTTAAAATGGTAGTACGAACTTGGGGTAGATAAAAGACGGAAGACTTATTATTTTCCCGTTGTGAATGTGATAATTTAATTGGTTTTATTGTGAAAAAGTGATATAGTGACGTGATCAACGATAATTCGTTAACAAATGTGATTAATTAGAAATAACGGACTTTACATGGTTATACGCCCATAAGCTTTTTTGTCATAAAAAAACGATTTATCGAATATTTGTATTGTCATAAACCTTGGTTCCAAACATTACTACATCTAGACCCAAAATACCAAAACCACAATAAATATTCGCGGCGAACTGTACAAAGTTAGAAACTGATGGAGTATGATACAGAATTGGGTGTCGGCGGCAGGCCACTTAGTACATCTCGCGTGACGTCATAACTTAATACAGACCATGTGTCTTACGCGACACTTGCGAAACCGAACTCTGTTGAATATGGCTTATTTAGAGAGTCCATGTTGCCTGTGACTTCATTCGCATATGAATATTTTTATGCAATAAGACCGGCATGACAGTAGAGAAAAAGTGGTAAGGTGCTTCCCTCACCTGGAACATTCGCGTGTAATGTCACGTTACATAGCCGAACATTACATAGGTGTAGGAGAATTACCGAATATTTTAATAGGGAACTTTTTAATGATCCCGTCCGCTCGACGCTCGAAAACATTACATTACGGATGTTCGTCAGTCAGGGAGGTGGTATAGGGAGGTAGTAATGCTCAAATTCGAATATATAACGTTACATTACACGCGAATGCTCCACACTGCATTTTATGATAGCTATTCAAAATTGAACTTTATTCATTACACAACAAGATACACGTTCAATTTTGAACACTGTAATAAAAATGCAGTGTGGATTGACCCTAAAGGTGCTCCTCACCTGAATTAAAACATAGGCTACTTTTTATCCCGAAATAATAAAGCATTCCCGTAGGATACTAATTTACGCGGAGCCGCTGGAAAAAGCTAGTACATACATACATAGACTGCCAAAATCATTACCCTTCCTTTTGGCTTTGCCGAAAACCAAACTCAATTATGAGGGCTCGAAAAATCGACGAAACGCTTTGCTAAATCCTACTTAAATATATCCGAGATATTTAGGTGAAAAAACACGACTATTTATTTGTTTACTTTCTATCCGTAAATAACACTATCTCATCAATATCTGAAGCAAATCCGTCTGTGAGGTGTGAGGTGTAGCGACAACAGAACTTGAGCGCGTTTGATGTGGCGCGGCTCACTTGAACACGTACAGGTGGGGCCTTGCGCGATCCCTCGCGTCATCATTATCATCATCGCTCTGAACATAGTACGGTCAAAGAATATATATTACTGACGTAAAGAACCGTCATTCAATAAACACATACATTCGTGAGTCTATTGAATGTCATTCAGCTTGCAGCAATGTGGAGGGAGGGTGTAACTCCATTCCTATCGGCTTCAGTTACCTTTTACCTTTTGAAGACCCTCATCCAAATCCCTACTTATTATTATATAGGTTATGCCTTCCCTATAAAGGAGAACCAGCCTTCACCACTGCTAGATATATTATTATGTATAGATCCTAACGCAACATCCCTAACTATTAGATATGGCACGTCACTCATCGCTAAATATGATTACACAAAATGGCGTCGGACATTTCCCGCCCAAACGAAAATACATTTTCGCCGAGGAACGCCCGTGATTCACTTGTACATAACTTAAATACCACCGTTATTAAATACCAAGGGATTATTCAAATTATTTATCTTTGAATACAAATAAACGGAATCTGGAGATAAGTATTATCTTAAGACGGAATTCATTTATTTCTTTAATTTTAATAAATGCCTTTTTTTGTTTTTGCTCCAAAAACACAATAACTATACAAACACATATTGAATAATATATTTTAATATGTAATCAATTGACGCTTCACACCAGGTCAATCTGGTACTTATAGTATCTGAAGAACTTGTGTTACGAGAGAGTGCAGGTTCAAATCCCAGGTTGTGGCGTGTACCAATGAGACTTTTTCAGATCTCAAGTACATTTATACGGACGCTCTAACGGTGAAGGAAAACATCGTGAGGAAACCCGCACATAGTTGGTCCCAGACGTATTGACCAGTTCATTCCTCTGGACTAGGCTGACTATGTTGTGAGAATGCCGTATGTGCTTAGGCAACCATACGACATTTAAAATCAACTGTCCCAGGCACTACAGTATTTCAAGAGTGGTTACTTCGCTCGGAGAATACTGTATAAATCATCCATTAACGGATGTAAAGGCCAATTTACTAAGTTTTTTTTTTTGTGTTACGGGGACCAGACAACGGGATGTATATTTGACTAGCATTAATTGTCCGTAGCTTCGCCCGCAAAAAATTAGGTTTCGAAACGAAATCTACGTATCTATTATGATCAGTCAACAGTTAAATTATAAGTAGACTTGGGCTGTATCAATCCCTGTCATATTTAAAGAAGTTTACCAACAACTAGCATTAAATGCCCGCGTAAAATTAGATTTTGAATTTTCATCCCCTATTTTACCCCCTTGAATTTGGAAAACCTTTCTTAGTGGATGCCTACGTCATATGAGAAATACGTGAGCCAAATTTCAAATTTCTATCTAGCCTAAAGGGCCATTTGGCCTTTGCGTTGATACAATACACATTCATGACTATGAACCCAACTGGCTAATATTGAATATCATTTTGCAAAAAATTCTTCCTACTTTTTTAAATCTTGTCTATTTTTAGAACATTTATCTCCTTTTACCTTTAGCGGATGAGTTTTGAAGTTTTTCTACACTCACTGTAAAAAAACAAAAAAAAAACTACGAATATCTACTCTAATCCACCAAAAGTTACGCGAATAAGCCGGTAAAAATCAGAAAAAATTGAATTCCGGTCGAAGGAATTGGGTGTGATCCGAAAATCTTCACCGTAATAGATAGCCGGCCCCAATATCACAAGTAAATAATATTGTATTTCATTTCACAGATAAACCCTTCATCCTTCGCAAATTTCCCTCCACGTACGCCGAACGGGCTAGTGAGGGGAAGTGCAAATCTTTCATCGAAATAATATATCTATGTACTGAATTTACAGCAATATTTTGTAGAAATATTCTGATTAAAATATTGAATAATGAGGACTGATACGAAATTCTCAAATGTGTGTGAAAGTTATAAAATTGAGGATGGATGGATGTTTGTATGGATGGATGGATGGAAGGGATTTCTTTAAAATTTGGTATGGTAGAAGTTTAGGATCCGGATTAAAACAGAAGCTACTTTTTATCCCGTGGAACATCCGATACTGAGCGAGGAAATAGCTAGTAGTTATAAAAACAAACAACGCACTTGTTACAGGCGCTAGGCGTCTACAAACAGTGATAATATTTTACGACTTACTATGGTCGTTATATATATGTTACAGCCAAAGTAATAAAACCGGATATTATATATACTATCCAGCCATTATTTATAATGTCTACTCAATTTAGACAAAGTGATAAATGACACAGAATTAATCACATTGACTGGCAATTTTATATAATATCTTCGAAGAATTGGATAAAGTAATAAAAAAGTAGGTACAGGTAAACATTATAAAATTGTATTTCAATCTGCCTTTATATAATAAGAATTATAATGTTTATTATAATTATTATAATAACATTGTCATAGATACAATTTTATTGTGATCTATATAAAGTAATGTAACTTTTTGAAATATTTTTTTTATAATAATTTTACCCTTTTTAGGGTTCCGTAATACTTAAGTAACCCTTATAGTTTCGCTCTGTCCGTCTGTCTGTCTGTCTGTCTGTCCGCGCCTCTAGCTCCTGTAATTATGAATATAAATTGATGAAATTTTGTGCAGTTATAGATTGTGTATAGATCACAGTTTCGGGATCATAAAAAAAAATATTTTTATATTTTAGGGGTGGCTCTCCATACATGTGAAGTGGGGATGAAAAATATTTTTTCACTCTACCCCATCGTGTGGGGTATCGTAAAATAGGTCTTTTAAAATAAAGGCAAGGTTTCATACGTTACTTTTTTATAAAGTTGACCATTTTCGAGTAATCGGCCTCCAAAGTAGTTTGTAAGTTGCCCCCCCCCCCCCCTCTAGCATTTTTAAACTATAAGAGATAGAAACTTGCAAATTTTCATGCTGATAGATCATGCTAAAAACTCTTTAGGAAAATTATTGTGATCCAAATCGGACAGTAACTTTTGGAGTAATTAAAAAAAAAGCATATTACGCATTTATAGTTACGGAACCCTCCTTACACATGTCCTGACATGCTCTTGGTAAGGTTTTAGTGATATATTATGTTAAATTATTAACTAACGTTTTAAATAAACAATCGAATATATAATTATTGAATACGCGCCAAGCTTCCATTAGGTATTGTATAGTTGTAAAAATAAGACGACAATGATGATTACTGTAAGTTACATAGTGGCATATTATGCTTGCAGTTCTTTGAACTCAGTTCTTAAGTTTGAGTTTGAATGCCGAAATTTTCAAACGCGTATATTTAAAGACTGAGGAGTTCTGATGAAAGCTCATGTGATCATCAGGTCACCACTTTAGTGAAAACGGGACCAACCTCGGATTATAATCCGAGGTTGGTCCCGTTTTCCCGAAACGAAAGTGAAAAGACATGCAGAACTTCCGCGGAAGCGGAAGCAGAAGCAGAGTTCTGTTGCATCACTAAGTTGAATCGTGTTTATTACTTTAGCTAACTTTGTCCCGCTATTATGAATAATATCCAGACAAAGTGATTAATTTATCACATTATCTAGACAATATAGTTATTATATATAATGACCAGTCATTATGTATAATAGCTATTTAATCACATTGACTGTAACATATACAACAATAGTATGTTAGCCATCGATCAAGTTTTAGAGCGCTCAATTATTTTTCTATTGTACATTTATTGAGCAAATAAATTAGAGTAAAGCCAAATGAATCCCAAAAGATTATAGACATTTAATTTATTTGAAATATTATCATTATCGATAGAGGCATAACACTAGTTGATGTCAGATGTGGATGTTATTCGGTTAACAAGCCATTCGCCCGGGAATCGCGCGAACAACGAAATGAGTGTCGCCGTCATCTCACAAACAGATAAAACTGATTGAGCGTTTTTCATCAAACACGATTCATTGTCATTTGGTAGATAATAAGATATACTTAGATGATTATTGTAATTCAAAACACAACAAAAAATTTAAACGTTAAGAAAATTCATTACCCTATTATACTCAGATCCCTTTTCAAACCCTCTATATCAAACGTATATTCTAATACTCACTGTTATTTCATGAAAATAAATCACATACACATCTTAGGCCTTTGCTCTTGAAATACTGTACTGCCTGGCACAGTTGGTTTTTAAATGTCGCATGGTTGCCCAAGCATATACGGCATTCTCACAACATAGTCAGCCTAGTACAGAGGAATGACTGGTCAATACGTCTGGGCCCAACCATGTGCGGGTTTCCTCATGATGTTTTCCTTCACCGTTAGAGCGTCCGTATAATGTACTTGAGATCTGAAAAAGTCTCATTGGTACACGCCTCAACCTGGGATTCGAACCTGCCATCTATCGAGTGTGAACCAAACGGTCTACCCACTAGGCTACGGAGTCAAATCATAATTATACAAAAATAAAATATATACTTTTAAATCACATACAAAAGTAAATGTATAAACACGATAAAACAGCAATTTGCTTTCAATCATCAGTCCGTAAGAAATATCATTTTTCTATATTTGATTGCAGCATCCGAAGTTGTGGAGGGGCCACATTATAATATCGGTGTGTGTGAGTAATGAGGGGGGGGGGGGGGGATAATAATAAATCTTATTGCGACGTCACCCCGGCGGGGAATATTGATATGGTACAGACAGCATACAACTTTGTACAATAATATTGAATCGTATTAAAATTATCTCTTTTTCAACCGACTTCCAAAACACAGGAGGAGGTTTACAATTCGTGTGTATGTTTTTTTTTTTGTGTGTATGTTACACGATTACTCCGCCGTTTGTGGACCGATTTTCTAAATTATTTTTTTGTTGTAAAGGATTGACTCCTGGATTGGTCCCATTGTCATCAATTGGTAGATCTGGTGATGGGATCCATGAGGAATTGAGGGAAGTCCTCAAAGTTTATAGGGACACCGATAGTGATTTTGACTTTTTTTGAAGTAACTCGAGCAAATGCTACCAAAAAGTGAAATGTTGTGCCAAGGTATACGATGGATCCAAAAGTACTGAACGGCATTTCTCAATCTTTGAAGATATACGTTTGAAAATTTCAGCATTGTTTATAAAACCGAAAGCAAATGTCACTATTAAATAATCATCATCACCACCACCACCATCATCATACCATACACCTTGATATTTTGTTGATATCTAGGTGTTTCTCATAGTTTTTACACCGATATTGATTTCTTTGAACATTGACAGCTACCAAAAAGTAAAAGTTGTGCCAAGGTATACCCTGGATCCAAAAGGACTGAATAGAACTCCTCAGTCTTTAAATATACACGTTTGGAAATTTCAACATTGCTCTAAGAACTGCAAGCATATGTCACTATTCAATAATAATCATCATCACCACAACCATCATCACACCATCATGATATTATGTTGATATATGTAATTATCGTAGTATTTTACACCGACATCGATTTCTTTGAACATTCAGAGCTACTCAAAAGTGATATGTTGTTCCAAGCTTATATACCCTAACAACGATGATAATGGGACCCACGAGGAATCGAGGAAACTCTTAATAGAAAAGTTAATGATCGCTAAGTTTTCTTACAAATTTTTAATTTCCCCGCAACTTTTTCTGTCAACACAACACCACAAAAAATATTTATGAAAATTGGTGTAGCAGTTTATGCAATGAATGACCAAGGGAAAAGGGGATTTTTTTTATATAGAAGATAATCACTTACTAAGAACTAATCTGAGACACGACACTGCGCCGGCCGATTCAATATTAGGCATTTTGAGTAGATTTAATTTTTGAAATCGTGAGTGTAGCTCTTGCTCCAACTAACTTCATGGAGGTGTTTTATGCATAAGTGCTTAAAATCGACATGGAAAACACACGAATAAACTATTGTAGACGTTAATCGCGACTTCGTGTACGCAAAAGGAAATCTCGCTGAAACCGTACATTTTGCCGCGATAAAATGTAGCTTCAGCGGGATGGTAGAATGGTAATTTGTACGTTGTTAACGAATTGGTCTGGGGTTCGAAACCCGGTCAGATAAATATTTTTGTGATTCTTTTTATTTCCTTTCTCTTATATTTTTTAATATTTTATCGTCCTATAACAGCTCCGAACAAAGCTCGGTCTCCCAGGTACTAGTTAATACTATTATAATACCACTGAAAAGAAAAAAATAAAAATATTTTAAAAAATATAGAAACCGACTTCCAAAGTAAAAGCAATAACATTCTTAAAATCACTAAAAAGTATGAAATAATTCTTACTGTCGAAATAGTTCCCTTGCAAATTCTACTAAAATGTACTATTTTTTTACTCAATCTTCTTATTTTTGAAGTCGGTACCAGCCCAAATAGGTAATTGAATAAATCCTTTCAATAAAAAATATTAATTTTTACACAACTACGTCCTTATACATACAAATAATATTTTAAAGAATTCACATTCAAATTGGCTGGTACCGACTTCAAAAATAAGAAGATTGAGTAAAAAAATAGTACATTTTAGTAGAATTTGCAAGGGAACTATTTCGACAGTAAGAATTATTTCATACTTTTTAGTGATTTTAAGAATGTTATTGCTTTTACTTTGGAAGTCGGTTTCTATATTTTTTAAAATATTTTTATGCAGTACCTATTAGTATATAGGAGGAAAAGACTATAAGCAAATTAAAATCTCCTTTTCTTTTTCTTATATATTATGTCTCGCTAAAACTCGAGAACGGCTAGACCGATTTGGCTAATTTTGATCTTGAAATAATTGTGGAAGTTCAGGGAAGGTTTAAACGGTGAGAGAAATTGGTTATTTATTTATTCCTGTTCATAGTTAAAACAGAACAACGTGTGACGACCCAACTAGTTAAAAATAATAATTGAGCTACATTTTATATTACAATATGTATACGACCGAGTTACACACTTTAATAAGTTAGTATTTCTGTTGTTTTTATGTTGAACCGTTTATCGTGGCAAGTGAGGCGTTATCAGGTCAACACGTAAAAATATTTTTATATATTCTGTTGATTATAATATATATAAAAATATAATTGAAATCAGACATTCGAATATATAGATAACTAGCGACCCGCCCCAGCTTCGCACGGGTACAATACTGATACTAATACTACAGAATGTCTTTAAACCTCTAACAAAACGGGCGAAATCTAGTCAAAACAAACAGAAACAAATTAATATAGGTACCTACTAAAACTCAATGAAATAAGTAGGTGGGTATACTTTTATCGTATGAAATACCATAGATCTAAACTCCCCCCGCACGCGCCTTGGTGACGCCTACTTCGCAACGGGCCGTGCAGCAGAAATCGTAATATTTTAATTTCGCCATAACTTCAAAACCACACGTCCAATTTCAATCATTCAAAGACCAAATATTATCTACATAAACTGTACTTAGTGATGAAATAATTTATTTTGATAAGGATTAATAGCATGAGTAAAATAAACGCGTTTAAATGTAGTCCAAAAAAAATTCAAGATTTCTAAATAAAAAAATGGTTGTTGTGCCTCACTCGACATAGATAGTTATAGTGTGTTGCGGACTTTTTTGTAGATATTTATAAGATCTACAATTAATTAGAACATTTTATGGTTCTATCTTTTATAGTTTAGGCAGCGTACGCAAAATAAGTAACTTTTCTGGTTGATTTTTTACACCTTGTGTCCGAAAAACCCAAATATTTTACGGAACCCTATTATTTTTCAAAATAAAATATAGCCTATGTTACTTGTGGATAATGTAGCTTTCGAATGGTGAAGGAATTTTTGAAATCGGTCCAGTACTTTTTGAGCCTATTCATTACAAACAAACAAACAAACATACAATCAAAGTTTTCCTCTTTATAATATTAGTGTAGATTAGTGTAGATTATTTGGATCATGAGATACGTCACATTAAGCAACGTCCATATTATCGTGTGAGCACAATGTAGCCAGAGTTATATACTGCGTAGGCGTCCGCCTACGGTCTTAAAAAGACATATATAATGCTTGATACAGTTTATTGCATTAAATTTTACACACTTAGATTAAACATAACACATTTAACATTACACAGTAGTACAAAATGTCTATAAACTAGTGCAGAATGCATGTGGTCATGGAAGAAACGATGAATTGCGAGGGCACGAAATGACGCGTGACGCGGGCGAGTGTGAGCTCTGTAAACTCTTCACTGCCACTAGAGGCATTGGTCACTACTCTATCGAGACGCGGATGAATGCTGTAAGTATATGATTTAGGGTTCGCTGCTTCGCGCCTAAACCCACGGATGCGCGCCTTACACATATTAAATATTGTACAAGTATCGAAACTCTTTTTATTATTAAATTTTTTATCGTCATTAACAACTTTGTGTCATATAATATACCAGCTTGAGTGACTAATATTTTTAACCCGCGACAAAATAAGAAGGGTGTTATAACGTTCGGGTTATGACGATTATAATATTTGACTTAATGTCTGTGTGTCTGTCCGTGCCATCGTAGCTCCTAAATGGATGAAGCGATTTTGATCTAGTTTTTTTTGTTTGAATGCTGACATGATCGCGAGTTTTCTTAGAGTCGTTCGTCTGTCCGTCCCACAAAATTTCGTCCTAATGGGACGAAAAGACGAATTTAATATAATTCCTCATCAGCTAACTGCTTGATTGAATTTTGTTTATGGTCATCATTTTATGTAATACAAGCTCTCCTTATTTAATACAAAAATTATCAATCTGAATCAAAACTTAATCAGTGTTTAAATTTTAAACTTAGTACCTAACTTTTTAATTTCACAGGCACTTTTCTGCAAGGGTTTAAAATTGCTTCCACAAGGGAAGTTGCGATCCAATATGGAAGTTTGGATATTGGCTTACGGTACACAATTAATAACCAGGAGTTTGTCAGGCTCGTCAGGTACAGCTTGAATACCGGTACATCTACGTCATCGTGACCGGAATGTAATGTTGGCCGCAGAAACTTCGAGAGAACTGCGATTCATGATTATCTCCTCAGTGGTTATGCGAGCTTAGCACTTGGTGACATAATCACTTTAACTCAACAAACAGCTTTATTTGGTACCAACTTTTAAAAGGGTGGCACCGCGTACTTTTCTGTTGTTACGCTTTCCATCAAGTTTCATATAAAAAACTAAAAACAATAATTTAACAATTTAATCATCTAAGTTTCTTTGTTTTTATTTTTAGAATTCTTATGTATTTGTTAGAACAGATGTTACCTAAGCTTACTGTTTTTGTTACTTATTGTTATTGTTACTCGACACACCTAGGGATTTTAAGTATTTCAGCTTGTAGGCGCGTGCCTACATTTACAGGATATGTACAAAACAGTATCTTACGGGAGTGTCGCCATCATTGGCGACATGGTGAAACGTCAAATCTCTAACTCGCAGTACGCGCCGATTTAAAATGGTAGTACGAACTTGGGGTAGATAAAAGACGGAAGACTTATTATTTTCCCGTTGTGAATGTGATAATTTAATTGGTTTTATTGTGAAAAAGTGATATAGTGACGTGATCAACGATAATTCGTTAACAAATGTGATTAATTAGAAATAACGGACTTTACATGGTTATACGCCCATAAGCTTTTTTGTCATAAAAAACCATTTATCGAATATTTGTATTGTCATAAACCTTGGTTCCAAACATTACTAAATCTAGTCCCAAAATACCAAAACCGCAACAAATACTCGCGGCGAACTGTACAAAGTTAGAAACTGATGGAGTATGATACAGAATTGGGTGTCGGCGGCAGGCCACTTAGTACATATCGCGTGACGTCATAACTTAGTACAGACCATGTGTCCTACGTGACACTTGCGAAACCGAACTCTGTTGAATATGGCTTATTTAGAGAGTCCATGTTGCCTGTGACTTCATTCGCATATGAATATTTTTATGCAATAAGACCGGCATGACAGTAGAGAAAAAGTGGTAAGGTGCTTCCTCACCTGGAACATTCGCGTGTAATGTCACGTTACATATCCGAACATTACATAGGTGTAGGAGAATTACCGAATATTTTAATAGGGAACTTTTTAATGATCCCGTCCGCTCGACGCTAAAAAACATTACATTACGGATGTTCGTCAGTCAGGGAGGTGGTATAGGGAGGTAGTAATGCTCAAATTCGAATATATAACGTTACATTACACGCGAATGCTCCACACTGCATTTTATGATAGCCATTCAAAATTGAACTTTATTCATTACACAAAAAGATACACGTTCAATTTTGAACACTGTAATAAAAATGCAGTGTGAATTGACCCTAAAGGTGCTCCTCACCTGGATTAAAACATAGGCCAATTTTTATCCCGAAATAGTAAAGCATTCCCGTAGGATACTAATTTACGCGGAGCCGCTGGAAAAAGCTGGTACATACATACATAGACTGCCAAAATCATTACCCTTCCTTTTGGCTTTGCCGAAAACCAAACTCAATTATGAGGGCTCGAAAAATCGACGAAACGCTTTGCTAAATCCTACTTAAATATATCCGAGATATTTAGGTGAAAAACACTTGACTATTTATTTGTTTACTTCCTATCCGTAAATAACACTATCTCATCAATATCTGAAGCAATTCCGTCTGTGAGGTGTGAGGTGTAGCGACAACAGAACTTGAGCGCGTTTGATGTGGCGCGGCTCACTTGAACACGTACAGGTGGGGCCTTGCGCGATCCCTCGCGTCATCATTATCATCATCGGTCTGAACATAGTACGGTCAAAGAATATATATTACTGACGTAAAGAACCGTCATTCAATAGACACATGCATTCGTGAGTCTAATAAATGTCATTCAGCTTGCAACAATGTGGAGGAAGGGTGTAACTCCATTCCTATCGGCTTCAGTTACCTTTTACCTTTTGAAGACCCTCATCCAAATCCCTACTTATTATTATACAGGCTAGGGCTTTCCCATAAAGCCAGCCTTCCCACTAGATACATTATTATGTATAAATCCTAATGCAACATCCCTAACTATTAGATATGGCACGTCAACTCATCGCTAAATATGATTACACAAAATGGCGTCGGACATTTCCCGCCCAAACGAAAATACATTTTCGCCGAGGAACGCCCGTGATTCACTTGTACATAACTTAAATACCACCGTTATTAAATACCAAGGGATTATTCAAATTATTTATCTTCGAATACAAATAAACGGAATCTGGAGATAAGTATTATCTTAAGACGGAATTCATTTATTTCTTTAATTTTAATAAATGCCTTTTTTTGTTTTTGCTCCAAAAACACAATAACTATACAAACAAATATTGAATAATATATTTTAATATGTAATATGTAATCAATTGACGCTTCACACCAGGTCAATCTGGTACTTATAGTATCTGAAGAACTTGTGTTACGAGAGAGTGCAGGTTCAAATCCCAGGTTGTGGCGTGTACCAATGAGACTTTTTTAGATCTCAAGTACATTTATACGGACGCTCTAACGGTGAAGGAAAACATCGTGAGGAAACCCGCACATAGTTGGTCCCAGACGTATTGACCAGTTCATTCCTCTGGACTAGGCTGACTATGTTGTGAGAATGCCGTGTGTGCTTGGGCAACCATACGATATTTTAAAACCAACTGTCCCAGGCACTACAGTATTTCAAGAGTGGTTACTTCGCTCGGAGAATACTGTATAAATCATCCATTAACGGATGTAAAGGCCAATTTACTAAGTTTTTTTTTTTTTGTGTTACGGGGACCAGACAACGGGATGTATATTTGACTAGCATTAATTGTCCGTAGCTTCGCCCGCAAAAAATTAGGTTTCGAAACGAAATCTACGTATCTATTATGATCAGTCAACAGTTAAATTATAAGTAGACTTGGGCTGTATCAATCCCTGTCATATTTAAAGAAGTTTACCAACAACTAGCATTAATTGCCCGCGTAAAATTAGATTTTGAATTTTCATCCCCTATTTTACCCCCTTGAATTTGGAAAACCTTCCTTAGTGGATGCCTACGTCATATGAGAAATACGTGAGCCAAATTTCAAATTTCTATCTAGCCTAAAGGGCCATTTGGCCTTTGCGTTGATACAATACACATTCATGACTATGAACCCAACTGGCTAATATTGAATATCATTTTGCAAAAAATTCTTCCTACTTTTTTAAATCTTGTCTATCTTTAGAACATTTATCTCCTTTCACCTTAAGCGGATGAGTTTTGAAGTTTTTCTACACTCACTGTAAAAAAACAAAAAAAAAACTACGAATATCTACTCTAATCCACCAAAAGTTACGCGAATAAGCCGGTAAAAATCAGAAAAAATTGAATTCCGGTCGAAGGAATTGGGTGTGATCCGAAAATCTTCGCCGTAATAGATAGCCGGCCCCAATATCACAAGTAAATAATATTGTATTTCATTTCACAGATAAACCCTTCATCCTTCGCGAATTTCCCTCCACGTACGCCGAACGGGCTAGTGAGGGGAAGTGCAAATCTTTCATCGAAATAATATATCTATGTACTGAATTTACAGCAATATTTTGTAGAAATATTCTGATTAAAATATTGAATAATGAGGACTGATACGAAATTCTCAAATGTGTGTGAAAGTTATAAAATTGAGGATGGATGGATGTTTGTATGGATGGATGGATGGAAGGGATTTCTTTAAAATTTGGTATGGTAGAAATTTAGGATCTGGATTAAAACAGAAGCTACTTTTTATCCCGAAAAGTACAGTATTCCCGTGGAACATCCGATACTGAGCGAGGAAATATCTAGTAGTTATAAAAACAAACAACGCACTTGTTACAGGCGCTAGGCGTCTACAAACAGTGATAATATTTTACGACTTACTATGGTCGTTATATATACAACAATAGTATGTTAGCCATCGATCAAGTTTTAGAGCGCTCAATTATTTTTCTATTATACATTTATTGAGCAAATAAATTAGAGTAAAGCCAAATGAATCCCAAAAGATTATAGACATTTAATTTATTTGAAATATTATCATTATCGATAGAGGCACAACACTAGTTGATGTCAGATGTGGATGTTATTCGGTTAACAAGCCATTCGCCCGGGAATCGCGCGAACAACGAAATGAGTGTCGCCGTCATCTCACAAACAGATAAAACTGATTGAGCGTTTTTCATCAAACGCTATCCATTGTCATTTGGTAGATAATAAGATATACTTAGATGATTATTGTAATTCAAAACACAACAAAAAAATTAAACGTTAAGAAAATTCATATCCTATTATTCTCAGGTTCCTTTTCAAACCCTCTATATCAAACGTATATTCTAATACTCACTGTTATTTCATGAAAATAAATCACATACACATCTTAGGCCTTTGCTCTTGAAATACTGTACTGCCTGGCACAGTTGGTTTTTAAATGTCGCATGGTTGCCCAAGCATATACGGCATTCTCACAACATAGTCAGCCTAGTTCAGAGGAATGACTGGTCAATACGTCTGGGCCCAACCATGTGCGGGTTTCCTCATGATGTTTTCCTTCACCGTTAGAGCGTCCGTATAATGTACTTGAGATCTGAAAAAGTCTCATTGGTACACGCCTCAACCTGGGATTCGAATCTGCCATCTATCGAGTGTGAACCAAACGGTCTACCCACTAGGCTACGGAATCAAATCATAATTATACAAAAATAAAATATATACTTTTAAATCACATACAAAAGTAAATGTATAAACACGATAAAACAGCAATTTGCTTTCAATCATCAGTCCGTAAGAAATATCATTTTTCTATATTTGATTGCAGCATCCGAAGTTGTGGAGGGGCCACATTATCATATCGGTGTGTGTGAGTAATGAGGGGGGGGGGGATAATAATAAATCTTATTGCGACGTCACCCCGGCGGGAATATTGATATGGTACAGACAGCATACAACTTTGTACAATAATATTGAATCGTATTAAAATTATCTCTTTTTGCAGTACCTATTAGTATATAGGAGGAAAAGACTATAAGCAAATTAAAATCTCCTTTTCTTTTTCTTATATATTATGTCTCGCTAAAACTCGAGAACGGCTAGACCGATTTGGCTAATTTTGATCTTGAAATAATTGTGGAAGTTCAGGGAAGGTTTAAACGGTGAGAGAAATTGGTTATTTATTTATTCCTGTTCATAGTTAAAACAGAACAACGTGTGACGACCCAACTAGTTAAAAATAATAATTGAGCTACATTTTATATTACATGTATACGACCGAGTTACACACTTTAATAGGTTAGTATTTCTGTTGTTTTTATGTTGAACCGTTTATCGTGGCAAGTGAGGCGTTATCAGGTCAACACGTAAATATATTGTTATATATTCTGTTGATTATAATATATATAAAAATATAATTGAAATCAGACATTCGAATATATAGATAATAAAGCCAATTACTAAATACCTAATAAAAACTTAACGGAATTCCATACTATTTCACACATCCTTCAGAATTTCCAGTTCCGCTAAACATGATATACGCGTAAGGTAATTCGACACTGATTTGCTATCGCTATGTGACGTAGATTTTTCCGTGACACTGATTAGTGTAACGCGGCACGACGTCCGCATCCGAAACGTGTCTCATTACCGGGATAATGTCTTGTTAATTCCCGTTATATCCGGGATTTCCCGGAAAACCCGTGACAGGACACACGACACGTTGTTTCACTTACCTAAATTATTATTGTACAAATTGATAACGTCATAATGGGCTCCTACGTGAATTTGTTTTATATCTTTTAGCGCTTTAAATAGAATTTATTGTACATAAATACCATATCAATTTTTACCAATAAATGACAAATAGTAGGTACTCTTGTAACTACCGTTACAGTAAAAATATAGAAGATATCTACGAGTATATTATTCCATATCTGGGGGCACGGCAGTGCTCCCGCCAAGTCGAGCGCGAAGCAAACACTGCCGTACCATCCTTTACTGGAACCATTTCGCCGCATTTTCAGGCCCCTATTTGAGAACCTCTGGATAAGACCAGAACGCAGAAATTTTCGTCATCCAATAAGCTATAATCACGTACTTAAAATCCAAAATTTCAAGTCTGTAGGTCATTTAGTTCCGAAGTTAAGCGAAAGCAAAGTTTCGCATTTTCGACACTCACTCACTCACTCACTCACTCACTCACTCATGATCATCAAAATAGAACTAGTACTTCCCATAAACTTAGAGAGCTGAAATTTGGTACAGAGTTGGGGTTTAATGGCCACATAAAGGGAAAACTATAAAAACTAGGATAATCGATCTGGGGGCACGGCAGTGCCCCTGCCAAGTCGAGCGCGAAGCAAACACTGCCGTACCATTCTTTACTGGAACCATTTCGCTGCATTTTCAGGCCCCTATTTGAGAACCTCTAGATAAGACCAGAACGTCGATCTGGGGGCACGGCAGTGCGCCCGCCAAGTCGAGCGCGAAGCAAACACTGCCGTACCATTCTTTACCGGAACCATTTTGCCGCATTTTCAGGCCCCTATTTGAGAACCTCTAGATAAGACCAGAACGTCGATTTGGGGGCACGGCAGTGCCCCCGCCAAGTCGAGTGCGAAGCAAACACTGCCGTACCATTCTTTACTAGAACCATTTTGCCGCATTTTCAGGCCCCTATTTGAGAACCTCTAGATAAGACCAGAACGTCGATCTGGGGGCACGGCAGTGCCCCCGCCAAGTCGAGCGCGAAGCAAACACTGCCGTACCATTCTTTACTGGAACCATTTCGCCGCATTTTCACGCCCCTGTTTGAGAACCTCTGGATAAGACCAGAACGTCGATCTGGGGGCACGGCAGTGCCCCCGCCAAGTCGAGCGCGAAGCAAACACTGCCGTACCATTCTTTAGTGGAACCATTTCGCCGCATTTTCAGGTCCCTATTTGAGAACCTCTGGATAAGACCAGAACGTCGATCTGGGGGCACGGCAATGCCCCCGCCAAGTCGAGCGCGAAGCAAACACTGCCGTACCATTCTTTACTGGAACCATTTCGCCGCATTTTCAGGCCCCTATTTGAAAACCTCTGGATAAGACCAGAACGTCGATCTGGGGCACGGCAGTGCCCCCACCAAGTCGAGCGCGAAGCAAACACTGCCGTACCATTCTTTACTGGAACCATTTCGCCGCATTTTCAGGCCCCTATTTGAGAACCTATGGATAAGACCAGAACGTCGATCTGGGGGCACGGCAGTGCCCCCGCCAAGTCGAACGCGAAGCAAACACTGCCGTACGATTCTTTACTGGAACCATTTCGCCGCATTTTCAGGTCCCTATTTGAGGAGCTCTGGATAAGACCAGAACGCAGAAATTTAAACATAAAAAAATCGACTGTTATTGCAAAAACCTAGCGAAGTGGGACACATCTTCTAATTAAATCTAGCCCGTAGCGTCCCACTGCTGGACGAATGCCTCCCCTTCTGCTTTTGATACGCATATAAATAAAATTAAAGGAAAACTCTGGATAAGACTAGACTGGCTTTTATACTTATACTTACAAGTTTACAAGAAGAAATAGTCGAACGATTAACTTTATTCTACTCGAACATTACACAAATTAAATAAACAAATTACACTAAAATCTAGTAAAATAAATCAATATCAACGTTTCTACAAAAAGAAGTGAAATCCCACCAAAAACATTCTGTAAAAAACTAGCCAAGTCTCGATAGAGCTGCTCGTTTATCTCTAAAAAGTAGTGAAATCTAGACAAAGTCGTTCCAAGTCTAAGGTTCCTTACTGCGATTTCTTTATTATTATAGTTGATGTTGTGTGACTTGGCCGTTGAAGGGTACACAAGGGTACAAAAGGGGCTCCATGACAACACTGCTCCAATATATGTGTTCTACAATCAACAACAGCCTTAAACGAGACACTAGCATCCAATTACCAATACCAGTATGGGCTATTATCTCGCTTAACAAACATAGGTAGTTACAACAGATATACATTACGTGTAAACAAAATTGACTTGTACCCACTAACGTATAAAGAATGTTCAACGGCCAAGTCACACGACATCAACTATAATAATAAAGAAATCGCAGTAAGGAACCTTAGACTTGGAACGACTTTGTCTAGATTTCACTACTTTTTAGATATAAACGAGCAGCTCTATCGAGACTTGGCTAGTTTTTTACAGAATGTTTTTGGTGGGATAAATTATACAATATCTAATAAGTATGTATTTAGAATATATAAACAATATAATATCACCAAAAATATCACATACGAGTACCTCGTACATTAATGTGCCATTTCATAGAATTTAAACTGCAAATCTTAGTCATTTTATTATTTTTATCAATTAGTAGAAAGACTACATGTGGGATTTACACGGGTGACTATGTAAAGTCGCACGATTGTTGACGCACAGCTAATAACGAGCAAAAATCGACCATTTCGGGAAGGTCACAAAGTGACCAATTACCAAATTCCCCCAGATGAAAATCGACAGTCTAAAGGCCATTTAGACTGTCGATTTTCGCCTTGCCGCTAAACTTATATAATAATAACTAATATATATTTTATTAAACATACATTGAAAGATCCTTATTTTTCAAAATTCAACACGCAAGGGGATAAAATACGGGATGCAAGTTTAAAAACTAAATTCACGTTTGCCCGCGGGCAATTAATGATATCCCAAATAAGACCATTCCGTCCATCAGATCCATCACCTATTCTGTATTTTACTGAAACATCAAAGCATAAATGACATTAACTTTCGAATTCCTCTAAATCATCACAATAAATGCTTTTATCCTTCGCCTTTTCCCGTCACATTTTCGAGTGGTATTGTAATTTTGACGTAAGATTTTCTGAGCGCATTGCCCCAGTATCGGAGGGCCCTCGACAGGAGTGGCTTTGTTCGTGCGACTCCCGCGGCACGTCCCCTCTCTAGAGCGTTCGATAAATGCTTAGATGATAACTTTTTAATCGGATATTGTTTTAAGCGGGTTATCGTAACTTGTCGTAACCTATTTAGTTAGTCAAGGTTTGAAGGCAAGCCGGAGTTTTGTAACTTACGTTTATACGTTTGTTTCTAAAACAGCAAAAAAAAACTCACTCAAGGCATATGTCAGATAACACTCGCGTTGAGTTTCGCCAAGTGAGCGTATCGTCTGTCACTGTCATTTGTCGGGGTCATTAGGAAAGTAGTTGAACTGTAGGTATGTGTGTATGTAAATCTAGAATACCTTCACATTTAGCTCACAACTGCCTTGCCGAGTGGCTTATGCAATGCCATTACAGTTGGAAACTATCGTTAGTTCGACAATTAGCGTTGCACCGATCAAATAATAATTTACGCCCTTGGTCTCCGCACAATGGGAGTACGTCTAATTATTGTTAATTAATTTCTACTTATTACATGGGTATAGGAATATTATAATGATCTACAATACGAAGTAGGCATACCTACATTATTATATGTAACTAGCTGTTGCCGCTAATTGGCTCCACCCGCATAAATACAGTATCCCTTGAGAACACTATATTTTTCCGGATAAAAAGTATCCATGTCCTTTCTCAAGACTGAAAGTATGTCTGTACCAAATTTCATCAAAATAAGTTCAGCGATTAAAGCGTGAAGAGGTAACAGACAGGCAGACACACTTTCGCATTTATAATAAGCAGTCGCTCGCGGAATACAACCCCGCGCAGTCGCATCTAAGCGGTTTCGTTACGCTATTTGATAATAATCGATAAGTACCCGAAAAAAAAATGGTGAAGTGCGCAATATGTGCCAAATCACTTAATAAAAGAGCCCCCGGGCTTCAGTGTAATAAATGTAACAAATGGTTACATGCTGTATGCGCATCTATATCAACTGATCAACTGAACGCAATACACTCAACCGATTCTGTGGACTGGAAATGCAAGTCATGTGCAAGCACAAGCAAACCAGGACGAGTATCATGCATCCTGCCGGAGGACTATGGAGAAGAAAACACTGACACTGAGTCCTATTCTAATTCAGTGGGTACCGACCTCACAACAAGCAAAATTTTACGTGACATTCGTTCAGAGGTGAAAGAAGTGATAAGACAAGAAGTGCAGCGTACTTTACAGTTTTACTCGGATAAAATCGATGAATATGAGAAGAAGATGCAATCTCACGAGAAGTGTGTAAAAATTTGGAAAACCAATGTACTGATCTACGAAACAATCTTCGAAATGTCAATCTTAAGTACGAAGTCTTAGAAAACAAATTTAACCAATTGGAACAGTCGTATCTAGCAAACCAACTTGAAATATGCGGCATTAAAGAGCTTGAGAAGGAAAACGTCGAAGAAATCGTGCAAAATGTGGCCGTGGCGATTAAACAAAATACTAATGACATAGTCAAAGCATACAGGAAAAAAAGTCAATCCAACACTGTTAAGAAGAGGATTCAGTCTCCCATCACCGTGGTTCTGCGTGAAGGTGCTCGTGACTCGTGGTTGGAAGCGGCTAAAAACATCTCTGGGATAAGTGTTGGCCAGGATTGTACCGACAAAGTCTACCTCCGAGAGTCCCTTACACCAGCAACAGCGTTCCTCCTATGGAAGACAAAGGACGAACTCAAGCAAATATACAAGTATATATGGTGTAAACACGGAAACATCCTTATCCGTAAAGAAGACAAGACAACAATTTTGACAATCCGATCAGTTCAGGATATTGAAAACGCAAAGTCATTTCATAATAAAAAGTGAGCGACATTCACTTTGTTTCTTCTTGTAAAATCATGTAAGTACATACTTGTTTTCACATTTAAATATAGTAAACATAATAAATAATCATAATTTTATTGAAACAGACTGCCAAACATGAAATGACTTTGTAAATAGTGTTCCAAGTTCGACACATTCATTGTATTTTTTTCATACGAACATACGTTCAACTAAAAAAAAATTTTGCCCAACTTGAACTGCTAATTTTAAACTCTAAAAGTACTATTCATTTAATTATATTAACTGAAGTAAATATAAACGACGGCCAGGTACAAATATTTCATTTACAGGATTATACTATTTACTCAAAGTTAAGATACAACAAAAGAGGTGGTGGAATATTATTGTATGTGCATAAAACTGTCTGTATCATTTAATAGATTTAATATTTCTAGTCTACATGAGTTCGAGTGCATAAGTGGTGAGATATGTATAAATAAATATAATATAAATTTATGTGCTGTATACCGGCCTCCAAACACATCAAAAGATAAATTTATGTGTAGCTTAATTAATAATTGTTCACATAGGGACAATTACTTAGTGATAGGTGATATGAATATCGACATAAGAGAATCAAACTCATTAAGTAAACTTTATTTAGATTCACTGTGCGAACTCGGTTTAAATAGTGGTGTGTCCTCCTATACACGTATAGAAAAATATGGTAATATCACTACTAAAACATGCATTGATCATGTGTTTGTGCGTAGTTTTGATTCACGCGATATTTACACCACAGTAGTTAATACTGCGCTCGCTGACCATCATATCACTGGCTGTGCCATTTCGGGCGTTATTGGAATGAATGAGTCACCTCGAATAAAAATTATAAACAAGTTAGATGACAGACAATTACACAGTGAATTGAATAGTATAGATTGTACCAAACCCTTGCAATACAGTAACCCCAACGATATTGTGAAATATGTTTATGACAATTTTAATAACGCTTATAATAAATGTAAATATACTGTTAAAATTAAGGTAAATGGAAAGCGAAAGGCATGTACATGGGCAAATAAGAAACTGAGTAAGATGTGTAAAAAACGTGATGAATTATATGAGATCTGGTTAAAAGATAAATATAACTTTAAAAACCGACTAATTTATAATACATATAGAAATAAAACAAATAAATACACTAATTATATAAAAAATAGACAAATCCAGACAAATATAAATAAAAATTTTAAGAATACTAAAATGGTATGGGAAATAATAAATAGGGTCACAGGTAAAATAATAAATTGTATTGACGACATACTCATAAAAAACTTCTCAATTAATCCGGATTTATTAGCAAATAATTTTGCCGCGGAGTTTAAAAATAACACAAACAGTATTTGCAATTTTTGCGATCAGACCTTACTAGATAGAAATTCATATGAGTTAGCACCTGATAGATCGCTTCGAGTACAGCGCGCACGAGAAGAATCTATTTATTCTATTATAAAAAAATTGAATGATAAAAAAAGTCCTGGTTATGACGGTATTCGAGCAAAGGACATTAAGAGTATCTCCGATCATCTTGTCCCTATATTAACTCATCTTATTAACCGCTGTCTAGAAACGTCGATTTATCCTGATCTACTCAAAATTGGAGTAATAAGACCCATATATAAAAAAGGTAAAGTCAATGATTATAATAACTATCGCCCAATTACAATCCTGTCAATTTTAAACAAAATAAAAGAAAGATACTTAGGTGATCAATTAAATAAATATCTGCTTACAAATAGCATTATCAGCAAAAATCAATATGGGTTTCAAAAACATAAAAGTACTGTACAACTGTTAAGTAAATTCTCTGATAATGTTAATGAAAATTTAAATAAAAAAATGCATAATCTAGCTCTTTTTATCGATTTTAGTAAAGCATTTGATATGCTTAAATATAAAACACTTTATGATAAATTATCACAAAATGGGGTGCAGGGCCCTCTTTTAAAGTTACTTATTAACTATCACAGTAACAGGTATACTACTGTGAAAGTAAACGATCAACTTAGTACTAAGTTTTTGACTACCAAAGGCACTGCTCAAGGCTCAATTATTGGCCCCACTGAGTATCTCCTATATGTCAACGATATGAGCAATGTTATTGAGTCGGGGTCTGTGTACCAATTCGCAGATGATACGTGTATATTAGTGGCTAGTAAAAACATCTCGGAAGCACAAAGTCTGCTTCAACGTAATTTCAATAACTTGTGCAAATGGGCACATGACCACGGCCTAGTAATAAATGCTCAAAAAACTAAAATAGTACATATACACTCATCACATAACAAATCTCTGATCATGCCATCGGTGATAGCTCATGAACATGCTTGCTCGCATTCGAATAATCTGAATAACTCTTGCCAATGTCCCACTCTTGAAGTAGTTGATAAACATAAGTACATTGGTCTCATAATTGATAACCGATTCTGTTGGGGTCCACACATTAATCACGTATGTAATAAACTAAGATCATTTACAAGTAAACTTTATGTACTTAAATACAAATTACCATTCAAAATATTAAGGTTGCTTTACATGGCCTTGGCTGACTCGGTTATGACTTATGGTATAAGCACCTATGGTAGAACTTACAGAACATATATAGAAGCTATCTATAGATTACAAATAAAAATGTTAAAAATTATCACTCCTAATTATATTTTAAAAAAGCTCAATAATGATGAAAAAGAATTATTTAAATACTGTAACGTGATGAGTGTTTATGACAAAATTGAATTTCAAATTCTAACCGAATCTTATAATCCTGATTGCATAATTGAAAAACAGAGGCCTAGATTCTTAAGACCAGTACCCTACATTAATAAGTATACACTACCTCATCATAACAATTTGTACGGAAAAAGAATTAATAATTATTTAATACCTTACTACTTAAATAAGCTACCCAATGAACTACAAAAACTATATATAGACAATGTTAAAAGATTTCGGTTAAGTTTAAAAATGCATTTCTTACCTAATTATGTTTTTTAGCGACTCGCCGGAACCCAGATAAACCCTGTGAGGTTTTCGCGGTACGGCACCCTTGTATCCTAACTGTTTTAATTTTAAGTTTATTGAATAAATGATTTAAAAAAAATACCTAAAAGTATAGAAGTTAGATTTTAACTCGATTACGGCGAAGCCAAAAGGAAGGGCCATGAATTTGGCGCCTGTAAACCTGTAAATAAAAAATAGGGGTCAATAGATTCGTAATAATAGCTCGGGTAACATATAATTTATGTAGTTTTTTATAAAAATCGTAGTAACCATAGAACATTTTTTGTTGAAACCAGTTGTATTCCACTAAAGTACAAGAATAGAAATTAAATAATTATACTTCGTTGATGCAATTAAATCGAAAGACAATGGCGCACTTATTGATTATAATTTAAATTTCACTTATTTACCGTGCAGTAAAGAAATACAGTGATACATTAATTTTATATCAAATATAATCATTTTATTTACGTTTAGATAAAATTACATTAGAACAGAGTATAGAGGTCGACGTGTCTGGACAAAAGGCCGTAGTATCAAATTATTTGCAGTGTTTTGTCCTTCGCTTTTTTTCTTTACAAATTAAAGTACCTACTAACTAACATACAATTATAGAATCTGCACAAATAACGGAATACCAATTAAGTATTATTAATACCAAGGAAGTAATTACAATCACTTCCTGCCATATTTCATAAATACCGTAAGATTAATGCCCGAACTGATAGCCAATAAAATTAATAAAACAAATTCAAAAGCAATCCGAGCATATTTTAACGAGCGCTGTAAATCACAAACTCATAAACAATATTAACTCGAAGCGAATAAATCTCGAAAGAAACGTCTTCTGAACAATCGCAGAAGTTGGGCCAATAAATTAATAGAGCATTGTCTCAGGGAAACTCGCGATTGTAAAGCGATTAGCGGCCATTCACGCGCAAACAACTCGCTCCGACCTACTCGTAGTATTGAGTTAGGATAATTTATAGCCGTCTGTGGCCTGCTCTATCGCAAAGGACAATAGTTCTCACAACTAGGAGCACAATACCAGGAAACATTGCCAGTAGACAGTAGATTTTGACCGGTTAATGTAGACGTGTAAACACGACGCGACCTTCGTCGCTCATTTTAAACCCCTGACACAAACAGAGAAGTTGTTATTCGTTTGACGCGTTTGTGTATGTGTGTGTCTGTACGTCCGTTTATGTCGCAGGGTATTGTATCTACCAAACGGGTGAATTGAATTTGATGTATTTGTTTTGTTTGAAAGGTGATTTAACACTCTGAAAGGTGATTTAACACTCTGAAACTCTGAAAGGAAATTAAACCGACTTCCAAAGTAAAAATACACAAAAAAGTATGAAATAAAACTTAATCTCTAAATAATTCCCCTTTCAAATTCGGCTAAAGTTTTTACTATTTCTCTACTCAATCTTCTTAATTTTGAAATCGGCACCAGCCCAAACAATATTATAGAATATTTTATACAACTTACGTTCATATTTGCTGGTACCGACTTCAAAATTAATTAGATTGAGTAGAGAAATAGTAAAAATTTTAGCCGAATTTGAAAGGGGAATTATTTAGAGATTAAGTTTTATTTCATACTTTTTTGTGTATTTTTACTTTGGAAGTCGGTTTAATTTTTTGTTTAAAAATAATAATTTCACCCTTTTTAGTGATATATTTTGTTAAGTTATTATTAATACGTCTTAAGAACGTCTAAACTAAACGATCGAATGTATAATTAAATACTCGCCAAGCTTCCATTAGGTAGTTCTATTAAGATGATGATGATGATTACTGTAAGTTATAAAGTGGCATATGCTTGCAGTTCTTTAAACAATGCCGAAATTTCCAAACGCATATCTTTAAAGACTGAGGAGTTCTGTACAGTGCTTTTGGATCCAGGGTATACCTTGGTACAATATCTTATTTTTTTGGTAGTAAATGCTTGTGTTACTTCAGTAAAAGTCAAAATCACTATATGTGTGGATATAAATTTTGAGGAGTTTCCTCGATTCCTCATGGCTCGCATCATCAGGTTTCCACTTTAGTGACTAAAGGACTAATTTCGAATTAAACCCTTTACAACAACAAAAGAATTTTGCAAATAGGTCCACAAACGGCAGAGTAATGTTCAATGATCTCCGTGTAAGTGTAAATTACTATGAGAAATACCTTTTATCATAATCTGATGATGTATGGTGTGATAGTGGTGATGAAGATGATGATTACTCTAAACAAGGTGGCATATGCTTGCAGTTCTTTAAACAACGACGAAATCCCCAAACATGTATCTATAAGGAGTCAGGAGTTCTATTCTGTACTTTTGGATCCAGGGTATACCTTGGAGCAAAATCTTACTTTTTGGTAGCATATGCTTGAACTACTTCAGAAAAAGTCAAAATCACCATAATATGTGTCCATATAAATTTCGAGGAGTTCCCTCGATTCCTCATGGATCCCATCATCAGGTCACCACTTTGATATCAAAAGGACCAATTTGGGATTACTTTTGTTGTATGTTGGATCTGTTGACCCAGCAGCATTTATCATAAACTCACGGTGGAGATATTCAATGATACAATGATTGTATATTCTTCTTTATTACATATGTTCTACATATAACATCCATACAGTATATCTTATCATACATATAATATGTTAAGGAGGCCAAATAGACATACACACGTCTAAGCTATACATAGCCTTATGGCTAACTGAATATTCTATCATAGGCATCAAAGTGACACCTATGAATGACAGATTATCTTTTTAATAATGTTACATCATTATGCAACACCTCCCTTTTCAAGATAACGCAACTAATACTACAATATGTACACAACTAAAAACATACTACTATATAACTAATCATATTTTTCATGAATATACAGTTTAGGACGTTTTACATTTCTACCAGATCTGGTTACATAATCGGTATTCACTAGACTCTCCATAGGAACACAGCTTTCATCATTATCACAATTTTGAAAAAGACCGTTTCCGAAATTCACCGAACTCATGGGGTTAGCAATGTCCTGTATGGTAACCATACTGTCATTTTTGCCACTGCTTTCGCCATTACCAGAAGAAGAAGGAGGAGTATTTATGTTTTTTAAATCTCTTTTTCTAGGTCTAATGTGTCCTATATTCCTCCTATACACAGCACCGTTTAAATCTACAATATAATACGACCTACCACACGTCAATTTCTCTTTAATTATTCCCGGAGTCCAAACGGATTTAGGATCTTTTTTAAAATATATATAATCTCCTGGCTGAAATACATATGACTTTTGCCTAACATTCCTGTCAAAATAAAAAGACATTCTGTCTCTGCTATGTTTGTGACATTTCTCATATGTCGAAAATTTAACTACTCTAGGATATAACTTTTTATTTAGTATTGGTAAATTTACTCGTAAGCTTCTAGACATCAATAATGAAGCAGGGCTGGGAAAATCTCCCTTAGCCGTATTACGATAATGTAACAATGACAAGTATATATCAGAGCCATCCTCTTTGCATTTTCTCAAAATGTTTTTTATAATTTTTACCCCGCTTTCAGCTTGACCATTGGATTTTGGCCAGTGTGGGCTGCTTGTTATGTGTTCAATGTCCCACTCCTCAAGAAAGGACTTGAATTTACTGGAGTTAAAAGGTGGACCATTGTCAGATACAAGAGATTTCGGTATTCCATGACGAGCAAAAAACGATTTAAGATTCTTAACAACAACGTCCACAGTGTAATTTTTATGCAAAGAAGCTAACTCAATGTACTTTGAATAGTAATCCATGCAGACAAGGAAATTTTCTCCATCAAAATATAGTAAATCAACACCTACCTGTTGCCATGGAAGATGGGATATCTCGTAGCACTGCAACGGCTCATTTGTTGTGTTTGGCTTGAACTTAGCACATACTAAGCATTGATCAACTAAATTTTTAATGTCAGCATTTATATTCGGCCAATAGACTGTTTCTCTAGCAATATTAAGTGTTTTATTTATACCTAAGTGACCACAGTGAATTTTATCTAATATTTGTTTTTGCAAAGATTTAGGAACAATAAGCCTATTTCCTTTAAATAGTAATTCATTCATTATATGTATTTCATTTTGAATATTCCAATATGGTTTTACCATAGATGCTATTTTGTCTTTGCTCTTAGGCCACCCGTTTTGAATATAAGACTTAAGCAAAGTTAATGATTCATCTTTATTACTTTCTGTTAATATTAAATTCAAATATGGCTTACTTACAGAGAGGTTAGAAAATATAGTATTTACATGGTACTGTAAATCCTGTTCATATGGGGGTATGTATTTTTCAGTAAGTGCTGCTCTAGACAAAGTATCTGCTATATACATACATTTACCAGGTACATAAACCACATCTAAGTCATAGCCTTGCAAAGAAAGCATCATTCTCTGCAACCTAGCAGGTACTTCATGTAGGGGCTTCTTAAATAAATAAATCAACGGTTTGTGATCAGTTTGCACAGTTATTCTACTGCCATAAATATATTGGTGAAATTTATTACATCCAAATTGTATTGCAAACAGTTCCTTCTCAATCTGAGCATAATTTTGTTGTGAGCTGGTCAGTGTTCTTGAGCTGTAAGCCACGGGTCGCTTATTTTGAAATATAGCGGCACCGACGGCATATCTTGAGGCATCTACCGACAAAGTCAAGTGTAAATTACAATCATAATTTGCTAACACGGGCGCTTTAGTTATAATTTCTTTTAATAAATCAAAGCATTTTTGACAATTCTCATCCCAAAGCCATAACACATCCTTTTTTAACAAATTTCTTAAAATATTAGTTTTGTCAGCTAAGTTTTCTATGAATGGTGCTAAAAAATTTATCATACCTAAAAATCTTTGCAAGTCTTTAATATTTTTTGGTATTGGCATTTCTTTTATAGCCTTAATTTTCTCTGGATCAATTTTTACACCATCTTTACTGAAAATATAGCCCAAATATGCGATTTCTTCTAAAAGAAACTTGCACTTGGCCCTATTTAATTTCAAATTGACTTGTCTAGCCCTATCCAGAAACAATTCTAATCTTTTATTGTGTATTTCAATTGTTTCACCGTATATTAAAATGTCATCACACCAAATTATTATTCCCTCAATGTCTCCGAATAAATCTATCATAGTTTTATAGAAAATTTCTGTTGCCGTGCTTATTCCGAAAGGTAATCTCAAAAATTTATATCTACCAAAGGGAGTTTGAAAAGTACAAAGGTCACTGCTCTCTTTAGTTAATTTTATATTATAAAATCCAGAAAATGCATCTAAATGTGAGAAATATGAGGCTCCGGACAATTTAGACCTTACTTCATCAATATTTTTAATGGGATAATGACATCTCAATAAGTTTTTATTTAAATTTCTAGGATCTAGGCAAACTCTTAATCCTCCATACTTTTTCATGGCAATAACTAAGCTACTCACCCAGAGAGTTGGTTCATGGACTTTCTGGATGATCCCCAATTCCTCCATGAGTTCGAGCTCCTTCCGCAACGGCTCCACCAGAGCAAATGGCACCTTCCTGGGTGGATCTATGCACGGCACAGCATCTTTTCTTAACACAATACTGTGTTCATATGGTAAACAGCCTAGACCATTTGTGCTTCCACGCTGGGCAGTTGCGGTGACCATGGACTGTGTTGCACTTCACACACTTTGTTCTGGATCCAGGCGTAGCTGACCTTGGTTGACCTTGGCGCGACGGAGATTTAGATTTTCTTCTCTTCTGGTGTGTATAAGGACTGTTCTGACGACTTCTGTGTAGCTTGTATACTGTGGCTTCTTCTCTTCCATCTGCTGCATTCATTGATTCTTCACTTTTTTGTGCCATTGTGAGTGTTCTACATAGAAGTTTGGCTCTTTCCAGGGACAGATCTTGCTCGAGTAAGAGTTTTTGACGAAATTGCGAGAAATTTGTAGCCATATTCGCAATAAGGATGTCCCTTACCAGCGAGTCGCGGAGCGTACCAAACTCACAGGCATGACTTGCATTCTCTAATTCCATAAGAAAGTTCTCCAAGGATTCGTTCACACGTTGCTTCAGCGTGAAAAATTTGTGTCTTGCTACCGTCAAATTCTTCTTGGGTTCAAAATACTCGACGAATTTTGCCTTGACATCTTTATATGTGGCTTCCTCCAGGTCCAAATTGAAGGAATTATATATATTTAGACCTTTCTCTCCCATGGAATGCAGCATGATTGCAATTTTTCTTTTGTCTTCTGTCTTCTCCATTCCTGATGCCAGCAGGTATATCTCGAATGATTGCGTCCATTTCTTGAAATTCTCAGCATTATTGTTGATAACTTCGGTAGAAATTTCAAGTTTCTGTACTCCGTTTCCAGCCATTGTTAGGTCTTCACGCACTTTTTTCACCGATCGTTCCTAAGTTCAGACTGCCTTCAAGTTTTTTGTGGTTATTCTTGAGTTTTTGATGTACCCTCTTTTTCGTTCATATATTTTTGTATATAAGTACCTCACACTTCTAACACCATGTTGTATGTTGGATCTGTTGACCCAGCAGCATTTATCATAAACTCACGGTGGAGATATTCAATGATACAATGATTGTATATTCTTCTTTATTACATATGTTCTACATATAACATCCATACAGTATATCTTATCATACATATAATATGTTAAGGAGGCCAAATAGACATACACACGTCTAAGCTATACATAGCCTTATGGCTAACTGAATATTCTATCATAGGCATCAAAGTGACACCTATGAATGACAGATTATCTTTTTAATAATGTTACATCATTATGCAACACACCCTATACATCACAGAAAAAAAATTGAAAATCGGTCCACAGCCGGCGGAGTAATCGTTGAACATACAAAAAAAATAAAAAAAATATATACAGCCGAACGTATAACCGCCTCCTTTTTTGGGACGTCGGTTAAAAAAGAGCAGTCTCGATTAAGGCGCTGTTACCCTAGAAATGCGCTTCTTTCAAAAATTTTTTGAGACGAATGGATACATTTTAGTGCAGCAAAAAAATATATGTTAATTTTGATCATATTTGCTAGGGGACCTTCATTTTCAAAACACGTTATCTGAAAAATTTCTCGATGAAAAAAAATCATAAAGTTACCATTAAAATAGAAATTCTTGGAGTTGTAACTGTATTATTTGTGAACAGAAATGAGAAAATTATTTGCAGTTTCGTAAAATATAATAAAAGGAAGGGAATTGTTGTTTTGATTTTTCGTATAGAATGTGATATTTGTTAGTATTAATTTATTTCAATGATAAATAATTCGTACGAGTCGAATGAAACATCGCGAAATGGCGACCTGTCATTCCTTCTCTTTCATATCTATTGAATAAGACAGTACCGGCTTAGGCCTCTTGCTAATGAGACGTATGTCAAATTTTTCCCCTCTTTTCTGCTCAAAAATTATTCGAATTTATTGTTGAAAGTCCGTTCAAATTTATTTTACCCCCGAATGGACCTTTATGTCGTCTGCATAAAGGTCAAGTCGGGGTCAAGTCAATATTTACATATTAGTTTTTCTTTCGTCGTGTAATACTTATAATATATACGTAATTTCGCTATCTGACGTAAGACGCTTGGTAGCCCTTTGGCTTTTTGCGTTGTTGCGACCGATTGGTCTCGGGTTCGAATCCCGGTCAGACGATTTTTTTTCTTTTTTTTTTTGTCGCACTATAAAACTCCGAGCGATGCTTGTTTTCGCAGTAATAAAAGTATATGGTTAATTATGTACTTATTTTATTATTAGTTACTTTAAATTGTTGTTAATATTAGTGTAGATTATATTATATAAAATATGAAAAGATTGTATTCGATGAATGTCCAAATTTTTAGTCCAAAGTTTTAAGATGGAGGTACAAAAACTCTTTATAAGTAGGTACTAGGGAGACCGAGCTTTGGTCGTAGTTTTAGTACAACGATAAAAATTAATAAAAAATAAATAAAAAAATATTAAAGAAAAACAAAGACATTATAAGAATCACAAAAATAATATTTATCTTACCGGGATTTGAACTCACCACCAAAAATCAAACGTCGGTATGCAAACCGAGCTGCCAGTCAGACTGACGTAAAATAACCGAAATTATTGATATAATTTATTACACGACGAAAGAAAAAACATATTTGATTCAAAATTGACAACATTGATTGACAACAGAATAAGTAAATATAATATATATACCTAAATATTATTATTCTGTTGGTTTGTAAAGTTATATTAATTATTATAATCAATTCTAATTCTAATCACCATGAGCAGATATTAGGAACATGTACTTATTCAGTAATCTACGTTTATTTTTTACTATTTTTTGCCCGCGACTTCGTCCGCGTAAAGTTCGGTTTCCATACAAAATAAAACCCCTTTGTTACACCCGTAGGGGGCGAATTTTCAAAAATCCTTTCTTAGCGGATGCCTACGTCATTACAACTATCTGTATGCCAAATTTTAGCAACATCTGTTCAGTAGATTCGGTTGTGCTTTGATAGATGAGTCAGTCAGGTTTGCCTTTTATATATTTAGACTAGGTGTTGCCCGCGACTTCATGCGCGCAAAAGTAAATCTCGATGGAACCGTACATTTTTCGGCAATAAAAAGTATGCCTATGTGCTTCCCCGTTGTCTATTCTATATCTGTCCTAAATTTCATCAAAATCATTCCAGTAGTTTCGGAGCCTATTCAATGCAAACAAACAAACATACAAACAAATAAACCTTCTCTCTGTATTATATTAGTAATAGATTAAATAAAACAATATTTACAATTAATATGATGAAGCCGAAGAGACTATTTGGTTAAACCACAAATGTCAGAAACTAGGTATTTGAAATTGTATTTTTTTTGCTGTCAGATAGCCGAAGTTTCATGTATGTAGAATGGGCATATTTGATATTGAATTTTATTGTGTATTTATGTATTGTATAAAATCAGTCGATAAAATTTAGCTTTGTGCTACGCGAACGAAGTTGCGGGCAAAAGCAAGTTTAGATTTTGTAACCGCTGAAAAATGCGAAATATATAAAATTTTGAAATTTCGACCTAGGAAGAAACGTCAATGTGTGTGATGTCATACTTAATGTGTATTGTGTTACATGGTGTAGTGCGTATTCCGCAGTACTTCGACCGCATATTATAATAATACTAGCTATCCCGGGAAACTTCGTAGTCTTCGTACCGCCTTAGAATTAAATTTGTTGACGTACTGACTACTGACAGCAGCGCCACCTACCAGGTCCAATTGCAAATTTAAACCATTCTCGAATCAACCTGAAGACACACATTTTTTTTTATTAAAATCGGTCCAGCCGTTTAGGAGTTCAGTGACTAAATTGAGCTTTTTTTAGATTTTTTTACCCTTTAACTACTTACTAAAAAGCTTAACTTTCTCAAATCGCAATGGCTAAATTTGGCACAAAATTAGGAATTAGACTTATTATAATTGACCTAGACAGAAAATAGACATTTTGAAATATATTAAATTGTAATGAGATTTGAACCTAGACGCTACGCTTTGCTTTAGGCGGGCAAAATACCGCTAGGCTATGAAGCATATTACGATTCTATCGAAATTACGCTTTTGTACATTATAGACACATCACTTTGACGTAAATCGCATGAATCCCCCCGCAGTAACGGGGGCGGCACGTCCCCCACTCATCTCCTTCACCCCCTCGAATACTTCATAGTTGACTACTCACAGCGCCTTAAGTCCTCTTTCTCACTCATCGTCAACTCGCTTACTGCTTGACAATGTCGGTAGTTTTTTTAATGCAATTTTATCTAAACGTAAACAATAATTATGATTAAAATACTACGTATTATGTTTATTTATCATATCATATTATATGTTTATTATCATTTTTATTAATATTAGTCCATAGTCCGAGTAGTATTGTTACTTCTATGTCTTACTAATATTATAAATGTAAAAGTTTCTAAGGATAGATGGATAGATATTTGTTACTCATTCATGCTACTATTAGTGGCATCCTATGAAATTGTTTTTTGTAATTTTTTCAAAATAAATAAATAATACTACTAAAGCATACTCTACAGGTTCAACAGCCTTTATCATATATGAGCAACACATTGCTTCTTTAGCTTTTGGTATAAACTTCAAAACGATGAAAGTATACAATATAAAAGGTACAGCCCAGTAACAAATATAATTAAAGTTGTTTCAAAAGCTTTCTCCAAACAAAACAGACATACAGTTCTACATCAAAGCACAAAAATGTTACAAGAGGAATTTAAGTAGGGGAATATTTTTAAAAGCTTTTTCATACTTTTGGTGAAATTGTTTGAATGGAGAACGCTTGTGCAGCGAATAAAAACATATGAACAAAAATATCTGAACACACGCAATTTGTGTTATCTGAAATATTCTGTAAAAAATTTGTTAGGTCTATTTTGTAAGTTAGTTTATACGTGTATTGTATACTGCATATTCTGAACTTTCAAATAAAATTGAAAGTGAGTGAATATGAATAAATTGAGTTATGATATTTCATGAACTAATACGAACTATCAGTTGTTTTATTTATTACGAAATAGTTGGGTATGATTTACAAAAATAATAGAAACTACCTCGAAATTATATATATACTTTGAATTTTTCGTAGCGTGTGCTACCACGAGTAAATGTGCTACGTCTCGTAGAAGCGCTACGTCCCGTTGAAGATCTTGGTGTCGTAGAAGAGCTACGTCCGTAGAAGCCCTACGTTGCGTAGAAGTGCTACAAAAGAGATGTTCAAGAAATGTATGAGGCCTGGGCCAGCCCTATGTACAGTATATGTAAATATAGTTACATAATATAGTAAACGTTTCCTATTCTTTATTTTGTTTAATTTCACTTCGTTTCCATGTACATTTAAATTAACTTCGTCAAGGAGAGCAACACAAAGCAAAATAGAACATGGTGGATCAGATCAGAATTAACTAAAGACTGTAATTTTGTCAATGACATGACTTTTGACAAAGAAAGACGTATGACATCCAAGACGACGTCTCTTCGTAAAAATGTCTACTACGTCAAAAGTCAAGTTAAAACATCTGTCATAGCCACCCTAAAAACAGTGTTCTCGCAATAAAAAAATCTTCAAATAATCATTTTTGTACGCATGTTTTTTCAAATTAATTTTTTCATATTTTTATGATACTCCCATATTTTTTTCCTATTTACCTATGTAGTGTACATAGAACTGGCCCAAAATCAAACATCTCTTTTGGCGTTAAATTGCCATATTTAAGTAATTCGCAATATACATGGCAACAAACATTAACCCCCTTACTAATAAACGCTGTATAAGTTTTGAATAATAGGTTGGGGAAAAAGTCTTTTCGCATTATAGTATGTATGAACTTGTCATAAAATATCTTGGGCTATACTAATTGTATCTGGCTGATTTTGGTATCATTAAAAAGTTTTAATTTTACAGAAGACAATTCCAAATTCAAATTAGGTAAATTTGAGATTTTCATTTGTTTTTCTTATTGTTATAATGAGTGATTCTTATGAAGAATTTCGATACATTTTAAAATTTTATTACAAAAAAGGTAAAAATGCAACACAAGCCGCGCAAAAAATTTGTGATGTTTATGGACCTAATGCAGTATCTGTGAGAGTAGCGCAAATTTGGTTTAAGCGTTTTCAATCCGGAAATTTTGATATCAAAGATGCACGTCGCTCTGGTCGCCCTGTTACGGACAAAACTGTTGCCATTTTTGAAAAAGTGGAGCAAGATCGGCATATTAGTAGTTACGATGTAGCTGAAGAACTGGGGATTGACCACAAAACGGTTTTGGCGCATTTGAAAAAAGCTGGGTACACAAAAAAGCTCGATATTTGGGTGCCTCATGAGCTCACTGAAAGAAACCTAATGAACCGTGTACTCATTTGTGATTCTTTATTACGACGTAATGAAACCGAACCATTTTTGAAGAAGCTGATAACTGGTGATGAAAAGTGGATCACGTACGACAAGAACGTGCGAAAAAGATCGTGGTCAAAGGCCGGTCAGGCTTCACAGACTGTGGCGAAACCCGGGTTAACTCGCAACAAGATGATGCTGTGTGTGTGGTGGGATTGGAAGGGCATTATTCATTATGAGCTGTTACCGCCAGGCAGGACCATCAATTCTGAACTGTACTGCGAACAACTGATGAGATTAAAGCAAGAAGTTGAGAGAAAGCGGCCGGAATTAATCAACAGAAGGGGTGTGGTTTTTCACCATGATAACGCTAGACCTCACACATCTTTAGTCACTCAGAAAAAATTAAGGGAGTTTGGCTGGGAGGTGTTAATGCATCCGCCGTATAGTCCTGACCTTGCACCTTCAGATTTCCACCTGTTTCGGTCGCTGCAGAATTCCTTAGGCAGTGTCAGGTTGACATCACAAGAGGACTGCCAAAACCACTTGTCGCAGTTTTTTCATCAGAAGCCCCAAAAATTTTATAGCAATGGGATCATGTACCTACCAACAAGATGGCAAAAAGTTATCGAACAAAATGGCACCTATATACTTTAGTCACTTGTAAATAAACTTTATAAAAAAACCTTTTGAATTTTTATATAAAATGCGAAGAAACTTTTTCTAATATTTATACTGTTTTGTTCACGTCACACAAGTGACATTTTTAATTCGATAGAAGAAGACAAAACACTGTGTAACTGTTCAAAGCTTATAGTGTTTATTAGTAAGGGGGTAAAAGTTTAAAGTCTTAATTGTAAAATATAAGCCTAAAACATCGCATATGATATTTACAATTTACAGCTTTACAAATACGTTTAACTAATTCATTGAATATTTACAAAAAGGAAAGAAAATTTAAACTTTTATTTATTCATAAAATTCCGACAGGCAGGACATCAAATATTTATTACCGTGTATAAAATACTAAAACGGTTTTATTAGTTTTGACGCGGGCAGTGGACGAAAAAAACGAAATTCGCCCCGGGCAAAAACTGTACGTACTGCATATGCATACCTGGTATACTCGTACAATATTTGTTTTGTATACCGGCTTTGAAAAGTGCGTTCGTATTTAATGATAAAATGCATGGCCCACGTGTAGCCACGAACGACTAAGCGCCTTATTTTTAAGGAAACTCTTGACTACATCACAGCATAAGATGAAAAACACAATCATATCGTCGATAGACAACAAACATATTGTGTAAAATATGCCTAACTAGATATAGCTGTTGTAGACGAATTGTGTCCTATAGATAGATTTGTTGGAAAAATTACGCTTTATTCTATGTTAGTACGTCTACTGACATGAAATCAATTTTCATGAAATTTCAAAGATGGTCCTAAGCTAAATGTTAGTGGATAAGGACTGTTTTTCCACTTAACCAGGCCTGTCCCACTCCCCGTGTAGGTATCAAAAATATAAGTACGTGCGGCGGCATCCCTAAACGGGCCAATTAAAAGGGACTCACGCGCGAGCAGTGAGCGACGTATGCGTGAGATTTGTTCGTCGCAATGTTTTATGGATTGGATTTAATACCTTATAATCTGTGCACATAATATTACAATACTGTGTTTAAATTAGGTAAAAATCACCTGGCCAGCTATAACTATAATACCATAACATAATATTTAATAATATAGTTTGAACTACTGCAATTACTTGATGACCAATATTTAGTGTTTAGGTGTTAGCTCCACCTGAACTATCTGTTCGCGTCTTATGTTATTCCGATGTGATACGATTTGAAGAGTCATTTGTTGATAAAAGTACCTAGAAATAGTAAGGTGACGTGATTCAAATTCTTTGAGTAATATTGCCGTGAAGGTATCGAAAACGCTTACGTTTACGCATACATACTTATAGGTATGCGCGAATTTATTACAATTATTAAAGTACTATTAACACCTACCTTAGGTTTATTTGGAAAGCAATTTGTTCAGTAAAGTTCAGTAGGTACTCGTAGGTACTAAAAAGTAGGTAAAAAAGTTGTAATTAAATATTAAGAAAATAATGTATATATACGTATAACCGCCTCCTTTTTTGGAAGTCGGTCAATTGTTTCTAAAATGAGACAACCCTAATGTCATTAGAATGGATAAGAATTACGCGATAGAAAGAGACGCAACTTCTAGGTAAATGTAATCGTAGGTAGGTAATCAAGCGCTGCGTTAGCTGAATTGAACCTTATCGTATCGCAGTAAGAGTCCCTATTTCTTCAAACGATTTGTCGGAGTGGTTCTTCTGTACCTGGTACTATTATCTATTCTGTGACTAACGACCCGGCACCGGCACGGCGGCGCCACCACCGGCATCCGCCCGGCTGCCGGGGAAGAAAAAATGTATGAGCAGAATTAGGGAGACGACATCTTGTAAAATATATTGTTTAATTTATATTATACTCAGGAAATTTCAAAATTGAACTTTATTCATTATATTATAAAAATATACAAGTTTCTCTCTTGCAATGAAACCTGTATCTTTTTGTGTATTGAATAAAGTTCAATTTTGAGATCCGCACCACGTCACGTTCCAGTGTGAACTGAAGCTAATTGATTCTCTTTAAGCGAAGCGGATTTCCGCGGCTGTCCGCCGATACGATAAATCGTATCAATAATTATTTGTATTTATTATACAATTAAATTATTGACGTGTATTAATTTAATTACATAATTGTATACGATTTAAATAATCTAGATTGTTGATTGCTTATATTTCTACTAATCTACGTTTTATAAATATACTAGCTGATGCTCACGGCTCCACCCGCATAAGTATAGTATCCCACGGGAACCTTATAAAAAGTCCCGCGATAAAAAGTAGCCTTTCCCTTGGTCTACTTTATATCAGTACCAAAAGATTTGTTTGATTTTGGCAGTTCTATGTACACTACATAGGTAAATAGGAAAAAAATATGGGAATATTATAAAAATACGAAAAAATTAATTTGAAGAAGGGTACATATGCGTACAAAAATGATTATTTGAAGAGTTTTTTATTGCGAGAACACTATTTTTAGGGCGGCCATGACAGTTGTTTTGACGTGACTTTTGACGTAGTAGACAGTTTTACGAAGAGACGACGTCTTGAATGCCATACGTCTTTCTTTGTCAAAAGTCATGTCATTGACAAAATGACATTATTTAGTTAATTTTGATCTGATCCGCCATGTTTTATTTTACTTTGTGTTGCTCTCCTTGACGAAGTTAATTTAAATGTACATGGAAACGAAGTGAAATTAAACAAAATAAAGAATAGGAAACGGTTACTATATTATGTAGCTATATTTACATATACTGTACGTAGGGCTGGCCCAGGCCTCATACATTTCTTGAACATCGCTTTTCATGATAATCGGTTTAGTAGCATTTACGTGAAACTAAAAATAAAGTATCCCATGGGAACCGTACATTTTCCCGCGATAAAAAGTAGCCTACGTCCTTTATCAGGCTCTAGACTATCTGTGTACCAAATTTCATTTAAATCGGTTCAGTAGTTTTGGCGTGAGAGACGGACAAACATACACACTTTCCCATTTATAATATTAGTATGGATTAGTATGAATTTTACAACGTGCAATTTAACGGGGTCAAACTATTATTAACAGAGTTAACTATAAACCTCAAGAGATATTTTATACCTTCGATTTTAAAATAGTTGACTATAAACTGTTTGATTGTACTAAATTCTCACATTACTCTTAAAGATTTAAGTGGCCCGAAAGCCTTACAAACGAATAACACGCCAAGCCGTATCTAGAATAAAAGGTCTCGTCGCTATAGCCAGATAACTAGATATGTATTTTATTATGGCTAAAGACGCATAAGGTGGATGCTATTTATATATTTTCTTATTTTCGTGTTCAGTACCCTGTATCCGGATACTACGTTTATCCGCCGATGCCCGGATAGTGTAATTAGATTTCCGGTATTACCGGTACTCCCCTGTTTAATATGATTCTCGGTATCTATTTCTTCTCTATCTATACACATTTAATAAAGAGTAAAGACTTGTTTGTTTATTTGCTTTGAATACGTCTTATCGTAACGATTTAACGGTGTAAGCCGAACCGTGTGTAGGTTATATGACAAATCGTTGCGATAATTCGTTACGATTTGTCACTGAAACTGCACATTTAAGACTGCATAATCGTCACGATAAACGTTAGGTGTGTATGTGTGTGTGTGTGTGTGTGTGTTTATTTATATGCGTGTGTGTTGCGGGCTTTCGCTATCAGTTACAGATAACATTTGATGCAGAAATCTACGTATGATAGGTCGACTGAACGTCTTATTCGTGTTTGTTTGTTAAATTGGAGCCTAACCTGCTAAATAGGCAACCGCTATAACTACCGACTAGCTTTTTCCAGAAGCTCCGCCCATCTAAATATGGTATCCCATGAAAACATTGTACTTTATAGGCATAAAAAATAGCCCACATTTTAATCGAGCCTAAGCTAATACCGTATCAAATTTCATCAAAATCCGTTCAGTAGTTTTCGCGTGAAAGAGTAACAAACATCTATCCATCCATCTTCATAAACTTTCACATTTATAAAAGTGAGTGGTCGAGTACAAAAGAATAAATAAGACCGTTTACTCTGACATACGCAAGAACTTAACATTTCCCCCACTAGTGCCACACAATCAGCCGAGTTATTATTCCCCGGGCCACAACAAGTTATAAGCCTCAGCTTGTTTGTGTAGACTTCATCGTTCATTATGTATAGTGTACTTACTAAACTACTTGAGTCTGCCCGTGGTTCTGCGTGCATTAATATACAATCTTATACTTTAAACGAGCAAATCTTGTATAAGTCACCGTAAAATTGTAAAAACCGTTAGATTGTAATATATATAACTAGTGAAATTGTAAAATGTTTATAGAATTCTGACGCGAATATTCTGCCTATAATAGACATTATTTTTCGTTAGATTATTATAAATATATACTTAGTTTTGAATATTTCGACATATTTTTAAAATCTCGTTAGTTATATTACAATCTAATGGGTTTTTTACAATTTTACGGTGACATTAGGATTTTCGGAAACGGGACTCCTCCCTTCGGGCATCGAGTCCCGGGCGGGGGAGATTGGGAATTTTAAGGACCATGAACGGAAGTAAATTCTTCTGGCGTTGCGCTTGCGAGTGTCTATGAGTGGCGGTAATCGCTTACCATAGATCATAAGTCAATTCGTCTACTCATAATTCCTGGTTCATGTCATAAAGAAAACGACTGCAAGTAGGTATTTTCATGAAATTTATATGTATGCAGGAAATTTTGGTAAAGATCTAGCTAGACCATATTCATGTGAAACTGCGTATTTTAAGTTATAAAATACGTAATAGGTATTCTGTTTTTTTTTTCATTCGTCGCGTTATAATTTCGACTTTTTGGTTGCTGGAAAATTGGTGTCTCGGGTTCGGATCCCGGTCAGACAAACATTTTTTGTATCTTTTTGTTTATTTTTAAATATTTAATCGCTCTACTAAAACTCCGAACAAAACTCGGTCTCCAGGTACTCTTTACCTTATATTAAATAAAAATAACATTATACTATACAATATCTCTCTTAAATCTAGACCAACCTAGCATCTTGATATAAGATTTTGCACACAATATGCTAAGTTTTGTATTAAAATACGCTGCTATACAAACGTAAGAAGCTAGACTGCCGTGTAGGAGACACTCCCACAAGTTTGTTTGCCTTTCTCGAATGTTCGCACTCGCTTAACACTCTATATCGCGTCAAGTACCTTTTACACTGCAGGATTTGTATTAGTATGTTAGTTTAGCAACTGTTTAGTTATAAAATCATATAAGAACTTCGACGTTGAGTACGTTCCTATTTAAAATAACGTAAGAAATAATTTATAGTAGAAAGAAAATAACAACCGTTAATCTGGAATATAATTTAAAAAAACCTGCCAAGTGCGAGTCGGGTTCGCGCACCGAGGGTTCCGTACAAACCTGTAGTGATTTTGTTACAGCTTATAGGTATTGGTGATTGCATTGGCTTAGAACTTTGATTTTGGAGCTATTCCAAGATACAGTAGATAATAAAACGGTCTTTATAGACAGATGGACGGACAACAAAGTGATGCTATAAGGGTTCGTTCCGTTTTTTCCTTTCGAGGTACGGAATCCTAAAAAGCAAATTTACTCAAAGGATTTTGGTCTGAATTAGCTTCTGAATGTTATTATTTTAGCCTTTTAAAGTAGGTACCCGAATTCGCTGCAATCCATCATGCTAGTTAAGAGTTTTCTTTTAACAAATACTTTCCGGAGAGTGTACAGAAGGCTCGACGAAAGCGCATTTCAATATTGGCACGTTTGTTACACGGGACTCGTTTCGGAAATAAACAATGAACTCGCAAAAACAATATTTTTATTTCACCGCTCTTTTGTGCGGTTTTGTTTGTCGCACGTCGATCAGCGCCTTAATTGTCTAAAATGTAGATCAGCGGCTTTGTTGTACAACTGTTAAACTTATATAGTGAATAGTTATACAGTGTTTTGTTCCCGTCACACAAGTGACATTTTTAATTCGATTGAAGAAGACAAAACACTGTATAACTATTCAAAGCTTATACAGCGTTTATTAGTAAGGGGGAACGCGTTTAAATATACCTAGATTGAAACAAATGAAGTCTACGTAATATGATCAGTCGTCATTTTCTTTTTTCTTTTTTTATTTAAGAGCTTTGCTCTTGTCGGTGGAACATCTGTCATTTCTCTCTGTCCTCTGTAGGTACATTTAGCAGCTAGTACAATTAAAGATTACAAAGTGGGTTTGATTTTTCGTTAACAGCTTATAAACCATTAATATTTAAGAAAATTAAAAAACATTAAAAACTTTGAAATATATAATATATTCTGCTCCGCTCCGCACCGTTATTGATTTTAAAACTATATTTTTTTCGTGCGTGAACTAATAAATAAATAAAAATAAAAATAGTTTATCTATACATATAAAATCCTTTGTCCTGAATGACTGACGGATCAACGCACAGCCAAAACCGCTGATCGTAGAGATCTGAAACTTGCAGGGCTTGCTCTTTGTAATGCGTAGGGATCCGATAAGAAGGGATTTTTCAAAATTCGATTCCTAAGGGGGTGAAAAGGGGTAAAACAGTTTGTATGGGGCAACGTGATTCCTTGGTCCAATCTACTTCATATTTTGCACAAACATTATGTAACAGAATTGATGGAATTCGTGTATCATAGTTTATTGAAATTCGTCCGCTAACGGGAATAAAAAGGGAAAGAAAGTTGCTTGGGAGCGATTTGCTTTTAAGTTGATATAAATACTCCTTAGTGCTTTTGATATAAAGCTTCCCACACACAAGCGATCGATCGATTTAGTCTTTACAATTTAAACATTTACTGGGTTCGTAGTTGCAAGTAAATCGGTTTAGATAAAAATTAAATATAGTCTGAGATCCTAGGACCACCTTACTATACTTTTTATATGAAACTCGTATATATACGCGTAAATTTTGTTCCACTAGCTGGTAGGTCTTAAGCTAGCTTCTCACGGCGCGAGTTATCACAAGTCGCGCCGCGTCAGCTCGCGCCTACGCGCCGTGTGAAGGTAATGGCTCGAGGCGACGCGAGCTAGCGCGAGCAAGCGCGTCCGATCCGATCAAAGTCGGTATCTTCAAAGGCGCGGGCCGGCGCGGCGCGAGCGCACTCGTGGCGACTCGAGTGCGCTCGGGGTGGCGCGGGGCGCAGAGTGACGTGAGCGAAGCATTGGTCATTCAGATTCATTTCGTTTTGTACCAGCGTGAAAGATACTCTTGCGTATTTAATTATGGAGTGGACTAATGAAACGATTTCCGAATTTTTAATATTATAATATGTCGACCTGGCCGCGGCCGTGCCCAACGCGCGCCGCGCCGACTTGCGCCGTGCCGCGCCCGTGAGAACGGGTAGCGCGGACTCGCCTGTTGACGCATGCTCGCTCGTACAAATCGGCTCGGCGCGGCGCGACTTGTGATATCTCGCGCCGTGAGAAGCTAGCTTTACACTAATCATTTTGTGTAATAGTTTGTCGTTAGCAATTTACTTTCAAATACGAATTATTTTCCAATTTGATCGAAGCAATCGATAGCCCGTGAGTGGGAAGCTTTATTTTTATTTTGACATAATATATTGTCATCATGTTGAAAAATAAATCTGACAAGAATGCCAAAGTTAAATTTGATGAAAATCTCTTTGAAAAACTAGGCACCTAAATATTTGCGATTGCTATATTAATTATTATATTCATAAAACTTATTATATTACATACTATTTCAGTCCTCTTTTTAATATTATATATCTATGATTTCAGTAGAATACTTTGAGTGTAGGTATTATATTTCTTTTTCTTTTGTTGTTATAATATGTAATATTTAATTTATTTGTGCTTGATTTATCAGTGTTTAATACATAGGTTTTTAGTTTTTAACCCAGATTTTTGATCTGTACGTTTGTGCGCGCTAATCTCAGAAACTACGGAACGGATTTTTATAAAATTTGTTACCGTAGTAGTTTAGCCCTTGGATAAATACATAGGACTCGCTTTTTATCGCGCAAAATTTTTGGGTACCTACCTAACTACCTACGGGTTCCACGCGGATAGGAATTAGGATAGCTCTGCTTATAATTTTGTGTAGGTATTTCAATTCAATCGGTTCATACCTACAAAAAGTTTTATCAATCTAAAAAATAACTTAGTATAAAATGCTATAAAATAACCAGATATTTGAACTGGTTAAAACTTTACCTAGGTTAATCCTAATCATGATTATTATATGAAGAATAAGTGGGAAGCTAGATGGCTTCGTGGTCGTACTGCTAACTCATCTCTCTCTCTCGTGGTCCCAACATAGGATGGGCGATCACAATCCAAATTATTTTTATTAAGTTCAAAGTCCACAACGTCTTCCCATTGAAAAGATTTTCGAAATCGTTAAAATACTAATTATCGGCTACAAGGAAATCCTTACTTAATATTATACCTAAACGCGAAAGTTTGTATGTACATAATAATATGTTTAGTTTTAAATGCAATAAAGTAAAGTAAAGAAAACACGTAAAGAATTTTGATGAAATCAGGTATGGTAGTCCGTAGTAGGTTAAGCAGAATTAACATAGAATACTTTTTGCAGCTTATTAAATTTTATTTATGGTACAGTTCTCGGTAGATTTCTTGAGCGTACCTACGAAGTCGCAGGAAACATTCAAATAAAATACAACTGATACGGCTGTGCAGTGCCTACTGAGTGGCGTAGCTATCGTAGGGCTAGGTGGTGCAGTGCACCAGGGCCCCGGAGCTCAAGGGGCCCTCTAGCCTCAGCTTTGAAAAGAGATGAGCATATAAGAAAAAAGGAAAAAAAATCTTGTGAGCAGGCTCGAGACTCGAGGATCGATTTTTTTTTAATGTTGTTAAATGAACACCAACAATTACAAGACTTCTGATTTAAGATTTTCAACACATGCGCTAAGCGTCCTCGATGACCATGTGCTGTTTGTTATCGTTATTTCAGCTATTTGGTATTTGATAGTTGGGATGAGTATGCCCGTAGCACATTGGATCAGCGATAAGCTCACGTGCTTGACGGTCGTGAGATCAATTGGACAATTCCATACTCCACCCATATTAACTTTTTCGTCAAGTTTTCATGCCCTCTTGCCTTGCATCAGTTCTCATTTATGATATTCATTTGCGATGTTTTCAACTTTCTGGGGTCTGGATGCACTATAATAGTTGACGCTAGGTCAACTAGGTGTGTCACTGACCGTTGCAATTCGTTTTCCCCACTACCAGCACCAGCCTTATTTCATCTTTCATCAAGTATCGCCACTAATGCAAATGCTACTATTTCTATTCCGCACATTCATCCATCTGGCACCATATTCTGCTAGAACTCATTTTCGCTAATAAAAATTTCGATGACAAAACGTGTATGATACAGGATACAGGTTGCAGCACAACGGTTTCGTATAATCTATAATAACTCTCAAACTTTTAACTTGATCGACAACGAAAAATAAAAAAACGTTTTTCTAAACTCAAGTTCAAATTGAAGAATGAGCTACTATCTCAGACCAAATAAAAAGTATAGACGGACTTCTACGAACAACAAAGGGATAAACTTTTGAATAATATCCCACATTTGTACTATTAATTGGTATATGGTAATTTTACCACTTAAAGTTCTTTTATTGTCGCAGTAATTTCGCAAGTTTTCAAAATTATAAGATCCGTAGTAGATAAAAATATAATAAAAATTCGAAAATTGTATAGGAATACGGCCATGTTAACGTTTCTGTGACATTTACGTTTCGTTTTCCATAGCTTTATGTCAAAAAACTTTGCAGAGCTCTATTTGACGTAAAAGTTGTAACACGGCCTCACAAAAACCTGTCGCGAAATAACGTTGTCACAACTCTCCCCAACTATGGAATTCTAAAAATTACATTACTTAGGGTTACATTAGAACATTTTTATTGCGTTCAAAACGTCTTTAAATATGAAAAAACAGAAAGTGATAATTCTGTTCAGCTACTGTTTCATACAATTCCTGTTACTTCCGCAGTCGCAGAAAGATCTTTCAGTAAACTGAAGATTATAAAAAAATATTTAAGAAACAGCATTGGACAAGATCGCCTCCGACATTTATCGTTAATTGCAATAGAAAATAAGGCGGCATCAAACTTGGATTTGAGTGAAATTATAGACGAATTCGCAAAAATTAAAACGCGCAAAAGATTGTGAATTGGACGGTGAATTCTATTAAAAATCGTTTTAACCCTTTATTGATCTCCTCTGTATAATAAATATGTATGTGCGTCTCATCTGTATAGTAAATATCGTCATGTATGTGCGTCGTTGTTTATTTATTCCCATTTTCCTCCATTTAACACATAGAGATTCTACCCCTCATAGAGACGACGTATAGATTTAACCTACTAGGAATAAGTTTGTCACTGTTTTCTATTCTTATTCCTATGACTAATTTTAAAGGTCAATATAAGTTCAAGCTACGCGGAAAGAGGGGATGAGGGGCATGAGGGCCCGATTCTTCCCTTATGCACCGGGGCCCTTGTCCACCGAGCTACGCCACTGCCTACACCATTATGTATTCAATTTTGGTATTGGTATTTTCCCGAACAAGCTTTCCCTCTAACGCGAGCGAAGCTGCGGGCAAAAGCTAGTTTCCAATAAAAACATTAACAAAATATTACAAAAGTAACGTTCCCCCAAACTAGGCGGCGCCTGTCCTATGGGGGACTTAAAAGAATACAAAGATATAATTTGCGGCTAAAAACAAAAAAAAAAACAGCATTTCTCTATAATTTAAATCAAAAAAATAAAAAATGAAACATTCTATGGGGACTTACTTAGAATTATTGTGAGTGTGGGTGTGAATATGTATATGCAAATATGAGAGTGAAAGTGAGTTTGTGTGTGATGTGACTCATATAATTAAACAGACTGAATCTAACATTTTGTTACATAAACTCTGCTGATTATTATATTATGGCTAATTTTTTTTCTAAGATTCATTATAATACACAAAACCTTTTTTTATAATGTGCATTTAGTGTGTTGTAATAACACACATAATGTGCATGCTAGCATTTAATTTATCTCTACCTTTCACTTGAGTTGGGACTCCCAAAAAAGACGTTAAAAATGTTTCAGTTTGCTTCATTTTGCTCTGATTTGGTGCGAGCTGACGATCGTGTCTATTGATAGATCGCTGCTAGCTGCAAATACTGAACTTTCGTACTCCGATTAGCACGAGGCTGATTTTCGGTTGGATGTGACCACAACCTTTTTCGGAGGCCCGCCCTTATCTGTAATGGTAATTGGTAAGCTAATAGGTATAAAAGTATGTACATCAGGCGATACGTTTGCTCGTTTGCCGGTTTTATTCGATAAAAATAACTGTACATTATTTAAACATAGGTCGTAAGAAAAATAAAAATTCAAATTGACCAGGAGCTCATAGTCAAGTGATACATTAACCGAGTTACGTACCTACTTTATTATACAGCCAATGTCGATCCTCGGGGCGTCACCACAACTTGAACTAACTTGGGGAAACTTGGCGGAGGAGTTAAATCAATTTGCCAATTGCAGTTTAAGGCCCGTACACAAAACGGCGAAGCGACGACGACGACGATTTCGCAACGCAGAAAACTGCGATGTGAATTGCCGCAATGCAATTTCGTGAGACAAGGGAGACGCCTTTCAAATTTAAATCGAAACGCAGTCATTTACATTGCAGTTTTCTGCGTAGCGAAATTGAATCGCGGTTTTGTGTACTGGCCTTACGAGCGGGGCGGAGGCGGGTACGGAAAACGGGTGAGCTTTTTTTATATTTTTTTGTTAATTCCAAGGCACATCTACAACATAAAGACTAATACCCATTTGCACTAAACGTAAGTTAGGCTTGTCCTAGTTAAGATACACTTAAACATAAGAACAGCCTAGCTAAACATTTTGTTTGCAATAATAGATATAACATATATAGGTCGTAGCTTAGGCATTGCTTAGTTAAGTGAATGATTGAACGAATGTGAAGATTGGTTGTTTATGGTTATATAAACCGGCTAAGTAATGTAGTCCATAGAAAATATTTTTTCATTCTCTTTACATTAATTCTGTCGTGTGTTAAAAAGTGACAAAAGATAAGACCTTGGTTTATTTTGTTTGGTAACGTAAATTCATCAAAAGGCTGTCAATTGTCTTGTCATATTGTGTTAAATTCGGTGTGTGTATTATAGAATAAACAGATATATATGTAACCTCATTGCTCCTCCTTGATACTCTTTTTTGTCTTGACAGGAAATACTTGACAGACTTTTATATTGTGATTTGTGATTCATATGAATAATTTATGTTTGAAAATATTTGCGAAATATTAGCATTAAATATTGTTTCTTTAGTTGTAAAGCAACACATTATCTTTTATTTCCATATTGTTAAAAAATCTTATTATAAAACAACATTTTCGCTATAACTTGTGAACAATGGAAAAACTGAGATTCGAATTTGTGATAAAGGCAAGTGATGATCCAAAAACTAATATTATATGCTTAACTTCGATTACTGATGCTGATAATAGAACATACTCGATTCCGGAAGAATTACAACCAGCTAAATTTCATGATGCTGTTCTAAAGACGCGAGTATTTGAAAATATAAAAAAAACATTGAAGAAAAGGCATGAGAGAAGGCAAGTATGGATAACAATGACACAAGAAATACATGATACCTATATAGATGACGATGGAAACATTCAATTTAACGGATATTTTTTAGAGGAAATAACTTCAAAATTTGAAAGAGCACCACAGCATATAGGAATTTTGGAAGAGTCTTTGACAGAATTATTACATAAATGCACGGAATCAAATAAACCACAAATTTCGGGAAATGTAGTAGACAAATTTATTTTGGAAAAGTTTAACAGGAGGACATCTAATGCATCTCAATGGATGAATAGATTTGAAGAGGAATGTTCACGCTTATCAATTGTTGAAGATGCAAAGAAAATTGAGATTATAAGAGCATTTTTAGAAGACCTAGACTGGTATACCTCCATGATGATTAAATATACAATTAATTCGGAATGGAAAACATGGAAGGAATGTTTCTGTGAAACTTATGCTGACAAAGGTTGGTCACCAGTCAGATATGCAATTTTATTTCATTACAGACAAGGTTATTTATTAGACTATGCCTTGAAAAAGGAGAGACTTTTATTGGAAGTGAACAAAAACATTGATGTTTGTACATTGATTGATTTAATTGCAACGGGATTACCTATATTTGTGATAAATAAAATTGATAGAAATATTTTAAGAACAACAGAAGATTTATTTAACCAAGTAAGAGGTCTAGAATATTTAGTTACCAGAAAGAATTTTCAAAACAACTTTAGAAGGAATGCTGACAATGAATCAGAGAAACAAAATAAGAATACAAGAAGCTCACAAGCAGTAGGAGAAAACAGATATCCAATAAGAAACGTTAACAATTCAGAGTTAGAAGTTGAACTAAATGAAATCAATCCAAAAAACTTGATATCCCGCCGTTAATCAAAATTGAAGTTGAATTAAATGACTCCTTAAAAATAAAAGGGATCTATGATTCAGGTTCGAATGTGTCCTTAGTAAATTCCAAAATTTTGTCAATAAAAGGTACTCAAAATAATAAGGACGGTATAAATGCGAACCTCAAGACGATTAATGGCGTTAAAAAGAGTGTTGGTATGATAACTCTCAAAATAAAGATTTTCGATATAGAGAGAGATGTCAATGTATTTGTCATAGACGCAGAAACTTTCGATTACGATTTTTTGATTGGATTAGACATAATAAAAAAATTTCATCTTGTTCAAGATGAATACTTGGAAATAAAACAAAGTATTCCGTTTAAGGAGAATAAGACATATTATAAAACAAAGACATTTTATAGAACAACCAATTTTGACAAAGCAAACAAAAAATATGAAATTAATTTTAACGAACACCTAGAGGAAAAAGACTTTACTATTATGGTGAATCACCTTAATGTGGATCAACAGAATGATATTGATAATCTTATATCAAAATATAAATCACTTTTCGCGACAGGCAAGTACGATGTTGGTAAAGTAAAAGATTACGAAGCACATATTGATTTATTGGTCGATAGGTACTGCGCTAAAAGACCATATAGATGTTGTATAGGGGATAAAAAAGAGATAGAAATGCAGGTGGCTAAATTATTAGAAGAAAATTTAATTGAAGAATCATATAGTCCTTTTGCAGCACCTGTTACTCTGGCATATAAAAAAGAAGACGGACGGAAATCCAGATTATGTATTGATTTCCGAGATATAAATAAAATTGTAATACCACAATCACAACCGTTTCCCTTAATAGAAGACTTAGTGGTGAAAACTCGAAATTGTAAATACTTCACAACACTTGATGTTAATTCGGCATTTTGGTCAATCCCGCTCAAAATTGAAGACAGACATAAAACAGCTTTTGTAACTCAAGATGGACATTTTCAATGGACCTGCCTACCCTTTGGATTAAAAACTTCACCAGCGATTTTTCAGAGAGTATTAAGCAATATCATAAGGAAACACAAACTATCGAACTTTACTGTAAATTATATTGATGACATTTTGATATTTTCTAAGACGTTTCAAGAACAACTTACTCATTTATCATTACTACTAGAAGCAATATCAAAAGAAGGATTTAGACTAAAATTTTCAAAATGTAACTTTGCACAAGATTCAGTAAAGTACCTTGGTCATATAATTAAGGACAACACGATAACTCCTTTGAAAGATAATTTAATTGCAATAAAAGGTTTTCCTATACCAAAGACGCAAAAGAACGTACGTCAATTTTTAGGAAAAATCAATTTTTATGGTAAATATATACCAAATATATCAATCATTTTAGATCCTTTACATAATTTATTGAGAAAAGGGCAACAATTTGTTTGGTCAAAAAAGTGTGAAGAATCTTTTCAGTTGATTAAAAACTTAATGTGCCAGAAGCCTATATTAACTATTTTTGATCCTGATTTACCGATAAATATTTATACTGACGCCAGCATACTGGGTATTGGCGCTGTTATGAAACAGCCACAGCTTAATGGAGAGGAAAAGCCATGTGCATATTTTTCAAGAAAACTTAATGATACTCAGAAAAAGAAAAAAGCTATTTACTTAGAATGTTTAGCTATAAAGGAGGCTGTTAAGTATTGGCAACATTGGTTACTAGGGAAAAAGTTTACAGTCTTTACAGATCATAAACCTTTAGAAAAAATGAATATTAAATCTCGACCAGACGAAGAACTAGGCGATCTTACATATTATTTATCTCAATACAATTTTGAAGTTATTTATTCGCCAGGTTAATATAATTTGGAAGCTGATAGTCTTAGTAGAAATCCAGTATTGGAAGCAGATGATAATCATGATGATAATTTAAAAATTGTAAATTTTGTTAAAATAGAAGATATCCAATGTGACCAGCAAAGAAATGAATACATAAGACTAAATAAAAATAAATTAAAGTTTCAAAATTCAATATACTATAAAAAGTCAAAGAAAAAAGAAAAAATCATACTAACGGAAGAATTTGGTAAAAAGCTAATAAAAGATATTCATTACCTCTACTGTCACATAGGAGCAGAACAGATAAGAAATAAAATAAGCGCATTTTATACTGCAAATAACTTGATGAGAAATATAAAGAATGTGTGTGACACATGTGAAGTATGCATAAGAAATAAGTCCAGAGGTAAATATAATTATGGGCTATTGTCTCAGTTAGGACCAGCTTCATGTCCTTATGAAATAATGTCAATATACACTATTGGAGGATTTGGTGGATCTCGATCTACAAAGAAATATTTACATCTTTTAATAGATCACTTTACAAGATATGCTTATATTTTGACCTCGAAAACACAGAATTCAAATGATTTTATAAAGCTATTGCAGAAAGTGACACAGGAACATAAGATTGGCATTATTTTATCTGATCAATACCCAGGTATAAATTCAAAAGAATTTAAATCATTTTTAGATGTACAAAATATAACTATAATTTTTACTGCGCTGAATGCGCCGTTTTCAAATGGTTTAAACGAGAGATTAAACCAAACTATTGTAAATAAAATAAGATGTAAGATAAATGAAAATAACAATAACTTAGCCTGGACAACTATTGTATCACGAATGTATCAAAAGATATAATGAGACAGAACATACTGTTACAAAATTTACACCTAAATATCTTTTGGAAGGAAAAAATTATACCATTCTACCAACTGAATTAAAAACAAATTTTACAGTTGAAGATTTAAAAAGGGACAGAAAAGTGGCATTTGAAAATTCTATGAAGTCACATATTTACAATAAAGAAAAATTTGATAGAAAAAGGAGAGATCTTGATTTGAAAATTGGTGATTTTGTATATGTTGAAAATGGAAATAAACTTAATAGAAGAAAGTTAGATGAACTAAAAATTGGGCCATTTGAGGTCTTGGAAAAGATATCTGACTCTATATACAGAGTAGACACTGGACACAGGAAATGTGAATCAAATTTCTATCACATTACGAAGATCGTTCCGGCTCCTACAGCTACAGCGGTCGGAGCCTGATCTGGGGGGGGGAGATGTAACCTCATTGCTCCTCCTTGATACTCTTTTTTGTCTTGACAGGAAATACTTGACAGACTTTTATATTGTGATTCATATGAATAATTTATGTTTGAAAATATTTGCGAAATATTAGCATTAAATGTTGTTTCTTTAGTTGTAAAGCAACACATTATCTTTTATTTCCATATTGTTAAAAAATCTTATTATATATATATATATATATACGTGTTTACTGTTGACTAAAATTATACCTTACGATTGATTTCGAATCGTTATTAATATACCTATTATGGAAAATAAATTAAAAGAAAAAGTAAAAACCGCAAACTTTACGGCGCGGCGGAGGAAAAAATACATTTTGTGCGATTGTTGTGCGACGAAGACCCGTGCATTCTATCGAAAGTAACTTCTCACGATGCCATGACGAATAAAGAGAAATAATTCTTATGCACATCCTATACCGCTTGAAGAAGTCGATTTCATCGAAATTTTGGAAGCAGTTTGGTCGTGATCTTGTTATTCTAGTTCTCGTGTGTCGTTCATTATGAAAATCGACTTCTACAAATTCAAGGAAATTCAATAAATATTAAATCCCCTGCCATGGTGATTGCGATCTGACTATTTTAAGCTTTGAATTTTTAAAACACTGTAATAAAAAATCTGCTAAAAATATACCTCTTTTTATTGTAATACATCTAAGGCTAGATCTCTGACAATAGTATATCAATAAAACTATATCAACAGTTACAAATAATCTACAAGACTAGATAAAACTCCCGACTTATGTGTTGCCTACGCTTACGCACTACCTAATCGGGCTCATAAAGTTAAGAATATCCTAAGTGGACTTAGGAATGGCCTAAGGTTAGTGCAATAGTATTTTTTGCTAGGAGCAGCCTAAGCAAGTTAGGAAAGAACTTAGGCGATCCTTAAGTTTAGTGCAAATGGGCATAAAAATATTAGACATATTACAATAAACCTAAGGCTATGTTTCCACGAGAGTTTTTTTTATGGTCGCGACAGAAAAAAACAGCACTGTAACTGCAGTTACAGACACTGCTCAGAACCATTGTAAGTGTATTTATTTATTTATTCCAGTATATATTTAAGACAGAAGAACGTGTGTCGGGACTCGGGACAGATAGTGTTACCTAATTAAAAAGTATTCGACCAAATTATTGTACTGTCATTGTTTATTACACGGTGAATAAGTGATATTTAATTGGTAGCATTGTATTCTTTAGGTCCCATTTGCGTTTAAATTTGATCTAAACGGTATATATAATAATTTGCCAATAGTTTTACGGACGGGCGCGGATGCGGAAAGCGATAAAACGTTCGTGAACTATCGACAGGAAGCTTTCAACCCGTTAATGACGCACTCAGGGTTGACACGAAAAAAAAGTTTTATAAGGTATTGCGCTGGTAAATAAGCAGGACGTGATTTAATAATATGGGAAGAAGCTTAGATATTATTATAAATTTATATTTTTTAAATTGTTGGTTCAAATTTAAATTGTTCGGCATATAAGTTACTTTTTACCCGACTACGTGAAGTAATAATTTTGACATTCTGTGTATACCTATTCCGCTGACGATGATTCACTGTAGCGCCTAAACTACTGATCCGATTTTAATTAACGAGGTGACGATAAATTCGTAATAATGGCCCAGATATATAATTTGTATAGTCGGGTTATAGTTTTTTACTTTTGATTATTGCAACTGAATTATTTAATATTTTTCCTTATATTATAAAGTTAACGCGACTCTATGTTCGCTGAGAAATATCATACTAATATTAATATTATGTGTAAGATTTTAAAATAAGTTATGAGAGTAATAACTAGATTTTTTTTTGTGTCATGGAACTATTATTAATCGTTTATGATATAATATGTAAAAAAAAGGACAAGTAGCAAATTGTAAGATGATGATGATTTTTTTGTGATTTATGCGGCTGACAAGTGCCAGCCCTAGAGGCAGTTGGCTTCGTTTACGCAGAGACAGTTTGGGAGGAAACACTCAGGTGTTCGGTCGCAGCCTCGTTATACACCACTTTGACGAAGCCTGCTATCCTCAAAACCTTTATCACCAGGCCATAAGGTACAAAATACCAGCGCAAATAGACGTCCGCTTTGAAAACTGTGAAACAAACAGTTGTAATGCTGTTGCGAACTCGCAAAAGCCTCGAACAGCTCAACCTACGCCTGATTCTATTACTTTGACAACTACGCTTAATAAAGTTACACTGTGCATATAATAAATTGCATGTAACTATTAATACAGCCTAAAAGTAATTACAGTACAAGCTTTTTCGTATGACTTCGTTCGCGTAGTAACAAGATCTATGCCATATTAACGGTTCTACCGTTTATTTTGCGAAATTATTTAATTATATTTGCTTAAATGTATTTTAATGTAATATGTGTGAAAAAAGTATTTTATATTTGCTTAAATTAATAAGAAATAAATGGGTGTACTTTTGTCCAAATGAAATATTTAGCCCAACATTTGGCCATTTGGCCACAATATTATAACAAAAATTTTAATAATTTACAAAAAAAAACATTAATCAACATTTTCTGACGACTTTCACTAAAGTTCACTACGGATGAACACCCTCGTACTGTTGTACGTTACGCCGGCTTTGAATGTCACACGCCCCACACCTCACACATTTATAAAAAATACGTGGCGTTTTGTTAAAAGTTATTATTGATATTGGACACATCTGTCCAGCTATGGAGGGACAGAGTAATATTTTAATAAGGAACAGTGTTGAAATCTTCATACACTTTTTCATACTTATTTTTTGATTTTTCTGGTAAAAGATTGTTAATAATCCCTAAAGCGTCTAATTTAATAAGCTCCGGAGTCAAATCACTATCGCTCGACGACATTTTGACACGTGAGAATGTTAAAACACGGAACAGTTAAAATAACGTAGTAGGTATCTATTTTACTTTCTGAAAATAGCACCAAACACTGGCTTTTGTTTTGAATTTTTTCAATCACATTTTTCTTTTGTTATAGTCCAAGAGCTAGTGAACCCTGGGAGTAACGGTCTCCCTGTAAGGTTAGAAATTTGTATACTTACGATTTATAGCATGCTAAGAGCAATAGCCATGACCTGGCAGGCGTCAGCCCTGCACGTCATCAGCCCCTTTATTTTTTGGACTGTTAAGTAAATTGAGTTTCAAAACTTGTTTCTGTAAATTTGAAAATTTAATAGGATAAAGTTTATTTATTGTACATCTTTAAAAAAAATTGACAGGCGATTACAATAAGCAGAAGTATATGACAGATCAATTAGAAAACGCACAGTTGATGAGGTAAAATAAACTTTATCCTGTATACTTGAAATTTTTATATGTTTTCAAATAAACGTCTCAGAGTAAGTATGTACAATGCTAGGCGGTTTTGAACAGCACAAGACCTTGACAGGCGAGGGGACAGCTAAGGGCGTGCGAGTGAGAGGTGTTCCGTGAATGCCTATAGTGCGAGTGAGACCGTTTATCTAATACGAAGGGACGTATATAACGCAGAAATAATACAGAAGAAAGAAAAAAAATTACCGATACTAGAGAAATTTGTATGCCAAATGTATGGTTTGAAATGTTCAAAATTAAATAATGCACGTTATGAAAAGTTCCTTGCTACGTACAACACAACTAATCCTAAAGTGTTTATGAAAAAAGTAGTAAGCTATGATTCATCGAATTTACCACCCTGCCAACGTGAACTACATCAACAATTGTTGAGAACTGCCTACATTACAAATATATGGCGAAATTGTCATTTAAAAGAACCAATAATTCTTACACCTGAAAATAACGGTTGGAACTTAATTGATTGTCGTTACGATTTTAATTGGTTTGAGGGGAATACGGTTCCATCTTCTATATACGACATACTTTTACAAGGACCTGCTGATACTGCCACAGCACAATCGACTGAAACTGAAGAATGCATTTCAGGTAACATACAACTATTTTATTCCGTAAGATTTAATATGCATTCCTATGTATTGAGCTTGATATTTAATAACAACCTTATTAATTCATTAAAATATTTTTTTTACTATTTTCAGATGAGGAAAACATTGTTGAAAAATCAGATGCTGATGAAAACAGTGATAGCGAAATTTCGGATGATGCTGAAGAAAATGAATGTTAAAAATAATGTAGATTGCATAAAACCCAATAAAATATATTGCATTTACTGTACGTATGCGTTCATGTAACATTTCTTATTTGCACGCCCTTAGCAGCTGTCCCCTCGCCTGTCAAGGTCTTATGCTGTTCAAAACCGCCTGGCACTGTACATACTTACTCTGAGACGTTTATTTGAAAACATATAAAAATTTCAAGTATACAGGATAAAGTTTATTTTACCTCATCAACTGTGCGTTTTCTAATTGATCTGTCATAATATACTTCTGCTTATTGTAATCGCCTGTCAATTTTTTTTAAAGATGTACAATAAATAAACTTTATCCTATTAAATTATCAAATTTACAGAAATAAGTTTTGAAACTCAATTTACTTAACAGTCCAAAAAATAAAGGGGCTGATGACGTGCAGGGCTGACGCCTGCCAGATCATGGCTATTGCTCTTAGCATGCTATAAATCGTAAGTATACAAATTTCTAACCTTACAGGGAGACTATTACTCCCAGGGTTCAGTAGCTCTCCAGCTATATAGGTGGCCAGTTCGATTTTCGAATAAACTCTCTTTGCAATGCCATATTATTATTGAAAAACTCTATGATCCAAAAACCTATTAGGAGTTTTCATACGAATTTTAACGTTCTAAATTCAAATCACTTTAATCCCTTGGGAGTTTCATACAACATTATCTCCCTTGGGAGTCAATGACTTGCTTTACGTTGAGATTGCGTGATATATAATCGGACATTGTCGAGCAGGTGGTATGAAAAATAAATAATAACTCCCACCACGAATCGAACCCACGACCTCCGAGTCGAGAGCCAATGCTAACCACTAGATCACGGAGGCTGAACATTGATTATGTTCGCTCCTTGAATATCTATTTTGTTTTGAAGACATCCTATATATTATTATAGGTAAGCGTGAAAACTGAAAGATTAACCAACGTAGGTACAAGTGGCGTGAGGTTTCTATAACTCCATTCCTATCGGCTTCACGTGCCACTTACCTTTTGAAGACCCTCATCCAAATCCCTAGGTACCTCTTATATAGGCTAGGGCTTCCCTGTGAAGGAGAACCAGCCTTCGCCACTGCTAGTTACTGTTCATGATTCGCCGTTACCAACTTCGCTAATATTAGTAGATTGAACCTATTCTGCGAACAACTAAATAAATATTTTAAACTAATTAACTGTATACCAACGTACAATATAGGTACCTAAATACCTGCCAAAAGGTCAGCAATGGAATAGATTACAATTTGCTAATTAATATAGTTATTTTAAAAATACCCTAAAAAACTATTAAAATGAAAACGAAGGCATTGTCGAGAATAGCCAACCGTTTCTCATTAACGATTTTATCTGCTATAAAAAATACTTCGCTAAAGAGCGTCGAGAGACGCTTTTGGCTTTGTCGCTGAGGACACTTGGCCTAGTGCCGTGCTACTTACTATCGATAGTCGATACATTTCGTGGCAAATGTTAGTGGCGCGCTCGTTGTGGACTGGAGGTATTTGAACTATTTAGAGAGAAACAGTTGTGTGCGTACATATAGTGAGTGTACAATCAAAGCTTTTTCTATTCATAGATCCTTAAAGGTAAAAATATAATTTTATTTATTATGATGATTGATTTAAATATTTAAGTGTAGTTATGAATAAATCCTAAAATTTGTTTTGACTAGATTTCTACTCAAATATTTTACTACTAGAGAAACTTTGGGCGGTTGCCCAGACAAAAGTAATTATCTCCTCTCTAGTAGTAAAATTTAATGTCTGCCTTTTATCACCTCAATATTAGTGTTTCTTTAATATAACATGTACTTATTTTTATTTTTATCATTCAGATTGTAAAAATTATTGATTGATAATTTATTTGTCATTTTTCTAGTTTATTATAATTTCTTTGTACCTAAGTGCACCTTGTAGGTACATAAATTTGGTCTTAGGTTGGTAATTAAACACCACATAAAATATTTATAAACACCACTATTAATATTATTAGTGTGATACTAATTGTACGAGCAAGCGTACATAATAATAATCTGTAATAGTTTAGCAAAGCAAGCGATTTATCATTTTGTTGATAAGCAATAAATCAGTGTATATTACGCACTCGGCGGATTCGGTTGTTTTACGTAACGCCCCGTCTATCATTATATCAATTATCAATATTATCATTCTATCACTAATCAATATAATCTATCATTACTGTAAGGGTACCCATAAGGCATCCTTATTTTCCCATCCCATTTGGTCCTTCGCGCCGGATATAATAATGGTGATAGAATAATATAATAGTAGTGGAATAAAAATAAAATATCGACACCAACTCGGTCCTCACTACCGTCCAACCTGGGCTAAGTACGTTTCCAATAGATTAGTTCCTCTTTGCCGATCACTACGGCATAGATATGAGCGCCGATGGGTGGTAGGTCGGCGGCGGCGCGCCGGCTATTTTGGGTCGGCGGCGGCGGCGTCGGCGGCGTGACCTTGAAAGGGTTGAAATTTGTACTTGGTAGTAAAAAAAACTGTAGTTTACTTTATTTATTGGGTAACATACAATTACAATGCAATACAATTTATGGAACTTTTTGCAGCGTTGAAAAAGACACTACTTTGGAAGAAACTACCTTGGAATTGGTAGTTAACAGTGCTTTGATTCCAAAGAGCGTAATCAATATAATCTTTTTCTATTTTCGTTTTATAAACGTCCACATTTTCAAGAACTGACGTCGAAGCCATTTATATAACTGACTGCGTAGGCTCTCTAGTGATCAACCAATAATAGCGGAGATCTCACCCCACACAAAACACGGTACAAAATCTCCGAAACAAGCATAGCTGCCTGTAGATGGCACGCCCCCGTAGTTCAGCGCCATCCCGGTTGTCTTTCCTAGATCTGTCCGTAAACCAAATTATGTCCCTAAGGTGAATAATTGGGACCCAGTTCTCCCTAGAAGTTATGAAAACTAGGTATAGCTTCTAGAAGCTATGCACCTTGATCATGGTGTCCGATGGCATGACCATGACAGGTCTCTTAAGAAGATACTGTTGCAGTTGTCCAAGTAGGGTGGAGGCCCGTTTTATCCTACCTGCCGTCATGGCCCTGAGAACAACCTTCTTAGCCTACATAACATAAACAAGGAATAGAGGAAGTGGAATTAAGTGAATCAGGGTTTCAGGTAAAGCTGTGAGTGCCGAAGATAGCGCACCCATGATTATCAGACAGGCCAGCCTCTGCACACTATTTAATGTTTTGATGCAGTTGACCTGTACAGCTTTTTTTCAGCGTAGTGTGGCATACTACACTACGTATATGTGACAATCGTCTCACTATAGCAGCTGTGTATAACCAAACATAGCATTGCCTTCGACCGAAGGTCTCATTTATAGCTGACAATTCTTGGGCAGGATCACAGAGCACATTTTTCAGCCTTTTTCATAATATCCTCTATGTACTTATTCCAATTAAGTCCCATAATATATCTAGGATCACTCCAAAATATTCGACCTCGCTTGCAGACGTGGTAGTTTTCCCGAAGAGTATTGGGGTTTTTAGTCCCTTAAACTTCCTCTTATTGGTTTATTATTAGCGTTGACGGTTAGCTTGACCCTTTTGCACCAATTTTGCACCTGATTGCATTAGCCCAGCGACTACTGATGCGCATTTGCCAACCACTAGTATTGCTAGGTCAGATTATAGCTTGGCTCTCGACTCGGAGGTCGTGGATTTGATTCCCGCATTGGCACAAAAAAAAAGTTGTTTTCAAGTTTGGTTAGGATATTGCAGGCTGATTGCCTGACAGGAAAGGTAATCCATGCCGATGCATGCCGATGCATCCGATGATTGGCAAGTAAAAACTGATCTCTCGCCAGTCGTGTCAGTTATCCGTCCCACTGGATTACGAGAGTGAAGGAAGAGAGAGTGCTTGTGTGCTGCGCACATACTAGGGCACAATGAGAATAACCACTGGCCTGGTTTGAATGAAACCGACACTGAAATCGGTATGGGGAGCTATTATTTTTATTAGATCGACAGCGTATCCTTATTCATAGAACCTTCTATTCTTCAGTTCTTATAGCAGCCCATTCACTACCAGGGACCACTCGCGGCAGGGACAGCGGGCACAGTGGGCATCCTTGGGTCAACCTGCTCCTGAGCGCCAAGCCAATGATAGTTGATGACGCTACTCTGTTGTTTAGCGTAGCATTGATCCACTCTATAGTAATTCTTGAAGCAAGGCTATCAGGGTAATAGATCAGGTGGAGTTTTTGCCGAACGCACCTTCAATACCTAGGAAGGCGCTTAGCGAAAACTTATTATCGTCAATGGCTTTATCAAAGTGGTCTACTAGCTCGATCTACTCGATAAATCAGTAGAACTGCCTTTCTAGTAAGCACGTTGTATTTTATGCAGAACTCTTTTGATGAGATAGGTGTCACTTAAGTGGATGTCCTCGTTCGTCTCCTCGTTTAAAGCGTGAAAGAAGTAAGGCTTATATGGGTATATATATGACTTGGGTAATATGTATTATGACTTGGCTCATAGTCACTGACTGAAATTACACGTCATTATGACTATCCCTACTCGCTCACTCGGCGCGCCGATGTATTTTCGCGGCGGCGGCGGCGCGGCAAAATCGGCGGCGGCGGCGGCGCGCCGGCGCGGCGCTCATATCTACTACGGCAATCCTTTTAAATCGCTGCTAAAAATAATCTCTTACTCCAGATAATGTTCTTAATTATAAGTATTTTTGCGCTTCAATGAGCATCGATTGTGATACTTTTTAATACGTTTCATAAAACAATTAGACCCAGATTTTCGTAGAAAGCTCTATTAATTAATAATTTTATTATTTACTAGAGAAAATAATTTCACAAGAACAATTGCTTAAACATGATTTCTCTGCATTAGGGTAGTCATACACCATACTGCCTTTCGTCCAATCGGCAGCGCCGTGCCGATTGGATCCGTTAGAAGTTAGAACTGACCGTGTAAGGGTGTGGATTGGCATGAGGTTTGTGGTGTACATGGACGAACTACAAACAAACTCTTAATTTATAATATAAGTATAGACTAGCATTAATTTCCCGTGGCTTCGCCCGCATACAATTAGGTTTTAAACTTTCATCATCTATTTTACCCCCTTGAGGGTTGAATTTTGAAAAGTTCTTCCTTAGTAGATACCTGCGTCACATGAGAAATACGTGTGCAAACATTTCAAACTAGCCTTGCCTCTTACATAATGTCTCCGAAATACAATTAGGTACGGATACATCGGGCACATGATCCACTGCTTATGTAAATACGTTTAGGCAAAAAAAATGTCATACTCAAACTAAAAAATCATCTCATGTATGGGTGACTCTCCGCAAAACGCAAACTCGCCCATATGCAGAAAATGTCCACCACAAATATAATCATAAAATTTATATTAATATTCGCGTATCGCGGCTACTGTAGTACAATAATGTTATGCCGGGTATTGTTGCAATCTGCATTACCCGGCGGTGACCCCGTAATAAGCCATTGTCCACTAACCAGATTTTGCAATAGTGATAACATTATCAGTGAAATTGCACATCTCGCGGACACCAGAAACAGGTGATGAATATAACATATTATACATATAACTATGACTTATAGTCCCCACACAATATTGTATAACACAATATGTAAGAAGTATAAGTAGCTTCTGACAGATGGCGTCATATCCAAAATAGTGTCGCGTCGTGACGTGACGCGTGACGCGTCCACTACGATAATAACAATATAATTAAGTTCACGCGCTCAACCTCTGAAGCTCAGTGGTTGAGCGCGTTAGTGCTCAAGCCGGTCGCGGGTTCGAATCCTGCCGAAGGATCAAAAAGTTTTCTGTGTTCCTGGTCATGGATGTGTATTAAATATATGTATAATATAATAAAAATCTTAAATATGTGTTTACTGTATACCAAGTATAAGATTATTAAATATATACTAGATGTTTCCCGCGATTTCGTACGCGCAAAAGGAAATCCCTCAGGAACTGTACATTTTCTCGCGATAAAATGTAACCTTCCTTCCCTTGGTCTAGTTTTTATATGTGCCTAATTTCATGTAGATCAGTAAGGTAGTTTTTACGTGAAAGCGTAACAAACAAACGCACATTCACATTTATAATAATTATATTAAGTAAGGATTTCCGTTGTCTAGAACCGAATCTGTGCTAAAATCTCGGAGAACACAAGATTTTAGCACGAGACCAGATTGACGTGGTGTGGAAGCGTCCATAGATACACGGTATCCCTGCTAGTGCCTGCTACCTTTGAGTATCCAACTATATGGATACTCAAAGCCTGCTATAGGTCGCGCAACGGTTTATGAGCGCTCAGTGAAAGTGGAGGGGATCGTTCGCGCATGTGACCAATAGCAAAGAATATATATTACTAACGTACCAATAGCGTGTCGGCAGCCACGTTCGGCATGCGTTCGGCGCATCCACACCTCCCCGCCCGAGCCCGCTACTGCCAAACACACCCAAAAACTGACTTCTGCGCTTACCCCCTCTACTTTTGTCGAAAGATCTTAATTCGTTGCGCGACCTATACTATTAAGTGACATTAAGTAATGTCATTATTTTTTTTGTATTAGATGCACTTGGTTTTTTTAATCATATTAATTGAACTAAAATTATTAATTAATATTTGCGATACCTCGAAATCTTAAAGCAAATACGAGAAATATTCATCGCACAGTCTGGCGCGCTGCCAATTTCGCGTGAATAAATTAAATAGCGAGTTTCGTACCTCGTCCCCGGACTTCGGCCATTTACAATTTAGCAGCATTACCTATAGTCCCTACGGCTAGACGGGACTCGGGCTACCAGCGCTTAGCTAATTGTTTATGCACAGCGGGTAAGGCATCTGCAATACCTTGCTTACAGGTGAGTCACTGTGTAAGAGATACGCAATTGTCGGTAGGAATAATTTGGAGAGAAAGAACTTCTCAGAAGGAAGATAGATGTGGCTACTATATCAATAAGCTATAGTCCTTGTCCATACTTACGATTCTCTCATTTCTCTCAAATCTGAAAACAGTGTGTACCTACCTATAGTTTTTAAGTCAAAGGGCGATCAAAGCATAAAGTGATTTTTCAATCTGTAAGTAGAGCAGCAGCTGTACCTGCGAGGTGCCAACTACAAAGACCCACGGGGTTTCCGCTGCCACAATCAGTCTTGTACAAAACTACCAACTTGAAAATACACCTCAAAACTTCATCATGTGCAAAATAGACCTTATTTCGAACGCGGTAGCACCTAAAACAGAAAATTGGGCTTGTGCAATAATATTTTGTATTGCAAAAAGTAGACGTCATTTTGCCCGAAGGCTAGAATCAAGGATTTCGCGCGTCTTTTCGAGCCAAAACAAAGCGTTTCCGCCATCTTAAAGAAACTTGTGTTTTGAATGCCTTTGCTTCACAAATCGCAAGTTTCTTGCAAAACAAACAATATGATAAATAGATGTAGACGACAGGCGTACACGGTACAAGACAAGACCAAGTACAAGAAATATCAGAATTCATGTGATATCAAGTTTACCAGTGCCGATTTTAAACCAATATTCAGAATGAATTAGTTTCGCGATCATCAGAAATCAGAACATACTACTTCATTATAGGTAATACGATTACATAGGTATACGGTAAGTGGTAACCTCTGTGATTTTAATCTATACTATACTTACTATACTAATATTATAAATGCGAAAGTGTGTCTGTCTGTTACCTCTTCACGCTTTAACCGCTGAACCAATTTTGATGAAATTTGGTACGGACATAGGTACTTTAAGTCCTGGGAAAGGACATAGGATACTTTTTATCCCGAAAAAGTACAGTGTTCCCGAAGGATACCTACTGTATTTACGCGGGTGGAGCCGCGGGCAATAACTAGTTAGAAATAAAGTTCGACCACATTTACTGTGATTTTACAATGAAACTTTTTTTATTTGAACATTTGAATAAATTACCTTCCTAATTAATAAAAAAGCGCCATCTTTTAGTCTGTTCCGAAACCGTAACAGAATGAATACAGTAGTGTTTGGTAGCCAGCTGGGTGCTTCTTAGATGGCATTGCTGACTCAACACTCCTAACTGGTACAACTAGTAACTCACTCGTAATCATGATAGTAAAATTCGCCCTGTTTATTCCAAGTAATTCCAATAGATGTGTCACTGAAACACGTCACGACACTATAAAAACTGATGCGAAAAGAGGGTAGAATAAATTATTTAAATTATAATTACCTATTTATACCTTCAAAACCATAAACTAAAAAATAAAGATTTTTAATGTGGTAGTAAAGTAAATATCTACATTTGAAAACCATTAGCCCAAACCATACGCCAAACGTCGGCCACCGTCCAATCCTCGGCCGTCTGAACATTTTCAGCTTGCATTCATTCAAAAGGTAATTAAGTGGTAATTTTGCCACTGAAATTGCAAGCTTAGTTCATACTCTATAAGTGCAAACCATTACTATCCGATTATGTCACTTGCTCTTCGCACACTGAGCGTCAGTAGCGATAGCGCCGTTGAAACATTGAAGTTCGTAGTTAAAGCAGCTTACTTGCTGTGAATACCCACGATTCGGGGATTGATATTATAACGGTAAGACATTTCTTTTTTTGGTTTTTAGCTTTGCTATCACTAAAAAAGTATTTTTACTATATTTTGAGATAGTTTTTTCAACGTTTTGTGTATTGGTTTTAGGGAAAAATAGGGGGCCGTCATTAGAATACCAGTTTCGACTGAAAATCGGAATCTCGGCCGGGGCCGACTTAAGGTAAATGCAGTATGTTTTATAAAGTCCAATACTACAAATTCCATTGTCTTAATAGTAAAATTTGTAACGCTTTTATGTTAATAAATATATTTTACGTTCAATCGCTAAATACCGGCCGGGGTGGTATTAGCTGAATCTCGAGAAATAAGCTATACGAAACAGGGGCCGACTTTGGAAATATTAAAGATCGTAATGTCGGATGTCAGGGATACTCATTCCAACTTACCTGTCCGGTAGTTGTGGTATAGTATACGGGTATGCGACCCCGGCTCCCTAGCTATTACCGTCCTATCCCGTGCCCTCCTGGGCGGTAATATCCTACATTCCTATTTCCCACTCTAACTTACCAATTTTCCTTTCCACACCACCTATCCTTCCCTTTCCCTATTCCTACCCTCTCCACCAATCCGTGGGAACGCAATGGATAATCATAAAAATAATTTAATTATCTGAAATGGCGGCGATGCGGTTCGCCACCCATCACGTCTCGTTCCCGCGGAGGCGAAAAGTGGCCCATGGAGAGCCGCTTCGCTACGTTGAATGTAAGAGGAGGAATGGATGGTATGAATGAAAGTGGACGAAGCGAAACAAGTATGTAAGGATCGTAGCAAGTGGAAAGAAGTGGTCTCTGCCTACCCCTACGGGAAAGAGGCGGTCTCTGCCTACCCCTATGGGAAAGAGGCGTGATTATATGAATATGAATGTAATGTCGGCCAGCCTAAGAATCGAATGCAACTGTACAGGCTGATCATTTTTGTATTTTTCATTGTTTGTGTAGGTACTGGGTAGTCATTTTTTAATTTATTTATCAATCTTGCTGTCTCAAAATTGATTTATGTATTATTATAATTTAATAATAATAAAAGAGGTTACACCCTATGCCCGGCCGACATTTGGGAAAAACGCGACCGACCATTGGGCCGTGAACGGCCGACTTTAAGGTTTTTTCGTTTTCGACGCATTTAAACCTTAATACTTTTTCCGTTTAGTAGAAAAATCAACCATATGCCTATAAATATAAAATAGATTTATCAACCTGTCTAAAACCGTATAACAAGCTATGCTGTCGTTTCAAACTGATGGATCCGGAGCGATCTAAAGTCAGAAAATCCTTAAGTGGCCGACATTTAGCGTATTTACCCTAGTAAATACCATTGTATGACCATTACATACTCCAACGATTTAATCAAACAATAATTATTATTCAATTTACAATAAGAAACAGTGTCCTTTACACGGTAATTGGTTATAATATAAACATAATATCACAAAAAGGCAGAAATATTTTGCCTCCAAAACTTTACCATAATAGTATATCTCTATATTTATTTTAATATTAATAAATCGATAAATTTTATGTCTTTTCTGCAAATAATCAGCAACCAACATTTAAAATATTCGTCCTTTCATAGCAAAATGCGTAAACAGGAACGTACCGGAAAACGTTAACGCGGTGAGTTGGAACGTTTGACGTTGAATGTAATGCTGCCAATTTAAGAAGTACCTACAACACTGCCACAATGCTATATGAAGAACGCCGATTTTTTTTTGTGTCATAAACGTTCCAATAATCGGAAACAGAGGAAATTGAAGTTTGCCTTTGCTTCAACTTGTTCACAAAGAGCTCACGGTGCTAGGCGGGCAGTTACGTTTGTATTATTTAAATTAAAAAATTACGTAGATAAATAAAACATAATTTAATTATTATTATACAAAGTAAAATTACGGAACGGTACGTATATTTATAATGTTAATTTCTTTTTCATTAGTAGGTATTATTTTTTATAAAATGTACCTACATAAAAATATTGTCGCTCTTTACTGACTCTTTCATATTAAAATGTTTTTTTTTTTAATTCGCAATATCTAATTCCTGTAATTTAATCGGTACAGAGTTACTTAAATAGGTTTTTATCCTTTAATATGAATTTTTTAAATACATAATATAATTTTGACTCAGAAATAATATCAGAAAGCGCGACATTCATTTAATATCAATAAAGCAAATTAATAAAATAAAAAAATTCTTTTTTATTACAGAGATGTCTGAATACGAGGTCTTCAGTACGCTCACGCAGGTGTCTCCAGGACTCACCAAGGAGTATCTAAGCCGAGCGCTCAACGAGTGGTTTGGGGAACCAGCCACCTTCACTCACTGGGAGGTAACCATTACCTTCCGTATGTTATACATATAATAAGACCATAAGACCGGCAAACGAGCAGACGGATCGCCTGATTGTGATAGTTTTTTGGCGGGATTCGAATCCGCTATGGAATTTTCATAATTATTATTTAAAAGTAATAGATCGAAACTCGAAAGTAATTTGCCAATAAGTACCCAAATAGCATTAAAATACATACATTTTACACATAAATGTAATATTTATTGAAACCGCCATATTATGTAACATATTATATTTATTGAAAAATTTTTGACAGCCTCCGTGGTCGAGTGGTTAGAGCATTGGCTCTCGACTCGGGAGTTCGACTCGGGTTCGATTCCCGCATTGGAACAACAAAATATGTTGTTTCCAAGTTTGAATCTGGTCACCTGATCACCTGATTGTCTTACAAAAAAGATGATCCATGCGTCGGAAGGGCATGTAAAAAGTCGGACCTGCGCCTGATCTCTCGTCAGTCGTGTCGGTTATCCATCCCACTGGATTATGAGAGTAAAGCAAGAGAGAGTGCTCTTGTGTACTGCGCACACACTTGGGCACTATAAAATTTCTCATGCGTAACTGGCCTGGTTTCAATGAAAATGGCCACCGTCACCAATATCGCTGTGGGGAGTTATTTATTGAAATCTTTACGTCATACTCGTTTGCACTAATTTATACTAATAATAAGCCTTTTTATTTCCAACAACCTTAAAAAAATAATATTTTCTTACAGGTGTTATTTTTTTCTTACATTGTTATTGTTTAATTACTAATTACAACGTAGTGTTTATATTACAATCTAATGTTGGAACCCCACTTTGGGTATAGGCCTCCTCCAGCGCACTCCATGTTTTTTCTGTTTTTTGCCTTCGTTCTCCAATCTTTTCCTGTAATTGCAATTATTTCATCAATCCATCTGTTCCTTGGGTGACCTCTATTTTTTTCCCCATTGGTCCTTTCCATGTTGTTGTTTCTAATGTCTATCTATTTTCCTGATACCTCGCCACACGCCCTGCCCATCTCCATTTTTGTGTATAGCATGTAGCGAGCATATTTAAGTGCAAGTATTATGTTTTGCTCTTACGTGTATACTTCTTATCCTTTGTATTCTTCTTATTTTCATTACACTTCTTTCCATCGCTTTTTGACAGTTCGCTATTTTTGTTTTTATTATTGTATTGGATGTTCATGTTTGGCAGCCATACTATATGAGAGTCGATAGAATGTACGTATCCTTATCAGTCTTCTTGACGTGGAGGGGAAACGTGCTTTTTAGAATTTCCTATAAGGACCAGAATTTCTTCAGTTCAATGTTCACTCTTCTTTCTATTTCTTCTTCTTCGTTATTGTTGTTAAATAATATTTGTTTACCGAAATATATGTAACTGTGTACATACCTAATCCAGTGGTTTACCATACAGGCTGATTTTTACAGTATTGCTATTTGTTATGATCTTGGTTTTGTCAAGGGCGGATCCAGCTTTGGCGCCAGGAGGGGGTCACATCATGGGCGTAGCCAGGTTTTAGTTTCGGGGGGGGGGGGGGGGGGGGGGGGGCATGAATATAAAACGACTACAAGTACATTAAATAATCAGGACCGTCTTTAACCTATTAGAGGCCCTGGGCACATTATTAGATTTTTTTTCATTACCTGTTTAAACTTTAAACCTGAAAGACTGTGTATTTCGGAAAAATACAAATATCTATAGTCTAAAACTAAACGTCAGTACAAAATTTAATAATACGTTCTTTACCGAGCGCCAAAAACGCCAAAAACGAGCGAGCGAAGCGAGCGAGCAAATTTTCCTATTTTACAGGTTCAAACGTTCAACTCTGTTCAAACGTTAAACTAAAATATAAACATCGGAAAAATACCATAAAATGAACCGGCTTAAACAGAACATCGGTAATAAATAATGTAATGGCCTTTATATTAACCGCGAGCGAGCAAATTTTTTTCCTATTTAATAGGTTAAATCTGTTCAAACTTTAACCCCTAAAATACTGTGGAAATAGGATCATACATTAGAATAATGGGCGCCCATTTTTTTTTCGTTTTTACCTGTTTATGCTTTAAAACACAGTATTTCAGGGTTTCCCCTTAAACACTGAATAACTGTGAACTTCGGAAAATATCATAAAATGAACCGGCTAAAACGGAACATCGCTACTTACTAATATAATATTATGTTCTTTATGTTAAACGCGAGCGAGCGAAGCGAGCGAGCAAAATTTTTTCCTATTTAATAGGTTAAATTGCTCAAATTTTAAACCCTCAAAGATTGTTACCCTGAAAAACTCTGTAATTAAAAAAATACAAATGTCAAAAGCCTAAAACTGAACGTCGGTACTAAATTTTATAGTAATATGTCTATATAAGCCAAACACGAGTGAGCGAAGCGAGCGAGCATAATTTTTTTCTCATTCTATAGGTTAAAATCTATTCAATCGTTAAACTTAAACACTGAATAACGGTGAACTTCGGAAAAATATCATAAAATCAACCGGCTAAAACAGAACATCGCTACTAAATAATATAATATGTTCTTTATGTTAAACGCGAGCGAGCGAAGCGAGCAAGCAAATTTTTTTTCCTATTTAATAGGTTAAATCTGCTCAAATTTTACACCCTAAACGACTGAAAATAGTATCATTTTGTAATTTAAATTAGAGTAAAATTAGTGTACCTAATTTCTGATGTTGTAAATTAGATGACAAATAACTTAATATGTTAGGTTTGTCATATAATACCAATTTACACTTTTTTCGTAGTATATTATTACAAAATTTTAGGTATAAATTAATAATTGACGTGCCCAAAATATTGTGTAGCATGCTATACGTTCGAGGATTCGATGGCACGCGTGCCATAGGGTCGCGATCCCTATTTTAAGCTAGTGATTTTATTGTTTTTTCCTAAGTACAATATTCTTTCAGGGCTAAGATTTTAACAGGTTAAAGCGTAAAAACATTCGCTCGCTTTCTCAGTTTGAACGCATTTAACACAAATACATATAGCTACGCCCATGGGTCACATAGTCGTGGTCAAGTCAAGAACTTATAATTTAATTTTGATAACAATAGGTACAAGTAAAATGTACTTATTTTATGGATGTACGTAAGTACTGTACTTAACAATATTTATTATTTATTGTACACTTGAAAAACTTAATAACTTGTACATACACGTACATATTGCCATCTTCTCTTGAAGACATCCAGAGAAGCACTATCACGCACGGAATGAGGCAGCCTATTTATATTCCATAACCATGGTGAATGATTTGTCATAAAAGCTAGAGGTATATCGAGGGGTATAACGCGTTTCAAATGAGAATAGGAACGTCAATGACATTTTTCTGTCATATATCACTTGAAAAGTACGATTTTCAGAAAAACTCATGTGCATATAAATATTAATAGTCTTGCATCGAATAAAAATAAAAACGTTAAATAGTAATCAATTATCTAAACATAAAACTATCATAACAGTCTAAATTCGAAACAATATGGCGCCGACTCTCATTTGAATCGCACTATATGACGCAAAACTCCGCAAAATCAATGGGTACGTTTTTAATAACGTGGAGAAATGCCAGTCCGGTTAGGCGATCTTCAACCATTGAAGATCTTACTTCCACGATTTAAATTTTAAATTATCGATGCGTTCGTTCCCAAACGTTTGCCATCATACAAAGTTATTATATTATATTAAATTAATTAAATATTGAAGGTAGTTACAAAAAATCTGTATGGTGACAAAATATATAAATAAAATCATTATGTTCAATTAAATTAGTGATCCACCTAAGTCCTGGAACCAGCTCAGGGGGGGGTCATGACCCCCATGACCCCCCCCCTGGATCCGCCCTTGGTTTTGTCTTGATTCATTAGGAGCCCAACTTTTTCGCTTTCTTCTCATAGAGTATTTATAATTTTTTTCGAGTTTCTCGCTCGTTTCTGCGAAAAGAACGATATCGTCATCTAATATTAAATGTGTTAGTCGCTTTCAATTTATCCTGATTCCGCTTGATAACCAATGTAGGTTATCAAAGATGAAATCATATAATATAGCTGCAGCACTGCTATAAAGAGTTTTGGGAAGAGGGGATCTCCTTGTCTTACTCCTCGGCAGATTGATATATTTGGTCCTCTCTTTTCCAGTTTTTCCAATTGCACTAATTTAAACATTTTTTTTAGTACGTCAGTGAAACTGGAAAAGGCGATTCCTACCTAAGCGAAGTAATACGTATAAAAATTTACGGAGATGTAAATAACACTTCCAAACATGTTCAAGTGGTACTAAAGACCATACCAAAAAACGTCTGCAGACGTCTTACGTTTAGGAGCCATGACTTCTTCAAGAATGAAATAATTTTCTACCAAAAGGTGTTGCCTGAGTTACTAAAATTCCAAGCCAAGAAGAATGCTCCAGAACCTTTCGATAGCTACACAAAACTCTTCCTCGCTTACATGGATGGAGTCAATGACGTGATATGCCTCGAAGACGCGTCGTTGGAGAACTTCGGAAGTGCTCTGAGACAGGAGGGCATAGATATGCCACACTGCAAAGTCACTCTGAAATCCCTGGCTAAATACCACGCCCTCTCCTTTGCGATGAAAGACCAGGAACCGGAAACATTTAATATAGTCAAAGACCTAGTTGAAGAGAAATATTACGACCCAAAACACTGGGAATGGTACCGAAAGTTCTGGCATAGAATCTGCGGCATCGCTATAGACGCGGTAGACAAAGAGTATCCAAATTCCATTTACTCCGACAAAGTGAAAGAGTTCGCTGTACCTGAACGTTACAAGGACATGATAGAGGCAGTGCGGGACCAGACCAACGGCGTCATTAGTCACGGCGACTGCTGGACCAACAACTTCCTCTACAAGTACGTCAGTGGGGTCCCAATTGACGCTAAACTAATTGACTTCCAGCTGACCAGATGTGCCAGTCCAGTTTTGGATCTAAGTTTCTTTATATACGCTTGCACGGACGACAAACTAAGGCAGGCGCACTATGACGAGCTTCTGCATCATTACTACAATGTCCTCGCCACTCACATAACGGATTTGGGGAGTGATCCGACGAAAGTATATTCGAAGGAGAAGTTTCTAGCTGAGGTGAAGAAGTACTCCTACTTCGGTCTGGCGTTTAGCTTCGAATCTACGCCCTTCATTATTTTGGCGCCCGAAGACGCGGTTAATATGGAGATGGAAGTACGTATAGTAATAATTGATACTCTTGTTAAATTGTAAATTTTTTGTTGTTTGTTCATTTATTGACAGATAAGACAGATAAACAATAAAGACAGCGTGCTTGAGAGAAGATACCGTTAAGGTGCTCCCTTACCTGGAGCATACATATGTAATGTAAAGTTATAGATTCGACTTTGTGCATTACATTACTTCCTCCCTGACTGACGAGCATTCACGTGTAATGTAACGTTATATATTCGACTTTGAGCATTACATTACAATACTATCTCCCTGATTGAAGAGTGTTCGCGTGTAATGTAACGTTATATAGATTCGACTTTGGCGCCGAGCGGACGGGATCATTACGGTTATCCTCCTACACCAGTGTTTTTCAACCTGTGGGTCGCGACCCCCTAGGGGGTCGTGAAGCTTCTGTACTCGAAGAGGTCGAGAGAACTTTAGTAAACAATTTTAAATTTAAATGACAAATGACGTCATCATGAGTTTTGGTATATTTGGTATCATGGGCGTAGCCAAGGGGGGGGGGGGGGGTTTAGGGGGTTCAAACACTCCCCGAAATTGGCCGAATGGTATATATGACAGTGATCTGACCCATATACAGAGGCGTATTTAGAAATTTTGCACCCAAGGACAATTAACATACTTTGCCGCCCCATTAACCCTATCTGAAAGTTGATTTTTTTAAAGTTATTTTAGAAAAATTAATCAACAGCCTAAAACAGAGGTGTGATACTATAATTTGTCCTATATGTATTTGTTAATGTTAAATGCGTTCAAACTGAGAAAGTGAGCAAATGTTTTTCACTCCTTTCAATCTTTTTAAACTTATAACCCTGAAAGACTGTTGTACTTTAGAAAAAAAAACAAGAAGATCAATAGCCTAAAACAGGAATCGTGAACCTATGGCACGCGTGCCATCGAATCCTCAAACTATAGCACAATATTTTGACACAATATTTTGGCCACGTCACTGATCACAAAATTTTGTAATTATGTATGACGAAAAAAGTGTGAAATAAGTATTATATGACAAACCTAACTTAATTTTGTCATCTATTATGTTATATCAAAAATTAAGCAAATTTTACTGTAATTGAAATTACAAAATCATCCTAGTTTTACAGTATTTTATTTAGGGATTAAAGTTGGAACAGATTTAATCTATTAAATAGGAAAAAAAATGTTGCTCGCTCGCTTCGCTCGCTCGCGTTTCACATGAAAAATATATTAAATTATTTAGTACCGATGTTCTGTTTTAGCTGGTTGATTGTATGGTATTTTTCTGAATTTATTTAGTATTTTAGTATAACGTTTGAACAGATTTAACCTGTAACTTTGATTAATTATTACATAGATATGTTATATCCTTACAAAACTGACAATATTTCTGTGCCACGACACACATTGACATGGGACGCGTGTCAATGTGTCAACGTCGCATAGTAACACAAAACACGCTATTACTCGCGGAGCACACTAACCAAAATTGGCCCGACTCGGGCCAATTCGAGTCTTCATTTTTACGCGTTTATAACATATCTACCTCTTTTTAATATTATATATCTATGACCTGTAACGTTTAACCTGTAAAATGGGGGGAAAAAAATTTGCTCGCTCGCTTCGCTCGCTTCGCTCGCTTGTATTTGGAACATATTATAAAATTAAGTACCGACGTTCAGCTATTGATATTTGTATTTTTTCGCATTACACAGTCTTTCAGAGCTTAAAGCTGAAAAACGAAAGAAAAATGAGGGCCCATTATTCCCATGGCTTCTAATAGGTTGAAGACTAGTATTTAATGTACTTTTAGTTTTATTTTCTTGAAAAAGTACCCCCCCTCCCCCCCCCGACAGTAATGTACTTTTAGTCGTTTTATTTGCTTGAACCCCCCCCCCCCCCCCCGAAACTAAAACCTGGCTACGCCCGTGTTTGGGTGTTTGGTATGATAGTCGCTTCTGTTCTTACCTAAATAATATTATTGTAATTTTCAGGGTGAGGAAAAAATGAACATTGACGACTTTTGGCAAGTCCAGCCATTCAGGACCGGGGCAGGGCGGCTGAGAGAAGCCAATAATGTCGTGCACTGCGTCGACAGAGGTTTTATATGATCGTTTAAGAAGAAAGTCCCAGAAACTAGTATAATCAGTTGTAAAGAATTATGGGCGTCACAGATGGCGAAGATACTATAATATTATATCTAAAGATGTCTGCATAAAAAAAGTATGAAAGTATCATATGAAAATTTAAAGTATCTTAGCCGTGTGTGATAATTCATACAAACTGTTATATTATAGCAGGCGATATTTTGTTTAACATAAAATATTATAGGATCTTCGTCGGCGTCGTCAGTCCAAAACCTTAAACGGAACTGTTAGTGTGTAGGCTATTGAGATTAACTGACAGATTTATATAGTTCGCGGTCCGGCAAACTGTTAGTGAGTGGGGCGCTTTATCCGCATTTCTGATTAAAACATATTACTTTGACTTTTATTAAAACGAATAGTTTTAATAAAAGTCAAGCTACTTAGTACTAAGGTAGATAAAATGATCAATACAGCGTAAAATAAATAAGAGTATTGTAAGAGTCGTGAGATTGCCTAAGGAGTGCCACAGGGGCACGTTGGAATTCTTACAGAAGGGCTTACATAAGGGCCATATTTTTATCTTAAATACTTTTTATACCATGTTATCTCTTTACCATGTCAAGATTTTGAACCAATAGATATTATTATTTTAAATTAATGATATTATTATCATGTATTTTTGTACTTTTTTGTTTAATAAAGAAGAATTTTTTTTTAGTATTATACTAGGTAACTACGTTTGCGTAGAACCATGAACTAACAGACAACTAATTTTTTTAAACGGAACCCTAAGATAAAAGTAACCTGAATTACTCCTTATAAAAGCTATTAGTTTTATTAAAAACAAACACTTCAATTTTATCTATTTGTATAAATTGTATTATTTACCACAATTGTATTAAACTACACCATATGTGTTCGGATTATTATGATGAGACATTGTGTTTTAGTAAAAACATTTAAGAAATAAATATAAAAACAATTATTCTTTGTACTACAATTCTTTATTATAACATTCTAGCTTAATATAACATCTCTCTTAGAGCGAGGCTCTATTAGTGCGTTGTACGTTGCGTTGCGTTGTCGCAGCGTCGTTTTATATAGATTTTTTTGATATGCCCTGCTAATACGTTGTGTCGTCGAACGAGACGTCTCAAAGGACCGACGGAGACGAAAAGGGTGTAAGTATGATGCGCTGCGCTATCTCCATGTGGTATACGTGGTAGAGCCATGCTTCGGCACGAATGGGCCGGCTCGACCGGAGAAATACCACGGGCTCACAGAAAACCGGCGTGAAACAGCGTTTGCGCTGTGTTTCGCCGAGTGAGTGAGTTTACCGGAGGCCCAATCCCCTACCCTATTCCCTTCCCTACCCTCCCCTATTACCCTAGCCGGCAACGCACTTGCAGCTCTTCTGATGCTGCGAGTGTCCATGGGCGACGGAGGTTGCTTTCCATCAGGTGACCCGTTTGCTCGTTTGCCCCCCATTTCATAAAAAAAAAAAAAACTTGCATTGTGATGTCGTGAGTCGACGCAACGCAGGTGGGGCCTCAGTCTTATGCGTATGTTTGATTTGTGACCTTATGTATACCACATTCTTGCAGTAAATTATTTGATTGATTGATTGATTAGATGACGTAAATTTTTGCCGCGATAAAGAGATTATGACCTTCCCCGAGGTCTAACCTCTTATGTGTACAACGGTAGATAGATAATACGTATATGTCACCGTAAAATTGTAGAAACTATTAGATTGTATTACTAGAGATATTATAAAATGCCGATAGATTGTCAAATAAAAATTTCTTCTTACAATTTTACACGTTATTTTTCGTTATATTGTAATATTAACCGTGCCGATTAGTTATACGGTATGTGCCCCGCGCTGCCTTATTTGTTTGCTTTTTCATAATAATTATTATAACGAAAAATAATGCGAACAATTGTAAGGAGAAATTTTTATTTGACAATCTGTCGACATTTTATAATATCTCTAGTAATATTACAATCTAACGGTTTTTACAATTTTACGGTGACATATATAAGGCATATTACGGGGCACGAACAAAGGTACACTAAACCGTCGTGGTCGTAGCGGTGACGTTTGAGAACGTCTCCGTGGTCGTGGTCGTGGGCGCGCTGGTGGTGGAGCGGACGAAGTTGGTGACGCCGCCCATGTAGTCGACCCACGCCGGCTCGGACGTGGGCTGCGTCGTCCACTCCTCCGTGTAGGCCGGCAGATGCTTCCAGTCCATCGCGGGCGGCGGCGTGCCCTCTGAAATCAATTATAAAATTGTTAAGAATCAAGTAAAATAACAGCTAAAACATTAAAACAACGGCCCCAATTGTACAGTATGTGATCGATATGGAGATTTACATCATGTGCCAAAAGAATGTGATAGAAACTGTTTTCTTAGAAATTAACATCATTTTGAACTCCAAATGATGTCACAATAGATTACAGTGATAGGGTAATACATACATCCATACATATGTATTAACACCTCTGAAACAAAAGACGCTAAGACTAACAGGGTAGTAACTAAAATAGATTATGATAATTTACAACTAGAAGCGAAACAAATAGACTGGAATAAGATACTTGAGGCCGGATCTCTGGACGAAATCGTGGATAATTTTTCTTTAAATCTCTCTAAATTAGTTTCTAAACACTCTAAAACGCTTACGATTAGTCACTCAAAGTTTGCTATCCAGCCTTGGATGACCCCAGGACTCATACCTTGCTCTAAGCACAAAGACAAGCTTCACTCTGAATCGAAAAAAACACCTAATGATCAAACAAAGAGACTTGTTTATACTCGATACCGAAACTTCTATATTACTCTACTCAGAAAACTGAAAATCGAATATGAAAAAAAGAGAACTTTGTAAAAACAGGGACTGCCATAGGAAGCTCTGGGACTCTATAAATAAAATTTCTCATCGTCAATCAAAAAGTTCCTCTGTGACCAATTCTAAACTGACTAGAATTAAAAATACCATCCCAGAGTCTCTTGACCAATGCAATCATTATTTCTCAACAGTGGGCCAAGTTTTGGCAGATTCAATAACTTCTAAAATTAAAGAAACTCAAGAGACCCTAGCAGCTAAAAATAACATTAAAGGACTTCCTACGGCAAACTCCATCTTTCTTGCTCCCACTGATACATCTGAGGTTAAATGCCGCGTCCGCACGTTTGCCACTTGCCGCAAACTCCAAACCTCCACAAACGCTTGACTTGAAAAAGGGAATCAAACGTCACCATCCGCACGCTTGCGAGTGAGTTAGTGTGTTCTGAACAGGCAAGCATGACGGACGTTGAGCTCGTAGGTATCGGTTATAACTTATAGCATTTGCTTTGAGTTATTTTTATTAAACAACAGCCTCCGTGGTCTTGTGGTTAGAGCTTGGCTCTCGACTCGGAGGTCGAAGGTTCGATTCCCGCACTGGGATTATGAGAGTAAAAGAGAGTGTGCTTTTTTGTACTGCGCACACACTTGGGCACTATAAAAATACTCCTGCGTAACTGGCCTGGTTTCAATAAAACCAGCCACCGTCACCGAAATCGGTGTGAGGAGTTATTATTATTATTATTATTGTAAAAAAATACATAAATAAAAAGAAACAAAAAAAAAGCAAAGAAGATGGTGGATTAAGTTACAAATTAACCGTATAGTGGCTTATTCAATAATGTACTTAGCCACGCATCGGCTACTTTTTTCTCATAATAATAATAATATCTATGGACGTTTCACACCACGTCAATCTGGTCCCGTGGTAAGTTCTCGAAGAATTTGTGTTACGGATACCAGACAACAGAAATATATTTAATACTTTTATATTATACATGTCACCGTAAAATTGTAAAAACCGTTAGATTGTAAAATAACTAACGACATTGTAAAAATATGTCGAAATATTTATAACTATATATTTTTAATCTTACGAAAAATAATGTGTTAAATTATAGGCAGAATATTCGCGTCCAAAGTCTATCGGCATTTTACAATTTCACTAGTTTTATTACAATCTAACGGTATTTACAATTTTACGGTGACATATACATATTTAAGATTTTTATTGTATCTAAGTGTATTATACACTTAGATAAAATAATTATGCTTGTTTTTCGGGTCCCAAATGCATGGTTCAGCCTGATAACATTCGAGAAAAAACAAGATGTCTAATATTTGACCAATCACCACTCATTTTGTGCGTGCGTATGCACGTCTGCCCGTCTCCAGTACACAAACCAGACTGAGCGCGCGCAAACGTGTGGATGCATCGCAAGCGCTTGCGACAAATTCCCTTTGATTTGTGTCAAAAAACCGACACTCGATCGGAACGGCTGCAAGCGCTTGCAAACCTACACAAACCAAGGCAAACGCTCTATCCGCACGTTTGAATTTGTGAGAGCTTGTCGAGGTTTGGCAAACGTGCGGACGCGGCAAAAAGATTAATCCAAACTCTTAACAATAGTAGCTCCCCTGGGATAGACGGTGTTAACAATAAAATTCTTAAATCTATCGCTGATACCATAGTTAATCCCATCACAACAATCTTTAATATGAGTATCGAATCTGGAATTTTTCCAAAAACTTGGAAAACCGCCGTCGTGATTCCAATTCACAAAGGTGGCCCCAAGGATAACCCCAGCAATTTCCGTCCTATATCCCTTTTAGGAACAATATCAAAACTCTTAGAACGAATCATACATCGTAGATTAGTTTCATTTTTAGATACAAATTCTGTCATCAATAACCGACAATTCGGATTTCAAAAAGGCAAGTCAACTGAGGATGCAGTCTTCGCTCTCACTAATAAAATAGTTTCTCACCTGGATGAGGGTCAACGCTGCCTGGGTGTATTCCTTGATTTAGCAAAGGCATTCGATACAGTTTCCATACCTATTCTTTTAAAGAAACTTGAAGCATACGGTATTCGTGGTTTGGCTTTAAAATGGTTTACCAGCTATCTATCAGGACGACGCCAGTGCGTTAAAATAGGTGATAACATGAGTGACGCTAGATCGATCTCCTATGGCGTCCCGCAGGGCAGTATATTAGGACCGACCCTCTTTCTGATTTATATGAATGACATTGTCTCCCTGCCCTTGGCTTGTGCGGACGTTTACTGCTACGCGGATGACACCGCTCTCATTTTTCATGGTCCATCAGAAGAAGCTGTCTGCCGAGTGGCGGAGAGCGGTATGTCGCTGGTGTCGAACTGGCTGAGCAGCAACTTGCTAACACTTAACACAACAAAAACAAAATTTATGTTTTTCCATAAAACAGCTGCTTCAGGCTCAGCATCTCTAACTAATTTAAGTGTACATACCCAGACTTGCCTTTCAATTAGGCCTGCCTACTGCAACTGTCCCCAAATACAAAGATGCTCTGACTTAAAATATCTAGGCATAATTTTGGACGAGAGGCTGTCTTTCAAGCAGCATGTTGGCTTGTTGAGTTCCCGTATTAGGAAAATGATACCTATTATGAAAAACATACGAAATGCAGTGGATAATCCTACACTCAAAATCATCTATCTAGCCTTATGTCAATCGATCATCAATTATTGTATCCTTGTTTGGGGCGGTATAGCCTCAATTACCCTGATTGCCGCTGAAAGAGCTCAGCGGGCCGTTCTCAAAGTAGGATTAAATAAACGTAGAAGATACCCTACCTCCACCTTATACCGAGATACTAAGGTTTTAAGCATTCGAAAACTATACATTTTAAGGGCTGTGATTGCTGTCCACAAACCGATACTTAGTTCTGCACAATATCATTCTTTGCTTAAAAAGAGAACCTTCAAGGTACCTCTGAGCGCTGTTAAAACTTCCTTCGCGCAGCGTTTTGGGTCGTTTATTTTCCCACATATTTACAATAAGTTAAATAAATTATATCACTTCGAAGGGTACTCCGTTCAAAAATCTAAGAAACTTATTACTAGAGCACTACTCAGTAGTTCATACGAGGAAGCCGAAAACATGTTAAGGGTTACTACCTGAGATAACACACACACACAAACACTCATACTAACACACACACACACTCACACACACACACACTCATGCACCACTGTAGTTTTAAGGTTAGTATTAAGATTACGTATACCTAATGCATTATCTGCTACATCAGTGTAATCTTAAATAAGTCAATGCTGTCAATTGATAAAAATGTCCCTCTCTATGTCAATCCCCTTTCTGGAACATTGTCTTGAATAGCCCCACAGGACAGGCTACGCCTAGTGTGGGGATCAGTCATAACTACTGTGTAAATGTATTTTTTGGAAATAAAACATTTGTATTTGTATATAATCACGCCTCTTTCCCGTAGGGGTAGGTAGAGACCACTTCTTTCCACTCGCTACGATCCTTACATACTTGTTTCGCTTAGTACACTTTCATTCTTACCATCCATTCCTCCTCTTACATTCAATGTAGCGAAGCGGCTCTCCATGGTCCGCTTATATGTACTCGTTGCATTTAAGATAATTAAACCTTGTTACCTAATTACCGGATTACGGCGAAGCAAAAAGAAGGGTAATGATTTTGTCTGTCTATTCGTAAAAGTATGTATGTATTTATGTTCGTTCCTTCGTTGCGTCTAAGCTACTGATCTGAACCTCAATTCTCGTATTTAAGTAGACTTTCATTTTACTTCATTAGTTTTGTAAATGTAGTGACATGTTACCGTGAACGGATTTTATGCCGTTTCGACCAATCAGAGCGCGTTTCACGTTGGTTTAACGTTCATAACAACACCTTTTGAGAGTGTAAGCGTGTCGGGACTTGATTGTAATTGTATTAATGCAGGTTTTATTTAGCAGAATTGCCCCTCTGGTTTTAATGAATGAGGTGTCAATAGATTCGTAATAATATTCTGTAGGCATATGATCACCTGTGACCCGGCGGAACACCGTGGAGCTGGCGTCCGGCCGCGGGGTGGTGCCCCACACGTCGAAGTCGGGCACCCACATACCGAGGTCCAGGGGCTCGAACCCGAAGTCCGTCTGGTACGACGGCCCCTGGTACTCCTAAAAATAATTCAAGTATAACTTTACGCACGCTCGACTTGGGAGTAAGCTGTTGAATGCGTGAGAGCGTGACAAAAAGTGTGATCGGGCCAGGCGAACGGAAGTTGAGGGGAAATATAAGTTAGTAAAGATAGAGAGAGACGTTTCGTATATTACTGTAGGGGCAAAAGAGACATTTTCACAATGCAAGTACACATTTTCTTTCTCCCTTTCTCTCGTAGCCAAACATTTCAATGATCATCCGCAATAGACCAGAGGAGTACAATTGCGTTCTCAATCCTTAAAATCCCCAACCTTTCTCGGGCCTCCGATAACCTTACCCACTAGGCGAAACTACGTAAGCGTTATTTCATCGTCTGTGAAGTCGTTATATTTAGGTTGGACTCCGGTCGACCCGGCCCATTCGTGTCGAAGCTCCCACGTTTTCGCTACTAGGCGATAGCTGTATTCGTGCTACGGATGGCGGAGTACCGTTTCTCTACGTCTATGAGCATTGATCATATAAGAGTCATGAGTGTAAATTTCAAAATTGACTAATGACGCCACCCCGTGCTCACATTCACCAATTGAAGTACGCCATTTCGTCATTTGCGCTGAATGAGTCACAGCAAACTTAACGCGTATACTTAGAACTTAACGTGAAATTAGGCATGTTTTGTTATACCTACTTTGTTATATTGTATGTGGTAGTGTAATTCTTGAAAAAGTGGAATAAATGCTTATTTAATTTAAAGTACCTCGGGTGTCATGCTGAAGTCTTCGTAATAGGTCCCCTCCTCCCACTTCCACTCCTGGATGTCGAGGAGCTTCAAGCTCTTCTGGTAGCCCCAGCCGACCATGTCGAACAGACAGGAGTCCGAGAACATCAGGTACACCGATATCTCGAACACCGTGCCTGCGGATTCATTTTATTTTGTTACTAGACGTTGCCCGCCGCGCCGTGCGCGCAAAAGTTAATCTTGCGAAAGCTGTACCTACATTTTCCCGCGAAAAAAGGCTACGATATCTTTCCCCGTGGTCTACTCTATACCTATTTCTGCCAAATTTCATTCCTCTTTATATATTTATGTAGACTAGATTTTGCCCGCGACCTGCGCTAAAATGCTAAAAATAAAAACCCATAGGAACCGTTCATTTAACCGTAGCCTGTTCTTCTTCGTGGTCTCTATGTGCTCATCAAAATCGCTCCAGTATTTTGGGAGCATATCCAATGCAAACAAACAACCATACAAACCAATTAGAATTTCTTCTTTTTAATTTTCCTCTTTATAATATAAGTGTAGGTTTTTGTGTAGTAGGTGATAATTTATACGCAAACGTTTGCTTTGCGTATAAATAATCACCTAAGGGTTGAAAATATAGTTTGCTTACATCCTCAGCTTACCGAATTGTTAAAATTACAGTTACTACTATACACGTTGGTTTTCTACGTGCAGCTGAAATCGTAGGGCGAAAATCAACATATGTAAATTCTCAATGGGCGTTCTGCGTACGCGACCAATCGCCGCGCGGCTGAAGAAATTATCGAATCCGAGTCAAATGGGACTTAGTGATAGGCCCCTGAACTAAGTATACGTACCGAAGTAGTAGTAGCAGGGCGGGCCCCTGGACTCGCGGCGGCAGTAGTGGTGCACCCTCATCTCGGACACCGCCGACGCGTTCACCAGCTCCATCGTGAGGCACGTGAACTCCACGTTCTCTTTTATCGTCATCTGGAGTAACCGACACATTTTGAAAGGGACTGAGACTGAGTAATAAGTATGATGTTTGTTCCAGTCGGTTAACCAAATATACAATTCTAGTGAAACAGTGAGTTACAATGTTTAGTCGTTGAAGATAATTATAATAATCAGTAATGAATGCACCGTACGCTTATTCACAGACGCTACACAAATCCAACTTATTTGTAAGTGTAAACGTGCCAACCTTGGTTGTATAAAGTTTATATAAAGAGGGGAATGGAGACGTGTAATCTGCTCATAATTCATATTTCGTTTATAGACTGTCTCAATACCCCTTTATGCCCATCTACCTTCGAAAAGAGATAAGCGCCTTGAAACGGACTAGTAGGCCAAAATTAAAAATAATTGACACTTAACACTAATGACGGCCTCAATTTTTTACTGATTACTGGTGCTGAATTTGCGGGCTGGACAATATATATCTATGACGTACGTTGTATGTGAGGAACTGGTAGAGATGGTTGTCGGTAACGAGGCGGATGCGGTCGCGGTACAGGAGGTTCGTCTTCTCCTCCTCGTCGCAGTTGCCGAACCGCTGGTACACCTGGCCCGCTGCAATTAATTATATTTTTTTCTTATAATTTCAAACCGTGTAGTCATGACATACCTATCTCGGCCCAGTAAGGAATGGTTGTTGTTAAGTCATTCGCTTATTTGTTCGACTTAATACATATTGGCGCGAGAAATACGTTATATGGTCTCTCGGCCTGCAATCGTGAGATTAGCCGGTCCCATCGCAAGCTCTTTCTTGGTTTCGTTTTGTATGAAGGAAACGAGCAGAACCTTAGGTCTCCGGTAGCCTCAATACCTCGGTGAAACAACACAAGCATTACATATTTTACTTTTGTGAGTCCGTGGTATTAATCCGATCAAGCCAGCCTATTCGTGCACAAGCACACTCTTCCACAATTTAATAAATATTAAGGCAGTATATGCATGAATACGTTATAGTTGGTTTATTACTTACTTCTGAGCACATACTTCTGCTGCGATATCTTGGAGATGCTGATGCGACGGAACTTGTCCAGGCTGGCTTCCACCCAGGGGTAGTAGCTCATCATGTCCAGGTAGCGGGACGGCGCGCCGCAGCCCGGCCCGCGTACGCCCAGTCCTAGCTGCAAAGCATGAAAGTCGAAAAAAAGAGGAAGAAAATATGATAAAGGAAAGAACATATAATAGTATGAATGAAGACGATGCAGTCGACACAAACGTGGGACTTCTTTCGGGTTGAGAACTGTACTAAATAAAACTACACGATCACAATGTGTGTATACGAGTGCGTGCGTGCGTGTGTGTGTGCGTACCAGCTGCCAGCGGCCCCAGTGGTCACGGGCCACGAGCGCGGCGCCGGCGTTCCACACGCACACGCGATCCTCCAATGACATCGCGCACGCCACGTGCGGCGGCCGCATGCGTCGTGCGTACAGCTGCAAAAAAATAGATTGAAAATTTTAAGTAACTCCCAGCAAGCATTAAGCGAGCTTATGATAATGAGTTACAGCTCCCTTACTCCCAAATAAGTCACCGTTCAAACTAAAAGTATATCAACATCGATTCATCCGTTTGGGAACTACGATGGCACAGACAGACGTACAGACGCCCCGCTGTTTGCGCTGGGGTTACAAATCGCATCAAAATGTATCAAATTATAGTAAGTCGGCAAAAGTGTGACGCCTAAAAGTATATTTTCTTTAATTCATTTTAATCAACGTAATAATATGCTAAACTTACATTGGCTCTAATATAGAACTCCTTGCAGAGACTAGCAGGCACGTAGGTGACAGGAATTACTTGCTTCTGCAGATTGTTGTAGTCTGAACCAGAGGAATTGCGTTTTTATAAATTACATCGATTATAATATACACATCAAATGTTACTTATTCACCGTGCTTTATAGATATATAATGACATATTAATTTAGTTTCATTTCATCTTCTGTTTACGTTTAGATTACACTCAATGTGTATAGTTACAGTAGTTAGCAGCCTATTCTGTATACAGAGCCTTCTAATGTTTACCTTCTGCAAACTTGACAACATAGAAGTCCGGATTTCTCAGGCGTTCTGGCGGCGGGCACAGCGGTTTGATTTTTACTGCAAGAAATGCCAACATTCGTGAATCCTAACATATGAAATCTAATCCGATCCTACGTAGTGTGCTAGGTATATACAGGATTATTTGTTCACCAGTACAATAAATCAACATACGTAATTGATGTCAAAAATAAAAAATACTAGCGATTTTTGTTACTACCCGTTTGGAAAAAAAAACAAAATTATCTATCCCCGGACTTATCCGCTAAACTAATAAAAAATGTGGATGCATTACGCATCTATCGATGCTTTGTTGCTAACTCGTGCACCGCCCGCGCCCGGCCGATCGCTTACCCCACCCCGCCGCCCGGGCGCCCCCTACCTCATACGCCTTGTAGTTAGTGCGCCCATGCGGTATTAGATTGGTAATAGAATCAATTAATTGAAATGAAAAAAAATATTCGTGAAATGTACTCTATTATCGATACCAATGACGTGGTAAAATTTACTGTACCGATGAAAAAGTATTCCTGTATATTGTATGATTTCAAAAGTAAGGATATGTCTCTAGAAACTTTTTGTATACACCCACAAACAACAAACAGGATCATACGTATTTGAATAAACATTTGAGACTCCAAAACCTGATAAAATGCCTTTTATACAATGTTTCAAGCAAATAACCGACAATAATGCACGCACGGCGTCATTATTCTCAGGTCATGTCTCCAACTTCGGCTCTAGTAGGGCAGACGCGTTATGTTGGAACCATTTTACGTGTGAGAGGCCCTGTCCCAGTGAGTGAAGTATACCGTCCCGCACTGTCGTGGCGAGCTGCACGAGCGCCACGGTGTTGTAGGTCTCGTCGTACTCGGGGTGCAGCACGTAGTTGCGCACGCGCCGCCCGTCCCCCGACCACTCCTCGCCCAGCAGCACGCGGGTCCGGTGTGAGAGGCCCTGTCCCAGTGAGTGAGTGTAGTATACCGTCCCGCACTGTCGTAGCGAGCTGCACGAGCGCCACGGTGTTGTAGGTCTCGTCGTACTCGGGGTGCAGCACGTAGTTGCGCACGCGCCGCCCGTCCCCCGACCACTCCTCGCCCAGCAGCACGCGGGTCCGGTGTGAGAGGCCCTGTCCCAGTGAGTGAGTGTAGTATACCGTCCCGCACTGTCGTAGCGAGCTGCACGAGCGCCACGGTGTTGTAGGTCTCGTCGTACTCGGGGTGCAGCACGTAGTTGCGCACGCGCCGCCCGTCCCCCGACCACTCCTCGCCCAGCAGCACGCGGGTCCGGTGTGAGAGGCCCTGTCCCAGTGAGTGAGTGTAGTATACCGTCCCGCACTGTCGTGGCGAGCTGCACGAGCGCCACGGTGCTGTAGGTCTCGTCGTACTCGGGGTGTAGCACGTAGTTGCGCACGCGCCGCCCGTCCCCCGACCACTCCTCGCCCAGCAGCACGCGGGTACGGCTTCTGTAAGTTAAACATCTTGTATGTCATGAAAAAGCCCAAGTTAGCCTCCAAGAAGCTTGGTGTTCTGAACAGGTTAAAGCAGTATTTCAGTCCAGTCCAACGCCTGCAACTCTATAAGGCGCAGGTTCGGCCTCACATGGAATACTGTTCTCATCTCTGGGCAGGGGCGCCAAAGTACCAGCTTCTCCCTGTAGGGCCGAACGAATTGTCGACTGCCATAGTGTTTCAAACAGGCTTGACTCCTTAGAGCTACGTAGAGATGTAGCATCGCTCTGCATCCTCTATCGGTTATATTACGGGGAGTGCTCCGAGGAATTGTTCGGACTTATACCTGCTGCAACTTTTCGCCACCGTTCCATGCGACAAAATATTTATAATCCTCATCACCTTGATGAGTGGCAGTCCTCCACCGTGCGCTTTACCCGAAGCTTTCTGCCGCGCACTGTAAAACTCTGGAATGAACTGTCGCCAGCAGTATTTCCGAATCACTACGACCTGCAAACCTTCAAGATGGGAGCGTATTCCCTCCTAAAAGGCCGGCAACGCACTTGCAACTTCTCTGATGTTGCGGGTGTCTATGGGCGACGGTAATCGCTTCCATCAGGCGATCCGTTTGCTCGTTTGCCCCCGTTTTATTAAAAAAAAACATTTTGTACGAGCAACCTGATTGTATTAACTCAATTTAGAGAATTTACGAGTAGGTACGTAGGTCTTATTTAATGAGCGACGGATAGAAATGTGCGCCTGCGGCGCCTCTTTTTAACCGCCTCTCCCTCCCCCCTCCTAACGCCGCTACTGAATAGAAGCACGCTGTGTACCTAAAGAATTGGATCACTCTATACTCTTCTAATCATAGTCTTTATAATTTATAGCGGTACTTTACAGAATTTAAGTTTTATGACATACTAGATGTCTACTCTACATCTGTGCCAAATTTTATCAAAATCGGTCCAGTAGTTTCGGAGCCTATTTAATGCAAACAAACAAACTTTTCCTCTTTATTATATTAGTATAGAAGTATAGATTATGTACTTAGAAGTTAGGCAGTAAAAGAAGACATGCCTCTAATATCACGTAAGTTCCAACCTACTAACCTAAATAAAGGTGCGCGTCCATTGGCCCGCGCTGGACGCACGGCATGTAACAGATTTTAGCTTGCCATGTATTATTTACAATAGAGGTGCGTCCACTATCCGCGCATTCCGTGATCCGCGCCGCGGTCCGCATCGAAAGCCGCCATCGGTAAAATCATACATAGCAAAATAAAATCCGTTGCGTGCCGTACTTCCAGCGCGGGCCAACCTTTTGTGTGTAAGCGTCAGTTCACATCGAGACGCCACGCGGTGCGCCATTTTTAAAGATAACGATTCAAAGTAGAACCACAGCCTATAGAACTGTGGTAGAACTTTATTCGCCACACGAGAAGAACCACGTTTCATTACAATAACTGCACTGCGGTGCGCAGTACCGCTCTTGCAATTAAACATGTATACCTTTCATGTAGTGAATAAAGTTCAATTTCGAATCACTATCCTAAAATGGCGCACCGTGTAGCGTCTTGTGAGCTAACCCTAAATTATAAAATACTAACTAGCTGTCCCGACACACGTAGTTCTGTCTTAAATATGAACTGGAATGAATAAATAACTAAGGTACCCGCGGGTATTAAGGCCTGTCGGTTATTAAGGCCTAAGTGACAAAAATCGTACGAAATATAACAATTGACGATCAAGGTTACACTCACACATGCATAGTGCGTATAAACGTCGCTGCGAAGCGGCGGACGCGCTCTTTCACTACCCACGGCTCCACTGTCGCCGAAAACATTCTGGAGAGCGGTCCCGCGGCCGGAATTATAAGAATTGGCTCTAGTAAAACGTAAGTTATTTTTGGAATATCATAGTTACACACCTGTATTGACTGTCTGTTCATTAATTAATGTATGCTTGCCCCTACCTTACCATATTAAAGGAAGTATCTTGTTCAAAATTTTATTTATTTTGTTTTTTGTACGCAAGTGGTCGGCGGATATTATGGCCTATAAAATTTAACTATAGGCCTTATTATACTCCTACTTTTTTAAACTGCTAATTAATAACGGGTGTATTTTTGGAATGTGTATGTGTGTAGGTATGTATACATGTCTAATTTATTATGATTGTTTTCAGTTCTTACGGTCACGATGCATCCCAAATGGGCATTATGGTCAGAAGATGATCTGATCGCAGCTGTTCGAGCAGTACAAAGAGGAACTATAAGTACGTATACGGCTGCAGAAAGATATAAATCTCCTAGAAGGACAATAAAAAATCATCTGCAGTCTGAAAGTTTAAAGAAAACTTTGAGAAATTTAATGTGGGGAAGAAAGATAGAACAGAAAAGAGGAAATCTAAAAAGACTTCAAATTCAAAGAAAGCTAAAATCGTATCGGTAAAAAGTCTACCACCATCAAAGGTACTTCACAAAGCAAGTGAGTTGGTACTGTCATGCCTGCGAAGAAGACAGGATGGATGATGCAATGAGGCAATGCTCGCGATGCTTCAAGTGGTATCATGAACAGTGTGTCGGTTTGTCGGTAGAAGTTACTGATGACTGTCAGTGTCCTCATGGATGCGAACAGAGGCAATTTATTTAATTTTCTAAGACCATTTATGTTCCTATTGCTTTATTTGTATGATTATTGATCGCAAAAATACCAATATTCGAAGTGTAAGTTGATTTTTCGATAGTTTAAACTATAGGCCTTTTTACCCTACCCTAGTATAATAAGGCCTACAGGTAGAGTTTTTTTTAAAGTTAAATATTGTTGTAGTTTTAAGCAGAAGATGCTACTTTTTGTTAAAATTTTGTAGTAATTTATGTAAATGACTGATTAATAATAAAACTTGTTGATTATGTTGGATAATTTTCATTTTATCACAAATTTCCCTTAGCTAGGCCTTAATACCCCCAGGTACCTTACACCTACAATGCAACCTACGTCCTAGTCCTACACCTACTCCTACAACCTACACCTTTTTCAATATTTCTCACCGTTTAAACCTCCCTTGAACATCACAATAATTTCAAGACCAAAATTAGCCAAACGGTCCTACCGAGTTGTGAGTCCCACGGGGACGGGATAAAAAGTATCCTATATCCGTCTCCTGGTTCTAAGCTACCTCCCCACCAATTTTCAGCCAAATCTGTTCAGCCGTTCTTAAGTTATAAATAGTGTAACGAACACGACTTTCTTTTATATATTTAGACTAGCTTTTGCCCGCGACTTCGTCCGCGTGGAACAGTTACTTTGGAATATCGCTTAAATTTACCTACGACTTCATTTACGTAGAAGGAGAACGCGCTTCCCCCTCACGACTGCCCGCTGCGCGCCGTGCATTATTATTGCGCGCTTGATTATTTTAGTACCGCGATATCTTCTAAAATACTCATTGAAATCAAAAAATGTAAACGCTAAATTTCTTCTAGATTAAATGCTGCTGAATTTTACTTGGGTAAGGATTAGTATCATATTTATGAAAACAACTCCACAAATTATACTTACTTTTAGAACAAATTTGGTTAGCATAAAAAGGTTATACCTAGTGAGCCAACTTTAAAAGATAGACATATACAGTCGCGGAATTTTTTAGGGAAACAATTTTGTCACATAATTTTAGCGAAACTTCAACCGTTTCCGCAGAGTACACAGCGAAAGCTCTCAAAAGAAAAAAAAACCCGATTTTGTATTTTTGATTGGTGCTTCGCTCGTATTGAGTTATGATGATGTTATAGGCCTTCCTCGGTAAATGGACTATCCAACACAAAAATAATTTTTCAATTCGTACCAGTAGTTCCAGAGATTAGCGCGTTCAAACAAACAAAAACAAACTCTTCAGCTTTATAATATTAGTATAGATCTCGCGTAAATAAAATATCCCACGGGAATGTTTCGTGATAAAAAGTAATGCTTATAAGTTAAGCCTATGTTTTAATCCAGAGCTTAAACTACCACCATACCAAATATCATCAAAATCCTTTCAGTAGTTTCGTGTGAAAGAGTAACAAACATCGTTACATTTTCAAGGGAAGGTTTCGTGAGAAGGCTATTGGAAGGGTCTTGAGGTTTTTGTAATTTGTAAAAAGATGACTAAGATATGCCTCGAGGGGAATTTGGGGGGTTTCGAATAGTACTTACTTATCTGGCAAATGTTACCAACTTATTATGAGCCTCCAGATAAGTTGACCTCCCGCTTGAAGTAAATTCTTAGTTTAAAGAGACCTTGTAGTATTGGTTTTACTCCTCCGCTATTTATTATTTGTATTGAGTAGGATAGAAAATAGATTTATTCATCTGAAACATCTATAGGCGAGGGTAAACCTAATTTTTGGCGTGGTGAAAATTGCCGTGGCGACGCTTCGCCACCCTTTTGAGATTTTGGGGGCCATTTTGAAATTGACGTATGGTGAAAACACTATGGAAAAAAAGTGTCTCCAGTTAAATAGCCCCACTTTGAGATATTTCACTTCTACCGGCACTCCCGAAGTGCAACCCGTTTTTATTTTTGAGGTTTTAATTTAATAGTTTTATTTCAAAAGAAAACAAAATAATGCAGTTAAAAAAGATGATTTAATGCGAAAAATGATCATTTATTCCGGTTTATCAAGAAGTTCAAAAATACAGTTTTTTCATAAACCCGTGGAACACTTTTGTTTTCCAAAAAAAAAATATCCTGTTAGTTATTTCATGTTCGAATCTACCTTTGTGCTAAGTTTCATTTAAATACGTCGAATAGTTTGCATGAAATAACGTCAAATAGGTAGGTACTATTTTTTGAAGATCCCATGGGAACCGTTTCGTTTTTCGGGATAAAATGTATCCTATTTTACCCTTCAGGTCCTAAGCTACCTACCTGCAAAATTTCATTTTATTCCATCCAGTGGTTTCGGCGTGATGTGATAACAAACACACAGACAGACAGACAGACAGACAGACAGACAGACAGACAGACAGACAGACAGACAGACATTTTTTTCAAAAACGTTATTTTTAGGTTCTGTGGCCCTTATAGACCCCCCATTATGATTTTCACTTAAATATCTTTAATGTACAGACATGACCCCTCTACAGATTTATTATATGTATAGATATAGATATAGATAGATGTACCTGAAGTCGTCTTTAGGCATGGGCCCAATATCAGCAGCGGGCGCGATGACGAACTCCACGTGTATGAGTGCTACCGTGGTCACGGCGCGCGCCTCGCCATCCTCCCCATCTGTAATCATCGTCGCCATTTCTCGTTACCACTATATATTATTTAGGAGGTAGGTACGACTTTCTCTCCTGCATATTTTAGCTGGCGGAAATTTAGGTATACGAACATCGTTGATACCTACTAACTAGGCGTAGTGTAGTCTGCAAATAAGTATAAAACTACTACTAGAGCTACTAGCAATTTAAGATCAGGTATTTAAGGCAACCGGGCAACTTGTTATATACTTCTCCTATTAGATCTCAACACATAACCGCAGACCTGGCTGGTCAGCAGCGGTGCCGAGTCAATAGCAACCCAATTATTTTTAATAATTTTGTTTTCAAAACTGTGCCTAACTCTACTTGAGTTAGGCTGTAGCCATCCACTTACTAGGCCAGCGCTGTAGACTACTCGTTTTAATATTATCATTTAATATTATCATTTCTTATCATGTGCAGACAGAGCCGTGCCGCCCCTGTGTGCGATGTATGCGGCGCACACAGGCGCCATGACGATGAGGGAAAAATTAAAGCATAAAGATTCGTAAAAATAAGAGGCGCTTCATGGGTTTCGCACACAGGCGCTACCGGGGGTCGGCGCGGTCCTGTGTGCAGACCTTGTTTACTGCTACCTTGCCTACATACAAGTATTTGTGGTCATTTCGTTTGCTTTTTGCATTCTCATCAGTTATTATCTACCTACCTACATTACATTTTAAACAATAGTTCAATTTAAAGCATGCGACCAACTCCTCTGTTTTGTGGGTGGTCCATGTTCATTGTCCATCGGCGGAAATCACTTTCCTTCGTTTGACTTTAGGCTTTGCCTATTTGCGATATAATTCTTAAAGCTTCTATAATATAATATTTTGGCCGTAACTTTTACCGAAAGAAAAACAATACATACCATACGAGTAATAAAGCACGCCGAGCCACGGGTACAGTGAGATGTCCACATTCCCCTCGTGCACGTCGATGTCGTTGTCCACGCCGCAGTTCACCGGGTCTATCGCCACAGCACGCACCTGCACAACTACAACACGCACCTGCACACCTACAATACGCACCTGCACAACTACATCATACGCCTGCACATCTACAACACGCACCTGTACAAGTACAACACGCACCTGCACAACTACAACATACGCCTGCACATCTACAACACGCACCTTTACAAGGACAACACGCACCTGCACACCTACAATACGCACCTGCACAACTACATCATACGCCTGCACATCTACAACACGCACCTGTACAAGTACAACACGCACCTGCACAACTACAACATACGCCTGCACATCTACAACACGCATCTGTACAAGTACAACACGCTCCTGCACAACTACAACACGCACCTGCACAACTACACAATCTCAACTGTTAACACGCGACGTGATCCCATGAAAAAGTCGCGAGATGAGAGCTCTTGCTTGAGACGAAGGTCGTCTCAAGCAAGAGCTCTCATCTCGCGTCTTTTATAAAGAATCAACACGCGAATTATACTTGCAAACAAGGGTCGATGGTTCCATCTCGTAATTGTTTGGGGCAATGCAGGCTGATTAAATCTGTAACTGGCTCGATAAAACTCTCGCATTCTGTTTTGCTGGTATAGTAGGTATGGTATAAGACAGGTAACGCGCTTGTAACTACTTTTATGTTGCGGGTGTCTATTGTCTACCTATGGGTGATAATTGCTTTGTGCTTACCATCAAGCAAACCATCTGCACTCTGCGTGTCTTATTTCATAGTTTATGAGAAAAATAATACCACTTACCATTTAATACAATAAAAATCCAATATAACATCATAAGGCACTTGATTCATGTGTATTGCAAATTAGTTTTTAAGAGTAAAAAGTTATTTAAGATACCTACTTATATAAACATGATTAGATCATTTTGTTTATTTAATTACTTGATGTTTACAGCAATATTGTTGTTACAACATTAACATAAATAATAATATTTGTATTAATAAGTTTGTTGTTTTAACAATGTTACATCTCAGTAATTATGTTTTAATTATTTCAGCAATTCATATCAACTTTTCAAAACAGAAAGTTCTGATAGTGTTGTGGAAAAGGTAAGGTCATAAATTAAATGTTTATTTTATGATTGTTTATGATGAAATCATATTTGCTCCATTGATGAAATATTATATTTTCTTAAAAATACTGGAAGATTGTAAGTAATATTATTTCAATATATTTTAGACTAGCTGTTGTCCGTGTATTATAAATGTGAAATTATAATATTAGTAGGACTTCATTCCAGTTAGTAGTACCAAGGCATTATTATAGTAAAAGATATCCAAAACAAGCTTAGGGTTTAAAAAAAGGAGTAATTAAAGTAATTGGGATTTTTCCGTGTATTTTAAATAATAAAGTTTTTTATAAAATAAACAAATCTTTGTTTCAGTAAAAATACATACTAGCTTATAACTAAATCATGCACTTCTCAAGCCCGTAGTCTTTCTGTATGCACTGAAATGTTCTAAGTACTGATATATTGTGTCTATTGGTGTGTATATCTCGTTCATCCGGCTCAGCAGGTGTTGCGGAGGCTGTATAGGTATCGAGGGTCCCAGAAGACCTTGAAGGAATTCACGGAGTAAGCCCCAGACAGCATTAGCCATAACACATGGCCGATATTCCACCTGGAAACATGCTTTGTTTATTTAAAGTGAATCATTTTTATTGTTTTTAAAACAGTTGAGAATTATTGCTTATTATTGCCACCACAATAATATTCATGCATAATTGCAAAAGAGATGAAAATCTTGAGGAGTTTTTTTATACTATTTCCAAATAAATTTTTAATATTGTTGGATTATTTTTAATCAAATTTAGGATGATTGTATCTTTGGGTAGACAAAATGAAAAAAAGGAAAGGAAAAAGTAGAAAAATGATCCTAAGTACAACCTCTTTTTGTAAATTTTGGTTGAAGAAGTTCTGAAAAATTGTTTTTGCTATACTAAAAATCATAATTTTTTAGAACACTTTTTATATGAAGAAGTACTCTATTTGTGACAATTGTTAGTTTTGTAGGATTTGGTTTCATTTGGTCGCAAAATGTACCACAAAACAGCTAATTTTTATGTCAAATTGTAAATGCGCTTTTAGTAATTCTACTAATTTTGGGCAAAAAGTAAAAAATAAACTGAGCCCTTACCTCAATCAAAACACCTTTAAAATTCTGGTTCATAGTAACAGATCCCAGCTTCACACAAAAGTCTCCAAGTTCAAATTTGGGCCCTTTACTTTCTATCTTAGTTTGTTTCTTGGATGTGTAGTGCTGGGACAGCTTCATCATCAACAAATCGAATAAGCCGTCCGCAATAACATGGATATTCTTTGTGCCACTTTCCAGGATAGAAAACACTGAGGCCGGCTGTTCCGAATTGTGAAGGATGTGCACAGTCTTAGTTGTTCCTGGGGGGCAGGTATAAAGATCTTAAGAATGGAAATTTAAGTAAATATGCTATATTTTGCTATGTAATCTTACCCATTTGTGGATGGGAAAGATAACTTTCACAGTCAACTAGAAATTGGCCCTGGTGAGTCGCCCCAAGAGCCAAAATTCTCTTCGTTAACAACTCTATAACAAATGTACCGGTTTTGTTTTCCGGTACAGGATACTGTTGTAAGCTGTAAAGATAATCTGTTATGAATAAATTACATACACCTCTATTCGATTATGAATCTAAAAGATACATACACAGTCACTCCCATTGTAAAAATTACTAAATAACTTTTGTTAAAAAGTACAAACTAAAAACGAATACAAGCTCTAAGATAACAAATTTCTAATATTTCATCTTTGTTTTTCAATATTAATGAATTTAAGTTAAATTACTATTGGTTTTTAAGCAAAACAATCTCTTATTTTAATTACAATTGAACATTTTGCAATAATTTGAACAGAACAATAATTTGAAAAAACTATTTCTGTATTTATGTAAATATGTAGGTATGTACGTTTTTATTAGTATTCTTCTCCTCCTTTTTGACGTTTGAGAAATGAAATATTCGTCTTCTTCTTACAGTCGTACAAGGATCTTTTGGCACTTGGATGGGGGCGTGAGTGTCGCAAATAAGAATAATACTTATTACTAAAAGTGAAATTTTACAAGACGGCGATGTTATAGTAGTAGTACTGATTTTGTCCACGTGATAAAGGTAAGTGTCGCAGCTACAAAACAATACTTATTACTAAAAGTGACATTTTACAAGACGGTGATGTTAGTAGGTACTGATTTTGTCCACATGCCAAAAGATCCTTGTACGACTGTAGGCAAAGACTGTAGGTATTATTTTAACTTATTTTTTCAATGGTGGAATTGCCAGTGTCAAGTTAAAATGGAGGAGGTACCCGTAAGAACGGGTAAAGAATTTTCTTAAAAACTTTCAACACTGTTTTTATAAATCGTCAATGCAGTCAAAAAGTCAAGTCAGTCAATAAGTTTTAAACTCAAAATTGCACGTTTTATTTATTTGTATCACTCGGCCATACTTGTGCACGTCAACGAATATATTTATTGTAAATTATTGACATAATAATATGTTAGTCTCAGTTTCTGAACGCAACTGTCAAAAATGCCTAGCCCAAAGCCGCTGCTGGACCAATGAAATTTCGACAGATATTTTTAGGGTAAATTGTCAAGTGCGGGGTCGTATTAATCTCACGTAACAAGTATTTATTTACGCAGAATGAAGAATCCAATAATAATTAGCCACAATACATAAAAAATCGCAAACGGTGCAATATTTCAAGTGTTGTGTTGGCTAATTGTGGTGAAAAAGTATAGCTAGTGTGGTGCAGATAGTGACAAATCTATTCTTATTTTTAATTATTTATCCTTGTGGATTTTATCGAATGAATAAAAATGATGACAGATAACGTTACATTAATAGTCAAAGCTCCTAATCAACAAATTGAGGACCAGAATATCCAGTGCCGTACGACCTGGACGGTTGGAGAACTGAAGGGGCACCTATCGGAAGTGTACCCGAGCAAACCGGTGAGATCATTATATTAATACGAATATTAGATTATTGCGATCATAAATCACGTGTTATAATCCAAAGTTCATTTTACATTTGTTGCATAACACGAAATTAACAAAACAAACACTCGGTTGACATTCTATGACATCATTTTTTATTTTAACATTGTTCTATGTTTTTACTATGTAGGTAGGTACTTCATTTAATTCTTGCTATCTCTAATTCTATTGCTAATATTTGTATATTTGCATGCAGGTCACTTAAGCAATACTTTAAAATGTAAATAAATAAAATACTTGTTGGCATATGTGTAAAGCTAATAAATAGGCACAGAATACAGAAAACATCCAGAAACCGTCAACGCACTTGAAAGTGAAGCCGTCATGATTACTCCAAATTGGAGTGGCTATCCACACATAATATGTTGCCACAGAATAATGGAATATTTTACCCAACTTGTTTTCCATAAATTTTTATTGAATACCTAATTGTCGTAACATAATAACGCAATTTGTTTTGTAAGAGTAAAGTAAAGAGCGGGCAGGCAGTGTTTCACCGGTTTTGGTTACAGTGTGCTGCGTACAAATGTGATTGAATACTCATTCTTGATGTTCTGTGTAAATAGATATAAAGAGCTTTCTTGACAATTAATATAAACAATATAGGCATTCCTTTGCATTATAAAGTATTGCTTTGTGAATGAATCACTAATCAAAGCTATTTGGCATACCTAAGTAAATTTAACAAGTTTTTTTCTGAACTCTGAAGCTTCTCAAAAAAAAAACAAACAGACAAAATATTTTGTGGCTTAAAATAATGTTTTTTTTTTATTATTCAATTATTTACTTATTCGTTTTTAATGATGTCTTACTTTTATACATTTTGTAAATCAAATGTTTGTACCTACTCTCCTAAATCTAGAGGAAATGGGTACTTTATGAAAAGATCATTTAGATAAAAGTGGATAATTAACAGAAGTTTGTACATTTTTAGACATTACAATATTTTTTGTCGATTTAACCTAATTGTTTCTCAACAGCAATTTATAACTTTATTGGATAACCCTTATCCGTTAATTGCCAATTAACTATTTTAATAGTTGTACATTTTTACTTTTATGATGTAGAATATACATTTTCATTTACTCAACATTGATATTGTGATACTTTAAGAGCACTTGGATAATTGTTAAATGTATAAAAACTTGATAATATAAAGTTTCATTAGATACGGGCTAACCAAAACAGGCAATTAAAAAAATAACATCAAATCCCAAAAACACTTTCTTAAATAAAGTTAACAGGTTAGATATGAAATGTATGAATTTAACAGGAACTATTTAGATTGTTATGAAATTGTATGTTTTACTTTAACAGACTAAAGAAGAACAGAAAATAATTTACTCTGGCCAACTGTTAGATGACAATGCTGTTATCAAAGACATTTTACGGAATTATGAAGACCAATTCACACACACAATGCACTTAGTTTGTGCACCAAAGAGGAATATGACTGAGAAAAAGAATATGGCTGAGAAAACCGAACCCAGCACTGACGGACTGAGGCACAGAAATGTACCAGAAAACCAACAACCTGCACCAACAGCTCATCCAGAAGTGCGACAAAATGACCAAAATCATACAGTAGAAATGCAGAACTATCTTAGTTCTTTTGTCAACAATTACGGGAGAGTTCCACCTTACCCTAATTATAATTTGGGCCAAGGTTACCTGCCAGTACCGAGCGATCCAGCTTCCATGGCAAACCACATGATGATGATGCAGCAAGCCTACATGCAGTATATGCAGCAATATGCTAACATGTAAGTAAATATTTGTGTTGTTTTGATACTTCTGTAGGGCAGACTCTTGAAGCTACAGCTATTTCATGTACCTAATTTATTTAACTGAATTAATAATAATAGCTCCCCATACTGATTTTCTCCCCACAGCCAGCTACTCAGAAGTTATTTAATATTTTATAGTGCCCAAGTGTGTGTACCGCAGTACATAAGAGCACTCTCTATTCCTTTACTCTCATAACCCAGTGAGATGGATGACCGACACGACTGGTGAGAGATCAGGCTTTTTACATGCCCATCATTACGCATCATCTTTCTTGTCAGACAATCAGGTGATCAGCCTGCATTGTCCTAACCAAACTTGGAAACTAAATTTTTTTGGCTCCTCGTTTATAAAAATTGGACCAGTCGTTTAGACGCTACGAGGGAATGTACATACAAACATAGACTGCCAAAATCATTACCCTTCATTTTGGGTTCGCCATAGTTGGGTAAAAACAGTATGTTCAAAATCATAAATTTTAGGTGGCAGGCAACAGCTGATGCAGCAGCAGCTCCTCCACCAGTGGAGACTCCGCCACAACCGGCTCCGGTTCGCGACCCCGAGGTGGATGAGGGACGACAGGCCAGGGACTGGCTTGACCACATATACTCTGCTTCACGATTTGCAATACTGCTGTCCCTGTTGTATGCGTATGGAAGTGCGACTAGGCTGCTCTTGATCATCATTTTATTTGCATTGCACTATTTGTAAGTGTAACAATATTTATGAATGCCTTTCTACTTTGTATATAGTTATACTTAAGAGTTAAGAACACTTTCGTATATTTTCAACATTAGGAGTCGTAATTATTGTTGTCATAAGTTTGTATTGTAGTTCTGTTTTCATTTATATTAATAGTAAATGTTTTATTTTTTAGACACCATATTGGATTTTTCCGCGACCTACGAGTGAACCTCGGAAATAATGAAGTGCGCAACGAACCACAGAATGAACAGCGTAACAACCAGCCTGAGAATGACAATGGCAATGAGGAGCCTCGCGGTGAACAAAACGGAAACAGACAGGAGCAGAATCAGACAAATGAACCTGCCAACAATGAGAATGACCAGCCATCTTTATTAGCTGTTACCTGGATGATATTTACTACATTTTTCACCTCGTTAATACCAGATACGAATTAAAAATATATAATCCTAATAAAAGCTGCAAAAATGTATGCTTCTGTTATGACATGCTCAGAAAATGCAATTCTTTGGGCGTATCAACTTGTAAATAAAATTACAATGCTTCTAAAACAATTTAAGTTCCTGCATTAGAATGCACTGGTTAAGTTTCTGATCAGTGTATTGATTGCCATATCTTCTTATAAATTATGTTCAAAGTATTAATTTATTTTTTGCCAAGGTATATTTGGCAATGCCTCTTCACAATCTGATAGAGGTTGTAAAATAGGTCACATTGTCTTACCTCAATTTACAAAAGTAAAATAATTTCTGGGTTTGTGGAAGGGCAAAGATGTTTGCTGTTACCGTACATATACGAAGCACCGTATATATTTACGCATCGTCCCTCAACATCCGCACCTCTCACATCTTCCCTCTCAACTTTCATCTCGCTTGCACAAATGTGCACAAAAGAGATAAGAGAGGGGATTTACCTCTCTTATCTCTTTTGTGCTTTTGTTTTTGTTATGTATTGTCTGAAACACGCCAGTTTCCTAGTTTTTCTCACCAATTTGAGGTGCGAGGTAATGAGGGTTTTTAAATTCGTGACGTCTGACAGCTCTCTGAAACGACAAGAACGGTTGGGCTACCTAGCGCCGCCTGGTGACAGAAAAAGAATCGAAAATTCTTATTGACCGTTTTTGATACCACTTACGCCACCAGATGATGCTTTGTGTGCGTTGGGTCTGCCCCCTAGCGGCAGAAAATTTAAACTATCCTTACAAAAGTTATTAGCCTTGCCTACCACAAACGATTTATGCAATTTTAGTTATTTTCTGGATTTATGATATATGCATTATAACTAAATTGTAGTCGTAAATGTTTATAAAGTCCGTTCCAATTCAATGTAATCAAATTGTAAACAAAATAATGAAATATAAATAAATGTCACTTATGTACCCTGCATTAAAGAAAAATCTTTATTAGGTACATGTATGTATTTAAGTGACATTTCCATTGGTAGCGTTATATTATAACCGCCCATATGTTTACATTTAGGTTACATTGAATCAGAGCAAAATATAAAGATTGATTCTCAAATTAATGGATTTTAAATGTTACATAAATCCAGTGTTAAACCAAAAACTAATTGTAAATATTTTAGATTTTTAATGATTAAATGTACATGATTTACTTGTCTTGTAGGAAATCAATGTATGGTCTATTCAAATAATATACAAAGGTTCTATTTGCTCTGGAGTTACAATTGTGTAATACTTGATGTAATACAAATATTGGTGTATTGTTACAAATTAATAATAATTATCTTAGGATGTGCTCCTTCATTTGTAAATAAATTAAATAGATCTTGCCAAATTATGTTGCTTGTATGGTTAGGGAAATTGAATGTTTAGCCAATGGTATACTCCTTAAATTGGTCATATTACTATTTTCCGAAGGCAAACAACTGATGATGCCACCTCCGCGTCATTAATACGAACCTAAGTAGCAGGAAAACTAAACTGTTAACCAATTAATTATTTTTCTCAACTATTACAATATTAGATTCTGTGTATGTAAAATAGAATGTCAACGAAACTCACCTTTGGATCTACTATCTGAAAATAGTTATACTTCCTAAATGTAGCCGGATATTGTACAAAGACTCGCATTCTTGATGTCATAAGTATTAACGGTCCTATGCCCGGTTTCTAACGTTTTTTTGTCGGTAGTCTATCTATTTAATAATTGTTTTGATTGGTTAAGGCGTTTGCGTCTAATCAAAAGTGCTATTGAATATATAAACTACTGACAAAAAATGTCGGAAACTGGGCATTACTTCTTAATTGAAAGGAAATATTCCTTTACATATTGTATATTTTATTTCTTATTAGATTAGATTTTACTTGTTGTTACAGAAATTTAGTGGCAAGTAGGGTATTGTTTTAATGTCATTACAATTCATACAAAGATTCATGCATTTTGTAAAGCTAGTTATTTTAAATATACATACATACTATTATATTTACTGTGATAAGATAGTTTTGGTTGCATCTTAAATAAATTACTATAATATTAAATAAACTGTTTTTATTTCAAAACTTTCTACAAAATATGAAACCAACTTTTTTTGGGATGTCAACCTGCGACCCATATACATCTGTATAATTTATGCGCGGCCTAATGGGGAATACGCATAGAACAAAAAAATATAGGAAGTGATCAAAGTTTTTGATATTTCTAGCAAAACGAAATTTAGTATGAACTTTCTATGCAAGTTGTGTAATTTGATGTCACATTAACACACTATATCTTTGTCTAATTGACTACTTTGAAACCATGGAAGAAGAATAAACATGGAATATCTGTGTCACAAAACATCAATGGCAAAACCCACCAGTGGGAAAGAGAAATCAAATCCATGTTTTATCGTTTTTTTTTTTCTAATCCTTTGGGAGTCCATTTTTACGATGTTGGAATTGCGACATTATGCGATTCATAATAAGGGCCCCATATTCGGTTTGGTCCCGTCTACCTTCAGTTCAACCTGAACAATTTAACTAAAGAAATAAGACAAAAAAATTAGAATTCTTCACCGAAATCAACATCCATAATTTCACACATTTCTGTACTATCCTGTTCTTTACTTTTACTGGTTTTATCCTCTTCTATGTCAGTGTTGTCAACATTATGCTCAGTTTTACTCACTTTTTCAAGGTTTTCTATCATATTTTCATTTTTTTCGTGTGATTGTTTACTCTTGTAATTTTCCATTGTTTCTATATCAGTATTTGTGTTTGTATCTTCTACTTCTTGGCTTTTTTCATGGCCGTTAGCACTTTCTTCTATTGCTGTTATTTTTTCTTTATCAATGTTAATATTAGTATTGTCTACTTCTTTTTGATTCTGTATGTCATACGTTTTCTCTGAGACTATTCTATCACTTTCAATACATTCTATTACTTCTACATCATTTATTGTATCTATGTCTTTTATGTTTTCTACTTCTTGGTCCTTTACATGATCTGTCTGCGAGTTATCCTCATGACTATTAGGGTGTATATCAACAGTTATAGACTCATTTACACAAGTTACAGCTGCATCTTCCTCATCTGAACTGTCAATAACATTAGATTTATTGTGCCTTCTTATTTTCCCTAATTCTGTATCTTCAATTTCGATCACATCTTTATTGTTAATTTGTTTAGCCACATGTTTTAAATTATCTGCTTCATTATTAATACCTGCTTGATTTACGCTAGGTGTGGGTTCAACAGATTCTATTGAATTATTTTTTAATCTAGCAAGTCTTTTTTCTTCTGCCAATTGTCTACTTCTAAGCATTCTTTCTCTTTGTTCATCGCTTATGGATGGTGATGATGTGGCTTTTGGAATAGTTACTAGCCTGAAAGCAAAATAAATATTTCGATTTTATGTTATAAACAAAAACAAGAATTCAGTTATGAGGAACAAAATAAAACTATGTATTAACTGAAAGATTTGGATTACACTTTTCGACTACTATAATTATCTTTCACATTATATAGAAGTTAAAAACTTACCTATTCTCAATTGGGCTGTGGGCTGGAGGTGGTTTCTTAGCTGAGTTAGGTGCAGGTGTAGCCCGGGCTAACTCTATCTGTTGCTGCAGAAGCCGGTCAAATTCATCCTCCTCGGGCTCTGCTGCTGGAGTCTCTTCATCGCTGGAGTCCTTCTGGACAACTGTTTCATCAGAAACCAACTGATCTGATCTTATTTTTTGAAGATGCACCTAAAATATTGTACTATTTAGTATCAAGGACATATTTTAGCCAGTAAATATGTATCTTATTTTATTTTTAAATACAAACATACCATGACTGGTCTTTTCTTCCCGAGAGTTTCAATTTTTTTTAAACAATCTTCAAACTGAAATTTTGGATATAGCCTATAGGCCCAATGCTCTAACTTCTTCAATATTAAATCTAAATCTTCTTTTTCATGCCCTTTTCCTATAAAACATTGTTGTTAATAATTACTAAAACCACACCAAATTTTTTACTAAAGCATACCATATTAATTAACATCAATTTAAACAAGATAATATCTTGCATATAGTCAAAAACTTATAACATACTAGCTGACCCGGCAAACATTGTTTCGCCTTATAAAAAGTTAAAAACACTATAATTGATCAGTTATCGAGCGGGATGAAAAATGATTAAATTACTATAAAAAAATAGGGGTTGGTGATAAAAAAGTAAAATTTAGGATTGTATGTATTTTTAATGCCACATTATACAAAAATAAAAACAAAAAATTTCGTCCAAAAATTAAAAAAAATATATTTTAGGGTGAACAACCCTTATTACTTAGGGGTATGAAAAATAGATGTTGGCCGATTCTCAGACCTACTCTATATGCTTACAAAATTTCATGAGAATCGGTCAAGCCGTTTCGGAGGAGTACGGGAACGAACATTGTGACACGAGAATTTTATATATAAGAAGATTATATGTATTATGTTATAAGTAAATGATTGTTACCTTTGAATTTGAAATCTTTAAAATGTTCTGGAATAACTTGGATGCCTCGTGGACCAGTGAGCCTGGCTGGATTTAGTACAAAACGGGGGTTTCTCACAACTCGCTTTGCTTTAGTTTCGTTAGGATCTACTCTTCTCTTATCTTCCTCTGAAAATTTAATAAACAGCAATGTTATTTGGTATAGCACAATGAGTTTAAATTAGTTTCATATCTGAGTGAAAAAGGAAAATCTAAAATTAAAATATTGAGGCGGACCTATCAGCACACAGCCCTGAATCGCGCTATTGAAGTTTCTGAAGTTCGGAACTATATATACGACAGCTGAAATGCATACAAGTGGGCTTCAGCTTGACCAAACATACCATCGCACTCAGTCGGAGATATCGCTTTGGGGCTTGCCACCACTTTCCCACAATATAATAAAAAGAGGCCAAGTAAGTAAAATGTTTCAAAGAGCCTGAAAGTGTACCTTGTTGACATGCAAATTGCAATGTTACTTTTTAACCGCGTTTTTGCTTTTAGAATTTGGTCTTATTATACCTACTTGTTATGGAACTAACATAGATATATCGAATTACATACCAGCTTCATCTTCTTTTTCACTGTTACTATCGCTGTCGGACCTTGCTCTTTCTTCAAATTCTTCACCTTCAATAATCCTTTCGAGTTCTTGGGCCTCGTTCGCCTCATCTCGCAAAAATATATCTTCCAATAGCGACATTATTGACAAGACTTATTAATAAAACGGAAATAAATACAGAATTAATCAGCACACCGTACTATCAGCGTTTAGATTTTGTATTTTATTTAGATTTTGTTTATACATACTTATGTAAATACTTTGGCGAAGTTTAGTTTTTACTACTACCTTCCATAGCTTTTACGTATTATTTTATTAAAGTTTTTGTAGGTACGTATATTATTTATTTCTAGTCGAAAAAACAACCAAAAAATTTGTTTTGGCAGGTTTTGGCGGCTAATTTTGTCAAACAGAATAGAACGAATCAAATTGTTTTTTTTTATATATGAAATACATCGGCTTTTAACCATTTGCCAGTGTCAATTATAAAAGGCGGGAAATAAAATGTTAGTTCAAATTTTCATCACCGTATATATCTAAATTGTCAAGTCCAAAATCTAGTCAGAGTCCAAATAAATAGTCAGGGTAGTCAATGAGTCAAGTCAAAAAGTTCTATATTCCCTATAGCGATCGTCAATTTACACTGTCATTCATTAAAATGGGGTTTAAATTAGCGCCTTGCTGGGGAGTTGCACTGCTTCTGGCCGCCCGCTAGGATTTATCCTAGCGTTGGGGTCACGGGGAGTCAGCCCCCCTAAATGTGTATGCCGTCTGTGTACGTACACTTAGTTATCGTTTGTCCCAGTTTGTCCCACGTTCTCGTGAGTATTCTTTTATTGTTTTTATTCGGTTACTTGTCTCTGTCCAGTGTGTCTGGCTGTGACAAGTGAGTTTCAGTGTGTTTCTGTGTATTCTGTGCAACCACACGACCATGGTTGACCGCGACATGTCGCTTTATAGCCACGGTCGCCGTAGCCATTCCCGCGCCGTTTCGGAGACCACGTGTAGCCCAGACTCATCGAGGTCCAGCTCACGTTCAACCCGGGACCGCGCGTTCACCGAACCTAGCTTGTGCGGAGAGGACACCGCCCGCCCCGCGCCGTCTTCGGCATTCTCGCGGTAGAGTACTGCTACCCCCCGCCCCAATGCCCTCCAACGGTGGCCCAGGGTGAGTCCGGGCTCCTTCTCCGTACAGCCGAACAGGGTTCGGCCAAACCAAGGCGCACATCGCACCGTTCTGCGCAAGTGAGCGACACCCGTCACCACGCCGCACTCTCTGGGCATCTTACTTCCTAACAAGCGGGCACCTCCCGCGACACCGTAGGCCTAGCCCACCACTCGCAGGCTTCTCAGCCGCGTCACCACTTCACCGCGCCGGCCTCACAGCTGCGCGACCTACAACAGCCCACTGCGGGCTCACCGCGCTCGCCCAATGTCTCGCCGGCCCCCAATCCCCATGCCGTACGACACCCGCTGAGCCGCGCACACATAGGTACCAAGCTACCGCCCTCATGTTCCCGGTTCCCGCCCCCACTTATTGATCTGCCTCCCTTTACGGCACCCTACGCGAAGTACCGCAAGACATACGCCGCCGAGGTGAGTGCGCCTACGCCACCAATAACTAAGTCTACCGACCCGGCGCTCCAACGAGATCATCACCGTTGCCGCCCTCAACACTGAGACCACCTTCGGCATCCAGCTACCCGCCCCTGGTCGTTGAGAAGATCGACGACTGGGTGCGCCACTTCCAATGCCTAAAACTAAAAGACAGGTTGGGGAATACACACCAAATGCCAAGTCTGGCGCTTCCGGATTCGCTTCACGCCCCGAAGCGAATACGAATACCGGACCGTCAAAAAATACCTATCAAACATAGAAGAAAGGTACCTCCTGGTTTTTATATTCGTTATATTCGCTCCCTCAAGAGCGAGCAGTCAAGGTAGGTATCAGAGGACTACCTTCCTCTGCCAGGGGCCTCGCTATACGTAACGGAGTACGTCTCCTCAGTACACCATACCGGGCATCTAGTTCCTGAACATGCCGGGTATCGAAATTGAAGCCTGGCGGGGCAACAATGGCCCCGCCCAATGCCACCGCTGCCTCAAATTTCGGCACTCGAGCCAAAACTGCCACCAAAAGGTGACGTGTGCTCGATGTGCCGAAGAACACAACGCGCGGAACTGCCCCTGCCCCTCTTCGGAAGAGCCCACCTGCGACAACTGCAGATGGGCCCACCCAGGAAACAGTCGGCGATGCCCTGTTTGCCGCAGGTTGGTACGAAAGACACACACGTAACGACACACAGGTAACGACCGTACCGACCCACCCTGTGTTATCCCACATGCGCCCCCTCCTGAGCAAGAGGCCCCACCGCCCCCGCCCACCAGCACCTCTCTGATGGCGGAGGGAAACGACCCCCCTGCCCCGCAGCCAAGGAGGAAAAAGTCGACAAAGAGAAGGAAAGTTGCCGCATCCCCTGCCGCCGACTCCCACGTCACCCCTTCACCAGCAGCTGCCACCGCTCAGACTCGGTGGCAAAAAAAGCTTCTCTTTCTCGCAAAACGATTTCGAAAACAACGAACGGCACTAGCTGCTCCCGCCACAAATTGTTAATTGTTTGTATTATTTTTAAGTTATATAGGTAACTACCTATTCGAAAATGGGAACATCGAATGGACGGAAATTAGATTTTTAGGCAACAACCAAGATAGTCATAATTTTTGTAAGCTAACGCCGCGGTTACTGAATAGTATAAAACAAAGTCTCTTTTTTTGTCTGTCCCTCGTATGCTCTACGCAAATATAGTAGGACCAAGGAATTTGTAAGTATTATATACCTACATACTTGATACTTACAAATTCCTTGAGTAGGACAGAACAACTTTTTTTTGTCTTATTTTTATGAGGTATTTCTTTGTCTTATTTTTAAATCGTCAAGTCCAAAATCTAGTCAAAGTCCAAATAAGTAGTCAGGGTAGTCAATTAGTCAAGTCAGTCGATTCAGTAAAGTGGTAGACGCTTTACTGAAACTTCCTAGGGAGTTTTGGCGGGAAACCCTATTTAGCACGCATTTTGTAGAATGTATCACTTTTCCACACTAATGCACCTCAACGAATATGGTTATGGTGTATATGGTAATGGTTAATATTCCACCACTATAACATATTAAAAACCGAATTAACACGAATTTAGAAAAATAATACAGAAACACAACATTGCCGATTGACTTTCCGGCAAAACCCCAGGACAGAACAACGTTTGTTCAAACTTGGAACTTATTATTTTTCAGTTGCATTTGCCCCGGTCAAGGAATTTGTAAGTATTAAGGCGTGACTCCTGTTCGAAACATACACAGAAAACATGAAACATTGGGGCGTGGCTATACACATTTGTCTAGGAATAGACAATGTTTTTGTTTTCGGAGACGGACGAAAAACATTCCCGCGCGGGTAGAGAGGGGAAGAAATGTTTCATTTCTTATCTAGTGTTCACATCGTTCACATGACACCTAGGTACAGGTTTTTTAGGGTTATAGTTTTGCTTGTTGTGTTTTCTGTGTTTGTTTTTGTGATCGCTCATAATATACGGCCTGACTTAATTAAAAAACACAAATTTTGTCAGTTTTAAATAGAAATGCGTAAAATGGGGCACATATTTATGAGTTGAAAAAAATACTTTTATGAAACACCTAAAGTGGCCTTTTCAGAACCCCTCTTTTCTCCTAGATTCTACACCTACAATCACTAAAACTGTGAGCGCTAATACGTCTTCCTCGTCGGAACTTAGATCGTGTCTGGACAAAATGTTTTGTTTCGACCAAAAACATTTTCTGTAGCTGGAGACAGCTTGTGTATGAAAACAAATGTTTTTGTTTCATGTTTTCTGTGTAATGTTTCGAACAGGAGTCACGCCTTTATAAACAACAGGAAATAGTACTTCAAACTTTTTTTTCTTTTAATTCAATCAAAAATGATCTTTACTACTCAGACTTAAAGCTTATCACGTGCGCAATAAAAAAACCGGTCCCGGTGAGATAGCTATAAGTTATCCCTGTGTCTCGTTCTAACAAGTAACCTAGTGTAGCCAGTTTATATATTTCCTTAAATTTCAGGTTTGGTAGATTTTATGTGCGATATAGTGTATAAGCAAGAAATACTAATAAAATCGGTTAAATATTATGTTATTCATAATCTGAGAGAGAAATGTAAAATAAAAATTACTAGTTATTTAGAACCTACCTACTAACCGATAATTATAAATTTGTTATTTATTTTTTGATTATTTGCATTTTGGTAGAGTAAAATGGAAGAAATGAAAATAGAATAGTTGCAACACAAAATGCCGTGTATTTCCCTTGGAACATTCTAGATGTTCGGGTGACAATATGATTTAATAGGGAATATAGGACATTTATATTATTTTACCTACCTTCATGATATTGTGAAGAGGAAACCATTGTATGTTTGTATGTTATTGATAATTTCTGAAACCTAACAGATTTGAAAAATTCTTTCACTGGTAGAAAAATTCTTAATCCCTGAGTGCTTATTATGTGCAGTTACGTGAGAACCTCGCGGGCGGGCGGGCGACATCAGACAGACAGAGTTATAATATTAGTAGGTAGGTTTATCTGTATAGGATGACTTATAATAATAATAATATTTATGGACACTTCACACCACATCAATCTTGTCCCGTGGTAAGTTCTCGAAGAACTTGTGTTTAATTTTATAAGCTTTTATTTAGTTTCACCTGTCCCGTTGTCGGTCTGTAATGGATTCTTGCAAGTTAAATTTGATCCACTTTCCGGTTTCCGATTGAGTTGAAATTTTGCACGAATATGTAAATCGCATGACAATGCAATATTATGATGACGTGGAGCTGAACTGATGATGGAGCTGAAGGTGGCCACAAGAATTCCGAAATAAAACCACATAGTCCTATCGAATTTGGGTTCGTTTAGTTCGTCTTGACAAGTACTTTGATACTATATGGTAACCGGTCTGGTGATGGATCTGGAAGGAAGGTGACCATAGGAACTCTGTAATTAAACGACGCGACCCCATCGAGTATGGGCTCGTTTAATTCATGTTGACGAGTACTTTGATACTATATGGTAACCAGGATCTGATGATGGAGCTGGAAGGTGGCCATAGGAACTCCGTAATTAAACGATGCAACCCCGTCGAGTTTCGGCTCGTTTAATTCGTCTTGACGAGTACTTTGATACTATATGGTAACCAGGGAGCTAGAATATGGCCATAGGAACTCTGTAATTAAACGACGATGAGGTTCCATCGAGTTTGGGCTCGTATGATTCGTCTTGACGCGTATCTTGGTTGGCGTGAATATGCAATCAAATGAATTGGGGCTTGGGCTTGCTGTGAATAACTCGAAAATCCAACATGACGGAACATCCAAGATGGCCGCCAAGTCATTTTTATTGCACTCCTACAATATGGGTTTCAAATGAAAGGGCTTGCTGAGAATAACTTGAAAATCCAACATGATGGAACATCTAAGATGGCCGGCGAGTTATTTTTAATGCACTCCTACAATATGGGTATCAAATGAAAGGGATTGCTGAGAAAAACTCGAAAATCCAACATGACGGAAGGTCCAAGATGGCCGACAGTCAATTTTAATGTAATCCTACAATATGGGTATCAAATGAAAGGGCTTGCTGTTAATAACTCGAAAATCCAACATGGCGGAACATCCAAGATGGCCGTCAAGTCATTTTTAATGCACTCCTACAATATGGGTATCGAATGAAAGGGCTTGCTGAGAAAAACTCGAAAATCCAACATGACGGAACGTCCAAGATGGCCGACAGTCAATTTGAATGCAATCCTACAATATGGGTATCAAATAAAAGGGCTTGCTTAGAATACCTCGAAAATCCAACAAGGCAGAACACCCAAGATGGCCGACAAGTTATTTTAATGCACTCGTACAATATGGGTATGGTGTGTTGTGGTTTTTTGAGGTCCTTACTGAGTAGAGTAAAATCTCTAGGAGGTCTCCTTATTGAAGAGCTTGACTGTACTAAATAAACCGGCAAACGACCTTGCAACAATGATGCGTTAAATGAGATGAACAGACTGAGAAACCTTTCTAGCGAGAACTAAAAAGTAAAAAATAAATTAAAAGTAAAAAAATACCTTTTTTAAAAACAAGCTTTTATTTGAATGCGCTAAAAAGAATAAAATATTTTTCCTTTAAAACTTTTACTATCAACTTATAACGTAATTACACAATTTATGTGATATAAAAGCTTGTCGAGAATCAAACATATCAAAGAAGTAAATCAAGTAATTCGATCTGATAGATTTATAAGACAATTTATTTGATTCTCGACAAGCTTTTATAACATATAAATTGTGTAATTACGTTATAAGTTGATAGTAAAAGTTTTAAAAGAAAAAATGGCGGGATTCGAACCAGCGACCGGCTTGATCACCAACATGCTCAACCACTAAGCCAAAGAGGTCGTTAAACTTTTAATTAGTGAAAAATATACTTTACCACGTGGTAGTGCTCATGATTACAAACTTTCCCAAAGGAACTTTTTTATTTAATCCACCTCAACTTAACATTAGGTAGCGAATTAAATAATAATAAAAAACAACGGGTTGCACTCCGGGAGTGCCGGTAGAAGTGAAAAATTTCAAAAGTGGGGCCATTTAACTAGACACTTTTCTCCTTAGTGTTTTCACTATACCTCAAATTTCAAAATGGCTCCAAAATTTTCAAAAGTGGGGCCATTTAACTTGAGACACTTTTTTCTTCATAGTGTTTTCACCGTATGTCAAATTTCAAAATGGCCTCAAAAATCTCAAAAGTGGGGTCATTTAACTGGAGACACTTCTTTTCTCTATCGTGTTTTCACCATACGTCAAATTTCAAAACGGCCCCAAAAATCTCAAAAGTGGGGCCATTTAACTGGAGACACTTCTGTTCTCCATGGTGTTTTCACCATACGTCAAATTTCAAAATGGCCTCAAAGTTCTCAAAAGTGGGGCCATTTAACTGGAGACACTTCTGTTCTCCATGGTGTTTTCACCATACGTCAAATTTCAAAATGGCCCCAAAAATCTCAAAAGTGGGGCCATTTAACTGGAGACACTTCTTTTCTCTATACTGATTTCACCGTACGTCAACTTTCAAAATGGCCCCAAAAATCTCAAAAGTCGAGCCATTTAACTCGAGACAATTTGCGGGGGGGGACAATTGGTAAAGGCCAATGTAAGGGTAAATGTGATGGGGATGATTAGCGGTCAAGGTCAAGGCCAAAGGTCAATAGTTGGGGTCAAAAGTAAATACGAACTAAAATAGTTTCATGCTCGCGTAAACCAAGACAGCAAACAGTTGCAAGTTGCATCTTATGACTTTTCGATCAGATTCACGTGTCCTGCTAGAGTTTAACAGTTTTTACCCATCCCAAGAAAAGTGCACAGTGCCGCTTAAGGAATTTTCACTTATAACAAATGCTCTAAAAAGTTTATTTGGGTAAGATGTTTGTTATCATGAGCATTATCACGTGGTAAAGTGGTTTACACTAATTAAAAGTCACTCTATAATATACGTTTCAGCAACTTGTATTATCATTTATGACATATTATTATTTTTAAACAAAAAATTAAACCAACTTCCAAAGTAAAAACACACAAAAAAGTATGAAATAAAACTTATTTTCTAAATAATTCCCCTTTTAAATTTGGCTATTTCTCTACTTAATCTACTTGATTTTGAAGTCGATACCAGCCCAAATATTTGACAATATTTTATAGAACTCACGTTCATATTTGCCGGTACCGTGGTGGTGGCTTAAAGTTCATATTAAGAAGATTAAGTAGAGAAATAGCCAAATTTAAAAGGGAAATTATTTAGAAAATAAGTTTTATTTCATACTTTTTTGTGTATTTTTACTTTGGAAGTCGGTTTAATTTTTTGTTTAAAAATAATAATTTCACCCGTTTTAGTTATATATTTTGTTAAGTTGTTATTAATACGTCTTAAGAACGTCTAAAATAAACGATCGAATGTATAATTGAATACGCCAAGCTTGAATTAGGTATTGTTGTTAAGGTGATGATGATGATGATTACTGTAAGTTACAAAGTGGCATATGCTTGCAGTTCTTTAAACAATGCTGAAATTTCCAAATGTGTATCTTTAAAGACTGAGGAGTTCTGTTCTATACTTTTGAATCCAGGGTATACCTTGGAGCAAAATATTACTTTTGATAGCATGTGCTTGGACTTCTTTAGAAAATGTTGAAATCACCATATGTTTCCAAACTTCAACTAATATGTCCCCAAATTAAAAATATTATTGTCACCCTTGTTAAAAAGAGACGGAGTGGTTTGTATTGTATCTCCCTCTCGGCACAGATTTGATGCCGAGAGCTCTTTCCAGTTGTATATAATACTTACAAATTCCTTGGCCCCGGTTGACTAAGGTCTATAAGAGAAGTATATTGCAGTGAGTTGAGTTATTTGCCGAAGAAGTTTTTTTTACAATAACACTATTCCACGCGGGCGAAGCCGCTGGCAAAATCTAGTAGTGAATAAATAAACAAACAAAAGTCAAAATCAAAACTACTCAGCACTATAGGTGTACCAGAATCTCATGGCAAATAGGGAAATAAAATTTTGTAGTGTGCAATACTGGGGAAACAGGATTAAACGATCTTGATACTGGTTAATTTTTAATTATGTCTTTAGTATTATTGAACATGAATTATAATAAGACTGTGTAAAGAATGTTCGGTGTAGGTATAATATAGAAAACTAGCTTTTGCCCGCGGCTTCGCCCGCGTGGTATAGTGTTCTTGGAGAAAAAACTACTTCGGCGAATAACGCTCTACCTTCTTACAGCAATATACTTCTGATACAATATTGAAAATGCTTTTAGGTTTGCCCAATGCAAATTGTTAAAAATGGGACCCTATCACCTCGACACGACATGCGCGACCACTTGATAATATACTTACATAATATTATATTTATGGCACTTGAATATAAATTTTACCATAATCTTAAAGACTAAATACTTAAAGATTTGCGTAGATTTAAAGATCTAAGCATACAAGATTAAGCATACAATATACTATATCTACATAGGGACAGACAGATAAAGCGACTTGTTAAAACAAACTTTACTTACTACATAGTACATAGTATAAATACTATGTACTATGTAGTAAGTAAAGTTATTTGACATTCCAACAAAACTGACAAACCACCTCTGGATATTCCATAAGAATTAAGAACTGCAGTTACTATTATGTATTCTGTGCTGCAGTTCAAAATATTCGTGAACCTCTTTATACTGTATAGTGTATACGTCCCGCGTTTTCGATAGCGCGATGTAGAAACGCGAGCGCCCGCGCCGCGTAGCAACACTATATCCCTGCATTTTAAATCTGTAATATCTTCGAAAATATTCATTTAAATTACATGCCGTAAAGGGCAGTATTGATCTATCTTAAATGCACAATGTATTTAAGGTACTTAATTGGATAAGGATTAATACTGTATTGCTTAAAATCGCTTTGTAAATAAGCTATTTAATTAAAATCAAAGTAAAGGATAAAAAAATGGTTATTGTGGGTTATCCCTAAGAGATAGACATATGCCATCGCGGACTTTTTTGTAGGCTTTTTAAAGATGAATACAACTGTAGTACATAATTTTGATCTATCTCGAAGTGTTCTGCCAGCATTTTCAATGTAAGCGCAAAATATGTGATTTTTTAGGACTTTAGAAACCTCTAAAATTATTTGTGTACCTTTACTATGTTGTGCATGTTACATACCTAAAAACCTTCCCGTTAAATCACTCTATCTGTTTAAAAAAATGGCATCAAAATCCGTTGCGTAGTTTTAAAGATTTAAGCATACATAGGGGACAGACAAAAAAGGGACTTTGTTTTATACTATGTAATGATAATGATATTTCATGAAAAATAAATCAATCGTGAATTACTTTATATACTTATTTATTACGAATAACATACAATTAAATTAGCAACAGTTTATTTAATGTTGTAATTTCCTTCCGAACTGTATAGAACTCGTTTACTTAATTCTTAATCAATTAAAAATCGAAACTGTCTTATATTGATTTTCTTTTTTCCTCCTCTCCTCCTTTTACCAGGCATGGAAAACAAACCATCATTCGATGTGCCATCAGCTACGATTCACCTTATAGTAGTACTGGAAACACATTTAAAGAAGTCACAATAATTACCTAAGAAAATATAAAAAAACTAAAAGTATCAAAACAGCTCACTCTAACTTACCGGTCAACTCTACCACAAGCTTTAAATTATAAGATTGAGTTCGATTTCCACCTTCTTCTTTCTGTATTTTACTATAGACATAGAAAACAATATTTCTCGCTTGAGATCGAATTGCCTTTTTGGATATTTTCACAAAAACAACAAATTCCAAGAACATAATCACAAAATTTTAACAGCTGTTGACAGATCACGTACTTTGATTTGACGGGTCATACTTGCCATTGCCATATGAAAATCACATTTTTTATTTTTTTTAAAATGCCATCAGATTCTGGTAGACCTATATCATCCATGGATATAGTACCTATGGATAGAAGACTCCGAATTTTGTAATTGCTAAAAAGAACTGTATTACCTTAGTAATAGAGTGTATTTCACAATGCACGTATCATAGAGGCAAATCCGAGCCGAGCGAGATAGCCAGGAGAGAGGCTGTGTGTCTCGTTCTTGCATGTTGCCAACCAGAAAAATGTTGGTATTTATAAAAAGTAACTTGAAAAATCTTAGATAAAACGAGTGTACTATATTATTATTTTAACAAATGTTTATAACTATATCATATTCTAATTAAAAAAGTTAGAAATAGTCATATAATACTAAATAAAAATGCAGTTTACATTAAATCCTTTTCCTTCTTTTTTTATTAGATGGTATCATTCGCAAGACAATAGATACGCCATTACACATATTTTATGCTGAACACCGGATAATATTAAATTTGAAAATAGTTTTTATTTCTTACTTCATGTATCTCCGTAACTATGTTTTTATTATTTGTTTGATGATTTAACAGTCAAAATGGTGAAAAAAATGTTGTATATATTCTTGTCGAAGTGAAAGTTCTGCTGGTTGCAATATTTCGTTTATTAGTAACATTAGTAAGTTAATTGTTAATGTTAATCTAGTTATTCTAGTATAAAAGTGTTAACATTATAGCAACTGACGTTATTAAGAGTTATAATTGTACTACGTTTTGTTATAAACTAGTCAGTAGCGATAGCGACTCGCCTAGAATCGTAGTAAGCTGTAAGTACCTAGTTACTGAGAAAAAACGTGTGAAGTCGAGTAATGCCTTTAATGATAATATAATACAGTTTTTATGGATTTTCCAACAATGAAGAAATGCGACAAAAATGGCTCAATCGTGTTTAAGTAAGGCAGAGAATTACATAAAAATCTGTTACATATTAATGCAGCCGTCACTTCAAACCTTCTTGATTTTACACTATTCAATCTAGTCGACTTTTAAAGCCTCAGCTGTATGTCATTCAGTGTTTCACAATTTGTCTCACACAGCTTTGCAGTTTGCCACAGCAGAAAATATTATTGTCACCCTACTAGAAAGGGACACACGGCCTCTCTTCCAACCTCTCGCTCGGCTCGTTTTTTTGCTCACAGTAGTCTGTCCTGTTGTTATACTAGGTCCATTATATCATCATCATTAACCTGTCCGGCGTGTCAAACTTTTGACAGTTACCCCCTTCAAGTGTCGAAGGCTTTTTCGCGCCAAAAAACAATACCCCCCCACGTCTCCCGCCTTCTCCCGCAATAATATTTTTCAGGATTTCAATATTTTAATTTAAATAAAACCTATGCGTATTATGTATATTTAAAATATTGAATTAATTTTCTAAGTGATTACGTAACATAAAAATAGATTTATAAAAAAATACAGTTATTAGATTCAGTCTAATTAAGTACATATCCACTTGAAGGTAACAATTCCACTTAACGTAAACATTTGCACTGATTGTTTACTTTTGACTGACTCAAGTGGGAACATGCCAAATGAGACCTCATCACAGAACACTCACGGAGGTAAAGGAAGGAGGAGGAGTACCTCATTCCCTCATGACAGATGCAGGGAGTACCAACCTTTAAAAATCAAATTACAATTACTACGCGGTGACGCGGGCGTGTTTTTATTCGAGATTATAATGTTTTAATGTGAATAAAACATATGCATGTTATATATATTTAGAAAGGTGATTAAATTTCCTAATTGATGATATAACTGGAATTAAGAAAAATACTAGTTTAATAAAAGAAATCTTTATCCAAACACAACACATACGAATTTTTCTTATATTTCATTGCAAACCTAAAGTAAGGCCAAATTTATGTTTCTATATAGTGAAATTTGCTTAATTTACGAAGGTGCACACATTATACATAAAATTTAAATAGAAAAACAGATATAAAACAAATTACAGTTACCTACTATAAAATTGTCAGTCTAATTTCGATTCCCGCGATTTTTATTTTTCCAAATTACATTGTTATAATGTTTGTAAAACCTATACAAATTATATATATTTAAAAAGTAGAATAGATTTCCTAAGTGATGACGTAAATGGAATTTAGAAATATACTCATTTGTTAAATGAAATCTTGATGCAAACAAATATACTTTATTTTTTTTCATATATTGTTTCAAAACTCAATTAAATATAAAATTTATGTTTCTATACAGTGAATTTTGCTTTATTTACGTAATTGGATATATAATACAAAATATTTAAATACAAAAACTAACAAGGATTGGAGCAAAACTAATTACAATTACTATGAAAAATATCTGACATAGTACATGTTTTGATTGCTCAATAAACTGTAACTGGGACATAATTATATGCATATTTTTATATTTTTATGCAGTTCAGGATGTTAAATATTACAATAACACATTAATTTTTTACAACGCACAATGTAAATAGTAACTGATTGAACCCTCCGAAAATAGTCCTATTTTGACGGAAATGTCTTACAAAAACAATCATAGTAACTAATTTACTTATTATTATCCATAAATTCTATTCCTAGGTTCTACAATAAATACTGTTCTAATAAAATTTCTAATAAAATGTTCAATTCAAAATGCATTTTACAAGAAAATCATAAACTCACTATGATAAAAATCTCAATAAAAACGTCAATTTTTCGATCGATTTTCCGAAGTAATTTATAGTAGAATTATAGAAAATATTGAATATACGCATAAAAAACTTAATATTAATTACATAAATGTTAAAATTACGAGGTACAAACAAACCACTTACAAATTATAAATACATTTCTATGGGCTTTCCCGCCTTGCCGACCGTCGGCAAGCGACGCTTGAGCATATAACTTTCACTCACCGACCGTCGGCAATCGACGCCTGACAGGTTAAGGTCCCCGCATACATAACAATGTTATTGACAATATTTTTTTTTAATTTAAGCGGTCTAGTGCGAACCCTCTAACTGAGCCTTTGGATACTCAAAGAACTGAGCAGAAGTTCTTAATAATAAATCTAGCTAATAATGATGCGAAATGTTATGTATTGCAGTTGTTAGCATCTTAGAAAAAAAGGTAACTAGAAAAAGCGATGGGTTATAGGCTGGATCAGGCTGGATGAGTAAAATAACCGCTTTATGTCAACTTCTTTTTTACACCTTCCTTTGTGCTCGATGGTTTGATTTGTTTGTAAATTTATAGTACCTAATTTAACAAGCGCAAGGTTCTTTTTTACCTTGTCCCAATATGCATTTGAGGAAGTATTCCATAATTCGGGACACGTTTCCCATACGCGAATAAATTCTTTTAAATATTCTTTTAAATCTGTTTAATGTTAATATTATTGGTAAAGGTGTACCAGAATCTCATGGCAAATAGGGAAAAAAAAATTGTAGTGTGCAATACTGGGGAAATTGGATTAAACGATCTTGATACTGGTTAATATTTAATTATGTCTTTAGTATTATGTAACATGAATTATAATAAGACTGTATGAAGAATGTTCGGTGTATAATATAGAAAACTAGCTTTTGCCCGCGGCTTCGCCCGCGTGGAATAGTGTTCTTGGAGAAAAAACTACTTCGGCGAATAATTCTCTACCTACTTACAGCAATATACTACTGATACAATATTGAACATGTTTTTAGGTTTGCCCAATGCAAATTGTTAAAAATGGGACCCTATCACCTCGATACGACATGCGCGACCACTTGATCTGGGGGCACGGTAGTGCCCCCGCCAAGTCGATAATATACTTACATAATAAGTATTTTATTTATCGCACTTGAATATAAATTTTACCATAATCTTATAATATCTTAAAGACTATTAAATACTTAAAGACTATTATTTTAAAAACTCGCATCAAAATCCGTTGCGTAGTTTTAAAGATTTAAGCATACATAGGGACAGACAAAAAAGGGACTTTGTTTTATACTATGTAATATAATGATATTTCATGAAAAATAAATCAATCGTGAATTACTTTATATACTTATTTATTACGAATAACATACAATTAAATTGGCAACAGTTTATTTAATGTTGGAATTTTCTTCCGAACTGTATAGAACTCGTTTACTTTATTCCTAATCAACTATAAATCGAAACTGTCTTATGTTGATTTTCTTTTTTCCTCCTCTCCTCCTTTTACCAGGCATGGAAAACAAACCATCATTCGATGTGCCATCAGCTACGATTCACCTTATAGTAGTACTGGAAACACATTTAAAGAAGTCACAATAATTACCTAAGAAAATCATAGACGTATATTATAGACGAGGCATGTTGAGGCAAAAAGTGTCTCCAAAAAAATGGCCCCAATTTTTAAATTTTGGGGCCATTTTGACAGTTGAGGTTTGGCACTTGTGATCTTACCATTTCTACATTTGCTATATATGCAGTTTATCCAGTCCGCATATAATTCATAAAATGCCGAGTAGTTGCGTAATTAAAGGCTGTAAAAACTATGACAAACGTGTAAAAAAGATAGACGGGATATCTTATCACAGGTAATTATCACAATATTTTTTGTTACAATTAAAATACTTATGGAATTTTAAATAAATATTCAAAAAATGGCGGCCAACTATGAAATATAACACTGGTTATTGTATGCGCAACAGTGAAAAGGTAACTTTGTAGGGACGTCATTTTTGTTATTGTAAATTACAGAAATAAGAGATTCAGTTTTTTTTATTTCAGTACCTAACCAAACCTAACCTTTTACCTTACCCGTCAGTATTCACATTTTTGATTAATTTAAATAAAATGAAACTAAGGCTTACTATTTATTTGATTTTTACATATTATATTTAAAAATATTATTTACTATCTGGCCTGACAGACGTTGTTCTGTGAATTATGAAATTGAATAAAAAATGCTCGGGAGAATTTTCTTTCTACGGGAGAACTACACTTGAAGGTTGTAAGCGTAGGTTGCTACACCCATAAGTCATACCCTACACCTACAACCTACATCTAGACCTACTACATACCTATAGTTGGTAGGTGATAGGTTGGTAGGTAAACAGTAGTTACCCCACTAAAAACCTACAAGCTACATCTACTAGATGTAGATCACCTATAACCTGCACCTACTGTCTATTCTACTCCTAAACAACCACCTACAATGTTCAGGGGCCAGCCGATTTAACATTATGCACTTTTGGAGAAAAAAAAGTAATATTTCTGAAATATTACTATGTTACTGGAAGCACCTTTATACCGAGTGATTTTTTAATCCATTTCAAGAGAAACAGTGTATAATAGTTACACAAAATAGAGTACTTTGGCATACTTAGTTTATTATTTTTTTCTTTTGTCTAATTTAGTGAACATTTGTTGTAAACATCGCAGAAATTTATAGTATACAGATTTCCCAATAATCCAGAGCGCAAAGAGATTTGGACTCGCCTTATTCGAGAACAACGAAATGAGCCTAACAAAAAAGTTACTCATAGATATAAACTCCCCTCCCGCTCGCGCCTTGGCGACACCCACTTCGCAACGGGCCGTGCAGCAGAAATCGTAATATTTTAATTTCCTTAACTTCAAAACCAAACATCCAATTTGAATAATTCAAAGACCAAATATTATCTACATAAACTGTACTTAGTGATGAAATAATTTATTTTGATAAGGATTAATAGCATGAGTAAAATAAATGCGTTTAAATATAGTCCAAAAAAAATTCAAGTTTTCTAAATAAAAAAATGGTTGTTATGCCTCACTTGACATAGATAGGTATAGTGTGTCACGGACTTTTTTGTAGATATTTATAAGATTTACAGTTAATTAGAACATTTTATGGTTCTATCTTTTATAGTATAGGCAGCGTACGCAAAATAAGTAACTTTTCTGGTTGATTTTTACACCTTGTGTCCGAAAAACCCAAATATCTTACGGAACCCTATTTTTTCCAAAATAAAATTTAGCCTATGTTCCTCGTGGATAATGTAGCTTTCGAAAGGTGAAAAAATTTTTGAAATCGGTCCAGTACTTTTTGAGCCTATTCATTACAAACAAACAAACATACAAACAAAGTTTTCCTCTTTATAATATTAGTGTAGATGTAGATTATTACTTTCAAACTGAATTAGATTATGTATAAGTTTTTATAAATTATAATTCAATATTCTTTTTATGGTACTTAATATAATTAGTTTTGTTTTTAATGAGTCTTGTTTTATTTATCTAGGTAATAAAGGAATGCTGTTGCGCTAGGATTTGTATGTAATTTTTGCTGCAGCGCTGGCTGTGAAACGTCACAGCTCCTACGGCTCCGCCCCTTCTGTGGCGCCGCTGGAGCTACGGCACATGTGTAAAAACAAATTTGTTGTCTGGTCTAGGTCCATACGCCGTATAGAAGAAAAAAATTGGTTTTCTTGTAAAATCCTTTAAAATATCTTGCTTAGGTTAAAATATCTAGTATCCATACACCATAATAGCCATTGCACTAATCTATTACACCGATATAATATCTATATAATATTCTAGTATGTAATTATCGTCATCTATGGGTACTAATCACCAGAGGAGTTAAAAGTGCGTTCCTGATCTTTGGCATACATTCTACAAATAATGTAGGTATAAGAAAAAGTTACGCCATCTTGATTTCAGAAGATTTAATGTGGACTGAAAAATCTGCGGAAAGCAAATATCGAAATGTCAAGATGACAAAATATGAAACCTCGACTGCCCCAAAAAACCCCAAAAGTGGGGCAGTTTAAGTGTGGACACTTTTTGCCTCAACACGCCTCGTCTATGCTTTATGATAATGAGAGTAATGTAATAAGAAATATGAAATATTTAAATTACATTACGTACCTGTAAAATTTATATTTGTTTGTAAGCCTTATTGATTTATTGTTGCTAATATTTTAGTAATTCCAGTATTAATGCGAGCTAAACTTATATTAAATACGCCGGACAATTTTATTAACATTTCTTTAGTCAAGATATGTATTTAAAAAAAATGTATGCGTTGTACGCCCTTACAAAGTTATATCATACGACTAGCGACTGTTCCATCGGAATGGTAAAATCGTAAAATCAAAGGAACATCGAAGTTCCGTTGATTTTACATAGATGGCGTAATTTTTTCTTGTATGAAAATTTTTTCGGCTAAATGTACGTGATAGCCTATCTTGAGTTGAAATCTTTGAAGAAAATATAAAAAAACTAAAAGTATCAAAACAACTCACTCTAACTTACCGGTCAACTCTACCACGAACTTTAAATTATAAGATTGAGTTCGATTTACACCTTCTTCTTTCTGTATTTTACTATAGACATAGAAAACAATATTTCTCGCTTGAGATCGAATTGCCTTTTTGGATATTTTCACAAAAACAACAAATTCCAAGAACATAATCACAAAATTTTAGCAGCGGTTGACAGATCACGTACTTTGATTTGACGGGTCATACTTGACATTGCCATATGAAAATCACATTTTTTATTTTTTTTTAAATGCCATCAGATTCTGGTAGAGCTATAGTACTTGAGACCGTCATAAATCTTATCCATTATCATTAGTAGACCGTACTATTATATCAATATTTTCTTCGTCCTCCATGATTTTATTTTAACGTTCACTCTACAGATTAAACTATGACGTTCATTATAACAAGATGGTTTACGCGTCGTTACTCCTGCACAACTGAAATATTGCAATATGGCCCGCACACACACAATAATTATTGGCAATAACCCGATATTGTCGGCGTATTTCACTATTTCCGGAAATTTTTCAATTATATTGAACAATACGGCAATATGGCCCGCACACGAGGAATATTATTGTCAATGTGAGCATTATTGACATTATTATTGCACGTGTGCGGCTAACTAGAATAAACACACGGCGTACACTTTGCACGGGGCACTGCGGCGCCACCGTAGCTTAGGTCACCTATTTTATATTTTTTATTTGAAAATACTAATCAGAATTTGGCAACATTTTTTCTGTCAGGTCACGTGACCAGCTTGCGTTTGAGAGCGCATTCACAGGTATGGAAATTAGTAAATTCTAATTGAAATAGTGTTTAAATTTGGATAATCCAGTAGTTTTAAGGTAAAAATAAGTCTTGTTGAAAAATTAGTGTTGAGGTGTTTAGAAGCAGGTTGTGAGTTTGTGTTCTGTTCGAATAATTCGATAACAAAGACTGTCATTTTGATACCAAGAAGGGTGCTTCAGGAATGGCGTCCCCCACATGTGCCGCCTATTGAATTTCGCCTTGATAAAATGCACGTAGAATTGATGACGTTACCCCGGTCTGTACGAGAGGATGTGCATTTTCGTGTATCTCTAACGTTTTCTCCCGAAACTCATACCGTTACCGACTTCATATTGAATCTAGTGTTACGATTTGCTGTCGTGATTCATTGTCTACGTTTGTGCAAAAATACTGAGAAAGTACGATTTTAAAATAACTTAAAATCGTTAATATTTGCGTAATTATTAGACTTCCTTTGCGTTACGACTTAAAATGAATGTCTTTTCCGTAGCTAGTTAGACAAATGTTTTGTTTACCTGTTTTCCGTTAGCCAGTGCAATAATGAATAGGCGCTTCCGTTTGCAATGTTTTCAATTGTGTTGATATTGAAGGAAAAACGTACAATTCAATGTTTACAGTGATGGTATTATGTGGTATTACAAAATCCAAAATACAATCATTCGAGCTTAGGTTATATTATGCCAGTGAAAACATATATTTTTGTACCTACATCTATTCTTAATGCAAGTGATAGTTCATATCAGTGCCAAATATTATATTATTAGTAATATGTACTGTCATTCAACATACACATTATGATATGATAATATAAGGCAAATAATTGCAACTAACTTATTACCATACTTACTTTCATAGTGTATATAAATTCAAATTCATTCAAATCATTTATTTGCAATATATATGCATAAAGGGCTGATGATGAAACTATGATATGTAAATATTCTCCCTCGTCTGGAACATTAGCATGGTAATGTAATGTTACATATCTGAACATCCTCCTTGTCCTATCCAATCCTCCTAAACCTATGTAAGGTGTAGGAGGATTACCAAGCATTGTAATGCGCACCTTGTAATGGTCCCTTCCGCTCAGTGCTCAAAAACGTTACATTACATGATAATTTATGGGGAAATGCTGCCGACATAAATTCAATATTTGTGCTGCAGAAGCGAGCTATTCGTGCTATTTATAAAATGTCCCCTATTGAATCTCTGAGAGAAATGTTTAAGGAAATAGGTATACTGACTGTCGCCTCTCAGTATATTCTGGATAATTTGTTATATGTTAGAAAAAACTTAATTAATTTCAAGAAGAAAAGTGATAATCATTGTATAAACACTAGAAATAAGAATAAGCTAGATGTACCAGTGATAAGACTTAGTAAAGTAAGTAAATCTTTTAAGGGCCAATGTATACGCCTTTTTTTTTTTAATGAAATATGGGGGGCAAACGAGCAAACGGGTCACCTGATGCAACTTCCGTCGCCCATGGACACTCACAGCATCAGAAGAGCTGCAAGTGCGTTGCCGGCCTTTTAAGAGGGAATAGGGTAATAGGGGAGGGTAGGGAAGGGAATAGGGTAGGGGATTGGGCCTCCGGTAAACTCACTCACTCGGCGAAACACAGCGCAAATGCTGTTTCACGCCGGTTTTCTGTGAGCCCGTGGTATTTCTCCGGTCGAGCCGGCCCATTCGTGCCGAAGCATGGCTCTACCACGTAAACGCCTTTACAATAGGAGCCCAGAAAACGTTCAAAACCTTTCTATTAATAAATTTAAAAAAGTAGTCAAAGAATGTTTGTGTGCTAAAGCTTATTATAAAGTAAATGATTTTCTTAACGATTGCACACCTTCGGAATAAGATGCACCCATACAAAGCTGTCTCTATGTACTTGTGTACTGACTTTTGTTATATGTATTTAACATAGACTTAAGTTTACAATGTAAAATATTTATTTTAAAAGAACAATTTTCCATCTTTTTGCTAAAAGATGGGCCCGTGCGAGTTTCTTACGCCGGTTCTTCTCGGCGGGTTAGGGTTGAACCGGTGGTAGCTTTTTTGTTGACTTTCCGAAAATAGCTTTTTAAGTTTTATTTGGAAATAAAAATTTTCATTTTCATTTTAATGTTCGTCAGTCAGGCAGGTAGCATCGTAATGTAATGCTCAGTCTTATCTATAATGTTACATTACACATGAATGCTATAGATGAAGGTGCACCTTAAGATTTTATGTACATTGCTTAGAGAATCTATGACTCAAAGGTTCTATAGCAAAAATAGTAGTAAATCTCATTATAATTTTGTAAGACATTGTAATTTTTATTATTTCAACACTTATGCAAAAATTTTACAAGATTAGGTTAATGCCTTAATATGGCATTCTGTCCCAACCAACATGACTTAATTTTCAGAACCGGATACATATTTAATTAAAATGTTACATACTTAGTAATTTTGAAGTGTATCTAAAAATTGAAATCTTTATCTAATATTTCTTGCAAAACACTTTCTAGTGGCTATGTATATTTATATGTATTTTTTATTTACTAACAAAAACATTTATATTCTTACTACATACTTACATAACATTTATTCTTATAAAAGATTTAATAATGTTTAGGAAATTTAAGTGAAAGGTAATCTAAATTTTTGTATTGTTTTGCTACTGTTTTAGATGCTATGTAGAAGTTTCTAATAAATGTGGTTCTAGTAATGCTATAAAATTAACAGTTATTAACAGTAATAACTCTCACACAATTTCATTGTTTAGCTCAAGTTTGTGAGAACATTTTTTCTACAATTAAATGGAGTAGGTAACTTTTCGGATATAAATGTTATTTCTCTAAAATTTAATAATAATCCAGTCTTATGTTCTTGCAGTCTTTGTTTATCTACTATCTCCCTTACTAATAAACGCTGTATAAGCTTTGAATAGTTATACAGTGTTTTGTTCACGTCACACAAGTGACATTTTTAATTCGATAGGAGACAAAACACTGTATAACTATTCAAAGCTTATACAGCGTTTATTAATAAGGCTATATAGGTATACCAACTTGTCTATTTACTATAGGTATTAAATTTTCAAAGGGACTTATAAAAAAATAGGTAAATACAGTAGGGCCTTGCTTATCTGGTTAGGAAAAACAAGATCCCTTGCGAATTATTGGACTGTCTGTATACAACATGTTATCGACCTTATTTCGTGGCAATAAGGTTCAAAAGTGGTACTGGATCTAAATATGAATATGCTGCCATACTTACAAACCAATTTGGAGGCTGATTACAAAAAGTCGTGTCTGAAAACTTGCCTTTATTTTAAAATACCTCTTCAACTGTACCCCACACGATGGGGTAGAATTAAAATATATTTCTCATCCCCACTTCACGAGAAATATATTTTAATGTATGGTGAGCCACCCCTAAAATATAAAAAAAATATATTTTATGATGCCAAAATCGAGATCTTTACATAATCAATAACTATACCAAATTTCTTTATTTATATTCATAATTACAGAAGCTAGAATCGCATACAGAAAGACAGACTGACGAACAGAGTGAAACTATAAGGGTTCCTTGTGTTTTACTGAACCCTAATAAAAAGCGCAGCTGATTGACTGATGTATCAAAAATTTTGCACACATATTTCTCATATGATGTAGGCTAAGGAAGGATTTTTTAAAATTCAACCCCAAGGGGGTAAAATAGGGGGTAAAAGTTTGTAGGAAACTTTTTATTCCTTGGACATATATGAATGATGTTTCGTATGAATTGAGTACAAAAAATATAATGAACTAGCGACCCGCCCCAGCTTCGCACGGGTACAATACTGATACTAATACTACAGAATGTCTTTAAACCTTTAACAAAATGGGCGAAATCTAGTCAAAACAAACAGAAACAAATTAATATAGGTACGTACTAAAACTCAATGAAATAAGTAGGTGGGTATACTTTTATCGTATGAAATACCATAGATCTAAACTCCCCCCGCACGCGCACCCCCGCCTTGGTGACGCCCACTTCGCAACGGGCCGTGCAGCAGAAATCGTAATATTTTAATTTAGCCATAACTTCAAAACCACACGTCCAATTTCAATCATTCAAAGACCAAATATTATCTACATAAACTGTACTTAGTGATGAAATAATTAATTTTGATAAGGATTAATAGCATGAGTAAAATAAACGCGTTTAAATGTAGTCCAAAAAAATTCAAGATTTCTAAATAAAAAAATGGTTGTTGTGCCTCACTCGACATAGATAGGTATAGTGTGTCGCGGACTTTTTTGTAGATATTTATAAGGTCTACAATTAATTAGAACATTTTATGGTTCTATCTTTTATAGTTTAGGCAGCGTACGCAAAATAAGTAACTTTTCTAGTTGATTTTTTACACCTTGTGTCCGAAAAACCCAAATATTTTACGGAACCCTATTTTTTTTCCAAAATAAAATATAGCCTATGTTACTCGTGGATAATGTAGCTTTCGAATGGTGAAAGAATTTTTGAAATCGGTCCAGTACTTTTTGAGCCTATTCATTACAAACAAACAAACAAACAAACAAACAAACAAACAAACATACAAACAAAGTTTTCCTCTTTATAATATTAGTATAGATTACGTATTTCAGCGTTTTCTGAATCTTATTTAATGAAACATAACCTTTTTTGGGTTTCGAAGTACTATAATATAGTATATTATATATACTAGTATAAAAGGAACTCATAGTTTCGCTCTGTTGTCTGTCTGTCTGGCCGCCCTTGTAACTTTGTCATTATGGATATAAATAGATGAAATTTGGTAAAGTTATTGATTTTTTTTAAAGACTATAGATGTTATTTCTGACATAGTAATAACTACAATTTTTATAAAAAAAACTATAACCCGACTACGTAAATGATATATAGTTCGGTAAAATCAATTACCTTATAATAATATTTGGGCAAATGATTTACTGAAAGTATAACACGACGTAAACGTCATAAACGTTTACGTCGTGTTATACTTTCGAGTTTTTTTTTTCGAAAACCTTATATTGCCTTGTTACCCTGGCTATTATAATTTATTTGTGGAGCTGGTATAGTAGTAAATCTTCTTAGATTATGGAAAAATGGTCAGTTTTGCCAACACTATATAAATCTATTTCATAGTTCCATTTATGTGTAATTAAAATATACTATATTGGATGTGTGCTTTGTTTCAGCTGCTTGTAAATAGAGGCTGTAAATATTAGCAGATAAATATGAGTTTGGGTGCGCGCGCCACCAAGGGTGGTGCGAAGGGCAAGGAGGGCAAGCAGGATAAGGGGAAAACCACAGAGAAACCACAACCTAAGGAGAAAACAAAACCACAGGTAAATGTTTGTTTATCCTTCAAAAATGCCTTTATAATCGGTGTGTTACAAAAATTCTACACTCAAGAAAATATATAATGTTAAACCAAAAATAAACTAATCTTAAGTCTAATTTTCCATACCAGTACGATTTTATGTTCCTGCTAAGAACTTGATAAACTTAAATGTTGGCACTTTTCCTCGTGAATTTGTTATAACTCTTACTTTTCTTAGAATAGTTGAACGAATAGACAAGTATGGTATGTATATTTTAACCACCCATTTACACAATTTTTGGTTCTCAGGCCACAACTGAACAGCTACGTATGGCAAACATGATCGACCGTCCGGGTGAAGATCTCTCTGATGTGCGAAAGAAGGTTGGTTTCAAAAGCACTAATATTACAATTTTTTTTATGCATGATAATACGACCATTAAATTGATTCTACTGTAGTGGCGTAGTCAAGAAACACATAACTAAATCTGGAGTTACAGTTTGGTGTTTACGCATGTATTGTCTCCATACAAAATTCAATTATAATTCAGAACAGTTATAGTTACATAGTTTGATAATTGTTTTTGTATCATAGGCCATGTTTTTCGGCGTATTTTTTTTTGGGCATGCGCTGTAAAATACCTATTGAAACGTTTATATAAAAAAATATTTTCAAATTGACAGGTTACTATTGAGAATTAGTACAAAGTTTCACTAGTTGACATGAAATTTTACAGCGCCAGCGCCAAAAAATACGCCGACGAACACGGCCATTACGCAGTTTGTTTATTTCTGAAGGTTGTTGATCTGACTCAACACACGTTACAGATAGCGTGTGTTTTGACAACAACATTACTATCAATAATTATGCTATAGCTGATAATATTACAATGTAACAAATGATAAAATTCATGCTACTGCAAAAGAATGCTCGCCTTAAATACTCCCTACGTTAGGTATACGAATACACTCTCACCTAGCATAACAGTTCGCATCATGGGCGTAGCCAGGGGGTGGTTTAGGGGGGTTCAAACCCCCCCCCCCTCCCGCGCGCCGAAATGGGCCGGCTGGTATATATAATACAGAGATAATAATAATTAATATATAGAGGCGTGTAATTAGAAATTTTGCGCCATATTTTGCCGCCCCATTAACCCTATCTGAAAGATGATTTTTGAAGTTATTTTAGAAAAATAATCAACAGCCTAAATCAGAACTTTGATACTAATTTGTACTACATGTACCTATGTGTTTATGTTAAATGTGTTCAAGTCGAGAACACTAATAAAACACAATTTTTCGTGCACTTTTTCCACTATATTAAGATATAATTATCAATTTTAATAAATAACACGACCGGTTTCGAAATAAATCATCATCAGGTGTTTGTTTGCATTGATTTATTTCGAAACCGGTCGTGTTATTTATTAAAATTGATAATTATATCTTAATATAGTGGAAAAAGTGCACGAAAAATTGTGTTTTATTAGTGTTCAACATGAATTTCCACCAAGAACCGACAGTACAATCAATTACACATATCAAATCGAGAAAGCGAGCAAATGTTTTTGACTCCTTTGCCTAATTAAATCTTTTTAAACTTTAAACCCTGAAATACTGTGTAATGCGAAAAAATAAAAATATCAATAGCCAAAGTTGATCCGCGCTTCGGTAGCCCACACCCGTCGGCCAGAACTCCTCCACCTCGAAGGTCGACAAAAGATGCGTCGGCACTCTCACCACAAAGGAACTGAAATTGACCTTGTGGCGAGACTCGTTCGACCCTCAAGGCGATGGACGTCTTCTGACGGATGTAGTCCACGACGTCCTCGACCTGCATAAACCAGTGCAGGCGGGATACGTACAACGCAACGGCGTCGGGGTATTATTGCCTGCCGGTTTCTTGTAAGGCCGTGGTATCTGTGTGCAGGTGACTGCGCTGATGGAGACGACGCACCGCACGGAGGACGAGGTGTGCTCGGCGCTGCACGACGCGGACAACGACGTCGAGCTCGCCTGCAACCTGCTGCTGGAGGAGACGCCGCGGACACAGGTACAATGTCGACAAACTTCCTGCTCGACCAATTTCTAAACATTTTCCTTTGCACTAGGAAGCCTCGAAATATTTAAACACAAAGGAAGTGATCGCAACAATTGAAAACGTGGTTGAATAACGTGTTCCACAGCGCTGTTAAACGATTTTCATCTTATGCCTAGTCCAGCGGCTACTTGTTTAATAGTACATCATCATATTGTGACAACTAATTTAATGTATTATTTAAATATATATTCGGTAAAATCAATTACGGATATTCTGGGAATATTATCTTTTGGTTATGTAAAGACGTTTAAGCAGAAAAATAATTGTCATACTCGAAAAAAAAAATTTCTTTATTTGGGCGAGTTTGCGTTTTGCAGAGAGTTACCCATACAAAAGATGATTTTTTAGTTTGAGTATGACAATTATTTTTTGCCTAAACGTCTTTACATAAGCAGTGGTTCCACATGAACCACTGCTTATGTAAAGACGTTTAGACGTTTAGAAGTTTCCGTAGTTGATTTTCGGAGAAATTATATAAACATACTGATTGGCGAATACCGACCTGGTACAAAATAATAATCATAATATGTAATTATGTAGCATGCATGCTTACACGTAACACATTTTTTTAAAGGGCGAATGGCAAACTACGGAGAAGAAAAAAAACAAGAAGCCAGCTGCCAGTGCCGGCAACGGCGAGGTGGACAGAGAGAGAGATCGCGAACATACGCGCTCTCGCTCAGGCCCCAGACCCAGTGAGTACATACGCTAAATTCGGATTCAGTCTGGATAAGAGGCCGTCCAAATATTACGTTACGCAAAATGTTGCCTTTTTGTAACCCCTCCCCCCTATGTCATGCTTTTTAGTAACCCTGTACCTTTACTTAACATGTCCTGTCACCTTATGTTTAGTATGACCTTCTCTTCTCCCTTATGCTGTGACGTAATATGGGGTCGTCCATTAATCACGTGATGCCTAAAGGGGGAGGGGGGGTCCGAAAAAAAATCACCAAATATCACCAAGGGGAGGAGGGGGTATAAGGAGACATCACGTGTATTAATTTTCGAATCTAGTCTATGCATACCGAAATTATTATCGGTTGTAGATTCGTAGTGTTGTTTAAATACTTACAAGACAAATGACTCGTATAGTTGTGATTTGCTTAAATTATTCGATTAAATTGTTTTTTAAGTTAAAGTTTTTCTTCAAACATGACCTGCTTTCTATGTAAAAAAATACACGTGATCTTAGGTGGGGGAGGGGGGGTAGTATAAAACCTCACCACGTATCACCAGGGGGAGGGGAGGGGTCTAAAAAGTTGTTAAAAACATCACGTGATTAATGGACGGTCCCTATGTGGATGGACCCTAATGTCAGCCGAAATATAACTCTGTTTCTACTGACAAATAAGGAGAAATTAAGTAAATAAAACATTATGCAGACAGATTTTAATAAACAGTCGTCGACGAGAATTATTATTCTTGATAATAAGGATGCCCGAGAAGAAAAAAAGACCTATTTTTTTTGGCCGTAAGTAACACTCAAGGCCACGAAAAGCTAAGATGTATATGTATATCTCAAACATTTGACATTAATGACATTTCAATTTAGTTCCCCAATTTTTCGCATCATTGCCAAGTTTTTTTTATATGTAATCAACGTTGTGCATATGTAGGACGCGGCGAGGGCGAAGGCGGTCGCGGGCGGGGCGGCGGGCGCGGGCGGGGCGGCGGTCGCGGTGGGCGGGGCGGCGGACGCGGCGCGCGCCGGGGCCCGCCACGCCCCCCGCCGGAGCGCTCCGACAGCGACTGGCCCAACAGTGCTGATCCCGATACTGGTGAGGTTTTATTTTTTTTTGTTTTATTCGGAATCCTAATTCTTGTAAATAAAAGTTGTTAATTTACAGCTACACTTATATACTGCGTAGTATGTACTAGATATGAGCGCCGCGCTGGTGCGCCTAGTGAGCGAGAGAAATAGTCATAGTGAGTAATTTCAGTCAGTGACTATGAGCGTGCATATTACCCAAGTAATATAGACACATAATAAGCCCTACTTCTTTCATGCTATAAACAAGGAGAATGGGGTTAACCTCCACATAAGGGACATCTATCTCATCGAAAGAGTTCAGCATGAAAGACGAGGAATTTCTGCTATGCGCCATATATATGCCGCCTTATATTGCCGCTATGCTCCTACATATTGAAGGCGCGTTCGACAACACCTCAACCTGCACTATTACGGTTAGCCTGGCTTCAAGAAATATACTATAGAGTGGATCAAAGCCATGCATAACAAAGCACCATTATCATCTATCATAGGCTTGACGCTCAGGAGCAGGCTGACTCAAGGATGCCCACAGGGAGGAGTACTGTCGCCGCTGCAGTGGGCCCTGGTGTGAATGGGCTGCTAAAAAAACTGAACAATAGAAGGTTCTACGCTCATGGATACGTTAACTACCTAGCGATACAAGTGATAGGCAAATGCGCATCAGTGGTCGTTGGGCTAATGCGCTGAGAGTCGACGAAAATTAGTGCAAAAGGGTGATAACAGTCAACGGTAATAAAAAAAGAGGAAGTTGGAGGGACTAAAACCCCAACAACCTTCAGAAAAACTACCACGTTTGCAAGTGAGGTTAAATATCTAAGAGTGATCCTAGATAAAGGACTAGGGACATCGAGCACTGGGACATCTGCTGGAGACTTGTCAGCTCTAAATAGGGCCTTCGGCCGCAGCCAATGCTATGATTATACACAGATATAGTGAGGCCGATAGCCCCACAATTACTTAGTAGTTTGCTGTCTTACACTAGATGGTACCTACCCGACCTTTAATTTTGTAGTTTGCTATCTTAAGGCCCCCACAGACGAGAGGCCGATCGTTTCAGCTGGAACTGACGTCAGTTCGGCCTGAACGGATTCGAGCACACACACGGAAAAAATCGCATCCAATCCAATTTACGTCAGTTCGGCCTGATCTGATTCGTGCCCACACACGGAACAGTCGCATCAGTCCATTCTGGTTTGCCGCGCGCTACGGTCGTGTTTATCAATTTTGTTTTTAAACACCCCGAAAACTCATACAACGCTTGTACACGATACACGCCCGCACGGCGGCGGCTCGGGCAAGAACTGAAGCGATTTGTCCACACACGGTCAGGACAGGCCGCGCGTTCAGGCCGATCGGTCAGGCCAGAATTAATGTTGCCAACTTAGTTATTTTACAAAATTTTACTAAACTGAGTATTTTATTCCCTCCTTGGTAGAAATTTAGTTATTAGTAGTGTTTAAGTAGGAAAGAGCCAGACAGTAATGATATGCAAAATAGCTACTAAATACGTAATATTTCCTAGTATATTTTAATTTAATGGTAAAATTTATAATCAAATTCAATTAATGAAAAAAAAATAATATAATAAAACCTAAAATGCAGTGGTTTTTGGGGGGCTTCAGGAATTCCTAAGTTAAGTAGCTTCTTTAGTAGTTTTGTAGTAGTTTTAGTAGAAATCGATACGAGTTTAGTAGTTTCACAAAAAAAAGAGCTGGCAACACTGGAACGAATCGCTTCAGTCCGTACGGCCGCCTGATGCGATCTCGAAATTGCACACACACGATAAGATTTTGCATCCGTTCAGGCCGAACTGAAGGCAGACCGGACCATGTATGGGGCCCCATACACTAGATGGCACTAAACACTTATTTAGTTTTTCATGTGAATATTTACATGAAAAACTAAATATTGGTTTACGGATGAAGTCTTTAGGAAGTTCTGCAAAAAAACTTTAGTATGCATGATGATTAAAATAACATACATTTCACGTAAGTACGTATCTAGAATATTTTAATTCCTGTGATCAAAGCTTAAGAATGCCATCTATTGGCAAGTAGAATAATTTTTAATTTAACCGACAAGTGAGACTTGTCTAGAACAAATATAAATTTAGTTTTTAATTACTTACACAAAATGTAATGCCCTCAATAGCATCAGAATGCCTATTTGAGTATTTTTTACATTTTAAAACACAAAATTTTATCATTTTATTCTTAGAAACCCGAAAAGTACAAAAAGTTATCGAAATCACAGAGCACAGGTGCTTATACTGTCTCCTCTATTTATCAATTCCATGGAGGCATGCCACCTACATGCAGATTTCCTTGTTTGGGAGATTTTGCAACCGTGTTTCAGGCTGTCATGTACACTACTATTGGTTGTTCACTAGGCAGTCAGTTATAGACATGGCTTCGACGTCAGTTCTTGAAAATGTGGACGTTTATAAAACGAAAATGGAAAAAAATACAGAGAGTACGCTCTCTGGAATTTTGAGCACTGCTGGAACTATTTTGGAATTGTATAATTAATTACGTTAGTCTTTTTTCATCAGTACAAGAAAGAGCCATAAATTGTATTGCATTGTGGTTTTGTGTAACCCAAGAAATAAAAATATTCTTATAGCTATCAAATACACGTTTTTTTACTATGAAGTACAAACTTCAAAAAACCCTTTGAAGATCACGCCGCTGGTGACGCCGCCGACCTACCACCCATCTGTGCTCATATCTAGTAACCTACAAAGGCTGATATCTCATTATTTGCATTTTTACTAATTAATAAAACCTTACCAGAATGATTTTGAGTGTCCTGCTAATATTATAAATGTGAAAGTTTGTGAGGATGGAAGGATGTTTGTTACTCTTTCACGCAAAAACTACTGAATGGATTTCCATGAAATTTGGTATGGTAGTAGTTTAGGCTCTGGATTAAAACATAGGCTACTTTTCATCCCGAAAAAGTACAGTGTTCCCGAGCGATACTATGTTTACGCGGGCGGAGCCGCGGGCAACAGCTAGTAACAATAATACATATTATAATATTATGTAGTGAATTTGAATTGAAAAAGTCGTTATCAAAGATTATGGCTATTATTTTGTATTTACTTTATAAGGGAAGGGAAGAAGGGTATATATTTTTGTATTTACTTTACAATTCACCAATACAATTATAGGGTAAATAAAAAAACTCTTCTCTTTTTTACTGGAAATATTTTTCAGGTGGTACCGACAACTTCCCAGCCACAGAAGATTGGGATAATGAGGAATGGTCAGGCTCTCTATCAGACACCAAGGTAAGATTTTATCGTTTGTTTTAATAACATTTGCGTAACTTATTTACTAGAATAATTGTAAAAGCAATTTTATCCAAGATGTTGAGTTCTAAAAATATCATCCTCATTAGTTCATTACTATGTAGCGAATTGTTGAAATCATAATAAGTTTATATAATAATAATCTATGATGATACATTTTATGTTTGTAGCGTCTGTTAATTTTAGGAAAGTGCTTTTTACTACTGACATTGACTAAACCAATACAAAGCTACAGCTTATTATTAATCTCTCTTATTATTTTGTTACTATACTCTGATTTATAATATCGGTTGATAAAATATTTCTATTCAATTCATCTCAATCTCTTTTTTTTGTAGAGGTTGAGCTGTGTTTCGGCCGTTGTACTGAGATTAAAAAGCAGAGTTAATATGTAATATCGCACTAACAATAATAACGAGCAGAGTAATGATGCTGTAGCGGGTGTGAGCGTGATGTGTAACTGTAGATGGTGGTCCCGCAGGTGTTCACCCCCAGCGCCGCCGCCAGCGCGTCTGCGGACCTCGCGCCCGCCGCTGCGGTGAGTATACACACGCTCGATATGTACGTGCACGCAGATTACGTACGTGTACGCATGATATGTAAGGTTCGATAAAATCAATTACGGATATTTTGGACATATGATCTATTGCTTATGTAAAGAAGTTTAAGCAGAAAAATAATTGTCATACTAGAAAAAAAAATACTTTATACAAACTCGCCGATATAAATATAGGCGAGTTTGCGTTTTGCGGAGAGTCACCCATACATGAGATGATTTTTTACTTTGAGTATGACAATTATTTTTTGCCTAAACGTCTTTACATAAGCAGTGGATCATGTGCCCGAAGTATCCGTAATTGATTTTTCGAAGACATTATTTATACTTACACGCGTGATGCGTACGTTGCTATACTTACGTGCACGCACGGTAAACGGACGTAACGCACGCATTGTACGTTGCTACGTACGTACTAGTATGTACGTATGTAAACGAACGTGCACGCACGATTCGTATGAAAATACATGCCGTAAAATTTTAATTATATTTTGCAAGGAAACATTTTAAACTTTTTTTTTGTTGAGAATACGAAGCAAACTAAGAAAAATATTGAGATTTAACAGTAACTGTTCCTATAATGTAATAGAGGCCTATGTTTTGTCCATTAGAAGGATTACTTTAAGATGATATATAAAATATTGTGAAAATGTAAATAATTAGATATTGCTATACAGGAGGATTGGGACGCTCCGACGGAGGCCAATGGCCCCACGGAGCACATCCCCACGTACACGTACCACAACACCCAGCAGCACCATCATCCATCCATGCTGGAGGTGAGTGACTCTGTTTCATAGTTTCAGTCAGTAAAACCTGATTCTTACGGCCTGTTTTACAAGTCACTGCCATCACAAGCTATCAGACACCTGTCGGCACATTGTGCAATATTTACTTCACTTTTTATTTCCTTCTTTGTGTTGTAGAGACAGTTATGTTTTGACTAATATTTTACTGACAAATGTATGACATTGGCAAACCTAAACTGTTTGTTTCTTCGTATTTCTTTTCATTGTAACGAATCGAACCATATTTTAGAATATACCAAGATATTCTATACCTTATTGTATTTTAATAGCACTATATTCTAAATTTTATGTAAAATGTGCTCTTAGCTAACAAGGTGGTCCAGCGACTGACTACATAATTGAGTTACACACAATTAATCTTAAGTTTTATTTTAATTCAATATGTTCTTTTGTATAGATGGGTGGCGCGGCGGGGGTGGCGGGGGCGGCGGGCGCGTCTCCCCCGGCGCCGGCCAAGAGCGAGCCCGCGCCGGACTTCCACCAGCTGGGTCACCACGCGCCGCTACCCAACACCCAGGTAAGGGCTCCATCACACTAGGACGATTGCAGTATAGCGTCACGGTGATGCTGCTTCGATGTGCTAAATAATATACGTCATATCTACACAATAATCAACAGTCAAGAGCGGCGTCTGACGATGATTAATCCTACTTCTTACTTATATTATAAATGTAAAAGTTTGTGAGGATGTATGGATGGATGTTTGTTACTCTTTCACGCAAAAACTACTGAACGGATTTTGATGAAATTTGGTATCTTAGTAGTTTAGGCCCTGGATTAAAACAGGCTACTTTTTATCACGAAAAAATACAGTGTTTCGTTCTTGCAATAACTTCTTACACTTTTTCCACTTTATGACTGTACTAGCTGTTGCCCGCGGCTCCGCCCGCGTAAGGGATATTATGCTTATATATATTATGCTTATATATATTATATATATAAACATAATATCCCTCGGATATTATGTTTACGCGGGCGGAGCCGCGGGCAACAGCTAGTACAGTCATAAAGTGGAAAAAGTGTTAGAAGTTATTGCAAGACAGTGAATTTCATTTTGATATACATATATAACATCCATTGGCACTCCCCTACACCACATTGCCTATCGTCAATCGGCATGACATTGCAAGCTTAACCCAATCTGCATTTCGTTCATATAATATACTTGCCATTAACATATAACTGTCCAATCCAAGGTGGTGTTGGCTACCCTTAGCAAAAAAATTTACTCGAATTTCGGAATACGGGTGAACTACTATAATATTCTGTATAAAATATGGCGCGATGATTCAAATAGTTTCATTATAACGTGTAAATATTTGATTGAAATATAATGATTGTTTCAGCCCATGGGCATGTCGGGCAGCCTGAGCGCGGCGCAGTCGCAGTACCTGTCGCAGCTCACGCAGCAGGCGCAGCGCCACGACACCAGTAAGTTGCTATATTTTTTTGGCTATATTTAGAGCTAACTAGCAAGCTGACGCCCAAGGGGGATTGAGGTTTTTTAAGGACCAGGAAAATAACTGACGATAAATAGCATTAAACATTTGTAGAAAATCCTCTCACCTGATGCCTTCCAAGCAATAAGAACTTTACATACCAAACAGTGCAATCTGTTTAGTAGTTTCAGGTCTGTTATTAAATCAACAGTCAAAATTACGTTTGAAATTTTAAAACCAATATAAGTTTTTTTTGCAACATTAATATGTTATATAAGAATCTGTTAATTGTTACCAGGTGTATATACTAGCAACTATGGAGTGTACGGCACAACGGACATGACCACACAGCGGAAGACTCAGAGGGTCAGGGTACCACCTCCGTCCAAGGTATACTTCACTCCGTGCTTATTAGCATGTTTATACAGAAAACATCTATACTCGGAATTATAATTCGATTCCACATTTGACATTAGCTACTGTCATTTTGTAAAATAATGATACCACATAAAATAGTGTAGTGATGAACACAAAAATCGATAAACAATCGCGATTTATGTTTATGTAATCATAATATTGGTGTACCAATTAAATACTAAATTATTGATTTTTATTTAAATAAATACATAATTATTCATAATAATTATTTAGTAATTAGTAACCATTGCTTTATTTTATAGTTAATATTTTTGTGTTTTTATATTAAAAACAAAACTTATAATAAAAGAGCCTAGATAGATAGTTTTCTGTATTGGCAACCCGTGCGCCCTCGTGCAGCTATCGCCATTTTGTTTATCTTGTCATTCGGCTTCATTCTCCTAGTCTGACTGCACGAATATCTTGTTTCATTGCGAATCGATATTTTGTTATTTTGTTGGGTTTTTGTTAAAGTTTTGTTACGTTGTGTTTGTTGTTACGTTTATAGTTTTTTGTGAACTTTGAGTGAATCTATTTGTTTTGGTTTCCATCAAAATGGATCCTCAGCCAAGTACATCACAAAAAGACGTGGATGTTTTCTTGTCCCCAAGAAAAAAACGTCCACGAAAAGCTTTCACTGTTACTGAAAAAGTAATGATTCGCAACGCCTACAAGTACGTGAAAAATGAAACTTCTGCGCAATTGGAGGCCTTTGAAGTTGTGGATGAAAATAAATGTATGAGCAAAGTTGCTGACATATTGGGAATAACCTCACGCTCTGTTTGTAACGTTTTGAAGGAAGTAAATAAAGGTGCGCCGCCAACGCCTCCTAAAAAAACTGGACCAAAGCGAAATTTCAAAGATAAAATCGATGAATTTACATTCTCAGCAATACGAAGAATTGTTCATCAGTTCTTTTACCGAAATGAACCTCCAACCATTACAAAGGTTAGTCAATCAGTCAGACAGTATTATTTTATACCTACATCTTTTATATATAAGTAATGATTCCAAACTATTATACAATTTACTATTTTAGATTTTACAAGTGATGAACGATGATCCAGAAATGCCCAAGGTTTCTAAAGACACCCTCAGAAAAATTTTGAAGCATCTTAATTTTAAATTTGTTGCACGGTCACGCAAGAGCACACTTATTGATCGAAATGATATAATAACATGGCGCCAGCGTTACCTGCGATTTATATGTCAGTTTCGACGAGAAGGGAGACATATATATTATCAAGATGAAACTTGGGTTAACGCAGGTAAGGCTAACAATTTGAATTTATATACATTTTACATTAAATTTAATAGTAATATTGAATGTTCATTTATTTTTAGGTCATACTGTAAAAAAAACTTGGGTGGACAATAAGGTCACATCATCTCGGCAAGCGTTTTTGGAGGGACTGACCACTGGATTAAAAAATCCATCTGGAAAAGGCAAACGTCTCATAATTAGCCATATAGGTAGTGTAGAAGGCTTCCTGGAAGAGGGGCTCATGATTTTTGAAGCAAAGAAAAATTGTGAAGATTACCATGATGAGATGAATGCAGTTTGTTTTGAGGAGTGGTTCGCTGGAGTCTTACCACAATTAAGACCAAACTCAATTGTGGTGATGGATAATGCACCTTACCACTCCCGAAAATTGGAAACGGCACCAAAAATGAGCTGGAAAAAATCTGCCATTCAGGACTGGCTTTTAAATAAAAATATTAATTACGAACCAGATATGGTTAAAGCTACGCTTTTAGAACTGATTCCATATAATGAGTCTTTTAATAAGTATGCTGTAGACGAAATGGCAGCACAACATGGGATCACGGTTTTAAGACTGCCCCCTTACCATTGCGAGCTGAACCCTATCGAATTGATATGGGCGCAGGTAAAGGGGCATGTAGCTCAAAATAATAAAACCTTCAAATTGACAGACGTAAGAAATTTATTTGAGGAAGGCATTCAAAAAATTACGGCTACCGAATGGTCTAAATGCGTATCCCATGTTGTCAAAGAAGAGGAAAAAATGAGTAGGCTAGATATGTTAATTGACAACATCACAGACACATTAATAATAAATGTTACAGAAAGTGACAGCGATAGCGATAGCGATGACGGCGACGATTTATAAAATAAAGTATTACCATAATACATCTATTTGTTTTATTTCTCATGTTCCTTTATGATCTTTTTTTTTTTTATTTATTTCACACACAATTATTAAAGAAAACTCTCAGATCCTTAATAAAATTAATCGTCATAACTAAATCCGTTCAGAAATATTTAATTTCCTGATATACTTAGTTTCTATTAAAGTAGTAGTTATTTAGATATACTACTATAAACGAGAGGAATCGATCCGGAAATATTCCATTTCCGTATCGAATAATTTCGCAACGCCACTATTTAGTACATGTCATAACGTTGCAACACTGAAATTGTCAAATCTGGAATCGAATTAAAATTCCGAGTATAAAAGATTCCTGAGTAACTAGATAGGCATCAAAATTGTGAAAACATTGTCATATGTGTGACATTATTTTTTTACAAAAGTATACATACTTGTATTGTGACAATGAAAATCACTTTACCACTGATAATCGTTTAATTACTTCTATCTACGATCGTATTTATTTGATAGCCGCTTGTGATTTAAAATGTATCCTGGTCGCACTACTGACTCTGATGATGATGATAAAGGTGAGATGTAAGGCTCAACTCATCCAACTTTGCTCGTTTTAGATTCCGTCATCGGCGGTGGAGATGCCCGGCGGCGCGGAGAGCGGCGGCGGCATGTTCCTCGATGTGCAGTTCGGTGCGCTGGACCCGGACGACACGCCGCCGCAGCCGCATCAACCGCATCAGACGCAGCCGCACCAACCGCATCAGACCCACCAGCCGCATCAGACCCACCAGCCGCATCAACCGCATCAAACCCACCAGCCGCATCAGACTCACCAAGCGCATCAGACTCATCAAGCGCATCAGCCGCATCAGACACACCAACCTGCACACCATCCAATGCCGCAGGCTAAGCAGGTGAGATAATAGCCGCAACAGACGCGTGACGCGTCAGACCTATTAGAAGCATAATGATACTCAGTACCTGGGAGACAGAGTTTTGCTCGGAGTTCTAGTACCTAGTATGGAAAAAATAAAATAAAAAAAAACAAGTCTGACCAGGACTTTTTATACATAAGAATTGCTATGTTAAAGTAAAAGAGTACCTGGGTAATCGAGTTTTGCCCGGAGCTCTAGTAAATAAAAAAAGTCAAAAAATATTAAGAAGTATTTTACCGGGGGACGAACCCACATTCCGAATTTTCGAACAAAGTAAAAATAATACAATCTGCCAATCAGACTGACTATTAGATCTATCAAACGCATCAGGCATTAGTTACGTTCACACACCACATTATTATTAATTTATCTTTTATGGAGATTTCGAAAATCTTTAATTTTAAATAATATTTTTGATATTTTATTTTAGCCGACGACTCAAGCGGAGGCCACGCCTGTAGTGAACAACCATGAGACTGCCACAGAAACTCCTAGTAGTAATTATCCTAACACAAACAGTATGGTGAGTAACCTGTGCTACACTAATTCATATAACACTTGATTGATATTGGGTTGGATTGCTGGATTGGATGTTACGCGGGTACCGTAAATTTTGCCGTGATAAAAAGTAGCATTTGTCCTTTCCCGTGGCTTACTTTTCTATCTATGCCTTTTATCAAAATCGGTTCCTACCTCCTTTATAATATTAGTGTAGATTATTTTGCAATCTTCACACAACTTTATCTGTTGTTCTGCAGCTCAATGAAAACTTAACTGTAGTGGAGCCGACGCCTACGAGTCAACCGATCGTCACGTCGGAGACCACCGTCACAAATAATACCACATGTGAGTACAAAAATGTGTTTTGGAATGTAAACAAAGTGAAATGACAGTCGTGTATCTGGACAAACTGCTGGATCAAGCCTGCAGCGCCATGCCGATTGGACTTTAGAAAGTATGGTGTATGGCTTCCCCAACATTGATTGTACGTATTTGATTCGTCACATGTCATTTCATTTCCGTCGTAGGGTGTGTACAACTTGAGATGTCATTGAGATGAGATGCTGCTGCTAAGATATATAGGTATATTTGCTAAGATAAAAGATAAAAATATGCTAAAATGCACAAGTCTGTTTCGCGCGACGGTTATGCGTGAACTGACTAAATAACTAATTAAAACGCTGTGCGAGTTTACGAGAATGTACAAAAATTCTGATGATGCTCTGTACGGCTGTTGCACCGTACATGCTCCCGGGCGGCAGAAGCGGTAGCTGCTGGATGATGAGATGGTAGATTATGGTAATAACAAGGTGATGGAACAGTAACTGAAACGAATGGATACGAGACACAGCACTGCATTTATTAAGATAGCTATTATCGCTCTTGCTCCAGTTATCTTTCAGAGTTGCTATGGGTATGTTCCGATATGCACTGGGACCACTACTGTGTGACGTCAATTCAGTATACTGTGAAGCCATGCCTATATAGCCAGTTATACTGCTGCCCTATTACCTAATTTTATAGACTTCATCTGACATATATAGGAATGGTCTTCATTTTGACGTTTGAACTTTTTAATCACGTGTTCAAAGTACTGCGAGTGCCTTATCTCGAAAAAAAAACCAGTGCTCACAGTAGAATATGGCGGCGATTTATGACATCATAGGGTACTGCGGCAGTATATATACTGGCAGTCCATAACGGAACGAATTTTTCTACAGTGATAGATAGCACTGTGCAGTGCTCGCAGTGCATATCGGAACACACCCTATGTGTTATAACATGTTGTTTTTATTTATGGCACATTGTTACAGCACTAGACAAGCTGTCGGCGTCGATGAAGCAGCTCGGCGTGTCGGGCGTGTCGGCCGTGAGCGGCGTGTCGGCGGCGGCGGTGTCGGCGGCCGCGACCACCGCGGACAGCGCGCCGCAGCCGCAGCCGCACCACCACTACGCGCACCACCGGCCCAAGGTACACATGCCGCCATGTGATAAAGGGTTATTCGGAAATAATGATAATGCGCCATCGGGACGCGATATAAATCGTGCATGCAATTCAGACTGTTATTTATTAATACAGATGTACGCGCACCTAGTCGCGCCGCAGTCCGCATTATATTTTAATAAATTATAATATGGAATTGTCTGCAATTCCATGTCATGGGGTACTCATCCCAACTTACCTGTCCGGTAGTTGTGGTATAGTATACGGGTACGCGACCCCGGCTTCCCTAGCTATTACTGTCCTATCCCTTGCCCTCCTGGGCGGTAATATCCTACATTTCCTATTTCCCACTCCAACTTACCAATCTTCCTTTCCACACCACCTATCCTTCCCTTTCCCTATTCCTACCCTCTCTACCAATCCGTGGAAACGCAATGGATAATAATAAAAATAATTTAATTATCCAAAATGGCGGCGATGTGGTTCACCACCCATCACGTCTCGTTTCTCGCGGAGGTGAAAAGTGGACCATGGAGAGCCGCTTCGCTATGTTGAATGTAAGAGGAGGAATGGATGGTAAGAATGAAAGTGAACGAAGCGAAACGAGTATGTGAGGATCGTAGCAAGTGGCAAAAGTGGTCTCTGCCTACCCCTTTACGGGAAAAAGGCGTGATTATATGTATGTATGTATGTATTGTCTGCAATGACGCACACACATTCGCTCCGCATTATTCGCATTTCAAAATATTATTTCTGCGGTGGCTGGTCTGCGATGACCTTTAGCGCACCAAAGTTTCAGCGTGAGTTAAGTTTAACTATTTATTCTAGTAAGGCCTACTTGCTCAGGTCTGGTTAATGTTAACACTGGTTTAAATATTATACTATCTCTCTTGTTCTTTGTTTTAATGAACGAGAAGGCATGATATTTTTACCCAGATATATGCATAATGCAAGTGGGCCTTAGGGGATGTAACAGTTTCATTTAATATTTACAGACAGTCGGTCAGCAGAATGTGTACGCGACACACCACCCTGCATCACACCATCCCCCTGTATACGGAGCTAATGTCTACGCGCCACAGGTACCACTGATATGAATATTATGTATTTGTATTACCTTGTATTACCTTTGTATTACCTATTTTCAAAACATGAATTTGAATTGTCTCGGGATCACGTCATGGGATGAATATAATATAGCTATTACCGCCTTATCATTCTAGCGGATGGTGAGCAATGAGTATCCTCAAACGATGCGACGAAAACGTTGCGTAATTGCCACTCGTTCTTGTCGTCCTTCTTGTGCAGTCGCGATGTGTTCGCGACGCATTCGCTGCGCGCCCGGCCAGCCTCGTAGCCGCTCGCAAGCCGCTAGTATGATAAGGCCCTTATGTTTTCAATGTAACGCTTGGCTAATCGTTGCTAAAGCAACTCGGCGCGTTACCGAAGTTGACCCACGAGCGAGCAACATGGATCTGAGTTCAGACTTACCCCGATCTGTTGCTTTTGTTTCATGAAGCGGTGGAGATGTGCTAGTCATACATTTCTCGAAAAAAAAAAAACAGTGGCACTCCGGGAGTACTAACAGCTGAAGTGAAAACAATAGTGTACTGGCAAGCATAAGCGCACGACCCGCTTGCCCCCCACTACCTCATACCGCACGGTATGAGCTCGTGCGGGGCGAACGGGCCGCGTGTGATGGTTTTTTCCCATATCAAAATATACCCAACGCGACTAATCTTCACTTCAAAAATAAATCTCTGATACGATACGTCGCTGTATCATGTTGTTGTTCCCATATGTATTATACGTTTCTAATTTCGTTATCGCTTCGATATTGTACCTCATCTAATCACCGAGAACGTGGCGAAACGAAAAGTTGTTATCCTTTAAGAAAAAATTATAATAAACCTATATTCCCCAGGTGAACTCGACGAACGCGTCACTGACGGGCGCGTCCGCGATGGCCGCCACGGCGTACCCGTCCAGCGTCACGCTCACGCAGTACCAGCCCATGATTAACTCCTACCAGGTGAGTGGCATCGTATCATTAAAAGAATTACTAGATGCTGCTGCATTTGCCGTAGCCCAGCTAGTGGGGCCACCGGAACCAGCAAAATTTTAAAGTGGTTTATAAGAAAAAAGTTTCGGAACTTCTACTTTAGATGCAGGAGGATGTCGTCACCCTTCACAGTCGTCACCGACCACTGACGTCCTCAGGTAGCCTTTCGAACTGAGCATCAGCGGCGCCGCGACTGTGTCGCCAGGACAGAGCGACAAATCGATGTTCTATTCAAATGTATGAAATTCTAGGGAACGTTATTCGAGCGCAGCGACTGACGCTTAGTTCGAAAGGCTACCTTTACTGAGGCATTGATCTCTTCTCGTTGTGAAGAGGATAATGGTATAGTTATACCACGCTAGCCTTCTGCAAGTTGACGTCATGTTTTATATTTGTATTGTGCAGCAGACGTCGTCGTCGGGCGGTGTGTACGGCGGTAGTGCGCTGTACACGGCCGCGCCCTACACAGCGGCGTACCAGCCCGCGCCGCAGCCCGCCAAGCCGCACAAGGACGCACAGGTATTACGTCTATACACTAACGCGCAGATTATTGTTATATTGAATACAGCTAGCTGATGACGAATACGACACGCCTAGATGTTTGGATCGTGATCAAGGATAACGATATTTATCATGTACAATTGTAAGGAGAAATGTTTATTTGACAATCTGTCAACATATTATAATATCTCTAGTAAAATTACAATCTAAGGTTTTTACAATTTTACGGTGACATATAAAAAATCTGGATAAAATCAGGCGTGTAGCGTTCACTATTGTTAAATCAGTGATCGCGAGTTCGTATCCCGTCAAAGTATTTTTATGTCTCAGAAATCGTTGTGGAATATGATGATTGATTGATTTTGTTCATGAGCATTTAAATGTTTATGACATACAAAATATAATTAATGTTTTAAAGCCAAGTTAAATATTATTCCCCTACAGGTTTACATTTTGACTATCTTAGTTATACTATCCAAAAAAGATTAATGGAGATTTAAGAAGTGTATTTGTTACATTTGTTGTTAACCTTATTCCAGTACGACAGCTCAGTAGCAGCCAGCAACAGCTTAACGAGTACGTCCACCACGCAGACCTCCACAGCTAAGGTCACCACCACGACAGGTAAGAACATCACTTTATTTCCTTTCTATAAAATTAGACAATAGAGGTGCGCCAAGCAAAGCCCGTGGGCCTCTGGGTCAAGACTCGAGAAGAATGGAAAAAAATTTAACTCAGTTAGACCTTAATAATTAATATACGAATAAACGTATATTTAGGTCTTCTTTAACAAACCATTTTAATATAAAGCTCATAAGTCACATGACACGTATGTTAACTTTACTAGTTAACATACGTGTGATGTGAGCTGTATATTAAAATGGTTTGTTTAACGTCGGTCTTTGAGTTCTCGCTCGTGTGAACATAAAATGTGCGAGTGAGAACTCTTGACGAACGGCAGCCAATAGTGTTTCTTTATAGTTCTACACCCTTACTAATAATCGCTGTATAAGCTTTGAATAGTTATACAGTGTTTTGTCTCCTTCTATCGAATTAAAAATATCACTTGTGTGACGTGAACAAAACACTGTATAACTATTCAAAGCTTATACAGCGTTTACTAGTAAGGGGTATATAATTTAATGCTCGCTCGTGTAAACAATATTATGTGCAAGCGAGAAAGCAAGATGAACGGATTATAATGTTTATCGTTGTCAGTGAGCGGTGCGGTGAACGCGGCAGCTGCGGGCGCGGCGTCGACGAGTGCGACGGCGGCGGGCGGCGCGGGGGGCGGGTACGCGGGTGGTGCGCTGTACGGCGGCGCGTACGCGTACGACGAACAGCTGATGCGCGGCACGCTGCCGCATCACATGGTGAGTTGCTGCCGAAACCGCACCATCGTTTTCTGGCAAAACATTATGGCAGTGATTTCATGAAATGGGATTTGAAGAGTGTAACACAATAGCTAATGGCCGTTAAGTTGTCAGAGGAGCAGAACCATGTTGCCTAAATTAAAATAGACGGTGAATCTGTCGGTAAACCTGCGCTACCGAGGCAAAGCGGGGCTGCTTATGTTTACCGTTGTGTACTATTAGCTTGCCGTTTAAAAAAACATTTAATCATTTAGATATTATAGTGCAATTAATGTAATGTTAATAAGTTCATAATGTATTTCAGGGTGGATACTACGAAGTTGGCTACGGTGCGCGGGAAGGCACGTTCGGCCTGGGCGCGGGCGAGAGGTTCGGTCGGACAGACGCCGCGTCGCCACAACAGGTGAATACGAATGAGTGAATGAAACGCAAACCTTAGATATTGTGGAACACGTGTCTTTGAAGTAAAACTAGAATGACGGCCAATATGCGAATGACGGCCACAGCGATTTAAACTTCTTTGCGTTTTGCGCGCGTAGACTATACTCACATTTTTAATGTTTCTTGTGAAGTTGTGATAGCCATACACCAAACATTCTATCGTCCAATCGACTTGATCAGTTCGATTGGATAAGCTACACCTATCATTACTAAAATTGGTAATGACAGCCATAAATCAAATCATTCTGTCTCTTGTAACTGACACAGATGGATAGAGAGGCAAAGTCCATAGAAATGTCATTTTCTTGACTAAGATTATATAAAACTTTATTTTATGTGTTAATATTGCAGGTGCCTGCCGCGCTACCCCCCGGCTACGCGTACTTCTACCAGCCTCCACCTACTACGTACCAGTATGGTGTCTATCCAACGGTAAATTATTTATAATTAAACAAGTTATTATTTTTATAACCTCACAGATATAATAAAGTCACAGGTTTTGCCTTTAAGGCTGCACTAGTAGGATTTTTCTCCATACAAATGCTGTTGGTGATTTTCTTTAAGGTTACAATTAAGGTAACATTGTATTATTTTTATTCCACTTTTTTAGGTCGTTATGTGCTTATATTTCTGTTTGTTTCTGAAAGCCATTGACTAGCGCACTCTAAATAACTGGTAGGAGCCTAAAATCGAGTTGGGGCTTATCCTGAAATAGAAATAGCATACTCTGGTGTGTCTTTATACATTTATAGCGTCGTTTTTGGATAACTTGATTCTCTTTTGTTTTCTATTTATAATTTATTCGAAACTAATTCATGAGCTATAATGATAGTACGTTAGTTTAATAAAAGTGCCGGTATAATTTATTGTAAATAATTGTAAAAATATGTCTGTTACAGTACGGCGGCGGCTCTAATGTGGGCGGAGTTGGCGGAGTGGGCGGCGTGGGCGGCGGCAAGGTGTCGGGATACTCGCAGCAGACGCAGCCGCCCTACGACGCTCAGGACACATACAAGACTGGTACGTTGCTAGCTTATTCCTTTACCACTACGAGACGTAATGTAGCTGTAGTGTATTTATAAGGATTATGATTTATGAATGAAACTAATTAGATTTAATGACTTTTGTTGCAAAATATTATTCGCTTCACACAATGGCTACGGTATTCGTCATTGATTTTTCTACACATAGATACTAGTGTTGTCATTTACCTATAAAAGGCAAAGTTGATTGACTGATGTATCAATGCACAGGCCAAATACTTAAGGCTAGAAATTTGAAATTTTGCACACGTATTCCTCATATTTTGAGGTAGGCATCTACTAAAGAGGGATTTTTAAAAATTCAACCCCCAAGGGGATAAAATAGGGGAAGAAAGTTTAAAAACTAATTTCACGCGGGTGAAGCCGAAAACGAAGTTGAAAAAAAAACTACTTTTACGGATTTTATCACGGTTTATTTTAATTTGATTATTCCGACGTTTCGGCTACATTGCAGCGACAGTGATCAGTTGATCACGGTAAAAGTATTTTTATTTGTAATGCCTAATGTGTGCGTAAACATATTTAAGCATTGCACGCCATCATACTTACATTACAAACTAGTTCTATTTCCTTGTAGCAGGTGGCGCCTACACGGGCACCGGCAACAAGGCGGGCGGCGGCGCGGCGGCCGACCTCACCAACGCCATGTACGCCAAGACGCACGTCACGCTCAACAAGGTCAACGTGAGTACCCCCCCTCGCATCTATATACCCTTCAGATCGTAATTTCATCTGAACATAAACATAGAGACTAATAGCCCGCTGTAATGCGACCAAGTTAAGTGTCACTTATACTCCGTGTAATAGAGAACTAAAATGACACATTATTTTGGTCGAATTTAATCTTTTTGTTTAAGTTTAGATGAATTTCGACTTAATCAGAGTATACATTTGTTTTGGCTTATTGGATATATCACCAGAACCTTTAGTCAAGATGCATTCGATCATTTCGACGGCGAAGTCGAAATCAAAAATGAAAGTGATTTGACGTAAGTCATCGCTAAGTGACATGTCGCTTGCGCATTTGGTTTCCGAACTTCGCCATCGAAATTATCGAATATAATTATACGAATATAATTTCGTGAATTGAGCTTATTCTGATACGAATATCAGAAAAAACTTTTTGTTTAAAAAATATAATAAGACTGTATACTGTTGCTGACATAAGTATTAACAATATAGCAGTTTTGTGTGATATATAAAATTGGATCTTTTACGTATGTTGTATATGAAACAATAACTTTAATGTTTTGCTTTACATCTATAAAAGTAGTGTACTATGTACTTTCATTTTATGTAGTGTTAGAATACGATATATTTATTATTTATCTAGTATGTATTTTATCATTATAGTTTGTACTATGTACTATCGGGAGGTTGGTCCAGTAGCAGGTTAATCTTTCTCATAATTTGTTCGCATTGTAATGATAGGATATTTGACTTTGGCGTGTAATTGAGATTTGTATTGTAACTGTAAAGGTGGGATCTACCGCAGCAGCGGAACTACACGACGCGACACGGCCAAACATTATTTGTATGAGATATAACGCACTAAGCAGCAGCGGAACTACACGACTACTACACTCCATTGTGGTATTACTAGTAGGGACGCCGCTCCTCATTTTCGGCTGCTGTCGTGGCCTGCACGGCGCTGTGTCTAAGAGCGTCGAAATGACTAAAAAGATTCCGAAGCGATAATATGAATTTAAACCGGCCTTGAAACCGGGTATAATAATTAATCATACACAAACTCATACTTCGGAATCATTCGAGTCAATTCGCTCACGCGTCTTCATTAAGGTGAACGGCGCACCTATACGCGCCGCAGGACCCGCACGCGCCGAAGTCATCGAATTATATAAATCTTTGTATGAAATCGTATGCAACGCCGTGCACCTATCCGCGCGTTTAGGTGCGCGTTCAGCTTAATACGAATAAATTGTCAGAACGACCTGCTATCTGCTAAACGACTAAAATACCCGGTGGTACATCATTGTAATGGACTTTTATGGTGTTGTATCGTGAGGGAGCGAGGGAGCGCATGACTATCGACTATAGCGCGTGTGTGTGTGCATGTGCAGAGCTACGAGAAGGCGGGCTTCCACAGCGGCACCCCGCCGCCCTTCGGCGCCGGCTCGCACCTGTACATCCCCGCGCCGCCGCACCACCACCCGCACCATCATCAGCAGCACCAGGTACACATCACTACGGTGGACACAACAACACCAACACGCCAGACACTAGCATACACACACACACACATACACACGCCGCATGACACATTCATCAGCAACGAACACCAGCTACAGGCTACAGCACCACGTAGGTACAGGGTGTTTTCAAGTCTAAGCTATCTGACAGCTGTTTGGACGCGTACGAGGCGCCGTCTGGTAGCGGAAGGGGTATATAAATAGCATATTATATACCCGACTATTAGCAGAAGATGACTGTATGCTCAGATCAAATAAAAAGTATAGATGGACTTCTACGAACAACATAGTGAAGCCGGTTTTTTATGCATTGTGTGCGTGAGCCGGTGTTGCCATACTAAATTTTCATTACCATATGTTGGCTAAACTTTCGAATAACATCCCACATTTGTACTATTAATTGGTTTATGGTAATTTTACCGCTTAAAGTTCTTTTACTGTCGCAGTAATTTCGCAAATTTTCAAAATTATAAGATCCGTAGTTTTCGAGATAACAATATAATAAATTTTCGAAAATTGTATAGGAAATCGGCCATGTTAACGTTTCTGTGATATTTATGTTTCGTTTTCCATAGCTTTATGTCAAAAAACTTTGCAGAGCCCTATTTTACGTAAAAGTTGTAACACGGCCTCACAAAAACCTGGCGCGAAATAACGTTGTCACAACTCTCCCCAACTATGGAATTCTAAAAATGGGTTAGATTAGAATATTTTTATTGCGTTCAAAACGTCTTTAATAATAAAAAAAAAACAGAAAGTGATAAGTAATAGGGATATGGTAAGTAATAGGGTAGTTAATATACGGTCACCAGTCACAAGTCAGTGTACCACTTGCCTATTTTTTTGGTAGCATAATATGCTTGTGTTATTTCAGAAAAAATCTAAATCATTATATGTGTCCATATAAATTTCATGGAGTTCCCTCGATTCCTCATGGATCCCCCATCATCAAGTTTCCACTTTAGTGACTAAAAGACCAATTTCGAATTTATACCCTTTACACTTTACAGCAATAAAATAATTTTGTTAATAGGTCCATAAACGACAGAGTAATATTCAAAGATCTCCGTGTTGGTGTAAAATATTATAAGAAGTACCTTTTACATCCTCAAAATGTGATGATGTATGGTGTGATTGTGGTGGTGATGATGATGATTACTTTAATTGACAAGGTGGCATATGCTTGCAGTTCTTTAAATAACGCCGAAATCCCCAAACATGTATCTATAAGGAGTCAGGAGTTCTGTTCTGCACTTTTGGATCCAGAGTATAACTTGGAGCAAAATCTTACTTTTTGGTAGCATATGCTTGGACTACTTCAGAAAAAGTCAAAATCACCATAAATTTCCATAAAAATTTCGAGGAGTTCCCTCGATTCCTCATGGATCCCATCATCAGGTCACCACTTTTTTGAAAACCGGACCAACTTGGGATTATACCCTTTATATCAATTTACAATTTAAATAATTTTGAAAATCGGTCCACAGACGGCGGAATTATCGTTCCCGATATTTTCCGTATACCGAATATAGGGGCATTTACCTTAAATTACTTCAAACTTCAAAACTTCCTAATTAAAAAATAAAAACACAGTCTGACTCTCTACTTCATAATTTTGTTAAGAATTTGCCTACAAATTACTTACCTTATTTTAGGCTATTGAGAATATGAAATCCTGGCAACACTCTCTCGATCCGCCATTATGAAATTGTCATTATTTGTTTCGAGTAACCTCGAAATTGTGATAAATTATCTTAAACAAACTACAGTTTTGTGTGTACTTACTTATAAAATGTTATTCCCTGACACTTTTTGTTCGCCTTCGTACAGTTTTTACACCACTTAATAGCGCAGGACGGCATTTTTGTGGCAAAATCACTGCACGACGACTCGTTCGATACTGACGAAAAGTAGCGTACTTTTTTTGCATGAGTGTGCGTGACCGCGTGTGTTTACACAAAGTAGCGTAGTTTTTGAGGCTTCAGTTGAAACAAGCGCCATGCGCAATCTAGTTTTTTATTTGATCTGAGACTGTATGTATATCATTCGTTATTCTCCTTACACGATCGATACGAGGAAAAAAGAGATGTTAATTGTCTAAAAATAATTATTAAACCCAAAAAAATTTCATAGCTGTCCGTACATATATATAACATTGTTATCAATAATAGATATCACTTGTTTCATTGCTATAAAGTCGTAATTCGTATGTCGGAAGTTCGGAACATTACAACCAAATTACAAAAAGCTATTGAATTTTGACAACTTTGGTATTCCTTCCATGTATATTTTTCTTCCAAGTCAAAAATCTTCAATGTGGGTTTTTGAATCTTTTTATGACGCCAGGCGCTTCGTGTGCGTCGGATCGAAACAGCTGTTCAGCTGTGAAAGGCCTGAAAACCATCATAATCAGGAACACATGAACACTATAGCAAATATACCAACCAACTCACCACACCGCTATGTGTCAACCGCAACTAATCGCATGTGGAGTAAATTCTGATCCCAGTAACCCTTTCAAAATTAATTTCAGGATTGAAAACTTAACGCTTACTAAAAAGTCCAAGCATGTTGTTGACTTACAAATAACTAATTAATAACAAAGTAGAGAGGCCAATGGTTAAGGTTGTTTCTTGTTAACCTACTAACCTGTAAAATTCTTATTTGTATACTGAATTTTGAAATTAAAACAGTAACAACCAATTGAAAGATATTAGTTTCTATTTAAGGATACTTAATTTTTTATATGACACTGTTCAGAATGTACACTAACACTAAACACAACTGAATGCAAACACGTTTATATTTAAGGCCAATCCATGATTCACTTCATCATGGATCTAGTTGTTTGGCATTAGTTTGGATATGTGATCATGTACTGCCTATAGCGGTCACACTGCAGTCCCTGCGGAGCATGAACGACGAGTTTGAGTTTTATTTTTACATTCTTAGAGTTTGCTTTCGTTTGTAGATGGATGGTCGGGTGAACAGTAGTCATAATAGGCGGGTGAGTTACATATATTATCACGGCGTCTTTATGTTGTGCCATATTTATGTATGTATCATATCGTATGTACGACATTTATATATCTATTTGTGTATATTTATACGCTTTACCCGCCTGTGTGCATGATTTTTGCGTTCTATTTAAAGCTTGGTGGATTACAATATCCTTTACAGTATTTGGAATAACTCGATAACAAAGCGCAACAAATCTCTAGATTGACAGACTAAAAATATCTTTTAACATAAACAATAATAAGAATTGAAATTAACACATTTTTTTCCTCCTTACCACCATCCAAACAAAATCCAAATAGTCATTGCAGCTTGTAATAGTTGTTGCACTAGCTTACTTACGAAAAAAAGGGAAACCATTTCTGGAACTTAATTTTACAATTCACGAAAAAAATATATTAAAATAAAAACCTTGTAATGATGTGGCGCTATTGATCTTTTGCTTATCTCATTCATGCAAATCAAAGAAGCTTCTGCAATAAGCTAGTCAAAATCGTCAAAAAAATATGCATATTTAGTGCACCTATGTCAGTGGTTGTACATTATTCTCAGCAAATACACTACTTAGCTAATGCTACCCTAATGCCAGAAACATTGCTAGATAACTTTTCAATATCATGAAATAATTATTTACACAATAGGCAATCGGACTAATTTTTTTTTATTGCATAAATGAATAGTACTCTTAAATATGAGTAACTTCTCAGAAGAAACCGTATATCAAAAGTCAATATTTTCAAAGGTACAGCGATTTGTATAAAAAAATTCGCGAGCCTCCTAAAAACGCTCCATACTAAAGTCGACCTAAAAATGACGTCACTTGTATATGAAGTAGTAAGAAGTAGTATATGAAGTATATGGCCGCAGGAATATATTTGTAAATATCTCCGATATTTGTGTGTTTAAGTTCATACTTACCATAATGAATGTTTTTGTATATGATGTGAGTAAACTAATGATGTAGGTTTTGATTACCAATTTCGCAAAAAAAAAAAATTTTTTGGTATAAAGACTCGCGAAATTTTGTATACAAATCGCTGTACCTTTGAAAATATTGACTTTTAATATACGGTTTCTTCTGAGAAGTTACTCATATTTAAGAGTACTATTCATTTATGCAATAAAAAAAATCAGTCCGCTTGCCTATTGGAACTTTAGTTGTTCAACTAAGTTGATTTCTCGCTGAGTTCTTTTGGCCAAAACATACATTTTCCCTCTACTAATAAAAATATTTACACGACGGAAAAGCTACGTCTTGTCTGATACGTTGGAAAAGTAACTTGACACATAAAATATAGAACATTGAATAGCTTATCCGTTGTATAAATATTTTGATTAGTGGGGAGGTTTCGATATAAAATCAAAAGAACTAAGTGAAATATGACATATCACATAAGGCCATGAGTGATTGTGTGGACTAACTGTTTAATAATTTTAAAATAACAAATAACTTAATAAATACCCTCTAAAATCGGTTGTCGGTTATTCAATGTAGGTTGAAATATTTAGGGACACTAGTTATTCCACCCTGGCGCTCACGCCCCGTGTTATTTATCACTACGGTTATGCGGTTCGCACTCGATCTTGTGACCTATGGGTGACCTGTAGTCGATGAGTGTAGCGTCCGTGAGTTTAGACGATGAGTGTAGTGGGTACAGTGAGTGTGTCCCGCAGGAGAGCGGCAGCGGGTCGCGGTCAGCGGCCAAGCCGGCCAACTCCAAGCCCGCCTACTCGCAGTCTTACTGGACCCCCAACTAGCTCCGCACGCTGTGAGTTACTAGTTACTAGCCACAACATATACCTGGATATACCCACACACAGTAAACACTAGCTGTAGGCTGTAATTCTTCTCCGAACATGACATTCTGTGTACTGCCCATTTTAAAACATAAGACAGAATTCTTATTTTAATCATAAAAAATATGAGTCAGTCGAAATTTAATTTAGTTCATTTGCTCTTCTATATTTGATGATATACAAAGTTTTTGGGTGCTACATGGGGTGGTTCGCAATTTGCCTAATAAGCCTATATATACAGGTGAAGCAGATTTTGGGGTATTTGCTTTTATACACATATTAGTTGAGAAGGGAAAGTTTTAAATTAACGTGTTCTAACTAACATATCAGCTGTTTTTTGCTGCAAATGCTGCATGTGCAAAATTAATCTAAGAATTTGCAACACTCAACATAGAGTAACCAAACTAATAGAAGATCCATTAGAGTTTAATGAAATAACAGCATCACAAAGTAATACGTTAAACTACCTTCTTGTTGGGCTGTTCTGGATTTTTAAGAACAGTATTTAAAACTATAAAGCAACTAGATATTTACAAAGGTAGTACATTAAACAGTAAATATTTACCTAAAGGATAATCATAGGTTATCTATCAATTGACTGGATATTGGATATATATTTTTTCCTAATGAAAGTTACTAATAAGACGCATTTTCCATTGCAGGTTCTCGGCTCGCGTCAGTAGTCAGCTGTACATAGCGCGGCGAACGTTCCCCACCACGCATTCTACTCTCAGACACCACTTGCGACCCGCCGCGGCGCGCGCGCCCGCCGTGACCCGCGCGGCGTGCCCACCGCGGACCGTCCCGTGTCAACAAATCAAACGGACAAGTGATATCGGACCAGTTTTGCACCCGGTGTCGTGTTTACGGATAGTGTAAATACATGAACCGCACCGGCGCTTCGTCCGTCGAACGTGTCAATTTGTATCGAAATAATTGCATACATAATGTTAGTGTATAGTAAATTTGTAAATGTCTCCCCCTTTTTATATTCGTATTTAGCGATAAGGCCGCGCGACGTTCGGCGGCGCTGCGTGTCCGGCTCAACTCTGCGTGTACACTATACATATTGTCTGTATCTATTTAACTTGTAACATGTAAAAATTAAACGGAACTTGTTAAATTAAAGATAAATTTGTTAATAAATTTATTTTTATGTTTTTTTTATTAAAGAGAAATTAAATAGTGTATAGCGTCGGGGTGCTGCATTTCGGAAGCGTAGACTCGCAAGATTAGGTTAGTTAGTGATTAATTTTGGCGGTGCTGGCCGCTTGTATAGATACACATCTCGCTTCGCCCCGAACCCTCTCGTAAGTCAGTTAAGTTCAATATTGGTTTAAATTAACTAGTGCTACTTTACATTAATATATATATTATAAATATGTTTATGTATGTAAGCATTTGGTACGCTATGCGCGCCGGATATTTTGTATTTAGTTGTCGAACTTTTGTAATTACATTAATTAAAAGAAAGTAAATATTATGACGTTAGTTATTTGTACTGAACCGTCGACTGTCTTTTATTGTGAATGAATGCCGAGATCCTTGGCGTTACGTACGTGGGAAAAAATACACACATACAAAAATTATTTTGACTTTTCTTTACAGTAGTCATACTGCCTGTCGTCCCATCGGCATGCCGCTACCGATTGGATCAGTTCCATATAAACAGTATAAACTGTCACGCTAATCGACGCCCACACACGCTCAGTTCGGACTGATATCGAATCGGCCGCGGCATGCCGATTGGACGATAAGTATACGGCTGCAGTTTCATTACCTCTCAGCTCGCCTATCACACATAATATGATATCATCAGCTGTTATGTTTGTAGTTGTGTTCTTTCTACTTTGTACCATTTATTCCACAAAGCAAAGTGGATGATGAAATTTGGTCCTGTTAAAAATTCTATTGGAAAGTGACATGCCAATGAATGTAGCTATTAACATTGGCAATTGAGTAAGAGATTCACATCTTCACTGCTACAGGTAACGATGACTATTTTAACAGCAAAATGTAATGAAAGTTTAAATTGGAACTGACAAATTTTAACAAAATACCAATGTCCTCACGGCTCACACATGCTCGATGGGCGTACTAGCCAGAGCTAGCTATGTGGGATCAATTTATTCAATTAAAATTAGAAATTGCAAAATGTTGTCAGTAGTTATTTAGCTACCAGTATTAACGATCAATAATCAAGTCTGTATCGCTCATGACTCGAGAATATCATGACTGTGCATTGTTAATAATAATATAAACATTTTTAAAAATATATATTATCTTTATAACTATAAAATAACAAAACTTTTCACATCCTTGGAATGAATACAAATGCAACACGCAATACAGTAGCATCTCTAATATCGGATACAAAATTTATTTTTTATGTTTAATGTAAATGTAAAATGTAATGAAAGTTTAAATTGAAACTGACAAATTTTAACAAAATACCAATGTCCTCACGGCTCACACATGCTCGATGGGCGTACTAGCCAGAGCTAGCTATGTGGGATCAATTTATTCAATTAAAATTAGAAATTGCAAAATGTTGTCAGTAGTTATTTAGCTACCAGTATTAACAATCAATAATCAAGTCTGTATCGCTCATGACTCGAGAATATCATGACTGTGCATTGTTAATAATAATATAAACATTTTTAAAAATATATATTATCTTTATAACTATAAAATAACAAAACTTTTCACATCCTTGGAATGAATATAAATGCAACACGCAATACAGTAGCATCTCTAATATCGGATACAAAATTTATTTTTTATGTTTAAGTGAATATTATTCATCGTAATAAACACGGATTGTGTCGCAGTGCACTTTTCTTTTTCCCGATGTTTCGGCTACTTTCCAGCAGCCGTGGTCTGAAGTGACGAAGTAATTGCCCTATTTGTTGAACTAGTTCAACAACTACCCGAAAACTGACCACGGCTGCTGGAAAGCACAAAAGAAAAGTGCACCGCGAACAATCGCGCGTAACTGTATAATACAATCGAATACAAAAGTTTTACAAATTATTTGAACAGTTCACTAGTCAATAAACATAGTAAATGCCATACGCCATGCAAATTACTGTATGTATTAACCATACCTAAGCTCCATTTTACCACTACTATTACATATTTTTTGTTTGAGCAACATGGATATAAAATGTTTGGACACAAGTGTTATTATTACATTGTGTCATTTATCATTTAGTTTTGTGCTAAGAATACACTATATTCATTAAACACTATGCTCATTACTTTAACATCTTATATAGTACATAATATTATGTGAAACTTTATTTAATGAACTATCGAGTATTCGGTGTATAAAAAGTTGAACATAAATAAATGGCTTCTCCTTTTCCTTGTTTTATATATGTTTTGCCGAGGCTTCATCTAGTATCCAAAACAGAGCTCCATCTGGCTTGACCCTAGTTGCTGGCAGGTCTTCTTTATCCTTCAATATACGCTAAAATGAAAAAAAAAACATACTTATTAAATATGAACAATTTTCTCTCATTAAGAAAACTTGAAAAAGAGTAAATATCTACCCAAAAGTTATCATGATTAGTCATGACCTACCTACTTACTACATTTTTGGGCACATATTTACATACACACACACATTTAGAACACATCATCATCAGGTATAAAAAGGCCACTATGACTAATGAGTGTTTTGAGTAATGTTTCATAATTTGTTTCATTTCAGACATAATAAAATTACTACCCAGTCAGATGAATCATCATAAAACATGTAATCATATTCAAAATTCATATTTTTTTGTTTTCAATAAAAATGCCACAGACAGTCTAGACCACACAAGTGTATGTAGGTAGCGTATCAAAGAGGAGTAATAATTACTTCCTCCAGTGCCATTTCCTCTCTAATATTCTCGATGCCAAATAAAAACTAAAAAACGCGATGGGGCATCGTGCAGCATTGGCCTTTGAATTGTTTACTCGGTGATGGGTATGGGATGGACTCAGTGATGATAACTCATCACTAAATTGCTCTTGTCACGGCAGGTAGAAAAATAATGGCACGCTTGGTTTTGATACAAACGAAGAGACTTGCATTATATAGTCAATAGATATCTGTGAGAAATGCGCAAATTAATTAAATTAAATATCATCTATTTCAGTCTGCATAGGCACACATGATAAGAAACATGTGTGCCTTTGCAGCCTGAAAGGCACACATGCAAAAGGTACACATGTTAAGAATTGCCCAATTGACAATTATTAAGAGAATTAAATTTTTAGAAGCTACTGTAAGTTATTGTAAGACCAATTTCTTTAAACACATATAACATAATATATGATTCACATAAGTGGCCATTTCTGATTGAGAAAGACATTTTAAAACAAGAAATGTTCTCACCTTTATCATCTCCGCTTTGCCAGATCCACTAGCAGCAAATATACAGTTTCTAGCGCTGTTTATGACTGGGTATGTGAGAGTGACTCTCTCTGATGGTGGTTTTGGTGAGTCCGTAATGGGTGCAACCTTCAAACTACTCTCTTTGAGTAGCTGATGCCCAGGGAACAGTGAGCAAGTGTGACCATCTGGACCCATACCCAGTAGTAATAGGTCGAATTTAAACTCTTGACTTCCAAAGGCCTTTTCTAATTTCTCAGTGTAATCTATTGCAGCTTCTGCAGCTGTAAAATCAAGAAACAAGTAGAAAGGATTAATAATAACATTAGAACTTTTAAACCTTTATTGTCCTCTTGCTGAAATAGTAATTCTGCCCCCGATAGTTAAAAAGGGGCATCTAACAGTTTTTTTGAAATTGAGTTATTAATATTGCCGGAATCATAAAGACAAGATGCATCTTTCTGAATTTCTATGTTGTGACATTGCGATTTTAGCTTAATGAAATAGGTTGCTTCTGTATACATCTGATTTCCCATTCTATTCATTTAAATGCATTTTCCTCAATTTTAACTTTTTGTAAGATAACTAGGTACATCTTTTTAATTATCGGGGGCAAAATTAGTGTGTTACTTAATATATTACAAATCATGAAGATTCATTTTACCTGAAACTCCCTGTTTAATGACAATAAATTGACTTTTGTCCAGTGGTGTCTTTGGTATCAGTTGTTTGCAGTAAGTGCCAAATGTGGAATCCTCACTGTCCTCTGGCACCACTCTCTCATCACAAAACGCCAGCACCCATTTGGACCAGTCTGTTTCTATTTCTGGCAATCCCTCACAAAGATATTTAACAACCGAACCACCTGAAAGTTATTGAAGCTATGAGGCATATTTACAATTTAGTACTTACTTAACCTTCATTCGTCCTTCCTAAATTATTAAACTGCAGTAGTTCTAAAGAAATTATAATAAGTAAGGTGTAAGGGCAAGATTAAGTATGAGATCTTAGAAAAGTGAATAATTTACTAGGGGTTTACTACAATTATGTGTATCTATAATCAAACTAACACTTTTACAGTAACTTTACATTATTAGACATTAGACAATGTTATTTTGTACCAGAAAGTCCAACGTAAAATTTTCCTCGGTTCTGAATGGAGTCGTTCGCAATTTTTTCTATGTAAGACGACAACTTCTTTATAATTTCTTGTTCATTTGATACTTTTATAATAGTCATATTTTTAACGAAAAGGTAAACGTAATTATTGAAATTACATAAAAAATTTTATGCACTTGGAAGCACGTAACGAACTCGTGAAGCGGTGTTTACTGTTTTGATTTTTTGACAGTGACAGCGACAGCCAAAAAATTCATGGCGTTACGGCTTAAAATCATTTGCCAGTGTCAAGTTAAAAAAAGAGCAAATAGAATTCTATAAAAAGTTTTCAATACAGAATTTCTAAATCGTCCAATCTAGTCAAAGTTAAAATAAATAGTCAGTGCAGTCAATGAGCCAAGTCAGTCGATTCAGTAAAGTGGTAGAAGCTTTTCTGAAAGTTCCTATGAAGTTTTGGATGGTATATAACACTAAATCTACACTAAATATTAGGTTGGGGAAAAAGTTTCTTCGCATTTTATATAAAAATTCAAAAGGTTTTTTTATAAAGTTTATTTACAAGTGACTAAAGTATATAGGTGCCATTTTGTTCGATAACTTTTTGCCATCTTGTTGGTAGGTACATGATCCCATTGCTATAAAATATTTGGGGCTTCTGATGAAAAAACAAGTGGTTTTGGCAGTCCTCTTGTGATGTCAACCTGACACTGCCTAAGGAATTCTGCAGCGACCGAAACAGGTGGAAATCTGAAGGTGCAAGGTCAGGACTATACGGCGGATGCATTAACACCTCCCAGCCAAACTCCCGTAATTTTTTCTGAGTGGCTAAAGATGTGTGAGGTCTAGCGTTATCATGGTGAAAAACCACACCCCTTCTGTTGATTAATTCCGGCCGCTTTCTCACAACTTCTTGCTTTAATCTCATCAGTTGTTCGCAGTACAGTTCAGAATTGATGGTCCTGCCTGGCGGTAACAGCTCATAATGAATAATGCCCTTCCAATCCCACCACACACACAGCATCACCTTGTTGCGAGTTAACCCGGGTTTCGCCACAGTCTGTGAAGCCTGACCGGCCTTTGACCACGATCTTTTTCGCACGTTCTTGTCGTACGTGATCCACTTTTCATCACCAGTTATCAGCTTCTTCAAAAATGGTTCGGTTTCATTACGTCGTAATAAAGAATCACAAATGAGTACACGGTTCATTAGGTTTCTCTCAGTGAGCTCATGAGGCACCCAAATATCGAGCTTTTTGAGTACCCAGCTTTTTTCAAATGCGCCAAAACCGTTTTGTGGTCAATCCCCAGTTCTTCAGCTACATCGTAACTACTAATATGCCGATCTTGCTCCACTTTTTCAAAAATGGCAACAGTTTTGTCCGTAACAGGGCGACAAGAGCGGCGTGCATCTTTGATATCAAAATTTCCGGATTGAAAACGCTTAAACCAAATTTGCGCTACTCTCACAGATACTGCATTAGGTCCATAAACATCACAAATTTTTTTCGTGGCTTGTGTTGCATTTTTACCTTTTTTGTAATAAAATTTTAAAATGTATCGAAATTCTTCATAAGAATCACTCATTTTAACAATAAGAAAAACAAATGAAAATCTCAAATTTACCTAATTTGAATTTGGAATTGTCTTCTGTAAAATTAAAACTTTTTAATGATACCAAAATCAGCCAGATACAATTGGTATAGCCCAAGATATTTTATGACAAGTTCATACATACTATAATGCGAAAAGACTTTTTCCCAAACCTATTATCACGTTTTTTGATTGAAGTTGTACCACTTGCCTACACGTTAACGAATATTTTTATTGGATAATTTTCTATCAATATATAATAACTAAACAATAACAAGCGAAACAATACTTTTTTGAAGAAATACAACATTTACACAAAGACACACTTTCACATTGACGCCAAAATTATGTGATATTATATTTGTTAGTTTTTAGGGTTACGTACCCATAATGTAAGACTTAGCTGTCATCCGTCTGTCTGTCTGTCTGTCACTGGTTGGTCACTGGCCTGTATCTCATGACCCGTGATAGCTAGATAGTTGAAATTTATACCGATGATTGACTACAGAATATAAAAGTGAATATCTAAGTAGGTTTTAGCCGTTTTGTACGGAACTTGCCGGAGCCGTGTTGTGAATCCGACTCGCATTTGGTCGTTTTTTTTAATTGCACACAATATAATATGAATGAATGTGCATAACATTTCATATAATTTTATGCCATTATTCCAGCGCTCGTAAGGATTATTTTAAATAAACTGGAAATAATATTAATATTCTATTTTCTAGACAGACAAACAAACATTTAAAAAATTGATATTTTATTGTAAGTACCGAATATACTTTACAAAGTGTGAAAGTAATGAAGTGGCATTAAGTGAAAAGCTGTTAATTTTAAATTACAAACAGACAATTTACAATTTTATTTATCTGTATAGAAGATATAGATTTTTTTACGTACATTCTAAAAGTGCGTTAGCTAAAAAAACAAAAAGCAAATTTGTCAGAAGTGGGATTCGAACCCACGCCCACAGAAGTGGACTGCGACCTGAACGCAGCGCCTTAGACCGCTCGGCCATCCTGACTTGAACATGTAATGTAAAATTAATGTACACTTACATACAGTAGTGTGGTAAATATTATTTGAACAGTTTTTTTATTTATTTATCACAATATTTAAATGAAATTATTTTTAGTTACCATCCATATCAAAAATTTTGAAATATTAAGTTTGTGTACTTACTTATTTTTATTTGATAATATTTATTTATAGGTATAGGACATAGGTGTATGATAAATAAATTATAGTATGTATGTATATTATAATATAATATTATATAATAGTATGTATGTATATATATACCTATATATATTTACTTTTATCGTTATTATTTCCCTGAACATTTATTTAAAGTCACCTACCTTTGTAACAAGTTACTTACAAATCTTTTCCCAAATTCAACAAGGTTGTCTGGTAGAAATCGCTTGTAGCGATAAGACCGCCTTTTGTGCCTAGTCTTAGTAACTGTATTGTTTGATTTTACTTTTTGGTGCGCAATAAAGTGTTCATTCATTCATATCACCAATTATATTTTAATTCCAGCATAACGTAAAAAACTCATTATTATAATATACAAATTGTTTTTCTAATAATTAAGCGTGGTCATACATAAAAATATATTATAATATATAGTTGACTTGAGAACTATATATACTAGTACAAATCATAAGGACAATAATTATTCAAAATTATTTTAAAACAATATTCAATGTCACTTTGCGTAGTAAACATATTAGTGCGCAGATATATTATTAAATATATTATGTATTTAGGTAAGTATTTACAACTCATAATATTTACATCATAATCCTATTAATATTATAAACACGAAAGTTTGTGAGGATGGATGGATGGATGTGTGGATGGATACATGTATGACTAGTATATATCTGTATAATCTATGCATGTATGGATGGATGTTTATTTACTCTTTCAGGAAAAAACTACAGAACGGATTTCGACGGAGAGACGCTTGGCTACGTTGAATGTAAGAGAAGGAATGGATGGTAAGAATGAAAGTGGACGAAGCGAAATAAGTATGTAAGGATCGTAGCAAGTGGAAAGAAGTGGTCTCTGCCTACCCCTACGGGAAAGAGGCGGTCCTGCCTACGCCTACGGGAAAAAGGCGTGATTATATGTATGTATGTATGGATTTCGATGAAATTTGGTATATTTTTCCCGAAAAAGTACAGTGTTTCTTTAGGATACTGTATTTACGCGGGTGAAGCTGCCGGCAACAGCTAGTAATATTATAATTCCTCCATGATATTATTATGTTCTTTTTAATAACATTTATAAGGTATCTACTGGTCAGAAAATGGCGCTGCTAATGGAACAGAAATCAATTAAATATAATATTGTTAAACTGCCACGCATCCACAACGCTGTTTATTTCCAAACTATAGAAATTCTAAAATTGCTTCGCAAAAATAAAATGCTTTATTACCATTATGTATATAAAATATGGTTATAAAAAGAAAGATGTGGTAATTAAGTAAAAGTTTTCTTTAATTATGGAAAAAATTACTTTCCCTACTTGATAACAGATGGCGCTTTGATGTTATAATTGGCCGTAGTTTCTGTAGACGACATTATTAATTACTATAGATCTCAAAATCGCAATTTGGAAAAGTGAAAGTAATATGTAGTTCGTGTAGAGCACGTCGACCGAGACCGCACGGTTGTTGACCGCCAAATAAATTTCGGATGATGTAATTTCTGTAACAGCGAATGTGTTTGGGAGACGGCGTATCGTAAGTATTTATCCTGTAATGTGGATGGTGTGCTGCATTGGCGCGTTTTAGATATATCATAAATGTAATGTTGCTAATAAATATTATATTAACTATTAAGTTACATGTATATTTAGATTGTTGCTAGCTTTAGGAATTACTTCTAGTTGAGTTTGTCTTGAAAATATCTAATCGACTATTAACTTCTTAAATTTTATTAAGTATGTACCTACCTACACCCTTGCTTGTTCCGTTTCTACAACTAAACATTCTTACAAATTGTGAAAAACTGAATTTATTCATGAATCCTTCAAGTCTCTACGATTTTTTATTCAATGATGACTCAGTTCGGTTCAATAAAATTATAGGATTTAGAATTAATCTAAATTAATTATAATATATTATAACCGTTGTAGGAGGTTACCAGCCTCCGTGGTCCAGTGGTTTAGAGCAGTGGCTCTCGACTCGGAGGTCGTGGGTTTGATTCCCGCGTTGGAACAACAAAAAATGATGTTTCCAAGTTTGGTTAGGACAATGCAGGACGATCACCTGATTGTCTGTCAAGAAAGATGATCCATGCGTCGGATGAGCATGTAAAAAGTCGGTCCTGCGCCTCATCTCTCGGCAGTCGTGGTGGTCATCCCTCCCGCTGTGTTACGAGAGTAAAGGAAGAGAGAGTGCTCTTGTGTACTGCGCACACACTTGGTCCGTATAAAATGGCCACCGTCATCGAAATCGCTGTGGGGAGCTATTATTATAGGCAGTTACCGGTTACGGTACGCGTGATGAACACACATTTGAACAATGAAACACTGTTATTTATTTTAGCCAAGTCGACTATTATTATATAATAGCGCTATTATAAAAGCTAAACACTTCATTGCTTTAATAATATTAATTTGACGACTTCTAAGGCTTAGTGGCTAGCATGTTGGCGGGTTCAAATCCCGCCAGGGGACAAAAAGTTGTCTGAATAGTATAAAAAGTATTAAATTATAAATATATTTCCGTTACCGGTACCTATCCGTTACCAAAAATTAATTAAGTCACAAGTTCCGTTACTTAAGTTCTTCGAGAACTTACCACGGGACCAGACTGACGTGGTGTGAAAGCGTCCATAGACATAAAAATATTGAATTGTAATTTGTAATTAAATATTTAGTAGACACACATAGGATTTCGGCAAAATGTACGGTTCTTAGGATATATACCCGATAGTCACTGGTAAATGCTACTTTGCAATGCGACTTGGCTAAAGAGCCAAGTTGCATTAAAAAAAAGAGTTTTTTTTCTACTTCCATGGATATAAATTTATTTTTGGATTTTGGACCAATCAAAACGGATTTGACGTTGGTTCGACGTTACGATAATACCATTTTGCAGTTTTAACATGTCATCGGGACTGAATTATAACTGTATTATTAGCAGAGTCGACCTTCGTCTAATGTATAGATCTCTTAAATAAAGGCAACACTACATAAGACTGATGACATCTCGTGAAGGCGCTCTTCAAGCACATAATGTCAATGATGGACTGAGCCCGTGTCATCTCCGCCGGGCCCGATAAGGCGTTGCCATGACAACGTTATCCCATTGTGCGCGAGACCCGTTTCTCTTGACCGAGTTACTTTCGCGGCGTATGTGTACCTACCGCGAACTGGTGTGACTCGTATATGTCCTGGCCGACGGCTATAAGGCTAACTTTTCTTAATATCAACGGGTGACTAGATTAGATTAGGTTTGTGGGATAAGTCCCGTTTTTTTATTCGCAAATCGTATGTACACAAGGGTCTCTCTTTAGTCATACTAGCAAAGATTTCAAAACTCAAGATAGGCTACGACGTACATTTGACAGAACAAATCTTCATACAATAAAAAGTTACGCCATCTTGGTTTTCACCATACTTGAAATGTTTGCCATCTTGTTTTCACCAAAACGTCAAATGTCAAAATGGCCCCAAAAATCTCGAAATTTGGATCATTTAACTGGAGACATACGTCTGTGTATACTAGCCTTTTGTGCATTTCGCTACTGTATACTTCCACAGGCTTCGAAGAGTCTCATTATTTTAAGACACGGCCGAACACTAAAACGCTAATCAAAATTAACAGCCTTCCTTTTCACAGGTTGTCCCTGTCTCTGCTAGCCGAAATGACAAGGACAGCATGTGACTTGAGCGTCACTTAATTTAACTATCGGTTCAGTATTATGATCTGACGACTAAGATGTTTTCCTTTACCGTTTTAGCGTCCCTAAACGGGCTAAACTGCATTGAAAAAATTAGGAAACTCAATTCGTACAACAGCAGCATGACCACCATAGAAATGCGTTTGTCTTCACAAGAATAGATATACTGACAGATAATATAGATAAAATAACATATTTCCTATGTCAATCTTATATTAATTCTTCCTTAGTAAGAGACTATTTCTATGGTGCTTATGCAAAATGCGCTGGCATCAAATTTACACCCTCGAGTGTAACTTTAATTTATTGATATTATGCAACGGACTTGTGCCATATATATGCGGATATTTCGCCATTCTAAATAAATCTAATTTAAATTATAACATGTAACGTTGCAAATTTTTTGCATTTCAATTTTTTACCCTAGTCGTGTTTTTTTTCCCTATGGCAATTTCCGAAAGCACACATCAATGTTATTACCTGTCATTGTGTCAATGTGACATTAAAGTGACATTTGACAAGTGACAGTAGGATTTTTGTAGCTGGTGGAGATTGAGGAATTGCGAAAAGGGGAACTCTTCAGATAAATGCAATCACAGTAAATCGCACTTGCTATTTGAAATATTATGTCAATTATATCAAAATAAATAATAGCGGTGAATGTCTTATAATGCTAACATCATATTTTCTTCAAACCTGAAGCCCTAGGGCTGAGCACGTTGATTGACGCTTTCACTGTTCCACAGGGATGAGGCGGGTTGTCACGGCGGAAATGGTTTAAAGTCCTTTAAAACTCAAATTATGTTGTAGCAGCCGCCGTGGTACGTATGGAACCATAATTACCATAAATTCGGTGTTGCAGTTGTAAATATGTTCCTCATAGTTGTCTTGTCTTTTTTCAGATGGGTTATTACTATTATTATCATTGTTTCTCTTGACTATATTGTAGCAACGTGTGATAAAGCAAGTCCGTTATTAGACAAGCTTCTTGACTGTTTTGGAAGTCACAGTATTTGGTTCGATGAAACTCATTCCGATGTCCGAGTAAAGAGTTGCTTAGAAGGAAATAAGGTACAGCCCTCCGTATCATCACTACACATCAATCCAGGTCAGTGTCATCAAGGTCCTGAGCTAGGATCTGCCCGGTGGACGCTCAGACCGATACCCATGGTTTCTCTCTGAGCCGCCACTGTGCAGATGGATGACTGTTCGAGCATCAGGACTGGATGTGTTATTTAGTTATAACTTAGTGGTACAAAAGTTCTTAAATCTTAATAAATGGGTAAAGTAAAGTTGATCAAGACACGCGAACTAGTAACGCGACCCTGAGAGTAAGGTTATTCTTTGTTATCTCCAATAAGGATTATGGTAGATCGGCCTTAAGCTTAATGTGAAATTTATATCTATAAAACATATATAAAATAACTTTCATGTGTGTAGAATAACTTACTGTATAAATAATTTGCAATATTAGGTTTTTAAATGTCTGAATTATATTGTACACAACAAATAAATATAAAATATATATTGTGGTGAGATCATGTTGGCATTTTTATTCCTTTCCGGCACTATACACATGAGGTTGGTAAAAATACAAGTTTACAAACATAATACATAACATCTATTTAGTTAAGTAGGCCTAATAACGTATATTATTCCCGTGGTGCTTCCCCTTCTAGTTATGCCATTTCTGGTCATTACAAGTTGGCTGTCTCCCACTTGGCTCGGGGAGGGAAACTGGACTACTTCCTACTTCTCCAACAATCTTCTAATTAATTTCGTTGCGGGTCCCAAGACAGACTTAGCATGTCCCTCGGGCACCCCTGAGATCATATTAATTCTTCCAATCCTGGCAAAATATCCTGATACACATGAGTTGCAGTGGTGGAAATGTGTGGTGGGCCATTTTACCGTTTTAGATAGCTTTATTAACTTTCCTGCAATGTGCTGAAACTATGGCCTCCCTAGCGTTGTGAGTTATATATTACTTCATGTGTTAGGCCTTACACTTCCAATCGGAACCACTTGTATGTGTTATAAGGTCGGAACTTCAGACTACATAATTATTATACTAAGTATAATAATATATCATAATATTAATTACTTATTATTACTTATGCATAATATTATAATTATTATCGCTACTTGCAAGAAATCTATGGAAATGAATTTATACTAAGCGCCAGTAGCGACGTGTGCACTACGATTCACATTGGCTTCATGTTTAATTAAGATACAATAAAGTACAGTACAGTTTGAAACTTCTTAATCTACAACATTGACTTATAGATCAGTACCCCAAGTAGGAACATTTTGCGGTATCGTTACGTGTACCAGCGTAAGTAATCTTGTGCCGTACCAAGAATTTTCGAAATTTGTAACTATTGGGATCGTATATTGTAACGTTACAGTTGTTTAAAATACTGTGACTAAATTTCTCTTTATTTACATAATTACCTACTCATAATATATTAGACAAATTATATTTTTAATGAAAAATTAATGAGCCGGTGCCGGTTCAAGGTATAACACAATGAATGAAAACTCTATATCTTTAGTTTTTCTATTAGGGCTCTTGTAATATTCCTTCATTCATAATTCAGAAAGGAACACGTGTAATTGGCACGTGGAAACCAGTGATAACTTTTAATATTATACATCTATGGTGAAAACAAAACAATTTAAGTAACCCCCTAATTGTCAAGCAGTGTGCGTGGTGATGATGACGAATTATAGCTAAGAACGATGATGATAATAATGAATTATAGCTCAATATCAGTCATTTCAGCGTTGAAACAAAAAAACTTAATCAAAATCGGTTCATTCGTTTTTGATGCCACGGAAGGTACACAGACAGTAGACGACCCTCGGTTTTTGTCAGGGGTTAAAAGTTATATATGTTTGCGCTTTATTACCGCGCGATTAAAAGGCATTAATATTGGAAAGCGCTGAAATAGAACACTACTACGTTAGTAATATATATATTCTTTGACACTACGACAATAGAATAGCGATGAAAATCAAACACACGGCAGGCGGCACGCACGTTTCAAATGACGCGTGCAGACGCATAGAAATGAAATGCATCTACCAGTTAGTAGTTGGTAGATAGCTCTCGTGGTAACGGAGGCTTAATAATTACCTTCTTCGTTGAACTTTTCGCAAGTTCGCCACACAGAGGAAAGCCTTGGGAGATTTTTGCAATATTATACTTCATTATTTACAGTGCAAATACACACAATAGTTGGTTATTGAATATGATTAGATGTCGGTAATTATGATTGTTCAATCAATTCATTCATTGATACAAACTTTTCCTTAACGCATACATTTTTCGTGTAATAGTAATTTTTTTGTATCTGAATTGAGCTTTCTACGTAATGCGTCCCGACTCCCGAACGGACAGTCTCTTTATGAGCAGGATTTAAGCACAATATTATAATGTAAGCCATATAGGATCTACTCGCGATAGCTTAATCCCATGTCTTTTTAATTTCTAACTTCTTCATAAGTATAAGGCGAGAACTCATATTCTCGTAATAGACTTACACTTTTCATTTTACTTTTATTTGGGGGCACAGAGGCACTCCCGTCAAGTCGAGCAAAAATTAATTATAAATGAATCGTCTTGAATCTTGATTTATTAAACAGATTTTTGGAATTTGGACCAATCAAAATGGGTTTGACGTTTATAAGAATATACTGTTTTGCAGTTATAACATATCGGGACTGGATTATTGAAGACTTTAACTAGCATAATCTTCATGACTCTCCCAAGTGGGACAGTAAACATTAGACTGACGTGAACAGGACTGATACGCGTAAAATTATCAATGCGGGGTACACGGAGGTAAATCATAGATCATCGGATGGGACAGCTTACAGTGGCATCTGGACTCTGGAGCGGCAGGACAGTGGACTCCCGCGAGTGGGACAGTGGACCCCGCGAGTGGGGCAGTAGGCCCCGCGGGTGGGACACACGGGTGGGCGCAGCGGGGTCAACAACCGCGGCTGCGCAGTAATCAGTTACACGGTCACTTATCGCCGTATCAATCTCCTGTTAGTTTAGCAATGTGGGTACGGTCTGCAATATAAAGTTTAAAAAATAAAACATTATATAATAAAATCGAACTATATCATGATTCATGACCCATGTGATGAAAAACTATAACGGCGTTTATAACTTTGTTAGTTCAGGAGTTGTAGAGACTTATGAAATGCGCTTACTTGGAAAACTTCGTACTAAAATAACGAAAATTAACCTTAGTGAACATGTAAAATATTAGTAGGTATAATGGTACGGAACCCTACTTGCGTGCGCGAGCCCGACTCGCACTTGGCCGGATTTTGTTTGAGATCTCGTATTGTACAATTAAACTACTTTTATTACGAATTATCGAGTACTTTAATCTTGATCAAAATCAGTGAATATAGCTGCGAGAGAAGGTTGCGCGCCCGCGTGCGGAACTCATTTCTCGACGTGAAAGCAAAGCTTATTTTTATTGTTGGTTAGTTAGTATTTTTCTATGAAAGTAACAGTTATAACGTAGTTTTTACTCAGTTTTAATTATTTTTCTATAAGAAGTGATAGGCCCCTCTATATAATAATATCACACAACTTTATACACACTTTTCCACTTTATTTAAATTTTTACAATAATTTATATACAAACACGACCGGTTTCGATTAACTCATCATCAGGTGTAGACACACCTATTATTATGAACATGAATTTCCACCAAGAACCAACAGTACACTCAATTAGTTAGACCCCTCTATACTTTGTTAAGAGGCTCTCTCGGTCTCTCCCTACATAGTACATACGTAAATAGCTTCCCAGTTCCGACTACACATCTTGTAAAAGCCCGGCACTGCGCGGGGATGCATTTTTAAAATATCCATTCAAAATTAAACTTTATTCACTACACGAAAAGACACATATTTCATTGTGACCATTCGGAATACATTACATCACGTAGCGCTGCACTTCTCGGCGTAGAGCGGTGCATCGCGACGCCGCGGTATATGCGCGCAGCTTCATGTTGCCGCCCATCGTCAAAGAAACGTCATAACGAAACCAAAGGTTATTTACTGTCACCACATAGATACACGTTCGACTGCACGCGCGGTACCTCGCGGCGTGCTGTCCAATGCACTTTGCGGCTATGCGCTGCGCAGTGAAAAGTCACTGGTTTCTTCAAGTATCGTAGCGTTGCGTCGCGCCACGCCGCCGTTTTGCGGTCTGAGCTGGCCCTAAATCTTTAAACGCATTGTAAAATATTTCTTTGCTGACTGTACCCATATGTGGCAAACCAGGGCGCGGCACGCGTTGCGTACCTACTGTGAGATCCGTGTGCCCAGTGTCAACCCTGCAGGCCTGGGACAAAGAATATATTATATTACTAATGTAAAGAACCATCATTCGATAGACTAACGATTGTCAGCTCGCAGCTATGTGTGCGTGGCTAGACGTATGCCGGGGGCGCGCGTGGCGAGCGAGGCGCGAGTTTTTTCTAGCCAGGACTTTCGTTCACGGGCCAGGCCGCGAGTCGTTTCGTGTTTTGAATTAACTGACAATATCATTTCATAATATTTATGACAGATTTGTCTGACGCGACGTTTGAAATTATTTCGGTGTCAATATACCTTAGGTTTGCGCCAACATGGCTGACATTCGCCGGTGCTCGAGCTGTCATTTGTAGAGAGTGTCGCTTCTGTGCTTGTGAGTTGTGCCTTGTGACCACCGTGTATTATGACTGTATGTATGTGTACATTATAATTTAGTGAACAAATACTTACTACATACTCGTAGTTACTACTGTGTACGCCAACTACAATTGTCACAAATACAACCTATTAGAACAATTTATGTCGCTTTAAACCTAGACGTCGAATCGATATTTACAATATACTCGTAGGTATGCACTATACAATCAGCGCAATACGCATCTCTTCCAAAGAACGTTTTTTTCGGAAGACTGAAGTCTAGGGGGGTTAGGGCCTTTTTCACAATTATCTAATAAGAGTCGGATAGCTTATTCGAAAGTTATGTTTCTGCTTACTTTGTATCGAGCGACAGAGATACAAGGTGCAAATAAGCTATGTGCCACTTATCAATAGATTGTGAAACAGTCTCTAAGGATGGGGCTATAATATGATCCGGAATCCAGCGGGGCTGGGAAAATTCAGGGCATTGTAAATAGAACTCTGCACTAATACAATAGAGTTGAAAATCGAAGTGTCGAGTGACGAGCTGATGTATGACATTGACATTTGACTTGACACTTGTGTGTTAGATTTTCAGCTCTATTGTATTAGCGCAGTCTTCAGATCTATTTTGAGTGCTCTTTATTTTACCCGCTCTTACGGATTCCGGGTCATATTGTTAAGAGCCTTAAGCCTCGCTGTCAATAAAATTTGCGCCTGTTGAGCAGCAGTTCTATACAGCTGTAATTAATATGGTGTCACGTAGTCCTAGCAAGTGAAGGCCTTTAAGGTTGGAATTAGATGGGACGAGCGGCTGATGATGCTACTTGCTTCCTCAGGATGAGAACTCATCCGCGTGTTTCGACACACTTACATTAGCACGTGATTCTAAATCATTTACATGTTAAGTGTATTCATTAGTTCATTTGTGAATTTGATTATTTGGAATCTCTTGTATATATTAAATGGATTGCAGTTTCTTTGTCTCGAAGCTTGAAAATGGCAGGAACGATCTGGATAATATTAATATTGAAATGATTGTGGATGTTCAGGGAAGGTTTCAATGGCAATATTGGAAATATTGCGGGGAAAATACTATAAACATTGATTGATAATCAATATTGTACCAATTTACTGTACCGTATTTTTGCAAATAAAGATTTCTATTTCTGTTTGAAATAGTAATATAATACACTGTTTTTACTGGTTAAATATTTGATGTTCGTCACTTGACTATCAAATATTTATAGGTGCTTTCAGTTTATCTGTTTGGTTGGATTGCAATAGTTGGAAATATAATTTTTTTCAGAAGAATCGACCGGCTTCAGAGGGTTGAAGGTGTAGCTGCAGTAGGTGTGGTTTTTATTGAACAGGTAAATTCAGAAATAATGTGGTTAAATTACATTGTATAACTTGATACAAGTAAAACTAATAATTGATATAACTTTTTTATTTATGTACCGATTCAAATGAAACAAACACTAAGTTCTAAGTGGAAAAAACCAAAACGCATTAAGTAAAAACCGCATTCAAATCGATTAAACCGTTTTGGGATTAGCGCGTTCAAACATACAAACAAACAAAAATTCTAAAAATTGTTTTGGGTTTTATTTCGTCCAGATATGGATAGGGAGGCTCCAATAATAAGTTTCTGAAAATTCCATGTAGATAGCTACCAGCTACGATTCTGTTGTATGTATTATATTATAATGTGTTGATGATATTAGTATTTCAGAATTGTATAGAAATACTTCATTAGGCAGTAGTGACCTAGTTGTGTGGCACTCGTTATTGGCTGTCCTCACATGTGTCGCAGGCTGCGATTGGTCCAGCAGGCCAGCAGTGATCTACAATTATCTGACCTCTGCGTTGATTTATTCAATAATTAATAGCCTCGTTAGTGTCTAGAAAAGTTCTTATACCTAAATAATCTTTAAAATTATTAACACTAGCGTTTCTACGCGATAGATCTCTCAGCACGCGTAGCATGACCGCCGTGGAAATGCGTTTAGGATTGTATGGATAAAATGACAGATTTATTTTATCAATCTGTAAATTGGCTACCTTCTGTTCTGCCGTAGAAAGACAAAACGCATTTCTACGGCGGTCAAGCTACGCAAGCGAGTCTCTATAGGTAATATCTCCGAAAATCAATTACATTATATTATAATAAAAATCATCTCATGTATGGGTGACTCCGCAAAATGCAAACTCGTCCATATGAAGAAAACTTTTTTTTCTAGTGTGACAATTATTTTTCTGCTTAAACGTCTTTACCTAAGCAATAGATCATATTATGCTCAAAATATCCGTAATTGATTTTACCGAACATTATATAATATAATATGTCTGCGTGAGAAGGTTAAAATGAGTTATGACTTATGATCGATGCGTGTTTTGGGTTGGTTAATTCTTCTTACATTCCTACGTATAGATATACAGTACTCATATATTTTACCCTCATGAAATCCCATTAGGCTTATGACGCTCAAGCTGGAGGGTTCAAATCCCACCAGGGAAAAAATCTGTGGTCTTGTGTCATGGATGTATATTGATGTGTGTTAAATATATGTTAATTATAATAAAAGTTCTTCGCGAATTTACTACGGGACCAGATTAACGTGGTGTGTAAGCATCCATAGATATTATTATTGCAGATTTTTTTTCTTTTGAAGTGTTTTACTACTATAGCCTATTCGCATAAAGAGGGCAGTGAATCACGCGTGTATATGACATAATGGCTTATTTTAATTGGTTGAAGTGAATTGTGCACAGCTTAGGTACCTATGTATCATTGTTCAATTTTGACATTTGTAGATATTTAAAGCATAGTATTTCTAAATCGACACTTAATACGAAGAAGGTAGGTTTTGACCTAAAAAAGGTTGTGCAAATACATTTAAAAACCCAATACTAATATATCACAGATCAGCCAATAAAAATCGATATTTATTTGACAGTATAATTACTAGTGATGTCAAAATGAGCTTTAGAATTTATCGATAGCACAAGTTGAATAATAAATATGATTGTCTCAGGCCAGTTACACAACACGTGCGTTTCGACATGCGTGTGCTATGTGGTACTGCACTCCAGTGTTGTAGCGTTATCGATAACTTACGGATGACTTTATAAATAAATATGTTAAGTTATTGAAAAAATATAATGCGGGCGGACAAAGCGAGATAACGCATGGTTAGTACAAAATGTCATAAAAATACAACGTTTATATATCGCTTAAAATACTAACAAATATAACTCTAGCTAGAAACTATCCATAAAAAAGTAGTCACAAAGTACAGAACACGATGTACCTATTTAACGGATTCGCTCGCGTTGAATTCTTTTCCTCCAACAACCCGATTGACCCTTTAGAAGGAAATTATAAAAGCATCCGAGAAAGATTTCTCGGATGCTTTTATGCCGTTTGGTAAGAGTTGGTGCGTACAACATGTAAACCTACGTGCTACGTTGTGTGCTGTCTATGAATAATCGTGACGAGCTATTTATTGTTTTTTAAATATCTCTTTTAATTGAGCCTATAATACGAATTATCACTAGGACCCAAATCAATCTGTTGATAAACAAAATAATTGCGCAGAACATGATTGTTTTTCTATACGGTTATGTTTTGCATAAAAGTTAACTCTATTTTGCGCACGCTTAATAAGTCGATAATCGGAAAGCAAATGGTGGAGAAAGGAGTCAATTTTATTGCCAGTGCGGGCACTGCTTTACAGTTGGTAACCGCAGTCTTTTGCGTAGTTTTGTACATCACTATGGACCGCACGGGCGGGGCTGCACGGGGACGTACGGTCGGCAGCTAAGCGGATTGTGACAATCCCTTCAGTACACGTTGTAACACTTAGTTCTCGTGTCGGTTTACCGCTGTAACTTAGAAGGTAATTCCGGCGATTTTGCATGTTAAAACATTTCTGTTGAACGATCGTTTGTAGTTGAGTTAGGTTAGTTGACCAAGGGTTGACAAATAGGTCTTGGGAGTTATCTCGTATGGAATGGAAGATAAATGGAATTTAATGAATGTAATGAATGAATTTATGTCAAATGGAATTGAAACTGTAATTTCAAAAACCTAATAAGTCCCTCAGTTAGAATTTTTTCAGTAGGTAATCAATAAAAACAGTTTCATACACAAACAAATGAGTTTCAAAGGACTTTTTATGTTTTATTTAATAATATTAGTCATTTAGTCCTCTCCTCTGAAACAATTACACAACCATATTCACGGTGCAATAAAAAAAATATTAAAATATAAAACAAAATAGGGTTAATTAAAAAAACATTCTCCATAGTATAAAGTACTTAGGACAGAAGTTGACAGAACCATAGTAAATAAAATAAAAAAACATTACTTAAAATTAATGTTGACGACGTTCAAACACGAAAACGTGAGAAAAGATGACAATATTATGACGTTAGAGTTTATATTTGTGTTTTTGTTGTATTATTACTAGTCTATCACAAAATATTACAATCGTTGTATGTTGACCGTACTCCGCAGCTGTTTGAATGACAGGCGGCCCGGTAACTGGTTAGCGCGAGGTGGGTTCGTGTGTTCGTGTGTTAATGTGTGAGGTATTGAATCATAAGATTATGTTTTATCTGGTCCATTTGTGTTTCTATTGGAACATGTAATTGTTTCTGCTCTTTACTTGTGTTTAATAACGTAGCGCTATTGAGCATTGAACTCATAAGTACTTAAAGCAACTCGAGGTATTTCAGCAAACAGCAGACTTGTAAAAGCAAGAAACTGAACACCTACATAATATTTATACGTAATAATAGTATGTATTTGTAACTTGCATGTACATATAGTACGTACTATTGCCCTAGCGCATGCGTCGTTTAGACCGAACTATCCTTTAATTACCCGGCAAAAGGATAGCGCCTAAAGTACTGGTCCGATTTTCACGAATGAGGTGTCCCGGTAACATAGGCTACATAATTTGCGTAGCCGGGATGGAGTTTTTAACTTTAGATTATTATAATATTTTGTTCAGTTTGTTAATTAGATTAGTTTGTAATATCAAGTCTTATACATTGTAAAGTATTCTAAATATCAAATATATGGTATTAAATACTTTAGTTCGACTGCTAGAAGCCTCAAATGCTGCTAGAGCCACATCTCAACCTTTTCGTTTTAGCTATAATTACAGGTGTATAATTAAAGATCTTATAATTGATGTGATTTATATACCACAAATGATAGTACTTTGTCAAAGTAAGTGCGATGCTCGCGCCGAAATGTCAGCTCGTGAGCTACCGGCCGACCGACAGGAACAGGGTTACATGTGGTGTAAAAATCAGTCGGCGGCCCTGGCACACATACACACACACATACACACATACACATAGCACGTGTGTGCTGTGTACTTATTGAAAACATTGACTTTTAAACGTTCAACTTTCAGTTGGTTGCGAAATTTGTGGAAAAAGCTTCGAGATGTGTGAAGACTGAAGACAGTACCTAATATCAGAAAAGATTCGATTGCTTGTTTGTTTAAACAGAATAGACTCTGAAACTAGTGGATCCATTTTGATAAAATTTGATACAGATATAAGACCAGAGTAGATCCACGGGAAAGACATACTCTACTTTTTATCGCGGAAAATGTACGCCGCAGGATTCCTTTCTGCGCACACAAGAAAATTCGGCGACTTGCTAGATGCTAGCTCAGTTTGTTACAACTTACAGCGTTTATCGTCTAGTTTTGATTATTTATTTATTTATTTTGGAAAACCAACAGCTTATATAAAGTATAAATAGAGTCAGTATAAGATTACAGAAAGCCAATAATAGGTTTTCACTGATAGAAAAACAATATATAAAAAAAGAGCAAACTTAACTACTTAATTCTTAATTAGTTCATACATAACAATACTTATTCTTAATTGTATTTAATGTATTTTTTACAAATACAGGTGATACTAATAAAAGTGGAATTGTCCCAACAAGCAAAGTAATCCTATAACGAAAGATTATAAATCTACCTCTTCTTATAATGTTCTTATTAAGGCATTGGTGCAGACTGTGTCTCTTATAATAGCATAAGATAAGCTCTAACATACTCAAGAGCATTAGGATTTATATCTCAGTCTTATAGTTTGCTACACGACTACTTACAAAACAGTTATAGGACTTTTTTACTTATAATAACATTTCACAAGCGTATATATTCTCAAGAGCATTTGTTTTTATTACTCAATCTTATAGTCAACTACAAGATTACCTTATAAACCACTAATAGGAATATGTATCCTATAATTGTCTGCAGAAATATTAAATAGTCTTGAAATCTTATAGTAGCATTTTGTAAGAAAAGATGATGTTATAACACTCTTAACGAAGATAATTATTAAGTTAGTCTCGTTACTGTCTTGTTTAACACTCTTTTAAATGTAATAGTGCTTAATAAGAGCGTTATAAAATCAAACAACCTTATAAGCTACTTGATCAATCACATAATTAATAAACATTATACTTCTAGCTGTACTAATTTGTCCTGAGAAAATAGTTTATTATCAGTTTATTATAGATATGGAATTGTTTTCTAGCAATATAAATTGAAAAATTAGTAAGTAGTCCGAATACATGAGGAACCCTAAACTTGTTTAAATATGGAGGAAATGTATCTTAATCGAAACTACTATAAGTACTAATTTACTTAAAATTGTTCTATAACATACTCAACGCAGAGTATTTAAAGAAAATGGCGAATGTTTGTAAAAATCATTGAAAAATTATTTTACAGTAAATACTATAACTGCTAGTTTTCAAAGCGCGTTGTAAAATTAATCATATCTTAGCCCACATTTACAATAAAAATGACTTCCCCGTCGAGTTCCCACATCGTATATATATTATTACGAGTGTTAACGTTATGCAGTTACTTACTATAAATTAGAATGAAGAATACCTACTTACATATTTAATATTTCGTTTTATCACAAGCAATAACCAAAGTTTATAAAATGTCCTTATAACTAATAACTTAACTAAGTATATTACTAGAGGATTACAAACAAGATTGCTTTAGTAAGATATTTATGTCAGATACTAATAAGAGTGTTTGTACTTACAAATGAGTAGTCTCAGAACATTATAGAAGTAATTGTGCTTCCTTAAGTATACTATAGGGCTAATTAACATTCTATAAGTTGATTATAAGAGAGTTATAAGAAAACAATGCTCCTATAACTGCACCCAAATCCAGCAATGTAGTAAACTATAAGTATCTTATAAGCACAAGAAAAAGTAGTGTTGAAGAATACTTCAAGTACTGATTTTGCTTGTTGGGGTATAACAATTATGCTGAAAACAAACTATATCAGTCATTTATAGATTAACGGTTCAAATCCCACAAAATAATTTATTGGTATATATTATTATGATATTCCATTCAGATTAATTTTAGTCTAAACGTAATCAAAGAAAAACAAACAAAGAACATACTGCTACACATTTAAATGACACTTTTTTAACGTGCTATAGGGAGACAAAATGTCTTACGATGACACATTGATTTGGTCTACTTTTATATTTTTGTTTAGGTTTTGATTAAATTGCATCTGAACGGAATATGTTAACCTTTTAAAACCTGCATTTAGTCTTACAATAGATACGTAACTGAGACTATCGAGTACAATACCCGCTAAACCAATTTACACATGGCGACAGGCATCACGCCACACGCTCCTAACATACACAATTCATTCACATTCAAAAATTCACTTTATTTATTGCATGAATAAGGTTTTAACTCCTTCGACGATAGATATAGCGATGTTTGTATGCTACAACTACCCTCTCATTTTTTTGCGCGCAAGCCGAATTGAACTTTATCGCTTACAGCTGGCATATATTTTCAAAAAAATTCCTTTGTCGTATTTCGGTGTTTACGCCCCCGCTGAGTGAAGTGACGTAACTCATGAACTCAATATTTTCAGATCCAATTAGTATGTGGGCTGAAAGTTAAGTCTGGATTAGCTGAAAATAATGCCACCAACGCGACGATTGCGAGTTTTTTGAGAGAGAGAACAAAACGGCTTGCATAATATTTTTATATTGATCAAACGAGCAGACAGAGCGCTTCATCGTAAGCGCTGTTCGGTTGGCTTCAATTTGTTAAAATTTAATATTTTTAATATTTAATTTAATTTAATATTAATATTAATTTAAAATAAAATTTTATTGGTTAAAATTTACTAAAATAGGTATTTTTCTGTATCTACCCCTGACAACGGGAGTGTTAATTTTCGTTATATATTTAGCGAAGCATTTATTTAATAAAATACGGTATCGGTGGATACAGGCCGCGAGCGACCGGTCGCACTGGAAATGTATGGGGGAGGCCTATGTCCTGCAGTGGACATCACCAGGCTGAAACGACAAAATAAATGTATTGAAATCAGACGTCGGGACTAATTTTGTCTAACTTAAATACTTTACATCCAGTGGCAAAGACAATTAAACGTGCAAATAATCCTATCTAGCACTTATCCGTAGATTTCCACACCCTTAAGTTATTTATGCAACTATGTATTTGGGATATAATGATCGGAGCCTTAAGTACTTAGATATGCTAATATTTTTTAAAGTTTTAAACACAGAGTAGAAAATCAATATACTTACGTACAGAGAAACAACTTTCATAGGATCGATCCAAATAAAAAAAAAATACGTCCTCTTCAACGGCCCATTTTTCCGCACAATCGTGGACACATCGTACGCTTGTAGTGGTGCAATCAAATCAAACGCTAATTATGTAGCTGTTTATAAATCTGTTCCTCTTTTATCTGTGTTAAGTACCCCGTCCTACCCCACCATCCCGTGACTCCCATGTATAACTAACACTGACATTTATAATAATACAGTCTAAATTAAATGACGCGAACTTGTATGTTTCCAATTACGTTATGAATACACCTAATCACAAGTAATACGTGCATGCCACATGGGTTGCGCAAGCGCACGCGTAGACCATATGGGCCATAACTTACGCTGTATGACTATCACTATACAGATTTACATACAATGGCGTTGCGGCAAAAGTCAAAACATATTTGTCATTTAGTAAAAGAGTGTTTTATTTATTTTATTAATTTAATTTTGTTTTGTATGGATTCTGTTAGGGGCCCCATACATGATCCGGTCTGCCTTCAGTTCAGTTCTTGCCCGAGCCGCGGCCGTGCGGGTGTGTATCGTGTACAAGCGTTGTATGAGTTTTCGCGTTGTTTAAATACAAAATTGACAAACACGACCGTAGCGCGTGGCAAACCAGAATGGACTGATGCGATTGTTCCGTGCGTGGGCCCGAATCAGTTCAGGCCGAACTGACGTAAATTGGTTTGGATGCGATTTTTTCCGTGTGTGTGCTCGAATCCGTTCAGGCCGAACTGACGTCAGTTCTAACTGAAACGATCGGCCTCTCGTCTGTAGGGGCCTTTACACGCAATAATGTTCACACTATAACGAAAGAAAAAAGTTAAAACTAGTTAAAATATAACCCCCTTTAACTAATAAAAATATTACACAATGGATAAGGTTTGTTTTTTTAGGTTAATATGAAAAGGTTTATTTTTTTGTAATAACTAATACAAAAAATATTGTCATACTTTTTCATTTATTTATACGTCATTGGCCTTTATATTATTATCGCAAGGCTATTAGCTAATATTGACAGCTGATTGATTTTATCTAATCACAAACAATTCGAAGGCGTTAGTATGTCCCTACCCCGCAGATAAACTAATTGTTATCTTGCTTTAATACCGTTTAATATGATAATCATAGGTCAACTGTTCGCTGTTTAAATGTTGAACAATTTACTAAAATGACTCTTATGTCTATAGACTTAAGAGTCGTTAGTAGGGCATGCAATCGGAAGTAGTGTTGAAAACTTTGTTTTTATGATACGTCCGAAAAAAGGACGTAAATTAAAGGTACTAAGGTTTAAAACCGCATGAACGTATCTTCGTTTTATCGGAAAATGTATGCGAATATTTCTATAAACAAATATGAACTATATTGCAATATAATAAGATCTATATTTAACCACACGGTAGCGCTAGATAAACATTATTATTGTCGCGGCGACACGACATTGGGGAAGGTCATATACGCGGGAGGTACAGATTGAAAAAAAGTTTATTTATTGTTAAAATATATTTTCTTTTTTTATTATTTGATCGGTATATTATTTTAAATGTGTAGATAAAGAGTTTTGTAATATAATTTTCTATTGAACTTGGATTTCGAAGTAATTTCTTTTAGTAGCATGTAAAATATTACTATTAAATCGATTCAAGTTAGTAGAAATTTTCAATTGTTTTACATTTGTGATTTGACAACAAGGTATGAAGTAAATTAAATGTTAAAACTATAGTTATAATAAAGATTGTTATTTTCTTGAACAGATTAAGGGAAAGTTAAGAGGTAATTCTTCTGAAAACTGTAGAATCCAAAGAGACTAATTACAAAACAAATTGGAATTTAATACAAAACATAATATATAAAAACAAAAAATATCTAAAAAATATTATACATACAACTTATTACATAAATTTCTAATAAGCGTCGAATAGCTTATTCGCTGCTTACTATAGAGCGACAGAGATAAAACATGCAAATAAGCTACCGTATTGTCAGTAGATTTTAAAACAGGCCCTTAATAAAATACAAGTTAGTTAATTTACATACATGGGTGTATAAGGCCCTTAATAAAATACAAGTTAGGGCCGATTTTTCAATCGTCAGATAACTCTTACCTGAGGAATAAATATGTGACATTGACATATTTTTCATACAAAATCTGTCAAAGTTACATATTTATTCCTCAGTTAAGAGTTATCTGACGATTGAAAAATCAGCCCTTAGTTAATTTACATACATGGGTGTATAAGGCCCTTAATAAAATACAAGTTAGTTAATTTACATACATGGGTGTATAAGGCCCTTAATAAAATACAATTTAGTTAATTTACCCATGCCAATTTAATTTAACATTCATTCGACTCATAAAATTATAGTATTTTTTTGCCGACGGTAGTTTTTATCTTTCTCCGGTAGTGTTTCCGCTGAATGTATGTAAGGTCGGCAACAGTCATGTGTGTGTCAATGACATTTACGGCCCACTGCCAAGCTGCGCAAAATACAGCCTGTCGCACTGAAGGTTATACTTTATGCTCAGTGGTTGGAAGGTTGATGGTGTGGGTTTAATGTTGTAACATGTTCGTAGCTTCTTGGTGGCGGTGTAGTGTTGATGATTTTATTTATTTATTTATTTTATACAGACTTTAATAAAAAAATTATAACACGACCGTAAATTAATAGTAGCGTACAGCCTTCCCCGTGGTCTACTCTATATCTGTGCTAAACTTCATCAATGTAAGTTCGGTAGTTTCGGAGACTATACAATGCAAAAGAAACAAATTACAAATCTTTCCACTTTTCTGTCTAGCTAATATCATCGCTAAGTAGATACAGCCCGGTGACAGACGGACGGACAGACAAACAGCGAAGTTTCAGTAATAGGGTCCCGTTTTTATCCTTCGGTTGTGGAATCCTAAAAACAAAATTATTTATAGTAACAAGTAGTTTATAATAATAATAATAATATCTATGGACACACACCACGTCAATCTGATCCCGTGGTAAGTTCTCGAAGAACTTATGTTACGGGTACCAGACAACGGAAATATATTTAATACTTTTATACTACACACATATTTAAGATTTTTATTATATTATACACATATTTAATACACATACATGACCCAGGAACACAGAAAAACTTTTTGTTCCTTCGGCGGGATTTGAACCCGTGACCCCCGGCTTGAGCACCAACACGCTCAACCAACTGAGCCACAGAGGTCGTCAAGTTTACTAAGTACTCTATAATATAATAGGCCAGTAAACCCAATATGTTACTTAAAAGTTAAACTTGTAAGTATTATGTATCAGTGTATTCAATGCGCAAGGAGTTTTTAGGAAATAATATTCATTAATTACATTTTTATTTTTAAGTTTTGGTAGCTGTTGCTATGCGAAATACAATTATTAATAAAAGTGAATATATTTAGATTGTGCCAACTGCCGACTGCCGGTTACGACACTGCAACTTTTTTAGAAAGTTAAGTAATTGCAGCACATCTACAATGTACATTATACTCGGCAAATTAAAACATTTTGTTTTACACTCGCTTGAAGTAATTTTTGTTGATTTTGTATTTAAAGAATATCATTTGTAATTGTGTTTAAAGTTTTAATATTAGACATAGCACATCGGTATTTATATAAATTTTAGGTGCTATATAATAAGCATAGTAATTTGTAAAAGGAAATAAGGGAAAGCGGAATGAATATTAAGGTGGTTCGTTTCCTATACAAAAAAACAATGGACATTATTTAGGTAATTTCATACTATTACTACATAAATTTATATGCACATCTATTTATTCTGCAATACAATTGTCGCAAAATGTATTTAAAATACTTTATTTCACACAGAAGTCACATTTTTATTGAATTTTCGACAAAAAGTGACATAAGTTACAAATGTCACTTTTTGTCGAAAATTCAATAAAAATGTGACTTCTGTGTGAAATAAAGTATTTTAAATATATTTTGCGACAATTGTATTGCAGAATAAATAGATGTGCATATAAATTTATGTAGTAATAGTATGAAATTACCTAAATAATGTCCATTGTCTTTTTGTATAGGAAACGAACCACCTTAAGGAGTCCCTTCAAATATTCCGTAGAACAATGTAGGACAAAGGGTTGCGTAGAGCCTCGTAGGGGACCGTAGCGCTACGCAGCGTTACGTAGCGTGCCGTAGCACACCGTAGCAGGACATCCACGTTCCCAAAGATTAATAACCTAACCAAGAGCATGTCAGGACATGTCTAACACCCGTATCATTAGTTGTTTCCTCAGATCCGCCTCGACTCAACTTTATCTGAGGTATCCTTGAGAAGTTCCTCGAGTTTGGTATTCTTAAACATAATTTCTACCTCAGCTGTTTGCTCCTCCAGTAAGGTTGAGTAGGGTATGACATCATAAATAATCATGGAAAAATATATTTTTTTATGTTAACACCAATAGTAACAATTAAAACTCGATCCAAATTTTACAGAATGATAAATATGTATGAAGGCAGTGGCGGATTTTCGTAAAGTAAAGGTCATCCAAAAAATCCACCATGCTTAACTTTAAATAAGTATCCTTGTATAATTGCGAAATTGCTTCAAATAATTCCACTCTGTTTGTAAAAAGAATTGATATAAATGTCAGAAATAGACGCTCGAGGGAGCCTCAGGTACGTCCTGAGGTACCTTAAGTTTGACAGTTGATTCCTCGACTCGCGTAAGGAAATTCCTCAAGTCGAGGGAATTTTGTTGAACTAATGATACAACTTTCATGGATTGAGGTTGAGTCGAGTGGAGGAAATCTCGAGGTAACAACTAATGATATGGGTGTTAGGCCCTCCTTAGACATGTCCCTCCTTAGGTGGAACACTTTCCGTAAAGGATTTTTTCAAATTACTTCAAAAGTTACTGTCCGATTTGGTTCACAATAATTTTCCTAAAGAGTTTTTAGCATGATCTATCAGCATGGAAAATTGCAAGTTTATGTCTCATAGTTTAGAAATGCCAGGGGGGAGACCAACTTTGGAGGCCGATTACTCGTAAATGGTAGACTTTGTAAAAAATTGTCATGTATGAAACCTTGCCTTTATTTAAAAAAAAAGTTGGGGTAGGGTATTTTTCATCCCCATTTCACATGTATAGGGGAGACACCCCAAAATATAAAATTATTATTATTTTATGATACTAAAACCGAGATCTATACACAATCTACAACTATACGAAATTTCATTCATTCATATTCATAATTACAGAAGATAGAAGCGCGGACAGACAGACACAGACAGACAGACTGACGGACGGACAGAGCAAAACTATAAGGTTCCTAATGAATTACGGAACCCTAGGATTGAGACTTCGCGGTCTGTCTGTCCGATTGTCCGTCCGTCTGTCACTAGACTTTATCTTCTAAACCGTAATTGTCTATTGACGACCTCTGTGGCTCAGTGGTTGAGCGTGTTGGTGCTCAAGCCGGGGGTCGCGGGTTCGAATCCCGTCGAAGGAACAAAAAGTTTTTATTTTTTTTTCCAAAGCCTAAACTTCTGCCATACCAATTTTCATCAAAATCCGTTAAGTAGGTTTTGCGTAAAAGAGAAACAAACACCCATTCATCCCATATATCCATCCATCCTCACAAACCTCCTCATTTATAATATTATAGTATAGTAGGAATAGTAGGATAGTGTACTAATGTCTTTTTCTTTACAAAGAGATTATATGATCAGTGGGACTAGCACAAAATTTGCAATTGATATTCTATGACGTTATGAATATGCACATGCCAATTGTTCATGCTAGTACCCCTCTGATTAAACACCTAACCGTTACTATGTAAACAGTAAACAAAACATATATTATATGTATACTGTTTGTCACCTTATAAGGGCTTAGCGCCGCAGGAAATATACTAACATAGTACACTCGTATATAATTAATGAGTGCAAAAATAACACACACCATTATCCTTGTTCACGATTCTTCCGCGATGCGTTGTAAGTTCTAGACCTATTAATAGGTAGCCTAGGTCACACAGACCTTCGGGATTTGTAATCGTTTGTAGGAAATATATTCAATAACTTTTACATCTATCGAGCCAGGAAGTGTTGACATTATAAAGGAAATTGTTTGTTTACTGATAATTATTGTTTTGTTTATTTTACTACAAACACGTTAATGTTTGCTAAAGGAAAATCGTTAATTATGAGATATTCATTATTTAGATGAACCAATTGTGCTATTAATCGACACATCGAGTATTTAATTTGTATGTAACTTTTTTCCAAACAATCATTTGGCTTTTGTATATAATGATTGTTTGGAAAAAAGTTATGTCACCGTAAAATTGTAAAAACCGTTTAATTCTTTTTTTTAGTACTACTTTTATAGTTTGTAAATATTTTAATAGCTATAGATATTAACCTGTATTATTTAAAAACCGTTAGATTGTAATATTACTAGAGATATTATAATAATGCTGACAGATTGTCAAATACAAATTACTCCATACAATTGTACGCATTATTTTGCGTTATATTGTAATATTTACCGTGCCGCTTAGTTAAACGGTATATGCCCCGCGCCTCCAAATTTGTTAACTTTTTCATAATAATAACTATAACGAAAAATAATGCATACAATTGTATGGAAAGATTTGTATTTGACAATCTGTCCGCTTATTATAATATCTCTAGTAATATTACAATCTAACGGTTTTTACAATTTTTCCGGTGACATATACATAAAATTACTGTCGCTTACATTTGTAAGGTGACTCTACAAAGAGTTTCGTGTTTACATTGTAATAGTCACGTGTAAGAATTGAAATTGGCTAGCTACTTGCAAAGTTTTACATTTAAGACAGTGTAAAAAACTAAATAATAAATTCTTTCTACACATATATACAATATACATTATACACATACCGATAAATCTAAAAGGTTTTTGTATGGGGTTAAGTATTGTCATCATTTTATTGTACCTAATTTAAGATGTCTTGAATAAATAAATAAAATAAAAAAAAAAACAATATTTAAGTTTGATTATTTTGTTAACTGTGATATGTGAAGTGATATAACGATGTACCTCTCGAACTTAAAGGTCATGTCATATCGGGACGTGGAACGATACTACGAACGCAGCCGCGGCGCGCCCGTTTTTAATTACGTGGCGAGACAAAATTGAAAATCGTGTCGCGTTACACCGCGCCGCATATTATTACACCATCTTCAAGTATCATCGCGTCGCATCCCAGTGTGAATGGACCCTAATTCCACCTTGCTTGCTAGAGCAACGTACAGAATGGCTAGGTTGAGCTAGAGCCGCTATCCCCAACCCGCGGCCCGCCGGGCCTTTATCTGCGGTGAAATTTGTAACCGCGTTAGATAAAGTTGTAAAAAAGCGTTCACAATTCCAAAAATCTCACTGAGTGAACATGATTATTATAATACATATTTATTATTTTATTTTAGTTTGTGTCGTTATCTCATCTTAAATGTTTATTTTCACTCTTTTAACTACCTTGTGTTTTTCTATTATTAAATCGTTAAATTTAAACAACGTATTTTTTGCCCCTAAAAAATTTTGGTTGCGGCCCGCGACACCAAGAGCATAACGGGTTTTTGGCCCACGTAAAAAAAAGGTTGGGGACCACTGAGCTAGAGCTTGACCTAGCCGTTCTGTAGGGCGTGTCAAAAATAATATTTCCAGTTAATAAGCTGTAGCTTATAAGTTATAACTAATTAATTTATGTAATATTAAAAAAAAAATACAAAAAAAGTCATGGACACTTTGCTCCAATTAAAATTAAACATTATACATATTATATTAAATGTTAATATTGGCCCGCGGTGTTTACATTCGAGTGAAGGCTGCGACTGGCGCATATGTGTGTCAATTGTTTCTGAGAATGAATTTTCCTCAAGACTATAGCCAAAAATGTGTTTTTACTATGTTTATAATGATTTGAAGTATATTAAGTAAAATAAAAAAAAAGAAACTAAACCTAATACCTAGGTCAGTACGTCATGATGTCTAACGGTCCGTTTCTATCTACCAATGTCTATTTGTTAAAAAATTCGTCATTCAATCACTTGCCGGTTTTTCGCGATACACATTTGACGTTTTAACAGATAGTTATTGCAACGGGCCAGTAGCTGACATCCTTCAGTCGTGTTCCTTATGGCCATGGATGGTAACCTCCTCCTTCCATAACCTTCCTCCTAATGATAGTGTGCCAGCTTTTACCATCTTCGGCTACTGGAAAATAAAACACCATAGGTCATACCAGAAGCTTTAACGCTTTTGCACTTAAATTTCCTACCCTATATAATAACTTTAATAACGCGAATCACAGACAACGAAGACACTATAATACAATATTTTATGTTAAGATTAGCTTTTGCCCGCGACTTCGTCCGCGTGGAACAGTTACTTTGGGATATCGCTAAAATTTACCCGCGACTTCATTTACGTAGAAGGAGAAGCGCTTCCCCCTCACGACTGCCCGCCGCGAGCCGTACATTATTATTGCACGCGTGATTATTTTATTACTGCGATATCTTCTAAAATACTCATTGAAATTAAATGATGTAAATAGCAAATATAATGCAAGATAGACAAATAGACGCGGTCTTTTTTAGAGAAAATATTTTTTCAATTCGAACCAGTAGTTCCTGAGATTAGCGCGTTCAAAGAAACAAACAAACAAACTCTTCAGCTTTATAATCTTCTCTAATATATAACATTTCCATGTCACAATGTTAGTTACCGTACTCCTCCGAAACGGCTTTACCGATTTTTACCAAATTTTATATGCCTGAGTAGGTCTGAGAATCGGCTACTATCTATTTTCCATACCTAATTTATAAGGCAAAACAACGTTTGCCGGGACAGCTAGTATTTTTATAGATAAATAATTATCGCTTGTTAAATGACAGTTTGTATGAACTATCACAGACGCGGACGGCTTAATGTATATTTTCGTGTTACGTATACTATATTGTTTTGTTATTTTTTCTTGTCTTATGTAAATTAAATCTTATGTTATTGTGTTTTTGTAGCGGAAATCAATATTGTTTGTAATGTAATGTCTTATTTTTGTCTTGTTTTGTCGAATAAATGTTTTATTATTATTATTATTTAATAAGAGATATATCCAGGCATTTTAAGATAAAATCTTACGATGTATCTTTGCCGTCTGTGACGCCCTTAACACACTTGTGAGTCCTGTGATACTTCTATTATATTCAGAAACCGGGCGTTTCTGAGGTTTGCGTCATCCAATCAAAAGAGCTATTGAATAGATAAACTACTGACAAAAACCTCAGAAACCGGGTATTAGTGTTGTCTAGAGACGAGTATAATATTTTTTCCTTTAGACGAAAAATTGTATGCAACGGTTACATGTAATTATGGGGCTGTGATTAACAATTATATTAAACGATTTTGATATCGATATTATAACGAAGGTCGCTATATCGATAGTATCGTGATCGAAAGGAGAATATTATGTTGTGTGCATATTTTTTTAACCTTAACCTCCGTTCAAGAGCGGCTGTGGGCTGGTGACGTCATGAGGTGCGCCGCAGGGTTACGGGGTAAAGGTGAACGCGTGAGACGGTGGTGCTGCGTTTTGTACGAAATGACGCACGGGTGACGCACGTACTAATTGATGCGGGAGATAGAAAAAGAAGGGAGAAGGCGATAGCTATCTATGATATATGAATAATGTACAATTCAAATCTATCGCAGGAAAAGCTAAAAGTTAAGTTCTACCTGCATAATTTATTGTAGGTAGGGGTAAATATGTTTTGAGTTTCTTTGTGATGCCCCGTTCAGACTGCTCGCGAAGTAGGCCAAGAAAGTGCTCCGCGAAGTAACCCGAAGTATGAAAATGCGAAACGAAGTGCCCACACTGCCTTATTCGGCCAACTTCGCGAGTAGTCTGGACGAGGTGAAATAATTGCACCTGAATATCATTTACGGCTGTAATATAACCTATTCCTTTTAAGTTGTAACCCATGACCTTCAAGTACCGATATAACTTTTTATTTTTAAAAGAATTAAAAGAATATTGTGCAATTGGAATTTTGTACAACAATAATTCGTATATGAAAAATAAATATATCATCGGTTTGGTTTTATGACGAAATGTCAATGAAATATTACAAGAGATTTAATCGAGCGAATTGAATAATTTTACATAGATAGTGAACAATTATATTTATGATTTTTTGTCTTGTTCAATTATGATTTGTGTTCTCTGATCATTTAAATAATCTTCTCCTTGCGCCATTCGTGTTAGTGCGGTTTTTTGCGAAAACTGTCCCATATGTTGCAACCTTTATGTGAAAAGTTAACAAACATAAAGTTTAATTCGTATTAACATAATAATAAATTAAATATGTTTAACTCAATTGTCACTTTATAATAATGAAACAATAGTTGATTAATAAATAAATGTTAGATTTTTGATCGTATACAATTTATTGATGTTAGTAGCCGTTAATTTTTATATCCATTACAATTATTACTGTCAGCGATTTAATTATAAGGTTGTTAAAGAGATAACAACTTAGTGCTTTTTATCGACTTCCAAAAACCCCAAAGGTTATCAGTTTTGCAACTTTGACCTACGCCAGGTATGTGTGAATGTGTAATTAAGTGTTACTTTTAACATTTTGCACCTATGTATAATTATAGCCTGAAGAATTTTTACCCTATGCCATAGCCGAGTTCTCAATGACAACTTAAAGTTCTTTATTCACATGCTGTCACTGTCTCTTCTAGAAGAAATGACAAGACCAACATGTGTCATAATGTGGACTTTAATTTTTTATCGGCTGTAAGTTTTTCAAGTTACACGTTGTAAAAAAATAACTCCCACACTGATTTCGGTGAAGGTGGCGGGTTTCATTGAAACCAGGCCAGTTAGCGCAGGAGTAATTGTATAGTGCCCGAGTTGTTGCGGAGTATAAAAGAGCAATCTCTCTTCCTTTACTCCCATAATCTAGTGGGACGGATAACCGACATGACTGATGAGAGATCAGGCGCAGCTCCAACTTTTTACATGCCTATCCGACGTATGGATCATCTTTCTTGTCAGACAATCATGTGATCAGCCTGCATTGTCCTAACAAACTTGGAAACAACATTTTTTGTTGTTCCAATGCCCGGGAATCAAACCCACGACCTCCGAGTCGAGAGTCAATGCTCTAACCACTAGACCACGGAGGCTGTTTTGTTGTAAAAAAGGCTTACATTGTAAATACTTGTTGATACTACATGACCAAAATTTATTAATCAACAGCCATCCTAATAACATTGTTTTGTGATATCAGATTCGCACATATAAGGCAACTCTACATTAGGGTGGGCCGTTTTCACTTTTTTTTTGTTTTTGATGGGGCACATCGGCAAAAAGATGTGAAATGGGCTTATACTAACGAGTGTAAAATATTATCTTAATATGATAAGTTTCTCTGCCTCCGGATCAGGGTCAAAGTTTTGAATTTTCGAGTTTTTAGAGGTAAGTTCTGTGAGGTGAAATGCTACGTAATATGAAGTAGTTTACAGTTCTTGGTATCAAAATAAATCGGACACATAGTAAATGTAAGGAATAATAACAAATCAGGTACTTACTTTAACAATTTGTGCTTTGATGAGGTGCGGAGGAGAGGGGAATTCCAGCGCGTGGCTCATTTACTCAGTCGCGCCATTGTCTTTCAAGGTGACGCATGTGCTGTGATTTTTTGTGCAGTTTACGATGGATTCTACCAGAAACAAGTGGAAATGTCCCCTTTTTGGTAATCCGTGCGATTTAAAAACCAATATGTTGCCAACATACGAAGATATTATGAAATGTTACGAGTGGAACCGCCACAAACTGAAATCGGACCAAAATACCAAGAAAGAACCTACCTACAAGGAGATTGAAGCTATAGTTGTTCCGAAAATCACTGAAATATGGACTTCAGCCTCTATTCCTACTGTTCAGCAGAAAGTTATCAAGGTGATGTTGAAGGCATATCATCTTAAATGCAAGAATATTCTTAAATCTCATCCAAAAATTCCTACAAAAAAATTGGAAGAGTTCCGTGACGCCAGTAAAGTTTTGTTTGATATTTCCACTTGCAAATGTGTTGAAATTACACTTTGTACTTGTCCAAAACAGAAGAAAGTACCTGCTAGAGAGCACAACTTCTTAATTGATCAAAGATCGATTAGAAAAATGTTCATAGGTGGAGTCGACACCATTGCTACAGCAAAAATGAACAAGGGATTGCAACGGAAAGCTTGTCAGTCAAGTTTGCTGTCAGAGCCATATGATGGACCACAAAATCGTTTACTTTTGTCTCCATCAGATTCAGAAAGCACTACAGCATCAGAACATGATGACAACTTCGATTCACCGACAAAGAAAGTTAAAACTGAACCCTTGGAAAAGAAACAAGTTAACTATGATTTGGTTGCAAAGACATGCGACAGATTCGGAGTCTCAGATAGGGCGGCAGCGGCTATAGTTTCTGCAGTATTACAGCCCACCACTGCTGAAGTTGTTGACAAAAATAAGATTCGCCGCCAGCGCAAACTCTCAAGGAAGTGCGCCATACAGCGCGCCAAAGTTTCATCGGTTCCTGCTCTGTACTTTGACGGAAGAAAAGATAAGACTTTGGTCTTATCAAAGAAGAATGGGAAAATCTATAAAAGCACTGTTCTTGAAGAGCATATTTCCCTGATAAAAGAACCGGGAACAGAGTTCTTAGGTTACATATCACCAGTATCAGGAACTTCTAAATGTGTTGAAAAATCAATTGTCGACTATTTCCTGGAGAAAAATATTTCTACAGATGATTTGGTAGCAGTAGGATGCGATGGAACCAATGTTAATGTTGGTAGGCAAGGAGGAATTATTCGTCTGCTAGAGAAACGCTTTAATAGACCGCTGCAGTGGATCGTCTGTCTCCTTCACATGAATGAATTGCCCTTTCGACATTTATTCCAGCACATGGATGGAAAAACTTCCGGACCACAAACATTTGTTGGGCCAATCGGGAAACTGTTGGAAAACTGTGAAGAGAGACCTGTGGTTCAATATCAACCGATTCGCGGGGAGCTGCCTGATGTAACTGTCGAAGAGTTAAGCGTTGACCAAAAATATCTGTACCAGATTGTGTTGGCAGTGATAACCGGTGAATTCCCTACAGATTTAGGGAACAAATCACCTGGGAAAATGTCCCACGCAAGGTGGCTGACTCGTGCAAACAGAGTGATGCGTTTGTATGTCTCTACGATATCTCCTTCTGAAAAGTTGGTAGTTTTGGCAACTTTTGTAGTCAAAGCGTACGCGCCGACTTGGTTCTCTGTAAAGACGCATCCAACTTGCAAAGATGGAGCACGACACCTGCACAAACTGATTGCTGCCACTAGGTACTTGCCTGACCAACTAAAGGCTGTAGTAGACCCAGTGATCCAACGAAATAGCTACTTTGCCCATCCAGAAAATTTGCTTCTGTCAATGTTAACCGACACGCAACAGCATATACGAGAGCTAGCGGCACGTCGCATTCTGAAAGCTCGTAGCAGCGAGGAAAGCCTACTCAGATTATTCCAAATACCTTCGATAAATCTCGATGCATCATCGTACATCGAACTGATTGACTGGCAAGGAAAAATCACCAGCCCACCGTTGTTAAAAATGATTACTACTGAAGAAATCAAAAAGTTTATTGAGCAAAAAGGAGAAGGTGATATACCTCTGCTACGTCTGCCATGCCACTCACAAGCAGTGGAAAGAGCTGTGAAGACTGTGACAGAAGCGTCAGCTAAGTTAAGCACAACGAGCTCTAGAGAGGGTTACATAAAAGCTCAAATTGAATCTCGACGAATCATGCCCAAATTCGATAGCAAGCAAGATTTTTGTGCAAATTGATTATTTTTTTGTTATAATTCATACATTTTTTATTACTTTTTGAACTCTTATTTGAATGTCTCATATAAAAAAAAATGTTAAACAACTCCTAAATATGTGTTTCATTCGAAAAATCTTTAATTTTGCATGCATTTAACCTTTCTGTAGTGTCTTACAAGTATGGATAGATTTTCAAAAAAATCAAATTTTTAAACGAAATCCGGAGGCAGAAGATGAAGTCAGATCAAAACCATATTTTGCACATGTCTTTTAGTCATCAATAGGCACATTTTCCGCAATGTGCCCGAAAGAAAAAGTAAAAAAAAAATAATCTCATACATTCGTGGCCCACCCTACTCTACATGCATGTGGGTAGCTTGTGCAAGTTCTTCAATCTACACAAATAAATTAAGTTTATGTGTCTGTTTGTAATTTCAAATTAACAGCTTTGCACTAAATGTATATTATATAGTAAGTATATTATCTACACCAAAATGAATATATTTTTTAATTTCTGTCCGTCTGTCTGTTTATTCCGGATTTTGACCGTACTTTCACTGGCAGATAGATGTTATAAGGAGTAACTTAGGCTACTATAATTTTAGGGATCCGTTTAAAAAATAGAGTTCCGTTTTCATTAATAGTTCCATGCAAACGAAATTGCGAGAACCAGCTAGTGTTTAAATAAATTACAAGGTACTAATAATAATAATCTGACAGCTCTAACAAGTGTAGAACGTAGGTCTTTACAAATTACTTCTCTCTTCAATGAGAACGCACTCATGTATATGTTTAAAGTATAAAGATCACAGGTGTAAATAAGTATAGTGTATGTTACAAGAGTAGGCGATTTAATAAATAAAATAAAAATTAACGTAAGTACGTAAAAATTCCTGTACTACGAACTCATATTGAAAACTATTTAAGCTGGTACCTTGGGCAGCACGAATACTCCGCCACAGAGTAAATTCTCAGCACCAACCACATCGTTCAGTTTATGAGCAGCATAGTCCTGGGAAGTGGGACCGGTACTATAACGCGGAGGAGCCACAATCCACTTGGGTCGCGGTGACGATTATGAGCTCGATTATGAGCTGCCTTCGATTAAAGAAAATAAACTTGAACCTACTTCCAAAGTACTTACAAAACCATTGTTTTGTAAGTGCTTTTGTAATAATACTTTTGAGTTTCTAGAATTAAACTAAATACTCCACAAATAAATTAAATAGTCCATTGATATTCAGTGTAGTTATTTTAATAAACGAGCATAGACTTTTTTAAAGAATTTAATCCTACCTATTTCTGACATAAATATTAACTGGTTTGTTTTCTTCATTATGGCTCCACAAAGGCATTTACGAGTATTATTAATTACTAGACGTTGCCCGCGACTTTGTGCGCGCAAAAGTTAATATCGCAGAAACCGTATATTTTGCCGCGATAAAAATTAGCCTATGTCCTTTCTCGTGGTCTACTCTACATCTGTACCTTTCATCAAAACCAGTCCATTAGTTTCTGAGCCTATTCGATGCAAACAAACAAATAATTCCTATTTAATAAATTATTATATAAATTATTGACACACCAACACTCAACAGCCGATTTTGTTGGAATTCGTTAGTCGCTCGAAGCCCGTAGCTTAGTCCATAAAGGCTTAAGCATTAAGTACACACATGTGTTCTTGGCCTTATTATATTTTGGCATTGAAAGTATCGCGAATGGTCGTGAGTGACATGTCAGGTCTTTGGGGTTCCGTCTGATAAATGGCTAATGTGCAATGGGGCTTACACGAAAACAACTCGTTAAACCAATTTATACTTTATGCGAATTGTTGAGGGTAGAATTTAGCTTGTATTTGCCCAACATGGGCTTTGAAAACACCAATTGTTGAGCTAATTTATAACTTGGATAGGTTTTAGTTTCTATGATAACTTAATATCATTTTTATGTTTGTAGCTCAAACTCAGTTTACGATTAGCTCTCAAAATATAATTAATATCTAGCATTCGCTGCTGGAGCTGAAAGCATTCTGTATATTAAGAGATATAGGAAAGAAGGCATTGAAATTGGTGAGATAATATAAATCCAATATAAACTGGTGAACTTTTGTAAATTCAACTCAACATATTTTATGGATTAAGATCACAGCCCCACCAGACAACCCGTATATTGTACTGATAAAATGTATATCATAATTTAGTATTAGCATGTACAATGAACTATTTTAACATAAAACTGTGCGGTTTCTAGGTATAAACTAGATCGATTATTCTCCCCTAAAACCGCACACTAAATTTAATGTAAATATTATGAAACCGTTTTCGAGAATTTAAATATATACAAGATTGTCACGTTTAAAGTATTTTAACTGTAAATGCTCACATGCTATTTACAGTCCTTCGACATATGACTTACTGCATGTAGCCCGAAACGTTATTTATTGCGTATGTTGCTGACCTTACTTCCTTCCGATCTCGACATTGGGTAGTATATGGTCATGTGTATCATATACCAAATTATACCTTATTACGGTCTAGTAAAGTTCAAATTAATATATTAGAGTGTGCGATTTTTTTACACCGTTTATGGTGTGGTCTCGCATTACTCGGAAACAACTTCTTGAAACATGTTGTGCACAAAAAATAAAAGCAAATAAAATAAAGGACAAATAAATTGATTAATTAAACCGAGACGAAACAACAATAAATAAATATAATTATTTATTTTAATTTTAATAATAATATTAGCATATTATATTATAAAAGCTAAGCTAAGCTAGCTAGAAGCTATAGCTAGGTAAAGCTAAGGAATTAAATAGTTTTGATACGTAAGATCATATCTCACCATCATATTTTAAAGCATTTGATTAAAATGCTTTAAAATATTTTTGCTACGTAAAACTGTTAATCAACAGTTAAGGTCTTAAGTTTATTTCTTGGTGACAAAAACACAGACAGAACAATGGACATGATGGAAGGGACAATAGATGTATAGCTAACATGGACAATTTTTTTGCATCGATAAAATTTTACTTAAACAAACAAACAAGCCGAGAACATTTCTGGAAATTTCTGCTACTTCATAATTCGTTTACTACATAGTTACATACATAATAATAATATATGGCATTCGTCTATACTTCTATACTAATAACAAAGGTTATATAATATAGGTAGGTATTAAAATTATTTTCCTTGGTTATGGATGTGTATTAAATCTCTAATATGTATGGTATAAAAGTATTAAAATACTTCCCGTTGTCTGATCCTCGTAACATTAGTTCTTCGGATACATATCACGGGCCCAGATTGACGTTGTGTGAAACGACCTTAAAATTACTATAACGGCAATCATTACCCCTCCTTTTGGCTTCGCCGTAGTCGGGTAATAACAAAACGAATAAGATTTTTTGTTTGCTTGTATGTGTCACCGGAAAATTGTAAAAACCGTTAGATTATAATGTATATAACGAGTGAAATTGTAAAATGTCAAAAAACTGCGAGCCCGAATATTCTGCTTATAATTTAACACATCATTTTTTGTTACGTTATAAATATAATATGTATAGGAAATAATCTTTCCACATATTTTTACAATCTCGTTAGTTATATTATAATCTAACGGTTTTTACAATTTTACGGTAACAGGCCTATTCAATGCATAACATTGAATAGGCTCCGACACTACTAGAACGATTTTGATGAAATTTGGCACAGGCAGTGTAGACCAGGGATGTTGCGAATATTCGCATCCGCATCGAATTAGACATCCGCATCCGTATTAATCGATGGGGATCTAATGCGGATGCGGATGTGTAGCAGGTCGCGACGAGAAAGAAAGGGAAAGTTATTTAGTAGCACAGGATTAATATACCCTTGCGAAACAAACTGGAGTCCAAAAAGGCGGCCATTCTACTTTTAATTAAATATAATGCTCCAATATTCAAATTTAATTATTAAAATAACTCACTACTTTATTATTAAACTAGCTTTTGCCCGCGACTTCGTCCGCGTGAAACATTTACTTTGGGATGTCGTTAAAATTTACCCGCGACTTCATTTACGTAGAAGGAGAAGCGCTTCCCCCTCACGACTGCTCGCCGCGCGACGTACATTATTGCGCGTTTGATTATTTTATTACTGCGATATCTTCTAAAATACTCATTGAAACCAAATGATGTAAACGGCAAATTTCTTCTAAATTAAATACTTGTAATGAATAACGTAGGTATTTACTTGGATAAGGATTTATATCATCTTTATGAAAACACCCTCACAAATAATGATTAATTTTAGAACAAATTTAGTTAGCATAAAAAGGTTATTGTGAGCCAAACTTAAAAGATAGACATATATAGTCGCGGACTTTATTTTAGAACTTTTAAAGAGGAACAATTCTGTCAAACATAATTTTAGCGAAGCTTTAACCGTTTCCGCAGCGTACGCAGCGAAAGCTCTCAAAAGGAAGAAAAAAAAACGCGGTTTTGAAACGTTCTTGATTGGTGCTCCGCTCGTATTGCGCTTAGCATGATGCTATATAGCCTAAAACCTTCCTCGATAAATGCACTAATACAAACATATTTTTTTAATTCTAACCAGTAGTTCCTGATATTAGCGCGTTCAAACAAACAAACAAATTCTTCAGTTTTATAATATTATAAGCACAGATAAAGAAAGGATTAATATTACTGTGTTTTTTACCCTACCAAACCAACACTTAAGTTTTATGTACAGATCCGCATCCGCATCCGCATCCGCGGATGTAAGCCTCTTAAAATCCGCATCCGCATTCGCATCCGCGGATGTGAAAAAAAATGCAGCCGCAATATCCCTAGTGTAGACCACGGGAAGGACGTAATATCTAGCAAAAGATACGGTTCTCATTTTCCAAGAAATTTCCTTTTCCGCACGAATTCGCGGGCAACATCTTATCATTAACTAGCATTAATTATTATTGCCGGCGGCTTCGCCCGAGTGAAATTAGGTTTTAAGCTCTCAAATCCTTCCTTAGTGGATGCCTACGTCACATGCGGATGCATAATTTCAAATTTCTGGCCTATAAACACACACCGTATGTACTCGTAGTTTGCCTAGCTCGGATCTATGATATAAGAAACTGGTACCAACATCAACTTGATGATGATTACAGCCATATGTAGTGCACTAATTGAAGTCCCTTGTGCAGAACCCTCGAGGTCCTTCCTGCTGGGTCTAGGTCAGACTGAGGTAAACCGTACTTTTCCGATAGCGGTTGACATTTTAATTTTAAATAAGCAAGTACTTAGTATAATTGCACACAGTACACGCATTGTTGTTTAAATGTCAATAAATACATTTTTGGAACGAAATTGCATCGACCATATCGATGTCATTATTATCTTGTCGCAGAAATTACAAAAAATATGATGCAGAGTGCAGACTGCAGTGTTAGTACTTAGTATATAGGTAGCGGGTACTATACCATATACCATGGAGGATGCTAATACCTAGGTAGTATAAACTGCGTCCTGAGGAGGGATATGCACTAAGTATATGAAGGGTGGACGAAAGTAGATCTGTCTCTTAAGGGGGCAACCTGAAAAGTGTCCATCAGTACGCAGTAAATAGCATTTGAAAAATCCTCAAGGAGCGGCGCTAGCAGCGGCAAAGGGTGTGAATATAGCAGTCAGTGACAAATTGAAGATTGCTCCGAGTTGAAGAATTCGTGACTAGAGCAGGTGTAACTGCACTGTACAAAAGGATTAAAAATTTACATAGTCCGAATAACTTAAGCCCCGTTGCTACTGTGGCGTCGTGCGTTAGCATTTCAGCGGACACTTTTACATAGAAATACTTGTAAGCTCTTTCTTTTCATTGTAAGCAGGAATAATTGACAACAACGTAATCGTAACGTAACCGTATTCGAAACCAATGACAAAAATAATCGTAATTCATCCTACTATTATTTTACGTACATCCATCCATCCATCGATCCATTCTCGCAAACATTTACATTTATAATATTAGTAGCATATTCCTCACTATAGTACGGAATATGCTATAGTCGCTTTCACTTATTTATAGTGCAATAAAAAAATAAAATGTAATATGCTCGAATTTAATCTTTGTGTTTACATTTAGATTATGTATGATTGGATGTATAGCAGAGTATACCTACCTAAGTAGGTAGTAGGTAGTAGAAATATCGTCTGATCGTCAATTTTCGCCAACAACAAGTGAATCAGCGATATTAGTATTCGCGCGGCGCGGAGGTCATGTGTCAAGATCTTGGTCGTTCATGGAATAGGGGATCGGATCATCGGACTGATTTTTTTAATTGCATAAATGAATAGTACTCTTAAATATCAGTAACTTCTGAGAAGAATCAAGAAACAGTATTTCAAAAGTCAATATATTCAAAGGTACAGTATTTAGTTTATAAAGTCTCGTAAAAACGCTCCATACTAAAGTCGTACCCACGAGTGAACTTACCATAGTCAATGTTTTTGTATAGGTATGATGTAAGTAAACTAATGATGTAGGTTTTGTTGACTAATTTAGCAAAAAAAAATTTTTTTTGTACTTTTTAGATGACGTATTTAACTAATAAACTATACATGAAATTATATATTTGTTTACATTTACCAAGTAGTAATGCCTCAATATTTCTAAGTACCTATATTAATGAAATTAAATATTTTAGATGTAGTCCGATCCCCTGTTAGTACCTACCCACTACCTACCTACCTTATTACTACGTACTTCCCCAAAACAATGACAATGTGTCGCATTTATGACGATTGTGTAAAATGACGACAGCTATTTTTGGGACTTTTGTGCACTTTGTACCAAAACGTCATCCAATACAGTCGTCATTCTGCAAAAAGGCTACCTCTTGTCGAATGACGAATGAATAACCAACCAAAAATATTAACCATTGAGTACAATACTTAATAATAATAATAATAATATCTATGGACGCTTCACACCACGTCAATCTGCTCCCGTGCTAAGTTCTTGAAGAACTTGTGTTACGGGTACCAGACAACGGAAATATATTTAATACTTTTATACTATACACATATTTAAGATTTTTATTATATTATACACATATTTAATACACATCCATGACCCAGGAACACAGAAAATCTTTTTGTTCCTTCGGCGGGATTTGAACCCGCGACCCCCGGCTTGAGCACCAACACGCTCAACCAACTGAGCCACAGAGGTCGTAATGTTCACAAATCATTCAAAGGAATATGAAATTCAAAGTTTAGATCAAGATCACAAGATGCTTTTCTTTTGGAAGCTTTCTCTCAAGAAGTAGGAACAAGAAGGACACAGCAGGAATATTTGCATGTAAGTAAATATAAAAAAAATCATTGAATGCATACATACTGTTCTTGTCATGACGTATTTTACTTTTTTTTTATAAAAAAAATGATTTTAATCTAAATAAAAAAAAATGTGACAAAAGAAATGCCCCGGGTGAGGATCGAACTCACGACCTTAAGATTATGAGACTTACGCGCTGCCTACTGCGCCACCGAGGCTGTCGACGTGGCAACTCAAAATTTTGTTCCTTAATAATATATAACCGGTATTTTAACTGAAGTCGCAAGTTATAACTTTAATAACTGAAGTTCAAAATATTTTTACCTAGGTCTAGTTGTGCAGATCTGGATTAAAGTTAACAACCCTGGACTAAAATATCATGCCTTCTCTTTCATAAATACGAAGAACGAGAGACTTATTATACATTTCATATTATATTATGTAAATGCATATTTTAGCTATAGGTACCTTTACATTATACATATCAAATTCATTCCCGTGTATTAGATAATTATTGTCGGTTACAATTCGAATTAACAAATAATTAAGGGTCCTTAAGTATATAGTAATATCTAATAATAACTTTTATTTCAGGTTGCATAGGCCCATACTATAAAATACCTTACAGACGTTATACATACTTATTATTATACAAAAAAACTACACTTTGTCACGTGTTGACGGCGACGTGACCCGCGCTTCGTTCCGGAGTCCCGGGAACCTCCGGTAGACCACACCCGTCGGCCAGAACTCCTCCAACCTTCGAAGGTCAACTATGCATCGGTACTCTCACCACAAAGGAACTGAAGTTGACCTTGTGGCGAGACTTCAGAGTCCAGACGCTCGACTCTTAAGGCGAGGGACGTCTTCTTACAGATGTAGTCCACGACGTCCTCGACCTCCATGGACCAATGCAGGCGGGAGACATACAGCGACGTCGCGGGTACTTCACACCGCATTCGCAGCTCGGGCTCGTAGGGTGCGGTGCCGCGGTCGTTGCGGACGGCGGGCTTCCTCTTCTTTTTCCTCTCCACCAGTATGAAGCCCTCCTCATCGCACCCCCTACTCTTGTCCTTGCCACGTAGAAGAGGCTCAGCCTTGCGGCTCTCTATAGCCTTACGGCTCTCTTTCTCCCCCTTTGTCTTTGCCCGTGGGAGAGGTGCGGGGCGAGCGGCAACACTCACAAAGTTTCTGTGCTGAGTCGCTGGTTTAAAGCCCTTTACAAAAATAAGTAATTATGTAAACAAATTATATTACAATAAACAACCAGTTCCAGCCACATTCTTAGTTGTATTACTACCGGCAACAGATTAACATAATCTACACTTATATTAGTAAGAGAAAAGATTTGTTTCTTTGCATGTTTGTTTGTTTGTTGTATAGAATAGGCTCCGAAACTACTGGATCCATTTAGATGATACTTGGTACAAATAAAGAGTGGACCACGGGGATGGACATAGGCTACTTTTTATCGCGGCTCGGGCAATATCTTAATTTGTGTTTTAATTTTTAAAATTCGAATTAAGTGGCCACCTTAGTTCTGTGGGGTTAGCAGAAACAATTGATAACAACGTATTCGTAACTTTATCAAAAGAGATTTGTATTGTTCCTGCTTGAGCTACTGGAAATGTACGCACCATTTAGTTCGAAATAAAATAAATTAAAAATTGAAGCAACTTGATGCCAGAATGACCCTAAGGGCCTTATGATTAAGATAGTCTGCGGCCAGCGAACTCCAAACCGGACCTACAAAACAATTTCACTTCGATGAGAGTGAAAACCGAATATCTTAATATACTCGGAGGAATATTTATGTATTTGTCAATTGTTGTTTGCCCGGCGCGGCGACGTGACGAGTAACGCGTCACTAACATAGTACATCACGACACTAGACACCCTGACGATCTCACAGGCAATGGATTTTCATGGTAATCTAAGGTTATAATAATAATTATACCTACTGATAGCTATTTAATATAAAATACTGATAATAATAATAATAACTCCCATACCGATTTTGGTGACGGTAGCCGGTTTCATTGAAACCAGTCCAGGTACGGAGGAGTAAATTTTATAGTGCCCAAGTGTTTGCGCAGTATACTAGAGCGGTCTCTCTTCCTTTACTCCCATAATCCAGTGGGACGGATAACTGACGAGAGAGATCAGGCGCAGGTCCGACTTTTTACATATCTTTTTACATCCGACGCAAGGATCATCATTCTTCTCAGACAATCAGGTGAATTCTGAATGGGGTAGACTTAACTTAGTCCAATTCAACCCCTCTAAGACACAAGTTTGCGCGTTCACCGCTAAAAAATTAACAATTGTCGTATGTCCTCGTTTTGAAAGCATATCCATAACTGTCTACCCCAACATTTGAATACTTGCTGTTAACATATCGAGCGAGGTCCAGTTCCGATATCATCTGAAGGGCAAGGCCAAATTAGCCTCCAAGAAGCTTGGTGTTCTGAACAGGTCAAAGCAGTATTTCAGTCCGGTCCAACGCCTACAACTCTATAAGGCGCAGGTTCGGCCTCACATGGAATACTGTTCTCATCTCTGGGCGCCAACGGCCAAAGTACCAGCTTCTCCCTCTGGATCGTATCCAACGTAGGGCCGCTCGAATTGTCGACTGCCATAGTGTTTCAAACAGGCTTGACTCCTTAGAGCTACGTACGCTCTGCATCCTCTATCGGTTATATTACGGGGAGTGCTCCGAGGAATTATTCGGACTTATACCTGCTGCAACTTTTCGCCACCGTTCCATGCGACAAAATATTTATCATCCTCATCACCTTGATGAGTGGCAGTCCTCCACCGTGCGCTTTACCCGAAGCTTTCTGCCGCGCACTGTAAAACTCTGGAATGAACTGTCGCCAGCAGTATTTCCGAACCACTACGACCTGCAAACCTTCAAGAAGGGAGCGTATTCCCTCCTAAAAGGCCGGCAACGCACTTGCAACTTCTCTGATGTTGCGGCTGTCCATAGGCGACGGTAATCGCTTTCCATCAGGTGATCCGTTTACTCGTTTGCCCCCTAGTTTTATATATAAAAAAAAAGATCAGCCTGCATTGTCCTAATCAAACTTGGAAACAACATTTTTGTTATTTCAATGCGGGAATCGAATCCGCGACCTCCGAGTCGAGAGCCAAGCTCTAACCATTAGACCACGGAGGCTGTTTCCATAAAACACTGGACAGTAATTAATCCCAATTAATTAGACTTACCCACGTTATGCATTGCGTTCCGTACTCCCAAGCAGTACAGAATCACTGGTACAGAACCGCAATGTACAACACGGTCTGACCAGCTAACGCGAGATCACGGCTGTGGTAGTGTTGTAAGATGGAAGCCCCGCATAATCCGATTTCACGTAACACGTTTATGGGATTCTTAATATAGCCTCCATACTTGGTCCGCTTATCTCGTTTAAAGTGGTAAATTTTTTCGAGTACATAAAAATATACGCAAATAAAATGCATTGTTAATGTGTAAGAGCCTTTTGTAGTTTGGCAGTGTCAAGTCAAAAAGGCGGGTAATAGACTTCTCGTATAAGTTTTCAACGCCGTATTTCTAAATCGTCAAGTCTAAAGTCTAGTCAGTCAATTCATTAAAGTGGTAGAAGCTTTACTGAAATTGCTAGGGAGTTTTGGAGGAAAACACAATATAGCGCGTTTTTTTATTTATTTAATTTATTCTAGAGGAACGTTCCAGTTTAATTAAAACCATTAGGATAAATTAGTTTAATCTGAATATCACGAAGACTTTAGACTACAGTTTACGTATCCTCTATCCTAAAAACTAAACCCGATTACGAGTAATTGTCTTATCCATTGCGTAAGAAGCCGTACATTTCGGAAGTTGGGTAACAGTAAGCTTCTTTGTTACCCAACATTAAGGGTAATCCTGTTTTAGCTACCCAGCAATGTACGGGATTAATTTCCTTTTAACTTAGGTACTATAGGATTTCGTAACAGGTTTTAGAATTATTATAGAAATGATTACTAATTTTGAAAAACTGTTCTATAATATTTTTAAGTATATTATTAAAAAAAAAATTAACAAAAATTAATAGGCTAATATTTAATGTTAATATTTCTAAATTATTGTAGAAATATAAACTAGGATAACAACTTGTTAGTTGTTACCCTAGAGCAGATAATAGATATTTGCTCCGTGGTTGTTACACTTGCATTCAAATGGTAAATAAATGTTCTTATTTTTATTTGAACAACTTTTTGGGTAAAATATACGTATTTTGCTCAAAACGTAGAGCGAGGCCACAACACTTTTGGGAACACCTAGCTTTTGTTAAAGCTTTCCGTACACAAATGACATTAACATATTGCAATAAAGTCGTAATTCGTACGTCGTACTAAATAAACCACTAAAATAACAACCAAAATACAAAAACTTATTTATTATAGTTTTTCCTCCTTCCAATAATATTAAAATATATGTCATTCCTGACAAATGAGCAGAAATATAATCATTTTATTATTTTTTTCTGAACTCAATATTGTTTGAAATCATGCTATATCACAATTCACAAGTTACAAACAATCAAACCTAATTTGCACTTCAATGCGATTCAGTGGCGAAGGGTTCCTATAACTCCATTCCTATCGGCTTCCCTTGTCACTTACCTTTTGCAAACCTTCATAGAAATCCCTACCTATTATACAGGCTCCGGCTTCCTTATGAAGGAGAAGCAGCCTTCGTCACTGATGCGATTTCCATAAAAAAGTTTTCTTAATCTAGATATTACAATTGATAACAATAGAACTGAAAACTAAATAAAATCTCATCTGTACGTTTAGCTGCTAGTAGCCAAAATTCTGCCGTATGAGCTTTAATATTATGTTGTTTGTAGTTTAACCAAAGATTTCAAAACTCAAGATAATATGACCTATGACGTACTTACGGTACTTACATTTGACAGAACAAATCTTCATACAGTAAAAAGTTACGCCATCTTGGTTTTCGCCATACTTCAATGATCAGCCATCTTGTTTTTACCATACTTCAAATGTCAAAATGGCTAAAAATCTCAAAAGTCCTCCATTTAATTGGATATACTTTTGCCTCAACATGCCTCGTCTATAATATCTACATCTATGGGTTTAACGCTAGCAAAATGCTCACTCTATATTAAAGTACTCAGTACCCACTATATTATAGAGTACCTAGAATCTAGATTATCTAGATATGTGGGAGGGAAGACTCGCAAGTGCGTCGCATGTGCCCGCATGTCCGAGATGATGTAACTGGAAATACAGTTAAGTAAACTGATTTGTTTACGTATTGATCTGTATTGTATATTTCCGTGAGCGACATACAATTCTCGTACATTTAACTAAGGGCTGATTTTTCGATTGTCAGATAACTCTTGCCTGAGGAATAATTATCTGACTTTGACAGATTTTGTATGAAGAATCTGTCAGTCACATAATATATATTCCTCGGTTAAGAGTTATTTGACGATTGAAAAATCGGCCCTGACTTTTAATTAATTATAAATGAATCTTCGTGATATTATAGTCAACTGGTAGAGAATGTAAATGTCATATCCTATGGAGAGCTGAAGGTACTCGTAGAGGATAGAGAAAAGTGGCGGAAGCTCTACCAAAAAAGGCCCTGCCCTTAAATTTTTAGAACAAGAAGATATCATAAACTGCCGACTTCTTTTGCTCATTAGTTAGCACGTTGGCGCTCAAGCCGGAGGTCGCGGGTTCGAATCCCGCCAGAGAACATAGAGTTTCCTGTGTTCCTGGGTCATGGAGGTGTATTAAATATGTGTATTATAATGTAATAAAATGAAATCTTAAATATATGTTTTCTATTAAAAGTATATAATAATAATAAAAGTATGGTGTCCGTAACATGATTCACAAGTTCTTCGAGAACTTACCACGGTACCATATTGACGTGATGTGAAAGCGTCCATAGATATTATGTCTATCATAAACTGATTTTAGAGTTTGGACAAATCAAAATGCATGAAACGTTGGTGTGACGTTTATGAGAATACCAACTTGCTGTTTTAATAGTACTGATTTACTTCGCAAAATCGACCGGCTGACTGTGAAATTACTAGAGATACGGCAATATGTTTAACACGTTCATTCACAGGGCGGGCGGTAGAGTTTGTATAAACTGAAATGACTTGCGCAGGAATGTGTTTCCTCACTTTTCAGTGTGTAAGAAACGCCATTAGGTATATAATATTATAAGGAAATAATATTTATTTAATATTTCGTCAGAAGTTATAAAATTATCATTGTTCAGTTCAGTTGTGTATGCTGACGTCTAGGTACTCTAAACTCTAGAGTCTAGGTCATATTATGTGTTCAAACTTATTTGAATAAACATTTGAAGTACCTAGCACATTGAAGAATATTGCAATAGAACGTAAAATGTTAGAAATGAAATTGCTATAAAGACTAGTAGAACAAAAATTTAAAATGCCTAGTTCAGTATTTTGTTTCTATAAAGTTTTTATGCGTTAATTAATATCAGCAATATTGACACTAAATAAAAACAATGGCACAACAAAAACACGCCTCGTTCTCGAGTGAACTAATTCCATGCACCGGCATGCGATTCTATCATAAATTAATAATATTTAGCATGGATTCGCCTAATCATCGCGTGCTGCTGGTACCTATGTAACAATGATCTAGCGTGATATCGGAGTTCATTTCAATTCGGCCGCTAAACTCAGCCCTGCGTGGATCAACCCCTATATCCCGTGAATCCTGCGTAGCACACTATGCCTGTATACACCCCGCCCCACGAATGCTCCGTGCACCGGGAACGCACGAGGACTCCGCAATCGCGAGCGCGTTAGGTAATTAACGTAAGCGCCCGCAGGTCTGGCGGCTGGCGCGGCCCGGGCGGTCGCGGGTGCGCAATGTCACCGCATTTCCGCCCGCCGAGCGCCTTTTACCGCGCATCACTCCGATATTATAAAACACGGTGCGCGGGGCCGCGCGCCCGCAGTTGTACCGCGCTACCGAGCGAGTCGCACGCTCCTGTTATGCACAAGTGGTGACCCACGCGCTCTAGACATGGAGGAGACCCCTCCCGGCCCGGTCGTGCCCGAGGACGAGGGCATCGCCGCCGACCGCCGCCCGTCCACCGACGACCAGGCCGACCTGTCCGACAGCGCCTCCGACGCCGGCTCCGGCGGGGGCAAGGACTCCGGCTGCGAAGTCGCCCCCGACGCGCAGGAGCCGCCCTACGCGCCGCCCGACGACGAGCTGGCCGCCCGGATCGTGGCGCAGGTCGAGTTCTACTTCTCCGACGCCAACATCACCAAGGACGCGTTCCTGCTGAAGCACGTGCGGCGGAACAAGGAGGGCTACGTGTCCCTGAAACTGATATCGAGCTTCAAGCGCGTCAAGCATCTCACGAAGGACTGGCGGCAAGTCGCCGAGGCGCTCAAGCGGTCCACGAAGCTGGAGATAAACGAGCTGGGAACGAAACTCCGAAGGATCGACCCCCTGCCGGCGTACGACGAGACCACGCCGTCCCGGACGGTGGTGGCGGTGCGCATGCCGATAGACCGGCCTACGGTGGAGGCGGTATCGCGGCTGTTCGCCGGCTGCGGGGAGATCGCGCTCGTGCGCGTGCTGCGCCCCGGCAACCCCGTGCCCGCCGACGTGCGCCAGTTCCTCAACAAGAACCCGAGCCTCGTGAACTGTCTGTGCGCCCTGGTCGAGTTCACCGAGTCGGAGGCCGCGAGGGGCGCCCTCCGCCTGCAGAGCTCCGACGAGGAGGGCATGCGAGTATACGAACTGAACGGTGTTCCCCGCGAGCCGAAACGGAAGGTGCCGGTGCGGCGGCCCACGCCGCGCCGCCACGAGTGCGAGTACTCCTCCTGCTGCAGCGGCTCCGAGGCCGAGTACGAGTACAGATACACCGCGCCGTTCTTCCGGCGCAACTCGAGCGGGTACTTCGCGCCGCGCTCGCCCGAGATCCAGACGTGGGTGCCGCGACGCGTGTCGACGTGCAGCCACAGCTCGGACTCGGGCGTGTCGTTCTGCGGCTCGCGGCGCGCGTCGGCGGCCAGCACGAGCAGCGCGGGCAGCGGGGACGGCTGGCTGGCGCGGCGGCTGTCGGGCTGCTCGCTGTCGGACGGCTGCGGGCGGCGCCTGTCGTGCGCCCCGCGGCTGGAGCCCCGCGCGCCGGCCGGCCCGGACGGCACGCGCGGCTTCCACGCCGCCGCGCGCCAGCGCAGAATCTCGGACCTGGCGCTGTACTCGCGCTAGAAAGCGGCCGCCGAGCGTGACACCTTTCTAATCACGTTGAGTAACTGCCTTTCACGTTCCGGCCGCTTGGTCTCGGCCCGAGTCGACGAGGAAGAGTTTCGTGTTCGCGTGCTAGTTTTAAGTTCAAGTCGCTGGAAACAAATTTTTACGATTTATAATTTATATTGTGATCGAGAGTCTAAGCTTAGTTAAGTTTAATTTATACGTTTTAAATTTGTAATTTATTATAAATAGTAGGTATTTATTATATTTATGAGGCGCGCGCTGCGGGGAGTTTTCATCCGCGATGTTTGAGTTGTGAGCACAAAAACCAAATGCAAAATCGACATTCAGAGAGATCGTAGACTCGGGAGTAAGTGGGTGCAGGTGCCGGAGCGGCGTTACGCAAGTGTAATTGGCTAATGGCGGATCCTATGCTCATTTCACTTGCGAGAATATTCAATTTAATACATATGCAAAATTTCCACAATCGCCAGTCGTTACTAAAACTAACGTAACTGTCGTCGTAACTTTGAATAAGTTTCTCAGCAGACAGCGATCGATCTTGCAAAAATGTAAATTGGCCAATATTTTTGTAACCTGCGATACTTCATCATTTCAATCATTTCAAATTGATCTTTAGTGTCAATTTCTCGTTTATCGTTTGTCTAAACATCATGCCTTCTCTCTTTTTATACGATTAAATGATATTTAAACAACGATTAACTTTAACCGCCATTGGTGAATTTGGCACTAAATCGTAATTTATGTACGATTCATTCATAACTTCAAAGGTTTTGAATAAAATATTGTATAAAAATCCTGGCAAGTGCGCTCCGGTGCCGTTTAGTGTTTGTGTTACGTAAGTTGTAAGCCGCAACGCGCGCGGTAACTACCGTCCGTAATGTAAGTTAAGTCATTCGCCATGTCACTTTTGTTTTAAGTTTTTTTATTATTTAAGTCGTTGTGATTTTAATTTGTAACGTAACAGTGAAAGGCATATCGCTGATTTTACCTTTCGAATCGATAAAATAACAATAACAAGTGACTTCCGCTCTATATAACGGATGGCCTAATATGTAACTTTATCTTTTTATATATTTTGTTACAGTTCTGTAACAGTTCTAATTGGAAGTTGTTATACCTTATGTTTTTAGTTTTAATCTGACTGCCTTTTTAGTTATCTTACTGTAAATCTTACTGCATAGTTAAATTACTCTTGTTCTGCGTATTTAAAGTACAAATATGCGTACTACGAAAATATATAGAGATAGCTATAACTAACTTAGGCCCCTTTTGCGCAGATTGGGATTAAAGTTAAACTTGGTTTAAAATATTATACTTTCTCTTTCTGGATAACAGAGCCAATACACAGATAAGAGAAGAGCACAGAGGTAACATGATATTTAACCCAGAGTTAACTATAACCCCGGGTTAAAGATCAGCGCAAGTGGGCCTTGTAATATAATTTTTACTGTTTATTTGTTTATGAGTATGTGAGCATAGTTGTTAAATTGTTTTTCTATTTTGATACGTTATATTTATCTTAAAAAGATAAATTACTAGTCTTTTAAGAAATTCTTAATGTAATCTTGGGTTTTATCACCGATATGCCTACCTTGAGAGTTGTGGCCAATTTTAAAATTTATCTTTATCTTAAGACTACTTCTTTATTGTATTTAAATAAGTTATTCTTTTTTTACATATTTTATATTAAGATAACGTTTTTAACGTTTAGGATAGTACCTAACTATTTTACTTTCTCTACATTTTCTGTATGTATAAATTTTGAAATTGGTCACAGTCTCCAATTTAAACTCAGTGCTAAAGTAGCCTACGTTTTACGTTCGAAAAGGGACGACTCTACAATTTTCTATTTTTGTATGTAAAAGGGACCATAATTTTGTAAATACGCAAAGTGATACTTTAGTAAAACGAACTATTTATTAGGCTACTTTCACACTGTCCTAAATCTAGGACGGCTGTACGGCCCCGGTGCTCGTCCTGTACTATTTTTATATTAAACTGTATAATTTGACTCGTTTTTCATTTGACCCTGGCATGGCGGTGGAAAGTGGGTTGGTTTTCGACCCTGGTCACCTTGACGGATCGATTCTCACGGTGCGACAGACAACCGTTAGGGCTAGGGCACACCGAGGCTTATGACAATATTGATTAAGTATATGGTAAGAAAGGCTAACTATAATATAACGTAAGAAATTCACAATACTTTTACTTGTGTAACGGCCGAACCCTGGAACGCCAATCAAAATTAGGAGCCCTCCTATTCACAGGCTGTCTCTGTCTCTGCTAGCCGAAATGACAAGGACAGCATGTAACTTGAGCGTAAAATTAACTAAGTAAGTAAGTGTTCGGTGAAACAAGTAATAATTAAACTATTATGTGAATGATTATATCAATAAATCAATGTGTAATCTATACTGTTAATTCTTCTTTAGATAATATAATAGCTCCCACACCGATTTCGGTGGCTATCGCTAGTTTCGTTGAAACCGGTCCGGCTAAGCAGGAGTTATTTAATAGTGCCCAAGTGTTTACGCAGTACACAAGAGCACTCTGTCTTCCTTTACCCTCATAACTCAGTTAGACGGATAACCGACACGACTGGCGAGAGATCAGACGCAGGACGACTTTTTACATGCTCATCCGATACATGGATCATCTTGTCAGAGAATCAGGCGATCAGTCTGTATTGTCCTTACCAGACTTGAAAATAACGTTCCGACGTGGAAATCAAACCCACAACATTCCTGAGTCGAGAACATTGGATCACGGAGGCTTCATTCGGATATGACACTTCTTCCACATGTGGAAATGAGCAGTACCTACAATGATATAAGTGTATTATCCAATTTGATGAACATTCTGTTAGTCTAATTAATATCAATCGATCAAAATGATGAAGGTACCTTTGCTAAAGCCTTTTCATTTAAATCTGTTTATTGACTTTACCGTGAAATAATAACAAATATTCGCTAGCATGTTTTTTTTTGTCGAGTGGGTCTACGCTAATGGACGGAAGGCCGTTTCAGCTTCGTCGGGCTGTGGCTAGTCATTTTGGTGGGAAAAAGCTAACATAGTTAAACTGGGGCTAGTTAATACATGAGCGCGTGGTGTGTACTCAGCTTTAGTCAGCAGTGCGGTCAGATGGCTTGTAGTAATCGCTTGCGTAACAGCGAGTGCCGCTGAATCACAGTAAAAGTGGTTAACGGTCTTACTACACTATTTGATTTGCAGGAATCCTAATTAAGTGAAATTGAGTCCCGATCGCTTCCATAATTAAGTAGGTAACATAGTTTTTCGTATTTTATTACAGAGTAGGTAGATTGTAGTCTTTCCGATCCTGTAAGTTACTTAATACTACAAATTTTTATAAAAAACTAGATGTTGCCCACGACTTCCTGCACGCAAAACGAAATCTCGAGGGAATCGTACATTTTTCCGCAATCAAAAGTAGCTCATGTACTTCCCCGTGGTCTATTCTATATCTGTGCCAAATTTCATATAAATCGGTCCAGTAGTTTTAGAGCCTATTCGATGCAAACAAACCTTTCCTCTTTCTTTATTATAAAAGAATAGACTATAAACTGACTATGTAAATTATGTAGCCTATGTTACCCGGCCTATTATCTCGAATCTATTGGCATCTCATTCATTGATATCGATTATTATCGGATTAGTAGTTTAGGCGTTACGGTAGAAATACATTCATACATACATACTTAAACTGCCCAAATCACCTTTCCTTTTCGCTTTACCTTAGTCGGGTAAATATCAAATCGTATTACCAATCCAAATTTCTGCAAATCGGAAAGTGTAATATGATTCATATAAACCATCTCGTCGCCCAATACACTACTAGACGGGCATAGCTTGCAACATACAGTAATATATTACTATACATAGTAAATAGTAATAGTAAGGTTAGTGGCCTATAGACGTCCCATTATAAGCATACACGTCCACGATTATTCCACTTGTGTAACAAGTTCTAGACTTTCAGGAGTGCTAATGTAGCGCTCTACATTTTGGTCTGGAAGTGGGAGAATACAGAGCACTGAAAATAGAACTTTGTGCTTATACAATAGAGCTGAAAATCGATCACACTAGTGTCGAGTCAAATGTCAATGTCATATAATATGATAGCTCGACACTCGTCACTTCGATTAGCTCTATAATATTAGCGCAGGGTTCTCAGAATTTTCCCAGGCCCACCGGATTCCGGATGATACAGTCCCAGCCTTAAAAACTATATTTCAGTGTGTTTTTTTTATTAAATGACAAGTAAATAGCACTAACATTTTAATTAAAAAAAAACAATTTTTTGAAAAGAAAACTATTTTCTTAACTTTTTATGTTTCATTGACATTATAATCCAAAATTTTTTGTTATCAAATTTATATTTAGTGAACAGAAATCGTAAATATTTACGTGCAATTCATGTAAACAATTTTTTATTTCACCTTAATGTTAGTTTTTTGGCGCCAATGGCAAAAACTTAATCTCAGTTATTAATCAGATTGTATTCATTCATCTTCGCAATGCCCTTGTGGGAGGTTTGTAATTATTTGTATGTTAGAATATCCATATAATCTTCTAGGCTTATTGAAAGACTAAATTTAGAGTGTGTGCCTAATAAATTATTTAATAGGCACACACTAACTATATTTTCGTGTTACAAGTAGAGTTTGACGAAATGCTATTTAAAAAAGCATGACGTGTATACAAGTACTTAGTGTATATATAATGTGTATAGATTACACGTGACAGAATTGGAACTTCATTCATCATTTAAAATCCAAAAATACTCTCATTGTGCCTACGAGAATTGGGGTTCAAAGTCAACGTAAAACTTGCGTGAGTCTTGAGACTCGATCTCTAATTAGAAATTAAAAAAATGTTATCATCAACAATTAGCGAATAATGTTTCATGCGAACACCTCAGACTAAATAAGAAGTGAAGACAGAGCTTCGTCAAACAAAGACTGAGGCCGTTTTTAATGTATGTAGTGTGCGTGTGACTACGCACTTCATAGGTCATACATATTAACTATATTTTTTATAAAAACTATAACCCGGATATGTAAATAATATAGCCTATGTTACCCGGGTTTTTATTACGAAACTGTTGACATCTAATTTATTAAAATTGGATTTTTATTTTAGGTGCTACGGTGGACAAATATACATACATTACATAGACTGCCAAAATCCTCTTCTGTTTAGCTTCGCCATAGTCGGGTCAGGAATACGGTGAAGGAAAACATCGTGAGGAAACCCGCACATGGTTGGCCCCAGACGTATTGACCAGTCATTCCTCTGCACTAGGCTGACTGTGTTGTGAGAATGCCGAATGTGCTTGAGCAGCACTACAGTATTTCAAGAGTGGTTACTTCGCTCGTACATATCTTAAACGTAAACGTACCTCCCATAGACTCACGCTTCATTTGCGATAAGTGTGGCAAGATTTGTCGCGCTGCCATTGGTTTGTATAGCCACAAGCGCAGATGTGGTGCCCCGAGAACTTCGTGACTGGTACCCGCTGGCGCTGCAACAATCATCTGACAAGATGCTGTGGCCAATGATGATGACTTCGCTCGGAGAATACTGTATAAATCATCCATTAACGGATTAAAAGGCCTAACTTTTAGTCGGGTAAAAACCATACACCACGACAGCACGTCTTACAAGGTAAGGCGTAGTTTCGATACATGCGTGTGCGTGAAACTGTGTAGTTAAGGTTGGTATTACATTCATCAAATATGTTGGTTCAATCTTGCTTCCAAGTGGCATTGATATTGGATTAAATCTCTTTTTTCTTCCTGATTCGTTAATCGTTTGTTTTTGCTTTCCCTGTTTATTTGCTGAAGATTTGATGAAGTCTTTGTTTGATTCAATGCATCTTGGACCAAGATATTTGAAAAGAGTAATACCACTCTTACCTATACCTACTGGGTGGTTCGCAGATCTCTGTCCCCTTTTTTTTTAGTCTGTGGCGAACATATATCAGTCGATGTAGTGACAATTATGAAGAGAAAATGACTTAATGTGACTGTTGCTTCAAAATAGCGAGTTTCGTAGAGCATTTTCACATTTATCCGATCAGTTATCCGATATCGGACCGAATGACAAGGATAGGTACAATTTTTTATCTGATCCGATATCGGACCAAATGAGATAGGCACTTTCGACATAATTCAGGAGATAGTTTTTTTTTTCAGTCACTAACCAAACTTTCAGGTGTGAATATAATCTTGGTATGTAATATAAATAGATGTGTAAAGTAAATAAATATTTTATGAACATTCGCTAATTTAGTAGTTTATTTCTTTAAAATATTGTACAAATAGTAGTGTATTTGTTCATTATTTATACGTTAAATTAAATTAACGTTATATTATTCAAGCAACATTCAATCTTGAGCTGGACCACGGTATATAATTTGGTTGATAGTGATCTTGATTACAAGATGCGCCTGCGCCGCGCCGCGCCGCTGTCACGAAACGGGCGTGCGCGCGCCGGCCTTGACTTCACACCATTAATGTATCAGAACTCAGAAGTAACAGTATTAGGGCTGCTACTTGACAGTAATTCAATTGAGTACAGTCAGAACTCAGAAACAACAGTATTAGGGCTACTACTTGACAGTAATTCAATTGAGTACAGTCAGAACCCAGAAACAACAGTATTAGGGCTACTACTTGACAGTAATTCAATTGAGTACAGTCAGAACCCAGAAACAACAGTATTAGGGCTACTACTTGACAGTAATTCAATTGAGTACAGTCAGAACCCAGAAACAACTGTATTAGGGCTGCTACTTGACAGTAATTCAATTGAGTACAGTCAAAACTCAGAAGCAACAGTATTGAGGCAAGGCAAGGGGGCCTAACATCGCCATTGCTATTTAATTTATATATTAATGAGCTAATCGAGAGACTGAGTAGTACGCATGTCGGCTGCCACACTGACGGCATAAGTGTAGATAGCATAAGCTATGCCGATGACATGGTGCTTCTCAGTCCCTCTGTAGCTGGACTAAGAAAACTAATAAATATATGTGAGGCATATCCGGAGGCACACGGCCTTATTTATAATACCAAAAAAAAAGCCAAATTGTAATTTTTCAAACGCCAAAACAGATCGCTCACTGTGTGCCTCCAATATGCCTCAAGGGCACTCCGCTGATTATGGTCAGTAGATTTAAATACCTGGGGCACATTTTAACTAGTGACCTCAGAGATGATGAGGACGTTGAGAGGGAGCGCAGGGCGCTGGCTGTGAGGGGCAATATGATAGCTCGCAGGTTCTCTCGATGTACCACAGATGTAAAGGTGACACTATTCAAGGGGTTCTGTCAGTCGTTTTACTCGAGTGGCCTGTGGGTGACATATTGGCGACGAACCTACAGCATCCTGCGCGTCCAATACAACAATGTCTTCAGAATGCTGTTGGGACTGCCGTGGCGCTGCAGCGCGTCCAAAATGTTTGCTGAATCTCGCGTAGACGGCTTTCATGTAATTATGCGCAAAAAAGCAGCATCACTATTGCAGAGACTACGAGACAGTGACAACATCATTCTGAAGGTTATAGCCTCTAGAGCAGACAGTCTCATTCAAAGGCATTGGGTAGAGATAGGCATTGGCATAACAAAATAAAATTTATGTACTTTTACTAACATAGCTTTAAGCTTATAGTTACTAACAAAGCTAGTCTGATGGACAAAACTAGTCTGAAATAAAGATTTATTTATTTATTAAGGCTGCTACTTGACAGTAATTCAATTGAGTATAGTCATAACTCAGAAGCAACAGTATTAAAAGTCTGCTATTTGACAGTAATTCAATTGAGTACAGTCAAAACTCAGAAGCAACAGTATTAGGGCTGCTACTTGACAGTAATTTAATTGAGTACAGTCAAAACTCAGAAGCAACAGTAGGTATTATAAACAATTTTGTCAAATCGAACAAATTGTCAAACCAACACGGTCTACTGTTTACGAGTACAAATCGTGCACATGCGAACAAAAAAATTAGCGAACACGACAATACAAAATAGCTTGGGTTGCTACTTAACAGTAATTGACTTTTAAAATCGATTATATAATCGATACAGTTCGATGGACGATCAATTGTATCGCACACGAGCATCGGTAATTAAAGTGGCGTCACTAACTACCTACTACGTACAGTTTAGTATCTGCATGTAGTACTTAAAACCTGTGGTCCAGTGGTTTAGGCTCTCGAATTGGACGTCATGGATTCGATCCCCGTGTTAGAACAACAAAAAAAATTGTATCCAAATTTGGTTAGGAGTTAGGACAATGAAGGCTGTTCGCCAGATTGTCCGACGAGAAAGATAATTATTTAATCCATGCGTCGGATGGGCATGTAAAAAGTCGGATTAGCGCCTGATCTCTAGCCAGTGGTGTCGGATATCCGTGCCACTAGAGAGTAGGAAGAGAGTGCTCTTGTGTACTGCATACACGCTTGGGCACTATAAAAATAACTATGTACTTAGCTTGCCTGGTTTCAATGGAATCGGCCACCGTCACTGAAACCGGTGTGGGGAACTATTACCATGTAGTAATTGTAAAGTCCTCTCTAAAATCGTTATTCCTATCCATTGATTAAAACTTCAATTATTTAATAGTCAGGATTTATTTTCCATAAATTAACATAACATGTGCATCCATGGCCGTTTCTCGGTAATAATGCCAAACCCGGCGTCCATACAAAACAAACGATACTGATCTTACATTTTTTATACAAATTTAACACTGACACTGAACGTTATTTCTTATGCCTAAGAAATAACCTATAAAATCATTTCATCTCATAATTAAATAACAATAAAAAATCTTAATACACATTTAAACCATTCATTGTCCTCTTTATTAATAAAAATATTTACACCATGGATTAGCAAATCCAAATCGCTCTCTTTGTCTATCAAGTGACTGTTCCAAACTATCTGAAAGAGACAGCCATGTTGGATTAGCTAATCCGTGGTGTAAATAATTTTATTAATAAGGGAGACACGTTTACATATTATTAATTAGAAGTATTTTATGAAACCCTCAACTATAAGCTTACATAATGTAATGTAGTACCTACGAGTATGTATGTAGGAATAATTAGTTGCTACGTGACAAGCAGTCAACTTCTACATGAAAAGTTTATTAAAACTTTTACTTCAGTATTTGAAATACCAAATACCAATATTTCGTATCAAATGAAAATACAAACACTACAATAAATAAAAATCTTTGGATATTCAGTTCGTTAACGTAAGGTAGAGTTCGTAAAAACATAAACTCTATTTTCCACGCAAAACTATACCTACTGTCCACAATTTTTTCATTTTCGTCACTCAAAATAGCTCCATTTTTAGGGTTCCGTACTCAAGGAACCCTTATTATTATTTGTATGTTTGTTTATTCCATTGTAGTGCCTAAACTTCTGATCCTATTTTAATGAATAAGGTGTCAATCGATTCGTAATCTATACTTAATATTATAAAGAGGAAAACTTTGTTTGTATGTTTGTTTGTTTCAAGGGCGGATCCAGCTTTGGCGCCAGGAGGGGGTCACATCATGGGTGTAGCCAGGTTTTAGTTTCGGGGGGGGGGGGGGGGGGGGGGGGGGGGGAGTTCAAGAAAATATTTAAAAAAATTAAAACGACTACAAGTACAATAAATAATCAGGGCCGTCTTTAACTTATTAGAGGCCCTGGGCACATTAGAATTTTTTTTTTTCGTTACCTGCTTAAACTATAAACCCTGAAAGACTATATTTCGGAAAAATACAAAATTTTATAATACGTTCTTTAAGCCAAAAACGAGCGAGCGAATCGAGCGAGCAAATTTTCCTATTTTACAGGTTCAAACGTTCAATTCTGTTCAAACGTTAAACTAAAATATAAACTTCGGAAAAATACCATAAAATCAACCGGCTAAAACAGAACATCGGTAATAAATAATGTAATAGCCTTTATGTTAATCGCGAGCGAGCGAAGCGAGCGAGCAAATTTTTTTCCTATTTAATAGGTTAAATCTGTTCAAACTTTAAACCCTAAAATACTGTGGAAATAGGGATCATTTTATAATATACATTAGAATAATGGGCGCTCATTTTTTTTTCGTTTTTACCTGTTTATGCTTTAAAGCACAGTCTTTTAGGGTTTCCTCTTAAACACTGATTAACGGTGAACTTCGGAAAAATATCATAAAATGAACCAGCTGAAATAGAAGATCGCTACTTAATAATATAATATGTCCTTTACGTTAAACGCGAGCGAGCGAAGCGAGCGAGCAAGTTTTTTTCCTATTTAATAGGTTAAATCTGCTCAAATTTTAAACCCTCAAAGACTGTTACCCTGAAAAACTCTGTAATTCGAAAAATACAAATATCAAAAGCCTAAAACTGAACGTCGGTACTAAATTTTATAGTAATATGTCTGTATAAGCGAAGCAAGCGAGCATAATTTTTTTCCCATTGTATAGGTTAAAATCTATTCAATCGTTAAACTTAAACACTGAATAACGGTGAACTTCGGAAAAATATCATAAAATGAACCGGCTAAAACAGAACATCGCTACTAAATAATATAATATGTTATTTATGTTAAACGCGAGCGAGCGAAGCGAGCAAGCAAATTTTTTTTCCTATTTAATAGGTTAAATCTGCTCAAATTTTATACCCTAAAAGACTAAAAAGAGAAAATAGGATCATTTTGTAATTTAAATTAAAGTAAAATGAGTGTAATTTCTGATGTTGCAAAATAGATGACAAATAACTTATTATGCTAGGTTTGTCATATAATACCTATTTCACACTTTTTTCGTAGTACATAATTACAAAATTGTGTGATCAGTGACGTGCCCAAAATATTGTGTCGCATGCTATACGTTCAAGGATTCGATAACACGCGTGCCATAGGTTCGTGATCCCTGTTTTAGGCTAGTGATTTTATTGTTTTTTTCTAAAGTACAATATTCTTTCAGGGCTAATATTTTAACAGGTTAAAGCGTAAAAAATATTCGCTCGCTTTCTTAGTTTGAACGCATTTAACACAAATACATATAGAACAAGTTAGTATTAAAGTTCTGTTTAAATTTTTGGTAATTGTTCACAAGTGGGGCTCCACCTTGAAATGACTGCAATTTTTTTTTATTGCATATTTTCATTATAAAACAGTCTGTTATGCAATATTAAGGTGGCGGAAGACAAAAAAAATGTAAAAAAAATAATATTAAAAACATGTCAACCTCAAAAATACCCAGCGTAAAATAATGTTTGTGTAGTTTTGGGTTAGGTTAATTAGGTTAGAACTTTTTTATCTTGTTCAAAACGTCTTCGGAGTGGTTAAACACGGCCTCACAAAAACCTGGCGTGAAATAACGTTTATGTAGTTTTGGGTTAGGTTAGTTAGGTTAGAACTTTTTTATCACGTTAAAAACATCTTCGGGGCGGTAACACGGCCTCACAAAAACCTGGAGTGAAATAACCTGTGTGTAGTGTTGGGTTAAGTTAGAACTTTTTTATCACGTTAAAAACGTCTTCGGGGCGGTAATTTTTTTTTTTTTACATTTTTTTTGGTCTTCCGCCACCTTAAATATTGCATAACAGACTGTTTTATAATGAAAATATGCAATAAAAAAAAATTGCAGTCGTTTCAAGGTGGAGCCCCACTTGTGAATATTTACCAATTTTTTTTTCTAAAATAACTTTAAAAAATCATCTTTCAGATAGGGATAATGGGGCAGCAAAATATATTAATTGGCCTGTGGCGCAAAATTTCTTAATACGCCGCCCCCCTAGCTACATTTCAATTATGTAAACATGAATTTAACTATCATAACAGTCTAAATTCGAAACAATATGGCGCCGACTCGATCCTATTCTCATTTGAATCGCACTATATGACGCAAAACTCCGCAAAAGTCAATGGGTACGTTTTTATGAACGTGCAGAAATGCCAGTCCGGTTAGGCGATCTTCAACCATTGAAAATCTTAGACACGATTTAAATTTTCGATGCGTTCGTTCCCAAACGTTTGCCATCATACAAAGTTATTATATTATATTAAATTAATTAAATATTGAAGGTACTTACATAAAATCTGTATGGTGACAAAATATATAAATAAAATCATTATGTTCAATTAGTGGTCCACCTAAGTCCTGGAACCAGCTCAGGGGGGGGTCATGACCCCCATGCCCCCCCCCCCCCTGGATCCGCCGTTGGTTTGTTTGTTTGTTTGTTTGTTTGTAATGAATAGGCTCAAAAAGTACTGGACCGATTTCAAAAATTCTTTCACCATTCGAAAGCTACATTATCCACGAGTAACATAGGCTAAATTTTATTTTGGAAAAAAATAGGGTTCCGTAAGATATTTGGGTTTTTCGGACACAAGGTGTAAAAAATCAACCAGAAAAGTTACTTATTTTGCGTACGCTGCCTAAACTATAAAATATAGAACCATAAAATGTTCTAATTAATTGTAGATCTTATAAATATCTACAAAAAAGTCCGCGACACACTATACCTATCTATGTCGAGTGAGGCACAACAACCATTTTTTTATTTAGAAATCTTGAATTTTTTTTGGACTACATTTAAACGCGTTTATTTTACTCATGCTATTAATCCTTATCAAAATAAATTATTTCATCACTAAGTACAGTTTATGTAGATAATATTTGGTCTTTTAATGATTATAATTGGATGTTTGGTTTTGAAGTTATGGCGAAATTAAAATATTACGATTTCTGCTGCACGGCCCGTTGCGAAGTGGGCGTCGCGTCGTCGCCAAGGCGTGCGAGTTTAGATCTATGAGTAAATTTTTTGTTTTGTGTTCGTTGTAACTATGATGGATAGATACTTGAGTAACTATTTATTTAGTGATTGTTGTATTGTTAGTTCTGAAAAGTGTAGGTATTTCATACGATAAAAGTATACCCACTTACTTATTTCATTAAGTATTAGTAGGTACCTATATTAATTTGTTTCTGTTTGTTTTGACTAAATTTCACCCGTTTTGTTAGAGGTTTAAAGACATTCTGTTATCTGTAGTATTAGTATCAGTATTGTACCCGTGCGAAGCCGGGGCGGGTCGCTAGTATAATATCAAATGGCCTGCTTTTGTGGCTAAATTGTTATATTAGAAGACAAAAAGGAGGATATTGCCTAAAATATTATATTCAACACGATGATAAACAGCCTAAATTCACTTCAGTAAATCGTTAAAAAATAACGAAAGTACAAACAATTTAAATCTATATCTCTACTAATATAGTAAAGAGGAAAAGCTTGTTTGTATGTTTGTTTGTTTGCATCGAGTGTGCCCCAAAGTTTCAAAGACCGATTTCAATAAAATTTGGCACAGACATAGAGTAGACCACGGGGAAGGACATAGGCTACTTTTTATTGCAGCAAAATCAACGGTCCCCGCGGGAATCCCCTTTTGCGCGCACGAAATCGCGGGCAACATCTAGTTTGCAATAAGAAAGAATTTAAATTTTATCTGTGATATTCGACACTACTACAGAAACAGATAAGACTTACAAATAAGCAGTAAAAGCACTTCCATCTTAAGGCCCCCACAGACGAGAGGCCGATCGTTTCAGCTGGAACTGACGTCAGTTCGGCCTGAACGGATTCGAGCACACACACGGAAAAAATCGCATCCAATCCAATTTACGTCAGTTCGGCCTGATCTGATTCGTGCCCACACACGGAACAGTCGCATCGGTCAGGACAGGCCGCGCGTTCAGGCCGATCGGTCAGGCCAGAATTAATGTTGCCAACTTAGTTATTTTACAAAATTTTACTAAATTGAGTATTTTATTTCCTCCTTGGTAGAAATTTAGTTATTAGTAGTGTTTAAGTAGGAAAGAGCCAGACAGTAATGATATGCAAAATAGCTACTAAATACGTAATATTTCCTAGTATATTTTAATTTAATGGTAAAATTTATAATCAAATTCAATTAATGAAAAAAATTTAATATAATAAAACCTAAAATGCAGTGGTTTTTGGGGGGCTTCAGGAATTCCTAAGTTAAGTAGCCTCTTTAGTAGTTTTTTAGTAGTTTTAGTAGAAATCGATACGAGTTTAGTAGTTTCACAAAAAAAGAGCTGGCAACACTGGAACGAATCGCTTCAGTCCGTACGGCCGCCTGATGCGATCTCGAAATTGCACACACACGATACGATTTTGCATCCGTTCAGGCCGAACTGAAGGTAGACCGGATCATGTATGGGGCCCCTTAGCATTGTAATCAGGATTTCTGCGGAACCAGTAAATACATTGTTACGTGGCATTGTAGAGAATATGTTCGATATCTGTCAAGGTCGGGTCACGACCTAGGAAGCGATGCTGAATATCTGCCAGTGCCATATCATTACGTATTATGAATATTCAAGTGGGTATTTACTTATTAATAATATTGATTAGCATTTTATTAATGGATTTGAGGAAATACAGGAAGAAGCAAATAATACAGGAAATACAGGCGAGTTTTCTATTTTTATATGTATACATTTTTTTGGTACAATATGAAAACAGATAATTTCGACTTTAATAATAATTGGTTTCCAAAATCTTTAAGCTTTAAATAATTCTAAAACACTTTTTTAAGATACTCAGACTCCTTGTTCTATTCTTCATTATGTACTTGATAATAACTTTAATATATAAATATAATGTAAATATATAAACTAGCAAAATTGGGGCCAATTTACTGGAGACACTTTTTACCTCAACATGCCTCGTCTATAATATACGTCTATGGTACATGTACTAAATAAACAAGAGTTATCTCGACTCATCTCGATATCGCGAATAGCAATGCGCCAAGGTCCAAGGGCGCGAGATGGCGAGATGGCGTGAGGTCACCGCTGCGGAAGTGCGCGACGCGACGCGACGCGAGTACGCTGTCGATTATATACGTGAGATACATTATCTCGTCAACAGTAACAAATTGCAATGTCAATTCTGCTGTTCAGTATGTACTATGTCGGTATATGAGGGTCAATGCATAGCAAATTCTGGAAATGTTTTACTTAATAATATGTCGACGTAAACATATTCCTTCTGAGGTGATATTAGGTGCTATTTATTACTTTACTGTTTATCCCAGAAGGAATACGTTGTCATAAGACATTCACGAAAACATTAACAATGTTTATACAAAATCACTAGCATCAATTTCAAAATAATCCCACGTTTTTTAGATCTACCTCAAAAACTCTTTTTGTAATTTAGCCACCTTTTAGTTTGAGGACGGCAGTGTAGCGGTTTGCTACATCCGATAAATATATTTTTGAACGGCAACTCGGTAAAACATAGTAAGTAATAATAATATTATATTGTATTTCCTTAGCCTTATGAAAAACGTAAAATTTAAAAGATTATTAAAGATTGTATTAATAATGTTTTATGTTATAAATAAACTATTTGTCAAACATTTATAACACGTGATAATACTACGTTTGTCAGTGGGAGAGCCACGCTTCGGCATGAATGGGTCGGCTCGACCGGGTAAATACCACGGCCTCACAGAAAACCGGCGTGAAATAACGTTTGCGTTGTGTTTCGCCGCATTCTGAGTGAGATTACCGGAGGCCCAGAAGGGGATTGGGGATTTTAAGGACCAGGAACGCAAGTCGCAGCACCAGAGGAGTTACAAGTGTAACTTCCCTGGTGCTGCGAGTGTCCATGGGCGGCGGTAATCGCTTACCATCAGGCGATCCGTCTGCTCGTTTCCTGGTTCATTACATAAAAAAATGTACTAATTTTAAAAACTATTTATTAGTTACCAAGACCGCTGTAGGCTGTAGGTAACTGAACGCAACGGATTACGGAACTCATAGTTTTGAGCTAGAATTTAAAAAGGTGACATCTAAATAATTTTAATTGACTATAATAATTAGACTTTCTTACACAATAGAACAGTCTCATGGAATTCACTTAGGTATAATCATAAAGTCTACTTAGGTACCTGAGTTGTCCTGCATGCCATGCTTTTACACGCTATAGACACGCAGCTTGCCAAGAAGGCCTCTATGGGCTTATCTATGAATTCCTGGTTGCCAAACTGTTTGGCTAGCGTGTGCGGGCTCCATTACGTTTATGTACACATAATTCCCAGTATGAAGATGTTAGTGGTCTCCGGCGGAGGCCGGTGTAAGGAAACGTCGGCACAGGAAGAGAAATATAATTTATTATTCCGCTCGACGCGCGCAACGTTATTTCCTTTGGCCGAAGTAAGGAAAAGGTTGTCGATATTGACCACGACCGGCGACCGTGACCGTGTCGAACAAACTTTATTGTCAAAATTTCTATCACCGTGATAACTGCTAGAGGACTTCCCAACTAGTGGGGAGAGTTGGCAAGGGGGCAAACCACAAATTCAACATAGACACATTTTACGACGACGCCTCGTCAGTCGCTAAGTTGCGGCAAGTTACAATATTTTTTTATATTTCGTTACTATAAATCGATAGAAAATTCTTTTTTTTTGCAAATACAATGCCACAAGGAGACACGATAGTATCCATAGTCCATACTAATATTATAAATGGGAATGTGTTTGTCTGTCTGTCCGTTTTTCACGGCAAAACTACTGAACCGATTTAAATAAAATTTGGTACACGTAGTCTATGTCCTTTCAGCCTCTAGACTATCTAGTCTAGAGCCTGACAGGACATAGACTACTTTTTATTGCTGGGAAATGTAAATGATGTTAGGAAATGCGGTTCCCGTGGGATACTTTATTTACAGTTTCACGTAAAAACTACTAAACCGATTATCATGAAATTTGGCACAGATATAAAGTAAACTATGAGGAAGGACATAGGCTACTTTTTATAGCAGGACATATAAGGTTCCCGTTTACTTACGCGGGCGGAGCCGCGGGCATCAGCTAGTTTATAAAAATCGCCGCAGCCTGCACGCGTAGCAACAGTCACTAGTATGACTTATGGAAAAATAGACAAAATTATAGATGAATAAAAGAAATCTGTTTTTTTGTCCGTACAATCTGTCAGTATGTCTATTCTTGTGTAGACAAAACACATTTCTACGGTGGTCATACTTTGGGTATGGAACCCCCAAAAAAAAGATATATGACAACAATAAAAACGACAAACACTCTCAAGTCTCACCCCAAACGCATACTTATTAAAATGTAAATATAAAAACTTATACAGGTTGTGAGTTGTGACTCACAGTCGCTAGAATTAAGCCTCAACTAGCCGGGTTTCCCAAACCAGGATCTAACGAAACTCCATGACCTAGTTGTCAACATTTTTACCACAAACTAGATTTAAAACTGATTCGGATTGTAAAACGCTGACCGTTGGGAAACCTTACTATTAAGTATTACCTATTAAATACTGTCGGTGAATTTAGACCAATCGGTTAAAAGTTTGGAGAAAACTTTCAAATCAAATTAAATCAAATTCCTTTATTGCTAGAATGTAGTACATGATGGTCTTAACTTCTGTGAGAGTTGCTGATACATTCTGCCATTACAATGGCGTGCAATGCATTAAAAATAGTAACTGTTTTGTTAATTAAATTAGGTCACAATATTAAGGAGTTAAATTTAACAGATAACATTTAGATAAAGTTAAATAAAATAAAGATTCGTATAGATAAATAGTCAATTTGTGTAGAATGTAAAAAAAAAATCATTATCAAATTATTACAATGTCAAAGGATAAATTATCAAATAATAAAAAATAATACATAAAAGATATGATTTTAAAAACATATAAATAATAATCCCTACTTAGTAACATATTATGTCAATTTTGCAGAGTAAAATCCACTTGCTATTAAAAAGATAAAATAAATTATAACATAAGTGAAGTCAATGTATTAATAACGGATAATTATGTCAATTTAGTTATATACTAGGTACATTATTTATCGATTTATTTTATCTTTTCTTCAAATTTCATATATTCGTCAAGAGTATAAAAAGATTCTAATAGCCATTTTGATATCTGAGTTTTAAAATTGATTAAATTCAAATCCTTAAATCTGTCAGGAAGTTTATTATACACTTTTATAACACTAATGCAAACATTTCTTTTATATAAGTCTAGACGACATTGGGGCATATATAATTTGTATTTAAATCTTGAGGATTTAAATACAATAATAATCTACTTCTATTATTTACATTTGAGTTAACTGTAAAATATTGTGGATTTTGCTTAGCGAATACACAAAGATCTCGAATATATAGACAAACCAGCGGCAATATGCGAAGTTTAGTAAAAAGTGGTTTACAGCTGTGCATAGACCAAGCTCCACAAATAGCCCTTACACATTTCTTTTGCACCCGGAAAGCTTTTTCAAAATCAACCGAGTTCCACCACAACAACAGACCGTAGGATAGAACTGAGGACACGTAGCCGTGATATGCGGTTAACGCTGCTTCCGTAGAAACTTTAAGCCGTAGCGTTTTGATTGCAAATACAAACTTTTCTAGCTTATTGCATACGAAATCAATGTGTGACTGTCAATCAATTTCGAAACTGCATTGATTGTTTAAAACTAAAGAATGACATTTTTAACAGACTATTAATCCCACAGGAACGCGGTACTTTTTCAAACCAACTACTAAGTAAACCAAATTTCATCAAAATCATTTAGTAGTTTTTGCGTGGAAGAGTAACAAACTATCCATCCATACATCCAGCCATCCATCCATCCTCACAAATTTTCACATTTATAATAATATAGATATTGCCCGCGACTTTGAGCGCGCACAAGTTAATTTTGCAGAAACCATACATTTCCCCGCGATAAAAAGTAGCCTATGTCCTTCCCCATGGACTACTCTACATCATTGTCAAATTTCATTAAAATCGATCCAGTAGTTTCGGAGCCTATTCAATGCAAACAAACAAACATACAAACATACAAATAAACAAACTTTTCCTTTTTATTAGTATAGAAGATAATAGTAGAATTTACTATTCTCATTTCAAATCCGATTTAATCTTTTCGTAAACTTGGATCGGCTTTTGCGCAGCTCTACGCGAGGTGCATCTGTCAAAGGGCAAAAGCTGGCTTGATTGAAAGTTTACAAAAATATTAAATCACTTAACTCTGTATGGTTGCGTACGAATTTTTGCCACTACTCGTCATAGATTATACATATAAATATTATATTACTAGCTACTAGGGATTAGCTACCATTACCATTGTTTGCCACTAGGGGCGCTGTTTCGATGCCATATAAATTATTGTAGTTAACTTCTTCACGGCAAGCAGTGACAAAAAGAGCAGTGTGCTGAGTGCGAGTCCCACAATTTTTTTCGATTACTTTACTACCTTGTAAATCGAGTTAGCGCAAATCGAATCGAAAATTTAAATCATGCGAGTGCGAGTCATTATCCAATCTAACTAATCGAACGCGTTTCCTCACCGAGAGTACGCTTTATATATTTTTGTTATATTGGTAGCACGACTTCACTGTGAGATTAACCGACCAAATTGAATGTCATTTTCACTGTATTATTTTGTTAGGAAGCTGCTGTTATCAAGATTGTGACGGGTTATATCGTGTGTTACTGTTTGTGACACTGACATAAGTCGCCGGAATTTTGAGAAATTGGAAGTGAACGCGGGGTGACAACTTTTCGACGTCGTTAACACAAATTTACTAAGAATTTACTATTCGAATGTCAAAATGTGCAACTGGCACTCGCAAGACTTTTGAAACAACCAATCAAAGCGTTGAAACACCCACATTCGAACGTGAGTGTGAGACGACGCTCGATTAGTTAAAATCCATAAAACTCACACTCGCTAATTATGTTTCCTATTTTTGCAATAATTTTTGTAATTTTTGTAGAAATAAACATCGCGCGATGTAATTTTTGTAGATGCGTAGACAGACAACGTTTCAGCGTTAACTTTCAACATGTTAGCAGTTAGTCTGATGTGGTGCGCCAAGTGGACCATACGTAAAACGCTACGCACAAAACATTAAAATTATGATTCTTAGGCCGGGACTATACGGCACCGGAATCCGGAAGGCCGTGAAAAATTCTGAGCATTGAAATAGATCTCTGCACTAATATAATAGAGTTGAAAATCGAACATCCGAGTGTCGAGTCAAATGTCAATGTCATATATGACAGCTCGACACTCGAAACTTCCATTTTCGACTGTATTGTATTAGCACGGAGTTCTATTTGCAGTGCTCATAATTCTCTACGGCCTACCGGATTCCGTTGCATATAGTCCCAGCCTTAGACCGAGACTATATTGTCCGGAATCCCGAAGGCCGGGGAAGATTCAGAACACTGAAAATAGAACTCTGCGCTAATACAATACAGCTGAAAATCGAACACACGAGTGTAAAGTCAATGTCAAATCTTACAACTCGACACAGGTGTTCGATGTGACTAAGTCCAGCGGATCTAAAAAGGCCACTTGAGCAATATCTTCGCAATATTGCTATTTGACACTAAAGACAGACAGATTTACCAGCAAATTTCTTTAGTGTCAAATAGCAATATTGCGATGATATTGCGCAAGTGGCGTTTTTAGACCCGCTGATTTCTATTTCAATGCTCTGAATCTTCCCCAACCTTCCAGATTCCGGATAATATAGGCCCAGGCCCGGCCTTAGAACTGTCATACCAAATTAACGAGTGTAAGAAATGCACAATGTTTTGCCTAACATACATTAGTGTTGGTCGTAAGATAACTAACTACACCTCAATGTCAGGTAATTAATAATGTTAGTTTATCTTTGACGTGTGTATTTACGACTGCTGTATCTAATACATGACTGTATCTAACAAGTGATCAATATTATATTATTATGTAGCCGTATGAATCAATAGTATAATAGAATACGAACAAATATTAGGTAGGTACCAATATTTAAAGATTTAATAAATATGATAAGAAAAGAAAAACTCTACAATTTACATTACATAATATAAAAAATTTTGTGTGGCACAGACCGGTAAACGAGCAGACGGATCGCCTGATGGTAATCTCGTTCAGCTTCGCTACCCTCACCCACTTGACGGAACTGAACGTAGGTGTTATTTTACTCTATTTTTCATTCAGCTGTTTTTGTGAGGTAAGTAAGTCTCCCGTCGAACCGGCTTATTCGTGGTCAAGCTTGTAAAAAGGATATACATACAATAATAATGTTATTTGTTACAATATCTATATAAATGTATTATGTCAGCTGATTTCTGCTCCATTATTTCGAATTCTCTACTTATTACTTGTTATTACTTACATGAACACTTCCTCGCATTTTTAACAACGGAGGTAAGGGTGACTTAAGTGACTACTATTAATTGTACTTATCTAATATAAATTCTGTAGATATTTTACTTAAGTAAAATCCACTGGAATATTAAAAAAAAAAAAATTAAGTTGAGTATTTAATATCGATCGACACCTTTACGAGAAAATTAAAAGGTAACCTTTTAAGTCGCTATAAAATAATAAATTACCGAACTGTACACTTACTAATAGCTGTTGTTCTAGCTCCATGTCGAGCTGTACTTTAAGATGTTAAGTCATCTAGTGTAATATTTTAAAACTAAAAAAGTGTCTATTCGACACTAGATGGCGTTTTAAAGTAACAGTCGAGGCTACATTTTATAAGATTTGCAAAAACAAAAATAATGGAAAATAAACAAATCGTTTATTTTCCATTTTCAAGTGTACAAAACTACGATAATGCTAGTCCCCAAACTATGCCCAGCCTATGCTTTAATAATAAAAAAAATAATTTAGCAATTAAATGATTTTACTTTAGTAGTAAGGTATTTTTTTGTTTGGATCAAATTAATTGGATAAATATCAGGAATAAAAATATATCAAAATCAAAAAAAATCAAAATCAATATTGATTCAAAACAGGCTACGAAAACTATAATTACCTATATAAATTATTATGAAATTGTATAATCTTTAAATTTGGATAACCATAGCAGTGCCATCTAGTAGACGCCATTGCACTTTCAAACTAATGGCTCACGCTTATGACAGATGCCGTCAGATGGCTCTGTGAGACAGAAAAATATATTATGATGAATAATTTTTAATTTTATAATACTATTGTGCTCTTTTATTATAGTTATAATTAATTTCAATTGCTATTTATTGCTTCATGTACGAATTTGTCTCCATAAGTTCTATTTCAGCAATATAATATTTTTAATTTTATTTTTACTATGGCAATACCAAATATGGATACCATATTATACTGCGATTGGCATTTGGCATTATCTGTGTTCCGAATTTCCGATTTGTGTGACAGTTGTGTAGTTACTTGTGTGTGGGAAAAATTAGAAAAATTATGAAGTAAAACTATTTTCCAAATTATCGTGTTTAAATGACAGCTGGAAAAGAAACCATGGGGTGAGTTTCGCTAAAAATCCTTTAGTCCAAATTGCGAGATTTTGAGCCACCGCCTAAGCTATCTTTTCGGAGAAAATTCATTTTCCCTCACATCTTTAGGGAGGGGATGCACTGTACCAATGCGGAGCGATATTTTAGGGTTTACGTTAGGGGATCGTGTATCTTATTATAAGTTTTATAAATATACAAGTAAGCGTTGCACCGGTATGCAGAGATGAAGTAAGATTTTTTCGTAACAGTTTCGCAATGCCTGCAAGAGTCGTTCGATTGCATTACACATTGATTGCACTTAATTTAGAGGCCCGTCGGCTCTTGAGGTCGCGGAGGGATGTTGGGCCGGTTCTATTTTTACTGGAATTTTCTACCTCATTGGGCTTCTGCTGAAGTGTGCCAGGGACACATTTAACGCGCTAATTACCGCTCAGGGTGCTCATGTAACGCGTTACGAATATTTGTTTTACCTCTAATCGTATTTGACCAACAGTTTGTTTTAATTAATATTTAAAGTTAATTCTGCAATAAATATGCTTACTGTGCTAGTTTTAATAATGTCTTTGTGCATGTAAACCTATGTACAATTATATTAAAGTTAGAAAATCCATGCAATTTCAAAAAGAAATGTATTTAAATGTTGGAAATATACTTACCTAATATTTTTTTAAATTTAAGTATTATAATATATTATGTATTAAATATATATTTCCATCGCTTGGTACCTGTAACACAATATCTTCCAGAACTTACCAAGGGACCAGATTGACTTGGTGTGAAAGAGTCCATAGATAATGTTATTATTATATTATTACAGGCAGAGAGAATGAACATGGCATTTTAACCTATAGAAAAATATATCTGAGATCATGAAAAGGATATAGAAGTTATTACATACTTCTGCATTCTGTGCTTATCTTTTAAAAAGGGTAATTTGCTTGCGGTGTGAAAAGTAAAATGTGTAAAAATAAATAAAACCAATGTCTTCGCAATAATGCAATTTAACATAGCAAAGAGAATTTATAAAATTACTCAAAACAAGACCAATGCGGGCTAGTTGATAATTATTTGGAGCACATTCATGCAATATGTTGGTCCAATCTATTCGACACAAGTTTTGTTGATAGTTTATATTGACATATCTTATCAATCCACTTGTTCTATTGGTTTTGTAGCTGCAATGTGGAGTAAACCCTACTGCAAAACAACAAAGTCTATATTGTGTTGTCAATCAGATGTAGAGAGATGAAGATTATTGAGTTTCGCTACATACACAGTACACTGTACAGCGATGGTATTTGATAATGAACAATGCTTTTCTTTGATCCTTGAAATATCTTTCAGCGTCACGGATTAAATACAAAATAACTCATTGGGTATTTCTTAGAACTGGTTGTCCCTTGTCAGTTGCCACCCTGTGGTCGTAATTCGTCCATAATAATTCATATAATTTTTTACTTTACAATGATTCATGTGCCTCTTACATAGAAATAATAAAAGAATGTAAATGTTGTGACAGTTTGACATACTTCAGAATCTATCAAATGCATGGTAGTGTAATAAATATTATAAATATCTGAGGTAAATTTTTATAAATTTTATGTATTTCTAAGCATAATTTTTAGACACTACACTTTCCTCCATATAAACTTTAACTGTGCCAAATATCAAACTCCTCCCTTGTAAACTGTACTGAAAGTTTTTGTTGCTTCACAAATTAATATATAATTAGGTATGATGATTTGTTATTAGTTGTATTAAGTTAAATAAAACCAGTGAAAAAAACGAATATAATTAATTCTACAAAATTAAGTTTTACTACAAGCTAGTTAATAGTTCAGTGTCTGAAAAGTTTGGGAGTTATAAAAGTTTATAGTCTGTCTGGCACGAAGATGTGAAGGGAGAGTAATATTGTAAACTATTGAACACCACAACATGCAAATAATACTATCTATCAATCTATCTATTGATATTGATATTAGTAAAAACATATCAATTAATGTTGTAGTTAATATTTTTAATGTGTTTAAATCTAAAGAACATGTTTGAGGCAAATAAAGTCTAGGTACACACATAATATACTGATTAGGCATATTATGTTTATTCAGTCGTTTTAGTTACCCTGTTTGTCATGAGTTCATGACAATGCTATATACTTATTTTGTTTGCGTTTAATGTTATTAAAGTACGACATATTCTTACTGAAGCAATAATAAAAAAATATAGATAGTTCAAGTCATTTTTGCACGCGGCGCTATGTGTGTGTGCGCGATTGTAATTATACAGTTTTAGTTTGTGTGATAGTGACTTTTGATGTACATATGTATAGCTACCGGTGACGAATTCTGGTTCTTCTTCATAGGGAAGCCCTAGCCTGTACATAGCCTGGCTAGGGATTTGAATGAGGGTCTTCAAAAGATAAGTGGTAAGTGAAGCAGATAGAAATGGAGTTATAGGACCCCGCCCCTAATAGTTACCATACTTTTGAAGACCCTCCCCCAAATCCCTATCTTATAGATAGGGAAGCCCTAGCCTGTATAATATACAGGCTAGGGCTTGCCTATGAAGTAGAACTAGCCTTTTGCAGCTACGTACCATCTTGACATAACATAAGTAGTGGTGTAGTAAGTAGTAGCAACACCCGTCACCCAGCTAACAACCCTGCGCTCCCCCCCAGGGAACAACCGATCTTCACGTGCAAGGCGCACGTGTTCCACATAGATCCGAAGACGAAGCGCTCGTGGATGTCGGCGAGCTCGGCCGCCGTCTCCGTGTCTTTCTTCTACGACTCCTCGCGGAATCTCTACCGCATCATCAGCGTCGAGGGGACCAAGGTAGGCCGTCTCGAGTCTAGCATACTGTGGACCCGGCAGAAACATTCGATAGCGGCGTATGTAACGTTATCGAATGAGAATTGTATGAAAATCATGACAGCATCCATACAAATGTCATTCGTTATATGGTTACGTTCACGCCCCTGTCAAATGGTCCTGCTGTGCCCCCAGAGTGTGGAAAATGTTAGTCGTTAACGTTCGTAATTAATTAATTACGAGTAGGTATACTATAATGCTCCGCCCAGACTGCTCGCGAAGTAGGTCGAGGAAGTGCTCCGCGAAGTAACCCGAAGTATGAAGTAACAAAAGGCGAAGCGAAGTGCCTGCTCACACTGTCTTATTCGGCCAACCTCGACCTACTTCGCGAGTAGTCTGGACGAGGTGTATGTGTACGTTTATGTCAAATCAATTACGGTTATTTTGGGTATTTGATCTAGACGTTTGGGCAGAAAAAATATTAAATATGATAAAAAAATGTATAGTAAATTAAATTACTTTATGCGCTTTACGGGGTCATTGACCTCACACAGCTGTTATTTAAGCAAAGTCTGCATTCGCTTTGTTTCTGTAAGGTCCTCAGCGTCTTCTGGAGAGCACAATGTCCAAAATATCCGTAAGTGACTTCGAACAACCCTATATTTTCATATGGGAATAAAGATGGTCTATGAATCTGACCTCAGCTGGAAATATCTTCGATCCTATGGCTCGGTCTATATAATATTAATGCCCCTCCTCACCCTAATTTCGGTGGCGGTGGCCGGTTTCATTGAAACGAGGCCCACTACGCAGGATATACATACCTACTTTATAGTATAGTGCCCAAACGTGTGCGCAATATACAAGAATAGTTACTCTCTTTCTTTGCTCTCGTAAGCGTAACCCAGAGGGATGGGTGACCAACACGGCTGGCGAGAGATCAGGCGCATGGCCGACTTTTACATGCCCATGCATGGATCATCTTCTTGTCAGATAATCTGGTGACCAGCCTGTATTGTCTTGACCAGACTTGAAAAAAAAAAACGTTTTTTGTTGTTTCACCGCGGAGATCGGACCTGCGACCTTAAGAGTCGAGAGAAGCTCATAACCACTGGACCATACAGGTGTTAAACCTGCCACCGTAAAGTTATCCTGGGATCGCTTTTTGACAATTTGCTTCCCAAAAGATGGACTTGATCTGACTTAAAATCGAATCACGATTAATATATTTCATGAGCTTATCTAAATCTTCTTGCGAATAAGAAAAATATAAAATTTTCCATCACCGGCATTTGCGATTGCAACTTTCTACTTTAGAATATCTGCCACAAGTGCATTTTAAATACCAAATATGTTAAACGTACTGTACGCGTAGTTAACATCCTCGAGCTGTAAGTCTGGAGCATCTGGAGGCTGGACATATTTGTACTTTGTAGGCATTGACAATAGACATTACGGCTTGTCCACGTGTCCACGTACCACGTCACGACGTCGTCAACGTGAAACGGTGCGGTGTCACGGCCCGGTGCGTTGATATAGCGTACAAAATGCAAATTCACATCGCGTCGCCATAAGGCCGGGACTATTGTCCGGAATCCGTAAGGCCGCGGAAAATTCAGAGGACTGAAAATAGAACACGCTAATACAATAATAAATAAAATAATATTACGAGTAATAGAGCTGAAAATAATCGGACACACGAATCAAATGTCAATGTTATGGTGTCTACAGACACACGAAATTGGTACGGAGCGTACAGCGGATCTGGTACGCTCCGTACCAGATCCGAGCGTGTGTAGGGCAGTCCGGCGAACATATGAAGAAGGCGAAGAGTTCACCGTTGTCCGCATCGGATCTGGTACGCTCCGTACCATATTCGTGCGTGTGTAGAGCAGTCCGGCGGTTTGGCCGTACAACAGTATCAGTGTTGCCAACTTAGGGATGTATCCCCCAAAATTAGGGAAAAATCTACGGGGTTTACTAGAGGACAGGATGTTTAGAGTTTACTCCTTATGAATCAATTTGTATCTAATAATAAAAATGATTTTAATGTGTGTATATAGCCAGGGATATAAAAATGTATTGGGAGTGAAATCAGATTAAGACAAGTTAGTTTTATGTTATTCACGCGTAAGTCTTTATGTTAAACACATAACCTTTCTTTCTAGCTTATTATCTCTTAGACCTGTAAATGGTATAAGTAATCAGGGGTAAAATTTGGGGTGAAATATTTTTTAAAGTGTTGGTATCACTGCCCGTTATCAATGAATTGCGGGAATCATCGTCGTCGTTTAAAAACCGCACTGTAAATAGAACTCTGTGCTAATGTAATAGAACATAAAATCGAACACACGAGTGTCGAGCGTTTCGCTTCACTGCACCGTACCAAATTCGTGCGTGTGTAGCGACACCGAATTTGGTCTCCGGATATGGTTCGCTGTACGCTCCATACAAATTCGTGTGTCTGTAGATAGCATTAAGTTTGACTCCTCGACATTCATGTGATTGATTTTCAACTCTATTGCCCAGAGTTCTTTTTTCAATGCTCTGAATTTTCACTGGCCGTCCAGATTCCGGACAATGTAGCCCTAAAAATTCATGACGCGACGCCGGATCGCCGTGCTTTGTAAAATTCCGGCATATTCTACGTTATTCTGCGGTGACGTTTCCGTACCGTCAAAATGCTCGACGTGTTACGACACTGCGCCGTTTCACGTTGACGACGCCGCACCGTGGCGTGGATATGAGGATTGTGGACATATTTACAGTCAGCAAAAAAGTTCTTGTCATGGTTTTGTTATGGACTGATTATACATAAATTCGAGAATTCTCAAAGTTAAGCAAAAGTTTATCTAAAGAAATGTCTCGTGGCCGGCCGGCCATGCAAGATTTTTGTCGCATAAGCATCTGCTTACATAATTCGATTTTAATTATTCGTAATTTTCTTTTGTGGAATAAAAAAGTGGGCAACTCTTTTTCATTAGCTCGAATTCAAATAATAATTATCTCGCTCCTCGTTTATCATTATCCCTCTTTGTGTACTAATTGGGTAATTCTTCTAAACTGTAAATGGGTTTACTAATTAGGTGTTATCTCAGTTTTGTCTGGATGTTATGACCAAAGACAAGTACGAGACAGATTCTTTTAGGATTTTAAATATCTATACGTAAAAATTTTAACGTGCAAACATTTCTTTTAAGAATTATATTATACTAGTTGCCCGTGACTTCGTGCGCGCAAAGGTAATTTCGCAGAATCCGTACATTGTTACGCTATAAAAAGTAGCCTATATTCTTTCCCGTGGTCTTCTCTACATCTGTGTCAAATTTCATCAACATCGGTCCAGTATTTTCGGAGCCTATTCAATGCAAATGCAAACAAACAAACTTTCCCTCTTTATTATATTAGTATAAATAGTGTAGATTAGCGACGCCCGCCTGCCCCAGCTTTTCACGGGTGCTACGTATTATACATATAAACCTTTCTCTTGAATTATTCTATCTGTTGCTGAAAATGGCATTAAAATCGGTCGAGTAGTTTAAAAGATCCAAGCGAACAAGAAAGGAAGCGACTTAATTTTATACTATGTAAAGGTATATAATTTATTTTTAAACGTGTATAAGGTAGGAGAGATTTGCCACGATCGAGCTTGCTGGAACTAATTATTATTATTAAAGAGGAAGGCAACACACACCTGTAACTCCTCTGACGCTATCTACAAGCTATATTAATATAAACATGCTGACAGTCGATGCGATCGGTCTGCTCGTATCCCGTTCAAATAGTAAATACATCTCTATCTTTCAACGACTGATTATGCAAAATATGTTTGTAGCTGTCGTCTGCGCATTTTCCCTTTTACGTGAATAAAAGGGACATTGAATAAGAAAAAATCTTTCATATAACCCTTCAAAACCTTCACACGTGAAGTTGATATTTTCGTGTGCACATATTGTGTCCTATCTAAATTCGAATATACAGAGACGGCTTTGTTTGACGTTTTATCAGAATGGAAGTATGATTGGAAAAACCTCTGACAGATCTGGAAACTTTTCTCGCATCGGTCAGTTTTATTTTACAAAGAGGCTTTTATTAGCAGGCAATTCGTTTGCTCGTTATTCACATAACTAATAAATTAACTCTGCTAAATGCATTTAGCAGCACAACGCTTATCTAGGTACTTAATATTATATTAAAAGTCAAGCCGTTTAAAAGTTAATATAGCATGTATGAATGCAGTGAAAATTTCGCGTATTTATCGAGTGAGACGATTGAATTTCCTGCAGCTCGTGTTCTTATGTAATGTTATGTAAATTGCTAAATGTTCCAGAAATATTTCATTTAACATACCTACTGCATATATTTTAACATACGTCTTAATTTATTGAAGACCGGGCATTTTTATAGAGAGTTATGAGAAGGAAAATTGGTAAATTAGTATTGGAAATGGTGTACTCGAATTCACCCGTTCCACATGTGGGATACTTCCAATACGAGTCATTATTATTTATTGTAGAATTATTACATTATTATTTATATGAGAAGTTGATTATAATCGTTGTTGTACCTACAATGAATTCAAAACTAAGAATGGGCCATGACGAACATTTGAAAGAAAAAAATCTTTATACAAGAAAACACCACAAGAATACACCATCTTGGTTTCAGAAGTTTTTGTAATTATTTGGTTCAAATTATTATTATTACATATAACGTGTGCGCAACACAGTGTACTGTGATTTATAGACAAAGATGTCTAAAGATCCTCTCTGGATTTCTTTCTCATTTTGCGGACGTGACGATGGAAATAATGTTAATATTGACTGATGTTTATAATGATGATGTTAAAAATATTAATGCTGATGATGCTCATACTACTGTGTACATTGCAGGCAGTAATCAACAGCACGATCACGGCGAACATGACGTTCACGAAGACGTCGCAGAAGTTCGGCCAGTGGAGCGACGTGCGCGCCAACACCGTGTACGGCCTGGGCTTCGCGTCCGAGGCCGAGCTGGGCAAGGTACCACATATTTTAAACTAAAGAACTGTTTGGTGTGCCAAAGAAATCTACATACATACATACATAGTTACAAAAACGTAGTCCTCTCTTCGACAATAGAATAGTGTCATAAAAATGACGCCTAATTTAGATTAAAACATATATACATTATTATGTGCGGGCTCACTCGCAAATTGCGTGCGTACTGCACGCACATGCATAAATAATATTGTGATGGATATTTCATACGATTTATCTGTTTGCGAAACCTTTCGAACTCGCAGCATCTTTTTAAATTAATTTGACAGTTTACGGCCCTCGCGTCGTATAATCAGAACCGTAAAACGCCAAATTACGACCCAATAAAATAAATGGGCTTTTAAAATCTTAATCCGCCGACTCCATATTGGTTTAGCGTCGTTGTCAAGTAGTATGTTTATGTAGTTTTTACTGACTGAAAAGATTAGTTTACCTAATCACAAATCCTACTAATATTATAAATTTGAAAGTTTGTGAGCATGGATGGATGGACGTTTGTTAATCTTTCACGCAAAAGCTACTGAACGGATTTTGATGAATTTTGGTATTGTGTACATAGGCTAATTTTTATCCCGAAAAAGTGCAGTGTTCTCGTGGGATACCCTATTTACGCGCGTGGAACCGCGGGCGTTAGCTAGTAATAAAATATATTTTTTAAAATGATTGTGTACGTTTTCAGTTCATAGAGAAGTTTCAAGAGGTGAAGGAGGCGATCCAGGCGCAAGCGTGCGGAGCGGCCAAGAGCAACGGCTCCGGCGCTGCCACACCCGTCGCCTCCGCCACCGCCAGCCCGCTGCTGGCCGCGCGCGCGCCCGCCGCCGACGATGCGCCTGCGCTTTCGCCCGCGCAGGTAATTGTCCTCACTTAGTGTTATGTAATGAGTTAAGTAATTCAGTGGATTCTGGATAAAGACGATAGTCGATAGACATGTAGATATGCACATTGCACATTTTTTAAAATTTTTTTTACTATCATTAAGCAAAGTTTTTGAAAAAAATAATACTTATCCAATTACAAGCAAATTTTAATAAGTTACAAATATTTAATGGTCGTCAATATGGATTTACCAAAAGAAAATCAACAACTTCTGCAGGTGCTAAATTAATGTCACTAATACTTGACGCTTGGGAGAGATCACAGGATGTTATAGGAATATTTTGTGACCTTTCTAAAGCATTCGATTGTGTTGATCATAATATTCTTATAATGAAGCTTAAATACTGTGGCATTTTTAGTCAGGCGTTAGACCTCATTAAGTCATATATGTCTAACAGAACTTAGAGAGTATCAATCGATGGTGTAATGTCATCCGGATCATACATCGAAACCGGAGTACCTCAAGGTTCAATTATAGGCCCTTTCCTATTTCTCATATATATTAACGACCTACCATATATAGATAGGTATGCTGAGGCTGTCTTATTCGCTGACGATATTCGAAGTTCTAACTATTGTTCAATGTTGGCCGAAAGGATAGTGAACTAGTACAGTTTAATAACACATTGAGCAGTTATAAAATGAAGACTGACGAATCTCTTAGAGAACGATTCAAAGAAGTAAAGATACTCACCCTACCAGCATTGTACATATACGAGATATTATGTACACCAGAAAGAACATAACTCTTTTCAATAAGAAATGTGATCAGTCATGTTCGTAACACTAGAAATAAGATTAAGCTTCCGATTCCAACTTATAGACTTAGCAAAACTAGAAAATCATTTAGGGGTTAGGACTCTTAGTGTTAGGATACAGCTCTCCCCATAGTTTAAAGTAAAATCCGATCCTGGATTTTACATGTGTTAAGCTTTATAATAAATTACCAGCGAGTGTAACTAACCTTACTGAAACTAAGTTTAGGCAGCATGTTAAAGGAGTTCTAATATCAAAAGCTAACAATGTACAAGATAAATCTGCTTCTGCACACTGGTAACACTGACTACCTGATATGATATAATATGCTAATGTAATATGTTAATTAAATTAGAAAATGACATAATATGTACGTAAATATAATTAGAATAATTATGGTAATATTACAACAATAATAATAAAAATTGTAAATCGACGTCAGAAAGTGTTGTAAGACCCATTTGGCATAAATAATTTGACTATTGACTATTTATGAAATGGACCAGGAACGAGATCGGTTGATGGTAAGCGATTATCGCCGAATATGTATAGTGTACATTCGCAACTCTAGAGGAGGTAAACTTTTAACTCCTCTAGTGTTGCGACTAGCGTTCCTGATCCTTAATATTCCACCTGGGGCCTCAGGTAACCGCACTCACTCGGCGTAACAAACAACACACAAATGTTATTTTACGCTGGTTTTCTATGAGACCTTGGTGTTAATTCGGTTGAGCCGGCCCATTCGTGCCGAAGCTTGGCTGTCCCACATTAATCACGTATCAATTAAACTCATACCTCGTTTTGAATCATTATTATTTTTTGAACAGGCTCAGTAATTTGAAAGACGTTCAAGATATTTCAAAGTAATACACCATTGTAAAACCTTCACATCAATGTGTTATGGGATTAAAATTATAATTTTACTTTTGTTTTAGCCCAAAGTAGAGAACGATGAGATGATGGTACACCAGAGAGCTCACTCCGTCTCATCTACAATACAGGTAATTTTTTGTTAATTACACATTTAGCGTGCTATTTAATAGTAATGTACGTATGGCATACATCCAATCCTGCGTGCTCATTGCGGACGTGGAACGAACATGTATATTGTATACTTACGTGTGCATCTGCGTACTTGCCAACATCAAGCGTACACGAGAACGGGCATGCGTCTTGACTTACGAACGCGTTTGCGTACAGGCGTGCGCATTTGCGTAGGTCTTTGCATACGTACGATCGTGTCTTCTTGATTCTCGATACTTGGACGCTACTTTTTGTTGTGTTTACGATCCCAGTGTTATAATTATTATTATTAAGAGAACGTGGTACATCTTATATCTTCTTATTATATATAAAAATAAATTGCAAAACCTGTGTCTCGCAAAAAGTCGAGATAGGCTGGACCGAGATGGCTAACTTTGATCTTGAAATAACTGAGGAATTTAAGGAAAGGTTTAAACTTTAAACGGTGAGAAATATTTGAAAAATTGTGAGATAAATATTAAAAATCATAGTTGAGACAAAACTACGTGTGTTATAACAGCTAGTTGCAAATATTAATATTTAATTTTATGTTCAGGGTGGCGGGTACGCAACAGTGGGGCGGGCGCCGCGCGGACCTCCGCCGCCGGCCGGGCCGCCGGACGCCCCGCCGGACAGCGCCGAGCAGCTGCGCTACGAGAATGACCGGCTCAAGCTCGCGCTGGCGCAAAGGTATGTGCCACTAGAATATATCACACGATCTGAAACAGGCGTGAACTATCACGCAGAGCATGAACAATTGACCACAGTAGAAGTGGGTTTTATCTACCGAAGAATTGTCAGAAAACAGATTAAAAATTTGAAATTAATTTTACGTAGACATGACCCATTTCTATATATATATTTTTTTTATTAATCAAAAAACGATGACTTTTAGAGGCAAATATTGGGCAAACAATCTTTCTCTCTAAAATATATTTTACAGGGGAATTAAACTGTTTAAATAAAATAAACTGAATAAATTGTCAAATTTATTGAAAAATAATTTTGTACAAAATTAACAACTAAATAAATTTTAAATTTGTTTCCATTGAGAAAGTAATAAATAATATACAACTTCCTTACGCTAATATTCCAATTAAATATATCCTTTTTAGGGTTCCGTAGACACAACAAGGAATGGTCTGTGTGTCTGTCCTTCCTTGCTAACTTGCGTTTTTAAAAATATAAATTTTGAATAAACTATAAGAGATAGAAACTTCACGCTGATAGACTCTTTAGAAAAATGTTACAAATTTGACAAAATCGGACAGTAATTTTTAAAATAGATAATAAAAAAAAAATCTATAGCGCGTTGTCACATGCTCTTGTTAGGTTATTGAATGTAAATCATATCATGCAAGATAGAGTAAGTACTCTCATTAAAGTCTTAGAAGAGTAAGAAAAAAAAATACATTTTAAAGAAAATATTATGATATAAGAAGTAAGAGTGAGAGAGAGTAATTTTTATTCCAAGAGTAATTTTCCTTTTTCAAGATTAAGTCACACACTCAACATGCATACACTAATTTTTAACGTACTCTGCATTCTATGCAAAATAGTCTATACTTTATCATCAAACACATTTTTTTTTTTTTTTTTTTTTTTTTTATGAAATAAGGGGGCAAACGAGCAAACGGGTCACCTGATGGAAAGCAACTTCCGTCGCCCATGGACACTCGCAGCATCAGAAGAGCTGCAAGTGCGTTGCCGGCCTTTTAAGAGGGAATAGGGTAATAGGGGAGGGTAGGGAAGGGAATAGGGTAGGGGATTGGGCCTCCGGTAAACTCACTCACTCGGCGAAACACAGCGCAAACGCTGTTTCACGTCGGTTTTCTGTGAGCCCGTGGTATTTCTCCGGTCGAACCGGCCCATTCGTGCCGAAGCATGGCTCTACCACGTAAAAGCATATTTCAGGCATAATAGCTATAACACAGAGCGAGTTCTAAGATTTGGTAATCAGGCTTAATCTAGTCCTAACCTAAAAAGCTTTCCATCCTTAATTAATGTTCATAGCCACGTATAGGCATGAAACCTTCATCCAACTGTTGATAGTTCTCATGATTATAATCATGTTGGTAATTCTCATACACGGGCTTGGCTTGGACGACTTTGTACTCCTCCGGTTCTTCCTTAGGTATACCGATCTTATGGACTACTGCGTTGAATCCGTTCTTGTCGTCCGCTTCGTATTCGACGACGCGTTTTGTTCCGTCTGTCTCTAGGAGGGTGTATGAACCTGTAATAAAAAATGTATCCAATACTACTAATGCCTTGACTTAAACTACTATAGTAGTCATCATAAAAATCATGTATTAACTAAGGCCTATTGATTTTCTAATGTATTAAATCTGTCCGTGGTTGGGCCAGATATTTTACATGCGTCTTTGTCACATTTTAGGTGAATTTCATAATTTGGTCATTTTTATAGCACTTATAAAATAAAGGACTTAGTAAAGGTCCTTGAGGTACATCCGAATAATTTACCTTTAACTTTGTCACCGTCTCTAGTCTCCCAGTGTTCTTTGTTGTCGCCAGTATGGGGATCCTTTACCGAGTAGTCGAATGCGTATTTCGGGTGCGCCTAGAATATTTTTAAGTTTATTGACTTAAATGTTATACCATGAAGTTTGATTACTGGTCCATAGTCTATATTATTATCTAGTATTATATTCAATACTGAAATTGTGGGGTCTATATACAGGTATAGTGTAGGTAGGTGGTGAGCTCCGTGGCCTAGTGGGTAGACCGTTTGGTTCGCACTCGAGAGAGTGCAGGTTCGAATCCCAGAACCTCAATTCTCGTATTTAAAGTAGACAATTTAAAGAGTCAATTTTACTTTGTTTGGATTGAAAGTGTAGCGACATGTTACCGTGAACGGATTTTATGACGTTTCGACCAATTAGAGCGCGTTTCACGTTGGTTTAACGTTCATAAAAACACCGTTTGTGAGTGTAAGCGTGTCGGGACTTGATTGTAATTGTATTAATGCAGGTTTTATTTAGCAGAATTGCCCCTCTGGTTGTGGCGTGTACCAATGAGACTTTTTCAGATCTCAAGTACATTATACGGACGCTCTAACGGTGAAGGAAAACATCGTGAGGAAACCCGCACATAGTAGGCCCCAGACGTATTGACCAGTTCATTCCTCTGGAGTAGGCTGACTATTTTGTGAGAATGCCGTATGTGCTTGGGATAAACCATACGACATTTAAAAACCAACTGTCCTAGGCACTACAGTATTTCAAGAGTGGTTACTTCGCTCGGGGAATACTGTATAAATCATCCATTAATTAACGGATGTAAAGGCCTACGTATACAGGTGTGTGAATGCTGACGCGTTCGAGAAGTAATTGTGTGTGTGAGATATGTGTGTGGCTGGATTTAGTTACTAAAGGAATTAAGTAAACAGTTGGCAATTTGGCATGTAGCATCCGAGTCTTTCACTTGTGTACCCTATAGATGTCACAGACATTATAGTGGCGACTCCGACGTGAAACAAATGTTGTAAGGCTTTGAACTCACATGGTAGTCAAGATCGTACTCCTCATTGCCGTGGTGTTCGTCGAGCGTCTGATGTCTGTGCTCATCCAAAGACTGGTGCACTATGGGTCTGTGGTAGTTCTCATAGCCGTCGTAACTGTCGTACTGGCCAGCCGCCGACGCCAGCACCACCAATAGGGGCATGCATTTCTGCAAAGAAAATGGAAATCGTAAAGATTTTAATACTTCTATTGAAAATATCTTTGTTATTTCGAAGACTAAATAGTATAAATTAGCTTTATTCGAAGTTTTGTCGCCAATGACAATAGCTGGTCAGTGGTCACGTCGCCAAACATATTAAGAGTGCGCTAGTCAACGGCTCGAACTCAGTACTGCGCGCGGGGAAAATGCTTCTTATTTCACCAAATATTGGGGAAAAAAGGATATACCCATAAAATAGTAATCTATACTTATAAGAGAAGCTATACTGCACACATTTATGCAGCTGTGTAAAGTATTTTAGAAAAGGAGTCTTCAAATTACGCAAATCGACACTCAGCTGTTGGTGTTTTATGAAAAAACTATATAATATTTTTGTCTGAAGTAAAATTATCTCAATTGCTGAATAATTGAACCGTGTCGGTATTTGCTTGCTTTTTTATTATCATTCTTCATTTAATTTTTATTTACGTTCAAAGTTGCGCTAAAAATGCGATGTTTGGAGGCTATTATCTTCTACACTAATTTGAATTTCAGAAATATAAACAAATACCGACCTAGATAAGTGTCATAAAAATCGATATTACGCTATAACTTCGGTCTTCAATGTTTGACTTTGGAGTAAATCACCAACAGCGTTTGTATGGAGAAAAAACTGACTAGCGCAGCCTTAAGTAAGCGATTAATGTCACTTGTTCAAACTCTGTTTTAAGATAGTTTCAGTTAAAAAGTTCTTACTAAACATGTTTTAAACATAAATTTACAAAAGTGAAGGTCGAAGTATCAAGAAACCTACTACTTCACAAATGTGACAGTTTGTGAGGATGTATGAATGGACGTTTGTGACTTACGAAAAAACTAGTGAACAGATTTTGATGAAATTTTGTATGGTAGTAGTTTAAGCTCTAGATTGGAACATAACCCAATTTTAATGTTTTAATGTGGGTATGCTTGACTGTTTCACGCCCAAAGGGCTGATCCGGTTTAAATGAAAATTGGCATGGCAGTTGTTTGGGCTTTCGACCTACACATAGGTTACTTTTCATCACGGTAAAGTGTACAGTTGTCGCTGGATTTCTTTTTGCGCAGGCAAAGTTGCGGGCAGCATCTAATCACCGATAAAATCGGGACCGAAATTATAGTGTTTGTTTATTGGAAAACTCTAATCAAGTTGTGTCTGAACTCTGAAGCTTCAAAGTGTCACACGAAAACTTTTGAGTTTGTGTTAATTTCGTTACGCGTTCGTCGCCTCTCGTCTGCCAGTTGTTACACTGTGCGAAATAATGAACAGTATTTCAGTACGACATTAAAACTTGGAAATATATTATATTTGGTTAATAGGGTTCCTTATCTCAAAAGAGAACGTTAAATACACTTTGTTGTACGTCGACTCTCGAGTTAAGATCTTGTACCTAAGCTATTCCTAGCTACATAATACCAAGCTATTTCAGCACTACAGCTTTTTATAACCACGGGGCTCTAGGCTATTTTTGCTTGGTTTGTGTCATCAAAAATGCACAACGCAGTAACAATCTTTACTTGATTATATAATATATTTATTTCAATAATATATTCTTACTAATATTATAAACGCGAAAGTTTGTATGTATGGATGTACATATAGATGTTTGTTACGCAATAACAACTGAACGGATTTTCATGAAATTTGGTATGGTAGTTTAGACTCTGGATTAACACATGGGCTGTTTTTTGTCGCCGCGAAATGTACTGATCCCAAGGGGTTCTTTTCGAGCGTGTACGAAGACGCGGGCAACACCTAGTGAAGAAATAAATATATTCCATCGAACGAGGAAGCTAGGACGCGACGTCACGTACGCCTTATTACGGGAAAGTGCAACACTGATATAATTACGCTATGATTGCGAGCTGCATATCAACGTATCTATAAATGTCGATTATTATTACATAGATATTTATCGCTCCCTATAATTTATTTCTCTGCACATTCTGATCGTAATAGATCTTTCAACTTTCGTCATTACTTCTCGAGCTAATTAAAAGCTTGCTCAATAACATGCATCAGAGCAGGAACAGAATATCTGTTTCGTTTTGATTTTAGAGCCTATGAGATTATGGCCTAGGCCTCTCACTTTGACAGCGGTCGTAACAGGGTCAATATAATTATGTACATAGGGCAAAAAATTGCTTGCCAGGCGACAAAATTCCGTGTAGTGCACAAAAACTAACGTCATTAGTCATTACATACAGATTCTTGGACACTGACCACTGTCGTAGGTACATTTTGACATTTGCAGTTTGCTCTCTTCAGTGTAATCAATCAGTTTGTTTCCTGCAGTATAATCAGTCCCGCCTTTTTGACATTTTCAATTTTCTTTTTTCAGTATATTCAGTCTCGGCATTTTGACATTTGCAGTTTGGTGCTGCAGTCCGCATGCAATTGACAAAAACCACTGAAAGATTTTTCTGTCAAATGTAGGTACGTCATAAGCGCATCCTTAGTTTTGTAATCATTGTTCCTATGTCGTTCTTTTTTATTTAACAAGAAGCTGTAAATCAATTACGATCAGAGGGTCGTAACTCGTAATCACACATTACCGAGTCGGTAATACCATCATTAGGTTGCAGTTTTCTCTAGCGACTAGTGACGCGTGTTATTTAATAGCACCAATATGTAATACCGCTGACGGTTAGGCCATCGGATTTCGGTGACTTTCAAGTATCGCGCCATCACCGTGTTTAATGGCGTGACGGTGAGGAAGAAATCTGTGACTTGTGACAGATGGGATGTGTTTATGTTGTCGTTTATGTAATACTAGATGACGCCCGCAACTCCGTTGCGCCAAAATTCGTTTATCGCGGCGAAACGTACATTTTTCCGGGATAAAAAGTATCCTATGTCCTTTCTCGGGTCTCAAAGTATCCCTATACCAAATTTCATCAAAATCGGTTCAGCGGTTTGGGCGTGAAGAGGTAACAGACAGACAGACAGACAGACAGACACACTTTCGCATTTATAATATTAGTATGGATGTGTATCTAGACACGCGGAAGCCAAGTTCAAAATCATTATAACAATTTAATGATTATCACGACAGAAACACTTATTGAATCACTATATCATACTGTTCTTGTTTAAAAATCTATGAACATATCGCCCAAGCCAGTGAACGTATTGCACAGAACTACACGCAGATTTTTATTATAACATTAAAATTAACATGCATCTGCTAAAGGATTGTCTAAAATTCTATACCTAAATCCTAAAAGCGAATCAAAACGGGTCTTGTGGTTGGGCAAAGTTTGAAATTAACGCGAGCGTGAGTTTGTGTAGAGATAACGTGTAGCTTACAATTTCCTTTACAGATTCTACGATAAATGTTTACACTTTACTCGTCTTTATTACTTGGGGATATGTACAGATTTGAGACAAAAGTAAAAGGAGTGAGCGAGTGAAAACGGCCGACACACATTATTATTTTTTTAATTTGCTTTGTGTAATGTAAAGCGAATTCCGGATCGTATGTGTCCGGCTGCCGCGGCCGGCGGAATCGGTGATCGGTTCCCATTTGCGGATCGTGCGTGCGTGAAGCGGCTGTCGTAAAACACTGACATCTATTATTAACACTAATAAACATAGAGAGTATCCGTATTAAAAAAAGTTCAGTTCTTCAAATGCCAGGGTTTCCCAACCTTTTCACGGCGCCCCCTTAAAAGATTATAAATATGTACTTATCTTACATAGATACATTGTGACATTTTTGTTTCTTTTTGTGAGGAAATACATAAATATTGTAACTTTAAACTTGGCAAAATTTATCTAATAGCGACTGATGAGGCGTCAATTAATATTTTTGAAAAAAATAATAATAAGAAAACAGTTGACCTAAAGGCCGTCCGTGCAACTTCCCGCTAAGCGCTTAAATTTTATCTAATGCGTCATTTTTGAGCTTATAGAGCTCAAAAATAAAAGTGCTTCTTGATTTTCACGCGATTTGAGTTTTTCATGTCCTTTAAAAGAATCGACAACAAACATTTTTTTGATAAAAAATTTCGGAGTTATTCCGAAAATACACTTTTTTCGGTTTTATTTCCTTCACGATATCTCTCGAACGAATCAACCGATTTTGACCGGATTAGCGGCGATCGACGTGGTTTTTCAAGGTTAAGAGCTGATTAGTTTTTTTGGTAAAAATTTTAAAATACGTCGCCATTTTAAGGGGTTGCGAGTGGTTGGGGGGAGGGGAGGAGGGAGTTGGATTCCCCCCTCACCGTTTTCACCCGCCGGAAATACTTGATTTCCTTAGAAAAAATAAAAAAACAGAAATTTGTAAAAAAATTAAAATACGTCGCCATTTTAAGGGGTTGCGAGTGGTTGGGGGGAGGGGGGAGGGGGTTGGATTCCCCCCTCACCATTTTCACCCGCCGGAAATACTTGATTTCCTTAGAAAAAATAAAAAACAGAAATTTGTACAAACATTGTTTATTCCACTTTATAAACATGTTTTATAGCTTTTATTAATTCCACGAATGGATCTTTCCTGTATTTTATGTTATTTCGCCGCCACAAATATTCAAAAATAACATCTGCACAATTTTCTGTGTTATTAAAATTGTCCTTCTTAAAAAGTCTTTTAACGGCCCTCCACTGGGACTCAATTCGTTGAGTATGAGTCCCATCTTCAGCTATGAATGGGTTGTCACGATCCGAGTGGTTGACTTTTTTGTGTATGTAGCCATGTTCTGACAAGCAATCATATGCTTTCCAAAAATCAGTGTGGATGGTGGTGCCAATTTCCACATTCTTTAATATAAGTGGCACCAAAACCTCAGCAGAGCGAATATTGTCTGGACACACTTCCAACCTCAAATCTTCAGATCCATCCTCAATCATACCTAGAACCCAATGGTCCTCAATAACAACTGGCTTCAGTTATGAGTCAGTTACTTCTGCGTGGTTTACAAAGAAATAACCACGATAGCTAAGGCGGTAGCTTCGCTGCGCTACGCTTCCGCCTTAGCCATCTAACCTAACCCAATGAAGTCGTATTGGGCCAACTCTGAATAATACATTGCTATTAATTACCTAAGAATTATATACTGTTCTCATACATTTCCTATATCACATTATCTAATATCTATACATATAAAATCCTTTGTCCTGAATGACTGACGGATCAACGCACAGCCTAAACCGCTGATCGTAGAGACCTGAAACTTGCAGGGCTTGCTCTTTGTAATGCGTACGGATCCGATAAGAAGATATTTTTCAAAATTCGACTCCTAAGGTGGTGAAAAGGGGTTATAAAGTTTGTATGGGGCAACGTGATTTCTTGGTCTAATCTACTTCATATTTTGCACAAACATTGTGTAACAGAATTGATGGAATTCGTGTATCATAGTTTATTGAAATTCGTCCCCTAACGGGGATAAAAAAGGGAAAGAAAGTTGTTTGGGAGCGATTTGCTTTAAAGTTGATATAAATACTCCTTAGTGCTTTTGATTTAAAGCTCCCACTCACAAGCGATCGATCGATTTAGTCTTTACAATTTATGCATTTACTGGATTCGTAGTGGCAAGTAAATCGGTTTAGATAAAAATTTAATATAGCCTGAGATCATAGGACCACCTTACTACATTTTTTATATGAAACTCGTATATACAGGATGTCCCAGAAGTCGACGTCGTCCCTTCAAAGGCTGATAGACCAGCTCATGACTCACCAGAATATCGTAATATGACCTTAGTAAAAATTCTTTAGTTTTCGAGATATTGGCACTTTTTATAATTTCTTAAAAATTACACCTCATATCAGTTTTTAGACTGCCGCAACTACAATTTCCCGTATTGTGGGATACAAATTTGTATTGCGGAATCCTGACTAGTTATGCTATTGACCACGGTTATAAACAAAGCTAATCGAGTTTGAACATTGTAGAAAAAAAAAGAAAACTATTCCCTAATCGTGATTTCAAAAACTTTTTCTCCTAACTTTCACTATCCATACTGGACAAAAAATACACCACACTAACCTGGGTTATTAGTTTAAAAAGTTGCTCATTTTATGTAGTTTTCGAAATAGTAAAATAGTTGCTATTAAGCTAAGTACGTCAAAAAAATTTTTTTGCTTTTTTAAGTGCACGGAGAACACATTTTGAATGTTTTTCTTTAGTTAGAATTTCGAACAAAAACACTCGTTACATTGAAATTACCCAGATGTTTACTTAAAAATTATACGTTGAAGTGTAAGATGCTTACTAAACTTAGAAACTAAACAGAATACAAGGATTTTTTTTAAACGGTAAGGAGAAAGGCAAAGAAGGAGAACATATTAATAATATCATTTAATGAGTTAGACTCATTAGAGTGAGAGAATAGGTGACGCCACGCACGTCTTTTGTTTGTTCTATACACGAGTTTGTTTATTAGTTAGTTAACGTACTAGACGTTACACTATTGATGTGCATCGTTTTGTTGTTTTCTTACTTTTAACGGATTTTGCATTGTAATCTGGACACAATCCAAATTATTTTTATTAAGTTCAAAGTTCACAACGTCTTCCCATTCAAAAGATTTTCGAAATCGTTAAAATACTAATTATCGGCTACAATGAAATCCTTATACTTAATATTATACCTAAACGCGAAAGTTTGTATGTACATGTTTTTCATGCAATAAAGTAAAGTAAAGACACGTAAAGAATTTTGATGAAATTTGGTATGGTAGTAGTTTATCCAGAATTAACACAGAATAATTTTTGCAGCTTATTAAATTTTATTTATGGTACAGTTCTCGGTAGATTTCTTGAGTGTACCTACGAAGTCGCAGAAAACATTCAAATAAAATACAACTAATACGGCTGTGCAGTGCCTACACCATTAGGTATGTATTCAATTTTGGTATTGGTATTTTCCCGAACAAGTTTTCCCTCTGACTTAAACCCAATTTCACGCGAGCGAAGCTGCGAGCAAAAGCTAGTAATATATAAAATATAATTACCTCGATTGTATTTTCTTTTTCCAAATTTCAATTCCATACATATTGATGGGCGATTCTTTAAGAAAAGATCTTGGCTCATCCCCTTGTACTTTAGCATAAAGATTACGTTCCGTTTTGCATAATTGCAATAATATTTAAGAATTTTTGAAAATTGTTTAAAATATTTAGACGCAACTCCGGCAGCCAAAATTTTTTTGGGGGGTTTAAGACTAACTCCCTTAAGCCCCGTACACCATCAATACTCTCAAATTCAGGCGACTTGTTATAAAATCCAACCCGTTTTTTTGAGTTGATCGATAAAGCCGTTTAAAAGTAGTTCCAAAAAACACAAATCACAGTTTTTTTTGATTTCTTAAAATCTATCTGTCCGAATCGGTCTAAATTGTATTCAAAATCAAAGTTTGGCCAAGCCCTTTCGAATGGCGCCGCAATAAAATCGGTCAAACCGTTCAAAAGTTATAAGAGGTTTAGTACACACACACACACACACACACACATACATACATACACTCTCTCAACTCAGTCAGGGAAGTTTCCTGTGACCTCAGAACGTTCTGTTCTGTATGAAACTGATGAGAATTCGATTTTTGCAAAACGGGGTAAAACAATAACTTGCCGATTTTGAAAATCTTAGATTTTCTTAGCGGGAAGTTAAAAATACCCACGTTGAATTTGGTTACCCACTGGCTGGGAACTTCTGCTATAGCATATAAGCCATGACTCATGAGGGATAGCGGGAGAAACTTTCGAATTTTTCAGCGCATTTAGTTTTCTTGAAAAAAAAATGTGGCTCTATATTTAATTTTGATTACTATATTTTTTTATAAACTGTAAACCCGACTACGTAAATTATATTATATCCGATGTTACCCGGGCTGTTATTACGAATCTATTGACACCCTATATCGTTAGTAGCCGATCAATAGTTTAGGGCCTACGGTAGAAGTAACAAACATACATACATAGACTGTCAAAATCATTATCATTACCCTTCCATTTGGCTTCGCCGCAGTCGAATAAAACCAATCAAGTTACCCCTCCATTAATAAATTACAAAATTAATTATTTCTTGCTTTTGGGCTTCAGATATTAATAAGACTATTATTTTGCGAACCTTTCTGAATCTGTATTAATTTCTACTAATTAATGCATTACTGTATACTTTTACATGTTCAACTATACTAATATAATAAAGAAGAAAAGTTTGTTTGTATCGAATAGGCTCCGAAACTACTAGACCGATTTTGATGAAGTTTGGCACAGATATAGAGTAGACCACGGGGAGGACATAGGCTACATTGTTCGATTACCGCGAGATTTCTCTTAGCGCGCAATGATCAGTTATTTTATATAACGTTTATATGTCGACTTGTGGTTATTAATTTAGATTAAAAAAAAAAAACAATTAAAATATTCTAATCTAATATTGGGAATATATCTGATAATCTCATTTGTAGGTACCTATTAATAATGAATTACATTGCATTAAAAAATAATAGTTACAAATAACTTACAATTAATTCCATTTGAAATTCGGCGAAAAGTGCAACACTACTTTAGCTCAGTCACTTGGCATAATGCAAATTCAGCATGTGCGTGCGCACTTATACCCAAGAAATGGTTAAGTCTGATGCCCCCTTCTCCTCATATGTGCGCGAATGTACTTTCCAGAATAACACAGTCAATTTGCACCTTATTGAAGTATACATAGGACTTAATAAATGTCGCAAATGTAGTAATTTTTAGATGTGATATACTGATTCAACGTATTATAATGAACAGTATTCACTATTCAGTAATAAATAGTGATAATATAATATATAGTTATTACCTCTACCACCTATAAAGGTTTATGTAGAAGCAATTTGTACAAATGTTATTAAATACTTATACTAATCTATCTTCTATATTTTATATCAAAGGCAAAGCTGTATGACTGATGTACCAACACACAGGCTAAACCCTTAAGGCTAGAAATTTAAAAATTTGCACAAGTATTCCTCATATGACGTAGGCATCCACTTTAGGGAAGGATTTTTCAAAATTCTACCCTCAAGGGGGTCAAATAGGGAATGAATATGCATAACCTAATTTCACGCAGAAGAAGCGAGGAAATTCAGGAATCAGAGCCATTTACCAAGATGCTATCGCTAATTACGATGACGAAGTTCTAAAACAAAACGTATGGGATTTGATATCGCTAAGTGGCTTATAATTTATATATCTCTGTTACTTGTCGATGCTTAGGTAAGTATGTCAAATCCCATACATTTTTGCTTTCGAACTTCGTCGTCGTAATTAGCGATGGCAACTTGTCTAAAGGATCTGGATCGCTTGCATTGATGGGAAATATTATGTTGTAACTGGAAGGGTTATAATATCCGAAAAAATAATACTAAAGTTGATGATGGACACATCACTTTAGGGGCTTGGATAGAGAAAGGCATAATTAATCGTTTTGTTTATAATTTATATCCTAAACGATAAGTTGCGTCCAATTGCTGGAAACCAATTTGCATACTTATCTTGTATCGTAAAGCCAATGTGGCGGAAACTCTTCCTGCAACTACTGACAGTTGCGTGACTTCAGTCGGACGACATCGCGGAAGAGCGACCGATATTAATGACACACTAACATTTTAAACGGCATTGGCCCACCAGACATTCCCACCACTGAAACTCCTGTGAGCCAGGATCGACAGTGGTAACCAACCACATTTGATATGATCTCAGGGGCCCCAAGGGACATGCTATATCTGTCCTGGGACCCGCTACGATATTAATTAATTAATAAAATATTAAAGGTTGGAGGAAAAGGAAGAATTTCAATTTCCCTCCCCAAGCAAAGCGAAAGACAGGACACAACTACACACAAATGACACACATCTGTTCTGACATTGTCAACAAAGTGTTTGAACTATCGATTAGATGCTGTAACCGCGAGGCTCTTTGGTATTTTCTCCAGGGTGCACAAAGGGGTTGTCTTGAGACCAGCAACGAAATTGATCAGAAGAAAGGGGAAAAATATTCCAGTTTTCTTCACTGAGCATCAGATTGCTATGACCAAGCAGTCAAGATCAGAGTGCCTAGCAGGAACAATTGGCAGCTGCATAAACGTACGTTATGGAAAAACGTTTGTATGAAAATTGTGACAGCGCCCAAACAATCGACGTTAGATAACGTTACGTTTATGCAGCTGTCAATTGCTCCTGCTAACCCAGGACTCGGGAGTTATGCAGTAGTACCCCACCGGTAGTTACTGCTGTCGATCCTGAATACGGGAGTTGCAGATAGGAAGCATTGGGACCATGCCAACGCTCCTTGCGTTACGATGGTCTCTATGCTTCCTACCGTTGCAATGGTTGATTTTATGCTTTAAAGCATTGGGATCATACCAACACGAACGCTCCTTTCGTTGGGATGGTCTCAATGCTTCCAACTTTTGTAGTAGTTGATTTTATGATTTGTGCTTTTTAAGGTTCCTACTTAAGTCCCAAATAAGGGTAAAAACGACACCCTATTTAAGACTGCGCTGTTCTTCCGTCTGTCCGTCTGTTTCTCACCACCACTCACGAGTTTTTTCCGTATTGTACGGAACCCTTCGTGCACGAGTCTGACTCGCACTTGGCCGGTTTTTATTTTATATGATGTTCCGTAGTCAATTACATACTTGTTGTCGGTAAACCGTAGTGTCGGTAAATCATACGCGATGTGCTCGTATGTTCCGCTCGACGATGTATCATTCATGCTTCATTACGTAAAACACTCGTTCATTTTATCAATCAATCAAATTATATATAGCTTCATTAACTTTGAGAATTAATTTGTGACTTATTTTCTTAAGTGATGCATTCTTGTTAGGATGTAAATTCTTAGCACAGATATTTTGACAGTTTCAATGTGTAATATGTGCAGAACTTAAAGGTAAGGGACGAGGCATGTCAAGGCAAAAAGCGTGGACACTTTAATTACCCTACTTTTGTTTGGGGCAGTCGAGGTTTTTCATTTGATATTTCAACATTTGCTTTCCAGTTTCCACATTCCCCGTTCTTCTTTAAAATGGCATCCAGTCCGAATTTAATCGACAAAATCTTTTGAAATCAAGAGGGTGGCGTAACTTTTTTCAGTATGAAGATTCGTCCTTAAGGCGAAAATATACCTAGATGACGTCACAGATTCGGGCGTGGCCTAACACCCGCATACACCCCGCAGCGCACGCGATCTCCGCGCGCGGCCGCGCCGCGACTCAAATTATAAACTGAGGAACGGCCCTTTTATACGACTTTAGGATTGATTTAAATGCAACTTGAAAATATTAATTTATTTCTGGTCTATGAGCAAAGAAAAAACGTAGAATGTATAAGCCGCTTCTCCTTCTTCTGTAGAAGCCGGTCGAGGTTATTCCCGAAATCTAGAAATTATTTGGTAGGCAATGCGGCTTCCAACCCATCACTTTTGATTTCATTTTCCACCTCTACGCCCACCAAAATGCAATACTTAGTGCTATTGACAGAATCACTAAAATATCCGATAGGTGTTTTTTCGCTTTCCTAAAAAAGAAGTTTCATATCGACGCTTGAAAGGTAAAAATGCCTAAGCGACAAAAATACCGAAAATGATTTTAAATATCAATGAGTTTGTGTTTTTTTTCTGCGTCGATTGGTCTAATCGTCGTCTTCCTACGACGATTTTTTTGTCGCTTAGATATAGTGAAATTTATACAAAATCATGAATGTGCATTTAATTTGATACCATTATTTTATGAAAGTGCAACTTGTAGAATTTTACCCATAGTGAAATAAAACAATATTCGCGTAAAGATATATTTGACACAATAACTATTCGTGCTATGTAGATATTTTTACTTGAAAACTTTTGTTTTTTGTATGTCGGTTAGATATTTTTTTTTGGTTCCCTATTTTTTGGCATAATATCATATGTCATAATTTTACTTGGCATAATTTCATTTGACCTAATAGTAGTTTCGCATAGTATTCATTTGGGATAACTTTCGTTGGCACTTAGCATTTTTTTTTCGCATAATTACTAATAGCATAATAATTGTTAGACATACTTAATAAAAGGCATAATTTTTTATACGCATGATATTAATTAAGAATAATATTTTATGCATAATATTAAAAGGCATAAATATATTTACGCATACTTCTTTTATTTTCACATACTAAAAAAAGGTAAATTCTACTGGGTGTGTGAGTTAAGACGAAATAACAATTATAATTGTAATTTTCAACTGATTACGAAATTAAACTCGGACAAACGACACAAACTGCTATCTAAGAACATGCCGAGCCATAACCACGTGCCCAATACAATTAAAGATAAGGTATTGTTTTTGCATTAAATAACCTTTTGTATTAATTATTTTAAACATGTTAGCGGCTTATGGAAATGTTTAAGAATGACGAAAAAGAATGTAATTTTTTCCTGTTCCCAAAATATTATCTTACGTCGCTAAGGTACAATACGAAATCAAAAATGTCGCTTGAGTATCAATAAATTCCAATACATATGAATTTATAGACAAGAATAAACAGCTAAATGATCTGAGTGTTTAAAAACTGACAAAATGTAACTAAAAGTATTAAATTTAGTGTGTGGGAACATAAATGAACGCACACATTGCTAAATATATTTCTATATTTATGCGCCTAATGTTTCGCTAGTTAGTCCTGTCGGTAGTAGAAAATATCAATATACTAGGTTATGGGAGTAAACTTTGCGCACATACTTGGACATAATAAAATAGCTCCTATAGCTGGTCTATTTTCCATTAAATTGGCAACAGTCACTGAAATCGGTGTGGTTTCATTATTATTCCTTTTTTAAGGTTCCGTAGTTCTTGTCTCGGAATCCTTATAGTTTCTTCATGTCTTTCCGTTCGACCGACCGTCCGCCCGCCCGTCTGTCCATCCAAACGGTGGTGCTTGAAATATGAAACTTTGAATGGATAAGTTTATTTATCACGTCGACATAGTGCTAAAATAAATGAAGATAATTTTTGGTTACACCTACACGAAAAGGGGAGATATAATTAGGTACATAGACATTTTAAGAACATTGAGAGGTTTCTGAGATTATATTTTGATGTGCGTACGTATCCGTTTGCGCGATATTCCACTTTTAAGCGCATTTCTTGTTAAAATACGGCGTTCCCCCCTCTAAAAGCCAAATGGCTGGCTCTAAAAATGTGGAAAATTCATGATGGTAGTCCATGTAATAAACTTTGAATGAAAACTATAACGGTCCAAAAAACTTCATAAATTCAGGAGTTATAGAGACTTAAATTGAATCAGTTTAGATGAAGATATCTGTGGCTCAGTGGTTAGCGCTTTAGTGCTCAAGCCAGAGGGCGCGGGTTCGAATCCATAAGAGAATAAAAAGTTTTCCGTGGGGTTAAGAATTAACTTCAACGATTAACGAATTAACGCTACCGACAAAATATGTTACTATGATAAAATTTAAAAGCGATTTTGCCAAGTTGTTGTTCATAAAAAAAATATAACAAATAATGTTTCATATCTTTTGTTACATCAAAAGCTGCTATCATCGTACATTTTTAATGACAAATGTATGGCGGTAGTAGCGTTTTTCTGTGCCAGGAAGCCAAATGGACTTCCACCCTTCATGGACAGATGCAATAGTCTCTTCTTAAGACACCTATCATGGCCATGCCATCAGACGATATGATCAAGGTGCATAGCTTCTCAAAGCAACACCAGGTTTTCCTATCGTCTAGGGAGAGTAGAGGATAGGAATCAATGTTCACTCCAATGACATAGTCTGGTACACGGACGGATCCAGGAAAGACAACCGGGTGGACGGACCTTCTACGGGGGCATGCTACCTACAGTCTTGCCTATATACTTGTTTAAAACAATTTACAACCATGTTTGAGGCTGTGATGAGTTGTTCACTACAGAGCCTACAGATTGTCCTTGTCCATAAAACATCCTAATCTTATAGAGAAGATTAGGATAATTTAGATGATATTTCTGCTACTGTCAATGCTTTCAGCGCAGTCTGTCAGAACAATCACACTGCGCTGAAGGCACTGACAGCAGCAGAAAGAAGAAGGGGCATTTTTGTTTTTTTTTTTCACCATTTCACCATTTCATAGTGTTGCTAATGGCTTGCTATAAGGAACAATTTTTGGGAAGTAATGGTATACAGCAAGCTTCAGAAAAGTGTTATATTTTGATAAATTGCCTCTGTTTATAATATTTTGATAAATTTTGATAAATGTATGGAATGATAATAAAATAATAAAAATAAGCTCTTTCCTCAATTTAGTCGCACATAATTACATTATGGAAATTGTTTCTTACTTGCGATACTATTGAAAGGATGTATTTTTTTCATAATTTATGGGTTCGAATCCTGTCTAGGAAAATTGAGTTATTAAAAATTTTCATGTTTCAAGAGTTTAAGTTTTCATCAAGTCGGACTCGATATTCCGTAGGGCTAAATTGCTATTGCTAATTTTTTTTGACCTCTTTTACAACGCCCAGAAGAATAATTTACCATGGACTATATCTTTTGAAATTTGACTATATCGTTTGAAAATTATTTTTGCTATTTAATTATATGTATTTTAATGTAATTGTTTTATCTGAATTATTTGATTTTACATAAACCACTTTTCCAGGCCAGGATTCGAACCCGCAAATTAGGAAAAAAATACATTTTGTATTATTGCGCCATTCGATAGCGTTGCAAGTAAGAAACAATTTCCAGAAGTAATTATGTGCGAAAAAATTGAGGAAAGAGCTTATTTTTAGTATTCTATTATCATTCCATACATTTCATCAAAATATGAGACAGTTTATCAAAATATTATAACACTCTTCTAAAGTTTAGTGTATACCATTACTTTCCAAAAATTGTTCCATAGTAGCAACACTATGAAACGGTGCAATAATACAGAATAATTTTTTTTAACTTTTTTAACCTTTAACCCTCATTAACTTTTTTAACCTTTAACCCTCATTAAATTTTTTCTCCCATGGTTGAGGATTTTCGTCATACAATAAAATGAAACTTTTTTAAGCCCTTTCATTTGATATATTATGTCTTATAGTGCTACAAGGATGGGGACTTTTTGCCCCTTCTTCTTTCATCTAAATAAGTTATGGCTTGTGTTCAAACGCTAAACATGCTAGGACGAGACAACAGCATCAGTCTGGTATGGGTTCTAGGCAACGGCAACATCTCCGGCACCAAAACCGCGGATGAGCTGGGTAGGCTTTGGGTCAATTGTGTCACGGTGTCATGCCCAGAATCGGTATTTGGAATATCTCCCAGCACTACCAAGAGAGAACTCAAGGAATGGGGCCGTAGCTTAAGTATAAAGCAATGGGCTTCAATCCTAGGCCTTGAGTTTTTATATTTCTATACTTTTTATTATTTCAAGATCAAAATTAGCTCGTTTTAGTAACTGCAATTAATTTTTATAAACAAGAAGAAGGAAAATATTGTCAGTTAGGAGCAAAAATTTACAATGTCATTGAATAATAAATTTACTAAGATAACCTTAGCCGTAGAAGATTCTTAATGGAAGCAACATTTATGTAACTTATATTATCTTGTTTTATTTTATAAACTCTTAGGCCATTTAGATGAATACTCCTATAATTTTTTTTAAGTGTTTGGAATTAGTTATTTCTACCTGTTACTACAGAAAATGTATCTATAGCTTATCTATTTTTACATGTTGCTGAAAACCTTTAAAATAAAATTTAGGCAATTTTACTTGCTATTACATAACTTTCGTTGATAGCTTAGATAATTTTACCTATTTTTCGAACTAGGACTTTTTTACCTAAGCGACATAAACTGCCTGTAATTCGAAAGCTATATGACTCGTTTTAATATCAAAAATTGCTATAAAAATAAGATACACGTTGTATTTTATTGATATATAGATGTATGTTAAAACCATCTAAATCCGACTATTTTGTGATTTTTAATGATTTTTTTTTCTAAAAATTTTAACTTTAAATCACTCTTCTATAAAGTTTCCTAAATTTATGCATCATATGTGTCTTTCTTTAATTATTATTTTTTATCAATTATTATTATTTAAACTGGAAATATCATAATATATATTATATTATAAAATATGAATTTGCTTTCCTACGCTATCGAATTGGATTTTGTCTGTAATGGTAGTTGTATGTGTGTTAAATAAATAAATAAATAAATATCGCTTAGGCATTTTTACCTCATATACTATATACCTCAAAGCGTTGATATACTAAATAGACAATTAAAACAGAAATAATATAATATATCTATGGACGCTTCACACCACGTCAATCTGATCCCGTGGTTGTGGTTCTCGAAGAACTTGTGTTACGGGTACCAGGTTTTTTTTTTTTTTTTTTTTTAATACACATCCATGACCCAGGAACACAGAAAACTTTTTGTTCCGTCGGCGGGATTTGAACCCGCGACCCCCGGCTTGAGCAACGACACGCTCAACCAACTGAGCCACAGAGGTCTTCATAGAAATAGAACTTTCTGTGAAATTTACAAGTACATAAATAATAAAATATTATACTATAATATATACTATATAATATTATATTAATATATTATTATAATTTCAAGTAAGAAGTTGAAGGAATAAAAAAGTACATTCAACAATCGAACAATTTCATTCTATCACAGGCAGAGTGCTCGCTAAGGTTTTCATAATTTATTTTTTTACGGCATGTTGTTCCGTACTATTTCAAGAGTAAAATAAACGATTGCGAAATAGCGGCACCGCGGAGAGTGACACAACCTCCTCGTACGAAAGTCAGCGGCTCACTGTCCCGCGCGCCCGCGCACGCACCGCTTACGAATATTTTCACAAAATAATAGTTATTTACGTATTTTTTGAAAACAAAACGGTATTTCGAAAAACCCAACGATGAAATGTTAGATAAATACATTCTTCACATTTTCGTAAAAGAACCATCTTTATAGCCGTAGTAGGTAGTAAGTAGATAGAAAAAGAAATCTGAAAACAGGGCTATATAATTTTAATTTATTTAATATTAATCTTCGTCGTATTAAAAAAATTAACGATGATATTAAAGATGAAGGATTGAAGTGTGAAATGTATATTTTTTTGAATTTTTTTATTCCCATTTTTCGGAGTAGTTAGGACTCAAACTGAGCGATTTAAGGGCTATTTGCGCCTTAAATTCGTTTGTAATAATATGTGTGTGTGTATTGTTTCGCGTCTATAGCTAGACTGCACTCGGACGCGTCGTATTTGTGACCTGTGAAACATTGAAACTGTTTGTACAAACCATCTGCTAAACAGTGCCTATGGAGTATGGACGGTATAAAGGCCTACTCAAACCGGAGCGGTATCCGCTACCGCCGTGGGTAGCGGTATCCCGATGGGTACGCGATTAACGCGCTAATAATGAACGCGATTAAGGCAAAAATCACGTACCCATCGGGATACCGCTACCCACTGCGGTAGCGGATACCGCTCCGGTTTGAATAGGCCTTTACTGTACATTAGATATTTCCAAAGTAACAGCTACCAGTTACTATTTGCGGCCACCGAGATCTAGTTGTGCAGTCGATAGCCGATCTTCACGCACACGAACCATCTGCCGCATTGATCGTAACGGTTACGTAACTAATCGTTATAAAAACCTCGCATCATCATCAGCTATCGCCAGTCATGACGACGATTTCCAATTGTATAATGACTTTACAGCCTCCGTGGTCTAGTGGTTTGAGCATTGCCTCTCGACTCGGAGGTCGTGGGTTCGATTCCCGCATTGGAACAATAAAAAATGTTGTTTCCAAGTTTGGCTAGGACAATGCAGACTGATCACCTGATTGTCTAACAAGGAAGATGATCCATGCGTCAGATGGGCATGTTAAAAGTCGGTCCTGCATCTGATCTCTCGTCAGTCGTGTCGGTTATCCGTCCCACTGGATTATGAGAGTAAAGGAAGAGAGAGTGCTCTTGTGTACTACGCACACGCTTGGGCACTATAAAATTACTCCTGCGTAACTGGCCTGGTTTCAATCAAACTGGCCACCGTCACCGAAAATCGGTGGGGAAGTTAGTTAATGACATAATAATAAAGCATCCATAGATACTGGACGTCACCCTGTAGTTGAAATTCGCCCATAATAGAAATTTATAAGGATTATTTTGCCTCTTAGATAGAAAAAAAAAGTAACTGTTTTGACAGATAAACATCAACGTGTAGAAAAATTGTAAGGCTATCAAACGCACGGTAGTGTGTGTAAAAAATCTGAGGTAGTGTGTGTTGTTGTTATTTTTATTAATTTTTGGTATTTCTAAACATTATTTAAAAAGTCTAATTAGCGTTCTGCACACCTTCCTCCACATTAACTTTGCCAAATATCATACTCCTGCCACGTCTGAATGTCACAGTAAAAGTATGGCTATACTTCCAAATTCCGATAAAAGCAATGTCGCACTATTGATAGCGATTACGCCTAATGTGTACTTACTATAATTCGTCATTATAATATAGAATTATTGTCAACTGACAACCATTTATGTTTCTCTTATAAAGAGTGAATCCCACAGTAAAACATCTTAGGCTGGGGCTACATTGTCCGGAAATAGTACTCTGTGATTATACAATAGAGCTGAAAATGTAACACACGGGTGTCAAGTCAAATGTCAGTCAGTGTCATAAATGACAGCTCGACACTTCAATTTTCAGCTCTTGTACTAGCGCAAAGTTCCCAGTATGTCCCAGCTAGAGGTGGGCGCCGCGCCGCCATGCATGCGCCGCCGCCGCCGCCGCCGCCGAGTATCCAAAAATTCGCGCCGATCGATGTCGACTCAAAAAAAAAACAAGCCCGCGCCGGGCGCTAGGCGCCGGGAGCGGGCGGGCAGGGCACGGGGTGCTGTGTAGTAATGGAAATTAATGCTATTTTTCATTAATTTCATTAGCATGCTAATTTTCATCTTAGCATGCTACGTGCTATTGCTATGCTATTTGCTAAAATCGATTTTTAATGATCATAAATAGCTGTGTTTTGTGAAATGATAATGTTTTTTCATTACGTCGCGTCGCTCATTAAGTATTAACATACAATACGAAAATATTAATAACTAGCGACCCGCCCCGGCTTCGCACGGGTACAATACTTATACTAATACTACAGAATGTATTTAAACCTCTAATAAAACGGGTTTTTTAGTTTTTTAGTCAAAACAAACAGAAACAAATTAATATAGGTAAATACTTCTTCTTTCTACTCTTCAGGACTAACAATAAAACAAACACTAAATAAATAGGTATTCAAGTATCTGTCCATCATAGTTACAACGAACACAAAACAAAATATTTACTCATAGATCTAAACTTCCTCCGACACGCGCACCCCCACTTTGGTGACGCCCATTTTGCAACGGGCCGTGCAGCAGAAATCGTAATATTTTAATTTCGCCATAACTTCAAAACCAAACATCCAATTTTAATCATTCACAGACCAAATATTATCTACATAGATTGTACTTCGTGATGAAATAATATATTTTGATAAGGATTAATAGCATGAGTAAAATAAACGCGTTTAAATGTAGTCCAAAAAAAAATTCAAGACTTCTAAATAAAAAAAATGGTTGTTGTGCCTCACTCGACATAGATAGGTATAGTGTGTCGCGGACTTTTTTGTAGATATTTATAAGATCTACAATTAATTATAACAATTTATGGTTCTATTTTTTATAGTTAGGCAGCGTACGCAAAATAAGTAACTTTTCTGGTTGATTTTTACACCTTGTGTCCGAAAAACCCAAATATCTTACGGAACCCTATTTTTTTCCAAAATAAATTTTAGCCTATGTTACTCGTGGATAATGTAGCTTTCGAATAGTGAAAGAATTTTTGAATCGGTCCAGTACTTTTTGAGCCTATTCATTACAAACAAACAAACAAACATACAAAGTTTTCCTCTTTATAATATTAGTGTAGAAAAACAACTATTGAATAATGGAACCTAAACGTATGCAATTAACTTTATTTTGAAAAAAAAAACTGACTGAATTTGAATGTATTTTCTCTTCTCACTCGCTCGTATTAATTCTTGGAATATCGCGGCATCGTGAACTCTTGGGTCGCGTCGCGCGTCGAGTCAAAATTATTTCGCATCGCATTTTAGCATTAGCAACTAGCAATAGCACGATAGCCAGTTAGCACTTAGCGCCGCGGTGCGAACCAGCGCGAAAAATTTCGTTTTTTTTACAAAAAAACAGCTACGCCGCGGCGCGGCGCCGCCACGCCGACCATTTTCCCCCGGCGCGCCGCCGCCGGCAAATTTTAGGTCGGCGCCCACCTCTAGTCCCAGCCTAAGCTGAAATAGTCAGGAAGGACTCTTGGCCTCTTGGGCCCACTAACACTGCCTGTCCGTGAAACAATTTTCCGTATACAGGCAGTGGTTCCTAAACTTTTAAGATAACGGAACACCAATCAAAAATATATATTTTTATTTTATGGAACCCCATAAGGAAATTGTTCTATGCCCGGTTCCGGGCTGAGTTTTTTTGATAACTAGTAACTACCTACTTCCATATCATATTTTGTGCTATTTCAAAATATCATGTTGTAATCGTGGAGTGTGATACATCTATACTATCTATACTAATATTATAAAGCTGAAGAGTTTGTTTGTTTGTTTGTTTGTTTGAACGCGCTAATCTCAGGAACTACTGGTTCGAATTGAAAAAATATTTTTGTGTTGGATAGTCCATTTATCGAGGAAGGCTTTAGGCTATATAACATCATGCTAAGCTCGATACGAGTGGAGCTCCAATCAATAATGTTTCAAAATCGGGGTGTTTTTTTCCCTTTTGAGAGCTTTCGCTGCGTACGCTGCGGAAACGGTTAAAGTTTCGCTAAAATTATGTATGACAGAATTGTTCCCCTTTAAAAGTTCTAAAAAAAAGTTCGCGACAGCATATGTCTATCTTTTAAGGTTGGCTCACAATAACCTTTTTATGCTAACCAAATTTGTTCTAAAATTAAGCATTATTTGTGAGGGTGTTTTCATAAAGATGATATTAATCCTTATCCAAATAAATACGTTATTCATTACAAGCATTTAATTTAGAAGAAATTTGTCATTTACATCATTTGATTTCAATAAGTATTTTAGAAGATATCGCAGTAATAAAATAATCAGCGCGCAATAATGATGTGCGGCGCGCTGCGGGCATTCGTGAGTCGCATGCAAGCGCTCCTCCTTCTACGTTTACGGCCGGGCCACACGGCGCGGCGCCGCACCGCACCGCAATATTCCGCACCGCACTGGCGGCCACACGAGCAATGCGGCGTCGCAATGTTCTTACGGCGTCGCTGCGGCACCGCAATGTTCTTACGGCGCCGCTGCGGCACCGAACAGGGTTGACTTGGCTAATGGCTTGCCCTGTTGACGACAGTCTACAATAAACAATGGGTTTTTTTGTATAATATGTATCAGCATCACGTAATTATACGTTGATTCTAACGAGCGTACACTTGTCCGGTGTGCCTGCGGTGCGGCGACGGAGCGGCGCCGGACGCGCCGTGTGGCATACCATGCCTTTTTATATGAAAAAGACCTGTTGCGATACCGCTCAGGCGCCGCGCCGCAGCCGTACCGCACCGTGTGGCCAGGCCCTGAATGAAGTCGCCGGTAAATTTTAGCGACATCCCAAAGTCACTATTCCACGCGGACGAAGTCGCGGGCAAAAGCTAGTTATTATATAATTGTATAATGCACTCAAATGTTTTGTCCGCGGCTATGTTTTTATTAGGCAGGTACATAAAATAAACGTTTTCATCATAGAGTAAAATACAAATCAGAATTCAGGTTATCCTATTGCTATTATAAATATGAAAGTTTATGAGGATGGATGGATGTGTGGGAATAGTGGTGGCAAGCCCCAAAGGGAGATCTCCGACCGAGCGAAGTGTTATGCTCGGTCAGGCCGAAGCCCACTGTAGTGGTTTTCAGATGTCGTATATATGTCGCCGATCTTAGAAAACTCCGATAGCGCGATTCAGGACTGTGCGCTGATTGGTCCGCCACATCACTCCCCCCTAAGAGCGGAGGTCGAATTTTTGAGTCTTCTGCTTGAGTCGCCAGTGCCAGAGAGTTCCAGTGAGTCGGAACTGTGCTGCTGCTGCACGGGCTCCAGTGAGTCGGAGTGATGCCGTGCGGGGCCGATGCTACGTGCTGACCAGGAGACGTGTGCTCTGCTTGCTAACCGATCGTTGTAGCTACGTGTGACGACCAGGAGAGGTGCCGCGTACTCTGTTGCTGATCGTGTAGCTACGTGTGCTGACCAGGAGAGGTGCTTCATGCTCTGCTTGCTGACCGGTCCGTGTAGTGGACTGCCCGTTGAAGCCGATGAGGGTTCGACCAGGCCGCGGTGCGTTGAGGCTGGTGGTCGAGGTACCCGAAGAGGCTGAAGCTGGCTGGCGTAGTGCGGAGGGGTGGAGAGTGATGATGATGATGTCCAGAAGAAGGCGTGTTCTTTGTCGAGGGTCACCAATGTGGGAATAGTGGTGGCAAGCCCCAAAGGGAGATCTCCGACCGAGCGAAGTGCTATGCTCGGTCAGGCCGAAGCCCACTGTAGTGGTTTTCAGATGTCGTATATATGTCGCCGATCTTAGAAAACTCCGATAGCGCGATTCAGGACTGTGCGCTGATTGGTCCGCCACAGATGCATGGATGTTAGTTACTCTTTTTCACGCAAAAACTACTGAACAAATTTTGATAAAATTTGGTATAGTTGTAGTCTTAGCTCTGGAATCATGATTAACAGTAACACAGGCTGTTTTTTCTGCTGAAAAAAAGTGATCCCGTGGGAAATACTATATATACGCGGACAGAGCTAGTACTTTATATGGTCTTAAATTCTTAATAAGTCATCATCACATTGAATAATTAATTATTTAATTACCACATTTATGTAGGGTCGCCTACCTACACTGGACCCTTACAAAGTCGTCCCTCAAAGGTCCAAAGGTTGTGTCAAAGTTTATTTAGTTGAGGGTTCAGGCGGGTACTGGCAAACTTGTTATAGGATAATCTATGTAATTGGTGTAGCTTCATTTTAGTTTGTGCTAAATGCTAATTAGATAATAGACGTCTGGAGTCTGGACCCGGCCTAATAATAATAACTCCTCACACCGATTTCGGTGACGGTGGCCGGTTTCATTGAAACAAGGCCAGTTACGTAGGAGTAATTTTATAGTGCCCAAGTGTGTGCGCAGTACACAAAAGTACTCTCTCTTCCTTTACTCTCGTAATCCAGTGGGACGGATAACCGACACCACGACACGGCGAGAGATCAGGCGCAGGACCGACTTTTTACATGCCCATCCGACGCATGGATCATCTTTCTTGTCGGACAGTCAAGTGATCAGCCTGCATTGTCCTAACCAAACTTGGAAACAACATTTTTTGTTGTTCCAAACTCAAAACTCAAACTCAAAATTTTTATTTCCATGTAGGTTATAATATAACGCTTATAGAATTGTCCTACATGATGCCTACCACCGGTTCGGAAACTAGCCCGGCGAGAAGAACCGGCGTAAGAAACTCGCACGGGGCCACCTTTTAGCAAAAAGATGGGAAAATTGTTCTTTTCAAAAAATATTTTTACAATGTTGTAACTTAATCTATATAACATTAGTTATAAGTACATAAAACATACTTAAGTACATAAAAGCAGCCTCGCATGGGGCCATCTTATTCCCAAGGTGTGCAATCGTTAATGAAATCACTGACTTTATAATAACCTTTAGCACACAAACGTTCTTTAACTACTTTTTTAAATTTATTAATAGACAGACTTTGAACGTTTTCTGGGATTCTATTGTATAGGCGTATACATTGACCTTTAAAAGATTTACTAACTTTACTTAGTCTGATCACCGGAATGTCTAATTTGTGTTTATTTCTAGTGTTCATGCAATGATTATTACTTTTCGTATTGAACATATTTAAATTTTTTCTAACATACAACACATTGTCTAAAATGTATTGAGAAGCGACGGTCAGAATTCCTATTTCTTTAAACTTTTCTCTCAGAGATTCATAGCAGGACATTTTGTAAATAGAACGTATTGCTCGCTTCTGCAGCACAAATATTGTATTGATGTCGGCGGCATTTCCCCATAAAAGAATGCCGTAAGACATTCTACTGTGAAAATAACTAAAATAAACAAGTCGCGCCGTTTCTTCGTCAGAAATTTCCCTAATTTTTCTGACTGCATATGCTGCAGAACTGAGTCTATCTGCAAGATTCGCAACATGAGGACCCCACTGTAATTTACTATCTAGTGTTATACCAAAAAATACAGTGGTGTCCACTAAGTTCATTTTCTCGTCATTTAATAGTATATTGGTTTGAACTTGCCTAACATTGGGCAAAGTAAACTTTAAACATTTTGTTTTATTTGAATTTAAAAGTAAATTGTTAACATTAAACCAATGTACTATTTTAGAGAGAGCACTATTTACCTCGTCATAATTTGACTGTTGTCGCTTCACATTAAAAATGAGTGAAGTGTCATCGGCAAAAAGTACTATCTCATTATCATTATCTTTAATTAGATAAGGTAAGTCATTTATATAGACGAGAAAAAGAAATGGGCCTAAAATGGATCCCTGTGGGACACCTAATTCTATTTTGGTCCCAGTAGACCTTTTACTATTTATTTCTACCCTTTGAGTTCTATTTTTAAGGTAAGAACTCAAAAGGTCGAGTGAAGAGTCCCGTATACCATAGTGGTGCAATTTTCTGATCAATGTAGCATGCTCAACACAATCAAATGCCTTGGAAAGATCGCAAAATACACCTAATGCATCCTGCGACCCCTCCCAAGCTTCAAAGATTCTACAAAGAAGACCCATACCAGCATCCGTAGTGGATCGACCCTTGGTGAAACCGTATTGATTATTGTGTAATAAATTATTCGAATTAAAATGTACTAGTAACTGTCTTAAAATTATTCTTTCAAAAATTTTACTAAAAGTCGGTAGGATCGATATAGGCCTGTAATTTGTCGGATCAGATTTATTTCCAGCTTTGAATAAAGGTATAACCTTGCTATGCTTCATTAAGTCAGGGAAAACACCACTTTTTATACACTCATTGAAAACCATCGCTAGATAAGGAGCTACGATGTCAATTATTGATTTAATAATTTTTGTAGACATTCCCCAGAGATCAGCAGTGTTTTTAATATTCAACAACTTAAATGTGTTAATAATGTCTCTGGAGTCAATTTCTTTAAACTTAAAATTGACATCACATTCCTTTACATTGTCTCTGAGTAGTTTTTCAGCAACTGCAGGTGATGAATTTAAATTTTTTGTAGTTGAGACCGGAATGTCAGCAAAAAATTTTTCGAAGACCGTCGCAACTTCTAGGTCAGTGGTTATCTTTTTATTTTCAAAAAAAAGTTCAAAATCGGAGCTACGACAGGTGACGTTTCCAGTCTCACTAGCTATCACCTTCCATGTATTCGTAAGTTATTCTTAATTAATGCCCTATTTACTATTTCTTTGTAAGTGGCTCCGGGCATACAAAAATTAGAAATTTCCAATGCGGGAATCGACCTCCGAGTCGAGAGCCAAGCTCTAACCACTAGACCACGGAGGATGTTAGAGTTAGGCCGCTCTATGGTCGAAATCCGACCATAATTCCTATTGAAATTTAAAGATTCAACCTGTTTAGGGTTTTTTCGCCTCTTAGATACGCAATAAAAATATGTTAATATCTGTTCGTTTCCTAGTCTATTTCATAAAAAAAAACTATTTGAAATACTTGAAATTAGACTTCCTAGACCTAGAGAGTCGGGGTTAAGAAACTTTGGTAAATAGGCGGTGTTGATACGAGATACTTATCAGAACACGATTAAAAAGTGAAATAACGCATGTTGTATATCAGCAGATCTGTGCAGCGGCCTATGTGGAGCGGTGTGAGGCTTTCGTGTAGTCTGAAATGCTCAATCCAAACAAATTGTGTTCAAAGTTAGCGTCCACTTTGAAAACAAATTTCTACAAATTGTCGAGGGGATGTACCCTACCTATGTCATGTTTTTGAAGTACTTTAACCATGAAAATATTATGTTCAATAGTTGAAGATACCTTATAATCGCTGATGTAGAAACATAAGCCTTCATATCAGGAATACGGCTTATAGCGCTCTGATAAGTTCGATAATTCATATTATATTTAACAAGTCTACTAAGGCTCAGCGCAGACAGAACGAAGCGCAGCGTAGAGGATTTTATTAACGCGCTTGAAAATAAACTCGCTCGCGCGTCCTCGAAGATACGCGGGAGCCCCCGCGCGGCGCCGAGTCGGCGCCCGCGTCGTACGCGTACTAAGTACTTTCAGTGTTGTCACTAAGTTAAGAGTAGTGGACGTCACGAGGTCGCGCGCAAGCTCGAGCATACGCGAACCGTAAAGAAAATGCCCGAGACCGCGCGGGGATTATTCCTCTCTGTCTGCGCTGACCCTAAGTAGTTAGGCTATGGACTTGTTAAATTTTAAGTAGTTATAGGGTAGGGTAGAGACCCTTCGCTATAAAGGTGTTACTAGCGGTATGTGCTACAGCTTTATGGTGAGAATATTATGGTGCCGTGAGTAGTGCCCATGTTGCCCATGTGGCGTGAGCTATCGTGGTTACGTCACGCAAATCTCGGTTTATGATCGAAAGTGTTTCGGATGTTTTCACACACACTGACGTTGCATATCACTTGTTAAATTGGTTCTGTCTTTTGCTGTCAGAGCTAACATTGGTTGAATAGTAAGTATGCGTTAATGCCAGCATTTTTGGAGTAGTGACTAAGTTTGTTGAATAAGTTATAAAACATTATTTATCTTCCTTTCATATCTTCACTTTAATCAACAAGACATTAACGGATGCCGTGTACAAAATAAATCTTATTTAGATGTTTCATTTTACGTGCCACTTCGCGTAGTATCTATAAATCTTGAAATAGTACATTTTTAAGTTAAAAAGTAACATTGTCATCATAATACTAGCTATATATGCCTGCCAAAATTTATTGGAAACCCCTGAGGGATAGTATACTAGCAAATCATCGAAAATTCATTCCAAATATTAACGGTATATTTTTGTCCTCAGTTCGGCGAACGCGAAGAAGTGGGAGGTGGAGCTGGCCACACTGAAGAGCAACAACCTGCGGCTGACGGCGGCGCTACAGGAGAGCACCGCCAACGTGGACGAGTGGAAGCGCCAGCTGCACCAGTACCGCGAGGAGGTGGCGCGCGCCAGACACTACGCCACCGGCAAAGGTAGGAGAGGGATATGGTGCCAGAATTCGTAAAACGGAGAACCGGGGGATAAAGACGAATCATTTGGCCCCTTACTATGGCCGATATTGGTCCGTTTCTAGGATATTCGCAATTTTGTATTATTTATTCAAAGATGGGTGATCTGACATGTTTGGATCACAATAAATCCCTGAAAATGGCTTCAATCGCCAATGTTTTAATTCAATGTGAGAAACATTTATTGATCTTGTATATTTAACACTTTACTTACAAAACCATGTCAACGTTTTAACATAAGGAGTAAATCGTGTTTCCATAATTCATTTTGTAGAACGTAGTCTTACATCGTGACACATATTTAGGTAACGCTTAGTGAAATAAAGTATATTATGTGTATTAATTTATGTAATTCCAGGTGGTGACGCGAGCGAGGTGGAGCAGCTGCGGCAGCGCGTGGCGCAGCTGGAGGCCGAGCTGGCGCAGAAGAACGAGGAGCTGACGCAAATCACCAAGTCCAAACGCAGCGAGCAGGTCGGTGATGATGATGATGATGATGTAGTAGACCAATCTATGCATAGGTTGCGCTATCGAAGTTATTTCAATCAAGCTGTAAACAGCCGCTGAGATGGTGACAACGGGTCATGCCTAGTCAAGAATACTTCCAACCCAATATATCACTTAAGGATACATTTACAATGATGTCTGAAGCGCGATGAAGCGTCTTGTCTGTTGTCGCTGTCGCATTGATGCAGGATGATACTCCCCACATAGATACCACATCACATTTTGAATGATTTACCAGCAGTTTCCACCTTGTTTATTAATGCAAGACCTAAAATACATATTTTCAGTTTCCTGTCGTATATTACAGGACGCGGAGGCGAAGCTCGCGCAGAGCCAGCTTGAGCTGGCGATGGCGGCGGCGGACGGCCAGCGGCAGGTGATGCAGGCGCTCAACGACCAGCTCGCGCGCCAGATCGACGAGCTCGTGAGTCCACTCGTAATCAATATTATTAATATCATGATTTTGGATCTAAACCATTCAGACACTGTGGGCTTACGTGGGTATATCGTGCAAAGAGAAGCAACAGACTTACATACTCGTTTATTCGGAATCACAATTTTTTAAAAATTCACTAAGTACACTTTATAAAATCACTGCACTTTTATAAACACTGGCACTAAAACGGAACTAGGACAGTTCCGTGACGTGTTGACTAGTTGGTGGCTCAGATTGAACTCCTGCCCCAAATGTCTGGCTGGCACAGGAGGGGACGCCCCCTACTCCAGCACTGCTTTCCGACACGTCCCGACTCTGTCGAAGCGCACCAAACAAGTTTCTGATAAGGCGCACTTGAAGTTCCGTTTCCGCTTTATGACCGGATGCGACATATGAATAATACCAAAGATGAAAAATGTTACTCGTTGATCACGATGATATTTGTTTGATGTTCCAGCCAGGATCTCTACGTTGAATATCTTGGGGATTCTTCTTATAAGTTACATGGAGATACAAATGATACAAATCATAGCATCACAATATGTTGATTTATTACTACACGTACAACAGATACATTTAATATATAACTCATATAACAGAGGAGCATACTAATACATGTCTATACTATACATAGCCTTTCGGCTAACTGAATAAACAATCATAGGCATCAAAGTGACAGTACGAAGTTTGGCATTGACATAACATGCTCTTAAATAATTATCATGTTATGTAACACCTCCCTTTTCAAGAAGAATACAACTTAATATTTTGAACTATACAACTAGAAACTTACTACTATACATAACTAATCAAATTTTTCATGCATATACATTTTAGGACGTTTTATATTTCTACCAGATCTGGTTTCATAATTGTTATTGGCTGGACTCTCCATAGGAACACAGTTATCATCATTAACACAATTTTGAACAGGACCGTTTCCGAGGTATGCCGAACTCATGGGGTCAACAATATCCATTAGGGGAACCACACTGTTATTTTTGCCAGCGCTCAGTTCACTACCAGAAAAAGAAGGAGAAGGATTTTTGTTTGTTATGTCACTTTTTCTCGGTCTAATGTGTCCTCTATTCCTCCTATAAACAGTACCATTTAAATCTACTACATAATAAGATCTACCGCATTTCAATTTCTCTTTAATAATTCCCGGCGTCCAGCAGGATTTGGGATTTCTTTTAAAAAAAATGTCATTCCCTGGCTGAAAGAAATATGACGTTTGCTTAGCCTTCCTGTCAAAATAAAAAGACATTCTGTCTCTGCTTTGTTTATAACACCTCTCGTATGTTGAAAATTTTACAATTTCAGGTTTTAATCTATTTTCTATAATAGGTAAGTTTATTCTCAAATTTCTCGACATTAATAACTTCGCGGGGCTAGGAAAATTTCCTTTAGCCGTGTTGCGATAATGTAATAAAGCCAAATATATATCAGAATTATCTTGTTTGCATTTTCTTAAAATATTTTTTACTATCTTTACAGCGCTCTCAGCTTGCCCATTGGATCTGGACCAATAAGGACTAGTAGTTATGTGCTCAACATCCCAATCAACAAGGAAAGATCTGAATTTACATGAGTTGAATGGTGGACCGTTGTCGGATATCAATGATTTTGGGATTCCATGTCTAGCAAAGAAAGACTTTAGGTGTTTGACAACATTGTCTACAGTGTAATTTTTGTGCAACGAAGCTAGCTCAATATACTTGGAATAATAATCCATACAAACAAGGAAATTTTCACCGTCAAAATATAATAAATCTACACCGACTTGTTGCCAAGGCAGGTAACTCATCTCATAGCACTGCAACGGTTCATTAGTTGTGTTTGGCTTAAACTTAGCACATACTAAACATTGATCAATTAAATTTTTAATATCTACATTTATATTAGGCCAATAAACTGTTTCTCTAGCAACATTTAGCGTTTTATTTATACCCAAATGACCACAGTGAATCTTATCCAATATCTGTTTTTGCAAAGATTTAGGAATAATAAGCCTATTTCCCTTATATAGTAAGTTATTCATTATATGTATTTCATTTTGAAAATTCCAATATGGTTTCACCGAACAGCCTACTTTGTTTTTGCTGGAAGGCCAACCATTTTGAATGTAAGATTTAAGCAAATTTAATGATTCATCTTTATTACTTTCTGTTAATATTAAATTCAAATATGGCTTGCTCACAGATATGTTAGAAAAAATTGAATTTACATGAAATTCTAAATCTTGTTCATATTCAGGTATATAGATATCACTAAGTGATGCTCGTGATAATGTATCAGCTATGTACATATATTTACCAGGTACATGTATCACATCTAAGTTATAGCCTTGCAATGAAAGCATCATTCTTTGTAGCCTAGCAGGTACTTCATGAAGAGGTTTTTTAAATAAATAAATAAGCGGTTTATGGTCAGTTTGTACAGTTATTCTACTGCCATAAATATATTGGTGAAATTTATTACATCCAAACTGTATAGCAAACAACTCCTTTTCAATTTGAGAATAATTTTGTTGTGAGCTTGTAAGCGTTCTTGAACTGTACGCAATGGGACGTTTGTTTTGCATAATGACGGCACCGACAGCATTCTTTGATGAATCTACCGACAAAGTCAAAGGTGAGTTACAATCATAGTTAGCTAACACGGGCGCTTTGGATATGACCTCTTTTAATGAATTAAAGCATTCCTGACAATTATCATCCCATAGCCATACTACATCTTTTTTAAGCAAATTTCTCAAGATACTAGTTTTATCCGCTAAATTTTCTATAAAGGATCCTAAAAAATTTACCATGCCCAAAAATCTTTGTAAATCTTTTATATTTTTAGGAATGGGCATGTCTTTTATAGCTTTAACTTTCTCTGGATCAACTTTTATACCTTGTTTACTAAAAATATAACCCAAATATGCTATTTCTTCTAAAAGAAATTTGCATTTTGACTTATTTAACTTCAAGTTCATCTGTCTGGCTCTGTCAAGAAACATTTCTAATCTTTTATTGTGTATTTCAATTGTTTCCCCATATACTAAAATGTCATCACACCAAATTATTATTCCCTCAATGTCTCCGAATAAATCTATCATAGTTTTATAGAAAATTTCTGTTGCCGTGCTTATTCCGAAAGGTAATCTCAAAAATTTATATCTACCAAAGGGAGTTTGAAAAGTACAAAGGTCACTGCTCTCTTTAGTTAATTTTATATTATAAAATCCAGAAAATGCATCTAAATGTGAGAAATATGAGGCTCCGGACAATTTAGACCTTACTTCATCAATATTTTTAATGGGATAATGACATCTCAATAAGTTTTTATTTAAATTTCTAGGATCTAGGCAAACTCTTAATCCTCCATACTTTTTCATGGTAATAACCAGTGGTCGGCATAGGTAGTGCCATTTAGGGTGAATGACCTCAATTGTATATGTTAACATGGACATACCTCCGGGATTGCGGGATTTTAAAATTATCGAGTATTTACTTTACAATTAGTGCTATTTTGGGTCAAATACTCACGACTGCTCAATTATTAGTATGGATATGCTTCCAGGTCATTTAATTGGAAATTTAGAAAATATCTTGAATAATACATTCTTTATGTATACTTACATTGTGTATAAATTTACTATCTTTGTACTGAAGTAGTTTGGACATATCAATAAGTAAAAATCAATTATTAATAAACATTTATTTTATAAAAAGTACAATGTGTAATACACATTATCTTAAATTTAACACAAATCAAACCAAGGTCGGACTGGAAGCAAAATCAAGAGATAGAATGGTTAGAAGTCTGAAACATATTTTTTGTAACTTTTATTTAAGTAATATATTTATTATACCTAATTTTTCTTTATTTTAAGTAGAAATAAGGGAATGTTTATTCAATTTAGATTGGAACCAGAATGACGTAAAAAAAATCTCTTAGGTGTACAGTCATAAGAATGTGGTAAAATATTTTTCGGAGGGGTGTACCGCAGGAGCAAAACCCACCCCGCACCCCGCACACGGCAAGCAGCCACATGCGAGTAGCGCATGGCTTGTTATTCGGTGTCTAGCATTTTTATTGCGCGTGAGTCCAAAATATCCCATCCACACATAACAGACGAAAATAACTAAAAATGTTAAGTATATTTATTTGGATATAAGTAGTATATCGTAAATCACTTTCAGGCTTGCCTGTGTTGCCTGCGAATGATCGCTCGGTTATTTGCGTCGAATGTTTAACGGTGTCACTAAGCGAATTCATTGTTGTTTATTGTTGTTTAAATATTTAAAGAAAGTCAATATTTGATAAACATTAAAAGGATTTTTATAATTAAACTATCAAATTATTCGCAGGTAACACAGGCAAGCCTGAAAGTGATCTACGATATACTACTTATATCCAAATAAATATAATCACATTTCTGTTAATATACTACTTATTTGTTAATATCATATAAAACTTATAATTATGATAAATAAATAAAAAACTAACAAATATTTCTTTACTTACGTTCGTAACAATATTTGTTGTTTAAATATCAAATTTTGAATGTATTTCCGTTTATATATTATTTCAATGCGAATCCCAAAATCGCGGGATTGAGAGTCATGTCCACGTTATGCCGCGATCAACGAATCCCGCGGGATGGCACTACCTACGCCGACCTCTGGTAATAACTAAGCTACTCACCCAGAGAGTTGGTTCATGGACTTTCTGGATGATGCCCAATTCCTCCATGAGTTCGAGCTCCTTCCGCAACGGCTCCACCAGAGCAAATGGCACCTTCCTGGGTGGATCTATGCACGGCACAGCATCTTTTCTTAACACTATTCTGTGTTCGTATGGGAGACAGCCTAGACCCTGAAACACATCATTATACTTGATTACAATTTTGTCACAAGTTTTTTGATCTATTTTTAAGTTGAAATTTTTTAATATTAAATTTAGCTTTATACAAGTGGGCAAGCCTATCACAGTAGGACAATCTAAACTAGTTATCACAAAAGTAATACATTCAGGTTCTGTTTTGTTTTCAAAATTACACCATATGTTTGACACTGACAATATGGGAACTCTATTTCCACCATAAGCATAGACATTATATTTTTTACACTGCTCTTTGCTTTGCTTATCAAATTTAAGATTTAATTCTTTAAAAACTTTATAAGACATCATATTTATGTCTGCCCCAGTGTCAATTATACAATCTACATTCTTATTGTTTATTTTTAAAAAATAATGCCAGGAATTTTCTTTAATCAAATTTGTACTGGTATTTTGAGAATTTATGTTTTTAATATTGAATAACGCCCCAATAGTGAATCTCTCAGTATGAGTATTGTTTTGAGCAACACTCGATTCATCATCGAGACCCATTTTCCCTATTTCAGAAGCTATATTCCTGACACTATTCTTCTTTTTAAAACACAAATTGGTAAAATGTCCATATTTAAAACATGACCTGCATCTGTGCTTCCAAGCTGGACAATTGCGTGGACCATGGGCTGTGTTGCACTTCACACATTTTGCTCTGGATCCAGGTGTGGCTGATCTCGGTTGACCTTGGCGCGACGGAGACCTTGATTTTCTTCTTTTCTGATATGAAGTGGCCCGACGACTTCTGTGTATCTTGTATACTGTGGCTTCTTCTTCTTTCTTGTCTGTTGAATTCATTGATTCCTCGCTTTTTTGTACCATGGTGAGGGTTCTACACAAAAGTTTGGCTTTTTCTAGGGTCAAATCTTGCTCTAGTAGGAGTTTCTGACGAAATTGCGAGAAGTTTGTGGCCATATTCGCAATAAGGATGTCCCTTACTAGGGAATCGCGGAGCGAACCAAACTCACAGGCATGACTTGCATTTTCCAATTCCATAAGAAAGTTGTCCAGAGACTCGTTCATGCGTTGTTTCAACGTAAAAAATTTGTGTCTTGCTACCGTCAGATTCTTCTTGGGTTCAAAATACTCGACGAATTTTGTCTTGACCTCTTGAAATGTAGCTTTGTCTAGGTCCAAATTGAAGGAATTGTAGATATTTAGACCTTTTTCCCCCATGGAATGTAGCATTAACGCTATTTTTCTTCTGTCTTCAGTTTTCTCTGTACCCGATGCCAGTAAATATATTTCGAATGATTGCGCCCATTTCTTGAAATTCTCAGCATTATTGTTGATAATTTCGGTAGATATTTCAAGTTTTTGTACACCGTTTCCAGCCATTGTAAGGTCTTCACTTTTCTTTTTTTTAACCGTTTCTTTTCGAAAACGCCACACCCGCAGAAGTTGTTGTTGAAGTACCCACTCTTCGGTTAATATTTTGTTTTTCTTTTTTATTATATTTTAGCTTCAGGTTCTGATTCTGACACCATGTTTGATGTTCCAGCCAGGATCTCTACGTTGAATATCTTGGGGATTCTTCTTATAAGTTACATGGAGATACAAATGATACAAATCATAGCATCACAATATGTTGATTTATTACTACACGTACAACAGATACATTTAATATATAACTCATATAACAGAGGAGCATACTAATACATGTCTATACTATACAAAGCCTTTCGGCTAACTGAATAAACAATCATAGGCATCAAAGTGACAGTACGAAGTTTGGCATTGACATAACATGCTCTTAAATAATTATCATGTTATGTAACAATATTAACTGGCGTTACCTCTGTATCACTAAAGATGAGCTGGTAGAAAATGCATTGCGGCATTAATTCGTCGGCTATCATGTAACTAATGTGTTATTTAGTCTGTATGCTACCGTCTATTTCAGTCGACGATCCACCGCGAGATCAGCACGGCTCTGCAGACATGAGGCGCGGCGGGCGGGGCGGCGGGGGGCGGGGCCACGCCGGCGGGGGGCGGGGCGCGGCGCACGCTGCCGCTGCTGCTGCGCCGCGGCCCCGAGCCCACGTACGCGACGCTCGCGCAGCCGCCCAAGTGAACGCCGCTCTCGGTATTTCTAAAGGTGCACGAGTTTTTTTAATGGTTATCTATCGCGTTGTATGAATGTCCCAAACGAAGTTGAATGCAAGTGGCATAAATATAAATTGATTATTTAGATAATTTAACAGCGACCGGAAGTCGTACGCATGACGTCATGAAATAAGAAATGACGCTTGGTAATATCCGGGCTTTTTCGCAGTTTATACGAAATAAGCGGATCCTGATGTGAAATTAACACTGATACGTAAACCAGCATCCGCCCTAATGTTTAATTATCATAACCTTCATTCATCATTCACGACTCCAGTGATGTCTTATGTCATATCTTAACATTATATTCTAATCGTATTTATGTCACTTGTGTAACAGTCTATATTTGTAGGCGCCTAAATTAAAATTGTTCTGAATTGAAGCGTTTCCGAGTATCAACAGTAAGCACAGTTCAGTTTCGGTTGGGATTCAGGAATTCGTTAAATGTGATGATGCCGTGATTGTCGCCGGGTACGGTCACCTGTCTCTCCCCCTCGTTAAGTAAAACTATCAATTGGCTTTAAGTCTTAGTGTGTTCAGATATTTTTAATGATTTAAGTGCTTTGTATGACGATATTGTCAGAGCCGTACATTTTTATTTATTGGTATAAGTTGAATGATTGATCCGAAATTGTGTGATTGTTATAAATTTGATTATTATATTTAGTTTTATGGATTGTTTTGCGTAGAGTTTTACAAGAAGAATAATTTCTTAAACACAGCCAAACTTTTGCCTGAAATTGTCTAAGTATTCATCAACCTATTACTATGCTATTATCATCTAAAAGGTTGTTACAAAGAAAAATAAACTTACAAAGATCTCTTTTGTGCAATATGTAAAATGCGTCGCGTGTTACGTGCGTGCGTACACGTTTGCGTCGCAGTCCGTTCGCTTTGCGTACGCGTCATGGCGGCGTTTGTATTGTATACAACAATATAACTAAAAAGATATCGAAACTATTATTATTATTATTATGTATAAGAGAATTTCATGAAACATAAGTCGAAATAAATAGGCTATGTAAATAATAAATCGGTCATAAATCCACAAAACCATTTAGTTTGTAAGTATTTTATCAAAATTATCAAATGTTTTCGTGTATACGGTTGCGGTTACACTTGCGTGCATAAAAATAGTGCACTAAAATTAGCATGTAAATATGCATTACGTTTAAAAGACACGACTACCCGGCTATATTGTATCGTTTTAGCTATTTAGTTATTTAGTAAGTGAAATTTTAATCTACCCACCACCTAAGTAAGTAACCAACGTTCGAATACTATGCCATGCCAAATATCATTAATCCTACTTTAAATTAGTGAAGTAATTGTAAGAAAACTCGCACACAGAAATACCGAACCTTGTCTTTTGGAACATTTTCGCCGATTTGGCACACTACAGTTAGGGTATTGTACATTATGTACCGGGCCAAAGGGCCCGTAACTCCTCTTATCCTATATTCGATGAAATCGCGCCAAATTTTCAATCTTCTGTCCATAGAATCGAAAACCACTAAAACGTTAGTTTTCGTAAATTATTCACACGAACTCGATATCTAATATCACACTTTTTGTGATATTTAAAAGTTTGTTAATATTAAATTAAAAACAAACGTGTGAATTATAATTCGTTTTATCTGTCGACTTAATGTAGTCTTACCCACACCAGGCATTATGTATCTATTGTGTACTTCTGTATTTAAAACATATTTTGGCGCGATTAAATTAAGCTAAGTATAAGTGACCATGAGAGGTTATAGTATGTAACGACTATGATTCCTTAAACACTTGATCTGTACTGCATTTCTAAACTTTACTCGAATTCTTTTCTCTATAATATATTATGTAAGTTATTTCGGAATATGGAACGCGTTTTCCTTTCATATTTTGAATGTTTTATAGATATATTTATTTAAAGTTGTACGAGAAACTATCTTCACTTGCAAATATGTTAGTGTTCTATGATATAGTACGCACTGTAACAAGATTTGCATATTTCAACACTTCCGAATAAGCTATCCGAATCTTATTTTCATAATATGTGTTAAAATTGTAAAACAGGCCTTTAAACATATTTTTAGAGACCCAATAGTGGCTTGGACGTTTGATCGAACTTTCTCAAGGTGAAACTAAACTCTTACCTCAAATACTAATATGATGCCCAGTGTCCATTCTCGCTGAGTCCCGAGAAGCGTGAAGACAATGTCTCCCTTTCTCTGTATCGCGGAAAGTCTTATCACGATAGAGACGACTTCTCGCCGTGAGCCCAGCTGCGAGCAATATAGGCTGACTGAAGTAGCCTTAGCCCAACAGTGGGGCATTACTGGCTAACTAACTAGTCTGCAGTGCGCACTATACCATGCATAATACGTAATTGACATTCCTAGCGTTAAGGTTAACTGTCACACTCTGTCCGTCTACGAAAATCCCGACATAGTATTATAAACATTTTATTTTGACGTTCTTTTGACACCCTGTATACATAAATCCTTTAGCTAATTAGTATTATATTCGACAGATAAAGTTGCTGTTTTTATTTTTCGGTAGCTAAATTTTTATTTTATAGATGTTTAGTAAGTTTTGTAATTTTTGATGTCGTTTTTTTTAATAACCCCTTTTTATTTTGTCGCTGTACATAAAGATTCTGACATCAGAATAAGTGCTGTGACGTATGAGAATGAGGAACTTACTATTGGTATCAATTTTATTACATTTTATTTTACTTCTATTTAGTGATACTCACTGTATGCAGTGCTAACTTATATCACATCACACTTTTTTTTAGTACCCAAGTCATACACTTACACACTTTTATTTGTAAGGCAGCATAAAATAACTACTGACAGCTTGTAAATGTACAAGCTTGTTAGCTTGTTTAATGAAACGAATGAGTAGCGACGAATACACTTGCGAGCACATTAATCGACCACACATGTTACGATGTCAGAATCTCTTGTTTGTGAGCAACTGTTATCTGTCGAAATAACTTGAACAAATATCATTGAAAAGGCTGAGGACACAATTTTAAAAATATACAATGTCTTCTTAACAGGGTAATTTCGTTTATTGTTGTGTATGTTCGAATAGTGACGTTGTTATTCAATTTTGAACTCTCGTTTACCGAAACATAGTACATTTTCGTAATGACGGTTTGTTAAATAAATCTATTGAAACAATTTTAAGCGCGCCCGTCGCGGCGCGTCGGGTATTTACTCTTCGATTAAGCGTGTTACTCTTTTGTGCTGTTGTTACGAGATATTCATAGAATAGATAAGTTTATTTGTTAGACGAAAGTAACTAGTTATAGTATGAGAATATTTTATAGTGACACATATAATTTATTTGTACATGAAATCTGGTCACCGTGTATAATTGTATCTCGAGACGAATTAGTCAACTGGTGGATCTGTTGATGTTTTAAGTCATAGTGTAGTGTAAGTGTTAATTTCCGAAACGTTCGTGTGATTACAATATATATCTACATGATAAATTAAGAATCGATAAAATTATTGTATGTATCATAATATCTGTTCTATAATATAATATTGAATATAATATAATAATAAATAAATGAAACCTGGAACCAGTTATAATGATCTCACTTCCCACCGATTTCGTTCGCCGCTGGAGCTCAACCAGCCACACAGTCAGCTGCGATCATTATGGCCGGTTTGTGGATGTTGTTTGTATTGTAATCGCATTATAGGATATAATTATTTATTATTCAAGAGTCTGCCTTGCGTTTGTTGCACCTGCGAGGCTTTGTATCCTTCCTTTAGATATATTTATAAGTAATAGTAATTATTCTATTCAATAGCTATGTATTGAATTATGTATGTAATATTAGGAGGTATTATTTTATAAATAATAAGGTTTTTATGTAACAAAACAAAAGAATATATAAATTATTATAATTTTATTCATTGTATTAATGTAATTTGAATATTTTCATAATATAGAAGTTTCGCACACATTTCACGTAAACAATTAGCTAAATATTACCCGATTAGCAAATGCAAAGCAGACTGTGTACGTTACATCTTCCACTAGTGTTGTAGTCGCTGTGAGCTACCATATGCGTATTAACGATAAATAAAATTAATATCGATTAAAATGTGTTCACTTTTTTTGGCCTGCGTTGTATCCAACATTTTCAGAATGCGTTCCACGGTCCACAGGACTGTGGACCTATAATATCGATGACCGAATTTTTGTGGAAAATGTGCGTTGTTTTAAACACGGGAGAGCTATGCTTCGGCACGAATAAGTTGGCTCGACTGGAGAAATACCGCAGCTTCAGAAACCTCAGAAATCGTCGTGAAACAATGCTTTTTTGTGTTTTGCCGATTGAGTATTGAGTATGGATAGGTACCGAAGTTTTGAGATTTATAAGTACCGGAGACAAACTTGTAGCTTCTGTCGCGTTGCGGTAGTCAATTGGCGGCCGTTTATCGCATAATATCAAGCGATTCATATGCTCGATTGCCAGTACTATTTGTATAAAAGTCTAATAATAATCGATATATAAATCAATATCGATAAGAATTCATAAAAAGGGGATGCAGGACCAGCACGTGGTACTTGCTTTTTTGTTTGATAATGGCTTTAAGTCTTTGAGAATGGCTTAGGCCGTAGGAGTAATTGAAGAAATATAATAATTTTAAAGGTAACACAATGTGTACACTTATACAATAGAATCCCCGAAAACGTTCAAAATATTTTCATTAATAAATTAAAAAAGTAGTCAAAGAACGTTTGAGTGCTAAAGCTTATTATAAGATAAATGATTTTGTTATTGATTGCACACCGTGGCAATAAGGCCTTACAGGCTGCTTCTATAACTTGACATTTGTGTTAAGTTATAACTTTGTAACATTTTTTTAAAGAACAATTTTCCCATCTTGCTAAAAGATGGCGCAAGTCTCTTACGCCGGTTCTTCTCGCCGGTTTAGTTCCTAAACCGGTGGTATCCATGATTTTGGACAGCAAACACATATGGACTAAAAGAAAACAGCTTGACTGTAAGCTTCGCAGCATGTACTGGTTAATCGGACGAAAGTCACAGCTGACAGATGCCAGTAAAATGGTAATCTACAAAGCTATACTAAAACCTGTCTGGACTTACGGCATTCAGCTTTGGGGCACGGCCAGTCACAGTAATATTGAAATATTCGAAAGGTTTCAAAACAAGACAATGAGGGCAATGTTTAATATCCCACCACACATAAGCAATAAATACATCATCCGAGATTTTAAGTTGAGAACAGTCAAAGAAGAAATTGAGCTATACAGTAAAAAATACCAAGATAGACTATATAGCCATATAAACAGATTAGCTGCTGACCTGCAGGGATCAGGCAGTCTCATTTTCTCTCGACTTAAGAGAAATAGTGTACCAAACCTCATAACAAGATTTGTAGACAAATGAAGAGAATTGCATCACTGGATGCACATCTCTGCTAAGGACATTACTGCAGATGAAAATCGATCAACAAATTAGACTATTGTTCAACAACAGATATCTAAGAAGCAGGATGCATAAAGAAAATAAAAAAAAATATTTTGGACAAATTCTGAAGGAATTTTTAATATATCGCACCTTCGGTGCAACAAAGTCACAACAGCTCATTATTAAATTTTACAGGAGAGAACTTTTAAGATTTTTTTCATGATTTCTGGATCACTTTTTATAGTAGGCTAAGTTTTTAGCCTACTATATATAGCCTACTAAGGTTTAGGCCTACTATAAAAAGTGATCCAGAAATCATGAAATAAATGTGAAAAAAATCTTAAAAGTTCTCTCCTGTAAAATTTAATAATGAGCTGTTGTGACTTTGTTGCACCGAAGGTGCGATATATAGAAATTAAACATTTTTCATTTTCAGAAGGTTGAAGTACGGGCAGTACTAAAAAGAAACATTTCACAAACATTTCACAAACATTTCACAAACGTTGATGTGTCATGTAACACAAACTTATATTTTATTCCATATTAAATGGCAATTTCCATGGCAAATAGCAATCGTAATCGCCGTACATTGCAACTATTAGCGGCGTTTCGACACACTGTAGCCCCAAAAGTAATTAAACTTTTATGGAGCACTACAGTGCGACTGCTGACAGGACGAATTCGAACGCGGCGCCTTTTCACGGCCGGTCCATCGATTTCTCGGCGCATGTCTTCCCAGTTCCCGAATCCCGCCGCACGCCAGTCGCACGCCAGCCTTCCCCGAGACCGTACGTCGCCGTCCGAGTGGTGGTACAAAAATCAATCTAGGATCACGACAAAATAAGTTGATAAATGTGTTAATAGTTAGGGTTTCTCTGTTTAGTCGTGACCGTGCTCTTGTATTTGTAAGGAGTTTTGAAATTTTTTGGATATCGATACAAAATAATGTAAGTATTTTTTGTGTACTTTTTGGGAATTTTTGGTGTATGTCACTGATTGCATTATCTTAAGCTGGTCCATGGCTCACCCTAATCTAGTGACTGAAGATAAATTAAAATGAGAGCCAACGTATTTCAAAATATTAGTGATGCTTCGCAGACGTAATAAACATCGCTTCCTTTGTTTTGTTTGCGATAAAAATACAATCTTAATATTTCAAAACCAGTTTCTAATCATTAGGAATAACTGCATCGTAATTCATAAACCACAACAATATTGCAAGTATTTATTCATGTTTGTGATACTTAAATAAAACGAAAAAATCGTATCAATACTAATCTCCAAATTGAGAATATTGTCGCCGTCAGGACGATAAAAATATCCAAGGGTGAAATATCACCACTATTTTAAAAGTCGATTATAAAAGGAGTTTTCGGTCCATTGACAAACGGTTTTAATTCTTGATGATAGTGGAAGGTTTGGTTCCATTTGAATTTCAAATGTCGAAGCTTTTGTTCGTGTTTCGAATGGATTTGAGTTTCGAATATGCAAAGATTTGATAGAGATTTGATTGGATTGGATCTATTGCATATACCATCAGCATGTCGATGTCTGATCGGTATGGTTTGGTTTCATGTTAGAAATATTTTGGTAATTTCATTTAAGATTATGGTAGAAGGAACTTTTTTCAGGGTTGCGACTTGAAAGTCTTCTAAAATGACATCTTCTTATTTCGTTCCCGTTTAAAATTTACATAATAATTACTTGTTAATTGATTTATCAAACAGTGTCAAAGCTTTATTGTCTTCTAACGATTTAGAGAAAGGTTTTATCTATGACTAAATTTGTCCGCCTCGAAGGACCAAGAAGATACTTTTGTTATTTTCTTTAATAGTAACTTCTATTGAAGAAAGCTACCTCAAAGCTTAAATTTTATGAACATCATTTATGTAGTGTCTTTAACTTTTATAGTTTTGAAAAATGTAACTTTTAAAAGTGTTTTTAAAAACCGGCTCGCGAACGAAGGGTTCTTTACAAAACAACTAAAAACCACGAGCCCCATTGAAATTTAATTTTTTTTGTATTTTTTGATAATATAGCGGCAACAGACATACATCACCTATGTAAATTTCAACTGTCTAGCTATCATGGTTCATGAGATACAGCCTGGTGACAGACAGACGGACAGTCTACCCTTTGCGTAAGTAACCCTAAAAATAATCTTATCTAATAATTAATGAAGTTAAATTGTGTTTTGTTTTATGTATGAAGTCAGCTTAATCTAATAGTACTAGTTTCTTAACTTCCCAAGTTAATAAAAAGGAAAAACAACAGGAAAAGATAAAAGAGAACCCCACAAAGTTGTTTATTTACCCCAAAGTCGGTAAGAAATATAACCTCCGTGACGCTATTCGCAATAAAATGTTTATTTATTGTGTACTTGGGCGATACGTCAGGAATCACAAACTATAATAAGTCACCACACAGATTTCGGTGACGGTGGCCGGTTTAATTGAAACCAGGCCAGTTACGCAGGAGAAATGTTATAGTGCCCAAGTGTGTGCGCAGTACACAAGAGCACTCTCTCTTCCTTTATTCTCATAATCCAGTAGGACGGTTAACCGACAAAACTGATGAGGGATCAGGCGCAGGTCCGACTTTTTACATGCATTCGACGCATGGATCATCTTCTTTGTCAGAAAATCAGGTGATCAGCGTGCTTTGTCCTAACCAAACTTGGAAACAACATTTTTTCGACTCGCGCGCGAAGTCTCACCTTTGTTTTATTTTCACATAGTTGTACCCCTTTGGGTATGAAACCCTCAAAACAGAATAAAAGATGGTCATTTTTATTATATTATTATTAATACGTGAAACAAAATTTGTGAGAATTGTGCTACTAGAGGAGTATACAAATTTGCCGATAAATTAAAGTTTATGTGGAGGAAGGTGTGTAGATGGCAAATATAAAAAATACTTAGAAGTACCTATATAAAATTAATAAACATCACACACTACCGTTCGTTTGATGTGGGGGCACTATCTAGTGCCACTGCCACTGCCAAGGCGAGCTAAGCGAAGCGCAAGGGCACTACCAGATTCGAAGCGTTTTGTCGATTTTTTGAACCCTCATAACTTGGGTTTGGATTTTACCAGAGAAACGAAATTTTCAGGATATGTTTCCAGTAGCAAACTAATTAAACATGTACAGTTTTGATTGCATAGTTCTTAGACTTTATTGATATCTAAAAACCCCTGATTTCGTCACTGACTCACTGATGATCAACAAAATTATAGGGTACTTCCGGATGTCCTAGAAAGCTGAAATTTGGAATGTAAGCTAGTATACCACATAAATATTGACAAACTTGGAACATTTATCCTCCAACCCAATAAACTAGGGGATGAAAATTTGTAAGAGACTTACCTACGCAAATTTTTACTCTACGAGGTCTGAAATCCAAGAAGATACCATATGACTCGCACTGTCAAAAGCTATCAGATCTAATGTAAAACCAAGCTTCTGACTCTACATGGCTTAACTCTACAAGCCTAACTCTAGTAATAGAAAATTTAAAAGTTTGTTAATCAAATTCTTCTTAAGCGCCGATATATTATAATAATAATAGATTCTACATGAACTACTACTTTAAAAGAGCTAGCTCAATCAATCATCAATCAATCAAACCATCAGTTAGGCGGCGCACATTACCCCACACGATATACAGCCGTCTGTCGGACGCGGTGATATCGCGACAGGACACGCTATATGTTTTATATGATACCTTTTAGTTTATCAATTATCTGTGAATTTTAAATTAAATCTAGTAATCGATACTTATTGGTCCTAGGATTAGGTATAGGAAACAAGCTGAAAACGTTTGATGTTTTATTAAGTAGAGGAGTTACAAGTTTGATCCTTTATTTAGCAGAATTAGAGTTACAGGTTTGATCCTTTATTTAGCAGAATTAGAGTTACAAGTTTGATGCTTTATTTAGCAGACTTAGAGTTACAAGTTTGATACTTTATTTAGCAAATTTTATAACTTACAGATAACCCGATCATTTTCTCAACATGACAATGTTCGGTCCCACGTGTAAAATAGTTTTATTACTAGAGCAATTTACAGAGCATAGAGATCTAATGAGCTCTAGGAAGTAGGAACTAACGATGATGGCACACACAAATGTTTACCAAAAAGGTTCTAAAATCAGAATAAAAGCTCCCACCACCCCCACCCCACTGCGGGCTTAAGGCAGTTATTAAACCGACGCGTCACGCACATATTTTCATTTGTAATAGAACTCGTATGATGTCACTTCCATTTTTCATTGTGCAAAAGGTAGTGCGTCAAATGTTCGAATTTGAATGAATATTTACTTGTCATATTCGACCACTAACGTCCTCACTGAAGCATATAATGTAAGGAGGAGGATTGTAGTCCTATCTAGTCTGCTGCGGTCGGCTAACGAGGCTGAGTTTCTTAGACTTCTACACACGCACGTATCTTTGCAGCATTCTCAGTCGTAGGAGGAGGCAGGTTGACCGTTGTCATAATTCTTGCCATAGTCTGACGAGCATTCGCGTAAAATGTAACGTTATTGAGTGCTAAACGGACCGGATTATTACAAGTTGCGCATTACAATGCTCGGTAATCATCCTACACTGATGCAGATGTAATGTTCGGATATGTAACGTTGCATTACGCGCGAATGCTCCAGGTGAAGGAGCACCTTTATGTTATTACTAGCTGTCCCGGCGAACTTCGCACCGCCTTAGAATTAAATTTGTTGACGTACTGGCAGCAGCGCCACCTACCGGGTCCAATTATAAATGTAAACCATTCTCGATTTCAACACGCACAATAAAATGCATAATAATCTGTCCAATATGAATAATTTTCCCCGTTTTTTTTTTTCATATTTTCCACTGATTCTTCGCTCCTATTGGTCGCAGCGTGATGTTATATAGCCTAAAGCCTTCCTCGATAAATGGACTATCCAACAAAAATATTTTTTATTCGAACCAGTGGTTCCTGAGATTAGCGCGTTCAAACAAACAAACTCTTCAGCTTTATAATATTAGTATATATATCATATCATACTGATCTTGCAATGACATATTTTGTATTGTGTCTGCATGTCGTCATTACCACTCTACCTGCTTATGAATTAGATTCCCCGACATAGGTACCTAATATAAAGTAACTTCTCGTACGCAACCGAAACAATGTTTTACACGATCACGGTCTCTCGTCAATATAAAATATCGTTCTATACTTTATAGGCCTTACTAATAAAAAAATCTTAAAATGAGGTATAACTTTAGAATAGTTAAACTCGCTGTATAAGTTATACGTTCGATATAAAGCGCTTAAACAGCTGTCTACTAATAAAGATATTCAAGACCTTGTTTAACTATACTCACGCTATACACCATAGACAGAAGACTCAAAGAAAAACGTTCAGGAATTGAGTAACACGCAATTAACACGTATCTGATGTTCACGTGTTGATGACAAAAATTGACATAAAATTTACGATATTATGGACGTCGTAATTTTAATTATATACAAAATTGATGTTTACACATTTTTAATCAATTTTAATTAGATAAGTATGTGAATTTTGTAAATATTATGTAGTAGTTCCACAAAATTTAATAAGGTACTAACATTTTTGAACGCACCTCTGCCAAACTGTCAAAATGTCATTGAAATTGACATTTGTCAATGACACTTGTCAATGTCACAAGACGTAATTAGGGATGATCGATGTTGCAAAAACATCGATGTTGGCATCAATAATGACATCGATAGCTAAACATCGATGTTCAATGTTAATCGAGCTCTAAACATCTATGTCAGGCAACATCGAAGTTTTTGTACAAACGTCTTCACGGCCGTATAATATATATCGGTAATACATCCATACTAATATTATAAATAAAATGGGAAAGTGTGTGTGTGGTTGTCCGTCTTTCACGCCAAAACTTCTGAACCGCTTTAAATGAAATTTTGTACACATAATATAGTCTAGAACCTGAGAAAGGGCATAGGCTACTTTTTATCACAGGGAAATGTACGGCTCCCGTAGGATATTTTATTTACAGTTTCACGTTAAAACTATTAAGCCGATTATCATGAAATTTGGCATAGATATAAAGTAGTCTACGGGACCTTTCCGTGAAACCGTAAATAAAGTATCCCACGGGAACCGTACATTTCCCCGCTATAAAAAGTAGCCTATGTCCTTATATGTACTATAGTTCCCGTGGGATACTTTATTTACGGTTTCACGTAAAAATTACTTTTTTTTTTTTTTTATGAAATAAGGGGGCAAACGAGCAAACGGGTCACCTGATGGAAAGCAACTTCCGTCGCCCATGGACACTCGCAGCATCAGAAGAGCTGCAAGTGCGTTGCCGGCCTTTTAAGAGGGAATAGGGTAATAGGGGAAGGTAGGGAAGGGAATAGGGTAGGGGATTGGGCCTCCGGTAAACTCACTCACTCGGCGAAACACAGCGCAAACGCTGTTTCACGCCGGTTTTCTGTGAGCCCGTGGTATTTCTCCGGTCGAGCCGGCCCATTCGTGCCGAAGCATGGCTCTACCACGTATAAAAATATTTATTACTTAACCATATACAGTATAACAGTATAAAATTATTTATTACTTAACCGATTATTATAAAATTTGGCACAGATATTTTTTATCGCGAGACATATTATAAGGTTCAGGTGGGTTACTGTACGTACGCGGGCGGAGCCGCGGGCATCAGCTAGTAAATTATAAAAAAAAAACACACGTTTATATAATGAAACAATGAAATTTTATATTGGAGATATAAGGAGGAGCACATTATAAGTTCCAATATTTTTTGTCAATATATGACTGTGAAAATGATAATTTTGAAAGCGCAGAACCTTTTAACCTGTTGCGCTGTTGATATAGGGTTGAACCAGCCTTAGAAAATAATTGCTCCGATGGCGTTTATGTCGCAATAGTGGTTAAATATATTACCGCAAGTTTTTTCAACTTTGGGTTTTTCGATTATGTATGGGTCCGTGACATCGATGTTACGATATTTTAAATCAGTGTTTTTTTTGTATGAAAAAATATTTCGCGACCCCCCCGACCCTTCGCTTTTTTATCATGTAATGTATGTTGTATGTTACAGTGTTACAAATATTCATTCCTTACGTTTTTATACGTGTCCATAATTAGGATTCGGATATAAGTACATACATATTAAAGGACGTCAAACACATTATTTTACAATTACATATATCGATTTATGGGTATATCCTTTTGTTAAAATTCTCTTACTCAATAAATCAATATTTTTTATCTTTATTGTTTTTTACTAAAGTTCTCGTTCTTTTTTTACTAAAGTCGACCTCCGGCGACCCCCCTACAGAAGCTTCGCGATCCCTCAGGGGGTTGCGACCCACAGATTGAAAAACACTGTTTTAAATAATGCAATATGGATTTTAAAACATCGATGTTTTATCATCTAACATCGATGATCATCGATTTTCGATGCGAGCATGAAACATCCCTAATTCCCTAGACGACAGACGTAATTAATTTTCTAATGCAGACTGCAGTTCTTGTCTTCTTGAGATTTTTAATTTTCAGCTAAACTGGAGTTTTCTAATTAGAACATAAACTCTGATAACTTCTGATTGTTTGGAGTTGTAATTAACACAAGCAAAACACAGAAAGTAACAAGCAAAAGGGTAATTTGTATAGGTAAGGTATGTGCGAACATCTGTGAAGTATAGTGTCCCAACTATTAATAAACATATTTATGAAAATATAATACCTTTCATTGGTTTTTAATTTACTCCAAATCACAAATGTTTCCAAGTTTTTTCTAACTCACTGATTGTAGGTTATGTAACCTAAGTATTATGTTTTTAACTGTCTATCACAGAATGTAATGTTTATTGTTTTGTGTCTCTTTATCTATCTATATATAAAAGGCAAAGCTGAATGACTGATATATCAATGCACAGACCAAACCCGAGCTAGAAAGCTACACACTAATAGCTGTATGATAAATAGTTGGGTAAACTGTACTTTATTAATGTCAATGGACACTTAACTCATAAAAGTAAGTATATTATAGGTTGCATTGCAACAAAAAAGCTAGTTAATAGTTGGATGAGCTCGATTTCAATAAAAAATGAAAGTATGGTATCAAAAATTATCTATAATTATATGTAATTAATCTTAAAGTATTTCATATTTTCAATTGTATTTAAAATGCAAGTTGTTATTATGGTAGGGTTGCTATCCGTCCCAGTATACCGGGACATGTCACCGATTTGAAAGTTTTGTCCCGGTTAATCTAGAAAATGTCCCCGTCAATATGCATACAGGAACAGCACAGCCCGGCAAGTAGTGGCTAGGCTGGCACATTTCAAGTAGACATGGTTGAAAGTATAATACAGTGCAAATTTAATTTTAATATGACATGTTCATAATTTCATAAATATGTTATGGGTAAACTGGACCTGCTGAATAAGGTATATAATACTAATTAATATTTCATTTAGAACATTTGATTTCATATTTGTTTTTTTATATTTGTAAGCTAATTTTTTAAGAAAATAAAGGTTCCTTATAAAGTTAACTGGTAATAAATATCACATTTTTTATATACTTGTATTATTTTAGTAATTCACTGTTATGGTCCCGGCTGGTACATAGGATTAACATCCCATGTACCGGCCTATGGCAACGCTACATTATTATGGTGCTTACAAGGATTACAGTATGCACTATAATCGATTAATCACAACTCGTATTTTAAACATAATAATTGCACACTTTGAGCATTTAACTTTGTACTTTAAAGATTGTAGAGATTGTCATTGCAATCTCAAAACACTGAAATTCAGTAGATTTCATTTACTGGCATTCCGTAGTTCTACTATAATAATAAGCTTTAGTAAAATTAATTATAGATCTTTTGGGCTTATGGTATACTGCTGCTGTAAATACACTAATATATAGAAAACATTTTTGGGAAAAAAAAATAATCTTTAAATAGTTTTGTGTTAGGCGAAGGGTCACCTACGCCTGAGGTTAGGATGTTATATTTCTGCCTAAACATCTTAACATAAGTAGTAGATCATAATTAGCAATAATTATGCACAGAAGATCCTTGATTTTAAGTAAGTTAATTGACTTTACCAAACCTTATGTACAAGGCTGGTTCTTCTTCTTCAGGGGATAGCCCTAGCCTGTATAATTGATAGGTTGCAACTCGCAATAGGTATAACTCCATTTCCTTCGGGGGAAGCTCTAGTCTGTATAAAAGGTAGGTAGTGTTATAGGTCTAAGGTAGTATCCATACTCCTTTGAACTATCCTAACCTAACCTATCTTTTGAAGACCCTCATCTGAATCCCATAGCACTACTGAGGACCCTTCTAACTACTTAGTTTAGCCCTGTCTTCTCCTACGTTAGTAAGAACAGTTAATTATACATAATATTAGGATTGAAATTGATGAAATTAGGTCATTGTCTTTTACCAAAAATACAACAATAACGGATCATCACGATCATTATACATTTGTATTTTTCCGGGCGTAAGAATAATTTCCTAGCCTAAGAATCAATATTTATGTAGATTGTAGTCCAACTCTTAAGTTAGGTACTCAGAAATAGAACGCTAACGAGTTTCGAAAGAATATAAAATCAGCTGATGAATTGAAAATCCGCCATCTTGTCCTTATAACACGCTTAAACTAGGGTATGGCCTAGTATAGGCGTGGAATAAATTAGTATGGAAATTACAACATCGCTATCCAGGCTTAATGTCAAAAAAATGATTATTAGTAGAAGAAATCTTAAAACGACTGTATACACAGTGTGAAATTTTTTATTAGTAAGGGGGTATGAGGAGTTTTACCCTTCATACTTTTTCAATTAATATTTAATTGGAAAGCCTGTCTATTGCATTGATTAATTTCCTGTCATAGTAGATGAATTTCGTCGGCAGGCTTAAAGGCCAGAAAATAGGTTGTTTTAATTTCCTAAATGTCTTCCTTATGTAACAGGATAAAAATATTGTTGCGTATCTACGATAACACGGAAATAGTAATTACTTTAAGTATTATTTTGTGTAGTTAAATCGATGCAAAAAATCGATGTTACGACCATAAATAATAAACGTAGGTAAGATCCTCAAATTCAATAAGGTAAATAATAAAGATGTTTGATGAAGAAGCCCATTTAGGTATTATAGATACGTATAAAACATGATGTAATTGTTTTATTGTATTTTGTCAAAATAATTTGCATTTCTGTCTATTTTCTATCCTTAGGGGAGACTCTCCCCTACGTAACCACACCATACCGACGCGACAAAATGTGGCCAAGCTGGGGTTACGTGTGAACCACATCGCAACACAAGCGACACCGAGTAATTATATCGGTAATTCATAACTAACATCCACATTTTGTCGGTACCACAACAGAACGACAAGAAGCCACAACTTGACCGTACATACCTACGTACATACGTAAGTTGTGTGGGAAGGCCCTAACTAGGGGAGCAGTTCCTAACTCAAGATTCGTAGTCGGTAGTGGTGCAGTCATGGATAGGGAGAGCCACGCTTCGGCAGGAATGGGTCGGCTCGACCGGATACCGGAGATACCGGACCGGAGACCGGAGGCCCAAGGGGGGTGTCCGTCCGTAGCACCGTAGCGCCTCCTGTGGCCTGCCTAGTTCCTTAAGGCTACGTTCCCACGAGCGTTTTTGAGTGGTCGCGACAAATATGCGCAAGTCAGTTTTTGGGTCTGTTTGGCGGTGGCGGGCTCGGGCGGGGAGGTGTGGATGCGCCGAACGCATGCCGAACGTGGCTGCTGACACGCTATTGGCAATGAATATAATATTATATTACTAATAGTGTCCGACCGAAAGTTCGGTTTCGGTTTCGGCCGAGTTTCGGCCAAAAATCAAGTTTCGGCGGCAGTTTCGGTTTCGGCCAAAAGTGGCCGAAACTTTTGCCGAAACCGAAACTGATTTCGGAAGTTTTCGTGCACACTCGCCTAACTTCGTTTCTTGCGGCAACGCTTTGACAACGCAACTGAATTTGAAAACATAATTAAAATATAATTAAATATTAATTATATTTTAATTATGTTTTCAAGTTCATTTAATATTACATTAAATAAATGATCTCACCAAAAATATTTTCATGTATAGTGATGCCAATACGATACAATATAACTCGCACTGTCAAAAAGATATTAGATCTCATGTGAAACCAAGCTTCTGACTCTATCAAACTTCTAACTCTACACTCCATAATTCTACAAGCCTAACTCCACAAACTCTACACCTTTGTCAAAATATGTGGCCTGGCCATTTCGATACATTCGCTTAGGCGTAAGGTGAAAAATTTACGGACTGTTTTTCTGTTATACTATTCTAGTACGAACGAAATGGCCAAGCCACATAATTTGACTAAAGTATAGAGTTTGTAGAGTTAGGCTTGTAGAGTTAAGGCGTGTAGAGTTAGAAGTTAGGTAGAGTCAGAAGCTTGGTTTCACATGAGATCTAATATCTTTTTGAAAGTGCGAGTTGAATTATATTGTATCGTCTTGGCATTACTTTACATGAAAATGTTTTTGGTAAGATTTCACTTCTTTTTGAAAGACAATTTTCAGACCTCTAGAGTAAACATTTAGGTAAGTCTCTTACAAATTTTCATCCCCTAGTTTAAGGGGTTGGAGGATAAAAGTTCCAAGATTGACAATCTTTATATTGGTTATGTGCTAAAACTAGCTTACATACCAAATTTCAGCTTTCTATGACATCCGAAAGTACCCTATAATTTTGTTGATCATCAGTGAGTCAGTGACGAAATCAGGGATATCACTAAAACCTAAATTATTAGACCTTTATAATCAAAACTTTACATGTTTCATTAGTCCGCTACTGGGAACATATCCTGAAAATTTTGTGTATCTGGTATAATCTAATCCCAAGTTATGAGGGTTCAAAATATCGACGAAACGCTTCGAGAAAAAGTAGTCTGGTAGTGCCCTTGCGCTTCGCTTAGCTCGTCTTGACGGGGCACTGACGTGCTCCCAGATTACAACAAAATTAATATACCGTGTTTCCATTTCATGTCCTAATTAATGCAGAGTAATGAATAAAATGCACCAAATTTCAGTATTTTAAGAAATTTTCTACTTGACTACGTGAGTTTCGGTTTCGGTTTCGGCCGAAACTCAAGCCACGGCCGAATGTTCGGTTTCGGTTTCGGTTTCGGCCGGAAAACCAGTTTCGGTCGGACTCTAATTACTAACATACTATTGGTACCTACGTTAGTAATATATATTCTTTGCTATTGGTCACATGCGCGAACGACCCCCTCCACTTTCACTGAGCGCTCATAAACCGTTGCGCGACCTGTTATACGAGGGCTAAGAGTTCGTAGTTTTCATAGACAATAATATCAACTGCGTGTAAGGAATAAGAATTTTTAGAAGCACTTTGCACCTCGACAATACGTTAACCTTCTAAAAACTATACCTAGGTAGTGGGTACTCGGTAGAGAATATAAAATATTTTCTAATTGTGTTTTTAATTTTATGATATTGGCTTTTTTAATTAGGTATTATATTATTAACTTTTAGCCACCGTTCCACGCGACAAAATATTTGTCATCCTCATCACCTTGATGAGTGGCAATCCTCCACCGTGCGCTTTACCCGAAGCTTTTGCCGCGCACTGGAAAACTCTGGAATGAACTGTCGCCAGCAGTATTTCCGGACCATTACGACCTGTAAACCTTCAAGAAGAGAGCGTGTTTCCTTCTAAAAGGCCGGCAACGCCCTTGTAAGTTCTCTGATGGTGCGGGTGTCGGTAATCGATGTCCATCAGGTGATCCGTTTGCTCGTTTGCCCCCTACTTTTATAAAAAAATGTTATCATTACTATTATTAAAGTGGCCTATGGAGAGCCGCTTCGCTACGTTGAAGTGGACGAAGCGAAACAAGTATGTAAGGATCGTAGCTAGTGGAAAGAAGTGGTATCTGCCTACCCCTACGAGAACGAGGCGTGATTATATTATGTAGGTATGTATGTATTATCATTACCTACAAAGTATGACGTCACCGCCGGTAACAGATGGCAGCACTTGGCTAATTGAAGACGCTCCCAGGAAGGATGTAAGTTGGAGTGGCTGTCTAACTTTGCCAATTAGAAAAACTTGCCGTAATTGATTTATTGAGGTCGTGTAAAGGAAAAATCATGGAAAAGTGCTGAGAAAGTTAGCAAGCTCTCATTACTTGATGTTGAATCAGTTTTATTCTAAATCAGCTGTAAACGAAGGAGTATTGTAGGAAAATGTCATGAAAATGGTTATATAAACCGGGAAATGAAATACCTACGCTAAACTCGAGTACAACTAGAGACCTGTCCCTGTATAACTAAAACACAACTCGACCGGATATTACATATTTTTAATTTAATTTTGTGTAGATATTATTATAAAATATATATAAGAGGAAATGGGCCTTTAATAATTCATATAAATTTTAAGTTTGATGTTTTAAAGGGTTGTATAAACGTTAACTGTGTCAAATATTATACTCCTTCGTTCGTAAAATTCGCGTAAAATTGAACTGAAAGCTTTAACTTCACGTATTAAAATGTATTATTATAGGTATGATGTAATTTAATACTGCTAGTTGTAACTACAACATGGAATCGTGCTGCTAAAACTTTCATTCACAAAGCGCTGAAATCGAAGTCTCGTCATAAAACTATCATCAATAGCTCCATTGGATCGAGTTTCAATTGTCTCAGTTAATATCATCCGAGGCCCCAGCCTGGGGCCTGTTGGCCTGTGGGCTATGCCCCGGCGGCGTGCCCCACTCGTCTTCCTGTTATTTGTCGCTTTGTGGTCAGTTTTTATGATATCTCAATTTGTTGCACATAAACGGATTTCAGTATTTTACTTCGCGGTTTTTGTGATACAACAATAGTCATTTAACTTCGAGGTTACCTGTAAATACTAAATACCTGTAGAGTGTACTAGATGTTGCCCGCGACTTCGTGCGCGCAAAAGTTAATTTCGTAGTAACTGTACATTTTTCCGCGATAAAAAGTAGGTTATATCCTTCCCAGTGGTCTACTCTACATCTGTGCCAAACTTCATCAAAATCAGTTCAGTAGTTTCGGAGCCTATTCAATGTAAACAAATATAAAATAATGTATTAATTAAAGATGTAATCTTACATGATTTAATTTTTAAAGTTACTTAGTGTGTTGGTATAAGAAAAGTCCTAGCCTAGCAAAGGTTTAGGAGCCCAGTTAGACGAGGCGCGATTGAGCTTTATCGACTAGGCCACAATGTCACTTTTATCGCGGTATTTTATAACAAAGGCCTAAGCCACATATTACTAAATAGTTACTACATAACCAAAGCGTTAATGTATCTGTAGTCTATTCGCGTTAAGACGGATCATTGACGCATAAGACGAGTTCATATTAACCCACTAAAGTAAGCCAGTTTGACATATTACGTGTACGCATGATGCACTGACTTCTTAACGCGAACATATTATAGTATTGTAGCACTGGTGTAGAGTGTTAATTGCGGATTACAGAGGTTACAGAGTGCGAGGCGAATTCTCTTTGTCTTTACTTTGACTGTACTTCTTGGCTGTCTTCGACCTTTGATATCAAGGTGTTAAATCCCCCCATTAGCTTAGATCAAAGGGCGACACTACAAATGACAGCTTGAGCGCCGGCGAATGTCAGCCATGTTGGCGCAAACCTCAGGTTGACTCCGAAATAATTTTATACTAGCCTGGTGAACGAATGTCCTGGCTAGAAAATTTCACGCCCGCTTGCCTCTCGCAACCCCCGTACGTCTAGCCACGTACAAATTCTATCGAATGACTGTTCTTTACGTTAGTAAATATTCTTTGCATAAGCCTGGCCACCAACATACTCTTAGCTGGCCACAGACGTTCTTAATTTGACATTCTTTAAAAAACGTCAAATTCAGGTCGAAGGCAAAGTTTTCATACAAAACACGCATATCCCACACACGTGCTTTAATCTTTCAGATTCTTAAATGTCAGTTCGAACTTAATGTCAAATTAAGAACGTCTGTGGCCAGGCCAGAGCTCCGTGGCCTAGTGGGTAGACCGTTTGGTTCGCACTCGAGAGAGTGCAGGTTCGAATCCCAGGTCGTGGCGTGTACCAATGAGACTTTTTCAGATCTCAAGTACATTATACGGACGCTCTAACGGTGAAGGAAAACATCGTGAGGAAACCCGCACATAGTTGGCCCCAGACGTATTGACCAGTTCATTCCTCTGGACTAGGCTGACTATGTTGTGAGAATGCCGTATGTGCTTGGGCAACCATACGACATTTAATTATTATTTTTAAACAAAAAATTAAACCGACTTCCAAAGTAAAAATACACAAAAAAGTATGAAATAAAACTTAATCTCTAAATAATTCCCCTTTCAAATTCGGCTAAAATTTTTACTATTTCTCTACTCAATCTTCTTAATTTTGAAATCGGCACCAGCCCAAACAATATTCTACAATATTTTATACAACTTACGTTAATATTTGCTGGTACCGACTTCAAAATTAATAAGATTGAGTAGAGAAATAGTAAAAATTTTAGCCGAATTTGAAAGGGGAATTATTTAGAGATTAAGTTTTATTTCATACTTTTTTGTGTATTTTTACTTTGGAAGTGGGTTTAATTTTTTGTTTAAAAATAATAATTTCACCCTTTTTAGTGATATATTTTGTTAAGTTATCATTAATACGTCTTAAGAACGTCTAAACTAAACGATCGAATGTATAATTAAATACTCGCCAAGCTTCTATTAGGTATTGCTATTAAGATGATGATGATGATTACTGTAAGTTATAAAGTGGCATATGCTTGCAGTTCTTTAAACAATGCCGAAATTTCCAAATGCATATCTTTAAAGACTGAGGAGTTCTGTACAGTGCTTTTGGATCCAGGGTATACCTTGGTACAATATCCTATTTTTTTGGTAGTATATGCTTGTGTTACTTCAGTAAAAGTCAAAATCACTATATGTGTGGATATAAATTTTGAGGAGTTCCCTCGATTCCTCATGGCTCGCATCATCAGGTTTCCACTTTAGTGACTAAAGGACTAATTTCGAATTAAACCCTTTACAACAACAAAAGAATTTTGCAAATAGGTCCATAAACGGCAGAGTAATGTTCAATGATCTCCGTGTTAGGGTAAAATACTATGAGAAATACCTTTTATATCATCATAATCTGATGATGTATGGTGTGATAGTGGTGATGATGATGATGATTGCTCTAACTGACAAGGTGGCATATGCTTGCAGTTCTTTAAACAACGCCGAAATCCCCAAACATGTATCTATAAGGAGTCAGGAGTTCTATTCTGTACTTTGGGATCCAGGGTATACCTTGGAGCAAAATCTTACTTTTTGGTAGCATATGCTTGAACTACTTCAGAAAAAGTCAAAATCACCATATGTGTCCATATAAATTTCGAGGAGTTCCCTCGATTCCTCATGGATCCCATCATCAGGTCACCACTTTGATATCAAAAGGACCAATTTGGGATTACACCCTATACATCACAGAAAAAATTTTGAAAATCGGTCCACAGGCGGCGGAGTAATCGTTGAACATACAAAAAAAAAAAAAAAAATATACAGCCGAACGTATAACCGCCTCCTTTTTTGGGAAGTCGGTTAAAAACCAACTGTCCCAGGCACTACAGTATTTCAAGAGTAGTTACTTCGCTCGGAGAATACTGTATAAATCATCCATTAACGGATGTAAAGGCCTAAGTTTTTGTTTTGGCCAGGCTTAGCGTGTGTGTGATGTGGTGTCTGAATATTGTCTATGGATTAAGATTCATAAATTCAGGAAGGAATTCAGCACGTTTGTGGCCAGGCTAAGTGTCTTCCGCGGTCACCAGTATCAGTTTCTTTTAACAATGCTGTTTATTATGCTGTAAAAGGCAATGTTTTTTTACATTTCATTGAAAATATTTAGCTTTTTATAACTAAGTAAACATTGTATTTCCTGTTAGGTAACTATTCAATTTGATTTATTCGAATGTGCTAATAGAAGACTACTTTTTAAGTTAAACATTGATAGTACCAAATCCATAATATAACAATGGCAATGTGTTGGAAAAACGTTTCCATTATTTATTATCGAATTACATAGTAACCATTGTTTGCCGCTGGGGGTGTTGTTTCGATGATATATAAATTGTAGTTAATAAAAGCGAGCGCACGGCGCGGACACCCGCGTCTAGGGTTACCAGGGAATAAAATCGAGAAGCTTGTTGCAATTGTTAAAAAACCTTGATTTCAGTTTAAAAGTCCGGTTCGGTAAAATATGAGCTGGACAACCGACAACAACAATTTCTTGATCAATGTGTGATGTTACCCCACATTTTCATTTTTAGTCTCCAAAATTTATTAGCGTTATGGCCAGTGAAAGACACGCACTTTTCTTTAAAAATTATAGTTACCTTTTAAGCGTCAGTTGATGATTGGCACTGGTTAGTGGTTATCATTGACTGTTTATTGACATGATTAAAAATCCGGTCTCGAATGAAATCCGGGCGGAGTCCGGTCTATATCCTTAAGATCCGGTCCGGGTCCCTACCCGGGTCGGGCATCCGCGTCGGGTTCCCGCAGCAGCACGCAGCGAAGTCTACAGCTAATTATTTGCGGCGTTACTCAGAATCGGTGCCCTGCGTGGTGTGATGTGGTGTGGCGTGGTGTTGTGGACATGAGAGATACATAACACCCGCCGCGGGGCGCTAACGAGCGTGTTACAGCTAATTACTTGCGGCGATACTCACAAACCGACGACGTTATTATCAACTAGCTTTTGCCCGCGGCTCCGCCCGCGTAAATACATTATCCCGCGGGAACACTACCTTTTCAGGATAAAAAATATCCCGGGACCCAAAGTGTCTATTATATGTAGAGATGGCCGTTATAACGTAAAGCGTTTAAAAAAGCGTGCTTTTATAAATAAGTTGTAAAGTCGTTTAAAAATTTAAGCGTTTATCACTTATACTTATCGTTCATATCGTTTATAGTCATAAAGCCATAAGTGTGGTATGAGCAAAGAAAAATAGTTCTTATGACAGCGCAATAAGAGTGAAAATTCTTTAATGTAGCTCATCACTTATTTAAACGGGTTATTTTTTGTACTTATAACTATTAAGCTTTTTCGTGTTTATTCACTTTTTGTTAGTTGCGCTTTGCGGGTTGACGAAAACACGTTATATTACGTTACGCAATAATTCGTATTTTAATCGTAATAGTGGTGCTTTGGTGGCTTACCGTGAAGTTTTAATGTAAATAATAAATATAATAATGGTCCATATGGACGTAATATAAACTTTTCGTGTAGTGTTTTAGTATTAAATAGTTAATAGAATCAGGCGTTACTTTGCGGAAATCCATAGCATTAAATTAATTAATATTATGTTTATAGCAGTTTTTCCGCTAAATAATACCCACAACCTGCAAGCAAATGTGTGAGTGCACGCATAAGCATGCGTAACGCACCTCCCTCCTCCCACACTGCTTATGCGTGCACTCAGATGCAAGATCGTGCAAACACCACCACCACACAAGCAACAATGTCGGCAAGATCGTGCAAAGCCCCACACCACCATGCAGGTTGCAAAACTCGACGCGCGTTTCGCCCCGAACCCGGAGCATCCTCAGGAAGTGGACCTGCGAACAAAGTTCGTTAGTCAACTTTGTTACAACAACTAACGAACTTTGTTCGCAGGTCCACTTCCTGAGGATGCTCCGGGTTCGGGGCGAAACGCGCGTCGAGTTTTGCAACCTGCATGGTGGTGTGGGGCTTTGCACGATCTTGCCGACATTGTTGCTTGTGTGGTGGTGGTGTTTGCACGATCTTGCATCTGAGTGCACGCATAAGCAGTGTGGGAGGAGGGAGGTGCGTTACGCATGCTTATGCGTGCACTCACACATTTGCTTGCAGGTTGTGGGTATTATTTAGCGGAAAAACTGCTATAAACATAATATTAATTAATTTAATTTTAGTATTAAGTTTATTAAGTTTTTGTCGTAAGATGACGAATAAACGACGTGAATTGGAACAGTAATTTATGGAACTACTTTGAAAGAAATGAGGTGGAAAAAGTGGCGATGTTTGTTATCCTATAAATCAACTATTACTAATGATAAGCAACATTTAAGATTAATGCATATTATCAACATGTAAAAACATTTTTATGAGTTCATATTATTATATTAATAATTATTCAGATTTCAGACAGTCCTAAGCCTGCAAAGTACGAAGGAAAGTTAATTTAAATCAGTTTAAGCGATCGAAAAACGTAACATAAGCGCAAAAAATATTATAACTTATAAGTGGCAATAAGTAGATAAGCAAATAAGCAACTAAGCAACTAAGCAGTTAAAAAAAGTTGCTATTGAATATTTAATAACGGATAAGTTAAATTTTAATTTTAAGCCGTTTATCACATCTCTAATTATATGTTTATACCAAATTTCATAAAAATCGGTTCAGCGGTTAAAGCGTGAAGTGGTAACAGACAGACAGACAGACACACTTTCGCATTTATATTATTAGAAGCTGGTATAGATTACTATTCCTACTATAGCCCCGAGCCCGCACCTCCGTAAATCCAGCATCTCTCGGTAACACTGTACTCTTTACCCGACTTAACCCGACTACGGTGAAGCCAAAAGGAAGGGTAATGATTTTGGAAGTCTAGAAGTCTATGTATGTTCCGCCCTAGCGCCTTAACCACTGATCCGAATTTAATAAATGAGGTGTCAATAGATTCGTAATAATGGCCCGGGTAACATAGGCTTTACAAATGACGTAGTCGGGTTATAGTTTTTTTGGGATAAAAACCAGCCTAGGTATGCTGCCTCACATAGTCAGCATTATTCCAGAGCTTAAGATCTTTCTTTGATAAAACCTGTTCAGTGGTTTTTGCGTGAAAGTCGAAAGAGTAACTAATATTCATCCATCCTCACAAACCTTCACAATAAGCATCCACTTTTGAGAACGCCAGAGGCAGATAGAGATCGATTTCTTACTCTTAAATACCTGTTTTAAAGGAATTGAAAATAGGTATTTGTCTGTACTTTGTTATTCAGTGCTCACTAGGTTAAAATTTCAATCCCTTGACGACCTCTGTGGCACAGTGGTTAGCGCGTTGGCGCTCAAGCCGGAGGTCACGGGTACGAATCCCGCTGAAGGAACAAACAAGTTTTCTGTTCCTGAATCCTGGGTCATGGACATTATGTATAAAATATGTGTATAATATAATAAAATATTATGTATGTGTATAGTATACAAGTATTAAATAGTCCACACAAGTTCCTCGGGTACTCAGGACGAGGCCAAATTGACGCGAAGTGAAACGTCCATAAATATTATTTATTTACCTACCTCATATACCTCTATACTCTGTACAATACTAGCTGGTGCCTGCAACGTTTCCGTTTCTGTTAGTTCTACTCAACAGACAAGGAACTTTATTTTTAAACGGAGCCCTAAGATAAAATCCTAAATTACTTCTGATAACATCAGCTATCTGTGAGTGAGTCACGTGAAAAATAAATCCAACCGTTTCAGAGATTTGCCGAAACAAATAGACCGAGGGACAGACAAAAAAAAAATTGAGTACCGTAAATACTTTTATAAGCATTTAGTATAAAGCTGTCTCCGTGAAACCACTAGAACATTGTCTGACAAGTCAGATGATCCATGCGTCGGATGGGCATGTAAAATGCCGGTCCTGCGCTTGATCTCTCGCCAGCCGTGTCGGTCATCCGTCCCACTGGGTTACGAGAGTAAAAGGAAAAGACAGTGATCTTGTGTACTGTGCACACATTTGAGTACTATAAAATAACTCCTGCGTTGCTGGCCTGGTTTTCAATGAAACCGGCCAGCAGTCACCGAAATCGGTGTGGCGAGCTTTTATAAAGCTGTTAATTTAAAAATACAAACTGACACTTCAATTTTATTTGTATGTATAGATGTATATAATATAGGTATTACATACTTATATATAGTTATCATTCATAAACCATACCGCAGAGAGGGCTCGACTCACCTGATACCTACTAATGAACTCGTAGGAAGCGTCCAGCAAGAACCAGTCGAAACCGCAAATGTGGCTGCATCGAACTACGCGAACCTAAATTGTGCCTTCATTTTCACTTTCAGTGTTCGTTCTTATACATTAATCTACAGTAGGTATTTGTAGATATATTGTTTAAACAGATAGGTACGGTATGTAGAACACCAAAGAATCAAGATAGATCGTTCTTTACTAATGTTATATTTTGTACCATCTATAAAAGTTTTTAAAAGCATTGAACTAAGTTGAAAAGCATATATCTACATTGCAATCTACATTAAAGCTTTCAAACAGATATAGGTAGTCAATACCATTAGAGGTTTCAGATTTATTTCTAAAAATCTGAATGCAAATCTGGAACACGTCTGTACACCCTTATTTAGATAAGGGTGTACAGACGTGTTCCAGATTTGCATATTTATGAAATAATATGATGATTAAAATGGATAGGAGTTGGCTTCGTATTAGTTTTTAGGGTTCTGTACCTCGAAAGGAAAAAACGGAACCCTTATAGGATCACTTTTATGCTATGTATCAAGCTGGAACTTATATCAAATACTCAGGTCTACTGTCCCTTGGAGCTGTAAAAAAAAATAACTTCTAAGTCAACGCAATCAAGAGATACAGCCGTTTATGCCGCACATTTCCGCGAAATTTTGACACTCGCAAGGGAATCAAAACCTACGAGGTACCTACTTCCCGTGAACTCAGAATCTTGAAATCGTACCAAACGAAGCAACGTCTTATGGCACATATAAAGGAAAAATTATGAAAACCGTAATTTTTAGTTACATCATAATAGGTTGGGGAAAAAGTCTTTTCGCATTAGGTATAGTATGTATGAACTTGTCATAAAATATCTTGGGCTATACCAATTGTATCTGGCTGATTTTGGTATCATTAAAAAGTTTTATTTTACAGAAGACAATTCCAAATTCAAATTAGGTAAATTTGAGATTTTCATTTGTTTTTCTTATTGTTAAAATGAGTGATTCTTATGAAGAATTTCGATACATTTTAAAATTTTATTACAAAAAAGGTAAAAATGCAACACAAGCCGCGAAAAAAATTTGTGATGTTTATGGACCTAATGCAGTATCTGTGAGAGTAGCGCAAATTTGGTTTAAGCGTTTTCAATCCGGAAATTTTGATATCAAAGATGCACGTCGCTCTGGTTGCCCTGTTACGGACAAAACTGTTGCCATTTTTGAAAAAGTGGAGCAAGATCGGCATATTAGTAGTTACGATGTAGCTGAAGAACTGGGGATTGACCACAAAACGGTTTTGGCGCATTTGAAAAAAGCTGGGTACACAAAAAAGCTCGATATTTGGGTGCCTCATGAGCTCACTGAAAGAAACCTAATGAACCGTGTACTCATTTGTGATTCTTTATTACGACGTAATGAAACCGAACCTTTTTTGAAGAAGCTGATAACTGGTGTTGAAAAGTGGATCACGTACGACAAGAACGTGCGAAAAAGATCGTGGTCAAAGGCCGGTCAGGCTTCACAGACTGTGGCGAAACCCGGGTTAACTCGCAACAAGGTGATGCTGTGTGTGTGGTGGGATTGGAAGGGCATTATTCATTATGAGCTGTTACCGCCAGGCAGGACCATCAATTCTGAACTGTACTGCGAACAACTGATGAGATTAAAGCAAGAAGTTGAAAGAAAGCGGCCGGAATTAATCAACAGAAGGGGTGTGGTTTTTCACCATGATAACGCTAGACCTCACACATCTTTAGCCACTCAGAAAAAATTACGGGAGTTTGGCTGGGAGGTGTTAATGCATCCGCCGTATAGTCCTGACCTTGCACCTTCAGATTTCCACCTGTTTCGGTCGCTGCAGAATTCCTTAGGCAGTGTCAGGTTGACATCACAAGAGGACTGCCAAAACCACTTGTCGCAGTTTTTTCATCAGAAGCCCCAAAAATTTTATAGCAATGGGATCATGTACCTACCAACAAGATGGCAAAAAGTTATCGAACAAAATGGCACCTATATACTTTAGTCACTTGTAAATAAACTTTATAAAAAAACCTTTTGAATTTTTATATAAAATGCGAAGAAACTTTTTCCCCAACCTAATATAATAAAAACATTTTTAACAATTTTAAACTTACTACCCCTAATTCCTCATGAACGCGTAGATAAGATAAATTCATATCAAATATGTCAAAGATTAAACGTGTGAGAAAGAGGGAGCTTTACGGTTCCGCTTTCGAAATGATAACTTGAAGAAACAAAAGAGAGGTACTCAGGTCTATAATAACTTTAAGCTGTAACAAATCACTAAAGGTTTGTACGGAACCGTCGGTCCGCAAGTCCGACTCGCACTTGACCGGTTTTTATGTCTAGGAAGTAGGAACCCCGGATTTCCATTTACAGTTTACACTCCGTTATTGTTTGTTCTTTTTTAATTGCACCGATAAACAGATTTAACGCTCGCTTTCACTAACCGTTGTATTGACTTGAGCGACCTAGTTTGTGTATTTAGTGCTTAAAAGCGTCAATGGAAAACTGAACTTGAATTTTTGGATTGAATCGCCTTTTCTTTAGCAGATTTTTAAAGAAACGTATCTTAAGCATCGTTATCGTATATGACAGAGACTATGAATGTGGATGAAGCGATAGAAGTATATCAGGATCACACTATAAATAGGGGTCCGCCCCTGAAATCTCTGCCTACTTTATAGGAAAACAGCGTGGGCACGAAGCCTGAGTATGTATGCCTAGGAGAATTTTAATGGCCATCAATCTGTAGATTTGTGTATTGCGTTAGTGGTTTGTTAAAAGTAATGTGTTTGACTTGGCAACTATCACCAACAACATCAATATCCGTTATTCTAGCGATTGCTACAGCGCGGCGGCGTTTGGAATATTAGAGCATTTAATAATTTGAAAATTTTATATTATTGACTATTGTTTTTCTGTACATAAGCATGTTTAAACTTCAGGAATCATCTAATAGTTTATAAATAGCTTTGGGATTGCATAAAAGCTACCTTGCATATTATGTTCACACTCCGGACAAACCTTAGTGGTTTATGGAGTGTACAATTTTATAAAATGTATGTTTCTTTATGAAAATAAATAAATAAAAATAAAAATCTAAAAAAAAGATTTGAAAGTATTAGACAATAGCAAAGAGTAATTAATATCACAAGTGACAATAGAAACACTTTGGTTTGGGTGGTGGTCTTTAAAAAATCTGATTTCTTAATCCTAGTGAAGCAATTTGCTACGAGATACCTTTCTTAGGCATCATGACTACCTTCCAATAGTTACTGCACCCTACTCTTATGTTTCAGATCCCGCGATAACATGAGCTAGGCGGGGCTGATGGTAGAATGGCCGAGCCCGCGCGCGCAGCGGTGAGGATGGAGGTTAGCTGATCGAGGAGCCGGCCGCGACGACACAAGCGGCTCATACAGCGCATCATGGTGAGTGTACAACTGTATAGATAGCTCATAGGGGATAAATGTCATATATAGATGTTATGTTTGTCATGGAATACTCTTCCCAACTTACCTGTCCGGTAGTTATGGTATAGTATACGGGTATGCGACCCCGGCTTCCCTAGCTATTACTGTTCTATCCCTTGCCCTGCTGGGCGGTAATATCCTCCATTTCCTATTTCCCACTCTAACTTACCAATCTTCCTTTCCACACCACCTATCCTTCCCTTTTCCTATTCCTACCCTCACCGCCAATCCGTAGGAACGCAATGGATAATCGCAAAAAATAATTTAATTATCCAAACTGGCGGCGATGTGGTTCGCCACCCATCACGTCTCGTTTCTCGCAGAGGCGAAAAGCGGACCATGGCTACGTTGAATGTAAGAGGAGGAATGGATGATAAGAATGAAAGTGGACCAAGCGAAAGAAGTATGTAAGGATCATAGCAAGTGGAAAGAAGTGGTCTCTGCCTACCCCTACGGGAAAGAGGCGGTTCTTGGCTCTTGCCTACCCCTACAGGGAAAAGGCGTGATTATATGTATGTATGTATAATGTATGTATAGATGTCATGATATAGAGAATCTTATGATAAGCGCTTACTGTCGCCCGTAACACCAGGAGACAAAAAAAGGCGAACTAACGAACGCATGGTACCAAATTGGTCTGTATTGTTTGTAAACCGCGGTCGTAAGTAATACCATCTAAATATGTAATTAAATCTCAGATACTTTTGCGTCCGTGTAAATACCTACGGTATCCCACGCCTATGTAATCCGGTGCTCAAACTACTACTATACCAAATTTCATCAAAATCCGTTCAGTAGTTTTTGCGTGAAAGACTAACAAACATGCATCCATCCATCCATCCATCTATCCTCACAAACTTTCATATTTATTATAGTAGTAGGATATTACAGGTTTATTGGCAACAGCTAACCAGCAAACTTGCAGTTGTAGAGTTAGGAATGGCGTTAAGTTTCTCCGTTCTGTAGACCGCGACTTATTACTTTTGGCGATGTTTCAAAACAGAATCGATACCGCGGATAACATTAGGGAATGCTCATGTCGGGCTGATACGTAATGGGCACTTATCGTACAGATAAAATACTTACTCATCTTTAGCAAAAGTTTCAAACGATGTTTGGTAATTTTTACAGAATTTATGTGAATAAAAATTATAATTTCTTGTCTTCAACCTTGGATTTGAATAACATCAAACCCGGTAGAATCTGTACCTAAATTAATATAATTTCTTTCAATAATGTAATGTGTAAGTTGATTGCATAATCTCTCTATAAAACATGGAAATAATTGGTTTCGATTATGAAATTATGAGGCTAAAAAGAGATTGCTAAAAATATAGCGAAAACTTTTTCTTAAATTTTATAAGCGAGAACATACCTACTTAACTTCTGAAACTTTTATAACTTGTGTAATCCATTTCTAAACATGAATACGATCCTGTAGCTCTTCTTAACCTATATAGGTCTATTTAGGCAAAAGGGTCGTACGCTGAATACAGCATTCAGATTAACGGCAAAAAGAGTAAGACAGAGAAGTAGTTTCTCTCAGTTTCTGCACAAGAGTGAAAGAAAAGGCAAGAGTCCGCATCCACGCTTTTCAGACCTTCTCGGCGAGAATCTGCATGGGGCTTAACAATTTATAATATTTGCATCTGATTAAACTACCGACAAAGTCGCGAATTACCACTAAAGCGTAGTTCAGTAAATTGTTATGCAGTATGCACGGTAACTAATTGTGCGCTCGGCAATCAGTGCTCACTGCACGGCGCACGCGATCCTATCTTATCGGTTATCTCCCATCAGCCGGAGTAAGTTCAAGCGTTCCATTAAGTTACATTAGCATTACATTCTCATGTAGTTCTTACTTCTACTGGGAGTAATATGATAAGAAATGCAAAGTTGAAAAATCTTTTAAAGTATCTGCATTGCTTGAATATGTGGTAGAATAATATCACATAGAGCTATATATTAAAGACGAGGCAAAAGTGTCCACATTTAAACTGCCCTATTTTTGGAGTTGTGTAGGTACTCGAGGTTTGATATTAATTGTCATCTTGACATTTTGACATTTGCTTTCCGCAGTTACAGACTAGGTACATAAACAATGTCATTGACAATATCTTCCTTGTAAGAAGTATTTTTTGGCAAGTGTACCTACTTAACGTTTCTTTAGTTTTGAAATCATCGCATACTTAATCAGAATTTATTTGCACGTATCGATGATTTTGTTTCAATATAATATATTGAAACAAAATCATCGATACGTGGTGTACCTACTACTATAATATTATTATAGTAGTAGGTACTACACTACATACCCACTCTGGATGAGATTGAAATATTTTTGGAGCTTTCTGTAGGTATTTAAGACGTCGTTCACGAGAAGGCGGGCTCATGGACGCTATGTGTTTTGGTCCACCGGTCCAAGGAGCCTAGCATTTTGGTTGTGGTCTATGAACCGGTACATGTAGCTTAGTAGTTTCTAACCTGGTGTGTATTTGCAGCAGGTGTTCGGCGAGTGGGCGCAGGTGGAGGTGGTGGAGCTGGTGAACGACGGCGGCGGCCTGGCCTTCGGCATCGTGGGCGGCCGCTCCTCCGGCGTGCTGGTCAAGAGCGTGTTGCCCGGCGGCGTGGCCGACAGGGTGAGTGTATGCGTGCGGGTTTTGCATGTGCATGCGTGTGTGTATGAGCGTGCATACGTGCGTTTGTGCGTGCGTTCGTGCTATGCGCGTGTGGGTGCATCTGTGTATGACATTAGCTGTATGTACTCTATTTTCTACAACATCTCAAAACAATAGCTTTCTGCTTTTCTAGTGCATGGGGAGCTTTATTCCATTTATCCTACGAGTAGAAACGAAGCTAAATTGATTAGCAAACACGTCGCATGCATATTATGCTAACTGCGACACGTCTGTACGCTCAAATATGCAACGAATTCAACACAGAATAACGTTACTAACACTTTTGTTCGCAGTTCGCACCAGTCTGAACAAATTCTTCTACCAAGTTTCTACGTATTTCAATTTACCGTTTATTTTATAATATACTTTAATATACTTAGACTGGATTCTTACGTCAAACTGTTTAAAAATTAAGTGAGAGTCTTTTTCCATGTGTAGGTGCAGAAAACTCTAAAATAATTAGACAAACTACACGGCTTAGCGACTACGACTAGCTCTATAAACAGCTAAGGGTCCGTACACACCGAGACGCGTGCACTTTTTAGGATAGCGATTCAAAATTGAACTTTATTCACTGGTACAAAAAGATACACGTTTAATCGCAATTCGAATTCATGCAGTGAAACAGCTACCTTTTTAGGGTTCCGTAACACTTGAGGTACCCTTATAGTTTCGCTCTGTCCGTTCGTCTGTCTGTCTGTCTGACCGTCTGTCCGCGCTTCAGCGTCGGTAATTATGAATATAAATGGATGAAATTAGGCATAGTCATAGATTGTGTATAGATCTCGGTTAACTTTTATAATGCATAACTTTTATATAATGTCAACCATTTTCGAGTAATCGGTCTCCAAAGTAATTTATAAGTTGGTCCCCACCCCTGGCATTTCTAAACTATAAGACTTAGAAACTTGCAATTTTCTATGCTGATAAATCATGCTAAAACTCTTTAGGAAAATTATAATTATATTAAACAAATTCGGATAGTAACTTTTGAAGTAATTTGAAAAAACTTCTTCTTCTTCTTTTATTTAATGGCATTCGCGGTCGCAAAGGTTTTGCACCATTCTGCCAGTGTCGAGTATATAATATAAAATATAAAATTTTCGATTTTATTTAAAATTTTATATTAAACGAATTATTTGATTTATACGCATTTATAGTTACGGAATCCTCCTTAGACATGTCCTGACATGCTCTTGGTTAGGTTATTTTATATTGACTATAGTTCAATTTTGGATTGCTATTTTGTAAAGTGCGCGCCGCGTAGTTTGTCCCTGTGACCAAGCTGTGACCTGTCCCTTACACGACGAACTAGCGGAGCACTAATTAGTTAGGTTTAAAGAATTTATTCTCAAAAAGACATACATAGTCACTTACATGAGAACAGTTGATAATACAATATAAACTTAAACTAATGGTCATCTACACTAATATTATAAAGAGGAAAACTTTGTTTGTATGTTTGTTTGTTTGTTTGTTTGTAATGAATAGGCTCAGAAAGTACTGGACCGATTTCAAAAATTCTTTCACTATTCGAAAGCTACATTATCCACGAGTAACATAGGCAAAATTTTATTTTGGAAAAAAATAGGGTTCCGTAAGATATTTGGGTTTTTCGGACACAAGGTGTAAAAAATCAACCAGAAAAGTTACTTATTTTGCGTACGCTGCCTAAACTATAAAAGATAGAACCATAAAATGTTCTAATTAATTGTAGATCTTATAAATATCTACAAAAAAGTCCGCGACACACTATACCTATCTATGTCGAGTGAGGCACAACAACCATTTTTTTATTTAGAAATCTTGAATTTTTTTTGGACTACATTTAAACGCGTTTATTTTACTCATGTTATTAATCCTTATCAAAATAAATTATTTCATCACTAAGTACAGTTTATGTAGATAATATATTTTGGTCTTTGAATGATTAAAATTGGACGTGTGGTTTTGAAGTTATGGCGAAATTAAAATATTACGACTTCTGCTGCACGGCCCGTTGCGAAGTGGGCGTCACCAAGGCGGGGTGCGCGTGCGGGTTAATGTTTAGTTTAGTTTAGTTAAATAGTTTAGTTAATTTATAAACATCAAATTGATAATATCTTAAAATATAATACATTATAATATCTATACATCTATACAGTTAAATACAATTTAAGTGTCTGTTTGTAACTTCAAATTAACAGCTTTTTACATAATGAATCTGAAAGTATATTCGGTACTTACAATAAAATACATTTTTTTTTAATTTTTGTCTGTCCGTCTGTCTGTCTGTAAGTCGGTCTGTCTGTCTGTTTGTTCCGACTAATCTCTGAAACGGCTGGACCGATTTTCACGGGACTTTCACTAGCAGATAGCTGATGTTATAGGGTACATAGGCTACTTTTATTTTAGGGTTCCGTTTAAAAAAATAGGATTCCGCTTTCGTTAGTCATAAATAAAGTCGCGGGTAAATTTCAGCGATATCCCAAAGTATTGTTCCACGCGGACGAAGTCGCGGGCAAAAGCTAGTCACAATATAAATATGATAAGTGCATTTTAGTGATCATTCTAAATACTATCCAAAATATAAATATACTACGTTGATGTTATTATTTTTCTTTATTAATTTTGTTTAATATATTCTAATAATTTTCTTTTTATATGTGTTATAAGAGCTTACATTTCTAATATCGGAAGGTAATTTATTATATAGTTGTGCTCCTTCAAAGCTTAAAGTTTTTTTGTCATAATTAGCACGAATCTTAGGTAATACAAGCAGACCTGGTCGGCGATTACTGCGACTAGAGATCTGAGATAAGTTTATATTTACGCTTTTGTCAGTAATTTTTCTAATCAATAAGCATGTGTTGTACACGTATAGTTGATTGATATTAAGTATATATTGGTTTCGCTATAAATCCTTTTTGCGGATGTCATGTATGGGTAATGAAAAAGTGACTTTATTATTTTATTTTGCATTATTTGTAGTTCTTTTAATTTTGTTTTTGTAGCACTGCCCCAGACTTCTATCTACACTAATATTATAAAGATGTTTGTTTGTTTGTAATGAATAGGCTCAAAAAGTACTGAACCGATTTCAAAAATTCTTTCACCATTCGAAAGCTACATTATCCACGAGTAACATAGGCTAAATTTTATTTTGGAAAAAAATAGGGTTCCGTAAGATATTTGGGTTTTTCGGACACAAGGTGTAAAAAATCAACCAGAAAAGTTACTTATTTTGCGTACGCTGCCTAAACTATAAAAGATAGAACCATAAAATGTTCTAATTAATTGTAGATCTTATAAATATCTACAAAAAAAGTCCGCGACACACTATACCTATCTATGTCGAGTGAGGCACAACAACCATTTTTTTATTTAGAAATCTTGAATTTTTTTTGGACTACATTTAAACGCGTTTATTTTACTCATGCTATTAATCCTTATCAAAATAAATTATTTCATCACTAATTAAAGTTTATGTAGATAATATTTGGTCTTTGAATGATTAAAATTGGACGTTTGGTTTTGAAGTTATGGCGAAATTAAAATATTACGATTTCTGCTGCACGGCACGGCCCGTTGCGAAGTGGGCGTCACCAAGGCGCGTGTTTAGATCTATGACTTCTATGAGTAAATTTTTTGTTTTGTGTTCGTTGTAACTATGATGGATAGATACTTGAATACCTATTTATTTAGTGTTTGTTGTATTGTTAGTCCTGAAGAGTATAGGTATTTCATACGATAAAAGTATACCTACTTATTTCATTGAGTTTTAGTAGGTACCTATATTAATTTGTTTCTGTTTGTTTTGACTAAATTTCGCCCGTTTTGTTAGAGGTTTAAAGACATTCTGTAGTATTAGTATCAGTATTGCACCCGTGCGAAGCCGGGGCGGGTCGTTAAATATAAAAGGTGTGATTTGACTAAGGAGTTGTATATCATAAATCGTGTCTGTTTAGGAATGCAGCCATGTAGATTGCGAAGTGAACCAGTTAATGATGAAAGTTTATTTTTGATATAATCTATTTGGTCATCCCATGATAGATGATGATCTAATCTTAGTCCTAGATATTTTTCTTTATTTTTGTGTTCAATAGGGATATTGTTAATGGTTAGAGGTTCATGAGATGGAATCATTTTATTTTTGGCTTTAAATATAACGTAACTAGTTTTATCTATGTTAATACTGAGTAAATTGCAATGAAACCATTCCGTTAAAATATCTAAATCTGTCTGTGCTTGTGCGATCATATCTTTTACATTGGACCCACAATAGAATAGGCACGTGTCATCCGCATAAAGAGTTATGCGACCTTTGAGACTTAGTTCTGTGATATTATTTATATAGATTAAAAACAGGAGAGGGCCTAAAACTGATCCCTGAGGGACTCCACATGATATTGGTTTAGAAGCGCTTACTATATTTCCAATCTTAACTACCTGTGATCGGTTTTCTAAATATGATTTAAACATTTTTAGGGCGTTTCCTTTGATACCTATGCTTTTTAATTTATATATCAAAAGTTTGTGGCTGACGCGGACGGTATCAAAGGCCTTCCTTAAGTCGATAAAGATTCCTAGTGCAATACGTTTCTTATCTATATTAGTTTTTATTTCAGTAATAATATCAATAACTGCAGCTGTGGTATTACTTTTGGCTCTGAATCCATACTGTTGCTTAGATAAGAAGTTAAAGAAATTTAAATAATTTGTTAATCTAGCATGGAGAATTTTTTCAAATATTTTTGATAATGTTGATAACACTGAGATTGGTCAGGATTAGTTTTGAGACCAGATTTAAAAATAGGTGTGACTTTTGCAATCTTTAAAGATTTTGGAAATTCTCCATTTAACATAAGTTTGTTGAAAGAGTTTACTAAGCTATTAGATATAGAAAATTGTAGGCATCATCTTTGTGCTTATTCCGTCTAGTCCAGTACTTGAGTTAGAGTCGAGATCCCGAATAATTTTGTTAACTTCACTGTTACAAGTCATTAACGCTCTTTTCACCATTTTCTCCCGTGTTTTGTTCGCGATGCGGAAATGTCTTTAGGCGTTTTGTGTTCGTTATATTAGTGTTCTGTAGTAACTACGAGGAACAACATTTTTTAAGAAAATCTAATGATTGAGTGATTTGAAGAAAATTTACTATAGGAACAGTTACGGATCCCTCCTCAGGGGCTCATATATGTCCTGATATGCTCTTGGTTAGGTATAGGTTATTTATGTTATTTTATAGCACGGTGTGACCTAAACCGGCACTTTACGCACGCTTCGTGCGTAAAGTGCGGGTTTTTGTCACATTTGCTATAAAATAATATACGATACTTGTGGCCTAAGTTGTCTATTACTGCATGGCGTGAAGTTAGCGCCCGAGCGGAGCGAGGTTATTTATGTTATTTTATAGCACGGTGTGACCTAAACCGGCACTTTACGCACGCTTCGTGCGTAAAGTGCGGGTTTTTGTCACATTTGCTATAAAATAATATACGATACTTGTGGCCTAAGTTGTCTATTACTGCACGGCGTTTAGCACCCTCGCTCCGCTCGGGCGCTAACTTCACGCCGTGCAGTAATAGGCAACTTAGGTCACGCGTATCGTAATGTAAATAACTATTATTATTATTAGCTTTTGCCCGCGATTCCATCCGCGTAATTACAGAATCTCACGGGAAAAGTAACCAATATTTTGTTATGGAGACTCTACTACCATACCAAATTTCATCAAAATTCGTTAAGTAGTTTTAGTATGAAAGATTCACAAACATCCATCTATCCATTCATCTATCCTCACAAACTTTCACATTTATAATAGTAGTAGCAATTAGAATACAGCTGGTACAGACTATCTAATGTAAAAAACCTACTACAATTTTTGTAAAGGCATTGATACTCTATGTAAGTAAGTAATTATTTGTATTGTTGTTTAATATGTCTCCCAGGGACATGGTTAGAAAGTAAAGTAAGGGGTAGCCAATAGCCAAATACACCAAAGATCGGTATGACGCTTCCGATTGGATCAGTTAAAACAGAACTGTTGATTCTGCTAATTAAATCTTACAATAATACAGTTAGGATGCACTCTCGAGATGTTAACACAGTTAAATGGTATTCTCATAAACGTCAAACCAACGTTCGTTTTGATCCAAGTCCAAACTCCAAAAGTCAGCATATCGTTTTTAATTCATTGAGAGTAAATTGAAAGTCTAAGTTAAATTCGAGAATTGGAAATCTGACTGTGTGTGTGTGTCTAATGGCATAACAGTGGACATATGGACGAACTGCAGATTGGATCAAGCCTGCACGCCCATCGGACGATAGGCTGTATGGTGTATGTATGGCTACCATTGTCTCCATGACGGTATGTCCGTTTTGGTATATAAATTACATGACAAAGTTTATTATACAAGTCGTATTGGCTTCTTTATAAAATACTTGTACTCGTGGGACATTCAAAATACATTTCGACTTTATAACTATGACGATAAGGATGAAAAATCAAAAGTTTGACTACATCGTGTTACTTGTAAGTTGTATATAAACTTGAACAATTAATTCTCTTACAAAGTCACGTAAACTTCCTAAATTAGTTCCATCTAATTATACAGTATACAGATTGTTTGGGAGTCGATGCCAACGGTTTGCGTTGTTTAACATTGTTCATTTCACGATTCTAGTGTCCCTGGAGACTGAAACAAATATACAAACAGAAGCCGTAATTAAAAACGTTCAATTCGCAGTGTGATTGCAGTCTCAGTATAATTTGTCTAACTCGCACGATCTGATGCGGACGCAAATTCGACTGCTTGACTTAAGACTGAAGCCACACCTACTTATGTTGCAAATTGAACTTTTTTAATTGCGAGACTTGGCCCGCAGATTACAGATATACGCACATACAAATATTTGTAGAAACCCAAATATCCGCAGTATGATTTACGTAGTCACGATGAATGTGGAAAGCTTCCTTCACCCTGTCGTGACGTCACAGATTCAAGATGGCGGACAATAATAGCTTTTTACGTTTCTGTGGTGAATTTGTCGTTGTTTGTCTATCTATTAGCGCTATTGGTACGTTAGTAATATATCGCACCTTCGGTGCAACAAAGTCACAACTGCTTATTATTAAACTTTACAGGAGATAACTTTTAAGATTTTTTTCACATTTATTTCATGATTTCTGGATCACTTTTTATAGTAGGCTTAAACCTTTATAGTATGCTAAAAACTTAGCCTACTATAAAAAGGGATCCAGAAATCATGAAATAAATGTGAAAAAAATCTTAAAAGTTCTCTCCTGTAATATTTAATAGTAAGCAGTTGTGACTTTGTTGCACCGAAGGTGCGATATATTCTTTGCTATTGGTTCAATAAAACAGGTTTCTGAACAAAAAGTGACACAGAAAGGAATTAAAAAAACTACAGAAAATTTTTGTTTTGTTTATTAAAGTAGTTTACTACTTTTTAGGGTTCCGTAATCTGCACCCAAAGGGTAAAAACGGGATCTATTACTGAGACTTCGCCGTCTGTCTGTCACCAGACTGTAGCTCCTTAACCGCGATAGCTAGGCAGTTGAAATTTTCACAGATGATGTATTTCTGTTGCCGCTTGCCGCTATAATAACACATATACTAAAAGAAAAATATTTAAGAGTCCGGCTCGCACTTGGTCGTTTTTTTTTCTTGTACGTGTTTTATACATATAATACATAATATAATCACGCCTCTTTCCCGTAGGGGTAGGCAGAGACCGCCTCTTTCCCGTAGGGGTAGGTAGAGACCACTTCTTTCCACTTGCTACGATCCTTACATACTTGTTTCGCTTCATCCACTTTCATTCTTACCATCCATTCCTCCTCTAACATTCAACGTAGCGAAGCGGCTCTCCATAGGCCACTTTTCGCCTCCGCGAATACGAGATGTGATGGGTGGCGAACCACATCGCCGCCATTTTGGATAATTAAATTATTTTTATAATTATCCATTGCGTTCCCACGGATTTGCGGAGAGGATAGGAATAGGAAAAGAGAAGGATAGGTTGTGTGGAAAGGAAGATTGGTAAGTTAGAGTGGGAAATAGGAAATGTAGGATACTACCGCCCAGGAGGGCAAGGGATAGGACAGTAATAGCTAGGGAAGCCGGGGTCGCATACCCGTATACTATACCACAACTACCGGACAGGTAAGTTTGGATGAGTATCCCATGACATAATAATACGTGTTTTAGTTGCGATAATATGTACTACATTCCCTTAGCTATTAACCTGGTTACATACTTACTACTCTCTCATTATTTCCGTCTAACGTTTATCTTACGTTGTTTATTAAGGCGTTGTGATCCTTACGGCTTCGAAAATAAGAGTTGAATTATTGTGCCGTTCAGCGTATTTCGTTATCTCGTTTAAAAGAAACAAAGCTAAACATAGTCAGACATCTGTTTTTGGGGAATTATAGTGATTATATTTTTAACCGACTTCCCAAAAAAGGAGGCGGTTATACGTTCGGCTGTATATATATTTTTATTTTTTTTTATTTTTTTTGTATGTTCAACGATTACTCCGCCGCCTGTGGACCGATTTTCAAAATTTTTTCTGTAATGTATAGGGTGTAATCCCAAATTGGTCCTTTTGATATCAAAGTGGTGACCTGATGATGGGATCCATGAGGAATCGAGGGAACTCCTCGAAATTTATATGGACACATTATATGGTGATTTTGACTTTTTCTGAAGTAGTTCAAGTATATGCTACCAAAAAGTAAGATTTTGCTCCAAGGTATACCCTGGATCCAAAAGTACAGAACAGAACTCCTGGCTCCTTATAGATACATGTTTGGGGATTTCGGCGTTGTTAAAAGAACTGCAAGCATATGCCACCCTGTCAGTTAGAGTAGTCATCATCATCATCACCACTATCACACCATACATCATCAGATTATGATGATATAAAAGGTATTTCTCATAGTATTTTACACTAACACGGATATCTTTGAACATTACTCTGCCGTTTATGGACCTATTTGCAAAATTCTTTTGTTGTTGTAAAGGGTTTAGTTCGAAATTGGTCCTTTAGTCACTAAAGTGGGAACCTGATTATGCGATCCATGAGGAATCGAGGGAACTCCTCGAAATTTATATCCACACATATAGTGATTTTGACTTTTACTGAAGTAACACAAGCATATGCTACCAAAAAATACGATATCGTACCAAGGTATACCCTGGATCCAAAAGCACTGTATAGAACTCCTCAGTCTTTAAAGATATGCGTTTGCAAATTTCGGCATTGTTTAATGAACTGCAAGCATATGCCACTTTATAACTTACAGTAATCATCATCATCATCTTAATAGCAATACCTTATGGAAGCTTGGCGCGTATTCAATTATACATTCGATTGTTTAGTTTAGACGTTCTTAAGACGTATTAATAATAACTTAAGAAAATATATCTCTAAAAAGGGTGAAATTATTATTTTTAAACAAAAAAATTAAACCGACTTCCAAAGTAAAAATACACAAAAAAGTATGAAATAAAACTTAATCTCTAAATAATTCCCCTTTCAAATTCGGCTAAAATTTTTACTATTTCTCTACTCAATCTTATTAATTTTGAAGTCGGTACCAGCAAATATGAACGTAAGTTCTATAAAATATTGTAGAATATTGTTTGGGCTGGTACCGATTTCAAAATTAAGAAGATTGAGTAGAGAAACAGTAAAAATTTTAGCCGAATTTGAAAGGGGAATTATTTAGAGATTAAGTTTTATTTCATACTTTTTTGTGTATTTTTATTTATTACATAATATTAAGCCTAGAATTACCGTAGAATGTTATGTAGTTCAATCATTTCAAAACTAAGGATGGGTTATGACGTCATTTGACTGTAAAAATCTTCATATAAAAAAGTTATCAGAAGATTTTGTCAAATAAATGCGGTCTGATTGGATTGCGAAAAGCAAATGTCAAACCTCGAATGTCCCAAACAAATCCAAAATGTGTGGACACATTTTGACACGACATGTCACATGTCACATGCCTCGTCAGTCGTCTTTAAAAGTCGGTAAATTCACGTGATTTCAATTTTCAAGACATTTAAACGAGATAAAATCTCGAACAATGTTGGCTACCTACATCATCATCGCAGCATCGTTTCTCCAATACGTCTTTCATCGATTCATCGTTTACCTACCAAGTTGATTTATTGAAACATTCTCTGCAAGGCGAACTACCAGAACGATTGTTACATTTTTTTGCAAATTTAAATAGTGTTGCTGGATGTAGTGTTAGTGTATAAGAACAGCGGTAATTATGTCCGAGAGTAGTATCCTCAAGTTTCCTTCGCTCAATTTAATGACGTTTGTATAGGTTTTCTCACTCGCAAATCACTATACTCCGTTTCGATATGGGTGGCTATAAATTATAATGCTACTAATTTAAATGACACTCATTGAGCGCTATAAATAAAGTAATGCAAAGGCACATTATTTTGATCGAATTTTATTTTTTTGTTCACATTTACCTAGATCACATTTAGTCGGAACGGAGTATAGCGAGCGAATGAAATAAGGCGAGAGAGAAGAAAGTTCGCAGCGCAGCAGTAAGGCTGGGACTGGACTTTAGTATGATCCGGAAGACGGCGGGTCCGGGAATATTCAGAGCTCTGAAAATAGAGTAGAGTCTTAGAGAATACAATAGAGTCGAAAAACGAAGTGTCGCATGTAGAGCTGTCATGTATATGTCTATTGACATTTGACTCGAAACTCTAGTGTCGAGCTGTCATATATAAGATATTGACATTTGTGTGTTTGATTTTCAGCTTTATTGTTTAAGCGCAGAGTTCTATCTTCAATGCGCTGAATTTTCCCCGGACTACCGGATTCTGGACTGGCGCTCAGGCTGGAATGTATATAATTCCCAGCCTGAGCGCACGGCGAACGTAGCTCAGCCGGGCGGGCCGGCCGGCCACATACATCAGTTTTCCTGATTCGGAAACCGTATCATGAAAAATTCCGTACAACTACCACACACATTAGATTTTTTCCATTCGGAATACCTAGATTAGTCTTGGAGTAGCTTCAGTGGAGTGCACACGTTTGGAAGAAACATGGATTTCGACGACGATTTCCTCCTTGCAATCGCATTTTTAATTTCTCAGAAAAAGAAAAAGCGTCGTCGTTACTGGGTACATCCACTAAACACACAAAGATTAATGTAATTTATATATTATATATAACGAAATAATAATAGGTAATAATAACGATTGATCAATGTAAATATTTTATAATACGTAATTAACTAATAAATATTAAGAGTTGTAATAACAATTACTTAGTGGGTATAGAAATTAAAAATATAAATAGAAAAGCAACTTTCATGAGTTTAATTTCTGTGTGGCGTCTAACGTCTCCCGGTCAGTGTAGATTTCCTTTCAAATTTGTTGCCAGGCAAGATCTTTCATATCCCTGTTATGATAATCTTCGTTATTTAGATCCCACGGGCATGGGAACCCTTCTACAGTAATGATTAAATGTTCAATATCACTCATCGTCAATAGTCGTATTCGTGGGTGTCCCAGCAATTACTACGCTACGCGTCCGCTCAGCTTGATCGCGCTGCGCTGATTGAGCGTTCCGTTCGGAATTTTCGTATGTGTGTGGCGGACTCTAAAAAGTGTATGTAGGCTTTGCATCCGTTTCGTTTTTTTCCTTCAGGAATTCCGGATGCATGGGCTTGCATTCAGAAAGAACGGACGGAAAAAAAACCGTACGGAAAGTTATCGATTGTGTGTGACATGCAATTACTTTTGTATGAATTTACTGCGTTCGGAGGCCCGGTTTCGGAAAACGGATCAGGAAATCGAATCAGGAAAACTGATGTATGTGGCCGGCCTTAAACGTCCTTAACCCTCTGCGACTGACGTGGCTCATTTATTGCGATTGTACTGACGTGGTAGTACACGGGACGCCATTTTAACTGTAAATATTTTCACATAATTAAATTATACAGTTAATTTATACCAATTAGATTTTTAGCTATTTTTTATGTTATATGAGCTTGAAATAATAAAAACAATTTGTATTTTCAACATTAAGTAGGTTTTATTGACTTCACACAAATCAGTGTATGAATCTCTCCTTTCATCTTAATGACGTAAAAAAAATATCAAAATCAACTATTTTAAATTTTAACATTGTACATTTTAAAACCACTAATTACAGTAATAAGTCTAGCAAACATGAGATTTATTCATTGGTTCAATTCAAAATTAGAAACTTTTAAAATCACAGGTTTGTTTGCCAATTATCACTATTTGACTTAGATCACTAAAGGCAAATTGGCTACGAATAATCACATTAACAATTGTCTCTTTATTTTTGTTGGACAAATACAACAGTTTTCTGCTACTTGATCTGTTCAGATCGAACTACTGGTGGTGGTGGGAGGATATCCTTACCTAAAACCCTATAAACTATTGTACGACGGTAAATTGTTACTTGGATAGTGACAGTTATGCGCAACGCCCTTGGCAATCTTTCATTTTATACTCGGTTTTTTCAAAATATGAATCAGCACTAAATCTTTTGTCATTTAATATATTTTTTACTAACGGTTTCTACACATGAAATTATGTCCTCTTCATTGCAATATCGCTAAATTCATGTTCACTTTCGTCTTCTAACCACACTCTCTCAGCACACTCCAGCTGAAGTTCTCTTTCTAGCAGAAGAAGTGCTTGGCATATATGGTTGTTAGTTGTTACTTGAGTAAGCCATCTAAAAACAAGTTTCATTTTAAATAATTACTCCTCTTTCTTCATTATAATTTATAATTCATGTAAATAATATCAAATTCTGAAGTGGTGTAAAATAATACAAGCCATAAACGTTTTCGAAAGGTGAGCAAAATTTATTTACTGACGTGGTTGTTTAGGAGACACTATGAAAATATAACCATTTTACTGAGGTGTTAGTACGGTAGACACAGCTCTTAACACTGACGTGGTAGTCTCGTGGACACCTTCTGCCCTCTACGTGCACGTACGCTAGCTACAACCACCTCGCTTGCATCAACCGATGCCTTAGATTACTATAGGAAGGTACTAAGAGCAACGGCGATTAAATTTGAAAATTACCGGTAATAAACCGAATTTTATAGAGAGAGAGAGAGAGAGAGAGAGAGGAAGAGAGAGAGATCCAATCGGGGAAAGGTGAAATTTGGGCTTTAGTCATCAATATGAATTTGACGCGTAGCATGACTCATCTAACTAATGCATTGTCCGCAGGATGGGCGACTACGCAGCGGCGACATGCTGCTGCGGATCGGCGCGGTGTGCGTGGTGGGCATGTGCGCGCGGCAGGCGGCGGCCGTGCTGCGGCAGTGCGGCGCCTGCGTGCGGCTGCTGGTCGCGCGCCCGGCGCACAGCAGCGCGCTGCAGCCGCAGCTGGTGAGTACTGCTGTCCGGGACCTAGCTATATAACTGAGCCCTCGTGACGTAGGGCCCTTGGACTCGCACGACCAATTCACCGTTATCTTCACTAATCATACACACAACGTTTTTAGGCTGCTTTTACATTTAAGCGGCAGTAACACAACAGTCACATATTGATATCGCGCGCGGCTGTCGTACTGTTGATTGATAGTTTATGGCTTACCTATGCGTTACGAACATTAGGTACGTACTGTGAAACAAGTTGCCAGTCGACCAGCAGGCTTAGCATGCGCTTAGAAGAAACACCGAAGAATAGAACATATGACAGATTGAAGAAACATTAATACCATTCGGAGCAAAATAGGTCTTATTATAAGGTAGCAAGGTCGATGTATAGTCGTTATGAGAAATAACATTTCTTTTCTTCCCGAGCATGAGCTCACAAAATGGCCTCTTTTGACAGCTAAAGTAGAAACGTTTTCTTAATTTAATGTCAAAAAGTCCCACAATAATGTCAACCACTCCACATCATGGCGGTCCTAGACAAAAAGTTTCTTTACGTTGAGTCATTTAATTTATAGACCAGGGTCGATAATTTTTGAAACCAAAAAAAATAGTAGTAGGATGAAACCCATTAGAAAAGGAGGGGAATATGATAAAAATGAAAGGAAAAATAAATTACGGGCGATCTGAGTTCGGGAAGTGGGAGGGGGTGAGTTTTTAAGGGTAATTAATGGTTTATCTTGATTTCCGGTAAAACTACAAGTCCTATGAAAAAAAGTTAAATGGCAAAGTTGTAGATAATAAAAAGATCTACAACTTTTATATTAACAATTTTTTTACATAACCTCAAAATTTATGTGAAAAATTCAAATAACCAAGTTTTTGGTTTTTAATTTTTATCTTGTACAAAAACAAAAAAAAAATTCACGAAATTTAGTGAAAACTTACCTTTTTATGTCCTAAATACGCTGTAATTTTTGTGATTTAAAATATTTATTTTTTCACCTTATTTTGTCTTAATATCGAAAAATTAACCCTAATTTTCAATCGAAAATTCTCCTGTCAAAATATCAGCTTTTTTTTAAAAATTGATGGGCTTCTTGTTTGTTGAAATCTATTCTTTCTAATAATGTAAAAAAATACATACATTACCATAGTAAATGTTCTCAGAAAATGCAAAGAAAAGAATAGGTAGTAAGGCCTAGCCCCAATAAGACATCTACAATATTTTGAGTAAGTTGTCGAATCTTCTTTAAATTATGCGCATACATGTCTATTTATTGCTATTTTAAGATGACTTGTATACTTGAGTGACCTGCGGATAATTTTAACCCATCAAAAGGTATTTCATATACAAGAGGGAAAGGGGCTAGGCGACCTGAGCCTTACTACTTGTTCTTTTCTTTGCATTTTCTGAGAACATTTACTATGGTAATGTATGTATTTTTTTACATTATTAGAAAGAATAGATTTCAACAAACAAGAAGCCCATCAATTTTTAAAAAAAAGCTGATATTTTGACAGGAGAATTTTCGATTGAAAATTAGGGTTAATTTTTCGATATTAAGACAAAATAAGGTGAAAAAATAAATATTTTAAATCACAAAAATTACAGCGTATTTAGGACATAAAAAGGTAAGTTTTCACTAAATTTCGTGAATTTTTTTTTTGTTTTTGTACAAGATAAAAATTAAAAACCAAAAACTTGGTTATTTGAATTTTTCACATAAATTTTGAGGTTATGTAAAAAAATTGTTAATATAAAAGTTGTAGATCTTTTTATTATCTACAACTTTGCCATTTAACTTTTTTTCATAGGACTTGTAGTTTTACCGGAAATCAAGATAAACCATTTTTTACCCTTAAAAACTCACCCCCTCCCACTTCTCGAACTCAGATCGCCCGTAATTTATTTTTCCTTTCATTTTTATCATATTCCCCTCCTTTTCTAATAGGTTTCATCCTACTACTATTTTTTTTCACTTTTTACCATTTTTGAAGGCTTCGACCCTGGTCTATGAATATTTGTTCGATTTTGACAGAAGATTTCCCGGCAACCATTTTAAAAATATGGCTGTTTAGAAATGTTGAATTCTATTGACGACCTTGTTATCATGGATTAAGAACTATTTTTCAACGAACTGTTTTGGATAGAATATTTCTTCTTTAAATGTATTTCTATGGATCGCCATGCTAAGCCTGCAGGCATAAGATCAAAATCGCGTAACAGCGCCGATGAACCGTGCGCACACATTCATACTCACGTGTATATTCGACCATGTCTGCAGTCGATGCGGTCACGTCCTTAATGTTTAAATATTATGAAGCGTCTCGAAAATGTATAGAATCTTTGCCGATATTGTACCTACGTACGTAGGCCATGAAACTTATCTTTGGATCGCTATGTTTTGATATAGTCATAGTGGCAGTCTCTGATAATGTTATTGATGTTATTACGCCGGCTAGAGTATCTCGAACAAAAGTGAACGCTAATATGAACAAATAGCATGAGTTGTGACCCGCGCGCTTAAAGGTTACCATCTGACAGGATAAATCCGGTCTAAACCGGATTTTAAGGATATAGACCGGACTCCGCTCGCATTTCATTCGAGATCGGATTATCAATCATGTCAATAAATAGTCAATGCAGATAACGATTACCAATCATCTACTGACAACGCTTGAAAAGTTTAATTTATAAGAAAAGTGCGTGTCATTCACAGGCGATAACGCTAATGCATAGAGTACCTAATGAGTTCCTATAGACTATCATTGGTCTTCTCTGGGCGTTCTACGTAGCGAGACCAATCAAATATCTTTGCGCTAATGTTAATTTTGGAGGTGCTGCTAGAAATGTGGGTAACATTTGAATAATAACTTTGATCAAGAAAGTGTTGTTGTCGGTTGTCCAGCTCATATTTTACCGGACCGGACTTTTTCAACTGAAATCAGGATTTTTTAACACTTGCAATGGGCTTTTCAAATTTAACCCCTGGTAACCCGACACGCGCCGTGAACACACCACGCATAGACCATAGTAGGTACAAACATACACGCTGTGGAGTGCTCCACAAAAACGTTAGTAGTCGTGTTTTTACGATACATTTATATAAAGCTTTTTACAGCACTCCACGAGTTAATTCAATGAAAGCTCTATGAGAGACTTTTAAGCTCCATAAACAACTTTATTAAATTCCCGTACCCCAGATTTTCCACGCGTAAAAAGTTTCTAGTTACGGCTATAACGCCTACAACCAGGTAAGCTGATTTTGTGCTACCTTTTTCAGTAAAACAGCGCTTTGTGGCGAAATTTTAAATGTTGCTTAATAAAATACTAGAAACATTATAAAAGTTGCTTAAAAGGCGTAAAACTTAAAAGGCTAGTTCTACTTTACAGAAGCGATTTTAAACTGAATAGTGAAATAAATGGATGCAATATATTATGAAAAGTAAGTTTAAAAGGTATCTTATATCTCGCCCCGAGCGCGGCTTCGCGTCTCCAGTGCCTCTTTAAATTGAGGCTAGTCTTTTTGTAGCCACTTCAGCAACTCTGTCACATTTTTTAATGATCTTTTGAAAGAGAAAATGTAGGTTTTTGATTAAAAATAAAATTATTTATAATATAATAATTAATAAAAATACTACATAACCAAGAGTGTTTTGTTTGTATAACTTGCTGTCATTGTAAAGTAATAAAAATCTAATTTTAGCTTCCTCACGAAATAGGTACTTACTATTCTATATAAAAATCTTAAAAGTTCTTTATATAGATCAATTCGGTTTTGAATTCTGTAAAGTCCTAAGTGAATAAGAGGGAATTTACAGTCGTTCTGGAGATATCTTTATCTTCTAAAGCAATTTCGCAGCGAGTGCCTTCGAAGTAGGTAGCATTGCAATGGAAACTCCTGCATATGCAATCGACCGCTCTTTAGACGCAAACTTTAAACAAGATACGATGACTTCGACGATCTCATATAAAATTAAAATGAGCTTTTATTTGAAAAGAAATCCTGAAAACTTATCGATAGTTATATTTGTGCTAGTGATACTTTTAATATTTATAGATTGTATCAGTATAAAATCATATTTATATATTAATACGTGAAGAAAAAACTTTATGTGCCGTTTTACGATAACTGTGCGAACGGAGTATTAAATTTGGCAGCTGTGTTTAATTAGGCAGTATTAAACGTATAACCGCCTCCTTTTTTGGAAGTCGGTTAATCAGTCAACAAGCCCATTGTAATACGTCTGTCCGGCTCGCAGGTAATATCCGGATCATGGCGGCTCGCCCGCCGGAAGTAAAGCCCGATTCCCGACTGCCATCCATTACGCTACTTCCGATCAAATCACTGTCTATTTCGGATTCGCGTAATTTATTATCCTGACAGTCGTGAATAAACGAAACAAGCCCGTAAGTCATCGCAATTAACGATGACATCTTGGCTGTAAAAGATGCCATCGATAATTACCAAGGAGGTATTATAGAATAGAGGTGATGTAAGTAGATATCAGTGTGAAACAAAGCGTGATATATTGCGGGGTGAGGGGTGTCTGACTCCGCCAGCTCATCTAGGTACCGGTTAATAGCGAAACTAAGTACTTCGTTAGTTATCGACCTTACTAGCAGTTCTGCTATCTCACACTAGATGGCTTTAAACGCAGGATTACATCTTGGTCGACAGGGGCGTAAAGTGATGAAAAACTAAATATTACTTTACGACTGAAAAGTTTTTAGGAAGTGCAAAAAAACTTCATTAGGTACCACCGACAAAGTTCCCGCTCGACCAGTCTCTAAACATTCACCTTTGCACTAGGACGCCTCAAAATATTTAAACGCAAAGGAAGTAACCGTAACGACTGCAGACGAGGTTGAAATACGTATTTACACGTGAGTATGTTTGCGAGCCCACTATTCAACGGCGCTGTTGAGCGATTTTCAGATTATGCCTGGTCGAGCGGGAACTTGTTCGGTAGTACATACGCATGATGATTAAAATAACATATTAATATTGAGTAGGTATCTATAATAAATTTTAATCGTCGTGATCAAAGCTTAAAACGCCATCTATTGGCAAGTAGAATAATTTCTAATTTAACTAAGAAACTTTTCTAGAATAATATATTAAGTTTTTAATTAAGTACTTTAACATGAAATGTAATGCCTTCCATAGCATCAGAACACCTATTTAATTTTTTTTACATGATAAGACACAACATTTCAGCATTTTCTTCTGAGAAACTCGATATGTACAAAAATTTATTGAAATAACAGAGGTGTGCAACTGTGCACTACGAACGCTGACAGTACCTACATTGATTTAGGCCACGCCCATTGTGATGACGTTCAGACTTGAAATCGAGTATAAATCACAGTGCACAGTTCAGTTGCTTATGCCGTCTCCTCTCATATATATCAGCTCCATGTTAATTACGATGCCAGTCTGTGGTCTGAAGACGTTGCTTTACTTTATACATAACAGCGTTCTTAAAGTCACTCGGCGCGTCGCCCATGCAGCTGCAAGCGGAGCTGCTGGTGCTGGCTCTAGCGTGACATGATTTCATTTGTCTTAGTCTCTTCCTTCCCGTCTCCTCCTTTAAATTAGTACTTTGTCAGGTGTCCAACGCCGTTGAAGTATCAGGCACACATAACATACACAGCGTTGTTACAGTCCCTGGGCGCGTCCCCCGCGCCGGTGGTGCCCACGCGGCTGCTGGCGGACCCGCTGGAGCTGGAGCGCGGCCTGGCGGAGGCCGGCCACGAGGGGTTCGGCGCGCTGGGCGACCCGCCCGCCCCCGACCCGCCGCAGCCGCCCACCATCATCGAGGAGCGGCTGCATCATCGGGTCAGGGAGATACCTACATAATATGTTACGACTGTTCGATAGAGCTATACTCGGTGGAAAAAAGTACGGTCTGCATACTATTAAACCCCCATGAAGCTTCACTCTACAAAAGACATTACGAAAACCATAAACTACCTTAGCCGAAACATATCTACAAATGAATTAGCCGATTGCGACAGAGATATAGTCTCTAGTCGGCAATAACGGGCAGTTACAGACCCCCAACCCTTCTGGGGCCTGTGGTCCTCACTCGGCGGAACCCAGTGCGAACGTTTTGTCATGCCGTTTACCCCGGTGGAGCTGACTTGTGCTGAAGCAATATATGTTGTGTGTGTAGCCGGTGGCGTCGATCGTGGCGGTGGTGCCGCGCGGCGCGCTGGCGCCCTCCCCCCGCCCGCCGCCGCCGCTGGTCGCGCCCGAGCCGCCTCCGCCGCAGCCGCCCAGGTCAGCTCCGTATCCCTCATGTTGCCGACGCGTTAACAAATGAAGTCTACATACATTGAGTTGACGTACAGTATGCAGCCTTCGTTTGTCTCTAACGCTTTATTTGGCAACAATTAATGATGATCCTATAGGTACATTTTATAAATATTTAAGAAAGGTAGAGTTTAGACCTTAGATAAACAATACTAACGTGACGTCATAGTAGTAACTAAGTAGTAAAACATCCACGAATTACATGCAATATATTGTGTATCCATAAAAATGCATACGTTCACGAGAAAATGTTTTAGGAAACCACTTTATCTTAGACAAGTTAAGTTAAGACAGAACAACGTCTGTCGGGATTGATGCCAGTAAAGATAGAATTAGTGTTATTAATTTGCCTCAAGTTTGAAGTTTGTTTTTCATAAGCGTGTTGAACAAACTATTCAACTAGTGTTCGTTTCATAATAATCGCTTTAAAAATGAAAGCGATGCTGAACTTGAAGTTATTACAACTCGGCGCCCGGAGCTCGATAATTAGATTTACTCGGAAAAATGTTGCCTGTCTAATAAAAAGTCTTTACAAACTGTTAACTCTTCTTATCATACCACTTACGACTAAATTATCTAGTACTGTAAGTAATTTATCAGTGGTTTATCTATTCAATAGCGCTTTTGATTGGATGACGCAAACGCGTTAACCATAAAGATTTCAAAACTGGATATAGGCTTTGATAGACTTTGGACTAGAAGATTTAGAAAAACTGTGTTGAAAACATAGACGAATATTCCATTTTTCCGCCTTTTTAACTCTAGCAATAGTTTAGACATATTTAAATAAAAAATATGGTACTGGCCATCTTTACCCGTAGACAATGGCCCATTTGACAACATTCAATTTAAATAATTTATTTTACGGCCCCTATTTTCACTTAAAACAAATGAATAACAAAGCAAATTCCCTCTGCGTTGTGTTGTTTAAAAATATATCATAATAAAAATATCAGTAATGAAACTGCTTTCAATGAGATTGCCTGCTCAGTGCTCGTAAACGCGGAATGGCGGCCGTTATATTTGCATGCCGTAACCAGAGACAGTTTTATCTCCATGATTATAGATTTGCCTATAGCTTATGTATTTTTCATCCACGATTCTAGATTGCCTATGTCTTTATTATTTTATGTCTATGATTATAGATTGTCTATAGGCTTATTATGGGTATGGTTCCGATATGAACTGCGACCACTGTACTGTGTGACGTCAATTCAATATACTGTGAAGCCGTTCCTTTATAGCCAGTTATACTGCTGCCCTATTACTTAATTTTAAGGACTTCAACTGACAAATAGGAATGGTCTTCATTTTGACGTTTGAACTTTTTAATCACGTGATCAAAGTACTGCTAGTAGGTACCTTACCTTGAAGAAACCAGTGCTCACAGTAGAATATGGCGGCGATTTATGACGTCATGGGGGACTGCGGCAGTATACTGCCTATACTGGCAGTCCATAAAAGAACAAATTTTTCTACAGTGATAGCACTGTGCACTTTGCTGTGCTCGCAGTGCATATCGGAACATACCCTTAATTATATGCATGATTGGTTGTCTATGCCGTTGTGAATCACACGGATAAAGGATGCGTAGATATTCGTATATTGCGCGGAGACCTATGTCTATATCTTTCCCCAAGATCTAATCTACCCCTGCACCAATTTTTATCTAAGTTACCTTAGTGGTTTCGGCATGATTGAGTAACAGACATACATAATTACTTTCGCATTACGGTTAACCTATAATAATAATATAATAAGGATAAATATTTTTATGGATATATAATAACATTGGCTGTGCCTCTTTATCCGAGTGATTGTTATTATATACATTTCCTCTATGGCTTTATTGGCGATCGCAGCTGCCGTAGCTAATGAGATTATTCCTATGGGAGCTAACATTATATTATCAAGGGAGGGTAGATTATGCATAGGAATGCCCAGCGTAGGCAGATATTGTTAGCGGGTCGACCCCGCGTTACGGTGTGTGACGTGTGTTATAAATAATAATTAATTAATTACACAACAACATGAATAGATTTACCTTTATTTATAACGTGTGTTATAAATAAAGGTAAATCTATTCATGTTGTTGTGAGGCTACAATTGACACTAAGCTCGTTGAACGGATCGGAATTAAATTCTCAAAGTCTAAAGCGCTTATATAAATACTCACGGCCTATCCAGCAAATCCAGCTATGTATGTATGGCCCTTAAGGTCCTGTTTCACAATCTGCTGAGGGGTAAGCGCGAACCACAAACAATTGGCGACTCGTATTCGTAACGTTATCGAATGCCAATTGTATAGGTGCTGTCATAATTTACATAGGGCGGTATTCTTGGTCGATTCTTATTTCTAAGTTCGCCTTATAGACATGCTTAAGGTGACAGTTCACAGTCGTAACTTTTGCATTTGCAAGCATTGTCTCGAGTATTATTTCATACCAATAAGGCGGACTTATTCGAAAATTCTTAAGTCTTTTCTTAAGCAACGACCAAGAATTCCGGCCATACTCTTTCGCTGACGATACGAATAAGTACTTATTAGTCGATTGTTCGTGCTAGTTACGTAGTATCTATTTAGTACTGCTGTAGTGCTAGCCCGACAAATTAGTGTCAGATAGATTACTTGAAGGTTTTGTCTCTGTCGCTACATATAAAGAAAGTAGCGACAAAACCTCCGAATAAGCTAAGACACTTATTAGAAGATTGTGAAAGTCCTAAAAGTCACAAAAATTCAAAAGTCTTAGGCCGACTTGCGCCAATCCGGGGTAAAGTTAACCCTGGGTTAAAAATCATGTTATGTCTCTCGTTCTTCGTATTTGTGAAAGAGAAAGCATGATATTTTAACTCAAGGTTAACTTTAACCCGGATTGGCGCAAGTGGGCCTAAGATTGTAAAGTCTACTTTGGAGGAGTATAGAAATGGCGCACCGCGTAATGTGTCACGTGTTTTTTTTTTTATAAAAATTTATTTACACATATAGAACACAGACGTCATCGAATCTTGTCAGGTTTCGAACCCGCGACTAAAAGAGCGCGTTTTGAAATTCTACTTTATACCTCACAGCTGACTTATGCCCGGCTTCTGAGGTTATTTGTCGGTAGTTTATCTATTGAATAGCGCAACATATATGTTTTTTTTATTAAATCGAAGGCAATTCAAAATCGAGCCCTGACGTGACCGCGACCCAAGTGGATCTATTGTGACTTCTTCGCGTTATTATCTGCCCCAGGCCTATGCTGCTCATGAACTGAACGATATGGTCGGGGTCGGTGCTACGAATCTCCTCTGTAGTGGAGTATTCGTTCTGCCCTAGGTACCTATTCTGTTGAAGTGCTGAACAGTCGAGGTGAAGGGGTGTTTCGTCCTTCTCCCAGGAGAATCCGCAAGTTGTCGTGTCACCGATTATTTTGTTGTTTATGGAGCTTGCAGTGCTATATATATGTGTACGTGTGCAGACTGCCGCTGGACATGGCGGTGCGGGGCGGCGGCGGCGCGCCGGAGACGCTGAGCTACGACGTGGCGCTGAGCAAGGACGCCGCCGGCCTGGGCATCACCGTCGCCGGCTACGTCTGCGAGCAGGGTACGTCCTACGTACGTCAGCACGCCGAGTGAGCACTGGGAACCTTCACGCGCACCGCCATGAGATCACATTGCTTTGTATCAATATTTCCATGTTTAGTAGGTTTTAGGTAGGTTTAGTCATGTAGGCCAAAACGTATATCTGTAGTCCTAGCACGAACATTTGACAGCGGCATAAACGTTTTTCGGCCGTATCGAATGAAAATTTTATGGAAATCTGCCAAAATCATTACAGGTGCCCATACAAATTGTATTCGATAACGTTATGTTTAAGCCGCTGTCATATTATATTTCTGCTAGCCCTCAGTGACGTGCTTTTAAACGTATATTACGTAAACGTATTCACGTACAACCAACATCTCTGTCCTAGTAAAGCCATGCCCCACCTTTTCTTTAAGTAGACACTAAATCTTTCAATCTTCATACATTAGAGAACGAATCTAAGATTTATTTCTATGATTATACCTTATAGTCCACTGGCGTAAATGTCAAAATTGACCAATGACGAGGCCGTACTGATTTACTGATTGAATGGCTTACTTCAATCGGTGAATATGAGCACGGCCTAGGACTCGTTGGTCGTTGCGTTAATGATTCACTTCAAACTTATCTCGAATAGACTGTAGTAACCTTGTAGAGGAGCTCGCTAATAGCAAAAGTGACAGATGGTATAAACACCGGCTAACACTGACGTGCTCTGTAGCTCAAGCACGAACCATTTGCGAAAAAGTATTCGCGTCGTTATCGAAATGTTTTCCCGCGTCTCCCCGCGAAAACACTATACTTTTTCGGAATAAAAAGTAGCCTATGTGTTATTACCGAGCTTTAAATAGTACCAAAACCCAAATATCAAATTTCACCAAAACCCGATCAGTAGTTTTTGCGTGTAAGAGTAATTAAACATCCACCAACCATACATCCATCCATCTATCCACACAAACTTTCACATTTAAAATAGAGAGTTTTACCTTACAATAAAACTTACCTATTATTTTTCCTGAGATATCCGGAATCCATCTTGAGTCAAGCACCCGTCTTTCTGTCGATTTCCGGCTACTTACCTCCTTCCACGTACGGCAGATGGCGCTAGTGTCGCGGATTTGAGACGGTTGCGCGCCTAACTGACTTTCTTCATTATGAAGCTCGAGATGTACCAGGTAGGGATTACCTGGATTCCGGATATCTCAGGAAAAATAATAGGTAAGTTTTATTGTAAGGTAAAACTCTCTATTATTTGTTCCGTCTTCGATATCCGGAATCCATCTTGAGTGATGTGTTTGTTATCTCCTGGCACACATACTGCAAATTTAAAGAATTTGAAAATGATGCCATAATGTGTTATTTGAATACATCATTTAATATTAATTAGACTTAAATACATCAATTCAAAATTTTTACTTAGGTCCAAAATAATTAAAAATAAGAAAGAAAAAGCCTTTCTCACATTGATCTATATTGGATTACATCAATCCACCCGAGATCAGCCAGGCCTCCAGGTTGATTGATTCTACTGCAGGAGGGCGCTTGCCTGTGATCGTGTCGATCAGTACATTGCGTAGATTCGGGATTGAGTGTGGTATCTGTAACGCTCGACGTTGTAAGTCGCCTCGCCAAAAAAAAAACTTTGTTCCACTTGGGTACTATGAGAATGTATCGACCAATTGCCGTGTTCAAGTGAGCTAATACTTGCGGAATTAGGTTTGGTGGTGGAAACAGCCACGCTAGATCGAACCTCCACTGGCGACTCAAGGCATTGTAGAACTGTGCTCGGGGGTCCCGTAGATCTAGTGTCGCATAGCTCGGAACTACGTGGGCTGTCGCGGACGCAAAGAGATCGATATGTGGCATCCCCCACACATGAAAGAGCATCGAAGTCGCTGCTTCTGTCAAATGCCATTCTGGGCATTTCTTCCCTCGAGACACCGCGTCTACGTCTCCGTTAAATCTTCCCGGGAAGTACTGTGCTGTCAAAGATACATTAAACTCGTCCAGTAGCGAAAGAAGTTGTTGTGTCAGTTGCAGTAACTTTTTGGATTTCGTACCACCTTCCTTGTTAATGTAGGCAACTACAGTGCAATTGTCCGTCTGTAATAATACCTGTGCATTCTGTAGTTGATGGCTCTCCTGGGCGACCGCTGCGTGAACGGCGTACAGCTCTTTCAGGTTTACGTGCCAATCTTTTTGTTCCTGCTTCCTTCCTTCCTGCCATCTTCTTTTCTCCAAGCTGCGCACCCCAACCGATGTTGGACGCGTCGGTCGTTAGGAAGTGAGTTATCGGGTTCGGGTGTATCGGTAATGTCCCGTCTGCTTCCTTTATCCACCAAACCATCTCCTGTAGCGCAGGGTCAGGTATAGAAGATTTTCGGTATGGATGTTTGGTGGACAGATGTCGACCGTAGTACTGCAGTGTTCGACAGTGTAGACGACCTCGGCGAACGACGAATGTGGCGAAGTTGAGTCTTCCCATTAGGGACTGGGCCTGTCTGAGAGACCAACTGCCAACCGAAATTTGGTGCTGAAGTGCCCTGCGTAGCGTTAGGCACTTGGGCTCCGACAAGGACCTCGTGTTGTGAGTGGTGTCCCAGGTGACGCCCAGAAATTCTAGGCGTTGCGTCGGAGCCAGCACACTTTTCTCCCAGTTCACCATCCAACCGAGTAGCTTCATCGTGGCGATGGTAAAAGCTACTTGCTCGGTCAAATGGTCGACGGACTGATGGGCTAGGAGGAAGTCGTCCAGATAGACCACACACCTGATGCCGTGAGACCTGAGGTATTCGGCGACCCAATTGGTTAAGGTAGCAAACGTTCGTGGTGCTGACGCCAGACCAAAGGATAGGCAGGTCATTTGGAGCAGTTCGCATTCGTAGCTCATCCTCAGGAACCGACGGTGCTTCTCGGAAATGCTCAGATGAAAGTACGCTTGGCTTAGGTCTAGCTTCGCCATCCAGTCTCCTTTCTGCAAGAAACTCGGTACTCTAAAGTGGTTGAAAAAATGAAAGGGCTTTATTTCCAGAAATTGGTTGAGCGTCTTCAGATTGAAAATCGGCCGAAAGCTGTTGTCTGGTTTAGGCACTAGAAAGAAGGTCGAGATATAGCTGGGAGTGACCTCGGCCCTCTCTAAGATTCCTTGTTTCAGCATGCTCTGAATTTGTTGTGACATATCGAAGCTCTTTTTGGTCTCGTATGCTTTCAAAACCGTCTTTCCCGGATAAATTAAAGGTGGTTTTCGAATGAACGGTATTAAAACCCCTTTCAAAAGTTGACAAATGTGATCCGGTGCTCCTAACCTTTTCCAAACACGCTGATATTTCACGAGACAGCCTCCTCGAAATTTCGGCCAGTCATTAGTGATATCGGTTACTTGGTGAACTTGCTTTTGTTCGCGGTTTATTTCTGCTATCGCGCTTGTTTTTATAGTTTGATGCATATATAGCTCGTTTATTAGATGGTTGTTCCGATTTTCGTTTGTTTGGTTTTGATTTGTTGTACGATCGAAAAAAGAAACGTGTCGGACTGCTTATGATTAGCAGAGCTAGTAGCAGAATAATGGGCAGGTGCAGCGCGTCCCGTGTAACGGTTTTGTGTGGACGGACCTGCCATGGGAGCGAGCTTATCGGCCCCCCCCCAATTTTTTGGAGGTACGACGATAAAATGTCTTTATCGAATAAAAATTCTCCATCTGGAGGAATTTTTTGTAACGCACTGCTGTGATATTCTTCAGGTATTGTCTCAACACTGCTTCTCTACGCGCGTTAATATAATCGGCCCGTCGGCCGCATACAATTTGTAAAATATCGTCCGAAACTTTTGTGTAACCGGATTCTTATTAAACAATAGGGTATCTTCCAAGTTTTTGAAAAGTATGTCAAATTGTTCCTAATACCAAAATACATTAGCAGTTAGAAACAATCTTTGTGAATGTCATTCTTTTCCTTGCAAATTAGCCTAAAAGTTTAAATTAATGTAATAGGCGCGAAAACGCTTTATTGTGTTGTCATGACGTCACATTCTTGTAACATTGTAACTGTCAAGTATCAAGTGTCAAATTACACTGAAAATGCCAAATACCTACTGTTTACGTTTGTAAATGTTTTAATCCTATTAAAAATGCCTTATAAATGGTGCGCAGTGCCAAAATGCACTAATACGTCTATTAAAACACCGGGGAAAATATCTGTAACCATACCAAAGAACACTGAAATGCGGAAAAAGTGGCTATTCCTCGCTGACGCATGACGTTAATGATTCTGATGCTGGCTATTGTCTATGGAAATCGGAAGGCCATTAAAAAAGAAGAACAAGTACAAGAATATGACGTCACATTCCAATCTCGTGCGTTTTTAGTCACGTGGTCAAACGTGAAAAATTCATAATTTTATTTTTGATATTTTATAAAAATCATACATATTTTTATGTAAAAAGTTGATTAAAGTGGTTTAAATTAATGTTTAGCGATAAAATATCAACAATCTGATGTATATTTTCATCATAGGATAATACCCTATTGTTCAATTTTATCAAACAAAGATGTGGGCGTTAAATTTTTATCATTATCCGTAGCCCAATTTATCAACGACTGTAAATTACTACGTAACTCGTCCTTTTGCTTATAAATAGCATTTGAAATCGAAGCAAAACTACGTTCGGTTAAATAGAGGCGCAATGACCTTTCGTCCGTAGCCGATGGGGCGAAACGCCTAAGTTCGTCGTTAACGTTCATCTCGATAAAGCCCGGAACAGTAGCATATTTCTTTTGAGCGTCCGAAAAACGAATGCAATTCCAGTCGTTACTCTTAAATTTTTGTAAATCAAAAATTCTCTTATAATGTTCGTCATTCGATTTTGGAAACAAAGGATCTTTCACTGTAGTGGATAGATCAGACAAATTTAACACTTGCGCAGGCTTTTGCGGCGGCTGCAACTCGAGAGTATTGTTCGAAACCGCGGCGGGAATATTTATCGAACTACCGCCCGTAACGTTTATGTCCGACGCATGCACTCGCGTATCACTATAACTACACGCGATTAAGTTAGTCAAATACGAAACTTGTTGCGATAAATGTTCAAATTGTTCATTACTCACATGGCGGGAACGTTTACTTACGGCGCGGAAACGTTTGTTTCCGCGTGGGTCCGAATCGACCCCATGCTCCAAAGACGACGATGACGATGAATTGTCCGTAGATTCTCTCGAACGGGAAGACTTCCTCTTACGCGGAGTGAATCCTTTGACTCGCTCATGATTTCGTCTTCCAGTGGGAGGAGATGCTACATTTATCGCGAAGTAAAATTACGAACACGTGTTCGGCAAAGAAAATCTTTAATCGCGAAAATTTATTGTTAAATACTAAATATGATTTCACACTTTTTATTATTTAACATTACTTTCAAATTAAATGATATTATTTGTAGCAATTAGCAAAATTTACGTAACAAAAAATTTTTGCCGATATTCACGACATGAAAAACGACGCCATAATGAAGAAAGTCAGTTAGGCGCGCAACCGTCTCAAATCCGCGACACTAGCGCCATCTGCCGTACGTGGAAGGAGGTAAGTAGCCGGAAATCGACAGAAAGACGGGTGCTTGACTCAAGATGGATTCCGGATATCGAAGACGGAACAAATAATAGTAAGTAGTAGGATTTTCATCCAATATTATCATTCGATGACGAAACGAATAATTAAAAAAAAAATGTTCTTGCTTGGGCTACGGTAGTTTAAAATCGCGGCTGCGACTACCGCCATTTATTTACTTTCGTCTTTCTTGTAAAGCTTACAATGAAGACGTATTGTCTGCTGTCTAGGTCAAGCAAAACTTGCCTCAGCCATTAAGTTTTTGTTCTCCAAGTAACATTTTATATAAATAATGGTAAATTATGGTCTGAAGTAACAATGAATTGTAATTTTTCAGAGGAATTGAGCGGAATCTTCGTGAAGAGCATAAGCGAGGGCAGTTCCGCGGACCTGTGCGGGAAGATACAAGTCAACGACAGGATAGTTGAGGTACCTACTTCAAAGATTTCAAAGTTTTGAAATATATAGTTCATAGCTGCCTATGATCATAATGAGTGTTGCCAGGTTTTTTTCAAAAAAATACTGAACAGTGACCAAAAAAAAAAAACACGTGGTGGTATACAAAAGTCATTACTCATTACATTACAATACTATTTTTGCTATTGCTGTGTTGCTGTATTGTTGAAGAAGAGCTTTTACTCCATCATTCTCCACACTAAATGTAGACAAACAAAACTTGCATTTGGCCTGCTATTTATCCATCTGATGACTGATCCAGACAGAGAATCTTATATAAATTAACCATTCTTGCTTGAAAACACAAGTACCGTCAATACGGTTAGTTTTTATTACAGTTAATCATTTATTAGGGAGAAAAATCAATCAGAAAAAAATATCGAAACAAAAAAATACTTGTTAAAGTTCAAATGCATAAGATTTCAGGCTCTATCTCGCGGCTCGCCTTTATGCAGTCTACAGAATTAAAAACACAATATTATAATTTTAAATGAACAAAGCATTCACAATTCACAAAGCAGCGTTGCGACACTGAAATTATTTCTCATTTAGAGTCGTGAGAATATTTACTTCAAGCAGTGAAAAATTTACTTGAAGTAGTGGGAATAAGAAAATAAACTTTATCTGTAGAACGAGACAAATCTTTTAACACGGTAACTGAATAGGGATCCGAGTTAATCTCGTATTTGAATGTCCCCTGAATCAACAATTACGACGTCTCACCCAGTGGGACCGTTGGCAAACAAATTGTTACATTTACTTGCTGAAGGACACTTTGTACAGAAAGCTTGTAAAGTTTAGGTAACTATGTAGGCCAATTTAAATTGACATTTAGTTTATACGTTAAATAACGTCTTATTTTAGTATTTCTTTGACGGGCTATATAAATGTACCGTGTGTTTGTTTAAAGTAAATTGCGTTGTATTGCGCACACATTTGAGCACTATAAATATAACAACTGCGTAGATGGTCTAGTTTCAATGAAATCATCCACCATCACCGAAATCGGTGTGGGGAGCTATATTATATTAATGGGCTACGCACGACTAATCTGAATATAGAAAAGACAGTCATATAATTGACTAGCTGCTGCCCGCGGCTCTGCCCGCATAAATACAGTATCCCACGGGAACACTGCACTTCTTTATGATAAAAATTATCTTATGTTTTAATCCAGAGCTTAAACTACTGAAATACCAAATTTCATCGAAATCCGTTCAGAGTTTTTGCGTGAAAGAGTAACAAACATCCATCTATCCATCCTCATAAACTTTCACATTTATAATATTAGTAGGATGATATTATTCACAATTAACAGCCCAGGCATGAATAATATGATTAAAATAAAAAAAATAAAAACTGCTGCAACAGTAAAATGCAGAACAATAGATGTTCCATTAACCTTTCCTCTTCAGTAGCGGCGAGTTTCCGCGGAGTGTTGACGTTAGCATGAAACAGGACAATGGCGTACACAAGTCACAGCGATACCCTCTGCTTGAGTACCGTCACCGTCAGCTCATCTGTTTTTCTATGCGTAATACGGAATCGACAATTTGTAAAGTACTGAAGCGCCAGTACTAAGAACTAATATGGTGCATTTTTTCATTATATTTGTCGTCATAGTCAACTGTCAAGGATAGAAGAATGCCAATTTTATTGTAAACTGGATGTTGCCCGCGACTTCGTACGCGCAAAAGGTTTTTTCGCAAATACTGTACATTTTTCCGCGATAAAAAGTAGCCTGTCCTTCCTATTAGGTCTACTCTACATTTGTGCCAAATTTCATCAAAGTCGGTCCAGTAGTTTCGGAACCTATTCAATGCAAACAAACAAACTTTATAATCTATATATTAGTATAGATTACGCCCCCAAAGTTACCCTTTTGAATTCTCTGTGTAAAGGCAAAATGCCACATACAAATGCCAAGTAAACAGTCGTGACCTGCTGCTATGAAATTAGGCCCTGGACAGTAACATAATGAAAAGGCGTTAGGGTGAATACACACTGAAAAGAGACAATACGCGACGCCGCGCTGCATTTTTTAGATAGCTATTCAAAATTGCACTTTGTTCACTACACAATAATATACACGTTTCCTACGACATCATCACACACTGCACATGTTTAATTTGACATTCAAACTCTTGCAGTGAAACGTGTATCTTCGTATTGTGGAATAAATAAAGTTTAAAATATGTCGAATTGTTAAAAATTTAGCGCCGCGTCCCGTATCGTCTCGTTTCGGTGTAAACTGACCCTTAGTGTAAGAAGTCCCTTTGGATCAAGAAATGTACAATACGGCCGATGTATCTTGGCGGGTCTGAACTTCGCGCAGAAGGTTAAGCAATAACTGTTTCTAAGTGTTTTCGTATTTATTTCATTTGCACTAATTGATCAACTGTATTAGGGAAATTTTAATAGTACATAGGTATATAAAAATAATATAATAACAGTTTTCTTCACGAGTTATACATGCGCTAAAGTTCGCAGAGCCTATGTTCAGACCCGTCAAGATACAGCGGCCGTAGTGTATTCTTACTAACGAATCGAACATATTTTTATTTTGCTTGATTCCGTACCCAAAGGTTTAAAAACGGAACCTTATTACTGAGACTCCACTATTATGTAACTAAGCGGAAATAGATTTTAGGGATAACCGACAGCTGATTTAATACTGCTGCTGATATAATAATTTAGAGTTTAAGATTCATTGGAGTAAAATTATGAAAGGTCATTCAGTTTCACAGTATTAGGCTTCTGTTAGCCTCCTCTCATCACATTCACACTAACTACTTACTTACTTTGTGATTGGTTAAATCTAAAGTACTTTGGTGTTTAAAATAAGTAACCGCTTTTCATGACAACTTAAAAATATATTTTCATAATCAGGTGGACGGGGTGTCCCTGCACGGCGTGACCAACCACAGGGCGGTGGCGCTGTTGCGGGACGCCAAGGGACCGATCGTGAGACTGAAAGCGCTGCGGTAAGACCTTGTCAAGCTAAATACCGACTGAAAGTACAAATATGCCATGCCATCGTTAGTCACAATGAAGATCTTCGGAATTGAAAATATATGGGACTAGCTTTGTCCCGCGGCTTCGTCCGCGTATATATAGTACTTATCCTACTGCTGTACTTTTTCGGGATTAAAGTTTTAATCCATACCCTAACCTACTACCATTTAAATTACACCGAATTGAAATAAATCGAAAAAATGTGGCTGCATTTATTACGCACAGTATATGTCCTGTGGCTGACCAATTAGCGCCACGATCCTGAATCGCGCTATCGAATTTTCTGTAATTCGGCGCTATATATACAACCGCTGAAATTACTACAGGTAGGCATCGGCATGACCGAGCATTGACTACGAGTGGGCTTCGGCCTGATCATAGTACCTCGCTCGGTCGGAGCTCTTCTTTTGGAGCTTCCACTACTCCCACATCCTATTTATAATAATAATAATTTATTGGTGCAAAAATTTATAACATCAACGTCTAGAAACTTGCTTCAATCGTCATGTTGTAACATTGCACCCTCAGATACCTGCGCGGCGCGGGGTTTGAGCGGCTGAGGCGCGCGCTGGCCGCGCAAGATGGCCGCCGCCTGCCCGTCGCGCCGCCCAGCCCCTCCGTCACCTCGCTCGCCAGATACAGCTTCAGCGTGGTCAGTATACACCACACTGTAAACGTAACTACGTCTTATTTCGCCGGGCCCATGAAGTGGCCTTGAGCGGGGAACCATGCTCAGGGGCAGTGCCCCTTTATATGGGAAACTATTTTAAAAGAAACGCGCCCAGTGCGAGTATTGGATTCATAATCTAATTTTTTGGGGAAGACCCCCGCGGCAAAACGCGGGGGTCGAGCGACCGTAAAGATATTCGTGAACCAGTGGCGACCTCGACTCCAGTCGGCGCGTGGGGTCCCGGCTTAGGTTGGGACTATATGCACCGGAATCCGGAGGGCCGTAGAGAATTCTGATCATTGAAAATAGAATTTTGCACTATTACAATAGAGTTGAAAATCAAACAGATGAGTGTCGAGTTAAACGTCAATGTCATATATGACAGCACGACACCTGACACTTCTATTTTCAACTCTATTGTATTAGCGTCGAGTTTTATTTTCAATGCTCAGAATTCCCTACGGCCTTCCGGATTCCGGTGCATATAGTCCCAGCCTTAGTGGGCAAGGAAGCGATTAGACTTTACTACAATAGAAACTACAATACTAATCAGTTAACAACATACTTTTGTTGCTGACTATAATATCAGATTCTCGGTACACTCGTGAAATACACAAAAGCAGAAGACTCGTATTTTCAAGGTAACATTAGGAAGTAATGGATACGGCCTGAAATAATCGTATCCAGTCGTCTTAAGATAGGATTTCTTGACACAACTCTATAGATTCGATGGTTCTAGAAAGTTGTCGATGTTTCAGTACGACGAGTCGACGGTGATCGAGGCGGAGCCGGAGTCGGGCCGGCACGCGTCGCCCACGTCGCCGCGCTCGCCCACGTCGCCGGACGAGGAGATCGTGATCGGCGCGGGCGACGGCGAGCGGCGCGTGCAGGACAAGTGGCGGGACATCCTGGCCGCCGAGCCCGACTGGCCGGGCCACTCGTTCCAGTACGAGATCGTGGTGAGTATGACGTATGTACGCGGGTGTTCGGACCTATACGGACGCACTTTTGGGAAACAATGTCGGACTAACTCAAAAAAAATATTATGTTATGTTTGATTCACATAAATATCACTGTTTCATAAATATCTGGCTTAGAATTAGGAAGTTATTATACTGTTAGAGAGGGACAGATGTTTAGTGTAATGGCATCTTAAGTCAGACACAATAGTGTAATATACATAAAGTGTTTTGAGCGCCTCAAAGTAGCAATGTAACATTTATATTGAATGTTTTATATTGCACTGTTATACATATGTTTTTGTTTACATAGTGGTTTATTTTGTACTCACAGGTGGGCACCATAATGAAAGAGAAGGACAGCGGTCTCGGCATCTCGCTCGAGGGCACGGTGCGCGTGGTGGGCGGGCGGGAGGTGGGCGCGCGACATTACATACGGGCTATCGCACCGCGCTCGCCCGTCGCCAAGTTGGGGCTGTATCGCGTGGGGGATGAGTTGTTGGAGGTGAGCTAGTTCTGCCCCTGCATACTTAAATTCTTGGAAATAATCGAATCTGTTTCCGAGATTTTGATTATATATACACAAGAAATGCTCGTTTATAGTATAAGATTCTACATGGGCTTACAAATATTACGATTCACTTAATGTGGCCATTTTGGACCTGCAGACCTGTTTACTGTATCACATACGAGGGCGGCACTGAAAATTTCGGGAATCAAGGAAGTGACACAACATTACTATTTAAAAATGTATTTATTGCTTTTCGAAGTATTCTCCGCGAAATTTGACACATTTTTCCATACGATGGAACCAATCATTGAAGCAACCATTCCATTCGGAAGTTGGGGTCTCCAAAATGGTCGTTATGTAGGCGTCCACAGCTTCTTCAGGTGATAAAAATCTCTGATCACGCAATTCTTTATTTTAGGGAAAGTATAGAAATCATTAGGGCTTAGGTCGGGGCTGTACGGCGGATGGTCTAATCATTCTATGATTTCTTGCTCTAAAAACTCTTTTGTTCTGTGCGCGGTGTGAGAACTCGCATTGTGATGGAGGATGATGCGGCGGTTGCAGTTTTCTTTACGGAGTTCAGAAACGACCTGTGGCAAACAAATGTTAGCATAACATTCTGCATTAACCGTTCTTTGTCCCCTCAAGAGGAATAGTCGCAACATGGCCGGTTTTGGAGACAAACGTGGCCACCATTTTTTTTGCAACACGCCGTGAACGAACAATTTTTGTTGGCTTTAACTCATTTTCGAACACCCAAACTCGTGACTGGTTTTTTGTTTCGGGTTCGTACGCGTATATCCAGGATTCGTCACCTGATACGATGTTGTATACAGCATTTTAGGATCCTGCGTGGAATCTTTCGAGAGTTCTAACGCGAGCCGCTTTTTGCTCTTCACACAGCAAATGCGGTATCCACCGGGAAAACAACTTTTTTACACCTAATTGTTCATGAAAGATTATTTGTATTTGACTCATGCCAATGTCTAAAGTTGCCTGAATTTCGCGGTATGTCACATGTCGATCTTCCTCAATCAGCTTACGCACAGCATCAACGTTTTCTTGGGTGACTGCAGTTTTTGGACGACCTTGACGGGGATCATCACTGAGCTTGACACGTCCACGTTGGAATTCAGCAAACCAGCGATAAATTGTGGTTTTGGATGGGGCTTCATCACCAAATGCAGAAATCATCCAGTCAACACACTGTTTTTGTGTTAAACCACTTCGAAAGTCATAATAAATCATGGCACTAGAATTTTCTCGAGTCAATTCCATTTTCTCAACGACTAAACAAGTTTGACAAGACCTTGTGACAAGACCGAGAATATTTTTTTAAATAAATAAACGTTATTCGATTTTTAAAACCAAGGAGTTTTAAATTAAAAAGATTTGAATGGGACAGGAACAGTGGAAATATTCCATTCCCGATACTTTTAGTGCAGCCCTCGTAGTAGGCGTCGTGGGATCGTATTATGTATTGTTGTAAAATGTAATTGTCATTATCAGGTGAACGGCTGGCGCGTGCTGGGCGCGCACCACGTGGAGGTGGTGTCGCGGCTGCGCGCGGTCACGTCGCCCGTCTCGCTGGTCGTCGTGCGCAAACTGACGGAGCCGCTGCCCAGCAGTAACTTCGCCAGGGTAACTAACACATACATACATACATACATATAATCACGCCTTTTTCCCGTAGGGGTAGGCAGAGACCACTTCTTTCCACTTGCTACGATCCTTACATACTTGTTTCGCTTTATTCACTTTCATTCTTACTATCCATTCCTCCTCTTACATTCAACGTAGCGAAGCGGCTCTCCATGGTCCGCTTTTCACCTCCGCGAGAAACGAGACGTGATGAGTGGCGAACCACATCGCCGCCATTTTGGATATTTTATTTTTTTCAAAGATCAGTACTAGAATAATTTGTCCTTACGTCACTAAAAAGCTCGTGAAAGCTGCATGCACCTAAAATTGACTATTGTGTTAGTATTGTAAATAAAACTGTACTAGATTTAAGATATTTATGTTATAGTTATGTTGTTGGTGTTGTTGGTGCATCTTGTCCATAAAAAAAAAAAAAACTAAGAAGGCTTGACAATAGTTTTATAAGAAATGCTTTTGTTATTTAAAACCATCAAACGGAATAGCGGATGGACCAATGCTGGTATGTAACTACCGGCGCTTATTTACACCCGCAACATTAGAGAGTTACTAAATTGAAACCATTTAAAGCATTTCTTTTTTTATTATATTATAAGTATGTATGTAGTTGACGTAACATTCGGTTGCAGAACAGCGTGGTGGGGGGCAGCCTGCAGGAGCTGCTGGCGGCGCCGCAGCGGCTCATCAAGGCCAAGTCCGAGAGCTCCGTGGCGTCCCTGTGCAGCGCCACCACCGTCCTGTCCGCGCCGCACGACCACGACGGTGAGAATTTACAGACAAGGTGGTCAGAACGTCTGAAACCACTGAAGATATTGCGCTAATTTTTAGAAAATTAAACTCATCGAGATATTCGGTTAGTGTCGGCTTCGTAGAGCATCGTTATCTTTGTCAAACACTACTAATGTCACATTTGTCGCTGCATTTCTCTTTTAAAACGTCTATGTGCGTTATTTTTGACTGGGTACTGTATATATATCCTCTCAGTCTTAGAAAAACTTTACTCCTATTCTAGAATTCTGCTCGGACGACCTGGAGCGCAACAGGTCGCGGTCGCTGGAGCCGCTGAGCGGGCTGGCCATGTGGAGCGACCAGGTCGAGTACATACAGCTGCTGAAGGAGGACCGAGGGCTGGGCTTCTCTATACTGGACTACCTGGTGAGTGCGTGTGCGAGAGTGATCCATATGGATTGGAAGCAGTTACGGCCATCCGTACACTAAATATAAATTTTACATACAGACAGTCTATGTATAGACAGCGGCCACTTACGATTTTATTTATGTATAATATTATGTGGACCATGAAGAGCCGCTTTGCTACGTTGAATGTAAGAGGAGGAATGGATGGTAAGAATGAAAGTGAACAAGTATGTTAGGATCGTAGCAAGTGGTCTCTGCCTACCCCTACGGGAAAAAGGCGTGATTATATGTATGTATGTATGTATAATAATATATTGTATTGACTTAGCTAATAATAACAAGATTACCGTGTTTGCAGGACCCCACGGAGCCGGGCAGCTCGGTGATCGTGGTGCGGTCGGTGGTGCGCGGCGGCGCAGCGGCGGCGCACGGCCGGCTGGCGCCCGGCGACCGCCTCGTATCCGTCAACGGCGCGGACGTCGCACGCAGCCCGCTCGCCGTCGCCGTCAACGCCATCAAGAGCGCGCCCAAAGGTAACACTGTAGGTTACAGTCAGTGCGGTCTGTGCTGCGCGTCTGTCTGTTCGGTCTGGAGATACCTGTTTAAGCATTGTCATTGATGTAGACATACGGGATCCTGTTCTTTCGCATAATTTTATTTGTCATAATTTCATTTGGCATACCTCACTTGGCATAATTTTACTACGCATAATAATACTTTGGCATAATGGTTTCTTGGCATACTACATCATTAGGCATAAATATCATTTAGACTAATATTGTTTGTCCTAATTTAATGTGGCATAACTCGTAAGGCATAATTTTTCTTGTCATAATAATACTTTGGCATAATTGTTTTTCGGCATAAACTCGTTAGGCATATTTTTTTTTATAATTAATTCAAGGCATTCTGACACAAGGTACAAATATGCATAAAATGGAACGACATAATGAAAACACGGTTAAGGTAATTAAACGCATATTTATGAAACATTAAAAGCAGGTATTACACTCATATACCTAGTGTAACATGTGTAACAGTAGGTTAAGTTGCGGCGGGGTGGCCCTTGGGCCACCCGTAAGCCGCTAACATGTTTAAATAATTAGCTCAGCATGTTCTTAGATAGCAGTTCGTGTTTCTTGTCCGAGTTTAATTTCGTAATCAGTCGAAAATTACAATTATAATTGTTATTTCGTCTTAACTCGCACACCCAGTAGAATTTATCTTTCATTAGTATGTGAAAAAAAAATGCTACAAAGATGTATGCGTAAATATAATAGTATGCTTAAATATCATTATGCGTAAATATATTTATGCTTTTTAATATTATGCGTAAAAAATATATGCCTTACAATAAGTATGCCTAACAATTATTATGCTTGTAGTAATTATGCGAAAAAAAATTATGCTAAGAAAGTTATGACAAATGAATATTATGCGAAACTACTATTATGTCAAATGAAATTATGCCAAGTAAAATTATGACATATGATTTTATGCGAAAAAATAGGGAACCTAGACATACATGTTCTTTAAGTCTTCAAGACTCGGATTTTTGCGCAAAATAACGTCCAACTTTGTGCGAATCTTTTCCGATATTGAATAAGGAAGGGCATTGGCGAGTTCGATCGTTGTTTCCAGTATTTTTATTGATTTAAATATGCATGAAATATGCATGGTTGGAAAAAAAGATTAAATTAAGCACTAACGCCAAAATTAGGCAGTTATATGCATTTGCAGCAATTCTGTAAACGCATACAATCCGATGTCTAGTAATTAGTAACTCTATAATAAACACGATCACTTGTAAATACCTAAGGTGAAGGCTTTGTGTAAGTTTACAATATGTTCACTACATAATACCTCCACAGTGGCGGACTAAGCCCGTCAGGGGCCCGGGGCGGCAAAGCCAAATGAGGCCCCCACCGCTTAAAAAACCGGTCAAGTGCGAGTCGGACTCGCGCACCGAGGGTTTCGTACAAACTTGTAATAAAAAATAATGGTTCACGGTTTATGCATAAGGTTTATATATTTTATAAAATTAAATGTTTTTTTATATTTGAGTTGATTGAATGAAAGGTAAATTGCGGTTAACAATTTAATAATATAGCCCTTTATTTCCATGCTTTACATAGTTTTTTTGTAGTTTTTAAATTTTTACAAGCTAAGAAAATTTTATTTTAAAATTAGTCGGTACATATTGAATAACTTATAAAATGTTTCTTATGTATTAGTTTTTTTTTTGGCATGGCTCCTCTTCGGATAAAGGCCTCCTCCAATTTTTCCCATTGTTTTCGGTCTTTGTCATCCATTCCTCGCCCGTTATGTTTATGATTTCGTCGACCCATCTATCTTTAGGTCTTCCTTTGCTTCTCTTTCCACCTGCGCCTTTCCACTTGGTGACTCTCTTTGTCTGTCATACGGGCAACGTGGCCAGCCCATCTCCATTTAAGTTGTTGTGCATGTCGTTCTGCATCTATGAGTTTTGTCTTTTTACGAATAACATTGCTATTTTGTTTGTCGATAAGTTTGATACCCAGTATGCTTCTTTCTTTTGCGCGCTGACATGTCCGAATTTTCTTTTTTGCTTTTTCTTGAAATAGCCACGTTTGTGCTCCACATATAACAGGCATGGCAATAAGCAGGAGTCCATTACTGTATTTTACGGCACTCGCGGAGGTCAACTTGGAGGGTTAATTAATAATACTAAATCAATTAACACTCGATATATTCTCTCAAAATATTCTCACATTAACAAAATCTGTTACAACTATATAAATCGCAATCGTGCAAGCGATAGCGTGATTCACGAGCCTAACAGCGACATCTAGTGATAACAATATGAAATTATACTATAGGAATGGCGGTCGTGCAAGCGATAGCGTGATCTACAAGCACCCCAGTGCCATCTAGTAAAAACAATATGAAATAATTTTTCTTATAAAAATTGAATTTCCAGTAACATACCGCCCACCAAGGACATATTGCTAAATGTCCTTTAATAAAAATATTGAGCAGTTGCAATAGTTAACATTTTGACTCTAAACTTAACCTAAACAAATTGAACTGAAAAACAAACTTCAAAGGGAACAATAATTATTCCTAAAGATACTATCTTAACACATAGTATAGATATAGCACAATGTATAATACAAAGAATAAACATTTACAGTTACACTGTCAACGGCAATAAAATCAATTTTGACGCCGGACGTTTAAAAATAGAATTCCCAGTGCGTATCGATACAACACGCGTAATTCCATCCGGTCCAGGATGCTTTTGCTCTACCTTCCCCATTAGCCACTTGCCAGGTGCCATATCATCCTCCTTAACCAATACGACGTCTCCCACCGCTGGCTCCGGAGTTCTGTAACTCCATTTATAGCGTTGCAGAAATTGATTTAGATAGTCTTGAGACCAACGCCGCCAAAATTCTTGCATCATGCGTTGGGTTAGTTGCCATCGCTTCAGAGACGTTATGTTAGACCTTTCGTAATTTAAATCGGGAACCACAACCAACGGTTCTCCAATCAAGAAATGACCTGGTGTTAGTATGGTAAGCTTGTCCTGGTCCTCAATATATGATAAAGGCCTCGAATTGAGACAGCTCTCAATCTGGGCGAGAACAGTAATCATCTCTTCAAAAGTAAGCGTAGAGTTTCCTATAACTCGTTTGAGATGATACTTAGTGGACTTTATTCCTGCCTCCCAAAGTCCACCAAAATTTGGCGCACGTGGTGGAATGAAATGCCACTCTGTGCCACAGTTGGCTAGTTCTTCTGCTAGTTCGGGATGGCTTGTCCCTTTTTCGTGGTCAAACAAATGTGACAACTCCCGAGCGGCTCCTACGAAATTAGTCCCGTTGTCACTATGTAATTCAGCACAGCGACCACGTCGAGCCACAAATCGCTTAAAAGCTGACAAAAATCCTTGAGTGGACATGTCACTAACGGCTTCCAAATGCACCGCTCTAGTTGCCATGCATATAAACAAAGCAATGTATCCTTTATAGGATTTGTTACCTCGGCCCTTTGATACTCTAATGCTTATGGGGCCAGCATAATCTACACCACTACTTAAGAAAGGTTTACTGGGCGTCACGCGGGAAATTGGTAATTGTCCCATCAGTTGTGTCGTTGCCCTTGGTGCATATCTAATGCATTTTACACATCCTCGCACAAACTTTTTACAGAGCAACTTAACCCCAATGATCCAATATTTGGACCTTAAATAAGTAATCATCATTTGTGGACCTCCATGCATAGTTTTCTTGTGGGCGTCATCTATTAAAAGGTTAGTTATGAAAGAATTTTTAGCTATTAAGATAGGATGTACCCTTTGATAATCCAATTTTGATAATTCTAATCTACCTCCGACTCTTATCATTCCTTTATCATCCAAAAATATATTCAACGATTTTAAACTACTGCTTTTAATTTCCTTTTTATTTTTCAGATCCTTTAATTCATTTTCAAACCCTTCTTCTTGGCTTCTTTTTATACTAATTTCCAAAGTACTTTCTAATTCTTCTCTCGACAAATACTGCTTATCCATTTCACATCTATTGACTCTTTGTTTTCTTATTTTGTTTGCAAATCTACGACAATAGGCTAATACTCTGACCATCTTGTTCAACGATGAAAACTTGTTCCAAAACGAAACATCAAATATTATAGTATGCGATTTAACTTCTTCTAAATTTGTTATAAGATATTTTGGCCTTTTATAATCTATGATTTGATCCCTAAGAAAGGGCGGACCTTGCCACCACAAAGTAGTGTCTTCTAATTCTGAAGGAGGAACGCCGCGAGACGCACAATCTGCCGGATTTAGTTTGGATGATACGTGGGACCAATGATGCGAATCCAATGTGGTCAATATATCTGAAACTCGGTTGGCCACAAAAGTTTTCCAACGGCTCGGGTGACCATTCATCCAGGCTAAAACCACTTCGCTATCTGTCCAAGCATGCCAGTCTAACTTTGGTATCTCCAACACTTCGCCAACTTCTCGAATTAATCTCGCGAGCAACGTCGCTCCGCACAATTCTAATCTAGGGATTGAGACTTGTTTTATAGGTGCTACCTTCGTTTTAGAAGTGATTAAACATATATTTATATGACCCATTGTGTCAACTACTTTGAGATAAACCACCGCTGAGTATGCCATTTTAGACGCGTCCGAAAACCCGTGCAGCTCTAATTTCACCGTGTTCGAACTAGTGTGTGACCAGCGTGGAATTCTTATTCGAGTCAACGATGCCAGATCAGTATAGTAAGTACTCCATTCTTTTAACAATGTGCTTGGGATTGGTTCATCCCAATCCAAGCCCGCTAACCACAATTTTTGAATGTATATTTTGGCAATTACTGTGGTTGGGGCTAACCAACCCATTGGATCCAATAATCTTGAAATATTTGATATAATTTTTTTTTTTGTTACAGGTGCTGCTGTCGGCGTGAGGTCCAGGGAGTATTGGAAAACATCATCGTTGGAGTTCCAGGTAAGTCCCAGTATTTTAGTTACATCGTCCATTTTTATTTTTAATATTTTATCAGTTCCCTTCTCACTTTTTATTTTGTTTAATAATACTTTACTGTTACTGTTCCACTTTTGTAATTTAAACCCCCCTTTTCCTAATACTTTACTAATTTCTGCATATATTTGAAATGCTTCTTCTATATTCTCAGCGCCGCTCATAAGATCGTCGACGTAGAAATCCTTTATTATTATATCTTTGATATGTTCTTTTTCTTGACATTCATCTCTAGCCACCTGTTGCAGTGCTCTAACTGCCAGATATGGCGCCGATGCAGTACCAAAGGTTACGGTAAGTAATTCATATTTTTCAATTGCGTCTTTTTCTCTCCACAGGATTCTTTGTAAGTGTGTATCGTCCCGGTTCACTAATACTTGCCGATACATTTTGATTATGTCACTCGTAAGACATATTTTGTGTCTTCTCCATCTCATTAGAGTATGGCGAAGCTCCATTTGTAAAGTAGGGCCCACTAATAAATTGTCATTTAACGACATCCCGTTTGAACCTTTACAGGATGCATCAAATACCACTCGAACTTTAGTGGTATCCTTTTCTTCCCTAACAACGGCATGGTGCGGTAAGTAGACTGCCTTTTTATTATTTACTTTATCTTCAGTCACTTTTTCCATATGTTTCAAATCTATGTATTCTTCTATAACGTTTTTGTAATCTCTTTTCAAGTTAGAATTTTTCGTTAATCTTAACTCTAAACCTTTCAGCCTTTTTTCAGCAATAGCTTCGGAATCACCTACATTAGAAACAACACTGTTATCACGCACAGGTAATCTCACGATATATCTGCCGTCTTCATTTCGCGTTGTAGAAGAGGCAAATAATTTTTCACATTTAACCTCTTCATCCGTCATTATTCGTTTTATTCCAGAAGGCTCGGCTTCCATTTCCCAAAACCTTCGCAGCAACTCATCATCTTGGACGTTAGTATGCATTACCGTAATATGCGAGTAAGTATTGCATGTATCAATTTCGACTACTCCTGACAATACCCAACCAAACATTGTTTCTTGTGCCAATAGTGTACCACTTATATTTTTCTTAATTCCTTCCTGAATAACTTGACTGAACACCTCAGCACCTAGTAAAATGTCTATTTTATTGGGTCTGAAGTATTCAGGATCCGCTAATTGATTATCTTTCAGATCTACCCATTCTACGCGAGCTACTTTTACAGCTGGGAGAAGGGCTGTAACTGATGTCAAAACATAGGCGTTTATCTTTAACTGAAAGTTTGGGTTCAGCCTTGATTTAATCTTGAGTGCTACCATAGACGTCGCAGTGGCATTTTTCTTGCCGCCCACCCCGAAAACCGTGTTTCTAGATGGCGTTTTCTTTAGACCTAAGTATTGGACCATGGACTCCGTAATAAAAGATCCTTGGGAGCCTTGATCCAACAAAGCTCTGATCATCCGATAGTGTCCTGTTTTTGACTCGGTTCCTACTAGCGCTGTAGTTAGCAAAACAGTATTTTTACTATTCTCAATTGAATGACACGACACTATTGGACTCACTGCAGACGCTTCTTCTTGGGCGCTTGAAGTGACATTATCTCCGCGAGCATCATGTATTAATATGTGATGACGACGTTTGCACTCCTGGCACCTGACATTGCTCTTACAAGATTTTACTGAGTGATTAGAGCCCAGACATCTAAAGCATAAACCCTTATCCTGAATGAAATTACGCCTGCTACCGACAGATTCTTTTACAAATTTCGGACAATACTGAATTTTATGATTATTATCAGAACAATATACACAAGATACGTTTAATTTATCTTTGAACACATGAAAAGATTGAGCGTGTTTTGACTTTCTATCTGGTTTTTCATCCAAATTTTCTAATCCTCTAAATCTACCAGTTAAAAATTCACAAAAATGGTCAAATGTTGGTAAATCATCACCTTGTTCTGTCGACAATTGTAACTCCCAAGCCTTTTTAGTATCTTTATCTAATTTAGCACTCACTATATAAATAATTAATATGTCCCAAGATGACGTGTCTATTCCTATATTTTTAATTGATTGCAAACAATCACAAGTTATATTTAACAGTTTCTTAATCTCAAAGGCCGACTCGGTAGTTATAGATTTTTGACTAAATAAACGTTTTAAAGCTCCGTTTGCTAAAAATCTTTTGTTGTCATACATAGATTCTAATTTTTTCCAACATACCATATAATTATCAGACGACACATTACAATTTCTCAATAAAAGTTCAGCTTCTCCAGTCAAATATCCTTTGAGGTAATATAATTTTTGTGCATCGTCTAATTTACAATTTTTATGTATTAATCCAACAAACAAATCCTTAAAAGTCTGCCATTCGGTGTATTTACCAGAAAATAAAGGAATTTTAACCTCCGGCAATTTGAAATGATTAACTTCCTTTTGACCAGTTTCCATCTTATCATTTGAATCGATGCATAATTTGCTACTATTCAAAGCCTCTTTAAGTTGAGTTTTAAATTCAATATAAAACTCCTCAACTTCATCGTAAACACCACATTTATAATAATTAGAACTATGTAAATCTGACTTTTTTATCTCGCTAATTATTCTAATATGTGTTTCATGAAATAATTTCCACGATTGCTCTAATCGTTCTATACGCGTTTCAATATGTGTTGAAGTAAGACGCTGTTTAGGACATTTTTTAAAGTTAGACTTTGCCTTAACAATATTAGCCTTTAACTCTTCTTGAATATTATTAAGTTCCTCCATTTCTAATTTTAAACAAACGTATATTAAGCAAAAGTAGAATTTATTTCTAAGTTATAAATAAATCTAAAGTTGATACTAATTATTGTAAGTTCAAACAATGAAATTAAAACTACAATTAGTGTTCTTATTCTTCTGAACTTTTTAGACTATGTCCCTCGTTGTTTTCACAAAATAATTACAAGTCCACGCTTCGAAGTTCAATTTTTACCGAACTTTTTTGAAGACGAAACTTGTGCACTAAATAAACATTTTAACGTACTCACGGTTTCACTTCACTCACTGATACTTCTCGGTGACGTCACTCGTCACTGTACTCGGCGCCGTTACCAGGCAAACACCGTACCCAGTACTGCTGCTGCTCTTGACCCTCGCGTCGCTGCTGCGGATGTCCTCCCACCAGTCCAGTCAAGCTGCACCACGCTCCAACTGGCTGCTCCACGCTCCAACTGGCTGCTCCTCAGGATACCTCTCACCTGGTACCCCACTTGAAGGGGCTGCTCTGGACAGCGATCCACTGCCCAGTAATTCGACGCGTAGGGTGGTATGGTCACTACCACCGACGACCACTTTACACTCGCGAACTATCGCGACCGTATCCGACTCGACCAAGGACCATGTATTTTACGGCACTCGCGGAGGTCAACTTGGAGGGTTAATTAATAATACTAAATCAATTAACACTCGATATATTCTCTCAAAATATTCTCACATTAACAAAATCTGTTACAACTATATAAATCGCAATCGTGCAAGCGATAGCGTGATTCACGAGCCTAACAGCGACATCTAGTGATAACAATATGAAATTATACTATAGGAATGGCGGTCGTGCAAGCGATAGCGTGATCTACAAGCACCCCAGTGCCATCTAGTAAAAACAATATGAAATAATTTTTCTTATAAAAATTGAATTTCCAGTAACAATTACCTTCTTTTTGAGTTTCATAGGGAATTTGGCTTTTAAAATTTCTTTGAAACTCCAGTACTTTCTCCAAATCATATTAATACGGCGTTCTAATTCATCTTCGTGGCGCGTCTTCTCAAAGGATATTTGTTTTCCGAGGTATATATAGCTGTCCACATATTGAATTTGTGCATTATTTACGTATATGTCGTTTTTTACAACTATTTGTCGCTACTTTTGTTTTTGAAGTGTTCATTCGTAAACCAATTTTTCTGCTCTCATAATCTAACTCACTTATCATTATTTGTAGTTCTTTTGATGTTTTTGCAAAAATAATGATATCGTTAGCAAATTTTAAATTGTTAACAAACTCCGTGTCTACTTTTATTCTTTTTTTACGATTTTACAGTTTACGATTTATGACGTATTAAAAAAACTACTTACTAGATCTCGTTCAAACCAATTTTTGGTGGAAGTTTGCATGGTAATGTACATCATATATGTTTTTTAGTTTTATCATTCTCTTATTTTACAGGATACACATTTTACCACTTTGGAAGTGTCTCTCACGCAAACTATTCAGTTTAGAAAAAAATGATATTAGAAACCTCAATATAATTTTATAATTTAGCCTAGAAATTATTTCTAGGCTAAATTATACGAAGAATTAGTTACTTTTTCCAAATACTCGAAAATGCACTTACTCAACTCTGAACTCATTTACTTTTATTCCGCACCAAAAATCAAAAATACTATTACGCTTTTTAATGAAATTACTTTGAACGGATAAGATCGCGTTTATTACTTTACAATTAAAAAAAGCCTTATCTGTTCGCAAAAATATCGGAAAACACTAATAAACTATTAAATATCAACGTAAAGAAATTTAATACCTATATTTTAAATGTGGCAAATGTTTATTTTTCTACGTAAATAGAATGTAAATGTAGGCGTAAAAGAGGGAATTATTTGCACTCCATTCATTCAGGGATTCCTGAGGAACGGGGGCGTAGCTATCGCCGTATCTGCCGTATCAATTATACGGGGCCCCCGGGGCACGGGGGCCCCCAACGTGCAAATATTAATAAAAACTTCCCAAATTTCATCTTCATTTCATCATCAACTATAAATGATTTAATAAATCAGTTTGCCGAAAAAAGGCAAGGAGAGTGTATATTTAAATTGTAAAAATTTTGGAAAAGTGACAGATAGCTAATAATTATGACGAATAAATATTTCTTTTAATTTTATGCAATTTTTTTTACTTTGTGAGCAATCTTTACCCTTCCTAAGGGGCCCCAAACAAATTTTTATACGGGGCCCCGCCAAGGCACGCTTCTGCTGAGGAAGTACCCGCTACAAAGACGGGAATTCCCCCAGCGTATTGGTCGCGTTCAGTAAAGTTAAATGAGTACCGCGTAAAAAGTCTAGATAACTGTAGTGTTTTTGATCTTGATGAAATTATGTAGGTATCAAGCATATTTTTTAAGTCTTGTTTAGGATTTCATCAGGGGAACGCGGACTGCGGAGGCATTTGGGGGCCCCCCAAGACCGGGGGCCCGGGGCGGACCGCCCCTTCCGCCCCCCGGTTAGTCCGCCACTGTACCTCCATGGTTGTAATCTTATCAGAACACAAAACAAATACAAGATATTACAAACCCTAGTACAAGACGAGTCTCTGCTTAAAACATTATATAATTCATATTATATTTTTTGACATTCATCAAGTAATAACTGCCTCAATATTTCGGAATACATAGGTATATAAATTAAACTAAATATTTTACAAACAGTTTAATATCCTGTTTAAAGAAAAAGAGGCTGAGCTAGGTATATTTCCTTTGTAAATGAAAAGTAAATAAATAGCCTGTAAACGGCTTTATATTATCTACATTTATATCTTACAATTGAGAAAAATGTTATTTATAAGATGTTTATATTACCTTCCCATACATGTTTTGATTGTGTTGGAAGTTTTTGTGAACGTTTTTATTATTTAGTCTCATAATAAACCGCATGTTTGAAAGTAAAATTATCGTTTTGTGGTGACAAATTCTTGCATTCCTGTGTTTAAATTGCAAACTGAGCACTAAAAAGGAATATTCTTTTTGTTCCAGGAATAGTGACGATCGGTATAACGAAACCTCTCCCCTGCAGCACCGTGGTGGGTGGAGAAAAGGCGAACGGGCCCAGCGTGCAGAGCAGTCAGGTACATAATCACCCCCATTCAAAAATGTTGTGCACCTATAAAAAAGAACTTTTTTTGATAAAAACATTATTCTTTACCGAAAAATCGCGTTAATTTAAGCAGTTAAGTGATTGTACACTGAGGGGAAACGGACAGTAAGTTGTTTTGGAGCTGTTTTGAAGCATGCTTGTCTCGAGGTTGTACAGTAAAGGGAGTTTTTTTCGGCGGTGCGGAGATTTTTTTTCTTTTCTTTTCTTAGTCTTTGCAATGATGTAGATTTCCCTTTAGTGTACAATATACTTTGCATGCTATTTTCATTCGGCTTATTGCTTATGTCCAAAAACGAAATTTTGTTACCTTTTTAGAGATTTAATTTTACATTTCGAAACAAAATTTTTGCATTAAAGTTTTAGAGAAGTTCAGAACTTACTAAACTTCTTTGCCTTTTACAAAATAAAAGCGTTCTAGATTTTATATTTATATATTAATTTATTAATTTTTTAATATCTTTAAAAAGTTTAATACGTACACTTTTTTGTTCTCATCGCTTTATTGCTTTTCTTTTTGGGTGGGATTAAAACTTTTCAACACCTAATCTTTTTTCAATTCCAGCGTCTGGAATACTTCACGAAGCTCCTGCGACTCATCATGTCGTTGCACCGGGACATCATGGCGCTGCAGCGCTGCCCGGAGTACCGCGTGCCCAGCATCACCGCCCAGGTGGTGATGAAATGACACGCCCACACCACACACTACACCGTCAGCGTCAACGTGCCCCACGCGAGCGCGCGGCTCTGATGGTGATGGTGATGGTCACGCGAGGTACCAGTGGTCATCTAGTCACGGGAAGTTACCAATTACGCTATCAGCGATGACGTGCCGGACGCGGATGGGAGGATTGGATGATTATGGTGGTAGTGGTGGTGTAGGAAATTGCTGATGATGTTAGGATTGATGATGATAATGACGGCAGATATCAGCGCCATTGGCCAATATAGTTACGCTACCAGCGTCGACGTGCCTAATTGCCATGTGAGGATTTTATAGTGATGATCATTGGTTATGTCAAATATTGGCAATCTGGCCTTCGAATTTGATGATGACTATATTATGTGCAATCAGGGTATCTAATTCACAAGCAGGTAGAGTGTTCGCATAATTTGTGTTACATAATTGCGTCATGCAGTCACAATACAATTGTAAATGTCATGTCAGTTTGGTATCTATTATTATAATATACGATCGAATTATGACAATAGTACAATCTAGTATTTCAGTACGCTACTGATGCTAACGATAGCAATAACTACGCCGTCAGGACGTATCTGTTGCGCATGTTCGGAGTTGATGATTATGATGTTGGGAATTGGTAGTCATGATTTATTCTATTCATTAAGAAGATTAAAAAATACACTTCACGTGAACTAATGTTACAAGAAACCAGAAAAATGTTGAAGTGTTCTCTAATATGTAGTTAGGAACATGCAATATGTCAATACTTATAAATATATATCGAAAATCTCTGTATGTTTAAATAATAAAGTGAAATCTAGTCTGCGTAAACCACATACATCTATTGACTAGACCACGCGACTTGTCGTCTGTTTAGAAACCAATCGTGTTTATGGATCGAACTCCAAGTCACCGAGTAAACGATTCAAAGGCCGTCGCGTCATTTATTTTAGTATATTGTTTGGTATTTTGCATCGAGAATATTCGAGAGGAAATGGCGCTGAATGAAGTAAAATTTACTCCTCTTTTACACGCGAAGTGCTTGCGTGGTTTAGTCAGTAGATGTCAGTGGTGTAAACATTAAAATACTAAAGTGTACTGAAAAATATCTCTCAGTGATGTGTAAAGTTGACTGTCAAAATGTAATTACTACTGTATACTTTGTGAGCCCTGTAAGTGCAGCAGTCTTTGGATTAATTAAAATATCAAAACATTTAATCTATACTTAAATGCCTACTAACAAATCTTTCATCTTCATGTATATTATCTAAATAAATAAAATTTATCTAAATTATCTAAATAAATAAAATTTAAGTATCTATTTGTAATATCCAATAAACAGCTTTGCACGAGATGGATATTATGACGAATATACAGTACCTACACAAAAATCTATTTATAATTTTTGTCTGTCTGTCAGTTTGTTCCGGCTAATATCTGAAAAGTCCGGACCGATTTTGACTAGTTTCACTGGCAGATATCTGATATTATAAGCAGTAATTATTCTTTATTCTTAGTTTTCCTTAAAAACATAGAGTTCCGTTTCCATTTATAGTTTCAAGCAAATAAAGTTGCGGTCGCTAGCTACTGATAAAGAGGAAAGATTTGTTTGTTTTGCACTGAATAGGCTCCGAAACTACTGGGCCGATTTTGATGAAGTCTAGTACAGATATAGCGTAGACCACAGGGACATAATATGCTGCATTTTATTCCCAAAAAGTAGTTCCCGTGGGATACTGGATTTACGTGGACGGAGCCGCGGGCAAAAGCTAGCCTATTATATATTTATGGCTTTTTTTAACAACTATTTGAAAACACAAAATGATTTCGTCCCAATGGAGTTGAATTTAGAATATATAAGAAAGTTTTGTCCGTCAATATATTAAACACTATAAGGCATAAGATGCCAACTGCTCAAGTTTTTGAATTTATGTAAGTTAAAAATAAGAAATAAGTGAATATCTTGAATTAAGCGATCGCCGTTGTACAGTAAATCCAACGTAAGCATGAGAATTGCGATCCTTTGGGCCGGGTATTGTACATCACGTTGGGAACGCACTATCTCAGTAATGGTACTGTTAATTAATAAATAATGTAATGTAATGTTAGCGCTACCGGTGTCTATTACGTGAGGTTGTGTACACCGTCAGTGGCCATACTGTAGTCAATTTACATGTGTATAGGTTAATTGGTGTTACGTCGTCTTATAGCTTTAGGGCATATTATACTTACTTGTACCGGGGCAGCACTAACAATAATTGTAATACCCATCGTCGGCGATACAAGAGGGATGCTGCCTAGTCACTAGTGTCAAATGTAACACTTTTACAAACAAAAGAGATGTCTAGAAATGTATGAGGCGTGGGCCAGCACTATGTACACTATATGTAAATATAGCTACGTAATATAGTAACTGTTTCCTATTCTTTATTTTATTTAATTTCACTTCGTTTCAATGTAGGTACATTTAAAATAACTTCGTCAAGGAGAGCAACACAACGTAAAATAAAACATGGCGGATCAGATCAGAATTTCCCAAAGAATGTAATTTTGATAATGACATCACTTTTACAAATAAAGACGTATGACATTCAAGAAGACGTCTCTTCCTAAAACTGTCAACTACGTCAAAAGTCAAGTCAAGTCAAAACAACTGTCATGACCGCCCTAAAATTAGGGTTCTTGCAATAAAAACTCTTCAAATAATCATTTTTGTACGCATGTACGCTTCTTCAAATTATTTTTTTGTATTTTTATGAAATTCCTATTTTTTTCCTATTTATGTATGTAGTGTACATAGAGATGGCCCAAAATCAAACATCTCTTTTTAAAATATGTAGTTGGATAGGGATATATAAATCTAAATTAAATGGATGATTGGGCTAATTGGATTATTTATAAAAAATGTATGGTGGTAGCGTTCGTGACGTCACAGGCTCGATATATCGCTCTCTTTCTTGTTGCAAATTTAAATTGTTTATACATTTGTTATTCATAAATGGGTTTTAGATTGTTTATTATCTACATATTATGTTGTCTATATTAGATGGAAAAAAATTAAGCACGTGCCTATTATTGCAATTTTATAAGCGTGGAGCTGCCATACTTGGCACGAATATAACAATAGAGGATCGGACTACATCTAAAATATTTAGTTTCATTAATATACGCAGATATATTGAGACATTACTACTTGGTAAATGTAAAAAAAATATATTATTTTATGTGTAGTTTATTTTATCTAAAAAATACAAAAAAAAAAAAAATTTTTGCTAAATTAGTAAACAAAACCTACATCGTTAGTTTAGGTACTTACCTACATCATATACAAAAACATTCAGTATGGTAAGTATGAACGTAAACGCACAGATATCGGAGATATTTACAAATATGTTCCTGCGGTTGTATACTTCATACACTTTAACCTACGAGTGACGTCACTCGACATACGACTTTAGTATGGAGCGTTTTTACGAGACTTGCGGAATCGAGTATACAAATCGCTGTATTTTTGAAAATATTGACTTTTGATATACGGAGTTACTTATACCTATTTAAGAGTACTATTCGTTTATGCAATAAAATAAAAAAAAAGTCCGAGCGCCTATTATATATATTATTATTAGGTATTTTTTGAAGACATTGTTAACGCTGTTATAACATTATTGTCACTGTAATTATGGCTGCACTAAGGTGACCAAGCTTCAACGTCCAATATCCCGAGAGTTATCGACGTTTTACGTTAGTGCTCCCCCAGTATTATGTTTTATCAAATGCTTAAGAGCGTTAACGGCGCGCGACTCAGATTTCACAAAAACGCTACTTTTCAAAAGCAAAAATATCTAACAAAAACTGGTTATTCTGATTTTTACATGTAAAAAAACACTAGAAAATATTGTATTCTAATTTTTCCCTTATCATTTATTTTAAAATAATTTCAAACTTTTGAATAAAACTGACAAAACTAACCAGACGTTTTGACAACTTTAGGTTCAGGGGCATTTTCAAAACATATAATAGCTAAAACCACTTACATTTTTTAAAAACAAAAAATCTTTACAAACTTGTTGGATCCTCTTGTAGATTATCTCTTTGTCAGATTATTTTTATATACGTTTCTATCTCATAAAAATAAAATTTAAAGAATGCGAAATTATCAGGAATTATAGTAATTTAAAATGATGATATTTATGTATTTCACTTGCTCTTTCTCTTTCTTACTTACATAATCTAAAAGAACAACGTTTTATCTTTAATATGCCATTTAAATTTTTAACTAAATTAGCTTGACGATTTTTTTATGAATTTTTAAAACTAGTGTATAAATCGAGGCGCACGAGCGTTTACAAATCAGACGGCCGCGAGCCATTACAGAGGGTGGACGTATCGCACGGCGCTCTGCATTGAACTCTGTTGACCTTTGTAGTGCGCACGAGATCCACCCCGATAAAAAGATTTTGATATTTGGAAAATATATTTTTTAATTTAATAATAAATATTGTTATTTAAGTTAATTTTTTTTTATTGTAATAACAAATTATTTTACATATATAATAGATAATATAATAGGAGATAAAAATAAGTTCGCACGAAAAAGAAAACATACACATTTTGAAAACTTGGCAAAGGCAAGAGCTGCTAAAAGTTTAGTACATTTTAACATAATTAGACCCAGTAGATGGCGCTGTTGTTAGTCTACATTTATTTATTCTAGCGCTAGTCAACGGCTGGAACTCAGTGCGGCGCGAGGGGAAAATGCTTGTTATTTCACCTAATATCTGGGAAAAAAGGATACTTATACCCATAAAATAGTTATCTATACTTATATGAGAAACTATAGTGCACACATTTATACTGTATTGTAAAGTATTTTAGAAAAGGTATCCTCAAATTACCCAAATCGGCTGTTCGTGTTTTATGAAAAATCTATATAATATTTTTGTCCGAATTTAAGTCATCTCAGTTGCTGAACAATAAAACTGTGTCGGTATGTACTTGCTTTTTTATTTTCATTCTTGATTTGTTTTATATTTACGGTCAAAGTTGCGCTAAACATCCGATGTTTGGAGGCTATTATTTTCTTAACTAATAGGCAATCGGCCTAATTTTTTTTTATTACATAAATGAATAGTACTCTTAAATATGAGTAACTTCTCAGAAGAAACTGTATATCAAAAGTCAATATTTTCAAAGGTACAGCGATTTGTATAAAATTTTCGCGAGCCTCCTAAAGTCGACCTACAAATGACGTCACTTGTAGGTTAAGGTGTATGAAGTAGTATATGAAGTATATGGCCGCCGGAATATATTTGTAAAAATCTCCCATATTTGTGCGTTTAAGTTCATACTTACCATAATTAATGTTTTTGTATATGATGTGAGTAAACTAATGATGTAGGTTGTGTTTACCAATTTAGCAAAAAAAAAAAAAAAATTTTGGTACTTTTTAAATGTATTTAATTAGTAAACTACACATAAAATAATATATTTTTTTACATTTACCAAGTAGTAATGCCTCAATATTTCTGACTATATTAATGAAACTAAATATTTCAGATGTAGTCCGATCCCCTATTTGAATTTTAGAAATATAAGCACATACCGACCAAGATAAGTGTAATAAAAATCGATATTACATAAACTTTGGGTCTATAATGTTTGACTTTAAAGTAAATCACCAATAACGTTTGCATGGAGACAAAACCGACTAGCGCAGCCATAATAACAATATACTACTTTGCATGTTCATTTTGTTGTTAATATGCATCTGCTTTCAAATAACAAAATTCTTGTGTTTACGGCTTTGTGGTTTAACTTCAGACAATGTGCAAAACACTCAAGTAAAGTAAAACAGAAGAAGTAGAACTTCGAAATGAAGAGGTACGTATTTAATAATCCATATAATCCCCTCAGATAGCAGTAGATTCTTAATTTGTATGTACAAAGTAAACTTCTTAAACTTCTAACTCGGAGCTGCGTACAATCAGGAGCCAAGATGGGAGCATTATAAAAGGAGAAGAACGTGTGTTAAAGAAATGTAAAGAGTATTTTGGTACAAAGTAAAAACTACTAACTACTTAATTACCAAGTTTTATCTAGGTACATATATGCGGCAAACGGTAGTCTGGATTTCGAGCTTATGATTTAGAAACAAAATTGTTTCCAAATCATTTTGCCTCGAAAAGAAACAACTTATATAATATCGCACCTTTAGAATTGAAGTGGCTTAATCCAAAATTCTTGATTTTTGGTAAACGCCTAAAATGTAATTGGAGAATAGGCCATTTTTTGGTTTTTTGACTATAATAGTAAGTGTGAGCCTTATGTAGTTACAGTTTTTGTTATTTGCCGTAGGTGAATAGTTGTTTTAGTGATTTATTATTAAAAATATGAGTTTAATTATTTAGAACCTTTATTATTTAATAATTTAAAAAAAGGTGTCTCTTTATTTCCAAAATATTTAAAATTTAATTGACTTATTCAGCTTTGTGTCTATTTATTACTAAAGCATTCAAAAATAAAACGTAACTATTTTAAAAATAGACTATTTATTTCTAATGTAAAATTTATTTTTGGTGACTAATTTTGGAACATGCTAGTTTATTAATGGTTGACTTTTAAAATTAAAGGTAAATTAGAATAGAGAAAACTGAAAAAATCTTTTATTTTATGCGTAATAAAGCTAAACTTATACCTAATTTGTATGTATTAGGTCCCTTATATTTTTATGTATTTACCGTGTACATAAAAATAGAAGATACTTAAGTTACCGTGGCGTCTTCCTATCAAAATAATGTTTATTATACAGGAAAAGGAAAAGCTATTTAAATAAACAATAATTTAATAAGCCTTTCAATATCAGAGGTCAATATTAATTATTATCGATGGAAAATTTCATCATCATCAGCCTACGGGTAGATGGATAGCCCACTGCTTAACGTAGGCCTCCACTAATGAGCGCCAAACATCCCTATCTCGGACAGCCCTCATCCATCTGCTGCCAGCCAGCTTTAAATCGGTCCATAATGCCGCAGGTCGTCCTACACTATGTTTGCCTAAGCGTGGTCTCCACTTTAACACTTGTCTGCACCATCAACCGTCTGTCCGTCTGCAAACATGGCCGGCCCACTTCCAGTTCAGCGTACTAATTCTATGAGCATTCTCTTCTCTGTCGATCATTTAATTCTGTGTCGAATCACATCGTAGCAAGTTTTATTATCCACCAGAGATACCCTCAACATTGCACCTTCTATCACAGGCTGAACAACCTTGAACTTGTCAATCAGCAGAGTACGCTGTCGTGTTTCTTTACCGGTGGAACGCATTGATTATAGACCCTGGACCTTTTAGAACCTTTGGACCTGGAACGCATTGAGTCAAGAACATTCGCTAATTTCGACAGCGAATTTCGAAATAAAACTGTATCAGATTTGACATAAGTAATCGTTGTGACTTGTTGCTTGCGATGCCTTATGTCAAATCCTCATTTTGTTTCCGAACTTCGCCGTGGTAATTATCTAATGCATCTTGACTCAAGGTGGTTGTGATTGTGGTATCAACGATTCAAAATTTGCCCAAGATATACGTATTCTTGCAATAACTTCAAGACTAGTGCCATTTACGATGACAGGTCCTGAGAGAACATGTTCAATACTTAACAAAACCAAAATTAATTGCATAATTTTGGTTTACACTATGTTTGCCTATTATTTGCATAATTTTGGTTTTGTTATGGTTCATTACGAAACCCACCCGTCTTTAAACAATTGCTTAGGTTGTTCAGCTTCTCTTCCAGGTCCTGCAGATACTCTGACATAATGATTATTTCATCCGCAAATTGCACGTGTGAGATGCACTGGCCGTTTATGTTCAGTCTCAGGCCCCGGCCGTTCCAATCAAGCGACTTGAAAACGTCCTCCGACGCATTAGTAAACAGTTTTGGAGAGATAACATCTACCTGTCTCAATCCTTGAAGAAGTTGGATCAAAGATCACTTGGGCAGACATCTTAACACCTCAAAATATTATCGGCAGTCAACGAGGCATTCCTGCATGAATTCCAGCACAGACCAGAACCTCAATTCTCGTATTTAAAGTAGACTTTAATTTTACTTTGATTGGATTGAAAGTGAAGCGACATGTTACCATGAACGGATTTTATGACGTTTCGACCAATCAGAGCGCGTTTCACGTTGGTATAACGTTTATAAAATACCCGTTTGAGGGTTTTAGCGTATCGGGACTTGATTGTAATTATATTAACGCAGGTTTTGTTTAGCAGAATTCATAACATCAGGGGGTCCAAATAGGGCCACTTTAGGTGAACATTAGATGAATCATATGCAATTCATATTATGTATGTCATTTTACTCATTTTTATTGAAAAGTGTCGAAATATATGAAATATTATATGAAACCCCTAAAGTGGTCTTTTTAGACCCCCAGGTCTCGACGATATCGAAGGCTACGCTAGGCAGAGAGGCTGATTATACGTCTGCTCCACTGGCTGAAAGTCGTTCAACTTCTGGGACCCTCAGATAACCCTCAATAATAGCTAATACACGTGGCTCAGGAGCGGAATGGGACGGTTGTTTCAAGTCGCGTCTTAATCACCTATTTTAAAAAATAAAACCACCATGCTCCTGCTGCATGCTTCCGGGTAGTGCCAGTGTGGATGACGGAATTAGAGAGCTCAGTCAAGACAGGTGTTCCTCCTGGTGCAGCTCTGTGGTTATTTCGTCATCTCCTGGTGCTTTATTATTATGAATTTGCCTGAGAGCTATTCTAATCTTACCCATGTCAATATCAGTAATCTCATTAGTAAGGTGGCGCATAAGTCTGGCTCGTGAATTATCTGCAAGATGGGTTTGGGGTGAGCTCGTGTTTTAGGTGTATGGGGAATCCATTTCGACTTCATCGAGAATCTCTGATTTCGTGGTGACAATAGTGTCTTGCAAGTGGCAGCTGAGTTTTGTCAAAATATGACAACGTGAGTCATAGAGTTTAGCAAATATCGTCGAGCCCTTATTTCACACTATAGTTGCTTGATGACCCAAAAATGCCCAATAGTTTTATATTTATAGAAAAAACCAAGCCTTAAATATATTTTATACGTTTAGGTTTTGCTGAACTCATATTTTCTCGTATTGTATTTTCATTCCAGTTATATTTATATAGTGACAAAATTTGGTGATGTCTTTTCATTACCAAGCTCAACCTTTCATTGAAATAAAAATAAAAAGACTCAATCACAATTGAACTCGCCAATTCACATCATTCTGTAGAAAATAATAGACATAATTCCGTATACGTCACTATAGTCACAAAAACGGTTTATAAAGTAAAGACATAACACATAATCAGGCTCATGTATTTATGAAATGTATAGAAATGAAATGACACTAAAACAAATATGGCGTCAAATATTCTTATTATTTAAATTTAAAACGCCTGAAACCTAAAAGAGGCTGTACAAAAATAAATAACACACAAATTACTTACCTTACGTTTACAATTAAAACGACGAATTACAGTTTACGTCATTTACGGAGTAACCGCGCAGCACCCAACTTTTAGCGTTTTCGACTCAACACTAAAAAGGGCCCTTTAAAAGTGAAGGAACGCGTGATAAGCGGTCGATATGAAAGAGACACAACTGTACGTTTACCCTTTTCTAGCTTAAAAGTGGCTGTTTATTTCTATTAGACCGATAGATTATATGTTTCTAAGTCGTTTTATGTATAAAAGTCAATTTCTTAAATTTTTGAGTTACGCCACTTTAATTCTAAAGGTGCGATATGTCACCGTAAAATTGTAAAAACCGTTAAATTGTAAAAAAACTAACGAGATTGTAAAAATATGTCGAAAGATTCATAACTATCTTATAGGTATTTATTATCTAACTATAAATAATGTGTTAAATTATAGGCAGCATATTCACGTCCGAAGTCTATTAACATTTTACAATTTCACTAGTTTTTTTACAATCTAACGGTTTTTACAATTTTACGGTGACATATATAAATGATAAGTACATCTAGATACGTATTAGTAACGAATACTTTTCTTCTTTAAAATAGCACCTAAATTGGTAATTTCGTATTTAATTTTTAAAACACAAATATTTTGACGACTTGATATAAGATGTTAAAGTACCTGGGAGACTGAGCTTTGTCCGGAATTTTAGTAGTGAAAATAATTAAAAATTATAACTAGAGGAACAATTATTAGTCATAAAAAATAACAAATATAAAAAAGTATATAAAATTGTCTTGTTTAAAATATAAAATGTTTATTTTGTGTTCCAGAATCTATGTAATGTAATGTATGCATATTGCATACATGCATACATTTATACAGTCATGCAAGATACGCGCGAAAAACATAACCGGGCGAAAAGCATAACGTCTTGACAGTCGGGTAAAAATCAAAGAGATTTAAATAAACACATTTCAGATGTATAACTAAATTATATTAATTAAAATAGTATAAAAGTATTATTTCAAGGTATTTTTATTTTCCATAATATTATGTTAGTATTACATTACCTACTGATATTGTATGTTTTGTGTAGATAATGTGTTATATTATATATTAAGTAATATGACACAGAATATAATTATTATTATGATATTATGAATACCATAATCAAAATTCAATAATAATTATTATCGTTATTATTATTATCGTAAAGTAATTAAAGTAAGGCAAGTATCAATGTGGGTTAGTTGGCTTACAGTCGTCGAGCTATTCACGCACACAAAGACGCTCGCTGCAGGCTGCAGCTGTGTGCGTATTTTTCACCAAAGCTGACTTCACGCGCTATGCGTTAATGCTCTTAAATATAAAAATAAATATATTTGATTACATGAAATGGCTAGCCGAGCATGGCTCCTCTTAAATCTTAGGATTGACTTCCCCTGCTCTACAAAAGATTGTAACTTAATAACAAAAATATAAAGGCCTGATTCAAATGAAATAATTATCTACAGGAAAACGAAAACATATCAAAAGTTATTGTAAGTAAAATGCTTGTTAAATTATTGAAGGATGTGATCGATGTTGTAGTTTATATATGCGTAATGCTATGATGTTAAGGTAGTGTGGCAAATGTTTATATTACAAATGATATGTAAAATATGGAGAATTGTTACAAATATGAACAAAAAATTTGCTGATCTTTCGGACTTTTCAATGATTTGTAATGCGACTATTTTGATCAGTTATAATCTTAACTAAAGGCAACGCACTTTTCTTAACTCCTTTGGTGTTGTGGGTGTCCAATATCCATGGCAGCCGCTTACCATAAGGTGATCCGCTAGCTCGTATACCATCCATTACATAAAGAATTTTAAATTTGATGCAGTAAATACAATTGCTTGCTGATTTTTTTTTTCTACTAATACTTACTACTTTTGCTGTCGACTTAAGAGCATAATATCTAGTCCATCAAATAGCTTTAAATAAAGTCAATTTTCAAAGAAAAGTGTCCGACATATTTGTACACATTAAATGGGTTTGTACTCATGACTGATTTATTTCCAAAAAAACATTCCACTATTGACTGAGTAATATAATTTGCAAAGAATTTATACCAAATATTTATGAAATGTTGCAAAAATTGGACTGCGGATATTTAGTAGCGGTAATAAAAAATAAAAGTAATTATTTATTAAGTGTTCGTTGTGATGTTAGAGTATAAAATAGGAGTATATTGTTTTGATACGGTCGGTTGGTACCGGATTTTCTATTATTTATGTTAAGAGTAGAAATTATTACATACTCTTCGATAAGAAACCTTTCAATACTTGATGTTTTAGGGATAGTTTCTATGCTATTTAAGTAAAATGGCCTAAACTTGTTATAAAAAATGTAATATCGTCTCTCCCTACTCTGAAATTAAATATTTATTTTAACAAAAACTGTCAGGAATACTCGATTTATTGAAACGCAGGTCATGTTCATATCTTTAAGTAGTTCCAAAATACTAAATATGTTTACTAGCTTTCGATCTTCGTGCAATATTAATGTTTAGTGTATAGCAATAAATGTTTTGAATACATCGGTGTTTTATTTACAACTTAACTTATTTTTGGTATTAGTAAGTTAAAATATTCCCATTTTAGGTACTTAAGTAGTATGTTGTCCTTTAAGGTAAGACTCCTACTTACTCTAGCGATTGTGAGCAGTTCTACTATTTGCTAAATAAACTATGAACGTAACTTATATAAGCTATGTTTACAGGAATGCGTGAACTCCCTGACGTCGGATGACCACACCGGCATGGACTCCTTCCACGAGTGTCTCCAGGAGTATGGCGAGGGTTTGGAGGTGGTCCAGATATGTCTCGAGCCCGAGGAACCCTCCATCAAAGACGAGGAGCTTTCGGCTTTCGCTGATCTAAGTTACGAGGAGAATCTAAAAAATGATGCCCACATAGATGACAAAGTTATTTTTATAGAGAACAAGGAGCACGAAAAAGTAAACGGCATCAGTGAAATGAAGTCTTTCAAATCTGACGACTCCTTAGATGATCCGGACGACGATTTAACGATCACTGAAAATGACGTGATTACTCTCCCTCGTGAGCTCAGTAGACGGACGTCTATAGTGAAGGATGAAGAAGACAAAAGTGTTCTCAAACAGCAGAGCAAAGACTTGTCCACCTCGGACGAAATGGTCTTCGCCGTGACTCCGACTGGTCTCGAACGAATTAGTTTCGAGGCCTACTGGAAGGACAGCGAGGTCATTAGGGAAAATAAGAAGAACGACGAAAGCTGGACCTTAAATTCGCCGTCCGATGAAACGTCCAGTTTCTACGATGCCACAGCTCGAATATCGATCCAGGAACAGAACAACTCGCTACTGTATATCGATCACGAAATAGACGGCTACGAAACGTGTCTCGATGACGACTCGTCCTCTGCTAAGTGTACAGAAAAAAACGCCCATAAAACTAGCAATAGCCCCATCAAAGAATTAGATAAACACGATAAAATAGCCGTTAAAAACAAAGACAACGATCCATGTGCCAAAACTATTAAACCTGAGAACACTGCCAATACAATAGAAGAGGTGCCGACGTACACCCGTCCTTATGTGGAGGAGCACATCATAAAACAAATGAAATCCCTTCGCATCGAACCCCTCAATGTAAATATAAGTACCAAGAAGATTAGGAGAAGGAGTCCGACTAAGCCGTCCAAAACCGAGCGTCGATGCATCGAATATTATAACGACCAGGAGCAGTGCCTGCAGGAGATCCAGAAGAGGAAACGTAGAGAAGAGGAGCAGAAGAGAAAGGAGCATAGTAAATTCGACAGTATTATAGCTGCTAATAAGAAGTTAAATTCGCATAAGAAGGAACCGAGTGAGGATTCTACCGACGCCGAAACTTACGTCCCGGGCTGCCACAAGTGCTTCCTAGAGAACTACGCGTATGCGATCACCCAGGCGTACATCGCAGAAACCACGGCCTGTAAATACTGCGAGGTAATACGAGACATGCTAGAGGCGCCCAAACTCCCGCACTATAGAAGGAAGTCGGCCCCGGCGCTCTTCAACGTGGACAGCCCAGGGTCAGAGACGGAGGATGAGAATTTCTTATCGGTGCCAGAGGTGAAGGATAGAAGGCAATCCGCTGGGCCCCTGAAGTACCTCGTGCCTGCCAGACGATCCAGGTAAGAGATACTAGTAACCTATTTATTTATCCAACTAATATTTAAACGTGAAAGTGAAACGTGAAATCCGTTCAATAGTTTTCACGTGAAAGGGTCACATCTTTCACGTGAAAACTATTGAACGGATTTGGGTGAAATTTGGTATGGTAGTACTTTTAAGCTCCGGATTAACACATAGGCTTTTTATCCCGAAAAGTATAGTGTTCCCGTAAGATGCTGTATTTACGCGGTCGGAGCCGTGGGCAAAAATTGGTAGTTGTGTAAAACTGTAATAACCTTTATTAATAGGTAGTCAACTTCTTAAGTTCTTACAAATTTTACTAATTACGTTTCTACGATAGGAAGACGCTTAAATTACGGGTATTAAAACTACTTATTGTTTAAAATAACGTTCTGAGATAATATTGATTTTTTGTATGGATACAATGTCTTCTAAAGACTCGTGTACAATAGGACGTACATCTTAGGGAATAAACGACGTTCTAAATCCCCTTTAAATATATTTTACACTTAACAATTAAATGTATCATTTCAACAAATCTTGAACTTGAGGAATTAGATTGTCAATAACAGATCCGCGAACGGTAGCATTGAATTCAGACCTTAAGCTCAGTAGCTATGAATGAAATTGGAGTGGCTGTCGCGCATACCCAGCAAACGATTACCGATGGAAATAAAACCTTAACAGTATAACAATAAAGCTGATTACCGAATAACGATTTAGGGGCTTAGATGTGTCCTCATTTGGAGGGCTTCATCGTATTAATGCGCACGTGTCTCGGGAAATCTCCCAATGCGCCTCAATTTGTATTATTTACAATTATAATTTCATCTACGGCACGTTTCACCGAATTATAATGGCTAGCGAATCCATAAAATATCACCTTGTAGAACAAAACAATATCAAATCTCACAGCACAATTGTTGAAGACGCAACATGAGACAGTGAGATTATTATGGCTACAGCGCGTCTTCGCGTCGACAAAACTTTAACGCGAAACAAATCAGCGCGAGAAACGTTCTCGCGTCGCGTCTACGGCAATAAAGTAACATAATTCATAAAATACAAAGTAAAGAAATATACAATACCTTAAATAGAAAGCCACTTTATTTCGTAAAATATTATCAAAAATGCAAACATCTCTATTTCACTCGCAAATTCATACTGCACTTCACGGTCTTGCAATTCAAGATGTAATCGAGTTATTCACGTAACTTGTGTTATAATTTATATATTAAAGTTTTCATGACGCTCTACGGCTGCTGGTTACGTCTTCGCTTACACAACCACTTCGTACGTCTTAGAGCTGGATAATGACATAAGCATACTACAAGCTGCACTGAAATAGGTTCCAATAATTGGAACCTGAGACGACCTGAGACGACTGACCTGAGACGCATAAGGTCGAATGTCGAGATCAGTACCCCAACCAAGAATGTATACGTAAACGAGAATTATGAATATTGTATGAAAATTTTGTTACTTTTACATCCGCTAGAGGCGCTTTCATGGTTTTCATACAATATTTCTCACTTACGTACACGTAACGATACCGAAAAATGGTTCTGCTTGGGATACTGATCTCGACATTCGACCTTATGCGTCTCAGGTCGAGCCATGTTTTATGATAGCTACTGGCACAGTGATTGGTAATTTGATGTAAGCCCAAAATTAGTTAGCTCCCGGTGAAACTGAAGTTTAGCAAGATAGTTTATCCTGTTTTCTACTTCAATACATACTTTATTGTGTAGTTTAAATGTTAGCCTAGTTCGCGCTAGGTAGTCGGTACCTACTTACTAGATTAAAATACGCCAAAATACATAAAGACGTTCAAAAATTGTTTATGAGTTGATCTAATTTTTAGACATTTTCATAAAGTAACAGCAGTACTTACATTTTATGACACCAATTAGCGTATAAGTGTAAAAACAATTACGGTAATGGTCTCAGGGCGGCCAGCTAATACAGTTAGCCCATAGTAATTATGTTGATCGATACTAAACTGTAATGTAAAGGGTTTATAATTAAATTGAACTTAATTGGAGTGCCTTTGTTTAGAAAGTATTGTTATGAATGTTTCAAGGCAGATACAGTCTAGACGTTTTGGTGTAAATCGACCCATATCATGTAGACATCGTAGAGGTAAAAAAGATGTATTATGTAATATGTCGTAGGTATTTTTTTTTCCCGAAGGCAGGTCAATATCGAGCCTGACGTCACGGTGACCTAAGTGAATCTATTGTGACTCCTTCGCGTTATACCTAGTACCTGCCCCAGGCCTATGCTGCTCATAAACTGAACGATATGGTTAGGGTTGGTGCCACGAATTTCGTCTGTGGTGGAGTATTCGTGCTGCCCAAGGTACCTGTTTCTGTTCTGTTAAAGTGCCGGACAGTAAGGGGAGATTCATCCTTCTCCCCATGTCGTAGGTTCCTTCCTCCTCTACACAACGTAAATACGTTGGATGAAATATTTCTTTAAAAATATTCCTCGCTAATACACTTCAAACGTTATAAACCGGACACTTAATAGATACATTTTTAATCCATCACGGCTTAGCGACCGCGGACCGCCCGGCTCCACATTTTCGCATCCTTCATACCAAAGCCCCTGGATTAATATATGACGGTTCCGTGGAGCTTGTTCTAATTAACTTTTTGTTCTGTGGGTATTCGAGACCTTACAATACATGAAAAACTAATTTATTTCATTTTGTCATATTCTAGGATTTACATTTTCTCTATATATAAGGTTTGGCAAAATCAGTTACTGATATTTTGGGTACATGATGTACCTACTGCTTATGTATATATGTTTAGGCAAAAAAATTATTGTCATACTCAAGGTAAAAAAAGTCATCTCATGTAAGGGGGGACTCTCCGCTCAACGCAAACTCTAAGGTTTAAAAATATCGGGAAGATAACTGGTTTTACCCCGTTTTGCAAAAATCGAATTCTCATTTCTCTAAAACTTGCTTAGCATGTACTTAGAACAGTACATGGCCGTCATGGTCAACGTCACGGCCATGTGTCACTCAGTGATATTGCCCTGTGCCTTGGGGAAACCACTAATAAAGTAATGTGTATGAACCATGTACTAGGTACATAGGACGTGAGTTGACGTCGCGTGCCGCAATGAGTAATTCATTTTACAAAAATAACCTCTAACGCCCTTTGTAGGGCTTAAATTAATACTCGTAGAAGTAATATTCTAATTAGCATAAGGTAATGTTTTGGTCCAATAACGTTATGCAGAATACGGGATGAACATTATGAACCGTACCGAACTGTGCAGTTTTATCGTTACATGTGTAGCGGGGGTGTTACTGAGTTCCTTGGCACCTTCCAAAGAACTCTCACATATCAAAAATTTATATTGTTATTTAAAGATGAATGAAAGGTGTCAATCTCTTATAAAGTAGGTACACTTATGAAAATTGAGACAGTTGGTGATGTGCTGATAACTGTATCGACATCGATAAAACGATAATATTGCTCGCAAACATTAGGTTACAATTAATATAAAATGATATAATTAATGGTATGGTTTTATCTAAAAGTTCGTTAGAGTTTCTGGGCATAAATATGTGTGCTTTGATTGATTTTATACAGTGATGTGTATGTAGAATTTTATAGTTATTAATTGTTAAACAAATAGTTTATAAGAAATAATTCCAATCTTTTAAATCTGCAACGAAGGACATTTTCCTTTTAAAATTACGATTTTTAGACCTCTTATACTTAAAATCATCTTCTGTGTTACATACGGTGAAGTTTTATAAAAATATCGATACCGCGCAGTACTTCACTAGCGGCAAATTGCTAATACGCGTAATTGAGTTATGGTTGGCCGACCTCTACGTTCCATTACGGATTGACATCTTGCTCCCTGTCAACGTTTTCGGTCACATCACTAGTATTTTGGCAATTTCTTGCCTTTTTGGTTTCGGGTAGTATGTAGTGTTGTGCCACTTAACTCCGTTGTAGATAACGGTGAGTTTTTTTTGTGAATTTATAGTGCAGATTTTTATCGTTAAATTAGTGATGAAGTTTTAAGTAATAGCCGAACTCTACCGTGTGAGATTTTTGAGCTATTTGACTAAAAAGTATAAAACACATTTAACTATTTCTGGTTGGTATAATATAACTTTTGTACTACTTTAATATTATGTTTAAAAATTCCTTTACACTACGTAGTCATCGTGTTAAATTGTGTGCATCTACTACTACTATTATAAATGTGAAAGTTTGTGAGGATGGATGGATGTTTATTCTTTCACGAAAAAACTATTGAACGGATTTCGATAAAATTTGGTATGATTTTTTGTACCTTCGGCGGGATTCGAACCCTCGATATCCGTATTGAGCGACAACGCTAACCTGAGCCCCAGAGGTCGTCATATCTAATCATATCATATCAAAAGACATTGGACTTTTTTTCACGATTTTTAGAAAGTCGCGACCACAAACAAAAATACTTCTACCAACTCCATCATCATCAGCCTATCGCCGTCGACTACTGAACGTAGGCTTCCCCCGATGAGCGCCAAACATCCCGATCTTAGGTAGCCCTCATCCATCCGCTGCCAGCCTTCCTCAAATCATCCACCTTCTTCAAATCGTCGGTCCATCGTGCCGCAGGACGATTTACACTACTTTTTGCCTGAGCGTGGTCTCCAATCTAATAATACTTGTATTTCTAAATATCACAATGTCAACCCTCCTCCGTGCCGTTGTAAATTGTAATCCAGGGGCTATTACGCTTACATCAAACTTAATTTTATATTTGATTGCTGTGGGCAATTGTTCCATAGTAAAATTCCCAGTGTCCTTTGTTATTTGGTTATCCGTTATCACTGTCGATTCTGGCTACACATGAGTTGAAGCGGTAGAAATCTCTTCCTCTCGTGAATTTTTTTAAAGTGAAGTTCCAGCATACATTCTAACTACCAGAGACTAGAGAGATGCTAGTACATAATTTGAACGGTAGGCTGATGATTACTGCTCTTGCGTAATGAGGAGCGTTTGAAGTGGAACTCCTACAAATGCGATGTAAGCCCCATAGCTCGACGGAAATAGAATACGCAGTAGCTCTGTTGAACCTGCTCAAGGTCATACGTTATTGAATAGACCAGAATTGTTGCAGAAATACTGAAATTTGGGTATATATTTTACAAAAGGAGTTGTTAAAAAATTTGAAACGTAAAGAGCGCAGGATGTTATTTGGCCGTTTGTCCACCGCACCGGGCGGCGATGCAGTGGCGATGGACAAACGGCGAAACAATGAAATGATCGTGTACGGTGTAGACCGTAACCACTGCAAATACGTAGTAGTGACGACGATGTCTTCTGTGGCTAAGTGTTTAGCGCGTCGGTGCTTAAGCCGGAGATCGCGGGTTCGAATCCCGCCGAAGAAACAAAAAATTTTATGGGTCTTGGATTTGTAATAAATATATAATGTATAGAAGGTATATAAAATCTTTTATGTGTAACGTGTACAGTTCAGTAAAAAAAATATATTTCGGATTTTCGCTGTCTGGTTCCTGTAATACAAGTTCTACAGACATAACTTAGTACAGGACCAGATTGATGTGGTGTGCAAGCGTCCATAGATATTTTTATTATAGATTCACGTAGTTAATCTATACCAATATTATAAAGCTGAAGAATTTGTTTGTTTGTTTGTTTTTGAACGCGCTAATCTCAGGAACCACTGGTTCGATTTGAAAAATTATTTTTGTGTTGGATAGTCCATTTATCGAGGAAGGCTTTAGGCTATATAACATAATGCTAAGCTCAATACGAGAGGAGCACCAATCAAGAATGTTTCAAAATCGGGTTTTTTTTACCCGACTGTCAAGAAGGGTTATGTTTTTCGCGCGTATCTTGTATGTATATAATATGTATGTATGTAAATTCCTTTATTCCCACGTATCTTCCAAACGGCTGAATGGATTTCAACAATTTAGGTATCGTTTGATTTGTCTAAATAACCCAAGTGCCCTTAGATATCTAGTTCAAAGAAAAAAATACAAAATGGCGGATTTTCGCGTAAAATTGTCAGTAGTTCAAATTTTTTTTTAACCAAACCTATCCAGTAGGGTATCAAAATAAAGGAAATTAAAAGGAGATTTCAAAAATATACATATAATGTCATGTATTTAAATTGAATCAGGAAAAATTACAACCATTTTAATTAAATCATTCGTATAAATTTGTAATCAATGCATTCAAATAATCGTCATTTTGATTTAAATCGACCAAGTGTGTGTTGGTTAAACTAAAAAATGTAAAATAAAATATATAAATAAAAAAATAAAAAACCCGACTGCAAAAAATGACAAATACCTAAGGAACGCACTAAAAATACCGAAACAAGATTGAGAAAACAGACTACACTATGAACTGAAAGCCTAAGTGAAATAATTGACGTTATGTTTGTTAGCAGGCGGGAGCCATATATTTTTGTACAATTTATAATGCAAATGGGTTCCTTGGGTATTTGTCTTTTTTGCAGTTTTTTATTTTTTTAATTATTTATTTTATTACGCTACGGAAACGTTAAAGTTTCGCTAAAATGATGTATGACAGAATTGTTCCCATTAAAAGTTCCAAAAAAAAAGTCCGCGTGTCTATCTTTTAAGGTTGGCTCACAATAAGCTTTTTATGCTAACTAAATGTGTTCTAAAATTAAGTATTATTTGTGAAGGTGTTTTCATAAATATGATATTAATCCTTATCCAAGTAAATACGATATTCATTACAAGCATTTAATTTAGAAGAAATTTGGCGTATACAATATACATCATTTGATTTCAATGAGTGTTTTAGAAGATATCGCAGTAATAAAATAATCAAACGGCGCGCGGCGGGCAGTCGTGAGGTGGAAGCGCTTCTTCTACGTAAATGAAGTCGCGGGTAAATTTTAGCGATATCCCAAAGTAACTGTTCCACGCGGAAGAAGTCGCGGGCAAAAGCTAGTGTGTAATAAGTAGTAACATAGTTACTATTATTTAGCGATGCAAAATTAATTCGATCCGCTGTATTGATTATAGATTTGTACAGTTTAGATTTTAGAAGATCAAATGAAAAAGTAATTCGATCCGCTGTATTGATTATAGATTTGTACAGTTTAGATTTTAGAAGATCAAATGAAAAAGTAATTCGATCCGCTGTATTGATTATAGATTTGTACAGTTTAGATTTTAGAAGATCAAATGAAAAAGTAATTCGATCCGCTGTATTGATTATAGATTTGTACAGTTTAGATTTTAGAAGATCAAATGAAAAAGTAATTCGATCCGCTGTATTGATTATAGATTTGTACAGTTTAGATTTTAGAAGATCAAATGAAAAAGTAATTCGATCCGCTGTATTGATTATAGATTTGTACAGTTTAGATTTTAGAAGATCAAATGAAAAAGTAATTCGATCCGCTGTATTGATTATAGATTTGTACAGTTTAGATTTTAGAAGATCAAATGAAAAAGTAATTCGATCCGCTGTATTGATTATAGATTTGTACAGTTTAGATTTTAGAAGATCAAATGAAAAAGTAATTCGATCCGCTGTATTGATTAACTAAATGGTTTAATTTCATCTTGTTTCATTCCGTTTTATCTTCGCTTGAAAGTTAGGAGGTATTATAGAGGTAAAGGAGGTATTTCCAACGGACCTTATAAACACAATTCCTTATTCAAATCAGTAAACACTAAACACGGAAAAGGACAATTACTATCTACTATCGTAGTGGTTCGGATAAAAAGTGTGGATGAGCAGGGCCAGGGGCAGCCGACCGTGGTCTTCCACTCGGCCGAGCGAGATAATGCGCGATCTGATACTGCCGAGTGCTGACTGTAGGAGACGCAGACCTGCAGGTCTAAAAAGGCCGTTTTGGCAATTAATTTTCAATTCTTGTTATGAATTACTGACAGCGATCGTAAAATGGCCACTTGAATTGCAATTCATATTAAGATTTGGATACAATTCATATGCAGAAATTGGCTGAAATGTATTCATTTGACAGATTAACAAGCAGAATTGCTTTAGTGTCAAATAGCAATATTGCGATGATATTACGTAAGTGGCCTTTTTAGACCCGCTGGGCCTCTAGTTAAGATGCATTCGATAATTTTAACAGCGAAGTTCGAAAACAAAGTGTATGGGATTTGACTTAAGGCATCGCAAGCGACATAGTCACATAGCGATGACTTGATGATGAAAAGTTTGTTTGTTTGCATTGAATAAGCTTCGAAACTACTGTTTTTTTTTAATTACCGATTTTGATGAAATTTGGTACAGATGAGATTAGACCACAGGAAAGGATATAGGCTACTTTTTATCGCAGCAACATGTACGGTTCCTGCGGGATTTGCTTATGCGCGCACGAAGTCGCGGGCAACATCTAGTTATGTTATATGGATTAATACATAATATAGGACTAGCTTCTGTCCGCGGCTCCGTCTTCTACAGTCTAAATACAGTATCCCAAGGAAATATTGTGCTTTTTTCGGTATAAAAATGTAACCTACCTATGTGTTAAATAAATGTTGATCCAGAGATTAAACTACTGTCAAGCTAAATTTCATCAAAATCCGTTAGTAGTTTTTGCGTGAAAGTTACAAACATTCATCCCTAAGTCCCTACACAGTACACACTAACAAACTTTAACATTTATAAAGTAGAAGGATTTTATTGAAGCTAGATACATTTTTGATAATGCATATTGTATACAATTGGGTGACAAGTACCTGCGGTGCACAGATAACACAGGGCACAGTGTGTGCGCTCGGCCGCGACGCGACGCGCTAAGTTATTGAGATATTCGCGTCCCGTACTGTCACACACTCGAGTGGTTTGTTACATTTTATTTATTTCAAAAACAAAACGTCAATTAATTTTGATACAAAACACCTAGTGGTGTGTCAGACTGTCTGTTGGGTTGGCTTCGCGATTCGCGACATTTCTCTAAATAACAAGCAGATTATTTGAATAAAATTAAATGTTTTACATGTGCCAAGCGCCCTATGTAATTTCAATCCGTCTAGGTTTTTCCTGTAAAGCGTCCAAATGTAACGAAACTCTTATGAGAATAGGAGTTGAATTTAACGTTTTAAGGGTTCCGTAGCTTAGTAGCCACGAGAAACTCTTATAGTTTTACTCTGTCCGCCTGCCGATCAGTCCTTTCGTCCGTCCGTCCGTCCTCACTTGATAACTTCAGTAAATAATTATGTATATAAATAGACACAAGATTGTACACTTACAGATTCACATTGGCTTTATTTTTGGCCTCATTAAATAAATATTTTTTTATTTATTTTAGGGGTGGCTCCCCCAAATGTAAAGTAGGAATGATTTTTCTTCCATAGCACCCCATCGTAAGGGTATCGTATCGTCGAATAGGTATTTTTAAATAAAGGCAAGGTTTCGCGCATATATGACTTTTTATAATGTAAACCATTTTCGAGTAGGTAATCGACCTCAAAATGGTTAACAGACTTTGATTAATTATTACATAGATACGTTATATCCTTACAAAACTGACAATATTTCTGTGCCACGACACATATTGACATGGGACGCGTGTCAATGTGTCAACGTCGCATAGTAACACAAAACACGCTATTACTCGCGGAGCACACTAACCAAAATTGGCCCGACTTGGGCCAATTCGAGTCTTAATTTTTACGCGTTTATAACATATCTACCTCTTTTTAATATTATATATCTATGTTAACAGATTACGAAATCAAACAAGGACTTGAAGTTATTTGAAAAAACATATTACGTGTTGATAGTTACGGAATCCTTCGTAGACCTGTCCTAAGACGCTATCGGTTAAGCTTTCTACGTAACTTGGCAATCGAATCTCGTTTTAAATTGTTCTCCCAGTCAACAGTTACTGTAAATATTTGCGTAATGGTCGGCCCTAATTTCTCCTCGCAGAATTTGCTTGAGATCTGGCACCGCGCCAGCATGTAAGTTGTAACAGACATAAGACATGTGTAAGAATGATTGTCTTGTATATTTGGCAGATAATTTTAAGTCCAAACTGTCGTTCTGTAAACCGTTTTCGTGTACCGTTAAATAGTGACAAATGTTTTATTGCTTCTAGTTTAGTTTGTTGATGTTTTTACAATATTATATCCTAATACTAACAAACAAAATATAATTATTATTGATGATATTTTACCATATAAGGGCATTTTTTTTCAATCAATACTATAAGAATAATTTTAAATAAAGGGATTAATTACCCTTTCGTGCTAGGTGCTATTCGTCTCCGATGAAAGTTTTCATTGATAAAGGTCTAACCACTAACGTCTCCCTAAACAGTGTCCATAACTTATACAATATTGATTAGATTAGAAAAACTTTGAAATAACTCTAATTTTAAAATAAGACCTATTCTAAGATTCAATTATAATCGTGAAATAATTGAGGTTTTTAGACATAATATGATCTACTACTTAAAATTAAGACGTTTGGGCAGTAAAAAATCGAAAAATTAAAAACAGATAAATAAAATTATTGCACTGCGCTCTTTACGGCGCTGAGGTAATTAACCTCACAGAAAGAGGTGTTTTAAAGAGGGAACAAAGACTTTGGCTCAAATAACATCAATACAATCAGCTCTGTGAAGTGTAAGCGTTTTATTTCGTATATTTTTTATGGCCGTAAAGAGTGTTTTATTTAGTATCATTTTTATTATTTTTTAGCCTAAACGTCTTGACATAAGCTTTAGGTACGTTAGTAATATAATTAGTGTATTTCAGCTCGTCAACACTCACTGATGCTTGAGAGACCTATGGGAAAGGAAATTTTTTATAGTTCCTGACCCCTGATCCCGCCCTGAATGCTGCTATGGTACCTATTATATTCTTTGCTTTAGGCCCGTAGGTTGATTTTGAACAACCTCATATATACCTAACAAGACAAATAATAGTTACAACTAGTGCCTAGAAAACTAAGATTAATAAGATGATTTTAAATCAAAAGTCGGTCTTGTGGGCGTGGATATTATATTTTAATACGAAATATTATACGATCGTCGCGCGCCGGTGTACGTAGAGTGGCAATTTTCTACGTAATCCTATCTCTGTAATTTCAAAACTCAGATGTTGACGAAAATAGATCAAACCATTTTTAGATATAAATAAATATAGTAAAAGAAATTTATTAAAAAAATGTTTTGCGTTTATAAATTTGCAACTTTTTAGTTTTTAGTTGGTTTAGTTTGTATGTGAAACTAAATGTAACTAATATATTATTACTAGCTGACCCGGCAAACGTTGTTTTGCCTTATAAATTATTTCTAGTTTGTTTGTTTCTAGAGTGAGAGAAGTCTTATTGTGTGTCTTCAGTCTATAGTATAGTGTGGCATTTCACTCACCAGTAAAGGCGCGGCAAATTTTAAGAATCTAAGATTGGTAACACTAAGCATATATCAGGATTAAACTTTAATAATAAAAATAAATGTTTATTTTCTTAAAAACATTTTAGAATTTTAATCGAAGTACAGTTAAAAACACTATAATTGATCAGTTATCGAGCGGGATGAAAAATGATTAAATTACTCAAATGGCTATAAAAAATAGGGGTTGGTGATAAAAAAGTAAAAATTTAGGGTTGTATGTATTTTTAATGCCACATTATAAAAAAATAAAAACAAAAAATTTCGTCCAAAAATTAAAAAAAGTAAAAATTAAGGGTGAACAACCCTTATCACTTAGGGGTATGGAAAATAAATAGTAGCCGATTCTCAGACCTACTGTATACGCCTATAAAATTTGGTAAAAATCGGTAAAGCCGTTTCGGAGGAGTACGGTAACTAACATTGTGACATGGAAATTTTATATATAAGAGAAGATGTACTTCAAAATTCTATAATGACGTAGATATTTTATTATTATTTTAATATTAAATATATGGATATAAAAGAGTTGTGTCGGCGACTGTACGCCATTGTGTTCACAAGGCTCGGTCGATCGCTCGCACTGAATAAGTTTTATTTTCAATTTGATCTACATTTAACTGAGTATTGTATCGTGTATAATGAAGTATTTGTGTTTCCAACTGTATTTTTAGTCTTTGTCATTCCCTATTATTTTAACGAAAATTCCAACAAATGTATTCAATATATTATATCCTATAATTTAAGTTATAACTAGGAAAGATTTGTTGGTTTGTTTGCATTGAATATGATCCGAAACTACTACGATTTTTTTTTCAAATTTGGCACAGAATAGAGTAGACTATGGGGAAAGACATGGGCTAATTTTTATCCCGAAAAAGTGTAGTATTTCCTTGGGATACTGTTCTTACGCATGATTATTTGCATATTACCTAATTAAACTTATTAATATGTCGTTTAATCTAAAAGAAAATTGATTACGCACAAAATACAAATAATAGTTTACATACAAAGTGTAATACTAAATACTGTAACTTCCCAGTAACATTGTACATGTATTGTAATTAAATTACTAAGTAGGTAAGCGTTAGTAATGTAATGAGCTTGTGGTCGGTGTGGGTCAGTCGCGGCGTGTCATTCTGTACCTACTCATATCACTCACTGTCAGTAGTTAGTAGTTACCTACTACATGTTGCCCGCGACGTACGCGTCGTACGCGCTAAAAGAAATCAGGAACCGTACATTTTGCTGCGATAAAAAGTAGCATGTGTTAATCCAGATTTCGTCAAAATCCGTTCTGTAGTTATTGCGTGAAAGATTAACAAACATCCAACTGTACTTTTTGTGGGTTAAAAAGTAGACAACGTTGTAATCTAGACCCTAAACTATTATCGTACCCAATTTCATCAAAATCTGTTCAGTAGTTTTTCGTGAAAAAGTAACAAACAGCCATCCATACATCCATCCTCACAAACTTTCACATTTATAACATCAGTAGGACGAGTGAAATACGAGGGCGGGATGATAAGTAACTAGCCTAATAAGAAAATATTTAACTTTCCGTGATAAAATTAATTTTATTTTTCGACATAGTCTCCGTGAACCTCTACGCACTTATTCCATCCTTGTTCTAAAGCAGTAATGCCTTCCATAAAATGATTTCTTTCGAGGCCTGCAAAATACTCTTCTACAGCGGATATGACTTCATCGTTTGTGGCAAATTTCTGTCCGCCCAAAAAAGTTTTGAGCTAAGGGAATAAGTGGAAGTCTGATGGCGCTAGATCGGGCGAATAAGGTGGGTGGGGCAGCAAATCATACTTCAATTCGTTGATTTTTGCCATAGCTTTAACACATGTGTGAACCCTAGCGTTGTCTTGGTGGAAGATGATTTTTTTTTCGCCAAACCTGGTCGTTTTTGCTGAATACATTGATGAAGCTTATTGTAAAGTCCTCTCTGAAATCCTTATTCATATCCAGTGATTAAAACTTCAAATAAATAATATACAGGATTTATTCTCCATAAATTAACATAACATGTGCCTCCATGGCCGTCTCTCGGTAATAATGCCAATACAAAACAAGCGACGATACTGATCTTGCATTTTTTATACAAATTGAACATGGCACTGAATATTATTTCTTATGCCTAAGAAATAAACTATAAAATCATTTCATCTCATAACCAAATAATAATAATTATATATTAATGCACATTTAAACCATTCATTGCACGTTTACATATTATTAATTAGAAGTATTTTATGAAACCTTCAACTATAAGCTTACAGCTCGGCCTTCCTGCAAGAAGCGAGTCCCTTCGCTTCAGTTATATAGATAGATAACACTTTATCTACACACCATAATATTATAACATACAACAATAGTTAGTAATAGTTTACTAACTTTTCTCACTAGAGAAACTACCAAAAAACGCTCAATTTAATGAAATATCCCCTTGTCTGTCGAATGCCATCTCATGGCGTTTTTATAAACAGGCGTATCGATAGATGTGCCAAATATATATTTTTAAAAAGCTTGTGGTTTAAAAAAACACAGTATGTAAAGGTGTTGTTTTTTTTAATGAATTATTGTAAAACAGTATATCCATTTGTACGAAGAATATAAGAAATTTGAATGAATGATTTTTTTTTTTATATTATCACTCGAAATATTCGCGTATACTTTCACTTACTTTCACCTATTTTCTCCTTAGGATTACAAAATATTTTAGGGTAAAAGAATATAACTTGTATTAATTCTGTTAGTTTACATTGCACAGATTCTAACAACATATGTTTTATATAATTATATCTTTCATACAAAATTAGGAAGTTTTCGTCATTTTAATGCGACGGGGCGCTATTTCTAGACCTAGACCGAAATCTAGTCCGACAGATACAAAATGGACACTTTTGACAATTGAGAGGTAGAGATATAACAACGTGGTTATATACTCAAAGATAACAACTATGAATTTCTTACTGACTATTGTTATTAAAATATATTTATAACTATTAGGACCACTTCTTCATTCTCAGAAACATCATCGTCACCACTAGTATCTAAATAGGCTACTTTTCGTGACAAAATTTTCTTTGCGCGTATGAACATCTAGTATGACATAATTTACATTTACTTTGCAGTATACTCCCCGATAGGGACTTATTTGAGTAGTAATTTTGAAACTGACCATCTGCATCGTGGGGAATCTGCCTCTCTACTTGCGCTTCCTACTACTATAATTATTTTTTTTAATTTTTATTTTTATTCATTTTTAGGGTACCTCTAAAGGAAAAAACGAAACCCTTATAGAATCATTTTGTTGTCCGTCCGAATGTCTGTCAAGACCCTTTTTCTCAGGAACGCGTAGAGGTAAGGTCTACGGTCCTTTAGAGCTGTGAAAAAAACAAACTTCTAAGCCAATGCAATCAAAAGATGCTGTTAATGCCGCAAATTTCCGCAAATTTTTGAAGTTCACAAACTTAAAACCAACAGGCTACTTCCCGTGAACTCAGAATCTTGAAATTTGAAATACATAGAGTAACGTCTTATAGCACATATAAAGGAAAAATTACGAAAACCGTAACTTTTTAGTTTTTACATAATATAATAAAAATATTTTTAATAATTTTAAACTTACTACCCCTTTCCTCATGAACGCGTAGAGATATTAAATTGAAATTCATATCAAACACTCAGGTTTTAAGTACATTTAAGGTGTAACAAAATCACTACCGGTTTGTACTGAACCCTCGGCGCGCGTGTCCGACTCGCACTTGGGCGATTTTTTTTATTTTGTTATGAAAGCTTACAGCAACAAATACAATGATAATAAATTAACATATTAAAAAAAAGTACCAATGACAAGTTTTCACAACTACAAAACAAATTAGCAAAGCTCAAGTTAAGCCCCTGAATGTGTCAAAAAAAAATATCCATATATACCTTAAAGTAAAAGCAGTCATAACCACAAACATAATAAACCGAATGAATGTTAATATTAAAATTCAAAACTACACTCGTACACATAATTATTTGATAGTCTTATATTTGTTTAATAATTAAGATTAATATTTAAAATGGTTTATTAGTTACAATTGAAGAAGGGTATCAGTTAGGAGTCTCCTAATTTTAGGTGGATTTAATGAAAATATATCTTCAAGTGGATTTTCATTAAGGAATGTATTCATTTGAGCGCTTGATCTAAGGATGAAAGAGTTTCGACGATAATAGGTGTTAAATGGTGAGACATAAAAAGGCATAAAACTATGATTACCTAGTGGGAACGTTAAACTGTATCAAATTAGTAAGTCAGGAACATCTATTTTGTTAATAATTTTACATAAGTAGACTAGATCGGAGATGTTCCTACGATAATGCAGAGGAAGAAAGTGGAATCTTTGCATCTAGTACCTATCATAGTCCGCAAGGTCAAGGTGATATTTAAACTGTAAAAACCTAAGAAAACGTTATTATTTATATTGTATACTATAAATATACTTTCTCTATCACTTGTCTATTTTTTAACCAGCCAGCTCGGTATCCTCAAGTTCGATTATTATTTCGGTCAGAAGCCCATATTCAAAGCCAAAGCCCAAAGAAAATATTAAACTATAATTATTTAGTTAAATTTTCATTTTAGATAAGTAGTTATTGTCTATTCAAATCAGAATGACAATTATCCAAAGTTTCATCTCTTTAAGTTTTACAAATTGTAATCGTTCAAGTACACATGTTTAAAAGAATTTTAGTCTTTAAAATTTTACTAGTGCCTCACGTCATATCTTTATCACCCTATCTTTTATACCGTACAGCTGTTAAAAATCTACAGCTCACAACCTTACATCGATTTAACAATTTTTTTACATACCTAGTCGTTCTATTCGATTCATTAGAACAAAAAGCCGTGTGGTGTCGTTGGACACCAGATAGGAACGAAGTTCCTCATTATAAAATTTTGATTTCAAGTTCTATTTGAGGTTTATAGAAAACAATATTAATTTCCTGGGGCTTCGCCTGCGTAAAGTTAGGTTTTAAACTTTAATCCAATATTTTGCCCCCTTGGGAGGGTTGAATTTTGAAAAATCCTTCCTGAATTTTCCAAATTTTCTACAGATTTATACACCGTTCGTGTCTCAAAGTAGAGCATTGCCGTATTTTTTTCTTCTATAATACTTCTATCTCAGAAACGGTGTATCCTATTTGAAAAATAATGAAAATTACCTCCACCCTAATAACCCCGCAACCAATTCCTGTCATATTATGAGAAATACATGTGCAAAATTTCAAATTTCTAGCAATGGTCTGTGCATTAATACATCAGTCGATCAGCTTTACCTTTTAAAACTGTACTTTGGCGCCTAGACAAATTACCTTCGTTAAAATTAGAAAAGATCTGTCGTATCGACTTCTCTTTTGAGATCACGACATTTTGTCCCTAGCCAAATGCACTATGTTGTTCGAATCGCAACAACGAATTGCTCAAACGTTAGTTGTCTACAATTTATAAGAATTTTTCCGTCAGTTGTGAAGTTGTCAAATGTCATAATTAATTTTTTTTTATGATGGCGTTACGGCTTAAAACTATTTGCCAGTGTCAAGTTTAAAAGGCAGAGAAATAGATTTATTGTAGCCTGTTTATGATTTCAACACCGTATTATTTTCAAGTCTAATGTCTAGTCAAAGTCCAAAATACAGATAGTCAGTGCAAGTCAGTCGATTCAGTAAAACGGTATCTAGTAGTTTTACTGAAAGTTCCTAGAGTGTTTACAATAAGAATTAAGTAAGTACTTATAACACAGGCGATTATTATTGCATTCTAAATCAGACACACAATTTGACAACTGTTTATTATTTGACATTGACATGTGACTGACCACTCGTGTGTACGATTTTCAACTCTATTGTTTGACTCCAGAGTTTTATTTAGAATTATATTCTATTAAAATACATTATTTAATTAAATAACTTCTATTTTTCATTGATAATACAGATTTTACAGTCGGACAATGATCTTTTGGCACTTGGATGGGGGCGTGAGTGTCGTAAATAAGAACAATATTTATTACTAAAAGTGAAATTTTACAAGACGGCGATGTTATTATAGTACTGATTTTATCCACGTGCCAAAAGGTAAGTGTCGCAACTACAAAACAATACATAATACTAAAAGTGACATTTTACAAGACGGCGATGTTAGTTCTGTTTTTGTCCACGTGCCAAAAGATCCTTGTCAGACTGTATACGGATTGCTTGCCAAATGGTCATAGGAAACACATTTTATACAGATATTAACATGTTACACTAAAGGGCCATACTCACGGCGCGTCCAGCAAATCCAGCATCGGTACTAATAAAGGGCTATTATCTTTGATTAATTATTACATAGATACGTTATATCCTTACAAAACTGACAATATTTCTGTGCCACGACACACATTGACATTATATATCTATGGCTATTATAATATACTCACGGTGCATGATGCATCTAGCAAATCCAGCACCGGTACTAATAATAATAAATAGGATTTAGGAATAACAAGTAGATCCATTAATTAGTGTCAATCATTTAAAATTTTTGCCTACAAATCGCGGCCTTGAGCTTGCAGGCTGGATGACCTTTTACAAATAAATAGTGTAGGTAATGATCCTGGTAACACTGGGTAGAAAAAGAAGAAGATGAAGTACAATAATTTTTGTTTGATTATTGATAACAAATTAACAATTTACGTTAGGTAACTATTATCCCTAAGTCTATGAGGTAAACACAGATGAGAATAAACAACCTAAATAAGTTGGCTTCAAGTCTTCATATTGGTGGGCAGGTGAAACGAGGAAGCTCGCCGCGTAGCAGCACCGCGCCCAGCGAACTCGAGTAGAGCCTAGTCCACCTCCATCTGCACTGGTCCATGAAGGTTGAGGACGTTGTGGACTAAGTACATCCTAAAGAAGACGTCTTTCACTTTTAGGGTCAAGCGTCTGGAGTCTCGCTACAACGTCAACTTCAGTTTCTTTGCGGTGAGAGTACCGACGCATCTTCTACCGACCTTCGAGGTGGAGGAGTTCTAGCCGACGGACGTGTTCTACCGAAGATTTCAAGGAAATGAAACAAAGCGTGCCTCACGTCGTCAAAAAAGTAGCATTTTAATCCAGAGCCTAAACTTTTTGTGTGAAAGAGTATGAGTAACAACCATTCCACCATCCATACTCACATACTTTTATATTTTTATAATATTAGTAGGATTTTTGACTACTAAAACATTACCATTACCTTATACATAATATAACATAAGTAAAATGTGTTTTAAATCTTTATAATTTGTAGGAATTGTAGCTATACAATAATGTTGTTTGTTAAGTAGTTTAACCATAGTGATATAAAATCTTCATAATGTACAATATGGCCGATGTATCTTGGCGAGTCTGAACTTTGCGCAGAAGGTTGTGCAATATCTGTTTCTAAGTGTTTTCGTATTTATTTTATTTGTACTAATTGGTCAACTGTATTAGGGAATTTTATTAGTACATAGGTATATAAAAATAATACAATAACAGTTTTCTTTTCAGTTCGCAGAGCCTATGTTCAGACCCATCAAGATACAGCGGCCGTAGTGTTATTAATGTATCAAAACCGCTAACCTAACCCAACCTAAGTTAATTTGTATTCATTCTGTGACAGGCTCAAACTAGTGTGTGTAAATAATAATAATTATTAACTGTGTTGATTTTTAAATTGTATAATGTTATTATTGGCTATAGCCATGACTTATGTAATTCCTTTGCAAGAAATAAAAGTATTTTTTACATTTTAAGTTTATTTTCTTACTAAAACTTAGTTAAAAAAGTAAAATAATTGTGTCGTATCAGGCTAGAGCAGGCTAAAGCTCCACCGACAAGAGCGAAGCTCTTAAATTAGAATGAATGAATAATTCTAGCAAGACAATGCCTATAACAAATTCAAAGTGTTATGGCCGCTTGTAATATTTTGTATACAATATGTAGTAAGTAACTGTTAGGTTTTTTATGGCAATAGTACCTTGTACAGTCATGTACTTTTAATATTTTACTATTAATATTTTTATTACTTCCAGCTAATAACACTTCCTTTAAAGTTATAGTTCTTTAAAATTGCAAAGAATATTTCAATTATTTAGTCACAAATATACTATAGAGATTAAATATTATGTATTTAATTGGTTAACACTACTTGACTGTTTATAATAGCAAATATTTCAAAACTATTATGAGGTGTTTGTGTGCTTACATCCTATTTATAAGGCGAAGGTGTTGAGCATCGATATATACAATACAATAAAATATCATTACATTGAAAAACTTATAAATTTTATCAACTAAATACAAATCTTTATTTCTAAGCAAGTTTTTTAAGAACTCCATTTGTTACCTACTATAATTTAGATAGGTGCCAACTATAGGTACACCTAAAGATTGCTTTCAGCTGGTATAGTAAGCGTGTAAAGGCTACAAACTGCAAGTAAGCTACAAATTAAGAAATTTATATTTTAACAAAGTGTAGAATTATACTTGAATACAATGAATTAAATATTAGGTATTGACAATAATTGTGATTTATTGAATACTTTAGATTGATTTCTTTTGACATTATGCAATATAGACTACTAGCAGAAGGTGTTGTATAGAGCCTTTAGGCAAATCATTATTATTTACAAATAACAGCTGATCAATAAAAATCCGCCATATTGTTCGTAGGGGCGATAAAGGTAGCTATCTGGGTATCTTTATCGTTAGGTCGATAAAGATAAAGATCACGATCTGCTAAATGTCACTTACGGCCGCTTGTCTAGGCATTGTATGGAGAAACGCGTTAGAGCAATTCGTTATATGGGTGCATCGTTAGCGTATTCGTTCAAAGTGGCTGCTTGGCTACCAATTTTTTTAACGATACGACTGAATATGTCATTTAACGCACGCTTATGTCAATCCCATACATTTTTTATTCACGAAGTTCGCCGTCGATATTATTTAATGCATCTTGTCTAGCCCTCTTTGTCTCGATAAGAACTACGATCGCTTCCGATATGAACCCTAATAAAGTACCGTTTCTAGATCACAGGTGGCGTTTTACGTTTGCAAAAATATTATTTTTATGTGAAGAAAGTTTGTGTAGGTCACATTATTATTATTATTAAGTGATAATTATAAATACTTATTTGAGTTAAAATAATGTAAAAGTTTAATTCCAATACCGGGAATCAAACGCGAGCCTCCTGGGTGAGAATCCAGGCATCCTTGCCACTAGACCATAATGTAGGATGTCAATTGATCGATCGATCGAATTTTGCTTTTTACTAATACATAAAAATCTTACGGTTTTATTTAACGTTACAGACCCTTTTTTTTTTTTGCCGACTAGAGTACCTCTCCGCAACGCCCCATAGGAACTTTCATTCCAATAACTAATACTTATATTACTTGTAAGCCACATTAACATTGTCTGCTCTTTAGACATAGGGTCAACTCAATATTTATGGTAAAAGTAGGTTAATAAATGTTTGTCTATCCAAACCGTTGACTGACTCTATTATTGTCAAAACCTTGTTCTGTATTGATTCTGTAAATTCATTTAAATCTCAGGTTACTAAATTTTTGTCTATCCAAACCATTGACTGACTCTATTATTGTCAAAACCTTGTTCTATATTGATTCTGTAAACTCATTTAAATCTCATATATGTATAATCTCTTACTATAAGCTACATTAACATTGTCTTATCTTTAGACATAGGGTCAAACTCAATATTTGTGGTAAAAGTAGGTTAATAAATGTTTGTATACCCAAACCATTGACTGACACTATTATTGTCAAAACCTTGTTCTATATTGATTCTGTAAACTCATTTAAATCTCATATATGTATAATCTCTTACTATAAGCTACATTAACATTGTCTTATCTTTAGACATAGGGTCAAACTCAATATTTGTGGTAAAAGTAGGTTAATAAATGTTTGTCTAGCCAAACCATTGACTGACACTATTATTGTCAAAACCTTGTTCTATATTGATTCTGTAAATTCATTTAAATCTCATATATAATCCCTTACTATAAAATTGATACAAACAAAATCTGTACCTTACTTCTCTCACTTTTACACCTCGTTTCAAATTCATTGTTTTTTTTATATCTTTCTCTCCACTCTACTCGAACTGTTATGTCGAAAGTACTATATAGTGCTCTTAAATAATTATGATTGATCTCTATCACACTTTTGGTGTTCCACGGTAGACCCACGATCTGGCCTGGCTACGGCAGAAAAATACACCATCCTCCTCTCCTCATACTCCATGAATAATCAAAACGTTTCGTGATCGACACACTCCATTAATCCCATCCTCAAATCTCGTCTGGAATAGGCGCTCTCCGCCAATGCCCTTGAATAGGCACTCAACAATACTCTCTGATAGGTGCTCTCCGTCAATACAGTCCTCGTCTCGTTTCGTCTCGGATCGGCCTCCACCAATCCCCTTACAATTTGTTTCGTCTCGGATTGGCCTCCACCAATCCTGGGATCGGCCTCCACCGATCCCCTTACAATTCTGGTCTCGGTAGCGCTACTCTCCTGCGCCACCCCTGACCACTCACCTCCACCGGCTGATCTAACCACTTATACCTGGGTCGTCCTGAGCAACCGGCAGTAGTCTATTTCCTGACCCTGTCCCAATAACCTTGGGCTCCCTGGGTATCCCTCTGTATTGCTCCACCGGCTGATCTAACCACTTACACCTGGGTCGTCCTGAGCAACCGGCAGAAGTCTATTTCCTGACCCTGTCCCATTAACCTTGGGCTCCCTGGGTATCACTCTGTATTGCTCCACCGGCTGACCTGACCGCTTACACCCGGGTCGTCCTGGTCAACTGGCATATTAATTTTGGCATTTAATTTCTCACCTAGTACTTTCTAATGGTATTAGAAACTTCCTGACTTTCACTCTCATTTTGGGCTCCCTGGGTCCTTAAATACCCAAAATAGATAGTCGTAATCGGAATTCCATCTGATCTGAAACTGACAGAATACAGCTTAATACCATGTCACTCCAAATAAAAAGAAATTAAGAATCTTAAGCGTTATTCTATATTAAAATTAATAAATCATATATATTGAAGTTCAACTAATAAATGCTCTTTTAAACATAAATACAAATCTTTTGCTCCAGTCGAAAAAAACCCATATTATTATTTTGAGTTCTATTTCGATCAAGTTGTCATAACATTTATAAATTATAATAGTCAAAATTATAGAAATAATTATATTACATTGTTACAAGACGAAAAAAAAACCATATACATAATGTAGCAAAAAATGCATAGTTCTCCAGATATAAGCCTTAGTGAGATCGATTTTACTCCCCCACATTTCTCTGCAAATTTCATGGTAGGTAATACTTGCAACTGTTTTCGAAAAACCAATTGTACTTACATATTAATAAACAATAATTATGTATAAACAATATCGTCTCGACTAAAGTATCTGATATAATATCATAAAATCGCAAAACCTATTTATTAATAACTAACTACTATTTAAATTATTATTTTAATAATATTATCTCTTCCATCATCATTCTATCTCTTTTGCACTCATATGACGTCATGACTCATGAGCACGTCGAGAATAAAATATGTATTCCATTTTCAAATTTCCTCCGATTCTCTATGCCCCTTTTTCACGATATGCATCAAAAATTTAATTTAATCCCTTTAGATAATATTACGATTTTTCACTTTACTATTATCTAAGCAATTAATTATAGTTTACCATAACATTAATCATTATTAGGTAGGTAGTTAGGTACCACAAAAACAAAGAAAAATTTTCAAAATAAATGTCGATATAAACAACGATACCTACTTACGTAGGCTCAGAGCGAAAAAAAATATAATTTTCGCCGATCACACTTCTGAAATGTAAAGTCCTCTCTGAAATCCTTATTCATATCCAGTGATTAAAACTTCAAATAAATAATATACAGGATTTATTCTCCATAAATTAACATAACATGTGCCTCCATGGCCGTCTCTCGGTAATAATGCCAATACAAAACAAGCGACGATACTGATCTTGCATTTTTTATACAAATTGAACATGGCACTGAATATTATTTCTTATGCCTAAGAAATAAACTATAAAATCATTTCATCTCATAACCAAATAATAATAATTATATATTAATGCACATTTAAACCATTCATTGCACGTTTACATATTATTAATTAGAAGTATTTTATGAAACCTTCAACTATAAGCTTACATTATCTAGAAGGTTAGCGTAGTATTCTCCATTAATTGTTTGGCCTTTAGAAAGGTAGTCTATCATCAAGATCCCATCTGCATCCCAAAAGACGGAAGCCATCACTTTTCCTGCCGACTTTACAGCCATGTCTTTTTTGGAGCCGGGCCGGGGGATTGAGTCCACTGTTTTGATTTAATTTTTGATTCTGGCGTGTAATGATGAACCCAGTTTCATCTGTTATTACAAATCGACGTAAAAAATCGGCCTTATTACTCTGAAAACGGTCCAGACATTCCTTTGAGTTTTGCACCCGACTCGTTTTTTGATCGTGCGTAAGCAATCGCGGCACCCAACCGGCCGATAACTTTTTCATGTTTAATTCCTCACTTAGGATATGATGTACCCGTTCTTTTGAGATACCTGTAGTGTAAGCTATTTCAGATAACTTCAATCGTCGATCTGCTAAAACCATATCATGTACTTTCACGACCATTTCCGAAGTCGTGACGCTTTTTGGACGTCCGGGGCGGGGTTCATCTTGGACACATGTACGACCGCGTTTAAACTCAGCCACCCAGTTTTTTACTGTGGCATAAGAAGGAGCACATACGCCCAAAATATTATTTAACTCGTCATAGATATCTTTCCCCTTCATGCCCTTCATGTGACGAAACTTTATCACCGCTCTTTGTTCAATTTTATACATTTTGAAAACAGTTGACGAAATATATTTTCAAATGACAAAAAAATCAATAAAATTTTCACGCCACCAAATACAAATTTAGAACACAGGTGGCCAGAGATACGAATTTAAAAATTACATATAGGTATATATTTTATTAATTTTAAGTTTTTAAATAGCAGTGGCTAGTTACTTATCATCCCGCCTACGTAGCAAAACATTGTAGCAATGAAATTATACGTAAAATTGTATTTCCTGATTACTTTCATAAGTTTCATAGGATTTTCATGTTGAAAAAGAATTCTATGTACCGCTTGTTGTGGCAAAATCCAAACTTGTTAGTTGTTAACACATTGGCCAATTCACATGGCACACTGAGTTGGTCAGGGGCCACAAGATAACGTGACGTGTATTTGTCTTTACAAATACATTTTACAATGTTATAGTAATTTGTATATAAAACGCACGGCAACCGCAACGTGAACGACGTAATAATGTAAGGGCTAGACCACATGGCGGCTACGTCGTAGACGGCATCGTAGCTCTTGCTACGACGTCGCGCGTCGTAGCGATGCTCTCGCGCGATGTAAGCTGGCCCTAACTGTCCATTCCAACTGTCCAATATTTTGTCCATTACGACCCTTTTTGGAATTTTTAATTAATGCTGGGACAATATAATCTGGAATACGGAAGGCCGGGAAAAAATCATAGCATTGAAAATAGTGCTTTACGCTATTAAAATAGAGCTGAAAATCGAACACACAAGTGTCGAGTCAAATGTTAATATAATATGACAGCTCGACACTCGAAACACATTCCATTTTCAACTCTACCTATATTGTATTAGAGCTGAGTTTTATTGTCAATACTCTGAATTTTCTCGGGATCGCCGAATTCTGGATCATAGTCCCAGCCTATGAGACCTATCTCCAGTCTCTGCCTGATGTTACTTCTGAGGCGTTCTCCGTACTACAGCGTGTATTCTGTTGCAGCTACGTGCCCGGCATGACGGTGAGCGGGCACAAGGAGGGCGGGCAGCGCTGGGGCCCGCCGCGCCGCGTCTCGCTACGCCGCCGGCCCGGCGCGCCGCTCGGCGTCAGCATCGTCGGCGGCAAGGTGAGCTCTTGCGCGCCGCCCGGTGATGCAGAATGAACAAGAAATCTCATCTTCCCATTGAATTTTATAAGATTAATAAGTTTCATTTGCTATAGTACTTAGTAGCCTCCGTTGAATTCGATTCCCGCATTGTAACAACAAAAAAATGTTGTTTCCAAGTTTGGTTAGGACTTAGGACAATGCAGGCTGATCACCTGATTGTCTGACAAGAAAGATGATCCATGCGTCGGATGGGCATGTAAAAAGTCGGACCTGCGCCTGATCTCTCGTCAGTCGTATCGGTTATCCGTCCCACTGGGTTACGAGAGTTACGAAAGGAAGAGAGAGTGCTCTTGTGTATAACCGCGCACACACTTGGGCATTATAAAATTACTCCTGCGTAACTGGCCTGGTGTCAATGAAACCGGCCACCGTCACCGAAATCGGTGTGGGGAGTTATTATTAGTACTTAGTAATAGTTACATGACTTAGGAACGCTAACTGCAATTGAACTATGCAATAAATTTAAAAAATCTTCGAAATCCTAACCTACTCGTTACGAGACCTCATCGCATCAGGCTAGTCGTTTGCTCGTTAGTGTTATGTAGGTCACAATACACAATTAGCCGGAGGAAGCGCTGCCGGGAACTGGAAGCTCCACATCCGAACTGAAATCACTTACCATTAGTGGCGACGCGCGTTTGTGTCATTACGTCATTGGCGTTGTTCAAATGTCAAGTACGAATGAAATACGAATCCAGCAAACTATAGTGTAGTGAAAAATATTATATCTCCGCAAAATCATTTCTTCTCTTCTAGGTCGTTATCTTCATGACTGAAGGTCGCGCCTGTAAAAGCTCTCTTTCACTTTGGTTGTTAATTCCTTCCATTTCGTCCGATTTTCCGCTTCCCTGAGGGCATTTGTTATTGATAGTCCAGTAAGTGCCGTAATTTGGTCACACAAGCGGGTAGGTGATCGGCCTATGGGTCGCTTGCCTTCAATTATGAAAAATAATTTCAAGTGAATATAATAGATAGATGTATTTTTCTCTTTCTACGTAAATTCACTAACGGCAAAGAATATATATATATATATATATATATATATATATATATATATATATATATATATATATATATATATATATTACTTACGTAAACGGTCAAATAAGTAAAAACCAGCCAAGTGCGAGTGGGACTTGCGCACGAAGGGTTCCGATCAGAGTTTAATATTTATTTTATTCGGTTTTTAGTGTTTGTTGTTATAGCGGCAACAGAAATACATCATCAGCTGTAAAATGTTAACTGTCTATAGCTATACTTACAGCCTGGTGACAGACGGACGGACAGACAGACAGCGCTAAGTCTCAGTACTAGGGTTCCGCTTTTAACCCTTTGAGTACGGAACGCTAAAAATTATTATCAAATAATTTAGTACATACATACATACATATAGTCACGCCTTTTTCCCGTAAAGGGGTAGGCAGAGACCACTTTTTGCCAGTTGCTACGATCCTTACATACTCGTTTCGCTTCGTTCACTTTCATTCTTACCATCCATTCTTCCTCTTACATTCAACGTAGCGAAGCGGCTCTCCATGGTCCGCTTTTCACCTCCGCGAGAAACGAGACGTGATGGGTGGTGAACCACATCGTCGCCATTTTGGATAATTAAATTATTTTTATGATCATCCATTGCGTTTCCACGGATTGGTGGACAGGGTAGGAATAGGGAAAGGGAAGGATAGGTGGTGTGGAAAGGAAGATTGGTAAGTTAGAGTGGGAAATAGGAAATGTAGGATATTACCGCCCAGGAGGGCAAGGGATAGGACAGTAAAAGCTAGGGAAGCCGGGGTCGCATACCCGTATATTATACCACAACTACCGGACAGGTTAGTTGGGATGAGTATCCCATGACATCTATATTATCATGACAATAATTTAGTGTTGGTTGTAAATTCCGATAAAGTATCTTTAAACATTAGATAAATGTACATAATTAATTATTATGTACAAAATATTAATTCGAACATGTGATAGTTAATAGAATCAGGCGTTACTTTGCGGAAATCCATAGCATACAATTAATTAATATTATGTTTATAGCAGTTTTTCCGCTAAATAATACTCACAACCTGCAAGCAAATGTGTGAGTGCACGCACATTTGCTTGCGAGTCGAGTTTTGCAACCTGCATGGTGGTGTGGGGCTTTGCACGATCTTGCCGACATTGTTGCTTGTGTGGTGGTGGTGTTTGCACGATCTTGCATCTGAGTGCACGCATAAGCAGTGTGGGAGGAGGGAGGGGCGTTACGCATGCTTATGCGTGCACTCACACATTTGCTTGCAGGTTGTGGGTATTATTTAGCGGAAAAACTGCTATAAACATAATATTAATTAATTGTATTCGAACATGTGACGTGATGTTACAGACAGATATAATATTACAATATTACATGTTATAATATTATTATATCTGATAAAATGAGGGTATTTAAATTCGTGACGTCTGACAGCATTTTGACACGACAAGGACCGTCGGGCTACCAAGCGCCGCCTGGTGATATAAAAAGAATCGAAAATTCTTTTTGACCGTTTTTGATACCACTTACGCCACCTTTATGTACGTTGGGGTTTCCTGTGTATTCTAACGACAGAAAAAATACCAAATACCCTCATTGCCGACGTCGCAACATGTCACGTCGGATGTTCATTATCCCAGTTTCGGTGCAGCCGATCGAGTGCACTGGCGGCGTGGAGGGCTCTCCATAAGATGAGGGCTCTGTAAAATGCTGGAATTTATGTCAGTTCATTTCATTTCACATGTTCATAGTATTTTTTTAGTTTTAATACATATTATATTTGAATAAATCTGTTAAAAATGTCGTATTTGTAGTACATAGTGAATGTATGTTTTGTGGTTTTCAGTAGTTCTATAACAATTAACAATACCATGAAAAAATAAAGATGTTGCCTAGTGTCAAATATCACATTTGTGCCAATGAAATTTTAAAATTGTTACAATTAATTAATATTATGATTTAAATCAATTTTCCGCCAAATATTTGCCGGAAAATTGCTTTAAATCATAATATTAATTAATTGCATGCTATGGATTTCCGCAAAGTAACGCCTGGTTCTATAATTATTTAAAATTGTTGATTAGAAATGCATAAATCTAAAAGAAAAAGTTGTTTAGGTTGACGCGATTAAAAATAATATGCAAGTAAAAAATATTACCCATCTCTTTTTCGCCAAACCGTTTGTTACGTCCATCACAAGCTGCTGACTGCTACAAAAGAATTTATATTACTAACCTACTGCTACTAGCATAGATGTATAATATTAAAAAGAGGGGTACTAGTAACTATTTATTAATCTTGTTGCTGCCGCCATACATTTTTAATGACAAGTGTGGACTGTGGCGGTAGCAACTTATGATGTCACCGGCCGCTATATCGCTCTCCTTCTTATTGTAAGTTTAAATTGTGTGTATTTTTGTTATTGTTTTTTAAGATTTACATGCATGATGTGCAACATCGAATAGAAACAGAAAAAATAATTAGGCAACGTGCCTATTGCATGTATGTAATTAAATAATTGATATACGGAGGAAGTTATATTTATCCCCAATTTCCTCAATCCAAATCTAACAACAACAATTTAACGTGTTTCGGAGCTGTTAGTCACACGTCAGACACTGGCAGCTTATAAGTAAATACATAACATTGTGAAGCAGTATTCAAAACAAAATCATGGCGCACTGCCAGCTCCTGAGATTTGACACACCTACTGCGAATTCTGCATGGATTAAATAATAACTTTTAATGACCTTTTAAACATGGTACAGCCATGCTTCGACGGGACTGTGCCGGCTCGACCACGGTCTTATAGAAAACCGGTGTGAAATAACGCTTGCGTTGAGTTTCGCCGAGGGAGTGACGACTGCCGTTACCGATTTTAATAACTAGGAACGCACTTGTAACTGCTGTGTTGTTACGAGTGTCTATGGGCGGAGATAATCACTTACCATAGGCCGTTATGGTCTGCTCGTTTCCAGGTTCTTCACTTCATAAAAAAAAACTACGCTAATGAAACTGAAAATTTTAAAATGTAGTTTTAAAGTAATAATATTAAGTTTTTTATGTTCATCAAAAATTTTGGAAAAATCGATTATTTATGGAAAGAAAATATTTTTTTACTGTCAAGTATGAACAGTATTTGTAGGAAGTTATTTGGTAGTTATTTTTAATTTTTATTTACATGTTTTTTTTTAATCTCCTAATTTATACAAAAAATTTATCCAGAACTTTAGGAACTGAAGTTCATTTACCTTCATTTTCAGTTCGTATTCAGTGACCCCAAATTCGTATGAAAAAGTAGGTTTTAATTAAAAGGCAAAAAAGTGCTATTTTATAGAACGGTCGGTGTTATTGTGTTGTAATCACTAATCGCTTACCATCAAACGAACTATCTCATTTAAACACTACACTCCGTTCGCAGTTATATTACCTCGGAGTTAATATGAGAGTGATCCTTGTGTCGTTGCGTCACGCTCAAAGTACTGTAAGTTCGGGACTACATGATCCGGAATCCGGAAGGCCATAGGAAGTTCAGAGTTCTAATTGAGATATTAGTAGTAGAGCTTAAAATCGAACACACAAGTGTCGAGTCAAATGTCAATGTCATTTATGATAGCGCGACAATTCGATTTACAACTCTATTGTATTAGGGCAGAGTTCTATTTTCAGTGCTCTAAACTTTTCCGGGCCCGCCGGACTCCGGATCATAAAGTCCCAGCCTTAGAGGTATAATAACTCCGAACGGACTGTAATACCAATTCTCCTCCACAGGTGGACATAATCGCGAACCACGGCGGGGAGAATGGGGAGCGCGCGATGTTCGGCATCTTCATCAAGAACGTGGTGCCCGACAGCCCCGCGGCGCTGTGCGGCGAGCTGCAGGTTAGTGGGACAGCGTGGGGGGGATGGTGGGACCGGAAGGACATGTGGGACTTGTTCGGTAGTGGGATAATTCATTAAGTATGTGGCGCCCGACAGTCCTGCCGCGCTGTGCGGCGAGCTGCAGGTTAGTGGGACAGCGTGTGTGGGATGGTGGGACAGATAGGACGTGTGCGATAGTGTAAAAATACTTTGCCTATCTCTACTGGACTGATATATTTCAAGAGCAACAATCTACCAACATTGGAAGAAATATTTAGCAACTACTCTTACTGTAAGTTTAGGTTTTCTGGTGTGTCATATAAACATACTTTTCTATGGCTTGCTTTTCACGCGAATTTGGTCCGCCGAAATCCAAATCCGCATACCGAATCCGAACATAAAACTAAATGACCCTCGGGAATTGTTGTTTTTCTATGGAAATGACAGACGATGTATGAGAAACAACAATTGCCGAAAGCCATTTTTTTAGTTTATTGTGAGCTGGATGCTGAGTCTTTTGCTCACGAAAGCCATTAAAATCATGCAGTGTTACTAACTCTTAAAAATATTTCTCCCCAAAATTATGTCAAAAATCCCCAAAATCGCAACAATTTTACTTGACAATGCCTCTTAATTACTCTATAAATACCACATTAATCAATAATTAATTAATAATGAGTATACTCGACAGGTAGGCGACCGGATACTGGAGGTGGACAGCGTGGACGTGAGGACGGCGCAGCACGAGCGGGCCGTGCAGCTCATCAAGGCGGCCAAGGACGTCGTCACGCTCACCGTGCAGAGTTTAGTCACATGGGTAAGCCGGCTAAGTACTAGGAGCTCAGAGCCGTTACGGATCCACGTACCTACTACATATCAGTACGTAGAGTTGGAAATCGAACACACAAGTGTCGAGTCAAATGTCAATGTCATTTATGACAGCTCGACTATGTGTTTATCCAGAGTCTAAACTACTACCATACCAAATTTAATCAAAATCAGTTCCGTTAAATTCGCGGAAAGAAGTTCAAACATTAATATCGGATAATTCATTGGCAATTTGATAGTCAGTTATTTGCATTTTTACAGTGCAGTTTTACTTCTTATTTTTTTCTTTTTCCAACTATAATATCGGTCGAGAAAATTGAAAGCTTGGCAGTTTAAGATAATACGTACTCCTGAAAGTCGTACAGCATACTATTTCTGGATGGTGATCGACTGATGATACCACCACGTCAATAAACAAAGTTAAATATTTTGAGGAACCCCCTAATTGTCAAGCAGTACGCGAGCTGATGATGATGAATTATAACCAAAAACACTCGAAAATGCCAGCTTTCAGACAAAAAACTAGATCAAAATCGGTCCATTCGTTTGGAAGCTACGATGCCACGGACAGACACACACACAGACAGACCCCACAAACTTATATTTTTTTGCGTCGGGGGTTATAAAGGACCAAACTGCTATGTAACGTTAATTTCCACTGACTGCTATGTTTAATTTGATTTGAACTGATTGATACATAAACCTTGTGGTTCTGTAAATATTTGTAATGAAATTAAATCAAAACATTTTTAATTCCACTTTGACGGCGTTACTACCGCTCCACTTTTTAGGGTTCCGTAATACTTAAGGAACCCTTATAGTTTCGCTCTGTCCGTCTGTCTGTCTGTCTGTCTGTCTGTCTGTCTGTCTGTCTGTCTGTCTGTCTGTCTGTCCGCGCCTCTAGCTCCTGTAATTATGAATATAAATTGATGAAATTTGGTGCAGTTATAGATTGTGTATAGACCACGGTTTCGGGATCATAAAAAAATAATAATTTTATATTTTAGGGGTGGCTCTCCATACATGTGAAGTGGGGATGAAAAATATTTTTTCACTCTACCCCATCGTGTGTGGTATCGTAGAATAGGTCTTTTAAAATAAAGGCAAGGTTTCATACGTTACTTTTTTATCAAGTTGACCATTTTCGAGTAATCGGCCTCCAAAGTAGTTTGTAAGTTGGTCCCCCCCTAGCATTTTTAAACTATAGGAGATAGAATCTTGCAAATTTCCATGCTGATAGATCATGCTAAAAACTCTTTAGGAAAATTATTTTGAAACAAATCGGACAGTAACTTTTGGAGTAATTAAAAAAAAGCATATTACGCGTTTATAGTTACGGAACCCTCCTTAGACATGTCCTGAGATGCTCTTGGTTAGGTTTATTAACTACATATTTTTTACATACATACATACGTATAATCACGCCTCTTTCCCGTAGGGGTAGGCAGATACCGCCTCTTTCCCATTGGGGTAGGCAGAGACCACTTCTTTCCACTTGCTACGATCCTTACACACTTGTTTCGCTTCGTCCTCTTTCATTCTTACCATCCATTCCTCCTCTTACATTCAACGTAGCGAAGCGGCTCTCCATGGGCCACTTTTCGCCTCCGCGAGAACGAGACGTGATGGGTGGCGAACCACATCGCCGCCATTTTGAATAATGAATTATTTTTATGATTATCCATTGTGTTCCCACGGATTGGCGGAGAGGGTAGGAATAAGGAAAGGGAAGGATAGGTGGTGTGGAAAGGAACATTGGTAAGTTAGAGTGGGAAATAGGAAATGTAGGATATTACCGCCCAGGAGGGAAAGGGATAGGACAGTAATAGCTAGGGAAGCCGGGGTCGCGTACCCGTATACTATACCACAACTTCCGGACAGGTAAGTTGGGATGAGTATCCCATGACATACACTTTTTACATTGTAAAATTATTGGATTTAGCGAATGATACACAAGATTTATGAAAATTGACACTGGAAACAAAACGTACAGTCGATGACATTCGCGGTTATTACTTTTCAACCTTATTCTTATAAGGTATAAGGGCGAAATGCGATACATCGGAAATATACAGTGGAGGTGTTCATCTAATGTCATGATCATGAGCGAAGAGTAGAAAATATGTACTTAATAATATACTGACGTACAGAGAAAACCAGTTAATTACCAGATAATACGATCCAAAATCGATCTAAATTTAAAAAATTGACGTCCCCTTCAACGGCTCAATTTATTCCACACAATCGTGGACACATCGTGTGCTTGTTGTAGTACATTCAAATCGAAAGCTAACTATGTCGCTGTTTATCTGTTCGTCTTTCTTTAATCTGTTACATAAGATCTACTGAGGGTTGGCAGACAGCACGTGCCTTTTAAGACCCAATTTTTTTAACAGGAAATAAACTGTAGATTTATGTAATAATGTTTTGTCCAGAAATCGGACTCATCGGACGTGGACGGGTCGCCGCCGGCGCCCGCGCAGCCCAGACCGACCAAAACCCGTTCGGTCAAGGCCAAAGCGCCGAAACCACCGCCCCAGCAGCACGACATAAAGGTCAGGAAACTTCTAGTGTGACAGCTCTCAGGTCGGTAGATAAGTTTTCAAGAACGGCCTCTGTGGCTCAGTGGCTAGCGCGTCGGCGCTCAAACTGATGGTCGTAGGTTCGAATCCCGCCGAGGGAATAAAAAGTTTTCAATGTTCCTGGGTCATGGATGTGTATTAAATATGTTTTTATTATAATACAAATCTTAAATATATGTGTGTATAGTATACAAGTATTACATGCACTTCCCGTTGTCTGGTACCTACTCGTAATACAAGTTCTTCGGATACTTAGCACGGGGCCAGATTGACGTGGTGTGAAGCGTCCATAGATATTATAGTTATAAGAACGATCCACAAAGAGTTTTAAATAATTTATAAGAGATATCAACGATAAGTACGCCCTTAGGCCTTTTATATCTTAGCTACTTTTCCTATAGTATCTGTTTACCTATATTTATGTCCTGTATTAACGTTAACTATTAATGTTCCCCGGCAATAATCTATTAGTAAAAAAAATACCTTTTATGGTATTAGTAAAGAACTTACATATTTAACAGATCACAGTTACTCCCGACACGGACGACAAGCAAGAAGAGAAGAAAGAGACAGAGCCAAAGGGAGAGAGCGAGAAGGCAGCAACAGACGCGGTGCCGGAGAAGCCCAAGCCGGTCTACAGTGACTCCGACAGCAGCGATGAGGAGGACGAACGAGAGTTACAGGGAAGGACGTACTCCGACAAGGGAGTGGAGGTGAGACCTGTACACGGCTAATTAGGGAATCTAAGTCATAAGCAGGTAGAGTGACACATGCTAATGGGGAAGAAATATACGTCTAATAAATAATTAGTCTATCCATCCAGGCATCAACATTCCATTGAAGTTACCCGTACACAAATGACATTTATATTCTATCAATTTACGAAATATATATAAAAAAATATGTATATAAATATAATATATATACAAATTACCATAAAGTGGTAATTCGTACGTCTGACTAGATTATAAACCACCACTATCGCAACCAAAATACAAAAACCTATCTTCCAAGATCATAATATTACAAGATCATTTAAACAAATTATGACGCCTATCATGAATAAGATTCCTGCTTATGAATAAGATTTCCTGATAGTATATTACACAAATTTATATGGCACAAATACTGCAAACAGTTTCTTTTTAGGGCCGACTTCTAGACACAAGTTCAATTTTGCTAACTTGTTCTTTGAAGATCACTCAAATATTTTCTGTGATTAAACGCTTAAAACCCGAGCTAACTCATTTAAGAAAAATAAAGATACGTCTTATAAGGTATTCGGATGTTTCAGTGACGTTTCTTACGCTACTGAAATATCATTTATAATAAAAAATAAGTTTCGTGTTCGAATCTATTTAAAAAAAAAACATTAAATTTTGCTATGAAGTACCTAAACTATTTTTATTTATTATACTAATCACTTGATTAGAACTCCCCTGTGAGTTGTGAGTGGGTACTCTAACTGTAAACTACAGAAAAATAGCTTTATTTTTTAATTTTATTTTATATCACACAAAGTATTTATTATTTCTTTCTTAGATCGACCGCGCTTCCGCCGGTGCAATCAAGCGTAGCAAAGACGAGAGGGAGGCGGACCCAGAAGAAGAAGACGACTTCGGCTACACCACAAGTGAGTGCAAACCCACCCTCTACACTCTACTCAACTTCTCCTTCTATCTCTTTCATGTTTACTTCTACGCGTTTCTGTTGGAACACCAATGAGTAATTATAATCTCTGAATCGTGTTTCGGTTTTGTTTTTATTACAATTATTTTCCTTTTACATGATATTATAGCAAATTCGCACTTATTATAGATAATATAATATGATATGTGTTAATATTACAAAATACTTATGTTCTGTTTTGAATGTTCAACAAGCTAAGAAAAATACTCGCTTACTTATTGATAGTCTCAATAGAACTCTGCATTTTAGAGGTACTTAGGCCTTTTATCCGTTACTGGTTGATTTATACAGTATTCTCCGAGCGAAGTAACCACTCTTGAAATACTGTAGTGCCTGAGATAGTCGGTTTTTAAATGTCGTATGGTTACCCAAGCACATACGGCATTTTGACAACACAGTCAGTCTAGTCCAGAGGAATGATTGGTTAATACGTCTGGGGCAACCATGTGCGGGTTATTTTCTGTCGCGATATTTTCTTCACCGTTAGAGCATGCGTATATATGTGTAAAAGAACTACAAATATTCATCCATCCATTCGTCCATCCTCACAAATTTTCACATTTGTAGAGTAGCAGGGCTAGATGTTAGGTACCCGCGAATTCAATCTCGCCAAAGGAAGTCCCTCGGGAATCCTAGATTTCGGAGTTTAATTCATTCAGCCATTTCATCGTGAAATTCAGACAAACACACGAACTTTCTTAGATCGGCTTAATCTTACGATGTATGACCTTCATAAAATAAAAGATGCTTAGGTGTGTTATAAATTTATACTTTTACGTTAAAGGGCGTGTCAGACGGTAAAGGTACTAATATTTTAGTTTAATATGCCTGGATATATTTCATATTACAGTACGTACCTGATCTGAAAATACATAGTATCTTAGCCGTCTGTGATAGTTCATACAAACTGTATAACAAGCGGTGTTTTATCTTAACATAAAATATTATAGTGCCTTCGTCGTTTGTTATGCCTTTTATTTTCAGCTTTATCCATAAACACGAATTTTATTATTTTACTTGGAATTTAATCTTTGCAATAGATGTAGCAAGGTTATGTCTACCCCATCTCGTTATAACACGTATGAGAAGAGATAACTATAACAATATAACTACACCATAGGTTCGCTATCTGTGATACGTTTCATATCCAAGAGGCAAGAATTCTACATGCGCGTACACTTGCTTGCAAGAAAACACTTCTAAAAATTTCAACAAAAATGTTTGTATATTACAGTTTATTAAAATACTTCCCTGATAAGTATCAAGGTAAGGTAAGGTAAGTAATCAAGATAAGGTAAGTACCTTAGGCAAAGAATATATATTACTAACGTACCTTAGGATACTACCTAGTAGCATATAACATACGAGCTTTGTAAGTATTCAATGTGTTAAAAATGCATATTTAGACCGTTTAAATTATTTAAGTCCCTTTTAACTGAGTAAAAAATAAATAGTATCTAAACTCTCAAATATAGGCTCGGCGGTGTAGGCGACAGCTAAGCGAAGACGTGTGCGGGTTACATGCCGAGTTATTATTTAACTTTTATATTAAACTACGGCACGGCTCGGATAACATGATATTACGAGTACACGCGCGTTATATAAGCACATAGGGATAGGGAAATGCCGGATTTTGTGTGGAAGGTGTAGCCTCTTCGTTTTTGCGCGGCTATCGATCAAACTTTGATTATTTTATTTTAGATTAATGTAAGAAATCAAACTGGCTATGGACATTTTTCTCTTAACCCAGTGTGAACCGGGACATTAGGGATTGAAAGACACAACAAAGTTCACAAACATCATCATGAATTATTGCGACATTTGAATGTGCTAGCAAGCAACAATTTTTGGTAAGTAATGTTAAGTGGCAAACATATGGCAAGTGTTACATAATATATTGAAAAACTGTAACATGTTTAGAATACGTATTTGGGAAATAATAAAATGCTGAAAATACGATCGTTCCTCCATTTTATCAAATACAATTACTTTGTATAAATAGTAAACTAGTAACGATGCAATCTATTTATTATTAGATATATTTTCAAAATCGGCATTGATCTTTCTGCCTTTTTATTAATATTATTATAATTTAGAAAATAAGCGCGACGCAGCTGGCAAAACAGTTACATGAATACATTTTATAATTTCATTTCAGCCATGAAAAAAAAATTGTAAAACTTGTGAAAAAACTTGTGAAAATGTTTTACACGGTTTAATTTAAGCACAGGGTTCTTCTTTCTTTAAGGACCGCAGCGCACTTGTAGTTCCTCAGCTGCTGCGCGTGTCCAAACTAACAGGTGATTGACTAGCTCGTTTGCACTCCGTAGCATATAAATTTCCAGAAACTCCTGGACTTGACTTTGACTCAGCTCAAATCTCAATAAATCCGTCGTCTCTCGCGGGTGTAAACTAATTATCGCGTTCTGGAATGTTCTATTCCGAGCCGACGCGGACGGTGTAAATGGCAACATTGACCTCCATACACTCCGGATAAATTTATCCAACGTCTGGACACGCTTCCTGGTGATTGGTGATTGAAGTGATGTGGGAATATTCATTATTGCAACAATCATCGTCACCCGGATACGGTACGGTACAATAACTCAATTACAATGATTTCAAAACTAAAGATATTAAAGCTAGGACGTACATTTGACAGAACAAATCTTCATACAAGAAAAAGTTACGCTATCTTGGTTTTCACCATACCTCAAAAATGTCAGCTATCTCGATTTTACCATAATTCAAATGTCAAAATCGCCCCATAAACTCCAAATCATTTAAGTGGAGACAGTTTCTGCATCAACATGGCTCGTCTATAATAATTATACGTCTATGCTCAATAATAAATTTTAGACCACTGCAGAACTCTACAAATCTACATATTTTGTTAAACAATTTATTGATCGACACTAGTCTGCTAATCTATTGTAATCTTAGATTGTAATACAATCATAAGGCCTCAGCCCCGAATTTTGCGGTGAGCGGCGCGGCGCGCGGTGGCGGGCAGTGGCAGCAGGGCGATGCGCGCAGAGGCGGGCGCCATAGTCACCGCTCGACAACAGGAGCAAAGAATATAATATACTAGATGTTGCCCGCGACTTCGTGCGCGCAAAAGTTAATTTCGCAGAAACTGTACATTTTTCCGCGATAAAAAGTAGTCCTTCTCCGTGTCTACTCTACATCTGTGCCAAATTTCATCAAAATAGGTCCAGTAGCTTCGGAACCTATTCGATGCAAACAAACAAAAAAAATCAAAAAAAAATCCTCTTTATTATATTAGTATAGATTACTAACTTAGCAGGAATGCATTTCTGACTAGCGGTGACTATGACGCCCGCCTGCGCACGTCGCCGATGCTGTCGTTGCCCGCCGCCGCTCACCGCGAAGTTCGAGGCAGCGGTCTAATGGGATTAGTGCTTTATTCAGCTGTCTTATTGTTATTTAAATCAAAGATGATTTTGATGCGACACCTTTCATAAATGCCCCCCCCGCATTTATGAAAGGACAAAATTCTATTTTCTGAAGTGTAGAGAAAGACACACATTATATGGCAGCACCCATTAGGCATTACATGACGCGAGTTAACCTTCGCTGTAATTACAACAAAGGAACTGGGCTAATTAATTTTACGACGACCACTATGTTACGCCAGTTACCAAATATACAAAGTATATGAGTTTATATGTTTTTGTACCCTTAGGTAAATGTATAACCTACTATATGAGGACTTAGGACAATAATAAAATGTCGAGTTTCTTTTTGTTAATCTATTTAAACAAATTAAGACAAAGCTGATTGACTGATGCATCAACGCACAGGCCAAACCCTTAAGGCTAGAAATTTGAAGTTTTGCACACGTTTTCCTCATATAACGTATGTATCCACTATCCACTAAGGAAGGAGTTTTCTAAATTCAACACCCAAGGAGACAAAATAGGAGATGAAAGTTTAAAATCTAACTACACGCAGGCGAAGCCACGGGCAATTAATTACTTTTTTTAATTAATTACGTTTTACTATAAAATAATTGAGCTATGTTACAAAAATTAGGTATCGTTAGTTAACTACAGTTTTTTTTAATCTATAACCCGACTACGTAAATTGTATAATAGCCTATGTTACCCGGGCTGTTAATTATTATTACGAATATGTTGAAATCGGACCAGTAGCTTAGGCGCTAAGATGGAACAAACATACATACATAGAGTGCCAAAACCATTATCCTTTTGGATTCGCCGTAATCGGGTAAACATATTGTTGTCAAATATGTTTAAATGTGAAACTCCTACAAAAGCATATAATTCGACGTCAAATCTTTGGCGACTGCCGAGTTCGAGTTTGTATGGCATCGAAAGTCGAAACAACGCGCCTAGTGGCAAGCAATGGTAACTATATAATTCGATGCCATACAAATTGTAGTTCATCTTTACCTCGAGTAACAAAAAAAAGATATATTAATACTAGCTGTTGCCCGCGGCTCCGCCCGCGTAAATACAGTATCCCAAAGGAACACTGTACTTTTTCGGGATAAAAAGTAGCCTATGTTTTAATCCAGAGCCTTAACCACAGATTACTAAATAGTTACTACGCCTAAACTACTACCACACCAAGTTTAATTCAAATCCGTTCAGTAGTTTTTGCGTGAAAGAGTAACAAACAATTTATCCATACATCCATCCATCCTCACAAACTTTCACATTTATAATATTAGTAGGATCTATTGAGCCACAGGCGGTGGACTCTGCTAAGTAACGTCTTGGTAATCTATGGGCTCTGTGACCGTTCAGTGGAATTGTCCTTCTGACAGACAGGACTTTGTGCCGACATCATAGTCACTCCCACAGAAACTCCGAGGTCAAATAACTTTGAACAGACTGTATAGTGTATACTCAACGAGCATGTCCACCTGTGTCCTTCCCGTGTTATCGGTTTCACCAAAACAGCTCGCCATGAGTATGAAGGCCGATATAATTATGTATTTCTTATTTGGACAGTTAAGTAAATAATATAGTATTGCGCCACAAATAGAAACGTCGATTGTAATTGTACATTTACATTATTATGTACAACCGTATTTTAACCTTATTTCTAAATAAATAAGGTTCAAATGTAACACAGCCCACAGGTGTTTGCGACTGTACATTGTAAAAATACATATTTATTGCGAAACAACTGGGCATTGTTACACTTGTTTACCTCGATATTGATTTTACCTAAATTACGCGGGAATCTAAAAATACATAAAAACAGAAACTACCAAGTATTGTCAAACTTTCCGGTCCTGAAACACTTTTCACTAGTTTTGTTCTTCTGCAACCGAGTGTCCAATGTGTTACCTTTTTTTTTTCAGGATCTACTTTGACCATCATATTTGGTCACAGTAGTTTCTGCCTCATTTCTACTAAAATATGAAAAAAATGTTTATAGTTACTATACTTACTATAAGCCAAATAAATACCCCCTTACCTACTAATTAAAATATTTATGCAGTGGATAACTTATACAATGCTTTGTTCTGTTGGAAAAGACGCTTGATAGACAAGGACAAAACATTGTATCGCTTATAATATACCTATATCCACTGTCTAAATATTTTTATCAGTAAGGGGGTTAATATTTACGATGCCCTGTCAAAAATAACCCGATCTCTCAAAACTATAGGATATTTTAAATCATTAGGTCAATAGGTTTAATTTTACAATTATTTGTCCCTAAAAATGAACTGATGTGTATAGTATAAAGGATACGTATAACATAACTTTACATAAGGTAACAATTATAGTGCGATTCAAACGAGAATAGGATCGAGTCGGCACTATATTGTTTCGAGTTTAGACTGTTATGATAGTTAAATTTATGTTTAGATAATTGATTACTATTTATCTTTTTTATTTAAATTCGATGCAAGACTATTAATACTTATATGCACATAAGTTTTTCTGAAAATCGCACTTTTCAAGTGATATTTGACAGAAAAAGGTCATTAACGTTCCTATTCTCATTTGAAACGCGTTATAACACGTCTAATTAGTACGTATGTGCTATCGTAAAGTTTAAGTCGTTATATTTTTAAAAACATTCTTATTTTACGTTCATCATGAAAAATACCTTTTTTGTGAAATTGAGGAAAGTGTTTATGTTTAAAGTACTTTGGTTTATTACCAAACCGCGCTGTTAAAAAAAATATTAAGAAACACCTTGCTGCACTTTCGTTTCACAATATGTTTTTACATTTGTCATAACAATATTATAACAATATAATAAAATATCTTCAAATTTCAATACAAAAAACACGTAGTGAGTATATATATACTTAATAGTGATTTATAACATCACATTCCTGTGTAACCTTCAAATATTTACTCTGAAAATATTTACTCACCATTACTTGACAATATTTTCATCATACAGCTTTGCGAAAATGACTTCTTGTTGTGTAAATGTCGAATCACACAATACATTATACACCCTCCGACATTATAAATAGAGTACAATGTCCTCCAACTAAATTTAGCGTTTGATACACAATGTTTATTATTTACAAGCTAAAGCTCAAATAAATGTTGAATACTTTCGATTATTACCGAACGGAGTTTTCTATTGTTGTCCGTTCAACTCATTATCGACGCCTTTATGCGATTAAGTTAAGGTTCAAATTGTGTATCGTGTAATTCGGCAACTTCGTTTTCCCTCGGTATTTGCTACTAGATTTTCGACTTTGGTGACCTAATCCTAGAGATCATTTTGGAGTGAACCGCGAGATGCGTCTTTTTGGACTGGAAACGGAGATATTTTCCACACGTGTTCGGATTTTCAGTGTCGCGATAGAAATATCCGCACGCGGTCGCCGTGACGCGCACTAGAAGTTCCGAGTTCGAAATTTGAAATTTAAATATATCCGCGTGTGTTTTTTATGATAATGGCTAGTGAATGTTTTCAGCCAGATGTGTTCAGTTTAAGTGTTGCCGTGAATAAAATTTATTGTGTCGATAAAAATGAAAACGAGTCAAAATAATAGCGGTAAACAAAACAAACTAAAGCCAACATTCAGTAAACATTAAACAAAATTTTATTGAAACTTATAAAGTTAATAGATAAAATATTAATTTTACAGCTCTAAGGGTAAAATAAAACAGTGTATACAGTAAAACGCACCATTTATTAAAAAAAAATCTAACGTCGTAGGAGTAGGACTGCAAGTCGAAGCTTTCTTGATCTACATTATGTTTAACATACTAAATCCAGCTATTCTTCGCAAAAAAACACAGCTTGATAGTTAATAGCCAATTCCCGTTCCGGTAGTCTGGTTTCTATCAAACCGACAGTAAATCGTATCCATGATCTGTTCTGTTTTACCGATGCGATAGCGTAAAATTATGTAGGCAAATTGTAAGTACAATTGTACAATTACATTTAGAAAGGGACTAAAAAATCTCGACTTAATAACAGTTGAAGTTTCATACGCACACTTCATTTGTTTCAAACCTTCTCTATATGTTTTTCACGTTATCGGTTATACCAATCACTTGACATGTTTATTTATAGATAAAGCTCTACTTTATCTATAAATAAACATCTGACTTTACATAGTAAAAACTTTATAAATTGAAGATTCTAATTTATTTGTAAGTGGGTTAGTACTCGCATTTGACTAACTAGGTGGTAAGGTATCAGAGATCAATGTTGTATTTTTAGTTTTTACGTCAATTTACTTTTAAATATTTGATTCCAGCTTAAAAATTTGTAGTTAGGTGTTGAATGTAACTTTTTCTGTTTTTTTTAACAAATGGTTATTTTATATATCTACTTGATGATAATGACTGTAGTACAAAAAAGTAACGATAGCGATGACGGTGCAAATTAAACAGCTCGGAAAACGCCGTCGAGCGCCGCGGCCGTCAGCGTTAAATTTTTAAATGGAGATCGGTCAACTTATGGAAGGACTTCATCATCATCAGACAGCATCGGGAGATATTAAAATATAACTATTTCTATTATATAAACATTTATACATAGACTGCCAAAATAATTACCCATCATTTTGGCTTTGCCGTAGCCGTGTAAAAATACATTTGTAAATAATAGTTCCAAACTATGGAGATTGGACTCCTTGTGTTCAAACTTCTAGTCTTCATGGTTTGAAGCGAGATATCACAACAAATGTCAAAATTGACCAATGTCGCGTCCGTACTTCGCACTGATGACTTACTTCAATTGGTAAATTCGAACACGGCTTATGCATCATTGGCGTTAGTAACATAATTATATTCTTTGCCATTTGTTAATTTTGACATTTGTTCTGATGATTCACTTCAAACTTAACGTGAATAGACTGTATTTTTAATTAAATGATTTGCGTAAAATTTTATCGACGTTATTATTGGACTTTGGAGGCTTGGCATTTAAAATATGTACTAGCAACTTATATAATATTGTTTTAAAAACGTATTTGTTTGATGTTTAAAATTCAGTCGAATAACTATGTTTTATTTTTATTTTTTTGAGCAATTAAAGAGAATATTGTGTAATTAGTAGAGCCAAGTATTACAAGTGTAATAAAGATAGAGTTATCCAGTCTTATTGTACCTATGTATAAACTATATTATGTAAGTGTATAGTTAGTACGACAAATAACGGCTTGCGAGTGATTTATTAACAAGATAAGTATTTTTAATTTCCTGCGGGACCTCCCGCCCTGCAGATGGGCCGGCTAATGTTACGTAGGGCTCCCTGTGCTGGCTACCACCCTAGCTTTAGCTTTACACCGTTTGTATGCAATTGTATTTTACTTATAGGATCATTTTACTTATAGGATCACATTTGAAAGCTTTCATTTTTGATGTGTAACATATTCTTTCCTCACGCTTTCTTGCAATTCGTGGAAGTGATTTCGTGAAATGGGACGGAAGTGTGTAACAGGAAGTCGCGGAAGCGCGCGCTATTTGATTTGGCAACTGAGCACGCGGTGGGAGAGTTGGTCGTCATATATACGAATTACGAATAAAATATTTCAGTATTTACTATTTAGCTTTTTTCAATTTTGAGGTTGATTTCTGTCACTGCTTAGTGGAAAAGTTTCCGTGTTTTTTTATTATATTAGAAAATCATAGTAAGCATTGTTTTTTGAAATATTTTCATAAAATGTTATAATACATCATAAGCAACTACTGCAAAGCTCGCTCATTTTTAGGGTTCTGTAATACACAAGGAACCCTTATAGTTTCGCTCTGTCCGTCCGTCTGTCTGTCTGTCTATCCGCGCTTCTAGCTTCTGTAATTATTAATATACATTCATGAAATTTGGTATAGTTATCGATTGTGTATATATCTCGATTTTAGCGTCATTACCTAAAATAATAATATTTTTATATTTTAGAGGTGGCTCTCCATACATGTGAAGTGGGGATGAAAAATATTTTTTTATTTTACGCCATCATTTGTAGTATCGTTGAATAGGTCGTTCAAAATAAAGGCAAGGTTTCTTACATAACTTTTTTAAAAAGTCGACCATTTTTGAGTAATCGGCCTCCAAAGTGGTTTATAAGTTGGTCTCTCCTAGCGTTTCTAAACTTTTGGAGATAGAAACTTATAAGTTTCCATGCTGATAGATCATGCAAAAATCTTTTTAGGAAAATTATTTTGAACGAAATAGGACAGTAACTTTTGAAGTAATTTCAAAAGACCCTATTACGCGTTGATAGTTACAGAACCCTCCTTAGACATGTCCTGACATGCTCTTGGTTAGGTTACTTTTTACTTCGTACGTTCGTTCGTATTATTTTTACGACCTGTGTGGCTCAGTGGTTAGCGCATCGGCGCTTAAGTCGGAGGTCGCGGGTTCGAATCCCGCTGAAAGGACAAAAAAAATTCTATGTTCCTGGATCTTGGACGTGTATTAAATATAAGTATGTGTAATATAATATAAATCTCAAATATGTGTATAGTATAAAAATATTTCCGTTGTGGTACCTGTGAATCGTGATACAAGTTCTCAAGATACTTAATATAGGACGAGATTGACGTGAAGATGTGTAAACGTCTATAATAATTATCTTTATTTTATATCAGTTTACAGTTAGTACTTAGTAGATATACGTTAGTAATATAATATATTCTTTGGTAGAGACAAAGTGACGGTTGTTACTTGTTAGTCATCGGGCTGTCTATACTGACCGAGACTATAAATCTAGACAAGAATAATTTTGATTCAGTAAATTACTTTTTAACGTTGATTCATTATGATCAATTTATAAACCCTTTGATATGCCAAGATGAAAGCTAAACAAACAAAAATAAAAATCGTAATCTCGTTGGAAAGGTCACCCAAATCCCAATATAATGTCGGTATCATAAAGTATTATGTTTTGTATAGTTGTATACTACGGTCTACGTATCTATAACATATATAAAATTTAAGAATTTTTAAGAATTTCCATTGAACAGGATACGTAATTCTACTGGATCGATTTTGGCACAGATACTGAGTAGTAGACCACGGGAAAGGACATAGGATACTTTTTATTACGGCAAAATGTACGTAGGATTTCCACGGGATTTTAGCAGTTACGATAATAATTGTCTTGAATAGGCTTCATTGAACTATAGTTATAGGCCTTAAAGTTTAAACTAATAATAATTGCCCTTGGCATATTTATTTTTGGTTTTAAAATTCAAAATCTTACCAGCACAAATTTACTCGTTCTATACCAAACTGATTTCATATTTATAACCTTACGACATAGCTATGGCCCAGTAAGGAATTTTCTAGAACGCCTCCATCACAAACCTTCCCCTCTGATATCTAATCAAACTAATACAAGCAATCGGTTGATATAGAAAGTTTGACACGGGTCGCGCGCCGCGGGAGGCGTTCTACTTCTCACCTGTGACCCATCACACAGGCTATATAAGTAACTAGATGTTGCCTGCGACTTCGTACGCGCAAAAGGTAATCCAGAGGAAACCGTACGTTTTTCCGCGCTAAAAAGTAGCCTATGTCCTTTCCCGTGATCTACTCTATACATGTGCTAAATTTCATCAAAATCGGTCCAGTAGTATCGGAGCCAAAGAATACAATCAAATCTCTTTTATTTATAGTATAACTAGCTTTTGCCCGCAGCTTCGCTCGCGTCAGAGGGAAAGTTTGTTCGGGAAAATACCAATACCAAAATTGAATACATAATGATGTAGGCACTGCACAGCCGTATCAGTTGTATTTTATTTGAATGTTTCCTGCGACTTCGTAGGTACGTTCAAGAAATCCACCGAGAACTGTACCATAAATAAAATTTAATAAGCTGCAAAAAGTATTCTGTGTTAATTCTGCTTAACCTACTACGGACTACCATACCTGATTTCATCAAAATTCTTTACGTGTTTTCTTTACTTTACTTTACTGCATGTAAAACTAAACATATTATTATGCACATACAAACTTTCGCGTTTAGGTATAATAATTAAGTAAGGATTTCTTTGTAGCCGATAATTAGTATTTTAACGATTTCGAAAATCTTTTCAATGGGAAGACGTTGTGGACTTTGAACTTAATAAAAATAATTTGGATTGTGATCGCCCATCCTAGTTGGGACCACGACAGAGTTTGAGAGAGAGATGAGTTAGCAGTACGACCACGAAGCCATCTAGCTTCTCACTTATTCCTCATATAATAATCATGATTAGGATTAACCTATTAGGTGAAGTTTTAACCAATTCAAATATCTGGTTATTTTATAGCATTTTATACTACGTTATTTTTTCGATTGATAAAACTTTTTGTAGGTATGAACCGATTGAATTGAAATACCTACACCATAGACATATAATATAATTAATCAAAGACCTACACAAAATTATAAGCAGATATATCCTAATTCCTATCCGCGTGGAACCCGTAGTAACAAATTTTATAAAAATCCGTTCCGTAGTTTCTGAGATAGTTCGCACAAACGTACAGATCAAAAATCTGGGTTAAAAACTAAAAACCTATGTATTAATACACACTGAAAAATCAAGCACAAATAAATTAAATATTACATATTATAACAACAAAAGAGAAAGAAATATAATACCTACACTCAAAGTATTCTACTGAAATCATAGATATATAATATTAAAAGAGGACTGAAATAGTATGTAATATAATAAGTATTATGAATATAATTAATATTATAGCAATCGCAAATATTTAGGTGCCTAGTTTTTCAAAGAGATTTTCATCAAATTTAACTTTGGCATTCTTGTCAGATTTATTTTTCAACATGATGACAATATATTATGTCAAAATAAAAATAAAGCTTCCCACTCACGGGCTATCGATTGCTTCAATCAAATTGGAAAATAATTCGTATTTGAAAGTAAATTGCTAACGACAAACTATTACACAAAATGATAAGTGTAAGACCTACCAGCTAGTGAAACAAAATTTACGCGTATATATACGAGTTTCATATAAAAAGTATAGTAAGGTGGTCCTAGGATCTCAGACTATATTTAATTTTTATCTAAACCGATTTACTTGCAACTACGAACCCAGTAAATGTTTAAATTGTAAAGACTAAATCGATCGATTGCTTGTGTGCGGGGAGCTTTATATCAAAAGCACTAAGGAGTATTTATATCAACTTAAAAGCAAATCGTTCCCAAGCAACTTTCTTTCCCTTTTTATTCCCGTTAGCGGACGAATTTCAATAAACTATGATACACGAATTCCAACAATTTTGTTACATAATGTTTGTGCAAAATATGAAGTAGATTGGACCAAGGAATCACGTTGCCCCATACAAACTGTTTTACCCCTTTTCACCCCCTTAGGAATCGAATTTCGAAAAATCCCTTCTTATCGGATCCCTACGCATTACAAAGAGCAAGCCCTGCAAGTTTCAGGTCTCTACGATCAGCGGTTTAGGCTCTGCGTTGATCCGTCAGTCATTCAGGACAAAGGATTTTATATGTATAGATTATAATTACTGTCGTTACAACCAGCCGTAATATAACTTCATCTTATCTGATAGTTGATAGATTAATATAAGGGGCGGAATGGTCGCCCATATTTCATTATAATTGTCACAGACTTCACGCTTTATTCCGAGAATGTATACCGCTCAATAATATTGTAGTCCTAACACTAGTTGCTCCTTTTCATGACAATACTAGGAACAAGTTGGCCCGGCATAAATGGACGGTATAATGTAATTACATAACTACGATCTAGATCTGCCCGGCTCTTCACAATGCGTAATTCGACTCGGATTCGATAACTTCCCTGCGCGGCAACCAATAGACGCTCGCCACCCTAAGCATTGACCAATAACCGTGCGGTAACTTTTCGAATCAGACTTAAACGTGTTACTTTAACTTTAAAACGATTATTCTACACAAAATGCAAAAAATAATAATTCGCAACTCTAGTGTTGTCCGCGGTTATGTACGCGCAAGCGGAAATCCTGTGGAAATCATACATTTTGCCGCAATTAAAAGTTTCCCGTCGTGCCCCATGGTCTACTCTATATTTGTGCCAAATTTTATCAAAATCGGTCTTATACTTTTGGAGCCTATTCTATTCAAACAAACAATCAAATATATCTCTTTAAAATAAAAGTGAGGGTAGAGTCACAATAGATCCACTTGGAATGCAACGACTATATTATAATCCTTTCGAAAGCGATAAAAAAAAAATTACCACTGCCACTTATTATAGCGAATAAAACGCTCTACTATTTCTATGATAGTGTTGTGACTTATGAAGCGCAAAGTTAGTTAAGATTCGATGACTATCAAGTATCAAGGTATCGCTTGCACCTAAGAAGTTTATCTGGCTAGGTGCTGCTGGCCACTATGTCTATGATAATATACTTAATATAGCTAAGGAGTACCATCTCCATACATGAAAAAGTGTCCGTAAAAAGCGTTAAATAGGGGGCGCTGAAGACGCAACGGGGTGTAAAGCGGCAAAATTTAAACAGATAACTAAATGTTAGCATCTTCTTCGGTTATATTTAAAAAAAAAAATTCGACTACGCGAGTAAGTAGAATATTCATGATTTACTGAATTAACTACTGTTAGTCTACTCTTTAGTAAAAAATTTTCGTCAAAAATTTTAAACAACTAAACTCAACTCACTTCCCTCCATCTCTTATTCCTAACTTCATACCGTACCCTTTTTGTACATCAGCGCCATTGTGGAAGATTTTTGAACTGTTATCCCTGTAAAAACCCAAATATCTTACGGAACCCTATTTTTTTCCAAAATAAAATTTAGCCTACGTTACTCGTGGATAATGTAGCTTTCGAATGGTGAAAGAATTTTTGAAATCAGTCCAGTACTTTTTGAGCCTATTCATTACAAACAAACAAACAAACATACAAACAAAGTTTTCCTCTTTATAATATTAGTGTAGATTATACATAGCATAAGTTACTCGGGCTATTATTATGAATCTATTGACACCACATATTTTATTAAAATCGTATCAGTAGTTTACCGTAGCGACGGTGGAACAAACATACATACACATACATAGACTGCCAAACTTTTTATTTGTTACCTTTTCTTTTGGCTTCGAAGTAGTCGGGTAAAAAGTAGCTTATTATGTCCTACTCTGCCGTCTATTCTTTTTACGAAGTTTACCCCCTGTAAACGGCTCGTGTATAAATTTTATGACAATCAGTTAAGTGGTTTAGGTGTGCCGCCAGTGATGACGTTATAGAGAGGAAGACTACTTTTGCATTTACGATATTAATTAAGGCTCCTTCCGATCGATGGATGGATCGAAGGAAAATCGAATCGTCGATCGCAGACCTTCGAGCTGACTTTACGTCACGTAGGTATTGTGTAGATATTGTCATAATAGGGATTATGATTTTTTTATTGACGTTTGGAAAAGTACATTTAATAAGCCGGGAAATATTGTCGTTGCAATGGCATATCTTGGGGAATACCTGGGGAAGCCTTGGCGGAATACAGTTGTCACAAAAGTGAGATCGTTGGAGAATATTAAAAATACGTGACAAATGACGTCACTGGTCACGCAGTTCAAAATGTATGGAGATTGGAGACTAATACAAAATTGATTTTACTAACTTAAGCCATGGCTTTATGTAAATTATTGCTACAAGCTTATTGGTATAAGAAAAAATGTCAATTTCGTTTTTCAATTATCGTCGATTTTTTAGTCCTGTAACTTTTTAATTTAACAACTAAAAACTGTAGCTACTTTTTGCATTTTTCGGACCATATTTATTGTTTCCTTTCGGAAAATACACCACTTTTGCTGATTTAAAACAAATGTAGATATTTAAAATAATAATTACTGCATTATTATTACGCGATATCATCTTCGATCAAGTTCATAGTTAACGATCTATCGCATGTCTGCGAAGCCCGGATATGTTAAGCCGACGAAGCCAAAATGATGTGATATAATCAATTGTGAATATATTTTTATTTTACCTACACGTGATGACGTTAAATATTAAATTTTAACTATAAATTATAACTAAACAAAACATAGTAATATGTTTTGTTTCATCACGTTTAAGGAAAACTTATCTTTAATGGACGGTAAATAATATTTATTAAATATTATTTATCCTGTTGTGCATGGAGTTAAATTTTTGGCCATAACCAATAAATAATTCGGTCATCATGCGTAGTAGGAATATCTACTTCTATATGCCACAGGAATCGTACAAAAAGTAGAGCCTGTATTTCAGACATAGGCGTTTGTCTATTTACAATAATACAAATACAAAAATAATACAAAAAATAACCGTAGTCTGTAATATTATAAGTATTATAAGTTTTTTAAGATATTATAAGTTTCTCAGCAGACAGAAGCATAAGGTCGTAGTTGACGGCGAATGCTCGGAAACTCAGTCAGTTGATGCTGGTGTCCCTCAGGGCTGTGTGCTATCGCCTACCCTATTCATAATGCATATCAATGACCTCAGATCAAATAAAAACCTTTTTATTTGATCTGAGTCAATGACATGTTACAGACCAACGGCATTCATTGCTATGCGGATGATAGTACAGGTGATGCTGTATATACCGGCTCCCCTAATATTTCTCGGCTAAATGTCATCGAGAGTCGAAACGAACTTGTGTTAAAAATAGAGAATTCATTGGAGAAAGTCTCTGAATGGGGTAGACGTAACTTAGTCCAATTTAACCCCGCCAAGACACAAGTCTGCGCGTTCACCGCTAAAAAGTCACCTATGGTCGTACATCCTCGTTTTGAGGGCACATCTTTAACCATCTCCCCTAGCATTGAAATACTTGGCGTTAGCATATCGAGCGAAGTCCAATTCCGATATCATCTAGAGGGTAAGGCCAAGTTAGCCTCGAAGAAGCTTGGTGTTCTCAACAGAGCGAGACAGTACTTCGGTCCGGACCAACGCCTACAACTCTACAAGGCGCAGGTTCGGCCTCATATGGAATATTGTTCTCATCTCTGGGCAGGAGCACCAAAATACCAACTGCTCCCTCTGGATCGTATCCAACGAAGGGCCGCTCGAATTGTTGACTGTCATTGTGTTTCAAACAGCTTGGACCCCTTGGAATTACGCCGAGATGTAGCTTCACTCTGCATCCTCTATCGGTTGTATCACGGGGAGTGCTCTGAGGAATTGTTCGGAATCATACCACCTGCAACTTTTCGCCATCGTCCCACGCGAAAAATATTCCATCCTCATCACCTTGATGAGTGGCAGTCTTCCACCGTGCGTTTCTCGCGTAACTTTCTGCCGCGCACTGTAAAACTCTGGAACGAACTGTCACCAGCAGTATTTCCGGACCTATACGACCTACAAACCTTCAAGAAGAGAGCGTATTCCCTCTTAAAAGGCCGGCAACGCACCTGCAGCTCTTCTGATGTTGCGAGTGTCTATGGGCGACGGTATTTGCTTTCCATCAGGTGACCCGTTTGCTCGTTTGCCCCCTTATTTTATTAAAAAAATATATATATTTAAAGTTTTGTAACAAGCTAGGCTCTGGAACCTACTGCTGATATATTGATTTTCTCTGAAAATGTAAAAATTAGGCATAACGTAATTTAAATGCAACTCTGTCAAAGAGGTTGTTGAGGCCAAGGAATTTGTAAGTATTATATACAACAGGAAAGAGTACTTGAAACTTTTTTTTCTTTTAATTCAATCAAAAATGATCTTTACTACTCAGACTTAAAGTTTATCACGCGCGCAATAAAAAAACCGGTCTCGGTGAGATAGCTATAAGTTATCCCTGTGTCTCGTTCTAACAAGGAACCTAGTGTAGCCAGTTTATATCTTTCCTTAAATTTCAGGTTTGGTAGATTTTATGTGCGATATGGTGTTTAAGCAAGAAATAGTAATAAAATCGGTTAAATATTATGTTATTCATAATCTGAGAGAGAAATGTAAAATAAAAATCACTAGTTATTTAGAACCTACCTACTAACCGATAATTAGAAATTTGTTATTTATTTTTTTATTATTTGCATTTTGGTAGAGTAAAATGGAAGAAATGAAATTAGAATAGTTGCAACACAAAACGCCGTGTATTTCACTTGGAACATTGTAGATGTTCGGGTGACAATATGATTTAATAGGGAAAATAGGACATTTATATTATTTTACCTACCTTCATGATATTGTGAAGAGGAAACCATTGTATGTTTGTATGTTATTGATAATTTCTGAAACCTAACAGATTTGAAAAATTCTTTCACTGGTAGAAAAATTCTTAATCCCTGAGTGCTTATTATGTGCGCATAATTACGTGAGAACCTCGCGGGCGGGCGGGCGACATCAGACAGACAGAGTTATTAATATTAGTAGGTAGGTTTATCTGTATAGGATGACTTATAATATAATAATAATATTTATGGACACTTCACACCACATCAATCGTGTCCCGTGGTAAGTTCTCGAAGAACTTGTGTTTAATTTTATAAGCTTTTATTTAATTTCACCTGTCCCGTTGTCGGTCTGTAATGGATTCTTGCAAGTTAAATTTGATCCACTTTCCGGTTTCCGATTGAGTTGAAATTTTGCACGAATATGTAAACCGCATGACAATGCAATATTATGATTTCGTGGAGCTGATCTGATGATGGAGCTGGAAGGTGGCCACAGGAATTCCGAAATAAAACCACATAGTCCCATCGAATTTGTCCTCGTTTAGTTCGTCTTGACAAGTACTTTGATACTATATGGTAACCAGGATCTGATGATAGAGCTGGAAGGTGGCCATAGGAACTCCGTAATTAAACGACGCAACTCCATCGAGTTTCGGCTCGTTTAATTCGTCTTGACGAGTACTTTGATACTATATGGTAACCAGGGAGCTAGAATATGGCCATAGGAACTCTGTAATTAAACGACGATGGGGTTCCATCGAGTTTGGGCTCGTATGATTCGTCTTGACGAGTATCTTGGTTGGCGTGAATATGCGATCAAATGAAAGGGCTTGCTGTGAATAACTCAAAAATCCAACATGGCGGAACATCCAAGATGGCCGCCAAGTCATTTTTAATGCACTCCTACAATATGGGTATCAAATGAAAGGGCTTGCTGAGAATAACTTGAAAATCCAACATGATGGAACATCCAAGATGGCCGGCAAGTTATTTTTAATGCACTCCTACAATATGGGTATCAAATGAAAGGGATTGCTGAGAAAAACTCGAAAATCCAACATGACGGAACGTCCAAGATAGCCGACAGTCAATTTTAATGTAATCCTACAATATGGGTATCAAATGAAAGGGCTTGCTGAGAATAACTCGAAAATCCAACATGATGGAACATCCAAGATGGCCGACAAGTTATTTTTGATGCACTCCTATAATCTCTGTTGTCCGACGCGCAGCACGGATTTCGTCCTGGGCGGGGGACAACAGGGAACTTACTAGAACTAGTGACTCAAATTGTACCTACCGTGGACGCGGGACATCAGGTGGACGTTGCCTACTTTGATTTTCGTAAGGCTTTTGATACGGTTGATAATGACGTACTTAACTAAACTGGCCAGCGTCGGCTGCTCGCCACACACTTTAGCATTTTTCGCCAGTTATTTACGTGACCGATGTCAGTTTGTTGATTGTGGGGGGGAATTCTCCGAAATATATTTTACAAGATCAGGTGTCAATCAAGGCAGTAATCTAGGGCCATTACTGTTCATCATAACTGTTAACGATTTGCCGAATGTTGTTACTAAAGTAGTAAAACTATTATATGCCGACGATCTAAAATTAGCTCATACGATACGACAAAAGGCGGATCATAAGGTTTTGCAGCAGGATATAGATAGGATCGTACAGTGGAGCACCGAAAACAAATTACATTTCAATGTGGCTAAGTGTTAGGTGCTGTCGTTCACGCGCGCGCGAAACCCTAGTCATCACCAATACCTAATGGAGGGAACGCCGCTGCAGCGGGTTACTGAGGTTAGGGGCTTGGGAGTACACTTCACCTCTGACTTAAGCTTCAGTAAACATGTCACTACTGTGTGCAAAAAAGCGTATCTTAATTTGGGGTTGGTGTTACGCCTGACAAACAAGTTCACTAACATCGGGGCAGTAAGAACTTTATATGAAGCGCTTGTAAAAAGTCACTTGGAATGTAATTCTGTTGTATGGTCGCCACATGAAATAAAATACAAATTAATGCTAGAGCGAATACAAAATAAATTTGTCAGGTACTTGTACTTGAAGATGTATGGGGTTTATCCTGGATATCCTTTGTTGTATCCGACTCTGTTTGTGCTGGGTATGACGGGATATGATAAATCCCGTCGCAGGGAGGTGGCTCTTGCCACCTACTTATTTAAACTGTTGCGAGGCAAAGTGCACAATCCTGCCGTTCTCGAGGCAGCGATTGTGCTGTGTGTTCCGGATGAGTACGCGCGGCGCCGGCGCCGGCCGCCGCTGCTGCTGGTGCCACGCGCGCGCACAAATCTGCTGCAGCGAGCGCCGCTGACGCGTGCGCTGAGAGTGCTCAATACATTATCTATTCAGGTTGATTTATTTTCATGTACACTGAGTGAATTCACAAGAGCCGCATTTTATATTTTATCCTAGAGTCCAGTACCCAGAGTTCGTTGTTTAAGTTTTTAAGTTTATATCGTGTTTTTATTTGTAATTAGTATTGTAATATAATTTTCAATAATCTATTATATTAGGTCATCCTGTAATGATAGATATTTGTGTGAAAATAAATAAATAAATAAAATAAATAAATATGGGTATCAAATGAAAGGGATTGCTGAGAAAAACCCAAAAATCCAACATGACGGAACATCCAAGATGGCCGACAGTCAATTTGAATGCAATCCTACAATATGGGTTTCAAATGAAAGGGCTTGCTGAAAATAACTCGAAAATCCAACATGGCGGAACACCCAAGATGGCCGACAAGTTATTTTTAATGCACTCCTATAATATGGGTATCAAATGAAAGGGATTGCTGAGAAAAACCCAAAAATCCAACATGACGGAACATCCAGGATGGCCGACAGTCAATTAGAATGCAATCCTACAATATGCGTATCAAATAAAAGGGCTTGCTGAGAATAACTCGAAAATTCAACATGGCGGAACACCCAAGATGGCCGACAAGTTATTTTTAATGCACTCGTACAATATGGGTATCAAAATATGAAAGCATGGTGTGTTGGGATTTTTTGAGGTCCTTACTTAGAGTAAAATCTCTAGGAGGTCTCCTGAAGAGCTTGACTGTACTAAATTAACCGGCAAACGACCTTGCAACAATGATGCGTTAAATGAGATGAACAGACTGAGAAACCTATCTAGCGATAACTAAAAAGTAAAAAATAAATTAAAAGTAAAAAAAAAACTTTTTTAAAAAACAAGCTTTTTTTTAAATGCGCTAAAAAGAATAAAACATTTTTTCCTTTAAAACTTTTACTATCAACTTACAACGTAATTACACAATTTATATGATATAAAAGCTTGTCGAGAATCAAATCAAAGAAGTAAATCAAGTAACTTGATCTGATAGATTTATGAGACAATTTATTTGATTCTCGACAAGCTTTTATAACATATAAATTGTGTAATTACGTTATAAGTTGATAGTAAAAGTTTTAAAAGAAAAAATGGCGGAATTCGAACCAGCGACCGGCTTGATAACCAACATGCTCAACCACTAAGCCAATGAGGTCGTCAAACTTTTAATTAACCGACTTCAAAATTAAGAAGATTAAGTAGAGAAATAGCCAAATTTAAAAAGGAAATTATTTAGAAAATAAGTTTTATTTCATACTTTGTGTATTTTTACTTTGGAAGTCGGTTTAATTTTTTGTTTAAAAATAATAATTTCACCCGTTTTAGTTATAATAAAGCTTCCATTAGGTATTGTTTAACATCACCTTAACAGGTGATGATGATGATTACTGTAAGTTACAAAGTGGCATATGCTTGCAGTTCTTTAAACAATGCTGAAATTTCCAAACGCGTATCTTTAAAGACTGAGGAGTTCTGTTAAGTGCTTTTGGATCTAGGGTATACCCTAGATCCAAAAATAAGATGTTGAAACCAAGGTATACCTTGGTTTCAACATCTTATTTTTAGGAGCATATGCTGCATTGTGTTACTTCAGTAAAAGTCAAAATCACTATATGTGTCGATATAAATTTCGAGGAGTTCCCTCGATTCCTCATGGATCGCATTATCCGGTTTCCACCTTAGTGACTAAAGGACCAATTTCGAATTAAACCCTCTACAACAACAAAAGAATTTTTCAAATAGGTCCATAAACAGCAGAGTAATGTTCAAAGATCTCCGTGTTAGTGTAAAATACTATGAGAAGTACCTTTTTTATCATCTTAATGTGATGATGTATGGTGTGATAGTGGTGGTGATGATGATGTTTACTCTAATTGACAGGGTGGCATATGCTTGCAGCTTGCAGTTCTTTAAAGGCGTTATTCCTGTTCGAAACATTACACCGAAAACATGAAACAAAAACATTTGTTTTCATACACAAGCTGTCTCCAGCTACAGAAAATGTTTTTGGTCGAAACAAAACATTTTGTCCAGACACGATCTAAGTTCCGACGAGGAAGACGTATTAGCGCTCGCAGTTTTAGTGATTGTAGGTGTAGAATCTAAGGGAAAGAGGGGTTCTGAAAAGGCCACTTTAGGTGTTTCATAAAAGTATTTTTTTCAACTCATAAATATGTGCGCCATTTTACGCATTTCTATTGAAAACTGTCAAAATTGGTGTTTTTTAATTAAGTCAGGCCATATGTTATGAGCGATCACAAAAACAAACACAAAAAACACAATAAGCAAAACTATAACCCTAAAAAACCTATACCTAGGTGTCATGTGAACGATGTGAACACTAGATAAGAAATGAAACATTTCTTCCCCTCTCTACCCGCGCGGGAATGTTTTTCGTCCGTCTCCGAAAACAAAAACATTGTCTATTCCTAGACAAATGTGTATAGCCACGCCCCAATGTTTCATGTTTTATGTGTAATGTTTCGAACAGGAGTCACGCCTTAAACAACGCCGAAATCCCCAAACATATTGTATCTATAATGAGTCAGGAGTTCTGTTCTATACTTTTGGATCCAGGGTATAACTTGGAGCAAAATATTACTTTTTGATAGCATGTGCTTGGACTTCTTTAGAAAAAGTTGAAATCACCATATGTTTCCAAACTTCAACTAATTTGTCCCCAAATTAAAAATATTGTTGTCACCCTTGTTAAAAAGAGACGGAGGGGTTTGTATTGTATCTCCCTCTCGGCACAGATTTGATGCCGAGAGCTCTTTCCAGTTGTATATAATACTTACAAATTCCTTGGTTGAGGCCTACTCTGAGGTTGAAAAACTCTTTAGGAATGTTAATTAAATTTTGAAAGGCGTTAAATTATACACTGTTTTAATTTATCATCATACTTGTTATTTTTTTAAGTAACTGAAAATAAATTGACGTACAAAAACGTTAAATAAGATTGTCTAGTTCTTTTATGGATCAATGGCCAATGCACACGGAACGAAACGATAAGCGACATGGTGCTGCATTCTTAAGATAGCTATTCAAAATTGAACTTTATTGATTAGGCAAGAAGATACACGTTTCATTGTAAGAATTCGAATGTAAAGTGGCAGCTCATTACACGGCGCATGGCATGCGTTGTGCATTGTGCAGTGTATGACTGATGTCATATGAAGTGTGTATATTTTTGTGTCGTGAATAAAGTTAAATTTTAATAGCTATGTTAGATATAATGCAGCGTCGCGTATCGTCACGGTGACCTGACCCTAACTTAACCTTACAGCGAACAAGAAAAGTAAAAACCTAAGCGTCGGGTAATGAAACTAATCAGGTGTCTGATAAGTACAGTGCGTGACAAAAATGCAATGATCTCAAACATGTTTCGCGTAGCTCGTAGCCCGTAGCGTGTAGCGTGCTACAAGATAAAGTGAAAAGTGCTTAAATAGTATTGGATAATTACAGTGGGTGTGAAAGTGCTACTATACCAGAGTAGTTGAAGCTTTATTTAAATCGGTCTGAACATTATATATGTGTCGGATGAGTATGTTGAGTGAACAAGGTGCGATGCAATATGCGCTAGCCGTACCATTTATTATGTATCGAGTAACGCGCCGCCACGTTGTCACGCATTGAACTAAAGTATGCAACGTGAAACATTGTAATATATTGAACTGAAGCGTGCAACGTGAAACATTGTAATGTATTGAACTGAAGCGTGCAACGTGTAAATTGACATGTATTGAACTAAAGTGTGTAACGTGAAACGTCATGTATTGAGCTGAAGTGTGTAACGTGAAACGTCATATTGTATTGAACTGAAGTGTGTAACGTGAAACGTCATATTGTATTGAACTGAAGGGTGTAACGTGAAACGTCATGCATTGAACTGAAACTTGTACCGTGCTACGTAGTGATGCATTAAGACTGTGCTGTACTTGTGATGCATTGACTAAAGCGTGTACCGCGCACGTTGTCATGCATTGATACTGTAGCGTGTTACGAGTGGCGAGTAACGTGTCGCCACGTTGTCGGTGTGCGCGGAGTGCGCGCGGCGGGGAGCGCGCGCGCGGGCGGCGCTGCGCGACCCCGAGCCATGCCCTGACCGTGTCATGGAGACGATTGCCGAGGACGCCGAGGAAAATGAACTTGGTAATTCGATTAAACCTTTTTTAGGATCCAAAATTAACCTTCCCAATCTCATCCTGTCCATGATGCATGAGCATGACCCATTCACTCGTTCCTGCGCTCGCGCCGGCTAGCGCTTGGTACATACATCCACGCCGTTGGGTCTTCGTCGCGACGTCTTTCATTTAACTTCCTTTCTACTCTATATTTCACTAACCAACGTAGTGATGTGCTCTATTAGGTTACTCGGGTTTTCTGGATTCTATTGAGCAAAATCTTATCATTTATATTTTATTACAAAAGACAATAATAATTTTAAAATATCGTAGATATATTAATAAATGTGACTCACCTATATTAACGACTATATACCTAATTCTTCGCTTATGACTATTATATTTTATTAAATTATTAATAATTATCTTTGTTCGGCCAATTTAAATAACATAATATTATTAACATACTAGATGTTGCCGGCGACTTCGTGTGTGCAAAGTTAAATCCTGTGGAATTCGTACACTTTGCCGCGATAAAAAGTAGCCTTGTCCTTGCCCTTGGTCGACTCTATATTCGATTTGGTCGACTCTATATATTCTATATTCGATGCAAACAAACTAACAATCAAATCTTTCCTTTTTCAAATACCTACCAGCTTCTTTCCGCGGCTTCGCCCGCCTAAATACAGTATCCCACGGGAAGACTGCACTATTTCGAGATAAAAAGTAGCCTATGTGTTATTCCAGAGCTTTAACTACTCCCAAACCAAATTTCATCAAAATTCGGTCAGTAGTTTTTGCAAAGAGAAACAAACATTAATCCATCCATCCTTCCTCACAAACTTTCACATTATTTTATAATAGAAGTAGAATTCGTATAAGATATATGATTAGTTGCGCCAATTCACGAGTTATTTGGAAATAATCAAATACACACAGACCTTGGCATTTATATTCATTGGCCATGTCAATATTTGACAAGCGACAACCGTTTGTCATCCGCGATGGATGAGGCAGGGTCAGGTTTATAAATCCTAATGTTTGGACAGTGGACAGGGTTTGGAGTTTGGACTCGTGGATTTATGGACTGTTTATTGACTGACCTGCTACTGCCTTATTTACGTTTAGCTCTAAATTTATTTTCGGGATTACGATATTCACTCACCCCCTTACTAATAAACGTTGTATAAGCTTTGAATAGTTATAGTGTTTAGTTCACGTCACACAAGTGACATTTTTAATTCGATAGAAAGAGACAAAACACTGTGTAACTATACAAAGCGTATACAGCGTTTATTTGTAAGGGGTTTTAAGTGTAATTAAAAATTGCAGTGTTTGTTTGTAATTTTAAATTAACATCTTTTCACTTAATGCACATGAAAGTATATACGGTACTTACAAAAAAAGTATATAATTTAATTTTTGTCTGTCTGTGTGTCTGACTCTTTATTTCGACTGATCCCTGAAACGGCTGGGCCGATTTTAAGGGAATTTCACTAACAGATAGCTGAGGATATAAGGTATGAGATAGGCGAATTTAGGGTTTGAACTTTTCATGCTAACAGTACCTATGTCCAGATTAATATTATGTAATAGAATGCACTAACTCGACCTAAATTTATTGAATCAAGAACGCATTGGTATCTTCAGTTATACGAGTATACTCGAGTCGTAATCGTAACACGTAATAGAAACCGATAAAGACATAGACTTATTATTATAGACGAGGCAATGTAACATGTAGACAAAAAATAAATGGCCCCACTTCTTGGGTTGTTTTAGGCCATTCGAGGTAAGGTGAAATTAAGATTAAGAACCAGAAAAAATATTTACAAACCATAATTTTTCTTTTATATAACAGTTTATATTGTGCTTTTGTTATAAGTCAAAATAATAATACTATTATGATGTATAGTATATACCTACCTAATATAAGAAAAACACTGACGTATAGGTAAAGAGTACCTACACGTAGCAGAAGTGAAACTCCAAAAATCATTTAAAATCCAAAAATACTCTCAACATGCTAAAGAACATCGCTTAGATTATTTTTAAACAAAAAATTAAACCGACTTCCAAAGTAAAAATCACAAAAAAGTATGATATAAAACTTATTTTCTAAATCAGTCCCCGTTTAAATTCGGCTAAAATTTTATCAATTTCTCTACACAATATTTTTAATTTTGAAGTCGTAGTAAGTAAATCATCGTATTACAATTCACATACAAGCAACTAACTTGCGCAGATCTGGGTTAAACATCATGTTGCCTCTCTCGAACTTCATATTTATGAAAAAGGAGGCACGATATTTTAACCCAGGGATAACTTTAACCCAGACCCTCAATTTTGTCAGACTTTGATTTACTTTGATTATAATAATAATTAAGTGAAGCGACAATATGTGATTGTAAACTGACTGACTTGGTTCACGTTGGTTTCGATTACGAGAACATCGGTTTGGCAGTTTTAACGTATCGGGACTCGATTGTAACTGTATTATTGCCCTGCATGTTTTATTTAGCGGAATTGACCCTCAGGGGATCTAAAAAGGCTACTCTAGGTGTTTCAAATATCTATACATCTATACATACAGATAAATATAATTAAGGTGTCTGTTTGTAATGTCAAATTGACAGCTTTTCACTTAATGCATATGAAAGTATATTCGATACTAACAATAAAATACCAATTTTTAAAATTTTTGTCTGTCCGTCTGTCTGTCTGTCTGTCTGTTTGTTCCGGCTAATCTCCGAAACGGCTGGACCGATTTTCACGGGACTTTCACTGGCATATAGCTGATGTTATAAGGTCTAACATAGGCTACTTTTATTTTAGGGTTCCGTATAAAAAAATATGGTTCCGTTTCCGTTACTTGCGGGCAACGAAGTTATGCAAACGAAGTTGCGGGCATCAGCTAGTATTTCATATATTTTGATAGTTAAAACATCAATTTTGTCAGTTTTCGATAGAAATACGTAAATTGGCACATAATATGAATTGCATATGATTAATCTAATGTTCATCTACTGTTCACCAAGTGATTATTTTAGACCCCCGGCTCGGCGCAAGTGGGCCTCACACAGTAACCATGTGTAACCTTACACAATGTCCACAATTTGCACAGCGCCCCGCCCAATTCTCGCATGATAAGCTCTGGGGAGGCCTATGAAGCGGTCTTAAAACTTTTACGATGGTTTTAGATACGATCCATTAATTAACTACCGTCAATCTATTGGTTTTTGTATCGTGAAGATGCGGTGAAAAGTAAGGCAATGAGACGTCGCCATTCATGTGAAATATAACATTCTGACATAGCGAAAGCGTCGCCAGAATGTTATATTTCTTCACCACATCACCATACTATGTATGTACATACACGCCTAGCCTGCTATTATAACTTCACATGGTTCTATGTATTTGGCATCTTTGGTCAACATTCAATAATAATTGTTTTGACAAAGTATTGGCCACATATACTTATTTGACAATAAAGGCCAAATACGCGTTACCATTTGAATAATGTGATAGTCGGTTTTCTAGAGATATCAAAGGACTCAAATAGACAAATACGATAATCGATGCGGTACGGTACTTGACTACCGTATGTAGCTGCTACTAGCTACACCAGCTGGTCGTTTTTGCCTCAGTAACATGTTTGCCGGAGCGTTATAATTTTTGCTAATTAAAATAAATGCCAAATAGCAAACACAATAACTATATTTTTATAAAAACATTAACCCGACTACGAAAATAAAAAGGCCTTTGCTGCCCGGGCTATTATTACGAACCCTTTCACACTTCGTTTATTAATATCAGATCAGTAGTATCGGCGTTACGATGGAATATCGGCGTCACACATACATACACAGACTGCCACAATCATTACCCTTCCTTTTGCTTGTGATAAAATATTTAGCGTCGTTGTCATAACCTCAAAGTTGAAATCATCCAAGAATTTGTTTTATTCTTAGCATCGTATATTGTATAAAATATCAAAAATGTATTGTAAATAAGCAGGGAACGAGTAGCGTAAAGCGTTTAAATGAAAATACACTCTAACTCGAGCATGTAGAGTCGTAAACCGAGTACCGAGTACGTGAGCTGCTGTAAAGAAATGCTCTTTCTTCGTAAGCAAATTGCCTACACAAATGCCTACGCGCTCATAAAGTCTGCGAGCTCGTGAATATAAGCGATGGCTCACGTAGAGGGTTATTAGATCATATTATTCATACGGGACTAATAGCGAGATACTAGCTGGTGCCCGCAACTTAGTTTGCGTAGAATGGTAGAAGAACTAACGAAAACGGAACCCTTTTTAGGGGGGTTCCGATATGTTCATGTTCACACCTATACCTAGTTTCGTTCTGTTTTCTAGCTTCGTTCATTATAAATATAAATAGTTACAAAATGTGAATATAGATCTCGGTTTTGGAATCTAAACTATAAAATATTTATTATTATTATTGAATAGTGCCGAAACCGAGATCTACACACAGTCTTTAACTACACCAAACTTCATACATTTATATCCATAATTACGGAAACTAGAAGCGCTCTGTCCGAGAGGCTGCCAGAGCGGACAGACTGAAACTATAAAAGTTCCTTGAGTATATCGGAAGTCGGAACCCTGAAAACGTAAACTTTATCCACGTCCACGTGGTCTATCGCCCAAACCAGGGGGGCAATTCTGCTAAGTAAAACCTGCATTAATACAATTACAATCAAGTCCCGATACGCTTACACTCTCAAAAGGTGTTTTTATGAACGCTAAACCAACATGAAACGCGCTCTTATTGGTCGAAACGTCATAAAATCCGTTCATTGTAATATGTCGCTACCATAGATATATAATACTAAAAAGACTGGTCGCTACACTTTCAATCCATCAAAATATAGTCAATTTTACTCTTTAAATTGTCTATTTTAAATACGAGAATTGAGGTTCTGGTAGCATACACACTATATTTGGTATATCTACTGACAGCAGTTCCGCCATTTTAACCCCCGACGCAAAAAGAAGGGCGTTATAAGTTCTACGTGTCTGTGTCTGTGTGTCCGTTGTATGTTGTATCGTAGCTCCCAAACGGATGAAACGATTTTGATCTACTTTGTTTTGTTTGAAAGTTGACATGATCGAGAAAATCGCTCACTGCTTGACAATTCAGGGGGTTATTGAAATTTTGTTTTTGTTTGAACGTTTGTCATTGACCGGTGATGATGACGATGTTTCACGTCGTTACCCCGTTGTCTCTGTCGGGTATTACGGCGGCCATTAAAACTTTTAATGAGATGAAAGAGTTGTGTTACACGCCGCGCACAACCTCGTCCCGCTTCGCCCGGTAGGTACATTAGCTCAATCCGCTACGATTGTACGACAATTTAGCCATTTGTTAAACATTGGCTACTCGTACACACACCATATTATTGGCAATAATGCCCATATTGACAATAATATTCCTTGTGTGCGGGCCATATTGCCGTATTTTGTATGTGTTGACTAGTATTGACAAATTTATTCTGTCAATAATATTGCACGTGTGCGTTGGCGTTTTGTTTATATTATATTATGATTAATGCAGCTCATACATAAAGCTGCGCCATATTTAAATTGACTCCATACACGTATATCTATATTAATATATAGAGGCATGTCGAGCAAAAACTGTCCCCACTTAAATGGCCCCACTTTTGAGGTTTTTGCCATTTTGACATTTGAGGTTTTCTGTATGAAAGTTTGCTTTGTCAAATGTACGTCATTACGTACGTCTTAGTTTTGAAGTCATTGATTGATTTATAAGCGCAAGATTTTCCGAGAAAATATTGAATAAATGACATAAATACTTATAACGAAGGGATGCGCGTAATTACAGTTTCCCATCGGTACTTTTTCGCGATAAAAATTAGCCTACGCCTACTCTAAAACTGTGCCAAATTACCCGTAGTCTACTCTAAAACTGTGCCAAATCACCGAAAAAAATATTATCACTTTTTAAGCAATACAGAGTACACACCAAGTTGGTAGATTTCGACATTTTTTGTTCTAAACACTAAAATATCGTTCTTTAATTATTTTACCTGTCACTTTTCAATTGATTCAATTTCCACTATTGCTAAAATTGTGCGTGAATATTTTGAGTGTTGCCAACTCGAACGAGATGACTCCATCACACAAAATTGGATTAGCTACTAGGTACAGTTCATGCAAAATACAATTGCTCCGATAAAATTCCACGTTCATGGGTGGCCTCTAAATAAAGAGAAGCAAAAAAAAAATTCCACGTTCAAAACGATACCATATTGGATTTGGAACAAAAAATACCTGGAATTCGCTTCGTATGTAAATGTTGCTTAGATATATTTTGTTTTTGAACATTTTTCCATTTTTGTATCCTATCTTATGCCTACTTTAAATACGTGTATAAATATCCAGCCAGTCTTTATTTAAAGGTGCTCACCTTTAAATAAAGACTGGCTGGATGGACTGAAACAGAAGCTTAATTAAAAAAAATCATTGTATCGCACACCGTTCGCGTGTGTGTATTCTTTCACACCGTCGGTACAGTCGTGTCGAATGGTGGATTTATTTATATAATGTGTATTGGATACGAGTTTCGCAATACGTTTTCAATTGTGGCATTGCCGCTATTTTCGTACGATACTTATGATGAATCGCAATGCTCGGTCTAATAATAAATGGGTGGAATTATACGATAACAATATTGTGGCTGAACGAAATACCTAATATTAGTGCCAATTACACCAACGTATTATTTTGGTCAAATTTCAAATACAGTGCGACCTCTAGATAGTCACCAACTCACCACACCACGTCAATCTGGTCCTGTGGTAAGTTCTCAAAGAACTGAGGGTCAATTCTGCTAAATAAACCCTGAAATAATCACAATCAAGTTCCGATATGCTAAAACTGCCAACGTAGACGCGTTCTCATTTGTCTAAACTTTACAAAATCAGTTTATGATAACATGTCACTTCACTTATAATACAATTCCACAACTTACTAAATACCTAGCTCAATAACTTTGTAAACTCGTACAGCTATGTTATTTATATAATTACTAGCTTTTGCCCGCGACTTCGTCCGCGTGGAACAGTTACTTTGGGATATCGCTAAAATCTACCTACGACTTCATTTACGTAGAAGGAGAAGCGCTTCCACCTCACGACTGTCCGCCCGCGTCGCGCGCCGTAATTACGCACGCGTTTGATTATTTTATTACTGCGATATCTTCTAAAATACTCATTGAAATCAAATCATGTAAACGGCAAATTTCTTATAGATCAAATGCTTGTAATGAATAACGTATTTACTTGGATAAGGATTAATATCATCTTTATGAAAACACCTTCACAAATAATGCTTACTTTTAGAACAGTTTTGGTTCCCATAAAAAGGTTATAGTGAGCCAACCTTGACAGATAGACATATACTGTCGCGGACTTTTTTGTAGAACTTTTAATGAGGAACAATTCTGTCATACATCATTTTAGCGAAACTTTAACCGTTTCCGCAGCGTTCGCAGCGAAAGCCCTCAAAAGGAAAAAAAATCCCCCGATTTTGTAACATTCTTGATTGGTGCTCCGCTCGTATTAATCTTATCATAATGCTATATAGCCTAAAGCCTTCCTCGATAAGTGGACTATCCAACACAAAAAGAATTTTTCAATTCGTATCAGTAGTTCCTGAGATTAGCGCGTTCAAACAAACAAACAAACAAACTCTTCAGCTTTATAATATTAGTATAGATGTTGTTCATTCTACGAGTAATATGAAAGAGTCTGGCCTTCTCGACACAGGGAATTCTAGTGTGAAGACCAGTGATAGAGTTAAGATTACATGTACTTTTTGGTCAGTAAACTTTAATTTTATTTACTTATTTACAATCAAAATAAAAATATAAAACTCTACTGAATTGAGGTTCTGAACTGAAGAGAACGAACTCGAAGAACGGGTACCAGACAATAGTAATATATTCAACTAGCTTTTTCCCGCGGCTTCACCTGTGTAAATATAATATCGGGTATCCGACGAGGAAACTCTACTTTTTCGGGATAAAAAGTAGCCTACGTTTTAATCCAGAGCCTAAAACTACTGCCTACCTAAGTATGACTTCATAGAAATCCGTTAGTAGTTAGTAGTTTTTTTGCGTTAAAGAATAACAAGCATCCATCCATCCATCCTTACAAACTTTCACATTTATAAATACTTTTTATCTTATATATAAAAATGATATGTTGGTTTGTGTAGGTACGCTTCAAAAACTCAAAAAGTTCTGCACCGATCGAGCTGAAATTTTAGCATGATATAATATATATCCGCATCAAGGATTGTTTTTATTATATATTTTTTGCATCAGTCACATATCCGCGACCGCGAAAAAACTATATTTACCCGGGCGGAGCCGCGGGCAACAGCTAGTGAAACATAAATTTAAAATTTTACTTTAAAAAACACAATTATTACACATATTTAATTTGTATTTGATTTCATTTCATTTAATTCACATCCATGGCCCAAGAGGCAAGAGCACAAAACTTTTTTGTTCTCTGGCGGGATAAGAACCCGCGACCTCCGGCTTGAGTGCGAACGAGCTTACCACACCAGCCACAGAGGTCGTCAATATGAAATCACAAAAAAATCTGTTTTTAAATATACCTACAACGAAAACTCCGGGTGTAGCCAGGGAAATGCAGAAGGAAATCCAAATATTTTCCTCGCGTTATGTCAGAATGAAAGCACATGGCTTTCCCTTGGACCGTAAAGCGCAGATTATTGTTATTGCCTCATCGGACTTGCAAATACTAACGGCAAATGTACTTACAACTCGCAAGGACGTACTCTGTGTGTCTGTATGTAGTATACTACAGCAGTGTTTTTCAATATTTTTCATGACACGACTCCTCTAGTATGAAGAATTATTTATAGGCGTCAAGGTTGCGAATCCGTAAACGAAATGTTAATTTTTTTTAACCCCCGACGAAAAAGAGGGTTGTTATAAGTTTGACGCGTCTGTGTGTCTGTCCGTGTCATCGTAGCTCCCAAACGGATGAACTGATTTTGATCTCGCTTTTTTTTAAATCTGACAATATTATGATCGAGAGTGTTTTTAGCTTTAATTCATCATCAACAGCTCGCACACTAGTCACTATTTTCTTTAACGGGCAATTGGCCCACCACACTCACCCGCCACTGCAACTCCTGTGTAGCCAGGATCGACAGTGGTAACCAACCGCAAAAACCCTTTGATATAAATCTTGCGTCTTGGGAGTTGGGAACCGCAACGAAATTAATCAGAAGATTGTAGGAGGAGTAAGGAAGTATTCCAGTTTCCCTCCCCAAGCAAAGCGGGAGACAGCAAAAATTGTGATGACAAAAAAGTCAGCATTGAAAGGGGAAGCACCACGGGAATAATATGTTTTTATGACTACAAGACTAAAATATATAATTAATTGTATGTTTTGATTTATGAAATGACAATTAATTACAATGCGTTAATTATAGTGGCAAAATAGTACACTAGTCACTAGTCACTACGTGACAATTCGGGGGCTACTTAAATTTTCAATTTTCTTTTTTATTTTGTCTCGTGAACTCGACTTTATGTAGTGTGTACTAACTACTAACGGCAACTTACACTCGCAAGGACAATGTGTGTAATACTCTATGCGCTGTGCAGCCTTACCGACTACTTAGTACTACTTAGTACTTAGCTAACGACAGTTAGTTCATTGCTAACACTAGAATATAGTTTGTATGCACTTGTTGTGCAAAGCAGAAGCGATTTCCTTGAGTGTAGTTTTGACTTGGAGGTATTGTTTTATTATAAACTTCTCACAAGTAAACGTCTTTACTATGAGCGAAATACCTAGTTTATAAAAATACTCTCATACTTGTTATGATCTGAGAATTTAGGAAATGTGATTCGAATCACATGTTATTTTTAGTACAATGGAGAATTTTTACTATTTAATCATAAGCGTTTCTGTATTCTCCGTGTATAGTAAAACATAGGTAGGTACTGGGAAAAATTATTTCTCCGTTTTAATAAGTAAAAAATACTCGAAAATAATCATTTCGATAGGTCCGCGTCAGTTAGTTTCTAGTATATTTAACTTTACAGTGGCCCAGACGGTAACTTTTGACTAAAGCGGTGCGTAGTAGGTACGGCGCGAACTCAGAGAGACGATTCTGCTAAATATAACCATAAAACCTGCATTAAAACAATTAACTAAAACTGTCCAACGGTATTCTCGTAAACGTTAAACTAGCGTGAAACGCGCTCTGATTGGTCTAAACTTCACAAAATCAGTTTACGATAACATGTCGCTTCACTTACAATACAATGAAAGTAAAATGAAAGTCTACTTTAAATGCGAGAATTGAAGTTCTGTGGGCTCCGGCTGTAAGGCGTAACATACGTGGGATTCAAAAATTATCGAATCTTGGAACGCGTTGTATGTTTGAGTTTGCGTTTGCTCAAGCGTTTGTATGTTATATTTTAAATGTTAAGTAAGGTCAGGTTGGGAAAGACCGGCATACTTCATTGAAAAATTTACTCAATTTAATAAAACAAATATTTGGTATGTTCTAGACCGATCTTAAGTATTCCAGGTGCTGAAACATATTAACAGTAACAATTTTGTGCTACATAAATTACAATATAATAGCACATATTTCAAATACAAACCCTTTTTTAAAATTCGGTGTGCAGACGGTCTTCCCGTGCTATTGGAGGCAAGACCGTCTATTGACATTTAACACGTCACTTGGTATGTTATATGTATTTATACCAACTTATATCTAAAATGTGTATTTTACCTTCAAATATGCACTTTAACTGTAGGATAATAAAGTTAAAAGTCATATGAAATTCTTGTTTTCATATTTAATGGACCTTCAAAACCCAAATAAAAATGGTGGCAAATTTTCTCCCATCATAGTGTTGCCAGCGACATCTATGATTAAAAAATTTAACCAAAGTATGATACTGTTTTACCGACTGTCAATTCAAGCTGCATAGCTATTCATAAATATAAGTTATTGCGTGCAGACGGTCTTGCCTTGTAGACGGTCTTCCCCAACCTGACCCTAATATTTTTGAATACAACAAACACTATTGTATCTTACATACACTAGAATACATAGTGTATGCACAACAGCTTTACTGTAACAATGTTTCAAGTGATTTTACATACCCAACTAGTAACATTCTCCATTTCAGCGCAACAATAGGTTTTGAGTCTTTAGACTCTGTCCAGAAAGTGCGTAAGCCTGCGTAAACCTACGCACGTAGAGATTCTTATCTTATCACAACAAAATTTCTGCCGGTCTATCTGTGATGCCAACTTGGGACTTTTTCCCTAAATTTAGGGAGAAAAGGTATCTGAAGGGGTTAATAGGGGGGGTTTTATGCTTGTTTTATTTAAATATGCAATTGATTTGCTTGACGATAAGTTATATAATATACTATTATTATTTAATTACAGCTGACCTATCACTTATTATAAAAAATGTATTGTATAAAAAACCAAAATTCTAATTGCAAGCGTCTACCTGTTGCCAACTTGCCATTAAAGAATCACGCCAAAAACGTCAAAAAATTCACGTTTGTTGTGTCTAAGGAGGGTTCCGTTACTATCAACGCGTAATACGTTTTTAAAATTACTTCAAAAGTCACAGTCCGGTTTGGTTCAAAATAATTTTCCCTTAGTTTTAAGCATTATACATATATCAGAATGGAAACTTACAAGTTTAACCTATAATTTAGAAAACTACTCTACAACTACTCGAAAATTTTGAAAAAATGTCATGTATGAAATCTTGACTCTATTTTAAAGCGCTATTCAACGTTATGCAATACAACGGGGTACAATGAAAAAATATTTTTCATCCCCACTTCTCATGTATAGAGAGCCACCCTCAAAATATAAAATTATTATTATTTTACGAAGCTAAATCCGAGATAATATAATATACAAAAAACTATACCAAATTTCATCCATTTATATTCATAATTACAGAAGCTAGAGGCGTGGACAGACAGACAGACAGAGGGACAGAGCAAAACTATAAGAGTTCATTTTTATTACGAAATCGACTATTTTTAGTAAAGGTTATCTAAAAATTTTAACTGTCTAGCTATCAAGGATTATGATCTCATGAGACATAGCCTGGTGACAGACATACAGTTTTTACCCTCTAGATATCTACGAAATAACTTATAGTCTGTAAGTGTTAAAAAAAGCAGTGAATCATGCATACAAATGTCAAAATTGACGCATTAGCTGTGATAACATTAATTTACCTATTAAAGTAAGCCATTTTGACATATAATATAATAATTATAATAATATAATATATATGGACGCTTCACACTACGTCAATCTGATCCCGTGGTAAGTTCTCGAAAAACTTGTGTTACGGGTACCAGACAACGGAAATATATTTAATACTTTTATACTATACACATATTTAAGATTTTTATTATATTATACACATATTTAATACACATCCATGACCCAGGAACACAGAAAAACTTTTTTGTTCCTTCGGCGGGATTTGAACCCGCGACCTCCGGCTTGAGCACCAACATGCGCAACCAACTGAGCCACAGAGGTCGTCAATAGTATGTAGATATGCATGATTCACTGCCTTCATAACGTGAATAGGCTAAAGTATAGACTTTATATGACACGAATAGGACGCGACCGCGTCATTCAATGTGCTGCGTACAGTGCAACTAACTAATGCCTTCGGCAATCATCGTTTTTTTTTCTACGGAAATGACGGATGTTGGAAAGCATGTGTGGGACTTCCGAAAGAGATTAGCAAAGTAGTTTTACTGTATAAAGTATCTTTATAGGTATGTTTTTCTAAAAAGGTAATACTTACATATTTGGTATGTAACTTTTTTGATTTTTAACGGTACCTATATAATTTATCGTATTATGTAACTTTATGAATTTTCGATGAGGCATAAGTAAGTACTTTAATAATTATATTTGAGAGTATTCGCATGCTAGGTAAAATCCACGGGAACCGTACTATTTGTTTTAGGGAGAAATATTTTTTGAAACTTGGCAACTCGATCTTACTACGCTTTCATTGCACTCCAAAATACAGGGGATGACACTTTTGACTATTTCAAATCGATATCAATTGTGTGTTGAAGGTTTTAATATAAAGTGTCTTCAGAAATAATTGGTTTTGACAAAACATTGACAGCACAAAATTTCGGAACACTCTGTAAAGCAAAATGCCAACAGTTTCAACCGATCTGAATGCTGTGTGACGAATGAACTGAATACTTCTGTCTCACTCTGAATCATACAATCGGAGCGAGAAAAACATTTTTCTTTCACTTTGTGTCTAGCGCGTACTCGAGGTAGCTGCGTATTACTGCGTAATTGCTACTCCTATTTGAGTCAGGAGCGGAGCACCTATACGTGTAGTATGGGCATACCCACAATCCCAACAGCCTTGTGAGTGCATACCTTCAAGGTCTATTAATTTATAATCAAAATAGGTTCAGTGGGTAGTTGTATTGGTATTGTTAACCTTTTGAGTCTTATCTGGTGCTTTTTACCTGCTGGTCATACTTACATTATTGTTAAAATACATATTTATAGTAGTGGATTTAGTGTTAAGCGGACTTTTAGTCAGGTAGATTGAAGAAAGCGCAAAATTTGTCACATCTCCATAAATTTTCGACCCTTTTTTATTTACTAACCAACAGATTTAAGAAAAAATAATACTTTGTTTGAACCGATAGGAATTACTCCTGCCGATGTTATATAATCTATAATTTGTATATGTTTCTATACTATATATGCATATATTTTTTATTTTATTAATTTATAATCTTAGTTGATGTTAATTTGTTTAAGGTTTAAGGTATTGAAAGCTTATTTTTTTTTTACCAAACAAAATAATTTTTTTGCTAAATAAGCGAAAAATTTTCTCGCTCACTCCGCGCGTTAGCTTTTAATTAACATAATATTATAAAGAAAATAATACAACTCTTTTTAAAAATTCTAATAACCATGTTATGAAGGAAATAATAAAATCAAAATTTTCGGGCCACATCTTCTTTTGAGAGCTGGATCCGTGCCTGAATCAACCAAAGCGGTTTAATAGGTCAATTTTGTACGATACGCGCATAGCTAAAATAATACGCACGTAGCTTCTGGACGCAATGTATGGGGCCCTAGTACCTCGACTACGTGCGTAGACCTTGCGTGCGTAAGAATACGCAGTTTCTGGACATAGTCTAAGAGCAAAATCACACGGTGCGTTGAAACGCGACGCCGCAACGCATAACCTACGCCATATAATTTTTGTAGCGGCCAGCATCGGCAGGAGCGCCGCGCCGCAACGCACCGTGTGCTTCCGCCCTAAAGTCGTATAAAGTATCACAAGATTGCTTTATTTTGAATAGAATTGACGCGGGAAACCCGGAGTTATTGTAATGGCGGAGGAGACTAGAATGTTCCACTTCACAAGAGACTTGACAGACTCTTGAATTAAAAACTTCAGCTCTGACGATTCTTGAACTACTTATGAGACGCTGTTGGGAACTGCAGATGAATTTTTATTATTTTCTTGCAGAATTATGACAGATATTCTGCAGTTTATTTTATACCTACATACTTTTTTATTACAAAGAGGGAACATTTTATTGTTTGTTTGTTTGTAAATAGGCTGCACTAAGGACCTGTTACACTATCTACTAATAATTAAGTATCCGATAGCTTATTTGCACGTTTTGTCCTTGTCGCTCGATATTTTATTTTATTTATTTGGAAAACTTACAGCATATAAGATATAACATATAACAATATAAAGTAAGCTGTAACATAACTTTCGATTCCGCTATTCAATACTTATTTGAAGATTGTGATATGCCCTTAGTCGCATTATAAAAAACCCACTCATAATAAAAGAACTAATCCATTAAATCAAAGTTAGATAAACATTTAACTTTTGTTTGACCTTAAAAGCCAAGCGACAGTGTAAACTATTTCCTTACTCGAATACACTGTAACATACACTAGTATCGAGTGCACACTTTACTAAAGAGACATGTCAAAACTGTGCCCGACACTCTCCAAAGTTCTCTGTCGAGTTGGGATCTGGGAGGGTTTGATATTGTCGACCACAAGGCTACTGTTGTACTTTTGAACCGTATTGTCTTAGTAATAAGATCGAAATATGGTACACCGTACACTGGATCTGCTGGCGACCGTACTTGTTCTACATAAGAAATAACTCCCCACACCGATTTCGGTGACGGTGACCGGTTTCATTGGAACCAGGCCAGTTAGGTAGGAGTAATTTTATAGTGCCCAAGTGTAAGCGCAGTACACAAGAGCACTCTCTCTTCGTTTACTCTCTTAACCCAGTGGGACGGATAACCGACACGACTGGGAGAGATTTTTTAAACGTTTATTCATAAGGATTTAAACAATATACACAACCATAAAAATCGCCAATCTGCGAAACAGTTTATTGGCGATAATTATTATAATACATAATAATAATAATATTAAAGGAACTTAAGAGCATTGATCGGCGCGCGACTCAGATTTCACGAAAAACGCTACTTTTCAAATGCGTCTATATCTAACAAAAACTGGTTAGTATTTGTAAACGCTCGTGCGCCTCGATTTATTTAGTAGTTTTAAAAATTCATATAAAATTCGTCAAACTAATTAAGTTAAAAATTTAAATAGCATATTAAAGATAAAAGGTTCTTCTCATAGATTATGTGAGTAAGAAACAAAAGGAGCAAGTAAAATACATAAATATCATCATTTTAAATAACTATAATTCCTGATAATTTCGCATTCTTTAAATTTTATTTTTATGAGATAGAAACGTATTTAAAAATAATATGACAAATAGATAATCTAGAAGAGGATCCAACAAGTTTGTAAAGATTTTTTGTTTTTAAAAAATGTAAGCGGTTTTAGCTATTATATGTTTTGAAATTGCCCCTGAACCTAAAGTTGTAAAAACTTCTGGTTAGTTTTGTCAGTTTTATTCAAAAGTTTGAAATTATTTTAAAATAAATGATAAGTGAAAAATTAGAATACAATATTTTCTAGTGTTTTTTTACATGTAAAAATCAGAATAACCAGTTTTTGTTAGATATAGACGCATTTGAAAAGTAGCGTTTTTCGTGAAATCTGAGTCTCGCGCCGATCAACGCTCTTAAATATATTGACAAATTAACAAATTCTTAGGTAACTGCTAAATAACAAAAACAAAATTTTTTAAAAATAAATAACAAAAAATAATATTTTCTGTTACAAACAAACAAAAGCAAAATCTTAAAAACACGATAAATAAAGATCAGGCGCAGGGCCGACTTTTTACCCATGCCCATCCAACGCATGGATCATCTTTCAATCACAATCAGGTGATCAGTCTGCATTGCCCTATCCAAACTTGGAAGCAACATTATTGGTTGTTCCAATGCGGGAATCGAACCCACGACCTCCGATTCGAGAGCTTCTAACTACTGGACCACGGAGGCTGTTGCACTTGCTCTACATAAAATTATACGAAAACACTTCCATGTTAAATGGAGTTTGCACCGTTTTATATGGAGGTGTACTACGAATTTCCCCCTCGCTTGAACTTGGGCATGATTCTCATGCAGTAAAGAAAAGTTCACATTCGAAAAAAGTTCGATTTATTTAGAACACAGTTTGTACATTCTCAGAACTTCACATTCGAAATCCTTGTTCCGTTTTCACTACTTAACTTCCTGACGAGTAGTGACAAGAGACTGCATCGGATTTTTCCCCACTGTAACAACTATTTTCTTCTACGGGCCTTTTAACACTTTGAATTTGTTCCTTACTTTTGTAGCTACTTATTTTCGAAACTGCTGGTCTCTTTGATCACACGACCCATCACGTTGTTGTTCTTTTGTATGGGGTTATCTTTGTTATGTTGTATTTATTGATCGAAGTTGTTATGTCAAAATTAATAATACTCTATTCTGCTCTATTCCTCAAATATTTATTCTCTGTTATTTACATAATTTGCAATAAGAGATCATTTAATTTATAATATTAGTAGTAGTAAAATATTAACTGCCACCTCAAACTAAAAGGCGGTTATGTCATGAATGACTTGTTGTATAGGTAGGAACCCCACAGTCTCGAAGGTGAAGGCATTCTCTATTTCCATGTCTCCGTATTTTTCGCTGTCTCCGTCTGTCGGTCGCCAGCTGCCTTTACTATCATGTCGTATAACGTTTTACGTTTTGGCATCATAATGAGATTTTTGCTCACTTGCGCAGATCTTTGTTAAACGTAACTCTGGGTTAAAAACGATGTTATCTCTCTCATTCTTCGCATTTGTGAAAGAGAAGGCATGATATTGTAACCCAGGGCTAACTTTAACCTAGGTCTGAGCGAGTGGCCCCAACAAAATGAGGTAACTTAAATAAAGTGTCATCAATCGCAAGCCAAATCAAATTAGCCATCGCCATGCTCATAACTCGGGAAGTAGGTGCAATAAAGAGTTTAGTGGGCTGACGCGGGCGCGGGGGATGATGGGTACTTTACTGCCCAATAAACATACTCCCTGATTAATGGCCGAGTAGATTGTGGGACATCTTCATCTCGGCAGGGTTGACATTCGACACTATGTGGTGTGAGTTGCGAGCTGGTGTTCAGTATTAATTGGTTACAAAGAAGATAGATTTACAGTGTGTCGTATCCTTCATATATGCCTTATAAATTAAATCAGAAAAAATAAAAAAGTGAAGACGAGAGTTCTGCGAACCTCGTAGTGAGCCTGGTATAAACTACGCTTCGCCATGTAATTATTTGACCAGAGGTAGGCTACCATCCCGAACAATATTGTTTAAACATGCCTTATAAGAATAACATTAATGTAACTATTTTCTATTCTGTTCTTATCAAATCAATCAATCAATCAAGTTTTTATTTGCCAGAACATGGTATAAATGATGTTACAGTTATTATAATAGGTAAACACATTCTGCCACATACGGCGTGCAAATATTTAAAAATAAAAAGCGTTAAACCTAGCTTATTCAAATTATTTTCTACATTTTTATTGTAATTTTAGTAATATAGTTAAACAATTTATTCTTTGTATTATAATTATTTACTTTTTTTTAAATTCTTTATCATTCATATAATAATTTACAGAGTAGTAGCATTTATTTATTAATAGTTGAAATAGTTGTCTTTTACATTCTAGGGTGATTGTTTTTTATATTATCTGGTAAATGGTTATAAATTTTAATTCCCATACAGTACCTAAGCATTTTTTTTTGTAAACATCTAATTTTTGTACAGGTACACCGAAAGGTCAAAGGACCGAAAATAGAGGATAAAACATTACCCATTACCTAAATAGAAGATAAAATATTAGCTTACTAAAAGTACGCGACTAAAACGAAAAATTTGATGTGAAAATAATTTAGAAGCAATAAACACCGAGAAAACGTCACCTTTATTATTTTAGTTTTTCAGCAAGTGCCAACCCTAGATATGTCGTGAAAATGTGCTGAACTCCTTTAGGCGACGTCGAGCGATAAAACGCTATTTTTGCGTTTGAATGTAAAAACTCCGTAAATAAATAATTTCGTGCTCTTTGTTTCGACAAATTCTCCGGAGACGGTTATGTTTCTAGCGCGCCTACGTTATGAACTTATGACCTGTAGCTGTGTAAAATCCTATGTTTATTTCTTGCTCATATTTTGGACTGTATTTTTAGGATTCCGTAGTTTACGTCTCGGAACCCCTATGGTGTCATCATGTCCGTCCGTCCTCTTCGGCTTACCGTCCTAACGGTTAGTGCCAGAAGATGAAACATTGCATGGATATGTGTATTTACCACGTCGACAAAGTGCTAAAATAAAATGAATTTTTTTAGTAAAGTGGGTATGATAATTTTCTACATGGGATAGATAGGTCTTTTAAAAGCATTGTGAGGTCAGTAGAATGATTTGATTTAGGAATCCGTTTGCAAGATATTTAACTTTAAATGAAACTGTTTTTACATAATCGTATTCGAGTTCGTCACGTCACACGTGTAGACTGTAGTGGGACACCCTGAATTAGCCTAGCGCGCTAACGAACCGCCTGCATCAATATCTTACGTGTATAGTCAACTCGAAAAGTAGCTTACCATTTTGTACCGTAGCTATACAGATACTATCGAACGACCAGGCTTAACAAGTCGCCTAACAAGGGGTTTAGCAGGAACATTTGACAGCGGCGTAAACGTTATGTTAAAGAATGAAATTTGTATGGGTGCTGTCATGATTTTGACAGATTTTCATGCAATGCATGCATGCAACTTTAAGTTTACGCCGCGTTCAAATGTTCCTGATAGGCCCACAGCGCTGCACGCACACATACTCGCGAGTAAATACGTAGTTCAATCACGTGACACGTCTGCAGTAGTTGCGGTCACTTTATTTGTGTTTAATAGAAGGCTATAAACATTTTACAATTTCACTAGTTATATTAAAATCTAACGGTTTTTACAATTTTACGGTGACAGATATATGCGTCACATTGACTCCGAAAGTCATTGATAATTTTGTCAGACACGAAACACAACACACGACGAACCACTTGCAACTCAATTAAATAATACTAGTAGTTCAAGAAAATAGGCTCTGAAATACGAATTTTTGTTAAAACTTGAATTTTTTATATAAGTTACATTGAAGAATTTAAAAACGAACTGTGTAAGTTTTTTTAAAATTCACCCCCGAGAAGGGGTGAAAAAACATTATCAAAGTTTTAATTTTTTTATTTTGGGAAACGGCAAGTGCTACAAAAAAATCTTCAAATAAAAGTTGTAGAGCGTAAAATTTTACATAAAAATGTTCTCATGACTTTTTTTCCTAAAATTGAAATTACCTGAGATAGGGTAGCTAGAAGCTAGAATATGATTTTTTAAAGTTCATCATACTCTAGCTTCTAGCTACCCTATCTCAGTTTATTTCAATTTTAGGAAAAAAAGTCATGAAAACATTTTTATGTAAAATTTTACGCTCTACAATTTTTATTTGAAGATTTTTTTTCTAGCACTTGCCGTTTTCCCAAAATAAAAAAAAATAAAAACTTTGTTTATGTTTTTTCACCCCTTCTCGTAGGTGAATTTTAAAAAAACTTACACAGTTCGTTTTTAAATTCTTTAAAGTAACTTATATAAAAAATTCAAGTTTTAACTCAACATTCGTATTTCAGAGCCTATTTTCTTGGACTATAGGTGTTGCCCGCGACTTCGTGCGTGTAAATTATCTTATGGAAACCGTACATTTTTTCCACTTTACAATATTAGTACAGATTAAGCACAATCATTATAATCGCAGATTTGTTAATTAGAAGATTAAAATAAAATCATTCTAAATATCCTATTCGTTAACTTAAAATAGAGCTCCGTGGCCTAGTGAATATACCGTTTGGTTCGCACTCGAGAGAGTGCAGGTTCGAATCCCAGGTTGTGGCGTGTACCAATGAGACTTCTCAGATCTCAAGTACATTATACGGAAGCTCTAATGGTGAAGGAAAACATCGTGAGAAAACCCGCACATAGTTGGCCCCAGACATATTGACCAGTCATTCCTCTGGACTAGGCTATGTTGTGAGAATGCCGTATGTGCTTGGGCAACTATACGACATTTAAAAACCAACTTTAGGTACTACAGTATTTCAAGAGTGGTTACTTCGCTCGGAAAATACTGTATAAATCGGACGATTTCAAAGAAGAAGGGGCATTTTTGTATGGAGCCCGTCCCCACTACTGTAGCACTACAAGACATATATCAAATGAAAGGGCTTAAAAGTGTGTAATTTTATTGTATGACGAAAAATCTCTAAACTATGGGAGAAAAAAGTTAATGAGGGTCAAAGGTTAAAAAAAAGTTAAAAAAATCATGTATTATTGCACCATTTTATAGTGTTGCTAATAAGGATCAATTTTTGGGAAGTAATGATATACAGCAAACTTCATAAAACTGGTATATTTTGATAAACTGCCTCATATTTTGAAGAAATGTATGGAATAATAATAAAATGCTACAAAAAAGCTATTTCCTTAATTTTTTCTCACATAATTACTTTCTGGAAATTGTTTCTTACTTGCGACACTATCGAATGGTGTAATATACAGGATGTATTTTTTTTTACAATCTATGGGTTCGAATCCTGGCTAGGAAAATTGAGCTATTAAAAATCTAATGATGCAGTTTAAGTTTCCATCAAGTTAGATTCGACACTCCATAGGGCTAAATTGCTATTCCTAATTTGTTTTAGACTTCTCTTACAACGCCCAGAAAAATAGTTCACCATGTAATATGTTTTTTTTTACTATTTTTGAGTGCATAATCGTTTTAAAATAATTTTTACTTTAATTATATGTATTTAAATGTAATTATTATAACTGCATCATTAGATTTTACATAAACCAATTTTCCAGGCCGGGATTCGAACGCGAAAATAAAAACATTCTGTATTATTGCACCATTCGATAGCGTTACAAGTAACAAACAATTTCTATAAAGTGTGTGTGCGAATAAATTAAGGAAATAGCTTTTTTAGCATTTCATTATTATTCCATACAATTCTTTAAAATATGAGGCAGTTTATCAAAATATACCACTTTTATGAAGTTTGCTGCATACCATTACTTTCCAAAAATTGTTCCTTATTAGCAACACTATAAAATAGTGCAATAATACAGGGTGATTTTTTTAACTTTTTTTTAACCTTTAACCCTCATTAACTTTTTTCTCCCATGGTTTAGAGATTTTTCGTCATACAATAAAATGACACACTTTTTAAGCCCTTTCATTTGATATATGTCCTGTAGTGCTACAAGGGTGGGGACGGTTTGCCCCTTCTTCTTTCAAAAAAAACTTAGGCCTTTTCATCCGTTACTGGACAGTAACGGATGAAAAGGCCTAAGTTTTTTTCTTTTTAACTTAAAATGTTTCAAGTTTGCTAAAGGCTTTACATGTTTGCATTTCTTTGACATTTAATGAGATTTTTAATAAGATAACGGACTAACATCTCATTCAAACATAAATGTTAAAGAATTTCAACATCGTTATCGGTTTTGATTAAAAAAGAAGCGAGATTTAACTGGGAATAGCTGGGAAGTGGGAATACAGCTTCTGAATACGCTTTTCAGTTTGAATTATATTATATATTTATTCCATTGTATATAGTTAATAGCTAAGACGTACCGTGTGTCGGGAGTCGGGACAGCTAGTCGGCACATTATAAAATTCGGTGCTAACACTAACTTATTTATTATTCAAACTACTCTTTGGTTAATCACAGATCGATTTCAGTTCTCCAACAATTTTACGTAAGTAACTAATTCTAAACCTGTCAGGTATTTTTCATACGAAATAAATTTAATCTTCAAAATACTGTATTACATAATTATTAGGTCATTACATATTTTGTAACGGAAGAGCATACAGTCGATTTTTTAAAACATAATATATTTATTTAATCAAAGTACCTGTATACCATTGCTATCTATGCATTTTTGCCATCTCATAGGTTCATTGATTCCTTTACTAAAAAAAAAAAAAAACAATTCGGACAAGAATCAATAAAATCTTTGAAGATGCTTTGGACTGCCCCATCGGAGTTAATTTTTTCTAGTGTCCGACCGAAAGTTCGGTTTCGGTTTCGGCCGAGTTTCGGCTAAAAATCAAGTTTCGGCGGCAGTTTCGGTTTCGGCCAAAAGTGGCCGAAACTTTTGCCGAAACCGAAAGTGATTTCGGAAATTTTCGTGCACGCTCACCTAACTTCGTTTCTTGCGGCAACGCTTTGACAACGCAACTGAATTTGAAAACATAATTAAAATATAATTAATATTTTTTTAATATTACATTAAATAAATGATTACAACAAAATTAATATACCGTGTTTCTATTTCATGTCCTAATTAATGCAGAATAATGGATAAAATGCACCAAATTTCAGTATTTTAAGGAATTTTCTACTTGACCACGTGAGTTTCGGTTTCGGTTTCGGCCGAAACTGAAGCCACGGCCGAATATTCGGTTTCAGTTTCGGTTTCGGCCGAAAAACCAGTTTCGGTCGGACTCTAATTTTTTCCCCTTGCAAGAAGTTATCCAAATTTCGAAATTGCAAAATGGCAGTGGCTAACCAACATCGGTTGTTAAGCAGCTAGCTTTTCCATTATGATTTGCAAATTGTAGTTGCTGGCAATAGACATATGCCGTAATCGTCTCGCCAGATTTAAGAAAGCTGTAATGAACGACACCGGCACTAGTCCACCAAACGCCACGGTGGAACTCGTACACGAAAATAATACGATATTTCAAGTTTTCCATTTTGTAAACAGAGTGATGCAAAGAAAAAACCAACAGAGGAAAAAACAAATGAATTACGGTTTTCGAAACACAAGTGCATTAGTAAATAGCGGTATAAATTTGAAATTATTGGAATTCCTAACCAAAGAAGATATATTTGAGATCGAAGTGGCCAGTACAACAAAACGCCAATTTCATATGTAAGGACCTAATATTTGTGATTGCTCAATTCGTTTGACCCAAATAGTAGTAACTTTTATCTGTAGACTAAATAGACAACAGAGCCTATGTTTAGGCATTTTTTTTTATAAAATAAAACACAAACGAGCAAACGGATCACCTACTGGAAAGGTGATAATTAGGGACAAACGTTTTGGACCTACGTTTTATCTCATCAACATGTTTAATGTAGGTAATTAATTTTTTCTTCATTTACATCATCCACTACATGTGATACATCCTCATACACAAAAGATGCCGACTTGCCACCTGACGTAAGACTATCGCAGTTTGAATATTCATGATCCCACGTATCACCTCCATGAGGTTGTAATCAGCTCGTTGATATTCCGCGAGTGTTAGCCCCCAACTGGGTCGAGCAGGTCGGTCCTCGGTCCTCTCCACTCTGCAGATGAATCGATACACCATGAACGGATCATTTGATATTGTTTCGCTTTTTCCTATATTTTTATTCTTTGCGCTTAAATTAAAAAAGTATGAAGTTTTTTAAGAATTGTAGATGAGATACTTGGGAAATCTGTAGCTTAAACAGGAACAATTGACACTCTACGTATTCGCAACATAATCGAATATAAATTGTAAGGGCGCTGCTTTCGATATCGTTGCGAATACCTTGTTGTCAATTGTTCCTGCTAACATCATAGTTGAATTTGCGAATACATCAGAGATAATACAACCTAAAATACAAGGCGAAAGGCCTTGTGAGAATTTATGTCTCTCTGGTGAAAAGGTACGCCAGAGCGAAAAGTCTTCATTATTATTTCTCTGGGTTTCTCAGCGAAATTCGGCATTTGACAATTCACTTCCAACCAATAAAATAATACAGTAAAAATGTTCCTTTAATTAGAATTTTAATTAGATCCTATGAAATACCAAAATTAGATTCATAACCGCGTGACTGATACTGCGCGGCGGGCGTGCGGTTCAAAACCGGAGCGACGTACGGCAATACGAGGGTGTCCATCTGTCCATCCGTAGTGAATTTGTTAGAAAATGTTAATCCTGTTATTTTACTGTAAATATGTATGCATAATGTCATTACTTACTTATTATTGTAGCCTAATGTTGGATTAAATATTTCATGCGGATAAAAATACATTCTGTATAATAATCGACGCATCGTCTCCAATTCACCGATTTACTTTTTGTTTATTGTAGGTTCCTATTAGGTATTTTTGGAAAAAATTTTAAGACTCTTAGAATAATATACCTGGGACTACGGACAGTAAAGCAAATAGTTTCATGAGGCCAAGTAATATATCATATTACTAACGTAACCAGGCGCAGGTAATATATGACGGATGTGGGCGGTGCGGGGCGGGACGGGCCGGGGTAAATCTAGTTACTGCGTGAAATTGGCAGTAATGGAACAATTTTCCCACCGCAGCCTCACGTCCATGATATGTCTTGCTGAGTGCTAGTTTTTGTCACACTCTCCGTGAAGAAGTTAACTTAAAGCTTTAAGCCTGCGGCTTTTTTGATCTTCTAGTAGCTTGGTTTACCTCATACATTAAGGATGTCGTTTAAAATAGGATACAAACGGTGTCAGTAAATGGATTCGAGTCACACGTTTATGTCTCAAAATCTGGTGTACCACAGGGTACACACTTAGTTCCAGTATTATTTTCCCTATTTCTTAACGACATCTTGCTTGTTGTCAAAAACAGTCAAATACTCGTACACTTTGATTAATTATTACATATAGATACGTTATATCCTTACAAAACTGACAATATTTCTGTGCCACGACACACATTGACATGGGATGCGTGTCAATGTGTCAACGTCGCATAGTAACACAAAACAACTATTACTCGCGGAGCACACTAACCAAAATTGGCCCGACTCGGGCCAATTCGAGTCTTCATTTTTACGCGTTTATAACATATCTACCTCTTTTTAATATATATATCTATGCTCGTACATTATTATGCAGATTACTTAAATTTTACAAGAAAAAGGTAACTTACCCTTCAACATAATATTTAAATGAAACAAAACTAGAAAAGTGGATGAAACTAGAGATCTCGGCGTTATTTTGGACATAAAACACACATAGAAAAAATAGTGAACAAGTCAAGGACAAAATATGTTAGGTTTCATCAAAAGAAATAGTAAAAGTTTTCAGAATCGAACTAAAATCCTTTTATTTAACACATTAGTTCGTAGTCACCTTGAATACGCTAGCTCAAACTAGAATCCATCGTATGTAGTGCACTTACAACAAATAGAAAGAGTTCAGCGATCTTTCTCCAAGATATCTAGCATATAACAGTAGTGTATTTACCGTAGATGTCCCTACAATAATCGTCTCGCTTTCTTTCATTCAACTTCACTTAAATATCGACGAACTGTTCATGACCAAATTTTACTACACAAAATTGTTAACGGACGCCGATTGCTTAGATATTCTCCAATATTTCTGTTTAACTGTTCCATACAATCTACCTCGCCATTCAATATCCAATATTTTGAAAAGTTCACAAGTTACTTACAAGTTAGCACTCAGCACACGAGTAAAGTAAAGCATTTCACATACACAGATGTGAAATGCTTTGTAATCTAGATATTGATCTACCAACTATCTGCGACACCATAATCAGCCTACCTGCACCAGAGTATAGTGTATCTACTATCTCTGTGTCGAACTTAGGTATTCTCGCTAAGTCGCTATTATGTATCTGAAACATATAACTTATCTATAATATTAATTAGAAATTGATACCTACTGTAGGTACATAATACGGAGTATACCTCTTCATCCTTACTGACCACTAATGTCCCCCCGCTGCATTATTTTCATTTTGCCAAATTTTTAGAACTGTAATAATACACTTATTAATTACTGTGAAACATGAATTTCCACCAAGAACCTACAGTACATAAATTCTTAGAAAAATGAATGTTTTTTTTTCAACAATTTGGTACCTATACCCATACTTGCACTGAAGCTACATCAGTTGTTACATACAACATACAGTTTGTTGTAAACCCGCGAGGTATTTTCGGCAGCATTGCAAACGCCCGCGCACTCGTTAATTTTTTCACCTCTTCAGTATTGCTTTACTTATTTTTATCCTAATCAAAATACACATAGGTATCAACCTCTGCTTTTCGATCTAGTTTTTATGAGACGCACGAGTTTTTTTTATGATGTTTTCCTAGACTAGACAACCTTCTAGGCATCCGTGCGGATTAATAGTACCCAGAACCATTACCCTTACGTGCAACAAAAGCTGATCATTATTAGATCACGGATGCTCATGTCAGACTTCATTCTTTCGTCCAACCAAAGCGTCTAACTACTCACTACTTAAACCTAACGACCAGGTTTCATCCTTCTTTGGTCCAACAATGCCGTCCAGTTACATCGTAAAGCGTCTAACGTTTTAATATTATGTTGCCAGACAAGATCCGCAAGAAGTACTCGTCGCTGGGTGACAACGTGGTGGTGGTGAAGCTGGAGCGGGTGGGGCAGGTGGGGCTTGGGCTCAGCCTGGCCGGCCACCGCGACCGCAGCCGCATGGCCGTGTTCGTGTGCGGCCTCAACCCGGCCGGCGCCGCCGTGGCCGCGCAGCCGCCGGTCAAGGTCGGCGACGAGATCTTGGAGGTGAGTCAGCGCTATGGTCACTAACCTGATCCTACAGCCATCCCTTTTACGCCTACTAGATCCTGTGTCATCAAGTTTTCGTCGTCCTCAAATATTATGTAGGTACTAGCTTTTGCCCGCGACTTCGCCCGCGTGGAGTTCGGTTTCTATACAAAGTTTTAACCCCCTTTTCACCCCCAACAACTATATTTTGACAGTTTAAAATTATATTTTGACAGTTAATGACGCGCCTACTGAGCTAAAATAAAGGGAAATGCATCGATGCTTAGCCCAGACTTATTCGCGTTCATTCTATTCTCAATCATAATCATCTATGACTGTCGCAGCTAAGATCAATCACAATAATTGAGTTTGTCGCCTGTTGTGACATTTTTAATTGCCCAATGGTTCTAATGCCAAATCACGTCCACAAGAGCAGCCCGTCAACAACAATGATGTGGAGCTGTGCCAAGTTACTAGTGAAGGTGTGTACGCACTAGGAGACACGTTTAATCCTTTGTCAAGTCAATGAGAGTACTAATAACAATACATTATAGATTTTGTTTATTGGTAAACGTCCATGTATGACTTACTTGTATTTATATCTGAAATCTTTTAGAGTACGTCATCTGGGATTGCTGGCCTCGTAAACTAAAAGCGCAAGCACTGTTTGATGTTTCACATTTTTCTGTAAAGCCTTGGTATAAACTCTATAGTATAGTTAAGGGATGCTGTCGCGTTGTTTTAGACTCTATACAACGCCTTGGTACGGCTCATTCTCAACGAAGCTCGGCTTGTCAGTTTTCTGCAAAGCCTTGGTCCAATCAGTACGAGCGTGGTCTATGGTCCATCCTCGTCTATCTCTCATCGCATCTCTCGCACGGTATACACGTTGTTACTTCAAACAAAATGGTCGCTACTTCCGAATAGTCTACCTAAGTTTTGGTAGACTATTCGGAAGTAGTCACCAAGTCCGTAAGTCATTTACCGCTTCCTCTACCACATCATCCCACACGCGCCTGAGTTTTACGACTGTTTATCAACACCGATATATGCTCGTTATTTCCCTATACATTATGCAGGTCTATTTTTGAAGATTTCAACTAATAGGTGCAAAGCGAACAGGTTGGTTTGATTTTACTGATTTGAAATATTAATTGGTTAAGTCACTTTCATCGCTAATACGCGGGGACGTATTTATCTTCTTAGCTTGAGGGGGTAAGAGGGGAGTAAACTGGTTCCTAAACTATAGTCGATCAAGCAACATAATCGGAGATCGACAATTCTCTATAGAGCAAAAACTACTAAACTAGTGGTGACTAAATAAATGGCGATTATTGTTTTTGAAAACAAAACTTGGGCTAACCAATATAAACTTGAGTCAAAAATCAAAATAAATTAAGTACCTAATATAAAAAAAAATTCAGCACCACTCAAATGTTTAAGGGGAAAGAGTCAGCCCATGAAGACGGTCTTTTGAGTCTCAAAACGAATTTTGCGTATGGAATACAAAGACAAATGTATTTTTATGACCGGGAAATACTAGGCAAGATTGTTATTGCATTATTTTATTTTAAAAAAGTCGTTGAAAATAAAAGTTTTGCTGTTACGCGACAACGTTCTCTGTTCACAAGAGCCGCGTTGCGTTGGCTGCCCAATGCCCAGTATAAAGTTGGCATCTTAGAGAGTCAAACCGATTTAGTTGGATGCTCTAAGGTTGGCATAGATATTTAAAACTACCTAATACCTATACTACAGTCAAGATTTTACCCCTTGCTATTATTATGTAGCTAGTAGTATGTATAGCGGTGTCAAAAAACTACCGATAAAAAGAATAGGGAGGAAAATTCGACGATTTTTTCTTCAAGAAAAAGAAAAAAAAAAATATGGGGCTATAAGTAGGTAATAGTGATTATTTGAAAAATCATAAAAATACATTTGTCTTCTCATATAAATATACCTACTGTAAAGAAAAAATAGTTTGGTATATTTATTTTAAGCCTGGGGGACCCATTTCACGATATAAAAATTTCTCCTCGTAGCTAAGAACATTAACATTATTCATGACGATATTAAGAAGTTTTAACTGAAATATTTAAAGTTACAGATACACAAAATTTAAAAGAACAACAAAGAAGTTAACAGCTTAAAACATAATATTTTTTGTGAAAACAAGCTTCTTAATTCAATGTAATGTGCCGTTTACATATTTTCTCTGAAAATTTGGCTCCTGGCTGTACCCACCTATTTATGAAGCTGTTGTACCCTCAACACAAACAATGGGTGTCAAGTTACCCTCGAGTCTCAACCCACAAGAAATATTTAGGAGCGGAAGTGGGCCAAATTTAAGTTTAAACCTGAATGTTTTAAAACTGTGCCAATTAATGAGTGCTGTTTGTAAGACAACAATGCAATTGTGCCTATCAAAATATTAATGCTTGGAATTCTGGCGACTACCAGTAATCCCACAAAAGAAAACACTTTCATGTACCTACATAATCATGTCAAGACGAGAGCAAATGACTCGCACTATTAAAAAGTTATCAGGGGCCTAGCTAGCGACCTAGCGGCGCGGCGTACCAGTAACAACTCAATTGACAGGCGCTGTCATAATTTTCATACAATTTTCATTTGTTGCTGTTAATTGTTCCTACTAGGCCTTCTGATCTCATCTAGAGATACTGCTGACTCTTCACAATCTCTACATCGTTACAAAATAAGTGGCTTGGCCATTTGGATTGGATCCGTTCATGTGAGCGTAAGCACAGAATAGATATTAGTTACCAGCGTAAGTAGAAAAAATATTGATTTGCTGTTCATTACATTGAAGAGTTAAAGCTGTGCGCTGTAAGTACTAATAGAATGACGATAATGAACATGAAAAAATATATTTGAAGGCTGCATAAATAGTAAACCAAAAGTGTTTAAAGTAAACCCTCATTATTCTTTCCTTAAGTAGGTATTAGGTACATACGATTCACTTTATGTGTGTACAGCTCATTAAGAGTTGTTTTTCTTATAAATTTCTAAGTAAAAGTTTGTATTTACTTAATTATCTAGGTACTTATCTTTTGTTAATGATTTATATAAATTACATTTAATAAGAGTTAATTATAATAAATCAGAAATATCAGAGAAGATATCTTTCTATAAAAAGCAATGAGTAAAAATAGAATCTTCAAATTCAAACACAGAGCGTCTTCAAATGCAAATTGAGTAGGTTTGCATATTCGACAGTATAAAAGAACGAGCTATGACTCCTAGCAATAAAAAGAGGATGACACGAAATTACAGTTCATTCGTTCATCGATCATCGTTCACTACCTCAAATTGCTATTAAGTTTGGACGCCTGCCAAAATTGAGCGGGCAATGACAATGAACGCATTGCTATATCTCAGTAAGAAATTAATATTATATTCATTATTAATAATAAACCTGGGAAAGCCGTGTTTCGGCACGAATGGGCTGGCTCGATCTGATAAATAGCACGGCCTCACAGAAAACCGGCGAGAAATAACGCTTGCGTTGTGTTTCGCCAAGTGAGTGAGGTTACCGGACGCCCAAAGGGGGTTGGGTATTTTAAGGACGTCCAGAATTGAAACTTTTCCTTAGTATGATCACAGTATAAAATATAATATAGCATACGTAATATTTTTTTGGAATTTTACCTCAAAATTATAAACAATCAGCGTTCGCAAGAATACGCATCAAAACACATAACACGGATCTAATGTGAATAAGACGTTGTTGTTAGAACCTCGGGATTTGCGCGTAGTATCGCCTAATGACTGAACAATAACGTGCGATCCCGCACTGGCAACTGGCAAGACGCCAGCAGCGTGCGGCAGGAGCGGGCAGCGGGATTGCGGTGATGGAGTAAAAACGTTACAATACTTACACCCGGTTTCTGAAAGGCTATTCAACACCAAAATTAACTAATCAGCGGTCAAATCTCTTGTCAAGTATAAATTGAGTTGCATAAAGCTTGATCAGTCAGTTGATTTGATTTCCGTGTTAAATATTAACAAATCTTATGTCAAACCACATGTCAAACGCTGTTATCGGTTTCTGAAAAGTAAATTAGGGCGTAATCATAGATTAAAGTTATGTCAAATCTATTGTCAAGTGATCAATGCATTTCGGCGAATTAACTTTTGAAAAAATATTAGTTTTTCCTGGTTTTTCCCATTTTTCCACATAAATTGTTTACAGAAGGTATGTAAAGTGAAAAATAAGTTAATTTGGCGCTTGCAATATTTTTATACGGTACCTAGTACTATTTGCTAGTAGCTTTATTTAACAATAATTATGGCTATCACTATTGTTTTTCAAATCTACAAAATTATTATTTTTGTTTCAGATATTAACATGTCACTATCCGATCTCAGCAGCCTTTCCAGCAGTGATGATGAAGAGCGATCCCGACGTACTTTTAAGACGAGAATGAACCCTTTTGAATTTTATAATGAAGCGGAGTTCAAAAATCGCTATCGATTATCAAAGGCCGTGATAATGGCACTAGTAAGTCTAATCGAAGATAAAATAAAACCTTTTACGTTAAGGAACAAGTCCATAACTGCTCTGGAACAAGTTTTATTAACAATTAGCTTCTATGCAACGGGGGCTTTTCAAATAACAGTGGCTGATCACATTAGGATACACAAATCAACAGCAAGTAGAATAATAAAAAAAGTGTCAGCAGCCATTGCGGAACTCAGACCTGAATTTATCAAAATGCCCAGGACAGAAGAAGAGCGAAACCAGATTAAAAATGAATTTTACTTAATAAGTTCATTTCCTGGTGTTATTGGAGCTGTAGACTGTACACATATTAAAATACAGTCTCCTGGAGGTCCACGAGCAGAGCTTTATAGAAATAGGAAAGGGTATTTCTCGCTGAATGTCCAAGTCATATGTGATGCGAATTTAAAAATATTGGACATTATAAGTCGTTGGCCTGGCTCGGTCCATGACACTACAATTATCAATGATTCCCACATTCGGGCCGATTTCGAGAGTGGTATTTATGGAACCGACTACCTATTGGGGGACAGTGGCTACCCATGCCGGCCATACTTGTTGACACCATTTCTACGGCCTGCTACACCTAGCGAGGTAGCATACAACGAAGCTCACATAAAGACTAGGAATACCGTTGAGAGATGCTTTGGGGTTTTAAAAAGAAGATTCCCTTGTCTGTCTATGGGACTCCGTGTAAAGATAGAAACTACAATGAATATCATCATTGCTTGTGGTGTTCTACATAATATAGCTTTAAATTATAATGACCAGCTTGAAGACATGACGTCTGAGGCTGTGGAATTCAATCTCCCAGAAGGTACTGCTACAGTGTCAACTGACAATGAGAACACATCTGTCCGGTCATCTCTTTTGTTAACCCACTTTAACCGATAGTATTACCAATACCACTTCTGTAAAACATGTTTTTGTAAACAAATCTTTTTTTTTTTATTATCATTAAAATATTACTTTTCTTCATTAAAATACAAGCTTTTTTTGTGTACCTAATACCTATGTTGAATAAATATTTAGTTTTTTTTGTGTATTTTAATAATATCATAATCATAGCACTTGTGGAAAATAAAAATAAAATATATAATAAACATTTATTTGGAAAAATTACAACAATTACTTACTTAAATGCGAAAAAAATATTTATGTTTTGTTCCATCATAAAAAGCTATCAGTCATCAATATCAAATCAGTCTTATCTTGCATGGTTATCATTTTTATAATATATAATGTTAAAATTATTGCCTGGATAATAAAATTTAAAAAGGCCACATCCATGTATACTTAAAACTATTCAACATAAATCTACTCTTCATATACTTTTAAAATTTTAACCAATATCTTAAGTATATTAAAGTATTTAAAAACTTTAAAGAATACTCTTAATTCAACAAAAATTATGTTTTTTAAGTTATGGCTAAAATATGATTACTAAAGAATACATAGCATTTGTTAGATCGTTACAAGACTGCGATTTAACAAATGTTCATATTCTTTTTCTTTAATTTTTAGCTCCAACTCCAGTAACTTTTGTTTCTTAAATACTGTCTTGTATTCTAATAATCTAGTTTTTTTTTCCAATATTGAACATTGTATCTTTGTTACATAATATTTTCTTTTTAAATGATCAGTGTTGCAGTTGGTCTTTCTCTTTAGCTTTTTTATAGGTTTACGTATAGGTTGGAGAGTAGGTTTATCTGCTTGGCTGCTGATTGGAGTTTTGATAACGTTGGAAACATTTTCAACTGTAACAAAAAGGATAAACAAGAATTTGAATTAAGTACTAATATGACAATAATAATATTACTTATAAATAACTCGTCGGGAACCTTAATATACCATTATTAAACTAACTCGATGCACTGTCAAAACTATTTGACAGTGGGTTTACTTGATCACCCATTATTGCTAATACTTGTGCTCCTACACTGCTAAGCATAGGTTTGTATACACCACCACCAGTTGCCATAATACCCTTCTGAAATTCAAAGTTTCTATTAAGAAAGCTGCTCTTAAAATTCATAATAAATGTAAGTTAGAAGAACAAACCTTGTCAGCGGTGTCATCTTTCCTTAATTGCTTTAAGAGATAATTTATTTCATTAGAGTTTTGAGAAATTGTCTGTAAATAAAATTATATTAAGATGATTATTAATAAATTCATAACATGTTAACACTTTTTATCTGCCTTCCATTAAAATATAAATACATACAATGGATTTTACCGAACTAATAGAAAGTTTTCCTACAGGTATTAACAAATTAAAATTTGAAATACCTCTGTCAACACTGTGTCCTGTACAATTACTGTGTCCTCTTGAGATGGTCCGGGTTCAAAGTCAACTGTGCTTGGTAGTTGTTTATTTTGTAAATATTTTTTTATCTGAAATGTATAAACAATTTCTAAGTACCTACATGTACATATCTTATATATTAGATAGGTAGGTATTCTTCAACTAGATTTCATTAATGCTTTATGCTTCTTATTCTTGATTAATCTGTATAATTAATAAGTAATTCATAAAACTTTGTTTGCTTACATTTTCATTAGCAACATTCTGCCTGGTGGTCCTCTTAAGATTTAAATAGGCCGTATGTAGCTGTTTTTGCGTGCGAGGGGTCTCTGCACTACTATTGAATTCTACAGTAATAGACTCCCAAGCTTCATGTTTTTGTACCACGCTCCCCGAGTTGGTACATTTGTTTTCTATAATGTATTTATATCTAAGATAAGAAAATACAACAACAGATGCTTCATTATTCAAACAAGTGAAGGCAATGTATACATAATACTAAAATCACATTAATAATAATTGTAGTTATACGTATTATTAACTTTTCAGTAGGCACTTACTTGGAAATTATTTCCATAAGCTGGCATTTTTCTCTCTCTGTAAAATTTTTGCCTCGAGAACTCATTCTGAAATAGGTACTTCTAATGCAATAATAGGTATGTACTTAAATACAAAATTATTTTACTATTTGAAATTCGCGGATCGAAAACCGGACGACTTATGTCAAAAACGAAAAAATACCTAGATTGACAGCTATCTTCTTGACAGATTGACTTTTTTTTTCTAAATGGCATTAGGAAATTTACACTTTTGAACGAAATATTGGACGGAAAATCGGACGTCAAACATTGTGTGACCATGTTAAAAAACAATCTTCGAGTCATGTCAAGATGATCACTGATTAGTAAATTTTTCGCTAATTAGCGTTTCAGAAACGCAAATTGATTTAACTACCATGTTAACTTAACTTGCGTGTTAGTTGATCAACTATTTGATCAGCCTTTCAGAAACCGGGTGTTAGACTGAGAAGCCTTACGGAAAAAACGGCCGGAAAAATTCAAAGCATTGAAAATAGAACTCTGCACTAATACAATAGAGCTGAATATCGAACACACAAGTGTCGAGTCAAATGTCAATGTCATATATGACAGCTCGACACTCGACGCTTCCATTTTAAACTCTATTTTTATTACCGCAGAGTTCTATTTTCAGTGCTCTGAAATTTCCCGGGCCGCTGGATTCCGGACATACAGTCCCAGTTTAATGGATGCTACAGAGTCAATAAAGAATTGTAATGACTGATCTACCGACCGACTATCATTTCAAAAATATCTACTTTTATATTTTGTAACTTTAAGTAAGGAAATGAATTTAGGGTATGACGAAAACGCAGTACTTTATTATGGAAATTCTGAAATTAGTAATATTTTAATATGTCTATATTGTAATTAAAAAAAACCCCTGATCAATATGTAATTTTAGAATACACCTTATAGTGATAAAAATTAATGAAATATATACCTACTTATTAGCGCAGTCGGTAGGATATAAGATAATCCGCTTCTGAATCAGCATTAGACCAAATATATTTCAACCGGAAACTGAGTACCGCGAACTATTCCCGTTTTACGTTCTGATTGAAATATAACTCCCGGTATAAAGGTTACTCTCGGTATAAACGTTACTCGCGGTATAACTCGCGGTATAAACATAACTCCAGTAATACCCCGGTATAAACTACAGGAATAAAGATATTTCGCGACCTTCCGTGGTTACTTTGTATGTATTCAATTGCTACAATGATAAACGGCTCATTCATAATATTGTAAGTTGTTATACAATAAATTAATAATACAATGTTTTTAGATAAATATTTGTTCCGCAAATATAGAATCCATTAGAAACTATTATAAGATAAGTAAGCTTATCTTCTCGATATTTTCGAATTAAAATAATTTTAGTATTTCCTTGTTTTCTTGAATTGCATTAAGGGATTACCGATTTATAGCCGCTTTTGTTGGCACAGTTGAGATGATATTATCTCTCTCTCGCCCCCCCCCCCCCTTTCCCTGTTTGTTGCGGTGCTGATCTGCCTCTATGTTTGCAGGTGAACGGCATAGTGCTGCACGGTCGCTGCCACCTCAACGCCTCCGCCATCATCAAGGGCCTGGTGGGGCCCGTCTTCAAGTTCATACTGCTCAGGTGAATTACTTTTTTGTACTAGCAAAAAGTTGGGCAGGGCGTTGTATGTTTTTAGACTAAATGAGTCTAAAAATCATACGAATCGTGGAGAATTATATGAGTAGAGTAGTGCTCTACATAGTATTATGTGCTCATAAAATTATGTAACATTAGAACCTAGTTAAAGGAGAATTGGGCTCAATTTTACTAATAACAAATAGTAATTTGTGATCATAATCCTGTTTAAGCGCATTACCAAGTTAATGTGAGCTGGATATATAGCCCGTAGAACAGATGCTTCTCTGATGATCGCTGGGACCGAAAAGTTCTCGAATGGATTTCACAAATTGGACGTAAAAGCGTAGGACGTGACCTCCCACCAGGTGGACAGAGGACCTGAGAAAAGTCGCAGGGGGTCGGTGGATACAGGCCGCGAGCGACCGGTCGCACTGGAAATCTATGGGGAAGGCCTTTGTCCTGCAGTGGACGTCACCAGGCTGAAACGATAATCTTGTTTTGGTCCGTGCGCTGTCGCTTTCACACACGCGTCGGTCGCGCGTGAGTGAGTGTGACAGTGTGCGGGCCGAAACAGGATTACGATCACAAATACTTACGGGGATTCGGGATCTAAAAAAATCATGTACTATCGACAAAGTTCCTGCTCGACCATTTTCAAAAGTCTCCTCGCCCGCGCGCCTCTACACTAGGACGCCTCAAAATATTTAAACACAAAGTAAGTGACCGCAACGACTGCAGACGTGGTTTAACTACATATTTACATGTCAGTATGTATGCGTGCGTACGATTCAACGGCGCTGTTAAACGATTTTCATCTTATGCCTGGTCTTTGTTGATAGTATATAATTTATTACGTAACCTCATGTTTTTAACGTTAAATTACATCATCACAAGTGAATTTGGAAAAGCTGAATTCACATTTGATATCACCTGTGACCTGACACGTGACTCGCGTATTAACAGTGGTATAAAACCTACCAATAACTTCCTTTACATTGGTGCGACGAATAAGAGAGGACTACGTTAATCTGTAGGTCGTTATTGCTCTTTATATAAGTATATTTGAGTTTAACTACTACAATGATGTAGAGCTCTGGATTTGACATAGAGTAAAATGATACAATGTAAAGTATAGCGGTAGATTTACTTCGGTATTATTGTTGCAAGTAAGCAAGTAGCCGCTACGGTTTAAAACAAAAAGGCTTGCTTTCGAATAGAATAGTTTTGATTTGAAATATTTAATGGGGTGAAATTTAGACCATTGATTTGCGTCGGCGTAAGTCATAACTCGTAACATGGCAAAGCAAAACATCACTATCCTTGTTTGTATTCATCACGCAGCCTTGTTTTACATATTTTTAGGGTTCACATCTCCCTTTGTCGGCATGTCCGTCCGTCCGTTCACCTTCGGCTTAGCGTCCAAACAGTGTTAGAAAGACAAAATTTTGCAAGAATACCTATATGTGTATTTACCACATCGACAAAGTGCTAAAATAAAATCTTATTTTTTTGAGTAAAAAAAATACGATGGTACGTAATGAACTTTGAAGAAAACGACATAAATAACTTGTTACTTCAGGAGTTACAGACGCCTTACTGGTACAGATAAAATGCGCTTACTTGGAAGACTTCGTATTTCTATAACGAAATAGTAAATTGACTTTGGAACATTACTCTATGCATGGCCTGACACGGGCTTGGTCAGTTTTTTTATATAATTTAACATTTAATCACAAAGCTGACATAGTAAGAACAGCTGCTGTACTCAATATAACGTCTTCGAAAATCAATTACGGATACTTCGGGGACATGATTCACTGCTTATGTAAAGACGTTTAGGCAAAAATATATTTGTCTTACTCAAAGTAAAAAAATACTTAATGTATTGGTGACTCTCCGCAAAACGCAAACTCGCCCATATAAAGTAAGAAAGTTTTTCGAGTATGACAATTATTTTTCTGCCTAAACGTCTATACATACATCAAATGCCCAAAATATCCGTATTTGGTTTTCCCGAACCTTATATATAAGCAAGCTCAGTATTCTAGTTACCGCGTATCCGCGTATCGTTCTGTTCAGGCTGACGTAGGCGTTTTTCTCTGCTGAGATGAAAGGGCCAGCTACGGCCTCCGAGCCTCTAATTATTATCACCCAGGGTGACGAGTACGAGGGCTTTTTGTTGGAAAATCCTATGGAGTTTATTCTTATTCTGTATATTATTATATCCCTTTTGAAAAAGGATCTATTGTAGAGTTGCGTATAAATGAATGAACTACCGAAATGAGGGATGAGTTAGAATGTGTCATTGTTACGCTATTCTTATTTAAAAATAAAAATATATCTATTACCAAAAATGTATACAAAATTTCCTGGAACCCTGATTTCTGATGTAAGTTTTCACTTGTATTTCAGAAATCAGTGCCCTTTCCGTTTCAAAATTACTACGATATGAGTAAACTACTTGACGGGTACCAGGCAACGGAAATGTATTTAATACTTTTATGCTATACATATTACATATATTTAACTTAAAGTGTTTTGTTTAATACATATAAAATTCACCTATTTAATACACATATATGACCCAGGAACACAGAAAATGTATTCGTTCCCCGGGGATTAGAACCCGCGTCCTCCGGCTAACCACTGAGCCACAGAGGTTGTCAAAGCCACCGAGGTCGTCAGTAAATAAGAATAAATAAATATACCTATATAAGTTATACCAGCTTGAAATATAATACAGAAGTTTGTAGCATGCTCGCCGCCTTGATTGTGGCGTATCACTGGTATCACTATCAAGTTATGGTCGTGATACCAGTGATACAGCAACACTTATATTGAATCTTCTTTAATTACGTAATCTACACATCAGAGAGACGCATAAGACACACACGTCTACATTAAACACAGCCCCCTGGCCACGGAACTTTTTTTTTATTTATGTATGGCGTCGGCTTATAACCATTTGCCAGTGTCAAGTATAAAAGGCAGGAAATAGAATATTCGTTAAAATTTTCATTACTGTATTTCTAAATCGTCAAGTCCAGTCAGAGTCCAAATTAATAATCAGGGTAGTCAATCAGTCAAGTGGTAGACGCTTTACTGAAACTTCCTAGGGAGTTTTGGCGGGAAACCCAATTTAGCACGTATTTTGTAATTATATCACTTGCCCTAATTATGCACGTCAAAGAATAACTAATGGATGATATTCTACCAATACTACACATTAAAAACCGAAATCAACGTTGCTGATTGACATTCCCGGCAAAACTCTGATGCGCTTTATATAAGTAGGTACATTAATATGCAAAAAAAACTAATAAGTTGCCTTTTTTTAGGCGAAAGGCTGCGTTGGAGGACGTGGCCGTGAAGCCCCTGACGCAGTTCCCTACACCACTAGAAGAGGGGGTATGTACTATTGTAGTTTGCCCAACGACATGGCCCATGGGTATAGACATATCTAAGGATGTCGCATAAGTAACCGCAACATTATAGGCATTAGTACTATCAGGAAAACGAATACTGTAATACATAAGCAGGTAGTGTTCTCCTAATTTATTTGTGTTATAATATATGATGCAGTCACAATAGAACTGCCAATGACATGCTAGTTTAATTTTTTAGGTTCTTCTCCGGTTCGTCTCGGCGGGTTACGGTTGAACCGGTCGGTGGTAGTCTTTTTCTGTTGACTTTCCGAAAAAAAGCTTCAATTGGAAATAAAAATTATCATTTTCGATATCACATTAAAATCATAATAGTGACAAATTATGAGAACAGTCAACATGCTTATGAATTTGATTCCGTGATAGTACAAAATATGTTGGATAAGGGCGATCGCTCGATTGCTACATGGGCTATGGCAGACTTAAGACATTTTTGTCTCACATAGACAAGCTTTTCAATGCACGACTGTCTTATGAGTTATGACTAAAACATCCACAGTTTTAACTTTTAAGATAGTTTTGTTTATGAGACATTTGGTCTCAAGTGTGTGTATCTTCATAATATATTTTGTTTTACAAGAGACTGTATTGAGACTTTCGTATATCTACTATCAAGTGAGCGCTCGCTCTAAAGCTATATAAATAAAAAATATTCTAATACAGCAAAAGGCCGATCTGTATGGGGTTGGTAAACCTCACTTTATGGGACGCTAAAAAAAGTAATTACTGATACAATAAATATTATCGAAGAACTGTAGAACAAGCACGAAACGATTTGCAAATGACTACAATTTTTATAAAAACTACAGATATAACCCGAGTACGTAAATTATATAACCCGGGCTATTGTGACGAATTATTGACATCTCATTTATTTAATTTAGACGTAGTTTAGGCTCTACGATGGAACAAACATACGTTGTCATCGCATGAAAGTTGTATGATAATCATGATAGCACCTATTTAATTCTCTTACGACAACATTACGAATACTTTTTCACAAATAGGCAATCGGACTAAATTTTTTTTATTGCATAAATGAATAGTACTCTTAAATATGAGTAACTTCTCAGAAGAAACCGTATATCAAAAGTCAATATTTTCAAAGGTACAGCGATTTTTATCAAAAAATTCGCGAGCCTCCTAAAAACGCTCCATACTAAAGTCGACCTAAAAATGACGTCACTTGTATATGAAGTAGTATATGAAGTATATGGCCGTAGGAATATATTTGTAAATATCTCCGATATTTGTGTGTTTAAGTTCATACTTACCATAATGAATGTTTTTGTATATGATGTGAGTAAACTAATGATGTAGGTTTTGTTTACCAATTTCGCAAAAAAAAAAATTTTTTCTCGCGTAATTTTGTATACAAATCGCTGTACCTTTGAAAATATTGACTTTTGATATACGGTTTCTTCTGAGAAGTTACTCATATTTAAGAGTACTATTCATTTATGCAATGAAAAAAAATCAGTCCGCTTGCCTATTGTTCGTGCTTGGGCTACTGTTATGCTCCGTCCAGACTGCTCGCAAAGTAGGCCGAGGAAGTGCTCCGTGAAGTTAAACCCGAAGTAACAAAAGGCGAAGTGAAGTGCGTGCCCACCACGTGCCCACACTGTCTTATTCGGCCAACCTCAGCCTACTTCGTGAGTTGTCTGCCTACATAATATTAACTAAAAACGTACCTTTCGGAGAGTCATACAAAAATCTGTAATATAGAGTTTTGTATATATAATATATTGTGTAACCTATGAAGTGTGTTAAAAATGTGGTGTAACTAGTTTTATTTTTTTATTACTTACATAATAATGTAGTCAAAATTCTTGTGATGATTTATTTTGCATAACGTGTTATGTTAAGCGTGGTCCAAAACGTGTTAAAACTGTCGTGATAAATGGTCACCCTTAGCCGAAACATTCTGTGATTCTGATAAAACATTGTCACCCTACTGCCGCCGGGAGCGAAATGTGAATAACAATATCCTGCTTGTCTACTAATTAACCTAAAGATTATGCACAAGAAAGCAAATACAAGTAATAACATTTAGTTAAGTGCCTAGCATGACCTTGTGTCGATCATCGGTCTCGCTCGCACTCGTAACGCCGAGCAGTTTTCCTAATTCGGCGCCATTAAATTTTAAATCTAACCTCGATAATCATAAAGCATAAATTTTATTATCATATTATTTTTCAGTGTTTACCTAAATTGGTCGGTACGTAACGTAGTAAGTACAAATTCGCGCACTGCAAATATCGGCGCTACTTTTATCAGCATAGAGTTGAAATTCCTCTTTGTATACTTGATATATATTATGTTACACAGTATGTTTGATTTGCACTGTTATCTTACATTGGCAAAGTCATACAAATAATATAGCGAAGTAGTGTGAAGACGCGGCGTGCGGCAGACGCTCGGTAGAATGGAGGTGCTACTGTGAAAAGTGATTAGGCCTCCTTCACACGAGTGACATACTGACTGTACCAACACGAGGATATACCATGGAGTGACACTAGGACTGTCTTGTGCTATAGGTTTCCTGTTAGTTTGTTTACAAACTGTGTGATGTGTGTGTATGTGTGTGTTTGTCTTCCGTGAATCTCAGATTTGTACAAATATGCGATTTGTCGATACATTGCTATTTGCTTGATGCTTCACATAGAATATCGTTGGTGTAATGTTTTATACCAGGTAATCGTTTTCTCGCAATGAAGTGTGAAGTGAACGGGTTTATTTAGCCGGTTTCAACTTCCTAATTGCAAAGGTTATGTCACCCTTTGAGGTATAGTTCTTTGGTTGTTTGATCTTGATGATTTCTTTTTTTATTATTATTATGTCATGGTTATTTAGAAGCAGCCATTCGATTAATTAAATATCATGAAAACCGTCAATATTGTCCCTACATTTAGCAAAACCAACCTAAAACAATTCTATTTATATGTTTTCTAAAAAAAGTTACTCTCTGTTTCTTTAAATAAATAATATCTAAATGAAACACGCATCTCTCGGTAAACAAAATAATGTTTGTAATTAAAGTCACATGCCACTTGAAACCACGCTTTAATTATATTTAGTACCTACTAGCTTGTGCCTGCAACTTCGTTTGTGTAGAACTAACGAGTAACGGAAGCGAAACACTAATTTTTTAAACGGAACCCTAAGATAAAAGCAACCTTAGTTTAATAAGCCATTATAACATCAGCTATCTGCAAGTGAAAGTCTCATGAAATTCGGCCCAGCTATTTCATAGATTAGCTGAAACAGACAGACTGACGGACAGACAGACAGATAGACATCATTTAAAAATGATTTTCATTGTAAGTACCGTAGGTATATGCTTTCAAACACATTTAGTGAAAACCTTTTAATTTAAAATTACAATTACAAACAGACACTTCAATTTTATTCATTTGTATTATATAGATTCGGCATACATTGGCCCTAAAGAATAGTATGACGGACATTTTTAGGGTTCCGTAATACTTAAGGAACCCTTATAGTTTCGCTCTGTCCGTCTGTCTGTCTGTCTGTCTGTCTGTCTGTCTGTCCGCGCCTCTAGCTCCTGTAATTATGAATATAAATTGATGAAATTTGGTGCAGTTATAGATTGTGTATAGGTCACGATTTCGGGATCATAAAAAAATAATAATTTTATATTTTAGGGGTGGCTCTCCATACATGTGAAGTGGGGATGAAAAATATTTTTTCACTCTACCCCATCGTGTGGGGTATCGTAGAATAGGTTTTTTAAAATAAAGGCAAGGTTTCATACGTTACTTTTTTATAAAGTTGACCATTTTCGAGTAATCGGCCTCCAAAGTAGTTTGTAAGTTGGTCCCCCCCCTAGCATTTTTAAACTATAGGAGATAGAAACTTGCAAATTTTCATGCTGATAGATCATGCTAAAAACTCTTTAGGAAAACTATTGTGAACCAAATCGGACAGTAACTTTTGGAGTAATTAAAAAAAAAAGAATATTACGCGTTTATAGTTACGGAACCCTCCTTAGACATGTCCTGACATGCTCTTGGTTAGGTTATTAACATTTAACAGCCATTAAGTTACGGATATTTATTATAATACTTTGTTCAGATTAAATTTAATCTTAACGTGAACAGAAAGATTTAATTCGACTTAATTCATGTGTAATTGTATTTCTTTATTGCACTGCAAATAAGTGACCTTTAAATTGGTAGCATTATAGGGCGTTATTGTTTCTTTGTTTTTGCTTAGATCAATTTGGGTCTGAACGGAGTATGAAAGCTAAGTTAAATGAATGTTTATTGTAAATCAGTCAGCCACGATTAAATCTGCATGTTTTTGCAGATCATTTGCTTAGAAAATGTAGTCAATATAATATTTATAATTCTTTTCAAATCCGTTCCGAAGTTTTGTCGTAAGTCGTGACAAACGAACAAAAACTCGCCTATACATTTGTAACATCATAACATGACTCTTCATTCATATTGAATAGAAGCATGTATGTACTACGTATGTACATCGTTTAAATAAATTTTACATTATAAATAAGACTGACTGTATAATTTATTTTATCTGGGAGCACGGTAGTGCCCCGCCAAGACGAGCTAAGCGAAGCGCAAGGGCACTACCAGACTACCTTTTCTCGAAGCGTTTCGTTGATATTTTGAATCCTCATAACTTGGGTTTGGTTTATACCAGGTACACAAAATTTTCAGGATATGTTCCCAGTAGCGGACTAATGAAACATGTAAAGTTTTGATAATATCAGTCTTATAATTTAGATTTTATTGATATCTAAAAACCCCTGATTTCGTCACTGACTCACTGATGATCAACAAAATTATAGGGTACTTCTGGATGTCATAGAAAGCTAAAATTTGGTATGTAAGCTAGTTAGCACAAAACCAACATAAATATTAACAAACTTGGAACTTTTATTCTCCAACCCCTTAAACTAGGGGATGAAAATTTGTAAGAGACTTACCTATGTAAATGTTTACTCTAGAGGTCTAAAAATTGTCTTTAAAAAAGAAGTGAAATCCCACCAAAAACATTTTCATGTAAAGTGATGCCAAGACGATATAACTCGCATTTAACAGCTTGGTTTCACATGAGATCTAATAGCTTTTTGACAATGTTATATCGTCTTGGCATCACTTTACATGAAAATGTTTTTGGTGGGATACAATATACATATATTCCTAATTTAATATACTAAGTATTTTAATTTATAATTATATTTTATAAATAACAACCGGAACAAGACCAACCTGAAATAACCTTCAATATTATTATCTACTTTTATCATTAAGTTCGGACGGAAGCAGGTTTTTAGTATACTTTACCGATGAGTAGAGATTACCAATTATTACTAGGACTATTATTATAAAACAAATATTATTCAAAGTTCGCAATGTATGAGTGTGAGTTTATGTATTATTCACGAAAAAGTTTCTGATCGGATGTGCACATAGATAGCTAAAACTATTAAATAAGTTGCTCTTAAATCTCACAGTAACTTCAAACCAAAGATATTTCATTGGTCTAGCTTCGCTTGACCGCCCAGTGATACCAATTATTAGTCTATGCTTCAATCATCCTACAACAATTTTGAAAGTTTTTAATACAAACGCGCAAAATGGTACACATAATAAGAATTGCATTAAGATAATTATTAGAAGTTAATGTTAGAGCAACGTCTTCAAAATTGATGTTTCATAGTAGGGTTCACTTAATATGGCCAGTTTAGATCCGCTGAATATTAAATAATATCATAATTAACTACAATATACCATCCCGAACAAGAAACGTAGTTTAACATGGCCAATTTGAGTTATTTAATTTTCACAAAGACCCTAACAGTTTTAAATAGATCTGAAAGTCTGAACTCCAATTCTCGTAATTAGCTTACACTTTATTTTACTTTTATTGAACTACTAGATGTTGCCCGCGACTTCGTGCACGCAAATGTTAATTTCGCAGTAACCGTACATTTTTCCGCGATATGTCCTTCCCCGTGGTCTACTCTACATCTGTGCTAAATTTCATCAAAATCGGTCCAGTAGTTTCGGAGCCAATAAAGTGCAAACAAACAAACAAATAAACTTTTCCTCTTTATTATAATATTAGTATAGATAATTGAATCCTCTTGATATTATAAACTGATTTTTAGAGTTTGGACCAATCAAAATAGATTTGACTTTTGGTTTGACGTTTATGAGAATTCCATTTTGCAGTTTTAACATATCGGAACTGGATTTTACCTATATGATTGCAGGATTTAATAAGCAGAATCGACCTTCTGACCAATTGTATTATAAAGAACAGTTGTAAGGTTTTAACATTTAAAAAATCAACCCACAGCAAACAAACGAACTGCGGAAAAAATTCAGTTGAATAGAAAATCATGTAATTTACAAACAAAGAAAATTCTCCTCGCTCCATTGTTCAGTTTTTTGAGAATCTCAATATAATAATTATTATTATTATTAATTATCCCGCGTATTATGTATGGGGCATTTATTATTATAACAATAAGTTTTTGTTCTCAGATAGTTAATTTAATTTATTGCCACGCTTGCCATTTTCAAAATTCATGCAAATGATGATATAGGTACCTAACATTGGCTGTGTTCCGCGGAAAATCGCACTAATACAAAAACGTAAGCAAAATGGCGACCGCTGGCATTAAATAAGCAAAATGACGGATTATGTTAGCAATATTGATGTTAGCAAACGTGTCCTAGCCGATAATCTGTTTTTTTTACTTTAGCGCTAGCAAGCGTCTACAAGCACTTTTTTCCGCTGAACGCAGCCATGTACATATTATGAAAGGCTGTAAAGTTTTCCAAATACGTGGATTGGATTGTATTGGTTGTATTTACGCGGGCGAAGCCACGGGCTACTAATGTTTAAATAATTAAATGATTTCTTCATAACATCACAAACTTTCACACACAAAATATTAGCAAGTAGGATAAAATCATTATATTTACATTATTATAAAATTAGACGTTGCCTGCGACTTCCTACGCGCAAAAGGAACTCCCGCGGGAACCGTATATTTTGCCGCTATAAAGAGTAGCCTAAGTCCTTTGTCATGGTCAACTCTATATCTGTGTCAAATTTTATCAAAATCAATCCTGTAATTTCGGCGCCTATTCAATGCAAACAAACATACAAACAAATTAGTATAAATAATTTAGTTGTTATAACTTCAATCTACTCGCACGTATTAGGAAAAGTTTCCAGATTTTCCTATTCCTTTCAAGTATTTATTAATTATTATTATTAATATCTTGACCTACCATAGGATAGCCTGTCTTTATGACTGATGATGATGATGATGATGATAATATGGTCATGTAACAGGGGCGACACTCTACAAATGGCAGCTCAAATACCGGCGAATGTCAGCCATGTTGACGTAGGCCTAAGGTGGTCACCGAAATAATATTAAACGTTCTGTTGACAAATCTATCTTATTATTATAAAATTATGTTGTCAATTATGTCAAAGCACGAAACGACCAGTGACTAACCCCGTAAACGACGTGAACGAAAGTGCTGGCTGGAAAAACTCACGCCTCGCTCGCCGCGCGCGCCCCCGGCAAACGTCTAGCCACGTATACCTAGCTGCGAGCTGTCAATCGTGTAGGTGTAAGTCTATCGAATGACGGTTCTTTACGTTAGTAATATATATTCTTCGGTCATGTCACACGAGTGACTCTCTACGTAGTCGTGACTCGCGAACTAAGTGCTAAAACTGTTTGACAATGTCCCATTGCGTTCGTAACCCGAGACGATAGGAGGGGTAGTGTCAACAGAGGGGTACGGGTCTCAACAGCGGGGTAGGGGGTGTCAACAGCGGGCTAAAAGCTCCCGAGAGATGAATCGCTGTCCTGTCGCGAAAGGGATCAGATTTATCATGATCATCAGACTAGCTTCAGAACTTGTTACTATGTATAATTATTCAAAACTATTATTATTATGTTCGAAATTCATGCACCTTATAATGATGTAATATATCATGGACTGTCAATTTCTTCCCTTTAAGGATTGTGTCTTCTTGCGAATACGTCCTCTTGAGACAACATTCAAATCAAATCAAATCAAATCATTTATTACTAGCTTATGCCCGCAACTTCGTTTGCGGAGAACTAACGGAAGCGGAACCCTGTTTTTTTAAACGGAACCCTAAAATAAAAGTAGCCTATGTTAGACCTTATAACATTAGCAGCTATCTGCTAGTGAAATTCCCGTGAAAATCGGTCCAGCCGTTTCGGAGATTAGCCGGAACAAACAGACAGACAGACCGACAGACAGACAAAATTAAAAAAAATGTATTTTATTGTAAGTACCGAATATACTTTGAAATGCATTATGAGATAAGCTGTTAATTTGAAGTTACAAACAAACACTTCAATTTTATTTATCTGTATTCAAATCATTTATTATTTGCAGAAAGCACACAGTCAGTTGCTACTGTGTCCAGTTGCGCCGAAGTAACAATATCTTGTGTATTATGATACGAGTAAAAATATTATTTTGGTGTAATCCAATTAATCCTAGTATCATACAAAATATTATTTTGGTGTAATCCAATTAATCCTAGTATCATACAAAATATTATTTTGGTGTAATCCAATTAATCCTAGTATCATACAAAATATTATTTTGGTGTAATCCAATTAATCCTAGTATCATACAAAATATTATTTTGGTGTAATCCAATTAATCCTAGTATCATACAAAATATTATTTTGGTGTAATCCAATTAATCCTAGTATCATACAAAATATTATTTTGGTGTAATCCAATTAATCCTAGTATCATACAAAATATTATTTTGGTGTAATCCAATTAATCCTAGTATCATACAAAATATTATTTTGGTGTAATCCAATTAATCCTAGTATCATACAAAATATTATTTTGGTGTAATCCAATTAATCCTAGTATCATACAAAATATTATTTTGGTGTAATCCAATTAATCCTAGTATCATACAAAATTTTATTTTGGTGTAATCCAATTAATCCTAGTATCATACAAAATATTATTTTGGTGTAATCCAATTAATCCTAGTATCATACAAAATATTATTTTGGTGTAATCCAATTAATCCTAGTATCATACAAAATATTATTTTGGTGTAATCCAATTAATCCTAGTATCATACAAAATTTTATTTTGGTGTAATCCAATTAATCCTAGTATCATACAAAATATTATTTTGGTGTAATCCAATTAATCCTAGTATCATACAAAATTTTATTTTGGTGTAATCCAATTAATCCTAGTATCATACAAAATATTATTTTGGTGTAATCCAATTAATCCTAGTATCATACAAAATATTATTTTGGTGTAATCCAATTAATCCTAGTATCATACAAAATATTATTTTGGTGTAATCCAATTAATCCTAGTATCATACAAAATATTATTTTGGTGTAATCCAATTAATCCTAGTATCATACAAAATATTATTTTGGTGTAATCCAATTAATCCTAGTATCATACAAAATATTATTTTGGTGTAATCCAATTAATCCTAGTATCATACAAAATTTTATTTTGGTGTAATCCAATTAATCCTAGTATCATACAAAATATTATTTTGGTGTAATCCAATTAATCCTAGTATCATACAAAATTTTATTTTGGTGTAATCCAATTAATCCTAGTATCATACAAAATATTATTTTGGTGTAATCCAATTAATCCTAGTATCATACAAAATATTATTTTGGTGTAATCCAATTAATCCTAGTATCATACAAAATTTTATTTTGGTGTAATCCAATTAATCCTAGTATCATACAAAATATTATTTTGGTGTAATCCAATTAATCCTAGTATCATACAAAATATTATTTTGGTGTAATCCAATTAATCCTAGTATCATACAAAATATTATTTTGGTGTAATCCAATTAATCCTAGTATCATACAAAATATTATTTTGGTGTAATCCAATTAATCCTAGTATCATACAAAATATTATTTTGGTGTAATCCAATTAATCCTAGTATCATACAAAATATTATTTTGGTGTAATCCAATTAATCCTAGTATCATACAAAATATTATTTTGGTGTAATCCAATTAATCCTAGTATCATACAAAATTTTATTTTGGTGTAATCCAATTAATCCTAGTATCATACAAAATATTATTTTGGTGTAATCCAATTAATCCTAGTATCATACAAAATATTATTTTGGTGTAATCCAATTAATCCTAGTATCATACAAAATATTATTTTGGTGTAATCCAATTAATCCTAGTATCATACAAAATATTATTTTGGTGTAATCCAATTAATCCTAGTATCATACAAAATATTATTTTGGTGTAATCCAATTAATCCTAGTATCATACAAAATTTTATTTTGGTGTAATCCAATTAATCCTAGTATCATACAAAATATTATTTTGGTGTAATCCAATTAATCCTAGTATCATACAAAATATTATTTTGGTGTAATCCAATTAATCCTAGTATCATACAAAATTTTATTTTTAAATTTTTACCAACATAATATTATCTTCTCTTAAGCAATAAACTTATAATAATATAATAAATTACACAAATAATTTATTTAACATACAATTTATATGTAAATAAATCATGAATGTATGCCTATCGCCTATATTAAAATACATTTATTACATAACATAGCTTTAGAGACCTCGAAACGGAAATATTACCATATCGAGTTGAAGTTGGTACATTTTCTACATACATACATACATACAGCGTGTCCCGACACCTATATCGGAGCCTTTAGTGGTAAAAAATATGGAATTTTTTATCGACAAATTGCCCCTCAAATTTTATTTTTCTCTCACGTTTGTAAAATGGCAGCCATTTTATTTTTTGGTTACCAAGATTCGGGCTCTCGTACTAATTCGACCACCACTAATGTAAATGTCCTAGGAACATAAAAAGGTCTCATTTGATAACTTAACATGTGGACAATAATCCACAATAAAAATGATTTAATTTTCTTTGAAGAAAAAAACAAAAAAAGGTAATTTAAAAAAATATATAATTTTATTTCGGTGAATTTTTTAAATTATTTGCTTTTTGTGAAAAATCTAGGCCATTAACCTGCTTGTTTTTTGGTCCAAAACGATAGAAGAAGACGTTTGCTAAAATAAAATACAAACCCCTTTACTCTCAGTGCAATAGTTTAGAAGTTATAACAATTTGTTGGTATCATCTCAGGCAGGGGGCCAGCCAGTCGTCTTTTTCAAATTGTTATAACTACTAAACTATTGCACTGAGAGAAAAGGAGTTTCGTATTTTATTTTAGCAAACGTCCTGTTCTATCGTTGTAGTTATAACAATTTGAAAAAGACGACTGGCTGGCCCCCTGCCTGAGATGATACCAACAAATTGTTATAACTTCTAAACTATTGCACTGAGAGTAAAGGGGTCTGTATTTTATTTTAGCAAACGTCCTCTTCTATCGTTTTAGAACAAAAAACAAGCAGGTCAATGGCCTAGATTTTTCACAAAAAGCAAATAATTTAAAAAATTCACCGAAAAAATTTTATATATTTTTTTAAATTACCTTTTTTTGTTTTTTTCTTCAAAGAAAATTAAAATATTTTAATTGTGAATTATTGTCCACATGTTAAGTTATCAAATGAGACCTTTTTTATGTTCCTAGGACATTTACATGAGTAGTGGTGGTCGAATTAGTACGAGAGCCCGAATCTTGGTAACCAAAAAATAAAATGGCTGCCATTTTACAAACGTGAGAGAAAAATAAAATTTGAGGGGCAATTTGTCTATAAAAAATTCCATATTTTTTACCACTAAAGGCTCCGATATAGGTGTCGGGACACGCTGTATAATCACGCCTTTTTCCCGTAGGGGTAGGCAGGACCGCCTCTTTCCCGTAGGGGTAGGCAGAGACCACTTCTTTCCACTTGCTACGATCCTTATATACTTCTTTCGCTTCGTCCACTTTCATTCTTATCATCCATTCCTCCTCTTACATTCAACGTTTGATAAATCTAAATCGGGCCTTTTTTATCTATATTGGGTAAATATTTGATTTGATTTGTCATATGACGATCGCAGTGATAAAAGATATTATGAGCTGATAAATTGTACCCTAAATAATAGTTAAATCGTCAGGATTTTCCGGTCCCGATACAGGAAAATCTCCAGGAAAAGCGTCTCGTCAGTTGTATATGGCAATAATAGTGGTAGTCATAAGTACTAACATACATTAGCGCTAAAAATAGAATTGGTAACAAAGCTTTATATAATCAAGTGTAGACTGTAGACGTATATTCTTTAAACAAAATGTATTTATTGTATTGTAACAGCAAAAAAACACTTTAATGCACCCCAAACATGTCAAAAATGACATAAACAGCATGTGATTTGGAACGTCCGTGAGAACGTCTCAAATTTAAGTACCATTTCAGTTTTCGATCTTAATTATCGCAACTCTGATCTATGTTAGCATGTGACTACATAATATTTATGTATTGATTTCTCGGCGCTCTTCTCTTAAGTATTTATTGTCTCGGCGCACCCTGCTCCTCGGAACTTTCCCACGGTCGTCCACTTTTTCCCACGGTGTTCCCCGTCACGTGTCGGCTCGTTTAAATGAGCAGCCTTCTGTGGATCTTCGCTAATTGTCCCCCACTCTCGCTTCACAATCGCTCGGACTTGTATTTCTTAGGAATTACATATTCTGTCAGTTCTCATCTCCACGTTTCTCTCGATGGAGCATTCATTCTTATTTGTTTCAAATTTAAAATAGAATTGAATTATATTTGTGGAAGATCGTTTCCTGCCTCGCATTTTTTTTTATTTCAATTTAATTAGACTGCTGGCTAGCCGTTAGCTTTATTTTGAATTTTTATTTAGGTAAATTTTTAAATATTTGAATGTGATTGGCGGCTTTCTAACTTTGATTCTATTTTGAATTATCCGAATTCCATTTTCTTTCGTCACTCGAAGGTAAAAGTGAAAGGGGCAAGTGACCATGGTCGTGTTCGTCGGCGTATTTTTTTCTATTTAACTACGATTACCTGTCAAGTTGTAAACGAATTGTGTATAAAAATTGACAGGTAACCAAAAATAAAGGTAACAGCGCATGCGCCAAAACATACGCCAGCTAACACGGTCCATGTGTATCGTGCAGTGATGAGTGACTGAGTGTGATGACACTAGTGGAGAACCGGCGGGAACAGAGCCTCCTATACCGCCCTGCGACCTTCCTGCGGACAATATGGCGACGTACGTTCTCGTTCCGGAGAAAGAAAGTAAAGGTGAGTTGACAGAGCAAAAGAACACCTGAGTTCTTATAAAGTTTATAGACAGGAGATGCCTGAGAGATTGCGGTGAAATAAAAAAATAAAATACCTTTAAAATGCGTAGTTTCTCAGTGCAGGGCCGCAGGGGTAATAACTAGATCGATTTATGATCCTAACTAAATCGATTTTTCTCCCTGCATACAAAATGTCATGAAAGTACGGCTCCAACCGTTTCTGAGATTCTGATTAGGGACCGTCCATTAATCACGTGATGTTTTTAACAACTTTTTAGACCCCTCCCCTCCCCCTGGTGATACGTGTTGAGGTTTTATACTACCCCCCCCTCCCACACCTAAGATCACGTGTATTTTTTTACATAGTAAGCAGGTCATGTTTGAAGAAAAACTTTAACTTAAAAAACAATTTAATCGAATAATTTAAGCAATTAAAACTATACGAGTCATTTGTTTTGTAAGTATTTAAACAACACTACGAATATACAACCAATAATAATTTCGGTAGGCATAGACTAGATTCGAAAATTAATACACGTGATGTCTCCTTATACCCCCTCCCCCCCTTGGTGATACTTGGTGATTTTTTTTCGGACCCCCCCTCCCCCTTTAGGCATCACGTGATTAATGGACGACCCCTTAGGTGCATATTATATTATCTATACAAGATTAGCTCATTTGAAGTATAAGATTAAATTAAGAGCACCTCTATCATGATTTTTAACAATATAAATTATCAAAAATATGTATATAAATGTATATTATTTTTAACAATATAAACAAAACTTATCAAGAAACGACAGGGATATCCGGCAGTGCTGATTATGACTTCGTAACACTTGATTAGGATATAAATTAAATAAATATAACCGTACATAATATTTAATATGTATATCTACATTTTCTCTACCTAAAATAATTTAAAAGATTACTGTGTCTGCTATATTAGAGGTCGATCAATTTTTATTTTTATTTTTTTAAAATAATTTTGTTAGATTATACTATATACTTAATTCACTACAAAAAGAAAAGCAATTCATTGTATTATAACTAAGATATATTATCATAGAGTTAATAAGTTATGACTTATAGAGTTAAAAGTTGGTTAAAAGCTTGCCTCTATATGACATCTGATAACTTTTTGCCTATAATTTGTCTTGGCAACCTTTACAAGAATTTTTCTGTTGGATGAAATAAGCGACTCAATCCAAAATTAATAAGTTCTGTCCGTGTCAATAAAGTCACTAATGAAAATGATTGTAAAACGTAAACATTGAAAACACAAGTGTATACTCAGGTGCTGATGTGTCCACAGCGGCACGAGGCGAGTGTTTGTTTTAACTTCTGTTTTGTTACAATTAGTGGAGGTGTACCACAAGGTTCGATTCTAGGACCATTGTTATTCTTAACTTTCGTGATACTCTATTTTTTTTTGCATTATGAGCCTTTCCGACTTGATCTTTAATTATATATTAATTTGAAAGTGCAATTAAGTCCTCAAAAAGCTTAAAAATATATATCCTGCCAGTTACATGGAACCACTAGTCTGTTCGTTATTATAAATAAGTTACATATAATTGTTAAAAGGTCAAGTTGTGAATAAAAGTCGATTAGATTGCGACATGGTAACCAGTGCCCACTTGTGGTGTGTCAATATTTGCTCAGCCGGCGTCGGCACTACAAACTACAGACTGTGGCACGTATAACAAACTTTGATAATTGCGAGTACATACGGCAGCTGTAGTTTTGTCCGTTAATACGGGCTTGATAATAGTGTTGCCCAATTCAGTCTTGGTCTTGGTCTCGCAGCAAGAGTCTCGCAAGAGTCTCGCAAGTCTCGCAATTACCTATTAGCCTATTGCTATTTATTAAACGTTATTTTAGATATTAGAACAACGTAGTTATTAAGTTACGTTGTTATATTACGTTGTTCTAATATCTAAAATAACGTTTAATAAATAGCAATAGGCTAATAGGTAATTGCGAGACTTGCGAGACTCTTGCGAGACTCTTGCTGCGAGACCAAGACCAAGACTGAATTGGGCAACACTACTTGATAATTGTTCTACAACAAATAAACTAGCGTTTTAACCATTATGGCCCTTGGAATATAACGTTTTGAAAAGACAATTACAGAAAGTTACACATGATTTACTTACTGCTTATGTAAATACTATGAGGAAGAAAAAAACATTTCACAGTTGAAAAGAATCTAGTAATAGAACGAATATTTGCCAGGCCATTGATCTCATACTATCAGCTGATTCTGTAACGAAATTTTTAGTAAAAATGGGGTTACATACTTAAAATCTGCTAGTTGGCATAGTAAAATCAGCTGTGGGGTAAATCAGCTAATAGTCTTAGTTCAATGGCTTAAGCGGCGAAGAATGAAGATTCGTTTGAGTACTAAACTTTTTTATTAACATTTTTTATTAATTAATGTCTTTACATAAGCAGCAAATCATCAAATTTCTATAAGTCCTTTGAACAAGAGTGTTGTCTTCAAGTTTACAGTGTATTGGACCACGCTTACATATTATTAGTAACTTACAATTACTAAGGGTAACGGGTAAAGGGGAAGGGAGTTTACCTCGTCATCCGTGTTTAATATATTTCTTGTTATCTCCAGTTGGACGACCGCTTCGCTGGCTACAAAGGTGTACGAGACATTACAATCAAGAAGGTTAGTTCTTTCGATATTTCTTCTACAAGGATCTATCTACTATTTTTTTAATAAGACTCTATTAGAAAGCACTATAATATTATTGAATAAGCTTGAGTTCCCGTTTTAAAAGAAGTCAAAATACACCACAATTTATTTGCATCGTAGATAGATTTTACTTTGCAGTTCTAAATACTTTACTTTTCAGCTTTTATAACATCTAGCCAAACGTAGAATTTAGAATTTAGAATTTATTTATTTATTTCCAAGAAATTTGTTACAAGGTCTTACAATAATTTAGTTTGAATCAAAATTTCTGCCTCTTGGGCGTGGAAATATTATTATTTTAAAATATACTGCATGCTAAATTATGAATTAATATTACATTGTTGAAAATAAATTGCTACATTAATCAGAAGTTAAATTATACATTCAATTAAGTCTCTGGATAATAGTTTGTCAATACAGAACAATTATAATATAAATTCATCATGTCAATAACAAAATAAAACATAAAAAAATCAGTAAAATAATAACATAATTAAAAGTTGAAATAAAATCTTCAGTCAAAACAATATCTTTCAGAAAAATTTAGTTGATTACTTTACTTAGTTCTATAACTACACAATACCTAAAATCATAATTATACATATAAATTCATAATGTCAATAACAATATTAAATAATAAAATAATAACATAAATAAAAGAGAAACTAAGTATCGAAATAAAATATTTAGTCAAAATAATATGTTTAGTCATAGTAATTTAGTTCATTACATTACATACTTAATTCTACAAACACTAAAATAACAATTTTATAAATTCATTTAATGTCACTAATCAATTACACAATACCATTAAATTATAATAACTTGGTTAAAATAGAAGTGTAATGTACCTACTACTTCAATAATATTTTTACTATATGTATACATTTTTACTATATACCTACATATTACCTAGTACGAAAACGCTTAGGGCCTAAAATCGACTAAAATGTGTTAGATCCATCCGGAATTTGGTCGCTGCTTACTTTATATCGAGCGGCAGATACAAAACATGGATTATTAAGCAACTAAACATTTAAATAACAAACTTGGATTAATAAGCAATTGTAGGTAATGTTAATACGTGTCTTTGTTTCTAACAAATAAAACCAGTTTATGTTTGTCCTTATAGTATGAACTGAATATTCCAGGGTCCATCTGGTCTCGGCATCATGATAATCGAGGGTCGGCACACGGAGGCCGGGCGCGGTATCTTCGTTTCCGACCTGCAGGAGGGCAGTGCGGCGGAGCAGGTGCGTGTACTTGAACTGTAAATATCGTCCAAGGAAAATCTCGCGCGACGGCCATTGGTACTGATTGGGGGTTGGGGACTCGGCATAAACCACGGATGGTCCAGTGGTTTAGAGCTTGGCTCTTGACTCCGGAGATCGTGGGTTCGATCTCTGCGTCGGAACAACAAAGTTGTTGTAGAAACAGACTAGAAAGTCTGATTAGGACGCAGTACTATGAACATTGATCACTTATTGTCTGACAAAAATGATGTTTCACGCGTCGGATTAGCATATGAAGCCGGTCCTGCTCCTGACCTGTCGCCAGTCGTGTCGTGTTACGAGAGTAAAGGAATAGAGTGTTGCACACACACTTGGGCACTATTAGTAACTACTTGTCTGGTATCAATGAAACCGACCACCGTCACCGAAATCGGTGATAGCGGTTATTGTTACTGTGGGAGTTCAAACTGTTTGCAAGTTAACTGGGAAATAACTCTTTCATCGAAAGAGTTGCATGGACTATACTATCAAATCTTTTTCAAAGATGGTTACAATATTTTTTTTAATATTACCTCACCTACGTCAGAATATACAAGTACTAATTTAACGCCAATCCGTTGTCTGTTCCAGGCTGGTTTAAATATCGGAGATATGATATTGGCCGTCAATAGGGACTCGCTGCTCAGCGTCACCTATGACTCCGTGAGTATCGCCCGCCTTCGGTCTACATGTCACTCGTAATAGTGTACCACCAGTGTCATTAACATAGAACATGAGCGCAGAGGAATGGCGGTTCGATATAATATGCTGGCCCGCGGGTTTGCTTAGAGTTTTTCGGTGTTAAGTGTACACTGTTTCGAGCTTACGTGCAAATATTTTACACATGCAGCCTGTGGACCAGTCATACGCATCGAGCTGACAGAGCTCTTAGAGTGCTGTATAACAATGCCTTCAGGTTTCTGATGCGACTGCCTCGGTACTGTAGCGCATCCGCGATGTTCACATCCGCTAGCATCGACAGTTTCGCAGCTATACTGCGTAAGCGATCCGCTTCTATTATAGTGCGAGACAGTTCCAACAGATACCTGAAGGAAATTGCTATTAGACTTAGAAGTCCTACTTGTATGAGGACATTGGACTAATGGAGATTATTAAAGTACTACTATAGTAATACGACATTTAATATTATTATAATACTATAGTAATACGACATTTAATATTATTATATATTTCATTACTAACATCATGGTAATAACTAGTTTTATTGGTCCATGCTAACATTAAAAAAAAACATTTGTACAATACTTACACTATTAAGGATCCATGGTCTGAAATAAAGTATTATTATTATTATCTTCTTATATATAAAAATGAGTTGCTGTTCGTTAGTCTCGCTAAAACTCGAGAACGGCTGGACCGATTTGGCTAATTTTGATCTTAAAATAACCGTATCAATTCAGGGAAGGTTTAAACGGAAAGAAATTGCAGTTCATAGTTAAGTCAAAACAACGTTTATCGGGACAGCTAGTATTATAATATAATAAAGTGAATTAACCTGTAAATAACACTACCTCTTGTGTGCAGGCGGCGGCGAAGCTGAAGCAGGCCGAGGGTGTGGTGATCCTCACCGTGTGCAGCCCCAACCTCAAGGACGGGGAGACGCCGGATGGTGAGCTACTTACTCGTAAATTACACAGCAAAAACCACGAGAACTAAATAGTAAACGTCTGCCAAAAAAGAAAATAATTCGAAATCAATCCAAAGTCACATATTATACATTATACAGGGTGCTTTTTCAGTCACTAACAAACTTTTAGGTGTGAATATACTCATGAATTTTACTATGCGACCATCTTTCCTCCTTGAAACAAAAAATCTGCTGTTTCATACAAAAGGGCTTATTAGGCATAGCATTTTGTATGAAACAGCTGATTTTCTATTTGGTTTGTTTGGTCGTTTGAAATTGAGTTTAGTTTGAAGTTAGAAGTTTGGACCATTAAATTAATTAAATTAAATTTCTTCGGGCGGCATATATATGACTGAACATACCTGTATACGAGTTATTCGAAACTATAGTAATCAACTTCACTTGGTCGTATTATAATTTAGCATCTGACACTTGAATTGTCAACTATCGATCATATCAGTACGGCGCGGGCGCCATTTTTAAGATTTTTCAGAAGTTAATGACGATGTAACGAAACTGTTTTTCAATTTGATTGAAATGTTTGTTTGTTTACATTTTTCAATTCTTTTGGTAAACTTGACTTGTTGTTCTAAACTCGATCTTCTTTTAGATGTAACATATTAAAGTACTTATTACAATATATTATCTGTAACAATTGAGCTATATAATGTGTACAATTTTAATAATATTTTTTTTTAATTGTAGATCCAAATCGGCCGAAAACGCCTCAGCCCGCCGCGTCGCCGGCCAAGCGTAAGCGTTTTGTATTAAGATATTCACAACACAATCAATAGCAAAACAAAGAAAAAAAATTGTTAAAGCCTGACATCATCCTACTACTATTATATAGAGTTGATGGATGGATGGATGAAATTTGGTATGGTAGTTTAGGTTCTGCATTAACACAAAAGCTACTTCTTATCCCGAAAAGTACAGTTTTCGTGTGCTGTATTCATGCGCAGATAAAAGTAGATATACCTATCTATTATAAAGTGGCAAATGTCATGCCCGCTGACGGCCTTCTCGATTCCTTTACGTTCGCACGTTTATTTCCATCAACATGTCCCACAGCGGAGCCCCCCGCGGACCCGGCGACGGCGCAGGTGCGGCCCAACTGCGACACGGTCGTGGAGATCACCACCGACAACAAGGTGCTCGGCGTGGCGCTACTCGGTGGGAGCGACACGCTCATCAGTGTAAGTCGACTCTCCCTACTATCATAAATGTGAAAGTTTGTGAGGATAGATGAATGGATGGACGGTTGAATGTTTGTGACTTTCACGCAAAAACTACTAAATGGATTTTGATGAAATTTAGTAATAACTTATACATACTTGAACTTGGCTTGACACGCTACCGCGTATCTAGATAGTAGTAGTTTGAGCTCTGTATCAATACACGGGCTACTTTTTATCTCGAAAAAGTATAGTGTTCCCGTGAGATACTGTATTTACGTGGGCGTAGCTGCGGGTAAAATTGTTGGTTTAAACATACTGCAAATATTTTCCCTGTTTTGATTTGTTAGTCTACCAGTTACTCGAATATTAATTTTTATTTTTCAGGGTGCAGTGGCAATAGTTTTAGAGGTGTTCAAAGAAGGAGCTATCGCAAAAGACGGTAGAATTAAGGTGGGCGACCAGATCAAGAACTGCAACGGTGTCGAGATCACCAAAGACATGTCCAACGAGAGGATCTGCGTCATCGTCAAACAGAAAGTGCCTAAGGTGAGCACTGAGCATAGAATCACGTGAAAGCTTCAACGCGATGCGCATGGATGACGCTAATCTCTCGTTAGAAGTAAAAGCTTCGATATACAATAGATAGATGGCGCTGAGCAGTTTGTTAAGTCGCGCTATACTATTGTATAGTAGCAAATATACTCATTTTAATATTATGCCGTATATTGCGTGATTCTTTTGCTCCGATTTATGATCGTTTTTAGCTGTGAAATCATTGTTAGACTAATATTTTTTCCTATTTTTTTATTTCTTTCCTTTATTACAAGACTGTTCATGTTTGAACAAGTTCCGTTTCTCGTTTCAGCTGAAGATGACGGTGTACCGGCCCGAGCCGCTGCAGTACGACGAGGTGGAGACGGAGCTGACGCGCAAGTCCGGCCGCCCGCTCGGCCTCAACTGCGTCGCGCCGCTCGAGGGGCCCGGCCTGTACCTCGGCGAGCTCGTGAGTATAGCGCAGGGCAGCGCGCCGAGCGGCACGCGTCATGTAACGGAGCCGGCGCAAGTCCGTGCGTTGTGCTCGTTACGCGTGATGTGTCACTCGGAAGTATCGGACTCTCGCCTCTCGAGAAAGTTTGTTCTTGCTTTGGGCTGCTCTGGCATGTGCTGGTAAAATTTACACTTAAACCTTTGTTGGAGATTGATCCTCGTGTACCCTAGTCGTCCCTAGTAATCGTTCTGTGTTGTGAGGTATCTCATCACTAGCGTCGTGTAACATTTACTTATTTACGCATCATTACTTTCAGCTCCCGGGCTCCCCCGCGGAGGTGGACGGCAAGCTGCAGCGCGGCGACTGGCTGGTCTCCGTGGACGGTAAGGACGTGTCCGCCCTGGAGCCCGTCGCCGCCGCCGCCATCTTGAAGCTGGCGGGCAACAAGGTGCCCGTCAAGGTCAAGCGGTTCAAGCCCATCCGGTAATCGTGATAAGTGTCAAAGTCGACTGGCAGACTATTAGATAAGTATAGTGAATTGGTTGTGCTCATACTGGTGTTGGTTGTTGAGTGACATTGTGTAGCGAGGCAATATTGAGCGATTACATCGCCAGTGAACAATTATAACAAGGCCAAGTAGGTAAAGCCTGGCCAGTTATTTAAAAACTCTCGCTGAATGAAGCATTTTTTGTTGTAACAACCATAGACATACTATATTATAGAGGAGGCATGTGACAAGAAGTGTCTCCAGTTAAATGGCCCCACTTTTGAGATTTTTGCGGCCATTTTGACATTTGAAGTATGGCGAAAACCAAGATGGCGTAACTTTATACTGTATGAACATTTCTTGTGTCCAATTTACGTCATAGCCTATTTTGAGTTTTGAAATGTTTGGTAACAACACTGAAAAGCAGTGATGTGACACTTACGACATTTCAACTGAATATTCCGCAGCATGGCGTTTTCATATTTCTGGTCAAGTTACACTTATTATTACTGTGTTACACAATGTTATTCAGCATAAAGTAGCACCACTGTGAATGCAGCCCTAGAGTTAAATAATCCGTAATTTATATAGACAGAAGTGTATCTCAGCTGTACCTATTGTCAGCACTAAGTATGTCCACCCCTTTGTTTGTGTCATCCGCCGATACTAATATTATTATTGTTATTATAAAATACATAATGTAATTGAAAACAGAGCCTAAGTTGCACGGTTTTCTAGTAAATTTTTGTGTATTTCATGTGTATATGTTAAACATAGTGAAATTAGCTCTACACAACGGGTAAAACGCGTCCTACGATATTGTATGTAATCGGTTACGCCATACAAAGTACAAATACTTTAAAGTAGTAAAGGAATTGCTTTTAAAATCTTTTATATTATGCCTAATTAAAAACTACAATATGCAAATAGATTCTATAGATTTATTTTCGAGTTATTTTTTGTCAGAAACATACTTAATACATGCTATATTACATTTAGATATGTTTTAGACATTTTCGTGCATATTTTTACTTAAGCCAAAGGAATATACTGAACTCGTCTTATGAATTGCCTACTTTACGTATAAGGCTTAAGTGAATAGACAATAAGAATTCAGGTAACTTCAGTAAATAAATATTACATTTTACAGTTTCTGTGTCACACTTCTTATTAGTACTTTACTGACTACTGAGCTACTACTTTTTCTGTAATATTGTATAATGTTTTGTTATATATTGTATTCTGTACATGCAATATCACATTACGCATTACATGCATCTATATACTTGGCTTTAGGGAATAAAAAAAAATGTATTGCTTACATGTGTTCCTATAGAAACCACGATCTTGTCTGGTGCCCTACACTTACTTAATTTATTTTTATTCATTTGTTTTTGAAACTTAAATTTATCTTTTAACTTTACTTTTCCACAAAATATTAATTTTGCTTTTTTATTAAAGGGTCCATAAACACTTACGGCATAATATAACAGTTGTATACATAACATTATATTTTATATTTTCTGCTAAAAGAACTTTAACTGTGTACCTAATTTTGGAACTGACTAAGCGTAGATCTGTATTTTCCAATATAGAAGTAGCTAGATTATTATCAATGCAAGTACCAAATTAGCATAGGTCTAGGTCATAGTGGTTTATTTTCAGTATTGTTTTGCTGAAATTATTTGTATAAGAGTTTGTTAGGCCGAGATGACCCTTGGTTCGTAGTTGTGTAGTCATTGGGGCGTATAATTACTAGAGTTATTCGGTTTTAATATTATTCAATCGTCATATAATAGTAAACCTAATTTACCACTGACAAAATCTTATAAGGTCAGGTTCGGAAAGACCGGCATACTTCATTGAAAAATTTACTCAATTTAATAAAACAAATATTTGGTATGTTCTAGACCGATCTTAAGTATTCCATGTGCTGAAACATATTAACAGTAACAATTTTGTGTTTAAATATAATAGCACATCTTTCAAATACAAACCATTTTTTAAAATTCGGCGTGCAGACGGTCTTCCCGTGCTATTGGAGGCAAGACCGTCTATTGACATTTAACACGTCACTTGGTATGTTATATGTATTTATACCAACTTATATCTAAAAAGTGTATTTTACCTTCAAATATGCACTTTAACTGTAGGATAATAAAGTTAAAAGTCATATGAAATTCTTGTTTTCATATTTAATAGACCTTCAAAACCCAAATAAAACTGGCGGCAAATTTTCTCCCATCATAGTGTTGCCAGCGACATCTATGATTAAAATTTTTAACCAAAGTATGATACTGTTTCACCGACTGTCAATTCAAGCTCCATAGCTATTCATAAATATAAGTTATTGCGTGCAGACGGTCTTGCCTTGTAGACGGTCTTCCCCAACTTGACCCTACTGGTTTTTTAAAGTAATTCATGAAAATATAATTTTTGAAAAGTATTTGAAAAAATGTCTTTGCTTATTACGTAACTTACGCTTTTTAAGTAAAATATGTAGTTTTGTCTAATTTGTCGTATGTTAAGCCAAATTTTAAATGAATAGGCATGTATCTGCTGATCTAACGTTGGGTAACGAAAGTGTCTATCTTGCCAATTGTTGAAGTGTACTCGAAGTACTCGTACTCGAAGTATTGAATAGAAATAACTCTAAAGGGACTCCGCACACGTTGACGGTATAATAATTCGTAATTTATGACAACCGCGTGTTTAAGCGGTAAATATATCTGAGGGGAAATATATCGTACCAATTTCTTACACTGGAGGCTGCAGTCTAATTAACGTCCAACGTCACATTGATAAGCGGTTTCTTGCTGCTAGTGTGGTCCCCGTAATGTCCGAAATATAATTTGTTTCTGAGAATATATCATCGGCGAGAGCGGAGCGCCTTGAATGGGTATGCCAATTGTTATGCCAACAGTAATAACACTTGTTCTCACTTCCAACATTAATAGCATTTAATAGCTAGATGATCACTCAATATAATTTCCAGTCAAATATAATTAGTTTTATCACTGAGCTAAGTCAATACGGGTGTCCCACAAGGATACGTTTTAGGTCCGTTCGTCTTCCTCGTTTACTAGGACATTAAAAATTCAAGAATTAAAAAGTATCTTAAAATTTGAAGCGAAAATATGCATGTAATATTTTAGTCAAGTAATAAAGACATTAAATAGAAACAATAAAGTGATTTTACAAGCCAAATTAATAATAAAGCGACGGTTAACGTAATAAAATGCTTTACTATGGTCAAAATTCAAATTAACTAGTTCCTATTGACTTAGCCCAGTTATGTTGTATGTGTGCCCGCACGCACACAGACGAATACACTGCGTAGCATTATTCTAAATCATTGTATAGTGTAAAAAGTTCTTCGCATTTTACTAGATGTATTTAGTATTAGAGTAGTTTAGACATTGTCTCACTTGTGTAGTGCATTCGCGTTAAGAATAGCGCCTGTTGACACTATTCTACGGTCTTACGATCAATTTAGTAGTTGTAAATTGGACTTTATTGGTTGAAAAGCAAAGTTACATTGACAGCTCATTATTTTCTTAACGCGACTGACTATCCATAGGTATCTTAATATTGTAAAAACATAATGTTCTAAGTGATATGTAGGCGACGTGTTGCATTATTAAAATTATTATTAATTGTTATGTATTAAATGTTTATTGTGTTTTTCTATTTTGAGATTTTATGTTTAGTAAAGCTTGTAACCGATTCAGCAGTTCTCATCGGAATATTTTTTTATTTACGCACAACTAAAAAAATATTTATCTACAGATGGAATTGATCCCTTTTATTATCCCATTTAATTTTATATCTTTAAATTTGAGAGAATGTAACATAGATTACATACGAATTTTATAAAAATAATAGATGAAAAGGTCAACATTTACGGTCTATCTCGGTGCCAATCTGATTTTTGCTAGAAATTTGTGCAATTGTATTCATCGGAAAATATAACACATACCTACCTATCTATTTTGTTCGTAAAATTTTTGAATTAAAAAATCAGCTTATATAGGTCATGTTACTACCGTATTTCTAATGTTATTAATATAAAAATATATAATATAACAAAAGTTATAATTTTAAGTACACGTTATAGTTGTTAAGTCACTTTTATGTGTTTTTATGTTTTAATAAAATGCTAATCTCACAGTTACCTTACCATAGTTTAGTAGTTAACAGTCAACTAGTTCCCTGTATAAAATATTTTGTAACTTAGCTATTGTTAGATTCTGCATTTTAGCAGTTCCGCTGATAGCAGATATTGTATAATTTAGTGTAATTTAGCGAATAAACGCGGTAGTTGTTAACATTTTTCTAGACAATTTTAACGATGGTCTATATGTATTATGTATGGAGTCGACGGATACTAAGTCAGTGTCCACAGTCAGGATACGAATGTATGAAATAGCGTTTCTGTAATAAAATGTGCGCTTTTTAATTTGCTTTTCATTGTCAACCTCTATGGTATTAAATTCAATCCTAATAAACTTATCTTCATGCTGAATGTCAAATGTGGTATTACTAATGTCATTCCCACATTCAAACAGTATGTAGTTAGATGTAGTTGTATAAAAGCACCACCTAGCGAAGAGACCACTAATTTATAAATTGTACATTTTTTTTCATTTCAATTCTACAGCTAAACTTCGAGGTGCTTTTCTTTAAGATCGTGCATCGCATTAGTATTTAATCTAACATCCAAAAAGGAGAAGGTTAAAATATAACCTGATATAAATTATGAAGAAACTCGTGTGCCGATTTTTTATTTTATTTTTTGTTGCCTTAAAGGATTTGTCACCTACGTTTTCTCTGTGGGAAATTGTTGAATAGTAAAATGTCCAAAAACTGGATGAAGGTACGACCGGCGACAAGTAGAACTGCCTACCAAGCGAACATGAAATAAGGAGAGTTAAATTAAAACGAAGCACTTTTTTACTATAACCATAGGTGGCGATGGCTTGTTGAAATTATTAACATGACAAATACAATATGAAATAAGGTTGACTTTTGAATGATAACATCCGTGTTTTCGTCGCAGTGGCGTTCGTTGTTTTTATGGTAGTTAGAGAAATTTTTGTACTGTAAGCAAATGTCAACCTTATTAATTACGAAATAAATGTCATAATAGCTCAAACAAATAAACAACGGCATCTATTGTCGAGTAGAGAGTTTTTCCTTCAAATTCAGGATTTGCAGGCTGGACGGTGAGTAAGGCATTTTACAAACATGTACGTAATCTTCTTCCAAGTACTGTGGTACTGTCAGTTGGGTGGCAAACATTCGCCGGGCATAAGCGCCATACTCACGGTCCAGCCTGCAAAATCTGAAGATTTGTTGTCAGAATAAAGGCTCTTTTTTGTGTTCCTACCACTGTAACCGTAGATTTTTAAGTTAAACATTAAATAAATTAAGTATAATAATTTAATATTTAACTCAAAGTATGTATACTGTAGTCTGTACTGCATATTGATATTCCTTCAACATTTACGAACTCTATGTGCATGATTTGTTACTTTTATGATCAGAAAACAAATCGATTTTAATATAATCTTTTGATATAGGGATCCGTTATTTCCATTCCGAAACAATACTTATTGCTTAGTACTAAAGTGCGGTCGCGGGGCACGTAGAACTTCGTACATTGACTTATCGCAACTTGTCTGCTATCGCGTACCTGTATTAATGCGATATCAATAATATATTTCGTGAGCGAGTGAAAGACAAGTAGTGACCGCACTTATATAAGGTCTCCGAAAACCAATTACGGATACTTCAGGCACATGATCCACGGCATACGTAAAGACGTTTAGGCAGAAAAATAATTGTCATATTCAAACTAAAAAAAATCATCTCATGTATGGGTGATTCTCCGCAAAACGCAAACTCGCCCATATAAACGTCTTTACATAAGGCAGTAGGATCATATGCCCGAAGTATCCGTAATTGATTTTACCAAACCTTATAATAATACTGTTATGGGATTACAATTGTACCCAAGAGATGGAAAAATAAAAGAGCTAGACCACAAAAGAAATGGGATGCCGCCATTAGACAGGTCGCAGGAATAACATGACTACCCACTATGCCTCGAGCTCCACGGAGGTTTATACACCAAAAACAAATAAAAATATAATATAGGTGTTTTTATTAAAAATTAATAAGTACCTAATCTTGGTTCAAAATGAAAACAAAATGTTCAGTCACTGGGTCTTATTTAATACTCAACTAAGAAAATGATCTACATAAGTCATTAACTACTAAAACAACAATTAAAAGTATCTATGCCTCGTTTAGTACAAAACGATAAACAGCCACATATCGATTAAATGATAAATAAGTTACATTTTCGTCACAATTACAATAATACAATTAAAAATTAATTAAAGTCGTAAGTTAACATAGATTGAAATACCTATTTTTCTATTATACTGTTTTTATTATCTACGCCTTCGAATTGGTGACTAGATTTTGTATATTAACAGAATATTATACTTACTTTAAATACATATACATAATCACAAGCTTTGAGCAATATAATACTGGATTAACAATTCAATTAACAAAATATAAATTAAGTACTAGATTTGTATTGGGGTTAAAAGTCATCTGAGATACGCTAAAAATATCTATTTTGGTCCCCAGGCCAAGTCAAAACATTTTACCTTTTCGTTTTGGACAATTTTTATATTTAATTTGATCAATAAATATTAGCCTTCACAACTGCTTTTGAACGGGAAACGCCGTTTACTGTCGCGATAAATTCGCGATAAACATCATAATATCGTACACTTACAAAAAGTCGCAATAATTCTTGGATAGTCAACGCTCAACGCTGATACAAGCGGTATTTCCCGTTAGTATGATCAGGTAGTAATAACATGATACGATAGCACCACATATTTTAGCTAAAGTCTCTCTTCCGAGCTCTTGCGGATTACCAACGGCTTCAGTCTTCCTCGTATCTTCACCAATCTCTTGCTAACTCTACCCGTGGAGGTGGGGTTTCTTAGATCGGGCATGGACTTGCTCTCGTGGACCGGAGTCTCCATGATAGTCTTCGTCGCGATGCCATAGTACCGGGGCATTCGGAAGTCATTGGTCTGTAACATCATCGCCGACTGCTGCTTTATACTCTGCAGTGTGGTCTCTCCTCTGTACTCTGATAGAGAAGGTCCATCCGCGAAGAATCTTGGCAGATTATTACTTTTGATTATAGGCGTGTCCGGGAGAGAACTCAATCTCAGTTCACTTTCGGCCAGCGAAGGAACTCCTACTGTTGATTTGCTCTTCGTCAGCGGTGGTTTCTCTGGTATCAAATGTGCAGGAATGTTCAGGAAGGAAGCGCTCCTATGTGGAACTCTTGCTAGGACCTTGTTTATCTTGGTGGGATCAATGTTCTTCAGACTTTCAACTCTGTTTAACATTGGTCTAGCTAGTTTGCTGCTACTATCCACTCTTTCTAAGTTCTTGGCACTGTTCGTCCGTAGAATACTCTTTACGCTCTCAACTCTCGGCAGCGTCAGGGAAGATGGCAGAGCTACGGCCGATACAGGATCATACTCGTAAATGGGATGCTGTTTCTGTATCTTCGTCTCCCCCTTGAGAGTGACTGTGCTGGGTTTGACCACATCCTGTTTCTTAACTGCTACGCTCATGGTCAGACCCTCCTCGGTATCCTGACTCTTGCTATCTTCCTCCTCCTCGTCAATTTTAAACATGTCATGATTGGATAGCAGTTCGTCTTTGAACATGATCTCGAAATCAGTAACGGGTGAGTCGACTTCATCTTCGAAGTACACTTTAGATCTGTTGGGCTTCTCGTCGAGTACGTCGGGTAGGGATTTGGTCTCCAACTCGTCCAGAATGTCTGTGCTGCCTTTTTTCAGTTCGTGTTCGTCTCTGAATATCAACGACTTCGAGAAAACCTGAAAAACAAATTATTTATTACTATCAATAAGCAATTTCATACCATTGTTTGAGCTTTGAAAAAACACAAATTGTATGTAAAATATGATAATATATGACCAACTGACCGATGATAAAGATGAAGTAAACAATGATTATTGTCATGAGAACTAACTTATTAAGTGTTATTTATTATTAACAGATTTCATATGTACATTTATGTTACAGTAAACTACTAAAATATTTTGAGGTTGTACCATCGACCTAGATATCGGTTGACGGTTACATCACATATCAACATTGTGACATACGTACTGATTGAGCAATTATGAAGATTTCTTGTACATTCTCTACTTCTAAGCATCGTTATCACAGGCTTTTAACAGAAAAATGTTAAGTGAGGAATAATAACTCCCCCACACCGATTTCGGTGACGGTGGCCGGTTTCATTGAAACCAGCCCAGTTACGCAGGAGTAATTCTATAGTGCCCAAGTGTGTGCGCAATACAGAAGAGCACTCTCTTCCTTTACTCTTATAATCCAGTGGGACAGATAACCGACACGACTGGCGAGAGATCAGGCGCAGGTCCGACTTTTTACATGTCCATCCGACGCATGAATCATCTCTCTTGTCAGACGATCAGCCTGCATTGTCCTATCCAAACTTGGAAACAACATTTTTTGTTGTTCCAATGCGGGAATCGAACTCACGACCTCCGAATCGAGAGCCAATGCTCTGACCACTAGACCACGGAGGCAGTAGACAGACTAGACAAGTGAGAAATATGTTAATGACAAATGACAGAAAAAACGTGATTCATCACGTGTTAAATATCTACATACATATTAGGTATGTTAATAATACAATAATAACCGGCTTTTCCAATTAATTAATTGTTAACGTGGCTCAAACCAGCAAGGCGCGCTTTATCAATTAATAATGCCTCTAGCGCTGCATATTGTGTCTACGAGCGGCGGTCATCGCTTACCCTACTAGTTTGCCGGTTTTATTCCACCAAAACTACATACATACTAGGTATATTGATAATGAAAATAATATCTGGCTTTTCAAATTAATTGTTAACGTGGCTTAAACCCGCAAGGCGCGCTCTATCAAGTAATAATTCCTCTAGCGCTGCATATTGTGTCTACGAGCGCGAGCGGCGGTCGTCACTCATCGCTTACCCGCCTACTAGTTTGCCGGTTCTATTCCACCAAACCATACGCCCAAAAAGCCATATCTACCTCGTACAACTTGTCGGCGTGCAGCGGGAGCTCGTTGATCTGCCGGCCCACGATGGCGGTGGGCGGCAGCGTGTTGTTGTTGTTATTGTTGTTGTTGACGGGCTGTGACGTCACCACGCTGTCCACGCTCGCGCCCATGTTCGTGTACCCGTTGTGCGTGACATTCTCCTCGATCCTGGAAACGACGGGTTGCGGGTTAAGGCTGGGACTAGATGACTCGGAATACCCGGAATCGGGAAACTCTGAGCTCACAGAAAATAGAACTCTGCGTTAAACGTCATACGTCAAACCCGATTTTTCCAAACCCGATTTCGATTAGTCCAAACTCTAAAAATCTGGTTATGATATCAGTACAATTCATTTATCTATACTATAATAATATGATAAAGAGGAAAAGTTTGTTTGTTTGTTTGCTCCTAAGCTGCTAGACCGATTTTGATGAAATTTAGTACAGATATAGATTAGACCACGGGGAAGGACAAATGCTACTTTTTATCGCGGCAAAATGTACGGTAATACCGCTGCATTTCATTTGCGCGCACGAAGTCGCATGCAACATCTAGTAATTTAATAAAAGTAAAATGAAAGTGTAAGTTAATTACGAGAATCGGGGTTCAGTTGTAGGGAAGGGAAGGGGGAAAAGCACCCAGGGTTGTACTGGAAACGATGTGTCAATGTAGATGTTACGGGCAATTTGATAAGTCCGGGCACTATTAATAATGGCCGGTCTGTATTCATAATGCCCGACTGAATTGGGCAATGTGATTAAAACAGCACGATTAATCACTTTTCCCGGTCATTATGAATAATGCCCACCCTATCTTGGGCCAAGTAATAAAATAGGTGAACTGTTGTGTTTTTGTTTATTAAATGAAATTAAACTAACATAATTTTCATGTTTAATTTTTATAACTTGTTAACTACTATAAGTTAAAAAATAATCAGTTAAAAATGTAATAACATCAGTACTTAGTTATCAACTTTAATTTTTATAAAATATTACTTAAGAGCAATAGTTTAATAATTATTAAACTGAGAAAAATCAACTGTATATATAATTATAATAAAATCTATATATAATATTATAAATGCGAAAGTGTGTCTGTCTGTTACCTCTTCACGCTTTAACCGCTGAACCGATTTTTATGAAATTTGGTATAGGCATACTTTGGATCCCTGGAAAGGACATAGGATACATTTTATCCCGAAAAAGTAGTGTTCCCGCGGGATAATGTATTTACGTGGGCGGAGCCGCGCGCAAATGCTTGTATCTAATAATTAAAGACTGTGCAAGAAAGTTATTAAATTTATCATTATTATTTATTCGGTAAATATTCCGTATTGCGCCACCAGCGATTTTGAGGCTGATTTTTTTTTACAGTCGCGTTATAATCTGTAAACATCAAAACTAGTACTGTTATGATGGCGCACGACCTTTTTTGCAAAAAAAAAAATTAAAAAAAATCTTGTGTTAATACAGGAGAATCAATTCAGAATGTAATTATATTTTATATATAATGTGATATAGGAAATGTATGAGAACAGTAAGTATATAATTCTTAGGTAATTAATAGCAATGTATTACTCCGAGTTGGCCCAATACGACTTCATTGGGTTAGGTTAGATGGCTAAGGCGGGAGCGTAGCGCAGCGAAGCTACCGCCTTAGCCATCGTGGTTATTTTTTTGTAAACCACCCAGAAGTAGGAGCCCCGCGTAGCGGGGCTCCGTCGATTCATAATTGAAGCCAGTTGTTATTGAGGGCTTATTATACGCGACTGTAAAAAAAAATTGACCTCAAAATCGCTGGTGGCGCGATACGGAATATTTACCCTGGCTTCAATATTCCAAAGCCCTGATTTGAACTGGAACCTGGAACAAAGTCCACGGGAAGATCGACGATTGGACGAGAGGAACATTTAAACATCCACGAAAAGCTCAACTAGCTCTCGTAAACATCAAGAACATTTTAACATCCACGAAAAGCTCAACAAGCTTTCGGGAACATCAAGAACATCTTCAACATCCACGAAAAGCCTTACTAGCTTTCGTGAATAACTTCAACATCTACGAAAAGCTCAACTAGCTTTCGTAAACATCTTCAACATCTACGAAAAGCTCAACTAGCTTTCGTAAACAGCTTCAACATACGCGAAAAGCTCAACCAGCTTTCGTGGACAACATTTCAACATCCGCGAAAAGCTAAACTAGCTTTCGTGAACAACAACGTCAACATCTACGAGTAGCCAAACTAGCTATCGTAAACATCAACAACATTTAACTTTTTCGTCGTACAGTAAACAGCCATCATCATGGAAGCTTTGCTGGAACGTCAACAACATATCATCAACGCCGTCGAGAGGATAATTACCAACTTCAAAAAGGATTCTCCTACTCGAAAAACATCAGAGTATCTTCAAACGAGATTGGAGACTCTAAATAACTTGTGGGAAGAGTTTCAGTCGAACAACACTCTGCTTCAGCTAGAGGAAGACAAGTCCGACAAATACTTCACTACTAAACGCTTTCAACACCTGGAGCAACTCTACAAGAATGGAGTTAGACCACCGTCTCTACCGGCCACACGTGTGTAGTGTGTAGTGACACATCAAAGTCTCTACAAAAATGTATGACAGAGCTTGTATGATTCACAGCAGCTTGTTGCCATTATGTCTGTGGTTCGTGGCCGTTCACGTTATATCCCAAGGATCCCATTTCCTCTATGAGTAAGGTGTTATTTTTATGAATATCAATTATTATTAAAATTGAAGGCTATAATGTTGCATTTGTTGTAATTTCCTCTTTCCTCAAATACATGTTGTTGTGATGAGGAAATAAGTTGTAGGTATTTCTAATAGGCCCTACGCAGCCCGAAATAAACGGTATTTAATTTATTTTATTTTATTTAATCATACAAAAACAGACTCTATGGCACAGTAAGCGCGCATCATCTGCGCGTCTAAAATACGCCGTGTGCTCTATGTACCTATCTAAGAGTGTATTATTAGTATGCAAAACTATGATGTCTATTGAAACAATATGATATCGACTATCCGCTATCGAGTCACTAGTCACGACATCTAACTAACCATAACCACGTAACTGTCACGCCTCAGGACACAGGAATGTACGCGGTTTTCCGTCTGTAGAGTGTACATCAAAATTATTACACTTTAACTTAATATGTTTTGCTATGGAATACATAATTTATTGGTAAGTTATCTTCTAGTATTTATCAAAGTTGCCATTTATATTAGAAATAAATATTTGTTTCCATATCCAAAAAGGCAAATACTTGCTATTTTGTAGAGCACTGAAATGAAATGCGTTCAGCGTGACAACATTAATAATATTCGAGTCCTATAAAACCCCAAAATGTGGCATTTTAACCCTATAAGTATATATTTTATATCCCACCAAAAACATTTTCATGTAAAGTGATGCCAAGACGATACCATATAACTCGCACTGTCAAAAAGCTATTAGATCTCATGTGAAACCAAGCTTCTGACTCTACCAAACTTCTAACTCTACACGCCTTAACTCTACAAGCCTAACTCCACAAACTCTACACCTTAGTCAATATATGTGGCCTGGCCATTTCGATACATTCGCTTAGGCGTAAGGTGAAAAATTTACGGACTGTTTTTCTGTTATATTATTCTTGTACGAACGAAATGGCCAAGCCACATAATTTGACTAAAGTGTAGAGTTTGTCGAATTAGGCTTGTAGAGTTAAGGCGTGTAGAGTTAGAAGTTTGGTAGAGTCAGAAGCTTGGTTTCACATGAGATCTAATAGCTTTTTGACAGTGCGAGTTATATGGTATCGTCTTGGCATCACTTTACATGAAAATGTTTTTGGTGGGATTTCACTTCTTTTTGAAAGACAATTTTTAGACCTCTAGAGTAAACATTTACATAGGTAAGTCTCTTACAAATTTTCATCCCCTAGTTTAAGGGGTTGGAGGATAAAAGTTCCAAGTTTGTTAATTTTTATGTTGGTTATGTGCTAAAACTAGCTTACATACCAAATTTCAGCTTTCTATGACTTCCGGAAGTACCCTATAATTTTGTTGATCATCAGTGAGTCAGTGACGAAATCAGGGGTTTTTAGATATCAATTAAATCTAAATTATTAGACTGATATTATCAAAACTTTACCTGTTTCATTAGTCCGCTACTGGGAACATATCCTGAAAATTTTGTGTATCTGGTATAATCCAAACCCAAGTTATGAGGGTTCAAAATATCGACGAAACGCTTCGAGAAAAGGTAGTCTGGTAGTGCCCTTGCACTTCGCTTAGCTCGTCTTGGCGGGGCACTACCGTGCTCCCAGATTTGTAGATATGTTTATTACAATAATATTATTACTTCTAATTCGCCGTAACACATAATAAAACATAAAAATCGTTGTGTTATCACAGCAAATCTATTTAAAACTTTTATCTATACTGTGGAGTCTACGAGTAGATAACGTTATGATAATGAATACATCAGGATGGATTATTATTTGTTTACATTTGACTGAGCAAGTCATGTGGTAATTAAACAAGTCAACATGTCAACAAGGTGTCGTTCGTCTGCTCGTCCGATAAGATCTCGTCCCAATAGTAGGTGTACCACATATAGACGGACGTAGTGAGTACTTGTCAATAAGGTTCAAAAGTGGTACACCTGATCTGTTCGCGACTGCACAAACGTGCACACAGATCACCTGATCGTAAACGTTTACTGTCAGTCTGCCGCAGTAAGGGTGTAATGAAAGTGGCGTTATTTGAGTCATTTTACTGGTATTCTATTAGGTTCGAGCTGGCGCTGTCGTGCCGAAGCACGTTTTACCTACGGTTTCATAGAGAACATGGCTATAAGTTAAATTACGGTAACACGCCCGCGACATCTTGATTGATAATATTACTTGATCACGTCACTTGGTCACATGTAACAGAGTATAGATGTTAGAAAAAATACTATCGTTAGATAAGCCACAAGATTATATTATTGCGGACACAGTCGCAAAATGATACACACTTTTAAAATGAGACATCATCCGTTTGCACTGATTGTCAGGCGTAAGCGTGACCGGCGAACCTGCATGGCAAAACGTGAAATTACTGTTTTGTATAATATTGTAATATGATGTCTCCGTGGTTCTGGGCTTTAGAGAGCTTGGCTCTCGACTCCGGAGGTCCTGGGTTCGATTCTCATGTTGGAACAACAAAAAATATTCTTTTCATGTCTGGTTAGGACAATGCAGGTTGATCATCTGACTGTCTGACAAGAAAGATAATCCATGCATCGGATGGGCATGCAAAAAGTTGATCTTTTGCCCCTCTCTCGCTAGTCGTGTCGGTCATCCATCTCACTGGGTTACGAGAGTAAAGGAAGAGAGAGTGCTCTTGTACGCACGCATACGCACATACTTGGGCCATTATAACTTATCCTGCGCAGCTGGTCTGGTTCCGATGAAACACCGAAATCGGCGTAGAGAGCTATTATTACTGTTATTATTAATATAATATAGGGGCTACTAAGGGGATGTAAAAAGGCTCAAAGGGATTAAAATATCTATTGACATATCGAAATAGGACTAATACGGTAACATCAGATAACAATGCCACTATCTCGAGCATATCAACCGATTTATATATCTTTGGCCGTAAGATACAATATCGCCAGCGAAGGCCGCGCAAAACCGCGAGAAATAGCCTTATCTGCGCAATATTATATTCACACTCCACAGATTAGATTATGTAAGCAGCGAGTAGTAGACAAGAGCTATAGGGAAAACGCGGGTTTTACCAATGGCTAAGGTAGTCTATAGAAAATGACGAGCCACCCATCAAAGGTCGATTCTGCTAATTAGATCCTACAGTTACCTGACTGCAAAATGGCATTATCACAAACGTCTAACCGACGTCATCTCGTTTTGATAGCCCTGAACTTTAAAAATCAGTATATCAAGACGATTTTTTGTAAATTCAATAAAAGTAAAAAATGAAGAGGGAAGGCTAAGGAGGCACGGAGCGATTTTCAGTCGCGCCCGCCGCGATCGTGGAACTGTAATTTTATTTCAAAACTCACGAGACCCTTAGAGAATCAAACTAAATGCTCTAAGACGAGATCGGTTATTTGCGCGATCACTCAGTCGTTGCGATATTCGCCCGCAAACGTGGTGGGCAAAAATCGCAAGACGGGCGACTGCAAATCTAAACATAAGCAAAATTTTCAAAATTTGTCTGTGCAGCGACACCCGTAAACAATCGCGCACGCCGCGGGCGTAAATCGCGTAGTGAGTTTTGCTTTAATTTTTTACATATATATTTGGATTCTACAGAAGCTGCGACCCCGCAATCGCGGCAGGCGCGATTAAAAATCACTCCGTGAGTTCTTAGCCTAAGTTAACTACGAAAATTGGGGTTCATATCAAATTTCTTTGTGAAATATCATCATCAAGATTGCTACATCTTTCAATTAATTCGTAGTTACATTTTTGCTGTGAATTTTCACGATTCATAAAGTTTTGTTACTCAGTTCATTACGAAATATAATATACTCGTATAAATCTTTGAAAAAAATGACTAAAGGTTGGGAGTTGGGACTATATGATGCAGAATCCGGAAGGCCGGGGAAAATTCAGAGCATTGAAAATATAACTCTGCGCTATTCCTATAGAGTTGAATTCGATTTTCATTTGTCGAGTGTCGAGAGCTATCATAAATGACATTGACATTTGACTCTGTGGTCGATTATTATCAGCTCTATTGTACTAGCGCAACTATATTGTACTTAAGTGCTCTGAATTTTTAGCGACCTGCCGGATTTCGGATAGTCCCAACTCCCAGCGTAAGAGCGGTTTCGCACTACGTCCGATCCGAAACCGATCCGAACCCGTGAAAATATGGATCTAGAAAACTCAGATCTAATTCGGATATTGCACGCACTACTCCGATCTCTGATACAAATCCAAGCAATAGGCAAGCGGACTGTTTTTTTTATTGCATAAATGAATAGTACTCTTAAATATGAATAACTTCTCAGAAGAAACCGTATATCAAAAGTCAATATTTTCAAAGGTACAGCGATTTGTATACAAAATTTCGCAAAAAAAAAAATTGTCCGATTGCCTATTCAGGAACGATCTTCTGGAATACGTAATTTTACGCGGAGTCACGTCACGAGTTAGCACAACAAATAGCTAAATAAACAATAATAATATTAAAATATAAAAGTAATAATAATAAATAAAAAAAGACAGCCAAATTAAACAAACAATCAGAGATTATCTAAACCTGATGGTTAGGTACTTAGGTGTAAGGCAGTGCAATGCAAACGGTAGTTGAATAGGACTACACTCAGGTGTGCGATCGCGCCATAGCACATAACTATACCGCAACCCCTGGTATTCTGTGGATCCTCGCTGTTGTCAGGCGACCGACAGATACACACTAGCAGCAGCGTACAAAATAACAATATAATGTATACCTACATATTATATGAAAATTAGATAGTTCTACGGCTACTCTGGACCATATTTTCACAGGTTCGGATCGGATTCGGATCGGACGTAGTGCGTAGTCTAATAGTGTTCAATAAATAATATAACTTACTTATACAGCGCGATCTTCTTGTCGAAGCAGAACCTCTCCTCGCAGCAGTTCCAGTACAGCGACTCCAGGCAGCTGGAGAACACATCGAACACATTAGCATGTTATGTCAATTATTATTATTAGCTCCAGAATTATTGTTATTTCAATATAAATTAAATTTGTAAATCCTATGGACAACATATTAGTTACTAGCTATTTCTCGCGGCCTCGCCCGCGTAAATGCAGCATCTCACGGGAACAGTACATTTTCCTGGGATACAATTTACTCTTTGTCCTTTCCCGTGGTCTAATTTTTTGATGATGATTTAAAATTTGATGATGATCGGTTAAGCACTTTTTACGTGAAAGCGTAACAAACAAACAAACTAACACGCACATCCTACTAGATACTATTGTAAATGTGAAAGTTTGTGAGGATGGATGGATGGATAGATAGATGAGATGGATGGATAGATGTTTGTAACTCTTTCACGCAAACATTACACAACGGATTTTGTTGAAATTTAGTATGGTAGTAGTTTAGGCTCTGAATTAATAGTAGATTATGCACCAAGGGGATAAAGCAGTGTCTTACGTCACGGGCAGCATATTGGACCCTGAGCGTAACGAGGGACTCTAGAGTTAACTCCCGAGCGTAGCGAGGGAGTTAAAACTTAACTCCCGAGTGAAGCGAGGGAGTTATGTAGAGTCCTGAGTGAAGCGAGGGGTTCAAGCTGCCCAAGACGAAGACAGGCTTTATCCCAGAGGTGCATACTCTACTTTTCATACCTACTGCGAGGCAATAAAAACCCAGGACCACAAAAATAAACCAATTATTTTGTTAAAAATTAATATTGATATTGGACACATTTGTCTAGTTATGGAGGGACAGAGTAATATTTTTATAAGGAACATTTATGGAAGTTGTGATGGAGTTTATTTGAGCAGTACTTATAGATATTAGGGAACATGTGACTGACGTTTTTGACACGTGAGAATGTTAAAATTATAGGTGGCCAGTTCGATTTTCGAATAAACTCTCTTTGCAATAACATATTATTATCGAAAAACTCTATGATAGATACGTATCTATTAGGAGTTTTCATACGAATTTTAACGTTCCAAATTAAAATCACTTTAATCCCTTGGGAGTTTCATACAACATTATCTCCCTTGGGAGGAAATGACTTACTTTACGTTGAGATTGCGTGATATATAATCGGACATTGTCGAGCAGGTGGTATGAAAAATATTTTATTACATTTTATGCTGAAAAAGTACAGAATCCCGTGGGATATTGTATTTACGCAGGCAAAGCCGCGGGCAAAAGCAAGTCAATTATAATATGTATTAGTAAGGATGTACAGTTCTCTGTGTGGCTACTGGCTGGTAATGTGGCTGGGTTCTGTATTGTCCACGGTCGAGCCGACACATTCGTGATGAAACAAGTCTCTATCTATAACAGCTCTACTGCAGTAAAGTGTGGTTCATTCGTGTTAAGTCACCAGTGAGTCATTAGTCCAATTGTCAAAATTGACCTATGACGCCGGGTTCACATTCACCAATTGAAGTAAGCCATTTGACTGATGATTGCACTGATTTGCACTGATGATTCACTGCAAATTGAAAGCGAATGTAGTAGGTATAGGAAATCGTAGCGAGAGCCAGTGACGTACGCTGTCAAGTTTCCCGTCTGTTTATCTCGACACTATCATGATTGACTTCTAAAATATTTGGTCCTGATAACGAGCTATCAGCTAAGGTCATCGGATACAAAGACTAACGAACTGTAAAGTCAGTTTAATATTGTTTAAATTTTTTTCAGTGCATTAACGGCAACAGTAAAACCATTTAATATTTAATGTGGTAAATCACCTCGACTTCCTGCTTTGCGGTGAGTAACGCGCTGCCACACAAGTTTTATACAAATGATGATTTGAGAAGAGTATAATTATAATTTGTCAATTTGACGATCTCTAAAACTAGAACAAAGTTTGCTCACCTTAAAGTATGATTGATTAGAGGCCTAGATTTTTTGCTTGTTTCATGATTTATTTCAGCAGTTTTTTTTCTTATTGGCGCTTTAAAACTGATCACATCATTACATTTACATATTACGTACATGATACACATTACAAATGTTACACTTACTATTGGCATGATTTACACACGTTCAGCAACATTTTCATCTTCACATCTCGGCGACAATCTTCCCTCCGACAGATGGCGCTTTGCCTGAAAAACGAAAATTATAAAATCAAAAATGGTAAAGGCATCATCATCTCTACCAAGTGAGCTGACGTGCCCACTGCTTACGAATATGTTGTCAATTATTCCTGCTTGGGCTACTGAATGCTCGACTATGAGTGAGGTATTGCTTTTTAGACAGAAAAAAATCTAAATGTTGTGACTGATTCACAAACGTAATCGTGTAAGAAAATCGTATATTTACCTATCAAACGCACGGTAGTGTACCAGTGGCGTTGGGTTCCTATAACTCCATTTCTATCGGCTTCCCTACCTATTTATTATACAGGCTCCGGCTTCCCTATGAAGGAGAAGCAGCCTTCGCCACTGTAGTGTACTATATGTTAATAATAAATAATCTAAGGTTGTGTGTTGTTGTTATTTTTATTAATTTCATGTATTTCTAAGCATTGTTTAAAAAACATTATACATATTAGCTTTCTCTACGGCTTCCTCCACATAAACTTTAACTGTGCCAAATGTCATACTCCTCCGATCGCACTGTTCTTGCGTCACAGTGAACATGGAGATGCAGCGCAGCAGAGGAGAAACTGACACAGAAAACTGCGGAGATCGTCACATCAGTACCTAGTTGCAATTTATCTGTACCTTTAGACTTAGTTTTCTGATGAATTGTAAATACACACTAGTATGTAATGTTGTTTATATTGTGTATATATACACATACACTTAGGATACAAATCTCTCGGACTCCCCCATAGTTTATAGTAAAATCAAAATTTTGATTTTACATGCACAGTTCTCGTAAAACTGTACTGAAAGATTAAAAATAAAAAAAAAATTAAATTATAATTCATAAACTATAAAATACACATGTATTACTTAATTTTTTATTTAACAATGTAAACATACTTAGTAGATGATATAGTTGTGAGTTTGTGAGGTGGAAGTGATTTTGAGAACTGATTTTGAATGTTCTGTTATAGGTAGAGATGTGATAAACGGCTTAAAATTAAAAGTTAACTTATCCGTTATTAAATATTCAATAGCAGCTATTTTTAACTGCTTAGTTGCTTATTTGATTATCTACTTATTGCCACTTATAAGTTATAATATTTTTTGCGCTTATGTTACGTTTTTCGATCGCTTAAACTGATTTAAATTAACTTTCCTTCGTACTTTGCAGGAGGGCTAGACAAGATGCATTAAATAATATCGACGGCGAACTTCGTGAATAAAAAATGTATGGGATTGACATAAGCGTGCGTTAAATGACATATTCAGTCGTATCGTTAAAAAAATTGGTAGCCAAGCAGCCACTTTGAACGAATACGCTAACGATGCACTCATATAACGAATTGCTCTAACGCGTTTCTCCATACAATGCCTAGACAAGCGGCCGTAAGTGACATTTAGCAGATCGTGATCTTTATCTTTATCGACCTAACGATAAAGATACCCAGATAGCTACCTTTATCGCCTCAACGAACAATATGGCGGATTTTTATTGATCAGCTGTTATTTGTAAATAATAATGATTTGCCTAAAGTTGCCTAAAGGGTCTATACAACACCTTCTGCTAGTAGTCTATATTGCATAATGTCAAAAGAATTAAATCTAAAGTATTCAATAAATCACAATTATTGTCAATACCTAATATGTAATTCATTGTATTCAAGTATAATTCAACACTTTGTTAAAATATAAATTTCTTAATTTGTAGCTTACTTGCAGTTTGTAATCTTTACACGCTACTATATCAGCTGAAAGCAATCTTTAGGTGTATAGTAGGTACCTAAATTATAGTAGGTAACAAATGGAGTTCATAATTAAACAAGTTTCTCTGAAACTTCCTTAGAAATAAAGATTTGTATTTAGTAGTTAAAATTTATAAGTTTTTCAATGTAATGATATTTTATTGTCATCGATGCTCAACACCTTCGCCTTATAAATGGGTTAGAAGGACACAAACACCTCATAAAAGTTTTGAAATATTTGCTATTATACTTTGATTAATTATTACAAATTTAATATTATATATCTATGCTATTATACACCTATTATAAACAGTCAAGTAGTGTTAACCAATTAAATACTTAATATTTAATCTCTATAGTATATTTGTGACTAAATAATTGAAATAGTCTTTACAATAATTATTAATAAAATACAATTAAAGTACCTTGACTGTACAGGGTACTATTGCAATAAATAAGTAAACCTAACACTTACCACATATTGTAGACAAAATATTACAATGCGGCCATAACACTTTGAATTTGTTATAAGCATTGTCTTGCTAGAATTATTCATTCATTCTAATTTAAGAGCTTTGCTCTTGCCAGTGATGCTTTCTCCATTCCTCTCTGCACTCCGGGCGTTCTCTTGACCTCCTGATACGACACAACCATCACATTCGCCTACACCTGTCCATAAAAGTTCTTCTCGGCCTTCCACGTTTTCTACTACCATCCCTTCAATTATTCCTCTAATAAAGTTGTTGTGCCGTATCAAGTGTCCGTATTAGAATTGATTAAATAATAACAATACAAGAGTATCTACATTTTATTTTACTTTTTTAAGTAATTTTTACATGGTTTTAGTAAGAAAATAAACTTAAAATGTAAAAATACTTTTATTTCTTGCAAAGGAATTACATAATGCAGATATTTCTTTAAATAATCAGTTTTATCTCAAGTCACATAACCAATAATAACATTATACAATTTAAAAATCAACACAGCTAATAATAATTATTATTTACACGCACTAGTTAGAGCCTGTCACAGAATGAATACAAATTAACTTAGGTTGGTAGCGGTTTTGATACATTAATAACATTATGATTATTTATATCACTTCTCACTATCAGTGGTGAAGGCTGCTTCTCCTTCAAAGGGAAGCCGGAACCTGTATCATAGGTAGGGATTTCTATGAAGGTTTGCAAAAGGTATGTGACAAGGGAAGCCGATAGCCGATCCTACAAATTATAAAGATTTAAAACGCATTTTACTTATGTATAAGGTAATGATAATATTTAAGTAGGTAGTCAAAAATCCTACTAATATTATAAATATAAAAGTATGTGAGTATGTTTCTTCTTTTTTTCTTCTCTCCACCAGTATGAAGCCTTGAAGCCAACTTTTATGTAAAACGATACAGAATCGGCCAGCAGATCTCATACGGACGCTCTAACGGTGAAGGAAAACATCGTGAGGAAACCCGCACATAGTTGGCCCCAGACGTATTGACTAGTCATTCCTCTGGACTAGGCAGGCTATGTTGTGAGAATGCCGTATGTGCTTGGGCAATCATACGATATTTAAAAACCAACTGTCCCAGGCACTACAGTATTTCACGAGTGGTTACTTCGCTCGGAGATACTGTATAAATCATCCATCATCGGATGTAAAGACCTAAGTTAGGTAAATTGTTATTTTGTTAACAAACAAAAATTATTGTACTTCATCATCTTCTTCTTCTTCTTCTGGCCAGTTTAAAGTGTTACCAGGACATGGATATAGTACCTAAGGATAGAAGACTCCGTATTTTGTAATTGCTAAAAAGAACTGTATTGCCTTGGTAATAGAGTGTATTTCACAATGCACGTATCATAGAGGCAAATCCGAGCCGAGCGAGATAGCCATAAGGGAGGCCGTGTGTCTCGTTCTTGCATGTTGCCAACCAGAAAAATGTTGGTATTTTTAAAAAGTAACTTGAAAAATCTTAGATAAAACGAGTGTACTTTATTATTATTTTAACAAATGTTTATAACTATATCATATTCTAATTAAAAAAGTTAGAAATAGTCATTTAATACTAAATAAAAATGCAGTTTACGTTAAAACCTTTTCCTTCTTTTTTATTAGATGGTATCATTCGCAAGGCAATAGATACGCCATTACAGCCGGACAAGGATCTTTTGGCACTTAGACGGGGACGAGAGTATCGCAAATAAGAACAATACATAATACTAAAAGTGAAATTTTACAAGACGGCGATGTTATTACTGATTTCATCCACGTGCCAAAAGGTAAGTGTCGCAACTACAAAACAATATACATAATATAATACTAAAAGTGACATTTTACAAGACGGCGATGTTAGTTCTGATTTTGTCCACGTGCCAAAAGATCCTTGTCAGACTGTACACATATTTTATGCTGAACACCGGATAATATTAAAATTCATAATAGTACCGGTGCTGGATTTGCTGGACGCGCCGTGAGTATGGCCCTTTAGTGTAACATGTTAATATCTGTATAAAATGTGTTTCCTATGACCATTTGGCAAGCAATCCGTATACAGTCTGACAATGATCTTTTGTCACGTGGACAAAAACAGAACTAACATCGCCCGTCGCCGTCTTGTAAAATGTCACTTTTAGTATTATATTGTATTGTTTTGTAGTTGCGACACTTACCTTTTGGCACGTGGATAAAATCAGTACTATAATAACATCCCGTCTTGTAAAATTTCACTTTTAGTAATAAATATTGTTCTTATTTACGACACTCACGCCCCCATCCAAGTGCCAGAAGATCATTGTCCGACCGTAAAATCTGTATTATCAATGAAAAATAGAAGATAATTAATTAAATAATGTATTTTAATAGAATATAATTCTAAATAGAACTGTGGAGTCAAACAATAGAGTTGAAAATCGTACCCACGAGTGGTCAGTCACATGTCAATGTCAAATAATAAACAGTTGTCAAATTGTGTGTCTGATTTAGAATGCAATAATAATAGCCTGTGTTAATTAAGTACCTACTTAATTCTTATTGTAAACACTCTAGGAACTTTCAGTAAAACTACTAGGTACCGTTTTACTGAATCGACTGACTTGCACTGACTATCTGTATTTTAGACTTTGACTAGACATTAGACTTGAAAATAATACGGTGTTGAAATCATATACAGGCTACAATAAATCTATTTCTCTGCCTTTTAAACTTGACACTGGCAAATAGTTTTAAGCCGTAACGCCATCATTAAAAAAAAAATTATGACATTTGATAACTTCGCAACTGACGGAAAAATTCTTTTAAATTGTAGACAACTAACGTTTGAGCAATTCGTTGTTGCGATTCGAACAACAGAGTGCGTTTGGCTAGGGACAAAATGTCGTGATCTCAAAAGAGAAGTCGATACGACAGATTTTTTCGAATTTTAACGAAGGTAATTTGTCTAGGCGCCCAGGCTTAGGACTGTCTGAAATCTGAATAATTATTAATATAATAATATGAACTCATAAAAATGTTTTTACATGTTGATAATATGCATTAATCTTAAATGTTGCTTATCATTAGTAATAGTTGATTTATAGGATAACAAACATCGCCACTTTTTCCACCTCATTTCTTTCAAAGTAGTTCCATAAATTACTGTTCCAATTCACGTCGTTTATTCGTCATCTTACGACAAAAACTAAATAAACTTAATACTAAAACACTACACGAAAAGTTTATATTACGTCCATATGGACCATTATTATATTTATTATTTACATTAAAACTTCACGGTAAGCCACCAAAGCACCACTATTACGATTAAAATACGAATTATTGCGTAACGTAATATAACGTGTTTTCGTCAACCCGCAAAGCGCAACTAACAAAAAGTGAATAAACACGAAAAAGCTTAATAGTTATAAGTACAAAAAATAACCCGTTTAAATAAGTGATGAGCTACATTAAAGAATTTTCACTCTTATTGCGCTGTCATAAGAACTATTTTTCTTTGCTCATACCACACTTATGGCTTTATGACTATAAACGATATGAACGATAATTATAAGTGATAAACGCTTAAATTTTTAAACGACTTTACAACTTATTTATAAAAGCACGCTATTTTAAACGCTTTACGTTATAACGGCCATCTCTAGTTATAGGTCGCGCAACGGTTTATGAGCGCTCAGTGAAAGTGGAGGGGATCGTTCGCGCATGTGACCAATAGCAAAGAATATATATTACTAACGCACCAATAGCGTCTCGGCAGCCACGTTCGGCATGCGCAGGGGGGTGAAACTCTCATACATGCACAAATTAACAGAGTACAGAGACATCTAAAAATGACTGTCCGGTACTAACAGTTTGAAAGTTTTCGGATTGTCACAACAGATGCCACTAAGCGACTTCTACATCGCGCTATCGCTAACACAAGGCGTATTTATAAGGGCTCGCGAACATTTTGCTATGCAGCAATCATATCCCACTATTAAAGAGGAACTTGGTCGTTGTTGTGTCTACGACTTTCGATAAAACTTAATTTCTGTCCATAATTCAGTTCAATAAAAAATATCAGGCGGTACTACTTCCATCTAGCGGGTTTGATAGTAACTAAAACGGTACAACGCCATCTAAAAACGACATTCCGAAACTTTTGCAAGACTCAGTTTCAATTTTAGAGTTGCGCATCTATACTAATATATATCTGTATTATCTATGGGCATGCGTTCGGCGCATCCACACCTCCCCGCCCTAACCCGCTACCGGGTACACACCCAAAAACTGACTTCTGCGCATACCCCCTCTACTTTTGTCGAAAGATCTTAATTCGTTGCGCGACCTGTACCAATAATTGAAAACCACGTTATTTGTGTCATAGGCTACGGTATAACAGAAAATACTTTTTCGTGGTAATCGAATCTGCATAAAGTCGGTAAAAAAACGGTCAAACAAAAACGATTCTTACATGAGATTGCCTTACATGAAGAGATTATAGAGATACATGATTGCAATTTATCCCGCCAAGATAAGCCAAGTGAAGCGCAAGGACACTACCAGACCATCTTTTCTCGAAGCGTTTCGTCGATTTTTTGAACCCTCATAACTTGGGTTTGGATTATACAAGATTAATTAAAGGGTATATTCCCAGTGGCGAACTTATTAAACATAATATATAAAGTTTTGATTGCACAGTTATTAGGTATTCTTTAGATTTTATTGACATCATGAGGATCAACAAAATTATATAGTACTTCAGAATGTCATAGAAAGATGAATTTTGGTACGTAAGCTTGTATTATTACACAAGTAACATAATAATTAATAATATAATAATAATAATATCTATGAACGCTTCTGGCCTGGCCCTGGCCCTAAAATCGCACTCTAAAAAGTTATCAGATCTCAAGTAAAACTAAGCTTCTGACTCTACAAGCCTTAACTCTAGAAGTCTAACTTCACACTCTACACCTTAGTCAATTGTCGTGATCAATGTCCAAAACTACTTGACCGATTTTGATGAAATTTGGCACAGATGTAGAGTAGAATACATAGAAGAATATAGGCTTCTTTGTATCGCGGTGAAATGTACGGTTTCAGCGAAATTAACTTTTGCGCACACGAAGTCGGGCGGGCAACATTTATTGCTTATTAATTTATTTATATAATAATATATAAAATTTGTTTCATAAAATTTAACCAAACAAACGTTGACATTTTGTATCTTAAACATACAGTGGGATCAAAAAGTATTATGTGCTGTAAAACAGAAATCTTTCAATAAACACAGGGTTTTAATCTTTTATAACAAACTAGCTTTTGCCCGCGACTTCGTCCGCGTGGAACAATACTTTGGGATATCGCTGAAATTTACCCGCGACTTTATTTATGACTAACGAAAGCGGAATCCTATTTTTTTAAACGGAACCCTAAAATAAAAGTAGCCTATGTTAGACCCTATAACATCAGCTATCTGTTAGTGAAAGTCCCGTGAAAATAGGTCCAGCCGTTTCAGAGATTAGTCGGAACAAACAGACAGACAGACCGACTGACAGACAGACAGACGGACAGACCAAAAATTAAAAAAAAATGTATTTTATTGTAAGTACCGAATATACTTTCAGATTCATTATGTAAAAAGCTGTTAATTTGAAGTTACAAACAGACACTTAAATTGTATTTAACTGTATAGATGTATAGATATTATAATGTATTATATTTAAAGATATTATCAATTTGATGTTTATAAAATAACTAAACTATTTAACTAAACTAAACTAAACTAAACTAAACTAAACTAAACATTAACCCGCACGCGCACCCCGCCTTGGTGACGCCCACTTCACAACGGGCCGTGCAGCAGAAATCGTAATATTTTAATTTCGCCATAACTTCAAAACCAAACGTCCAATTTTAATCATTCAAAGACCAAATATTATCTACATAAACTGTACTTAGTGATGAAATAATTTATTTTGATAAGGATTGATAACATGAGTAAAATAAACGCGTTTAAATGTAGTCCAAAAAAAATTCAAGATTTCTAAATAAAAAAATGGTTGTTGTGCCTCACTCGACATAGATAGGTATAGTATGTCGCGGACTTTTTTGTAGATATTTGTAAGATCTACAATTAATTAGAATATTTTATGGTTCTATCTTTTATAGTTTAGGCAGCGTACGCAAAATAAGTAACTTTTCTGGTTGATTTTTTACACCTTGTGTCCGAAAAACCCAAATATCTTACGGAACCCTATTTTTTTCCAAAATAAAATTTAGCCTATGTTACTCGTGGATAATGTAGCTTTCGAATGGTGAAAGAATTTTTGAAATCGGTCCAGTACTTTTTGAGCCTATTCATTACAAACAAACAAACAAACATACAAACAAAGTTTTCCTCTTTATAATATTAGTGTAGATAATTATAAGTATACCTACCATCGCGGGAGGCGAGCGGCGATGGAAAAGTTATTTTACGGTTCTCATACCTAATAATTGGTGTGGCAACGCGACGGGTTCGTCACACTCCTTTAATGACTATATAAGATATGGCATAAAGGCGGCATTAGGGGAAGATAACCTATTGTTGGCATCCCCCCTATTACTGGCTCCCCCCCCCAAAGATTTAAAGTACATACTCTGTGTTGGCACTTTACCACCCTTCATTTATACACAAATAATTAAGAAAAACAAAAAAGTTTAAAAAGATAGACAAAACTAATAGTCTTAGTTTTGGACCCTACTTTTTAAGTTTTAGGTATGCTGAAACTTAACGTCTTTAGTCTAAATAGTCGTTGCAAGTCTCAGGACAGTCAGCAGTTCCATGATATCGAATTTATGACTTTTCAGAGAATTTCTCCCACCAGCCTTGCCTGTAGTTTACTATCAGAAGTAGGTAAGCGTTTTTGATAGTTTCGAAAACAACTGAACCAGAAAGTTCGCACTACGCATGCGCAAAAACCTCTCATCCCAATCAGCTGATATCACGCAACCTCAAATGATAAGTGTTGCCAGGAAAGTGATTTCCACAGTTTTGAGAAAATTTGTTTAAACAAGTATAATTCAAAACGGATTTTAGGAATATAAATTGGACAAAAAAGGAATAAAAATAGATGGAGAATACCTTAACCACCTACGATTCGATGATGATATTGCTATATGTGCTGAGGACAGCACACAACTTGAAGACATGATCGAATACCTAGAGAGGGAGAGGGAGTAGTAAATAAAAATAGTATACTTGGCGTTAAATGCTGCAAAAACAAAAATAATCACTAATGGTAGAGAACAAACTGTAAGAGTAAATGAAGAAAACATAGAATACGTTATAGAATATATTTATTTAGGCCAATTAATTTATTTTGAAGACCAGAGGGGAAAAGAAACGAACTGACAAATCTCAATTGCTTGAAAAAAATTTTGGAATTTAAAATAAATTATGATAAATAGACATGTAAATACAGCCATTAAAAGTAAACTCTTCGACATTGTCATTTTACCATGTTTAACTTATGCCTGTCAAACTTGGTATTAACGAAAGCAAAATGAAAAGAAAATAGCGTATAAGTGTATCAACGCAAAATGGAAAGGACATACTCCTTTCCATTTTGCATTAATTATAATTAAGCATTAAAATATCAGACAGAATAAAAAACGACAAAGAAAGAAAAAGTTGTAAGAAAAAAAAACAAATGTAAAAGTAATTTTTTTAATACAGTATTAAAAAAAATAACTTTAAAATGGAAATGGGCAGGACATGTGATTAGAATGGACAATGAACGATGGACCCGTAGAATAATAGAATGGCAACCAAGAGAAGCACAGAGGAAAAGAGGAAGACCAAGGAAACGACGGGAAAACATATTTAAAGAAAGATACGGAACAGTTTGGAGAAGAAAAGCGAGAGACAGAGATACCTAGAGGAAACTGGGGGAGGCCTACGCCAAAGAGGCGACATTCACACTTTAGAATTTAGAATAATTTAATAATAGAGTTCATAACATAATAATTTATAAATCAAATAATATAATTATTATAACTAAAAATATCTATATTAATAGAAATGTAAAACGTTAAGTAACAATAAAAACAAATTAAAAACAAAATGCCTGTTGTAATGAATGTATTGTATTATAGTATAATAAAGAGCATTGATCGGCGCGAGACTCAGATTTCACGAAAAACGCTACTTTTCAAATGCGTCTATATCTAACAAAATTGGTTATTCTGATTTTTACATGTAAAAAAACACTAGAAAATATTGTATTCTAATTTTTCACTTATCATTTATTTTAAAATAATTTCAAACTTTTGAATAAAACTGACAAAACTAACCAGAAGTTTTTACAACTTTAGGTTCAGGGGCAATTTCAAAACATATAATAACAGACTCAGTTCAGCAGCATTTGCAGTAAGTAAGATTAGACAATTTACAGATGAAAACACAGCAAGGCTTGTATACTTTAGTTACTTCCACAGTATAATGTCCTATGGCATTCTACTGTGGGGAAATGCTGCAGATATAAATACTATATTTGTGCTGCAGAAGCGAGCTGTTCGGGCAATCTACAAGCTGGCCCCCAACACTTCATTAAGAGAGAAGTTTAAAGAAACTGGAATCTTAACTGTAGCTTCTCAGTATGTTCTAGAAAATGTATTATATGTTAAAAAAAATTTAAGCCAATTCAAAAAGAAAAGTGACAACCACAATAGAAATACTCGAAATAAGCATAAGCTTGATGTACCAGTGACTAGACTTAGTAAAGTAAAGAACTCGTTTAAAGGCCAATGTATACGCCTATACAATAAGATCCCAGAACGCGTTCAAATTTTTTCAATCAATAAATTTAAAAAAGTAGTTAAAGAACGTTTATGTGCTAAAGCCTATTATAAAGTTAATGATTTTATGAATGATAGCACACCTTGGGAATAAGGTGGCCCCCTGTAAGGCTACTTCGAAATTACATATATTGTATTCTTGTTATGTAGTTTTAGGCATAACATTGTTATATACCTTTTTTATTTTAAAAGAAAAATTTTCCATCTTTTTGGTAAAAGATGGCCCCGTGCGAGTTTCTTACGCCGGTTCTTCTCGCCGGGCTAGTTTCCGAACCGGTGGTAGGCATCATGTAGGACAATTCTATAAGTGTTATAATATAACCTATATGGAAATAAAAATTTTGAGTTTGAGTTTGAGTTTGAGCTAAAACCGCTTACATTTTAACAAAAAATCTTTACAAATTTGTTGGATCCTCTTCTAGATTATCTATTTGTCAGATTATTTTTATATACGTTTCTATCTCATAAAAATAAATTTTAAGAAACAAAAAGCGTAAACATAAGAAATCAATAAATTTAAAGAATGCGATATATATATATATTAGTATTATATATTAGTAGTATTATATATATATATATATATATATATATATATATATATATATATATATATATATATTAAATTATAATAATTATATTATTTGATTTGTAAATTATTATGTTATGAACTAGTAGAAAAGAAAAGGGGATAGTAAAGATTTTTATTCAAAACGGTACGCATCAAAGTAGCTTAAAGATAATACTAATCTACCTAGTTTAACTAGAAGATAACGTTCGAATCTAAGTATTCACATGCACTTACCTAATTTGAAAATAACTTGATGAAACCAGAAATAGAAAATTACCAACGTTTAGTAATGCCTATTTATTTTAACATTATTTGATTGGCAACATTATAATACATATTCACTAGTTTCATCCAAAAAATAATATAAATATTCATATGAATTTATCGTTCTCGTGGTAATTTTAAACCGATTCTGAAACAGGTTCCGTTAATTACTATGAAAATGTAAACGACGTATGTTATGTATTTCAAAATATTGTAAAAACCACATATGTATGAAATTGCGTCCGAGTTGAGTAAAAACAAGAATTCTCTGGAAAAAATCGCAATTTAAATTCATCTTTTAGTTTTTTTTTATTTGAGTTAATACTATTTTTCTACCGCTTACAAGCTTCGTGTGAGACTAATCGAAGGACTTGTGAGTCGAACAGTAATAAAAAAACCTTATTTTAGTATAATTCGAATTTTATTGTAGGTAATAGACTATTTAAATATTTCTCATCTTTACGAAAAAGTTCCTTCACTTGATCTCAGTGAAGGAGTTTTATATTCTAATTTCTAACCCCCCTATTACTAATAAAAATATTCACACAACGGATAAGCATTCAATGTTGTAATAATAATTAATAGTGTTTGTCTGTCACGTAACTTTTCCAACGTAAGACTATGTCCAGAAACTGCGTATTCCTACGCACGCAAGGTCTACGCACGTAGTCGAGGTACTAGGGCCCCATACATTGCGTCCAGAAGCTACGTGCGTATTATTTTAGCTATGCGCGTATCGTACAAAATTGACCTATTAAACCGCTTTGGTTGATTCAGGCACGGATCCAGCTCTCAAAAGAAGATGTGGCCCGAAAATTTTGATTTTATTATTTCCTTCATAACATGGTTATTAGAATTTTTAAAAAGAGTTGTATTATTTTCTTTATAATATTATGTTAATTAAAAGCTAACGCGCGGAGTGAGCGAGAAAATTTTTCGCTTATTTAGCAAAAAAAATATTTTGTTTGGTAAAAAAAAAAAGCTTTCAATACCTTAAACCTTAAACAAATTAACATCAACTAAGATTATAAATTAATTAAATAAAAAATATATGCATATATAGTATAGAAACATACACAAATTATAGATTATATAACATCGGCAGGAGTAATTCCTATCGGTTCAAACAAAGTATTATTTTTTCTTAAATCTGTTGGTTAGTAAATAAAATTAAAAATTTAAAAAACCCCCGACACAAAATATAAACTCTAAAAAATAATAAATAATATTTTAAACCTATTATAATTATATTATCACATATGATATTATGTAAGTTGAAATAATTTTATTTTCCAATCGTCGCCTCGTCGGGGGACCGCTAAAGTTTATAAAGTATTTTTACAACAACAGCTAATTAATTATTACGAATTACATTTAAGTAGGTATGAGCAAATTTTTTTCGGAGTAAATTCTTTTGTTCATTCTGCGACTACACGTGTTTTTTTCACATAGCGGTCCCCCGACGAGACGACGATTGGAAAATAAAATTATTTCAACTTACATAATATCATATGTGATAATATAATTATAATAGGTTTAAAATATTATTTATTATTTTTTAGAGTTTATGTTTTGTGTCGGGGGTTTTTTAAATTTTTAATTTTACTTTTATTTTATCCTTTTTAAAGTAGGTATAAATAATGATTACCTTACCATATACATACTTTCAACGTCATTGAAGTAACATGGTACCAAATTTCGAATCGATAGGACATGTGGACGATAGTCAGATCCCCTCATCAACTAATAAAGAAAAGATGATCTTCAAACGGCTAATCAGGTCATGGTTACCTTACCATGTTCTTTAAATATCGTTGAAGTAACACGGTACCAAATTTCGAATCGATCGGACATAAGAAAGTTAGTCAGATCCCCTCATCAACTAGAAAAGTGCTGATCATCTTCAAACGGCTGATCAAGTCATGGTTACATAAGCATGTTCTTTGAATATCGTTGAAGTAACACAGTACCAAATTTTGAATCGATCGGACATTGGAAAGTTAGTCAGATCCCCTCATCAACTAGAAAAGAGCTGATCATCTTCAAACGGCTGATCTTCCCACCACCAATTTTCTCATCAAACGAAGCTACGAACACTGTCGATTAAGTCATCAATATTCTCTTTCAGTGCGCTTTCGTTTGAGACCTTACTCGAGTATATTTGCACATTCGGATTTTCTTCCCCGCTTTCACCCCCCACAACTTTTAAACGGCTCAACCGATTTTCATCAAACATGTCTAAGAACACTCGCATGTAAGTCACCTTTAATATAAAAGAAACTAAATTGAAATCGCTTCATCCGTTCGGGAGCTATGATGCCACAGACAGACAGACAGACAGACAGACACACCCACAGACAGACAGACAGACACGTCAAACTTATAACACCCCTCTTTTTGCGTCGGGGGTTAATAAAAAAGGGTCGAAAATTTATGGAGAGGTGACAAATTTTGCGCTTTCTTCAATCTACCTGACTAAAGGTCCGCTTAACACTAAATCCATCCATTTACGTGGTAGAGCCATGCTTCGGCACGAATGGGTCGGCTCGACCGGAGAAATACCACGGGCTCACAGAAAACCGGCGTGAAACAGCGTTTGCGCTGTGTTTCGCCGAGTGAGTGAGTTTACCGGAGGCCCAATCCCCTACCCTATTCCCTTCCCTACCCTCCCCTATTACCCTATTCCCTCTTAAAAGGCCGGCAACGCACTTGCAGCTCTTCTGATGCTGCGAGTGTCCATGGGCGACGGAAGTTGCTTTCCATCAGGTGACCCGTTTGCTCGTTTGCCCCCATATTTCATAAAAAAAAAATCCACTACTATAAATATGTATTTTAACAATAATGTAAGTATGACCAGCAGGTAAAAAGCACCAGATAAGACTCAAAAGGTTAACAATACCAATACAACTACCCACTGAACCTATTTTGATTATAAATTTATAGACCTTGAAAGTATGCACTCACAAGGCTGTTGGGGTTGTGGGTATGCCCATACCACACGTATAGGTGCTCCGCCCCTGACTCAATAGATGCAGCAATTACGTAGTGATACGCAGCTACCTCGAGTACGCGCTAGACACAAAGTGAAAGAAAAATGTTTTCTCGCTCCGATTGTATGATTCAGAGTGAGACAGAAGTATTCAGTTCATTCGTTACACAGCATTCAGATCGGTTGACACTGTTGGCATTTTGCTTTACAGAGTGTTCCGAAATTTTGTGCTGTCAATGTTTTGTCAAAACCAATTATTTCTGAAGACACTTTATATTAAAACCTTCAACACAAAATTGATATCGATTTGAAATAGTCAAAAGTGTCATCCCCTGTATTTTGGAGTGCAATGAAAGCGTAGTAAGATCGAGTTGCCAAGTTTCAAAAAATATTTCTCCCTAAAACAAATAGTACGGTTCCTGTGGATTTTACCTAGCATGCGAATACTCTCAAATATAATTATTAAAGTACTTATGCCTCATCGAAACTTCATAAAGTTACATAATACGATAAAATATATAGGTACCGTTAAAAATCAAAAAAGTTACATACCAAATATGTAAGTATTACCTTTTTAGAAAAACATACCTATAAAGATACTTTATACAGTAAAACTACTTTGCTAATATATTTCGGAAGTCCCACACATGCTTTCCAACATCCGTCATTTCCGTAGAAAAAAAAACGATGATTGCCGAAGGCATTAGTTAGTTGCACTGTACGCAGCACATTGAATGACGCGGTCGCGTCCTATTCGTGTCATATAAAGTCTATACTTTAGCCTATTCACGTTATGAAGGCAGTGAATCATGCGTATCTACATACTATTGACGACCTCTGTGGCTCAGTTGGTTGAGCATGTTGGTGCTCAAACCGGAGGTCGCGGGTTCAAATCCCGCCGAAGGAACAAAAAAGTTTTTCTGTGTTCCTGGGTCATGGATGTGTATTAAATATGTGTATAATATAATAAAAATCTTAAATATGTGTATAGTATAAAAGTATTAAATATATTTCCGTTGTCTGGTACCCGTAACACAAGTTCTTCGAGAACTTACCACGGGATCAGATTGACGTAGTGTGAAGCGTCCATATATATTATATTATTATAATTATTATATTATATGTCAAAATGGCTTACTTTAATAGGTAAATTAATGTAATCACAGCTAATGCGTCAATTTTGACATTTGTATGCATGATTCACTGCTTTTTTTAACACTTACAGACTATAAGTTATTTCGTAGATATCTAGAAGGTAAAAACTGTATGTCTGTCACCAGGCCATGTCTTATGAGATCATAATCCTTGATAGCTAGACAGTTAAAATTTTTAGATAACCTTTACTAAAAATAGTCGATTTCGTAATAAAAAGGAACTCTTATAGTTTTGCTCTGTCCCTCTGTCTGTCTGTCTGTCCACGCCTCTAGCTTCTGTAATTATGAATATAAATGGATGAAATTTGGTATAGTTTTTTGTATATTATATTATCTCGGATTTAGCATCGTAAAATAATAATAATTTTATATTTTGAGGGTGGCTCTCCATACATGAGAAGTGGGGATGAAAAATATTTTTTCATTGTACCCCGTTGTATTGCATAACGTTGAATAGCGCTTTAAAATAGAGTCAAGATTTCATACATGACATTTTTTCAAAATTTTCGAGTAGTTGTAGAGTAGTTTTCTAAATTATAGGTTAAACTTGTAAGTTTCCATGCTGATATATGTATAATGCTTAAAACTAAGGGAAAATTATTTTGAACCAAACCGGACTGTGACTTTTGAAGTAATTTGAAAAACGTATTACGCGTTGATAGTAACGGAACCCTCCTTAGACACAACAAACGTGAATTTTTTGACTTTTTTGGCGTGATTCTTTAATGGCAAGTTGCCAACAGGTAGACGCTTGCAATAAGAATTTTGGTTTTTTATACAATACATTTTTTATACCAATAAGTGATAGGTCAGCTGTAATTAAATAATAATAGTATATTATATAACTTATCGTCAAGCAAATCAATTGCATATTTAAATAAAACAAGCATAAAACCCCCCCTAATAACCCCTTCAGATACATTTTCTCCCTAAATTTAGGGAAAAAGTCCCAAGTTGGCATCACAGATAGACCGGCAGAAATTTTGTTGTGATAAGATAAGAATCTTTACGTGCGTAGGTTTACGCAGGCTTACGCACTTTCTGGACAGAGTCTAAGACAGCATCATTGAATAGATTATGTGAAATCTCTTACAGCGGTATTGAGAGTGTTTCGTTTTCGTAGAAACGTCACTAAGAAACGTTTTTATTTTGATAAGGTAATTAAAATAACACAAGAAACATAAAATTAACAATAAAACTAGAGCCAAATAAAAAACTAAAAATTAATACCTACTAATAAAAAGAAGACATCTATAAATAATCTATCTCTAAAAAAGTCTATAAATAGAAATACTTCCCCAGGTCGTTCCCATCTGGCAGAGTAGGTACCTAGCAAACTGATAGCATTGCCTCGTTGGATAGCAATGGCTATCCGTTGTGCCAGGTAGTTCCCGGCTCTGGGGTCTCGGGTGGCTTCAGTAAGCTTTTTGGAGATTTCTTTAAAAAGCTTATGTGCGCCCGGACCCCATGCGCCTAGGGTTTCCACCCCAAACGGTTCAAATATAAGGTCTCCGCTAAGGTTCTCATATTTGCGCCGCTTTCTCTGCTTGGTTTGCAGCCGCGCCCGCACAGTTCGAAGTGCCCTGGACATGGGACGGAGCAAGAGTATCGACACAAGTAGCATTCCATACAAGAGCCCGTCCCACACTCCAAGGAACCAGGGTCATTCCATCAGGTCTCTTGCCATCGTCGCGCCCTAAACCGGAGGCCTCCAGTATAGCTGGCACACCGGCGGTGACAAGAGCCCGACGAATGAGGTCATTCAGACTGTGATGCCGGGAAATGCGTCCAGCGCTTCGTGAGCAGCACAGCCCGTGGTGACCGTGACTGTCTACGTTCGCGCCGCAAACACACTGATGAGGGACGACATGGGGGGCACCAAGACGCAGGGCAGTAGCTAGCCGAAATGTATTACGGCCCAGCAATGTACCAGTATTGGCTGACGGTAGTGCCTGCAGCCAAACGCCCGACTCCCACTTCTCCACAGCCAAAAGACGAGCCCGCTCTACAGGACTGGAACACGTGTTAATAAGTCTATTCCGTACCAGTCTACAGATGGGCTCGTCCCAAAGCCTTTGGGAAAATGTGTTCTCGGGCACATTGCTGCCGGCACTAGCAATGTCCCAGGCGTCCTTGGCCTCGTCCGCAAAAAGGATTACTAACGGACAGGATGAGCGCTCTAAAATTTTCAAAATTACTGCGTGGTTTGCGTGGACTGAGGACAAGAACGCTGGTAAGGCTACGTCAGACGTTTGTCGAATGCCCAGGCCACCGAATCTTACTGGAAGCGTTGCTTGAGTCCATGATCGGTGGTCAAATTAAATATTAAGAATGGAAGAAAGCGTATGTTTTATGGTGGCGTCTAAACGTTTGAGAAGTTGGGGGAACAAAGTTGGCAACACCGCAAGACATAAGTAAATTTTGGAACAAATAAGCAATATCGGATTAAGGTAAAAGCCATGTGACAGTTAATTTGGAGAAGTCGGTCTAAAGTTTCAGTAAAATTTTGTAATTTATTGTTTATAAAATCCGGAAGGGAATCGTCTAGAATAGGGGAACCTAAGAGAAGAAGTGAACCCTTTTCGATAACTGATAATTGTGGGGAAAGCTACTTCTTTGAACCTGAATATAACGGTTTCTCTGTCCTCACAATTATCAGGGACAAAAAGTTCACATTTTCCCCGATATTTTGGAACTCATGGATTAATGTACGAAAGTCAGAGAGTACAGTAGATGCATCGCTTCCAAGGGTCCCATCATCCAAATACCAAACGTTGAATTTTGAATTTAGAAGTTCGATGGCCGGGTGTATTGCAAGACTGAAAATTGCTGGACCTAAAGGGTCACCCTGTTGGCAGCCAACTTCTGATGGGATGAGATGATTTTTATAAATAAGCTTGGTGGGCTCCTTATAACATTGGAGCATAAAAGGCAAAATGGCAGGCGCTTTAGCTTTTATTTGAGCCAACATGGCGACCCTGTTAACTGAATTGAATGCATTTTTTACGTCCACCTTTAAGAATACACTGTTATTTTGGTTTTTAATGAATGTGCGAAAAGAGTGAACGGCTGCCTCACAGCCACCTTTGCAGGCAAAACCAAGTTGCTTCGGTTGGAAGTAAGAAGCTAGTGAATTAATGGACCTGCAGGCTATTTTGGCAGTGAGGCGCCGGTATGTCGAGCCGACAGCGATCGGCCGGATACCTCCATCTCTTTTCCTCAAGGCGCAGAGGTTTGCTCCATACAAAATGTCAACGATATCTGATGCAACCCCCCCGCGAAGCATAAGGTTGCACAAATTCGTGACTTCCTGCAGAAGCTTTTCTCCGGCTTCCCCACAGCAACCGCTGGTGAGATCCTTCAGATGCTGAGGGGTGAGACCGTCGAGACCGCCCGCTGAACCCGGAAGAAAAGACATGATGGCACCGCGTACACTGTCAACCGACGTTTGGAGGGCTGGTTCGGCATCATCGGTGTCTAAGAAAAGATGAGGTGATAGTTGAGGAGGATGTTTATTCTGCAAGGCGGTGAGGGTTTCTGGGGAGTTGGGAGCGATCGTGTCGTTGGAAAAAAGTAGCCGCGCGGCGCCTTTAATGTCTCCCTCACTTATTTTGTTTTCGACATTTTTTATGATGTTATTTTTGGCCGATGAAGGTAAAGAAAAATTTGGGTGTAAATCGAAATCAGAAACTCAGTTCTTTTTTACAAGAGACGTGAGGGAGGCATTATTGCGAGGATCCCTAGTAACGTGTAGGATGCGGTAGGGAAAAGTAAATAGATTTTCCCAGGCCTGCCTCGAGTTTTCACTTACAGTTTTGTGTACCGTCTCGGCAAGCTTCTGGGCCACAGCTACTCTTGCACCCCTAGGGATCCACCTGAGTATGGGGACTGAATTTTTCAATTTGGAAATTTCTTGCCAAAAGGGTTGGTGTTCGGTGGAGTTTTGTGATTGTAGAACTACTGAAGGAGAAGGGGCTAACGATAGTTTATGGCACTTACCTATATGGATGCGTAGGCCCCTCTCACTTTGGAAATAGCGTGGTTGAGGACATTGGGTACATTGCACTAAATTTTCCAACGGCACGGTCACAGTATCGGTGGACGTCCCTACATCTTGGCTGCGACTTAACATTGGCTTATAACTTTTATCAAAAATATTATATTAGAACTTGCCTAATGTAAACACAAAAACACTTAAATTAAAAATAGATAAAAATATATAACAAATTAAAAGTCAATCTCATAGGTGGAACTGCGCGCGCACGTATTTTCCTCCCAAAAACGGTCTGGAACTGTCGTCGTAATCGCCGCCGTCGCTTTGGATACGACTTTTGTTGTCCAAAAAAACTTTGCTATGGCACAGGCATGCACATGATTTGGGATTTTCGCAGGAGATATGTGGAGGCCTGCTCATGAAAACACATGTAGATCCACATTTATAGAAAAACTCGTGGCACTTTTTAAGCAGCTGAGTGCCGGATAATATTTTAATTTGGATTTTAGAAATCAGCTTTCAAAAACACGTCCATTCTCAACTTGACATGACAGTTTTTTATACTATATTATAACGTCACTAAGTATTTTCAAGTATCTGAAATCAATTTGTCGTAGTGATCTACTTAACATCGAACTCGTGGATGTTTAGACCCTCCGTCCACACGACAGTAGGAGGTACAGGAAGTTGGCCATACGAGGCAGACAGCCAGTCACCGCCATTGTATGCTAATCTCGGCACAGATCCGTTCCGAGAAACTCTCATTGTTATAATTCGGCTTTGAATCTTGTAGGTCAAATCTTGAGAGGCTAGAGAATGGTTTGCGGAAAAATGACCCCGATTTTCTAACGAGAATCGAGATCACACGAGTACAATATTCAGGAACTTCCGAAACTTGATCGATCATTCGTTTACGCCGTAATTTAGATAAGAGATTTAACACACTATGTACCTAGGTAACCATGCTTTGCTCGGAGCTCTAGTAGATTTAAAAAATAAAAATAATCACAAGAATATTTATCACTATAATCCGAATTTCCAAACGACGCAAAAATCATACGCATACGCAACTGCCAATCGGACTGACATATTATTGAGTCGAAATTAATGATATATTGTAGCGTAACAAAAGAAAAACATATAACTTAAAAATGCGCAGTTTTAGCAGAGATAAGCTAGATCGATTTTCCTCCCCCAAAACTTTATGTAAAACTTGCAGCCGTTTCCGAAATTACGATTTTACATATTATCCAACCAAGATTAGCTCGTTTGAAGTATAAAATATAGGTATTCATCATCATCATTACGGTTATCTCCGACAACTGCTGGATCTGGCATCTCCCGCATTAAACTAGAATTAGGCTGTACATTGTGCACGTAACAGCCGTTTACTGGAACGCTTATCAAAATAACAGCTTTCTATTCACAGGCTGTCGCTGTCTCTGCTAGCCGAAATGACAAGGACAGCAAGCGTCACTTAATTGTTACGTTTTAGTATTCAGCCGAGTCTTGCTAGCCTAATAGCTGGTTAGACTCAGCTTCCGAAGGATGACACAAGTGACAAGTCACAACTCACAACACGGGATCGAATTTGCTGCCTTTTATGTGCAATCCAAGCGATTTACTTCTAAGCCACGGACGCTCTTTTAGATAAGAGATCTGTAAGCATATAATTAATATGTCAGTTAATCGTTAACAGCACGTTAACGGCAAAACCGGTGATACAATTCGGAGATTACGTCAGCGTCAGCTATCGGTGGTAATTAGTTCTGCCCCTGTGAGTTGTGACTCAAAAAACACTGTCTCAAGTATTCTGCCGCTAAATAATGTTCAAAACAATAATGTTTCTAGTTTATTATCTATTATCGTGATGTGTGAATTAACGACGATGACGAGTGTGTTATCGATATTAGAGTTTACCACCTGTTCGTCACCCAAGTTAATAATAATAATAACTCCCCACACTGATTCCGGTTTAATTGAAACCAAGCCAGTTACTCAGGAGTCATTTTATAGTGCCCAAGTGTGTACGCAGTACACATCTCTTCCTTTACTCTCATATGGATGGATAACCGACACGACTGACGAGAGATCAGGCGCAGGTCCGACTTATTACATGCCTATACGATGTATCACGTATGTATCATCTTTCTTGTCAGACAATCAGGTGACCACTGGTCACTGTCCAGCCTGCATTGTCCTAACAAACTTGGAAACAACATTTTTTGTTTTTCCAATGCGGGAATCGAACCCACGACCTCAGGGTCGAGAGCCAAGCTCTAACCACTAGACCAAGGAGGCTGTTACTATCACCCAAGTTATGGAAATTGGAGCAACCGGTGTTTCGTCTACTAAATATTTGCCCACTGGTCACCTATCGGGAAAAATAAAGGCGTATTAATATGATAGTCATCACTCAAAATTTGACTATGGAACTTGAACTGTGGAATACAATCTTAGCCAAAGTTAATTTTAATACGTATCAAAACATTATGATACGTTTAATTATTTTGAGACAGTATCTGAAATAATGCCTACTCAACGAAAGGCATGAAGACATAAGAAACTGAATACAGTAGGTCTAGGTATTTATCTGAAATAATGCGTACTCAACGAGAAAAGAACGTAATACATAAGAAACTAAACACAGCTTAATGAACTTAGAAGTGGATCTTACAAAGTTGCGTCTACCATCGAGCCACCGGTTACTTATAAGGTCGATAACAAAAATGAAATCAGGATAAAATCCGCCTCCGAATTAATTTGGTATGGTCCAGTGGTTTGTGAGAGCTGTGCTTTTGCCGCGCGACCTTCGCCTGCAGTAAGGTCCGCCGATATTTTGCTCGTGTTCGCGTTTTTGCCAGCCTTTCTCGTCATATTATTTCTGACGACGTTATAGCTTTCATTTAGATCTAAGCTTTCTCTGTGTGCATCAGAGGGTCTAGCCAACTTGTAATCGTTAATTACAATGAAAATAATTTATGGAATTGACATGACGTTCGCTAAAGGGCCGTTTCCAATTTATCTCTGTCCAAGATCTTAATTGTAGTATAATTTTCCATATTATTATCTGTCCTTTTTCTGATGTTATATTGAGTATAACATATCCTTTATAGTTTCGCTCTGTCCATCCTTTTGTCTGTCTGTCTGTCCACGCCTTTAGCTTCTGTAATTATGACATTCTCTAGGTTGGTAAGGTTAGAGGTTATTTAGAAGTTCTAAATCGTTTGCTTTTTTGCGCATTAGTAAAATTGATGCGAAAGGAAGATTCACAATTTCAACACGACTTTTCTGTATAGCGGCTTGTTCGCTAGTCAATATAGTCATGCACTAGTTGTAGTGACGTCAAACGTGTCCATTTGTCACGTCACGATTTTAGGTCAACGAGAAGCTGCGTGATACGAGTAACGACTAACAAATTATCGCATTAGCCATACTTCAAATGTGATTTATTATTCCTAGTAGTCATTGAATGAAATATAATGAATCGTCGGTAATTACAAGGTAATTATGTATTTTTGCTACTCACTGTCAGTACTGTCAGTAGTATTTATAATGTAAAATGTAATGTCATTGTTCTGTTGTGCGGCCAGTGGCCTTGGACGGTAAATCACAACCGAAGACAGCCGGTTGTCACGGTTGAAGCGCCTGTTACATGATCATACCATCTGCAGGTTCCTTTATTTATTACGGGATCAGGACGCTACTTATAAGGGTCAGATTACACCGAGCGCGAGATGCGACGGGGGCTGCCATGGACATAGGAATGATAACGGTGCTGCATCATTAAGATAGCGATTCTAAAATAAAGTTCAATTTTGAATCGCTCTCTCTCTCTCAATCTCAGGGGTTTTCAAAATGTACTTAGTTGAAATCTACCATGGGTCTTAAACCACAACAGATATTACTAATAGGTTAGATGATGTTAAAACGGCGAGTAGATAAAGAAGCCCATTCTCGACATAATTATTAATAACTGTGTGTGTGTGTGTCCACTGATGGATAGTAAGTTATTGGTCAGGTTTTTGCGGTTTGATTTAACAATTATGGGAAGTTTCAAGGTTAATCTGATAACTTGTTTGATAAAGTTATCAATATTGTATAGATTTTAGATGTTAGATATTGGAGAGTTAGATACTAACACTTGAATACATAAGTAATTCCCGACACAAAAAACTATGAAAAGTATGGCGGACTAATTAGCGCCACAATCCTGAATCGCGGTATGGAATTTGATAAAATTTAGCACAGATGTAGCGTAGACCAAAGGGACTTACATAGGCTACTTTTTAACGCAGAAAAATGTACGGTTTCTGCGAAATTAACTTTTGCGCGCATGAAGACGCGGACATTATTATACAACATCTGAAAACCACTACAGTAGGCTTCAACCTGATCGAGCATCTCCGTCGGAGATCTCCTTTTATGGCTACTACTTTCTACTACTATACCCACAAAAGTAAATAAATAAATGTTTATTTTAGCCTTTCAATATTTTTAAGGATCTTTTTAATATGTGCATTGGCGAGTTGGGGGACCGCGGTGTGAACAAGTTTTTTATTTAGACACGTGTATCATAGCTAATACTTAAACCCCCTTACTAATAAACGCTGTATAGGCTTTGAATAGTTATACAGTGTTTTGTTCCCGTCACACAAGTGACATTTTTAATTCGATAGAAGAAGACAAAACACCGTATAACTATTCAAAGCTTATACAGCGTTTATTAGTAAGGTGGATAGAGAATATGCAGGTACTAGTTTTAAATATTTTATAAATCTAGATAAAAAAATTATAGCAATTACAAATATTTATTGCGAAGTTTTTTATCTTCTATCGTTATAGAGTTTTTTTTTTTTTTCAAAACATAAAACAGATTTAAAATTGATACGGCGTAGCGTAGGAGGTAAAGGGATGATAACCATAAATATAACATGGTGTCATATTGTGATTCTATTGGATAGAAGCTTTGAATATCCATTTGGTTGGATACTCAAAGGATAGAAGCGAAATAGCCAGTGTTATCACAAGTTACATTGGCAGATCAATCAGTTCTGACTTTTGGATGACTTTGACAGCAATTATAACTTCACTCAGATTCGCCCCCACATCATCCTGATCATCATCATCATCATTATCGGCATCTTGATAACTATCATGATCATTTTCTACCACCATTTTATTATGTATGAGCAAATTATTATCAATCTACAAATATTTCCCTGCTGCGTGTTTTTGATTTTGATTGAAGTTTCTTCATTGTTGTTTAGGGATTGTCTTTTGATTGCATTTTCAGATTATAATTACATATTTATGGTCTAAGTTACCTATTACGTAATATTATAAACAATGTGTAAATTACTTATTAATCATCTTGCCTTTAATTCATAATAGTGTTTGGCTCATAATAGAGAGATTATAAAATAATTACATAACAATATGTGGATTCCCTTGGCGTTCAATTACTTTTATGAGCTACTTAATGTATGTACTTCTACTTTAGTAACATTCAATTTATTTATTTGTATTTATTTTCAAAGATTGTATTGCGAATGTTTCTGCAGGTCTAAAATGGTCACAGTATTATGTGAATTGTGTTCTGAATCGTCATCGGTTTTATTCAATTTCAATAGATATGATGTTTTCTATGATTCACTCATTGTGGACATATAAGACATTAATTTTTATGCTGTTACTAGCTGACCCCAACAGACGATGTTCTATCTTAAATATGAACTGAAATGAATAAATGACTACACCTACTCCTACACCTTCTCCTACACCTGCATTTACACCTACATCTACACCTGCACCCACTCCTACACCTTACCTTTTCTAATATTAAAAAAAAAAGTCCAAAAACCTCAGACTCGTGCACAAAAACTTTGCTAAACATCATCACATGATCAAATGCATAGTTTATATAAAGGACATACTATAGATTCTATAAAGGACATACTATGGACAGACATTCATTTTTATATAATATAGTACCTAGATGAGCTATGTCTTATCACTTATGACAATATATATGACACCTAATAATATTTTTTCGATCTACCCTCAGTGCCCTTATTTTCATAAATAAGTTGATAGATAGACATAAGACTGACTATTTTTGGTTTACGTACTTTACGTATTTTCTTTGTAAACTTTTTAGTTGGTTGCCTAATACTACAGGCAAAAGTAACTCTGAATTCTGATGTTGCCTGTTGTTAGATATATCTACCTATTATATAAATTTGGGTAATTGTAGTTATATATTCATAGAATTTTTAAAACATATTTTTCGTCATCTATTCATAATTAACTCTTTTCGCCTAGCCTACTGAACATCAAAACAGGAACAAGTTTGACCAGCGCAATTCTCCAAAAAAAATTACAATTTCATGGTCATAATAAAAACAAACTTACGATCACGCAAAAACACAACACAGAAAACTGCACAAACAATTTTTTCACAACGTTTTTCCATACAAGTTTCCAAAAACAAACACTATCCTTAAATCTGAGAGTCGTAAAAAAACTGTGCAAATTTCGAATCGCTCGACACGGGCGCCACGCGCGGTTGGTGTTGTGAAACTGTCAGACGCGACTTCGAGTGATTCATTAGGATCACGACTTGAGGACCAAACTGGAGCGGAAAGCGATTAAACACTGCTGTTTTGAGAAACACCTAAATCTTATTACGGTTAATTTCTATTAAACTGAGTGATAGTAAATGAGTAGTGACGAAGAAACGCGTAGTCACGCCCAATTACCTACTACGAGCGCAAAATTTTAATTTTTTTGTGTCTACAAAATTGTCCGTGAAATGTTTGAAAAAAAAATCGTCATCAGCTCGCTCACTGCTTATCGATTTGGGGGTTACGTAATACGTGTTTATCGTCTAATCTTGTTTAGTACATACTTATATGTTATTAGATATTGCTGATAGGACAATAATAATGTGTTATCTATAATCAACATAATCTAATCCGGAAAATCTGTTTAAGATTGGCATAAGAACATTTGGTGTTTACTACATAATATATTTTCTTTGTTTCAAATAATATTATTTATTACTATTTTTACTGATAATATTTATAACTAACAGTTTTTTTTTTAATATAAGTAAAATAACGTCCCTATACAAAACTATGAACTACAAAGGAAACCAAAAAAACTCAAAATGCAAGATATAAAATAAACTTATACAAAGTGAGAGGGAAAAGTAAAATCGCTAAATGCTATGACTTAAAAACATTACAACTTGTTGCGTTGCGTGAACTTGCGTGTCCACACAAGCCAGGAATTTGAGCGTACGTTTGAAGAATATTATCAACAATTTCCTCTGCATACGTCACAATTTAATCTATTGTTTTGGTCGGAATTTCGCATGAGAAGTATTTAAAACGTTCGTGTGAATGTAAGCTTATCCCTTTCGGTTTAGGTTGAATTTTGTAAAAAAATTTGGTTTGGGCTCCATTTTTCGGTCAGGTGTATCCCAGGGAAAGTTTATTCTTCCTATTTCTATTAATTGCAACTTAAATCACGCAAAACAGTTTAATGTAAAATGTCGTTCGCCTTTATTTCTTTCGCCAGATTTTAATCTGTTCAGATTCGGCCATCTTGGAGATTTTCGAGTTATTCTCAGAAAGCCCTTTCATTTGATACCCATATTGGTGGGGTGCATTAAAAATGACTTGTCGGCCATCTTGGGTGTTTCGCCATGTTGTATTTAGAATGACGTCATCTAAACTAAACGTGTTTACAAAATTTCAGATCAATCGGTTGAAGATATGTATGTGCTTCAAAATTGAGTTGCAAAATTCCACCCTAACTAATTACATACATAGCAAGTTAAATAATAGCTTTTGAAAAGGCAACGCTGATTGACTGATGTATCAACACACAGGCCAAACCAGATTAACCCGATTATATAATAATTAAGGCTTGAAATTGGAAGCTTTGCTCACGTATTCCTCATATGACGTAGGCGTCCACTAAGGAAAGATTTTTCAAATTTCAACCCCCAAGGGGGTAAAGTATGAAATTTTAAACATCTAATTTCAGGCAGGTGAAGTCACAGGTAGAGATGTGATAAACGGCTTAAAATAAAAAGTTAACTTATCCGTTATTAAATATTCAAAAGCAGTTTTTGTTAACTGCTTAGTTGCTTAGTTGCTTGTTTGGTTATCTACTTATTGCCACTTCAAATATTTTTTTCGCTTATGTTACGTTTTTCGATGATTTCGCTAAAAATGATTTCAATGAACTTTCCTTCGTACTTTGCAGGCTTAGGACTGTCTGAAATCTGAATAATATTAATATAATAATATGAACTTATAAAAATGTTTTTACATGTTGATAATATTATAGTATAGGTATTTACTAACTTAGGTTTTGTCATATTCAGGCTTACTTAAAAGTTCATTGATTTTATGTACATTTCTTTATATTTTTTATATTATAAATACATATTTTTGTTTTTTTTTAATATTTTTTTTATATCTATACTTATTTCTATTTATATGAAGATTATTTTAAAATCAGATAAAAAAGATAAAAAACAATATTTAAAAAAATGTTAAAACTTGTGAAAAATACTTATTAAATTGAGTGTTCATTAAATTTTTCTTTTATTTTATTTGTTAACATTTAAAAACATAATTTTTTCTACTTTCGAAGTTTTTAATCCATAAATTACTGTTCAAATTTCTACGCCTAGTCGTTATTTTTATATACAACAGTACTTACGACAAAAACTTAATACTAAAACACTACACGAAAGGTTTATATTACGTCCATATGGACCATTATTATATTTATTAAAAGTTCACGATAAACCACCAAAACACCACTATTACGATTAAAATACGAATTATTGCGTAACGTAATATAACGTGTTTTCGTCAACCCGCAAAGCGCACTGCGCAACTAACAAAAAGCGACTAAACATGAAAAAATATTTAAGTTATAAGTACAAAAAATAACCTGTTTATTAAAACTTTAAATAAGCGATGAGCTACATTAAAGAATTTTCACTCTTATTGCGCTGTCATAAGAACTATTTTTCTTTGCTCATACCACACTTATGGCTTAATGACTATAAACGTTAAATAAGTGATGAGCTACATTAAAGAATTTTCACTCTTATCGCGCTGTCATAAGAACTATTTTTCTTTGCTCATACCACACTTATGGCTTAATGACTATAAACGATATAAACGATAAGAATAAGTGTTAAATGCTTACATTTATAAACGAATTTTCAACTTATTTTTTAAAGCACGCTTTTTTAAACGCTTTGCGTTTAAACGGCCATCTCTAGTCACAGGTAATTAATGCTAGTTTCACATAAACTAAAGTCACAAGACCGACCATGTGATAGACCGTTATCACATAACTATGATGCTCCAATGACTGCTGATCAACTTTCGACTCTATTTCATTGAAATAAAGATTCTAATACCAACAATAAAATGCTAGTGTCAATATATTTAACACATTGCGATTTGCGACAGTTTTGACTAATTATTAGGCTGGCTACAACACACAATAGAATAGCTGTAGTGTTTATTATTATAAGTTCTTTAATATAAATTCCTTATTTTTAACGCACTAGATGTTGCTCGCAACTTCGGAGATTCTGCATGCCGCCATAAAGTAGCCTATGTCCTTCTCCGTACCGTACTGTATCTGTTCCAAACTTCATAAAAATTTGTCCAGAGTTTTGGATCTTATTCAACGCAAAACAAACCTTTCCTCTTAATTATTAAGTAGTATAAATAATTTGTACAAACGTAGATTAAATATTACCCATTAAGTTCATGCTTTTGCATTGCAGATTTAGTTTATAATTAATCGTTATGTGTTTTAAAAATAATTTAATAGAATTAGGTATAAATTTTAACACAATTAGGTGCCAAATGCCAAACAACCAATCTACACTAATATTATAAAGAGGAAAACTTTGTTTGTATGTTTGTTTGTTTGTTTGTTTGTTTGTTTGTTTGTAATGAATAGGCTCAAAAAGTACTGGACCGATTTCAAAAATTCTTTCACCATTCGAAAGCTACATTATCCACGAGTAACATAGGCTAAATTTTATTTTGGAAAAAAATAGGGTTCCGTAAGATATTTGGGTTTTTCGGACACAAGGTGTAAAAAATCAACCAGAAAAGTTATTATACTTATTTTGCGTACGCTGCCTAAACTATAAAAGATAGAACCATAAAATGTTCTAATTAATTGTAGATCTTATAAATATCTACAAAAAAGTCCGCGACACACCCATATACCTATCTATGTCGAGTGAGGCACAATAACCATTTTTTTATTTAGAAATCTTGATTTTTTTTTGGACTACATTTAAACGCGTTTATTTTACTCATGTTATTAATCCTTATCAAAATAAACTATTTCATCACTAAGTACAGTTTATGTAGATAATATTTGGTCTTTGAATGATTAAAATTGGACGTTTGGTTTTGAAGTTATGGCGAAATTAAAATATTACGATTTCTGCTGCACGGCCCGTTGCGAAGTGGGCGTCACCAAGGCGGGGTGCGCGTGCGGGTTAATGTTTAGTTTAGTTTACTTTAGTTAAATAGTTTAGTTATTTTATAAACATCAAATTGATAATATCTTAAAATATAATACATTATAATATCTATATATCTATACAGTTAAATACAATTTAAGTGTCTGTTTGTAACTTCAAATTAACAGCTTTTTACATAATGAATCTGAAAGTATATTCGGTACTTACAATAAAATACATTTTTTTTTAAATTTTTGTCTGTCCGTCTGTCTGTCTGTCAGTCGGTCTGTCTGTCTGTTTGTTCCGACTAATCTCTGAAACGGCTGGACCGATTTTTACGAGACTTTTACTAGCAGATAGCTGATGTTATAGGGTCTAACATAGGCTACTTTTATTTTAGGGTTCCGTTTAAAAAAATAGGATTCCGCTTTCGTTAGTCATAAATAAAGTCGCGGGTAAATTTCAGCGAGATATCGCTGAAATTTACCCGCGACTTTATTTATTTATTTATACTTTGGGATACCAAAGTATTGTTCCACGCGGACGAAGTCGCGGGCAAAAGCTAGTTAAATATACTTCGGAAGAAGCAGGAAGTCAAGATGCATTCGATAATTTCGACAGCGAAGTTCGGAAACAAAATGTATGGGATTTGACATAAGGCATCGCAAGTGACATGTCACATAACGATGACTCATGTCAAATCCCATACATTTTTGATTACGAAGTTCACTGTCGAAATTATCGAATGCATCTTGACTAAAGGCCCAGGTATTATTTACCTACAGGCTACAAGCAATTTTGATAACAACAATGACACACTTTAATAATAATAGTATGATGAATTTCGTCAAAATTGTTTCAGTTCCCAGAGTTTGGTAATCCAAAAACGTATTCATTGTTATGATAAATATATAATTGAACTTAATCGTGACGCAGGTATTTATAGAAACCAAATGTTTTTATCTGATTCTTGGTATAATTATTTTGTTAATTCTAATTAAAACAAAGTATTAACACAATAGTATCTTTGTTTGTACATTAATTTAATATGTTTGGTGACTGAAATACCCTTAATTCGTATTTAACTAGCTTTTAAATTTTACTTTCTCTGTTACGAATTTTTTTTGGTACATTTTTTAATGAAATAGACCAGGAAACAAGCAGACGGATTGCCTGATGATAAGCGATTACCGCTGCCCATGATAATTCGTAGCACCAGAGGAGTAGTTATACGAATGCGTTTTCAGTACTCGAAATCTTCAACCCTCCCTCAGGCATCCGGTAACTCGATAACTCTTCGCCACAACCCACACCTAAGTGACTATTCCTGGCAGTACTTGCCTTTTAAGGGAATTGGACAACCTTCAGTTGGTTCATTGAACTGCATGGAACAGCCTCCGAAAGTCGCGACCTCGTGATGTTGTACGTCTGTAATCATTTTTATTTATCGATCAGTTGTACGAAACAAAATATCTTGGAAATGTCGAAAGTCAGCTTAAATTAAAAAAAAACACAGTTTGCACTCTGGGAGTGCCGACCGAAGTGAAAACAATAGCGCACTGGCAAGCATGCGGCGCGCGCGACTCGCGAGTTCAAAGGTTTTCTCCCATGATCCCATCTCAAAAAATGCTCGACGCGCCATAAGTTGTTTTCACTTCAAAAACCATAAACACCAAAATGATTTCGAGTTCTTAAAAAAACCGGCTAAGTGCTAGCAGTGGCGAAGGGTTCCTATAACTCCATTCCTATCGGCTTCCCTTGTCACTTACCTTTTGCAAACCTTCATAGAAATCCCTACCTATTATACAGGCTCCGGCTTCCCTATGAAGGAGAAGCAGCCTTCGCCACTGAGTGCTAGTCAATCTTGCGCTCGTAGAGCTCCCTACAAAATGGCAAAAAATTCATGTTTTGTTATATAGGAGCCCTACCTAAATATTTTAATCTGTTTTCAGTATATTTTGATAGCCGTATATAGCAGCAACAGAAATACAGCTATTGTGACAATTTCATTTACCATCTAGCTATCACGGTTCACTAGATACAGCCTGGTGACTGATGAGTGGTAACAGACCGAAGTCTCAGTAATAGGGTCCCGTTTATACCCATCGGGTACGGAACCCCAATTAATTATATGCCGTATTAATATATGTACCTGGGTAACCGAGCTTTGCTCAGAGCTGTAGTAGATTAAAAAAAGTATTACAAAAATATTTTACCATAGTAGGTACTAATATATATGTCACCGTAAAATTGTAAAAACCGTTAGATTGTAATATAACTAGTGAAATTGTAGAATGTTGATATATTGATTCTGCCTATAATTTAACGTATTATTTTTCGTTAGATTATAAAGATATAGAGTAATTAAGATTTCAACATATTTTTACAATCTCGTTAGTTTTTTACGGTGACATATATACCTACCCAACTTAAAAATGCGCAGCATCTCAGGGATAAAACCTACCTAGACTGATTTATCGCCTCCGAAGTTTATATGTATACTAAATTTCATGAAAATCGTTGGAGCCATTTTCGAGATTCAGATTATATATATACAAGAATTGCTCGTTTAAAGATTAAAGATATAAGATATATCTCTCCAAGTTATTAAACGCTGGCGAGTTAATCTGTCGTCCGCGTGTCTGGCCTTAACGTCAAGGGCAGTGAAATTGGCCGAAAGTGCAACGACCTACGTCGACACTGATGGCCGACCGTCGAATGGTGAATTACTAGTGACTACCAGACCACTGGACTGACAGTTGACAGCACGACTGACTACAAGAATCAGCCCAATTTTTTTCATCCCCCTTTCATAATTTGGCTTTGTTGTTTTGCTTTTCTTTTTTTTCAGCTCTATTATATAAGTCCAGTGTTCTAGTTTACACGACGAATACGGATTCCGAACACGGATGCCCCGCTTCTGCCCACCAACAATAGGGTAGATAGTCATAATATGAACTACGAAGGAAAACTATAGCGGCTTATCTTCGTTAGTTCAGGAATCGGGTGTTATAGAGACTTAACTTGTCAAATGTGCTTACTTTACCAAGTGAGCATACTTACTTATACTTACTTAAAACTTCGTACAAAAAGAACTAAATAATAAGTGCGAGTCCGACTCTCACTTGGTCGGTTTTTTATTTAATTGTTGTTTTGAAGACATTCTGTATAATGTATGTGATTGACAACTGCCGGACCAACTGACTTTTTTGGTCAGTGACATTTTACGACACGATTTACGACGCGACTGACGTCGGACAACCGGAGTGATGACGTCATCGCGTCACCAACAGACGATGACCAACAGTGACCGAAGGCCGCGGGCCGCAGGCCGCAGGCTAGCCGCTGGGATGTCATCGGCCTCGCACTCAACGGGGAAGCGATGGCGAAAGCACTCGCAACATCGCCGAGACAAAGAATATATATTACTAACGTAGCCGAGAGCCGAGACGAGTTGCAAGGTTTGCAAGTGATACGGTTGAACAGTTTAAATGTTTATTTTGGGTTCCGTACCTTGGGTACGGAAACGGGTACGGTAAAAACGGGACCCTATTACTAAGACTCCGCTGTATGTCTGTATGTCTGTCTGTCTGTCTCTCTGTCTGTCTGTTACCAGGCTATATCTTATTAGCCCCGATAGGTAGACAGTTGAAATTTTCACAGATGATGTATTTCTGTAAATGGGGCTCTCATAAAACAAACGTGTTTGTTTTGCCGTTTTGTACGGAAAAAATATTACCCAAAATTCGGACAGTTACATAAAATGACACTTGGACTTAGAATTGTTTTCCTGGACATAAGCGACACAAAGGCCCCGTAGAGATATGGGAGTGAGCTTAATCGAAAGATCGGATAATATATATTTTGTAGGATGGCATGTAAAACAAATTTTCGAAAAAAATGTCGCTTATATAATATCTTTTACCGTCGACATATTGTCTACAACTACAAGCAGTAGTCTTCCAATCTTAATTCTCAGCAATAGTAGTAAATGTTGCTTAGAAATATTATTAATTTGCTAAAGTAAGGGGATAAGAGATAGTACGGATAACTTTCAACATATCAACGCTATGGGCTTATACTGGGTGCAATTGGAGACTAAATAAACTGAATAATAATAAATAAATAATTCATTTATTATTATTCAGTTAACTTTTCTACTTGAAAAAAAATCAGCTGACCCAAATATCCGTCCAAATATCCGTAGTTTATTTTACCAATCCTTATATAGAAATAGACAGGCAGATTAGAAATTTATATGAATCAGTTAATTCGACACTCGTAGAGTAATGATTATAAACTAAACGCCACAGCAATTCGACACTCGTAGAGTAATGATTATAAACTAAACGCCACAGCAATTAGTGCGAACAATTGTATAATCTGTCGTGAGTTTCACGCTTCGTTTAGTGGCCAATATCGTAACCTTCCTATAGAAATACAATAAAAAGTATATTTCCGAGTTAACAGGAAAATATAAAATGTCAGCTATAAGAATATCTTGCAATTAGCGCTTACGGAGAAGTACCTAAAGCATCCAATAGAAGCTAGAGTTAAATATGTAGAGACAAGAAATAAATTATTCAAAACTATACATTTTAATTATTCAATAGTGTTTAGTATCAAACTAATTAGTTTAGTAGCGGATTTAAAAGGTTTGCAATATATTAAATTAAAAAAATACATTTTTTAGTCATTAAATAGATGATTGTTAGCACACTAAGGGCATGTTTCAACTTTCACAATCACATTAGAGTTTTAGGTCTGTTCACAAATAAGCGTCTAATAAGTGACAAATAGCTTATCTGGAAGTTTTGTTTCTGTCGCTCAGTAGTCAATATAAAGCAAGCAACGAAAACACTTCCGAATAAGTTATTCACTTATGAGGCGATTGTGGAACATATAACAGTGCCTCTAGTCAAGATGCTTTCGATAATTACGACGGCGAAGTTCGAAAACAAATATGGGATTTGACATAACGCATCGCAAGCGACATGTCACATAACGATGACCTAACTCTAATCCCATATATTTTTGATTTCAAAGTTCGCCGTCGAAATTATCGAATACATCTTGACTTGAGACCTAGACCCGTAAACTCTAGTGAGTATTGAGTAATGACTAAAAATCCAATCCACAGCCAATATTGTTTACTATACACTATCAACTAATTTGTACATCGTAATAAAAATAACACTCATTTCATTCTGCAACCATTATGTCGTGTACTTGCAAATAATTGCATTGCGACACTAACGTTTTGTTGCATTCGAGCTGGCCTCTATATCGTTGTGTTAAAATGTATTTTGGCGTAGCAAAGTGGTAGACTGGTCATTAGATTCTAGTCTGAGGTTGACATATAAATTATTAAATAAGCAATTTATTTCTAATAGTGCTCGCATGTGTAACACAAGCCTGTGAGAATGGGACGTCGCACACACCATGCAAATAGTAATCCGTTTCGGTTTATAATAATAACTAGCTGTTGCCCGCGGCACCGCCCGCGTAATTACAGTATGCTTTATCGGGATAACAAGTAGTAGTAATAATGTTATATGTTTATGTTTTAAACCAGAGCCTAAACTACAGTCTACAACCATACCAAATTTAATCGAAATCTGTTAAGTAGTTTTTGCTTGAAAGCGTAACAAACATCCATTCATCCATCCATCTTAATCCTAAATCCTTAGTTCTAATTCGTTATAACTTATATGAATAAAATATATTATATGAACAATTGAACTTATTCGTTGATGTCTTTTCTACGGAATGATCACTGCACGAGACTTGACCGTGCTTCCTCTATACTTGAGTTACATGTAGGTTATCGAGTTACACAAGTAGCTGGTACATACTACATAGTAAGACCATAGAGTAGAAAATAATATATTATATATTTACGTACCTACAAGAAACAGCTTTCACAGAACGATCCAAATCGATCCAAATTTGAAAATGTTGACTAACGTCCCCTTCCTACAATGTTCCTACACAATCGTGAACACACCGTTGACCGTATGCTTGTAGACTCTAGTGTATGCATATCGAAAGCTGACTATGTAGCTGTTTATCTGTTATTCTTTCTTTAATCTGTGGACTGTGGTCGGAGCTCCCAAATAGATTTTGTTCTAGTTTTTTTTGTTTGAAAGCTGACCTGATCGAGAGTGTTCTCAGTTTTGATTCATCATTCATCATCATCAGCTCGCTCGCTACTCGACAATTCGGAGGTTACTTAAATTGTTTAATTTTGTTTTTCTCGTCTATAGTGTACCCTCGATTCTTAATAAACCTTTTTAGTGCAAAATCTAAAATGGCGTCGCCTTGAGACCAGGTGTGTAAGTGTTACAGCTATTCAGCAATAATTGTCTTTATAACCGTTTCCGCTGCGAGACATTGACGATAATTGTATAAAATACAATGTTTTCCTCCGCTGCGCTGTTTACTTACATAAAGACCTCGTCGTGGCTCAGTGGTTAACGCTGCGACGCTCGAGCCGTAGGTCACGGATTCGAATCCCGCCAGGCGACAAAAAATTATGCGTTCCTGGAGTCATGGATGTGTATTAAATATGTTTAATATAACACTAGATGTACGCGCAAAAAGAAATCCCGTGTCAACTGACCATTTTGCTGCCATAAAAAGTAGCCTACGTCCGGTATGGGTATTGGTACGAGTATTATTGTACGATTTCCGCGAGACTTTTACGCGCGCGAATTCGCGGGCAACATCTAGTATCTATCTCAGACAATTTCATACAAATATGTATTCGCACGTGGCCCGTGTCGCGTCGCGTAGTTACGCCTAGTGCAGTCTCACCCTTAGGTATTGTAAGATTTACGGCCGTTAATTATTAGAATCGACCTATCTTTGTTTTTGTCGGTAGCCGGGGTCGTGAAATATTTATATATGTCACCGTAAAATTGTAAAAACCGTTAGATTGTAAAATAACTAACGAGATTGTAAAAATATGTCGAAATATTCAAAACTATATATTAATAAATAATCTAACGAAAAATAATGTGTTAAATTATAGGCAGCATATTCGCGTCGGAAGTCTATCAACATTTTACAATTTTACCAGTTATATTACAATTTATCAGTTTTTACAATTTTACGGTGACATACATTGCTCTCTCTACCTTCCCCTCGTCCTCACCACCCGTTGTCGGCGGTTGTAGTCGCGGAAGTTTCGGTGAGCTGCGAACTGCGATATATTTCACTTCAAGACGTTCTCGTTTAACGACTTCCACTTTTTTTATCGGACTAGTGTCTACGGCAGGCGGAGCGAAGCCAAAAGGAAGGGTAATAATTTCGGCAGCCTATGTATGTATGTATGTTCCACCGTAGCGCCTAAGGCTTAGGCCAGTGTTTTTCAACCTGTTGGTCGCGACCCCCCCGGGATCGCGAAGCTTCTATAGGGAGGTCGAGATAACTTTAGTAAAAAACAAGAAAGATTAAAAATATTGATTTATTAAGTAAGATAATTCTAACAAAAGGATATAATAACCTATACGGTATACCCTATACCCATAAATCGATGTATGTAATTGTAAAATAATGTGTTTGACGTACTTTAATATGTACTTATATCCGAATCCTAATTATGGAGACGTATAAAAACGTATGGAATTAATATTTGTAACACTGTAACATACACATACATCTATCTATACATATAAAATCCTTTGTCCTGAATGACTGACGGATCAACGCACAGCCTAAACCGCTGATCGTAGAGACCTGAAACTTGCAGGGCTTGCTCTTTGTAATGCGTAGGGATCCGATAAGAAGGGATTTTTCGAAATTCGACTCCTAAGGGGGTGAAAAGGGGGAAAACAGTTTGTATAGGGAAACGTGATTACTTGGTCCAATCAACTTCATATTTTACACAAACATTATGTAACAGAATTGATGGAATTCGTGTATCATAGTTTATTGAAATTCGTCCCCTAACGGGAATAAAAAGGGAAAGAAAGTTGTTTGGGAGCGATTTGCTTTAAAGTTGATATAAATACTCTTTACTGCTTTTGATTTAAAGCTCCCACTCACAAGCGATCGATCGATTTAGTCTTTACAATTGAAACATTTACTGGATTCGTAGTTGCAAGTAAATCGGTTTAGATAAAAATTAAATATAGTCTGAGATCCTAGGCCCACCTTACTATACTTTTTATATGAAACTCGTATATATACGCGTAAATTTTGTTAGAACTTTTGACCCCTAGCGCAAAAACTAGCTGGTAGGTCTTACACAAATCATTTTGTGTAATAGTTTGTTGTTAGCAATTTACTTTCAAACACTGTTTTACTATTCAAAGCTTATGACAGCGTTTATTAGTAAGGGGGACTAAGTAGACCACGAGGAAGGACATAGGCTACTTTTATCGCAAGAAAATATACGGTTCCCGTGGAATATTGTATTTACGCTTTTACGTAAAAACTACTTAACCGATCATCATGAAATTTTGCACAGATATAAAGTAGACCACTGGGAAGGACATAGGCTACTTTTTTTCGCGGGAAATGTACGGTTCCTGTGGACAACTGTATTTACGCTTTTACGTAAAACTACTTAACCGATCATCATGAAAATTGGCACAGACATAGAGTATACTACGAGGAAGAGCATAGGCTACTATTTATCGCAGAAAAATATGTTTAGGGATTTACAAATAATGTGATTTACGCGACGATACTCAAAGGAAAATTCGAAGGTGAGGAAGTTCTCATTCCGAAGATCCCGATGATCCCTATCGAATACCGATATGCCGTTCGAGTTCAAACGACTTCAATTTCCGATCCGTCTTGCATTCGCCATGACCATTAATAAGTCACAAGGCCAATCCTTGAAAGTTTGTGGTCTGAATCTACAAAATCCATGTTTTTCACCTGGTCAATTATATGTGGCATATTCACGGATCGGAAGACCATATCTGCGTTATTTATTCTTGCGCCTGATAATAAAACGAAAAATGTCGTCTATTACAAGACTGAAGCTTTACTGAAGAATGAAGATTGCAACCCATGCACCAAAATAGATGGCCCATTTTAACAATCATTAAAATAATTGATTTCTATTTAATTATATCTATTATCCTAAGAAAAATTGCACTTAATGAAATCCAAAATCTGCTCATTTATTGCCTCTAAGGTAGAACAAAGTTTGCCGGGTCAGCTAGTACATGATAAAAAAGCGAAGGGTCGGGGGGTCGCGAAATATTTTTTCGCATGGGTCGCATCATGAAAAAGGTTGAAAAACACTGGCTTAGGCCCTAAGCCACTGCTTAGGGCCCTAGCCTAGGGCCAGGGCCTGCCTAGGGCCAAAAACACTGGCTTAGGCCCTAAGCAGTGGCTTAGGGCCTAAGCCAGTGTTTTTCAACCTTTTTCATGATGCGACCCATGCGAAAAAATATTTCGCGACTCCCCGACCCTTCGCTTTTTTATCATGTACTAGCTGACCCGGCAAACTTTGTTCTACCTTAGAGGCAATAAATGAGCAGATTTTGGATTTCATTAAGTGCAATTTTTCTTACCAGTGACCAGTGGGTCAGAATTTAATGAGGTTGGTTATTGATTCGTTATAATAGCCCGGATAATATATTATATGCTAGATATAAAGATTGTCGAAATCGACTTTTGACGAATCGACACTTTTGGGTATATATGATCTATTGCTCATATAAAGAACAAACCCAAAGTAAAATATCACGCCATAATCAAAAAAAAAAATCAAAAATATTTATTCAAATAAACAACTTATACATTACAATAGATTATTTAAAATTCCTAAAGACTATCTTAAGGACTAACAATAAATATGTATCTGCCTGAACTAGGTTGACCTGTGTTTCAGGCGATAGAGGCCAATAAATAGGTTAACATAATCACTGATTAGACTACTTAAAGCTAGCATAATAGATTAATTACATTATTATTAAATTAATCTACTTGAAATAAATAGTATAACTTACGAAGAGAGAGCAATTAATTGACAACTAACTAGTAGAAATAACAACAATTGTAAAAATAAACCACTTAAATACAGTTAAAATACTTAACACTAATTAATTTGTTTATTTATAAACTAATAATAACTTCTCAGTGTCATCATAAGACATACATTGTAAAGTGTCTGTTAGAGTCTTTTTGCAATTGCTATAATTTTGTGAGTAGATATTTGTTAACGCATTAATTCTATTATACAGATGCGGACCCAAGAATATGTACAATTTTGATGAGAAAGCGTATTTGGTTATTACGTTGAACCTACAAGCTATATCTTTTCGTCTTTTGTTTTCATGGTCAGGGTAAAAAGGAAGAGATGAGTGTTGTTTTAAAACTATATTCAAAATAAATAGCTGCCGGACTGTGAGCACTTTGCATGCAGAGAAAAGCTGGTAAGTGGGATACAGGAAAGGGCGGAATGAGGCTACCTTAAGTATAGCTCTTTGTGCTCTTTCTACAGTAAGCAGCAGTGTCTTGCCCACGCCACCCCATGACGTAATGCAGTACGTTATTATGGATTGACAGAGAGCAAGGTATACTTGTCTTACTAATTTTTGATCTAGGACATTGCGAAGGATTTTGAAGGTGAAGATAAGCTTACGTAATCTGTTTGTAAGAGTCATAATATGTTGCTTAAAGGAAAGGGTCTCGTCTAAATACACACCTAAGTATTTTATTTTGTTTACAGGTAATATGTAAGGGCATGCACATTGGGTATTGTTAATACAGTACATACAACTCAGACCGGTCGCGGTATAATAATGGGTGAATCTCCGCTCAACATATATATAAAGGAAGATTTTTTCTGCCCAAATGTCTACATACCTAGTCTATACAGTTATACACACTTAAGCTGTAGATCACATGCCCAAAATATCCGTAATTAATTTTACCGAACCTTACATAAGTAAATAATTACGTAGTCGGGTAAAATTTTCATACGAATTATAGAATTATCGTAAATTGCAGAATTATTACGAATGCAAGGAACGAATATCTTGTGAGATCACTTTGTTGGTGTTGGTTTCACTTATTGCGCGATGTCGTCAGTCATCACTTTTAAGTACCTAATTAAGTGTTAATGTCCTAATACTTGGATACTTATAGACAACTAGTTTTTGCACGCGGCTCCGCCCGTGTAAATACAGTCCCACAAAAACACTGTACTTTTTCAGGATAAAAAGTAGCCTACGTGTTAATCCACAGCTCAAACTACTACCATACCAAATTTCATCAAAATCCGTTAAGTAGTTTTTGCGTGAAAGAGTAACAAATAACAATCCATATTTATAATACATAGCAGGATACTGGATACTAGGTAATAGGTATACCTAAATATTGCATAAACTAAAATCTGTGGCACGCATTTGACGTGGAAGGCATGTTAAATGTTACCATATAAATCATATTTAATTGGCCTACTAGGCACTAACTAGCGGAAAATAGTTAAGGTAGGTCGGACTCGAAATACCACTGGCGCCGGTTCTATATCACTACCATAGCAAAGAATATATTTTACGAGGGCGGCACTAAAAAATTTCGGGAATCAAGGAAGTGACACAACATTACTATTTAAAAATGTATTTATTGCTTTTCGAAGTATTCTCCGCGAAATTTGACACATTTTTCCATACGATGGAACCAATCATTGAAGCAACCATTCCATTCGGAAGTTGGGGTCTCCAAAATGGCCGTTTTGTAGGCGTCCACAGCTTCTTCAGGTGATGAAAATCTCTGACCACGCAATTTATTCTTTATTTTAGGGAAATTATAGAAATCATTAGGGCTTAGGTCGAAGCTGTACGGCGGATGGTCTAATAATTCTATGATTTTTTGCTCTAAAAACTCTTTTGTTCTGTGCGCGGTGTGAAAACTCGCATTGTCGTGATGGAGGATGATGCGGCGGTTGCAGTTCTCTTTACGGAATTCAGAAACGACCTGTGTCAAACAAATGTTAGCATACCATTCTGCATTAACCGTTCTTTGTCCCTGAAGAGGAATAGTCGCAACATGGCCGGTTTTGGAGACAAACGTGGCCACCATTTTTTTTGCAACACTCCGTGAACGAACAATTTTTGTTGGCTTTAACTCATGTTCGAACACCCAAACTCGTGACTGGTTTTGGTTTTGGTGGTGGTTTTGTTTCGGGATCGTACGCGTATATCCAGGATTCGTCACCTGATACGATGTTGTATACAGCATTTGAGGATCCTGTGTGGAATCTTTCGAGAGTTCTGACGCACTAAGTAACGCGAGCCGCTTTTTGCTCTTCACAGAGCAAATGCGGTATCCATCGGGAAAACAACTTTTTTACACGTAATTGTTCATGCAAGATTATTTGTATTTGACTCATGCCAATGTCTAAAGTTGCCTGAATTTCGCGGTATGTCACATGTCGATCTTCCTCAATCAGCTTACGCACAGCATCAACGTTTTCTTGGGTGACTGCAGTTTTTGGACGACCTTGACGGGGATCATCACTGAGCTTGACACGTCCACGTTGAAATTCAGCAAACCAGCGATAAATTGTGGTTTTGGATGGGGCTTCATCACCAAATGCAGAAATCATCCGGTCAACACACTGTTTTTGTGTTAAACCACTTCGAAAGTCATAATAAATCATCGCTCTAGAATTTTCTCGAGTCAATTCCATTTTCTCAACGACTAAACAAGTTTGACAAGACCTTGTGACAAGACCGAGAATCTTTTTTTAAATAAATAAACGGTATTCGATTTTTAAAACCAAGGAGTTTTAAATTAAAAAGATTTTAATATGACAGGAACAGTGGAAATATTCCATTCCCGATACTTTTAGTGCAGCCTATGTATTACTAACGTAAACATAGTACCATAGATGATGGATGGCATCATAATATCGTACAGTAGTTTTGGACCCTATTGCCCAGTAGTAAGGTCGATGAGAGGCGCACCATATGTGGGCACTGAGCAATCGTACGATTCGTACGCTAGTAGCCGAACTGTTGTACAGCAAGTATTAAGTGTTCTGTGGATTTGTCGTTTCCTGACTAGTTTGTCATTTCCAGAATATGGCATTTATCGACTAAACTGTTCTGTTCAGTACAGGCATTTTAGTAATATAACTGAGTACCTACCACAGCCTAATACCTTATTACTACCTGCGTCCCGCGAGGCCTATCTGAAATAAAAAATATTATGTAAACCATTTTAAACATCAATTGATTTTTTTTTTTCAAAGTATTGAACAAGTTTCCATAATTTTGAAAATCACATTAAAACATAATGCTTGTTTATACATCTTTGTCAAAACTTATTTCTTCATTAGTAAAGTCAAACCATCATTACTTGACAACGAAATTACGTTTTAAATTTTAATTAAAATCTAAATAGAATTAGCTTGAGTTAGGTATGGTTGAGTATGTATTATATTCATATATTTTTACGTAAAATTAAATGGAAGTACGGAAAAGAAGTATGGAAGTAGAAATGGTATAGCTATAATATATGTACGGTAAAATCATCAAGTAAACAATAATTTCCCATTTATGGGCGTGTCCTTAAAATCGATCGTGTTTACAAACATGATGTTGTCACCGTCGAATACAATATGTCCACATACGTGTGGACCACATACTAATGTGCTGTCGTCTGTCGACATAATTGACAGGATTTATTGATGACGACGAGTAATTTAAACATTGTAGTGCGTAGTTTTGTCCGCTCCGCAAGCCTAGATCTTTTAGATTTTTCTCATTTCTTAAGAGGATTAGATTTTAGGTACACGAACACTTAAAATGTCTAACAAGATCTGAGATTACTATTACAGGCACGTCCGTATCATGTCCGTGTACTTTTAACCTCAGGGTGCGTAGAAATTGCGTGGATGTTGAGGATTTTTACCGCAATCGCGTGAGATGATTTTGAGAATTTTTAGTCCTTTGAATTGCGTGGGATGATGTTAAGGATTTTTACCCAAATTGCATGGGATTAGTGCGACATTATTTTTAAGGTATTCGGTGAAATTCAGCTAGATATTAAATACTTCAGAGTATTCAGGAAATTTATGGGCACCTTATCTATTTATTAAATTAAAAATATAAACCAGTCATCGAAGACCCCAAATGTCTCCCGACCCGCAGTTGAGCTGCATGGTACACCGTACAGTTTCCTCCTCTCTGAGGTAGGTACTCTACACCAAACAGTAGCGTCAACAGTAGCGTCGGTTAAAGTTAAGCGTTGGTACTATTTATTATGCAGCTGTTGATTCGCTTGCGACAAAAACTTGTCAATATTGCAACTGCAAGGTTATAACAACCGTAAAATGGCTGCAAGGCTGATGCTTAAGGCTGCGCTAGTCGGTTTTTTCTCCATACAAACGCTGTTGGTGATTTACTCCAAAGTCAAACATTGTAGACCCAAATTCTAGCGTAATATCGATTTTTATGACACTTATCTAGGTCGGTATTTGCTTATATTTCTGAAATTCAAATTAGTGTAGAAGATAATAGCCTCCAAACATCGCATTTTTAGCTCAACTTTGAACGTAAATAAAAATTAAACGAATAATGATAATAAAAAAGCAAGCAAATACCGACACAGTTCGATTATTCAGCAATTGAGATAATTTTACTTCAGACAAAAATATTATATAGTTTTTTCATAAATCACCGAATAGAGTGTCGATTTGCGTAATTTGAAGACGCCTTTTCTAAAATACTTTACAAAGCTGCATAAATGTATGCAGGAGGGCTAGACAAGATGCATTAAATAATATCGACGGCGAACTTCGTGAATAAAAAATGTATGGGATTGACATAAGCGTGCGTTAAATGACATATTCAGTCGTATCGTTAAAAAAATTGGTAGCCAAGCAGCCACTTTGAACGAATACGCTAACGATGCACTCATATAACGAATTGCTCTAACGTGTTTCTCTATACAATGCCTAGACAAGCGGCCGTAAGTGACATTTAGTAGATCGTGATCTTTATCTTTATCGACCTAACGATAAAGATACCCAGGGGGCTACCTTTATCGCCTCAACGAACAATATGGCGGATTTTTATTGATCAGCTGTTATTTGTAAATAATAATGATTTGCCTAAAGTTGCTTAAAGGGTCTATACAACACCTTCTGCTAGTAGTCTATATTGCATAAAGTCAAAAGAATTCAATCTAAAGTATTCAATAAATCACAATTATTGTCAATACCTAATATGTAATTCATTGTATTCAAGTATAATTCAACACTTTGTTAAAATATAAATTTCTTAATTTGTAGCTTACTTGCAGTTTGTAATCTTTACACGCTACTATATCAGCTGAAAGCAATCTTTAGGTGTATAGTAGGTACCTAAATTATAGTAGGTAACAAATGGAGTTCATAATTAAGCAAGTTTCTCTGAAACTTCCTTAGAAATAAAGATTTGTATTTAGTAGTTAAAATTTATAAGTTTTTCAATGTAATGATATTTTATTGTCATCGATGCTCAACACCTTCGTCTTATAAATGGGTTAGAAGGACACAAACACCTCATAAAAGTTTTGAAATATTTGCTATTATACTTTGATTAATTATTACAAATTTAATATTATATATCTATGCTATTATACCTACACCTATTATAAACAGTCAAGCAGTGTTAACCAATTAAATACTTAATATTTAATCTCTATAGTATATTTGTGACTAAATAATTGAAATATTCTTTACAATTTTACAGAACTATAACGTTAAAGGAAGTGTTATTAAAGTACCTTGACTGTACAGGGTACTATTGCAATAAATAAGTAAACCTAACACTTACCACATATTGTAGACAAAATATTACAATGCGGCCATAACACTTTGAATTTGTTATAAGCATTGTCTTGCTAGAATTATTCATTCATTCTAATTTAAGAGCTTTGCTCTTGTCAGTGATGCTTTCTCCATTACTCTCTGCACTCCGGGCGTTCTCTTGACCTCCTGATACGACACGACCATCACATTCGCCTACACCTGTCCATAAAAGTTCTTCTCGGCCTTCCACGTTTTCTACTACTATCCCTTCAATTATTCCTCTAATAAAGTTGTTGTGCCGTATCAAGTGTCCGTATTAGGATTGATTAAATAATAACAATACAAGAGTATCTACATTTTATTTTACTTTTTTAAGTAAGTTTTACATGGTTTTAGTAAGAAAATAAACTTAAAATGTAAAAATACTTTTATTTCTTGCAAAGGAATTACATAATGCAGATATATTTCTTTAAATAATCAGTTTTATCTCAAGTCACATAACCAATAATAACATTATACAATTTAAAAATCAACACAGCTAATAATAATTATTATTTACACGCACTAGTTAAAGCCTGTCACAGAATGAATACAAATTAACTTAGGTTGGTAGCGGTTTTGATACATTAATAATTACATTATGATTTATATCACTTCTCACTATCAGTGGCGAAGGCTGCTTCTTCAAAGGGAAGCCGGAACCTGTATCATAGGTAGGGATTTCTATGAAGGTTTGCAAAAGGTATGTGACAACTCTACCGGTGAAGGAAAACATCGTGAGGAAACCCGCACATAGTTGGCCCCAGACGTATTGACTAGTCATTCCTCTGGACTAGGGTGGCTATGTTGTGAGAATGCCGTATGCGCTTGGGAAATCATACGATATTTAAAAAACAACTGTCCCAGGCACTACAGTATTTCAAGAGTGGTTACTTCGCTCGGAGAATACTGTATAAATCATCCATCATCGGATGTAAAGGCCTAAGTTAGGAAAATTGTTATTTTGATAACAAACAAAAATAATTGTACTTCATCTTCTTCTTCTTCTGGCCAGTTTTTTTTTTACCAGGACATGGATATAGTCCTAAGGATAGAAGACTCCGTATTTTGTAATTGCTAAAAAGAACTGTATTGCCTTGGTAATAGAGTGTATTTCACAATGCACGTATCATAGAGGCAAATCCGAGCCGAGCGAGATAGCCATAAGGGAGGCCGTGTGTCTCGTTCTTGCATGTTGCCAACCAGAAAAATGTTGGTATTTTTAAAAAGTAACTTGAAAAATCTTAGATAAAACGAGTGTACTTTATTATTATTTTAACAAATGTTTATAACTATATCATATTCTAATTAAAAAAGTTAGAAATAGTCATTTAATACTAAATAAAAATGCAGTTTACATTAAAACCTTTTCCTTCTTTTTTATTAGATGGTATCATTCGCAAGACAATAGATACGCCATTACAGTCGGACAAGGATCTTTTGGCACTTGGATGGGGGCGTGAGTGTCGCAAATAAGAACAATACTTATTACTAAAAGTGAAATTTTACAAGACGGCGATGTTTTTACTGATTTTATCCACGTGCCAAAAGGTAAGTGTCGCAACTACAAAACAATACAATATAATACTAAAAGTGACATTTTACAAGACGGCGATGTTAGTTCTGATTTTGTCCACGTGCCAAAAGATCCTTGTCAGACTGTACACATATTTTATGCTGAACACCGGATAATATTAAAATTCATAATAGTACCAGTGCTGGATTTGCTGGACGCACCGTGAGTATGGCCTTTAGTGTAATCTCTTAAAATCTGTTTATAATGTGTGTCCTATGACCATTTGGCAAGAAATCTGTATAAAATCTGTATTATCAATGAAAACTAGAAGATAATTAATTAAATAATGTATTATATAATATAATTATTCAAAATAAAACTCTGGAGTCATACAATAGATAAACAGTTATCCAATTGTGTGTCTAATTTATAATCCTCTGAATTTTTCCCGGTGTTTCGGATTTCGGTGCATATTGAAGTTCCAGCCCACGAAGTATAGTTAACAAGGAGTCCGAACGTAATGTTAAAATAATGGTCTCAATTACTGGGACAGATTTTTGCCGGTAGAGCGCGCGACGGTTCGACATGCACTCGTTTGAAATTACGCGGGAAGTTTAAAATTGCTATTGACAGCTCTGGAAAGATTGAAATCTTATTATATAAAAGTTTTAGGAAATTCTTAGAAACTGTTCTCGAAAAATAGATACCGTAGAACACGGTAATTGCCTAACGGTAATTTAAAAATAATTGTAATAAATAATAGTATTGGCAACACTCGGTATAATAGTATTGGCAACACTTGGTACTCGTCGGTCTCGCACGCCTAGCGGCAGAAAAGAGAACTAAGATCTGGTCCTATTATTGTGTACATAATTATTATTAAAAAGCCTATACCGTTCGGACTCCTGGTATCTATGCTTCATGTTCCAGCCTTACAACCGTAATAATCGGCCTTGTTAAATAAGTACCTACTTTATTCTTATTGTAAATATCTACACTTGAAATTTGATTCCATTTTATACAAAACACTCTAGGAACTTTCAATAAAACTTCTAGGTACCGTTTTACTGAATCGACTGACTTGCACTGACTATTTGTATCAAAATTTGTATTTTGAACTTTGACTAGACATTAGACTTGAAAATAATACGGTGTTGAAATCATATAGGTACCTACATTAAATCTAGTTGTCTGCCTTTTTAACTTGACACTGACAAATAGTTTTATGCCGTAACGCCATCAATAATTTAAAAAAATATATATGACATTTGACAACTTCACAACTGACGGCTAAATTCTTGAAATCATAAACAACTAACGTTTGAGCAATTCGTTGTTGCGATTCGAACAACAGTGTGCGTTTGTCTAGGGACAAAATGTCGTGATCTCAAAAGAGAAGTCGATACGACAGATCTTTCCGAATTTTAACGAAGGTAATTTGTCTAGGCGCCCAGTATAGCTTCTCTTATAAGTATAGATTACTATTTTATGGGTATATCATTTTTTCCCCAATATTAAGTGAAATAACAAGCATTTTTCCCGCCCGCAGCACTGAGTTCGAGCCGTTGACTAGCGCACTCTTAAACGACGTACTTAACATTCAAAGTTCGCCAATTGTATTGGAAAACTGGTCTAATTATTATTGTGTGTTAATAGCAGAGATCGATTAAGAATAGCATTTCGGATCTTGATATAGGAATTAAATTATCTATATCTGTTACGGTTACGAATATAACTATTTCGGATTGGCCTTTAGTTTCGGATAATTTCAGATGTTAGGTTTATGACGAATGTATGTGAAATGCAAATACTTATTTGCATTCTACAAGTTTAGGTAATCATTTAGGCTAATTGCGTGTCGTCAATTATTCCTACATCCGACTTTTTATTTGAAAAAAAAAAAAACAGATCCAATGAGGGTTTTTGATATTTTTTCTGCCGTTAGGGGGCAGACTCAACGCTCCCAAAGCGTCATCTGGCAGCTTAAGTGGTATCGAAAACTGTCATTAACAATTTTCGATTCTTTTTCTGTCACCAGGCGGCGCTTGGTAGCACGAAGGTCCTTGTCATGTCAAAAGGCTGTCATATGTCACGAATTTAAAAACCCTCATTTAATCTTATCGTAGGTATTATGTAAAGAAAGGAACGATAGCGCCCTATAATGCTACCAAATACCAAGTAAAACATCACTTATTGATTTGTACTAAGGTACCTAATACAAACAATTAGGTAATTTGGACCATATTCATATTTTTGTTTACGTTTAAAAAGTTATATATAGTAGAAACAGTTTCCAGACTAGGTTGTCATAAGTCTTAGATACTTTATCTACAGTTATCCTTTTTTTTTGTTTCCGGGGGGAAAATGCATTACGCATACCACCCAGGCGCAGGGGGCACCCGAGTGGTTATGTGGGACTCCCGTATAGGCTAATGAGACCCACGGTATACCCACTAAAAACCACCCCCCACCTTCCTCCTCGCCGCCCTGTGACGGGGCCACGGGAACGATAAACACATCCGCGACCCCGACTCCGGCGACAGCCGCACACATGCGGCTCCCTCCTCGGCCTCCACCAGTACTGTAGCAGACTCCCCCCGAGTCTGATACTAGGAGGCCACGGATACCAGCCACCATAACCGGTACCCAGTGGCAGATCTGAGCTATGGTTCTGCCATCGACCACACCTCGACCGCAGAGGATAAGGCAAGCGGCGCACCGTAATACCAACTTGCCTCTTCCTCTGTGGCCCCACCAATGCCGTTAACCATACGGAACGGCGCCGCCAGCTCGCAGGGGGTAGGGAGAGTGGCACAACACCACCACGCCTCTCCCCCTACGATCCCTCCACGGCCGCAGAAGATAGGGAGTACGGCGCACCGTAATACCGGCACTCCTCTTCTTCTGCGGTCCCACCTCTAAGCGCGTCCGCAGCGGACTCCTCCAGCCCGCTGGGAGCGCCCTCCTCGGGCCAGCCGTTGGCAAACAAGCCGGCCCTGGTTTCCTCTTCGCTTCACCGTGGGTGTCCAGTCCATGGTTACTAAGCCCCACCGCCACGGCAAGGCGTGCAACCATCGGGGGGATCTACAGTTTATTCTCCGCTGATAGGTACCAATTTCATGCTTCTACATTCTACAATAAGTTGGTACAATGGGTCTTTAGTCTTTGGGTCTTCATTAAGACCAATAATACTAAACGATAATACTACCTATAATAATAATACCAATAATTATAAACCAATAATACTACCAATAATACTAAATGACTTTGTAACCGAAATAGTGTGCTGCGTGCCGAGTGCTAGTTTTGTCACTACTCACTGTGATCAAGTTAACTACAATTTGTATGGCATCGAAACAGCGCCCCCTAGTGGCAAACAATTGTAACTAATTCAAAAACTCGCACTCAACACACAGACCAACCGTGAAACTGTCAGCTGTGTGTAGCGGAATTAGTTTATGACATTGATATAAAGATAAATAATAATAAGGTTATTTCCTACACGAGGGAAATCTTGATTGTTCTGTGTGATGGGGATAATAGTCATCTGCAGCGAGGTCGCTACTCTATTATGTAAGTAACAATTAAAACAAACCCATCAGGCTAAGAATCTTGTATTCAACTGGTCTCGACTATCGTGACCATGTTTACGTGGGCGAGGTCTGAGACGGCTCAAGGAAACTCTGCTTCAAATGATCCTCATCAACTCTTGCAGTTAATACTTCGAAATCACTTACTGTAGTCACATAAGGTAGGAAGTACGATTTCCCCTATAAATGAGGTTGATTAAATCCGGTATGCGTAATAATCCGACAATTCACGAACTATGTAGCTAGTTAGCTAGCTTCAGAATACATGACACTACTCCTATCGGGTCGTCAAATTATTATTATAGCGGGCTAGGTGTGTTATTTCGAAATGTGACCCCCTGGTTTCACACCTGCCGTAGGTAGAATTACGTGTGTGTTGTTCGTCTTGACGGATTTTGAAATTGCTTTAAGGCTGGGATTATATTATTATCCGGAATTTTGAACCCTGAGAAAATTCAGAGCACTGAAAATAGAACTCTGCGATAGTACAATAGAGTTGAAAATGGAAGTCGAGTGTCGAGCTGTCATGTATGCCATTGACATTTGACTCGACGCTTGTGTGTTCGATTTTCAGCTCTATTGTGTTTCCAACGCCCTAAATTTTCTAAATTCCTGTCAATATAGTTTCATCCAAACTTTTGTCCCTTCGTTCTTTTTTCTCGGTCGCCTCTGGTCACCCTCGAAGCTGGTGAGGAGTGCGTCAGGACTACTAATAAAGTCGGTCGGTCGGTCGGAGGGCCTACATTGAGGAACCTTTTGATCGACCCGCTGCTGAGAGATCTAACGGCACGAGGGCACTATGTCCAGGCCCTCACCGATGACATAGTGCTCCTCTTCTTTGGCACGACAGCAGGGGCCATAAATTGGGCTGCCAGAGATGCCCTCGAGTATACGCACTTGTAGAGGGCGGAAAACAAACTAAAATTTGCACCCCACAAGACGCAGGCGACGGTCATCACTCGCAGACTCAAATATGACACCCCGTGATTGAGTATGGGAGGGGTACCTATCGAAATTACAAGAAACATCAAGTTATTAGGCCTCACAATAGACGGCAACCTTCAACCCTCACATCGACAATGTCTGCCGAAGAACAGTCGAATTATACTCACAACTCTCGCGGGCGGCCCAAGTCGGCTGGATGTTTAGGGGCCGACGAACTGGCCAAAGACGCTGCATTAAGGCTAAAAGATAAACCTCACTACGTTTTATGTCCGGTCTCATACGCGAAGAGGAAACTTTTCGCGAGTAGGACCGGACTCCGAAGATATTGGGAGGGAGATACCGGCAGCACCACTAAAATGTTTGCAACTATATACTATATGTAATAAAATATTCAAAACAGAATATCTGACCAAAGAGCTGACTCACGTCCTCACCCGGGCATGGTGGGCTCCCGAGTATTTGTATCGTTTTAAATATAAGGAGAGTCCATCTTGCACGTGCGAGCCTGGGAAGCAACAAGATGTGCCTCATTTGATTGTAGCGTGCCCGATATTCCATTGCCAAAAATTTTATTTTGAACAACAGATAAATATAACAATAAGTGTAAATACTCGTAAAAGGAATTGCAATAAATAAGAAAACAAGAGAAAAAGTTTTTTGAATTCTGTACTGATCATAAGAAAGACAAACACCTGTAATAAAAATAAGGAAGAAAGAATTAATGTACAATTAAGGTACAATATGGTAAAAGAAAGAGAAAGAAAAATGTAACCAAAATGGATATTTAAAAAAATCACAGTAATGGCACACATAAAAAAGAACATAGTAGCCCTTGGATAAAAATCAGTTAATTTGATTATAGGATCCAGGGCCTCTAGTTATCGAATGCATCTTGACTAAAGGCCCAGGACTGATCCTATTCAACGTAAACAAACAAACATAAGAACCTTTCTTCGTTATTATATTGGTGTAGATAAGGCTGATACCTGTGGGTAATAGTCCTTAGGACTAGATATATTGAAAGTGGGTAGGAATGACACAGTCGAGTGAGTCGACATAAATATGGCTACATACAGAAACTTAACTTCTGCTCGTAGAGAATTGCCTCAAGGTAGAATTACTTGATCGTAGTCGTTGAGTTCTCATTCAACCACATGGTTTCCGGGCCCTGCAGGTTGCAAGCCCGTAGGTTTCGCGATGTGGGGGGTTACCCGTTACTGGTTAGTGGTCAGTGATTACGGTGACAAGTGAAAGTTCCAATTAACACCCACTCTTAAGGGTGCACGTGTGCGGGCTAGATAGGATCACCACATGCAAGGTAGGATAAGGGATATTGAAATTGGGTAAATTATTGACAAATTTCCAGACATGGAAATTTTTCCACTTACCTATTCAATTTTTGTCAAGCCATGCGAGAAAAACTATTTAGTCCATCTACTAAGACCTATGCTAATCCTCCACATATCGAGCTCTGGCTGCGGGGACGTTAGTAATGGACTACTAGTTAATAGTCTATTCTTGATAATGGGGAGTTTACATGGATCGATTTTCCCTGTGCGGCTCCTCGGCGCTTACACAGGTGATAAAAATCGGACCCGAGTAGAGTCACCTTCAAAAATTTAAAATATCGCAGGCTGCATGCAACTGATCGTTTGTCGTGATTGATTTTAGTCACCCGCCGTATGTGATCGGGCGCCGTGCGGCGATCGAATGCTACCCGACTTTTGGGCCTTCGGCTTTAGTCACGGCGCTTTAGTCACAAGTGTAAATCCCACATAAGTTTGAAGTGAGTCATCCATCACTCATCACTCGTTACTCATCAGTGCATATGTCAAAAGAACTTCAGTTGGAGAATGTGAACACGGATTAAGCCGAGTATATTTGGATTAAGCATCATGATTCAATTCTATTGGCCATCTTCTATGAGTATGACATACCTACATAGTCAGTGTGAGTTTTGAATTTATTTGACGTTTCACGTATCTACTAGTGTTGCCATACAACCATAGCAAATTTATAGCGATCAATTGTCTGTACGATAAAACATTATCAAACTTTAACGATAAAACAGACAGACAGATGTCCTAATTAATATCATATTATATTACTGGATCCCACCGCTCGACTCTGCTGGTATCTTTTTTTTTTTTTTTGATTAAACTAATTTTAAATGAATGTTAAGAAAGTATTTAATGGGCTGGGGATGTATGGGTTGGCTAGATGAAGGGCCTGTAATTAATTTTAGTATAATTAATTTTCTTGTGTAATTTGCAGCTATATGTTTTTTTTAATTAATTTTACGGCATTTGAAAGAAAATGATGTCAGGAATAGGGAATATGCATGTATTTTTTTTATTTTTTTAAACGTTTCTACTGGTTATAACATTACCAAAAATATATATAACACATCCAAAATATTATCTATAAAGCTAGAAAAAATGTTTAAAAATCACTTTAATTTTGCGCGGTTTAAACACGCCATTTTCGCGGGCTTGGGATGTGACGACATCGTACACGAAAATGACAGTTGACAGTTAAAATCATATATGAGTCAGAGCATAAAATTCAATAGAACGTCAGTCATGTCATTGTCATGAAAGACAGCGTCGTGTAGTGTGACGTCACACACGCGCGTCACCATTGGTCGCGACTCGCAACCAATGGTGACGCGTTTCGCAATTTTAAATATCCCGGGCTGATTTTGCATTTTTTATATATATTTTTTTCGGTTTAAATAAGAACTAAATTTAAAAAAATCTTTTTAGTTATAATGTGACAACAATAAAGAACAGAGAAAAAAATATTTCAGGCAAATTAAATTTTCATGCATATTCCCTATTAAAAACAAATTGGTTGCCAGCTTTTTTTTCTGGCATTCATGAAGAAAATATGTGATTAACGGGTTATTAAGGGGGAGGAAATTTTTATTATTTTTCCAGTAGTAGTATTATTTTTCCGTTTCTGAGATAGAAGCCATTATAGAAAAAAACTATGGCAATGCTCTACTTTGAGACACGAACGCGACGGTGTAAAAAGCAATAGAAAATTTTGAAAATTCCGGATTTTCAATTTTATTTTTCTTCCATCATGAAGAAAATATGATGTTGCGGGGTTCCTAAGGGGAGGAAATTTTCATTATTTTTTCCATTAGGATACACCGTTTCTGAGATAGAATCAACTTTATAAAAAAAATGTAAATGCTCTACATTGAGATACGAGGGATATACGGATATAAAGCTATGGAAATTTTGGAAAATTCAGGATTTTCATATTTCTTTTTCTTCCATCATGAAGAAAATATGAGGTTGCGGGGTAACTTATGAAATTTAAAATGGATGACTTTTTTGTAATCAGCACCCCCAGAAAGTAACAAAAGGACACCCATATTATTTTTATAAAATTAAGTATGTCCGCCATATTGGAACTTCAAAATGAATGTCATTTTCGTATCCAGCACCCCCGAAAACCTGGTAAGCGACACCCATATCAATTTTACGAAAAATAAATATCCGCCATTTTTAAATTTCAAAATGAATCTATACAATATCTACACCCCCCTAAAACCAAGAAAAATTAAAAATTGGGAATTTTATACTTTTTTTAAACGGGCAATTGGCCCACCACACTTACCCACCACTGCAACTCCTGTGTAGCCAGGATCGACAGTGGTAACCAACCGCAAAAACCCTTTGATATGATCTCAGGGGTGCCCGGGGGACATGCTAAATCTGTCTTGGAACCCGAAACGAAATTAATCAGAAGATTGTAGGTGGAGTAGGAAGTATTCCAGTTTCCCTCCCCAAGCAAAGCGGAAGACAGCAAAAATGGTGATGACAATTATTATTTTTAAACAAAAAATTAAACCGACTTCCAAAGTAAAAATACACAAAAAAGTATGAAATAAAACTTATTTTCTGAATAAATCTCCTTTTAAATTTGGCTATTTCTCTACTTAATCTTCTTAATTTTGAAGTCGATACCAGCCCAAACGATATTCGACAATATTTTATAGAACTCACGTTCATATTTGCTGGTACCGACTTCAAAATTAAGAAGATTAAGTAGAGAAATAGCCAAATTTAAAAGGGGAATTATTCAGAAAATAAGTTTTATTTCATACTTTTTTGTGTATTTTTACTTTGGAAGTCGGTTTAATTTTTTGTTTCAAAATAATAATTTCACCCTTTTTAGTTATATATTTTGTTAAGTTGTTATTAATACGTCTTAAGAACGTCTGAAATAAACGATCGAATGTATATTTGAATACGCGCCAAGCTTCCATTAGGTATTGTTATTAAGATGATGATGATGATGATTACTGTAATTTACAAAGTGGCATATGCTTGCAGTTCTTTAAACAATTCCGAAATTTCCTAACGCATATCTTTAAAGACTGAGGAGTTCTGTTCAGTGCTTTTGGATTCAGGGTATACCTTGGTACAACGTCTTATTCTTTGATAGCATATGTTTGTGTTACTTTAGTAAAAATCGAAATCACTATTTGTGTTCCCTCGATTCCTCATGGATCGCATCATCACGTTTCCACTTTAGTGACCAAAGGACCAATTTCGAATTAAACCCTTTACAACAACAAAAGAATTTTGCAAATAGGTCGATAAACGGCAGAGAAATGTTCAAAGATCTACGTGTTAGTGTAAAATACTATAAGAAGTACCTTCTTTATCATCATAATGTGATGATGTATGCTGTGATAGTGGTGGTGATGATGATGATTACGCTAATTGATAAAGTGGCATATGCTTGCAGTTCTTTAAACAACGCCAAAATCCCCAAACATGTATCTATAAGGAGTCAGGAGTTCTGTTCTGTACTTTTGGATCCAGGGTATACCTTGGAGCAAAATCTTACTTTTTGGTAGCATATGCTTAGACTACTTCAGAAAAAGTCGAAATCACCATAAAGTGTCCATATAAATTTTGAGGAGTTCCCTCATTTCCTCATGGATCCCATCATCAGGTCACCAATTTTCTGAAAATGGGACCAACTTCGGATTATACCTTTTACATCAAAAAAAGAATTTTGAAAATCGGCCAACAGACGGCGGAGTTATCCGCGAACATACAAAAAAAAATATATATAATATATACAGCCGAACGTATAACCGCCTCCTTTTTTTGGAAGTCGGTTAAAAAAGTCAGAATTAAAGGGGAAGCACCACGGGAATAACATGTTTTTTTTATGACTACAGACAATGTAATTATATGTTTTGATTTATAATATGACAATTATTATTACAATGGATTTATGATGTCAAAATAGTGTCGCATTGTTTCCAATAGTACTTATGACAAAAACGTTTGAAAGCCCGGAAGTTCTTCGCGCAGCCCACGAGATCTGCATAATACACTACCCTAGAAACACAATGGACGCTGTTCAACATTTCGATTCTTTCGTCATACCAGAGATCACACTCCCAGAGTATGTGATGAGCAGTTTGTTCATAAGGGCCGCCTTCGGTCGAACACTCATTTAAATCCAAATCACAATTTAAATCCAAAAAGTTTCGCTTTAAAGTTTCCGTGTCCTGTCAAAAATTGTGCGACGTAGTGATCTATTTCTAACCATTGCTTAGAGAGTCGATCGCGTACCGAAGGGAAGAAATTATATAGTGTTGTCCCACCGTTCCTGCCACTCAGAAATTAGGTTCTGTATAGAAATATCTAATGGCTCGAATAATCTAGTTATCTTATTACTCTCTTTCACGCTTAAAAACTCAGGGTTAGTCATATTTTTATTTATATAATATAGTGCTGCACGACGCTGTATCTCTAAATCCACTGGTAGGACTCCGGCTAAGACTGGAAGTGCTTCAGTACTTACGGTACGGTATGCCTAAAAATATTAAGGCGAGACGTTGGCTTTGCAAAAGTTTACGACGGGCTGCTCCTATTGTAGCCCTATCTGCCCAAGCCGGTGCGCCATAGCAAATGCTGCCGAGGTACGTCGCTGTATAAATTATTTTTAATGTTTTAAATGAAAGGCCCCATGTCGACGTTGATATTTTTGTGAAACAGTAGAAATTCCTTTTAGCTTTCTCACCGGTCTGTACTATATGTTCCAGGAATGTAAATAAGTCCTAGGTAACAAAGTGACTGTTTATGTTTCACATTGATGTTGTTCAGTTTTTTCTAGGGAATTTTGTACGCTCCTATATGTTTTCTTATGTGCGCTCGTTTTGCTGCTTCTATGTTTTTTGAGCTACCCACATAAGGGAAAATATAGGCACATGCCTATTCTTAAATTAAATAAGTAGGTACTCACAAATTGTCGCAAGATGGTTATTTGTTCGCTAAAATAATATCTGTCTGCCAGTTTGAAAAATTCAGTGGGTATTATTTAGTAACCAGATTTGTAATTTTTTGTTCCTTACATTCTTTCGCCAATTTGGTAATTTATTATAGTATTCAATATTTGGTATTTTCACATGTAAAATTTAATGGTTTTGTCGCAAGTTATAAGTGTATTTATACATGCCATTTTATTTTGGATTTTTTAAATTGTTTGATGAATATAATGAATACAAATTGGCATTACGTCTCTGATTTATCACCAGAGGAACATTACTTATACCTCTGGTATGAAGTAAATACCGTAGTTATTTCAAAATATTGCTAAGAATATTGCACTAAAAGTCTTATAATTCACTAAAAATAAGGAAGGTATCTTTACAAATCTTGCCATTTAGATGAAAGTCGTGACCTATCTTATGAAATGCCGACACTATCGCCGAAACAACTGCGGTTCTACAACGACAACGGCTACGTGGTCGTCAGAAACTTCATAGACGAAGCGTCGCTGGAGACATACAGGTAGGCTCTGTCCCATTTGGGCTTAATCCCATTTGGGAGCCGTTTTTAAAATTTGATAAAACTCGGTGTGTCATTGTTGGTGAGTCATTACGTTTATTCTTTTAAATAATATCTGTCATACGACAATCTAGTTTTCATTGTAAAGAAAAACAACGGGGAATTTATTTATTTTTTTCCAACTTTAATTATAAAAGTCGACATAAATAAATCCAAAAATACAAATATTAATAGAGAAAGCCTTAAAATTAAATAGTTGTGAAATTGCTTTTGTAAGAGCAAAAACTTCCTCGCATGGGTCCCCGAATGCAGTCAGTTACCCATCATCTTCTTGCTGTATTGTCCTTAATATTTTTGTTTGGAGTTCAGTAGATCTTGGTAAAAGAGTTTTTCTTGCGTTTCTTAATATTAACCCAGCTTGGCTTTAGATTTCTCTAGGTAAGCCAAAAGTAAGTATTTAGCATATGTACTTTAATGCACATTTTTTAACCTTTCAAAGTCTTGGAGTGCAGAATAATGTTAAGCAAAAAAGGCACAGCTGTTTATGCTGCATATGCTTCACAGTGTTCATATCTGATAATAATAGACTATAAAAAATACTGTGACTTTAATAATTCTGCTGAAAATAGATCTAAAAGTACTTTACGTAATTTTCACATTTTCACACTTTATCTGGGAGCACGGCAGTGCACCCGCCAAGTCAAGCGCGAAGCAAACACTGCCGTACCATCCTTTACTGGAACCATTTCGCCGCATTTTCAGGCCCCTATTTGAGAACCTCTGGATAAGACCAGAACGCAGAAATTTTCGTCATCCAGTAAGCTATAATCACATACTTAAAATCCAAAATTTCAAGTTTGTAGGTCATTTAGTTCCGAAGTTAAGCGAAAGCAAAGTTTCGCATTTATGACACTCACCCAGTCACTCACTCATGATCATCAGAATAGAACTAGTACTTCCCATAAACTCAGAGAGCTGAAATTTGGTACAGAGGTAGGGTTTAATGGCCACATAAAGGGAAAACTATAAAAACTAGGATAATCGATCTGGGGGCACGGCAGTGCCCCCGCCAAGTCAAGCGCGAAGCAAACACTGCCGTACCATTATTTACGGGAACCATTTCGCCGCATTTTCAGGCCTCTATTTGAGAACCTCTGGATAAGACCAGAACGTCGATCTGGGGGCACGGCAGTGCCCCCGCCAAGTCGAGCGCGAAGCAAACACTGTCGTACCACTATTTACTGGAACCATTTCGCCGCATTTTCAGGCCCTTATTTGAGAACCTCTGGATAAGACCAGAACGCAGAAATTTTCGTCATCCAGTAAAGTATAATTACATACTTAAAATCCAAAATTTTAAGTCTGTAGGTCATATAGTTCCGAAGTTAAACGAAAGCAAAGTTTCGCATTTATGACACTCACCCAGTCACTCACTCATGATCATCAGAATAGAACTAGTACTTCCCATAAACTCAGAGAGCTGAAATTTGGTACAGAGGTAGGGTTTAATGGCCACATAAAGGGAAAACTATAAAAACTAGGATAATCGAAGATCTGGAGTACCTGGTGACCCTTATTAGAAAACACAAGAGCCCAACCAAACTATTAGAAATCGACATACTGCCTTTACAAAAAATATTCAACTTGGTGGGCCACTTCATTTGATGTCAAAAATCGAAGGTCTGAAGTATCTGATGAAGAACCCTCAGCTGGTCTCAGCTGATTAGAGATATGGTAATGCCCCCTTCTACTATTGGTACATAAAAAAATCGACTGTCATTGCAAAAATCCAGTGAAGTGGGACGCATCTAATTTAATCTAGCCCGTAGCGTCCCACTGCTGGGCGAATGTCTCCCCTTCTGCTTTTAATACGCATATAAATAAAATTAAAGGAAAACTCTGGATAAGACTAGACTGGCTTTTATACTTATACTTACAAGTTTACAAGAAGAAATAGTCTAACAATTAACTTTATTCTACTCGAACATTACACAAATTAAATAAACAAATTACACTAAAATCTAGTAAAATAAATCAATATTCCTACGTTTCTACAAAAAGAAGTGAAATCCCACCAAAAACATTCTGTAAAAAACTAGCCAAGTCTCGATGGAGCTGCTTGTTTATCTCTAAAAAGTAATGAAATCTTGACAAAGTCGTGCCAAGTCTAAGGATCCTTACTGCGATTTATTTATTATTATAGTTAATGTTGTGTGACTTGGCCGTTGAAGAGTACACAAGGGTACAAAAGGGGCTCCATGACACCATTGCTCCAATACATGTGTTATACAATCAACAACAGCCTAAAATAAGACACTAGCGTCCAATTACCAATACCAGTATGGGCTATTAATATTGACGACCTCTGTGGCTCAGTGGTTCAGCGCTTTGGTGCTGTAGCCGGAGGTCGCAGGTTCGAATCCTGCCGACGGAACAAAAAGTTTTTCTGTGTTCCTGGGTCATGGATGTGTATTAAATATGTGTATAATATAATAAAAATCTTAAATATATGTATAGTATAAAAGTATTAAATATACTTCCCGTTGTCTGGTACCTGTAACACAAGTTCTTCGGATACTTAGCACGGGGTCAGATTGGCGTGGTGTGAAGCGTCCATAGATATTATTATTATTATTATTATTATTATTATCTCGCTTAACAAACATAGGTAGTTACAACAGAATCTGATATAACATTACGTGTAAACAAAATTGACTTGTAACGTATAAATAATTTTCAACGGCCAAGTCACACAACATTAACTATAATAATAAATAAATCGCAGTAAGGATCCTTAGACTTGGCACGACTTTGTCAAGATTTCATTACTTTTTAGAGATAAACAAGCAGCTCCATCGAGACTTGGCTAGTTTTTTACAGAATGTTTTTGGTGGGATCTACTATACAGGCTACATCAAATGCGTTAATTCTTTGAAATGAGTACGCACACAGATCTCACTCACAATCTCCCCTCACAGCTCACTCCACTATTGCATCTTGAGTACAACTCAACAAACAAATGTACCGAAAAAGTATATTTTCATTTTTCATTATATAAGGTAGAAAAGCAAACTTTATTAATCACAAATGAACTTTCTGCCTACTTTTCGATGCGTAAAATCAGAAAATATTCATTAAATAACAAACCCAAAGAAATTTTCTTTTTGTTGACTTGTGTTATTATTAAACATTCATGGTAAGCAACTTACAAAAATTATTTCAGATATAATATGATGTATGCCTTCTTTCATGCCTATTAATAAAGTTTCTTGCATCTTGTTGATAGTTAAATGCTCACCTAAAAAAATATTCAAAGGATATTTAATATTTTAGGTCGCGGTAGTTCACACCGAGACGCGATGCGGCATTGCATTTTTAAGAAAGTGATTCAAAATTCAACCCTTCATATTTATCTTATATGTATCTTCACACATTTTCGAGGCAAAGTTGAGCGTACTTTATTTGTAGGTACTTATCATATTCTGCTTGTGCCATTATTTATTTGCACGCGAAAACCATTAGCTAGCGTTTTTATGATTTTTCTTTGCAGACGAAGATTTCACGACGTAGTCAATGGTACTGCTGACAAGGGGGAAATCGTTGTTGTCCCTGAATACCTACAGAACAGCGACGGCTCCACTGAGAAGGTTGTGAACAAGGTAACGGGGGTTCTGCCACCTTTCGTACAAGCGTACAACAGCAACGAATCCGCAATCAGCATATCCTTTGCATAACTATGAATCTTATCTATTTATACTAGCCTAGTCATTTGGTCAACCAAAAGGGGTTTGTTTCACAAATTCTTTTCTATATTATTATACCTACCTATAGAAAACAAAGATTTCAAAACTAGGGATAGGCTATGAAGTACATTTGACAGAACAAATCATCATACAAGAAAAAGTTACGCCATCTTGGTTTTCACCATACCTCAAATGTCAGCCATCTTGTGTTCAAAAACTCCAAGAAGTGGGGCCATTTAAGTGGAGACAGTTTTTGCCTCAACATGCCTCGTCTGTAGAAAAGCATTTGTGTCAATTGTTTTTAATTTTATGGACAATAAATCACGCATTATTTCACGCATTCATGCATACGCGAGTCGGACTCCCGCATCGAGGGTTCCGTACAAACTTGTAATAAAAAATGTTTCACGGTTTATGCATAAGGTTTATATTTATGAAATTAAATGTTTTTTTTTATATTTGGGTTGATTAAATGAAAGGTAAAATGCGGTTAAGGATTTATGACGTAGTAAAAAAAACTACTAACTAGATCTCGATCAAATCAGTTTTCGGTGGAAGTTTGCATGGTAATGTACATCATATATTTTTTTTAGTTTTATCATTCTCTTATTTTAAAAGTTACAGGGGGGACACACATTTTACCACATTGGAAGTGTCTCTCGCGCAAACTATTCAGTTTAGAAAAAATTTTAATTAGAAACCTCAATATCATTTTTGAAGACCTATCCATAGATACGCATGGTTTGATGAAAAGAAAAATTGAGTTTGGGAGTATGGGAAAAACCCCAAAATTTATTGCTTTTTTTTTCTTCTATTTTTGTGTGAATATCTTAATGCGGTTCACAGAATACATCTACTTATCAAGTTTCAACAGTATAGCTCTTATAGTTTCGGAAAAAAGTGGCTGTGTAAATACAGACGGACAGACATGACGAATCCATAAGGGTTCCGTTTTTTGCCATTTGGCTACGGAACCCTAAAAATTACCCAGTGGCCAGTTCATATAGCCTTTTAGAGTTTAGACACAAATAATTCTCACCAATCATCAGTCGTATTAAAGGCACACAAGGGTAGATACACGAGGGTAGATACACAAGGGTATGATATTTTTACAATTCTACCAAGATAAATATTTGGGTAGGTACAAGCTCGCACTCAAAATGAACACTAGGTTTAGAATACCCAACACTTGTGTAGGAGTAGGGTTCTAAACAGACACACACACTATGCACCACACTACACACTACACACGAACTCTATACACCACACACCAAACTGGGATCCGCGCTCATCCAACTACATAATATGTATCTTATAACTTAGGTATAGTGCGATTCAAATGAGAATAGGATCGAGTCGGCACCATGTTGTTTCGAAATAAGACTGTTATGATAGTTAAATTTATGTTTAGATAATTGCTTACTATTAACGTTTTAATTTAAATTCGATACAAGACTATTAATATACATACAATAAAGTCAGCAAAAGTCTTGAAATCTATCCCCTTACAAAATACAAATGCAAGGAAGTGGTTTGTAAATGGTTGCAAAACTTGGATTACGGTTCTACAGAGAACTTACTTCACTAACACATACTAACATATACACATACACACACAAACACACTGACGCGCAACGCGCACACGCGCACACACACACACACACATACAACGCACGCATTATTTTACACATTCATAAAAAAATAATTAAAGGGCTAACAAACAGTATATTGTTAAAAATGTATAATTGTTTTGCTTATTTCTTCTTCAGCTCCTTATGGTAATGATTTCTCTCTTTTGCTTAAAACAACTTAATAAAATATATTTACCTACTATTTATAATTAGTGAATCAGAGTACAATCCATGTGATTTATATGTTATATAAAATGTTCCTTGGGGTGAGGACCTGGTGATCTGTAATACAGGTATGACCTATAATGGACACCAGCTCCTCACATCTCACTTGACTGCAAGAGACTTTTGTAATTATGTAAAACTGTAATCTATATTGTGAGGAGAAATAAACATTATTATTATTATTATTATAATATTTATATGAACATATTTTTTTCTGAAAATCGCACTTTCCAAGTGACATTTGACAGAAAAATGTCATTGACGTTCCTATTCTCATTTGAAACGCGTTATATGAACTTTTATGTCTATTACTAGCTTTTGAACGCGACTTTGTCCGCGTGGAACAGTTACTTTGGGATGTCGCTAAAATTTACCCGCGACTTCATTTACGTAGAAAAAGAAGCGCTTCCCCCTCACGAGTTCACGACTGCCCGCCGCGCGCCGTACATAATTATTGCGCGCATGATTATTTTATTACTACGATATCTTCTAAAATACTCATAGAAATCAAATGATGTAAACGACAAAATTCTTCTAAATTAAATGCTTGTGATGAATAACGTATTTACTTACTTGGAATATCATCTTTATGAAAACACCCTCACAAATAATGCTTAATTTTAGAACAAATTTGGTTTGCATAAAAAGGTTATTGTAACCTTAAAAGATAGACATATACAGTCGCGGACTTTTTTTTAAGAACTTTCAAAGGAAACAATTGTCAAACATAATTTTAGCGAAACTTTAACCGTTTCCGCAGCGTACGCAGCGAAAGCTCTCAAAAGGGGAAAAAACCCGATTTTAAAACATTCTTGATTGGTGCTCCGCTCGTATTGAGCTTAGCATGATGTTAAATAGCCTAAAGCCTTCCTCGGTAAATGGACTATCCAACACAAAAATAATTTTTCAATTCGAACCCGTAGTTCCTGAGATTAGCGCGTTCAAACATACAAACAAACTCTTCAGGTTTATAATATTAGTATAGATAACTAAATGTTTGTTTAAGTAATATTTAAAAGAAAAGGACTATATGTGTTCTGAATAAATAAAATAAAACAATTATAGTTTTCCTTTTCATACTTATCCAGCTGCATGACATCCACTTCGACGAGGTGTTCACATCGTACACCGAACATGTGGCTCTACTGGCAGTGCTGCGGCAGCTGTGCGGCGACAGCGCGCTGCGCGTGCTCAGCAGCATGTACATCAGCAAGCCGCCGCGCAGCCGCCGCCACCCGCCGCACCAGGTACTACAGCAGCACGAGGTTCTGCCGGCAGTGCTGCGGCAGCTGTGCGGCGACAGCGCGCTGCGCGTGCTCAGCAGCATGTACATCAGCAAGCCGCCGCGCAGCCGCCGCCACCCGCCGCACCAGGTACTACAGCAGCACGAGGTTCTGCCGGCTGTGCTGCGGCAGCTGTGCGGCGACAGCGCGCTGCGCGTGCTCAGCAGCATGTACATCAGCAAGCCGCCGCGCAGCCGCCGCCACCCGCCGCACCAGGTACTACAGCAGCACGAGGTTCTGCCGGCAGTGCTGCGGCAGCTGTGCGGCGACAGCGCGCTGCGCGTGCTCAGCAGCATGTACATCAGCAAGCCGCCGCGAAGCCGCCGCCACCCGCCGCACCAGGTACTACAGCAGCACGAGGTTCTGTCGGCTGTGCTGCGGCAGCTGTGCGGCGACAGCGCGCTGCGCGTGCTCAGCAGCATCTACATCAGCAAGCCGCCGCGCAGCCGCCGCCACCCGCCGCACCAGGTACTACAGCAGCACGAGGTTCTGCCGGCAGTGCTGCGGCAGCTGTGCGGCGACAGCGCGCTGCGCGTGCTCAGCAGCATGTACATCAGCAAGCCGCCGCGCAGCCGCCGCCACCCGCCGCACCAGGTACTACAGCAGCACGAGGTTCTGCCGGCAGTGCTGCGGCAGCTGTGCGGCGACAGCGCGCTGCGCGTGCTCAGCAGCATGTACATCAGCAAGCCGCCGCGCAGCCGCCGCCACCCGCCGCACCAGGTACTACAGCAGCACGAGGTTCTGCCGGCAGTGCTGCGGCAGCTGTGCGGCGACAGCGCGCTGCGCGTGCTCAGCAGCATGTACATCAGCAAGCCGCCGCGCAGCCGCCGCCACCCGCCGCACCAGGTACTACAGCAGCACGAGGTTCTGCCGGCAGTGCTGCGGCAGCTGTGCGGCGACAGCGCGCTGCGCGTGCTCAGCAGCATGTACATCAGCAAGCCGCCGCGCAGCCGCCGCCACCCGCCGCACCAGGTACTACAGCAGCACGAGGTTCTGCCGGCAGTGCTGCGGCAGCTGTGCGGCGACAGCGCGCTGCGCGTGCTCAGCAGCATGTACATCAGCAAGCCGCCGCGCAGCCGCCGCCACCCGCCGCACCAGGTACTACAGCAGCACGAGGCCCTGCCGGCAGTGCTGCGGCAGCTGTGCGGCGACAGCGCGCTGCGCGTGCTCAGCAGCATGTAGAAAACCTGACACCTTGCCTCTCTCTCGCTCTCATAGCGACAAATTGTGCTAAAGGGCCTTAGGTATTAAACCTATTTTTAAAGCGCGGGCCTAGATATTAAATTTAAAAGGTATATTAGTACCAATATTCACGCCTACTGCAGCTAAAGTTCCCGCTCTCCTCCTATGTAAATACCGAAATAGTAATGAGGAGGAGGAGCGGTTGAAGTCCTATATCTTAGCCAACTTCCGATTGTCTGAAAAAAATAATAAATCTCCACAGTAGGTAAGTTTATTTATGGACGTTGTTTAAAAGTAATTTATGGAATTTATTTAACACAGCAAGTTACTCAAATAAATAATAATATATTATTTTTATTATAACATATTGTAATTAAGATTTGAATATATTATGAACATATACAAATTATAATATTAGCTCCTTTTTGCGCATTTTAATATACATCTCTCAATACGAGAATATTATATACGTTAAATGTAATGAGAATATTACGTAGAGAGTCATAGTCCATAAACTATGTAGTCGGTAAATTAATAAAAAATTACAAAAATCCCTTGATTTGAAGACTGCCGCCTCCGGTGCTGCGGGGCGTATTATCGTGGGCGGTTGCATACCATCAGGCGATCCGTATGCTCGTTTGTCCAGGACCTGGCGTACTTCCCCATCGGGCCCGCATCGGCTGTGGTGGCGAGCTGGACGGCGGTGGACCGGGCGACGAGACACAACGGCGCGCTGTTCGTGCTACCGGGATCGCATAGGGCGGAGCTGCTGTACGAGCATGGACATGCCCCGGTAATAGCATTAGTCAAACGGCAAGTAGAATGCTCATGGTGAGTGAATGCCTATGGACACAACACTCCCGATCGGATCGGATCGGATCCTGACCGCGACGAAAGCAAGCAAGCGCTATTTTACGCTGTTTTTTTTTTCTGGGAGACGGACGGCTTTCTAGAAAATCTTCATTCACCTTTGGCCATTTGCCAACTGCTTTAGCAGTTGGCAAATGGCAGTTGGCAAAAAGAAGTATGGCCTTGCCATGAGACTAAGAAAAGCCCAACGGTGGAGTAGGACTTTCGATTTTTCCCCCTAAAAATGTCATATCTCATCTCTCCAGAACACGAACAAAGCGTACCACTCTATCCTCGACGAGTCTGTGGCTGACCTGACCAAGATGGTGACGCTGGAGATGGAGCCCGGGGACACGGTGTTCTTCCACTCGCTGCTGGTGCACGGGTCTGGGGCTAACGAGGAGGTGAGGTCATACAACTTACGAAAGTGAGCTGTACTAGCCGTAGAGTTTACCAGGAGCCTGTGGTTGCAGAGTATAATATTATCTCAACCAACCTTTCCAAATATCGGTGCCCCTCCGCGCCGATACTGGGCCATGAAATAAAATACCGGGTCGCAACATTCCCGCCTTGTTTTAAAAACATAACATTAAATTGTGACAAAATAGGTGAAGTCAAAATATTATTATTATTAATGAAACATTTAAATGTGTATTGTTTTACCAAAAGGAATCAACTTGCGTTTAATAGTATTTGTGGGCCACGAAGGGGCAGTATAAAGGTTACCGGGCCGTGGCAGAAACACACCTAGACGCTGTAGTCTTTCACTAAGCTAGTGAACTCTTCCATCAGTAGCTTAGCAACTCTTGGTGTAGTCGTTTGTTGCGACATATAGGTAATCATGATCATAGTTAAACTAACGTCCTCACTGTGGTATGTTGAGACTTATAATAATTATTATAAACTAAACACGCGCACTTGTGGGGCGTGGTACGGTGATGGAGTGGTGGTAACTGGTATGCACTGACGCTGGGGAGCTCAAGCACCCAAGGCCATTCCAATACCGACCGCCGAGCGAGCGGGTCTGTTACACAGCAGTCGGGCAGTGTTCCTGTTACCCACTCCAACCCTACACTCTACTATGGCATTAGTATCTTCGCTACGCAGGTATTGTACTGCTATGCTGTGTACAGGTGTAGTCCAATCGTACTGCTATGCTGTGTACAGGGCACCAGCCGCAACTGTATCTCAGCGCACTACGCGGGCGCGCGCACGCACCTCGTGGAGGCGGGCAGCGCGCGCGCGGCAGTGGCGCGTGATGTGAACAAGATGGCCGTCAGTCGGGGCTGGAACTGCACGTACGAGGTGTGTACTTTACTCCAACGAGGTACCGAGCCCAGTGGGAAGAAAGGCGACAGGATTCATTGTAGGCCCAGCAGGTCTCAAATGACCACATTATGTCAATCGTACTAGAAAACGTCGATTACTAAGTTTTGAAGAAATTGCTCTAAACTTCTAACAAATGCGTTAAATGATACACATAATAAGCATTGCTTCATTGTCAATTTACAAATTACGGCCCGTTTCAATAACTATTTATTAAAACGTCACATTTGTATCGCAAAAAACCGGCAAATTATTGAATGCAGAATGACGACGTTTTTAACAGTTAAGTAGTTATCGGTAGATAGGTTATTGACACGGACCATTAGAGAATCATTACAAGTTACTATAAGAGCCTGAAAAGTTGATGTTTCATAAATGCAGTGGCGCGGGCGGCCTTTAAAAACTGTTATAGCATTGTAGGTAAAGTCAATCTGAGCATGTTTGGTTGAGGCAACAAAAATCTGGGATCAACTGTGTAGAAGGTTTCAAGTAAAACCGAAACGAAACTATACGAGACGCGAGATAGTAATTCAAAACTGAACCTCATGAATTACACACGAAGACACGTTTCATTGTAAGAATACGAACGTCAAGTTGCATCGCGCACAGCGCATGTGCAGTGTATGACATGTATAGTTAGTTATTTTACAATCTAACGGTTTTTACAATTTTACGGTGACATATATAAAACTCGTACCTATATTTTTGTGTAGTTAACAAAGTTTAATTCTGAATAGTCATCCTAAAAATAAAGCGCCGCGTCGCATTACATCTCGTTTCGGAGTGGACTGACTCTTAAGGTATTTTTTCAATGAATAAAAAAAAGGCTTTTTATGGAGCCTGACTGGTCTCCATTGCTGACTAAGTCTGTTATTTTCCAGGACTACCTCCGCTTCCGCAGCAAGCCCGTACCTGGCCACACCAAGTCCCGAATATGAGGCAAAATTGTCTAAAAAACAAAATGCAGTAACTTATAAGTAATGTGCATTTATTATTTTACATTTGGCAATACCATTTGTTTGTTAATCTATCATAAATATTGTACAGTTATTGTCATTACACTACCACGTTATTCGATTACAACCTCTGATATTAAATATAAACAATTATATTATACTTTACAATTAACTATCTACAATTTATTACGTATAAAATCTCTACAGGTATTTGTTAAATAAATCTAATAATGCTCTACATTAAACAACGGCAAGAAAATCGTTGCAAAAAAAATAGAACTTTACATAGAGTCACAAATGTTTTTAATAGTAAAAAGCTCTCGATTTAACAGTAAACTTAACTGTAATCAATTGCTTACAGTTAAGTTTACTGTTAAAGCGAGCGATAAGGTGACGTTTCTTTTGCAACAATTTTCTGAAGGTCCGTCTATTACATTGTAGTCATATTAATTATTGTTCGATGTCCAAATAATAATCAGTTTACTGGTATTCCGATTGGATTTTATGGACGCGTTTGCAAATTTCACATTTGGCTGTTTTACGATCAAAAGAAATCAAATGCTACAAAACTAACAATTGTCACCTATAGAGTACTTTTTCTGTAATGGTTAAAAATTTAGAAAATAATATGATTTTTAGTATCGCAAAAAGAAACGATCTAGCAGAACAATTTACAAAGGATAATTCTGCTATTATTCAAGATACAAATGTATCTTGAAAAAAAATTTCTAAAAAATAATCCAATACATTTCAAATTTATTTGGAAAAAAGCATAAACAGTTTCCATCAAAATTTTCACGTGTTTTGCTATTATGTACTAATGTATAAATCTTAATGTGTTGCAATTAGCCATGGCAATATATTTTATTTGACCACTGTCTGGATTTATTACATAAAACGTTTCTGAACAATTCCGCACTCGACCGCTCGTGCTGCCCAACAACACGTTCTGCAAACGCGTCCTAAAGTCAGTTTTGATGGGAACATTTCATGCCAATTTTAGTCACAATCAGAAAATACAATTACAAATTCTCAAGTCAAATAATAATTAATTCTACAAATCTTTTGACTGCATTCATTATTCTATTTCTTATCAATTAAAGGGTACTTATTCTAATCAGGTAGGTATAAAATCATACTTTTAATATTACACAGACACAGATTTAATTATTGCAGCTGGTGATATTTATTTTAAGTCAAATCAGAAACTAATTTCAGAGTATTTAATGGATTCCACGGTGGTTTACTTCTTAGTGATTTAAGATATAATAACCACAGTAAAATCCACCAATGTAGTTTTATAACTCGGCATAATAATACATATTATATTACATAACTCGATCGATCTGATATTTAACTTAAAACTGTGACATGAGACTAGAAATGGTTATTTCGTTGCAAATTCAAAATCATTTCAATTTTTACCTTAATTTTTAACAAAACTCCATTTAGAAATTACAAAACACTTTTCAATAAACTATTTTTCACTTCTCTAAAGCGAACAAAACGAAGAAAAATATTCACAAAATTAACAAAAACAATGCCCTAATATCTCAATTTTGATTTAGCAACGAATTAAAAGAGAACTGTTATTACTGAATATATTAAATACAATTTAAAAATTTATTTGGTAACTAAATCTCTCTCGTGCTCTTTCTGGATCAAAAATCTGGAAAAGAAAAAACAATCATTACAATAAGTACGTCATCTGTTAATATTTTTTGTAAACTTTGAAGTTAATATTTAATAGACACTAATAATATTTAGTAATTGCTATAGTTTTCAAATCTTAAAGGTCAATTATTTCTAAAAGATAGCAGAAATAGGATTTATAGTATTTTTATATATTTTCCAACAAATTAAATTATTCAAAATAATGATAACCTAGCGACAAGTATATATAATCGCTAACTTATACCACTTATTACAGCACAAAGTATAAACATGTACACGCACAGAAATGAACACTGATTACCAACACCAGTTAATTATTATTAACAGAAGACTCCGATGAATGTTCGTAAAGACTAACACGGGATGAAATAAATGGCTTGTCTACTTAACATCATGTTTCCTATACTTATTTGATGGTTACTTTTGGGCCTGACAGTTTAATGCTAATGTTATACACAGTATAGTATGTTAGACCATCCCAACATAAACTTGGAATGAATAATTGTCGTACCTTAATCGCTCATTTGGCTGTGAATTATAAAATGTGTTTAATATCATCGTCAAAGCGCCATCTATGTTCTACTTTTAGAAGTTAGTTTAAATCTAACTTATTTTGCAAGAGAAGAAAGTAGAAACAAGTAAATGATTATTATTTTATGTCTAATATGTACTGGATTATTCATAAAAGTAAAAAATATTTTAAGCTTAGTTTAATAATAAAACCTATAAATCTTACCTACATAAAATACAGAAATACTGATATGTATATACCTACTTATTAGATAGAAACATATTTAAACCTAATTAATCGTCTTATTAGAAAGTCTTATTTACCACTGGCAGGTCTTGATGGCTTGCAAGTTGCAACGTGTGTTATTTGCAACCATGGTTGCTAACTAATCCAAGGAGTTAGCAACCCTAGAGACATTACAGGATTTACAGGTAGTAAGATAAAAGTTAACATCAAGATTTATCCTAGTCGTCTGTATCTCTAAAAATGGAAAACATCATCAACTCAAGACCGTTTAGACCTAATATCAACAAATTAGTTGCTGGCAATTGTCCAGCAACTCTTATCGCTGGCGGCTCTAATTAGCAACAACTAATCACGAGCAACCCTGGCAACCCTCAACTCACTCCACCGGCCTGTCTCGTGCCGGGACGTAGACCCGTACAAACTCACCCTCGTGCTTGCGCTGCGACGGCATGAAGTAGAAGTCGGGCTGCGCGTGCGACCGCGGTAGCGACATGGCGCCTCGCCCCGCCCCCGCGTCCCGCGCGCGCCGCCCCTCCCGCCCCTCCCGCCCCTCCCGCCCCTCGCGACCGTCCGCTGTATCGTAGCTGGTGACACACAATTCAAACTTGTAAGTAATTTCGAAGTAGCCCCTTGACATTGTAAGCGAGCTGGTGCTGATGAATTATAGCTCAGGTCAATCATTAGGTCGCATTCCAACATAGATCTAGATACGTTTATCCGTTTGGGACTTAGAGAATCCGACCAATTTGGATAATTGCTTTTGATTTGGGAGCTACGACGCCAGAGACAGAACCCTAAAAGACCCTGTAGACTATAATACAGGAAAACTTAATTGTATATAATATTATACTTTACACTAATACGCTTGGCTTTTCGTTGATTTAATGACTGTAATAAACAATAAAATATAATAAAATTTAACAAAGTAAATAATATTATTCTGTTTTGGACCTTAAAATGTTACCTACAATTCGTTACAATTCTAAACTAAAATGTTAAACAAAACTTTACATAGGTATGCGTATATTTGTGACGACCGTGACAGGACTCGAACCTGCAATCTTCGGATCCGAAGTCCGACGCCTTATCCATTAGGCCACACGGTCATGCCGGAGTGGGACAAAATTCTGGATAACTTTACCAGCTTAAGTCGAACTTACAAAAGTTCAATAGTAACTTATTATATTGTTTGCGAAAAGTGAATGCTTGAAATGTCTCGGTTCTTCGTGTTTATTTCAAATTGTACAAGCTAATTGTAGCGTTTTAGCCGACTGTCGAAGAGTATTTACTAGTTTTTCTAGATAAATATGTTTAATGTTTAATGTGTAACTTACATAATATTATTATGTAAGTTCTTATTTTATATATTTCTTGGGTGCACGGCACATCCTAATGGATTTTTAATAGAGCTTAAGAGGCACAGGTTCTTTATAAGACAAAACAAGAAAAAAAAAACTAGTTTCTACAACAGTGGGTTGGGGTTTTCAAGGAACAGAAGTTGTAACTGCTCTGGTGTTGCGGGTGTCCATGGGCGGCGGTAATCGCTTACCATTAGGCGATCTATTTTTACCCGACGGAGAAGGAAGGGTAATGATTTTGACCGTCTGTGTATGTACGTAATAATTATGTATTTGTTTGTTCCACCCTAGAGCCTAAACTACTGATCCGATTTTAATTAATGAAGTATCAAAATGCCCAGCTAACATGGGCTATGTAATTTACTTAATCAAGTTAAAGTTTTTATAAAAATTGTAGTTATGTATATGTCACCGTAAAATTGTAAAAACCGTAAGATTGTAATAAAACTGGTGAAATTGTAAAATGTTGATAGACTTCCGACGCAAATATTCTGCCCATTCATATTCATATTCATATTCATATTCATTTATTTATTTGCTTCAAAAGTGGTGATACATTTGGTGTTACAAATATAATTTATTCTTATGATCTAACACTTTTCACTAATAATAGCATGCAAACATAATAAGAAGGTAAATATTTTAATAATACGTACAATGGTCTTAATTACTTAATCTATTAATAGTCCATTAGATACATTCCATTATCACATTTTGTTCAAATATTACAATTCACAAATATTATTAAATTCAAACATTAAACAATTCATTACATATTCTATATTAAGTCCATTAGATACATTCCATTATAACATTTTGTTCAAATATTACAATTCACAAATATTATTAAATTCAAACATTAAACAATTAATTACATATTCTATATTAAGTCCATTAGATGCATTCCATTAAAACATTTTGTTCAAATATTACAATTCACAAATATTATTAAATTCAAACATTAAACAATTAAACAATTTATTATTCATTATATTATATTCATGAGTAGGTCTTTCAATTAGTCAACAATTTTTATATAATATATTAAAGTAGTTCAATTTGTTAATTACATTCATTATGTACTATGTTGTATTTTGAAATGTCAAATGTATGTTAAGTATGATATTAATGAAATTTTATAATTTTTGCACATTTAAAAATTCTGTGATGGAATAATAATTTTTAAGCTTAAGCCATTTTATTAGTTCTTTCTTAAACTTATTATAAGGTAGAGATTTTATGTCTGTTGGGGTTGCATTGTATGCCTTAATGCACATAGCATAATGTTCTTTTTGATAAAGATTTGTTCTTGGTATAATGTCTAGTACTAAACGCTTGGGGTTCCTTTTATTCCTTGGATAAATTTCACTCGCCTCTTTAAAATATATGTAGTGAGTTTTTACAAAATTAACTAATTCATAAATATAAAGGCAAGGAAGCGTCATAATATTTAATTTTTTAAATAGGGGCTTACACGATTCGTATGAAGGCTTACCAAAGATTGCTCTAACACATTTTTTTTGTGCTATGAACGCTTTATTTATATCTGTCGAGTTACCCCATAGTAGTAGACCATATCTAAGTATCGACGCTATATAACCATGATATGCCGAAAGTACAGTCGGAAGAGTAGATATTTGTCGTAATCTATGTAGGACATATACATAGCTATTTAATTTGTTACATACATATTCTATATGAGCTTTCCAGTTAAGATTTTCATCAATGTGTATACCTAAAAATTTTGTACAGTTTACTCTTTGAATGCATTCATTTTTGTAAATAATTTTTAAATCATTTTGTTTAGTACCGTAATTATTAAACTGTATAAAATTTGTTTTAGTTAAATTTATATTTAAATTATTAGCATTAAGCCAGTCTACTACCCCCTTAATCGTATTATTAATTTCAGTGTCAATATTTTTATTACAATTTATTAATATCGATATATCATCTACAAACAAAATACTTTTATACTTTGTGATGTCAGGGAGATCATTTATATAAAACAAAAATAGCAATGGGCCTAGTACACTACCTTGTGGCACTCCAGTATTATTGACTCTATATTGCGATCTAAATGATTTTAAGATATTTTTATTATTTATGGATGTGATTTCTACATACTGTTTTCTGTTGGATAGGTAAGATCTTAGCCAGCTTAGAGCTGGACCTCTTATTCCTAAATTGTCGAGTTTGTTTAATAGGATAGTGTGTGATACAAAATCAAATGCCTTCGACATGTCAAAGAAAACGCCAACTACTGGTATTTTTTTATTCAAATTGTAGGCTACATTATGCACTAAAGATGACGCTGCTAAAACTGTGCCCTTATCACTCTGAAATCCAAACTGATTTTGTTTAATTATTTCAAATTTTGTTATAAAAGTCATAAGTCGTTTATACATAATTTTTTCAAAAATTTTTGCCAATATTGGTATTAAGGTTATGGGACGATAATTCTCTACTTTTGATTTATCTCCTTTTTTATATAATGGCTTGACTATGGATATTTTTAATAGTTCTGGAAAACAACCATTTTCAAAAGATAGATTAATAAGATGTGAAATAATAGGCGTTAATTCTTTTTTACAGTACTTAATAATTTTCGTGGAAACCCCATCATATCCTTCTGCATTAGTATTTTTTAATGATCGAATTACACTATCAATTTCAGAGTAGCTACATGGGGTTAAAAAGATAGTGCTTAAAATACGAGTTTTGTTTGTGTTCGGTAATACCACGTCATTATTGTTATTATTATTAGTCAAGTTTATAAGGTAGTTATTAAATTCGTTAGCAATGTCAATCGGGTTAGTCAATTTAGTATTATGTTCATTATGTATCTCTTTTATAATGTCATGCTTAATTTTGTCATTTCTTTCATTATTAATTAATCTCCAAGAAGCTCTACATTTGTTTTTTGCGGTCTGTAAATAATGGTAATTAAATATCCTTTGAGACACATATAGACATTTGCGTAATATTTTTGTGTATGTTGTGTATTTATTTTTGTTTTGATGTGTTTTATGTTTGTAAAATATGTAGCGTAGTGATCTTTTAGTTCTACAGCTTGTTTTTATTCCCTTAGTTATCCACTTTAGTTTTTTATATTCATTTGACATTTTAATTCTTTGCAACGGAAAACACATTTTGTAAAATAGTAGAAAGTCGTCATAAAAGGAACTCAGTGCTTGATTTATCTCCGTTTTTGTGTATACATCGTTGAACGATAACTGACTGAGACAGTATCGGAACTTTTCTAAGTTTTCTTGACTGTAGTCTTTTTTATAAATAAAGTACGTTATTGGAGCGTAAGGCATATTTTTTACAGGTAAGTATAACATTTGAGCTGTATTATGGTCTGAAAGTGCAAGTTCAAGTAATGAACTTGAAGCATCGTCAATGTTACTTATTAAATGATCAATGCACGATTGCTGTCTAGTTGGTTCATTAATGTGAAGCGAAAGGTTATAATTTTGTAAAAGGGATTTCAAATCGCGAGTAGCTCTACTTTGTTTTAGTGTGTCAATATTTAAGTCACCAGCTAATATTATACTTTTTTTTGAATATTTTAGTAGGTCAAACAACATGGAATCTAATTTGCTTAAAAATAAATTCACGTCAGAGTTAGGTGTCCTATATAAACAGATAATAATAATACCACATGAAGTAAGTTCAATCCCACAGCATTCGAAAATTTTATCTGTGGCATATTTATTTTTAATAAGAGGTAAATCTTTACATATCATACCGTTCTTTACAAAGATGCAGACACCGCCTCTTTTACTATTGTTTGTTCTACAAAATTTAGAAGCTATTTTATATCCGTGTAACCTCACATTTTGTACGTTTCCTTCATTTAAAAAAGTCTCTGAAAAACAAAATATATCGGGAATCTGATTTTGGTTCATTAGGTCTGTAATTGTAACGTTTAGAATGTCTTGTTTTGAGATTAATCCTGCTATATTCTGATGCAATAATTTTATCGGAGAAAGTCTGTTATTAATACTGCTTATTTGGTTATTTTTAGTTTTATTTACATGCGAGTTTACTATGTTTTTAGGACTGAAAAAACTGACTACTGTTCCTTTTTTCTTGATCCTTAATCGTAAAGTAATATGGTATTGTGCCCTTTTTAGGTTTATTTAACAGTTCGAGAGGCGAGTTAGTAAGAGAACTTAAACTAGATGTTCTATAGGACGGATATTTTTTCCACTTGTATATTGAAGATTTTTTACAGAAGTATTTTTCACTATAGTCGAAATTGTCAATGGCTAAATTAAGTTTCTGGCAATATGGATCAGTAATATTGTGATAATTTGATTTCCCTAGAAATACGTCTTCATATAGATTCATATAGATAGCTTTTGGATAATATTTACAAATTAATTTTAATTTTAATTTTTACATTTAACACAATTATTTTCGTTAGATTATAAAATATACATATATTTATAAAATATAGTAGGTACGACATATGTTTACAATTTCGTTAGTTATTTTACAATCTAACGGTTTTTAAAATTTTACGGTGACATATATAAAAATAAGATTATAATTTATAAGTGACTCGACTCACCCGTACGTCGATCTCGGCCGCTGCAGCGAGCGCGTGTCGTGGTAGTACTGCGCGGCGCTGTTCGGGAACTGCCTGCCGGCGTTGGGAGTCCCGCGCCCGCCGCGCCCGCCCGTCCCGTACCCGGTGTACCCGTCGCCGTATCCGTTGCCGTTGGATTTGTACCCGTCACCGTTCGCCTTGAATTTTTTATTTAATACATTAAAATATAGACAAAAAAATATGTACACAATGAATAAGGTATACAATATTTTGTCCTTGTCTGTCAAGCAATTTTTCCATCACACAGAGACAAACCATTGTATAGCTTACCCACTATTAAATATTTTTATGAGTATGTGGGTTATTCGCCAAGCTATTGTTTAACAGCGAGATGTGTTTTGACTATTTACTTTTAATACTGAACAAACTCAAGTATTCATTCAGATCACTTACTTTGCCATACTTTTACAGGAATAAAAATTAAAACATGTGTCCAGGCAACAAACTACCTGTGTGCCTATTCAAATCTTTTCAGCGGCTTTTCCGTAAGAGAAAGTTAAACATAAGTACAAACTTTCAATAATATTAGTAAGATTACCTTGTGCCCATTTGCGGCCATCTTGTTCCCGTTGGCGGACATCTTGTGCCCGTTGGCGGCCATCTTGTGCCCGTTGGCGGCCATCTTGTGTCCGTTGGCGGGCATTTTGTGAGTGTCCGCCACGTTGTCGGCGCTGGCGGGGCGCGGCGGCGGCGGGCCGGAGGGGCGCGCGGGGGGGCGCGGCGCGGTGTGCTGAGGGCTGTAGCGCTCGTCCAGCGGCTCGAACCCGTAGTTCGTGTTGGCCGGCCCGTACTCCTTCCACGCGGAGTTCGGGATCAGCTGATCCTGGAAATCATTGTGAAAGTTATATTTAGTCGCAGGTATAAAAGACAGATTTTTGTAATTTGTAAGGTTATATAAGATTGATATTTGATGTATTTAATCTTGCGACAAAACAATCAAATTTTGGATACGAAAATACCGAATATCGAATAATAAATTATCAAGTTGGCAAAGAAATGTTAGGTTGTTCCTTACGTAAAATTCCAAATCTGGTAAATAATAACACTAAATATTCCAAACTGGCAGACATATATTATTTATGCGAACAAATAACCATCTTGGCGACAATTTGTGAGTACACATTTAATTTAAGAATAGGCACATATTTTTTCCCTGATGTAGGTAATCCAAAAAACATACAAGCAGCAAAACGAACGCACATAAAAAAAACATAAAAAAGCGTACAAAATTTCCGATTAGAAAATGTGCAAAATACTACATGACGACCGTGACAGGACTCGAACCTGCAATCTTCGGATCCGAAGTCCGACGCCTTATCCATTAGGCCACACGGTCTCGTTGACGTGACGCTGAAATTGGTCATTAGTTATTTAAAGCCTTCTTCCTCATAAAAATTGTATTTAAGGGAACTATTTTTTATAAAAATTACAATACTGACTAGGGAAGAAGACTACTTATTATTATTTTTAATCCCTGTCCTTATTTAAGCGATTTTAACTACGACTAGAGCAGGCTCTTAATTATAAGAAACAATAGCTAATATTCTATACTGACATTTCGAGGTTATTCTAAGGTTATATTAGGAATAATTTTGGATGATAAAATATCATGGAAACCACACCTAGATAAAATTAATTCAAAATTAATGTCAATATTGGGATGTTTAAAAAGTATAGTAGGTTGGCTTCCACGTAATATACGGTATATTATATATAATTCTCTGGTTAAATCGCAAATAAGTTATCTTATTGAAGTATGGGGATCTGCACATAAGACAAACATTAGTAAAATACAGACAACACCAAATAAAATAATTAAAACATTATTTAAATACGATTATCTCACTTCCACTAACGTAATCTACAGAGAAACTAAACTACTAAATGTAATAAATCTATACAAACTTAATACTTGCATACTTATATATAAAATACTAAATGATAAAACTCGCTCACAAATAGTTTTCAAAAGAAATATAGATATCAACAAGCGTAACCTAAGAAGAGCAAATAACTTACATATTGAAATCTGTACAATTTTACTGTGTATTTTCTAATGATATGTAAAGGACTTTAAGGGTAATAAACGATTATTATTATAAAATCAGATTATGGAAAAAGAAGCATACTTTTTGGAGGAGCCAAACTATACAACTCACTCCCAGAAAGTATTAAGGGCTGTAAAACTTAAAAAAAATTTAAGTCCTTATTAATGAGTCATATAATTAATATTTAACGAAGTAGGGTAAAATTAAATAATAAAATATTTTTAGGAAATACTACTATTCATACACCACACATACACACACACATATACACATACCTACACATAAATACATACACATACACATGCACACACAAACCTTCCTTCTTTCACACAAACCACTTAAGCTAATTTAATAAATAAATAAAAAATAAGCATATTATAGCTTTAACTGTGTCAGATTTCACGCTCCTCTGTGTGCTAAAGCTTTTGTGAAATTGAGCACAAAGTTTTTACCTCACGTATCAAATAAATATATTTATTTATTAATATGTCATGTGTTAATGATAATATTATTGTAATAATATTTAAGTAACAACTGTGTAGGTATAGACTTTAACTAGTAACTATGAACTAAGGAAGCGCTCGCTGTTAACATAGTTAATGTAATACTTAGTACCTAATAAGTTATGAATTGTATTTCTCGTACGTGATTATTGTAATCTTTTGAGAAATAAAAAATCTTTAAACCTAAACCTTATACTGAAAGTTCTCGTACCAACTCAGTTTGGGCACGACTTACACACCCTTGAGGACAATTACTGTAAGAGTAAGAATGTTCCAGTACCGATAAATCTGAACTATTTCAGGTCCTACCCAATCCTAAGCAATCCGACACGTCGGTACGGTAGTCCGACATATCGGTACGGTAGTCCGACACGTCGGTACGGTAGTCCGACATATCGGTACGGTAGTCCGACACGTCGGTACGGTAGTCCGACATATCGGTACGGTAGTCCGACACGTCGGTACGGTAGTCCGACATATCGGTACGGTAGTCCGACATATCGGTACGGTAGTCCGACACGTCGGTACGATAGTCCGATACGTCGCCCGCAGCATGCAGGTGTACTGACCGTGTGGTGGCGGCGCGAGCGCGCCCCCGCCAGCGTGCAGACGGCCTGCAGCAGCGCCAGCGCCGCCAGTGCCAGCACACTGCCCAGCACCGCCCACAGCCGCGTGCCCGAGCCCCAGCCGCCCTCCGCCACGCGCTCCGTGTCCACCGTGCGCACCACTGGGGAGTACACAGTATAATGTTAGTTAAAAAAGAAACTAATACTCATTTGACAAAAGCATGGCGAATAGAGGTAAGGAGGATCATCTATCTAGAGCAGAAAAGCTAAAAAATGTCCGACAAAAGTAAACAAATAATAGTTCCAGCCATAATGGCGCTAGAGTCAGAGGAGAGTATGATATGAAGTTAGCAATAAAAGATGGAGTGAATTTATTTGAAAGTTAGTTATTGGTTAGTTACTCTAATAATTTGTGGCCATTTTGTGGCGCTCCTTTTAAAATTCGTCCACATGCTACTATAGCGCCATCTTATATTGCTCCCTTTCAACGGACACTTTTTAATACACGAGGTAGTTCTCCTTACATCTATTCTCCATGGACAAAAGGCAAAAAATACACTTGAGCGTACATATGCGACGCGCCGCGACATAGCTTTCTCGCTATCCCGCGCTATAACATGTTGAGTGTTGACTAATGCATTGAAGCGAGATCACGTCGTGCTGTTGTGCTTGAAATGCTGACCGCTGAGATTATATAATAATAACTCCCCACACCGATCTCGGTGACGATGGCCGGTTTCACTCAGTTACGCAGGAGTAATTTTAATAGTGCTCAAGTGTGTGCGCAGTACACAAGAGCACTCTCTCTTCCTTTACTCTCGTAATCCAGTGGGACGGATAACCGACACGACTGACGAGAGATGCCCATCCCAACAAGCAAAGTAATCCTATAACGAAAGATTATAAGTCTACCTCTTCTTATAATGTTCTTATTAAGGCATTGGTGCAGACTGTGTCTCTTATAATAGCATTTGATAAGCTCTAACATACTCAAGAGAATTAGGATTTATATCTCAGTCTTATAGTTTGCTACACGATTACTTACAAAACAGTTACAGGACTTTTTTACTTATAATAACATTTCACAAGCGTATATATTCTCAAGAGCATTTGTTTTTATTACTCAATCTTATAGTTAACTACAAGATAACCTTATAAACCACTAATAGGAATATGTATCCTATAATTGTCTGCAGAAAGATTAAATAGTCTTGAAATCTTATAGTAGCATTTTGTAAGAAAAGAAGATATTATAACACTCTTAGCGAAGATAATTATAAGTTAGTCTCGTAACTCACTTGTTCAAGACTCTTAAATGTAATAGTGCTTAATAAGAGCGTTATAAAACCAAACAACCTTATAAGCTACTTGATCAATCACATTATTAATAAACATTAAACATCTAGTAGTCTAAACTGTTCTAATTTGTCCTGAGAAAATAGTTTATTAACAGTTTATTTATGGATATGGAATTGTTTTCTAGCAAAGTAAATTGAAAAATTAGTAAGTAGTCCAATTACATGAGGAACCCTAAACTTGTTTAAATATGGAGGCAATGTATCTTAATCAAAACTACTTTAAGTACTAATTTACTTAAAATTGTTCTATAACATACTCAACGCAGAGTATTTAAAGAAAATGGCGAATGTTCGTAAAAATCATTGAAATATTATTTCACAATAAATACTATAACTGCTTGTTTTCAAAGCGCGTTGTAAAATTAATCAAATCTTAGCCCACATTTACAATAAAAATGACTTCCCCGTCGAGTACCCACACCGTATTATATATTATATTATTACGAGTGTTAACATTATGCAGTTACTATAAATTAGAATGAAGAATACTTACATATTTAATATTTCGTTTTATCACAAACAATAACCAAAGTTTATAAAATGTACATATAACTAATAACTTAACTAATTATATTACTAGAACATTATAAACAAGATTGCTTTAGTAAGATATTTATGTCAGATACTAATAAGAGTGTTTGTACTTAAAAATTAGTAGTCTCAGAACATTATAGAAGTAATTGCGCTTCCTTAAGTATACTATAGGGCTGAATTGACATTCTATAAGTTGATTATAAGATAGTTATAAGAAAACAATGCTCCTATAACTGCACCCAAATCCAGCAATGTAGTAAACTATAAGTATCTTATAAGCACAAGAAAAAGTAGTGTTGAAGAATACTTCAAGTACTGATTTTGCTTGTTGGGATCCGACGCATAGGTCATCTTTCTTGTCAGACGATCAGATGATCAGCCTGAATTGTCCTAACCAAACTTGGAAACAACATTTCTTGTTGTTCCAATGCGGGAATCGAACCCACGACCTCCGAGTCGAGATCCAATGCTAGAAATCACTAGACCACGAAGGCTGTTATTGTAAAGCTTCTTCATAAGTAACTCACATCCTTGCGGCTCAATAAGCAGGAATTCAGGGTCTACTCGCAGATCGCCCACAGAGCCGCGTGCCAGCGCCGATCGCACCGCGCGCTCCCACTTCTGCAAGTCTGCGTCCTGCACGTCGGACTTGTCGCCCGACTGGTCGTCCAACGCGTCGGTACCGTTGTCCGACTTGTCGACGTCAGCGTCAAGAGCGCGCCCGCTCTCGCTCGCCGCTTCTATCGACTTCAGCGTCACGTCAGCTATTATCGCTTTCGTTTCATTCCTGTAAGAGAAGAAGAAGAATAAAATGTACAGTTAAACTTTTTAGCGCATTTATAAGGGGTTTATCCATTTCAATAAGCGTACTATCAATACATCTAATAAAATCTATACATGGAAGATATATTGCAGAGAGGCTCTACGAATAAAATAGGGAAAACAGCAATGATTTTTAGAATTATTGTCTGTACATTTGTACGCGCTAATAATAGGCGCTAGAAACTACAGTTAAGAACGGATTATAAAGAAGTGTAATAGTGTTAGGGATTATGTAGTAGTTAGCGCGAGAATATAGTTTACACGTATGAAGTCGCGATAAACGAAGAAGTACAGTCGCGGAATAATTAAAATAGTTATATCTCTGAAATGGTCATGTTATTATTTCCTGAAGGTAAGCGACAGCTGACGACGCAACGACGATACGCTGGTCAACTGAACTGTCCCTTCCTGTACAATATACAATATCGACACTGCCCGGCCCTGCTCCACCAGCTTCTAATCATTTTCCTTTGCACTAGGACGACTCAAAATATTGAAACACAAAATAAGTGACCGCAACGACTGCAGACGTGGTTGAACTACGTATTTGTCCGTATGTGAGCGTGCGCGCGATTCAACGGCGCTGTTAAGCTATTTTCATCTTTATATGCCTGTTCGAGCGGTAACTCGTCCGATGGTATGTACACGTCATAATTAATTTGTATTAATAACGTGATCTCTGATACTCACTGACTGAACCCGTTCACGGTGACCCCCCGGAAGCCGGGCACACTGCGCAGCTCCCCCTCCAGCCCCCCCGCGAGGCGCGCCGCTAAGCTCGTGAAGTCGGGCGTGTCGGGAGCGGGGGGGCGGAAGCTCTCCGCCAGCCCCTCCACGCGCAGCAGCATGGCGTAGCTCCGCCCGCCCGGCACGGGGGCCTCCGTGGTCACCTCGTCTTCCGCCGGTTCTGTGCGTATAGTACAGTTATAAGCTTATAACACAGCTATAACTTTATAACTTATTAATAAAAATATTTACAACACGGATACGCTAATACATATTGCTTTATTTGCCTATATCCCATTATTATACCCCAACAACACTGCTGATCAGAAGGAGAAGCGGAGCTAAGTCAATATACTAAAATTTTAAAAAGTGATTTTTTCTCTAAAAATCTATTTTGATATGTTGTAGTTTAATGTATAATGAGTTAGGTAAAAAGCCATGCCATTTAGTCGGTGTCTTAACCATGCCATTCCAGTGCAAAAGTATGTTGGAAAAAATTAAAAAAGGAAGTGTTTGAAGCAACTTGAAATTTGATTGGGGTATTATTTATTAACAAAAATAATATTGTAAAAAAGACAGATCGTTTTAGTGGAACGACCTGCCAGCTGACCTAAAAATCAAGAATATCCTGGCTATCAATTCGTGGTTTTCTGACTGTAGCGAGCTACACTTAGATGATAGAGATGATAGATGCTGCTGATAGTAGAGATGATATATGCTGCTGATGCTGTATGCTGATGCTGATGCTGTTCTGATAGGATGATGCTGATATAGGGTATAAATGATGAACCCCGTTTGGTGCGTAATAACGAACTACATTTATTGTAAATAATTATGAAATTTATATGCTACAAAAATGCTTATCTAAAGGCGTGACTCCTGTTCGAAACATTACACAGAAAACATGAAACAAAAACATTTGTTTTCATACACAAGCTGTCTCCAGCTACAGAAAATGTTTTTGGTCGAAATAAAACATTTTGTTCAGACACGACCTAAGTTCCGACGAGGAAGACGTATTAGCGCTCACAGTTTTAGTGATTGTAGGTGTAGAATCTAGGAGAAAAGAGGGGTTCTGAAAAGGCCTCTTTAGGTGTTTCATAAAAGTATTTTTTTCAACTCATAAATATGTGCGCCATTTTACGCATTTCTATTGAAAACTGACAAAATTTGTGTTTTTTAATTAAGTCAGGCCATATATTATGAGCGATCACAAAAACAAACACAAAAAACACAACAAGCAAAACTATAACCCTAAAAAACCTGTACCTAGGTGTCATGTGAACGATGTGAACACTAGATAAGAAATGAAACATTTCTTCCCCTCTCTACCCGCGCGGGATTGTTTTTCGTCCGTCTCCGAAAACAAAAACATTGTCTATTCCTAGACAAATGTGTATAGCCACGCCCCAATGTTTCATGTTTTCTGTGTAATGTTTCGAACAGGAGTCACGCCTTTAGATGTACGCGCGGATATACGCGAGGCATACGAGTGCAATGACACATTGACCCGTACACTGACATCTAACTTTTTTTTTATGAACTACGATGACCATATTTACCTATATGCGATATGGACATCGCAGTTCATAAAACAACCATTCCTAGGTCATCAGTCCTACTGCAAGGAACTTGGAAACAGCTCTACTCACCCGGACCACACGGCTTGATGCAGATCCTCTCCTCGCTGACGACCGGCGTCCGCATGTGCTTGCTGGTCTTCTTGTTGACGGGATCGAAGCCGCCGCCGTGGCTCACGAACATCATGTACAGGCAGCTGCTGTCCGTGAACGCCAGGTCCTGGAGTGGTACAAATTAGTAGGTACAATATTTGCATAATGCGGACCACATGTTAGTATTAAAATTTCACGAGAATAGACAGTATCACCGTCTCAAGAAAAAAAAAGTAAACATCGGATTGCCAAGCAGTGAGCAAGCTGATGATGAATTATTACAAAGAACATTCAACCTTATCAGGTTTCAAACGAAAAAGAAATAGATCAAAATCGGTTCATCCGTTTTCCCAAACGGACCAATTTTGATCGTACGATCGTACACTAGACAGCCGACAGACACAACCTATAACACCCCTCTGTATTCGTCGGGGGCTAAAAAGTAACGAGTTAACGACATCAATACAAATTAAAATTTTTGTCAGAAAGAGATTGATGTTTTATTAATGGATCCAACTTAATCTAAACGTAAACAGAGATACAATAGCGTGCTATAATGCTTCAAAGTCTCATTTGGTCGAATTATTATTTTTAGATTAAATTGGATTTGAAAAGAGTTCGAATAAATCATTTGATTGAAATGAATGTCAATAGCAGCATAAAACGACACTGTCCGGTGTCCCTACTCCCATTCAACTCTAGTAGCACCAGCCTCTACAACGTATAAAATTAGTAATTGTAATTCCTGTAGACTTCATTCAGGTCCCGGGTGTTTCAGCATTCCCGTTGGTGACGCCATCGACGCTGATGCTACTGCGTGAGATCCTGGTGCAGGTCCAGCAGTCCTGGTCACATAACTATCACCTTCTGGTCCCCGGTGTTCCGCTTCCTCACGAAGCTGAGCGTGGTGACGCCGTCGACGCTGGAGCCGCTGAGCTGCGTGAGGTCCTGGCGCGGGTCCAGGCGCGGCATGGAGTAGCCGTTGAGCCAAGTGTCTAGGAGGATTGGGCGACCAGAGCGCGGATCCAGCCAGCCAATGACTGCGTCAGTTTGGGACTGAAAATGTGATGCTTTAGTTAGTATTACTAGTAGTACTTTATTAGCAGGCAGATTAACAAGACCCAACGGGGAATAAAGCTCCTCTTAGGGATTTAAATAGCCTATATGACTATCATCGCGTTTTATTAGCTTTTCAAGTCTGGCCAGATTATTACTTTATCATCAGGGTCATATAATATTAAGTCAAATTGTAACCATATTATACACACGACTCACCATTTTCCTATCATTGCTGAACCCAATGCCAGTCCAGTGCTTGCTCTGTTTGGTGACTATCGTGAACCGCACCCCGTCCTTCCCCCGGCGCTGGCCCAAGTACTCCCAGGTGGCGGTGTAGTCGCAGGTGTTGTTGCCGACGTCGCAGTCCGCGGGCAGCCGGAACTGCGCGCCGCAGCGGTCCCCGGCGAGTGGGGTGATGCCGCCCGCTACCGGGGATTTGGTCTCCTCTGTTGATAAATCGGTAGTTATTATTTATTCATTAATTAAACAACACATGATACAACTTTTGATACAGCTATATGTGTACCATAAAGTTATTACTGTGTAAAGGAAGACTTCAACATTGCCCAGTGGATAGTTTTCTTGTATCTGGAAGTGCCATAAAGAGAGTTTTTTCCCAGTGTTCAGCTTTGGAACAATGATGAATTGTGCAATTGTTTTCCTACAGTACTGATTCGTTTGTACCAAGTTCACAGAGTTTACGGTTTTCTGGCATACCTACTGGATGAATTTTGTGTCAAACGTAGAATATATTATATGCAAAACCATTTGTGTCAAAAGTCAAAAATCAAAGTGCTCAAGTATTTAAAACTTGTAAAATCTTCAAAAATCATGAATTTAGGTCACCCTATAGCGCCGTCTCGTTGTACACTCCACTTCGATCACGCGCAGTAAGGGTTAACAGGGGTCAGAAGAGTGATAGTGGTCACCAAATAACCCACAATCGACATCAATAAAATGGTTGCCGATGGGTTCAATTTCTATCATATTTGATGTCCCAAAAACGCGGGTCTATAATTATGAGCCATAATTAAATCTAAATTCATGGTAGGTAGAGATGTAGGTGTAAGTATATCTATATTTGTTGGTGTTTATGCTGTATGAGTATGCTAGTTAAGTTGCTTGTAACGGAGCTTCGTTTCCGGCCCCAAAATTGCGGAACTTCCGCAAGAAATCGTACCAGTTTCAACACCAAAAACTACACATACACCTACTTATGACACCAACCAAAATATGTAATACACTACAACCACGTTTTTAACGGGAATCGTCGTATTTCATGTCTGTCATTCCCATACAAAAAGTGATTTTACTCTTGCACCGACTTGTGTATCCGGCGTTTTTCGAGTTTTATTATAATTATGATTTAAAGTGAACACATTAGCAAACATTTCGTTTCTGTCGATTCTGGGTCAATTTCGAACCAAGCCCTTTGTAATTTCAATATATTTATCAATTTTCTGAAATACTTTTTTAATCGTAGGTAGTAATGGCTTTACATTGGTACTGCGATAGTGTAAAACAAATTTTCAAAAAAAAAACAAAGATAAAGTTAACTAGTTATGCTATAGTTATCTATTTCGTGCTTTTACTGAAACGGAATAAAAAATGACCCAGTAGGCCAGTACAACTCACCGAAGAAGTTGATGTGCGCCAGGCCGCGCGACTCCCGCCCGTGGTACTTGATCTCGTCGGGGTGGTAGAACCCGCGCGCCTGCCCGCCCGCCCAGATCACGTGCATGTCCTCGTCCACCAGCGAGTGGTCGGTCGGCTCCACCGCCTGGGGAAATAGAGCATGAGTGGACATCAGTGGCATGGGGTTCCTATAACTCCATTCCTATCGGCTTCACTTACCACTTACTTTTTGAAGACCCATATCCAAATCCCTACTTATTTCACAGGCTTCCCTATGAAGGAGAACCAGCCTTCGCCACTGATGGACATAGTGGAAAAGGAAGTGAAAATTGTTCTAAACAAAAGGGACTACTCCATATCTATACTTCTATAATAGTAGTTTCGGAGCCTATGGGTTTGCATCGAATGGGCTCCGAAACCATTGGACTGATTTTGATTCGACCCGATCTCCGTGTTAGAACTGAAGGTCGATTCTACTAATTAAATCCTGCAATAATACATTTATTACCCCGGTATGTTATTTGTTAACACAGTAATAACGCGCTTGGCGTTTATGAGAATTGTACCATTCTCATAAACGTCAAGCGCGTTTGTATCGGTCCAAACTCTAAAAATAGTTTATGATAAAAATACGATTCATTTATAATTATAAAATAATATAATTCAATAAAAGTAGAATGAAAGTGTAAGTTACGAGAATAGGGGAGGTTCTGACCTTAATCTTCTTCCGGAACATGATGGTGGTGACACCGTTCTCCTCGTACCCCGACGCTGCCGTGACGTCATCGTGGCCGCCCCAGAACGTGTCTACGCGTGGAGTTGACCTGAAATATAAAAGTAGCCTTAATAACCTTGCAAAAACTGTACATTATGTCTATACAATAATGCCTCGTATTAGTATTGTTATAAATATTATATTATAGAGAAATTATCTTTTTAAGGGAAGCCCATAGATAGCCAATTCTATTGTGTACCTTTCGTTACGAATAATTCCTCTGCATAAAATGACAAGAAATCGCATATTCTATCCCCTACCTGTCTCTAGTGTAGTAGTCCAGCACGCGGTTGTAGTTGTCGCGCGCAAAAAATGGGGTTGAAGTCCAACCCCGGCGCGGCCTCGTGCGCGGGACGCGGCCCGCATCGTACCTCACCTGTCTCTGGTGTAGTAGTCCAGCACGCGGTGGTAGTTGCCGCGCGCGGTGCCGATGACGATGTCGGTGCAGTCCATGGGGTTGAAGTCCAACTTCGGCGCGTACTCGTGGGCGGGGAAGTAGCCTGCCATAGGGAACATGTTTAAATTGGCCTACATACTAACTATTGCCACTCCGCTGTAACGCCTTGGTGTTCAAGAGCGATAACCAACAATTGGGCTTTGATTCTATTGCTATTCATATTTGTAATAATCCCTTAGTAATCCCTTAGGGTGGGACTATATGGATCCGGAATCTGGATGGCCCGAGAAAATTCCGAGCGCTGAAAAATAACACAATAGAGCTGTAAATCGAACACTCAAGTGTAGAGTTGTCAAATCTGACATTGACATTTGTCTTGACACTCGTGTGTTCGATTTTCAGCTTTATTGTATTAGCGCAGAATTCTATTTTCAGTGCTCTGTGTTCTCCCAGGCCTTACGGATTCCGGCAAAATATTCTCAGCCAGTTTCAAAGTGACTGTTGATAGTTACCGCTGTACTATAACTACCGCTCCTACAGTGCTATATCACTAACAGCACAGCAATATGTATACAATGTAAATAATAATGTCATGATAGTTTATAATGTACAAAGGAAAGTGATAATAATTAATGAATAAGTTACACATGTACGAAGTCCAAAAAGTATTAATGTAATTCCACCATATTTTATCATTAGAAATATGTTTCACCCATCTCAGGTAACAGATTAAAGTAAACAGTAACCGCGAGATCATATGAATGTATACACAAAATGTTCATAAAAGTTATTTTCAGAAAACATAAGGTAACGAAAATAAGAGAAGAAAGGTAAAGGAAAAAATGATTAGTCACGCATAGATAAAACCTTCAGGTCAACCACTCCGATAAAAGTAAATTAAAGAAAAATAGAATAAGAAGAAAGGTAAAAGGAGAGTGAAGGAAGAGGAAAAATCGGAAAGCCAGCACAAGCAAAGAGCGTTAGTAGCGCAAAGGCGAGTCAGTTATGGGCATGTTTGAATTTATTTGAACAAGTCAGTAATATTTAAGGTACATTGAAAAAAGCCAAACCAATATATATAAGATTATCTATTACAATACTCAACGTTGCAAAGTAAATGAATGAGCTTACAAGTAAATGAACAAATATACTTAATGATGTAATAATAAAAAATAAACATACGGAACAGATATAATATCTAAATATTTTAAAAAGAAAAATGTAGTATATTTAATAAATGTACGTATTTCAAAATTGCAATAAAGCTTCACTGTATGCTACTATTTACAAAATACTTATTACTACAAGCAGCAGTATTTTAAAACACTTATTTTTATCGATGAGTTAAATTGCATCTCTAATATTATTATCATTTTAGTCTATATTTTCTCCAACAATTTTTTATGTTGTTTTATTACCAACAACAAAACAATTTTTATTTTCAATTATAGAAAATGTAACTTATCTCATCGTCAATTCAGGTTTTACAAATGTTGCTCAAGCAGTGCTCTTACCTGTGTCTTCTCTCAGACCCTTCACAAGCAAATTGTCGTCGGCTTCTACTGACAGATTATCTGGTTCTGATGTGGAATCGAGAGAGGGTTCGGGAGAAGGTTCTGGTTCTGATTTTGGTTCGGGTTCTGGTTCTGATTTAGGTTCTGGAGAAGGTTCTGGCTCTGATTTAGGTTCGGGCGAAGGTTCAGGTTCTGATTTTGGTTCGGGCTCTGATTTTGGTTCAGAAGAAGGTTCAGGCTCTGATTTAGGTTCAGGAGATGGTTCCGGCTCAGAGAAGGGTTCTGGTTCAGATTTTGGCTCGGGAGAGGGCTCCGGTTCAGATTTTGGTTCAGGTGATGGCTCGGGTTCAGATGTTGGTTCTGACGATGGTTCCGGACCTGATTTATGTTCAGAAACGGGTTCAGGTTCTGGTTCGGGTATCGGAGCGGACTTAGTTAATATTGCTTCGGGTTCTGCGGTTACTTCGGGTGTCGGTTCCGGTTCTGAACTTGGTTCAGGTTCCGGTTGCGGTTGAACCGACGAGTCGGTCACAGGCTCGGATTCTAAATAAGGTTTTTGGGAAGCAGAAGTATTTAAATACTTAGAAAATTTAGGCTTTGGTTTGGGGGACTTAGGTGTAAACTTTGACTTTGGTTGAGACTTAGTTTCTACCTCAGAGGGAGAGGATTCTAGGTCTATCGTTGATGTTTCCACATCTGTAAAGAACGTCATGCGATATTATTCGTGTATTTTACAAATTAGTTTGCACGTCAATATTGTGTTCGCGCTGCTGTGTTATTAGCACACGAGTTATATTAGTTTCAAATGTTAAGTTATGTAACAAATTACTGGTATAATGAAATAGTAACTAGAACTTTTTACTCACTTGGTGCATCGTTTGTTTCCCGTTTTCTACGACCTGTAAATATTAACACATAAAACTTGTTAAGAAGGAACAATTTCTTATTGAAATGGGTTAATTTTCCGTAAACGTGAAACGTAACTGAAACATTTACATAATATTTTACCTTTAGAACTAGAAACTTTGAAGGAGACGCTTGTTTTGACTGTGACATCGTCGCCAAGATTTTTGAAATCAAATCCGTCGAGTGTGTGCATGGCTACTCTTTTGTTTCTGTTATCGTTTTCGATAGTCGGATTGACAGTGGTCGGTTCTGAGGCTGGCTTAGGTTCTGGTTCCGGTTTTGGTTCTGCTGCTGGTTCCGGTTCTGGCTTTGGTTCAGCGGATGGTTCCGGTTCGGGTGTTGGTTCCGATTTAGGCTCAGGTGTAGGTTCCGGTTCAGATTTAGGTTCTGGGACCGGTTCTGATTTGGATTCTTCGACTTGTAGGTCATGAATCTTCGATTGGGTTGAGTTTGATCTTGGTTCTGGCTCAGGCTCCGGTTCTGCTTTTGGGTCTGTTGAGTGTGTAGACTCCGCCTTTGGTTCCGGTTCCGGTAAAGATTCTGGGGCTGGTGTCGTCGCTGTAATATGAACACATAATATACTTTTATATTTGGAAAATATTATGTTTATACAGACTTTTTGAATACAATGTACTTAGGTTACATGTTTTAAGTGGATTTTAAACTCACTATGTTAATCAATGGTACAATCTGCTTTAATATTACCATTACAGAAAACAATATTATTTATATACTTACGTGGATTTAGAGGTAGACCTATTACTGGGAAGTTCTTGCATTCCTTCTTCAAACCCTTCGGCCTCCAACCGAGAGCTGAAAACATTTTGTAAATACGTAAATGTTCATCCCACCGATGTTCTTATAACAAGTTCTGCATAATTTAAATATAGTTTAACTATTAATGGCGACATCCTAGTTTTTACTACTATTTTGTTATAGTCGCTTATATACTTTGTAGTCTCTTCAAATCCAGTACAAGTTCAGGTATGACAGCTCCCGCTTGTTGTACAGCGCCATATACATCATCATCATCACTCACCGGCATACGAGGTGCCGTTCACCACCATGACAAACTCGGCCTCGCCCAGCTCCTTCACGATGCGCCAGTACAGCGTGAACTTGTCTGACAGCTCGCGTTTGCTGTACAGCGCCATGTTGATTGTCTTGTCCTTCCAGGGGGATTCTGGAACGAAACGCCAAAATAAAGTAATTTTATTATGAAATAGAAAGTTAGAAATCGGACAGTTCGTCTGATTTCTACAATGAATGATGAATGCCCAGAGGGCACCAATTACCAACGTCATAAAATAATCACAAGTGCTAAATAATCATTGTGGATATGCCCGGAGTCTCTCAACGTCATGGGATGAGAGAAATGAGGAAACCCATAGCAGAACTACAATATAGTAGAACTTCACAATCGAAATCTAGTGACGTCTGCTCGAAGCTATTTCGATTGTGAAGTTAAGAAAATGCATAGTGTTACATGAAAAAAAGTTGAGGTATGGTTTTCTATTTCGACATTGGATGTTGAAGCGAAAAACGGCCTTCCACCAGGTGGACAGTCGATTGACACAGGCCACAAGCGACCGGTCGCACTGGAAATCTACCGTGCCGTACAGGAACTGCCTCTGTGCAGCTCGTGTCTCGGCAGCGCCCAGGAGGTAGGCGAGTACTCACTTTTGCAGATTATGCGGGGAAAAGGATGAAACTCCCATTCACCTTCTCCTTGACTGTACGGCACTTCACCAGAACAGAAACAGGTTTTTTTTTTTTTTTTTTTTTATGAAATAAGGGGGCAAACGAGCAAACGGGTCACCTGATGGAAAGCAACTTCCGTCGCCCATGGACACTCGCAGCATCAGAAGAGCTGCAAGTGCGTTGCCGGCCTTTTAAGAGGGAATAGGGTAATAGGGGAGGGTAGGGAAGGGAATAGGGTAGGGGATTGGGCCTCCGGTAAACTCACTCACTCGGCGAAACACAGCGCAAACGCTGTTTCACGCCGGTTTTCTGTGAGCCCGTGGTATTTCTCCGGTCGAGCCGGCCCATTCGTGCCGAAGCATGGCTCTACCACGTGAAACTTGTAAGAAACAGGTACCTTGGGCAGCACGTATACTCCACCACAGACGAAATTCGTGGTACCAACCCCAACCATATCGTTCAATTTATGAGCAGCATAGGCCTGGGGCAGGTACTATGTCGCGAAGAAGTCACAATAGATCCACTTGGGTCGCAGTGACGACAGGCTCGATCTTAACCTGCCTTCGGAAAAAAAAACTCACTCTTGTTGCAGCCCTTGCCGTAGAAGCCGTGCGGGCAGTAGCACATCTTGGTGGGCGACTCCGTGGCGTCTATATCCAGACACTTCCCGCGCAGGCCGCAGTCCGCGTCCTCGGCGCACTCGTCCGCGAACTGGCAGCGCGGCCCGCTGTGCAGCTTGTGGCATTTGCACCGGCCCAGGATGTGGAAGCCGCGCCCGGAGCACGTCTCGTGGTAGTTGCTGCCTGGAAATTGGAAGTCAATAAATTAATTTTGGAAGAATCTATATGGCCGACCTGTGCCCTGTTATTGAAATGTAAAGGTAGACCCGAGACTGAAATAGGATCGCGGAGCATTGCTCAGTATAAATTTACATGGAGCACTAAAAATCCCCGTGACCCCGAGCGACGAGCGGGGCTAGAGAACCTGGTTTGCTGGTTTGCTAATCGCGGTAGCGGGTCGCAGTCGCAATCGCATCGAAAGGTTACCTACGTTTATGTATAAATGAATTTCTGTAGCTATATACTTGAGATGCAAGCAAGGAGCAAATATATATCCCTGGTAGAAAGATCTACTATAATAATGAGATTCACAGCCGCTTTGTAGCAAACTATTGTGGAGGAAACCTGTGTTAGAAAAGAAAGCGTGAAAAGTCTGTCACTGCAGAATTTTCTCGAGTATGGCAAACTACTGCCGAATAACAAGCCTTAACCTATTGGCAATGGTGGTGGTGACTGAAGTGGTCGTTGAATGTGATGATGAATATTTATAAGTTAGAGAAATAAACCCCACGTGGATCTGGCGTCGTATTAGTAGTCAGTAGTCAACTACTCACGTTGCACGACGTCGATGTCGGCGCACGACCAGAACCGGTACTTCGGCCCCCACTCCCCCGCCTCGCGCTGCAGCTGCAGCGTGCAGTTCTCGCAGGTGAAGTCGGCGGGCAGTCGCACGTCGTAGCTCTGCGCGCTGTGGAGTATAGATAAACGATATTATCTATACTAATATTATAAAGAGGAAAACTTTGTTTGTATGTTTGTTTGTTTGTTTGTAATGAATAGGCTCAAAAAGTACTGGACCGATTTCAAAAATTCTTTCACCATTCGAAAGCTACATTATCCACGAGTAACATAGGCTAAATTTTATTTTGGAAAAAAATAGGGTTCCGTAAGATATTTGGGTTTTTCGGACACAAGGTGTAAAAAATCAACCAGAAAAGTTACTTATTTTGCGTACGCTGCCTAAACTATAAAAGATAGAACCATAAAATGTTCAAATTAATTGTAGATCTTATAAATATCTACAAAAAAGTCCGCGACACACTATACCTATCTATGTCGAGTGAGGCACAACAACCATTTTTTTATTTAGAAATCTTGAATTTTTTTTGGACTACATTTAAACGCGTTTATTTTACTCATGTTATTAATCCTTATCAAAATAAATTATTTCATCACTAAGTACAGTTTATGTAGATAATATTTGGTCTGTGAATGATTAAAATTGGACGTTTGGTTTTGAAGTTATGGCGAAATTAAAATATTACGATTTCTGCTGCACGGCCCGTTGCGAAGTGGGCGTCACCAAGGCGGGGTGCGCGTGCGGGTTAATGTTTAGTTTAGTTTAGTTAAATAGTTTAGTTACTTTATAAACATCAAATTGATAATATCTTAAAATATAATACATTATAATATCTATACATCTATACAGTTAAATACAATTTAAGTGTCTGTTTGTAACTTCAAATTAACAGCTTTTTACATAATGAATCTGAAAGTATATTGGGTACTTACAATAAAATACATTTTTTTTTTAATTTTTGTCTGTCCGTCTGTCTGTCTGTCAGTCGGTCTGTCTGTCTGTTTGTTCCGACTAATCTCTGAAACGGCTGGACCGATTTTCACGGGACTTTCACTAGCAGATAGCTGATGTTATAGGGTCTAACATAGGCTACTTTTATTTTAGGGTTCCGTTTAAAAAAATAGGATTCCGCTTTCGTTAGTCATAAATAAAGTCGCGGGTAAATTTCAGCGATATCCCAAAGTATTGTTCCACGCGGACGAAGTCGCGGGCAAAAGCTAGTGTATTACTATAGGCAGTAGTTCGTAGACTATATGTAGTACGCTGTCATGCACGTAAAAAAAAGGCGGACTCCGCTTCAGTAATAAGAATAGTAAAGCAATCAAAGTATCGTAGCGACACGTGCCGCACGCACACATTCACAGCAAAGTAAGACGATCGATACGCCAATGGGAATTATCCCATTGTTGGGCTTCACTCAATGCTTAGCTCACCTTCCGTCCGCCTTTTTTTTTACGTCCATGTACGCTGTGCATGTGTGCTGTGGTACAGGTTTAATCGCAAAATAACACGAACTAAATAATAAATATACTTACACAAAAAAGTCTAGATAAGATTAGAGTGCGGTACAACAATGATTTCAGGATGCTGTTGGGTCTGCAGCGGTTCTGCTCAGCGTCGGGTGTGTTTGCAAACGAGCATACTGATGACTTTTATGCTATCGTAAGAAAAAAGACATGATCCCTCCTGAGCAGACTGCGACCGAGTACCAACTGTATCCTGAAGATGTTGGCTGACAAACTAGATTCGCCGATACTAAAACACTTTCTGAGAGTTCTTGTTAGATGAATATTATTTAAAACTAAAATAAATTAAATCTGTAACTTTAGCAAATAATCTACTAACATAATATTTAAGTCAAAATATGTAAACTAACTAAATTGGGCCATAGTTATTAGTTACTCTCCATAAAAGAATTTATTTATTTAAAAATAGTTGCCTAACAAACTTTTCACAACTCGTTAGTAGCAGTAAGTGGTACCAATAAATAGGTAGGTACCTATTATGTATTACAATCACTTGTAACAGTGGCGTGGGTCTCCTACAACTCTATTCCTATCGGCTTCACTTACCACCTAGACCCTCTTCCAAATTCCCTACCTATTATACAGGCTAGGGCTTCCCTATGAAGGAGAACCAGCCTTCGCCACTGGTAGGTAAGTACATAATGAATAAGGAATGTGTACTTATGTGCAATATGGTTGACTCGCAGGATATTATTTAATTATACGGTAAAGATGGCTACGCGTTACGAGTTGAGCATATTTAATAATATTATGATCGCTAATGAATATTAAACAACATTGTTGACTCAACAAAAACAACTTACGTAATGTTATCTCGCACAAATTCCGATCCCTGAGCTCTAGGGGTGAGGTCCAAAAGTGGTCGATCCAGATAATCCAGAATTCTTAAGCTAAATCCACCCTAGAACAAATAAAAAATTTAAAAAAGGATAAAAAGTGTTACGCCCAACGTGGGGCTCGAACCCACGACCCTGAGATTAAGAGTCTCATGCTCTACCGACTGAGCTAGCCGGGCTGTTGTGTCCCAGGTGAAATAAGTGTATTACTTACTTTATGTGCGTACGCTAAATGCCAATGAACAGTAATTTTTGATCCCGCCAAAAACGAAGTTCGTATTGACCCTGAAACAAAAGAATAATTATTATCATCAGTCAAAAGCTTATCAAAAGTAGCGACGGATCATGTAACAAATGATTTTAAAACTAGTTACATACTCGAATCTACTTGTTACTAGATGGATGACATTTTGGATTATAGAAGATTTTTATAATTGGAAAATAAGAAGAACAATTATCACACGAATAGTAAATTAACATTTTAAGAAAAAAAAATCAACTCATTGTGAAAGTGCGAAAATATGCAATAAAATTATATTTTCTACAAATGAACACACTTGAGTTTAAATATAAGACAATAAAACAAAACGATACATTTCGACCGTGACAGGACTCGAACCTGCAATCTTCGGATCCGAAGTCCGACGCCTTATCCATTAGGCCACACGGTCATGTGACGTAACAGCTTAGAAAATCTATTTGAATTATTGCCTGTGCGCGCGCATAATGCTAATTCTCTAATTTTGACGAATATCTTCTTTACGCATGTAAAATTTCCATAGAATTTTTCATTTTAAAAACGGCGGCTAAAGTAGGCACTAAAACCAGGCAAACGTGGCCATAAACTATTTACGAGTACGACTCATAAACATGGGATTTTTGAGGTTTTGGAGACACTATTACGTGCTATTACGAAAACCCAGAGTCGACGATAACACTAATTATAATCTATAGAAAATACTCATAATAAAAATGTTGAATCCCTCGCATTGTTATGGTTTAGGTGCCGTTCTTGGTCAATGGTCACTGGTCGCGTATTATAAGTAGTGATGTGCCGGATCGTTAAAAATGTATATCCGCGGATACGGATCTGAATACGGATATTTGGTGTCAAAATCCGCGGATACGGATACGGATACGGATCTTAACTTTCTTACGCAGTCGGTGTCGGTGCGCGCGACCTTCACACATGTTTCGAATTGCATTGCACGGTGGTTCTTTCTTTTATTTTGTTTATAGTTTTGTGTGACACTGGACAGCATAGATAACGCTTGTTTGATATTGGAACATGAATTTGAAAAAATGACTACAAAGAAGTTTAGTAGTGTAATTTGGAATTATTTTTTGTTAGTAAATGATGAATGTGCAAAGTGTAAAATTTGTGATGGAAAGTATTCCCGTCAGGGTAAAGGCACAACTCTTTAACAAATCATTTGCAAAGAAAACCTTCTCATGAATATTATCTGTATTGAATTTTATAGTTTTTATTGCTAGTCGCTACCTTAATCAGTAATCACTAATTTAAATAATTGATCTTTAATTTTAATATTAATAAGGTAAATAGATCCGTAAAAGATCCGCCAAATAGTAACGGATACGGACACGGATACGGATCTTTCTTCTGCCTCGGATATCCGCGGATACGGATACGGATACGGATATCCGGCACATCACTAATTATAAGCATTAACGGTTAACCATAGAAATAACATACCTACATAGTTCGTTTCAATAACGAACTATGTGTGTTTGTTGAAACGAACTATGTATGTTTGATTTGATTTGAGAAAGAGACATCTTTAAAAATTATTGACACCTATGAGAAGATGATGGCCCATGCGTCGTCTACGTCAGTTTCAGTCATGGAGGACCTCCAATGGAGGTATTATATCAGCTATAGGTACTCGTAATACCTCCATGGTTTCAGTAGGTACACAGCTCCAAACATAGATCATAATATTAACTTCGTCATGTATTAGCGTAGTCTTTGTGTATGAAGTTATGAACTATGACGTAAGTTATCGCTACGAGTAATTTAGATTCTGAACGGACATTGCTTAGATTTTCACATGACATTAAAATTCCTTAATGTTCCGCCACTTACATAAAAATTTGTTGAGTAACTCACAGAGAACACTCTTAACTTAGATTCGTAATTAAAAACCGGACAAGTGCGAGTCGACTCGCACACGGAGAGCTCCGTAAAAAAGGCAAAAATTCACGTTTGTTGTATGGAGGCCCAAGTAAATATTTATTTTATTGTTTTTATTTGTTGTTATAGCGGCAATCGAAATACACATTGTGTGTAAACTTTATCTCTCTAGCTTTCAGGTTTTAGGAGATACAGCATGGCGATTGGCGACAGACAGACGGACAGACAGCGAAGTCACACTCACAGTGGGTCACGTTTTTATAGTATATATAGTATCACGTATTGGGTACGGAAACCTAAAAACCAAATTTTCGCAGCTTCTTATTACAATAGTTTAAGTTGATGGTTATTGCACTTTCTCGCCCGAAACTAATAATAATAATCAATCATAATCTCATTTTAACTATCTGTTGGTATGGTGTTAAAAAAATAAGAGTTAAAAAAGTTTCGCAGCCGGTAGGATTCGAACCTACGCTCCCAGAGGGAATCTGATTTCGAGTCAGACGCCTTAACCACTCGGCCACGACTGCTTATGAGAAGATGTTGAAATTACGGTACTAAAATAAAAAGACATCATACGAATTATTACGCAGTTAAAATAGCCTTAATAAACTCAACGATTCGAATAAATAATCATAATAATGACCTTTAATTTTACTTTACTACGCAAATACAAAACTAAGACACATAATAATATTATGTAATTTATACACATTCTCTAATAAGTAATATTACGCTCGATAGAACTGAACATTTTAAAACCTCATGGACCATGGTCGTGTTGAAAAATCCCAAAAAAATATACTATGTTAATCTGCGTTATATTTTGCCGAGGATTGTCTTTTTATAAATTGAATTTTTTATTTAAATATTGTTTGAAAATGTGCTAAGCCCACCTTTTTTTTTTTAAACCTTTTTTCTTTTCTTCTATAAGTGATACGAGGGTGAAAATTATTTCAGTATTTTAGGTAGGTACGACAAGCCTCAGGGGAAGGTCGTTTTAGTTTTTGGAAATTTTGTCTCAAATAACTACCTATAGCTATTTTTATCCGATTTCAATACTCTCCAGTCGGCGCGATACACCCTTGTCTCCTACAAAATCGTGACGCTCAAGGTCACTGGCGTTATACAGAGGCACAGGAGTGGGGGGGACTAGGGATGCAAATTGTACCTACATATATAAAAACAAAATTATAAATATTAAGTAACCCCCGAACTGTCCAGCAGTTAGCGAGCTGATGATGATGCACTATAGCTAAGAAGTAAGAACACTCTCGATCATGTCAGCTTTCCAAAAAAGTCTAGATCAAAATCGGTTCGGGAATTGGGACTCGGGAGCTACGTGTTACTTCGTGTCAGTCCCCACCACACCACGGAGTACGGACAGAATATACAGCACAAACACAGACACACACGTCAAACTTATTTAACACCCCTTTGAGTGTATAAGTGTGAGTTTTCTTTTCGCATTCGATATTGCGCGCGTTTGGCGTTTACTAGGAATTTGTATGTGATTGAACATAGTTGTAAACGCGACAACTAGGTGGCGCTGTACAAGTCACATCTGTTTTCTGTTTTCGTCGGGGCCTAGGGGTTACAGTATAAAAATATGATATAAAAAAACAAAGCAGCGCCAATATTCTAAAAGCACAAGTTGTAATTTGTAAAGCATTGACCTCACGACCGGCGAGCGGCGCGGTCAGAGTTGAGCAAACTTCACAAGTCAATGGGCAATGGGCATGTTTGTGAAACGGTGTCGGCGTGATGATGATTATGTAACCGTTGTGTAAACTTTATTCAATTTGTTACTTAAATATTCCAGATTTTTATGGAGACGATAAATCTTAAAACCTAGACCCAATTAAAGTTCGAAGGAACTACGACGTATTTTTGATACGTCCTACACTTAACGGAATTAATAATTTCAAGTAGCCCCCGAATTGTCAAGCAGTTAGCGCGCTGATGATGATGAATTATGTCTAGAAACACTTTCGATCATGTCAGCTTTTAAACAAGAACCAGATCCAAATCGGTTCATCCGTTTGGGAGCTACGATCAAACACGAGACAGTCACGTCAAACTTGTAAGTTGTAAAACCCCTGTCCTTTCGTCGGGGGGTAAAAATAAGTAACAAGAGGAAAGATGACCTATTGTTGGCCCAATGATTTACATACTCTTTGTTGGCCACCCTTAAAAGTAGGTACTCTTTGTTGGCCATGCTTTATTTATTCATAAATAAATTAAATAAATAAGTAAAAACATAATTTAGTATCGAGGAGTATAAAAAGATAAACAAAACGAATACGCAACCCGTATATTATATACGGTATCCAATATTTGGCTCACGGCCTCGGGGGTCCAACGATTGGCTGTTCGGGGCCAATAATGTGTAGTTTTACCCTATATATCGTATACCGTAAATATTATATACGATAACATTCTAGTTTCCCGTTATTCGGCAATCGGCAGGTGTCTACGCGGGTCTATGTGCTAGTGTTTGGTGTTTACATTCTATAACCTTGGTCTAGGTCTCGGTGACTCACCTCTCACCGCACTCGAGATATTTGCATTCCTTTAGATTTGGCGCTTGTTGCAAACGGCGATCAGAATGCGGCGATTTGAGAGGACTGCCGTTTTCCGTTTAGAATGGAGTATTGACGTTTTGGTCTACAGCTTTGTTTAGCGATTTAGGGAACGTATCCATATTTTACCCATTTTTTATCAGTCACTCGGCGTAACACAACGCAAGCGTTACTTCACGCCGGTTTTCTGTGAGGCCGTGGTATTTATCCGGTCGAGCCGGCCCATTCGTATTTCGTACCAAAGCATGGCTCTCCCACGTCTATCGATAATATTTGCAAATGTCATGCCTGCGGTTCCATGGATCGCTAAAGCACAGAATAATTATTATGGCTAAAGTAAGATTTGTAAGGCAGTGTTTTCTAAATTCTACCCTTGTCCCTAGTCCTAAGTTCCATAATTTTTTCTTGTAGGTGAAGCACGATACATTAGAACAAATGAAAACGTTCGTTGAGCAATTTACGCTCGTTTTGCTAACTACTCCACAGATCGTAATGATAATATGCTTATGGCTTGGTAATTTGTAGCGGAAACTACAGCTACAGACGTTGCAGGTGACCTTGTTCTAGGTCTCAGCTGGTTGACTCACGCTGACGGTGACGCAATGTCCGGTGACGTCACGTCCGTTGCCATTTTCAAATATCATAATATGACTGCATAGTATAGTACTACCTTATGCCTATCTTTTGCAAGCTATATCCTAAATAGATTTTAATTGCCCTTGTACTTTTGCACACTGATATTAAAGGGTCTGCTAGAATAACAGAGTACCTAGTTATTAGAGAGTAGAGCCTAGTACTACTTAGTAGCAGTACTACCTAGTAGTACTTAGTAGTCAGCTCAGTAGTCGGTTATTCCCTCTCCCTCTTCTTATCTCAACTACCTCCACTTCATTTGTCCTTAAATTATACTCGCTCCATATTTTGACCTTAAATTAAGAAAAAAAACTTACCTTTAGGCATCCCACATGGTGGTTTCGTTCTAATATTATCCAGAAAGTCCAAGTCATATTTCCTGGCTGGAGGATAAGTTAGTGCCACATGAGCACTCACACACACAAACGCACTGAGCGCACACACTATGGCCACTTTGAGCGCCATCTCAGATTTTTTATATCACTGTCAAAACATTGTGTCACTGCGTCCTCATATTTAGAAGCACTAAACTAGGTTCTTCAGTTCCGTCGGTATCTGAAAAGAAAGGAAAATACAGTTAGTAAAATGCTTCAATAAACTTTTGACATTTGCAATGCCAATGATCACATTAAATTGATATGATAGATATGTATTCGTAACTGTCAAAATAATATGTAATACCATTTCAAATTACAGTTATTGTCCAAAATTGCTTTGTAATCTCAATTACTTCACTACCAATTGTTGCCGACAACAGTCAACACGTAATTGATATAAGTACCAGCCACTAGGGAAAGAAAGTGATCCGTTAGAAAGTAAATCTTTGTTTGTCTAACGAACCGTTGTCGATCTCGTCTCGATCGCAACGCTCGTTCGCTCAAAACAATTGATTTACAGTTGTGATGTGTTATGGTTTAAATACGGACGGACGGACAGACGGACAAAAAGGCAGACAGCAAAGTCTCAGTACTTATAGGGACCCGTTTTTACCCATTGTATCGGCACTCGGGATCCTAAAAACAGATAACCCCAACCTCCCTTCTTTAAAATATAATTTACTGAGATTTTGTTTCAAACTTATTATTATTTGTGTTTTTGTAACTTATAAAGGGAAAATCGTGATTTAATAACCGTTTACATAATATTAAATAATGATTCGGTAGCAAGTCAAGCAAGCCACTAGCCTTATTAAAAGGTGTAAGATCATTTCGATGTTTGAGACAAGCTTTGATCGATCATAAGTCACAAGCAATAAATAACTTGTCACGAGGATTAGGTAAGCTGTAGATAAGTATGAAAAATTAATTTCATCTGGAACACCATTAATATCAATAAAAGATCAATGGTATAGTGAAAGCGAGCGAGAGTCTCCGAGCACCGTGACGACTATTGATAATGCTAAATGAAACTTACTACGTCTAAATAAAGTTCACTATCCCGTGACGATAGGTGGTGGAATTTAGTGAGCTGATGACGCTCGTAAATCTACCTTACTGCGTAGGTATAAGGTGTATTACCCAGTGATGGAAGCTGGAATTTAGTTAAGCAGGTGTTGTTTACGTGTTTATTACGGCACGCTGCGGCGCATACGTAATGTTACATTATAGGGATGATGACCCGAGCTAGACTGACCTAGGGCCTAGGTCATTGTTGGACTCTGGTTTTGAGGTTACATAATAGTGTTTGTGATACAGATATAGAACAGTGTGATAGAGAAGTTGATAATAACAGTGTTTTTCTGTATCAACTATCAAGGCATATCATACTTAATAGCTAGTTATAATAATAAAATATAACTGCAAGGTCTGCAGCCTGCAGGCTACTGTCATTTGTCGCTGATTTGACGCTGAAATAATAGGAAGGTGTCTGCAGAAGTTTTATGCAAAATACCTACGGAAGCAAATAAGTTTTTGAGTTGGAAAGTAAACCGCCGACACCATTGGAACCTGTTCATCTCGCGATTACATAAATTATTGCCAAATGTAATAATTGTTCCCAGAGAAAGTGGGCATACGTGGTAGTGGTAGAACATACCACTGTATAGTGTATGTGCTCGTAACTCGTAAGAATACTAAACAGTCAAGTGGTGGTGAATACTTTTGCGTTTCACGTGAGGCATGGTGAAGTGTCGCCAGTCGCCACTCGCCTCGTCAATGTTATAGTTACTGTGTTAACGATGTTAGTGTTCACACTCGCCTGGCAGTAACTGCTGCAGCAGTGACTAAGGCCGCCAATTCGGACTTTTTTATTATTATTTTCTGTGTGTATTTCTGTTTAGTTTAATTTCAAATAGAGAATATTTATTTTTTTTATTTGCCGGGCATCCCGCAACTCGCAAGTCGCAACGCATCTAAAAGCTAACTTTGAAATATCAATAATACCTATAGAATAACAATAAAGAATATACATATACTAATAATATATAATATGAACAGCTTTCGATGAAATTTGGTATGGTAGTAGTTTAGGCTCTGGATTAAAACATAGACTATACTTTTTATCCCGAAAAAGTACAGCATTCCCGAGAGATACTATATTTACGCGGGCGGAGCCGCGGGCAACAGCTAGTTAGGATATCAAAGTGACATGTCATAGACAATAATTGTATTGTGACTGCATATCGTCATTATAATACAAATAATTTATGAGAACACTCTATCTGTTTATGAATTAGATTCCCTGATACTTTCATTGTTACAAATACCGTAATTGTAATTCTTAGAAATACTAGCTTATTTTATAACGGATACCAAAGTATAAGTCGCAGTAAAAACTATAAACTCCATGGTATTTCCATGGGCTTGTGGGAGATAATGGGAGAAACTATGATTTATCTCACAGATATTACGCCACAATAGTTAAGTGTTTCTCCGCGGTCCGCACTGGAGCTGGCTGCTGGAGGTGTCTACAAGCTGACAATTAGTATTGTGATTGTACAATATTTGTTTTGACATCGCCTTAAATAAACGATTACGACATTTTTAAGTTTCACCGCCTTTGGGTATATCAAAATATAAACCATAGCTATTATTATTTGCTAGATGTTGTCCGCGACTTCGCACGCAAAAAACTGGGAACCGTACATATTGCTGCGAGTCAGTGAGGTGACAGGAGGCCCAAGGAGTCTTGACTCTTGGGGATTTTAGGCACCAGGAATGTAATGTAATGTACTGGAATTTCTCGTAATTTTTACACTTTCATAAAACATTTATTGAATTATAGATAACCGTACATTTTGCTGCGATAAAAAGTAGACTACCTATATCCTTTTATCAAAATCGGTCCAGTAGTTCGGAGCCTATTCAATGCAAACAAACTTTTCCTCTTTATATAATATTAGTATAGAAGTATAGATAAACTAATCGTCTTGATATTATTACCATAAACTCATTTTTGACATTTGGACCAATCAAAACGGATTGACGTTGGTTTCACGTTTATGCCAATATATCATTTTGCAGCTTTAACATATTGGGAGTTGGGACTGGATCGTAATTCATAACTATAATTATTACCGAATTTAATTAGCATAATCGACCTAACCATGTTTACCAGCTCGCTTACCATCAGGCAATTCGTCTGCTCGTTTCCGGGTAAATTCAATTAAAAAATATATTTACCTACCGCGACCATTATTACGCATCTCTACTTCTCTACATTTACTGTAACAACTAACGACTACAATAAGGGTAACAATTAACTGTTGCATTTAGCCCACTTGCTCAAGCCTCAACACTTATCTAACTGAAACGGAATCTAAAACGGTCATCATTCAGAGCATAGAGCAGTTGCACAATGTCGCTGGAAAAACGGCGGGAATTGTCCGCCATCTTGTTTGTGCGCATGGGAATGGGAAATATTGCAATGCAATTAATGTTGTTAGTGAAAATGTTGTAAGTAAATAATATGTTTGAAATGTGCTTTTTGAAAAACAACGCATTTTGTGATATTCTTACAGTTCGCAAGACCCCTTACAAGATTTTGCTGAACTGTCAGCATCCGATATGGTCTAGTGGCTAGGATACCTGGCTCTCACCCAGGAGGCTCGGGTTCGATTCCCGGTATCGGAAGAGACTTTTTACATTTTTTTAACCCAAATCAGATTAGTTCTCGTGCATAATATAAAATATTATAATACCATTAATAATAATGTCACCTTCACAACTTCGATTTGTAACATAAAAACCATATTTTTGCAAACAATGTTACGTAACGCCATCTGTGATCTAGAAGCGTTACTTAATTAGGGTTCATATCGGAAGCAATCGTAGTTCTTATCGAGACAAAGTACAGTTTTTCGCAATGTGAACGCGTGCACCCATTGTTGATGTGCTGCGTAAATCGCTGTTTTAACTTTTATCTCCGTTCCGCAACTTCACGCAATAAGCACCAACTTCATCATGATTACCGTAGTGAAGTTCGTACAAGACGGGTTAACTATGCCAAATTGCAAACATAACTTACTGAAGATTATCTAGCAATCATTTGCAGCAGCACGAGCGTGATAAAACCCGAAATCGTTTTAAACAACCCATGAGTTATAACTTATAACCCATGAACCTCATATATTATCTTGTTGTACATATACGTATGTATGAATGAATATTTTAACATATTTTATACTCAATCAACCATAAACAACAGTATATTTTGACAACCAATAAATAGCTACAAATTACTAAACGAGTAATAAACATTGAAAAATCAACTCTACTCTTATCACACAAGATGCATTCTTGCAAGTTGTAAAACCAATAAAAAAATGTAACTTCCTAGATTAGTAAGGAAGTATAAGCACATTTTAGAACGGAGTAACAATTAGTTAAGCATAATTGAAGCAAGGTTAGGGGTCTGTTACAATTCACAACTCAACAGACCAAAACATGCTTTTACCAAATACATATTATTATTATATATCATTTAACATAATATTTATAGGAATACTTTTTAAGACGCGTTAATCTATTACCTATTCTAAAGAATGTAGAATAGGTAATAGATTAACGCGTCTTAAAACGTATTCCTTTTTCCGACAGCCCCCAAGCACTTGTGAGTTGTGACATAGAGGCCGATAGGCGACATATATGTGCGTCGCAAGACGCCATGCGAGTTATATATTTTACAAGTTTTTGCCCGCGGCTCCGCCCGCGCAAATACATTATCCCGCGGGAACACTACTTTTTCGGGATAAAAATATCCTGTCCTTTCCCGGGACTCAAAGTATGTCTATAGCAAATTTTATAAAAATTGGTTCAGCTGTTAAAGCGTGAAGAGGCAACAGACGGACAGACAGACAGACACACTTTCGCATTTATAATATTAGTATAGATTATGTATAGCACCATGGACGAATAAAACTATAGCACCGTTTTCGAAGCTCCGACGCCGCCGCGACACACCGACAGATTAATTTAGTGTGAGATAGAGACGTCTCTAATTGCCATTACTTATAACGTCTATATAATATTTTTTCTTTTCTTCAAGATATTTCAACATACTTAAAAATCCATCAAAATTATTATTTATGGGTATAAATTATGATTTAAAACATAATAATCACGTATATTTGTCAAATTATGTTAAACGATTGTATTGATTGTCGTTTTGCAAGTGTTACGTGGTGGGCCGTCGTGGTGGGGCGATGCGATGGTGTTGCCGGTTGCGTCACGACGCACGACTCATGGGGTCACGGGCTCTCGGCCTACGATGAGCAGGGCCCATATGTGTATTTGTGGGTGTTTTTAAAATCTACTCTGTACCGAAAATTTTTATCAAAACAATAACTGGCGATAAAATGTGTTGTATTTTTGGTTTTAAGTTAAGTTTTAACTATAGCAGTCAACAGTCAACACTTTAGGTCAACACCATACCCGTCCGTATAATTCTTATTCTTAAATGGCAAACAACGAAAGCGATTTCGAAGACTTGCGATCGCTCAAACTAAAGTAAAAATATGTGTATGTGTGTTACTTAAATACTTCAAACGTTAAACGGCTATATGACAGGATCACTGCAGACGAGCGTTGAGAGCCTCATAATAAAATACAATGCGATTCAAATAAGAATAGGAATGCCAATGACCTTTTTCTGTCAAATATCACTTGTAAAAAACACTTGTTTGCAGAAAAACTTATTTGCTTTACATATCAATAATATTAGTCGTACATCGAATTTAAATAAAAATGTTAAATACTTAGTAGTAAATTATATCTAAACATAAATTTAATAACGTAATAGTCATTATTCAAAACATTATGGCGCTGACTCTATCCTATTCTCATTTGAATCGCGTTGTACGTGTTTTAGTATTCGGCTATTTCGTTTCCGGCGTAACCTTTTATTGTCCACGTCAAAATTAATATATTCTCTTTTCACTGAATACTGAATAGACATTTCTTAAAAACCTAATCACATTGCTCCGTTGAAATAATGAATTCAGACACAAAAAACACGATATCGAATATGGATTTTCAATTTGCATCGACACGTAATCAAGTTGACCAATACCTTTCGGTTTAATTACGCCGCCATTTTCAATATCGATACTATAATTTGCTGTCGAAACGCGCGAGCGCATTACTAATATTGAATGTAGTATCATTATTTATATTGCAGGTAGTATAGTATATATAATGTTTGGGTGACGTTTTGCAACGAATCGGAATGTAGCTCCTGTGATATTGATCTCAATTCTCATTTCTTAATGATGTAAAGCCAATAAATGGCTTCTAATGTGATTACTCAAATTCACATCGAAGTTAGAGTTATAATGGACTTAGGCCTTGCGCAGATACAGGTTAAAATTAACTCTGAATTAAATATCATGATAAGGCGTGTGTTCGTGGCTTCGTCCTCCAGTGGCGTAAGGTTCCTATAGCGTAGGGTTCCTATATCCATTCCTATCGGCTTCACTTAACTTTAACCCAGATCTGCTTTAACCCAGGGGCTTAGGTGTACCCTACCAAAAACATTTTTATGTAAAGTAATGCCAAGACGATACCAAATGACACTGTCAAAAATCTATCAGATTTCATGTAAAAACTTTTGACTCTACCAAACTTCTAACTCTACACGCCTTAACTCTACAAGCCTAACTACCCAAACTCTAGCTCTCTGCTCTCTGTCTGTGTGTGTAATACTCAAATTTTATTCTCCTCCAGTTGCACGATTCTCGTAAAACTGTACCTGTTAAAAGTTTTAGCTTCACGAATTAATATCATAATAATAACATTATCAATATTATCATATCTGATAATGAATGATACGATTCTCGAGTTTTAGCGAGACATTTTAATTGCAAATTGTAATGCATTTTTATATATAACAACTAGCTGATGCCCGCAACTTCGTTTGCATAGAACTAACGAAAACGGAACCCTATTATTTAAACGGAACCCTAAAACAAAAGTAGCCTATGTTAGACCTTATAACATCAGCTATCTGCCAGTGAAAGTCCCGTGAAAATCGGTTCAGCCGTTTCAGAGGTCAGCCGGAACAAACAGACAGATATTTTTTTTATAAAAATTGATATTTTATTGTAGGTACCAAATATACTTTCATGTGCATTAAGTGAAAAGCTGTTAATTTGAAATTACAAACAGACACTTCAATTTTATTTATCTGCATGTACTGTATGTATGTATATAATATGTATGTATGTATGTAAGTATATCTATACTACGTCTGTATAGAAGATAAGAATTAATGTCATTTAAAACAATTAATTGAGTTTCGTAGGTTTTCCTGAAATAGGTATAGAGATTTGTAACTTTTAACGACTTTTAACCTGTAAACTTTTCCAGCTAGACTTTAACCCCCACTAATAAAAATATTAACACAACTTTTTAGCATTCAATGTTGCTGTCTTTGTCATGTGACGTATCAGTAATCACTAATCAGACAAATAATCTCATGTATTATTATCCGACCAAGTCTAGAAATTATTTTTAACGTGCTTTTCACCCATTTGAATTGAGATTTGATCTTCAAAGGTGAGGTTGGAACTTGAAGATGATAACATAATTATGTAGAACAACATAATTTCGACGACCTATATGGATCGGTGGTTGAGCGCGTCGAAAGTCGAGAGTTCGAGACTCAGGTTGGAACTCGGAGGTTGCGGGTCCGCTAAGGGTACAAAATAGTTTTGTGTTCCTATTATAATTCCTAAAATATTATGTGTATAATTTAAAAAAAATGTTAAATATATGTACTTAGTATATTTCCGTTGTCTGGGAATAACACAAGTTCTTCCGAGAACTTACCACCGGACCAAACTGACGTGGTGTATGTCCATTAGATATGAGCGCCGATGGGTGGTAGGTCGGCGGCGGCGCGCCGGCTTTTTTGGGTCGGCGGCGGCGGCGTCGGCGGCGTGACCTTGAAAGGGTTGAAGTTTGTACTTGGTAGTAAAGAATTGACGTCGAAGCTATTTATATAACTGACTGCGTAGGCTCTCTATTGAACAACCAATAATAGAAGAAAACTCAGTGTGAAACACGGTGCAAAATCTCCCAAACAAGCATATCTGCCTGTAGGTGGTAGTTGGCATTGGTGTTTTGTCGTACTGGTCACTGATCTCAAATATATCTTCTTTGGTAAAGAATTCTAATTTCAAATTTATACCACTAGTTACTCATGCATTTGTGTTTCGAAAACCGTTATTCATTTGTTTTTCCTCTTTTTGTTTTTTCTTTGCGTCACTCTGTTTACAAAATGGAAAATTTGAAATATCGTATTATTTTCGAGTACGAGTTCTACTGTGGCACCAGTGCTGCAAAAACGGGTCGAAAGATAATAATGTGTATGGCGACGGTGTCGTAAAAGAAAACAAAGTGCGTTTTTGGTTCCAACGTTTTCGTTCTGGAATTTCGCCCTCAGAACAAGCCCCTATGGACGGCCGGAGACCAAAGTTGATAATGAATAACTGAAGGCTATTGTGGAAGCGGATCCATCACAAACTACGTCCGAGTTAGCTGCAGGCTGCGGTGTCAATGATAAAACTGTTTTAATCCTCTTAAAGCAAAATGGGAAGGTGAAAAAGCTTGGAAGGAGGGTACTTCATGAATTGAGTGCAGCAAACCGACAAACGCGCGTCGACTGCTGCGTTACATTACTCAAGCGGCACAATAATGAAGAGATTTTAAATCGAATCATTACCTGTGATGAAAAGTGGATCCGATACGATAATCCGAAATGCTTATCGCAATGGCTGAACCCTGGCGAACCAAAGCCTGCCCCAAGCGAAAATTGACTCAAAAAAAGTTACTTGTGAGCGTTTGGTGGACTAGTGCCGGTGTCTTTCACTACAGGTTTCTTAAATCTGGCCAGACGATAACGGCAAATGTCTATTGCTAGCAACTGCAAATAATGATAGAAAAGCTAGCTGCTAAACATCCGAGGTTGGTCATTCGCTCTAGGCCACTGCTACTTCAGGACAACGCTAGATCACACACTGCACAACAAACTGCTACCAAATTAGAGGAGCTTCAATTGGAATGTCTAAGACATCCACCGTACTCCCCGTACCTTGCTCCAGCGGATTACCATTTTTTTATAAACTTGGATAACTTTTTGCAAGGGAAAAAATTCAACTCCGATGGGGCAGTCCAAAGCGCCTTCAAATATTTTATTGATTCCTGTCCGAATCAATGAACTACCTACGAGATGGCAAAAGTGCATAGATAGCAATGGTATATACTTTGATTAAATAAATATATTACGTTAATAAAAAAGACTTTATGTTCCTCCTTTACAAAAATAAATTTTATATGTAATGACCTAATATTTGACCTCGCTTGCAAACGTGGTAGTTTTCCCAAAGAGTGTCGGGGGTTTTAGTCGCTTCAACTTCCTCTTATTGGTGTTAGGTATCAAGACTGTCTTATTGGCGTTAACTGTTAGCTTGACCCTTTTGCACCAATTTTGCACCTGATTGCATTAGCTCAGCGACTACTGATGCGCATTAGCTCACCACTAGTATCGCTAGGTCGGATTAGAGCTTGGCTCACGCAGGTCGTGGGTTCGATTCCCGCATTGGAACAACAAAAAAAAAGGTTGTTTTTAAATTTGGTCAGGCCATTGCCAGCTGATCACCTGATTGTCTGACAAGAAAGGTGATCCATGCGTCGGATGGGCATGCAAAAAGTGGGACCAGCGCCTAATCTCTCGCCAGTCGTGTCGGTTATCCGCCCCACTGGATTACGAGAGTAAAGGAAGAGAGAGTGCTCTTGTGTACAGCGCACATACTAGGGCACTATAATAATAACTGTTGGCCTGGTTTCAAAGAAGCTGACCACCGTCACCGAAATCGGTATGGGGAGCTATTATTAGGTCGTCAACGTATCCTTGAGCATAGAACCTTCTATTGTTCAGTTCTTTTAGCAGCCCATTCACTTCTGGGGTATACTCCAGCGGTGACAGCACCTCACCCCTCCTTGTAGGCATCTTTGGGTCAATCTGCTCCTGAGTGTCAAGCCCATAATAGTTGATGACGCTCTGTTGTTTAGCATAGCTTTTATCCACTCTATAGTAATTCTTGAAGCCAGGCTATCAGGGTAATAGACCATTTTGAGATCTGCCTTTCTAGTAAGCATGTTGTCTTTTATGCAGAAACCTTTCGATGAGATAGGTGTGACTTATGTATCCACATAAGTCACACCTACCTCATCGAAAGATTCTCCTCGATTAAAGCATGAAAGAAATAAGGCTTATATGGGTATATATGACTTGGGTAATATAAATGCTCATAGTCACTGACTGAAAGTAAATATTATGACTATCCCTCTCGCTCACTCGGCGCGCCGATGTATTTTCGCGGCGGCGGCGGCGTGGTAAAATCAGCGGCGGCGGCGGCGCGCCGGCGCGGCGCTCATATCTAATGTCCATAGATATTATCATTATTTGGTTCTACATTGATCTTGTATAAGTTTTGTTCTTTTATTGCTTTTGTTCTTGTGGTGTTTGTTATTGTTTGCTATCGGAAGCCGTTTGCGGCAAACAAAACGTTCCTTTCAACATTTTCCATGATTTCGTAACCGGCCCGTGTGTTATGACTTTACTTTTACTTTCAATTATCTACTGGCCACTATGATCATCATCGGCACGTGGCGATTGAGGCTTAGATTGAGGCTAATGAATTGTGCACTAGGTACCTGCAATTGCTATTGCAACTGGATACTGCCAAGCAGCTAAGTTGTGCCTAAAATTCTCGCTAGGATACCGCCTGGCGCTGTTGTAGAGCTGCCAAGCAAAAAATCTAGTTTTGTGCGAACTTGTCGTAGAGATGTTGGTGTAGATATTAAATTATTATTTCCTACTATGTTATTGCGTATGTGTGTTCTAATTACTTTTAAAAAATTAAATTAAGTGTTTGTTATGAAATTATATCTCATTAACACGATTAGGTAGTTTTGTTCGCAAAATATCCAAATGTGTTGCGAAAATCTGTCTCCAGCCTCTACGTAGCAGTGGCGAAGGCTGGTGGGGATTCGGATGAGAGTCTTCAAAAGGTAAGCGGGAAGTGAAATCGATAGAAATGGAGTTACAGGAACCTATAGTGAACCGAACTTCGCAACATTCCACTCTGTCAGTGTTGTCTATGCTCCCTAGCATAGTTCAACAAAGCTTCCTCGGTACTCCTACAATCTTCTGATTAATTTCGTTGCAGGTCCCAAGACAGAATTAGCTTGTCCCCCGGGCACCCCTGAGATCATATCAAAGAGTTTTTATGATTGGTTACCGTTGTCGATCCTGGCTACACAGGATTTGCAGTAGTGGGTATGTGTGGTGGGCCAATTGCCCGTTTAAAAAAAAGCTTCCTCACGCCAAACAAATTTACGGCCGAATTCTGAAAAGATAGTTAAATCAAGGTATAAAGTCCTATTCTGTCCTTGTCGTTTCGACTAGCAGAGACAGCGACAGCTTGTGAATAGGACGGCTCTATTTTGATTGGCGCATCAGTATTCGGCCATTAGCTAAGTGTTACTTACGCTACTTCGCGTTGAAGCATTGGTTTCACGCCAAAAAGCTTTGTCGACCGCGCGACTTATATCTCGCGGCGCGTCTTCGGCTATTGTGCTCGTGGCAGGCTGTATTATGTATACTGTGTAGTTGGTTGTGATTAGCACGGGACTCACGTCAGCACTTTCCCCGCGGTTTTCACTAGCAGTACTCACACACTCGCGCCCGCGCATCGCCCGAGGCAAAACTAACTAATTGTATTCTCATTATTATATGTAACTGTACGTAACAAACACCAACAAAGTACTAACACTACTACTAGCCACTAGGTAATAGATGGTTCAACACAGAGAGAAATTTCCAAATCGAACCAGGCTCTTTAGCCAAGATACCATAAGCTAATTACGATGACGAAGTTGGAAATCTGTATGGTATTTCGCATTCAATAAAAAAATAAACTCTTGTACTTCATAAAGTACGTACCTATTGAAAAAATAATCAACAGTTAAAAAACTATAACCCGACTCCGCAAGATAGGTAGCCTATGTTACCCGGGACATTATTACAAACCTATTGACACCTTATTCATTAAAATCGGCTCAGTACTTTAGGCGCTACGGTGGAACAAACATACATACATACACAGATTGCCAAAATCCATTTGGCTGTGCCCTAGTCGGGTAATAAGAAAGTCGCGATTCGCGAACGTGATGTACCTGCCAATCGATAACCAAACGCAAATCGCCACTACACGTCAACATTTCTATTGGAGTAAGTCGTCATTAAAAGCGGTCGGTCGTTGTAAACCGAGTCATTATAAACGGATGCACTTTCATGGTGGGTCATATTATAACCTTACGTATTATGCCTATACTTACGTCGCTACAAACGGTTCATTGTTAAATGCGAAGTCGTACTAAACGGACAACACTATGTATTTAATTTGCTTGCATATAAAACATGTTCCCCAATTAGTTCGGATAATCGACGTTTACTGTATTACATTTCCGCAGCTATATCTAAGAATATTTAATACAGCCTTGTACAAGTAGAAGACAGATAAAGATGACTTTAGTAGGCAATTGCACAGATTTCGTCAAATTGCCCGCTTTGATGTTTACCAAACCGAAAACAGCCAATTTGAGCGTATGTGACGGCCATTATGACGTCACACAAAGATGAATGTATATATAAAAATAGCGCAAATCGTAAACCGCGTGGCGTAACGAATGCGTTATTTTGGGTAATTAGTGAGAGTGGTCTAGTGGTAGTAGTGGTAGTGGATAGTGGTCGCGGTCAGCCGACATTCAGCATATTTTCCCTTTCACGCGGTTATTATGTTGAACGACCGTGACACGCGATATATTCTCACAGCGTTTTTTTTTTTTTAATAAATTCTACATATTTTAAGTTTTTAGAGGTCAAGCTGAATTGAAAGTAGGTAAAGATACTTTGAAGTAAATAAACACTAAACTTAACTGTGAAACGCGAGCATTTTTATAGTAACCAAGGCGGAAAGTAAAAAATGGAAATCGACTCAATGGCTCTACAACACGTAGAAGTAGAACTCACAGTGTAATCTTGTTGAAATCTCCAGGATTTTTAAAAATTTCGAAAGAGTTCTGTGAAAAGTAAAAAATTATAACTCGACTATAACATGTGAACGTCTGTGGCGGCTTTTATTAAATTAAAATTAAATTAAATAACCTTTATTTCAGGCTGCATAGGCCCATACTATAAATACCTTACAGACTAACATACATATTAATTATATACTTAAGAACTACACTTTGTCACGTATAGACAGCGACGTGATGCGCGCTTCGTTCCGGAGCCTCCCCCGGAACCTTCGGTAAACCACACCCGTCGGCCAGAAATCCTCCACCTCGAAGGTCGATATTAGATGCGTCGGTACTCTCACCACAAAGGAACTGAAGTTGACCTTGTGGCGAGACTCCAGACGCTCGACCCTTAAGGCGAGGGACGTCTTCTTACTGATGTAGTCTACGACGTCCTCGACCTCCATCGACCAGTGCAGGCGGGAGACGTACAGCGGCGTCGCGGGTACTTCACACCGCAGGCGCAGCTCGGGTACGTAGGGTGCGGTGCCGCGGTGGTTGCGGGCGGCGGGCTTCTTCTTCTTTTTTCTCTCCACCAGTGTGAAGCCCTCCTCATCGCACCTCCTGCTCTCGTCCTTCCCAGATCGAGGAGGCTCAGCCTTGCGGCTTTCCGTAGCCTTGCGGCTCTCTGTGGCCTAAATTTTATGAAGCAGAACCTCGCACTTCTACTACATTATATATACCAAGTGTGAAGTATCAACTATCGCGATCGTGACGGCGCGTGCGGCAGCTCGTCACTGTCACGTCACGTCGTCACGTCGTGTCAGCGTGACACAGCGACGTGACATGATCCGCATCGCAATGCTTCTGTGTCCTGACTGCTGATACTTTAATCTAGACGGCCAGTGCAAAAGCAAACGTGCTCAGCGACTGCATATGTTATTTACACCCTAAATAACATAGTCATTTCGCTATGCTCGTTTTTATGCACATTATCTATGGATATCTATGGACGCTTCACACCACGTCAATCTGGCCCCGTGCTAAGTATCCGAAGAACTTGTGTTACAGGTACCAGAAACGGGAAGTATATTTAATACTTTTATACTATACATATATTTAAGATTTTTATTATATTATAAACATATTTAATACACATCCATGACCCAGGAACACAGAAAAACATTTTGTTCCTTCGGCAGAATTCGAACCTGCGACCCCCGGGTTCAGCGCCAAAGCGCTGAACCACTGAGCCACAGAGGTCGTCTGTAAAAATATTAGGAAGCTATAATATATGAGCTTATGTTGTTACTTCGTAGTTCGTAGACTGCTACGAAGTACGAGCACATTGAGACACATAATATTATTGTATACTGTGTACAATGTTACAAACAATGGACTCACTAATTTCAATCTTATATATATGTACTTACTTTAAACGAGATCGAGACAATCTTGTAATTTGTATATATTATGTTACAGTAAAATTGTAAAAACCGTTAGATTGTAATATTACTAGAGATATTATAATATACTGAGTACTGACAGATTGTCAAATACAAATTTATCCATACAATTGTACGCATTATTTTTCGTTATAATTATTATTATGAGAAAGCAAACAAATATGGCGGCGCGGGGTACATACCGTTTAACTAATGGCATGTATTTAAACTTGCGACAAAACAATTAAATTTTGGATGTGAAAATACCCAATATTGAATACTAAATTACCAAGTTGGCGAAAGAATGTAAGGAACAAAAAAATTACTAATCTGGTGACTAAATAATAACCACTGAATTTTCCAAACTGGCAGACAGATTATGTTTTAGCGACTAAATAACCATCTTGGCGACAATTTGTGAGTACACATTTAATTTAAGAATAGGCACATATATTTTCCCTGATATAGGTAACTCAAAAACCATACAAGCAGCGAAACGAGCGCACACAAAAAAACCATAAAGGAGCGTACAAATTCCCAATTTTTTATTTTTCTCGGTTTTAGGGAGGTGTAGATTATTGTGTAGATTAATTTTGAAATTTAAAAATGGCGGATATTTATTTTTCGTAAAATTGATATGGGTGTCGTTTACCAGGTTTTTAGGAGTGCTGGATACGAAAATGACATTCGTTTTGAAATTCCAATATGGCGGACATACTTAATTTCATAAAAATAATATGGGTGTCCTTTTATTGGTTTCTGAAGGTGCTGATTACAAAAAAGTCATCCATTTTAAATTTCCTTAGTAACCCAACAACCTCATATTTTCTTCATGATGGCAGAAAAAGAAATTTGAAAATCCTGAATTTTCCAACATTTCTATAGCTTTATACATCTAAGAATGTATCTCAATGTAGAGCATTTACTATGTTTTTATAAAGTTGATTCTATCTCGGAAACGGTGCATCCTATTGAAAAAATAATGAAAATTTCGCCCCCCTTTGGAACCTCGCAACATCATATTTTCTTCATGATGGGAGAAAAAAAAATCGAAAATCCTGAATTTTCCAACATTTCTATAGCTATAAACATCCGTCGTATCTCAATGTACAGCATTTACTTCTTTTTTTATAAAATTGATTCTATCTCGGAAACAGTGCATCCTATTGAAAAAATAATGAAAATTTCGCCCCCCTTTGGAACCCCGCAACATCATATTTTCTTCATGATGGTAGAAAAAAAAATTCTAAAATCCTGAATTTTTCAACATTTTTATAGCTATAAACATCCGTCGTATCTCAATGTACAGCATTTACTTCTTTTTTTATAAAATTGATTCTATCTCGGAAACGGTGCATCCTATTGAAAAAATAATGAAAATTTCGCCCCCCTTTGGAACCCCGCAACATCATATTTTCTTCATGATGGTAGAAAAAAAAATTCGAAAATCCTGAATTTTCCAACATTTCTATAGCTATAAACATCCGTCGTATCTCAATGTACAGCATTTACTTCTTTTTTTATAAAATTGATTCTATCTCGGAAACGGTGCATCCTATTGAAAAAATAACGAAAATGAAAATTTCGTCCCCCTTAGGAATAACGCAACATCATATTTTCTTCATGATGGGAGAAAAAAAAATCGAAAATCTTGAATTTTCCAACATTTCTATAGATTGATACACCCCTCGTATCTCAGTACAGCATTGTTATATTTTTTTCTATAGTCGCTTCTATCTCAGAAACGGTGCATCCTACTGCAAAAGTAATGAAAATTTGCTCCCCCTTATTAATCTAGAAATCGCATATTTTCTTCATGAATGGCAGAAAAATTCATGAATCCTGAATTTTTAAAAAATTCTAACCTACATATCTGGTACTTTGAACTACATAACATATTGTAATAATCATCAATCCTAATTAACATCCCAAAGATCTTTTAATTTAGTATTCATATTCATTTTACGAAGATTGAATATTCTCCATTTTGGAAAATGAAATTGGAAGACAATTTTGTAATCAGAACCCCCAGAAACCGGGAAAAGGACAACCTTGTTAATTTTAATAACAAAAATTTACGCCATTGTGGAATTTACAGATTTTATTTTCATATTATTCTGTACCCCCAGAAACCTAGAAAATGACACCCATGACAAAGAAAAACATACTCCAACAGTATCCAAAAATAGCATTTTCCGTAGCCTGCAAATTGAATTTTTAGCAGCCATTAATTTATCAACCAAATCTGGTTTTATAGCTGCTTATATGGTATAATGGTCACCAACTCGGAAATTAAGTCACCAACTTATAAATGTCGGTGCTAATTTGGATTAAATTTCGCCTCTTTTTATCTGCCGACTTTAGAATTTTTTGTCACCCGAGTGTTTTCGCCAGTTTAGTAATTTAGTCGCCAACATATTAATTCGCTGCCAAATTCAGTAATACAGTATGCTCACGTGCAGCCGCCAACTTATTTTTTGTTCGCTCGATTAATTATATCCCTTAACTAATCGGCACGGTAAATATTACAATATAACGAAAAATAATGCAATTGTGTGGATAAATTTGTATTTGACGATCTGTCAGCATATTATAATATCTCTAGTAATATTACAATCTAACGGTTTTTACAATTTTACGGTGACATATTATATAAGGTTTATTTTGGTCATATGATCTAACGCTTATGTAGAGATGTTTAAGCAGAAAAATAATTATTGTCGTACCTACTCAAAAACTAATTTATGCTTTGTTCGAAATTTCGGAATGTAGTGGGTTCAAATCCCGGGTAGGTATGATAATTATTTTTGTGATTCTTTATACATTTTTTTAATGCTTGGTAACCCAGGTACTATTTATTACAATTTAATTAGACATTAATAGGTCCTATTAATGGGTTATTGTTTCCGGACCATGCTTTAAGACCTCGTCTCTACCATTCATCACTATAGTTATACCTGTGATCGTGATGATGATGATGATGATGTAAGGCGTCTTCCTCGCTATTCACAGGCCACAGCTGACAGCACAAGGTCGATTACATACAACAACACTGAGTCACGAATCACGATGCAGCCATTGCTGATGCGAAAAAACACTTGAAAAATCACTTGTTACTTGTCTTCGTCTATTTGAATATGTGGGGTTAGCATGAACAATCAACAACTAACGTATTCGTAACTTCATCGAAAGATATTTGTATGAATTATGACAGCGCCCATGCAATTGACATTCGATTGTTCCTGCTAACCCCACTGAATAGTGGATACATCGGCATCATCGAAGGAATATTTAGGTTCCAACTTCCAACACAAAGATTCACATCTCTACAATTTCATTTCAGTTACTACTGAATCTACCTACTTCACTACTCAGTACTCTATCTCGGCGTGGGGTGTCTAGAACTCCATTCCTATCGGCTTCACTTACGACTTACTTTTTGAAAACCCTCATTCAAATATCTATTAAACAGGCTAGGGCTTCCCTATGTACCAGCCTTCGCCACTGCTCTATCTTCATATCTGCCCAACGCGTGAGGCATTTTGTTACCTAAATCACGTATTTTTGATATGACGTTGAAAAATGTATCTAGATAAGTAGTTATGAAGATGGAACAATTGTGTTATCTGTGGTGCACGCTCGTAGAGACAACTTATTGCGGAGGCAGGCTCGGCTCGGGTTATCTTAAATCTATAATCTTATCAATTTAGTAAAACTTTAAGTTATTTTATTATTTTCACTTATATTTAAAAACTAGATGTTGCCCACGACTTCGCGCGTAGTTTTCTGCGATAAAAAGTAGACTACTACTCTACCTGTGCCAAATTTCAACAAAATCGGTAAACAACAACAAAATTCCAGTAGTTTTGGAGCCTACTCAATGACTTTTAAACTAAACTTTATAAACTTTTCCACTTTATTATTATACCTATTAGTAGACAAAAAACTTTTGGTGAAACTGCGACGTTAAGAGCGAAATTGCGCCACGTCACATGAGTGTCACGCCACGATTTTGGATATGTCACCGTAAAAACCGTTAGATTGTAAAATAACTAACGAGATCGTAAAAATATGTCGAAATATTCATAACTATATATTTATAATCTAACGAAAAATAATGTGTTAAATTATAGGCAGCATATTCGCGTCCGAAGTCTATCAACATTTTACAATTTCACTAGTTATATTACAATCTAACGGTTTTTACAATTTTAAGGTGACAGATATAACACAATTTGTCGGAATCTACTTGGACATTGAACATAACTATCTAAAATAGGTACTGCTCAGTACACAGATAATCGCTACGTGTACAAATTTTAATTTTTCTATTCTGTTTTGATGCGATGTTCTTTAGGCACGATGAGAGTATTGTATGATTAAATCATTTAATGATGAATGAAACTTCACATCTGGGACGTGTGGCCTGTACTCTGTACACGTCATGTTTTAAATTATTTTTTTTAATAACTTCACGTGATTCCCTGGCCAATAGCGTCCTTCTCATGGAAGAAGTCCCCTAGACGCGGCGGCTGAGATCGTGCGACAGAATATGGCCAGCATTATTTATGGGTATCAAAATATTAACTTGATTCTGCTGTTCTACTTCACAAAACTCCTTTACCTTGAGTCTTTTCTCGGGCAGCACTTTTTACAGCCTCAAGCATAATAATTTAACAAAATTTTTTCCACTAATTGCCGCGGGACTTCATTTATAAAAAGCGCTCTACATCGTTTAATTGCTACAAAATACTCCTACATGCGCTTTTGATGACATTATCATACAACATACAAACAAAAGAAGGTCAGTGATATTGACACAGTCGACATAACGTGCCACGTTTCGCACTTGCCACATTTAATTGTGTATAACAATGAACATCGAACAATCTGAAAGTCCCCCGCAGGCCGCAGCCTTCCAGCGACCTCAGTATCAGTAGGTAGTGCCTTCAATAGTAACTTGTTTTGCTTACTGCAAAATTATGATACCTTGGTAGTAAGTCAGTAGTGTAACACTCTGCACCACTCTGTTCACTTAATAAGTCCGCTAAGTGGAAAAATATAATCGTATACTTTGAACGAGCAAAAGTTCTTTCCTTTACAAAGTGTCTAGTCGTCCGCTTATACTTTGGACGAGTAGACACTTTGTAGAGAAAAAATACAATGAAAGATTAATTGGTCGGATTTAATTGTATCTGAAATCTAAATAGAGAATAGTAATATGTAAGTAATCTAACAACTTGGGATTTTCTAAATTCGTCGCGCTAGGGAATGAATTCCTGAAAAAAAAAGAGTTTGGCAAAAATGGAGCAACAGCAAGCGTAGCGCGGGCTCTTGTAATGAAACGTGTACCTTCTGGAGTAGTGAATACAGTTCCATTATGTAGCTTCACATTGTGAGCTGATCCTACGGGCCATTCACACGGAAACGAAACGATACGCGACATAGCGCTACATTTATAAGATAGCTATTCAAAATTGAGGGTATCTTTGTGGTGGGTAAAATTCGTGACGATGCCATTCGCCAGAGAACTAAAGTCACCGACGTTGCTCAACGAATTAGCACGCTGAAGTGGAAGTGGGCCGGCCATGTCTGCAGACGGACAGACAATCGATGGAGCAGACAAGTATTAGAGTGGAGACCACGCTTAGGCAAACGTAGTGTAAGACGTCCTGCGGCACGATGGACGACGATGGATGGATGAAGAAGGTGTCAGGCAGCGGATGGATGAGGGCTGCCCCAGATCGGGATGGTTGGCGCTCATTGGGGGAGGCCTACGTTCAGCACTGGACGGCGATTGGCTGATGTGATGTGATTTATATTGAACTTTATCATTACACGTGTCACATGATTCATGAAGATACTCGTTTCATCGTAACAGTTGATACTCGTTTCATCGTAACAGTTCGAATGTCAAGTCGCACCGTGCTGCACAGCGTATGTGCAGTGCATGACTTAACTATGACTTATGTCTTAACGCATATGAAACATGTGTATCTTTTTGTGTCGTGAATAAAGTTCAATTTTGAATAGCTATCTTAAAATGACGCGCCGAGTAGCGTCGCGTCTCGATGTGAACTAACCCTAATAACCCGAATATTACATACGAAAATGTTTATTTTATATTCAAAAGAATTTGCGCGATGTCCTATTACATGAGTGTTGACTTATAATAAAAAAGGCAATAATCTTTTATTAGGTAGGTGTTAAAAGCAACTGGTTTTCTTGTAAATGTTATACATTTTAAAATTCCTTCTATTTTGTGGGGTTTATGTTAAAATCACGTTAAAATCAACAAACATAATCTGCTTTATATTTAAATTTTATAACGTTTTGTTTATATAAACCGTTTTAGAGGAAAATTTCCGAATAGTTTGTAATTTACAACTTAACTTGTAACTTATGTTTAATTATATATTTTCGATTTTTATATACATACTTAGATTATTTAAAATGTAATTATAAAATATAGTATAGTATAAAAACTTACATATTGAAATCAGTTAAATCCCAAAATTCAGTCTGCTGATCTGAAACAAAAATAGCTTCCATTATTCATCAACAGATGGCGCTTTTTCAATGTCACAATTTTCTCTTTTATTTCAATGCCGTCCGCCAAACACTCACTTTTGATTACTATCTCAAAAGCAATTTGGAATAACAAACAATTGATGTTTGAAATGTGGGTGGACTTGAGCGGCATTGTCTTACTGTATTTGCATACACGTCCGTTTCATAAGCAACCAGTTTAAGAATTGCGACACCTAAACAGGTGGCTTACTTGCTTGTAAATGCATGAAAATGGAAAATAAAACTACAATGCAATGGAAATAGAGTACAAAAAGCGATGCCCCGGGTGAGGATCGAACTCACGACCTTAAGATTATGAGACTTACGCGCTGCCTACTGCGCTACCGAGGCCTGTTATAAGCGTATGAAAATTATGCAATATTTTCATTGCGTAATATTTACAAACTTTAAAAATTGAAGGAATGTATGACTGTTTGTTTGATCAGATTGTTGACAAACCATTGATCCGTTCCAAATAACGTTCTTGCAAAAATTAATATTTAATAAAAAAAACTATAACATATTATATGTATTTATTGAAAGTAAGTATATTTAAATTATTATTAATTCAACAGAGGAGTACCTACCTACTTAGTAATTTGTTCTTTGTCATAAGTGCTATAATATATTATAGGTTTGTCTAGTAAAAATAGTTTACAATTAATTACGACAATTTCTACGTATAATTACGAATTTAAAGAATAAATTAAATTCAATTAGAAGAAAGTTCTACAATTTCTCATAGAAAACTACTTTTTAGCCGACTCTTAAATATGCAACCTCAATTTTTGTTGCCCTTAAAACGAGTACTACTTTATTTACTTACTCGTACTTAGTATACTGACAAATTTGATTTAGCCATCCCAAATATAATGTACTACTAACACTTCCACATTCAATTTCGTTTCGTTTGATGTGCGGTTATCGCTGGCTTTGCTAGTTCGGGGGCATCCATAAATTACGTAAGGTATTAGGAGGGAGGGGGTCCAGCTGAATCTCACCAAATATCACTTGGCAGGTCTCAGCAAATTATAATTTAATTTTTTCTAGCAAAAATAGTCTCAAAATGCGAGAAAATTAGGTCAAATATAACTTTGGAAAATCCAAATCAATTGTGCACGTCTCACATGAGTGTTAGAATAAATAATAATCCCAGATACTAGTATTAGGTACTTACTAGTTTTAGTAAAAGTTACGTAGTAACTAGTAATATATAGAAATCTGTGATAAAAGTAATAAAACATATTATATTATATATATTTTTTAATAAATCTACCTAGTTATACACAATATATTTATGAAAAATCTCACTTTAGATTAGAGAGAGGAGAAGGGATCTCGGCGTTAAAATATCCTCAGAAACATCTCATGCAATTTTTAGACGCAACCTTCCATTTTTCTTATGCGTAAATATAATATTATGTTCTTAAAAGATGATAATATTATAATGATTGCTCCTGTACTTATATGCTCAAGTTAATTAAGGCCCTGAGCAGGTACCGAACCTTTACATGGCCGTAAATCGTGCGATGCGCCTGCGCAGAAGGTAGTTGAAGGTTGGGCGGAGTTCGTTACTCTGTGACCTCCGTCTCTGCACAATTAATACTCTGTGCCCACGACAGCTTCTTGTTGTAATAATCAATCAACGCGATCCAATCTACGTTGAATCTTATCGCGCAGTGATAGAGCATATTTTGTATTGGCACGTTTTTAATTTTAAAACGTGCTAAAGATGCTTTACAATTATTTGGAGGTCCGACAATGATAGGGTACGGATATAAGCGGTAGGGTTACCACTTACCAATCACAAAATCATAATAATAATTTAGTAACTATAAAGGTTTTCACAGAAAACCGGCGTGAAATAACGCTTGCGTTGTGTTTCGCCGAGTGAATGAGGTTACCGGAGGCCCATGGGGGGGATTGGGGATTTTAAGGACCAGGAACGCAAGTCGCAGCACCAGAGGAGTTACAAGTGTAACTTCCCTGTTGCTGCGAGTGTCCATGGGCGGCGGTAATCGCTTACCATCAGGCGATCCGTCTGCTCGTTTCCTGGTTCATTACATAAAAAAAGTAAAACCTACTTCTAAAATATATCCATGATACGCGTGGGGATAGAATCTTTCCACTTCAAATTATATTTTTTATAAGCAACTAGAACCCGACTACGTATATTATATAGCCTATGTTACCCGGGCTATTATAACGAATCTATTGACACATCTTTAGTTAAAATCGGATCAGTAGTTTAGGCGCTACGGTGACAAACATGAACATGAACAACTTCCTTTTAAGTTTGTAGTCAGGTTAAAACTTGGGTACGTATGGTAACTATTAGTAGCATAATTAAACTACATGAGATCTTCATAAAGAATATTCTCATAATGTCTGGTTATGAGAATATTCTTTTGTAATGAGTGATGTGTATCTATGGAAATGTAATTTTCAACCCCCGACAAAAAAGACGTGTTATAAGTTTGATGTAATATATATGTGTCGATTGGAAAGGTCCGATTTAGATTTTTAGTTTTAAAAACCCTTATAGTTTTTTCATGTCTGTCTGTCTGTATGTTACAGCCATTTTTTTTTTTGAAACTATAAGAACTATACTGTTTTTTTTTTGTTTGAAAGCTGACGTGATCGAGTGTTCTTAGCTATTACTCATCATTATCAGCTCGCGCGCTGCTTGACTCGGGACTTACTTATTTTTTTAAATAGTAAACTTGATGTATTGGGTTCGAATTCGCCAGCCCTGCCGTTTTTGCGCGGGCCAGCCCGGCCAGCCCGGGGCTTCGGCGACTAATTACGATGATGTAATCAGCCGAAATGATGAGTTCAGGTATTCAACATGGCGGACACGACAGGTAGTCACGAAATGGCTGACTCAGACTGAGATTCCAATATACAAAAACAAAATAAGTTTAATGGCCAAGTAATCCTACCTTCTACCTAGAGCTCTTCGTTTCGAATAGGTTGGCTCAGCCAGAGAGATATCATGGCTTCCTAGACAACCGGCGTTAAACAATTAGTAAAAAAAGTGGAAATCGCTTCCCATTTGATGTCGTCATATTGAAAAGAGACCTAGTAAAAGCAATGCGACGTTAGTTGGTGATGAAGCAAGCTCAAAATGCATTTACCAAAATAATTAAGGACAGCTTGTTCTCATTGTGCCTTGAGTTGAGCGTTGAAAGAACCGGATACGGTAAAGAACTTATAATGAGATCTTTTCAGCACAAATGATTGCGAAACTCCCTGTCACATAAGTGGGACCAGTATGAAACGTGGGAGAGCCATGTTTCCGGCCGGATAAATATTACGGCCTCACATAAAACCGGCGTGAAATAACGCTTATGTTGTGTTTCGAGTGAGTGAGGTACGAAGGCCCAAGTGTGCAACACCAGAGGAGTTACAAGTGTATCTGTCACTGTAAAATTGTAAAAACCGTTAGATTGTAAAAAAACTAACAAGATTGTAAAAATATGTCGAAAGATTAAAAACTATATAATATTTATAATCTAACGAAAAAATATTTGTAACGTGTTAAATTATAGGCAGCATATTCGCATTGGAAGTCTATCAACATTTTACAGTTTCTCTAGTTTTATTACAATCTAAAGGTTTTTACAATTTTACGGTGACATATCTCTGGTATCGCAACTTGCGAGTGGCCATAGGCGGCGCCGCGGTAATCGCTTACCAGTTACCACCCATCAGTATAGAAGCGTTACCTATTGTAATAGTTACATACATACATGGTAACACAAAAACTAACATCGAACCGACAGATAAATTACTGCGATCGACAATTACTGACTGACAGATTGCTACACACAGACGTAAGCACTTTAACACACAAATATTGCACACATATGACATACACACAACACATACACAGTGGTGGGAAATATCTGAGGCATGCGCTATTATAGAGGTGGTTCAACAAGAGCAGTGTTTGTAGAAAACAATAGAATATCTGTGTATAATCTAACCATTGCATTCATGTGCTAGGAAAGTAAAAGAATGGTATGAAAAAATGGAAAACATACTTATACTGTCTATATATATACTAACTAATATAATAAAAAAGAAAAGTTTATTTGTTCTTTTGCATTGAATAGGCTCCGAAACTACTGGACCGATTTTGATGAAATTGGCACAGATGTAGAGTAGACCATGGGAAAGGACATAAGCTACTTTTTATCGCGGAAAAATGTACGGTTTAGCGAAATCAACTTATGCGCGCACGAAGCCGCGGGCAACATCTAGTCTATAATATTTGTAATACATACTAGCTTTTGCCCGCGGCTCCGCCCGCGTAAGTACAGAATCCCACGGGAACACTGTGCTTTTTCGGGATAAAAAGTAGTCGACGTGTTAATCCAGAGCTTAAACTACTACCATACCAAATTTCACCAAAATCCGTTGAGTGGCTTTTGCGTGAAAGAGTAACAAACATCCATTCATCCATCTATCCTCACAAACTTTCACATACTTAACAATACGTAGTAGTAGGATGAACAAAGTAACAAACTAAGTATTCGAGGTCGTGGTAGTACCTACTGTAAAAAAATTTATAGTTTTTTTCAAATGCACAGATTTTCTCATAGGATTCTCTCAAATTGTACCTACTTAATAAGCAAATAAATTCTCACTCGCTCTTTCCATTTATTGTTTAACCCATAAGTTTTCTTTTAACGTAGAGTTCAAACATGAAATTGATTTTAATCACTACAATAGCAAAAAAAATGCTCGTTCACGTTTAACATAAAAAACATGATATTATTTAGTATCGACCATATTATGAACAAGGAGCAATCAGTGTGCAGCCCACAGTGGTACTTTTTATTGTCCAGAACAGTACGACGATCACTTAATTTTTTTTACGCCACAACTACACTGTCTCTTAAGGCTTAAGCAAGACAGTTTTATGCAAATATATAGTTTAATCCCTTATTAAGCTTCTAGCTATGTGCTATGCCCTTACCGCGATGGCCTCTGGTACAATACTATCTGTGACGAGGCCGCGGGTTCGATTCCGTTACGTAACTATTGCATAGTTTAGAGCCCTCGATGGTAATTGGTTAGTAAACGAGCTCTACGCGATGCTAATGCTAAGTGTCTGTGTCACATGTTGATGATCGTTTGAAGGCTGAGTAGGTACAGAGGGTCAATACTGCTAAATAAAACCTGCAATAAATACAGTTACAATCAAGTCCCGATACGCTAAAACTGTCAAACGGTATTCTCGTAAACGTTAAGCCAGCGCTCTGATTGGTCCAAACTTCACAAAATCAGTTTATGATGTCGCTTCACTTACAATACAATCAATTATTAAAGTATGTAAAATTAAACTCTACTTTAAAGTTTAAATACAAGAATTATTGAGGTTCTGTTTTAGGAGAGCGATCACTTGAGAGTTGTGATGATCAGGCTACACGAATGAATTTTTTTTATTGCATAAATGAATAGTACTCTTAAATATGAGTAACTTCTTAGAAGAAACCGTATATCAAAAGTCAATATTTTCAAAGGTACAGCGATTTGTTTGCAAAATTTCGCAAGTCCCGTGAAAACGCTCCATACTAAAGTCGTACGTAGCTATGACGTCACGTCCATGTAAAATCGTATGAAGTATACGGCCGCAGGAACATATTTGTAAATATCTCCGATATTTGTGCGTTTAAGTTCATACATACCATAATAAAAGTTTTTGTATATGATGTAAGTAAACTAATTATGTAGGTTTTGTTTACTAATTTAGCAAGAAAAAAATTTTTTTTTTGTACTTTTTAGATGTATCTAATGACTAAACTATAAGTAAAATATTATATTTTTTTACATTTACGAAGTAGTAATGCCTTAAAATTTCTGAATACATTAATGAAACTTAATATTTTAGATGTAGTCGTGTACCCAATTATAGGCCACTACAGCAAAAGTAGGTATTTGGAGGTTCCTACTCGCTACTACTCGCTACACTGAAACGAGACGATATGTAACGCGCCGCCGCATTTTTAAAGTAGCGATTTTAAATTAAACTTTATGCACTTTAAAAGAAGATACACGTTTAATTTTTAAATTAAACGTGTATCTTTAATTTATTTAAAAATAAAATAGTTCGAATGTCAAACTGCGTGATGCCGCTCTTGCGATGAAACGAGTATCTTCTTGTGTACTGAATAAAGTTCAATTTTGAATGGCTATTTTAAACCGCCGCGAATGTTTCGTCTCGTGTCCATGTGAAGTGCTGTAAAACCTATTCGATCTCTATCGTTCCTCTTTGCAATAATCCCACAACAATAATATTATGGCTAAAACGGATCTCTTTCAGCTTCTCTGAACATACAACTTTTAATAAAATATATGTCTTTAGTATTTTCAAACCACTGTCAAAATCATCTTTTTAGTTTATCGTACTCGGATAAAAATGCTTCTTGCTTCAAAAGGAAACCTAACAATTAACATATAGACAATTTTACATAATATATACGAATTACGATGGTATATTATACAAGTAGGTGAAGTAGGTGATGTAGGCTGCTCATTACTCAGTAGTTCAGTACTCAGCCAGCGCTATGACGCTATGTCGGACAAGGCTCTCCTATCGCATTCCATCTCGGATGTCCTTTCAAAGACGACATGTTAGAAAAACTTGAACATGTTGAAGTAGTAGTTGTAGTAGTTATTTAGTTTCGTAATAGACAATTATAACGTAGAATTGTTGAATAAAAAAGTGAAGACAGCTCTGTCAAACATAACTGAAGCCAATTTTTATGTATGTTAAACATTTTATGAGAAGGAAGGTGTGTAGAAAGTTAGTATTTTTTTTAAATAATGCTTAGAAATACATATTAAAATTAATAAAAATAACAACGGACACTACTACAGATTATTAACATACACTATCGTGCGTTTGGTAGATATGTTACGGCTAGAACCGTCTACGGCTACGTCTTTAGCCAGTTAGAACTCGGTGTTTAATTTACTCTTGGTTAAATCTAGTATAAGCAGATTGTTTTTAGGTAAAACTAGTTCTAGCTGGTATCATACCGGCTAGTACTAGGTCCAACCAAACCCTAGTGGCTGATACTAGGTTTAGCTGATACAATATTTATAGTGTTCAAATAGGCAAAAGCAAATCACACTACGATGAAATAATAAAGGTAAAGTGTATTAAAAGCGCGGTAAAATCTGCTACGCTAATAAATACCAACGTCGCGTCGGTGGTAAAAGTTTAAGTTACATTAGCAAGTTACGGGTCGTCCATTAATCACGTGATGCCTAAAGGGGGAGGGGGGGTCTCAAAAAAAAAACACCAAGTATCAAGGGGAGGAGGGGGTATAAGGAGACATCACGTGTATTAATTTTCGAATCTAGTCTATGCATACCGAAATTATTATCGGTAGTAGATTCGTAGTGTTGTTTAAACAAGACAAATGACTCGTATAGTTTTTAATTGCTTAAATTATTCGATTAAATTGATTTTTAAGTTAAAGTTTTTCTCTAAACATGACCTGCTTACTATGTAAAAAAATACACGTGATCTTAGGTGGGGGAGGGGGGGGGGTAGAATAAAACCTCACCACGTATCACCAGGGGGAGGGGAGGGGTCTAAAAAGTTGTAAAAACCACGTGATTAATGCACGGCCCTTTAAGGAAGCGTCCATGAATTACGCGAGGTATTTAGGGGGAGGAAGGGGTTCAACCGAATCTCGCCAATCTCACTTGGAGTAGAGGGTTCTCAGCATATATCAGTTTTTCAGGAAACGAGCAGACGGATCGCCTGATGGTAAGCGATTACCGCCGACCATGAACACACGACTTGCGTTCATGGTCCTTAAAATCCCCAACCCCCTTGGGCCTCCGGTAACCTCACTCACTCGGCGAAACACAACGCAAGCGTTATTTCACGCCGGTTTTCTGTGAAGCCGTGGTATTTAGCAGGTCGAGCCGGCCCATTCATGCCGAAGAGTGGCTCTCCCACAGTAAACGTCCATAACACGTAATTATTCCTAGCAAAAATAGTTTCAAAATGCGAGAAAATTAGGTTAAATTAAAAAATTTGTAAAACTCCAATGGTCCGCGTCTCACATGCTTGTTATAATAATCTCAAAAACTACTATTACTAGTCTTAATAGAAGTAACAAATCAAGTTTTTTAAAATAAATAAACACATTTAAATATCTAAGTAAGTACATTTTTTTTATTCTCACGTTCGATTAGGGAAAGGGGGAGGATCGAGGCGAATCTCACGATATCTCCCCAAGGGGGAGGAGGGCGAAAAAAATCCTTAAAACATCTTACGCAGTTCTAACGGCCGTATACTGTTTACTGATCAGCTAATCAAAATTAAGAGCCCTCTAATCACAGGCTGCCTCTGTCTCCGCTAGCCGAAACGACAAGGACGGCATGTGACTTGAGCGTCACTTAATTTAGCTATCTTTTAAGTATTCGGCCGTTAATCTTAGAAATACATTTATTGAATTATAGGTACACTATTTAATCACTTTCCCAAGACCTTATCAATATAATGAGAGTATAAAGTAGTATTATATTATGTAAGACTAATGTAATTATTTTATTGCTATTTTATTCCAAAACTACCGGAATCGGTCAATTCAAAGATATAATTATCCAAATTTATATAATCTTAGCAATTAGTAAGTAGAATAAATACGTAATATATTACGCAAAAAGGTTGGAATGTTAAAAATTAAAACCACTTTAGCGTAAAACTGAAAGTGTTACATGTTTTATAAAAACTGATTTGGCTCGTGACAACTTTTTGCTGGAGGGAAAAGTACAGAAAGGGCCAGTTTGTACTGGAGGAAAAAGGGCAGAACAGACTAATTTTTACTGGAGAGAAAAGGATAGAATGGACAAGTTTTTACTGAGCGAAAGAGACAGCATCGTCATCAGATGCCTTGCAAATTGCAATTCAATCTACTTGATTGCTGATAATAATCGACATGAGTATTAGATTTAATAGCACATCTATTGCATTCGATGTTGAAAATCTTTGGCATAAATTACTTAGCTTAAGCACAACATAATATAATTTCTGTATAGTAATACGAGTAGTATGTATAATTCATTCTAAACATTATTTGACTAACTCACCTGTTGCACGATCGCCTCATATCTGTCGGATAGCTTATTCAGAAGTTTTGTCGCTGATGACTTCATATCGAGCGATAGAGACAGAACATGCAAATAAGCTATCTGACACTCATATCCTACTAATATTATAAATGTGAAAGTTTGTGAGGATGTATGTATGGATGGGTGTTTGTTACTCTCTCACGGAAAAACTACTGAACGGATTTTGATGAAGTTTGGTATCTTAGTAGTTTAGGCTCTGGATTAAAACATATAGGCTACTTTTTATCCCCAAAAAATTCAGTGTTCCCGAGGGATACTGTAGTTAAGTGGGCGGATCTGCGGGCAACAGCTATTCTATAGATTTTGAAACAGGTTCTAATACTAGTATCTTTGTGATACTTAATATTATTTTACTCGTGTTTGGGGGGGTTCGGGTGGTTCAAAAGTCGAAATTTTTCGTGGTGTAATATGTGGATGGCCCCTTAGAGGTAGCTTTAATATTTACTGATACCATGGACGAAATATACATAGACAGACAGATCCCATACATTAAAACGTACACAATAAAAAGGTCCGGATACTGCTTAGGTCTAGATGGCGTTAGTTTGTAGCACGAAAATCAATAAATTGCACAGATTAGCGAAGTAAATCAATTATGTTCTGTTTTAAACAAGAAAAAATATTTTTCAGTCTCTTTCCAGTGTGATTTTAAAGTTCAAAGGCTGATATTTGATAATTGTCTCTAAATCCTAAAAAATTAACCTCAGCAGCTTGTTTTTAGACAATTATGGTAGATGGCGTAGTATTAGGGTACCAAATGTGATCACTAGATGGCGCGCAAAAGCATCGAATGTCTCATAAAAGTAGGTACCTACTTATATAAACAGGTACAATACAATGTGTAAAATGTAGATATTGATCATAATAATTATTGTAGCTAGGTGTTGCCCGCGACTTCGTTCGCGTGAATATGGGTTATCGCGGTTGGATAAAAAGACAATGTTAATTATTATAAAAACAAAACTAAATATGTACCTACCTACCTATCATAAAAAATAATACAACTCTTTAAAATACCAAGAAATCTTATTTTGCTTAAAATACCTACCTATTTAATAGAAAACTACACGAAATCAAAGTGTAACTTAATTAGAATATTGAATTAAACGATAAGTAACCGCAATGAAAATCAAAAATGTTTGAAATTACGGTTGACAAGTCATTTTGCAGTCGCGGACAGATCAGGTGAACTTTATTTTGAACCTTATTGCTAAGGTATAAGGTTGAAAATGATACACCGTATCTGTCCGCACGCTCTATGCTTTGGCATAAGAGCGTTTCAAGTTTTTATAAAGTTTTTCCTCGTACTAGCAGGCTTAGCACGACGCGGCGACGCGAGCCGAAGAAACAAATTTAAAGAAGAAATATTCTACCTATATTATATAAAGACTGAAACTAATTGTCTAGGAGCGCCATGATGTGGAGTAGTTGACATTATTGTAAGACTAGATGTTGCACGCAACTTCGTACGCACAAAAGGAAATCCCGCGGTAACCGTACATTTTGCCGCGATAAAAAGTTGCCTATGTCCTTCCCCGTGGTCTAATCTGGGGGCACGGCAGTGCCCCCGCCAAGTCGAGCGCGAAGCAAACACTGCCGTACCATCCTTTACTGGAACCATTTCGCCGCATTTTCAGGCCCCTATTTGAGAACCTCTGGATAAGACCAGAACGCAGAAATTTTCGTCATCCAGTAAGCTATAATCACATACTTAAAATCCAAAATTTCAAGTCTGTAGGTCATTTAGTTCCGAAGTTAAGCGAAAGCAAAGTTTCGCATTTATGACACTCACTCACTCACTCACTTATACACTCACTCATGATCATCAAAATAGAACTAGTACTTCCCATAAACTCAGAGAGCTGAAATTTGGTACAGAGTTAGGGTTTAATGGCCACATAAAGGGAAAACTATAAAAACTAGGATAATCGATCTGGGGTAGGGAATGTTATTATTCGACAAATTTTACTATTCGAATAATTCGAATAATGGCTAAACACTATTCGAATAAATTCGAATAATTCGAATAATACGAATATTGGTAAAAAACTTTAAATACAAGTAATATAATGCGTTTATTATGACGTGCATATTTAATAACAATAAAATATGAAGTGTTTAACAAATAACTCTAAAAAAATCAACGTATTTTAAATAAAAAAAAACTTCTTTGAAGTTTTTAATTTAAAATACTAAATTGCAATAACTTTTTAAAACTATTAACACACGTACCCTTTTGGTCTGGAACAGACCACGGATTTGGTTGCCAAGGGGTTTCTCCCAAAAATTAAGGAAAAAATCCTCTAGGGGAGGAAATTTTTGGGGTTTGTTTTAGAGGTTCCTATTTTCTAGTTTTTAATTTAATTAAGCTATTGATCGATTTGAAAAGTCAGACTGTAGAAATTAAGCTTTTGATAGTATAATCTACACTAATATTATAAAGAGGAAAACTTTATTTGTATGTTTGTTTGTTTGTTTGTTTGTTTGTAATGAATAGGCTCAAAAAGTACTGGACCGATTTCAAAAATTCTTTCACCATTCGAAAGCTACATTATCCACGAGTAACATAGGCTAAATTTTATTTTGGAAAAAAATAGGGTTCCGTAAGATATTTGGGTTTTTCGGACACAAGGTGTAAAAAATCAACCAGAAAAGTTACTTATTTTGCGTACGCTGCCTAAACTATAAAAGATAGAACCATAAAATGTTCTAATTAATTGTAGATCTTATAAATATCTACAAAAAAGTCCGCGACACACTATACCTATCTATGTCGAGTGAGGCACAACAACCATTTTTTTATTTAGAAATCTTGAATTTTTTTTGGACTACATTTAAACGCGTTTATTTTACTCATGCTATTAATCCTTATCAAAATAAATTATTTCATCACTAAGTACAGTTTATGTAGATAATATTTGGTCTTTGAATGATTAAAATTGGACGTTTGGTTTTGAAGTTATGGCGAAATTAAAATATTACGATTTCTGTTGCACGGCACGCCGCACGGCCCGTTGCGAAGTGGGCGTCACCAAGGCGCGTGCTAGTAGTGCTAGTACTAGTAGATCTATGACTTCTATGAGTAAATTTTTTGTTTTGTGTTCGTTGTAACTATGATGGATAGATACTTGAATACCTATTTATTTAGTGTTTGTTGTATTGTTAGTCTTGAAGAGTATAGGTATTTCATACGATAAAAGTATACCCACCTACTTATTTCATTGAGTTTTAGTAGGTGCCTATATTAATTTGTTTCTGTTTGTTTTGACTAAATTTCGCCCGTTTTGTTACAGGTTTAAAGACATTCTTTAGTATTAGTATCAGTATTGTACCCGTGCGAAGCCGGGGCGGGTCGCTAGTTTAATCTATAAAGAACAATAATATTACAGAAAAAATTTTTTTTTCATTATTTATTTATCAGTTTATTTAAGATTGGGGAGAAATATATTTGCAGAGTTGGAACACTGCACAGAAATCGGAATGCACTGTAAATAGTGCTCTGTTCTAATACAATAGAGCTGAAAACTCAAACACCTAATCGGTACGTGTGTGAGAATAAGTAAACAAGATAAACCGTTAAAATAAAAAGTTCAAAAAAAATATTTTAATGTTATGTTATCATAACAAAAAAACTTCATAATATAAATTTTTAAAAACAAAAATAACCTTTTTCCATTATTAAGCTAACCATGTTTCTGTATCTCTTTATGTTTTTAATTTCTTTTCTTGAACTATGAGTCTTGTTACAAAAGCAAAATTAGAGAACAGTAGATTTTAAAATTGTATCATAGCCCTTTGACCTCAAGACTGTGCTGATAATTTTTCTGTAACTATGCATCTGTATGCGTTGTACTGCAAGAACGGAGTGTGTGATTTTACGAACCGTTCAGAAGATGAAGCGAAGGTACAAAGAGACTGAAAAACATCTGACAAGGCTGTGCAAGACTTTAATGGCAGACTGGCAGACCCGAGAAGACCGTTAAATTGTTTCCACTTGTTGAAAATCGACATTTAAATGCAATTAAGTTCAGCAACAGCTTCTTTAGCCGCGAAGAGACTACGTTACTGACAGCCCAGTGAAGAAGACTTGCTTAAGCAAATCTGAAACCCTAAAGACTGAGGAGAGAGGCAGATGCCTTTGTGATGTGATGAAATAATAATATTATTATTTTCGTCACATTCTCCAAAGAGAATCGTTAAAGGATGAAACGAAGAATTTTAATAATTTAATTTTTATCAAATTATCATCTAGAAATACGGCAAATTTTTTGAGCATATGTGAAGGTTTTAATCTTTATAAAGTAGAAATGGTTTTTAGATGTTACAAGATGACACAATTTATACTTCGATGGTTGTTTATCGGCTATCCTAGACCAATAAAAAATCTGAAGTAATATTGTTAAAGCCATTAGCTCTTACACTAAACTTAGAAATCGTATGTGAATGCGGTGCCTTCGAGCACTATGTCAATCACTCGGTCTCATCTCCCAAACTCGAGAGCCCTAGTATCACGGAGCAACACTGTGATACGTCCGACAACACATACAGTAGGAAAAACGAGAATGGTCCAGAATTTTGGTCCCAGATGATTTACTCATTTTAACTTCACAAGTTAAAGTGAACTTCTGAAAGAAGGCTAAGTACAAGTGACCTGGTAGGCGATGGGTGAGGAATGCTACTAATGCATTTTAATGTCCTCAACCCGATTAAGTATACCCTGAGATGAGCTTGGAAGGCTAGTCAGAAGCCGCAGATTGTCACCCACAGTACTAATACACGAAAACATGCCCTGACAGAATATTGGGAGAATATTGCATAAATCGGCTCCACAATCTTGTTTACAATGACTAACTAAAAATAAAATAACAAACCCGCTCTAAGCTGTTGTTAAGCCCCGAGGAGTTATTCGAAACTGCAATATTATAATATAACATGTAAATTCAGTCTTTAAGACTAAGATTAAAATGCTTATTTATTGTTTAAACATAAAATAATATACTGATTATATATATTATTTATTACTTTTAAGGAAAGGTGATAAATCTTGTTATATTTTGAAAAGTATGAAATTTTAAACAATTTGTACTTAGTTTTGCGGGCCAGTGTAATACTGTACTCTATTGTAATAATCAACTCATCTAGGTAAATAAATATTTGTTTTAATATTTAGGTAATTAACCATTTTCTTAACATTCAGTTTTTAGGATTCCTTATTTCAAGAAACCTTTATCATTTCACTCTGTCTGTCTGTCTGTCTATCTTCTAGCTATACTGCGTCTAGATGTCAGTTTTGGTTTGATAAAAAAATATAATTTTATTATATAGTAAGGGGTGGCTTTCTATTCATGTGAAGTGTATGTTGAATATGTATTTTAAAATAAAGGCAAAGTTTCATATATGAATATTACAAAGTCAACCATTTCCAAGTAATTGGCCTCCAAATTGGTTTCACCCCCTCTGTCATTTCTGAACTATGAGAATTAGAAACTTACAATTTTCCATGCTGACAGATCATGCTAAATTATCTTTAGGAAAATTATTTTGAACTAAATCGAACAATACGTAACTATTTAAGAATATGAAAATAAAAATCCTATTACGCTTTATAGTTACAGTACCCTCTTTAGACACACCCTGACAAGCTCTTGGTTAGGTTATTTTAACATTGCGTGTGAGCATGGCGTTCTTTTGCTGTTTTCTGTAAGAAGTATTCACCTTAGATATTTTTTTTATTTAAAAATAGATTTATATTCTTTCACAAACAGTGTAGTAAAATCTGTTTTAGGATATCATTGACGACAATATTAATAAATAATAAAAATAATGTATTAAACAACTAAACTTTTCCGGTTTATACAAGTTTTTTTACTATTGTTAACATATTTTTGAAAAAGAAATAAAATATTTTCATTATTCGTTTTATTCGAAATATTCGAATATTGAACCCAGTCATATTCGAATAATAAAATCTTCGAATATTCGAATAAAACGAATATTCGAATATTCGAATAATATTCCCTAATCTGGGGCCACGGCAGTGCCCCCGCCAAGTCGAGCGCGAAGCAAACACTGCCGTACCATTCTTTACTGGAACCATTTCACCGCATTTTCAGGCCCCTATTTGAGAACCTCTGTATAAGACCAGAACGTCGATCTGGGGGCACGGCAGTGCCCCCGCCAAGTCGAGCGCGAAGCAAACACTGCCGAACCATTCTTTACTGGAACCATTTCGCCGCATTTTCAGGCCCCTATTTGAGAACCTCTGGATAAGACCAGAACATCGATCTGGGGGCACTGCAGTGCCCCCGCCAAGTCGAGCGCGAAGCAAACACTGCCGTACCATTATTTACTGGAACCATTTCGCCGCATTTTCAGGCCCCTATTTGAGAACCTCTGGATAAGACCAGAACGTCGATCTGGGGGCACGGCAGTGCCCCCGCCAAGTCGAGCACGAAGCAAACACTGTCGTACCATTCTTTACTGGAACCATTTCGCCGCATTTTCAGGCCCCTATTTGAGAACCTCTGGATAAGACCAGAACGTCGATCTGGGGGCACTGCAGTGCCCCCGCCAAGTCGAGCGCGAAGTAAACAATGCCGTACCATTATTTACTGGAACCATTTCGCCACATTTTCAGGCCCCTATTTGAGAACCTCTGGATAAGACCAGAACGTTGATCTGGGGGCACAGCAGTGTCCCCGACAAGTCGAGCGCGAAGCAAACACTGCCGTACCATTATTTACCGGAACCATTTCGCCGCATTTTAGAACCTCTGGATAAGACCAGAACGTCGATCTGGGGGCACGGCAGTGCCCCCGCCAAGTCGAGCGCGAAGCAAACACTGTCGTACCATTCTTTACTGGAACCATTTCGCCGCATTTTCAGGCCCCTATTTGAGGAGCTCTGGATAAGACCAGAACGCAGAAATTTTTGTCATCTAGTAAGCTATAATCACATATTTAAAATCCAAAATTTTAAGTCTGTAGGTCATTTAGTTCCGAAGTTAAGCGAAAGCAAAGTTTTGAATTTATGACACTCGAGCTTTGATTGAGCTGAAATTTGGTACAGAGTTAGGGTTTAATGGCCACATAAAGGGAAAACTATAAAAACTAGGATAATCGAACATCTGGAGTACCTGGTGACCCTGATTAGAAAACACAAGAGCCCAACCAAACTATTAGAGATCGACATACCGCCTTTACAAAAAATATTCAACATGGTGGTGGGCCGCTTCATTTGATGTCAAAAATCGAAGGTCTGAAGTATCTGATGAAGAATCCTCAGCTGGTTTCAGCTGATTAGAGATATGGTAATGCCCCCCTTCTACTATTGGTACATAAAAAAATCGACTGTCATTTCAAAAACCTAGCGAAGTGGGACACATCTTCTAATTTAATCTAGTCCGTAGCATTCCACTGCTGGGCGAATGTCTCCCTTTCTGCTTTTGATACGCATATAAATAAAATTAAAGGAAAACTCTGGATAAGACTAGACTGGCTTTTATACTTATATTTACAAGTTTACAAGAAGAAATAGTCGAACGATTAACTTTATTGTACTCGATCATTACACAAATTAAATAAACAAATTACACTGAAATCTAGTAAAATAAATCAATATGCCCACCTTTCTACAAAAAGAAGTGAAATCCCACCAAAAACATTCTGTAAAAAACTAGCCAAGTCTCGATAGAGCTGCTTGTTTATCTCTAAAAAGTAGTGAAATCTAGACAAAGTCGTGCCAAGTCTAAGGTTCCTTACTGCGATTTCTTTATTATTATAGTTAATGTTGTGTGACTTGGCCGTTGAACATTCTTTATACGTTACAAGTGGGTACAAGTCAATTTTGTTTACACGTAATGTATATCTGTTGTAACTACCTATGTTTGTTAAGCGAGATAATAGCCCATACTGGTATTGGTAATTGGACGCTAGTGAGTAGTGTCTCATTTTAGGCTGTTGTTGATTGTAGAACACATGTATTGGAGCAATGGTGTCATGGAGTCCCTTTTGTACCATTGTGTACCCTTCAACGGCCAAGTCACACAACATTAACTATAATAATAAAGAAATCGCAGTAAGGAACCTTAGACTTGGCACGACTTTGTCTAGATTTCACTACTTTTTAGAGATAAACAAGCAGCTCTATCGAGACTTGGCTAGTTTTTTACAGAATGTTTTTGGTGGGATCTATATTTACACCAAATTTCATCAAAATCGGTCCAGTAGTTTCGGAGCCTATTCAATGCAAACAAACAAACATACAAACAAACTTTTCCTCTTTATTATATGAGTATAGAGTATTTGACGTTAAATTAAAAAAAAGTTTCTACTTTAGCTGTCAAAAGCTCGGGAAATTTGCGGATTGCGGAAATGCTCGGGAAGAAAAGAAATATTTTTTCTCATAACGACGAAGCATCAACCTTGCTGCCTTACAATAAGACCTATTCTGAATTCCGAATGGTATTAACGTTTCTTCAATCTCTCATTTTGTCTTTCTTGCAGGCTTAGCTCTTAGCTCAAAGTCGAAAAGTGCGTGACGTAATATGTGGATGGCCCCTTACAGTAATCATCATCATCATCTTATTTACAATATCCAATGAAAGCTAATGGCGCGTATTCAATATTATACATACGATCGTTTATTTTAAACTATCTTATAATGTTTTAATAATTTTACAAATATCAATAGAAAGGGAAAAAAATATTTTAAACAAAAAATTACGACCGACTTCCAAAGTAAAAATGCACATTTTTTGTGAATGAAATAAAACTTATTTTTTCAAATAGTTGCCCTTTTAAATTTGACTGAACATCTAATTTATTTCTCTACCCAATCTTCATAATTTTGAAGTCGGTACCAGGCAACTTGAAAATGAGTTCTATTTTAATTTAAAATAGAACTAATTTATCATTTTTAAATATTGTTTTATTATGGTGTTGTTCAGGCTGGTACCGTTTCTAATTCAAATCCGTCATCCGTTGTACTTACTGCACATAAATTACAATATTATATACACTAATATTACACTACTAAATACTAATAGACACATAATATTAAGGCCACGTGGACCCAATTTTACATGGCTTTGAATCGATAATAAACAAACAAATAGTAACTTTAAAAAGCCAAAAAAAAAACACATTGTTGTTTACTTAATGTTCTTTAACAATTTGTGGTTCGAAACATAATATTGAAAACTTCACTCGATCAAAAATAATTCCGAAGAGGAGGCTAAATTTGAATATTTTTCTTTTTGTTCATGAAGTTCATGATAGTTTTACTTTCAAAAATCATATCTACGAAAAGCTAATAACTTAAAAAAGAATAATTTCTGGTTACATTTTGCATGTTGGTTTAATTATTTTAACAATAAATTAATATTGAAATGCAGCGTGCGTAAGCCGCTAGAGTCGCCCCACAGTCGCCCGCTAGGCGTTGACGAGGACAGACCTATGTCAGTTTTGCTAGCGCACGCCTTACCCGCGTATTTATCGAACAATTCTTTCGTTTCTAACGCAGTGTACGAAAGTCAGTTTGTTTTGTTTCTTTTTATTTTTGAACATATCATACACAATAACATGTTATATTTTATCGTCGCCGCGTCATTGCTTTTGCCAGATGAGACGACCTCTGTGGCTCAGTGATTGAGCGTGTTGGTGCTCAAGCCGGGGGTCGCGGGTTTGAATCCCGCCGAAGGAAAAAAAGTTTCCTGTGTTCCCGGGTCATGGATATGTATAATACAATAAAAATCTAAAGGAAAGTCAGTTTCTTTGTATTTTTTTATGTTTCTTTTTATTTTTGAACTAAATCTATACATCTATACATCTATACAGATAAATATAATTGAAGTGTCTGTTTGTAATGTCAAATTAACAGCTTATCACTTGATGCATATGAAAGTATATTCGATACTAACAATAAAATATCAATTTTTAAAATTTTTGTCTGTCCGTCTGTCTGTCTGTCTGTCTGTTTGTTCCGGCTAATCTCTGAAACGGCTGGACCGATTTTCACGGGACTTTCACTGGCAGATAGCTGATGTTATAAGGTCTAACATAGGCTACTTTTATTTTAGGGTTCCGTATAAAAAATAGGGATCCGTTTTCGTTACTTGCGGGTAACGAAGTTATGCAAACGAAGTTGCGGGCATCAGCTAGTTATACATATAACCATACACAATAACATGTTACATTTTATTGTCGCCGCGTCGTTGCTTTTGCCAGATGAGACGACCTCTGTGGCTCAGTGATTGAGCATGTTAGTGCTCAAGCCGGGGGTCGCGGGTTTGAATCCCGCCGAAGGAACAAAAAGTTTCCTGTGTTCCCGGGTCTTGGACATATAATACAATAAAAATCTATAGGAAAGTTTGTTTTGTATTTTTTTATGCTTCTTTTTATTTTTGAACTAAATCTATAGGTACAGATAAATAAAAATGAAGTGTCTGTTTGTAACCTCAAATTAACAGCTTTTCACATAATGCATCTGAAAGTATATTCGGTACTTACAATAAAATACCAATTTTTTAAAATGTCTGTCCGTCTGTCTGTCTGTCGGTCTGTCTGTCTGTTTGTTCCGGCTAATCTCTGAAACGGCTGGACCGATTTTCGCGGGACTTTCACTGGCAGATAGCTGATGTCATAAGGTCTAACATAGGCTACTTTTATTTTAGGGTTCCGTTTAAAAAATAGGGTTCCGCTTCCGTCAGTTAGGCGCAAACGAAGTTGCGGGCATCGGCTAGTTATACATATTATAACCATACACAATAACATTATCGTCGCCACGTCGTTGCTTTTGCCAGATGAGACGACCTCTGTGGTTCAGTGGTTGAGTGTGTTGGTGCTCAAGCCGGGGGTCGCGGGTTTGAATGCTGAAGGAACAAACATTTTTTCTGTGTTCCTGGGTCATGAATGTGTATTAAATATACTAAAAATCTTAAATATGTGTATAATATAAAAATTATTAAATATATTTCTGTTGTCTGGTACCCGTAACACAAGTTCTTCGAGAACTTACCACGGGACCAGATTGACTTGGTGTGAAGCGTCCATACATATATTATTGTGTTGTGTATTATGAGAAAAAAGTAGCTGATGCGTGGAGTAGCCTTAGTACATTATTGAATAAGCCAGTAAACGGTTTTTATGAATTTGTAACATCTACCATCTTCTTTGCCGTACTTTTCGTTTCTTTTTATTTCAATTTCTGTTTTTACAATAATAATAATAAATAACTCCCCACGCGACATCCGAGTCGAGAGCCAAGCTCTAACCACTAGACCACGGAGGCTGTTCTATTTACAATAAAATATAAGGATACGAGCTCAACATCTGTCATGCTTGCCTTTGCAGAACACACCAAGTCACTCGCAAGTAGGGGTTGCAATCCGGATACTTCGAAATTCGAAAAATCCGGATTTTTCGATTTTTTCAATCTTGGTTACTACTATGAAAATTACATATTTTAATTGTAATTAGTATGTACTCTAGACGTACAATATTTGAATAAGGGATATAATTAATCGAGTGAACAAAAAATAAGTTGGTGACTGCACGTGAGCATACTGTATTGCTGAATTTGGCAGCGAATTAATATGCTGGCGACTAAATTACTTCAATCAATCTTGGTTACTACTATGAAAATTACATAATATTTTAATTGTAATTAGTATGTACTCTAGACGTACAATATTTGAATAAGGGATATAATTAATCGAGTGAACAAAAAATAAGTTGGTGACCGCACGTGAGCATACTGTATTGCTGAATTTGGCAGCGAATTAATATGTTGGCGACTAAATTACCAAACTGGTGAAATCACTCAAGTGACAAAAAATACAAAAATCGGCAGATAAAAAGTAGCGAAATTTAATCCAATTAGCACCGATAAGTTGGTGACCATTATACCATGTAAGTAGCTTATAAAGATTTGATTGATAAATTAATAGCTGCTAAAAATTCAATTTGCAAGCTACGGAAAATCCCAGTTTTGGATACTATTGGAGGTTTTTTTTTCTTTGGTATGGGTATCGTTTTCAAGGTTTTTGGGGGTGCAGAATGATATGAAAATAAAATCCGTTTTAAAATTCCAAAATGGCGTATATTTTTTTTTTTTTTATTAAAAATGGATGTCTTTTTCCATGTTTCATATGCTGATTATAAAATTGTCTTCCAATTTCATTTTCCAAAATGGAGACTATCCAATCTTCGTAAAATTAACATGTAGTTTGTAGAGGTACCAGCTATGTAAGGTATAGAAACTTTTCGAAATTCAGGATTTTCAAATTTCTTTTTTTGGCATTCATGAAAAAAATATGCGATTTCCGAGTTAAGGGGGAGGAAATTTTTATTATTTTTCCAGTAATAGTATTATTTTTCCGTTTCTAAAATAGAAGCGATTTTAGAAAAAAAATATGGCAATGTTCTACTTTGACACGAACAGTGTATAAAGCTATAGAAATTTTGGAAAATTCAGGATTTTCAAATTTCTTTTTCTTCCATCGTGAAGAAACTATGGTGTTGCGGGGTTCTTAAGGGGAGGAAATTTTCATTATTTTTTCAATAGGATGCACCGTTTCCGAGATAGAATCAATTTTATAAAAAAAAATTAAATGCTCTACATTGAGATACGAGGGATATATAAAGCTATAGAAATGTTGGAAAATTCAGGATTTTCGAATTTCTTTTTCTCTCATCTTGAATAAAATATATGGTTACGGAGTTATTAAGGGAGAGGTAATTTTCATTATTTTTCAAGTAGGATGCACCGTTTCTGAGATAGAAGCCATTATAGAAAGAAAAAATACGATAATGCTCTACTTTGAGACACGAACGGTGTAAAACGCTATAGAAAATTTGGAAAATTTAGGATTTTCAGATTTTTTTCTTCCATCATGAAGAAAATATGATGTTGCGGAGTTTCTAAGGGGGAGGAAATTTTCATTATTTTTCATTAGGATGCACCGTTTCCGAGATAGAATCTATTTTATTAAAAAAATATAAATGCTCTACATTGAAAAACCGGGGCCGGGATGCATAAAGCTATAGAAATGTTGGAATATTCAGGATTTTCGAATTTCTTTTTCTCCCATCATGAAGAAAATTTGAGGTTGCGGGGTTACTAAGGAAATTTAAAATGGATGACTTTTTTGTAATCAGCACCCCCAGAAACCAACAAAGGGACAACCATATTATTTTTATAAAATTAAGTATGTCCGCCATATTGGAATTTCAAAATGAATGTCATTTTCGTATCCAGCACCCCCAAAAACTTGGTAACGACACCTATGTTAATTTTGCGAAAAATGAATAACCGTTATTTTTAAATTTCAAAATGAATCTACCCAATATCTACACCAAGTCGAGGAAAATTAAAAATTGGGAATTTTGTACGCTCCTTTGTTTTTTTTATGTGCGCTGGTTTTGCTGCTTGTATGTTGAGTTACCTACATTACGGAAAATATATGTACCTATTCTTAAATTAAATGTGTACTCACAAATTGTCGCCAAGATGGTTATTTGTTCGCTAATATAATATCAGTCTGCCAGTTTGGAATATTCAGTGGTATTATTTAGTCACCAGATTTGTAATTTTTTATTCCTTACATTCTTTAGCCAACATTTAGTATTCAATATTCGGTATTTTCACATCCAAAATTTAATTGTTTTGTCGTGATTGTTTTAAACACTTACGGATTTTGTCACGGTTTACGTTTTACGGTTACGTTTACGTAACGCGACAAAATCCGTAAGTGTTTAAAACAATGAACAATATTCGCGTAAACATAAGAAATAAATATGTTTTGTCGTGAGTTTAAATACATGCCTTTGGATAATTTGATATTATTTGTTGTCCTGTTGAAATTGTTGACACATTTTTCCATTTATTCAAGTTATTTGGTAGAACATAGTCAATCCATTAAATGGAAATCCATTTAATGGATTGACTATGACGAGGGATGAAGATCTGTTAAAATATTATGGCCGCTATATATGTATACTAGCGACCCGCCCCGGCTTCGCACGGGTACAATACTGATACTAATACTACAGATAACAGAATGTCTTTAAACCTCTAACAAAACGGGTGAAATTTAGTCAAAACAAACAGAAACAAATTAATATAGGTACCTACTATGCTAATACTTAATGAAATAAGTAAGTGGGTATACTTTTATCGTATGAAATACCTACACTTTTCAGAACTAACAATACAACAATCACTAAATAAATAGTTACTCAAGTATCTATCCATCATAGTTACAACGAACACAAAACAAAAAATTTACTCATAGATCTAAACTCGCACGCCTTGGCGACGACGCGACGCCCACTTCGCAACGGGCCGTGCAGCAGAAATCGTAATATTTTAATTTCGCCATAACTTCAAAACCAAACATCCAATTTTAATCATTAAAAGACCAAATATTATCTACATAAACTGTACTTAGTGATGAAATAATTTATTTTGATAAGGATTAATAGCATGAGTAAAATAAACGCGTTTAAATGTAGTCCAAAAAAAATTCAAGATTTCTAAATAAAAAAATGGTTGTTGTGCCTCACTCGACATAGATAGGTATAGTGTGTCGCGGACTTTTTTGTAGATACTTATAAGATCTACAATTAATTAGAACATTTTATGGTTCTATCTTTTATAGTTTAGGCAGCGTACGCAAAATAAATAACTTTTCTGGTTGATTTTTTACACCTTGTGTCCGAAAAACCCAAATATCTTACGGAACCCTATTTTTTTCCAAAATAAAATTTAGCCTATGTTACTCGTGGATAATGTAGCTTTCGAATGGTGAAAGAATTTTTGAAATCGGTCCAGTACTTTTTGAGCCTATTCATTACAAACAAACAAACAAACAAACATACAAAGTTTTCCTCTTTATAATATTAGTATAGATGTATGGACTGTTTCTAAGATACTTACAATTTTATATTTTTTCAGTAGTAGTACAGTTCATTAATAGGTGATCCAATTTATAAAAACACTGAATATGGTTTCAGTTTCAATTGCACAAGTAGTAAGAAGTATAATAAGCAAATCCAAACCCAATTAAAGCTTTGTATTTTTCTATTTATTGAATTCTTACTAACGAAAGTCGAAACATATTATTGCAATTTTAATTTCTACAATCATAGAATGCCAAATTAATATGATAGCTTAAAAAGAAATGTAGTGGTTTAACTATATTTAATTATCTTCTAAATAATGAATATCTAAGTCCAAATACCTAAATATTATCTCTATGATATCAGGAAGAAGTTTTGGAGTCGATAATACCTGACTGGTTGGTTTAAGATTAGAGAGAATTTTGCCGAACGAGTCAGTAGCAAAACTAAATGAAAATCAACGCTCCTGTTTTTGCGTAGAAATAATTATTTTTAGATAATATTTTAAAGATAAGATATAGGTGTCAAAAATAGCACCAACGATTTGTGTAAACCACTGTTATTTTTTTAAGTAATGTAGTTTTCATCTTATAGCGGAAACTTCAAAGTGCAATGAAGAGTATCTTACTGTTTATTTGTAAGTAAAATGTTAAAATAAAGATCTTACAACAGTTATAGGTTTTAAATTGTGCTTAGAATTGCTTATTGTACTTCTGTTAGTTACCGAGGGAATTAAAAGCACCATTTACGTGTTTAATTATTACCCAAACAGGTGGGTGATTTTTACTTTCAATAACTCAAAAGTGGTCCAATTTCGTCCATACAAAATTATTTGTTCAGCCCCATGCTTCAAATGATTTGTCTTCATTCCCCGGATCTCGATTTAAAGGATTTTCAGTTTCCTACGTTTTATTAAACTGTATTAATTTTCCTACGTTAGTACTTTCACATAGAAATGGAACGTTACGAAAACGGTAGTGGTGAATATGTAAAAAAAGCGTTAAAAAGATCACAGGCTATTCCAATTTTTTATAATTCTTTCTGCTGGAACATTTAGTAAATAACAATATATACATACCTTATTTAAAATAAAATACTAACTATAAAACTGAACATTGTAGGATTTGAAACGTAATCAAAAATATTTCTAAAAATAAAAAAAATTAATATAATTAAGTATATAATTTTGATATAATCTCATTATGTTTTTATTTATTCAGATTGTAATTCTAATACTTACAACTTAAAATCAGAATTTATTTAAATTAAATTATAAAAAAGTAACTCTTTTTTTTACTAATGAGTGTAAGTTTTGTTACAACATAGTAGTAAAATAAACATTAAAGTTTTATAAAATATGCAACAAATTTAAAAAAAAATGAAAAAATCTGAATTATCCGGATAATCCGGATTTTTGGGAGAAAAAATTCGGAAATCTGGATTTTCAAAAAGTCAAACGTTTGTGGAGGTTTGGATTTTGCGGCAAGTGGCAAACGTGCGGACTCGGCAGTAGGAATACATTTTTTGCAAGTGCCTGCCTAAGTAGTTACCATCAAATCGTCAGCGCCTACCTGATACAGTATTATTATCTCACGAAACGACACGTACTTTAGTGACCACACGAGCTAACGATAGGTACTCGTCTCCATGCACACATCGAACACAGCGTGTTTTTATACTTGTAACAGAACACACTGCATAGAAACTGTCAAAATAATTGAATATAATTTAATCATTTTTTACTTAGGTAGGTACCTACCTATAATATCTATTCAAATTATGTGTCCTATGTGTTGCATTAAAACAGTTATCTATGGATTTTATTATCTTTTTCAATACAAATAATAAAATAAGATGACCTACTGCCGACACGTCTACACTGTAACACTTTGGGTTCATGTAAGTTCACGCCGGCGACGTAGGCGCGCGGCTCGCTTTGCGGCAATTGCGGGCAACTCTTGGAAGCGTTAAATACCTATTTCGCTTGGTCTTCGTGGCCTTAAACTTAATATTACCTTATCTACGGAGAAACAATATAAAACACTGCAATAATAGTTGAGCGCAAGCATTATTTGTACTAGGTAACTCGGCCAGCACGGTGCCGTGACGTCACACTCTCCACGAGCGCCTGCTACGGGCCGCGAAATTTACGAGAATTTGAAATGTCTATAATATAATCCGCTAATACTCGGTCTTTTTCAATGAAACAAAAACTAGTGTATTTGTATAGATACAAGCATTACTGGGAGAATCGTTTTAAGCAATTTTGTATACCTATTCTTCATTGTAAAAACAAACGAATAAAACTTTTCGCTTCTAAAAATTGCGTTTTTTTTACAAAAACAGCTACGCCGCCGACCAATTTCCCCCAGCGCGCCGCCGCGCCGCCGGAAAATTTTAGGTCGGCGCCCACCTCTAAATTCACAACAATCCGAACTCCGAAACATAGATATGGTACGGAGTAGGGACGGCGGACCGGCAGATCATAGTGTTGCCACTTTCTGTTTTAATAGTTTAACCAAAAGTTTAACAATTAACTTTATTTGAAACCTACAATTTTCTTTTGTTCTGAGACTTTTTTATTTAAATGAAATTAAGACGTTATAAACTTTAATTCCAAGTTCAAAAATCGATTAACAAGATTGTTGCTTAGGTTAAGGTATAAAGATAGAGGTGTTTCAAATTAATAAAACGCCGTAAATAAATACTGGATATTACACAACCAAAATAATATCTTGTCAAATAATTGTACACTTTATATAAACACTAATAAACAAATCTTATTTGAATATAATTCCAGAATGTTGGGTATCTATTTGATATGCATGGCAATATTAATTCATCCTCACACGCACACGTAGAGAAATTACAAACTAAAGAAAATTATAGAAATGTTGGTACTTAGGTAAGTCTTTATTAGCGGCTCAACAATAACTTGTTTAGCGCCATCTATTGACGTTTTTTTAAAATATAAGATAACTTATGACGTACTTCAAACATAGTCCTAGAGATGGCGTTTTTATTTTTAAATAAATATGGCTAATTTTGTAATTTGATACACTCAACGTCATCTAACGGTCAATAAGAAAATTAAAAAATGTCGTACGTTTTAATGTATGGGATCTGTAGGTCTATGTATATTTCGTCCATGCTGATACTAAGGTTACTTACCGCAAATACTAGATACCTGAATTCCTATCTATGACTAATGAAGCCCTATATGCCCTAAACGTTAAGCTATTTAGATCGCCAGTATCAGGCGCAGTATTAGCAAATCGGCCAGTTTTTTGTCCCGTCCCGGCGCGGCACAGAACTAGTCGCGACCGCATGCCGCGTGTTGCGTCACTCGCTATGTTAAGACGTTGTCACACTCTCCTATAAGTGGGATTGGTATAATTTAAGCTAGCTCTAGTATCCACGAGAGTTTTTAGTGGTCGCGACAGTTAAACTTACATACATACATTACATACATATAATCACGCCTTTTTCCCGTAAAGGGGTAGGCAGAGACCACTTTTTGCCACTTGCTACGATCCTTACATACTTGTTTCGCTTCGTTCACTTTCATTCTTACCATCCATTCCTCCTCTTACATTCAACGTAGCGAAGCGGCTCTCCATGGTCCGCTTTTCACCTCCGCGAGAAACGAGACGTGATGGGTGGTGAACCACATCACCGCCATTTTGCATAATTAAATTATTTTTATGATTATCCATTGCGTTTCCACGGATTGGTAGAGAGGGTAGGAATAGGGAAAGGGAAGGATAGGTGGTGTGGAAAGGAAGATTGGTAAGTTAGAGTGGGAAATAGGAAATTTAGGATATTACTGCCCAGGAGGGCAAGGGATAGGACAGTAATAGCTCGGGAAGCCGGGGTCGCGTACCCGTATACTATACCACAACTACTGGACAGGTAAATTGGGATGAGTATCCTGTGACAGTTAAACTGCACTGTAAAATGTAAATAGAATTCTGCGCTAACACAATAGAAAATCGAAGTATTATCTCTCAGATTGATTGAACTCTACACGATTTTCAGCTATAATCGTATTAGCACACAGTTCTATTTAAAGTGCTGTTTTTTTGTCGCGACCACTAAAAATGCTCGTGGGAACGAGGGATTAGGGTCTCAGCCCGCCAACTACATTAAGGTTGTGTGTGTTTGGGGATCCTGAAGGGATCTCCGCTCCGTTTCAATTAGCCAGGGCTATCAGTTTGAAAAAAAAAATACAAAAAGTAGTCACCAACAATACCGGATAGTACACACAGTGTTGCTGACTGTACCTCAAAGCAAAGACTCGTTGGTGTTGCTGTTGGTACCGGATGGTACCGGATGGTACCGGATGGTACCGGATAGTACATTGTACAATACACACAATGGGGCGATCGACGGACGAGATACCCAGACTCAATAGTAGCCAAGTCTGTTTTTGCGAAACTACTAAAAGATATCCAAAAACTACCAAAAAAGATACTGAACTTGGAAATTCCTAAAAAACTACAAAAAACACTATATTTCCGGTTTTATTAACTTGTAAAAATGATAATTATACGGTTAAAACAGTGAATTATACGGTTAAAACAGTGATAATTCGTGGCAAATATTACGACAAATACTAAACGGCCATTTTTACGTGACTTACGGAGCTATTCAATGTGTTATCAAGATAAGGATGTCAGTTAATATATTTATTTGTTTTCTTGTGGCTAACATAGGCTTCAACTATATTACTGTCTGCCGTCTGGTGGCTGAAGGCTTTTTCCAACAAAAAAATTACAAGTAACTGCCTACTTAGGAGGGAATAACTACTAAATATAGTTGTAAAACTACTCAGTTGGTAACACTGAATTACCGCGCAGGTTGTTAGAGGCGAGGAACTGGTTATACAGCCTCAGTGACACAAGATGAGCCTCTCAAAGGTACCTAGTAGGTACCTACTATAGTTAGTTCATATGTACATACTTTACACATCCATTGTAATGTGAATCCACTAAGACGGAGATGCATTTAGAATAAACTAAGCTTAAGAAAGCCTGTATAGAGATTAAAGGAATTATCTAAGTTTATAAAGCCTGTATAGAATTATCTAAGTTTAAGAAAGCCTGTATAGAATTGTCTAAGTTTAAGAAAGCCTGTATAGAATTGTCTATGTTTAAGAAAGCCTGTATAGAGATCAGAGGAATAATATTTGAGCAGTTTAGTTCTAACTTTCAATGGGACCTTAGTCCTTACCAAGAAGGTCGATTCTGCTAATTAAATCGTGAAATAATGCGTTATGAGACGATCCAGTCCCGAAACTCAAAAGCGTTCTATGTATATTATAAATCATTTAATCGTATATGTATGTGTATCACTATCACACATTCCCGCACGCGCTGCGTCCGCGCCATGCGAGCGTGCGTGCGGGAGTGCGTGCGAGCGTGTGCGTGCGCGAGTGCGTGCGTGCGGCGCGGGCACGTTGCGTCGCGACGTACACTGATAGGTACTGATACGGACTGATAATAATTGAGTGATAACTGATTAGATACACTAGCTAGTGTTAATTAAAACGAGATGAATTATTACATTTTTATAGCCATTCAAAATAAAAATAATTAATTTTATGTATTTTAATTTAAGGTGGGATCAAATTATTTTGGCACTTCGTTTCGCTAATACAGTATACAGTATACACCCACAAATGTCTGTTATGGTACTTGGTAGGACTCATTGTCGAACAATAACAACATTACTATGAAGTTGTTTAGCCTAATTGCACCTTAACAACTTATTTAAAATAATTACCATTCGACGAGAAACCTTTCAAAGGACATTTAGCTAATTTGCAAAGGTTTGTAAATCGTAATGTATGGTTGACAAATATTTGGCAAATAGAAAATACGCGGTTGTGTAAATGTTATGGCATATGTGTGACATCTTAAGCCGGTAACTTTCCACAGATTAACACAACATGAATATTCTGAGAGATGGGATTGATAATAACAATAAACATCATCATCATCATCGACTTGTAACGTCCTAATTACAAGGCATGTATATGTCAACGTAAAATTGTAAAAACCGTTAGATTGTAAAATGTTGATAGACTTCGGACGCGAATATGCTGCCTGTAATTTAATACATTATTTTTCGTTACATTATTAATATATAGTTATAAATCTTTTGACATATTTTTACAATCTCGTTAGTTATTTTACAATCTAACGGTTTTTACAATTTTACGGTGACATATACAAGAGACGCCTTTTGACGTGCGTTACCATTTGAAAAATCTAGTCAGGTGTTGTTGTCAAAGACTTTATTACGCTAAGTGAGGAATGATGGGTCGCACGTTGGAGGGGCGACCGCCATTTTGAGGTTATTTTGCCTGGAATGTGTGTGACGTCACTGCGGTTTCACTTCACACAACATTTGTCTCGTGCGGCGTTGTTAACTGTATAGTTAAATAACGAAACTACAGCCTACAGTCTGTAGCAGTTATTTAAGATCTGAAATTATATGTTCTACTTCAAAATTACTTCAGACGTGAATAACTAAATAAGTATTAAGAAGGTTAATAACCTAGTGTTATCTGTTTTCTAAAATTCTGTCTTAAACAATACCTAAGTATAGGTTACCAACTGAAGTAAGTTACATACATACAATAACATACGATATTATTATAATATATTATAATAATATACTAGTTTAAACCGACTTCAAAAAAGGAGGAAGTTCTCAATTAGACTGTATTTTTTTATGTTTGTTACCTCAGAAGTCAGAACTTTCGACAAAGCGAACCTATTTTGAGGATTCTTTTTTTATTTGAAAGTTGGTGCTTCCCAAGCGTGTGGTCCCATTTAGGTCCCGTGTGGTACCGTACTATTTGAGAAGCCCTTATAGTTTCGCTCTGCCCATCCGTCTGTCTGTCTGTCTGTCCGCGCTTCTAGCTTCTGTAATTATGAATATAAATTGATGAATTTGCAAATGAAAACCCGTCAAAGTAGGTTCAGCCGTTTTAATGATTAGCCGGAATAAAAAGACAGACAAGACGAACAGACAAAAATGTTAAAACTGATTTTTTATTGTAAGTACCTAAGTACCGTAAATAATTTCATAAACATAAGTGAACAGCTGATAATTTTAAATTACAAACAGGCACTTTAATTGTATTTATTTAAATATACTTAGTAGTATAATTTGTTGTTTAAATATTATATTGATCTTAGTTCTTAATAAAAATGTTGTTTTTTTTTAAATAAATTAATAAATAATACTGAAATATATTGTTAATCTACAGCTACTTAAAATATTTACAATTTTGGTCTTGATTATTAATCTAAATATAGAAAATATACACAGTTTATTGTTTCTATTGTCAAATGATGCTTTAAAAAAAAATCTCTAAAAGCTAAAATTATTCGGTAACGCTACGCTAGCGTTGAAGTCTTTTCTACGGCCGAATATTTCTCACCTCAACCAAATTGTATTTTGATGAAATTCATGTTATTTTTAATTGGTGTCGAAATCATATACTATTGTTAAGTATATTATAGTTTCGAAAGTGTTAATTACGTGTAACTGTTGCTAATACTTCCTTATACGGTATGAAAACGTTTATTTTAATTGACAACAATTTCTGTTGTGCAACAAATATAATAATTCGGTCCGGTTGGTCGTTTATCATCATCAGCCTCTCTTCCTGTCTGTCCGTCTGTCCGTCCGTCTGTCTATCTGTTTTTGCATTCGGTTACTAAGAATATAGAGTAAAACTTAACCGTTTGATAAACATAACAATAATAGCTCCACGTATTAATTGAAACCAGACTAACTATGCAGGAGTTACTTATAGTGCATCGTGGAGTACCCTTCTCTTCTCTCTTCCTTCACTCTCTTTATCCAGTGGGATAAAAGACCCGGCCGGCAAGGGACCGAGTTATGCATGCCGTATGCAGCACGCATGGATCATCTCTCTTGTGAACTCTTGTCCTAATCAGACTTGTAAAAAATTTTTGTTTTAACCCGGGGATCGAATCCACGACCTCCGGAGTTGAGAGTCGAGTTTGGTGGTGACGTGGCAAAGTAAAGCGTCTCCATATCGTCTAATTGATTTCGTAGACAAATGAATAATTAAACTTGTATGTGACAATTAATTAGATGCTTATTATTTAGATGTCTTGCAGCTAGTTTTCTCAGAATTATTGGGGCAGAAGATAATTTTATACGGACAATCTACTTTTTTTCTTTATTAGGAAACATCTCAGTGACTACTAGTGTTCACTGTCCACTAGAGTGCGGAATGCCAGCTGCGCTCCCACGCCTCGCTGGTGAGCCTCAGCCCGGAGGTCAGGCGCGGTCACCAGGCGGCAGGCTCACCGCAACCACATGCTACATGGTGGGTTACGGCAACCGCACAACAGTAGTTACCTATAGATACTTCAACTGTTCAGGCATGACCGAGTACTGAGTAGATTGTAGGATCTTGTTGATTGTTAAGTTACTAAGGGAATGAGCGAGACAGCCCCAACACAAGTAATCTCTTACTTAATGGGAATGTCTCACGACTATGATGTAATTGAAAATTAGAGAAATAAAGATTTAATTTATTTATCTACACCAACGTAACGTTTAAAACTAAACGTTCATTCACACAAAACGCGACGCGACGTGCACTTTTGAACATAGCGATGCATAATTGAAATTTATTTACTACATAAAAAGATACACATTTCGTTGCGAGTGTTTGAATCGCGAGCACCGAGCTGCGCAGATCAAACGTGTATCTTTCTCTGACTGTAATTACAATAAAATTAAGTTTATTGTAACGCGCCGTCAAACGCCTTAAACCAATACTAGAAGATAGGAATTTAATTCCAGACTATCAGTTTGGTTTTAGAGAAAAACACTCTACAATTGACCAAGTACATAGAATTACTACGTTAACAGAAAAAGCACTAGAGGAAAATAAAGTCTGCACAACAGTCTTCTTGGATGTAGCACAGGCTTTTGATAAGGTTTGGCATAAAGGCCTTATTCACAAAATTAGAAATTTACTTCCAAAGCAGTTCGCTGATATATTAGAGTCTTACCAGGCCTGTCCCACTCCCCGTGTAGGTATCAAAAATGTAAGTACGTGCGGCGGCCTCCTTAAATGGGCCAATTACTAGGGACTCGCGCGCGAGCAGTGAGCGACGTATGCGTGAGATTTGTTCGTCGCAATGTTTTATGGATTGGATTTAATACCTTACAATCTGTGCATATAATATTACAATAGGTACTGTGTAAGTTAGGTAAAAATCACCCGGCCAGTTGTAACTATAATAACATAACAATATTTAAAAACATAGTTTGAGCTACTACTGCTACTGCAATTACTTGATAACCAATATTTAGTGTTTAGGTGTTGGCTCCACTTGAACTATCTGTTCGCGTCTTATGTTATTCCGATGTGATACGATTTGAAGAGTCATTTGTTGACAAAAGTACCTAGTAGTACCTAGTAGTAGGTAAATATAAATAAAAATAAGGCGGCGTGATTCAACTTCTTTTGAGTAATATCAGGCCGTGAAGGTATAAAAAATGCTTACGTTTACGCATAAGTATGTATATACTTATAGGTATGCGCGAATTTATTACAATTATTACAGTACTATTAACACCTACCTTAGGTTTATTTGGAAAGCAATTTGTTCAGTAAAGTACAGTAGGTACTAGAATGTAGGTAAAAAAAGTTGTAATAAAATATTAAGAAAAAATACATATATACGTATAACCGCCTCCTTTTTTGGAAGTCGGTTAATAATTTTCTAAAATGAGACAACCCTAATGTCATCAGAAAGGATAAGAATTACGCGATAGAAAGAGACGCAACTTCTAGGTAAATATAATCGTAGGTAATCAAGCGTTGTGTTAGCTGAATTGAACCTTATCGCATCGCAGAAAGAGTCCCTATTTCTTCAAACCATTTGTCGGAGTGGTTCTTCTGTACCTGTAGGTACTATTATTTATTCTGTGGTCTTACTTAACACTCAGAATGTTTAGGGTGAGACAAGATGAAGCATACTCAGAACTTAAGCATATAAAAGCTGGAGTACCTCAAGGAAGTGTTCTAGGCCCGGTCCTGTACCTACTTTATACTTCTGATATTCCAGAAATAGAAAATAGTACCAGCCATAATGGCTACGGGCGAGACGCAAGCGGAAGCAGTGGGAAAAGTACAGAAAGCTATCCATACAGTATATCAATGGACGAAAAAGTGGAGATTAAAGCTTAATGAAACAAAATCAATTCACGTAGATTTTACAAACAAGAGACCAATCTATCATCCGGTATATATTAACAATACTGTTATACCGCACGAAAATACAGCTAAATATCTTGGCATGACACTGGACACAAAGCTCCGCTGGAAAGCTCATGTTAAAAAGAAGCGCGAAGAGTTAGAGCTTCGCTACAGGAAAATGTACTGGTTACTTGGAAAAAAGTCAACCTTAACAATACATAATAAAATACTCTTGTATAAACAAGTCCTTATGCCTGTGTGGACTTATGGTATTCAGCTATGGGGCTGTACCAAAAAAAGTAATATACTTATTATACAAAGGTTTCAAAATAAAGTACTTAGAGGTGTTGTAAATGCACCTTGGTACATTAGAAATGAAGACCTACATCGGGACCTTAAGGTGGTCATGGTTTCAACTATCATCAAAAAATACGCCGAAGCTCATGAAAAAAGACTTCACCATCATGTGAATGTTGAGGCTATCCAGCTCCTCGACAACACGGGCATAGTCAGAAGACTGAAAAGGACAAAACCTTTCGAGTTAGTGTGTTAAGTTAGTGTTAAAGTCAGTGAAGTGTGTGACTGTGACAGAACACAAACAATAATGTGTATTCTCCTTTATAGAGACTATAAGAAATGTGTTGATGGACGCAATCTTAGCTTTACTCTACATATAGCAATTTAAGTTAACGTAAAATTACTTATTAGTCTAAGCTAGGCTAGATTGTAATGCTTATGAAATACCTAATAGGTTCTTCATATAATCAAAAAAAAAATTGTAACGCGCCGCGTCGCATCTCAGTGTTAGCTGACCCTCAGGTTAGGGGCAAACGGGCTAGTTTGTACACTCGACTGTACAATTAAACACACATCCAAATTTTAATACATGCTACATGATATTACTACAGTGCATGAACGCGGACGCGGCGGCCGGCGACACGACAGACCGACATGACAGAGCGACACACGGAGAGAGGTCGCGGCGCGTCCTTGCCTGCTTCCTACACCCGTGCGGCCGCGTGACTGACTTGAGTTGTACTCAAGTGACACGACTCATGAGTTATATTGAGTACAGCCTGTCTATTCTCTAAGAACATTTTCAAATCTCGACAGCTGAATCCGCGGTGAGTGTCAAATTTTTATATGATATTTGACACTTGCCGCGGATTCAGCTGTCGAGATATATGAAAATGTTCTTAGAGAATAACACTGCTGGGCCTCTAGTCAAGGTGCATTCGATAATGCCTTAGATAATGCCGACGACGAAGTTCGACAATAAAATGTATGGGATTTGACATAAGCCATCGCAAGCGACATGTCACTAAACGGTGACGTATGTCAAATGCCATACATTTTTGATTACGAAGTTCGCCGTCGAAATAATCGAATGCATCTTGGCTAGAGGCCCTGACTCGTCACTTGACTCACTTGTACTACACTACACTAATAAATAAAAAAATATATTGACACAAATTATGAAGTATAAGTTACCCGGGCCATGAACACGAACCTAATACCTATTGAGTATTGACACCTCATTCGTGAAAACCGGATAAGTAGTTTAGGCGCTACGACGGAAAAAACATACAACGCGAAAATAACCCTTTTTGGCTTCGCCGTAGTTGGGTAATTATATTGAAGTGTCTTTTTGTAATTTTAAATGAACAGATTTTCATTAAATGCATATTAAGAAAGTATAAAAGTACGAATACTAATTACATTTTTTTTTTCATTTTGTCTGTCCCTCAGTCCGTCTGTCTGTCTGTCTGTTTGTTCCGGCTAATCTCTTAAACGGTTGGACCAATTTTCGGGACTTTCACTAGCAGACAGCTGTTATTTATAACGAATAACTGAGGCTACTTGTAAGTTGTATTTTAAGGTTCCGTAGCCAAAGGGTAAAAACGTGATGATATTGTGTATGTGAATGGGAGTGAGACTGCGCTGTCTGTTCGTCTGTCTGTCTGTCGCCAGCCTGTATTACCTTAGCCGTGATAGCTTAACCCATGCAACAAGTGGTTTTTCTTACCGTTTTGCGGTTTAGTGCTCGAGGACAATTCGCTCTTGGCAGGCTTTAATAGTTATTTCTTTTTCCAACAATGATAAGGCAAAATCTAATTAGATACCACTTATTATTGATTATGGAATAGGGTACTGGGAACATACCGCATATTTGGAGATTTTGGACCTACATAGCTCAGCTTCAAAATTCAAATCAATAGGAATTAGAATGTACAGTCGCTCCTTATAACGAGAGACTATCGTATGCAGTAGCAGTATGTCTGCACTTTCTCAGCTGAGTGTCGCGAAGGTTAACACAGTAGTAAGTTGAATTGTAATTTAATTATCCTCAGCTCAAGTAAGGCTTTTCCTTAAGGTTTCATTTAATTTAACATAATTGTATACTAAGTATGTGTCACAGCCTACGTGGTCTAGTGGTTAGAGCTTTGTCTTTCGACTAGGAGGTCGTGGGCTCGATTCCCGCATTGGAACAAGAAAAAAAATTGTTTCCAATTATTTTGGTTAGGACAATGCAGGCTGATCACCTGATTGTCTAACAAGAAAGATAATCCATGCGTCGGATGGGCATGTAAAAAGTCGGAACTGCGTCTGATCTCTCGCTAGTCGTGTGAGCTGTACAGAAAAGAATGAGAGAGTGCTCTTGTGTACAGCGCACACACTTGGGCACTATAAAAATACTCCTGCGTAACTGGCCTGGTTTCAATTAAACCAGCAGTCGTTACCGAAATCGGTGTGGGGAGTTATTATTATTATATGTCTCAGACAAAATAAAAAAGTGAAAACTCAAGTACACTGACAAAAACTGGGGCAGGCAGGCAGCCAGGTACACACCGCGACAGCTCGCCTTACCTCGTAAGGCGTAGTTTTGTTACATGAGTGTGCGTGTCGCATGACAACGTGTCGCACGGCGAGGCATAGTTTAGCCTGGCCTCAAAGATCTTCAGACTATTATCACGGGTCATCTCACGACTCACAGTACTGCATACATCATCTTCGTGCAAATCTGATAGTGCTCGAACCCGCGACCTCATGACTTCATGAGCCAATTAACCAGCGGCCATAGTGTACTCACCAGTCACGACTAACGGAATAACAGAAAGTTTAATAGTAGGTACTTGTAATAACAAGAAATTGCAATTTGCAATACTGCTATCATTGTAACGCGAAAGATTGTCGAGGCTAGATGGAGGTAAAAATCCGAAGGTAAATGTAGGTTCATTTAGCCGCGATAAAAAGTAACCTAGGGTAAATACGCCAAACGTCGGCCCCCCTCCAATCCTCGGCCGTCTGCACATTTTCAGCTTGCATTCATTCAAAAGGTAATTGAGTGGTAATTTTGCCACTGAAATTGCAAGCTTAGTTCATACTCTTTAAGTGCAAACCGTTACTATCCGATTACGTCACTTGCTCTTCGCACACTGAGCGTCAGTAGCGATAGCGTCGTTGAAGCATTGAAGTTCGTAGTTAAAGCAGCTTACTTGCTGTGAATACCCACGATTCGGGGATTGATATTACAACGGTAAGACATTTTTTTTTTTGGTTTTCAGCTTTGCTATCACTAAAAAGGTATTTTTACTATATTTTGAGATAGTTTTTTCAACGTTTTGCGTATTGGTTTTAGAGAAAAATAGGGGGCCGTCATTAGAATACCAGTTTCGACTGAAAATCGGAATCTCGGCTAGGGCCGATTTAAGGTAAATGCAGTCTGTTTTATAAAGTCCAATACTACGAATTCCATTGTCTTAATATTAAAATTTGTAACGCTTTTATGTTAATAAATATATTTTACATTCAATCGCTAAATACCGGCCGGGGTGGTATTAGCTGAATCTCGAGAAATAAGCTATACGAAACAGGGGCCGACTTTGGAAATATTAAAGATCGTAATGTCGGCCAGCCTAAGAATCGAATGCTACTGTACAGGCTGATCATTTTTGTATTTTTCATTGTTTGTGTAGGTACTGGGTAGTCATTTTTTAATTTATTTATCAAACTTGCTGTCTCAAAATTGAATTATGTATTATTATATTTTAATAATATTATAAGAGGATACACGCTATGCCTGGCCGACATTTGGAAAAAAAGCGACCGACCATTGGGCCGTGAACGGCCGACTTTAAGGTTTTTTCGTTTTCGACACATTTAAACCTTAATACTTTTTCCGTTTAGAAAAGTCAACCATATGCCTATAAATATAAAATAGATTTATCAACCTGTCTAAAACCGTATAACAAGCTATGCTTTCGTTTCAAACTGATGGATCCTGAGCGATCTAAAGTTAGATAATCCGTAAGTGGCCGACATTTAGCGTATTTACCCTATGTCCTCCCCCGTAATCGGTGCCAAATTTCATCAAACTTGGAGCTGTAGTTTCGGAGCCTATCAATGCAAACAAACAAAACAAACCTTTCCTTTTTATTTATGTAATACCTATATTATAATAGAAAATTTTGTAAATTAAAACTGTTGTACCTTTTGCTGAACCGGACATTTTGCGATTGTTCTAAGATTATCGTTATGATGATTTATGGTAAGTAACTAACACAGGCTGCTAGCGGATCTACCTACTACATAACATAACACGTATCGGATTACATAAACAATCAGGTATTTGTGTGGAAGTAGGTAGGTGTATACTGTACTCGTATACGCAGTTCAATTTCTCAAACCTGTTTTACCTGCGCGGATGGAATTTCAATATACATACATATATAAACATAGTAAATTGTGTTAGGTATCATATTTATCTGTTCAATCAGTCAAGTTAATTTCACAGAAACTGTACATTTTCCGCCATAAAAAGTAGCCTATGTCCTTCCCTGTGGTCTAATCTACATCAGTGCCAAATTTCATCAAAATCTGTTCAGTAGTTTCGGAGCCTATTCAATGCAAACAAACAAACAAATAAACAAACTTTTCCTCTTTATTATATTAAGTATAGAAGTAGGTATAGACTAGACGTTGCCTGCGACTTCGTACGAACGCGCCGAAAGAAATCCAGCGGTAACATTTTGCCATTTTTACCAATCAACCATGTCCATACTAGTGGTCGAAGTTCCAATTTATATCTTAGCCAAAATTCATTCAAATCGGCTCAGTATAGTTTCGGAGCCTATTCAATACTAATTACTAACAAACATACAAACAAATCTATCCTCTTTATAAGTATAGATTAGCGACCCGCCCCGGCTTCGCACGGGTACAATACTGATACTAATACTATAGAATGTCGCCCACTTCGCAACGGGCCGTGCAGCAGAAATAGTAATATTTTAATTTCGCCATAACTTCAAAACCAAACGTCCAATTTTAATCATTTAAAGACCAAATATTATCTACATTAATTGTACTTAGTGAAGAAATAATTTATTTTGATAAGGATTAATAGCATGAGTAAAATAAACGCGTTTAAATGTAGTCCAAAAAAAATTCAAGATTTCTAAATAAAAAAATGGTTGTTGTGCCTCACTCGACATAGATAGGTATAGTATGTCGCGGACTTTTTTGTAGATATTTATAAGATCTACAATTAATGAGAAAATTTTATTGTTCTATCTTTTATAGTTTAGGCAGCGTACGCAAAATAAGTAACTTTTCTGGTTGATTTTTTACACCTTGTGTCCGAAAAACCCAAATATCTTACGGAACCCTATTTTTTCCAAAATAAAATTTAGCCTATGTTACTCGTGGATAATGTAGCTTTCGAATGGTGAAAGAATTTTTGAAATCGGTCCAGTACTTTTTGAGCCTATTCATTACAAACAAACAAACAAACAAACATACAAACAAAGTTTTCCTCTTTATAATATTAGTGTAGATTAGGATGTGATGTAACATCACACTAGTCTTTCTTTCAAGCAGTCTTCTGTCTTTTGACAATATTTGGAGCGGAGTCAAGCGGATATATTAGTAGGTATTAGTATTTACCATGTAGTAGTAGTATATGTGTCAAAATAAGCATGTCAATTGACATTTATGCAAAGGTAAAGGTTTACGAGAAAGGTCTTGGCGGGGCACTCCCGTGGCACCAGATTTGTGCTCGCATTTCGGTGGCCTTGTGAATTGTGATCGATAAATTTAGCACTTTTTCTTAACTTTAAACTGCTATTCGTTAAATCTTTGGTGACACTTATGACATTTAGTATGATGGTTTAAGTTATTATTTACTTTGTACGCTCTTTTTGATAAAATAAAAAAATTAGTGTCCGACCGAAAGTTCGGTTTCGGTTTCGGTTTCGGCCGAGTTTCGGCCAAAAATCAAGTTTCGGCGGCAGTTTCGGTTTCGGCCAAAAGTGGCCGAAACTTTTGCCGAAACCGAAACTGATTTCGGAAGTTTTCGTGCACGCTCGCCTAATTTCGTTTCTTGCGGCAACGCTTTGAAACGCAACTGAATTTGAAAACATAATTAAAATATAGGGTGAACGTACCAATTATCAGCACTTTAAGAGATAGTTCAAATTTAAACCCGATTATTACAGAGGAAAATACTTTTTTACCCACATTGATGTGTTTTCTGGGTCCATTATTTAATAAATGACTGATTTTTACTTCATAATATAGTTTACCTTCATCGACATTTTATAAAAATAATCATAACTAAAAAATTACCCTGTCGCCAATTATTAGCACCCTCGTCACCAATTATCAGCACTGGGGTACCAAATTATCAGCCCTGTGATAGTGGTGATAAAATCCGGTAGTTAATTCTACTAATATTATAATGTGAGTGTTTGTGAGGATGGATGGATACATTTATGGATGGATGGATATTTGTTACTCTTTCACGCAAAAAATACAGAACGGATTTCGATGAAATTTTGTATGGTAGTAGTTTTAACTCTGGATTAAAACAAAGGATAAAAAGCACAGTTTGTTCCCATAGGATACTGTATTTACGCGAGGGGAGCCGCGGGCAACATTATGAAATAAAATAACGATGAGAGAATAATCTCTTTTTATACCTTGCCTGATAATCAGTTTCATAAAAATTTGTCTTTAAAAAATATCACATTAATTCTTATTAATTAGTAAAGTCTTTCTCATTAACCTTATTATATAGTTATTCCAAGTTTAAGTGTAGTATTTTTAATAAAATTTTTATTTCACTATATTCTTAAGACTTAATGAAGCATCAAAATAAATTAGTAAATGACTATGGTAAAATTACTATTGAGTTATAGTTTATAGTACAGGAAACTGGAGAGACTTGACCCCCCCTTTTGTTTTTTCCTCTTATTTTCTACATAATATGGATCCTAATTAAAATAATTCAAAGCGGCTAAGTGCGAGTCGAACTCGCCCATGAAGGATTCCGTAGCAGCAAGTAACATAACAAAAAAGTTCTTGTAGAGAGTTGATTGAATGAAAGGTAAATTGCAGTTTACGATTTATGACGTATTAAAAAAACTTCTTACTAGATCTCGTTCAAACCAATTTTCGGTGGAAATTTGCATACTGATGTACATCATAATATATTCTTTTTAGTATTATCATTCTCTTATTTTAGAAGTTACAGGGGGACACACACATTTTACCACTTTGGAAGTGTCTCTCGCGCAAACTATTCTCTCTCGCTTTAGAAAAAAATGATATTAGAAACCTAAATTTTTGAAGACTGGATAGGTCTTCAAAAATTTAGGTAAATTAAAAAACCCCACACGTGAAAAAAAAATTGAGTTTCAGTTAAGTATGGGGATCCCCCAATTTTTTTTTTCTATTTTTGTGTGAAAATCTTAATGCGGTTCATAGAATACATCTACTTACCAAACTTCAACAATACTATAGTTCTTATAGTTACGGAAAAAAGTGGCTGTGACATACGGACGGACAGACAGACATGAATCCATAAGGGTTCCATTTTTTGCCATTTGGCTACAGAACCCTACAAAGTGGTACTGGAAGACGTGGAGTTTATCTACAGAATATCAGTCAAAATAAGTATTAATTTACCTGCTAAAACTCAAGACACGTATTTGTTTTTTTACTTAGGGCTGCGCTAGTCGGTTCTTTCTCCATACAAACGCTGTTGGTGATTTACTCTAAAGTCAAATATTGTAGACCCAAATTTTTATTACACTTATCTAGGTTGGTATGTGCTTATATTTCTAAAATTTTAATAGCCTCCAAACGTCGGATTTTTAGCGCAACTTTGACCGTAAATAAAAAACAAACGAAGAATGAAAATAAAAAAGCAAGCACGTACCGATACAGTTTTACTATTCAGAAATTGAGATAACTTTACTTCAGACATAAATATTATATACCTAGGTAGTTTGTTCATAAAACACCAACAGCTGAGTGTTGATTAACGTAATCTGAGGACACCTTTTCTAAAATACTTTACAAAGCAATAAAAATGTGTGCACTATAGCTTCTCATATAAGTACTTATAGATAACTATTTTATGCCTATATCTTTTTTTCCCCGATATTATGTGAAATAACAAGCATTTTCCCCACGCGCCACACTGAGTTCAAACCGTTGACTAGCGCACTCTTAAGTCCCCATATAAAGGAAACTTGATCCTCTATAAAAATACTATGCAACTTAAAAGAGTATAAACATTGATATGACATTCATTTGTTCCATAGTAGACCACTAGTGCTGATAAATTGGAATTTACAAAATATTGGACCCTAATTAATATTTTTAATAGTAGGTATATTAAATAAATGATTACAAGAAAATTAATATACCGCGTTTCCATTTCATGTCCTAATTAATGCAGAATAATTGATAAAATGCACCAAATTTCAGTATTTGAAAGAATTTTCTACTTGACCACGTGAGTTTCGGTTTCGGTTTCGGCCGAAACTGAAGCCATGGCCGAACATTCGGTTTCGGTTTCGGCCGGAAAACCAGTTTCGGTCGGACTCTAAAAAAAATATGAGATTTTTCTTTTATGATATCTTTTGAGATTAGAATGAAGCTATACCTACGTACGAGTATGTTCGTGTATTAAAATTTAAAACATTAAAGTTCTTTACTGTTTTACTTGTAGGTAACTGAAATCTGTCTATAGTATTGCCGATTCCACACAATAAAATAAAAGATGCGAAAATATTAACAACCAAGAATTCAATATTATAATATAAACAAAACTTACCTTTAGATTTTAATCCAACTGTACTTAAGACACTGTCTAGCTCTAGCATCTAACCATTTACAAATATAATAACTATGAGAAAAGATACAAAATACACCACTATCTGTTCACACTCAGTAATTCTAATAAAGTTTATGTTGTCTCAAAACGCGCGCACACGCAACTTCTTTGAACGAAAACCAACGAATGTCTTCGAAATTCGAATATAGCCTTCTCGGTCTTAGAACATTCACTCAAGTTCAATAATGCTGCCGAGAATAATTCTACTACGATTATACGTAGCATTCAATGATTAGACATCTTTTTAATTTAATACCACTATACTGTTGTATTTAAAGAAATTTAAACCGTATTTCTGTTGTACTAAGGTTTTTTATTTGATGCGTTGGTTGAAAAGTAGTAATTTCGTAATGATTTAAAATTCACTCTTTACTCCACCGCAAGGCTTGTTTTTGTTTGGCAATATGGCAATATCATACGTGTGAATGTGTTGAAAGCGATAATAGGCTTTATTGTTTACGTAGTTAAGTATATTTTGTGATTTAAGAACACAAAAGCCTACGAGAAATGCCTCTACGCTCACTGGTATGCGGCGCGCAGCGCGGCATTTCGAAAACTATAATCACAGCCTATAGAACTATTACCTACAGTCGTCCAACGGACACGTCTAGACAGAGCAATCGTGCGGGGCGTGCGGGGTGAGAGAGGGGCGGTAGCGAGCCCAAGCTGCCATACACTCGCTTGGGACACGTCAGCCGGGGTTGACGCTTTTTAATTTGATTGTTTTAAGTGGTTTGCGACAGTGTTTCGTTTGAGTTGTATGTAGGTACTTATTTACAATGGTCAATTATATGAACAGCTAAAGAAGATTAATTTTAATACAAAACCATGCGCCTGTTTCCCGTCAGAATTTTTAATAAAATTGTATCTATGTATGAGAATTTACTAACTACATCGTCAAATTCAACAATCGCAATCTAAAAACTAGTAAATCCAAATGTCGAAAATACCTTTCAGTTTCGCATTTGTGGCTTTTGCAGGGTTCGTAAATATCCGATATTTATAACAAATATCAAAATATCAGACATCTTTGATATATATCCGATATTTTTGATTTTTTGATATTTTCAAAATTACATACAAATCTCATAGGTACCTACTCTGATATGTTTTTTCGTAATAGTTGAATCGAAATAATTTGTATGTCTGATAATTTGAAGATAGGGAAGTAAAATTAAACTCATTTATTTATTATTGATATTAAAAGTTTTCAAATCAATTAAAAATCAACGATAGATACTTTTGAGTATCAATTTAAATAAACCATAAAACCATAAAATGACTTTTGTTTATAACCAGAAGAAAAAAAAGTGTATTAATTTTATCAGACGAATTAATTTGACACATGGTATAACAATAGTATAATAACAAACAAGGAATTTTCTTCCGAAAAACAGGGGGTCACGTGGGTGTCATATGCCGTTACAAGCCGCGTCGACGGCAATGATTAGTTAATGTCGTGTCAAATAGCAAGTTTTTGATGACCTAGGCTTGTGAAACTCTCGGAAAATAAGACCTGTGTTGATGTAAGATTTTTTACATTTAAAACATTCTTTTACATTTTTAAATATAAATATCAATTTTGATATAATATATCAAGCATAAATATCAATTGATATATATCATGCTAACCCTGAGCTTTTGTATACGCATTTGTATTTTTTATAACAAAACTCTTCATTAATACTTCTATATTTTTTTTTTGTTTTATTCCTAGTACTCTACATACACATACTACGAATACCTACACAAAATGTAGAACAGATTATAATAAAACACATTATTGTGACAACCCTGCAGCAATGACGAATACCTACACAAAAGCGGCATTTCGCGCGACTTCAAACGCGTTGGACCACTGTATCTCTTTATTACACTGTGCTATAATTATATTTGCACAGTATGTCACTTGAAATAATTATTATATTTCATACTATCGGTGAATAACTAATTACATCGCGGATTTTATATTGATTAATAGGTACCTACCTAATATGAATACAACACATTTAATACTTTATAGGTACATTATTACATAGATGTATTAATTATTATATTAGTAATTAAAAATTTTAAAAACCCCCGACACAAAAAATAAACTCTAAAAAATAATAAATAATATTTTAAACCTATTATAATTATATTATCACATATAATATTAAGTAAGTTGAAATAATTTTATTTTCCAATCGTCGCCTCGTCGGGGGACCGCTAAAGTTTATAAAGTATTTTTACAACAACAGCTAATTAATTATTACATTTAAGTAGGTATGAGCAAATTTTTTTCGGAGTAAATTCTTTTGTTCATTCTGCGACTACACGTGTTTTTTTCACATAGCGGTCCCCCGACGAGACGACGATTGGAAAATAAAATTATTTCAACTTACTTAATATTATATGTGATAATATAATTATAATAGGTTTAAAATATTATTTATTATTTTTTAGAGTTTATTTTTTGTGTCGGGGGTTTTTAAAATTTTTAATTTTACTTTTATTTTATCCTTTTTAAAGTAGGTATAAATAATGATTACCTTACCATATACATACTTTCAACATTATTGAAGTAACATGGTACCAAATTTCGAATCGATAGGACATGTGGACGACCCCTCATCAACTAATAAAGAAAAGATGATCTTCAAACGGCTAATCAGGTCATGGTTACCTTACCATGTTCTTTAAATATCGTTGAAGTAACACGGTACCAAATTTCGAATCGATCGGACATAAGAAAGTTAGTCAAATCCCCTCATCAACTAGAAAAGAGCTGATCATCTTCAAACGGCTGATCAGGTCATGGTTACATTAGCATGTTCTTTGAATATCGTTGAAGTAAAACGGTACCAAATTTCGAATCGATCGGACATAAGAAAGTTAGTCAGATCCCCTCATCAACTAGAAAAGAGCTGATCATCTTCAAATGGCTGATCTTCCCACCACCAATTTTCTCATCAAACGAAGCTACGAACACTGTCGATTAAGTCATCAATATTCTCTTTCAGTGCGCTTTCATTTGAGACCTTACTCGAGTATATTTGCACATTCGGATTTTCTTCCCCGCTTTCACCCCCCACAACTTTTAAACGACTCAACCGATTTTCATCAAACATGTCTAAGAACACTCGCACCTTTAATACAAAAGAAACTAAATTGAAATCGCTTCATCCGTTCGGGAGCTATGATGCCACAGACAGACAGACAGACAGACACACCCACAGACAGACAGACAGACAGACACGTCAAACTTATAACACCCCTCTTTTTGCGTCGGGGGTTAAAAAGAGGACTTTTTAAGGCGGTTCACCGAGGCGTAAGCGAGTAAAAGCATTTCGCTATATTTAATGGTTTATCTATTTGCAATTAAGGAAAACCATTTAAAAAAATTGTCAATTTAACTAACGATATTGCCTAGATAACTTACTAAATTGTTACGCGTTTAGATTTTCTTCACTCGATTAAATAACTTCCCGAAAACAGCCCAAAATAAAAAAAATAATCCAATTTCTCCGTAGGAAAATTCTATTTTTACAAGATAATTCTTACATATAATAATTTATCTTGAAGTACTCAAGATATCTTACTAATTTATTAAATCCTATATTGTAATATATTTAATAAAGTGATGGTTATTCCAAAATGTTTTGAAATTGTCCAGCTTATTAGGACCTCCCTTGAACCTCGCCTGCCCGACAGTAGTGGTGGGTCGTCGACGCTTTTTCGATCAACGAAACGAGACCGTTTATCGTTCATCGTAAACTAGTTGAAAAAACAGTTTTTTTTTTCGACTAGTTTACGTGTTCGACGAATACTGAACTGAGCAATAAACTATGACAAACAAAGTAGTTTTGTTGAATGAACGACTTTTTGCATTAACTGTTTTGACAAACTTGTTGATCGACGCGACTAGTGATGACGACGAACGACGAGACGGTTTAATCTGTGAGCGGTGGAAATTGTTAGCTTACTTTAAAGTTCATTTTTAACCCCCGACGCAAAAAGAGGGGTGTTATAAGTTTGACGTGTCTGTCTGTCTGTCTGTGTGTGTGTCTGTCTGTCTGTCTGTGGCATCATAGCTCCCGAACGGATGACGCGATTTCGATTTAGTTTTTTTTGTATTAAAGGTGACTTACATGCGAGTATTCTTAGACATGATTGATGAAAATCGGTTGAGCCGTTTAAAAGTTGTTGGGGGTGAAAAAGCGGGGAAGAATAACCGAATGTGCAAATATACTCGAGTGGGGTCTCAAATGAAAGCGCACTGAAAGAGAATATTAATGACTTAATCGAGAGTGTTCGTAGCTTCATTCGATGAGAAAACTGGTGGTGGGAAGATAGCCGTTTGAAGATGATCAGCTCTTTTCTAGTTGATGAGGGGATCTGACTAACTTTCCAATGTCCGATCTATTCAAAATTTGGTACCGTGTTACATCAACGATATTCAAAGAACATGGTAAGGTAACCATGACCTGATCTGCCGTTTGAAGATGATCAGCTCTTTTCTACTTGATGAGGGGATCTTACTAACTTTCTTATGTCCAATCGATTCGAAATTTGGTACCGTGTTACTTCAACGTTATTTAAAGAACATGGTAAGGTAACCTTGACCTGATTAGCCGTTTGAAAATAATGTTTTCCTTATTAGTTGATGATTAGCCGTTTGAAAATCATCTTTTCTTTATTATTTGATGAGGGGATCTGACTATCGTCCACATGTCCTATCGATTCGAAATTTGGTATCATGTTACTTCAATGATGTTGGAAGTATGTATATAAATTATAAGCTAAAATTATTTCAACTTACATAATATTATGTGATAATATAATTATAATAGTTTTAAAATATTATTTATAATTCTTTAGAGTTTATTTTTTGTGTCGGGGGGTTTTTTTTTATTAAAACACCAACATTAGAGCACGTCGTCGGTTGTAAAGAACAGAGATAGACGTATTACTCGTGCCGAGTCGTCGTGCCCCGCGCCCGTCCGTCGATCGTGTCGTCGCGTCGCGAAGAAACGGTCTCTGTCGCACGCACCGTTCCGGCATATGGCAACCGTTCACGCATAGACTAGTTTATCAGTAGACGCTAAACTAGTTTACCCGTTCATGACAAATAAACAGTTTAATAAAACAGTTCGTTCATTCAACGCCCATCCCTACCCGACAGTCGGTCGATGGCGCCTGCCAGCGTCGGACCTGTGCTAGCTTTTTCAGTGCAATAAAATAAATAAAACTAAGAAAAAAACACTACTGAAATATAAAAAAGGGACAGGAAAAGATAACTATACGAAAAGGTATGCAAATAAAGTCTCTTTTTGTATTTTAGATTAGCTAGTCGTGATCTATATTATATTTCATAATTATTTGATAACACAGTCTAGTTATTTATGAAGTGCGATGTGTTGGTAAGGTTTTATAATTTACATCGGATACTCCCTTATACCCATTTGCACTAAACGTGAGTTAGGCCAGTCCTAGTTGAGATATACTTAAACATAAGAACAGCCTAGCTAAACGTTTTGTTTGCACTAACAGATATAACTTAATTATGTCGTAGCTTAGGCATTGCCTAGATAAGTGAATGATTGAACGAATGTAAAGATTGGTTGTTTATGGTTTTATAAACCGGCTAAGTAATGTAGTCCATAGAAAATATTTTGGCCTTCTCTTTACATTGATTCCGTCGTGTGTTAAAAAGTGACAAAAGATAAGAGACCTTGGTTTATTTTATTTGGTAACGTAGGCTGTCGGAGTTTTTGCCGGGAAAGTCAATCAGCAATATTGTGTTTCTGTATTATTTTTCTAAATTCGTGTTAATTCGGTTTTTAATGTGTTATAGTGGTGGAATATTAACCATTAATTATTCGTTGAGGTGCATTAGTGTGGAAAAGTGATACATTCTACAAAATGCGTGCTAAATTGGGTTTCCCGCCAAAACTCCCTAGGAAGTTTCAGTAAAGCGTCTACCACTTTACTGAATCGACTGACTTGACTGATTGACTACCGTGACTATTTATTTGGACTTTGACTAGACTTTGGACTTGACGATTTAGAAATACAGTACCTACGTTGATGAAAATAATATACTTGACATTGGCAAATGGTGATAAGCCGACGCCATAAATAAATAAAAAAAAAAAAAAAAAAAAAAAAAAACGTAGGCTGTCAATTGTCTTGTCATTACAAGACGTCAGACCAATGACTAAAGAATTCAAAGGACAGGCCCTACCTATGACAAAAACGTGTCCAATTTATCAGCTGATTATGAGCAAAAAATGGCTGCCGAACTAGAGTTGTAATTATGGGTATCGACAGTATCGATATTTTAAATTTTACAATAACTTACATGTATACGTAAATAAAAAACTTATTTTACTAATGACATTGTACATTTAACTACTTTTATTAATCGATAATATCTTTTAACTTTAACGGACATCCAAAAAAGTATTCGATGCTGACGATATATTTAGGTATATATCAGGGGTGGTCGACTTTGTATGAATGACCTTGGACCAAAAAGGGGGCAGTTCGGTGCGACAAGAATGGTTATATTTCAATATATCGCTCTCTGTCTTACCTGGTTAATATAACATAAAAGTTACTTAAAAACCACAACAGATGACACTATCCCGCTTCTAGATCGCGCTATCGGAAACATTAGACGTATGTATATAAGGGCTCACGAACATTATGTGGCGTAGTAGTTATGATTTGTGCGTGGAGGTGGTTGCTCGGTTTTGTTGGAATGTAAAATTTAACTCTAAAGAGAAATTTAATGTTAACTTAAACTTTAATTACGTATCTTCAATTTCCCGCCATATTCATATAATCAAATAATTAGTCCTCCTTTGTTGGAAGGCGGTTAAAAGTTTGAGGGGGCAGCTCACTAGAGGCGCTATTTGGTCCCAATTTTTTTGTATGAAGTCGACCTTCTTCTCCGCGAGTAATAGTGTTCTGTGGTATATATCCTATTTGTTCTAACTGGACCACTTTCAAAAAAGTATTTGTAATATCTTTATTAATCATGTAAGACTTACCTTTATTTACCATGGGACAGAAGTGCCATTTCTTTATTGAAGTCAACACGCTTAAGTATAATTATTAGTTAAGGATCTTTTAACTCCTAGGTCCTTATAGGTTATAATATTATAACCTCTAAGGACCTAGGAGTTAAAAGATCCTTAAATATTTATTTGTATACGAGCTGAGCCAACTGTATAAATTGGTTTATGACATGAAATTATGCTTTTTTTATTCTTAATTTATGCATACGTAAGTAAAAAACTTATTTTACTAATGACATTGTACATTTAACTACTTTTATTAATCGATAATATCTTTTAACCGACATCCTGAGTATTCTATGCTGATTGCTGAGGATAGTTTTATTCTATTTGTTCTTACTGGACCATTTTTTCAAAAAAAATTGTAATACCTTTATAAATCAAGTAAGACTTAACTTTATTTACCATGGGAAAGAAGTGCCATTTCTTTATTGAAGTCAACACGTTTATCTTTTATTATTTAAGGATACTTTAACTCCTAGGTCCTTAGAGGTTATAATATGGTTAAATATTTATTCTCATACGAGCTGAGCCAACTGCATAAATTGGTATATGAAATGAAATGGTGCTTTTTTTATTCTTTATTTAGGGACTTTTGATGTACAGCGTAAGTCAGTCCCATCGTAACCTAATCTTATACATAATGACAAGATGCTTTATTTGGTGAAAATGTGGTTACAATTAATAGGTGTTACATTTTTACAGCTTGGAAAATAATTAGTAATTGTGGCATCGACAGATGGAACTAAAAACTTTTTGAACTATCTAAGGTGGAATAGAAATAAAAGACAAAGAAATATATCCACTTATATTAAAATGAATAAGTCTATCCATTTCTAAATAAAATTAAGTTTGTTCAAAAACTGGCTATGCTATTCTCTTGACTGGGTTCGGGGATTAATATTTTCTTCTCCAGCTTTCAACCATAATTTGCTTATTGTATCACTTTTCGGAAACCTATAAAAAACAAGTATTATTAGTTTTATCATTTGTCAAATAATTTTGGTCCCAATTTTTTTGTATGAAGTCGACCTTCTTCTCCGCGAGTAATAGTGTTCTGTGGTATATATCCTATTTGTTCTAACTGGACCACTTTCAAAAAAGTATTTGTAATATCTTTATTAATCATGTAAGACTTACCTTTATTTACCATGGGACAGAAGTGCCATTTCTTTATTGAAGTCAACACGCTTAAGTATAATTATTAGTTAAGGATCTTTTAACTCCTAGGTCCTTATAGGTTATAATATTATAACCTCTAAGGACCTAGGAGTTAAAAGATCCTTAAATATTTATTTGTATACGAGCTGAGCCAACTGTATAAATTGGTTTATGACATGAAATTATGCTTTTTTTATTCTTAATTTATGCATACGTAAGTAAAAAACTTATTTTACTAATGACATTGTACAGTCGCGTGCACTAATATAGACACATTGACAAATTTCCAAAAATATGTAAACATTCTAAATTTCAATAGTATGTATCTCATCTTGTGTTCAATATTATGTATACTACAATATGAGTCAAAAATATGGAAACATTTTTGTCATAATAACGTAAACAAGAGTGTATCAATGAATAGTACTCACTCCCTTAGTCAAATTTATAGATACGTAAATTTAATACCGCTTGTAAGCGGTGCTGAAGGCTATTGGTATGTGTAAGTAGGTAGTTACATATATGTAGGTATTTCTGTTTAAAGAAGCGTCAGCTAGTTAAAATATATTTCAAAATTCAACTCCCAAGTGGGTAAAATAGGAGATAAAAGTTTGTATTAAACTTTTTATTCCTTGGACATATTTTCATGAATTGAGTACGGAAAAAATAATGAGTTAAACGCATAGATATATAATATTAAAAAGAGGGTTAAACGCTTTGATTTCTTTTTAATATTATATAACTATGATTAAACGTATTTCAGAGTTTTCAAAAATTCAGCCCCTATAGGAGGGTAAAATAATAGAAGAAAGTTTTAAATTATTATAAAGATATCGCTTAAAACCCAGTGAACAAAATGCGCTCAGATCTTATGTATATATTTTATTAAAACTCATAAATTATCATCCTCATAATCCTATATTTTCTCAGACTCTAAACTCTACATAACAATATTTTTTTATGTAAAACGTCAACTTAAAATCTGTCACAATTTAAAATCTATAGAAAATAAATATAAAAAGGTTTTATAAAATCTTGTTTTAAACATTCTCCCCGCCAAAGGACCTAGTTCTATAACTAGTCCTTTCAATCTAAACTCATAACTAAAAATTCATAACTCATTCTTAAATAAAATTAAATATTAACAAAATTAAAATGGTAAATTAAAACTCGACTCCTAAATAATAATAATATATAAAAATAATTAAAAATAACTTAACTAAACTCTAAATATTATCATAATTTTCCTTGTTTTATTTTTCTCCTTTTGTCTCTCTCTCGACTCTCCATTAAATCTTTCTCCCAATAATTTTTCCTAAGCTTGTTCGCCATTGCTTCATAATCGTTCTTATATTTGCTTAATACTTCTCATGATCTATTATCTATAATCTCCTGATCTCATGATCTATAATCTCCACTCTCAATCTGCCTCTAAAACTGACCAATATTTGTCTGAAAACAAAAATTAATACCTAAGTTATAACAATGTTGAAAAATCTTAAATAGAAACGATAATAATCTATCTAACAAAAAAAATGTTATAATCAACACAGTCTGCAACAAACCCGATTAGACTGATTGGGTTTGTTGCAAACAATACTAACATTAATTAATAATAATAAATATTAAGGAATAATACTCACTGTGGGGTACCATTTCGTTTGCTATATTATTACTTATTACTTATTAGTAACAGAGGTGCTCTTTTAAAACTATAATTTTATGTTTTTCGTAGGAAGATATTCTATAAGGAATGTTCTCCATTCTATCCATAATTTTCAAATTTCAAACGAACACCACATGCAATCACCGAAATATTAGTGCGAATGATGAACTTCGCTGCGACTGTCATTCTAGTTTATAACATTATGAAAGTTGAGGGTAGATAATAAAAACCGAACCAAAACAACGCATTGTTTTTTTAATCTGAGAAGTCAATTGTAATTATCATGTATGTCGTAGGTGTAGGTTTCATTTTTAGGGTTCCGTAATACTCAAGGAACCCTTATCCTTAAAAAAAGAATGTATACATTGTTTTGCAACCTACAATGATTACATTTTTTTGACAATTATAAACATATTGGCAGAAAAGTAAAAAGTGCTAAACTTTTATGAGTGTATACATATTAATGACACAATTATTGTTTACATTGTAATGAAATTGTGTTTTACATTTTCGGATACACAAAATTAATGTTTACATTATATTGAAAAAACAATGTTTACATGTTATTGACATTGTCACGTATACATCATTTTACGCTTTGGGGGTGTTTAGTATTCATTGACAAACTGTTGTTTACTTTATTATGAAAAAAATGTGTTCATAATTTTGAAACAGTTTGTAGGTTACATCATTATGAATACAACATGGTATCCATGTTTTTGAAGTATGATACGTTGACATATTATTGCAAATTTGTCAATGTGTCTATATTAGTGCACGCGACTGTACATTTAACTACTTTTATTAATCGATAATATCTTTTAACCGACATCCTGAGTATTCTATGCTGATTGCTGAGGATAGTTTTATTCTATTTGTTCTTACTGGACCATTTTTTCAAAAAAAATTGTAATACCTTTATAAATCAAGTAAGACTTAACTTTATTTACCATGGGAAAGAAGTGCCATTTCTTTATTGAAGTCAACACGTTTATCTTTTATTATTTAAGGATACTTTAACTCCTAGGTCCTTAGAGGTTATAATATGGTTAAATATTTATTCTCATACGAGCTGAGCCAACTGCATAAATTGGTATATGAAATGAAATGGTGCTTTTTTTATTCTTTATTTAGGGACTTTTGATGTACAGCGTAAGTCAGTCCCATCGTAACCTAATCTTATACATAATGACAAGATGCTTTATTTGGTGAAAATGTGGTTACAATTAATAGGTGTTACATTTTTACAGCTTGGAAAATAATTAGTAATTGTGGCATCGACAGATGGAACTAAAAACTTTTTGAACTATCTAAGGTGGAATAGAAATAAAAGACAAAGAAATATATCCACTTATATTAAAATGAATAAGTCTATCCATTTCTAAATAAAATTAAGTTTGTTCAAAAACTGGCTATGCTATTCTCTTGACTGGGTTCGGGGATTAATATTTTCTTCTCCAGCTTTCAACCATAATTTGCTTATTGTATCACTTTTCGGAAACCTATAAAAAACAAGTATTATTAGTTTTATCATTTGTCAAATAATTTTGGTCACAACAATATTATTAAAAGCTATTAAACTTATATTTTTAAAACCACATCGAATACATTCAGATTGCTTTTTGAGACATAACACAAATGTAATTATTATGTTTTTATCGATGTAATTATTATTTGTACCTTTATCGATAACTAGGTATTACAAACGGTAGGTACAACACTTTTCAATTACGTAAATAAATCTAATGACTTAAAATGCAATTTAAAGGACTGTTCTAATGAAATTTATGTGGATATGAATATAATAAATGAAAAAATCAAATTGCAACGCAATTATTTCATGAAATGTTTATAGTATTGCATAAAACCGGCTACTAACCTGCGTAAATACAATTGAGGTTGATTTATACTCTTTAATGCATTGCACCTTGCAATATAACGTTTAGACATGTTAATTATCACTTTTACAACATTCAAATAAAATTTTAAAGAATAAGTCCTTATAATCTCTTGGAAATTCTTAATTAAAACAAAACATAAACAACCTTTTGACAAGAGACCTACCACAGCTAATTGACAGTTAATGAGCAAATAATGGCGGATCGTTCCACATTTCGTTAATTGTCAAAGTTTTGAAGTCTAATGTTTCTAAAATGAGCAAAAACAAAAATATTGCTGTTTCTTCTAACATGAAAATTATTGCATTAGATAGAAAGAGACCAAATGATATTTCACCGTCTGTCTCATATTTGCATCATATTTGTATAAGCGCTAGTATGTATAGAACTGTAAGGGCCCCTCCATGTATATACCTCAATGCGTCAGACAGATATATATTTTAAACGTGTTTACTGTTGACTAAAATTATACATCGATTGATTTGGAATCGTTATTGATATACCTATTATGTAAAATAAGTTAAAATAAAAAGTAAAAACCGCAAACTTTACGGCGGAGGAAAAAATAAATTTTGTGCGATTGTTGTGCGACGAAGGCCCGTGCATTCTATCGAAAGTAACTTTTCACGATGCCACGAAGAATAAAGAGAAATAATTCTTTTGCACATCCTATATCGCTTAAAGAAGACGATTTCATCGAAATTTTGGAGCAGTTTGGTCGTGATCTTGTTATTCTAGTTCTCGCGTGTCGTTCATTATGAAAATCGACTTCTACAAATTCAAGGAAATTCAATAAATATTAAATCCCCTGCCATGGTGATTGTGATCTGACTATTTTAAGCTTTGAATTTTTAAAATCACTGTAATAAAAAATCTGCTAAAAAATATACCTCTTTTTATTGTAATACATCTAAGGCTAGATCTCTGACAATAGTTTATCAATAAAACTATATCAATAGTTACAAATAATCTACAAGACTAGATAAAACACCGACTTATGTGTTGCCTACGGTTACGCACTTCCTAATCGGGCTCATAAAGTTAAGAATATCCTAAGTGGACTTAGGAATGGCCTAAGGTTAGTGCAATAGTATTTTTTGCTAGGAGCAGCCTAAACAAGTTAGGAAAGAACTTAGGCGATCCTTAAGTTTAGTGCAAATGGGCAATAAAGTCTCTTTTTGTATTTTAGATTAGCTAGTCGTGATCTATATTATATTTCATAATTATTTGATAACACAGTCTAGTTATTTATGAAGTGCGATGTGTTGGTAAGGTTTTATAATTTACATCGGATACTCCCTTATACCCATTTGCACTAAACGTGAGTTAGGCCAGTCCTAGTTGAGATATACTTAAACATAAGAACAGCCTAGCTAAACGTTTTGTTTGCACTAACAGATATAACTTAATTATGTCGTAGCTTAGGCATTGCCTAGATAAGTGAATGATTGAACGAGTGTTTTACATTTAGTGTGCTTAGTGACTTGTATGTCGGTATATGTATATATGTTTTTGACACGCCTACAGCCTAAACGACTTGATGAAGCTATTACCTACACCTACAACCTACACCAATACTTTTAAGTTTTTCTACACAAATATTGTCTAGATAACAATAAAGAATAATAATAATAATAATAATAATATAATATCTATGGACGCTTCACACCACGTCAATCTGATCCCGTGGTAAGTTCTCAAAGAACTTGTGTTAAGGGGTCCAAACAACGGAAATATATTTTATATACTATACACATATTTATGATTTTTTTTATATTATACATATATTTAATACACATCCATGACCCAGGAACACAGAAAAACTTTTTGTTCCTTCGGTGGGATTTGAACCCGCGACCCCCGGCTTGAGCACCAACACGCTCAACCAACTGAGCCACAGAGGTCGTCAATAATAAATAAAATATTTATATAATTGGGTGCTGTCAATTGAGAGGTATTTACTTTTACTTATATTAGAACTTTCTGATCCCGACAGACGTTGTTCTGTCTTAACTATGAAGTGGGATAAATAAATAACTACCAACAACTATATTTACAACTACGCCTACAACAACATGTACACCTACTTCCTACAACTGCACCTACACCTACAACCTACCCCTACTAGGTAGTAAATGAAGTTGTAGGTACTCTAGTAATACTAGGGGTAGATAACTGCACCTACGACTACATCTACACCTACACCTACTTCCTAAATCTGCACATAAAACTACACATACTACTTACCTACACCAACATACACCCACTACCTACTACTACAACCTAACCTATACTTGTACCTTTTTCTACACAAAATTTGGTCAGATAATAAAATAATATATTTATATAATTTGGTGTTGTCAATCGGAAGGAATTTACTTATATTAGAACAGTCTGATACCAACAGACTTGTTCTGTCTGAACTATTAGCGGGTCAAAATTAATAAATACAAACAACTACACCTACATCTACAACTATATCTACACCTACTACCACTAACTACTACCTACTCCGACTTCCTTCAACTACTAGGTATTAGGTGTAGTTGTAGGTACTCTAGTAGTTCTAAGAATAGGTTACTACACCTACAACTACATCTACACCTACTAAGTAGGTGACTACTGTAATGATGACTAAACAAACGATTTTTTGTTTGTTTTTAGCACTCCAAGAGGAAGTGAAAGATTGTTCTAAAACCGGGAGGCCACACTGTTACGTTCTGTGTCGTGACGATGCGATAATAATTCGACAAGTTTCTTACACAATCTACAGGAGAACGACGGAAAAAATAAATTTAAAAACAAATTATTACTTTATTTAACATTTCAATTTTATCAATGTGTTGCTTGTTTAGCTATGTGAAACTAATGCTATCTACAGACACACGAATTTGGTACGGAGCGTACAGCGAACCATATCCGGAGACCAAATTCGGTGTCGCTACACACGCACAGATTTGGTACGGTGCAGTGGAGCGAAACGCTCGACACTCGTGTGTTCGATTTTATGCTCTATTACATTAGCACAGAGTTCTATTTACAGTACGGTTTTTAAACGACGACGATGATTCCCGCAATTCATTAATAACGGGTAGTGATACCAACACTTTAAAAAATATTTCTCCCCAAATTTTACTCCTGATTACTTATACTATTGACAGGTCTAAGAGATAATAAGCTAGAAAGAAAGGTTATGTATTTAACATAAAGACTTACGCGTGAATAACATAAAACTAACTTGTCTTAATCTGTTTTCACTCCCAATACATTTTCATATCCCTGGCTATATACACACATTAAAATAATTTTTATTATTACATACAAATTGACTCATAAAGAGTAAACTCTAACGCCCTTATTAATAAAATTATTTACACCACGGATTAGCTAATCCAACATTGCTGTCTTTGTCTATCAAGTGACTATTCTAAACTATCTGACAAAGACAGCCATGTTGGATTAGCTAATCCGTGGTGTAAATAATTTTATTAATAAGGGTATAAACATCCTGTCCCCTAGTAAACCCCCGTAGATATTTTCCCTAATTTTGGGGGGTACATCCCTAAGTTGGCAACACTGATACCGTTGTACGGCCTAACCGCCGGACTGCTCTACACACGCACGAATTTGGTACGGAGCGTACCAGATCCGCTATACGCTCCGTACCAAATTCGTGTGTCTGTAGACACCATAAAGAGTTTTCTGTATTAAGGGGCAAATAGCCCCTAAAGCTTAAAAATCGCTCAGTTTGAGTCGGAACTACTCCGAAAAATGGGAATAAAAAAATTCAAAAAAATATACATTTCACACTTCAATCCTTCATCTTTAATATCATCGTTAATTTTTTTAATAAGACGAAGATTAATATTAAATAAATTAAAATTAAAAAGCCCTGTTTTCAGATTTCTTTTTCTATCTACTTACTACCTACTACGGCTATAAAGATGGTTCTTTTACGAAAATGTGAAGAATATATTTATCTAACATTTCATCGTTGGGTTTTTCGAAATACCGTTTTGTTTTCAAAATATACGTAAATAACTATTATTTTGTGAAAATATTTGTAAGCGGTGCGTGCGCGGGCGCGCGGGACAGTGAGCCGCTGACTTTCGTACGAGGAGGTTGTGTCACTCTCCGCGGTGCCGCTATTTAGCAATCGTTTATTTTACTCTTGAAATAATAGGGGACAACATGCCGTAAAAAATAAATTATGTAAACCTTAGCGAGCACTCTGCCTGCGATAGAATGAAAATGTTCGATCGTTGAATGTACTTTTTTGTTCCTTCAACTTCTTACTTGAAATTTTAATAATATATTAATATAATATTATATATAATATATATTATAGTATAATATTTTATTATATAATATGTACTTGTAAATTTCACAGAAAGTGTATAGTTCTATTTCTATGACGACCTCTGTGGCTCAGTTGGTTGAGCGTGTCGTTGCTCAAGCCGGGGGTCGCGGGTTCAAATCCCGCCGACGGAACAAAAAGTTTTCTGTGTTCCTGGGTCATGGATGTGTATTAAATATGTGTATAATATAATAAAAATCTTAATTATGTGTATAGTATAAAAGTATTAAATATACTTCCGTTATCTGGTACCCGTAACACAAGTTCTTCAAGAACTTACCACGGGATCAGATTGACGTGGTGTGAAGCGTCCATAGATATATTATATTATTTCTGTTTTAATTGTCTATTTAGTATATCAACGTTTTGAGGTATATAGTATATGAGGTAAAAATGCCTAAGCGACATTTATTTATTTATTTAACACACATACAACTACCATTACAGACAAAATCCAATTCGATAGCGTAGGAGAGCAAATTCATATTTTATATAATACATATTATGATATTTCCAGTTTAAATAATAATAATTGATAAAAAATAATAATTAAAGAAAATATAATAATTAAAGAAAGACACATATGACGCATAAATTTAGTAAACTTTATAGAAGAGTGATTTAACGTTAAAATTTTTAGAAAAAAAAATCATTAAAAATCACAAAATAGTCGGATTTAGATGGTTTTAACATACATCTATATATCTATATATCAATAAGATACAACGTGTATCTTATTTTTATAGCAATTCTTGATATTAAAACGAGTCATATAGCTTTCGAATTACAGGCAGTTTATGTCGCTTAGGTAAAAAAGTCCTAATTCGAAAAATAGGTAAAATTATCTAAGCTATCGACGAAAGTTATGTAATAGCAAGTAAAATTGCCTACATTTTATTTTAAAGGTTTTCAGCAACATGTAAAAATAGATAAGCTATAGATACATTTTCTGTAATAACAGGTAAAAATAACTAATTCCAAACACTTTAAAATAAATTATAGGAGTATTCATCTAAATGGCCTAAGAGTTTATAAAATAAAACAAGATAAGTTACATAAATGTTGCTTACATGAAGAATTTTCTACGGCTAAAGTTATCTTAGTAAATTTATTATTCAATGACATTGTAAATTTTTGCTCCTAACTGACAATATTCTCCTTCTTCTTGTTTATAAAAATTAATTGCAGTTCCCTTGTCTGACTAAAACGAGCTAAAACGTTAGCTAATTTTGATCTTGAAATAATAAAAAATATAGAAGTAAAAACTCAAGGCCTAGGATTTCAGCCCATTACTTTATACTTAAGCTGCGGCCCCATTCCTTGAGTTCTCTCTTGGTAGTGCTGGGAGATATTCCACATACCGATTCTGGGCATGACACCGTGACACAATTGGCCCAAAGCCTACCCATCTCATCCGCGGTTTTGTTGCCGGAGATATTGCCGTTGCCTAGAACCCATACCAGACTGATGCTGTTATCTCGTCCTAGCATGTTTAGCGTTTGAACACAAGCCATAACTAATTTAGATGAAAGAAGAAGGGGCAAAAAGTCCCCATCCTTGTAGCACTATAAGACATATATCAAATGAAAGGGCTTAAAAAAAGTGTCATTGTTTTGTATGACAAAAATCCTCTAAACCATGGGAGAAAAAAGTAAATGAGGGTTAAAAAAGTTTAAAAAAATCATTCTATATTATTGCACCGTTTCATAGTGTTGCTACTATGGAAAAAAATTTGGAAAGTAATGGTATACACTCAACTTTAGAAAAGTGTTATATTTTGATAAACTGCCTCATATTTTGATGAAATGTATGGACTGATAATAAAATACTAAAAATAAGCTCTTTCCTCAATTTTTTCGCACATACCTAATTACTTTCTGGAAATTGTTTCTTACTTGCAACGCTATCGAATGGTGCAATAATACAAAATGTATTATTTTCCTAATTTGCGGATTCGAATCCTGGCCTGGAAAAGTGGTTTATGTAAAATCAAATAATTCAGATAAAACAATTACATTAAAATACATATAATTAAATAGCAAAAATAATTTTAAAACGATTAGGTACAGAAAAAAAGTAAAAAAGATATTGTACATGGTGAATTATTCTTCTGGGCGTTGTAAGAGAACTCAAAAAAAATTAGCAATAGCAATTTAGCCCTACGGAATATCGAGGCCGACTTGATGAAAACTTAAACTGCATCATTTTTGATAACTCATTTTTCCTAGACAGGATTCGAACCCATAAATTATGGAAAAAAAATACATCCAATGTACTGCACCTTTAAATAGTATTGCAAGTAAGAAACAATTTCCATAATGTAAGTATGTGACAAAATTGAGGAAAGAGCTTATTTTAGCATTTTATTATCATTCCATACATTTCTTCAAAATATGGGACAATTTATCAAAATATAACACTTTTCTGAAGCTTGATGTATACCATTACTTCCCGAAAATTGTTCCTTATGACTGAACACCAATCAAACCACCATACAACACTATGAAATGGTGCAATAATACAGGTGATTTTTTAAACTTTTTTTCACTTATAACTCTCATTAACTTTTTTCTCCCATGGTTTAGAGATTTTTCGTCATACAAAAAAATTACACGCTTTTTAAGTCCTTTGATATATGTCTTGTAGTGCTACAGTAGTGGGGACGGGATCCATACAAAAATGCCCCTTCTTCTTTCTGCTGCTGTCAGTGCCTTCAGCGCAGTGTGATTGTTCTGACAGACTGCGCTGAAAGCATTGACAGTAGCAGAAATATCATCTAAATTATCCTAATCTTCTCTATAAGATTAGGATGTTTTATGGACAAGGACAATCTGTAGGCTCTGTAGTGAACAACTCATCACAGCCTCAAACATGGTTGTAAATTGTCCTAAGCAAGTATATAGGCAAGCCTGTAGGTGGCATGCCCCCGTAGAAGGTCCGTCCACCCGTTTGTCTTTCCTGGATCCGTCCGTGTACCAGACTATGTCATTGGAGTGAACATTGATTCCTATCCTCTACTCTCCCTAGACAATAGGAAAACCTGGTGTTGCTTTGAGAAGCTATGCACCTTGATCATATCGTCTGATGGCATGGCCATGATAGGTGTCTTAAGAAGAGACTATTGCATCTGTCCATGAAGGGTGGAAGTCCATTTGGCTTCCTGGCCTTGAAAAACGCTACTACCGCCATACATTTGTCATTAAAAATGTACGGTGATAGCAGCTTTTGATGTAACAAAAGAGATGAACAATATTTGTTGTATTCTGATATTTTTTTTATGAACATCAACTTGGCAAAATCGCTTTAAAATGTTATCATAGTAACATATTTTGTCGGCAGCGTTAATTCGTTAATCGTTGAAGTTAATTCTTAACCCCAGTTAACGTAATTTTTCCAAGGAATCCACGGAAAACTTTTTATTCTCTTATGGATTCGAACCCACGTCCTCTGGCTTGAGCACTAAAGCGCTAACCACTGAGCCACAGATATCTTCATTTAAACTGATTCAATTTAAGTCTCTATGAATTTATGAAGTTTTTTGGACTGTTATAGTTTTCGTTCAAAGTTTATTACATGGACTACCATCATGAATTTTTCACATTTTTAGAGCCAGCCGTTTGGCTTTTAGAGGGGGGGACGCCGTATTTTAACAAGAAATGCGCTTAAAAGTGGAATATCGCGCAAACGGATACGTACGTACATCAAAATATAATCTCAGAAACCTCTCAATGTTCTTATAATGTCTATGTACCTAATTATATCTCCCCTTTTCGTGTAGGTGTAACCAAAAATTATCTTCATTTATTTTAGCACTATGTCGACGTGATAAATAAACTTATCTATTCAAAGTTTCATATTTCAAGCACCACCGTTTGGATGGACAGACGGACGGGCGGACGGTCGGTCGAACGGAAGGACATGACGAAACTATAAGGATTCCGAGACATGAACTACGGAACCTTAAAAAAGGAATAATAATGAAACCACACCGATTTCAGTGACTGTTGCCAATTTAATTGAAAATAGACCAGCTATAGGAGCTATTTTATTATGTCCAAGTATGTGCGCAAAGTTTACTCCCATAACCTAGTATGTATATTGATATTTTCTACTACCGACAGGACTAACTAGCGAAACATTAGGCGCATAAATATAGAAATATATTTAGCAATGTTTGCGTTCATTAAGGTTCCCACACACTGTAAATTTAATACTTTTAGTTACATTTTATCTAACCGACGACAAAAAAAATATCTAACCGACATACTTAAAAACAAAAGTTTTCAAGTAAAAATATCTACATAGCACGAATAGTTATGGTGTCAAATATGTAAAACTATCTTTACGCCAATATTGTTTTATTTCACTATGGGTAAAATTCTACAAGTTGCACTGTCGTAAAATAATGGTATCAAATTAAATGCACTGTAAGGACAATTCACAAATAATTTGTATGGAGAAAATGTACAAAGTGTTCACGAAAAGAATTTTTTAAACAAGTAAAAATATTTTTGTGCAAACAAAAGAAAAGTACAAACATGAAAAATAGACTAAGTAGATTTTTAAAATTCTTCAAAATATCCAAATGATTTTTTTTATAAATAGCTTTTTGTTGTCGCTTAGTGAACATAACATTCATGATTTTGTATAAATTTCACTATATCTAAGCGACAAAAAAATCGTCGTAGGAAGACGACGATTAGACCAATCGACGCAGAAAAAAAAAATACAAACTCATTGATATAACTCATTTTCGGTATTTTTGTCGCTTAGGAAAGCGAAAAAACACCTAGTGGATATTTTAGTGATTCTGTCAAAAGCACTAAGTATTGCATTTTGGTGGGCGTAGAGGTGGAAAATGAAATCAAAAGTGATGGGTTGGAAGCCGCATTGCCTACCAAATAATTTCTAGATTTCGGGAATAACCTCGACCGGCTTCTACAGAAGAAGGAGAAGCGGCTTATACATTCTACGTTTTTTCTTTAAGAATAAGAATAAGAATAAGAATATTTTATTTGCAAAAATATGGTACAATAAGATGGTACAATGTTAAATGACACTCATATTTTGTCGGATTTACCTCGACGTGCAAATATTTTATGAAATTAATATAGATAATAATAATTAATAATTAACATAGAGATAGGTATTTAACAAATTAAGGACAAATTATTGTAAATATTAAATTATAATGATCACATGTTAGGTACGATTAATTAATTAAATGAAATAAAATAGTAGTTAATTAAAAAATATTAAATAAAATGTCAGCATCCGTCAAAAGTTTGATAAGTCAATATTGAAAATTATTAAGCGTCATAATTTAAATGTCATAATAAGCTTTTATCATTAATAAATTCATCAACAGTATAATACATTTTGTTTATTAATAACGTAAATAATCTATTTTTAAATTGATTCAATGTCAAACCCTTTAGGATATTTGGCAGTTTATTATATATGCGAATAGCCATACAGTATGCATTTTTTGAAAACATTGTAGACCTCATAGACCAGAAATAAATTAATATTTTCAAGTTGCATTTAAATCAATCCTAAAGTCGTATAAAAGGGCCGTTCCTCAGTTTATAATTTGAGTCGCGGCGCGGCCGCGCGCGGAGATCGCGAGCGCTGCGGGGTGTATGCGGGTGGCGCGGCGGGAAGTGTTAGGCCACGCCCGAATCTGTGACGTCATCTACGTATATTTTCGCCTTAAACTTATAGAAACCAAAGTCTATCTGTCCGTCCATCCGGATGTCCGCCAATATATCCTGTCTATCTGCTTGTATGTCAACAATACAACCATCAAACAACATTCTTCTTTCAGAAGACGCTTTCGATGCCTTTAGAATGTTTAAGACTATACTGCCTTTTTCATTACAGAAATGTTTTACCAAAATTAATAACAGAACAAAAACTAAATAAATAAAATTATTTATTAGATTTTATTCAACGTTAGAAAGCAACCAAAACTAAATATGTTCGATTGCTTGTAAATCAGCGGGATAACGGTAGCGACTAGCGACCGTGTTCAATCTCGATCAAAAATCGGACAACGTCTTTTTATAGGTTAATTCGAAAGAGTACTTAATTATAAATACCCGAGTAAAACACCCATGAAGCTCGCTTGCATAGTTTTAAAATTATCTCAAAGTGAAAATTCGTATCCCGCATTGATAAAAAAGTGAAAAAACGTTTTAATTAAAAATTCTTAAGGAATAGCCAAAAATATTTTGTACATTATTTAAAGAACATACAGAAAGCTACATTTTGAACCCTTTTCAAGTCGGATATGACTTATGGGGGCCATAAAAACAAAGAAAATCGAATTTTAGGTTTTATTTTTTTCTGACTAATTTTCACAAAAGTCGCACCTAGAATTTACATTAAAAGGAAGCTAGTGATCACTACTACCACTGATAAAATAATCAAATCCTAAAGAGATGGAGAATCGTAGAAAAATGGTTTTGAAAAAATGCGGGATTCGCGGGATTCGTCTTTAGAAAATTATATACTTTTTCGATACAGAAACTTCTTTTGAACTGTTCAGAACTTAAATAAGAACAATAAAAATAGATGATATAGATAAAATGACACATTTAAACCCTTTTTAGCGTGTACAATAAAAACTGGTTATACAATTTTAGTTATTATTTTTTCTGAGCAAGTTCCGCTGAAGTAGCAGCTTCAACTAACATTGATATAAAGCCAATACACGCCACTACTATGCTAAGTTCGTTAAATTGGAGCAAGTAAGCTCACAAATTGCCGTAATATCTTAAAATACTACCATTGCCTTGTCAGTATATTTTTGTAATGTGTGTTTTTGTATATAAAAATATAGATCGCTTCTTTACTAAAAAGTGTAGCTTAGCTATTAAAAGCAGCAGAGATGAACATAAGCTAGTTATTCCTTACCAAAGAATTAACATCTTTAGCAGAAATGCGTACTGTATGCCAGTTCGCATCTTTAACAAACTACCTAACTATTTTAAAGAACTAACAATACAAAGATATAAAAGTGAACTAAACACCTGGCTCCTAATAAAAACGTATTATTCAATTAAATAATTCTTCGACGACAAAAATATTGAATTATAAACATAATGTAATTTTTCCATTGATAATAATCATATCACTTGTACTTAACTATTGTATATTAAAAGTAATGTGACATTGTACCTAATTATTCTGTTTTGAAATTTGACATTATATAAACCGTATTATTTTCCTGACTTAAATGCATTGATTCTATTTTGTTTCTGATTGTTAACCAATTTTTTGTATCCATTGTTTGTAATGTATTAATTATTGAATTGTAATCGTTATGTATTGACATATTTTTGTTACTTATTTTTATTTTCTTGACAATTTTATATTATTAGGTAATCACTTAAAATTCATGACTAATTAAAATAAATAACATTTACAATAATAATAATAATAAATAATAATATGTAAAATGCCTTATTGTACCATATTCCTAGCAAATAAATGATTTGGTTGATTTATTGATTGAATATAGTAACCCTTTAATGTTACACTGTTAAAAGGTGTAAAACGTTGAAATTGATTTTCCACATAAGCATTTTCTGAAAATAATACTTTTATTTTGCATGCGATTCTTTCCTATATTGGATGTGAAGTGCCTTACAAAACGTTACAGGCTATTCATTCATATAACAATGTTTTGATCACCACTAACTCTTAACTCAGGTTAAGAGTTAGTGATGATCAAAACATGTTCAGAAATTTTCGCGCTTTTGATATTTGCGTGCATGATGGAAACACAGGACAGTCTCTGTTTTTTAATGATATTCTATACTTGCCTTTTCACCAAATAAAAAGCCAAAAACTTTGTTATTTAAATATTTCACATACATTTTGAGGTTATATGAAAAGAGTGTAAACACAAAAGTTATAGATCTTATTATTACCTACAACTTTGTTATTTACCTTTTTTCCATAAGACTTGTAGTTTTGCCGGAAATCGAGATAATCCGTTTTCTACTCTTAAAAACTCATCCCCTTCACTTCCCGACCTCAAATCAACCGTAAATTATTTTTCCTTTTATTTTTGTTATATTCTCTTCCTTTTTCAATGGGTTTCATCCTATTATAAATTTATTTTACTCTTGACCATTTTTAGAGGTAAAAGCACTAGTCTATATGTAGCCGCTGTGTATGAGTGAAATACTATCTCGACCTTTCCTTTCTTCTAATCTTTTTATCACTTAGAGGTAAAAAAAGACAAGAGATTGCATAAACAATCTTACTAATATCATAATTGCGAAAGTTTGTTTGTTTGTTTGTTTGTATGTTTATTTATTTGCATGTTTGGCTTAAGCGGCTGAACGGAATTGAACTAAATTTGGCACACAGGTAGACTGTAGCCCGTATGTATACGTGGCTACTTTTTATGCAAAAAAAAATATTTTTGTGCAAACGAAGTTGCTGGAAACATCTAGTATGACATATTTATGAAAATGTTAAGAAAAAGTTTCAAAATGATTTCCATAACCAATGACTATCACAAGCAGTTAGCGAAATAGGTAGAAGACTATTTTGACAGCTGCTCCTCCTCTCACCTATTATTTCTTCTGCACCCACAAGTAAAAATGGAAGAGCAAATAAATAATTTTACGATTTTAAGAAATAGGGTCTTGTGCTTCCATCATAAACGAATATATTGAAAGTACGAAAATGTTCAGTTTAAGAGTTGGTGATGATCAGAAAATTGTAATATGGATGAATAACCCAAGCCTGTAACGTTTTGTAGGGCACTTCACATCCAATATTATAATATACGATTTAGAAGAATGGTTGCAAGTGACCAATTTGTTAGTTATTAATAAGTTATTAAGAAGTTGTTACTTATAATTATTTTTCCTGGGTGTTCGACAGGAGTAGAAGTCAGTCACTCTATACATACAATTGCACATACAATACAAGAAGGAAAATTTCTGAAAAAGTAACATAGAGGTCAAAAAAAACCTAGACCGTTCTTTTTTTATTACGACAACTTCCCGTTAACATAATGCTTGATAGATGGCAAAGTTTTCAATGTAATCACAAACACAAACTCACAATTAAGATGCCCAATTTATGATGTGATAGCTTCACACTTTAAATTAAATTAAATTAATTAAATTTCATTTATTTCGGGCGGCATAGGCCCATATTATAAATACCTTACAGACTAACATACATATTATATACTTAAAAACTACACTTTGTCACGTGTTGTCGGCGACGTGATCCGCGCTTCGTTCCGGAGTCTCCCCCGGAACCTCCGGTAGACCACACCCGTCGGCCAGAACTCCTCCACCTCGAAGGTCGACAAAAGATGCGTCGGCACTCTCACCACAAAGGAACTGAAATTGACCTTGTGGCGAGACTCCAGACGTTCGACCCTTAAGGCGATGGAAGTCTTCTGGCGGATGTAGTCCACGACGTCCTCGACCTGCATAGACCAGTGCAGGCGGGATACGTACAACGGCGTCGCGGGTACCTCGCTCCGCAGGCGCAGTTCCGGTACGTAAGGTGCGGTGCCGCGGTGGTTGCGGGCGGCGGGCTTCTTCTTCTTTCTTCTCTCCACCAGTATGAAGCCCTCCTCATCGCACCTCCTGCTCTCGTCCTTGCCAGGTCGAAGAGGCTCAGCCTTGCGGCTCTCCACAGCCTTACGGCTCTCCTTCACCCCCTTTGTCTTCGCCCGCGGGGGTGGTGCGGGGCGACCGGCGACAGTCGCAAAAGTTTTCTGCTGAGTTTGTTGACTCAGCGTCTGCACGACCCGGAGGGGAAGGCGGGCGGGGGCGGCGGCGATCGCCGACTCGTCGGAATCCGCTGACACGCAAAACGATGTGTCAGCGCGCGCACCGCCACGACGTGTGTTGACAAAGGCGGTTGAATGATCGGGTGACCTACTTACTGAATTATTACATTTTAATTGTAGTAATTCACTACGCAAGTCACGGATGGTAGATTCCGATGCATCCAACCTACCTCGCATCTCGTCCAGCTCTGCCTTCATACTGTTGAAGTTCTTCAGCAGGCTGGAGACGTCGACGTGGTCCATCGTTACTACCGGCAGCTTGTGGAGATCTTTCGCCACAAAGGCCGGCACGTCGTCTGGATCCGTCTGCTTCAGCAGGGAGATGATGTCCTGCACGCTTGCTTTAACAACCTTGAACTAGTTGCATGCAGGAATTGCGATCAAGGCACCCTTAAATATGGGATCACAACACCTCTCCACTGCTGAATCAGAGTGTTAGAGTTTTTTCTGCATCTTTCCTACTTGGAAGAAAGACGTTCAAACTTGGAGAGTTCGAAAAAACTCTGCAGAAGGAGAACTCGTCCAAGCTAAAAAACCGAGATCCAAAGAAAAATTAGGCAACAACTAGGATTGTTAGTCGATGTCGTCAAGGTAAATGCGGGAACGACCAATGACCGTAATACTGCACGGATCCTTCTCAGTGATAAGAACCGACACAAGTATTCCGAAATTTTAGGATTAGAAGAATGGTTGCTAGATGGGATGCACAATTTGTTAGTTGCTCTCAGTTGTGACTTACATATTGATATACGTACTTTTGGTAGTTACTGCACACAAATTGCAGAAAAATATGTAAGTACTTATGGATTCCAACACATGACAGTCACCATACATAAGATACTGATTCGTGGGAAAGACATTATTGAAAATTCAGCTTTACCTGTCAGCATTCTCTTGGATCAAGATGCGGAATAAGTTCTGGCGCAGTGACCGAGAGCGGAGAGCACCATACTAGAAAGATGACCAGGCAAAAGAGAGTGGGAGATTTGTTTACCCGAGTTTTGCAGTCATCTGATCCTGTTTTGGCTGAAATTCGCCTAAATCGCCGACAAAATTATATTAAATGCATACATATTCCACAAAAGTTCAGGGATATGCTTCTCCTTGATACTCCTGACATAATCACAGGCGAAAATGAAAGCGAAACTGAAGACGAAACTGAATTTGCAGAAGAAAATCTGACGCAGGTACAGAACATAATTCTTTCTCGGGATATAAATATTTTTAAAGACGAATGAATGAATCGCAAGGAGTTTGCCCGCTTGCGTTCATACTCACTTTGTTTTTAGGGTTCCGTAATACTTAAGGAACCCTTATAGTTTCGCTCTGTCCGTCTGTCTGTCTGTCTGTCTGTCTGTCTGTCTGTCTGTCTGTCCGCGCCTCTAGCTCCTGTAATTATGAATATAAATTGATGAAATTTGGTGCAGTTATAGATTATGTATAGTAGTGATGTGCCGGATCGTTAAAAATGTATATCCGCGGATACGGATCTGAATACGGATATTTGGTGTCAAGATCCGCGGATACGGATACGGATCTTAACTTTCTTACGCAGTCGATGTCGGTGCGCGCGATGTTTCGACTTGCATTGCACGGCAGTTCTTTCTTTTGTTTTGTTTATAGTTTAGTGTGACACTAGTTTGGTATTGGTACATGAGTTTGAAAAAATGTCTACAAAGAAGTTTAATATTGTAATTTAAAATTCTTTTGTGTTAGTAAATGATGCATGTGCAAAGTGTAAAATTTATGATGGAAAGTATTCCCGTAAGGGTAAAGGCACAACTTCTTTAAAAAAATCATTTACAACGAAAACATCCTCAAGTTTTTTTTTTTTTTAATTAATTTATTTCTCCCACAACAAGTATAAGAATACAACGTTTGTTTCAAAGTTCGATTGCACTTGCAATGTGGGAGACATGAGTCCAAACTAGGTAACCCTGAGTCTTGGAACTCCTGGCTCCCCCTCTCTAGCTTTTTAACTTATTTTAGTGTACCATAATCAAGTCTTATCAACCACTCATGCAATTGCTTTTTACATTCACGGCTACTTAGGTGATAAATGGAGTGTAATTTATTAGCTGTGTTGTAAAGTTTCCCGCTTCTGGAGGAGTAAAATTATTTAGCAAAGGTTGTGTTAACTTTTGTGGATGGACAAATATTAAAATATCTCCGTTTTTTAAGTAAATTATTTGATGCCGTATACGCTATTGTTTTGTGTTTTCTAATTATTACTTCCAAAATATATAATTTTCTAACAGTCAACACATTTGCTATTTCATACAGTCTGGCCGTGGGGAAGAGTCGAGGCTTAAATAGCGCTACTTTTAGGATCATTCTCTGAACACGCTCGACTTCCAACATGATCTTTTTGTCCGTCCCTCCCCATATTGTTACACCGTATATTAAGATGGATTAACTGAGCGAGATGTATATTGTCTTAAGAAGTTTCCATTTTGTTATATGCCTTAGACATTTGAACACGTATGTTAATTTGCGTATCCTTTGTATTAAATTTTTATTTGCTCATGAAAATTTAATTTTTCATCGATAATTATGCCCAGGTATTTAATATATCGAACCCGTTCTATTATCGTGCATGTGCAGTCAGTATTTAATATTATCTGTATTGAATTTAATAGTTTTTTACTGCTAGTTGCTACCTTAATCAGTAATCATCTATTAAAAGAATTCATCTATAATTTTAAAATTAATAAGCTAATAGATCCGTAAAAGATCCGCCAAACAGAAACGGATACGGACACGGATACGGATCTTTCTTCTGCTTTGGATATCCGCGGATACGGATACGGATACGGATATCCGGCACATCACTAATGTATAGATCACGGTTTCGGGATCATAAAAAAGTAATAATTTTATATTTTAGGGGTGGCTCTCCATACATGTGAAGTGGGGATGAAAAATATTTTTTCACTCTACCCCATCGTGTGGGATATCGTAGAATAGGTCTTTTAAAATAAAGGCAAGGTTTCATACGTTACTTTTTTATAAAGTTGACCATTTTCGAGTAATCGGCCTCCAAAGTAGTTTGTAAGTTGGTCCCCCCCCTAGCATTTTTAAACTATAGGAGATAGAAACTTGCAAATTTCCATGCTGATAGATCATGCTAAAAACTCTTTAGGAAAACTATTTTGAACGAAATCGCATCATAATTTCTATTTCTAGAGCAATTATAGAAAAACAAATTAACATAAAGCAAATCAGAATACATAATGTGAAATGATTATTTAAAATAATGTTTCAAAATTGGTTGCATAATTAAAAAAAAACTGAAATTAATAATTAATAAAAAAACAAATTAATAATAACTAAAACACGCTGTCGGGTTTGAACCTACATCAAGGACAAACACTGTGATTAACTGAGTTGCAGTGATTATATCGATCGTTGCGAATTTATGTTTCTTTATCAGAATTAGAGCTAAGTTTTGAAACACATGTAAAATTTTAATTAATAATTAATTTTACGAATATGTGCCTCTTTTACCAATTATTACAATAATTTAATAACACTGAAAACACATTAATATTATGTATTATTAATAACTATAGTATTATTGTTTTTTATTATAATTTAATACCTACCTTTAACATTATAATTTAAAAGCTTCAATTTGCTAGTAACTTTACGAAAACTATATGGCGCTAGTCTCCTGTTTAAATCGTGGATTGTTTTTGAAAAATAATACTAGATGTCGCTGTGTTATTGGATTTAAATTCTGTATCACGCTATCGAAAACCTCGCTGATATGTACTTATAAGTAATAAGTATTTGGTTGTATTTTTTTCTACATTGAGATAGGTGATATCGTAATAGACTAAAATATGCTTAAATGTTAAGTGATTAGCGAAAATTAGTAAAAACTCTTTAAAATATCATCGAAATCGAATAAAAATTAATCATAAAGAACATCTGGTTACTATTCACTATATATTTTGATTATTAATCAACATTCAAAATAGTAAAGAAATAATATTACGTAATAATATTAATATTAATGTATCATACGTTTATTCTATAGTGTACCATAGTGTATAGTAAACTTAATAGTTTACGGAACCCTCCTTAGACATGTCCTGACATGCTCTTGGTTAGGTTTTTTTCTTCAGTTTTTTCGGCGGTATTTTTTTTTTAAATCATTGTCATTACAATTGTATAATATTTTGTGGTAAGCAGTAAAGCAGTTGGCGAAATAGGTAGGGGGCCTATTGTACCCTCCTGCTCCAGTGTCGCCTATTATTCAGTGAAAATGAAAAGGCAAATAAAGAATATGATTAAAAAAAGAAACTGCCCTGTGTTTCCATCATACACGCAAATATTAAAAGAACGAAAATGTTCAGGTTAAGAGTTAGTGGTAATCAAAACATCGTTATATGCATGAATAGCCTGTAACGTTTTGTAAGGCACTTCACATCCAATATAGGACAGAATCACATGCAAAATAAGATTTTTTTTTTCGAAAATGCTTATGTGGAAAATTAATTTCAAAGTTTTACACCTTTTAACGGTCTAACATTAAAGAGTTATTATATTACGGCAACTTGTGACCTCACTTGCTTCAATTTAAAGAACTTAACATAGTAGTGGCGAGTATGAGCGTTATATTAATGTTAGTTGAAGCTGCTATTTCAGCGGACAACTTGCTCAGAAAGAAATAATAACTAAAATAATTATATAACCACTTTTTATTTTACACGCTAACTTTTTAGCGTGTAAAATATTTTTTTTAAATGATAACTATAATGATAACTATAAGATCTTTTAACTATATTATCTATTTTTATTGTTCTTATTTAAGTTCTGAACAGTCCAAAAGAAGTTTCTGTATCTCAAAAGTATATAATTTTCTAAATATGAATCCCGCGCATCCCGCATTTTTTCAAACCCGTTTTTCTACGATTCTCCACCTCTTTAGAATTTGTATTATTTTACCAGTGGTAGTGGTGACCACTAGGTTTCTTTTAATATAAATTCTAGATACGACTTTTGCGAAAATTAGTCAGAAATAAATAAAAACTAAAATTCGATTTTCTTTGTTTTAATGGCCCCCATAAGTCATAACCGACTTGAAAAGGGTTTAAAATGTAGCTTTCTGTATGTTCTTTAAATAATGTATAACATATTTTTGGCTATTCCTTAAGAATTTTTAATTAAAACGTTTTTTCACTTTTTTCTCAATGCGGGATACGAATTTTCACTTTATGATAATTTTAAAACTATGCAAGCAAGCTTCATGGGTGTTTTACTCGGTTATTTATAATTAAGTACTCTTTCGAATTACCCGATAAAAAGACGCGCGACCCCTAAAAGGAGGTATTTTGCCGATACAATTTCACTTAGTATCTGCTTGTAAAAGTCCTAATCTCGAGACTTTACACACTATAAGTACAGTCTATTTCGTCTCAAGGTTTAGATATTTTAGTAGCAAATAAACGGTTTAATTTCATCGAAAAAATATCCCCTTTTGGGGGGTGCAACCCGCACCCCTCCGAGCTACAAGCAAATATTAATAATTACAAATATGTTATGTTTTTGCGTTCTTCTAGTTGCGTTGAATAAACCTGAATAAATAATTTTATGTATGACGTATATCAAAAGATCCTCATTTTATTCCGCATAATATTTTGTACATTATTAAATAAGTTATTTCTGTACTTGCTTAGAAAAATGTAAAAAAAACTTTTTATAAAATGTCATATTTTTAATTTTATTTATTGCCTATTTATTTTTAATTGCTATTAAAAGTATAGGAATACCCAAATTACATAAAAAATTACATATACAAAGAATTACCTTTCTATTGGGCTATTCTGTAATTTTTTGTATATTTTTTTTTTGTAATTTGGGTTAGAAACACCCAAATTTCTGTATACTTTGTGATACTTTCAACAGCTGATTGTCGGTAGAATGAGCAAACTTTTGATGTTGCATTTTACGTCATATTGTAGGCAGTATCATCATTTATCATAAATACTGACAATAAATAAAATCTTGGGGTAAAAATTTACAAAATAAGAAAAAAATGGCAGAAAAAAAATGATTAAATTTTTTTTAGTTTTAAAATTAAATATATTATCTGCTGTTAAGCACATAGTATATTTAATTTTTTATTGTCTTAACCTCGAGTATATAATAAAATAATATCTTAATCTCGAGAAGAAACACATTATATTATAATATATAGGAAACTACTTAATTACGCTAGTATATAATTATAAATAATACTCGGTCATCTGCTTTTGTTTATTATTACAATAATATTATTTCACACTTTATAGGTAATGAAAACAAATAAAAAATGAACTACTAAAATATTATATTTTGTACTGTGGCGTAGCGATAATGTCGTAAGACAGTGATCGTGGCGAGAGCGGGCGAGCGGACAGTTCCTCCGCGCGTCTCAGATTCGCATTCGGCGGCGCCCCACACCTCACCCCCTGAAATCTAGGTTCGTGTCGAAATTACCCGCCTTAACACTGTTGTTAAAACTTAAACTTCAGCATTTCTCAAATATTTTTATTTTTCCGTTGTATTAAATCATATTAAGCAAATATTTAAGGCGTAAACTTTTGTGAAATAATAAGAAAATAATATTAGTGTATTATTACGTATTAATTTATTAGGGAATTATTTTTCAAAAAAACCTTTTAAATGATACATTCAACGCCACCTATACTGTAACTATATAAGTAAACACTATTGAAGTACATCAAATATTTGATAGAGGGCGGTTATACTAAAATAGCTCCGTTTTTAGACATTACAGTGTAATTCATTAAAATAACGTTGTGGCAGCTATTATAAATATTATTTTATGTGATCCAAGTATATTAAATTTATGCAAGGGTGATAAGCTTAAGCATACCAAACGTAGCTAAATTCTTTATGATTCACACAGTGCCACCTATATTGTTTGATACATAACAATATACTTCGAAACATTATTTAAGTTGTTAAAGGATCCAATAGATGGCGCTCTTACTGTTTTGAAAAAAAAAACACTAATAGAACAAAATGAAAATACTGTTTATTGAAAAACTAAATATGTAATCGGGATAGACCAGAAGGCAAAAAACATTTGTATTTATAAAGGTTTATTTTTTCAATCTAAAACGTATAAAAGTCGGTTATAGAGACTGGTCACCTTATATTAACATTGTACATACAAACAAATCTAAAACTACACAACAGTTTCTCATACTCACTAAAACTACACTCCTTACTAAGGCTGTTTACATTTAAATAAATTGAATACGTAATATAATATTCAAATGCATAAAATCCTGACAATTGTTTTATTAAAATAATGAACTACATTACTATCCTCTTCAATTTTATGGTTGATAAGTCTTGACTATAGGCTATAGCTATACTAACGTCTACGACCAACACAGCGATATAATAATCGTCGGCGTCTGTCTGACCCTTTGAGTATCCAACCATATGGATACTCAAAGGTCTGACCCCAGTATAATTATAATCAGTGGCGTAGCTATCGTAGGGCTAGGTGGTGCAGTGCACCAGGGCCCCGGAGCTCAAGGGGCCCTCTAGCCTCAGCTGTGAAAAGAAAAAAGGCAAAAGCATATAAGAAAAAAGGAAAAAAAAATCTTGTGAGCAGGCACGAGACTCGAGACTCTTGTTAAATGAACACCAACAATTACAAGACCTCTGATTTAAGATTTTCAACACATGCGCTAAGCGTCCTCGATGAGCATGTGCTGTTTGTTATCGTTATTTCTGTTACTTGGTATTTGGTATTTGGGATGAGTACGCCCGTAGCACATTGGATCAGCGATAAGCTCACGTGCTTGACGGTCGTGAGATCAATTCGACAATTCCATACTCCAATTTATAATGTCCTGCGTTAGATTCCTTTTGTTTTGTTTATTTATTTTTTATAATGTATTTTAAATTGCATATGAGATTTAAAATTACATCAAAAATATAGTTTGATTCATATTTGCTTCACTTATTCATGATCATCAGCTCACAAACTGCTAGACAATTTGGGACATACTTATTTTTTTTTATTCTTTATAATGTGTCAGATTAATAAAACAATACAATACTTAATCTAAGGGTAATATTAAATTAATTATAATAAATACTAAGACTCACTCAGACTAGATTACGAAAGCATACATATTACATAAGTACAATAAATATAATTTGAACCTAATACTGATTTATATCGGTAACTTACGAGTTACGAGATAGGCGGATAGTTACCTACTAGGCTACTACAAATACTAGCGGCATATTTTAGCTCAATTTAGAAACGACATTTAGTATTATTCTTATTATACACAAATGTATACAGTACAACCAAGTTATTAATGACCCTCGGTAATCATCGTTTTTCTATAGCAATGAAAAACGATATATTATGAAAACCGACGATCTCCGAGTGGCATAAGCAACTTGGTTTTACTGTACCTACTTAGCTTTGAAACCTGGTAACTTTGTAGCCAGGCAAAGTCTTTCTAGTTTAGCCACAAAATTATGAGCTTTTGTTAAGACCTTGTTTTTAATGCGTTTTATTATTCTTATGCAATATGAGATATGTAATAAATTATTTAATTTCTAGCACCTTTTCTAAATAATTCCCACTGCAAACTACCTATTTACCACCGCATTTTAAATACAAAAAATACTTTCAGTCAGTTCTCATATTTTAGGAATATTTTTAAGAATTCCAATTTGGTTACATCAATGTTGATTATTTAATTTTGTTAGGTTAATTTTTGGTTCTATTTCAGCTTAAATGTAGCGTTTATCAAAATCTACATTCTACGTAACTAGCTTTATCACATTTTGTTAATTCTGTCCTTCTCTGTTCCTCCTGGTGTCTTTTTGTTCTACCAGAGTTCAGTGCCCCGTGAGAAATCAAATAGGCATGTATTTAAACTTGCGACGAAACAATTAAATTTTGGATGTGAAAATACCCAATATTGAATACTAAATTACCAAGTTGGCGAAAGAATGTAAGGAACAAAAAAATTACTAATCTGGTGACTAAATAATACCACTGAATTTTCCAAACTGGCAGACAGATTATGTTTTAGCGACTAAATAACCATCTTGGCGACAATTTGTGAGTACACATTTAATTTAAGAATAGGCACATATATTTTCCCTGATGTAGGTAACTCAAAAAACATACAAGCAGCGAAACGAGCGCACACAAAAAAAAACATAAAGGAGCGTACAAAATTCCCAATTTTTAATTTTTCTCGGTTTTTATTAGGGGGGTGTAGATTATTGTGTAGATTAATTTTGAAATTTAGAAATGGTGGATATTTTTTTTCGTAAAATTGATATGGGTGTCGTTTACCAGGTTTTTGGGACTGCTGGATACAAAAATTACATTTATTTTGAAATTCCAATATGGCGGACATACTTAATTTCATAAAAATAATATGGGTGTCCTTTTAATGGTTTCTGGGGGTGCTGATTACAAAAAAGTCATCCATTTTAAATTTCCTTAGTAACCCAACAACCTCATATTTTCTTCATGATGGGAGAAAAAGAAATTTGAAAATCCTTAATTTTCCAACATTTCTATAGCTTTATACATTCCTAGTATCTCAATGTAGAGCATTTACTATGTTTTTATAAAATTGATTCTATCTCGGAAACGGTGCATCCTATTGAAAAAATAATGAAAATTTCGCCCCCCTAAGGAACCCCACAACATCATAATTATTTTCTTCATGATGGGAGAAAAAAAAATTCGAAAATCCTGAATTTTCCAACATTTCTAAAGCTATAAACATCCGTCGTATCTCAATGTACAGCATTTACTTCTTTTTTTATAAAATTGATTCTATCTCGGAAACGGTGCACCCTATTGAAAAAATAATGAAAATTTCGCCCCCCTTAGAAACCCCGCAACATCATATTTTCTTCATGATGGGAGGAAAAATAATCGAAAATCTTTAATTTTCCAACATTTCTATAGATTGATACACCCCTCGTATCTCAGTACAGCATTGTCATATTTTTTTCTATAGTCGCTTCTATCTCAGAAACGGTGCATCCTACTGCAAAAATAATGAAAATTTGCTCCCCCTTATTAACCTAGAAATCGCATATTTTCTTCATGAATGGCAGAAAAATTCATGAATCCTGAATTTTGAAAAAATTCTATACATAGCTGGTACCTTGAACTACATAACATAAAAAAAAACTTAGGCCTTTGCATCCGTTAATTGATGATTTATACAGTATTCTCCGAGCGAAGTAACCACTCTTGAAATACTGTAGTGCCTGGGACAGTTGGTTTTTAAATGTCGTATGGTTGCCCAAGCACATACGGCATTCTCACAACATAGTCAGCCTAGTCCAGAGGAATGAACTAGTCAATACGTCTGGGGCCAACTATGTGCGGGTTTCCTCACGATGTTTTCCTTCACCGTTAGAGCGTCCGTATAATGTACTTGAGATCTGAAAAAGTCTCATTGGTACACGCCACAACCTGGGATTCGAACCTGCACTCTCTCGAGTGCGAACCAAACGGTCTACCCACTAGGCTATACTGTAATAATAATCATCAATCCTAATTAGCATCCCCAAGATCTTTTAATTTAGTATTCATATTCATTTTCAGAAAATTGAATATTCTCCATTTTGGAAAATGAAATTGGAAGACAATTTTGTAATCAGAACCCCCAGAAACCGGGAAAAGGACAACCTTGTTAATTTTAATAACAAAAATTTACGCCATTGTGGAATTACGAAACAGATTTTATTTTCATATTATTCTGCACCCCCAGAAACCTAGAAAATGACACCCATGACAAAGAAAAACATACTCCAACAGTATCCAAAAATAGTATTTTCCGTAGCCTGCAAATAGAATTTTTAGCAGCCATTAATTTATCAACCAAATCTGGTTTTATAGCTGCTTATATGGTATAATGGTCACCAACTCGGAATTTAAGTCACCAACTTATAAATGTCGGTGCTAATTTGGATTAAATTTCGCCTCTTTTTATCTGCCGACTTTAGAATTTTTTGTCACCCGAGTGTTTTCGCCAGTTTAGTAATTTAGTCGCCAACATATTAATTCACTGCCAAATTCAGTAATACAGTATGCTCACGTGCAGCCGCCAACTTATTTTTTGTTCGCTCGATTAATTATATCCCAATCAAATATATGAGGGTCCCAATTTCCAACGACTGGTCGTAATTTTTACCTATAAAGACAACCGTTATAAATTCCAGATTCCGGCATCACCCATTTCGCTCTAGCAGCACCCGTCTTGCTTTAGCATCATCCGTCCTGCCCTAACATCGCCCATCTCTCTCGCTCTCTTGCCCTCTCACTCGGGCACGAGCCAGGCTTCTCGCAGCGCCTTCCAATCTACGCCGCGGAAGTACGGGTGCTCGCGGATCTCGTCCGGGCCGTTGGCGCCTAAACGCTCGCTGGGATCCATGGCTAGGAGCTGGAAAGAGATAGAAGATATTTGAATCCACGACTGAGCTCACAGAAAAGAGAAATCGGATATTAAACTACTGCTGCGTCCGTACATATTTTTTTTTTTTTTTTTTATTTATTTAGGAAACAAACAGTTATTTAATACAAATATTTTGACAAGTTATTACATAGTTAAGAAACGTAAACCTAGAGTTCCATAAAAATAAGTAGTAAATACTTTTAATAAAACTTAAAGCTACAACACATGCATTCAGATCAGCTTAAAATCATGTTTCTAATTTTATCATTTGCATTTTTTTTCATTTTATTTAAAGAGCAATTAAACAGATCTAAATCAATAAAATACTTATTATACATATTGCAAGATCTTCTAATAAAAGCATTATTAGCATTTGAAGTCCTGGATTGTGGTAAACTAAAGAGGTTTCTTTTTCTAACATTTCGTTCTTGTTTCCGGGGCACACGAATCTCAATATTGCTAAGTAGCTCAGGTGTATCTACAATGTTATGAATTATTTTGTATAAGAATACAACATCACAAACTAGACGGCGCTTTGCCAAGGGAGGTATGTTATATCTCGAAATTGACAATTCGTAATCAGTATATAAGTTACCCATTCTAAATTCCAAGTACTTAATAAATTTTTTCTGTAGTGTTTCCAATCTCTCTGAGTGAGTTTTGTATTGCGGAGACCACACCGTACTAGCGAACTCTAAGTGACTGCGGACATAGCTATAATATAGTATCTTGTAGGTAAAATTTTTTTTTTTAAAAGGCTTAGAGATACGTAGAATGAAACCCATTTGTTTATAGGCTTTAGTTAATATTTTATTAATGTGTGAAATAAATGTAAGTTTAGAGTCCAACCAGACACCCAGATCCCGAATCTCTGATGTTCTTTTTAAATATTTCCCACCAAGTTTATATTTAAATAAAATCGGTTTTCGTTTGAGGCTAAAAGTAATTACATTGCATTTATCAGGATTAAGGAAAAGATTATTTTTAACACATTCATTTTCAAAAACTGTTATATCATTTTGAAGAAGTTCACAGTGGTGTATGTTATGGATAACTCTAAATATTTTTGTATCGTCGGCATAAAGAAGGGTGTAGCTATTTTTTAAAACATTACTTAGGTCATTTATGTATAGAATAAAAAGTAGTGGTGCTAAATGTGACCCTTGAGGCACACCAGAGGTTATTTGCCTATAATTAGAAGTAAAGCCTTTTAATACAACAACCTGACACCTGTTTTTTACATAAGAACTTAACCAGCGAAACAGATCGCCATGGACACCAAGATTCCAAAGTTTTAATAATAAGGTGTAGTGAGAAATTTTGTCGAAAGCTTTGGCAAAATCAGTGTACACGGCGTCTACTTGATATTTTTTGTCAAAGGCATCGCGAATAATTTCCGTAAAAGATAAAAGATTACTCTCAACGCTACGTCCCCTATAAAAACCGTGTTGTTGCGGAGAAATAAATGGACGGGCAACAGCAAATAGTTGTTGAGCAATAATGTCTTCTAAAATCTTTATAAATATACAGGTCTTAGAAATGGGTCTGTATTTTTCTATATCATCGCTTAGAGAACCCTTAGGAATTGGTGTTATCCAGGCTTTTTTCCATGCTGAAGGACAGGGGCGGATCGTGAATTTGTGGGGCCCTGGGCTGTAACTACTTAGGGGCCTATCTAAGTAGGTACTCAACTAATAGCCATGTCAAAAAACTGTTTCTATAATTATATTATTACATAATATTCTTTATCGCACAAAAAAGTTAAATATTACTTAAATCTACGCAAGTAATAGTTGTACAAAAGGCGACCTTATTGCTGTGGTAGCAATCTCTTCCAGGTAATCTTTGGATGAGAGAGAAACCGAAATAGTGATAAGTATATATAAGTATATAAAAAACAATAAATTAATTTTATTTATTTATTATGAATTAGTAAAAGAATTTACAGGTTATGTGTGTGACATTTATGTTATATTACTATTAAAATATAATAGGAAAGAAATACAATACGAGAAAAGATGATTTCAGCAAAACCTAAACGTATAAAATATATTTAAGGCTTGGGTTTTTCTATAAAATATATAAAAATATTGGGTATTTAGGGCCATCAAGCAAACTATGCTTGCGTGCGAAACAAGGGCTCGAAGGTATTTGCTAAACTCAATAACTCATGTTGTCATTTTTGACAAAACGCAGCCGAAACTTGCAAGACACTATTGTCACTACGAAATCAAAGATTCTCGATGAAGTCGAAATGGGGAACAGTACACCTAAAACACGAGCCTACCCCAAACCCATCTTGCAGATAATTCACGAGCCATACTTATGCGCTACCTTACAGATTAGATTCCTGATATTGACATGGGTGAGATTAGAATAGCTCTCAGGCAGCTTCATAATAATAAAGCACCAAGAGATGACGAAATAACCACAGAGCTGCTCAAGGCAGGAGGAACACCTGTCTTGACTGAGCTCCTTAATTCCGTCATTCACACTGGCAGTACCCCGGAAGCATAGAGCAGGAACATGGTGATTTCATTTTTAAAATAGGCGATAACACGACTTGAAACTACCGTCCCATTCCGCTCCTGAGCCACGTTTATTAGCTATTATCGAAGGTTATCTCGAATCATCCTTCCCAGAAGTTCAACGACTTTCAGCCAGTGGAGCAGACCGGGAACCACATGCCTATTGAACATATTCTCCAGGGATCTGTCGTCATAAATGGTACTAGTCTTGAAGTTAAGAAGCAAGAATACGTATATCTTGGGCAAACTCTCATTCAAATAAGGCGGCATAACTTTGAGAACGAGGCAAATAAAAGAATAAGCTTGGGCTGGGTTGCATTCGGGAAGCTCCGGGACAACTACTACGAATTAAAACACTGACATTGCTCATAGAATTAGCACGCTAAACTGGAAGTGAGCCGGCCATATATGCAGACGGACAGACAATTGATGGCGCAGACAAGTGGAGACCACGCTTAGGCAAACGTAGTGTAGGACGACCTGCGGCACAACGGACCGACAATTTGTTTGACAAAGTTGGCTGGCAGCAGATGGATGAGGGCGAGATCGGGATGGTTGGCGCTAATTAGTGGAGGCCTACGTTAAGCAGTGGGCTATCTATATGTCCGTAGGCTGATGATGATGAAATTTCCCCGTAGATAATAATTAATATTCACCTCTGATACTGAAAGGCTTGTTTAAATAGAATTTCCTTTTCCTCCAAATTAACATTACTTTGATAGGAAGGCGCCACGGTAACTTATGTACCTTATTTTTTATGTACACGGTAAATACAGAAAAACGGTAAGTACCTAATACATACAAATTAGGTATAAGTTTAACTTTATTACGCACAAAATAAAAGTTTTTTTCAGTGTCCTCTATTCTAATTTACCTTTAATTTTAAAAGTCAAATTAATAAACTAGCATATTCCAAAATTAGTCAACAAAAATAAATTTTACATTATAAATAAATAGCCTATTTTGAAAATAGTTACGTTTTATTTTTGAATGCTTTATTAAAAAATAGACACAAAGCTAAATAAGCCAATTAAAATTTAAAAATTTTGGAAAAATGTGACACCTTCTTTCAATGTTTAATCAACAAAGGTTCTCATTAATTAAACGTATATTTTTAAAAGGCTAACACTTACTATTATAGTCAAAAAACCAAAAAAATGGCCTATTCTCTAATTACATTTTAAGCGTTTAGCAAAAATCAAGAATTTTACATTAAGCCACTTCAATTCTGAAGGTGCGATATGTATAAAATAACCAAATAGTTTCAATAAATAATATTCATTTTTAATACCTTAAAAAATTAATGAAAATCAGCATGAAAACATCCTTTCACACGTATTTTCCGCCTTAACTTAATTCATAGAAGTATACAATTTTTTTTACAGTGTTTTCTTATGACAATATCACGTAAAAATATCGCCCGTACACCGAATTTACAGACAACCATTTGTTAAATTCAAATTATCGCCTATTGTTTTTAGCGGGGTTTGGGGGCCCCTTGTAACCTCGGGGCCCTGGGCTGCAGCCCAAGTAGCCCTTAGGTAGATCCGGCCCTGCTGAAGGAACACAACCTTCTGATATAGATTTTTTATACAATATAGTCAGAGGAGTTGTTAGTGCAGATGCACATTCTCTTACGAGAATCGGATGTACACCGTCAGTTCCAGCCCCTTTTTTAGGATCAACTGATTTTAGAAATTTATTTACTATATTTTCGGTGATCTCAATAGTTCCAATGTCAAACAGGGGATTACTAGGCGGCTGTAGATTATTTATGGGCTGACCGTTCACTGTTGGGGGTTCAAAAACGGAATGAAAATGTTCATTAAACAAGTCGCATATATCTCTTCCAGTACAGACGTATTTATCTTTATAATGCATTTTTTGTGGCAGTTCACCAAAATTAAAGTTCGACTTTACATATGTCCATAGGTATTTCGGGTTCGACTTAATCATGTCTTCAGAGTCTGCTATATATCTTTTATAATTTTCTTGTTCCATTAATTTTGAACGTTTTCTTAATATTTTAAAAGTCTCAAAATCTAAAGGGTTATTGTAAAGCTTCCAGCGCTTATGATATTTTCTTTTTTCATTAAGTAATTTTCTTAGAGGTTTCGTGTACCAGATTGGACAGAATTTAGTGGAAGATCGCACTACACGTTTTGGAATAAATTTATTTAATTTATTATTTAATAAGTTGTAAAATTTAGAAATACATTCTTCCATGGACAGGTTTTTAAAAAATAAATTCCAATTTATATTTAAAAGCTCATCATTTATGCTATCAAAATTTGCTAGATTAAAATTATATGCGATATTATTATTTGGTTTGAGATAATCATTTAAATTTGCTGATATGGTAATTAACAGGGATTTATGATGGGCATCTTCTGAAGTTAAAGGATCGTCACAACATGTTACTTCACAGTTTGTATTGCTGAATATTAGATCAAGAATGCGATCGTTAACATTTTTAACGAAATTATGTTGTTTTAAATTTGTAAAAACCATAAATTCATTCAAAAGATGTACTGATGTATTATTATTTACGATTAAGGAAATATTTTTATGTGAGCAATTCCATTCAGCGTCAGAGATATTGAAATCTCCTGTGATGAGAAATGTGTCATTGGGATTATCTACCATAAGTTGGTTTGCTATATCAAAAAATGTACCAAGGGCATCGCGATGTCCAGGACCGTGGGGAATGTAAATACAGCCAATATTGAGGGAAGATTTATTGCGGTTATTTAGGGGTATGGAGGTCCAAATACATTCTGAGGCGGTAGGGGATGGGGTAGGCCAGTTACGTTTGAAAGGGCGTAATGCGGATCTTATAGCGATAATCACACCACCACCGCGAGAGACACCGCTCGCTTCGGAACGATCGCATCGATAGACTACAAAACTACTGTCAAAATATTCTCGATCATAGAAATCAGCTGTGAGTCAACTTTCTGTTATGCAAATAAAGTCATATTCACTCTGACCGACCATTGATAGAAATGTTTGAGATTTTGTTCGTAAGCCCCTAACATTTTGGTAATAGCCATTAATTAGTGTTGGCATTTTTAATAATTAATTTATTTTGATATTTTAAAGTGGTCAAGAATATGAAAAAGAAACCTTGATGATAAATACAAATCACTAATGAATAATCGAATACTTTGCATACAAGTATGAAAAAGGATATTGTGCAACATAAGCTAAAGCCTGTACATATAAAAGGCGCAATGTAAGAACAAAAATAATTACTACATAAACGAGAACTAAAACTGGTACACATAACAAACGCAATATTTAAAGAGCAAAAATAATAACTACAGTTACAGTTGTATTGAGTAATATTGGTATATATATTGAGTAATATAGAAAAAAATTTAAGAATTTTAAGTAAGAATAGTCATTTCAATTTGTCTAGATCAATATCTTTAGAGATGTATATAGCTTTTGATTTATCATTTTTTCGCATCATTATCTTACAATCGCGAACCCATAAGTAAGAATAGTTTAAGTCCTTCTTCAGCTGCCTGGCTCGCTTCAGAAGAAGTTTTTTATTCGGAGTAAGATGGTCGCTAACATACAGGTTAAGTGATGGACCCGGAAGGCCTATGTCTGCAGTAGTAAGACCACGACGAGCGCGGACCGCTGCCAGAAAGCTATCCTTGCGAATACGCTGAATAAACCTGACTATAATTGCCGGTGGTCTATTATCAGCAACACTGTCTGTGGTGGAATTAACGCTTGGCCTTCCAAAACGAGGTACACGGTGTATGTGATCGATGTCCATAGGTTCTATAGTAAAGCCGACTTTGTTGGATATGGAATGCAGTATGGAGACAAGGTTCTCGCCTTTAGTCAAAGGTACTCCGGAGATTTCAACATTATTCATTCGTGACTGTTGATCTCGGTTTTCGTTTTCTTGCTTAAGACGCGATATCGTTACTTGAGCAGCATCGAGGTCTTGTTGCAATTGACTTATAAGGGCCAACTTCTTTTCCACTTCTGTTAGCCTATCGTCAAAATAGCCGAGTCTAGACTCCATGCTAGCCCAACTGTCCTTGAGTGCCTGCACACCCGATGATGTGGATTTTATATCGGTCTTCATATCCGAGAATTCCGCCCGAAGTGCCTTTACTTCTTGCAATAATTCCGAGAATTGGCTTTTCTGGTCGATTTGTGCAGAGCTTCGGCACTGGATGCATCTCCATGCTGCTTTTTTTTCACTGCTTAATTTACGGTAACTGGTCTCTGATATACCGGAGCAAGCATAATGAAGGACTCCAAGACATGTATTACATGTAACATAGTCGGTAGCATCTTCGTTGCACTTAATGCAAATCATATTTAAGTCAATTAAAATTTACAAAACTTTTGTTGGTATATTTTGCAGTGTAAGAGGAAATATTTTTTTTCATATTACGGGCATTGTGCGTATACGCACGAGTGCGTGTACTTTCATGCGTGCAGACACGTACATTTGTGACGTACTCACGTTGTTTAACATGCGTGTGTATGGGGTTTTGTTTTCTCTTTTTTTTCCATGAAAAGAAAAAGGAAACGAGCAGACGGATCACCTGATGGTAAGCGATTACCGCCGCCCATTGACACTCGCAACACCCGAGGAGTTACACTTGTTACTCATCTGGTGTTTCGACTTACGTTCCCAGTCCTTAAAATCCACAAGCCCCCTTGCGCCTCCGGTAACCTCCCTAACTCGGCGAATCACAACGCAAGCGTTATTTCACGCCGGTTTTCTGTGAGGCCGTGGTATTTACCCGGTCGAGCCCATTCGTGCCTAAGCGTGGCTCTCCCACATTGTGTCGTATATAAATGTACATTGTACGTACCCTTTCGAGCAAGTCCTGCATCTCCGGTTCGAGGCCGGGCGGTAGCGGCACGCTCGTGCGGCCCCACCACACGTCGCACGCTCGCAGCGGCTGCAACACCGAACGTTGCTTGTGAAGTTTTGAAAATACTTTTGACAATTATTAATCACTAGATATTGCCCGCGATTGAGTACATTTTGCCGCAATAAAAAATAGCGTATCTCCTTCCCCGTGGTCTACTCTATATCTGTGCTAAATTTCATCAAAATCGGTCCAGTAGTTTCGGAGCCTATTCGATGCAAACAAACAAACAAACCTTTCCTCTTTATTATATTAGCATAGAAAAACATCGTTAGAAGGAGACTGTCTATACTTCTATCTCGCTCACCTCGCCCAGGAACAGCTCGTACAGCACCGCGCCGTAGCTCCAGTAGTCGGCGACGCGCGGGTCGCACTCCAGCGGGCCGCGCAGCTCGGGCGCCACGCACGCACTCACGCACCCCCGCACGTGCTGACGGCCTGACGACAAATAATACACTTTTTTTATTTCTTTAAATTACAGGCTAATCTATCGAGCAAAACGGGCTGGTTGACAAATACACTGTTAGCCATAATAAATATGAAGCCACGAAATATACTAATTCACCCAACTCTACTTTAATTTGCACCCAAGGTTCACCCAAAATGGACAATACAGTCCACACTACGTGAATTATAAAGATCGTATATTAAATCGAGAGAGCTCCGTAGCCTAGTGGGTAGACCATTTGATTCGCACTCTGGAGAGAGTGCAGGTTCGATTCCCAGGTTGTATTGTGTACCATTGAGACTTTTTAGATCTCAAGTACATCATACAGTACATCTAACGGTGAAGGAAAACATCGTGAGGAAACCCGCACATGTTGGCCCCAGACGTATTGACCAGTTCATTCCTCTGGACTAGGCTGACTGTGTTGTGGAAATGCCGTATATGCTTGGGCAACCATACGACATTTAAAAACCGACTGTCCCAGGCACTACAGTATTTCAAGAGTGTTTGCTTGTGAGCTCGGAGGTACGGTACGGTCTACTGTATAAATCATCCATTAACAGATGAAAAGGTCTAAGTTTTTTTAATGTTAAATCGATATTATACCTAGTACTTGCGCGTACGTCCAGCCCGGCGTGTAGGTGAGCACGGCGGCGCCCCGCAGCAGCAGCACGTTCCGCGCGTGCAGGTCGCCGCAGCGCGCGCCGGCCGCGTGCAGCGCGCTCAGTGCGGTCAACACCTGCGCCGCCCACCGCCGCAGCGCCGCGCCTAGCACCCAGCAAGGGCGGACCTGAATATTTAAAAGAGACAATTACTATAAAATATATAAACAAAATTTAGAATATTATGTAACCCCCCGAATTGTCAAGCAGTGAGCGAGCTAATGGTGATGAATTATAGCTAAGAATTAAGAACACTCTCGATCATACCAGCTTTCAAACAAAAAACCAGATCAAAATGGGTTAGATTTGGGAGCTACGATGCCACGGACACACCCCGACACACACACTGACAACACGTCAAACTTACACCACCTATAACTTACACATAAAACATTTCGTTAGGGGTTAAAAATAGATGGCAGTGAAACCATACACATACTCGTATACTGTTTTATCTTTTACCATGATGACACATCGTCACATAGGTTGTCTCATAGGATTAGTTAAATGTGTTACGGAATACGCACAGATGGACGGACAGCGCTTGTTAGCGCGCTAATTTTTTAGCTGTCGTTATTTCGTGTCATCGATAATTCTATTACGTAATAACTTCTACATAACGATATGTAAACAATGGGCCCGTGGTATAAAACATAAATAATTCTTACCTGTACATCATTGTCGAGAGTTTCGCATGTGTCTTCAACTGTCTTCTCAACACTCTCAGTGGCGCCCTGTGTATTTTGTACATCCTCTACGTTTTGCTCCACAACTCTCGCTTGACTCAGCGCTTTATCCACATTCATCAGCAACCTCTGCGAGTTCAGCACTAGCTCAGACACATCGTCTGGTGTTGTTATATTTTTATTCGAATCTACTCCCGTACTCATGTTGGATTCAATTAACGATTCTTTCGATAAGTGAATATTGTTTTGCTCATCCGATATGATCGGCACGTCACTGATATCGTTCTTCGGTGAATTTTGGTATTGAATGCTGGCTGCGTCCTTTTTGGGTGAATGCAGATATTGGGTACATTCTGGTGTGCCCTTATGGGGTGAGTTTAGATATTGTGTGTTGACTGCGTCTTTTTTAGGTGAATGGAAATGTTGGGTGCAGTCTGGACTGTCCTTACTGGGTGGATGTGGATATTCGACCCTATCTAGCGCACCCTTTTTGGGTGAATACGGGTAACCGCTGTCCTTTTTAGGTGAGTTACTGACGTCCTTTTTGGGTGTGTTGGGGTGAGAGCGCACATATTTCCGGATATAGTCGGTGAGCCGCTCGCCGGGTGCGTAGGTGAGTACGAGGAATATTCTGTCCTCCGTGGTGATGTGGGCCTGGAGCGGCACCATGTACGGCACGACGGTGGGCAGTATGGGTTTGTAAGTGTCCTGTCCGGTGCCCAAGTATGTGTCCAACTCGGTTAGATTGCGAGGTACTTTCGGGATCACCTGTAGACACAAGTTTTATTGGTTAAGTTTCTTTTTAAGAGTATTATGATAAATATAAAAAACTGAGAAAAATATTCTTTACAGTGATTTTTATTAATAAAAATAAATTAATTGAAAGGATTTTACAGTCGATAGACTAATATGCAAGTTGCAAGTTCTTTTGTCTATTAAAAGTAAAATACACTAATATACAAGCAGAGTTGATTACTTTTTTAAATAATTACCCAAAAAAGCGTAGTAGGCTGAATTATATTATCCTAGATTTGGGTGAATTTAGATATTGGGTGCAAATGGGTGATTCAATATACTCGTACCTTCATAGCGTAGCATTTGTGCTGGCTGTCGGTCACGAGCATGTGTCTATCAGCTAGCACGCCGAGCACGCGGTACTCTGCTAGTGCTTCCACGCCACGCGCTAGTAGTGATGACGGCAACGCACCCGAGTCTGCTAGCGGCGGTAGCTGGGGAAAAGGTAAGGCTGACTTTAGTATTCTTACTGGTATATTTTTCTATTGAGTTTTGACAGCTAGTGCAATAAACTAGTTTGTTGTAGTTGTTTGACTCACGCCTTCCATTAACAAGTCTCTATAGACAACATCTAGGAGGTAAAGTACGTATAGTGCGATTCAAATGAGAATAGGATCGAGTCGGCGCCATATTGTTTCGAATTTAGACTGTTATGATAGTTAAATTTATGTTTAGATAATTGATTACTATTTAACGTTTTTATTTAAGTTCGAAGCAAAACTATTTATATTTATATGCACATAAGTTTCTCTGAAAATCGCACTTTTCAAGTGATATTTGACGGAAAAAGGTCATTGACGTTCCTTTTCTCATTTGAAACGCGTTATAATTACGCGTTTCAAATGAGAAAAGGAACGTCAATGACCTTTTTCCGTCAAATATCACTTGAAAAGTGCGATTTTCAGAGAAACTTATGTGAAATATTATAAGAAAATATTCCTATATTTTCTTATAGAACTAGACTGGCAAAAGAGCAGAAGAAGAGCCTGATAATAAGCGATTATCGCTACTACTAAAGCTAGTTACCTCATTCGGCCTGTGGCTCAGCTGCTCGTTATAAACTCGCTCGGCGTGCGACAGATACTTGTTGGCCTTCTGTTTCAGCAGCGACCGGCGCGACTCGTCCGTCTCGCCTGTAACGTTAATATGAGATCATGGGTGAAAATGGATACTAAAGTTTGGAAAATGTAATATACTTACTTAAAAAGATTTTTATAGATGCGCGCCAAATTTTTAACTACACAAGGCGAATTTATTACTATGTAAAAACCGCTTTTGTTTAAACTTTTAAATATGAAATATACTAAGATGCAATCATCAGGCATTACCTATCAAATGTTTTAATAATTCAAAAATAAGTTTTAAGTTGTCAAGAAAACTGTGCAAGGAATGACTAACAACTCACATAGAACATTGACACGACTATTGTCATGCAGGTAGGCGCACAGGTGGAGGAAGTCCATGCTCCAGCGTGACACATACGATACTGAACACACATCATACCATTGTCAATATGTTATCGCACGTGTAATCGCCCTAGTATCTGGACTAGCTTGTAAAAATATTGCATGGCCTGCTTTTTGAGATAAGATAGCGGCGTATCTGGGGGCACGGCAGTGCCCCCGCCAAGTCGAGCGCGAAGCAAACACTGCCGTACCATCCTTTACTGGAACCATTTCGCCGCATTTTCAGGCCCCTATTTGAGAACCTCTGGATAAGACCAGAACGCAGAAATTTTCGTCATCCAATAAGCTATAATCACGTACTTAAAATCCAAAATTTCAAGTCTGTAGGTCATTTAGTTCCGAAGTTAAGCGAAAGCAAAGTTTCGCATTTTCGACACTCACTCATGATCATCAAAATAGAACTAGTACTTCCCATAAACTTAGAGAGCTGAAATTTGGTACAGAGTTGGGATTTAATGGCCACATAAAGGGAAAACTATAAAAACTAGGATAATCGATCTTGGGGCACGGCAGTGCCCCTGCCAAGTCGAGCGCGAAGCAAACACTGCCGTACCATTCTTTACTGGAACCATTTCGCCGCATTTTCAGGCCCCTATTTGAGAACCTCTAGATAAGACCAGAACGTCGATCTGGGGGCACGGCAGTGCCCCCGCTAAGTCGAGCGCGAAGCAAACACTGCCGTACCATTCTTTACTGAACCATTTCGCTGCATTTTCAGGCCCCTATTTGAGAACCTCTAGATAAGACCAGAACGTCGATCTGGGGGCACGGCAGTGCCCCCGCCAAGTCGAGCGCGAAGCAAACACTGCCGTACCATTCTTTACTAGAACCATTTTGCCGCATTTTCAGGCCCCTTTATTCTACTCGAACTTTATTCTACTCGAACATTACACAAATTAAATAAACAAATTACACTAAAATCTAGGAAAATCAATCAATATGCCCACGTTTCTACAAAAAGAAGTGAAATCCCACCAAAAACATTCTGTAAAAAACTAGCCAAGTCTCGATGGAGCTGCTTGTTTATCTCTAAAAAGTAATGAAATCTAGACAAAATCGTGCCAAGTCTAAGGTTCCTTACTGCGGTTTCCTTATTATTATAGTTAATGTTGTGTGACTTGGCCGTTGAAGGGCGCACAAGGGTACAAAAGGGGCTCCATGACACCATTGCTCCAATACGTGTGTTGTACAATCAACAACAGCCTAAAATGAGACACTAGCGTCCAATTACCAATACCAGTATGGGCTATTATCTCGCTTAACAAACAAAGGTAGTTACAAATGTAAACAAAATTGACTTGTACCCACTAAAGTATAAAGAATGTTCAACGGCCAAGTCACTCAACATTAACTATAATAATAAAGAAATCGCAGTAAAGAACCTTAGACTTGGCACGATTTTGTCTAGATTTCATTACTTTTTAGAGATAAACAAGCAGCTCCATCGAGACTTGGCTAGTTTTTTACAGAATGTTTTTGGTGGGATATTTATAAACAGAAATGCCAGAAATAGTAAATTCTGTTTGTGTCCTTTATCTTTGTGTTCTCTTTGTGTTAAGGGTCAGTAAGGGTCAGTAAGGGTCAGTAAGGCACAGAACACTATTACTCGCGGAGAAGAAGGTCGACGTCATACAAAAAAATTGGGACCAAATTAGCGCCTCTAGTGAGCTGCCCCCTCAAACTTTTAACCGCCTACCAACAAAGGAGGACTATATATTTGATTATATGAATATGGCGGGAAATTGAAGATACGTAATTAAAGTTTAAGTTAGCGTTAAATTTCTCTTTAGAGTTAAATTTTACATTTCAACAAAACCGAGCAACCACCTCCACGACCAAATAGTCACTACGTTACAAACCGTTCGTGAGCCCTTATATATACATACGTCTAGTGTTTTCGCTAGCGCGATCTAGAAGCGGCATAGTGTCTGTTACGCGCCATCTGTTGTGGTTTTTAAGTAACTTTTATGTAATATTAACCATGTAAGACAGAGAGCGATATATTGAAATATAACCATTCTTGTCGCACCGAACTGCCCCCTTTTTGGTCCAAGGTCATTCATACAGAGTCGACCACCCCTGCAGTAAGGGCCGATACGAGACGATACTGGACGCGGCGTATTTTTATTATACTATACACATATTTAATATACACTCATGACCCAGGAACACAAAATATTTTTGTTCCTTCGGCGGGATACGAACCGTCGACCCCCGGCTTGAGCACTAAACCATCGAGCCAGAGACGAAAATTTTCAAAGTAAATGGTAAACTCAAACTCAAAATTTTTATTTCCATGTAGGTTATAATATAACGCTTATAGAATTGTCCTACATGATGCCTACCACCGGTTCGGAAACTAGCCCGGCGAGAAGAACCGGCGTAAGAAACTCGCACGGGGCCACCTTTTAGAAAAAAGATGGGAAAATGTTCTTTTCCAAAAATGTTTTAGAATGTTGTAATTTAATCTATATAACATTAGTCATAAGTACATAGAACATACTTAAGTACATAAAAGCAGCCTTGCATGGGGCCATCTTATTCCCAAGGTGTGCAATCGTTAATGAAATCACTGACTTTATAATAAGCTTTAGCACACAAACGTTCTTTAACAGCTTTTTTAAATTGATTAATAGCAAGATTGTTCCTAATTCTAGTATTCCTACAATGTGTGTCACTTTTCTTTTTAAAATTCGTTAAATTCTTTATGACATACAACACATTGTCCAAAATGTATTGAGAAGCAACGGTCAGAATACCTATTTCTTTAAATTTTTCTCTCACGCCCTTATTAATAAAATTATTTACACCACGGATTAGCTAATCCAACATTGCTGTCTTTGTCTATCAAGTGACTATTCTAAACTATCTGACAAAGACAGCCATGTTGGATTAGCTAATCCGTGGTGTAAATAATTTTATTAATAAGGGTATCAGAGATTAGCGCCACATTGTGTATATGTAGGGTTGCCATCCGTCCGGGTTTCCCCGATTTGTCAAATTCAAATTCAAATTCAAATTCATTTATTTGTCCTAGTTTAAAGGGCGTCCAGGGAGCGTCCGGGCCGGATTTTATTTGCTATCCGGGTTTTTGTAGGCAGAATTAGGAAGGCCTAAGTTTTTTTTTGATTTGCAGCAATAATAAATCTTCCTTTCTTTTTGACATTGTCATAGTCGGGTAAAAACTGTTCTATGTCCGGGTTTCGTACTACAAAATCCGGGGTTTTCATGCGTCTTGTCCGGGGAGTCATATGTAAGAGATGGCAACCCTATGTATATGTCACCGTAAAATTGTAAAACCGTTATATTGTAATATAACTAGTGAAATTGTAAAATGTTGGTAAGACTTCCGACGCGAATATTCTGCCTATAATTTAACACATTATTTTTCGTTAGATTATAAATATAATATATATTGATAATTTATTTTACAAGGTTTTTACAATTTTACGGTGACAAATACACATTTATAATAAAATGTAGTTTATTTTGATAGGAATTCAAAATTGAACTTTTTTCACTAGGTTTTATTTCTGGCCACTTGCCGGCTTCTAAATAAAACTGCCTCGACTGTAAAATAGGTACTACTCTCGCAGAATACAATATTTGGCCTAGTCATTGTAGATTTGACATCTCTGGGAAACGTGACGCGAAAATTTGTAACAGAAACGTAGAATACTGTATTATTAATAAATAAATAAACTACAATCCATTATAAAAATGTATACATAATGTGGCGCTAACATTTATTTGAAAATTAGGCGCAATCTATATAAGGAATCATAACTGTACTAAATGCCTGTACTAAATGTCTATTCTCTTTTACTTACTTTGAACACCCAGCAGTAACTTCTCTATGCCCGTCTTGTAGAACTCAAAAGCTCTCTCGTAGTCGCCGGCGTCTTCGCAGCAGCCCGCCACACTCAGCAGATAGCCCGCTTCCACCACATTACCCCTGTCAACACTTTTACCCCCACTATCTTTGACACTCGTAACACTTGACGCACAGTCTATCACATCCCGGCTTACCGATGTGGAAGGTCGTTCAAAGTCAATCAGATCTGGCAAATTCCTTTTAATAGTAGTGATAGGCTTCACAGGTATCTGCTTGAGTTCATCGTAGAAGTCACTGTCGAGGCTCTCGAGTGAGTTGATGGACTCAAAGCTATCTGACGTTCCACTCTGAGTGCAATCTTTTGGTGACTCTCGTATCTCTACTTCGGTAGCCTCGTATATTGGTATCTGTGAGATGTCAAAGTCTGTGGCACTCTCGCTCGGTACCTCCTGTGCGTTTTGAACTGTAAATAGTCAATTTTATATTGTAATATTAATCATACAAAGATACAAGAAGTTTAACTGTTTGATATTTCAAGTCACAAACTATCTGTATATCAAAAGTCATTCAAATTTATTTATCAGTTTTGCATGAAAAAGTAACAATGACACATCCACAATCCACACTTCTTATAATCTATACACAAATAAAGACTCTGGAGTCTGGTGATGTAAGTGTCTGCCTTGGATAGCCAGCAGGAGATCTGTGTATTAGCTTGCCATAGTCCTACTATAAAACTGTCATCCTACTACTGTTATAAAAACAGCCTCCATGGTCTAGTGGTGAGAGCATTGGCTCTCGACTCGGAGGTCGTGGGTTCGATTCCCGCAATGGAACAACAAAAATGTTGTTCCCAAGTTTGGTTAGGACAATGCAAGCTGATCACCTGATTGACAAGAGATGATCCATGCGTCGGATGGGCATGTAAAAAGTCGGACCTACCTGCACCTTATCTCTCGTCAGTCGTGTCGGTTATCCGTCCCACTGGGTTACGAGAGTAAAAGGAAAAGAGAGTGCTCTTGTGTACTGCGCACAAACTAGGGCTCTATAAAATTACTCCTGCGTAACTGGCCTGGTTTCAATGAAACCGGCCACCGTCACCGAGATCGGTGTGAGGAGTTAAAAAGTACAGTGTTCCCGTGGGATACCGTATTTACGTGGGCGAAGCCGCGGGCAAAAGCTAGTGTTAAATAAAACAATACGCACCATTAAGACTACTCTCCTCATCTGACTGGTACTCCAGGGGCGGTGTATGTTCCACGGGCAGCTGGAGAGAGGACCGGATGGCGTTGATGACACCCGACTCTTGTTCCGGCTCTGGATAGCCATCCTGAAAATATTTATTTATTTAGGAAAACTTACACTTAGAACACTTTACTTACACTTACAACTAGAACATAATATACTTTTGACATAGTACAAGAAGGCCAATTAAGTTTTCACAGATAGAAGTAAAGTATAGTAAAAAAAAACAGCAAACACTATTTGTAACAATTTAAAAATAATAAGAATAATCAAAATCAAATCAAATCAAAAAAGTTTTATTTCCATATGGGTTACAAAGTAACGCTTAAAGAATTGTCCCTACTTGATGCCTACCACCGGTTCGGGGACTAACCCGGCGAGAAGAACCGGCGTAAGAAAATCGCACGGGGCCATCTTTTAGCAAAAAGATGGAAAATTGTTCTTTTAAAAAAAAAATTAAGTTTTTTTTTTTTTTTTTTATGAAATAAGGGGGCAAACGAGCAAACGGGTCACCTGATGGAAAGCAACTTCCGTCGCCCATGGACACTCGCAGCATCAGAAGAGCTGCAAGTGCGTTGCCGGCCTTTTAAGAGGGAATAGGGTAATAGGGGAGGGTAGGGAAGGGAATAGGGTAGGGGATTGGGCCTCCGGTAAACTCACTCACTCGGCGAAACAGAGCGCAAACGCTGTTTCACGCCGGTTTTCTGTGAGCCCGTGGTATTTCTCCGGTCGAGCCGGCCCATTCGTGCCGAAGCATGGCTCTACCACGTAAGTTGTTTACAATGTGAAAACTTAGGTCTATATAATATTGACAAAAGTCAGATACATATTATAGTACATAGAAGTAGCCTTGCAGGTGGTCATCCTATTCCCAAGGTGTGCGGTCGTCAATAAAATCATTGACCTTATAATAGGCTTTTGCACACAAACGTTCTTTAACTACTTTTTTAAATTTGTTAATGGAAAGATTTTGAACGTTTTCTGGGATTCTATTGTATAGGCGTATACATTGACCTTTAAATGATTTGCTTACTTTACTTAGTCTGATCACTGGTATATCTAGCTTGTGCTTATTTCTAGTGTTTCTACAGTGATTGTCGCTTTTAGTTTTAAAATTACTAATATTCTTTCTAACATATAATACATTATCCAAAATGTATTGAGAAGCGACGGTCAGAATACCTATTTCTTTAAAGTTTTCTCTCAGAGATTCAAAGGGGGACATTTTGTAAATTGAACGTATTGCTCGCTTCTGCAGCACAAATATCGTATTAATGTCTGCGGCACTTCCCCATAAAAGGATGCCGTAAGACATTCTACTATGAAAGTAACTAAAGTAAACAAGTCGCGCCGTGTCTTCGTCAGAAATTTCTCTAATTTTTCTGACTGCATATGCTGCAGAACTGAGCCTATCTGCAAGATTAGCAATATGAGGACCCCACTGTAATTTACTATCTAGTGTTATACCTAGAAATACAGTGGTGTCCACAAGATTCATTTTCTCATCATTTAATAGTATATTGGTTTGAACTTGCCTAACATTGGGCAATGTAAACTTTAAACATTTTGTTTTTTTGGAATTTAAAAGTAAGTTATTAACATTAAACCAATGTACTATTTTTGAGAGAGCACTATTTACCTCGTCGTAGTCTGACTGCTGTCGCTTCACATTAAAAATTAGTGAAGTGTCATCGGCAAAAAGTGGACTTTTTACTATTTATCTCCACCCTTTGAGTTCTATTGTTAAGGTAAGAACTCAAGAGTTTGAGTGCAGAGTCCCGAATGCCATAGTGGTGCAATTTTCTGATCAATGTAGCATGCTCAACACAATCAAAGGCCTTGGAGAGATCGCAAAATACACCTAATGCATCCTGTAACCCCTCCCAAGCTTCAAAGATCTAGAACTACTATCTAAGATAATAAATTTTAAAGACAAATATACAATAATGTTATTGCTTAAAAAGTAGTCATTGAGGTTGTTCTTTAGTGTACTGATACTAGTAAAAAATAAGTCAAAGTCGATACTCTGAGACGCTTCATATGCTAATGTTTGTTATTAATTTTGTATTCAAAATTTATGAGTTAAAATAAGTTACACAAGAAGTTTATTACTTTAAATGACTAAATGAATGAATTATAAATTTCGTATTCTCGAAAGATTTAAAAAATAACATCAAATATTGTGTCATCACAGTAAAACAGTACTTACTTGTAAAAAGTTGACGAAGTCGGTGCTCGTGAACAGCAGTCTGTGTTCTGCTATAAATTCCAGCAACTCTTTAATTGATTTAGCTCTTTCTTCTATCACCTGAAATATATATTTTTTAATAAACACAATTTCATATTATATATTGTATGAAATCCATAGAATTATTTAGCCAAGTTATCCATAAACAAGTTTTATTCATGAAATATTATAACATCAATTAACAACATACAAATATATAAATGGTTGTGTGTATAAACAAAATTAAAAAATGTAGTAACTCCTGAATTTATCAAGCAGTGAGCGAGCTGATGATGTTGAAATCTTTTTAATCTGGCCATCAGTCCACAAACTATGAGCAGATTTGTTGGGTGTACTGTGTCAGGTAGTTTCCCAGTAGAGACTACTCTATAGGAATCATGTCGCCTAACGTCCAACATCATTGTTGAACCATAGTTTCAACATTTGTGATTCATCCCTTTGGGAGTTACAATGCCATAGACAGATACACAAAAACAGACACATCAAACTTATAACACCCGTAAGCTTTCTACAGGCATTAAAATACATGATGTGCCTTTATCGGTTATATACAAATTATTATATGAGTCATTTAATTTTCCTACATTCATATTTTATGTCACCTTTGGAACTAAATATTTTGTAGAATTTCAATGGTATTATATTTCAATTTCAATGTGAAAGGAAATCACTGATTAAGTTTACAAATTATGTTTTTACAAACCTCCTGTTGAAATCTTTTGAAGAAACTGCTCTTGGCTAGTGTCGGAAATGTTCCCCTGAGATGGAGTCCCGCATGCAGTGACTTCATAGACTTATGCAGCTGCTGAATGTCACTGTAACGCTTCCACACCGACACCACTGTCACCGCTTCCGGAGATTCCAACGGGAAAAGCTGTGAAAATTATGTTGACTTTACATTTTTTATTTCCAAATTCTTTTATTTTATTTACTCAGAACACATAGCTTTTTTTCCTATACACGTATACACATATAAGTTTATAACATAAAGTAGGTAGGTAGAGGTACATAGTTGGATACCGAGGCACGGATCCCAGTTTGGTGTGTGGTATAATTATAATAGTGTGTGGTGTGTAGTGTTGAGTATATGTCTGTTTAGAACCCTAGCCCTACGACAAGCCCTACTACAAATCTCATTCCATTAGGGTTCATGTATATGTATATGAGGTGTGTAAGTGTTTGTGATGTGTGTGTATCATACAACTTCATCATTTTTATTAGACTTCAATAATTTGTAACAATTATGTCATCTTGTCTTTATACTAAGATCTTGCCTAACAATCTTCATTCAAGTGTGGAAGATATTCAAGATTGTTTCTTTACTTGTTATTTTAATAATTGTGCAATAATTCCTATGATTCATTACATCTTAATCTGAAAATTTACAAAGGAGTAAGGACCTTAAAGAAGAACCCATAATTGTTAATTTTTTAAAAACTCATTGTCTGAGGCACTATAAATAAACTAGTTCAAGACTTTTATTCTTAGAAATATATAGCTGTAATGTTATGAAATGCATTGCAAGTTGCTGCAAAATTCCCATGTTGATTATAGCATAGACAGACTAACATACTCAATAAATAATAACGAAATATACTTACAACAGACGTAATCTTATATAAAGTAAATCCATTTTTATGTCGAGATGTTTCATCGATTGAAAACCGGCGTACCCACTTGTCTCTTATCGACATTATTTAAAAAGTAAATATGGGACTTTCGAGCACCAAATACTGCGACTATCTACATGATAACCGTCTAATCGTCGGTAATACTAATGGTTAATTACTCGAGAGTCAACTACACGAACTTAATTGCTAGTTTTATGCAAATTAGAACACAATTTGCATTTATTTTCTAAATAAAAACGAAACAGTTGCAAATTGCAATGCAACGTTGACACTTGACAAATGACAGCTGATAAACCGAATGCCGAGCAGTGTTGCCAACTCTCAAAATTATTTCACCCCAAGAATTTGTCGAAAACCCCTAAAATCGCAATAATTACTTGAAAATCCCCCTAATTTTTTGTATCATTAAGAATGTCTACTATTAATACTATAAAAATCATGCAATGACAAACAAATATTAAAAAATAATGTTTTGTAAGATAATTAATATAATTCTGTCCAACTTTATATATTATAATACACTTCCAAAAGTTTATTTTCTACAGGTTGACTTTTCAAATCACTTTTCGACGTTTTAAATCGCTTAATAGGGGATCGGACTACATCTGAAATAATTACTTTAATTAATATATTCAGAAATATTGAGGCATTACTACTTGGTAAATGTAAAAAAATATATTATTTTATGTGTAGTTTACTAATAAAATACATTTAAAAAGTACCAAAAAAAACATTTTTTTTTTTGCGAAATTGGTAAACAAATCCTACATTATTAGTGTAATCACATCATATACAAAAACATTAATTATGGTAAGTATGAACTTAAACGCACAAATATTGGAGATATTTACAAATATATTTCTGCGGCCATATACTTCATATACTATAACCTACAAGTGACGTCATTTGTAGGTCGACTATAGTATGGAGCGTTTTTAGGAGACTCGCGAAATTTTTTATACAAATCGCTGTACCTTTGAAAATATTGACTTTTGATATACGGTTTCTTCTGAGAATTTATTCATATTTAAGAGTACTATCTATTTATGCAATAAAAAAAATTAGTTCGATTGCCTATTTAATCAAAAACAAGAAAATAAAAATCCCTAAAAATAACCCTAAAAGATTCTCCCCCCTAGAAAACCCCCTGTAGAGACTTTTTCCCCCTAAATTTAGGGGGAAAACCCCTAAGTTGGCAACACTGATGCCGAGAATCGAAATGTCGATGTCTTTAATCAGTGCCATCTGTTGACATGTAATAAAACACGCTAAACCCGCTAAACGAAAGCGCTCCTGAAATTAAAGTGTATTCTAAAGAACAAACTCCTTTTACCGAAAATGCTGAATGTGATAACTTTTTATTGTACGCAATGAATTCAACAATAAAAGAAAGAATCTCAAATGAACAGTTCGTAAGTTTAACAACCTGTGATGAAATTAAATACTAATCCTATAACTCTATCTAGCGAGCTTTTAGAAAACTATTTTTGTGTTTACTAATAGTTCTCTAGATGGCGTCTGCACTATGTTTTGCAAAAAAAAATTATGATAGATTACAGACCAGTCGGAAAACAAAATTAAATTATTTAAAATATGATTACCATACTTTTGCAAACTTGAGGATATGTATTATTATATCAAGTTGGATTTAAAGCGGTTAGTAAGTACATTTTAATTACTTATTTTTTTAAATATTTCAAATGTTATCCCCTCTTTGCCGTTGAATGGCGCGCGGAGAGCCAGGGGGGTGAAACTCTCATACATGCACAAATTAACAGAGAACAGAGACATCTAAAAATGACGATCCGGTACTAACAGTTTGAAAGTTTTCGGATAGTCACAACAGATGCCACTAAGCGACTTCTACATACATACATACATACATACTTCTACATAGATGGCGTCTGCACTATGTTTTGCAAAAAAAAATTATGATAGATTACAGACCAGTCGGAAAACAAAATTAAATTATTTAAAATATGATTACCATACTTTTGCAAACTTGAGGATATGTATTATTATATCAAGTTGGATTTAAAGCGGTTAGTAAGTACATTTTAATTACTTATTTTTTTAAATATTTCAAATGTTATCCCCTCTTTGCCGTTGAATGGCGCGCGGAGAGCTATATATCTGTATTATCTATGCGGAGAGCGGTCGCGACTCGCGAGGCTGGGAGGTTTTACAAGTTTAGTTTGTATTATTTTGGCCTTAAGAGAGGTGTTTCTCGCGTCTCGTTACAAAAGCGTGACATTTACTAGTGATATTTAAAATCGTTTATTTTCCTTATAATGTGTTGCTAGTGTTGTAAAGTTGTTTAGTGCGGAATATTAAACAATGGGTTCTAAAATCGAGTACGTGGACTCGTCACATTTGTACGCTACGAATTACGTCCGTAATTCGAAAGCTATTGGAGTGCTTTGGGCTATATTCACGATTTGCTACGCGATTATAAGCGTTGTCGCCTTTGTTACGCCAGAATGGATTGGCGATTTGGAGACGGAGTATCCCAGAAAGTTTGGGCTCTGGCAGATCTGTCGAGCGGACGATGTCGAGGACTGTAAAGGAAGGCTGGAGGATTTCATGTCGATAAACGGCTTTGTGTTCAAAGTAGCGACTCTTCTAGTGGGGGCAGCCGTGGCCCTAGCTCTGTTTACAATCTGTGCGATACTGCTTTTCTTCTTCTGCCAGTCCACCACCGTGTTCCACATTTGCGGATGGCTGCAACTACTGTCGGGTAAGCAAAAGGTTATGTTTCATCTAGACTGCAGAAGACAGGTTTTGCATGCAACCTTGAGATGCTAGGCGGGAAAGTTTAAGTTTATCCCGTATCGTTTTGTAAATAAATTATATTAAAAGAAAAGAAACTTTTTTTGCCTACCCTACCTAATTAGGTACCCAATTGGGTAAAATTGACACGTCACAATATGGCGCCGACTCGATCCTATTCTCATTTGAATCGCACTATATCTATAAAACTTTATACAGCGAGAAGAATCTTCACGGTTTCAATCAACTAGTCATTACGGGGACTTTTGGTCCTAACACAACTGTTTTTGTGTATAATTTATGTACCCCATAATATTTAGTGACTAAAGAGATTGTCTTGAATTCACCAGGTTTAATAGAGCTCTAGTTTGGTAATTGGTTACCTATCAGTAAAATCTTATTCTAAAATCCGGTCATAGATGATAAGTATTCTATACGCGTGTAATAGGCGGCTGAACATGGACTTCTATATCCGTCTCTCTGGATCTCAAAGTTGTTTTTGTTGTTTTAAATGTAAAGTTATCTAAAGTCCTATACTAATAATATAAAGGGGAAAAGTTTATTTGTTTGCATTGAATATTCTTCGAAACTACTGGACTTATTTTGATGAAATAGAGTAGACCACGGGGAAGGATTCCGCAATAAAAAGTAGCATGACTTTTTATTGCGGAAAAATGTACGGTTCCAGCGGGCTTACCTTTTGCGTATTCGTGTCCCACCGCCAATGGGCAACATTTAGTAAGAAACAAAATAGGTACAATGCGATTCAAATGAGAATAGGATCGAGTCGGCGCCATATTGTTTCGAATTTAGACTGTTATGATCAGGGAATATGTTGCGCGCAACTTCGTGCGCGACAAAAAGAAATCCCGCGGTAACCGTACATTTTGCCGCGATAAAAAGTAGCCTATGTCCTGCCCCGTGGTCTATTCTATATCTGTGCCAAATTTCATCAAAATCGGTCCAGTAGATTCGGAGCCTATTCGGAGCCTATTCGAATGCAAACAAACAAACACACAAACAAACTTTTCCTCTTTATTATATTAGTATAGACAAATTCCGTGATTATGATAGTATGTTAATAGATAATTATTTATTACTTACTATTTAACATTTTTATTTCAATTCGATGCAAGACTAACATAAGTTTTTCTGCAAATCGCACTTTTCAAGTTATATTTGACAAAAAAAGGTCATTGACGTTCCTATTCTCATTTGAAACGTATTATAAATCATAATTATGTACTCTGGTCTCTACACTCCCTCAAAGTTGTAAATTGTCTTGTTGTAAATGTTCTCTGTTCTGATTATTATCAGTATGGAGTTTGGCCACTCGCGTAACGTTACTAAATGGGTTTAAAAATGTGGGCCCTCTAATTACTTGTAAGTGCAACAACTGACTAATTACGATGAACTAAGAAATGCCGAACAATTGTTACGTACCGTTTTTAACCTAAATCCCATTCAAAATGTTCGTCTCAATCTAAGCACAACAGTTATTTTCCAGAATATTTAAACATCTACTGCACAGTTACGTTAGAACTAGGATTTAAATAAAGGATAATTGAAGCTAATATCCTCAAAGAAACATATTTTCTAAGCCTTAGTCCTTTAACCTAAGTTCATGCCATCATACTGAATACTGATTAAATGGTTTGCAAGAACTTCAGGTCTTTAATCTAAGTATTAACAGCTATTGACTCATCGATACAATCATTATTAACAAACAAGTCTTCAATCAAATTTATGATCCTTACTTCCTTACTCCTTACTAATATTATATAGGTACGCGAAAGTTTGTATGTATGGATGTGTGGATGTTTGTTACGGTTTCACGCATTAACTACTGAACGGATTGGTGTGGTAGTAGTTACTCCGAATTAACACATAGACTACTCGTTATCGCAGCGAAATGTACGGTTCTCGTGGGATTTCTTTTTGCGAGTACGAAGTCGCGGGCAACATATATTCAAGTTTAAAATTCTCCTTTGGAACGAGGTGCGCCTTTTTTAAGCTTAAACAAAACGTTACTGAAATATTAACGGCTAATCTACACTAATATTATAAAGAGGAAAACTTTGTTTGTATGTTTGTTTGTTTGTTTGGTTGTAATGAATAGGCTCAAAAAGTACTGGACCGATTTCAAAAGTTCTTTCACCATTCGAAAGCTATATTATCCACGAGTAACATAGGCTAAATTTTATTTTGAAAAAAAATAGGGTTCCGTAAGATATTTGGGGTTTTCGGACACAAGGTGTAAAAAATCAACCAGAAAAGTTACTTATTTTGCGTACGCTGCCTAAACTATAAAAGATAGAACCATAAAATGTTATAATTAATTATAGATCTTATAAATATCTACAAAAAAGTCCGCGACACACTATACCTATCTATGTCGAGTGAGGCACAACAACATTTTTTTTATTTAGAAATCTTTTTTTTGGACTACATTTAAACGCGTTTATTTTACTCATGCTATTAATCCTTATCAAAATAAATTATTTTATCACTAAGTATAGTTTATGTAGATAATATTTGTTCTTTGAATGATTAAAATTGGACGTTTGGTTTTGAAGTTATGGCGAAATTAAAATATTACGATTTCTGCTCCACGGCCCATTGCGAAGTAGGCGTCACCAAGGCGGGGGTGTGCGTGCGGGAGGTGAGTTTAGATGTATAAGGTAGCCGCAGTATTAGTATCAGTATTGTACCCATAGATTATACAAATATATACATTGTACCCGTACGAAGCCGGGGCGGGTCGCTAGTCAAATATATTAGAGTACGTTCTTACATACAAGAGTATGTCACACTCTGTTTAGGAGCTGCTCAAATATTTGAGCAGCCGTAATATTTGTGGCCGTTTCTGTTGAACACTTCTAGCCTTTTAACGTAATAATATTATTAGGAATAATAAGTCATGCAAAACTTGTCTGTCAACTTGTAATTTACGCGTTTACTTTCCCCCTTTACGATTATTACTTTAGTTTATGTTGCCCGCGACTTTTGCTGTGATAAAAATCCAGAAAAAATCCAGAGTTTAAGCTGATGCCATACCAAATTTCATTGAAATCCGTTCAGTAGCTTTTGCGTGACAGAGTAACAAACATCCACACATCCATACATTGTTACAAACTTTCGCGTTTATAATATTGTAATTGAGGAAATAAGGACTGGCTTTCGCCCACGGCTCCACCCGCATAAATATACATGTACCTATCCCACGGGAACACATGGATAAAAGTAGTCTACGTAGTTAATCCAGAGCTGAAACTACTATCATACCAAATTTCATTAAAATCCGTCTAAGTACTCGTAGCTTTTGCGTGAAAGAGCAACAAACATCGATTTATACATCCACTAGCTTTTGCCCGCGGCTTCGCCCGCGAGGAGTAGTGTTCTTGGAGAAAAAACTACTTCGGCTAATAACTCTCTACTTACAGCAATATACTTCTGATACAATATTGAAAATGTTTTTAGGTTTACCCAATGCAAATTGTTAAAATGCGACCCTATCACCTCGACACGACATGCGCGACCGCTTGATATACATTATACATAATATTATATTTATCGCGCTTAAATATAAATTTTACGATGTCTAATATCTTAAAGACTACTTACTTAAATACTATTTAAAAAAACGGCATCAAAATCCGTTGCGTAGTTTTAAAGATACCTACATAGGGACAGACAAAAAAAGGGACTTTGTTTTATACTATGTAATGATAAGTACACACAAACTTTTACATTTATAAAATAAAAGTATGCTACTACGTAACAAGTACTTAAAAAAATATATTTACTCATTCAAATACGTTTACGGTTTATTTAACTTTTAAACGAAGGACGTGAGTTTGAGCTCTCGAGAAAATTACGTGCAGAACATTTCTAAAGTCACTTTCTAGTTTTCCTCAGTGAAATTATTTCAAAAGAGACCAGTCTAAAAATACCTGATATCTTGAAGGTCGTTACGAAATATCAGGGTCTAGGCTATTTGGTCCCGTTTTGAGACCATTTTAGGCAAACTTGAAATTGGTAATATGTCTGTTGAATAAATAAAAGCTTTGGCTCAAGTGAACGGACCGACCTCGGCGTATCGACGACCCCCGACGACTTGTGAATAACGGATACCTACATATTATATCAAAAAGAATAAAACAATGATATACCTATCATTTAAATATTATTTTAAGATTTAAAAAAAAAACAATGATCTTGATACAGCACCGTGTGTAATTTTACAAGGCACTTTTCGAACTCCTCGTAACTCAAAAACTATATCATATAAACACATCAAATTTGGCTCATATTATATTCATAACACTAGCTCATAGTTGTTGTCCGCGGCTTCGCCCGCGTAAATATAGTATCCCACGGGAATACTAAGCTTTTTCGGGATAAAAAGTATGGTCTATGTTTTAATCCAGATATATGAGTCCAGTGGTGAAGGCTGGTTCTCCTCCATAGCCCTAGCCTCAAGCCTGTATAATAGGTAGGGATTGGGTCTTCAACAGGTAAGTGGTAAGTGAAGCCGATAGGAATGGAGTTATAGGAACCCCACGTCACAGCCACGCCACAGCCACACCACAGCCACGCCACTGCCACGCCACTGTTTGGCTCTCATTTTACATTTATGTTTTTGATGAGAATTGGGATATGAAATTTGTTTCAAGACTTTTTATAATTTTTTTTTTGGAGATTTAGAATTTTGCAGAGCTTCTCTCGCGTTTAATTCTTTTACTCGCGTCAATTTCAGTATCTGTCGACACTGAAATTCAAATATACAATAGACGAAATTCTTAGAAAGCAAATATTTCTAAAATATTTTAGTAGATACCTACATACAGAGGATAAATTATATATTCTTTTAGCAATGAGGTTATAAGAAATAGTAAATCTTGGCATATTTAAAATGTCAGAATTAGTAGAAATCGATCTTAAATTTCAGTTAAGGCGTTAATCCTATTAGCCTGTAATTCTATTTGACGCCTTATTGTATTACCCTACATAATTACTTACATATAAAACAGCCGAAAATAAAAATGCTATTTACTATTCATTATTATTATGTATTCTTAGAAAGTGAGTTCATTCTATAGCTTAAAATAATGGAAGGTCTCCGCTATACACTCGTGTCTAGTGTCTGAGCATCACAGGTTTAGTAAACACTAAAGCTGTCCAAGTGCGAGTCGAACTCGCGTACTAAGGGTTCCGTACGAAACAGTATTAAAACACATTCTATGAAAGCCCCCACCATCATATAAATTATTTTATCGGCAACGAAAATACATCATCTGTGAAAATTTCAACTGCCAAGCTTTATATTTACGGTTCATGAGATACACCCTGGTGACAGACAAACGTACAGCGGAGTCTTAGTAACAGGGTCCCGTCAGCCTTTGAGTACGGAACTCTAAAACATATTCGGTATTTCATACTGGTAACAGGATGTGCACCTGCCGCCAGCTGCAGCCTGCTACCTGCTAGGTATCTGCTACACCGGATGACATCATAGATTCATAGGGTGCGGTGATGCCGCATACCTTTTTGCGGCTTATCTAGTTTTTATAACACTTTGAGTTTGTTTTACAATCAACTGGTGGCTTGGTCTATGTGATCGGTAAGCCGGAAGGTCAGGGAAAATTCAGAGCGTTGAAAATAGAACTCTGCACTAATTTAGTAGACTGAAAATCGAACACAAGTGTATAGTCAAATTTCAATATCTTATAAATGACAGCTCGACACTTTGATTTTAAAAGTGCGGACACACTAAAACAAAAATTCAGAGCGTTGAAAATAGAACTCTGCACTAATTTAGTAGACTGAAAATCGAACACAAGTGTATAGTCAAATTTCAATATCTTATAAATGACAGCTCGACACTTCGATTTTAAAAGTGCGCACACACTAAAACAAAAAATCAGAGCTTTGCAAATAGAACTCTTGCGCCAGTGTAATAGAGTATAAACCCGGAAATGCACTTGTGGCTTCTCTGATGTTGTGGTATACCTCCTACAGCAGGGTTTCTTAAAGTGGGGTCCACGGACCACCAAGGGGTCCGTTATATGTGTGCCAGGGGTCCGCAGCGTTCTGAAGATTAATGGAAAAAAAAATTGCTGTAATTACTAGCACAACGTATCTTTGTGAGGCAGGGCATGCGCCTTGCCTTATCGAAGACAATCCCATAATTTAAAGTGCTCATTGAGGCCAAACAACAGCATCCAATTTTCAATTTCTATTTAACAATTTTAATTTAATTAAGTTAAGCATTAGTAAGTGAGAGTAAATTAAAGTGGTCCGTGACTGCACTTAGTTTAAGAACCACTGTCCTACATATTGTTTGCCTCCTACAGGCTATCGTTTGCCTCCTACAGGCTATAGTATGCCTCCTACAGGCTGTCGTATACCTTCTATAATAGGCTATGGTATGCCTCCTACATATTATCATTTGCCTCCTATAGTCTATCGTTTGCCTCCGACAGGTCATCGTTTGCCTCCTACAGGCCATCGTATGCCTCATACTGGCTATCGTATGCCTCCTACGGATATCTTTTGCCTCCTACAGGCCATCGTATGCCTCATATTGGCTATCGTATGCCTCCTACAGGGCGTCGCGTCGTATGCCTCCTTCATACAGGTTATCGTTTGCCTCCTACAGGCTACTAGTGATGTGCCGGATCGTTAAAAATGTATATCCGCGGATACGGATCTGAATACGGATATTTGGTGTCAAGATCCGCGGATACGGATACGGATCTTAACTTTCTTACGTAGCGCGCGCGCGCGACCTTCACACATGTTTCGACTTGCATTGCACGGCGGTTCTTTCTTTTGTTTTGTTTATAGTTTAGTGTGACACTGGGCAGCATAGATAACGTTTGTTTAGTATTGGTATATAAGTTTGAAAAATGTCTACAAAGAAGTTTAGTAGTGTAATTTGGAATTATTTTGTGTTAGAAAATGATGAATTTGCAAAGTGTAAAATTTGTAATGGAAAGTATTCCCGTAAGGGTAAAGGCACAACTTCTTTAAAAAATCATTTACAAAGAAAACATCCTCAAGAATAAGAATTATTCTTTAAAGAAGACTCTGCTAAGAAGAGTGTCGACGAAATATCACGGCCGGGAACATCTTTACAAACGGTAAAAAGAGAATTTAAACAAACTTTTTTTAAAGAATACATGGAAAGAGCTAAAATGTGGGATAATACAAACCCCAAATCAATAAAAATAGACTATTTGATTGCTGAAATGTTAGCTTTATCAGATTTACCTTTTCAACACGTAGAAGAACTAGGGTTTCGACGATTGATGGACCATATTGCTCCAAATTATGTTTTGAAAGGTAGAAAATATTTTACGGACCTTGTTTGTAATGAGCTTTATGATAAAGTGTCATCAAAAATAAAAGACATGTTACAAGATTTTGAGAAAATTTCATTCACATCAGATATCTGGTCTGACTCTTCATCAGGAGTTTCACTGTTATCCTTAACATGTCATGGTATTACTAAAGATTTTCAACGAAAAAATATTGTTTTGAAAGCGGAAGTTCTTGAAGAACGTCACACGGGAGATTATATTTCGGAAATATTTCTAAGTATGTTAGAAGAATGGGGCATTCTGAAACAAAATGTGCACTGTATGGTAAGAGATGGGGGATCCAATATGAAACGCGCCTGTTATTTATCTGAAGTACAGAATATCGACTGTACACACATCAGTTACATTTGGTGGTTAAAGAAGCAATTAAAAAAGTTAATGCAATTTCCATATTACTTACAAAATGTAGGAAAATTGCTGGACATTTTAACCATTCTACGATGGCAAAACAAGAATTAGAAAAAATACAAGTTCGACTCAATCAAAAAATTCTAAAAGTTTTGCAAGACTCACCGACACGCTGGAATTCCAGCTATTATATGTTGGAAAGACTTGATTGCATCAAAGATTCGTTGTCGCTATATTCGTCTAATAATAAAATAGAACAATTTGATGCCGATGACTGGATTTTAATTCAAGAATTAGTAAAAGTACTTCTTGAATTTACTAGAAAAAAATAAAGCCTTTGGAAGATACTACAAAAAAATTAAGCTCACAAAACACGTGTATATCTGACGTTATTCCTCTAGTACGAGCGTTGAATAAAACGTATGACGAGATTAAGAAAAGTTTGAATGTCAGTGTATCCACAGTTGTGGCTTTAATCTCTGCTTTGAAGAATGAATTAGAGTATCGTTTTTCTGAAATTGGTAAAAATAATTTGTTTCAAGTAGCCACATTTTTAGACCCACGTTACAAAGGGAAATTCTTCAGTGAGATTCTCATACGAGAAATAAAACAGAAATTGCTAACAGTTTTAGAAACTGAAGTAAATCTCACAGCAACTACAATCAGTACTGAAGACAAACCAATAACAGTTAGAAAAGAATATTGTCTGAGCCTAGAAGAGTCTATTGCTAATATGTTAGATAGTGACGATGAAGACGAGCAATCTGAAAATCTAATATCAGATACGAAAGCTAATCTGCTTATTCAATATATGTCAGAAAAAAGATTACCAAGAGATCAAGACCAACTAAAGTATTGGCAAATTAATAGTAAAAAGTTTGGAGGTCTTAGTCACATTACTCGGACATATTTATCATCACCTGCAACGAGTGTTCCAAGTGAGCAATTTTTCAGTGCAGCAGGAATTGTTTATGATCCTCATCGTAACAGACTTTTGGGGAACAAAGCTGCGAAGTTACTCTTTTTGAAATATAATTTAGCATTACTTAATTTTCATTATGACTTATAATTTTTTAAATTCTTCATTGTGATTTTAATCTAACATTAACCTTGTATGTGTAGTACGTGCGTGACACATACAGGGTTTATGTTAATGTTAGTTTACTTAATTAAAAAAAAACATTTAATTGGAATCTATAAATATTACGAAGATTTAAGTTTTCTTAATTAAAAGTGATTTTATAACTTTTTTTAAAGTGATCTCATTAAAAAGATAGTTGATTTAGTACCTTTGAGTTATATACTATATATATAAAGGAGCCAAATATTTGATATTAAGGAATAAAAATTATATGTATTGAATTGAATAGTTTTTTATTGCTAGTTGCTACCTTAATCAGTAATCACTTATTTAAAGAATTCATCTATAATTTTAAAAGTAATAAGGTAAATAGATCCGTAAAAGATCCGCCAAATAGTAACGGATACGGACACGGATACGGATCTTTCTTCTGCCTCGGATATCCGCGGATACGGATACGGATATCCGGCACATCACTACAGGCTACATCATAGTTAAAGACAAACAATAATTGCTCTTTCACACTTTCCATTAAAGTAATCCACACTAAATGGAATAGTTTTTAAAGTCATTAATGCTTTTCCTTAATATTTAAAACAGTAAACGTGGGTTAATCAGTTGAATATTTATGTTTCCTGATGGATGTTGAAATTGGTGATGTAATGGAGTCAAAATTCATTTATTCCGTCGACTTAAATAATGATATCAGCCTTAGCAGGTTTTGTTGACGAGCGATCAGCGAGGTGACGAAATCAAAACAATGCAGAGTGCACAGACACGTGTAACTGTTACTTCAATTATTACATGTGAACGGTCATGTCGGGACAAACCACCTTACTTCGAGTGCCCCATTATATTTTGATTATATTCATATACCCTCTTACTAATAAACGTTGTATAAGCTTTGAATAGTTATACAGTGTTTTGTTCCCGTCACACAAGGGTCCATCCACATATTACGTCACACCTGATGGGGGAGGGGGGGGGCATTCTAAGTGTGACAGTACATATAAAATACAGGTACAGGGATACTAAAAAGCTTGACATGGGGGGGGGGGGGTACAAAAAGTCGAAATTTTGCTTGACGTAATATGTGGATGGCCCCCAAGTGACAATTTTAATTCGATTGAAGAAGACAAAACACTGTATAACTCATCATATCATTCAAAGCTTATACAGCGTTTATTAGTAAGGGGGATATTATAGCAGATCTTAAATGTGTAAGTATTCTTTTAATACGTCTACCGGAACCTCTACCCTAGTTTACCCGGGTCGTCTTTACCTGACCTAGGGTATGTTTACCTGAACCAGTTTGTTACTACTGTAAACTATTAAGTATAAATGTAAAAGTTAGTGAGGAATTGAGGATGGATGTATGGATGTTTGCTACTATTTCACTCATACACTATGATGAAAGATTTTGATGAAATTTGCTATGGTATTGTGGTTTAGGCTCTACATGCTAACACTTATTGTGAGTGCTTTAAAGTCTTTATTCCAACGTCATAAAAAAGAAGACCCAAAAGATCACCAAGTCGGGATAACCTTCGAAAAAAAGCGAAAAGATATGGATTTACTTTCCCTTTCACTCTTATGAGTTTTTGCCATAGACGTTTTTGAGATAGAAAGCAGCTTACAGCTTCGATTTTAGTGATCCTTACCTTAAAATTATTACGCGAATATAGATGTTATTATTGAGCAATAGAACTTCCTATATTATATGTGATATGTTGCATAAGGTCATATGATATAACGCGGTGTATGGAATAATGAAACCGTCACGACCGTGGCTCTCATTCCACATGCATTTGTGTTAATCATCGTAATTAATAAGCAGTATCACATTATATTATATATCACTCGAATGTAGTTTGCATAATGCATGTTATAACGATTAAGTATATTTTTGCATTACCAACCTACATATTTTAACTGAAGATAATGTGATTTCCTGTAAAACAACGCTTAGGTTATGTAAAATATTTCGCTTAATTTATATATTCTAAAATATTGGGTTATTATTAATTGATACATGACATGACATGATTGTAAAAAATATACACAATTTTGTGTGTAGCGTCTAATTAGGTACATTTTAAAGTTACAAAAAAAGTTGGAATATGTTTTACAAAATAATAAGGTAGTGTAAAAAAACCTACATAATAAGTTTACTTACATGTAAATTGTAATACAAAAATATTAATATAATAATTTCGGAGATATTGTACCTATTTGGATCATAGATATATATAATACTAGCGACCCGCCCCGGCTTCGCACGGGTACAATACTGATACTAATACTACAGAATGTCTTTAAACCTCTAACAAAACGGGCGAAATTTAGTCAAAACAAACAGAAACAAATTAATATAGGTACCAATATAATATAGTATAAAACTCAATGAAATAAGTAGGTGGGTATACTTTTATCGTATGTAATACCCTTTACTCTTCAGGACTAACAATACAACAAACACTAAATAAATAGGTATTCAACTTTCAAGTATATATCCATCATAGTTACAACGAACACAAAACAAAAAATTTACTCATAGAAGTCATAGATCTAAACTCCCCCCGCACGCGCATCCTCGCTTTGGTGACGCCCACTTCGCAACGGGCCGTGCCGTGCAGCAGAAATCGTAATATTTTAATTTCGCCATAACTCAAAACCAAACGTCCAATTTTAATCATTCAAAGACCAAATATTATCTACATAACTGTACTTAGTGATGAAATAATTTATTTTGATAAGGATTAATAGCATGAGTAAAATAAACGCGTTTAAATGTAGTCCAAAAAAATTCATGATTTCTAAATAAAAAAATGGTTGTTGTGCCTCACTCGACATAGTTAGGTATAGTGTGTCGCGGACTTTTTTGTAGATATTTATAAGATCTACAATTAATTAGAACATTTTATGGTTCTATCTTTTATAGTTTAGGCAGCGTACGCAAAATAAGTAACTTTTCTGGTTGATTTTTTACACCTTGTGTCCGAAAAACCCAAATATCTTACGGAACCCTATTTTTTTCCAAAATAAAGTTTAGCCTATGTTACTCGTGGATAATGTAGCTTTCGAATGGTGAAAGAATTTTTGAAATCGGTCCAGTACTTTTTGAGCCTATTCATTACAAACAAACAAACATACAAAGTTTTCCTCTTTATAATATTAGTGTAGACTAGCTTTTGCCCGCAGCTTCGCTCGCGTTAGAGGGAAAGCTTGTTCGGGAAAATACCAATACCAAAATTGAATACATAATGGTGTAGGCAGTGGCGTAGCTCGGTGGACAAGGGCCCCGGTGCATAAGGGAAGAATCGGGCCCTCATGCCCCTCATCCCCTCTTTCCGCGTAGCTTGAACTTATATTGACCTTTAAAATTAGTCATAGGAATAAGAATAGGAAACAGTGACAAACTTATTCCTAGTAGGTTAAATCTATACGTCGTCTCTATGAGGGGTAGAATCTCTATGTGTTAAATGGAGGAAAATGGGAATAAATAAACAACGACGCACGTACATGACGATATTTACTATACAGATGAGACGCACATACATATTTATTATACAGAGGAGATCAATAAAGGGTTAAAACGATTTTTAATAGAATTCACCGTCCAATTCACAATCTTTTGCGCGTTTTAATTTTTGCGAATTCGTCTATAATTTCACTCAAATCCAAGTTTGATGCCGCCTTATTTTCTATTGCAATTAACGATAAATGTCGGAGGCGATCTTGTCCAATGCTGTTTCTTAAATATTTTTTTATAATCTTCAGTTTACTGAAAGATCTTTCTGCGACTGCGGAAGTAACAGGAATTGTATGAAACAGTAGCTGAACAGAATTATCACTTTCTGTTTTTTCATATTTAAAGACGTTTTGAACGCAATAAAAATGTTCTAATGTAACCCTAAGTAATGTAATTTTTAGAATTCCATAGTTGGGGAGAGTTGTGACAACGTTATTTCGCGACAGGTTTTTGTGAGGCCGTGTTACAACTTTTACGTCAAATAGAGCTCTGCAAAGTTTTTTGACATAAAGCTATGGAAAACGAAACGTAAATGTCACAGAAACGTTAACATGGCCGTATTCCTATACAATTTTCGAATTTTTATTATATTTTTATCTACTACGGATCTTATAATTTTGAAAACTTGCGAAATTACTGCGACAATAAAAGAACTTTAAGTGGTAAAATTACCATAAACCAATTAATAGTACAAATGTGGGATATTATTCAAAAGTTTATCCCTTTGTTGTTCGTAGAAGTCCGTCTATACTTTTTATTTGGTCTGAGATAGTAGCTCATTCTTCAATTTAAACTTGAGTTTAGAAAAACGTTTTTTTATTTTTCGTTGTCGATCAAGTTAAAAGTTTGAGAGTTATTATAGATTATACGAAACCGTTGTGCTGCAACCTGTATCCTGTATCATACACGTTTTGTCATCGAAATTTTTATTAGCGAAAATGAGTTCTAGCAGAATATGGTGCCAGATGGATGAATGTGCGGAATAGAAATAGTAGCATTTGCATTAGTGGCGATACTTGATGAAAGATGAAATAAGGCTGGTGCTGGTAGTGGGGAAAACGAATTGCAACGGTCAGTGACACACCTAGTTGACCTAGCGTCAACTATTATAGTGCATCCAGACCCCAGAAAGTTCAAAACATCGCAAATGAATATCATAAATGAGAACTGATGCAAGGCAAGAGGGCATGAAAACTTGACGAAAAAGTTAATATGGGTGGAGTATGGAATTGTCCAATTGATCTCACGACCGTCAAGCACGTGAGCTTATCGCTGATCCAATGTGCTACGGGCATACTCATCCCAACTATCAAATACCAAATAGCTGAAATAACGATAACAAACAGCACATGGTCATCGAGGACGCTTAGCGCATGTGTTGAAAATCTTAAATCAGAAGTCTTGTAATTGTTGGTGTTCATTTAACAACATTAAAAAAAAATCGATCCTCGAGTCTCGAGCCTGCTCACAAGATTTTTTTTCCTTTTTTCTTATATGCTCATCTCTTTTCAAAGCTGAGGCTAGAGGGCCCCTTGAGCTCCGGGGCCCTGGTGCACTGCACCACCTAGCCCTACGATAGCTACGCCACTCAGTAGGCACTGCACAGCCGTATCAGTTGTATTTTATTTGAATGTTTCCTGCGACTTCGTAGGTACGCTCAAGAAATCTACCGAGAACTGTACCATAAATAAAATTTAATAAGCTGCAAAAAGTATTCTATGTTAATTCTGCTTAACCTACTACGGACTACCATACCTGATTTCATCAAAATTCTTTACGTGTTTTCTTTACTTTACTTTATTGCATTTAAAACTAAACATATTATTATGTACATACAAACTTTCGCGTTTAGGTATAATATTAAGTAAGGATTTCCTTGTAGCCGATAATTAGTATTTTAACGATTTCGAAAATCTTTTCAATGGGAAGACGTTGTGGACTTTGAACTTAATAAAAATAATTTGGATTGTGATCGCCCATCCTATGTTGGGACCACGAGAGAGAGAGATGAGTTAGCAGTACGACCACGAAGCCATCTAGCTTCCCACTTATTCTTCATATAATAATCATGATTAGGATTAACCTAGGTAAAGTTTTAACCAATTCAAATATCTGGTTATTTTATAGCATTTTATACTAAGTTATTTTTTAGATTGATAAAACTTTTTGTAGGTATGAACCGATTGAATTGAAATACCTACACAAAATTATAAGCAGAGCTATCCTAATTCCTATCCGCGTGGAACCCGTAGGTAGTTAGGTAGGTACCCAAAAATTTTGCGCGATAAAAAGCGAGTCCTATGTATTTATCCAAGGGCTAAACTACTACGGTAACAAATTTTATAAAAATCCGTTCCGTAGTTTCTGAGATTAGCGCGCACAAACGTACAGATCAAAAATCTGGGTTAAAAACTAAAAACCTATGTATTAAACACTGATAAATCAAGCACAAATAAATTAAATATTACATATTATAACAACAAAAGAAAAAGAAATATAATACCTACACTCAAAGTATTCTACTGAAATCATAGATATATAATATTAAAAAGAGGACTGAAATAGTATGTAATATAATAAGTTTTATGAATATAATAATTAATATAGCAATCGCAAATATTTAGGTGCCTAGTTTTTCAAAGAGATTTTCATCAAATTTAACTTTGGCATTCTTGTCAGATTTATTTTTCAACATGATGACAATATATTATGTCAAAATAAAAATAAAGCTTCCCACTCACGGGCTATCGATTGCTTCGATCAAATTGGAAAATAATTCGTATTTGAAAGTAAATTGCTAACGACAAACTATTACACAAAATGATTAGTGTAAAGCTAGCTTCTCACGGCGCGAGATATCACAAGTCGCGCCGCGCCGAGCCGATTTGTACGAGCGAGCATGCGTCAACAGGCGAGTCCGCGCTACCCGTTCTCACGGGCGCGGCACGGCGCAAGTCGGCGCGGCGCGCGTTGGGCACGGCCGCGGCCAGGTCGACATATTATAATATTAAAAATTCGGAAATCGTTTCATTAGTCCACTCCATAATTAAATACGCAAGAGTATCTTTCACGCTGGTACAAAACGAAATGAATCTGAATGACCAATGCTTCGCTCACGTCACTCTGCGCCCCGCGCCACCCCGAGCGCACTCGAGTCGCCACGAGTGCGCTCGCGCCGCGCCGGCCCGCGCCTTTGAAGATACCGACTTTGATCGGATCGGACGCGCTTGTTCGCGCTAGCTCGCGTCGCCTCGAGCCATTACCTTCACACGGCGCGTAGGCGCGAGCTGACGCGGCGCGACTTGTGATAACTCGCGCCGTGAGAAGCTAGCTTAAGACCTACCAGCTAGTGGAACAAAATTTACGCGTATATATACGAGTTTCATATAAAAAGTATAGTAAGGTGGTCCTAGGATCTCAGACTATATTTAATTTTTATCTAAACCGATTTACTTGCAACTACGAACCCAGTAAATGTTTAAATTGTAAAGACTAAATCGATCGATCGCTTGTGTGTGGGAAGCTTTATATCAAAAGCACTAAGGAGTATTTATATCAACTTAAAAGCAAATCGCTCCCAAGCAACTTTCTTTCCCTTTTTATTCCCGTTAGCGGACGAATTTCAATAAACTATGATACACGAATTCCATCAATTCTGTTACATAATGTTTGTGCAAAATATGAAGTAGATTGGACCAAGGAATCACGTTGCCCCATACAAACTGTTTTACCCCTTTTCACCCCCTTAGGAATCGAATTTTGAAAAATCCCTTCTTATCGGATCCCTACGCATTACAAAGAGCAAGCCCTGCAAGTTTCAGATCTCTACGATCAGCGGTTTTGGCTGTGCGTTGATCCGTCAGTCATTCAGGACAAAGGATTTTATATGTATAGATTAAAAAGAGGATTTGGATTACCAAATATGTTCTTGCGACCTATATATTTCATACAACTGCAGGTACGAGTGACGTCAGACCTTTGGATGGAGCATTTTCAGAAGACTTGCGAAATTCTTTCATCATCATCAGGCTAGTAGGTATTGATGATGGCCTGATAATGATGCGTGATGACTGATGACATAGAGCAGGATACAGAGTCCTCGTGTGATCGTGTGAGATGACCTCACGCCGACACCGCTATGTGACCGGAAAAAATATACGCACACGTAACCTACATACTGCGCCCGCGCAGCCCGTGTGTACCGTGTACCGTGTACTAGATTTGCCGACGACTATGTTAGTGTGTGTGCTTTATCTTATCAGAGATATTTGCTATGGTTACAACTGATTTTTATTAGTAGGTTAGGGAAAAGATGTAGAATAAAGTTGCTGGTAAAACATCGGAATGCCTAGGGCGCTGGCAATCCGGCACTGTTACGAACAAAGACCGATTTTTTAACAGAAATCAGGATTTTTTTAACACTTGCAACCGGCTTTCGATTTCAACCCCTGGTAACCCTAGGCGAGCGAGCCTGCAACCGCGGCGCTCCGCGGCGCTCCGCGGCGTGCCCACTGACCTGACTGAAAGACAAAATTAAAGTGGAGTCACACAGCACACTAGTAGAAAAGTTCATCATCATCACTGATCACTCTCCCGCGTTTAAATGATGATTATGATGATAACAGTTTAACAGTTAAATATTTAATAGCGGTAGGCAATCTCAAACCTATTAAAATAGATGTGTCCGCTAATCGTCTAGATTTACGGGCGTTAAAAAGTAAGAGTTGTGCGCTCGCGACTGTTGCAACACAGCTACATGCAGTTTCTTCACATGTGGATGTCCTCTTACTACACAGTGCGCGGTACACGCCAGGATGGTAGGCTGTTTCTTCAGAACTTCCGACGGTAAAATGAGGCTCTATAGCAGCGATACTCAACCTTTTTTTTATAGGGGCCACAAAAATGTTTCAGTGGTGTCAAGAGCCGCAAGCAAAAAAATACATATTTTGGTGTATTGAAACGTAATTCCGAGTTAACGATAAATTTGCGATGTTTGGTGAATTTTTTAAATGGTTTACACTTTACATACATTTTTAACTTCAGATGGGCCAATAACAAAAGTGCGGCAGGCCACATGCGGCCCGCATATTGAGTACCTATAGCTGCTCTATACCATTTTTATTTGGAGTTTCTTTGCTAGTAAAATAGAAGAAAAAAACTAGTGTCCGACCGAAAGTTCGGTTTCGGTTTCGGTTTCGGCCGAGTTTCGGCCAAAAATCAAGTTTCGGCAGCAGTTTCGGTTTCGGCCAAAAGTGGCCGAAACTTTTGCCGAAACCGAAACTGATTTCGGAAGTTTTCGTGCACGCTCGCCTAACTTCGTTTCTTGCGGCAACGCTTTGACAACGCAACTGAATTTGAAAACATAATTAAAATATAGGGTGAACGTACCAATTATCAGCACTTTAAGAGATAGTTCAAATTTAAACCCGATTATTACAGAGGAAAATACTTTTTTACCCACATTGATGAGTTTTCTGGGTCCATTATTTAATAAATGACTGATTTTTACTTCATAATATAGCTTCATCGACATTTTATAAAAATAATCATAACTAAAAAATTACCCTGTCGCCAATTATTAGCACCCTCGTCACCAATTATCAGCACTGGGGTACCAAATTATCAGCCCTGTGATAGTGGTGATAAAATCCGGTAGTTAATTCTACTAATATTATAATGTGAGTGTTTGTGAGGATGGATGGATACATTTATGGATGGATGGATATTTGTTACTCTTTCACGCAAAAAATACTGAACGGATTTCGATGAAATTTTGTATGGTAGTAGTTTTAACTCTGGATTAAAACAAAGGATAAAAAGCACAGTTTGTTCCCATAGGATACTGTATTTACGCGAGGGGAGCCGCGGGCAACATTATGAAATAAAATAACGATGAGAGAATAATCTCTTTTTATACCTTGCCTGATAATCAGTTTCATAAAAATTTGTCTTTAAAAAATATCACATTAATTCTTATTAAATAGTAAAGTCTTTCTCATTAACCTTGTTATATAGTTATTCCAACTTTAAGTGTAGTATTTTTAATTAAATTTTTATTTCACTATATTCTTAAGACTTAATGAAGCATCAAAATAAATTAGTAAATGACTATGGTAAAATTACTATTGAGTTATAGTTTATAGTACAGGAAACTGGAGAGACTTGACCCCCCCTTTTGTTTTTTCCCCTTATTTTCTACATAATATGGATCCTATTTAAAATAATTCAAAGCGGCTAAGTGCGAGTCGGACTCGCCCATGAAGGATTCCGTAGCAGCAAGTAACATAACATAAAAGTTCTTGTAGAGAGTTGATTGAATGAAAGGTAAATTGCAGTTTACGATTTATGACGTATTAAAAAAACTTCTTACTAGATCTCGTTCAAACCAATTTTCGGTAGAAATTTGCGTACTGATGTACATCATAATATATTCTTTTTAGTATTATAATTCTCTTATTTTAGAAGTTACAGGGGGACACACACATTTTACCACTTTGGAAGTGTCACTCGCGCAAACTATTCTCTCTCGCTTTAGAAAAAAATGATATTAGAAACCTAAATTTTTGAAGACTGGATAGGTCTTCAAAATTAAGGTAAATTATAAAACCCCACACGTGAAAAAAAAATTGAGTTTCAGTTCTAAGTATGGGGATCCCCCAATTTTTTTTTCTATTTTTGTGTGAAAATTTTAATGCGGTTCATAGAATACATCTACTTACCAAACTTCAACAATACTATAGTTCTTATAGTTACGGAAAAAAGTGGCTGTGACATACGGACGGACAGACAGACATGAATCCATAAGGGTTCCATTTTTTGCCATTTGGCTACAGAACCCTAAAAGTGGTACTGAAAGACGTGGAGTTTATCTACAGAATATCAGTCAAAATAAGTATTAATTTACCTGCTAAAACTCAAGACACGTATTTGTTTTTTTACTTAGGGCTGCGCTAGTCGGTTCTTTCTCCATACAAACGCTGTTGGTGATTTACTCTAAAGTCAAATATTGTAGACCCAAATTTTTATTACACTTATCTAGGTTGGTATGTGCTTATATTTCTAAAATTTTAATAGCCTCCAAACGTCGGATTTTTAGCGCAACTTTGACCGTAAATAAAAAACAAACGAAGAATGAAAATAAAAAAGCAAACACATACCGATACAGTTTTACTATTCAGAAATTGAGATAACTTTACTTCAGACATAAATATTATATACCTAGGTAGTTTGTTCATAAAACACCAACAGCTGAGTGTTGATTTACGTAATCTGAGGACACCTTTTTTAAAATACTTAACAAAGCAATATAAATGTGTGCACTATAGCTTCTCATATAAGTACTTATAGATAACTATTTTATGCCTATATCTTTTTTTCCCCGATATTATGTGAAATAACAAGCATTTTCCCCACGCGCCGCACTGAGTTCAAACCGTTGACTAGCGCACTCTTAAGTCCCCATATAAAGGAAACTTGATCATCTATAAAAATACTATGCAACTTAAAAGAGTATAAACATTGATATGACATTCATTTGTTCCATAGTAGACCACTAGTGCTGATAAATTGGAATTTACAAAATATTGGACCCTAATTAATATTTTTAATAGTAGGTATATTAAATAAATGATTACAACAAAATTAATATACCGTGTTTCCATTTCATGTCCTAATTAATGCAGAATAATTGATAAAATGCACCAAATTTCAGTATTTGAAAGAATTTTCTATTTGACCACGTGAGTTTCGGTTTCGGTTTCGGTTTCGGCCGAAACTGAAGCCACGGCCGAACATTCGGTTTCGGTTTCGGTTTCGGCCGGAAAACCAGTTTCGGTCGGACTCTAAAAAAAACCTATCAACTAACCTCATCTGCCATTGCATGCCTTAAGCGAGAAACAAATCTTTATATCCGTTTAGTTAGGTAAAAATATGCTTTTGCGGTTTGCGCCGCTGCATTAGGGTTTGATACATGTTATATTTAGCCGCAGCGTCGCCGGTGACCGCAACAGCTGCGGCGACGATATCCATACGAAGTCCAGCGACGCCGCGCCGCCTAAGCTACGGCGTTTATGTAAAGGCGCTAAAAGATATTCGGATACATCGCACGGAAATTCAATACTATAGTGGGTTTCGGATTTTAGTTTGAGTCGTTTGATTATCGTAATTCGTAAGTTTTAAGCCAGTTGCTAGTTGCTTCGTGTTTCTAATGTAATTTGTATTGGAAAAATGTAGCTACATTTTGTATGTTTGTGTAAACTTGCATACGGCACGTTCTGCTGTCTGTGTGTCTGTAACTCTGTACACGTAACACGTGCAGTGTGAAACTATGCGCCTTTATATTATAAAGGCGCATAGTTTCACACATCACACATCAGTTTTACAGTTCCTGTATAATTATAGCTCCATTCTATTTCGTAGTCTAGTCTCGACAGTACTAATAGCGTCAGGTCACACTGGGACTCGGCGTGCGCGACTCACTTTTCATTGCGAGAGTTCCACACTCGAGCTGTACCCAGTTGCAAAGCGCAACGCCGCTCTCACAATGAAACGTGTATCTTGTGTAGTGACTTGAGTACTGACCCTTACGTTAATAACCCCCCCACCGATTTTCGGTGACGATGGCCGGTTTCATTGAAACCAGGTTACGCAGGAGTAATTTTAAGTGTCCAATCGTGTGCGCAGTACACAGGAGCACTCTCTCTTTCTTTACTCTCATAATCCAGTTGGACGGATAACCGACACGACTGACGAGAGATCAGGCGCAGGACCGACATTTTACATGCCCATCCGACGCATGGGTCATCTTTCTTGTTAGACAACCAGGTGATCAGAACATTGTCCTAACCAAACTTAGAAACAACATTTTTTGTTGTTCCGATGCGGGAATCGAACCCACGACCGCCGAGTCGAGAGCCAATGCTCTAACCATTAGACCACGGAGGCTGTTAAACCCTTATACACACCCTTCTTTACACCCTTACGTTGGTAAACAAACTACAAAACATTCAATTCTGCAAGTCTTTTGGCTTGGTAATAGATTTATGTGACAGACTTTTATATAGGCTCGGCTCTAACAATGCAATATACTATTTTGACAGGCTTGGCTCATCGCGGCTTTGTCCAATGGACTATGGAGCATTGTGACTTGTGAGTTGGGTACTTGGGAACGAGATTCGAGCAATCAGCAAAGCATTAATCGATTCGGCAATTCGTGGCCCTTTCACAGTTCACACTGATCGGACACAGTTGCGTAAATGCACTTTCGTTTTTTACACTTTACTAGTTATTAGATAACAACTTGAGGCATGAGAACTAAAATAGACTCTTACCAAAATTTTCATTGAAATTTTTAAAACAATGCGTCTTTTTAACATGTAGCATCAGATATTCACTTTAATTTAAAAGCAAACGAAGAGACAGAAAATTTTACAAATTGAACTGCCACTAACTCACCGCGCGTAAGAATTACCGTCACCCACTCTGATATTGGCGAATCACTACAGACCTTAATATAAAAAGAAGAAGAAGAAGAAATACCATGACACGTTAATTAAGTCGATTTTGTTTTTTTTTTTGTTTACTAACGTAAAAGAAATATTGGGTCCAGAAGTTAAACTATTTATTAATCAGTGCCAGAAGGTCGATTCTGCTAATTAAATCCTGCAATAAATCATATAAATAATTAAAAAAAAAATACATCTACAATCCAGACTCCAGTCCCCGATATTAGGTAATAGGTATGTCAAAACTGCAAAATGGTATCCATATAAACGTCAAATCAACGTCAAACCCGCTTTGATTGGTCCAAACTCCAAAAATCAGTATTATATACGTATTATGATATCAAAACGATTCATTTCTAATTCAATAAAGTGTAAGTTAATTACGAAATTTGGGGTTCAACAGAGTGTGGTGTGAACAAACGCAGAATGATTGGTCCGAAAATATCTAAGAAAGAAAAATATATTGTGACCGTAAAATTGTAAAAACCGTTAGATTGTAATATATTCACGTCCGCAGTCTTTTACACTTTCACTAGTTATATTACAATCTAACGGTTTTTACAATTTTACGGTGACAATATATTTTACTTTCTTCGATATTTTCGGACCAATCATTCTGCGTTTGTTCACACCATACTCTGTTCAACCCCAAATTTAGTAATTAACTTACACTTTATTGAATTAAAAATGAATCGTCTTGATATCATAATATACAGATTTTTGGAGTTTGGACCAATCAAAGCGGGTTTGACGTTGATTTGATGTTTATGTGAATATACAATTATTAAAAATGTAGCACATATCTTTGTGGTCGTGTCTGTGTGTGTACTAACTACTAAACTAAAGTAACTACATATACGTATTTAGTAATTTGTGACTGTACTTTCGCTTTTACAGTATGTTTATTGGATAATAGCTCATATTGTTAAGAGTGACATGCATCGCCATACTGTACCGGTAACCTGGTTATACACATTTATGTGATGTAATAATAATAACAGTCAGCTATTTCCTACTTTTGATGTAATGTTGATAAGGTACATGACTCGTTTTGACTAAAATATACCAAGAAAGTGCAACTTGATACGTAAGGGAAACTGGGGTCAAACCCCTTTTTTGTTTTCTAAGTTCTAATAACCCTACGACTAGGTTGACCTAGACGGACGTTTCAAGACCAAATCGGGGACGTCTTGAAAAAAGGCCAGTCAAGAGTACCCTAAACCGAAAAGCATGTATGAAGGGAATAATGAAAGTGGATGAAGCAAAACAAGTATGTGAGAATCGTAGCAAGTGGGAAGAAGCGGTCTCTGCCTACCCCTACGGGAAAGAGGCGTGATTATATGTATGTATGTATGTAATAACCCTACGTATTAATTAGGTCAAAAACTGCAATGCGGAGTTAATAATAGCTTCAATTTCTAATTAATAAAAACATAATTATTAACATAATATTTTGATTTAATAGTTAATGTAAAGAGGCAGGATCTATTTTCTACCGCGAACACGGCCTTTCAATCAGTTTTCTGTAGAAAGTGTTGGTGTAAATAATAGCTTAGTTTTATTCCTGTTTATTTCCTATTAGAAAACTAAGTTACGCCTTTGTCTCATTTTTTATCATATTGAATTATTGCTGTCCTTTTCGCACTATGTAAAATATAGCTTAGGTTTTATTTTTTGTTGTATTAGGTATTTTTATGAATAGATTTCCTGTTGGAATTATGTTATGCTGTAAAATAATACATAATTCACTTAGTTGCTAATATATTTTGTTAATGTTTACATGTAGATTTAAGATAATTTTGTATAGAGAATGTTCCTATCTTGTGTTTCACACAATTGATATTGTTGTCCCTTTCTCGCTTACGCGCAGTGTGTCTCACGTTAATGTTATTGTTGTCTCTTTTATTTTATAACTTTATTTTACGTTTTTATTGCTAATTAGTCCTATAAGAATGCTTGTTTACTATTGTACTATCTTATAAGAATGTCAGCTAATGTAATCTGAACGAATTTGTATTTTGCTTTAAATAAACGGACTGCGCATGCACGACAACACCTGATACACCCCCATAGGCTGTATCAGTACAATTTCATAATATTAATACGCACTTTCTCAGTGCAAAAACATTCACATTCACAACACCGCAGATGCCTGAAGAAACTCTGCCTCACCAACACTCTACCTACTAGCAGTTCCAAGATTCTCCTGGTGTTTCACTTCGACTTCCCGCTCCTTCTCCAGGACACCACAACTTCAAGCTACAGTCCACTTCGACCGAACCCGACGACTACGGCCCCGCAGAGCTGCCGTGTCGTCAACAGTTGGCAATAATAATACTAATCAGTTATATTATTACACAGCACAGATGATTACTAGTTGCTCTGTAAACAGTACCAGGGCTGGTACAGCGACGACGGATCCGGTGTACCACTTGTCTTACTACTTAGTACTTGGCAATAAGGTTCAGAAGTTGAACACCGGAAATGTCCGCGACTGTACAACGGATACTGTGGAGTTTTCACCTGGCGACGGCGGAAGTCGTTGTTACAGGCTACAGCCCACACCTACTAAACCAGTGGGCCTAGCACGACCAATTAACAACTATGTATTCGTAACATTATCGAGGGAGCATTGTATGAAAATTATGTAATTGCCTATACAATTGACATTCGATAACGTTACGAATTCGTCAATTGTTCCTGTTTGGGATACAGGAGTGGGACACGCCTCCCTAGGGGGACCTACTTTTGTTGCATGACGTGAGCCCCACTTTTTAGAAATAATAGTTAATAATTAATATATCATAATTAAGTATAATCTGTGAAAATTTCAACTGTCTAGTTATCACGGTTAAGGAGATACAGCCTGATGAGTTGGTGACAGACAGACGGACCGACAGCGGAGTTATCCGGCGGTCCCCTTTTAATCCTTTGGGTACGGAACCTCAAAAACATATATAGAGCTAGGTTTGACTCTTGCCTTTTTTCGTATCAAATTCTCAGTAACTTGGAACAGCATAAATTCATAAAATAATTGGCGCAACAAACCGCATTTTTTTCTAACTGGCATGCTGGCACTAAATAAAGTTTGTAAGGTCTATGTTTGATGTTTGTTCAGTGGTTTGAGTTGTGAATTGTGATCAGTTTTTAATAGACCACGAGTTAACGAGTGTGAATGTAGAACTGCAGAAGACTTCACTTTCGTAATTATAGTTAAGACATAGGCGCACGCGGCACTCGCTGCAGTTGTTTCATAATGAACGAGGAAATGTCAAACTTCTTAGTTATTTGTTAATAAAAACCATTGAAACATAATGTACCTACTAAAATAACCGTCTAACTGACTAATTTTATAAGTCCTTGACTGTTACAAGTAAGATTCCTATGACTTTTTTAAAACAATAAATTTTATGTTTTTACAAATTAATATACAGAAATTCTTTTGTTATTTTTTTTACGGTTTTTCACTTACCGGCCTGGCACCGGGTGGCCAGTGTTCCGGTGGGCCGTGGGAGTCATTGACACCTCATTTATTAAAGTCGGACCAGTAGTTTACGCGCTACAGTGGAAGAAACATACATACATATACTGCCAAAACCATTACCCTTCCTTTTGGCTTCGCCGTAGTCGGGTAAAAAACAGCCATTCGTGAGTGAGGCTTTGGAAGGTAGCCAAGAAATGTGACACTAGTATCACAGAGTAAATAATCTATACTAATATTATAAAGCTGAAGAGTTTGTTTGTTTGTTTGTTTGTTTGTTTGTTTGAACGCACTAATCTCAGGAACTACTGGTACGAATTGAAAAATTCTTTTTGTGTTGGATAGTCCACTTATCGAGGAAGGCTTTAGGCTATATAACATCATGATAAGTTTAATACGAGCGGAGCACCAATCAAGAATGTTACAAAATCGGGGGATTTTTTTTCCTTTTGAGAGCTTTCGCGGCGTACGCTGCGGAAATGATTAAAATTTCGCTAAAATGATGTATGACAGAATTGTTCCCCTTTGAAAGTTCTACAAAAAAGTCCGCGACAGTATATGTCTATCTTTTAAGGTTGGCTCACTATAACCTTTTTATGGTAACCAAAACTGTTCTAAAATTAAGCATTATTTGTGAAGGTGTTTTCATAAAGATGATATTAATCCTTATCCAAGTAAATACGTTATTCAGTATAAGCATTTGATCTAGAAGAAATTTGCCGTTTACATCATTTGATTTCAATGAGTATTTTAGAAGATATCGCAGTTATAAAATAATCATGCGCGCTATAGTACGGCGCGCGGCGCGGGCGGGCAGTCGTGAGGTAGAAGCACTTCTCCTTCTACGTAAATGAAGTCGTGGGTAAATTTTAGCGATATCCCAAAGTAACAACATTCCACGCGGACGAAGTCGCGGGGAAAAGCTAGTATATTTATATGTAGTTATATGTCACCGTCAAATTGTAAAAACCGTTAGATTGTAATATAACTAGTGAAATTGTAAAACGTTGATAGACTTCGGACGCGAATATTCTGCCTATAATTTAACATATTATTTTTCGTTAGATTTACTTATGAATCTTTCAACATATTTTTACAATCTCTTTTAGTTATTTTACAATCTAGCGGTTTTTACAATTTTACGGTGACATATACATAGTACTAACTACTAACAGTACCTACCACAAGTACAGTGGGCCGCTATGACGTACTTAATTTTATGACAACAATTAAATGTTTATGTGGAGAGTGGGCAAAACTTTCTTCTAAGCACATAATAGGTTATTAAAATATTAATCACTAGTTTTCTATTTTACTACAAACATAATGCCTGGAAATGACTAGCCATTAGGTAAATTTGAGCATAAAAATCAATGATAAAAATAGTAATATTATTTTCACTATGCAAATTAGAGGGTTATTGACTTTTATGTTAAATTATAAGTAAGGTGGCCAGCCTAAAGTTTTATCGCTGTATTATAAGCGTTAAAACAGATTTATGAACAAATAAATCGGTAAAGTCGGGAGAAACGTCGGACTACAATAACAACGGTTGATTGAATGTGGATCATAAACATTTGAACATTTAATTGATATTTGATGGAAGTTTCAATATTCAGCTGTAACTTTTTATATAAATCGTACAATTTTTAACTAACAATAAAAGTTTTCTTGTTTAAAATTTTACAGACTGTTCAATTATTATAATTCCGAATTGTAGATGTTATTGAAGACAACAAGTAACTCGCGATTACTCAGGCCGCAAAAATGTAACTCGAACCGTGACTAACTCAGGGTTACTGACTGTTCCCACTGGCTTAGGTATGCGGAGAAGTCGCCGGTATTTTGGTAATATTTCACTTAATTACTTTGGTAAAACTATTCTACGCTTAGTTAATACGAAACCTTTTTGAACATACCTTAATATGTCAAAACTATCCTTGTCCGGCTAACGTGACAAATGACAGTTGAGATGTCACCAAAACATCGGTTGTGTAGGTAATGTGTCACATACTGTCGTAATATATTTGGTAATTTTATTTTTGTTATTTTTATAATGGATTCGTCTAAACACTCTGATGAAAACAAACATTGTGATAAAATCAGCAATGACATTGGAGCGTTTAAAAAAGTGAAATTCAAACCCGACGATGTAAAGGCCATGGAAGGTATAGGAGCAATAAATGCAGGTGGTGCTCAAAGCTCTTTAGATGCATCTCGTATTGAACAAAGAGGACCGCAGCCAGTAGTAGAGGAACGTTTACTGAATATAAAGCCTGGACCAGACGGTAATGTCGACTGGACTCCTCTCGCTAAAATGACAGGAACAAGACCACCGGTCAACAAATACAGCATAAGCCGCTACTCTCTAAACGAATGGCGAAGCCACAATCAGCAGGTACTAGACCCAGAAACCATCACAGAGTCAAACATTATCGATTACAATGCAAAAACGGCTATGCTAAAAGCATTCGGTAAAGTTGATAAGCAACAAAGGGACAACACAATGAGATCGAAACAGAAGGCCAAAGATATATTTCGATGGAAGGTAGAAGTAGAGAGAGCTTGTAAGGCGATAACAGAGGAAGTAGAACTTTTGGAAATAGAGAGACAGCGCTTGAAAGGTGCTTCTAGAGTGTTGATGTTACCGGAATCCATTTCTAAAGAATGTCTGGAACTTCGCTCAAACAGATTTGAACCGGATCTTGTATCGGATGTAGCCGAACAAGAGTTAATCAAAGAAATGAATTTGGTGACTGAAGTTCGACAGACGCTGAAGAAAACTCTTCAAGACATCGAAGAGCAATTAGCAATAAATAAGGCAGCGAAACACAGGATTGAGTATGATTGGTGTGATAAGTCCATGGCGTATGAAACTGAGACAATGAATTTAGGTCTGAACACAAAATCTAACACTATCCTATTCAGACCAGGAGCTACGCGCTTTGGAGAAAATAGCGCACCTCTAGAGTACTGGGAATACTACTGTAGAGAAAATGTGCAGAATTGTGAGGCCGTCAGGCAAAAGTCCATGGATTTGAGAGGAAGCCTTAATTCCATACTAGTGAGCGGAGGAAGGAGGCTGCGAACTCAAGCCGATAAAACCGATATAGCATTAGCCGAAACGGTTGCTATTACACAGGAACTATGTACGAAGTTAGAAGAGACGCTACGAAGTACTCTGCAAAAAATTGCAGATACAGAAAACTTGATTGATGACTTAAAAGCGGCCGTCAAAAAAATGGACGCGGCCATGAAACTCGCTCAAACGAGGCTCGATAATAGAAACAACTGGAGACCACATGGCGAAAATGTAAGAGACGAACCGCACTTGGGTCTGATAGAGGAGGTTAAGGAGATACACCAAACAGTTGCTTCGCTTCTGGGCCAGCTGAAGAATGCTGAGAGAGTGAGACAGGATCTACTCAACAAGAGGATAGATTTAGAGAGAGAGATCGCATCGAAGAGGAAGACTTTGAACATCGATCGAGATCGTTGTGGCATGGTTCGTTCGCACTATCCTTCTGCGTCTGAGTTGGCTGGATATTAACATTGTAGCTTTTAGCTATTATCTATAATAGTGACAAAAATTGTTCTGTCAATTGCAATATACGCTAAATTGGAAGTACGAATTTCCTTATCCACCGGAGAAAGCAAATAATTGCTGTCAGGTAGGCATCGAAGAAATTTTATTCCCACAAAAAATATTTTTATGTAAAATGATTCCAAGAAGAGACCAAATAAATAACTCGCACTGTTAAAAAGTTTTCAGATCTCACCTAGAGCCAAGCTTTTGACTACATGCCCTGACTCTACAAGGCCTAACTTCATAAAATCTACAATATCAAAGCAAAAAATATGGCTTTGAGTCAGTGACGAAATCAGGGGTTTTAAATATCAATAAAATCTAAAGTATAAGAGCTATGCAATTCAAACTTAATCTGTAAAAACCTACTAAAAAACTACTGGGAACATGTTCCAAAAATTTTGTTCATTTGGTATTAATATCCAAAGAACAAACCCATGTTATGAGGGTTCAAAAAATGGACGAAGCGCTTAGAGAAAAGGTGGTTAGGTAGTGCCCTTGAGCTGCGCACGGCTCGTCTTGTCGCTACCGCACCGTGCCCTCAGAATATAAGCGAAAATAATATAATTGACGAATGGAAAAGGTTGTCTCTACGGTCCACGACGGTTGCGCGTAATTAGTGCCTACACAAAGGCGTCAATAGTAATTTCCCCGTTTGAGTGAAACTTGCCATTTGATGAACCTTTCACTATTGTTGAGAGCGGCAGGTGTTGCGTCAGGCATCCGCAATCATTGATAAGCGGTTCCGCAAAGGTCAGGAAGCGATGACATTTTGTTTTACTGTTGCCATCAGCCATTGTCGGGGTCAATTCAAACTTAGCGCAGAGTCGAAGCGCGGCGAAGCGAAATTCTCAAATACGATATAGCAAATTCACCCTTATGTCCATACCTAAATGCACAATATATTCCTTAAAAAATAAGAGTGTATGTGCACGACCAAGGGTTCTTATATAACTCAGTAGAAATATGTGCTACGAGTACCTACGTTACGTTCTGGTACATATTATAAGAGTTCAGGGGGCCTAGCAGGAGCAATTGACAGCATTGTAATCGTAACGTTAACGAATGAAATGATTTTCATACAATTCCCATTCGATAATCTTACGAATACGCCTGTGTCAATTGTTCGTGCTAGCCCCGCTGAACTTCGCTTCGCTACGCGAGTATGAATTAATTCTAAGCTATTATAGCTATATTTACCAAACATAAATCACGTCTATGTCACGTTACGTCACGTTGCCTTGAAAGACAAATTAATCTTTCTAGGTAAACTAGGCTGAAAAACCGACATCACACGTCACGACTCACGACACGAGAGCTGCTCTTTTAAGCAAATTTTTCAATTGTATCATACGACTGGTACTGCTACTGGTTGTGACTTGTATCATATGTTAAGTTTTATACTTATTTTCACCATATTATATATTTTAAATTACCAATAAATTTTGTTACGAGAATGTATACTTTATGTGCCCGAACTCCGAAGTGGTCTCTTACAATTAATTTTAATCGATTACTCAATACTCAGAGAAAGTGCTTTTAAAGGATTTCATTTAATTGGCAATTTTTGTGAATGTAATCGGTAACCGTGGCTTAGTGCCTACATAATATTGATTTCATATTTTTACCATTCAAAATGTGCGAACTTGAATATAAGTAAAAGTTACGACCTTCGTTAATATTTTTTAGCTTCAGTGGCAACTGGCTCGGTTACTGAGACTGAAATCAAGTATCGCCAATAATCCAATAATCACCAATAATCGCTAGCATACTCAATTGATGTGATATGCTCTGCGAATGAATTTTAAGATAGCTATTCATAATTGATCTTTAATCTTTATTCACTAGTTACACAAAAAAGATACATGTTTCATATGACATTAATCATACACATAACACAGCTCATGCGCTGTGCAGCGCCAGCGCGGTGCAACCTGACATTCGAACTCTTACGTGTATCTTCTAATGTAATTAAAGTTTAATTTTGAATAGCCATCTTAAAACCAATCATACAATATTTTCTTTGAATTCTTTTAAAGAATTAGGAGTTCGTTAAATGCGATTTTTCAGAATTATTAGCAAGCAGAATTATTAGCAAAAAATTTGGCAGTTGGCTAATGATTAAACAGTTATATCTTCCAGGCTCATTGTTAACAATATCTTTGAACTATTTTAATGAATCAAGAATTTGTATAATGTTTATTAGCAACATAATGATCTATATGTGATACTCCATTGTGGTATTTGTGCTCCACTTTTTTCATCTTCACTAATTGACTTAAACCGTTCTTGCAGGTAATTGTATCCCGTACTAACTGTATTGTGTGGGAACGTAAGACAATACTCTGGTAGCAACTAGCTAGTGGCTGCTCCCACGGCTGCCGTGCAGCACTCGACCTTTTTGAAGCCTTGGCTTATAATTTAACATACGTGGTTGCCAATGCCAATTCTCAGTACTAACCTACACTTTCATTTTACTTTTATTGATCTTTAAATGATTCGTCTCGACTTGACATAAACTATTTTTTTTTTTGGAGTTTGGACACTCAGAGTAATTATAACTTATCTATAGCAGGACCAATCGAAGCGCGTTTGACGTTGGTTTGTCGTTTATGAGAAAAAGCATTTTCCAGTTTTAACACATCGGGATTCGGGACTGGATCGTAATTCGTGGCTGTATTATTCTAGGATTTAATATAGGCCTTCTGGTTCAAAATAGAATCGATCGAAAAATGATTTGGTCATCAGTGTGCTGAGTGAGAGTTTCTGTCACTACTCGCCGTGAGGAAGTTAACTACAATTTGTATGGCATCGTATTAGTTACCATTGTTTGCCACTAGGGGCGCTGTTTCGATGCTATACAATTGTAGTTAACTTCTTCACGGTGAGCAGTGACAAAAACTCGCACACAGCACTCTGTAAAAAAAGTTGAAATCGGCATCACTCTGTAATATTTAGTAGATCCGAGCCACAAGCCACTATGTGTGTCTACTGTGTACAGACTACAGAGTACTGACTCGGAACTTTGTGTGTGTGAGTGAAGAAGTTTCACGGCCCGAAGTGAGCCCTGAAACTTCTTCACTTTTCTTGCGGTTATTATAAGCAAAAAGTGTTGCGTTCTGATCCTGTCATTTATTTTATTATCTCCTACTTGATCTCCCTTTAATCATTAATCTTTTATATATATCTCAGTTCATAGTTTTATTATCCAGATACTGATGTAATGTATCGTTTAGAAGTGATTACGTAAGCTGATCAGTGATCAAAATGAAAGTTTCGTAATTCGTACAGTTCGTACTAATAGCTCATAAGGTTTTGACTTTAGATGGTCATTGTCTACCAAGATAAACATTTTTATACGTTAATGCTATAGGTTTACTTTACTATAACAGTACGGGCGGTATCGCTATGGTTGTGCAAGTCATATTATATATCATGTATGCCTTGTGAGTTAGAGTACCTATTAGGTACCTATTATATTGGTAATAGTTATTAAATGAAGGTTTAAATCAAATATTTAATATAATGTTTTAATTTAAACATTGAGATAACCATTGCCAAAACCTTACAGGCTAAAAATATATAAAAAATATATATTTTGACTTAAGATATGTTGTCAACATCAATGACAGAATTAGTGTAATTTTATGACGTTGTGATCTACTTATTAAATATTTTATACCCATGTACTTTATAGTTTAAAATTATATAATGTATAAACAAAATAAAATAACGTGTCCGGATATATGTCCGACGGTGGACAAGCACAAACAAACTCAGAGACGTAAAGAGGAGCGAAGAGTCAACCATGGCAATCCAGACGCGTCACCATACGTGCCCGGGATGATCAAACCTCCAGAACCCAGGGTCCACGACCCTCGTGCTCCTCCTAAATATCTGCCACAGACCAACGACACCACCAGCGGGGATATCCTCGGCATGGGACCCATTGGACCATGGGCTCCTGGACATTTAGACTGGTCGCCCCACGCAGGCACTACTGGTGTTCGTCCAGTTGTAGACAAGTACTCCACAACACGATATTCCACCGGCGAATGGAGAAAGAATAACTCTAAGAAGCTGACTCCAGAAGTTTTGAACAAGGCAGTAGCTGTAGAAAAACGAACGAAAGAGGATACGGAGAGCACGTTTCATGGTATAGATAAGAAACTGGATGAGTCAAATAAAATGCTCGAAAAGAGAACGAAAGATTTAACTCATTGGAAAAAAGAGGTAGGGAAAGCAGTAGATGCAGTTGCGAACGAAATTGAAATACTTGAACAGTACAGAGTTCGACTCAAAGGTGCCAGTAGAATTTTAATGATTCCAGAAGCTATATCGAGAGAATGTCTCGAACTACGAACTCATAGATACGAACCCGACCAAGTGAGAGACGAAGCTGAGCAAGAATTGATAAAAGAAGTATCAATCGTAGGGGAAATTCGAAGAATATTCCAAAATACTCTGAACAAAGTCGAAAACCAAATGATAAAACTAAGAGCGGCAAAAGCTTCTATAGAAATGGATTGGAGCGATAAGAAAATAAGTTTGAATATAGATACACATAACTTACAGCTAACTCCCGACTCAACTTTGGTGTTATATCACCCTGGAGCAGCGAGGTGGCCAGAAAATGCTACTTCACTGGAGTACTGGAAACACTTCTGTTCGGAGAGTATAAAAAACTGCGACGAGGCGAGGACGGAGTCTGAAAAATTAAGAAACGACTTGATGACTGTCATCGTAGAAGGAAGCCAGGATATGAAAATACAGGCCGATAGAACAAATGCTGCCCTAGCAGATACCATTGAAACTACAGAGGCGTTATGTGCAAAACTTGAGGAATGCTTGAAAGAAAATTTACAAAAGACAGCAGATATCGAGAATCTAATAGATAATATAAAGGAATCATTACGAGAAGTGGAGAAAAGAAACAAATGTGTAATGACGAGACTGCACGCTAGGAACTACGAGCGACCCAACGTAGAGAACTGTAGAGACGAGGCACAACACGCGCTTATGTCGGAGGTAGAATTTATCAAGAAATCAAATGCGAACTTGTTAGAAAGACTGCGAGATGCAGAGTTCGTGAGACTGGAGCTGATTAAGAGACGAGGAGATCTGGAGAGGGACATAGCGTGCAAGAGGAAGAGTCTGAACATTGATAGGGATAGATGTGGCAGAATCAGAGCTCATATGCCTTCACCTGAGGAGTTTGAAGCAGCTACTTAAACTTGTTTTTAGGACTCATTGGTTTTGTTGCAACCGTTTTATACGATTCAGAATTAAAAGTTGAATTTTTGTGTAGCATTTCAGTCATTTCACTGATTTTGACATTACTTCATTCATTGTTTTATTCACATTCACTTCATTATTTCAATTACTTATCGTCGTTCATTGTAACATATTTTCCAATATTCATAATCCTCTTGTTAACTTTTGTTTCATGTTTTATTTTACTACGTTTAAAGGTTCTAGGAATCTATTTCAATGTCTTGTAATTGTAATAGCACTAATAGCGGTAAGCTTTCAATGACTTGCTAAATTCTTCTCTTACTTCAGCAGTTCGTAAAAAGTCTTAACTGTATTACGAAATCATTAAGTAGGTTGCGAATCACGATGGACCAATACCTATAATTTGTGTGCGTTACCCCAGCCAGATGTTGTGGATTTTGTTAACTATTTACCTATGCTCAATTAGAGCGTTGTCTCCTGTAATTGAGCGTTGTATTTTCATAATTTGCTCCTTTGTAGTTTTCGAGAAAAACTCGAAAAACAGATCTGGCTGGAGGAACGTTTCAAAACGTTACTCCAGCCAGAGATTTTTTCTTCTAAAGGATATTTTAAGAAAAATAATATGCAAATAATTAGAGCGTTGCAGGGTGTAATTGAGCGTATAAAAATTTCATTTGTAGCTTGATCTGTTATGAAGATATTCAAAATCCTGCTGGAGTAACGTTTGGCGATTTCTTAGATCTCGAAGACTGTTGGATGCAGATGTACAATTTTTGGCACACGGCTTCTCCCAAATGTGCTTAAATTTGCTCGCCAATAAAAAATAAATAATAATACACGCTTTAAAAGTTTTCTGATATTTTATAAAAACTACTTAGCATGTTCTAGCACTTTTTTTAACAGGTCTAGAGACCTAATTCAAATTGCATATCATAGTCTACATCAATTTTCAATTGAGCATTAAAGTCTTATCAAGATCCAGTTGGTAATTATCTAATTATGACGAAAATTAATTCATAAAAGTGCACAATACCAGCGAGATCCTATAAAATCGGTATCTTGTGTGTTTCCTATTTCTAGATGATACCAATAATTAGAGCGTTAGTTTAATTATATACAGGTAAATTTTTACCTAAAAACACTCAAGAATTTGGGAGATAATGGAAATAATAACAAATTGATAAATAACTCTTGACAACCTGACCGAGTTAAGATGGTCACAAAAAAGCGGCCGTTTTATACATTAAGCTGACATTCTGAAATTTATAGGGTAATATTAGTACAGGTATGTAAGCAAGTGTAAAAATTTAAATTTATTTCAATCTAAGAGATCATCAGACTTCACTTTATTAATATCGCTCGAAAAGTTTTAAATCAAACCATTCCTAAAAATGGTAGGCATAATTATTGATAACACAATAAATGCATTGCGAGCTTTAAACAAAGCTTTTGGACTCTTAAGCGCTCAACATCTTTTACGTAAAAGACGTTGAACGCATAAGTTTTCTAGTCCACTCAACAATGGATGACCAACAAAAATGAACAACACTCAACAATAACAATTCACTTTATTAATATCGCTCGAAAAGTTCTAAATCAAACCATTCCTAAAAATGGTAGGCATAATTATTGATAACACAATAAATGCATTGCGAGCTTTAAACGAAGCTTTTGGACTCTTAAGCGCTCAACATCTTTAACGTAAAAGACGTTGAGTGCATAAGTTTTCTAGTCCACTCAACAATGGACATAGGTAGATAGTACAAATAAGCACAAAAAATTATTACGTGTCGTGACACTTTTAATAAATCAATTAAATCTCTTTTTTCTTATTTTAACAGAAAAAAAAATATTACCTATGTCTTTCTCGGCCATTGAAATTTACAATTTTGGATATTAAGTTTATTTCTGAAAAAACTGGCACATTGAACAAATAAGCACTGCACTCCAGGAGTGCTGACAGAAGTGAAAACTTGAACTTTAAAATGGAAATACCACTATGAACCATCTAGGTTAAAATATACCAACTAAAATATACCAACTGTCATGTTCCCGTAAAGGAACTAAGACAGCAAACAGTTACAAGTTGCATCTTACGAATTTTCGATCAGGTGACGTGTCCTGACGCGAGTTTAACATTTTTTACCCATCCCAAGAAAAGTGCCATCTAGGTTAAAAGATACGAATTATAAAATACCTAGTTTCATGCTCGCGTAAAGGAACTAAGACAGAAAATAGTTTCAAGTAGCATCTTACGATTTTTCAATCAGGATTCAGAACACTTGTCCTGGCGCGAGTTTAATTTTTTTTACCAATCCCAAGAAAAGTGTAAAACGCCGCTAAAGGAGTTTTCACTTCAAAAACTGAGACTGCATATTTACCTCGTTATCTCCAAAAGGTAGCCAAAGCCGCTGTAAGTCGCTATTTCTTTTTAGACAATTTATGTAGGTACACAATATTGGATCACATGGGCGTACCCGGGGGGGGGGGGGGTGGCCCTGCCCCCCTGGGTACTTGGTACAATTTTGGTACTTGGTACTGGGTACAATTATAATATTATAACCTTCGCAATTTCTAAACCTGTTACTTGTCGGTTTTTATTTTATTATTCCGAAAATTTGGCTTGCTGGTAGAAAATAGCCAAATTGTGAGAGAGTGGTGACACCCACGAGCGAGCGGCTTGCATTTATTTGACATGTTATATAGTTTTCAAAGCGCACAACGAGTTTTGGTTAAATTATGCTTCAATTGAAAGGTCATTCAGCAAACTTAGACGTGTAAAAACGTGGCTAAATCCTAATGCTATCTACAGACACACGAATTTGGTACGGAGCGTACAGCGGACCATATCCGGAGACCAAATCCGGTGTCGCTACACACGCACGGATTTGGTACGGTGCAGTGGAGCGTAAAGCTCGACACTCGTGTGTTCGATTTTAAGCTCTATTACATTAGCACAGAGTTCTATTTACAGTGCTGTTTTTAAACGACGACGATGATTCCCGCAATTCATTGATAACGGGTAGTGATACCAACACTTCAAAAAATATTCTCCCAAATTTTACCCCTGATTACTTATACAATTGACAGGTCTAAGAGATAATAAGCTAGAAAGGAAGGTTATATGTTTAACATAAAGACGTACGCGTGAATAACATAAAACTAAATTGTCTTAATCTGATTTCACTCCCAATACATTTTCATATCCCTGGCTATATACACACATTAAAATAAATTTTATTATTACATACAAACTGATTCATAAGGAGTTAACTCTAAACATCCTGTCCCCTAGTAAACCCCCGTAGATATTTTCCCTAATTTTGGGGGGTACATCCCTAAGGCAACGCTGATACCGTTGTACGGCCGTACCGCCGGACTGCTCTACATATGCACAGATCTGGTACGGAGCGGACCACATCCGATGCGGACAACGGCGAACTCTTTACCTTCTTCTTATGTTCGCCGGACTGCCCTACACACGCTCAGATCTGGTACGGAGCGTACCAGATCCGCTGTACGCTCCGTACCAAATTCGTGTGTCTGTAGACACCATAAGATCGACTATGACCGAAGGCAGATTAAATGGGCTTTGTATGCTCAGTGTGCTCAGAAAATTTGTTTACGGTATGGACGATTCTTTCATGGAAAATATTGGCACAGATGTAGAGTAGACCATGGGGAAAGGCATAGGCTACTTTATATCGCGGAAAGATGTACGGTTTCTGCGAAATTAACTTTTGCGCAAACGAAGTCGCGGGCAACATCTAATACAAGATAAACTAATAAACGGCGGACAATTTTAAGGTCTACTATTTACAATTTTAAGGTAATACTAACAGTCCGCCTGCAGTCTGGTCCAAAATATATCAATAAGGCTTTCAAACCAAATCTGACAGCGCGGCTGCCAAGTATTATAATAATAATAATAATAATATCTATGGACGCTTCACAACAATCTGGTTCCGTTCTAAGTATCGGAAGAACTTGTGTTACGGGTACCAGACATCGGAAATATATAATACTAGCGACCCGCCCCGGCTTCGCACGGGTACAATACTAATACTGCGGGTACCTTACTCATATCTCATAGATCTAAACTCCCCTCCCGCACGCGCACCCCCGCGCCCGCCATGGTGACGCCCACTTCGCAACGGGCCTTGCAGCAGAAATCGTAATATTTTAATTTCGCCAAAACTTCAAAACCAAACGTCCAATTTTAATCATTCAAAGACCAAAAAGTATCTACTTAAACTGTACTTAGTGATGAAATAATTTATTTTGATAAGGATTAATATCATGAGTAAAATAAACGCGTTTAAATGTAGTCCAAAAAAAATTCAAGATTTCTAAATAAAAAAATGGTCGTTGGGACTTTTTTGTAGATATTTATAAGATCTACAATTAATTAGAACATTTTATGGTTCTATCTTTTATAGTTTAGGCAGCGTACGCAAAATAAGTAACTTTTCTGGTTGATTTTTTACACCTTGTGTCCGAAAAACCCAAATATCTTACGGAACCCTACTTTTTTCCAAAATAAAATTTAGCCTATGTTACTCGTGGATAATGTAGCTTTCGAATGGTGAAAGAATTTTTGAAATCGGTCCAGTACTTTTTGAGCCTATTCATTACAAACAAAGAAACAAACATACAAAGTTTTCCTCTTTATAATATTGTAGTATAGATTTAGTTATATTATATTTATGACTAGTTTTTTCCCGCGACTTCGTCCGCGTGGAATAGTTACTTTGGGATATCGCTAAAATATACCGGCAACTTCATTTACGTTGAAGGAGAAGCGCTTTCCTGCCCGCGACTGCCCGCCGCGCGCCGCATTATTTTATGACTGCGATATCTTCTAAAATACTCGTTGAAATCAAATGATGTAAATGGCAAATTTCTTCTAAATTAAATGCTTGTAATGAATAACGTATTTACTTGGATAAGGATTAATATAATCTTTATGAAAACACCCTCACAAATAATGCTTAATTTTAGAACAAATTTGGTTAGCATAAAAAGTTTATTGTGAGCCAACCTTAAAAGATAGACATATACTGTCGCGGACTTTTTTTTAGAACTTTTAAAGGGGAACAATTCTGTCATACATCATTTTAGCAAAACTTTAACCGTTTCCGCAGCGTACGCAGCGAAAGTTCTCAAAAGGAAAAAATAACCCCCGATTTTGAAACATTCTTGGTTGGTGCTCCGCTCGTATTGAGATTAGCATGATGTTATATAGCCTAAAGCCTTCCTCGATAAATGGACTATCCAACACAAAAATATTTTTTCAATTCGAACCAGTAGTTCCTGAGATTAGCGCGTTCAAACAAACAAACTCTTCAGCTTTATAATATTAAGTATAGATTTGTATTATATAATACACACATTTAATACATATTCATGAATCATGACCTAGAAACACAGAAAACTTTTTGTGTTCCCTGGCGGGATTCAAACCCGCGACCTCCGGCTTGAGCGCCAACGCGCTAACCACTGAGCCACAGAGGTCGTAGACGACCTAGCTAGAGCTAGCTAGTCTATAAGCGGCTTTTTCGTGCCCCCATATTTTCGTTTGTATTTGTAATCAAGCTAGCGGTCTGAAATTTTGTAACGAAGACGTCGTTGGCGGCACAAGCTAATATTTTAAATTTCATAAAAATCGTGTGTATAGTTTAGGAGATACATTTTAGGTAAGCGGGAAAGAAAACTATTTTGAAAGATGGATGGAGGTATGGAGCCATCGTAAGCACAATTCAAAGCATACATATAGCAGACTTAGAAATTTAAATTTTCTGCCAGGCTAGGTAATCTTGCTACAAGTAAAGGGAAAATATAGGAAAAGTAAAAATTCTGAATAAAAATAATGATTTTATAATTTACTAGATGTTGCGTATGTCATGGGATACTCATCTCAACTTACCTGTCCGGTAGTTGTGGTATAGTATACGGGTATGCGACCCCGGCTTCCCTAGCTATTACTGTCCTATCCCTTGCCCTCCTGGGCGGTAATATCCTACATTTCCTATTTCCCACTCTAACTTACCAATCTTCCTTTCCACACCACCTATCCTTCCCTTTCCTTATTCCTACCCTCTCCACCAATCCGTGGAAATGCAATGGATAATCATAAAAATAATTTAATTATCCAAAATGGCGGCGATGTGGTTCACTTCACCACCCATCACGTCTCGTTTCTTGCGGAGATGAAAAGCGGACCATGGAGAGCCGCTTTGCTACGTTGGATGTAAGAGGAGGAATGGATGGTAAGAATGAAAGTGAACAAAGCGAAACGAGTATGTTAGGATCGTAGAAAGTGGCAAAAAGTGGTCTCTCCCTACCCCTTTACGGGAAAAAGGCGTGATTATATGTATGTATGTATATTAAGAATTCACATAAACAAAATGTATAAGTTCACTGGTAACCTTGTAAATTGTAATCCTTATTTGTTTACCAAACGTCATAAATTGAGAAGTGGTAGGTTATTTTAAATTCGAGAAGATGCTTCGAGAGGAATGGGCCGATTCAACCCGAGTATCATGGAGAATAGAGGTAAGGAGATCCATCTTGTAAAGGGGATAACTTAATCTCACCAAAAACATTTTCATGTAAAGTGATGCCAAGACGATACCATATAACTCGCACTGTCAAAAAGATATTAGATCTCATGTAAAACCAAGCTTCTGACTCTACCAAAATTCTAACTCTACACGCCATAATTCTACAAGCCTAACTCCACAAACTCTACACCTTAGTCAAAATATGTGGCCTGGCCATTTCGATACATTCGCTTAGGCGTAAGGTGAAAAATTTACGGACTATTTTTCTGTTATACTATTCTTGTACGAACGAAATGGCCAAGCCACATAATTTGACTAAAGTATAGAGTTTGTAGAGTTAGGCTTGTAGAGTTAAGGCGTGTAGAGTTAGAAGTTTGGTAGAGTCAGAAGCTTGGTTTTACATGAGATCTAATATCTTTTTGACAGTGCGAGTTATATGGTATCGTCTTGGCATCACTTTACATGAAAATGTTTTTGGTGAGATTTCACTTCTTTTTTAAAGACAATTTTCAGACCTCTAGAGTAAACATTTACATAGGTGTCTCTTTCAAATTTTCATCCCCTAGTTTAAGGGGTTGGAGGATAAAAGTTCCAAGTTTGTCAATTTTTATGTTGGTTATGTGCTAAAACTAGCTTACATACCAAATTTCAGCTTTCTATGACATCCGGAAGTATCCTATAATTTTGTTGATCATCAGTGAGTCAGTGACGAAATCAGGGGTTTTTGGATATCAATAAAACCTAAATTATTAGACCTTTATAATCAAAACTTTACATGTTTCATTAGTCCGCTACTGGGAACATATCCTGAAAATTTTGTGTATCTGGTATAATCTAATCCCAAGTTATGAGGGTTCAAAATATCGACGAAACGCTTCGAGAAAAAGTAGTCTGGTAGTGCCCTTGCGCTTCGCTTAGCTCGTCTTGGCGGGGCACTACCGTGCTCCCAGATAAAGTGTCCAACCGTAAAGAACAAAATATTATAGTTCGAAAACTCACCGAAATAGCGCTATACACTAGCGTGAAGGAAGTGGAAATGATTTGAAGTTAGCAATAAGAGATGGAGTGAAGTTATTTGAAAGTTAATTATTGGTTAGTTACTATATTTGTGGCCATTTTTTGGCGCTCTTTTTGAAATTTTTCCACTCGCTACTATTGCGCCATCTTATCTTGCTCCCTTTCAACGGACACTTTTTAATACACGAGATGGTTCTCCTTACCTCTATTCTCCATGCCGAGTATGTAGTGATTAGTATTAATCACCAATAATTGTAACCAAGAGCATGTCAGGAATTCAGGACATATCTAAGGAGGTTTCCATATCTATAAACGCGTAGTAGGTTTTTTCAAAATACTTCAAAATTTACTGTCCGATTTCGTTCAAAACAATTTTTCTAAAAAGTATTTAGCATGATCTATCAGCTGGGAAAATTGCAAGTTTTTAAGTCTCATAGTTTAGAAATACCTATAATTTCAAAAGACCTATTCAATGACACCCCACACGATGAGGTAATATGAAAAAATATTTTTAATCCTCAATTCACATGTATGAGAGCCACCCCTTAAATATAAAATTATGATTATATTATGCCAAAACCGAGATCTATATATTACAATCTATAAATATAACAAAAAATTTCATCAATTTATATTTATACTACAGAAGCTAGAAGGGCGGACGGATAGACAGACGGACGGACGGACAGAGCAAAACTAAAAGGGTTCCTTGAGTACTACGGAACCCTAAAAAGTATTATTGTGTATTATGTATATGGGTGATTCTTAAATTCTAGTATTATAACATTTTAATACTTGCTTACTTAACTGTACTTTTAGTACCAATATCATCCTATACATTTCAGAATATATGCTTGATGTATGAAACGGCCGCTTTTTTGTGACCATCTTAACTCGGTCGGGTTGTCAAGCGTATTTATCGATTTGTTATTATTTCTATTATCTCCCAAATTATTGAGTGTTTTTAGGTAAAAATTTACCTGTATATAATTAAACTAACGCTCTAATTATTGGTATCACCTAGAAATAGGAAACACACAAGATACCGATTTTATAAGATCTCGCTGGTATTATGCACTTTTATAAATTAATTTTCGTCATAATTAGATAACTACCAACTGGATCTTGATAAAACTTTAATGCTCAATTGAAGATTGATGTAAACTATAATATGCAATTTGAATTATGTCTCTAGACCTGTTAAAAAAAGTGCTAGAACGTGCTAAGTAGTTTTTATAAAATATCAAAAAACTTGTAAAGCGTGTATTATTATTTATTTTTTATTGCCGAGCAAATTTAAGCACATTTGGGAGAAACCGTGTACCAAAAATTGTACATCTGCATCCAACAGTATTCGAGATCTAAGAAATCGCCAAACGTTACTCCAGCAGGATTTTGAATATCTTCATAACGGATCAAGCTACAAATGAAATTTTTATACGCTCAATTACACCCTGCAACGCTCTAATTATTTGCATATTATTTTTCTTAAAATATCCTTTAGAAGAAAAAATCTCTGGCTGGAGTAACGTTTTGAAACGTTACTCCAGCCAGATCTGTTTTTCGAGTTTTTCTCGAAAACTACAAAGGAGCAAATTATGAAAATGCAATGCTCAATTACAGGAGACAACGCTCTAATTGAGCATAGGTAAAAAGTTAACAAAATCCACAACATCTGGCTGGGGTAACGCACACTATAATTTTGGTCTAGAGATAACCAGTCTATAGCTGTGAGAATTTTTGTATCGCGATTGAAGAATTAAATTATAGAGTATATCTACAATGAACATTACAAAGCTTTTTTCGAAGCCTTGTCATAACTCATAAGATCTCTACTTTCCTGTTGAAAACCTGAAAAAAATATGTATAGTTTTCCAAAGTATTAGATAACTTCACAAGTAATTTATATATAATAATTAATTCGGTTTTATAACGATTATAAATATTGATTTGTATGAAGGAAGAAGAAAACGTTACGAATAAAGATAAATAATTGAATTACGTGTAATCAAACGGTTGTCATGTATTTATGAAATGAATTAAACATGTGTGAGCGTTAAATAGTTGCGTAGAACTTGCGTGTTCATTGTACGTGTTCCGGGGTGCATGGCCGTTATGTGAACAATTGTAACATAATGACAAAAATATTACTTTATAAACATGAACTTCTAGTAGCGTGGGGTTCCTATAACTCCATTCCTACGGCTTCATTTACCACTTACCTTTTGAAGACCCTCATCCAAATACCTACCTATTATACAGGCTAGTACTTCCCTATGATGGAGAACCAGCCTTCGGAACTTTAACTACTGCAGTTCAAGTCGTAATTACCCGAAACGCACTTATGATTTGTGTAGTATTGTGGATGTCTATGGGCGATAGCTTACTATCAGGCGAATGGTTTGCTTGGTCATTGGCACTTCCAATCCATTAAACATATTAAGGACTAGCTTTTCCCCGCGACTTCGTCCGCGTGGAATAGTTACTTTGGGATATCGCTAAAATTTACCCGCGACTTCATTTACGTAGAAGAAGCGCTTCCACCTCACGACTGCTCGCCCGCGCCGCGCGCCGTACTATAGCGCGCATGATTATTTTATTACTGCGATATCTTCTAAAATACTCATTGAAATCAAATGATGTAAACGGCAAATTTCTTCTAGATTAAATGCTTGTAATGAATAACGTATTTACTTGGATAAGGATTAATATAATCTTTATGAAAACACCTTCACAAATAATGCTTACTTTTAGAACAAATTTGGTAAGTATAAAAAGGTTATAGTGAGCCAACCTTAAAAGATAGACATATACTGTCGCGGACTTTTTTTTAGAACTTTTAAAGGGGAACAATTCTGCCATACATCATTTTAGCGAAACTTTAACCGTTTCCGCAGCGTACGTAGCGAAAGCTCTCAAAAGGAAAAAAAGACCCCCGATTTTGTAACATTCTTGATTGGTGCTCCGCTCGTATTGAGTTTAGCATGATGCTATATAGCCTAAAGCCTTCCTCGATAAGTGGACTATCCAACACAAAAAGAATTTTTCAATTCGTACCAGTAGTTCCTGAGATTAGCGCGTTCAAACAAACAAACAAACAAACTCTTCAGCTTTATAATATTAGTATAGATGACGTCATCGCCTCATCAGTAACTCAGTATACCATGGAATTTTATAAAAGGAATTTCTTGATACGGCTTCGGTATGTCCTACTTACCTTTCCTGTCCATTTATCGGAATATGGTACGGTTCTCGTGTGATATCCACTTAAACGCAGTATGTGGCTGGTAGTATGTTATATTAATACACTTGGCTAATTACAAACTGGAACTAATAAGCTGGTTCTGAGCGTTACGCTCCGGTTCTCCACGTGGGAACCTTCTCGCATTGTTCTTGCCTCTTGCGGCTTGCCAATCATCAGCTTCATAAATATTTACTGGCAAGTGGCATTCCATCCTATTGCTATTTGCTATTGGAAGTTCGTTAGATTAACTATTAGTAGTATTTAGTACCTGGGAGACTGAGCTTAGCTAGAGTTTTTGAAGAACGATAAAATAATTAAAAGTAAATTATAAAAGAAAAAGAAATAAAAAAAAACATAAAAATATGTAGACACCACTTTGCCAAGAACGTAAAATGCTAGCCAAGCCGCCAACCGGATTTGACATTTAGAAATCGAATCAGAATACGCGGCGAAAGAAAAAACATATTTATCTTAAAAATGCGCAGTTTCACAGGGATAAGACCTGGCTAGATCGATTTTTCTCCCCCAAAACTCCCGTCATACAAAATTTCATGTACTTACTTGAAGCCTTTTTCGAAGTTCCGATTAAACAAGATTTGCACGTTTAAAGTATCAAAAAGTAAAAGTTAGGTGCAGTAAGTACTAGTTACGACTGCCTTGTTAATGTCTCTCAGCAATCTTCGGGTTTTTCTTTGGAAGTGACCGATGATGTATGAAACACAACTATTCCCGAAAGACATTAACAACATGGTTTTACTGTACAATATACACCATATATTATTGTCATACTAAAACGGTGGATTTTTATAACGGTTTTATTCTACTTAAATATCTCTTATGTTAGGTAAAGTTATTATGTGTGGTAACTGGTATTAACTAAGTTTGACTTTATGCGAATTGCGTGAGAGATGGTATTTTACAAAATACATGAAAATATTTTAACAGACAACTTGAAAGTTGTACCATTTAGTGATTGCCAAAGTTACAGCTCGAGTTGCTTAACTAGCGTCGCACGGTGGGTCGAAAATCGGCTTTCATAGACATAGAAATGAAATCTCGAAAGTGATAGATTTTTTGATGGATATTGCTTCAGTTTAGTATTACTATGTAGAAAATTAAGTTTGAGATAATTTGGCCCAAAAATGAGGGAGTAATATTTTTTTTACGAAAAACTTGTATGGAGCCAACATGAAAAATTCAATTATTTCAATAACGGCAAGTTTAACCGTAATATCCTGACAGATGGTTATAGTACCAATTATTCATGATTTTTTGGCATACATCATATAACGGTTTTAGCTGCTCTTTTTTTTTTTAAAATCGTCGAAATTTTTGAAAAAAAGTCACCCTGTATTATTGCACGATTCGATAGTGTTACTATTAAGGAACAATTTCTGGAAAGTAATGGTATACGGCAAACTTGAGGAAAGTGTTGAATTTTAATAAACTCCTTCATATTTTGAACAAATGTATGAACAATTATATAAAATGCTAAAATTAAGCACTTTCCTTAACTTTCTCACATATAGTTACTTCCTAGCAATTGTTATTTTCTAGCAACACTATCGAATGCTGCAATAATACAGGGTGACTTTTTTTCATAATTAACGGATTCGTATCCTAACCAAGGATGGTGACTTGGCTATAATCTGATAATGCAGTTATATTCTTCGTACACTGTGAAGTGAAGGAAAATTATGTCAGAGTAATTTCTTCCCAAAAATACTGGATCTATAACTTTTTTATAGAAAATTTCTATGAAGCCAATGAGAAAAATCCAATTATCTTCAAAACGGCAAGATAAATCCTTAAATCCTTACATGCTGTTATAGTACTATTAATTCATGTTTTTTCTGCATAGTTCATGAAACGGTTCTATTTGCCATTTTTTTTAAATAATCGAAAATTAATTTTGAAAAAAAAAAGTCACCCTGTATTATTGCACCATTCGATAGTATTGCTAGTAAAGAACAATTGCTGGGAAATAACTACATATGAGAAAGTTGAGGAAAGAACTAAATTTTAGCATTTTATATTATTTTTCATACATTTGTTCAAAATATGAAGAAGTTTATTGAAATTTAACACTTTCCTCAAGTTTTCCGTATACCATTACTTTCCAGAAATTGTTCTTTACTAGCAAGACTATCGAATGGTGCATTAATACAGGTGACTTTTTTTTTCAAAATTAATATTTCGGTGATTAAAAAAAAATTGCAAATAGAACCGTTTCATGAACTGTGTAAAAAGAACACGAATTAATAGTACTATAACAGCATGTAAGGATATAAGTATTTATCTTGCCGTTTTGAAGATAATTGGATTTTTCTCATTGGCTTCATAGAAATTTTCTATAAAAAAGTTATAAATCCAGTATTTTTGGGAAGCAATTACACTGACATAATTTTCCTTCACTTCACAGTGTACGACGAATATAACTGCATTATCAGATTATAGCCAAGTCAACATCCTGGGTTAGGATTCGAATCCGTTAATTTTGAAAAAAAGTCACCCTGTATTATTGCAGCATTCGATAGTGTTGCTAGTAAATAACAATTGCTGGTAAGTAACTATATGTGAGTAAGTTAAGGAAAGTGCTTAATTTTAGCATTTTATATAATTGTTCATACATTTGTTCAAAATATGAAGGAGTTTATTAAAATTCAACACTTTCCTCAAGTTTTCCGTATACTATTACTTTCCAGAAATTGTTCCTTAATAGTAACACTATCGAATCGTGCAATAATACAGAATGACTTTTTTTCAAAAATTTCGACGATTTTTAAAAAAAAAAAGAGCAGCTAAAACCGTTATATGATGTATGCCCAAAAATCATGAATAATTGGTACTATAACCATCTGTCAGGATATTACGATTAAACTTGCCGTTTTTGAAATAATTAAATTTTTCACGTTGGCTCCATACAAGTTTTTCGTAAAAAAATTATTACTCCCTCATTTTTGGGCCAAATTATCTGAAACTTAATTTTCTACATAGTAATACTAAACTGAAGCAATATCCATCAAAAAATCTATCACTTTCGAGATTTCATTTCTATGTCTATGAAAGCCGATTTTCGACCCACTGTGCGTCGTGACTCCTGATCATCATTAACAGAACCATCAGACTGTGATGATGATGATCACGGCTCACGATGGTATTCCAATAACTTTCGTTTGATCACTGGACCATGGAGTTTCTTTGCTTTTCATTACTGCATGCCTCGGTTATTTTCTATGATGACTATATTTGATAGGTACATATAAGGTACTCCCCGAGATACTCGTATTATAGCTAGGGCTATCAAAAAAACGATTTCTAATTTCTACCCAGCAAGAGTAGGCACTTCTAACAAGTGTATTTTTACGTAAATTACGCATATGTATTCGTATATCTTTTGGCATATTTTTCTTATCTTTTCTTTTATCTATTTCCAGCTCTGTGCATGGTGGGTGGAGTGGCGGTGTACCCGGCGGGCTGGAGCGACACCGCCGTGCAGGAGACCTGCGGGCCCGCCGCCGACCAGTACCACATAGGTATTTAGTTATGTAGTATGTATGCAACGTTAAAAGATGACGTCAATGAACGTCAAAAGATGACCATAGACTTATGCTAGGTTTGTGCGTAACTTGAAACAAACCCGCTGTCGGCTGAACGCAAGTTTCGTGCGATAAAATTGCGGCAAAATCCCTCCTTATACTGGACAAACTTTAACCCTTCAGAGGAAAAGGAATGGCTGTACCGCCGCCTTATTACGTATCTTGCAAAAGCCAAGCAATAGCAAAAATTGCGCAATTTTTGCGGAAAAGTCGCAAATTCGTATTACGTATCTGCAAAAACCTAGCAGAAGCAACCTAGCGACAGTACTGCCTCTACCGAACAATCGAGGAACTATAAATTGCAATCAATCGTTCGATCTCTTCACTGCTGTCTAATTTTTCGTATTACGTAAGACTTTTACAGCAAAGCGAAGCCAATCAGCGAGCGATTTGAACTGTCAGTTAGCAATAATAAGCGAAAATGAAGCAAAGTGCATTCAAACACAACAGCGAGTGGTTAGCAATCGATCGCATAGGTAATACGATTTTATTTGACGTTCAGCAATCGATGTCGCGTCTATCGCGCGATGACTGCAAGATTTTTGCTAATCGCTATTTTTACGTAATACGGCAGCCGCTTCGTAAGCTCAACTATCATTTTTACAAATGGCAAATTTGAGATAGGGTAGGTAATATTTTCAATCATGATCACACTAATTAATAACTTGAGCTACGCTACGCTTTCAACGTCAGGACGTTTAAAGCGTAGGACAAGAAGGTACGCTGGTTTCCTATATCGAAGCTAAAAAAGCTTGTTTCCTATACAGGAGCTTGCTAAAACAGGCAAGATCCCCGCCCCTCGGTCTATTAGTATAATGTCCTTTGTCAAACTTGATGAGATTCTTATAACTGTTTAATTGTATGAGCCAGTGTAGCTAATCTATCTATCACAAAACCTAAATAAAGCGTTCATAAATATAAACCTTCATTCACCCAGATGCTACAACTTCCAGGTGGCTGCCACGTCCGCTGGGCGTACTTGCTGGCGGTGATCGGCTGCCTGGACGGCGTGGTGCTCGCGGCGCTCGCCTTCATCCTGGCCACGCGACACGTGAGGCTGCAGCCCGACACGGCGTATCCCAGCGCATCGCTGTACAAAGGTAACGCACCTGCCACTCCCCCGGCGTACCTGCTGGCGTTAATCGGCTACCTGGACGGCTTGGTACTTCATCCTGGCCACACGACACGCATGTACACTCTGGGCCTTCACACACGTACCCGCGAGTATTATGTGTTCTGTGCACGTACCACGACCACCCACACCGACGCAACAAAATGTGGTCAAGCTCTGGCCTGTGGCTTATCTTGACGTTGTGTTGTGGTACCGACAAAATGTGGATGTTAGTTATGAATTACCGGTATAAATACTCGGTGTGGTGGTTGCGAATTGCGATGTGGTCGGTATCACACACGGGGTCCATATAGCGACTGTAAAATGTGAATAATATTAGTACCTACTTCTTATTTTTAATAAGAGTTTACGTCACACGGTTGTGGTTGTGGTGTCAGGTTGTGGGTCCGGTCGTCGTGTCGTGGTTAGTGTGGGAAGACCTACGAATACCAATAGTATTGTTACTCGTAGGGGAACACCTATGATGAAAAATGACAGACGACAGTGCTATTCAGTAACCATGACTATTCGATGCTTGTATTGTTTGCTATAATATTTGTTCACGTTATTATCACATCACTTTCACTACATCCACTGCTTTGTTATTTTAGTTTATTATAATTTATAATCATGCCTATTAATTATTATACTTGATTACACTTTATTTGTGATATTTACTGCATGTAATTTATATTATTATTAATAACTAGCTAGTGTTGCTGAAACGCCAGAGTTTAAAATGAAAACGCGAACTATAAATATTACTAGCTTTTGCCCGCGACTTCGTCCGCGTGGAACAGTTACTTTGGGATATCACTAAAATTTACCCGTGACTTTATTTACGTAGAAGGAGAAGCGCTTCCCCCTCACGACAGCCCGCCGCGCTCCCTACATTATTATTGCGTGCTTGATTATTTTATTACTGCGATATTATCTTTTAAAATACTCATTGAAATCAAATGATGTAAACGGCAAATTACTTCTAAATTAAATGCTTGTAATGAATAACGTATTTACTCGTATATAACGTATTTACTTGTATAAGGATTAATATCATCTTTATGAAAACACCCTCACAAATAATGCTTAATTTTAGAACAAATTTTCTTAGCATAAAAGATTATTGTAACCTTTAAAAAGTTCAAAAACGAATTTTTTAGAAATCTATACTTATATTATAAATCCGAAGAGCTTGTTTGTTTGTTTGAACACGCTAATCTCAGGAACTACTGGCGCGTTCAAATAAACAAACAAACTCTTCAGCTTTATAATATTACTAAGTATAGATTTCTAAAAAAATGTCGTTTTTAGGGTTCCGTAATACTTAAGGAACCCTTATAGTTTCGCTCTGTCCGTCTGTCTGTCTGTCCGCGCCTCTAGCTCTTGTAATTATGAATATTAATTGATGAAATTTGGTGCAGTTATAGATTGTGTATAGATCACGGTTTCGGGATCATAAAAAAATAATAATTTTATATTTCAGGGGTGGCTCTCCATACATGTGAAGTGGGGATGAAAAATATTTTTTCACTCTACCCCATCGTGTGGGGTATCGTAGAATAGGTCTTTTAAAATAAAGGCAAGGTTTCATACGTTACTTTTTTATAAAGTTGACCATTTTCGAGTAATTGGCCATCAAAGTAGTTTGTAAGTTGGTCCCCCCCCTAGCATTTTTAAACTATAGGAGATAGAAACTTGCAAATTTCTATGCTGATAGATCATGCTAAAAACTCTTTAGGAAAATTATTGTGAACCAAATCGGACAGTAACTTTTGGAGTAATTAAAAAAAAAGCATATTACGCGTTTATAGTTACGGAAACCTCCTTAGACATGTCCTGACATGCTCTTGGTTAGGTTATTGAACTTGTTTGCACGAAACAGTGTAGCCGGTGTTCGAACCTTAACCCGTCACCAGACACATCAATAAAATTATACTATCCAGTGATCCAGTGTACCTTTCCATGCAAAATAGTTGAAAGTGAAATTAGGACGTATAAGTTACACCCTGACGCGGACGGCCGGGCCACACGGCGCGGCGCCGCACCGCACCGCAATACTCCGCACCGCACTGGCGGCCACACGAGCAATGCGGCGTCGCAATGTTCTTACGGCGTCGCTGCGGCACCGCAACAGGGTTGACTTGGCTAATGGCTTGCCCTGTTGACGACAGTCTCCAATAAACAATGAAAATTTATTTTTTTGTATAATATGTATCAGTATCACGTAATTATACGTTGAGTCTAACGAGCGTACACTTCTCCCTACGCCGTACATACAACTGAGCGGTGCTGCCGCGGCACCGCCAGTGTTGCCAACCTGTTCCAAATTTTGCCCCCATGTTTTATTTTAAATACCCCTGAAAACCCCTAAATATAGGCTTCAATAACATATTTTTATGTGATATTTTACTTGTTGTCCAAGTTATTCGCAACTAATTGATAAAAAATTTTTTATTGAATTTGCAATTTTTATTTAATACACATGCATTTACCCTGAAGTGCTACTCTGAAATTAGAACTTCATAATATCATGTCGCCCCTTTCACTCTCATTTACAACCTTTCAGTACGGGATCTGTCTCCCAGGATTTGATATACTTTTGCTGATATTTTTTTTACCGACTTCCAAAAGAGGAGGCGGTTATACGTTCGGCTGTATATATATTAGGTTGGGAAAAGGTTTCTTCGCATTTTATATAAAAATTCAAAAGGTTTTTTTATAAAGTTTATTTACAAGTGACTAAAGTAAACATATAGGTGCCATTTTGTTCGATAACTTTTTGCCATCTTGTTGGTAGGTACATGATACCATTGCTATAAAATTTTTGGGGCTACTGATGAAAAAACTGCGACAAGTGGCTTTGGCAGTCCTCTTGTGATGTCAACCTGACACTGCCTAAGGAATTCTGCAGCGACCGAAACAGGTGGAAATCTGAAGGTGCAAGGTCAGGACTATACGGCGGATGCATTAACACCTCCCAGCCAAACTCCCGTAATTTTTTCTGAGTGGCTAAAGATGTGTGAGGTCTAGCGTTATCATGGTGAAAAACCACACCCCGTCTGTTGATTAATTCCGGCCGCTTTCTCTCAACTTCTTGCTTTAATCTCATCAGTTGTTCGCAGTACAGTTCAGAATTGATGGTCCTGCCTGGCGGTAACAGCTCATAATGAATAATGCCCTTTCAATCCCACCACACACACAGCATCACCTTGTTGCGAGTTAACCCGGGTTTCGCCACAGTCTGTGAAGCCTGACCGGCCTTTGACCACGATCTTTTTTGCACGTTCTTGTCGTACGTGATCCACTTTTCATCACCAGTTATCAGCTTCTTCAAAAATGGTTCGGTTTCATTACCTCGTAATAAAGAATCACAAATGAGTACACGGTTCATTAGGTTTCTTTCAGTGAGCTCATGAGGCACCCAAATATCGAGCTTTTTTGTGTACCCAGCTTTTTTCAAATGCGCCAAAACCGTTTTGTGGTCAATCCCCAGTTCTTCAGCTACATCGTAACTACTAATATGCCGATCTTGTTCCACTTTTTCAAAAATGGCAACAGTTTTGTCCGTAACAGGGCGACCAGAGCGACGTGCATCTTTGATATCAAAATTTCCGGATTAGAGGTGGGCGCCGCGCCGGCGCGGCGCCGCCGCCGCCGCCGAGTATCCAAAAATTCGCGCCGATCGATGTCGACTCAAAAAAAAACAAGCCCGCGCCGGGCGCTAGGCGCCGGGAGCGGGCGGGCAGGGCACGGGGTGCTGTGTAGTAATGGAAATTAATGCTATTTTTCATTAATTTCATTAGCATGCTAATTTTCATCTTAGCATGCTACGTGCTATTGCTATGCTATTTGCTAAAATCGATTTTTAATGATCATAAATAGCTGTGTTTTGTGAAATGATAATGTTTTTTCATTACGTCGCGTCGCTCATTAAGTATACATACAATACGAAAATATTAATAACTAGCGACCCGCCCCGGCTTCGCACGGGTACAATACTTACACTAATACTACAGAATGTATTTAAACCTCTAATAAAACGGGCGAAATTTAGTCAAAACAAACAGAAACAAATTTATATAGGTAAATACTAAAACGAAATGTTAAAAAAAAATAAGATCTACAATTAATTAGAATAAGAATGAAAGTGAACGAAGCGAAACGAGTATGTAAGGATCGTAGCAAGTGGCAAAAAGTGGTCTCTGCCTACCCCTTTACGGGAAAAAGGCGTGATTATATGTATGTAAATACTAAAACTCAATGAAATAAGTAGGTGGGTATACTTTTATCGTATGAAATACCTATACTCTTTAGGACTAACAATAAAACAAACACTAAATAAATAGGTATTCAAGTATCTATCCATCATAGTTACAACGAACACAAAACAAAAAATTTACTCATAGATCTAAACTTCCTCCCACACGCGCACCTCCACCTTGGTGACGCCCATTTCGCAACGGGCCGTGCAGCAGAAATCGTAATATTTTAATTTCGCCTTAACTTCAAAACCAAACATTCAATTTGAATCATTCAAAGACCAAATATTATCTACATAGACTGTACTTAGTGATTAAATAATTTATTTTGATAAGGATTAATAGCATAAGTAAAATAAACGCGTTTAAATGTAGTCCAAAAAAGATTAAAGACTTCTAAATAAAAAAAATGGTTGTTGTGCCTCGCTCGACATAGATAGGTATAGTGTGTCGCGGACTTTTTTGTAGATCTTTATAAGATCTACAATTAATTAGAACATTTTATGGTTCTATTTTTTATAGTTTAGGCAGCGTACGCAAAATAAGTAACTTTTCTGTTTGATTTTTACACCTTGTGTCCGAAAAACCCAAATATCTTACGGAACCCTATTTTTTTCCGAAATAAATTTTAGCCTATGTTACTCGTGGATAATGTAGCTTTCGAATAGTGAAAGAATTTTTGAAATCGGTCCAGTACTTTTTGAGCCTATTCATTACAAACAAACAAACATATAAAGTTTTCCTCTTTATAATATTAGTGTAGAAAAACAACTATTGAATAATGGAACATAAACGTATGCAGAAATTTGACTGAATTTGAATGTATTTTCTCTTCTCACTCGCTCGTATTAATTCTTGGAACAACGCGGCATCGTGAACTTTTGGGTCGCGTCGCGCGTCGAGTCAAAATTATTTCGCATCGGATTTTAGCATTAGCAACTAGCAATAGCACGATAGCCAGTTAGCACTTTGCGCTGCGGTGCGAACCAGCGCGAAAAATTGCGTTTTTTTTTACAAAAAAACAGCTACGCCGCGGCGCGGCGCCGCCACGCCGACCAATTTCCCCCGGCGCGCCGCCGCCGGCAAATTTTAGGTCGGCGCCCACCTCTATTCCGGATTGAAAACGCTTAAACCAAATTTGCGCTACTCTCACAGATACTGCATTAGGTCCATAAACATCACAAATTTTTTTCGCGGCTTGTGTTGCATTTTTACCTTTTTTGTAATAAAATTTTAAAATGTATCGAAATTCTTCATAAGAATCACTCATTTTAACAATAAGAAAAACAAATGAAAATCTCAAATTTACCTAATTTGAATTTGGAATTGTCTTCTGTAAAATTAAAACTTTTTAATGATACCAAAATCAGCCAGATACAATTGGTATAGCCCAAGATATTTTATGACAAGTTCATACATACTATAATGCGAAAAGACTTTTTCCCCAACCTATTATATATATATATATATATATATTTTTTTTTTGTATGTTCGACGATTACTGTACCGCATGTGGACCGATTTTCAATTTTTTTTCTGTGATGTATAGGGTGTAATCCCAGATTGGTCCTTTTAATATCAAAGTGGAGATCTGATGATGGGATCCATGAGGAATCGAGGGAACTCCTCGAAATTTATATGCACACATATGGTGATTTCGACTTTTTCTGAAGTAGTAGCATATACTACCAAAAAGCAAGATTTTGCTTCAAGGTTATACCCTGGGTCCAAAAGTACTGAACAGAACTCCTGACTCCTTATAGATACATGTTTGTGGATTTCGGCGTTGTTTAAAGAATTTCAAGCATATGCCACCCTGTCAATTAGAGTAAACATCATCATCACCACTACTATCACACCATACAACATATACCCAAAGTTTCCGTAATTGATTTTACCAAACCTTATATAAAGACTGATGAGTTCTGTTCAGTGCTTTTGGATTTAGGGTATACCTCGGTACAACGTCTTATTCTTTGGTAGCACATGCTTGTGTTACTTCAGAAAAAGTCAAAATCACTATATGTGTCGATATAAATTTCGAAGAGTTCTCTCGATTCCTCATGGATCGCATCATCACGTTTCCACTTTAGTGACTAAAGGACCAATTTCGAATTAAACCCTTTACAACAACAAAGGAATTTTGTAAATAGGTCAATAAACGGCAGAGTAATGTTCAAAGATCTCCGTGTTAGTGTAAAATACTATGAGAAGTACCTTCTTTATCATCATAATGTGATGATGTATGCTGTGATAGTGGTGGTGATGATGATGATTACTCTAATTGACAAAGTGGCATATGCTTGCAGTTCTTTAAACAACCCAAAAATCCCCAAACATGTATCTATAAGGAGTCTGAGTTCTGTTCTGTACTTTTGGATCCAGGGTATACCTTGGAGCAAAATCTTACTTTTTGGTAGCATATGCTTGGACTACTTCAAAAAAAGTCGATATCACCATATGTATCCATATAAATTTTGAGGAGTTCCCTCGTTTCCTCTTGGATCCCATCATCAGGTCACCAATTTTCAGAAATTTCTTCTACATCAAAAAAAAGAATTTACATACAAAAAAAAATATACAGCCGAACGTATAACCGCCCCCTTTTTTTGGAAGTCGGTAAAAATATATCGAATATATAATATAATAAATATATTATAAATAAAATTCGAATATCGTTTGGGCTGGTATCGACTTCAAAATTAAGAAGACTAAGTAGAGAAATAGCTAAATTTAAAAGGTGAATTATTTAGAAAATAAGTTTTATTTCATACTTTTTTGTGTATTTTTACTTTGGAATCGGTTTATTTTTTTGTTTAAAAATAATAATTATCATATTCTCTCGGCATTGTTCTCAAATTCACACTCTTGTCTTATAATAGCACAAACACAGTTATATTTAATACACAAAAGAAAACTTGCAAACCCGAAAGGATGCTAAATAACTTTTAAGATTTTAAACGAACCGAATGGACGGAACGCAACGATGTATGAATGAGTGAGATGTCCTATCCCTCAACACAGTTATCTGTTAAGACCTCAGATCAAGTAAGACAGACGACAGTTTCATAACTGAGCTTGTTATAAGAAAGAGCCATTCTGCTCTCGGCCTCCGTCCGACGAGCACGTGTTTTCTCGCTCCCAGTGAGTGCGCTATCCGGTTGTTCCGTCTCGCTCGCGCGTGTAGTGCTCTCTCGCTCTCGCGCGGGCAGCCCCCCGTTCCGCTCTCGCGAGTGTTAACCGCTCGCGAAAGTGACAACATCTTTTTCAAGAAAGAAGACAGAAGCTTTCAAGAGTCAAGACTTGAAGTGCAAGATTCAAGAGGGTGAAGCCTCAAGAATCAAGCTTCAAGAGTCAAGGCTCAAGAAAGAAGACCTAGCCGCCCTTATCGGCTATACCGGCCTGCTATAACGGCCGCACCGCCCTTACCGTGCCGTACCGTGTCTCGCGCCGCACCGCGACCGTCGCGCCCCCTGTAGGACGATCGTTGCGACCGCTCGCATCGTCCGTCTCCTTTTTGGTGCGAGCCCTCTGCTCGCACCCCGTCGCGTAGCGCCCGCCGCGCAGGACGAGCGTGCGACCGGTCGCATCGTCCCTTCGGTCTTTAGCGTGAGCCTTCTGCTCACGCTCCGAGGTGTTAGTGCTCGCTAGTGTTAGTGCTAGTGCCAGTGCTAGTGCCCTTTTTTGGATTGCGTTCCAGCCTCCCGGAGGAACTGTAAGTACCGTGACACGGTTAGGCACACTACACGAGGAGGGTTTCCTCCCTACACACCTCCCCTCCCGGATGCCGGGCGGGGCTGTACCCCCAACCATTCGATTTTAGAGAGCAGAATCCCCCAACCGGGATAAATTTCTTAATTATGGCGGAAGCTTTAATTAAGAAATTCCTGGTTTTTCTGAGCCATGAGCTCCCCGACGCCGCGACTAAGTGGGAGCGCTTTCTGCGCAACCACGACGCTGACTCTCCGGCCTCTCCGGATGTAGATACCCGCCCTTTAGCGGAAGAAATTCCCGTCATTTCCGGAGCCGTCTCTGGAAATGACAATTCTGACATGTCTTGCTCGGAGCAAGACTCTGACCGTAGTGAAGGTGAATTCACTACAGTCAAATATAAAAAGACTAAAAAGAGGAAATGCCCAGAGGGCACTTCCTCTCCAGTCTCCTCCCCCACTAAGCCGGCCCCTAAAAAGGCCGGTAAAGCCAGGAAAACCCTGCAGGCTAATAGCCCTTCACAGGCCCCTCCGGCCTCCCAGGCCCCGCCGCTATCTCAGGTGTCTAACACCTCTCAGGCCCTCCCAGCCTCTCAGGCCCTCCCGACCTCTCAGGCCCTCCCGGCCTCTCAGGCCCCTCTGGCCACCCCGACACCCAAACTTCCACCTCCTGTAATTGTACAGGAGAAAGAAAAATGGAGCTTAGTAAGTGCGGCGCTTAGCGAACACAAGCTTCGCCCTGCTTCCGCAGTTACTATCACTCCTATAGGAATAAAAGTCCAGACTAAGACTTCGGAGGACCACCGCCTCCTCACTGCGTTTCTACGCAATCATAACATAGGTTATCACACCTATGCCCTAGAAGACGAGCGCATGTTGCGCGTCGTAATCACTGGCGTAGACAAGTGTCTGTCTACATCAGAAGTACTCTTGGACATTCAGTCCCAAGGGTACCCTGCCACGGAGGTACACAGGATGTACCATCCAGTTAAAAAACACCAGTACAATATGGTACTGGTAACGCTCCCCCTGACACCAGAGGGCAAGGATATTTTCAATATCCGAGCCGTCTGCCATATCACCGGCATTCGCGTCGAGCCTCCCCGTAAAAGGGGCATCCCTGGCCAGTGCCACCGATGCCAACTTTACGGGCACTCGGCGCGAAACTGCCAAGCACGGCCACGCTGTGTCAAGTGCCTGGGCGACCACGGCACCTCTGACTGCACTCGCAAGAGCCCAGCTGAGGAGGTCGAGCCTCCCAGCTGTGTCCTCTGTAAGACGCAGGGCCACCCAGCCAACTACAGAGGGTGCAAAAAAGCACCCAAAGTAAAGAGGCGAATTGCACCTCAAACTAGAGGTGCCCCGCCAAAGCAGAGATTCGTCCCTGCTCCCCTACCCACTAAATCGGCGTGGGCCAAACCCACCCAGCCCCCTTCTCAAGCGGCTTTCCCCGCTTTCCCTAGAAAGGCCTCGCCCTCCGCGCCACAGGCGCCAAAGGTCACGCCCCCTCCGACTTCGAAATTCGCTGAGGAACTATCGTTCGTCACCGATTTTCTGAGTGAAATGGAGCCAATCGACCCGGTTGAGCTCTCTATTCTCACCGCGAAGCTTAAAGGCTCGAAAACTGACCGCATTATGGCGTTGTCAGACCACGCAGACTTGATCAAAAAGATCAAGGCATCCCCCGCCGGTAATTAATGGATCCTTCGGGAAGGATTAAGCCGCACTCATTACGAGTCGTGTCGTTCAATACGAACGGCATCCGTAATAACATTGACGAAATCCGCGATTTCGTCATCAGGCATAATGTAGATATTCTTCTAGTGCAGGAGACGTTCTTAAAACCTAGTATGAGGAGCCCAAAAATAGCAAATTATAAAATTATCAGAAATGATAGAACTCGATCCCAACTCGGAGGTACTATTATTTATTATAAAAAATCCCTCCATTGTATTCCTTTAGAAGTACCGACCCTAGAAACAATGGAGTGTTCCATTTGTCACTTAAGTATGTCCGGCCATGAGCCCATTGTTATAGTAAGCGCGTACCTTTCAGGTACTAAAAAATTACTTTCTAGCGATTTACAATCGCTTTTCGACTTAGGAAATGCCGTCCTAATTGCCGGCGACTTAAATTGTAAACACCGCGAGTGGGGAAATGTTTATAACAATTCAAATGGCCTTATACTACAAAGGCTAATCGATTCTTTTAATTTTGCTATTCTAGCCCCCAATGACCCCACTCGTTATGACACAAACCAACACATCAATGGTGTCATATGCGATCCTAGTACTATTGATATAGCTTTAATAAAAAACGTTTCTCTCAATATCTCTATTGAGACTCTCCACGAGCTTAACTCGGACCATAGACCGGTTATGATTACACTTGGTAATTTTAACCCAAATTATTCCAGTACTAGAAGGATCATTGACTATAAATCCCTGGCGGAGAACATTAAAGTCCTTCAATCGAGTCACCTCGATAAGATTCCCGATACAATAGATAGTAAAGAGGTCGCCATAGAGGCCGCCTCCCACTTGACCGAACACTTGGTAGCGACCATAGAAAATTCATCTAGGGATGTGTCAACGAACCCCAAAGTTCGCTGGCCCCTCCCAGAGGACATAAAGGAGTCCATCAGACTCAGAAATGCGGCCAAACGCACCTATGATCGCTACCCGTCGGAAGAGTGGAGAAAAGCCCTCCGCCATTACGAAAGGGAAGTTAAATATAAAATAAAACAACACAAAGCCGAGAGTTGGGATCGACTTCTCAGTGATCTAGAGCCGTCACACGTGGCCTACTGGCCGCTCGCGAGGGCCCTCAAAAGAGACACGGAGAGCGATATGCCTCCTTTAGACAGATTAAATCGACCTCCCGCACTAGAAGATATCGACAAGGCTGAATGTCTAGCCGATAACTTAGAACAGCAGTGCCGGCCGAGTACCCTCCCGATTGATCCCACGCACCTTAGCTTAGTGAATAGTGAGGTCGAAAGACGACTTTCGAGGCCACCTGCTGACGACAGGGTGAGGCCGGTGGACTCGGAGGAAGTCCAAGACATTATTAAGTGTTTAAATGCCAGAAAGGCCCCAGGCCTCGACGGTATTTCTAACAAAACACTTAAAATGTTACCGTCCGAACTAATTCAACTCCTTGTGAACATCTTTAACGCCCTCTTAGTAGGATGTTCATTCCCAGACTTTTGGAAAGTAGCTATTGTTATAGGTATCCATAAACCGGGGAAACCCCGGAGGGCACCTGGTAGCTACAGACCGATCAGTCTAATTAGCTCCCTCGGAAAAGTCTATGAAAGAGTTATTCTAAGGCGCCTCAATGACGTCATTACCGACAAAAAACTCTTCCCAGACGAGCAGTTTGCCTTCCGCAAAATGCACAGCTGTCCCGCTCAGGTACACCGCCTAACGGAGTACATTATCTCTAATAAGAATGACAGGAAGATGACATGCGCCGTCTTCTTTGATATTGCAAAAGCCTTTGATAAAATTTGGCACAACGGACTGTTGTACAAACTTTACCAAATGGGCATACCCGATAGTTTGGTACTGTTAATAAGTAATTATTTAAAAAACCGTAAATTTCATTTCCGCGTGGAAGGCGCACTGTCATCGCCAAGATATATGGAGGCGGGAGTCCCGCAGGGCTCGGTCCTCTCGCCCTCCCTATACAACCTGTATACTTATGACATCCCTAAACACGCTAAGGTGCAACTAGCCATGTTCGCGGACGATACAGCCCTCTATTTCGCGCATAGGGTTCCCTCCTACGCTTCTAAAAAACTCCAGGAGTCAGTCACCGATCTCGGTGAGTGGTTCTCCAAATGGAGAATAGAAGTAAACCCCGACAAAAGTCACGCCATCCAATTTGACAGAAAGGTGTCCCAAACCATACGTTATGGTGCCCGTAGAAATATGAGTCCTATTAGCCTGCACGGTAACATCATCCCAGAGACTAATAAAGTCAAATATTTAGGCGTAGTACTAAACAAGTCGATGACCTTCACGAATCACATCTCCAATACGATACGAAAAGCGAAATTTGTACTCTACAAATTATATCCGCTATTAAATTCGCGAAGCAAAATGTCCCTAAGACATAAGCTTACTTTGTATAAGGTTTGCATTAGAACGATACTCACTTATGCGTGCGTCTCTTTCGCACAAATAAGTGATAACCAGATGGACCGATTGCAAAAAGTCCAAAACCGGTTTCTGCGCATGGCAACAGGTGCCCCCTGGTACATGCGAAACATCGACTTGCATAGAGACTGCGAATTAGTCACGATTAAAGCGTATATCAAAGAACTCGTAGAGAGATTCTTTGATAGAAGCAAAGTTCACCCAAACCCTCTCATTCGAAAGGCCCAGGACTACGAACATGACGCAATGACATTTAGATACCCCTTCAAACGGCCTAAGCATATCTTAGCCGATCCTATAGACCCGATCACAAAATACGTAACGTACTGTGTACAGTTACGTAAACACAAATCACACGCACCCGGTTTGTTAGTAAAGCACCGGGGTCGACGCCGGCGCCTACCCCGAGGACCCATATCAAACACTGACACACGTACCAACGTACAGACCGACCCAAATACGGGACCGAACCCGAGCCCGAGCTCGAGTTCGCATCCCAGTAGCTTAGTGTCACTACAAAATAGTGTCCGCGACCGCGATATTGTTATAGAGAGCTCTACCAATACCGCGAACCTCATCGACATTAGGACTTACGCGCGCGAGTCATCCCGACCGCACGCGGAAGGGGAGAGGGACGGCCCTCTCAGTTCCGAAATCATTAAATACACGAGCTCCTCTATCGCGATAACTCCGCCGCTAGTTTTTGCTACCGCGCGCGAGCAACCTCACTCATCAGAGAGTGAGGAAGGGGTCGGACCCCTTAGCGGGGGGGACCCGAGTCCCTCCCGTCCTAAAAATAGCTTACCCGTAGCTGTCCCCAACAACCGATCTGAACTTCACCCGGGTGAAGTTAGGGAGGGCCAACCCTCCCATAAAACTCTAAACTAACCAACTAGCCACCAGGCTAGTTATAGCCCGACAAAGCTAGAGCGGTCTTAACCCGACCGCTAGCGTAGACCCTATCGAAAAAAAAAAAAAAAAAAAAAAAGAAAGAGCCCCACTTCGTTCAATTTGTATCGTGCGTTCCGTTCTACGCACAGGGCATAGGATTTTGTTAGTTTTAATTAATACAGGTTTAATTTGAATTGAAGACCCCTAAAAAAAACCCTGAAGGTTTTCTGCCCCTAAAATTGCCCCTTTTTAAAACTTTTCCCCCTAGATTTAGGGGGAAACCCCCGAGGTTGACACCACTGGGCACCGCACTGCTTGCACCCCTCCCCGCCTCATCTGCCTCGCGCCGCTGTCCGGTGCGCCTGCGGTGCGGCACCGGAGCGGCGCCGGACGCACCGTGTGGCATACCATGCCTTTTTATATGAAAAAGGCCTGTTGCGATACCGCTCAGGCGCCGCGCCACAGCCGTACCGCACCGTGTGGCCTGGCCCTGATTCCTCGCGCTAAAGCCTGTTCACGCCACACTAACTTCGAAAACGACATGAATATTACACAATATTATAATTTGTATGATTATGGTAATGTAGTGTTTATTACATCGGAATTTGTTACTTGAACTTCAGTATCCTTGATATATTGAAATACGAATGTTAGAATATGTAATAGATTACGTAACATTAATTTATTTATTCTGGTCGATTCGACAGTTTTTAATAATAATTTATTACGAATTGGTAAATAGTGTCATCTGTTGAGGTTAGTTACACTTACAGATATATGTTTTTTTAGTAGACAATAGATGGCGCTTTTTATTTTTAACCAAACTTCAAATTGTCGAGAGATGTGCTGCGCAAGTGCGCTTGCATTTATATTATCACTTCGTAACCTGAAAAAAAGACCCGTACCCATAGATTATACAGATATATACTAGCCCGTACCCCAAGCAGGAACATTTTGCGGTATCGTTACGTGTACGTAAGCGAGAAATATTGTATGAAAACCATGAAAGCGCCTCTAGCGGACGTAAAAGTAACTAATATTTTCATACAATATTCCTAATATTTCTTGTTTACGTACACGTAACGAAACCGCAAAATGTTCCTGCTTGGGGTACAGAAAGTACGTCTTACTAATTGGACTGTTACATTTCCAGGCGAGGTGAACAACGCATACGTGACGGACGCCGCGTCGATGTCGGGGTCGCGGAAGTCGCTGGCGCTGCAGCCGGTGCTGCTGATGCCCCACCCCCACGCCCACCCCCACGGCCACGCCCACGCGGTGGACCTGGACACGTACTCGCACTACTCCGGCCGCACGCAGCGCTCCAAGCACGGCATGTACGCCAACACCATGCATAACTACCAACTTTGAGATAACGAGTACAAACTAGGAGATAGAATAGTCCTAGGGGTTTGTTTATCTTCAGAGAATAATGGTACAGTACAACCACGTTCCTAATATCTTTCAGGAATCGTCGCTTCTCATACATTGATGATTGCTTAGACACATTAGGAACGCGGTAGTTCTGTACGTATTCTGAGGTATAACTAAGCCTAAATGTGAGGAAGACGCTATGGTACCTGGAACAAATTCTAGCAGCTCAGATTCCACTAAAATTCTTCACTAAGTTTAATTTATATTTAAGTATTAAAATTGAATTTCTTGTCTGTGAAAACTTTGTGAAATATGTATTGAAATGTATAGAAACTGCACTTTCTACAAAATGCTTGTTAATCTCAGGTTTAGTCACTGTTTTACATTGTTTTAAACACTACCAGGAGTCTGAACCTAATGTTAATAAAATAATGGTCTCAATTTAGGGGATAGATTTTTTGCGGGTAGAGCGCGTCGTTGTTCAAGAAGTACCAAGCGAGATTCAGGACTGTGCGCTGATTGGTCTGCCACAAAAGCGGCGGACGTATCGTAGCGCAGCCAGTGGCAGAAAAGAGAACTAAGATCTGGGTTTATTATTGTGTACCTACATAAATACTATCGAAAATCCTATAGCGTTCGGACTCCTGATATTCTATACTTCGTGGTTTTAGAAATCTAAAATAAAAATCTTCTTCAGTCGAATATGTTAATTTGAGGCAATAACAGATGGCGCTTTTAAGGTTCAGTATCATTATTGACCCTGTGGTCTATTCCCCTTTGGATTACTGGTTAAAAATAAGCAAAATGGTTATATTATAATTAAATACATATTGTACCTATAATCAGTATAAGTAGCTTTTAATTATTATTGTTAGTTATTATTTAAAGCGAGATATCAATAGGTACCAATGTAGACGTTGTGCTAGTTCGTGAGTACAATACTAGGTGGCGCTTTCACATGTTGATAATATTTAAGTTATTTAAATATTATGTTATATTGGTTATAATTAAGCAGTAAGCTACATTTGTATAAAAATGATTTCTTATCTCTTTCTTCCTCTGCTTATAAACACTGTAAAAAGCCACAGTTTTGTCTAACAAATATCTATAAAAAAATATTTATTTGATTATTAAAGAGTAAGATTAAATAATAATAATTGATTTTATATGAATGAATTTGTATAACTTTGCAACGTATTTAAAACAAAAGTACTCATCCAAATGCTCAAATAGTTCAATTTTATGTGTTTCTAATTCTTGTCCACTACATGTTCGTGTACTTTAACTTTTAAATATATTTAATATAGTTGTATATAAGTAGTATAGAGTAAGGTAATGTACAACGATTTGTGCCTTAATGTAAACAAACAATAAAAACTGAAAACTAAATAAGTTTCATTGGAATTTATTTCATAATCATTTAGTTTTAGTTCACAGATGGCGCTTTCACATTGAGGAAGATGTAAATCATATTCCCCTTTTTCAGCCCTAACAAAAAATTTAAGCAATAATAAGACTAACTGTGAAAAAATTGTGTTGATATCACGAAAATTGAGTTTTTTATAAGCAAATCAATATGGGAACGCGCGAAAACTGATTGCGCCCGTCGAGTAATGGCTGTGACGTCACATCGCCGTACGTAGCTAGCTAACTATGCAATGTGCATACAGTATGTTTTTGACACGCGCTCTGTAAACTTACCTTCGTTCATTTCGAATCATTTTTATATATTATTATAATAAATATGACTTAATAGGGAAAACTGTTAAATTTAAACAAAAAATTATACCAACTTTCAAAGTAAAAACGCACAAAAGAGTATGAAATAAATTTTATTTTCTAAAAATAATTCTCCTTTTAAATTCGGCTAAAATTTTAACTATTTCCCTACTTAATCTTCTTAATTTTGAAGTCTGTGCCAGCCCAAACAATATCCTGATAAAACAATATTTTATAGAACTCACATTTAAGTTGGCAACCAACTTCAAAATTATGAAAATCGAGTAGAGAAATCAAAGATTTCAAACTCAAAATGGGCTATGAAGTACATTATTTTGATAGAACAAATCTTTATCAAGTAAAAGTTACGCCATCTTGGTTTTCACAATACTTCAAATGTTAGCCATCTTGTTTTCACCATATTTCAAATGTCAAAATGGCCCCAAAAATCTTAAAAAGGGGACCATTTAACTGGAGATAGTATACGTCTATGAGAGAATCTACAATCTCTGGAAGACACTTGTCACATTAAAAAGATGCTGCACGATGCTCAAGAGTATATAAAGTCACTAGAGTGTAAATTGAATATAAAAAAATCTGCGGAAACACAAAGTTTGTATGATGAACTATTAGGAAGTATAAAGGACTCATCCAAGAATAACTTAACTACCATAGACTTAACTGGGGATGACACAATAACGGCCGGTCATGTTATGAACAGTAAAAAAAAGTTTAAAAAATATGTAAAAGTTAAGAAATTCATTAGAAAAACTCAAAATTTAATACAAAAAAATCAAAAATATGTAAAGCAGCTTAAAAATTTATCTAAAAATAAAATATTAATAAAAAATCAATTGTTAAGCTGCTGTCAGGAGTTAAAAAACACTAGGTTTGATTATGAGGCGGATGTATGTAGCCTTCAGTCTGAAATTTCAGAATTACACTGCTCATTAACACAAATAAAAGTTAAATATGAATTAGCACAAAAAGAAATTGCTGCTCATATATCTGCCATGAATGACATAATAGAGATTGGCCACTACAATGAGGAACGAGTAAACTCCATTATAAACAATCAATGTCTCGAAAATATAGGTCATGCAGGGCATGATTCTGATAGCTCAGTCATCTGTTCAGAGTTGAGGGCTCATACTGAATCCTCAAAAAAAGATTATAATAAGATACCTACACCTACCTCAGAGGCCGGAATGATAAGTATTTACTGTGATGAAATAGGCTATGGAGTAGGTGTATACCTAAATAATTTGTGTATGGGGCAACAAGTAACTAGCACATGTTTGCCCGGGGCATCTTATGAACAAATAGTTAGCCGGGCAGTTAATGCTACTTATTGCCCTAACACAACTTTAGTTATTTTAGCCGGGAGAAGAGGAAAGATAAACAAAAAGCAGATGACAGACTACATTGATATTTTGAGTAACAAGGAAAATGTTACTAAGCTTGTACTGTTTACCTTTCCTTACATAAAAAAACTGCCACACGAGAGTACCGAAAATTATATTAGATTTAAGTTAAACAGCCTACTGTGTAGTGCTACTAATCAAAATTGTATAGTCTTAAGTAACACTCAATCACATATAGATGTGGTTGACATAAATAATATTATAAGTTTTAGATTTAATAATATAACATATGATAAGTATTTCTTATCACAGTTTTGTACTAGACACATAGCTAGATGGCTATTTAATTTTTTAGTTTTAAGACAAGCCAAGGAATTGGCTAAACCGACCACTGCTTCTATTGAGCAGTGTATTTATTCTGATAACTATACAGTTAACAGCTTGGAATATGTTCCAAATAATTTAAATTAGTTTCTAAGACAACAGAGGCCCACTCTAGCGATGTATTATACAATAATATAAATTATTCAAATAAATTATCTATCTTACCTACCAAAATTGTTAGCAAAAATTGTAATTCTACTGTAAACCTGGTGCACCAAAATTTGCAAGGAATGGTAGGTAAAGAATTAGAGATTGAGTTGTTTCTTAATGAATATAACATTGATATTATGTGTATATCGGAACATTGGTTTAGAAAATATGAATTAATATTTAACTTTTGTGGTCACCAGGTTGCTAGTTCGTTCAGTCGAGAGAATGCCATTAGAGGTGGCTCTTTAATATTGACTAATAAAAAATTTAAATTTAAAGAACGAAAAGATATTGTAAGACTCTCTACTGAACGAATATGCGAGGTAGCTTGTATTGAGTTGAGCCACCTTATTATTGTAAGCGTATACAGGCCTCCATCAGGTTCATACGATTCCTTTGAACAAATCATGGAACATATGTTGACAAAAATATGTGCATCTAACAAAAAGATTTTTGTATGTGGTGATTTCAACATTAATTTATTAGACTCTAACTCCACCACTGTTAGATTCACATCATTGTTAAAATCGTATAACCTCATTAATTTGTTTTATGAACCGACAAGAATATCTGATACAACAGCTACTTGTATTGATAATATTTTCACTAATATTACTCCTTATAAAAAAGAAATAATTAATGCGCTTAGCTCTGATCACTGTGGACAATTTGCTTCATTTAATATTAATTGTGAAAATAAACCTCAAGAAAAGCTTGTTTATATTCCTGTGAATACAAAACGTATTGAGAAATTTAGAGGTAAATTAATTTCAAATATTCAACAGTTGGATGGGTTAAATAACTCAGATGAAGCATTTAATAAACTATTTAAAATAATTAGAACCCAATTTAACTCTGTATTTACTTCTAAAACGGTCAGTTTAAATAATAGAAAAAGTAATTTTAAAAACTGGGCCACTGCAGGAATTTTAGTAAGTAGACAAAGATTGTATGATCTGTACAACGAAAAGACATTTAATAGGAGTGAATCTTTTATGCTATATGTCAAGAAATATTCAAAAAATTTTAAAAAAGTTTGTCAAGCAGCGAAGGCACTTCACATAAAAGGAAAAATAATGAACTCTAAAAATAAAGTGAAAACCACTTGGAAGATAATTGCAGATGAGACTGGAAGAGGCAGATCCAGTCGTAACTCTAAATTTGAACTTTGTGTCAATGATAAAAAGGTCAATTCTGACCTAGAGGTTGCGACGATCTTCGAAAAGTTTTTTGCTGACATTCCGGTCTCAACTACAAAAAATTTAAATTCTTCACCTGCAGTTGCTGAAAAAATACTCAGAGAAAATGTCAAGGAATGTGATGTCAATTTTAATTTTAGAGAAATTGACTCCAGAGATATTATTAACACCTTCAAATTACTCAATATTAAAAGTACTACTGATCTCTGGGGTATGTCTATAAAAATTATAAAATCAATAATTGACATCATTGCCCCCTACCTAGCCTTAGTTTTTAATAATTGTATTAAGAAAGGTGTGTTCCCTGACCTAATGAAGCATAGCAAGGTGATGCCTCTTTTCAAGGCTGGGAATAAATCTGACCCAGCCAATTATAGACCAATATCTATACTACCGACTTTCGGCAAAATTTTCGAGAAAATAATATTAAATCAATTGCTAGCTCATTTTAACATAAATAATTTATTACATAGCAATCAATTCGGGTTTACTAAAGGTCGGTCCACAACAGACGCAGGCATCAGTCTTCTATGCAGCATATTTGAGGCCTGGGAGGGATCGCATGATGCACTTGGTGTCTTTTGTGATCTATCCAAGGCTTTCGACTGTGTCGAGCATGCTACGTTGGTCAAAAAATTATACCATTACGGTATAAGGGATACGGCACTTAAGCTCTTAAGCTCTTATCTTAAAAATAGAACGCAGAGAGTAGAAGTAAATTCTACAAGGTCTAATGGGACCAAAATAGAATTAGGTGTGCCACAAGGGTCCATTTTAGGCCCATTTCTTTTTCTCATCTATATAAATGACCTTCCTTATCTAGTTAAAGATAAGCACGAGATAGTACTTTTTGCTGATGACACTTCACTAATTTTTAATGTGAAGCGACGACAGTCAAATTACGACGAGGTAAATAGTGCTCTCTCGAAAATGGTACACTGGTTTAATGTTAATAATTTACTTTTAAATTCCAATAAAACAAAATGTTTAAAGTTTAGCCTGCCAAATGTTAGGCAGACACAAACCAATGTACTATTAAACGATGAGAAAATGAACCTAGTGGACACCACTGTATTTCTAGGAATAACACTAGATTGTAAATTACAGTGGGGTCCCCATATTGCAAATCTGGCTGATAGGCTTAGTTCTGCAGCATATGCAGTGAAAAAAATTAGAGAAATTTCCGATGAGGACACAGCGCGGCTAGTTTATTTTAGTTATTTTCATAGTATAATGTCATATGGCATTCTTCTATGGGGAAACGCTGCGGACATTAACACAATATTTGTGCTGCAGAAGCGAGCTATACGTTCTATTTATAAGATGTCATATTTTGAATCTCTAAGAGATAAGTTTAAAGAAATAGGTATTCTGACCGTCGCTTCTCAATACATTTTGGACAATGTGTTGTATGTCAGAAAGAATTTAAATAACTTTAAAAAGAAAAGCGACAACCATTGTAGGAATACTAGAAATAAGAACAAGTTAGAAATACCGGTGATCAGACTAAGCAAAGTAAGTAAATCGTTTAAAGGTTCATGTATACGCCTTTACAATAGAATCCCAGAAAACGTTCAAAATCTTACCATTAATAAATTTAAAAAAGCTGTTAAAGAACGTTTGTGTGCTAAAGCTTATTATAAAGTCAGTGATTTCATTAACGATTGCACACCTTGGGAATAAGATGGCCCCCTGCAAGGCTGCTTTTATTTACTTAAGTATGCTCTATGTACTTATGACTAATGTTATATAGATTAAGTTACAACATTGTAAAAATATATTTTTTGAAAAGAACAATTTTCCCATCTTTTTGCTAAAAGGTGGCCCCGTGCGAGTTTCTTACGCCGGTTCTTCTCGCCGGGCTAGTTTCCGAACCGGTGGTAGGCATCATGTAGGACAATTCTATAAGTGTTATTTCATAACCTATATGGAAATAAAAATTTTGAGTTTGAGTTTGAGTTTGAGAGAAATAATTAAAATTTTTGCCGAATTTAAAAAGGGAATTATTTAGAAAATAAGATTTTTTTCATACTTTTTTGTGCGTTTTTACTTTGGAAGTCTGTTTTCATTTTTTGTTTCAAAATTATAATGTTTTCCTTTTTTAGGGCTCCACTTAGGGCACACAAGGAACGCTTATAGTTTCGCTCGCTCCGTCCGTCCGTCTGTTATACTTCCGTAATTATGAATATTGATGGATGAAATTTGGTACAGTTATAGATTGTGTGTAGATCTTAGGTTTGGCATAATAAAATAATAATAATTTTATATTTTAGGGGTAGCTCTGAAGGGGGGATGAAATATTTTTTCATTCTACGCCATTTGTGGGGTATCGTTGAATAGGTCTTTTAGAATTTAGGTAAGGTTTCTTTTAACATTACTTTTTTACAAAGTCGACTATTTTCGAGTAATCAGCCTCCAGTGGTTTGTAAGTTGGTCACCCCTCCCTTAGAATTTCTAAATTATAAGAGATAGAAACTTGTAAGCTTCTATGCTAATAGATCATGCTAAAAACTCTTTAGGAAAATTATTTTAAGCGAAATCGGATAGTAACTTTTGAAGTAACTTGAAAAACCTATTACGCGATTTCCAAACGTGTGTCATTAAAGACTGAGTTCTGTTCAATGCCTTTGGATCTAGGGTATACCCTTGGCACAAAATTTTACTTGTTGGTATGATATGCTTAATTTACTTCACAATAGCCAAATTTTTAAAGATGTACCTATACATTTTGAGGAGTTCCCTCGATTCCTCATGGATTCCATCATCAGGTTTCCAATTTAGTGACTAAAGTCTAAAAGGGCCAATTGCAAATTAGGGGCCATCCATAAATAACGTCACACGTTAGGGGGGTGGGAGGGGGTCGACGAAGTGTGACATTGTGTGACAAGGGGGTAGGAGGGGTCCTAATTTTCGTGACGTCACATTTCAAAATCTATTTTAATCTAAGTGTTAATATAGTAATCATAAGTAATAGCTATATGATATTATGATAGCTATTGCCCCAGTGTCGAGACCCCCCAGCCCCAGTGATGTTTAAGAGATCATAATGTTGTTTTTTTATTACATAAGTTACTTTTTTTCGCCGAGAAAATGCATTTCAGCATCCCACTAGGGGATAGCGGTCCTACCCGTGAGTATGTGAGACTCTGCTGCACCCGAAAAGATGGTGAATGGGCGCAGCCCCTACTCAATAAGACGATCCATGCGTCAGATGGGCATATAAAAGTTGGACCTGTGCCTAATCTCTCGACAGTCGTGTCGGTCATCCGTCCCACCAATTCAAATTAAACAAATTTCGGAACTGCTGTTTTAATTGAATAATTATTTCTAGATGTAAAATTGTAAAATGTGACGTCACGCTAGGGAGGGAGGGGGTCTCACAAATGTGACAAGGACGGGGGAGGGGGTCAAAAATCATGAAATTCGTCTGACGTAATTTATGGATGGCCCCTAAAACTCGAGAACGGCTAGACCGATTTGGCTGATTTTGATCTTAAAATAATTGTATCAGTTAGAGAGAAATTAATATATATATATTAATTTCTCTCTAACTGATACAATTATATTTATAGTTAGAGAGAAATTAATATATATATATTAATTTCTCATTAATATACATATATAGCCCTTACGTATATCCGCCTCCTTTTTTTGGGTGTCGGTTTAAAAAATACTAAAATATAATAGTCAATCTATGATATTTTGTTCATAATGTTTTTTGTCGAGATCTCAAACAAGTGACTACACCATAAACATAGTTATAAGCGAGGGAAAAGTAGGTAGGGAGGTTTTTGTATTGTCTTATTTCATCTTTTAAGTTTCATTCAATAGATTAAATATATTTTTTAAGTAGGTACCTAACATATCTGCGTGACTCGTGTTTTATTTCTCTATGTAAAACCCATTGTTTAAAATACATTGTCACTAAAATACTGAATTCATTCTGAGCATATTCTATAAACTAAACATTTAGTAATGCAAAAAAGGGCGAATCAATTTTTACGAGGCCAATTTTCTTGTCCCCGATAGAAAAAAATTCTACTTTACTTTAGTTTTTTTGTTAACCAGGATCATTTTTGATGGATATGCCATGGTGAGTTATAATCGTATTAACTTTCCCCTGTTATAGATATTTAATGTTTAAGCCAAATCCTAACAAAAGAAGAAATATTCGAAAAATACGACTCCTTAAATTACTATAGTAACGCAGGGGACTTGCAAAGTCCAGTTATTACCGTAATAATGTGGATTTTGTTTAAAAAAACCTCTCATAATGAGCTCCTTAATTGCGGAAAATATCTATATCGATTTCGTGGGCTTTCAAATTTTTATTCCTATATTATGATAAAATCTACACAACGTAACGCAAGAGAATTTCTGACTATGAACAACAAAATGTGCTTAAAACTCACATAAATTGCATTCTCATATCGCTGTTGATATTAGAATAAATTAATTTAATCAATTATCCGTACGCCACTGTTATTAATAATCAGTAGTTTGACAAAATAATAATTTTTAAAAAACTTTTTTGAAACCTCTTTCAAATTGGCCTCGTAAAAGTTGATTCGCCCAAAAATGTAGGTAGATGTTTCGTATTTATTTAGGTACCTACTCAGTACTCACATTAAAATATTCTTCGCAATAAATGTCTACTGATTTTTGTAGCTATAACACTTTTTTCAACACTTTACACAACTAATTTTCTCAGATTTTGTCTTTGGGCACATGAAAAAAGTATTTTTCTGGAGTGCTAACCGTTGTATTATACATAAGGGTGTTATACAATTATATCTATATGTTATTTTATCACCATAATTCCAAAAAATTCAATAAAACTTCAAAATTATTGCACGAGTTCGTTACATCCCGGCGGACGGAGTCGGCGAAGTGACGTCACGCGTTGAGCGGTCAAGCTCGCGCTGATTTTAAAAACATCCAACTTTAAAAATTAATAAAAAATTCGGCTTTTGAGATATCGAAAAAATTCTTTCACTAATATTTTTTAGATTTTATGTTTGATTTTTATACATTATAAAATAATTACACTCATCTAGCTCATTTTAAAAACATCGTAACCAGGATTAAACTTAATTGAATAGTAACAACAATATCTATTTATCTAAATGCCGCCTGCCCAACACATTCTATTACTTGATAGTTTTATCAATCATTACAAAGTCACTCTCACTCATATCGAAACACCGCGCATATCACTATAAGACAGTATTTCCCAAAGTGGGTGATAACGCCTTACGCCGCGCCCCCTTGTGGGCGCTGGAAGCCTAGAGGTTCTACCATGTAGTCTCTAAGTTAAAGCCCCTGCACATGTCACGTTTTAACTCTCCACACAGCTGCCGCCGTGTAACCGTTGTTCTCGTCTCTACACTCCGGCGGCAGGTCGTACCGCGCCAGCGATTGTAGCCGACTGCGCCTGTGCGGGGTGAGGCCGTGCCGCCCGGGGTCGCCGACTAGCACCTGGAAATTAATTACAGATTGTAAGGTTGAGACTATGTTGTACGATTGTAACTTGTACCCTAGATTGACCAGAATCCGGAAGGCCGGAGAAAATTTAGATAATTGAAAACAGACCTCTGGACCAATACAAGAGTTGAAAATCGAACGCATTCTAGTGTCTAACTGTCTAGTTGTCAGACTTGACATTTGACTTGACACTCGGGTGTTCCATTTTCAGCTCAGTGTTTTGAGGGACGGTTGGGACTTAAAGACCGGGAACGTACTTGCAACTCTGGTGTTGCAGGTGTCTATGAGCGACGGTATCAACTTATATCAGACGATCCATCGAGTTTATTCCGCAAAAAATTGGTACTTATGTCGCGTGGTATGTGATGTGTTTATATGTGTACCAGCAACTGTGTGGCCACCAGTTCACCACCAGCAACTGAACGGGTTAACTATTCTCTTTTGGCTAAAACGTAACTTTTGTCTGCGGCATTGTTCGCGTTTAAATCGTTTCAATATATGAGCCTTTAGCAAACAATATAATATATTACTAACTAACGAGCCAGGTTGTCATCGGCCATCGCTAATTACGACAACGAAGTTTATGTTTCATCAATTCTGTCATGGAGCATTCGAAAAATCAACCAATCAGAGTAGTAATCAACCAATCTATGAATGTGTTGTTCGCCAAGTTGTACCTAACTATTGTCTTTGATTAGCTTACAGATTACGTAACTTAACAATACTACTAATATTAGTACTTAAAAATTCATTATCTTACCGTTTTACCCTTGGCCGCTACGTAACTGAGCCATTCAAAGAGAACTCTCGCAAACTCTTCGTCGTAGAACATGTCTCCGATTAGAATCGTATCAAAATCGGCACAGGCGGTGCCTATGTAGTTCTCTGTGCTTGTTTTTACTGTGCATTCGTTGAGTTTCGCGTTCATTTCTGTCGCCATCACAGCGTCTAGAATGTATTCATATATTTTAACCAACAAGTGAACAGGGGATGTAGCTCAGTGGTAGAGCGTTCGCTTTGCATGTGAAAGGCCCCGGGTTCGATCCCCGGCATCTCCAATTTTTGTTTTTCCAGATTTTTTAGAATTTCCTATTTAGTAGTTAGTAAAAACGCAGTTGGGTAGCGCGGTGGTCTCGTCCAATTTGGGTACCTAATAGGAAGCTTAGTTAAAGACTGTTTTTGAATGAATGAATGTTCCCCCAACAGCCTCCGTGGTCTAGTGGTTCGAGCATTGGCTCTCGACTCGGAGGTCGTGGGTTCGATTCCCACAAGGGAACAACGAAAAATGTTGTTTCCAAGGCTGATCACCTGATTGTCTGACAAGAAAGATGATCCATGCGTCGGATGGGCATGTAAAAAGTCGGCCCTGCGCCTGATCTCTCGCCAGTCGTGTTGGTCATCCGTCCCACTGGGTTACGAGAGTAAAAAGGAAGAGAGAGTGCTCTTGTGTACTGCGCACACACTTGGACACTATAAAATTACTCCTGCGTAACTGGCCTGGTTTCAATGAAACCGGCCACCGTCACCGAGATCGGTGTGGGAATTATTATTATGTTCCCTATTCAGCGATTTTTGCAAATACAGCAACAAACATCCTCACAAACTTAATCACATCTTACATGGGTCGACGTCATTGGCCACCACTCGAGTTGCCCCCATCACGGCGGCGGCTATAGCGCCGGCCCCGCAGCCGCAGCCCACGTCCAGCACGCGGCGGCCGCACACCGTCGCACGGTTGTCCAAAATATACCTGAAATTATTCATGGTTAGAGCTAGTAAGTATATATCTGTATAATCTATGGTTAGAGCCCTGAACCATGGAGCAATTATAAAGTTGTTCCATGATTAGAACCTTTGTTGAGATATAGGTAGAGGTACGCAGTATCCTTTGTTCTGACATGGAGGAATGTTCCAATTTAATTACACTACACGCACAAATACACAAATAGAAAGATCACATAATGCTACCAATTTTAAATGACACTTATCTACCGTGCAACAATGGAATACAATGACACTAATTTGGTCGAAAACATTAATTAGATTTTGTCATTGGGCAGAATTTAGGACTGTTAATTAATAATATTAATAATTAATATAAATATTATGTTTCTTCAATTCATCAGCAGCTGATGTCGCTGTCAGGCTGTGACATATATATCTGTATAATCTATGGGCTGTGATCAGCTTTGTAGCTATTGGTTGCAAGTTTGCAATGGTTGAGAGTGAGACTTGAGACAGTATTAAATCGGCTTAAGCAGCGTCTTAGTTTCAGTACACTGCCAATAGATGTCGCCATTGACAAATAAAGCAAGCAAAAAAAGTGTATTGTACAACGATTTATTTGAATAGCGGAGCATCGTTGCCATACAGTTGCTTATAATCTCGTTGCATGTAATTTATTATTATTATTATCTATTATTCGTAACCTTTTACAGTAATTAATTAAAAGTTCAAGGACATATACAGTCTGCGCATATACCAGGTGGCGAAATAAGGAATACAGCGGGTCCAAAAAGGTCACTTGCGCAATATCATCGCAATATTGCTATTTGACACTAAAGTAATTCTGCTTGTGAATCTGTCTGTCTTTAGTGTCAAATAGCAATATTGCGAAGATATTGCGCAAGTGGCCTTTTTAGACCCGCAGGACTTCATAATAAATTAATTTGCTTTTTAATTTGTAATAAGTTTCTTCACCGCGTCGTCACAGACGTCGAAGTCAGAAAGTTAGATCACGCTTAGATGCAAGCATGGTTGAGACCACCTGGAGTACGTTAGTAATATATTATAATATTCTTTGCCTGGAGACAGTAATTAAAAGAAACAAACTATTAAAAAGCGCCATCTGTGTCACAAACTTTGTCTTAGTTTCAGAACACCGTCACTAGATGTTGCTACATGTCAAATAAAGCACTCGGCGCGGCGCGGCGGCTGGCGACAAGTTCAAGGACTTCTAACGGCCGCGCCTGTGTTATGTCTACGCAAAAATGCCACGTGGCGAAACAAAGGATCACGAGAAGCGCCTGATTGTAGTCCGATTGCCGACGCTATATTATATTTTACGAGTAATACTAGTGGAGTTTAAAGAGCGTTTTTGTAGTTACTTGATCAATTTGGATTTCATTTCAATTTATTGTTTTTTTAGTCTACACTCTATGTCTAAGTACATGAAATAATTACATTATATACAGCTAAAATTTAATTCTTTATATTAAAACATAAAATATACAATCTACAAAGGGTTTCCCAATACATGTATGTATTGGGAAACCCTTTGTATTTGTATGTAATGTATGTAATGTATTTTGAAAACAATGTTTTATTATGTTTTTGGAACAAAAAATCCAATAATAACTTTTAGGTCAATTAATCTAATAATTTGTTTATGAATTATTAAGATAATTACAATTAAGTCGTACACTCAAATTCATGCTCTATGACCAATCGGTAAACTTGATTTCAGTTTGAATATATTTTGTTTTTACTTTCTGTCGTGAATCGGTTTTGGGAATGTTTTAGATTTTGTTTCCAAGATTGGGTTTATTAACTACGGAAGTTTTATAAGTATTATTAAAGAAATATTGAGATTTTAAAAATATTATTGCTAATAGTTGAACTTGAAGCACAAAATATTTAACTTACTAGTAAACGGTAAAACTTATATGGATTCCCAAAAATAACTTACGGCTTCCTATCACTGGCTGTTCCTATCACTGGCTGTTCCTATCACTGTGCCGAATAGAGACAGTGAGAGCCTGCCATTTAGGAGGTATTTTTAAGTAGCGTATCAGTATTCAGTACTCGGACTTACCATTCGAAGAATTAATTCTTCAGAAAACTCCCCAGTATGAGTCACCACAACAAATTCCTGGCGCACCGGGATGAATCACAACTTTCTATCCCTTTCTAACTCATCATAACATATCGCGCTATCTCACATTCACTTTCCCTTTCTTTTAAGAATGAAATTGTATTTGCGTCCTTGTCTACCGCTAGTTTAATTTTCCATTTTCTGGCGAGAAAGGTGCTATATTCATAGTGCACAACTTATATGATTATTATTTTTCTGATTTTAAAATACTTTTTTAAATTAAATAATATTTCATAGTTTTCCGTAATATGTAATTATTATCGGAATGCGGTAAAACTATCGCGCTCAGTAATTTACAGTTATCAATAAACTGGAATTTTGATTGAATGGGAAATCACATACAAACAAAACAACGTTATCATTTCTACATATAGCGTCTACAGAATTAATTTACATATATTATGTCAAACTACAAACATGTTTTCAATATTATTTACCTCGTAGCATGCCTCGTAGATAGTTACTCGATAATTTTGGTCGCAGTGGTATTTCCAAAACCATCAATGTCTTACAAAAACAGGAAAACTATGAAATTATTTTCATGAACTTTGTAAGGCTGTGTTAGTCCGGGTTACGGGGAACATGGTTTTAAAATTATTGATACTATCAAGCTAATTTTCGTGAGTGACTTTTAACTTTTTATTGACTACTCCTAACTTCCTCTTATATTACAAAAACTTTGGATGGTGGGAGCTAACTGGGATAGCAAGGATAAAATATGTCGATTTAACGACTCCCAAAAATTCATTACTATCTGGGTGTTTTTTGGTAAATCTATAGATAATAATCTAAACTATGAAATTATATCAGCCCTACAAATAGTATGGTATAATGAAAGAGTCCCCCTCTTCCACCATGTATCTGTCACCGTAAAATTGTAAAAACCGTTAAATTATAAAATAACTAACGAGATTGTAAAAATAGGTCGAAAGATTTTTTTTTAAGTTCGATTTTACGCTGACATATACAGCCGAACGTGAAACCGCCTCTTTTTTGGAAGTCGGTTAAAAAAGAGCCACAGATAAATAATATTATTAACTATAATATAAAATTATATGTATAGCTATTATAATTATACTGTGTAGGCGATGCCGCCGATGGGCGATGCTGGAGAATGTGGAGATGGATGCAGGATGCAGCATAAATACAAAACAAGTGTCCACTATGAATATGCGTCCTGAAAGTCCTGGCGTGAGTCATCTCTCTGAGGCCTATCCTTCAGCCTTCAGGACTTCCGTAGGCTGAGTCACCACAGGTTATCATCATCATCATAATAAGTACAAAACGGCAAAAAAAAAACTCTTGTTGTTTGGGAGCCCCACTGAAACATTTATTTTATCAACTAGCTGATGCCCGCGGCTCCGTATACGTCCCGCGATTTTTTGAGAAATTTTTATTTGACAATCTGTCGACATATTATAATATCTCTAGTAATATTACAATCTAACGGTTTTTACAATTTTACGGTGACATATACATACATCTTAATAATAAGTGTAAATTTTAAATTTGTGAACCAATTGTGTATCAATGACTTGCCGATTATGACAATTCGCTATCCGTCCGTCTGTCACCAACTCACCAGCTGAATCTCATAAACCGTGATAGCTAGACATAAGCAGTAGATCACACGCCCAAAATATCGGTAATTGATTTTTAATAACCTTATATAGATGTGGAGATCATTGATTTACATATACCTAGGTTAATTTTCGTCAACTGTTCTAGTTAGCAGCTGTTATCAAGCTCAAAGACCCTTTCAAGTTTTTACTTCGCAAAGTTTCAATACTCCATTAATTAATATTTTGATAATTACCGAAGCCAACTGCCCAGCCTATGAGCCTACCCACGACAATGTCGTGCAACAAATATTGTTAATTTACATCGCATTTAGTATTCCACTCGTGAAGCGGGGATTCCACCTGTGGATTCCACACCGTTTTCCCGTTTGCAGTTGTGACTTGCGTATGCGCAGGTGTCCCATCATCACAGACCATATAACTCAGGTTATTTGGTCTGTGCCCATCATTCACAGTTCGCTCAAATTGTCCAGTGTCCTTGGGGTATTGTGATACAGGAATACAGGATACAACTAAGATAATTTCACAAATCACACGTCTTGTCCAAGTATGTAGTCAGTAGTCTCCATAATAGAAGAGCGACATTCTTATCTATGTTATCTATACTAATTTAATAAAGAGGAAAAGTTTGTTTTGAAAAGTTCGTTGAAAATTGGAGTTCATGCTCTTAAATGTATTTTATTAGATATGTACGTGTTTTAGGATTTATTAGAATTAACCCTTTGATGGTGTAAATTGTAAAATAAGAGTTAAAAGTTTGTATGAAATAAAATTAAAATCTGTCCCGATTCCTGTAAAATTTTGTATCCGAGGAAATATACAGAAATTATTGAGTACGTATTTTATAGTTTTTAAAATTCATCCCCTAAAGGGGTGAAATGGGAGTCTGAAGTTTATATAGCGAAATATCAACAGTTGGTCGGATTACGTTGCATTTTTTCACGCAGGTAGATAATCTGACATGACGTAGAAATCCTCTAAAAATGTTTTTCGAAATACATACGAGTACATACCACAGGGTGACGAGAGTGCAATGGGGATCCACGTGGATGAAGTCGTGCGAATAAGCTATTAAATAGTATATAAATCTTTTGTCACGTAGATTGAAGACATTGAATTTACAGACAGGTTAAAAAAACGCACAATAGAGATGTTCTCTGGACTCTATTGCATGTGCATTTGTTTTAAATCAGCAAAATTCTTGACTTTGGCAACAACATGAACAGGTAACATGAATATGGATTATGGACCGAAAATGCAAAAAGCACAGTAGGTAATTAGTGCTAAATTAATAAAATAAATAATTAAAAAAATAAAAAAACCCGACTGCAAAAAAGACATATACCTAAGCAACGCACTAAAAAGACCGAAACAAGTTTGAGAAAACTGACTACACTATGAGCTGAAACCCTAAGTGAAATAATTGACGTTATGTTTGGTAGCAGGCGGGACCCATTCGCAAATTATAAATCGTACAAAAATATATGGGCCCGCCTGCTAACAAACATAACGTCAATTATTTCACTTAGGGTTTCAGCTCATAGTGTAGTCAGTTTTCTCAAACTTGTTTCGGTCTTTTTAGTGCGTTGCTTAGGTATATGTCTTTTTTGCAGTCGGGTTTTTTTATTTTTTTAATTATTTATTTTATTTCAGCCTTTTCAGTTGCTTTTGAATTGTAGTTATCTATGCAGGCGGGTTTTTGTTTTTTATTATTATTATTTATCGTTATATTTAATATAAAACTGCAAGTTATATACATATTTAGAATCAGTATTTAAAATCCTTCATTTTGATACCCCACTCGATATACTTGGTAGATATTTTTTTTTTACCCCACAACATGGCGTCAAACATCCGCCATTTTGTTTTTTTTTAATGTCACCTATCTAAGAACACTTGGGCTATTAAGACGAATCTATCGATACCTCAAATGTGAAAATCCGTTTAGCGGTTCTGAAGATACAAGGTAATAAAGAATATTACATACATACATACATACATACATACAAGATACGCGCTAAACACATAACCCTCCCGGCAGTCGGGTAAAAAGTTACAGGATTAAAGAAAACGACTATTTTTTCTGCTTCGAAAACGAAAATTACTGTTCTAATCCTTATGTTATTTGTGACATTTTTTGTTATGAGTACCTATCACAATTTTGTACTTATCTTCATATATTTTCAACAGCTGTGACGTTACTCGTGTTTCAAATCACAATATTTTTGTATAGAGCGTTTTTCATGCTCTCTAACGATCTGACTTTTGTGACGACTGTATTTTGTTAACTAAATAGTAATATGTATATATATATTCTTTGTCGTAGATATGCCATTGCATAGACAATATATCCTGGCTTTTTATGTCGAGTTTTCGAAAAGCTAATAAAAAAAACTATGCATGTTCTCTATTCTTGAATTTTTAGGACTGACTCCAATCATGATTTATGATATCCTAATACCACGAACGCGCGAATGTCAGCATAGGTAGGTACTGATTTATAAAGACGTATGTAAGTATACCTAGATGAAATCTCGGAAAAATCGCACATTTTCCGCTATAAAAAGAAGTATGTCCTTTCCCATTGTCAACTCTACATACATAATATATTTGTGCCAAAATATTTGTGCAAAATTGGTCCAGTAGTTTCAGAGCCTATTTAATGCAAACAAATCTTTGCTCTTTATAATTTTAAGTACCAACTATGCCTTTGGACCTTCTCTCCTACCTGGCAGTTGCTTGTCCCCCTGGCCAGAAGAATCCCCAATAAGGATCTATGAACGGGTTCTGCTCTACTGGGGCGGCCCACAGCGGGCAGGCCGGTGTGATGAGACGGAGGGCCAGCTCGGGGGCCAGGTGGCGACGCGTTACGCGCGTGTGGTGGAGGAACAGGCGGGGGAAGTCGCGGAGCATCTCTGAAAGAAATTATACAGAAGATTTGTCATCAGAACTTCTAGTACATGTAAGACAAACTCGACTTGAGGCAAGACGAGCCTATACTTAGAGTTCGATTCGCTAATTACATCTTACAATAGTTAATAGAGTTCTACTGCAGTCTTAATATGTAAAAACGTCAAACGCGTTTTTATTGGCCCAAACTCCAATTTCAGTTGTACGATATCAAGACGATTTCATTTATAATAATAATTGGTTGAAAAAAAAGTTGAAACTGTAAGTTAAATACGAGAACTGGGGTTCAGGTTTCGTTCATCAAAAACAAAAAATGAAAACCGACTTCCAAAGTAAAAATACACAAAAAAGTATGAAATGAAACTTATTCTCTTAATAATTCCCCTTTCAAAGTCGGCTAAAATTGTTACTATTTCTCTACTCAATCTTCTTAATTTTGAAGTCGCTACTAGCCCAAATGGTATCCTACAATATTTTATAGAACTCACGTTCATATTTGCTGGTAGGTACCGACTTTCATTTTTTGTTTAAAAAATAATTAATTTTCTTTTTAGTTATATTTATTATATTATTATTAACACAATAGAAGAAAGTTATAAATACAAAAAAGCTATTCTCACTGTTTCGGCAAAACAAACTCAAGCGTTATTTTTAGCCAGTTTTCTGAGAGGTCGTGGTATTTCCCCAAATAAGCACTACCGATCTGTGGACCTAATAAACAATCACCAGTGATGATAATAGTTATATATTATATTATTAAATAATAATAATTATTATCTATCTATTGTAATTTGTAGTACTCGAAGGAAAAAATTAATATAGTGATAATGATGAATCACGAATATAACTTTGGGAATAGCAAAATTTCAAAGACGATATCAGTGCACAAAAACCCTGATGAGTAGTCATCATAATAATATGTTGGTGTATCGTGTGAAGATGGTGGTGATGATGACGATGATGATTATTGTAAGTGGTTAGTTGTATGATGGCATATGCTTGTAGTTCTTTAAAGCAACGCCGAAATCCCCAACCGTGTATCAATAAAGACTCAGGAGTTCTGTTCAATACTTTTGGATCCATGGTATAGGGGCGAATCAACTTTTACGAGGCCAATTTCCTTGTCCCCGATAGAAAAAAAAATCTACTATATTTTAGTTTTTTTGTTTACCAGGATCGTTTTTGATGGATATGACTCGGTGAGTTATAATCTTATTAACTTTCCCCTGTTATAGATATTTAATGTCCTAACAAAATAAAAAATATTCGAAAAATATGACTCCTTAAATTACTATAGTAACGCAGGGGACTTGCAAAGTCCAGTTATTACCGTAATAATGTGGTTTTTGTTTAAAAAAAACCTCTCATAATGAGCTCCTTAATTGCGGAAAATATCTATATTATATATATATATATATATCGATTTCAATGGGCTTTCAAATTTTTATTCCTATGTTATGATAAAATCTAGACAACGTTAAACGCAAGAGATTTTCCGACTGTATGAACAACAAAATGTGCTCACACAATAGCATTCTGATCTCGCTGTTATTAGAATAAATTAATTTAATCAATTATCCGTACGCCACTGTCACATTAATAATTAATAAGTAATTTGACAAAATAATATTTTTTTAAACTTTTTTGAAACCTCTTTCAAATTGGCCTCGTAAAAGTTGATTCGCCCACCTTGGTACAAAAGCTCACTTTTCGGTAGCATATACTACTACTACAGAAAAAGTCGAAATCACTATGTGTCCATATAAATTTCAAAGAGTTCCCTCGATTCATCATTGATCCTATCATCAGGTCGCCACTTTTGTGACTAAGGGATAAATTTCGAACCTTTACAACAACAAAAGAATTTTGCAAATCGGCCCATGAAAAATTGGTCTATGCTTTGAACATACAAAAAACATCGCGCCTCGTCTTCAAATGATTGTGCTAGGGAAGCTAATTAGTTATCTAAGTTTTTATAAACATGACAACAATAATATTGTGTCGTAGGCCGTAGCTACACGTCGCAGACTGCATAATATTACTGTGCAGTTGTCGATACTCGATAATGTTCAGGTAAGTTAAAATCTGTGCCAAATTTCATACACGAAATTCACATAACTCAAAACATTTCTAATACCTTTGCTCTTCATACTCGGAAACCTGTCCATTAACTTTCCGTAAACGCGTCCTAAATATCAACAGTCAACACACAACAGAAACCTGACACCAAACAACGCCCTACACAAATGTGCGCAGTTGCACTGTACAGACTCCAGACGGTACAGACGAGACTGTACCAGTCTGTACTCTGTACTGTCCACGACTGTACCTGCCTCCGATGTCTCCACCGTCACTCGTCAGTCGTCACCCGCAGCCATGTGGGGAAACATATCGACACCGAATATTATGCGTATCGGATTATTAATACCAAAATATAATCTGCGCGGTCCTTTTACGACTTTACGCCAGTAAACAATATCTTGTTGTGATCAATTTGGTATTGTTACGGCGCTTCGATGTGTAGAACATTCTAGTATGTTCTATACATACAGGTGTTTCAATTGGTAGAATGTTCTCGAAGCTTCTAGCATGGAAAGTACTACAACGTTCTCGAACCTGCACTGTCCCATTCTCACTCCGACTCGAAAGTTCTAGATTGTTCTGTGGAAAGATCTAGAAAGTTCTACACCGCGAACTTTCTGGTACCCACGGGTACCAGAAAGTCTTTGGTATACATAATGGAGCCGCCGCTGAACGCCCTCGCCAACAGTTCAGTTTACTACGACTTACGAGTGATCTTGAGTTAATTTCGAGCGATACCTGAAGTGAATAATGCAATTACTGTGCTACGACTCCGGCTACGAGTTACGATTACGACTGCTTGCGATTTGGATATTTCGGCATGTTGAAAGATCCGACCTGTGTCGATGTGGAAATTCGTAGTTAACTACGAGTGTTAGTCGAGTTAATTTCGAGCGATACCAAAGAATATATATTACTAAGCGATACCTAAAGCGAATAATGCGATTACTCTCTGCGACTCCGGCTACGAATTGTGATTACGACTGCTTCCGATTTGGACATTTCATAGTGTTGGAAGACCAGACCTGTGTCGATGTGGAAATTCGTGGCAAAGAAACTCCCTCAGAGGAAACTGGCGTGTTACTCCGAATATCTGACCTATTATAAACATACACATATTTAAAAAAGCTGTTAAAGAACGTTTGTGTGCTAAAGCTTATTATAAAGTCAGTGATTTCATTAACGATTGCACACCTTGGGAATAAGATGGCCCCATGCAAGGCTGCTTTTATGTACTTAAGTATATTCTTTGTACTTATGACTAATGTTATATAGATTAAGTTACAACATTGTAAAAATATTTTTTGAAAAGAACAATTTTCCCATCTTTTTGCTAAAAGGTGGCCCCGTGCGAGTTTCTTACGCCGGTTCTTCTCGCCGGGCTAGTTTCCGAACCGGTGGTAGGCATCATGTAGGACAATTCTATAAGCGTTATATTATAACCTACATGGAAATAAAAATTTTGAGTTTGAGTTTTGAGTTTGAGTTTGACCGTAATCCCGTAACAGTGGTCAGTGTATTAACACTGTTACGGGATTATTAACACAGATTATTTTTACGCAAATAATCGTAATAATTGATTATTTGCGCAAAAATAATCTCGATCTGCCAGACATCCAGCAATTTTATATAGTTTGTCATAAACTTCAAAGCAAAAATAAAAGAAAACATTGTTGACACAACCTAGCATCATAGTTTAAAGATTAGCATTTTACAAGCTCTAACTAAACCAAGTTTTTGAACCTTGTGTCTTCATCGGTTACATGGCACAAGTTATTGCCCTTGTGGAGTAAGCTCCGAATTTGACTCCCACATAACCCGTATGAGCAACAATTATGTAAGCAGTAAACAAAGTACAAATGAAATGACGAAAAACTTCTATGTTGTTGTGAGTTACGAGCGTCATGTTGTTTTGTTGTTATTTGTTGTTTAGTAGAGTTCAAGTTCGACGCAACACGACGGCAGCGTACTTATTATTACGTAGACAGTTCTTCATAGGGTCAAAGGTAATGTATCTGTTATTTCACATATTGAATCTATAGATCCTACTGACATGTTACTAATTTATAAAGAGGAAAAGTTTGTTTGCAATTTTGCATTGAATAGGCTCCGAAAGTACTGGACCAATTTGGATGAAATTTGGTACAAATATAGAGTAGACCACGGGAAAGGACATTTTATTGCGGTAAAATAGTTCCACTGGATTTGCGCGCACGAAGTCACGGGCCAACACCTTGTTTTAAATAAAACTCATATTGATAATTTGACACTGCTTATGAACTTGTATTCGCATACTGATTTATCTGGAGTATAGGTTCAGTCAATAAAGTAACTAGTAACTAGTAGCATAGTAAATAATTTATTTACAGTGCTAGTAGCCCAGTCGCATAGTGATATTAAGATTAACCGTTTCAAACATACATTGTAGGTACCTAATTTGTAAATATTATTGCCCTATCGTCATTGTAAATTGTAATCTGGCGCGCATATGGCAGTAACTAAAGCTTATTAATAAGGTTTGTAGGTCGGTTTTAGGTAAGCGTCCATACTCCGTGTTTCTGTAAAATCTTTGAGGCATGCGCAGTTGCCGATAATTTTTATATGTATGTAGATATTAATTTTTTTGTGCTCGAGTCTAGCTATCAGTCTATCAGTTACACAAGTCGTTATCGGTAGACGATATCGCAGATGGAATTTCGACAAAATATACAACTGTAACAACTGTATTATTATTATCATTGACTAAATTGCGAATGATAGTAAAAACAACTAAGATTACTTAAGCACCAACCATGTTGTTAACGTCCTTTGGCAATCATCATTTTTCTATGGAAATGACAGACGATATTTGAGAAACGACGACGCCCGAAAGACAGAGATCGCGGTCTTATCTGAACATTTAAGCGTGGCCTTACGGACAGTAAACCAGTACCATTTTAAATTGGTAGCGTTATGTGTTCTATTGTTCTCTTTGTTTATATTTTCCTCAAAACTTTTATAATATAAGAAGAATGTTCTTACCTAAAATATTATAAACAGCTCAGTTATCTAAGGACGATGAAACTGAATGTCAACTGACAACTGCACAGTTTTGCACCTCCACCGAGGTCCGATGAGAATTGAGAACCGTTATATGTCACCGTAAAATTGTAAAAACCGTTAGATTGTAATAAAACTAGTGAAATTGTAAAATATTGATAGACTTCCGACGCGAATATGCTGCCTATAATTTCACACATTATTTTTCGTTAAATTATAAATATATAGTTTTTAATCTTTCGACATATTTTTACAATCTTGTTAGTTATTTTACAATCTAACAGGTTTCTACAATTTTACAGTATAAGATATTAGAGTATCGCCGTCCGTGACGCGCTTAACAAATCAAACTTCAAAAATTCTTTCTAGACCTGTAAATAAAGCCAATGAATTGCTAATTTGCTACGTCACCTGATTGGCTCAGATTACATAAACTGTTGTCACTTGACCTCCAGAAGGTCTACGTGTGTCGTCTGCCATCTCTAACACGTGGTCGATCTCACGTCCATAACACTGACGGTTCTGAGGACTGTCGACACAAATTGCTGGTATTTGACCTCCGACGACCGACGATAGGTCTACCGGTCGAATAATGAAAGGCTAATAAAAATTAAGAGCCGTCCAATTCACAGGCTGTCTCTATCTCTGCCAGCCGAAACGACAAGGACAGCATGTGACTTGAACGTCACTTGATTTGACTATCGTTCCAGTATGCGGTCGTAAGTGTGTCTGCCATCTCCAACACGTGGTAGACCTCACGTTTAGACTTTAGACCCAAGTTCTGGCGCATTAGTAGTGGCATTAGTTACTCTCGTTGGCTCCTGTTAACGACATTTTAATATTTAATATTTCAACATGCACACCAAAGCCAAACACTGATAGCGATAAAACTGCGCCACTCGTGAGACAATCGATATGAAATGGAACTGTAGTACATTGACTACAGAACTGCGTGATGATGATTGGACATAAATTATGAAGGATCACGATGGTTTTTAAAATTGTCAAACTGCGCAGTGACTTTTGTAACTTATTGGTATTATTATTTACTAGTCAATAGATAATATGTAGCTATAGCTTAAAGTTTGATTTTGTTTCTGGCGTTTTCACATGACTCACAAGTGCACCGCGACAAATTCCGTAAGTGTTTAAAACAATGAACAATATTCACGTAAACATAAGAAATCAATTACTTTCTTATTTTTCACAGCACTATTAATGAAATAAAAACTATATAGTTTTTATTTATACGAATAATAGCGTACTCATTGCTAGTGCACTGTGACAAAAAGTTGTAACTTGATTATCATAAGCAATGTTTTTAATTTTTTTTTTGACATAAGTATAAACTGTATTAAGTAACCATTCGTTATGTTTAGGAGATAAGTCATAAGTGTAGAGCAGTTGCACGTAGAATCTAATGAAAATAAATAAACCTAATAAAGTAAATGTTTATATATTAACCGCGCTAGTTTTATTGCATATCCTATGCAAGTTAATTGCATTTCTACATACACCGTATCAACTACTTGAGATAACGCAAGTTAGCTAATACCTAGACTGGTTCGTTGTAGTCAAGTGTCCTGTGAACAACTAGCTCTAAACTGGATATTATCGCCAGTTACTGGTTTTCCCTGACAATATTAACTATCCTTATTAAAGCAAAAGTAATCTGGATATTGCACGATTCATACATATCCAAGCTTTCATAATTATATACCTATGGATTAGGAGCAGAATTTACGGAAAATAATACAGCAAAAGGTAATGTCGCGAAGGCATCAGTTTCGTTGCAATTATAATGCACCTAGTTTACTGATCTATTTCTCCCCAAAAAGTACACTGTTTTAAGGAAAAAAAAAGTAAAAATCGTCGCAGTGACCTTACAGTTCATATAAATATTTTGTTGTGACGGAGTAAGTGGTTCAAGGCGAGGAGGGCGGGTCAATGTCTCAAATACTAGAGCGATGTAAAGAAGCTTTCTTAATATTTTGAAATTTCTTGTTTAAATATATAGTACCTTTTTTCATCGGCCTGGTCCGAAAAGATTCCGTTTGCTTTATTTGCAAATCAATCTCCATGGTGCATTGTTTGCCCATGATAAAGCTTCGTTTTAATTAGACACAATTTGAAAGGATGGCTACTATGGAAATAGTTTTAAGTGAACGTAGAAATTATAAGTGTTGTTTGTATACCTATAATCGAAGTTAAAGATATACAGAATCTAGGTCAACGTCAAATCTTTGTTCTACTGTTAAAATGTAAATTACGCTATTTTAATTATTATAATAAAAATCTAGTGACTGTCGATGTTACGTCCAAGTTTGGACTTGAATGAAATAGGAATTTTACCAAAGATTATGAAACATAAACTTATAAAACTGACCGACGCGACGCGACGACATGTAGAGAGAATACCGCGAAATACCATTGACGTTCGGAGTTCGATTTCATTGACACTCCAAAGCGGTTTTACCGTGTTCAATGGCACCAATAAGATTATAAATAAGAATATGCCCTAACTCGTTAGGGATAGAGCTGAGAATAGCATGGGCTTATCTCGCGATCTGATAATAATATTATGTAGACAGTAGACGGCCTTTTTACGTCACACAAAAATTGTAACAGGACTTTACACGAGTATTTATAGAATACAAAATGTTTTGCAATTTAACACACTATCAGTATATAAGATAAGATACAGATACCTGGTAAGAGATTAGGTACCGAGAAAAAATATTTAAAAATATCCGGGACTTAAGGACTTAAGCTACTGAATATAATTTCTAGACTATGTATTTACTGCGATCAACAATATCGCTTAAAGGTCAGAAAACAATGAATTGATAGCCAGCATATTTTAGATTTTCTAGGTCAGCTGGCAGGTGGAAAGTTCGACTAAAATAATATGCAACAGCTTTTTTCTCAACTCAACTCAACTTCAAAAAATTAACAAATTTGATATTATTGACTTAGCCAGTCCTGAAGTCTCGTGTTGGGGTAATTATAGGAGAAAAATAACCTTTATGATTCTGATAAAGTCTTACATAATAATTTAATAAATATGGACATGGTATCAGCTTGCCTCAAACACCTGCTCTAAATTTGGTAGTAGCCATGGGACTGCAAGTAGCGATGAGTGAATGTACGACATTCTAGGTGCTCTGCCACCGCACTTTAGTCGTTAACTACCATTTAACTGCGTAGGAACTAGGACCCGTACGGAAAACCGACATGTGGATATTATATTATGCAGGTACTATCTAGATTATACCTTTGAATCATTCCACTGCGGAATTTACCTGTCTGCTAAAGTCTACTTCCATCTAGGTCAGTAGCACGCGGTAGCGACTAGCGTTTATTCACGATGACTAACGCTTGCAAGCTGTAATTCAGTTGTCAATACTATCGGCTATCACATTGGCCCAGAAAGCGAAAATCGAAGTGCTAGTATTGTTAGAATGTGTCATCACATTAATACTTTACGCAGGTCGAAAACGCGAAAGCTTTTGGTGCTAGTATTGGATCAATTGTTTTGCCGATGAAGATAATAAATGTGGAATTCGGGAGGTCCCTTATCTATGTTGTCAACAGCAACCAGGGGAAAGTCCCAGTCAGTTGTGTAAACGGTATCATTGGGTAATCCCAGTACGCCCATAACTGATACACCCACAGTACAGGAACACACAGGAAGCTCAGTGATAAGGATGTTTTGGGCAAAATTACATATTATAGTACATCGTTGATATATACTTTTAAATTGGTAGACCATATCTGATATAAAGCTTTGAATAAGTAACTTTTTCTTTAAGGTAATAAGATTATTCGGATACAAAAAAACGTAAGTTCAAAGACCCATCAGCGATCTCTGGTAACATTTTATGTTAGCGTGTGTCACTGTAGCGTCTGCTTGTTCTTGCCAGTGGGTTTAACTTTAAAGGATAACATTTAATACCGGAGTTAAATATATTCCTTAATTTGTCCTTGCCAATTTCAGAATTATTGTGGCCATGAGATTTTCTCTCGCAAAAGAAGTTTCTCGTTTTACACTTTACATAAAGTTGTGAAATATGTGGAAATACTATAAAATATAGATGCAATTGATAAAAAACAAATACTGTTACGAACAATAAGACTAGCGCCATCTAGCGTCAACCAATGAAACCACTTGGTGCGAACAGGGACAACGTTTTCACGTCTACTCAATACTAGATGGCGCTACTGTGCGAATATTCCGGAACAATTCAACCAGTTCACGCGGCTAGCGAATATTTCTAGAACGGTCTGGAACTCGATTCGGCCCATATAAATACGCCACAGAGATGCGAACGAGTCAGTTCAGTTTCGAGCTACCTTCGGGCGATTTCGAGGCGAAACAGGCGATAAGTAAAAGTGATACCAGTGATTAATACCAGTGAAACCCGCGATTTGGCTACGACTTAAGGACACTGTTAGTGCTTAGTGTTTGGACTTAGTGCTTAGTGTTTGGACTTAATGTTTAGTGTTAGACCTAGTGCTTTGTGTTGGACCAAGTGCTAGTAAATAAAGTCTTAAAAGGAGTCACCAGGTTTTCTCTCCAAATCTTCGAACCCCTACGCGTAACAACTGGTGTCGGAAGTGAGATTTGGAGATGCCATTGACTCCGAGAGAGGACTTCAAGGAGGGCGTCAGAACAAGGGCACAACGAGCTGCGGAGGCCACACCCACTGGGGACCAAGCTCCGCCCACTGTGGGCCAACCCCCGCCCACTGACCCCGCCCACCAGGACCCGCCCACTGACCACGCCCCCCAGGCTCCGCCCACTTTGACCCAAGCCACGCCCACCGACTCCGCCCACTGGGTCACACCCACTCAGGCCACGCCCATTGGCCCCGCCCACCGGGTCACGCCCACTCAAGCCCCGCCCACTGACTCCACCCACCTTGCCACGCCTTCCAGACAGGCCACGCCCACCAGACAAGCCACACCCACCAGCAGTACCGTGGCTCTTCAATTAGGAAATTTAATTGAAATAATGGAGCTGCAAAGGGCTGAAATTCGGGCAATGAAGGAATCACAAGAACGCAAGCTCGGTGATTTGCAACAGTCACAAGAACGTTTGCAAGAATCGCAAGAGCAACAAAAAGACCTCCAAGAAAAAGCGCTTTGGGCTATAAAGGATGTTAGTGACACGGTGATGAAGCTTCGAAAAGATGTCGACGTAGTGGAAGAACGAGTTACTGGGTTAGGATTGGATGTTGAAAACTTGAAAACCGGCCTCGCTGAACTACAGAAGAAAGTAGTGCGCCTTGAAACCACGGGAGTTGCGATGTCTAGTGGAACTACCGTTGTGGCACAAGGACCGAGAGTGAAAGTGCCGCCGTACGACGGCACTACTTCTTGGAACGCTTATCGTCAGCAATTCCAGACTGTTGCTACTGCCAACGGATGGACGGAAGAACAATGCCTGACCGCTCTCACTGTTGCGCTCAGAGGGCAAGCTTTGTCGGTCCTGGAAGCACTGCCACATACAGGAAAGGGGTTCCAAGACCTGATGGAGGCACTTGAATCCAGATACGGGGAGCGACACCTGGAGCACGTGTTCCGTGCCCAACTGCGTGACAGAGTCCAACGTTCAGGAGAAGGACTACAACAATGGGCGTTGGAAATTGAAAAACTCGTCAGGAAGGCACACCCAGGAGCCGATACCAAGATGGTAGACACGAATATGGTTCAAGCATTTGTCGACGGAATCAAAGACCTGGAGGTTAGAGCTGCAGTGAGGCTTCGTCACCATACCTCGCTAAGGGAAGCATTGGCACATGCTTTGGAGGTCGAGGCTGTTCGCCATGACATACGGCAGACCTATAAGATCCGCGAGGTCTCTGAGGAAGTCAAGGAGGTTAAGGCTCCTACGAAGAAAAGTTCTGGAGCCATGTGCTACAAGTGCGGCGAGAGGGGCCATCTTCAGCTCAACTGCCCACAGAAGGAGACCCAGATGGCAAGGATGAAAAGGATGGAGGAGCTAATAGAGAAGCTGATGAAGCAAGGGGCTCCGTCCCCTGCCCGCGATCAGGGAAACGAATAAAAGCCAGGACTAAGGGGCGAGTACTGGCTGACGCGGAGGAAGCCCCGATAACTGTTATTTCCCAGGCATGCAGCGGGAATAGTCTTGTGATTCAGGGGACTATTAACGGAACGGATTGCAAAATGACCCTAGACACAGGAGCCTCTAGAACAATAGTGAACCCAAAGCTGGTAAAAGCCGCAAGGGGGCACAAGAGGAAAATTCACTGTCGGCTTCTTACTGCCTCCGGTCAACCAATACCTGTCCTGGGAGAAACGTCAGTCACGATGTATGTAGGGGGGTCCTCATACTCTCATAACGCTATCGTGGCCGAGATTATGGATGATTGCATCTTGGGGTTGGATTTCATGAAGAAACACAACTGCAAAATTAATGTCGCTGACGGAGTTTTCAAGTGTGGTGAAGAAGAAATCTTCATTCTTGGAGGCGTCTGCGGGAAAGTCGCATGTGTAAAGAAAGTCATCATACCTGGACGAGCGGAAGCTCGGGTGCTAGTGAAACTGCCGCCAGTTGGAATGAAAAAGTCAAACAGATGCGTGTTGATCGAAGGCACACCTACCAAGACATCGGCGCAAAAACTGATGACGGCGAGAACCCTTGTTAGTGGAAGCAGTAACGCTGTGGTCAAGGTTTTGAATCTTGGTGATCGCGAGATCTGCTTGAACAAAGGTGACGTCATTGGAAAGTGCGAGGAAGTTGTCTGGATGAAAAAGTGTAGTTCGATGACAAGCGCAGATTCAGTAAACAACAAGAATTACGGATTAGTGACTGAGCTACTCGATGACTGCAAGAGTAATCTGACTTATTCGCAGAACATGAAAGCTAAGAAGTTTTTACAGCGCTACGCGAATATCTTCTCCAGTCAAGAAAGGGACCTTGGAAGAACGTCGATAGTTCAGCACAGGATAGATACCGGAAGCGAGAGACCAATTCGTCAACGAGCAAGACGGGTACCAATTGCAAAGGAAAAAGAAGTTGAAGGCCTTTTGGAGGACATGAGAAGGAATAAGATTATTGAACCGTCTGCAAGTCCGTGGTGCTCACCTGTTGTATTAGTGAAGAAGAAAGATGGTAGCACGAGATTTTGCGTGGACTATAGGCGTCTCAATGATGTCACTAAGAAAGACAGTTACCCGTTACCTAGAATTGACGACACTTTAGATACCTTGAATGGCATGAAATGGTTCTCGACCCTAGACCTGAAATCTGGATACTGGCAGGTGGAAATTCATCCAAAGGACAAGGAAAAGACAGCTTTCTCGACCGGTAAAGGTTTATGGCAATTTAACGTCATGCCCTTCGGATTGTGCAACGCACCTGCCACATTTGAGCGACTCATGGAGTGTGTACTGGCAGGCTTAGTTGGAGAGGCCTGCTTGGTCTACTTAGATGACGTCATCATTGTCGGCCGCGACTTCGAGGACCATTTACGAAACTTGGAGCGAGTTTTCGCCAAAATAGAGGGAGCCAAATTAAAGTTGAACCCAAAGAAATGTCGTTTATTCAGGAGTAAGGTCAATTATCTCGGCCATGTTATCTCCAGTGATGGAATCCAGACAGACCCGGAGAAACTGGAAGCAGTTCAAAAATGGCCTACCCCTAAGGACAAAACCGAAGTGCGAGCATTCCTCGGCCTATGCTCATACTACAGGCGTTTTGTTAAAGGATTCTCGGAAATAGCCAAGCCATTACATCGGCTGACAGAAGATAAACGACAATTTAGTTGGGATGAGACTTGTGAAGATTCTTTTCAGAAACTGAAGAAGCATCTGTGTGAAACACCAATCCTGGGGTATCCACAAACTGAAGGTCAGTTTATAGTCGACACGGATGCAAGCAACACGGCCATTGGAGGAGTGTTATCTCAAAAACAGGGTGAAAGAGAAGTTGTTATTGCATATTTCAGCAAATCTTTATCCAAGCCAGAGAGAAACTACTGCGTGACAAGAAGAGAACTCTTGGCTGTTGTAAAGACGCTACAACATTTCAACAAATATCTCATCGGCAGACATTTTTTGCTGCGAACTGATCACGCAGCCTTGAAGTGGCTACTGCAATTCAAGAACCCAGAAGGTCAAGTAGCTCGATGGATTGAACAGCTTCAGGAGTATGACTTCAAGACGGAACACCGCAGCGGAAAGACGCATGGGAATGCCGACGCACTTTCACGAAGGCCGTGTTCGGAAGACTGCAAACATTGTGTTAAGCAGGAATCTAATGAAGTTACATTGAAGCTAACGAGAACAAGTCCTTTGGGTCTCTGGGAGAATGATGCTATGAGGGAGGCCCAAGAAAGAGATGACGACCTTCGGCACATCGTTACATGGAAGAAACGGGGTGACGTCAAACCAATCTGGAGTGAGGTTGCACCCACTGGCGCTGTCACAAAGGCGTACTGGGCGCAATGGGACAGTCTGATACTTCAAAACGGAATACTCTACCGGAAATGGGAGAAGACTAACGGCAGAGAGTTCCATCTTCAGATAATTGTCCCAAGAACGAGAGTACCAGATGTTCTCCGTGAAATACATGATGGCGTATCAGGAGGTCATCTAGGTGTCAAGAGGACGTTAACAAAAGTGCGCGAAAGATTCTACTGGTTGCATTGTCGAGATGATGTACAGGATTGGTGCCGCAAATGTACTACTTGCGCTGCTGTAAAAGGACCACAGACCAGGAGCCGTGGGAACCTGCGGTTGTATAACGTCGGTGCACCGTGGGAACGGATTGCAGTTGACGTAGCTGGGCCATTTCCTGTAACGGAATCGGGAAACAAGTATTTTATGGTTGTCATGGACTACTTCACAAAATGGCCCGAGGTGTTCGCCATACCAAACCAAGAAGCTACAACAGTCGCTTCTAAATTAGTCGAAGAAGTGATATGTCGCTTTGGTGTGCCTCTAGAAATCCATTCTGATCAAGGCAGGAACTTCGAATCGCAGGTGTTCCAGGAAGTGTGCAGAATTTTGGGCATGCATAAGACGAGGACCACCGCGTACCATCCACAGTCTGATGGAATGGTAGAAAGATTTAACCAAACCCTTGAGAGGCATTTGGCGAAATTGGTAGACGACAAACAAAAGGATTGGGACAAGTATATACCACTCTTCCTTCTGTCATACCGAACCGCCGAGCATGAGAGCATAAAAGCTACCCCGGCGTATGTCAACTACGGTAGAGAACTACGAATACCAGTAGACCTATTGACAGGAGGGTCACCGGAGGGACCAGAGACCGTACAAGACTATGTCTGCGATTTAAGGGAAAAAATGCGCTATATACACGCCTTGGTTCGGGAAAATGGGTTACAGTCAAGTAAGAACATGAAAACCAGGTACGACCGGAAATCGAACACGAGCGGCTTCGAGGAAGGGTCACTGGTGTGGCTGCATAACCCAACTCGCCGGAAAGGGAAATCTCCAAAGTTGCAGACCAAGTGGGACGGACCATACAAAGTGCTTACCCGAATAAATGATGTGACTTATAGGATCCAAAAGCAACCAAGAGGGGCATTCAAAGTGGTACACATAGACCGTCTGGCGCGGTACCATGGCAGTAACAACGATGCTCGGGACGAGCATCTCTAAGAGGGGAGTAGTGTTACGAACAATAAGACTAGCGCCATCTAGCGTCAACCAATGAAACCACTTGGTGCGAACAGGGACAACGTTTTCACGTCTACTCAATACTAGATGGCGCTACTGTGCGAATATTCCGGAACAATTCAACCAGTTCACGCGGCTAGCGAATATTTCTGGAACGGTCTGGAACTCGATTCGGCCCATATAAATACGCCACAGAGATGCGAACGAGTCAGTTCAGTTTCGAGCTACCTTCGGGCGATTTCGAGGCGAAACAGGCGATAAGTAAAAGTGATACCAGTGATTAATACCAGTGAAACCCGCGATTTGGCTACGACTTAAGGACACTGTTAGTGCTTAGTGTTTGGACTTAGTGCTTAGTGTTTGGACTTAGTGTTTAGTGTTAGACCTAGTGCTTTGTGTTGGACCAAGTGCTAGTAAATAAAGTCTTAAAAGGAGTCACCAGGTTTTCTCTCCAAATCTTCGAACCCCTACGCGTAACAATACATTAAGTTACTGATAATATGAAAATAAAAATCTAATCTAATATACGTTACTATTTACAATGTAATTTTTAGTTTATTGTTTGTAATTGTAGTTTTTGTTATGGAAAATTATTTTAAATCCCGAAGTAAATAATGATTGTGGAAAATTTATCACTGCAATTCGACCTTTAACATAATATAGTATGTAAATGTTATGTACCTAGTAGATTATTAGATAAAGTACTACCTATATATTTATATGACTCTACAATCTACAAGTTCTACAGCAACCTAACTTTTAATTTTGTTTCTTTTTGTAGTTATTTATCATATAGTTGCAGTTGGCTCTTGGCACACGGCATTCACTTTTAGTTTCCTTTAATTTATATTATTCATAGCGACCCACCCGCCCCGGCTTCGCACGGGTACAAAACTGATACTAATACTACAGAATGTCTTTACCTAAACCTCTAACAAAACGGGCGAAATTTAGTCAAAACAAACAGAAACAAATTAATATACTTAGGTACCTACTAAAACTTAATGAAATAAGTAGGTGGGTATACTTTTATCGTATGAAATACCTATACTCTTCAGGACTAACAATACAACAAACACTAAATAAATAGGTATTCAAGTATTTATCCATCATAGTTACAACGAACACAAAAAATTTACTCATAGAAGTCGATCTAAACTCCCCCCCGCACGCGCACCCCCGCTTTGGTGACGCCGACTTCGCAACGGGCCGTGCCGTGCAGCAGAAATCGTAATATTTTAATTTCGCCATAACTTCAAAACCAAACGTCCAATTTTAATCATTCAAAGACCAAATATTATCTACATAAACTGTACTTAGTGATGAAATAATTAATTTTGATAAGGATTAATAGCATGAGTAAAATAAACGCGTTTAAATGTAGTCCAAAAAAAAATTCAAGATTTCAAAATAAAGAAATGGTTGTTGTGCCTCATTCGACATAGATAGGTATAGTGTGTCGCGGACTTTTTTGTAGATATTTATAAGATCTACAATTAATTAGAACATTTTATAGTTCTATCTTTTATAGTTTTGGCAGCGTACGCAAAATAAGTAACTTTTCTGGTTGATTTTTTACACCTTGTGTCCGAAAAACCCAAATATCTTACGGAACCCTATTTTTTTCCAAAATAAAATTTAGCCTATGTTACTCGTGGATAATGTAGCTTTCGAATGGTGAAAGAATTTTTGAAATCGGTCCATTACTTTTTGAGCCTATTCATTACAAACAAACAAACATACAAACAAAGTTTTCCTCTTTATAATATTAGTGTAGATTAATTTAAAAAAAATCCTTTTCTTATATATATTTAAACCGTTGGAGACAATATTTTTATTATTCTTTAAAAGATACATTATTAATAATAAGTAATTATTGCAACAAATAATAAAGACCCACCAAAAACATTCTGTAAAAAACTAGCCAAGTCTCGATGGAGCTGCTTGTTTATCTCTAAAAAGTAATGAAATCTAGACAAAATCGTGCCAAGTCTAAGGTTCCTTACTGCGGTTTCTTTATTATTATAGTTAATGTTGAGTGACTTGGCCGTTGAACATTCTTTATACTTTAGTAAGTACAAGTCAATTTTGTTTACATTTGTAACTACCTATGTTTGTTAAGCGAGATAATAGCCCATACTGGTATTGGTAATTGGACGCTAGTGTCTCATTTTAGGCTGTTGTTGATTGTACAACACACGTATTGGAGCAATGGTGTCATGGAGCCCCTTTTGTACCCTTGTGTGCCCTTCAACGGCCAAGTCACACAACATTAACTATAATAATAAAGAAACCGCAGTAAGGAACCTTAGACTTGGCACGATTTTGTCTAGATTTCATTACTTTTTAGAGATAAACAAGCAGCTCCATCGAGACTTGGCTAGTTTTTTACAGAATGTTTTTGGTGGGATTTCACTTCTTTTTGTAGAAACGTGGGCATATTGATTTATTTTCCTAGATTTTAGTGTAATTTGTTTATTTAATTTGTGTAATGTTCGAGTAGAATAAAGTTCGAGTAGATTAAAGGGGCCTGAAAATGCGGCAAAATGGTTCTAGTAAAGAATGGTACGGCAGTATTTGCTTCGCGCTCGACTTGGCGGGGGCACTGCCGTGCCCCCAGATCGACGTTCTGGTCTTATCTAGAGGTTCTCAAATAGGGGCCTGAAAATGCGGCGAAATGGTTCCAGTAAAGAATGGTACGGCAGTGTTTGCTTCGCGCTCGACTTGGCGGGGCACTGCCGTGCCCCCAGATCGACGTTCTGGTCTTATCTAGAGGTTCTCAAATAGGGGCCTGAAAATGCGGCGAAATGGTTCCAGTAAAGAATGGTACGGCAGTGTTTGCTTCGCGCTCGACTTGGCAGGGGCACTGCCGTGCCCCCAGATCGATTATCCTAATTTTTATAGTTTTCCCTTTATGTGGCCATTAAACCCCAACTCTGTACCAAATTTCAGCTCTCTAAGTTTATGGGAAGTACTAGTTCTATTTTGATGATCATGAGTGAGTGAGTGAGTGAGTGAGTGTCGAAAATGCGAAACTTTGCTTTCGTTTAACTTCGGAACTAAATGACCTACAGACTTGAAATTTTGGATTTTAAGTACGTGATTATAGCTTATTGGATGACGAAAATTTCTGCGTTCTGGTCTTATCCAGAGGTTCTCAAATAGGGGGCCGAAAATGCGGCGAAATGGTTCCAGTAAAGGATGGTACGGCAGTGTTTGCTTCGCGCTCGACTTGGCGGGGGCACTACCGTGCCCCCAGATTATGTTATCACAATGAAGCGCGGGCCGACAAGCGTGCGACGCTCGGCGTGCCATCAGCCATCAGTCATCAGCCATACACGTGACGGCCGTGATTCACTTGTTTTACAAGGAACTGCCTTATCGAAATGTTTTCGAGTGGTGTTTTGAATCTTATTTCATATCGAAAAAGGATAATACGTTTAACGTAGTAACAATAACCTAACCAAGAGCATGTCAGGACATGTCTAAGGAGGGTTCCGTAACTATAAACGCGTAATATGCTTTTTTTTAATTACTCCAAAAGTTACTGTCCGATTTGGTTCACAATAATTTTCCTAAAGAGTTTTTAGCATTATCTATCAGCATGGAAATTTGCAAGTTTCTATCTCTTATAGTTTAAAAATGCTAGGGGGGGGACCAACTTCCAAACTACTTTGGAGGCCGATTACTCGAAAATGGTCAACTTTATAAAAAAGTAACATATGAAACCTTGCCTTTATTTTAAAAGACCTATTCTACGATACCCCACACGATGGGATAGAGTGAAAAAATATTTTTCATCCCCACTTCACATGTATGGAGAGCCACCCCTAAAATATAAAATTATTATTTTTTTATGATCCTGAAACCGTGATCTATACACAATCTATAACTATACCAAATTTCATCAATTTATATTCATAATTACAGGAGCTAAAGGCGCGGACAGACAGACAGACAGACAGACAGACGGACAGAGCGAAACATAAGGGTTCCTTAAGTATTACGGAACCCTAATAAAATGAAGAATAATTATTATTTTTCCGACGTCTGAGGTTACTCTCGTTGGCTGAAGCCGGCGAACCGGTGATATTGAAATATTAAATTTGAATAAAGCAGCAAAAGCCCTTCCATCATCATTTCTAAGGAAGACTGCTAAGGTTTATGGCTTGTTTTTCTATTATTACTTTCAAGGGATAATAGAAAAACAAGATTAACACGTTAACTGCGTAGGCCCAAATCCTCTACCTAAATTTAAGTGCGTTACGCCCCTTTATGAAATAAATTATTATGCGTTACGGGTGAAAAAGTGCCCCGTACATCCGACTTCATTTAAACCCCTCTAAAATTGTCAAAAATAGTATTACCATTGTTTTTCTTATACCATTTCAAAGAGCATTAAGTGTACTACACTGTCCTTACTCCGCACGTAGGTACAATAAAAACAAAAATATATATAATGAAAAAAAAAGTGCGGGGTGCTTCTATCCCCGTAACGCAATGAAAATCTAAAAATACGGGATTCCAAAAACCTCTTAACGCACAGAATATATTTTTATCGATAAAATGTTGGTGATGGGAGTAAAAAAAATTAAAACTATCGATATTTTAATAGCATATTCAATTTTTATGTATTTATTATTATTATAATTAGTGAACATATTAATTTATATTAAAAATAAATGTTCTTAGAATTACATAACACTATGTTCATGCGAATAACCGATATAGAAAAAACGACGACACGACAATATCCTGCAATATTTTTATTTTGGAAGTTTGCGTACTGCTTGATGAATCGTCTAGTTTAGGGTTTTCCGAATTTAATACAAAATTTTGCAATTGCTGATATGTTTGACCAGTACTAGGGCTAGTGATCACATCGTATCTTGGACTTACAATTCGCTGAAGTACCTTGCGGAATAACGGTGATGATGCTGGTTGTCGTCGGGATAATCCTGAAGATGTTGATGCATCATGCTTATCGGCTTCTTCGTTATTTTTACCATAAGATAATTCCAACATACGCCGCGAACGCTTAATTTAAAAAAAAGTCGATACACTTTGCTTCCAAGGACACCCCTACGCAAATGAGCTCATTACCCCGTACGGGGTAAGCAATAATCTGTACGGGGTGATATGGACCCCGTAGAGGCACTTAATTACAATTTTTACTCCCTGGTCGCAACGGGGTTCAAGAAACCCCGTAGATTATTTTAACGATTCTCGGTTCAATTTCAAGCAAGGAACATAAATATCTATTTATCTCATTCATACAACAAAAACCCTCAAAAATACAATCTCCGCAAGAGCGAGTAGACACTACTTTTTTAGCACCGCACTGACTGATGTCAACGTACGGGGTGCGAAAGTACCCGTAACGCAGTGAACGTGTTAGATAGTATTTAAGATTTTCTACCTTCGTCCTTATAACGAAGTTCCGTAGGATGTGGTCCTAGGAACAAGCCAAGTCCTAGATTTAGATCCCTGAAATCATTCAGGAATCTGAATATTAATTTACAAAATATTAGAGTGAAATAAGTATTACGTCGTTCATGACAAATTCAGAGAGACGGATGATCGAAATTGCACACTCGATCATTTCAGACAACATATTATGTGGGGCAATTCTCGCATTTATTATCGGTTAAATCTCGTTTGGATTTTCAGGTTGTCCACTCGCGCGCGCACGATATGACGCGATGTAATTGACCAAAAAATTGGGCTTCTGATAAAAGTAGAGCACTAGAACAGAGTTTACTTAATATTATCCGGCATCTCGTCTGTGAATATCTAAAGCCCAACCGTGTTACTGCAAGGTTTGCAGACACTGCAGTACATACATCCATGTTCTGACACGATCAAACCGAATGAACGCTTCTGCTAAAGGTTGCAACTGCACTCGGTGAGAGTTTTACTGCGCATTACAAAAGTAAAGTTTTCTCGCATAAGGATAAACAAAAGTATTGAAATGAGGATTTCCTTACTTACACAATCATTTGCGTTAGTCCAAAGACCAAACACCAAAGCTATAGTATTGGATAGAGCTACTTAACTAGTAGTGGCAGCTCTTACCGTTTTGCTCAAAACAGTCGCAAGTGACCAAAGAACAAACGCCTAAGAGCTAGGCTAAAAGTCCTTATCATATTTTAGTCATCGCGTGGCAACCAGTACACAATGTTTATGAAGTATAATTAGATAATCGATTACTGTTTATCAACATTAGTAAGATAAAACGAGTACTTCATAAGAAAAATTTACCGTTATCATCGTGAATTTGCACTTTTCAACGTACAAGTTGAAACTTGTTGAGCGACACAATTGAATTAAATTGTATGTGTGGTGTCGAAAACAACGGTTTGGAAACAATAATTATTTGTTACATCAGGCATAATATTAAAAAACTGTCTAGAATAAAACATTTACTAATAATTTACTCCCAAATTATATCTAGTAGTATGATGTGAATTATCTTTTGTTATCCTAATGGCTGTATAAATGAACAAAACTACAATTGACCGTAAGTCGTAAAAATGCTTCGCAGGATTTGGAACAAGCCAGTGTACAGAAGATGATTTAAAAATGTTTTATATCCGCCAAAAGACATCTTTTTTTAATGTTTGCTTCCGTGATGTATTCAATTGTAGGTAAAAGGTACCTAGGATCTAGCTAATGCAATAGTATCTATTAGTTGTGATATTGAACAAACAGAAGTGTGCGCGTGATGACCACGTAACGTCTGCCGACGTGGCGATATCAAACTGTTCACTTTTATTTAGTAAACATTATGCAATAAATGCCTGAACATTGCTAATAATGATAATATGGCTAATAATTACTTATTGTAAGGGATAATGATTTTGATATAAGCAAGAAAGCGGATGAGAGCAAGGTGCCATTTGTACGAAACAAAGTGGACAAATCAATATTATTGGTAATTAATATAATTCTAAAGTTCACATGTGCTATGCGCCACCCCATGAAAATTCTAATATTACGGATGAGAGAAATAAGCAATTCAGATAATATATACAAACTAAATAAAAGACAATATAATATCATATTACTGGGTTTTAAAATAATTCCAAAGTTCAAATGTGCCACGCGCCTCGCGATGACTAATTAATTGAATGTTTTGTTCTGAGTTTTATTCATATTTAATACATAATACATATAATAATATCCAACCGTGTTCAAAAAAATCACTCGTATCTGTAAGTTCTAGACTGTCATTCCAAATCCAAAGTCTAAGAATTCCCTTGAGTAACTAACTGCCTTACATAAAGATCTCTAATTGTATAATATGGGGACCTTATGTATCGACAGTCGCAACAAAGTGTCTTCCAGACATATCATCGTCATCAAATGCTTTAGGTATAAATCAATAAAAATGAAACATGTCATTCAATTACTACAAAATACAAATTATAGTTCCTACAACAATTATGAATACTGAACACATAATATGTCAACCGAAATCAGATTAATTCCTGTGAAGTCTGTAAACTATGACTCCGAGAAATGAGTGTTCCAGTGAACTTCGAAGGCCTAATGGATTTCCGCTGATAACCTCGGTCAAGGGCGGGCAGAACACACGACCTTCAACCGATCGATACCTAGTCACCAACTAAGCAAACCTTGAGAGTTTTTTAACCCATCCATGCGCAGTTAGGCTGCATGCGTAGTAATAACCACCATAAAAAACGTGGATTTTTTCTACTGAAGAATACACAAAATGCCGCATTGGTCTGTAATTTCGTACAATCTGTCGGTATTTCGATTTTTATGTAGCCAGTACACATTTCTACGGTCGTCAACAAATATAATATTAAAGTTTAAACAAAAAAAAAAATAGTTAACCCCTTATTAGTTAAGGAGTTTATGATGATTGATGATGAATTATTATAACTAAGAACATTCTTGATACACACCCACACTTAGACAGAATAGATAGACTGAAACATTTAACATATAATACCACTCGGCACTCTGTTTGCTTCGGGGGTCAAAAAGGCAAAGGTGTGGAACCAACACTTTGAACCTTACGTAACAAAATTCAAGGCCAAATAAAATTGCAAGTAATTGCAGTAAGTGAATGTTACGACTTCTTCAAAAATCATAGACTAAAAATTATACCATTACAACAAAGGTAGGTGATGTAGGTATATAGTTGCTACCAGAAATCCACGTACTTGCAATGAATTGAACTAATAAGAAATATTATCACATATCGCAATGATAACGAGCTAAAAATTGTACACCGAGGTCTCAAAATAGGTAAAAAAAAGAAGCACCGAGGTCAAATCAATTAGCATACACATGTGTGCATTATTATAATATAGATAATGGACGACAATGCATTCACATTTCACACCCCTTGTGACCACGAGACAACATGTGCAAACCATGGGTGATGATTGGGCCAATGGACGAGCATTGAACTTGTTGTGATGTGAGTTATGGCTGATAATAATGTTGCAACTTGCAATTTACATTGCGCAACAGACAAACATTAAATACTATGATTAAATATTATAATATGTAGTAATCAGTCAATAGTTAAATCCAGTCATAAGGCGGCAACTAGTAACTACTGATATGAAGTTTAGTAGAACTTGAGGAAAATACATGTAGAGTCAGCTACGTGTCCTGGTCCAACATTACATGTGGTAATAGGCCACATGCTGAAGTTTATTGTTTGTTTACAAAAACAATGTTAATATCATGTGATAATATTATAATGATGTACAGACAATAAAGACATGTAACGTAACGAATGAGGTTAAGATGTGCTCTGTTATCAGCAGCACGCTTCTAGCGTGATTGTGTATACATGATAAACAGATAGCAGCTGGCCTGACCACTGATTACAGCTAAAATTAATTATTAGCCGATTGATAAATCTAAGGAAAATTTGACTAAGATGCTTTATTTCTCTAGGTGTAAAAGAAATTTTCAGAATTTTAACTCACATAATTTTTATTTTAAACAAAATTGTCAAAAGATTCAGGGAATGTAAGCATCTGGGTATGTATCACTTTACTTGGAATCAATAAGATATATACAGCATCATTTACACTTTGTTTGCTTCATTAAAATGCTCTTCTCAGTAGTAGCCACTATGAAGTTAAAACCAGGACAGGCACCTAAATAAATTCCTGGAACAAAATATGGCAGTGGCAATTCTCCTAGCTCATCAACCCACAGATAAATTAAGTTTATGAGCTACACGACATATACTTAATCTAATAAGGTTAGAAGCGCCTGTAAACCTTTCGACATATTTTGAAAATAAAAATTCCAAAAAAAATCGAGAGTTTAGTAAACGATATTATGATTCGTAAATCTTATAAAGAAGTAATTATATTAATTGCTAGGAGGTTAGACCTTTGTGTTATGCCTTGTAAATAGTACATAGTTACAAGATCAGGATGCAATCGAAAACTAAATATCCGCTAAATAACCCACTTTTGAAAAAATAAATTTCCTAACAAAACCAATCGACTCGGGAATTCCGAGTCGAGCGGATAAAACGCACTCACACAGACATGGCACGCGGTTCATAACCTTCACTGGCGCTTCTGTGTATATTCCCCTACGTCACCTTTGTTTGTACGAGCACAGGGGGGAAGGGAAGGCCCTGATAAAATGGACACTCACCGAACACGTTGCGACCTGTAGCGCGGCGTTATTCAATGATGAAATGCACACAGCTCAACAATACAGAATTTCGAGGAAACTCTTCCGAAACGGACTCGCCGCCACGCACACAAGCATATGCCGTGTGAAACCCGCGCATGCGTCACGCCGTTAATATAAGTCGGCCACATGCCGCGCCCCCCGCATTCTACAACTGAACTCGCAAACTAACCGACGCTCGGATTTTGAACGCTCGAAGTTAAATTGTGAAATTATTGTGACATAACTTCTAGGATCTAAAGTGCTGAAAATAAAATAAGAGTGATTTATTGAAGTGATTAAAGTGAAGCTGAACATTCCAAAGCAGTGGAATAAAGTTCCAAAAATTAGTGAAAACCTGAAAAGTGTGAATCTTAAATCCAAAATGTACGAGGATACTGTGGTTCCTTCAAAAATGGAGACGTTCAGCGGAGTAACTGCTAAAAGGTAAATATTGAAATCCTGACTACAACTGCAAATAACACCACTTTTACCGACTTAATAATTATTGTGAAATTCATCCCACTTTCTAAACGCGTATGAAGAAACCCTTTAAATGTTGCTGGATTAGTTTTTACAGTAAGCTCAGACGTTAAAGGTATTAAATATGAAAGTCTTGCCTAAATTCCAACCTTTGAAAAGAGATCTATAGAAATTTGACAATATTCCCGATTCTTTCGGAAACTGAGAGGTCATTTTGTTTGCAATAAAAATTCCCTGAAAACACCTTTACGATACTTTTGTAAGGAACCTTATAGTTATGTATTTCTTTCTTTCCAGCCCTGTGAGCCAATGCATCAAGACGATGCTCAGGCGGGCAGCAGTGGAGAAGAGGCTTACAATTGGCCTACTTCCAGCTATCCAGCATCTGTCCAAGAACTGTGAAGGAGCCTTATTCTGTGTGACCACGGAGGCGACTCCCGGGGACAGTGCCACTCACATGCAGGAGGTGCTTCTGCAGGCCTTCTGCGTCGAAAACGACATTTATGTCATAAAGGTAAGGATCATGTCCTATTAGATTAACTTTAGCAAAATCTTGTTGATTTGACAAAGTAGTAGTAATATCGTCGTAAAACATTGTTTTTCAAGCGGGCGGTCGCGATAATTGGAGGGGAGGGGGCAAGGGCAAGTTTGTTTTTAAGGGGGCCACAGTCTGTTGAAAAATAATAAATACAAACTACATACCTATAGGTGCAAAATATTCGTTTTTCGGATGAATATTTTGTATCGAACGTCGATAAAATCGTTTGAACCAGTGAAGGTGGAAGTGAACGTATAGCTGATAAAAATAGCACGCTATGTACGTATTATTATTATTTTAAAGTCGCAAGATTTTTTACGTAACTTTTTGGCTTTTTCGTGGGTCACGACATAAAAATGGTTGATAAACTATGGTTCTAAAATATTCAGTAATTTATAAATATTTGATCAATTTTGCAATAAGCTAATTGTTTACATTGTAAATTGTAGAAGACAAAACATAATTTGTGATCATAAAACTAATATTTCTGTTTTTTGTTCCAGGTTGATTCAGAGGCGAAAGTGAAGAAAATTCTCGGGTTTTGCAAAACGCCATTAGACTTTAGCTGCATACTAGTGCACTATCCATACGCAGACCCCTTCACAGATAGTCAAGAGATTGACTTCTCGCTTCTGTCAGAGTCTGAGAGGGATTTGATTGATTATTGTGAATCAAAGTGGGGCATTGCCCAAATGCCGGTCATCAAGCTGCCAGATAAGTGAAGATTTACAGAAAATATTGGATTTATGGAAAAAGATTATTTCTGACCACATGTTGGTTTTCAGTTTCGTGCCGCTTCGGCGTTTAGCGCCATCTAGTGTTAACTTGAATTTTCTTTGGTCCTTCGAGACCTTGTTTTGTATAGCGAGTAATATAAGAGCTGTGAAAACACTAGAAAATGGTAGAGGAAGATTCTTTGTATTTACTGGAAATAAATATATTGATGATCGCCATGATGGCTTGTATTGTACAATTTTGAATATTGTCCACAATTACCAAGAGGAGAACTTTTATAGTTTTGTAATTTGTATACGTAATTTCTAAATAAAGCTTATGTTCTAGAAAATATTTGTTTTATTATTATTTTTAAGCTGTTTAAATAATTATTGATACTAGAATAAAGTGGCCTAGTATTAGGGCTTCTTATTTACAACCTACTCATCTTTTGTAAGATTTTAGAATGCTTCGATATTGAACGTTTCTTTTATTGAAAATTTCTTGAACCTTCTACAATTTCTTTTAAAAGAGGATTCATAATGTATTTGCTTGTATTTTCTTTAATAAATAAAGTGAATAAAGCTCTGAAAAAAGTTTACAAAAAAATAATAAAAGTAGTATCAAAGTTCTGATTTAGGCTGTTGATTATTTTTCTAAAATAACTTCAAAAATCATCTTTCAGATAGGGTTAATGGGGCGGCAAAATATGTTAAAAGGCCTCGGGCGCAAAATGTCTAAATACGCCTCTGTATATTGGTCAGATCTCTGTATTATATATACCAGCCGGCCCATTTCGGGGCGGGGTTTGAACCCCCTAAACCACCCCCCTGGCTACGCCTATGCTATGTGGGTTTTTTACGCTAATGTTACGCTAATGTTGTAAAAAAAAGTTTTAAATGCATCTTATTACAAAACAACACACATAATCTTAATTTTTTTTACTTTCATCAAGTTGTAAATTGTTATACATACCTAATTAGTTATTACATAATGTTAAATAAAAACAAATATTTTACATGTAGGACCTACCAAGGCAAATACCCAATTACCTACGTTCACATCATGAAAAGTATGTAGGTAGGTACTAAGTTTATAGATTTGACTTATTCTGTATTTTGAGAGCTTCGATGATAACGGTACATTCGTATTTGCAGCATTATAGTCCTTTTTTATACATTATGTTTCCCAATTATAAAAATAAGAATAAATAACAATAAACAAAAAACTTCATGGCTAACTAGAGGTATAAGAAAATCATGTTTAGTAAAAAGGAAAATGCATTTGAATTATAGAATTTCAGGAGTAAATAATAAAAATACAAATCTGCGACTTGCAAAATATAATTATTTGTTAAAAAAATGTATTTTTAAATCAAAGCAAATACAAAACACTAAATATATCAATACTCAAAAAAACAAATGCAAAGCAGGATGGAAAATTATAAATGATAACTTAAGCGATAAAAATAAAAATAATGACATTCCATACATTAAGAAGGATTTAAAATTATATAGTGAGCCTAACGAAATATGCCAAATATTCAATGACTTTTTCACCAATTTAGGAAATACGAGGCCAAAAAAAGTTAAAAACATAAGCAAGATTATGTGCTCACACTACATCAATAGAAACACAATTTTCTTAAATCCAACAGATCCCCGTGAAGTTTTTAATACAATATTATCATTAAAAAACACTAACGCGGTAGGATATGATGAGATACGAACAGATGTTATTAAGAAATGTGCAGTACAAATATGTTATCCACTTGCGAAAATTATTAATCAATCGTTAGAACAGGGAGTGTTTCCTAGCCGGTTAAAAATTTCAATTATTAAGCCTTTGTTAAAGAAAGACGATAGAACAGAATTAAATAATTACCGTCCAATAACATTAATTCCCATATTCGCAAAGATCTTTGAAAAAATAATGTTAAAACGTATTAAAAGTTTCTTTATTTCTGAAAACCTGTTGGTTGATGAACAGTTTGGTTTCCGTGACAATAGTTCGACTACAGATGCCTGTTTTTATTTGAGCAAAATAGTACATGATAGTTTAAATCATAAAGTACCTATCACTGCAATTTTCCTAGATATGACAAAGGCCTTTGACCTTGTTAATCATAACATATTATTGTATAAATTGGAAAGATATGGAGTTAGAGGAAAAGCACACGACTGGATAAAATCTTATTTAAGTGAGAGAAAAGTATGTACAGAAATTACAAAAAATTGTGGTAATATAAAAAAAACATACAAATCAAAATACGCATACATAGACTTAGGGGTACCACAAGGGAGTATGATTGGTCCCTTCCTATTTCTTACATATATCAATGACATCACAACAGCAACAAATCATCCTAGTGTCTTATTTGCTGATGACACAACGATATTAGTGAAATGCCAAAATATTTTATTATACGAACAAGAAATTAACAATGCACTTAATGACATAATATTCTGGCTAGACAAAAATGACTTACAGGTTAATCTGAGTAAAACACAAATAATGCAATTTAAATATTATAACGCAATAAAAATACCTAAAAGAATTACTTATAATAACACTAATATAAATGAAGTAGACACAATAAAATTTCTAGGATTAATGTTTGACCAACACTGTAACCGAAAGGCACACGTGGACTATATTTGTAGTAAGCTGGACAAATTCGTTTATGCATTGCGACGTTTAGCAAAGACTGTGTCAGTGTCAGCAGCTCTTTGTGCATATCACGGATATGTTTCTTCCGTCTTATCATATGGTCTTATAATCTGGGGCAACTCTGTTGAATTCAATACAGCTTTCAAATTACAAAAGAAATGTGTTAGAGCTATATGTAATGTAGGACCACTTGAAAGTTGCAAACTGTTATTTAAAAAACTAGGTCTTCTTACGTTGCCAAGCATGTACATTAGAGACATGTGTATGTTTGTTAAAAAGAACCCCAAATATTTTGTAAAAAACAAGGATATTAACATAACTAATAGATCACAACGCTATCCCAATAAATTAGTTATGCCTAAGTGTAACAGCACAGCATGCCTAAAGAGTCCCTATTTTATGGCTATTAAACTATATAATAAATTGCCAAAAGATTTTGATACACTTAACTTAACAACTTTTAAAAGAAAATTAAATGAATGGCTTTTAGATAAATGTTTTTATGACGTAAAGGAATATTAGGTGGATAGTTAGGTACCTACTAAAATTATTATTGTGTTCTGAGTTCTGACATAGACGAATTGTTCTTCTCCTACTTCTTTCATTCTGTATGTTTTATTTTTTTTTGACATTAAAATATGTAGTTAAGTATTTATTATTTAAAAGAAAAATATTAATTAGTATCATAAATTTTATCACTGACATTTGCATACTATTAATTTAGTTGAGTGACATGATTCTGAAATGTATATTACTTAAGACCAAATTGTACATTCGCTCTGGCAAATAAACGATTTATTATTATTTATTTATTATAATATCATGCATGGACGTATGTTCATGAAAACTAGGTATATCAAATAGTTATACTTACCTACACCACAGAATAAATAAGGCATGTATTTAAACTTGCGACAAAACAATTAAATTTTGGATGTGAAAATACCCAATATTGAATACTAAATTACTAAGTTGGCGAAATAATGTAAGGAACAAAAAAATTACAAATCTGGTGACTAAATAATACCATTGAATTTTCCAAACTGGCAGACAGATTATATTTTAGCGAACAAATAACCATCTTGGCGACAATTTGTGAGTACACATTTAATTTAAGAATAGGCACATATATTTTCCCTGATGTAGGTAACTCAAAAACCATACAAGCAGCAAAACGAGAGCACACAAAAAAAAACATAAAGGAGCGTACAAAATTTCCAATTTTTAATTTTTCTCGGTTTTAGGGGGGTGTAGATTATTGTGTAGATTAATTTTGAAATTTAAAAATGGCGGATATTTATTTTTCGTAAAATTGATATGGGAGTGCTAGATACGAAAATGACATTCGTTTTGAAATTCCAATATGGCGGACATACTTAATTTTATAAAAATAATATGGGTGTCCTTTTATTGGTTTCTGAGGTTGATTACAAAAAAGTCATCCATTTCAAATTTCCTTAGTAACCCCGCAACCTCATATTTTCGTCATGATGGGAGAAAAAGAAATTTGAAAATCCTGAATTTTCCAACATTTGTATAGCTTTATACATTCCTAGTATCTCAATGTAGAGCATTTACTTCTTTTTATATAAAATTGATTCTATCTCAGAAACGGTGCATCCTATTGAAAAAATAATGAAAATTTCGTCCCCCTTAGAAACTCCGCAACATCATATTTTCTTCATGATGGGAGAAAAAACATTTCGAAAATCCTGAATTTTCCAACATTCCTATAGCTATAAACATCCGTCGTATCTCAATGTAGAGCATTTACTTCTTTTTTTTTATAAAATTGATTCTATCTCGGAAACGGTGCATCCTATTGAAAAAATAACGAAAATTTCGTCCCCCTTAGAAACCTAGCAACATCATATTTTCTTCATGATGGGAGAAATTTTTTTTCGAAAATCCTGAATTTTCCAACATTCCTATAGCTATAAACATCCGTCGTATCTCAATGTACAGCATTTACTTCTATTTTTTTCATAAAATTGATTAAATCTCGGAAACGGTGCATCCTATTGAAAAAATAATGAAAATTTCGTCCCCCTTAGAAACCTAGCAACATCATATTTTCTTCATGATGGGAGAAAAAAATCGAAAATCTTGAATTTTCCAACATTTCTATACATTACAACCCTCGTATCTCAGTACAGCATTGCCATATTTTTTTCTATAGTCGCTTCTATCTCAGAAACGGTGCATCTTACTGCAAAAATAATGAAAATTTCCTCCCCCTTATTAACCTAGAAATCGCATATTTTCTTCATGAATGGTATAAAAATTCATAAATCCTGAATTTTGAAAAATTTCTATATATAGCTGGTACCTTGAACTACATAACATACTGTAATAATAATCATCAATCCTAATTAGCATCCCCAAGATCTTTTAATTTAGTATTCATATTCATTTTATTGAATATTCTCCATTTTGGAAAATGAAATTGGAAGACAATTTTGTAATCAGAACCCCCAGAAACCTGGAAAAGGCAAACTTTATTAATATTAATGACAAAAATTTACGCCATTGTGGAATTTCAAAACAGATTTTATTTTCATACTAGCTAATGCCCGAAACTTCGTTTGCGCAGAACTAACGAAAGCAGAACCCTATTTTTTTAAACGGAACCCAAAAATAAAAGTAGCCTATATTAGACCTTATAACATAAGCTATCTGCTAGTGAAAGTCCCGTGAAAATCGTTCCAGCCGTTTCATAGATTACCCGGAACAAACAGACAGACAGACCGACAGACAGACAGACGGACAGACAAAAATTAAAAAAATTCGTTTTGTGAAAAGCTGTTAATTTGAAGTTACAAACAGACACTTCAATTTTATTTATCTGTATAGATTATTCTGCACCCCCAGAAACCTAGAAAATGACACATATGCCAAAGAAAAATTTACTCCAACAGTATCCAAAAATAGTATTTTCCGTAGTCAGCAAATTGACTTTTTAGCAGCCATTAATTTATCAACCAAATCTGGTTTTATAGCTGCTTATATGGTATAATGATCACCAACTCTGAAATTAAGTCACCAACTTATAAATGTCGGTGCTAATTTGGATTAAATTTCGCCTCTTTTTATCTGCCGACTTTTGAATTTTTTGTCACCCGAATGTTTTCACCAGTTTAGTAATTTAGTCGCCAACATATTAATTCGCTGCCAAATTCAGTAATACAGTATGCTCACATGCAGCCGCCAACTTATTTTTGTTCGCTCGATTAATTATATCCCAATAAATAATAGTACCTAGAGGTAGGTACCTACACTATATAATGTAAGTATAATTATTAAAAAACATTTTTGACATGTTTATGTACTAAAGGATTTAGGTATATCTAAGTTAAAGAGGCAAGCAGGTTATCATGAATTTGCTCTCCTCATTCCTAAAACACTTGATGAATTTTCAGTTCTTTAGCAGAAGTGTTATATTTGATACATATTCTATAGGACGCGGCGTAGTTACAACGACCTCAACAGTGATTGATCTAATTATATCACAGACTACGTCACTACACGTACAGATCGTATTGGCCCGCAGTACCACACCTACGTCCGCCTGGAAAGTTTTGCGACAGGCTTTACGATATTTTCCAAGGTTCTATTTTATATATTTGATAATGAAAGCGTTTAGATTTTTGTTATGGTTAGCATGGGCGTAGCCAGGGGGGGTTTAGGGGTTCAAACACCCCTCCCCCCCCCCCCCCCCCCCCCGAAATGGGCCGGCTGGTCCATGTGGATGCCCATACACCAATAAGCCGCCCCATTAATGTTCGAATCCTCGAACGTATAGCATGCGACACAATATTTTGGGCACGTCGCTGATCACAAAATTTTGTAATTATGTACTACGAAAAAAATGTGAAATAGGTATTATAATTATGACAAACCTAACTAAACCTTTTTGTCATCTATTTGTCATATATTTTGCAACATCAGAAATTACACTAATTTTACTTTAATTTAAATTACAAAACGATCTTATTTTCACAGTCTTTTAGGGTTTAAAATTTGAGCAGATTTAACCTATTAAATAGAAAAAAAATTTGCTCGCTCGCTCGTTTTTAACATAAAGAACATATTATATTATTTAGTAGCGATGTTCTGTTTTGGCCGGTTTATTTTATGATATTTTCCGAAGTTCATCGTTATTCAGTGTTTAAGGGGACACCCTGAAAGACTGTGCTTTAAAGATTAAACAGGTAAAATAAAAATAAAAAAATGGGCGCCCATGATTCTAATGTATATTACAAAATGATCCTATTTCCACAGTCGTTTAGGGTTAAAAGTTTGAACAGATTTAACCTATTAAATAGGAAAAAAATTTGCTCGCTCGCTTCGCTCGCTCGCGGTTAACATAAAGGCCATTATATTATGTATTACCGATGTTCTGTTTTAGCCGGTTGATTTAAGGGTATTTTTCCGAAGTTTATATTTTAGTTTAACGTTTGAACAGAGTTGGACGTTTGAACCTATAAAATAGGAAAAAAATTTAAAAAACGTATTATACAATTTAGTACTGACGTCTAGTTTTAGAATATAGATATTTGTATTTTTCCGAATTACACAGTCTTTCAGGGTTTAAAGCTTAAACAGATAAAAACGAAAAAAAATATTCTAATGTGCCCAGGGCCTCTAATAGACGGCCCTGGTTATTTAATGTACTTCTAGTCGTTTTATTTTCTTGAACCCCCCCGAAACTAAAACCTGGCTACGCCCATGATGGTTAGCGTTTCTACCTTAATTCTTAATCGTATAGAAACATTGATTAACATTCAGTATGTAATAATTATGTATAATCTAATATCTTAAAATAAGAGATATTTGACAGGTAACAAAACTCAATAAATAAAATAAAAGTCAAGTTTATATAATATTATTTAAAAAATATTAAATTTTATTCATTATTCTTAAAATTTATATCCCAGTTATAATTTTCAAATCTCTTCCAATACTTAATGACAAAGTCTGCTCCCCTTTCTCCAATCATGATGGTTGGTACCTGGGTGTTACCTCGAGACACCACGGGCATTATGGAAGCGTCTATGACCCTAAGACCATGGACGCCGTACACCTTTAGCTTGTTATCGACGACAGCTTTGGGGTCAGATCTAGGACCCATCTTACAAGAGCCTCCGTAGTGGTAGACCGCTCTAGTATACTGGGTTGCTAGACAGTAAAAATACTCATCTGTTCCCCATTCATAGGCTCTACACGCTGGTAGGGGTTCCCGGACGAAATATGCTCCACTGGCTTTGAAGACTCTTGTATTTTCGATAGCAAGTAAAATCCTAACACCCCTCAAAAGCGGTATAAAATCCCTAGGATCGCCTAAATAGTTTGGGATCACAACTGGAGGTCCATACGGATTGGAGGCATTTAAGAAAATAAATCCTCTACTTTTAGGAACTAAGTTGATTGTTCTAGTATGAAGACCGTCGTAGTAGGGCGTTGGAAATATCTCTACACCCCCATAAGTTATGGGCTCTCGTATGTATTCCTTCCAAAATGTAAGCTGGCCCATTTGGTACTCTAAGTCCGGAGTAACAAGATCAGGCTTAGACCTTAGAAATGCAATCGTATTGATAGGTCCACTACCTGATATAGGACCACGTTTGATTTTCATTTGTTTATACTCAAAAATATCTTCCAAAATTTCTTCTTGAGTGGCAGAAGTGCTCAAGTTTTTTGGTAACGCTATAAGCACACCATTAAAGGAAACATGATCCTGTAAATTTTCACCCACAGCTAGATTCTTTATTACTGGTATACCTAAACTGCTTAAATGTGCTTCGGGGCCTACACCTGATAACATCAATAATTTAGGTGACATAACTGCGCCAGCACTAACAATAACCTCCTTTTTAGCAAACACAGTGAATACTTCACCATTATTCTTGTATTGGACACCATACGCTCTCTTATGTCTATTGATGAGGATATTAAATACTTCGGAATGAGTTTTTATCGTTAGGTTCTTTCGTTTGTGTCGTATCGGATGTATGAATGCAGAATAAGTTGATGCTCTTTCTCCGTTTTTCTGTGTGTCTTGCGCCTGCATGACACCCTCTTGTCTAGGTCCGTTATAATCTGTCAGGGGGATACCTATTTCGTTGAGAGCTTCAGTTGCGAAGATCGAAGGCCAGTCTACGTATGGGTACCTCGCGACTGGTAGCTCTCCGTCCACCCCGTGATAAAACCTATTGAGACCTTCTATGTTCAGATTCCTCTCGGACTTCTTGAAAAATGGCAACACCTGCAAAATATTTATAAATAATTGTAAATATTAGGAAATAATATGTACATAGTTAAATCTTTTACTTGACAGCTGATGCAAATTATTATTTACTTGATGTTGCCCGCGACTTCGTGCGCGCAAAAGTTAATTTCGCAGAAACCGTACATATTTTGTCCGCGATAAAAAGTAGCCTATGTCCTTCCCCGTGGTCTACTCTACAGAACCAATTTGGTAAAATAGAAACTAGATTTATCGTTAATAATATTTTTTTTGTGTGTTGTATTTCATTTTTACACAATATCTATATTCTATTTTATTTTATTCTATTCTATATGAATGGATGTTGTACTGTAATCGCCTATTATTATCAGACGAGCCATCTCGGTTTGTCAGCTATACATTTTACTACCTACTTATTGGTATGTTGTATGTATAATGTGAAAATTTTCTGTAATTCATACGAATATTGAATCAACTCACGTCCTCATAGCTCCACCCTGAATTTCCCAGTCGCGCCCAATTGTCAAAGTCTTCTCTGTTGCCGCGTATGTACACCATGCCATTAATTACGGTGGAGCCACCCAACGATTTACCACTAAAATAACAAGTCATTTACTGCATAAAGTAAACAATGAAAGCAAAAAGCAACAAAGTAATACAACAAGTAAAATGCATCAATCAAGTGCAAAAAGCCAACATCACGCGGTATTCCCAGGCGGTCACCCATCCAAGTACTAACCGCGCCCGACGTTGCTTAACTTCGGTGATCGGACGAGAACCGGTGTATTCAACGTGGTATGGACGTTGGCGATAGCCATGCCAGAAATTTTGATCTTACTCAAATTATTTTAACGTCATGAACTAACCGCTAACGTAACCAGGCCACGTGGACTAAAATTATCATAACCACGTGAAATCATCATCATCATTCACTCACACTGGCCATTTACACTGCCCCCCTGGGTTTGATAGACAGCTCTTGCTGTTGGGCTGTGTCCTGAAGTTCCAGTCGATGTTGGAGCCGATAAGAGGGGGAGGTAGACCGGGGGGTAGAGTCACTTCGGGCTGCTCTCCACCAGCTTCTAATAGAAGCACCTGGAAAATGTATTTACTATCATTATTAATAGGTGTAATGAATTCTATTAGAAAGCGTTTACATATTTTATACATTTATTAATTAATTTTCATAATACCTATTACAATTATTGGTATAAATACAAATGAAGTTTCCATACCGTAGATCATAACGTGTTTAGCGTTCATACGTAAAAACGTATGAACGCTAAACACACTTAGCGATATCCCGGACCATACTCCTGAAAAGCTAGTCTTAATAACTTACCTTCCAATTAGGATTTGCCGACAATCTGTTAGCTACAACACAGCCAGCTGCACCCGCGCCCACCACGATAAAGTCATACTCTGTGTCTACACCCGGGTCGGTCGGGCCCCGGTCTACTGGGCCCCCGTACAGCTGCACCAGCAGGTTAAGGTACACGAAGCCGAAGGGGGAGCACGCTGTGAGGTGCGAGTCTGCCGGACACGCACTCGACAGGTTAAGCGGCTCCCAGACCATTGCCCCTGGTATAACCTTCAAAAGAAATGGTATTATATTTTTTAAAGTAATAGAAAAAATAGCGATGAGAGGCGAAATTTGCTAAGTACAGTCACGCGATTTACCTGAGACAGCGAATTTATTTTACCCCGCAGTGAAAATATGGCTAATATAAGAAAATCTCTGATCGTTCATATAAACACATCAACACTATATGTATAGGGATATTTTGGATTTACTCAATTTACTCAAAATTTATTAAAAATAACATACAACATGTATTATCTGGGAGCACGGTAGTGCCGCCAAGACGAGCTAAGCGAAGCGCAAGGGCACTACCAGACTACCTTTTCTCGAAGCGTTTCGTCGATATTTTGAATCCTCATAATTTTCAGTATATGTTCCCAGTAGCGGACTAATGAAACATGTAAAGTTTTAATTATATAGGTCTATTAATTTAGATTTTATTGATATCTAAAAACCCCTGATTTCGTCACTGACTCACTGATGATCAACAAAATTATAGGGTACTTCCGGATGTCATAGAAAGCTGAAATTTGGTATGTAAGCTAGTTTTAGCACATAACCAACATAAAAATTGACAAACTTGGAACTTTTATACTCCAACCCCTTAAACTAGGGAATGAAAATTTGTAAGAGACTTGCCTATGTAAATGTTTACTCTAGAGGTCTGAAAATTGTCTTAAAAAAAGAAGTGAAATCCCACCAAAAACATTTTCATGTAAAGTGATGCCAAGACGATGCCATATAACTCGCACTATGAAAAAGCTATTAGATCTCATGTGAAACCAAGCTTCTGACACTATCACACTTCTTAGTCTACACGCCTTAACTCTACAAGCCTAACTCCACAAACTCTATACTTTAGTCAAAGTATGTGGCTTGGCCATTTCGTTCGTACAAGAATAGTATGGTCTCGGGCTAAAGAATAGGACCACCCCATCTCCTCCCTATGGGTGTCGTAGAAGGCGACTAAAGGATATCAGCCGGATAAGAGGACAAACATCTTCCTCGCCCGCTTGGGCTCCGGTAACCGTTTCATGGCGGTATAACCATGTATATATTCTGGAATGCTCTAAATGCCACAACTGATAGTGGGCAGCAGCGCTATTAGTGAAAAGCATTCCAGTCTGCGGTCACCAACCCGTTCGCCAAGCGTGGTGACTACGGCAAATCCCCCCTATGCAGCACAACCCAAATTCACGGCCCCCAGTTCCCGGTTGCTGCGCTATTCCTGGCCACGGTACCGGCCACGGTAACGGCGCGGCGGGGGGTGCTAAGAATCCCCGGGCGACGGCAGGGTACCACCTCCGAAAATTAGACTTGGCTACGTATAACGGACGCTCTCTACGGCTGAACGAGCACGTTGCTGAGCTGGAAGTAGAGTTAAGTCGTATTAACTGGCACATTGTGGGGTTATCAGAGGTCCGAAGACAGGGTGAGGAGACGATAACTCTCGATTCCGGTCACTTGCTCTACTTCCGAGAAGGACATCAACCATCCCAAGGTGGCGTCGGTTTTATAGTCCACAAATCGCTTAAAGGCAACATCGTAGAAATAGGCAGTGTGTCGGCAAGAGTGGCATACCTTGTATTGAAGATTACAAAAAAATACTACCTAAAGGTAATCCAAGTGTATGCCCCAACATCCGCACATCCTGACGACGAGGTCGAGGCCATGTACGAAGACATAGCGAAAGCCATGTCTGGTACTAATACATTCTACACTGTTGTCATGGGCGATTTCAACGCTAAAGTGGGAGTACAAGAGAGTGGCGAGTGGAAAGTAGGTCCCTTTGGCTATGGGCACAGAAATCACAGGGGGCAAATGCTAGTAAACTTTCTCGAATCCAAAGGACTTTTTCTGATGAATACCTTCTTTCAGAAAAAGCCCCATAGAAAGTGGACCTGGCGAAGCCCCGATAACGTGACGAGGAATGAGATTGACTTTATTATTTCTGACAAGCGCCATGTATTCAGAGATGTCTCCGTGATTAACAGGTTTAATACCGGAAGTGATCACCGATTGGTAAGAGGCAGCCTGAGTATAAATGTCAGTGTAGAGCGAGCGCATTTAGTAAGGTCAACTCTCAGGCCTACACGGCCCCAGGTAGAAGCCGGCTGCGAAAGCTTTCAGCTAGAACTCCAAAATCGATTCGCCATGTTGGAAACCACGAAGGACATAGACCACACCGCCAACAGTCTGGTTCGTGTTATCTGCGAGGTGGGTTGTAAGTACTTTCGTCCAAAGAGCCATGGACGCAAGTCTATGCTCTCCAGCGAAACTCTGGAGTTGATGAGGAAGAGACGAGAACAAATAAATGCCACACAATTTGAGCGTCAAGTTCTCAATCGGGAGATTAAAAAGCAAATTAGATGCGACACCCGCCGGGCGAATACCCAAGCCATCGAGCAAGCCATAGTGCGAAATAAGGGCTCGAAGGTATTCGCTAAGCCCAATAACTCCCGTTGTCACTTGACGAAACTCAATACTCCACAAGGCACTACCGTCACCTCGAAGCCGGAGATCCTCGCTGAAATCGAAAGGTTCTATGGGGAATTATACACCCAAAAAACAAGCCCACCCCAAACCCATCATGCAGATGACCCACGGGCCAGACTCACGCGCCACCTTACAGATGAGCTTCCTGATGTCGACATGGGTGAGATTAGAATAGCTCTCAGTCAGCTTAATAATAACAAAGCACCGGGAGATGACGGAATAACCACAGAGCTGCTCAAGGCAGGAGGAACACCCGTCTTGACTGAGCTTGTCAAGCTCTTCAATTCCGTCATCCACACTGGCACTACCCCGGAAACATGGAGCGGGAGCATAGCGGTTTTGTTTTTCAAAAAAGGCGATAACACGCGACTAGAAAACTACCGCCCCATTTCACTCCTGAGCCACGTGTATAAGCTGTTCTCGAGGGTTATATCGAATCGTCTTGCCCAGAAGTTTGACGACTTTCAGTCACCGGAACAGGCCGGGTTTCGCAAAGGCTACAGCACTGTGGACCACATACACACACTAAGGCAAATTATACAGAAGACCGAGGAGTATAATCAGCCTCTCTGCCTAGCGTATGTGGACTATGAAAAAGCCTTCGATACCGTCGAGACCTGGGCTGTGCTGGAATCCATGCAGAGATGTCTCGTCGACTGCCGATATGTCGAGGTGTTGAGATATCTGTACAAGGCCGCAACAATGACCGTCCAAGTACAAGAACAGAGTACAAAACCAATCCAACTGCGTCGAGGAGTAAGACAGGGAGATGTTATCTCTCCAAAACTGTTTAATAACGCGTTGGAGGACGTTTTCAAGACGCTCGATTGGAACGGACGGGGACTGAACATAAACGGCCAGTACATCTCACACCTGAGATTCGCAGATGACATAGTCATTATGTCAGACTCTCTGCAGGACCTGGAAGAGATGCTGAACAGCCTAAGCGATTCTTCAAGACGGGTGGGTCTCGGTATGAACCTGAACAAAACTAAAATCATGTATAATGAACACGTTCTCCCGAGACCAGTCGTCGTAAATGGCGCTAGTCTCGAAGTTGTACAAGAATACGTATATCTTGGCCAAACCATTCAACTCGGGCGGCACAACTTTGAGAAGGAGGTGAGTAGAAGAATACGCTTGGGCTGGGCTGCATTCGGGAAGCTCCGGGACATCTTTGAATCGTCGATCCCACAATCTCTTAAGACCAGGGTCTTTGATCAATGCGTTCTACCGGTAATGACATACGGAGCCGAAACGTGGACACTCACCGTAGGCTTGGTTCATAAGTTTAAGGTTGCTCAGCGTGCGATGGAAAGAGCAATGTTAAGGGTATCTCTGGTGGATAAAATACGTAACGACGTTATTCGCCAGAGAACTAAAGTCACCGAATTAGCACGCTGAAGTGGAAGTGGGCCGGCCATGTCTGCAGACGGACAGACAATCGATGGAGCAGACAAGTATTAGAGTGGAGACCACGCTTAGGCAAACGTAGTGTAGGACGTCCTGCGGCACGATGGACCGACGATTTGAAGAAGGTGGCTGGCAGCGGATGGATGAGGGCTGCCCAAGATCGGGATGGTTGGCGCTCATTGGGGGAGGCCTACGTTCAGCGCGGTGGGGCTTAGTAACCGTGGATTGGACACCCACGGTGAAGCGAAGAGGCAACCAGGGCCGGCTTGTTTGCCGCCGGCTGGCTCAAGGAGGGCGCTCCCAGCGGGCTGGAGGAGTCCGCTGCGGACGCGCTAGGAGGTGGGACCGCAGAAGAAGAGGAGTGCCGGTATTACGGTGCGCCGTACTCCCTATCTTCTGCGGCCGTGGAGGGATCGCAGGGGGAGAGGCGTGGTGGTGTTGTGCCACTCTCCCTACCCCCCTGCGAGCTGGCGGGGCCGTTCCGTACGGTTAACGGCATTGGTGGGGCCGCAGAGGAAGAGGCAAGTTGGTATTACGATGCGCCGCTTGCCCTATCCTCTGCGGCCGAGGTGTGGTCGGTGGCAGAACCATAGCTCAGATCTGCCACCGGGTACCGGTTATGGTGGCTGGTATCCGTGGCCTCCTAGTGGCAGACTCGGGGGGAGTCTGCTACAGTACTGGTGGAGGCCGAGGAGGGAAGCGCACCCTATAATCTGTTGCGCCTGGGGCCTTCGGGCCGTGTATGGAGCCGCATGTGTGCGGCTGCCGCCGGCGGGGTCGCGGATGTGTTTACCGTTCCCGTGGCCCCGTCACAAGGCGGCGAGGAGGAAGGTGGGGGGTGGTTTTTAGTGGGTATACCGTGGGTCTCATTAGCCTATACGGGAGTCCCACATCACCACTCGGGTTCCCCCTGCGCCTGGGTGGTATGGTAGGCCTACGTTCAGCAGTGGACGGCGATAGGCTGATGATGATGATGATGATGAAGAATAGTATAACAGAAAAACAGTCCGTAAATTTTTCAACTTACGCCTAAGCGAATGTATCGAAATGGCCAGGACACATAATTTGACTAAAGTATAGAGTTTGTGGATTTAGGCTTGTAGAGTTTAGGCGTGTAGACTAAGAAGTGTGGTAGTGTCAGAAGCTTGGTTTCACGTGAGATCTAATAGCTTTTTGATAGTGCGAGTTATATGGCATCGTCTTGGCATCACTTTACATGAAAATGTTTTTGGTGGGATATTTCTATTCCAGAATAAAACAAAACTATTTCTTTTGCGTAAACAAATTTTTATTCAAATAAAGAAAAATCGTTAAATAATGGTAAAACTAACAATGAATGTGTTTCTCAAGAAAATGTAAAAATAAGGAAAATTTATTCTGTTTTTAACAGTAATGTGAAAATTCAGTAGTCAGTAAAACCACCCATGACGTTAATAACGGCAGTCCTGCAACGGTTTTTCATGCTTTGGATTAAATTATCCAAGTCTTACTGCGGTATATTGTCCCAGGTCCGGCTAAGATCCCCCCGATGGTTGCACGCCTTGTCGTGGCGGTGGGGCTTAGTAACCGTGGATTGGACACCCACGGTGAAGCGAAGAGGCAACCAGGGCCGGCTTGTTTGCCGCCGGCTGGCCCGAGGAGGGCGCTCCCAGCGGGCTGGAGGAGTCCGCTGCGGACGCGCTAGGAGGTGGGACCGTAGAAGAAGAGGAGTGCCGGTATTACGGTGCGCCGTACTCCCTATCTTCTGCGGCCGTGGAGGGATCGCAGGGGGAGAGGCGTGGTGGTTTTGTGCCACTCTCCCTACCCCCCTGCGAGCTGGCGAGGCCGTTCCGTACGGTTAACGGCATTGGTGGGGCCGCAGAGGAAGAGGCAAGTTGGTATTACGGTGCGCCGCTTGCCCTATCCTCTGCGGCCGAGGTGTGGTCGGTGGCAGAACCATAGCTAAGATCTGCCACCGGGTACCGGTTATGATGGCTGGTATCCGTAGCCTCCTAGTGGCAGACTCGGGGGGAGTCTGCTACAGTACTGGTGGAGGCCGAGGAGGGAGGCGCACCCTACCATCTGGTGCGCCTGGGGCCTTCGGGCCTAGGATGGAGCCGCTTGTTGGCTGCTGCCGGCGGGGTCGCGGATGTGTTTATCGTTCCCGTGGCCCCGTCACAGGGCGGCGTGGAGGAAGGTGGGGGGGTGGTTTTTAGTGGGTATACCGTGGGTCTCATTAGCCTATACGGGACTCCCACATCACCACTCGGGTGCCCCCTGTTCCTGGGTGGTATGCGTAATGCATTTTACCCTCCGGAAACAAAAAAAAGGTCCGGCTAAGATGCAAAACAGTTGCTCTTCCGTCGCAATGTTTGCAGGGAAATTTCTCAAAGCCCTTCTTTGGAGCATGTCCCACGCGTGTTCTATGGGGTTTAGGTCAGGCGATTGAGCGGGCCAGCCTAAGACCGATACGTCGTGCTCCTGCAACCAGCTCATCACCACTCTCGCTGTATGTGAACAGGCGTTATCGTGCATGAGCGTGAATTATTGGCCCATTTGTAGTCGATGGGGGTAGATTATTGGTACTAGCACCTCGTTACAGTATTTTTCAACCGGCATGGTGTTTCTTATCCAAACGAGGTCTGTTCTTCCACCAACACGAATTCCCGCCTAAACCATAATTATCCCGCCGTGGTTTAAATGGACTTCCTGAGGATGTTGCAGACGGCTCTCACGACTAGGAACTCGCCAAACATGTATTCTACGCACAGAACACATAATACTCGCGGAGAAGAAGGTCAACTTCATACAAAAAAATTGGGACCAAATAGCGCCTCTAGTGAGCTGCCCCCTTAAACTTTTAACCGCCTTCCAACAAAGGAGGACTATATATTTGATTATATGAATATGGCGGGAAATTTAAGATACATAATTAAAGTTTAAGTTAGCGTTAAATTTCTCTTTAGAATTAAATTTTACATTCCAACAAAACCGAGCAACCACCTCCACGAACAAATCATAACTACTACGTTACAAAAGTTCGTGAGCCCTTATATACATACGTCTAGTGTTTTCGATAGCGCGATCTAGAAGCGGCATAGTGTCATCTGTTGTGGTTTTTAAGTAACTTTTATGTAATATTAACCATGTAAGACAGAGAATAATATATTGAGATATAACCATTCTTGTCGCACCGAACTGCCCCCTTTTTGGTCCAAGGTCATTCATACAAAGTCGACCACCCCTGATTCTACGTGTATCGGGATGGGAACCGAACCGGGACTCATCGATAAACAGCACTACAGACCACTGGTTATGTTCCCAGAGCAAATGTTCACGACTCCCATTCTAGTCGTCACACTCACAAGAACCAGTTGCTTGTGAGTAACCAAACTGTGAGGAGAAGGCTGTATGAAGCTAACCTTCAGGCTCGCAGATCGCTTCGACTCCAGCACAACGCCGAGGAAATAGTGTATGACGACTAGAGTGGGAGTCGTGAACATTTGCTCTGGGAACATAACCAGTGGTCTGTAGTGCTGTTTACCGATGAGTCCCGGTTCGGTTCCCATCCCGATACACGTAGAATCAGGGGTGGTCGACTTTGTATGAATGACCTTGGACCAAAAAGGGGGCAGTTGGAGCCTCTGAACCAACTGCATGGCCGTAACATTTGGTTGTCTTCTCGCCGCAACTTGCAAAAATCGGTCTTGTCGTTGAGTGGTTATGCGTTTCCCGCCTGTGTGTCTTTCAGCCACTTCATCAGTAGCACGATAACGTGACCATAACCTTGATATCACGTTTTGTCTTGTTCCAATATGCTCAGCAATACTCCGTTGAGTAGCCCCAGATTGGAGCATGCCTACTGCTCTTAACATTTTCTCCCTCGTTAAATGGCGCCGCTGCATGATGCACACAATAACATTAATTCGAAATTGACCGATAACTTGTTATAAAACTTAAAGACACAAAAAAATAGCCAAAAACTACTGTAGGTAAATGAAACCTTCGGACTTCGCTACCATTATGCCGCGTTAATCTTTTATTTTTAATTTCTTTTATCAAATTCAAATTAAGAATCATTCAAAAAGGCTTACAAAATAAGCTTTCTTCATAAGAATTTAAAACTGGCCAGTATTTTTTGAGTTTAAGTACTTTATACAAAATATCCCTAGACGTCTTTGCACTAGACAGTGTTTTGTATTTATATCTTAAGTCAGTCCGGTCCGGCAGCACTCCGGCTGAATTTTCAAACACTTCAATGAACAAGGCAGTCCCTGCTTGCCTCAATGACAAAGACAGCATGTGACTTGAGAGCTTCTTAATTTAAGTAGCGTTTACTTTGGCTGTTAGACACAATATGGAGCTAGTAATAAGTTAGCTAGTAATAAGCTAGTACTAGCTCCATCGTTAGACACAATACCTAGTCAAACCTTGTTAAATTGTCAGCTTTTAAGTGCAAAGTTTTTTGTGCAGCTTTTATTTTCATGATATTATGGTATTTATGGTATTTAGTGCCAATTTCACCAACGCCTGTTAAAAGTTAATCATTGATACCGCGTTGTCACACTCGTTCTTCGTATTAATGAAAGAGAAGGCATGATATTTATGTAGGTATTTAGACAAACGATTAACAGTAATCAACTAATCAGGCGTTGGTGAAATTGAAATAACTTTATAATAATGAGTAAATTAACATCACTTACCGTCGCGTCGTAACCAGCTACACTGCAACTGGTATATCGTTGAGGCCTTCGTTATTATAACTCAACTTTAATTGATCAAATTGTCATCATCCGTTGCAGCAGCTGGAATGTTAAGTAGCTGTTTAAAACTTCTGATTGGTCGCTATTGAACTATTTTTGCCGCTTTTGGTATTTTGTTAAATACAAAGTAAAAAATAATCTTAACAACTAAAAAGTTGTAAAATATTATGTTGTCACATGTCAGTGTGCTAAGTGTGAGTTTTTCTTTTCGCATTCTATCGTGAGCACGTTTGGCGTCTACTAGGAATTTGTATGTTGTACAATGCCACTTAATTGTAACTTTTAAACGCGAGAAACAAAACATGTGACTTGTGAGTGCGAGTTGCAATTTTGATATTTCGAGTCACTAACTATGGCGAATGAGACCCGCTGAAGTTAAGTTATCACTTGGGTTTTTCATAGTGAGATCATAGAATAAGAAGAAAAAATTGCAGACTTTATTAAACATTTAATTCATATGTGGCAAATATCATGACCGGTCCGTCTTTTTTCGCCTGGAGAATATTGTTTGTTTGCATTGAGAGAGGAGGACGCTGTCTGTGCGGGCGAATATGTTGGCCCGCAGGTTTGCGCGGTGTACCGACGGGGTGAAGATCACGCTTTTCCGTGCGTACTGCACGGTCTGCACCTGGCCTCGCTATAAACCTGCGCTCTGTGGGCCGACTATACGTAGCGGGCATACAGCGCCATCCGTGCCCAGTTCAATAACGTTTTTAGAGCCATACTGGGGCTGCCCCGTTTCTGCAGCACCTCGGGCATGTTTGCCGCGGCGCACACCGATTGCTTATAAGCAACCATGCGCAAAAGATGCGCGTCCCTCGTGCGCAGGGTACGGGCCAGCTTCAACACGGTGCTGGCCATGATAGCCGACAGACTTGACTGCCCCTATATCAGGCACTGCTGAGACAAACATATCCTGATATATAGGCAGTTGCAACTTGCAACATCACAATTTATTTTTATTAACCCCCGACGCAAAAAGAGGAGTCTGTCTGTCTGTCTGTCTGTGGCATCATAGCTCCCGAACGGATGAAGTGATTTCAATTTAGTTTCTTTTGTATTAAAGGTGACTTACATGCGAGTGTTCTTACACATGTTTGATGAAAATCGGTTGAGCCGTTTAAAAGTTGTGTGGGGTGAAAGCGGGGAAGAATAACCGAATGTGCAAATATACACGAGTGGGGTCTCAAATGAAAGCGCACTGAAAGAGAATATTGATGACTTAATCGAGAGTGTTCGTAGCTTCGTTTGATGAGAATATTGGTGGTGGGAAGATCAGCCGTTTGAAGATGATCAGCTCTTTTCTAGTTGATGAGGGGATCTGACTAACTTTCCAATGTCCGATCGATTCGAAATTTGGTACCGTGTTACTTCAACGATATTTAAAGAACATGGTAAGGTAACCATGACCTGATTAGCCGTTTGAAGATCACCTTTTCTTTATTAGTTGATGGGGGGATCTGATTATCGTCCACATTTCCTATCGATTCGAAATTTGGTATCATGTTACTTCAATGATGTTGAAAGTATGTATATGGTAAGGTAACCATTATTTATACTTACCTACTTTAAAAAGGATAAAATAAAAGTTAAACAATAAATAATATTTTAAACATTTTATAATAATATTATCACATAAGTATAATATTATGGAAGTTGAAATAATTATAATAGGTTTAAAATAAACACACCGGCATATTTAGCGGAACACAAAAAAGGTCCATAATTAAAAAAATATGGTTTTATTTTAAAATCTACTTACTATACTTCTTTTGTTATTTAAAGTTTCATTTGATTCACTTAAAATGAGATCACATTAAGAACAGATTTTGCGAGTAAAGGCTATTTGTGAAAAATTTTACATTTTTGGACTTTTCATGTAACCGGGAAGAGTGAAAATTAATATTAAAATAACAATTAATTAAATTAGAAAAATGGTGATTAATATCGCGTATTTCCTCCACGTGCTCTTATTAAAATTTCTACCCGTCTAGGCATACTGAGAATAATGTTATCGATGGTCTCCTGGGATAGTCTCCGCCAATCCTCAACTACGGCGATTCGCAGATCACGCACGTTGGCAGGAGCTGAAATTCTGGACTTAACTTTTCTTTTCAGCAAGTCCCAAACATGCTCTATTGGGTTCATATCCGGTGATCTCCATAACAGTGATATTCATATCATTAAGATAACCTTGAGTTACCCGAGCGGTATGCGGCCGAGCATTATCCGGCATAAAAACAAAATCGTCACTGATATATGGGGCAAACGGTCGACATTTTCTTCTAAAACTTCTCTGATATAGTGGTCTGCATTCAGACTCCCTCTGTCAATCACTACCAAGTCTGTGTGAGCTCCCAAACCATAATTGATCCACCACCGTATGCAACTGTAGTTTCAAAATTTGTCTGAATGTATCGTTCTCCTTTGCGTCTGTATATTCTTTGCATGCCGTCAATTTGATTTAAAAGAATTCTGCACTCATCACTAAACAAAACCTTACTCCATTGGTCCGCGTTCCAAAGTTGATGTTCCTGAGCAAAAATTAACCTGTTTCTACGATGATTTACCTCGAGCCTTGGAGCCTTGGCGGGCACAAATGAACCCAAACCAGCTTCTTCGAACCTTCTTCATACCGTACGGTCACTTACGGTTACACCCCGTACTGCTTCTAACTCATGTCGGGCTTGGACGGCCGTCAAACGGGGGTTCCTACGTACACGAAGCCGAATGAAACGATCATCCCTACTCGAAGTGCGCCTTTTTCTGCCTTGTCCAGCTCTTCTCACGTAAGTACCGGTCTCCCTGAACCGTTGGATACTGCGATGGATCGTTGGAACTGGTCGACGAAGATCTCTGGATATCACTCTGTAGGTTTGACCATTTCTTCGCATTCCTGGCAATCTCCGTTGATGCTAAGTCAGGCATAATTCAGTCCTCAACTCCAAAAAGATATGCGATAAAAAAAACTAACAAAAAAACAGTATTTCAATGAAATTTTAAATCAAACTCAGAAGGAAGAAATACTCGAAGTTCGACCCAGATAAGGTGTATTTGAATAAAATTAAAACAATTGCATAAAATGTGATGTTCAGTTATTTTCTTAATTTGAAAATATTTATTTTTCAATTAAATGACGTACCTATAAACCAGCCAGCAACCTTATATGATACTGATATCAAACCTTTATTTTATGTTCCGCTAAATATGCCGGTGTGTGTATTATTTATTATTTTTTGTGTCGGGGACTTTTTAATTTTTTATGATTTTAACGTTTTAATAGTAATTTTAATTTATTTTAGTTTTAATTTAATAAATTCAATTTAACGACCTCTGTGGCTCAGTTGGTTGAGCGTGTTGATGCTCAAGCCGGGGGTCGCGGGTTCAAATCCCGCCGAAGGAACAAAAAGTTTTTCTGTGTTCCTGGGTCATGGATGTGTATTAAATATGTGTATAATATAATGAAAATCTTAAATATGTGTATAGTATAAAAGTATTGTATATATTTCCGTTGTCTGGTACCCGTAACACAAGTTCTTCGAGAACTTACCACGGGATCAGACTGACGTGGTGTGAAGCGTCCATAGATATTATTATTATTATTATTATATTAATTATGTAAGTAAGTACTTTAATGCTATCTACAGACACACTGTACAAGATTCGCTGTACGCTCCGTACCAAATTCGTGTGTCTGTAGATGCCATAATTTCTCGCTATGTCATTTTCTCAAATTTAATTAGGTACTGAGTTATTTTAATTCTTATTTTATTATTACGCATGATTTAAATTACTAAACTGTTTCTGAATATTTATTGTAATGTTATATTATATATTGGATTTTAAATATACCTAAATCAAATTATATGGGTCTATGATACCTGCAATAAACACATTTTATTTTATTTATTGAATGGGCTCCGAAACTACAGGACCGATTTTGATGAAATTTTGCAGAGATATAGAGTAGACCACGCCACGGGGAAGGACATACTCTTTATCGCGGAAAAATGTACGGTTTCCGAAAGATAAATTTTTGCGCGCACGAAGTATATAACATCTAGTCTATAATTCTATACTTATACGTTATAATAAAGAGGAAAGATTTGTTTGTTTGTCTGTTTGTTTGCATTGAATAGGCTCCGAAACTACTGAATCGATTTTGATATTTGCCACAGATACAGACTAGATCACGGGGAAGGACATAAGGCTACTTTTTATTGCGGCAAAATGTACGGTTCCCTCTAGATTTCGTTTTACGCGCACAAGTCGCGGGCAACATCTAGTTTTTAATAAAACAACAGTTAAATTGCTCAATTTTAACCATCCGCAGTTAACCGTCGCTTAATTTACTGCTTTAACATTAAATCTACATATAATATGCATCTATCTGCCAGTGAAAAATTGGTCCGGCTGTTTCAAAGATTAGCCGGAACAAACAGACAGACAGGCAAAAATTAAAAAAAAATTTTTTTGGGTGAGACAAGTATTAAAATACTTCTAAAGTAAACTTATTAATTAAAATTAAAAAGGAAACTGTGAGACTTGATTTCTGAACTACGTATTTATGATGTTTTTACTTTATACGGAACCTATGGTGGTCGAGTCGGACTCGCGCACGAAGTGATCCGTGATCCGTACAAAAAAACCATGCTTGTTGTATGGAATATGGATATAGGGGGAAAGGAAAATAAATACTTAAGGGAGGGCCTTCCTTGAGTATTTAAGTTAATTCTTACTCCTCCATAAACGGCACCATTCATTCAAATTACGATTACTCGTCTTCATTTTCACTGAATAATCTCAAGATTCTCAAGACAGACGCGATCGAAAAAAATAAACGAGTATGTTTTGTTTGGTACTTGGTAGTAATCCGCATACGTTTAAAATACTCCTTTGTTATTTATAATTTTATAGTATTCCTTTGGTTATAATAATCACTCAAGAAATATGTAGGTACTTCTGAAAATAGTTGGCTATTCGCTCGACGCTAACGGTAACCTTGAACTTATCACAAGTGTAATTATATATTCGTAGTCACTAGTCACAGTATAGCCGGGCAGCTCGATGAGCGTGAACTTAGTGAGTTAAGTGAGAACCGTGTTAATGGATAAATTTCGTGTGCAAGGCCCCGCCCGGTTAAGTGGTGAAGTCACCATTTCTGGGGCGAAGAATGCCGCACTGCCAATTCTGTTTGCTGCTTTGCTGGCTGAAGAGCCGGTCGAGATAAAGAATGTGCCAAAGCTGCGTGACATCGACACCACCATGAAACTATTGACTAAACTGGGTGCTCAGGTTGAGCGCAACGGTTCCGTTCACGTCGATGCCAGTGGCGTAAACGGTTTTTGTGCACCTTATGAACTTGTAAAAACTATGCGCGCCTCCATCTGGGCGCTGGGCCCGCTGGTGTCGCGTTTTGGTCAGGGTGAAGTATCACTGCCTGGCGGCTGCGCCATTGGTGCGCGCCCGGTTGACCTGCATATTACTGGTCTTGAGCAGTTAGGTGCAGAGATTAAGATGGAAGAAGGCTATGTCAAAGCATCGGTTAACGGCCGCCTGAAAGGCGCGCTGATCGTGATGGACAAAGTCAGCGTCGGTGCGACAGTGACCATCATGAGCGCAGCGACGCTGGCAACTGGCACCACCGTGATTGAGAATGCGGCACGTGAACCTGAAATTGTTGATACCGCCAACTTCCTAAACACGCTGGGCGCAAAAATTACTGGCGCAGGCACCGACAAAATCACCATTGACGGGGTTGAGCGCCTGGGCGGCGGTGTTTACCGCGTGCTGCCAGACCGTATTGAAACCGGCACCTTCCTGGTAGCGGCAGCCGTCTCCGGCGGCAAAGTGCTGTGCCGCAACGCGCAGCCCCATACGCTGGACGCGGTGCTGGCCAAGTTGCGTGATGCCGGTGCAGACATTAAAACCGGTGAAGACTGGATCAGCCTGGATATGCACGGTAAGCGCCCTAAACCGGTCGACGTGCGCACGGCACCCCATCCGGGTTTCCCGACTGATATGCAGGCGCAGTTTACGCTGCTGAATCTGGTAGCGGAAGGAACGGGCCTTATTACCGAAACCATTTTCGAAAACCGCTTTATGCACATCCCTGAACTGATTCGTATGGGAGCTTATGCAGAAATCGAGAGCAACACCGCAATCTGTCATGGTGTGGAAACGTTGTCAGGCGCACAGGTGATGGCGACGGATCTTCGTGCTTCAGCTAGCCTGGTGCTGGCGGGTTGTATTGCGGAAGGCACAACGCTGGTCGATTGCATCTCCCATATTGACCGTGGCTATGAGCATATCGAAGATAAGCTGAAAGCGATGGGTGCGAATATTGAGCGTATTAGCGGCGAATAACGTCGCTGTCTAGCCTTAAGAAAACCAGCCTAACGTACAGGCTGGTTATTTTCGCCTGCAGATGACCGTCCGATCCGGACGCTAGTTTTTTGATACTCGATTCGGCGCTTTTTCGATCCAATAAACTATATGGTTTTCAGGATCGTAATAACGGCTTAGCCATATCTCAGCTGGGTGGACATTGATCGCGTGGGCAATATGTATCACGTAAATTATTTTTATTGTTATTTATGTCCAAAGCCCCTAGTGTCCGAATCATCAGATCGACGGACCTTGAACTCTCTCTCTCTCTCTCTTACCAATTCAAGAAGCTATTTCATATTGTCCTTAGTAGTTCCGTATATCTTCTTAGTTCTTCTTGTTGTTTAATACACAAACTAATATATTTCACATTCCCAACACTTGAAAACTAAACAACAAATTCTTTCACAAACTACCTTCTTCAACAAAGCTCATGGCAAAGAACGAGAGTATTAAATTATGCAGTGTTTATTTAAAACATTGTAACGAAGAACCGATGGTAAATAATATATGAAGCTAATTTTATTTGAAATCCATTTTACGAGTTTAATCTTAAAATGTATTGCAGTCACCAGCTTGATGCATTTATACCTATAATTTGTTGAATAAATAATTGGGTTAATGTATTTTAAAATATCTTAATGAATTAAAATATTTATTGATAAGCCCATATGGGCTATATTTTGGGTCAAGGCTTCTATTTTCAACCGACTTCTAAAACACAGGAGGTGGTTCTCAATTCGTTTGTATGTTTTTTTGTGTGTATGTTACGCGGTTACTCCGCCGTTTGTGGACCGATTTTCAAAACTCTTATTTTATTGTAAAGGGTTGACTCCTGGATTGGTCCCATTGTCACCAAATAATAGACCTGGTGATGAGATCCATGAGGAATCGAGAGAAGTCCTCAAAATTTATAGGGACACCGACAGTGATTTCAACTTTTTTTTTAAGTAACTCGAGCAAATGCTACCAAAAAGTGAATTGTGCCAAGGTATACCCTGGATCCAAAAGTACTGAATAGAACTCCTCAGTCTTTAAAGATACACGTTTGAAAATTTCAACATTGTTTAAAGAATTGCAAGCATATGTCACTATTGAATAATAATTATCACCACCACCATCATCATCCTCACACCATACATAATGATAATATTATGTTGAATATGTATTTTTCATAGTATTTTACACCGATATCGATTCATTTGAACATTCACAGCTACCAAAAAGTTAAATATTGCGCCAAGGTATACCCTGGATCCAAAACTCCTTTGTCTTTAAATATACACGTTTGGAAATTTCTGCATTATTAAAATAACTGTAAGGCAAGCATATAGTGTTAGGTTCATTTATAATTCTGCTAAAAAATTTAGTTATAAAATATGTAATCATGTTATGATTTTTGTATTTAATTAAGGGATATAATTAATCGAGCGAACAAAAAATAAGTTGGCGGCTGCACGTGAGCATACTGTATTTGGCAGTGAATTAATATGTTGGCGACTAAATTACTAAACTGGCGAAAACACTCGGGTGACAAAAAATTCTAAAGTCGGCAGATAAAAAGAGGCGAAATTTAATCCAAATTAGCACCGACATTTATAAGTTGGTGACTTAATTTCCGAGTTGGTGACCATTATACCATATAAGCAGCTATAAAACCAGATTTGGTTGATAAATTAATGGCTGCTAAAAATTCAATTTGCAGGCTACGGAAAATCCTATTTTTGGATACTGTTGGAGTATGTTTTTCTTTGTCATGGCTGTCATTTTCTAGGTTTCTGGGGGTGCAGAATAATATGAAAATAAAATCTGTTTCGTAATTCCACAATGGCGTAAACTTTTGTTATTAAAATTAACAAGGTTGTCATTTTCTCGGTTTCTGGGGGTTCTGATTACAAAATTGTCTTCCAATTTCATTTTCCAAAATGGAGAATATTCAATCTTCGGAAAATGAATATGAATACTAAATTAAAAGATCTTGGGGATGCTAATTAGGATTGATAATAATTATTATTACAGTATGTTATGTAGTTCAAGGTACCAGCTATGTATAGAAATTTTTCAAAATACAGGATTCATGAATTTTTCTGCCATTCATGAAGAAAATATGCGATTTCTAGGTTAATAAGGGGGAGCAAATTTTCATTATTTTTGCAGTAAGATGCACCGTTTCTGAGATAGAAGCGACTATAGAAAAAAATATGACAATGCTGTACTGAGATACGAGGGGTGTATCAATCTATAGAAATGTTGGAAAATTCAGGATTTTCGAAATTTTTTTTCTCCCACCATGAAGAAAATATGATGTTGCGGAGTTTCAAAGGGGGGCGAAATTTTCATTATTTTTTCAATAGGATGCACCGTTTCCGAGATATAATCAATTTTATAAAAAATGAAGTAATGCATTGAGATACGACGGATGTATAAATCTATAGAAATGTTGGAAAATTCAGGATTTTCGAAAAAAAAATTCTGCCATCATGAAGAAAATATGATGTTGCGGAGTTTCAAAGGGGGGCGAAATTTTCATTATTTTTTCAATAGCATGCACCGTTTCCGAGATAGAATCAATTTTATAAAAAAAGAAGTAAATGCTGTACATTGAGATACGACGGATGTTTATAGCTATAGAAATGTTAGAAAATTCAGGATTTTCGATTTTTTTTTCTCCCATCATGAAGAAAATATGATGTTGCGGAGTTTCAAAGGGGGGCGAAATTTTCATTATTTTTTCAATAGCATGCACCGTTTCCGAGATAGAATCAATTTTATAAAAAAAGAAGTAAATGCTGTACATTGAGATACGACGGATGTTTATAGCTATAGAAATGTTAGAAAATTCAGGATTTTCGATTTTTTTTTCTCGCATCATGAAGAAAATATGATGTTGCGGGGTTTCAAAGGCGGGCAAAATTTTCATTATTTTTTCAATAGGATGCACCGTTTCCGAGATAGAATCAATTTTATAAAAAAAGAAGTAAATGCTGTACATTGAGATACGACGGATGTTTATAGCTATAGAAATGTTGGAAAATTCAGGATTTTCAAATTTCTTTTTCTCCCATCATGAAGAAAATATGAGGTTGTTGGGTTACTCTCGACGACCTCTGTGGCTCAGTTGGTTGAGCGTGTTGGTGCTCAAGCCGGAGGTCGCGGGTTCAAATCCCGCCGAAGGAACAAAAAGTTTTTCTGTGTTCCTGGGTCATGGATGTGTATTAAATATGTGTATAATATAATAAAAATCTTAAATATGTGTATAATATAAAAGTATTAAATATATTTCCGTTGTCTGGTACCCGTAACACAAGTTCTTCGAGAACTTACCACGGGATCAGATTGACGTGGTGTGAAGAGTCCATAGATATTATTATATTATATTATTTATTACTAAGGAAATTTAAAATGGATGACTTTTTTGTAATCAGCACCCCCATAAACCAATAAAAGGACACCCATATTATTTTTATGAAATTAAGTATGTCCGCCATATTGGAATTTCAAAATAAATGTTATTTTTGTATCCAGCACTCCCAAAAACCTGGTAAACGACACCCATATCAATTTTACGAAAAATAATGTCCGCCATTTCTAAATTTTCAAAATTAATCTACACAATAATCTACACTGAGAAATATAAAAACCGAGAAAAATTAAAAATTGGGAATTTTGTACGCTCCTTTATGTTTTTTTTGTGTGCGCTCGTTTCGCTGCTTGTATGTTATTTTGAGTTACCTACATCAGGGAAAATATATGTGCCTATTCTTAAATTAAATGTGTACTCACAAATTGTCGCCAAGATGGTTATTTAGTCGCTAAAACATAATCTGTCTGCCAGTTTGGAAAATTCAGTGGTATTATTTAGTCACCAGATTAGTAATTTTTTTGTTCCTTACATTCTTTCGCCAACTTGGTAATTTAGTATTCAATATTGGGTATTTTCACATCCAAAATTTAATTGTTTTGTCGCAAGTTTAAATACATGCCTTTAATTAATATTTGTTTTTTCTATTTTTAAGGCCGAAAGATTTCTGTTCAATTTAATTGTTAAATAATAGCAACACTGTGTTATGCTTGATTGGCGCAAAAATGGCGGGCTGTTCGGCGACTGGATCACGACATGAGGATCACCTGATGTTGTGGGGCCAATCGCCGAGCTGGGTTTTCCCCGCCGAAGAGATGCTCAGCTTGGCGAGTAGCAGGCGCCAAGGTGGCATTCTCTCTGGAGCATTTGACGAGGAAGGTTGACGAGGTTGTAAATTGAAGAAATAAAAAAGGTTTTATCTGAAGTTTATTCTTTGTTTTATAATAGTCACTATTAAAAAAATCATCATCACCACAACCATCATCACACCATACATCATGATATTATGTTGATATAGGTATTTCTCATAGTATTTTACACCGATATCGATTTCTTTGAACATTCAGAGCTACCAGAAAGTGAAATGTTGTGCCAAGCCTGTATACCCTAACAACGATGATGATGGGATCCATGAGGAATCGAGATAATAATAATAATAAAACATTTATTCAATACAATTTGGGCATTAAACCACGATAAGTACATAACATTTAAAATATGTATCCAGTAAACGGGAACACAGTTTTACAGGTAATTAACTAGAACACTACTAATTACTACATATTATACCTACAAACAAAAACAAGCAATTATAACTACAAAAAAATGAGATTAATGTGGATACAATGTTGCAAAGGAATGATCGGTAGGTGGTGTAATGCTCAAACTATTGAAATGGAATCCACTCAGGATTTACCACAGTCATTTGACTGTGGAATCACAGTCCCTGATATTCAGTGGATCCATACTGTCACGCGTGATGCAGACTACTCAAGGCACCAGCGCTAACACGCTGTTAAAAAATAAAAATAATATCATAAGTGTTAAAAATATAAAATAATTTATGAATAAATAGTACATTGTATAGTAAATATGTGATAAATATTATATTCAACTCTTATAATCATAACGTGGTGCGGTCGATACGTTGTGCGTTGCCGAAACCAGCTCCTTTAAGCGCTTAATGCTTATCGCTTAAATCTACGGTTCAGTAGGTAAAGAGTACAGGTTAGTAACTACAGCAAGAAGCTGAAGGCTGTGGGGCCTGCAGGGGGGTCGGCAAGAGGCAATGTGTAGCTTACGCGCCAGCGCCGCGTCGCACTCCGCGCGCAATCTCCGCGCTGCGCTAATAGTTAACATGTTACTTAAACGACTAGCACCACATAATACGTAATATTTAAAAACGATATGGGTTAATAAATAAAACAGGAATACGGTATGCCTATACATAATACAACTATTTAATAATAAGTGAGATTAGGTCAAAAACACTTGCCTAACTTTCAAGACGGGACAGGGGTATTTTAAAGCGGTTAAACATCCCTGGCAAACATATGAGGCATCCAGGAACCACCATGCTTCGGCTCGGAAAACAAAAGCGTAGGTATTTATTAAATTTTTAGTCATGGAAGTAATTATATTATAATTTGAATTGAGAAATGTTTACAAGAAACTCATACTTAATTTTATATAGAAAAGTAAATACATATAATAATAATATATCAATTTGCGAGCTGATCTCGCAATAAGAAGTCTTTAAGTTTGATCTTGAAATTATTTATTGTTTTCAAAGCGCGAAGAGAAGGTGGCAAAAGGTTATTCCAGATTTTGCTTGCCAGGTATCTGAAACTACCTCTGAATGCAGACGAGCGATGGAGTGGAGTGACCAGTAGATAAGCCGAACCTCTGGTGGTAACGGTCAGCTCATTATTCCCAGCCCACTGTAGTTTGTTGTAAAGGTAGGAGGGGGTTTTAAAATTCACGACACCAAACAGCAAGGTAGCGAAATGCAGCTGTCGGCGACCGTCCATCTTAAGCCATCTCATGTTATTTACGTGGGGGTACGGAGCAACAGTATCTTGCGCATGCGTTTTGGTTTCTAATCTTGTACAAGAGCTATTAACGATAGAAGCATCGACTAACGGTATTAACTACGTGCTTCTCGAACCGAAGCCCTTCGTCCATCAGTATGCCCAGATTGCGAGTTTCCATAACCCTTTCAATATTTACGCCTTTAATATGGACTCTAGGCATCGATTTTTTGTACTTGAAATTTGGTACCCAAGATCATGACTTTCGTCTTATTAAGGTTCAATACTAAGGCATTACTCTCAGACCACTCACTGATACGTGCTAAGTCCTCATTAAGTTTACTTACAGCCTCTACGACGTTACACGGCTTAAAATTAATGTAAATCTGAATGTCATCAGCGTCAATATGAAATTTGCAATGCCTTATGTGCTAAGCTATATCCGCGCAGTATATGGAGAAAATTAAAGGCCCAATCACCGAGCCCTGAGGCACACCTCTATATACACTACAATATTGACTGACTGAAACTGACAATATTTCTGTGCCACGACACACATTGACATTATATATCTATGGCTATTATAATATACTCACGGTGCATGATGCATCTAGCAAATCCAGCACCGGTACTAATAATAATAAATAGGATTTAGGAATAACAAGTAGATCCATTCATTAGTGTCAATCATTTCAAATTTTTTTTTGTTGTTTGTTTGTTTGATTATTGATAACAAATTAACAATTTACGTTAACTATTATCCCTAAGTCTATGAGGTAAACACAGATGAGAATAAACAACCTAAATAAGTTGGCTTCAAGTCTTCATATTGGTGGAGAGGTGAAACGAGGAAGCTCGCCGCGAAGCAGCACCGCGCCCAGCGAACTCGAGTAGAGCCTAGTCCACCTCCATCTGCACTGGTCCATGAAGGTTGAGGACGTTGTGGACTATGTACATCCTAAAGAAGACGTCTTTCACTTTTAGGGTCAAGCGTCTGGAGTCTCGCTACAACGTCAACTTCAGTTTCTTTGCGGTGAGAGTACCGACGCATCTTCTACCGACCTTCGAGGTGGAGGAGTTCTAGCCGACGGACGTGTTCTACCGAAGATTTCAAGGAAATGAAACAAAGCGTGCCTCACGTCGTCTAAAAAGTAGCATTTTAATCCAGAGCCTAAACTTTTTGTGTGAAAGAGTAACAACCATTCCACCATCCATACTCACATACTTTTATATTTATAATATTAGTAGGATTTTTGACTACTAAAACATTACCATTACCTTATACATAATATAACATAAGTAAAATGTGTTCTAAATCTTTATAATTTGTAGGAATTGTAGGTATACAATAATGTTTGTTAAGTAGTTTAACTATAGTGATATAAAATCTTCATAATGTACAATACGGCCGATGTATCTTGGCGAGTCTGAATTTCGCGCAGAAGGTTGCGCAATATCTGTTTCTAAGTGTTTTCGTATTTATTTTATTTGTACTAATTGGTCAACTGTATTAGGGAATTTTATTAGTACATAGGTATATAAAAATAATACAATAACAGTTTTCTTCACGAGTTGTACACGCGCTAAAGTTCGCAGAGCCTATGTTCAGACCCGTCAAGATACAGCGGCCGTAGTGTAATTAATGTATCAAAACCGCTACCAACCTAAGTTAATTTGTATTCATTCTGTGACAGGATCAAACTAGTGCGTGTAAATAATAATAATTATTAACTGTGTTGATTTTTAAATTGTATAATGTTATTATTGGCTATAGCCATGACTTATGTAATTCCTTTGCAAGAAATAAAAGTATTCTTTACATTTTAAGTTTATTTTCTTACTAAAACTTAGTTAAAAAAGTAAAATAATAGGCTACACGACTACATCTAAAATATTAAGTTTTATTAATGTACTCAGAAATTTTGAGGTATTACTACTTCGTAAATGTAAAAAATTTTAATGTTTTATGTATAGTTTAGTAATTAGATACATCTAAAAAGTACAAAAAAAAAAAAAAAAAAATTTTTTTAAATTAGTGAACAAAACCTACATCATTAGTTTACTTACATCATATACAAAAACTTTTATTATGGTATGTATGAACTTAAACGCATAAATATCGGAGATATTTACAAATATGTTCCTGCGGCCGTATATTTCATACACTTTAACATGGACGTGACGTCATAGCTACGTATGACTTTAGTATGGAGCGTTTTCACGAGACTTGCGAAATTTTGTAAACAAATCGCTGTACCTTTGAAAATATTGACTTTTGATATACGGTTTCTTCTGAGAAGTTACTCATATTTAAGAGTACTATTCATTTATGCAATAAAAAAAATTCAGTCGTGTAGCCTATTGTGTCGTATCAGGCTAGAGCAGCCTAAAGCTCCACCGACAAGAGCAAAGCTCTTAAATTAGAATGAATGAATAATTCTAGCAAGACAATGCCTATAACAAATTCAAAGTGTTATGGCCGCTTGTAATATTTTGTATACAATATGTAGTAACTGTTAGGTTTTTTATGGCAATAGTACCTTGTACAGTCATGGTACTTTTAATATTTTATTACTTCCAGCTAATAACACTTCCTTTAAAGTTATAGTTCTTTAAAATTGCAAAGAATATTTCAATTATTTAGTCACAAATATACTATAGAGATTAAATATTCTGTATTTAATTGGTTAACACTACTTGACTGTTTATAATAGCAAATATTTCAAAACTATTATGAGGCGTTTGTGTGCTTACATCCCATTTATAAGGCGAAGGTGTTGAGCATCGATATATACAATACAATAAAATATCATTACATTGAAAAACTTATAAATTTTATCTACTAAATACAAATCTTTATTTCTAAGCAAGTTTTTTAAGAACATTTGTTACCTACTATAATTTAGGTAGGTGCCTACTATAGGTACACCTAAAGATTGCTTTCAGCTGGTATAGTAGCGTGTAAAGGCTACAAACTGCAAGTAAGCTACAAATTAAGAAATTTATATTTTAACAAAGTGTAGAATTATACTTGAATACAATGAATTAAATATTAGGTATTGACAATAATTGTGATTTATTGAATACTTTAGATTGATTTCTTTTGACATTATGCAATATAGACTACTAGCAGAAGGTGTTGTATAGACCCTTTAGGCAAATCATTATTATTTACATATAACAGCTGATCAATAAAAATCCGCCATATTGTTCGTTGAGGCGATAAAGGTAGCTTCCTGGGTGTCTTTATCGTTAGGTCGATAAAGATAAAGATCACGATCTGCTAAATGTCACTTACGGCCGCTTGTCTAGGCATTGTATGGAGAAACGCGTTAGAGCAATTCGTTATATGAGTGCATCGTTAGCGTATTCGTTCAAAGTGACTGCTTGGCTACCAATTTTTTTAACGATACGACTGAATATGTCATTTAACGCACGCTTATGTCAATCCCATACATTTTTTATTCACGAAGTTCGCCGTCGATATAATTTAATGCATCTTGTCTAGCCCTCCTGGTTATTTTATAGCATTTTATACTACGTTATTTTTTAGATTGATAAAACTTTTTGTACGCATGAACCGATTGAATTGAAATACCTATACAAAATTATAAACAGAACTATCCTAATTCCTATCCGCGTGGAACCCGCAGGTAGTTAGGTACCCAAAAATTTTCCGCGATAAAAAGAGAGTCCTATGTGGTTTATCCAAGGGCTAAACTACTACGGTTACAAATTTTATAAAAATCCGTTCCGTAGTTTCTGAGATTAGCGCGCACAAACGTACCTACAGATCAAAAATCTTTTTAAAAAAATCTTAAAAGTCATTGTTTTGGGTTAAAAACTAAAAACCTAGGTATTAAACACTCATAAATCAAGCACAAATAATTTAAATATTACATATAATAACAAAAGAGAAAGAAATTTAATTATACCTACACTCAAAATATTCTACTGAAATAGTATGTAATATAATAAGAATTATGAATATATTTTAATTCAGAAATCGCAAATATTTAGGTGCCTACAGTGATAACTATATTATATATCTATGGGTGCCTAGTTTTTCCAAGACATTTTCATCAAATTTAACTTTCGCATTCTTGTCAGATTTATTTTTCAATATGATGACAATATATTATGTCAAAATAAAAATAAAGCTTCCCACTCACGGACTATCGATTGCTTCGATCAAAATGGAAATTAATTCGTATTTGAAAGTAAATTGCTAACGACAAACTATTACACAAAATGATTAGTGTAAGACCTACCAGCTAGTTTTTGCGGTGGGGGTCAAAAGTTGGAACAAAATTTACGCGTATATATACGAGTTTCATATAAAAAGTATAGTAAGGTGGTCCTAGGATCTCAGACTATATTCAATTTTTATCTAAACCGATTTACTTGCAACTACGAATCCAGTAAATGTTTAAATTGTAAAGACTAAATCGATCGATCGCTTGTGAGTGGGAGCTTTAAATCAAAAACACTAAGGAGTATTTATATCAACTTTAAAGCAAATCACTCCCAAACAACTTTTTTTCCCTTTTTATTCCCGTTACGGGACGAATTTCAATAAACTATGATACACGAATTCCATCAATTCTGTTACATAATGTTTGTGCAAAATATGAAGTAGATTGGACCAAGGAATCACGTTGTCCCATACAAACTGTTTCCCCCTTTTCACCCCCTTAGGAGTCGAATTTCGAAAAATCCCTTCTTATCGGATCCCTACGCATTACAAAGAGCAAGCCCTGGAAGTTTCAGGTCTCTACGATTAGCGGTTTAGGCTGTGCGTTGATCCGTCAGTCATTCAGGACAAAGGATTTTATATGTATAGATAGCACACCTTGTGAATAAGGTGGCCCCCTGCAAGGCTACTTCTAAATTACATAATATATTATTGTATTCCTGTTATGTAGTTTTAGGCATAACATTGTTATATACCTTTTTTATTTTAAAAGAACAATTTTCCATCTTTTTGGTTAAAGATGGCCCCGTGCGAGTTTCTTACGCCGGTTCTTCTCGCCGGGATAGTTTCCGAACCGGTGCCTACATCATGTAGGACAATTCTATAAGTGTTATAATATAACCTATATGGAAATAAAAATTTTGAGTTTGAGTTTGAGTTTTTGAGAAAACTGTTAGGGATTTGTGAACGATACGCGGACGACCATGGACTTAGGTACAATGCTACGAAAAGTGAGTTCATGGTTTTTAAGTCAGGTGCGAAATGTTATAACACGAACGTTAGACACGTTCGTGTTATAACACTTCACTTAAAAGAGTTAGCCAATTTAAGTACCTAGGGCACTGGGTCACCGATAATCTTAGAGATGATCTAGACATGGAGCGGGAACGGAGGGCATTGGCTGTCCGATGCAATATGCTGGCCCGCAGATTTACACGCTGTAGCAGAGACGTTAAAGTTACCTTATTTAAAGCGTACTGCCAATCTTTTTACACGCGTAGTCTGTGGTCCAGCTACACGCAGAGGTCATACAATGCATTGAGAGTTCAATACAATAACGCATTCAGGGTACTGATGGGGTTGCCAAGGTTTTGTAGTGCGTCAGGCATGCTGGCTGAGGCGCAAGTAGACGACTTTTTTGCTATCATTAGGAAGCGCAGCGGCTCAATGCTAACGAGGCTCCGGGCTAGCACCAACAGTATCCTGATGGCGTTGGTGGACAGGTGGGACTCTGCATTGCTCAAGCACTGGATCGGTCTACATGCGCCTGTAGCACGGCGCATGCTCATGTGATCATCCAGTGTCTGAGTTATGTATGTTTTACATAATATATTATTGTATGTCCTAATAAAATTATAGTATTCCAAATAATTATTAACCTACTAACATAGCTTCAAAGGAAAAATTGTTACTAGTCTACCTACTAATACATCATATGGGCTGTAATTGTCTGAAATAATGATTTATTTATTTATTATTTACTAGCTGTTGCCCGCGACTTCGTCCGCGTCAACTGATGGCGCAATAATGCATCAATTTCGATCAAATTTGATTACCATAAAAAAGGTTACCAAGTACTTAATTCAATCTTAAAAGATTTTTTAGATCATAGAAAAAGAGGAATAATTCTTTCATACCTACATATTTTTTTGTAACCGAGCCGTTTACGCAGCGCACGCAACGGAAGCCCTCAAATAAAGCTCAAATGTAGATAATTTTCCCCGTTTTTGCAACATTCTCACTGATGCTTTGCTCCTATTAGTCGCAGCGTATATAACATATATAGCTGAAAGCCTTCCTCGACAAATGGACTATCCAACACAAAAATAATTTTTCAATTCGATTAAGTAGTTCCTGAGATCAGCGCGTTCAATCAAACAACGTAAGCCCTCAAAGATGAATAATTTTCCCCGTTTTTCCCACATTTTCCACTGATTCTTCACTCCTATTGGTCGCAGCGTGATGCTATATAACCTAAATCCTTCCTCTATAAATGGATTTTTCAATTCGAACCAGTAGTTCCTGATAGCTACTATAGATTAGCGCGTTCAAACAAAAAAACTCTTCAGCTTTATAATATTAGTATAGATAGCTGATGCCCGCGGCTCGTCCCGCGTATGTACAGTAACCCACGGGAACCGTATAAATAAATTTTCCTACGGGAACCGTATATTTCTCCGAGATAAAAAGTAGCCGATGTCCTTCTCTCCTTCCTCCTCTGGTATCCTTTATATCTGTGCCAAATTTCATGATAATCGGTTTAGTAGTTTTTACGTGAAACTGTAAATAAAGTATCCCACAGGAACAGTACATTTCCCTGTGATAAAAAGTAGCCTATAGGCTACTTTTTATCACAGGGAAATGTATATCCTTTTTCAGATTATACTCTCTGTATTTGTGTACCAAATTTCGTTTCAATTGGTTCAGTAGTTTTGGCGTGGAAGACGGACAAACAAACACACACTTTCCCATTTATAATATAGCATTCGCAAATATTTAAGATTTTCATCAAATTTAACTTACGCGGCATTCTTGTTAAGGTAAGGTGGTCCTAGGATCTCAGAATGTATTCAATTTTTATCTAAACCGATTTACTTGCAACAACGAATCCAGTACATGTTTAAATTGTAAAGACTAAATCGATCGATCGCTTGTGAGTGGGAGCTTTAACTCAAAAGCACTAAGGAGTATTTATATCAATTTTAAAGCAAATCGCTCCCAAACAACTTTCTTTCCCTTTTTATTCCCTTTATTATTTAAACGGTCTGTACAGGAAGGTATAGTTCCAATAATTTGGAAATCTGCTTTTGTATCACCAATCCATAAGAGCGGCAGTTAAAACGAAATAAAAAATTATAGACCCATTTCAAAATTATGCATTTTCGCCAAACTTTTAGAAAAAAATATTTACAAGCAGGTTTACTGCTCTCTCTCTCAACTGTCTTTATTTCTGAGCAGCACGGCTTTCTACAGCACAGATCGACTGCATTCAATCTTTTATCTTTTGTGGATTTTGTTATAGAGAAAATGGATTTAGGCGGTCAGGTTGACGCAATTTTTACGGACTACAGCAAAGCTTTCGACCGCATAGATCACTACCTACCCCTCGAAAAGCTTTATAATGCTGGAATCCATGGAAATCTGTACAGGTGGTTCACATCATACGTTAAAAAAATTCTCAGGCAGTGGTTGTCAACGGGTTTACCTCTCAATGGAATAAAGTGCCCTCTGGTGTCACTCAGGGCTTGCTGTTGGGTCCTTTGCTATTCAATCTATTTATCAACGACATACATATTACATACATGTTTTCATCATTCAAAATTTCTGCTGTATGCTGATGACATGAAAGTTTAAAAAAAATCAAAGGACTTACCGATTGTCAGTTACTGCAGGAGGATATTAGCAGACTCGAGATATACTGTTGTGTCAATAAACTAGCCCTGAACGTCGGAAAATGTTGTTCAATAATGGTGTCTACAGACACACGAATTTGGTACGGAGCGTCCAGCGGATCTGGTACGCTCCGTACCATATCCGAGCGTGTGTAGGGCAGTCCGGCGAACATATGAAGAAGGCGAAGAGTTCACCGTTGTCCGCATCGGATCTGGTACGCTCCGTACCATATTCGTGCGTATGTAGAGCAGTCCGGCGGTTTGGCCGTACAACAGTATCAGTGTTGCCAACTTAGGGATGTACCCCCCAAAATTAGGGAAAATATCTACGGGGTTTACTAGAGGACAGGATGTATAGAGTTTACTCCTTATGAATCAATTTGTATGTAATAATAAAAATTATTTTAATGTGTGTATATAGCCAGGGATATGAAAATGTATTGGGAGTGAAATCATATTAAGACAAGTTAGTTTTATGTTATTCACGCGTAAGTCTTTATGTTAAACGCATAACCTTTCTTTCTAGCTTATTATCTCTTAAGGCGTGACTCCTGTTCGAAACATTACACAGAAAACATGAAACATTGGGGCGTGGCTATACACATTTGTCTAGGAATAGACAATGTTTTTGTTTTCGGAGACGGACGGAAAACATTCCCGCGCGGGTAGAGAGGGGAAGAAATGTTTCATTTCTTATCTAGTGTTCACATCGTTTACATCATCAAACTCAAAAACTCAAACTCAAAATTTTTATTTCCATATAGATTATGAAATAACACTTATAGAATTGTCCTACATGATGCCTACCACCGGTTCGGAAACTAGCCCGGCGAGAAGAACCGGCGTAAGAAACTCGCACGGGGCCACCTTTTAGCAAAAAGATGGGAAAATTGTTCTTTTCAAAAAAAATATTTTTACAATGTTGTAACTTAATCTATATAACATTAGTCATAAGTACATAGAGCATACTTAAGTAAATAAAAGCAGCCTTGCAGGGGGCCATCTTATTCCCAAGGTGTGCAATCGTTAATGAAATCACTGACTTTATAATAAGCTTTAGCACACAAACGTTCTTTAACAGCTTTTTTAAATTTATTAATGGTAAGATTTTGAACGTTTTCTGGGATTCTATTGTAAAGGCGTATACATGAACCTTTAAACGATTTACTTACTTTGCTTAGTCTGATCACCGGTATTTCTAACTTGTTCTAGTAGGGAATTATTGGGCATTCTGTCCCACCTCCGTTCGCTCGCGGTGCATAAACGAACAGGAGTTATTGGGCATTCTGACACACCGAACCGAACCTCCGTTCGCTCGCGCCCTCGCTCACTTCGGTGTGTCAGAATGCCCAATAACTCCTGTTCGTTTATGCACCGCGAGCGAACGGAGGTGGGACAGAATGCCCAATAATTCCTGTTCGTTTATGCATCAACTGATGGTAAATGAAATGACATGCTCATGACATGCACCTCTGTTCGCTCGCGCCCTCGCTCTCTTCGGTGTGTCAGAATGCCCAATAACTCCTGTTCGTTCATGCATCAAGTGATTAAAAATCGCTTCTGATCGATGATTGGATGGCTGAAAGATCTAGCGAGCTATTATAGGAACATTGAATTTCGTATGTTTGAAGTTATCTGTTTATATGAGTCAACACACTGCATGATTATCATTTTGTTATAATCCACTAATCACAGTGGTCGATTGGATTAAACAGCTATGAAATTTCTGAAACAAAAAGAATCACTTAAATTAGAATGTGTCTGTCCTGCAGTTAAAAATGAAGTTAAGCGACATGGAAATTTACTACCAAATACCATTCGCAGTATTGTTTGTGGTCCGTCAAACTGTGGGAAAACAAACTTAGTAATCAGTTTGTTACTACACCCGAATGGTCCACGATTCAGAAACCTTTATGTGTATTCAAAGTCTTTGTATCAACCTAAATACGTCTTTTTAGAAAAAGTATTGGAAAAAGTTGTGGATACATCGTATCACAAGTATAATCATAACAGTGAAATTTTAAGTCCACAAGAAGCCTTACCTAATTCTATCATCATATTTGACGATGTTGCATGCGAAAATCAAAATAATATACGTGATTATTTTGCTATGGGCCGTCACAAAAATATTGATTGCTTTTATCTTAACCAAACTTATACTAAAATACCCAAACAATTAGTAAGAGATAATGCCAATCTCATCATATTGTTTAAACAAGACGATATTAATCTAAGACACATCTACGATGAACATGTAGGGTCTGATATGACGTGGTCGCAATTCCGTGAAATGTGTTCAACTGTGTGGAGTAAACCGTACAGTTATGTGGTAATCAATAAGGATTGTGAACGAAATAATGGTTGTTACAGAATGAAATTTGATACATTTATAATAGTGGATTAATTTATTCTATAAAGCTTATACGTACCCCACTACGTAGTAGTATAACTTGAGACATCAATCAGAGTAGAATTCTTAACATGGAGCGGAATCTTAAGGAACAAATTGTGAAATCAGCGTCTGCAGTGAAAAGAAAGGTAGAAATGATAAAAAATACTAAAAACACAAATGACATGGCACTGGAGACGATATTTCAACCGATCGTCAGTCCGCTAAAATTATTAGCAAGCAAAACTGAAAAAAAACGTCATGAAGAAGACGAAGAAGAATCTTCAAAATACGGTTCACATGAAAAATTTGAAGAATCTGAGACGGATCTTGATGATGAAGAAAATTCAGATAATGACGACTTTAGTTCTAAAACACCTGACAAAACGCTTACTACATCACCTTCTGAGGATTATGATATCCATGAGAACTCATTTAAATCTATTCAATCATCACCGAGTATCGCAAACGATTCTTTGTCTTGGTCTGTATCGTCTGAAGCGCTGAAAGAAGATATACCATATGGAGTAAGAAGTGAACGAGGAAAACTTTGGCTAGGCAAAACCCGTTTACACGATAATGGAAAAGTTCTGAAAATTAGAAGCCGCTCTTTAAAAAAAACTTCTGGTCTGGCAGAATTGTTGTACAAAAAAAAACCTAATTTAGATATTATTACAGAGGAAGACTTACAAAATTATAAATTGCTACTCATCGACACAAATGCACATAAACGTAACTGGAAACGATCGAACCAAATAAATGGTAATAAAGGGTTCAAATATACTCACGTGATAAAGCCACTATTTAAATTCGCTAGAAATAATACCAGTAGCGTAGAAAGTCTTCAGCGAGGTGAAGGAATCGACATTTTGAAAGAAGTTAAGAAAGACACTGATTTAGTATACTGGAATGATCCTAATGAGTTAGTTGAGAGACTGAAAATATTATGTGCATCTCAGGCAGCTGGTAATACGGGATTAGATAATGAAGTTAATGCCATACTTGAAGAAATGAAAGAAGCTGGTATCATTAAAAAAATGAAATATATAAGGCTGCCATCAGGAAAATTTAGCAGTACTATTACACTATAGAACCTAGCAAGACGGCAATGAATATAGACAAATTTGGTCATCACGTTCATAAGCGTTTACGATTATCTGAATTTTCTGAAATTCTTAGCGATACATTGGTAAGGTCCGATACAGGGGAATTCGATTTAAAGTCATCGAAATTAAAAGGGGTGCAAATTCCAGAAAAAGACGACGAGGCTGTGAATAAAGAATACGTAAATAAAAGTATCCAAGCCCTTAAAAATGAAATGATGAAAATCCAAAGTAATGTCAGAAACTTTCTCCATAGTTTAGAAAAAGTTACTACTACAAATTTTAGTAAAATGTACTACACAAAACAAGAAATCGATAACATGATTGCAGCAAAATCTGTTCAGAATGAGTAAACAAGATATAGTGAATGAACTACACAGAGGAGCGAGACGAAACTTCGTTCGTCGACATACGGTCATTAAAGGTCTGGATGATTTATGGCAAGCTGACCTAGTGGACTTACAAAAATATTCGTCGATTAATAAAGGATTTAAATATGTTCTCATAGTGATTGATGTTTTATCAAAATACGTGTGGGTTAGACCGTTAAAATCAAAATCTAAAAAAATTGTATCAAGTGCTATGTGCAGTATATTATCAGAATCCACACGAAAACCTAAAAACTTACAAACAGATCTAGGTAAAGAGTTTTATAACGATTCTTTTAAGCATTTAATGAAAACTTATAACATAAATCATTATTCCACATGTTCTGTAAAAAAAGCTTCTATCGTCGAACGAGTAATAAGAACTATAAAATCACGTCTTTACAAATTATTTAGTTTATGCGGAAAATATGAATGGTATAAAAATAATTTAAAGTCCGTTGTACAGAATTATAACAATACTGTGCACCGCATTACAAAACATAAACCAATAGACGTTAACAGTTCAAATCAAAATACAGTTCGATTGAATATTATCAAAAGTCAACAGCCAAAAAAAGTACGCAAAGAATCGTCTTTTCGAGTTGGCGATTTTGTTCGTATAAGTAAATACAAAGGAGATTTTTATAAAGGCTACACCCCTAATTGGTCAACGGAAATATTTCGCATCATAAAAGTCAACGAAACTAGTCCTCAAACGTATCAATTACAAGACAAACATAAACAAAACATTGTTGGTTGTTTTTATGGAAAAGAATTACAAAAAACTAAATTTCCTGATATTTATCTTATCGAAAAAGTTCTAAAGAAAAGAGGCAACAAACTTTTTGTGAAGTGGTTAGGATTGGGTGCCGAAGAAAACAGTTGGATAGATAAAAGTGAATTAGTTATTTAGATATATAAAGCACATAATCAGTGCTATATCACAATACATAATTATCAATGAAGGAAGGCAGTGGTGTAATCAATAACTTGATAGACCATTTACCGTTTGAGTTGCATTTACCTGGATATCAATTTTGCGGTCCTGGGACGAAACTTCAAAAACGAATACTACAAGGCGATCGAGGAGTTAACAAATTGGATGAAGCTTGCATGCATCACGATATTGCTTATATAAATAAAGATCCTAGTGCTCGACGTAAAGCTGATTTAGAACTTTTGAGTATGGCAAAGAAGAGGTTGAAATCAAAAGATGCTGGTAAGGGAGAAAAGATTGCCTCGTGGATAGTAAAAAATGCTATGAAAACAAAAATCAGAGCTGGAAGTGGTATTAAATCATTTAAGAAAGGTATTAAAAAAATACATGCCCATTTAAAAAAACTTAAATCCAAGGATCATCACTCTGCTATAAAATATGCGTATGCAGCTGCGAAAAAACTGTTTAGCAAAAAGAAAGGAATATGTTTACCACGTATAATTCCACTTCCAAAATGTGGTGGACTTTTACCGCTTATTCCTATTTTTGCGGGATTGTCGGCGTTAGGTTCATTAGCAGGAGGTGCGGCAGGTATAGCCAAAGCCGTAAACGATTCTAAAGCGGCACAAAAGAGTCTCCAAGAATCTGAAAGACACAACAGAATGATGGAAGCGGTCGCTCTTGGAAAAGGATTATATATTAAACCTCATAAAAAAGGAGCAGGGTTATATTTGAACCCATCAAAAAACTAATTAGGCGGCTGCCCAGGCGTGCGCTCACGAATTTAGACATATTGGAGTATGCTGGTGATATTCCATACTTTCGCGGCGTTTACATGAGAGATAAGTTGCCTTTAAAACCTAGAAAAATAGAATGTGGAATTGTAAATTTAGATAGTAACGTGAATCCTGGCACACATTGGGTAGCCTATGTAAAACAAAACAGCTACGTAGAATACTATGATAGCTTTGGTAATTTAAAACCACCATTAGAACTGATGAAATATATGTATAATTTGCCCATAAACTATAATTATAACAGACATCAAGCATTTGGAACAACAAACTGTGGTCATCTATGTATTAAATTTTTAAAAAAATATTGGAAGAAACATTTAAATAATATTAAAAATAAATAAACGTGTCAGTATCAAAATGTCTTTCACTGTATCTATAACCGGGAGCGGAGCCTCTTTGACGACAAACTATTCTCCGACGTTGGAACTTCTTGGAGACTATGAATGTGGTCTTTTGTACTTTTCAACTTTCAACTCTATACCTAATATTGATGGACGAAACAACAAGTTTTATTACGGTGACAATGAAATGATCGAAATTCCTGAAGGGTCCTACGAGCTTCAAGATATTTGTGATTATTTGAAAACTAACATAAAAAATACACTGCTTAAACTAAGATGCAACAATAACACATTGAAAACAAATATATTTTGTTCTAAAGACGTTCATTTTAATAAAGATGATTCAATTGGGAACATACTAGGCTTTGGAATGGAAACAATAAAAGCTAATATAAGCACTGATTCACAGTATCCTGTCAGCATTCTATCAACAACTATCGTGAGGATTGAATGTGATGTAGTTAGTGGTTCATTTGTGAACGGAAAAGCAAGCCATATTATTTACGAATTTGTACCTAATGTACCTCCTGGTTATCGAATAATAGAAATACCAAAAAATTTAATTTATTTTCCAGTCAATCAAACTTCTATTAGTTCCATCAATATAAGACTGTTAGACGCTGATAACAAAGAAATAAATTTAAGAGGTGAAGAGGTCCAATTGTATTTACATTTTAGAAAAAAATGATAAATTTCCATAAAACCCCTACCATATCAAATGTCCAAGTCAGTCCTAAAAGATCTTCTCACAAAGACACACGACAGCAGATAAAAAAGAAGCTTACTAAAAGCAATAAAGAATACCTCAAGCTAATTGGTTTAATAAAATGAATATTTTAAACATATCTCAACAAACCTCATACGACAACAGCATCGAAAGTTTTGAGTATCATTCATACAGACCGTACGTAACAAGTTTCAACAAGAATGATGAAATACGAATCCCCATCAATCAACAAGACCTATATGTGCTGCCTTCGCTCAGCAGTTTGTATATCGAAGGCAAAGTAATTGTATACAACAGAACAACTAAAGAAAAGGTTTCAAATGTACATTTCGTTAATAATCCAGCGTTATTTCTATTTCAAGACATAAGATATGAATTAAATGGAGTAGAAATAGATAAAATAAAAAACGCAGGTGTTACTACGACCATAAAGTCTTATCTGTCCTTAAATGAAAACGAATCAAAATATGCTCGAGTTTGGGGGTGGTCGCCAGAAGGTATAAATAATACAAGTGGTGGAGAATTTTCTGTATCCATTCCTCTAAACAAGATTTTAGGATTTGCGGAAGATTATGAAAAAATTATCATTAACTGCAAACATGAGTTAGTGTTGCTTAGATGTAACACTAACCTTAATGCAATCAAGTTGAAAACAGGAGAAGTTTTGGAAGATATTGTTATAAGTAAAATTATCTGGAGAGTACCTCATATTAAAGTATCTGATCGCGAAAGAATAAATTTACTAAAACAATTAGAAAAAGATCGAGCTATTCCATTAGCATATCGTAACTGGGATTTATACGAGTATCCATTATTACCCAAAACTCGTAAACATACTTGGTCCATTAAAACTTCATCTCAAATAGAAAAACCACGATTTGTCGTATTAGCTTTACAAACCAACCGCAAACACAACAGTGAATTGTCGATGGCGGAGTTTGATCACTGTCACGTACGTGATGTAAGAGTGTTTTTAAATTCATCATACTATCCATATGAGGGATTAAACGTCAGTTATACAGAAGACAAATTTACTTTATTATACGAACAGTATGCTAGATTTCAACAGTCGTATCACGGACGTCGGTCAGAGCCGTTGATGAGTTTGAAAGAATTCAGAGACGTTGCTCCCTTATTCGTTATCGACTGTTCGCGACAGCACGAAACTTTAAAAGGCTCAATCGACGTGAGAGTAGAAATCGAAACAGACCAAGAAATACCTGATCAGACAGCTGCATATTGTCTGATTTTAAACGACTGCATATTTGAGTATAAGCCTTTGAGTAATATCGTTAAGAAAATATCATGAATAGTAATACAATAATCGTTGACTTACAAGGATTTAAAAATAAAAATAACGACTTTTTAGTAAAAGAATTATGTATAGCCACTCGACAGCATACACATACATTTTATGTTAAACCACCATACCCATTCTCAGCGCTAACCGATGATGAAAAAAAGAATGTTCGGTGGTTAGAAAGAAATAGAGGGTTTCGATGGAGCGAAGGCTATATTGATTACAGAGAATTCAGAAGAATTATTAAACCTTACTTAAAAGACCGAAACATTATCGTAAAAGGTGAAGAGAAAGTGAAATGGGTGAAAGAACTGTGTGATCATAATAATATTGTAGATATAAGTTACAAAGACATTCCAAGATTTAACATTCTGTTCGATTTGTATTGTAAGGAAGAATCGTATAACTGTTTTATTCATAAGAAGTATTGTGCATTAAAAAATGTATTATGTTTAAAAAAATGGTGTTTAGAAAATAATGTACACTTTCAATAAAAAATACCTTATATCTATTGCTTTTTATTTAAATAATTAAAGTTGAATGAAATAGAAATAAAACAAATATATTCACATCATACATACAATTTATTTAAGCAATAATTACGTACACATTAATTTACAAAACAAACCATAACTTATATTATTTTCATACAAATATATCTTACAATTTTATCGACTTATTCATTCTAAAGTCTTGCGACCCTACAGCTAAAACAAATACTTAATACCAAAGTAAACTAAAACCAACTCGTATAACTGTAATTACATATTTTTTTTGATATATTACTGACTAACTTCTCGGTTTGGTCCATTATTTCATCACCGTTTTCATTCACAACATATTGTGCGGATAACATAAAATTATCATCGTCTATACTGTCACAATGTTGCTGGGATCCATCTAAATCAAACACTGAGATCTTTATCAGACGGAAACCTTTTTTGGGAACGCTGTTTACCACAAACGAATGAACTGGGATATGCAGTTTACTTAGTGCACTTTTAGAAACACATTTTTTTCTTAATTTTGCTGGACGACGTTCCCGAATCTTAGCGTTCGGCTTTTGCTGAGCTTTCATTTTTAAAAACTCTTCAGTAAATCCTTCCAAAGGATCTTGAGCATACTGGAAAGTATCCCCATATTTATGTAGGTAGACATTGTCTTCGGATGTAGCAGTCAAATCTTCTACGCGTTCCATTATCTGTAAAAAAAGAAAATATTTAACACCAAATCAGCAATCTTTGGAATTAACGATTATTTTTATGTATTTTAATGACTTAAATCAATAATAAATCAACTTACCGTTGTGTAGTCAGGTCCAAGAATCTATTACCAAAAAATACGTAAATTATGTACACGTGAGTAACTATAATATAAGTTAAGGTTTGTTTTGTAAATTATGTAGACGTGAGTAACTAATTACAGTGCTTATCGACGCAAGAATGAATACTAAAACAAAGTCATCACATTATTATAGTGATTGCAACATGTAGGTGGCATTATTATGAATGAGGACTCATGTTACAAACAGTATCGCGCATGCGCGCGCGGCACGTGCGAATTCAGATTATGTCGGCACTACATATAGACGAACGCGTTGGCCGGCGCGCTGGCCCAATGTGTAGAACGGGCGTTCGCGCGTTGGCGGTAGGTATCTAAATACCGTCTTGTGGGGAGGCGGCATTGGGCCAGCGCGCCGGCCAACGCGTCGGCCAACGCGTTCGCCTATATGTAGTGCCGACATTACTCAAGTAAAGCATGTTTCAACTTGATAAAACTTTACGTTACTTGAATTTAGCATCAGCCTGCAGGTTTGCTTGCAAAATCTATGTAGTTGTGAAATAATAAATAAAACAAATGTATTTAATAAATGATATTTTATTTATAAATCTACATAATTATATACATACTAAATACACAGGTTATGCTACGAAAGTAAATAATACAAAGAATTTCTTAATTAGGTACAGCTTATTAAATCTAGTTAAAAGTTAAATATACTAGTGTGTCCCCATGCTCTAGTTGAAATTTTATCTTTAGATATGACTCTCTTGTCATCATCACCAGACAGAGCAACTTTCTTCACAGCACATGTGTACAACTCGTGTTTTATTGACTTAAATAAAACATTTGTTTTATGAACAATGTTGCCTTCGTACAGAGTTTTTTGGTAATCAGTAACATTGAAATTGCTGACAATATTTTTCTTAATTCCTTTCGCTTTTTTTATTGTGCTATTTATGGTTTTAATACAATATAACTTTGAACGAAGGCCTACAAATTCACTTATGATTTTACCCGCCATTTCATCCTTGAACAAACCAGGAACTTTTTTATTTTGAATGGGTAAATCATATTGATTAGTATTACAAAAATTACTAGTATCAAAGTAAGGCAAAAAATGTCTTTTTATGTCATCATAAAAATCATGGGTCCGTATATGATATACAAAACTATCAGTGTCCGTGTAACACATTTGTACATTATTTTTATAAAAAGGTTTAATAACAGAGTAATGAAAGTTATACATATGACTTTTTGACAATTCTAGTACGGTAAAACCAATGTATATTGGTTTATCCAAAATTATTTGATCAGGGTTTAATTGTACCGCAACTAGATTTTCAGTAAAAATCGTCGCGCTATGGAAATTTGGACGAGCGATAAGCTTTTGTGCACATTGCCTTTTCTTAGTCACATTATTATTATCAACCCACTGATTAACTAAATGCACATTGACCCTCTTCTCATTATTTTCTAAAGTTTTTCCAAACACACTGTTATTCAAGAGTTTGAAAAAGTCTTGTTCAAATGTTGAGGAACTTTTTTGCCTCAGAGCAGTATTCAAATCAATGTATTGTTTCAAATACGGGCTTTGTCGAAAACTAATCACTCGATGAATTTTCTTTAATATTAAACCATGTTTTAAACATGTTTGCAAGTGAATGTAATGTATAACATACTTAAATTTATCATATAAATTTGGAACTAGTTTGAAAGTTTTCCCCCCGGGTGGAATGCATTTTTCAGAACAAAATGGTAAATCATTATGTAAGTTATGTAAATGTTTAGGATATTGTAAATCCACTTCTAGAATATAACCACACTCTGCATCAATCGGTATTTCGGTTATATTTAATTTGTTGATTTCTTGTTCATTGAGAAATCTAAAATCTGATAATGGTAAATATTGACACATACTATATCCATATAAATTATTACAATCAATATAAGTGACGTAGGAAGGAGATTCTGATGGTTTGTAATTTTCTAAGTAAGGATTATTTGCTTTTGCATGTCTATGAGAGCACAGACATACTCCTCCCCTGATACCACTCTGTAACATGCGCACCATCGACAAGTCATCGATAAGTTCCAATTGTATTCCTGTTTTTAATAACATCGCATCAAAAGATAAACTGGGTGCTGTTAAGTAAAAAGCTGGGTCTAATTGATAGTGTTGTTTGCAAGTCTGTCTAAAATTTTCAAAGATATCTGCCAGTAAAAGCACATCAGTTTTTAGATATAAATCCGTATAACTACCTAAATCTTTGATTTGAAATGTTGACCAAATTAAGCACGCGTGCTGGTAATCCTCATCAGAAATATCATGATCAGTTAGGGAACTATAAAAGCATTCTTTTGGGGGTAGACTTTTTTCGTCATACCGCTTCCACGAGTTCATATATTCGTATGGATAAATGCCTTTACGAGTGAGTAACTGAAATTCATCTTCATCGGGGAAATGATTTTGTAAGTTTTTAAACATTTCCGGTTTTAATGTCTCTGACAATTTGCTTAAGCTTGTTCCCAAAAACTTAAATGAATCAACGAATCGAAGTTGAAAAAACTGATTATTCGTAACTGGTACAAATTTGGTAAATGAGATGTAGTTTTCTTTTGTTTTAGGTATTATTTTAATATTACCAGGAACCTCACCTAACGCTTTTATAAAAAGATGACAATCATAACCAGCTAAGTTATGAAAAAAAATGGGGACGAATGAAGGGCGTTTATACTGTAAATTACAAAACGGATGCGCAGCTCCGCGGTAACGACCAGTAACGTGACAATGGTCACGGACTTTATCCGAAAAAATAAAATTTTCACAAATATGACAACGTGTGGCATTATCAAAATCAGACTTATCCGCCGTAGTAAATATCATAGTGACTGGTGTACTAAGTATATCAAATATTTTTTGTACGTCTTTAAGAATCGAATCTACAAACTGCTTATCACAATCAGGTCCTCGATATGATACGTACCGATTGTAACTAGGGTCATCACGACAAACAATATAATAACCAAAAGCTATAGGTAAATGTCGGTGCAATGTAGTCGTATTTTTGCTAGAAGAACAGTTAGCTTCAGTATTGGTTTGTAGCATCGATTCAAAATCTGCGTAAATACAAAAAGGCATGTTTTGTTTTCGAGCATAGTTCTTAAATTTAATTACTGAGCCCTTATTTGGGAGGACAGTTACAACGCCTCCACATAAATGGTTTTCAACTTCTTTAGAAGTACTGAAAAATATCAAGCACAAATCACAGAAGTACAATTTGCTGTGATGAGATGTAACTTGGCTTCTAAACAGTCTAGAAGGTTCTTTGATCAAACAATAATGAGAAGTGTTATTATTTTCTAGATACAACAAATGTATAATTTTCTCGTTGCATGTTTTATTAATGTCTGATTTATACAACGGCCCAACAATAGTTTTACTTTTTTTTAAACCATAAATTATGAACTTAATATTAGGATTATTTTTTTCAAAAATTTTAATGTCATGGAAAGTTACAGGAAAAAACATTCCATTTATATTAAATAATTCACGAAAATTAGGATATGATGAAATTCTTTCAGGGTGATTTTTAGCTGGATATAAGGCTGCTGTCACACTCCATAGAAAGCAATGCTGATCTTTATTCATAATATTTAAACACGCCTTTTTAGCCTGAATTGATTTGGGTAAACTGATAAAACTCGAACCGCTAAGTGGTTGATATTTATTGATATTAATCTCAATGTATAAATTATTTAAAAATGTCCACCCACTGTCACGATCCTCAAATTCCTCTATACTAGTTTTTAAATAACTAACTGTTTCCAAATATATTTTTTCAAAATCATAATTACCATGTAATATTTTATTTTTGGTTCCAAAAGATTTTATTTCTTGTGAATTATCGTTGAACTTCAAAAACGTCCCAAATAGTTCGAAATTAACCTTAACACATAAATGTTTAATAAGGTTTTCATCTAAAAGAGATTTTAACTTGTTACGAATTTCGAAAAAAAATATATCTACTGAAGCTAACTGAAGTTGATCAAGAGGTAATATCTTATAAGTTACAATACGATTACGAAATGCAGAGCTGACGATTTCTACACCATCACTGTATTCTATTGTCTGACTACTTTTTCTATGTGAATTACTTCGCAAATGACCTACCCATGATTTACTATGTACAGATATGTTACACGTCGAACAGAAAGGCATTTTATTCTATTAAAAAAGGCAATGCTATCAAAACAATAATATAGTAACCGATACTAATGTAAAAAAAATTCAAAAGGTTATAAATCTATTCTAGTATATTAAAAAGAAAATTAATATCTACTATAAATTGATTAACTGTAAACCTACTTAATAAAATTTATTTTTTGTCACTGTAATGGACGGGCTCCGACTCCTCAAACTCGGTAAAAGCTTGTCCTAAGAAGCCTTGCAGTGCCTCCCAAGATGATGATGACTCGTCGCACTGGAGCTTCACACTTACCAGCGCCGTCTTGTATCGCACATTAGCAGCGTGAGACACGTAGTCCGATTTTTTGTAGATCTTGAGGTCCACAAAATATTCGCCACCGGTCTTCGCAGTCCGACGAGACGTACCCGTAGAAACTCGACTGGAGAAGCTTGATATTATTTCCCCGCCACGAGATTTGGGTTCACTGCAACTAGCTTCCTCAGCCCGCAAGATATTGAATAAGTCCGGTCTCCTTGTTCTGTAAAAATACAAAATTAACATATCATTAAAATAAAATAATCAAGAAAAAATATTAGTAACAAAACAAACAAAATAGGAATAAGTGTATTGCACGTTCACTTTTGACTGTAAACAATTAGATGCCTAGTTTTATCAGACTTCAACAGGATACTGAACTAAGTTTTGATAAATAATAAAAAGTAGGAAATCATTGTATGCAAACTGAATTATGGTGGTTGGGACTGTGTTGACAGTTGACTATTACAAAGACACTTTGTAAGTAATTAAAAACCAGCAGAAACAGAAATAGAATTTCAGCAAACGTAAAGTAGATAATAATCGAACATACCGTGTAGTGATAAATTCGTGCGGCGAGGAGTATTTTCGCTTTCGTTGAGCACTTTTGTCTGATGAGGTGCGGGTCAACTCCAGCGGAGGCGATGAGTCGCGTTGCTTTTCGGGGCCGACCTTCCGTTTGCTGCTTGACGCCTTTGACTTCTTTTTCGGTGCTACCGACACCACAGATGGGGCCTCAAACTCCGAATCGGACCTATTAAAGAAGAAATATAAATTATTTTCCCATCTTGATGAATTAATCACAAAAAAGAATAATAATATTAATTCTATACTCACTAACATTTTATATTCTTTTATTTCTCGTTGAAGTTGAAGACTGGTGCGAAGCCACTTGAAAAATTGTGACTTGTTCCAACGTGCATCGACTTTTATGTTGGAAAAGGGTCTTTGTCATCAAAAAATGTGTAAAAGTTTTCAAGCGCGAGTTGATTAATGTAATGTATGTGCGTATGTTTGTCCGTTTTAATGTTAACAATTACACCATAGCAGTCATTCAGATTGAAATCCATCATCAATGATTGATCATTGCTATGTAAAACATATAAAATATATAATTGTAAAAGACATAAATAAGATAAATATAATATACGTTTCTTAATAGATATAATTTCCTTCGATTTTGACATAAATTTAATGTTATATAATTTTGCTTGATTTTAAATAATAATTAATAATATGGAATGTAAATTTTCTGAAATAAATGGTTTGATTTGATTTGACTGATCATGCATCAAAATTTTCAAAATCTAGGTATCTTTATACATCTGTGCATTTTTTTAAGCACGTTAAATGTTGCATACTTTTATAGCGAATTTAATCTTGAACCAATACCTAATTCCCGAGAAGAGATTAAAATTAAATAAATTATTTTGTTTAAATAAGCAAGTAAATCCGAATATTTAATGTGTATGTGAATTGTGATGATATTATGGTAAATATGAAATATAAACGTTATTTAAACTAATGATGCCTTACTACAACTTTCGACCTTATTATTGATCAATGTAGCTGAATATGAAATAAAATTGAATAAAGAAGAATCTACGTAGCGCGCTCGCTGCGGCGTTCCATTGAAATGCTTTGTAATTGTATCTCTGCCGCTGTTTATAGTAGGGGAGGCGAGTAAGCTAATTTTGTAGTTACTCGAGTGTCATGGGGACCTAGTATATTTCGTAGATTAAGTAATGAGGAGAACAAAATATTAAGAGCATATCTTATGACAGTGGGGCAGTGACAAACTGCAGCTATTTAGAAGTTAAAAAAAGTAATTATATATAAAAATTGTCTTTAAAGGTAATTTATCATTCAATTTAAGGAAACAAACATGTAATCGTCAAGCAGGATTAAAAAAAAATATCAAGAAGGCTTTGTTTTTAAAATATGGACTTTAGTTTTTGAAAATTTCAAAGAGTCTTTATATCTTTCCCTTTACTTTAAGTCGTCTGTGCTTTAAATAAAAGCTTCTTTGGGGTCTACACAACGTTCTCTATTTTAATCTAACAATTTGATACCTAAAAATATATTTTTTTAACGCTCCACTCAGATAAGCTGATTTCTATACCACGTTAACTAGAGACATGTGGGAAGCATACACAAGCTTAATCTGACTCTCGCTCGAGTCACTGCAGAAATCCCCTCTTCGGCTCCCCTACTATAAAGCGAGTGTTGGTTTTACAATACGTATGTGCAATATTATATTCTTGTTTGACAGCTTGCAGTTTTTTCCAGATCAGGGATGTGAACTAGAAGCGAGAACTCGATTAAAGAAATAATTTAAGAGGCGATCAGTTTTTACCCTATAAATCCAATAAATTATAAATGAATATTGTGTGTATTAAACACGATTATATTACCTCCAATCAAATTATAAAAATTATCATCCTTTAAATTCATTTACGCACATATAATATGTATAACAACATCAATGTGACAATTATTTGTTTCAAAAATTATTTACAAGCACGGTCTATCGATGTTTATAATTCCTTATTTTACTTAATTATGAATTTGACGCATGGTTTAATTTGTAATGGATAAATCTTATCGAATTTATTCATGTCTTACTGATTATTATTTGTATAACTATTAATTTGAATTATCGCAACACTATGTTGGGATGGATAACTTCACGTTTCAACACAGGAACATCGTGTGTGCATGTATTCGCGTGCGACTAATAGAGTTACCAACTTTTTTTCTATCATATATAATACTTATTTATCAATTAAAAATATAGTAGATGGCAAAAAAAAGAAAAAATAAAATAATCACGTCGCACGCACACAACACAATACAACGTTATTGGAATAAGATTCATTTTAGCTTGGCTGCATTCTGCTTTACGCAAAATATAGTAGTTTCGCCTACTAATTTTTTTAGAAACATAGTATTTGATCCCTTAAAATAGTAGGATACTATAATATATAGTAGGTTTGACAACCCTAGCGACTCAGTCGGTCTGTTCACGTATGATTTCCCGTCTTGGCTCGTTCATTTGCAACGCGGAGCGCGGTGGTATTGACATCGTGATTTCAGTACATCAAAAGTGTATGGGAAGATAAAGGAATAGTTAAAAGTAAGTGTAGTAGTTATTGTATTCATTATAAATTTTAATTCATTACATAATTATTTAAGTTTTGATTTAAATTGATAATATTTTAGTTTTTGAACACGATTCATTATTTATTACATTGATACATTTTAAAATTAAATAATTACCAATATATTAAATTTATTCGTTACCCATCAAATATTTAAATGTAATGTGTTACTCTTATTGAATAGTATTTTCCTATATTAGCTTCATGATTTACAAAGAAAAGTTAATGCAATTAGACCAGGCGTACCATGGTATGGCAGGGATGAGTTATAAATTTAATTGAATAATGTAATATAATATGAATATCTACCTTATTCATAAAACACTATTACACTTTTACGTGTGTTGTTTGATGGAAAAAAATATATTTATTTTTTTCAGATGCTTGAAAATTAGAGAAGTTCATCAAAAATTACAGCGGAACGCAGAAAAAGGATTAGACCAGGCATTATTTAATTGTAAGTAAATTTGAATCTAAATGTATCTAGTTTATTGAATGAGGTTTATGTAGTAGATACATATTAGAGGTAATTATTTAATCAGAATAATAATTAATAACCAATAGTTATTTTAATAATAACAAATTTAAATATAAAAATTCATAATATATTTCCTGTAAAACTGTTATTGCATAATATAACGTTAATATTTTCGAGATTATTTGAATGCCAATAAGTCAAAGTTATTACTAGAAACATAAATAATCCATAATTTTTAGATGAAACATTACTCAAACATCCTCAATCGTCGTCGTAGTTTGAAAGTACTCGTGACTCTAAATGGTGATTATTATGTAAGTGTGGATGTACTATCAGCAAAGCTGCCGCTCGACCAGGCATAAGGCTATTTTGGCTTGGCAACCATAACATAACATTCGGTTTTCTTTTTCAGATCGGATGATCAATGACGAAGAATTCTACATGACACAAACGAAGACATTATTTTGTTTATTTGTATAAATTCATAAAAACTGGTGTTTATTATTTACTGATAAGATCCTAAATTCCTATCCCCTGAAATGTAAGCTTAAACATACTAAACATCATAGTGTGTTAGTATATTTAAGCCGAGGTATGTTTTTTGGTAAAAAAGTAGGTGATCTTACCATGGGCCGTAACCGATCACGAGTTAGGAGTATGATCGGTGCGTGATCTTACCCACGGTAAGTGGCACACTGACACACCGAAGTGAGCGAGGGCGCGAGCGAACAGAGGTGCATGTCATGAGCATGTCATTTCATTTACCATCAGTTGATGCATAAACGAACAGGAATTATTGGGCATTCTGTCCCACCTCCGTTCGCTCGCGGTGCATAAACGAACAGGAGTTATTGGGCATTCTGACACACCGAAGTGAGCGAGGGCGCGAGCGAACGGAGGTTCGGTTCGGTGTGTCAGAATGCCCAATAACTCCTGTTCGTTTATGCACCGCGAGCGAACGGAGGTGGGACAGAATGCCCAATAATTCCCTACTTGTTCTTATTTCTAGTATTCCTACAATGGTTGTCGCTTTTCTTTTTAAAGTTATTTAAATTCTTTCTGACATACAACACATTGTCCAAAATGTATTGAGAAGCGACGGTCAGAATACCTATTTCTTTAAACTTATCTCTTAGAGATTCAAAATATGACAACTTATAAATAGAACGTATAGCTCGCTTCTGCAGCACAAATATTGTGTTAATGTCCGCAGCGTTTCCCCATAGAAGAATGCCATATGACATTATACTATGAAAATAACTAAAATAAACTAGCCGCGCTGTGTCCTCATCGGAAATTTCTCTAATTTTTTTCACTGCATATGCTGCAGAACTAAGCCTATCAGCCAGATTTGCAATATGGGGACCCCACTGTAATTTACAATCTAGTGTTATTCCTAGAAATACAGTGGTGTCCACTAGGTTCATTTTCTCATCGTTTAATAGTACATTGGTTTGTGTCTGCCTAACATTTGGCAGGCTAAACTTTAAACATTTTGTTTTATTGGAATTTAAAAGTAAATTATTAACATTAAACCAGTGTACAATTTTCGAGAGAGCACTATTTACCTCGTCGTAATTTGACTGTCGTCGCTTCACATTAAAAATTAGTGAAGTGTCATCAGCAAAAATTACTATCTCGTGCTTATCTTTAACTAGATAAGGAAGGTCATTTATATAGATGAGAAAAAGAAATGGGCCTAAAATGGACCCTTGTGGCACACCTAATTCTATTTTGGTCCCATTAGACCTTGTAGAATTTACTTCTACTCTCTGCGTTCTATTTTTAAGATAAGAGCTTAAGTGCCGTATCCCTTATACCATAATGGTATAATTTTTTGACCAACGTAGCATGCTCGACACAGTCGAAAGCCTTGGATAGATCACAAAAGACACCAAGTGCATCATGCGATCCCTCCCAGGCCTCAAATATGCTGCATAGAAGACTGATGCCTGCGTCTGTTGTGGACCGACCTTTAGTAAACCCGAATTGATTGCTATGTAATAAATTATTTATGTTAAAATGAGCTAGCAATTGATTTAATATTATTTTCTCGAAAATTTTACTGAAAGCCGGTAGTATAGATATTGGTCTATAATTGGCTGGGTCAGATTTATTCCCAGCCTTGAAAAGAGGCATCACCTTGCTATGCTTCATTAGGTCAGGGAACACACCTTTCTTAATACAATTATTAAAAACTAAGGCTAGGTAGGGGGCAATGATGTCAATTATTGATTTTATAATTTTTATAGACATACCCCAGAGATCAGTAGTACTTTTAATATTGAGTAATTTGAAGGTGTTAATAATATCTCTGGAGTCAATTTCTCTAAAATTAAAATTGACATCACATTCCTTGACATTTTCTCTGAGTATTTTTTCAGCAACTGCAGGTGAAGAATTTAATTTTTTTGTAGTTGAGACCGGAATGTCAGCAAAAAACTTTTCGAAGATCGTCGCAACCTCTAGGTCAGAATTGACCTTTTTATCATTGACACAAAGTTCAAATTTAGAGTTACGACTGGATCTGCCTCTTCCAGTCTCATCTGCAATTATCTTCCAAATGGTTTTCACTTTATTTTTAGAGTTCATTATTTTTCCTTTTATGTGAAGTGCCTTCGCTGCTTGACAAACTTTTTTAAAAATTTTTGAATATTTCTTGACATATAGCATAAAAGATTCACTCCTATTAAATGTCTTTTCGTTGTACAGATCATACAATCTTTGTCTACTTACTAAAATTCCTGCAGTGGCCCAGTTTTTAAAATTACTTTTTCTATTATTTAAACTGACCGTTTTAGAAGTAAATACAGAGTTAAATTGGGTTCTAATTATTTTAAATAGTTTATTAAATGCTTCATCTGAGTTATTTAACCCATCCAACTGTTGAATATTTGAAATTAATTTACCTCTAAATTTTTCAATACGTTTTGTATTCACAGGAATATAAACAAGCTTTTCTTGAGGTTTATTTTCACAATTAATATTAAATGAAGCAAATTGTCCACAGTGATCAGAGCTAAGCGCATTAATTATTTCTTTTTTATAAGGAGTAATATTAGTGAAAATATTATCAATACAAGTAGCTGTTGTATCAGATATTCTTGTCGGTTCATAAAACAAATTAATGAGGTTATACGATTTTAACAATGATGTGAATCTAACAGTGGTGGAGTTAGAGTCTAATAAATTAATGTTGAAATCACCACATACAAAAATCTTTTTGTTAGATGCACATATTTTTGTCAACATATGTTCCATGATTTGTTCAAAGGAATCGTATGAACCTGATGGAGGCCTGTATACGCTTACAATAATAAGGTGGCTCAACTCAATACAAGCTACCTCACATATTCGTTCAGTAGAGAGTCTTACAATATCTTTTCGTTCTTTAAATTTAAATTTTTTATTAGTCAATATTAAAGAGCCACCTCTAATGGCATTCTCTCGACTGAACGAACTAGCAACCTGGTGACCACAAAAGTTAAATATTAATTCATATTTTCTAAACCAATGTTCCGATATACACATAATATCAATGTTATATTCATTAAGAAACAACTCAATCTCTAATTCTTTACCTACCATTCCTTGCAAATTTTGGTGCACCAGGTTTACAGTAGAATTACAATTTTTGCTAACAATTTTGGTAGGTAAGATAGATAATTTATTTGAATAATTTATATTATTGTATAATACATCGCTAGAGTGGGCCTCTGTTGTCTTAGAAACTAATTTAAATTATTTGGAACATATTCCAAGCAAACGTCTTTATTCATCGTTTCATATCATCGTTTGGATACTCAAAGCATCGTTCACATGACACCTAGGTACAGGTTTTTTAGGGTTATAGTTTTGCTTGTTGTGTTTCTTGTGTTTGTTTTTGTGATCGCTCATAATATATGGCCTGACTTAATTAAAAAACACCAATTTTGACAGTTTTCAATAGAAATGCGTAAAATGGCGCACATATTTATGAGTTGAAAAAAATACTTTTATGAAACACCTAAAGTGGCCTTTTCAGAACCCCTCTTTTCTCCTAGATTCTACACCTACAATCACTAAAACTGCGAGCGCTAATACGTCTTCCTCGTCGGAACTTAGATCGTGTCTGGACAAAATGTTTTGTTTCGACCAAAAACATTTTCTGTAGCTGGAGACAGCTTGTGTATGAAAACAAATGTTTTTGTTTCATGTTTTCTGTGTAATGTTTCGAACAGGAGTCACGCCTTTAGACCTGTCAATGGTATAAGTAATCAGGGGTAAAATTTTGGGAGAAATATTTTTTAAAGTGTTGGTATCACTGCCCGTTATCAATGAATTGCGGGAATCATCGTCGTCGTTTAAAAACCGCACTGTAAATAGAACTCTGTGCTAATGTAATAGAGCATAAAATCGAACACACGAGTGTCGAGCGTTTCGCTTCACTGCACCGTACCAAATTCGTGCGTGTGTAGCGACACCGAATTTGGTCTCCGGATATGGTTCGCTGTACGCTCCGTACCATATTCGTGTGTCTGTAGATAGCATAACTTTCAGTCGTGCAATTAAAACCGATGACAATTTCTCCTACTTCCTGAAGGAACAAAAGCTAATTAAAAATTTTAAACTCCCCCCGACACAAAAAATAACCTTTAAAAAGTAATAAATAACCTTTTTAACCTAATATAACTATTACCATCACATATAATATTATGTAAGTTGAAATATTTTTATTTTCCAATTGTCGCCTCGTCGGGGGACCGCTAAAGTTTATAAAGTGTTTTTCCAACAACAGCTATGTACCTAATTAATTATTACGAATTACATTTAGGTACGAGCGAATTTTTTCCCGGAGTAAATTCTTTTGTTGCAATCTGCGACTACACCTCTTTTTAGGGTTCCGTAATACTTAAGGAACCCTTATAGTTTCGCTCTGTCCGTCCGTCTGTCTGTCTGTCTGTCGGTCTGTCTGTCTAGTGTCCGCGCCTCTAGCTCCTGTAATTATGAATATAAATTGATGAAATTTGGTGCAATTATAGATTGTGTATAGATCACGGTTTCGGGATCATAAAAACATAATAATTTTATATTTTAGGGGTGGCTCTCCATACATGTGAAGTGGGGATGAAAAATATTTTTTCACTGTACCCCATCGTGTGGGGTATCGTAGAATAGGTTTTTTAAAATAAATGTTACTTTTTCATATTTCAGTTGCCCCCCCCCCCCCCCCCCCCCCCCCTAGCAGTTTTAAACTATAGGAGATAGAAACTTGCAAATTTCCATGCTGATAGATCATGCTAAAAAGTAATTAAAAAAAGCATATTAGAGCATTTCTCAAATTTTTTGACCATCATTTTAATAATCTTCTTAAAATACAATAAGTATATTTTGGACATATTATGTTAAATACAGCTAGCTAAAACTAGACAGATTCTGAATTTATGGTTGTTTTTTTGTTTTAATAGAGTTTTTATACAAAAAACCTGTAAATTATTAGTTAAGGGCGAAATAAAAGTTCTTATTTTGTTACTTGGAAATTAATGAAAACCATAAAGAAACATGCAGACTGTATTATAAATTTATGTTTTTCTATGTAGATCATAAATTAAACAACATCTGATAAAAGTAAAAATTGTGAAAAAAATTATTTAAATTGTTTTTAGCAGTACTGAGTATTTTTTGTTACCTTTTTTAAACTTTCTAATCAAAATGTTTAGTTTTCCTCTAAAATAGAAAAAGGCATGTTATATTTACTATTTATAATTATAATAATATTTATCATAAAATTGTTTTAAATTATTGATTATAGCATTTCAATTTAAAGAAAAAGAAATATCTACCATTATTATCAGAAAAAATTTGGGACAGTATCAAAACAAGAAACTTGGGTAACAAAATCGGAAATGTAAGGCTAAGCATACACACACTTGACACTCCATTATAAAATGAAAACAAAATAAGTGAAAATGAAAATTATTTAGTTTTATCCTGTGTTATAATCTTCAAATTTAGTAATATATACATAACAAAAGATATATATAACATTATGGGGATTAAACGAATATAGATACCTACCTACCAGTATGGCAATTTTACGAAATGTGTACTTAGCTTTAAAAACTCCTTTTTTGTTACCCCTCGTTCTGGTTATACGTTACCACGCGAAAGTAACAAAAACAGAAGTAACGAAATGACGGGTACAGATTTTGAATAAAATACATATTCTTTAAAACTCAATACTTAAAACAGTATTTTACATCAAATTGTAGCCCATTAAAAGAACTATTTATCAATTTCAACAAGAGTATTAAGTATCTTGAACTTACCTTCACACAGTATAACAAAATCCAGATCGAATTAGTCGCAGTGCAGAGCACTACGTTAAGCCGCGGCTGTTGTCGACATCAAAATGACATCACAACAAAATAGCAATGTGAAATGTCGTCAATAGTGTTGCCAAAGGAAAAAAAATCAATTAACTTTGTAGTTTAAAAAATATTTCGACACAAAAATCGGTAACAAAATCTGAATTCCGTTTTGGAATTTTTTTATGGGACAATATTATTTTTCTGAAACTGATTAACTTACGACGTATTTCACATTATACTACATAAAATATGTATTCAAATACTCTAAGTAGTGTTTTAAGACTATAACATATATTCCGTTTCTTAGAATTTAATGAAATAAATGAGTTCAAAATCACCGCGGTCGCAATGGGACAACCTATTTTCCATACTACGAAAATTTTGGTATTTTAGATTATTAATTATTTATTGTAGTGAGAGTGTTTTATTATTAGCTTTGATATTTTCTCTGATAATTAAATAATATCAACGAAGTTACGACAGTCATGTATGTTATTTATGTTATCGTAGTAAAAAAATAATCAAAGACCAAAACATGGGACATCGACGTTGCGGCTATGGTCAAAAAATTTGAGAAATGCTCATTACGCGTTTATAGTTACGGAACCCTCTTTAGACATGTCCTGACATGCTCTTGGTTAGGTTATTCTCGTATAGCGGTCCCCCGACGAGACAACGATTGAAAAATAAAAATATTTCAACTTACAAAATATTATATGTGATGCTAATAATTATATTAGGTTAAAAATGTTATTTATTAGTTTTTAAAGTTTATTTTTTGTGTCGGGGGGTTTTTAAAATTTTTAATTTTACTTTTATTTTGTCCTTTTTAAAGTAGGTGTAAATAATGGTTACCTTACCATATACTTTCAATATCATTGAAGTAACACGGTACCGAATTTCGAATCGAAAGAACATACGGAAGAAAGTCAGATCCCCTTATCAACTAACTAGCTTTTGCCCGCGGCTTCGCCCGCGTGGAATAGTGTTCTTGGAGAAAAAACTACTTCGGCGAATAACTCTCTACCTATTTACAGCAATATACTTCTGATACAATATTGAAAATGTTTTTAGGTTTGCCCAATGCAAATTGTTAAAAATGGGACCCTATCACCTCGACACGATATGCGCGACTACTTGATAATATACTTACCTACATAATATTATATTTATCGCACTTGAATATAAGTTTTACCATAATCTTATATCTTAAAGACTATTATTTTAAAAACTCGCATCAAAATCCGTTGCGTAGATTTACGGCCGTTAAAGATCTAAGCATGCAATATACTATACCTACATAGGGACAGACAGATAAAGCGACTTGTTTTATACTATGTACTATGTACTTATGTAGTAAGTAAAGTTATTTGACATTCCAACAAAACTGACAAACCACCTCTGGATATTCCATAAGAATTAAGAACTGCAGACTGCAGTTACTATTATGTATTCTGTGCTGTAGTTCAAAATATTCGTGAACCTCTTTATACTGTACTAGCGACCCGCCCCAGCTTCGCACGGGTACAATACTGATACTAATACTAAAGAATGTCTTTGAACCTCGTAACAAAACGGGCGAAATCTAGTCAAAACAAACAGAAACAAATTAATATAGGTACTAAAACTCAATGAAATAAGTAGGTGGGTATACTTTTATCGTATGAAATACCATAGATCTAAACTCCCCCCGCACGCGCACCCCCGCATTGGTGACGCCCACTTCGCAACGGGCCGTGCAGCAGAAATCGTAATATTTTAATTTCGCCATAACTTCAAAACCACACGTCCAATTTCAATCATTCAAATACCAAATATTATCTACATAAACTGTACTTAGTGATGAAATAATTTATTTTGATAAGGATTAATAGCATTAGTAAAATAAACGCGTTTAAATGTAGTCCAAAAAAAATTCAAGATTTCTAAATAAAAAAATGGTTGTTGTGCCTCACTGGACATACATAGGTATAGTATTATGAATATAAATTGATGAAATTTGGTGCAATTATAGATTGTGTATAGATCACGGTTTCGGGATCATAAAAACATAATAATTTTATATTTTAGGGGTGGCTCTCCATACATGTGAAGTGGGGATGAAAAATATTTTTTCACTGTACCCCATCGTGTGGGGTATCGTAGAATAGGTTTTTTAAAATAAATGTTACTTTTTCATATTTCAGTTGCCCCCCCCCCCCTAGCAGTTTTAAACTATAGGAGATAGAAACTTGCAAATTTCCATGCTGATAGATCATGCTAAAAAGTAATTAAAAAAAGCATATTACGCGTTTATAGTTACGGAACCCTCTTTAGACATGTCCTGACATGCTCTTGGTTAGGTTATTCTCGTATAGCGGTCCCCCGACGAGACAACGATTGAAAAATAAAAATATTTCAACTTACAAAATATTATATGTGATGCTAATAATTATATTAGGTTAAAATGTTATTTATTAGTTTTTAAAGTTTATTTTTTGTGTCAGGGGGTTTTTAAAATTTTTAATTTTACTTTTATTTTGTCCTTTTTAAAGTAGGTGTAAATAATGGTTACCTTACCATATACTTTCAATATCATTGAAGTAACACGGTACCGAATTTCGAATCGAAAGAACATACGGAAGAAAGTCAGATCCCCTTATCAACTAACTAGCTTTTGCCCGCGGCTTCGCCCGCGTGGAATAGTGTTCTTGGAGAAAAAACTACTTCGGCGAATAACTCTCTACCTATTTACAGCAATATACTTCTGATACAATATTGAAAATGTTTTTAGGTTTGCCCAATGCAAATTGTTAAAAATGGGACCCTATCACCTCGACACGATATGCGCGACTACTTGATAATATACTTACCTACATAATATTATATTTATCGCACTTGAATATAAGTTTTACCATAATCTTATATCTTAAAGACTATTATTTTAAAAACTCGCATCAAAATCCGTTGCGTAGATTTACGGCCGTTAAAGATCTAAGCATGCAATATACTATACCTACATAGGGACAGACAGATAAAGCGACTTGTTTTATACTATGTACTATGTACTTATGTAGTAAGTAAAGTTATTTGACATTCCAACAAAACTGACAAACCACCTCTGGATATTCCATAAGAATTAAGAACTGCAGACTGCAGTTACTATTATGTATTCTGTGCTGTAGTTCAAAATATTCGTGAACCTCTTTATACTGTACTAGCGACCCGCCCCAGCTTCGCACGGGTACAATACTGATACTAATACTAAAGAATGTCTTTGAACCTCGTAACAAAACGGGCGAAATCTAGTCAAAACAAACAGAAACAAATTAATATAGGTACTAAAACTCAATGAAATAAGTAGGTGGGTATACTTTTATCGTATGAAATACCATAGATCTAAACTCCCCCCGCACGCGCACCCCCGCATTGGTGACGCCCACTTCGCAACGGGCCGTGCAGCAGAAATCGTAATATTTTAATTTCGCCATAACTTCAAAACCACAAGTCCAATTTCAATCATTCAAAGACCAAATATTATCTACATAAACTGTACTTAGTGATGAAATAATTTATTTTGATAAGGATTAATAGCATAAGTAAAATAAACGCGTTTAAATGTAGTCCAAAAAAAATTCAAGATTTCTAAATAAAAAAATGGTTGTTGTGCCTCACTGGACATACATAGGTATAGTGTGTCGCGGACTTTTTTGTAGATATTTATAAGATCTACAATTAATTAGAGCATTTTATGATTCTATCTTTTATAGTTTAGGCAGCGTACGCAAAATAAGTAACTTTTCTGGTTGATTTTTTACACCTTGTGTCCGAAAAACCCAAATATTTTACGGAACCCTATTTTTTTCCAAAATAAAATATAGCCTATGTTACTCGTGGATAATGTAGCTTTCGAATGGTGAAAGAATTTTTGAAATCGGTCCAGTACTTTTTGAGCCTATTCATTACAAACAAACAAACAAACATACAAAGTTTTCCTCTTTATAATATTAGTGTAGAAAAACGGGCGAAATCTAGTCAAAACAAACAAAAACAAATTAATATAGGTACTAAAACTCAATGAAATAAGTAGGTGGGTATACTTTTATCGTATGAAATACCATAGATCTAAACTCCCCCCGCACGCGCACCCCCGCATTGGTGACGCCCACTTCGCAACGGGCCGTGCAGCAGAAATCGTAATATTTTAATTTCGCCATAACTTCAAAACCACACGTCCAATTTCAATCATTCAAAGACCAAATATTATCTACATAAACTGTACTTAGTGATGAAATAATTTATTTTGATAAGGATTTATAGCATTAGTAAAATAAACGCGTTTAAATGTAGTCCAAAAAAATTCAAGATTTCTAAATAAAAAAATGGTTGTTGTGCCTCACTGGACATAGATAGGTATAGTGTGTCGCGAACTTTTTTGTAGATATTTATAAGCTCTACAATTAATTAGAACATTTTATGGTTCTATCTTTTATAGTTTAGGCAGCGTACGCAAAATAAGTAACTTTTCTGGTTGATTTTTTACACCTTGTGTCCGAAAAACCCAAATATTTTACGGAACCCTATTTTTTTCCAAAATAAAATATAGCCTATGTTACTCGTGGATAATGTAGCTTTCGAATGGTGAAATAATTTTTGAAATCGGTTCAGTACTTTTTGAGCCTATTCATTACAAACAAACAAACAAACATACAAACAAAGTTTTCCTCTTTATAATATTAGTGTAGACTAGTGTAGAAAAAGAGCTGATGATCTTCAAACGGCTGATCTTTCCACCACCAATTTTCTCATCAAACGAAGCTAAGAACACTCTCGATTAAGTCATCAATATTCTCTTACAGTGCGCTTTCATTTGAGACTCTACTCGAGTATATTTGCAGACATTCAGTTATTCTTCCCCACTTTTACCCCCCACAACTTTTAAGCGGCTCAACTGATTTTCATCAAACATGTCTAAGACTCAGATCAAATAAAAACCTAGATTGCGCATGACGCTTGTTTCAACTGAAGCCTCAAAACTACGCTACTTTGTGTAAACACACGCGGTCACGCACACTCATGCAAAAAAGTACGCTACTTTTCGTCAGTATCGAACGAGTCGTCGTGCAGTGATTTTGCCACAAAAATGCCGTCCTGCGCTATTAAGTGGAGTAAAAACTGTACGAAGGCGAACAAAAAGTGTCAGGAAATAACATTGCATAAGTAAGTACACACAAAACTGTAGTTTGTTTAAGATAATTTATCACAATTTCGAGGTTACTCGAAACAAATAATGACAATTTCATAATGGCGGATCGAGAGAGTGTTGCCAGGATTTCATATTCTCAATAGCCTAAAATAAGGTAAGTAATTTGTAGGCAAATTCTTAACAAAATTATGAAGTAGAGAGTCAGACTGTGTTTTTATTTTTTAATTAGGAAGTTTTGAAGTTTGAAGCAATTTAAGGTAAATTCCCCTATATTCGGTATACGGAAAATATCGGGAACGATAATTCCGCTGTCTGTGGACCGATTTTCTTTTTTTGATATAAAGAGTATAATCCCAAGTTGGTCCGGTTTTCAAAAAAGTGGTGACGTGATGATGGGATCCATGAGGAATCGAGGGAACTCCTCGAAATTTTTATGGAAATATAATTATGGTGATTTTGACTTTTTCTGAAGTAGTCCAAGCATATGCTACCAAAAAGTAAGATTTTGCTCCAAGTTATACTCTGGATCCAAAAGTGCAGAACTGAACTCCTGACTCCTTATAGATACATGTTTGGGGATTTCGGCGTTATTTAAAGAACTGCAAGCATATGCCACCATGTCAATCAAAGTAATCATCATCATCACCACCACAATCACACCATACATCATCACATTTTGATGATATAAAATGTACTTCTTATTAAGATCTCCGTGTTGGTGTAAAATACACACCAACACGGAGATCTTTGAATATTACTATGTCGTTTATGGACCTATTTGCAAAATTATTTTATTGCTGTAAAGGGTATAAATTCGAAATTGGTCTTTTAGTCACTAAAGTGGAAACTTGATGATGGGGGATCCATGAGGAATCGAGGGAACTCCTTGAAATTTATATGGACACATATGATTTAGATTTTTCCTGAAATAACAGAAGCATATTATGCTACCAAAAAAAAAATTAGGCAAGTGGTACACTGACTTGTCGGTGACCGTATATTAACTACCCTATTACCATAATATTATGTATTGGTACACCTAAATCGAAACTTTTCATCTTTACCTATCCTTTATCTAAATTTATCTATAAATAAATAATAAACAGAATTATCACTTTCTGTTTTTTTTTTCATATTTAAAGACGTTTTGAACGCAATAAAAATGTTCTAATCTAACCCATTTTTAAAATTCCATAGTTGGGGAGAGTTTTGACAACGTTATTTAGCGCCAGGTTTTTGTGAGGCCGTGTTACAACTTTTACGTAAAATAGAGCTCTGCAAAGTTTTTTGACATAAAGCTATGGAATACGAAACATAAATGTCACAGAAACTTAAACATGGCCGAATTCCTATACAATTTTCGAAATTTTATTATAGTGTTATCTCGAAAACTACGGATATTATAATTTTGAAAACTTGCGAAATTACTGATATAATAAAAGAACTTTAAGCGGTAAAATTACCATAAACCAATTAATAGTACAAATGTGGGATGTTATTCGAAAGTTTAGCCAACATATCTAGGGTAATAAAAATTTAGTATGGCAATTGACAACACCGGCTCACGCACACAATGCATAAAAAACCGGCTTCACTATGTTGTTCGTAGAAGTCCATCTATACTTTTTATTTGATCTGAGGTCTAAGAAGACTCGCAGATAAGTCACCTTTAATACAAAAAAAAACTAAATTGAAATCGCTTCATCGGTTCGGGAGCTATGATGCCACAGACAGCCAGACCGACAGACAAACCGACAGACACGTCAAACTTATGACACCCCTATTTTTGCGTCGGGGGTTAAAAAAGGTTCCCGAGATTGAATGAATGAATGAATGAATGAATGAACACTTTATTGCGCACCAAATAGTAAAACAATACAGTTACTAAAACTAGGCACAAAAGGCGGTCTTATCGCTACAAGCGATTTCTACCAGACAACCTTGTTGAATTTGGAAAAAAAATTGTAACTTATTACAAACTAGTGGTGGGTCGTCGACGCTTTTTCGATCAACGAAACGAGACCGTTTATCGTTCATCGTAAACTAGTTGAAAAAACAGGTTTTTTTTCGACTAGTTTACGTGTTCGACGAATACTGAATTGAGCAATAAACTATGACAAACAAAGTAGTTTTGTTGAATGAACGACTTTTTGCATTAACTGTTTTGACAAACTTGTTGTCGTTTGCTGATCGACGCGACTAGTGACGAACGACGAGACGGTTTAATCTGTGAGCGGTGGAAATTGTTAGCTTACTTTAAAGTTCATTTTAAACCCCCGACGCAAAAAGAGGGGTGTTATAAGTTTGACGTGTCTGTCTGTCTGTCTGTGTGTGTGTCTGTCTGTCTGTCTGTGACATCATAGCTCCCGAACGGATGACGCGATTTCGATTTAGTTTTTTTTTGTATTAAAGGTGACTTACATGCGAGTATTCTTAGACATGATTGATGAAAATCGGTTGAGCCGTTTAAAAGTTGTTGGGGGTGAAAGCGGGGAAGAATAACCGAATGTGCAAATATACTCGAGTGGGGTCTCAAATGAAAGCGCACTGAAAGAGAATATTTATGAGAAATTTTATATATCGAGAGTTTTTTTTTTTTTTTTTTTATGAAATAAGGGGGCAAACGAGCAAACGGGTCACCTGATGGAAAGCAACTTCCGTCGCCCATGGACACTCGCAGCATCAGAAGAGCTGCAAGTCCGTTGCCGGCCTTTTAAGAGGGAATAGGGGAGGGTAGGGAAGGGAATAGGGTAGGGGATTGGGCCTCCGGTAAACTCACTCACTCGGCGAAACACAGCGCAAACGCTGTTTCATGCCGGTTTTCTGTGAGCCCGTGGTATTTCTCCGGTCGAGCCGGCCCATTCGTGCCGAAGCATGGCTCTACCACGTAGAGCCATGCTTCGGCTTCATGAGTAGAGTGTTCGTAGCTTCATTCGATGAGAAAACTGGTGGTGGGAAGATAGCCGTTTGAAGATGATCAGCTCTTTTCTAGTTGATGAGGGGATCTGACTAACTTTCCAATGTCCGATCTATTCAAAATTTGGTACCGTGTTACATCAACGATATTCAAAGAACATGGTAAGGTAACCATGACCTGATCAGCCGTTTGAAGATGATCAGCTCTTTTCTACTTGATGAGGGGATCTTACTAACTTTCTTATGTCCAATCGATTCGAAATTTGGTACCGTGTTACTTCAACGTTATTTAAAGAACATGGTAAGGTAACCTTGACCTGATTAGCCGTTTGAAAATAATTTTTTCCTTAGTTGATGATTAGCCGTTTGAAAATCATCTTTTCTTTATTATTTGATGAGGGGATCTGACTATCGTCCACATATCCTATCGATTCGAAATTTGGTATCATGTTACTTCAATGATGTTGGAAGTATGTATATAAGCTAAAATTATTTCAACTTACATAATATTATGTGATAATATAATTATAATAGTTTTAAAATATTATTTATAATTTTTTAGAGTTTATTTTTTGTGTCGGGGGGTTTTTATATTAAAACACCGCCCACTCAATGAATGTAATTATTACATAGATTAGAGCACGTCGTCGGTTGTAAAGAACAGAGATAGACGTATTGCTCGTGCCGAGTCGTCGTGCCCCGCACCCGTCCGTCGATCGTGTCGTCGCGTCGCGAAGAAACGGTCTCTGTCGCACGCACCGTTCCGGCATATGGCAACCGTTCACGCATAGACTAGTTTATCAGTAGACGCTAAACTAGTTTACCCGTTCATGACAAATAAACAGTTTAATAAAACAGTTCGTTCATTCAACGCCCATCCCTATTAGTGGTGGGTCGTCGACGCTTTTTCGATCAACGAAACGAGAACGTTTATCGTTCATCGTAAACTAGTTGAAAAAACAGTTTTTTTTTCGACTAGTTTACGTGTTCGACGAATACTGAACTGAGCAATAAACTATGACAAACAAAGTAGTTTTGTTGAATGAACGACTTTTTGCATTAACTGTTTTGACAAACTTGTTGATCGACGCGACTAGTGATGACGACGAACGACGAGACGGTTTAATCTGTGAGCGGTGGAAATTGTTAGCTTACTTTAAAGTTCATTTTTAACCCCCGACGCAAAAAGAGGGGTGTTATAAGTTTGACGTGTCTGTCTGTCTGTCTGTCTGTGTGTGTGTCTGTCTGTGGCATCATAGCTCCTGAACGGATGACGCGATTTCGATTTAGTTTTTTTTGTATTAAAGGTGACTTACATGCGAGTATTCTTAGACATGATTGATGAAAATCGGTTGAGCCGTTTAAAAGTTGTTGGGGGTGAAAGCGGGGAAGAATAACCGAATATACTCGAGTGGGGTCTCAAATGAAAGCGCACTGAAAGAGAATATTAATGACTTAATCGAGAGTGTTCGTAGCTTCATTCGATGAGAAAACTGGTGGTGGGAAGATAGCCGTTTGAAGATGATCAGCTCTTTTCTAGTTGATGAGGGGATCTGACTAACTTTCCAATGTCCGATCTATTCAAAATTTGGTACCGTGTTACATCAACGATATTCAAAGAACATGGTAAGGTAACCATGACCTGATCAGCCGTTTGAAGATGATCAGCTCTTTTCTACTTGATGAGGGGATTTACTAACTTTCTTATGTCCAATCGATTCGAAATTTGGTACCGTGTTACTTCAACGTTATTTAAAGAACATGGTAAGGTAACCTTGACCTGATTAGCCGTTTGAAAATAATTTTTTCCTTATTAGTTGATGATTAGCCGTTTGAAAATCATCTTTTCTTTATTATTTGATGAGGGGATCTGACTATCGTCCACATATCCTATCGATTCGAAATTTGGTATCATGTTACTTCAATGATGTTGGAAGTATGTATATAAGCTAAAATTATTTCAACTTACATAATATTATGTGATAATATAATTATAATAGTTTTAAAATATTATTTATAATTTTTTAGAGTTTATTTTTTGTGTCGGGGGGTGTGACGGTATTGACGCGGTATGGATAGGTAAACGATAATACGTCAAATCGCCACTCTGGGATCGAGAATGTTTATAATTCTCGCCGGTAAATACGATACACAATACGACAAAATTACCAAAAGAAGCAAAGCGTTAGCACTCACCAGGTCAGATGTAGACGCCGCTGAGCGGATTAGAAGGAACCTCTCCGGTAATGTCGAATTGTCCAATTTTCTTGTTTCTTCTTTAGATACTGCAGCCGGCCGGCGCTTTGATTAGTTATGAAGGATTCCAAGATTCCACACGCGATAAATCGGTAAATTCGGTAATTTTAGGCCGCGCGCGTCCGGCGCACGCGCTCGGTTCGGTGGCCCTTTTTCGACTGCAGGGGGCGCCAGAGTCGCCCGGCTATGTGCCACGCGATGCGATTGGCCAGAATGTCAGCATTGTGTACCAAAAAGAAGCGACAAATTGACGCCCGGTAATTTTAAACGTTACAATGATATTTAAAGCGATAGAAACGGAACATTCCGCCCACCAAAATACCAATGGGATTTTCCTAAATTAATGAAAAGAAACGATAGTTAAAGTAGGAATTACTTACGATACTAAACTTAAAACTAATATTTAAGAAGTTAATTAATAACGGTTATTCTAATGGAAGAGGACATAATTTGACCAAAGGTCGATTAAGTAAATGATCCTTAAACGTTCGTATAGTTGCCACTCGAACTACTCCATCCGGGCCAGGATGTAAGGAAACTACTCGTCCTAGCGGCCAGTGGAGAGGAGGTCGATTATTGTCTTTAATAAGCACGATAGAATTTACGGTTAACGGTTTCGAATCCTTGGTCCATTTTGCCCGCTGAGTTAGTGCATGTAAGTACTCGTGTTTCCAACGATTCCAAAACTGCTGTTGAAATGATTGAATTAGTTGCCAACGGTTTAATCGACTAATTTTAACGTCCTTGTAGTCAGGATCTGGAACCGCGGTCAAAGGTTCTAATGTTAGAAAATGACCAGGGGTCAAAACGTTCAACTCGTTAGGGTCGGAGCTTAATGGACACAAAGGTCTTGAATTTAAAATCGATTCGATTTGTGTGAAAAGAGTGGCAAGCTCTTCAAACGTTAGTGTCTGATCGCCAACAATACGGTACAAATGAGATTTTGCGGCTTTAATTTGGATTTCCCATACTCCTCCGAAATGCGGAGCGGATGGGGGGTTAAATTTAAAAGAAATACGCTCTGCGTGCGAAGCTCGTTCCATACATGACGCTAATTGTGCGCTAGCACCTACGAAATTGGTACCACAATCGGAGTGGATAACGTTACAACGGCCACGACGGGAAATAAATCGGCGCAATGCCGCGATAAAACCGTCTGTCGATAAAGTAGATACTACCTCCAGATGTACGGCCTTAGTACTTAAGCACACGAACAAGCACAAATAGGCTTTATCTAGTTTAGCGCCCCTATGGGTACCTAACTTAATTCGAAAAGGCCCGCCGAAATCGACGCCTACTTCTGAAAACGGTTTTGCTTGATTAACGCGGAAAGCAGGCAAGTCGCTCATAAACGGTTGCAAGGGCTGCGGATTAAGACGGTAGCATCGTATGCATTTGGAAAGTTGGTTTCGTATGGCACGCTTAGCCGCAAATATCCAAAATTGTTGTAAAATTAGATAATGAGTCGTGTTTAGACCAGGATGAAGATTATTTCGATGAATAGATTCGATTACAGCTGCCGTAAGGACACACTTCCTTGGCAACAAGGCAGGATGTTTGTGCTCAAATTCTAAACCTGAGCGAGCGAGACGTCCGCCCACCCTGAGTATACCCTGATCATCGATAAATGGATTTAGCTTTCGAAAAGTACGTGATAGCAGTTTCTTCTGCTTTAATTTTGAAATGTCATCCGAGAAATAACGATTTTGAAAATGTTTAACGATAATAAGGAGGGAACGATGACGCTCTGTTTCGGTTATGAAAGCATTTTCATATGACAAAACTGTGCCGAGCGCCTTATAAGCAAATCTACGAATGTAGGCGAGAATGCGACAGATTTTGTCCAAGGATGAATATTTCTCGAACAATTGATCGATAATTGACGTTTGTTGAGTGGGTTCGGTTCTTTCGGTCACAGGTTCGGTCACGAGAGTTACACGACGCTGTTCAGTGAATACCGCATCATTCTGAGTATGAGTCTTCGATATATCTACTGGCCACTGAGATGGTGATTGGGACAGCCACTCAGGCCCCGCCCACCATAATGCGTTATTCAATAGATCACGGGGTAATTGGCCACGTGAACAAACGTCTCCAGGGTTCGTAGCAGAAGGTACGTGCCTCCAGCACTCGGTAGGTACGATATCCTGGATATGACTGACACGGTTTGCAACGAAAGTCACCCATCGAGAAGAAGGCGATCGCAACCAAGCCAAGGTAACAGTGGAGTCACACCAAAGGTAAGTCTCGTGGATAGGTATCCGAAGGGTATCCCTGACGAATTTTATTAGATCAGCGAGTAAAACGGCTCCACACAACTCCAAGCGAGGCAGCGACTGCTTCTTGAGAGGAGCAACACGAGCCTTGGCACAGACAAGAAAAACGCGAACCGAACCATCAGACAAAGTAACACGTAAGTAAATAACGGCGCCGTACGCTAGTTCAGAACTATCGCAGAAACCATGCAATTGATACGATAAAGCATTTTCGATAACGAATTTGCGTGGAACCTTGAGATTTATAACTAAAGGAAGCTGACGAGAAAATTTGCTCCATTGAGATACAATTTCCGGTGGAGGAGTTTCATCCCACGAAGAACCAATAATCCAAAGTTTTTGGATTAAAACTTTGGCATGGATTGTTAAAGGGGACAAAAAACCTAGAGGGTCAAAGATTCTAGCTACCTCACTCAGAATCGTTCGTTTGGTACATGGATTATTTGACGGAAGAACGTTAAAAACGAACGAATCAGAGGCAGGTTCCCATTTAAGACCTAAAACTTTGACAGTTGTATCTTCGGCTTCGGTAAAAGTCATAGCTTCCGAAAGACACGCTTCTGAAGGCAAATCACTTAAAAGTTCGGGACGGTTACTTACCCATTTACGCAGCTCGAAAGAACCAAGACCGAGAAGAGCGATAACCTGCGATTTAATGTCACGTGCGTCCTCCAGCGAAGAACTTCCGGTGATGACGTCATCGATATATATATCGGAAGTTAAAACGGTTCTAGCCTTCGGGTACTTGTGACCTTCATCGTTGGCTAGTTGCTGGATTACGCGACATGCAAGAAATGGAGCTGAAGAAACCCCATACGTTACGGTATTCAAGACATACTCTTGAAGTGGCTCATCTGGATGAGCTCGCCAAAATATACGTTGATAAGGACGATGATGATGAACAAGGTTAATCTGACGATACATTTGGCGCACATCCGCCATGAAAACAACCTTATGTTCACGATAGCGAAGAAGGATCTCAATAATGTTGGATTGCAACTTTGGACCAGTCAGTAGCGTTTCGTTAAGCGATTTGGAGTTAGCATCCTTCGCCGATGCGTCAAAAACGACACGAAGTTTAGTTGTCGCGCTGTCCGGTCGTAGAATGCAATGGTGAGGTATGTAATACCTACCCTGACCCATTTGTTTAGCAGGCACTAACGACATATGCCCACTGTCGTTATAATCGGTCATAAATTCGATATATTGTTGTTTGAGATCCGGATCACGAGACAGACGTCTTTCAATAGCATGAAAGCGTCGAAGAGCTATTTCTCGAGAGCCTTCGAAAATTGGCTCTGCGTTGTCCTTGAAAGGAAGAGAGACGACGTATCTGTCCGTCTCATCGCGATAGTGATCGTTGATAAAACTACTTTCACATAATTGATCATCTGGAGTAAATCGAGAGGATTTAGGAACGTTATCGATTTCCCAGAAACGTTGGACGATATCATTTAAATTATCGTCTACCTTAGGCAAAGGCATACCTATTAAACATGAAGAAGCGAGTTTCGTTTTCCCAAGGAGAAGCCATCCGAAGACAGAATTGAAAGCTCTCGGTTGGGAAGCACTGCCTTTCAACCGTTGTTCAAGAAGTGATTCAACAAAAACATCGGCACCTAACAAAACGTCGATTGGACCAGGAATGTCAAAACCAGGATCAGCAAGCGGTAATGTTTTGACTTCCCATCCACTCGTATTAAGTTTCGCTATCGGTTGATCGCCGCATATGTTCGGAACAACGAACATATCGAGACGGAATTTGACGTTACAATTAGTGCCAATATCACAAGTAATCACACCGTTTACTGAAGCGGGATTACCCCCTAAACCAAGAATGTTAACGTTAGTAGTTGTAGGGTGCAAGCCCAGCCGATGAGCAGCGTGTGCCGCTATAAAGTTATTTTGACTACCGGTATCAAAGAGCGCGCGAAAACTATGAAAATCGCCAGATGCGTCACGAATTTGTATGATGGCGGTTGCTAGTAACACGGTCGTATTTACGGTCGAGTGAGACGGAGATAAGAGATCTTTCGCCACTAAGGTCACTGAATTTGACTTGTCACCGGAAGAGTCGTAAGCACTAGTCGGTTGCTCCCGATGCAGAAGAGTATGATGCTTACGATTACATTTTCTACACGAAAATATCGATGTGCACTGACGCACCGAGTGAGACGCGTTTAAACAGTTGTAACACCATTTCCTTTCGGTGGCCACAGCCATACGGTCGTCCGTTGATTTAGAAAGAAAAGATTGACAAGCCGTTATTTGGTGCTTATCACCACAAAAGGAACATTTACGAACGAATTTTCGTGTTGGTAACACCTTAGTAGAATTCTCGTTTTGTACTTTACCACTCTTCTCACTACTACCAACCGAGGAGGCGACGAGTGCATGTGTGACGTTATGTCGCTTCGATTTGAATGGGGTTGCCGAAACCTCCTTAAAGGTTGCCGTGGGTTTGTTAGTGGCCGCGGTAAAATGTGTATCTCGCATCAGCGCTTCGCATTTTGAATGTAAAAATTCCCTAATTTGTTTATATTGTGGTAGCTCCACGTCGCTATGTTTTTCTTCAAATTCGCGCCTTAATTTAGTATCTAGTTTCGCCAAAATATTATAACAAAGTACGAAGTCCCAATGCTCGGTAGGTAATTTTAACTGTTTTAATATAGTTAAGTTTTCGTCGATCGCGTCCAGTGAATTTCGAAAATCTTGAGCGTTAATAGTTTTAAAATTAATTTCCAAAATGTCACGCCAACATGTAAAAGCTAATTCACGTTTATCTTCATACCGAGACTTGAGAGCGTCGTATGCGCTTATATAATGCTCCCCGGCAACAGGGAATATTCGAATTACCGATAGGGCGTCGCCACGTAAAACGGACACTAAATAATGAAATTTCTCAATATTTGTTAGACAAGTAGACTCGTGAATTAACGCGTTATAAGTAGCAATAAATTCGGGCCACGCTTTGATAGCACCCGAAAATGTCGGTAGGGAAATTTTCGGTAAACGTAAGTTGTTGCCAGACGGACATACAACTGAGTCGCGCTGCGAGGTAACCGCTTGATAAGACGAACACGGTTCAAAAACACGCTGTAGTGCAACTACTTGAAAATACGCGTCATCAAACAATTCCTGAATCTCGCTATCCCTTTCGTCGGTATCGTCATTTAAAAGATCCAAAATAATAAAATGCGCCTCTTGAAAATCATTAGCAATATTTTTTATTTCTTGACAATATGAAAGAAATAACTCCAGCTTAGTTTCATCGGTTTGAGCCAAATTCCCGACTTCTAGGGCCTTTGATATACGATTATACGCTATAGTTCGTTTACGTCGCAAACTAGGTAAGTTATTGACGGTATAAGACGGTTCGATACATTTTTTAACAGTAGGTTTCGATTTATGCCTCGTTAGGTAGGACATGATAACTTACCTAAACACTATTTACGACTATGCAACAAATAAACACAAACAACAAACAAGATTTGTCGATATTTAAAAACAGTTTGTATAGGTACCTAAACAACAACTGCACGATCGATCGATGTCCCTTGATATAAAACTGCACTATGGAATAGACACTGCACTACGATATAACTATTTAAATTCGATGCAATAAAGTTTTAAAAAATGATCATATAATATAGCGCAGATCGTTTTAAACTTTTAAAGAATAAAATAGCAAGCGTTATACAGTTTAAAACAAAGTTTTAAATTTATTGTATGCACTGTGTCGTTACTAACTGTTAATCTAGAATTACGAAAGTATGTACCTAGGAATATCTGTTAATATTATCCCAGTAGGTAACACGAAATACGTTATTGTAAACCATTCGAAATTAAAAGTAAGTAGTGGTTGATATGAAACTGTTAAGTACGATAAACGTTTCTAGTATTATACATCTATGGCGTCCGCGCGCCGACAAGTCGAGCTATGCCTACTGTAGCAACAATGTTACACTTACGATATGATATTACCTACGTTATTGTTAATTGTAAATGGTAAAAGAAATAATATGTAACACTGAAACTAGCTATAATAATAGGCACAAAACGGTTAGATTAGTTTCCTACTAGAAACTTCGAGAATAATCGATGCACTTACTTTTAAAAATGGAATACGGTAGTAGGTAAAAATGGAACAAGGATTACGATTTTTGTTTGAAATAATATGGAATCTTAGACGATTTTTGTCGTTATAATTACGTATGTAATTGATAGGTATTTGGCAGGCTGAATGTATCTGAAGTTCCCGGGTTTCGGCACCAAAAAGATGTGACGGTATTGACGCGGTATGGATAGGTAAACGGTAATACGTCAAATCGCCACTCTGGGATCGAGAATGTTTATAATTCTCGCCGGTAAATACGATACACAATACGACAAAATTACCAAAAGAAGCAAAGCGTTAGCACTCACCAGGTCAGATGTAGACGCCGCTGAGCGGATTAGAAGGAACCTCTCCGGTAATGTCGAATTGTCCAATTTTCTTGTTTCTTCTTTAGATACTGCAGCCGGCCGGCGCTTTGATTAGTTATGAAGGATTCCAAGATTCCACACGCGATAAATCGGTAAATTCGGTAATTTTAGGCCGCGCGCGTCCGGCGCACGCGCTCGGTTCGGTGGCCCTTTTTCGACTGCAGGGGGCGCCAGAGTCGCCCGGCTATGTGCCACGCGATGCGATTGGCCAGAATGTCAGCATTGTGTACCAAAAAGAAGCGACAAATTGACGCCCGGTAATTTTAAACGTTACAATGATATTTAAAGCGATAGAAACGGAACAGGGGGTTTTTATATTAAAACACCAACATTAGAGCACGTCGTCGGTTGTAAAGAACAGAGATAGACGTATTGCTCGTGCCGAGTCGTCGTGCCCCGCGCCCGTCCGTCGATCGTGTCGTCGCGTCGCGAAGAAACGGTCTCTGTCGCACGCACCGTTCCGGCATATGGCAACCGTTCACGCATAGACTAGTTTATCAGTAGACGCTAAACTAGTTTACCCGTTCATGACAAATAAACAGTTTAATAAAACAGTTCGTTCATTCAACGCCCATCCCTACCTGGCGTAGGGGATACCGTGATCAGGAAGGCGGTTCCCCCAGAGCGAGGCCCTTCCATTGCACTGCGGTTGGGTTGACCTTTGCGATTATCCCTAATGCGGATAACTCGGACACGTAATTTTTGGTAGTGGGGACTGCGTACGCGCCGTCCCCTTCATAATGTTGTCCTTCATTTATAATATGTTAGAGAGGTAACTACTTGAAAAGAAAACAAATACTTTGGTCATCGTCCATCAAATAAGACTATGATTTCGAGTACTTAGTTGCCTAATTTCACGCCCCTCTATCACCAGACTACTCCGTGATAATAACGGGGTTCACAGAGATGTATTACATATTTTGGCATCAACCCGGTGCGTAAGACCTAAGACAAACTAGGCAAGTCAAATGATTAATGTGTATTTTTTTATTGAACTTATTTTGATAGGCTATTGTTATTATACATCTATATATATAAAAGAAAGTCGTGTTAGTTACACCATTTATAACTCAAGAACGGCTGAACCGATTTGGCTGAAAATTGGGTACATTTTTATGCAATAAAGAGTTACCTATGTTCTTCCTCGTAGTCTTTTTTATATCTGTGCCAAATTTCATGATGATCGGTTAAGTAGTTTTTACGTAAAAGCGTAAATACTGTATTCCACGGGAACCGTACATTTTTATGCAATAAAGAGTTACCTATGTTCTTCCTCGTAGTCTACTTTATATCTGTGCCAAATTTTATGATGATCGGTTAAGTAGTTTTTACGTAAAAGCGTAAATACAGTATTCCACGGGAACCGTACATTTTTATGCAATAAAGAGTAACCTATGTTCTTCCTCGTAGTCTACTTTATATCTATGCCAAATTTCATGATGATCGGCTAAGTAGTTTTTACGTAAAAGCGTAAATACAGTAATCCACCGGAACCGTACATTTTCCCGCGATAAATAGTATCCTATGTCCTTCTCCTGGTTCTAAGCTACCTCCCTACCAATTTCGATAAAAAGTAGCCTGTGTCCTTCCCAGTGGTCTACGTTTATATCTGTGCCAAATTTCATGATGATCGGTTAAGTAGTTTTTACGTAAAAGCGTAAATACAGTATTCCACGGGAACCGTACATTTTTATGCAATAAAGAGTTACCTATGTTCTTCCTCGTAGTCTTTTTTATATCTGTGCCAAATTTCATGATGATCGGTTAAGTAGTTTTTACGTAAAAGCGTAAATACTGTATTCCACGGGAACCGTACATTTTTATGCAATAAAGAGTAACCTATGTTCTTCCTCGTAGTCTACTTTATATCTGTGCCAAATTTCATGATGATCGGTTAAGTAGTTTTTACGTAAAAGCGTAAATACAGTATTCCACGGGAACCGTACATTTTTATGCAATAAAGAGTTACCTATGTTCTTCCTCGTAGTCTTTTTTATATCTTTGCAAAATTTCATGATGATCGGTTAAGTAGTTTTTACGTAAAAGCGTAAATACTGTATTCCACGGGAACCGTACATTTTTATGCAATAAAGAGTAACCTATGTTCTTCCTCGTAGTCTACTTTATATCTGTGCCAAATTTTATGATGATCGGTTAAGTAGTTTTTACGTAAAAGCGTAAATACTGTATTCCACGGGAACCGTACATTTTTATGCAATAAAGAGTAACCTATGTTCTTCCTCGTAGTCTACTTTATATCTGTGCCAAATTTCTTGATGATCGGTTAAGTAGTTTTTACGTAAAAGCGTAAATACAGTATTCCACGGGAACCGTACATTTTCCCGCGATAAATAGTATCCTATGTCCTTTTCCTGGTTCTAAGATACCTCCCTACCAATTTTCAGCTAAATCGGTTCAGCCGTTCTTGAGTTATAAATGGTGTAACTAACACGACTTTCTTTTATATATATATAGATGGTAATATAATATATTCTTTGTCAGTGTTGCCTCGAGACTTTTTTCATGAGGAATGAGGACAATAAATCTGGAAGTGAATTGGAACTGAAAAGTTTCGGTCGAAAAGAAGGATAAAAGTTGGCATAGTGAAGGATTAATTTATTATTCTGAGTTCTTCCATCTTATTACAATACCTCCCATATTACAATAATGTCAAGTCTCAACTGAAAAAACTTGAGCATCGCCTCTTATCTTAGTGATAAGTTTACCCAGTCTTAACGACAGATGTCACTGTTGTGCCTCTACATCGCGCTATCGAAAGCGCGAGTTCCTCGTATATAGGGATCCGGAGACCGGTGATCGGTATCGCTTCTCGGCCTTTTGGCTAAGATCAAAGTGTAGTATCTGTTCTTTTCAGCTTAATATCTGAAAGTTTCCGCACCGCGGGACCAGTATATTAAACTGATTTTTGTGCCACGACGGGATGTTCGGGGCTCGCTCCACTCCCGTCACGGGTTGGCCCGGCACTGCAGTGTCGCCGGGATCGGCCCATATTAAAAATTAATATGAACGTACACAGATGCTTTATCGATGCGTCTTTCGGTCTCCGTCAAGTGTCGAGTCAGTAAAAACCGTTCTCATACCATACCAACGCAACACACTGACACTGACAATTCTTCAAGAAAGGCCATTTCAAAGAAGAAGAAACCAACACTCAAAAGCGATCTTAATTCATACTCTCTCAAGTCTAAGATTGTCATTTGTCCTTGATTAAGTATTATTAGAATCTCAAGAGCTGCTCAGTTAATACCGTGATTGAGATTACACACACGACGGGGGACTTAAGAGCGCTCTGGAATATTCGATCATTAATGTCATATAGCCATCTCTTTCACGCAGAAAGAGATGGCTATATTATGTTTTGTGAAGAAAGAGCGAGACAGATGAACTGTTTGAACACTTTACATCGTTCAGTTATACGTTGCCAGCCAACTAGGTGAAACGTCTTGAGTGTTTGAGAAAACCAATATTTGTTTTAAAATATAGGAATTTATACGTTTGTGATAAACAATATCAAATAGAGGAACTACATTTTTCAGTCTGTTTTTTATCTTAACGGGTTGTATTTAAAATTTATCTCCTCTGTTCATTAAGGCTTGTCCTGTCTTTACAAGCGAATTTTATTCTGTTGCTTTGGTTTTGTTTTGGTGTAGTGTATCTATAAATATGTACAGAAAACATATTTTTAGTCAATTAGAGAAAAAGAATTTCGTGGAGATTTTAAAAAAGTATACAACAGTTATAGAAAGAAAAGAAACTGATGCAGCTTCCTTGAGAAGGAAAAATGTAGCGTGGGACAGGATAGCTTTAGAATATAACGCAAGTACACATGCAACATGCCAGGTAAATATTTAAACGCATAAATTTTGTTTCACATAAGTACAGTCGCCAACAAGCACTAGTACTAGTATGATGTAGTAGTGATATACTAGTTTATACAGTATAGAACCTAATAACAAAGGCAATAAGGTTCACACTTCACAGTTGTGAACCTTACTGCCTTTGTTTGTTGGCTTATCGACAACTGTTATCTTATTAACTGTTAGCTAACCATTAAAAAGTGTGAGTTGCAGGGATAAAGTCCTTTTCATGAAACAAGTCCCCTAGACGTGGCGCTGTGATCGCACAACAAGATGTTGTCAGCATTATTTATGTGTATCAGCACTTTTTACAATTTAAGGCATTGTAATAACAATTTAACAAATTAAGTTCCACTAATTACTGTGGGACTTCTTTCGTGAAAAGCACTCTACTAATAGGTACTATAGGTAATATTATTTTTACTTTTTGTTGGGCATGGGTTTCATCCTATTATGGCCAGATGATGTATTTAAACATTGTTTGAATTATTTTTATAAGTACTGTACCAAATGTTTTTCTATTGGTGTGTCAATAAATAAATGAAAAATAAGTTAGGCCGCATCGGTGTTTACCATACAGGAATGTGAACGTGAATACAGCCAATGTGATCTTTTGTATGTAAATATTCTATCACGAATTCATGGTAACATTTTGAAGAATAATGTTTTAGGTACAAAGCAAACAATTGCGACGGTTATGGATGAATATGAAGCAGCGTCAAAGAGACGCTCTCAAGAAGAAACGTCAACAGCGCGAGGCTGTGAAGAGTGAACCATCGAGCAGTGCCATAATTGACGAAGTACCACAAGCTGCCCCAGCCAGCCCAGCTTTCATAGCTGTTGACGATGGCGCAACGTCGGAAAATTTGGGTTAATGTCAATCAATCAATCAGACAATTGCTTGCCAAATTTTACATTTTCACATAATAAGTTATATTAAATTAATAATATAATGGTTAATATAATTATTAAAAGTGTTACCTACAAGTAACAAGCAACACTGACTTAATAACTTTTCTCACGTGGCTAAGATATTTTTCAGCATACCTACAATAAAATTATACATTTTTCAAGGCTTCTCATTTAATTTGTGCTAGACGTGTTACAAAGATAAAACGTGCTTAATGCAATAATTTTCTTTTGTTCTTTCAGATAATGAATACAGGGACCGGTGGAGACGGGCAGAGGAGCTCCATGAGCTACAAAAGGAGCTTATTAAAGAAAAAATTAGAGAAGCCAGGGCTAAAGCTGACTTGGCTGAACTGTTACTTCAAAAAGAACGTGCAGAAGGTATTTAAATTACTTATATTTTGTTCTTTATAATATTGTTTGTTGTTTAATAGAATGTAATGACGCCGTTTCATTTATTTTGCAGATTAAGTCAATTACAACACATAATCAATGTTAATTGGAAATAAAAAAATAAACGATGATTTTGTACACATATGTCTTTTTTTTATATTGCCATTTGACGGACATCTCGAAAGGATTGATCAATAAACGGTATCCGTCCAAAGCAACTCATCGCATTCGACAATAAAATCAAAAGTATAATATAAAATACGTATATCCATTATCCTTATTTACGCTATCCTTACTTAAGTCACGGTTAGACTGCACTCAAGTAAAAAACAACTCAAGTATCAGTCGGAGAGCTCGCTCAAGTAGTGAGCGTTGTATAATAATGCGCTATTCACAGGACCTACTATACGGCTGTACAGTGCAAGCAAGTTCCTAATGTCGCTCGGAAATCATTGTTTTTGAGAAATAAACAACATGACAGACGATGCATGAAAAAGAGAATTACCGAAAGCCATTAAGATCGTGGTCGTATTGTAGTACGACCGGCATCCTAAGTAGATAATAATATAATCTGAGATGTTTACTTCAAAAGCTGTTCATTGTCCTTATTCGTATATTATAATGCAGTGTTTTTCAACCTGTGGGTCGCGACCCCTGGGGGTTCGCGAAGCTTCTGTAGGGGGGTCGCCGGAGGTCCGAATCATTATTATGGAAACGCATAAAAACGTCGTATGGAATGAATATTTGTATCACTTACATGATAAAAAAGGAAGGGTCGGGGGGTCGCGAAATATTTTTTCATACAAGGGGGGTCGCATCATGAAAAAGGTTGAAAAACACTTATAATGTATTATCATGTTTCGTCACTGACATCTAGTATCAAAACGCGAAAACAAGCTAGCGTTCTTTTTGTTGTTGTACTTGATAGCTACCAATAGATGGCTTTCCAGGTCCGTCTATATCCTATTAGCGAAAGCCATCTATTGGTAGCTATCAAGTACAATAACAAAGAGCACGCTAGTTTGTTTTCGCGCCTGCTATTAGATGTCACTCTCAGATTGTGGCGTATTTCTTCATCGCGCTATCGAAAACGTGGCTCGGACAAGTGACAATCACTTCACACTACACAAATCATACAATTACCTGGCGTAAGGCCTAGGAGATACCGTGATCAGTAATGTTGGTATAATTAGCATTAGCACTAAATATAATAATAGGCTACACGACTACATCTAAAATATTTAGTTTCATTAATGTACTCAGAAAATTTGAGGCATTACTACTTCGTAAATGTAAAAAATTATAATATTTTATTTATAGTTTAGTAATTAGAGACATCTAAAAAGTACAAAAAAAATTAATTATTTTTTTGCTAAATTATTAAACCAAACCTACATCATTAGTTTACTTATATCATATACAAAAACTTTTATTATGATATGTATGAACTTAAACGCACAAATATCGGAGATATTTACAAATATGTTCCCGCGGCCATATACTTCATACACTTTAACATGGACGTGACGTCATATCTACGTACGACTTTAGTATGGAGCGTTTTCACGGGACTTGCGAAATTTTGTAAACAAATCGCTGTACCTTTAAAAATATTGACTTTTGATATACGGTTTCTTCTGAGAAGTTACTCATATTTAAGAGTACTATTCATTTATGCAATAAAAAAAAATCAGTCGTGTAGCCTATTATTAATATGTTTTACTATAGAGGTGGGGATATAACTAATAACAGGTTAAATACGATACCTGTTAAACCTGTTACTGTTATACATAACTACCTGTTAAAAAAATAACAGCCATGTTAGTAGGTATGTAGTATGTACTCAGTTTCATTACTAGGTTGGAGTAGGCTTGTTGAAAAAATATCGATATATCGATATTTTGTGTTCGATATATCGATATTTTAAGCCGATGTCTTTTGATCCGATATATACAAATATCGAAATTCGTATCAAAATAGATATTTTTTTTTATTTATCATCTCATGACGATCTAACTAAATGCGCTAGAATTCAAAGCCGTAAAATATTGAAAAAAAAAAAGTTATTGTGCAGAATTCCATTATTCTAATCTATGGTAGTGAGTGCGTAACTAACTGCCATGTCGGCAGAATGGACCTAGTAACTAGAGATGTGATAAACGGCTTAAAATCAAAAGTTAACTTATCCGTTATTGAATATTCAAAAGAAACTTATTTTAACTGCTTAGCTGCTTATCTGCTTATCTACCTATTGCCACGTTTTCGTCGCTAAAACTGATTTCAATGAACTTTCCTTCGTACTTTGCAGGCTTAGGACTGTCTGAAATCTGAATAATTAATTTTTATATTAAACAGTACTTACGACAAAAACTTAAAAAACTTAATACTAAAACACTGCACGAAAAGTTTATATTACGTCCATATGGACCATTATTATATTTATTATTTACAATAAAAGTTCACGGTAAACCACTAACACACCACTATTACGATTAAAATACGAATTATTGCGTAACGTTATATAACGTGTTTTCGTCAAGCCGCAAAGCGCAACTAACAAAAAGTGAATAATCATGAAACAGCATATAAGTTATAAGTACAAAAAATAAGCCGATTATTAAAACTTTAAATAAGTGATGAGCTACATTAAAGAATTTTCACTCTTATTGCGCTGACATAAGAACTATTTTTCTTTGCTCATAACACACTAATGACTTAATGACTATAAACGATATAACGATAAGTATAAGTGTTAAGCGCTTACGTTTATAAACGACTTTTCAACTTATTTATAAAAGCACGCTTTTTTAAACGTTTTTCGTTTAAACGGCCATCTCTACTAGTAACTATGGATAGAAGACTCCGAATTTTGTAATTGCTAAAAAGAACTGTATTACCTTGGTAATAGAGTGTATTTCACAATGCACCTATCATAGAGTCAAATCCGAGCCGAGCGAGTCTCGTTCTTGCATGTTGCCAACCAGAAAAATGTTGGTATTTATAAAAATTAAAAAGTAACTTGAAAAATCTTACATAAAACGAGTGTACTTTATTATTATTTTAACAAATATTTATAACTACATTAAATTCTAATTAAAAAAGTTAGAAATAGTCATTTAATACTAAATAAAAATGCAGTTTACATTAAATCCTTTTCCTTCTTTTTTATTAGATGGTATCATTCGCAATCGCAAGACAATAGATTTACATTACACATATTTTATGCTGAACACCGGGTAATATTAAAATTGAAAATAGTTTCTATTTCTTACTTCATGTATCTCCGTAACTATGTTTTTATTATTTATTTGATGATTTAACAGTCAAAATGGTGAAAAAATGTTGTATATATTCTTGTCGAAGTGAAAGTTAAGCTGGTTGCAATATTTCGTTTATTAGTAACATTAGTAAGTTAAAAGTGTTAACATTAAAGCAACTGACGTTATTAAAAGTTATAACTGTAGGTACTACGTTTTTTTATAAACTAGTCAATAGCGACTCGCCTAGAATCGTAGTAAGTACTAGTGATGTAACGAATATTCGCATTCGCATTCGCGAATATTCGCACATTTTTGTATATTCGCATTCGCAAAATTTTTGCGAATGTTTTGCGAATATGAATATCAGAAAACAAAAGCAAATGTGCTAGTTTCTTACGCCGGTTCTTCTCGCCGGGTTAGTTTCCGAATCGGTGGTAGGCATCATGTAGGGCAATTATATAAGTCCATCCATGTAGGTTATATCATAACCTACATGGAAATAAAAATTTTGAGTTTAAGTTTGAATGAGCGGAGCGGAATGAATGACGTTTTATTTAGATCATAGATGAGTTCGTATGAACTCGGCAATACTCGGAAGATACGAACGTAACGAACCCATAACGAACCTTGTCCGAACGCGACTGCCGCCAAGCCATAGACAAATTGGCGCCAAATATGAAAAAAAACTGAATATTCGCGTTCGCTTTCGCGTTCGCGAATGCTAAAAAAAAGACATTCGTTACATCACTAGTAAGTACTGAAAAAAAAAACGTGTATAGTCGAGTATGATAATATTATAGGTACAGTTTTTATAGATTTCTCAACAGTGAAGAAATGCGACAAAAATGGCTCAATAGTGTTTAAGTAAGGCAGAGAATTACATAAAATTCTGTTGCAAATTGGTCTAAAAATTTGACCGATATATCGATATTTTTTTCGCGATATATCGAGACCGATATTGATAGTCAAAGTCAAAGTCAAAAGTCAAAGTCAACAATTTTTATTCAATGTTGGTATTTTTATACATTTATTGAACGTCGGTATACATGATGCCTACCACCGGTTCGGGAACTAGCCCGGCGAGAAGAACCGGCGTAAGAAACTCGCGCGGGGCCATCTTTTACCAAAAAGATGGAAAATTGTTCTTTTAAAATAAAAAAATGTATAACAATGTTATGACTAAAACTAAGTATATAACTAGAATACAATAGTATATGGAAGTAGCCTTGCTGTAGGGGGGCACCTCATTCCCAAGGTGTGCTATCATTCATGAAATCATTAAGTTTATAATAAGCTTTACTACACAAACGTTCTTTGATTACTTTTTTAAATTTATTGGTTGAAAAATGTTGAACGTTTTCTGGGATCCTATTGTATATACGTATACATTGGCCTTTAAACGAATTCTTTACTTTACTAAGTCTAGTCACTGGTACATCAAGCTTATTCTTATTTCGAGTATTTCTATTGTGGTTGTCACTTTTTTTTTGAATAGGCTTACATTTTTTTTAACATATAGTACATTTGATAGAATATACTGAGAAGCTACAGTTAAGATCCCAGTTTCCTTAAACTTATCTCTTAAAGAAGTGTTGGGGGCCAGCTTGTAGATTGCCCGAACAGCGGGCCTATTCGCTATCGTACATTTTGTGAGTTAATCACTGAGTTAATAACGAAACGGAGGAGTGAGTAACGGAAAGTGTCACTTTTGTATTCACTATGCACAAGTTATCAACTGAGTTGGTAAGGTTTTTAACCAAATCTTAGTTGATAACTTTTAGGGAAGAGGCATGCATTTTGCCATAAATTTTTTATCGAAAGTTCTTAACTATCAATAAATATGTATTCACTAAAGCAAAATGACAGTTCATAATTACGAACTCAATGAAGTGACTAACCCATTTTAACAACTGCTAAAGAGTAGTTGTTTTCGTGCGTTGATAATAAAATTTGAAGATTTTAATTGAAATTACAGCTTGGCAAATAAATCGTGAAATTAATAGGGGCGCCAGCATCGTTCGGATGGTCACCTCACCTCATTTCCTATAATATATTATATAACTATAAAATATACTTTGATTAAATTCAGTTTTGAAAAATAATTTATCCATTAATTAATTTAATGAGTTTGCATATAGGTACATTTTTTATTATGTCCAAATTTAACTAGCCATAAACATAATAACAAATAGTAGCATTAAAGCTCGCATTTGTATCTTTGTTTACGTTGCTTAGGTCAAATTGCATCTAAGCGGATTTCATAAAATAGTTTTTTTAGGAATAAATAAAAGCAGTATATTTATTTTGTTTATTTAATCAGAGTCAAAAACACCCTCATCCAAATATTCTATATCAGAAAACCAAGTTATAGCTTGGCTCGAGCCCTCCCCAAAAGTCTAGCTCGAGCCCTCCTCAATAGCCTGGATCGAGCCCTCCCCAAAAGTCTGGCTGTTATTAGAATCACTGTCACTAATGCTGCAGCTGTCGTCTCGGAGGTTTACGACTATTCTGTCAATGTCATCATATAATGATTAATGTGTGTCCTCTATTAACATATCCGTCTTCTATTTTTATCACATGCTGGCATGCTTTTCTCCAGTCCTCAGCAGATACATCTTCTTCAAACACACACCTTGAAAAATAAAACACATATTTAAAACAAATATTTTTTTTAATATACTAATCCATAAGTAAAGTACATAATTCACAAATAAAGTTAGTACTTTGTAGTACCTACCATGATATCAACTGATCCCACATTGCGTGAGGCGATTTTTTGTTTTGCTATGCCCCAGACCAACTCAATAGGGTTAAGGTCACAGTGGTAAGGTGGGAACCACCGAACAGTTTATCGATCTTGTAGATAGTCTCGGGCTTGTGTTAACAAGCATTACCAGATTTGGCTTTTTCGCTGTTTCGTTAAACATTATTTTGATTTTCACCAACCACTGCTGTAGGAGCTTTATTTAGTAAAACAGAATGGTAAGGAGCATTATCCATTACAATCATCAATATGGCTCTGACAAATTGGGAATTAATCTTTCCCTAACCCACTTTGTAAAATTATTTTTATTCATTTCTGAATGATAATCCTCATTTTTATTTTTTCCACAAAAAAATTAGCAATGAATTTGGTACAAAACCTTTATCAGAGCCTGCATGTATAATTATTATGTATCTGAAAAAAAAAATAGAAATAGGTAATCATGAAAAAAAATTTAAATAGGTAATCAAAGATCAAAATAAATATAAAATAAAAATAGAAAAATCAAAATAAATCCATGGGGTCCTAGCGCTATAAGGCTTTTTAAGGAAATAGGAAAAAGGTTAGTCGACATCACAGGAGACCGAAGAGCTGGCGGCTCGGTTCACCTCGGACAAAGAATTAGTCTAGCTATTCAAACGGGGAACGCTGCTAGTATCTTGGGAACCTTGCCTAAAGGGACTCCTTTTAATAATATATTTTAGCCATTACATTATATTTTTAAGGTTTTTAGTTTTAGGTTCTTTGTTCTAGTTTAAATATATTTTTTATTCTATTGTATATTATTATGTATGTTGAATAAATAAAGAGAATATATTATATTAAACAATAATTAGGTTTAATGCTTGAACATTAAATAAATACATTAAGAAAGTGGAAGTTTATTAAAAATAATTAAATTAATTCAGTTAGGACTACATACCTTTTGAAATATTTTCTTAATTCCACTGGGCACTGACTTCCAAAGATTGCCAGCACTTTTTTAATTTATATGATGTATGAACATAACTCTCATCAAAATCAAATATAAATAATATTCTTCTTCAGCTCCTATGGCAAGTTTCTGTTTTTAATATTTTTTTCCAGGTAGACTTCACTGGTTTTTCTATGAAAACCGTTCTATCGTTTTGGCAGTTTTTGTATCTAAAACCTAGGGATATTAAAACCTTCTGTAAATGTTCACGGCTGTAGTAAATCGCTGTAAGTGCGATTTACTACAGAAATTGTAAGTACCTCATAACATCGATGTAATTAACTTAACAAAAACATATGAAAAACATTTACATTGTTGACTTTACCGCTCAATAATTTTCCTCTAAGCTATTTTTGGTTTCACGTAGGTAAAGGTAAAGATGGCTCACACTCTAATAATGGTATATGCTGCAGAAAGTTAGGAAATATTAATTTATTTTGAAAAAGTTGAGAGGAAAAACTTATAATTCGAAATATTTATGTAGGTACTCGTCTCATTGACTTGACAAACAATAGTTGATAACTTAGTCCACAGACAACAAAATAAATAGTTATCCGAATAAATTAAAAGGTTCTCACATTTTATAATGTACTCCTCCACAGACGGTATTATTCAATTTAGCCGAATTACAGTCGAGAACTTTGCGTCAATTGAGTTATTCACTTTGCCATCAAAAGGTACTGAATACAAAATTATGGAACTGGTTGGTTACAAACAAAAGCTGGTTAATAACCATTTTCAAAGTGATTAACTAAACTTGTATTTTAGCGAATAGGCCCGCAGCTCGCTTCTGCAGCACAAAGATATTATTTATATCTGCAGCATTGCCCCATAGCAGAATGCCATAGGACATTATACTGTGGAAGTAACTAAAATACACAAGCCTTGCTGTGTTTTCGTCTGCAAAATGTCTTATTTTACTTACTGCAAATACTGCTGAACTAAGTCTGTCGGCCAATCCAGCAATATGAGGGCCCCACTGAAGTTTCGCGTCTAATGTAATACCTAAAAAGACGGCTGTATCTACTAGTTCCATACCTTCCCCATTTAATAGCACATTGGTTTTAGTTTGCCTTACATTCGGCAACGTGAACTTTATACATAGTTTTTTTGCTATTTAACAAAAGATTATTGACACTAAACCAGTGTACTATTTTTAGAAGAGCATTATTTACTTCGTCATAACACGAGTTTTGGCGATTAATATTAAAAGTAAGTGACGTATCATCGGCAAATAATACTATTCCGTTTTTTTCATTAATAAGGTATGGTAGGTCATTTATATAAATAAGAAAAAGAAAGGGTCCTAAAATTGACCCTTGTGGGACCCCATCTCAATTTTAGTACCTGTGGATCTTTTTCCATTTATCTCAACTCTCTGAATCCTATTTGATAAATAAGATTTTAGGAGAACGAGTGCTGGACCCCTTACTCCATAGTGGCACAATTTCCTGATCAATGTTGAGTGTTGCACACAATCAAATGCCTTAGAGAGATCGCAAAAGACTCCCAGAGCATCATGCGATCTCTCCCAAGCATCAAAAATATAACTAATTAGATCGACGCCTGCATCTGTTGTAGAGCGTCCCTTTGTAAATCCAAATTGTTTGTTATGTAAAATTTTATTTATATTGAAGTGTGATATTTTTTCAAATATCGATGTATCGATATATCGATATTTTCTTTCAATTTCGACATCCCTGGTTGGAACATGAACGGCCTTCCACAACGTTTACATAAATTCCTGATATTGTAAATGTACTTGTTCTTCATATTTAGCGTAATGTTAGAATTCATAACACTAGTCTGTACATTTAAATATAATTTTTAATTAATAAGTAGAATTTTATCACAATGCGAAGTATTATAATTATATAATATATAAGAATAGCACGCGTTTTGTAGTTGTATCATTTGCCCTTCTGCATCGTTAAATATTATAATAATAAAAAATATAATAATTATCCAAAATGACGGCGAAGTGGTTCGCCACTCATCACGTCTCGTTTCTCGCGGAGGCGAAAAGTGGCCCATGGAGAGCCGCTTCGCTACGTTGAATGTAAGAGGAGGAATGGATGGTAAGAATGAAAGTGGACGAAGCGAAACAAGTATGTAAGGATCGTAGCAAGTGGAAAGAAGTGGTCTCTGCCTACCCCTACGGGAAACAGGCGGTCTCTGCGACTCTGCCCACCCCTACGGGAAAAAGGCGTGATTATATGTATGTATGTATGTATCATTTGCCCACATTTGTACATAAAGACGTAGGTACACACTCTTAGCCGCAACGCGATAAATATTAAAAATAAAAAGACAGAACTCGTGACATTTTGTAGTTGTATCATTTGCCCACATTTGTACACAAAGACGTAGGTACATAATCTTAGCCGCAACGCGATAAATACCGGTATTAAAAATAAAAAGACAACCCTCGTGACAAATGACATCTGTCACGGTCTGTCTATTTATCCTGTCCGGCGTGTCAAACTTTTGACAGTTACCCCCTTCAAGCGTCGAAGGCTTTTTCGCGCCAAGAAACAATACCCCCCCACGTTTCCCGCCTTCTCCCGCAATAATATTTTTAGGATTTCAATATTTTAATTTAAATAAAACCTATGCGTATTATGTATATTTAAAAAATTGAATTAATTTTCTAAAGGCCTTACTAATAAAGAAATCTTAAAATGAGGTATAACGTTAGAATAGTTAAACTCGCTGTATAAGTTATACGTACGATATAAAGCGCATAAACAGCTGACTACTAATAAAGATATTCAAGACCTTGTTTGACTATACTCACGCTACACACCATAGACAGAAGACTCAAAGAAAAACGTTCAGGAATTGAATAACACGCAAATAACACGTATCCGATGTTCGCGTGTTGATGACAAAAATTGACATAAAATGTACGTTATTATGGACTTCGTCATTTTAATTAAATACAAAATTGATGTTTACACATTTTTAATCAGTTTCAATTAGTTAAGTATGTGAATTTTGTAAATATTAATAGTTCCACAAAATTTAATAAGGTACTAACATTTTTGAACGCACCTCTGCCAAACTGTCAAACTGTCATTGAAATTGTCATTTGTCAATGACACTTGTCAATGTCACAAGACGTAATTAGGGATGCTCGATGTTGCAAAAACATCGATGTTGGCATCAATAATGAGATCGATAGCTAAAAATCGATGTTCAATGTTTATCGAGCTCTAAACATCTATGTCAGGCAACATCGATGTTTTTGTACAAACGTCTTCACGGCCGTATAATATATATTGGTAATACATCCATACTAATATTAAAAATAAATGGGAAAGTGTGTGTGTGGTTGTCCGTCTTTCACGCCAAAACTACTGAACCGGTTTAAATGAAATTTGGTACACATAATATAATCTAGAACCTGAGAAAGGACATAGGCTTCTTTTGATCACAGGGAAATGTACGGTTCCCGTGGGATACTTTATTTACAGTTTCATGTTAAAACTATTAAGCCGATATCATGAAATTTGGCAGAGATATAAAGTTGACCACGGGACCTTTCCGTGAAACCGTAAATAAAGTATCCCACGGGAACCGTACATTTCCCCGCGATAAAAAGTAGCCTATGTCCTTATATGTACGGTTCCCGTGGGATACTTTATTTACGGTTTCACGGAAAGGTCCCGTGGTCAACTTTATATCTCTGCCAAATTTCATGATATCGGCTTAATAGTTTTAACATGAAACTGTAAATAAAGTATCCCACGGGAACCGTACATTTCCCTGTGATCAAAAGAAGCCTATGTCCTTTCTCAGGTTCTAGATTACATATAAATTATGTATTTACGGTTTCACGTAAAAATTACAAAACCGATTATAAAATTTGGCACAGATATAAAGTAGACCATGGGGAGGGACATAGGCTATTTTTTATCGCGAGACATATAAGGTTCAGGTGGGTTACTGTACGTACGTGGGCGGAGCCGCGGGCATCAGCTAGTAAATTATAAAAAAAAAATCACATGTTTTTTTAATGAAACATAGAAATTTTATATTGGAGATATAAGGAGGAGCACATTATAAGTTCCAATATTTTTTGTCAATAATTGACTGTAAAAATGATAATTTTGAAAGCGCAGAACCTTTTTACCTGTTGCGCTGTAAATATAGGGTTGAACCAGCCTTAGAATATAATTGCTCCGATGGCGTTTATGTCGCAATAGTGGTTAAATATACTACCGCAAGTTTTTTCAACTTTGGGTTTTTCGATTATGTATGGGTCAATAACATCGATGTTACGATGTTTTAAATAATGCAATATCGATACGATATAAAACATCGATGTTTTATCATCTAACATCGATGATCATCGATTTTCGATGCGAGCATCCCTAGACGTAATTTATTTTCTAATGAGACTGCAGTTCTTGTCTTCTTGAGATTTTTAATTTTCAGCTAAACTGGAGTTTTCTAATTAGAACATCAACTCTGATAACTTCTGATTGTTTGGAGTTGTAATTAACACAAGCAAAACACAGAAAGTAACAAACAAAAGGGTTATTTGTATAGGTATGTGCGAACATCTGTGAAGTGTCCAACTATTAATAAACATATTTATGAAAATATAATGCCTTTCATTGGTTTTTAATTTACTCCAAATGTTTCCAAGAATACACAATGGGTTATGTAATGCATCTTTTTCCTTTTTTATGACTGATTGTAGGTATTGTATTATGTTTTTAACTGTCTATCACATAATGTGATGTGTATTGTTTTGTGTCTCTTTATCTATCTATATATAAAAGGCAAAGCTGATTGACTGATATATCAATGCACAGACCAAACCAGAGCTAGAAAGCTGCACCCTAATAGCTGTATGATAAATAGCTGGGTAAGCCGTAAGTATTAATGTCAATGGACACTTAATTCATAAAAGTAAGTATATTATAGGTTGCATTGCAACAAAAAAGCTAGTTAATAGTTGGATGAGCTCGATTTCAATAAAAAATGAAAGTATAGTATCAAAAATTATCTATAATAATTATATGTAATTAATCTTAAAAGTGTTTCATATTTTCAATTGTACTTCAAATGCAAGTTGCTATTATGGTAGGGTTGCCATCCGTCCCGGTATACCGGGACATGTCACCAATTTGAAAGTTTTGTCCCGGTTAATCTAGAAAATGTCCCCGTCAATATGCATACAGCAACAGCACAGCCCGGCAAGTAGTGGCTGGGCTGGCGCATTTCAAGTAGACATGGTTGAAAGTATAATACAGTGCAAATTTAATTTTAATATGACATGTTCATAATTTCATAAATATATTATGGGTAAACCGGACCTGCTGAATAAGGTATATAATACAAATTAATATTTCATTTAGAACATTTGATTTCATATTTCGACCTATGCGTAGAACAAAGTCTGATGTGATCATAGAGCAAAAGTGCGTTTTTTGGATAAATGAAATAAGGAATCAAAGCTCTACAGACTGACATTTTCAGAATTTTTGTATCTGGCTTAGTTTCGGAAATACAGAATCGTACAACGTCTTATTTGATGTAAGCTCCATGATAAAATGCACCAAGTGTTCATAGGACGGAGAAATTGGAGCGCGCACGGCGCGGGCGCCTCGCGCGATCTTCACTTCAGGCATTGTCGAGCGGAAAGAAGGGTTTTTTGCGTCATGTGTGTGATATTTTTTTCGGTTTGACGAAAATTATAATTTTACTAATGATTGCGTACCAAAAGTATTTCTAAAATGTCATGCTTACGGATAATGCTGGATATGCTTTAAGAAGAGGAGAAAAAGAGCCTTAACGTAGTCCTTATTTTTCAAATAAGCAATATATTTTTATGAAGAACGGTGTAGATCCGTGTAAGCTGATATTTTTACATAAATTATTCTTCAAATTTAATATTATCATGCTTTGAAATTATAGTTTTTTACTTTTCCGCTTTTTAAGCTCATAAATAGAAACGGGAAATCTATATTCATATAAGACATTTTTTGACGGAGAGTTAGAAAAATACATTTTAGTTCGAAAAGTATGATTAGTTTCATGTTTATTTATTAGGTAAATATTTGTCGTGTTATCAATAAAAGTTGACGTACCAAATAGTTGAGATTATAAGTAATATTAGAAGTATGTAAGACTAATACTTTAAAATTTCTATGAGTTTCATGTAACTATGGGACGTTTTTTTACGGAATCACAGAATAGTTATAATACATTTTGTCAGTTCGATATGCAGATGGGACGTTATCGCCTGAATAATGACATCAGTTAGGACGTTGTTCTTTTAAAAATATCGTTAAATATAAATATATTTCAAATTAAATAAATAAAAATAGTTTAAATCTGCGTTACCTTACAATATATACACATTTGTAAGGTCTTCGGCGAATCATATAACATTATGATCGACAGTTTAGTTCTGTACTGCGATGTTCATTAAACCTTGTATATTCAAACTTTTTTTAATAGCTTTGTACAAATGTTATTAATTTTTATTAAAATGTTTTCAAGTTATATATATCATTCATAATATTATTTTTAATATATTATGGTGCAGTGTAGTAATACAATTTTTAACATTTCAGTTGTTTACAACAAGGTGCAGAAGAAATAAGTCAGCCACTAGATGATGTTTGAAATAAAATTGATGCCGCACCTCCTAATCCATCTACTAATGAGAGAATTTATGGCCTTCGGCCATCAATACTTTCTTCAAAAGCGACTCCTAGTTTCGAAAAATCACCTTTAATACAACTTAAAACTTAAAAAATTCTGACCATCAGTTGACCAAGAAATGTCGGTGCTAACTCTTATGCAGTCTCCTGCTGATAGTCATTCCACCTATGACAGTGTTTTCAGGTCCAATTATGTAGATAGTAGTATACAAATTAATTAATATTATATCTAGCAATATCTCGAAAGTATAATCTAGAAAAATACCCAAAACCTGCAAGCAAATGTGTGAGTGTACGTTTAACCATGAGTAATGCAAGTCTATTGTTGCTCTTTTATTTAATTATTTCTAATTTTCGTTATTCCAGCACGCTCGGTCAAAAGCCTTTGACCACTATATAAAGGTGTTTTGCAAAATTTGATCATATGTAACTCTGAAACGGGTAACAAAGTTTGACTCAAACTGGACGTAACTTTGAGAATCAATACAAAGTTTGACTCAAACTGGACGTAAATTTGAGACTCCGTACAAAGAATACATCGCGTCTTATAGAAATGTTTATCGTGATTAATCAAATACTGCTAATTACCTTTTAGATATGTTAAATCATTATAATGTAAGTACCTGATGGCCATTCCTATAAGGTGTTACAGAAAATATGATAGTGTATACGTAGATATACACTATCACATTCAGGATAATCGATTTTATAGACACTTGATTGATACTTTAAATCAATCCGAACCTTATTATGACAAAATTGATTTTTTATGTATTATTTCTCCTGAATGCGACATGCTTATTATAATGGGATTATGGCCATAACAATATTATGGTTATTTTTCATTATTTTGGATAAACGTGCAGATACCTCCCCCCATGTAGGTTAAAATGAACTTGTACCTATCTAATTACATTATACAACATAGCTAGAAAGCTTAGATACAGTACCAAAGCAGTTTAATTTATAACTACGTTTTAGAAAGGGTTAGGTGTTAAACATATCGAGTGAGGTCAGTTCCGATATCATCTGGAGGGCAAGGCCAAGTTAGCCTCCAAGAAGCTTGGTGTTCTGAACAGGTCAAAGCAGTATTTCAGTCCGGTCCAACGCCTACAACTCTATAAGGCGCAGGTTCGGCCTAACAGGGAATACTGTTATCATCTTTGGGCAGGGGCGCCAAAGTACCAGCTTCTCCCTCTAGATCGTATCCAACGTAGAGCCGCTCGAATTGTCGACTGCCATAGTATTTCAAACAGACTTGACTATGTAGCATCGCTCTGCATCCTCTACCGGTTATATTACGGGGAGTGCTCCGAGAAATTGTTCGGACATATACCTGCTGCAACTTTTCGCCACCGTTCCAAGCGACAAAATATTTATCATCTTCATCACCTTGATGAGTGGCAGTCCTCCACCGTGCGCTTTACCCGAAGCTTTCTGCCGCGCACTGTTAAACTCTGGAAAGAACTGTCGCCAGCAGTATCCGGACCATTACGACCTGCAAACCTTCAAGAAGGGAGCGTATTCCCTCCTAAAAGGCCGGCAACGCACTTGCAACTTCTTTGATGTTATCGCTTACGGTAACGGTACGGTACCGTAAGCACTACGGTAATCGCTTTCCATCAGGTGATCCGTTTGCTAATTTGCCCCCTAGTTTAATAAAAAAAGTTTTAATTGTTTATAAGTTTAAATTTTGTTTTGGGCTTGATGTTTTTTTTTTTTCAAAAAATATTTATTTTTATGGGCATATCTTAGAGATTTTAATTTTTTTGTAGGTTTTAGACTATGGTTACTAGTCTTTAATTTTAAGTAAGTCCCTAGTACCGACTATTATAGTTCAAAACACCACCTATTTTGAGATTTTTTAATGTACATAAACGATTTTAAAAAATAATTATGTATTATAATTCATTTATACGTAGTGTGGATAGTGCTATATCAAATTAATAGATTATGATTATTCACATAGGACTTAAAAACACACGGATAACTCCAACAAAAAACGAGTCATATGAATATAGAACGGCGTTTCATTCAAATGTCTCCGTAAAACAACGTAATATGATCACTACGAACTCTCGCTTCTCCGCTGTAAAACGTCCTAGGTTGATATAGAACTCGTTATCTCAGTAAATATAATAATTATTAATAAACAGTATAAAGTGGTTAACTAGACTAGGATGTCATAATAACATACCAAAATTTCAAAAATAAAAGTCTCACCGTTTATAAGTTATTCAAGTTTTTCAATTCGCAAAACTTGTTTTGCCTCTACTGAAAAGTAGCAATTTTTCAAATCAGACTTTGTTCTACGCATAGGTCGATTTGTTTTTTAATTTTTATATTTGTAAGCTATTTTTTTAAGAAAATAAAGGTTCCTTATAAAGTTAACTGGTAATAAATATCACATTTTTCATTTACTTGTATTATTTTAGTAATTTACTGTTATGGTCCCGGTCGGTACATAGGATGTTATGGCAACGCTACATTATTATGGTGCTTACAAGGATTACAGTATGCACTATAATCGATTAATCGCAACTCGCATTTTAAACATAATAATTGCACACTTTGAGCATTTAACTTTGTACTTTAAAGATTGTAGAGATTGTCGTTGCAATCTCAAAACACTGAAATTCAGTAAATTTCATTTACTGGCATTCCGTAGTTCTACTATAATAATAAGCTTTAGTGAAATTAATTATGGATCTTCTGGGCTTATGGTATACTGCTGCTGTAAATACACTTATATACAGAAAAAAAATTTGGGCAAAAAAATAATTCTTTAAATAGTTTTGTGTTAGGCGAAGGGTCACCTACGCCTGAGATTAGGATGTTATATTTCTGCCTAAACATCTTAACGTAAGTAGTAGATCATAATTAGCAATAATTATGCACAGAAGATCCTTGATTTTAAATAAGTTAATTGACTTTACCAAACCTTATGTACAAGGCTGGTTCTTCTTCTTCAGGGGATAGCCCTAGCCTGTATAATTGATAGGTTGCAACTCGCAATAGGTCTAACTCCATTTCCTTCGGGGGAAGCTCTAGTCTGTATAAAAGTTAGGTAGTGTTATAGGTATAAGGTAGTATCCATACTCCTTACCTACCTATCTTTTGAAGACCCTCATCTGAATCCCATAGCACTACTGAGAACCCTTCTAACTACTTAGTTTAGGCCTGTCTTCTCTTACGTTAGTAAGAACAGTTAATTATACATAATATTAGGATTGAAATTGATGAAATTAGGTCATTGTCTTTTACCAAAAATACAACAATAACGGATCATCACGATCATTATACATTTGTATTTTTCCGGGCGCAAGAATAATTTCCTAGCCTAAGAATCAATATTTATGTAGATTGTAGTCCAACTCTTAAGTTAGGTACTAGAAATAGAACGCTAACGAGTTTCGAAAGAATATAAAATCAGCTGATGAATTGAAAATCCGCCATCTTGTCCTTATAACACGCTTAAACTAGGGGTATGGCCTAGTATAGGCGTGGAATAAATTAGTATGGAAATTACAACATCGCTATCCTGGCCTAATGTCAAAAAAATGATTATTAGTAGTAGAAATCTTAAAACGCCTGTATACACAGTGTGAAATATTTTATTAGTAAGGGGGTAAGTGATTACGTAACATAAAAATAGATTTATAAAAAATTACAGTTATTAGATTCAGTATAATTAAGTACCTATCCACTTGAAAGTAAACATTCCACTTAACGTAAACATTTGCACTGATTGTTTACTTTTGACTGACTCAAGTGGGAACATGCCAAATGAGACCTCATCACAGCACGGAGGTAAAGGAAGGAGGAGGAGTACCTCATTCCCTCATGACAGATGCACGGAGTACCAACCTTTAAAAATCAAATTACAATTACTACGCGGTGACGCGGGCGTGTTTTTATTCGAGATTATAATGTTTTAATGTGAATAAAACATATGCATGTTATATATATTTAGAAAGGTGATTAAATTTCCTAATTGATGATATAACTGGAATTAAGAAAAATACTAGTTTAATAAAAGAAATCTTTATTCAAACACAACACACACGACTTTTTCTTATATTTCATTGCAAACCTCAAGTAAGGCCAAATTTATGTTTCTATGTAGTGAAATTTGCTTAATTTACGTAGGTGCACACATTATACATAAAATTTAAATAGAAAAACAGATATAAAACAAATTACAGTTACCTACTATAAAATTGTCAGTCTAATTTCGATTCCCGCGATTTTTATTTTTCCAAATTATATTGTTATAATGTATGTAAAACCTATGCAAATTATATATATTTAAAAAGTAGAATAGATTTCCTAAGTGATAACGTAAATGGAATTTAGAAATATACTCATTTGTTAAATGAAATATTGATGCAAACATATATACTTTATTTTTTTTTCATATATTGTTTCAAAACTCAATTAAATATAAAATTTATGTTTCTATACAGTGAATTTTGCTTTATTTACGTAATTGAATATATAATACAAAATATTTAAATACAAAAACTGTTGTACTAACTCACAGTGTATTTTTTGTCCAAAAAATTGGCCATGCCTTTTTTTTGGAAATCTCATACAGAAATGTTATGTAAATAATTTATTAGTATTTACATGCGTTAATTTCTTATCATGAACAATAAAAAAACACTTTTTATTGTTTTTTCAATAAAATTAAAAATTGCCATAACTTTTTAAATATTTACTTAATTGTCTTCTTGATTATTCTGATCGACAATAATCAAAAAACACACAATTTAACCTGATTTACATATTTCTTAAATAAGTTTTTAAAGATTTATTTACGATTTAAGTTCGTATTTCTAATTATTTGGATTTTATTTTTATACAGAATTGTTACTTAAATGTACTAGAATTCGTGTAAAAAAATTAGGTCCAAATAATAAAGGGCACCGAAGTTAGAGGCTTCTAAAGTTTTCTATGGTAACTATGGCTTTAGGGTTGTCAATATTTCTATACCAATTTTTTTTATTCATTTGAACTTTGTTTTTTTTATTCCTGACTAATACTTAAACAGAAGATTAGAGAAACTGCATTGAGTCACTAAAGTGACTCGAGAAAATATTTTATTAATGCCGTGAAATATTTTTGAGCAGAAACAAATAAACGATTACTTTTTATTTTAGTTTTTTATATAATATGCAAATATATAAATAATATGTAAAGCAATATGCTATTACAAAAGCAAATTTGCAGTTTTCATATTAATTTGACCTGTCAATCCTACAATACTGACTTGGAATTTTTTTAACAAATTAATACTTTTCTAATGTACACATGGTGACACATTTAAAATCTTTTATATATTTCCGGTATAAAATGGACTCGTATAGGTTTAACTATAACCGGAAATCTTAGTTAACTTTTATAGGTACGGCGTATAGACCCCCCTGGCTATCGGCTAAATTATTTACAGAAGCTCTTACCGACACTATTAGCACCCTACCAAGTCACGATTTTTTGTATTTACTCGGTGACTTTAATATAGACTACTTAAAGACTAATACAACAAATTATAAACTTTTGGACGAATTCCTGACTATACACCGCCTGCATCAATACACTTCAGATGCCACGCATTTTACGGCCGATACAGAAACCCTACTCGACCTGGTCTGCACTAATGCTGACCTTGACCGAGTCTGTGTAGACTATATACCCGATCTAAGTAGCCATGCGTTCTTAACTTTTGTAATCAACCTGCCTAAAATTAAAGCGACAGCTAGGAAAATTACCTACCGACCTATAAAGGATATTATACCGGACGACTTCGAATACTTAATGAACTTAATTGACTGGCAATATATTAAGCAGCTGTCTAATGTTAACGATATGGTACGTATATTTACTGACAGCATTCTATGGGTATTCGATTTCTTATCCCCGGTTAAAACAATTTACGTAAAGGAACGCAGCTACCCGTGGATAACTTACAGTATTAGGCAATTAATGAAACGGCGCGATGACGCATATAAGCGTGTACGTAGTACTAAAAATGAGTCGCACTTGCGCTACTACAAAGACCTCAAGCGAGAAGTATCATGCGCGATTAGTAGAGAAAAGTTAGCTTATTTTGATGTCTACATTAATGCTAATATTGAGTCCCCTAAACTTATGTGGAAACATCTCAAGAATAACATAAATTCACATAAACCTAATTCAGATTTAATACTACCAAATAACCTCTTTGACCCAAACCTCATTAATACTCACTTTCTAAACGTTCCTGGTCCTAATGTCATACCCGAGTCTACGTTTACCTTTTTTGATAACAATACGTTTAATTCTTCCAAATTTAGATTTTCTACAATCGATGATAGTGATGTCTTAAAACTACTCAAGTCACTTAAATCGAATGCTATGGGCACTGACCATATCAGTTTAGACATGTTGTTAATGTCTACCCGTATTACCAGTTGCCTAAGTGTCATAACTAAAATAATTAATTTTTCACTCACATCTCATACCTTTCCTACGCTATGGCACTTGGCAATAGTTAAACCACTACCTAAAAAAGATAACGTGTCTGATCTGAAGGATCTCAGACCTATTATCATACTGCCGTGTATCTCTAAAATTCTCGAGAAAGTAGTTTGTGGCCAAATGAGCTCGTACATAGAGCTCAACAACATGTTACCTGCGGTTCAGTCGGGCTTTCGTAGGAGGCATTGCACTACCACTGCCTTGATCGATGTCGTGGATAACGCACTTGCCGCACAAGACGCTGGTGAGGCCACCATTTTGGTCCTACTAGACTTTTCGCGTGCGTTCGACTCAATTAATATACCTTTGTTATTAACTAAATTAAAATATTACGGCTTCGAAGATGAGGTAACTGCTTGGTTCTCGGACTTTCTAAATAATCGATCTCAAATAGTTGAATTAATTGATAATAACGGTTCGATAGTACGTTCAGATCCACGCAGCGTAAATAGGGGAGTACCCCAGGGTACAGTGGTCGGCCCTGAGCTGTTCTCGCTGTATTGCGCAGATATCGTTCATTGCATTCGGTTCTGCAAATTTCATATATACGCCGACGACATCCAGCTTTACATCACCTTTAAGACAAGTAATATGAGCGAGGCTATAAACAAGCTTAATGACGATCTGGCGCGTATTAGCGAGTGGTCAGAAAGCAATGCTTTGGTGCTTAACCCTAGCAAAACAAAATTTATGGTACTAGGTACCAAACATCAAATTCAAAATATTGCATTCAACCAGCCTACTATACATATCAGGGGACTTTCAATTGAGCGAGTCACTGTAGCGCGCAATTTAGGTGTGCTAATGGATGAGGGTCTTAAGTTTGAAATGCATGTGGCTAAGTCGGTAAGTAGGTGTTTTTACAGACTAAAGCTATTATATAAAATCAGAAACTTTATCCCGGAACGTTTACGTAGCACCCTGTGCGAAACTTTAGTGCTCTCTAACCTAAACTACGCAGACGCTGTCATGGGCCCCTGTTTGCTCTCAAGGTCAAAATGTCTCATACAGAAGGTACAGAACGCATGTGCTAGGTATTGTTGTAACATCCCTCCGCGTGCCCACGTAACGCCATATATAAATAATAATTTACGTTGGCTAAAAATGGATGGCCGCAGAAAACTGCACTTCGCTACACTGCTGTTTGGTGTTATTAAATTTAAGACTCCTTCATACCTTTTCGACAAATTACAGTGGGCTAGCGAGAGTAATTTAACAGTGACCACCAGAGGTTCTGCATATCTGCTCATCACTCCACGTCATCGCACATCTGCATTCAGGGGAAGCTTCAGATACCTGGCAAGTAAGATCTGGAACAACCTTTTGCCGCCATCTTTCCGGGCTCTGAAAACCACAAATACTTTTAAACTAAAATTGAAATCTTTTTTGTTCCGAGAACAACATAGTACTGTATCGTTAACATAATAATTATAATATCAATAGTTCTATTTTTTATTCATTTCTAATTATAAAATTATACTAACACTGAAAAAGAATTTATATAGTATTTTGTTATTAATAGATAAATATGAAAATATAATCTAATCTAATATATATCTTTCTCATAAACTAATAAATAAAAACATAAAATATTATTATAATCTGTAAAATATGTTCCTTTTTTATTTTATTTAACACTATGTTACACTTACCGTTCGCTGTGTAAGCCGTAATGTGGAGGTAACTAGGGGGTTCTCAGATGCTTGCCAGGTATACAAGACGGACACACTGTTCTTCTGTTTTTATGTTGTCCTTTCCGTGTGTAGAATATGCTATAATATTTTACAGCCTGCCTTCCCGAACCCAATTTATATTATTAAGTTTTATAAGTTAATTTTTTATCTCACGTCTCACCTGAAAATATGTATTCTATGTATTTATATTACAATTATGTACTCTAAATTTGTATTTCTATTATATCATGTAATAATGCATGTGCCTAAATGTATCTAACTTATTATGCTACTATTTAATATGTTTATAAACGCACTTACCATAGTTTTCACGTTAGTATTTTATTAGCTATCTCGTACGTAATATGTATGGTATGGTTGTGTGTGGGATTGTTGCTACGGGTAAGTAACTACTAACTAGTAGGTACATTGGCGCAGGCGCTCGTCTGCGCGTGCTCCGCGCTCAGCATCACTATTGCCAGGGGGGTGAAACTCTCATACATGTACAAATTAACAGAGTACAGAGACATCTAAAAATGACTGTCCGGTACTAACAGTTTGAAAGTTTTCGGATTGTCACAACAGATGCCACTAAGCGACTTCTACATCGCGCTATAGAAAACACAAGGCGTATGTATAAGGGATCGCGAACATTTTACTATGCAGTAACCATATCCCACTATTAAAGAGAAACTTGGTCGTTGTTGTGTCTACGACTTTCGATAAAACTTAATTTCTGTCCATAATTCAGTTCAATAAAAATTATCAGGCGGTACTACTTCCATCTAGCGGGTTTGATAGTAACTAAAACGGTACAACGCCATCTAAAAACGACATTCCGAAACTTTTGCAAGACTCAGTTTCAATTTTAGAGTTGCGCATCTATACTAATATATATCTGTATTATCTATGACTATTGCCACTGAAGCCGAGATAGCTGGCCGTGGCGGGATCGCTCCCTTTGTCCCTAGCAATGAGTCACATGCACAACTTTCTTTTCGTTTTTTTTTTTCTTAATTACGTATTTTATTATTATCTTTGCCCATACATTATGTAATTATTATTTAAATTTGCCCATATATGTATTATGTAAATGTAATGTTTATTTATACTTCTGAGGTTGCTTGCTTGGTCTGTCGTACGTCATACGCTTGGGGCCACGGAAGACCAGGTACCGCGGCGTGCCGTGGTGTTACACCTGAGTGGTCTCCATTTCGTATTTTTGACATTACACTGCCTTCTGCCTAATTTTTAATATTTTTTAGTTTTTTTTCTGTATTCTTTGTTCTTATTTTTTATGATGTTACTGTTTTTTTTTTGTACTGTCTTGTAATGTCTAAGAATTTCGAATAAAGATTTATTTATTTATTTATTTATTTATATAAGCAGCTATAAAACCAGATTTGGTTGATAAATTAATGGCTGCTAAAAATTCAATTTGCAGGCTACGGAAAATCCTATTTTTGGATACTGTTGGAGTATGTTTTTCTTTGGCATGGGTGTCATTTTCTAGGTGTCTGGGGGTGCAGAATAATATGAAAATAAAATCTGTTTTGTAATTCCGCAATGGCGTACATTTTTGTTATTAAAATTAATAAGGATGTCCTTTTCCAGGTTTCTGGAGGATCTGATTACAAAATTGTCTTCCAATTTCATTTTCCAAAATGCAGAATATTCAATCTTCGTAAAATGAATATAAATACTAAATTAAAAGATCTTGGGGATTCTGATTAGGATTGATGATTATTATTACAGTATGTTATGTAGTTCAAAGTAACAGCTATGTATAGAATTTTTTCAAAATTCAGGATTCACGATTTTTTCTATTCATGAAGAAAATATGCAATTTCCAGGTTTATAAGGGGGAGGAAATTTTCATTATTTTTCCAGTAGGATGCACCGTTTCTGAGATAGAAGCGATTATAGAAAAAAAATGGCAATGCTGTACTGAGATACGAGGGATGTATAAATCTATAGAAATGTTGGAAAATTCAGGATTTTCGAAATTTTTTTCTCCCATCATGAAGAAAATATGATGTTGCGGGTTTTCTAAGGGGACGAAATTTTCATTATTTTTTCAATAGGATGCACCGTTTCCGAGATAGGATCAATTTTATAAAAAAAATGTTAATGCTGTACATTGAGATACGAGAGATGTATTATATCTATAGATATGTTGGAAAATTTCGGATTTTCGATTTTTTTTTCGCCCATCATGAGGAAAATATGATGTTGCGGGGTTTCTAAGGGGGACGAAATTTTCATTATTTTTTCACTAGGATGCACCGTTTCCGAGATAGAATCAATTTTATAAAAAAAAAAATGTTAATGCTGTACATTGAGATACGAGAGATGTATTATATCTATAGAAATGTTGGAAAATTTCGGATATTCGAATTTTTTTTTCGCCCATCATGAGGAAAATATGATGTTTAGAAGCGATTATAGAAAAAAAATGGCAATGCTGTACTGAGATACGAGGGATGTATAAATCTATAGAAATGTTGGAAAATTCAGCATTTTCAAATTTCTTTTTCTCCCATCATGAAGAAAATATGAGGTTGCGGGGTTACTAAGGAAATTTAAAATGGATGACTTTTTTGTTATCAGCACCCCCAGAAACCAATAAAAGGATACCCATATTATTTTTATAAAATTAAGTATGTCCGCCATATTGGAATTTCAAAACGAATGTCATTTTCGTAATCCAGCACTCCCAAAAACCTGATAAACGATACCCATATCAATTTTACGAAAAATAAATATCAGTCATTTTTAAATTTCAAAATTAATCTACACAATATCTAATATTTTATGCTGAAATAAATCTGAACACTTAAATATTTAGATCGATACTTCTAACAAATATGGAACACGGCGGAGGTACATCATATAATATGCAGTATAATAAACATAAATAACCAAAAACAGAAAGGTTCAAACCAAATAGTGACCTTGAGCTTCTCAGTATCTCACTGACTTCAAAACTCAATATAAGAGTGGAACAGCAGTGAAGCAAAGGGGAGCAAAGGTATAACGCGAAAAAAATGTAAACTGTGGATAACATAATGAATTTCCACGCGGGCGGAGTCGCGGGCAGCAGCTAGTAAGTAAAAAAGACTATTACTATTTGTTTTGTTGAAGTTACGAACTTCATTAGAAAAATGAGCATATAAAAACCTACTTCAAATATTATTCAACTATGCGGTGATAACCCTATCCAAAATAATATAAAATTGAATAACTCCGATGCCCCGCCTCATTTGGATCCCATTTTTTTTTTTGGTTATAAGTATCAATAAAAAGAATATTTCAGTCTTAGTTTCAAATCCAAATATGAAAAGGCATGGCGAAAAAAAAATTAAAACATAAATTTACAAAATCAGTCATAAATACGTTATCATGAACAAATAAAGCCTGGATGTTTTTCGCTATCGTAGGGCTTTTAAGACACTTTTTAGACCAATTAATAAAATCTTAAAAGAATATCAAACTTTTGAGCTATAACTGTTTCTATGTTTCTTCTGGAAACCATAGAAATTTTTTTCAAGTACTAATTTACATTCTTCTATATGAAATGGGCAGTCGGGTGTTCTCGTCCTGCATTTATAATCACAAATCCTACAAAATTAAGTAATAAAAAAGCCTTGGCCAATTTTTTGGACAAAAAATACACAGTGTAACTGTTCGATGCTCAAGCCAGGATCCTCTATGTTGAATATCTTGGGGATTCTTCTTATAAGTTACATGGTGATACAAATGATACAAATCATAGCATCACAATATGTTGATTTATTACTACTACACGTACAACAGATACATTTAATATATAACTCATATAACACAGGAGCATACTAATACATGTCTATACTATACATAGCCTTTCGGCAAACTGAATAATATATCTTAGGCATCAAAGTGACAGTACGAAGTTTGGCATTGACATAACATGTTCTTAAATAATTATCATGTTATGTAACACTAACAAGGATTGGAGCAAAACTAATTACAATTACTATGAAAAATATCTGACATAGTACATGTTTTGATTGCTGAACAAACTGTAACTGGGACATAATTATATGCATATTTTTATATTTTTATGCAGTTCAGGATGTTAAATATTACAATAACACATTATTTTTTTACAACGCACAATGTAAATAGTAACTGATTGAACCCTCCGAAAATAGTCCTATTTTGACGGAAATGTCTTACAAAAACAATCATAGTAATAGTAATTTGATTAGTCTATGATAGTAACTAATTTACTTATTATTATCCATAAATTCTATTCCTAGGTTCTACAATAAATACTGTTCTAATAAAATTTCTAATAAAATGTTCTTCAAAATGCATTTTACAAGAAAATCATAAACTCACTATGATAAAAATCTCAATAAAAACGTCAATCTTTCGATCGATTTTCCGAAGTAATTTATAGTAGAATTATAGAAAATACTTAATATACGCATAAAAAACTTAATATTAATTACATAAATGTTAAAATTACGCCGTACAAACAAACCACTTACAAATTATAAATACATTTCTATGGGCTTTCCCGCCTTGCCGACCGTCGGCAAGCGACGCTTGAGCATATAACTTTCACTCACCGACCGTCGGCAATCGACGCCTGACAGGATAACAACATCACGGAATATACAGTCGTACAAGGATCTTTTGGCACTTGGATGGGGACGTGAGTGTTGCAAATAAGAACAATACTTATTACTAAAAGTGAAATTTTACAAGACGGCGATGTTAGTACTGATTTTATCCACGTGCCAAAAGGTAAGTGTCGCAACTACAAAACAATATATAATACTAAAAGTGACATTTTACAAGACGGCGATGTTAGTTCTGATTTTGTCCACGTGCCAAAAGATCCTTGTCAGACTGTAGATACCAGGAGTCCGAACGGTATAGGCTTTTCCATAGTATTTATGTACACATTATTAGGACCAGATCTTAGTTCTCTTTTCTGCCACTGGCTGTGCTAGAATTTGTTACATACCGAGTGTTGCCAATACTATTAATTATTACAATTATTTTTAAATTACCGTTAGACAATTACCGTATTCTACGGTATCTATACTTCGCGAACAGTTTCTAAGAATTTCCTAAAACTTTTATTTATTTAGATTGAAATCCACGTTTCTCATAATATTTTTTTCCAGAGGTGTCAATAGCAACATAACTTCCCGCGTAATTTCAAACGAGTGTTTCTCTTACTGGGACGCGCTCTACCGGCAAAAAATCTGTCCCCTAAATTGAGACCATTATTTTAACATTACGTTCGGACTCCTGGTATCTATACTTCGTGAATAACATGATAACAACCACGAAGTATAGATACCAGTACTCCAAGCAGGATCATTTTGTGGTATCGTTACGTGTACGTAAGCGAAAAATATTGTATGAAAACCATGAAAGCGCCTCTAGCGGACGTAAAAGTAACTAAAATTTTCATACTAAATTTCTCATATTTTATATTTACGTACACGTAACGATACCGCAAAATGCTCCTGCTTGAGGTACAGGAGTCCGAACGTAATGTTAAAATAATGGTGTCAATTACGGAGACAGATTTTTTGCCGGTAGAGCGCGTCCCAGTAAGAGAAACACTCGTTTAAAATTACGCTGGAAGTTATGTTGCTATTGACCTCTGGAAAAAAATATTATGAGAAATGTGGATTTAAATCTAATTAAATAAAAGATTTAGGAAATTCTTAGAAACTGTTCTCGAAGTATAGATACTAGATAGATACCGTAGAATACGGTAATTGCCTAACGGTAATTTAAAAATAATTTTGCCGGTAGAGGGCGCGACATGAAATGAATCACTCGTCGCAGCCAGTGGCAGAAAAGAGAACTAAGATCTGGTCCTATTATTGTGTACATAAATACTATAGAAAAGTCTATACCGTTCGGACTCCTGGTATCTTACTTCGTGATAACAACTATCCAAAGAATGTCATTTTGACAATGACATGACTTTTGACAAAGTCAAGTCAAAACAACTGTCATGGCCGCCATTAAAATATGGTTCTCGCCAAAGGTTCTCGCAATAAAAATCTCTTCAAATAATCATTTTTGTACTCATGTACCCTTCTTTAAATTAATTTTATATTTTTATGAAATTCCCATATTTTTTCCTATTTAGGTACCTATGTAGTGTACATAGAGATGGCCCAAAATCAAACATCTCTTTTATAAAATTAATTAATATTATGATTTATAGCCCACTGATAACTAAGGATACGTGACAAAATTTTTGTGCCGCGTCACACATTGACACTTTTATTTACTGTGACATTTCACTCACAGCAAAAATTCGTGACAAGGATGGCATTCCTAATTTAATAGCAAAGAAAAAGATGACTAGTGTTTGTCACTGCCAATTACATACGATTCCACATTTTAGTTTTTTTTTTTATCAATATCAAAAAGGAATTAAAACTTGATATTTAAAAACATGTTTCTATTATTGTACTCTTTTATAGTGTGATGTTGGGGCACAAATTCTGCAAAGAACGGTACCTACAGACGAAGAAGAACCCTATTTTTATAAAAATACTCCTTGACCTTTACGTCAAAAAAGTAGTTTGTTAAAAGTTAGCTTATTTTCAAGAATTTGTTCCTCATTAAGCTGGAAGTTGGAACTATATGGTTCGAAATCCGGAACACCGGTGAAAATTTAGAAAGTTAAAAATAGAACTCTGCGCTAATACCTGACTACAATAGAGTTGAAAATGGAAGTTTTGATCGTCGACATTTATTTAAGACATTGAAACTCGACACTCTTATGTTGAAATTTTCAACTCTATTGTATTGGCGCAGAATTCTATTTTCAATGCTCAGAATTTTCTACGGCCTACGGATCCGGATTCCGGATTTTATATTCCCAGCTTTGGGAAAATGTAAAGGATAAGAAGTAGAGCTTGCAAATATTTAATCGTTGGTGTAAAACTCACATCTAATGTATAATAAATATATCTTTGTTGTAAACCGTTTCATTAAGCTAGAAATGTGATAGGAATTTTTATATTAAGGATCTGTTTCACTATTCACAATCGCCTATTGACGAATAGCGCATCCAATAGCGCAGTTCTGTCCCTGTCGTATGGAGGGTAGAGATAAGGAGTGCCATAGGGGGCGCTGAAGACTTAACGGGATGTAAAGCGGCAAAATTTAAACTGATAACTACATCTTAGCATCTTCTTCGGTTGTGTTTATAAAAATATATTCGACTACGCGAATAAGTAGAATATTCCTGGTTTACTGAATTTACTACTTTTAGTCTACTAAAGTCGTCAAAAGTTTTAAATAACTAAACTCAACACTTCACCCCATCTCTTATTTCTAACTTCATATCATACCCTTCTTGTGCATTAGCGCCATTGTGGAAGATTTTTGAACTGTTATTTATAGCACACAGCTGGACATTTTTTCAACTTTTCCTCCATAAGGGATGGTTCTCCTTAGCTCTACCCTCCATACCCTGTCGCTCAATAAAAAGCAAAAAAAAAAAAACGAATCTGTATCTCTTAAAATTCAAGATTGATGAACTTAAATAAAATAAAAGCACCAGTTACTTTATTGTTACTGTTAGGCCCTCAAATCGTTCTCAGTTACTTCGTTAACATCTCACAACAAACTATTTGGTATTTTACGATTATCAAGTTGCTGACTAAAGATATTACTCTAGAGCCGGTTTATCATCAGCCTATTCCATTAAGCAAGGCACTCCACACATATTTACTATCTTTGTGCAATAGTGGAGCAATTCCAAGATACTATCGTAATTTTTAAGAATCACTGTCGTATTTTCAGGACAATACTAACATAGTTATTGAAGAAACCTCCGATAATGAATTTTTTTGTCCCTTACATTATTTCGCCAACTTAGTAATTTTGTATTCAATATTCGGTATTTTCACATCCAAAACTTGATTGTTTCGTCGCAAGATACATGATGCCTTTTTTATTTATTTCATTAAACGACAATAATACGAGTATTATTGTACATAAATTATTGACCACATGGTATAAAACAAAATATAGTTAGTCAACAAAAAGCCAACATCACGCGGTATTCCCAGGCGGTCACCCATCCAAGTACTAACCGCGCCCGACGTTGCTTAACTTCGGTGATCGGACGAGAACCGGTGTATTCAACGTGGTATGGACGTTGGCGATGTAATAATCGAAAATTTAATTTTGAATAGGGTAAATACGCTAAATATCGGCCACTTACGGATTTTCTAACTTTAGATCGCTCCGGATCCATCAGTTTGAAACGAAAGCATAGCTTGTTATACGGTTTTAGACAGGTTGATAAATCTATTTTATATTTATAGGCATATGATTGACTTTTCTACTAAACAGAAAAAGTATTAAGGTTTAAATGCGTCGAAAACGAAAAAACCTTAAAGTCGGCCGTTCACGGCCCAATGGTCGGTCGCGTTTTTCCCAAATGTCGGCCGGGCATAGCGTGTAACCTCTTTTGATATTATTAAATTATAACAATACATAATTCAATTTTGAGACAGCAAGTTTGATAAATAAATTAAAAAATGACTACCCAGTACCTACACAAACAATGAAAAATACAAAAATGATCAGCCTGTACAGTAGCATTCGATTCTTAGGCTGGCCGACATTACGATCTTTAATATTTCCAAAGTCAGCCCCTGTTTCGTATAGCTTATTTCTCGAGATTCAGCTAATACCACCCCGGCCGGTATTTAGCGATTGAACGTAAAATATATTTATTAACATAAAAGCGTTACAAATTTTACTATTAAGACAATGGAATTCGTAGTATTGGACTTTATAAAACATACTGCTTTTACCTTAAGTCGGCCCCGGCCGAGATTCCGATTTTCAGTCGAAACTGGTATTCTAATGACGGCCCCCTATTTTTTCCTAAAACCAATACGCAAAATGTTGAAAAAACTATCTCAAAATATAGTAAAAATACCTTTTTAGTGATAGCAAAGCTAAAAACCAAAAAAAGAAATGTCTTGCCATTGTAATATCAATCCCCGAATCGTGGGTATTCACAGCAAGTAAGCTGCTTTAACTACGAACTTCAATGCTTCAACGGCGCTATCGCTACTGACGCTCAGTGTGCGAAGAGCAAGTGACGTAATCGGATAGTAACGGTTTGCACTTAAAAAGTATGAACTAAGCTTGCAATTTCAGTGGCAAAATTACCACTTAATTACCATTTGAATGAATGCAAGCTGAAAATGTGCAGACGGCCGAGGATTGGAGGGGGGCCGACGTTTGGCGTATTTACCCTACAACAATATATAAAAGAACTTTAAGAATCATTCAAGGTCTTAGAAGAGAGACATAGGTTATCTCAGAATCAAATAATCCGGCTCTTTGCGATAATCCTACGATTTTCACAGATCCTTATTTTCCAATTATCCTGCGACATTTAAATGTCATGAATCATGATTATTGTATGTAAGGAGTCGGTAAAATAATAAGGGTAAACAACTATGTTGGTCTTAGACTGAACGTTCCTTTGACAAAATTCTTGAAGTGAGAAAAGTCTTTAAACGATTAGAGGTGTATCGGTAATAAATGTTAACTTCATAATATTTTGTCGTTTGTCGGATTAATCAAGCGGAGATTTCGCGACGGAATTTTAAGTGATTCAGGCAGAAGTCTGTCATGCAATTCCAACTCCTAATGATCATTAGCATGCGAAGTGGGAACTGATCGCTAACAATAATCGGTTACTAGTAGGGATGAGACGTATTTACGTTACCAGGTTTTAATACCAGGTTTTCACTTCAAACTTCAAAGTACGGCGACCTGGTACGCGCAGAAAATACTTGCAAGTATAAAAGTACGTGCTTAGGCGAGAACTTGAAACACAAAACATGAAAATACTTTCATAGGAAAACAATCTATATTGTAATATGAATAAGACACACAATCGCATTTATGAGAAAAAATACTTCATGCTTTAAAGTATTTTTATTTATTTACACGATTTTGTTCCTTACTCCCCATAAGATACAGATTGAATTCCTATGCAAGTATTTTCAGGGCGCCTTGCGGGGCTCGGTGCGTTTGCATTTGCGAGTCGCCAGGGACCACCAGTGCTTACCCTTTAAGGGGTTTTGATTGGGTATTTCGAAAGGCTGGCTACTTTAAGTTAATTAAAAACCCTTATGATGGGGTTACACTTATGATTTGGTAATCCGTTGAACGGAAAACCCTTTCAAAGGGTTTCCCAATAAATAAGTCGAATAGTAGTTAAGCACAACGAAAAAGCCGTATGGATTGAATAACCTTATCTAAAAGGGTTACCCCTTCATAAGCGCTAACCAAGTAACCTCTTCGAGCGACTTTAGATTGTAATTCTTTACGAATAGGGTCAATTATTGTATGCATTAGCGTACGCTACCGGCTGGCGCATGCGCACTGCGTGAGCTGGGCTCAACTCGATCACTACTTGCACGCAACAATGTATCTTAAGATGTAGGACGAACGGCTATATTGCTTGCTTATTCACGTCTTATTTCGTTCTTGGTTAGTATTTTCTAACCAAACGAAACTACGTTTGTATGGGATTTCGACGCTCCGTCTAAACGTAAAAACTCGTTAATACAACTATAAGGGTTAAACGTCTAAACGTTTAACCTTCCAAGCCGTTTAGCTAGGCCTTGATTATTAATCAGGTTAACCGAAAGAGCATGGCATCGACTGAGCGAAGCGAGCGACAGCCATGCTAGCGACGAGAAGCGCGCGAGCCCTGAATAATGCGCGGGCAGAAAGGGGACGTTGGCAAACGAAACACCAACGTGTACAAACTAGATATGAGCGCCGCACCGGCGGCGCCGACGATTTTGCCGCGCCGCCGCCGCCGCGAAAATCTATCGGCGTGCCGAGTGACAGATTTCAGTTAGTGACTATGAGCATTCATATTACCCAAGTCATTTATTATACCCATATAGATCTTACTTCTTTCATGCTTTAAACGAGAAGAAGGTGTTTAACTTCCACGTTCATCGAAAGGGAAATGAGCATCAAATTCCCCAGTGGGATTCCCCAGAAAAAAACCCAGTGGGACGAATAACCGACACGACTGAAGAGAATGATCTCTCGACCTCTCATGCCCATCCGACGCATGGATCATCTTTCTTGTCAGACAATCAGGTGATTAGCCTTTTTTTCATGGGGAAATGCTTTATGCATCCCCGGCGGACTGCGGACGCCAGCCGGGGTATGTGGGACTCACCCGGTGCGAGGCGAGGAGCGCACCCGGATTTGCCACTAAAACCCCATGGTGCCTTCTTCCCTGCTGTAGTGCTAGACCGCCGGACCCACAAAAGCGATAACAGCAGCGGCCTACCAAGCGGCTTTTGCATGATATCGCAGAGCCTTCGCATGGCAGTTTGTTCTGCCAACACTTCGGGAGAGCAGTCCAGGCACTGGACGCTCTGCTACCGGGAGGACTCGTGCATTGGGCGACGGATTCCCCAATCCGTCACCCAAGTCCTTTAGGCCGGTAACTGGCGCTCATATATAGCGCGCCTGCGCCCTTGTCACCGCCTACGAACAGGGTCTGCGACTACATCCGCCTCTCTCTCCCGTTCTGTGGCCTCCTTTTGCGAAATCACGGTTTCGCAAAAGGTGGCCACCGCCTTAAAGGCCTCTCTGGAACGAACCATCCCTTCAAGGATGGCCGGGAGACTTAGCTATGCTCCAATTACGGCGCATAGCATTGCTCGCTGCTCGTCCCAGGCGAGGCAAGACTCGAGCGTATGCTGCGCCGTGTCGTCACTGTCCAGGCTGTGGTAGCACTGGGGCAACGGTTCTCTCTGGGCCGTGTAGTGCAGGTAATGGCCGAAACACCCGTGCCCAGACAGCATCTGCACCATCCGGTATGAGAGGGTGCCCTGTCTATGCGCTACCCACTCCCGTAAAACCGATCTGATTGCGGCCACTATTCTGTGGCCAGCAGTTGGAGACACCATTCTGTCTTGCGCGCTTGACGACACCATCGGGCTGTCAATTCGGGAGATACCCTTTCTCCGCGCTGTTTAAACTCCGACGTGCGGCGGTAGATCTCCGCTAGCATGCGAGCCTCCAGATTCCATGGAGGGGTTCCAGCGAGAGCAAGAGCTGCTTCGTTTGATACTGTGCGGTACCCGCTTATCATTCTCAGCGCCATGGCTCGTTGTGGTCGCCGCAGAAGTACTCTATTTGCAGCACTCAGGTCATCCGCCCTCACAGGCGCTCCATACGGGGCCATTGACTGTAGGACCCCCGTGTAGAGTCTCCGACAGCTGCAGGCCACTTGCGCAATATCATCTCAATATTGCTAAAATTCATTCATTCGCAGAATACCTTGCAATTCTGCTTAATGTTGCTAATTTACCACTTTTGGGATTTTTTGGGGAGATTTTGAAATTTGAGGTAATTTTAACCGACTTACAAATAAGGACGCGGTTATACGTTCGGCTGTGTATATAGTATGTGTGTTTTTTTTTGTATGTTCAACGATTACTCCGCCGTCTGTGTGCCGATTTTCAAATTTTCTTTTGTTGTATAATTGAAATAATTATATATTTATATAATTTTCTTTTGATTTCAAAGTGGTGACCTGATGATGGGATCCACAAGAAATCGAGGGAACTCCTCGAAATTTATATACACATATTATAGTGATTTCGACGTTTTTTGAAGTAGTCCAAGCATAAGCATATGCTACCAAAAAGTAATATTTTGCTCCAAGGTATACCCTGGATCCAAAAGTACTGAACAGAATTCCTGACTAAGGAGTTATAAATACATATTTGGGGATTTCGGCGATTGAGGATTATTTATATTTAGGTAAGGTAATCAATGAAGTACAAAAATTTCGTGATACATTCTTATTCTTCGACTGGCAACTCGTTAGACGTCACGGCGAGTTTCGTTTGACGTATGGACTATGGAGATAGTTTGACGTTTCACCGTTCACGTTTGTTTATAAACAATGCGGCCCTCGAAACCAAATCGCTTTTATGGTCAATTTCACTAACTAAATGGTTATTTTTCACTAACACGGCTCACACTAACTAAAATGCAAAAGTTTTCAGAGAGTTCTAAATTTATTGTAAACATCGAGTGTCCTCACGAGTAACTTTTTATGAATTATTGCTATTTGACACTTAAGCAATTCTGCTTGTAAAGCTGTCAAATGCAAGCATTTCAGCAAATTTCAGCATATGAATTGTATCCAAATCATATTATGAATTGCAATTCAAGTGGCCATTTTACGATCGCTGTCATCTTTCATACAGTAATTTATAACAAGAATTGAAAATGAATTGCTAAAACGGCCTTTTTAGACCTGCTGGACTCCGGTCTTCCAAAGTTGGGCAGGAGGCGCCCGAGAACCGCAGCCGTTCTCTTGGGCGCCAAATCCATTAAAACCAGACCAGCTACGCAGGAGTTATTTTATAGTGGCCAAGTGTGTACGCAGTACACAAGAGCACTTTCTGTTCCTTTATTCCCGAAAACTAGTGGGACAGATAACCTAAACGACTGGCGAGAGATCAGATGCAGGGCCGAATTTTCACATGTCCAGCCGTCGCATGGATCATCTCTCTTGTCAGATATTCAGGTGATCAGCCTGCATTGTCCTAACCAAACTTGAAAACAACATTTTTTTCGTTGTTAATTTGCGGAAATCGATCCCACGACCTTCGAGTCGAGAGCCACGCTCTAAATATCACTAGGTTGTCAGCCTCCGTCGTCCAGGCTGACAACCTAGCGATACTAGTGGTGAGCAAATGCGCATCAGTAGTCGCTGGGTTAATGTAATCAGCACTGCAGAAAATCGTCGAAAATTGGTGCAAAAGAGTCAAACTAACAGTCAACGCTAATAAGACAGTCTTGATACCTTACACCAAAAAGAGGAAGTTGGAGGGACTAAAACTCCCAACACTCTTCGGGAGAACTACCACGTTTGCGAGCGAGGTCAAATATCTTGATAAGTATTGCTTGGAATAAGTACATCGAAGACATTATGAAAAAAGCAAGATGTGCTCTGGGGTTCTACCCGAGACTTGTCAGCTATAATGAGGCCTTCGGTCGAAGGCAATGTTATGCATGGTTATACACAGCTATAGTGAGACCGATTGTCACATATTGCGAAGTGTGGTATGCCACACTATGCAGCCAAAAAAGTTGTATATGTCAACTGCATCAAAACATTAAATAGTGTATAGAGGCTGGCCTGTCTCAAATCACGGGTGCGCTCTCTTCGGCACCCACCGCTTTACATGAAGCCCTGATAAACCTGACCACTGCTTGTTCATATGGAGGCTAAGGTGGTTCTCAGGGCCATGATGGCAGGTAGAATGTAACAGGCCTAAAAGCATAGCTTTTAAAAGCTATACCTGCTTTTCAAAACTTCTGGGGAGGACGGGGAAGGATAGGTCCCAATTAATTTTCATCCTAGTAACATAATTTGGTTCACAGACAGATCCAGGAAAGACAACCGGGTGAGCGCTAGACTATGGGGGAGGAACCACCTATAGGCAGATATGCTTGTTTTGGGTTATGCACCGTGTTTCAGGCTGAGATCTTAGCTATTATTGGTCGTTCACTAGAGAGAGCCTCGATAGTCAGTTATACAAAGGGCTTCAACGTCAGTTCCTGAAAAAAAGGGCGTTGATAAAACGAAAATAGAAAAAGATTACAGTGATTATACTCTCTGGAATCAACGCACAGTTAATTGTTGGAACTAATTTGGAATTCTATAATTGTCTTCTTCACCACTACAAAAAGTGCCATAAATTGTATTGCATTGTAATTGTATCTAAACCAATGTATTTACTACACTTTTTGACTACCAAGTACAAACTTCAAAAAAACCTTTTCAAGGTCACGCCGCCGACGCCGCAGCTGCCGACTCAAAAAGTCGGCGTGCCGCCGCCGAGCCGATCTACCTCCCATCGGCGCTCATATCTAGTACAAACTAATTAAGTTGATATTCAGGGGGTAGGTACTTATTAAAAATCATACAATATTATACTTCATATATATGTATATACTTAATCGCCTACTTAACACCTATATTTTTCTTAATTATTTAGATTTTCTAATGTGATTAGGTTAGGTTATTTAAGTAGGTACATTAGAATTATTATCTATGGTTACATTGGCGAAATCTAATAACCTGATACATAAGAAGGTATATGTATGATCGCTTCACGGCTTACTGCAGGAAACGAAATTATTTAAAGATGGCCCCGTCCCTCCTGCAAAAAATCTTGGATAATAATATGAAATACCAATCAAAAGTCAGAACCAAGAAATCGGACGTGTGTGGGGATAAAACCTCTTCAATAGCGGAAACCCAAACCAGGAAGCGCTTTCCCTTTCAAACCCCCGGTAAGCGCTTACGTTTTCGTTAGTGTTTCCCAATTCATAGGGTAAGCCTTATTTTGGGTTACCCAATCAATAGGGTTTCCCAAATGGTTATGGTTACCAAATGACCTGGGTTTCCTTTTTTAAGGGTTTTGAAATTAAACGGGTTTTCCGGTCCCTGCGAGTCGCAACTTGCTACGATCGATCGGCGCCCGAGGAGCGGGTTGCCACTCGTCATGCCCGTTCCGTAACAAATACTTGCAAGTATTTTAATACCTGGTTTTCGACCCTGGAGGTCTACTCCGAACATCAAATATCAATGTTTCGTCCGAATGATTGGGCTGTTTCCTACTCCGAAATACTTTCGTTCGGAAGTTCGCTCCGACCGAACTTCAAGTGACGTTTCTCGTATCGGACCTTACTCTGAACGCGCGTAACTCGACCGAAGTTTTGAATTTGACAGCAGGTTTCTCGGGAGTTTTATGTCAAAAATTACGATAACAAAAGAGTTACCTTTGGATTATCGGAAGCAATAAAAAAGTGTTAAAATCAGTAAATAAGGCATGATATCTCATTATAATGAGGTTTTACTCATGTCAAACTATATTTAAGATAATATAAAATTGTGTTTTAGTGTAAAATGGCGAGACTGTTCTTACTTGAAGATTGTATTGAAGAAGAACACTTGGAGCGCAGAAGATACCGCACACTGCATGTCTTTTACCATATTTTATTGTGTGTGATATTTTTATAAGATTTTGAGTACCTAAAATGTACTATGTATGTAGTATGAATTTTTTTTAGGTAATTCAGGGTAGGTATGCATTAGGGGAGTATATGATGACACCTTTTGAAAATGTACCTGAAGTTTATCCGGAAGGCCGGTATAACATACTCTACAAACGAGTACGCTGCACCATTGAGCGCACATTTGGGATATTGAAAGGGAGATGGAGGTTTCTCCTAGCAGCTCGGGAGCTTCATTATGATCCAGAAACAGCAAGAGAAATAATAATAGCCTACTGTGTTTTGTACATTTTGTGCACACAGGCTGGGTGGGAAGCTTCTGAGTTGACAGGAGACGATTTAAGAGTGGAAGACAGCAGGCAAAATGCTTTGCATGCTGCACAATCTTCCACTGAAGCTCTGCAACGTGGTCATAGGCCACGGGCAAGATTAATGCTGCAATTACATTAATCTTGCCCGTTGCCGTGGAACCAAATCAAAGCAACAGGTAAAAAGCATATCCTACAACTTTTGTATGTATCTGTATTACTCAATAGCATAGCATTAATAATACTTATAAAATATTTTTTATTTCAGGTAAAATGCCAGTTCATTTAGAGTATCATAGTCTTAAAAGTAGATAGCTTTAATTGACATTATATTTAACAAGAAAATGTATTTTAAAAAAGGTAAATTTAAGGTTGTAGTTATGTTAATAAAAAATATATTAGATGATAACTCTTAAATATGTCATGTAGAATGTAAGTAATAAATGCAACACAAAAAAATAAGATTTTTATTGATAAGCATAATTGTTTATTCCGGATCAGAGAAAACTAAATGAATAAGAGCAACAGGTCTGGGTCTTGTGAGAAATGTATGCATGGCTGCATAGCCAAAAAGAGTCCGCATTCTCCTTTCCCGTCTTGAATGTGTGGCTAAAAACAAAATAATCATTTTATTTACTTGCACTGTATACATACACCTTGTTTAATTACTTTCTTAATCTTGTAAATTAATTAATGGTTAACTTTATTGATTAAAAAATTAAATGTTAAAAATGTTGCACTTGTAGAATTAGTCAACCTCAGTTAGTAAAAATTATTAAAATGAAGGGAAGGAATTTTGAGTCAAAAGAATGTTGAATGAAAATAAGATGAAACTTTGTGGATCAAACTAAACTAAAAATTCTAAACCTAGTATTTCAGTTACACTTGCTCATTACTTATTTAAACTAAATTATTAATGTAAACTCATACTTACAGCGCTGTGTGGAAGGTTGTTCCATAGGAGTCGCTGTCAGCCTTCCACCGACTGTGGGTTGCAGTGGTTCTATAACTTAGATAATAATTTGCATAATTAATACAAAGTATTAAAATAAGTAAATTTGTTTTTTTTTTTACATTCTTGAATGTGGTGTAGATATTTTATTTGTTATAATAATAAGGTATATATGAAGAATTCTAAGAATAGTTTAATTAACATTAATTTTAAGTATATGACTAACAATAATCTAAAGCTTTATCTAGAGCATAACTAAACTGCTAAAACTAACAGGTCACTTGGACGACTCTCTGTCTCTCTGTCTAAACAAAATATGTATCTAAGAAGTAGGTACCTACCAGTATGAATTTCCCTGATTATTTGAGTCTCTGGTAGGCTGGGAGTCAGCGACGGTCCACCACCAGTAGCAGTGGCTGATCTACGAACAGCTACTACGTTTGTCTTAGCCAGATATTTTTTATCTGTCCACACCTATAAAAAATAAAATCTTGTTAGATATTGTAACACCTAAAATTACTACCTACTAGAAATATTATAATTATTTTTTACCTCGAAAACTATGGATCTTATAATTATGAAACTTGCGAAATTGCTTCGATAATAAAATAATCTATAAGCAGTAAAATTACCATAAACCAATAAATAGGACAAATGTGGGAAAGTTTAGCCTAAAAGTATTCTGATATTTTTTTTTAGTGTAAAACTTACCTTTTGCCATTGTTGCACAGTTTTATTATAACCACCCATCACATTATGGGTGCTGCATATTTCACCCCAAAGGCGCTGGGCTTGCAGTCTTTCCTCCACATTCCTTAATGCGCCGCGAGTCAAGTCACGGTGCTCCTCAAGAAAATTGAGAAGCATTTCAGTTTGTTCTGTGCTTGGGGCCGTCATTTTCTATTTCACACACAATCACTACTGACCACATAATATCTTCGTAACCCGGAGAAATCATATTAGAAATCCACAACGCTTTGGGATAAGTGGATCATTCATTTGAATCGTTTGACAGGATTTTAAGAGGTTGCAATCGTCCACTTCAACACCTCACGTTAAGTATGTCTACATTCCGTAATATAAAACACTTGGTTAAACTTTTTTTACAAGTATTCCTTTGACTAAACTTTATTTACGACCTCGCAGCACAGCATGTATTTGTTTATAAACAAAAACGTTATCGTGTCAAACTGAACTTTTTTTTTGCATTCATAGGCAAAGACAAAGGTGTGTACAGCCAAACTTAATTAAGTTTTATCGAAATAAGAAAGATAATAATGTTTTTATTACTTTAAAACCTTTTACAATCCGTTTCGAATGTTATTCTAAATATATAAGGTCTGATATAAGTGTAAATATTTTAAAATACAATTATGAAATAAAAACCGGAACGAATGTAAAACAGCGCGTTTTTCCTCACTAACTTGTTCGTTCACGAAAGTTGTCACGTGACTCCGATAAACGTCCGCGAGTCCGATGTAACTTCGGAGTAAGGTCACTGCCTAAACTTCGGTCGGGTATCGGTCGGATCCGAAGATTTGAATGCGCGGTTTCGGAGTAGACCCCCTGGTATTGTTACGTACTCGTACTTGGAAGCCCTGGTATTGAATTTTGCAAGTATATCCCATCCCTAATTACTAGTGTTGATTATGTGGGCCGATCCCGGCGGCACTGCAATGCCGGGCCAACCCGTGACGGGAGTGGAGCGAGCCCCGAACATCCCGTCGTGGTACAAAAATCAGTTTAATATACTGGTCCCGCAGTGCGGGAACTTTCAGATATTAAGCTGAAAAGAACAGATACTACACTTTGATCTTAGCCAAAAGGCCGAGAAGCGATACCGATCACCGGTCTCCGGATCCCTATATACGAGGAACTCGCGCTTTCGATAGCGCGATGTAGAAAAGTGACTGCAGCGCATCAGCGACATCTATTGTTAAGACTGAGTAGGTATACTTTTCAGTGGTGCCCCACTAGGGTTGCCAGATAGAAACTTATCAAATCCGGGACAATTCTAGGACAACAGAATGTACGGATGAATGGTGCAGCACCACGCTACAGATTTTTTTATAACATGTTTTTATCGAAGATATATATTTCTTGCTATTAATTATTATTGATTAGTGTATCCCAGTAGATGTGGAAACTTCCTTAAATTAAAACGGACACTGGAGTCACTTATCACTAAACACTAGTATTATGCTATTAGTTATATCGTTGAAATTACTTTTTATAAGCCTTACGAACGTAAGGCATCAAAAATAAATCAAGACTCATTTGAGTGTTCCCCTCCACGGAAATCTTTAGTAAAAGGCGAAAGATTTATACGTTTTGAAGGGAAACCAGAGTTGGCGTACGTTCCGGCGGCGAGGCTTATATCTGTGACTGTCGACACTTCGATACTTCGTTTCTAACACATGACGGCGACATCTATTGTGACGTAAATGTAACACACATACATTATAAGTACAGGCTATATTATTTAAGTTTACAGATACGTCATCAAGTGCAAATTGTGCTTTGATATGTTAGTTATATTTCTGTTATTACGAGGAAATAAACGCATAGTTATTACTCTGAGATTATAAACTATAATATTAGCACCCCACCCCCCTCGGCCCTCCAATTCTCGGTTTGACTATGTTATATTCATGTTATATTATTTATATTTTGAACGTGTTGATTTCAATTAATTTAACTTTGTGATGATTTTTATTCATCATTCACCTGATTAACAAAATATAATAATTTTGTTTCATCCACGTCCAGTTTTTTTTTTTCGTGACAGCTACATATTCATTTCTGACCTCATATACGTGTCTTCTTTTGAATAATTTCATTTAGACGACTGTATAGCTATTGGATTAAACTAACTTACATCTTACTTTTGTTGCGTCGCAAAAATGCCACGAAAATATTCTAACAACCCGACGGTTTCTGTTATGTCTAGAGAATTAACTTTTACATCTCAGCGTCGAAATTTTATATCATTAATTATTGAACAGTACTATTTAGACTATTTTGGATTTCCTGTGAGGAATCAAGATAAATCCTAGATAAATCCAAGATAGCTTTGACAAAAACTGAATGATCAGGAAAAATTCGCCTGAAAATGTTTTGTAAACGTTGGCGTTGTCCAAAATCTTCCAAGAAACCATAAATCGGAAAATTACAAAGACTTAATAAATGAACTTATAATGTCATATAAAGCTTTGGGGTGTAATATGTCCTTACAATGCATATGCTGGACTGTCATCTGAATTTCTTTCCGGCAAATCTTCGAGCTGTGAGTGACGAACGAGGCGAGATGTTCTATTAGGATTTAGGACATTTCCTTAATGGAGAAGCGCTATAAAAGGAAATAAAGTCCAGGAATGCTAGCAGATTATTGTTGGAGACCTAAATAAGCCCCTCCTACAGAAGCCAAATATTCACGAATATTATAAGTATTTATTCTATATTAAGCAATAATTTCTCTAAATGTGGCTAATGTTTCTACTTTTTACGAAAATATGTATAAGTTGTGACGTCACAAGGAGATGCGGCGGAAAACAGCTTTGGAGAGATGACGTCTCCCTGTCTGACGCCGCGCTGCAGTGGGATCGCCTTTGTGCTATGCTCCTGTACTCGCAGTCGCAGTGGCACGTTGGCTTTACTGTACAACCACTTCAACACTTCGATGTACCGGTAGTCGAACCGGCATATCTGAATATCTCTCTCATAGTGCACAAATGCCAAGCACTGTGGCCGATTACACTCCTCGGGTTTATGTATAACCTGCCGTAGCGTATGTATGTGGACTATGTGGTCTATGGTAATAAAGCCTCTTCGAAAACCGGATTGTTCGGGAGGCTGGAAGTCATCAAGCTTCTGTTGGAGACGATTCGTTATGACTCTGCATGGCCTTATATTCCATTGGTACATTTTTACCTAACTGTGATGTCACGGTTAGTTACGACTTTTGTATTGCGTTTTCACGAGACTTGCGAAATTTTGTAAACAAATGACTATACCCAGGAAAATACTAATGTTTAGTATTTCGTTTCTTCTGGGAGTTACTCATGTGACGCTTTTCACAAATAGTCATTTGTAGATAGGTTATCGAAAGCGGCCGTAAAACAATAAAAAATTCTGTCGAGGAGCCTATGATTTAGGGGTAGATTATTATTATCAGGGTATTATGGTTTATGAAGGGGACGGCGCGTACGCAGTCCCCACTACCAAAAATTACGCGTCCGAGTTATCCGCATTAGGGATAATCGCAGAGGTCAACCCGACCGCAGTGCAATGGAAGGGCCTCGCTCTGGGGGAACCGCCTTTGTGATCACGGTATCCCCTACGCCAGGTAAGTATGCTTTCGCCGACGTGCCGCGGTGTAGTCATTGTCCGAGACGCGATTTCGATAGCGCGATGTAGAAATACGTCACAATCTGAGAGTGACATCTAGTGATCATCTAGCAAAACGCGAAAACAAGTTAGAGTACTTTTTATAAAATTACAATCATGGAGGTGATAAAAAAATTATAAGCTCCATGGTTGCTATTAAATGTTTCCAATAGATGGTACTCGCAATTTATAGACAACTAAAATACGAAGTAAATGCGTCATCACTCATCATAAACGATCAAGGTTATCATAGTCACCTATTATAATAGGTAGGTTTAGTATTATGTTTGTACCAACAAGGAAGCTTGGAAACGTAACTAAAAGGCGAAAGATTTACACATTGCGAAAGGAAGTTAACGTGTATTCCGGCGCGGTTGGCCAATGTTAGTTAAATTATTTACTACATAATATAATCATTATTCTATGTTATTAAATTATATTTTACTATCATAATTAGTGTTGATTAGTAGCATTAAAACAAGTAATTACAATATTTTGTAATTTATTGATATTTGGAGCGAAAACATAACTTTTACTCAGACAATAGCCGAAACAGATTATAGAGCTAGAGGTGACATCTACACGAAGCGGCAAAAATGTAAAACTGCCACATGATATTAAATAGGAACATTAAATTGCATTATATTATTTGCGTTCCTATTATTACAATTATGGATTAACTAATGCTGTAATTAAAACAATTTCACTAATGTAATTGTTTTCTTTTTAGTCATTTCATTAAATAACTATAATATTATTGTATAAATTATTGATCTCGTGGTATAAAACAAAATATAGATAGTCAACAAAAAGCCAACATCACGCGGTATTCCCAGGCGGTCACCCATCCAAGTACTAACCGCGCCCGACGTTGCTTAACTTCGGTGATCGGACGAGAACCGGTGTATTCAACGTGGTATGGACGTTGGCGATGTAACAATCGAAAATTTAATTTTGAATACAACAATATTGAAAAGAACTTTAAGAATCATTCAAGGTCTTAGAAGAGAGACATAGGTTATCTCAGAATCAAATAATCCAGCTCTTTGCGATAATCCTACGATTTTCACAGATCCTTATTTTCCAATTATCCTGCGACATTTAAATGTAATGAATCATGATTATTGTATGTAAGGAGTCGGTAAAATAATAAGGGTAAACAACTATGTTGGTCTTAGACTGAACGTTCCTTTGACAAAATTCTTGAAGTGAGAAAAGTCTTTAAACGATTAGAGGTGTATCGGTAATAAATGTTAACTTCATAATATTTTGTCGTTTGTCGGATTAATCAAGCGGAGATTTCGCGACGGAATTTTAAGTGTTTCAGGCAGAAGTCTGTCATGCAATTCCAACTCCTAATGATCATTATTGGCATGGGAAGTGGGAACTGCCTGTCTATTCTCTAAGAACATTTTCAAATCTCGAAAGCTGAATCCGCGGTGAGTGTCAAATTTTTATATGATATTTGACACTCACCGCGGATTCAGCTGTCGAGATATTTGAAAATGTTCTTAGAGAATAACACTGCTGATCGATAACAATAATCGGTTACTAGTGTTGATTATGTGGGCCGATCCCGGCGGCACTGCAATGCCGGGCCAACCCGTGACGGGAGTGGAGCGAGCCCCGAACATCCCGTCGTGGTACAAAAATCAGTTTAATATACTGGTCCCGCAGTGCGGGAACTTTCAGATATTAAGCTGAAAAGAACAGATACTACACTTTGATCTTAGCCAAAAGGCCGAGAAGCGATACCGATCACCGGTCTCCGGATCCCTATATACGAGGAACTCGCGCTTTCGATAGCGCGATGTAGAAAAGTGACTGCAGCGCATCAGCGACATCTATTGTTAAGACTGAGTAGGTATACTTTTCAGTGGTGCCCCACTAGGGTTGCCAGATAGAAACTTATCAAATCCGGGACAATTCTAGGACAACAGAATGTACGGATGAATGGTGCAGCACCACGCTACAGATTTTTTTATAACATGTTTTTATCGAAGATATATATTTCTTGCTATTAATTATTATTGATTAGTGTATCCCAGTAGATGTGGAAACTTCCTTAAATTAAAACGGACACTGGAGTCACTTATCACTAAACACTAGTATTATGCTATTAGTTATATCGTTGAAATTACTTTTTATAAGCCTTACGAACGTAAGGCATCAAAAATAAATCAAGACTCATTTGAGTGTTCCCCTCCACGGAAATCTTTAGTAAAAGGCGAAAGATTTATACGTTTTGAAGGGAAACCAGAGTTGGCGTACGTTCCGGCGGCGAGGCTTATATCTGTGACTGTCGACACTTCGATACTTCGTTTCTAACACATGACGGCGACATCTATTGTGACGTAAATGTAACACACATACATTATAAGTACAGGCTATATTATTTAAGTTTACAGATACGTCATCAAGTGCAAATTGTGCTTTGATATGTTAGTTATATTTCTGTTATTACGAGGAAATAAACGCATAGTTATTACTCTGAGATTATAAACTATAATATTAGCACCCCACCCCCCTCGGCCCTCCAATTCTCGGTTTGACTATGTTATATTCATGTTATATTATTTATATTTTGAACGTGTTGATTTCAATTAATTTAACTTTGTGATGATTTTTATTCATCATTCACCTGATTAACAAAATATAATAATTTTGTTTCATCCACGTCCAGTTTTTTTTTTCGTGACAGCTACATATTCATTTCTGACCTCATATACGTGTCTTCTTTTGAATAATTTCATTTAGACGACTGTATACATATATATATAATATTAATAAGAGGTAGATATGTTATAAACGCGTTAAAATGAAGACTCGAATTGGTGCGAGTCGGGTCAATTTTGGTTAGTATGCGTATGCGACCAGCTGGTCGACGAGTAGCACGTACTACGCGTCCCGTGCGTCTTGCACAAAATGCCATCGTGTGCCTTTATAAGCTGTGCAAACCATGACAAGAAAGTGAATAAAAGTCAAGGCATTTCATTCCACAAGTAACTTTATAAAGTTAATTAAGTATCAGTCAAGTATTTTCTTAAAAATATATTTTTCAACAATAAATAATTTCAAGAAAATACTTGACAGGTTGTCATAAGAAAAAAGGAAAGCAATGTCAATATTATATACTTTTTTTGTGAATCTAATAAGGATGCATGCATTTCTGCCATAGAATAATTATAGTACAGAAGCGAATGTCGTTAGTTGTACGGAGTTACAGACAGTCCACTTGTTTTATTTTTTATCTACTTTTAAATATATTTTGATAAAATTGACGAAAATAATCTTTCAGTCAGTTAAATATAAACTTCTTAAAATTGTTAAACTGCAAAAAAGTGAGTTATGAGATGTTAAGTAACTAAGAACGAACTAAGGGCCTAACAGTAACCTAACTGCTACTTTTATTTGATTGAAATATATATTTAATTTTTTAAAGATTTCCAAGTAATGAAGTACGAGCACAAGACTGGATCGCATTAGTCCGCGAACAAAGAGGCGATGCCGGATGGATGCCCTCAAAAAATAGTCGAATTTGTAGCGTATATTTTAAATCTTATGTGCTAATAGTTATAATAAAAACTTACTAAAATGCCGTTTATTTAATATTGTATGTTTCTGTTTTATATTTTGTTTGTTAATATTCCTACGCACCTAGATTTTAAAGCCTGTTATTAAGAATTTATTAATTTTCGTGTAAATGAAGCAATATTTTGTCATACCTAATATGACTGTATTTTTAAGTTTATGAAGCAAAAAAAGTGATTATAAAAAATAGTTTTTTTCTCTATTATTCGAATTGTGTATGTGTGTGTGTGATTTTTTTTAATTGAATATTAAATAATTGCGAATATATATTTATTTATTTGCAAGCTCTACTTCTTACCCTTTACCTGAAAGGATTGATGGTAAGTTTTTCTAAGGCTGGGACTATATTATGATCCGGAATCCGGAAAGCCGTAGAAAATTGTAAGCATTGAAAATAGAACTCTGCGTTAATAATAGTTGAAAACCAAACACATGAGTGTCGAGTCAAATGTCAATGCCTTAAATGACAACGCTCGAAACTTCCATTTTCAACTCTATTGTATTAGCGCAGAGTTCTATTTTCAATTCTCAGAATTTTCACCGGCATTCCGGATTTCGGAGCATAAATATAATAGTCCCAGTCTAATGAGAAACAAATTCTGGAAAATAAGCTAACTTTTAAAAATCTACATTTTTGACGTTATATTTACACAAAGCTTGGTTAAAAAAGAGTATTTTGTTAAAAATAAGGTCTTTCTTCATCTGCGCTGTCCTTTGTTACTTTGCAGAATTTGTGCCCCAACATCACTACTATAAAAAATGCAAAAAAAAATACAAACGTGTTTTAAATCCCAGGTTTCGATTCCTGTTTGACAATAACGAAAAAAAAAACAATTATGCAGTTTTATCTAAATAATAGTAGACATGCCATTATTATATAGATTAATCTTACATAAAATGGTTATTATAATATATTTAAATTTTAATAAATTACCTCTTAAAAGTAACTATGAACTAAAAAGAATTTTTACGCATTTTGTACCTTCTGTGTCGTTAAATATTCTATGACATATTTTTGATTTAGGAATGCCATCCTTGTCACGAATTTTTGTTGTGAGTGAAATGTGTCAATAATAAAAATATGTCTATGTGTGTGTCGCGGCACAAAAATTTTGTCAGTTTTGTAAGGGTATAACGTATCCTTAGTTATCACTGACTGTATAGCTATTGGATTAAACTAACTTACATCTTACTTTTGTTGCGTCGCAAAAATGCCACGAAAATATTCTAACAACCCGACGGTTTCTGTTGTGTCTAGAGAATTAACTTTTACATCTCAGCGTCGAAATTTTATATCATTAATTATTGAACAGTACTATTTAGACTATTTTGGATTTCCTGTGAGGAATCAAGATAAATCCTAGATAAATCCAAGATAGCTTTGACAAAAACTGAATGATCAGGAAAAATTCGCCTGGAAATGTTTTGTAAACGTTGGCGTTGTCCAAAATCTTCCAAGAAACCATAAATCGGAAAATTACAAAGACTTAATAAATGAACTTATAATGTCATATAAAGCTTTGGGGTGTAATATGTCCTTACAATGCATATGCTGGACTGTCATCTGAATTTCTTTCCGGCAAATCTTCGAGCTGTGAGTGACGAACGAGGCGAGATGTTCTATTAGGATTTAGGACATTTCCTTAATGGAGAAGCGCTATAAAAGGAAATAAAGTCCAGGAATGCTAGCAGATTATTGTTGGAGACCTAAATAAGCCCTTCCTACAGAAGCCAAATATTCACGAATATTATAAGTATTTATTCTATATTAAGCAATAATTTCTCTAAATGTGGCTAATGTTTCTACTTTTTACGAAAATATGTATAAGTTGTGACGTCACAAGGAAATGCGGCGGAAAACAGCTTTGGAGAGATGACGTCTCCCTGTCTGACGCCGCGCTGCAGTGGGATCGCCTTTGTGCTATGCTCCTGTACTCGCAGTCGCAGTGGCACGTTGGCTTTACTGTACAACCACTTCAACACTTCGATGTACCGGTAGTCGAACCGGCATCTCTGAATATCTCTCTCATAGTGCACAAATGCCAAGCACTGTGGCCGATTACACTCCTGTTGTATTTAACTTGAATATATTATTATTTTTTATATAACACTATGTCTTAGATTTTATTAAGAACAAATTGTTTATACAGCATACAATTTATGACACTTCCAGTTTCTAATAATAATAAAGCTACTTAACCATCTGTCCTAAATTGTTGAAAAATATATATTATTTATTTTAGTTAAGTTTGGTGCCCATTGAAAACCAGCGTTGCGGATCTGTTCGCAACATAATGCTGAATGGGAACCAATTTGGTATCATATATTTGCTGTAATCACTTTATTTTGTAAAATATTTTGTAATACCAAATAAATTTCTTTTTCTTTCTTTCTTTCTTTCGGGTTTATGTATAACCTGCCGTAGCGTATGTATGTGGACTATGTGGTCTATGGTAATAAACAGGGCTGCCAGATTGTATAATTGGATACAATTTATGTATAATCGGACGGTGTATTGTATCCATGATGCTTTTGTATAATACATGTATCGTAATACATGCGGCATGAAATGGAACGTGTGCTCGCCTCCGCTTCGTCCACGTTCGTAACCAAGATTTCATAACTGGTTATGAATAAGGAATTTTTTTCACTGTTTCGTAACCAGTTATTAAACAAGACTTTTTTTTCCATTATTTTCCATTATTATTATTATTATATTTATATATTATGATTTTTTCCATAACCAGAGCCTCTTAGTCATGTATTGTCTCCTGGTACTTTTTTCCCTGGAATAATGATTTATATTGTGAAATTCATCTTTTATAACGTAGATAATGCTATAATATAGTGGCGTTGCGAATTTTTCACGCGTATTAAAACCATTATAGTGATACAAAACACAAAAATATGCACATAATTATTTTAATATTGAAATAATAACTCCAACAGAAAAAAAAATAATTTTCAAATTAAACTTAAAACATAAACGGTGCAATGATTTCTATACAATGGCCGACACTTATTTCTTTTGCATTTAACTCTTCTATTGTTCGATTGATTTCTTTGTCGATTTCTACGTAGTTATTATTTTTTCGTGTAATCCTTGTGTCCCTCATTTTAGTTTCTTTTACTAAAATGTCCAAGACTTTAGCTAAGGAGGGCCTTTTCTGCCCAACAAAACGGTTTATTCGAGAATGCCATCCTTCTAGATGGTTTGTATTTCTTATTTCTTCTCCTTGGCAACACCACGTTTTAATAAATGGTGTGTCATTTAACCAGAAACGATTGAAATAGTCATTGAACTTTGCTACCATCTCAGTTTTTGGAGATTGGTTCATTATGTACTTATAGCCCGAAACAATAAATTTTATGGGTAAACGTGCTAGGCCAGCGCATCGTGCAACATGCCTCCTCTGTACTCTCGATTTGATTCCTAACTGTTTAGATTTTTTAAAGAGACTGCGACAAAAATGGTAAAAACAACCCTTTACTGTCGTATCTGAAAATATTTTAGGAACAGCATTCATTGCCGCTTTCTCGTAATCCATCAACATCTTTGATGGAGTCCAGTTTGAAAATTTTGTTTTGATTAAATCAAACATTATTTGGTAAGTTTTTGTACTTTTACCCTGGAGGAAGGCAAAAAATAACGGAATCACTTTTTTTGTGTCAGCATTGTAACCGTGGATACTATATAATTGTTTGAAAGGTGGTGGGCATGCTTTGAAAGTACCATCGAGTAAGTAAACTTCAAAGTTTTGTAAAATCCTTTCAGTATCAGGAGAACAGAAGATAAGAATTCTAATTTCATCATTATAATCGGCCAATAGATATTTTTCGAACTTCTCAGGCACTATCACATCTTTTGGCAGTTTATGTTGAAGTTTGGGAACTTTCAATTCTTTATTTCTTGCATTATACAAACCACTTTTGACATTTCCAAATTGAGGTAGCTCCGCAATCATATCCAAACCATCATCCTTTAGTTCGCATATTGCTGCTTCAAATTGTTTTTGAATGGGATCATAATTCTCGCAAATTGTTCTCTTTAACTGAACAAGCTTTTGAAAAATTGTATATTTCGCCATATTTGTTACGCAGTTTGGGCTGTGAGGATTATCTTTTGTTACAATATTTGTAGTATTTAACGTTAAATTTCCTTTGCAATTCTTGATATTATTGCACTGCCAAAACTTATTTCCATTGACATAGGTTTTCCGGAGATGGTATTCACGGCCTTCAAAAACTAATTTTGTACCGCCTCGTTTAGTCGAAAAGAACTCCATCGTTGTACACGCAAAAACTTCTATTAATGAGAATTCCTGGAATCAATTCTCTTTCCACAACAACGATTGCATTTGAAACTCATCTGTCAACATTTATCTGTGACAGTGAAAACTAGCCAGCTATTCACTAAACTGATCCTATGTACCTATATGGAAAGAGGTCGTTTGAAAAATATATATCATTGTTCCAGGGAAAAAAGTATCAGGAGTCCATACATGACAGAGGCTCTGGTTACGATAATGGAAAAAAAAGTCTTGTTTAATAACTGGTTACGAAACAGTGAAAAAAATTCCTTATTCATAACCAGTTATGAAATCTTGGTTACGAACGTGGACGAAGCGGCTTGTTCAGTTAAAGAGAACAATTTGCGAGAATTATGATCCCATTCAAAAACAATTTGAAGCAGCAATATGCGAACTAAAGGATGATGGTTTGGATATGATTGCGGAGCTACCTCAATTTGGAAATGTCAAAAGTGGTTTGTATAATGCAAGAAATAAAGAATTGAAAGTTCCCAAACTTCAACATAAACTGCCAAAAGATGTGATAGTGCCTGAGAAGTTCGAAAAATATCTATTGGCCGATTATAATGATGAAATTAGAATTCTTATCTTCTGTTCTCCTGATACTGAAAGGATTTTACAAAACTTTGAAGTTTACTTACTCGATGGTACTTTCAAAGCATGCCCACCACCTTTCAAACAATTATATAGTATCCACGGTTACAATGCTGACACAAAAAAAGTGATTCCGTTATTTTTTGCCTTCCTCCAGGGTAAAAGTACAAAAACTTACCAAATAATGTTTGATTTAATCAAAACAAAATTTTCAAACTGGACTCCATCAAAGATGTTGATGGATTACGAGAAAGCGGCAATGAATGCTGTTCCTAAAATATTTTCAGATACGACAGTAAAGGGTTGTTTTTACCATTTTTGTCGCAGTCTCTTTAAAAAATCTAAACAGTTAGGAATCAAATCGAGAGTACAGAGGAGGCATGTTGCACGATGCGCTGGCCTAGCACGTTTACCCATAAAATTTATTGTTTCGGGCTATAAGTACATAATGAACCAATCTCCAAAAACTGAGATGGTAGCAAAGTTCAATGACTATTTCAATCGTTTCTGGTTAAATGACACACCATTTATTAAAACGTGGTGTTGCCAAGGAGAAGAAATAAGAAATACAAACCATCTAGAAGGATGGCATTCTCGAATAAACCGTTTTGTTGGGCAGAAAAGGCCCTCCTTAGCTAAAGTCTTGGACATTTTAGTAAAAGAAACTAAAATGAGGGACACAAGGATTACACGAAAAAATAATAACTACGTAGAAATCGACAAAGAAATCAATCGAACAATAGAAGAGTTAAATGCAAAAGAAATAAGTGTCGGCCATTGTATAGAAATCATTGCACCGTTTATGTTTTAAGTTTAATTTGAAAATTATTTTTTTTTCTGTTGGAGTTATTATTTCAATATTAAAATAATTATGTGCATATTTTTGTGTTTTGTATCACTATAATGGTTTTAATACGCGTGAAAAATTCGCAACGCCACTATATTATAGCATTATCTACGTTATAAAAGATGAATTTCACAATATAAATCATTATTCCAGGGAAAAAAGTACCAGGAGACAATACATGACTAAGAGGCTCTGGTTACGATAATGGAAAAAAAAGTCTTGTTTAATAACTGGTTACGAAACAGTGAAAAAAATTCCTTATTCATAACCAGTTATGAAATCTTGGTTACGAACGTGGACGAAGCGGAACAAGCTTTTGAAAAATTGTATATTTCGCCATATTTGTTACGCAGTTTGGGCTGTGAGGATTATCTTTTGTTACAATATTTGTAGTATTTAACGTTAAATTTCCTTTGCAATTCTTGATATTATTGCACTGCCAAAACTTATTTCCATTGACATAGGTTTTCCGGAGATGGTATTCACGGCCTTCAAAAACTAATTTTGTACCGCCTCGTTTAGTCGAAAAGAACTCCATCGTTGTACACGCAAAAACTTCTATTAATGAGAATTCCTGGAATCAATTCTCTTTCCACAACAACGATTGCATTTGAAACTCATCTGTCAACATTTATCTGTGACAGTGAAAACTAGCCAGCTATTCACTAAACTGATCCTATGTACCTATATGGAAAGAGGTCGTTTGAAAAATATATATCATTGTTCCAGGGAAAAAAGTATCAGGAGTCCATACATGACAGAGGCTCTGGTTACGATAATGGAAAAAAAAGTCTTGTTTAATAACTGGTTACGAAACAGTGAAAAAAATTCCTTATTCATAACCAGTTATGAAATCTTGGTTACGAACGTGGACGAAGCGCTCGCCTCTTGCTTTTTTTTCAAAATTGTGCGCTCACGCCTCACTCCGTATAGGATGAACAGAGATGGATGGAGATGCCAACTTGACAAATAAAATTACAGTATTCCGCTTCAGTGAGTTGATGTTTCATATTTTGGGAGTCTATGAATTTTTTTTCAAAGTTGTCATCTTGTTTTTGTCGTACTCGTATCTCGTATGTTTTTCAATTTTCTAATTTCGACTTTCTTGAAGAAAAACTTAAAAAGTTTTTTCATTCTTGGTGCGTCACTGATCACAAAATTTTGTAATTATGTTATGTACTACAAAAAAGTGTGAAATAGGTATTATATGACAAACCTAACATAAAAAGTTTTTTGTCGTCTATTTTGAAACATCAGAAATTACACTAATTTTACTTTAATTTAAATTACAAAATGATCCTATTTTCACAGACTTTTAGGGTTTAAAATTTGAACAGACGTAACCTATTAAATAGGAAAAAAAATTTGCTCGCTCGCTTCGCTCGCTCGCGTTTAACATAAAAAACATATTATATTATTTAATAGCGATGTTCTGTTTTAGCCGGTTCATTTTATATTTTTCCGAAGTTCACCGTTATTCAGTGTTTAAGTTTAATGATTGAATAGATTTTAATAGGTTAAAATCTAAAAATTTTGCTCACCCGCTTCGCTCACTCGTGTTTAGCTTACAGAACATATTACTATAAAATTTAGTACCGACGTTCAGTTTTAGGCTTTTGATATTTGTATTTTTTGAATTACACAGTCTTTTAGGGTTTAAAATTTGAACAGATTTAACCTATTAAATAGGGAAAAATTTTGCTCGCTAATTATATAATTTTGCTCGCTCGCTTCGCTCGCTGGCGTTTAACATAAAGAACATATTATATTATTTAGTAGCGATGTTTTATTTTAGCCGGTTCATTTTATGATATTTTTTCGACGTTCACCGTTATTCAGTGTTTAAGGAGAAACCCTGAAACACGGTGCTTTAAAGCTTAAACAGGTAAAAACAAAAAAAAAAATGGGCGCCCATTATTCTAATGTATATTATAAAATGATCCTATTTCCACAGTATTTTCGGGTTTAAAGTTTGAACAGATTTAACCTATTAAATAGGAAAAGAATTTTCTCGCTCGCGTTTAACATAAAGGCCATTATACTATTTATTACCGATGTTTTGTTTTAGCCGGTTGATTTTATGGTATTTTTCCGAAGTTTATATTTTAGTTTAACGTTTGAACCTGTTAAATAGGAAAAAAATTTGCTCGCACGCTTCGCTCGGTCGTTTTTGGCCTAAAGAACGTATTATAAAGTTTAGTACCTACTGACGTTTAGTTTTTGACTATAGATATTTGTATTTTTCCGAATTACACAGTCTTTCAGGGTTTAAAGCTTAAACAGGTAAAAACGAGAAAAAAAATATTCTAATGTGCCCAGGGCATCTAATAGGTAAAAGACGGCCCTGGTTATTTAATGTACTTGTAGTCGTTTTATTTTCTTGATCCCCCCCCCCCCCCCCTTCCCCTGAACTAAAACCTGGCTACGCCCATGGTCTAACTTTCGCCTTTCTCGATAAATGGACTATTCAACACAAAAATAATTTTTCAATTCGAACCAGTAGTTCATGAGATTAGTGCGTTCAAACAAACAAACTCTTTAGCTTTATAATATTAGTATAGATAAAATAATTTAACTGTGCTCAGTACTAAAAAGTACTTATACTGTCAGAGATTAAAAGAGTAGGAACTTAGAAGAGAATGAATAAAAAGAAACCAAAGTACAGGTTAGTTAGTAGTTTTATTAAAATATAAAAAAAACTACATAAAGAATGGTTATGTATAATGCGACCAACTTTTGTATAATTGCAGATACTAGTGCATAATTTTATACAGTTTAAATTATGAAACTGTTAAGAATTCACTTATTTATATACGCGTCATAGGACTTAATAGATTTTGTTGAGTAAAGTGCAAAAATAACTAATACTTTCCTTGAGATAGATGCATATAAAGAGTTCAATAAAATAAAAAATGCCGTCATATTTTGTTATTTACGTCGTTGTTGCATCAACATAATTTTATATAAATAAAAGAAATATAGAACAATATTTCTTTTATTTATGTAAAATTATGTTCATTTTTCTTTTAAGAACAGATGCAGCAGCCTCTTTAGCGAATGATCTATTTTTTAAAATACAATATCTTTTAATACATATATAAAAAACACTGTTTATTAAATATTGTATATTGTCATTTAAGTGCACTGCGAAATTTTGGAGGAAGTCATAATTTATAGAGTTTTTTATTATGTCGGCAATCTTTATTTTAATGTACTCTTTATATGCATCTATCTCAAGAAAAGTATTAATTATTTTTGCACTTTTCTCAACAAAATCTATTAAGTCCTTTGACGCGTATATAAGTGAATTCTTAACAGTTTCATAATTTTTAAACTGTATAAAATTATGCACTGCCTCGTGTGTGTCGGACACAAATATTTTTTTGCATGCATCGCAATTATTGTTTTTACAATTTTTTACGATAAAACCACAGACATACGCACAAGCTTGCATTTCGCCATTTGCTTCCTCCATATTTTCCTCAAGGGAAGAAATTACGTTTTGGTCATTTAATAATATTCTTATGGAGGTATTCTCAGTTATGACTGATATGTCTGTGACTGGTATTAATAATTTTTTAAAATTCCCTAATATTGCTTCATTCTCATCGATTTCACAATTACCCGATCCAATATTTCCCATGTTACTGAGTACAGCAGTTTTTAATCCCGCAACAAATTGGCTAGTAGTTGGATTATTGTTAGATCCACAGTTTGCTCTTATGCAACCAAATAAATTTTCAAGTGGATCCTGCTGTATTCTTCTTGTTGCGAGGCTTTTAACAGTTTTATGTTTTTTGGTTATGTAATTCCAAACTAACTCTAGCCCATTAAGGGTCCACACCCAGCCTTCTTTAGAAGGTGGTGTACTCCTGCATCCCAAAAATTCCAAGTTTTTTAAAAGATCTTTCATCTCTCGGAAAAGGGTTATGTGTCCTGTGCTCTCTTTCATATTTGTTGAGTACTTTTTGCCTCTTCTAAGATCTGGCGTTGATGCATTCACACTATCAAATAACATGTCCATTTTTGCTATTAAGTTAGCTGTTGAGATGGCCTCACTTGGCATGTCCCCTGAAAATATACAAATACTAATTTAGTTACTAGAAGCACAAGATGGAAGTATGTATGTAAGGTGACATATTAAAAGACATTTTGTTTCTTTTTGCATGATACACAAATCCCATTTTCATACCATACACATATTACAAAATAATTTAGTCTCATCATTGTAATATTAGATACTAGATGTTGCCCACGACTTCATGCGGAAACCGTACATTTTACTGCCATAAAAAGTAACCTATGTGGTCTACTCTATATCTGTGCCAAATTTCATCAAAATGGATAGTAACCCAAACATATATTTTATACAATTTCCATTCTGTCATCCTAATTCAATATGAAAGTGTAATAATTTTTCAATCTTATGTAAGAAATGGCTTGTACAGTCCGGACGACTTCTATACATATAAATAAAAGGCATGATAAGTCATCAATTAGGCATGATCGCCCAGCTGGGTTGGAGGATAAAAATAGAATGCTATGGGATTCTCCATTGTTCATCCCTCTGTCACAACCTATTTTTTTGGTGTCAGAGGAACATGAATAAATTAATCATTTATACCTCTACAAACCAAATACCTAGTGAATTATAAGCTAAGCAAAAAAGTATTTTCTTACCATTGGCTATTTTGGAATAAATCCCAGCTGCAACTGAGTGACTTAAAATTTGTGCAGCAAGTTTAACCTTCATTTTTTGTTTCGAATTAGGGTTAAGATGTTCTTCTTTTAAACATGGAGCATAAACAAAATGTGGATTACTATTGTCTAATTCATAAAATAATTTAATAAAGCTCCATTTAGCGATTCCTGAAAATAATAAACAACAATATAAACAGAGCATTGTTAATTTACTTGCAGTTAAATGAAGTAATCAGTAAATCTATGTAAACAATCTATTTTTTACTTTTAGCTAGTAAGCAATATACCATCCAATTTACTACATCAACATAACTTTGGAACAGCATTTGATATGTATTTATCACATTACAAACCAGTTCATTGTAGCTATGGTTTCTATTAACTGTTAACAAATAAATAACTTACCAATTCCTTGTCTGTTGTCAGATGTTATATTAGTCATAAATTTTATGTCGTATTTTATAAATAGATTTCTAAAACACTTTAGGAGGTGTGGTGTATCAAATATTGTAATAATGTTGTGTTCAGCAACTTTAATTAGCGGATACTCCATTGATGCTCCCAAGAGACAGAGAGCTCTCTTGTTGACTCCGTCCATGTCACAAACTGAGACACAAATGGTTATACCAGCTTCAAAGCAAGAGTTTAAAACCTGAAACAATTCAAGCACATTAATTTTTATGTAAATCCACAGGAAAGATAAATGTATGACAGGCTACATTCATAACAAACAGTTCTTTCTTGATATGGATGAATTTAAAGTTTCTGTGGTTAATTATATTCTATATGCTTAGTTTTAAGAGAAAATACACACTGTATTACTAATCTATACTAATATTATAACTGCGAAAGTTTGTATGGTTATGGATGTTTGTTACTCTTTCACACAAAACAGCTGCACTAATTTTGATACATTTTAGTATGTAGGTAGCCGACACCCTGAATTAACATATAGGCTACTTTATTACGATATTAGCATGGTAAGGAAAGCTACACAGGTAACCACTGGCAAGTCACTAGTATTACATAAAGTATAGAATGATAACTGCTTACCTCTTTTATCAATACAGACAATCTATCGGCTGTCACAGAGCCACCTGATAAATAATATGCAACGGGCTGTTTAACTTTTTTTCGGATGCCCACTACCATGAAAACAAGGGCGTGTGAGGCTACCTGTGATGATCTCCCTTGTGTTGCATGATTTTGGAAGCCTTCAATCACATCTTCCTTTGGGTTATACCATAAATTTTTTCTGATGGACATCTCATCCCATAAAAGAGTAAATTCCCTCTCAGATGGAAGTAAAGACTTGGAATATTTTTTTAAAATATTTAAAATTTTTTCATTTGGCCCAACATGCATTTTAAATTTATTTAATAATGACTTGAGTGTGCTAGGTGTAGGTAGGCAAATCATTCTTCGTAATAACTTATAGCAAGTTGGTGACTTTTTATAGAGCCTCAATGCTATTATTTTCTCCTCGGTGTTCCACCGACGCCCCCTAGCTTTCTTTTTAAAATTTTGAAGTTCTCCTTGGAGTAGTAAGGCAAAAGTGGAAGTCACTTTTGTTGAAAGAATTTCTGTAACTGCCTTATTTTTACTTAGTACATTTAAAAATGACTCATTTTTTAAATGTCTTATATTTTTCTCAAGTCTATAAATTTTGTTCATTTTCCTCTTCATTTTTAATAGAAGTTTTTTCATTTTGCCAACGTCTTTCTGTTCGGGAGGTCCTTGTAATACTTCGAGTTTATTTTGTGCAGTAACATGAGAAGGAGCTGGGATATTCATATAAAGAGGAATGGCCATTTGAGATGTGCCGGCAATAGGAACAAACATATCATTTGTTTCTGAGACACTGAGAATAGGAACCGTAGAATCCTGAAAATAAGAGAAACATCATTCTCCTTGCCCTTGTATGTGTAAAAAGCATATCACATTATATGTTTTTTGCAATGTTAAAGTGGCATTGAAGTTAAATTGGATTAAATCTATTTATAAAATTTATATAAAAGAACCATTATATAAAAGAAAGTTGTGTTAGTTATACTATTTATAACACAAGAACTGCTGAACTGATTTGGATGAAAATTGGTGGGGTCTATATCAAAACCAGGAGAAGGACATAGGATACTTTTTATCCCATTCCTGAGGGACTCAAAACTTGAGAACGGCTGGACCGATTTAGCTAATTTTGGTCTTGAAATAATTGTGGAAGTTCAGAGAAGGTGAAGTGAGAAATATTGGAAGAGGTGTAGGTTGTAGGAGTAGTTATTTATAAATTCCATTTAAGACGGAATGTGCTTCGGGACGGCTAGTTAGTAAATAAAATTAACTGACCTCATCACTTTTAACATCAGGTACTGCCGTTTTAAACAACTTATCATTAATGAAACAAGTTGCTCTAAAATGTTTACTGCACAACATTTTGTGTTGGGTAAACAGTTCCTTTTGGAACTTTGGAGAGGACCAGGCTTCATTGGGAAAGCAATACTTAGCCCATAGTTCACATCTGGAAAAGCAAAAACAGCACTCTAAAACAATGTATCTCAAATTGTTCATCAAGCACTTTTTAATGTATTAATATAGTTAGTATTGAGACAAAAAATACAAGCTGAATCTTATCTTGAGTATAATACTACAGATCATTTTACAAATGATTCATGAAACTACAAACAAGTCATAAAAGTAGTCTTACAGTAAGGACTAGTTCTTACTCAGATGTTTTCCGACCGGGTTTGCTTACCAGGCCGGGAGTGTGTAAGGCCGTTAGTAAAGGGCTTGGCCCAGATTTCATACATTCAAAACCCAGAATCGACAGCAATGATACATATACCAATAGGTTGACTATAATAGACAATTGAAGTTACCAAAAGGACAACCCTGAAATCCATGGGATATAGGAGCTATATACATAACAATAAAAAATAACAATAATGTCGTAATTGTTGGTTTTTGTTGTTATAATAGACATTTGAAGGTACCACAGGGACTACCATGAAATCCGTGGCATTATAGGAGCTATATACATTATAAATAAAATAATAAATATATAAAAAAAAATATATATATACAACACGGTCGAGTTAACTCCGTACCTGGCGGCCATAATATATATATATATATATATATATTATGGCTGCCAGGTACGGAGTTAACTCGACCGAGTACTACATGTATATATAATATCGTGATTGTGTGTAATAATTGTTCGTTTCTGTTGTGTTATAATAGACATTTGAAGGTACCTAAGAAGACAACTATGAAATCCGTGGGATATAGGAGCTATATATACATTATAAATAAAAAAAAAACATGTGTGTAATTGTGGGTTATTGTTGTTTCGTTGTCATGCTACGGCTGTCTTGCGAAAAAAGAAAATGCATGTATATCTTTTAAATATTTTATTTTTAGTATTCTTCTAAATCAATGCACACCGAGTCTAAAAATCCTGCAGGTTCATCTAAGTCACCTTGATATCTGGCCCAGGACAAGTAATATACTATCGAAATAATGTGGGCACAACTACCTAATGTACGGCGGCCATGAATGCAACTACAACAATATTCTGAGATTGCATTGCGATTGTAGAGTATATAGCAATAATAAATTCTTGCTTGAACGTGTCTCGATTGAATTCGACACCTTATTAACATGTTTCCCTCTTCGTCATTGATGTTTACTGTATCGGGATGTCTATAGACTTCCATAGTATACACGCCGGTTCCTCGTACATGTTGGAAGCAGTAAGACCTTGCCAGCTTTACATGGTATGTTCCAATAGAAAAAATAAGCAACTCATCGTGGGTCATTCTAGGAAAATCTTCTATTAAGGTTGCCTCCATCCTCTGAAACGCAACGTTTCTTTGTGCGTTTAGACGTTGTTCATCAACGTAATCAGCCAGTAGGTTTGGCCTATTTACATTTTGATCTATCTTTTCTATAAAGATTTCAGTCAGCGGATTATCACCGTAGCTCTCTATGGTTGCGTTGATCAACGCTGCTGCTATTTTAAAATCTATCATTGCATTGGGCAAAGCAATATTAAAATATTTGTGTCGGAATATCTTAAAGCTCTGCTTCATTCTCCCATTGACGGTTTCTACTACCCATCTGACCAAAGTTACTAGTCTAGATTTGTTTGCAGCTTCAGTGGACAGTTGTCTTTCGTGCCTGCCAAGCGACTGTGGCGTACAGACCGTAAATCCACATTCTTCGGTATATCCCAATGCATCTCTAAATCCTCTGTCTAAGATCATCACGTCATCAGGTTCAAGAAACCATCGTATTGGTGCATCTTCCATGTAGTCATTGTGGTTATCCAAAATCTGTCGTAATATGTCAGCATCTGACGTTCGAGCGTTGTAGGGTCCAGTCACATCTAAAATGTAGCCATCTCCACATACAATCATAAATGGCTTGACGAGATTAGCGTATTTGTGTAGACTGTAGCTCATGCGCTGAAATAGGAAGTTTGAGCTTTTTTGAATAAATAAATAGGTGCCATCTAAAATAATTATTGCTCTCGTTTGGTCTGGTGTTCCATAAATATGATTGGGCAAAATCCTGTTTCTCGCTATAACTTCGGCGCGAGTTATATGGTCGAGTCCGAGGTGTTGTGGAAGAAAGTCATTCTTCAAACATTCTCTCGCTTCTTTTATTTTACGTTGGATAGTTGACTTAGACAAACCAAAAACTGATGAAAGTCTTCGGTCAGGTTCACCGGTTCTCAGTTTACATAGATACATTCCCAACATCGTTTTTCCATCCGAATATTCGCGTAAAGAAGGTGTTTCATTGAATATGAGGTTGAACTGCTGATGACTAAAGCCAGTCCAAAAGTGAAGGGTATCTGGACTTATCTCGTCCAGTTTTTCAAAATCGAGCTGCCCTTTATTTTCGAGGGCTTTCGTATATATTTCTATCATATCAAGTATGTTCTCGCCCCTGAAACTCTCTTGGCGTACGGTAACATTATCCGAAAAATCCTCCGAAGTCACGTTTCTCAAATGGTGTTGACAGATACGGGCGAGAGGTGGTATATACAAATGATAGTAGCTCAATAGATACGCCTTGATAGTATGTGATACCGAACGAAGATCTAAGTTATGACAATTGTTTATCATACACCGTCTTGATGAGTTTGCCGCGCGCGTCAAGCCTGATACAGTAAACGAATTATCTACTGGTAGCGCCGGTGGTGCAGGCGGATTCGTCAAGGCGTAATCAATACGCTGCCAGCATGGATGACATATTGATCTGGATCCGTTAAATGCAATCTGAAATAAACGAAAAACGAAAATGATTGATACTATCATCTCGCATGTAAGTACCTCCTAAGTCTTTGTAACCTACTCCTTATAATCAGGATGACTTCCTGATTCTCATTATCAACTATTAATCAGGAGCTATAAAGGCTAAACCGTACTTCCGCGTCGCAGTGCGCCGCGCCTCTCCTCACAAATAACACAACGCGCCGCGGCGCCACGCGGAAGTACGGTTAAGCCTTCCCGGGTTTCGGGTTATTTAAACTGCGACATTCCGTCAAACGTTAAACGGAACCCGGGTTCCACGCGATTATGTAACGTATTTCGCTGAGTTAGAGATTATTTTTGCATGACGATGTTTGATTAGTTACGATCTTTGATACATGGGCCACATTCTGAACGAAAAATAATACTTTACTCGGTGGACTCTATGGGCGACCATTGTTTGAGAATTGAGTCATTTGAAAATCGGCCTCGTGCCGCCATCTTGACAGGTGCACAGTCTGCCGTTTGTTTGCTTGTCAAAAGTGTCAAGATCGAGGGGTTAATGCACACTACTGTGTGGGAATCGAAACTGAAGAAGCAGTATTCCTTACTATGGAATGAAACTGGTCGTTGAGAGTGCCATCTAAGCTACCTACTAGTTTTTTTTTACTGTATGGTACCGTATTTATATGTATAGATATTAAGATGTAACTAGGGATCTACAAAAATACAACTTACTTGTTGATCTTGCAATGTGGTAAACATGTACTCGACGAAATCTCGATGTGATTCCAAAAACTCGAGAGACAAAACATGGCGCCTCCTTCGTAGAACCGAACGGTTACATGTCACACAACGGTTATTTTCAGCCATTTCAAACGATATCCAATCATATAACAACACTTTGTCCAGTATAACACGCCACAGTATCAAATCGGTAAGGGAAATCGGGAGTCCAGTATAGAGAAAACGAAGATATTCACGGATAATAACAAAAAAAAAAACACAAATAACAACGATAACAAACGAACTGCGTTGCGTCGACTGCTTCAACTAGACTACAAGTACAAGCCGGTCGGTGGGCAAGCTCGCGACTCTCCGGGGGCTTTGTCTGCCGCTGCGCCCGCGCCGGTCGGGCGGGGCAGGCTATCTATCTCTTTCTAGCTTTATCTGCCGGCGGGGCAGACTATCTCTTTCTAGCTTTAACAATAACAATAGCATATAGATGCATTGCTATTTTCATGATTAAAAGTGTACGCTTATGTCAAATGTCCATAAATAACTAAGAAAATATAAACGATAAAAAAATCGAAACCCCAAGGTTCTTGGAGTAAAAAAAAACATTTTTTTTATGTACACTATAAGACAACTCAGACCGCATATAAGAAGTTTCTGTCGACTCTGGGTCATTTTTGGGCCATCGTCTTTTATATGGGCCTCCAGGCAGCGCGGCTCTTTTTAGATATCTGACTAATGGGGTAATCAGTTGTATAAGCCCAGCCTAAAATTTTCATTGCAGTAAGGAGATCGGTACTTACCGTAGGCTATTTCTAGGGCCGGGGTTAGGAAAGCGATACAATGTGATGCTGTGATCTTTGGCAGTCCCACATTTGCAACACGTTCGCGTGTGTTCTTTAGTGGAACTCATTGTAAAATAAACAAAACAATGTAAGAGTCACTTTCTCAGAACTTCGAGTCTATATCTCACAAAACAACACAACAAACAAAACAATGTAAGAGTCACTTTCTCAGAACTTCGAGTCTATTATCTCACAAAAAAACACTTGATTTCACCAAAACACTATAACGGAGGAACAGGGTGCTCGACTCAACGTTTCTAATGCAGGAAAATCAAAATTAGTTTAATTGCAGAAAATAAACCGAAAATACAAGATAAAACGGTGCGCAAGCGGCGGCAGACATTTTTCTTGTAGTGTTGCCAGTAAATGAAACGAATTTTTTATTAAATGTTTATATTTTGAATTATCTTTTTAATATTGCAAACTAAGATACTTTTTTTTGTTGCTTATCTGTCAAAAATGTAATTTATAATTGTTTCCAAGTTTTCACATAGTATTTGTTTAAAATAAAATAAAAAACAAATTAAAAACTTAAGTGTATTTTTTCAGTGGTATCATTTGAGTAGGCATGACAGTCATTATATCGCTATCTTTTTTTTCCATATCGTCCTCTCTGTCGTGTTTAACAACCCTCCAATCACAGTTTTGTAGAACAGACTTGACTGACCCTGGTCACAGGGGCGACACCGTAGACAGAGAAAACTAAAGACCACGGGTAAGCGTGCCGGTAAAAGGGACAGGTATAGAGTACCTATCAAGATTTAGGGTTACCAGACAAGCAAAAACTCCCCAAAGAAATATTTTGTGTACATTTGTGTATATGTGTTACAGTCTTCAATGTTTGAAATTTAGGCAATGTATACATTTCCTAGGTTTATAGGCATTTCTAAATATTTTTAAGTAATTAAATATTGTTTTAAAATTATTTTATACATTAATTCATAATACAGTGCCTAGTCAATGTCTTTCGAAAAGATTACTGAATGACATTATGATGTTTATTTATTTATATAAATTTTAAGCAAAAAAGGTCACCAGCATTACATACATTTGACGACCTCTGTGGCTCAGTTGGTTGAGCGTGTTGGTGCTCAAGCCGGGGGTCGCGGGTTCAAATCCCGCCGAAGGAACAAAAAAATTTTCTGTGTTCCTGGGTCATGGATGTGTATTAAATATGTGTATAATATAATAAAAATCTTAAATATGTGTATAGTATAAAAGTATTAAATATATTTCCGTTGTCTGGTACCCGTAACACAAGTTCTTCGAGAACTTACCACGGGATCAGATTGACGTGGTTTGAAGCGTCCATAGATATATAAAAAAAAATACATCATAACATTAACAAATTTAGGTGACACAAGATTCATAAACAACTTTACTAATATTCAATACTTACCAATGTAATAATATATTTTACCACGAAAATAATATGAAAGTTAAAAAATGTTAGTTGTATTGTTATTTTAAAATAGAAAATAGTGCCACGTTCTTACTGTCTTCCGAGAATCATTGGATTTTTATACATCCTGTCACTTCCATAGAAAAACGAAGATTGCTAAATGTTATATATATTTTGTAAAGTTACTTATACTCATCTTATACTTAATATAAAATCATGTCATTGGCAATCATTGTTTCTTTTATCTAAGACTCTAAGTTATAGACGATGAATGAAAAATTATGAGTTCCGATCACACAAAACGTGGTTTTACTGTAGGTACGGTAAATGTTGGTGGCCAGACATTACTATTTACAATAATGAATTTTTAAAATAAATAAGGTTATATAGATAAAATAAAAACAATAGTGAAATTTCTTAATAATTTAATTTTTAAGACAAAATTTTAAATCATTACAAACTAAAACCATGCACTGCACTTGGTAATTCGAAGGGAAAAAAATCATCGTTACGTAACAAAACGACGCGTTAATTCGAACTAATCAAGTTGCAGAGGGATAGAGATATAAAGATTACAGAATTTGCAGGGGTACTTAAGTACATTTTGAGACATTCGAACTCATCGGAATCAAACGTTCGACAATTCAAAGTTGCAGAGGGATAGAGATAGAAAGATTACAGAAGTTGCAAGGGTATATATAAGTACATTTTGAGACAAGTCGAAACTCGTTTAATCGTGCACAAGCCATTGTTTTTCAAATGGTTAGTTTGACACACACTTTCACACGCATTGGTTTGTTGATTCAAGTTTCAAACCATTTTTTTTTTTTTCGTTTTCGAGCCATTTGATATTTCGAACTCTCGATAATTCGTAATATTTGAAGAGTCCCCCGAGTAGAGGTGGGGCGTATTTATCGTCACAGATAAAAAGGTATTTAGAAATAACACATAACACTCGATATCCCGTTATTAAATTATCAGTTATTATTTAAAATATTATGTCGCATGCTATAGGTTCGGGGATTCGATGGCAATCGTGCTATAGGTTCGCGATCCCTGTTTTAAACTTTGTATTAATTTTATTGTTTTTTTTTCTAAAGTACAACAGTCTTTCAGGGATTATAGTTTAAAAATATTTTAACAGGCAAAAGAGTAAAAAGCATTTTTTTTTATTTATTAATGGTAAGATTTTGAACGTTTTCTGGTATTCTATTGTAAAGGCGTATACATGAACCTTTAAATGGTTGTTTTACTTTGCTAAGTCTGAACACCGGTATTTCTAACTTGTTCTTATTTCTAGTAATGGTTGTCGCTTTTGTTTTTGAAATTATTTAAATTCTTTCTGACATACGACACCTTGTCCAAAATGTATTGATGAAATGTAAAAATGTAGCAATTTTCTTGTTCAGCCGGCGCGGGCGACTTTTTTCTCTGATAGCCCTTAATTTTTTCAACCTATCTTCTGATATTTGTTGACTTCGCTTCAACTTTCTGAGTGCTGTCTTTGGTGAGTGTGTAATTCGGTGATTTAGTCTGCAAAACAAAACATATATTTTCAAATATTCTGATTTAGAATAATGATAATATTTATGGACGTTTCATACCACGTCAACCTGGTCTCGTGGTTAATTCTCAAAGAACTTGTATTACGGGTACAGACAACTGAAATATATTGAAATACACGTCCGCACGAAGAGTCTCTGGTTTTGAATTACGAGATTTGACTGTATCATATTAATTATTATAATAATCATAACTAATTTAATATTATAAAACGGACATAGAACATGTTATGAGGTTCCCAAATCCCATGATGATTGGTAATCTTTGTACAAAAAACTGGCAACACTGAGAGCTAACACGTTTAGAGGTTATGATTACTACGATTACATATTTTGAAAGATTTGATGGATCAATCGGTCCATTACCGAGATTTACTCAAAAACACAAACACACGGAAAAGTTCTAGTACAAAGAATTTATATTACATGTATATAAAGGGAAATACTTACGAATGAAAAGACAAGTCGGGCATTATCATTTCACTGTCGCTTTTACATCCTAATACACAGCACCGCACCATGGTTTCTTAAATATATATTTAGTTAACACCAACAGGAAACTTTTTAGCGAATTTAGCACTTACTAAACAAAATAATATGAGTTATAAAATGAGATAAATAGTAACTAAAGAACAAGCTGACGCGAACTGTCAAATTTTGTTTAGCACAATGATGTGCTGACCTTGAAAAAACCCGCACGGCTGGTGAAACAGAAAATGATGTCGTCGTCTCTCATTTCTGCTTATGATATTGACATAAGTTTTTCTCTTTCGTGTGCGAACGAGACAAAAGCTATCCATAGGTCTATAGTTTTCTCTGTCTACGGGCGACACTCTCTACAAATGACAGTTCGAGCACCGACAAATGTCAGTTATGTTGACTTAAGCCTAGGGTTGACATCGAATTATTATAAATATTTATTTACGCCCGCGTAAAATAATACTTTATACACGGTCGCGTATGAAGCCGCGGGCAACAGGTAGATACTTAATATGAAAAGGGAAATCATACCTACCTACTTTAATGTGAATGAACTTTTGAAGGATACTGATATTTACAATGAAAATTCAAAATAGTCACCAAATGCTAACGTCTAATAGCCATATTTTTTTAATCAAAAATGTACTCAGCCATTGGCCCTTATATTGGAATAATATACCTTGTGTCCTTAGCAATTGGGTTTAATTTGTTCTAAATTCTTAAGTAGTATAAAGACTATTTGAATTATATCAATGCAATTTTAAATTTTTATTACCACTCAACAAGTGTTGTAACATAACTAAGATCGTCGCACCATATCGATAGGTATATATACACCTATCGATATTGTGCACAAGATTAGTGATAGAGAAGCAGAGAGATGGTGTAATATATTATAATATTTTACTACTATTATAAATATGAAAGTTTGTGAGGATGTATGGATGGATGAATGGATGGACGGATGAATCCTAAACGGGCAAATGGCACACCACACGTTTGTTACTCTTTAACACAATAACTATTGAACGGGTTTTAATTTGATATAAGTTCGAAGTTAACCTCCTACACACTTTACCCAACCCGTTATTTTATTATTACAGTATTTCGTTAAAATTATCGATAAAATCAAATTATTACATGACTACATCACTAGTGAAACAATAAACGAATATTTTTTACAAACGTCGCATCAGACAAATCTTTCTTATGAAATTACACTGTCGCGTCGGCGAAACTGCCAGCCCCGTGAGCCATAGTCCAGGCTGGGAAAAAGTTACACCCCACCCGCCCCCGCATTCGCCCAGACACGCACACATAGCTGCGAGTGGTCAGTCGTGTAAATCGGTGGAGTGACGGTTCTTTACGTTAGTAATATATATTCTTTGCCCAGGGCCCCGATTCTCGTGCTTCGAATATCGGTTCGATTTTCGCGCTGACTCATTCACACAGGCGTCAAATCATGCGTGCGCGAGCAGGACAGACTGACAATCGAACCGATATTCGAAGCACGAGAATCGGGGCCCTGGTCCACTCCCACACGTGCCGCGTTTGCCGACCGCGGACTCGAACAACCTGGGAAAAGGGTGGGAGTAAGCTTCCGGGCCCCAGCTTTTTGATAGCGGGGGGGTATGCTTTCGCCGACGTGCCGCGGTGTAGTCATTGTCCGAGACGCGATTTCGATAGCGCGATGTAGAAATACGTCACAATCTGAGAGTGACATCTAGTGATCATCTAGCAAAACGCGAAAACAAGTTAGAGTACTTTTTATAAAATTACAATCATGGAGGTGATAAAAAAATTATAAGCTCCATGGTTGCTATTAAATGTTTCCAATAGATGGTACTCGCAATTTATAGACAACTAAAATACGAAGTAAATGCGTCATCACTCATCATAAACGATCAAGGTTATCATAGTCACCTATTATAATAGGTAGGTTTAGTATTATGTTTGTACCAACAAGGAAGCTTGGAAACGTAACTAAAAGGCGAAAGATTTACACATTGCGAAAGGAAGTTAACGTGTATTCCGGCGCGGTTGGCCAATGTTAGTTAAATTATTTACTACATAATATAATCATTATTCTATGTTATTAAATTATATTTTACTATCATAATTAGTGTTGATTAGTAGCATTAAAACAAGTAATTACAATATTTTGTAATTTATTGATATTTGGAGCGAAAACATAACTTTTACTCAGACAATAGCCGAAACAGATTATAGAGCTAGAGGTGACATCTACACGAAGCGGCAAAAATGTAAAACTGCCACATGATATTAAATAGGAACATTAAATTGCATTATATTATTTGCGTTCCTATTATTACAATTATGGATTAACTAATGCTGTAATTAAAACAATTTCACTAATGTAATTGTTTTCTTTTTAGTCATTTCATTAAATAACTATAATATTATTGTATAAATTATTGATCTCGTGGTATAAAACAAAATATAGATAGTCAACAAAAAGCCAACATCACGCGGTATTCCCAGGCGGTCACCCATCCAAGTACTAACCGCGCCCGACGTTGCTTAACTTCGGTGATCGGACGAGAACCGGTGTATTCAACGTGGTATGGACGTTGGCGATGTAACAATCGAAAATTTAATTTTGAATACAACAATATTGAAAAGAACTTTAAGAATCATTCAAGGTCTTAGAAGAGAGACATAGGTTATCTCAGAATCAAATAATCCAGCTCTTTGCGATAATCCTACGATTTTCACAGATCCTTATTTTCCAATTATCCTGCGACATTTAAATGTAATGAATCATGATTATTGTATGTAAGGAGTCGGTAAAATAATAAGGGTAAACAACTATGTTGGTCTTAGACTGAACGTTCCTTTGACAAAATTCTTGAAGTGAGAAAAGTCTTTAAACGATTAGAGGTGTATCGGTAATAAATGTTAACTTCATAATATTTTGTCGTTTGTCGGATTAATCAAGCGGAGATTTCGCGACGGAATTTTAAGTGTTTCAGGCAGAAGTCTGTCATGCAATTCCAACTCCTAATGATCATTATTGGCATGGGAAGTGGGAACTGCCTGTCTATTCTCTAAGAACATTTTCAAATCTCGAAAGCTGAATCCGCGGTGAGTGTCAAATTTTTATATGATATTTGACACTCACCGCGGATTCAGCTGTCGAAATATTTGAAAATGTTCTTAGAGAATAACACTGCTGATCGATAACAATAATCGGTTACTAGTGTTGATTATGTGGGCCGATCCCGGCGGCACTGCAATGCCGGGCCAACCCGTGACGGGAGTGGAGCGAGCCCCGAACATCCCGTCGTGGTACAAAAATCAGTTTAATATACTAGGGATGGGCGTTGAATGAACGAACTGTTTTATTAAACTGTTTATTTGTCATGAACGGGTAAACTAGTTTAGCGTCTACTGATAAACTAGTCTATGCGTGAACGGTTGCCATTTGCCGGAACGGTGCGTGCGACAGAGACCGTTTCTTCGCGACGCGACGACACGATCGACGGACGGGCGCGGGGCACGACGACTCGGCACGAGCAATACGTCTATCTCTGTTCTTTACAACCGACGACGTGCTCTAATCTATGTAATAATTACATTCATTGAGTGGGCGGTGTTTTAATATAAAAACCCCCGACACAAAAAATAAACTCTAAAAAATTATAAATAATATTTTAAAACTATTATAATTATATTATCACATAATATTATGTAAGTTGAAATAATTTTAGCTTATATACATACTTCCAACATCATTGAAGTAACATGATACCAAATTTCGAATCGATAGGACATGTGGACGATAGTCAGATCCCCTCATCAAATAATAAAGAAAAGATGATTTTCAAACGGCTAATCATCAACTAAGGAAAAAATTATTTTCAAACGGCTAATCAAGTCAAGGTTACCTTACCATGTTCTTTAAATAACGTTGAAGTAACACGGTACCAAATTTAGAATCGATTGGACATAAGAAAGTTAGTAAAATCCCCTCATCAAGTAGAAAAGAGCTGATCATCTTCAAACGGCTGATCAGGTCATGGTTACCTTACCATGTTCTTTGAATATCGTTGATGTAACACGGTACCAAATTTTGAATAGATCGGACATTGGAAAGTTAGTCTGACTAACTTCAACTTCCCCTCATCAACTAGAAAAGAGCTGATCATCTTCAAACGGCTATCTTCCCACCACCAGTTTTCTCATCGAATGAAGCTACGAACACTCTCGATTAAGTCATTAATATTCTCTTTCAGTGCGCTTTCATTTGAGAATTGAGACCCCACTCGAGTATATTTGCACATTCGGTTATTCTTCCCCGCTTTCACCCCCCACAACTTTTAAACGGCTCAACCGATTTTCATCAAACATGTCTAAGAATACTCGCATGTAAGTCACCTTTAATACAAAAAAAACTAAATCGAAATCGCGTCATCCGTTCGGGAGCTATGATGCCACAGACAGACAGACAGACACACACACAGACATACAGACAGACACGTCAAACTTATAACACCCCTCTTTTTGCGTCGGGGGTTTAAAATGAACTTTAAAGTAAGCTAACAATTTCCACCGCTCACAGATTAAACCGTCTCGTCGTTCGTCGTCATCACTAGTCGCGTCGATCAGCAAACGACAACAAGTTTGTCAAAACAGTTAATGCAAAAAGTCGTTCATTCAACAAAACTACTTTGTTTGTCATAGTTTATTGCTCAGTTCAGTATTCGTCGAACACGTAAACTAGTCGAAAAAAAAAACTGTTTTTTCAACTAGTTTACGATGAACGATAAACGGTCTCGTTTCGTTGATCGAAAAAGCGTCGACGACCCACCACTATAATATACTGGTCCCGCAGTGCGGGAACTTTCAGATATTAAGCTGAAAAGAACAGATACTACACTTTGATCTTAGCCAAAAGGCCGAGAAGCGATACCGATCACCGGTCTCCGGATCCCTATATACGAGGAACTCGCGCTTTCGATAGCGCGATGTAGAAAAGTGACTGCAGCGCATCAGCGACATCTATTGTTAAGACTGAGTAGGTATACTTTTCAGTGGTGCCCCACTAGGGTTGCCAGATAGAAACTTATCAAATCCGGGACAATTCTAGGACAACAGAATGTACGGATGAATGGTGCAGCACCACGCTACAGATTTTTTTATAACATGTTTTTATCGAAGATATATATTTCTTGCTATTAATTATTATTGATTAGTGTATCCCATGTAGATGTGGAAACTTCCTTAAATTAAAACGGACACTGGAGTCACTTATCACTAAACACTAGTATTATGCTATTAGTTATATCGTTGAAATTACTTTTTATAAGCCTTACGAACGTAAGGCATCAAAAATAAATCAAGACTCATTTGAGTGTTCCCCTCCACGGAAATCTTTAGTAAAAGGCGAAAGATTTATACGTTTTGAAGGGAAACCAGAGTTGGCGTACGTTCCGGCGGCGAGGCTTATATCTGTGACTGTCGACACTTCGATACTTCGTTTCTAACACATGACGGCGACATCTATTGTGACGTAAATGTAACACACATACATTATAAGTACAGGCTATATTATTTAAGTTTACAGATACGTCATCAAGTGCAAATTGTGCTTTGATAATATGTTAGTTATATTTCTGTTATTACGAGGAAATAAACGCATAGTTATTACTCTGAGATTATAAACTATAATATTAGCACCCCACCCCCCTCGGACCTCCAATTCTCGGTTTGACTATGTTATATTCATGTTATATTATTTATATTTTGAACGTGCTGATTTCAATTAATTTAACTTTGTGATGATTTTTATTCATCATTCACCTGATTAACAAAATATAATAATTTTGTTTCATCCACGTCCAGTTTTTTTTTCGTGACAGCTACATATTCATTTCTGACCTCATATACGTGTCTTCTTTTGAATAATTTCAATTAGACGACTGTATAGCTATTGGATTAAACTAACTTACATCTTACTTTTGTTGCGTCGCAAAAATGCCACGAAAATATTCTAACAACCCGACGGTTTCTGTTATGTCTAGAGAATTAACTTTTACATCTCAGCGTCGAAATTTTATATCATTAATTATTGAACAGTACTATTTAGACTATTTTGGATTTCCTGTGAGGAATCAAGATAAATCCTAGATAAATCCAAGATAGCTTTGACAAAAACTGAATGATCAGGAAAAATTCGCCTGAAAATGTTTTGTAAACGTTGGCGTTGTCCAAAATCTTCCAAGAAACCATAAATCGGAAAATTACAAAGACTTAATAAATGAACTTATAATGTCATATAAAGCTTTGGGGTGTAATATGTCCTTACAATGCATATGCTGGACTGTCATCTGAATTTCTTTCCGGCAAATCTTCGAGCTGTGAGTGACGAACGAGGCGAGATGTTCTATTAGGATTTAGGACATTTCCTTAATGGAGAAGCGCTATAAAAGGAAATAAAGTCCAGGAATGCTAGCAGATTATTGTTGGAGACCTAAATAAGCCCTTCCTACAGAAGCCAAATATTCACGAATATTATAAGTATTTATTCTATATTAAGCAATAATTTCTCTAAATGTGGCTAATGTTTCTACTTTTTACGAAAATATGTATAAGTTGTGACGTCACAAGGAAATGCGGCGGAAAACAGCTTTGGAGAGATGACGTCTCCCTGTCTGACGCCGCGCTGCAGTGGGATCGCCTTTGTGCTATGCTCCTGTACTCGCAGTCGCAGTGGCACGTTGGCTTTACTGTACAACCACTTCAACACTTCGATGTACCGGTAGTCGAACCGGCATCTCTGAATATCTCTCTCATAGTGCACAAATGCCAAGCACTGTGGCCGATTACACTCCTCGGGTTTATGTATAACCTGCCGTAGCGTATGTATGTGGACTATGTGGTCTATGGTAATAAACAGGGCTGCCAGATTGTATAATTGGATACAATTTATGTATAATCAGACGGTGTATTGTATCCATGATGCTTTTGTATAATACATGTATCGTAATACATGCGGCATGAAATGGAACGTGTGCTCGCCTCTTGCTTTTTTTTCAAAATTGTGCGCTCACGCCTCACTCCGTATAGGATGAACAGAGATGGATGGAGATGCCAACTTGACAAATAAAATTACAGTATTCCGCTTCAGTGAGTTGATGTTTCATATTTTGGGAGTCTATGAATTTTTTTTCAAAGTTGTCATCTTGTTTTTGTCGTACTCGTATCTCGTATGTTTTTCAATTTTCTAATTTCGACTTTCTTGAAGAAAAACTTAAAAAGTTTTTTCATTCTTGGTGCGTCACTGATCACAAAATTTTGTAATTATGTTATGTACTACAAAAAAGTGTGAAATAGGTATTATATGACAAACCTAACATAAAAAGTTTTTTGTCGTCTATTTTGAAACATCAGAAATTACACTAATTTTACTTTAATTTAAATTACAAAATGATCCTATTTTCACAGACTTTTAGGGTTTAAAATTTGAACAGACGTAACCTATTAAATAGGAAAAAAAATTTGCTTATATTCCATTGGTACATTTTTACCTAACTGTGATGTCACGGTTAGTTACGACTTTTGTATTGCGTTTTCACGAGACTTGCGAAATTTTGTAAACAAATGACTATACCCAGGAAAATACTAATGTTTAGTATTTCGTTTCTTCTGGGAGTTACTCATGTGACGCTTTTCACAAATAGTCATTTGTAGATAGGTTATCGAAAGCGGCCGTAAAACAATAAAAAATTCTGTCGAGGAGCCTATGATTTAGGGGTAGATTATTATTATCAGGGTGTTATGGTTTATGAAGGGGACGGCGCGTACGCAGTCCCCACTACCAAAAATTACGCGTCCGAGTTATCCGCATTAGGGATAATCGCAGAGGTCAACCCGACCGCAGTGCAATGGAAGGGCCTCGCTCTGGGGGAACCGCCTTTGTGATCATAGATAATACAGATATATATTAGTATTTGTGATCACGGTATCCCCTACGCCAGGTAAGTATGCTTTCGCCGACGTGCCGCGGTGTAGTCATTGTCCGAGACGCGATTTCGATAGCGCGATGTAGAAATACGTCACAATCTGAGAGTGACATCTAGTGATCATCTAGCAAAACGCGAAAACAAGTTAGAGTACTTTTTATAAAATTACAATCATGGAGGTGATAAAAAAATTATAAGCTCCATGGTTGCTATTAAATGTTTCCAATAGATGGTACTCGCAATTTATAGACAACTAAAATACGAAGTAAATGCGTCATCACTCATCATAAACGATCAAGGTTATCATAGTCACCTATTATAATAGGTAGGTTTAGTATTATGTTTGTACCAACAAGGAAGCTTGGAAGCGTAACTAAAAGGCGAAAGATTTACACATTGCGAAAGGAAGTTAACGTGTATTCCGGCGCGGTTGGCCAATGTTAGTTAAATTATTTACTACATAATATAATCATTATTCTATGTTATTAAATTATATTTTACTATCATAATTAGTGTTGATTAGTAGCATTAAAACAAGTAATTACAATATTTTGTAATTTATTGATATTTGGAGCGAAAACATAACTTTTACTCAGACAATAGCCGAAACAGATTATAGAGCTAGAGGTGACATCTACACGAAGCGGCAAAAATGTAAAACTGCCACATGATATTAAATAGGAACATTAAATTGCATTATATTATTTGCGTTCCTATTATTACAATTATGGATTAACTAATGCTGTAATTAAAACAATTTCACTAATGTAATTGTTTTCTTTTTAGTCATTTCATTAAATAACTATAATATTATTGTATAAATTATTGATCTCGTGGTATAAAACAAAATATAGATAGTCAACAAAAAGCCAACATCACGCGGTATTCCCAGGCGGTCACCCATCCAAGTACTAACCGCGCCCGACGTTGCTTAACTTCGGTGATCGGACGAGAACCGGTGTATTCAACGTGGTATGGACGTTGGCGATGTAACAATCGAAAATTTAATTTTGAATACAACAATATTGAAAAGAACTTTAAGAATCATTCAAGGTCTTAGAAGAGAGACATAGGTTATCTCAGAATCAAATAATCCAGCTCTTTGCGATAATCCTACGATTTTCACAGATCCTTATTTTCCAATTATCCTGCGACATTTAAATGTAATGAATCATGATTATTGTATGTAAGGAGTCGGTAAAATAATAAGGGTAAACAACTATGTTGGTCTTAGACTGAACGTTCCTTTGACAAAATTCTTGAAGTGAGAAAAGTCTTTAAACGATTAGAGGTGTATCGGTAATAAATGTTAACTTCATAATATTTTGTCGTTTGTCGGATTAATCAAGCGGAGATTTCGCGACGGAATTTTAAGTGTTTCAGGCAGAAGTCTGTCATGCAATTCCAACTCCTAATGATCATTATTGGCATGGGAAGTGGGAACTGCCTGTCTATTCTCTAAGAACATTTTCAAATCTCGAAAGCTGAATCCGCGGTGAGTGTCAAATTTTTATATGATATTTGACACTCACCGCGGATTCAGCTGTCGAGATATTTGAAAATGTTCTTAGAGAATAACACTGCTGATCGATAACAATAATCGGTTACTAGTGTTGATTATGTGGGCCGATCCCGGCGGCACTGCAATGCCGGGCCAACCCGTGACGGGAGTGGAGCGAGCCCCGAACATCCCGTCGTGGTACAAAAATCAGTTTAATATACTGGTCCCGCAGTGCGGGAACTTTCAGATATTAAGCTGAAAAGAACAGATACTACACTTTGATCTTAGCCAAAAGGCCGAGAAGCGATACCGATCACCGGTCTCCGGATCCCTATATACGAGGAACTCGCGCTTTCGATAGCGCGATGTAGAAAAGTGACTGCAGCGCATCAGCGACATCTATTGTTAAGACTGAGTAGGTATACTTTTCAGTGGTGCCCCACTAGGGTTGCCAGATAGAAACTTATCAAATCCGGGACAATTCTAGGACAACAGAATGTACGGATGAATGGTGCAGCACCACGCTACAGATTTTTTTATAACATGTTTTTATCGAAGATATATATTTCTTGCTATTAATTATTATTGATTAGTGTATCCCAGTAGATGTGGAAACTTCCTTAAATTAAAACGGACACTGGAGTCACTTATCACTAAACACTAGTATTATGCTATTAGTTATATCGTTGAAATTACTTTTTATAAGCCTTACGAACGTAAGGCATCAAAAATAAATCAAGACTCATTTGAGTGTTCCCCTCCACGGAAATCTTTAGTAAAAGGCGAAAGATTTATACGTTTTGAAGGGAAACCAGAGTTGGCGTACGTTCCGGCGGCGAGGCTTATATCTGTGACTGTCGACACTTCGATACTTCGTTTCTAACACATGACGGCGACATCTATTGTGACGTAAATGTAACACACATACATTATAAGTACAGGCTATATTATTTAAGTTTACAGATACGTCATCAAGTGCAAATTGTGCTTTGATAATATGTTAGTTATATTTCTGTTATTACGAGGAAATAAACGCATAGTTATTACTCTGAGATTATAAACTATAATATTAGCACCCCACCCCCCTCGGACCTCCAATTCTCGGTTTGACTATGTTATATTCATGTTATATTATTTATATTTTGAACGTGCTGATTTCAATTAATTTAACTTTGTGATGATTTTTATTCATCATTCACCTGATTAACAAAATATAATAATTTTGTTTCATCCACGTCCAGTTTTTTTTTTCGTGACAGCTACATATTCATTTCTGACCTCATATACGTGTCTTCTTTTGAATAATTTCAATTAGACGACTGTATAGCTATTGGATTAAACTAACTTACATCTTACTTTTGTTGCGTCGCAAAAATGCCACGAAAATATTCTAACAACCCGACGGTTTCTGTTATGTCTAGAGAATTAACTTTTACATCTCAGCGTCGAAATTTTATATCATTAATTATTGAACAGTACTATTTAGACTATTTTGGATTTCCTGTGAGGAATCAAGATAAATCCTAGATAAATCCAAGATAACTTTGACAAAAACTGAATGATCAGGAAAAATTCGCCTGAAAATGTTTTGTAAACGTTGGCGTTGTCCAAAATCTTCCAAGAAACCATAAATCGGAAAATTACAAAGACTTAATAAATGAACTTATAATGTCATATAAAGCTTTGGGGTGTAATATGTCCTTACAATGCATATGCTGGACTGTCATCTGAATTTCTTTCCGGCAAATCTTCGAGCTGTGAGTGACGAACGAGGCGAGATGTTCTATTAGGATTTAGGACATTTCCTATAAAAGGAAATAAAGTCCAGGAATGCTAGCATATTATTGTTGGAGACCTAAATAAGCCCCTCCTACAGAAGCCAAATATTCACGAATATTATAAGTATTTATTCTATATTAAGCAATAATTTCTCTAAATGTGGCTAATGTTTCTACTTTTTACGAAAATATGTATAAGTTGTGACGTCACAAGGAAATGCGGCGGAAAACAGCTTTGGAGAGATGACGTCTCCCTGTCTGACGCCGCGCTGCAGTGGGATCGCCTTTGTGCTATGCTCCTGTACTCGCAGTCGCAGTGGCACGTTGGCTTTACTGTACAACCACTTCAACACTTCGATGTACCGGTAGTCGAACCGGCATATCTGAATATCTCTCTCATAGTGCACAAATGCCAAGCACTGTGGCCGATTACACTCCTCGGGTTTATGTATAACCTGCCGTAGCGTATGTATGTGGACTATGTGGTCTATGGTAATAAAGCCTCTTCGAAAACCGGATTGTTCGGGAGGCTGGAAGTCATCAAGCTTCTGTTGGAGACGATTCGTTATGACTCTGCATGGCCTTATATTCCATTGGTACATTTTTACCTAACTGTGATGTCACGGTTAGTTACGACTTTTGTATTGCGTTTTCACGAGACTTGCGAAATTTTGTAAACAAATGACTATACCCAGGAAAATACTAATGTTTAGTATTTCGTTTCTTCTGGGAGTTACTCATGTGACGCTTTTCACAAATAGTCATTTGTAGATAGGTTATCGAAAGCGGCCGTAAAACAATAAAAAATTCTGTCGAGGAGCCTATGATTTAGGGGTAGATTATTATTATCAGGGTATTATGGTTTATGAAGGGGACGGCGCGTACGCAGTCCCCACTACCAAAAATTACGCGTCCGAGTTATCCGCATTAGGGATAATCGCAGAGGTCAACCCGACCGCAGTGCAATGGAAGGGCCTCGCTCTGGGGGAACCGCCTTTGTGATCACGGTATCCCCTACGCCAGGTAAGTATGCTTTCGCCGACGTGCCGCGGTGTAGTCATTGTCCGAGACGCGATTTCGATAGCGCGATGTAGAAATACGTCACAATCTGAGAGTGACATCTAGTGATCATCTAGCAAAACGCGAAAACAAGTTAGAGTACTTTTTATAAAATTACAATCATGGAGGTGATAAAAAAATTATAAGCTCCATGGTTGCTATTAAATGTTTCCAATAGATGGTACTCGCAATTTATAGACAACTAAAATACGAAGTAAATGCGTCATCACTCATCATAAACGATCAAGGTTATCATAGTCACCTATTATAATAGGTAGGTTTAGTATTATGTTTGTACCAACAAGGAAGCTTGGAAACGTAACTAAAAGGCGAAAGATTTACACATTGCGAAAGGAAGTTAACGTGTATTCCGGCGCGGTTGGCCAATGTTAGTTAAATTATTTACTACATAATATAATCATTATTCTATGTTATTAAATTATATTTTACTATCATAATTAGTGTTGATTAGTAGCATTAAAACAAGTAATTACAATATTTTGTAATTTATTGATATTTGGAGCGAAAACATAACTTTTACTCAGACAATAGCCGAAACAGATTATAGAGCTAGAGGTGACATCTACACGAAGCGGCAAAAATGTAAAACTGCCACATGATATTAAATAGGAACATTAAATTGCATTATATTATTTGCGTTCCTATTATTACAATTATGGATTAACTAATGCTGTAATTAAAACAATTTCACTAATGTAATTTTATTTTTTTATTTATTTATTTAAATGCACAATACACATCACAATCATTGCTTAATATAAGTAATTCCTAATACAATTTTATTTGAGCTGGATCGCAACGTAACAATTATGTGCATACAACAAAACAGTAATAATTAGGTAATAATAGCTCTACATTAAATATAAATATTTACAAGTTACAGCGTTATATTTACGTGCTACATGAGTCTTTTAAAGTAACTATGTTATGGAGGATGTCCTTCACAATTTTTGTATAAGATTGGAAATTGTTGTCAAAGATGTCTAATTCTGGATTATCTTTTACAAAATCATTGTATTGCCGGGCCATCCGCGTCAATGGGTTGAAGTAAGAGATGTTGTTTTTATAAACTTGTAGGGCAAATATATTTGTGCGTTTAGCTCTACGAGCACTAAATTTAATATTAAAGTTAACGTTAGAAAGTAAATCCGGAGAATCGATAAAATAATGTATGATTTTGTATAAATATAAGAAATCGAAATATATGCGTCGGCTTTCAAGAGTCTGCATTTCAAAGTATGTAAGTCTGTCGCGGTATTTTAAATTTGAACGGCCGGGATTTTGGCGATAACAAAGAAGTTTGAGAAATTTTCTCTGAACGCGCTCTATGTCCTCTATATGTACCTGATAATTCGGCGACCATACGGGGCTCCCGTATTCTAAAATAGTTCTCACCAGGGCTGAGTATAGATATAAGGTACTTCTAGGTTTTTTGAAATCTTTAGTTGTTCTCAAAACGAATCCTTGTAATTGATTTGCTTTGCAAATTATATGATTATAATGGGCCCGAAAAGAGAGTTTTTCATCAAATAGGATGCCTAAATCTTTTACTATTTCTACGCGGCTAAGTTCTTGACCATTAATATTATATTTCCAGCTAATTTTGTGACGCTTTTGAGTAAACGATATGATAAAACATTTACTAACGTTCAAGCACATATGATTGGCTTTACACCAATCAGATATTATGTCAATATCTTGTTGGAGTCTTAGGCAGTCGTCTATTTTAGATACAACTTTAAAAACTTTTAAGTCGTCTGCATACAAAAGGCAGTTGCAAGACAGTTTTAAAACTAAGTCGTTTATAAAAATAATAAAAAACAGCGGTCCTAGATGGGAACCTTGAGGAACTCCCGATGTGACTGCAGTAGGTGAGGAGACAAAGCCCTTTAGTGCGACCAACTGAGTCCTGTTTTTGAGATACGAGCAGATCCACCTGTATAAGCTACCATGTATGCCACATGATGCCAGTTTGCTACAAAGCAGCATATGGTTGACTTTGTCAAAGGCCTTAGAGAAGTCGGTGTATATTGTATCTACTTGACCACTAACCGAAAAAGCCTGACATAAATAATTTTTATACTCTAACAAATTAGTAACCGTTGATTTACCCTTAACAAAACCGTGTTGCTTATCTGAAATAAGTGGTTTCAAGTGATTGTACAAATAACTATATACCAAAGATTCGAATATTTTCGCAAAACATGATAATATACTTATTGGCCGGTAATTTTCACATTTGGTCTTATCACCAGTTTTATATATGGGAATTATGTGTGCGGTCTTCCAATGGTCAGGGAAGATACCACTGACTAACGACTTATTATAAATTATAGACAGAGGGGTAGATAGTTCATTTGCGACACGTTTTATAAAGGATGGAGGTAACAAATCTGGCCCTGCTCCTTTATTAGCGTCTATTTTTTTTAATTTTACTAATATATCCCTCTGATCAATTGATATTTGAGATAGAGTTCTAGTGAGGCGATTACTAACAATCGGCTGATCAGTTGAAACATCTCTACTTACATCACCATCAGGATTTGTATCAAAGACCGAAGCAAAAAACCGGGAAAAAAGATTACAGATCTCTTGACCATTCGATGACGACAACCCTTCAAAACTCATGGTGTTAGGTATCGTAATTTGACCTTTTCTGCCATTAACAAATCGCCAGAATGATTTAATGTCCTTCTCTAGAAAATTTTCTGTGACTGAAATGAATTTATCATAGCATACTTTAGTGAGAATTTTACATCTTTGTCGAAGTAATGAAAATACATCGTAGTCACGAGGATTTCCGTGTTTTTTATATAACTTGTGGAATTTATTTTTCTCCTGATTACATTTAATTAAGGCTTTACTGTACCAGATAGGATATGATGATGATTTGGGTGACATAGTAGGAGTATGTCTTTTAATTATGTTAAACAATGTATCGTAAAAAGCCTCAGTGCACCGATTGATATCAGTAATTGGAGACAAAATATCCTGCCAATCCACGGAGCTTAGCTCGGACTTAATATTTTCGAGGTCACATTTATTAAAATTATACCGTTTAGAATTAGGCCGCTGAAGGTTTTTAGAGATGCCAGGTGAAGACAAAGTTATTAATATTGCAGGATGATGTTTGTCCAGTAAGCTTAAAGCAAGAACTTCATCTACGCATACGTTTTTTGCATTAGAAAGAACCAAATCGAGAAGACGACCGTTAGTGTTTGTGACACTATTAAACTGCTTTAGGTTGCATAGCGACAGAAACTCATTTAAAAAATAAAGTTTTCTATTGTGTGTAACTGGTATTGGTGCCTTATTAAAGCAAGCAGAGTAATAGTCGGGGGTGTTGAAATCGCCTACAAGTAAGAAGTTGTCATCAGGAAAGCAATTAAGAATCAGTTTTTGACAGTGGCTATAGAAACGTTCAAAATAGCTATGGTTTAAGTCAGGTGGCAGATAACAAACACATATATTAAGGCGCGAGTCAGTATGCGAGTGAGGCAAGAGCGTGACCCAGACATCCTCCATATCACTATCCCAAGATGCCTGACGGATGACATGGTACCTTTTGTGGACAGCCAATAAACTCCACCACCTTCAACTTTATTCGAAAGAGTCTGTACGCGATCCCTTCTAAAAACATTATAACGAGAGTCTGCAATTTCACCATCAAATACACTTTTGTTTAGGTTTGTTTCCGTCAAGCAAATTATATCATAATTACAATTTAATACATTCAATCGAAACTGTGAAAGCTTACTGCGTATTCGGTTAACATTTTGGTAATATATATTAATCACTGTAAAGGATAAAAGAATTTATACATAGAGACCGTAATAATTCATAAAAAACAAGCTTAAACTAGTTTGTTTAACGTTTCAGCATTTTTTACTAAGATGGCCGGACTCGTTTCATTTTTACGAATGTAAATACTGCCAAAACGGACCCATACAAACTTATAGCCCTTATCTTTACAGAATTTTCGCGCCAAGCTGTGTATTTCCTTGGCCTCAGGTGATAAATGTTCGGATAAAAATATTCTGCAGGTAGTGCCAGACAAGCCGATGTGCATAGAGGACAACTTATCGTTAGGATGGGTCTTATTGAAACGGGTAGCCGCGGATAGTAGTGTGTCACGGAGGCGTTGCGACGAGAGGGTGACCAGAATGTTCCGCGGTCTCTTAGAGCTAGGGTCCATTTTCGCCACGCGACGACACGCTTTAAAGTCGTTTTCAGATACCACGACATCCAAACACTGGCAAAGTCCCTTGAATAGTGCAATCAAATTTTCTGACTTACTTTCAGGAACTTCATGTATTTCGAGGTTAAGGTCTCGTGATATCTTTTCCATGGTGGACAACCGGCTTTGAAGTTTCGTCAGTGTAATTTGGGATTTTGATAGCTCGAACTCAAGTTGTTTTATGCGAGTATTCTTTTCAGTAATATCCCTTTTGATGTCGGATTGTTCCATTGTGATAAAGTCGGTAGTAGTTGTAAAATCCGCTTTTACCGCCTGGATAGCATGCCCTACCTCTGCAGCAACCATGTCCTTCATGTCCTTTAGAAGAAGAGCTCTCAGGTTTGTCATGAAAGATGAATCCAGAGAGAGTTTTTGGTCCATGAGTTTGCTTATGTTTTCCAAAGTGACTGGCTCGCTTGTTTTTTCAATGCCTGATGAAATATCCATAGCAACGTTTGACTCAGCAGTAATTTGACAGAATGATGAGTTTAGGGATGTGACGTGCAGATCATGTCTGCGGTTGCAGCGCACAGGAGTATCGTCGTCATTATTTTTACGCCTAGTTACGTTTTCGCAGAAGGGGCAACGCAATGTAGCCAGTTGGGCGGCACTTAATTGTTTGTCCACCTCTACAGTCACATTCAGGCATTCGTAGCAATATCTGGATTGACAACCGTTGCACTTTAAGAAATTGTGCCTGCTCAAGATATTTTCGCATCCGTGGCAATTCATGTTTGTTGACATATTCGAAGCAGCAGTACGAAACTGTATGTAAAATTCGCGGCGACGGCTCACGTCCTTGTGGTCGAGTGGTGCAGCCAGCGGCCGCAAGTCAGCTCTCACGCACTGTGGCACCGGGTTCGAGCCCCGCCGATGTTCCGACTTCGTGCAGTTTTCACAAATTTCAAATCGCACTGAGACCTGTCGCACGGCACTCCTACGCTTCGGAGTCCCCGCCTGAAGGGGCGAAGGCACTCCAAGGAGACAGGGTCACACAGGGGCTCCAATCTTCAAAAAGCACACGGCACAAAACACAACTTGCTAATGAAACACATTAACTATAATGCAGAACACGTCCGTTCGTTACGAGATTCGAGATGATAATAATTGTTTTCTTTTTAGTCATTTCATTAAATAACTATAATATTATTGTATAAATTATTGATCTCGTGGTATAAAACAAAATATAGTTAGTCAACAAAAAGCCAACATCACGCGGTATTCCCAGGCGGTCACCCATCCAAGTACTAACCGCGCCCGACGTTGCTTAACTTCGGTGATCGGACGAGAACCGGTGTATTCAACGTGGTATGGACGTTGGCGATGTAACAATCGAAAATTTAATTTTGAATACAACAATATTGAAAAGAACTTTAAGAATCATTCAAGGTCTTAGAAGAGAGACATAGGTTATCTCAGAATCAAATAATCCAGCTCTTTGCGATAATCCTACGATTTTCACAGATCCTTATTTTCCAATTATCCTGCGACATTTAAATGTAATGAATCATGATTATTGTATGTAAGGAGTCGGTAAAATAATAAGGGTAAACAACTATGTTGGTCTTAGACTGAACGTTCCTTTGACAAAATTCTTGAAGTGAGAAAAGTCTTTAAACGATTAGAGGTGTATCGGTAATAAATGTTAACTTCATAATATTTTGTCGTTTGTCGGATTAATCAAGCGGAGATTTCGCGACGGAATTTTAAGTGTTTCAGGCAGAAGTCTGTCATGCAATTCCAACTCCTAATGATCATTATTGGCATGGGAAGTGGGAACTGCCTGTCTATTCTCTAAGAACATTTTCAAATCTCGAAAGCTGAATCCGCGGTGAGTGTCAAATTTTTATATGATATTTGACACTCACCGCGGATTCAGCTGTCGAGATATTTGAAAATGTTCTTAGAGAATAACACTGCTGATCGATAACAATAATCGGTTACTAGTGTTGATTATGTGGGCCGATCCCGGCGGCACTGCAATGCCGGGCCAACCCGTGACGGGAGTGGAGCGAGCCCCGAACATCCCGTCGTGGTACAAAAATCAGTTTAATATACTGGTCCCGCAGTGCGGGAACTTTCAGATATTAAGCTGAAAAGAACAGATACTACACTTTGATCTTAGCCAAAAGGCCGAGAAGCGATACCGATCACCGGTCTCCGGATCCCTATATACGAGGAACTCGCGCTTTCGATAGCGCGATGTAGAAAAGTGACTGCAGCGCATCAGCGACATCTATTGTTAAGACTGAGTAGGTATACTTTTCAGTGGTGCCCCACTAGGGTTGCCAGATAGAAACTTATCAAATCCGGGACAATTCTAGGACAACAGAATGTACGGATGAATGGTGCAGCACCACGCTACAGATTTTTTTATAACATGTTTTTATCGAAGATATATATTTCTTGCTATTAATTATTATTGATTAGTGTATCCCAGTAGATGTGGAAACTTCCTTAAATTAAAACGGACACTGGAGTCACTTATCACTAAACACTAGTATTATGCTATTAGTTATATCGTTGAAATTACTTTTTATAAGCCTTACGAACGTAAGGCATCAAAAATAAATCAAGACTCATTTGAGTGTTCCCCTCCACGGAAATCTTTAGTAAAAGGCGAAAGATTTATACGTTTTGAAGGGAAACCAGAGTTGGCGTACGTTCCGGCGGCGAGGCTTATATCTGTGACTGTCGACACTTCGATACTTCGTTTCTAACACATGACGGCGACATCTATTGTGACGTAAATGTAACACACATACATTATAAGTACAGGCTATATTATTTAAGTTTACAGATACGTCATCAAGTGCAAATTGTGCTTTGATAATATGTTAGTTATATTTCTGTTATTACGAGGAAATAAACGCATAGTTATTACTCTGAGATTATAAACTATAATATTAGCACCCCACCCCCCTCGGACCTCCAATTCTCGGTTTGACTATGTTATATTCATGTTATATTATTTATATTTTGAACGTGCTGATTTCAATTAATTTAACTTTGTGATGATTTTTATTCATCATTCACCTGATTAACAAAATATAATAATTTTGTTTCATCCACGTCCAGTTTTTTTTTCGTGACAGCTACATATTCATTTCTGACCTCATATACGTGTCTTCTTTTGAATAATTTCAATTAGACGACTGTATAGCTATTGGATTAAACTAACTTACATCTTACTTTTGTTGCGTCGCAAAAATGCCACGAAAATATTCTAACAACCCGACGGTTTCTGTTATGTCTAGAGAATTAACTTTTACATCTCAGCGTCGAAATTTTATATCATTAATTATTGAACAGTACTATTTAGACTATTTTGGATTTCCTGTGAGGAATCAAGATAAATCCTAGATAAATCCAAGATAGCTTTGACAAAAACTGAATGATCAGGAAAAATTCGCCTGAAAATGTTTTGTAAACGTTGGCGTTGTCCAAAATCTTCCAAGAAACCATAAATCGGAAAATTACAAAGACTTAATAAATGAACTTATAATGTCATATAAAGCTTTGGGGTGTAATATGTCCTTACAATGCATATGCTGGACTGTCATCTGAATTTCTTTCCGGCAAATCTTCGAGCTGTGAGTGACGAACGAGGCGAGATGTTCTATTAGGATTTAGGACATTTCCTATAAAAGGAAATAAAGTCCAGGAATGCTAGCAGATTATTGTTGGAGACCTAAATAAGCCCCTCCTACAGAAGCCAAATATTCACGAATATTATAAGTATTTATTCTATATTAAGCAATAATTTCTCTAAATGTGGCTAATGTTTCTACTTTTTACGAAAATATGTATAAGTTGTGACGTCACAAGGAGATGCGGCGGAAAACAGCTTTGGAGAGATGACGTCTCCCTGTCTGACGCCGCGCTGCAGTGGGATCGCCTTTGTGCTATGCTCCTGTACTCGCAGTCGCAGTGGCACGTTGGCTTTACTGTACAACCACTTCAACACTTCGATGTACCGGTAGTCGAACCGGCATATCTGAATATCTCTCTCATAGTGCACAAATGCCAAGCACTGTGGCCGATTACACTCCTCGGGTTTATGTATAACCTGCCGTAGCGTATGTATGTGGACTATGTGGTCTATGGTAATAAAGCCTCTTCGAAAACCGGATTGTTCGGGAGGCTGGAAGTCATCAAGCTTCTGTTGGAGACGATTCGTTATGACTCTGCATGGCCTTATATTCCATTGGTACATTTTTACCTAACTGTGATGTCACGGTTAGTTACGACTTTTGTATTGCGTTTTCACGAGACTTGCGAAATTTTGTAAACAAATGACTATACCCAGGAAAATACTAATGTTTAGTATTTCGTTTCTTCTGGGAGTTACTCATGTGACGCTTTTCACAAATAGTCATTTGTAGATAGGTTATCGAAAGCGGCCGTAAAACAATAAAAAATTCTGTCGAGGAGCCTATGATTTAGGGGTAGATTATTATTATCAGGGTATTATGGTTTATGAAGGGGACGGCGCGTACGCAGTCCCCACTACCAAAAATTACGCGTCCGAGTTATCCGCATTAGGGATAATCGCAGAGGTCAACCCAGGGGGGTGAAACTCTCATACATGCACAAATTAACAGAGTACAGAGACATCTAAAAATGACTGTCCGGTACTAACAGTTTGAAAGTTTTCGGATTGTCACAACAGATGCCACTAAGCGACTTCTACATCGCGCTATCGCTAACACAAGGCGTATTTATAAGGGCTCGCGAACATTTTACTATGCAGCAATCATATCCCACTATTAAAGAGGAACTTGGTCGTTGTTGTGTCTACGACTTTCGATAAAACTTAATTTCTGTCCATAATTCAGTTCAATAAAAATTATCAGGCGGTACTACTTCCATCTAGCGGGTTTGATAGTAACTAAAACGGTACAACGCCATCTAAAAACGACATTCCGAAACTTTTGCAAGACTCAGTTTCAATTTTAGAGTTGCGCATCTATACTAATATATATCTGTATTATCTATGGGTAAACCCGACCGCAGTGCAATGGAAGGGCCTCGCTCTGGGGGAACCGCCTTTGTGATCACGGTATCCCCTACGCCAGGTAAGTATGCTTTCGCCGACGTGCCGCGGTGTAGTCATTGTCCGAGACGCGATTTCGATAGCGCGATGTAGAAATACGTCACAATCTGAGAGTGACATCTAGTGATCATCTAGCAAAACGCGAAAACAAGTTAGAGTACTTTTTATAAAATTACAATCATGGAGGTGATAAAAAAATTATAAGCTCCATGGTTGCTATTAAATGTTTCCAATAGATGGTACTCGCAATTTATAGACAACTAAAATACGAAGTAAATGCGTCATCACTCATCATAAACGATCAAGGTTATCATAGTCACCTATTATAATAGGTAGGTTTAGTATTATGTTTGTACCAACAAGGAAGCTTGGAAACGTAACTAAAAGGCGAAAGATTTACACATTGCGAAAGGAAGTTAACGTGTATTCCGGCGCGGTTGGCCAATGTTAGTTAAATTATTTACTACATAATATAATCATTATTCTATGTTATTAAATTATATTTTACTATCATAATTAGTGTTGATTAGTAGCATTAAAACAAGTAATTACAATATTTTGTAATTTATTGATATTTGGAGCGAAAACATAACTTTTACTCAGACAATAGCCGAAACAGATTATAGAGCTAGAGGTGACATCTACACGAAGCGGCAAAAATGTAAAACTGCCACATGATATTAAATAGGAACATTAAATTGCATTATATTATTTGCGTTCCTATTATTACAATTATGGATTAACTAATGCTGTAATTAAAACAATTTCACTAATGTAATTGTTTTCTTTTTAGTCATTTCATTAAATAACTATAATATTATTGTATAAATTATTGATCTCGTGGTATAAAACAAAATATAGTTAGTCAACAAAAAGCCAACATCACGCGGTATTCCCAGGCGGTCACCCATCCAAGTACTAACCGCGCCCGACGTTGCTTAACTTCGGTGATCGGACGAGAACCGGTGTATTCAACGTGGTATGGACGTTGGCGATGTAACAATCGAAAATTTAATTTTGAATACAACAATATTGAAAAGAACTTTAAGAATCATTCAAGGTCTTAGAAGAGAGACATAGGTTATCTCAGAATCAAATAATCCAGCTCTTTGCGATAATCCTACGATTTTCACAGATCCTTATTTTCCAATTATCCTGCGACATTTAAATGTAATGAATCATGATTATTGTATGTAAGGAGTCGGTAAAATAATAAGGGTAAACAACTATGTTGGTCTTAGACTGAACGTTCCTTTGACAAAATTCTTGAAGTGAGAAAAGTCTTTAAACGATTAGAGGTGTATCGGTAATAAATGTTAACTTCATAATATTTTGTCGTTTGTCGGATTAATCAAGCGGAGATTTCGCGACGGAATTTTAAGTGTTTCAGGCAGAAGTCTGTCATGCAATTCCAACTCCTAATGATCATTATTGGCATGGGAAGTGGGAACTGCCTGTCTATTCTCTAAGAACATTTTCAAATCTCGAAAGCTGAATCCGCGGTGAGTGTCAAATTTTTATATGATATTTGACACTCACCGCGGATTCAGCTGTCGAGATATTTGAAAATGTTCTTAGAGAATAACACTGCTGATCGATAACAATAATCGGTTACTAGTGTTGATTATGTGGGCCGATCCCGGCGGCACTGCAATGCCGGGCCAACCCGTGACGGGAGTGGAGCGAGCCCCGAACATCCCGTCGTGGTACAAAAATCAGTTTAATATACTGGTCCCGCAGTGCGGGAACTTTCAGATATTAAGCTGAAAAGAACAGATACTACACTTTGATCTTAGCCAAAAGGCCGAGAAGCGATACCGATCACCGGTCTCCGGATCCCTATATACGAGGAACTCGCGCTTTCGATAGCGCGATGTAGAAAAGTGACTGCAGCGCATCAGCGACATCTATTGTTAAGACTGAGTAGGTATACTTTTCAGTGGTGCCCCACTAGGGTTGCCAGATAGAAACTTATCAAATCCGGGACAATTCTAGGACAACAGAATGTACGGATGAATGGTGCAGCACCACGCTACAGATTTTTTTATAACATGTTTTTATCGAAGATATATATTTCTTGCTATTAATTATTATTGATTAGTGTATCCCAGTAGATGTGGAAACTTCCTTAAATTAAAACGGACACTGGAGTCACTTATCACTAAACACTAGTATTATGCTATTAGTTATATCGTTGAAATTACTTTTTATAAGCCTTACGAACGTAAGGCATCAAAAATAAATCAAGACTCATTTGAGTGTTCCCCTCCACGGAAATCTTTAGTAAAAGGCGAAAGATTTATACGTTTTGAAGGGAAACCAGAGTTGGCGTACGTTCCGGCGGCGAGGCTTATATCTGTGACTGTCGACACTTCGATACTTCGTTTCTAACACATGACGGCGACATCTATTGTGACGTAAATGTAACACACATACATTATAAGTACAGGCTATATTATTTAAGTTTACAGATACGTCATCAAGTGCAAATTGTGCTTTGATAATATGTTAGTTATATTTCTGTTATTACGAGGAAATAAACGCATAGTTATTACTCTGAGATTATAAACTATAATATTAGCACCCCACCCCCCTCGGACCTCCAATTCTCGGTTTGACTATGTTATATTCATGTTATATTATTTATATTTTGAACGTGCTGATTTCAATTAATTTAACTTTGTGATGATTTTTATTCATCATTCACCTGATTAACAAAATATAATAATTTTGTTTCATCCACGTCCAGTTTTTTTTTTCGTGACAGCTACATATTCATTTCTGACCTCATATACGTGTCTTCTTTTGAATAATTTCAATTAGACGACTGTATAGCTATTGGATTAAACTAACTTACATCTTACTTTTGTTGCGTCGCAAAAATGCCACGAAAATATTCTAACAACCCGACGGTTTCTGTTATGTCTAGAGAATTAACTTTTACATCTCAGCGTCGAAATTTTATATCATTAATTATTGAACAGTACTATTTAGACTATTTTGGATTTCCTGTGAGGAATCAAGATAAATCCTAGATAAATCCAAGATAACTTTGACAAAAACTGAATGATCAGGAAAAATTCGCCTGAAAATGTTTTGTAAACGTTGGCGTTGTCCAAAATCTTCCAAGAAACCATAAATCGGAAAATTACAAAGACTTAATAAATGAACTTATAATGTCATATAAAGCTTTGGGGTGTAATATGTCCTTACAATGCATATGCTGGACTGTCATCTGAATTTCTTTCCGGCAAATCTTCGAGCTGTGAGTGACGAACGAGGCGAGATGTTCTATTAGGATTTAGGACATTTCCTATAAAAGGAAATAAAGTCCAGGAATGCTAGCATATTATTGTTGGAGACCTAAATAAGCCCCTCCTACAGAAGCCAAATATTCACGAATATTATAAGTATTTATTCTATATTAAGCAATAATTTCTCTAAATGTGGCTAATGTTTCTACTTTTTACGAAAATATGTATAAGTTGTGACGTCACAAGGAAATGCGGCGGAAAACAGCTTTGGAGAGATGACGTCTCCCTGTCTGACGCCGCGCTGCAGTGGGATCGCCTTTGTGCTATGCTCCTGTACTCGCAGTCGCAGTGGCACGTTGGCTTTACTGTACAACCACTTCAACACTTCGATGTACCGGTAGTCGAACCGGCATATCTGAATATCTCTCTCATAGTGCACAAATGCCAAGCACTGTGGCCGATTACACTCCTCGGGTTTATGTATAACCTGCCGTAGCGTATGTATGTGGACTATGTGGTCTATGGTAATAAAGCCTCTTCGAAAACCGGATTGTTCGGGAGGCTGGAAGTCATCAAGCTTCTGTTGGAGACGATTCGTTATGACTCTGCATGGCCTTATATTCCATTGGTACATTTTTACCTAACTGTGATGTCACGGTTAGTTACGACTTTTGTATTGCGTTTTCACGAGACTTGCGAAATTTTGTAAACAAATGACTATACCCAGGAAAATACTAATGTTTAGTATTTCGTTTCTTCTGGGAGTTACTCATGTGACGCTTTTCACAAATAGTCATTTGTAGATAGGTTATCGAAAGCGGCCGTAAAACAATAAAAAATTCTGTCGAGGAGCCTATGATTTAGGGGTAGATTATTATTATCAGGGTATTATGGTTTATGAAGGGGACGGCGCGTACGCAGTCCCCACTACCAAAAATTACGCGTCCGAGTTATCCGCATTAGGGATAATCGCAGAGGTCAACCCGACCGCAGTGCAATGGAAGGGCCTCGCTCTGGGGGAACCGCCTTTGTGATCACGGTATCCCCTACGCCAGGTAAGTATGCTTTCGCCGACGTGCCGCGGTGTAGTCATTGTCCGAGACGCGATTTCGATAGCGCGATGTAGAAATACGTCACAATCTGAGAGTGACATCTAGTGATCATCTAGCAAAACGCGAAAACAAGTTAGAGTACTTTTTATAAAATTACAATCATGGAGGTGATAAAAAAATTATAAGCTCCATGGTTGCTATTAAATGTTTCCAATAGATGGTACTCGCAATTTATAGACAACTAAAATACGAAGTAAATGCGTCATCACTCATCATAAACGATCAAGGTTATCATAGTCACCTATTATAATAGGTAGGTTTAGTATTATGTTTGTACCAACAAGGAAGCTTGGAAACGTAACTAAAAGGCGAAAGATTTACACATTGCGAAAGGAAGTTAACGTGTATTCCGGCGCGGTTGGCCAATGTTAGTTAAATTATTTACTACATAATATAATCATTATTCTATGTTATTAAATTATATTTTACTATCATAATTAGTGTTGATTAGTAGCATTAAAACAAGTAATTACAATATTTTGTAATTTATTGATATTTGGAGCGAAAACATAACTTTTACTCAGACAATAGCCGAAACAGATTATAGAGCTAGAGGTGACATCTACACGAAGCGGCAAAAATGTAAAACTGCCACATGATATTAAATAGGAACATTAAATTGCATTATATTATTTGCGTTCCTATTATTATAATTATGGATTAACTAATGCTGTAATTAAAACAATTTCACTAATGTAATTGTTTTCTTTTTAGTCATTTCATTAAATAACTATAATATTATTGTATAAATTATTGATCTCGTGGTATAAAACAAAATATAGTTAGTCAACAAAAAGCCAACATCACGCGGTATTCCCAGGCGGTCACCCATCCAAGTACTAACCGCGCCCGACGTTGCTTAACTTCGGTGATCGGACGAGAACCGGTGTATTCAACGTGGTATGGACATTGGCGATGTAACAATCGAAAATTTAATTTTGAATACAACAATATTGAAAAGAACTTTAAGAATCATTCAAGGTCTTAGAAGAGAGACATAGGTTATCTCAGAATCAAATAATCCAGCTCTTTGCGATAATCCTACGATTTTCACAGATCCTTATTTTCCAATTATCCTGCGACATTTAAATGTAATGAATCATGATTATTGTATGTAAGGAGTCGGTAAAATAATAAGGGTAAACAACTATGTTGGTCTTAGACTGAACGTTCCTTTGACAAAATTCTTGAAGTGAGAAAAGTCTTTAAACGATTAGAGGTGTATCGGTAATAAATGTTAACTTCATAATATTTTGTCGTTTGTCGGATTAATCAAGCGGAGATTTCGCGACGGAATTTTAAGTGTTTCAGGCAGAAGTCTGTCATGCAATTCCAACTCCTAATGATCATTATTGGCATGGGAAGTGGGAACTGCCTGTCTATTCTCTAAGAACATTTTCAAATCTCGAAAGCTGAATCCGCGGTGAGTGTCAAATTTTTATATGATATTTGACACTCACCGCGGATTCAGCTGTCGAGATATTTGAAAATGTTCTTACCCCCTTACTAATAAAAAATTTCACACTGTGTATACAGGCGTTTTAAGATTTCTACTACTAATAATCATTTTTTTGACATTAGGCCAGGATAGCGATGTTGTAATTTCCATACTAATTTATTCCACGCCTATACTAGGCCATACCCTAGTTTAAGCGTGTTATAAGGACAAGATGGCGGATTTTCAATTCATCAGCTGATTTTATATTCTTTCGAAACTCGTTAGCGTTCTATTTCTAGTACCTAACTTAAGAGTTGGACTACAATCTACATAAATATTGATTCTTAGGCTAGGAAATTATTCTTGCGCCCGGAAAAATACAAATGTATAATGATCGTGATGATCCGTTATTGTTGTATTTTTGGTAAAAGACAATGACCTAATTTCATCAATTTCAATCCTAATATTATGTATAATTAACTGTTCTTACTAACGTAAGAGAAGACAGGGCTAAACTAAGTAGTTAGAAGGGTTCTCAGTAGTGCTATGGGATTCAGATGAGGGTCTTCAAAAGATAGGTAGGTAAGGAGTATGGATACTACCTTATAACACTACCTAACTTTTATACAGACTAGAGCTTCCCCCGAAGGAAATGGAGTTAGACCTATTGCGAGTTGCAACCTATCAATTATACAGGCTAGGGCTATCCCCTGAAGAAGAAGAACCAGCCTTGTACATAAGGTTTGGTAAAGTCAATTAACTTATTTAAAATCAAGGATCTTCTGTGCATAATTATTGCTAATTATGATCTACTACTTACGTTAAGATGTTTAGGCAGAAATATAACATCCTAATCTCAGGCGTAGGTGACCCTTCGCCTAACACAAAACTATTTAAAGAATTATTTTTTTTCCCAAATTTTTTTTCTGTATATAAGTGTATTTACAGCAGCAGTATACCATAAGCCCAGAAGATCCATAATTAATTTTACTAAAGCTTATTATTATAGTAGAACTACGGAATGCCAGTAAATGAAATTTACTGAATTTCAGTGTTTTGAGATTGCAACGACAATCTCTACAATCTTTAAAGTACAAAGATAAACGCTCAAAGTGTGCAATTATTATGTTTAAAATGCGAGTTGCGATTAATCGATTATAGTGCATACTGTAATCCTTGTAAGCACCATAATAATGTAGCGTTGCCATAACATCCTATGTACCGACCGGGACCATAACAGTGAATTACTAAAATAATACAAGTAAATGAAAAATGTGATATTTATTACCAGTTAACTTTATAAGGAACCTTTATTTTCTTAAAAAAATAGCTTACAAATATAAAAATTAAAAAACAAATATGAAATCAAATGTTCTAAATGAAATATTAATTTGTATTATATACCTTATTCAGCAGGTCCGGTTTACCCATAATATGTTTATGAAATTATGAACATGTCATATTAAAATTAAATTTGCACTGTATTATACTTTCAACCATGACTACTTGAAATGCGCCAGCCCAGCCACTACTTGCCGGGCTGTGCTGTTGCTGTATGCATATTGACGGGGACATTTTCTAGATTAACCGGGACAAAACTTTCAAATTGGTGACATGTCCCGGTATACCGGGACGGATGGCAACCCTACCATAATAGCAACTTGCATTTTAAGTACAATTGAAAATATGAAACACTTTTAAGATTAATTACATATAATTATTATACAGCGTGTCCCGACAGCTATATCGGAGCCTTTAGTGATAAAAAATATGGAATTTTTTATCGACAAATTGCCCCTCAAATTTTATTTTTCTCTCACGTTTGTAAATTGGCAGCCATTTTATTTTTTGGTTACCAAGACCCGGGCTCTCGTACTAATTCGACCACCACTACTCATGTAAATGTCCTAGAAACATAAAAAAGGTCTCATTTGATAACTAAACATATGGACAATAATTCACATTTAAAATGTTTTAATTTTCTTTGAACAGAAAAACAAAAAAAGGTAATTACAAAAATATTTAGTTTTTTTTTCGGTGTTTTTTTTTAATTATTTGCTTTTTGTGAAAAATCTAGGCCATTGACCTGCTTGTTTTTTATTCTAAAACGATAGAAGAGGACGTTTGCTAAAATAAAATATAAACCCCTTTACTCTCAATGCAAAAGTTTAGAAGTTATAACAATTTGTTGGTATCAACTCAGGCAGGGGGCAAGCCAGTCGTCTTTTTCAAATTGTTATAACTACTAAACTATTGCACTGAGAGTAAAGGAGTTTGTATTTTGTTTTAGCAAACGTCCTTTTTTATCATTTAAGAATAAAAAACAGTAGTTATAACAATTCGAAAAAGACGACTGGCTGGCCCCCTTCCTGAGATGATACCAACAAATTGTTATAACTTCTTAACTATTGCACTGAGAGTAAAGGGGTTTGTATTTTATTTTAGCAAACGTCCTCTTCTATCATTTATGAATAAAAAACAAGCAGGTTAATGGACTAGATTTTTCACAAAAAGCAAATAATTAAAAAAATTCACCGAAAAAAAACTATATATTTTTTTAAATTACCTTTTTTTGTTTTTCTGTTCAAAAAAATTAAAAACATTTTAACTGTGAATTATTGTCCATATACTTAGCTATCAAATGATACCTTTTTTATGTTCCTAGGATATTTACATGAGTAGTGGTGGTCGAATTAGTACGAGAGCCCGGGTGTTGGTTACCAAAAAATAAAATGGCTGCCATTTTACAAACGTGAGAGAAAAATAAAATTTGAGGGGCAATTTGTCGATAAAAAATTCCATATTTTTTAACACTAAAGGCTCCGATATAGCTGTCGGGACACGCTGTAGATAATTTTTGATACTATACTTTCATTTTTTATTGAAATCGAGCTCATCCAACTATTAACTAGCTTTTTTGTTGTAATGCAACCTATAATATACTTACTTTTATGAATTAAGTGTCCATTGACATTAATACTTACGGCTTACCCAGCTATTTATCATACAGCTATTAGGGTGCAGCTTTCTAGCTCTGGTTTGGTCTGTGCATTGATATATCAGTCAATCAGCTTTGCCTTTTATATATAGATAGATAAAGAGACACAAAACAATAAACATCACATTATGTGATAGACAGTTAAAAACATAATACTTAGGATACAATACCTACAATCAGTCAGAAAAAAGGAAAAAGATGCATTACATAACCCATTGTGTATTCTTGGAAACATTTGGAGTAAATTAAAAACCAATGAAAGGCATTATATTTTCATAAATATGTTTATTAATAGTTGGACACTTCACAGATGTTCGCACATACCAATAACCTATACATGTATTATACAAATAACCCTTTTGTTTGTTACTTTCTGTGTTTTGCTTGTGTTAATTACAACTCCAAACAATCAGAAGTTATCAGAGTTGATGTTCTAATTAGAAAACTCCAGTTTAGCTGAAAATTAAAAATCTCAAGAAGACAAGAACTGCAGTCTCATTAGAAAATAAATTACGTCTAGGGATGCTCGCATCGAAAATCGATGATCATCGATGTTAGATGATAAAACATCGATGTTTTATATCGTATCGATATTGCATTATTTAAAACATCGTAACATCGATGTTATTGACCCATACATAATCGAAAAACCCAAAGTTGAAAAAACTTGCGGTAGTATATTTAACCACTATTGCGACATAAACGCCATCGGAGCAATTATTTTCTAAGGCTGGTTCAACCCTATATTTACAGCGCAACAGGTTAAAAGGTTCTGCGCTTTCAAAATTATCATTTTTACAGTCAATTATTGACAAAAAATATTGGAACTTATAATGTGCTCCTCCTTATATCTCCAATATAAAATTTCTATGTTTCATTAAAAAAACATGTGATTTTTTTTTATAATTTACTAGCTGATGCCCGCGGCTCCGCCCGCGTACGTACAGTAACCCACCTGAACCTTATATGTCTCGCGATAAAAATAGCCTATGTCCCTCCCCATGGTCTTCTTTATATCTATGCCAAATTTCATAATAATCGGTTTAGTAATTTTTACGTGAAACCGTAAATAAAGTATCCCACGGGAACCGTACATATAAGGACATAGGCAACTTTTTATCGCGGGGAAATGTACGGTTCCCGTGGGATACTTTATTTACGGTTTCACGGAAAGGTCCCGTGGTCAACTTTATATCTCTGCCAAATTTCATGATAATCGGCTTAATAGTTTTAACATGAAACTGTAAATAAAGTATCCCACGGGAACCGTACATTTCCCTGTGATAAAAAGAAGGCTATGTCCTTTCTCAGGTTCTAGATTATATTATGTGTACCAAATTTCATTTAAACCGGTTCAGTAGTTTTGGCGTGAAAGACGGACAACCACACACACACTTTCCCATTTATTTTTAATATTAGTATGGATGTATTACCAATATATATTATACGGCCGTGAAGACGTTTGTACAAAAACATCGATGTTGCCTGACATAGATGTTTAGAGCTCGATAAACATTGAACATCGATTTTTAGCTATCGATCTCATTATTGATGCCAACATCGATGTTTTTGCAACATCGAGCATCCCTAATTACGTCTTGTGACATTGACAACTGTCATTGACAAATGTCAATTTCAATGACAGTTTGGCAGAGGTGCGTTCAAAAATGTTAGTACCATATTAAATTTTGTGGAACTATTAATATTTACAAAATTCACATACTTAACTAATTGAAACTGATTAAAAATGTGTAAACATCAATTTTGTATTTAATTAAAATGACGAAGTCCATAATAACGTACATTTTATGTCAATTTTTGTCATCAACACGCGAACATCGGATACGTGTTATTTGCGTGTTATTCAATTCCTGAACGTTTTTCTTTGAGTCTTCTGTCTATGGTGTGTAGCGTGAGTATAGTTATACAAGGTCTTGAATATCTTTATTAGTAGTCAGCTGTTTATGCGCTTTATATCGAACGTATAACTTATACAGCGAGTTTAACTATTCTAACGTTATACCTCATTTTAAGATTTCTTTATTAGTAAGGCCTTTAGAGAATAACACTGCTGATCGATAACAATAATCGGTTACTAGTGTTGATTATGTGGGCCGATCCCGGCGGCACTGCAATGCCGGGCCAACCCGTGACGGGAGTGGAGCGAGCCCCGAACATCCCGTCGTGGTACAAAAATCAGTTTAATATACTGGTCCCGCAGTGCGGGAACTTTCAGATATTAAGCTGAAAAGAACAGATACTACACTTTGATCTTAGCCAAAAGGCCGAGAAGCGATACCGATCACCGGTCTCCGGATCCCTATATACGAGGAACTCGCGCTTTCGATAGCGCGATGTAGAAAAGTGACTGCAGCGCATCAGCGACATCTATTGTTAAGACTGAGTAGGTATACTTTTCAGTGGTGCCCCACTAGGGTTGCCAGATAGAAACTTATCAAATCCGGGACAATTCTAGGACAACAGAATGTACGGATGAATGGTGCAGCACCACGCTACAGATTTTTTTATAACATGTTTTTATCGAAGATATATATTTCTTGCTATTAATTATTATTGATTAGTGTATCCCATGTAGATGTGGAAACTTCCTTAAATTAAAACGGACACTGGAGTCACTTATCACTAAACACTAGTATTATGCTATTAGTTATATCGTTGAAATTACTTTTTATAAGCCTTACGAACGTAAGGCATCAAAAATAAATCAAGACTCATTTGAGTGTTCCCCTCCACGGAAATCTTTAGTAAAAGGCGAAAGATTTATACGTTTTGAAGGGAAACCAGAGTTGGCGTACGTTCCGGCGGCGAGGCTTATATCTGTGACTGTCGACACTTCGATACTTCGTTTCTAACACATGACGGCGACATCTATTGTGACGTAAATGTAACACACATACATTATAAGTACAGGCTATATTATTTAAGTTTACAGATACGTCATCAAGTGCAAATTGTGCTTTGATAATATGTTAGTTATATTTCTGTTATTACGAGGAAATAAACGCATAGTTATTACTCTGAGATTATAAACTATAATATTAGCACCCCACCCCCCTCGGACCTCCAATTCTCGGTTTGACTATGTTATATTCATGTTATATTATTTATATTTTGAACGTGCTGATTTCAATTAATTTAACTTTGTGATGATTTTTATTCATCATTCACCTGATTAACAAAATATAATAATTTTGTTTCATCCACGTCCAGTTTTTTTTTTTCGTGACAGCTACATATTCATTTCTGACCTCATATACGTGTCTTCTTTTGAATAATTTCAATTAGACGACTGTATAGTTATTGGATTAAACTAACTTACATCTTACTTTTGTTGCGTCGCAAAAATGCCACGAAAATATTCTAACAACCCGACGGTTTCTGTTATGTCTAGAGAATTAACTTTTACATCTCAGCGTCGAAATTTTATATCATTAATTATTGAACAGTACTATTTAGACTATTTTGGATTTCCTGTGAGGAATCAAGATAAATCCTAGATAAATCCAAGATAGCTTTGACAAAAACTGAATGATCAGGAAAAATTCGCCTGAAAATGTTTTGTAAACGTTGGCGTTGTCCAAAATCTTCCAAGAAACCATAAATCGGAAAATGACAAAGACTTAATAAATGAACTTATAATGTCATATAAAGCTTTGGGGTGTAATATGTCCTTACAATGCATATGCTGGACTGTCATCTGAATTTCTTTCCGGCAAATCTTCGAGCTGTGAGTGACGAACGAGGCGAGATGTTCTATTAGGATTTAGGACATTTCCTTAATGGAGAAGCGCTATAAAAGGAAATAAAGTCCAGGAATGCTAGCAGATTATTGTTGGAGACCTAAATAAGCCCTTCCTACAGAAGCCAAATATTCACGAATATTATAAGTATTTATTCTATATTAAGCAATAATTTCTCTAAATGTGGCTAATGTTTCTACTTTTTACGAAAATATGTATAAGTTGTGACGTCACAAGGAAATGCGGCGGAAAACAGCTTTGGAGAGATGACGTCTCCCTGTCTGACGCCGCGCTGCAGTGGGATCGCCTTTGTGCTATGCTCCTGTACTCGCAGTCGCAGTGGCACGTTGGCTTTACTGTACAACCACTTCAACACTTCGATGTACCGGTAGTCGAACCGGCATCTCTGAATATCTCTCTCATAGTGCACAAATGCCAAGCACTGTGGCCGATTACACTCCTCGGGTTTATGTATAACCTGCCGTAGCGTATGTATGTGGACTATGTGGTCTATGGTAATAAACAGGGCTGCCAGATTGTATAATTGGATACAATTTATGTATAATCGGACGGTTTATTGTATCCATGATGCTTTTGTATAATACATGTATCGTAATACATGCGGCATGAAATGGAACGTGTGCTCGCCTCTTGCTTTTTTTTCAAAATTGTGCGCTCACGCCTCACTCCGTATAGGATGAACAGAGATGGATGGAGATGCCAACTTGACAAATAAAATTACAGTATTCCGCTTCAGTGAGTTGATGTTTCATATTTTGGGAGTCTATGAATTTTTTTTCAAAGTTGTCATCTTGTTTTTGTCGTACTCGTATCTCGTATGTTTTTCAATTTTCTAATTTCGACTTTCTTGAAGAAAAACTTAAAAAGTTTTTTCATTCTTGGTGCGTCACTGATCACAAAATTTTGTAATTATGTTATGTACTACAAAAAAGTGTGAAATAGGTATTATATGACAAACCTAACATAAAAAGTTTTTTGTCGTCTATTTTGAAACATCAGAAATTACACTAATTTTACTTTAATTTAAATTACAAAATGATCCTATTTTCACAGACTTTTAGGGTTTAAAATTTGAACAGACGTAACCTATTAAATAGGAAAAAAAATTTGCTCGCTCGCTTCGCTCGCTCGCGTTTAACATAAAAAACATATTATATTATTTAATAGCGATGTTCTGTTTTAGCCGGTTCATTTTATATTTTTCCGAAGTTCACCGTTATTCAGTGTTTAAGTTTAATGATTGAATAGATTTTAATAGGTTAAAATCTAAAAATTTTGCTCACCCGCTTCGCTCACTCGTGTTTAGCTTACAGAACATATTACTATAAAATTTAGTACCGACGTTCAGTTTTAGGCTTTTGATATTTGTATTTTTTGAATTACACAGTCTTTTAGGGTTTAAAATTTGAACAGATTTAACCTATTAAATAGGGAATAATTTTGCTCGCTAATTATATAATTTTGCTCGCTCGCTTCGCTCGCTGGCGTTTAACATAAAGAACATATTATATTATTTAGTAGCGATGTTTTATTTTAGCCGGTTCATTTTATGATATTTTTTCGAAGTTCACCGTTATTCAGTGTTTAAGGAGAAACCCTGAAACACGGTGCTTTAAAGCTTAAACAGGTAAAAACAAAAAAAAAAATGGGCGCCCATTATTCTAATGTATATTATAAAATGATCCTATTTCCACAGTATTTTCGGGTTTAAAGTTTGAACAGATTTAACCTATTAAATAGGAAAAGAATTTTCTCGCTCGCGTTTAACATAAAGGCCATTATACTATTTATTACCGATGTTTTGTTTTAGCCGGTTGATTTTATGGTATTTTTCCGATGTTTATATTTTAGTTTAACGTTTGAACCTGTTAAATAGGAAAAAAATTAGCTCGCACGCTTCGCTCGGTCGTTTTTGGCCTAAAGAACGTATTATAAAGTTTAGTACCTACTGACGTTTAGTTTTTGACTGATAATTTAACTGTGCTCAGTACTAAAAAGTACTTATACTGTCAGAGATTAAAAGAGTAGGAACTTAGAAGAGAATGAATAAAAAGAAACCAAAGTACAGGTTAGTAGTTTTATTAAAATATAAAAAAAACTACATAAAGAATGGTTATGTATAATGCGACCAACTTTTGTATAATTGCAGATACTAAACCGTATAATCGCGATTTATTTGCTGGCAGCCCTGGTAATAAAGCCTCTTCGAAAACCGGATTGTTCGGGAGGCTGGAAGTCATCAAGCTTCTGTTGGAGACGATTCGTTATGACTCTGCATGGCCTTATATTCCATTGGTACATTTTTACCTAACTGTGATGTCACGGTTAGTTACGACTTTTGTATTGCGTTTTCACGAGACTTGCGAAATTTTGTAAACAAATGACTATACCCAGGAAAATACTAATGTTTAGTATTTCGTTTCTTCTGGGAGTTACTCATGTGACGCTTTTCACAAATAGTCATTTGTAGATAGGTTATCGAAAGCGGCCGTAAAACAATAAAAAATTCTGTCGAGGAGCCTATGATTTAGGGGTAGATTATTATTATCAGGGTATTATGGTTTATGAAGGGGACGGCGCGTACGCAGTCCCCACTACCAAAAATTACGCGTCCGAGTTATCCGCATTAGGGATAATCGCAGAGGTCAACCCGACCGCAGTGCAATGGAAGGGCCTCGCTCTGGGGGAACCGCCTTTGTGATCACGGTATCCCCTACGCCAGGTAAGTATGCTTTCGCCGACGTGCCGCGGTGTAGTCATTGTCCGAGACGCGATTTCGATAGCGCGATGTAGAAATACGTCACAATCTGAGAGTGACATCTAGTGATCATCTAGCAAAACGCGAAAACAAGTTAGAGTACTTTTTATAAAATTACAATCATGGAGGTGATAAAAAAATTATAAGCTCCATGGTTGCTATTAAATGTTTCCAATAGATGGTACTCGCAATTTATAGACAACTAAAATACGAAGTAAATGCGTCATCACTCATCATAAACGATCAAGGTTATCATAGTCACCTATTATAATAGGTAGGTTTAGTATTATGTTTGTACCAACAAGGAAGCTTGGAAACGTAACTAAAAGGCGAAAGATTTACACATTGCGAAAGGAAGTTAACGTGTATTCCGGCGCGGTTGGCCAATGTTAGTTAAATTATTTACTACATAATATAATCATTATTCTATGTTATTAAATTATATTTTACTATCATAATTAGTGTTGATTAGTAGCATTAAAACAAGTAAATACAATATTTTGTAATTTATTGATATTTGGAGCGAAAACATAACTTTTACTCAGACAATAGCCGAAACAGATTATAGAGCTAGAGGTGACATCTACACGAAGCGGCAAAAATGTAAAACTGCCACATGATATTAAATAGGAACATTAAATTGCATTATATTATTTGCGTTCCTATTATTACAATTATGGATTAACTAATGCTGTAATTAAAACAATTTCACTAATGTAATTGTTTTCTTTTTAGTCATTTCATTAAATAACTATAATATTATTGTATAAATTATTGATCTCGTGGTATAAAACAAAATATAGTTAGTCAACAAAAAGCCAACATCACGCGGTATTCCCAGGCGGTCACCCATCCAAGTACTAACCGCGCCCGACGTTGCTTAACTTCGGTGATCGGACGAGAACCGGTGTATTCAACGTGGTATGGACATTGGCGATGTAACAATCGAAAATTTAATTTTGAATACAACAATATTGAAAAGAACTTTAAGAATCATTCAAGGTCTTAGAAGAGAGACATAGGTTATCTCAGAATCAAATAATCCAGCTCTTTGCGATAATCCTACGATTTTCACAGATCCTTATTTTCCAATTATCCTGCGACATTTAAATGTAATGAATCATGATTATTGTATGTAAGGAGTCGGTAAAATAATAAGGGTAAACAACTATGTTGGTCTTAGACTGAACGTTCCTTTGACAAAATTCTTGAAGTGAGAAAAGTCTTTAAACGATTAGAGGTGTATCGGTAATAAATGTTAACTTCATAATATTTTGTCGTTTGTCGGATTAATCAAGCGGAGATTTCGCGACGGAATTTTAAGTGTTTCAGGCAGAAGTCTGTCATGCAATTCCAACTCCTAATGATCATTATTGGCATGGGAAGTGGGAACTGCCTGTCTATTCTCTAAGAACATTTTCAAATCTCGAAAGCTGAATCCGCGGTGAGTGTCAAATTTTTATATGATATTTGACACTCACCGCGGATTCAGCTGTCGAGATATTTGAAAATGTTCTTAGAGAATAACACTGCTGATCGATAACAATAATCGGTTACTAGTGTTGATTATGTGGGCCGATCCCGGCGGCACTGCAATGCCGGGCCAACCCGTGACGGGAGTGGAGCGAGCCCCGAACATCCCGTCGTGGTACAAAAATCAGTTTAATATACTGGTCCCGCAGTGCGGGAACTTTCAGATATTAAGCTGAAAAGAACAGATACTACACTTTGATCTTAGCCAAAAGGCCGAGAAGCGATACCGATCACCGGTCTCCGGATCCCTATATACGAGGAACTCGCGCTTTCGATAGCGCGATGTAGAAAAGTGACTGCAGCGCATCAGCGACATCTATTGTTAAGACTGAGTAGGTATACTTTTCAGTGGTGCCCCACTAGGGTTGCCAGATAGAAACTTATCAAATCCGGGACAATTCTAGGACAACAGAATGTACGGATGAATGGTGCAGCACCACGCTACAGATTTTTTTATAACATGTTTTTATCGAAGATATATATTTCTTGCTATTAATTATTATTGATTAGTGTATCCCATGTAGATGTGGAAACTTCCTTAAATTAAAACGGACACTGGAGTCACTTATCACTAAACACTAGTATTATGCTATTAGTTATATCGTTGAAATTACTTTTTATAAGCCTTACGAACGTAAGGCATCAAAAATAAATCAAGACTCATTTGAGTGTTCCCCTCCACGGAAATCTTTAGTAAAAGGCGAAAGATTTATACGTTTTGAAGGGAAACCAGAGTTGGCGTACGTTCCGGCGGCGAGGCTTATATCTGTGACTGTCGACACTTCGATACTTCGTTTCTAACACATGACGGCGACATCTATTGTGACGTAAATGTAACACACATACATTATAAGTACAGGCTATATTATTTAAGTTTACAGATACGTCATCAAGTGCAAATTGTGCTTTGATATGTTAGTTATATTTCTGTTATTACGAGGAAATAAACGCATAGTTATTACTCTGAGATTATAAACTATAATATTAGCACCCCACCCCCCTCGGCCCTCCAATTCTCGGTTTGACTATGTTATATTCATGTTATATTATTTATATTTTGAACGTGTTGATTTCAATTAATTTAACTTTGTGATGATTTTTATTCATCATTCACCTGATTAACAAAATATAATAATTTTGTTTCATCCACGTCCAGTTTTTTTTTTTCGTGACAGCTACATATTCATTTCTGACCTCATATATGTCTTCTTTTGAATAATTTCATTTAGACGACTGTATAGCTATTGGATTAAACTAACTTACATCTTACTTTTGTTGCGTCGCAAAAATGCCACGAAAATATTCTAACAACCCGACGGTTTCTGTTATGTCTAGAGAATTAACTTTTACATCTCAGCGTCGAAATTTTATATCATTAATTATTGAACAGTACTATTTAGACTATTTTGGATTTCCTGTGAGGAATCAAGATAAATCCTAGATAAATCCAAGATAGCTTTGACAAAAACTGAATGATCAGGAAAAATTCCCCTGAAAATGTTTTGTAAACGTTGGCGTTGTCCAAAATCTTCCAAGAAACCATAAATCGGAAAATTACAAAGACTTAATAAATGAACTTATAATGTCATATAAAGCTTTGGGGTGTAATATGTCCTTACAATGCATATGCTGGACTGTCATCTGAATTTCTTTCCGGCAAATCTTCGAGCTGTGAGTGACGAACGAGGCGAGATGTTCTATTAGGATTTAGGACATTTCCTTAATGGAGAAGCGCTATAAAAGGAAATAAAGTCCAGGAATGCTAGCAGATTATTGTTGGAGACCTAAATAAGCCCCTCCTACAGAAGCCAAATATTCACGAATATTATAAGTATTTATTCTATATTAAGCAATAATTTCTCTAAATGTGGCTAATGTTTCTACTTTTTACGAAAATATGTATAAGTTGTGACGTCACAAGGAGATGCGGCGGAAAACAGCTTTGGAGAGATGACGTCTCCCTGTCTGACGCCGCGCTGCAGTGGGATCGCCTTTGTGCTATGCTCCTGTACTCGCAGTCGCAGTGGCACGTTGGCTTTACTGTACAACCACTTCAACACTTCGATGTACCGGTAGTCGAACCGGCATATCTGAATATCTCTCTCATAGTGCACAAATGCCAAGCACTGTGGCCGATTACACTCCTCGGGTTTATGTATAACCTGCCGTAGCGTATGTATGTGGACTATGTGGTCTATGGTAATAAAGCCTCTTCGAAAACCGGATTGTTCGGGAGGCTGGAAGTCATCAAGCTTCTGTTGGAGACGATTCGTTATGACTCTGCATGGCCTTATATTCCATTGGTACATTTTTACCTAACTGTGATGTCACGGTTAGTTACGACTTTTGTATTGCGTTTTCACGAGACTTGCGAAATTTTGTAAACAAATGACTATACCCAGGAAAATACTAATGTTTAGTATTTCGTTTCTTCTGGGAGTTACTCATGTGACGCTTTTCACAAATAGTCATTTGTAGATAGGTTATCGAAAGCGGCCGTAAAACAATAAAAAATTCTGTCGAGGAGCCTATGATTTAGGGGTAGATTATTATTATCAGGGTATTATGGTTTATGAAGGGGACGGCGCGTACGCAGTCCCCACTACCAAAAATTACGCGTCCGAGTTATCCGCATTAGGGATAATCGCAGAGGTCAACCCGACCGCAGTGCAATGGAAGGGCCTCGCTCTGGGGGAACCGCCTTTGTGATCACGGTATCCCCTACGCCAGGTAAGTATGCTTTCGCCGACGTGCCGCGGTGTAGTCATTGTCCGAGACGCGATTTCGATAGCGCGATGTAGAAATACGTCACAATCTGAGAGTGACATCTAGTGATCATCTAGCAAAACGCGAAAACAAGTTAGAGTACTTTTTATAAAATTACAATCATGGAGGTGATAAAAAAATTATAAGCTCCATGGTTGCTATTAAATGTTTCCAATAGATGGTACTCGCAATTTATAGACAACTAAAATACGAAGTAAATGCGTCATCACTCATCATAAACGATCAAGGTTATCATAGTCACCTATTATAATAGGTAGGTTTAGTATTATGTTTGTACCAACAAGGAAGCTTGGAAACGTAACTAAAAGGCGAAAGATTTACACATTGCGAAAGGAAGTTAACGTGTATTCCGGCGCGGTTGGCCAATGTTAGTTAAATTATTTACTACATAATATAATCATTATTCTATGTTATTAAATTATATTTTACTATCATAATTAGTGTTGATTAGTAGCATTAAAACAAGTAATTACAATATTTTGTAATTTATTGATATTTGGAGCGAAAACATAACTTTTACTCAGACAATAGCCGAAACAGATTATAGAGCTAGAGGTGACATCTACACGAAGCGGCAAAAATGTAAAACTGCCACATGATATTAAATAGGAACATTAAATTGCATTATATTATTTGCGTTCCTATTATTACAATTATGGATTAACTAATGCTGTAATTAAAACAATTTCACTAATGTAATTGTTTTCTTTTTAGTCATTTCATTAAATAACTATAATATTATTGTATAAATTATTGATCTCGTGGTATAAAACAAAATATAGTTAGTCAACAAAAAGCCAACATCACGCGGTATTCCCAGGCGGTCACCCATCCAAGTACTAACCGCGCCCGACGTTGCTTAACTTCGGTGATCGGACGAGAACCGGTGTATTCAACGTGGTATGGACGTTGGCGATGTAACAATCGAAAATTTAATTTTGAATACAACAATATTGAAAAGAACTTTAAGAATCATTCAAGGTCTTAGAAGAGAGACATAGGTTATCTCAGAATCAAATAATCCAGCTCTTTGCGATAATCCTACGATTTTCACAGATCCTTATTTTCCAATTATCCTGCGACATTTAAATGTAATGAATCATGATTATTGTATGTAAGGAGTCGGTAAAATAATAAGGGTAAACAACTATGTTGGTCTTAGACTGAACGTTCCTTTGACAAAATTCTTGAAGTGAGAAAAGTCTTTAAACGATTAGAGGTGTATCGGTAATAAATGTTAACTTCATAATATTTTGTCGTTTGTCGGATTAATCAAGCGGAGATTTCGCGACGGAATTTTAAGTGTTTCAGGCAGAAGTCTGTCATGCAATTCCAACTCCTAATGATCATTATTGGCATGGGAAGTGGGAACTGCCTGTCTATTCTCTAAGAACATTTTCAAATCTCGAAAGCTGAATCCGCGGTGAGTGTCAAATTTTTATATGATATTTGACACTCACCGCGGATTCAGCTGTCGAGATATTTGAAAATGTTCTTAGAGAATAACACTGCTGATCGATAACAATAATCGGTTACTAGTGTTGATTATGTGGGCCGATCCCGGCGGCACTGCAATGCCGGGCCAACCCGTGACGGGAGTGGAGCGAGCCCCGAACATCCCGTCGTGGTACAAAAATCAGTTTAATATACTGGTCCCGCAGTGCGGGAACTTTCAGATATTAAGCTGAAAAGAACAGATACTACACTTTGATCTTAGCCAAAAGGCCGAGAAGCGATACCGATCACCGGTCTCCGGATCCCTATATACGAGGAACTCGCGCTTTCGATAGCGCGATGTAGAAAAGTGACTGCAGCGCATCAGCGACATCTATTGTTAAGACTGAGTAGGTATACTTTTCAGTGGTGCCCCACTAGGGTTGCCAGATAGAAACTTATCAAATCCGGGACAATTCTAGGACAACAGAATGTACGGATGAATGGTGCAGCACCACGCTACAGATTTTTTTATAACATGTTTTTATCGAAGATATATATTTCTTGCTATTAATTATTATTGATTAGTGTATCCCATGTAGATGTGGAAACTTCCTTAAATTAAAACGGACACTGGAGTCACTTATCACTAAACACTAGTATTATGCTATTAGTTATATCGTTGAAATTACTTTTTATAAGCCTTACGAACGTAAGGCATCAAAAATAAATCAAGACTCATTTGAGTGTTCCCCTCCACGGAAATCTTTAGTAAAAGGCGAAAGATTTATACGTTTTGAAGGGAAACCAGAGTTGGCGTACGTTCCGGCGGCGAGGCTTATATCTGTGACTGTCGACACTTCGATACTTCGTTTCTAACACATGACGGCGACATCTATTGTGACGTAAATGTAACACACATACATTATAAGTACAGGCTATATTATTTAAGTTTACAGATACGTCATCAAGTGCAAATTGTGCTTTGATATGTTAGTTATATTTCTGTTATTACGAGGAAATAAACGCATAGTTATTACTCTGAGATTATAAACTATAATATTAGCACCCCACCCCCCTCGGCCCTCCAATTCTCGGTTTGACTATGTTATATTCATGTTATATTATTTATATTTTGAACGTGTTGATTTCAATTAATTTAACTTTGTGATGATTTTTATTCATCATTCACCTGATTAACAAAATATAATAATTTTGTTTCATCCACGTCCAGTTTTTTTTTTTCGTGACAGCTACATATTCATTTCTGACCTCATATATGTCTTCTTTTGAATAATTTCATTTAGACGACTGTATAGCTATTGGATTAAACTAACTTACATCTTACTTTTGTTGCGTCGCAAAAATGCCACGAAAATATTCTAACAACCCGACGGTTTCTGTTATGTCTAGAGAATTAACTTTTACATCTCAGCGTCGAAATTTTATATCATTAATTATTGAACAGTACTATTTAGACTATTTTGGATTTCCTGTGAGGAATCAAGATAAATCCTAGATAAATCCAAGATAGCTTTGACAAAAACTGAATGATCAGGAAAAATTCCCCTGAAAATGTTTTGTAAACGTTGGCGTTGTCCAAAATCTTCCAAGAAACCATAAATCGGAAAATTACAAAGACTTAATAAATGAACTTATAATGTCATATAAAGCTTTGGGGTGTAATATGTCCTTACAATGCATATGCTGGACTGTCATCTGAATTTCTTTCCGGCAAATCTTCGAGCTGTGAGTGACGAACGAGGCGAGATGTTCTATTAGGATTTAGGACATTTCCTTAATGGAGAAGCGCTATAAAAGGAAATAAAGTCCAGGAATGCTAGCAGATTATTGTTGGAGACCTAAATAAGCCCCTCCTACAGAAGCCAAATATTCACGAATATTATAAGTATTTATTCTATATTAAGCAATAATTTCTCTAAATGTGGCTAATGTTTCTACTTTTTACGAAAATATGTATAAGTTGTGACGTCACAAGGAGATGCGGCGGAAAACAGCTTTGGAGAGATGACGTCTCCCTGTCTGACGCCGCGCTGCAGTGGGATCGCCTTTGTGCTATGCTCCTGTACTCGCAGTCGCAGTGGCACGTTGGCTTTACTGTACAACCACTTCAACACTTCGATGTACCGGTAGTCGAACCGGCATATCTGAATATCTCTCTCATAGTGCACAAATGCCAAGCACTGTGGCCGATTACACTCCTCGGGTTTATGTATAACCTGCCGTAGCGTATGTATGTGGACTATGTGGTCTATGGTAATAAAGCCTCTTCGAAAACCGGATTGTTCGGGAGGCTGGAAGTCATCAAGCTTCTGTTGGAGACGATTCGTTATGACTCTGCATGGCCTTATATTCCATTGGTACATTTTTACCTAACTGTGATGTCACGGTTAGTTACGACTTTTGTATTGCGTTTTCACGAGACTTGCGAAATTTTGTAAACAAATGACTATACCCAGGAAAATACTAATGTTTAGTATTTCGTTTCTTCTGGGAGTTACTCATGTGACGCTTTTCACAAATAGTCATTTGTAGATAGGTTATCGAAAGCGGCCGTAAAACAATAAAAAATTCTGTCGAGGAGCCTATGATTTAGGGGTAGATTATTATTATCAGGGTATTATGGTTTATGAAGGGGACGGCGCGTACGCAGTCCCCACTACCAAAAATTACGCGTCCGAGTTATCCGCATCTATACTAATATTATAAAGCTGAAGAGTTTGTTTGTTTGTTTGTTTGTTTGTTTGTTTGAACGCGCTAATCTCAGGAACTACTGGTTCGAATTCAAAAATTCTTTTTGTGTTGGATAGTCCATTTATCGAGGAAGGCTTTAGGCTATATAACATCATGCTAAGCTCAATACGAGCGGAGCTCCAATCAACAATGTTTCAAAATCGGGGTGTTTTTTTCCCTTTTGAGAGCTTTCGCTGCGTACGCTGCGGAAACGGTTAAAGTTTCGCTAAAATTATGTATGACAGAATTGTTCCCCTTTAAAAGTTCTAAAAAAAAGTCCGCGACAGTATATGTCTATCTTTTAAGGTTGGCTCACAATAACCTTTTTATGCTAACCAAATTTGTTCTAAAATTAAGCATTATTTGTGAGGGTGTTTTCATAAAGATGATATTAATCCTTATCCAAATAAATACGTTATTCATTACAAGCATTTAATTTAGAAGAAATTTGCCATTTACATCATTTGATTTCAATAAGTATTTTAGAAGATATCGCAGTAATAAAATAATCAGCGCGCAATAATGATGTGCGGCGCGCTGCGGGCAGTCGTGAGTTGCGGGCAAGCGCTCCTCCTTCTACGTAAATGAAGTCGCGGTAAATTTTAGCGATATTCCAAAGTAACTACTCCACGCGGACGAAGTCGCGGGCAAAAGCTAGTTAGGGATAATCGCAGAGGTCAACCCGACCGCAGTGCAATGGAAGGGCCTCGCTCTGGGGGAACCGCCTTTGTGATCACGGTATCCCCTACGCCAGGTAAGTATGCTTTCGCCGACGTGCCGCGGTGTAGTCATTGTCCGAGACGCGATTTCGATAGCGCGATGTAGAAATACGTCACAATCTGAGAGTGACATCTAGTGATCATCTAGCAAAACGCGAAAACAAGTTAGAGTACTTTTTATAAAATTACAATCATGGAGGTGATAAAAAAATTATAAGCTCCATGGTTGCTATTAAATGTTTCCAATAGATGGTACTCGCAATTTATAGACAACTAAAATACGAAGTAAATGCGTCATCACTCATCATAAACGATCAAGGTTATCATAGTCACCTATTATAATAGGTAGGTTTAGTATTATGTTTGTACCAACAAGGAAGCTTGGAAACGTAACTAAAAGGCGAAAGATTTACACATTGCGAAAGGAAGTTAACGTGTATTCCGGCGCGGTTGGCCAATGTTAGTTAAATTATTTACTACATAATATAATCATTATTCTATGTTATTAAATTATATTTTACTATCATAATTAGTGTTGATTAGTAGCATTAAAACAAGTAATTACAATATTTTGTAATTTATTGATATTTGGAGCGAAAACATAACTTTTACTCAGACAATAGCCGAAACAGATTATAGAGCTAGAGGTGACATCTACACGAAGCGGCAAAAATGTAAAACTGCCACATGATATTAAATAGGAACATTAAATTGCATTATATTATTTGCGTTCCTATTATTACAATTATGGATTAACTAATGCTGTAATTAAAACAATTTCACTAATGTAATTGTTTTCTTTTTAGTCATTTCATTAAATAACTATAATATTATTGTATAAATTATTGATCTCGTGGTATAAAACAAAATATAGTTAGTCAACAAAAAGCCAACATCACGCGGTATTCCCAGGCGGTCACCCATCCAAGTACTAACCGCGCCCGACGTTGCTTAACTTCGGTGATCGGACGAGAACCGGTGTATTCAACGTGGTATGGACGTTGGCGATGTAACAATCGAAAATTTAATTTTGAATACAACAATATTGAAAAGAACTTTAAGAATCATTCAAGGTCTTAGAAGAGAGACATAGGTTATCTCAGAATCAAATAATCCAGCTCTTTGCGATAATCCTACGATTTTCACAGATCCTTATTTTCCAATTATCCTGCGACATTTAAATGTAATGAATCATGATTATTGTATGTAAGGAGTCGGTAAAATAATAAGGGTAAACAACTATGTTGGTCTTAGACTGAACGTTCCTTTGACAAAATTCTTGAAGTGAGAAAAGTCTTTAAACGATTAGAGGTGTATCGGTAATAAATGTTAACTTCATAATATTTTGTCGTTTGTCGGATTAATCAAGCGGAGATTTCGCGACGGAATTTTAAGTGTTTCAGGCAGAAGTCTGTCATGCAATTCCAACTCCTAATGATCATTATTGGCATGGGAAGTGGGAACTGCCTGTCTATTCTCTAAGAACATTTTCAAATCTCGAAAGCTGAATCCGCGGTGAGTGTCAAATTTTTATATGATATTTGACACTCACCGCGGATTCAGCTGTCGAGATATTTGAAAATGTTCTTAGAGAATAACACTGCTGATCGATAACAATAATCGGTTACTAGTGTTGATTATGTGGGCCGATCCCGGCGGCACTGCAATGCCGGGCCAACCCAGGGGGGTGAAACTCTCATACATGCACAAATTAACAGAGTACAGAGACATCTAAAAATGACTGTCCGGTACTAACAGTTTGAAAGTTTTCGGATTGTCACAACAGATGCCACTAAGCGACTTCTACATCGCGCTATCGCTAACACAAGGCGTATTTATAAGGGCTCGCGAACATTTTACTATGCAGGGGGGTGAAACTCTCATACATGCACAAATTAACAGAGTACAGAGACATCTAAAAATGACTGTCCGGTACTAACAGTTTGAAAGTTTTCGGATTGTCACAACAGATGCCACTAAGCGACTTCTACATCGCGCTATCGCTAACACAAGGCGTATTTATAAGGGCTCGCGAACATTTTACTATGCAGCAATCATATCCCACTATTAAAGAGGAACATGGTCGTTGTTGTGTCTACGACTTTCGATAAAACTTAATTTCTGTCCATAATTCTGTTCAATAAAAATTATCAGGCGGTACTACTTCCATCTAGCGGGTTTGATAGTAACTAAAACGGTACAACGCCATCTAAAAACGACATTCCGAAACTTTTGCAAGACTCAGTTTCAATTTTAGAGTTGCGCATCTATACTAATATATATCTGTATTATCTATGGCAATCATATCCCACTATTAAAGAGGAACTTGGTCGTTGTTGTGTCTACGACTTTCGATAAAACTTAATTTCTGTCCATAATTCAGTTCAATAAAAATTATCAGGCGGTACTACTTCCATCTAGCGGGTTTGATAGTAACTAAAACGGTACAACGCCATCTAAAAACGACATTCCGAAACTTTTGCAAGACTCAGTTTCAATTTTAGAGTTGCGCATCTATACTAATATATATCTGTATTATCTATGGGCCAACCCGTGACGGGAGTGGAGCGAGCCCCGAACATCCCGTCGTGGTACAAAAATCAGTTTAATATACTGGTCCCGCAGTGCGGGAACTTTCAGATATTAAGCTGAAAAGAACAGATACTACACTTTGATCTTAGCCAAAAGGCCGAGAAGCGGTACCGATCACCGGTCTCCGGATCCCTATATACGAGGAACTCGCGCTTTCGATAGCGCGATGTAGAAAAGTGACTGCAGCGCATTAGCGACATCTAGTAGCAGTGTTTTATAATACAGGCGTCAGCTTGATGTTGTACCTAGAAAATTATCTAGATGTCGCTTTTGCGACACTAAGGAAACTATCGATAAAATAAATCAATAATCGTATTTATTTTGATGCACTGCGGCCTTTCACTAACAGGAAATTCATACAAATGCAAAGTGTACAAATTTTATAATAGAAAATACCACAACTTGAAAAATATTTTCCTCAATTTAGTTCAGATTTGGCTTGATAGTATTTCTGTGTTTTATATGTCGATTATCGGCTTTGAGTTTTTAAATAACGAATAAGAGTACATGATGCAACTTTTTTTGAGGTTGATAATACATTCTTTTTAAACATTTAAAGTATTTAAAAGCGACGACGAGAAACTGAGCGAAAGACGAATGGACCTACTTATGCAAACAGGAACCAATCCACAGTAATGCCAAAATCGAGATAAGGACACAGTACCTACTTTTAAAAAATGAGCCTTCTATCGACCCTGTAAAGATCAAAACGATCTGACAATTTTAACAGAACAAATCATTACAATGGACAAATTTATCAACCAACATAGCTGCAACTAACAAGAGAACCAAGCCCCATGGTCACCCAACAATCCTATAAAAGAATTGAAATTATTTTATTTTTCTCTGTCTGGCTTTCCGATATCTGTCTGTCTGTTTGTTCTGGCTAATTTCTGCAATGACAGGACCGATTTTGACCGGACTTTCACTGGCAGATAGCGATGTTATAAGGAGTAACTTTGGCTACTTTTATCTTAGGGTTCCGTTTAAAAAACTGGTTCCGTTTTCCAGTTATCCCGTAGTTCAACGTACACAAAGTACCCACCGGCTAGAAATCAACAAATATATTTCAAAGATATATGTTTCTTTTTATTTTTCCCCTTCACATCATAAATTAACAAGGAATCAAACAACATACTGATAGTTTTTCAAAAAGGAACCAGCTAGTTTTTCTTCAAAATTATTAAAAAATGTTAATTAATTTCATTTAAATAATGTTTATATACAAAGAACAAATTATTAGGAATTATATTGTATACAAGCTTTATTCGAAATTACACATAATTTTATAGAATAATTAAATTAAACATAATTTAACAAAAAATTGATTTTTCTCAAAACTGTCATTGTGTGGGTTGGTTCTATTTTGCATAAGTAGGTCCGAATAATTAGAAAATAAGAATAAGGGAATAAGAAAGAAAGCATACATAATGGCTATACATTATAAAAAATGCAAAGCAATAGATGTTTAAAAGTAAATTGTTCTCTTTGTGGAATACTTGCAAAAGCAATTTACAGTAGATAATTTTAGCTTTTGGTTAATAAAACCAACAAAAGACAATAAAATAATAATAAAACGTTACAAGTATTTTACAGAATTTATACATAGAGATGATAGTAAAGCGTTTTGAAGCAAATAGTAACTACTAAACAGCAAGAAGTAATTTTATAAAAAAAATTATGTACTTACCATAGGCGAAACTATAGCTTTCATTTTGCAAAACCTGAAACATAAGAGAAAAAAATATAAGTTATAAAACTGCAGTGACAGAACTGGCCTGAAAGCTAGCTAGCTATCCTAGCTTAAAATACTTGCCTCGTATATCCCGGGTATTAGTGGCATTAGTAACAAAATAAACATAGTAAAAAATTCCGCAGCCGGTAGGATTCGAACCTACGCTCCCAGAGGGAATCTGATTTCGAGTCAGACGCCTTAACCACTCGGCCACGACTGCTACGTCACACTAGGACGAAATACCTCAATAAAGTTTAAGGTAAAATAAGACGTAGCATGGTCAATGGTCATTCATAAAAATAAATACATATTATTATGTTATTAAAAAATAAAAACACGGCGCAATACCTAAGCAACCATAGATGTATAATATTAAAAAGAGGCAAGCAATGCATTAAAAAGACCGAAACAAGATTGAGAATTTATTTTTGTACGATTTATAATAATTTGCAAATTAGATAATAGCTCCCGCCTGCTGTTTCCAAACATTACGTCAATTTTGTCGCTAAGGTTTTCAGCTCAGTGTAGCATGTTATCTCAAGGTTTGCTCAATATTGTTTCGGTCTTTTTAGTGCTTTGTTGTCGGTTTTTGATGTCGAGTTTTTATTTTTTTTAATTGTTTATTTTAGATTTTTTTTACTTTATTCAACACACACTTGGTCGATTCAAAGCAAAAATACGACCATTTGAATGCATTTTAATGATTTCATTAAAATTGTTGTTATTATTCCTGATGAAAATTAAATATGCACATGCATGGTACATGACAATCATGACATATAATATAATCCAAGTATATGTTTGAAATCTCCTTCTTTAATTTCCTTTATTTTGATACCCTACTCGATAGGTTTGGTTAAATAAATTTTAACTAAGTACTTATTATACAATAATTTGGCGCCAACACTAGGACACGTCGAGTATCCTAGCGTTGGCGCCAACTCGAGTATCCTAGTGTTGGCGCCAACACTAACTAGACAAATCTAACGAAACGATGAAAGAGTGTGAGATAATCGTGACTCGTGAGACATGTGACAGTGCGCTAGCTTGCGCTGTCATTGGCACCATAATATATTGCAAATTGGACAGTTTTTATTGGGTGTTTGATATTTTTTTCTGACGTTAGGGGCAGACCCAACGTACACAAAGCATCATCTGGTGGCGTAATTTGTATCAAAAACGGTCAATAAGAATTTTCGGTTCTTTTTCTATCACCAGGCGGCGCTCGGTTGTTCGACGGTCCTTGTCGTGTCAAAAGGCTGACAGATGTCATGAATTTATAAACCCTCATTGCGTTATAGTCCATTGAAATGTCAATAGGGGGTCAATAGAAGTTTAACCCCAAGTTTGTGGGGTTGCTACCCTTGTCCCCCGGTCGCCATCTTGGAATAAGGAGTGCAAACACCTTTTTCGCGATATCTCGAAAACTATTCGTCCTACATAAAATTCGTAGAGACATAATTTGTAGCAAATCGAAGCTTAACCCCAAGTTTGTGGGGTTGCCGCCCTTGTCAGCTGTTGCAAGCACATTTCTTGCGATATCTCGGAAACTATGCGTCCTACAAAAAATTAGTACAGACATAATTTGTAGCAAATTGCTTTGCCTACAAATATGTTCATATAACTTTTTGCCCTAAATTTAAAATTAAAGAAGTTATAAGCAAAAAAGTCAGAAAATTTCTATAAAAAAATTCTTTTTTGCTCTATAACTTTTTTATATAATGTTTAACTTAGTTTTATGATCTTTTTTATAGTAAATACATTCTTAAATCCCAAAAAAAAAATTGTTAAATCCCTACCTACAACTTTACTTATTCATTGCTAACTCTTTTCTCCGCCACCTATGAGGTAGATGCGTTTTTTACGTGGTATCCCTAGTAGGTCTACTCCACTGATATCTTGCCGATGAGGTAGTCCTCGACATAATCATATTTTAAATCGGTTATTAGCTAGATATTCTATTCAACTTTTCTTCGATGGTCCAGGCTGTGGCTCAGAATGTAAATCTAAGTCGAATGTAAAGGTTTGGGGAATGACAGGAGTTAATTTTAACTGTTAGCCATACTTGGAAGTTCATCTTTGAATTCATTTTTCCATTAACATTGATATTTCCATGATTTTGCTGCATGTTTCGCCAGAACAATGGAGGCATACTCTACAGAGCATTTGATGCCTAATTTTCTGCAGCCACACATGCTTCCACAATTTCCTTTGCATCTGCAGAAAATTAATTTCATGATATCGGGGGGTGCTGGAGGCTCGAAAGCTTGTATTGGCATCCAAATGTTTGCATGCTTTTTCCAGCCCCAATCTTCAAGATTTTGATATCTTCCGAACCACGACTGGACTTGATGATATACTCGGAGACTGTGAAAACGAGCTGCATCTTGTGTTGGAGGCAGCGATGATAAACTAAATGAATTTTTAGTCACCGTCTTGGCAAATAATCGTTTGTATCGCATGCCGTCTACTTAAGTCGTCTTTATTACCGCCGTATAAAGCTACGAAACAACGTTCGCCAACAAGAGTGAGCAAAGATGGACCGACTTTCTCACTCAGGAATAGCGCGGTACCACCAGCTAATTCAATTGTTTCTCCATAATTTTATAAATTTTAGTTTCCCCATATGCTGATGTTGTATCACATCCTGAGAAAGCACGAAGAAACAGCAAATTCTGTGCTATAAGATCTCCATACATGAAACTTGAAGTACTCGCTCCGTGCACGACTTCAGCGCCACCTAGCGTTCGCAACTTTGTTGGCTCTGACCGTTCTGGCGTTTTTAAATTTTTTTGGCGTCATTGTGATAAAATATTAAAACAATAATTTTCCTAAAGAGTTTTTAGCATGATCTATCAGCGTGGAAATTTGCAAGTTTCTATCTCCTATAGTTTAAAAATGCTAGGGGGGGACCAACTTACAAACTACTTTGGAGGCCGATCACCCGAAAATGGTCAACTTTATAAAAAAGTAGCGTATGAAACCTTGCCTTTATTTTAAAAGACCTATTCTACGATACCCCACACGATGGGGTAGAGTGAAAAAAATATTTTTTATCCCCACTTCACATGTATGGAAAGCCACCCCTAAAATACAAAATTATTCTTTTTTTATGATCCCGAAACCGTGATCTTTACACAATCTATAACTGCACCAAATTTCATCAAATTATATTCATAATTACAGGAGCTATAAGAGGCGCGGACAGACAGACAGACAGACGGACAGAGTGAATCTATAAGGGTTCCTTAAGTATTACGGAACCCTAAAAATACTATTGTGTTATTAATGTAAACTTCAAAATTGTGTGCGTTACCCCAGCCAGATGTTGTGGATTTTGTTAACTATTTACCTATGCTCAATTAGAGCGTTGTCTCCTGTAATTGAGCATTGCATTTTCATAATTTGCTCCTTTGTAGTTTTCGAGAAAAACTCGAAAAACAGATCTGGCTGGAGGAACGTTTCAAAACGTTACTCCAGCCAGAGATGTTTTCTTCTAAAGGATATTTTAAGAAAAATAATATGCAAATAATTAGAGCGTTGCAGGGTGTAATTGAGCGTATAAAAATTTCATTTGTAGCTTGATCAGTTATGAAGATATTCAAAATCCTGCTGGAGTAACGTTTGGCGATTTCTTAGATCTCGAAGACTGTTGGATGCAGATGTACAATTTTTGGCACACGGCTTCTCACAAATGTGCTTAAATTTGCTCGCCAATAAAAAATAAATAATAATACACGCTTTAAAAGTTTTTTGATATTTTATAAAAACTACTTAGCACGTTCTAGCACTTTTTTTAACAGGTCTAGAGACCTAATTCAAATTGCATATTATAGTTTACATCAATCTTCAATTGAGCATTAAAGTCTTATCAAGATCCAGTTGGTAGTTATCTAATTATGACGAAAATTAATTCATAAAAGTGCACAATACCAGCGAGATCCTATAAAATCGGTATCTTGTGTGTTTCCTATTTCTAGGTGATACCAATAATTAGAGCGTTAGTTTAATTATATACAGGTAAATTTTTACCTAAAAACACTCAATAATTTGGGAGATAATAGAAATAATAACAAATCGATAAATACGCTTGACAACCCGACCGAGTTAAGATGGTCACAAAAAAGCGGCCGTTTCATACATCAAGCATATATTCTGAAATGTATAGGATGATATTGGTACTAAAAGTACAGTTAAGTAAGCAAGTATTAAAATGTTATAATACTAGAATTTAAGAATCATCCATATACATAATACACAATAATACTTTTTAGGGTTCCGTAGTACTCAAGGAACCCTTTTAGTTTTGCTCTGTCCGTCCGTCCGTCTGTCTATCCGTCCGCCCTTCTAGCTTCTGTAATATAAATATAAATTGATGAAATTTTTTGTTATATTTATAGATTGTAATATATAGATCTCGGTTTTGGCATAATATAATCATAATTTTATATTTAAGGGGTGGCTCTCATACATGTGAATTGAGGATTAAAAATATTTTTTAACCGACTTCCCAAAAAAGGAGGCGGTTATACGTTCGGCTGTATATATTTTTTTTTATTTTTTTATTTTTTTTGTATGTTCAACGATTACTCCGCCGCCTGTGGACCGATTTTCAAAATTTTTTCTGTGATGTATAGGGTGTAATCCCAAATTGGTCCTTTTGATATCAAAGTGGTGACCTGATGATGGGATCCATGAGGAATCGAGGGAACTCCTCGAAATTTATATGGACACATATGGTGATTTTGACTTTTTCTGAAGTAGTTCAAGTATATGCTACCAAAAAGTAAGATTTTGCTCCAAGGTTTACCCTGGATCCAAAAGTACAGAACAGAACTCCTGGCTCCTTATAGATACATGTTTGGGGATTTCGGCGTTGTTTAAAGAACTGCAAGCATATGCCACCCTGTCAGTTAGAGTAATCATCATCATCATCACCACTATCACACCATACATCATCAGATTATGATGATATAAAAGGTATTTCTCATAGTATTTTACACTAACACGGATATCTTTGAACATTACTCTGCCGTTTATGGACCTATTTGCAAAATTCTTTTATTGTTGTAAAGGGTTTAGTTCGAAATTGGTCCTTTAGGAACTAAAGTGGGAACCTGATGATGCGATCCATGAAGAATTGAGGGAACTCCTCGAAATTTATATCCGCACATATAGTGATTTTGACTTTTACTGAAGTACACAAGCATATGCTACCAAAAAATAAGATGTTGTACCAAGGTATACCCTGAATCCAAAAGCACTGTATAGAACTCCTCAGTATTTAAAGATATGCGTTTGGAAATTTCGGCATTGTTTAATGAACTGCAAGCATATGCCACTTTATAACTTACAGTAATCATCATCATCATCTTAATAGCAATACCTTATGGAAGCTTGGCGCGTATTCAATTATACATTCGATCGTTTAGTTTAGACGTTCTTAAGACGTATTAATAATAACTTAAGAAAATATATCTCTAAAAAGGGTGAAATTATTATTTTTAAACAAAAAATTAAACCGACTTCCAAAGTAAAAATACACAAAAAAGTATGAAATAAAACTTAATCTCTAAATAATTCCCCTTTCAAATTCGGCTAAAATTTTTACTATTTCTCTACTCAATCTTATTAATTTTGAAGTCGGTACCAGCAAATATGAACGTAAGTTCTATAAAATATTGTAGAATATTGTTTGGGCTGGTACCGATTTCAAAATTAAGAAGATTGAGTAGAGAAATAGTAAAAATTTTAGCCGAATTTGAAAGGGGAATTATTTAGAGATTAAGTTTTATTTCATACTTTTTTGTGTATTTTTACTTTGGAAGTCGGTTTAATTTTTTGTTTAAAAATAATAATTCATATTACCTCATCGTGTGGGGTGTCATTGAATAGGTCTTTTGAAATTATAGGTATTTCTAAACTATGAGACTTAAAAACTTGCAATTTTCCCAGCTGATAGATCATGCTAAATACTCTTTAGAAAAATTGTTTTGAACGAAATCGGACAGTAAATTTTGAAGTATTTTGAAAAAACCTACTACGCGTTTATAGATATGGAAACCTCCTTAGATATGTCCTGAATTCCTGACATGCTCTTGGTTACAATTATTGGTGATTAATACTAATCACTACATACTCGGCATGGAGAATAGAGGTAAGGAGAACCATCTCGTGTATTAAAAAGTGTCCGTTGAACGGGAGCAAGATAAGATGGCGCAATAGTAGCGAGTGGAAAAATTTCAAAAAGAGCGCCAAAAAATGGCCACAAATATAGTAACTAACCAATAATTAACTTTCAAATAACTTCACTCCATCTGTTATTGCTAACTTTAAATCATTTCCACTTCCTTCACGCTAGTGTATAGCGCTATTTCGGTGAGTTTTCGAACTATAATATTTTGTTCTTTACGGGTGGACACTTTATCAAGTTATCCCCTTTACAAGATGGATCTCCTCACCTCTATTCTCCATGATACTCGGGTTGAATCGGCCCATTCCTCTCGAAGCATCTTCTCGAATTTAAAATAACCTACCACTTCTCAATTTATGACGTTTGGTAAACAAATAAGGATTACAAGGTTACCAGTGAACTTATACATTTTGTTTATGTGAATTCTTAATATACATACATACATATAATCACGCCTTTTTCCCGTAAAGGGGCAGGCAGAGACCACTTTTTGCCACTTTCTACGATCCTAACATACTCGTTTCGCTTTGTTCACTTTCATTCTTACCATCCATTCCTCCTCTTACATCCAACGTAGCAAAGCGGCTCTCCATGGTCCGCTTTTCATCTCCGCAAGAAACGAGACGTGATGGGTGGTGAAGTGAACCACATCGCCGCCATTTTGGATAATTAAATTATTTTTATGATTATCCATTGCATTTCCACGGATTGGTGGAGAGGGTAGGAATAGGGAAAGGGAAGGATAGGTGGTGTGGAAAGGAAGATTGGTAAGTTAGAGTGGGAAATAGGAAATGTAGGATATTACCGCCCAGGAGGGCAAGGGATAGGACAGTAATAGCTAGGGAAGCCGGGGTCGCATACCCGTATACTATAACACAACTACCGCACAGGTAAGTTGAGATGAGTATCCCATGACATACGCAACATCTAGTAAATTATAAAATCATTATTTTTATTCAGAATTTTTACTTTTCCTATATTTTCCCTTTACTTGTAGCAAGATTACCTAGCCTGGCAGAAAATTTAAATTTCTATGTCTGCTATAAGTATGCTTTGAATTGTGCTTACGATGGCTCCATACCTCCATCCATCTTTCAAAATAGTTTTCTTTCCCGCTTACCTAAAATGTATCTCCTAAACTATACACACGATTTTTATGAAATTTAAAATATTAGCTTGTGCCGCCAACGACGTCTTCGTTACAAAATTTCAGACCGCTACTTAGCTTGATTACAAATACAAACGAAAATATGGGGGTACGAAAAAGCCGCAAAATGCTTCGAGAAAAGATAGTGCGTCCGTTTATAGACTAGCTAGCTCTAGCTAGGTCGTCTACGACCTCTGTGGCTCAGTGGTTAGCGCGTTGGCGCTCAAGCCGGAGGTCGCGGGTTCGAATCCCGCCAGGGAACACAAAAAGTTTTCTGTGTTTCTAGGTCATGATTCATGAATATGTATTAAATGTGTGTATTATATAATACAAATCTATACTTAATATTATAAAGCTGAAGAGTTTGTTTGTTTGAACGCGCTAATCTCAGGAACTACTGGTTCGAATTGAAAAAATATTTTTGTGTTGGATAGTCCATTTATCGAGGAAGGCTTTAGGCTATATAACATCATGCTAATCTCAATACGAGCGGAGCACCAACCAAGAATGTTTCAAAATCGGGGGTTATTTTTTGCTTTTGAGAACTTTCGCTGCGTACGCTGCGGAAACGGTTAAAGTTTTGCTAAAATGATGTATGACAGAATTGTTCCCCTTTAAAAGTTCTAAAAAAAAGTCCGCGACAGTATATGTCTATCTTTTAAGGTTGGCTCACAATAAACTTTTTATGCTAACCAAATTTGTTCTAAAATTAAGCATTATTTGTGAGGGTGTTTTCATAAAGATTATATTAATCCTTATCCAAGTAAATACGTTATTCATTACAAGCATTTAACTTAGAAGACATTTGCCATGTACATCATTTGATTTCAACGAGTATTTTAGAAGATATCGGAGTCATAAAATAATGCGGCGCGCGGCGGGCAGTCGCGGGCAGGAAAGCGCTTCTCCTTCAACGTAAATGAAGTTGCCGGTATATTTTAGCGATATCCCAAAGTAACTATTCCACGCGGACGAAGTCGCGGGAAAAAGCTAGTCTTAAATATAATATAACTAAATCTACACTACAATATTATAAAGAGGAAAACTTTGTATGTTTGTTTCTTTGTTTGTAATGAATAGGCTCAAAAAGTACTGGACCGATTTCAAAAATTCTTTCACCACTCGAAAGCTACATTATCCACGAGTAACATAGGCTAAATTTTATTTTGGAAAAAAGTAGGGTTCCGTAAGATATTTGGGTTTTTCGGACACAAGGTGTAAAAAATCAACCAGAAAAGTTACTTATTTTGCGTACGCTGCCTAAACTATAAAAGATAGAACCATAAAATGTTCTAATTAATTGTAGATCTTATAAATATCTACAAAAAAGTCCCAACGACCATTTTTTTATTTAGAAATCTTGAATTTTTTTTGGACTACATTTAAACGCGTTTATTTTACTCATGATATTAATCCTTATCAAAATAAATTATTTCATCACTAAGTACAGTTTAAGTAGATACTTTTTGGTCTTTGAATGATTAAAATTGGACGTTTGGTTTTGAAGTTTTGGCGAAATTAAAATATTACGATTTCTGCTGCAAGGCCCGTTGCGAAGTGGGCGTCACCATGGCGGGCGCGGGGGTGCGCGTGCGGGAGGGGAGTTTAGATCTATGAGATATGAGTAAGGTACCCGGAGTATTAGTATTGTACCCGTGCGAAGCCGGGGCGGGTCGCTAGTATTATATATTTCCGATGTCTGGTACCCGTAACACAAGTTCTTCCGATACTTAGAACGGAACCAGATTGTTGTGAAGCGTCCATAGATGTTATTATTATTATTATAATACTTGGCAGCCGCGCTGTCAGATTTGGTTTGAAAGCCTTATTGATATATTTTGGACCAGACTGCAGGCGGACTGTTAGTATTACCTTAAAATTGTAAATAGTAGACCTTAAAATTGTCCGCCGTTTATTAGTTTATCTTGTATTAGATGTTGCCCGCGACTTCGTTTGCGCAAAAGTTAATTTCGAAGAAACCGTACATCTTTCCGCGATATAAAGTAGCCTATGCCCTTCCCCATGGTCTACTCTACATCTGTGCCAATTTTTTCCATGAAAGAATCGTCCATACCGTAAACAAATTTTCTGAGCACACTGAGCATACAAAGCCCATTTAATCTGCCTTCGGTCATAGTCGATCTTATGGTGTCTACAGACACACGAATTTGGTACGGAGCGTACAGCGGATCTGGTACGCTCCGTACCAGATCTGAGCGTGTGTAGGGCAGTCCGGCGAACATAAGAAGAAGGTAAAGAGTTCGCCGTTGTCCGCATCGGATCTGGTCCGCTCCGTACCAGATTCGTGCATATGTGGAGCAGTCCGGCGGTACGGCCGTACAACGGTATCAGCGTTGCCAAATTAGGGATGTACCCCCCAAAATTAGGGAAAATATCTACGGGGGTTTACTAGGGGACAGGATGTTTAGAGTTTACTCCTTATGAATCAATTTGTATGTAATAATAAAATTTATTTTAATGTGTGTATATAGCCAGGGATATGAAAATGTATTGGGAGTGAAATCAGATTAAGACAATTTAGTTTTATGTTATTCACGCGTAGGTCTTTATGTTAAACATTATAACCTTCCTTTCTAGCTTATTATCTCTTAGACCTGTCAATTCTATAAGTAATCAGGGGTAAAATTTGGGAGAATATTTTTTGAAGTGTTGGTATCGCTATCCGTTATCAATGAATTGCGGGAATCATCGTCGTCGTTTAAAAACAGCACTGTAAATAGAACTCTGTGCTAATGTAATAGAGCATAAAATCGAACACACGAGTGTCGAGTTTTACGCTCCACTGCACCGTACCAAATCCGTGCGTGTGTAGCGACACCGGATTTGGTCTCCGGATATGGTCCGCTGTACGCTCCGTACCAAATTCGTGTGTCTGTAGATAGCATTAGGATTTAGCCACGTTTTTACACGTCTAAGTTTGCTGAATGACCTTTCAATTGAAGCATAATTTAACCAAAACTCGTTGTGCGCATTGAAAACTATATAACATGTCAAATAAATGCAAGCCGCTCGCTCGTGGGTGTCACCACCCTCTCACAATTTGGCTATTTTCTACCAGCAAGCCAAATTTTCTGAATAATAAAATAAAAACCGACAAGTAACAGGTTTAGAAATTGCGAAGGTTATAATATTATAATTGTACCCAGTACCAAAATTGTACCAAGTACCCAGGGGGGCAGGGCCACCCCCCCCCCCCCCCCCGGGTACGCCCATGTGATCCAATATTGTGTACCTACATAAATTGTCTAAAAAGAAATAGCGACTTACAGCGGCTTTGGCTACCTTTTGGAGATAACGAGGTAAATATGCAGTCTCAGTTTTTGAAGTGAAAACTCCTTTAGCGGCGTTTTACACTTTTCTTGGGATTGGTAAAAAAATTTAAACTCGCGCCAGGACAAGTGTTCTGAATCCTGATTGAAAAATCGTAAGATGCTACTTGAAACTATTTTCTGTCTTAGTTCCTTTACGCGAGCATGAAACTAGGTATTTTATAATTCGTATCTTTTAACCTAGATGGCACTTTTCTTGGGGTGGGTAAAAAATGTTAAACTCGCGTCAGGACACGTCACCTGATCGAAAATTCGTAAGATGCAACTTGTAACTGTTTGCTGTCTTAGTTCCTTTACGGGAACATGAAAGTTGGTATATTTTAGTTGGTATATTTTAACCTAGATGGTTCATAGTGGTATTTCCATTTTAAAGTTCAAGTTTTCACTTCTGTCAGCACTCCTGGAGTGCAGTGCTTATTTGTTCAATGTGCCAGTTTTTTCAGAAATAAACTTAATATCCAAAATTGTAAAGACTTAAATTTCAATGGCCGAGAAAGACATAGGTAATATTTTTTTTCTTTTAAAATAAGAAAAAAGAGATTTAATTGATTTATTAAAAGTGTCACGACACGTAATAATTTTTTGTGCTTATTTGTACTATCTACCTATGTCCATTGTTGAGTGGACTAGAAAACTTATGCACTCAACGTCTTTTACGTAAAAGATGTTGAGCGCTTAAGAGTCCAAAAGCTTCGTTTAAAGCTCGCAATGCATTTATTGTGTTATCAATAATTATGCCTACCATTTTTAGGAATGGTTTGATTTAGAACTTTTCGAGCGATATTAATAAAGTGAATTGTTGTTGTTGAGTGTTGTTCATTTTTGTTGGTCATCCATTGTTGAGTGGACTAGAAAACTTATGCGTTCAACGTCTTTTACGTAAAAGATGTTGAGCGCTTAAGAGTCCAAAAGCTTTGTTTAAAGCTCGCAATGCATTTATTGTGTTATCAATAATTATGCCTACCATTTTTAGGAATGGTTTGATTTAAAACTTTTCGAGCGATATTAATAAAGTGAAGTCTGATGATCTCTTAGATTGAAATAAATTTAAATTTTTACACTTGCTTACATACCTGTACTAATATTACCCTATAAATTTCAGAATGTCAGCTTAATGTATAAAACGGCCGCTTTTTTGTGACCATCTTAACTCGGTCTGGTTGTCAAGCGTTATTTATCAATTTGTTATTATTTCCATTATCTCCCAAATTATTGAGTGTTTTTAGGTAAAAATTTACCTGTATATAATTAAACTAACGCTCTAATTATTGGTATCACCTAGAAATAGGAAACACACAAGATACCGATTTTATAGGATCTCGCTGGTATTGTGCACTTTTATGAATTAATTTTCGTCATAATTAGATAACTACCAACTGGATCTTGATAAGACTTTAATGCTCAATTGAAGATTGATGTAAACTATGATATGCAATTTGAATTAGGTCTCTAGACCTGTTAAAAAAAGTGCTAGAACATGCTAAGTAGTTTTTATAAAATATCAAAAAACTTTTAAAGTGTGTATTATTATTTATTTTTTATTGGCGAGCAAATTTAAGCACATTTGGGAGAAGCCGTGTGCCAAAAATTGTACATCTGCATCCAACAGTCTTCGAGATCTAAGAAATCGCCAAACGTTACTCCAGCAGGATTTTGAATATCTTCATAACGGATCAAGCTACAAATGAAATTTTTATACGCTCAATTACACCCTGCAACGCTCTAATTATTTGCATATTATTTTTCTTAAAATATCCTTTAGAAGAAAAAATCTCTGGCTGGAGTAACGTTTAGAAACGTTCCTCCAGCCAGATCTGTTTTTCGAGTTTTTCTCGAAAACTACAAAGGAGCAAATTATGAAAATGCAACGCTCAATTACAGGAGACAACGCTCTAATTGAGCATAGGTAAATAGTTAACAAAATCCACAACATCTGGCTGGGGTAACGCACACTCAAAATTACTGTGATTTGGGTGGACAGTGTTGTGTAATCATTTTTGGGCATTCAAATTTAATGTGGTATGTAAAATCTATTCAAAAGTGTGTTTTATTTTGGTTATAGGTATCTGGATTTGCTTACTTCTTTTTTAATTGTAGTTTTACTGTAAAACAATAAGATAAAGCTACTTTAATGGTTTTATTAAATGATATTAAACATAATATAATTTTCTGTATCGCTAGTAATAAATTAAATATTATTTTCAGATCAAAATGAGTATTATTTTAAAGACCGGGTTTGTGAGTATCACTCAATATAAAATTTTAACCACAAACCGTTTTTAAAGGGAAATTGTTGGTATCTGCTGGACATGTCCGAGATATAGCGGAATTAAGAACAAAACAAGGACAGAGTTCTATCACAGTGTAATGAAGAGATACAGTGGTCCAACGCGTTTGAAGTCGCGCGAAATTCCGCTTTTGTGTAGGTATTCGTCATTGCTGCAGGGTTGTCACAATAATGTGTTTTATTATAATCTGTTCTACATTTTGTGTATTCGTAGTAGGTATGTGTATGTAGAGTACTAGGAATAAAACAAAAAAAAAATATATAGAAGTATTAATGAAGAGTTTTATTATAAAAAATACAAATGCGTATACAAAAGCTCAGGGTTCGCATGATATAATTATATCAATTGATATATATCGGATATATATCATGATATATTATATCAATTGATATTTATGCTTGATATATATCAAAATTGACATTTATATTTAAAAATGTAAAATAATATTTTAAATGTAAAAAATCTTACATCAAGTCCTAGTCTAAATACACAGGTTTTATTTTCCGAGACTTTCACAAGCCTAGGTCATCAAAAACTTGCTATTTAACACGACATTAACTAATCAGTAGGCTTATGACACCCACGTGACCCCCTGTTTTTCGGAAGAAAATTCCTTGTTTGTTATTATACTATTGTTATACCATTTATACCATGTGTCAAATTAATTCGACTGATTAAATTAATACACTTTTTTTTTCTTCTGGTTATAAACAAAAGTCATTTTATGGATTTAAGACTTAAATTGATACTCAAAAGTATCTATCGTTGATTTTTAATTTATTTGAAAACTTTGAATATCAATAATAAATAAATGAGTTTAATTTTACTTCCCTATCTTCAAATTATCAGAGATACAAATTATTTCGATACAACTATTACGAAAAAACATATCAGATTATGAAATTTGTATGTAATTTTGAAAATATCAAAAATATCGGATATATATCAAAGATATCGGATATTTTGATATTTATTATAAATATCGGATATTTACGAACCCTGCAAAAGCTACAAATGCGAAACTGAAACTATTTTCGACATTTGGATTTACTAGTTTTTAGATTGCGATTGTTGAATTTGACGATGTAGTTAGTAAATTCTCATACGTAGATACAATTTTATTAAAAATTCTGACGCGAAACAGGCGCATGGTTTTGTATTAAAATTAATCTTCTATAGCTGTTCATATAATTGACCATTGTAAATAAGTACCTATATACAACTCAAACGAAACACTGTCGCAAACCACTTAAAACAATCAAATTAAAAAGCGTCAACCCCGGCTGACGTGTCCCAAGCGAGTGTATGGCAGCTTGGGCTCGCTACCGCCCCTCTCTCACCCCGCACGCCCCGCACGATTGCTCTGTCTAGACGTGTCCGTTGGACGACTGTAGGTAAGTTCTATAGGCTGTGGTTCTATACTACAAGCCCGCATTATCAGACAAACATCTGTTACTTTGATACCTTAAAAAACGCTTTTAGAATTTTAGAAAATTAAAGATTTCTTCGGCATTGACATGACAGAGCCTACATTATTACTACTTTTTGCCACCATGAGCGCTGCGATCGATTATGATACCCCCACCTAGTACTTCGCACCCAGCGAATACATATAACTGACCAGATATGCGCCCTTTGTAAGGGCTTATGTCAGTAGAAAAATAACTTGCCGCCCGTCGGCACGCGATGCTTGAGAGGATTTAAAATAAACAACAGACAAAAGTCACCCTAATTCGCGGGCGTTCTGTCAAGTCGGTCACACCGCCTGGGACGCTCAATTTACTATGTTTAGTCTTATCTCATAAAGAAGTAAAAGTACGAAAAAGATCATTCTAGGGGACACCCGGGTTTGAACCGGGGACCTCTCGATCTGCAGTCGAATGCTCTACCACTGAGCTATATCCCCGATGACCATCACTTGAAATTTCATGTACCTGATCAGATTAGGCTTACAGTTATTCAGAAATATGCTTACAGTTAATCAGAAATATTCTGTGGGTAGAAGGTGGATTAAAATTGCGAAAGGTCTTATATAGAGAAGATGCATTTGATTTAAATCAGCAAAATTCTTATATTTTCCGAAATGCCAACATAAATATGGACTGAAAAATGCAAAAGTGGATAAAGTAATGAGTGCTAAATTAAGTTACAGGATTAAAAATAACGACGAATTTTTTGTTTTGCTTTAATTGCAAAACGAAAATTACTGTTCAAATCCTAATGTTATTTGTGTCTTTTTTTGTTATTACAATGATATACATAAACTCAGTATTTAAGTTAATACAATCAATTTTGTATTTATCTTACATTTTCGTTGCTGCGACAGCTGTGACGTCACTCCTGCTACACTTTTTGTATAGAGCGTTTTTGATGCTCTCCAACGATCTCACTTTTGTGATGACTGTATTTCGTCAACAGTTGATCGTAGATATATACACCATTGCACGAATAGTATTTCCTGGCTTATTTTAAGTACCTACTTTTCGGAAACCCAATAAAAAAAATGCATCTTCTCTATAATTGGCTATGGCCTATTCGGCCATTATGCCATATCCTATTGATAGTCCTTAATTAAAAAAAAAAAATACTCGGTACGAGTTCCCGACTTCTACAGAATAATAATTCACATAATTGTTATGATAGAATATAGACCACAAAAACTTAAACCGCTATTTGAACACAATAGCACAGAATAAATAATAATAGTAACTACAGGACAATAGTTAGTTTAGACCATAGAGCTAATTAGTATTAGCTCCATGGTTTAGACAGTGTTGAGTTAAAAAAATAGAGAGAAAAAGGTATGAAAGTATGTTATAGCAATTTTTTGTATCTAAAAATAGACGCCCCCGGGTGGGCTCGAACCACCAACCTTTCGGTTAACAGCCGAACGCGCTAGCCAATTGCGCCACGGAGGCGATGGTCGCACGATCGAAATTACATAATATTACCCTCAGAGCATAATCATCATGACGAAGCAGAAAATAACAAAAAATCGTACCTACTACTACCTATTTGGTTTTCCTCAGGGTATGAACTGTTCTTTATTTCCTAGGAAAACAGGCCAAGTGGGTGTCAGGTCACTAATAGAATAGTGTAATCCATAATGGTACGTGGATTTAGAAGACTGGTATTTATTATTAATAAATATAAATTTAATTTAAAACGTAATACATACTATAAGCACAGCCTATGGAACTTAGTTTAATAACCTAACCAAGAGCATGTCAGGACATGTCTAAGGAGGGTTCCGTAACTATAAACGCGTAATATGCTTTTTTTTTAATTACTCCAAAAGTTACTGTCCGATTTGGTTCACAATAATTTTCCTTAAGAGTTTTTAGCATGATCTATCAGCATGGAAATTAGCAAGTTTCTATCTCCTATAGTTTAAAAATGCTAGGGGGGGGACCAACTTACAAACTACTTTGGAGGCCGATTACTCGAAAATGGTCAACTTTATAAAAAAGTAACGTATGAAACCTTGCCTTTATTTTAAAAGACCTATTCTACGATACCCCACACGATGGGGTAGAGTGAAAAAATATTTTTCATCCCCACATCCTATGTATGGAGAGCCACCCCTAAAATATAAAATTATTATTTTTTTATGATCCCGAAACCGTGATCTATACACAATCTATAACTGCACCAAATTTCATCAATTTATATTCATAATTACAGGAGCTAGAGGCGCGGACAGACAGACAGACAGACAGACAGACAGACAGACAGACAGACAGACAGACAGACAGACGGACAGAGCGAAACTATAAGGGTTCCTTAAGTATTACGGAACCCTAAAAACGAGCCCCAATAGGGAATATGCATAAAATATAAAAATAGCTTAAAACATAATAATATGGTACTAGACTGAAAAATAAAGGAAATGGCGAGAAAATTTTCAATATCTGTTGATAAATGAGCAAGATATGAGCGATCAAAGTTTGTAATCTATCTCTTTCTAGCAAAACGAAATTTAGTATGAACTTTCTATGAAAGCCGTGTTATGTGACGTCACGACACACGTCCGATCTCTCTGTCTAATAGACTAATTTAAACGTTAATATCTTCGTTATTTTTAATGATATTTTAGATTCTTATCTTAAAAATAGAACGCAGAGAGTAGAAGTTAATTCTACAAGGTCTACTGGGACCAAAATAGAATTAGGTGTGCCACAAGGGTCAATTTTAGGCCCGTTTCTTTTTCTCATCTATATAAATGACCTTCCTTATCTAGTTAAAGATAAGCATGAGATAGTACTCTTTGCCGATGACACTTCACTAATTTTTAATGTGAAGCGACGACAGTCAAATTATGACGAGGTAAATAGTGCTCTCTCAAAAATGGTACATTGGTTTAATGTTAATAATTTACTTTTAAATTCAAATAAAACGAAATGTTTAAAGTTTAGCCTCCCAAATGTTAGGCAGGCACAAACCAATATACTATTAAATGATGAGAAAATGAACTTAGTGGACACCACTGTATTTCTAGGAATAACACTATATTGTAAATTACAGTGGGGTCCCCATATTGCAAATCTGGCAGATAAGCTCAGTTCTGCAGCATATGCAGTCAAAAAAATTAGAGAAATTACCGATGAGGATACAGCGCGGCTAGTTTATTTTAGTTATTTTCATAGTATAATGTCATATGGCATTCTTTTTCATTTCAAAATACTGAAAACCGGTTTTCGGTTATTTCGAGCTTTTTTCATTATGAAATTCTACAACAGTTTTAAATAACAGTTAAGGTAGGATTCCACCAAAATAGTGTGCAGCACATTTGCTTACAAACATTTTGTGCAAAACTCCAGCAGTGCAGGCACTAAGTTGGTATCACATTTGGCCTCCGTAAATAAAATATTTATCATCCTCATCACCAACTGTCGCCAACAGTATTTCCGGACCATTACGACCTGCACACCTTCAAGAAGGCAGCGTATTCCCTCCTAAAAAGGCCGGCAAGGCACTTCTGTTCCTACACGCCTTAACTCTACAAGCCTAACTTTACAAACTCTACACTTTAGTCAAATTATGTGGCTTGGCCATTTCGTCAGGCAACGTATTTTGACTAAGGTGTAAAGTTTGTGAAATTATTAATTACTTTACATGAAAATGTTTATAGTGGGATCACATTTTACCAGTATTACGTTGTTACAACAGAAAGCAGCTGATAAAAGTTAATTTTAGGACATTCCTAACAAAATTCTACAAAATCAACAAAAAACCCGAAATACCCGAAAAAACCCGGGTACCCGGTTTTGAAGATGGCTGGGACCGAAAAACCCGGTTTTTTTAAATATGACCGGTCTTCGATCCCCTAATTGTAGGAATACTAGAAATAGGAACAAGTTAGAAATACCAGTGATCAGACTTAGTAAAGTAAGTAAATCTTTTAAAGGTCAATGTATACGCCTTTACAATAGAATCACAGAAAACGTTCAAAATCTTTCCATTAATAAATTTAAAAAAGCTGTTAAAGAACGTTTGTGTGCTAAAACTTATTATAAAGTCAGTGATTTCACTAACGATTGCACACCTTGGGAATAAGATAGCCCCATGCAAGGCTGCTTTTATGTACTTAAGTATGTTCTATGTACTTATGACTAATGTTATATAGATTAAGTTACAACATTGTAAAATATTTTTTGAAAAGAACAATTTTCCCATCTTTTTGCTAAAAGGTGGCCCCGTGCGAGTTTCTTATATTACGCCGGTTCTTCTCGCCGGGCTAGTTTCCGAACCGGTGGTAGGCATCATGTAGGACAGTGTTTTTCAACCTTTTTCATGATGCGACCCCCTTTGTATGAAAAAATATTTTGCGACCCCCCGATCCTTCGCTTTTTCATTATGTATGTATGTTACAGTGTTACAAATATTCATTCTATACGACGTTTTTATGTGTCTCCATAATTAGGATTCGGATAAGTACATAATATACGTCAAACACATTATTTTACAATTACATACATCGATGATATCGATGATCGATTTATGAGTATATCCTTTTGTTAAATTTCTCTTACTTAATAAATCAATATTTTTAATCTTTATTGTTTTTTTACTAAAGTTCTCTCGACCTCTGGCGACCCCCCTACAGAAGCTTCGCGACCCCCCAGGGGGTCGCGACCCACAGGTTGAAAAACACTGATGTAGGACAATTATATAAGTGTTATATTATAACCTACATGGAAATAAAAATTTTGAGTTTGAGGTTTATAATAATATGTGTATTGTGTAGGTATAGTAGGTACATATTATATACCTACCTTATGTGTGCCTTATGCCTGCTAAGAGAAATTTCATAATTACTAACTCAACAATATAAATCGGTACTTACTGTATTGATATTTGATGCTAAATATAATCAAAGTAAACTCAATCATAATTAGTACAATCTAAAACAGTTTTTTGTCTCAGCTGATAACTCCCGTATGGTCTAGTGGCTAGGATACCTGGCTTTCACCCAGGAGGCTCGGGTTCGATTCCCGGTACGGGAAATATGTTTTTGTACTTAAACCAAATTTTGTAATTTTTGATCAGACTCGTAAGTCGTAATACTTTTAAATTTTTTAATTTTTGCATATTAGTAATGCAAACACACGCACACTCGCGCAAGTGCCCTGCGCCGCTTAAACGAAACAGCAGGAGCAGACATACATTTTCGCCGCGTGGTAGAAAGAGAGGAGGATATTACTTACTCTCCGCTATACATGTGTTATAAGTTATAACGCACCCCTCTCGTTTTCACACATACGTCACTTCACTCCGACCGAGGCGAGGCAAGAGTGACGCCGCATTTTTAAGATAGCAATTCAAAATTGAACCTTATTCAAGAAAGTACAACACACATAACATAGCAAAATATGAACATAGCAAAATATGAACATAGCAAAAGTTCGAACTTCGCTATAAAAATGAAATGTGTATCTTCTTATGTAGTAAATAAAAAATATTTTAAGCGCTGCGCCCCGTCGCGTCTCGTTGTGATGTTGACGTCTGCACTCAGTGCAGATAAGAGCATTATATACGTTTTTAACATAATATTAATATTATGTTAAAAACGTATATAATAATTAATAAGCAATAGCTAATTAAAAGTACAATAAAACATTTTGTCAGAAGTGGGATTCGAACCCACGCCCTCAGAGAGGACCAGAACAACTCGCACCTACTGGGTAGGCAAGGAAACCTTGAGTCTGGCGCCTTAGACCGCTCGGCCATCCTGACACATGACGACTATATCGAAATTATAGGTCACTTCATTTTGATAGTATTTTCGATTACAAATTAATAATAAAGTTGCATTTTTATACATTACTAAGAATTAACCCGCTACATTTTAACAAAAGCAATAATGTTATAGTAAAAATATGAATTAAGTTTGAATTTAAAGTTACAACAAATCTTCTAACCCAAGCTGCTAAACGCCATCTAGCGTCGTCATGCCGCACTTCTTTATAGACGATGACGTGAGTAACACGAAAACTCAAATGAGTACTATTTATGACCGCTAGATGGAACTAACTCTGGGGTACGTAATTTAATTATAAAAATTTAAATAAAAATCTGTAACCACTCATGAATAACCATTATGTTATGAGAAACTTAAAGTAAGCATATAAATATTAAATAACAACAAACAAGTTTCTAACAATATAGGTACGTAGTACCTACGATTTACGAAACGTCTGCTGTATCAAATCGCCTGCGCCGATAGACAATAAAATTTGCCGGCAGAGAGCATGGCACACACGAAAGTTTTATAAAACCAAAATATTTAATCTAATTTACTCAAAAACCCTAGACCTCTTTAGTGTTAATATAAAGTACGGTAGTCAATGTACCGCAAACTCACAGTAAACTACAAATTAGGTATGAAATATCCGTGTGATCAGTGAATTTTCATAAATCATAGTTATGGCTGGCGCGGCTTTGTCGAAATAAGTAGGCGGTAGAAGTTTGCATTTAATAAACAATACTATTGAAATAAACCATAATAACACTACAGTGTTATTATGGGTGAAACTTACCTTGCCTTGAAAATACAATCATAGATGATAGATCTTTTCCCGTAGGTGCTTTTCCAATCATTTAGTTGCTGAAATTCGAACGAGTTTTGCAGTTTGCACACATAAGTCTCAATTTTCACACAAATCTACTGTTCCTCACACATCACACACTCCTCAAAGTCCTTCCGTGTTCTGCAGTCCCACTTTATATTCAAAAATCCGCAATTCTACATTCGAATTTAAATTTTTTTCAAAAAGTGAAAATTAGAACCATGAAGCATAGATACCAGGAGTCCGAACGGTATAGGCTTTTTAATAATAATTATGTACACAATAATAGGACCAGATCTTAGTTCTCTTTTCTGCCGCTAGGCGTGCGAGACCGACGAGTACCGAGTGTTGCCAATACTATTATACCGAGTGTTGCCAATACTATTATTTATTACAATTATTTTTAAATTACCGTTAGGCAATTACCGTGTTCTACGGTATCTATTTTTCGAGAACAGTTTCTAAGAATTTCCTAAAACTTTTATTTAATAAGATTTCAATCTTTCCAGAACTGTCAATAGCAACTTTAAACTTCCCGCGTAATTTCAAACGAGTGCATGTCGGACCGTCGCGCGCTCTACCGGCAAAAATCTGTCCCCGTAATTGAGACCATTATTTTAAGGCGTGACTCCTGTTCGAAACATTACACAGAAAACATGAAACATTGGGGCGTGGCTATACACATTTGTCTAGGAATAGACAATGTTTTTGTTTTCGGAGACGGACGAAAAACATTCCCGCGCGGTTAGAGAGGGGAAGAAATGTTTCATTTCTTATCTAGTGTTCACATCGTTCACATGACACCTAGGTACAGGTTTTTTAGGGTTATAGTTTTGCTTGTTGTGTTTTTTGTGTTTGTTTTTGTGATCGCTCATAATATATGGTCTGACTTAATTAAGAAACACAAATTTTGTCAGTTTTCAATAGAAATGCGTAAAATGGCGCACATATTTATGAGTTGAAAAAAATACTTTTATGAAACACCTAAAGTGGCCTTTTCAGAACCCCTCTTTTCTCCTAGATTCTACACCTACAATCACTAAAACTGTGAGCGCTAATACGTCTTCTTCGTCGGAACTTAGATCGTGTCTGGACAAAATGTTTTGTTTCGACCAAAAACATTTTCTGTAGCTGGAGACAGCTTGTGTATGAAAACAAATGTTTTTGTTTCATGTTTTCTGTGTAATGTTTCGAACAGGAGTCACGCCTTTAACATTACGTTCGGACTCCTTGTTATCTATACTTCGTGATTAGAACTTAGAAAAGACTTGACAGTTGAGACCTACGTTGTTGCCATACAAGAATATTATTATCATCGTCTAGCGAAGTAGCGATGTGCGTCTAGAAAATTTAAATATATATTCTATAGGTCCTGTAGCTTTCAGTATTTACTGCGGCCCTTTGTGTATCCAACCATAGTTGGTTGGATACTCAAAGCTGCGACCGTACGGCGCCGGGCGGCGTACCGTAAACCGTAAACATTTTAATGAATTTTTCTTCGATGACCCCGGCCAGTTTGATGTTGCAAGGATGTTGCACTGTCTATCGACACTGCTGGATGGTGAACCTTTAATCATTGACATTTTTCGATGATAAGGTCAACGGTGTAGTTTCAAATGGTGCAAGTTTCATACTTTGATGACTATTACATACTAATTACTAGGTATATTTTATTAATTTACCAACCTCTGCAGTCTCCTTTCACTTCGCTGACATGAGAATAGAATGGGAAATTTCATTGTGGCAACATTCCAGTTTTGACAGCCTTGACAGCTGTTCACAGATGATTGAAACATGACACTTGTGACTTGACAGATAATTGTTGCTAATAGAATCAAATTAAATATGGTTGTATCGAAATCAAAAAGAAAATTCTTTAGAAGCTTAGACTAACTTAATAAATAAAACAATTTATTGAAACCTTCAAAATATATTAGTTACATAAGAAACATGGAGTTGGAGGCAAAAATAAAGGAAGATATGAAATCATTAGGTTGTAATTGTACTAAGAAGATTGCTATGGCTTACCACCTGTATATTTATCTTGTGGACGAAAAGTTAATGTACGACACAGAGTACTGTTACAATAAGGATATAGACACGCTGTACGTTGTCGCTCGGCCTAGCAAGACCGAGAGATTGAACATATACGTTCCTGTACCGACTAACTGTGATGTGGATGTGTCTTTCATAGGTAGGCTGCAGGAAAATCTGTGCACGGTCGAGACTGGGTCAAGTATAAATCTGGCCTTCTTCGAGAGTGACTTCACCATAGTGATATACACTTTTACAAAAGGTCTGGCCCCCCGTCAGTCTACAGAACATTCTACAAAGTTGAAAATGAAGCTGGAGAGACGTAGTTTTATTAACAGTGAATTGAAAAAGAACAAACAAGACATTTTAAACGATGCATTAAATGGCGGTGCGGTCGAAGATGATGATTGTGAAATAGTCGGTTGAGTAAGTTTTATAATACAGAGTCGGTGACAGCATATAAACTGCATATTAAGAGACTACTGATTAGTGTTTGCTAAGAATATATACCCCCCTTACTAATAAACGCTGTATAAGCTTTGAATAGTTACACAGTGTTTTGTCCATGTCACACAAGTGACATTTTTAATTCGATTGAAGAAGACAAGAAACTATTCAAAGCTTATACAGTGTTTATTAGTAAGAAGGATAGACTATATACATCTATACAATTAAGTAATAGTAGCTGTACAGTATACCCTATGTAAATATGGTTTTGAATGTAAGTGAAGAGAAAGAAGTTTGTCAGGATAATATTTAATTGAGAGGGGCAATTCTGCTAAATAAAACCTGCATTAATACATTTACAATCAAGTCCCGATATGCTATGCTTACTCTCAAATGGTGTTTTAATGAATGTTAAACCAACATGAAACACTCTCTGAACTGTCAAAACGTCATAAAACCCATTCATGGTAACATGTCGCTTCAATTTCAATCCAATCAAAGTAAAATGAAAGTCTACTTTAAATACGAGAATTGAGGTTCAGGTTTCTGGTCTCTGCCTCCCCTGTTATCTGTATTTAACTAATGAGATCAAGTGTGTATTGTTTAAACTCGTTCTTTTGCAGAGTTTCACAGTTTGAACATAGATTTGGTGTGGTAAAAATGTTACGTGTAGACTGCATATTGTTTTTGTGGGACCTCAGAAGATCTAAATTGCTTATAAGGTAACCAAACATTGTAATTATAATTAAGGTAGATTATATTTTTTTACTATCAATAAAACATTTTGTAAATTTATAAGTTTGGTTTATTTTGTATTCAAATGTTATATGTATTTAATTTCTTCTTTGTATAAGTTGAAATTCTTGATGTGTATACTCAGAGTAATAATGCTAGGCAATAAATAATATTAATTAAAAGACACCATATTTTTATCAATTTATTATAAATTAGGTATAAAATGGTATACACATCCACTTTTGTGGCAGGCAAATGTGAAATGGTTGACTTGCAAGTGGTGGGAGAAGAAACAGAATTTTGCCAAATGCCTCTGAAACAAGGGAATATTCCATGGTCAATCCCTAGATTCATTACCCCCCGTCTTATGTGACGTTGTTATAAGCATGGGAATTTTAAATCTAGAGTTTGAAGTCTTTGAACACAGTATAAACTGAAATAAGCAGCATTAAAGTATAAGTCTTACTTAATTTACATAAATCTCAGTCAGTATTTTAACATTAAAAATATATTTTTATGCTCTCTAATATTTAAAATACTTATACTTAGGTACATTTAATATTCATTAACAATTATTTTACATTACAATTGACCGCTCACCTTAAACATTCTTAATAATATCATTTTGGTTAATTTTGACCACAATAAGAGTACCAATTTAAATACAGAATGAATAATGATTCATATTTGAATTACAGTACTATTAAAGCATTTTCATGTATTTTAAATGTGTACTCTTATATTTGGGCCAATAAAATAGAATGTGAGATTAAGTAAGGAGCTACTATGAGCAATTTACAAAATGTCACATAAACATTCAATAATAAATAACAAGTTTTAAGAGCTGCTATTTGGGCCCTAAGTTAGTGAAGTAAAACTAAGTAATTTAGAAAGGGAAAAGTAAAAACTTTTATAGTGAACAGTGTCTTTAAATTATTGTAGAAATTGATACTGTGGTTACTGGTTAAGATCACCAGATGAAAGTTGAGAGATTGAAACTGATAACCATGCCATTTATTCAACATTTAAATACAAATCAAGTTTACATCTGATCCTTAAATAGTCCCTAAATCTTACTGTTACATACAAACACCCGTACTAATAAAAATATTTACACAATATATAAGCTGTTCAATGTTGCTATCTTTGTTTGATATGTTGGAAAGTCACTTTATAGACAAAGATAGCCACATTGAATTTGAAAATGTGTAAATGTTTGTAATAGTAAGTGCTTTACAATATATTAGCAAAATGTTACATTTCTCTTAATTATTGCCTATTTAATAATACATATTTTCAATGTGAATACAATATTCGAGTGTCCATATTTTCACTATTACTTTGTTTCACAAGAGTCTGAACACAGCACTAATCACGGTTCTTATAATAGGTCTTTGAGAGTTTTGATACATTTACCCCTGAAGCATATCTCGGTCTCGTGGGATATCTCCGTGGACATTGATGTGCTGATCACTTGTCTAGGGTCCATGAAGCTGGATACTGATGATGTTTCTATGCTCTCTTTATTTCTAACTGCTGTCGATCCCTCAGTAGAAATTTCAGCTTCTTGGGACTGCGACTCTGCTGTGAATTCTTCTGGAATGTACGAGCTTTCTGTGGTTGTTTTATTAACTTGTGAGTCTTGTTCAATATTTCTAGTGTATTCTGTACTTGCAGTATCTTTTTCGTTTGGAACGCTTTCTTCACTTTCGTCAGATGATGTCACACCGAAGAGGTAGTCCATAAAACTAAATCTATCAGATCGGTCGTGCTTCGTCGAGTTTGAGGTAGGTTCTGTGGGTTCACTATAGTATGAGGTATCATCGTATGTGGGATCCGGCGAGCCTGTGCCCAAATCCATTTCACCTGGATTTGCTTTATCTGTAGGTGTTTCTTTGTTCAAGAAAGATTCAGTAGTTAATTTGACCGTTTCTGTAATGTCTTCTTCGATACTGGCATTGATTTTGGGAATGTCCATGTCTGGGATTACATCTAATTCGTCGTCATCATTGTCAAATAGGTTTTTAATGAAGGAATACTGTGGCTTGTAGGTGGTAACTTTGAACTTAGGTTTGTTTTCGATGACTTGATCGATTGAGTTGGTGGGAATACTTTGTCCTAGCCGGTTGACTGTCTTAGAGTAGTATTGAGATTCGGCTGTTTCGATTCCTTCAGAAACTGGACGAACTTTGACTTTCTTCCAGTATCCACGGCGTCTGTTCTGTAGTTGTTCTTCCTGTCAGAGTAAAACATATATTTATAAATATTATTAAATGTGCTAACGGTTTGTGTACTAGTAAGTACTCGGATTTATATTAATAATAAGAACAAGAATATCGTAAGGCTTATTTCTATTAAATATAAATAAATAGATATAAGTATAAAATATAACATAAAATTATACCTCTTTAGGAGAAGAAATTTCTGGGTGACTCGACGTAATTTCTTCTTGTGTAGGTGTCGTAGACTTAACGGAATAATTAACTCCGGATGATATTATTCTTTCCGGTGGAATCTCGCCAATTTCACCGCCCTTGTGTTTCATAACTTTATTTGTATATTCGTCCTCATCTTGCTCTTCTAAGCTTTTCATAACTTCTTCCAACATAGTTTCAAAAGTCGACATCGTATCACTTGGCTCACTTTTTGTAACCTTTGTCTGTTCTACAAGAGCTTCAAGAGTTGGTGGAATATCAGGAACCTTTTTTATTACGCGATTGTTAGTTGCCGGAGTCACAGATATAAGTATGTCGTCGTGTCCGACAGTTATAATGTCCAATTCCTCATCTTTGGGGCTATCGTTAACTTCTTTATTTTGATTATTAATATCATTGGGATTGAAAGGGTTAAATGATCCTCCAGAGAATTTAGGGGACCAATGGTCAGTTTCAGGTGCTGCATATTTAGGTCTATGAATGGAGTAATTGGGATCTTGGTCTTCTGTTGTTTCTTCAGGTTCGGGTTCAGGTGCAGGTTTTTTGTTAAATCTTTCAGAAAATTTAGATCTATACTTATTTACAGGCATACTTCTAGCGGTTGTAGTGACCTCTTCAAGTTGCGCGTCTGGTTTTTCCGTAGGTTTTTCTGTAGGTCGTCTACCTCTGAATCTATTTTTTGCTTCATAAGGCCTTCTATTAATAGAACCCTCCGTAGACGTTGTTGCATAAGTTGGGCGCTTACGTCTAAATTGTCCACGCTTTGTAGTAGTTTCCGTAGTCGTCGATGTGGCTTCAGTTGTTGGATCTGGTTTATAAACGGGCTGTCGGTAATCCTTAAATTCTGGTCGTGCATGGATCTGTTTAGTTTTTAAATCAGCTTCGATCTCTTCAATTCGCATTGTAGTGCGTCTCTTGTCGAATGCTGGTCTATAAGTTATTGGTGCACTATTTTTTCTATCGTTCTTTATTTTAGACGATTCAGTCGTGGATGTTTGATGATGTTGTCGAATGACACCAGGGCGTATTCTTACTCTGTTATACGATGGTGTCGTTTCGACAACGTCATCTTGCTGAACTTCCTCTTGACTAACTATGCGTTGATTTTCAACGCTCTTTATTTCAAGAGATTCAGTTTCTCGATCTTCGTTTCTGTTAGAATCGTTCGCTTGTTCGCTTCGATTTCTTTCAGAAGAATCTTCTGCATCATTATTTACTTGGGGTGAAGTTTGAAGTGAATAGCCATCTTCATTTGTTACTTGAACATTGCTATCTTCATAGTTTTGATTCTTTGATAACGATACTTCGTCAGTATTTGATCCCGATTCTTCATGCGAAATATATTGAACAATTTCTTTGGGTTGCGTGTGCTCAGTAATGGCGAGCTCATCATTACTGAAAGCATTTGCAGTGTCTTCAGCATTTGTTGACTGAATATTTTCAGATTTTCCGATAGGTTCCGTAATAGCTTCAATGTCGACTGTACTAGCCCTTTCCATTAGTGTCACAGGGTAATTTTGGTGGAGAATGTCTCTCTGGTAAGCTAAATCTGCCATTTTATTTCCCTCTTTTGTTTGTTTTTCGTAATTTTCATCGCCTTCCGATGCCTTATAATGAATCTTACCTCTCGTTCTTTGTCTGTAACTCTTTGTAGTACTCTCATTAGACTCATATGACTGCTTGGTAGTTTTCTCTGTGACAAATCTATTTGGTTCATATCTTGATCTAGCAGTTGATGGTCTTCTCTCTCTCAAAGGTCTCCTAGTCACTGTTGCACGGGTAGAGTATTCATTAGATTCTGGCTTAGAAGGATATTTAGGACGACCTCTTGTTCTAATTGGTGCGATCCGTCTCGACGTAGTAGTGGTAGAGGGCGACGTAGTAGTGGTAGACGTTGTAGTGGTTATTGTAGTAAAAGATTGTTGTTCTTCAGAGCTATAATTTACATTGTATGAATTAAATTCGCCAGAATTTGATGAATTAATTTCAGCAGATTCAGTTTCAGGGTCATTATTAGTTTCACCTGAATAGCTCTGCGATATGGATGATTGCGTCGTATTAACAACATTAGTATTATACTGCAATTTACTATCTACATCATAATTATTGTCATAGTTGACGTTCACAGAATTTTGAGGTTGTGATTTATCACTGTTGTAATTTGACACAGTTCCTTCTGTATATTCATTTACAGTTTTGCTTGGAGTTTGACGATATGAATCATAACTGTTTTGTTTATTGTAATATACATCAGGTTGATAATTTTGTTCGTAACTGGGACTCGTACTCTGGGTATATTGTGTCTGCTCATATTTTGCCTCATTTGTAGCAGGGACATTTAAATTTTGGTTTACATTTTTAATGAAATAATCTTGTTGATAATTCTGTTGATAACTTGGGGTCACTCTATTCGGCTGTTGCGTCTGCTCGTACTTGACCTCTGTAGTAAGTAAAGTAGCCGGAGTCGGTGATGGCGTCTGCGATTGACTATATCCTTGTGTGTTAGCATGTGATTCTTTGTATTCATCAAAGAAATTCTGATGTTCGCTGGGAGCATTGAACTGCAGGCCCTGATTAATGGAGTAAGGATTGTGGGTTTCTAACAATCGGGTAGAATGAGTCGAGGGTGGTCTCGTTGTTACCGTAGTTGATGGTGTTGTGCTTGTGGTATCTTGTACGAAATTGTTATACACTTTCCTGGGCTCTTGAGTCTGGTAGTTTTGTTGTTGTTGTTGTGGGAAGTTAACATATTGTGATGGATTTAATTGACTTTCTCTGTTTATAAAATATGTTCCAGGTTTGGCAGTAGGTAAACTAGATTCTTGTTGTGGTCTTATCGTGCTAACCGTCTGTGGTTCAAATGAATAGTAATTCTGTTTATAATTATTGTTTATTACATTTTCTTTCGGTGCAACAGTGCTGTAATAGCTTATCTTTGGCTTTTGTGTCACGGGCTGACGGTTGTTGTAAGCAAACGGATCTGCCGTGTACGAGTTAGGGAATACATTAGTAACAGTAGAAGATTTAGTTGATGACGCGTCCTGGATTTGCGAGTTTATAACAACTGACCCAACATGTGGCGAAGGGAATGGAATCTTTGCAAATCCTTGCGGCGTATTATAGCTTAATGGTGCAACAAAAAATGGCAATTGCTTCAATTTTTTGTCTTTGTTCTCAATATTAGACAAATATGGTAATTCAAATTTCACAAATCCTTGTGGAGGATTTAAGGATGAAGGTCCTATAAATACCTCAGGCGCATTCAAGGGGTTCACTGAATCTAAAACGGGAACAGTTCTTGCATTTTTCAAAGAAGATAATACGTCACCAACTTTAATATCGCTATCTTTTTTCGCATCATGAGTTAAAAATATAGCTAACGGTGGTTGATGTGGCTTAAGCTTCGGTTTCGGCGTAGTTGCGGTAGTCGTTGTAAATGGTACTGTTAATGTTGAGTACTTCGTAGTATCGATATCTCTTGGTGGTGAATTAAAACGATTCGAAAAATCTTGGGGTTTATAGGAAAAATCTACCGGTTTAGCAGTTGGTCTCTGAATTTCGGCTGCTAAATTTTTCACGAGAGGATTTTGTTTAGGAGCCTGGTTGTATAATTCTGAATTTAGAATTTGCGGAGGTGTAATCGGATTTCTAAAATTAAATTGTCCCTTGTTTAGCGAATCCAACGGCACATAAAGTAATTGTACTTCCTCCCGCTCGACTTTTGTTCTTGGTGTATTAATAATTTCTTTTGATTTATCGTAATTGTCAAATCTTATTTTATGTAGTGACTGGGGCTTGGGTCTTTTGTTTAATCCTAGATCAGTATTGTTTTCGACACGATATCCGTCTACGAACTTCGGCGGTTCTGGTCTTTGCTTCGGTGCCTGGTTAAAAAAAGGTTTCGCAGGCGTCGGCAACTGTGGTAGAGCTTGAGAAAACGAATCGAATTTAACCGGACCCGCATTTGACTGTGGCTTAGGTTTGAACTGAGGGACGCTGTCAAAATTATACTGCGGTGCGATAAAGCCCTGCGTCAGAGGGAAGTTGGACGGAGATAATCCGAATCTCAAGCCCTGTCCGAAGCCTTGGTCTGTCAGGTAATTCTGTGGCGCAGTCGGTACCGACTGGAGGTATAGCTGCCGGTTGGGCTGGGAATTGTAGAACGATCTCGAGGGGAACGTGTCTCCGTTGAAACCGCTGAGAGTTCTCGTCAATTCTGGATATGGTTCGGAGAGTATTCTGGGTTCGGCGACGGCCTGTCGTTTCAGAGGGACCGCTGGTTCGCTCTCAACTGGCCCGGTGAGGGGCACCCAGTCGCTGATGTCCGCCGTGTAGGAGCTGATCTGTCGCGACCATCTCGACTGTTCCTTTGCTGTTGCTATAGCAAGCAGAGCCACGCACGTTAGCACCTTGAACGCCATCTGAAAATGAAAAAAATAAAATTTTAACCAGCCGAAAAAAAATATTTTAGCCGTATTTTCTTAAATTTATTTAGAGGGTAGAGGTAGGTAAGCAAACGATTGCCTGGTTAGATATTACGTTCGCAATGGACACCCGCACACCAGATGAGTTTACAAGTGAATTACTTGCGTCTGGCCTTACTTTATAGACATATATATTTATGACACTCTATTCAATGGAAATCATAAAAATCTCATTTGATTAAATATACTTAAATGTATCTAGTTATGCATATTACGGATTATTTATTTGTGGAAAGTAGGCGTTGATGTACACAATACAATACCAGCATGCAATATTGCTGTAACACAGTAGTTCAGATAGGGGGTAAAAAGTAGGCTGCTATTGGCTGCGTTATAAAAACTCGCAAGTGGGACAAAGTTGACATAACACACTGCTATTCAAAATGGAAATCTCGACGATGCCCACGACTTCGTTCACTTAAAAAAGAAATGTATATGCAGCGGGCACCGTTCTCTTTCCGGGCTAAGTAGCCTATGGGTTATAATTAAATCTTTTGTTACCCACGACCTGTATAGCTTATTTTGGAAACACTCATTTTTTGTGGTTATTGTGTAAAAAAGTAATAAATACATTTATAATATCAGTAGTAACTAGTACCTACCTAAGTAGTAAGACGTATAGTACCTAACTAAGTTAAGTTTTTAAATTGAGTATTAAGCACAGAATAAAAAAGAATAAAGGCAAGCTCAATAATATAACCCGGGTGCTTTCTATCTTTATTTTTTCTGTGTCGTCAGGAAGGTTTAATTTTGCCCTAATTTACTATTACATAGATATTGCTAATAAGATAAGTACTAATTACTACTAATACCTTTTCTCGTCTAATTGTCTAATTCATCACCAGATGTTGACTGCGATTTCGTTCGCGCAAGAGAAAATCCTGCGGGAACCGTACAATTTGTCGCGATAAATAGCCCAATAACTAAGCCTACTATATGTCTTTCCCCGTGGTCTACTTCTACTATATATCTGTGCCAAATTTCATCAAATCGCTCCAGTAGTTTCGGAGTATATTCAATGCAAACAAACAATCAAATCTTTCCTCTTTATAATAGGTATTATAGCTATTAGCTGCAGTAGACACTAGACAATCGATACAAAGTGTGTCGACCGCATAGCCGCCTATCCGGTGCGCGACAGCACGCGACAGTGAAAGCTGCGGTAATCGCTTTTCTCCTGCGTCGGCCGAGAGGAAAATCCACCATCATTTAGTCGCTGGACACGCTGGACATCCGACACGGGATGGACTCATCCATAAATTACATAAATAAAAAAGGGAAGCCCTTTTGAAGTCATTTTTAACGTATGTTAACCTTTAAACGATCTTCTCTTCAAATCTTGTATATGTTATAATCGGAATCTCGGAAGCGGTTGCAAGTATTTCCAATAAATTAAGTACGCAGGGAGTTTAGGGGTAGGAAAATTGATCTAGCTAGGACTTATCCCTGGAAAACTGCGCATTTTCAAATTATATATTATGTTTTTTCTTTGGTTGCGTAATAAGCTATTTCTTAGTGATTTCGATTTATGAATGTCAAATCCGGGTCCAATTTGTCGGCAAATTGGTGTCACGGGTTCGGAATCTCGGTCATTTTATTTCTCTTATAATTTTTATAATAAAAAATATAAGAGAAATAAAAAGAATCACTTTTCATTTCTCTTATTATATATTTTCTTTTATTTTATCGTACCTACTTCTAAAAGTCCGGGCAAAGCTCGGTCTCCCAAATAGCTATATGTTATACGAGGTGCATACTTCGTACTGCATGTGTGAGGTAAAAACCGAACAACAGATCTTAGGAGTCATTTAATAAAGTTATAGAACTTAGGTTACCTTTGTAATTATACTTCGTCGACATTCATTATACATGTTGTATGATGACCGTCGAACTAAAGTGCATAGGATTGCCTTGTCGCTTTTCTAGGGCGACGTATAGTCGAGGAAAATTATGTTTTACAGTTAGGTCGCTCCTCTCTTTTTTTTAGTTTAAACGTAGTGTCGTCGGCCGTCGCCAATCTCCTGAAAAATAGGTTCTATTTCTTCTAGATTTAAGGCTTTTGCTGTTGTAGGTGGAGCTTCCGTTATTTCTCTCTAAGAAATACCTAGGTTATAACATGACCAATGTCAGCAGCGTCTATCCATAATCTATCATTAAATTTCCACGGCTGTACCTACTTGAGCCCACTCAAAGATTTGTATAACATCTGTATTCTGTATTGTATTTTCTTCTTATACAGCTGTGAGCTGTGTTAATTTATGTATGTGTGTCGACGTCTCCGAGTTCCTGGAGCACGTGCCTCACGCAGCCAACACAAATATTTTCACGCTCGCTGCGTGTATCAGAACGTCATTTTTCTAATAAAAATCGTGTTTTACTCTCGCATTATTTGCTCTACAATTTTAAGAAATAATTATTTTGTTACAAAAAAAACTATAACCCGACTACGGAAATTATATGGCCTATCGCCTATGTTACCCGGGCTATCATAACGAATCTATCGACACCTCATTTATTAAAATCATACCAGTAGTAACAAACTTACATACATAAACAGTACGATTTTGATTTTGATTTTGAGTAGACCATGTTGATAACATGATAGGTATAATGCGCAACTCACCGAGTCACAAGATGCGGGTTGTGTGAAAACCTTTACAATTTTCAACTACAAAATAATAAAATATAACTTCAACGCTCTTATAAGTATACAATAAACATATTTTAATTGAACACGATCAAAATTTTGATTTAAAAATACTCTCTCGAAAACGTTTTAATATTATTAGTACATAATTTATTTATGATACAGTTCGAGCTGTTGGCCGCAACTCCGCCCGCGCAGTTCCCACGGGAATACTGTACTTTCTCGGGATAAAAAGTATCCAGAACACTACTACACTACTGTCATACAAAATTTCATCGTAGTCATTTGCTTTTTGCGTGAGAGAGTAACAAAAATCCATCCAATAATCCATCCTCACAAACTTTCACATTTATAATATTAGTAAGATATTAGTAGGATTATAAAGCCCAATTCTCTTGCGTCTATCGCGCGTGAGCGAGTGAGACACCGCGCAGACCGAAACTGATTTGGGAGGATTGTGATCACAAATTATTATAGTTACGAGACTTGGGCTTCAGACTTCAGAGTTCGAACAGAATCACCGACCGCGGGCGTTCCTTTTGACGCAACTCGCAAGACGCGGCCCGGTTGTACAGCGGCGCGTGTCTAACGTCTTGCTGTGATTAAGGTGCTGGAATGCTGGTGCTGGTATTTGATGCATATCACGTATTTGGTATTAAATAATACTTATATACTCGCCAACATGCATTAGGCTATATTCTGTTTCATTATGATCCAATTTAATATTTAAACGTAAACTAATAGATCGTATTCGACCAAATTAATCAACGCATTTCTTTAATGAACATAAAAGTTAAAAGTTTAAATGTCACTTAAAAGAAATAAGTGACATTTAAATTTGTAGGATTATACGGTTCTATTGTCTACTTGTTTACGTTAAGAATAAATTGGACCTAAATAGAGTAGGTGTAATAGCTTGATTCTCCTAACATCGAGGTGAGATTTGAGCCGAAACAACAGTGGTCACTGTCGTAAATGATGATAATAATTATATAATAAACAACGCTTAAGTCTGGAGCTATATGATCCGGAAGCCCGGGGAAAATTCACGGCATTGCAAATAGAACTCTCCGATATATAATATATTGAGGCTGAAAATCGAACACACAAGAATCATAATACAGTCTCAGCCTTTTATTAAAATTTTAGGTAATAATATCTATGGACGCTTCACACCACGTTAATCTGGCCCCGTGGCCCTGGTACCAGAAAACGGGAAGTATATTTAATACTTTTATTCTATACATGTATATTTTTTTATATTATACACATATTTAATACACATCCATGACCCAGGAACACAGAAAAAGTTTTTGTTCCTTCGGCTGGATTCGAACCCGCAACCCCCGGCTTGAGCATCAACGTGCTGTACCACTGAGCCACAGAGGTCGTCAAACACATAGATTCTTAAAAGTTTAAGATCAATAAGCGTAAAAGCTTAGTTCCTAGATACTGTAGCGTGAACAGTTGCGGGTCGCGGGCAAGTATGATTCTGTAATAGTACTTAATTATTTAATCGTCTAAGTTAGTTATTTATTAATAATTATACTTTTGGATGCCACTGACAGCTGTTATCAAACATCGGTTAATTGTTCGGTTCAAAGGCGATATAATTGTTTAATAAATTGCCGATTAACTAATGCCGGATTGCCGGATTTGGTAAAAAATGTTTGATATTCGTGGGTAATCTTGTATGTATTTTATATTCAATGTTTGTAATCATGCTCACCTTTTATTCTAGGAAAATACAAACGTTTTGTTACGAATTATTCCCTTAATATTGTAATTATAGGTTTGGGAAAGGAAAATTCTACTTGACCAAGTGATCAAGCTCTACGAAGTGTTACGAAACCCGTTATTTATTGTTATGAGAAATAAACATAAAAATGTATCATCAAATTGCCATTGTCGTTTGACAGTTGTTTAAGATAGTGCCACTGGCCACTTTCTACACAGTTATGGTATTCCACGCCTATGTTACATTGTATTACAATTGTAGAGAGCTCTACGGAATACCAACGCTGTTGAACAGGCAACTGAATCACCAGTTCTTACGACATCGCCGTGGCTAATCAGTACTGGCTAATTGTTAAAACAAGAGTCCATTCATTGTTTTACCTCGGAGTTTCTATGAGAGTACCTTACGTCGTCCTCATAGAGGTTCCATGAAGCTAGAACAGAGGCCACGTCCCTAGAGAACGGGATAAAAACTATCCTATGTCCTTATCCTGGTTCTAAGCTACGCTCCCACCAGCCAAATCGATTCAGCCGTTCTTGAGTTATAAATAGTGTACACGACTTTCTTTTATATAATATACTAGCTTTTGCCCGCGACTTCGTCCGCGTGGAACAATACTTTGGGATATCGCTGAAATTTACCCACGACTTTATTTATGACTAACGAAAGCGGAATCCTATTTTTTTAAACGGAACCCTAAAATAAAAGTAGCCTATGTTAGACCCTATAACATCAGCTATCTGCTAGTGAAAGTCCCGTGAAAATCGGTCCAGCCGTTTCAGAGATTAGTCGGAACAAACAGACAGACAGACCGACTGACAGACAGACATACGGACAGACAAAAATTAAAAAAAAAATGTATTTTATTGTAAGTACCGAATATATTTACTTTCAGATTCATTATGTAAAAAGCTGTTAATTTGAAGTTACAAACAGACACTTAAATTGTATTTAACTGTATAGATGTATAGATATTATAATGTATTATATTTTAAGATATTATCAATTTGATGTTTATAAAATAACTAAACTATTTAACTAAACTAAACTAAACTAAACATTAACCCGCATGCGCACCCCGCCTTGGTGACGCCCACTTCGCAATGGGCCGTGCAGCAGAAATCGTAATATTTTAATTTCGCCATAACTTCAAAACCAAACGTCCAATTTTAATCATTCAAAGACCAAATATTATCTACATAAATTGTACTTAGTGATGAAATAATTTATTTTGATAAGGATTAATAACATGAGTAAAATAAACGCGTTTAAATGTAGTCCAAAAAAAAATCAAGATTTCTAAATAAAAAATGGTTGTTGTGCCTCACTCGACATAGATAGGTATAGTGTGTCGCGGACTTTTTTGTAGATATTTATAAGATCTACAATTAATTAGAACATTTTATGGTTCTATCTTTTATAGTTTAGGCAGCGTACGCAAAATAAATAACTTTTCTGGTTGATTTTTTACATCTTGTGTCCGAAAAACCCAAATATCTTACGGAACCCTATTTTTTTCCAAAATAAAATTTAGCCTATGGTACTCGTGGATAATGTAGCTTTCGAATGGTGAAAGAATTTTTGAAATCGGTCTAGTACTTTTTGAGCCTATTCATTACAAACAAACAAACAAACAAACAAACATACAAACAAAGTTTTCCTCTTTATAATATTAGTGTAGATATGTGAAAGTTGGATGTATGAATGGATGTTGCTTTCACGCAAAAACTACTGAACGGATTTTGATAAAATTTAATATGGTTGTAGTTTATACTCTGGATTAACATATAGGTTACTTTTTATCACGAAAAAGTGCAGTGTTCTCGTGGGATACTGTAATTACGTGGGCGGAGCTGCGGGCAAAAGCTAGTGATAAATAATTGCATAATAAAGCGTACCTATCTGTGATTATGTTGAAGGAATATTAATAATTTATACATATTACATATATGAACAAAAATTCATGAATGAAGACGAAAACTATTTGTGAATGGGTAGATGAAGTCAACTATTGAATTGCAAATTGCAATGTTTACGTGAACATCACTTACTTTTCATAATCACTGTGGTCGAGTGTCTAGTGGACTTAGCCATTGTCTGCAGATGCACTATTGTTTCAACTTGAGGTCAGATGACAAATGGAATAATGTTATGGTAACAAATACTAAAACTTAGGTCCTATTCCAGTGTAGGAAATGAAAACTACCAAAAAACTTTGATGTGGGTGTTGCAATGAGGCAGATAACAGCCTCCGTAGTCTAGTGGTTAGAGCATTGGCTCTCGACTCGGATGTCGTGGGTTCGATTCCCGCATTAGAAAAAAAAATTGTTTCCAAGTTTGGTTAGGACAATGCAGGCTGATCACCTGATTGTCTGACGAGAAAGATGATCCATGCGCCGGATGGACATGTAAAAAGACCTGCGCCTTTTTTTTTTATTTTTTTTTATGAAATAAGGGGGCAAACGAGCAAACGGGTCACCTGATGGAAAGCAACGTCCGTCGCCCATGGACACTCGCAGCATCAGAAGAGCTGCAAGTGCGTTGCCGGCCTTTTAAGAGGGAATAGGGTAATAGGGGAGGGTAGGGAAGGGAATAGGGTAGGGGATTGGGCCTCCGGTAAACTCACTCACTCGGCAAAACACAGCGCAAACGCTGTTTCACGCCGGTTTTCTGTGAGCCCGTGGTATTTCTCCGGTCGAGCCGGCCCATTCGTGCCGAAGCATGGCTCTACCCATTAGTAGGTGTTGCTCTACCACGTGATCTCTCGCCAGTCGTGTCGGTTATCCGTCCCACTGGTTACGAGAGTACAGGAAGAGAGAGTTCTCTTGTGTACTGTGCACTCACTTGGGCACTATAAAATTACTCCTACGTAACTAACTGGCTTACAATGAAACCGGCCACCGTCACCGAGATCGGTGTGGGGAGTTATTATTAATGATGCAGATAAAAATTTAAAATAATGTGCTGATGTGAGGTCTCAAACTGATAGGGGACCACGGAAGATCAGGCGCCTCGGCACCGCCGTGGTCGATGCCTGAGTGGATTCCCTTTGAACATGTGGTGTGGGGTTTTAATATTGTTTCTCGATTTGTTTATTTTCTTTTTTTAACTGTTTTTATGTCCCTTGTGTTCAATAAATATATTTTTATTTTATTTAGATAATAGAAGCCCAATTCTCGTAACTATATTTTGTGATCACAATCATGCGCCGCGAGCGTCACATCACAAATAGTTACGAGAATTCGGGTTCAGATTAACCCCTATATACAAGTACACAAGTAACCTAACTTTGTCGGAACCTATTACTTACCAGTGGCGAAGGCTGCTTCTCCTTCATAGGGAAGCCGGAGCCTGTATAATAGGTAGGAATTTCTAGGAAGGTATGCAAAAGGTTAGTGACAAGGGAAGCCGATAGAAATGGAGTTATAGGAACCCTACGCCACTGTTACTTACATACATATATGTATTACCTATATAGTTATCACTGCTTACATATTATTATTATTTGAGTCGGCTGTCAATTGTCATGCTAACCAGAGCGCAGGGCACCTGATTGTAAGTGCACCACTTACTCACGACCGTAAGCGTTTCGGTTCGATTCCCTCATTATTCATAGGTACATTTAAAATTCTAATGAGATATTTAAAATAAATCCAAAATCATATGCTAAACGAAATGGATTAGAAAACTCTTTGAATAATTGAAGTGAATGTTCACACTTGACGCATAATTAGACCGGTATACTGACCTACAGACTGCGTGACGGTCTACTAAATTTCCGAATATGTTTGGATTGGAATTTGGATTCCGAAACTTGGATTGCAGAAAGATTCTTTAATCCATCTTTAACCCTTTGACTGCCGTGTAAAATATTGCAACGCTGCGTCAGTTACCACAAGACCTTTGAGTTTCGACTGACCCGGTATTAATACTCTTAACGCCTTTATTCCTTATACCATTGTAGGTTACCTCTCCCACTCGAGACGTTATAGTTTGTGTCACGTGAATCTGTCACAACTGGACGAACATATTTGATATTATTTACATTTACCATACAAATGTTTACTAGGAAGTGTTCTTACGTAACACTGCGACACTTACAAGAAATATTGTGAGAATTTCACTCTAGGAAAAGATACCAGTGGTCACTAATAAAATAAATTAGCTGCGCTCCAAAACATACTTTACTATTACAACATAAGTGACAGTTTTCGTTGAAGAGCAAAAGGAAAAAAGAGTGAAATGACAGGAAGACCGGTCAGAACTAGTACCGACCGGTTCTGACCGGTTGTGACGTTTACTTTCGTTCAGGTTTAGAAAATAGAAGCGGGTTAATGTGTTGCATCCTTGTTTACTCTGTATAAATAGTGACTTGAGGTTTTTTCAATATTTTTGTAGTATTTGCTCAATAATCATGTCGAGTTAAGTGGAGGAATGATTGAGAAATTGACACAGCCATAAAGATTATCATCAAAATTTGAATTTTATTGATCAGTCTAATTTTTGTAATTTCTATACAAAAAGCCTTTTTTATCCATCTATTGATAACTTGATAGGATGAGTCACAGCTTATTCACAAGTTTCTTCACTTTTTAGGGTTTCATATACCTAAAGACATAAAAGACTCTGCTGTACGTCTGTCTGTCATCAGGCTGTATGATTCATGAACCATGATAGTCAATCAGTTGAAATTTTCACAGATGACGTATTTCTGTTACTGCTATAACAACAAATACTAAAGAAAATAAAAGTGGGACTCTCATACAATAAACATTTTTGGCCGTTTTGTACGGAATTCTTCGTTCGTGAGTCCGACTTGCTGTGTTCAGGTTTTTTACTTTATGTTAAGTTACACACAAGTGTTAAGTAACAGGCCGTTAGTGATCTAATTAAGTTATCTGTAACATATTGTTGGATTAAGTACAGCTGCATATTTGCTAAGGCCATCTAGTTTATTAATATATTCTGATCCTAGACTATTTCATAGTTTGCCTAACTACGCAGATATTTACGAATTTCAACAAAATAATCTATTTGCCAACTGTCAACCATTCAGTTTGTACGAAATTGGTATTACTACCAGGGTGCGGTCGCGGATCACGCAGAATTTACTAGCAACGTACATTAACTTATCGCTACTTGTTTCAGTAACAAGATTTTTTAGACCACAAAATGTATACACAGTTATTACTTAAAGGAAGATATTATCGTCATCATTATAATATTACATAGGTTGTGAGTTGTCCCGACACACTTTGTTCTGTCTATACCTACCATTCTACAGGGGATGGTTTATTTTTGGTACGTCTCAAATAATACGATGGTACGTCTCAAAATTTCTCACCATTTAAGCCTTCCCTGAAACTCCACGATTATTTCGAGACTAAAATTAGCCAAATCGGTCTAAACGTTCTCGAGTTTTAGCGAGACATTAGAAATGCAATCCATTTTCTATAAGGTTTGCTAAAATTAATTACGGATATTTAGTGTATGATATACTGCTTATAATAAAGACGTTAAGGCAAAAAAAAAATCATACTCAAAGCAAAAAAATTATCTCAAATAAAAATATAAAATCATGCAAACGGAGGAGTGTGACATTTGGCACATACAAAGTTTATGGGGAGGTAGGTGTGCAGAAAGCTAATACTTCCTTAAAAATGCTTAGAACCATAAAAAATTAACAAAAACAAAGTATTTTACTTTAAGCTCAGTCTCAAAGTCTCTACTGTGTAATGGCATGCAGGTGATGCCATACAGAATTTATAGAGCCTAACTCGAAATTATCGTTGAACTGCGTAACATTACCAAGCTGTAACAGAGTTGATAGTTGATACATATCCGCGCATACGCAACCCCGTGAGTGTTGACTGTTGGTCCACCGTGCGAGTGTAACCTTCGGCTTAGAACGTGCGGCCTTGCCAGGACTTTCCATGGGACCTACCGCTATCTATGGAACAATTGAACCACTTTATATGTGAGATACTGTTGCAGCGATTGGTGGCAATTGTTAGCGCGGAATACGATGCGGCCTTGAAAGTGGGAGGAACTGGTACAGGAACTTGTGGGAGATTAATTTGTGTTGTAAACGGTATTTATGTTCCATACCTTTAGATGTTTATCTTGTTTACAATACTTAGAAGATAAGTAAAAGATAAGGTTTGGAGGTTTAGTTCAATAGAATCATTTCCTTTACACAGATTAATATCCAATATAATCTTTACGTTTAGACAAAAACTTTCGATTCGATATTCGACCAAATCTATAGTCCTTGTATTCTGTCATTGCATTATAGAAATTTAACAGCATTCGTGGTCCAGTAGTTAGAGCTCATCTCTTGACTCGGAGGTCGCAGGTTTGATTCCCGTATTGGGACAACAATAAAATGTTATTTCCAAGTTTGCTTAGGACAATGCAGGCTGATCCATGCGTCGGATGGGCATGTAAAAAGACCTGCGCCTAATCTCTCGCCAGTCGTGTCGGTTATCCGTCCTACTGGGTTACGACTTACGAGAGTAAAGGAGGAGAGAGTGCTCTTGTGTACTGCGCACACACTTGGGCACTATAAAATTACTCCTGCGTAACTGGCCTAGTTTCAATGAAACCGCCTACCGTCACCGAAATCGGTGAGGGGAGTTATTATTATAGACTCCTGTTGTATAACGTATTTATGTTTACTAAGTACGTAAGGTTAGGACTATAATATCATCCAGAATCCGGAACGCCGGAGAAAATTCAGAGCACTGAAAATTTAACTCTGGACTAACATAATAGAGTTGAAAACCGAACACAATATGAACATCGAGTCTCTAGTGTTCGATTTTCAGCTCTATTGTTATTGTAGTTCCATTTTCAGTGCTCTGAATTTTCTCCGGCTTTCTGGATTACGGATCATTTAGTCCCAATCTGAATTGAATAGTATAAAGACGTTTAATATAATTTAAAACTTTTACTAATCTGTCTGTCTAGTAATCGCAAAAACAGAGGTAGGGATTCCGTCGCTTATCGTTTCGAATTCCGCTTTCCAATTAATTAATTATTGAGACACTCTCTCTACCAGCATAAAGCACATTTCATTGGTGAAAATAATAGTTTTAATGTATGAATAAAATATATAAAATAGTAAATACATCTATGATTTCAATGGAACTTACAATTTAAATAAGGAAAATGTAAAAAAATACTCCAAGCATACAAGATGCAACTGATAATATTGTGTAATTTATGTTTGGGAATTTCGTTTTTACTTTCTTTAGACAAAAACTTATGTCGAAATTTTATTTTGTCTGACTCAGAACACGAGTTGTAGTGAAAGTGTTAAGTGTTTATATAGTGTATGTGTTGTGGAAAAGTGTTTGTCCGGTTGTTTGTCAGCTTTTCTAATTGCTGGACAGTTTCTACACAATATGGCTCAGTGGAGATATTTGTAGCGAATTATAATCGATGGAACTAATCATTTAATGGGATGATCACTTAAAGAATAATCATCGGTAAAGAAAGTAAACTAATAGGTATCTAATTATACAATACAATAGGTAATACTTTATTGTACACCAAAACTACAAAAAAAAAAACAAATTTAACAACAAATTTTACATATAATGATGTACAAAAGGCGAACTTATTGCTATTAAGCAATCTCTACTAGCCAACCTTTGGTTTATGAGATCGTTATAGAAAATGAAAAAGATCGTGTACACTTACACACTATGAAAACTTCATTAATTTAAACATAAAAATACATAATGTACAGTAACGACAGAAACTTTAGTGCTTACTTAGGAAATATTTTTTAAATTTAATTTTAAAAATATTAATTGAATCAGCGCGACGAATTTCCAAAGGCAGTGAGATCCAAAGTTTGCAGCGCGAAAAGTAAAGGATTTAGAATATAGGGAAGTGGAGTGTGAGCTCTCAAGAGTCAGATTGCTGGAGGAGCGTATTGCTAATTGGTGGTGTCACGTAAAAAGTTACTTAAGAGCCAGCGCGCACTCGAGATTTTTAATCTGCCGATAGTTTAGTCGGTATTGTAACCAAACTATCGATCAATAGTTCAGTCTTGTCGTGGTGCGCGCATTACAGCAATAAGCAATTTGCGATCGTCTACCTTACTAGAATGATCGATCAACGGTTTAGATTGACAAGTGCGCGCACGCCCGTACGGCGCCATACTGACCAGGGGGGTGAAACTCTCATACATGCACAAATTAACAGAGAACAGAGACATCTAAAAATGACGATCCGGTACTAACAGTTTGAAAGTTTTCGGATAGTCACAACAGATGCCACTAAGCGACTTCTACATCGCGCTATCGCTAACACAAGGCGTATTTATAAGGGCTCGCGAACATGTTACTATGCAGCAACCATATCCCACTATTAAAGAGGAACTTGGTCGTTGTTGTGTCTACGACTTTCGATAAAACTTAATTTTTGTCCATAATTCAGTTCAATAAAAATTATCAGGCGGTACTACTTCCATCTAGCGGGTTTGATAGTAATTAAAACGGTACAACGCCATCTAAAAACGACATTCCGAAACTTTTGCAAGACTCAGTTTCAATTTTAGAGTTGCGCATCTATACTAATATATATCTGTATTATCTATGATACTGACTGAGCAGCTGTTGGTACTTGGTCGATAGTCGGCCGAAAGTTGATTGAATAGGGATCGGGAAAATATTTTTGACATTTCATCGGTAGATTTTTAATCGTTAAATACGCGCACTGCCATACATCCCCATACTGATTCCCATAACGATCAAACTGTCGGACGACTAAAAATCGTAAGTGCGCGGTGGCTCTAAAGCTATTTTTGAGAAGAAACTATCTACTGATAATAATTTTAGTCATATTGTAAAATCATACTTTCATTATCAAGAAATCACTATTTTATTCTCACCAATGTGCAATATCGACAAAGGTCCTGATCGATCAGTTTCTAAAAAAATCCTTTGCACTAAAATATTTATTAACAAAAAATGTGACCGCAACGACTGCAGACGTGGTTGAACAACGTATTTACTCGAAAGTAGGCGTGCGTGCTTACGATTCAATGGCGATGTTATGCGATTTTCATCTTATATGTCACCGTAAAATTGTAAAAACCGTTAGATTTTAAAATAACTAACGAGATTGTAAAAATATGTCGAATGAAAACTATATAATTATAATCTAACGAAAACTAAGGTGCTAAATTATAGGCAGCATATTCGCGTCCGAAGTCTATCAACATTTTACAATTTCACTAGTTATATTACAATCTAACGGTTTTTACAATTTTATGGTGACATATACAAAGAGTTATAAACAAAAACGTGCTCAGTTATTTACGGACTAACAGCTGCACTACCTTAATAAAACATGTTAGTAATAAAGTAACAACTATGACATTATATCCGATTAACCTTGATATTTAACTGTGGTAATTAAACCTAAATCAAATGTTAGTAGAGCGCCCCGCCCTGACTCCAGTATGAGGGTTATTATTTATAATTATAATTAAAATTGATAATATCCAATATATAACTCTACTCTGTCTAGAATCCAGTCTGGCTTTTGAATTTGTTCAGATTTTTTGGTTTATAACTAGAGGAATAATAAGACTTAAATAACTAATATCAAACAAGTCTTTAATCTTTATTAACTTCTCATCTTAAAATAAAATATTTTTATAGCTTATACATTTTAATCAACTCAAAAAGATCAAACAATTTTCTATTGCAATCGCAAAAAATCAAAAAGTTCGAATGTAAAACATAACTTTTCACGAAGTGCGTGAATTTTATAGTATGTCCGGACTTTTTTTTTTAATTTTCCGGCTTCTAGTCAGGACTTTTTAAATTTCTGAATAGTAGCCCTACTTGAACCTCAATATATAAAAAAAAAAAAAACTTAGGCCATCCGTTAATGGATGAATTATTATAGGTACAGTATTTTCCGAGCGAAGTAACCACTCTTGAAATACTGTAGTGCCTAGGACAGTTGATTTTTTAAATGTCGTATGGTTGCCCAAGCACATACGACATTCTCACAACATAGTCAGCCCCGTCCAGAGGAATGACTGGTCAATACGTCTGAAGCCAACCATGTGCGGGTTTCCTCACGATGTTTTTCTTCACCGTTACAGCGTCCGTATAATGTACTTGAGATCTGAAAAAGTCTTATTGGTACACGCCACAACCTGGGATTCGAACCTGCACTTTCTCGAGTGCGAACCAAACGGTCTACCCACTAGGCCACGGAGCTCTACCTTACGACTAAGACCCACAGCTGTTTTACTCTTTAGGGTAGTTGTGTCGCTCCGAGACAGTTGTGTCGCTCTTGGACAGTTTTGTCTGAGACGGTTTGTTTCAAGTAGGCGCATTTAGGTACATAATATATTTTGTCATGCAATAAACTGCTGACTGTACAAATGTGTTTGCGCTAGCTCTATCAAAAACAGTTTTTCCAATGTTCAGAATTTATACGGGTAAATGATATAATACATAATATATATTTCAAGACGTCCAGGTCTAGATTTACCATAATATTTGGTCAGAAAACGACTCTAGCTAGAAAAAATTTGGTAGATTTCAGACCAGCACTATTTCCATTTTGACGATAGCTGGAACACTTTCGGCACAGAATATATAATTCTAACATACTTTCGGTGAACACTTGTAAAAACAACGCCGTTGTTGTATTATTATTGAAAACTGCCACTCGATAAATAATAATTACTCAACAAGTATGCTCTACAATACCATAATAATAATATTATTTTCATTATTCATCACAATATTATTGTTGTAACATTATATCGATGTGTAAGAGCTCCGTGGCCTAGTGGATAGACCGTTTAGTTCGTACTCGAAAGAGTGCAGGTTCGAATCCCAGGTTGTGGCGTGTACCAATGAGAATTTTCAGATCCCAAGTACATTATACGGACGCTCTAATGGTGAAGGAAAACATCGTGAGTAAACCCGGACATGGTTCAGACCCGGCTTCAGACGTGTTGACCAGTCATTCCTCTGGACTAGGCTGACTATGTTGTGAGAATGCCGTATGTGCTTGGGCAACCATACGACATTTAAAAACGACTGTCCCAGGCACTGCAGTTTTTCAAGAGTGGCTACTTCGCTCGGAGAGTAGTGTATAAGTCATCCATTAACGGATAACGGGACGGGATTGTCTATGTGAGACAAAACTGTCTTAAGACTGGGATGTCCCAACTCCCAAGTGAGCGCTCGCCCTTAGGGTAGGTTTAATGTATTCCATAGGTATGTTGAAATATTATAGTCTCTTATAAACCAATGATGATTATTATTAATTTACATCACATTATACTCTCTTTCGGAGTTGATATAGCCGCGGGCGAATCCGGGGGCGCAGTGAAAGTTATTACGTCACCACCAAATTACCTAATTACCTGACAGACTCCATATAGCGTATCATTACCTTTTTAATGTGCCTATACAAAGATGATTAAACTACAAGTTATGGGTATATAATGGATGGTTATTATCTTGTTATTGAAATAGATAAGATTAGAGTTAAACTTTTTTTGCGGTCGATACTTTTTTTGGCAGACGCGGTTTGTGCAATTTGCAAAATTGTCCAATGAAATGTATCGAAATGTTACTGAACTTTTTTGTTAAATTATTTTCATTGTCTTCTATAATGTGCTTATAAAATTCTCGTGTTTGGTGATTACAGATCTCCGTCTAAATGCTGGAACTTGCAGGTGTATTCGTTAAGTATAAGAATAGGTTATAAACCATTTTTTATACCCCTAAGTGGTAGGGCTGATCCCACTCCGATTTCGTTTATTAAACCAATTTTTAATTTTCAATATTTAATGATTTCGCATTGAAAATACATATTTAACCGTAAATTTCCACCCAACTATTTAACCAATTCTAACACCAACCCCCATTCGCATGTTACTGATATTTGATACAATCTCCAGGCCTTAGTTGTCGATAACTGTTTCACGTCACATACGTTGTAGGTAGATACATGTAGGTGTAGGTGTAGTCAGTAGTGGTCGGTAGTTATTTATTTATTACAGTTCGTAGTTAAGACAGAACAAGTCGCAACGTCTGTTGGGTTATGGTTGTGTTCTAGTGTTTTATAGAAGAACCATAAAATAAAATATTTTAATAACGATATAGGTATCAGTGGTTTATCATTAATAATTATAATAGTAGTATTTTCTATAACCGATAGATGATATAATAACGGTATGTATATTTCGTCACAGGGAGCATCGCCTCCGTGGCGCAATTGGCTAGCGCGTTCGGCTGTTAACCGAAAGGTTGGTGGTTCGAGCCCACCCGGGGGCGTAAATTTTTTATTACTACATCAAATTCTACACTATTATAAAACTTTCATTTATATACTCATTTGTATTAATTAGTAGACTTTATGCTCTACAAAATAAGTATCTAAGATCTGATTTATATTTAATATTAATATTCCACGAAAGTCACTAACCATTTTGTCCAAGGTCACATTTAATTATATTGCGAGGCATAAAGTTACCCAAAATAATAAAAAAGTAGCAGTAATAGTACTGTTATGTTATGTAAAGGTTATAAATAAGGAAATGTTGCTCTTGTATATCTGAAAACCTAACATCACAGAAAATGTAGTAGTAACATTATACTCCTGGAGGCTAGACCTGAATATGGCTATAAAAACCGAGATCGAGACATGTCCTGTCACTATAGAAAAGATGACAACGTGACAAACAAATCTGTCTAGGAAAATTAACACCAGCGCCAGCACAATAACTGCCAAGTATCATCACAAAGCGGGCTTCATGCCGATACTTAAAACTAAGAAAAAAAGACAACAAGTAACTTACATAATATTATTTAATAAATAATAATATTTAAATAATATTTAAATAATATTTAACGGAAAGTATAAGTATAAAGAAGGAAAACACGACAATGACCACTCCGTTCTGTGGAGAAAAAATTATAATAACTACGCCTCCGAAACCATATAGATTACATCATATTATGTCTATTCTATTTTTGGCGTTAACAAAGAGAAAATACTCAATTGCGCACCGTAAGCGACGTCTGGCGTAATTAGATATAATTCGTGTTATCTCTGCGGCCTGCGCTGCCGACCGTACCGTTCGATTCTGATTGCCCAAAAACAAGAAAGCATGAAGAAACGAAACTATTACGGTAACTCGATCCATAATGATATGTGAGAAGTTATGAATATTTTGACATAGTTTTGTCGCTATTTTAGGAACCTTACTATAGAGATTTGCCTACGGTAGCGCCCCGACAAGAGGTGGAGAAGAATCGATTCTTTGAACAATTAAAGTTTATTGGCATCGTAGACACAATGTAGGCCGCAGACACTTATCTTAAGTTCTTTATTCATATTACGTTAATTATTTGGTATATACTATACAGTTTACTCTGTTCCGGTTCACTCTATACTAATATTAATATTATAAATGCGAAAGTGTGTCTGTCTGTCTATTACCTCTCACGCTTTAACGCTGAACCGACTTTCATGAAATTTGGTATACTTTGGGCCCCAGGAAAGGACATATAGGATATTTTTTATCCCGAAAAAGTACAGTCTTCCCGCGGGATAATATATTTACGCAGGCGGAGCTGCGGGCAAAAGCTTGTCTACACTAATATTATAAAGAGGAAAACTTTGTTTGTATGTTTGTTTGTTTGTTTGTTTGTTTGTTTGTTTGTTTGTTTGTTTGTAATGAATAGGCTCAAAAAGTACTGGACCGATTTCAAAAATTCTTTCACCATTCGAAAGCTACATTATCCACGAGTAACATAGGCTAAATTTTATTTTGGAAAAAAATAGGGTTCCGTAAGATATTTGGGTTTTTCGGACACAAGGTGTAAAAAATCAACCAGAAAAGTTACTTATTTTGCGTACGCTGCCTAAACTATAAAAGATAGAACCATAAAATGTTCTAATTAATTGTAGATCTTATAAATATCTACAAAAAAGTCCGCGACACACTATACCTATCTATGTCGAGTGAGGCACAACAACCATTTTTTTATTTAGAAATCTTGAATTTTTTTTGGACTACATTTAAACGCGTTTATTTTACTCATGTTATTAATCCTTATCAAAATAAATTATTTCATCACTAAGTACAGTTTATGTAGATAATATTTGGTCTTTGAATGATTAAAATTGGACGTTTGGTTTTGAAGTTATGGCGAAATTAAAATATTACGACTTCTGCTGCACGGCCCGTTGCGAAGTGGGCGTCACCAAGGCGGGGTGCGCGTGCGGGTTAATGTTTAGTTTAGTTTAGTTAAATAGTTTAGTTATTTTATAAACATCAAATTGATAATATCTTAAAATATAATACATTATAATATCTATACATCTATACAGTTAAATACAATTTAAGTGTCTGTTTGTAACTTCAAATTAACAGCTTTTTACATAATGAATCTGAAAGTATATTCGGTACTTACAATAAAATACATTTTTTTTTAATTTTTGTCTGTCCGTCTGTCTGTCTGTAAGTCGGTCTGTCTGTCTGTTTGTTCCGACTAATCTCTGAAACGGCTGGACCGATTTTCACGGGACTTTAACTAGCAGATAGCTGATGTTATAGGGTACATAGGCTACTTTTATTTTAGGGTTCCGTTTAAAAAAATAGGATTCCGCTTTCGTTAGTCATAAATAAAGTCGCGGGTAAATTTCAGCGATATCCCAAAGTATTGTTCCACGCGGACGAAGTCGCGGGCAAAAGCTAGTTTAATATAAACGTAAACAAAAATATTAAATTCTACCAAAGTAAAGTGTTGTTGTATTGTACTGAAAATGTGGGACATTTAAATTGGTAGCAATATATTATGTTCTCTTTGTTTACGTTCGGATTAAATTGAAAGTGACCGGGATACCTACATTATACGAGTATAGTTTAACAATTACAATATTAGTCTATGGGAGACAAGTGTAGTAAGCGCAAGTACATACGTATACCTTTTACCACTTCTTTCTCAGATCCGATATGGTCTAGTGGCTAGGATACCTGGCTCTCACCCAGGAGGCTCGGGTTCGATTCCCGGTATCGGAATATCTTTTGCTTACCTGTAACAAAGAGTTAATTAGTAAAATTATTATGGTCTAGTCTTTAAAATGTAACAATGTATACTCTATGGTCTATTCTAGCTTTTATTAAAATAAAAAAATACGAATTAAATCGGTTACACTGAAAATATATTACGACCTAAAAGAAAAACGGTGCGAAAAAAGCATGCATTTATAGAGTCAGTATGAGTAACAGAAGCCCAATGGTCGCGGGTGCTAAAACATCCGTACCGCAATTGTAACTCCTCCATTGTTGCTTGTGATGCCTTTGGAAAGCAGACGAATCGCCTGATAAGGGGTTATCGCGTTATTCCAGGTCAGGCCAGACCATCAGGCGATTTATCTGCTCGTTTGCACTTATTCACGCGGAGATAAGGAATGTACGACTTTGACAATGAAAGTGAGCGCGACCTCCGCTGACCTCACGAGTCTGACGCGACGCGACGCCGCCTCGGACTCCTTTCACTCACCGCTGTCGGTGTCGTCACGTGTCGCACGTGTTGTTGTGATGACACGAGAGGAATGTGTTGGCCTATGTTTTGGGCGGGAAGTTGGAGCAATCTGCAGCAATTTCGATATCTTATACCTACTTACTTTAAACGAGCTAATCTTGTATGTTATAACTTTTAATATATAAGATTTGGTAATATCAATTACGGTTACTTCGGGCATATGATCTACTGCTTATGTAAAGACGTTTAAGCAGTGTTTTTTTCTTTATATGGGCGAGTTTCCGTTTTACGGAGAGTCACCTATACATGAGATGATTTTTTAGTTTGAGATGACAATTATTTTTCTGCCCAAACGTCTTTACATAAGCAGTGGATTAAGTGCCTGGAAGTATCCGTAATTGATTTTTGGAGACCTTATCGTAATATAGGAAAAGGTTGCAAGCATTTCCATATAATTTAGAATGCAGAGAGTTTTGGGGGAGAAAAATGTATCTACATCTTATCCCTGCGCATTTTTAAGTTAGAGATTATGTCAGTTCGATAAGCAGTTTGGTATGCGTGTGTAGTTTTTGCAGAAAATTCAGAATGTGGTGCCAAGACCAAAAAAAATTTTTTTTTGGGGTTCGAACCACCACAGTTCGGTTCTTTTTTGGGATTCTTTTTTAAAATCTAGTTTAGAGCTCCGAGCAAAGCTCGTTTACTATTTGTAATAATATGTAGAGCTACTAGAATTTAAATTAGTTAGACTTCTTTTAACTTTATTGTAAGCCATGTCGTCTTCGTGGTCCAGTGATTCAGAGCTTTGGCTACTTGTATATATCTGTATAATCTATGTGTATATCTGTATAATCTATGGCTTTGGCTCTTGACTCCGGAGGTTCGATCCGAACGCTGAACCGGCCACCGTCACCGAAATCCGTGTGGGGGCAATCCCACAGCAGTTCAAGTTTTTTGGCTGATGGACGAAGTTAGGATTGTAACTAATTTAGTATACATCATGCTGATTATTCCGTCACAAATACGTATGTAGTTTGAGTCTGCCATTGAGTAACAAACATCCATAACACTATCACGTAACAGTTGTGTCACTAAACACCATGTAATTGTCGGTGTACTGATTTGAATAATACGCCCATTATATGTACACCATACGGTATTCGCATACGGAGAACGCAGTACGCATACTTATTTAAAATTAGATGCTGCCTGCGCCTCCGTGCGCGCAAAAGGGAATCCCGCATGAACCGTACATTTTGCCGTGATATAAAGTAGCCTATGTCTTTCCTCGTGGTCCACTCTATATCTGTGACAAATTTCATCAAAATCAGTCAAGTAGTTTTGGAGCCTATTCAATGCAAACAAACAAACATACAAATAAGCAAATCTTTCCTGTTTCAATGTTAGTACTTAGTATAGACAAAGTAGGTAGTTAGGTACTAAGTATATGAAAAGGATTTCATTAAAGATTACAAACAATATTTACATAGTACTCGTAGCAGGTGAATCGAATCGCACAAAATAATTTCAATTTTCAAAATCTGCTTTGCTTTATTCATATTTTGTTGAAAGGTCATGAGCTCTATCAAATGTATGTTGCTACAAACCGCCCCCCTCTTCAGTATTAAAAATATTTGCGGACCTGATTAGCTATTTAATGTTGGTGTCTTTGTCTGTTAAGTGACTTTTACAACGTATTAGAAAAAGACAGAAACGTTGAATAGCTAATCAGTCCTGCATATAATTATTTTTATAAGCAGCGGCCGGGGGCGGTATGTGTAAGAAATTTTATTTTCTACAGAATGTTGTAATATTAACATAAATCGTCCTCTTGTTGACAGGGGTCACAGGGGAAAGTGTTATCAATATTTGGTGTGTCGTGGTAGGGAGGGGGGCGGTAGCGGAGTACGGGGGGGTCAAGAACACGTCTCGGAGAAAGCGCGCGAAACGCGAGAGCGCGGGAATCGATTGTGCTCAATATGGCCACGGATTTATAATCTTTATGTGATATATTAGACGTATTTAGAATAGGCAAGCGGACTGATTTTTTTTTATTACATAGATGAATAGTACTCTTAAATATGAGTAACTTCTCAGAAGAAACCGTATATCAAAAGTCAATATTTTCAAAGGTACAGCGATTTGTATACAAAATTTCTTCGAGTCTTTATACCAAAAAAAAATTTTTTTTTTTTGCGAAATTGGTAAACAAAACCTACATCATTAGTTTACTCACATCATATACAAAAACATTCATTATGGTAAGTATGAACTTAAACGCACAAATATCGGAGATATTTACAAATATATTCCTGCGGCCATATACTTCATATACTACTTCATACTACTTCATATTCAAGTGACGTCATGTGTATATCGATTTTAGTATGGAGCGTTTTTAGGAGGCTCGCGAAATTTTTTATACAAATCGCTGTACCTTTGAAAATATTGACTTTTGATATACGGTTTCTTCTGAGAAGTTACTCATATTTAAGAGTACTATTCATTTATGCAATAAAAAAAAATTTGTCCGATTGCCTATTATTGATGGTTTATGTAAAATACTTTTTATAGAGCTATAAATAACAAATCTATAAATAATAAACACACAGAGCAGCGGCGCGGTAGCGACTTAGCGAGCCTTATGGGGGGTATCCGTATCAAAAAATTATTGGTAGCCCCGTATCAAGAAAAAACATTTTTTTCTGGCTCACATTCGGGGGCTCCTTTGGCCCGGAGCCTTATGTAATTGATATGGCTGATACAGCAGTAGCTACGACCCTGACACAGAATCAAAGTACAGTCTCTCTCTCTCTCTCAACTCGGTGTACGGTGTACCACATTTCGTTGGCTACAGGCTACAGCATGGCAGTAGAGTTCAAAGTTATCATAGGTACTTCAGTAAGACGCCGTCACTAACCTAAGAACATGACTGTACCCCTGATGAAAATGAATTAACTACGCATAATTTCATAATTATAATAATAATAATCTTTTATTGATAATAACAAGTTGGCTCATAATACAATATTAGCAAGTATATTATTATATATTGAAAAAAACAATGTTTACATGTTATTGACATTGTCACGTATACATGATTATAGCTTTAGGGGTGTTTACTTTTCACTGACAAACTATTGTTCACTTTATTGTGAAAAAAATGTATTCATAATTTTGAAACACTTTGTAGGGTACATCATTGTGAATACAACATTGTGTACATATTTTTAAAATATTCTACGTTGACATATTATTGCAAATTTGTCAATGTATCTATATTAGTGCACGCGACTGTACAAGAAATCAATTACTATCTTAATTGTATACAAATATGTTGTTACCTAAGTATCTAAATTAGGTCACTGAAGCAACCTGTTGACTGTTCTTATAGGAACTTATGCTCTTTGTTTAAGGTAGGTAAAATAGTATTTTGGTTGTCAGTACGTCGTGTGTGTGTCTATCTGTTAGTGTGTGTGTGTGTGTGTTTTTGTGTATGAGAGTGACCCCAGCCCTCCGAGGTTATCTTGGGATGGTTACTGCTTCTTGTGAAGCGCAGCTCTTCTAGGGGGTGTGTGTATGAGTGATGCCCTATAATGTCGAATATAAGTTAAGTTAGGGCAAGAGTAGTTAACGCTGTCGGTACCGTAGTTATTAAGTACTAGCTTTCGCCAGACAGCCGTGAAGAGGTAACAGAACCGACAGACAGACAGACACACTTTCGCATTTATAATATTAGTATAAATTGAATTGTAATTATTTGGAAAATGTGCTATGATTTTTGACGACTCTAATAAAAAAGAGATATTTTTTTCTGGGTAAGGAAGGAACATCTCTAGGCTCTATCCATGTATTATCTAGCCCTATATTACAGGGATATTTATTTATTATAGGTATTGGGTATCATTGTAGAGTACGTCTGTTAACGTAAAAAACATGAAATTACATAGTCGACTCGTTTCCATCTATTGAATGAAAATTACTTAACAAAATAAACAATGGTTAGCTGGTTCAGAATCAATAACAAAAGGAAAGTCGAAACACCTTATTAGTTTAATTAGGAGTTAGTGTATAACTCGTTACTCGGACGAAAAACTCACGATTTCTAAACTGAACCTTTTAATTAGGCTGATGAAAATACAGTAAGCCAAGTAATGTTATTAAATAAATAATCGAACGTTATTAATTATCGATATTTATTATTTCCTTATCCACATTTTTTTGTATTTACTACATGTAACATAGAAATAAATCGAATTACTCAATTTATATAACTCTTTAAACCAAAATAAGTACCTTATTGAATACTATATATAATACTAAATAGATACAAAAATTGCCCTGTGAATTGAGACTCGATTATCCGGACTCATTACAACAGTCTTCATCAAAATTGCCTTTTACACGAAAGTATTCAAGAATTATAGTTATAAAATTTGTAGAGTCAAAGAAAACTATCGAAGAAAGAAAAGTAAATTTCATATGTACTATATTTTATACTAAGATTTTCCGTGAAAGTGTAAGTGGAAAGAGAATAACTATATTAAATGTAGCTGTGTCGTTTAACTATGTAAGATGTAACCTACAATCAATAATATCTCTGTAAGTGATACATAATGAGTGTGCAATGACCGTGTATTACAGGTTATTATAAGTAGAGATATCAGCTTACGGCTTACTGCCATGTTACGTCACTGAGCAGTGCCCGTGTTATGTCACATCATCATCATCATGTGATGTGTGTGTCATCTCGAGGTTAAGAGATTTTAACAGCAAATAATTCGTTTAATTTTATCAACAAGAATACATCCCTTTTAGGGGTCGCAATCGCATCCGAGCACAAGCAATTTAACATTTATGTTTTGGTTTTGGTTGATTTGTGCAGCCCAACTGTTTAAGCAGTGCTAGTTTTATGTATCAGCCCTAGCAGAAGACGATAAGCTCCGATTAATAAAGCAAAGATACCCGGCTATTAGCAGGAGGAGAAGACATATCGTTCCTTTTTATAGTAGATAATCGTTTCGTCGAAAATAGAGGGGTGTTGTAAGTTGGACGTATGCATCTGTGTGTCTCCATGGCATCCTCCCAAACGGTTGAACCGATTTCGTTCTAGTTTCCATTTAAATTCAACAAGGTGTCAAAAAGTATTATTCAGTTACATGAACTGTGTCGCGCGTTGAGATCTCCTCGATTCGGCCTCATCACAATGAGGCCGAATCGAGGAGATCTTACGAGGAAACTTACAGTGGTAAGTTCAAAAGGCTACGCTCGAAATCTTGCAATTTGCAATTATAAAACTACTGCGTTTATTTTACTTTAAATATATACGATGCGATTCTGCGCCATTATGAATTGACCCTTATCGTCAGTTCGTGTATATTTAAGAGTGCGCTAGTCAACGGCTCGAACTCAGTGCTGCGCGCGGGGAAAATGCTTTTTATTTCACCTAATATTGGGGAAAAAAGGATATACCCATAAAATAGTAATCTATACTTATAAGAGAAGCTATACTGTACACATTTATGCAGCTGTGTAAAGTATTTTAGAAAAGGCGTCTTCAATTTACGCAAATCGACACTCAGCTGTTGGTGTTTAATGAAAAAACTATATAATATTTTTGTCTGAAGTAAAATTATCTCAATTGCTGAATAATTGAACTGTGTCGGTATTTGCTTGCTTTTTTATTATCATTCTTCATTTAATTTTTATTTACGTTCAAAGTTGCGCTAAAAATGCGTTGTTTGGAGGCTATTATCTTCTACACTAATTTGAATTTCAGAAATATAAGCAAATACCGACCTAGATAAGTGTCAGAAAAATCGATATTACGCTAGAATTTGGGTCTACAATGTTTGACTTTGGAGTAAATCACAAACAGCGTTTGTATGGAGAAAAAACCGACTAGCGCAGCCTTAAGAAAGCTATTCAAAATTGAACTTTATTTTGAACACAAGAAGTTACACGTTTAGTTACAGACTTCGAATTCAGCGCAGCGCAGCTCCTGCAATTCAACATGTATCTTCTTATGTAGTAAATAAAGTTCAATTTTGAATCGCCGCATTAATAATGCAGGGCCGCGTTGCATCGCGTCCCGTCTCAGTGTGAGCTGCTGCCGCTAAAAAGTCACATAGTTAAAGACGTTCCAAACCATCAATAATATCCCCAATCGCCATTTGTCTGCGATTTTATCGCGTCATTGCCTCATTTAAAACGGAATAGAAAACGTTTAAACCGTCGGTTATATAGTATTATAACGTCGGAATTAGTAACGCCAAGAGAAAAGAAAAGTAGGGAAAATACTAAGGATCTGCAAGTCAGTCCGGTATGGTTTCTCCGAGATAATAGCGCCCGTCATACCGCATATAGTCTGACCGCAGGAATTAGCAATAGTTATAAGTTCTAACATGCACTCCGAAGTCCGAACCGAATGACAATGCCCGATGCCGACAGTTCGATCTGGCATGTAGATGACAGCGCATTTTGAGTATAAATAATTTAAAAGACCAAAGTCCAAGATATATACGACAAAAAATTAAACAGAGTCGATAGCTTACTCAATGGTCGCTAATCATATTCGATGACACAAAAGTAAAGGGCAATCCTGAAAAATGCCTATATCTATACCTAAGAGTAAGTCATATTAAGTAATCAATAGTCATAATATCATAAAGTCAATAATTAATCAATGTGTGTACTGGAAAGTATAATTTTGATATTTCCATTGTTGGAAGTATAAAATGCTTTTCCTGCGACTCGGTACTTACCACGGGACTAGGTTGACGCTGAGTGAAAGTGACCATAGTTATAATGTTTGATATTGACAGCGTTTGTTAACACTTATTTAACTACTGTGAACGGAAAGTGTTGATAACATAAAACATTTTATTACAACGAGAAAGTTTCTGTTTGATTTTTCGAGTTAGTCTTGGTGGAGAGGTTAAGTTAGTTAACTCTTGATGGTGTTTGAAATTTAATTAACTACTTTAATATTTTTATGATGATTCAATATAAGTTTAGAAATTTTCTTCAGTCATAAGTCACAAGAGTTTTTTTTGTATTTTTGAAATGAAACTTTTTTAGCGACGTTGAGAGTGAAATTTTAAGGTCGTGTCACGTCACGTCACGATTTTGGATATACCGCCACCAGTCGAAAGCTACTTATAATTCTTACATCTTAATACATAGATGTCGCTATGTGTGTACATTTTTTAAGGTGATATCACTGATATGCTTTAGGCATGATGAGAGTATTTTGGATTCTTGGAAGTTTCACTTCGGCCACTTGTCCACGTCATGTTTCTTTCTGTCTGTTTGGATACGTGAGGTACCAAGTGTTACTTCAACCAATTTCGTAGTGGTCCGGCACGCAACTCACTGTGTATAAATAACTACTTACTACGCATTTACACAATAATTTGGTGCCACAACTAGTACCGAGAAACGACAGCCTCAGGCGTTGTGTCATTTACTGTGGCTTGGAGCTTTATGATATAATGAGACCTCTGTAGTGGAGAGTTAAAAGGCTTTCTACTGCACTGTCGATGACAGCTCTCAATTGGATAGTTGTCATTTATGTTTTTAATTAAAATTGTAGTACCCGAGAGACCGAGCTTTGCTCGAAGATCTATTAGTACGAAAAAAATTAACAGATGCCGATAGGTAGTTAAAAATCACCGGGACTCGAACCCGAGACACTAATTTGCTAATAAGGCAAAAAGTACAACACTTGCATAAGTGATGTACTCGAATTCACAATTAAAGGACTTAGTAATCTTATTAAGCAAGAAAAGAAAAACTTCAAATACTCAAAACTCGCGGTTTCCGTGGAATAAGACCTAGATAGATTTTTCTCCCCCTAAATTTAGGCATACAAAATTTCAATTAAATTAGTGAAGCCTTTTCCGAGATTCTGATTATACAGATACAAGAATTGCTCGTTTAAAGTATAGATAATTAAATATTATACGAGCAAATAACATAATGGTAAGAAGAACTAAGGAGACTGACTATGGGTTATAGGAGACATTTGTAGTTGCCTCCTAGAAGATATCTTTGGACAGTAGCCTGTAAAGTTGTTTCAATTTAAATAAGAAAACAAGTTAAAATAAGTTACCATTACAACTTTATGGTGTAATTTAATATTCCTGTTTTTCCGCGAAAAGGATGTAGTTTTCCAATCGGAAAATGTAAATAAGCTAGTTAAATGTCAGTAGTATTACACCATCATTACCTTCGGGTCCCAAACCTCAACCCAGATTGGTTGTCACAGGTTGCGGTAGTTTCCAGCCGGGACCGGAAAGGGCCATCATTAACTTTTTATGTTTCCTCGCCGTAATGTTCGAGCCGCAAATGTCATGGTAATAATGGTGTTTCGATTCCAATGAATTCTATAATACATATTATTGCTCTATATTTTATAGCTTATGAGTTTATCAGGTTTCCGTGGTACAAGAAACTGGTTTCGCTCTGTCCGTGCATATGATACGCCCTTTAAAAACTTTTTAGGTAAATTATTTTGAGCGAAATCGGACAGTTTTGAAGTAATTTCAAAAAAATCCTAATTCGCGTTGTTAGTTACGGAACCCTTATTAGACATGCCCTGAAATGCTCTTGGATAGGTTATTTCAGTCATAAAAATACTAATATATCAAGAGGTAATTTGTAGAGGTTATGTGGGGTCTCACATAACCTCTATATAATTTAAAAACAGCTTGTTACTGTAACTAAATAAAGTTCAAGATATTGTAAGCTTAAATCATCACTGCAGCATTTGGTTCTTTTACCAACGCGAAGTAGAAAATGATACCACTAATTATTCAGCTACTTACAGTGTAAATTATATTATAATTTACCAGCCACTTTTAAATTTAGCTCGAATGCCGTAACCACTCCATATAAGGCAACTGAGCCCTATCCGCTGACCCGTACAAGGCGCGGAATACACATTTATTCACTTACATCACCAAAAACAGTGGCTCTTGCGCAGGCGCATACTCGGAGCCCTGGTTTAGATATTTGAGGTATGGAACAAAAACCTAGCAGTAACGTTTATACTAATTATGTGTAAACATTTTAAAATTATGCTTTAGATTTTAGAATTTTTCAAAATTCTTGGACCAATTTTTCTTGCACTTATCTGCTTCTCTTTTGGTTTCTATTGAAACAGTCTTCATAGAACGATCCAAATTGTGTCAGGGTTATCACAGAAGATACACTACCTATACTGTCGGTAGACTATTCTTAATCTTGCTGAAAATTTTGACTTCCCTTTGACGGGACACATCTGTGCCAGATTTTTTTTACTATTGCCACGTACGTGATACCAGATTTGTGGATACATTCAGCATATGCTTGTAGTTGTGCAAACAAATTGAGAACTTACTATGTAGTTGTTAATCTGTTCTTCTTTAATCTGTGACTCTACTACACTTTTGTAAAGCGTTTGAGTTATGAAAGTTTACGTTTATGAGAGAGCATTTTGCTGTTCGACGAGATCGAGACTGTACTGAAACTATTATTGTTTTATTGAAATGTCAGGTTGGATCTACTGCTAATTGCGTTATTTCCTACTTTAACAACCTTTAGAAAGAATTGATATGATCATCACATACACAATAGCCAAGTACAAGTTGCTACACAGCGCAGTTACAACAGTAGGCAATAGGCGTTGCGGTCCCGCGGGAGTGTGGGCACCAAGGCGAGCGACGTGCAAGGCATTATTCACAGTAATTACTGCGCGTGCGCAATCTAACGCGCTTGCGATAAACTCTTTGTAATAGATTAGAAACAATGTCATTACCGGTACACGTAAAGATGCGTACGTACGTTATGTTGAAATAAGGTTAGTTTGGGTAGCCCAGGCATTGGTCATTTCGGGAAATGACTAATGCCTGGGCTACCCAAACTAAAAGGGGTATATGTGTCAATATTTACCCAGAGATCAGCTTCACAAGTTCAAGGTTGCTCAGCATGGATAAAATACGTAACGATGTCATTCGCCAGAGAATTAAAGTCACCGACGTTGCTCAACGAATTAGTACGCTGAAGCGGAAGTGGGCTGGCCATGTCTGCAGGCGGACAGACGGACGATGGAGTAGACAAGTGTTAGAGTAGAGACCGCACTTAGACAAACGTAGTGTAGGATGTCCTGCGGCACGATGGACCGACGATTTCTGGGAGCGAAGAATATTATGGTCAATAATATTATACCTATAAGTGGACTATACCAGCAGCCTCCGTGGTCTAGTAGTTCGAGCATTGGCTCTCGACTCGGAGGTCGTGGGTTCGATTCCCGCATTGCAACAACAAAAAAATGTTACTTCCAAGTTTGGTTAGGACAATGCTGGCTGATCACCTGATTTTTTGACAAGAAAGATGATCTATGCGTCACATGGGCATGCAAAAAGTCGGAACTGCGCCTCATCTCTCGTCAGTCGTGTCGGTTATCCGTCCCACTGGATTATGATAGTAGATGTAGTAGTAGATGAAGAGAGAGTGCTCTTGTGTACTGCGCACACATTCGGGCACTATAAAAATACTTCTGCGTAACTGGCCTGGTGTCAATGAAACCGGCCACTTTCACCGAAATCGGTGTGGGGAGTTATATAAGTAGATAATCTGTGGAACTATTAATAATAATAGGGTTGTGTCCTAAAGTCGAATATCACATTCATACCAATTAAATTTTAAAATTGTTGAATAGCGATACATAAATATAAAAGAAAAAGTTATTTAGGTTGACGCGATAAATAATTATAAGCAAATAAAAAGTATTTCCCATCTCTTTCTCGCAAAACGATTTGTGACGTCACGCCGTGCTACCGCCATACATTGCATAAAGACAATTGTATGGCGGTGGCGAGGCGTGACGTCACAGGCCGATATGTCGCTCTCTTTCTTATTGTAAATTTAAATTGTTTGTATCTTCGTTAATTTTTAAGATTTATAAAATTGGGTTTTAAATTGTTTACTATCATGTTGTCTAGCATTGAATAGACGAAAAATATATTTTTTGTCAACTAGCCTATTATGCTGAGAATATAACACTATCATTAGCTCAATATGCACATTACACGTGTGCCCCGAATGTCCAAACTGTATCAAGGAATATATTTATAGCCACTTAAGGCTTACACAGTCACGAACTCACGACTCGCGTCATGTGTGTGTCCTGTATCACACAGTATGAAAGTACAGTTAAAGTTTATGTGGAGTTTTTTATTTTTAAAAAGTAAGGTGTGTGTGTGCAGTTTTTTTTAATAATGCTTAGAAATACACAGAATCAAAAAAAAGTTACACACACTACCTCAGATTAACAACTCACAATACCGTGCGTTTCTATAATAACATCAGGTGTCGGTTTGACACAATTTTGTATCTTTGTTATTGCGTACCTATCTAAGAGGCAAAGAAGTATATATAATCTCAATAAGTTGTAACTTAAAATTTTTAATATGAATTAAGGTCAAATTGCGACCAAAAGACGATCTCTAGTAGTAAATAAATGCACTAACACTAAATTAGCTTGGTACATAATATTATAGAATATTTCGAATTTCAATTAGATAAATATTCCTAACTAACGACTACATCATACTAATTTCAACAAGTAAACCACTGTAGTACTAAAACTTTTGTCCTCTTCACCATAAAATACATTCTCACTTCTGTATAATGGATAATATAAGGATACGGTAAGTATAATTATAAAGAATGTTTCAACTGTTAAAAACTTATTTTAATCTGTTAAGACCTACCTCGTACTAACACAATACATATACTTTATTAAATAGGTAATTACTTATTCATTTGTCACCTTGAGTGCCAATTGAGTAGGCGCCTGAAAACAGTAGGCAGAGTCGTGGGCGGCAGTACGTATGTTGTGCGGTACAATCGGACTCGTTACGAAATAGAGGCCGCTTATATAATTTATCACCAGGAATAATGTATTTGTACTTGTCACAATATATTTAAACTTTAAAGTGACAGCTGTAAGTGTCAGTTCCCAACGAGACGTGACACGACACGATATTTTTAAGGTAACGATTCAAAAATGAACTATATTCGCTACGCAAGAAGATACACGTTTCATTCCAAGAGGTTTGTGCACTGAATAAAGTTCAATGGTTCTTTTATGAATACATATCTACATATACTTTGGAATTGATTTTTATTCCCTAAAATAAAATCAACGATTATACTTTGGAATTGATTTGTAGTTTATTAAAAATAATAATAACGTTAATTATAATAAGAGTAACACGTTTAAATCATTGTAACCTTGTAATCGAAGCCCCAAAATATAAATACCTAGATATTAGGATCTGTGAAGATCAGCCCACACCGGTGTTAGGCGGCGCGCCGTAACAAGTAGGTCAGTGACCCGAGGACGTCCAGCACACCGACATACGTGAGGATACAGTGTGAGTAGTGAGTACCTACAGTGAGATCTCTCATAGATAAGTAAGCTTTAAATCTATTGCAACATACACATTACAATAATTTCATATTCAAAACTTGTAAAGAATTTCTATAAAATCTTTATTTGTATAATAAAACATAATATAATATTATGCATATATATACGAGTGCATTTGGCCGACCATAGCGGATTTATGGAAGAAAAGAGGGGAGGCCTTTACCCAGCAGTGGGACACAACAGGCCAGCATAATAATAATAATAATAATACACATTTCAAAAAATATTAGAATCGATATTACTTTTAAAAAAATTGTCTTCGTATAGAAATTTAGTTTTTTTAATACATTAAGAAATAATAAGGTATGCACAACTGGGTACAAAAAAAAAAAGATTTTATGAGTAGTTTTCAAATTAGGTACATTTCAAAAATACGCAAAAGGTTAATTTTTAAATTATTAGTGTAAGGCTCAGGTGTAAGGTATTTTACATAATTTAGTTTTAACTTAGGTACATCGAATACAAAGAGATTTACTGTGGTATGTAAAAACATAAATCTTTAAAACATTTGAATTTGAGTAAACTATTTCTTTTTGTAAACTTTATTATTTTTAGAGCACTATTCATTTATTTTACAAAAAAATGACAGGCAAGTACCGTATTAGGCTCTAGCGTCTTTTTTCTCGCGTCAATTTTTCATCTAAAACTAAATAAAAATGTTGACGCGCGTTGAAGTCGTTTGTACGGCGAGTACTGTCTGACTACACATTACAGCATTACTAATTATCTTGTGAAAAGATATTGGGGTTTTTACACGTTTAAAAAAAAATGTGACCATAAACCAAAATAAGTGCTATTCGATTGTAGAATATTCGTTTACATTTCATTTTCTGTAATTATTTAAATTCATATCCATAGAGAAGTGGAGCTAATCAACATATTGTTAAACATATTTTATATATAATGTTTGTTGAAATGAGTTAAAATATCACAGCATAAATTCGTATCACCTGCAGATATGCTTTGTTGTAATATAAAAAGTAAGTAAATGTAAAACGGTGTAATTTCTCTTACATCTAAATTATAACCTTATTTTATCTTGTACCTAACGATATAAAATCGTCGCTGACGCTAATTGTTTTATGGTCAAAAATCCCAGTGTCCTTTTTATGGCAACATTGTACTTATTCATTTTCCATAAACCATTTTACTATACAACAAATTATGTATTCTGAAAAAAAAAAACTTTTCCCAATGAAATCGTAAATCATTTCCAGGCAATTTCTAGATACCGGAAAAGATTATTATGCAGAACAGCGCTAATTTCAAAAGTGCCATATTGGGTTAATTACTTAGAATACTTGACACTTATGATAATAGTTTCCTGTAATACGTGGATTGTGGACTAGAAATGATGAAAAGTGTGAGAAGTAATAACTGTCGTCAGTTCCCCTTCCCTCCCCCGCGGGCGGCAACATCCTGCCACTTGCCTCCATTTGTACACGACACAGCCTTCTACGCTGCCTTCCCTCATAATATAACGTTCACAATAAGGGGCCATCCACATATTACGTCACGCAAAATTTCGACTTTTTGAATCCCCATCCCCCCTATGTCACGCTTTTTATTATCCCTGTACCTGTATTTAACATGTACTGTCACATCCCCCCCCTCCCCCATCCGCTGTGACGTAATATTAAGTGGATGGACCCTAATAAGAAAAACAAGCAATTTTTATGACTAGTGGTCTCCGCGAGTATTATGTGTTCTGTGCTAGTGGTCCCCTAGTGATTGGAATTCGACCATACTACTACTATTATAAATGTGAAAGTTCGGAGGATGGATGGATGGATGTTTGATACTCTTTTACGCAAAATCTACTGAATAAATTTTGATATATATATATTATAATAATTGATATTTAGGCTCTGGATTAAAATATAGGCTATTTTGTATCCCGAAAAGTATGGTATTTCCGTGGGAATTGGTATACCCGATACTATATTTACGCGGGCGGAGCCGTGGGAAAAAGTTAGATCTATATACTAGTGTTTTTTAGATACTCTCGGATTATGAGTAATACTTACATGCCCGTCTGTGATATTCTAATGGATGAAGAAACGCATTTTGATCGATATTTACTTATTTCTTTACAAATCACTTTTTGTGTGGAAATAAATAAATATTGTACAATAACTTAACGAAACTTAATTTCCCAAAAATCCTAGGGATGTGTACTCCCCATCCCTGGTTAGGAACTCCTACCCTAAACCAAGTCGAGGAAATAGTCTGGAAGTTATTAATCATGAATGTAGCTACTTCAACTTAATATCGTCATATCTAGATGTAACCAATAACCGTTTAAATGTTGTATAACTGGCGTTATCTGATGATACGCTGTTGACTGTAGAACGTAGACTTTCGGCGTGAAGCAACGTCCATAACACTTATACTTATACATCGCTGTTGACTGTAGAACCTTAAACATCAGGCTTTCGGCGTGAAGCAACGTCCACGGTCCATAACACTTACGATATACATTTTATGCTGTCTTTATGGACCTATAAAAATATAAGCGGAGTTAAAATTACGTAATGGAACAGTTCTATGAATAAAAATTAAATATTGACAAATAATTTGGGAAAACTGTACACTCGCAACGTTCGCGTTAGTCCCAAATGCATAGAGCTACAGCTCTTATCTACTGGTAATCATCATCAGCTCGCTTACAGTTTCACAATAGGCAAGCGGACTGATTTTTTTATTGCATAAATGAATAGTACTCTTAAATATGAGTAACGTCTCAGAAGAAACCGTATATCAAAAGTCAATATTTTCAAAGGTACAGCGATTTTTATACAAAATTTCGCAAGTCTCGTAAAAACGCTCGACGTAAGTAAAAACGTGACGCACTTGTAGGTTAAGGTGTTTGAAGTATACGGCCGCAGGAATATATTTATAAATATCTCCGATATTTGAATGTAGGTTTTTTACTAATTTATTAAAAAAACAATTTTTTTTGGTACTTTTTAGATGTATTTAATTAGTAAACTACACATAAAATAATATATTTTTTTATATTTACCAAGTAGTAATGCCTCAACATTTCTGAGTATATTAATGAAACTAAATATATTTAGATGTAGTCCGATCCCCTATTACGGTTACTTAACTTTATTTAAATTAATTTTGTTTTACTATTATCATAACAATATAATAAATAATATTGTACGTATTATACTCGAACTAACACACAACAAGTTATTATGTATATACTGTGGGTGGAGTCGGTGACAGGTTGGAGGCGAAAGTTTTACCAAATGACATTCCTCAGCCACCGACTGACGTGATGACAGATTAGTACAATGTCATCAGCACGCGTAGAGTGACCATGATTGTACCGTACGGCCGGGACTATGTCGTCCGGAATCCGGAAGGCCGGAGAAAGTTCAGAGCACTTAAAATAGAACTCTGCGCCAATACAATGGAGTTGTAAATCGAATACACGAAGATCGAGTCAATTGTCAATGTCATATTATATGACAGCTCGATACTCGACACTTCGAATTTAAACTGTATTGTATTAGCGCAGAGTTCTATTTTGAGTGCTTTGAATTTTCTCCGGCCTTCCGGATTTAGAAATGTCATGAGAGACAGATTGATAAAGAAAATCTATCATTGTGTGGACACAATCTGGTAGTTTTTATATTTTGAAGACAAAGCCCTTTTCTACGGTGTATATACTACGCGTCCGATAAGTCTGTATCGGATTATAGCGTCATCATATTGTGTCCTCTACACTTGACTGCTTTTGTAATGAGAGTTTAAATAATTGTGTGTAATGTATTCCATAGGTCTAAACATATTAAGGGTTATAATATTAGGCAGTGACCTAATTCCTTCTTCCTTTCTTCTTCACTTCGACTATATTCTACTACATAGAACTAGATGTTGACTTCGTGCGCGCAAAAGGTAATCCCACGGGTACCTTCCTTTCTCGTTCTTTCCCGTGATACACTCAATAAAATCTGCACCAAATTTCTTCAAAATCGGTCCAGTAGTTTCGGAGCATATTCAAGGCAAACAAAAAATCAATCCTGTGTATAATATTATAAGTATAGATATAAATTGTAAGGAATAAATACAAGAATTCTCTTCTACGTACTTTAAACTCGGCTGTTGGGTCCGTACCCAACCAGCAAAGTAATCCTGGAATGCGATATTATAATGCTATTTTAACTTATATAGCTCCAATGATAGTTCTGATATTTGCTACTGCGCTTTTATCAGCATTAATTAAAGCTGTTTTTACTTCAGTACGTTTAGTCCTATAATTTGAGCTTATATCGGTATATAAGATCATATTTCGTGGCCACTACTGGATTAAGACTCCTGTAAAAGCTAGGAACGAAAACAAATGCACTCAGGAGTAATTAATCCAATAACTCAGACTTATATCCGCGTATAAGATAACATCTTAGGAGCATTTAAATCCTAAGACTCCTCCAGGAGCATCTACTAGGAATAGGTATATACACTGAGGCGCAATCCCTCTTGTTATTTATACTTATAACCTCATATAAGCTAATATTTTATGGCCAATATGAGTAAATTCAAGGTAAAGTACCGAAAAACATTGGTATTTATCTGGGCAATGTGGAACCCTAATTAGTAACGATATGGCGAATCTTCGGTTTAACACTTGCCAATATGGAACCAATATTACTTATAATGGCCCTAAGTCGCATTTGGCAATGCTCACCGAAAAAATGGCGACTGTTCATGATATTTTCATAATAAAATATTAAATATTAAAATGTAAATAAGTGAATTACACGAGGCGCTTTAAAATTTTAATTAAAACCATGATAGAATTTTCAAAAAATTCACATTCCCCTTCGAATATAACTGGCTATAACAATAATAAGCTATTGATTTTCTACTATACAATTTCTGATTACAATGGTTGACATTTATTATTATAAAATTAAAATAAAGTATACTTACTCTTCAAGCAGTTTCGACAATTCCTGGACTCACAGACACAATTCGATTGTTCACAAAATGTGAGCTTATACAAGCATTGCGAGGCTTGTATTCATCTCACTTTTTCCTATAATTTACTTATATCGGCATTTGCAGGACTAATTGCACCTACGTAATTCTATTATAGGAGAAATATAGTCGTAAACGGCATTGCAACGGTCTATTATAAGCACGATATAAGTAAAAGTTTACTTATAAAGTGGGCCCTTTTCCGGACTTATATGTGGATATCAGTTTCATATAGTCCTATGGAAATGTACTCCTGGAGATACTTTAAAAACCACTTTTTGCTGGTTGGGTAGATATCTAACTAAGTACTTGACATTTTAAGTACGGAAACGTGTTGAAAGTGAAAATTCCTATCAAACATCTCGAAGTCACATTATCAATAATTACATCAATAAAATCATTAATTTCAAGCGAACGCCTAGGATGTAGAAAGTCCTCGTATAATTTGGTTATTAATTAAAAGATAGACAACATAATATAATATAATATATTATGAGGCTGTCATCTGTAATGAATGTGCGAGCTTTCTCCGTAAGACAAACATAGCGCGATAAATAACGCTCCAGTTCGGCGCGTTTGTGTCGTACACGCGGAAATGTAGAAGAACGCGTGTCCACACTCCACGGGTCTGTGAGACGACACGACACGATAAATAAACAATTAGCTTTTATTTCAGCATGAAATCTTTATGTAATCATTTACTGCTTAAATAAAAGCTCCTAAGCTAAGTGAGATTAAAAATATTAAATAAGGGATCTTAGCGTAGGTTTACAAGATGTTATGCGATCCGTGTGCAGTCCGAGTTTTTGTCTCACTACTCGCCGTGAAGAAGTTAACTACAGTTTGTATGTCATCGAAATAGTTACCATTTTCTGTCACTAGGGGCGTCGTTTCTATGTCATAGAAATTGTAATTATCTTCTACACGGTGAGTAGTGTCAAAACCTCAAACTAGATTTATTCCATATGGTTATATATGGTAAGGAATAAAAAAATTACTAAATTATATTACAATGTTTTGTATAATAGTGGTTACAAAATGAATTGTGCAAACACTGAAGTTTATATTAGTATCGAGGTTTATCTGCTGGGTTTATGGATTAGAATGTTCTTTTATAAGATTATTTATTTGTTTATAATTTCAGTAGCATATCCAACAAATATTTCTACACCGCCTATTTGTGAATGGGTTACGGTATTTACTGTTTGGTGTAATACCGTGCCGTGGGACAGTGGGCACGCGCGGCCCAGTGCGCCACATGCTCGCCGGCCGGAGCGCACGCGCACGCCAGCTATGCAACAGATATCACATATCGTTACATACATACTGCATACTTGAAACATACGCATTATGCAGCTGCAGATTTTTGGCACGACCAGCATAACTATATTAAGAGAATGCGCGGCGTTTAATACGCCGAGCCGCGTGCCGCGGAGTGCAGCGAACAATTAAAAATTTTATCTATATCAATTCATACCAGATGTTGATCGTAAATTCGTTCGTGCAAAAAACTCACAGAAACCGTGCATTTTTCTGCGACGAAAAGTAGTAGTATGTGTTAATCCAGATTCCAGAGTCTATACTACCATACTAAATTTCGTCAAAATCCGTTCTGTAGTTATTGCGTGAAAGAGTAACAAAACATTACACATCCACACATTCATACACACAAGCTTTCGCGTTTATAATAAGTATTAGTAAGGGAAATTCCTAAGTTTTATCTACTTTACAGATCTACATACATACTTTCTATATTCTTATAAATAAATTTAAGATTTAAAAAAATGTGAAATCCTTATTCCGCCAAGTGAAAACGCGCTAATAAAAATATCTTTCAAGTCTAAGGTGAGTCATCACTTCATCAGTCACATAACATATGATAACACGATAACACGGAGTGTGGAGTGAGGACTATAATATTTTCTCTCGGCCGGCTTCTAATAGATTTATTGACAACTTTCGACGGCGAAAGTGTAGGGTCAACGACCTTGGTGCTCGGTTTTGTGGGTTTCGGTTGCGGTGGCTGGTTTCGATTGTAATTGGCGTTGTTTCGGATACGGTCGGTGGTTGCAACGAAACTAGTAGAGTCACAGAATAAATAATAGTACAAGGTAGAGTGGCTATTTTCTAACCCCCTCACGCAAAAAGAGCGGTGTTATAAGTTTAATTTGTGTGTCTGTTGGTCTGTCTTTTTGTCCGTGGCATCGCACAGATAAACCTGTCCCAAACAGAAGAACCGATTTTGATCTAGTTTTTTTGTTTGGAAGCTGACATGATGAAGAGTCATCAGTCATCACCTTCGTCATCATCACCCCGGTCACTGTCTGACAATTCGGGGGTTACATAATTTTTTTAATTTTTTGTTTACTTTAAAGGTATTAGATTGAAGTATCCAGAGCTTAGAATTTGTAGTCCGATTCTGTTGAGCAGATGTCGATACAATTTTATATGGTAGTAGTTTAAAGCTCTAGATTACCATAGGCTACTTTTTAACCTGAAAAAGTAGTGTTCCCGTGGGATACTGTATTTACGCGGAGCTTTAATATTCATTTACACATGACGGAGAAAATAATTCACAAAACGGTCGTTGTTACGAATATTATTCAACTATAATCTTGATATTTATTTATATTTTATGATATTTATTAGTGTCTCAACTTCACCACTCGTTCGTTCAGAGGCAGCTTTAAACACGTGGCTAGTAAGGTTTGGAATAATTTGCTGCCACCGCTTCGTGCTTTAAAATTTCTTAACAACTTTAAACTCAAATTTAAGTATTATCTATTACAACAACAAGTATATAATTAGCTACGTAAATTTCATGTCTCTCCATACTGTTTATATAAATATAGTACATTTCTTCTTATTATTTATTACTCAATACTTTATATCTTATGTATGTTTTTGCACATTATTATTTTATGTTATTTTAAACACCGATTACATAATATATTTTAATTAACACAAAAATAAACTCAAATGTTAATAATATTGTCATCTTTTCTCACTTTTTCCTGTTTCAACTCGTGAACATTAATTTTTAATTAAGAATTTTTATTTTATTTACCACGGTTTATTTTTTATTTTATTTTAAAGCCCTATGTACTTTTTTCAATTTGTGTTTATAAAGTTTCACTGTAATACGGGGATTGGGGATCACGGAAGACCAGGGACAGCGGCGAAAGTCGCTGTCATAACCTGAGGGATCCCTTTTCCTTTTTTCTTGGCATTGCACTGCCATATTATGGAGAATGTTTTTTTTTGTTTAATTAACCCTATTTTGTTTTATATTTTACTATTGTTTTCCTTTGTTATATATATTTTATTTATGGTTGTGTAATTGTTGTAGAAGAGAGGAATAAATGATTATTATTATTATTATTATATTTTAAATTATGCAAATGGAAAGAGAACGAATTAATTGACCAATTTCTACCACTTCATAAATGACATACCAATATAATTTATGATAATGAATGAAGTCCAAACTTTCGTTACACCGTGCTGTCCGTACATCGTCATAAACATTCCTCGCGCGTGACGTCGTTATAATAATTGAACACCGACTATTACATAATTATATCACTAGGTCAATTATGCTAATTAAATCTTACAATAAAACAGTTTTGATGCTGTTTCGATACGATAAAACAGCAAAATTGCAGAAATAAATTCACTTAAAATAATTTACACAGTCCGGTTGTAGTTATTCTATTTAAGTTAGTGAGTTATGAAGAAGTGTTTTACTATTGTAAGATTAGAAATTAGAGTCACTGAACATCGTCATCATTGTGCTCCAAATAATTCACGTTGTCATGTCACATGTCGCGTCTCAATAAGTATTACGCTAGTATTTGCTATGTATCATTATATGAATATATTAGATGCTTATTTATTATTTAGTTGTTTTAGTACGAAATTTTTCAAGTAAGCACATTTTATAAGCTAAGCAACTAGAACCACAGAATAGATATTAGTTACACTATAACTTCTAAATAAACAAAGTTATATAAGCCGTTATAGCTTTCCTTCAAAGTTCATCAAGATTTTTCAATCGTTTAGCTTTTAGAGAGTCTCCTCACTATTTTAACAAAAAAATGAGCGTTTAAATATCTCGCAAACAGATACCTACATCAAAACATCTTAGCAACTTCTCAATATTCTTAAAAGACCGATCTAATGATACCTCTCATTATTGGTTAGAAGCGAGTTTTTTTTTTAAAAGCATTTTTAGTGATTTTATTGTAGCACTTTGCCGGCGTACTAAATATACATATACATGCAAAGTTTCGGCTTTCTAGCACTAACGGTTAAGACGCTTAGCTAGAAGACAGACGAACGAACATGCGACACTATAAGGGTTCCGAACGAGAACTACGGAACCCTGAAAAGTTACTTCAGAGCAAAAACAACGTTACAGCTACTTTTTTTTCTTGCAGCGAAACAACTTTTGAAATGCAAAAAATGCTATTCAATATATTATAATTCAATATATTATTAATATAATATAGTCTAACGTCTTTAAAATGTAAATGTGTTTTCTCTTATTTTGATTGTTTTATTAATAAAGTAGAAATATAGAGTCAAATGATAGCCGTTACATCAGAGCTAACTGACATGAAAGTTCTTATGTAATACCTAATTCTGTGGAGTGTTAACAGTTAACTGTATCGGCGGAGTTCTGCAGTTGTGCAACAGTTTGTTTACAACGGTCAAGGCAAATAAGAGTATCGTTTTTTTTTTATGAAATAAGGGGGCAAACGAGCAAACGGGTCACCTGATGGAAAGCAACTTCCGTCGCCCATGGACACTCGCAGTATCAGAAGAGCTGCAAGTGCGTTGCCGGCCTTTTAAGAGGGAATAGGGTAATGGGGGAGGGTAGGGAAGGGAATAGGGTAGGGGATTGGGCCTCCGGTAAACTCACTCACTCGGCGAAACACAGCGCAAACGCTGTTTCACGCCGGTTTTCTGTGAGCCCGTGGTATTTCTCCGGTCGAGCCGGCCCAATTCGTGCCGAAGCATGGCTCTACCACGTAAAGTATATATATCGTAGTATAAGTATAGTATAGTAATATACAGTAAACATCTGTTGACGAAACGGAAGTGACCGATAAATTATGGCTGTCATAGTCTACCTCTCCGGAACTCCGTGGCCTAGTGGGAGGAGGTTCGCACTCGAGAGAGTGCAGGTTCGAATCCCAGGTTGTGGCGTCTACAATGAAACTTTTTCAGATCTCAAGTACATTATACGGACGCTCTTACGGTGAAGGAAAACATCGTGAGGAAACCCGCACATGGTTGGCCCCAGACGCATTAACCAGTCATTCCTCTGGACTAGGCTGACTATGTTGTGAGAATGCCGTATGTGCTTGGGCAACCATACAACATTTAAAAACCGACTGTCCCAGGCACTACAGTATTTCAAGAGTGGTTACTTCGCTCGGAGAATACTGTATAAATCATCCATTAACGGATGAAAAGGCCTAAGTTAGTCTAATTCTAATAGATGATGATGAATAAGCAAAAAACACTCTTGTTTAAATCACCTAACCAAAAAAAACTATATCATAATCAGTTCGTCTGTCAGCGAGCTACGATGTCACATACAGACATACGTACACATACCCAGGCACGTTAAACTTAGATATAAAACATATAGCAAAATTGTCCATATTGTATCATGCTAGACCTCAAATTTTCATTGCACTATCGAGCAAGTTGCCGCTCGATAAGGCATAATATGAAAATTGCTATATATTGAGGTGTCCTAGTGCAAAGGAAAATGTTTAAAAAGTGGTCGAGCAGGAGCTATGTCGATAATGCACCTATTTGTGAATGAGAATAGCCATGCTCATGCCATGTTGTCATGCCGTGCCATGCCATGCCATGTTGTCATGCCGTGCCATGCCATGCCATGTTGTCAGAGTTCAAATGTTGAGTTAGATGATGCATCGTGCTGCGCACAGCGCATGTGCAGTGTAGTGATGTAACGAATATTCGCATTCGCATTCGCGAATATTCGCACATTTTTGTATATTCGCATTCGCATTCGCATTCGCAAAACTTTTGCGAATGTTTTGCGAATATGAATATCAGAAAACAAAAGCAAATGTGCGAGTCTCTTACGCCGGTTCTTCTCGCCGGGCTAGTTCCCGAACCGGTGGTAGGCATCATGTAGGACAAATCTATAAGCGTTATATCATAACCTACATGGAAATAAAAATTTTGAGTTTAAGTTTGAGTGAGCGGAGCGGAATGAATGACGCTTTATTTAGATCATGATGAGTTCGTATGAACTCGGCAATACTCGAAGATACGAACGTAACGAACCTTGTGCGAACGCGACTGCCGCTAAGCCATAGACAAATTGGCGCCAAATATTAACAAAAACTGAATATTCGCATTCGCATTCGCATTCGCATTCGCATTCGCGAATGTCGGTAGCAGATATTCGCATTCGCATTCGCGTTCGCGAATGCTAAAAAAAAGACATTCGTTACATCACTAGTGCAGTGTATGAGTGATGAGTGCCAGAATTATTTTGAACCACTAATGTAACCAATAACCATTGCTGGAGATCAAGTTTTTCACGATGCTTGCCGTGAGAGAGCCATCAATGCCCATTCGTGCCGAAGTATGACCGCTCGACCGGATAAATATCACAGTGCCACACAAAACCGGCGTGTTTTGTCGAGTGAGTAAGGTTACCGAAGGCCCAGGAGGAGTTGGGGATTTCGAGGAGCAGGAACGCAAAGGCGCAACTCGAGAGGAGTTACAATTAGTGTAACTCCTCTCGAATTGCGAGTGTCCATGGGCGGCGGTAATCGCTGACCATCTGGAGATCTCGTTTCCGGCTCTATTTTATAAAAAAATAAAAGATGTCCTATAAATGAAAAGAAGAAGTGGAAGATAAAGTTTATTCAATATAATTAACCGACTGCGGAAGTGTTAAAAAATTGTTCAAGTTAATTATAAACGACTTTTAAACATTATTTACATGCATTACATTACGTAATAATTTAAATTTTACTCCTCATTAAATATTACAATTAAATTATAAATACAAGTTGTTACGAAATGTACAACAAGTTTCAAATGATGTACGAAATTATATCGGTACTAGTTTATAATATCAGTCAACCCTTATTATTATAATAAGGTTATGTTTTCTACAAGCCATCATGCGATCGGGAAATAGTAACACGACCAATTTCAGAAGTATGTCAATTTGCACATTCGATTTCGTCAATATTTACTTAAGCGATGTGTCCTATAGAGGGCATAAAAATAATGATACAATCTGTTACGTATTTTGGGTAACAGAAATGTCGGCCAGTCGCCGTATATGAAACATTTTGTAATCATTACATTTAATCACCGTTAATCGATATGTAACTGAAAAACCGGACCACCAATTGATGCAATTATTGAAGTATTAATTAATGTTGACATAATTTTTAACATGACTTAAGCATTAGGGCCAATTCACACCGAAACGAAACGATACGCGACACGGCGCTAAATTTTAAAGATAGCTATTTAAAATTGAATTTTAAACATTACACGAAGATACACATTTCATTGTCATAGTTCGAATGTTGAGTTGCATGATGCATCGTGCTGCACATAGAGCATGTGCAGTGTATGACTGATGTCATATGAAACGTGTATATTTTGTGTAGTGAATAAAGTTCAAATTTGAATAGCAATCTTAAAGCTGCAGCGTAGCGTCGCGTATCGTCGTGGTGTGAGCTGCAGACCATTACGCGTATACGCTATTACGCGTATACGCTATTACGCGTATACCCTTCACTTATATAGTTACTTTTCGGCTTAAAATTTGTGTTTTTTTTTTCAACAAAACTTGAGCGAAGATAACTTTTAACTAACTTCCAATTAAACGGTTCTCAATTCGGTTGTAAATTTTTATCGTATTCATCCTATCATTAAATCGATTGGACATCCTTTTATTTTTTTAAACCCATGTCAATATCTAATACATACCTATCATTCGAGCTGTTTTATTTCGATCGAAATTAAATTCAACCTAATTGAGACGTATAAATAGATTTGAAAGTTGAGTTAACTCAAACCGCCAGTTAATATAACTGAGTGGCGTTACAAAGTGAGCGGCTAATGCCTTACATTCCGGGCTCTGAGAAATTTAACTGATTGTCTATCTGACATCATCATCATCACCGCTGAGGCTCCGGACTCAATGTGAGGAGGAGGCTGTTACGTGGTGGTAACCGTCGCGGCACGCCATGCTGATGTGTTACATTGAAATTTGTAATCTATACTAATATTATAAAGAGGAAAAGTTTGTTTGTTTGCATTGAATAGGCTCCGAAACTACTGGACCGATTTTCATGAAATTTGGCAAACATATAGAGTAGACCACGGGGAAGGACAGAGGCTACTTTTTATCGCGGAAAAATATACAGTTTCCGCAAGATTAACTTTTGCGCGCACGAAGTTGCGGGCAACATCTAGTTTGTACTAATTTGAGATGTGGCGTCAATTTTCTTCTTGCGCAAAAGTTACTCTTCTAAGTTTGGCAATATGATGAAATGTAGGCGGAGCTACTTTCTATAAGGATGTGTCTACACTCCACAGTCTAACGAGTATATCCTGCGTATGCAGATAGGTATGTCCGTTTGTCCAACTGTAATTGAACTCGTTTCAATAGTACACTTACATAATTAAATCAACGAAATGAAGGAAATTATAACACTGCGCTGCAATAATGATCCAATTATATTTTGATTACATAATTATAAACATACCAATTCCTCGCGAACGTAAATAAACATCCATGTTATAAACAATCGTAATACTTATTTATGCATTAATTATAATACTTTGATTACAGTTACGAGAAATGTGCGAACGGAGGAGTATTATATTTGGCACCGTTAACGTTTATGTCGAGGAAGGTGTGTAGAAAGCTAATATTATTTTAAATAATACTTAGAAATACGAAAAATGTATTCAAATGGCAACAACAATATCTCAGATTCTTAACACACGCTACCGGGCGTTTAATAAAAAAAAAATAAAAAAATAATGGATACTTAAAAAATTATCTAAAAGGTAAAAGAACCCTTACAAAGTTCAAAATAAAAATCGTATGAACTATCCTGGTCGAATTTAGACCACAGACCGACCTCTAGTAATATATAATTATATACTGTAGTCTATACTTATATATTAATTATATACTATAGCGGACCATGGAGAGACGCTTGGCTACGTTGAATGTAAGAGGAGGAATGGATGATAGGAATGAAAGTGGACGAAGCGAAAGAAGTATGTAAGAATCGTAGCAAGTGGAAAGAAGTGGTCTCTGCCTACCCCTGCGGGAAAGAGGCGGTCCTGCCTACCCTACGGGAAAAAGGCGTGATTATATGTATAATACATACATGTATGTATATCTTGTCATCTTGTCACTGACTAATATGTCACATACGTTACAATCATCGAATTATATTTTTTAATACATAATGCATCTACTAATATACAGTTTATCGAAGTGATCTGCTGGAATTTTAATACAAGTCTATAATTACTAACTCTCTTCACAATTTCACAATTTATTGTAATTTATGAAATGCGGCGAAGAGCGGAAGAAAAAATTTCTCCAATTTTCTCCCGCCCATTAAGTCAATGATTATGAGCATTCATTATATTTGATTAGATGTTTGTTACACACCAACTATACAATTTTTATTTCACCCAGATGATCTAATTAATTCTCCTGTACCAATCTCATGAACAAAAAGTTGACCGGTATGAGGTGTCTGGTAGAGATTGTTTACTAGCAATAAGTTCGACTTTAGTTCATTTTATGTCAATTTTATTGTAAAATTGTTTAATTTTGATATGTATTCTTTTGGTGTGCAATAAAGTGATATTATTGCATTGCATAATTTGTGTAAGAAGTTATAATACTACAATTTTGTGATGAAAAGTCCTCGCGAACGCACTGCTTATATCTAAAAAGATTTTCCTCGGACTTACCGAGCGAGAGGGGTTGTTGCCCCGCTGATTTATTACTATTAATATAAATTGAACAATAAAACTCACCTTATAAGGCAATAATGTCACTAATCACAGTTACAGTTCACAGCGTATGTCGACTGAATCACATTTTCCGCGGGAGTAAATGGTTCATCACAACAGCAGGGCGCGCGCCGGGCTCCACCGTCCAACTGGTGACTGCGCCCGCCGCCGCCGCCGGCGCCACCGCCACCGGCACCTGCCACCAGCCAGGGCCGGACTACGGTGACTAGCCTATACGGGATGTTAGTGCTGCAAAGAAAATCGACTGCGGCAAATTGATCGAAAGACAATTCTGTCAAAATTGCTATTAAGAGTGAGTTCTCACCGAAATGAGGCGATACGCGATGTGGCGCCGCATTTTTAAGATAGCCATTCAAAATCGAACTTTTTCACTACACAAAAGATACACGTTTTATATGCCATCAGTCATTTTTATATGCCATCAGTCATTTTTATATGCCATCAGTCACACACATCACGTGTGCAGCGCGATGCAACCTGACACTCGAACTCACATTGAAACATGAATTTATGAAGAAAAATAAATTTTTGAAAGTTCAGTATTAAAAGTTAAAAACGAATTATGGGTACTTTTACAGGGCGACCAGTAGTAATATTATATTGTATAAATTGGCTAGATACTCTAATAAAGTTTATTTCGACGACCTCTGTTGCTCAGTACTTAGTTTGTTGGCGCTCAAGCCGGTGGTTGCGGGTTCGAACTCCGCCAGTGAACAAAAGGTTTTCTGTGTTCCTGTGTCATTTATGGCCCATGGGTAAGTATGTATAGTATATTATAAATTAAATTAATGAATCTTTATTTTGGGCTGCATCCATACCTATTATAAATACCTTAGACTAACATACATATTATTATTATTATTATTAAACTACACTTTAACACGTGTTGTTTAGGTATTAATTAGATATTTGCGTTGTCTGGTACCCTTAACACGAGTTGTCGAGAACTTACCATGGGACCAGATTGACGTAGAGTGAAAGCGTCTATAGATTAAAAAAAATCGATTTCAACATAATAATATTACAAGAAACTCGAAATCCGTCCCTCGCCTGTCGCAGGTTGTTATTCATCCCGCCGCGCGTGTTGTAATCGGTTTTTGTCGTTTCCTCACCCGACACCTGACGATGACGGGCCGACATCACGATGTCGTGGGAACCGGGACTCGCGAGTTGGGACTCATGATGGGACATGACACATGGTGAGATGTCATCGATATTATAACTCAATCGAGTGTGATATGGCGACTTTAATAATCTATACTAATATTATAAGTCTGAAGAGTTTGTTTGATTATTTGTTTGAACGCGATAATCTCAGGAACCACTGGTTCGAATTGAAAAATTATTTTTGTGTTAGATTTGTCGAGGAAGGCTTTAAGCTATATAACATTACGCTGCGACCAATAGGAGCGAAGCATCAGTGAAAAATGTTGCAAAAACGGGGAAAATAATTCATATTTGAGGGCTTCCGTTGCGTGCGCTGCGTAAATGGTTCAAGTTACCCAAAAAATATGTAAGAAAAAATTATTCCTCTTTAAATGATCTAAAAATATGCCCGCAACAGTATATGTCTATCTTTTAAGATTGACTCTCTGTAACCTTTGTTATGGTAATCAAATTTGGCCGAAATTAATGCATTATTGCGCCATCAGTTGACGCGGATGAATTCGCGGGCTAGTGCGTTATAAAAGTAGCATTCCGATCTTACCGAACGCGACAAGTGAGCACGACCACTCCTTATTATGAATCCACTCCTTATTTGTTCCACTTTTTTATATCCACTGCTTATTATGAATAGGGCACTAAAATGCCGTGAACTGTGGGCTCAGCCCATGGCCAGAGAACCTGATTCTCTGGTTTGCGTCGAGGCCAGGGGTCGCGGACCAAGACCGAAAGAAAAATTATGAAGTGGGTCGTCGGTTTAAAAAGCGATACATATCTTATCTATACTAATATAATAAAGAGGAAAAGTTTGTTTGTTTGCATTGAATAGGCTCCGAAACTACTAGACCGATTTTGATTAAATTTGGTACAGATATAGATTAAACCACGAGGAAGGACATAGGCTTTTATCGCGGTAAAATGTACGGTTACCACGGAATCGAAGTCGCGTGCAACATCTAGTTTTTACTATTATTTTAATGGCACAGAAAAGATAAACTTATTTACTACTCTACTTATACGTAGTTGAATCTACGTACATTTGTCAAGTTAAATTAAGACGTAGGGACCGGGGCATGTCGAGGCTGAAAACGTTCCCACTTCGAGTGCCCCTCTGGAGTCGAGAGAGAGTGGAGAGTTGGGGCACTTGAGTTTTATAATTGACAATATAGAGGTGAATGTTGCGCTGTAAAATAACGTCTGTTAAATTACAGCAAACGAGTATAAAAGATGGACGATTTACTATTTTACAGGTAAAAGAAGCACAATATTACTTTTTTTTTAATTTGCAATTGCTGGCTCACCACACATACCACTGCAACTCCTATGTAACCAGGATCGACAGCGGTAACCAACCACAAAAACCCTTTGATATGATCTCAGGGGTGCCCGGGGGACATGCTAAATCTGTCTTGGGACCCGCAACGAAATTAATCAGAAGATTGTAGGAGGAGTAGGAAGTATTCCAATCCTTCCCAAGCAAAGCGGGAGACAGCAAAAATTGTAATGACAAAAAAAGTCAGAATTGAAATGGGAAGCACCACGCGAAGCACCCTTGGCACAATATTACTCGTGAAGTACATAACTACATAGGATATTTCTTATCTATTTTAAAGTTAAAGCCATGGAGGCCATCAAGGCATACGGTGATAGGGGTACGACGCGTAGTTCGATTGTAGATATTATCATAGTTCGATCGGGTTTCAATAGTGCGAGTTTTTGTCACTACTCGCGGTGAAGAAGTTAACTTCAATTTGTATGGAAATGAAACAGCGCCCCTAGTGGCAAATAATGGTAACTAATTCGATGCCATACAAATTGTACCTAGTTAACTTCCTCACGGTGAGTAGTGACCAAAACTCCCACTAAGCAGTTAAGCACATAGATGCAAGTATTTATTTCTTGTGTGAAGAATATTTTTCGCTAATAGTTGGCAATTTAGTCTCTGCTTACTTTACTTTGATATTAATATCGAGCAACGACACTTATCAGAAGATTGTGAAACGGGCCCTAGCATAAAGCGTCTATACTAGGGAATGGAAGAACCGGTCTCATTTTGAGAACCGGGAATTTCGGGACTGGGCAATTTCGGAACCGGGATTTCCCAGGAAATTCGGGAATTTCGGGACTGGTGTTAAGGCATGAAATCCATGTGTTATTACTGTCTCAAAAGTAATTCAAAATATAAGAATAATATTTTATAGTACAACTAGCTTTTGCCCGCGACTTCGTCCGCGTGGAACAATACTTTGGGATATCGCTGAAATTTACCCGTGACTTTATTTATGACTAACGAAAGCGGAATCCTATTTTTTTAAACGGAACCCTAAAATAAAAGTAGCCTATGTTAGACCCTATAACATCAGCTATCTGCTAGTGAAAGTCCCGTGAAAATCGGTCCAGCCGTTTCAGAGATTAGTCGGAACAAACAGACAGACAGACCGACTGACAGACAGACAGACGGACAGACAAAAATTTTAAAAAAATGTATTTTATTGTAAGTACCGAATATACTTTCAGATTCATTATGTAAAAAGCTGTTAATTTGAAGGTACAAACAGACACTTAAATTGTATTTAACTGTATAGATGTATAGATATTATAATGTATTATATTTTAAGATATTATCAATTTGATGTTTATAAAATAACTAAACTATTTAACTAAACTAAACTAAACATTAACCCGCACGCGCACCCCGCCTTGGTGACGCCCACTTCGCAACGGGCCGTGCAGCAAAAATCGTAATATTTTAATTTCGCCATAACTTCAAAACCAAACGTCCAATTTTAATCATTCAAAGACCAAATATTATCTACATAAACTGTACTTAGTGATGAAATAATTTATTTTGATAAGGATTAATAACATGAGTAAAATAAACGCGTTTAAATGTAGTCCAAAAAAAATTCAAGATTTCTAAATAAAAAAATGGTTGTTGTGCCTCACTCGACATAGATAGGTATAGTGTGTCGCGGACTTTTTTGTAGATATTTATAAGATCTACAATTAATTAGAACATTTTATGGTTCTATCTTTTATAGTTTAGGCAGCGTACGCAAAATAAGTAACTTTTCTGGTTGATTTTTTACACCTTGTGTCCGAAAAACCCAAATATCTTACGGAACCCTATTTTTTTCCAAAATAAAATTTAGCCTATGTTACTCGTGGATAATGTAGCTTTCGAATGGTGAAAGAATTTTTGAAATCGGTCCAGTACTTTTTGAGCCTATTCATTACAAACAAACAAACAAACAAACATACAAACAAAGTTTTCCTCTTTATAATATTAGTGTAGACTAGCTTTTGCCCGCAGCTTCGCTCGCGTCAGAGTGAAAGCTTGTTCGGGAAAATACCAGTACCAAAATTGAATACTTAATGGTGTAGGCACTGCACAGCCGTATCAGTTGTATTTTATTTGAATGTTTCCTACGACTTCGTAGGTACACTCAAGAAATCTACCGGGAACTCTACGATAAACAAAGAGTAATTAATATCACAAGTGCCATAAATAAAATTTAATAAGCTGCAAAAAGTATTATGTGTTAATTCTGGATAAACTACTCCCATACCTGATTAAATCAAAATTCTTTAGGTGTTTTCTTTACTTTACTTTATTACATGAAAAACTAAACATAAGTATTATTATGTACTGTAGGTATACAAACTTTCGCATTTAGGTATAATATAAAGTAAGGATTTCTTTGTAGCCGATAATTAGTATTTTAAAATTTTCGAAAATCTTTTGAATGGGAAGACGTTGTGGACTTGAACTTAATAAAAATAATTTGGATTGTGATCGCCCATCCTAGTTGGGACCACGACAGAGTTTGAGAGAGAGATGAGTTAGCAGTACAACCACGAAGCCATCTAGCTTCTCACTTATTCCTCATATAATAATCATACACATTAATGATTAGGATTAACCTAGGTAAAGTTTTAACCAATTCAATATCTGGTTATTTTATAGCATTTTATACTACGTTATTTTTTTGATTGATAAAACTTTTTGTAGGTATGAACCGATTGAATTGAAATACCTACACACCTCTTTTTAATATAATACATCTTTGCCTACACAAACTTATAAGCAGAGCTATCCTAATTCCTATCCGCGTGGAACCGTAGGTAGTTAGGTAGGTACCCAAAAATTTTCCGCGATAAAAAGCGAGTCCTATGTGTTTATCCAAGGGCTAAACTACTACGGTAACAAATTTTATAAAAATCTGTTCCGTAGTTTCTGAGATTAGCGCGCACAAACGTACAGATCAAAAATCTTTTAAGAAAATCATAAAAGTCATTGTTTTGGGTTAAAAACTAAAAACCTATGTATTAAACACTCATAAATCAAGCACAAATAAATTAAATATTACATATTATAACAACAAAAGAGAAAGAAATTTAATTAGGTATACCTACTCTACACAGTACACTCAAAATATTCTACTGAAATAGTATACAAATGTAATATAATACATAAGTATTATGAATATATTTTAATGCAGCAATCGCAAATATTTAGGTGCCTAGTTTTTCAAAGACATTTTCATCAAATTTAACTTTAGCATTCTTGTTAGATTTATTTTTCAACATGATAGATCTAAGATGACAATATATTATGTCAAATTAAAAATAAAGCTCTCCACTCACGGGCTATCGATTGCTTCGATCAAATTGGAAAGTAATTCGTATTTGAAAGTAAATAGCTAACGATAAACTATTACACAAAATGATTAGTGTAAGACCTACCAGCTAGTTTTTGCGGTGGGCGTCAAAAGTTGGAACAAAATTTACGCGTATATGTACGAGTTTCATATAAAAAGTATAGTAAGGCGGTCCTAGGATCTCAGACTATATTCAATTTTTATATAAACCGATTTACTTGCAACTACGAATCCAGTAAATGTTTAAATTGTAAAGACTAAATCGATCGATCGCTTGTGAGTGGGAGCTTTAAATCAAAAGTACTAAGGAGTATTTATATCAACTTAAAAGCAAATCGCTCCCAAACAACTTTCTTTCCCTTTTTATTCCCGTTAGGGGACGAATTTCAATAAACTATGATACACGAATTCCATCAATTCTGTTACATAATGTTTGTGCAAAATATGAAGTAGATTGGACCAAGGAATCACGTTGCCCCATACAAACTGTTTTCCCCCTTTTCACCCCCTTAGGAGTCGAATTTCGAAAAATCCCTTCTTATCGGATCCCTACGCATTACAAAGAGCAAGCCCTGCAAGTTTCAGGTCTCTACGATCAGCGGTTTAGGCTGTGCGTTGATCCGTCAGTCATTCAGGACAAAGGATTTTATATGTATAGATTACAAATTTAATAAGGTTTTAATGGCAACTCGACACATCAGCCAATATGTCACCGCCATACTAATGACTAGCGACCCGCCCCGGCTTCGCACGGGTACAATGTATATATCTGTATAATCTATGGGTACAATACTGATACTAATACTGCGACTACCTCATAGATCTAAACTCGCCCGCACACCACCTTGCCATTTCGCCTTGGTGATGCCTACTTCGCAACGGGCCGTGGAGCAGAAATCGTAATATTTTAATTTCACCATAACTTCAAAACCAAACGTCCAATTTTAATCATTTAAAGACCAAATATTATCTACATAAACTGTACTTAGTGATAAAATAATTTATTTTGATAAGGATTAATAGCATGAGTAAAATAAACGCGTTTAAATGTAGTCCAATAAAAAATCAAGATTTCTAAATAAAAAAATGGTTGTTGTGCCTCACTCGACATAGATAGGTATAGTGTGTCGCGGACTTTTTTGTAGATATTTATAAGATCTACAATTGATTAGAACATTTTATGGTCCTATCTTTTATAGTTTAGGCAGCGTACGCAAAATAAGTAACTTTTCTGGTTGATTTTTTACACCTTGTGTGCGAAAACCCCAAATATCTTACGGAACCCTATTTTTTCCAAAATAAAATTTAGCCTATGTTACTCGTGGATAATGTAGCTTTCGAATGGTGAAAGAATTTTTGAAATCGGTCCAGTACTTTTTGAGCCTATTCATTACAAACAAACAAACAAACAAACATACAAACAAAGTTTTCCTCTTTATAATATTAGTGTAGACAACTTTATTGGAGATTGTAAAGAGCCGTAGGTCATTTTAGTTTATTAGCATTTATTGATGGTTTCTTATTGAAAAACCATTAATAAATGCTAATGTTACTTAGAGTTATTTGATTTTCGCAAAACGTCAAATGGTTGGGGTGCCCAGAATGCAATTAGTATACATGCTCGAACGTCGCGGTAACTTATTAGAAGTGGTAGATTAGTGTGATAAGCATACTGAAAGTTTAACATTAAGATCTCATACTCGCTGGGGGTACTAAACAATATTTAAGTATAGTATCTTCGATGACTGATGACCTCGAGCATATCGCGAACTCCCCTCTTTGGCTTCCTAACTAAAAGAGGTTTGTTGGGGTTTGATCGTTGTGTCCACACATTTTATCTGCCATAAGAGTATTCGTGTTACCCCAGGTGTCTGCTGTGGTGCTGAACTTAAGAAGCTGTTAGCCGTTAGGGCGTCTCATAGTTTTCCTTACCCTTACACACCTGCAAGTCGTTGTTTTATCAATGTTTATTTTAACGAGGTATTTAGTAGATGGCAGTGCCTAGTTTTAGTTTACAAGGTTTCACGTTTATAATATTACACCTAGTAATACATTTTGATTTCAATAAATGTGCGAATAAAAACTCATTCGCAGCAAGGAACGTTAAACAAGAAGGCATATTTCCTCGCACCCCTCACAGTTAGCTTTTATGTACAGAATCTGATATGAACTACTAATTATATTCTTTTATCGTGTAATATTATTCATTTTTGTTTTTAATTTGCTGTCGCAAATTACTAAAAAATATTTTTTAGCTAATATTTACAATTACCGATGCATGATGATAGGTTACCTAAATCCTTGTAAATTTGAATACAATCTGTTCGGTACCGAAAGTATCGAAATTCCCGGTTCTCAATTTTTGATTCCCGGTTCTCAGACCGACTCAAAATTTCGGGAATTCCGACCATACCCTAGTCTATACGTTAAAATGATTACCATCTCTCGTCACAGTGTCAAATTCTGACAAGATTACAACAATCCACAATCAAAACGTGGGAACTCCACATGAGGAGTCCAAAACAACAATATAATATTGTAACTTATAATGGTCATGGTGCTTAACATTTTTCTGGTTAAGGGAGTGTGCACAATGCACATCTATACAAGTAAATTAAATTGAAGTGTTTGTAATTTCAATTAACAGCTTACTGCTTAGCGGTTATAGTATACAATGGTATCTTGATGGTACCTACATAAAATACCAAAATCTTTTTTTAATTTTGTCTATCTGTTTGTTCCGGCTAATCTCTGAAACGGCGGAACCGATTCTGACCGGACTTTCACTGGCATCACCCCCCGGTGCTGGGGGCGTAAAGGATTATTTAGGATATTCGATACATAATTTATCGATTTTCTATTTTGGAAATTATTCTGTTTATCAGTACTTTTCCCAAGTAAATTGTTTACCAGGTCCCTATGTACCTTACCTTGTCAACTAAGTTACTATTATCTTAGGTCGAAGCCTTTAGTAAACCAAATTGTACGTCATACTTCTGCGAATACAATCTGCGAATTGAATAACACGAAGTAGTAATTTGTTTGGGCTGTGCTGACAGTTGATAATTTAGTCAATGACTGATCAGCTTATTCAGCAGTGTGCAGGAGTCTTTACTGTTCACAGTTGCCTCACCGCGGCTGCGCGGGCGCAATTGGGCTGACCAGCGACCAGTGGCCGGTGGAAAGCGCGGATACTGCGCGGGGCAGCATCGCGCTCTTGTCCTTATAAGAATGCGAGTAGCGATGGTACAGTCAGCTACATAGAACGTAGAATAGCAGAACAGTTTTTGCAGTAATTCGTTTCACGATCTTAACTAAGAAATTAAGGATTAATGCAATTAAAATCTAATCGTTACTGACATAAGTAGATATTTCTGGTAAGTAAAAAAAGCCCTAAGTGTACGAGTAAAATGTAAATAGTTATTAGAATTTAAGCCTAAATATTAACATTAACTACCTGCGGCTTCACCTGCGGTAAATTGGGTTTTAAATTTTCATCCCCTATTTTACCGCCTTGGGGCTTGAAAGTTGAATTTCGATAAATCATTTCTTAGTGGATGCCTATTGCCTATATCAGTGTTTTTCAACCTTTTTCATAAATATTATTTTAATTACAACTGGGAATGAAGCCTATTTTTTTACAGCGATTAGTTGAACAGAAATGTTGAATTGATTTAATTTGTTTAGAATGCAGTCACACTCACACACGCATCAAATAATTGGGTGTACACAGTAATAGTGTAATATCATGCTGCACGGACGGTAGAAAAAAACTGCGAAATAGTTACGTTAATAATTACGTTAATAATAATTGTACCTTGTGGTCACATCTCGTTCGCATACGACCACTTTTTTAATGAATAAAAAAATGGTTGTGTTTGTCCGACTATCCGTGACATCTCCGGCTTTCATTCGGGCGCGGCGGTTGCGTAACCGTGGAGCGATGTGTGTAACAGCACCGCCGCCCGCCTCACCACCTCAGCTGGTGTATGTATGTGCGAGATTTCTCCGAAACAGGGGTTTGGACACATCCCCCGCTTTAGATGATACTACATTCCACTCATATTACATAATACATATAATGTTGTTAACGTATAACATAACATCTGATCCTTAAGTTACTTATACTTATGGTCATAGGGAATGTTATTATTCGACAAATTTTACTATTCGAATAATTCGAATAATGGCAAAACACTATTCGAATAAATTCGAATAATTCGAATAATACGAATATTAGTAATAAACTTGAAATACAAGTAATATAATGCGTTTATTTATACCTGCATATTTAATAATATCAAAATGTGACGTGTGTGTGTTTCACAAATTACTCTTAAAAAAATCAACGTCTTTTTGATAAAAAAAATCTTCTTTTAAGTTTCAAACTTAAAATACTAAATCGCAATTACTTTTTTAAATCTATTAACACATGAACGGTTTAGGTCTGGAGCAGACCATGGATTTGGTTGTCAACTAAGTGGTTTCTTCCAAAAATTAAGGAAAAGATCCTCTAGGGGAGAGAATTTTGGGGGTTTGTTTTAGTGGTTCGTATTTTCTGGTTTTTAATTGAGCTAAGCTATTGATCTATTCAACATAGTCAATCGATTTAAAGAGTCAGACCTACAGTCTGACTTTTTAAATTTAACTTTTGGTACTATAATTTAATATATACCTATAAAGAACACGAATATTACAGAACATATTTTTTTATTATTTATATATCAGTTTGTTTAGGATTGGAGAGAAATATATTTGCAGAGTTGGAACACTGCACAGAAATCGGAATGCACTGTAAATAGTGCTCATTTCTAATAAAGTGCAGCTGAAAACTCTAAATACACGAGTATCGTGCTGTCATAATGGTCTGCTCCCAGGGCCGGATTTAATATTAGTGCCGCCCTGGGCACTGAAAGAAATGCCGCCCTATCAGTGTATTTTACTTAAAATTGTAGTTTTTGTGTTATTTCTTACGAATTCATCAATACATCTGCAATCAACTATATTTATTCTAACTAGGGGCCATCCACATATTACGTCACGCAAAATTTCGACTTTTTGTATTTGACTATTTAATATGTACTGTCACATTTAGTATGACCCGCTCCCCCTCCCCTATCCGCTGAGACGTAATATGTGGATGGACCCCTATGATTGATTTTATTATATATTATACATAGGTACTTCAATAATACAAAAATATTTGTTTTCGTTCTAAGAATAAAAAAGGATCATGCAAAAAATTTTATGCGCAGTGTGGGGGACACTGCGCAGTGTGGGGGACATCCATCAACAGATTTCAAACCTATCTCAGTTAATAGCTCTTACCACGCTGATAATAATTATTTAGTATGTCGACTATCATCAGGAGTGGGGTTTAACGTTACCGTTATAATAATTAATTATTAATATATTGTGTAATGTTGATAACTGTAAAAAAAATAATATAGTGTTCTAGAAATTATTTCTTTCACTTTCCAAATTTTGCCGCCCTACAAAATTTGCCGCCCTGGGCACTAGCCCCGACTGCCCCTAGTGTAAATCCACCACTGTCTGCTCCAGACCTAATCGGTACATGTGTATATAAACCGTAATAAGTAAACAAGATAAACCGTCAAAATAAAAAGCACTCAAAAAAGATTTAATAACATAACGTTATCATAACAAAAAACTTCACAGTTGGTAAAAAGTGGTAGCAAAATCTTTAAAACAAAAATAACCTTTTTCCATTTTCAAGTTATCCGTGTTTTTGGTATCTTTATGTTTTCAATTTTTCTTGAACGATGAGCCTTATTACAAAAAGGAAGTTAGAAAACAGTAGATTTAAAAATTGTATCATAGCCTGAGGAATGTGTTGATGGTTTTTCTGAAAGTAGGCATCAGTGCAGAAGTAGGCATCAGGCGTTGTACTGCAAGAACAGAGTGTGTCATGTTACGAACCGTTCAGAAGATGAAGCGACGGTACAAAGAGACTGAAAAATATTTGACAAGGCCGTGCAAGACTTTGGATTTAATGGCAGACTCAGCGCTCGGCAAGACCGTTCAATTGTTTCCACTTGTTGAAAATCAACACTTAAATGCAGTTAAGTTCAGAAATAACTCTTCAGACCCGAGGGAACTATGTTACTGACGGCACAGTGAAGAAGATTTGCTTTAATAAATCTGAATCCCTTAAGACCGAGGCGAAGGGCGAGTGGTCTCACCTCGAGACCAAACTCGAAAGCCCTAGTATCGAGTAGCAACACTGTGATACGTCCGTGAACACATACAAAAGGATGAACGAGAATGATCCAGAATTTTGGTCCCAGATGAGTGGATTTACTCACTAACTTCACAAGTTAAGTCTCAAGGGAGGCTAAGTAAACGTGACCTGGTAGGGGATATCTTCAAGCTTACTTTTCAGATAGAGTCCAGTATGCTCAGGTATAGTACATATACAATGGGCTGGCATACTTTCAGGAATACGCGCTGAGTATGTGGCCACATATTAGCAATTGGACCTCTACCCGGAGAAAGATATGATCAAGAGATTCTTAAAGATTCTCTTTAATGTCCCCAGTCCTCACCTCAACCCGATATAAGTATACCCTGAGAAGAGCATAGAAGGCTAGTCAGAAGCCGCAAATTATCACCTACAGTTAGTACCCTCACAGCACTAAAACACGCCCTGATATAAGAATGGGAGAGAATAATGCATAATTCAGCTCTAAAACCTTTTCAGTATGACAACCACCTCCAAGCTGTTGTTAGGCCTCGAGGAGTTATTCAAAACTGAAATTTTATATAACATGTAAATGTAGTCTTTAAGACTATGATTAAAATTATTAATTTTTTTTAAGATAAAAATAATATACTGATATATATAATTTATTACTTTTAAAGAAAGCTGATACATCTTGTTATAATATTTTGAAAAGTATGAAATTTGAAACGATTTGTACTTAGTTTTGCAGGCCAGTGTGATACTGTAAAGGCCCCCACAGACGAGAGGCCGATCGTTTCAGCTGGAACTGACGTCAGTTCGGCCTGAACGGATTCGAGCACACACACGGAAAAAATCGCATCCAATCCAATTTACGTCAGTTCGGCCTGATCTGATTCGTGCCCACACACGGAACAGTCGCATCAGTCCATTCTGGTTTTCCGCGCGCTACGGTCGTGTTTATCAATTTTGTATTTAAACACCGCGAAAACTCATACAACGCTTGTACAAGATACACGCCCGTACGGCAGCGGGTCGGGCAAGAACTGAAGCGATTTGTCCACACACGGTCAGGACAGGCCGCGCGTTCAGGCCGATCGGTCAGGCCAGAATTAATGTTGCCAACTTAGTTATTTTACAAAATTTTACTAAATTGAGTATTTTATTCCCTCCTTGGTAGAAATTTAGTTATTAGTAGTGTTTAAGTAGGAAAGAGCCAGACAGTAATGATATGCAAAATAGCTACTAAATACGTAATATTTCCTAGTATATTTTAATTTAATGGTAAAATTTATAATCAAATTCAATAAAAAAAAAAAAATTAATATAATAAAACCTAAAATGCAGTGGTTTTTGGGGGGCTTCAGGAATTCCTAAGTTAAGTAGCCTCTTTAGTAGTTTTTTAGTAGTTTTAGTAGAAATCGATACGAGTTTAGTAGTTTCACAAAAAAAGAGCTGGCAACACTGGAACGAATCGCTTCAGTCCGTACGGCCGCCTGATGCGATCTCGAAATTGCACACACACGATACGATTTTGCATCCGTTCAGGCCGAACTGAAGGTAGACCGGACCATGTATGGGGCCCCTAATAATTAACTTAACAGGTATCCTTTATCGTTTCACTCTGTTCGTCCACTTGTCTCTCTTTCTATCTGCTCTTCTAGCTATATTGCGTCTAGATATCGGTTTTGGTTTGATAAAAAAATATAATTTTATTATATAGTTATAAACACTTCACATGTATGGAAAGCCATCCCGGGTTTCCATACATGTGAAGTGTGTGTTGAATATTACGTCTTTTAAAATAAAGGAAAAGTTTTATACATGACATTTACGAAGTCAACCATTTCCTAGTAATCGGCCTCCAAATTGGTTTCACCCCCCTCTGTCATTTCTGAACTATGAAGATTAGGAACTTACAATTTTCCATGTTGGTAGATCATGGTAAATTCTCTTTAGGAAAGTTATTTTAAACGAAATCGAACAGTAAGATTAAGAAACTAAAAATCGTATTACGCTTTATAGTAACATAACCCTCCTTAGACACGTCTTAACATGCTCTTGGTTAGGTTATTTTGACAAGCGTGTGTGTATGGATTTCTTTCGCTGACGCCTGTAGGAAATATTCACCTTAAATATTATTTTATTTAAAAACAGCTTTGTATTCTTTCACAAACTGTGTAGTAAAATCTGTTTTAGGATATTATTGACGACAATATTAATAAATAATAAAAGTAATGTATTAAATAACGAAACATTGTGGTTTATGTACAAGTTTATTACTATTACTAACATATTTTTGATAAATAAATAAAATATTTTTATTATTCGTTTTATTCGAAATATTCGAATATTGATCCCAGTCATATTCGAATAATGAAATCGTCGAATATTCGAATAAAACGAATATTCGAATATTCGAATAATATTCCCTACTTATGGATTTAGATTACTATTTTTTATGATTAAACAAACTATCAACTATAGTGTAGTCTGATGAAAACTAGCTGGTATGCTGAACTAAGCTTCATAATAATATAAAGCCTTCATTATTAATTTAATTTAATTAATAGAATTTGTAAATACTAAAGTCTTATGTATTATTTTATATAATATTCCTTTTCTTCGTCTATTTACATTATTTAACATATTTTCCGCTTTGCTCTCCAATTTTTTTATTTTATTCTGTGTTGAAAGTTTTGTACGTGTATGCTTATTTTTCAGACAGGTCACAGGTGCTTATTTTTGCATAAATTGCTAAAAATGTTATCCATCTAATTAATATATTAAAAAACATGCCTGTAGGAAATATAAGTAAAAGTTCACCCATCACGACAATCAAGTCATAGTAGAGGTTAAAATTATTAAAAGGTATTAAAATTATTAAAAAGTAAGTTTAAAATTATTTAAAATATTTTTATTTCATCATGTAACTAAAAAATTACGGTTTTCGAAATTTTCCTTTAACTGTGCTAGACGTTGCTTCGTACCAAATTTCAAGATCTTGAGTTCACGGGAAGTACGGTACGGTAAGGTACGGGAACCTTAAAAAGACGGGCAACGTACTTCTTACTCCTATGCTATTGTTTTAAAATCAGTTCCAATGGTGATTAGTGACGCCATTGGGATGTAATTGACAATCCATAGGTGACGGTAACTACCGTCAGGGGATCCGTTTGCTCGTTTGTATAAAAATATTATACTGGCACATATTACTAAATAGTTATTACTTAAATACTGGTTCCTAATTAAATGTAATCGTTTCTTCGATAATACGAGTATATATTTTGAGAACTGACAATATTTTCCATTAAAATAGTTCTTCTTAAGGCTGCGCTAGTCGGTTTTTTCTCCATACAAACGCTGTTTGTGATTTACTCCAAAGTCAAACATTGTAGACCCAAATTCTAGCGTAATATCGATTTTTCTGACACTTATCTAGGTCGGTATTTGCTTATATTTCTGAAATTCAAATTAGTGTAGAAGATAATAGCCTCCAAACAACGCATTTTTAGCGCAACTTTGAACGTAAATAAAAATTAAATGAAGAATGATAATAAAAAAGCAAGCAGATACCGACACAGTTCAATTATTCAGCAATTGAGATAATTTTACTGCAGACAAAAATATTATATAGTTTTTTCATAAAAAACCAACAGCTGAGTGTCGATTTGCGTAAATTGAAGACGCCTTTTCTAAAATACTTTACACAGCTGCATAAATGTGTACAGTATAGCTTCTCTTATAAGTATAGATTACTATTTTATGGGTATATCCTTTTTTCCCCAATATTAGGTGAAATAAAAAGCATTTTCCCCGCGCGCAGCACTGAGTTCGAGCCGTTGACTAGCGCACTCTTAACGCCATCTCTGGGTGGAGGAACAAACAAGACGTTACAACTTAAAAATAATTAGTAAATCACTGTTAAAGAAATAATATTTCCTTAACAGTGATTTACTAACTAACTACACTACTATAGGTATACTGAATGGTGAACACTTGGCACAATTTCACCAACGCAAATACGACGTTTACGGTTTAATACTCACTGGTTTAATCGGCACCACGGACGTCAGAAATGTATCAGAATTCAGAAAGTTGCATAATTTGGTTATAATAATAATAATAATGTTTTATTCATAACAAAACAAAATAATTATGTAACAATAATGCTTGTTTGAAAACAACGATTGGAAGTATGATAGAAGCACACAATATTAAAATCTAATATTTTTGATGTTGGTTAAACTTAAAAAGCTACTAATACTAGCAGAAGGGCTTGTTGTACTAACTTTACAGCTAGCGCCATCTATGAAACAAGCTCATCATGTTAAAAACTCAGATAAGCGCCATCTACTGTAAAAATGATCGTACTGCACTGACCAAACCACGGAATAGACCAAACTAGCACGAATGGCGTAGACTTTTTTAAATTATAAAGTAGATGGCGCTGAACATAGGATATTTTTTAAAACGATTACATTAGTTACATTAAATTACTTTTTATCGTGTATTATATTTATTTATATATATATTTTTTTATAGGATATTTTTTTAAACGATATTATAATATAATATAATAGAATAGTATGCATAATACACGATAAAAAGTAATTTAATGTAACTAATGTAATCGTTTTAAAAAATATCCTATGTTCAGCGCCATCTACTTTATAATTTAAAAAAGTCTACGCCATTCGTGCTAGTTTGGTCTATTCCGTGGTTTGGTCAGTGCAGTACGATCATTTTTACAGTAGATGGCGCTTATCTGAGTTTTTAACATGATGAGCTTGTTTCATAGATGGCGCTAGCTGTAAAGTTAGTACAACACGCCCTTCTGCTAGTATTAGTAGCTTTTTAAGTTTAACCAACATCAAAAATATTAGATTTTAATATTGTGTGCTTCTATCATACTTCCAATCGTTGTTTTCAAACAAGCATTATTGTTACATAATTATTTTGTTTTGTTATGAATAAAACATTATTATTATTATTATAACCAAATTATGCAACTTTCTGAATTCTGATACATTTCTGACGTCCGTGGTGCCGATTAAACCAGTGAGTATTAAACCGTAAACGTCGTATTTGCGTTGGTGAAATTGTGCCAAGTGTTCACCATTCAGTATACCTATAGTAGTGTAGTTAGTTAGTAAATCACTGTTAAGGAAATATTATTTCTTTAACAGTGATTTACTAATTATTTTTAAGTTGTAACGTCTTGTTTGTTCCTCCACCCAGAGATGGCGTTAAGAGTGCGCTAGTCAACGGCTCGAACTCAGTGCTGCGCGCGGGGAAAATGCTTTTTATTTCACCTAATATTGGGGAAAAAGGATATACCCATAAAATAGTAATCTATACTTATAAGAGAAGCTATACTGTACACATTTATGCAGCTGTGTAAAGTATTTTAGAAAAGGCGTCTTCAATTTACGCAAATCGACACTCAGCTGTTGGTTTTTTATGAAAAAACTATATAATATTTTTGTCTGCAGTAAAATTATCTCAATTGCTGAATAATTGAACTGTGTCGGTATCTGCTTGCTTTTTTATTATCATTCTTCATTTAATTTTTATTTACGTTCAAAGTTGCGCTAAAAATGCGTTGTTTGGAGGCTATTATCTTCTACACTAATTTGAATTTCAGAAATATAAGCAAATACCGACCTAGATAAGTGTCAGAAAAATCGATATTACGCTAGAATTTGGGTCTACAATGTTTGACTTTGGAGTAAATCACAAACAGCGTTTGTATGGAGAAAAAACCGACTAGCGCAGCCTTAATAGCTGGAGAGCTACTAAGAAATTTTGAGTAGGTATTTGAGGCACGTTGAAACCTTGTCCTGTACTTCTCCTATTGTACCTCAACACGAGAATGCAGGCCTGGCTGGTCAGAAGCGGAACTTAGCCAAAATACAAATTATTGAAAAGTAGATTTTTTATGCCCGAAAAACATGTTTGAGGCATTATGAAATTTTGATATACTGTTAGTATAATGTATAAGGAGTTGGGGAAAAAAAAGCCCCGTAATTTAGTCGGAACTTTAACCTAGCCATGTCAGTTTAAAAGTAAATAGTTTAAAGGTTAAAAATAGGTGTGTGAGGCACTTCGAAATTTGAGTAGGGTATTATTTATTATTTTAAAAAAATACTGTAAAAAATACAGATAATTTTATGGGAACTTTCCACCTGCCATGTGACTTAGAAAATCGAGAAAATCTGGCTTTTAATTCATGATTTTGTGACATCTATCGGTCATTTTATGAACTGCAATATACGTTTGAAAGGAGATGCGACATCTAGGAAGCTCTCAAAGAACTACGTGGTCAAAAAATAAAATTGCGTATTGTGCAATAAACTAACTCACTACGTCAAAATGTATTTATAAAACAAATAGGTATTAATTAAATAGAAATGGCATATGAACCAGCCTAATCTACCATTTACATTAAGTACATAAACGTAAAGGCGACATCTAGGAAGGCATCAAGGAACTACGTGGTCTTGATAATTTTCGCAAAGTCGATATGAGTCGTTTTTAATTGATTTTCCTATAAAAATCGAAGACATCCATTCGTTGTTTATACAATATTGTGTGCAATAAAATTACATATTGTGCAATAGTCTAATTTACTCGACAAATTGATCACACTGATCGTTTTAATTGCAACTATAAAGTTTTTAGCGCCTGCGCGTATGTATCTATATAATCTATGGCATGCGTTGTAAAATACCAATTACAAAACTTTATTTTTGCTTTAAATAATTAACCTTATTACCGTGCCATAGAGATGAAAACGGACTGTAACGAGAACATCGAAACTCATGTTTTTACCCTGATAGGCGGTGATTTCTTTGATGCCTTCCTAGATGTCGCTTTTACTTTGGTAGGTAATGTAGGCCGTAGCCTGTTATTCGTATGCTATTTCTATTTAATTAATACCTATTCGTTTTACGAATACAATTTGTCGAGTAAATTAGACTCTATTGCACAAAACGTATTTAATTTTATTGCACACAACATCGTATAAACAACGAATGGAAATTTTCAATTTTTATAAGAAAATCAATTAAACTACTCATAATATCGACTTTACCAAGATTATTTGATGCCTCGTTCGAGCATTGGCTCTCGACTCGGAGGTCGTGGGTTCGATTCCCACAAGGGAACAACAAAAAATGTTGTTTCCAAGTTTGGTTAGGACAATGCAGGCTGATCACTGATTGTCTGACAAGAAAGATGATCCATGCGTCGGATGGGCATGTAAAAAGTCGGTCCTGCGCCTGATCTCTCGCCAGTCGTGTCGGTCATCCGTCCCACTGGGTTACGAGAGTAAAAAGGAAGAGAGTGTGCTCTTATGTACTGCGCACACACTTGGGCACTATACAATTACTCCTGCGTAACTAGCCTGGTTTCAATGAAACCGGCCACCATCACCGAGATCGGTGTGGGAGTTATTATTATTTATGCCTTCCTAGATATCGCTTTTACGTAGATAGGTAATGTAAATCAGCGTAGGCAAAGAATATATATTACTAACGTAAAGAACCGTCACTCCACCGATTTACACGACTCGCCGCTCGCAGCTGTGTGTGCGTGTCTGGGCGAATGCGGGGGCGGATGGGGTGTAACTTTTTCCCAGCCTGGACTATGGCTCACGGGGCTGGCAGTTTCGCCGATGCAGCGACGCGACAGTGTAATTTCATAAGAAAGTAAACGTCGCGTCAGACAATGACGCGACGTTAATAAAAAATATTTGTTTTTTGTTTCACTAGTGATGTCATGCAATAATTTGATTTTATCGATATTTTTAACGAACTGTGCTTGGGTTGGGTAAAGTTTGTAGGACGTTAACCTCGAACGTATATCAAATTTTTATTCAAACCCGTTCAATAGTAACAAACGTGTGGTATGCCATTTGCCCATTTAAGATTCATCCGTCCATCCATTCATCCATCCATACATCCTCACAAACTTTCATATTTATAATAGCAGTAAAATATTAGTAAGGATTTTCGCATAATATTTTAGATTGAATATTACATGTAGTACTTAATCTCATTTAGATCTGTCGATACCTATCGATATTGTGCGACGATCTTAGTTGTGTTACAACTTACAACTTACAACACTTATTGAGTGGTAATAAAAATTTAAAATTGGATTGATATTATTAAAATAGTCTTTGTACTACTTAAAAATTAAGTACAAATTAAACCCAATTGCTAAGGACACAAGGTATATTTTTCCAATATAAGGGCCAATGGTCTGAGTACATTTTTGATTTAAAAAAATATGGCTATTAGACGTTAGACATTAGACATTTGGAGACTATTTTGAATTTACATTGTAAAAATCAGTATCCTTTAAAAGTTCAAATCGCACGTACCGTGTACCTAACATATTAGGAATTTCCTGATCGGCATTAAAATGAGTGGGCTTAATTATTGTGGTTGTATGTATATGGTCGCCGTAATAACCAAGAAAAAAATTATGACAAAACCTTCTTCCGCTTGCCTAATAATCCAGAAAGGTAAATACCTACCTACCTCGATAATTATTTTCTAACCTAAACCTTGCTTTTGTCACACGCAGTACAATAAATAACTGAGACGTGGATTAAAGTAGCTAGGTAGGTATGATTTCTCTTTTCATATTAAGTATCTAGCTCTTGCCCGCGGCTTCGCCCGCGTAAAAAGTATTATATTTACGCGGGCGTAAAAAATATTTTAAATTAATTCGATGTCAACCCTAGGCTTAAGTCAACATAACTGACATTTGTCGGTGCTCGAACTGTCATTTGTGGAGAGTGTCGCCCCTGTGGCGTAGGTCAAGCTGGTTCGTATGCCGTTAATAAATACCTATTTATTTTATACATTTGTCGAGTAAATTAGACTATTGCACAATATGTAATTTTATTGCATACAATATTGTATAAACAACGAATGGATGTCTTCGATTTTTATAGGAAAATCAATTAAAAACGACTCATATCGACTTTGCGAAAATTATCAAGACCACGTAGTTCCTTGATGCCTTCCTAGATGTCGCTTTTACGTTTATGTACTTAATGTAAATGGTAGATTAGGCTGGTTCGTATGCCATTTCTATTTAATTAATACCTATTTGTTTTATAAATACATTTTGGCGTAGTAAGTGAGTTAGTTTATTGCACAATACGCAATTTTATTTTTTGACCACGTAGTTCTTTGAGAGCTTCCTAGATGTCGCATCACCTTTCAAACGTATATTGCAGTTCATAAAATGACCGATAGATGTCACAAAATCATGAATTAAAAGCCAGATTTTCTCGATTTTCTAAGTCACATGGCAGGTGGAAAGTTCCCATAAAATTATCTGTATTTTTTACAGTATTTTTTAAAAATAATAAATAATACCCTACTCAAATTTCGAAGTGCCTCACACACCTATTTTTAACCTTTAAACTATTTACTTTTAAACTGACATGGCTAGGTAAAAGTTCCGACTAAATTACGGGGCTTTTTTTTTCCCCAACTCCTTATACATTATACTAACAGTATATCAAAATTTCATAATGCCTCAAACATGTTTTTCGGACATAAAAAAATCTACTTTTCAAAAATTTGTATTTTGGCTAAGTTCCGCTTCTGACCAGCCAGGCCTGCATTCTCGTGTTGAGGTACAATAGGAGAAGTACAGGACAAGGTTTCAACGTGCCTCAAATACCTACTCAAAATTTCTTAGTAGCTCTTGGGCTATAAGAAGAACTATTTTAATGGAAAATATTGTCAGTTCTCAAAATATATACTCGTATTATCGAAGAAACGATTACATTTAATTAGGAACCAGTATTTAAGTAATAACTATTTAGTAATATGTGCCAGTATAATATTTTTATACAAACGAGCAAACGGATCCCCTGACGGTAGTTACCGTCGCCTATGGATTGTCAATTACATCCCAATGGCGTCACTAATCACCATTGGAACTAATTTTAAAACAATAGCATAGGAGTAAGAAGTACGTTGCCCGTCTTTTTAAGGTTCCCGTACCTTACCGTACCGTACTTCCCGTGAACTCAAGATCTTGAAATTTGGTACGAAGCAACGTCTAGCACAGTTAAAGGAAAATTTCGAAAACCGTAATTTTTTAGTTACATGATGAAATAAAAATATTTTAAATAATTTTAAACTTACTTTTTAATAATTTTAATACCTTTTAATAATTTTAACCTCTACTATGACTTGATTGTCGTGATGGGTGAACTTTTACTTATATTTCCTACAGGCATGTTTTTTAATATATTAATTAGATGGATAACATTTTTAGCAATTTATGCAAAAATAAGCACCTGTGACCTGTCTGAAAAATAAGCATACACGTACAAAACTTTCAACACAGAATAAAATAAAAAAATTGGAGAGCAAAGCGGAAAATATGTTAAATAATGTAAATAGACGAAGAAAAGGAATATTATATAAAATAATACATAAGACTTTAGTATTTACAAATTCTATTAATTAAATTAAATTAATAATGAAGGCTTTATATTATTATGAAGCTTAGTTCAGCATACCAGCTAGTTTTCATCAGACTACACTATAGTTGATAGTTTGTTTAATCATAAAAAATAGTAATCTAAATCCATAAGTATAAGTAACTTAAGGATCAGATGTTATGTTATACGTTAACAACATTATATGTATTATGTAATATGAGTGGAATGTAGTATCATCAAAAGCGGAGGATGTGTCCAAACCCCTGTTTCGGAGAAATCTCGCACATACATACACCAGCTGAGGTGGTGAGGCGGGCGGCGGTGCTGTTACACACATCGCTCCACGGTTACGCAACCGCCGCGCCCGAATGAAAGCCGGAGATGTCACGGACAGTCGGACAAACACAACCATTTTTTTATTCATTAAAAAAGTGGTCGTATGCGAACGAGATGTGACCACAAGGTACAATTATTATTAACGTAATTATTTCTATTTCGCAGTTTTTTTCTACCGTCCGTGCAGCATGATATTACACTATTACTGTGTACACCCAATTATTTGATGCGTGTGTGAGTGTGACTGCATTCTAAACAAATTAAATCAATTCAACATTTCTGTTCAACTAATCGCTGTAAAAAAATAGGCTTCATTCCCAGTTGTAATTAAAATAATATTTATGAAAAAGGTTGAAAAACACTGATATAGGCAATAGGCATCCACTAAGAAATGATTTATCGAAATTCAACTTTCAAGCCCCAAGGCGGTAAAATAGGGGATGAAAATTTAAAACCCAATTTACCGCAGGTGAAGCCGCAGGTAGTTAATGTTAATATTTAGGCTTAAATTCTAATAACTATTTACATTTTACTCGTACACTTAGGGCTTTTTTTACTTACCAGAAATATCTACTTACGCAAATACGACGTTTACGGTTTAATACTCACTGGTTTAATCGGCACCACGGACGTCAGAAATGTATCAGAATTCAGAAAGTTGCATAATTTGGTTATAATAATAATAATAATGTTTTATTCATAACAAAACAAAATAATTATGTAACAATAATGCTTGTTTGAAAACAACGATTGGAAGTATGATAGAAGCACACAATATTAAAATCTAATATTTTTGATGTTGGTTAAACTTAAAAAGCTACTAATACTAGCAGAAGGGCGTGTTGTACTAACTTTACAGCTAGCGCCATCTATGAAACAAGCTCATCATGTTAAAAACTCAGATAAGCGCCATCTACTGTAAAAATGATCGTACTGCACTGACCAAACCACGGAATAGACCAAACTAGCACGAATGGCGTAGACTTTTTTAAATTATAAAGTAGATGGCGCTGAACATAGGATATTTTTTAAAACGATTACATTATTAGTTACATTAAATTACTTTTTATCGTGTATTATGCATACTATTCTATTATATTATAATAGAAAAGTATGCACGTACTACAACGAACATGATAAATAATGCTCAAAATAAAATAAACGCAGTAAATGATAAAAAGAATTAATAATTATTGTTAGTAATGTACAATTAAAAAAATTATCCCATGTTCAGCGCCATCTACTTTATAATTTAAAAATGACTACGCCATTCGTGCTAGTTTGGTCAGTGCAGTACGATAATTTTTACAGTAGATGGCGCTTATCTGAGTTTTTAACATGATGAGATTGTTTCACAGATGGCGCTAACTGCAAAGCTGTAAAATAGTTTCAAGTTACCAACATCGAAAGAAATTAGAAATTAATATTGTGTGCTTCCATCATACTTCCAATCGTTGTTTTCAAACAATCATTAGTGTAATAGTGTTACATAATTATTTTGTTTTGTTATGAATAGAACACATTATTTTTATTATAACCAAGTTGTTGTGATGTAGGTACATCTCTGATGCGTTGACGCTTCCGTGCTCCGTGATGGCGAAAAACCAGTGAGTGTTAAACCGTAAACGTCGTAATATTTCGTTAGTGAAATTGGGCCAAGTATTCACCCTTAAGTACACCTACAGGCTACACTAATGTTAAATGTTATCTGACTCGCACGACGCTACGCATGACTACACTACGGCCGCTGTATCTTGACGGGTCTGAACATAGGCTCTGCGAACTTTAGCGCATGTACAACTCGTGAAGAAAACTGTTATTGTATTATTTTTATATACCTATGTACTAATAAAATTCCCTAATACAGTTGACCAATTAATACAAATAAAATAAATACGAAAACACTTAGAAACAGCTAATGCGCAACCTTCTGCACGAAGTTCAGACTCGCCAAGATACATCGGCCGTATTGTACAGATAGTGGCCGTCATCATCATCATCATCATGCAAGCATTATCGCTTTGTCTAAAATTGTGGCGAATACAGTGTATCCGTTTCACGCAACAGCCGACACCGATAATTCGACATTAACACACATTATACGATCATTTTATCGCTCACCACTCTCCTCCCACACCGTGGGTCCCCAGTGTCCTCCCCCGGGGTCCCCGGTCTCCCCTCTTCGGCCCGCGGTCTCCCCCGGGAGCATCAGTCTCTGTCTCGGTCTGCAGTCGACACAGAAAATTCATTAGCGCGGAGACGACCTCTTTAATATTAAAATTCTCTCTCGTATTAAAACACACAAAGTCTCTTACGTTTCCATTATTAAATGTATTTTCTATTTTAAATAACGGAGAGCATGTCAGGATTTGTCTAAGGACGGTACGGAACCGTCTTTCTTATGTCTGTTTTCTTATGTAAAAGTTACTGTCTGATTTCGTTCAAAACAATTTTCCTAAAGAGTGTTGCATGAAAATGCATCTATCAGCATAGAAAATTCAAGTTTCTAAGTGTCATATTATATTATGTAGTTTAGAACTGCCAGGGGCAACATGTAAACAAAAATGGTTTACAAGATTTAAAAGTCATGTTTGAAACTTGCCTTTATTTAAAACTAGCTTTTGCCCGCGGCTCCGCCCGCGTAAATATATTATTCCGCGGGAACACTACTTTTTCGGGATAAAAAAAATCCTATATCCTTTCCCGGGACCCAAAGTATGTCTATACCAAATTTCATAAAAATCGGTTCAGCGGTTAAAGCGTGAAGAGGTAACAGACAGACAGACACACTTTCGCATTTATAATATTAAGTATAGAAGTATAATATATTAGTATATTAATAGTAGTATATTAGTATAGAAGTATAGATTTGGAATAAAAAGTAGACTACGCGTTTGTCCAAAGAATTAACCACTACCATACCAACTTTCATTCAAATCGGTTCAACCTTTTAGAAGTGAAAAACAGTCAAATATCCACAAAATAATATATTATCCCTCGGGAACACTGTATCTTTTTGGGAAAAAAGTGGACTGCGCGTTTGTCCAAAGCATAAAACACTACCATACCAACTTTCATTCAAATCGGATTAACCTTTTAGCAGTAAAAGACAGTCAAATATACACAGAATAATACATTATCCCTCAGAAACACCGTACTTTTTCGGCATAAAAAGTAATAGGATACTTTTTATGCCGAAAAATTACGATGTCCTTTCCCAGGACTCAAAGTATGTCTATACCAAATTTCATTAAAATCAGTTCAGCGGTTAAAGCGTGAAGAGGTAACAGACAGATAGACAAACACACTCGCATTTATAATATTAGTATAGGTATTGTAAAAACTTTTGCGGTTTGCTGCAGAGTAGGCATCTACAGACACACGAATTTGTTACGGAGCGTACAGCGGACCGAATCCGGTGTCGCTACACACGCACGGATTTGGTACGATGCAGTGGACCGAAAAGCTCGACACTCGTGTGTTCGATTTTCAGTTTTATTGCATTAGCACAGAGTTCTATTTACAGTGCTGTTTTTCGACGACGCGATGATTCTCGAAATTCATTGATAACAGGCAGTTATCAATGAATTTATATATCAACTCTCAAAAATATTTCTCTCCAAACTTTACCCCTGATAATTATACCATTGACAGGTCTAAGAGATAATAAGCTAGAAAGAAAGGTTATGTGTTTAACATAAAGACTTACGCGTGAATAACATAAAACTAACTTGTCTTAATCTGATTTCACTCCCAATATTATATTTTCATATCCCTGACTATATGTAACACACATTTAATAATTTTTATTATTACATACAAATTGATTCATAAGGAGTAAACTCTAAACATCCTGGCCCCTAGTAAACCCCCGTAGATATTTTCCCTAATGTTGGGTGGTAAAACCCTAAGTTGGCAACACTGACACCGTTGTACGGCCTAACTGCCGGACTGCTCTACACACGCACGGATTTGGTACGGAGCGTACCAGATCCGCTGTACGCTCCGTACCAAATTCGTGTGTCTGTAGACACCATTATTCGTAATAAGATACCTACCAAGCTTCAAGTTCAACCTAATATACAATTACTTAGTACCTATAATATGGTTAATGGTAGGATACTCCAAGATATAACATCAATTTAAAGTTTATTTCACTAAAATTAAAGAAGACGAATGTTATAAAAGTTGAAAATTTTTTTTCACAGAATAAAATAGTATTTGAAATTATAAAACAGTTATTCTTCTATTCTGCTCAGTCAATATCAATACGGTAAAAAGACTATGGCTGTGTTCCGCCGAAAATAGAGCTTGTTAGCGCTTGCTAGCGCTAAAAAAAAACAGATTATCCGCCAGGGCACATATTTTGCTAACTTCAATAATGCTAACATAATCCGCCATTTTGCTTATTTTATACCAGCGGTTGCCATTGTGCCTACGTTTTATTTTCCGCGGAACACAGCCTATGTATGCGGTTCAATTTTGAATTTCGAACGCAAATATTTCAAGAGCCTGAACGAAATAATATCAAGGTACATTTTTACCGGCTAAAAAAATAGTAGGTAACTTATTAAAACCACCAAATAAGTTGACCTCTCGCTCAAAGCAAATTCTTAGTTTAAGTAGATCTTGTACTATTGGTTTCTTCCTTCGCTATTTATTATTTGTGTTGAGTAGCATAAAAAATAGATTTATTTTTATAATTTTAATTTAATAGTTTTATTTCAAGAGAAAACATGCGAAAAATGATGATTTATTTCCGTTTGTGAAGCAAGTTCAAAATTACAGTTTTTTCATGATCCCGTGGGAACCGTTTTGGTTTCCAAGAAAAAAAAAATACTGTTAGTTATTTCATGTTCCAATCTATCTTTGTGCCAAGTTTTATTTAAATACGTCGAGTAGATTGGCTGAAATAACGTCAAACAGGTAGGTACAGTTTTTTGAAGATGCCATGGGAACCCTTTAATTTTGCGGGATAAAGATTATCCTATTTTACCCTTCAGGTCCTAAGCTACCTACCTGCCAAATTTCATTTAATTCCATCCAGTGGTTTCGGCGTGATGTGATAACAAACACACAGACAGACAGACAGACAGACGGACAGACATTTTTTTCAAAAACGTTATTTTTAGGTTCTGTGGCCTTTATAGACCCCCCATTTTGATTTTCACATAGATAACTTTAATGTACAGACATGACCCCTCTACAGATTTATTATATGTATAGAAGATCTAATCGACGATACCTCACATGATGGTAGCGAATGGACAAAACATCATCCCCTTTTCACGTATTGGGAAACTCCCACATACATGTAAAGAGGGGATGATTTTTTTTACAAAATTATAATATTGTATGATGCTAAAAATAAAGTCTAAATACAATCTATAACCATTCAAAATTGTATCTATTTATATTAATAATAATTATCGAAGTAAGCAAGGGAGGTCAGACGAATGGACGGACGGACGAACAGAGCGAAACAAGAAGGGTTTCTTGTAGTTAGTACGGAACCCTAATCATGATTCATGAATTAGTATTGCGCACTTATTAAAGTGTATTGTGATTTGTGAATAAAAAATTCATAACAATTATTTTTTTAATTTTAGATTACAATGGTTTTATGGACAAACTAAAAACGTAAGTATAGCAAAATGTAGGTTTACAATTCACATATTATTTTAACATTGTTGCTAATACATATAAACTAAATATAATTTAGGTTTAAAAAAGTCTCTCGACTTTGTGTTAACGTTAAACTCTTAAACTCTGTTTATTGAATTAATCAAAAAATACAATTGAATTAATCCGTAAACAAAGAGAACAATAGAACATGTCATTGTGTAACTTCAGTGACACTTATTTGCTATCGAAAAAGAACTACAAGGCAACTTTTTTAGGCGACATCATCATTTTGTTTACGTTTAGATTAAATTTAATTAGAACGGCGCGGCGGCGTATACAAGTTAGAGGCGACGGTGAAACTTTCAGTTCTACTTTCATTGAATACAACCAGACACCAGCAAATTTTCCGACGTATTGCCTGATTAGTGATACTTATTTATTTATTACAAGGATAAAATAAAATTAATTGCAGGACATTATAATAATATTATTTTAGATCACTGTAGGAATTACAAAATTTACATTTGAAGTGGCTAAGTGAGTCATGAATAATATCAGTGTCGGCCAAAGCGTTGCTAACAGTACTATAACTATTCGTTACTCATTCTGGAGATCGGCACGTTTAGTCCTAGATAAGTTTTTGAAGGAGGGCCGCGGAGGAGTTTAGTAATAGGTCGACGCGGCAGGTTGTACGGTACGGACAATGAAAAATATCGCAAAAGTTCGCAGAAGGCTGATTGGCCGTTCACTAGTTTGTGAAGAAGTAGGATACTATGTATAGTTCTCCTCGACTTAAGGCAGACCATTCCAAAGTAAGCGAAGCGTTGAGAATAAGGAGCCCTATGGGAAACATCAAACACCGCTGCATGCGAGGCAAGATGTCTCTATTCCTATTATAAGATCTCTGTATTCCTTCAATTCGCTGCGACAGAACGGTGGTTGTAGGGTTTCAAACAGAACAAGCGTATTCGAGGTGGCTCCTTACCAAAGAATTATAAAGGTAAACTTATGTATTAATAGAGGAACAAATGCCATCATTTGCGATGCCTTATATGCCGTATATGATACATTGACAAAACTTAGGTCTTTTCATCCGTTAATGGATGATTTATATAGTATTCTCCGAGCGAAGTAAGTAGTAACAACTCTTGAAATACTGTAGTGCCTGGGACAGTCGATTTTTAAATGTCGTATGGTTGCACAAGCACATACAGAATTCTCACAACACAGTCAGCCTAGTCCAGAGGAATGACTAGTCAATACGTCTGAGGCCAACCATGTGCGGGTTTCCTCACGATTTTTTCCTTCACCGTTAGAGCGTCCGTATAATGTACTTCAGATCTGAAAAAGTCTCATTGGTACACGCCACAACCTGGGATTCGAACCTGCACTCTCTTGAGTCCAAACGGTCCACCCACTAGGCCACGGAGCTCATTGACAAGTATGTTGCTTATATGGTGGAATGTATTGACACACTCTCCAATTATTTCAGTTTTCCCCTATAGTCTATACTCTATACCTACAGCCGCCATGTTGTTTACCCGTAACATTCCGCTGGAGCAGTTGGAGCGCTAAACGCGCTCGCCTTACGCGGCGCGCGGTGCCATTAGACCACTTATCATCACACAGAGAGGCCCGGAGTCAATACACGGACTGTTTACACAACGATTCATCATCAGGCGTGACTTTGGCAGATATCTATAACTAGCTTTTCCGCGCGATTTTGTCCGTTCGTTCGAGGGCAGGAGCCGTGTGAACTTAAAGTTGTTCAGAACATCCGAAGATTCAAGCATTTCTTTTAGATATTAACATTTGTAAAAACTACTCGCATATAAAGTGTTATTTATGATTTAAGTCTTTTTTTATACCTTCCCTAAAAAGACTTTCATTACCTAGTTATAATGGGTAATAGGTTAAACTGATGTCCTTTAAGAGGTTGTAGTTCCCATCGTTTCCAATATTTTCTACAGGGATACACATTTTCCGAGCTTAATATTTTACGAGATTTTTGACTTTAAGTTTAAAAAATTGTCGTTTTTTTTCTCTTCCCATTTTTTCAACGTTCGTGCTTTTTAGGGTTCCGTAATACTTAAGGAACCCTTATAGTTTCGCTCTGTCCGTCTGTCTGTCTGTCTGTCCGCGCCTCTAGCTCCTGTAATTATGAATATAAATTGATGAAATTTGGTGCAGTTATAGAATGTGTATAGATCACGGTTTCGGGATCATAAAAAAATAATAATTTTATATTTTTTCACTCTACCCCATCGTGTGGGGTATCGTAGAATAGGTCTTTTAAAATAAAGGTAAGGTTTCATACGTTACTTTTTTTATAAAGTTGACCATTTTCGAGTAATCGGCCTCCAAAGTAGTTTGTAAGTTGGTCCCCCCCTAGCATTTTTAAACTATAGGAGATAGAAACTTGCAAATTTCCATGCTGATAGATCATGCTAAAAACTCTTTAGGAAAATTATTGTGAACCAAATCGGACAGTAACTTTTGGAGTAATTTTAAAAAAAGTATTTTACGCGTTTATAGTTACGGAACCCTCCTTAGACATGTCCTGACATGCTCTTGGTTAGGTTAGGTTATAATTTATTTATTTTCATAGTATCGCCATAGATACAGCTGCTCTATATTGTAGCTTTACCACCGTGCACCGTGCTCCGGTAACGGGCCGGGCGCGAACAGTTTCCGCAAATAGAGAGCACCACGCTGTAGGAGGAGGGGCTGAGGCGGTGTTCTACATACACGTTCTAGAAAACAACGGTCGAGCCCGTGGTGAGCGGTGAGCTGAGTGCCGACCTACAAAGTCAAAATATTACTGTGCAGTGCAGGGATTCCCAACCAGTGGGCACCCCACATCAGGGACGTAAAATGATGGGGGCGCGCGCACGGTAGCGTTAACTTTATGTTACTTTTTATTAAAATCATTGTAATTAGGGTTCCGTACCTCGAAAGGAAAAAACGGAACCCTTATTGGAGCACTTTGTTGTCCGTCCGGCTGTCTGTCGACACTCTTTTTCTCAGAAACGCGTGGAGGTATCAAGCTGGAATTTATATCAAATACTAATATCGAATATACGTCTACTGTCCCTTGGAGGTGCGAAAAAATCAAACTTCTAAGCCAACGCAATAAAAAGATAAAGCCGTTTATGTCGCAAATTTTCGACACTCGCGAACTCAAAACCTACAGGGTACTTCCCGTGAACACAGAATCCTGAAATTTGGTACGAAGCAACATCTTATAGCATAGATATAGGAAAAATTACGAAAACCGTAATTATTTAGTTACATCATATTATAAAAACATTAGGTACTACCCTACTACCCCTTTCCTCATGAACGCGTAGAGGTATTAAATTGAAATTCATATCGAATACTCAGGTTTATAATACCTTTAAGATGTAACAAAATCACTACAGGTTTGTACGGAACCCTCGGTGCGCGAGTCCGACTCGCACTTGGCCGTTTTTTTATTTATTAATATGCGGCGCGAAGTTGTGTTATATATCCGAGGACAACATAAAAGAGGATTTAAAAGGGTGGAAAGGCGTTTTATTTCTTAAAACGCTGGGTGAAGCGCATGTGTAGGTTGGGAATCCCTGGTGTAGTGTGTACAAACTACTTTCATTCGGGAAATGCATCTGCAAGTAACGCCGACCAGTCTAATTATATAGTTAATTAGAATAGGTGAACTAAATTATGTTTTAGTTTTTTCGATAGATAAGAGTGAATAGCATATTACGAGGAAAAGGAAGAAACGGTTCTTTTAATGAAAAGTTCGTAAGTAGTATGGTCACATATTAATAAATATTTACAGTACGGTCGGCTAATACCGCCTGCGCCGTCGATTCATCGCTAAATAAAAAAAAATATGATGTTGATATGATGGTAGATATAATATTATAATATATCCATTACCCGCCTGACATTGTGTTTAAACCTTGAACTTTACAGGAGATTAAAGTAAACCAGTAAGTTTATAGGCAATTAGTTTTTAATACGGGGATTTGTATTCATGGCGATTGGCGATATAACCGGCCGCGTGTGCGTACTGCGCGGACGACACGGGACGGCGCGGGCGGCGGCGGGCGGCGGGTAGTCTACAATAAAAATTACCGAACCCCAAGATGCAAGGTTATTAGCAATAAACAAAGCCAGGGGTTAAGTGGAGCGAGGCACGAGCGCGAGCGGGAGCGGCCATACCTATCACCTACTTCTAGTCATCTCTTATGAAAAATAAGTTTAAGACAATGTACATCTTAAACTTTTTTTTCAAATATATATTTGTAATATGTCTTGGGATACTAATCCCAACTTACCTGTCCGGTAGTTGTGATATAGTATACGGGTTTGCGACCCCGGCTTCCCTAGCTATTACTGTCGTATTCCTTGCCCTCCTGGGCGGTAATATCCTACATTTCCTATTTCCCACTCTAACTTACCAATCTTCCTTTCTACCACCTATCCTTCCCTCACCCTATTCCTACCCTCTCCACCAATCCGTGGGAACGCAATGGATAATCATAAAAATAATTTAATTGTCCAAAATGGCGGCGATGTGGTTCGCCACCCATCACCTCTCGTTCTCGAGGAGGCGAAAAGCGGACCATGGAGAGCCGCTTCGCTACGTTGAATGTAAGAAGGAAGGAATGGATGGTAAGAATGAAAGTGAACGAAGCGAAACAAGTATGTAAGGATCGTAGTAAGTGGAAATAAGTGGTCTCTGCCTACCCCTACGGGAAAAAGGCGTGATTAAATGTATGTATGTATATTGGTAATAATAATATAGGTAGTGATTGTAATTCCATTTATACCATATTCTCGCAAATAAATGATTGGATTGATGGAATTATTAAAAACCTTTCAAAATCATGACAGCGTCCGTACAAGTTTCTTTGGATTATGTTACGTTTACGCCGCTGTCAAATGTTCCCGCTAGACCCACAGATCCAAATCAACTGATGGTTTGATGGTGAAAGAACTGGTTTTTATTTACAAATCATTTACATTGGATTTAAATCGAGTACAGTACGCTACAGCTCAGAACAGGGTTAATGGTCAAATGCAGTGAAGCTGACCCTAAGAGCCGGTCCACATGGCGCGTTGCGTCAGCGTTGCGTCGACGCAGCGCTGTCGCTCCGTCGTTTTACATACAAAAAATTGTACCGTTCACACGGTGCACTGCGTCGACGCAACGCTATGATGACGCACGAACAACGGACAGCACCCCCCGAGACGAAGCGGGAGGGGTAACCACGTTACGTTTACGTCGCAACAACGCTGCGTTAACGCAGCACCCGTGTGGCCGGCATTGCGTTAACATGTTTGCGCTGCGTCGACACAACGCGCCGTGTGGACCGACTCTAAGCTAACATTTTAAACATTAAACAGTATCTGCATTGTTTACGTACTCTGGCTAGCGTGGTTTACAACACTTATAAAAACGTTTATTGTCTACGTTTGGCCGCCAATGGCTAAATGTGTTTGGATAAAATTCATTTTGTGTAATGCAGTACTAAATCAGAAAATATCCACGATCTTTAGACAACACTCAGTTTGTGTGAGTGTACACACGCGCCGCAAATCTCGTGTCCCTGGATTTGCGTGTAACTTTTTGTCTCAGGGTCGGCGGTGAACGCTGCTGCTCCTACGGCGAAATCCATCGATTAATTTTCATCATAATCTCACTATTTACCTTAATCTTTTGCTCTAGATTAACTTGTTGTTAATCCCATTTCAGAACTTTTCTTTTAAGTGAAAACTTCTTTAGCATCATTGTGATTTGAAAGTCGATGAAACGAAAAAGCGACAGTAAAAAGAGACAGACACATAAATTCATAAGAAAATGTGACGTGAGAGAAAATGAGATAGGAAGCATTATACAATAACCCAAAACTCCCAAAAGTGAAAATAAAAAGATAAAACAAAAAAAAAATATCTAGGGAAGGAAAAAGATAGGCATATTTTTGAAGGTTTCACTTCTATCACGCGTGAACTGCACATTATATTTTTTTGTTTTATGTGTATTTATTAATATGATTAGTATATTTATTACAAATTACCGCGTGTCTCACCTTCCTAACCAAAACCCAAAACTTTCAATCGCCTCCACTCATATCTTGACCCAATCGAAATAAATCACTAAGGTTAAAACATCATTAATATTAAATCACGGCGGATCAGCGAGGCGAGGGCTCACCCTCGCTGCTACGGGGGCCTCTTTGCCGCACGATGCCCCGTAGTGTGCCCCACGATGCCCCAGTGTGCCCCACCGTGCCCCGCCGGGGCCCGTGCGAAACTACTCACGCTGACTTGTGACTATTGACTTTATAATTTACTGATTCTTTTATTAGACATTGATACCACTGTAATGGGGTTCTAACGGGTATGGCCTAGGTATATAGGTATAGGGGTAGCATGGGGTAGGTTTGGGACATCGGTAAATTTAAGGTAAATATAAAAATAATCGTTTGGAATATTAGTGATATACTAACAAGAGAGAGCATAGTCGTTATTATTTTTTAAGTAGTTACATATTTCTTTTAGCTTTCTGGAATCTTTGATTGTGATCTCGTGAAACGGAACGGATGCAAAGAATATAATATATTACTAACGTAACGGATGTCCGTAAAACTTGAGGTCAAGCGAGCGGCGGTAAAGTTGGCTGTATTGTGGATGTTTATAATTTGTATCCACATTGGCGTGTTGCTACTTGCTACACAACTTTGTTATAATTATGTCACCGTAAAATTGTAAAAACCGTTAGATTGAAAAATTACTTCACGTTCACGGTTCACGGTATCTCACGATATCTCGCCAGGGGAGCGAGGGGGGGGGTAAAAATCTTCAAAATCATCTAACGTAATTTATGGACGCTACTTTCGTTGGTCCACCTCGGCTTGAATTGACCGCCTTGACCAAATAAAACTCGGGACGAACTCTATTGGAATTTGGAAGCGTCACGTCGGCCACGGTGTTGACCGAGTCTATCCTCCGCGCGACACGCAGTATCCATAGGGGAAAGGACGGCAAATTGCTTCGGCAAAATGTCGCGAGTCTCGGCTAGCTCATGGGGGGGTGAGGTACAGGGCCCTTCTGGTACTGTACCAGGGAACCTTTGTGGCTACTGTGACTTATGCGGCAGCATGTTGGTATGAGCGGGCGACCCTTCACGTTGTCCTTCTGACCAAGGCGTATCGCTCGATGAGCACTGATGCCCTGGCAGTTCTGGCAGGGGTGCTTCCGGCCGACATCGAGGTAATATGTGCTGGCAGACTAGGTGTGATGCGCGAGTCCGCGATTACCAAGGAGGAGCTTCGGAGTGCGAAACTCAGAGAACTTGAATCCGCTTATGCCCTATGGCAGGAGCGTTGGGACGCATCGACAACGGGGAGGGAGTTATACCGATTCTTCCCTGATGTGAAGGCCCGTAGCAAGGCCGTTTGGGTGGATCCCGACTATGACACGTCGCAGCTGCTTACCGGTCACGGCTGTTTCAGAGGGAGGCTTCCCAGATCGAATCTTTCCGATGTGGGGTCATGCTACTGCGGCGAAGCTGTGATAGAAGACGTACACCACGCTATCTGGGAGTGCCCTCTGTACGGGGGGGGGGGGGGGGGGTAGAGAACTTTTGGATGGGATCGAAGTCTTCAGAGAGGGTCCGGCCTACTACTGGGACCTAGTTTCCTCGGTGGCGAACTTCGGACGGCTACGGGAATTCGCGCGACTATGGCATAGGATAAGAATTATATAGACTATGGCATAGGACGAAACCTAGACTGTAGAACCAGTACGCTGTCGGAAGACACCGAAGTCGTATCTGTGTTGTCTGCCCCAGAAAGGGGAGAAGGACTTAGGGACAAATAGAAAGAGATTAAATAAATTGGAGGGAATCAAGAATTGCGCACCCGAAGGGATTGGGAAGAGCCCAGGACAGTAGGGTACGCATTTCCATGCTTCGGGCCGTATAACCACGATCGATTGATAGGGCCATGGGTTGGTGGAGGGATTTGACCGCCTTGACCAACAGACTGCTGGCCACTGTGACCACTAGACCGGCGACCACCAGCCCGCGGACCACGGCGTTAGTGGTAGAGGTCGGTGGCGGTCGGTAGCGGTCGGTGGCGGTCGGAAAGTACCCGCCCGGCCGACGTGTGAAAACGTACAGCGCGGCGTGTGCGAGTCATTTACACCTGCACAGGGTGATGCCAGTATATTAATTTGTCGTTATATTACTTTACTCATTTTATACTCGTAGTTGAATGATAGAACAGCGAAGTTAAATATATACAGAATTCTTGATGCCGTCGTTAATATTAAAATGCAAAACTTTTACATAATATGTACATAGAATTTGTTTTTATGTCAACGAAGTAAGAGTCTCAATAAGAATGTAATAGATGAAAGTTTCTTGGAAAATGTATGTTTCTATTTCAACCAAATTCATATTACATACTTGTGTTATGTCTAGCTTTTCTTAAAGTTACAAAATATTTTTTGTAACTTGAGATTTCTAGTACTGTATACATTTTGAAACTAAAGAGTCTTTAGTAAGTACTAATAAAGTAGTAAGTTCTAACGCTTAAAACATACACCCAGTACATTCACTATGCTAGAGATGATAGGATTCGATTTATTAAGACACTAGCGACCCACCCAGCATCGCACGGATGGTATATATTATCTATTAAAATATATTATATTATTTCTATTTAGGTATTATAAAATTTTATGTATTTATATCACTGCGCTGTCGCCTTGAGTGGTCTGTCTCACGCCTGACAACAGGTTCGGATCCACAGAATATCAGGGACTGTGGTATTCCTCAGTCATTTACCTGAGTGGACACCTTTTCATTGGTTTGAGCATTACACCACCTACCTATGCCTTAGCAACTCTGTAATTAATTCTTACTTAATCTTAATGTAATGTAGTCGTGTAGTGTAATGTCCAAACTTTCTGTGAATAAATGTCTTATTATTATTATATATAAGTTGCTGTTGCTGTAAGTTTTCCTAACAAAAAAGAAAAAAAAATGTATATCTATTTGAACCTTCTTAAATCACTCTATCTATTGCTGAAAACTGCATTCAAATTTGTAGAACACTTTAAAATATCTAAGCCAAAAGAAAGCGGAAGTGACTTCATTTTATGCTATGTAAGGAAAAGATAATAAACCTTTTAATTTTGAAGAATCTCTTACAAGTAGCTTCTGTGTTTTAATTTTTATTAGGAACTAGTAAATCCTACCTACTGCTACTGCCTCAACTACGAGATCAAAATACACACACCCTGTACTGCCCGCGCAGTTCACATGGCATTCTCGCGTTTGCCCGCTAATTGACGTATCAGCCGCTACCGTGCGCCCCCCTCCGCCCCCCCGCGCGTCCCCCTCGTCGCCCCCCGCACCCGGGCCGCTTCCGGTAGTTGAAAATTTTCTTATTTTTTTTTTAATTTTATAGGCTACAGACAAAGGTGTGGGAGGTCTGGGGCTTTTGTGTGTTTTTGTTGAGTTTTATAGAGTGGAGATATGAGTTATAAACGATGCGGTTGTTCAAAGGGCCTGCAAAATGTGGGACCTGGTGCAAGATGCACTCGAATAATGTCGACGGCTTTTGAATGAAGTTCGAAATCAAAAATGTATGGGACATGTCGCTTGCAATGCTTAATACGTCAAATCCCATTTTGTTCTAGAACTTCGCCATCGAAATTATTGAATGGTTTTAGACTAAATCTATGTGTTAGGCCCATTGATTTCAGTTGATTCACGAGCATTTTCCCATGGAAATTATATAAATGTTTACGAACTATTCGGGTGCATCCCCAGGACAATATTATGTTTTTTCCCTCGTAACTCGCCCTCGTTATTTCCAGGTAAATAGATTGTAATATATTATCATAAATCAAAAGTACACTGTAAAGTGATGACACGGCGCAGGGCGTGGCGCGTGGCGCCCTAGGGCTCCAGGGCTTCACAGGGGCAAAGGTCTAGGGCGGCAGGGCGCCACGTGGCGCTGTCGGTAATCGTGTAATATATTTGCCGTGTCTGTCAGCAGACGAGGCTTCAGGCGATGAATTCATTATGTTGTACGAGTATGTCACTGACGTGGTGGTATTATCACGACAAGTGGGCTTAGATTTAGCTAGCTGTTGCCCGCGGCTCCGCCCGCGTAAATACAGTATCCCAAAGGAACACTGTACTTTTTCGGGATAAAAGTAGCCTATTTTTAATCCACAGCCTTAATTACCACGATACCAAATTTCATCAAAATCCGTTCAGTAGTTTTTGGGTGAAAGAGTAACAAACATCCATCCATCCTCACAAACATTCACATTTATAATATTTTAAATATTTTCCTTTGCACTAGGACGCCTCAAAATATTTAAATACAAAGGAAGTGTCCGCAACGACTGCATACGTGGTTTAACGTATTTACATGTGAGTATGTGTGTGCGCACGATTCAACGGCGATGCGATTTTCATCAAACAGGCGAGCGGCAACTTGTTCGATAGTACAGTATAATTTCTTTTTAAACAGAGATCTTATAGGACTCAACAATTGAGTCTGAAGCTTTAAAATGGCTAACGTGTACCTAACACTTAAAAAGCTCTTGTAAGCTCCCAGAAATATTGATTAAGTATCAGAATTAACTAAATATAGAAATAACTATTGTTAAGAATTTACTACGAGCCAGTCATTACTTGCGAATAGTTACTAGGTCAGCGAAAAATAAGATAAATACTAGAAATGGTCCCGTTTTAGGGATCCGTAGTCCACGTCTCCGAAGTCGGAACCCTTATGGACTCGTCATATCCCTCCGTCCCCGTCTTCAGCTTACCGTCCAAACCGTTAGTGTTAGAAATATGTAACTTTGTATGGATATGTTTATGCACTACACCAACAAAGTGCTAAAATAAAATCACGAAAAACGGCTGGCTCGAAAAATCTGAAAAAAATCATGATGATAGGCTAGTTCGCATGATATGAACTCTGAAAGAAAACTAAAACGGCTTATATAACTTTGTTAGTTCAGGATTCATAGAGGCGTAACTTGTAAAATGCGCTTACTTGCAAGCTTCGAACAAAAATAATTAAACAAAAAATTAAACCGACTTCCAAAGTGAAAATACACAAAAAGTGTAAAAAACAAACAAAGCGAAAAACTTAACTAAATTATTCCCCTTTTAAATTCGGCTAAAATTTTAACTATTTCTCTAGTCAATCTTCTTAATTTTGAAGTCGGTACCAGCCCAAACAATATCCCAAAATATTTTATAGAACTCACGTTCAAATTTGCTGGCATATGCCACTGCATATGCTTGCAGATCTTTAAACAACGCCAAAATCTCCAAACATGTATCTATAAGGAGTCAGGAATTCTGTTCGGTACTTTTGAATCCAGTGTATATACCTTGGAGCAAAATCTTTCTTTGTGGTATATGCTTGGACTACTTCAGAAAAAGTCGAAATCATCATATGTGTCCATATTAATTTCGGAAGTTCCTTCGATCCCTCATGGATCCCATCATCAGGTCACCACTTTGATGTCATACATTCGGTTGTATATACACATACAGCCGAACGTATAACTGCCTCCTTCTTTTAGAAGTCGGTTAATAAATAAACATGTAAAATATTGGTATAACGGTACGAAACCCTCACTTGGCTTGTTTTTCTGACTCATCCTCTGTCCTCAGTACATTTTTAACATGTAACGTGTATAGTCTACATTCTACAACAATAGGCGTGAACCATCATATTCATAAGCAAACAATGATTAAGCGAAATCGAATTACAACCCCTTGTCAAACACGGAGCGTGCGCACCCATCATCACGCGCGCGAGTCGACGGGTCTTAACAATTGCGCGGCAGGCGGTATTGCAAATTACCCACCCGGTTGTTTAACTACCTAAGTAGGCAAGAAAAAGAGCAGAATGTTCACCTACGCGTAAGTGATTACTGCCGCTTATAAACGGCAAAAGTTACAAGCGCGTTGTCGGTGTGTAAACCCACAGAACTACTTTCCTTCTAGCCTTAGCGTCGGTGACGCTTGTACGAGGCTGTGGTCTGTGGCTGTGGTATATCTTTTATCAAGCCGACCGATTCGTGCCGAGCATGGTTCACCCACGGTAAACTATTTAATGATTATAATAACAGCTACCACACCGATTTCGATGGCAGTGGTTTCGTTAAATTAAGCAGGACTTATTTTATAGTGGTCAAGTGTGTGCGCCGTACACAAGAGCTAATTCTCTCTTCTGATTCCGTTTATAAAGCCACAAGTTCATTTGGTTTTACTATCAGTAGATCTAAGTCATAAGTAGGTTGAATGTTCTTATAATAATTTATTCGTAACGGCATAGTCACAAGTCAAAACTCACAATACAATTGTCAATGACAGGTCAGATTGGTATCATAATATTAATAACATAATACAAACAAAATACAACAGTCAACCTGCTTGAGATTCCCTGATAGTACATAACGACCTCTGTGGCTCACTTGGTTGAGCGTGTTGGTGCTCAAGCCGGGGTTCGCGGGTTCAAATCCCGCCGAAGGAACAAAAAGTTTTTCTGTGTTCCTGGGTCATGGATGTGTATTAAATATGTGTATAATATAATAAAAATGTTAAATATGTGTATAGTATAAAAGTATTAAATATATTTCCGTTGTCTGGTACCCGTAACACAAGTTCTTCGTATACTTAGCACGGGGCCAGATTGACGTGGTGTGAAGCGTCCATAGATATTATTATTATTATAACTTTTCTTGCAAGTAGTAAGTATCTGTTTGTGAAACGAATGAGCAATCGTTTCTTCTTCTTCTTAATTTAAGAGTTTTGTTCTTGTCGGTGGAGCTCCGAGCTTACACCACTTCCTCTGTTCAGCTCCCGGCTATAACATATTAATTATTATATTTACATTTTCTATGACTTGACTAATCTAATTTTACCTCGCCCTTCCCCTTCCCCACTTGCCTTCTATCATGTGTATCACTGACACAAAAAATAAATGTGTAAAACATACATTTTAACAAAATAAATGTGGTAGAAATGAAATAGATGCATATGTTTACAAAGAATATTATAAACTGAACAATACTGACAACTTTACCACTGGTCGCTTGTCCATGAAAGCTACGTATGTCCGTCCCATTTGCACGAAATCCAGAGTGATTGCAAAAAGTAGGAGGAAATATGTTACAGATCAAAAACGTTTGACGTTTTATTAGTTTATTTGAAGCATTTGGAGATGCGATCTCCACTACATCAAAGGTCTGCAATACCTGTCACATCAAGTGTTTCAAATGATTCAATAATCAAGAGCTTTTCATTAAAAACGCACGTGGGAGCCGCCAGTAAAGATTTGTCAGAAACTGCAACAGACGAAATGTAATAACATCAAATGCGTTCCCACGTCGCGACTGACAGACAACGATTTTTTATAGAAGTTGAATGGGAATTTGAAGCCTATTTCTATGCGAAACAAGGATTATATGTGATGTATTTATGCTTGTTGCAATTGAATAGGAATATAGACTTTCATTCCGTACAAATAAGGAAGCGTACAGTCCGGGGAGTAAGGTCAAATTGAATGTCCCCTCTCCGGCCCGCCCCCTCTAATAAACATCAATCAAGTGACTATTAATGCACCTTTGCAATACAATATTGTGTTGTGTTCTACTTGGTTCTGCCAAGTTGGGCAACGAGATATATATAATCGTCCAAAATTTAACATGCGTCAAGTAAATCCAACTGATTTGTAAATCATAATTTTAGATAGTTTATGGTTACCTTTCCACTAAAGTTTTTTAAAAACAAAAATAGCACTGTGAATATAACTCAGCGCTAGTATAATAGAGCTGACAACATAATGTCAAGCGTCAAATGTCAGATTTGACAACTCTACATTATTTTCAGCTCTATCTAATACTGTAATAGAGTTCTATTTACAGTACAACGAGGGCTTATTGTAAAATCTGTAGGTATGTAAAATACAGTTAGTTTTACAAAACAAAAGTATGGACATTTTACAATATTTTCATAAACAATTAATATCCAAAAAATTAAGATTAAAAAGCTCTTAATTTTCAGGTATTTTCACCCGATGAGTTCTCTCAACAAGAAAGACCTCACACTCTACGTAGTCCGTATCTACCCACGAGTTACAAGTGGACTCCACCCCCGCCCGTACGCATCACCTGTCTTCGGCACGCGCCCAACGATATATTAAATTGTTGCGCGGGGCGGGCGGCAGCGGGGTAAGGGCGGGCGGCGCGTGCGGGGGGAGTGATTACTGATTAGATGATTGTAGCCTGTAGGTGAGGTACGTAATTGTAGTGAGGAGTACAACATTATTATTGTGCAATTTTTATTTTATTTTATAATTAGGTATCTAAAATACAGATAAATAAAATTGAGGTGTCTGTTTGTAATTTAAAATTGACAGCTTTATAATAATAATAATAATAATAATATCTATGGACGCTTCACACCACGTCAATCTGGCCCCGTGCTAAGTATCCGAAGAACTTGTGTTACAGGTACCAGACAACGGGAAGTATATTTAATACTTTTTATACTATACATATATTTAAGATTTTTATTATATTATACACATATTTAATACACATCCATGACCCAGGAACACAGAAAAACTTTTTGTTCCGTCGGCAGGATTCGAACCTGCGACCTCCGGCTTCAGCACCAAAGCGCTGAACCACTGAGCCACAGTGGTCGTCTTTCCACTTACTTAATGCATATTATGAAAGTATATTCGAAACTTACAATAAAATATATATTTTTAAAATTTTTCTATGTCCATCTGTCGGTCTGTCCGTCTGTTTTTTCCGGCTAATCTATGTAACGGCTGAACCGATTTTCACGGGACTTTCACTGGCAGATAGTTGATATTATAAGGTCTAACATAGGCTACTTATTTAAGGGTTACGTTTCCGATATATGCAAACGAAGTTGCGGGCTCCAGCTAGTTATAAATAAGGAACGACGGCCGAAGGATTTTGACGACCTCTGTGGCTCAATTGTTCAGCGCTTTGGTGCTTAAGCCGGGGGTGGCAGGTTCGAATCCTGCCGAGGGAACAAAAAGTTTTTCTGTGTTCCTCGGTCATGGGTATTAAATATGTGTATAATATAATAAAAATCTTAAATATATGTATATAATACCCGTAACACAAGTTCTTCGGATACTTAGCACGGGGCCAGATCGACGTGGTGTGAAGTATCCATAGATATTATTGTTATATTATTAAAGAATAAAAGGAACGGCTTGTATACTAAAGCACCAAAAAGTCTAGAAGCTCAAACGAAGGTGAGTTAAAGGATTAACTCACCTTCGGGCCTGTTTCCCAATATTGTAATTAGCGGCAGCTTACAGTTCACAACCGGACGCGACGCGGCGTTGTTTTTTCAACATAGCTATTCAAAATTGAACTTTATTCACTACATAAGAAGATACACGTTGCATTGCAGGAGTTCGAATTTAGAGCCGAACCGACGCGATGTGCGTAGCGCCACAGATTAATAAATAGTTACTACGTGTACCGCGGCGCCTCTCTTGCGTTGAACCCTTGTAATGTTCTTGTCTTGCAAAACTTTGTAAAATGTAATTGTAATGTTCAAACTTTATAAAATTCATAAATTATTATGGGCGAAGTTCATCCATAGAATGATCTCCAGTTAGCATTTAATAGTTGTCACTTGTCACAGAACATAGCACACTAAAATTAAAAAAAAGTATACCTATTTGATAATATTCTCCACTTTGAACATTTTATTTTACATTTTATTATACACTCCGACCACCGTCATTTTAGTTTGGTGATTGGTACCAAAAAGTCCTTTCTCGTACAATACTGTAGCGAGGTGTAGTTATGTAGGTACCGGTGATGCTCATAATGTTGCCACAATAATATTGTCTCACACATTCGAATCGGGAAAAACGGTCGCGATATTTCGCCAAATTTCCTCCCCATCTACCGAAAGCCGTTTTATAAATCAGTGGTAATGCACTTTGAAATATGTAACGCCCGCCCTGCTTATCGCCCGTTTGTATTCACGGGACGAACGGGACGGGCCGAAACGGGACGGGACGAAACGGGGGACGAAACGGGACGGACGGAGGGACAAGGATTTGCGGCGTTGTTTTTATCCTATAATACTTTGATGTATGTTATTGCAATTTGCGGACGATGCTGATGATGGATGGCGGAGGCTTACGAAAGAGAAGACATTTTTATCTAAGTTGACCGTAAATAAACAAAATCAAAAATTTTAGTAATCCCTGAACTGTCAAACAGTGAGCTAATGATGATGAATTATAGCTAAGGACACTCTCGATCACGTCAGCTTAGAAAAAGAGAACTGATCAAAATCGGTTCGTCCGTTTGGGAGCACACACAGATATACACACAGACACGTCAAGCTTATTACATAACATCACTCTGTTTTCGTCAGGGTTAAAAATAGACAACAGAAGCGCGGCTAAATGTTTACAATCGCATATATTATATATTACACAATCAGAATTGAGACCTTATTCCTAGGTCCTAGATCCAACAACATACTATAGTAATATTATCAATTATAAAAATTACTTTTTAAACCTATTTTATATCTACTTATTAACTTATAATATAATTATCTATATGTATTATTTATAGTATAATAAAGAGGAAATTGGAAAAGTTTGTTTGTTTATTTGTTTGCCGAAACTACTGGCCCGTTTTTGATGAAATTTAGCACAGATATAAAGAAGACCACGCGAAAGGATATAGGCTACTTTATATCCCAAAATAGTACAGTGTTCCCGTGGGATACTGAATTTAACCGGGCAGAGCCGCGGGCAAAAGCTAGCAGTGAAATGAAGCATAAATATTTTGCACTACTTGCGAGTTATAGGTACGACTTTTCACGTGAGAACAACAACTGCAGTACAATCAGCAATTGCACCTAAATCCACATACTGCTAACTCCAGCGAGTCCAGCGGCACAGTCCACGGGTAACCACGATGTAATGCAACCCGGAATAGACCAGAGGGATGTACTGATAATTCATATCGATAGTAGCAGGAGTTCAGATCAACCTTAAAACCTTAGTATTAAATATGAATGAATTTATGGACCAGTAGAAGTCATTGATCTCATACTGCTGATTTCAATTAACTGATTATAAACATTATTTTGAAATTGACTTCACAGCTGGTAAAGAGTGCAATATATTTTTTATTAATTTGTACAATTATACTTTTCGCATTTTGCATAATTATTTTTCTGCCTAATCGTTACCTACATAATATATAAGGTTGATTATGAAAAACGTTGTAAAATGTCCAATTTAATGTTTCAATAGAAATAAAAATACCTTTGAGCATCTTTAATTAGGACACTTAAAATGTGCGCCGTAGATAAAGTGCATTTATTTTGTACAAATCATCGATACAGTACTGTAACATCCCTAGCAAAAGAGAAGCGAGTTTACGGGGAATATCCGGCGATTTAATGTTACACTGTCGCTAGACTGAACCGTTACGAAATCGTATGTTATGTGTAGAAATTTAAGTAAAAATCAGATTTTACAATTATTGTACTATGTTTATTCACTGGCAAGTATTATATAAGCAGAAAGAGAGAGAGAGAGAGAGGGAGAGAGAGAGAGAGAGCAGAGAGCACAGACATTTAAAGAAGAGACGCGGACAAAACTTGCATAGACTAAAACTAGTGTCGCCAAACATAAATTTGTGTTTACTTTTCAACATTATGTATTGACCTGAAGACGTTGCCCGGGACCTCGTGCGCCCAAAAGGAAATTATGGGGTCCGTACATTTTGTCACTATAAAAGTAGCCTATGTCCTTTCCCTTGGTCTACTACAGAGGAATATTTGATTGTTTGTTGATCGCATCTTATGAACAAAACCCATATAGGTATGATAATATTTAAATACTATCCCAAAAATTCCGTCGCAGTTTTGTTTCACAACCAGCTAATCCGCACAAATAATATCCGTATAATATGATAAGTGTAACAGACACGCTCGGTGTACCGTTGTGTGGTGCCGCTGGTGCGGGTTCGGCGCCGAAGTTAAAAACCGTGTAAGTTCATTACAGGGGAGCGCCCTACACCGCCGGGCAAGAAAACTGCGCAAGCTCTGCGATTATGTGAATTTATCAATTCTGCAAAAGCAATGAGTATAATATGTGAATATTTTAATTCATTCATATCAGAAAATCTGTACAAGTATTTGTATTTAAGCCGCCATTATCCATTATCCGCCATATCCATTATCTCCCTTCGGGAAGGGAATTTCTGTAAGCCATCTCTTCCATCCCTACACGTAGGAAATGGCTCGTTGGCCCATGACGCAAAAGAGAAAGCTGAACTTCTTGGCAAGCTCTTTGCGTCCAACTCGACCCTGGATGACGGGAGACAGGAACCGCCGACTATACCGCGATGCAAGAGCATCATGTCGGATATTCGGTTCCATCAGCGCTCAGTGCGAGTTGCTCTCCGTTCCCTTGATACCCAAAAGTCGAGTGGGCCTGACGGAATCCCTCCTATAGTATTGAAAGTGTGTGCTCCAGAGTTGGCACCGGTCTTATCGCGTTTTTTTCGGCTCTCCTACTCTTATGGCACAGTCCCAGCTTCTTGGAAGACAGCTTTGGTGCACCCGATCCCTAAAAAAGGCGATCGCTCCAATCCTTCAAACTACAGACCAATCGCTATAACCTCTCTCTTCTCGAAGATAATGGAGTCCATTTTTAATAGACAGCTACCCTATTCATACTGCATATCAATGATATGTTACAAACCAATGGCATTCATTGCTATGCAGATGACAGCACGGGTGATGCCTTATATACCGACCACGCGAACATCTCTCGGCAAAATGTCAATGAGAGTCGAAACAAACTTGTCTCTCAAATTGAAAATTCATTGGAGAAGGTCTCTGAGTGGGGTAGACTTAACTTAGTCCAATTCAACCCCTCTAAGACACAAGTTTGCGCGTTCACCGCTAAAAAGTTACCAATGGTCGTATGTCCTCGTTTTGAAAGCCTACCCATAGCTATCTCCTCCAACATTGGAATACTTGGTGTTAACATATCGAGCGAGGTCCAGTTCCGATATCATCTGGAGGGCAAGGCCAAGTTAGCCTCCAAGAAGCTTGGTGTTCTGAACAGGTCAAAGCAGTATTTCAGTCCGGTCCAACGCCTACAACTCTATAAGGCGCAGGTTCGGCCTCACATGGAATACTGTTCTCATCTCTGGGCAGGGGCGCCAAAGTACCAGCTTCTCCCTCTGGATCGTATCCAACGTAGGGCCGCTCGAATTGTCGACTGCCATAGTGTTTCAAACAGGCCTGACTCCTTAGAGCTACGTAGAGATGTAGCATCGCTCTGCATCCTCTATCGGTTATATCACGGGGAGTGCTCCGAGGAATTGTTCGGACTTATACCTGCTGCAACTTTTCGCCACGCGACAGAATATTTATCATCCTCATCACCTTGATGAGTGGCAGTCCTCCACCGTGCGCTTTACCCGAAGCTTTCTGCCGCGCACTGTAAAACTCTGGAATGAACTGTCGCCAGCAGTATTTCCGGACCACTAAGAATAAGAATAAGAATAAGAATCGTTTATTCCAAGAAATTGGTTACAGAGGTGTTACATTTGTATAATATTTTATCACAATTTCGGCCCTTAAGGGCATGGAATAATATTAGTACATTTTTTATTTTAAGAAATATTAGTGAACAAAACATTTCAATTGTCATCAAAAATACCAATAATCAATTAGTAGAAATAATGTATAAAAATTAAAATATACCCCAGCAGCCATAATATATAAGATTATTCAAATACACAGAGTCCATTAATAAACTATCTACGTCTTATAGCTAAGTCTTTAGGAGAAAAAAAAATTATATTCTTATGTCAACATGTCAACATAGTGAGTAGCTGCTGTCAGTGTCAAGATAAAATACCATTTTAGAGGTTATGCACCTGAATCATGGCTTAAACGTGGTATGTTCACAATATTTTAATATTTTAAGCATGTAGGTACTGAATATAAATTATTTATGGAACCGAGAAATCTATAAGTGTCACATCGTTTATTCGACAGTTAGTTTTCTAGTTATCAAAATAAGATTTTGGCGAGAATCATGCTACCTTCCGCCTAAGGTGCATACATAACAGGTATTTCACATTTAATATATTTGTTTTAACATTTTCACTACATTTGCAGTACCTAATAATACTGTAACTGTTTATTATATTATTATTATTTTTTTTTATTATTTTTATTTCAGCACCCAATGTGGTGGAATGTTTTTCAAGAAGTTACCGGCGAATATCAAAACAGTTTGAATCTATTCATACATTATTACATTTCAAGCCTAGCAAATAAAATAAATCTGTCTTAATCAACAATAATTAAAAGGAAATGTCACATTATTATTGTATCAATTTAAAATACTCATATATACAACATTTACCAATTCCAATATATAGAGGAAGACAGAATCATAATATTAATTCATAGTCACACACTTATTAAATAAATTACATATTAAATGTCCTACAATAATAATTAAAATGTCAATATATTTAATAGAAGTTAATCATAAGTTTAGTATATATTATATAAGATGTCAATTACAGTTATTTAATTAAAAATGTCATAAAAGTTTATTAATAGTAATTCCATTTTAATTCTTATTGTAATAATAGTTATTCATGATGTCCTAAAAATTCATTAATAGTGTAAAAACATTTTTCAGTAAGCCAATTGTATAGTCTTCTTTTAAATAAGTTATCATTAAGTTCTTTTAAATTGTCAGGCAATTTATTATATATTTTTATGGACATACAATAGCTATTTTTACTTAAAAATGTTGTTTTTGTAATTGGTAATACTAACCTGTTCGGGTATCTAGTATTGATCTTAAGGATTTCAGATTTTTTTATGTAAAATTCAGCCATATACTTTCTAACGAACATACTTATTTCAAAAATATACAAACAAACTAAAGTAAGTAATTTTAATTTTTTAAATAGAGGGCGACATGAATCCATGGGTTTTGCTCCACAGATAGCTCTGATACATTTTTTCTGTCCAATGAATAGTCTTGGTATATCTACTGAGTTGCCCCATACTATCAGTCCATACCTAAGAGCAGACACTACAAATGAATGGTATGCAGTTAATGCCGTTTTTGTGCAGGTTGTTTTTTGTAAGCGACTAAGGAGATACACATATTGGTTAATTTTCTTGCATGTCAATTCAATATGTGGTTTCCACGATAGGTTATTATCAATATTGACTCCTAGAAACTTTACAGTATGCGATTCACTTATTTCATGTTGATCGTATTTAATACGTAAATATCTACCTTTATTACCCTTGTTATAGAATTGCATGTATGTAGTTTTTTTAACATTAAATTTTAAATCATTATAGTCCATCCATTCAACTATGTCATTAACAGCATTATTAATTTCTAAATTATATGTCAAATCATTTTTATTCTTAATTATTATGGAAATGTCATCTACGAAAATTGTACAATAATGTGAAATAATTCTAGGTATGTCATTTATGTATAAAATAAATAGAAGAGGACCCAGGACACTTCCCTGTGGAACTCCTCTAGTCTTTACTCTAATATCTGAAGTAACTGATACTGTTTCATGCTTATTATTAGTTTTTGTAATTTTTACATATTGTGTTCGGTTAGAGATATAACTTTCTAACCATTTATTCGCTAGTCCTCGGATACCATAATGTTCACATTTGTCTAATAGTATTTTATGATTTACGTAGTCAAAGGCCTTTGTCATATCAAAGAACACCGCCGATACTGCTATCTTTTTATCAATACACTCTGCTATTTTTTTCATCAATGAGAAACATGCTAGTGTGGTGGATTTACCTTTTTGGAATCCATACTGTTCCTTGGTTATAATATTATTTTTCTCTATAAAAGACATGAGGCGTTTATGCATAACTTTTTCAAAAATTTTTGATATTATTGGGATTAGAGCTATGGGTCTATAATTATTTATCTCTTTTTTATCCCCATTTTTAAATAAAGGAGTTATAATTGAGGTTTTGAGCTTTGTCGGAAATTGACCCTCTTCCAGGGATAAATTTACTAAATACGTTAAAACTTGAGCAAGTTCCGATACGCAGTTCTTTAGTACTTTTGTAGAAATTTCATCGTACCCTGTAGAATATGAGTTATTTAAAGATTTGATTATTGTAATAATTTCTTTTTCGTTTGTCGGTTCTAAGAAAATTGTATATTCACTTTGTGCAAGTGTATATTTTATCATATTATTTGTTTTATCTTTAATTGCTTTTTCTTGTATAATTGAATTTAAGAAATTGTCATTCAGTATATTTGCAATTTTTATTGGATTTTGTATAATTTCATTTTTGTAGTTTATTTCCTCTATAGTATTTATATGTTTAGTATTATATTTGTTTCTATTTATTATCCTCCACGATGCTTTGCATTTATTATTGGCATTGAGAACATATCTTTGGTTACTTGTTTTTTGAGCAATATCTATACACCTTTTTAAAATCTGTGAATAGTTTTTAAATTTCATTTTGTTTTCCGTGGTTTTACACTTATAATATTGAAATCGAAGCTTCCTTTTTCTCATACATGATATTTTTAAACCCTTAGTCAGCCATTTAACTTGTATATCGGATTTTTTTATTTTACGTTTTATTGTTGGAAAGCATAAATTATACATTGTAATAATAATTTCATAAAATTCATTAAATGCGTCATCTAATTTCGGAGTCTGATACACATTTGACCATGTAAAATTTTTAATATGTTCCCTAAATGTATTTATATTATGTTCACTTAAGTCCCTTTGAAAGATAATTTTATACATTGGTAAAGTGTTTTTTATAGGTATCGATAAAAATTGTGCAGTGTCATGATCAGATAATCCTAATTGCTTTACTTCACCTACGGTATTTTCCATATTACTTAGACATAAATCTATACAAGCTTTTTGTCTCGTTGCCGTATTTATGTGATTAATAATATTGTAGTTTTTTAATAGGTCAATAAATTCGTTTTTTGATTTAGTATTTTTCAGAATGTCAATATTAAAGTCACCAACGATTACAATATTTTTCATGTCCCTATTTCTTAATTTGTATAATAGCATGTCAAATTTGTTTAAAAATTGTGTAAGATTCGATTTTGGGGTTCTGTAAAGGCATATAATAATTAGCTTGTATACCGGTATTTTCAATGCACAACATTCAAATACGTTTTCTGTACATAATTCACTAGCAATATCAAATTTTATACTCTCTATATGATTTCTAACTAGAATACAAACGCCGCCACGTTTTTGTTTACTACGACCTGCAAACCTTCAAGAAGGGAGCATATTCCCTCCTAAAAGGCCGGCAACGCACTTGCAACTTCTCTGATGTTGCGGGTGTCCATGGGCGACGGTAATCGCTTTCCATCAGGTGATCCGTTTGCTCGTTTGCCCCCTAGTTTTATAAAAAAAAAAATATGCTCAAGCCGGGGGTCGTGATTTCAAATCCCGCCGAAGGAACAAAAAGTTTTCTGTGTTTCTGAGTCATGGACGTGTATTAAATATGCGTATAATATAATAAAAATCTTAAATATATGTATAGTATAAAAGTATTAAATATACTTCCCGTTTTCTGTTACCTGTAACACAAGTTCTTCGGATACTTAGCACGGGGTCGGATTGACGTGGTGTGAAGCGTCTATAGATTACTATTCTTATATTGTTATTATTATTACTATTACTTTACAGTTTATACTCGCCACTAATTGAACATTATAAATTAATAAATTAATAGGCTCTAAGACGTAGGCATCTTACGTAAATATAATTTCATTCTTCTTTTTTCCCTTAAGTGAAAGTAGTCAGTTTATTTGTACCTAAGTATAATTTAAAAGGTAACATTATTGGGCAGTCCTTTATATATTTAACTTTTTTCTGATAGTAAAAGAATGCTGGCTATAAACACCATATTATGTCTTCGAACGTCAGAAATACAATTTTTAAGTTTTTTCAAAAAGTTTAATTTAACCAGGGTGTGCAGTTTTCATGCCAGCAGTGTACTCGTACGGGCGCGGTGCGGGCGCGTATTAACTTATAATAAACTACGCGGTTTCACCACAATGCGTCGTCTGTTTCGCTTTAGCACTCTCGCATTGCAAGCTAAAATTCACCTTATCGCAACGTGTTAGAATACAAATTCAATGACCCTCATCTAACGTTTCCTAACACCGCTAAATTACATTAATGTATTCGATAAAATACCCTATTTGTAGAACACTAGAGTTTACTTTACAATAGCTCGGTCTGTATATGTGGTGTTTCGTAAAACGCGTATTAAAGAGATACCCCAAGGCATAACCGATATTAAAGCAGGGGTGTGCTGTTATTAAAAATCATCGTTTAGCGCTTGGCCGGTTAATAGGATATTTTTATTACGCCGGGGTTTGTTTGCATAGTGACTATCGATTTACGGTGCAGAGGGCCGGCACAGAGGGCAGAGGTAAAGAGGGCCAGAGGTACAGAGGGCAGAGGGCGATAGATCAGCTGGGAGTTACTAATGGAAACTATGGACAGTAACTGTTAGTTCGGGGTAAACTTAGTTGTCTACTATTTGTTCCTTGAGGTCAATTCACACAGAATCGAAACGAAACGTGATCATATTAACCGACTTCCAGGAAAAAACGGAACCCTTATAAGATCACTTTGTTGTCCGTCCGTCTGTCTGTCAAGACCCTTTTCCTCGGGAACGCGTGGAGGTATCAAGCTCGAATTTATATCAAATATTCAGGTCTACTGTCCCTTGGAGCTGTGAAAAAATCAAACTTCTAAGCCAACGCAATAAAAAGGTACAGCCGTTTATAAATTACAACAAATTTTCGATACTCGCAAGGGAATCAAAACCTACAGGGGACTTTTCGTAAACTCAGAATCTTAAAATTTGGTACCAAGCAACGTCTTATAGCAGAAATAAAGGAAAAATTGTGAAAACTGTAAATTTTTAGTCGCATCATATAATACAAATATTTTTAATAATTTGAAACTTACTTCCCCTTTCCTCATGAATGCGTAGAGGTATTAAAATGAAATTCATATCAAATACTCAGGCCTATAATATCTTTAAGCTGTAACAAAATCAGGTTTGTATGGAACCCTCGGTGCGCGAGTCCGACTCGCACTTGGCCAAAACCGAGATCTATACACAATCTATAACTTTACCAAATTTCATCTATTTATATTCATAATTACAGAAGCGCGGACAGACGGACCGCAGACGGACGGACGGACAGAGCGAAACTATAAGGGTTTCTTGATTATTACGGAACTCTAAAAAGTACAACTAGTAGTATTTTATTAATTTGTAACAAGTTTTCTATATAGTTCGTACTCGTAACTCATAAACAATTAATTAAAACTACAGTTCTGTTAATCAAGTCCCGTCTACACGATGTTTGAGCAAAAGTTTTCTAATTAATTTTATCTAGCCCGTAACACACCTTACGTTTTATCGTAACGATTTAATTTACAAGCCGAACGTGCAGTTCTTATCGATAGTGTGTATGAGTAATTGTAGAAAATTATCGTAATTCGTAATAATTTACCATACACATGAATGGCACGAGCGATAAAATGCACAGTTCCGAGTACACCGTTAAATCGTTATGATTAAACGTTAAATGTGTTACGGGATTTAGTTTTTACAAACGATACTAAAAACCGTTTTAGGTAAAATGATAATTTTATAGTTTGTTGTGTTTTCTTCTTCAGATTATTTTCAATTAGACATTTTTAGTCCCCACTCTCTACTATTATATTTTGTAATAATTATTGTCAATAAGTATTGTCAATAATTCATTATATAATAATGTCTATATGAGCCTATTTTTCTTTTTAAGAGTTCGGCATCCAAAGAGTAATGCTATCTACAGACACAGAAATTTGGTACGGAGCGTACAGCGAACCATAATATCCGGAGACCAAATTCGGTGTCGCTACACACGCACGGATTTGGTACGGTGCAGTGATCCGAAAGCTCGACACTCGTGTGTTCGATTTTATGCTCTATTACATTAGCACAGAGTTCTATTTACAGTGCTGTTTTTTAAACGACGACGATGATTCCCGCAATTCATTGATAACGGGCAGTGATACCAACACTTTAAAAAATATTTCTCCCCAAATTTTACCCCTGATTACTTATACCATTGACAGGTCTAAGAGATAATAAGCTAGAAAGAAAGGTTATGTGTTTAACATAAAGACTTACGCGTGAATAACATAAAACTAAATTGTCTTAATCTGATTTCACTCCCAATACATGTTCATATCCCTGGCTATATACACACATTTAAATAATTTTTATTATTACATACAAATTGATTCATAAGGAGAAAACTCTAAACATCCTGTCCCCTAGTAAACCCCCGTAGATATTTTCCCTAATTTTGGGGGTACATCCCTAAGTTGGCAACACTGATACCGTTGTACGGCCTAACCGCCGGACTGCTCTACACACGCACGAATTTGGTACGGAGCGGACCAGATCCGATGCGGACAACGGCGAACTCTTCGCCTTCTTCTTATGTTCGCCGGACTGCCCTACACACGCTCGGAACTGGTACGGAGCGTACCAGATCCGCTGTACGCTCCGTACCAAATTGGTGTGTCTGTAGACACCATAATAATGGGACTCTATTACTAAGTCTCCGCTTAGGGTTGCCAATTTTTTACAAGAAATAAAGTATATTTAGGTCTAAGAAGAATATTGGACAGTATTTGAGAAAAAATGAACGGTATTTTATTTATTTATTGTTTAAATACATCATTTTAGAGCTTTTCGCACAACTTATTAATTTACAGTCTTTTTTAGTTTCATTAATATGATTTGCTTGAGGCTGCGCTGCATTGATCGCCCTCTAACTAAATAAAATAACCTAACCAAGAGCATGTCAGGACATGTCTAAGGAGGGTTCCGTAACTATAAACGCGTAATATGCTTTTTTTTTAATTACTCCAAAAGTTACTGTCTGATTTGATTCACAATAATTTTCCTAAAGAGTTTTTAGCATGATCTATCAGCATGGAAATTCGCAAGTTTCTATCTCCTATAGTTTAAAAATGCTAGGGGGGGGACCAACTTACAAACTACTTTGGAGGCCGATTACTCGAAAATGGGCAACTTTATAAAAAGTAACGTATGAAACCTTGCCTTTATTTTAAAAGACCTATTCTACGATACTCCACACGATGGGGTAGAGTGAAAAAATATTTTTCATCCCCACTTCACATGTATGGAGAGCCACCCCTAAAATATAAAATTATTATTATTTTATGATCCCGAAACCGTGATCTATACACAATCTATAACTGCACCAAATTTCATCAATTTATATTCATAACTACAGGAGCTAGAGGCGCGGACAGACAGACAGACAGACAGACGGACAGAGCGAAACTTTAAGGGTTCCTTAAGTATTACGGAACCCTAAAAAGTGTGAACATCGAAGTTTTACATTTACAGTGGTAAGCGTTTTGATGCTGAAAACAGTATTTTATATCCCACCAAAAACATTCTGTAAAAAACTAGCCAAGTCTTGATAGAGCTGCTTGTTTAATTCTAAAAAGTAGTGAAATCTAGACAAAGTCGTGCCAAGTCTAAGGTTCCTTACTGCGATTTCTTTATTATTATAGTTAATATTGTGTGACTTGGCCGTTGAAGGGTACACAATGGTACAAAAGGGGCTCCATGACACCATTGCTCCAATACATGTGTTCTACAATCAACAACAGCCTAAAATGAGACACTACTCACTAGCGTCCAATTACCAATACCAGTATGGGCTATTATCTCGCTTAACAAACATAGGTAGTTACAACAGATATACATTACGTGTAAACAAAATTGACTTGTACCAACTTGTAACGTATAAAGAATGTTCAACGGCCAAGTCACACAACATTAACTATAATAATAAAGAAATCGCAGTAAGGAACCTTAGACTTGGCACGACTTTGTCTAGATTTCACTACTTTTTAGAATTAAACAAGCAGCTCTATCGAGACTTGGCTAGTTTTTTACAGAATGTTTTTGGTGGGATTTCACTTCTTTTTGTAGAAAGGTGGGCATATTGATTTATTTTACTAGATTTCAGTGTAATTTGTTTATTTAATTTGTGTAATGATCGAGTACAATAAAGTTAATCGTTCGACTATATTTTCTTCTTGTAAACTTGTAAATATAAGTATAAAAGCCAGTCTAGTCTTATCCAGAGTTTTCCTTTAATTTTATTTATATGCGTATCAAAAGCAGAAAGGGAGGCATTCGCCCAGCAGTGGAATGCTACGGACTAGATTAAATTAGAAGATGTGTCCCACTTCGCTAGGTTTTTGAAATGATAGTCGATTTTTTTATGTACCAATAGTAGAAGGGGGGCATTACCATATCTCTAATCAGCTGAAACCAGCTGAGGATTCTCCATCAGATACTTCAGACCTTCGATTTTTGACATCAAATGAAGCGGCCCACCACCATGTTGAATATTTTTTGTAAAGGCGGTATGTCGATCTCTAATAGTTTGGTTGGGCTCTTGTGTTTTCTAATCAGGGTCACCAGGTACTCCAGATGTTCGATTATCCTAGTTTTTATAGTTTTCCCTTTATGTGGCCATTAAACCCTAACTCTGTACCAAATTTCAGCTCTCTGAGTTCATGAGAAGTACTAGTTCTATTCTGATGATCATGAGTGAGTGACTGAGTGAGTGAGTGTCATAAATTCAAAACTTTGCTTTCGCTTAACTTCGGAACTAAATGACCTACAGACTTAAAATTTTGTATTTTAAGTATGTGATTATAGCTTACTAGATGACGAAAATTTCTGCGTTCTGGTCTTATCCAGAGCTCCTCAAATAGGGGCCTGAAAATGCGGCGAAATGGTTCCAGTAAAGAATGGTACGACAGTGTTTGCTTCGCGCTCGACTTGGCGGGGGCACTGCCGTGCCCCCAGATCGACGTTCTGGTCTTATCCAGAGGTTCTCAAATAGGGGCCTGAAAATGCTACGAAATGGTTCCAGTAAATAATGGTACGGCAGTGTTTGCTTCGCGCTCGACTTGGCGGGGGCACTGCAGTGCCCCCAGATCGACGTTCTGGTCTTATCCAGAGGTTCTCAAATAGGGGCCTGAAAATGCGGCGAAATGGTTCCAGTAACGAATGGTTCGGCAGTTTTTGCTTCGCGCTCGACTTGGCGGGGGCACTGCCGTGCCCCCAGATCGACGTTCTGGTCTTATCCAGAGGTTCTCAAATAGGGGCCTGAAAATGCGGCGAAATGGTTCCAGTAAAGAATGGTACGGCAGTGTTTGCTTCGCGCTCGACTTGGCGGGGGCACTGCCGTGCCCCCAGATCGATTATCCTAGTTTTTATAGTTTTCCCTTTATGTGGCCATTAAACCCTAACTCTGTACCAAATTTCAGCTCTCTGAGTTTATGGGAAGTACTAGTTCTATTTTGATGATCATGAGTGAGTGTATAAGTGAGTGAGTGAGTGTCATAAATGCGAAACTTTGCTTTCGCTTAACTTCGGAACTAAATGACCTACAGACTTGAAATTTTGGATTTTAAGTATGTGATTATAGCTTACTGGATGACGAAAATTTCTGCGTTCTGGTCTTATCCAGAGGTTCTCAAATAGGGGCCTGAAAATGCGGCGAAATGGTTCCAGTAAAGGATGGTACGGCAGTGTTTGCTTCGCGCTCGACTTGGCGGGGGCACTGCCGTGCCCCCAGATACTTTATTTTTGTTCAACAGTAAAAAGTATAATGTAGTGAAAAACAGTATAATACTGTTTTTAACAGTAAACTTAGCAACCCTATCTCCGCTGTCCTTCTGTCTGTCACCAGTTCACCAGACTATCTCATGAACCGCGATAGCTAGACAGTTGAAATTTTAAACCAACAAATAGGTACCTACTAAAAACGAAAAAATAAAAGAAAAAGGTTTGTTTGGTATGGCTCTACTGTGGTGTTTTTTTTGCAGCTAACTAATAACTTGTTTTTTCCTTTTGATTCGGATAACGGAAACCTTCGTGCGTGAGTCCGACTTACACTTGGCCGGTTTTTTACCTCACTCGTGTTGAAGTGATTGCGCTATTTCATTACATTCGAGCAATTGAGTACGATCAGAGCAATTTCGCAATAAAACAAAAATCTCTTTAAATTCTAACTATGGGCTTTATATCGATGGCGTTACATACAAAACAGTGTCATGACGTGACTCAACCTTGAAATTTCACTCTCAACGCCTCTAAAGTAGTTTTATATATATCTTATGAAAATGTTACCTCCAAAACTGAAATAATCATTTGAGATTTTGTTAATTATAGTTTACCTTGGTGGTGCGAGGTCTTTACTGTTCTTTCATTACGTGATTACGTAATTTCTTAATTATGACTACGTACACAGAAGCAGAACCTTTTTGGGTCTATCTATATCTAAGGTACCTATGTAAATAAATAATAGCTCCGTAGCCTAGTGGGTAGACCGTTTGGTTCGCACTTGAGAGAGGGCAGGTTCTAATCCCAGGTTGTGGCGTATTACGCGTGTACCAATGAGATTTTTCAGATCTTATCACAAGGAAAACATCGTGAGGAAACCCGCACAAAGTTGGCGCCAGACGTATTGACCAGTTCATTCCTCTGGACTAGGCTGACTATGTTGTGAGAATGCCGTATGTGCTCGGGCAACCATACGATATTTAAAAACTGACTGTCCCAGGCACTACAGTATTTCAAGAGTGGTTACTTCGCTCGGAGAATACTGTATAAATCATCCATTAACGGATGCAAAGGCCTAAATAGTAAAAAATAACTTTGAAACTATAATTCTTAGTTTATTAGTCTTAGTTAAATTTTTTTCTGCTTCAAATTACTTTTTTTATAAATTTTTATATAAAAGTCATTTGAAGCAGAAAAAAATTGAAATGTTTGTAAAAAAAAGCTAAAGTTACGTCAAGCAAGCTTTCATACAGTTATATTATGTTATTGATTAAATTGTTGGTTACTGCAAATCATAATAGATATAACAGACATTTCATAGCGTCGGGTAATCCGATACACATGCCTTTATAACTTTCATTTCAAGCCAAAGAATCTAAATAAAATATAGATGAAAAGCCGGAAAATGTGTACCGACTACCGAGCTACCGACTAAACTACAAAGACTACGTTACAATTGAAACATTCCGCTTCCAGGTACTGAGGCAAGAGGTAGCACTCGAGGAAGGAATTTAATATAAAACTGCACCCCGCCCCCCACACCGCCCGCCCGCCCCCGTCCGCGCGCTGCATACAATTTCATTACGCGCTTTGAAACGTTTCCCGAAAGTGAAGTAGGTACCTACGTTTGTGACGTGTCTGGTTTTTGCGTTGTGTTGTATAGATTTAGGGAATTTTAGGAATGGCCACGGGGCACTGGGTAGGGACAAATTTATTGTAACTAATATTCTTTTAGGAACTCTACCTGCTTAAAATTCGAGAAAAATCGCAATCAATTTACAAATACCTACTTCATATGCTTTGTAATTTTTTTTCATTGTTAATGTGTTTACATTGTTGACTAGACGTTGCCCGCGACTTTGTGCTAGTGATGTGCCGGATCGGTAAAAATGTATATCCGGATACGGATCTGAAGACGGATATTTGGTGTCAAGATCCGCGGATACGGATACGGATACGGATCTTAACTTTCTTACGCAGTCGGTGTCGGTGCGTGCGACCTTCACACATGTTTCGAATTGCATTGCACGGTGGTTCTTTCTTTTGTTTTGTTTATAGTTTTGTGTGACACTGGACGGCATAGATAACGCTTGTTTGATATTGGAACATGAGTTTGAAAAAATGATTACAAAGAATTTTAGTAGTGTAATTTGGAATTATTTTTTGTTAGTAAATGATGAATGTGCAAAGTGTAAAATTTGTGATGGAAAGTATATCCGTAAGGGTAAAGGCACAACTCTTTAAAAAATCATTTACAAAGAAAACATCCTCATGAATATTATCTGTATTGAATTTAACAGTTTTTATTGCTAGTCGCTACCTTAATCAATAATCACTAATTTAAATAATTACATACATACATACATATAATCACGCCTTTTTCCCATAAAGGGGTAGGCGGAGACCACTTTTTGCCACTTGCTTCGATCCTTACATACTCGTTTCGCTTCGTTCACTTTCATTCTTACCATCCATTCCTCCTCTTACATTCAACGTAGTGAAGCGGCTCTCCATGGTCCGCTTTTCACCTCCGCGAGAAACGAGACGTGATGGGTGGTGAACCACATCGCCGCAATTTTGGATAATTAAATTATTTTTATGATTATCCATTGCGTTTACACTGATTGGTGGAGAGGGTAGAATTGGGAAAGGGAAGGATAGGTGGTGTGAAAAGGAAGATTGGTAAGTTAGAGTGGGAAATAGGAAATGTAGGATATTACCGCCTAGGAGGGCAAGGGATAGGACAGTAATAGCTAGAGAAGCCGGGGTCGCATACCCATATACTATATCACAACTACCGGACAGGTAAGTTGGGATGAGTATCTTTCTTCTGCCTCGGATATCCGCGGATACGGATACGGATATTCGGCACATCACTACTTTGTGCGTGCTAAAAATCTCGCGGGAACCGTACATATTGCTGCGATAAAAATATTGCCTAATTCCCCGTGGTCTACATTTATTGTGTGCCTTTCATCAAAATTTGCAAAAATGCAAAGAAACAAATGTTTCCTTTTTATAATTTTAGCAAAGAAATGCCTTATAAATAATAAAAAAATGATTAATTAACATGGTTCTATAAAATGTAGACTATAGAGTTTGGTCGTGAATTGCGAGTTAGAAACGCTACTGTATGTGAACACAAATTTCACTTTTAAACTTATTTCGTGACCTCAAATTTCAGGTAGGTACCTACTATCAGCATGCAATGTGGATTAAATGCCTACCCTAGGTTTAGACTACGCTTGACAAAATTGTTGCTAAGACTAAAATTAGTTGCATATACCCACACTATTGTCTAGTCTGAATTATTATAGGTATTCTCAAAAAATATATACTATATGAATATACTTACCAGAGAACGTATGTTCAACATATGGTTCTATAAAATGTAGACTATAGAGTTTGGTCGTGAATTGCGAGTTAGAAACGCTACTGTATGTGAACACAAATTTCACTTTTAAACTTATTTCGTGACCTCAAATTTCAGGTAGGTACTATCAGCATGCAATGTGGATTAAATGCCTACCCTAGGTTTAGACTACGCTTGACAAAATTGTTGCTAAGACTAAAATTAGTTGCATATACCCACACTATTGTCTAGTCTGAATTATTATAGGTATTCCCAAAAAATATATACTATATGAATATACTTACCAAAGAATGTATGTTCAACATACATTCTCTGGTAAGTATATTCATATCATAGTAAAGTTTATAACTTGCTTGGTATTTAGGTATTTACTAACTTAGAGGAAAAGGAAGGATTTATTATTATAATATTTAACCTATAATATTAGTCGTTATATTATATAATATTATCGACGATAATTTTTGAGTACAAAAGCCTAACGTGATTGAGAAAATAAACTATATTCGTCTGTTATCGGAAATTACCATAGATTGATCTAAATATAAGGTAAAAGCAAATTTTCAGATCCGAAGAGAAAAGAAAAGTATTAGGTTAGATGCGCCAAATTCACGACATTATTTTATTTTCTGCCAAATGCCTTCCGAAACCTTTACAATAATTCTCAGAGTCAAAATGATAATATAGAGTACTGGTACCTATAGCAAATTGATTAATGAGGAAAAATTAAACATAATTTCCGTAAATTTTTCGTATCAACCTAAAATCCTTAATAAGTATCAAATAAGGATCCAACATCTACAATTAGCATTAATCCAACAGAAATAAAATGTTCATTTGTTCATTCTTTATTCAGCGCCGTCCGAGAGCCGAGACGTTACAAGAAACAGCACTCACGCCCTGAAATATTCGAGCATTCTTATTTACCGACCGCTACCTACACCTACCCGCTACCCGCTACTCGCTACTCGGTACCCAGTACCCGCTATAGAGTATGGCCTGTATTTGTTTTTTCCATTACAAAGAAACGAAACGCCCTGCAGACGACGCCCGGCCCTGAAACTCTCCAAGTGATTTCCCCGCCTCCTGATTGGTCGATAGCGTCTTGCGTGCCCAATTCGATATTCAAATACCGCGAGCGACAGAGATAGAGCTACCCGGGTGCATAGGGAATTTCGTGCGAGGGAGCGAGATGGGTAAATTGAAATCGCTCGTTGAATATTGCAGTAACCAGAAAGCGGCGTATCAATAATACGGGCACGAATGAAATAATAGATTATTCGTTTGTTCAAATGGTCCGTAAACAAAATGTAAGCATCCTTAACTGATGCGTGTGAGAGGTCCGTTCGACGACAGTGGGACGGGCCAGGAGTGTGAAGGAGACAGGTATAGGTTTGTCAGGGCGGTCGAGGAAGCCGTGCCGACAACAATGTGAGCACTATCTGTTTTTGTAGCAGTCTTCGGCGGGTTTCCACATTAAGCGATCATTTAAAGGGCGTACCAATCAAATTGCAAATTTATACAAATTGATACTAAACGGGTTATATTAATTTTATGACAAAAATTAAGTGTGTAAATAAGTTGGAGCGCCGCGTAATTAACACTAATTCGTATTAATAAACGGTCGTTGTTTTGTGTTCGCGACGCCTTGAGCGGTATTTTTATTTTTTTCGGTAACATTTTGTGACGAAAATGACCCCCTGGGATCTGCGGTGTGCGTAGTGAGACGTATCCCGTGACCTGCGGCCTGAGAGACGTGGTGTCTGTTCTGTGCGGGGCCCGAGACGATGCCAGCATAGGGGGCGGCCAGGGTTGGCCTTTTGAGGCCATGCTCAACAACCTCACCACCACTGCTTTAGGAGGTATGGACTTTTTTTAAATATTCATAGTTTCAATCGCCATTCTAATGAAATGTGAATCAAAGTTTTTTGAATATCAGTGACTCTACCACCTAGCCTCTTCACAACTTATTACCAAAATATAAATTTTAGTAGAGTCGATTAAGTATTCCTACATAGCTGATAATAATTATTATAAATATTAATAAGATAGGTTTTTCTTATGACTCTTTAGAATAGAAATGAAAAAGTCAATATACCTACAATTTGATGAGATCAGATTGTAGAGTAAGAAATTATGATCTAGATTATTTTATTTACTACTTTACTAGAGCTACATTATTTTTTTGTGCCTGGATCAATCTTCAAGAATATTTGTTTGTATCGACTTGCATACAACACAGAATTTTATCTTCCAGTAGCTAATGCGTTTATGTCTATTACAGACTAGCACAACATTGTTCAATTAAAAAAAAACACAATTATCATCAAAAAATACAAATTAAAAATAGTACAAATTGTTCAAATATAAACTACTACAATAAATTAAGAATTATAATTTTTAATTACATATTATAAGATTTTTAATTTCACAATAGTAAGTGATATTAAGATGTCAAGATAATATTTACAGAATATTAAGGTAGTAAAATTAGTACTACGGTTAAAAATGATCTACTAGATTAAATTACATAAAAATATTAGCTAAAATAATACTTATGTTTATAACGCCCTTAGTACTATATATTAAATACATTGTACATAATATATAGTACTAAGGTCATTAATTTAAATACAAAATTGGCTGCTGAATGATAAAAATTCCGTGTACTTAGTGCACAAAACCCTAACATCAAGGTATCTGAATGGGGTAGAATTAATTTAGTCCAATTCAACCTCTAAAAGACACAAATTTGCGCGTTCACCGCTTAAAAGTTACCAATGGTCGTAATATGTCCTCGTTTTGAAAACATACCCATAACTGTCTCCTCCAACACTGGAATAATTGGTGTTAACAAATCGAGCGAGGTCCAGTTCGTATATCGTCTGGAGGGCAAGGCCATGTTAGCCTCCAAGAAGTTTGGTATTATGAACAGGTCAAAGCAGTATTTCAGTCCGGTCCAACGCCTACAACTCTAAGGCGCAGGTTCAGCCTCACATGGAATACTGTTCTCATCTCTGGGCAGGGGCGCCAAAATACCAGTTACTCTCTCTGGATCGTATTATCGACTGCCATAGTATTTGAAACAGGCTTGACTCCTTAGAGCTACGTCTCTACGTAGCTCTAAGGAGCATCATCTACATCTCTATGTAGCATCGCTCTGCATGCTCTATCGGTTATATTACGGGGAGTGCTCCGAGAAATTGTTCGGACTTATACCTGCTGCAACTTTTCGCCACCGTTCCAAGCGACAAAAAATTTATCATCCTCATCACCTTGATGATCGTCCTCCATCATGCGCTTTACCCGAAGCTTTCTGCCGCGCACTGTAAAACTCTGGAATGAACTGTCACCAGCAGTATTTCCGGACCACTACGACCTGCAAACCTTCAAGAAGGGAGCGCATTCCCTCCTAAAAGGCCGGTAACGCACTTGCAACTCCTCTGATGTTGCAGGTGTCCATGGGCAACGGTAATCGCTTTCCATCAAGTGATCCGTTTGCTACTTGCTCCCTAGTTTTATATAAAAAAAAACATCATTCGTAGTTACGAATTTAACATTCTTGAAGATTGGCCCATGTACAGAAAAAAAATGTAGTTCTAGATCCTATTTTCTTACTCTACAATCCACATTTAAGATCACAGATAAGGCATCTGTTAACTAGACCATGCAAGTGTATGTACTTCGCGTGTAATAAACTCCTCTTTACATGATAGAAGAGTTAATAGAATGATATAATGAAATTTACTTTCTTCAGCGCCATTTCCTCTCGAATATTCTCGGTGCCAAACGTCAAACGAAAACTAAAAAGTTAAAAAAAAACGCGACAGGACAGCGCGCGGCTACGGCCTTTGTGTCGTTTACTCGGGGACGCAGAGTTATCATTACTAAATCGCTCTTGTGACGTCACAGTAATTTGAAAAATAATGGCACGCTTGGTTTCTATTCAGACGATGAGACTTGCGTGGTCTAATCGTAAGATGTCTGTGAGCGAGACCATAAAACTCTAGCTAGTGCTTTTACGAGATTATACACAACAGAAATAAATCATCTACAAAAATAGCCTGGTGACATACTGACAGATAGACAGACGGACAGACGGACAGACGGACGACCGGACAGCGGAGCCTTAGTAATAGGGAATCGCTTTTATCCTTTGGGAACCCAATAAATAGATATATAGAAAAAAAATTGTGCGATAATTTAGTTTTACAAATAATACCCGGGAGACCGGGTATATAGTATAGCGATAAAATAATTAAAAATAAACAACAAATTTTAAAAGAAAAAGAAAAAAAAAAGAATCACAAAAACGTATATCTGACCGGGATTCGGACCCGAGATCATACCAGTGACGCAAAAAGTCAAGCACTAACCATTATTTGATATTTGAAAATCAAAATCACCCTGACGATAAGAAAAACATATTAAACATTTATTTTTCCAGTAATAAGAGCTATACTAGATCAATTTTTCCCCTTATACTCACGCAGCCGTTTCCGAGATTCCGATTATATATGTACAAGATTTGATCGTTTACAGTATATTATTGTAACATATTATCACTTAATTATTTACTGCATAAGCTTTAAATTTTAACTTTGAGTAATACGTTTACTATTACTTACGTTAATAGATTTCCGAATAGTAAATCCAATAGAATTTGTAAAGGCCATTTGGCAACAACAACACCATATATTTTATCGGTGATGTATTGAAAGTAAACTAGTGATGTAAAGTTTATTTCCACAGGGGAGCAAAGTAATAAACAGTTGCTGTGAGACTATAAAACCGGGGCTTCCGTCGACAGACTCAGCCTTGGTAGTTAGTTGTAAAACGCGTTATGCTACTGGGTTTAGACCCCGCTAAACCGCGTTAAAAAGGTATGCCTCTAGTCTGGAGTAGTTTTTTGGTATAGTTTTGTTTTTATAACAATTACTAGCTGTCCCGACACACTTTGTTGTGTCTGGACTGTGAACTGGAATTAATAACTACACCTACAACCTACACTTACATCTACACATATCAACCGACTGGGGTCTGGGACTGACCGATTTTTTAAAATTAAGCAAACAGGTAAACTAAACGCACATATAAACATTTGACTGTCAAGTGACACATTGAACACGGTGTCAAGTTAGTATGGGAAAGCACTATAGTCATTTTTATTTCCCCACATTTTTTTTTCAATATTTTATACCGTTTAAACCTTACCTTACTTAACCTTACTCAACTTTCACAATAACTCAAGAACAAAATAAGCCAAACCGATTCAGCCGTTCTCGAGTTTTAGCGAGACATTAGAATAACAATCTAATTTCATGTATTGGACTAACCGGTGGCTTTTTGTGGAACTGGAAACCCATTTTATTAAAACAATAAAAGTAGCCCAAGTTACTTCTAAGAATCATCAGCTATCTGTCAGTGAAAGTCGGGTCAAAATTGGTCTAACTGTTTCAGATATTAGCCAGAACAAATATATAGACAGACAGATAGACAAACATTTTAAAAAATTATTTTTTGACGTAAGTACCGGTTATACTGGTCTGTGCATTTAGTACAAAGCTGGTAATTTGAAAGTACAAAGATACACTTAAATTTTTATATTTGTATTATATATAGATTGTATTTGAAATTAGATTATGGTGCCTCCATGCAAAAAGGTCACACAAGCCTTTGTTAAGCTACAGTGACAATAATAACAAGTTAATAATAACATCCTTTAGATTTTGTTAGGAATAGTATAGGTAATAAATATATGTTTAATTGTGTGGGAGGATGTAATATTGCGCTATCCCTATATCTAGTGACGCAATAATTTTGTATAAGTTGGTTAAGTTTGGGCTAGATGTAAGAAATTGTTAATATTACGAATTTGTTAAGACTATCCAATAATGTAGCCTTATGAGGACGACATGATCGCTCTCTGTTTGTGAAACAAGTCCTTAATAAAGAAAATAAAAAACATCCTTTAGATACTACTAAGAATAATTGTAAGTGTCTACAGATTTTATTCGTCTCAGTCTCGAGGAACAAACTAGCATTTCCGTTTACAGCCTCCGATTCCATTAACCCCGGACTACGACGCGCTGATCCCGGTAATATCGCGGGATATTCCGGGAATCCCGGTAAGCCTGGGCGCACACCCCTACCCACCTTGCATTTATATCAGACATTATGTTTAATAAGGCAGTTAATTAAAAACAGCTCACCGAGTTTGTTGACAGACTGACTTTAAAATAATTTACGTCGAAGTTCTATTTGCAAAGTGTGCCTTGTAGCCTTGTAGATGTTTTTATTTAAAACTAGCTGTCTCGACAAATTGTCTCGACAAATATTGTTCTGCCTTAACTATTAACACGACGAACAGCAATTCATTTTTATAAATAAGATAAGAAGAAAGAAGAAGAAGAGAAGAGAAAATTAAGTAGTAATTTATTTTGTTACTAGATGTTGCCCGTGACTTCGTGTGTGCAAAACAAAATCTCGAAGGAACCTTACATTTTGCCACACTAAAAGATAGTCTATGTCCTTCCCCGTGGCCTATTCTATATCTGTGCTAAATTTCATCAAAATCGGCCCAGTAGTTTCGAAGCCTATTCAATGCAAACAAACAAACCTTTCCTTTTTATTATATTAGTATAAAAGGTTTTAAGGCTTTTACTTTTTAGTCATTAGCTGTTGTGAGACTGAGTTTAGACTGAGATGCAATGAAAATTTCAAAAGCAGCATAATATTACGGTTACGTCGCATTGTCATCGAAATCGTTGTGCGGAGCTACAGCTACAGTACATATTAATCGTTAAATGGTAAAAAAAATCTAGCTGCGGCTCCGCCTGCGTAAATGCAGTATCCTACGAGAATACTGCACTTTTCGGGATAAAGAATCGCCTATATTTTAATCCAGAGCCTACACTACTACCATAACAAATTTCATCGATATGCGTTCAGTAGTTTTTGCGTGAAAGTGTAATAAACATCCACCCATCTATCCATACTCACAAACTTTCACATTTCAAATTAGTAGGACTTCGATCTAAAACCAATCACAATTCACGGTAGCAACAAGTGGAGACATCGCGAGTGAGCCGAGACAAACAGACATAAAGCTGAATGTGCCGTAAAACGGAACGACCCAATAACACTGTATACTGCATCGTGAATACCTAACGTTACTGCTCAACTTTTACACTGTCGGTTAAGCTGTGCTTAATTGTATCAACGAGATTCGCTTTTACTATAAACCTAGTGGCATACTGAGTAAGTGTTGATAGGAGGGTAAACATTAAACAAGTCAGAGGTTCTAGTCAACATGCATTCGATAATTTCGACGAAGAAGTTCGAAAACAAAAATGTATGGGATTTGACCACAGAATACAGAACATGCAGAATTAGTGTTCGATCACATTTGTATGCAGCGCACTGTGTCCAAACCATGGCGAAATACCGCCCCGCCCGCTCTTTTTAATTTTTACTCTTTACACTTACAAAACAAATCGCGTTGTTATGTTACGACAATTAGGTATCCAATGAAAAATAATTGAAATTAACCTAACCAAGAGCATGTTAGGACATGTCTAAGGAGGGTTCCGTAACTATAAAACGCGTAATATACTTTTTTTTTTAATTACTCCAAAAGTTACTGTCCAATTTGGTTCACAATAATTTTCCTAAAGAGTTTTTAGTATGATCTATCAGCATGGAAATTTGCAAGTTTCTATCTCCTATAGTTTAAAAATGCTAGGGGGGGGACCAACTTACAAACTACTTTGGAGGCCGATTACTCGAAATTGGTCAACTTTATAAAAAAGTAACGTATGAAACCTTGCCTTTATTTTAAAAGACCTATTCTACGATATCCCACACGATGTGGTAGAGTGAAAAAATATTTTTCATCCCCACTTCACATGTATGGAGAGCCACCCCTAAAATATAAAATTATTATTTTTTTATGATTCCAAAACTGTGATCTATACGCAATCTACAACTCCACCAAATTTCATCAATTTATATTCATAATTACAGGAGCTAGAGGCGCGGACAGACAGACAGACAGACAGACAGACGGACAGAGCGAAACTATAAGGGTTCCTTAAGTATTACGGAACCCTAAAAAGGTGTGTAAAATATTCCGTTATTCTGTGGCAACATATTATGTGTGGATAACCATTCTAATTTGGAGTGGTTGTGACGGCCTTACTTTCAAGCGTGTTGACGGCTTCTGGTTGATTTCTGTATTCTGTGGATTTGACATAAGTCATCATTGACTTGCCGCTTGCGATGCCTTATGTTAAATCCCATATATTTTGTTTTCGAACTTTGTCGTCGAAATTATCGAATGCATCTTCACTAGACTCTGTTACGATCGGTCAGTAAAGTAACTGACTGATCTATTATCACTCAGTTAAGCTACTTAGACCCGGCGCAGATATAGGTTATAGTTAACCATGGGTCATATTATGTTACCTCTCTCGTTTTTTTGTATTTATGAAACTCAAAACTCAAACTCAAACTCAAAATTTTTATTTCCATGTAGGTTATAATATAACGCTTATAGAATTGTCCTACATGTTGCCTACCACCGGTTCCGAAACTAGCCCGGCGAGAAGAACCGGCGTAAGAAACTCGCACGGGGCCACCTTTTAGCAAAAAGATGGGAAAATTGTTCTTTTCAAAAAAATATTTTACAATGTTGTAACTTAATCTATATAACATTAGTCATAAGTACATAGAACATACTTAAGTACATAAAAGCAGCCTTGCATGGGGTCATCTTATTCCCAAGGTGTGCAATCGTTAATGAAATCACTGACTTTATAATAAGCTTTAGCACACAAACGTTCTTTAACAGCTTTTTTAAATTGATTAATGGAAAGATTTTGAACGTTTTCTGGGATTCTATTGTAAAGGCGTATACATTGACCTTTAAAAGATTTACTTACTTTACTAAGTCTGATCACTGGTATTTCTAACTTGTTCCTATTTCTAGTATTCCTACAATGTGTGTCACTTTTCTTTTTAAAATTCTTTAAATTCTTTCTGACATACAACACATTGCCCAAAATGTATTGAGAAGCAACGGTCAGAGTACCTATTTCTTTAAATTTTTCTCTCAGAGATTCAAAACATGACATCTTATAAATAGAACGTATAGCTCGCTTCTGTAGCACAAATATTGTATTAATGTCCGCAGCGTTTCCCCAAAGAAGAATGCCATATGACATTATACTATGAAAATAACTAAAATAAACTAGCCGCGCTGTATCCTCATCGGTAATTTTTCTAATTTTTTTGACTGCATATGCTGCAGAACTGAGCATATCTGCCAGATTTGCAATATGGGGACCCCACTGTAATTTACAATCTAGTGTTATTCCTAGAAATACAGTGGTGTCCACTAAGTTCATTTTCTCATCATTTAATAGTATATTGGTTTGTGCCTGCCTAACATTTGGGAGGCTAAACTTTAAACATTTCGTTTTATTTGAATTTAAAAGTAAATTATTAACATTAAACCAATGTACCATTTTTGAGAGAGCACTATTTACCTCGTCATAATTTGACTGTCGTCGCTTCTCATAAAAAAATAGTGAAGTGTCATCGGCAAAGAGTACTATCTCATGCTTATCTTTAACTAGATAAGGAAGGTCATTTATATAGATGAGAAAAAGAAACGGGCCTAAAATTGACTCTTGTGGCACACCTAGTTCTATTTTGGTCCCAGTAGACCTTGTAGAATTAACTTCTACTTTCTGCGTTCTATTTTTAAGATAAGAATCTAAAAGTTTAAGTGCCGTGTCCCTTATACCATAATGGTATAATTTTTTGACCAACGTAGCATGCTCGACACAGTCGAAAGCCTTGGATAGATCACAAAAGACACCAAGTGCATCATGCGATCCCTCCCAGGCCCCAAATATGCTGCATAGAAGACTGATGCCTGCATCTGTTGTGGACTAACCTTTAGTAAACCCGAATTGGTTACTATGTAATAAATTATTTATGTTAAAGTGGGCTAGCAATTGATTTAAGATTATTTTCTCGAAAATTTTACTGAAAGTCGGTAGTATAGATATTGGCCTATAATTTGCTGGGTCAGACTTATTCCCAGCCTTAAAAAGAGGCATCACCTTGCTATGTTTCATTAGGTCAGGGAACACACCATTATTTATACAATTATTGAAAACTAAGGCTAGATAGGGGGCAATGATGTCAATTATTGATTTTATAACTTTTATAGACATACTCCAGAGATCGGTAGTATTTTTAATATTGAGTAATTTGAAGGTGTTAATAATATCTCTGGAGTCAATTTCTTTAAAATTAAAATTGACATCACATTCCTTCACATTTTCTCTGAGTATTGTTTCAGCAACTGCAGGTGAAGAATTTAAATTTTTTGTAGTTGAGATCGGAATGTCAGCAAATAATTTTTTGAAGATTGTCGCAACCTCTAGGTCAGAATTTACCTTTTTATTATTAATACAAAGTTCAAATTTAGAGTTACGACTGCCTTTACCTCTTCCAGTCTCATCTGCAATTATTATCTTCCAAGTGGTTTTCACTTTATTTTTAGCGTTCATTATTTTTTCTTTTATGTGAAGTACCTTCGCTGCTTGACATACTTTTTTAAAAATTTTTGAATATTGCTTGACATACAGTTTAAAAGATTCACTCCTATTAAACGTCTTTTCGTTATACAAATCATATAATCTCTGTTTACTTATTATAATTCCTGCAGTTGCCCAGGTTTTAAAATTACTTTTTCTATTATTTAAATTGACCGTTTTAGAAGTAAATACAAAGTTATACTGGGTTCTTATTATTTTAAATAGTTTATGAAACGCTTCATCGGAGCTATTAAACCCATCTAACTGTTGAATATTTGAAACTAATTTACCTCTAAATTTCTCAATACGTTTTGTATTCACAGGAATATAAACAAGCTTTTCTTGAGGTTTATTTTCACAATTAATATTAAATGAAGCAAATTGTCCACAGTGATCAGAGCTAAGCGCATTAATTATTTCTTTTTTATAAGGAGTAATATTAGTGAAAATATTATCAATACAAGTAGCTGTTGTATCACATATTCTTGTCGGTTCATAAAATAAATTACTCAGGTTATACGATTTTAACAATGATGTGAATCTAACAGTGGTGGAGTTTGAGTCTAATAAATTAATGTTGAAATCACCACATACAATAATCTTCTTGTTAGTTTGTCAACACTTCTTCCATGATTTGTTCAAAAGAATCGTATAAACCTGATGGAGGCCTGTATACGCTTAAAATAATAAGATGGCTCAACTCAATACATGCTACTTCAATTATTCGTTCAGTAGAGAGTCTTATAATATCTTTACGTTCTTTAAATTTTATTTTTTTATTAGTTAATATTAAAGAACCACCTCTAATTGCATTCTCTCGACTGAACGAACTAGCAACCTGGTGACCACATAAGTTAAATATTAATTCATGTTTTCTAAACCAATGTTCTGATATACACATAATATCAATGTTATATTCATTAACAAACAACTCAATTTCTAATTCTTTACCTACCATTCCTTGCAAATTTTGGTGCACCAGGTTTACATTGAAATTACATTTTTTGTTAACATTTTTGGTAGGTAAGATAGGTAATTCATTTAAATAATTTATATTATTGATTATCACATTGCTAGAGTGAGCCTCTGTTGTCATAGAAACTAATTTAAATTATTTGGAACATATTCCAAGCTGCTGACTGTATAGTTGTCAGAATAAAGACTCTGCTCAATAAAAGCAGTGGTCGGTTTAGCCAATTCTTTGGCTTGTCTTAAAACTAAAAAATGAAATAGCCATCTAGCTATGCGTCTAGTAAAAAACTGTGATAAGAAATACTTATCACATGTTAGATTATTAAATCTAAAACTTATAATATTATTAATGTCAACCACATCTATATGTGGTTGAGTGTTACTTAAAACTATACAATTTTGGTTAGTAGCACTACACAGTAGGCTGTTCAACTTAAATCTAATATAATTTTCGTTACTCTCGTGTGGCAGTTTTTTTATATAAGGAAAGGTAAACAATATAAGTTTAGTAACATTTTCTTTGTTACTCAAAATATCAATATAATCTGTCATCTGTTGTTTGTTTATCTTTCCTCTTCTCCTAACTAATATAACTAAAGTTGTGTTAGGGCAATAAGTAGCATTAACTGCCCGGCTAACTATTTGTTCATAAGATGCCCCGAGCAAACATGTGCTGGTTACTTGTTGTCCCGTACACAAATTATTTAGATATACACCCATTCCATAGCCTATTTCATCACAGTAAATACTAATTAAGCCAGACTCTGAGATAGGTGTAGATATCATATTATAATTTTTTAAGGATTCAGTATAAGCCCTCAACTCTGAACAGCTGGCTGAACTATCACTATCATGCCGTGAATGACCTTTATTTTTTTGACACTGACAGTCATTGTTAATTAAGGAGTTTACACGTTCCTCATTATAGTGGCCGATTTTAATTATGTCATCCATGGCAGATATGTGTGCAGTAATTTCTTTTTGTGCTAATTCATATTTTATTTTTATCTGTGTTAGGGAGCTGTGTAATTCTGAAATTTCAGACTGAAGGCTACATACATCCGCCTCATAGTCAAACCTAGTATTTTTCAACTCCTCGCAGCAGCTTAATAATTGCTTTTTTAATAATATTTTATTTTTAGACATATTTTTAAGCTGCTTTACAAACTTCTGGTTTTTTTGTAATAAATTTTGTGTTTTTCTAATACATTTCTTAACTTTTACATATTTTTTAATTTTTTTTCTTTTTTTCTTTTTTTCTTATTTTTTCAGAAGGTATTTTAACAGTGGACAGTAAAGGATTAAAATTTAACTTGCAGATAAGTCTCAGTACTTTATTACACACATAGCTTGAATAGCTCAGGCTGGTGGCAATTTAAGTATTCGATTTCATTGTCGTTGACACTAAAACGTAATGTAATCTGCTACTATTAAAGTAAATACACCATAAAACATTAAAATTATTATTAAAAAGACGATTGAACGATATAGTATTTTTTTTTTAAACTTTAATAATTATTTATATAAAAACTCTCACTATCTTGACTTCTGCCAGGTTTAATTTCACTATCTATATAGTACACTAGATGTTGCCTGCGACGTCGTGCAAGCAAAAGGGAATACCGATGAAATCGTACATTTTGCCGCAAAACGTAGCCAGTAATAATCAAAATCGGTCCAGTAATTTCAGAGCCTATTCGATGCGAACAAACAAACCTTTCCTCTTTATTATATTAGTATAGATTTAATAAAACATAATTGATGGCAGACGCACTAACACAGTTTTAGATTTTAAACTTATTAAAATAACAAATCAGAGCTACCTGAGCTCGCCACTTATTTTCTCTAGTTCATATTACATCAGATCTTATTATCGACGACAACGATGAAATCGTATAACTAAATTGTCACCAGTTAGCTATTTGTTAAGAAAGGATTTCTAATAATTTTTCCCTGTATAAAATAGGGTCCGAAATTCCCCCGAAATTAACGCGTGCTAAGTCACGGAGAAAATGTATTACAGTTCATGTATACTAAGAGATTCAAAAGAATCGCACTCACAGAATTGTATGAGACACTTTGGCAAAAACCTCATTTAAATAAATAAAAAAAATATTACTCGTAGTCTTATACATGATTTAATATGGCGTAGACCATCTACGCGGTCGCTACGGCGCTACTACGAGACGCTACGACTCTACGCTTTCTCTTTGGTTGTACTATACAATTTATATTGTTCCTGATGTTGTTTTATTTTATATTGATAATAATAGCTCCCGTCACACGCACAGTTTTGACCGCGGGTTGGAACCCGTAATTGCCGTAAATGCGCGTTACGAAAGTCCGATCGCATTTTCCACAGTATTATTACGTATTATGTAAGAGGCCGACAGTCCAAATCGGGACGCATTTTTATTCGTAATTAGCACGACGGTTCAATCTGCAGTCCAAACTGCTCAGATGTCTCCATTTTGCGCGTGCTACTATTACTTTTCATAGACTTTTGGTAAGGGTAGTTTACTAATTATTCTAAACTTTCCTGCGGCTCTGTCTGTGTGAACTTAAATCCTCGTATCCACTGGGCAACATTAGGGGAGTAAATTAAATCAATGATTAGATAATTTATTGTACCTTTTTTTAATTCGTACAATAGTTCGCAAATGTCTCTTGCTATTGAGGTTTAATTATAAATTGATCTTAGATTTATTATAATTGTTTGTAATTTTAAATAACAAATCTGTTCTGGTTAAGATTATGTATAAAAAATAACTCTAGCTGACATTTTTTAATCATAATCTGGTTCAAAATAGGGTCGGAACTAGCCCATTATTCATGTTATAATATTATTATTTACGTTTGAACTATATGCGTCAATTCGCACTGAAACAAAAGGATACGCGACGTAGTGATACATTTCAAAAATAGGTATTCAAAATTGAATTTTATTAATGGCGCCAGAAGATACACGTTTAATTGTAAGAGTTCACATGTAAACTCAGACGGTCATATAAAAAGGTGTACGCTCATTCAGGGTAACTTTGAATCACGAGGGTAACTTTGACAGTTTGTTCACAAAATTCTTTTCCATTGTTTTATGTGGGAAACAATTGGCGCTTAAAATTTAATAACAATTCGTGTACGTAACATACTTCGTAAACGAAATCTAAAAAAAAGCAGCTGTCAAAAGAAGATAATATCAAAAACTTTTGTTTTTAACCGCGCGCAACATAATGGGTAAAAATCAGTGCAAAACTTTTAAAAAAAATCTCGTTAAATTTGCTGCTATCAAGGTATATAAAAACATAATGCAATGTAATAAATTTATGGCTTTTTTGACTTGTCTATGACCCCACTGCATCAATATTTGATAAAAACATAAACTATTGTCACCCTGAAGCTGTAAAATAATTAAAAGTTAGTTTGTGTCAAAGTTACCCATTTATGGGTGGTAACTTTGACACACGACAAAATTGCTAGTTTTTAATATAATTAGTCATTTTTAAAGACGTTATAAAACTTTATAGCATGAAAACCAACCTGAGAGCACAGATTAACTAAACTCTTTTGACTAATTCTTAACATAGTAAAAGTTTGTTAAAAAAATATGTCGATGATGATTCAAAGTTACCCTGATTGACTGTATCTTGTGTGTAGTGAATAAAGTTTAAATTTGAATAGCAAATGTAGCGCCGCGTGTGCGTGCGCGTGTCTCGTATCGTCGCGGTATGAACTGACCCTAAAGGTTCTTTTGCCTCTTATACATAAAAACTAGCTGACCTAGCAAACGTTGTTTTGCGGTTGTATGTATTTTTAATGCCACATTATAAAAAAATAAAAACAAAAAATTTCGTCCAAAAATTTAAAAAAAAATTAAGGGTGAACTTATCACTTAGGGGTATGGAAAATAGATAGTAGCCGATTCTCAGACCTACTGAATACGCATATAAAATTTGGTAAAAATCGGTAAAGCCGTTTCGGAGGAGTACGGTAACTAACATTGTGACATGGAAATTTTATATATTAGAAGATTAAAATACATAAAAATTTAATATTATTTACGGAACGTGAAAAACAGACTGACAAACGTCAAGTACAAGTAACAAGCATGGTAGTGCGAGTTATAAAAAAAAGGAAAAAAATAAAATAAAGTTTATTCAGCAAAAAGTACATGAAATCTTATGTCTATCACTGGTCTTCACACTGGGATTCCCTGTGTCGTCTCTTCCATATTAGAATCTTACGTTAAATTACATGGCTGTTCCAGTTATTATGTTACAAAGTTATTGAGGTAGGTATGTACATAATTGGTAAGTTATCTATACATCTAGGTATATATAGAACCTTATCTATAGAGATAAATAAAATTTAGGTGTTTGTTTTACTTTGTTCTATGCAAACGAAGTTGCGGGCATAAGCTTGCATAAGTTATAAGAAAAACGCGCAAGGATGTATGTATGTGTGTGTGTGTGTGTGTGAGAGAGAGAGAGAGAGAGAGAGTGTGCGTGTGTATGTTTGTGTGTGAGTAGTACAAAGTGTATGTTTTACATATTATTAATGTATATTAATATCACATTATAAATCAAATATACACAAGGAAAGTTTTATCTTTTACCTACCTTAGGCTATTATACTTTTACGTTATCAGCAAATTGGTGTCTAGGGTTCGAATCCTGGTCAGACGAATATTAATTTTGTGATTTTTTTTCTATTAGAACTCCGAGCAAAGCCCGGTAATACCCAGGTACTAATAATAATTATTGCACTAAAGCCTAAACGTATAATTTATACGATAGTTTTGCCTGCGTTTAAAGTCTCAGGATCTCGTACTATTCCTGAATTTTATTTGACTTTTATTAGCCCAAAATACTTACTATTTGACTTTATTGAGAAGTATAGAACTATACAATATTTATTATGTATTGAAATAAAATTTGTTTACACAGTGTATATGACGGAGCCGTAACTACTACGAGTACTTATCAAATAATACAGTAGTACAAATCAAATAATTATGATCAAAGTGACATAACTCCCCCACACCGATATCGGTGACGGTTCCATTGAAACCAGGCCAGTTACGCAGGAGTAATTTTATAGTGCCTAAGTGTGTGCGCAGTACACAAGAGCACTCTCTCCTCCTTTACTTTCATAACCCAGTGGGACGGATTACCGACACGACTGGCGAGAGATCAGGCACACAGATCCGACTTTTTACATACAATCAGGTGATCAGCCTGCATTGTCCTAACCAAACTTGGAAAAAAACATTTTTTGTATTCCAATGCGGGAATCGAACCCACGACCTCTTCGTCGAGAGCCAAGCTCAAACCACTAGACCACGGAGGCTGTTAAGTGATAAGCTTACTATGAAACAGCTTCGTTTCTTGATAAATTGTTTTAAATAACATAAAAACACAATTTCAAACCTAAACCAATCACCTTTTATTTTAAAACACCTTATTAAAGCAAATGAAAAAAACAACATACAAAACAACAAATTAAGTTCCACGGGGGGGATTTTTACTTTTAGAGAAATTGTTGCAACAATGCTACAAGTATTCAAATTTAAGCAAAGGGAATGGTCAAAAATATACCAAAAGTCAACAGCAAGTGTTTTCTTGCCAATTTTGCCAATTTTTTCTGTCGAGCAAGAATAAAATCAGCTTCTCTTTGGAAATGACAAAATCATTTCTTTATAATATACTGATGATTATAAATACGTTGATTCCTGAAAAACATTAAGAACGTCGTCGTAATTTATTCTACAATAATATTATGTTGGTTGGTGTAGGTAGCAGATGTAGATAGAGATTTTGGTGTTCAAATTGTAGGTGTACTTATGTGTGCCAGCAATGCCGAGCTTGATCAATTTTGCGGCTACCTTCGCTGTTTTAGTTTTAATAGTTTTTCATTTGTGTATTTTTATTATCATAGTCAAAAAAAAAGCCTAGTTATTATTTTTAGTTGTAGTAAGCCTGCAAATAAATGTTTCTTATTTCTTATTCGATGTTTGGAGGTACGATTTTTTCTAGAAGTTCTGCATAGAAGAGAAATTTTACTCACATAAATAATTTATTACGCGACTGAAAAATACAATAAATGGTGCAAAAATCGCCACCAGATGAAAAATTAAATTTAGTGTGAACTTTCTATGCAAGTATGTGTACTTTCTATGCATGTGATATGACGTCACATTACACATCGGAACTCTATCTAATTGATAACTTTAAACGTTCATAACTTTGTTATTATCAAAAATATCAAATAACTAATTTATTAAACACGATAGATATAATTAAAAAACATGCATATTCCCTATTGCAAAAGGCGGAAATGAAGCTCTTATAACTCTTATCTGTACCTAAAACTACACACATACCATAGAAACCTAATAACATATTCCTACATCAATAGATACACCTACATCTCTACATCTCCACCGTGTTAATAAACGATTGAATTGAAATAAAAAAATGATTTTGGATTTTATTCTTGCTCATAACTTCTGTACCCGGTATATTTCTGGGTTGCCCCTTTGATGACATCAAAATATATGATTTAATGTGAATCCATTTAAATAAATTAATGTTTTAAATTAATAAACTGCAGTTAACTCTAGGTTTTTAAGTATGGATTTTTGACCTAGTCCTTTAGACTTACAAATGTATCTAACTAGGTAGTAAAGCATTATGTTGTCAGCAGGTCACAAAGAGCAGCGCTCCGAGAGCAAGCTCGATCTCAAGCCGAGTGTGGAGCAGCACCATGCGCCCGCCGCGCGCCTGCTCGCGCACTCCCTCCGCCCCGACCACCTGCAGGGTACGACTCACCCATACCAATTCGCCCAACCCAAACCAATGTAGGGACGATTCACCCATACACAATAAACCCAAACCATTGCTACAAACATTGATACGACTTACTCACCAGCAGACAAACGCATGTCTACTGTGCTGGATATAATTCAAACATTCACTGAAACAGATGTAGAATACAATTCACCCAAACTTACACCACGACCTTCACACAAAAACTTGTTTTGGGTCCAATCCACATGCAAGAACATACCGACATACCATACGGAAATTCAGTGCACGACTCACATATATCTATGCAAAACAAAACCAAAATTAATTTATGCTCTCACCAGCATCTTCATAGAAATATAATTGACACTCAGCCGATTGCACTACAACTAAACCTAAGAAATGACTCTTTTAGAAAATACTATTTTGCGTATAATATTTTAATACCGTGTTAATTATACTAGAGGTCACCTTAATTATTAATATATTTCTTTAGTTTAAACTTCTTAATGCTTCTTTTGCTTCTTAGATAGAAAAAATTATAATAAAATGTAAAAGTTATAATAGATTGACAAATGTCAACGTACACGTTCAAAATTGTATACCTACGTAATGTATCAATCAATCCTTTATTGCAAGAATGTGGTATACATATGGTCTTAAAAATATTATATTAGCTGGGTTCCAACATTCTGCCATCACAAATCACAATGGCGCGCAAAATATCCATAACATGCAAGGTTAGGTGTGTGCATTTATAAATTTAAGTAACAAATCGGAATTAAATTAAATATAGATATACATTAAGGAACATCAAGAATTATTATTAATCTTAACAAATTAAATAATATTAAATAAAAAAAAAATGTATGATCTATTGTTTGAGTTGTAGTGTTGTTGTTATATTCATTAATTTTATGTATTTTAAGGATTATTTAAAAAATCTTAGCTTCCTCCACATAAACAATAACTGTGTCAAATTTCTCACATTTCTCGCAAAAACTGTACTGAAAGTTTTTTATTCACGTATTAATACATGATGATGGCGTTGTCGGCAGGTGGTATTCACCAGCAGCACGGCGGACACATGGCGACGGTGCCGGTCAGCATGTCCTCCTCCGCCTCCGACAGCGACAAGCCCGCCAAGCAGAAGAGGCACAGGACGAGGTAGGTGCTGCTTGACCACAGCTCACCTAACGTTAAGTACAAGGTGTAATAGTGGACTAAGGCAGGGCGAATGTCAGCCTTCAATATGATTACAATTTCTTACTACACCTGTTATGTTGTTTTTAGGCTATTATTTTATTGAATGAATGATATAACATAAACTATAGATTGCGTAACAAGGAAATTTGGTTTCATAATACATATTATTATTACTTATATGTAAAGGTTTACAGTTTTTAGGATTGGGTGCATTTAGAGCTTTCTTTATTCTTGGATGAATCGTACCTCAACTGGTGTCTAACTTTTTGTGTTATGTCATATTTAATATTTGTCAAAAGTACAGAATAATGAACTCAGACTTCTTGACAGGTTTACGCCGGCGCAACTGAACGAGCTGGAGCGGTGCTTCACCAAGACGCACTACCCGGACATCTTCATGCGCGAGGAGATCGCCATGCGCATCGGCCTCACCGAGAGCCGCGTGCAGGTGCGTGGATTGTACTCAGTACTGTTACATTACTGTTACCATAATATTTTCTTCTTATATGTTTCCCGCAACCTCGTGTGCGCAAAAATAATAATCGAGCGGACACCTTATATTTTGCGGCGATAAAAAGTAGCCCATGTCCTTTTCTGCAGTGTACTATATATCTATGCCAAATTTTATCAAAATTAGGTCCAGTAGTTTCGGAGCCTATTTAATGTAAATAATCAAACAAACATATTCGAATACTAAGCTTTTTGTTTACTTATGATTTAAAGGCATTTAAGCATGATTACGCAGATGAAGTACTCCAAGAAATTAATTTCTTGGACTACTTCATCTGCAAAGTTTTATATCAGTGATAAAAACTTTAAAGTCGGGAAATAGTATGTTGAAGAGAAGTGAATTTATGTTACTCACTTGCATAGCAAGCTGATATACATCAAAACTATTTTATCAGCCATAAAATTTACCGCCTTTTATGATAAGTCCATGGGAATGTCAGATCTCCACACAAAAGGTTAATGTAAACAAATAGAGTTTATACGGAACGGCTAAAATCATAAAAATATATGCGATATAAAAAAAACGGGCCCAACAGTTCACCTTGCGGCACTCCACTTCGCACGTCCCGAACAAAAGTTGCACTGTACTGATACATTTCACGAGACCTTCTACCTGCATCCACCTTCAAGAACGTATCACATTTTACCTCTTTTATGTGTTTTACCGTGGCTTTAGTGAATGGGTGGTCGAGTCGAATGCACTAAAAAAGTAGCTTTCGTTTTTTTATCTTGAATCAAAATTCGACACAGCGGTATTTGCTCAAAGCATCATAAATATAATATTAATTTTAATATGAAAATTTTATTATTATTATTGTTGTAAGCATTTTCGCTTCCTTGAATAATTTCGCAAGTTTTTTAAAGGAAATAATAAATAAGCTACCGATAACCGATGATTTGCTGTATCGTGTTTATTTTGCCCATACTATAGGTATTTTTAATCGTCTAACACAATACACAAGGTAGGTGCATGTTTGAGCTCAGTGTAAACTGTGGTCGAGGTCGGACTGACTCAGCCGTGTTGAGTTAACCAAACGGCGGCGTTGCGCAATCATATTTTGTGCCTGTGGGCTTAGCGAGAACAGTAATTGACAACAACGTATTCGTACAGTTATCGAATGAATATTGTATAGGTGATGTCATGATTTTCATACAATTCTCATTCGATGATTACGAATACGTTGTTGACAGGTTTTATGCTAAGCCCACTGTTTGAAGCTATGATAGATATATTAATTAATCATAATTCCTTATGCATGTCGGAATTATTAAAAGGTTGAAAGTTTTCAGTCAAGTTTTAAATGAAAGATAATAATTAATTGTTTCAATACCATAATTATGTATCTTTAATTTTTAATAATAATATTATTTCTTTTAAGTCTCCAAATTAGAAATACAATATTTTTTTTCGTCATGATAATTTTATTTAATATTCTACTTACCTCCTATATATATATATATATATATGTCACCGGAAAATAACAAGATCCGCAAGTTTATAAATTTCCTAGGAAATTTATAAACTTTCGTAGGATTCTAAACGAGAGATAAATTGTATTATTTTACGCCCACATTTTCGCAAATTTATCAATTTGCGACGTCTCGTGGTAAATTTATAAATAAACGGATATCCATTCGTAAGATTCTAAACGGTTCGACCAATCACAGAAGAGCTTTTCATTTTACGCTTCTTTAAAATACGGAAAATAACACACTGCTCTCTGATTGGTCGATGTTTACAGTGGCAATGCTTGTGTCCATAGACTTAGGTACAATCAGACTTGCCAAACTATAAACTTATCAGTTTCGATTAGCTACCTTGATAGGTAGCTAATCGAAACTGATATATTTTAGGGTTCCGTAGCCAAATGGCAAAAACGGAACCCTTATAGATTCGGCATGTGTCTGTCCGTCCGTATGTCACAGCCACTTTTTTCCGAAATTATAAGAACTATACTGTTGAAACTTAGTACCTAAGTAGATGTATTCTGTGAACCGCATTAAGATATTGGCACAAAAAAAAAAAAAAAAAAACAATAAACTTTCGGGGTTCCCCATACTTAGAACTAAAACTCATTTTTTTTTTCATGAAACCCATACGTGTGGGGTATCTATGGATAGGTCTTCAAAAATGATATTGAGGTTTATAATATAATTTTTTTTTCTAAACTGAATAGTTTGCGCGAGAGAAACTTCCAAAGTGGTAAAATGTCCCCCCCCCCCCCTGTAACTTCTAAAATAAGAGAATGATAAAACTAAAAAAAATATATGATGTACATTACCATGCATACTTCCATCGAAAATTGGTTTGAACGAGATCTAGTAAGTAGTTTTTTTTAATACCTCCTAAATCGTAAACCGCAATTTACCTTTCATTCAATCAACTTAAATATTAAAAAAAAATATATAAACATAAACCTTATGCATAAACCGTGATCCATTATTTTTTATTACTAGTTTGTACGGAACCCTCGGTGCGCGAGTCCGACTCGCACTTGGCCTGTTTTTTACTTTAAAACCTATTATATAATACAGAATTACTTTTTTACTTAATACTATACTTAACTATACCAAAATAAAACAACAGAATCGTGTTCTACGATATTAGAGTTTTATTTAAAAAGAAAAAACAATCATAAAATATAAAAACCGGCCTTTTGCAAAAAAAAAAAAAAAAAATTTCACAAAAAAAAACGTGAGCCTCAGGTGAATTGCCAAACAGAGGCTAGGTAAGTAAGAACTTTATTAAGAATATGCTTAAAAACATGTAACAAATTAAACTTAATAAAAAATAAAGAAATTGAAACTTAAAAGTTTATGTAAGTACTCGTCCCTACCTACTAATTTCCCGATTATCTACTTATTGCAACATGTTAAAGATTTATGGCACCTCGAATTACACAAAATATTAGCTTTTTTACAATTGCACTTATTAGTTAGACATTGTCCCTTAGAATATTTTTTGCAGTTGCATTGCTTCATTCCTTGTCCACCAAATGCAGAAGACATAGCGGATATTTTTCTTAATGGTAACTTGGTCTGTAAATATAAAAATATAGCACATAAAAAAATTTAATTCATGTTTATAGTTATAATAGTAAAAATAGTAATCGAACCTCTGGAAGATCATCAGCCAAAATTTCTCCTGAGGTTGGAAGGACAGCGTTTCGAGGCAATTAGTCATTAATTACTCCAAAAGAAGTGCCAACTTTGTTACTTTTCACTAATAGTTCATTACTTTTCTCTATGACTTTCCCAACCACATTCTTGCTATCTAAAGGCCCTCTATCTACTTTGGGAACTTCGACTAACACAGTAGCACCAACATCAATATTTTTGAATTTCTTAGACGAATGTGCTGTCATTTTTTCTGCTGCTCTTTTTAAATTCAAGTGCGAGTCCTTCCTTTCGCTCAAGATGTTTATTTCGTTTGCGCACAAATTGCAAATCAACTGCGAACCATATCCTTCGTCATTGTTTTCTGTTGACTCTCCACAGATTACGTGTGTGATACGTTTACATTTAATACACGTATGGGCCCCAGATGATTCCTTGTTATGTAACAAGGAATCATCTGGGGCCCATACGTATGTGACAAAACAATGTATCTGATTCGCCAACTTCAATTTCGTGTGCAATCATGTCAAAGTTGTGCAAAATATCGTTTGTATTTGCGACCGTGGTTTCAGTGCCAACTACGAGTGCTTTGACTGGCTCAGTCTCAGTCATACTTTCTGTTATAATAATTGACTCTGTGGCAATATCAAGAGTTTCACAAAGATTTTCTTGATTGGAAGTTATATTTTCATCGCCATTTATGGTCTTAAGTTCATTGTCATTTTTAGTTTTTAAGAAGGTCTCCAAATCCTCTTCCATTTCAAACTGAGAAATTATATTCTTAGACAAATGCGTAGAAGTTAGACCGCATCTTGGATCATCTCCAAACAGGGCTTTAAACGGTGTCCTTGCAATCGTAGAATGGTATGATGAATTTTTCTGAAATTGAGCAAAGTAACAACCTATTGACCAATTAGTGGAATTGTTATCCACCATCCAAGCCCGAATCATATTCTTCACGTCTTGGTTTGAGCGTTCTACACTTCCCTGGCTTTGGGGATATCTGGGTCTGCCATTCACAATTTTGCAAGCTGGCCATAAGCTCACAATTTCTTTTAATACTGATGCCGTGAACTCCCGCCCATTGTCACTTTGGAGGATATTGGGACAACTTCTAAAAATATCTTCAAAATCTCTATTGCAACTTCTTTTGCTTCTTTAATCTTTAGTGGGCGTAAAAAACAAAATTTGGTCAAATGATCTTGGTACTGAAGCATCCATTTGTATTCCTCATCTGGAGATGATTGGAAATCCACAAGATCTACCTGTCCTCTTCTATTAAAGTCATCTGAAATGAGTGGTTTTACGACTATCCCAGTTTTAGGGAAACTTTTCTTGGAAAGACAAGTTTTGCACAATTGGAGAAAAATATTTATGGAAAATACTGGAACCATGTACTTGTCTTTCAAGGCGTAAACAATTTTGTCACGCCGTCCGTGACCTGTAGCAATATGTGTATCGAGAATTCGTTGATAGTATTGACTGCTTGGAACTATTTGTACCACTGGATCTTGCTGAAACTTCTTTTTCATTATCAAGACGTTTTCATTACTAAAAGTCATAATATCATACTTTTTGGCGTGATAGTATTCTTTGTCTGTGGGCCGACGTCCCAAAACTTTAGCTTTATTATAGTCTTCTATCATTTTGATGACTATTATTTTTAATATTTACCTCTGTCCATTCCGACTTCTTACTATTTTGGTCATGGCCACTAAAAAACTTTCGTAGCTCTGTGGTAAATTTCACTTCGTCAACAAATTTTCTAGCATTTAGCGGACTATCTTTACTATTTTGGCTGTTCGCAGGTTCTAGGTCGCTCATTATGGGTCTAGTTTAGTAACCTTAGCAAAATAAAACGATTTTCACAGTTCTAACATAGTTACAACATTAAAAACTTTACAAAAACACACGAGCAAGCCGGTTTGTTTATGTTCCGTGGCGAACAATGGCGGTGGAAAGGAAGGAGAAGGAACACCTGACTTATTCAACCAAGTTTGGTTATTGCTTACCTATTATTTTACGCGTGAGTTCGGTAAGTTTATAAATTTGCGAAAATGTGGGCGTAAAATAATACAATTTATCTCTCGTTTAGAATCCTACGAAAGTTTATAAATTTCCTAGGAAATTTATTAACTTGCGAATCTTGTTATTTTCCGGTGACATATACATATAATACCTCCACGGCTCACTGCAATTAGAAAAAATCTATTGTATCGCAATGCTATAAAACCGGCCGTTCCGTACCATTTGCCGAACTATTTGTACCAATATTAATATCGAGCATAAAACAGCGAAAAATCAAAGTTTTATGTATTTATTTTATTTAACTATTTATATTAACAAATAATGATATTAGTATTAACTTTACTCAAGTAAATATCGAGCAAAAAAATTACGTCTGTTGTTGATTAAACGGCCAGCAAAGCTAAGCTAAGCCATTTGGGTATGGAACGCTAAAAACTGTGTTCTGTGTGTTAAGAGCAATAGTATGTTTATTTAAACCTAACCACCGTGCCGCTAACAAAGTTCAAATGACAAAATAATTCAAAATATTTGCACAACCAAACAATGTCATGAATGGAGATCATTAATGAATGAATGACGTATTAACAAAATTAGACGGGAGTTATCGTCGATAATGACAATGTCCACAGTGGCGTGTTTATGTCGGCGCGGGGCACGCGGGGGCAACGCGGGGCCTCGCAGCTGATCCGCTAACTGGCGCTTTGTCCAATCAGTTAGTCCCCAGATAAACTATGCTTTGCGTTAGGAATTAGTCTTAATTTGTGTCGTGTGCTCGTGTTTGCATTTCGTTAGCGCGATACAGCGCCGCCTGCGGTGGCACGCTTCGATTTTTGTCGAAAATCGATTAGTGTTAAGCCCTTTAACACTTTTGAGCTGCTTAAGGTAGCACCTCGTGCACTGCTGTAACTAAGCAAAGCCAACATCATCTTTACGCTTCTTACTTTCAATGTTATATATAGCATATGTATAGTTTTCTTTTAAGTCTTCAAACATGAACTAAAAGTTATCTTCATCGAATCCTTTGATCTAAAGATGCTTATTATGGAGTAACTTATTATATTGTTTTGTAATGTTCCTATTTTGTCAAAGTACATTACGAATATCTTAAAAAGTGGCAACAAATTTTAAAGCTTAATTTTCATTTTATCATCTCACTTAAACTTGGAAAAGTTTACGCGCCTAATTTGTGTTACCCACACTCCCCGGCCATGTGTATCGGAGCTATCGCCTGTCCAGTAATTATGCGTCAACTATCGACAGTTTACCGATCGCCGCATTATCATCTATTTTACGACGCGCTAGTCGCTACCGGCGGCTAGTATACACATGTAAATTATAACAAAATGTTTACAGTGTCCGAAGTTTCCTTATTAGTTCTGTACATAAATCACCATTATGATTTTATGTAATATTGTAATGCAAATAATGTAAATTCCCAAATTTCCCCCCACGCAAGTAGCGAAAATCTCTATATTAGTACAGCAAACAATTTAGAAATTTCTCGTAAACCACTGTTGCGTAAGAAATGCTGGTGTGAGGTGGCAACGGGCACGCAGTACGGGGAACCGCGGGCGAGAGGCAACTGTTGACTCCGCGCCTGTTTGCGCCGGGCAAATATAAGCGAAACGGATCACACGTACGTTACAATAGGAGAGATATATTTTTAGTCTGTTAAAGTGTACACGGTGAAGTAAATCCTTACTACGAACATTATACAAACATAGTAGCTCTCCACACCGATTTCGGTGATGGTGGCCAGTTTCATTAAAACTAGGTCAGCTACGCAGGAGTTATTTTGTAGTGCCCAGTGTGTGCACTCTTCTTTTACTCTCTAAACCTAGTTGGACCAACTCTACATATCCATCCGATGCATGGATCATCTTTCTTGTCAGACAATCAGTCAGGCAAATGGTAAAACATAAATTTTGACAGTTTTCAATAGAAATGTGTAAAACGGCGCACATATGAGTTGAAAAAAATATCATTATGACAATGGTACAATCAATTTGCAGAGCCTGTATGTTCAATTACTCCTTTTACAGGGGGCTGGCTATGTTGGTAGTATACGATCTCTATTTAAGACTAGCATTAATTATCCGCTGCTTTACCCGCGTGAAGTTAGGTTTAAACTTTCATCCCCTATTTTACTCACCTAGGGGCTAAATTTGAGAAAACGCTGAAATACGTAACTCATTAATTTTTTACGTACTCAATTCATACGAAATATCATGCAAATATGTCCAAGGAATAAAGTTTCATACAAACTCTTATCCGCTATTTTGCTCCCTTATAAATATTGAACTTATAAATATTGATTGATTTTTAAGTATTCTCATTTTACATATTTCTAAGATATAAAAAACAAGAAAAATTATACAAGAAACTCTACTAAGCCATAAAAAATGGAGGTTTAAAATATTATTATAAAATGAATGGTAAAATACCAAATGCGAATACAATAATAATAATTTAAGGTTGTAACTAATAAAGAATCACTGATTTTGGAAGAATAAAAGTGGTAATAATATCTTTAGCACCTTCAGTCAAAACAGTTTGCTGTATGTTGCACTGTTTAATTTGTAATGTACTCCCGATGTGGGGGACATCGGGAGTACATTATATAGTAATAGACGAATTTTTAAATATCAGATGCAAGGACCACTTTATATTGTTTTCTTTGTGATTCAAACATATCATAAAACTACCGTTTGGCGTAGCCGGTTTTTAGTTGAATAACTACGGTCGAGTACTAAAACGGCAGAAAATACATCAAGTGACGCTCAAGTTATAATATGTCATTTCGACGCAGAGACACCGACATGACAGCCTATGTGAGAAGGGCTCTTAATTTTGATTAGTATTTAAGTATTTGGCCGCAAGTTACTCAAGTTTTAATAAACAACAGCTATATATTTGATAACATTGTAACATCCCATTTTTTTAATAGCTTAAAGTTGGAAATATTGTAGAATAAATATTAGCGGATACGAAAAGCGTGGGCAGCGCGTAAATAAGAAATAAAAAATAAGAATCTCGCAGTGTAGCGCGAAGTGACCGGTGCCCGACGCAGGGCTCCGCTACCGACCGCACGGCTTACAACACGAGTATACAAAATATATTATTGTACTATATACAGATATTGCCCGCAACTTGAAGCTCGAGAATGCTTGAATTAAGCGCTGCACCGCGGAGTGCAGCGAGCAATTAGATTTGTCCTCTATTGCATACTATTGCATACTAACGCCCGAAATTAACAACGTATATCTAAAATCTTAGATTGACTTCAATATTAGATTCTCAAACAAAAATTGACGGAAATTGACGTGAAGTTAATCCTAGGATCATTGAAATGTTTTGAAATGTTGATATCGTATAGCTAAAATGAGATAAAGATCGATTATTATTAATTATTAATTTCGGGAGTAAATGTTGTTCGCGACTTCGTACTCGCAAAAAGAAATCTCTCAGAAACCGTACATTTTGCAGCGATAAAAAGTAGCCTATGTGTAAGTATGTGTCAATCCAGACTCTAAACTTCTATAATGCCAAATTTCATTGAAATCCGTTTAGTAGTTTTTAAGTGAAAGAGTAACAAACAACCATACATCACCACATCGTTATATAAAAACTTTCGCATTTATAATAATATTAGTAGGGATGGCTTACTGGATCAAGTTTTGTTGTTTCCCTTGAGATAAATCCAACAAGTTTTCGACCATTCGTGTAGGCCAGGTGTAGTGTTTTCGTAGCGAATACCTAAACCATAATAAATGCCCAAGAAATCGCAAACACAAGTCAATTCACAACTGCTAGTCGATAGTCAATCCCATAGTATACATATTTTTAATTTCTAAGACCGTAATTGTAATTAACGATGACATGTTGGCTAAGCCCTCTGTTTTTTTTCAGCGAAATTGAATGGAAAAGCTCTAAGCTCTCATAACTATTTCGTCTGTTTAAATTAACACATTTTATAGAATGTAGGTATGTCTTAATATATTGTGTAATAATCTTAATATATAACATAATATTTTATTTAATGTTAAACAAATTAAAAGGTATATTTTAAAAAGAGTAGAAAATTTTCTTTACTATTTATAGGTTTATAGCTCATTACATATTCATACACACTGTGGCGGGTGTGGGTAGTACCGCGCAGTATGAAATAAAAATAAATAAAGTATGTCACCTCCCTACTGTTCGCACTTTGTTTACCAAATCCTTTCATTATTAAAAAGATACGGCTAGTGATGTCCCGCGCGCCGACATCGATAAAAATACCCTCATCCGCGATTCCCGATCATTAGACGTACCTGGAAAATGTTTCTCTATTGTATTAATTATTCAGTATTTTTGGACGTTTGTCCCCCGTGCTCTGTGTACTTAATTGTTTAATGGACAACTGTGACGCGTGCCCGATTCTGTTCTGATTAAAAAATCTGCATGTCGCTCTTCTTATTTTGTCATTCAATGTCACCGTTACGGCGTTAGCTTAAGAATTAAAATACAAGAATAAAAATACTTTTATCAGACAAACATCGACTATAGAGACGCAATATTAGGGATTATTCTTCAAATCTTTCTGCCATACTTTTTTCCCATAAAAATAAAGCACCCAATTTTGTGTTAAGTTACATTTACTTGAGACGTAAATGTTGATATAGAAGGTGTAAAGTCGCGGGGCCCGGCGGGGCACGGCGGGGCACTGCCGGCATTAGGGGCATTAGCGGCGGGGCCCGTGGGGCTCAGTATTAAGATTTATGAGCCCAATAAGTAACGTTCAGCGGTCAGCTACGTGTAATGCTCGCTTATAATTTAAATTTACAACAAATATTTTAGTTAACAGCTTACAAACAAACATGCAAAAATCTATTAAGTAATAACAACTTTCGTAAAATTGTGAAACAAGTCATCATGATACATTTTTTTCAATCATTCGTCGTCATCACTTAGTAGTGTTGAAATTACACTCACAAAGAAAATATTCTTAAACTATAATTACAGATTTAATTATTATGAAAATGTTTTGTACTTTACACTACTATTTCAATCTCTATTCAAAACATATTTAGTAACATGCAAGATGCACATTGCGTGATAATCAGACAATATCGTTTTAGAATATTATTTTATACACACAGTATAATAGCTACGTCATGTACAATGCAGCCGGCGGCCGCGCCTTACTTGAGCAGATGTGAATAATGATATCGATTATTATCGATTGATAGACCATCACCTCACTAATAATATCACTACTAATAAACGTTTAATACAATATAAACGTATTAACTATTCTCGTATTAAAATTAGTACCTGGGTATAAAAGAATCACAAAAATATACGACTACCCGCGATTCGAACCCGAGACACAAATTTGCCAACAACGCAAAAACTTTAGATACACATACGCATACTGCCATTTCGACTGACATTAATAGAGTCAAAATATTGATATATAGTTATACGAAAAAACTTTAAGAAAAAACTTGTATAACTTAAAATACGCGGTTTAGGGATAAGATAAGACCTATCTAGATTTATTTTTCTTCCCTAAAACCCCCTGCGTACTAAATTTCATGAAAATACTTGCAGCTGTTTCCGAGATTTGACAATATGTATAAAAGAATTGCTCGTTTAAATTATAAGATAAGTCTAAGGAAAAATATTTATAACATATCTCTATAGATCTCTATTAAACACTGTCTCTCAAGCAATCAAAAACCACTGCCAAAGTCTGAAACTCTGAACCACAACGGTTTGCCAATTTTTCTTAGTTTCAAAACCTTAAACATTGGGCGGCACAGAATCTTGGCCAAGCACTTTTCGTGAGTAATTAACAGAAATTTTAGCGTTTAAAGCAAATGTTTTTATGAAAGATGAACTAGATGATGTTATTTTTCTTTTAAGACGGAAAATCGTTGTGTTTGATTTCATCTGCCTAATTTTTTATTTTACTCAAATCGGGTCGTTTGAACGGAAAAGTTCATAACGTTGAATTGGTTTCAAGTAACATTTATTGCTTCATTACTGATTAATTGATCAACCTTTTAACCGTACTTTAAAGTAAAAAATGCCATTTAGACCATTGCAAACTACCTAAGCTGTTGCCTTAACAATGGATTCCTGGCACAAGGTAAAGTGACTTTTTCACTCTATTGTAATAAAAAAAAAAATGTTGCTTTCTAGCATAAGCTCGCTGTGACCTTACTATGGAAGTGAATTGTTCCTATCTAAAAATCCTTTCTCAGTGTATCAGTAGCAAGCTCAGGCGTACCCCAGGGGAGTCATGTAACTCCTACTTTATATTCACTGTGAGGATGAATCGATAGTGTTTACAGGTTACATTAAATGTGTTTTTAAAGACAAGTTAGATTTTTTTGAGTAATAGTAATAATATTAAATCTATGGACGCTTCACACCACGTCAATCTGGCCCCGTGCTAAGTATCCGAAGAGCTAATTTTAACAGGTACCTATCAGACGACAGGCAGTGAGTATATTTAATACTATACATGTTAAAACATAAAATTTTGTGTGTAGTTTTGTAATTAGGTGCATTTCGAAGTTACAAAAGTTGACTTTTTTACATAATTAGTGTAAAAATCCTATTTTATATAGGTTTAATTAATATTACTAAACTATATGAAATACAATAACATTAACTATGAACAAAATTACATGAAAATCAATAATAATAATATAATATATATAGTTTATAGAAATTATAAACTTACGTAACGTTATACTTTCGGGGATATTACGAAATATGTTCTTGCAACCTATATATATATATATACTATTTCATACAACTGCAGGAGCGCGTGATGTCACACTTGTATGGAGCGTTTTCACGGGGCTTGCTAGATTCTGTACTACAAATCGCTGTACCTTTGAAAATATTGATTTTCAATATACTGTTTCTTCTGAGTACTTACTCATATTGAACACTAGCTGTTTCCTGGGACTTTGTGCGCGCAAAAGTTGATTTCGCAGAAATTGTACATTTTTCTGCGATAAAAAGTAGCATATCTCCTTCCCCGTGGTCTACTCTACACCTGTGTCAAATTTTATCAAAATCGGTTCAGTAGTTTTGGCGTGAAAGCGAGATAGATTAGATTAATAGTATGCATGAGTAAGTAACTAATATCAGTCTTAAATTTTATTAGTACTATTCATTTATGCAATAAATATCAGTCATCTTGCCTAAAATTATGTAGCGTCAGCAACCGGTCGCGGTGGTCGGTGGCCCGTGTGCGCGCCCGTAGCCCAGCCTGTAATAATAATGGTAAAGTTAATGCACCCAGTGATATAACATTAATAGTCTATAACATCTTCCCCTAACACCCCGGCTGCGGGGGTACACTGTACAGGGATTTGCACTTGATATACTGGCTCCATCCATTTGTCTCACGGCTAATTTCGCGGCTAATGGCGGGGTCGGGGTTCGATTCCCAGATGACCAGAGTGTCCATTCTTTGGCCATAACCTATTAATTTTGTATCGCTTTCTTATAGTTTGTTTGGCAGAAAAATAATTGAAAAAATTCGAAAAAAATACTAAATAAAATTACATTACGTTCGTTGCGGCGCTACGGAGGTCATTGACCTCACACAGCTGATTGGATTTATATTACTTAGGCAAAGATTTTGCTTTTACTTTTGCTTCAGTATGTGGTATTTAAAATGTTTTAGTATACACAGTTTAAGTAGCACAGTTCGAACAAATTGAGACTTTTTACTAAATAAAACTAAGATGTTAACTGCTACGGAATTTTTGCTACGATATACAGATACAATTGCTACTGAGCTACGCTACTCAACGCGAATAACAGGCTTAATAACAATTTCCTATTAACATTATAAATGTTTGTGAGGATGGATAAATAATAATAATAATAATTATATCTATGGACTCTTCACACCACGTCAATCTGGTCCCGTGGTTTTCGAAGAACTTGTGTTACGGGCACCAGACAACGAAAATATATTTAATACTTTTATACTATACACATATTTAAGATTTTTATTATAATATACACATATTTTATACACATCCATGACCCAGGAATACAGAAAAACTTTTTGGTCCTTCGGCGGATTTGAACTCGCGACCTCCGGCTTGAGCACCAACACGCTCAACCAACTGAGCCACAGAGGTCGTCAAATGAGTGGATGGATGGATTGATGTATGTTTGTTACTCTTTCATACAAAAGCTACTGAACGAATTTCGATGTTTTTTGTATGGTAGTAGTTTAAGCTCTGGATTAAGACATAGGATGCTTTTTATCCCGCAAAAGTACAGTGTTCCCGTGGGATACTGTATTTACGCGGGCGGAGCCGCGGGTAACAGCTAGGAGCTAATATGATATGCGAGTTATTAAAATGTACGAAATTGCCGATGATGGTCTGCGCCGTACACGTAATGAATACATCGGCGCATTATCAGTGTTAGAATTTTCTAACTTCAAGAATTATTTAAACAATTTAAATACCAAAACTCGGTATTAAATTATTCTGTATTAAAACGACAATCTGATTAAAATGGGGTTAAAGAAACAGCTTGACTCCATTAAAGCAGTTGCGTAGCTAATCGCCTGGTGCGGAGTTAACACAGACAAACAAACATAATCCGCCCCAGGCAGGGCCTGCGTCAGCAGGGGGGCCCCCGGCTGCAAATTAAATCCGGCCCTGTCATCACTGTTATTGCACGCACCTAATAACAACGAATTTATTGGTATTGCAGATTTTTAATATGTCGTTTGCACCGTAGGTGGTAACTCAGTAGCTAGTAGCATTAGGCGGTAATTGTGGGAATGTTCTGCAGGTTTAAATACATTAAGTGAATCGTACTATAAAATATTAACTTTTGAAGAAGTTGCTCTTACAGTTCTATTTCTAATTTGATAGATTTCAATAGTAACATGGTAATAACTGCCCCACACCGATATCGGTGACCGTGGCCGGTTCCATTAAAACCAGGCCAGTTACGCAGGAGTAATTTTATAGTGTGTGCGCAGTACACAAGAGCACTCTCTCTTCCTTTACTCTCATAATCCAGTGGGACGGACAACCGACACGACTGACGAGGCGTAGGCCTGACTTTTTACATGCCAATCCGATGCATGGATCATCTTTCTTGTCAGACAATCAGGTGATCAGCCTGCATAATTCTAACCAAACTTGGCAACAAAATTTTTTGTTGTTTCAATGCGGGAATCGAACCCACGACCTCCGAGTCGAGAGCCAATGCTCTAACCACTAGACCACGGAGGCTGTTAAGTGGTACACATAATAGGAATTGCATAATTGTCAATTAAGAGAATTATTAGAACAAACTGTAGGAGCTAATTCTTCAATAGTTGATGTTTCATAGTTCGATTCACTCGATGTGACCACTTTAGATCTGCTTCTCCCTGTATAAAAAGAAATACATAATTTCTAAAGATTATTTTTCTTCTAAGGATCAAAGAGTCAGTTGACAATTATTTTCTGATCAGTGCCAGCTGTAGTGTTGTAATAAAAACTAATTATTCATGGCTAATGTTCTATTGAACTTTATATTTAAGTATAATACCTACATCCATTTACGAAATGGCCATACAAGAGCTTCCGAGGAAAATATAAAACTGGATATTTTGTGATTGTGATAAATGATAATTCTAATTAGGTACATAATATCTTAACTACCGATATATATAGTACGACCGCGACATCAATGTCATTCGGCAATCGTTTTGTCATACATCGTCTGTCATTTCCATGGAAAAATGATAATTGTCTAAGGCCATTAGCAACATGGTTTTACTGTACATAATGTAACTACGTGAAACCTAAGCATCCACTGTTCTGTCGTCTAACAACAACAAGTTAATGCATTAGCATGTAATTGTCGTTCTATGCTGGTGTCAGGGCGCCATATGTCCCGTTCGTTGTCTGTCTGGGACGTCCCGGGCCGCCAGTCCCGGGGCGCGGGGAGTCCCGCGGGATGGTTAATTCTTTTTGCATGTAGCTGTCACTCTGCGACCGCAGGGTAGAGTTTCGTTTCTAATGTAGTCCGTACAGCGTTGTCACCGTAAAATTGTAAAAATAGTTAGGTACATTGTAATAACTTGTGAAATTGTAAAATGTTGATAGACTTCCGACGCGAATATGCTGCCTATAATTTCACACATTATTTTTCGTTAGATTACAAATATATAGTTTTTAATCTTTCGACATATTTTTACAATCTCGTTAGTTACTTTACAATCTAACGGTTTTTACAATTTTACGGTGACATATATATTGTTTGTTATTTAAGTAAGTAAGCGTTCGATGTTCCATGCTGTATATTCAGATTGATATATAATTTATTATTCATTTTATTAGTAGCCTTTAGATGCAAGAAAAATACACAAATGCAGACAAACTTAAATATTCACAAAATGTACCTACACATTTATTTATATGTCTGAGATACAAGTACAGTTACAAAATTTCGCAAAAATATTTAAAAATATGATTCGAATAACATTGCGTTTTCTCAATATATATTATCAATGTATTATATTCAAAATCAAAATTGAGAAAATGCAAAGTTTGAAAATTATTTCTATGAGTCGGAGCCGGAAGAAAAGTGACGTCGAATTTTCAATTTAAAATCTCAGCATATTCACAATATTACATTGTTTCTATTCGGTGCGGCGCACAGTGGTTCAAGCGCGGAATTAATTCAATTTTAAGGTGGTTGACTGAAGTCGAAATTTTTATTTTATATCTATAAAAAACACTAGGAATGACCCTAGTCTAACAGATTTTAAGTAAATTATTTTTTTTTATTAAAAAAATTGACCACTAAAGTCATACAACTGAACGCGTACAAAATAAGCGTTCAAACAACTCGTGCCTTGCAGACGGTATCCCTAAAAAAGTAGCCACTTTTTCAGAAATCTATTTTTACAGTTTTAAAGAAGCATAAATATTGTTATTGTAAATTAAATAATATTTGTGATTTCTATTAAATTGCCTAATAACTTTTGAGATTTACGCAATTGATAATTTTTTCGCCTAAATATAACATTCAATTGACTATAGATTTTTTTCCTCGAGGATCCTCGGGTTCTAATATAGTAATAAAAATAGCTTAACTATCTGAAATTGTTTATTAATTAATTTTAGCTGCAAATATGTGCAAACTTTTAAATAATACTCATTTATGTAAATAGCAAATTTTTCAGAACAAAATATCAATATGCTCATTTTATGTTATTGAGGTGTTTATTGAGGCTATTCATTTGAAAATATTAGCTGAAACCTACCCTTGTTCTGTTATTACTACAAAAATTAATAAATAATAACTACACCTACTACCTACACCTACTAAGTAGTAGATATCATTAAAATTGTATGTAGTATGTGTATACACATACGATCTACATCTACAACCTAGACCTACACCTACGACCTACACCCACACCTACTTCCTACACCTGCACTACCCATATAACCTTCCGGTGATAAGATAAATAGTTATCGTAAAGTGATGGTTTAAGTAGTTACTAATATCGCTCTTAGTAGGTACTTCAATTACTTCTGTGATTTCTTTTAAAATATGGAATTGTACTGGTCTGCAAAATCCTGTAGAAGATTGGATTTTACTATTTCAATATACTGTGAAGTCAGTATTATAATTTGTTTTGGGACAAAATTCAGTAGATTTACTAAGTACATTCAGAGTACCTACATGTTGAATCAATCCAGGAAGTGTTCGCGTAAATTTAACCTATACCCACTAATTAACACATTTTTTTCTAAATACTTTTATGAGATTTCAGCACAATATGTTCTCTTTATGCCTAATCATTTTTTGTTGTCGAATTTTGCTTATTATATTTTTATTATAATAAAAATATATTTAATTAATTTTTTTTATTTAGTTTTTTTTTATATTATTATTAAAACAATACGTATGTTTATTGTATATCATACATATATTATACAATAAACATACGCATACTTTCATTTAAACACCAAAAAATAATTAATTCCACCGCCCCATACAACTTGAACCACTGTGCGGCGCGGCGGCGTCTCCGCTCATCTGAGGGGTGTAGAGGGGGTGGGATGGGGGAGAGGGGGGTCGTCTAATGAAACGTTTCCGAGGTATTCAATTTGAGCTGAGTGTAGACTGTAGAGACGTCGCTCGCAGCTGTACCTAGTACCTATCAAACTATAAGCTGCTAGTGTTTATATTTACTGGGATTCCCGTTTAAATTGAAAATAATTTTTTGTTATGTATTTCCTACATAAAGATAAATAATTATTTTTAAAATATATTGTTGTGTTTTTAAAGATAAACATGCAAGGTACTACAGACAACTTGTTATTATACGAATGTTATAAAACAAAAATAATAATAGAATTCCTTAAATAATACTTAGTACTGATTTAGGTAAATAATATTATTAACTAAGGATCAGCTCACGCGACGCGACGTACATTTTTTAAGAAAGCGGTTCAAAATTGAATTTTTGTACTACCCAAAAGAAACACGTTTTCATTGCAAGAGTTCGAATTGCGAGCGCGGCGCCGTGTTGCAATGAGACATGTACAGTATTCTGTAGTAAATAAAGTTCAAATTTAAATCGCTATGTTTAAAAAGTGCGCGCCGCGTCGCGTCGCATTAACTGACAGCATCATTTTATACAAGACATAAATAATTGTGTTCTGTCACAGAAGATTGCGTCTCCGCCATGTGTCAACGACTTATTTAAAAATTTTACTTTTAAACAAATATACGTTTTAAAGTTATAAAGTTAAACTTACAGAATTTAGATTCTTTAAGTTTAAACTTATTTGATTAGGATACATTTTTTGAAATGATTTTAGTTCGATATTGCGATGCCGTAGTATGAAGTATCTAACATGTAATACATAATTATATATATTCCACGTACTCGCAGGTTATATGCCTAACGCAGAGCACAAACGTGTATTATATGGAGGACTCTCGACTAATATCGCCCTTTGTGCTCGTCTGTATCTCTCTATATCTCTATATCTCTATGTCCTCTACATGCATTCCAGCGTCGACGTATTTCGCATATTGTTAAAGTGATGTCGCGAGTAATATAACTATTATGGATGCATAAATTATCGACACTGTTCTCGATGACGATAGACAGACTGTCGATATGATTAAAGCTGAGCAGAAAACGTGGTCGATCGACGGTCAATTTTTATACAGTGCAAAAATAATGGTAAAATAATTAGTTACGATATATTTTATTTGAGTTATAAAGCAAATCAATTCGGTAAATTATTATTGGCAATTAGAAATGTCTGTCTGAGTAATTTATCAAGTAAGTTAATATTAAATTGTTACATGCATATTTGTTGTTAATGAAATAAATGCACAATAAACTTTAATATCATATTATATTATAAAAAAATAAAAAATAAAAAAATAGTCGAATTTCGACCACTAGTTATTGTAATGCCTATACCTCCTATAATAATTATAAACTAAGCTTCCTATCTGTGAACACCGGTCCTACGGGCGCCTGTAAAGGCGGTATATACCTACACAGTACCTACACAGTATATACACAGTACACAGAAGGTTCACGTCCCGGAAATAAATTGAACGCAACCCGCGCTTAGGGTCGCTCAGTAAAACGTTTATCGATACTTCATTTCTCTAATGCTTAATGTCAGCCTTAAAATATTATCGTCATAGTATCCTATTTAAAATGTTATAATTTTTTTATGTTTTTTATCCATAATGATATTTAAATTCAAATTGTATGTGATCTTATTATAATATTATCTAACATTTAGAAAAGGCACATAATATATACGAATGTAATATAATATAGTATAATATACTCTTACTTTGCGTTATTTGTTCTATTTAGGTAGGAAAAATCTATGTACCTAATGAAAATAGCACAATAGATCGTTTTTATAGTTTTTCACCGTAAACTATTCGCACTCCGTACATGGTAAATTATGTTCAAATTAGCTTACAGTTTAAAAAAAGAACAATTTCGTACTATTACTAGACAGGCATATTAAAAGTTGTAATTGTCGATAATATCCAGTACAACGTCCCATCCCTAGCGCGGCGTGTACGCTTGCGCGTTATGTATCGAGCGGTGCGGCGCTGCACTATGTACTGTCGTGTACGGCGCTCGAGCTACCTACGTATTGTTATGTATTATTATATCCAAATATGTACGTATTATACATACATACATACACAGTGTGTAATTTGCGTGTATCTAGTACTCGCAAAGCGTAGAAATCTGCACTGTATAAGAGAAAGGAAAACCTGTGTAGTGATATTTCACTACTATAATTGGAAAAGATAAGAAAATTTGTAAATAAAAAAATCAACAGATATAACATATTAATAACAGAGATAGAAAAATTAATTAAATAAACAGAGACAAAATAAAAAGACATTAGTTAAATATAAAACAGTCAACAACATAATATGTTTACCTAACTACTGTATTGACAAACTAAAAGAAAATTAAAAGGAAAACTAAAACTACGAGGAACTTAAATGGCTATAAATTAAAAGAAAACCTCTAAAATACTCTAAATCATCCCCATTAGGCATATAGCAATGCTAACTCTTTGAGGCAGGTGCCGGGCACCCGTTTGTGGGGCCTCGGGTGACCTCTAAGAGTTTTTCGAAATTCCTCTGAATAGTTGGTGGACCCGGACCCGGACCCGGACCTCATGTGCTAAAAATGTAGTCAAAATCAACATATTATATTTTCCTTCCATCCGCGTTTGTACGCTGACCTCGTTTGTAGTGAAATCAAATCAATTTCCGATATTACTAGAAAGTAGTACATAATAATAACGGTCTTATAGTCTCAAGCTCTACACTGAAACTTACACATCCATATACGCTTTGTTTCTCCTATTTGGTCAACCAAATAGAGAGCACTTTGTTCGTATTGGGCAATCGCCCCCCTCTCTCCCTTCTTTCAGGGGAAGGAGGGGGGAGTGCAGCGGAGCGCGTGAGGCGAGGTGGTAACAGTTAGCTACCGTGAGCGGCGTGTTTGTGCTGGACATTAGCGTCTGTGGGACAGGGGACAGGCGGTAGCGGGGACTAACACGTGTATGAAATGTAGGTTCAAATTCAAACAGAGGTTAGAACAATAAATGAGTTATATTCGGAGAGGCGCGGCGACGCTGTAAGCAACTATTTAGGGAAATAACACCTGTTTCTATGCAGCCCGAAATAAATGGTATTTAATTTAATTTAATCTAAACATAATTTTTGACTATTGCACGAATCAAATCTGAAAATCGTCAAATCGTAAGAAGGGTACCATACGTGTTACATCAAAATGATTGTTTAAATGTCCTATTGTATATTAGCGTAGCAACGCGTTATTTTTTTTCATCACGCTAATGCCGAAAGTTTAATATTTCACAACAACGTGCGCTCCCGCCCCCGCCCGCGCTGCCTCTCGTCACTCACGACACGACGAAGCGCGCACGATGGTCAAACACGGGGCGCGGCGCTAACTCTCGGCGCACGACCGTCGGCCGCGCTAATGGTGGTACCGTGGTGGTAGCGTGACTCAGCGGCCTCTAGGAGATAGCGGCTTTGTGTGTGATGTTTGTCCAAATGTATCGAACTACTAAATTGCCTGTGTACATACGAAGTTTAGTAGAACGATAGATGAAATGGACCAGGAAACGAGCAGACAAATCGTTTGATAGTAAGCGTAAACGATTACCGACGCCCATGGACATTCGCAACACCAGAGGACTTACGCTTGTAACTCCTCTGGCGTTGCACACTTGCGTTCCTGGTCCTTAAATTCCCCACTCCTCCTTGGCCCTCCGATAACCTCACTCATTCGGCGAAACACAACGCTATCGTTATTTCATGCCGACTTTCTATAAAGCCTCTTACAATGAAACGTACATCTTCTTGTGACACAAAATATGTAGTTCAATTTTAAATGGTTATCTCAAAAATGCAGCGCCACGTCGTGTACGCCAGCGCCATTTCGATGTCAAGACATCTATAATATAGTCGATGTAAGACCGTGAGACACCTCGTACCTACATTTCGGTCGTAGAACACTATAAACAAAAATTTGTATTGTGCAACTCAAAACAATGTTGTCGTTAAACTTCATACGACTAAAACTCAATTGGTTACATAATATTACGGTATGAACAGCTCTCATTAGGTGTTTGATAAAATAATATTATAGCCTTAGAATTTATATTAACAAGTCTCCATACTCGCTCAGTATTCATTATAATGTCGTAACCTTTCTTAAATCCAATTTCCCGAAGGTTGAAACTCTCAAATTAAATAAAATGAACCTCGCGATGGAGAGAGAAATGCCTGAAAGTTGAAGAAGTAATAAAGACTTAGTGGAATTGTCAAAGTTTAATTTCACTTGCAAAGGGTATCCGAGGATTTTCTGTTCGCTCGTTTTAATTAAAGCTGCACCCTCAGACCGAATAAAAAGGTGAGGACAGAGCTTTCTCAAAGGAAAACTGTGGCCGGTTTTATACGTATGGAGCGCGCGTATAGCAACGCACTCCGCAAAAAAACCGAGCGAACCTTACAATAAAAAAAAAAAAATATTTAAGTTTATGAAAATTAAAAAAATAACATTATATTTTTTACTAAGCACGATTTTCTAATAATGTGATAAAAATACGGAACCTTTTCTAATAAGCAGTGACAGAAATCATCATCATCATTATTATATCATCTTCAAAATTTAAAAGGCTAACTACTGAAATATATTCGAATCTGACGGCCAACTCCACCACTCATTCGTCAATTCAATATATTCAAATATATTCAAATAAATAGCGGAATTTCCTGTTACACACTTCTATCCCATTTCACGAGAAAATAAACATACCCATTATAAATCACACAGTGCGACAGCTCGCCTTGCAAGGCGCAGTTTCGTTACATGTGTGTGCGTGACACTGCGTTATTACACGGCGCGAGTGAGGCGTAGGCCGGTCTCACTATGTGGTTCGGAAAACTCTGTCTTCACTTAAATAAAAAAAGTGAAGACCAAATTGTCTGAGGCTGTAACTTTGTGAGAAGAAATAGACGTATATTAAAAAGGAGTTTCTGATGTCGTATCGATATATATATGTTACCGGCCAAACCCGATTTCAGGACAAACTAGTTTTGCCTAGGCTAAACTGGTTCTTCCTATACGCGATAGGATTAACTAGTATATCCTAGTCCAAACTAATTTGTCCTAAGCCCGATAGGACAAACCAGTTTAGCCTAGGCCAAACTAGTTGATCCTGATATTAATACGCACACTCTAGGACAAATAACTATAGGAATAACGTTTAGGACTGCAGCTACGAAACATTCAGTTGGATCAGGCTAAGGTTTCGTGAGATGCAGCTGCATCAAAAACTGTTCCACAAACAGATGCAAGTGCAAGAAGGCAATGATACTCTGCAATTCTAAGTGCCACCAAAGCACACCATGTAAAAATAAATAACAATTTTAATTATTGAGATATGATTATTGCTTTTATTTAAAAACACTTATTATTTGTTATTGTTTGTATAACCAATAAATATCCATAGCTTTTAACGACGAATAATTATCGTTTCAATAACTTATTTTTTCCAATTACGGAGTATTTTATTCAGTTTATATAATATATTTAGACTTTTTAGATATACCATAATGTTTAGACTAGGCCGTACTAGTTTATCCTGGAGTGTGCGTATTAATATCAGGATCAACTAGTTTGGCCTAGGCTAAACTGGTTTATCCTATCGGGCTTAGGACAAATTAGTTTGGACTAGGATATACTAGTTAATCCTATCGCGTATAGGAAGAACCAGTTTAGCCTAGGCAAAACTAGTTTGTCCTAAAATCGGGTTTGGCCGGTAACATATACATAGCATAGGTTATCGTTTTCAACGTTATATATTTTATGTTGTGGTTACAAAGTGTTTCTAATTTTTTTATCATTATTATACTAAAACATGAAGCAAAAACTTTCAGTTTTACGAGAATTGTGGGAACGAAGGAGTATGATATTTGGTACATTTGGAGTGGAGGAAAATTTTATCAATAATTATGGGCGAATTCTGACCACACGGCCATTTCTAAGTCAAAAAACTCGAAAAAATTATTCAAAATTGGTATTTTTATACACTTTCTGAACGTCGGTCTACATGATGCCTACCACCGGTTCGGGAACACCAGGCGAGAAGAACTGGCGGCGTCTTTTTTATAATAAATTGTCCATGCACATTATATACTGCTACAGACACACACAGTTGGTCTCTCAGTCAAAAGCTAGTAATTAATACATAATTTGGAAGTATTTACATAGTTATAATATAGACACCTACGGGCCTACGAGTATACCGACATCACATTATCTGTCGTTTGTAGGCGACAGTCGCTACGGCCGCTTGAACATAAAGTGTGCCGTGCTCACGTAGGTACAGTTAACTGTTTCATAGCCAGTTAAACATATTACACAAGATAATATTCGATCGTAGAATATTATTTTATGTTTTAACCCACTATCGAGTAACCCCTAAACTGCCAAATCTTTTGCCGTCACAAAGCGATTATCCTAAAGACCCCGATCGGTGATGTTTGACAAATGATGGTAGATTTGGCGCAAATCGTTCGTCATCAAACTAAGAGTTATTGATTCCCGAGCAAGTCCGTAATCCCGGTATACGCCGGGATCCCGCGCCCCGGGGACCGCCGGGGTTAACCCGACGCCCGGACGATTTACTAAAGTATTGCTTTTACCCCTTTCCCATAAAACTTATACGCGACTAAAACTTAACTTAAAAATGTTCTACCTTTATTCGTAATTTTAAATTAATTTTTATGGCAAAAATATTATCAAAAAACCGCATTTAGAATGTAGGTATACCTACATACTACCTGTAAATCTGCATTGAGCTAAAATCATAAAATATGTCAATTTGTGTAATAATATGAATAATAAATTGTATAAGTAAAAAAAAATCTAATCCTTATAAAAGTACCACAGAAACATTGATACAAGCGTCTTAAATGTGTTTTTTATTCTAGTTTCTCATCAAACAGCTAAACTCTGATTTATTTAAAAAGTTAAATATCGCAGTCACGTGGAGAGAATTAAAACTGTAGCCCGTGAAATATTGTTTACGCGAGCGAGCGGGGAAGACAACAAAATAAAAGCCTCCGCGATCCATAAATAATAGAGTTTGTCTCTGACACTTGCCAAATTAGTAGCGCGCTCCCGCTCGCACGCCTGACTCGCTCGCACATACTCGTAGTGGCAATCGTAGTATGCTAGGGCTTTCCCGTTTAATATATTTTATATTTTATTTGTGTCTTTACTTTTTTTATGTATTATGAGATGTATGTAAATGATTATGTATTATAACTAAGTTATTAATTATGTGCATAATAAATCATATTTGATTTGATTTTATTGATTGAAAACACAATATAGTTTTTCATTCTTCTTCTATATTTATAAACCTTTTCAATACTTCTGCACTAGTAGCAAATGTTTATACCTATTTAAATGTAACCTATTTACATACTGCGGGTTAAGACTGATCAAATACCTCTATCTAGTGTGATACTGGCATATAATTTACTACTTTTTCCACATTCTCATCATTTCCCCATTTCTAACTTTTCATATAATTCCTCCTCGCAGGTGTGGTTCCAGAACCGTCGCGCTAAGTGGAAGAAGCGCAAGAAGAGCACCAACGTGTTCCGGTCGCCGGGCGCGCTGCTGCCGTCCCACGGCCTGCCGCCCTTCGGCGCCGGCGACATGTGCGGCCCGGGCGTGTTCGCCGACCGGCCCTGGTCCATGCCCGCCGGTCAGTATAGTCCGGGACATCCCGGCATACCCGGGATTGAAGGCTTAGAGTGGTACTAAAATGCCTGGACTAGTAATTTGCTATTATTATTAAACTGATAGTCGCGAAATAATATCTAATATCAACTTCTATGTTAGATAACAACCTAATTAATATGTTAGACGTGATCCGTTTATTTGTTTCATCATCTGATTGAGACGTATTCCCCGCAGGCCTGGGCCAGCTGTCGCAGGGCGGTGTGGGTATGGGTGGGTTCAGCGCGGGCTCGCTGCCTCAGCTGGCGGCCGACCTCAACCCCTCGCTGCCCATCAGCTCCGTCGCCTCGCAGCCCTACCAGTCGCATTACCCACTCAACTCGCTCGGTGAGTGACAACCCTAGCAACTGGCGGCCGACCTCAACCCCGCGCTGCCCATCAGCTCCGTCGCCTCGCAGCCCTACCAGTCCCACTATCCGCTCAACTCACTCGGTGAATGACAACCATAACAGTCTGGTCAGAACTTCACAGCCAATACGCTCAGCTTGGTCAGTGATAACCGTAGGGTCATTTCATTCGCTCAGCTCACTGAATGTGACACTTGAATGTGTCAACCCTAGCAAACTACCCTCTGAACTAGAACCATCGTTTAACAAATTTCTATTCAGCTCACAAGCTATTGTATGAAACGTTACAGGCGAACACAAGCCTAACATAACAACATAGGATATTTGTTAAGGCCTCTAAGGAAACTATGAAAAGTTGTACCTAATAATTACTTTAACATTCATGTTATGTTACAGGGGACACGATGATGTCGTACTGCAACAACATGAGCGGCGTGGAGGGCTCCCCCACCCCCCCGCACGGGCCCTGCGCCGCCGCCGCATCGCCCGCCTCCGGTGAGTTAGTCACCGACTATTGAAGTCGGCTATACATGTTGGACCAGTGTAGGTCAATGCTAGCGTCGGCAATAAGCTTAGATGATAGATCGTATATTATGATCTAAGGCAATAAGGTACAAGGTAAGTGCTTATGTGCACACGTTGGCGCTAGACTTTACTCGGCCAACTAGACGAGCGATACCGAGCGATGGAGCGATGACAAGCCAAGGCAAATCGGCTGTCTACATGTTGGCACTGGCCATTGCTCGGCAACGCTGGGCCAACATGTAAAGTCGCTATGAAATGTAAGACTGCAGTACCTAGCCCTTAAACAATATATAATTTTAGTTGTTGTTATAATATGTTAAGCCTCTAACTTTTGAGTGTCATTAACAATATTACATCATACTAGCTGTCGATTCACCTAAAGGCGCAGTCTGTCAACTGTGGAGCATTTCTGAAAATAGTTTAGACGAGCTCTCTACCAATGACCTATGTATTGTTTCCACAGCCAATTCTCATTGTAATGACACACCAGTCTGCAGTACATGACATTACTGAAATAAATATTGTTGCAGTGAGCGAGGGCGGGTGCACGGGCGGCGGCGAGGGGGAGGAGGAGGCGTGGCGCGGGCACAGCATCGCCGCACTTCGGCGCCGCGCGTCCGAGCTGTCCGCCGCCATCCCGCCCTACCTGCAGCTCAACTACGACGCGCACAGCCCCGTCTACTGACCGCACCACGCGCGATCTTAGTGGCACGGCGCAGATCAGCAGCGCCCCTAGTGAGAAATACCTGCAACTACGGACGCCGCAATAGACAGACAGCGCCCCCTAGTGGCAGATTCCTGCAACTACAGACAGGCAGCGCCTCTAGTGACACCTTGACGTAGCTATTGGTTCCAGACATCGCAGCATTTTGGTAGTAATCGGCTACCTACAACTTATTGGCAGTTTGCCAAAAATGTGAAATCGACTTTAACGTCAAGACGAATCAGACAATTACGTAAATTCCCGGTATATTTATTAAGTTGACTGCACTGCCTGGGCATCAAAACGACTCCACTACACAGTGTGTTACTATAATAATTATATGAGGGATACAATTCTGTATTTTGACAGTCTACACATCGTAGTGTCGGTGAAAATATAAACGAAAGTATTGTTAGTGAAAACTTGAGCTATAATGAAATTAAATGTATACGCGTTCGTACAATAATAAATTTAGTTATAGATTTATAAGATATTTATTAAGTTTAACGGTAAAGTACATAGTATAGTTTTGGCCGATATTGATGTATTTACTGTACTTGAGGTTCTAGAATAAGTCTTCGAACATTCCAAATCTAGGCTATTTATTTAGGTAGTATCTAATACCCACATAGGTAATTCTTTAACAAATAATTGTCTCAAAGAAATCAGCATACTTTTAATATAGTACTTTAAGATTCAAATATCAGTACTTGAAAATTATTAAAAAAGATTTTGACGATTCACTCAATTCATGCTGAAAATAGAACGTGTTTTTTAAATTTTTTATCGACATTTTTTTACTTTACGAGATAATAATATTTTAGTTCCAGTGGTTTATGGTTCCTATGAGTTTTGGGCGCCAGAAGAATTTTATTTTTACTGCGCTCTACTTGAATATCAGATTTCTTTTATAAATAAAATACATTGTAATTAAAAAGATCAGTCATCAGACTAGCAACATTGGATCAGTTTTCTTCGGTGCCCAGACTATTAAAACACTGAAATAATATTACTAACAGTATACCAGTACCTATATTAATAATTCTTAAGATATTGAGATTGACTCTGTAAAAAATTAAAATACTTTTTTTTTATCCTGCTTGTGATTATGTTGCTATTTATCTATATTAGATTAGCATTTTATAATAATGTATAAATGGATAGTATTTCTTAGTTTAAGAATGTAATAAGCATTTATTTTATTCTTCATATTTTTACACCTCAAAGTTTCAATTAATGCAGGCCTAAAAAAAACTAGAAAAAATAAGATTTTTTTTGTTTGTTCGTTGCCTCTATAAGGCATTATGTTAAAATTGTTTTCTTTTTAATTTCTTACCTGTTTTATTTACCTATACAGTATACATATTTAAAAAACAACTTAAGTCGGCTGAATACATTGAAAAACTTATCGAATAAAGTAATGATGTAAATTATGAGCCACATTAAAACATAGCGATAATGTCTTGCTATTTATTAAGTATTAATATAGTATTAAATTAGATGTATTTATAAGCATGTAACCTTTTTATTTTGAGCGTGCATATTTAAGTCCTCAAAAAGAGACCTTCAAAGTGTGTCTGAAGTTTAAAAAATATTTAAGTAAACTTTTGTTCCAAAAAAAAAGTAAATTAATTCGGAATCTATTCCTTTATAAAATTGGTTAAAAATATTAAATGCGCGCTCAAAGTAAGAATGCAAGAATGTAAATATTCTGTGTGCTGTGCTTGGCGCCATACGTATTGTAAAAATGATTTACCACGTAAGTAAAGGACTGAGTAAGTTCGTTCTGTATGTGTAATGTGTATAGCCTACGTGTAGTACAACCAGCTAGTGTAAGTATTACCTAAAATAAAATAGACAATGTTCTTTCACGTGTTTTATTTCATCCCTTGTTTTTTTTTCGTTGTTCGTATTTTATAGTATGAATAAGCGGTAGGAAGAACTAAAAGTGAAGTGTTGAGTGGCACAAAAAAAAAATTAAATTTCGGAATCCACGACTAGTCAATAAATCTTCATAGAAACTGATGGAATATATGAAGTTCAAACAAAAAAGTAAAAGAAATTAACGATCCCCATTTTTTGTGCAATTAATGATGGCAAAATACCCTTTTTGGTAGTCGGGTAAAAAGGGTTTTTGGTTTTTCGTCAACAATTTATAAACTTTAAATAAATAATTTTTATGTAAATATTCTTTAATCTTAAAAAACAGGAAAATTTTATAAAAAACTTGACTGCCAGAACAGTCTTTGGCCAGAACTCTATCTCTATTCTCTATTAATTATAACTATTTACATATTATATATTTTCATAAACATATATTTAGCATACACATGTACACATTGTATTGTTTTATGTAATTTTGTAATATAATTTGAAATTATTATAAACTTTGGTATAATATTATACTGATTTCTGAACACTTAACGTGCGTGGCGTTGAAAGTGATAACGTCGCGCGTCGCGTAAATTTAATCCCACCAAAAACATTCTGTAAAAAAACTAGCCAAGTCTCGATGTAGCTGCTTGTTTATCTCTAAAAAGTAATGAAATCTAGACAAAGTCGTGCCAAGTCTAAGGTTCCTTACTGCGATTTCTTTATTATTATATAGTAGTTAATGTTATATGACTTGGCCGTTGAACATTCTTTAATCTTTATACGTTAGTAGGTACAAGTCAATTTTGTTTTTCAAGTGTCAATTTTCCATCGTCAATGGGTAGCGGTTCTGGCGACAGATTGGTGCAATGGTGTCATGGAGCACCTGGTTTTGTACTCTTGTGTACCCTACTGTACGGCCAAGTCATACAACATTCACTATAATAATAAAGAAATTGCAGTAAGGAACCTTAGACTTGGCACGACTTTGTCTAGATTTCATTACTTTTTAGAGATAAACAAGCAGCTACATCGAGACTTGGCTAGTTTTTTTACAGAATGTTTTTGGTGGGATTTCACTTCTTTTTGTAGAAACGTGGGCATATTGATTTATTTTATTAAATTTTAGTTTATTTTGTTTATTTAATTTGTGTAATGTTCGAGTAGAATAAAGTTAAACGTTCGACTATTTCTTCTTGTAAACTTGTAAGTATAAGTATAAAAGTCAGTCTAGTCTTATCCAGAGTTTTCCTTTAATTTTATTTATATGCGTATTAAAAGCAGAAGGGGAGGCATTTGCCCAGCAGTGGGACACTATAGGCTAGATTAAATTAGAAGATGTGTCCCACTACGCTAGATTTTTGCAATGACAGTCGATTGAATGAATAGTAGAAGGGGGCATTACCCTAGTTTTTATAGTTTTCCCTTTATGTGGCCATTAAATCCTAACTCTGTACCAAATTACAGCTCTCTAAATTTATGGGAAGTACTAGTTCTATTCTGATGATCATGAGTGAGTGAGTGAGTGTCATAAATGCGAAACTTTCCCTTTGCTTAACCTCGGAACTAAATGACCTACAGACTTAAAATTTGGATTTTAAGTATGTGATTATAGCTTACTGAATGACGAAAATTTCTGCGTTCTGGTCTTATCTAGAGGTTCTCAAATAGGGGCCTGAAAATGCGGCGAACCGGTTCCAGTAAAGGATGGTATGGCAGTGTTTGCTTGGCGCTCGACTTGGCGGGGGCACTGCCGTGCCCCCAGATCGATTTTCCAATTTTTATAGTTTTCCCTTTATGTGACAATTAAACCCTAACTCAGTACCAAGTTTCAGCTCTCTAAGTTTATGGGAAGTACTAGTTCTATTTTGATGATCATGAGTGAGTGAGTGAGTGTCATAAATGCGAAACTTTGCTTTCGCTTAACTTCGGAACTAAATGGCCTACAGACTTGAAACTTTGGATTTTAAGTATGTGATTATAGCTTACTGGATGACGAAAATTTCTGCGTTCTGGTCTTATCCAAAGGTTCTCAAATAGGGGCCTGAAAATGCGGCGAAATGGTTCCAGTAAAGGACGGTACGGCAGTGTTTGCTTCGCGCTCGACTTGGCGGGGGCACTGCCGGGCCCCCAGATCGGTTTACTTACACATTGTATTGTTTTATGTAATTTTTAATATAATTTGAAATTATTATAGACTTTGGTATATTATAATACTGATTTCTGAACACTTTTAATAATATTTTTTTCCACTTGAAAAATTTCTGTTTTTAAATTCGTGACATTTGACATGACAAACCGACCTGAACACGACCGCGCCGCCTAGGGACAGAAAAATAATAGAAAATTCTAATTTACAGTTTCCGGTAAAAATCATAATTATAGGTATACATATAATTATAATATACTTTATTAATATATATATGCATTAATTGTATGGTATAATGAGTTTTCTTATATTTTTTAACGTTTCGTTTGTTAAAATATATACTATTACGTTATTTAACAAAATTAAGTATACTACCTATTTGTATTTTTTAAATTTTTTGATAAACTACTGAAAATAATAATTTGTGGCAGTAGCACGCCATCTGTGACCGGTCCCAAGTACTTGAATAGTACAACTCTGAATTAGTATGATAGCGAACTAGGTTGGATGGGTTTGGAAATAGTACATAGTCGCAAACACAGATGGGGCTTTTTCGGAAACATTTTTTTTTGTAAAATGTTTGGTCAATACTGAAAGTAATATTTGATGATTTTATGTGGGAAAAACTGTGGAAAGTTGGTCAAAATGTCCATTAAATCACAAAAATCATTGAACGACGAGTGTTCTGAGATATTCGAGAAAAGTTATTCAGTTAAAAGCGGCTCCGTGGAGAGTTTGTCCTTGTAAGTAATGCAACTAATAAGTTTCCGATATAGACTATACCTAATATTAAAAAGCTGAAGAGTTTGTTTGTTTGAACGCGCTAATCTCAGGAGCTACTAGTATGAATTGAAAAATTATTTTTGTGTTGGATAGTCCATTTATCGAGGAAGGCTTTAGGGTATATAAAATCATACTTAGCTCAATACGAGCGGAGCACCAATCAAGAATATTACAAAATCTTTTTTTCCTTTTGAGAGCTTTCGCTGCCTACGCTGTGGAAACGGTTAAAGTTTCGCTAAAATTATGTATGACAGAATTGTTCCCCTTTAAAAGTTTTACAAAAAAGTCCGCAACTATATACGTCTATCTTTTAAGGTTGGCTCACTATAACCTTTTTATGCTAACCAAGTTGGTTCTAAAAGTAGGCATTATTTGTGAAGGTGTTTTCATATAGAATATAGATGATATTAATCCTTATCCAAGTAAATAGGTACGTTATTCATTACAAGCATTTAAATTAGAAGAAATTTGCCGTTAACATCATTGATTTCAATGAGTATTTTAGAAGATATCGCAGTAATAAAATAATCAACCACGCATTATTAATATACGGCGCGCTGTGGAAGGTGGAAGCGCTTCTCCTTCTAAGTAAATGAAGTCGCGGGTAAATTTTAGCGATATCCCAAAGTAACTGTTCCACGCGGACGAAGTCGCGTTCAAAAGATAGTATTGAGATAAACGGGAAAAGATCCACTGGTACGAAAGTTGAAATGGGGGTCCCACAAGGGTCCATTTTAGGACCCTTTCTTTTTCTGATTTACTTATATGACCTACCACACCTTATTATTAATGAAAAAACTGGGATAATATTATTTGCTGATGATACGTCACTTACTTTTAATATGAATCGCCAAAACTCATGTTATGACGAAGTAAATAATGCTCACTTAAAAATAGTACATTGGTTTAGTGTATAATCTTCTGTTAAATAGCAAGAAAACTAAATGTATAAAATTCACGTTGCCGAATGTACGGTAAACTGAAACTAATGTAATATTAAATAGGGAAGGTATGGAACTAGTAAATACAGCTGTCCTTTTAGGTATTACATAAGACGCGAAACTTCAGTGGGGCCCTCATATTGCTGGGTTGGCCGACAGACTCAGTTCAGCAGCATTTGCAGTAAGTAAAATCCCACCAAAAACATTTTCATGTAAAGTGATGCCAAGACGATACCATATAACTCGCACTGTCAAAAAGCTATTAGATCTCATGTGAAACCAAGCTTCTGACTCCACCAAACTTCTAACTCTACACGCCTAACTCCACAAACTCTACACCTTAGTAAAAATATGTGGCCTGGCCATTTCGATACTTATTTATTTATTTATTTTCCATAATTATTTCTATCATTACAGGTTTTCCCCAATGCGATAGAAACTACATACTAAACTTAAGAAAAATCCCAATTACATAGGTACTTACTATTAATTATTACTAATCAATAAAAATATTAGAACCTTACAGACAGTAACTTATTTTAAACAAAGCATTCCTTGTGAGTTCACTCTTAGCACAACAAAAAATGTCGGTATCCGATGCAATAAGATTAATGTGGCGAAGTGCCCGCGTCAGCGGCGCCTCCTTCAGGAGGTTGGTGCGGGCGCGCGGCTCCGCCAGCAGCTTAGGTGGTCGTCACCGCCATACGTACTTGTCCGGCACGTTAAGGTCGATCCGCGCCAGAATATCCGGAACATATAGCAGACCCCTCATAATTTGAACCACGAACAAGACAAGTGACAGTTCCCTCCTGACCCGCAGTTCCGTATACCCTACCATGCCCAGCACGAATAGTGTCGGATAAGACAGAGGATAAAAGGGATATACACCGTATAACCTTAGGTACAGAAATCTAGCAAACTTGTTCTGTATTTTCTCTAACATCTTACAATATTTTATCTCGTAAGGCGACCAGATAACAGAACAAGTTTCCAGGTGACTTCTCACCAACGTATTATACAGTACCATTATGGCGTTAATATTTTTAAAACCACGCACCGTCCGCAATATGAAGCTCAGATTTCTATACGCCTTTGTGCATATATTACTAATATTATGTTCCTTAAAATTAAACGCTCCGTTCAGTCTAACACCCAAGTCTCTTACTTCCGATACTCTCTCTATATCTTTTCCGCCGATCCGGTAGTTATATACAACTGGAGATAGCACCCGAGTAAAAGATATAGCCACACACTTCGTGATATTAAACTCCAAGCGATTTTGTGTGCTCCAACTCAACACCCTGTCTATATCTGCCTGAAGTCTAATACAGTCGACCCTATCTCTAACCAATAAATACAACTTAAAATCGTCAGCATACAACAAATTCGCTTAGGCGTAAGGTGAAAAATTTACGGACTGTTTTTCTGTTATATTATTCTTGAACGAACGAAATGGCCAAGACACATAATTTGACTAAAGTGTAGAGTTTGTCGAATTAGGCTTGTAGAGTTAAGGCGTGTAGAGTTAGAAGTTTGGTAGAGTCAGAAGCTTGGTTTCACATGAGATCTAATAGCTTTTTGACAGTGCGAGTTATATGGTATCGTCTTGACATCACTTTACATGAAAATGTTTTTGGTGGGATTTCACTTCTTTTTGAAAGACAATTTTTAGACCTCTAGAGTAAACATTTACATAGGTAAGTCTCTTACAAATTTTCATCCCCTAGTTTAAGGGGTTGGAGGATAAAAGTTCCAAGTTTGTTAATTTTTATGTTGGTTATGTGCTAAAACTAGCTTACATACCAAATTTCAGCTTTCTATGACTTCCGGAAGTACCCTATAATTTTGTTGATCATCAGTGAGTCAGTGACGAAATCAGGGGTTTTTAGATATCAATAAAATCTAAATTATTAGACTGATATTATCAAAACTTTACCTGTTTCATTAGTCCGTTACTGGGAACATATCCTGAAAATTTTGTGTATCTGGTATAATCCAAACCCAAGTTATGAGGGTTCAAAATATCGACGAAACGCTTCGAGAAAAGGTAGTCTGGTAGTGCCCTTGCGCTTCGCTTAGCTCGTCTTGGCGGGGCACTACCGTGCTCCCAGATTAGACAATTTTCAGACGAAAACACAGCAAGGCTTGTGTATTTTAGTTACTTCCATAGTATAATGTCCTATCAGGCTATCACCTATGGCAGTCTGCTATGGGCAAATTCTGCAGATATAAATAATATACTATATTCGTGCTGCAGAAGCGAGCTGTTCGGGCAATCTACAAGCTGGTCCCCAATACCTCATTTAGAGATAAGTTTAAGGGAACTGGGATCTTAACTGTAGCTTCTCAGTATGTTCTATCAAATGTATTATAATTATGTTAAAAAAATAAGCCTATTCAAAAAGAAAAGTGAGAACCACAATAGAAACACTCGAAATAAGAATTAGCTTGATGTTGGTACAAAAAGCTGGTACAAAGAGCTGGTGCTCCAGCTTCCATAGTCGTTGTAAAATCTGTGCTTTAATAAAAACTACACATCTATAAACACTGACTGAATACTATGTTCACTTGCAATAATATCTCAAAATTACAGTTCTGACGACGAAGACAGTCTGTCTACTGAGCTACTGCAGCTGCTGACGCCAAGTGTACTCAGTAAACTGCGGAAATACTTCAAGAAGTCCAAACCGAGCGACAATGGGGTTGACAAGTACGTGTATTTCACTTTCCTTCAGTATTCAGCTACCTGGCTTGTTTTTATTTATGTCCTAAATGCTTCATAATTGTTTCATTACATAAAAAATAATACTACATTACTTTGAAATTTGAAACCTAAAAACCTACAAAAAACACCTATTTTAAAAATACACTTTATAAAAACCGGCGATAGCACAATTTGCCAAGTCGGTTGATAGATTATTATCTGTGCTGTGCCGTCATACTATATAGTACTATCTGTAATCTGTGCTATAGTGGGACATAAAAGAATAGAAAATAAATGAGGCCACCATCGTTTACGTAGCAATACTGGTTTGACCACACAAAAAATCTTGATACTTTTTTATTGATACGATTAGTTATTTTTTTACGATAAAATATGATAATTATTATAATAGGTAAGTACTATTGGTACTATCAAATATAACATGTAGCGAGTATTGTTTTAAACGCTTACGGATTTAGTCGCGGTGCACTTTTCTTTTGCCCGACGTTTCGGCTACTTTCCAGCAGCCGTGGTCACGGGAGGAGTGAGGTGTCAGTTGTCCTATTTGTTGAAGTTGTTCAAACTACCTGAAAATTCTTCAATTATCATTTAGATGAGTGTTTCGACCACGTTATTGTCCTACTACTGTTACAAATGTGAAAGTAATTGTGAGGATGGATGTGTATTTGCGCGGACGGAGCCGCGAAAAAAACCTGTTTTCAAGGTACATACCTATTCTATTTTTGATGAACGATTGGCGTTCAGTGGACTGTGGAGTAGCGCTATCGGCTATCGCCTAACGCATTACTTCAAGATTGAGATTTGAGACAGAGCAAGTCTACATAGGATGCATCAACTGATGATAATACGTAGTCCCCATCTACAAGTAGACCGTATGTTACAGGCGCCTGGAGAAGACAATGCTTGCGGCGGCGGCGGGGGAGGGGGTCGAGTTCCAGGAGGACCCCGCGCAGGGGGACGAGCTGTATATTGACCACCAGGGGTTCATGGACGCGCTGCAGGAGATATTCGGTACATGATCATGGAATTCGGCGATGGAATATAGTTTGTAGGTTGGGTTGTAACTTGTAAGGCTACGTCACATATCAAATTATTGGTTCGCTTTCTGTAATTAGATGCTGTTGTAAAAATAATCATATCTATGGACGCCTCACGATCACCGTTCACACCAGCACCAGTCTGGCCCATGCCAATTGCCAAGTATCCGAAGAACTTGTGTTACAGGCTTACAGCCTACATATCATACCATTTAGTAGGCCTTTATATACTATGCATATTTGTATTTATTATTTCTACTATACACAGTCATATTTTTTATACACATTCATGACCCAGGTACTTGTACTATTATTTATTCTGGGACCCAGGCCTGCTGCCTGGTTCCCAGAATAAATAATGGTACAAGTTTCACACCGAAAACTTCCCCCCCGCGGGATTCGAACCCGCAACCTCCGGCTCACGCGCCGTTTCTCTAACCACTGAACCACAGAGGTCATATTTGAATATAGCCATCCAACCATATTTCAGGCAGCAACCACTACGCGGGACACGCGCGGTCGCTACTGTGGTCGCTGGACCCGCTGGGCGCCGGCCGCGTGCGGTGGTCCCGGCTGGCGGCGCGACTGGGCGGCCGGTCGCGCGACCGGTGGCAGCCCGCGCCGGACCCCGCGCTCATCACGCTCAAACACTGCAAGGTATCGACGCTCAAGCTCAAGCCGTGAAGCTTAGATTTAATATATGCAACCTATTAAGGATCTTATTGTACTTAGTAATTAGTACTGTGAACTGTCTCATCGCCTGTGTGGCTCATATCTAATTGAACTACTCGTATGTTTTAATGTTGGTTACAAGTTGGTTGGTGTACAAACTTGGTCGAAGCACCTGTTTACTATTTACTGTTACTGAGTTCTTCGTGTACTACGGTACCTTAGGGGCTGGATAAATGATAAGACCGCTACTTCAGTCGCCTATCCGTCTTTGACTATATGTATATTTTGTCCGTCTGTGTGTACCTACGTCCGCAGCGCGAGACCCTGGTGCGATTAGTGAGCATCAGCGCGGGTGCGTCGTTCTGCTACGCGGCGGTGACGCGCGGCGGCCGCGTCGCGCTATACTGCGGGGAGTTCACTCTACTGCACTCATACGAGGTATACGTGCTCAGTGCTCACTAGTTTATGGAGTAGCTTCGCTCGAAGAATGCTCAACTAACCATGCAATAAAACACAGTATGATATGGCATAAGTTTAAGACTTATTATCACCCAGAACTCTAATCCTTGAATCTATTCCTGTTTCGCTCCGCGCGGTGTCGCATTCACACACGCGTCTATCGCCCGTGCGGCGTGAGCAATTGGAACAACACGCGGACCGACACAGGGTTTTGATCACAAATAATAATTATTTAGAATTTTGCTTCAGACAACCAATATCCCCAACGCCTAGGTTCGAGTTTACTCCCCGAGCAGGGTCTTTAATGTGATGAGTTTTGGAATAAAATTTAAGATCCACAACACTCAACCAGCAGTCATGGAGATAGGAGGTTGTCCATAGTTAATTGGTTGCAGATCTTCTACGACCGCACGGGCGTCAGACGCAGAATCAAGAACTCCTGGATCACCGACGCCGTGTACATGCTGGTGAGTGTTGTGTGCAGTGTGACGCAAACGGAGTGCAGGAAACACAGTCACCGGCTATGTGCAATGTTGCAGGACGTGCAGTGCCTGGCGTACGGCGCGTCGGACCGCAGCGTGACGGTGTACGACGCCAGCACGCCGGCGCACGCGCCGCTGTACTGCCTCACCGGCCTGCCGCACGTGCCCACGGTGTGTAGCGTGTGTGTGGTGTTATGGAGCGCTGTACTGTTCTATAGTCTACTGTACCGCAGCGTGACGGTGTACGACGCCAGCACGCCGGCGCACGCGCCGCTGTACTGCCTCACCGGCCTGCCGCACGTGCCCACGGTGTGTAGCGTGTGTGTGGTGTTATGGAGCGCTGTACTGTTCTATAGTCTACTGTACCGCAGCGTGACGGTGTACGACGCCAGCACGCCGGCGCACGCGCCGCTGTACTGCCTCACCGGCCTGCCGCACGTGCCCACGGTGTGTAGCGTGTCTGTGGTGTTATGGAGCGCTGTACTGTTCTATAGTCTACTGTACCACAGCGTGACGGTGTACGACGCCAGCACGCCGGCGCACGCGCCGCTGTACTGCCTCACCGGCCTGCCGCACGTGCCCACGGTGTGTAGCGTGTGTGGTGTTGCGGAGCACTGTACTGTTCTATAGTCTACTGTATTATATCCAAGAAATATATTCGCGCGGTAAAGGCAAATCATTTGACTCTCCTATATTATGTATCACCGATATTGGATCTAAACATGTAACTCACTTTGAAAGAAAAAACCGCCAATATCTTAGAAACGGTCCAACATCGGTCATTTTTAGGGGATTTAATTTTTTTGTCTTCACCCCCTGGATATCCATTTAACGGATTGACTAGTTTCTACCAAACACCTGTTATGCCACGTTTATGCCCACAGTGCCTGGCGTACCGTCCAGCGCTGTCCGCCAGCGACTGGTCGGCGCTGGTGCTGGGCTCGGAGGTCGGCGAGCTGGCGCGGCTGCAGTTCCTCCGCCCGCGCGCCGGCCTGCTGCCCCTGCGGACCACCGACCGCATCAACTCGTACTACTGGATGGTATACACTACACACCCTCAGCTTGTTATGTCATTCGTCCGGCAGTAATGTGGCCTGGCACTAAGCGATCACTGCCCATGGACATCCGCGGCATCCGAGGTAGTATCTATAAATGCGTTACTGGCCTTTGAAACACGTCATTATTTTTCATTCTGCATGTTTTTGTCAGTATTATCAAACCTAGGTTATCGTGTTGAACCCTCAGACCGAATAAAACAGTGAAGATATCGCTTTGTCAAAACAAAAACTAAGGCGGTTTTTTATGTGTGGAGTGCACGTGTAGCAATTTACTACATACATAAAAACCACACGACACGACAACTCGCCTTGAAAATTAAGGCTTCGTTGGAATTAAGGACAGTGTGTTGTATGTCAGAAAGAATTTAACGAATTTTAAAAAGAAAAGTGACACACATTGTAGGAATACTAGAAATAGGAACAAGTTAGAAATACCAGTGATCAGACTTAGTAAAGTAAGTAAATCTTTTAAAGGTCAATGTATACGCCTTTACAATAGAATCCCAGAAAACGTTCAAAATCTTTCCATTAATCAATTTAAAAAAGCTGTTAAAGAACGTTTGTGTCCTAAAGCTTATTATAAGGTCAGTGATTTCATTAACGATTGCACACCTTGGGAATAAGATGGCCCCATGCAAGGCTGCTTTTATGTACTTAAGTATGTTCTATGTACTTATGACTAATGTTATATAGATTAAGTTACAACATTGTAAAAATATTTTTTGAAAAGAACAATTTTCCCATTTTTTGCTAAAAGGTGGCCCCGTGCGAGTTTCTTACGCCGCGCGCCGCGCCGGTTCTTCTCGCCGGGCTAGTTTCCGAACCGGTGGTAGGCATCATGTAGGACAATTCTATAAGCGTTATATTATAACCTACATAGAAATAAAAATTTTGAGTTTGAGTTAATGTTCAGTGCGTGCGTGAAACTGTAATTACACGACGAGGTAGCTTAGCGGCCTCACTGTGTAGTTCGCGAACTCAGTCTTCACTTTTTTTCCCAGGATGAACCTCTTCACAACGAGAAGAGACTCGAACCCCGATGAATGATTGTGCACTTGCAGCTCGCCTTCGTTTCGTTTCTCTACCCTCAGGAGCTGTCATCGCCAGCGCTGTCGGCATACGTGACCGTGAGCTCGTGGCGAGCGCACGCACGCGCTGTGCGGCGGGTGTGGTGCGAGCAAGACGGCGCGCTCCTGTCCTGCTCGCACGACCCGCGCGTCAGCCTGCGCCTGCGCCGCAGCGCGCTGCTGCCGGACTACGTGTACAGCGTGCCCAGAGTAAGAAATAACAAGTTTTAGAAGCTACAGTAATGTTGTTATGTTTTAAATGATGATGTAGAGGATAGACGAACAGGACGGGTCACCTGTCACTTGTAAGCAATCTCCGCCGCCTATGCACACTGAAGTGCTATATTTCTTAATCAGAACTAGCAATGTGATGGTAATTATAAAAGAAATATCCCGTATTTCCTTAGCCCTGCTTGGGTGTTTGCTTTCAGGGTGTGACGTGCTTCCATGCGGTGATGAGTCTACGCCTGCTGGCGACGGGCAGCCCCGACGCCGTGCGACTGTGGGGCACCACAGGTACGTGTTCTAGGTTCAGGGCGTGACGTGCTTCCACGCGGTGATGAGTCTACAGACAATTACAGATTTAGACGTTGGGTGATAGAAGCACGTGTGTAGGTACTAGGTGGTACTGTGTAATGTGTATGAGCATAAGTTAATGCATCAATTCCAATTTTCATCTTTATACACAGCCAAAAATAAAGTGACATCCCATGAACTCTTCAGTTGGATATTTTGCACACGCCACAAACGTTTAGATAAGTACAAGTACCTACCTATTACTAAAAAAATACGTTTATGAGGCACTTTTAGTTGATATTTCTCAATATCTACTTCGGTGAAGAAAATAAGGCTTAGAAGCAACGTACAAGCATTTCTTACCAATGAGAAAGGTCAGATCTGGGGGCACGGTAGTGCCCCCATGCCAAGACGTGCAGCGAAGCGCAAGGGCACTACCAAACCACATTTTCTCGAAGCGTTTCGTCGATTTTTTGAACCCTCATAACTTGGATTTGGAATATACCAGATGAATGAACTTTTCAGGATATGTTCCCAGTAGCGAACTTACTAAACATGTAAAGTTTTGATTGCATAGTTCTTATACTTTCGATTTCATTTTATTTTATTTATTTATTTATTTAATAATTTATGTACACACAGTAAAACATTGGCATTGACAAATTAAAAACAGAAAACAGTTTTGTATAAAGGTGCTACTTATTCCAAATTGGAATTTCTTCCAGCAGACCTGATACAGGAAAGCTTCAAGTTATAAAAGTAACAATATATGGTGCGTACTACAATTTACTTATTATAATAATTATAAATGAATGCATAAATATAATATACGAATACTTATATAAATACATTATATACTAATATATATTATAATCATTACAATTGCAATAAAATATTGGATGAAACTACAGACTTATAAAATATAATAATCAATAATATTGTATGACACTAATAAAAGTATGTTTGATGTCAGGCTAGGCTAAGATAGTGCTCACGTAGCCTTTTCTTAAAAAGCCCAAGTGTCTTACTCTCACGTATCTGCGTTGGTAGGGAGTTCCAGAGCTTAGCTGCGTGCACTGTAAAGGAGTAGGCAAAAAAGTCAGTGCGATGGGAAGGGATATCTAGAAGAGTGCGTCTAAAGGGTCTACAGGATAAGTTGTGAAAATTGGGAAAGGAGAAGCGCTCATTTAAGTAAGAAGGGGAAGAGGGACTAAATAAAGTATTGAAAAGAAAACATAGTATGCGGTAATTTCTGCGAAGGCGAATAGGAAGCCACTGGAGCTGCTTTCTGTATTGGGATACATGGTCTCGTTTCTTTAATCCAAAAATAAAACGTATGGAGAGATTCTGCAAACGTTCTAACTTGTTTAGGATCTCCTCATTTGCATCCAGGTAACAGACATCAGCATAATCAATTATAGGTTGAATCAGGGTTTGTGCCAAAAGAATTTTAGTAGGAGCTGGAAGGAAGTTTTGGAGTAGCTTGAGTGAATGAAGGGTATGGTAAACTTTACGACTAACATTGTTGGTATTGGCATTCCAAGATAGGTGAGAGTCAAAGATAACTCCCAGGTTTTTGGCAGAGTCGGAAAAGGGAATTAATGAACCGTTTAGACTAATGGGAGGAAGTGCTGTTTTATTCAGTAGTGCTAACATCCGCCTGATACCTATTAATAATGTTTGTTTTAGCAGGGTTTACAAGTAGACCAAATGATTGTGCCCATTCACTGATTCGACTTAGATCATCATTAATAAGAGCTATAGCGGATGCTGCATGAGGAATAGTGAAATGATGGTATATCTGAAGATCGTCAGCATAGAGATGATATTTAGCCACTATTACCTTAGTAATGAAGTTAATGAAAATGGAAAAGAGAAGAGGAGAAAGCACCCCACCTTGGGGAACACCCGCATCAAGATAGCACCAATCTGAGAAATTGTCATTGACCTGAACTCGCTGCGAGCGTCCCCGAAGGTAGGAGTTGAACCAGGACAGGGCAGAAGGGGACATATTAAGAGACTGGAGCATACCGACTAGGATATCGAAGTTAATAGAATTGAAGGCATTGCTGAAATCTAAAAGAACAAGGACAGTAAGAGATTTATTTTCCATGGCCCACCGAATGTCATCAGTGACATTTATAAGTGCAGAAACAGTGCTATGACCAGTACGAAAGCCAGATTGTAGTGTATTTATTAGTTTATTTTGAATCAAAAATGTAGAGAGCTGCTGGTGGACAATATGTTCTAAAACCTTAGATAGGAATGGCAGTATGGATATGGGACGAAAACATGATAAAGAAGTAGGATTATTAACTTTCGGTAGAGGAAGGATATTTGCTATTTTCCAGGATTGTGCGAAACAGCAAGAGGATAAAGAGAAGTTAAAGATATGAGTTAAAATAGGTAATAAGAAAGGGAGAATCAGTTTAATCATTTTAGAACAAATCTTATCACAACCAGCTGCCTCCGAAGAAATTGATAAAACTGCCAATCTGACCTTAGCTTCCGTGCAAGGAATAAAGGAAAAGGATGGACAGGTGACAGATAGGTTGGACAGAGATTGCAAAGTACTGATTTTAGCACTAGCACTTAAAGTCACAGGGGGCTGAGAGAAATGTTTATTAAGGGCATTCAAATCATAATAATTGGAAGAGGAGACAGGAGTTTTGCCAATACCAACGGATTTAAGGAATTTCCAGATATCTGCAGTGCCACGGTTTTGGAGAGAGGAGTAAAAATATCGTCGCTTGGCATCGCGACATAAATGATTGCAGCGATTACGTAGAAATTTAAACTTGGTGTGGTTGGCTTCTTTAGGAAAATGTTTAAATTTCCTCTTGGCCTTATCACGTTGCGCCATTTGCTCCTTGATGGCTTCAGTAAGCCATGGAGCCGGATTGTGCTTTATTTTGACTCTCTTGACAGGAGCGTGGTGATCATACAGTTTTAAAATTATATTGTTAAAACACTCAACTTTGTCGTTTATATTTGAACTTTGAAGCACAGATGTCCAGTCCAAATTTTTAGCATCGAGTTCAAGCGCTTGGTGATCGATATTATTAAAACTACGTAGGAAGAAGGATTGGGGTTTACGTTTAGGGGGTTTTATTTTATAAGAAGACAAGGTCATGATATGAATAACCTAACCTAACCAAGAGCATGTCAGGACATGTCTAAGGAGGGTTCCGTAAATGTTGAATGTTGATTAATAATCAAAATATATATAAGTGAATAGTAACCAGATGTTCTTTAAGAATAAGTTTTATTCGATTTCTATTTAATATTCGCATTTCGCTAATCACATAACATTTGAGCATATTATTTTAATCTATTACGATATCGCCTATCACAATCAAAGAAAATATTTACTCTAGCGCACTCTAGCGAGACCTCAAAGTAGGTACGAAGAATACAACCAGATACTTATAAAGATTTTAAAGTGCGACACCTGAGAGGTTATACATATCAGCGATGTTTTCGATAGTGTGATACAGAATTTAAATCCAATAACACAGCGACATCTAGTATTATTTATCAAAAACAATCCACGATTTAAACAGGAGACTAGCGCCATATACCTAGTTTTCGTAAAGTTACTAGCAAATTGAAGCTTTTAATATTAAAGGTAGGTATTAAATTATAATAAAAAACAATAATACTATAGTAATTGATAACATAATTATATTCATGTATTTTTAGTGTTATTAAATTATTGTAATAATTGGTAAAAGAGGCACATATTCGTAAAATTAATTATTAATTAAAATTTTACGTGTTTCAAAACTTTGCTCTAATTCTGGTAAAGAAACGTAAATTCGCAATAATCAGTATAATTACTGTAGCTCAGTTAATCATAGTGTTTGTCCTTGGATGTAGGTTCAAACCCGACAGCATGTTTTATTTATTATTAATTTAAGTTATTTTTATTAATTGTTAATTTCAGTTTTTTTTTAATTTTGCAACCAGTTTTGAAACATTATTTTAAATGATAATTTCACATGATGTATAATTATTCTGATTTGCTTTAATATGTTAATTTGTTTTTCTATAATTGCTCTAGAAATAGAAATTATGATGCGATTTCGTTCAAAATAGTTTTCCTAAAGAGTTTTTAACATGATCTATCAGCATGGAAATTTGCAAGTTTCTATCTCCTATAGTTTAAAAATGCTAGGGGGGGGACCAACTTACAAACTACTTTGGAGGCCGATTACTCGAAAATGGTCAACTTTATAAAAAAGTAACGTATGAAACCATGCCTTTATTTTAAAAGACCTATTCTACGATACCCCACACGATGGGGTAAAGTGAAAAAATATTTTTCATCCCCACTTCACATGTATGAAGAGCTACTCCTAAAATATAAAATTTTAATTTTTTTATGATCCCGAAACCGTGATCTATACACAATCTATAACTGCACCAAATTTCATAAATTTATATTCATAATTACAGGAGCTAGAGGCGCGGACAGACAGACAGACAGACAGACAGACAGACAGACAGACAGACAGACAGACAGACAGACAGACAGACAGACGGACAGAGCGAAACTATAAGGGTTCCTTAAGTATTACGGAACCCTAAAAAGGAGCATCAAGCTGTCCATGAGTAGCTACGTTATTAGGAGAAGAAACAATCATAAGATCTAATAGTGAGGGGGTACAGTCAGGAGAATAGTGGGTAGGAGCGGAAGGAAGGATATGCAGGTTGTAGGAAGTTAGAAGCGACTGTAGTTTTCCTGACCGATGGTTATTCTTGAGCAGGCAAGTGTTAAAATCACCCATGATTATGACATGTTGATAATTTGGACGAAGATTTGTAAGAAAAATGTCAAGAGAGTCAAAATAATCGATACGAGAATTAGGGCTATACAACACAATCAGGAGCATTTTAGTATGATGAGCAACAATTTCAATGGCCAGATATTCCGCTGATTCTGAATAAGACGAAGGAGACATATTCAAGATTCTATAATCAATATCAGCGCGGAGATATATGGCAACCCCACCGCCACCCTTACCCGTTCTATCATTGCGGATGAGGACAAACCCGTTAATAGAATATTGAATTGAAGGAAGAGAAGGCTTAAGGAAGGATTCGGATATTAAAATAGCATAAAGGTTGGTAGCGCTGAAGGAAGCAAGGAGATCAGGGTAATGACTAGGAATGCTTTGGGCATTAATGTGTGCTATGTTAAGGTTAGAGTTGTGGTGATGGAAAATATTGGAAAGTTGATCACACAAAGTAGGAGGTGAATTAGAGTGAGATGAACTACGCGCACTTTCAAAACTCGATGATGAAGAGCAGGAAAAAAAACTACTATTTAAGTCATCCATACTCATACCAGTTAATTATAGATATGACAATTGTAATATAAAATTTAAATAATAATAATATAAAATATATATAAGAATAATAAATAATTATAAAATTAAAACTAAACGAACTAAAGATTCCTACTTAATATTAGGGCTTGGATGTGAGGCTCACTAGGTACTCATTAGTCATTACAAAACCATTATTTTACTGGATAACTTAAAACATTTTTAGTTAAAAATAAAAATACAACAAAATTATATCCAAAGGAAATGATAGGTTAATTTGTGAATTTGCTAGACACGTTTATGGTAGGTACTTACAGGAGAATCGTCAAAATAACAAAGAGAAAAAAAAGAGGAAGAAGAACAAGATAGCTGTCATTTCACAAATGACAAATGTCAAATTGACAGTAAGGAGTAAACTATTTTGAATTTTAAGGCCCTCCCCCGAGCAAAAGACCTTGAGGCGGTCAGCCGCATAAATTTTTCACATAACTTAGTTCAAAATTGACCAAAATTGAGCTAGATATTCGCCGTTTAAATTTTTTTTTTGGTCAATTTTGAACTAAGTTATGTGAAAAATTTTCAACTGAGTTGAAAAAGCAAAAGACCTTGAGGCTGACCGCCTCAAGGTCTTTTGCTCGGGGGAGGGCCTTAAATGACAATCAAATTGGAAAGTTTAAGGTTACGAAAGTTTGTTACCTACGATAAAACTGTTATAATTTTAAACATAGGTATGTTAAATCAAACAATAAATCAAATAGATAACGGTCTCATCAAAGATGTGTTAAAGCCTACTTACAATGTGTATGACTTAGAATATCATAATGAACAATAGGGAATATGCATGAAAATTTAATTTGCCTGAAATATTTTTTTCTCTGTTCTTTATTGTCGTCACATTATAACTAAAAGGATTTTTTTAAATTTAGTTCTTATTTAAACCGAAAAAAAATATATAAAAAATGCAATATCAGCCCGGGATATTTAAAATTGCGAAACGCGTCACCATTGGTCACGAGTCGCGACCAATGGTGACGCGCGTGTGTGACGTCACACTACACGACGCTGTCTTTCATGACAATGACATGACTGACGTTCTATTGAATTTTATGCTCTGACTCATCTATGATTTTAACTGTCAACTGTCTTTTTCGTGTACGATGTCGTCACAACCCAAGCCCGCGAAAATGGCGTGTTTAAACCGCGCAAAAATTAAAGTGATTTTTAAACATTTTTTCTAGCTTTATAGATAATATTTTGGATGTGTTATAGATATTTTCGGTAATGTTATAACCAGTAGAAACGTTTAAAAAAATAAAAAAAATACATGCATATTCCCTATTTGTAGGTTATTCGCTAATGACGTCGCCGGGCCTGTCTCACGGATCTTCCAGCCTTGAGGTCCTGGTAATGAGTCTCTGCCTCCTCACAGCTGGCTGGGAACTGGACCATGATCTTCTCCAAAGATGCAAAAGTTTCAACTTTACGACGGCTCTTATCCGGGAGGATGATGACAATTTTTCCATCACTCGACCAACAGTTTTTTATTCCAAAATGCCTGCGAGCAGTAGTAAAAACTTTATGCCTAGTTTTGGTCAAAAACTCTGATATAGTGATACCGGTGCCTTTCAGAGAAGTCTTTGTATCCCACACATGTTGCCTTCAAATGTAGTAAATCGCACTAAGATGGGTCTAGTCTTAGAAGATGTCGACATCCCAAGACGATGGCAAACTTGAAGGCAATCTGTGCTAACATCACTGAGTTTCATCTTATCCGATATGACTTGGTGAATCAGATCGCACTGTTTTTCATTTTGCCTCTCAGGGATACCGTGGAATAGTAAAACTATTCGACGCATAATCATTTCGTGCCGATCAAGGCTTAGTGTAAGGAATTCCACATCATTCTTGAGCCTTGATAAAATGCTCCGGGTTAGGGGCGAAACGCGCGTCGAGTTTTGCTATCTGCATGGTGGTGTGGGGCTTTGCACGATCTTGTTTCTGAGTATACGCATAAGCAGTGTGGGAGGAGGGAGGTGCTTTACGCATGCTTATGCGTGCACTCACGCATTTGCTTGCAGGTTGTGGGTATTATTTGGCGGAAAATTGCTTTAAATCATAATATTATATACGCAAATAAATGATTGATTGATTGAAAGTAACGCCTGATTCTATTAATATTTGAATTCTTCAGGCTTGTTCTGATGTAAGATGCGCTATATATTTGGCTAGGTTGGTTTATCTTTTATGAAAACTATACAGTAACGAGTGCAAAATATTATGTAGGTAATGAATAACAATGCAATATTTTAACAACAATATGATACAATATTCATAATATTATGATTGATTACGTACTATTATCTTCAACTAATATTAATGATCTCTGGTTGTAAACTCCTAACTAAATGAAAAAAGGTTAAAGTTTTAGAAGGTTTTATTAAGGATTTAGGCGTCAGAATATTTAAAAAAAAAAGTAGGTCTCTTGAAATATTATCCTCTCCTGTACCTTTATGTTGCCCTGATTGAGAGAGATACCCCATGTATGTTAAGATTAAAACGGGCACTTGTTCTGGAAGTTATTCTCATTGTAAAGTGGAGTCACTGGCGGACTTATGATGCCTGTCGATGTTTTGTTGTGCAGTCAGTATTACTAAGGAAACAAATTGCCGGTGTTTCCAGGCGGGGCCCCGCACGCCGTGCTGCCCGTGCCGGCACCGGCGCTGGACGTGGCCATCATCCCCAGCGCGGAGATCGTCATCGCCTTCTGCGCCAACACGGTCAGCCAGCACACTCATCTAGCAACTATTAACTAATAATATGTCGGAATTGAATCAAAGTACCTAGTTAATATTAATATCTATTTATGGACGCTTTTACACCACGTCAATCTGGACCCGTGGTAAGTTCTCGAAGAACTTGTGTTACGGGTACCAGGCAACGTAAATATATTTAATACTTTTAAACTTTACATATATTTAAGATTTTTATTATATAAGGTTTGGTAAAATCAACTACAGATATTTTAGGTATATGACTTGTAGCTCATATAAAGACATTTAGGAAAAAAAACATACTCAAAGTTAAAAAATCATGTCATAATGGGTGAATATCCGCTCAACGCAAACTTCCCCATATAAAGGAAGCGCTAACCACTGAGCCACGGAGCCACGAGGACGATAGACATTAGCGTTCAGACTTCAGAGCCATTAGCGCCCATCACACGTTCCATGCGGTCATCGCAAGAGCAGCGCCGCAGCTCGGTGCAGCCAAAATTCGAACTCTTTCAATGAAACGTGTATTTTCTTGAGTAGGGAATAAAGGTCAACTTTGAATAGCTGTCCCCTCGCGTCTCGATGTGTGCTGACCCTTATTCCGCAATTCAGACTGTCCACATCTGGGACCTGTACGAGGAGCGCCTGCTGCAGACGATCCGCGTTCGGTTCCCGTTCCTCGGCGCGCTGGGCAAGAGAGTCGAGTTCGGAGTGCACAGCTTGCACCCGGGTCTGTTGCTGTTGGTTATGGTCACAGAATACAGAACATCGAGAGTTCGATCACATTTGTACGCAGCGCACTGTGTCGAAAACCATGTCGAAGCACCACCCCGCCCGCCCGCTCTTTACTTTACTTTTTACACTTACAAAACAATCGCGTTATTATGTTACGACAATTAGGTATTCAATAAAAATAATTGAAAAAAAGTTTGGGTATAATATTCCGATATTCTGTGGCAACATATTATGGTGGATAGCCACTCCAATTAGTAGTCGTGACGGCTTCACTTTTAAACGCGTTGACGGTTTCTGGATGTTCTGTAGTCTGTGGTTACGATCTACTTACGAGCTCGTTTTGGAGACCTTAAGGGCCATTACATAAAGCAGTTATATTAATTGTATATTAATGTAGGTATACTCCATTCATCTTATTTCATGTAAAAGTAAATAAAAGGAAAAATACTAAAATATAATGCTATAATAATATAATATTATAATATAATGCTACTAATTTCAACTGTATTGTATTAGGATTTAGGGCAGAGTTCTATTTTATCAGTGCTCGAAATTTTCCCGGGCTCTCCGGTTTCCGGATCAATACAGTCCCAATCATAAACATTGACGTTGAGTTGTTAGTTGTTTTCGAACTGATATCGTGTCTTACATGCAGGTCCACCACGAGGCGATCCAGATCAGGAGACAGAGGATGACGAGCAAAGTCAAACGTAAGATTTTTAAAATATATAAAAAATAATGTTTATAGCGCTATTTTATTTTAGTGTTTGTAATACTTCACGGCGGCTGGCGAGTAGTGCCAAAAACCCGCACACAGCACAGTGTATAGGTACTCCTTCTGGATGGCAGATCGTTCGACGGCCACGGCCGCAGCTCGGTGGTGGTGAACGCGTGCGACGTGGTGGCCGTGGTGGCGCTCCGCCCGCCCGCCGCGCCCCCGCGCCCGCCGCCCGCGCACACGCTGCGGGCGCGCCGTCCCTCCTACTGGGACCTGCCGGCTGACTGTCATGACGGTTAGTGACGTCATAGTACCTAAGAATTTAAATATTTTCCAAATTTGCCAATTCCCTTAAAGACACGATGCGTTGACGTTCATGCTCAGAATTCACTGTTTTGTTCCTTAAAGACTAGGGTGTAACTATATGGCAGTGATTGTGTGAAACAAAACTGATTAATTTGCAAACTACCTGCCTGTTCGTATGACCACTTTATATTTCATAAAGAAATACTAAATAGACCTTATTATATTTCTGTAGGCAACTTCTGACGGAATATTTGTTTCGTTCCAGTACCGCCGTGTCGCTCCGAGCCACGCGTCGCCTCCCCTGCACCTCCGGCTGCACTCCCCATGGCATCTCCCATTACAGCTTCCGGAGTGGAGTCTCCCCCGGAGAGCGGACCGGTACACGACCTGGACGACCTGTTAGAGCAAGCAGGTATGTGCTTACAGTTAAATTTGCTAGCATAGGGAAAATGCTAAAAGAAAATAATTTTGCGATATGCATAAAACTGCAAAATTATTTTCTACATTGTCTAATCTTTTCAGATCTAATTTAATATAAACGTAAATAAAATTCAATCAAATTAATTATTCTTTATTGTACTGTCAAGTGATATAGGTCTAAACTGGTTATGGATCTGAATTCCGAATAGAGACAAACTCTTCGACTAATTGTGTGTTTACCAGCGCTTTTAAAGTAGACCTAATTATATGTATTGTAATTGTGTGACCAATTGCTGATGACACGATGACGTCACCACTCACCAGGTCTCGCCGACATCCTGCAGAAGGATTTCGTGCGGGCGGCGGGGCTGAAACACGACCTCAACGCCAAGCTGCACGAGCTCGGGAGCAGCGTGGCAAACGTGAGCATACTTAGTGCGAATTTCACCGACTGTTAAAGTTAATCGTTGATTTAATATCATGTTATGTTATGAGTTATGACGACCTCTAAGCTGTGGCTTAGTAGTCGGAGGTCGCGGTACGAATCCCGTCAGGGAACAAAAATTTTCTTTGTTCCTGGGTCATGGATGTGTAACTTAAATGATAACACACATTTAAAAGGTCATAACATGAAACTCTCTGCCAGCTTTTCAAATAACAAACCACATTAACATTTCCTGTGCAACCGTGTCGTAAGAGCTGCGAATAGCTTGCCAGAGGATGTTATTAGGCTTATGAACTTTTGGCATACCTCCAAGACGAACCAAAGCAATAAATATATGACTTTGAAGTTAGTGACCTTGCGATTCACGGGTTCCTCTGGATGGTGCCATAAGTTCGCTTGTATCCCTACAATAAAATCTATTGACAACTAGGTATCTCGTGTATCTCACAGATGCGGTCCCTGGTGAGCTTGGGCGCGCCGTTCCTGGCTCTGAAGAGCTGCCCGCTCACCCCGCTGCCGAACTTCGACCACCTGCGCGCTGCTACTGATCGGTTGATGAGGTAAAGGTCAACATGCGATACGTCTAGTGATCATAATATTATGTAGACTTCACGAAGTACCTCTACTAACTGTGGCTCAATTCTTTTTCACGCGAGCCGGCCGAACGAATTTCGTCGGTATCCATGCCAATATTTCGTGCTGTGGCTTACCAGTTGTCAACCAGCAGGGAAACGACATCGACATTGTTATCCTCCTCAGTCTCATATTGGGGAATGATCCGAACACTAGTGGTCAGTTATGATGATAAATATGTCATGAAAATCGCGTTTCTCTTAGTGTAGCCCTTCTTTAATCTCAACAGGAAGTGATTATGGTCAGTGATGATGAACTTTTCTATTAGTGTATGGTGTAACCTCACGTTTTTGTTTCCCTCAGGTCGTACCCCGACAGCTCCGTGGGCACGCCGCGGAGCGAGCGCTCAACGCCGCGGTTGCAGGCTCGCTCGCCCCGCCCGCCGGCTCGCTCGCCCCGCCCGCCTATGCAAATCTATTTTATGTGAAGTGTGCATGTGGTAGAGCCATGCTTCGGCACGAATGGGCCTCACCTGACAGAAAATTCGGGTAAAATAACTCTTGCATTGTGTTTCGCGAGTGAGTGAGGTTACCGGAGGCCCAAATGGGGTTGGGGATTTTAAAGACTAAGAATGCAATTGCGCATCACCATTTGTCCATGGGCAGCGGTAATTCCTTAACATCAGGCGATTCGTCTGCATGTTTCAGGAAACATATCCATAACATAACCAGGGTCCATATCACAAATAAATAATAATGACTGTCAACAAACTTAACCTCTATAGGTAGGTACTATAGAGATATATGATATAGAGTCTATAGCACTTGATGAGTCGTTGAGATTGATATAATATTTTATCAACGATTTTTCTAAATTCTAAATTAAAGAATTGGGATTCTGAACTCAAACTTTATAAAAAAATAATTCACGTAATAAAGTCGCGTGATTCATAAAGTTGAGTTGTAAATCTACTATCTGTTGTAAACTACTATGAGTTGTCTACTATCTTGCTTGTACTAATTATCTACAAGCAAGATTGTAGTACACATCCGTGTACTAATTAGTTATAAATTATAATGATCACATTAAAATTGGCTTAAGATTCATCGAATTCTGGATATAACCAGTATTAAAGAGTTGTGTCACCCTGATCAAAATATAATTATTCTAATTAATATAACATACCTATTATCTACGTGTAAGAATTTGTTAATAAATAAGTTATTACGAGTAATAAAATTTATACGTAACTACCTACATAATATACACGATAACTTTACCGTTTATCAATGTAAGCATAATTATCGACTTTTTATAACTGTACTATTATATTGTATAACAGCGATATTAAACAAAAACATTGAATTAAAATAATTCTTATCAATAATTGGCAACTGACTCTACGACTCTGACAGTGTAAACATTGCCCTACCAACGATTGAAACTTTACTTTGTTAAACCTCACCCAAATTATTGATTGAGTGATTGAATAAATGATTAATTCAATCATTTTAAATGACGAGGTAAAAATGTGATAGGCTGAACGTTTGTTTAATTTTACCTATTACCTAATCATTTATGACTTCCTTGTGAATGTGACGCCGAGAGCGGGCGTCTTCAGTTCTAAATATTTGCAGAGGCGCTGGAGGTAGGCTTAGATAGCAGAAAAAAACGAAATTAAAAAATATATTACTTTAAATTGTTACTTAAGAATTACATAACTCTGAGTTTTAGCCATCCTATAAAGTAGTAAAGGTTGTTGTGATTTTAGATGATGAACATGAGTGTAGCCACGACTTATTGTCATTCCATAGAAAAACTTAATATTATGGGTAATGAACGGCACTTTACCTTGTATGTTCGCTCATCCTGGTGTCTATATAATCCTGACCTACCAGCAACAAGGCAATACTGCCACTGGTTGACTATCTGCGAGCCTATCAGCCCAATAACAACCAATAATATAGTCGTTGTCAGGAGTACCGCGTGCCTCATAGGGGTACTGGGTAACCGTAGGGCGTAGCACAGGCTCTCGAACCAAATAAAAAGACAGACTTCTACAAATTACGCCTATTACGTAACTAATTAACTACGCCACGCCGTGTAAGTGACACTGTGTAAGTGTTACGCATACACATGTATCGAAACTACGCCTTACCTCGTAAGTCGTAAGGCGAGTTGTCCCGCTGTGTGGCTCTTAACGTTCGTCGCAGTAAATATTGGAGTGGGAGTGAGATAGTCCATAACATCAATGAACAAAATTACTTTGTTATCTTTTAAAGACAAACAATGATGGCATATTAGCAAAAATATGTTATGAAAATCCTAAAATAAATATTGACGACGAGAAAAGTTTATCTCGCATAACATGTGAGCCGGGGGCAGTCAGTCGCAGCCCGCAGTGCGCTGGAGGGAGGCTCGCCTCAGCCACGAGACAAAAAACTGACCAATTTTTTGCGTATCCGAAAAATATACGGAATATTTGACTCTGGATACTGTCAAATTACGAAATATTATTTAGTGATATAAAAAGACATTCAAAATACAAATAATTACCTAAATAAAATCATCGAATAAATTGGAGCATTACTACCAAAAATTCAAATTAAAAACCTTCGAAAAAGTCTGCCAAAAAGTGCTTGAAAATGTCTGTGCTACAAAAGCTGCCCAGCAAACCTCTGCAGCGATTGACTCGCTGCTACTCCGTGGAGGACATCTTCCGCTTCCATCCCGATCAGCCGGTGGCAACTGAGCGCAGAGTGCTGGACGAGCAGGACTACCGGAGGTTCCTGAGTCAGAGAGCTGCGGCCAGGAAACCTTCGTTGACGAGAACCATGAGTGAGTATTTTTTTTAAACATAATATATTTATTTAATCAAATGATAGGTATACCATTGCTATCTAAGCACTTTTGCCATCTCATATGTAGTTCATTGATTCCTTTACTAAAAAAAACTATCGGACAAGAATATATAAAATCATTGAAGGCGCTTTGGACTGCCCCATCGGATTTGAATTTTTTCCCTGGCAAGAAGTTATCCAAATTTCGAAAATAACAAAAACCGGCCAAGTGCGAGTAAGTTTCGCGCACTGAGGGTTCCGTACAAACTTGTAATAAAAAATAATGGCATGTATTTAAACTTGCGACAAAACAATTAAATTTTGGATGTGAAAATACCCAATATTGAATACTAAATTACTAAGTTGGCGAAAGAATGTAAGGAACAAAAAAATTACAAATCTGGTGACTAAAAAATACCACTGAATTTTCCAAACTGGCAGACAGATTATATTTTAGCGAACAAATAACCATCTTGGCGACAATTTGTGAGTACACATTTAACTTAAGAATAGGCACATATATTTTCCCTGATGTAGGTAACTCAAAAAACATACAAGCAGCAAAACGAGCGCACACAAAAAAAACATAAAGGAGCGTACAAAATTCCCAATTTTTAATTTTTCTCGGTTTTAGGGGGGTATAGATTATTGTGTAGATTAATTTTGAAATTTAGAAATGGCGGATATTTATTTTTCGTAAAATTGATATGGGTGTCGTTTACCAGGTTTTTGGGAGTGCTGGGCCCCAATTCTCGTAGCTCGAATCTCGATTCGATTTTCGCGCTGACTCATTCACACAGGCGTCAAATCTTGCGTGCGCGAGCAGGACATACTGACAATCGAACCGATATTCGAAGCACGAGAATCGAGGCCCTGGATACGAAAATGACATTCGTTTTGAAATTCCAATATGGCCGACATACTTAATTTTATAAAAATAATATGGGTGTCCTTTTATTGGTTTCTGGGGGTGCTGATTACTGTCTAAGCGTTTGGCTATTAAAAAAAAAAAAATAAGAAGTAGAAGAAGAATTGCATACTGTAAAAAAAATTGTTTAATAAAATTGTAATATCAGCATTCATCTTTTTTCTATGTGCATTATTAACAAACATATGGTCCAAAACGAGCCGGATAAGTAGTTAATAAACAAAATTGACTCGGCGAATATAATATACAATAGCAAGCCGGCCGCACGCAGAGTCACAAGTACGGCATCGAATTCTTGTGTGTCGAACTTAAAACCAACATGGCAGTGTGAATATTGTGTCAACATTGAACAAAGTGAAAATGAGTACCACACTTACTAAAGAACAAAGTGAATACTTGAGTGCGTTAGAAGATACGGCTAATGTGCTACTTAAAACCCAAACAAACTTAAAGATGTGTCCAAAAGTGAGATTAACTGAAGGTTACATTAAGGCGAGGTTAGAAAGCGTCGAAGAGTATTGGAACACGTTTAATACAAACCATCAAGCTTTTACAAAATGTGCCCCTCGAGAACAACGCGGAGTATTAAATTACTTTTTGAATGAAGATTTCTACACATACGAAGAACTTTACCATAACCTTAAAGCCGATTTGTTGGATTTATTGAATAAACCACAACTATGTACACAACAACAATCATCGGAACAATGTGTAGAAAATAGTTCTGTATTTGTGAAGCTTCCGCGCATACAGTTACCCAGTTTTTCTGGCAAGTATGAAGAATTTCCTACATATAAAGACTTATTTACATCGCTGGTACATGAAAACAAGTCTTCGTCGGGTGTACAGAAGCTACATTACTTGAAGACAAGTTTGGTGGGAGAAGCTGAGGCGTTATTAAAACATATTTCTATTACGGAGACAAATTATGTCCAAGCTTGGGAAATACTTAATAACAGGTATGGAAATAAAAGGCTTATAACTACATCATTGTTGAAGAGACTTTTTTATCAAAAGAAAATTAGCAGTCAATCTGCGCCGCTCATAAAATCCTTTGTTGTACACTACTACAGAATGTTTGAATAGCCTTATAAACTTAGAATTAGCAACTGAGCAGTGGGACCCAATGATCGTCTTCTTAGTAGTACAAAAATTGGACGTGTTGACACACAAAGAATGGGAAGAGTGTGCTTATAACAAAGATGTTGATAAATTACCTAAATGGATTCAATTGCAAGAATTTTTAGAAGCTTAGTTCCGCACTTTAGAACTGGTAACACCTGTAACTTCACGCACTGTCGGAGAACGCATACAAAGAACATTCCATGTTATGGACAATAATGAGAGACCAAATAAAAATACTTCTGCCGTGCCAAATACAAAGGCGGTTTGCATTTTCTGTAACGAAAATCATTATATTTACAACTGTAAAAAGTTTGCAAGACAGCCCGTAGAAGAAAGAAGCAACATTGTAAAGAATAACCGTTTATGTTTTAACTGTTTGATACCTAACCACCCTGTTTACCGATGCAAACAAAAGACGTCGTGTAGAATTTGTAAAAGAAGACACCACTCCTTGTTAAATTCTGAAAGACCCTATACAACTGGAGATGGCACAGCGACTGATACAGAACCAAACCTAAATACAATTGAGACAGAGACAACCTTGAAGACACACTATTCTAGAGAGAAACAAACTGAGGGTCAAGAAGTATTGTTAGCAACAGCGTTGGTGCAGGTTACAGCGAGCAATGGAGAGTCACATACCTGTCGCGCCCTTATTGATCAAGGTTCCGAAGCATCATTTGTCACAGCTAGAATAGTTGACTTATTGAAGTTAAAGAAAACAAAGATAAAGGGTAAGGTTTCTGGCGTGGGAGAAGAAGAGTTACATATTGAGAACAAGGTGACTTTGTCACTTCTAACAAGGGTTAAGAAAGATATTCAAGTAAATGCTTATGTAATGAAGAAAATTTCATCTCACCTGCCAGCTAAAGATATAAAGATTAACATACCAAAATTAAATACATTGATTTTGGCAGACCCAACATATGGAAGTCCGGGTAAAATTGATATTTTACTTGGCGCTGAAGTTTATGCAAAAATCTTAGAAGTAGGCCTGATAAAGCTCCAAGACAACTTAATAGCACAAAAAACACTTCTTGGATGGATAATATCTGGTCAAACAAAACAAACACCCTTGCAATCAATTCAAATAACAAGTTTGTTTGCCACTGTAAAGGAAGATAATGATTTATTGCGTAAATTTTGGGAAATAGAAACAGAATCTTACACAAAAAGAAGAGTCCTAACACAAGAAGAAGAAAAATGTGAGATGATATACAAAAATACAACAATGAGAGAAGAGAGTGGTAGATACGTTGTTCAACTACCACTGAAACAAACTATTGAAGAAACAATACAACAAGTAGGAAGCACAAAAGACCAAAGTACAATAAGATTCAAACAATTAGAGAGAAAATTTGAGAAGAACACAAAACTAAAAGAAGAATACTCAAAGGTCATTACAGAATACATAGATATGGGACATATGAAGAAAGTAGACAATGAAAAAGACAAGAAATCAATATACTTACCTCATTACGCTGTGATCAGAGAAGACAAAGATACAACGAAGGTTCGGGTCGTCTACGATGCTTCTGCGAAAGGAACGGATGATTATTCATTAAATGATACAATGATGATAGGACCTGTACTTCAACCCGATCTTCGTAGTCTGATCACACGCTGGAGAAGAAATAGAATATGTGTAGTAGGAGATATAATCAAAATGTACACAAATATCAAAATGACAAAAGAACATACTGATTTACAGCGCATCGTCTGGCGTTATAATTCTACAGAAGAAATACAGAGTTACAAATTACTTACCGTTACTTTTGGAACAGCCGCAGCACCTTACCTTGCGGTAAGGACACTTATAAAACTAGCCGATGATGAATCCAATGAATATCCCGAAGCAGCTGCTGCTATAAAACAATCATTCTATATGGATGATTTAATGTTAACACAATATGATAACGAAGAAGGAATGAAGAAATTATGCCAAGATATAAAAACAGTACTAGAAAGAGGTGGTTTTAAACTACAGAAATGGTCTAGTAACTCAGAAGGAGTTTAAAGTTTTCTAAACAACAAAGAAGATAAAATTGAAGACAAATTAGAAATAAAATTAGATAACATAATAAAGATATTGGGATTATCATGGAATAGAAAAAGAGATACATTTAAAATCACAGTTAACTTACCTGAGTTGAGACATCCTGTAACAAAAAGAAGTATATTATCTGACGTAGCTCGTTTATTTGACCCTTTTGGATGGTTGGCGCCGGTAGTGATAACAGCCAAAGTTATGATACAAAAATTGTGGTTGAATAATCTTACCTGGGATGATGAGCTGCCTGATGATCTGAAAGAAGAATGGATTAATTATAGAGAACAATAAATTAACAAACCTGCAAAATATAGAAATTCCTCGTTGGCTTCGAGTAACACCTAAATGTAAGGAGATAGAGATACATGGCTTTTCGGATGCGTCAATATTGTCATATTCAGCAGTAACATACCTGAGAGTTCTTGATGAAGATAACAACGTGCATGTGACAATTTTAGCATCCAGAACCAAGGTTGCACCGCTGAAACAACTAACAATACCTAGACTCGAGCTTTGTGGTGCAGCGTTACTTGCCGAGCTTATCCATGACATGAAAGAGTTGTGAGAAGTACCAAATAACAAGATTTTTGCTTACACTGATTCACTAGTAGTTTTGTCATGGCTACAATCGCAACCAAATCGATGGCAAACATTTGTTGGCAATAGAGTAGCAGACATATTGCGAGTTCTAGATAATAGTCAATGGAGATTTATACAGTCAGAAGAGAACCCAGCAGATATCGCGACACGAGGAGTAAAAGCTCAAGATCTGAGTATGCGAGATATTTGGTGGACAGGACCTGAATGTCTGAAACATATAGAAATTAATGACCAAAAATTAGATATACCACAAACTGAAATAGAAACAAAAATATCTTTGCATACACACAATTTGGAAGAAGAGAAACCAATTTGGGAAAGGTTTTCTACTTTAACCAGAGTGAAGAGAGTACTAGCTTATTGTTTAAGATTTAGAAATAATAAAAAAGAAAGAGAGACATATTTAACTACAGATGAATTGGAAGAAGTGTTGCAAAGATGCATAAAATATTACCAAAACAAAATGTATGAAGGAGATATTAAAGATATAAACAAAGATGGTTGTGTAAGAAAACGGAGTGCTCTAATTACACTTTGGCCATTCTTAGATAAGAACGGTGTCTTAAAAGTGGGAGGAAGATTAGAAAACGCTAATGTACCAGAGAATTTGAAACATCCAATAATTATACCCAAAGGTGAACACATTGCACAACTCATAATAAAAGAAGCACACATAAGAACTTTACATGGTGGTATTCAAGCAATGATGGCTTATATTCGTAGTAGATATTGGGTGACTGGACTTAAGGCAGCAGTAAGAAAGAACATTCGGTCATGTAAAATTTGCATAATCGAAAAAGCGAAGGTGAAGCACCAACTGATGGGTCAGTTACCAGCAGTAAGAGTACGACCCCACAGAGCGTTTTTAAACAGTGGAGTAGATTACGCAGGTCCGATTCAAGTTCGTACATCAAAGGGCCGAGGTCACCACGCTACAAAAGGTTACATCTGCCTGTTCATTTGTATGGCTACGCGTGCCATTCATCTAGAAATGGTTACAGATCTCACCTCACAAGCCTTTATAGCTGCCTTCAGAAGATTTGTGTCGAGAAGAGGTCCATGCGCGCATCTATGGAGTGACAACGGCACTAATTTCGTTGGGGCCGCTAAAGAATTGAAAGAGATGTTCAAAAAGGGTAGCCAGAGTATATCAAAAGAAGTGGCAGAGCTCTTAGCCAGTGAAGGAACAACGTGGCACTTCATCCCACCTAGGATGCCTAACTGCGGCGGTTTATGGGAAGCAGGAGTACAGTCGGCCAAAAGACACCTTACAAAAGTTATAGGATCGGCCACACTTATATTTGAAGAAATAACTACGCTATTAACACAGGTGGAGGCGTGCCTAAATTCTCGACCAATATGCCAACTAGATGAGACTATAGATTCACTTACACCGCTAACCCCAGGACATTTTCTGGTCGGTGAACCACTGGTTAGTATCCCCGATGACAACTATGAAGCTAAGAGCGTCAATCTTCTCACTAGATGGAAAAACATTCAAAGAATGCTACAACATTTCTGGCGGCGATGGCAATCAGAATATTTAAATACAATGCAACAACGATACAAATGGCAAGTACCAATACCATCGATCAAGGTAAATGACATTGTTGTTATCAAAGAAGCAGATTTACCGCCTTCTAAATGGCTACTGGGAGTAGTGAAGACTGTCCATCCCGGCAAAGACGAATTAGTGCGGGTGGCTACCATTCGTTGCAAGGGAGGCTCTTTGTACAAGAGACCAGTCTCAAAACTGATAGTCCTTCCTAATGAAGAAGCATCAGTCTAGCCAGTTACAGTGTAAAACAGTTACAGTAATTTTTTAAATTCAATGTTTATGAGAAATAGATTTATATAGAAGTACCTATTTTTTAGATATTAGGCATATTCTTTGTTTTCACAAATCTATTTCATTGTTTTAAGACTCATTCTATTGTAGTTAGATTTCATTGAATAGTTTGTTGCCCTTGAGAGTTGAGATTTGCACTTCTGTATATTATCTGTTTATTACAATTAAAACCGCCCATCATTTTTTTTGATATAAAGTCAATTGTAAAACTTAATTATTATTATAAAACAGTTCGTTTTGGTGGGCGGAATGTCTAAGCGTTTGGCTATTGTAAAAAAAAAAATAAGAAGTAGAAGAAAAATTGCATACTGTAAAAAAATTTGTTTAATAAAATTGTAATATCAGCATTCATATTTTTTCTATGTGCATTACTAACAAACAATTACAAAAAAGTCATCAATTTTAAATTTCCTTAGTAACCCTGTAACCTCATATTTTCTTCATGATGGGAGAAAAAGAAATTTGAAAATCCTGAATTTTCCAACATTTCTATATCTTTATACATTCCTAGTATCTCAATGTAGAGCATTTTAGTAAATGCTCTACATTTATAGTTGAAGAAAATAAGATGTTGCAAACATAGTTGTTTGCAACATCTTATTTTCTTCATGGTGGGAGAAATTTTTTTTCGAAAATCCTGAATTTTCCAACATTTCTATAGCTATAAACATCCGTCGTATCTCAATGTACAGCATTTACTTCTTTTTTTATAAAATTGATTCTATCTCGGAAACGGTGCATCGTGTTGAAAAAATAATGAAAATTTCGTCCCCCTTAGGAACCCTGCAACATCATATTTTTTTCATGATGGGAGAAAAAAAAATTCGAAAATCCTGAATTTTTCAACATTTCTATAGATTGATACATCCGTCGTATCTCAATGTACAGCATCACTTCTTTTCTTATAAAATTGATTCTATCTCAGAAACGGTGCATCCTATTGAAAAAATAATGAAAATTACGCCCCCCTTAGAAACCCCACAACCTCATATTTTCTTGATGATGGGAGAAAAAGAAATTTGAAAATCCTGAATTTTCCACCGTTTCTATATCTTTCTACATTCCTAGTATCTCAATGTAGAGCATTTACTATGTTTTATAAAGTTTATTCTATCTCGGAAACGGTGCGTCCTATTGAAAAAATAATGAAAATTTCGTCCCCCTTAGGAACCCCGCAACATCTTATTTTCTTCATGATGGGAGAAAAAATAAACGAAAATCCTGAATTTTCCAACATTTCTATAGATTGATACATCCGTCGTATCTCAATGTACAGCATTACTTCTTATTTTATAAAATTTATTCTATCTCGGAAACGGTGCATCCTATTGAAAAAATAATGAAAATTACGCCCCCCTTAGAAACCCTGCCACATCATACTTCATGATGGGAGAAAAAAAAATAGAAAATCTTGATTTCCAACATTTTTATAGATGTATACACCCCTCGTATCTCAGTACAGCATTGCCATATTTTTTTCTATAGTCGTTTCTATCTCAGAAACGGTGCATCCTACTGCAAAAATAATGAAAATTTCCTCCCCCTTATTAACCTACAAATCGCATATTTTCTTCATGAAAGGCAGAACAAAACCATGAATCCTGAATTTCGAAAATTTGCTATACATAGCTGGTACTTTGAACTACATAACATACTGTAATAATAATCATCAATCGTAATTAGCATCCCCAAGATCTTTTAATTTAGTATTCATATTCATTTTATGAAGATTGAATATTCTCCATTTTGGAAAATGAAATTGGAAGACAATTTTGTAATCAGAACCCCCCAGATACCTGGAAAATGACAACCTTATTAATTTTAATAACAAACATTTACGCCATTGTGGAATTTCAAAACAGATTTTATTTTCATGTTATTCTGCATCCCTAGAAACCTAGAAAATGACACCCATGCCAAAGAAAAACATACTCCAACAGTATCCAAAAATAGGATTTTCCGTAGCCTGCAAATTGAATTTTTAGCAGCCATTAATTTATCAACCAAATCTGGTTTTATAGCTGCTTATATGGTATAATGGTCACCAACTCGGAAATTAAGTCACCAACTTATGAATGTCGGTGCTAATTTGGATTAAATTTCACCTCTTTTTATCTGCCGACTTATGAATTTTTTGTCACCCGAGTGTTTTCGCCAGTTTAGTAATTTAGTCGCCAACATATTAATTCGCTGCCAAATTCAGTAATACAGTATGCTCACGTGCAGCCGCCAACTTATTGTTTGTTCGCTCGATTAATTATATCCCAAAAATAATGGTTTACGGTTTATGCATAAGGCTTATGTTTATGAAATTACATTTTTTTTATTTTTATATTTATATATATGTATACATCTATATTTTTTATATTTTCTTTTAAATGCGGCTATAATTTTAACTAGGTACCTACTCAATCTTCATAATGTTGAAGTTGCTACTTACATGTACCTATGTAGGTTTTACATGTAAACGATATTATGTTTATTCAACATACAACCGTGTGCTTCTGTCCTAAAGGGCGATGCTTTTAAAGTGATTGCCGAATAATGGTCTGGTTGTAGAATTTGCAAGAACCACATTTATTTTTTCTCGTTATTTCTGTGAAAATTTCAACTGTCTAGCTTGCACGGTTTATGATATTATACCGGCTGCCGGCTGGTGACAGACGGTCGACAGACAAACAGCGGAGTCTCAGCAATAGGGTCTCGTTTTGGGTACGGAACCCTACTAGTTTGGATTACATCACGTTATGTAGTTTATTAAAGATTGTCGGCAAGTCCGTGGCCTTTAGTAAGTTCACCGGTTATCGCCTCAGTTTGGCAACGTAATGTTGTTGCTTGAATTGTAATTCGTATCTGATAACTTTTGCCACGTGCATTGACCTCCTTAAACTGTTCTAAAAATTACACAATGAGGATAAATAACATTTTTTATCTGTGTAAGAACGTGCAGAAATTTTGAATTTAAATCATCTCACGAATTCATTTATTAATAATAGAATAGATAATAATAATAACTCCCCACACCAATTTCGGTGACGGTGGTCAATTTCATTGAAACCTGGCCCGTTACGCAAGATTTATTTTATAGTGTTTTATAGTCGCAGCACACAAGGATACTATCTCCTCATTTACTCTCGAAACCCAGTGGTACCTATAGATGATCGACACGAAAGGCGACTGGCGATCAGGCGCAGGTCCTACTTTTACACGCTCATCCGACGCATGAATCCTTTTTCTTGTCAGACAATCAGGTGATCAGCCTGCATCCAAACTTGAAAGCAAAATTTTTTGTTGTTCCAATGCGGGAATCGAATCCACGACCTCCGAGTCGAGAGCCAAGCTGGACGACCACAGAGGCTGTTATTGTTTTTTTTTTTATTAAAATAGCTGCAACTAACTTCGCCCGCGTAAATACAGTATCCGATGGGAACAGAACATTACATTTTCGTTAGAAAAAGCTTTTGTCCTCCCTCATGGTCTACTCTATATCTGTGCCAAATTTCGACCCAGTAGTTTCAGAGCCTATTCAATACAAACAAACAAATCTTTCCTCTTTATTATTTTAGTATAGATAAAGTAATAAGCTAGCCATAAGTCAGTTTATTGTGTATTTAATGATATTATTTATTAACAATAATATAAAGCATGTGATATTTTTTAAACGGGCAATTGGCCCACCACACTTACCCACTACTGCAACTCCTGTGTAGCCAGGATCGACAGTGGTAACCACAAAAAACCCTTTGATATGATCTCAGGGGTGCCCGAGGGACATGTTAAATCTGTCTTGGAACCCGCAACGAAATTAATCAATAGTGTTGGATTGTTTCCACTAGTAGCTATGACAAAAACGTTTGAAACACAGAAGTTCTTCGCGCAGCCCACGAGATCTTCATAATACACTAACCCTAGAAACACAATGGACGCTGTTCAACATTTCTATTCTTTCGTCATACCAGAGATCACACTCCCAGAGTATGTGATGAGCAGTTTGTTCATAAACACTCGCATAGCGGAGACGAGACTAATGTAAATCCAAAAAGTTTCGCTTTAAAGTTTCCGTGACCTGTCAAAAACTGTGCGACGCGACACGCGACGCGGTAGTGATCTATTTCTATTTATTGCTTCAGAGAGTCGATCGCGTACCGAAGGGAAGAAATTATATAGGTGACGCCCTTTGATAGTGTTGTCCTACCGTTCCTGCCACTCAGAAATTAGGTTTTTTATAGGAATATCTAATGGCTCGAATAATATAGTTATCTTATTTCTCTCTTTTGCGCTTAAAAACTCAGGGTTAGTCATTTTTTTTTATAATATAATGCTGCACGACGCTGTATCTCTAAATCTACTTGTAGGACTCCGGCCATGACTGGAAGTGTTTCAGTACTTACGGTACGGTATGCCTTACATAAAAATATTAAAGCGAGACGTTGGCTTTGCAAACGTTTACGACGAGCCGCTCCTATTGTAGCTCTATCTGCCCAAGCCGGTGCGCGCTGTATAAATTATTTTTAATGTTTTAAATGAAAGGTCTCATGTCGACGTTGATATAAGTCTGGCCTTAACGTGTCTCACATCTCTTATGGGTAAGTTATTGTTTAGAAAATGTGACAGCAACTTTAAAAAAAAATTTAATACCCAGCGTCTCTGGCGTACAAGATGGATCGTCAGATGCTGTCCCTGGCTGAGGGAATGCCCAACGAGGACGTGTTCCCGTTCCAACATCTTCAGGTCACCGCAAGAAACGGGGAGACCATCACTACCGACGGCAAGGAGTTGGCCACGGCGCTGCAGTACGTGCCGTCGCAGGGGTGAGTAGATACACCTGTGGAATTCCTAGTGAATTTACGTTACAAGTATTCCTTGGTAGGTTCATATATTATACTAGCTGAAAATATTCAATACTGGGATGAGTCCAGAAGTTCAGATGAAGCTTTTAATAATTTATTTAAGTTAATAAGAACGCCATTTAATTCAGTATTTACTTTTAAAACTGTCAGACCCAACAGTAATAAAATAAATTTTAATGACTGGGCAACTGCGGGAATTAAAAAAAGTAGGCAAAGATTATATGACTTATATAACGAAAAATCGATAAATAACACTGAGAGATTTAAAACATATATAAAAAAAATCTAAAATTTTTAGAAATGTATGTAAAGCAGCAAAAGCTCTTAATACTAAAGATAGAATCAGAAATTCTAATAACAGAATAAAAACCACTTGGAAAATAATTGTTAGTGAGACTGGAAAAGTCACCTGTCGTAGCTCTGACTTCGAAATTTGTGTTAATAATAACAAGATTACTTCAGACTTTGAAGTTGCGACAGTCTTTGAGAAGATTTTTGCTGACACTCCGGTCTCAACTACAAAATGCCTAAATTCTACACCTGCAGCTGCTGAAAAGATACTTAGAGATAACGTCAAGGAATGTAATGTCAATTATAAAAGAGATGTTCAAGAAATGTATGAGGCCTAGGCCAGCCCTATGTACAGTATATGTTAATATAGCTACATAATATAGTAACCGTTTCCTATTCTTTATTTTGTTTCATTTCACTTCGTTTCCATGTACATTTAAATTAACTTCGTCAAGGAGAGCAACACAAAGTAAAATAAAACATGGCGGATCAGATCAGAATTAACTAAAGAATGACATTTTGTCAATGACATGACTTTTGACAAAGAAAGGCGTATGACATTCAAGACGAAAAACTCTTCGTAAAACTGTCTACTACGTCAAAAGTCAAGTCAAAACAACTGTTATGGCCGCCCTAAAAATAGTGTTCTCGCAATAAAAAAATCTTCAAATAATCATTTTTGTACGCATGTACCCTTCTTCAAATTAATTTTTTCGTATTTTTATGATATTCCCATATTTTTTTCCTATTTACCTATGTAGTGTAAATAGAGCTGGCCCAAAATCAAACATCTCTTTTAGAATAATTGATTCCAAAGATATTAATACATTTAAATTGTTAAATATAAAAAATACTGCCGATCTCTGGGGTATGTCTACCAGAATTATCAAATCAATACTTGACATTGTAGCTCCTTACCTAGCCATAATATTTAACAATTGTATAAAAAGCGGTGTTTTTCCTGACTTAATGAAGCACAGTAAGGTTATGCCTCTTTTCAAGGCTGGAAATAAGTCTGACCCAGCAAATTATAGACCGATATCGATACTACCGACATTTGGTAAAATGTTTGAAAAAAATATTCTAGTTCAATTAACAGTACACTTTAATACAAATAATTTATTGCATACTACGCAATTCGGTTTCACTAAAGGTCGGTTTACTACAGATGCAGGCATCAAGCTTCTCTGTAGTATATTCGAGGCTTGGGAGGAGGCGCAGGATGCATTAGGAGAAACGATTTTGTTAACGATTGCACACCTTGGGAATAAGATGCAACGCTGCAAGGCTGTCTCTATGACTTTTGTTATATTTAACATAGATTTAAGTTTACAATGTAAAATATATATTTCTTTTAAAAGAACAATTTTCCATCTTTTTACTAAAAGATGGGCCCGTGCGTGTTTCTTACGCCGGTTCTTCTCGGCGGGTTAGGGTTGAACCGGTTACCACCGGCTTATTTTGTTGACTTTCCGAAAATAGCTTCTTAAGGCCGCGTAGACCCAATTTTACATGACTTTGAATCGATAATAAACAAACAAATAGTAACTTTAAAAAGCCAAAAAAAAATACACATTGTTGTTTACTTAATGTTCTTTTACAATTTCTGGTTCGAAACATAATATTGAAAACTTCACTCGATCAAAAATAATTCCGAAGAGGAGGCTAAATTTGAATATTTTTCTTTTTGTTCATGAAGTTCATGATAGTTTTACTTTCAAAAATCATATCTACGAAAAGCTAATAACTTAAAAAAGAATAATTTCTGGTTACATTTTGCATGTTGGTTTAATTATTTTAACAATAAATTAATATTGAAATGCAGCGTGCGTAAGCCGCTAGAGTCGCCCCACAGTCGCCCGCTAGGCGTTGACGAGGATAGACCTATGTCAGTTTTGCTAGCGCACGGCTTACCCGCGTATTTATCGAACAATTCTTTCGTTTCTAACGCAGTGTAGGAAAGTCAGTTTGTTTTGTTTTTTTTTTATTTTTGAACTAAATGATACATATCATACACAATAACATGTTATATTTTATCGTCGCCGCGTCATTGCTTTTGCCAGATGAGACGACCTCTGTGGCTCAGTGATTGAGCGTGTTGGTGCTCAAGCCGGGGGTCGCGGGTTTGAATCCCGCCGAAGGAACAAAAAGTTTCCTGTGTTCCCGGGTCATGGATATGTATAATACAATAAAAATCTAAAGGAAAGTCAGTTTGTTTTGTATTTTTTTATGTTTCTTTTTATTTTTGAACTAATTCTATACATTCTATACATCTATACAGATAAATAAAATTGAAGTGTCAGTTTGTAACTTCAAATTAACAGCTTTTCATATAAGGAATCTAAAAGTATATTCGGTACTTATAATAAAATACCAATTTTTAAAATTTTTGTCTGTCCGTCTGTCTGTCTGTCTGTCTGTTTGTTCCGGCTAATCTCTGAGACGGCTGGACCGATTTTCACGGGACTTTCACTAGCAGATAGCTGATATTATAAGGTCTAACATAGGCTACTTTTATTTTAGGGTTCCGTTTAAAAAAATAGGGTTCCGCTTTCGTTAGATCTGCGCAAACGAAGTTGCGGGCATCAGCTTGTTATACATATAACCACACACAATAACATGTTACATTTTATCGTCGCCGCGTCGTTTCTTTTGCCAGATGAGACGACCTCTGTGGCTCAGTGATTGAGCGTGTTAGTGCTCAAGCCGGGGGTCGCGGGTTTGAATCCCGCCGAATGAACAAAAAGTTTCTTGTGTTCGCGGGTGATGGACATATAATACAATAAAAATCTATAGGAAAGTTTGTTTTGTATTTTTTTATGCTTCTTTTTATTTTTGAACTAAATCTATATACAGATAAATAAAAATGAAGTGTCTGTTTGTAACATAAAATTAACAGCTTTTCACATAATGTATCTGAAAGTATATTCGGTACTTACAATAAAATACCAATTTTTAAAAATGTATGTCCGTCTGTCTGTCCGTCTGTCGGTCTGTCTGTCTGTTTGTTCCGGCTAATCTCTGAAACGGCTGGACCGATTTTCGCGGGACTTTCACTGGCAGATAGCTGATGTCATAAGGTCTAATATAGACTACTTTTATTTTAGGGTTCCGTTTAAAAAATAGGGTTCCGCTTCCGTCAGTTAGGCGCAAACGAAGTTGCGGGCATCGGCTAGTTATACATATAACTATACACAATAACATTATCGTCGCCACGTCGTTGCTTTTGCCAGATGAGACGACCTCTGTGGCTCAGTGGTTGAGCGTGTTGGTGCTCAGGCCGGGGGTCGCGGGTTCGAATCCCGCTGAAGGAACAAAAAAAAATCTGTGTTCCTGGGTCATGAATGTGTATTAAATATGTGTATAATACAATAAAAATCTTAAATATGTGTATAATATAAAAATTATTAAATATATTTCTGTTGTCTAGTACCCGTAACACAAGTTCTTCGAGAACTTACCACGGGACCAGATTGACTTGGTGTGAAGCGTCCATAGATATATTATTGTGTTGTGTATTATGAGAAAAAAGTAGCTGATGCGTGGAGTAGCCTTAGTACATTATTGAATAAGCCAGTAAACAGTTTTTATGAATTTGTAACATCTACCATCTTCTTTGACGTACTTTTCGTTTCTTTTTATTTCGATTTCTGTTTTTACAATAATAATAATAAATAACTCCCCACGCTGATTTCGGTGACGGTGGCTGGTTTTATTGTAGCCTAGCCAGTTACACAGTAGTATTTTTATAGTGCCCAAGTGTGTGCGCAGTACACAAAGGCACTCTTTTTTTTTACTCTCGTAATCCAGTGGGACGGATAACCGACACGACTGACGAGAGATGAGGCGGAGGTCCGACTTTTTACCTGCCCATCCGACGCATGGATCATCTTTCTTGTCAGACAATCAGGTGATCAGCCTGCATTGTCCTAACCAAACTTGGAAACAACATTTTTTGTTGTTCCAGTGCGGGAATCGAAATTAGAACCTACGACCTCCGAGTCGAGAGCCAAGCTCTAACCACTAGACCACGGAGGCTGTTCTATTTACAATAAAATATAAGGATACGTACTCAACATCCGTCATGCTTGCCTTTGCAGAACACACCAAGTCACTCGCAAGTGGGGGTTGCAATCCGGATACTTCGAAATTCGAAAAATTCGAAAAATCCGGATTTTCATTTAAAAATCCGGATTTTTCGATTTTTTCGAATCTTGGTTACTACTATGAAAATTACATATTTTAATTGTAATTAGTATGTACTCTAGACGTACAATATTTGAATAAGGGATATAATTAATCGAGTGAACAAAAAATAAGTTGGTGACGGCACGTGAGCATACTGTATTGCAGCGAATTAATATGTTGGCGACTAAATTACCAAACTGGTGAAATCACTCAAGTGACAAAAAATACAAAAATCGGCAGATAAAAAGTAGGGAAATTTAATCCAATTAGCACCGATGAGTTGGTAGACCATTATACCATGTAAGTAGCTAATAAAGATTTGATTGATAAATTAATAGCTGCTAAAAATTCAATTTGCAAGCTACGGAAAATCCCAGTTTTGGATACTATTGGAGGTTTTTTTTTTCTTTGGTATGGGTATCGTTTTCAAGGTTTTTGGGGGTGCAGAATAATATGAAAATAAAATCCGTTTTAAAATTCCAAAATGGCGTATATTTTTTTTATATTAAAAATGGATGTCTTTTTCCATGTTTCATATGCTGATTATAAAATTGTCTTCCAATGAAATTGGATTTTCTAAAATGGAGACTATCCAATCTTCGTAAAATTAACATGTAGTTTGTAGAGGTGCCAGCTATGTAAGGTATAGAAACTTTTCGAAATTCAGGATTTTCAAATTTCTTTTTTTGGCATTCATGAAAAAAATATGCGATTTCCGGGTTAAGGGGGAGGAAATTTTTATTATTTTTCCAGTAATAGTATTTTTAAGTGGAAAACCCTTAATTAGATAAAAAAAACAACACCAATTATACAAATCTATTTCCAAATTAACAAATTTACAAAAATTAAAAACTATAATGAAAAACTAACATTAACAATTAAATAATAAAAAAAAGAAACTAAATTACTAAATTTAAAAGGGAAAGTAACAATGGAAAACGTAATGGCACGTCTGTCTCGAAATCCCAAGGCAAAAGAGGGCGAGTGGCCTGGTGCGCCAGGTTTTATGCTGTTCGGGGGCCGCCGGGGCTGCTCGGTGAGTCAGCTTCGGTGTTGCTCGCTAACACGGCCTCTCCTGACAGTCTGACGTCCTCGTCAGGCCTCGATGAAGGACCGGGTTGTTCTCGGGTTGAAGTGGGCTGAGCATTTGTGGCGTCTGTTAAGACGTCATCATTCTCCTCTCCTGAAATCATACCAAAAAAAAAAAACTCTAACACTGTTTTCACACAATAATAGTAAGTAACAATTCCTAGTGGAGAAACATATCAACAGTTAGTGATCGATCACATACAAAATGGTACCAAAGTGCGCATCAAAAGTCGACTCTTAATTATTTAGCTAGCTAACTTATAAGGCATAGGCTCCACTATTAAGCATACCTTGGACGGGTTGTATCGGCATAGGCTCCACTATTAAGCATACCTTTCGGTTTTGCCGTCGAAAATGTATCGCTCGGACTTCACGTCAAAGGCATAGGCTCCGCTATTAAGCATACCTTGACGGCTGTATTGGCATAGGCTCCACTATTAAGCATACCAAACAGACTTGCAAAGCTCACCCTCGAAGAATGCTGAGCAGGTCTCCGGGGTCCATTCGCCTCTCCAGGGCACCAGGTACTGCGCGGCTGTGTACGTCACCTTGCCATACGCGCCACTAACAAGCTTCAGCTCATAGCGCCAATTATCAAGCACTCGAGTAATGCGGTAAGGTCCACACGCATTCCTGGATCCAATTTGCCCTGTGACTGAGAAAACTTGATTACGAAGACAAGGTCATTTAAATTATAAGTCCGGGGAGATGTACGATTTTCGTTCACCTGTCGATCTTGTTCGGCTTGATTATGAGTCAGCCGTTCGGTTGTCCTGTCTACGTAACTCACGTAACAGTTCACAATTTTCAGTTGAATTTTCTAAAGCCTCGTCGCGTATCATTGAGCGAACTACTGGCAATCCCTTTTCAGACCCAATCAATAAGTTTATAGGAGCGTACTGCGTTGTTTTTTTATTTGGTGATATTTTAAATTAATTGCAGTCACCACAATTCCTCAGCCCATTAACATTTCTTTTGATTTGACTCGATACGAAGCATATTAAGAACAGTGCTCAGTGCAGAACATAACGTTCGGCTTGGCCGTTGGCCTGGTGCATCTCGGGTGTGATGTGATGCACTTGGTCGCCCAACTCATTTATAAATGATAAAAACCCATAAGCCTCGAACATTCTACCTCTATCACATATGGTATTGGGGGTGCCGAATAAGAAAATAATTAACAGCATAGCTCGCTTCAATTCAGTTAAATCTTGTCGGTGAATAGGAATTAGATGTCAAAATTTAGAAAAGGAATCAACTGCAACTAATATGTGCTTAAAACCTCGCGATTCTACATCAAAGTGTAAAGTATCAAACGGTACGTCGGGCTTGGCCCATGAAGTAATAGGCTGTAATTGGGCGCGGGGCACGCGTTTATGAGCTATACATGTTATACATTCTTAATATACTTGGAAATAAAAGTCCTAAGACCAGGAAACCAAAAGTATCGTAAATTAGATCGGCAGTCTTTTCAGAATCAATATGGGCGTGTTCGTCGTGAAAAATACGAAGCAAACTTAATCGATACCCCTTAGGAATAAAATAGAGTAGACGCGCCTCTTCACCTTTAGACAAATATCGATAGTACAAGAGATTACCCCGTTTGACGTACCTCGAGTCGTCTAATTGTCCCTCGTCTAGGGACCGCATTAATTGTTGCGTTTCCTCGTCGCCCGATTGTGCGATTTGAGCCCAATTGCGTGGTTTGGCTATGTTATTTACGGTACCAACAGGGTTTCGACTCAGATAGTCAGCATGCGGCAGTAATACTCCCTTCCTGTACTGAATATCAAAGTCGAAATCCTGCAAGTATACCCACCACCTAGCCACTCGCGGTAACAAGTCTTTTTTTGTTTGAGTGGATTTGAGAGCATTACAATCGGTTATCAAAGTAAAATGCCTACCTATGAGATGATGCCTAAAATGTTTTAGGGCTTTTACTACCGCGAGAGTCTCCAGTTCATAGGAATGGTATTTGGACTCAGCCCCCTTTGTCACCTGGCTATAATACGCCACTACCCGCTTACTACCATCCCTATGAACCTGAAGTAAAAAAAAACCGCACCATAACCCGCGCTGCTCGCGTCTGTGTGAACTTGGGTGGGTAGTTCCGGATCAAAAATGCACAATACCGGCTCACTGGTGAGACACTTACTGAGTTCCTGTCGGGTTCTTTTCTGTTCCTCGACCCACACAAAGTCAATGCCCTTTTTTGTAAACCGTGCAATACAAGACGTTTTTAATGAATAACCAGATATGTATTTTCTAAAATAACCCGCCAGGCCCAGAAACTGTCTCACCTGCCGCATGTTTTGAGGTACACTCGAGTTAACCGAAAGACTGCGAGTTAAACGTTGCGAACTTCTCGTACACACGTACGTAACCCCATCTCTATTAAGTACATCTGTACCGATAATCATAGGCGCGTTCATACATTTTCTAGGCACTTTTAGCAAATCAACTTCTAAGTACTAACGTTATCTCTAGGAACTCGATAGTAAGTGTAACGTAAAATAGTTGTGTCACTAATTCCTTTTAACTGGCGGTTGATAGATTTCTTACAACACAAAAAATAATTTACAACGTCCGACGATATTAGAGACACATCTAACACGCCACTATCAATAAGTATGTCAATTGTAATACCTTGAATGATGCGAACCATAACGTCATTATTATTACGAAACATGGGGGTAGAACAAAAATTAATTGATACGTTGCCTATCTGATCGTTGCTTTGCAAAACACGAACTAATATCGTGTCCACCTTTTTTACAATAAGAGCACAATAAGTCCGATTTAGAATTATTAACACTATTACTAGGTAACGCAAGTAATTGAGGAGAATGGGTCTTTTGTTGTGGTTTCTTTGGACAATTTACTTGTTTGTGTTGAGTGTCACCGCAAATAAAACATTTCAATATAGAGAAATTTCCACGATTAAAAGTTGACTTCAAGTGACCTTTATAAGATTGTTGTATAAATGATGGTATAGGTGTCGATTTATTAACAGGCTTAGTAAATGTAGACAAAAAATCAACCACGTTATCGATTGTAGGTTTCGCGTTACTAGCACATGCTTTTACATGCGGGTCTTTAATGCCGCGAATTACGATTGCAATTATAAGTTCCTCAGATAACCCCTTGACCATTCGTAGTCGAAGTAAAGACCTACGCGCATACTCTGCGTAAGTAGGATATTTATCCGAATCCGTACACATAACTTCAAAAAGAATACTAGCAATGTCTACTTTTTTAACACACAGTGATCTAAAATCTTTTTTAAAAGTACCCCACGAACGGTCATTAGTAATCCACTCATTTAGCCACTGTCTCGCGTTTCCCTTTAAACAGTTACCTACCCGCGACAAACACTCATTTTCTGACCATCTATTCGCAGCCATAGCCCTGTCCACCTCGGCAAACCATTGATCCACGTCGTTTAGATCTGGATCGAAGTTAGAGACGTAATAGTTTTGCGTATGTACTGACCTTAAGGATTGGATTGCATCCACAATCCTTTCCGTCGAACAGCCCGCAGAATCTGCATTAGGGGTACTGGGCGAATTCAAGCACCCCGATTTACCTTCCAGTGCGCTCAACCGCGAGGCTATCGCCTCAAGGGAGTGTGCACAGTCCTGCTGCAGTGACACGACCCTTGACTCCAAACCACGAGGCCGATCTGGACTCGAACGCTCCCGGCCGGACCACCTCGACCTTGAACGGCGGCGACGAGACCCCTCGCGCAGCACGTGGAAGCGATCACGGCTCGACCGCCCTGGACTCGAACGATCACGGCGAGATCGCCGCTGCTCCGGTGTGCGCCCCCGGGACGTGCTACGAGACAGCCTGACACGCGATATTGGACTACGCGAGCGCATAATGCGCTTCCCCTTATTTTTAGACCGCGAGCGACTTGATCTACCCATGACTATTTTATTTCAATTAATGAAACTACTTGAAAAATAATAATTGTGGGAGCGTTTTCTTTATCCAACTTCTGATTTTAAGTGGAAAACCCTTAATTAGATAAAAAAAACAACACCAATTATACAAATCTATTTCCAAATTAACAAATTTACAAAAATTAAAAACTATAATGAAAAACTAACATTAACAATTAAATAATAAAAAAAAGAAACTAAATTACTAAATTTAAAAGGGAAAGTAACAATGGAAAACGTAATGGCACGTCTGTCTCGAAATCCCAAGGCAAAAGAGGGCGAGTGGCCTGGTGCGCCAGGTTTTATGCTGTTCGGGGGCCGCCGGGGCTGCTCGGTGAGTCAGCTTCGGTGTTGCTCGCTAACAGTATTATTTTTCCGTTTCTAAAATCAATGTTCTACTTTGACACGAACAGTGTATAAAGCTATAGAAATTTTGGAAAATTCAGGATTTTCAAATTTATTTTTCTTCCATCGTGAAGAAAATATGGTGTTGCGAGGTTTTTAAGGGGAGGAAATTTTCATTATTTTTTCAATAGGATGCACCGTTTCCGAGATAGAATCAATTTTATAAAAAAAAATTAAATGCTCTACATTGAGATACGAGGGATGTATAAAGCTATAGAAATGTTGGAAAATTCAGGATTTTCGAATTTCTTTTTCTCTCATCTTGAAGAAAATATATGGTTACGGAGTTATTAAGGGGGAGGTAATTTTCATTATTTTTCAAGTAGGATGCACCGTTTCTGAGATAGAAGCCATTATAGAAAAAAAATACGATAATGCTCTACTTTGAGACACGAACGGTGTAAAACGCTATAGAAAATTTGGAAAATTTAGGATTTTCAGATTTTTTTCTTCCATCATGAAGAAAATATGATGTTGCAGGGTTTCTAAGGGGGAGGAAATTTTCATTATTTTTCATTAGGATGCACCGTTTCCGAGATAGAATCAATTTTATAAAAAAAATATAAATGCTCTACATTGAGATACCGGGGATGCATAAAGCTATAGAAATTTTGGAATATTCAGGATTTTCGAATTTCTTTTTCTCCCATCATGAAGAAAATATATGGTTGCGGGGTTTTTAAGGGTGAGGTAATTTTCATTATTTTTCAAGTAACATGCACTGTTTCTGAGATAGAAGTGATTATAGAAAAAAAATATGGCAATTCTCTACTTTGAGATATTATGAGCGATGTAAAAAGCTATGGAAATTTTGGAAAATTCAGGATTTTCAAATTTCTTTTTCTTTCATCATGAAGAAAATTTTAGGTTGCGGGGTTACTAAGGAAATTTAAAATGGATGACTTTTTTGTAATCAGCACCCCCAGAAACCAACAAAGGGACAACCATATTATTTTTATAAAATTAAGTATGTCCGCCATATTGGAATTTCAAAATGAATGTCATTTTCGTATCCAGCACCCCCAAAAACCTGGTAACGACACCTATGTTAATTTTGCGAAAAATGAATTACCGTTATTTTTAAATTTCAAAATGAATCTACACAATATCTACACCCCCCCTAAAGTTGAGGAAAATTAAAAATTGGGAATTTTGTACGCTCCTTTGTTTTTTTTATGTGCGCTGGTTTTGCTGCTTGTATGTTTTTTGAGTTACCTACATTACGGAAAATATATGTACCTATTCTTAAATTAAATGTGTACTCACAAATTGTCGCCAAGATGGTTATTTGTTCGCTAATATAATATCTGTCTGCCAGTTTGGAATATTCAGTGGTATTATTTAGTCACCAGATTTGTAATTTTTTATTCCTTACATTCTTTAGCCAACATGGTAATTTAGTATTCAATATTCGGTATTTTCACATCCAAAATTTAATTGTTTTGTCGTGATTGTTTTCCGTAAGTGTTTCGTGTTGTGCGACAAAATCCGTAAGTGTTTAAAACAATGAACAATATTTGCGTAAACATAAGAAATCAATATGTTTTGTCGTGAGTTTAAATACATGCCTTTGGATAATTTGATATTATTTGTTGTCCTGTTGAAATTCTTGACACATTTTTCCATTTATTCAAGTTATTTGGTAGAACATAGTCAATCCATTAAATGGTGATGCGAGGGATGAAGATCTGCTAAAATATTATGGCCGCTATATATGTATATGTATGGACTGTTTCTAAGATACTTACCATTTTATATTTTTTCAGTAGTAGTACAGTTCAGTAATAGGTGATCCAATTTATAAAAACACTGAATATGGTTTCAGTTTCAATTGCACAAGTAGTAAGAAGTATAATAAGCAAATCCAAACCCAATTAAAGCTCTGTATTTTTATATTTATTGAATTCTTACTAACGAAAGTTGAAACATATTATTGCAATTTTAATTTCTGTAATCATAGAATGCCAAATTAATATGACAGCTTAAAAAGAAATGTAGTGGTTTAACTATATTTAATTATCTTCTAAATAATGAATATCTAAGTCCAAATACCTAAATCTTATCTCTATGATATCAGGAAGAAGTTTTGGAGTCGATAATACCTGACTGGTTGGTTTAATATTAGAGAGTTTTGCCGAATGAATGAAGGTAATTTTTTTTTTATTATTAAAATTAATTTGATTGAACTAAACTAACCTAAACTTACGAGTCAGTAGCAAAACTAAATGAAAATCAACGCTCCTGTTTTTGCGTAGAAATAATTATTTTTAGATAATATTTTAAAGATAAGATATAGGTGTCAAAAATAGCACCAACGATTTGTGTAAACCACTGTTTTTTTTTTTAAGTAATGTAGTTTTCATCTTATAGCGGAAACTTCAAAGTGCAATGAAGAGTAAGATGTTACTGTTTATTTGTAAGTAAAATGTTAAAATAAAGATCTTACAACAGTTATAGATTTTAAATTATACTTCTGTTAGTTACCGAGGGAATTAAAAGCACCATTTACGTGTTTAATTATTACCCAAACAGGTGGGTGGTTTTTAATTTCAATAACTCAAAAGTGGTCCAATTTCGTCCATACAAAATTATGTGTTCAGCCCCATGCTTCAAATGATTTGTCTTCACTCCCCGGATCTCGATTTAAAGGATTTTCAGTTTCGTACGTTTTATTAAACTGTATTAATTTTCCTACGTTAGTACTTTCACATAGAAATGGAACTTTACGAAAACGGTAGTGGTGAACTGTGGCGTAGATATGTAAAAAAAGCGTTAAAAAGATCACAGGCTATTCCACTTTTTTATAATTCTTTCTCCTGGAACATTTAGTAAATAACAATATATACATACCTTATTTAAAATAATATACTAACTATAAAACTGAACATTGTAGGATTTGAAACGTAATCAAAAATATTTCTAAAAATGAAAAAATAAATTTAAATTAATATATAATTTTGATATAATCTCATTATGTTTTTATTTATTCAGATTGTAATTCTAATACTTACTTAATTTTAATACTTAAAATAAGAATTTATTTAAATTAAATTATAAAAAAGTAAGTAAAGTAAGTAATTTTTACTAACGAGTGTAAGTTTTGCTACAACATAGTAGTAAAATTAACATTAAAGTTTTATAAAATATGCAACAAATTTAAAAAAAATGAAAAAATCTTAATTATCCGGATAATCCGGATTTTTGGGAGAATAATTCGGAAATCCGGATTTTCAAAAAGTCAAACGTTTGTGGAGGTTTGGATTTTGCGGCAAGTGGCAAACGTGCGGACTCGGCAGTAGGAATACATTTTTTGCAAGTGTCTGCCTAAGCAGTTACCATCAAATCGTCAGCACCTACCTGATACAGTATTTTTATCTCACGAAACGACACGTACTTTAGTGACCACACGAGCTAACGATAGGTACTCGTCTCCATGCACACATCGAACACAGCGTGTTGCGTGCGCTACGGCTCAAGTTACCCAAAAAATATGTATAAAATAATTATTCCTCTTTAAATGATGTAAAAAAGTCTTTTGAGATTGACTCACTATAACCTTTTTTATTGTAATCAAATTTGGTCGAAATTAATGCAGTATTGCGCCATCAGTTGACGCGGACGAAGTCGCGGGCAACAGCTAGTCCATACTAATATTATAAATGGGAAAGTGTGTGTTTGTCCATCTCTCACGCCAAAACTACTGAACCGATCTAAATGAAATTTGGTACACAGATAATATTCTAGAGCCTGAAAAAAGACATAAGCTACCTTTTTATCGCGGGGAAACGTACGGTTCCCATGGGATACTTTATTTACAGTTTCACGTAAAAACCACTAAGCCGATTATTATGAAATTTGGCACAGTTGAAAAGTAGTCTACGGGGAAAGACAAAGGCTACTTTTTATCGCGGGGAAATGTGCGGTTCCCGTGGGATACTTTATTTACTGTTTCACGAAAAAACTACTAAACCAATCATCATGAAATTCGGCACAGACATAAAGTAGACCATAGGGAAGGGCATAGGCTACTTTTTATCGCGGGACATATACGATTCCCATGGGTTACTGTACATACGCGGGCGGAGCCGCGGGCATCAGCTAGTAATTGAATAAAATTTAAGCATTTTTTACTTAGGTACCTACCTATAATATCTATTCAAATTATGTGTGCTATGTGTTGCATTAAAACAGTTATCTATGGATTTTATTATCTTTTTCAATACAAATAATAAAATAAGATGACCTACTGCCAACACGACTACACTGTAACACTTTGGGTTCATGTAAGTTCACGCCGGCGACGTAGGCGCGCGGCTCGCTTTGCGGCAATTGCGGGCAACTCTTGGAAGCGTTAAATGCCTATTTCGCTTGGTCTAACCGGCCTTAAGTTTTATTTGGAAATAAAAATTTTCATTTTCATTAGCTGATGCCCGCGGCTCCGCCCGCGTAAGTACAGTAACCCACGGGGAATCTTATATGTCCCGCGATTAGAGGAAACTATGTCCTTCCCCATTTTCTATTTTATATTTGTGCCAAATTTCATGATAATCGGCTTAGTAGTTTTATTTGAAACTGTAAATAAAGTATCCCACGGGAACCGTACATTTCTCCGCGATAAAAAGTTGCCTATGTCGTAGTCTCAGGCTCAAGACTATCTGTGTACAAAATTTCACTTAAATCGGTCCAGTAGTTTTGGCGAGAAAGACGGACAAACAGACACACACACACACTTTCCCATTTATAATATTAGTATGGATTAAGTTAAGCAAAAACTTTGAGTACAGTTTACGAGAATTGTGCGAATGGAGGAGTATGAAATTTAGCGTAGTTAAAGTTTATGTGGAGGAACGTGTGCAGAAAGCTAATATTTTTAAAACAATGCATTATTTCTTAAAATACATATAAAGTTATACACACAACCCCACATACGCATAAATCACTTTGGAGGCCGAATACTCAAAATGCAAAGAACAATGTTACATCTGCAAAATCCTTACTTTACAGGAAGGCGTAAATAAGGTTTACTTGGTAAATTTTTGCTCTAACTTTTTTCCTGATTGACCTAGCCCGAAATTTAAATAATCTTGTAAATATTTCTAAACGAATGTTTAGTTACTAATAAAATAAATATATTTTAGATTTATATATTGTTATTTAGGTGTGTCTAGGTGACTATGTAACCATATAAAGCGGAAACCCATACGTCATATTATGTTTAGATGTAACTTTACCCCTGGGAAAAGCTTCAGTGCTATACCTATATAAAATCATAAAATGTATTAAATTTAAAAGACCTATTCAACGATTTTACACACGACGGGGTAGAATGAAAATAGTAGATTATGCACCAAGGGGATAAAGCAGTGTCTTACGTCACGAGTTAACTCCCGAGCGTAGCGAGGTAGTTAAAACTTAACTCCCGAGTGAAGCGAGGGAGTTATGTAGAGTCCTTGGTGAAGCGAGGGGTTCAAGCTGCCCAAGACGAAGACAGGCTTTATCCCAGAGGTGCATACTCTACTTTTCATACCTACTTCGAGGCAATTAAAACCCAGGGTTACAAAAATATAACAATTATTTTGTTAAAAATTAATATTGATATTGGACACATTTGTCCAGTTATGAAGGGACAGAGTAATATTTTTATTAGGAACATTTATGGAAGTTGTGGTGGAGTTTATTTGAGCAGCCTGTCTATTCTGTAAGAACATTTTCAAATCTCGACAGCTGAATCCGCGGTGAGTGTCAAATTTATATATGATATTTGACACTTGCCGCGGATTCAGCTGTCGAGATATTTGAAAATGTTCTTAGAGAATAACACTGCTGTACTTAAAGATTCAGGAACTTGTGACTGACGATTTTGACACGTGAGAATATTAAAATTATAGGTGGCCAGTTCGATTTTCGAATAAACTCTCAGCAATACCATATTATTATTAAAAAACTCTATGATAGATACGTATCTATTAGGAGTTTTCATACGAATTTTATCGTTCCAAATTCAAATCACTTTAATCCCTTGGGAGTTTCATACAACATTATCTCCCTTGGGAGTCAATGACTTGCTTTACGTTGAAATTGCGTGATATATAATGGAACATTGTTACGTTAGTAATATATATTCTTTGACATTGTCGAGCAGGTGGTATGAAAAAATATATTCATCCCCACTTTCATCCTCATCATACACATTTTATAACTATACCAAAATGTATCTATTTATATTCAAAATATATGGACAGACAGACAGAGCGACAGACGGAGGGACAGGGCGAAACTATAATGGTTCCTTGTAGTTACTACGGAACCCTAAACACGGAGGTGAAATCTTAGTGTTCTGTGAAGTACACAATAATAGATCTTCTACAAACATATGGTTATCTTATCTTAGCATAATTATTAATTTTCATAAGCTACAACAATACATTAGATAAGTGAGTTGGAAAACCGCGCGCCTCTGAACTTGTTTGCTCGGTGCCGGCTGCGGCCTTGTGCGGGACAATATTGTGACAGCCATGTTTTATCAAAATATGTACATCGTAATCTTGGCCGTGAATATGTCAAGTTACATTTAAATTGTTATTACTAGAGGTCGCTCTGTGGTTGACATTCACCCATAGATCATTTCCATTTTAAGTTTTAACTTTATAAAGGTTATTTTGCCACTGAGACAGAAAAAAGTAACGTAAATGTTGCGACAAATTGACGTCTGTGTAACGCAATGAGGGTTTTAAAATTCGTGACATCTGACAGCTTTTTGACACGACAAGGACCGTCGGGCTACCGAGCGCCGCCTGGTGACAAAAAAAGAATCGAAAATTCTTATTGACCGTTTTTGATAGCACTTACGCCACCAGATGACGCCTTGTGTATGTTGGGTCTGCTCCCTTAACGTCAGAATAAATATCAAAAACCCTCATTGAGTCTATCTCAGATTAATAACCATGAGTCTATGAAACGCACGCGCAGCTTGAGTTAATAATGAGCCCTGAGGTAGTGTTTGTGTTGTTATTTTTATTAGTTTTACGTATGTAAACTTTTATATAACGGACCAATTTCATAATACGCTGATCTGAAAATGTTTCTTTCATTTATTAATATTAAAATAATAATAATAATACAAGTACCTACATGTACTAAATATTTAATTATTCTTTATTAAAATATTTAGTGTAAGTCATGATGGGTCTGGCATGCATAATGGCTTATAAAATAAAGATAAAAAAACATTATTGCCATTATTATTGCTAATAACTACCTCAATCTTCAAAGCGTAAGTAAGCTTCCAGAAGCCTTGAGGAGTTGCGCTATTGCTGCCAACTGCCATGCCAATTGTCATGCTCAGTCGATTTGGGTACCCTAAAAACTAATGGGAACCTATTATAGAGACTTCGCTATCAGTCCGTCCGTCCGCCAATATTCACCAAGATGTATCTCATGAACAATGATACTTCAAGGTATATTTCGGTTTCCTAGCGGCAACATCAAAATAAACATGAAACGGAAAAAAATAAATATTTGAGTGAAGCTCACACACAACAAACTTGTTTTTCCCCCATATGTTATGTCCGGAATCCTTTGTGCACGAGTCCGACTCGCACTTGGCCGGTTTTCGGATTCTTTTCCCTTATACCATCTGTAGCAATGAACTAATTAAGGAATATTATACGTCACTAAGTTGTTCCGCAGCCTGCGTACATGCCATTAAACGATATCTTAAGATAGGTCTCATGTTATGTACTTGCATTTTCCAGCCTTCCATCGCTACTGCAGCAGCTGCGCGAGTACCAGACCTCCCTCCACCGGCCTCCCCCCCTCCCCCGCGACGTGCTGGTAACGTGCGGCTCGCAGCACGGCATCTACCACGTGGTCGAGCTGCTGCTGGAGCCCGGAGACCCCGTGCTCACCACACAGTTCGCCTACACCGGCATGCACAGCGCGGTGAGTGTTAAAGCGCCATCTATCTTCTATACATATAAAATCCTTTGTCCTGAATGACTGACTGATCAACGCACAGCTTAAACCGCTGATCGTAGAGACCTGAAACTTGCAGGGCTTGCTCTTTGTAATGCGTAGGGATCCGATAAGAAGGGATTTTTCGAAATTCGACTCCTAAGGGTGTGAAAAGGGGTAAAACATTTTGTATGGGGCAACGTGATTCCTTGGTCCAATCTACTTCATATTTAGCACAAACATTATGTAACAGAATTGATGGAATTCGTGTATCATAGTTTATTGAAATTCGTCCCCTAACGGGAATAAAAAGGGAAAGAAAGCTGTTTGGGAGCGATTTGCTTTAAAGTTGATATAAATACTCCTTCGTGCTTTTGATTTAAAGCTTCCACTCACAAGCGATCGATCGATTTAGTTTTTACAATTTAAACATTTACTGGATTCGTAGTTGCAACTTGGAAGTAAATCGGTTTAGATTAAAATTGAATATAGTCTGAGATCCTAGGACCACATTACTATACTTTTTATATGAAACTCGTATATATACGCGTAAATTTTTTCCCACTTTTGACCCCCACCGCAAAAACTAGCTGGTAGGTCTTACACTAATCATTTTGTGTAATAGTTTGTCGTTAGCAATTTACTTTCAAATACGAATTAATTTTCAATTTGATCGAAGCAATCGATAGCCCGCGAGTGGGGAGCTTTATTTTTATTTTGACATAATATATTGTCATCATGTTGAAAAATAAATCTGACAAGAATGCGAAAGTTAAATCTGATGAAAATGTCTTTGAAAAACTAGGCACCTAAATATTTGCGATTGCTGCATCAATTATATTCATAATAATATGTACTTATTATATTACATAATATTTCAGTAGAATATTTTGAGTGTATAATTAAATTTATTTTTCTTTTGTTGTTATATTATGTAATATTTAATTTATTTGTGCTTGATTTATCAGTGTTTAATACATAGGTTTTTACAATGGGTTTTTAGTTTGTGCGCGCTAATCTCAGAAACTACAGAACGGATTTTTATAAAATTTGTTACTGTAGTAGTTTAGCCCTTGGATAAACACATAGGACTCGCTTTTTATCGCGGAAAATTTTTGGGTAAGTAAGTACCTAACTACGGGTTCCACGCGGATAGGAATTAGGATAGCTCTGCTTATAATTTTGTGTAGGTATTTCAATTCAATCGGTTCATACCTACAAAAAGTTTTATCAATCGAAAAAATAACGTAGTATAAAATGCTATAAAATAACCAGATATTTGAATTGGTTAAAACTTTACCTAGGTTAATCCTAATCATTAATGTGTACGATTATTATATGAGGAATAAGTGAGAAGCTATCTGGCTTCGTGGTCGTACTGCTAATTACTCATCTCTCTCTCATATTCTGTCGTGGTCCCAACTAGGATGGGCGATCACAATCCAAATATTTTTTTAAGTTCAAAGTCCACAACGTCTTCCCATTCAAAGGTTTTCGAAACAGTGCCGTAAATAGGGCGGTGCCACCGGTGCCCAGGCACAGGGCGTAGACTCTAGGGGGCGCAAGAATGGCCAGACCAGGCAGGACCAGCTCCGGATCTAGGGCGCAGTTATAGAAGCTCGCACAGGGCGCAGAAAAGGCTATTTACGGCACTGTTTCGAAATCATTAAAATACTAATTATCGGCTACAAAGAAATCCTTACTTAATATTATACCTAAACGCGAAAGTTTGTATATACATAATAATATGTTTAGTTTTTCATGCAATAAAGTAAAGAAAACACGTACCTAAAGAATTTTAATGCAATCAGGTATGGTACCTAGTAGGTTAAGCAGAATTAACACAGAATACTTTTTCAGCTTATTAAATTTTATTTATGGTACAGTTCTCGGTAGATTTCTTGAGTGTACCTACGAAGTGCAGTGCCTACACCATTATGTATTCAATTTTGTTATTGGTATTTTCCCGAACAAGCTTTCGCTCTGACGTGAGCGAAGCTGCGGGCAAAAGCTAGTGTTAATATAAAACAACTAGGAGTCATTACGTAAAAATATTATTATCGTGCATGATATCTTATATTTTAAGAACAACTGAAACACGGTGGATCAAATGTTTCTTATAATAAAAGTATTAGTAGGATTCCCTGTCTTTAGTGTTAGTTTGTAAATTAGATTTTTTACTGATAATTTTATTCTATTGGTTGTCACTGGGTCCATTATCCCCTGTACACAATGGCGATGGCGTGCAATGGACCAGCATGGGCCATTAATTTAGATAAATTATAAATGGTACTGGGGCCATTAAATTAGATAAATTATAAAATGTCAACCTAAATAGATATCATTTATAACTAAACCATAAAATACATTTTGTAGTTGCGGCCCTACCATCCTGAAATTCTGGGCATCCCCGAGGACGAGGACGGCATGATCCCGGAGCGACTGGAGGAGGTGCTCCACAGCCGCACGAGGAAGGGGCAGAAGATGCCCAAGATGCTGTACATCGTGCCCACGGGTAACAATCCCACGGGAACCGTGCTGCCCGAGGGCCGCCGTCGACAGATATACGAGCTGGCTTGCCAGTACGACTTTTTGATTGTGGAAGATGATCCATATATGTTTTTGAACTATGTTGAGGTAAGTTTAACCTAAAATTACTACTACAAAGCATTTTTGATGTATCTAAATTGACACCTCGGTTGATAATAATTATTTTGCTCTGAGTTCTAATTTCTGAGTAGATTATCAGTTGAGGAGTGACGAGTAAAACGATTTCAATCTCTTCGAAAGCTGAGCACAAGGCCATCTAGTCGCTAATAGGATCACTAGATGGCGTTGTTATGTTCCAATGTACTCTTAAATATTATTTTGTTTCTGAACAAGTTGGTACCTTCGTGTATTTTAAACTAGCTGTTCTGTATTAAATATGAACTGGAACGAATAAATAACTACACCTACAATGCAACATACGTCCTAGTCCTACACCTACTATAACAACCTACACCATTTCCAATATTTCTTACTGTTTAAAGTTTAAACCTTCCCTGAACTTCCACAAACATTTCGAGACCAAAATGAGCCAAATCGATTCAGCCGTTCTTGTGTTATAAATAGTGTAACGAACACGCCTTTCTTTTTTATTTATTATATATACGTCTATAGACTAACTCGAATCATTTACTGGTGCTGTTTCAGCGTGTGCCACCCTCGTTCCTGTCGCTGGACGTGGCGGGGCGCGTGATCCGCCTGGACTCGCTGTCGAAGGTGGTGAGCGCGGGCCTGCGCGCGGCCTGGATCACCGCGCCCGCGCCGCTACTGGCCGCCGCCGAGCTGCTGCAGCAGGCCGAGCTGCTGCACCCCTGCGCGTTGTCGCAGGTAATACCTCTGATACAGTGTTGTGCTGTGCTGCTAAAATTAACTTAAAAGCGTCTCATCATGCTCCAGAACACCGTAAAGTCGAATAGTCGAAAAGGCTCAAAAGATAATTTTATGAGATTTCTACTAACTTTAAAAGATTAATATAAATCAGTAGTTCAGTCGGTCCGGTCGTAGTACGGTCTTGTGTTAGTCAACAATGCGATGTACAATTATGATTTAAATAAAAGCAAAAGAAATGCTTCATTAATCATCATTTAACAATATGTTTCCAGACCATCATGCACAACCTACTGTCCCAGCGCGAAGCCCTCGCATCGCACCTGCACTCCGCCCGGCAGTTCTATCAGCGGCGGCGTGAAGCGCTGGGCTCGGCACTGCGGCAGGCGGACCCCGCGGCGGACTGGGTGGAACCGAAGGCGGGGCTGTTCTACTGGTTGCGAGTGAGGGGGTTGGATGACGTCCACAATATGGTGAGAATACTTTTCAATTGCAGTTCCATGGCGGTTAAATCGAGACACGAAATAATTCTTACAGTAGTAATAGCACTTCACAAATTTCGGGAGCCGACGACTTATACGGAACTCCTCTGGTGTTGCAGGTGTCCTTGGGCATAACATAACTTTTCGTTTTCCAGGTATTCAACACCGCATTCAAACGTGGTCTCTTGATGGTTCCCGGTCACGCTTTTATATTCAACACTACCGCCCCCTGTCAGTACGTGCGGCTAACCTTTAGCAAAATAAAGATGGAGGACATAAACTCCGCAGCGCGCCACCTAGCGGTTATTATCGAAGACGAGCATAAGCTGAGGTTGCAAACTAGGGCCGCTAGTGAGCGATAGATGGCGCTGAACTGTTTTGTGGGTTGATTTTATATTATATTATTTTTAATTTTAGTTAAATTATTTCTGTAAGATAGGGTATAAAAACAATTATTGAATTAAAAATGTATTGCAAATATTTAGGTACTTAAGACTCCCAGTTGAATTAGAATTATATTAATACGAAAACGAAACCTTTTTTTTATAAAACGACACAAAAATACTTTTTAGACTAATAAATAAGTAAGTGTTAAGGAATTTCAAATATTTCATTTTGTGTATTTTATAAGAGAAAGATCCTAAAATATAAGTGTAAAAAACGAAATTGTTTCTATTCGATACTAGATGTCACTGTTTGTCAAAAGTAAACAATATTTTTATTGCGTCAAGGTTCATGGGAGTTGTTTGTTATGTTTATATTTGTAGTTTCTTAAGGCGCGACTCCTGCTTATTTTTTTTTCGAAACATTAGACAGAGAACATGAAACATAAATATTTGTGTTCATACACAAGCTGTCTCCAGCTAAAATGTTTTTGATTATGACAAAAATAGAAAATATCATGAGTTCTGATGAGGAAGACGTACTCGCAGTTTAAGTAATTGTATAATAAAATATGCAGTTACTATCTGGGAGAAAACACAGGTTTGGCGTATAGCCATATATTTACTGACCCGTAATTTTAATATAATATCAGGATTTACGAATGGAAGACTGATTTGCGATTGATAATAATTTCTTCCATATTTCTATGTTTAATGGTCATGGTAGTGGTGTGATAGTTGATAAGAAATGAAATCTCCCCTCTCCATCCGCGCAGGGAATGTTTTCTGTCCGTCTCGGAAGACAAAAACATTGTGTATTCCTAGACAAATGTGTGCTATGCCCCAATGTTTCGATGTTTTGTGTAATATTATGTTTCGAAAAAACATGAGTATGAGACGCGCCTTTAATTGTTGTCTTTATTTACATTTGTAAGCATTAAAATAAATACAATAACCTTTTCACTGAGTAATAAGTAATAACTCAGCGTACTTAGGTACTGTTACAGGATTATGGCCCGATATTCGGAGTTTTTACTCCGAGTTTCCTCTTTGCCAGTTTCCTCTGAGGGAGATTATTCGCTACGAATTTCCACACCACCACAGGTCTGGTCTTCTAAAACGCCGAAATGCCCAAATCCCAAGCAGTCGTAATCGTAATTCGTAGCCGGAGTCAAATTCAAATTCATTTATTTGCAGAGAGTAATCGTACTATTCACTTTAGGTACGTTAGTAATATATATTCTTTGCTTTAGGTATCACTTGAAATTAACTCGACGAACACTGAACTGACTATTTGTTACGAAAAAGTTCGCGGTGTAGATCTTTCTACATATAACAATCTAGAACTTTCGAGTCGGGGTGAGAATATTTCAGTGCACGTTCGAAAATGTTTTAGTACTTTCCATGCTACAATCATCTAGAACACTCTATACATTCGGGAGCCGCGGCCGTAATGTACTGGAACACTACAAATTGAAGCACAGTAACATTACTTATCGATACCTGGCGAGTGTTGACAGGCTTATTTCCTTTGGTCAACACTCCAATGTCAGCGTGGGTCAGTTGTGTGATGTGCTCCCACACTGCCGTTAGAAAAGTCACAGTCAAAGACAAGTCAATTTTTTTTATTCAAAGTAGGTATTATCATACTCTTTCTGAACGTCGTACCTATACATGATAACTCCCACTTGTTCGGGAACTAACCCGGCGCGGCGAGAAGAATCGACGTAAGAAACTCGCGCGGGGCCATCTTTTACCAAAAAGATGGAAAATTGTTCTTTTAGAATAAAAAAGGTATGTAACAATGTTATGACTAAAACTACATAACAAGAGTACAATATCACATAGAAGCAACCTTGCAGGTTGGCCATCCTATTCCCAAGGTGTGCGATCGTCAAGAAAATCATTGACCCTATTATAAGCTTTAGCACACAAATGTTCCTTAAATATTTTTTAAATTTATTAATAGACTGATTTTGAAAGTTTTCTGGGATTCTATTATATAGGCGTATTCATTGACCTTTAAAAGATTACTTATTAAGAACTTAGTAAATCTTTTAAAGGTCAATATATACAAACTAAAATGTATACAAACATTTTCTTATACAAAAACATTTACCAACTAATGTAAAGAATAGGGTATTTTCCAAGTTTTTGAAAAGTATGTCAAATTGTTCCTAATACCAAAATACATTAACAGTTTGAACCATTCTTTGTGAATTTCTTTCTTTTCCTTGCAAATTAGCCTAAAAGTTTAAATTAATATTATAGGCGCAAAAACGCTATAATGAGTTGTCATGACGTCACATTCTTGTAAGTGTCAAGTGTCAAATTACACTGAAAATGCCAAATCCCAGAATACCTACTATTTACGTTTTTAAATAAATGTGTTAAGCCTATTAAAAATGCCTTATAAATGGTGCGTAGTGCCAAAATGCACTAATACGTCTATTAAAACACCGAGGAAATTTTTTGTGACCATACCAAAGAACACTGAAATGCGGAAAAAGTGGCTATTACTCGCTGACGCATGACGTTAATGATTCGATGCTGGCTATTCTTTATGGAAATCGGGAGGACAATTATAAAAGAAGAAGAAGTACAAGAATATGACGTCACATTCCAATCTCGTGCGTTTTTAGTCACGTGGTCAAACGTGAAAAAATCATAATTTTATTTTTAATATTTTATAAAAATCATACATATTTTTGTGTAAAAAGTTGGTAAAATTGGTTTAAATTAATGTTTAGCGATAAAATATCAACAATCTGATGTATATTTTCATCATAGGATAATACCCTATTGTTACATTTTGTTCTAAATTGGAAGCTGTTTCGCATCTTGCACCTAAAATTGGCCCACGGCACAGGTATCCATCTATACGTTCATTGTATTTGTACACACCAATACTACACTATGACATACATTTTATCAGTTAGAATATAAGGGGAGTCTAGCGGTCTGGCATCTCAATCCTTTACTAACATTCGTCGAGTTTTGCAACCTGCATGGTGGTTTTGCACGATCTTTCATCTGAGTGTACGCATAAGCAGTGTGGGAGGAAGGAGGTGCATTACGCATGCTTTTTTTTTTTTTTTTTTTGTTTTTAATGAAATAAGGAGGCAAACGAGCAAACGGGTCACCTGATGGAAAGCAACTTCCGTCGCCCATGGACACTCGCAGCATCAGAAGAGCTGCAAGTGCGTTGCCGGCCTTTTAAGAGGGAATAGGGTAATGGGGGAGGGTAGGGAAGGGAATAGGATAGGGGATTGGGCCTCCGGTAAACTCACTCACTCGGCGAAACACAGCGCAAACGCTGTTTCACGCTGGTTTTCTGTGAGCCCGTGGTATTTCTCCGGTCGAGCCGGCCCAATTCGTGCCGAAGCAAGGCTCTACCACGTTACTTACACATTTGCTTGCAGGTTGTGGGTATTATTTGGCGGAATATTGCTTTAAATCGTAATTAATTTTATGCTATGGATTTCCGCAAAGTAACGCCTGATTCTATTAACTAGTGAACAAAGTGTCATATAGTTACTGGGCGTTGGACTTTCATTATCATCTTATAGGACACACTCCACATGCTTATGTTATCTACGCGAAAATGAGTAATGATTGTTTTTAACTATTTTCCACCGTCGTGATCTGATGAAGGAAGTCACAGACGAGATTGTCGCGGCATCCGGCGACAGTCGGATGTCATCAGCATCACGTGTCGCACACTCGCACATGATTAGCACTGGTGATGGTGACCACACGACACGGCAATTTTAGGACGTCAGCTCAATACTGTAACTCTGTTTAACTGACAAAGTACAAGGCAAAATCTAAAAATATTAAAACTCCTAGGAATAGCATCTGTTGCTTAATTCTTAGGTTCAGCCAAAGAGTAATTAATATCACAAGTATTCAGGGTTACTCATTTATACTCGTAGTAGGTGCATATCTCGAGTGTGTTTAGTTTTAGTTTAGTTCTCAAGTATTTTTTATTTTTAACTAATAAGCTTATAGTCTCTATAAGTTATAGAGACTATAAGAAATGTGTTGATGGACGCAATAATATAATAATAAATAATAATATCTATGGACGCTTCACACCACGTCAGTCTGGCCCCGTGGTAAGTATCCGAAGAACTTATATTACGGGTACCAGACAACGGAAATATATGTAATACTTTTTATACTATACTTATATTTAAGATTTTTATTATATTATACACATATTTAATACACATCCATGACCCAGGAACATAGAAAACTTTTTTGTTCCCTGGCGGGATTCGAACCCGCGACCTCCGGCTAAAGCGCCACTGCGCTCACCACTGAGCCACGGAGGTTGTCAAAAGTTGGTTGGCAATCTTAGCAATACACTGCGTAGAAATTTAAGTTAACGTAAAATTACTTATTAATCTAAGCCAGGCTAGATTGTACCTAATATTTATGAATTACCTCAATAGGTACTAATACAACATGCAACAAGCGCTATAACGTTGTACAAACTCTCGTCGCGCGAATGTTATCCTGTAGCCTCAGATCAAATAAAAAGTATAGATGGACTTCTACGAACAACATAGTGAAGCCGGTTTTTTATGCATTGTGTGCGTGAGCCGGTGTTGCCATACTAAATTTTCATTACCATATGTTGGCTAAACTTTCGAATAACATCCCACATTTGTACTATTAATTGGTTTATGGTAAGTTTACCGCTTAAAGTTCTTTTACTGTCGCAGTAATTTCGCAAATTTTCAAAATTATAAGATCCGTAGTTTTCGAGATAACAATATAATAAATTTTCGAAAATTGTATAGGAATTCGGCCATGTTAACGTTTCTGTGATATTTATGTTTCGTTTTCCATAGCTTTATGTCAAAAAACTTTGCAGAGCCCTATTTTACGTAAAAGTTGTAACACGGCCTCACAAAAACCTGGCGCGGAATAACGTTGTCACAACTCTCCCCAACTATGGAATTCTAAAAATGGATTAGATTAGAATATTTTTATTGCGTTCAAAACGTCTTTAATAATAAAAAAAAATCAGAAAGTGATAATTGTGTTTATTATTTATTTATAGATAAAATTAGATAAAGGGTAGGTAAAGATGAAAAGTTTCGATTTAGGTGTACCAATACATAATATAATTATTAATAGGGTAGTTAATATACGGTCACCAAGTCAGTGTACCACTTGCCTATTTTTTTGGTAGCATAATATGCTTGTGTTATTTCAGAAAAAATCTAAATCATTATATGTGTCCATATAAATTTCAAGGAGTTCCCTCGATTCCTCATGGATCCCCCATCATCAAGTTTCCACTTTAGTGACTAAAAGACCGATTTCGAATTTATACCCTTTACAGCAATAAAATAATTTTGTTAATAGGTCCATAAACGTCAGAGTAATATTCAAAGATCTCCGTGTTGGTGTAAAATACTATAAGAAGTACCTTTTACATCATCAAAATGTGATGAAGTATGGTGTGATTGTGGTGGTGATGATGATGATTACTTTAATTGACAAGGTGGCATATGCTTGCAGTTCTTTAAATAACGCCGAAATCCCCAAACATGTATCTATAAGGAGTCAGGAGTTCTGTTCTGCACTTTTGGATTCAGAGTATAACTTGGAGCAAAATCTTACTTTTTGGTAGCATATGCTTGGACTACTTCAGAAAAAGTCAAAATCACCTTAAATTTCCATAAAAATTTTGAGGAGTTCCCTCGATTCCTCATGGATCCCATCATCAGGTCACCACTTCTTTGAAAACCGGACCAACTTGGGATTATACCCTTTATATCAAAAAAAGAATTTTGAAAATCGGTCCACAGACGGCGGAATTATCGTTCCCGATATTTTCCGTATACCGAATATAGGGGCATTTACCTTAAATTACTTCAAACTTCAAAACTTCCTAATTAAAAAATAAAAACACAGTCTGACCCTCTACTTCATAATTTTGTTAAGAATTTGCCTACAAATTACTTACCTTATTTTAGGCTATTGAGAATATGAAATCCTGGCAACACTCTCTCGATCCGCCATTATGAAATTGTCATTATTTGTTTCGAGTAACCTCTAAATTGTGATAAATTATCTTAAACAAACTACAGTTTTGTGTGTACTTACTTATAAAATGTTATTCCCTGACACTTTTTGTTCGCCTTCGTACAGTTTTTACACCACTTAATAGCGCAGGACGGCATTTTTGTGTCAAAATCACTGCACGACGACTCGTTCGATACTGACGAAAAGTAGCGTACTTTTTTTGCATGAGTGTGCGTGACCGCGTGTGTTTACACAAAGTAGCGTAGTTTTTGAGGCTTCAGTTGAAACAAGCGCCATGCGCAATCTAGTTTTTTATTTGATCTGAGCCTGTAGCATGAAAAAGCAAATGACCATAAAAATAAAAACTACGTCAATCTGGCCCCGTGCTAAGTATCCGAAGAACTTGTGTTACGGGTACCAGACAACGGGAAGTATATATTAAATACTCTTAAACTACATAATATGTATAGTATAATAAAAATCTTAAATATACGTAAATGATAGGTATTTAAGATTTTTATTTTACTATACACATAATTAATACACATCCATGCCCCAGGAACACAGAAAAACTTTTTATTATTTCAGCGAGATTGAAACCCGCGACCTCCTTGAGCTTGAGCGGCGACGCGCTAACCACTGAGCCTAATATCACAATAATATTTTAAAACTTACAAATAATTTTAATCTATTCTCAAAAGTTTCATCTTTTGAAACAAAGTAACCGTATATATAAAGACATTTCTACTTACCTAAAACATTAAAACAGTCACCCGGGACTGTCCGGGACTGTCCAGGCCGGCGCACGCGCGTGGTCACCGCGCGTACATTTCTCATTTGCACCTCATGATTTTGTGTTTTTGCTGCAGGACGACGGAGGAGGACGGAGGTACTCGCCCTGTACGAATTGGTCGCGGTCATTATTATATTTTTATATTATGTTAATAATAATAATATTGTCGACCCCTGTGGCTCATTAGTTACCGCGTTTGCGCTCAAGTCGGAGGTCGCGAGTTCGAATTCCGCCAGGGAACAAAAAATAATAATGTAATAATAATATCATAATATGGACGTTTCACACCACGTCAGTCTGGTCCCGTGCTGAGTAACCAAGAACTGTAGAAAATATATTAAAGTTTTTTATTATAATACTAGCAGTGCCGACACACGTTGTTCAGTCTGAACTATAAGGTTCAGTAAAATCAATTACGGATATTTTGGGCATATGATCTACTGCTTATTATAAAGACGTTTAGGCAAAAATATATTGTTATACTCAAAGTAAAAAAAAAAAAATCTCACGTATGACTTTCGGCTCAACGCAAACTCGCCCATAGAAAGGATGATTTTTTTTCGAGTATGGCAATAGGGAATATGCATAAAATATAAAAATAGCTTATAAAATATAATAATATGATACTAGACAGAAAAATAAAGAAAATGGCGTGAAAATTTTCAATATCTGTTGATAAATGAGCAAGATATGAGCGGTCAAAGTTTGTAATCTATCTCTTTCTAGCAAAACGAAATTTAGTATGAACTCTCTATGAAAGTCGTGTTATGTGACGTCACGATACACGTCGGATCTCTCTGTCTAATAGACCACTTTAAACGTTCATATCTTCGTTATTTTTAATGATATCAAAAAACTGATTTTACCATACGGTTTACCAAACAAGATAGATCTATATAAATAAATAAAAAAAATACGTGCATATTCCCTATTATTTTTCTGCCCAAACGTCTATACTTAAGCAGTAGATCATATTATGCCCAAAATATCCGTAATTGATTTTACCGAACCTTATATAGACTGCACTAAAATAAACAACGAGGGTTGTTTTAGAAATGTGAAAACTTAGAGTTTTTTTAATGCAAAATCATAAAATAATAAAAAATAAGCTAAAAATAAATCCCTTAGATATATAAAAATAATAAATATAATATAGGTATGTATAGTATACTAAGTATTAAATAAAATATTGCCATTGTATGGTACCCGTAATAAATAACAATGAGTGAGATTATAGCTCACTAGGTCACCACGCTACTCGCTAGCCTATTGCGGATTGTTGATTGTTAATTTTATATTAGATAATGTTATTATGAGCTCTCCACTACGCGCACGCAAGCCTGTAACAGTTCAGTGGACAAAGCATCAAGTTTTAGACTTGGTATAACAAATTGCGCTCGTCCACGACCAATCCTGTCCCGGATCACTGGAGTACATCTTCAATAACTACTTAGTTAACCCCGCGCTGTCCCGGACGCAGGGTAGCTACACACAGAGACTAGTTATTACATTTTTAAACTTTCACATTTATAATAGTAGACTAATATGTGAAGGACTACTTCTACTACTGTGAAAGTTTGTGAGCATGGATGAACGGATGTTTGTTACTCTATCACTCGAAAATTATTGAACGGATTGAGATGAAATTTGGTGTGGTAGTAGTTTCGGCTCTGAATTAAACACAGGCTACTATTTATCCTGAAAAAGTACAGTACTCTCGCGGGATAGTATTACACGGGCGGAGCGGCTGGAAAAGCTAGTAATAAATAATCTGGTAACATATTAAAGAATTGTAGGCTTCACCAATTTATAACATTTATGTTATCAATTGGTAAAGCCAAACTGAGAAGAAGATGAAGGTGAACTAATACCACTGTTTTGATCCAAAATTTTGCAGGACAATAATATTATTATGCCAACTTTATACTTTAAGGGCTCTTTTGTGGGAGTTATAATGACTGGTATATTGTACTGATGATTCTAGATGGGAAAATCGTATTTCATTTAAACAACAAACTCACATTAATTAAAGTAATTACTTTTTTATTTTCTGCTTTAAAGTTTAAACTTAGATAACTAAATACTTACTACATAAACCTCTAAACAGTTATTTGTTTTCCTAACGAGCGTTTTGTAAGCATATGGTCCTGAATTTAGTAATGACGATTCGAATAAATCTATAAAGCTTAATTAACAACAATTGTTGATAATTGCCGTCTATGTGTGCAGCTACTCTACGTATACTTTCTCATTATTAGCGCAAAGAGTTGTTTTATTCCATCGCTGAGTTAGCTCACAATTTCCCATTTACGACTTTTCATCGTTCCCCTCACACAAATGTCGCCTCTATAGCTACACAATAAGATACATAATTGCTTGAATACAATCGCGTATAAAATCAGCACGTCTTCACGATGATAACGAGTTTAATTTTCAACTCTATCGCCGTAGACATAGAGTTGATTTTTCCGCTGACGAAGTACAGTATAATGAAAGGTTTCTGCGCGGCAATCGTTCGGAATTACGGAAATAAGCTCATTTAATTGGTTCGCGATTATCGCGAGCGCGGCCGCCGGGCGCAGCTAGTTGTTTCACTCGAGTTCGCTTTTAAACAGCTTTTCATTTACTTGTTCTTATTGCCTTTTACTGTTTGATAGGTTTGTAATTATTGTAAATTTGTCTTTTATCATTGTTTTGTGTTTTCTGATTGCATAATATATCATTTGTTAATAGGTATAGGACAGTTTCATTATCTAGCTGCTGAAAATGATCGGAGATTTAAAGCATCATAAATATTATTGTATGTATTAAGTTATTTTGTGATTAGTAACCATATATATACCTTCCTTATAAAGACAATTTAACAATTTTCATCCCTTTTTAAATCCTGTTTTCAAGAGTGTGAACAATAAATTATAATGTTTGCCGAAATTCTTTAGTAAAACTAATATTTTTGTGTGTTACCACGAAGTAAAAACTGTTAATGTGAAGTGTGAAGTGTGAAGACACAGATTAAATTTCACGCGCTACACCACAACAGTCTGTCGTGTCTGTTGTGACTGTTGTGTATCGGTGACAAAGCTACAACATCTCCATCACAACAAACAACTCTTGCGCAACAAATGCAACAAAAAATTGCGTCAAAATTAACACCTACTTAACACTCAACAATATACCGCAAATAAACGAATTTGTACTCTATTCCAAAGCATTAAGGTTTAAATTGTAAGTTAGTAGAGAATAAAGCTTATTTTTTGGTTGTAAAAAGTTTATTTTGTCAGCAAGGCGTGCGACAATACGGCCTCACTCGGAAATACAATGAGATAAGGTTACATTGTACTTGCGAGAGCTTAACTGGATATAACTTATTAGTTTTAGTATTACCAAGTTTTTAAGGTTCCGTAGTCCATATTATTATTATTATATTGTTTTTTAATTAAATCGTGTATGTGAGTCGAAAATCAACGACGAAAACTTAAAAAAAGTTTATCAATTTGTGAACTCGTATGTGTTATATACTCGTACTTTGTACTTGCATGAGACAAGAGACCGAAATGCGGAAGTTTACAAAATATTTTATTGACAACTAGCTGACCGCCATATTTTTTTTTGCCGTTCATACTATCTAAAGTTAAGATTTTAGCAAGTTTTAAATATTTGCTATCATTTTTTTTAATTTTATAAAAGCTTTCTCCTGATAATACTGAAGTTATGCACTTATATTATAAATATTTCGGTAATTCATTTTTTTTATCTAGATTAATACGCAATAAACTATTGTCAGGTTTGTAATTTGTTTTTTTTTTCTATGATGTATGTACTTAGCTGCTGTGCAAACAAACAGTAATATTTCCGGGCACGAGGGCGAGCGGGAGTGCGGGGCGCGGCGGGGGCGGGCGGGAAATGGAAAACTTAACGCAATTACTGATATTCATTCATTGTGATTAGCGACGCGGTGGCGTGAGGCATGGGAAGCAGCGGGAACACTGAACTACAGGAAAACCTAGTGATGTAATAAACAAACAGGAAACAAAATTGCACTTTTACCTTCTAAGTTTCAACTTTCAGGTCACACCGCGACAATACGCAATGTAACGAGGCGCGGCACCTTTTTTAAAAGCTATTCAAACAAAACTTATTTACTAATTACTACACAAAAATATACAATATGCATGTCATATGTCATGCTCAGATCGTAGTTCGTTGTTTAAACTAAGTTAAAAGGATCCAATTAACTGCGTCACATAATATTTATACCAGTAGTAATCCATCAAATACTCACACTGAAAAGACTGAAATAACAGGAATATCGACCGCCAGTCTTCTGTGACTTGTACCACGCTGTGTGGAGAGGAAGCTACGCTCTCTCCAGCTCTTCCTTCTTACCGGCGGCGCTCGGACGGCGACTGGCGTACTCGGTGCTACTCATTACTATTATCACGTTAGCTCGCGCAGGGAAATTGTAAAGACTTCTGCAGTTCGCAGCTTGTCTAATAACCGTTCGAGAGAAAATCAACTATTAGCCAGATATCAAATTATACACATTTATATTAGGTCTGTGGAAATTGCATATTAGTCTAATCTGTTTACATGCCGCTGTATTTAATGTTGGACCACTAAATATTGGGACTTCGTTAGTTACTATGCTCTCAAGTATCAAAATATCAATATTAATATCTAAATATAAATATAATATCAAAATAATGTAGCTGTACTTAATATTTATATTTTGTAAACTTAGTATAGGATTTTGTTAAAAAACGATTTTCAATGAAATCAAAACTCCCAGGAAGTGCGTCACAGCGGGGGTATCCGGATGCAGATGTAAGATTATTAAAAAACATTATATAAGGAGATTATTAACATTATTAATAAGTAATAGTGTGTGTAATGCGGTAATCCGCCGCCCGCCGCGCGTAGCCCCTAATGATGGCCTAATGTCTGCTGTACGCCATACAACTACCCTCATATTCGCTTATCTATACAAAGGATTATGACCTTTAAGTATATTGGATAGGGGTAGTATTAGGATAAAGTATTACTTGCATTGGATGGTTTGTGGTGTTGATAGATTATGGGACATTTCACGGTTTGATGCCCGTGTAGAATGTACCGCGGATCGCGCACACAGGAGGATGCAGTTAGTACATAATATGTTTATTATTATTTATATTTTTTATTAAGCCAAAATCATATTAGCCTAAATTACTCTTATTACTATGTTAATATTGTGAGTTAAATAATCTCTTATGTTTTTATTTATTTAGACTCTACAGTAAACATAGATAAATTCCTAAATGTAAAAATTAAAAACACACTCAAATACGGGACCTACAAGATGAAAACTCAGTACAGTTAACTGCCCTGCTAAGCGTAAAAGCGGTCTCTCAAAAAAGGGAGTTTTGAGAAAATTGCAGAAGTTTTGTAAAATACCTAATATTCTTTAATTCTCTTAGTAATTTATTCTTAGTGAAACCTTCTTTTAGGGGTTTTTTTAATGTTTTAATAAGATATGATACTATGTGGCTTAGTTCATTGAATGCGTATTTTTTTTAGCTAAACATAACATAAAAAAAAGTTTTTTGAGATGCGCTTAGCACGGCAGAGTAGGTAGGTACACTAAAACTTGTATTACGGATACCAGACAACGGAAATATATTGAATACTTTTATACTATACACATATTTAAGTTTTTTTTTTATATTATACACATCCAAGATCCGGGAACACAGAAAACTTTAGTTGCTAACACTTACCTACAGAGGTCGCCAAAAGCCGACATCATTAATAAAATATTTGTTATTATTAAGTTTCAGTATAACTAAGTTATATAGTATTAATAAATAGCAACACATCGATTTCATTACCCTCCTAACATGCACCGTATTACACTTAATCGCGAATTAATGAGCTCCCAGTGCGTAACAAAAACGTCCACCCTGTGTAACGCGGCACGACCCCTCAGATCGGCAACGCATTAACACCTTTTTGTTAAGTCGGATCAAGTGGCCATTGTGTATCGCACAAAACATCGCATATTCCGTAAACTAATATAATGACCACGACGCGTCAATAGAATCTGTCCGACAATTATAGTGTACGAACATAATATAATATACTCGTAATATTACCGCGGTTACTAAATAGTAAATACTGAAGATTCGATTGAAATGTAAATTGTGAAACACACGAGGGGAAATTTTTAATTTCGTGGATTATGTACCCCAGGTTAAAAATAAATAAACCAATCTCTTTTTTCTTTGTAGTATATTTATCTAGACGACGAATGCATTTTAAAGGATTTTCAATTAATAACTATTATAGCCTCAAAATAGTTTTCCATTTCTCTTTAAATTTTCTACCTGTCCTTTTCATCGGTAGATTTTTTGCCACAACAGCTCTTTTAATTTTTTTGCGCTCTATAATACTAATAACTCCGAATGATTTCCGTGACGTTGGCTGATTTCATTGAAACCAGGCATGTTACGCAGGAGTAATTTTATAGTGCCCAAGTATGTGCGCAGTACACAAGAGCACTCTCTCCTCCTTTACTCTCATAATCCAGAGAGAAGGATAACCGACTCGACTGACGAGAGATCAGGCGCAGGTCCGATTTTTAAATGCCCATCCGACGCATGGATCGTCGAAAATTAAAAATAAAAAATAAAATAAAATTTCTTGTCAGACAATCAGGTGATCAGCCTTCATTGTCCTAACCAAACTTGGAAATAACATTTTTTGTTGTTCCAATGTGGGAATCGAACCCACCACCTCCGAGTCAAGAGCCAATCTAATCACTAGACCACTGAGGCTGTTGCGCTCTATAATAATAGCTAGAGGTCAAATCCCGACTCGACAACAAGTTGTGGTTTTTAATATCTATGTCAACTTTATACAGCAGCAGTTAGGCAGCCAATGCAACGCGACTCTCGTAAACGGAGAACGTTGTCGCGCAAGAGCGGCAAAAGTTTCGACAATTTTTAGAGACTTTTTTTAGGGCTCCGTAGTATACATCTCAAAACTCTTATGATTTCGTCATGTCCGTCCTACCGTCCGTCTTCGGCTTACCGTCCAAACGGTTAGTGCTAGAAAGATGAAACTTTGCATGGATGTGAATTTACTACGTCTCTAAAATAAAATCACGAAAAATATATTTTATTGGGGTACTTCCCCCACACGTAAAGTGGGGATTTTTTTTCTCGAGTTTACCCCGTAATGTATGATATTATTAGATAGGTCTTTTAAGAACATTGAGAGGTTGCTTACACAATTTTTTTAAGGTATCCGTTTGGGAGATATTTAACTTGAAAGCCCAATTTTTTTGTTAAAAAAGGCCCAAAAATCTGTGAAAATTCAAGATGGTGATGTGATGAACTTCAAAGGAAAACAATAAAAACTTATATAACTTTGTAAATTTACGAGTTATGGAGACTTAACTTGTAACATGCGCTTATTTACTTCAAATAACGCTATAATAAATAATCATGTAAATATTGATATAATGGTACGGAACCCTACGTGCGCGTATTTGCCTTTACTTTTTTAATGATTTTTTTTTGCCTTAAAATATCGCCTAGTAGTGCTTATAAAAATACCTTTGGCTTTGTAATACATGCGTAAAATTAGAATTGAAACTCAAAAGACCGTCTTCATGAAGTGTCATTTTTGCCTTAAACGTTTAGACCGAACTCGACCAGAAAAACCGGCGTAAAATAACCCTTGCGTTATATTTCGCCGAGTGAGTGGGTTTACCGGAGGCCCAAAGGGGGTTGGGAAATATGGGGACCAGGAACAAAAGTGTTGCGAGTGTCCATGGGCGGCGGTAATCATTTACCCAGGCGATCCGTCTCTCTCTCATTTCCTGGTCCATTTAAGAAAGGTTTAGGCTTATCTTGACAATGCCCAGTTGTTTTAATGAAAGATTCTAACTTTCCTCTTGACTCTTTAGGATGGCAGAGGCCAGACACCTCTCACTACATTGTAAAAGGGTGGAACGACGCAGGTACAGGTGGATATAGTAGGTTATTATAATATTGTACACCTACAATCTACATACTTCACATTCGCACAATTTGACGAGCGCATGATTTTCCTCACGTCACATGCACCGCGGGTGTCGGCGGGTATGCGGGGGGCGGCCTGAGTCACGGGGAGAAGGGGGGAGGAGGAATTCGATTGCAGGCTATTGAAAAGTTTCAAGAGGCGAAAAGCTTCGACAAACGAAGCTAAGTGAATTTCGAGCCCTCGTGAGAAACAGGCACGGATTGTGTTCTATGGTGTGTTTGGATATTGGCAATTGTGACAGAAATGTTGCTGGCGCAGTTTAAAGATCTGTTGCGGCAATTGTTGCGGTGTTTGAGAGTTACAGAAACAGCTATGATTTGATAAATAGATAGAAGTAGTAAGTAGTAAAATTACTTGATGCAATTAATAATGATATTATACTGGCTAGTTATCTGCCATCCCAATGCCAAAATGAATGCCATAAATACCTTAAAAGTATGTACTAAGAATAGAGTCATAGAATTCCTATGTATTATATAATAATATTAGGTATGTCAAATTTTGAAATTTTCTCAACTCTTTACTACACTAACTTGTTGTGGCGTTTTATACTTTTTGAAGGCTACTTTTATTGAAATTCAGTAGCCCAACGAAGATGGAAATTGTTATTAACTGTAAAAGTTAATAAAGTGCCTGTTTCCCGACTGGAGTCCGGGCCTGTGCAGCGGCTTGGTTCCAATTTTTATCAATCCCATTTCATTTCCCCTTACGAAAGTTTTCCTCCAATTTCGCGCGCCGTCCGCCCCGCCGACCCCGCCCGCACCGCAGGGACGATCCGCAAACAAAGGGACGTCGATATCGATAGAAAATTTCTTGTGTAGAAGAAGGTGTAACACATATACACACAGTTCATAAAGCTACATAATTAGTAAAAATAATTGCATTGTTTTAAAAAGATATAGCGAGCGTTCTGCAACAAAAGCAACAACAGGTTAAATAATATTTAATAACATTAAATTAATTCAAAAGTAAGTAAATAGTATAGATCTCATTGTAGTACAAGATATAAATTACTAGCTGTTTCCCGCGGCACCGTCTGCGTAAATATAATATCCCTCGGTAACACTGTACTTTTTCGGGATAAAAAGGAGCCTATATTTTAATCCAGGGCCAAAACTACTACCATACCGAATTTCATCAAAATCCGTTGAGTAGTTTTTGCGTGAAAGAAGAACAGATATCCATTCATCCATACATATATCCATTCATCCATTCATCCATTCATACATCCTCACAAACTTTCACATTTATAATATTAGTAGGACTAATAACATGATTAGTAATTTATCTAGTCTTCACAGTTTTCGAGTAAGGTTTAGTGCACTTTGCGACCCTTCAAAATAATAAATACTAGCGATCCGCCCGGCTTCGCACGGGTACAATACTGATACTAATACTACAGAATGTCGCCCACTTCGCAACGGGCCGTGCAGCAGAAATCGTAATATTTTAATTTCGCCATAACTTCAAAACCAAACATCCAATTTTAATCATTCAAAGACCAAATATTATCTACATAAATTATACTTAGTGATGAAATAATTTATTTTGATGAGGATTAATAGCATGAGTAAAATAAACGCGTTTAAATGTAGTCCAAAAAAAATTCAAGATTTCTAAATAAAAAAATGGCTGTTGTGCCTCACTCGACATAGATAGGTATAGTGTGTCGCGGACTTTTTTGTAGATATTTATAAGATCTACAATTAATTAGAACATTATATGGTTCTATCTTTTATAGTTTAGGCAGCGTACGCAAAATAAGTAACTTTTCTGGTTGATTTTTTACACCTTTTATCCGAAAAACCCAAATATCTTACGGAACCCTCCTTTTTTTCAAAATAAAATTTAGCCTATGTTACTCGTGGATAATGTAGCTTTCGAATGGTGAAATAATGTTTGAAATCGGCTCAGTACTTTTTGAGCCTATTCATTACAAACAAACAAACAAACAAACAAACATACAAACAAAGTTTTCCTCTTTATAATATTAAGTGTAGATTACCTTGAATAAAATATTTTTTCTTGATAATTATAGCTGTCGTATATTAAATATTTACGATATAAAAAGTTATAGACCTAATACTATACGTGTCGTAATTCATAACGTCTATAAAACGATAATGACAAAGCGTAGCATACCATAATGTGTTTTATAGATAACAAATGTGTCCATCGACAAATCTGTCGCACAACACTACAAGGAACAGAACGGAGACGGAGGTATCGCGGTGTACCCCGAACAACACATTTCCTCACCCGGAGCACGAGCCTAGCAGCCACTCGCAGCCACTCGCAGCCACTCCACTGGTGACGACCACTGCGGGTCTCGAGGGAGTACCACAATTGGTAGTTAGAGCTATAATATGTTAGTAATGTTGAAGGGTCGTCATCTGGGAGTACGATTTCTAGTCAAGGAAAACTTTTTGTTATAAAAATATACTCACGATACACGAACACTAACAACCAATTTTGCACAGAAATGTACTGACGCTTCCATGATCGTCATCAGAGTCCATCAAATAGAAATGCGATGTCGTGGGCCATTCACGACAGTTGCTAGTCCACGAGATTAGAATCCACGTTTCGTTAAAGTTATACCCCCTTACTAATAAACGCTGTATAAGCTTTGAATAATTACACAGTTTTTTTGTCTTCTTCAATCGAATTAAAAATGTCACTTGTGTGATGTGAACAAAACACTTTTTTGTTTATTAGTTAGGGGGTAGTTGTTTAGTTGCAAATTTTCAATCTGTATGGTAGTGTCTATGGACGCTTTCACACCACGTCAATCTGATCCCGTGGTTCTGAATTTCTGTTATGGGTACCGGACAACGAAAATGGCGGGATTGGAGCCTGCGACCTCCGGCTTGAGAACGCGCTAACCACTGAGCCACTGAGGTAGATCTAGATAGATTGGAATATTAATATTATTACACTACATTAAAGTAATTACCATGAAACGCATTAAATCTTTTACCAAACAACTTGTCGACAACTCCACTAATCTCTGTGTCAAAAAAATGCATAATCTTTGAGGAAAAATAACATTTGGACATTATTGAATACTAATAGAACCTCTTCAAATAGTCAAGGAGTTTGGGTAAGCGGCCATTATGTCTCGCACAATCGGCGCATTTGTGCGATGATCGCATTGTGCGAGACAACGCCTCCCAATACATTGTGCGAGCCCAGTCACCGGTAGCGCGCGCAAAGCCGAGGCTCGGGTCTCAAAGACCCCGACTGTAGTCCGGTGAATGAAGTTTTTGCGCTGACCGCTCTCGGGTTACAAGTTTGTCAGTTTGTTACAAAAACCCCGAAATGACCAAGCGCTTTGTCACATGTTTGCGGTTTACACAGATATTACTATTTATTTCTCAATCGATACTAAAGTATGCGATTAGCGGGAGTGCTATTGTGCGGTACCACAATAGTTTGTGTATGTTTGCTTGAAATTACACGAATTATAAGGTTCAATTCACTGCATGAGTTACAAACGTTTTTAAGATTGCTATTCGTCTTCTAATGTTTGACATTTTTTGCAAAACTTGCAAGTATTATTTTCACGTTTTAAAACTAACATTTTATTAGAACAAAAATACCGAATATCGGCTCTCATTGAAAAAACCACAGCACTCAATTACGTTTCAATAAAAGTATCCGATATTCATTATCGTTGTTACGATCGTGGTTTCATTCGGTAATACATAGTAACAATGGCGGTTTTGGGTAATTATTGTGTCGGTGTTCGGTGACACAGACAATGGCGTGCGTCGGCGGTGACAGACAGACCGACAGACGTCTTGTGTGTACAGAAGTTGCGCAAACGTAAAGGTGTTGCGCGAAACGTATACTGAAGTTTTTGTCACAGAGTACGCCGCCTGTTTTACAAGTATTTTAGTTACGACGAAGTACTATTGTTACTGGGGTTTGCAAATTTAATATGTTTATATTCAAAGATGGTTTGAAGGGATTTTTGTTTAAAGACTTAGGAGCAACGACCGGGCCTTGTATTACTGTCTGAAAATTTCTAGTAGGTTATTATTTTAGAGTAGACACGTTGTATAATCTATACTTCTATACTAATATTATAAATGCGAAAGTGTGACTGTCTGTTACCTCTTCGCGCTTTAACCACTGAACCGATTTTTATGAAATTTGGTATAGACTATAGACATCATTTGGGTCCCGGGAAAGGACATAGGATATTTTTTATCTCGAAAAAGTAGTGTTCCCGCGGGATAATGTATTTACGCGGACGAGCCGCGCGCAAAATTTAGTTATTGATTGATAATAATTAAGGAAATTCGTAATAAACAAAATTAAAAAATTTAAGTAACTTCCGCTGTTGTCAAGGCGCAGCAAGCGAGCTGATGATGATGAATTGTTCATGAAGAACACTCTCGATCATGTCAGCTTTCAAACAAAAAAAAACAGATTAAAATCGGTTCATCCCTTTGTGAGCTACGATGCCACGGACAGACACATCAAATTTACAACACTGTCTGTTTTCGTCGGGGGTTAACAAAATATGACGATTTATACCATAGCGTCTATTATTTAATATTATACCATACCATACATATAATAGTTATACCATACATATAATAGTAATACCATACACAAGAAAAAATCAACACAAAATTGTAATAAAATCCTAACAGATTACATTGTAATGCCATTTGTTGATAAACTCAACAGCATTAAGTGTTAAATGAACTCACTCGAGCGACGCTGACATGTGACGGAGAGCGGCGAAGGGTTAACTATTGAGGGAGGCTTATAGCAGGTAAAGAGTTTATAAAAGGTATCTTAATAGAATCGCAGATACAGATTCTGTTAGAAAACTTCAATTATTTTGTGATTAGTAATTTTTATTTCTTCACAAAAGATAAATTCTTCGAGTTTATTGGTACGGTTTTTTTTAATGCAGTTTAATGTGTTAAGGCTAGTAATATTCCGTTTTTAAAAGCGTTATGAAAGGCCTTTACAGACAAGGCAAGTTCTTTTAGGTCTCTATAAAAGTTACTTTTAGGCCTTTGCAATGTGTACTATACATTGAAGTAAGAGTTGTTTCGATCGCAACACTGGGAATCCAGCTGTTGTCTACCCTAAGTGTAATAAATATCTTTTGAATCGAATCTCATTCTCGTTTATTACATAACAACCTAATATTCTCCCAAAAACTTAATCTCGACAAAGTAATAGAGTCGTTGATCTTATTTTAACGAGTTTAGTAACAAAATAAACATTGCGAAGGGCCGATCGACGCTTTTTAACGCGACCCCTGCCGTAATTAAAAGTAAAAAAATTCAATTTTATTCGTAAGCGCCATATTGGGACCCGCCTCGCACAAATGCCGCGCTTTTTACCCGCACTCAACCCTAACTTTTGTTTTAATTACACGAATATCAACTCTATTGCGTAAACATAAGAGCTACATTGAACGCACGTCTAAGTTAGCAGCGCTGTCAAATTGATTCTTTTTTGTTTATTGTTATTTTATTGTGTTAAGATGACGATTATTGTCAATCACTAACGAGTGTGCGAGAGAGACGGCGGGCGAGCGGGACGGAGATAATGCGATTTTGGGAATCACTTCTTATCTGTCATCTAAATTGTGGAACTCGGTCGAAATAGTGTTTGGGGTCCATACATCTGACAGTTTAGTTTAACCATTGAATACTTTTATAAGATTATTGTACTTTATTTAATATTTAATCTACTGCATCTCTGGGATTAGTTAATAGGACGGCTTGACAAAGATATCAACCACATAATAAATGTAGGTTCCTACCTACCTACCTAGTATCCATACCTTGTACTATATGAACTAAAGTACACTACTCACTTGACATACACACAACATACATACCAAGCCCCAAACCACCAACAACTTTTAAATTAATTTAAGAGTAGGTAAATTATTTTGCTTATGTTATAATTTAAAAGTTATATTTTTCAGAAGTACTGTTTATGTTTGATTTTGCCTCAATAATGTTTTGTAACCAGTAAACTCCCCCCCCCAAAGCACAGACTGCGTCTAGTTTGGGGGACAAAAAACATTGGAAATTAACTATTTTTATTTATTTCATCGTAGTTATCAGAATTTACATACATTTAATACTTTCACATAATCAAGCAATTCCTTTTTTTTATGAAAATTGAATAAAAGTAAATGTCAACGTGCAGTTCCACCACGGATTCAATATCTGGCTGTATGAACGTTTAGTATGTAATTAGACATATGCGCGCCCGCGGCTCGACCCGACCGTGCGGCGCGCCGCGGGGCGCACAAACACAATAACTGACACAGTTTAGGGATCAGTGTAACGTGTGCAAAAACCCATGTACATCGTGAACATTAAACATTATTATTTCAAAACGAATTTTCTAGTATACATTGGCTATGAAGAACTATAAGATTTTATTGAGTCTTTCGTTTTATTTATAAATGTATAATTTCCATTTTATAATTGTCCAGTTCAGACCGAAAAGATTAGAAACAGGATTATTGTAAAACAGCACTATTGTGTTTTGTTACGAGTAAAATGTTGAACAGATTGTGAAATACTTTTAAAGTAAAAGATAAACAGAATACATTTATTGTGTGAGCAAGGCAATCATATTCAAGCGCTATTGAATCATGCGCACACACACATACTCACGTGTAAATACGTACCGTACCGTATACGTAGTTCAACTACGTCTGAACTCGTCGCGGTCACTTTCTTTATGTTTCAATATTTCGTCTATTGTAAAGAAAAATATTAAAAATTCACGTCACGCAATACAAATAGAGTTTCTGCTACGGAACCCGCACCGTTTAAATCGTAAATGTTGATTGTATCTAACATGCAATTACTGTAACTGAATGAGTCGCGCTGTGATACTGAATGGGTCGGGACTCCGGAGTTACTCTGTTTGTTGTAATGTACTCAATTACAGCTGTACGTGTACATGTGACCACGACGTGATAGTGATCATGTTATATCCGATTATGTTTCTCGTGTAAACTAAGTTTTTGTGGTTTAACACTGGCGAAATATCAGACGAAACGCCCGATGGTTTATGGGGCGTGGGCATTAAAGGATAGGAGTGTGACTACTTACCGAATATCTGAAGCAAATACTGCATTCTAATTTTAAAATTCTAAACGTAAACAAAGAGACAATTGTGCACAATTACGCTACCCAATGTTTTTAAAACTCAAGATAGGCTATGGCGTATATTTGACATAATAAATTTTCATCTATACTTCTATACTAGTACTAATATAATAAAGAGGAAAAGTTTGTTTGTTTGTTTGCATTAAATAGGCTACGAAACTACTGGACTGATTTTGATGAAATTTGGCACAGATGTAGAGTAGACCACGGGAAAGGACATATGCTACTTATATCGCGAAAAAATGTACGGTTTCTGCGAAATTAACTTTTGCGCGCACGAAGTCGCGGGCAACATCTAGTACATTATAAAGTTAGCCATCTTGTTTTCAACATACTTCAGATGTCAAAATGGCCCCAAAAATGTTAAAAGTTGGGCCATTTGACCGAAATCCGGTTAAATGGCCCAACTTTTGACATTTTTGGCATAATATATGTCTATGGCGCTATAAATATCACTCATTCATCGTACGATAAATGAATACAGCGTCTCATTAATTTGATCAATTCAGCTCTTTATGTTTATGTTTAAATTAAATTAGATCTGAACGGAGGATACCTATGAAGCGGGGGTGAGGCGGGGGTGAGGCGCGGGCGGGCGGCTAGTGATATAAAACGAGAGAAATTGCTCGCCGAATCACCGGCGTTTTTTAATAATTGTTTTATGCTCTAACAAATGAGTTTGAAATTGGATCGGGCTCCGAGCGCGCACAAAAATGGACGCCTAATGACATCAGCGGGAGGGAGACAGCGAGATAGAGAAAGAGGACGGAGATAGTAATTGTTAGGGTTACCGAGCGTTAGTGTTTTTGTTTGTGATTAAACGTTACAGTTGATTGTTATATAGAGCTCCGTGGCCTAGTGGGTAGACCGATTGGTTCGCACTTGAGAGAGTGCAGGTTCCAATCCCAGGTTGTGGCGTGTATTAATGACGTTTTTTCAGATCTCAAGTACATTATACGGACGCTCTAACGGTGAGGGAAAACATCGTGAGGAAACTCGCACATGGTTGGCCCCAGACGCATTGAACAGTAATTCCTTTGAACTAGGCTGACTATGTTGTGAGAATGCCGTATGTGCTTGGACAACCATACGACATTTAAAAACCAACTGTCCCAGGCACTACAGTATTTCAAGAGTGGTTACTTCGCTCGTAGAATACTTTATAAATCATCTATTAACGGATAAAAAGGGCTATGTTTTTGATATTATAGAGATATGAGTTTGGATATCTGCCGTGATGTCAACGATGGCTAGATGTACTCGAAATACATATATTGTAATAGACCAGATGACTGAATTTGATGTCCTAAATGAATAGTACCGACTCTTAAATATGAGTGACTTCTCAGAAGAAACCGTATATCAAAAGTCAATATTTTCATAGGTACTGGTTACAAAATTTCGCGAATCTCATTAAAATGCCTCATACAAAATTCTTACTTAACGATGACGTCACGATTAGGTAAAAGTGTATGAAATATAAGGCCGCAGGAACATATTTGTAAATATCTCCGAAATTTGTGCGTTTAAGTTCATACTTACCATAATGAATGTTTTTGTATATGATGTAGGTAAACCAATGATGTGGATTTTACTAATTAAGTATACATTTTTGAAACTTTTTGTATTTTTAAATGTATCTAGTTACTAAACTACACATATTTTTTCATTTATCAAGTAGCAATACCTCAATATATTTGAGTATATAAATTTAACTAAATATTTTACATGTAATCGTCACCCCTATTTAACGTCATATCAAACGAAAGAAGTTCTGGGCAGCATTACAGTTTTATTAAATATATCTGAAAAGTTAATAACGGGAATGTTAATGTTTGTTTGATTGTTATCATTATAATAAGTGTGAGTGACCTAACGATCATAATGTTACACCACATTGAATAAATTTATTGTTCGCTTATAAATTCACATTAGGTAACTTACAATATTAAACTATACTTTAGTTTAATATTTTAAGTTACCTAATGTGAATTTATAAGCGAACAATAAATTTATTCAATGTGGTGTAACATTATGTTATGGTACCTTAATCTGAGAGTAACTCTCCCAGATACAGTTAATAATAAAAATTATGATCTGTGAAAAGTGTTATTAGAATTAAAGCCGGTTTACAAACCCGTCGGTAAGTGGTCTATCTAGTGGCGCCCTCTGCCGGGAGCGTCTCAAGACGTCGGCGATCGCCGCCTCCCCTCTCCCTCCGCCCCAGCCCCTCACCCCGCCCCTGGCCTGCAGGAGATTATCACCGGCTAATATCGCGCTCCGTCCTCTTTAATAAAGCTTAAACTGTATTAGGACTCTCGTTTTATAATTGTGATTACATTTATATTGTATTATTGTCCAGGCGTAAAATAATATTAATGAAGGTGCAACTTTCGTACAACCTTCGCAAGGCGACAACGTGCACATCTCGCAGTATTTCTATATAATAAAATTAATAAAAAATTAAACTTCTATCCTCTTTCACTACATGAATGCAAAACAATTGTGAAGACTTGGCTTTTGTCCTTAAATTATGAGGAAACAGAAGACCTGTTTAACAATAAGTCACAATAACTATTTAGGTACTATGAATTATTATGTGTATAATATAAACTATTATATATGTATATTTATGTATTATAGTATTATATTTGTGTATCTACCTATATTTATTATAACTTATATACTGATACATTTTTAATATATACGAGTATTACGTGTTTATATAAATATAATGTGTGAAATAATTAGATATAATACCTATTTATAAAAATCCATATATAGTAAAAAAGCACTATAATTTTTTTATTAGGCTCTGTTGACACAGTTTATTACAAATATTGGGAGAAGCCACTGACTCCTGAGATACGGGCTTTATAGCCTAGTTTAGGTGTCAGTCTTCATAGGATTTATGTAATTAACAACTAAGTCAATAAAGATTATTATTATTATTATTAGAACTAATGACGTAGAACACTCTCGTAGCAGTATGCTACGAAAGACTACGGCGTAGCAGCTCTACAAACTTAGGTCTAACGTAGAGCTCCTACGTGGTCGTACACTTTTTAGTGCTTAGCACAAGCAACCTAGATAGGGAAGAGCCATGCTCTGGCGCGAATGAGCCGACTAAATACCAACGACTCACAGAATCCGGCGGCAAATAAAGTGTTGCGTGAGAGAGATTACTGGAGAAAAAAGGGGATTGCGGATTTTCACATATTGTGATGTGAACGCACTTGTAAATCATTTGGTGTTAGATGTGTCGAAAGGCGGTGATAATCGCTTACCATCAGGAGATCCACGTTTCCTGGGCCATTTTATTAAAAAATCTCTTATATATTATCTTAAAATTATAACCTATCGAAAGCATAGTTACGTCGTGTGTTTTGTATCTCGCCTTTCTGTAAGAAAGCCACAAGACTCGAATCTAGATAGAAATAGAACTTAATTTTACTTCTTTTCTGGTCCATTTCATTCTATTGGTGTTAAACGTAAATTTTACTAATTGGTTCCAAATTACGTTCAAATGAAATAGTTATTATGCATAATATTAAGTCTTAGCATTCAATAGTATAAGTAAGCTGATTGAAACACAAAAGATATCGGATCTTCAACAAAAGTAAAAGTATTGACAAAAAATGCAGAACCCAAATGAGTGCTAATAAAGCAATTATGTTGAGTGGTCGCAAACGGTAGTTTGTGGTCAATATATCGGTGGCGCAGCACTCTAAATGCCATTCCTACACTTTTTCACCATACAACGATATTAACATCGCTAATAAGAGAGTATTCAACTATGACCACCTCAGTTGAACCGATAGGATCCCACTTCTGATAAATAGGTGCATTCGATTTTGAACTTTAAGACGCATGAAATAGAGCGTGGATTTATTTGTATGGTTGATGGTTCTATATGATTTTGTCAGGGGTTTACGAGGTCTATCATCGGTGGTATATTTAGAGGTATTTGCGGGTAGGCAGGTATTAATTTGGGTGCATGTTATTATGATCCGGTGATGGATTGGCTGACTCAGCGTTTCGGTTTAAAGTTGGACCGAATTTGATGAAATGTCAGCTATTAGGAGCCATTAAATATGTATTTAATAAATTACTACTGTCGGGTACAATTATTGCTAAGTATGTTCATTAGGGCCATAATGCATTATTGTTTTTTATGAATTACTAAATTAAATATAACTCCTTCAATATTTAGTTAGAAGGAAATCTAAATAAACTTGAATCTTAAGATATATTGAAAGTAATCAACATTTGAGTACAAAACATTTGAGTTGCAGAAAGACAAATCTCAAAAAAAAAAAAGATAATCATATACAATACAACTTTATTAAAAGTTGTTGAAAAAATGTTTTATAACAAAATAACGTAAAACACATTTGACAAAATATATGTTATCACCCATCAACATCTACAATGGAATTGGAACCGACAAATTATCTACAAAAAGCAACAAAAAAGTAATCGGCTTAAAGTCGTGGATACACCTGAAGATGGTTATCACCAGGAGCCCATGTTTGTAGTTCTGTGAAGTTACGTAGCGTCTGTAATTTGCGGGCCGCTAACTGGTGGTTAAATGGCTTTAGATGGATTACTAAGCAGGCTTTTAATTATGTATATTTTATTTTGAGTAGTTTCCTTGCACTACTCCTTTAAACGAAACCTACTCTTTTTCTCATTCAGAAAGGAGTTTTGCTAATAAACTACAATTGAAGTAGTTATCTCTACACTAACTACATTTAATATACGTCAGATATGGTGATGAAAACGTAATAAGCTATTTCGTTGTTTTACATAATATTATTCTGCCGAGCAAAATCATGAGGGTGATTATTTATACATGCTATATCTGTCCATTTTTTATTAGCCTATAAATTACCTAATACATAATATTAAATGGACGTAAGAGATTTTAGTTGCGAGGATACCTCTTTTTCTTTTAAAATACTAAAGCTTAAAAAATAAAATTTTATTTAACTAGTCATGATTTGGTAGACCTTTATTTAGCTGTAGCATAACACAATAAGGGTTATTCGTGACATCTGACAGCTTTTTGACACGACGAGGACCGTCGGGCTACCGAGCGCCGCCTGGTGACAGAAAATGAATCGAAAATTCTTATTGACCGTTTTCGATACCACTTACGCCACCAGATGACGCTTTCCTAACGGCAAACAAAATCAAACACCTTCATTAAGTAACGTTTATAACATAGTATAATGAATCATAAAGACTTCTATGAAAAAGAGATTCCTATTTCCTTTTTTACTGACACTCGGAAGCGATTTAAGTTACCAAAATTTTTAATTACGTTGGTTAGCTTTACACTGCAGCTTGCCCGCAAACCAATTAAAATATATTTATTTATTTATTTATTTATTTATTTATTAGGTATAGTAACAGACAACAGAGTAGAATTATATTACATACTAACAAGAGACAATAAATGAAAAAGCATTTAACACTGCAGTCCTATAACTACTATACACAACATTCAATCAAAAAATAATAATAATAAACAAAAATTCCATAAAATTAATAATAAACATCAAGTATGTACTCCTAATAAAAACAATTTAAATATTAAATTAAGTTAGTCTATTTTACCATAATAATAATTAATTCCTTATTACAATTGAATTGTTTTGATAAAATAAAAAGAAAATAAAAAAAATTAAATAATTTTAAATAATTCATTTCTGAAAGATAGCCAGTTACTATGAAATATGTCATAATCAGAGCAAATATTGTTGTAAAATGTACACATTCTTTGTATAGGGTTATTTTTTGCCACGTTGTTTTTAAATCGAGGAATGTGAAAAAGTTGTGGTATACGCACGGATCGAGTTGGAACCTTGATTGATAGCTGGTTCAAAATCTGTGTGTCTAAACCTCCATTTACTATTTTATGAAGAGTACATAAATCAAATATCTTTCTGCGCCCCTCAAGACTCACCAAGCCGAACCTATTAAGTCTATCCTCGTATAGAGGAACTTTTCGTCTAATCCCACACCTAGCACACAGATATCTTAAAAATCTACGTTGAATTGACTCAATCCTGTCCGTGTGAGTGTGATAGATGGGAGACCAGATCGATGAACAATATTCTAGTATAGATCTAACCAAGGCTGCATACAATACAATCCATGTCTTGGTGCTTTGAAATGGTCTGGCAGTCCGAATGACAAATGATAGCATTTTACTCGCTTTACTGCAAATGAAATCATAATGGTGTCGGAATGATAGTGCTGAGTCGAACATAATACCCAAGTCCCGCACTATTTTCACACGAGCAATTGAGGTGTCACCAATTTTATAGTTAAAATGTATCGCATTTTTATTTTTGGTAAAAGATATTACTTGACACTTTTTAATATTCAATGACATGTAATTACTTTTGCACCAATCAGTCACAGTATTGATATCTTCTTGCAGAATCACACAATCATTAATATTATTGATACGGCGATAAAATTTAATGTCATCAGCGAAAGCCAAACAATCACAGATAATCATACCCAACAGATCATTGATAAATAACAGAAATAACAATGGGCCAAGATTGGAGCCCTGAGGCACTCCGGATGTAACTGAAATAGGGACTGAGTCAAAACCTCTCAAAGCAACCACCTGCGTTCTGTTACGAAGATAGGAAGAAAGCCATCGATGAAGATCTCCATGTATACCTAAGTACTGAGCCTTTTCGAGTAGTATATCATGATTAACTCGATCGAAAGCTTTCGAAAAGTCAGTATAAACAGAATCAGTCTGCGCATTCTCATTAAAAGAATCACAAATGTAAGTCATATATGTGAGTAAATTTGTATGTGTAGACCTATTCGATATAAATCCATGCTGTCTGGGACTTAAACTACACCTGATACGATTATATATATGTTCATGAACAAAACTTTCTAAAATTCTAGAAAACCAACTGAGTATACTAATAGGACGATAATTTGTAACTGTATCCCTGTCACCGTCCTTGTGTATTGGTGTAATTTTTGCTATTTTCCACAAGGATGGAAAGCAGCCTTCATGTAATGATTTATTGTAAATGATTGTTAACGGTAATGCTAAAGTCGGGGCACAGAATCTTATAAAAATGGGATGTATGCCATCTGGACCAGCTCCCTTAGATAAGTCTATGGTCTTTAATTTTTTAAGAACATCACAAGACTGTATTTCGAAACTAACTATTGTTATATTGGTAGGCATAAAAGATGGTTTGTAGTTGACTACTGTGTTACTATCATAAACTGACGAGAAATAATCAGCGAACAAGTTAACAATATCCTCCCCATTTTCAGCTGTTATATCTTGATAATGCATTTTACCTGGAATGTGATGTGCTACCCTTTTTGATTTAGTATAACGCCAAAAAGATTTAATATTGGAAGCCAGATCATTCTCAATTTGCGCAATATATGTCTTAAAGCAATCATTTATCATATTTTTCACTTTAGATCTTAACATGGAGAATGTATCATAATCTCGGGGGTTACCGAATTGTTTATATCGCTGATGATACCTATCCTTAACCCTAATAAGTTTTCTAAGGCCTTGAGAGAACCAGAAAGGGTATTTAGCACTTTTTGCCTTGATTTTAGGTGTGTGCTTTTCAATTATAGTGTAAAGCTTGTCGTAAAAAAGATGAACGAAATCATCACAGCCAAGAGATGAAGCATGCTTTTCCCAATCAATTAGACGAATATCATTGTTACACTCAATAAAGTTAGCTTTACGGAAACAAAGTTTCTCAAATAACGGATTTAATGGTAAGGGTTTAGATAAGGATGCCTTCAGTCTAAGTTCCAAGGGGGGGTGATGTGTGTCCGGAGGAGTGATAGGTATTGCAGGCATGATTGTATATAATTCACTATCTATAATAACCAGATCCAGTAACCTATTATTTGAATTAGGTATATTATTTATTTGACGCGCAGGTGTCTTATGTATTAGGTTATAAATGGCCTTAGATTTGTCACAAGTAAAGTTAAGTGGGCAGCCAGACTCCTCTGACCAAGTTACATCTCTTAAATTGAAATCGCCTATAATGCACGTCATATGGTTGCTTTGAGTGGTATTTAAAATGTCAATGCAAGTATCTGCAAACTCCGCCACTATATCAGAGGGAATATAATCAGGAATATAAACAGTACATAAGTTAACCATGGTATTCTTATTAATTTTGATTTGAATCCAGAGATCCTCCAACAGGCCAGATTGCCAATCGCTGCGAACAGTAACATCTAGACTTTTCAACACAGCAATCAGTACGCCACCACCATGATGTTTTTTGTAATGATTAAGAAATATTTGATTTCGATCCCTGCGTATAACATTATATCTATCATCAAACAATTCAGGAGAAAAAATAGTTTCGTCTAACCAGGTTTCGCACAAACATATAACATCATAATTATTAGACAAAATTTCATTAAAAACATTTACAATCTTTGACTTCAAACCCCTAACATTTTGGTAGTAAATTGATATATCCATTTGTAACACTAGATTAATTTAATAACTTATACTATGCAACATGTTAATAGACATTAGCGAATTAGGTCAAGACTGTCTCTGTTTTTAACTAGTATCATTGGCGACTCCTGGTTTTTTCTTACATAGATCCTGCCATTACGAACCCATATGAATTTATAAGAACACGCTTTCACTTTGTGGCGGGCTGCTGCATGAAGCGCTTTATTAGCTGGGGAAAGATGTTCTGATACGTAAACTGGTTTTCGGTCTCCTGCAAGTCCCAATAGAGCAGTGTTCAGTTTATTATTAGTATTAGCTTTATTGTATCTGTAGACTGACGAATAGAAGGTATCCCGACATTTCATATTTTTGAACTTAGCAATAATTGTCCTAGGTTGCTTGCTCTCTTTGTTCTGTCTAGCTACTCTGGTGCAATGAACTAAGTCACCGTCACTCAATTTGTGTCCAATGACATTGGAACACTGCTGTATCAGATTTGATAATATCTCACCACGATGTTCAGGTACACCATGGATTTCTAGATTATTTTCACGCAGGTGCTGTTCCAGACTATTCAGACGATTAGAGAGGTCATCAACAGAAGTTTTTAGTGTAGTATTTTCCTTTTTCAGTGCTTTATTTTCTTCAACTAGGGTATTCGTTGTCTGTTTTAAATCATCATGCATAGTGCTTAAAAAATCGATAGAATTACGTATCTCTTGTAACTCTTCCTTGAATTCGGCTATTTCACTTTTTATAATCTGTTTCAGCATTGCCGGTAATTCAAGTTTCAGTCCTTTGAGTACTTCGTCCCTAATTGCAGTAACAAGATTAGCATTATCAGGTGCGACTGGTATGTTTTTGTCACTGTTTTTAATCATCTTGCTTTTATTGCGAATGGTAACATTGTTATCCTCATTGTTCTGAACTAAGGTGTTATTTGATGTAGTTGGCGACGTAGGAGGGGTAGACGACGTAAGCGTAACATCTTTAATATTTCGTACTGGTGTATTTATGTTTCCAGATTTTGGCTGTCTACTCACACATTCATGACATATCCAGTTACTACAATCTTTAGCATTTGCACGGAAATTCTCTTTAGATGTGCTAGCACATTCAAGGTCATATGTTTTGTTACATTTACGACATATTATATACTCTTTATGTGTGATTGTGATTTTACATCCAGCACATATAATCTTAGTTTTAGATTCCATATTGTTATTACTAATAGTATAATTAATGTATTATAATTTTATTTAGTTTTATTTCCTTGAAGTAAATTTTCTTAGCGCAATTTCTCTAACGTAAAAAAAAACACCTATGTTGTCTATGCTCAAGTTGTCCTTTTGACATATGTCAATTCTGTGTCACAATATTTTAACACTTGTCAAAAACAGCTGTTCGACCAATGGCTTTTTCGATAGTGTGAACCGTTGTAGAAATTTTAATTTTATTGGTTTAGTTTCTTGATGCCGAATTCAATAATTTTGTAAACACAACGATAATTCTCATACCTTATCAGTGAAATGTGTGTATTTGCTCAGCGGAAAAGTAGAATCTCTTTACTCAAAATGTAGAAAGAGGTTATAACCACAACTTAACACTTTCTTAGTAAGTATTCTTTCACTTTAAACCATTTAATTTTAATTAGAAGATAGGAGCTTATCACAGAACTTGTTTATAGTTAGAAGACCAGAGATTATAGATTATAGAGTATAATAGAGTAGAGTATAATATAGATTATAGAGACCATTATGGTTACAAATTATACGGAAGAAACTGCTTTGAACGCAACTTTCATTTCGAGATGGTTCTTTATGGAAAATAGTGCGCGAGCAAACCCCGGATACCTCTCCGACCTCATCGTCAATAATCATAAAAAAAAATACGCAAATCCAAAAAGTGCACGCTCCACACGCATTTTATACTATAATCAGGAAAGTGTAAGATGATAATGTTGATTAATATCTTTTAAACCATTCAGAGTTTAATAACGCCAAGCAATAGGGCTCATCCTTAGGATAAATGGAAATGTTTAAAAAGAGATTCAACTCATTTCATTGCCTATATTTTTCTTAATCAATGGAACAAACAGACGCAGAGACCTACGGACAGCGTTAATTTTTTATTATTATTTCATTTTCTATCACATAAATAAAATTAAATAAGTAAAAGAACTGTTTACAGTCATGTTTGAAGTTCCTAGTTGTAAAAAAAACAATTTTCCTATAAGTTTATTATTTAATTTCGGGTATTTCAACAGATTTATGTTGAGAACTTGTCACAACGCAGCCTGTCGAGAATAGCTCTAACACACCCGAGGCGTGCAATAAACATAAGGGCCATACCGACCATCCAGCCTGCAAGCTCAAGGCCGCGGATTTGTAGGCAAAATTTTTAAATAATTGACACTATTGACACTAATGCCGGCATATTAGTACCGGTGCTGGATAGCCTTGGGCTTGCAGGCTGAATTATGCGTATGGCCCTTTAATTGAACACAATTTTGAAATTATTCAGAACAATATTATAAAGCGATGAAGTAGCCTATCGGATGCTACATGTTAAAGCTGAGTCAATTATGGTGCCTCCAAACCCGATATCATACGATGTTGAGTTTAGATCACAAGACACTGTTCAATACCCAGGTGCTACTCTCGCGGGAATGGTGTAAACAGGCGCGGGCGACCGCGGGGGTGAGGCGAGCAGTGCGGAGGGGGGGGAGGTGTCGAGTGGTCACTGCTCATTACGCGCTTGTTCGTCTTGTGATTGCTTGCGCGAGTACCGGGTGGAAATTGGCAGATAAAACAGTGTAGACTTATGAGAGATTCGGGGGTAATAAAAGGAATAGCTGGGATGTTGAGTCAGAGGTTTGAGTGTTCTGAGTAATAGCAAAATCACTTCCAGTCCCTTTATCCCTTTATACCTACTCCAAACGCCATATCCCAAACATAAAGGAAAAAATAAACTGATACCAGTATCAGAATGATTACAGGTACTAGTTTTACATTTTTTAAGGAGCTGTCTAAAAAATACTGTAAAAATGGGTATATAAAAATATCAGGTACTCGTAAGTCGTAGCACAAGTTAAACTTACCACGGGACTAGATAGGCGTGGGGCACCTAACACTTAAGTACCACCATTCGTAGAATACCAGATAACAAAGTCTGCCGATGATTGAAACCACCTGAAAAACATCGATCACAAACCGCTTAAAAGTGTCCGTTTTATCTGCCGATATTCCATATACCGTCACCGGTGGACACAAGTTGGCGGCAGTGACTGTCCGTAACTCGATTCCGCGGAGATGACCTGCCCCTCCCCCGCCCCGCAACTGCACCACCTCACCCCCTCGCTCGTCCGCCCCTGAATGGCGGGCAAATTGCACGGGCTATTGTATTAGCAGGTGACCAACCAACTTGAATTGGTCATCAGATGGGTTACGGGCGTCTTGTGTTCATAGATTGTTCGTTATAATGGAGTATTCGGATTTTAGATTTGCATTAAAAGTTTAGATATCAGATAACAATGTACTTGTAAATTCTTGGATAGATTACGTGTCTATAGCGCCCGTCATACGTATAGTTCTGACCGCGGGAAATAGCACGCGTCGTTCCAACCCGCGCTCCGAACCGAACGTGTAAATGAGCGAGGCTGACAATCCAATCTGGCATGTCGAAGCAGCGCATTTCACAGTTTAAACGTCAGCAGCCAGACGTCCGACCCGTGACGATGTTTTGTTGTAATAAAAACGAGAGTTTGATCCCGCCGCGGTTTGGAACGCAGTCTAATCTGCGGTCCGGACCGAACTTTAGGAACATCCCGCGCGCGCTGACCGATAGTACGGAACTGCGCGCTGCGCGTTGCACGCTGCGGCGCATCAGTGGCAAGAGGTTCTTATAACTCCATTCCTATTGGCTTCCCTTACCGCTTACCTTTTGACATCCCTCATCAAAATCCCTACCTATTATACAGGCTACGGCTTCCCTATGAAGGAGAACTAGCCTGACTAACTGCGGCGCATCACCCGCTTTTAGCGCTATATTCACTTCTAAATTAAAATTATAAATATTGATGTTAGAGTTCTGGGAGGTGGGTCTTTTTATTTGGAAATTTCCTCCTCTTAAGGATTTTTTATTATTATTTTTATATTTTCAAAAACCATACGCCCTTTTTGTTTTTTACTAAATTATTTATAACATTTGTCATTTTTCGAACCCCTCTTGAAATTTTTCTAAAGGTTTGTAGAGGTCAACCCGAATCGAATGAGCATCATCATTTTCGGTGCACTTGGATAGAAATTCACTGAAATGGATCTTGTGAATCAGACTATAAGATACCGATCAACATAGTTAAGCAACTTGCAACTGACAGGGTAAACGGAAGATTAGCCAAAGGTTCTGTCGGTACAATCTGGTAGACTCCATATTTTATTTTTGACATAAATAATCTCAGTGTCCATTATTGACTTCGAAGTTCAAACATAAAAACGTATCAAATAATAACTAAAAACCCTCACGGCACTGCGGTGACCACGCGGTAAAAAATATCCCGGACAAGTCCCGTCGTCCCTCGCACTACCTCGCACACACCCCGCCAATCTGTATCGTCTCCTGCCCATCTCATTACGAGGTCTAATGTTTTTCTCCGAGCAATTACCGTTTAACTCTTTGACTCGTTAATCGGAGGGTAATTGCGTCGCAACAATCGGGCGAGGGAGGGGACGAACGGAGGCCGGGGGACGAACGCAGAAAGGATAATTCTATGATCAAAGCCTGACAACTACAGGTGTGTTAGGGTGACCATATTCGTCGCGTTGTTGTTAACAAAATTTTCAAGCTTATTTGATTGAGATTATTAGAAAAAGTAGTTTATCAAATTTTAATAGAAAGTGAAGTCACATACATTTGAGTAAGATATAATTAAGGTTTGTAAATACTATAAAATTTTACATATAACTACTGCAACAATATAACAGATAACTTATATCACAGGTGTTATGTATACTGTAAGTACAGACTCCTGAAAGTGTTGAGTATTCGGTGGGATTAACAGCTGTTGAGGCATTGGATGCAGCTCTGTACCTATATTGAAATTCATTACTAAATTGTTTACTAGCATTAATTTTTATGACAACTATTACTAACATACTATAGATTTTTAATCTGAAATAAATAATTTGAATTTGAATACATAATAAACTAAATTATAATATATAGTATGATGTTTTAATGGGTAGTACAATTTATTAAAAAAGATTAGACATTAATAGTATATAATGTATATCTGAAAGTATTTATTTAATGTACAAAATAATGCCGGTTTCAGCCATAAATTCAATTATCGTTCAATCAGGACTAGTCCTACAATAAACACACGGTCATGGTCGCCGGTGCGCAGTCCAATATTTGTGGCCGTGCGGTAGTGCGGCGGGCGGCGGCGGTGCGGGGCGGGCGGGGTTGTTGTTGTATGAAATTATATTATTTAATGTTGGTCCAGCCCGTTTGTGCGCGGTCAGCGTGTGTCCACTCTTTGCCTTTTATTCGTTTAATGTACGCCTTTGCTTTTAAAGTCTCGTTAATTAGATGTTTCAGGATGATCAAAAGGTAATTTAAAGTGGAATTCAATTAATTTAATAATAATATGTATGTAGCTGATTCTAAACGATTATATACCACGATGTCACCAGATGCCATTGTACCATGTCAATAGCTCTAGAGTAAGAAGGGTGTGTGATATGAAGTTAGCAATAAGAGATGGAGTACCGTTAGTTGCGTTTAGTTATTTAAATTTTTTGAAGACTAGTAAGTAGTTTTCTTGTAGTTAATTCAGGAAAACATGAACATACTATTTACTCGCGTAGGCGAAAATATTTTTATAAATGTAACCGAAGTTAATATAATATTGTGTGATTAAATTACAGTGTCGACTGTCGCCTTACCTCTTTCTATTTCTACCTATATATTCTTTCTCTATTCTCCATGCTATAATCTCTGACATGTAATATCGAAGAAGTTGCCGCGCGACCAGGCATACGATAAAAATTACTCAACAGCGCCGTTGAATCTTGTAAGCACACACATACTCACATTGTAAATGCGTAGTTCAACCACGTCTGCAGTACTTGCGGTCACTTATTTTGTAAGTATTTTGAGGCGTCCTAGTGTAAAGAAAATATTTAGGAACTGGTCGAGTAGGAACTTAGTCGATGGTACATATATCAAAAGTTTGCAACAAGATTTAGATTTAGAAAGCTACTTGGTTTTACGACAATTATGCAAACGTAGGAGAATAAAATTTTATTACAGTTTATATGAAGGAGGAGTAAACTGCAGTAATGCTACTTACTATTATAAATATGAAAGTTTATAGGGACGAATGAATGGATGGATGTTTGTTACTCTTCCACGCAAAAACGACATAACTGATTTTGACGAAATTTGGCACGGTAGTAGTTTAAGCTCTGTGTTAAAACATCCTGGTCTACTTTATATACCGTCGTATATTAAATATATTAAAGTACAGTCTTCCTGTGGAATACACATTACTATATTTACGCAGGTGGAGTCGCGGGGAAAAGCTAGTTATGTAGGTCTACTGTGGATATGATGACTAAAAACAAAATGATGCTCAAAATAGAATGTTGAAAAAGTATGGTACCTACAGTCCTAGATATATTATTATTATGTTGAAAAAATAAAGTACCTATGTATCATGTTATCGTGTCACGTTAAAAAAGTATGCTACCTACACATCAGGTTGAAAAAGTATGCTACCTACACATCAGGTTGAAAAAGTATGCTACCTACACATCAGGTTGAAAAAGTATGCTACCTACACATTAGGTTGAAAAAGTATGCTACCTACACATCAGGTTGAAAAAGTATGCTACCTACACATTATGTTGAAAAAGTATGCTACCTACACATCAGGTTGAAAAAATATGCTACCTACACATCAGGTTGAAAAAGTATGCTACCTACACATCAGGTTGAAAAAGTATGCTACCTACACATCAGGTTGAAAAAGTATGCTACCTACACATCAGGTTGAAAAAGTATGCTACCTACACATCAGGTTGAAAAAGTATGCTACCTACACATCAGGTTGAAAAAGTATGCTACCTACACATCAGGTTGAAAAAGTATGCTACCTACACATCAGGTTGAAAAAGTATGCTACCTACACATCAGGTTGAAAAAGTATGCTACCTACACATCAGGTTGAAAAAGTATGCTACCTACACATTAGGTTGAAAAAGTATGCTACCTACACATCAGGTTGAAAAAGTATGCTACCTACACATTATGTTGAAAAAGTATGCTACCTACACATCAGGTTGAAAAAATATGCTACCTACACATCAGGTTGAAAAAGTATGCTACCTACACATCAGGTTGAAAAAGTATGCTACCTACACATCAGGTTGAAAAAGTATGCTACCTACACATCAGGTTGAAAAAGTATGCTACCTACACATCAGGTTGAAAAAGTATGCTACCTACACATCAGGTTGAAAAAGTATGCTACCTACACATCAGGTTGAAAAAGTATGGTACCTACACATTATGTTGAAAAAGTATGGTACGTACATCATCGCCTTTTAATTGTGTATTTTAATCATAAATTACTTACTCCAGTTTGAAAGTATGTTGCTTCAGATAGTAAAAAAAAAACAACTGGTCCTCTATGATTAGCGACCTACTTTTATAGACAAACACAAACAATATGTCCAAGGAAATGGAAAATGAGAGTAATCTATTGCGAATAATATTTTAATTAAAACAACGAGGCAAATCTAAATTGGAACTGGGCTCAATAATTAATTGATCCAATACGGAGTGAACAAAGTCCCCCGCCCGGCGTCAGACCGCAGGGCGGGCGGGGCGAGGACGGGCGGCACGGGGCGGGCGGGGTGAAGAAACCAATCAATGTCAGTTAATTGGCGCTTTAATGCTGCCTCATTCAACAATTACAGCGCTCGCTGTCAATTGACAGGTGCGTTGAGATGGGACAGGACGAGGGTCTGTCGATAGCCATGTTATTTGATATATCTTCATTCTAAACATATTATTGTGTATGTTACATATAAGTCTTCGAATCAGGAGGTCAGAAATATACATTAATTTAAATCATATTATTTATAGTAAATGATTATTGTATTCAACAAAAAAGTTTAGTTTAAATACTTATATGCTCAATACACATGAAGAAACAATGCAAAAGTAAATATAACAAAAATAATAATATACATTCACAAAAGTTATGCACAGTAACAAAATAGCACAATTATTGCTAGTTACACCACAAGTATGTTATTTTGTTTAGCCTATTATAAATAAACTTAGTCGTTATAATTAATTTTTTCTAGGGCCTTTCATTGTGTACATCGCATCACAATACATAATATAATAGTTTATGATAATATCTTATTATTAACACAAATACTGGGGACTTGCGTCTTTTCTCATAAAGGGACTGATAAAATTTTATAAAATTGCTCATCTCGGAATTTTTGAATCGGAAGTCCCACACATTGGGACCATCACTTATTCTAATCTACAATACTGTTTTTCACCTTTATCGATAACCAGTTTGTGAAACGTATCGACCGGTTTTTAACTATCGACACAGGACATCACTAGAAGCCAAATGTTATGTGGCGGTTGTTAGCCTCCCCCCTCCCCACTTATCCCAATCAATGTGGAACGTAAACTCGTTTAACTCGGCGTTCGCTCGCCATTAGCTCGTTATTCCGACTTAACCGGTTACGTTTGCTCTCAGACTGTTTGTGGCGAGCTGTGATTAAATATCCCCCCTCCCCCGTGCTGTACCCCCTCCCCTCTCTCGCGACCCCCCGAGACTTGGTCCTAATGAGATTTCCGACACTTTGTACAATACATACACACATCAAATTCGGTTAAGCATGTGATATTGAGTGACACACTTATAACTTATTAATTGCTTAAGTTACGTAGAACTCGTTATAACTACTTTTAAATTATTTAATCTTGAGTATTTAAAGAAACCATAATACCAGTTGATGCCAGATGCCTGATCAGTTGTGATATATAGTGCAGAGACTGTGCAGTTTATTGCAAGTGGTATCTAATGCAATTAGGTAGGTATTATTACAAGCAACTGCATCTCTTACAATTGTCAAATAAGTGTAAGTAAAGGTCAATTTATGTATCTTCCTGGTACTACTTAGCTACTAACTAAATGTAATCATGCACGACTAACGTCCTAGCAGATAGATGGATTCACGACATCAAGTTTTTAAGATCTTTATCATAGGACACCATAGGTATGTTTAACGTACAATGTTAATAATTTACATATAATGCACTACTTTGTAATTCTATTTAAAAAAAAAAACTACAGAAGTTAGATATATTAAATAAAAAATAAAAAAACAAAAAATAAACAATTTTTTACGCTTTCCGTTTCAAAAACCTTATAAAATTTGCTTTATAAATTATTTATTAAGTGTAACTTTTATAGTTACAAAAAATACATAATAAAAATGTAGTGCTCTCTTATGCAGGCTAATTTATCTAGAAGATAAATGTATTCTTAAAGAATATAATATTAGGCCTGAAGTTCACTTCACAAAAGTATTAAAATACAGAATTACAAGCATCAGTACCCACAATTATTATTATAAATGGTGATGATTCAGTGGAAGAAACATCAAAAGTTCTGATAACTAATTAAAAAGAAAAGTCATAATTGAAACTTCAGAGCTGCGGCGCGACGGGGGAAGGGAGAAGAGGGGAGGTAATAGCGGGCAACAAAGTGTGTGAATAAATAATGAGAGACAACAACGGCGGCGCAAGTGAATCATTACGTCATGAAAAAAGTGCAAATTGATTCCGCGCCGGGGCTGGGGGGAGGTAGAGGCAGAGGCGGAAGGGCAAATTGAGCGATGTTTAACGAGCGGTGAGCAACATTATAAAACACTGTGGGTTTTTTTTATCATCGAAGGCAGGTCAAAATCTAGTCACCGCGACCCAAGTGGATCTATTGTGACTCCTTCGCGTTATAGTACTTCCCCCAGGCCTATGCTGCTCGTCGTTCGTTTGTATCGTTCAGTAGAACGATATGGTTGGTGATGGTGCTACGAATTTCCTCTGTAGTGGAGTATTCGTGCTGCCCAAGGTACCTAGGTTCTGTTTTGCCGCTAGAGTATAATAAGTTCTGGGTAGTGCCGACGGGATATTTTGGGATTTTAAATTATTATTTTTGATATGATGTTATTTGTGAGAGTTACGAAGATTTAAATACCAGTCATTGACAATACTGACAAGACAAAAAAAATTGTAAAATGTTATGGTCTGCTCTCAATATGGAAACCATTTCTCAGTCAATAGCGCTTTTTTGTGGTATTTCAAAATTCCCTTTTTTTCATATTTTGTATTTTTAACCGACTTCTAAAAAAAGAAGGAAATATATAATATTAGGCTGTATATATTTTTGAAGTCAAAACTTCTTTAGCGGCGCAGTGCCAGTGATCACTGTGCACTCTTCTTGGGATGGGTAAAAACTGTTAAACTCGAGCAAGAAACGTGACCCTGATCGAAAATTCGTAAGATGCAACTTGCAATTATTGTTTGCTGTCGTGGTGTACGCGAACATGAAACTATTTTAGTTCGTATTGATTTTTGACCCCAACCGTCCCAGACACATTTACCTTTGATTTGACCTTTACCTCCAATCCCCCCCCCACCACGAAACCCCTCGTGCAACCCGTTGTTTTTTTTTTGTATGTTCAACGATATTATTTCCGCTGTTTGGGATTGTTTTCCAAATTCTTTTTTTTTTTGATGTAAAATCCCAAATTGGTCCCGTTTTCAAAATAGTGGTGACCTGATAATGAGGAATCGAGGGAAGTCTTTAAAATTAATATGCACAATATATGGTGATTTCAACTTTTGTAAGATTTTGGTCCAAGGTAATCCTGGATCCAAAAATGCAGAACAGAATTCCTCACTCGATATAGATATATGTTGGGGGATTTTGGCATTGTTTAAAGAACTGAAAGCATATGTTACCATGTCAATTAGAGTAATTATCATCATCACCATCACCATCACATCATACATCATCAAATTATGATAATATAAAAGGTACTTCTAATAGTATTTTACACTAACACGGAGATCTTTGAATATTACTTTGCCATTTATGGTACTATTTTCAAAAATATTTTGTTCTTTTAAAGGGTATAATTCTAAATTGGTATTTTAGTCACTAAAGTTGAAACTTGATAATGGGATCCATGAAGAATTGAGGTAATTCCTCGAAATTTATATAGACACACATTTAGACTTTTTCTGAAGTAAAATAATCATATGCTACCAAAAAATAAGATCCTGCACCAAGATATACCCTGGATCCAAAAACACTGAACAAAACTCCTTAGTCTTTAATGATACGCGTTTAGAAATTTCGGCATTGTTCAAAGAACTGCAAGCATATGCCACTTTGTAACTTACAGTTATCATCATCATCATCATCTTATTTACAATACCTAATGGAAGCTTGGCGCGTATTCAATAATTATACATTCGATAGTTTATTTTAAGAGTTCTTAAAATGTTTAATAATAATTTAACAAATATCACTAAAAAGGGTAAAATTATTATTTTTAAACAATTAATTAAACCGACTTCCAAAGTAAAAATACACAAAAAAATATGAAATAAAACTTATTTTCTAAATAATCCCTCTTTTAAATTCGGATAAAATTTTTACTGTTTCTCTACCTAATCTTCTTAATTTTGAAGTCCATACCACCCCAAACAATATCCTACCATATTTTATACAACTCACGTTCATATTTGCTGGTACCGACTTCAAATTTAAGAAGATTGAGTAGAGAAATAGTTAAAATTTTAGCAGAATTAAAAAGGGGAATTATTTTGTAAATAGTTTTATTTCATAATTTTTTGTGTATTTTTTAATATTTTTTAAAATTTGGTTTAATTTTTTTTTTAACTTGACAGCTCCTTGATTAATAGTAATAAAATTTATCAGTAATATTTAAAAAAAAAAATATATTTATCTACCATGAAATGTAACATCGACGTGAAGCAATTAAAAATAATGAAAAATCGTCGCGTATCCAATCAAGTGCAGTTGTGTCGTAATGGCCGCCGATTGTCATCGCGTCATTCAATTACACGCTATCTATAGTGGCATCTGCTGATAGTGCCTCCTGCCTAGGTCCAGCACTAATATTACTAATGTTACTAATGCCAGACTTGCGTTTGTTAGTTGATTGAATAAGAATGGCAAAATTGATTTGCCTACTAATGAAAATAAACTTAACGAAAGTTTGTTTGACTATGCAAAAACCGCCATTACGTAGTAAAATATTACTTCGATATACATAGTTTGTTGAAAATGTTGTTTTAGTTGAATTATATGATAGTATTTAGGACACAATACCATGAAGTTGAAAGAGAAATTTAACGTAAGATTTATGAACTAACTTGATATGAATTAAATAGACGCCGAAGAAAAAAAAATATGATAACCATGACGGTTTAATATGAGTAGGTTGAAGTAAATTCTTTAAAATTGTAATATGCATAGATGTATTATATTACACAAAAGGGTAATATGTAAAAAAAATATTATAGGTAATGTTGTACAATAGTGATATTTGGTTACAGAGGCTAACTAAGTCACAGAGCATGTAAGTGGTACTGTGATGAAGTTGGTCGCGAGTCCCACGTGCGACTTGTTGACGACGCGGAGTCAGCCCGGGCTGCGGGGCCCGCGACAAAGGGACAACACAAAGCGCGCGGCAAAAAACCCGCCGCGCGCCATTGGCCGCCACGCGTGACGTCATCGCCCCGCCCCTAGCAACGCGCGAGATGAGCGGGACAGCCGCATCAACACAATTATGTCGCTAATTGAAAGTCATATCTGCGTTCGTCCAACATAAAGTCAACTTTGCGGTGAGTGCATGAGGACCGGTTATTGTAGCGTTAGCCGTGCGCTCACCCGACTCCATGTTGACCCAGTCCAACCATAACGAGTTAAGTACTGCTAATTAGTTTAACATGACTTTAGTTTATTAATTACGTAATTATTATTTACTGTCCAATGATTTTATTGATGTTTCAATGTCATCATTTTTTTTCGATTAATCAGTAAGTATTATTTTACTAATATTTTACTAGTCAATAATTTTAAATCTTCTTGATTGAAACTATCGTTACAAAAATATTTGATCACTTTTATAGCAAAAGAGTATAAATATTATAAGTCATTAAACTCTATAAAATAATTGTATTAGTATATTTTTTTTTACTACAAGCTATGTTAATAAAAATACTAATTAGGGTAATAATTCAATCAACATGATTTCTAACTTCTTTTCATACGAAGCGGTGGTGCGGGGCGACAAACGAAACACAATTACGGCAAGAATACGCAAGGGCGTCGGAAAGTCAATCGGAAGGAATAAGATGCCAATACGCGGCACAATCGGACCCAATCAGCGCGCACTATCGGCTAGTGCACAAACAAAATCCGAAAATTCGCACTCAATGGGCTCCCCACTCCTAGCTCCGCCCCTGGCGCGGCGCTCGGCTCGGGCTCAGTCGACCGCGGTGCCGCACGCACGATGGACGCGCCCGACTCGCGGGATGCCAGCCCGCGCTCCAGCCCCGTGCACGTGCTGGACTCGCTGCGCATGGGCATGCTGTACCAGCACATGCAGCTCACGCATATGCAGCTGCCGCCCGCGCCGCGGCACACCATCGACGCCATCCTGGGCCTCAGCCGCCGCCGCGACGACGAGCCGGTCTCGCCCGGAGCCAACGAGAGTGCCGGTGAGTACAGTGGGACGTTTGGAGATCCTGCCCTGTTGCGCCGGGCAGTTCCAACCAGCGGGACATCGGCTTGTAGGTCTGCACTCCGCGTAGAACTTCCTGCAGTCTCTATGTATCACATAAGTTAGAAGAACAATCGTTACAAGTATTTAGTATCTTTTAGATAGATACAATGTGCGTAACTAATAGGAATTTGTTTACGTGTTAAGCTTGCTCTCGTGGTCGAGTCTGAAAAAGTTAGTGTTTCCATGTGTGCAACTATAAAGACCCAAAAATATCGGAAAAACTGAAATACAAAATGATCCGAAATCATATCAGCAACATAGGGTTTTTTCCTTTAATGGAATAACCACAAATAATTGATAACAGTGAATTAATCTTTGAGTTAATTTTAAAATGTTTAAACTGGATGCGAATCATGAGTGAAGAATTATAATAAAAAGGCCACAGTGTTTTAGGCCTACTTTTACTAAATAAAAAAAACATGAAATAAATCATTAAGTTTGGTAAATATATATAGTAAGGGCCTGTTTCACAATCTGCATGTAACGGTCAAATAGCCTATTTACATATTTTGTCTCTGTCTCTCGATATAAGGCAGCGACAAAAACTTCAGACCCTTAAAGTTATTACACAACAATACTAACATTAGGTATCGCATATTATATTTAACTTCATATGCTAATTAATATATTTATTAAGTATAAAATATACAAATCAAAAAAGTTTAAAAGACCCTTAACAGTTGGTGAATGTAATGAAGTAACTTTAAATGTTAGTTTTTAAACTATCCAAACAAATGTACCTACCCAAATATGTATTGTATTTGTCATCAGACTTCGGTTTGTTATGGTTCAAACTATAATTGCAAAGTTCCCAACAGCTTTTACAAATACGTATAAATAGGTAACTGTTTCTCTTGTAACTGAAAATAGCTACATAAGTAATAATAGCTAAGATAAATTGGAATGCGAGATGGTCCATGCCGCCGCCGGCCGACGCGCGTCTTCCTATTAACAATCATTTATAGCCAGGTATTGTTAATTGTTATTATTATTACTAAGTAGTATATTAGTCAATGAAGATATAGTACTTAAACACAAAATTATAATTAATACATATTTTCTGACGTTTTCGGTGTTACATAGAGCGCGTAGACTAGGTGCTACGCGCCTACGATTCCGCTACGACAGTGTTACGCGCGTTGTACTCCCTAACAAAACTTGATGTGCGATATCAAATTACTTCTTAATCCAAATAAAAACTATTTTACACAAATGTTTATTAAAATTTTAATCTATAATAAAATAATATCGAATTTTTTAATAAAGTTTTTCTCAGTGTAAATGTTGTTTAGGAAAGTCAAATTAAACCTAATTCTATAATTAGGTTTAATTTGACTTTGCATTTATACCGAAATAATATCACACGTAGCAGTTAAGTTAATTCTTGTTATAACCTAATAATATTATAATCAAATTTTCGTTATAATATATAGTATTAATAGAGTATTAATATAATAGAATATTAATACTATAATATATAACAAAAACTTGATATGTCAGATATTTTCACAGCCGAAATGAGGCCTAATATTTAGGTTGGTTAGACCAATACGATTAAAACAAATATCTTTATAAATTCACTTCGACAATTTTTAATTCATTGATTTTATATTTTATATAATATATTTTGTTTTGTGAACAAAACATATCACAAAGTTTTTTTCTTTTCGTCAAGTTTACCTGAGAAAGTGTTTATTTCTGAAGAAATACAAAATTGCTCGTAAAAATTGCTAAGTTTTCAATTGAATTATGAAACTTGAGTATTGTTATGTAATAACCATTATTAAAAAAAATATATAAAATTTATATATTATTAATTTAAAATAGCGCTTTTTTGTTACAAAATAATTCAAAAGCGGAATTGATAACCTATTTCTTCAAGATTTTCAATACAATCTTAATAATATACAATTTATTAATAATACGAATTATATGTAATAATAGTAATTATGTTTCTCGACTTCCTTGTGTATCTCGTGTTGGTCATCACATAAACAAGCAGAATTATCTGCATTTTAAAATATGACACATAATATAATACCTACCTAATTAAGTTCGTATGTTTGTTGTTGTAATAACATCACCACTCGGACAGTAATCCACTCTAGTTTCACAATCGCTAATGCAATGATCACTTTATATAATTCTATTCGGTCCGGAGATAACGATCTAACGTAAGTCGATCGAGCCTCATCGATCGATATCTTGTCACTGTTGTTTTGTAGTTGACTTAAAAGGCTTAATGTACTAATGAATTGATGATACAAACAAAAATAAACGCACCAATGGGCCGGATCGACAGGATAAATACCACAGCCTCACAGAAAACCGGCGTGAAATAATGCTTGCTTTGTGTTTCGCCGAATGAGTTCGGTTACCGGAGGATCAAAGAGGAATGGGAATTTTAAGGAGCAGGAACGCAAGTGAGCAAAACCAGAGGAGTTTCAATTGTAACTAATTAGCGATTGATAAAAAAATATTCATAGTTAAAACTACATACATACATACTACATTTCATTGTAAGTTTCGTTGAAAGAACGAAACAATAGAAATCCACCATTACCATCAGTGATGAAAAGTGCTACAGCAAAATTTATTTTTGAATAATATATTGTTTTAATCGTCGAGTTAGGTACTAAAGATAGTTGCTTAAGAACTGTTTTATGAGTGGTTACAAAAGAAAAGAAGTTAATTAATACAAATAATAATTTTATTACGCTATTTTTTAAATTAAATGAACCAGGAAACGAGCTGCCCATGGACACTCGCAACACCAGAGAAGTTACACTTGTAACTCCTCTGGTGTTGCAACTTCTATTCCCAGTTCTTAAAATCCCCAACTCCTCCTCCGGCCTCCGGTAACCTCACTAACTTGGCGAAACACAACGCAAGCGTTATTTCACGCCGGTTTTCTGTGAGGCTGTGGTATTTATGAGGTCGATCCGGCCCATTCATACTGGAGCGTGGTTCTCCCGCGTAAAACTCTATTTAATCTCAAATAAGTAAAAGCTAAATTTATGTTATAAACCTAAATTATTAAATAATCTAATTTAATATCCACTTTACCTCTAATTCGCTTTAATTTTATCGTTGATCGAAAGTGTGGTAAACGAGAAAATTAAATTAAAAGTAAGAAAGCTGGAGGAGGAATTACGAGCATAATTAATGTATTATAAATGTGGGACATAATTATATCGGCGGCGCAGTTTATAAAAACATTCTGAAAACGCGATGTAGATTGTCACGATATAATCGAGGATTATAAAACTTGCGTCTTGAGCTAAAAATAACTTTCGATAAGACAGATCTTAGACCACAAAAGGTCAAGTTTGATCAAATTGAGTTAAACTGGCATACACGTGCTTCTTTTCTAAACATTGGGTATTTGACTGTTACTTTTTACTTCATAAATAAATAGTGCTCTGAAAAAAAAAGGTTTACAAAATGAACAGTAAAACAGTTTTTTTCAAGAAACTGCATCGAGTCATTGCAAATATGACGTCACATTTTGTAAGTTGCTAAGAAATGTATGGTCAAATGCACAACATTTCTAATATCGCCGAACTTTGTGGGTTTATGGTTATACTTACCGTAGTTAATACTTTTGTATTTAATGTAAGTTATCTTATAATGTACGAACAGATTACTAAATAGTTATTACATTTGTAGGTTTGATACACTAATTATGTAAAAGAATATTCAAAATAACTTTTTTATGACTTTAAAATGCACGTTTTTTTCAAAACTACACATAAAAATATATTTTTTTACTTTTATCAAGTTGTGTAAGATTTTTTTTTTGTATTAATTTTGTAATTGAATTATTTTGAGTTAGTTTTTACTACAAAGTTTAAGATAGCGATTCAAAATTGATCTTTATTCCTTACACATATACACGTTTAATTGCAAACTTTCGAATGTCAAACTGCACCGCTGTAAATAGCGCCGTGCCGTCGTGCCGCTCTTGTAATTAAACGTGTATCTTCTTGTATACTTAATAAAGTTCAATTTTGATTCACTATTTTGAAAATGCAGCACCGCGTCGATTTTTAATCCAGAGCCTAATAAGTTTAGTCTCTGGATTATTACTTAGGCCACTTTTATCCCGCAAAAGTACAGTGTTCCTGAAGGATACTATATTTACGCGGGCGGAGCCGCAGGGTAATCGAAAATAAAGTTTAGATAACAGCTTTTTTTTATGAAATATGAGAGCAAACGAGCAAACGGGTCACCTGATGGAAAGCAACTTCCGTCGCCCATGGACACTCGCAGCATCAGAAGAGCTGCAAGTGCGTTGCCGGCCTTTTAAGAGGGAATAGGGTAATAGGGGAGGGTAAGGAAGGGAATAGGGTAGGGGATTGGGCCTCCGGTAAACACACTCACTCGGCGAAACACAGCGCAAACGCTGTTTCACGCCGGTTTTTTGTGAGCCCGTGGTATTTCTCCGGTCGAGCTGGCCCATTTGTGCCGAAGCATGGCTCTACCACGTAAAAAATTATAGCAATTTAATTATGCTTGTAGCAAAGCAAATAGATCAAGATTTGAGGTATTACCTATAATTATATAAACACTTCATCATCTTTTGAAATTATGCTACTTATTTAAATTCATTGGCCGTTTAATCCATCTGAGTTATACCCTGAGCCTATTACTACCATTTTTATTATGATTAACCACGAAACTTAATAACACCAACAAACAGTAGCCATTCAGTATTTACTTGGCCAATTTTTATGGCAATTAAAATAAATAGTTAGGTAATTATTTAGGTTAAGCGGCTGTTGCGAAGGAGTGCGTGAGTGCGGTTGTGACTTGTGCTAATCGAATACAACTTCCAAATAACATTTGACATGCCGCAGCCGCCCCAGCACGCGATATTGTTAAACTCTGTAGCTAAATCAGGAACGATATCAATTGTATGGGCGCTATCTTAACTTTCATTAAATCCTCTTTCAATTACGTCCCGAATATATAGTTGTCAATTGTTCCTGCTAGCCCCACAGACTATGTGATTCCTCACCTGCTATGTAAAGTAACAGACTCGAGCTTCATATTGGCCAGGAACGAGATAGCTGTGTTATTAAATAATGTAGATGTCACCGTAAAATTGTAAAATAACTAACGAGATTGTAAAAATATGACGAAAGGTTAAAAACTATATATTTATAATCTAACGAAAAATAATGTATTAAATTATAGGCATCATATTTGCGTCGGAAGTCTATCAACATTTTAGAATTTCACTAGTTTTATTACAATCTAACGGTTTTTTAAATTTTACGGTGACATAGACACACACTACGAAGTGATTTAAAAAAAATACATCCCTAGAGGTGTGAAATAGGGGTTAGAATTTGTAAGGAGAATCTTTAAAATTATATTGTAGTAGGTGTTGCCCGCGACTTCGTGCACGTGTCAGCAGTAGTGTAACAACAACTGGATGGATTGCGTTGAATTTTGGCATGCAGATAGTATTATTTTGACGTAGACATAAGATATAAAAGGATTTTTTGAAATAGTCTCTACGAACTACAGATTGACTGATGTATTAACACATAGGCCAAACCCTTAAGGCTAGAAATTGGAAATTTTATTCTCTCTTAATTTATTTCTCATATTATGACGTACGAATCTACTGAGGAAGGATTATTGTAATAAGAAACATCTTGTAACTAGAAGGTAAATTAGGGGATGAAAGTTTAAAACATAATTTTTAATGCTAGTGCTAATATAAATGCGGTGCAAAAGCTAGTTATCTATCTTCTTATATATAAAAATGTTATGTTGGTTTGTGTACGCTTCAAAAACTCAAAAAGTTCTGCACCGATCGAGTTGAAGTTTTAGCATGATATATAATCCACATCAAGGATTGTTTTTATCTATTTTTTGCATCAGTCACATATCCGCGACCGCGAAAAAACTATATTTACGCGGGCGGAGCAGCGGGCAACAGCTCGTATTATATAAAATACAATATTTGTTTCATTATAGGCCCTCTCGCTAAGCAGTACCGATCTTATCTAATAATTAGAATCTGAAAAGTTTTATGAAATACATAAAACTTTTCAAGCTAATTAACAGCATAAGCTACTTAATGAATGCTCTCGGACTCGACGGAGCACCTGTAGCATATATTCTTTGCCTGTAGTCTGTATAGTGTATATGTCACCGTAAAATTGTAAAAACCGTTCGATTGTAAAAAAACTAACGAGATTGTAAAAATATGTCGAAAGATTAAACACTGTATATTAATAATAATCTAACGAAAAATAATGTGTTAAATTATAGGCTGCGTATTCGCGTCCAAAGTCTATCAACATTTTACAATTTCACTAATTTTATTACAATCGAACGGTTTTTCAATTTTACGGTGACAGTTACATCATATAATAAAAATATTTTTAATAATTTTAAACTTACTACCCCTACTATAACTCGATCGTCGTGATGGGTGAACTTTTATTTATATCCCTACAGGTTTGTACGGAACCCTAGATTCGACTCGGACTTGGCCGGTTTTTAAACTTTATATACAGTGAACACCAAAGAGCCCAATCGAACACCGGGAAGTGATTTATAATTTCCCTTTCGACCCCACATAGCTACTTCATAAGTTAATGAAAGGCTTGTAAAATAAATTCATCATATTATGTCTTATATAAGTAGATCATATTATGATGTCTTATAAAAGTGCGAGTTTCTTACGCCGGTTCTTCTCGCCGGGCTAGTTTCCGAACCGGTGGTAGGCATCATGTAGGACAATTCTATAAGCGTTATATCATAACCTACATGGAAATAAAAATTTTGAGTTTGAGATTTCGATGCTCGAGCTCCAGATTGTACGTTTATTTTTTTTAATACATACAGTATTTGCTAAAGTCTAACCACGCGCCGAAGTCGCCGTGGCGCCGCTGCGCTAGGATTTTTATAGATTCAGTGCCGCAGCGCTGGCGGTAAATCGCCACTGCTCCTGCGGCGCAAGCAAAATCCATACAAAATTCGGTGGCTCCGCGTTAGCTGCGGCGCGTGTTTAAGCCACTAAAGCTGTTTGATTTAATTCAGTAATGTTTCAGTGGAATTGTAATGTCAACAAGGTCTTGGAATACAGTTAATTTAGACAACACTTGTGTAAACATTTAAAGAAATAGGTATTCTGACCGTTGCTTCTCAATACATTTTGGACAATGTGTTGTATGTCAGAAAGAATTTAACGAATTTTAAAAAGAAAAGTGACACACATTGTAGGAATACTAGAAATAGGAACAAGTTAGAAATACCAGTGATCAGACTTAGTAAAGTAAGTAAATCTTTTAAAGGTCAATGTATACGCCTTTACAATAGAATCCCAGAAAACGTTCAAAATCTTTCCATTAATCAATTTAAAAAAGCTGTTAAAGAAATTTGTGTGCTAAAGCTTATTATAAAGTCAGTGATTTCATTAACGATTGCACACCTTGGGAATAAGATGGCCCCATGCAAGGCTGCTTTTATGTACTTAAGTATGTTCTATGTACTTATGACTAATGTTATATAGATTAAGTTACAACATTGTAAAATATTTTTTGAAAAGAACAATTTTCCCATCTTTTTGCTAAAAGGTGGCCCCGTGCGAGTTTCTTACGCCGGTTCTTCTCACCGGGCTAGTTTCCGAACTGGTGGTAGGCATCATGTAGGACAATTCTATAAGCATTATATTATAACCTACATGGAAATAAAAATTTTGAGTTTGAATTTGAGGCATATAACGTAACGATCAGTTATCTCAACACAGTACCGATCGAATAACCGATCTGATCGACGATAGTTCGACCGAGCGATCGTCCGGCCGATCGACTAGCTATTTACTTGTCGCTGCCGAACCTCTATTTACTGCCGAGCAAATCGTATCCACCAACTCTTATCAGTAACACTGATCCCACCAAAAACATTTTCATGTAAAAGAATTATGCCAAGACGATACCATATGACTAGCACTGTCAAAAAGTTATGAAATTTCATGTAAAACCAAGCTTCTTACCCTACACGCCTTAACTCTACAATCGTAACTTCACAAACTCTACACCTTAGTCATTATGTGTGGCCTGGCCATTTCGTTACATTCACTTGGCCGTAAGGAGAAAAATTTATAACCGACTGATTGTAACGAAATGGCCAAGCCACACATAATGACTAAGGTGTAGAGTTTGTGAAATTACGATTGTAGAGTTAAGGCGTGTAGGTTAAGAAGCTAGGTTTTACAAGAGATTTCATAACTTTTTGACAGTGCTAGTCATATGGTATCGTCTTGGCATAATTCTTTTACATGAAAATGTTTTTGGTGGGATTTCACTTCTTTTTGTAAGTTGTAATAATATTACACTGAAACAATAATAATATCACTTTAGTATATTACAACGTACGTAATACTAATTTTCATTATCTGATAGTACTTCAAGCAAGCAAATCTTGTAATATAAATTGAGAATCTCGGAAACGGCTTTCAGTATTTCAGCTACTAAGCGACAGACTTTTGCGTTCATGGCAAATTGATCGCGGGTTCGAATCCTAGTCAGACGATTTTTTAATTCTATATTTTTTATTATTCTACGAATATACATCAAGCTCTAATACTCGAGGAACCCTTATAAATTTGCTGTGTCCGTCCGTCCGTCTCCGTCTGTCTGTCTATCCGTTGTTCTAGCTTCTGTTATCCTACTAATATCACAAATGTGAATGTTTATGAGGATGGATTGATGTTTGTAACTCTTTCACGAAAAACTACTGAACGGATTTCGATGAAATTTGGTATGGTAGTAGTTTAGGCTCTGTATTAAAATAAAGGCAATTTTTTTAATCTGAAAAGGTGGTATACGGTTATTACGCGGGCGGAGCCGCGGGCAACAGCTAGTTATGAATATAAATTGATGAAATTTGGTACAGTTACATAGATCTCAGTTTTGGCATCATAAAATAATTATTAAATATTTCAGCGGTAGCCCTTCATAAATGTGAAGTAGGGATGATTTATATATTATATTGAAGATTTTTATTATATAAAACACATATTTAATACACATCCATGACTCAGGAATACAGAAAACTTTTTTATTCCCTGGCGAGATTCGAAACCGCGTCCTCCGGCTTGAGCACCAACGCGCTCATCACTGAGTCACAGAGGGCGTTAATAACTCTTTAGGAAAATTATTTGAACTAATCGGACAATAACTTTTGAAGTAAGTAATTTAAAAAAATACCTATTACGATTTTATAGTTAGTAGTTACGGAAGCTTCCTTAGACATGCCCTTGGTTAGGTTATTACATTTATAATTTTTTCTTCCGTACTAATATAACTCCGAGCAAAGCTCGATCTCCCGGGTCACTCCTGATCCTGACTGCCGTCTCCAATGTATACCTATACTATCCGAATCTTTCAGGGTAAAATTTAGTTTAGTTTATTCAAATATTGATATTATATGAGTTAAGACTTGAGTAATATTAAAGTACGAGTCGATGTGCTGACATCTTTCGGTAGCAATAAGTACTAATTGATTATTGTTTATAAGCTATTTGTGTTTATCCTAGGTGGCGCTTTTACCAGATATTATTTTTTTCTATACTTGGATAGTGTAAATATTTTGATGATACAAATTCTAAAAAGTATGTAACTGTAATGTGATACTTAATTAGTTAATTAATAATCGTTTTAATGATAAATATTAATATTATTTTTATAGTTTTGTATAAAAGCGACATCTATCTCGTACATTATGAATTATGTTATTTATATTGTGTTCGTTTGTCGCTTGGATTAGAAATTGGAATCTAATTGACGTCTTACTTATATAATTATTTCTCGAGTATTTTTTAGTAATTTAAACGAAAATACATAAAGGTAACATTAACAAGTACAATAAAATATATCGATAAAGATTAAAAATACTTATTGTGTTTTTTGTTGTTAATAAAGGGTTAGGTAAATGGTTATTTAATATAATTTTATTGTTATTATCGGATCCCTATTAATAAAAATAATAACAACAACAATTTTCAGACCTCTAGCTAAATTTGTGGAAGTCTACAAACTTCCATCCTGTATTTTAAGGAGTTGAAGGATAAAAGTTTTTTGAGACTTCTTAACTTAATAATTCTTAACATAAGAAAATAGAATGTTACCTTTGATGTTAAATTTTCCGTTGAAATTAGAATATTCGGGAAAAAATATTTCAATATTACGTCAATTAGTTTACAATTCAAGCGATGAACGACAACATTACTTACATAGTTCATAGTAACACGATAGATGGCGCTTTCACAAATAATTAACTTTCAATCCCTAGTTTAAGGGGTTGGAAGATAAAAGTTACAATTTTATCAATTTTTTGTTGGTTGTGTACTAATACAATTTTACGTAACAAATTTCAGCTTTCCAGGACATCCGGAAGTACGATATAGTTTTGTTGATCATCAGTGAGTCAGTGACGGAATCAGGGGTTTTTAGATATCAATAAAATCGAAAGTATAAGAACTTTGCAATCAAAACTTTACATGCTTAGTAAGTTTGCTACTGGGAACATATCCTGAAAATTTCATTCATCTGGTATATTCCAAATCCAAGTTATGAGGGTTCAAAAAATCGACTACCGTGCCCCCAGATAAGTGATTTATTCACAATGTATGAATACCAACTACTTTTATTTTTATGCTAAAGCTGGGTTATCATGCTGGACGTGCAGAATTTTGAGTTAGTTTTTACTACAAAATTTAAGATAGCTATTCAAAATTGATCTTTATTCCCTACACAAGAATATAAACTTTTAATTGCAAACGTTCGAATGTCAAACAGCACCGCTGTAAATAGCGCCGTGCCGCTGTAATAAAATAAAATTTTCAATCGCTATTTTATTACCCGCCTGTCAAGAAGAATTATTTAAAAATGCAGCACCGCGTCGTGTACAGGTTCAGTGTGAGTTGACCCTAAGATCCTCTCAAAAGCACTTAATATTTTTATCCGAGACTAGCTGTTGCCCGCGGCTCCGCCCATGTAAATATAGTATTCCTCGGGAACACTGTACTTTTTCGGGATAAAAATTATCCTATGTTTTAATCCAGAGACTAAACTACTACCATACCAATTTCATCAAAATCAGTTCAGTAGTTTTTGCATGAAAGAGTAACAAACATCCATCCATCCATCCTCACAAATATTAGTAGGATATTATGACACAATGGTTAAGATTCTAGACACAGATAAAGGTTGCAGAGCCGCGTATCAAAATAAATCAATAAGGCCGTTTTGTAAAATCATTATCGAGCTTTAACGGCAAATCTGACGTATGATTAGGGTTGGGGCAAAAACGACCCACGACCGACAAGCGACCGACACCGACCGACACCGACCGACATCGACGAGCCATCATAATTACCACTAAAAGGCGCGAGATGCTATCACGTCTTAACTCTTAATGCATAGCGTTTTGTTTGTTTTCTCCTGTGTTGGTGTCTTGTTTTATCTCCACTAATTTCGTTGGGTGCGAGCGGGACGGTAGTCTGTTTTGACGTCTCTATCTGTCACAGTGACGGCGCGTCACAGCGGATTATTGAGTTACACTCCGCTAATGCTGATCACTAATCGCGTCGTAATTGAGTTATTCTCGTATACAAAAATATTGAATGTTCAACCGAGGATTATGATTACATTCAAACATTGTGATATTTAAAGGACAAGTTATTAAAATGGCTATGTTTATGTACTCTACATAGTTGCAATGTAATCAACCTAAAGTTAAAAGCCTGTTATTATCATATGACGACTACGACCTCTGTGGCTCAGTGTTAGGCGCGCTCAGCGTTGGATTCAACAAAAAGTTTCGAAACACAGTAGTGTTCATGGATCATGAAAGTGTATTAAATATGTATGTAATATAAAATTAAAACCTTAAATATATGTATATTGTATAGTATAAAAGTAGTAAATATAGATACTTCGCTTTGTCTGGTCCCCGTAACACAAGTTCGAGTACAGCACGGGACCAGATTGACGTGGTATGTAGTTGTGTAGCGTCCATAGATATTTTTATTATTATTACTTTAAATCTCATTCGATCAACTATTTAGTTAAGCAGCTTATCGCTAATGTGACTACTGCTGCGCATAAACGAGCTAGATAAATTTTTAATGCTGCATAGGTGTTGCAAAGTTGAAAATGTTAAAAGCCTGATGTAATGCAATGTAAATCCTTACTGGTATTATAATTGTGAAAGTGACTTTATTTTTTTGTTTCTTTCTCTTTCACGTAAAAACTATTTAACCGATCATCATGAAATTCGGCGCAGATATAAAGTAGACTAAGGGACAGGACATGGGCTACCTTATCGTGGCATAGTGTACGGTTCCTACGAGAACACTCACTCGCGAGAACAGGCTCTTTTTACGCGTACGAAGTCGGGGGTATCATCTAGTTGTTGAATAAAAAAGCTTTGCTGCTACTACAACTGAGTACTGGCTGTTAGTGCGTATGGTAGCGAGCCGTTGGGAGTTAGGGGGTGAAGCGTCACTCAACAATAACGTTATCGCTGTAGTTGGGCAAATACTGCGGGCGGCCGACGATTGATTTATCGCAAACTACCAGCGTTTTGTTGTTTACACGTATTAAGCGTTCACTAATTTATTGTTGACTAGCTTTTTCCGCGTAAATACAGTATCCCATGGGAACACTGTACTTTTTCAGGACGAAAAGTAGCATTTCTGTTAATCTAGAGTTTAAACTACTACCATGCCATATTTAATCAAAATCCGTTCAGTTTTTGCATGAAAGAGTCACAAACATCCACCCAATCATCCATCTGTTGCATATTGTTGAATCTTTTGTAACTAAATATTATGTATTTTCAAAGTGCCTTTGAAGCGAAAGATGGAATTATTGAGTCTGCCTGAGTATTATGTTTAACGTAGATATTGTTTTAATACATAGTTTGTATGTTTAAGGTGGTTCGTTTCCTATACAAAAAAACAATGGACATTATTTAGGTAATTTCATACTATTACTACATAAATTTATATGCACATCTATTTATTCTGCAATACAATTGTCGCAAAATATATTTAAAATACTTTATTTCACACAGAAGTCACATTTTTATTGAATTTTCGACAAAAAGTGACATAAGTTACAAATGTCACTTTTTGTCGAAAATTCAATAAAAATGTGACTTCTGTGTGAAATAAAGTATTTTAAATATATTTTGCGACAATTGTTCTGCAGAATAAATAGATGTGCATATAAATTTATGTGTAATAGTATGAAATTACCTAAATAATGTCCATTGTTTTTTTGTATGGGAAACGAACCACCTTAATTACGAAAATTGGCGTTCTGGTGATAATTACAAAGACCGATTACGTGTGAAAGAGCATGTATAATGATACTTGCTCTTTGCACAATGGCAGCAACTACCTTAACCTCATAGTGATAACTATAACAACAAACGCAGTGAGTACTCAGGGAACAGATTCAATAATCTGTTCCTAACACCATCCATCCTCACAAGCTTTCGCATTTATAACAGTAGTAGAGTAGACGAAACTTGCCCGTGACTCATGACCATAGCAAACGTAATATCTATAAGAATGTATAGATGTGCAAATGACAACAATTTTTTTTTTTTTTTTTTTTTCTTTATTTTTAGAGAGGGTTTTTTCTAAGTAGAAAATGACACCCTCATAGTATACACAAATTAAATTTACAAGCCATCTGTACTTCTTCGACTTAAACCTAGGTTAACAATTTTATACAAATGTTTGGCAGCTTCCGAGTTAGGAAGGGACAGTATACTATTACATAACCCTACGTTAAGACAATTATAATTAAAGTTGATAAAAAAAAGTTCTCGTTCGGCTGCGTTGCGGGCACACTCCATGAGCAAGTGATAGGCATCCTCAGTCGACCCACATTGCGAACAATTAGGGGATTCCAATTTGCCCATCAAATGCGCAAAACTGTTGCATGGAATGTGCCCGGATCTCAACCTTAACGCTAGGACAACCTCTTTCCTGCTCATATTGGTGACATCAATCCAGGAGTTACTTGAAACGTACGGTTGTATCGTTTTATACCATATGCCTTTCCTGCATGACCTTTCGTCAAAGTACTCCTTCCAAAAAATTTTGCATTTTTCTTTCGGTATATAGTGCATATCAGAAAAATAAGGCAAACAGTCGTATGAAATTCCGTCCACCGCCGCCTGTTTAGCTAAAAGATCTACACGTTCGTTGTTGACTATTCCAATATGAGCAGGGATCCATTGTAAAATTACATTTTTACCATTACTGTGCAAACGACGAATACTATCTATTATTGTATAGGCTAACGGTAGTCCTCGAGAAGTCGAGTTGCATCGAGCCAAATGCTGCAGAGCACTTTTACAGTCAGACAGTATTACATAGTTGCTAAAATCTAAATCATTTAAATATAACAAAGCTTCTCTTATTGCTACCAATTCAGCAAACATAGATGAAACTGTAGTAGAAATTCGAAATTGTTTATTAATATTATTTTGTGGGTCCAAAAAAGCTGAACCAATATCATGCAAAATTTTGGAACCGTCGGTATAAATTTTATAGTACTTACTGTAATTTTGATTGATGAATTGGTAACAATCCTTTTTTAAATACAGAACATTACAATTTTTCTTTGATGTAGTTAAACACTGTAAATTACATTTTATACAGCCAGATAAGTCCACACTGCTCACCCAAATATCTAAAGAAAACATTTCTAATATATTACTACTATGGATCTGCATATTCTTTAAGTATTTGTGGATATGTACTAACAAGGGTAGCTTTTTTCGTCGCCAGTAACTTTGCGAACATAGCGATTCTAGCCTATTCAGTTGATCTATTATGTAACCATAATTTTCGAGTGATTTACATTTAAGCCAAAATTTTGCCGCAAGTAAATGTCTTCTTATAAACAAGGGTTGGATGTTTAGTTCTAATTCCATAACATGGATAGGTGTTGATTTTATAAAGCCTCCAATTAATCTCATGCACATATTTTGTATTTTATCAATTTTAGCAAGATTAGATTTAGAACAATTATCGTAAAGCAAACTAGCATAATCAAATCTACTTCTCACAAGCGACAAATATAAACGTCTTAAATGTGACGGGTGAACACCCCAACCTGGACCTACCAGAATTTTAAATACATTCAAAAATTTCAAGCACTTCTCACATATTTCATTAATATGTTTTGTCCACCTGAGAGACTGATCTAACCAAACCCCAAGATATTTAACATTGTACACCATTTCCACTAATTGACCATTGATTTTAAGGTCAATAAGTGACTCATCAGTATTTACATCTACCAATCTTCTAAAACCACGAGAGAATAGACATACCTTAGTCTTGGATACTGATATTTCAAGACCCAAACTCGTTAACATATCGTTAAAAATTACTAAAGCGTTTTGTAAAAGGCGAGTTCCTTGAACAATACTACTGCAAGTTGTGAACAACACAAAATCATCCGCGTATTGAGATATACCTAGATTTGTTATAGCCCTGCAAATATCAATTGTTGCAATATTAAACAATAAAGGTGACAATGGGTCACCTTGAGCTAGACCTCTATTGGAAGAACGAGACATAACTGTAGCATTATAATATGGTATTGTAAGGTTTCGGTTATGAAGGAAGTTCCACAGGTATGTGCATATTTTTGAACCAACCTCAAAACGATCTAGAATTAAGAGTAAAGAAACTATATCAATATTATTATAGGCACTATAAATGTCTATAAAGCAAGCCAACGTAATTCTTTTGTTACTAAAACCAATTAATATGTCATTTATAAGATATGTTAAGTTATGTTGAGTAGAGTATGTCTTCCTAAATCCCGTAGTGTGTTTAGAAAATAGATTATTTTTTTCAAAATACCATTCCAAACGATTGTTAAGAATTTTGTGAAATACTTTACACAAACAAGACATCATAGATATTGGACGCAGAGAGGACACGTCATTTCTATCACGACCTGGTTTTGGAATTGCAATTACAGATATGTCTCTCCATTGATGTGGTACAAAGCTGTGTTCATAAAATCGATTAAATAAATTCAACAAGATTAGTTTTCCTTTTTGAGGAAGATTTCGGATCATACTATAGGAGATATTATCGTTACCTGGGCAAGTGTCTCGTGTACCAATTGCGTTAATTAATTCGGTTAGTGAAATATCTGTGTCTAGTTTTTCATTCCGTGAATTAAAAATAGGTGCCTGAGGCGTCACCGAATCGGGTGTCAAGCTGTGCAAGAGTTTATTCAACTTTTCCTCTTCAACAAATCTAGGGGGTGATTTGTAGCCTTTTATCTATCGCATTTTACTATATAAGCTATTTAATGAACTAGATTTGTCTAAGGAGGAACAAAACTCACGCCAGCTATCCATTCGCGTTTTACGAATAAGACACTGCGCAAACTTTATCCTCTCCTTCAGTATATCTAAGTTTTGGGGCGTGGGGTTCCTTCTAAATTTTGCTAACGCCAATCGACGTTCAGCAACTGCTTTAGATAAATTTGTGTTCCAATAAGGTCTAGGTGTGAATTTAGAAGTTACGTCTAGGTTTAACTTAGTAGTAGGAATATGTAATTCTGCACCAATATTCATAAAATCAACAAACTGGTCGTATTGAAATTGAAGGTTATGATTAGGTATGTACATAGTAAATAAATCATCAAGTAATTTTGTATATGACAGCCAATCCGCTTTGTTAAATTGTCTTTTTAGTATATTTGATTTTTTTGTATTAACAACAGTAGAAATTTTAACTAGACTATGATCACTTCCCAAGGTTTCACATAAAACTTTAAATTGAAATTTAATAGCTATACTAGAAGACACAAAGACAACATCGGGTGAATATTGTTGCAGAATACCATCGACCAATTTCACACGAGTAGGAGTACCGTCGTTTAAAGTAATAAACTGAGAATCCACTAATGCGTCAAAAATTTGTAGACCTCGACTATCTGTTTTGCGTGACCAACTCGAATGGTGAGCATTGAAGTCTCCAACTATTACAGCTTTACCTCTAGCAAGTGATAAAATTTGTTCCCAATCACCAAAACTGGTCCTAACTGCGGGAGGGCAATACACACATATTAAATCAACAACATCACCGCAGTTAAAGAGCTTTAAATAAATGATTTCGATACTGGGATTAGTCAAATTAACACTTATTTGCTTACACTGCACAGTTTGATGTGTACAAATAGCTACGCCACCATACGAATCGTTTCGATCGCAGCGAAAAATATTATAATTACGAATATGTACCTGAGTTTCGTTTTCCAACCATGTTTCATTTATGCAAGCAATGTGGACCTTTTCTTGACATAATAAACTATCAAAAGCAGCTAACTTAGGCTTTAAGCTTTGTGCGTTCCATAGTACTATATTTAAAGCTATTATTTTATTTGTCGTTTTATCCATTTACTATATCAAAAATATTTTTTAAAACTGTCCCATTCGCAATATTTTCTGTCAGCTTAAGTATAAACCACTCCGTTAAACATTTTATTACTTTATGTATCTTCACTTCTATAGAAACCTCTCTTAAGAATATGATCTCCTTTAATCTTATTAGTAGTTCCCAAAATGTAACATGATCCTCACTCTTTTTATTTGTATTATTTGCTTCTGATATAATTTCTTCTGTTCCTACTTTATAGGTTCTGCCACTTTTATCTCTAGATCTTTTAACTTTGTCTGTATGAACAGTTGCTTTTACTTTTAGCTGTTCACTTTCTTTGTAAATTTTTTCTTCCATTATAACATCTTCTTCACATACTTCATAGGTTCTGCTTGCTTTACCTCTTAATTTTCTATTATTCTCCTGATGAACAGTTGCCTTAAATTTCACTTTGTTAGCGTAAGATGATAAATCTTCCTCATTTTGTACTGCCTCTGATAATGGCATTATAGCTTCTTCTAAGATGTCTGTCTCATCGCCAGTTAGATTTAACGATTTTCTGCCTGTAAGTTGTAAGTCATGTATAAAATCAGCGGAATTGATATCCCTTCTAGGTGATTCTATCACAAGCATTGAGCGAGCCTGTCTATACGTGCAATTAAATTCCGACATTAATTCTCTTATCCTCTTTTCTTTCTTGAATTCGGGGCATAACCTAGCAAGAGACATGTGATTACCGCCACAGTTCACACATTTAAACGTTTCCGCATCACAATTGGGATGGTTACTTCCACATTTCGGGCATACGATTTTTCTGGATGGGCATCTTTTAGCTGTATGACCCAACTTCCAACATTTTGAGCATTGTGACACAGGGAATACAAATTGGTCGACTTTAATTCGCACACTATCTACATATACAAATGGTGGTAGGTACGATCCTTTGAAGCATAACTTTACTGTCTCGCTCGGTATCCATTTTCCATCAATATCACGACGGAGAAGGCGGTTCGCCGAGTTCAATATTCCGGGGCTAGGACATAGAATCAGTTCTTGAATTTCCTTATCTGAAAGTTCCAATTCTACATTTCGAATCGTGCCATATGAAAAATCAACCTGATAGGGTCTCTGAAACTTCCATCCCTTTTCAATTAATTCTTCACAGGTCATCAGTTTTTCAACACACATCTCGCTGCCTAATTGTACACGAATTTTGTAAGGTGTTAAATATTTTATTGCTTCAATATCCATAACATCAACTTTTTTGAATATTCTGGCAAGGGCAAACTGCTTAGGTAACGTTTCGTGGCATGAAATATATACTTCGAGACTTCTTTCTTTTTTCTTTCTACTTCTCGACACAGTCTCCCATTCATAATCATCTTCCACCCGTCTTCTTTTGCTTGGTACAGTGCTACTAAAAAACTCTTCAGCTTGTAAATTCTCCATAGTAATAAGTCGTTCATCCTCCTCATTCCCACCCACTTCGTTCACTTCATCCTCCTGTTTATTTTTACAACTGCTAATACACTCGTCACTATCAATTTGCATAGTAACCTAAGTCAACGGAATACATTTGTAAATAAATAACAAATATTATGGCACACGACACAATAAAAGTACAATAGACGCTCAGATAACAAACAGCAGGTGAGCGGTGCTCGGGCGCAGCGCCGTGTACGCGTGTTAGGTACCTACGATGCAGCACTCGCTATGCGTAAACAACCTATCACCCGTCTATCGATAACTTGGACACGTCTATCGCGCGCAGAGGTCCGTCCGCCACTCCAAATGACAACAATTTAAAAGCAATAACTTATACTAGTAAGTTATTAAATGCACCTAAATGCAATAGCGCCCTTACACGTGCAGTTGGGACCGCGTATCGGACCGTGTTCTAAACCCGCGGAAAGGGGTCTGTGTAGCTTGGACTGCGGATCGAACTATCGTCCTAATAACGACGTCAAATTCGTCCACAGTTTGAACTATCGGCTTCTAACCTAATACGACAAAATACGTCAAAACGTGAAAAATGCGCTGTAATCGACATGCCTGATCGGATCACTGTCGACTGTTTAAACGGCGCGTGCTATTTCCCGCGGTCGGAACTGAATGTGTGATGGGCGCTAATATATGACACTTTAATAAGGTTCCAGTTCTTGCCATATAATGTAATGTTTTAAAAACACCTATCATTAGAGGCATTAAGCGAACAAAATCAATTCATTTTATACTCTACCTACAATTGAAACAAGAAGTCGAATTGTTGTTTATAGGCTCAAGAACTAAATGGACTATTCTGTGCTGCCACCACCTAAATGCCGTTGGAGTTGCTATGTCATTGACGATAGTATTTCTGCGTTTCCCTTCCGGCCGAATACTGAAATGCTAATCAATTTTAAGAACCCCTACTATTCACAGGCTGTCGCTGTCTTTGCTATCCGAAATGACAAGGACAGCATGTGAATTGAGCGTCACTTAATTTAAGTATCGTATACGTTATTCACCTACGAATTGGACCCCTAACGGTCGGCCGTTAGAGGTGCAACTCGTAGTTGAATACTAATCTTGTGTGTATGATTTGTATGTACGCCGTGTTACTGGCCATCTATCATGTAACATGATAGATGGCCATAACACGGCGAGATGTAGGAACAGATACAGCTGTTGTATGTACACGGAGCTAATTTCCCTGTAATTGTGTTAGCTGTGATTTGCATACGCGTGCGTACTGCGGACTGCTGACGTCAGCACTGTAATTGATATTCGAGGATGATTGATTATATGGGCCTAGATTATCTGATAAGCGGGCTATTATGTATATATGTAGTTATGAAAATGGCTTCACGTAAGCTATTACCACATACAATATACTACTTGTTATTTTCATTAAATTATCAATAATAATAATATGTATGATATTAATTATTCACAGATATTAAATTAAAAAATTTAAAATTAAAAAACCATTTATTTCGGGCTGCATAGGCCCATATTATAAATACCTTATAGACTAACATACATATTATTACTATATTATATTATATAACTAACACTAACACTAAACACGTGTTGTCTGCGACGTGGGGCGCGAAGTGTTCGGGAGTCGTCCTCTGAATCTTCTGTAGGCGACTCCAATCGGCCAGAACTCCTCCTTCTCGAAGGTTGGTAAATGATGGGTTGGAACTCTCACCACAAAAGAACTAAAATTCACTCTATGACGAGATTCCAACCGCTCGACCCTCAAGGCGAAGTTGGTTCTGCTCCTGATGTAGTCCACGACCTGCCCGACCGTCGTAGACCAATGCAGCCGAGACACGTACAGCGGTGTCGCGGGAGTCTCACACCGCAACAGCTGCTCGGGTCCTCCGGGTGCGGTGCCGCGATGGTTGCGGACGACGGGTTTCTTCTTCTTTCTCTCAACCTTGATGAACCCGTCATCATCGCACGTTCGGTTCTTTTTAGATAGAGGACGCTCTTTTGAAGGGGCCTCCTTCTTCCCTTTGTTTTTCGAACGCGGGGGAGGTGGCGGGGGTTCGCTAGCGGCGACACTAGCGTAACTCGGCACCGGCTCCTTAGCGGGCGGGGAGCGGGCAGCGGGGGCGGCAGCAACGATGTTCGTTGACCCGTCGGATAATGCTGACGGGCTAAACGTGACCGCCTGCGCGCCTCGACGACGAGTGACGTTTGCTGCATCAGGTGACCTACATATTGAATTAACACTTTTTAGCTGTGATAATTCACTACGTAGATCACTTATGGTAGACTCTGATGCCTGCAATCTACCTCGAACTCCGGCCAGTTCTTCCTTCAGGAACTTGATGTCCTTCAGTAGGCTGACGACGTCGACGTGGTCCAGTGTCACAGGCGGCAGCTTATGCAGATTTTTCGCTCCAAAAGCTGGCACCTCATCCGGATCCGTCTGCTTCAGCAGGGAGATGATGTCCTGCACGCTTCTTTCGGTTCCATCTCTCCGTCGCGATGGCATGTTCGCGCTCTGGCTGAGCGTCTCGTACAGCAAGTGCTTGCCTTCGCAAATCTCCTCGCTGGTGAAAGAAGACTTGCAGATCTGCATTATGCTGACTTCGTCCATGGTGTCGATGGCGTGCTGGATAAACGCCAGCAACTCATTGACCACGAGCGCCATGATCACGTGCAGCGGCAATCAGCCGCGCGATTCGCGAAAATATTAATTAAATAATTAATATTTGCTGCATGTGTATAACGCGGAGCGCGTCCGTTCGCGAGCTCGACACATTACACATTACACATTAACCTCCTGGCTAGATATTATAGAGTACAGTCTATTCGTGATAAGACGCATGAGCTATTTTCACATAGAGTAACCTATTTTGACATATGAACGCATTATTCACTGCCTTCTTAAAACGAATGGACTATAAAATACTCATGTATCACAGTTCATTGTTTTGTGTGCTTTGCTGAAGCTCGCCTATACTTGAGCGTTCGGCCCTGCCTTCCAGCCTAAGGCCCTGTTTATTACCAATTAACTTTTATAACATAGATTCGAACATAACAATAGGGGATCGGACTACATCTGAAATATTTAGATTCATTAATATATTCCGAAATATTGAGTCATTACTACTTGGTAAATGTAAAAAAATATATTATTTTATGTGTAGTTTACTAATGAAATACATTTAAAAGGTATCAAAAAAAAATTTTTTTTTGCGTAATTGGTAACAAAACCTACATCATTAGTTTACTTACATCATATACAGAAACATTCATTATTATGGTAAGTATGAACTTAAACGCACAAATATCGGAGATATTCATCTAAATATGTTCCTGCGGCCGTATACATACCTACTTCATACACTTTAACCCAAGAGTGACGTCACTTGTAACCCGAATTTAGTATGGAGCGTTTTTACGAGATGCGAAATATATAAATCGCTGTACCTTTGAAAATATTGACTTTTGATATAATATGGTTTCTTCTGATATTTAAGAGTAATAATGACGCTATTAATTCCTACTGTTACACAGGTGAGGGCTCGTGCAATAGCAACGACGGGTACCTGGCGAGCGGCGGGCCGGAGGCGGTAGCGGAGGGGGCGGGAGAGGGGGACGGGAGCGCCAGCGAGGACGAGGTCCGGCCCGGCTCGGCCGCGGACAAGAAGAAGCACCGCCGCAACCGGACCACCTTCACCACGTACCAGCTGCACGAGCTGGAGCGGGCCTTCGAGAAGAGCCACTACCCGGACGTGTACTCGCGGGAGGAGCTCGCCATGAAGGTCAACCTGCCCGAGGTCCGGGTGCAGGTCAGTTTCCTTTTTTTAATTTTCTCTTTAATTTACAGATTAATTTTTAACTAGTGGTCGCCTAGCGGTCGAAATTCTCTCACCCTTTAAAATTTCGTTTCGATTGATCGAGGCGACCGTCGAGATTATTTCAAAAAGGCAAACAGTTACTGTGCCAATTAGCCAACAATATAAACCTAACCTCTTTCAATCAACTGTTTCAGTGGGGTTAGCACGAACAATTTACATCGACGAATTCGTAACGTCATCGAGTGTAATTTGCATTGGCGCTGTCATGATTTTCATACAGTTCTCATTTCATAACGTCACCAAATACGTTTACGCGTTAATAAGTTTAGGCCGTGATTTTTCTTATATTACTGTGAAAGTGTATGACTAACGTACTTAATTTAACTGTTTGAATGACATCGAGGGTTCTGAAGCGTCTTGTCGGGAGCACCCTCAACAATTTTATTATAAAATGTGACTAGAGGCATTACTATACAATAGAGCGCCGTTGTTTGCGCACCTTCGCGAATTGCTCTTTAATAAAGTGAAGTCGGTAAACAGCCTGCGAGGGCGCCGCCCGCCCTCGTGAGAAGAGGCTTACGGCCGACCCCAGACGAGCATATGTCAGGCCCGGCCAGACTAGCGAGATCCCCCGGACCCTCGCGTCGCGTCCAAACTGTAGCTAACCTCGTGATTTAGCAGCTCGGGCTCCGCTGGTCGCCCTCTAATTGCTTTTATGGTGCTAAAAGAATGTAGCGGATGGTTGCGCGAATGTGGACCCTATCTCCGGGGTACAGAGGCGGTGCAGCGCGCACAGCGGCGGCGCTGTTGACAAATAATGCGGTTGTAGCTAATCTGGTTGTTAATAAAGGGTTAGCGATGTTGTGTCGATGGGAAAATGTGTCACTAGCGGGGCGGGGATTCGGGGAGGAGGGGGGGACAATACGACACTATGCATTGTGCCCGTGTTCCATTACAATATAATAATGTAGGGACCGTATTATGTTCATTATAATGGCCGAAACGTATTTGTATAAATTAAAAATTCCTGATTGGTCGGTCGAATACATAATAACAAAAATACAATTAGATACCCACTTAACATGGTAGCTCACAAGCATCCGACTTGAACACGTGACATTGTACGTTATATTTTGACAAACCTTGCCGACGCGAGGCTAAGGGCCTACACAAAATTATGATATACGCACTAAGTATCGCTAAAATTACGTCACACGGCCATACAATAATTACTGTCGCATGTATTGTATGATTGTGTGACGTCATTTTTCGTCACCTCGCACATCGGTTCTGTATACAAGCCCTAAGGTAATTTTTGATTGTGTGACGTCATTTTTCGTCACCTCGCACATCGGTTCTGTATACAAGCCCTAAGGTAATTTTGTACATTTTTTCTAAAAGTGTAAAAACTCTGCTTAAAGACAATAGCAAAAATAATGTTGGCCACATAACCCGTCTGCTAATGACAACTTAACCCTTCCTCGGTCGGAGTTAACGAGTTTTTTCACTAGCGGGGCCTTTTCGGCAGATAATTACTTACATTTGTACTCCAGTTTTTGTTCCCTTTTTCTCCTGTCTTATAAATCCATTAAGTTAAATATATCGTCTATAGCTTGCAAGTGGAAGGTGAAGAGTCATTCGCTTTTCCCACAAAGTTTCGGTAGAATAGAAAATCAATAATTTGAATGTAGGAAATATTAGTTTCAGGATTAATAAGTAAGAGACATTGAAATCAATCGTGTAAATATAATCCCACCAAAAACATTCTGTAAAAAACTAGCCAAGTCTCGATAGAGCTGCTTGTTTATCTCTAAAAAGTAGTGAAATCTAGACAAAGTCGTGCCAAGTCTAAGGTTCCTTACTGCGATTTCTTTATTATTATAGTTAATGTTGTGTGACTTGGCCGTTGAAGGATACACAATGGTACAAAAGGGGCTCCATGCAACCATTGCTCCAATACATGTGTTCTACAATCAACAACAGCCTAAAATGAGACACTACTCACTAGCGTCCAATTACCAATACCAGTATGGGCTATTATCTCGCTTAACAAACATAGGTAGTTACAACAGATATACATTACGTGTAAACAAAATTGACTTGTACCCACTTGTAACGTATAAAGAATGTTCAACGGCCAAGTCACACAACATTTACTATAATAATAAAGAAATCGCAGTAAGGAACCTTAGACTTGGCACGACTTTGTCTAGATTTCACTACTTTTTAGAGATAAACAAGCAGCTCTATCGAGACTTGGCTAGTTTTTTACAGAATGTTTTTGGTGGGATTTCACTTCTTTTTGTAGAAACGTGGGCATATTGATTTATTTTACTAGATTTCAGTGTAATTTGTTTATTTAATTTGTGTAATGATCGAATACAATAAAGTTAATCGTTCGACTATTTCTTCTTGTAAACTTGTAAATATAGGTATAAAAGCCAGTCTAGTCTTATCCAGAGTTTTCCTTTAATTTTATTTATATGCGTATCAAAAGCAGAAAGGGAGGCATTCGCCCAGCAGTGGAATGCTACGGACTAGATTAAATTAGAAGATGTGTCCCACTTCGCTAGGTTTTTGAAATGACAGTCGATTTTTTTATGTACCAATAGTAGAAGGGGGGCATTACCATATCTCTAATCAGCTGAAACCAGCTGAGGATTCTTCATCAGATACTTCAGACCTTCGATTTTTGACATCAAATGAAGCGGCCCACCACCATGTTGAATATTTTTTGTAAAGGCGGTATGTCGATCTCTAATAGTTTGGTTGGGCTCTTGTGTTTTCTAATCAGGGTCACCAGGTACTCCAGATATTCGATTATATAGTTTTCCCTTTATGTGGCCATTAAACCCTAACTCTGTACCAAATTTCAGCTCTCTGAGTTCATGAGAAGTACTAGTTCTATTCTGATGATCATGAGTGAGTGACTGAGTGAGTGAGTGTCATAAATTCAAAACTTTGCTTTCGCTTAACTTCGGAACTAAATGACCTACAGACTTAAAATTTTGGATTTTAAGTATGTGATTATAGCTTACTAGATGACGAAAATTTCTGCGTTTTGGTCTTATCCAGAGCTCCTCAAATAGGGGCCTGAAAATGCGGCGAAATGGTTCCAGTAAAGAATGGTACGACAGTGTTTGCTTCGCGCTCGACTTGACGGGGGCACTGCTGTGCCCCCAGATCAACGATCTGGTCTTATCCAGAGGTTCTCAAATAGGGGCCTGAAAATGCGGCGAAATGGTTCCAGTAAAGAATGGTACGACAGTGTTTACTTCGCGCTTGACTTGGCGGGGGCACTGCCGTGCCCCCAGATCGACGTTCTGGTCTTATCCAGAGGTTCTCAAATAGGGGCCTGAAAATGCGGCGAAATGGTTCCAGTAAATAATGGTACGGCAGTGTTTGCTTCGCGCTCGACTTGGCGGGGGCACTGCAGTGCCCCCAGATCGACGTTCTGGTCTTATCCAGAGGTTCTCAAATAGGGGCCTGAAAATGCGGCGAAATGGTTCCAGTAAAGAATGGTACGACAGTGTTTGCTTCGCGCTCGACTTGGCGGGGGCACTGCCGTGCCCCCAGATCGACGTTCTGGTCTTATCCAGAGGTTCTCAAATAGGGGCCTGAAAATGCGGCGAAAGGGTTCCAGTAAATAATGGTACGGCAGTGTTTGCTTCGCGCTCGACTTGGCGGGGGCACTGCAGTGCCCCCAGATCGACGTTCTGGTCTTATCCAGAGGTTCTCAAATAGGGGCCTGAAAATGCGGCGAAATGGTTCCAGTAAAGAATGGTTCGGCAGTGTTTGCTTTTTCGTTGAAGGATACACAATGGTACAAAAGGGGCTCCATGACACCATTGCTCCAATACATGTGTTCTACAATCAACAACAGCCTAAAATGAGACACTACTCACTAGCGTCCAATTACCAATACCAGTATGGGCTATTATCTCGCTTAACAAACATAGGTAGTTACAACAGATATACATTACGTGTAAACAAAATTGACTTGTACCCACTTGTAACGTATAAAGAATGTTCAACGGCCAAGTCACACAACATTTACTATAATAATAAAGAAATCGCAGTAAGGAACCTTAGACTTGGCACGACTTTGTCTAGATTTCACTACTTTTTAGAGATAAACAAGCAGCTCTATCGAGACTTGGCTAGTTTTTTACAGAATGTTTTTGGTGGGATTTCACTTCTTTTTGTAGAAACGTGGGCATATTGATTTATTTTACTAGATTTCAGTGTAATTTGTTTATTTAATTTGTGTAATGATCGAATACAATAAAGTTAATCGTTCGACTATTTCTTCTTGTAAACTTGTAAATATAGGTATAAAAGCCAGTCTAGTCTTATCCAGAGTTTTCCTTTAATTTTATTTATATGCGTATCAAAAGCAGAAAGGGAGGCATTCGCCCAGCAGTGGAATGCTACGGACTAGATTAAATTAGAAGATGTGTCCCACTTCGCTAGGTTTTTGAAATGACAGTCGATTTTTTTATGTACCAATAGTAGAAGGGGGGCATTACCATATCTCTAATCAGCTGAAACCAGCTGAGGATTCTTCATCAGATACTTCAGACCTTCGATTTTTGACATCAAATGAAGCGGCCCACCACCATGTTGAATATTTTTTGTAAAGGCGGTATGTCGATCTCTAATAGTTTGGTTGGGCTCTTGTGTTTTCTAATCAGGGTCACCAGGTACTCCAGATATTCGATTATATAGTTTTCCCTTTATGTGGCCATTAAACCCTAACTCTGTACCAAATTTCAGCTCTCTGAGTTCATGAGAAGTACTAGTTCTATTCTGATGATCATGAGTGAGTGACTGAGTGAGTGAGTGTCATAAATTCAAAACTTTGCTTTCGCTTAACTTCGGAACTAAATGACCTACAGACTTAAAATTTTGGATTTTAAGTATGTGATTATAGCTTACTAGATGACGAAAATTTCTGCGTTTTGGTCTTATCCAGAGCTCCTCAAATAGGGGCCTGAAAATGCGGCGAAATGGTTCCAGTAAAGAATGGTACGACAGTGTTTGCTTCGCGCTCGACTTGACGGGGGCACTGCTGTGCCCCCAGATCAACGATCTGGTCTTATCCAGAGGTTCTCAAATAGGGGCCTGAAAATGCGGCGAAATGGTTCCAGTAAAGAATGGTACGACAGTGTTTACTTCGCGCTTGACTTGGCGGGGGCACTGCCGTGCCCCCAGATCGACGTTCTGGTCTTATCCAGAGGTTCTCAAATAGGGGCCTGAAAATGCGGCGAAATGGTTCCAGTAAATAATGGTACGGCAGTGTTTGCTTCGCGCTCGACTTGGCGGGGGCACTGCAGTGCCCCCAGATCGACGTTCTGGTCTTATCCAGAGGTTCTCAAATAGGGGCCTGAAAATGCGGCGAAATGGTTCCAGTAAAGAATGGTACGACAGTGTTTGCTTCGCGCTCGACTTGGCGGGGGCACTGCCGTGCCCCCAGATCGACGTTCTGGTCTTATCCAGAGGTTCTCAAATAGGGGCCTGAAAATGCGGCGAAAGGGTTCCAGTAAATAATGGTACGGCAGTGTTTGCTTCGCGCTCGACTTGGCGGGGGCACTGCAGTGCCCCCAGATCGACGTTCTGGTCTTATCCAGAGGTTCTCAAATAGGGGCCTGAAAATGCGGCGAAATGGTTCCAGTAAAGAATGGTTCGGCAGTGTTTGCTTCGCGCTCGACTTGGAGGGGGCACTGCCGTGCCCCCAGATCGACGTTCTGGTCTTATCCAGAGGTTCTCAAATAGGGGCCTGAAAATGCGGCGAAATGGTTCCAGTAAAGAATGGTACGGCAGTGTTTGCTTCGCGCTCGACTTGGCGGGGGCACTGCCGTGCCCCCAGATCGATTATCCTAGTTTTTATAGTTTTCCCTTTATGTGGCCATTAAACCCTAACTCTGTACCAAATTTCAGCTCTCTGAGTTTATGGGAAGTACTAGTTCTATTTTGATGATCATGAGTGAGTGTATAAGTGAGTGAGTGAGTGAGTGAGTGTCATAAATGCGAAACTTTGCTTTCGCTTAACTTCGGAACTAAATGACCTACAGACTTGAAATTTTGGATTTTAAGTATGTGATTATAGCTTACTGGATGACGAAAATTTCTGCGTTCTAGTCTTATCCAGAGGTTCTCAAATAGGGGCCTGAAAATGCGGCGAAATGGTTCCAGTAAAGGATGGTACGGCAGTGTTTGCTTCGCGCTCGACTTGGCGGGGGCACTGCCGTGCCCCCAGATAGGTACATAGATGTTGCTATTTACATGTATTCTCTCCTCAGATTCAATTTAGTCTAAACGACATTTCAATGGATATCAGTTTTGTACTTAATTTTGTACAACAGTTTTGTCTTAACCATTTTTTAAAATATTAATGCTTTCTTAACGCGAATAGATTATAGTATATAATGCGCATCCCAAATACATATCTGAGTAATGTGTATGTCAATATGTATGACATAGCGGGCTCACGCGGGTACGGGCGCGGGGTAAGTGAGTTATCGGCTCCTCAGGGCGACGCCAGCGGACCACGGCGCTCATCACATTACCCCACACGACAGATAACTAGGTAATAATTTAATACAAGCTACACTACTAACGGAGATCGCTTAATTGACACGTCGGGTAACTTAAACACCGGTCACACTTGTCTGACTGACCGAAGCGAGTTAACTGAAAGCGTTTTAGTTCACATCGAGATGCGAAGATACGTCAATTTAAATTGAACTTTATTTACTACATAAGAAGGTACACGTTTAATTGCAAGAGTTCGAATTTTGAGCTGTCACTACGCTGTATATCGCGACGCCGCTCTTGCAATGTAACACATATCTTCTTGTGTACAGAATAAAGTTCAATTTTCAATTGCTATTTTAAAAATGCATCGCCACGTCGCGTATTGTCTCGTTTCAGCGTGAGCTGACGATAACAGGTCGCTAATATAACGTGGTGCTTACCCCGGGGCCGGGGAACATTCTAATGACAACTGGTTAACCTTGGCTGTCATGTCGTTACAGATTAACAGTAGACCGTAAAGTGTGACAGTTAAGTATAGAACATGAGTACTGAGAGCCCATGTTTTAAATTAATTATTATCTATATCTATTATATACTAAATTATAAAGAGGAAAGATTATAGATATACGTGCAATATATACTAATAAATACAATGATACATTAATTTGGACGAACCGAATCATTTTGTTTCAACAGAATATAGTAAGAAGAAAATTATCTTTAAAAATAATTCACTTAAAGTAGAGTTATAAAATAACATTTACTTTTTAAGTTAATATCCTCACACTCTTCGTTTTCCGTTGCGTCCCGCATCAACCCTATTCAGCACGGTGGATGTTTATCTCGCGATATCTCCACAATCTGCGCTTTGTGTCCGCTATACTCGCGCAGCCGACCAGAATGGCAGCACAATGGTCCCACCATTGTCCCGTGATGGCGTTTAATAGTACGGAACTCTCGACGCTTAAGTAATTTGGTCGTCACAATGACAATTGCGATTCGATAATACTAAGCGGGTACCGAGTAATTCAATAGATATAGTGATCCAATGAAGTATAGACAACCGATGATTAAAAGTGAATTCAAAACTCGAAATGTAACAAAAAAGAGCAGCTTTTTACTTTGGGTTTAAGTGCTATTAGGTAACAAGCCACTTTATTAAGTGGTGAGAATTAAGTATTAATAATATTCTCTAGTATAAAGGAGGCTTTATTTTATTAGATAGTAAGAAAAGTAAGTTTTTTTTATAACAAAAACAAAATAACCATCAATTGTACCTATTTCTAATAAAACGCCGCTAATAATGCAATACGGAGTAAACGGTCCGTATCATAAGTGGTTTGTTCGCGCCCCAGCCCCGGCGCCGGAGCTGCAGTAATGTCCCGAACTTCATAAACACTTCGCTCTGTTCGCCCCCGCTCGCCCTTATTCGCCCCATCTCGCCCTTACTCGCAATTGCTTGTCACTTATCGTTCGCACGCTCGACTTGCGACACAAATGCGCTAATAAACGTTTTTCTAACAGACTGCCCGGGCTTTTCACTCCAACTCACTAAAATGCATTCTATTACCCAACCATCAGAGTCGATACTCGCGTGTAGCAGTTTTTTGCCTCGTGAAGGGTTGTTTCGTATGTTTGTTTGGCGTGAATGCTGTGGAGTGTTTCTGCTATAGTATCGGTTACAATGGGCTCTGCTGTAATTACAGGGCACAGGGCAGCGCGATCGCTTATCGCCCGCTAATGAGGCCCATTATGCCCCGGGCCGCTGGGGCCCCGAGCCGCCGGGGCCCCCTGCGCCGCTGCAGGGTTAATGATATCAATAAGTATTATTTGTTGCAATTGTAACGTCTCCGTAGGAAATCATTTAAATATCAAACACGCGGAAATACATTTGTATAATGTGATACTGTTATTTCGTTTGGTTTTTATTATAACAATGCGTTTAAAAGTTTTGTCAAAGTACGATAATAATTTAGTTTAAAGTACGATCGTGAGTTTTGAAGCTTTGAGAACTTTGTTTTCTGTCATTTGGATGTCTTTTATAGAAAAAGCTTTTGACATATTTAGTCTTGTGTGTGAGTTCACCCATATGTGGCTGCTGTATGCTACTAAGTGGTTTACCTCGTGTATGTATGTCGATGTAGTACTCTAGTCTTGATTACGTTTTTTGAAGTGTGGGTGGTAACAGAGCGGGCGGTGTTGATCCACGAAATAATAATAATAATAATAACCTTTATTTCAGGCTGCATAGGCCCATACTATAAATACCTTACAGACTAACATACATATTATTTATATATTTAAAAACTACACTTTGTCACGTATAGACAGCGACGTGATGCGCGCTTCGTTCCGGAGCCTCCCCCGGAACCTCCGGTAAACCACACCCGTCGGCCAGAAATCCTCCACCTCGAAGGTCGACAGTAGATGCGTCGGTACTCTCACCACAAAGGAACTGAAGTTGACCTTGTGGCGAGACTCCAGACGCTCGACCCTTAAGGCGAGGGACGTCTTCTTACGGATGTAGTCTACGACGTCCTCGGCCTCCATCGACCAGTGCAGGCGGGAGACGTACAGCGGCGTCGCGGGTACTTCACACCGCAGGCGCAGCTCGGGTACGTAGGGTGCGGTGCCGCGGTGGTTGCGGACGGCGGGCTTCTTCTTCTTTTTTCTCTCCACCAGTGTGAAGCCCTCCTCATCGCACCTCCTGCTCTCGTCCTTGCCAGATCGAGGAGGCTCAGCCTTGCGGCTTTCCGTAGCCTTGCGGCTCTCTGTGGCCTTGCGGCTCTCTTCCTCCCCCTTTGTCTTAGCCCGCAGGGGAGGTGCGGGGCAAGCGGCTACACTCGCAAAATTTCGCTGCTGAGTTTTAATTTGAGTTGAAATAAACTCTTATAACTATTACAACTTTGCCTGAGGTGGGATTAGATCTATTACTGGACGATGCAACTGAAACTCACATTAAATTCACTAGATAATATTCTATTACCATTCCATAGTGATAGTGAAGTGATATTTGGATAGATTTATATACGTCTGCTGTTATTGACCCACCATACAAAAGAGCGGTGTTAAGTTTGACATGTCTATCTGTGTGTCTCTGTGTCTGTCCGTTGCATCGCAATTCGTAGCTCCTACAGTAAAAGTCTACTTAAGATGAGTTTTTTTTTTGGGTTGAAAGCTGGTATGATCGAGAATTTTCTTAGCTATAATTCATCATCATCAGTTCGTTCACTGTTTGACAAATCCGGGGTAACTTAAAAATGTATAATTTTGTTTATATAATGTATAGTTTATGTACCTATATGGTACATATTTAACTATCAGCTAAAAACTTGATGAAAATGTATCATCATCATTACAGTCCCCAATACGGGTCTCTACAATCTGAATTAGTGATGTAACGAATATTCGCATTCGCATTCGCGAATATTCGCACATTTTTGAATATTCGCATTCGCATTCGCATTCGCAAAATTTTTGCGAATGTTTTGCGAATATGAATATCAGAAAACAAAAGCAAATGTGCGAGTTTCTTACGCCGGTTCTTCTCGCCGGGCTAGTTTCCGAACCGGTGGTAGGCATCATGTAGGACAATTCTATAAGCGTTATATCATAACCTACATGGAAATAAAAATTTTGAGTTTAAGTTTGAGTGAGCGGAGCGGAATGAATGACGCTTTATTTAGATCAGTATTTTTCAACCTTTTTCATGATGCGACCCCCTTGTATGAAAAAATATTTCGCGACCCCCCGACCCTTTTTTGTCATGTATGTATGTGTATGTTACAGTGTTACAAATATTCATTCCATACGTTTTTATACGTCTCCATAATTAGGATTCGGATATAAGTACATATTAAAGTACGTCAAACACATTATTTTACAATTACATATATTGATTTATGGGTATATCCTTTTTTTTTAATTCTCTTAATAAATCAATACTTTTAATCTTTATTGTTTTTTACTAAAGTTCTCGTTCTTTTTTTTACAAAAGTCGAGCTCCGACGACCCCCCTACAGAAACTTCGCGACCCCCCAGGGGGTCGCGACCCACAGGTTGAAAAACACTGATTTAGATCATAGATGAGTTCGTATGAACTCGGCAATACTCGGAAAATACGAACGTAACGAACCCATAACGAACCTTGTTCGAACTCCGAACGCGACTGCCGCCAAGCCATAGACAAATTGGCGCCAAATATGAACAAAAACTGAATATTCGCATTCGCATTCGCATTCGCTTTCGCGAATGCTAAAAAAAGACATTCGTTACATCACTAATCTGAATGAAATCTATTATCACAGGCCACAGCAAGAGGAAATATGTGTTTGTTTGGATTGGGTAGGATTCGAAACTACTGGACCGATTTTGATAAAATTCGGCACAAATATAGAGTAAACGATAGGGTACGACATAGGCAGCTACTTCTTTTGGGGCAAAATTTACTATTTCCACTTGTTTTCCTTTTGTGCGTATGAAGTCGTAGCAATATGTACTATGTAGTATTTTCATAATCAGACGCTTTATTAAGGTGTATACACTTCAGTTAATTACGTGCATTATGCGTGAGTATAAATATTCCTTTGAACTTGAACAAAGCAACCATAATTAGTATATTATAGTGCACGCCAAAATCAATATCCCATAGATTATGCTGGCATTTTTAAATCGTATACAAACTTTGGCGTGTTATATAACATAACACTGCAGGAAACCGTACATTTTCCTGCGATAAAAAGTAGCCTATATACTTTCCCGTGGTCAATTAATATCCGTGACAAAGTTCATTAAAATCAAAAAATCATATAAAAATATTTCATGTTATTAAATTGGTACTTCTAGATTTAGTATTAGGTTACGCTAGTCGTATGTGTCTGGGAAGTGGCGCGGGCGGGCGGCGGGCGGCGGGCGGCGCTCCGTGTAACTCGGTTAGCTGTCGAGTTACCGAACTAACACCTCCGTCTACACGACTACAAGTCATTTGATTACATAAAATTACTAAGTGACACCATCCTAATTTTCCATCCTAAACCAAAGAGATGGTTTTGTGGGCCTTTGTATACCCGAGCGAGATTATTACAACGCGACGGTACCTTCCGACAATGTCCTAACTTGTAGAAAGGAAACCATTGGTTGAACCTATGTAGATTATATTATTAATTATTTGAACTATCCAGAAATGTTTGTCAAGATCAATTTGGAATAAATATGTGACAAAATCTTAAGCCATTATACCTACATACCTACTCACCTACCTATATACCTACTTAGCAGTTTATTGAGTTAATTTATAATCCCAAGGCCCACTTCCACAGATCGGTTGAAGTTAACCCGGGGTTAAAATATCATACCTTTTCTTCCATAAATACGAAGAATGACAGAGATAACATGATATTCAATCCAGGGTTAACTTTAACCCAGATCTGCGCAACTCGCAAGTGGGCCTTAATCGATATTAGCATTATGTTTATGATTGCCGCTAAACTAGCAACAAAACAAACAGCGGCCGGCGGCCCCCGAGATCAAAGACGGGCACTTATTACCCGCGCCTTACTGAACTATTACCAGGAATATGGACTCCACCTCGTTGTTATAGGGGTGATAGTAGAATGTCGCATGTGGTGGTCTATAGCTGTCGCACTGCATGGGAATATGAGCTCTAATATATTGTAATGAAAGCGAGAGTCGCTTGATAATGTTGTGACGGTAAAGCAATTTCCAGATCGCTCCGTATCAAATGATCGTCAGCCCCGCGCTCTCACGAGTCTTACGCGACAACACGACGAAGGAACAACATAGCGATATATTTTTTATGGTGTCACTCCCTCAATGGAGCAGACGGACGCCTAATGGTGAGCGATTATCGTGGCCCATGTCGAATAGGGCGTAAACGCTATGAAATATAAAAGTTGCGAACCATTAAATGTGCCAATTCTCAAAACCTTCATCAGCTTGTAATAGATATGAGATACTTTACACATAGCGTATACTAGAGACGAACATTTCGAGGCCAAAAGTATCCAAACTCAAACTGTCCCGCTTTTGGGTAGTAGAGGTTTGACAATCCACATTTGTCATCTTGACATTTCGGCTTTTCGCAGTATAATCAGTCTTTATGTAATTGACTAAATCTCTTGATTTCAAGATGGCGCAACTATTTTTGTATGAAGATTTTTTCTGCCAAATATACGTTATACTCACAGCCCATCCTTAGTTTTAAAATCATTGACTTTAAAGTTAGAAATTGTATTAAAGTTGTTAAGGAGCTAACATATAGACTTTCAACAATAAATTGGTTTATTCCTACATACATGAAATGCACCGATTTTAATAACATAATTTAACTTCATACTTCATTATCAATAACATTTAAAACCTCTCGTATGCCTTATTCATAACCGCGCATTATAAGCCCACAATAAACTATTAGCCGAGTAACCCGGACAAAGGCTGTAATACTAATCAATAGGCCGGGATCAATGGCGGAGTATTGTGCTCATAATTTGATTAAAATTTGACGGCTCCTTCCTGTGTCGGAAGCTCCACAATACGAGTAATTGAAGACCTCATGGGCCATGGGTTCCGCATATGCTAAGACCTTATGGGGTTCCGCATGTGCTCAAGAATTGCCATGCCATCGTATTAGCTCAACAACCTGGACATGAGGACGTATTGACTTACTGACGATTGTGACTTGTGGAGTGAAAGTGCTGGAGTATTATTGCGGCCTATTTTTATCATTTCGAATGTCAATTGTGGGCTGGTAGCTTGTAGGCTACCGTAAATAAAAGCTTGGTGTCACATGTGCGCGGTGATGGGTACTTGGCAACAGCAAATCCATGTGCTCGTTTTTCTCCTATATATACAGAACTAAATTAAAATTACTCCTAAATGTGGTAACCATACAAGTAATAACTATTATAATATTATCTTATAATTTACCGAACCAATTGTACCTACAGAACCCGCCAACCCTCAAATTAGCCCTCACATTCATTGCCGTTCAATCTGCGCGTACGCCGCCGTATCAGCGTATCATGTCGGTGTGCATTACTCCCCCCCTGTGTCCCCCCACCCTACCCCCCGCGCCGCGCCGGAACACGCCAGTCGTATTTCCGTTACGCGGTCTTTGCATGAGAATAGCAAGATGTATGGAGTATGGACAAAACGTGAGATTCCCCGCGGTTATAATAACGACGGATATCCCATTAGCTCTGATTTGTTGGAAATTATTTTGGCAGGACTTAAGAGAGATTGAGCTAAAATGAAGTTAATTATCATAAATTATTATAGAATCATAACCTATGCTACGTAATTCCAGCTAAAAATTTGTTTTACAATAAATTAATTCGATATTTCTTTAAGATTACGTATTCCATTATAAATATTTTTTTGTGCACATGCAAGTTGAATGTCTTCGATCTCTAACACCACACAACAAAGACGTTGTGCAACAAGAACAAAACAATTGCAAAACTCTACTCTATGACCATGACAATAGCACCTATATTACAATTAGGTACTTCTGTTTGTACAGCATACAATTAAACTTGAATCAATAGAAATAAGTAGCTTAATAATACGAGATCTGTTTCAAGATATCGCCGACAGCACATTTGTTTCGGAACTCTGTTGTAAAGGCAATAAGATTTATATTTGTGCGACCGGAACACGAGTGTCACCCGACACTCTGAGAGCCTCGGATTTGGCATTGTAAGACGGGCTTTTGTAGACGCCGGCTCCTGGCCTATAATATGCAGTTCCAAGTACAGGCGGCTGTTCTGTAGTCGGTGTAGTTGTACTATCGCTTACTGACTGCTGGGTATTGAAATTCGATTCCCAGAAAAAGTAAGGTTTAAGGATTAGCTTGCTCAGCCGAAATTGTGCAAGTCTCCTGCCTATTGTTACTACTTTGTTTTGAATTGGGTGTTTATTTGTTTCTAATCTTCAGTATAAAAGCATTTTGGAGCAAAATAGCTAATTAAATCGCCTTTCAAATAAGTTTCTTCTTACAAAATATTATTCCTATATCTAATATACTTTAAATGAGCAATGCTTGTAAGTTGTAAATATATTGTACTTAATCAGTCTCGGAATCGGCTTCAACGAATCCACATACATTTATTTCTGATGCCGATATAACTACAAATACTAAAAACAGAACAGAACAAATATTTAGGGATATATTCTCCATAGAACCTCGGAGCTCGGTCTCCCAGGTACTGACAATTCAAGTCAAACAAACTTTAAACCATCAATTTAACAGAATATTATACTGACTAGCAAACCCAAACCTACACTCATCGGTGCAAGCTTAAACTTAACCTCCTACACGTATTTGAACCCACGACCCACCAGCTACGCTCCGTTCAGACCCACCTTAATCCAAACGTAAACCAAGACACAATAGCTCACTATAACGCTACTAATCTAAGGTCCTGTTCCACAATCTTCTTACAAGTGTTAGCTAGCTAAGCTGCATGTTTTCTCTCTTGCGTAGAACTAACGGAAACGGAACCCTATTTTTTATCGGAATCCCTAAGATAAAGTAGCCTATGTTAGACCTTATTACTTCAGCTATCTGTCAGTGAAAGTCCCGTGAAAATAGATCCAGCCGTTTTAGAGATTAGCCGGAACAAACAAACAGATAGATAGTCGAAAATACATTTTTTTTAAACTGGATTATTTAATATAAGTAACGTATTATATAATTTATTATGCATTAAGAGAAAAGGTGTTATTTTTAAGTTACATACAGAAACTTTAATTTTATTTATTTGTATAGATTGTGAAACACGCGCTAAATGTCACTTATTTACTGTACAATAAATAAACACAGTGGGACTTGGACAAGGACTATCGCGTGTGGATTCGCCGCTAGGGGCGCATGTGTAGCGTGAGGTCTCCGAAATATCAAATATCACTATTTGCGGCTTGGCTACGCGGGCTTATTTCTATTTATATTAATGCTGCGAAGATTTAGCAATTTGTTAGATTATTAACTGTGGCAAAGTTACGAATAAATCAATGCAGGTGTATTAGGGCTACATTAACAATAATATAAAAGATGTATGGATAAATATTTGGTTCGGGGATGATAAATAAAACCATTCCGGTTGAATGCTGAATGATAACTACTTTATTAATAAAATGAATATAATACAATTTGCAAGCGCGCATATGACACGCTGCGACAAATGAAAAAAATGCTTACTGTGTTAAAATTATTAATGTACGGTTGGCAACTACCCGTACAAGGTGCTTTAAAAGCGGTGTTAAGAAAAATAATCTGCCTTTTTTGAGCAATAAGGGGCTGCGCAACACTGTGTGGTGTGGTCATACGATTACACTATGGTCGTAGCCATACGTGATCTTTTTTATTAAATATGATTTAAAGTAAATATATTTGTTTTGGCGTCCGCAAAAAACACTTTCCCAGCCGGACTAGGACCTCACTCTACAGTGCGCCATCTGGTGAGACAAAAAACGATATTCCTCATTGGTCTAATCAGTAATCACTCGTACCTTTTTTAAAGTTAAATTGGGTCTAAATGGAGCGTAGTTGGCGGGTCGTGGGTTCGAATACGTGTGAGAGGCTAAGTTTTTAGTTGCACGGATGAGATCTGAACGGACTCGGATACGACGCGCTCTCCCCACCGTGTCCCTCGCCCCCCTCCCTCCTCCACCGTCTCGCGCGCCAATTAGCGCGGGCGAATTATTACTTAATTACGTAATTAATTATGCGAGCGCTCAATTAGAGCTCGACGCGCGAGAATGAACTCTAGACTGCAGGTCAGAAGGGCGACAGCGGTGTGAGAGTCAGGGAGGGGAGTGAGGAGGGGGGAGTCGCTTCATTACCTCACAACTTGAGCTCGCAGTGTAACGGCATTGTGAAGCGGGGTTAAGAGTGAAGCGATTAGTTATAGTAATTAAGACTTAAGTATCGGTATTTGAACTAACAGTCCATTAATAAGGGATCGGACTACATCTAAAATATTTAGTTTCATTAATTTATTCAGAAATATTGAGGCATTACTACTTAGTAAAAGTAAAAAAATATATTATTTTAAGTGTAGTTTATAAATTAAATACATCTAAAAAGCTTTTTTTGTTAAATTAGTACACATAACCTACATTATAAGTATACTTACATCATATAAAAAAAAACATTCACTATGGTAACGCACAAATATCGGAGATATTTACAAATATGTTCCTGCAGCCTTATACTTCAACACTAACTGTGTACGAATTTAGTATGGAGCGTTTTTACGAGACTTTTTATATTCAAATCTGTACCTTTAAACATTTTGACTTTTGATATACAGTTTCTTCTGAGAAGTTACTCATATTGAAGAGTGTTATTAATTTATGAAATTTTTACTATAGTAAAAACTTTACTTTTTACAAGCTCGTACTTGAATTTCATAACGTTGAAATTCAAATACGAGCTTGTAAAAAGTAAAGTTCTTATCTTATTCCCATAACAAATTTAATATTAAAATTCTTATTTAATGTTCGCCGTCTTACACTTATCTAAAAGAAATTATTATTATTATTACTAAGATTTTGTAAACTGTAGATAGTATAATATGTAAATTGTATTAAGCAATATTTTTAAAATATAAATGTATCATAAAAATAATATGTCAACGATACGAATGACAAATAAAAATTTCATTAGCAGAATACCGTCCTCACAAAGTATACAAATAAGTTGCGTTATTAAAATAGTTATCCCAAACATTGCTCCTGTGTGTGTGGTCTGGTGCCAAATTTCGCTCTCATGGGTAATTAATATCGAATGTACGTGAAAATCTATACTTATTCAAATGAAATATGTTGCAATGTTGTCGGAGTCGGGGAAAAGTCGCGGATCGTCATTGTGCGCGCGTGTCGGTCACGCGGGGGCCACGCGGCCGTCATGTCGGGCAATGTTGGGCCACGCGCCGGGCAGTAATTGGCCGCAGCCTCCGCAGCCCCAACGCGATCCGCCACTGTATCGGGTTGCCCCCGCGCAGGCCGCCCCCGCTAATAGCTAGGTCTGTGTGACAGATTACCTACTCATTACCGACAAACGCAGCCGCGGATAATAAGTAGTCATACATAATGTTACCTAATTATTTCAGATATTTTCTGATCTGAAATAATTAGGTAACATTATGTTGTATGACATTATTTCTGATTAGAAAATACCCCGGTATTCAAAGTACATAGTTGCCCGTTCAGTTTTCAAGTATCCGGGAGATCGAGCTTTGCTTGTAGTTCTAGTACTAACTGTTTTTAAAATAATTATAAAAATATTAGACTGACAGGGTTTTGAACCTTTAACTATAATCAGAGAGCGAAATAACTTATATCTTATTATGTAACTTTGGGATAACACCTAGCTAGATAAATTTTTCACCCCTAAAAACCCCTGCATACAAAAATTTATGAAAATTGTTGAATCCGTTATCGAGATGCTAAATAAATAATAATATTTTTACAAGAATTGCTCGTTTAAAGTATAAGATAATCAATTATTGTAGCGTATACTTGGACTTGAAAATCCACAGTCTATCGTTAATTATCTCGTAGCACAGTAGCACTGGTGCTACGAGCGTAGCGTCGCCGTTGCTACGCTGCGTAGCGACTAGCTTAAAATCAAAATCAAAAGTTTTATTTCTATTTTGGTTACAAAGTAACGCTTAAAGAATTGTCCCTACTTGATGCCTACCACCGGTTCGGGAACTAACCCGGCGAGAAGAACCGGCGTAAGAAACTCGCACGGGGTCATCTTTTAGCAAAAATATGGAAAACTGTTCTTTTAAAAAAAATAAGATGTTTACAATGTAAAAACCTAATATTAACAAAATATTCTAGATCTAGAATCTAGTACTATCAAGATTCTAGATTCTAGTTGGACTGTAGCTCTAGACGTTTTAGAGGCCATGTAAGCAAATCAAGCTAAATGCGATTCCCATTTAACATATCAGTGAATTAAGCCATACACCATACCGCATATCGTCCAAGCGGCACGACGCTGCAGGCTTGATCTAATCTACAGGTCGTCATATAGGTACACCACACACGTGTAACTGTCGAGCCAATCTACGCCTAAACAAGGCTAGTTCTGATCCATGGGCGATAGGCAGTACGGTGTATGTCTACTGTAACGTCTGTAACAGAATATCGCTGCTCTATAAACGTATAATTTTATGTCATTCATGTACGAAATTCGATACGGGACGTTGTTATCCCTTCTAAATATTATTAAAAATTCAAGATCGAAAAATGCAATATACCTTGCAGGCAAAGTGTAGATACGTGGATTTTAATTTGGTCGGCGTTTGATGCCAAGCGTTGTGTGTTTCTATTGTCTTTGTCTCGGACATCATTGGCGGTGAAAATAAAAAGGTGAGCATAAAACAATGCCCTTTTTCACTCTCTTCCTCTGCGCAGGGGTGCGGGGTCTGCGGGAGGGGAGGGGGGGGGGGTATTTGCGGCGCGGTAATGAATTTGCCGAGCAGTTTATTTGATTGCGTTCACCCGCCGCCGCCACCCGGAGGTCCGCAGGCAGATAGTGAAGCCATAAGTATTGGCAATAGTGATGTAAGATACCTGGAATACTTTTACTGTGTACATAAAAGGTTTCTAAAATCTTTGACCACATCCGCGATTAGAAATAAAAATAACGTGATTTTTTTTTTCAAAGAAAATAAAATAACTACATAATATTAAAATGTTTCATAAGATGAAAGCGAAATTATATTTGTCATCTAACATCTATTACAAAGCTACTTAGACCCGCGGAATCCTCTGCCCCGCGGCGGTACATTATTATGCCCGCTATACACGTAACGACAAAACTGCACAGTTTGGTTAAACCAGTAGGGAATATGCATAAAATATAAAAATAGCTTAAAATATAATAATATGATACTAGACAGAAAAATAAAGAAAATGGCGAGAAAATTTTCAATATCTGTTGATAAATGAGCAAGATATGAGCGGTCAAAGTTTGTAATCTATCTCTTTCTAGCAAAACGAAATTTAGTATGAACTTTCTATGAAAGTCGTGTTATGTGACGTCACGATACACGTCGGATCTCTCTGTCTAATAGACCACTTTAAACGTTCATATCTTCGTTATTTTTAATGATATCAAAAAACTGATTTTACCATACGGTTTACCAAACAAGATAGATCTATATAAAAAAATAAAAAAATACGTGCATATTCCCTATTGAGACGGGCCAATTTCTATTTTTTTTAAGTACATATCTTAATTTCATTAAATAAATGAGTTAATAAGTATTTGGAAGTCTTTGTTTTATATAAGTTATTGTTTTCCCCTCATTTTGTCTTCAATGCTCTTTTCTGATCTGTATTAATATAATCGAGATAAATAATTTTACATTTTTAATATAATTTATAGTAGGTACCTACTTACAGGCTACAATTATAGATAACTAGGTATATCAATAAAGTATCAAAATACAAGTGCGGTCGGCCTTTATTCTTCTCTTTCATTATGTGGCTCATGTATCAGGCAGCTCTTAGAAAAACCTCAAAATAAAGATAAATGCTACTGCTATCTACAGCTGATAATGAACCGCGAATAACGTAAGTTATTAGACTCAGCAGTCAAATCACACCATATATCGAATATGTATGTCTATCGATCCGATTCAATTACAGTGTTAATTAAAGTCATGAGCAAACAAAAGTTGATCCTCAAGTCTGTTGGGCAACGATTACCATACCCCACGCGGCCCGCGCGGCCCACACCCCACAGTTGGGCCAAACAGCGGCGCGTGCCCAAGAGTTGTGTTATTACGGCCGCGCAAACAACGACGTTGAGGCCCTAAGTAGGGTTGGCTACATCATTACAAGAAATACGACAGGGCAATCTTAGAGTATACTAGGTATTCTCTAGATTGCCCTGTCGTCGAAATTCGCCCAAAACTTAAAGTTTGACCTATATAAGGGTTATTTTGCGTCATAAATAGAGAATACCGGGTAACCGAGTTTTCCTCGGAGTTCTGAGAAAATAAAAATAATCACAAAAATATTTATCTGACCGGGTATCGAAACCACCACGTTCCAAATTTTCAAACAAAATAATAATTACACATAAGCATACGAATCTGCGAATCGGACTGACTTAAAAAGTCGAATTTATTGATATATTGTTGCACGACGAAATAAAAAAAACAATTATGTAGTTAAAAAATGCGTAGTTTCCCAGTGATACGAGCGACTTGCTAGATAATTTTTTTCTATCCCAAAACTTCCTGAATACAAAATTTCATGGTAATACTTGCAGCCGTTTTCGTGATTACGATTATATATTATATAAGATAGCGACCCGCCCCGGCTTCGCACTGGTACACTACTGATACTAATACTACAGAATGTCTTTAAACCTCTACCAAACGGGCGAAATTTAGTCAAAAGTTCAAAACAAACAGAAACAAATTAATATAGGTACCTACTAAAACTCAATGAAATAAGTAGGTGGGTATACTTTTATCGTATGAAATACCTATACTCTTTAGGACTAACAATACAACAAACACGAAATAAATAGGTATTCAAGTATCTATCCATCATAGTTACAACGAACACAAAACAAAAAAAAAATACCCAATAATCTAAACTCCCGCACGGGCACCCCCGCCTTGGAGACACCCACTTCGCAACGGGCCGTGCAGCAGAAATCGTAATATTTTAATTTCGCCATAACTTCAAAACCAAACATCCAATTTTAATCATTCAAAGACCAAATATTATCTACATAAACTGTACTTAGTGATGAAATAATTTATTTTGATAAGGATTAATAGCATGAGTAAAATAAACGCGTTTAAATGTAGTCCAAAAAAAATGCAAGATTTCTAAATAAAAAAATTGTTGTTGTGCCTCACTCGACATAGATAGGTATAGTGTGTCGCGGACTTTTTTGTAGATATTTATAAGATCTACAATTAATTAGAACATTTTATGGTTCTATCTTTTATAGTTTAGGCAGCGTACGCAAAATAAGTAACTTTTCTGGTTGATTTTTTACACCTTGTGTCCGAAAAACCCAAATATCTTACGGAACCCTATTTTTTTCCAAAATAAAATTTAGCCTATGTTACTCGTGGATAATGTAGCTTTCGAATGGTGAAAGAATTTTTGAAATCGGTCCAGTACTTTTTGAGCCTATTCATTACAAACAAACAAACAAACAAACAAACAAACATACAAACAAAGTTTTCCTCTTTATAATATTAGTGTAGATTGTCTCGTTTAAAGTATTTAAAGATAAAAACTGGATAAAAATGTAAAGTTTGTGATGTGACAGATTGATAAATGTTAACATATTGTAACAAAATTGTATCTATGAAACGCATGGTAGTTGTGTAAATAATCTGAGGTAGTTCTTGTTTACTTTTTTTATTTCTAAGTACTATTTAAAAGAACATTAGCTTTTGCACACCTTCCACCACAAAAAATTTAACTGTGCTAAGGTAATTATTTTGGAGGTCTATGTATGTATGTTTATTTGTTCCACCGGGACCTTACCGGAGCACCTAAATTACTGATCCAATTTTATTGAAAGATGTGTCAATGTGTTCGTAACAATTGCCTGGGCTAACATAGGCTATATACTTCACGTAGTCGAGTTCGAGTTTTATATAAAAAAATAGTTACCTATTTAAAGTACAGTTGGCAACCCTACGCCCGTGGGCCCCCGCGTGCCCCTGCGTGCCCCCGCCCGGGGCCCCGTTGTGCAATACCCGCGTGTTTGGCCGCGCACTTATTGAATTTGTTCAGATATTGCCGTTTAACGGGGGCCTTTCATGTCTTCATACACTTTTAATTATTTCACTGTTTTCATACAATGCAATTGATTTTTCTTTTGTATTGAGTTCTAGAATATTAAGACCTTCTTTAAATGTTAATAATTGATAAGTTTCTTTTCTATTTCTTTTTTTTTTTAAATCTATTTTGGCATAACCTGTATCTTCATGGGCGATGTTTACACTAGTGCAGGGGTCAGGCACTTCAGATATGTAGGTAAAAATCCTTTGTGTCAATAAAGAATTTATTATTTATTATGTATATTCGATTTATGTATATTACATAGTATAATATCATATATTGTCATCACCAAATGAGCTAAGTTTACACTTAGATTCTCAGAAATACATTACATATCAATTATCATATCAAAACCGTTCCGACATTTCTGTTCGTCTGTCAATAATAGAAACATACACTACAGTTGCAAACTAAAACTTGTATGCTCGGAAGTCGAGATTGCATTATTTGTCAATTGCACTGCGATTTAAGAAAGGATAAGTTCACCTCGAAGATGCTTCACGCGCGGTGCAACTTGTCATTAAAACCCTTACAATGAAACATATCTTCTTGTGTCAAGAATAGAGTTCAATTTTTAACAGCTACCTTATAAAATGCAGCGCCGTGTCGCGTTATGTTTCGTTTCGGTGTGAATTGATAATAATACTTAATATGTAGTACTAATGCTAAATGCTAATACTTTTCTTATTCATGGAATAAGTCTCTCCTGAGGGGCAATTCTACTAAATAAAACCTGCAATAATATAATTAAAATCAAGTCTCGATAGGCTAAAACTGCAAAACGGTATTCTCGTAAACGTTAAACCAACGTGAAACGCGCTCTGATTGGTTGAAACTTCATAAAATCAGTTTATGATAACATGTCGCTTGACTTATAATACAAACAAAAAATGAAAGTCTACTTTAAATACGACTGATAATTTAGGTTGTGGTGTTGTATACCCACACATTTTTCGAAGCTATATAGGATACGTTTAGTAGTAGTAAAATAATGTAGACATTAAAGATTAAACACCCCACAAATATGGTAATTGATGAATTTTAAAACGCGGGGGAGTTGTAAATTCACCTTTAATGATCTGTTTGTTTTGTATTCATAAACATTACACAGTTTATATCAGATCAGCTAATTGATGGAGCGTAAATACATTTAGCGAGCGAATACACGCACAACCGCACACCGCATTGTGCGTAGTTGTGCGGGGTTGAGCGGCGTTGTGCGGGGTTGTGCGGGGTTGTGCGGGGTTGTGCGGAGTTTTGGCCCTTATTTGCAGGCAATTGATTGTGTTTCGCCGCACAACGGGCAGAAGTTGGGACCTTTTACACTGTAATCTTGTTAAATGATGTGAGCAGAGAGGGTCCGTGGACGTATGCGAAAGAAGTTGAACTCTATTTCACGGTAATACGGTAACTAATAGAATGGCACGCGTGGGAGCAGTTCGATCTAAATGCAGCTCTGTGCCGTGGTAATAGAGCGTATTATTGTTTGGCGGTGTTGGAGGGGCGGCAGGGGCGGCCGTTTGTCGAGAGTTAATTTAGTTGTGGATTAACTCAGTTTGAGTGATTGATGTCTTTGGGCTCACTTTTGATGCGAGTGTTTTGTGCCGTGTGGCGCGATCTGACTCTGTCCGACGGTTTTTCACAACAATATCATTGTTTTTGTTGTTATTAAAGCCATTATTATTTTAAGAGAATATTTTGTTTAATCAATTCCAAATTAAGAAAAATCCTAAATTCTAATGTTAAATAAAATCTTTGGACTCACCCTACGTAGAAGGTCAAAGTGGACTCCTCGTATGTTTAGTTGCCTCATGTCTACACGTAGTTACTATAGCTGTTTATTCGCGTTAGATTGCAATGAGTCATCAGTGCAAATGTCTAAATTGACTAATGACGCTTATGTCGTATTCACATTAATCTTGAACTTAGTTAGGAGTTAAGATTTTGTACTGAGATTTTGTAAATATATAAATCTACCCTTCGGCAATTGTTTGAGAACCATTACTACTTTGAACCTACTAACTTCCTATTATAAAAATGTCAAAATTACCGAAATGAAAGGTCGGCTCCCAAAATGTCATCGGCATATCAAATTATAAGGCCCCGTACAGCGGTGACAGTGGCAGGCCAGCTCTAATGACTGCCTTCAGACACACGCCGAAGGGAGGGCCCTTAAGACGGCCCTAACGAACGTGATTAACTCGGCAGCGTGGGACCCTGGCCCCTACACCCCACACAATAGGGCCCACATTCGCGCGCCCCCGGCCCGTTTGTCGCGCCGAACGAGTTATTGGCTAACTTTTCGGTCCGTAGGCTGCATCTAAGATGGCGCGGCGCTCCGTCCCGCTCGCACCCGCGGCGAAAGCAGAGTCTTCTCGCTCGGTTTCTTGGAAAGAAGTCATCGTTTGTATTGGATGCTAGAGAGAGAGGCTGGCAAAAGTGAATTCGTTTGTAAAGTAAATAGAGTGTCGCCGATCGATCAGCACTACACAAACACCGCGCTCCGACACTTACGTATACCTACTTACGTAAAAGTCAAAACACAATATTGAATCAGAAAACTATTGTCTTCAATTCAACAGTCCTGAAATATTTTCAATTAGTCACTTTTCCAGAATAAATTGTAACGTTAAAGTAGCAACGAAATTAGTTTAACATCGAAAACAGTTAAACCTTAGTTAAACAGTCTACGTAGCACATAAAAGTCAAAACAATGTTTCAGGCTTTCGCCAATTAATTGTTAGCGACAACATTGTTGTAATGAAAAAAGTTAATTCAAACGTGACGAGAGTGGATAAAAGTCTATTATCTGTTGGACTTTTTGCTGCGCCCCAAAGTTTCGCCTGTACGTAGACCACTGCAGCTACAAACAATTTCGTTAATAGGATTTTTTAATTTGAATCTACATTTGGAAATAAAATTGTTAATTCAGCTTGAGGCTTTGGCATTTTGGTCAAACGCTTCGATCCATTTTTCCTTGATAACGTTTGCTTCGTTCGTTTTCGTTTTTTTACTTGTCCTGTTTCTATTGTGACGGTCGGTGACGTCACAGGCCGGGAGATGACAGCTGAGGCCGCAAATTGAGTTCGCTCGTTTTGTCCTTTCATTCCAATTAAATATTCGCTGTCAAAGTTTGTGAGGAGCGCCGTGAGATCGGTTTTGCAGCAAAAAGGCGTGTTGGTGTTCGCATGCGACACAGGCTACATTAGAAGTTTATTGCGTTTGTAGTATTGTACTATATTGTGTTTTATTGAGTAGACAGAAGGCACGACTCCAAGTAACTAATACATATCTATCATAATATGCAAGTTGTAATCTATTCGAAAGACATTACGTATATTTTAGGTATTAACTAACAGCGCATTGGCGTGGGTATTTAAATACTTATGCGTTTCACGCCCGTATACTCAAATCCGTATACAGGCTATTCTTCCAAGCAATAATAGCCTTTGACTTAGTGAAAAGTCTTGAAAGTCCCGTTCATATTTACCTAATGTTTACCAAACACCGTACATTCTATCGTCCAATCGACTTCGTTAGTTCTAATAGATCATTTTTATATTGACATCTCATCATCAACAGCATAAATCGTCAAGCCAATCCACACAAGACAAGCCAATACACGGTCAGTTCTAACTGATCCAATTGAACTGATCAAATCGTTTGGACGATGGTTGACTGTATGGTTATCATGAGGGAGCTCTAAAATCAAATATGCGAATATCTCATCGCCACCAGCCTCGCCATAGACACCGTTTTCTCACGGAGGTGTGATGTCTTTCCGTCATCGAATCGGAACTGGCAATAGCACACGACGGGAGGGGTGTGGAGGGGAGGCGGCGGTGTAGACAGTGACACTTCCGCAGCCAAACGGCGGCGCCAGGTGTGCCGCGCGGAAATGAGCGCCGAGCGAGTATCCGACGACGCGCCGCTTCGTGAAAGCTGCTGCCTGCTGTACAGCCTGCGGGTTGGCGATACGGAACAACTCGTATACCTATAATAATATTATAAAGAAGAAGGATTTTAATGTGTTTTGTTTGTTTGCATTGAATAAGCTCCGAAAATAGTGGACCGAATTTAATGAAATTGGGCACACTCATAGAGTAGACAACGGGGAATGAAATTTGTTCTCTACAAAATATGCAGTTTCTACGGGATATCCCTTTGCGCACATGAAGTACCGGGCAACATCTGGTGGTAAATAAGAAGACGGATTATCTTACGGAATGTGATAAGGCTACTATGAAGCAAAACCTTTAGCGGTCAAGCCTACATTTCCCGGTAATTAAGAGAATTGCCAGGCTGAGATATATTCTTCTGGACAGACAAGAAAAAGCCAAGAATATAATATTATGTCTAGAATAGCGACCGATATTATGCAACATTCATGCGTATGAGTAAATTCTACATGATGTACCACAAACCACAACCATAGTACTCTTTGACACTAACCTTAACTAAAAAAACAATTTTAGTTAAAAATTAACGGTCTTTTCGTGCTACCTTTAATTGCCGTCGACAGTCATAATTTAGCGTGCGCCCCGCGGGACCAGTTAGTGGAATACCTCCACAGACTAATTCCACTGTTTACTTGCCCTTAACTGTTTAAACGTAATTATCGAATTAGCCACATACCCCCTTTTCCTTACGTTCCTTGGCATTTGCTAAACTATTAACTGTAGATCGTACTTTAATCGACTTATAATTTGGTCAATTTAAGGAAATCATTTTGTTTTAAATCAACGTAGATATCTAGTAGCATGTGAATTTAAAAGCAAAACAAACAAATAGTGATTACACTTGCAAACTTACAATGACTATGTAGTACGTACCTACTTTAATGGAGAAATTACATTTCCAGCGGCGACAGACACAATCGTTTCAATCAACTATCGATTAACAAAACAAAAAACAATTTGGACACAAATGTCACAACACAATTTTGTATGATTCAATAAAACGCAACAAAAACAAGAGGCCGCCCGGCGCGCCGCCCGCGCCAACTGTCACTCGCGAAAAAAACAAAAACGTCACCGCGCCGCGCCAAATATGACAGATGTCAGATTTGAATGTGGAACTCGCGGGGCAGCGGTTATTGAGTTACGGCTGGAGCTGTTTTGGCGGTAATCGACTGACAAATTGACTCCGAGCGTGTTGCCATGTTTCATTACGCCCTCATTATGTGTGATAATCACATTACCAACTCATTTCATTTTGTTTTTCTTTCGAACGAGCCGTAAACAATTTAGGGGTGATTGGGGATCATAAACTCTTTTGAGTTTGGGACAATTTATGAAACGTCGAGTGATAAAAAAGTCTAAAACTAATGCCAGTATGTTTCGATATGTTTCATATTGCCTATGACAGTAAGTGTGGGGAGTCTTGTGCCGTGTCTAAGCTGAAAAGTGGAAGTGTCACGAAACATTTCGCCCCGCGCCATGTACCTATCATGTTTGTAACGATAAATTATGTTTATTGCATACTAAATACTTTGAAACTTTATCGAGTAACATTCCCTACAAGTGTTTTTATTTTCTTAAAATGGTCTGACATGCTACTTAATTTATTTCGAGCAATAAAGTATCTATTATAATTATTATATCTCGTAGGTCTACGAATTCACGGTCTACAAGATACAGTTCGTATTCCGTAGACATAGTGAATGCAGACAGAAAATGTTTTAATGTTAAAACCTACCTAACAAGTTTATATTGCACCCTGAATATCACTGGCTATAGTATGTATTGTGTATGTGCCTACACAAGTCACAACACGTAAAACCCAACCGGTTAAATTTAAATTCATACAAATATTGTGAAGACAATGCGTCATTTAAATTAGTTTGAATGCTTGGCGTGTATCTGTTTAATGTAGGATTTCTTGAAAAGTCACATGACAAAATATTATTTATTCACGAGTCATAAGTCATAACCCAAAATATTTTTACCCACGATTGTAACCATCGCGTGCTACCACCGTTCGCTGTTCGCTACAATAATTAATTACCAAAACAGCTCGCCTGGGTCCTGTTATGTTATAATTAGATTTCCGAATTGCTTTTATATCGTTTCTGCTGTTGTGTTCTAATGAGCGCTCGACACAGCTCTAATTGATTCTACTCGCATGTGCTTATACAATTATGATTGTAATTTGTTAGTTTGTTATCGTTATTGACCATAGCGCTTTCGTGGTCGAGGATCATTTAAGATTATTGAAATGCAAAAGGACGTGAATTTATTTCCTATACCCTGCTGCCGCGGTGTGAAGCGACACTAAACTATACTCTGCTGCCGCGGTGTGAAGCGACACTAAACTATACTCTGCTGCCGCGGTGTGAAGCGACACTAAACTATATAATACTCTGCTGCCGCGGTGTGAAGCGACACTAAACTATACTCTGCTGCCGCGGTGTGAAGCGACACTAAACTATACTCTGCTGCCGCGGTGTAAAGCGACACTAAACTATACTCTGCTGCCGCGGTGTGAAACGACACTAAACTATACTCTGCTGCCGCGGTGTAAAGCGACACTAAACTATACTCTGCTGCCGCGGTGTGAAACGACACTAAACTATACTCTGCTGCCGCGGTGTAAAGCGACACTAAACTATACTCTGCTGCCGCGGTGTAAAGCGACACTAAACTATACTCTGCTGCCGCGGTGTGAAACGACACTAAACTATACTCTGCTGCCGCGGTGTGAAACGACACTAAACTATACTCTGCTGCCGCGGTGTAAAGCGACACTAAACTATACTCTGCTGCCGTGGTGTAAAGCGACACTAAACTATACTCTGCTGCCGCGGTGTGAAACGACACTAAACTATACTCTGCTGCCGCGGTGTAAAGCGACACTAAACTATACTCTGCTGCCGCGGTGTAAAGCGACACTAAACTATACTCTGCTGCCGCGGTGTGAAACGACACTAAACTATACTCTGCTGCCGCGGTGTGAAACGACACTAAACTATACTCTGCTGCCGTGGTGTAAAGCGACACCAAACTATACTCTGCTGCTGTTAACTTTCCATAAATCCTAAATTAACAACGTTATCTAAGCTTTTTCAATTTTTTCTTCAAATTTCATCACATGGAATACCATCATGATTTTTATATTTTTCTAGCCAGTTATTAAGCTTTTAGAGGAGGGAGACACCCTATTTTAACAAAAATATGCGCTTTAAAGTAGAATATCTCGCAAACGGATACTTAAATCAAATAAAATCGTCTTAGCAACCACTCAAGGTTTTTAATGAGACCCCACACTATGACGGGTGGGTAGACGGTAAAAAAAAAATATCCCTACTTTACGCGTAGAGGATGTACCTATCCTAAAAATATTTTTTTGTGATTTTATTTTAGTACTTTGTCGACGTGGTTAATACACATATTCATGCGAAGTTCCATCTTTCTAGCACTAGTTTAGACGGTAAGCCGAAGACAGACGGACGGACGGACATTTCGGAACAATAAGTGTTTCGAGACGTAGGTAAACTATCCTAAACCCCTAAAAATTGATGCTGAAAACTGCAACGAAAATAAAATGTTCCCCCCTTTCTTAGTTAACACTGGGAAGGTTTTTTTGCAATATCGTGTATATTAACTAATAATGATAATCTTTTGGTTTTCTTTTCGATTTAATTGGATCTTAACACAGAGTTAACTATGGTTTTCTAGCCATTAGTAACGCGACCGGTATAATATTAAGTATTTACTTACATAACATCTAGTCCTTGAGATAGCCCCCGTGCGACGCTGTATTTAGGTACTTCGCGAAAAATGCTACCAAATCAGTCTTACTATCATTTAAGTACCACCATTGCATATTCAATATGCAACCACGACATAAGTGCAGTCAAACAATATTATTATCTGTCAACATACTTATCTAATTGAAATAGAAAATATTAAATAAATTTATTATAACTTCTCGTTTATCGCACACTTGTACGCGGTAAATGACGTTTGACGTAAAACTGACAGCAATACATTTAATATTTTTAAATAAGTAGGTACATATGGCGGTTTAGCACAAAGCAATTTTCAGCGGGCGGGAAAATAGGACTTCCTTTTTAATAAGTTTTCAACTCCGTTTTAGGTTTCCTATATGGTATCCTTATAGCTTTGCTCTGTCTGTCCATCTGTCTGTCTGCCTTCTTCTGTAATTATGAATATAAATTGATAAAAAAATAGCATAGTTATACATTATACTTTGCGTATAAATTTTGTTTTCGGCGTCATAAAATAATAATTATTTTTAAATTTAAGCGGGGCTACTGGTGCTGATTATTATATTATCGATCGCGGAATAATAGTCCTAATTTTCATTACCTGTGTGTATTAGTGTGAAGTTAACTCGATTTGCCCGATACCCTCAGTTTGAGGCGATTGAATTCGACATCGTCCGGACTCCGGAGTCATCGGCCGCATGTCGCCGATGCGATGGAGACGATCACGCGACCGTATCATTTCACACGGCGACTTGACACTCGTGTCATGTCAATACAAAACTAATCTTATTTATGGGGTAATATAGTCGAGAGTCATTCGCCCTGTGTCGGTACAACGCTGGTACGTCTCGGTCTACCCTCACACGCCGTTTTCGTGCGAGTTACAATAATGGCATCAAAATTAACTTTATAGCTGTCTTTCACCTAATCCGAGTACAAGTTTACAATAGGCAGGGAAAGTGTGGGGTTGAACTGAACTAAAAGCTGTAACGAGCTTGTGTTATTGATTGATTGTCTTTATAAAGTCGTTAAATGTTTGTAATTTATGACTGTTGTGCGTGGCGAAGGTTCAATAAACGTCGATTAGTTACTTGTAATCTCGAAATATTCACAGATTTGTTTGGCAAATTTTTAGGATTTTTAGATCTTAGGATTTTACAGTAGATATTTGAAACGATGAAATCAATTTCCTTAAATAACTAATTATTTAACATTGTGCTGTCTTTGGTTTCCAGGTGTGGTTCCAGAACCGGCGCGCCAAGTGGCGGCGTCAAGAGAAGATGGAGGCGGCACGGCTGGGGTTGTCGGAGTACGGTTGCGCGCCCCCGCGCCTCGCCGGCCTCGGCCTGCCCGTCGATCCCTGGTTAGCGCCGCCACTGCTCACCGCGCTGCCCGGTACGTGCCTTATGGGTATTTAATTTTATTTTCTTTCATAGTGATAAGATAATATTTTTTAACTTACTACTCATCATAACATCGAACATAACGTGGGAGAGCCATTCTTCGACACTAATGAACCCGGCTAACTAAAACCGGCCTGAAATAAAGCCTGGGGCCGTATTATGATCTTTTAAAAAACCTGGCAGTTTCCAGGCAATTCAATATACGGCCTTAAAGTGGCTGGTTCTTTTTTCGTATTACAACGACATTTCATTCTGACTGGATTAATCCCGGTTTTGTTGTCGCTGGCTGGATAAACGAGCGTGAAGGTGACGTATGGAAACGTCAAATTAGACTCAAATTTGACAATCAGTTTTTTTATGGCATGCTTTCAGTAAACACAGAGTTAATAACGAACGGCTAGATTCTGGCAAGCAAATTATGAAACTGAAAAATGGCGGCAAATTTAAATAATCTGGTGTGGTAACACTGATCTGACCGGATCGTATGATTTTAAAAGTGCAAATTATTTTATAAATTATGACCTCAATAATAATTGTTTATTGAAATTATTAGGATCTAACTGTTGCCCGCGGCTCCGCCCGCGTAAATATAGTATCGCTCGGGAACACTGTACTTTTTCGGGATAATAAGTAGCCTATATTTAATCTAGGGCCTAAATAAAACTACTACGATACCGAATTTCATCAAAATCCGTTCAGGAGTTTTTGCGTGAAATAGGAACATACATCCATCCATCCATACATCCTCACAAACTTTTACATTATAATAATATTATAGTAGGATTAGTAGGATAATGAATTGCTTGGTGATTTTGGTGCTTCTTGTGTGAAGCATTAGGTATTTCTAGAAATATAAATACTTATTAGTAACTCGTTAGGCGTCACACGTAAAATAATCATTATTTTCTATGAACCTATGAATAAAACCTATATCTTAAAAATAAACAAATATTCGCAATTATTTTAGCGATATTTTACGTTACTAAAACCCAATATTATGTTAAAAGAGAACACTATAAAATAAACCAGTCAGTATAAGTTAATATTTGGTGGCGTAAACTGAACGGCTTTGTTTGACGTAAAGACAAGCCAGCTAATGTCAGATAAATTGTCGTAATACGAAAATACCATTCAAGTTTCAATGCAGAAGCAAGTCAAGTGTCACGTGACTGCTGACTGGCTGGCAATAAGTGGTCATAATACGAAAATGCCAGCCAGTTTGTTTTATGGCGTAAACTGGCTGGAATTAAGAGGTTGTAATACGCCCCCTGTATTGCGTTTCGCCGAGTGCGTGAACTAAGTATAACTCATGTGCGAGTGTCCATGGCCAGCGATAATCGCTTAACATTTACTTAACCGCCCATAAAACACTGGAGAACAATACGTTACCAGTCTTCAAAGCGCTTAAACCTCTTGAGCCTTTGGTATTTCACTAAATTTACATTTTTTTCTTTGCAATCCATTGTATATTTTATGTTGTCAGCAACATAGCTAACCTTAGCCGTATCACTTGCAGGTTTCCTGAGCCACCCGCCGTCGGGCTACCCGAGCTACCTGACGCCCCCCGCGCCGGCTCCCCCCGCACCCCCCGCGCCCCCCGACCCGCGCTCCTCCTCCATCGCCGCGCTGCGCATGAAGGCCAAGGAGCACGTCGAAAGCATCAGCAAGGGCCTGCAGATGGTCTAGTGCCCGACGCCCCCTCGCGGCCCTGTAACTGAATACGCCCCTGCATTGCTACGGAGTGCGTCGACTGTGTATTTTATGTGATTCCGTGCAAATTTTAGTTTAATAATTGCAATAATATAGACAATGTCCAGTGATAACCGATATAATAACACATTCCATATTTTTTACTTATGAAGTGTTATTTTTAATATAGATCATTCCAAAAACGTTACTAATTATTAAAAATATTAAAATTATCATTACAATATGTCTTTACGGCTTATTTGGTATGTTTAAGATTTGTGTTAACAAAGTTTATTCTCAATTTAACAATTTTCTATCATTTTCCATTGGATAATTTTTTAGCTCGTTTTTTTCTCGTAGGTATGTCGCGACCCAGCTGTATATAAAATTATGTAAATAGAATCAAATTATTTATTTTAAATCTCACATAGTTGTATAAACGTAGGTAACTGTAGGTAGCTCGTAAGGTAGAATAAGATAATTCATAATGTCCAAAAAATCAGATACCTACTGTATTGTATTTATTATATACAGATAATGTATTCATAAAAATATTTAAACGTCGCGTTTTGTTTAGCTGAAGTGTATTACTTACCTACTAATTATTACTACAGACATTTTCTTTCAAATTACATTAAAAAGTATCATAGACATATTGTAAGTATCTGACAAAGTTTGCTAATACAATCGTCTAAATATTTTTATGAATGGGGGAGCTAAAGTTTGTTTTATCTGACTTTTGGTGAAAGTTTTTGATGTGAAAAAGCTCTAGCGTGAAGCGTCATGTTACCGACGTATTCTGAGTTAGATTTATTGTGTAGATAAAGTTACTCGTAATCATATTGATTTCAATCATTTAAGCATTATGCATTTTACCCTTTGCAAATGAAACTATTTCATCAGAATATAAAGCGATTATTTTGTATAATTTATTTGACGTTCCTCCTAGCACTAGGACTTCACAACTTTATTATTATTATTATATTATTATTATTACTTGTGGTCACGAAAAAACTTCAACTTCTAAAGTAGTTTTATTTGCAAATGTCTCTTGTTTGCTAGTACCTCCGTCAAACCTTTATTAATTTCATTCGAAGGACTAATAAGTAGAAACTTAACTATAGTCTATTTGCGGTAAGTTTGTAGTGAGACATCAGTGTAAATGTCAAAATGTCTTAATTGGTTAATGTACAGATATTTGCACTGGTGACTCACTGCAAGCTTAGCGCGAATACACATAACTTGTATTCTTTAAGTTAGTGTTCTCATCCTAGTAACTCTTGCTCAATTGTTTTCTAATCTAAATTGTTGTAATAACATTATGTTCTTGTAAGAGATAAAATTCTTACATAATACTAAAAAAGTGTAAATAATATGCTAAAACCATAATTGAAACTGACTTTTGTGCCGACTTTTGTACAGCACTTAGGAGCACTGAAATGTTTACAAGCGCCAAAGTTTCAATAAAATGTAAGCAAAATGTAAGAGGCCATTAATATGTATACAAAATATATCCAAACAAATGTTCCGTGCTATAATAACTTGAAAATAGCGCATTTACATTTTAGCGAAAATATGGCGCGTATACATTCTAGCGCGTGTAACGTGGGCACGAGTAGGTACAACTGTCAGTCGGTCATGTACCATGTAGCGTAGGTATCCGATAGATGTACATAGCGTGTGGTAGGCTAGGCGGAGTGACGTCACTGTGTATACTGTATACTATACATAACATACGTACTGAAGAAATAATAAATGTGTTCTTTCATACCCACGAGTTTTTATATCCTTCCCGTAGTTTAGCTTTAGTAACTACTAAAGGACATAACAATTATATACTAACTTAATATTCATCTACAAGACCCCTGACTCCTGTTCTTTTTCACCGCGCGGTTTTTATTCTTGCGGATGATGTTCCGAGATCGTAGATTCCGTATCGCGTACAATTTGTATCAAATCACTGATTTTCCTCACTGAAAATCTTAACACAAATTGTATACAATTTGTGTTAAGATTTTCAGTTTTGAAATTGGAATTTCTAACCAAGGAAGATAATATATTTGAGATCAAAATGGCCAGTACGATCGATCAACCTCAAGTCAATAATAATAATCAACTAATCATAGGGTTAGGTGAGTTACCATAGGACTTACATGTGCGTTGTCAGTCCCACGCCTGTTTTCTGCGAGGCCATAATATTATCCCGGACGCGGCCGCTCCTTCGTGCCAAAGCTCGGGTCTCCTCGAGTCATTTATTTAATTGAAATTGCTGCTGGCGTGTTCAACAATTTCTAAGCAGAATGACGATAAGATCACGATAAAAGTAGGCACTCAGTAATAATTTTAAACGCTTCAAATAGCTTAATGAAAAATCAAGTCGTTTATGCAATTAATAACTCCAGTTTAAGCGTATGCAAAGTAATTACGCGTCATGTTGACATTAGCTGAAATTGTAGTGTAGGCACACATTAATAAATAGTTATGTACGTAAGTGCAGGTACAGACCACAGTCGAGGGAAATAAATATGTTTAGTAGTTTTCTCGTCCTCAAATTATTATGTATTATAAAATCAGTTCATCGAGGCGAAATAGTATTTTAGGAGTTGTTTAGAAATATTTAACTGTGTCAAACTGCATAACAGTACAATATCCTCCACATAACACGAGCAGGTGGCCGCTGATAGTTCGAGTCACGCGACGCTATCCCCATCTAGCGACGGATAGCGATGGGTGGTGGAAACTTCTTGTGTACATAATATTTAAATAATCTAAATGAATACATACTGAACATAAGATTATCATTAAAAGTATTTTTTCATGTAAATATAATGTAAGTTAATAGGGTACATTCATGAATCATGAGATAGGTCAAACAGATAGTGACTTCGTAGCTAAAACTTTGTTATCAGCAAGTCGTAACTCAGCGAAGCTTGGTAACTTACGAGTTATGAGTGAAGCTCGTGCGGGTGTCATGTAATTCTTGATATTTATGGTCTAAGAAGTTTGTTTGTTATTTTTGATCAGTCTAGGACCTAACCTGTGTTGCCGACGCGCGGGAACGGTTCTTATTACAGACTATTTAATATATCTATTTTGACAATATTAGTTCTTCAATCTAAAGTATAGACAAAACAGCGTGTACTTTTCACTATATTAAATACTAGATGTTTCCCGCGACTTCGTATGCGCCAAAGAAAATCTCGCGAGAACCGTACATTTTCCTCATCAAAAAGTAGCCTATGTCCTTCCTCGTGGTCTACTTTATATCTGTGCTAAATTTCAACTAAGTCGGTACAGTAGTTTCGGAGCCTCTTCAATGCAAACAAACAATTAACAAACAAACAAACGTTACCTCTTTATAATATTTAAGTATAGAAAATGGCTAACAACTATCTGTACTTCAGTGGCGTAGGGTTCCTATAACTCCAATCCCATCGGATTCCCTTGTCACTTACCTTTTGCAAACCTTCATAGAAATCCCTACCTATTATACAGGCTCCGGCTTCCCTATGAAGGAGAAGCAGCCTTCGCCACTGCTGTACTTGTAAGTTGTAACTTTTTTAACGTAATATAAAACGTTTTTATCCGACACAAGTAGCTAGTAGGTAGGTACTTAATATATTAGGTATAGTATTATTTAAATTTTCCAAATTGAATAAAATAGCATTATTAGGTATAATGTTATGATGCTTTTTGTTTTATATGGTTCTATTAAATAATGTTGCGATGAGCGATTAGTCGGTACTATCGCGACATCTACATGGGGGACGGAGTTGTCCGCGTCCGTAGGATTTACCACCTTTCCTAGGCCCACCCTACACGTGTCCCCCGGGTGGTGCTAAACGGACAACAAATAAACAAAACTGTGTAAGTAGTTATAACGCTAATTCGTAGGCGGCGGAATTTTTTTATAACTGGCCTACTGAGCAGGCCTAACGGCTAGCTCCTGTAGAAGTAGGAAATGACTTTTACAAACCGTAAACTTGCGGTCATGTCTCGTAAGAACGGTGGCCTTGGCTTAATTGCCCGGGCCAAGAGGAAGACAACCTCTATAAAAAATAACCCCAATCCTAAGGTGGGAAACGCGCCGACAGGATGAATGGCTGTGGGAAACAAGTCACTAGCGCCAACCTCGATGAACCTGGCTACATCGTTGTATAGTGCCTTCTCATAGGAATGGGCGTTACCCTGTGAGCGACCTTTCATTCGACCCTACTCGTGGGAACAAAAATGAAGTCAAATCCCTCAAAAAACCATCAACCACAACATAAATTGTTATCTCAACAAATACTGCTACCAAACTTGTTTAACAGACAACGCTCGTCATCCCTTTCTGATCTAGGAAGCTCATCCCAAGACAACCATAGGACTAATACTGAGCAACTAAACGAAGCAAGTATCTTTTCCGAAGCAGAAGACACCTCTCAACAGCCCGTCCCTCCGCCGTGGCAAAAAGTGCTGTCTCCCAACAACCGTAGCAGCAAAAAAAGGAAATATAGTAGTTCTCCACAAGAGGTCCAGAGTGCCACCTCGAAAAACCGTTTCAGCATCTTGCCCTTAGACCCAACTGAAGAAAATTCTACAACCAACCTCCCCAAACCCAACAAACCCCCTCCTATAGTGCTTAATGGTATAGAAGATGTTACTGAGCTATCAAAACTATTACAAAGTGTATGTAGCAAAGAAGATTTTAGGTTCAAGTTGCTTAACAAATACCTACTCCACATTCTAGTTAACACTACTGAGAACTATAAAAAAATCATAGCGGTCATAAGAGCAAGTGGCCTTATAGGACATACATTTACCCCAAAGGACAGCAAATGCTATCGGGTTGTCATAAAAGATCTCCATTACACCACACCCCATGAAGCAATATCAGAAGCGATTGAGGCAACCAACAACAAAATAAGAGGTGAAATTATTAATGCACGCTATGGACCCGAAAAAAGACCGACATCCACATTCTTTGTAAACCTCGAGCCAAGTCCTAACAATGTTGCGGTCAAAAATATCACCTACATTTTCCACCAAAAGGTCAAGATAGAGGACCCTCGAAAATCAAAAAGCATCGTTCAATGCCAACGTTGCCAGCGTTACGGCCACTCCAAGAATAACTGTATGAGGCCATACAGATGCGTTAAATGTGGAGAAGGTCACAAAACCTCGGAATGCAAAAAGAAAGACAGGTCAACTCCAGCCAAATGTGCTCTCTGCTCATGCGACCATCCAGCTAACTATAAAGGCTGTGAAATATACAAGGAAATACTTGCTAGTAGGAACAAAAAGACATTACCAAGACAATCTCAACCTGCTACAGCTACCACAGCTCCCCCAATCAACCTCACTCGCCCTGCCTCGGAAAATACCAACGAATTTGATAGATTCGCTAACCCATCAACATATGCTGAAGCAACACGTCAGAACAATATTGACCAAAAACATCAACAATCCCACAACAAATTGGAAGATATCCTTCTCAAACAAAGTGAAAAAATGGATCTGCTAATTCAACAAATAGGCTCTTTGGTGAGTCTAATTACCACCCTTGTCTCAAAACTCACAAAATGACTTCTCTTCATATTGCCACTTGGAACATCAATGGTCTCGCTCCAAATTTGAGAGAGCTAGAGGTTTTCATGAAAACGAACACACTTGATGCTTGCCTCATTTCCGAATCGCACACTACATCGAGAAGCCGATTATGCATCCCAGGATTTTCCGTATATCACACGTGTCACCCTGATGGCGGCGCTCATGCTGGCACCGCCATAATTATCAAAAGCAGTATAAGACACTGTGTACTGGACCCTACTACAACCTACTTCCTCCAAGCTACAACTGTTAGGGTAGAGGATCGATCAGGTCCCCTTAATCTATCTGCCATATACTGCCCACCACGGCACACTATAAAAGAGAAAATGTTTAGTGATTTCTTTAAGACATTAGGTAACCGATTCATTGCTGGTGGTGATTGGAATGCGAAGCATACATACTGGGGGTCAAGACTCACGCTTACCAGAGGTCGTGAATTAAAAAAGAGTATAGAACTTAACCACTTATTACCTATGTCAACTGGGGAGCCCACTTATTGGCCCACGGACAGGGACAAAACCCCTGATCTCCTAGATTTCTTTATCACAAAGGGTATTAGTGTCCAGAATACTATTATAAACTCAAGCCTGGATGGTAGCTCAGACCACTCTCCTGTCCTACTTACGGTCAGTCCAGTAGCCATACCAAGTGATAATAACACCGACTATCTCCACAATCACAAAACAGATTGGAATAATTTTCGAGAATACCTGGAATCAAATATCACACTCAAGGTGCAGCTTAAAACAAAAGAAGATGTGGACGATGCATGTCTGTATATTACAAACCTGATCCAAGTAGCTGCTTGGTCCAGTACTCCAGACCTTAAAGGTTCAGAGCGTGAGGCGCCGATCCCTCTTACAATCAGAGAAAAAATCGCTGAAAAACGCCGCCTACGTAGAATTTGGCAGACAACTCATAGATGTGCGGATAAAACTAAACTAAATCGTGCTATTAAGGAACTTAAACATCTCTTGACTTATACTGCAAACGAATCACTGAAACAAAGGTTAGAAAGAATGTCTCCTAATGCAAATGGCACACACAACCTTTGGAAGGCAATAAAGTACCTCCCGCAGCCACAACAATGCTCTCCGCCTTTAAAAGTAGGTAACACGTGGGCTCGAACGGATCAAGAAAAATCACAAGCGTTTGCTACGTACCTAGCCGCTGTTTTTAAGCCACACCACATGGATAGTCCTGAAGATCCCGAAATAGGCCAAGTCCTAAAACAAGACCTGCAATTATGCCTCCCGTTAAAACCTACTTCACCTAGAGAAATAACTAGAGAAATAAGTAAAATGGACTCAAATAAAGCTCCCGGATTCGACCTCATCACTCCCCGGGTACTAAAAGAACTTCCAAAGAAGTGCATTGTCTTTTTGACAATCCTTATCAATGCCACACTGAGAATTTCACATGTTCCTGCAAACTGGAAAATATCTCAAGTTCTAATGATTCATAAGCCTGGTAAGCCGCCTAGCGAAGTTTCATCATATCGCCCTATCAGCCTGACTCCAGTGTTGTCAAAACTATGGGAAAAAATAATACTGTCACGGCTATCCTCCTGCTTGGACATGGATCACGTAATACCAGACCACCAATTCGGTTTTCGGAAGCATCACTCAACCATTGAACAAGTACACAGAGTCTATGATACGATAAGAAAATGCCTGGAAAAAAAAGAATACTGTTCAGCTGCTTTCCTTGATGTTCAACAAGCGTTTGATCGCGTTTGGCACAAAGGACTCCTTTATAAAATCAAAAAATATCTGCCGCATTCATTCTATTTGTTGATGGAATCATACCTCAGAGACAGAAAGTTTCAAGTGAAGCTTCGTGGGGCTAGATCTTCTCTACTTAGCTGCGCAGCTGGAGTACCTCAAGGCTCCGTACTCGGGCCCCCTCTATACAACATATTTACATGCGACCTACCCCAGTTACCTGACACAACAGTGGCAACATTTGCTGATGATGAGGCCTTTCTTTGCTGCAACCAGGATCCTAAAGAAGCGAGCAAACTATTGCAAGCCCAGCTAAACGCCACCGATGCTTGGATGAACAAGTGGCATATTAAAGCAAGTGCCCCGAAATCACATCACATCACATTTACTCTAAGACGCGACACTTGTCCTCCAGTCAAATTAGGCCCAGACACGTTGCCACAATCATCCTGCGTTAAATACCTTGGATTTCACCTGGATCGTAGAATGACATGGAAAGACCACTTAAAAATAAAGCGCAACGAAGTCAATATAAGATTTAAAAACTTACTTTGGCTCCTTGGCAGACAGTCCACCTTATCCCTTTCCAACAAATTAAGGATATATTGTACCATAATAAAACCGATCTGGACATATGGAATACAACTTTGGTCGACAGCCAGCAAATCCAACATCATGTGTCTTCAGAGAGCCCAAAATAACATCCTGAGGGTAATTTCATCAGCGCCTTGGTTTGCACGCAATTCGGAAATACACGAGTACCTTGAAGTCCCAACTATCTTGGATGAAATAGAACGATACTCAAATAACTATAAAGAACGTTTGAAAAATCACCCAAACCCATTATCCAGTATGCTCTTGCAACCGAATCAGATAAGAAGACTTAAGAGAGCCGATGTGCTATAACACTGAGGAGAGATAGCACATTGGTGCTACCTCGACAAACGCCGAACCACCTACAGCAAACCTGATTACAGTCTAGCGACTGATCGCAGGTCTACACCAAGAAAAAAAAAAAAAAAAAAAAAAAAAAAAAAAAAAAAAAAAAAAAAAAAAAAAAAAAAAAAAAATCTACTCGGGGAGCCCGCGTCGCAATAATGGAATTGAACAAACGCCGGTGATTACGTGGCGATTTACATAAAACGTCGCTTAGTTTAATCGAATCAACAAATTAGTGCGCGCCCGCACTGGTGCGGCACAGGCTGAGATCCCGCTACTTACATAACTGTTAGTGGGATACCACTAACAGTTATGTAAGTAGCCGCCGACTGACTAGCACCTGATAAGGTGCTAGTCAGTCGGCGGCAATTGTTTAAATAAAAAAGTACGTTAATGTGGTTCGTTCGAGTAAAAAATATAGGTGAAAATAGAATAACCTATCCTAGATTATGTCAGGACATGTCTAAGGAGGACCCCTTACTAGGAGTAACTAGGGGTAACTATCAAATATTAACTCGCAATAATATTATTTGAATACTTTAAAAGTTCGCTCAAAATAATTTATAAAATTTTTAGCATGATCTATTAGCATAGAATCTAACATATTTCTATCTTTACTTTAGAAATACCAGGGGACCAACTTAGAAACTACTTTGGAGGCCGATTACCTTCTCGAAAATGGTTGAATTAATAAAAAAGTTATGTACGAAACCATGCTTTTATTTCAAAATACCTATTCAACGGGTATTCAAAATACCCCGCACGATGGGGTGGAATAAAAAAATAATTTCATCCCCACTTCACATGTATGAAGAAGAGCCACCCCTAAATTAATGTAAAATTATTTTTGTTTTATGATACCATAACCGAGATATATTATATATACAGACCATTTTTAAATGTACCAAATGTTAAATATTTACATTCAAAATTACAGAAATTAGTAGCGCGGAGAGAGAGACGGACGGACAGATCGAAACTATAAGGGTTCCTTGAGTATTACGGAACCCTTAAAATCAGTAACAGAATTACGGTGTTCTTAAAATTAAATATTATTGTTTTTTATGCTTCATAATATATTTATATTAATATGGTATTTTTATAAAGCATAAACTCATAGGACTCAGGACAACGTTTGGAGCCTAAACAAATAAAATCATTTGTAGACATCAAAAAATCGCCTTTTCACAACCATAAAAATGTAATTAAAAGTAAAACTTACCTTCCACAAAGTGCTAAGACCCGACCCCGGCTCCTGCACTACAATACTCGGCAGTTAGCGCGCGGTAATTAGATGTAAACATTGCTTGTATCACGAAACACGCGCATTAGACCTCCCCCCTCCCCCGACCTCGCCTGCCTCACCCCCTGACACCCCTTGACCGTAGGCGGTTATTAATTACTGAACATTATGACGAATATTGACTCTGCTACCGCTTAAGCCGTGATTTGCTTCATTAATTATATTTTAATCTTATAAGTTCTATTGTTGTTATGTGTGCGACTACTCCAACGCCAATGGTAAAAAAATCTTTGAATCATACGAACTATTGGACAGAAAGATAACAGTTTTGAGGGCAAGGTAAGCCTAAGGGCCAAGGGAAGTGAGCGGCAATACACTTGTAAGTTGTAACTCCTCTGGTGGTGCGGATGACGGCGGCAACTTACTATGAATCTCCTTGTTTGCTGGTCTTACTCCAAAAAAACAATGTTTAATGCTGGGTTTGACATTAATTATTACACTGAAGCAAAACAGTTGAAGTGCTGTTGATTTTGGTTGTAGTGCTTTCATGCTTGTAGTACCGCTACTCGCCGCCGCGCGCCGCGGTGCTGCGGTCACGTGGTAACCTCCGACTCGGCGAGCGCCCGCGGGCCGGCGACGCGGCGCGGACAATTTGCAATTCAAAGCCGCTGAAAAAACCCTAAAACATCCGAACACAGCCCTTTGGCACTGTGATGCCCACAGAAAACTGTGGATACGAAGCAATTATTATTGTCATATTATTTTTGTAATGATCTATGTAGCTCTGTTTTTCGTTGTTTTCTGTCTACAAAGAATAATAGCTCGAGTGAGCTTCGTGGCCTAGTGGGTAGACCGCTTGGTTCGCACTCGAGAGGTTCGAATCCCAGGTTGTGGCGTGTACCAATGAGACTTTTTCACTTTTCAGATCTCAAGTACATTATACGCTCGAACGGTGAAGGAAAACATCGTGAGGAAACCCGCATATTATGGTTGGCCCCAGACGTATTGACCAGTCATGTGTGAGAAATAAGAATGCCGTATGTGCTTGGGCAACCATACGACATTTAAAAACCGACTGTCCCGGACACTACAGTATTTCAAGAGTGGTTACTTCGCTCAGAGAATACTGTATAAATCATCTAATAATGGATTAAAAGGCCTTAGTATTTTTTAGAATAATAATATTATAACTATGTAAGTACTTTAAACTGAATTTTTCCTGTGAAAAAATAGTTAAATGTGAAAAATAGTTAAATTTCATTGTTCCCGTGGGCGTGGGATATTGGCGCGGGCGGAGCCGCAGGCAAAAGCTAGTATTAAGTATTTAAGTCTGCAAGTTGTTAATGCAAAACACAAAAAATGGATATAAAATTTTATTATTGAGATATTATAGAAATATTGATATTTTAATATAACAATAATAAAATAAAACAGTTGTATGCTTAGATTAAATGAATAATAGCTGTGTGGTTAATTGGTTATGTATTATTTATTAATCGATAATAATTATATTTAACGGTACATATTCGATAGACGTAAGACGATACTTAAGGCGCAAACAGCCCCTAAATCGCTCAGTTTGAGTCCTAACTACTCCGAAAAATGGGAATAAAAAAATTTAAAAAAATATACATTTCACACTTCAATCCTTCATCTTTAATATCATCGTTAATTTTTTTAATACGACGAAGATTAATATTAAATAAATTAAAATTAAGTAGCCCTGTTTTCAGATTTCTTTTTCTATCTACTTACTACCTACTACGGCTATAAAGATGGTTCTTTTACGAAAATGTGAAGAATATATTTATCTAACATTTCATCGTTGGGTTTTTCGAAATACCGTTTTGTTTTCAAAAAATACGTAAATAACTATTATTTTGTGAAAATATTCGTAAGCGGTGCGTGCGCGGGTGCGCGGGACAGTGAGCCGCTGACTTTCGTACGAGGAGGTTGTGTCACTCTCCGCGGTGCCGCTATTTCGCAATCGTTTATTTTACTCTTGAAATAATAGGGAACGACATGCCGTAAAAAAATAAATTATGAAAACCTTAGCGAGCACTCTGCCTGTGATAGAATGAAAATGTTCGATTGTTGAATGTACTTTTTTATTCCTTCAACTTCTTACTTGAAATTATAATAATATATTAATATAATATTATATAGTATATATTATAGTATAATATTTTATTATATATGTACTTGTAAATTTCACAGAAAGTGTATAGTTCTATTTCTATGACGACCTCTGTGGCTCAGTTGGTTGAGCGTGTCGTTGCTCAAGCCGGGGGTCGCGGGTTCAAATCCCGCCGACGGAACAAAAAGTTTTCTGTGTTCCTGGGTCATGGATGTGTATTAAATATGTGTATAATATAATAAAAATCTTAATTATGTGTATAGTATAAAAGTATTAAATATACTTCCGTTATCTGGTACCCGTAACACAAGTTCTTCGAGAACTTAGGGGTCGTCCATTAATCACGTGATGCCTAAAGGGGGAGGGGGGGTCCGAAAAAAAAATCACCAAGTGTCACCAAGGGGGGGGGAGGGGGTATAAGAAGACATCACGTGTATTAATTTTCGAATCTAGTCTATGCATACCGAAATTATTATTGGTTGTAGATTCGTAGTGTTGTTTAAATACTTACAAGACAAATGACTAGTATAGTTAAATTATTCGATTAATTTGTTTTTTAAGTTAAAGTTTTTCTTCAAACATGACCTGCTTACTATGTACAAAAAATACACGTGATCTTAGGTGGGGGAGGGGGGGTAGTATAAAACCTCACCACGTATCACCAGGGGGAGGGGAGGGGTCTAAAAAGTTGTTAAAAACATCACGTGATTAATGGACGGTCCCTTACCACGGGATCAGATTGACGTGGTGTGAAGCGTCCATAGATATATTATATTATTTCTGTTTTAATTGTATATTTAGTATATCAACGCTTTGAGGTATATAGTATATGAGGTAAAAATGCCTAAGCGACATTTATTTATTTATTTATTTAACACACTTACAACTACCATTACAGACAAAATCCATTTCGATAGCGTAGGAAAGCAAATTACTATTTTATAATATAATACATATTATGATATTTCCAGTTTAAATAATAATAATTGATAAAAACTAATAATTAAAGAAATAATAATTAAAGAAAGACACATATGACGCATAAATTTAGTAAACTTTATAGAAGAGTGATTTAAAGTTACAATTTTTAGAAAAAAAAATCATTATAAATCACAAAATAGTCGGATTTAGATGGTTTTAACATACATCTATATATCAATAAAATACAACGTGTATCTTTTTATAGCAATTTTTGATATTAAAACGAGTCATATAGCTTTCGAATTACAGGCAGTTTATGTCGCTTAGGTAAAAAAGTCCTAGTTCGAAAAACAGGTAAAATTATCTAAGCTATCAACGAAAGTTATGTAATAGCAAGTAAAATTGCCTAAATTTTATTTTAAAGGTTTTCAGCAACATGTAAAAATAGATAAGCTATAGATACATTTTCTGTAGTAACAGGTAGAAATAACTAATTCCAAACACTTAAAAAAAAATTATCGGAGTATTCATCTAAATGGCCTAAGAGTTTATAAAATAAAACAAGATAATATAAGTTACATAAATGTTGCTTTCATTAAGAATTTTCTACGGCTAAAGTTATCTTAGTAAATTTATTATTCAATGACATTGTAAATGTTTGCTCCTAACTGACAATATTTTCCTTCTTCTTGTTAATAAAAATTAATTGCAGTTACTAAAACGAGCTAATTTTGATCTTGAAAAAATAAAAAGTATAGAAATATAAAAACTCAAGGCCTAGGATTGAAGCCCATTGCTTTATACTTAAGCTGCGGCCCCATTCCTTGAGTTCTCTCTTAGTAGTGCTGGGAGATATTCCAAATACCGATTCTGGGCATGACACCGTGACACAATTGGCCCAAAGCCTACCCAGCTCATCCGCGGTTTTGTTTCCGGAGATGTCGCCGTTGCCTAGAACCCATACCAGACTGATGCTGTTGTCTCGTCCCAGCATGTTTAGCGTTTGAACACAAGCCATAACTTATTTAGATGAAAGAAGAAGGGGCAAAAAGTCCCCATCCTTGTAGCACTATAAGACATAATATATCAAATGAAAGGGCTTAAAAAAGTGTCATTTTATTGTATGACGAAAATCCTCTAAACCATGGGAGAAAAAAGTTAATGAGGGTTAAAGGTTAAAAAAGTAAAAAAAAATCATTCTGTATTATTGCACCGTTTCATAGTGTTGCTACTATGGAACAATTTTTGGAAAGTAATGGTATACACTAAACTTTATAAAAGTGTTATATTTTGATAAACTGCCTCATATTTTGATGAAATGTATGGAATGATAATAAGCTCTTTCCTCAATTCTTTCGCACATAATTACTTCTGGAAATTGTTTCTTACTTGCAACGCTATCGAATGGCGCAATAATACAAAATGTATTTTTTTCCTAATTTGCGGGTTCGAATCCTGGCCTGGAAAAGTGGTTTATGTAAAATCAAATAATTCAGATAAAACAATTACATTAAAATACATATAATTAAATAGCAAAAATAATTTTCAAAGGATTAGGCACAGAAAAAAAAGATATAGTCCATGGTAAATGATTCTTCTGGGTGTTGTAAAAGAAGTCAAAAAAAATTAGCAATAGCAATTTAGCCCTACGGAATATCGAGTCCGACTTGATGAAAACTTAAACTCTTGAAACATGAAAATTTTTAATAACTCAATTTTCCTAGACAGGATTCGAACCCATAAATTATGAAAAAAATACATCCTTTCAATAGTATCGCAAGTAAGAAACAATTTCCATAATGTAATTATGTGCGACAAAATTGAGGAAAGAGCTTATTTTTATCATTTTATTATCATTCCATACATTTATCAAAATATTATAAACAGAGGCAATTTATCAAAATATAACACTTTTCTGAAGCTTGCTGTATACCATTACTTCCCAAAAATTGTTCCTTATGGCAAGCCATTAGCAACACTATGAAATGGTGTAATAATACAGAATGATTTTTTAACTTTTTTTCACCTTTGGGTTAAAACTTTTTTCTCCAATGGTTTAGAGATTTTTCGTCATACAAAAAAATTACACGCTTTTTTCCTTTCATTTGATATATGTCTTGTTGTGCTACAGTAGTGGGGACGGGATCCATACAAAAATGCCCCTTCTTCTTTCTGCTGCTGTCAGTGCCTTCAGCGTAGTGTGATTGTTTTGATAGACTGCGCTGAAAGCATTGACAGTAGCAGAAATATCATCTAAATTATCCTAATCTTCTCTATAAGATTAGGATGTTTTATGGACAAGGACAATCTGTAGGCTCTGTATCAGATATCTTCATCTAAACTGATTCAATTTAAGTCTCTATAACTCCTGAACTTATGAAGTTTTTTGGACCGTTATAGTTTTCGTTCAAAGTTTATTACGTGGATTACCATCATGAATTTTCCACATTTTTAGAGCCAGCCGATTGGCTTTTAGAGGGGGGACGCCGTATTTTAACAAGAAATGCGCTTAAAAGTGGAATATCACGCAAACGGAATGTACGTATATCAAAATATAATCTCAGAAACCTCTCAATGTTCTTAAAATGTCTATGTACCTAATTATATCTCCCCTTTTCGTGTAGGTGTAACCAAAAATTATCTTCATTTATTTTAGCACTATGTCGACGTGATAAATAAACTTATCCATTCAAAGTTTCATATTTCAAGCACCACCGTTTGGATAGACAGACGGACGGGCGGACGGTCGGTCGAACGGAAGGACATGACGAAACGATAAGGATTCCGAGACATGAACTACAGAACCTTAAAAAAGGAATAATAATGAAACCATGCCGATTTCAGTGACTGTTGCCTGTTTAATTGAAAATAGACCAGCTATAGGAGCTATTTTATTATGTCCAAGTATGTGCGCAAAGTTTACTCCCATAACCTAGTATATTGATATTTACTACTACCGACAGGACTAACTAGCGAAACATTAGGCGCATAAATATAGAAATATATTTAGCAATGTTTGCGTTCATTTATGTTCCCACACACTAAATTTAATACTTTTAGTTACATTTTGTCAGTTTTATAAACACTCACATCATTTAGCTGTTTATTCTTGTCTATAAATTCATATGTATTGGAATTTATTGATACTCAAGCAACATTTTTGATTTCGTATTGTACCTTAGCGACGTAAGATAATATTTTGGGAACAGGAAAAAATTACATTCTTTTTCGTCATTCTTAAACATTTACAATACAAAAGGTTATTTAATGCAAAACAATACCTTATCCTTAATTGTATTGGGCACGTGGTTATGGCTCGGCATGTTCTTAGATAGCAGTTCGTGTCGTTTGTCCGAGTTTAATTTCGTAATCAGTTGAAAATTACAATTATAATTGTTATTTCGTCTTAACTCACACACCCAGTAGAATTTACCATTCATTAGTACGTGAAAAAAAAAAGAAGTATGCGTAAATATATTTATGCCTTTTAATATTATGCATAAAATATTATTCTTAATTAATATCATGCGTATAAAAAATTATGCCTTTTATTAAGTATGTCTAACAATTATTATGCTATTTGTATGCATATTTGTATATAATTATGCGAAAAAAAATTATGCTAAGTGCCACGAAAGTTATGCCAAATGAATACTATGCGAAACTACTATTAGGTCAAATTAAATTATGCCAAGTAAAATTATGACATATGATTTTATGCCAAAAAATAGGGAACCAAAAATAATATCTAACCGACATAATTAAAAACAAAAGTTTTCAAGTAAAAATATCTAGATAGCACGAATAGTTATTGTGTGAAATATGTAAAACTATCTTTACGCGAATATTGTTTTATTTCACTATGGGTAAAATTCTACAAGTTGCACTTTCGTAAAATAATGGTATCAAATTAAATGCATTGTAAGGACAATTCACAAATAATTTGTATGGAGAAAATGTACAAAGTGTTCACGAAGAGAATTTTTTAAACAAGTAAAAATATTTTTGTGCAAACAAAAAAAAAGTAAAAACATGAAAAATAGACTAAGTAGATTTTTAAAATTCATCAAAATATCCAAGTGAATTTTTTTATCAATTGCTTTGTTTTTGTCGCTTAGTGAACATAACATTCATGATTTTGTATTAATTTCACTATATCTAAGCGACAAAAAAATCGTCGTAGGAAGACGACGATTAGACCAATCGATGCAGAAAAATAACCTAACCTAACCAAGAGCATGTCAGGACATGTCTAAGGAGGGTTCCGTAAATGTTGAATGTTGATTAATAATCTGAATATATATAAGTGAATAGTAACCAGATGTTCTTTAAGAATAAGTTTTATTCGATTTCTATTTAATATTCGCATTTCGCTAATCACATAACATTTGAGCATATTATTTTAGTCTATTACGATATCGCCTATCACAATCAAAGAAAATATTTACTCTAGCGCACTCTAGCGAGACCTCAAAGTAGGTACGAAGAATACAACCAGATACTTATAAAAATTTTAAAGCGCGACACCTGAGAGGTTATACATATCAGCGAGGTTTTCGATAGCGTGATACAGAATTTAAATCCAATAACACAGCGACATCTAGTATTATTTTTCAAAAACAATCCACGATTTAAACAGGAGACTAGCGCCATATACCTAGTTTTCGTAGTTACTAGCAAATTGAAGCTTTTAATATTAAAGGTAGGTATTAAATTATAATAAAAAACAATAATACTATGGTAATTGATAACATAATTATATTCATGTGTTTTTAGTGTTATTAAATTATTGTAATAATTGGTAAAAGAGGCACATATTCGTAAAATTAATTATTAATTAAAATTTTACGTGTTTCAAAACTTAGCTCTTATTCTAGTTAAGAAACGTAAATTCGCAATAATCAGTATAATTACTGTAGCTCAGTTAATCATAGTGTATGTCCTTGGATGTAGGTTCAAACCCGAAAGCATGTTTTATTTATTATTAATTTAAGTTATTTTTATTAATGGTTAATTTCAGTTTTTTTTAATTTTGCAACCAGTTTTGAAACATTATTTTAAATGATAATTTCACATGATGTATAATTATTCTGATTTGCTTTAATATGTTAATTTGTTTTTCTATAATTGCTCTAGAAATAGAAATTATGATGCGATTTCGTTCAAAATAGTTTTCCTAAAGAGTTTTTAGCACGATCTATCAGCATGGAAATTTGCAAGTTTCTATCTCCTATAGCTTAAAAATGCTAGGGGGGGACCAACTTGCAAACTACTTTGGAGGCCGATTACTCGAAAATGGTCAACTTTATAAAAAAGTAACGTATGAAACCATGCCTTTATTTTAAAATACCTATTCTACGATACCCCACACGATGGGGTAGAGTGAAAAAATATTTTTCATCCCCACTTCACGTGTATGGAGAGCTACTCCTAAAATATAAAAGTATTACTTTTTTATGATCCCGAAACCGTGATCTATACACAATCTATAACTGCACCAAATTTCATAAATTTATATTCATAATTACAGGAGCTAGAGGCGCGGACAGACAGACAGACAGACAGACAGACGGACAGAGCGAAACTATAAGGGTTCCTTAAGTATTACGGAACCCTAAAAAAAACACAAACTCATTGATACTTAAACTCATTTTCGGTATTTTTGTCGCTTAGGCATTTTTACCTTTCAAGCGGCGATATGAAACTTCTTTTTTAGGAAAGCGAAAAAACACCTATCGGATATTTTAGTGATCTGTCAATAGCACTAAGTATTGCATTTTGGTGGGCGTCGAGGTGGAAAATGAAATCAAAAGTGATGGGTTGGAAGCCGCATTGCCTACCAAATAATTTCTAGATTTGGGACCGTCCATTAATCACGTGATGTTTTTAACAACTTTTTAGACCCCTCCCCTCCCTCTGGTGATACGTGGTGAGGTTTTATACTACCCCCCCTCCCCCACCTAATATCACGTGTATTTTTTTACGTAAGCAGGTCATGTTTGAAGAAAAACTTGAACTAAAAAAACAATTTAATCGAATAATTTAAGCAATTAAAAACTATACGAGTCATTTGTCTTGTAAGTATTTAAACAACACTAGGAATCTACAACCAATAATAATTTCGGTATGCATAGACTAGATTCGAAAATTAATACATGTGATGTCTCCTTACACCCCCTCCCCCCCTTGGTGATACTTGGTGATTTTTTTCGGACCCCCCCTCCCCCTTTAGACATCACGTGATTAATGGACGACCCCTTTCGGGAATAACCTCGACCGGCTTCTACAGAAGAAGGAGAAGCGGCTAATACATTCTACGTTTTTTCTTTGCTCATAGACCAGAAATAAATTAATATTTTCAAGTTGCATTTAAATCAATCCTAAAGTCGTATAAAGGGGCCGTTCCTCAGTTTATAATTTGAGTCGCGGCGCGGAGATCGCTAGCGCAGCGGGGTGTATGCGGGTGGCGCGGCGGGAAGTGTTAGGCCACGCCCGAATCTGTGACGTCATCTACGTATGTTTTCGCCTTAAATATTATGTTCTGCACGACTTCGACGTGCGCGCAAAAAGAGCCTATTGAAATACATTTTCTCTTTGTAACATTAGTGCAGTATGGACGACCGTCTACCAGGGTAGAATGTAGATACATATTTGCTTCTTTAAATCATTTTATATGAAGGGCCTGTTCCACTATCGGCTAACAAGTGTCCATCCAATAGTTTATTTACATGTTTTATCTCTGTCCCACGATATGAAGTAAGCAACGACGATACTTACCTTTAAGGCGGTATCTCAATAAAATGTTCGACTCCAGTCACTCTGTGATCCGCGGGCTCAGGCGCGGGGCCAGGGTGGCTCTTTCGGAGGAGAATTTCGTTAGGTTTCATTTGTTTAGTCGTAATTGCTGGAGATACGCGCCCGCCCGCCCCGCGCGCCCCGCCCCCGCCTTTTATTGCCTCGCTTTATTGCCTCGACAGTCGAGTGTCGACGCCAGTACGCCTAACGCCACTCGTCCTTACAACTTCCTACTTTTTAATTATACAAATCAACGCTGTCTGAGTGAGCTTGATTAAAGTAGGAAATAACCGCCTTCTTTTTGGAAGGCGGTTAATTAAAAGTAAAGCTAAAATTTAGTTCTTTATTACACTATGTTTAATAATAGCTTCCCACACCGATTTCGGTGGCGGTGGTCAGTTGTTTCATAATTCATTAAAAACCAGGCCAGCTACGCAGGAGTTATTGTATAGTGCCCAAGCGTGTGCGCAGTACACAAGAGCACTCTCTCTTCCTTTACTCTCGAAACGGACGGACCGACACGACTGGCGAGAGATCAGGCGCAGGTCCGACCTTTTACATGCCCATCCGACGCATGGATCACCTTTTTTCTCTTCAGACAATAAGGTGGTCAGCCTGTATTGTCTTTACCAAACTTGGAAAGAACATTTTTTATTGTTCCAACGACCTCCGGAGATTCTCTCAACCACTGGACTACGGACACTGTATTTTGCATCAAATTGACTATGTTTAATATTATAACACGAATAACACTATCGGAAGTGCTGCTCCTAGTCTTAGATAGGTAGTGGGACTAGTAGCTACTTAGAACTTATTAAACAATTTGAATTAAAGGGTTCCCGAACCATGGACCAAGTTTGTAACTAATAATACGCAGAAACTGGGCAAGTGCGAGTCAGACTCGCGCACAAAGGGTTCGGTACAAAACGGCAAAAAGAATCACGTTTGTTGTTTGGGAGCCCTCGTGAAATATTAATTTTATTTTTCGTATTTGTTGTTACAACGGTAACAGAAATACATCATGTGTGTAAATTTCAACTGTCTAGCTATCGCGGTTCTTGAGATACAGCCTGGTGACAGACAGACGGACAGACAGACGGATCAGATAGCTAGAGCTAGACAGTTGAATTTTCACAGATTTATTATACCTATTTCTGTTGCCGCCAGATTATCAAGTAGTAACCTAATAATAGAATGAAAATGAAACTTATTTTTTTCGCAGTTTTTGCTAGACTTTAATACGAGTGCTCGATTAGTATAGATTATTATAAAAATATTATTATTAACACAATAATAAGTTAATCTAAGTTACTCACCTTTAAACGTACCAAGTGCTGCCCTCTATTATAATTCTCTCCAAAAATTATAAAGTTGCACTCAGCTCTCCCACAAACTACTCACTACAACTTTTCGTAATAGTTCAACCGGAAAAATATAGATGGCGCTTTTAAGGTTGGTGGAAATACAACGATGAAGAATCTTGTTGTTGTATAACTGTTATAAAAATAAATCACTTTGAAATTAGAAATAATTTATACATTTTTTATATCGAATATTTATTAATATCTACAATACTTATTGTTTCGATAGTATTTAAGTATCTTACTTTTGAATTTGCCCCAATACCACAAAAGATGGCGTACTCTTTAAGAATTTATAAAAAAATAATTCATAAAGTTGTTAATCTATATACCTACTTGTAATTATCTGTTTTCTGGGCGTAAATAAATATTTACTCTTTTTATTACCAAGTTTTATCTTTAAATGAAAATATTATTGCGCCTTCCGTGGATATTTGTGCCAGAGCCGCATTTAAGGAGTCAAAGAGCCACATGCAGCTTTGCAGCCGCTCTTTGCCGACCACTGGTCTATACTATCAAATTAATTTGTCTTCTCCGCTTCTTCAAGGTCTCAGAAATTCATAGAGTATTACTCAGAAATTATAGGTCTCAGAAATTCATATATATACCGAATGTTCTAGAAAGCTTAAAAGACATTAGGAATTTTTCCCCCTCTTAAAAAGTCGCGCCTACAAAACAAAATACAATAGTATTTTGTTTACAATCTAATAAGATTGTACAATTTTTCATTTGCATTTTAATTAATTAATTTATTTTCCGTTATGATTTTAATAATTTAAAGCAATGGAAAAGTTGCGCTTATCAATAAATTGTTAATCATAACATTATGATAAATATTCGTTGAAATTAGTTAAAATATGACAGTATTTATCTTACCTCCTGCGTATACGTAATGCGACCTATGCCGTCGTAATCCAAATGCAATTCATACATAAAATGAAACGCAACAAGCCACACATTTTGTTTAAAATGCAGAGATTGTGAATTCAGGCCTTGTAGAGTTACAGCATGGAGAGTCAGAAGCTTGGCTCTAGATGACTTTTTAGATAACTTTTTGACTTTTTATTAGTTATTTGGTCTCGTCTTGGCATAATTTTACATGAAAATGTTTTAGTGGGATAGGATTTTCATGGAATCTCCGCCGCAAACAAGCAACCGCAGTTGTTTGCTGTCGGCCATGATGACGTCTCTGTAACAAGATAGCTTCACTGTGATTTAACTTATTATATTAGCTGTTCTTATTTATTTAGATGTGATTTCAATTTTTCGATTACATAATGAAAAAAGTGTAAAAAATACCAACTGAATAAAAAATGTTGAATTGAATATATATTTTACATACTTACTAACTTTTTAGTACTATAAAACCACATAATATGTTTGAAACTTGAACGCTCTTGATGGCAAATCAGGTAGGATTCGTCAGTGTCCTTTGACCAAAATCGGTTTAGTTTTGGAACTTATTCAGTACAAACAAACAATCAAATCTCCCCGTTATAATATTAGTATAGATAAACCAATACATTTTATAATAATAATATAATAATAATATCTATGGACGCTTCACACCACGTCAATCTGGCCCTGTGCTAAGTATCCGAAGAACTTGTGTTACAGGTACCAGAAAACGGGAAGTATATTTAATACTTTTATACTATACATATATTTAAGATTTTTATTATATTATACACATATTTAATACACAACCATGACCCAGGAACACAGAAAAACTTTTTGTTCCTTCGGCGGGATTCGAACCCGCGACCCCCGGCTAGAGCACCAACGTGCTGAATCACTGAGCCACAGAGGTCGTCAAAATTTTAATAACACACTTTTTGTACAGAATATTAATAAGTAGGTAAGAGGGATGAACATGAAACACACAGATTACGAAGTTAAACGTCTAAATGTTTCACAGACTTAGCTATTAATTACAATTTGTGATACGGTGCCTACGCCCTCCACCTACTTGAAAGATTTTCATAATCATAGGGATGATTATGAAAATCTTTAAAGTAACTAGGTGTTCCTTGCAATCACAATGTGGACAAAAAAATCCTGTATATAATTTTCTATAATCTAGATAGTATAGATATATTAGAAAAGATATTGATATTCTGTTGAGTAAAATAATATTATGAGCGAACAATCCAAATGTAACACAACGTTTATACATCTCAGCTTCAATTTTTCATTTGTAAAACAGTGTTATTGTTTTTAGTTTTCCTATGTAACACAGCGTCAGTCGCTTCTGTACATAATGTACTCTTGTACAATACTAGCAGTGTGTGACGTGTGACTGTGTGCATGTGGTGTACATTAAACCGGTATTAGAGCAAGTTCAATAGTGGAGTGTAAGATGCGCGCTGACACCGCCCGCGCCCTATATAAAGAGAATATAATCACTACGTTTTAGACTACACGTAAATACTGCCGAGTGCCGATACGCCATACGACATGACTCGCTACGTGACCGACACGACGCCTTTTCAATGTTACGTACAGCCCGACAAGGATCTTTTGGCACGTGGCCAAAATCAGAACTAATGCCGCCATCTTGCAAAATATTACTTATAACCTTTATGATTGGATACTCAAAGCTTTTTAGTAGCATAAATGCGACACTCACGCCCCCATGTCAATGTCATCCAAGTGCCAAAAGATCCTTGTAGGACTGTAATTATAAAAGTCAGGAATCATTTAGTCAATAGTTTAGTCAATCAATCTAGCCCTCTAGAGATAAAATATGAACGCGTGTATCCGAATTCTGAAATATGTATTAAGAAATATATTACATAATATTCTGACTATTCTAACAGTCGTGTCATAAATCGTATGTCGTCATATCACTCGTCGTGTCGTGACTTGTGAGGTGAAAGCGGAGCCCCGCGGCTGCGAGTGGCTAATGCGGCGACCCCCTAAACGACAATTTAATAAAGAAACCTCACCGCCCCCTCCCCCCGCGCGCCGCCCCCGCACCGCCCCCGCCGGCGGCCGCAGCACCGCAGTCCGCGCGCCTCTAATAACGTTTGTAAAAATATCCGCAGACACACCGTTAAGGCTAGGATGTGATGCGATTTTAAAATAGTATGAAGGTTAAAGTTGAAAACATTCTTAGTACGTAGTACAATATCGTTTGGGATCGAGAAGACAATATATTCATTAGATGTGACCAATATATTATAGATTTTTGACATCTTCACCGCAGAAAAATGAGCGCATTTTACGCTAGCCTAGAGTTTGAGGCTCGTAACGGCCGGGACCCAGGAAAATTTATTAGATGAGATTTCGCTATTAGCATCTGTTAGGTATATAAGATATAAGGTTTGTCATAGTTCATACTATGCACACGTTTTCTTTGCGGTTATATGCGGTTCATATGCGGTTTATCCCGTGTTTCATCCCTAAATTTTCTATCTTTGTCCTTAAGGACATTAGGTACGTAGGGCGGGGGTTGACAATCTAGGCTACGAATATGAAATAGTTCTTATATGTCATGTGGTCCGAAATCATCAAGCAGCGGCTTCTAGGAGGCCCCCGTGTTGACTGATAATCATTTTGAAATGATTATAGCTTCTGATTTAAACCTGAAAACTGAAAAACAGGCTTCCCCTTAAGTCAGGGGTGAGGACTCGTGGAGTTTTATTTGCACGTCGCCTTAACCCGCGCTCGCTGCCAATATTAAATTCTGCGCCCCCGCACCGCCCCCCGCGCTCCCCCCGCGACCGCCCCCCGCGCCGATTACATTATGTAGAGATAATGTAGACACTGCTACTTAAGTACCGCTTTCCTTACTAATCTCGAGATTTTATTTATTTTTTTGCAATATAGCTAAGCATTAGGGTTGTGCCTGACAGTAGGTTATTGCATGTGATAGGTAAAAGTTGCTTAAATAAAGGGAATGAAAATGACACCTTCATATTATTATTTGATCAGTTGACACAACGTTTATACGTATGTATGTAGGTACCTATATATGAAATCGTTTGCTTCGGTCTCTTTCTTTATTTAAACAAGTATATTTATATAATGTAATAATATCATTGTAAAAAGTAATTATGTAAACTGCGTTTAAATTTTAATGTTCTTAAACCGTGTTTATAGAAAAGGTAACAAAGGAGAAAAAGAGTAGTAAGAGTAAGGAGTTAAAGGTAGTAGTGTAAACTGTAAAGCAATAAAATTATATTCTTGGCGTATTCGTTATTGCTTACAGTATCTAGCAGCTATTCACCCGAGAATACCTTTAGTAGCTAACGAGCTACAATCGATTTCGCCTACCTTACTCACTTAAACTCTTAAAAAGGGTAAATTACAGCATTCCTCTCGGAAAACCCATTACCGATCCATCACGAAATTACAACGCTACTGAGTTCAATACAAAACTCGCGCATTATGTTCAGCCATTTGTTAAACATAAACGAAGTTATTACCCTCTCGAAGACGTCGAACAAAGTGAGGATATTAAGTACTCGACGATTTATTGTGGAACGCCCGCCCGCGCCAGCGCCGAGCGGACAATGTGCCGTACTTGTAAAGTGCTTACGAGATTGATCAAGCTTGGTTAAGTTTTTATTAACAAGTTCTTACGTAGGTATTTAAAAAATAGTAAAGGAAGTCCGTCTTCAGAAGGTCGATTCTCGTAATTAAATCCTGCAATAATACAGTTACGATAATACAATTAGAACTGGATCTGCGACACGTATAATTCAAACCAACGTCAAACACGCTTTGATTGGTCCAAACTCCAAAACTCAGTTTATGATATCGAGACGGTTCATTTAAAATTCATTAAAAGTTGAATGAAAGTGTAAGCTAATAATTACGAATTGGGTTTCTGATACGCGATTTGTGAAAATATTTTTTTAAGCTTGCATAATATATTTAAATATTTAACTTGTCATAAATAACTAAATAATTTTGCCTGTGGCTTTCCACGAGATACATTACACTATATACAACATACATAATACATTATTAACCTTCCTCGTTATCACGCCCAGTGTCTTGTTTCATCAAAATATCACAAATTGACTGCACTTAAATTACTTTACATCTTATATATTATTGGATTATTATAACCTTTAAGGCGATAGTATCCGTTAAATTTTAGGTGTTTTTAAATAAACAAATAAGCTACGTAAGAGCAAAAAAGTATTCCTAAGCCGTCCTTTTTTTTTAAATTTAGGGTAGATAGCTTTTGGAAAATTGTTTTTGCTACATACTAAAAATCAAATATATATATTTCAATTCTAAAACCTATTTTAGCTAAAGAAGTACTCTATTTATGATAATTGCTAGTTTTGTCGGGTTTGGTTTCATTTGGCCGCAAAATGGACCGAAATACAGCTGACTTAATATATCAAATTTGTAAACTCTTAAATTGATAATACTTAATAAAACCAACTAAATATTTTAGTTCGTCGAAAGTCGTTCCCTATAGAGAGGGATTCTCTATTTTTAGCTTACAGCACTTAGTGGCCACTAGCCACTAGCGGCTAGCCACTATCCACTAGCCGGCATGTCTCGCTGACGAAATCTCTATTTCAGGAACACTGTATTTATGTTAATTAATATTATGTACTCAGTCGGTATTCGAAGTATTTTATTACATAACTAGCAACTGCAGAATAGTCGTTAGAACTATTACAATACGTACACAATAAAATAAAAACACACCGATTTCGGTGACGGTGGCCGGTTTCATTGGACCGGTGCCCAAGTGTATGCGCAGTACACAATAGCACTCTCTATTCCTTTACTCTCTTAATCCAGTGGGACGTATGACCGACACGACTGACGAAAGATCAGGTGCAGGTCCGCCTTTTTACATGCCCATCTGACGCATGGATCATCTTTCTTGTCAGACAAGCAGGTGATCAGCCTGCATTATCCAATATTTATGTTGTTCCAATATTTAAATCGAACCCACGACCTCCGAGTCGAGAGCCAATGCTCTAACCACTAGACCAGATTTTTTTTTTTTTTTTTCATAGACGTATGGTTAAGTTTTCTTATTTAAAAATCGTCAACTCAATGTAGGTCACAAATAATGTAATGACTGCAGGTAATAAGACGTTAGCACTAGCTTTAGGCTAATAGTAATCATAATATTTATATTATATTGATTTTATAAAGTGATCTTTGCCAAGTCGCTATTTAATATAATAAATTATAACAATAAAAATTTCCACATACTCTTACAAGTTTTTTATGAGTAACAAATAAGAGTCCATCCACATATCGTCTGCTTACTGGTCAAACATGATAAGTGCACATTTTGCCAAAATGAGATATTGAGGTTTGAAAGTTCAGATTGATTTTTTAGTATGATTTAATTTAAAGATATATATTTTTTAAATGTCAATTAATATATAAAATATTCAACTTTCTTTGTGTGTATCTGAAGTAAGAGTACTTTTAGAAAATGTTGTTAAAACTTAGTATTAAATGACCAAGGGTATGCACTTAACTGATTTTACCTGTAATTGAAAAAAATAGAAATAAAACCTTTATTTGCCACTAAATTTAAGTAATTTTAATGAAAATGAGAAGTGATTGGTAATATTCGGATATTAACTATTAAAATAATATGCATATAGAATGAATTTAGGGAATAATCGAAGAAAGCTCTGTATTTACTTGATTTTACCTTTAAGATTTAAAAGAAACTATGTACTTATTATAAAATTATTCATACAGTTAAGTTTAAATCCTTTAAAGTGTTTGTGAAATAAAAAACAACTTCCAAGTATCTGAATAGACAACATATATTACCGTGTCGATATCAAAACTAAAAAGGTAAGTAATAATGGTAAGTAGGTACAACATTATGAGTTTTTTATTCTTCTGCAGACTCTTTCATCAACTGCGGGTTCTGGCAGTCTCTCAGGCTTATCAATATCAGATAGAGATGAAAACCAACCATGGTATTCCTCAGGGATAACACCTTTCTGACACAACGTCATGAGGTCGCTTTTCTTCTGTTTAGTTATGGGCAAGGTCTTAAAATAAAGCTGTTTAAGCTGTACTTGCGGTGGGAATTCATGCAATTGTTCATTGTTTTTACGCCATTTTGGTATGTTACTTGACTTGTTTGCAACCTGTGCATTGCCTGAAACATCTATAAAAAGAAATTCGTCTAACATGTCATAAGAAAAAAATACTTTTGAAGGTTCTGCCTTCAGGTATCTCATCTTCTTTATTTTTAGCCACTTGACCTGCAGTTGTCCGTTACTAGTCCACTTAAAGAAGTAGGTGTAGAGTGCGTGAGCTGGGACCTAAGCAATTTCTTCAGAAAATTGTTCAGGATGCTTAGTGAGTAAACATACTAAAAATCCCCGCCTCTAGGAGGGGCGCCGGAGTGGGGGGAGGGGGTTAAAGTTCCCATTTTTTAGTTTTTCTCTAATATCTTTAAAACGGTGCGTCGTAGAGAAAAAGTGTCTTCTACGTAATGAAAGCTAATAAATTTTCCTACAACTTTTATCCTATACACTTTTTCGAAATTCTCATCGGGTTTAGTGAAAATGAATGTTTTTCAGCGTGAATGGCATTACCTGATGTTGAAAACTATAAACATTCCCATTATGATCCATGCCTTCGTGCTTATGTTATCATTGTCTCTCATCTAATTTTAACCTGTTTGGCAGTAGCCTACCCGGTAATGCAGGGGTGCAGCCACAAGGCCAAAAAGATTATTTGAGCTAAAACAATTTATAAAGATGTAAGGGATGCATCCTTGGATGTCCATCCATCAAGGGATGGACCTTGCTGTGCTTTTGATGGTTTCCACTCCTCCCACCCAAGACATCCTGCTGCGATAGTTTTAGTTTTCCTTGGTTAGCTGGTTAGTTTGGTAACCTGGCCGAGGAAAAACTAAAACAATCGCACTATCCACCCAAGAGATGCAGCAACATGGATATGAACACATCCTGTACTTACATTCATTTACCGGGTGCGATACAACATCTGCAACTTTCAGGAGAAGCAAAGTGGGTTTTCAAAACTGTACTTAAAGTCAGATGATGATATCAGATACGATAAGAAGCAGCAGCTATCTTTTACAACCTCGTCTACACGCACAGTGAAGTTGAAGAGTCTGGGAAGATGTGCTTGCTCAAACGGGGCGCCGACAAGACTGATTTCCCTCAACCAGTACCGCTTTCAGTTGTTCATGAGATCAGTGGCAAAGATTAAGTCTGACTTCAGCTCCCTCCCATCAACTCAGAACGCAGCTAAACAGCATTCACGGCGCACCTACCACCAAGTGCAGCTGTAGCTTGGGAATGAGCTGCCTTCCCAAGAATGGGGATGGACATATGAAGGAGACAGCCTGGTGCCAATAAGAACTGAAGATTCGCCTGCACCGGAGGTCCTACTAAAACAATATTTTGCCATTGCGCTAAGGATTGTGGTATAGTGGCAACTGGCAAATGTGGATGTCGGAAAGCAATGCTCTTTATTCTGCGGTATGCCTCAACTGTTATGGGAAATGTCTCAACGGTGTGTTTCTGGACGAAGACGATGTTGAAGATGACGTAGAACCCCTCCAGCAAGAAGCATTAACTAAAGATGAGGGTAATTTGGAAGAAGAACTCTTGCCAGGACCTTCACGGCCTAAACGGATGAAGATATAAAATAAAATAGTTAAAAAAAGGAAAAATGTTTCGCTAGCTCTATGGCTGAACAGATTTGTATGAAATTTAGTAGGTTGATATAATAGGACCTGGATTAACATGCAGGCTATTTTCCATCCCGAAATAACACGACTGAAGTAGCAGGCAAGAGGTAGTGTTTGATAAGTCGTTTTTTTTTTCGAAAATTTCACTTTTCCAGATCGTGTAGTTCAAAAATGGTTAGGAATCCGAAAAGTTGGGTAGGACAAAAGTTGTAGGAAATTTTATTATCTTTCATTACGTAGAAGACACTTTTTCTCTACGACGCACCGTTTTAAAGATATTAGCGAAAAACTCAAAAGTGAGAACTTTAACCCCCTCCCCCCACTCCGGCGCCCCTCCTAGAGGCGGGGATTTTTAGTATGATTACTCTCTAAGCATCCTGCACAATTTTCTGAAGAAATTGCTTAGGTCCCAGCTCACGCACTCTAAACCTGCTTTTGGATTATTCTTTGAGCGGACTATACAGTCTTTCGACTTATTGTTCATTGTATCTTCAGCTAATTTTTTGAGGTCATAAAAATCGTTGTATTTTAACTCTTTCGTTTGATACGGTAATTTTGTGTATTTAACGCCATCAAAATTAACTGTCTTAGTAGCTCGAGCGCGTTTAAAATGGAAACGAAATCAGGCATGCAGAAAATTTCTACGTTCTTTTTGGCAGTCTCGATACTACTGTGCATACTATCTACTTCCATGTAGCTATGACCGGATTCTAAAAACTTGTGATCAATTTGTTTCAAGTGTTCTATGTTTTGAACGACGAAAAGCAATAAGGCTGTAACAAATTGATTTCTATTCTGCCCTCCGCATGTGTCAGAGTAAAAGCACACTTCAGATACCTCATGTGGCACTTGTTTTGACAAGAAGTGATATAACCATTTATTTCAGACCAAGTAAAACAATAAGCGTTATTCGGTAGAGCAGCTTCAGCTTCCTACAGGTCAAAAGTTTTAAATACATTTATTATACTTAGCAATACATCTATTTGCAGGAAATGCGTGTTTAGAAGTACTGGGAAAGAATGATATGTGCATATATCATATTTTACCAGTAAATAATAAATACTTTTTTCTATAATGGAGTTTTAAAATAATATGTTAAATACAATTATATCTCTTTACCTGTAACTTTTACCGAAGAATATGAAATAAATGAGTTTATAATACTTGACCTTACCACAAACTTCATACTTAAATAAATACCCAACTTCAAATAAAAAAAAAATAAGATTACATATCTTTTCTCACTTGTATCTGTTCAGCTCGAATTCAGTAATAAGTTTATTTACTTTTGTTGAATAGAATTATTTTAGATTATATTGCCATTTAGCGTATTTTTAATTTCAGATTCTATGCGTTATAACAGTCCTAGCACTTATTTGATTTTACCAGTAGATAGAGCGTCAAAAATTGCGTATATCTGCATTTATAACTCATTTTTGACAAAATGTGCACTTATCATGTTTGACCAGTAAGCAGACGATATTACGTCACAGCACATGGGGGAGGGGGGGATGGTCATACTAAATGTGACAGTACATGTTAAATACAGGTACAGGGATACTAAAAAGCGTGACATAGAGGGGGGTGGGGGTTCAAAAAGCCGAAATTTTGCGTGACGTAATATGTGGATGGCCCCTAAATGGACTATCATGAATTTAGCTTGGTCTCTAAACTTCTCATAACTTTTTGCAAAGGAAATACTTTGTTTTTTCATTGAGGTTATGTTTTTGGTGGATATGTTATTTTGTAGATAACTGTAAATATCTAGATAGAAATACATATAATTATCTATTTATAATTCTTATACAGATATATAGTACAGATCGTTTCTCGTTACTAACTTTACCTTGAATAAATAACTAGGAGTGTGACTAGGAGTTTAGTAGTTACCTACTTTAGTCTATTCGTGATAAAAATCAGTGAATCATCAGTGCAAATATCGAAATGGCTTACTTTGTTAACTTTGATATTCGTACTGATGATTCACTATGCCATATTTTATTCACGTGAACAGACTATAGTTACTTCGGAACATAAGCCATTGAACATATTATATGACTAAAATCTAGCATTTAAAGCCCTTTTCAGATTACGCGTAATAATACAAAATTTTAAAGTGCAAAAAAAAAAACGGCCAAGTGCGAGTCGGACTCGCGCACCAAAGGTTCCGTACAAACCTGTAGGTATATAAGTAAAAATTCACCCATCACGACAATCGAGTCATAGTAGGGGTAATAAGTTTAAAATTATTAAAAATATTATTATTATATGATGTAACAAAAAATTTACGGTTTTCGCAATTTTTCCTTTATTTGTGCTATAAGACGTTGCTTTGTACCAAATTTCGAGATTCTGAGTTCACGGAAAGCCTGTAGGTTTTAATTCCCTTGCGATGTCGAAAATTTGCGGCATAAACGGCTGTATCTTTTGATTGCGTTCGCTTAGAAGTTTGATTTTTTCACAGCTCCAAGGGACAGTAGACCTGAGTATTTGATATAAATTCCAGCTTGATACCTCCACGCGTTCCTGAGAATAAGGGTCTTGGCAGACTAATAAACGGACGGACGGACAACAAAGTGATCCTATAAGGGTTCCGCTTTTTTTTTGAGGTACGGAACCCTTAAAAATTATATTATTATAACTAGTAGTGAAAACAATCTTCGACGCTGAGACCATTTTAAATCCAGCCACACTAATAACTCCCCCACCGATTTCGGTGACGGTGATTTCGTTGAAACCAGGCCAGTTACGCAGCAGTATTTTTATAGTGCCCAAGTGTGTGTGTAGTACATAAGAGCACCTTCTCTTCCTTTACTCTCATAACCCAGTGGGACGGATAACTCGACTGACGAGAGATCAGGCGCAGGTCCTACTTTTTACATGCCCATCCGACGTATGGATGTACGTACGTATAGATTGTCAGACAATCAGGTGATCAGTCTGCATTGTCCTAACCAAACTTGGAAACAACATTTTAGTTGTGCGAGAATTGTACCTACGACCTCCAAGTCGAGAGCCAAGCTCTTACCACTAGACCACGGAGGCTGTCCAGATACACTATCATCTTATTCAACCTTACAGCTAATTTTAAAACGTTTGTTACTGATAAAAGAATGTTTGAAATCAGCTGTCTGGTGAATCAGCTCATACACGATAGCCTGAGGTTAATGGCCTCAGTTGCAAAGATTCTTTTCATTACTGATTTTTTGATTTCGACTTCAATTTTTTTTCTGCCTAAACGTCTCTATATCATATGCATACATTTTCCGCTATTGATGTTATAAAACGTTATTTAATTGATCTTGTGGTATGCAGATGATTCAATGACAGGTACAGAGTACAGATGTAGCGCAGACGACGCGCGACGCCCACGAACACAGAAAACACAAGGATTGGAGTTTTTCATAAATTCATTTCAATTTGTATTGTATTTTATTGTATTGTATTGTGGGAGAAACGAGAGAGTGGGAAAGTGAGCGAATTGTGTGACAGTAACGTGATCGCGGCTCTGGAGACCTTTATGATCCGAACAATTACTGCCATCGATGTTCAAATGTAGATATCGCAACATTATTTCTGAGTGTTATAAAATATAGTGGAAAATATAGTTATGTGAATCTGCTGTTTTCTCGTCTTCATTATGAAGAAATCTTTTGCTAATTTCGTCAACTTTTCATTTCCGTACTCAAAAAGTAAAAACAAAGTAGAGATTTCGCATGATTCGTAATTTTATTTTAGCATTTGGTAATATGCAACATGCTAAGTATCATCTTCCTAGTACTAGCCGTTTGGGAGGTAAGCCAAGGATGGACGGACGGACGGACGAATGGACGGATATGTGGAAGAGGGAGACGTGAAGTACGGAACCCTTAAAAGGTCACTTTGAATTATTCAAACTCTACAACTTCACTACATATGGATAGAGTCGGACGTTTGGTATCTGTAGTAACTAAACAGTAAAAACTTAATTTATTTCAATCTTGTAATACAAGCTACGAATTACTTATTCAACTTAGATACTACACTTTGTAGTTAAAAGACAAAGTAATGGAATTTATGTCGTAGGTAAGCAATATCTATGACATATTAAATGATCGTGTGTCCTTCCATTACAATATTTAATTGTATGCCTTCTGTAGCTATTGCCGTTTGATCGGTGAGGGGGGAGGTGCGCGCGGGGGTGAGGGGGTGGTGTTGTGCCATTCACTCGTCAGTCATTAAGTGAGAAATTAATAAAAAGCTTTAAGCCGACCCCTAAACAACATTCCGGGCGCCGAAATCGTATTGATACACTCGCGATCTGGGAGGGTGCTGGGGGGTTCCCAGCTCTCCCCAGCCGCCCGTGACCCCCGCAGGTTAATAATCATTATTAATATAGTTTAGCAGTCGTTATAGTTCTAAATGAACCGACGGCAACTTGCTTAATATCGCCGCTCGCAAATACTCGCGGTCGGCGCGAGGCCGGGGGCTGGATGTCAAATTAAGCGATCGTCTTATGAATTAATAATAGCTCATACACCGATTTCAGCGACAGAGGCTGGTTTCGTTGAAACAAGCTACGCACGAGTTATTTTATAGTGCCATGTGTCCACATTGCACGAGAGCACTCTCTCTTTTTACCCGACTGCGCGACGCAAAGGAGTGGTAATGTGTTTATCAGCCTATGTATGTATGTATGTATGTATGTATGTATGTATGTATGTTCCTTTGAAGCACTATACAGACCAAACGCCTGGGCCGATTTTTATGATTCACATGTCAATCGATTCCTCTTAGTCTGGCGAGTGTCACTAAAGACATGACGTTAGTGAAAATTCAATATGGCGACTACTGGACGCCATATTGTGAAAATGAAAAAAATGAAAGTCAACAAACTATATCAAATGGGGTATCGTTGAATAGGTATTTAAAAATCATTGTTAGTTTTCTCTCAACATTTTTCGATTCGACTGACCGTTTAGGATCTATATCGATTTAAAGTTGCGTAACAACCATTCTCACATACCAGTGATGTAGTACTGATGCTGATAGGAAATCCAGTCTGGTAAATAGCTAGCTAGGTACTCATAACTAAAAAGTATAAAATAAAAAAATATAATTTAAAAAATTTAAAAACCCGACTGCGTAAAAAGTGAACCAAACTAAGTAGGTACATAATTAAAACTGAAAAGAAAAAAACAAGCACTTAGATATCCGGTGGTCTAGAATTCTATAATATATTATTGAATTAATACTATTGGAACATAACAACTGAACAGTTGGGATCCATTATTCGACAGCCAATCTAATTTTTCAATGGATCCTGACTGTTTAGTTGTTATGTTCCAATAGTATTAATTCAATAATATATTATAGAATTCTAGACCACCGGATATCTAAGTGCTTGTTTTTTTCTTTTCAGTTTTAATTATGTACCTACTTAGTTTGGTTCACTTTTTACGCAGTCGGGTTTTTAAATTTTTTAAATTATAATTTACTCTCGTAACCCAGTGGGATTGGCGAGAGATCGGACGCAGAACCGACTTTTTACATACCCATCCGATGCATCATCTTTCTTTCGAATTTCAATAATGTTACCCAATTCGAATAATCGAGATTATCTGCAAACTATTTTGGCGGGCGCTGAAAAAACTGTAAATCGACACGGAATTAACATCATAAAATTATGGATTGTATGATAGAATTTTTATTCTCCAATTGATGTAGAAACATTATTGTATAAACGACCATAACAAATCACAATATATCAATTATCAAAGGTAAAATTGACATAGACACTTTTAAATGAATATGTTATTGATTGTACTGTAGGTTCTTGGTGGAAATTCAGGTTTACAGTAATAATACACAATACTTCTTGCACTATTTCCACTTTAATAAGTATTTTACGTTAATTTTAATATATTACACGACCGGTTTCGACAACGTCATCATCAGGTGTAGGTAGATTAAATTTTTTTTTAAATTTGTAAACATTGTGCAAAGGGTTACCAGCATCACGAAATTTATACAATTTTGAGTAACGTAATTTAAATTTTTATACCAATTATTAAATATTCTACTGTATAACATAAAGTATTATTAGTATACTATTATAATACACATAATTATAACACATTGATAAATTAATAACTTATTGATTTGTAATGTCATAGAATTAATAAAGAATAGATGTCAGAATATAATATAAAATTAAACTACAACTATCACCAATGATTCAATTAAATTAAATGTCCATAATACTATTATAAATAATGTCAAATAAATTATATTAAATTAAAACATGTCAACCTTAAAATTAATAAATTATGTCAAAATTATCAAAATTATTACTATTGGATATAATTGAATTAATGGTGAAATGTAGAAGATAGTATAACTTATAAATAATAATTAAATGTCTTGCAATAATATGGAACTCGAAAGACATGTGTGGTCATTAAGTAAGGTCCCACATTTTTTGTGTTTGTTAATTTCAAGCGCTTCTAATGCATCCATCTTCTTGCTTTTTGGTAATATATGTAAATATTTTATATTTTTATCGGGGTCAAAGCTGTGTCCACTACTATTTAGATGCTCAGCAAACGTAGATCTTTCAGTTTTCTTCCTCCAAGCTGTTATAATATGTTCTTTTATTCTAGTTTTAAACTTTCTCCCCGTCTGACCTATATATATTCCTCCACATGTATCACAAGTGAGACTGTAAATACCGCTATTGTCCGTGATTTTAAACTTATCTCTATTGTTGTACAGTAAATTTTTTAAAGAACCTGTGGTGTAAAAGTTGCCTTTCGAGTTCCATATTATTGCAAGACATTTAATTATTATTTATAAGTTATACTATCTTCTACATTTCACCATTAATTCAATTATATCCAATAGTAATAATTTAGATAATTTTGACATAATTTATTAATTTTAAGGTTGACATGTTTTAATTTAATATAATTTATTTGACATTATTTATAATAGTATTATGGACATTTAATTTAATTGAATCATTGGTGATAGTTGTAGTTTAATTTTATATTATATTCTGACATCTATTCTTTATTAATTCTATGACATTACAAATCAATAAGTTATTAATTTATCAATGTGTTATAATTATGTGTGTTATAATAGTATACTAATAGTACTTTATGTTATACAGTAGAATATTTAATAATTTGGTATAAAAATTTAAATTACGTTACTCAAAATTGTATAAATTTCGTGATGCTGGTAACCCTTTGCACAATGTTTACAAATTTTAAAAAATTTTTAATCTACCTACACCTGATGATGACGTTGTCGAAACCGGTCGTGTAATATATTAAAATTAATGTAAAATACTTATTAAAGCGGAAATAGTGCAAGAAGTATTGTGTATTATTACTGTGAAACTTTTAAATGAGACTAGGTACTAAAAGTCATTGGTATGTACTGTAATTAGTTTCTGGAAAATCAGTCACCTCTCGCGCTATGCGGGTGTCGTCTATCAGGTACAGATAACGCGAGCTCTGCGGATATTTCATTACGCCGGGGGGTAGCAAGGGGGTACAGAGGGGGAGGGGGGAGGGTATTGTTTGCCGGTGGTGCTGGCGCAACTTACCTCGTTATGACTTGTAACTGGGTAATATCGTTAGAGGGAGTGAGGTCCAATAAATTAATGTTTAAAACTTACACAACACACAAAATCAGTTAATACCTAGGTGTAGGTAATATTAAAGTTTTTATAGAATTACAAGACTGAAATCTTTAAAAAAAATATGATTTTGTTGGAATGGTGGTGGTAGCCCCAAACTATGCTCGATCAGGCCGGAGTCCCACTTTATTCATTTCAGCTGGTGTACACTGAACGTACATGTAGCGCCGAACTGCGAAAACTTCGATAGCGAGATGCTGCGGGTCAATTCTGCTAAATAAAACCAGTAATAATACAATTACAATCAAGTTCCAATACGCTAAAACTGCCAAACCAGTATTCTCGTAAAGGTTACCTCGTTCCACAAAATCTTATGATAACACCTCGCTTCACTTATAAATTATAATACAGTCAGAGTAAAATGAAAGTGTACTTTTAATACGAGAATTGAGGTGCAGGATTATGGTGCACCTCAATAATTGATCCTACAATTCAGTAATCTGTAGAACTTAAAACAGTAGGGATATTGCGCGACCAAAAGTTCGAGGGTTAAGATGCATTTGGATGAAGAACTCGGTGTGAACTATGCTCATGTGTAACAATTTGTAAATAGTTTCTCGGAGGGTAGGAGCTTAAACATGTTAAGATATTTTGTGTCGAATTCCTCTACTTTGTCGCCAATCGGCGTACTATGTGTCAGAGATTGTTGATAGAGATTGAAGTTTTGATTAATTGTAAGAATGAAGAGCCAGCCTGAAATTCTCTACATTTACAAAATAAGTTCTCTATATTTCCTTCTTAATCAAGTCATTTTTACCGACTACGGAGAAACCAAAATAATGGGCAAAATGTTGGCAGTCTATGTACGTATGTGTGTGTGTGTTTGATCCACTTTAAATTAGGTGTCAATACTCAATACATTCGTTATAATAGCCCGGGTAACATTAGAGCTAGCGCCCACCGTCGAAAAAGGAGCTCATCGAGAACAAGCATTGGACCACTGTAGATCGCTAGGGGCCTTAAAGTTTGATATAAAACCGCCGGTCTGGCTGTTCTAAACCTGGCAGATTTTTTTTATTGACCAAAATGTGTGAAGATCTTTTGAGTAAAAAAAGCTCATAAGGAACAAGAAAAGTGTTGTTATACACGGCTGCGCACCAACAAGAAACCGATAAAAATGCAAGTCTGGCAATCCTACTCTTGACCAGTTTCCAGCCAGACCGCCCTGAACGTGTAAGAATTTTGAGTAAAAATATCCTCTTTTGAAAATCGTCGATCTGGCATGTTCAAACCTGGCCAAAACTCAGCCAGACCGGGATGAAGTTACCTCCTGTGATGCTTACTAATAGGTAAATCATGAGTAATTTGCACTTAATGAAGCGTGATTTTGATAGATTTGTATGTATTCTTTCCGAATTTAAAATTTGCTACCCCATATTGCTACCACTCGATTCGCCATCTTGATCATCTATACATACCAACTTTACGATAAAAATATGTTCCACGAATATGAACTATACAGGATGGTCGGTTATCAAAAATAGATATTCAAGGAGCGTAATGAGTGTTCGATTCTAGTTCCAAAAATATATATAACATGTGACCTTAAATGTTGACCAAATTATCCTATAAAATACTTAAATTCTATTCATAACCGCGCGCCCGTACTACTCGGTGAGCGCGTGACCTTGAAGACGGCGGCGTTGTACGGCAGTGTGAGGGTGTCCATGCGAAGTGCAAGTTGTCAGGAAATATTAATCATGTTATTTTTCTGTAAATCACGAACATTTTTAGTAATGCGTACTGCCATTACTTATGTAATATTATGGCCTAATGTTGGTTTAAATATTTCATTCGGATAACCGAGCACCCTGTATATAATTTTCTACAATTTATTTTATGAGCATTTTTGTGTCAAATTTATAGTTTTAGCGCTGCAGTCTTAGAAGGAAATTTTATTTGTGTTATTGACATTTTTTGTAATCAACTGTATTCTAGTGTTTATGTCCTTTTAGACGATACTTATATCGAGAAGTTTGTAAATAATTATAAAGTCCGCCAATTTATGAAGGCAGCCATTTTGAATTACCAATAATATTAAATATACCAAATTTTTGTGTCAATAAAACCAAAAGTACATATACTTAATATCAGATCAGAATATCAAAGATAAAGGGGTCAAACTTCTATTCGAATGTTGACTGCTTACAAAACTGAGAGTTTTGCAAACTTTGGAACTTTGTTTCTTATAAAATTGATTTTATTAGACTAAAATATAAAAATAAAGCAAACACACAAATTTATTTTTTAATAATCGCTGTACAGAAATTATTTTTCACTAATATTAATTTTACTTATTATAAGATATTCGTTTAGTATACTTTTAGTTTTATTGCTACTAAAATTTGGTATATTTAAAATGATTGTGAATTCAAAATGGCCGCCGTCCTAAATTGGCGGTCTTTATAATTATTTATAAACTTCGCGATATGGGTATCATCTAAAAGGGCATAAAAAGTTAAATATACTGAATTATAAAAAATAGCACCAACACAAATAAAATTTCACTCTAAGTCTCTGCAGCGCTAAAACTATCAATTTGACACAAAAATGCTTATTAAATAAATTGTAGAAAATTGTATATAGTTCATATTCGTGGAACATATTTTTATCGTAAAGTATGTCTGTTAAGAGATATAGCCAAAATATTGAAAGTTATCGCCATTTTTTCAAGATGGCGGATCGAGTGGTAGCAATATAGGAAAATAGGAAAATTTTAAATTCGGAAAGAATACATACAAATCTATTAAAATCACGCTTCATTAAGTGCAAATTACTCATTATTTACCTATTAGTAAGCATCATAGGAGGTAACTTCATCCCGGTCTGGCTGAGTTTTGGCCAGGTTTGAACATGCCAGACCGACGATTTTCAAAAGAGGATTAGGAGTCGAACAGATTGACATATAAATTGACCTTGTTCTCTATGAGCTATTTTTACTCAAAATTCTTACACGTTCAGGGCGGTCTGGCTGGAAACTGGTCAAGAGTAGGACTGCCAGACTTGCATTTTTATCGGTTTCTAGTTGGCGCGCAGCCGTGTATAACAACAGCTTATCTTGTTCCATAAGAGCTTTTTTTACTCAAAAAATCTTCACACATTTTGGTCAATAAAAAAAAATCTGCCAGGTTTAGGACCGCCAGACCGGCGATTTTATATCAAACTTTAAGGCCCCTAGCGATCTGCAGTGGTCCAATGCTTGTTCTCGATGAGCTCCTTTTTCGACGGTGTGCGCTAGCTCTACATAGGCTATATAATTTACGTAGTCGGTTTATTGTTTAAACAAAATCTAAATGAAAAAAGGAGGTATCTAATTACCGTGTCAGTTGTCTCCGACAATATCAACGGCATTATCTCCGAGTTCCGACCTCTGCTCTGCATCGATCGAGCGCCGATTGTTTGCGAACATAATTACGGCGCAAACAAATGACAACAATCGGCCCGGCCGGAGGAGCGGCGGGTGGGGTGCTGCAGTTGAGACGGTAATTATATGTCGCAGTGGCAATTGATTTCAATAAGACAAGCCTCCCCACACCGCGCACCTCACTCTTGTCTATACTAAACTTATTAAAAATGAGAAGCGGTTGTTTCATTATATTATGTTGTTGATGGGTAAAATAAAAAAATAAAAAACTCGGCTTACAACGTTGCGAAATCAGCCAAATATTATATACTAATTATACAATACTTTTACTTTATTCGGAAAAATTTACAGCTTATGATTTAATATAAAATTAAGTTTACATATGAGATGTTTTTTGCGATCTGGGCCCTTAATACGTTCAACTACGTTACTACGCATGCCTAATTTACATTTACCCCCTACTTATAAAATATTTACACAACTGATTGGCTTATCAATGTTGTCTATGCCTGTCAAGCAGTAGCTAAGGCTGGTTCTCCATCACAGGGAAGCCCTAGCCTGTAGATGAAACATAAGTTGCAGAACTTATTGTAATACATATCTCAAGAACTTTATAGTTACTAGGACAAAAAAAAGTCGTGTCCATAAATAAGTACAAGTAGTTATTCATGGGATACTCATCCCAACTTACCTGTCCGGTAGTTGTGGTATAGTATACGGGTATGCGACCCCGGTTTCCCTAGCTATTACTGTCCTATCCCTTCCCTCCTGGGCGGTAATATCCTACATTTCCTATTTCCAACTTTAAATTACCAATATTCCTTTCCACACCACCTATCCTTCCCTTTCTCTATTCCTACCTTCTCCAATAATCTGTGGGAACGCAATGGATAATCATAAAAATAATTTAATTATCCAAAATGGCGGCGATGTGGTTCGCCACCCATCACCTCTCGTTTCTCGCGGAGGCGAAAAGCGGATCATGGAGAGCGGCTTCGCTACGTTGAATATAAGAGGAGGAATGGTAACGACGAAAGTGAATGAAGCGAAACAAGTATGTAAGGATCGTAGCAAGTGGAAAGAAGTGGTCTCTGCCTACCCCTACGGGAAAAAGGCGTGACTATAATATGTATCCTACTAATATTATAAATGTGAAAGTTTGTGAGGATGAATGGATGGATGTATGGATGGATGGATGTCTGCTACCCTTTCATGCAAAAGCTACTGAACAGATTTTGATGAAATTTGGTATATATAGTTTTAACATGGATTAAAACATAGGCTAATTTTTATCCCGAAAAATACAGTATTCCCGCGGAATAACCTATAAGTCAATGTATAAGTTACGAAGTTTCGAACTGTATTGTCATATTTATTGACGTGAATCCGGTTCCGTACAAACTAATGACCTTTGTGCCTTGTACGTTCGCGAGTGTACGCCATGCGACAAAACACTTCATACGCTAATAAAAATATAGTAATATATTATGATTACTACGAGTATTATTAATTTACACGTCTATTCCGAATAGTCAGTTCATAGTACAAAGGGTGACCTCAGCACAACATCAGAAGATGGACGTCCTTTCTCTAATCGATGACTAAATAAGGCGGCACGGAGTTGCCAAAATACGCGCGATAACAGTGGTTGTGTGCATAGTTATATGTAGCGTCTGCCAACAATACACACACACACACTCACGAACGCGAACAGCTGATCAGCCACATGGACCACCATAAACAATTATTCTCAATGAGTGACTCACAGTTACGATATTATAGACTTCCAAATATTGAGCTCTTAATAATATTACTTATAATTTTATTTAAATGATAGCCATTGTCCAAATAATCTGATCAAATTTTCTACTGTTGCCTGTTGGCTTTTTTAGACGTCTTATCTTACTTCTTACTAATATCTTGCTAATATTATTAATGTGAAAGTTTGTGACGATGGATGGATATTTGTTACTCTTTCACGCAAAAATTACTGAACGGATTTTGAAGAAATTTGGTATGGTAGTATTTTGGGCCCTGAATTAAAACATAGGATACTTTTTATCCCGAAAAAGTACAGTGTTCCCGAGGAATACTTTATTTACGCGTGCAGAGCCGCGGGCAACAGCTAGTTCATAATATTTTATACTTTCTTACAATGAAAAACAAAAAGTAATTAGAAATTTAAAAATAATATTTTAAACATTATGACGTATGCCTTGCACAGCAATTGTACCTATAATACAAAAGTGAGACTTTCCGTTACTCACCCCTCCGTTTCGTTACTAACTCAGTGATTAACTCACAAAATACGATACAGAATCGGCCAGCAGGTCATAAGTCACCAGAAATAAATTCTTAGATTCTGGCTTAAATTCTGGTGAGATTTGATCGGTTGAAGTAGAAACGTCTTGTTTATATATAAAATTACATTAATTTATATTTTTTAATTACAGTACATATTACGTATATTATGTACAACCGATCAAATCTTACCAGAATTTAAGCCGTAACTATTTCTGGTGGTTTATGACCTGTGGTATTTACTTTTTATTTACATTTAAACTTATTAGTAGTCAATCTAGGACTGTTTAGCTTCTAGCTGTTAAGTAAATAATGTAACAAGTTAAAGTAAACATAACAATCACTTATCACGATGTTATCTCACTCTGGGTATAGTGTAGAGTCTAAACTAGATAATTTATTTATTCTTTACCAGATCTAAACTAATACTATAGTAAAATATAGACTAATACTATTGTTATCGGTCATAAATATTTTCTACAAGTTGACATTATATCATATCACTATGTTAAGTGTCAATCTTATGAGACACGACGAGTTCACACGAGCTACTTGAAATTTGGAGTAACTCACTAGTCACAAAATATAATATGTAAGACACCAGAGAAGACATGATGTTTTCAGCAGATCGCCCTACAATAGTTGCAAGATATTCTAAGTGCATAGCTACTTATTTTACAGCTCATGGATATATGTTGTAAAGTAAATAAAATGCATATTTACAGATATTTTAGAATAATATTATTATATTCTCGCAGACGGCGGCCCTCCGCGTCGTAAATCACAACCTACGGTTTGTGTAAAACGATACAAAATATTATGGCCGCTCGGTCAATTGCGTGTTGACTGTCGCTCACACCATGTTGCGTCATGCCGCCCTCCGCGACGCCGAGCCCGATTCCAACATGTCGCGTATACGAGACATCAGTAACCCAGTCTTATTCAAAGTTATAAGTCAGACCAATGAACTAAATAAAAACAAACTGATACATTATTTATCAATGTACACTAAAAGCAAGGGGCATCTGCATTCCTACTGTACTCATTTAAATAGTTTACTTAGTTATAATTAAATAAATATTTTCGAATATCGAAATAGAGATGCCGGCCGGAGCGCGGAGAGCGGCTCACGGGCAGCGGCGCCGTCCGGGGGCCGCTAAATATAGGCCCATCGCGCCGGGGTATTCGCGGAAGTGCGGCACGCCAATACCGCGCCTGCTGCGTGCGCGCACGGCACAAGTTCCTATGGCAACAGGCGCCACTAAAATTAGAAAACGCTTGGAAGGCGGGAGTTGCGTTGACTATTTATGGTAGTGCATGTGGCTGCTAATTCTAGTGCGCGTGTGGCAACCTCCGCGTCTATATCCGTCCCGCTCCCCCCTCCCCCTCTGCCCGCACCCGCGCAGCATCAGTAATTATTGTAAAGTTCGACATATTTACTGAGCTCCTATCGACCACAATCTATATTTCGCTTGACCCACTTTTAGTCAGGTGCTTTCGGGGGCCCAGTGGCCCACATCGTGCCCCGTGCACGTGCAGCGCGCGTGGTGCACGTGCGGCGTGCACGGGGCACGTGGATACCATTAACCGGTTGCAAGGGCAGGAGCAGGGTATAGGATGATCGATCAAATTCCAAAATCAACAAGTGTATAAAAAGAAATAATGTAATTAAAATAAATAAATTAACCGTTTATTTATTAATTACAAAGTCGGCGAAGAGATCCATAACGATCCCGTGTATAATAATAAAAATAAAAAAGAAATTAAAATTATATAAATTTTACAATAAATTACATTATAATAATAATAAGATGGCGTAATTAGATGTTCAGTTCTGTCAGGTATCACTACGTACAACGTACAAAATGCTTGCGTTCCGAACTCGGCACGAGAACACCACAACACACACTCGCTCAGGCGGCGGCGGCGCTGAGGCAGCGGGCCGCGGGGGGACGGGCACTTAGAAGCACTTGCGGTGGACGATGCCAGGGCCGGACTCGTCGTACTCCTCCTTGGAGATCCACATCTGCTGGAAGGTGGAGAGGGAGGCCAGGATGGATCCTCCGATCCATACGGAGTACTTCCTTTCGGGGGGAGCGATGATCTTGATCTTGATGGTGGAGGGCGCGAGGGCGGTGATCTCCTTCTGCATCCTGTCGGCGATACCGGGGTACATGGTGGTACCACCGGACATGACGGTGTTGGCGTACAGGTCCTTACGGATGTCAACGTCGCACTTCATGATGGAGTTGTACACGGTCTCGTGGATGCCGCACGATTCCATACCCAGGAAGGAAGGCTGGAAGAGGGCTTCTGGGCAACGGAATCTCTCGTTACCGATGGTGATGACCTGACCGTCGGGAAGCTCGTAGGACTTCTCGAGGGATGTGGAGGCGGCGGCGGTGGCCATTTCCTGCTCGAAGTCGAGGGCGACATAGCAGAGCTTCTCCTTGATGTCACGAACGATTTCCCTCTCAGCGGTGGTGGTGAAAGAGTAGCCCCTCTCGGTGAGGATCTTCATGAGGTAGTCGGTCAAGTCGCGACCGGCCAAGTCCAGACGGAGGATGGCGTGGGGGAGGGCATAACCTTCGTAGATGGGTACGGTGTGAGATACACCGTCACCGGAGTCCAGGACGATACCGGTGGTACGACCGGAGGCGTACAGGGAGAGCACAGCCTGGATGGCGACGTACATAGCGGGGGAGTTGAAGGTTTCAAACATGATCTGTGTCATCTTTTCCCTGTTGGCTTTGGGGTTCAGGGGAGCTTCAGTGAGAAGTACTGGGTGCTCCTCTGGGGCGACGCGCAGCTCGTTGTAGAAGGTGTGATGCCAGATCTTCTCCATGTCGTCCCAGTTGGTGATGATACCGTGCTCGATGGGGTATTTCAGGGTGAGGATACCTCTCTTGCTCTGGGCCTCGTCACCTACGTAGGAGTCCTTTTGACCCATACCGACCATGACACCCTGGTGGCGCGGGCGACCGACGATGGACGGGAAGACGGCGCGGGGCGCGTCATCTCCGGCGAAACCGGCCTTGCACATGCCGGAGCCATTGTCCACTACGAGCGCAGCAACATCATCGTCGCACATTTTGAGTTTGTTGTGTGTTCACGGGACGCGCTAGGAATTGACTCAACGACAGCGAGACTGCGAGTGCGGCGGATCTCGGCGGAGGCCCGTTATATAGGCGCGGGCTGCGGCGCGCGGCGCTCCATACAAGGCGCGCCGCCCGGCCGCCCGCCCGCCCTCACGCCGCCCGAGCCCGCGCGAGCCGAACTCATTCACTACTATTGTGAACTTAATCTATGATAACTTCAACTTATTTACTTAAAGCGGCATGCACATTTATTTCAACTGTGTCGTTCGGAATCTGCGCCGGCGCAGCGCTGCCCTTTCAGCCATTTCAAGCGATGGCAGGCGCGCGCGTATAAACTGATAGGATCGATATAAAATTTGTATTGCAAATATTGATTTTTAGTACATATTATTTACTTTATAATTTAATAATTATAAAATTCGATGTGGTATAATTTTAATGTACTCGCATGAATCCAAACAATATTATGAAATAAAAAACATTAGACAGTAACGGTATAATAGTTAATTAGAAACTGAATCAATTATTTTATACTTCGTACAAAATAAAACTATATTACAAAATCAAAAAGGTATACCTACACAATATTTCAAACAAAGCATTGCTGTTTAAATTACTTAATCTTATTTTTTTTATCAAAATTTGTGGTCTTGTAGTCGGTATGCCCAAAGCGTTAACAAAACCACATTCATAATATTAAGCTACGAGTCCTTGTAAATATGTCCAAACTGTGTTCGCTAGTACTACTTATTACAATTAGGCGATGGGTTTAAGATTTTTGAGTCTCTGGAATTGCGAAAACTAGCTCGAACTTCAGCTATAACATAGGTACTATGTTTTATGTTGAAAAAAGAATTCTCCTATTATAGTCAATAGTCAATAGTCAAATTATTCATTCAAAATGGGTTTTTACAACACTTCTTGACGTCAATTCGCAATTTTGCTTTAGAACACTTTCTTATTTTTTAGAGTTTGTTTGGTAAAACTTAGTCCATGCATTAATTGGAATTCGGGAGGTGAAGATAAATCATTTGAACCCATAATGTATGGTATATATTGGACCGTTTTTGAGATATTCAATTTTGTATATGTTTGTATGTTTTTCAAAAGTGGGTGACCTGACCAGTTTGGGCTATGGCCCCAATATAAATCATTGAAAATGGTTACAATCATCAAGGCCTTAATTTTCTCGTAATAATAGAAGTATAATTATTTAATCTAAGCACAGTTCAAACTTAAAAATATTATTGATTGGTCTTATATTGACCGGTTAACTTACAACTTACAAGACAACATAATCATCATAATTGCACTTAAAAAAAAATACTTACCAAAAAACTTGCTTTAAACTACATTTAATGCTCTTTCAAATAATGTAGAACACCTAGATCTTCAATATGATGTCTAAAAAATCTTTTTAAACAAAAATTGATATGTAGTTTTTGGGTCAATGGACCAAATGGTACATAATAATAAGCTACAAATAAAATTCAAAAACAAGTTTAGGGCATTGGGGTCTTATTCACCTAGGCGACATTTAATTTTACTTTCAGCTAAAAAAACTTAGGCCTTTACATCCGTTAATGGATGATTTATACAGTATTCTCCGAGCGAAGTAACCACTCTTGAAATATTGTAGTGCCTGGGACAGTTGGTTTTTAAATTTCGTATGGTTGCCCAAGCACATAGGCATTCTCACAACATAGTCAGCCTAGTCCAGAGGAATGAACTGGTCAATACGTCTATGGCCAACTATGCGCGGGTTTACTCACGATGTTTTCCTTCACCGTTAGAGCGTCCGTATAATGTACTTGAGATCTGAAAAAGTCTCATTGGTATACGCCACAACCTGGGATTCGAACCTGCACTCTCTCGAGTGCAAACCAAACGGTCTACCCACTAGGCTACGGAGCTCATTTCATTTTCAGCTAACACATGTTTAAATAATATGAAAATATGTAGATCACAGAACATACTTTTTATATTTTTATAAAGTAAAATTTTTCATAAAAATTTTGTATCCAGTTATAACAAAAATGTAACCATAACAATTATTATTTAATGCTTTTTAAAAAACGGATACCAGTAAAAGTGATCATAATATAAAAATAAAACCGGCCAAGTGCGAGTCGGACTCGTACACCTAGATTGTAGTGATTTTGTTACAGCTTAAAGGTATTATAGACATGAGTATTTGATATGAATTTCAATTTATTACCTCTACGCGTTGAGGAAAGGGGTAGTAAGTTTAAAATTATTAAAACTATTTTTATTATGATGTAACTAAAAATTTACGGTTTTCGCAATTTTTCCTTTATCTGTAGCTATAAGACGTTGCTTCGTACCAAATTTCAAGATTCTGAGTTTACGAGAAGTACCCTGTAGGTTTTGATTCCCTTGCGAGTGTCGAAAATTTGCGGCATAAACTGCAGCTGTATCTTTTTATTGCGTTGGCTTAGAAGTTTTATATTTTCAGAGCTCCAAGGGACAGTAGACCTGAGTATTTGATATAAATCTCAGCTTGACAGACAGACGGATGGACAGCAAAGTGATCCTATAAGGGTCCCGTTTTCTCCTTTCGAGGTACGGAACCCTAAAAAACACTCCCCTTTAATCGGCTGGCGTTGTACCGAATATGGATAGTGAATTATCTGGGGGCATTGCAGTGCCTCCGCCAAGATAAGTCGAGCGAAGCGCAAGGGCACTACCAAACCAACTTTTCTCGAAGCGTTTCGTCAATTTTTTGATCACTCATAACTTGGGTTTGGATTATACCAGATAAATGAAGTTTTCAGGATATGTTCCCAGTAGCGGACTTATTAAATATTTAAAGTACTTACTAATACTTTAGATTTTATTGATATCTAAAAATTTCGTCCCCGACCCATTATTTCGTCACTCGACGGCTCACTGATGATCAACAAAATTTTATGGTACTTCCGGATGTCCTAGAAAGCTGAAATTTAGTACATAAGCTTGTATTAGTACACATGTAACATAATAATTATCAAAGTCGGAACGTTTATTCTCCAACCTCTTAAAGATAAAATTTAAGTTTGTTTAAAAGCGCCATCTATCGCCTATGTTGAGAACTTTGTAAGTTATGTCGTCGTTCGTTACTTGGATTGGAAACTAATTGATGTAATATTGAAATAATTATTTCCCGAGTATTCTGTAGCAATTTCAACAGAAAATTAAACATAAAAGTAACATTTAAAATTATTGCAGGGACGTTCGTATAAATATACCCTAAATAAAAAAGAAAATAAAAATATTGTCCTAACAACTTACAAAAAGAACTGAAATCCCACTAAAACATTTTCATGTAAAGTGATGCCAAGATCACCCGGTCAAAAAGTTATCAGATCTTATGTAAAATCAAGCTTCTGAATCTACACGCCTTAACTCTACAAGCCTAACTTTATAAACTCTGCACCTTAGTCAATTTATGTGGCTTGGCCGTTTCGTTCCTACAAGAATAGTATAACAGAAAAACAGTCAGTAAATTTTTCACCTTACGCACGATCAAATGTAGCAAAATGGTTAGGCCATATAAATTGACTAAGGTGTAGAGTTTGTGTTGTTAGGTTTGTAGTGCTAAGACGTGTAGAATCAGAAACTTGATTTTACATGAGATCTGATAACTTTTTGACAGGGCGATATTGGCATCACTTTACATGAAAATATTTTTGGTGGGATTTTATTGACCCACACCAGACTTTGACCACCAGACCACAAAACTCACTAAGGCCTTATTGAACGTTTATCGCCTTCAGTGGGCACTAATAAAGCATTTCAGCCGCTACTACATCAAATCTGAGAAAATAACGACTTATATTTTCTAAGTATGGTTTTGACCAGGTGAATCAAGCACACCGCACATGTAAATTAGAATTATGACAAAAATTGCGAATAGCTTATTATTCATACAAACTTCAGTATTGTTCTTTTTATATACGAATCTGTAACCCAGAAGCATCATACGGAACGTAGATTGAAGAGTTTAAATAGCAAAAATAAAATGAATAAATAAGACAGATTAATCAGAAAGTCACCTGAAGCAAACATGGGTGAGTCAGACATTCTCACTTAAACTCAAACTCAAACTCAAAATTTTTTATTTCCATGTAGGTTATAATATAACGCTTATAGAATTGTCCTACATGATGCCTACCACCGGTTCGGAAACTAGCCCGGCGAGAAGAACCGGCGTAAGAAACTCGCACGGGGCCACCTTTTAGCAAATTGTTCTTTTCAAAAAATATTTTTACAATGTTGTAACTTAATCTATATAACATTAGTTATAAGTACATAAAACATACTTAAGTACATAAAAGCAGCCTCGCATGGGGCCATCTTATTCCCAAGGTGTGCAATCGTTAATGAAATCACTGACTTTATAATAACCTTTAGCACACAAACGTTCTTTAACTACTTTTTTAAATTTATTAATAGACAGACTTTGAACGTTTTCTGGGATTCTATTGTATAGGCGTATACATTGACCTTTAAAAGATTTACTAACTTTACTTAGTCTGATCACCGGAATGTCTAATTTGTGTTTATTTCTAGTGTTCATGCAATGATTATTACTTTTCGTATTGAACATATTTAAATTTTTTCTAACATACAACACATTGTCTAAAATGTATTGAGAAGCGACTGTCAGAATTCCTATTTCTTTAAACTTTTCTCTCAGAGATTCAAAGCAGGACATTTTGTAAATAGAACGTATTGCTCGCTTCTGCAGCACAAATATTGTATTGATGTCGGCGGCATTTCCCCATAAAAGAATGCCGTAAGACATTGTACTGTGAAAATAACTAAAATAAACAAGTCGCGCCGTTTCTTCGTCAGAAATTTCCCTAATTTTTCTGACTGCATATGCTGCAGAACTGAGTCTATCTGCAAGATTCGCAACATGAGGACCCCACTGTAATTTACTATCTAGTGTTATACCTAAAAATACAGTGGTGTCCACTAAGTTCATTTTCTCGTCATTTAATAGTATATTGGTTTGAACTTGCCTAACATTGGGCAAAGTAAACTTTAAACATTTTGTTTTATTTGAATTTAAAAGTAAATTATTAACATTAAACCAATGTACTATTTTAGAGAGAGCACTATTTACCTCGTCATAATTTGACTGTTGTCGCTTCACATTAAAAATGAGTGAAGTGTCATCGGCAAAAAGTACTATCTCATTATCATTATCTTTAATTAGATAAGGTAAGTCATTTATATAGACGAGAAAAAGAAATGGGCCTAAAATGGATCCCTGTGGGACACCTAATTCTATTTTGGTCCCAGTAGACCTTTTACTATTTATTTCTACCCTTTGAGTTCTATTATTAAGGTAAGAACTCAAAAGGTCGAGTGAAGAGTCCCGTATACCATAGTGGTGCAATTTTCTGATCAATGTAGCATGCTCAACACAATCAAATGCCTTGGAAAGATCGCAAAATACACCTAATGCATCCTGCGACCCCTCCCAAGCTTCAAAGATTCTACAAAGAAGACCCATACCAGCATCCGTAGTGGATCGACCCTTGGTAAAACCGTATTGATTATTGTGTAATAAATTATTCGAATTAAAATGTACTAGTAACTGTCTTAAAATTATTCTTTCAAAAATTTTACTAAAAGTCGGTAGGATCGATATAGGCCTGTAATTTGTCGGATCAGATTTATTTCCAGCTTTGAATAAAGGTATAACCTTGCTATGCTTCATTAAGTCAGGGAAAACACCACTTTTTATACAATCATTGAAAACCATCGCTAGATAAGGAGCTACGATGTCAATTATTGATTTAATAATTTTTGTAGACATTCCCCAGAGATCAGCAGTGTTTTTAATATTCAACAACTTAAATGTGTTAATAATGTCTCTGGAGTCAATTTCTTTAAACTTAAAATTGACATCACATTCCTTTACATTGTCTCTGAGTAGTTTTTCAGCAACTGCAGGTGATGAATTTAAATTTTTTGTAGTTGAGACCGGAATGTCAGCAAAAAATTTTTCGAAGACCGTCGCAACTTCTAGGTCAGTGGTTATCTTTTTATTTTCAAAAAAAAGTTCAAAATCGGAGCTACGACAGGTGACGTTTCCAGTCTCACTAGCTATCACCTTCCATGTAGTTTTAATTTTATTGTTAGAATTTTTAATCTTATTCTTTATATAAAGAGCCTTAGCGGCTCTACATACTCTTTTAAAAGTTTTTGAATAATTTCTAACATATGTTTTAAAGGTTTCACTATTGTTAATATGTTTCTGTTCATATAATTCATATAATCTTTGCCTGCTTATTATAATTCCTGCAGTTGCCCATTTAATAAAGTTGCTTTTTCTATTTTTAAAACTAACAGTTTTGGAAGTAAATATCGAATCAAATTGGGTTCTTATTATCTTAAATAATTTGTTAAAAGCTTCATCTGTGCTATTTGACCCATCTAACAATTGAATCTTTGAATTTAAGTTACTTCTAAATTTCTCAATACGTTTTGTATTCACAGGAACAAACACATGCTTGTCCTTGATGTTACTGTCACAAATGACATTAAAAGAAGCTAACTGTCCTCGGTGATCAGAGCTGAGCTTATTAATTATTTCCTTTTTACTTGGAGTAATATTAGTAAATATATTATCAATACAAGTGGCCGTTGTATCACATACTCTTGTCGGTTCATGAAACAGATTAAAAAGATTATACGATTTTAACAAAGATGTGAATCTAATGGTAGTGGAGTTCAAGTCTAATAAATTAATGTTAAAATCACCACATACTATAACCTTTTTATTAGATGCACATATTTTTGTCAATACTTGTTCCAAAGTTTGTTCAAAGGAATCGTATAACCCTGATGGAGGCCTGTATACGCTTACAATAATAAGTTGACTCAACTCTATGCAGGCTACTTCAATTATTCGTTCGGTGGAGAGACTCACAACATCTTTACGTTCTTTGAATTTCAATTTGTTATTAATTATTATTAATGAGCCGCCCCTAATGGCATTTTCTCTACTGAACGAACTTGCTATCTGGTGCTCATTGAAATTGAAAATGAGTTCATGTTGTCTGAACCAATGTTCAGTTATACAAATAATATCAATGTCAAATTCCTTTAAAAATAACTCAATTTCAAGTTCTTTACCTACCATTCCTTGTAAATTTTGATGCACCAGATTAATTACATATGATTTATTAGGTAATATAATGGGATTTTTTACATTATTGGTAGGATTTTGTATTTTACATTTAAAACTTAAATTATTTCTGCAAGAGACATTCTCTATTGTCTTATTATCTAATTTAAAGAAATATTTGGAACATATTCCAATTCGTTAATACTATATTTAGTATTCTGCTCAATAAAAGCAGTAGTCGAAGAAGCCAAATTCTTGGCTTGGGAATAAAATAAAAAGTTATATAGCATACTAGCTACATGTCTTTTACAGAAATTAGATAAGAAATACTTATCTTTGTACATATTGCTTAATTTAAAACTTAAGTTATTTATGTCCACAACCTGACATTTTTGTGATTGTGGGTCGCTTATGACTATACAATTATTGTTCACAGCACTATACAATAGGCTGTTCAACTCATGTCTATATAAATTTTCTTTTACATTACTCTGTGGCAACATTTTTATATAAGGAAAAGTAAACAATAATATACTTTTTACATTTTCAATATTAAATAAACATTCTAATAGTTCTGTCATTTGTTTTTTGTTTAATTTTCCTCTTCTCCCAACTATAATTATTAATGTTGTATTAGGACAATATTTCTTAATTAATGCCCTATTTACTATTTCTTTGTAAGTGGCTCCGGGCATACAAAAATTAGAAAAAGATTGTCCGTTACACATTCTACTTAAATATGGACCTAATTCCTTACCTAACTCATCACTAAATATACTAATATGTGACTGGCATTCAGTATGAGCCTTCCCAGTGGAACATATATCTGGTATATTATTAGACACTGAATGACTTACTTTGTCCGAGGAACCGCTGACTTTCAATATAGAATTGACACATTCCTCATTGTACCGAATCACTTCAAGCAAGTCATCCATTGCTGATATATGTGCCTGTATTTCCTTTTGTGACAGCTCATATTTTTTAGTTAAATTATCTAAAGTATGCTGTAAATAGGAAATTTCTGTCTGAAGGCTGGATACATCGGCCTCATAATCACACTTTGTTTGTTCTAAATCAATTCTACAATTTAGCAAGCTATTTTTTGACAATTGCTTTTCTTTAATTGCTGTAGACAATTTATTCATAATTTTCTTATTTTTCATTGAAAGTTGACTGAATTTATTTATACATTTTTTAATTTTTATATATTTCTTTAATTTTTTTTTACTGTTCATGGTAAATGATGGCACCCTATCATCACTAGTTAAATCAATTATAGTAATGTCATTGTTAGGCACTGATAAGTTTCCATTTGGAATCAGTTTTTTAAAGAGGTCTTGCGTTTGACATTGATTTTGATAGTTAAGCTGGTCTTCTAATTTCATGATGTGCTCCTCCGCATTATTCAGTTTGATTTGGAGGGCAGCCGAGTTAACTTTCTTGATTATTACGCCGCCGGGACTTCTTCTTTGCTTAATTGTAAACAAACTAACTTAGTTACACCTATCATATTTTTTCTTTAATGAAAAATATCATTACTTTTTGATATAAGTACAATTTATATTGACTTATCCAAGTGAAAATGCGAAAAATTTGTTCCGGAAAATGGCAAACGGACGCCCTAGTAAGTCAGGAAACGGATTATAATACTATTTTTTTATACCTAGACTGCTATTACTTTTTAAATACCTACACTTATTCCTAGTTAAGTATAAGGCTAGATTGTATATGTCACCGTAAAATTGTAAAAACCGTTAGATTGTAAAAAATCTAACGAGACTGTAAAAATAAGCGAGTTTCTTACGCCGGTTCTTCTCGCCGGGCTAGTTTCCGAACCGGTGGTAGGCATCATGTAGGACAATTCTATAAGCATTATATTATAACCTACATGGAAATAAAAAAAATTGAGTTTGAGTTTGAATATGTTGAAAGATTAAAAACTATACATTTATAATAATCTAACGAAAAATAATGCGTTAAATTATAGGCAGCATATTCACGTCGGAAGTCTATCAATATTTTACAATTTTACGGTGACATAATTATATAAAACAAAATCATGCCCTACTGTTACCTGGTTACAGAAATGTACTTGGACATGGAAAATTTTGTCTCTGGAGAAATACTCTTTTGCATTCCTAGACAGGCAGTACAAAAATGAATACAAAACAACGCCTCTGTTTGGAGGTAATTTTTTTCAGATATAATAGAGATATTTGTATTATTTTATATTCTAGGTATATATACATTTATCAATTTACAAGAAAAAAAAAATGGTTCTATACTTTATTTACAAATTGCTAATTCATTGTGCTCTAACTTCAAGGAAAGTCCAAATATGTGTACCTATCAATAAATCAATGATTGGAAAATAATACGCTTTTGTCTATTTTGTATAATATTATAATAACCTAACCAAGAGCATGTCAGGACATGTCTAAGGAGGGTTCCGTAACTACAAACGCGTAATATGCTTTTTTTTTAATTACTCCAAAAGTTACTGTCCGATTTGGTTCACAATAATTTTCCTAAAGAGTTTTTAGCATGATCTATCAGCATGGAAATTTACAAGTTTCTATCTCCTATAATAATAATAATATAATAATAATAATATCTATGGACGCTTCACACCACGTCAATCTGATCCCGTGGTAAGTTCTCGAAGAACATGTGTTACGGGTACCAGACAACGGAAATATATTTAATACTTTTTATACTATACACATATTTAATATTTTTAATTTTTATTATATTACTAGCTTTTGCCCGCGGCTCCGCCCGCGAGAAATGAGGTTTTTTGGCCACTCCCGACTGTACTCTAAGTTAAATCTGTATCTTCCTTATCTTACGTTCTCTATTTAATTACTAATTGTTTGTCCGAAGCACTATCATACCATATTTCATTTAAACGGTTTAAGCTCTTAAGCTATGAAAGACGTTAAAAAAATATACACAATAGTACATTATCCCTCGGGAACACTATTATATATCTTTTTGGGATAAAAAGTAGACTGCACGTTTGTCCAAAGCGTAAACAACTACCATACAAAATTTCATTCAAATCAATTCAACCTTTTAGCAGTAAAAGACAGTCAAAGTACACAAAAACAAAAGTGTAAGACCTTGTAACAAATTTCTTGGAAATAAATAAATAAATTCTAAATTCTAAATTCAAAATAATATATTATCCCTCGGGAAGACTCTATCTTTTTGGGATAAAAAGTACACTGCGCGTTTGTCCAAAGCATAAACCACTACCATACCAAATTTCATTATGTTCTTTCCCAGGACTCAAAGTATCTCTGTACCAAATTTCATCAAAATCGGTTCAGCGGTTAAAGCGTGAAGAGGTAACAGACAGACAGACAGACACACTTTCGCATTTATAATATTAAGTATGGATATGGAAGTATAGAAGTATGGATGTACACAAATTAAAACATTATCCCTCGGGCACACTGTATATTTTTGGGATAAAAAGTAGACTGCGCGTTTGTCCAAAGCATAAACCACTGCCGTACCAAATTTCATTCAAATCAATTCAACCGTTTAGCAGTAAAAGACAGTCAAAGTACACACAATAATAATACATTATCCCTCGAGAACACCGCAAATTTTTGGGACAAAAAGTATCCTATGTCCTTTCCCAGGACTCAAAGTATCTCTGTACCAAATTTCATCAAAATCGGTTCAGCGGTTAAAGCGTGAAGAGGTAACAGACAGACAGACAGACACACTTTCGCATTTATAATATTAGTATGGATGGAAGTATGGATATGGAAGTATGGATGTACACAAATTAAAACATTATCCCTCGGGCACACTGTATATTTTTGGGATAAAAAGTAGCGTTTGTCCAAAGCATAAACCACTGCCATACCAAATTTCATTCAAATCAATTCAACCGTTTAGCAGTAAAATACAGTCAAAGTACACACAATAATAATACATTATCCCTCGGGAACACCGCAAATTTTTGGGACAAAAAGTATCCTATGTCCTTTCCCAGGACTCAAAGTATCTCTGTACCAAATTTCATCAAAATCGGTTCAGCGGTTAAAGCGTGAAGAGGTAACAGACAGACAGACAGACAGACAGACACACTTTCGCATTTATAATATTAGTATGGATACACATATTTAATACACATCCATGACCCAGGAACACAGAAAAAACTTTTTGTTCCTTCGGCGGGATTTGAACCCGCGACCCCCGGCTTGAGCACCAACACGCTCAACCAACTAAGCCACAGAGGTCGTCCTATAGTTTAAAAATGCTAGGGGGGGGGGGCTAGCATAGGACCGATAAACCAACTTACGAACTACTTTGGAGGCCGATTACTCGAAAATGGTCAACTTTATAAAAAAGTAACGTATGAAACCTTGCCTTTATTTTAAGAGACCTATTCTACGATACCCCACACGATGGGGTAGAGTGAAAAAATATTTTTCATCCCCACTTCACATGTATGGAGAGCCACCCCTAAAATATAAAATTATTATTTTTTTGTGATCCCGAAACCGTGATCTATACACAATCTATAACTGCACCAAATTTCATCAATTTATATTCATAATTACAGGAGCTAGAGGCGTGGACAGACAGACAGACGGAGGGACAGAGCAAAACTATAAGGGTTTCATTTTCAACCGACTTCCAAAACACAAGAGGAGGTTTACAATTCGTGTGTATGTTTTTTTTTTTTTGTGTGTATGTTACACGATTACTCCGCCGTTTGTGGACCGATTAACAAAATTCTTTTTTTATTGTAAAGGATTGACTCCTGGATTGGTCCCATTGTCATCAAATCGTAGATCTGGTGATGGGATCCATGAGGAATTGAGAGAAGTCCTCAAAATGTATAGGGACACCGATAGTGATTTTGACTTTTTTTGAAGTAACTCGAGCAAATGCTACCAAAAAGTGAAATGTTGTGCCAAGGTATACCCTGGATCCAAAAGCACTGAACGGCATTTCTCAGTCTTTGAAGATATACGTTTAAAAATTTCAGCATTGTTTATAAAACTACAAGCAAATGTCAGTATTAAATAATAATTATCATCATCACCACCACCATCATAATCACACCATACATCATGATAAATTATGATGATATAGGTATTTTTAATAGTATTTTACACCGATATCGATTTCTTTGAACATTCACAGCTACCAAAAAGTTAAATGTTGTGCCAAGGTATACCCTGGATCCAAAAGGGCTGAACAGCACTCCTCAGTCTTTAAGTATACACGTTTGATAATTTAAGTATTGTTTATAAAACTGCAAGAAAATGTCACCATTAAATAATCATCACCACCACCATCATAACACCATACACCTTGATATTTTGTTGATATCTAGGTGTTTCTCATAGCTTTTTACACCGATATCGATTTCTTTGAACATTGACAGTTACCAAAAAGTAAAAGTTGTGCCAAGGTATACCCTGGATCCAAAAGGACTGAATAGAACTCCTCAGTCTTTAAATACACACGTTTGGAAATTTCAACATTGCTTTAAGAACTGCAAGCATATGTCACTATTAAATAATAATCATCATCACCACGACCATCATCATCAAACCATACATCATGATAATATTATGATGATATAGGTATTTTTTATAGATTTTTACACCGATATCGATTCCTTTGAACATTCATAGCTACCAAAAAGTGAAATATTGTGCCAAGGTATACCCTGGATCCAAAAAGGCTATAGAGCACTCCTCAGTATTTAATGGTACACGTTTGAAAATGTCTGTATTGTGAAAAGAACTGCAAGCATAGGTCACTACTCACTATTAAATAATCATCATCACCACAACCATCATCACACCATACATCATGATATTGTGTTGATATAGGTATTTCTCATAGTATTTTACACCGACATCGATTTCTTTGAACATTCAGAGCTACTCAAAAGTGATATGTTGTTCCAAGCCTATATACCCTAATAACGATAATGGGATCCATGAGGAATCGAGGAAACTCTTAATAGAAAAGTTAATGATTGTTAAGTTTTGTTACAAATTTTTAATTTCCCCGCAACCTTTTCTGTCAACACAACACCACAAAAAATATTTATGAAAATTGGTGTAGCACTTTATGCAATGAATGACCAAGGGAAAGGGGGATTTTTTTTATACAGAAGATGATCACTTACTAAGAACTAATCTGAGACACGGCGCTGCGCCGGCCGATTCAACATTAGGCATTTTTAGTAGATTTCATTTTTGAAATCGTGAGTGTGGGACCTCTTGCTCCAACTAACTTCATTGAGGTGTTTTATGCATAAGTGTTTAAAATCGACATTGAAAAAACATGATTAAACTATAGTAGACGTTAATCGCAACTTCGTGCGTGCAAAAGGAAATCTCGCTGAAACCGTACATTTTGCCGCGATAAAATGTAGCTTCAGCTGGATGGTAGAATGGTAATTTGTATGTTGTTAACGAATTGGTCTCGGGTTCGAAACCCGGTCAGATGAATATTTTTGTGATTCTTTTTATTTCCTTTCTCTTATATATTTATTTATTTTTGAATATTTTATTGTCCTATAACAGCTCCGAACAAAGCTCGGTCTCCCAGGTACTAGTTAATAATATTATAATACCACTGAAAAGAAAAAAAAGAAAAAATATTTAAAAAAATATAGAAACCGACTTCCAAAGTAAAAGCAATAACATTCTTAAAATCACATAAAAGTATGAAATAATTCTTATTGTCGAAATAGTTCCCTTTCAAATTCTACTAAAATGTTACTATTTTTCTACTCAATCTTCTTATTTTTGAAGTCGGTACCAGCCCAAATAATTGTATAAATCCTTTCAATAAAAAATATTAATTTTAACACAACTACGTCCTTATACATATAAATAATATTTTAAATAACTCACGTTCAAATTGGCTGGGCTGGTACCGACCTCAAAAATAAGAAGATTGAGTAGAAAAATAGTAACATTTTAGTAGAATTTGAAAGGGAACTATTTCGACAATAAGAATTATTTCATACTTTTATGTGATTTTAAGAATGTTATTGCTTTTACTTTGGAAGTCGGTTTCTATATTTTTTTAAATATTTTTTATTTATTACGAAATCGACTATTTTTAGTAAAGGTTATGTAAAAATTTTAACTGTCTAGCTATCAAGGATTATGATCTCATGAGACATAGCCTGGTGACAGACATACAGTTTTTACCCTCTAGATACCTACGAAATAACTTATAGTCTGTAAGTGTTAAAAAAAGCAGTGAATCATGCATACAAATGTCAAATTATACGCATAAGCTGTGATTACATTAATTTACCTATTAAAGTAAGCCATTTTGACATAGTATGTACGCATGATTCACTGCCTTCATAACGCGAATAGGCTAAAGTATAGACTTTATATAACACGAATAGGACGCGACCGCGTCATTCAATATGCTGCGTACAGTGCAACTAATTTGTTAATGCCCTCGGCAATCATCGTTTTTTTTCTACGGAAACGACGGATGTTGGAAAGCATGTGTGGGACTTCCGAAAGATATTAGCAAAGTAGTTTTACTGTATAAAGTATCTTTATAGGTATGTTTTTCTAAATAAGTAATTATTACATATTTGGTATGTCACTTTTTTGATTTTTAACGGTACCTATATATTTTATCGTATTATGTAACTTTATGAAGTTTCGATGTGGCATAAGTACTTTAATAATTATATTTGAGAGTCTTCGCATGCTAGGTAAAATCCACGGGAACCGTACTATTTGTTTTAGGGAGAAATATTTTTTGAAACTTGGCAACTCGATCTTACTACGCTTTCATTGCATTCCAAAATACAGGAGGTGACACTTTTGACTATTTCAAATCGATGTCAATTGTGTGTTGAAGGTTTTAATATAAGTTGTCTTCAGAAAAAATTGGTTTTGACAAAACATTGACAGCACAAAATTTCGGAACACTCTGTAAAGTAAAATTTCACTAGTGTGAGTACTGTGAAAATGCCAAAATTACCAAATGCCAAACAGTGTCAACCGATCTGAATGCTGTGTAAGGAATGGACTGAATACTTCTGTCTCACTCTGAATCATACAATCGGAGCGAGAAAAACATTTTTCTTTCACTTCGTGTCTCGCGCGTACTCGAGGTAGCTGCGTATTACAGCGTAATTGCTGCACCTATTGAGTCAGGAGCGGAGCACCTATACGTGTAGTATGGGCATACCCACAACCCCAACAGCCTTGTGAGTGCATACTTTCAAGGTCTATTAATTTATAATCAAAATAGGTTCAGTGGGTAGTAGTATTGGTATTGTTAACCTTTTGAGTCTTACCTGGTGCTTTTTACCTGCTGGTCATACTTATATTATTGTTAAAATACATATTTATAGTAGTGGATTTAGTGTTAAGCGGCAAAATTTATCACCTCTCCATAAATTTTCAGCCCTTTTTTATTTACTAACCAACAGATTTAAGAAAAAATAATACTTTGATTGAACCGATAGGAATTACTCCTGCAGATGTTATATAATCTATAATTTGTGTATGTTTCTATACTATAAATGCATATATTTTTTATTTAATTAATTTATAATCTTAGTTGATGTTAATTTGTCTAAGGTACCTATATTGAAAGCTTATTTTTTTTTACCAAACACAAAATAAATTTTTTGCTAAATAAGGGAAAAACTTTCTCGCTCACTCCGCGCGTTAGCTTTTAATTAACATAATATTATAAAGAAATTAATACAATTATTTTTTAAAATTCTAATAACCATGTTATGAAGGAAATAATAAAATCAAAATTTTCGGGCCACATCTTCTTTTGAGAGCTGGATCCGTGCCTGAATCAACCAAAGTGGTTTAATAGGTCAATTTTGTACGATACGCGCATAGCTAAAATAATACGCACGTAGCTCCTGGACGCAATGTATGGGGCCCTAGTACCTCGACTACGTGCGTAGACCTTACGTGCGTAAGAATACGCAGTTTCTGGACATAGACACTGTCCAGAAAGTGCGTAAGCCTGCGTAAACCTACGCACGTAGAGATTCTTATCTTATCACAACAAAATGTCTATCGGTCTATCTGTGATGCCAACTTGGGACTTTTTCCCTAAATTTAGGGAGAAAAGGTATCTGAAGGGGTTATTAGGGGAGGTTTTATGCTTGTTTTATTTAAATATGCAATTGATTTGCTTGACGATAAGTTATATAATATACTATTATTATTTAATTACAGCTGACCTATCACTTATTGGTATAAAAAATGTATTGTATAAAAAACCAAAATTCTTATTGCAAGCGTCTACCTGTTGCCAACTTGCCATTAAAGAATCACGCCAAAAACGTCAAAAAATTCACGTTTGTTGTGTCTAAGGAGGGTTCCGTTACTATCAACGCGTAATAGGTTTTTCAAATTACTTCAAAAGTCACAGTCCGGTTTGGTTCAAAATAATTTTCCCTTAGTTTTAAGCATTATATATCAGCATGGAAACTTACAAGTTTAACCTATAATTTAGAAAACTACTCTACAACTACTCGAAAATTTTGAAAAAATGTCATGTATGAAATCTTGACTCTATTTTAAAGCGCTATTCAACGTTATGCAATACAACGGGGTACAATAAAAAAATATTTTTCATCCCCACTTCTGATGTATGGAGAGCCACCCTCAAAATATAAAATTATTATTATTTTACGATGCTAAATCCGAGATAATATAATATACAAAAACTATACCAAATTTCATCCATTTATATTCATAATTACAGAAGCTAGAGGCGTGGACAGACAGACAGAAGGAGGGACAGAGCAAAACTATAAGAGTTCCTTTTTATTACGAAATCGACTATTTTTAGTAAAGGTTATCTAAAAATTTTAACTGTCTAGCTATCAAGGATTATGATCTCATGAGACATAGCCTGGTGACAGACATACAGTTTTTACACTCTAGATATCTACGAAATAACTTATAGTCTGTAAGTGTTAAAAAAAGCAGTGAATCATGCATACAAATGTCAAAATTGACGCATTAGCTGTGATTACATTAATTTACCTATTAAAGTAAGCCATTTTGACATATAATATAATAATTATAATAATATAATATATATGGATGCTTCACACCACGTCAATCTGATCCCGTGGTAAGTTCTCGAAGAACTTGTGTTACGGGTACCAGACAACGGAAATATATTTAATACTTTTATACTATACACATATTTAAGATTTTTATTATATTATACACATATTAAATACACAACCATGACCCAGGAACACAGAAAAACTTTTTTGTTCCTTCGGCGGGATTTGAACCCGCGACCTCCGGCTTGAGCACCAACATGCTCAACCAACTGAGCCACAGAGGTCGTCAATAGTATGTAGATACGCATGATTCACTGCCTTCATAACGTGAATAGGCTAAAGTATAGACTTTATATGACACGAATAGGACGCGACCGCGTCATTCAATGTGCTGCGTACAGTGCAACTAATTTGTTAATGCCTTCGGCAATCATCGTTTTTTTTTCTACGGAAATGACGGATGTTGGAAAGCATGTGTGGGACTTCCGAAAGATATTAGCAAAGTAGTTTTACTGTATAAAGTATCTTTGTAGGTATGTTTTTCTAAAAAGGTAATACTTACATATTTGGTATGTAACTTTTTTGATTTTTAACGGTACCTATATATTTTATCGTATTATGTAACTTTATTAAGTTTCGATGAGGCATAAGTACTTTAATAATTATATTTGAGAGTATTCGCAAGCTAGGTAAAATCCACGGGAACCGTACTATTTGTTTTAGGGAGAAATATTTTTTGAAACTTGGCAACTCGATCTTACTACGCTTTCATTGCACTCCAAAATACAGGGGATGACACTTTTGACTATTTCAAATCGATATCAATTGTGTGTTGAAGGTTTTAATATAAAGTGTCTTCAGAAATAATTGGTTTTGACAAAACATTGACAGCACAAAATTTCGGAACACTCTGTAAAGCAAAATGCCAACAGTGTCAACCGATCTGAATGCTGTGTAACGAATGAACTGAATACTTCTGTCTCACTCTGAATCATACAATCGGAGCGAGAAAAACATTTTTCTTTCACTTCGTGTCTCGCGCGTACTCGAGGTAGCTGCGTATTACAGCGTAATTGCTGCACCTATTGAGTCAGGAGCGGAGCACCTATACGTGTAGTATGGGCATACCCACAACCCCAACAGCCTTGTGAGTGCATACTTTCAAGGTCTATTAATTTATAATCAAAATAGGTTCAGTGGGTAGTTGTATTGGTATTGTTAACCTTTTGAGTCTTATCTAGTGCTTTTTACCTGCTGCTCATACTTACATTATTGTTAAAATACATATTTATAGTAGTAGATTTAGTGTTAAGCGGACCTTTAGTCAGGTAGATTGAAGAAAGCGCAAAATTTATCACCTCTCCATAAATTTTCAGCCCTTTTTTATTTACTAACCAACAGATTTAAGAAAAAATAATACTTTGATTGAACCGATAGGAATTACTCCTGCCGATGGTATATAATCTATAATTTGTGTATGTTTCTATACTATATATGCATATATTTTTTATTTAATTAATTTATAATCTTAGTTGATGTTAATTTGTTTAAGGTACCTATATTGAAAGCTTATTTTTTTACCAAACATAAAATATTTTTTTTGCTAAATAAGCGAAAAACTTTCTCGCTCACTCCGCGCGTTAACTTTTAAGTAACATAATATTATAAAGAAATTAATACAATTATTTTTTAAATTCTAATAACCATGTTATGAAGGAAATAATAAAATCAATATTTTCGGGCCACATCTTCTTTTGAGAGCTGGATCCGTGCCTGAATCAACCAAAGCGGTTTAATAGGTCAATTTTGTAAGATATGCGCATAGCTAAAATAATACGCACGTAGCACCTGGACGCAATGTATGGGGCCCTAGTACCTCGACTACGTGCGTAGACCTCACGTGCGTAAGAATACGCAGTTTCTGGACATAGTCATAGTCTAAGCAACAGAGTTCGCTAAAAAGGTCTGAGCTTGCATCGACGCGTTGTTAATACTTGTTACCCTAGTTTGCTGTTTTTAGCAGCAGCTGATACAGTCATTACTCTAGTTTTGTGGACATTATCTGTAATCTGTTACACTTACAGCTCCAGCAACTTAATAGCCACAAGCCGTAACACTTGCTGTCGCTGCATGTCCGAGGGCAGGCGGGTGCATCGCCCGCGCTATTTGCGGCGCGCGCAGGTGCGCCGTGCGCGCGCGCATCTACGCAAACACACGCACGCATCGCGCGTCTACACGCACACGTGCACCGTGCATGTGTACGCGCACGCGTAACGCACCTTATAGGATTACGATATTTCCGCTCTTGCCACATACTTGCGGAAACGACAAGAATTTTAAGCTTAGTAAGATTAATATAATATACATACCGTGTATCCAATAACTACCTATTATTTTAATAGTTGTTACATAATGTTGTTGATAATTCATTTTTGGTGCACAAAGGCTTATTTTCTCTTAAGGATATTTTATACTTTTCATTACGTAATGAGTTAAGTACCTAGTACCTAGGAGCTTAGTTGAAATCTATTACAAGGCAAACTTAAGCTTAAGTACTTTTAGAATAAAACTGGAACATATGCCTGTAAAACCACAGAGTAAAAAAAATGTTGAGATATAGAAAGCCTGTAACTGGCTTTCTGTATTACTACACTAGCTGTTGCCCGCGGCTCCGCCCGCGTAAATATAGTGTCCCTCGGGAACACTGTATTTTTTCGGGATAAGAAGTAGCCTATGTTTTAATCCAGAGCCTACCATACCAAATTTCATAAAAATCCGTTTAGTAGTTTTTGCATGAAGTAGTAACAAACATCCATCCATACATCCTCACAAACTTGCGCATTAATTATAATATTAGTAGGATTGGTTTAAGTTGTATTGAGTTGTAACCGACGTTTCCAAGTTGAATTATGAAACAAACTACTAGTACTATTTTTAACTAAATATATAGCATATCCATATAAGGACGGGCTTAATAAGATATTATTAGCGCTAGTTAGTCAGTAGTCAGTAGCAAAACAAACTCGGTGATACATTTCGTCATCGGCGGCGAAACAGAAAGTGCATCGGCGGGTTATAAATAGCCAAGTTCAGTGCCGAGAATGGCGGGGCCCCACAACGGGCGGGCGAGCGGGGAGGCACTTGATTGCTCCGTCCTTTATATAGTTAGGTTGTCGGTTTTCTTGGTTGGGTTAAATAAGTTACCAGCATTTATTTGAATCTTGAATTAATTGAATTCGTTTCATAAAACATATTTTTTTATTTATTATACGAATTTAAAATACAACCGAACATCGCGGAACAACAACGCGGCGCTCTTTCGTCCCACCGTCCGAGATACCGACGTGAACCACTGGACACATTCACAGGCGCTCATAATTAATTTATTTAGTATTTGTTCGTTAAATTATTATTTTAAGGATGTAATAATTAAAAATAATTACTCTAAATATTTATTATTTTATTCATCTCTTTAATACGGATGTACTGGTATAACGAGTATTTTTGTTATTTGGACTCGAAATTAGTTATTCTAGGTCCAATTTTTGTAGTAAATCTACAGATGTAGGATTATATTCATAATAATTCGTACACTACAAAAACTACTACAAAAATTATACAAACAAAACGTTATCTTCCTAATTAACGTTTAATAAATCTAATACTTTTTTTTCCAAATATAAATAAATACCTAAAGTAAATTCTTATTGTTTTCAATGATTTCATTTTTTTTTTGTGGTTAGAATCGTTGAGTGTGTAAAAATAATATATTTATATTGAAGCAGTACGTTATTTTTTGCCGCACATTATATGCTGCCTTCCATATAATACATATACATATAATCACGCCTCTTTCCCGTAGGGGTAGGCAGAGACCACTTCTTTCCACTTGCTACGATCCTTACATACTTGTAATTTTGCCTTCCAAACGTTATATTATGTATAAGTCACGGCTTATACACACTACCATAGTGTGTGCTAATTAATTAAGAGAGTTAACCATTACTTCCGCTGTGCTCGTGGCCCCGCGCTCCGCCCGCCCCGTCACCGCGGTATTAATACTCACCCTGAGTCAGGGCGCGCACACACCATTTATGTCATCACAAAAGACGTGACACCGATCAGGGTTCACGAGTGTAGGACAATTAGTGTGACTGTGTAGCCATCATCATCACCATCATCCCCACCCCAACCATTATCGTCCATACTCCTTGCAAGTTACGTAGTGCCCACTCAATATGATTATGAAGTTAAGTCATTTATATTTGTTACTATTATTAAAAATCAGTATTTTCATATAGGTACAGCGGTTTTTTATGAGAATGTCCAGTCTCGAGAAAATGTTCCATACAAAATCAATGTACTGAAGTTGCTATATGGAATATTATAATTATATTGGACATATTATTATTATTTATTTTCATTCTAATACCTCCGAAATTTGTGTTTAATAAGTACATACATATAATAATGAATGTTTTGTATATGATGCAAGTAAAAAAATATGTAAATAAATAAGTAAGATGGCCCCGTGCGAGTTTCTTGCGCCGGTTCTTCTCGCCGGGTTAGTTCCCGAACCGGTGGTAGGCACCACGTAGAGACATTATTCCATGAGTGTTATATAATAATCTTTAAGGAAATAAAAACCACAATTGGTTTTTATTTCCTTAAAGATTATTATATAACTATAAAAAAAATATTTGAAAAACTAAACATTTTACACGTACAAACTAGTACACTACCCTAGTGAGTGACTGTAATACAAATTTTATTTTTGTGTTTTTAAACTGTTCTGTAAAACTTGTTAAAATAATATAGCCACGCTGTTAAACTTACAGTAAATATATCTAAATGAAGTTGTAAGAGCATAATTTACATTCTTTCGTAATTGATAGATAATAATATATAAGTAGATATTGCAATAGTTACAATGAATATTACTCAATAATATGTAACATAGCCAGTTATGTTTAATTTGCTATTTCAGAAAATATACATGATAAAAATCAGTAAAACAAAAAAGTGTCCTCATGACGATTACCATTTAGTGAGTGTTGTGTGGTGGTGAAATAAACGTATCCTTGTTAATAATCATTTTATTCATCAAGCAGATGTTACACGCGACATCGTGCGCGCAAAAGGAAATCCCGCCATAACCGTACATTTTGCCGCGATAAAAAGTAGCCTATGTCCTTCCTCGTGGTCTAATCTATATCTGTACCAGTATGTGTATACCATTTTATCAAAATTGGTCCAGTAGTTTCGGAGCTTATTCAATGCAAACAAACAAACAAACTTTTCCTCTTTACTATAGTATAGATAGATAATGTCAATAATAAACTATCAACTATAATATATAACTATCTAATATACAAACTTCAAAACTAAGGGCAGGTTTGCAAAGGTATAGTGTAGCCGTGTATTGCCGCCCAACTCTGATTGTGCTGAAAAAGGGCATCATATGGGCCATGTGACATGTCGCAGTAGCTACAGTGACAACAATTAAGAGGCTGTTATTCGATTGATTACAGCCGGGCGCTCCACCGGTGACGACCAATTACGGCTGGGGCGGGCGGCGCGCGCGGGACGAGCGGGGGGCGCGCTAATTGTGTATTGTTGCGCTTTTGGGCGGGCGGCGCGCGCGTGCCGGCGTTATTAACTGGACAGATTCACTTTATTAGGTTGACTCGCCGTCTAAATTGCTTCCCATCCGATTTATTACATTTGAGGACGCACAATCCTTTTATTTTGTTACGGCTCGTTGTTATTATTAAGGGTCGATAACTAGCTGCCAATATAAGGAAATTATTACTTTTGAATTTAAATTGTAATTAATGTTGTAGTTAAGTCACTTCATATACATTTATATCTGTTCTAAGTCTACTTTTTAAATTTTTTCTTGCCAATAGACAATCAGCCTTAAATATTGGAATAATATATATTATATTATGTGTCACCGTCAAATTGTAAAAACCTTTAGATAAAGAGAGAGAGAGAGGGAGAGATAACTAGAGAGATTATAATATGTCGACAGATTGTCAAATAAAAATTCTCTTTACAATTTTACGCATTATTTTTCGTTAATATTTATTATATTTTTAACCAAAATGACAAATTATAAAGATATTCAGTTTAAAAAATAAAGTCAAAAGAATTCATTTAAATCGTTATAACATTTGCCAACAAGCCAATTGTATAATCTTTTTTTAAATAACAATATGTCGTAAGGAAGTTCTGTTATGTAATCGGGAAATCTACACTAATATTATAAAGAGGAAAGATTCGTATTGTTGTATTTTTGTGTGTATGTTTGTAATGAATAAACTCAAAAACTATTATGCCGATTTCAATAATTCTTTCACCATTAGAAAGCTACATTCACCTTGAGTAAAATAGGCTATGTTTATTACTAGAAAAGATTAGGGATCCTTACTAAAACTTTAGTAACGTAACCCAAGGTGAAAAAAATGCCATAAAACATATTTGTCGTATGCGCTGCGGAAACTATTGATGATGGAAAAAAAGTATGTTCTACAATATTAAAGAACATCCATAAATCCATCCATCCATCCATCCATCCTCACAAACTTTTGGTACACAGATAGTCTAGAGCCTGAGCTGAGAGAGGACATGTACGGTCCTCGTGGGGGTACTATAATTACAGTTTCACGTAAAAACTACTAAGCCGATTATCATGAAATTTAGCACAGATATAAAGTAGACCATGGGGAAGGACTTAAACTCTTTTTATCGCGGGACATATACGGTTCCCGTGGGTTACTTTACTTACGCCGACGGAGCCGCGGGCATCAGCTATATTATATAAAGTAACATGTCCTGACTGATTCATCAACGCCGAGGCTAAACTATTGAAGCTAGAAACGTAATATTTGGAGCGCGGCTTTATTTGTGACATAAAGGCCGTCCACTAAGAAGGGATTTTACAAAGTTCACCCCTAGTATATATCTGTATAATCTATGGTTCACCCCCTAAAGGGGTAAAAAAGGGTATCAACGTTTGTACGTAACTCTTTCGTTTGTGGTCAGATCTATTTGGTATTTCGTGATATTGCTCTTTGGTATGATTTACTAAATCTCCAATTCAGTATTTTCTAAAATTCGATCTTAGGCTTACTAAACATTGTATGGAGAAAAAAAAATGAGCGTTTCGGCTTGAAACTTAGTAAATGTAGTCCTAAAACTGCGTGCTTACTTATTGCACGTGTTTCATGATTTTTCGATATTTAACCCCTAAAGGGAAATGAATCTCTTTTTTTTCAGGTCAGACTCTTGCTTGACCACTTGCTTGACTTGACCTTTATACGTTGTATTTTTGATCTCTTCAAGATCTTTATTTTGCTAAGCTAAGCCTTATTTAGCTTCAGCTCTTTACTTTACCAAACACCTTCTGCAGTCAGGTAATAACATGCCGTCATAGACAGCCTACATCATTATCCTTCCTTTTGGCTTCGCCGTGGTCGGATAAAAAAGGTTTCTTTTTCATTTACTATTTCCTCGCAAACGAAGTTGCGGGCACCAGCTAGTTTATACTATATATTTTTATCGACATACAGTAGCAATTCTTACGGAAAAATTTTGTTTTTGGAGGTGGGAGTAATAACATGTTAGGAAATCTGGTATTCTTATTTACTACTTTAGCTTCTTTGGTGCAAAATTCTGACATAATATATATTTACGAATAAACGTGTTTATTTCAAAAATATACAAACAGGTTAAGTAGGTATTTTTAATTTTTTAAATAATGAGCGACTTTTAGCTCCACAAATAGCCCTAATCATTTTTTCTTTCCAATAAATAACCGAGATATATTATATTAAGATATATAAAAAACAAACACAAGGAAGTCCTATTTTATCTCTATAGTTACATCCTTTTATAATCATAATTTTTTTGTTGGCTTCATTAAAACGATAGTAATTTTTTAATTGTTCCCTACCGCATATCTCACGAAAAACTATCCCACAGCATTCGCAGATATGATCAGCCCCACGGTAACCGTACACCGTAATTGGTACAAGCTGCGGTAATACAGCTGATACCATCTCCCTTATCAGATGCGGTGCGCGTGCGGAGGGCATTGTAGCGAGCGACAGTAGTTGTACAATTAAATACTTTGTATACATTACGCAAATGAGATTATATTTCGTCATTATTAAATTTTATATAATGAATGAATAAATGTTCCCATGAGCAAGGTAGATATAAAATAGTCAATAATAGTCAAATTATTTATTCAAAATGGGTTCTTACTTCTTACAACACTTTTTGACGTCAATTGACCATTTTGTTTTTAACACTTTCTTATTATTATTATACATTAACACGGTCTAATAAGTAATAACCATGTGTAGGGTGAATATCCAACTTCCTTGAATTGTTCTATAAGAGATTCACACTAGCGATTCGCACTATTCTTCAAAATGAAGACTACTTCATTTTGAGTATTGCTCATGCAAACACATAATATATCGTAATCCTAAAGAGTTTTCATAATAAGGAGAAATGTACATCTTCATTAGCACCTACACTACACCGCAGGGAGTAGGGAGTGTGAGCCTCTATATGGCACTGCACTGTTGTACTGCAAGTGAGCAGTGCGCTGATCGCCGGCACGCGCCGCCCCGACGTTAATCTATTGCGGACCAACGGACGGACAAATTAAATCATTGGCAAATTAATGGGCATAGGCTATATAGCATACAGTGTCGACTGTAGAGGGTCGCTTTTGTTTGATACCTATTACATTGTGAGTCTGAGGTACCACTGCAAATGGCAAATATCCCGCAAATTTTGGATGCATGGATATTTTGTATTTTATGTACGAATACCAAAATATAACAAATTCAATAGTAAAGGCAAGTTCTTCAAAATCAGTTGATATCATGTATATAAGTCAAAATTAATAGCCGTTAGCAAGTGTGTTGAGGCCAAATATAATCATTAGTTATTGTAGCTGTACATTTGAATGTATTTTTATATTTATGCAAAACTGTTTTTGGTACTTAAATTAATTAATTAATTCATTAATAGGCAGCATTAGTTTGTTATAATGGGATTATAATAGGAAATGAAACATCTATTTGTTATGGTTTAATTTAATTTTATTATTATTTAAAGTTTGGTCCTTCTGTGCCGTTAGTATAGGCTGTGACGCGCGGCGCGTGCGTGTCACGTGACCGCCGCAATCGCAGCACTAATTGAGGACTTTACGACGGGGAGGGTGCGGAGGGCGGGCCGGGGGGGGGGTGTTCCCCGGGGAGACACTAGCGACAGCAGTCGGTGCTAATAACTGTATTAGCATTAGCAATTATTGCTGTTGGGAGGTGTTAAGGTTAAGCTGTGGATGCACAATATTATACAGTATGTTGTGTAACGGTTCATACGTCATAACATTATTTCGTTTCCACTGTCAAAGCTGAAGAAATCGGTAGCCTCATAAAATAAATAATAATTAAATACTAATCATAATATTATCTTTGGACGGACCATCTGGCCTTGTACTGATTACTCGAAGAATTTGTGTTACGGGGACCAGAAGTATATTTAATACTTTTATATTATACACATTATATTTAATACACATCCATAATCCAGAATTCGGCGAGATTCGAACCCGCGACCTCTGACTTGAGTTCCAGCGCTCTCAACTGCTGAACCCCAAAGGTCGTCAAATATATTGTGCATAATGCGCATAATGTTCTATTCAAACTGATAATGTAGAGTCAAATACAATATATTTAAAAATAATTTGAGCTGTAGTTTTATTCTAATTTAGTTTAATTTTGTTGTAAAATTGCAAATTGCACGCCATTGTGATGGCAGAATGTGAGAACACTAAATAAATAAATTACTCCTTTGATAAATTACTTTTGAAGCAGGCGTAAAGTGGATAGAAATCATATTCTACTTGAACTTCCCAAATTTGTAACTTATTATTTTAATTATCTCCGACCGAATTGTCCGCGAATCACTGCACCATGAGAACAGAGGGTCGCGTCGGGCTGATCGACTCTCATTAAATAAATAGCACTGTTGTTATTGTATCTGCTATTGTTGTGCTGAACAAACAGCTGACTGTCGCCGATATTGCGCCGCCACAGCCAGTTCCCAGGCCCAGGGAACTGCACGGCCCTACATTTATATTACATTTCTCAAAGTGTGACATCTCAGCAGTCTAAAGAGCTTCTAAAGGTCGGCAGCGTACCTGTAACTCCTCTGGCGTTGCGAGTGTTCATGGGCGATGGTAAAAGCATTCTTTCAGGCGATCTGTTTGTTCGTTTTTTTTGTCATATCTGAATGTCTACTAAATCTACAACAGCACGTAGTGCGCTACGCATATGCTACGACGTAGCAGGCTACAGGTGTGCTACGTAAGGCGATCTGTGTAGCACGCTACGGTCAGGCTACGGCGAACGTCGGTGCCGTAGCAGGCTACATTTGGAACGTTTTTTTTATCAAGCGTACCCCATTACGTTATAAAATTGCTAAAAACGTAGTAATAATATTACAAACAACGTGTAGTAAGTGTACGGGTTTCTTATGAGTGGAACGTCAGCCTTAGAGACCTCAGTTAGTGCTGTGCTTAAATTGACTACAGCCGCCTTTGCATAGGTACCTACTGTATTTTAACCGACTTCGTTATATCACCTGCTACTCGTAGCGGGCATTTCAATGATACTGTTCTCCTACATCGATAGTCAAATAATTTGGCATAATCATATCAGAATGAGTCACTGCCAATACTTTTAGTCCGGGTGTAGCTCGTACATATAAGGCAAGCGCACGGCCGCGTGGGCGCGCGTAAACACGCGCACGTGCGCGCGGGTGCGAGCGAGACAGCACGCGACGGAGTGAGACGGAGCGACTGCATCGCGCGCGCCATTTCGGGCGAACTGCCACTCATAAAGTAACGTAGGTTGACGTAGGCGAGGTGGAAACTACAGATGTAACTGCCTCGTTCTTTGAATGATGTATCACGAATTTAAATTGATAGTGGCACCATCATCATCATCATCATCATGAGCGATCACTAATCTCCATTAGTGGGATTCGTGTCTCTCCTCAGTATGAGGATGTCTGTAATTCACCACGACAGCTATCTACGTAGGTACAAATATCCGTACCACTCGCGCTATTCTATATTGGCCAGAAAAGAAGATTGTCAGTCTTTTCTGACAATGTTTTAATATTATATCTTTTGAGAATATTGTGTATAGTGTACTTCATAACTACAAATTTTATAAAAAAACTATGACCGACTACTTAAAATTTAGAGCCTTTGTTTCCTGGGTTATTAAAACAAATTTATTGACACTTCATTTATTAAATTTGGATCAGTAGCTTAGGCGCTATCGCTACGGTGGAACAAACATACATATATACACACAAACTGCCAAAATTATTACCCTTCCTTTTGGCTTCACCATAGTCGGGTAAAAATAGGAACGTCATTGGCCAAAATCAAACCTGCACTCTCTCGAGAGCATCAGGAACTGTCTTCATAATGTCTTTCAGTAAACTTCATTTTCCATATATCGTCTGACACTGCCATAGTAAAACATTGATTTTTGATGGACATTAAGAAATGCATTTCCAGATTCAATTAAATCCAATCGTAAACAAAAATATTAAATTAAACCAAACTAATGTGACAATTTGTATTGTTCTAGTGACATTTAAACTGGTGGCGTTATGCGCACTATTCTTGTCTTTTTACGTTAAATCTGACCGGAGTATACCGATGACCAAATAAAGACCTGTCCCTGCTGCAGCGCGACCGTGACCCGACTTGGAGAGCGCCCAGCCCCCGCCGACACCGGCCGGGCTATTCCGGGTTCTGCGGCCAGGCCATAGAGTCCAGTGTCGCCTGGCACTGCCGGTTGTTAGATATTAATAGTGAACTGCAGAATGCGCAGCGAGCGTGACTTATTTGGTCAGCGCGATTGTCATGTTTAATTGTTTATAATTATAATTGTTAATATAAATAATATAATAAATATAACTAGTGGTCGTCCAGCGGTCGAAATTCTACCATACTAAATTTATTTCACAACTTTATAATGGTTATTTTGTCAAAGGATTTATAATCAAAGTTTCAATTTCATCACAATCAGTCCAGTAATTTTGGGGCCTATTCAATGCACATAAACAAACGAATTTTTCCTCTTTATAATATTATGTATAATTAACGATTTAAATACTCTCCTTTTGTTTAAAAAAATATTTGAATTGATGAAAGGGTATACAAAAAAAAGACTAATTTCAAAAAAAAAATCTTTTCATTTTGTTTATAAACGAAAATCTTCTAATGACATCCCTATTATAGATCAAAGCCGCTGCTAAATATTTACAACCAATCATTTAAATCCTCTTCCTAAAAATATTATGAGAGCCCGAGACTGAATGAATGACACAAAATGTTATTCAAATGGGGTTGATGTAAAAGTTACGTTATAGATAAATGTTAGTTCAAAGTGAACGAAATCTAGTACTAGTAATAGTACTTGGAACAAACAACTTTCTTACATTACGCAAGAGACTAAGTGTGAATAAACTATCTGAGACTTACTAGAAAATTACGGAACGCACTTATTGTAAATTGTATAACGCACACTAAGTCGCTGGCAACATCTAGTTTGCGATTAAGCTACATAATATTATGATTGAATATTGTTACAACGCATACGTTATAATATTTTATCAAATATAGTGAAACACTTTACACTATTGTAACTGTTTCAGGGTTAATGGTTGATTGTTGATAGAAATGTTAATTCCCGTTTACCCGTTTTGATGGGTCCAAAGTCATAAAATCAGATCATGATATCAAGTCGATTCATTTATAATGTAATTAAATTAAAATGAGAGTGTAAGTTGATTATGAGAATTTGGGTTCCGTCCTCTACGATATAAGTACATGCAAGTCAGTCCGAGTTTTGTAGCTAAGCGTGCCTCATGTGGCACATAATAATACCATACTCTGTACACTTGCGTGATGATGTTGATGCTGGACTCTATCTCGGGCGCGCACCGTAAGAGGCGCGGCGCGGGATCATTACTATTATCTCTGGTCTCCCGCGCCCGTGGGACGCGCGATGACGACGCGTCTGCGAGTACTGTCCGACTTCACAAACCGATAACCGCCGGTTAAACGTCGGTCAAATATTGTGGTTTTCGTATAAAAATTTAAAACGAGTCTTATTTTTTCAGTTTGTTTCTAGATATTACTACGCTACTGCATTACAATCACTACCCCTGAACGATAAGGCCTTAATTATGTGTACTCAATGTCATAAAATTTAGTATAACTTCTTCTATGATGATTCAAATTTAATATTATATTTTCTCTATTTTAACAATATCCTCGCTCCTTATTTTTGTTATATTTAATGGGTTTTACACTTTTACACATAATCAGACTTTTTGCTGTAACTAATTCTTTATACTATTTATCTAAGTAGTGAATTCCGGGTGTCTTTCTGATGGTTAATTGTGCAAAATAAAACCTGTGTTAATACAATTGCAATCAAGTATCGACATACTAAATCTATTAAACTGGTTACTCTCGTAAACGTTAAAGCAGCGTAAAATGCGCTCTGATTGGTCGAAAGTTCATAAAATCAGTTTATGATCACAAGTTCACTCTACTTTATATACGAGAATTGAGGTTCTTATCAACTTTAGGTAGGCTATAATTTTAAAAGACGTATGTGCATAATAACTTAAATTGCAGAATCATTTGTCTCTTGGATAAACATTCATACATGCTTTAATTCTTATAGAATTTTAATGGATCTGTTCTTTTATCATTTAAATGTGAAGTTTTGTTATTCCTAAAAATATTTTTTGCCCAAGCTCCACCATTGTCTTGAATTTATTTATGAAAACTACACAAAAATTCAAAAGTTAAGCGTACATAGGCGGTAAATATTAGTTTTATCTCGGCAATCTGCGGCTCGCGAGCCACATGCAGCTCTTTGAATGTGAAGCTGCGGCTCTTTAGTACGCAAATATTGTAATTTTTTAACAAAAAGGTTGAAAATCGTTATGAATCGATAAACGAAGATAAGGCACCATTTCTATAAAAAAACCTGTAAAATAGACAGAAAATTTCTTCGCTCGCTCCCCTTATAATTCAAAATAGGATTTTATATAGGTTTTAATGTACTTTCAACGCAAGACAGTTTAGCGTCTGCACCGATTCTTATGAACAAATGGATTAGTTTTTTTAACCGACTTCCAAAAAAGGAGGCGGTTATACGTTCGGCTGTATATATATATATATATATATATATATATATATATATATATATATATATATATATATATATATATATATATATATATATATATATATTTGTATGTTCGCGGATAACTCCGCCGTCTGTTGGCCGATTTTCAAAATTCTTTTTTTGATGTATAAGGTATAATCCGAAATTGGTCCCATTTTCAAAAAATTGGTGACCTGATGATGGGATCCATGAGGAAACGAAGGAACTCCTCAAAATTTATATGGACACATATGGTGATTTCGACTTTTTCTGAAGTAGTGCTACCAAAAAGTAAGATTTTGCTCCAAGGTATACCCTGGATCCAAAAGTACAGAACAGAACTCCTGACTCCTTATAGATACATGTTTGGGGATTTTGGCGTTGTTTAAAGAACTGCAAGCATATGCCACTTTGTCAATTAGAGTAATCATCATCATCACCACCACTATCACAGCATACATCATCACATTATGATGATAAAGAAGGTACTTCTCATAGTATTTTACACTAACACGGAGATCTTTGAACATTACTCTACCGTTTATGGACCTATTTGCAAAATTCTTTTGTTGTTGTAAAGGGTTTAATTCGAAATTGGTCCTTTAGTCACTAAAGTGGAAATGTGATGATGTGATCCATGAGGAATCGAGGGAACTCCTCGAAATTTATATCGACACATATGTATAGTGATTTTGACTTTTACTGAAGTAACACAAGCATATGCTACCAAAGAATAAGACGTTGTACCAAGGTATACCCTGAATCCAAAAGCACTGAACAGAACTCCTCAGTCTTTAAAGATATGCGTTAGGAAATTTCGGAATTGTTAAAGAACTGCAAGCATATGCCATTTTGTAACTTACAGTAATCATCATCATCATCTTAATAACAATACCTAATGGAAGCTTGGCGCGTATTCAGTTATACATTCGATCGTTTATTTTAGACATTTTTAAGACGTATTAATAATAACTTAACAAGATATATCACTAAAAAGGGTAAAATTTTATTATTTTTAAACAAAAAATTAAACCGACTTCCAATGTAAAAATACGCAAAAAAGTATGAAATAAAACTTGTTTTATAAATAATTCCCCTTTTAAATTTAGCTATTTCTCTACTCAGTCTTCTTAATTTTGAAGTCGGTACCAGCAAATATGAACGTGAGTTCTATAAAATATTGTAGGATGTCGTTTGGGCTGGTAGCGACAGGTATAGACAAATTTAAAAGGGGAATTATTTATAAAATAAGTTTTATTTCATACTTATTTGCGTATTTTTACTTTGGAAGTCAGTTTAATTTTTTGTTTAAAAATAATTAAAAAAAACTATTTATTCTAGAATTTATTTATTTTTTGTTGGCAAGAAAAATTTTTGTGGCTCGTCAAAACTTTGAAATTTTGTAAATTGTGATTTTTGACTCTTCCGACTCAAAAGGTTGCCGACCCCTGATCTATACTAATATAATAAAGAGGAAAAGTTTGTTTTATCTTTGTTTGCATCGAATAGGCTCCGAAACTACTGGACCGATTTTGATGAAATTTGGCAGATATAGAATAGACCAAGGACATGGGCTAGTTTTTATCGTGGCAAAATGTACAGTTACATCGGGATTTTCTTTTGTCGCGTACGAAGTCGCGCGCAACATCTAGTAATATTATATTCTTACAAAATATACAGTATACAAAACAAAAATAAATATTCAAGGAAATGATTCTATTTTCGTTCCAAAAATGTATACATAAAATAAAGTCGATTCATCATCCCGTGGCTGATACTGCGCGGCTGACACTGACTGTCGCGTAACCTTCAAAGCCCGTGAAGCGTACATGTCTATACTTAGTGTCTTGTCAGAGTTGTCATAGTATGTTAACTACATATTATGTTATTGTTCTGTGAATACTGTTATTACAAATACGTAGAATTGTAGCTAAGGTTAGGTAAAATATATCTTTCGGGTAAAAATATATCCTGTATAATATTATATATATAAATTATAGGTTTGAAAGATAAGAACGAAAAACTAAACATAATTAATTGGAAATAAGTTTCTGTGTGTCTGAACACACAGAAATAAAACTTTACGGAAACGTTAAAAACAATTCAGTGCCTACGTTGAAAAAATAAAACCGGCCAAATGCAAGTCGGACTCGCACACGCAGGATTCCATACCATTATACCAATATTTTACACGTTTACTTATTATTTCGTTTTTTGTACCAAGTTTTCCAAGTAAAAGCATTTTACAAGTTAGATATCTATGTATAGCTCCTAAATTAACAAAATTATATAAGCCGTTGTAGTTTTCCTATAAAGTTCATCACATACTACCATCATTAATTTCTTCAGCTTTTTCGAGCCAGCCGTTTAGCTCTTAGACGCTCTTGGACGCTCTATTTTATCAAAAAATGAACTTTAAAGTTGAATATCTCGTAAACGGATACCTAAAACAAAAAAAAATCTTAGCAACCTCGCAATGTTTTTAAAATACCTATCTAATGATAACCTAAACTATGGGGTAGACGCGAAAAAGAAACCCCACTTTATAAGTACCCCAAAAAGATACATTTTTCATGATTTTATTTTAGCACTATCCATACAAAATGTCATCTTTCTGAAAGTCGAAGACGGACGGACGGACGAACATGACAAAGTCATAAAAGTTCCGAAACGTGAACTGCGGTACCCTAAAAATCAGTTGGCAATTTTATTCGTTAATCAGTAAGATTTCGTATCTCTTGTTTAAACCTAAACGCATGTTAATCCTCAGTTAGCGCGTGGTTCAGCCGACTTGTATATTTTGGTAGTGTAGCGTGTTATAGTTCGGCGGACTCAGTAGCACGCCGCGCGCCACACGCCGCACGCCGCACGCCATTGCCTATACAACAGATCGTCTGCGTGAAGTGTACTGCATGAGAACGGCGAATACGGGAAAGTATATTTTGTGTACTGACCGAAGCGTGTATGTATGTCCGGTGTAGTCTATATTACGCAGCTAAAAGTTGAAACTCGCGCGCGCAAGATTTGCCACCTAATCGTTTTCGAGTTAATCGAATCGAGGTACGAGAATTGGGGTCGTTTTGTTTACCTTCGACGTTTGAATCATACTCTACATAATTCGATTAACCTCGACGCAACATTTATATGATAAGTTGTGAATACACCTGTGGTGATAGGCCTGGAGATAAAAGTGATAAAAATAGTATCACAAGTATCCTAGATCAAAAAATAGGTTAGGTATGACGTGGGACAGGTACGAGACGATGTAGAAGGCAGGAATGCTCCCTGTCTTCTGCGTCACCTCTTTTAACAGCATTTATGCATTTTATTTTTATTGTTAACCAAAAAGGTGTCAAATGTAGTATATATGTCACCGTAAAAATGTAAAAACCGTTAGATTGTAATATTGTCAAATACAAATTTCTCCATACAATTGTACGCATTATTTTTCGTTATAATTATTATTATGAAAAAGCAAACAGATATGGCGGTGCGGGCACATACCGTTTAACCAATCGGCACGGTAAATATTACAATATAACGAAAAATAATGCGTACAATTGTATTGAGAAATTTGTATTTGACAATCTTTCGACATTTTATAATATGTCTAGTAATATTACAATCTAACGGTTTTTACAATTTTACGGTGACATAATTATTATATAACTATAGTACATATTTTGTTTCAGCAAGCTGAGATATGTACCTCGTTTGGGCGTAGTTACAACACCGGCCAATAACAAACGAGATACATCATTATAATTATTGTACTGAGTACCTACCTACTAGATCAGTAAAATAAAATACCAAATAATGGTAGCACGTCTGGCCTACGTTACTTGTCTAGAGAAAATGTAAATAAGCTGCAAGTTTTGAAAGTTGATCGGAAAAATAGGTATTGTTTACGTAGGTACTAGGTAAACTTTTATAACTTTGAATTTTATCTAACTTTACGTGACGTACTACGACAACACGTTGTGACTTTTGGCATAATTTCATTATGATTAGATGAATTCAAAGTTGTGGAACGTTCGGAAAACCAGAATAATAGTGTAACATATCTTGGTGGAATGTGTTCGAAACACTGACAGAATAAATGATTTGCTTACCTCCCTTAAGGTATCCGCATTGAATATGGATATTTTTATTAATGTAACATTAGCTGATCCTCATTTAGTATCTGCTAAATTATTGTATAGTTTTGTAACTAAAAAATAGATATTAGTTAGAACTTATCTTACACGGTGGGACTGATATTCAAATAAAAAATCAGAATATGTAATAAAAGAAACTATTTTGTAATTATACCAAAGCTTGTATTCAGAAAAATACGCTATTATACTTCGCGGTGGGTGTCTCTTTACATCTGTGCGGTTTTTCTTTGGGTTTTTGGAATAAAATGCTGTCTGATGTTCACTTGTGGGCTTAATATGGGCTGTGGACACCGGGTGCGCTGGGCCGTGGGCTATTGATGGGCCATTGATGCTCACACACGACCGATTTGCCGATACACCGCGACCACAATACCGAACAATACGCTATTGATGATATACTTGATATTATTCACAGCAATTTTGTCAATATCAAAATCAAATAAACAATCAAATATTATTATATAATCGAAATATTGGTAAATGATACATTGGTAGTTAATATTAAACCAACAATGAAGATATATAATGTTATGCATTCCTATAACTTATTTTAAATAACCTAACCAAGAGCATGTCAGGACATGTCTAAGGAGGGTTCCGTAACTATAAACGCGTAATATGTTTTTTTTTAATTACTCCAAAAGTTACTGTCCGATTTGGTTCACAATAATTATCCTAAAGAGTTTTTAGCATGATCTATCAGCATGGAAATTTGCAAGTTTCTATCTCCTATAGTTTAAAAATGCTAGGGGGGGGGGACCAACTTACAAACTACTTTGGAGGCCGATTACTCGAAAATGGTCAACTTTATAAAAAAGTAACGTATGAAACCTTGCCTTTATTTTAAAAGACCTATTCTACGATATCCCACACGATGGGGTAGAGTGAAAAAATATTTTTCATCCCTACTTCACTTGTATGGAGAGCCACCCCTAAAATATAAAATTATTATTTTTTATGACCCCGAAACCGTGATCTATACGCAATCTATAACTGCACCAAATTTTATCAATTTATATTCATAATTACAGGAGCTAGAGGCGCGGACAGACAGACAGACAGACAGACAGACAGCCAGACAGACAGACGGACAGAGCGAAACTATAAGGGTTCCTTAAGTATTACGGAACCCTAAAAAAAGGGCAAATAAAGTCTCCTTAATTTCTAAACAGTTGACTATGTTATGAAGACATTAGTCTCGACCGACACCTCGATTAAATTAAATGTCCTACTACTACAGCATACTAATAATATTATAAAGGTGAATGTAAGTTTGTTTGTTACGCTTACACGCGAAAATTACTTAACCGATCGTCATGAAACTCTGCACACATATTATTAGAAGTAACAAAAGCTATATGGATGGATGGATGGATGTACGCGGGCGGAGCCGCGAGGAACAGCTAGTAATATTATAAATGTGAAAGTTTGTGAGGATGGAAGGATGGATGTTTCACGCAAACTACTGAACAAATTTTGACTAAATTTGGTATGATAGTATTTTAGGCAATGATCCCATGGAATAATGTATTTGCGCAGGCGAGGCCGCGGCCAAAAGCTAGTAATAAATAAAATACTTAATCGTACAAAAAATGTGCAAAAGATGTCCTACAACTCAATCTTAATAAGGACATCATTTTGCAATGATATTGAGTCGGCGAATAATACCCCGACGTGACGCTCACTTTATGTCGGGATTTTTGTCGAAATTTCGACGACACATTCACACACAGACCTACTTTATACAACAAGATAGATGAATGGGGCTCACTTCCAGCGTAATATCTCGTAAAAGCTTCGTTATAAGTAATATTCGCTGGTATGGTGAGTTCACAAACAATAGACAAAAATTATACATTCTATTTTTCTAATTCTTTTTTGATGAAATGTTCCAGGAAACGAGCAGACGGATTGCCTGATGGTATGCGATTACCGCCGCCCATGGACACTCGCAACACATGCGTTCTTGCTCCTCGAAATCCCCCACCTCCCCTTGGACCTCCAGTAACCTCACCCACTCGGCGAAACACAACGCAAGCGTTGTTTCACACCGGTTTTTTGTGAGGTCGTTGTACCTTTCCGGTCGAGCTGGCCTATTAGTGCCGAAATATAGCTCTACCAAGATAAAATTAATGTTTAGTTAATTTGACTTAATCGCTTTCTTCAGGCAGGCAAACGAAATAAACAAGTAATTTAATAATGTACAAATTTGGTATATAAAACATAAAATAATACAAACACTATTTAGACCCTAGGGCCAACAGAGCTGTGTACTCTTCAACAGTTTCCGGCATTGGTGTTCAGATACAATGCACACCCAATCCACGCTTAATTGCCTGCTCGTAACTAAACAAATGCTGTATAATAAAATAAAAAAACTATAACAGTAGCAAAACTTTTAACGATTTTTACCACAACAAAAACATTTCAAAATATGTAGTAAGCTAATAAGTATTTATTAGCAAAAACCCCTTTGTGCGAGGATGATTACCAAAATATTAGGACCCTTTAATATTTTTTCCATTAACGAGTAACCCTTACAATGTAATGCGAGCGTCATTATCCGGTAATAACAGTTTACCGCTGCGCCTGCGCATGGGACCCAATAATAATTCTAAACATAATAACCATAAAATATAATCCCTTGTGCTCTCCCCCTCTCCGCTCTATTCTACTTCGCGGTGTTTGTTTCGGTTCCGTAGATGGCAAGCGGGCGGTGGCGGCGATGCGCGCGTGCATACCGCCCACCATCGAACAGCGAAATAAATTTATAAAATAATATGCTTTATATCATATTATTTATATGCTTTTTTATGCATATAAATGGAATGATTTTACAAGGGAGCTCAATTGTTAGATGATAATTGATAACCTGAAAATTAACTCAACTTTATTTCTAGAAAACCCTACATCTTTACAAGTTTTAATGAGTTTTTCCTGAATTAAAACTTACTTAAGCTTACCTAAATAAAAGCGTGACTATTGACTGGTATCACACAAGTCTATGAAGACTACATCCCAACAGAACATAAATGTAAAACGAGAGCCAAGTATTGGTTGTAAATATATGCCTTGGTTTTTGAATGAAAATGTATTTATAAGTACTTAAAATATTTTATAACTACTTTAAATTTATCTAATTTACGCTACTTAAATTCCTATTTTATTCACGCTCCTTAAATATCTTTGACATGTTTATGTGAAATAGTTTTGGAGTTACGAGGAGATCAAAAGTGGCTCCAAATGGTTCGTGTAGTATTACATAATTACGGTGCTACTCGCTACATATCCACGTGTCTACATACTTTTTAACTTATGGCTTATTGGGTCAATATGTCTTGACTCTTATGGCCTATTTTTGGGGTTCTTCGTAGAGCTAAGGCTTACATTTCCGCCCACACATAATATTATAAAAATGTGTATGTTTGTGTGTGCAAGCCGCATTATTATATTGTTGTTAGTTGTTAACAATCGTCTCGGCTCCACTGTTGGCAACGACCTATTTATACCGCGACACAGTTTGCGCGATTTATTTTTAAATGTAGGCCAGACCGTCGATATACAATACCTAGATTGAGTATTTAAAATAAACGATATGTCTAAAACATCGTTAGTTAATTATGGTACACAATACACATTATACATGTGTGCGAATCTATATTAATAATTTAAAAAATTTAAAAGTATGAAGTATATCAGTTGCTGCATGCCACCTAAGTATAACCTCAGAGGAATTGTTATGTTTGAAATACAAGAATTATTAATTTAATTACCCATCATTTTTAAGTAATTTTTAATCAGTTTTAGAACTTGAAGTCTATTAAAATATCTTCGAGCATCATCTTCTTAACTTTAATATAATATGTACCTAAATAATATGAATTATAATAAATAATATGAATTATAAAATGTACTCAACGTAAGTACTTAGTACAGTATCCTACGAGAGCACTGTAATTTTTCGGGATAAAATGTAGCCTATGTGGTACACAAAATCCGTTCTGTAGATTTGGCGTGAAAGAGTAATAAATATCAATTTTCACATTTGTTATAGTAGCAAGAATAGATGTATTATATTAAAAAGAGGTAGATATGGTATGAGCGCGCAAAAGTGAAGACTCGAAATTGTCTTAGTGCGACAGTTTCGAAAAAAGGGAAGTAATGTCAATATATTATTATACTTTTTTATTAATTTAAATTTGGATACGTGTGTACTTAGTAGTGGCAAACACTAGTCATATTTATCTTTCCTATTGAATTAAGAACGCTATCCTCGCGGCACAGAAATATCGTCAGCTTTGTAAGGATAATAATATAATAATAATATCTATGGACGCTTCACACCACGTCAATCTGGCCCTGTGCTAAGTATCCAAAGAACTTGTGTTACAGGTACCAGAAAACGGGAAGTATATTTAATACTTTTATACTATACACATATTTAAATTTTTTATTATATTATACACATATTTAATACACAACCATGACCCAGGAACACAGAAAAACTTTTTGTTCTTTCGGCGGAATTCGAACCCGCGACCCCCGGCTAGAGCACCAACGTGCTGAACCACTGAGCCACAGAGGTCGTCTATATAACGTATCTATGTAATATTAAATCAAAGGTAGTAAGATTATGTTTCCTCGTTAACTAGTTTGTGTTTTACATTGATCACAAGCTTTTGTGATGATCCAAACCATAATGTAAAATGTCGCAGGTATATCATGTGAGAATCTAGAAATAGAACATCGAAGCGCTCGCAAAAAATCGTTTAAAGTTTAAAGTGTTGTAATGTGGTTGTAATTGATACCGGAGTCGCGCGCATTGTGTCCGCACCCCGCACCCCGCACCCCGCAGCCCACTTCCGTCGGCCGGCGAACACAGCCGTAGTGATATAGCCGAATAATGAGACAGATGATTTGATACTTAGAAAAATTTTTCCAAGAGCGAACCGAGACGAAATTATAGAGTTCCGTAGCACGGACGTCCGACAGCGTCACACTCAATTACATTGAAGAACAACATTTATAATTCAGCATTTAGACTTACTGTTTTGTTACTTCAATAAAACTAAGTGTTTTATTGAACTTTCATTGATTCTCTGGCATTCGCTCTAGCAAATGAATGATTTATTTATATTTATTTATAATAGTTAGATACAATATGTCTGTAAAAGTGTGTTACAAGTTACAACTGACTCGTAAAGTCAGTAAATGAGATCTGTGATCTATAAATATTACTTTTCTCTTGAAAGATAAAGAATTTCTATATAATACTAAATAATTGTTGGATTAAACTATCAAGAAGGGAAAGTGAAAATGATGATTAAATTATTTACTTTAAAGTTGTCATGTAAGCAAAGTCAAACTATATGGTTATAGTAACGGATCTCCAAATAGTTGAAAGTTACATATTCACACGCTATTGATATTTGATGAAGTCTTATTAAACGACATCCCACACTATTGAATCCAGAAAAAGATCATTTCCACTTTACATGTATAGGCGAGTAACAAAAAATGTTTTTATGGTACCATTTAAAATGTAGTGATTATATTCTCTTTGGTACCTACCATTTATCGACACATAACGATTAACATTTATAACTTACGTCTATTTTCATATTTGTTTTACAAAAATGTTTCCTAGATATAATATATCTACATTACACTACATTACATACAATATAATCTACATTAATAACGGTAGCAAGGAAACGCAAGTTGTTTATTCACATTAAAAATTAATAAATGAATGGAAATCTTGGTAATAAATATTTAAAGGGCCAGCAGTTTATTTTTTGACGCAAAAATCACGTATCTATTAATTATATAGTATTAATTAATCATGCTAGTTATTGATATAAGTTGCTAACATAGATGTATTATATAAAAAAGAGGGTTGCTAATAAAATATTTTTCATTGAGAACTTTTAAATGAAGTGAAACAACCTGTTTAAGTGATAAAGCCACCATTTTTTATAAAATTGTAAGGTGTATTCGATGACTGATTTCATCCAAATGGCTCCGCTACTCCGCTATAAACCAATTTGTGACGATTTAAAAATACGCGTATTTGTACACAGTTAAGTATTAATACAAGCCGCGAGGATAATCCCTCGCTGCCGGATCTCAAATAGTAAAGAGTTGTACTCGGAGCGTAATTCCCGTGCACACAATATTTGCAACTGACCACTTCCTGGGAACCGTCAACCGAGCCGCGCGGTAATCCTCTGCCCACCCAACTAGCTCCAGCCGCCCACCCGCTCGATACTGCACCTTATGTCGAGGCGGTAGAGTCCAGAGCACTTCGCACCGGCGGGGGACACACGCGTGAACGCTCAGTTGACTTTAATTGTGTAAATATTTGATCAATTAGCAGCTACCAGTAGCACATCGGGACAATACCAGGGCGGTGCGAGTGATTGTGCACCTTGAGCCGTAGACATAGAGTTCGCGGTTGTGACAACTAGCTACAATATTAAGGTGAACTAGTTACAAACGACATTGACTCTACAGCGGCCGCCCGCGCCGCGGTAGAATGCTGCGGCAGTGTGCCCGAGTAGCCGGCATCAATGCGAGAGTTCAGTATTATTCTATCCAATCTATGCCCGTACTTAAAATTCTATAAGTTTTTCATTGCACTAACTCTAATTGCATAATATATCCCATATCCACTCGTTGGATTCTGACGATCAGTAGCTCTAAAATGTATATTGTAGGTACCTACTATGAAACATCAACTTTTGAAGCAGTACACTCTTACACTAACTTATAATGATTCTTAATTAACAATTAAGTCATTTTTATAACGTGTACCATTTTCTTAATTTCTATTGAAAACTGTTAAAATAGAATAGTTAGAAGTTACTGTAGGAACTTCTTTAAAAGCTGATGTTTCATAGTACGATTCACTTATTGTAGCCGTTTTAGACCTGCAGAGGCTGTGGCAATGGATTTTGTAGACGCTAACCAGAAAATCAAGAATAGTTCAACATACATCATCACAATTAAATACTTAATACCTATGTCTAGCAAAACTTCAGAAAAGAAGATAAATAATGTGTCTGCACGTAACCAATTAATATCTAAAACTACCAGCTCAATCCGAAGTCCCCCCAGTAATCGCTCCTGCTTGATGAGATCTATTTACAAGTCAATAACAAAAATTTAATAACGCTCAATCCATGCGCACCGAACATCATAAAGGTATTTGGCGTAATGAAACATATTAACGGCTGGGGTCGTGTACAACAATACGATGTCTCGAGCCCTTTGAAACTGTTGCTCATTGTGTTGTGTTGTGTTGCCCGGAGATAGATGTTGTTGGGACCGAAATAACATCGCCGAGGTGCGGGGACTTCCGCTAGTTAATTACAATTTGGTTATTGACTATTTCGGAATTAGACACATAAATCAAATCAAAAAAGTAAATCAAATCAAAATATTATTATTTTATTAAACAACATTCACGGAATTGTCTCTATGTGATACCTACCACGGTAGTCGTAGCGTCGTAGCGTCGGTTCGGAAAGTTACCCGTAGTCGTACAGTGAATAATAATTATTATCAGGTGCCTTTTTGATGTAACCTCCAAATTACATAATATGTCGGCTTAGGATTATCTAGAATAAAACAAAAAGGCAGATAAAGGATATGGAGGATAGGGCCAGGACGTTCAAATGTTTTAATACGCAACGTATTGCTCAATTAAGACGTCTAGAGTACGGCCAGGACCGGAATAAGTAAATAGTAAACAACGAGCACTTTAATGTATAAGTGTGTAAAGTGTCAGTAGAACTCCCCGTCGGAGAGTTTCATGGCGTAGAGGTGCAGCGCGCGGTACTCGCAGAACTGGTTGGTGCACCAGCCGCTGTGGCCGTCCGAGCAGCGGCACGAGTCGCACTCGTCCATGTACTTCTCCCCCGGCACGCACTTGAAGAACGGGTTCTTGATCACTGCGGACAGCACGAGCGTTACTATAGTACTACAGCTGCTGACGGCGCGGCATAGCGCGGTGACGGTGCTGCGGTACTCACCGGTGCAGCGCAGGCAGGGCGTGCTGCGCTCGCACAGCGCGGTCACGGTGGGCTCGCAGTACACGCACGAGGGCATGGCGCGGCAGGCGCCGGAGTCCTGCGGTTCGCACAGCAGGCAGTTGCGGCGCTCGGGGGGCACGCCCGCCGCCGTCTCCTCCGCCCAGTACTGGTGTGGGGCCTTCGGTTTCACCAGCTGCGAGATCACGTATCTGCCCACCACACGCCCACACATCAAATTCTGAATATGCGCATGAATCGATCTTTGTCCACACTCATAAGGTGACATAATATGCTGGTGTATAGATTTAAATACAGAGGTTTACTTACGCCTGCGAGCCGGGCCGGTAGTAGGGGGGAGAGTGCTCCTCGCCGCCGCCCACGGAGCTCAGCGAGCCCGACAACGGCACACTGCGTCGGTCTGCGGGGAACACTCGGAGAATGAGTTCTGACATCGACTGATTATGATGGTCCAGTATCAACACTGTTCGGTATTAGCTTACGTTGTACTCACCATCATAGGTGCTGGCGGTCCGAGCTAGAGCCACGAGCAGCAGTATGATACGCTCCATATCGTGTTGCGCTCGTGTGTGTGTGTGTGTGTGTGTGAGTGCAGCTCTGAGCCGCTAATTGGTGCAGCCAATTACCTACGGATTGGCGATACTATAGTATACAGGATGTAACAGGAAATACGATGAAATCACAATATATAGACACATAATTCACAATATGCTAGATGACTGATTTTTTTTTTATTGCATAAATGTATATATGTTACAGTTAAAACCCGTTTTTCGTTATAACTCGTTTTCCCTAGTTAAAACTAGAAATACCTAGTCAAAACTAGAATTAACTAGTAATATATTTGATTTTCAGATAAAACTAGTTGTAACTCTGACTTTTAGTTAAAACGAGCACTAGGGAATTTTAAAAATATTTATTATGAGATTTAAGACATAGAGCTACTTAGTAAGTAAAATTAATATTCTTTAAAGAAACAGTTTAGGGAACATCGACTAGTAGTTGCTAAGGTTGAATCCACACCAATACTCATATTTATTATAAATGGGAAAGTGAGTGTGTGTGTGTGTGTGTTTGTCCGTCTTTAACGCTAAAACTACTGAACCGATTTTAATGAAATTTATGAAAATAAAATTTTTGGGAAAGGACATCTAAGGCTACTTTTTATCGCTGGGAAATTTACGGTTCCCGTGGGATACCTTATTTACATTTTGACGTAAAACTACTAAACCGATTATCATAAAATTTGGCACAGATATAAAGTAGACCTTGGGAAATGACATAGGCTACTTTTTATCGCGGGACATATGCATCTTGACTAGAGAAAGAACCTTGTGACGTCTCGCGACCAATCAGTATACGATCATCCGATGAACTTTGACCTCGTTTGGAACAGTTTTAACTGCGTGTCTTTGGAAAAACGCGTTTTGACTTGTAAGAACTAGTTTTAACTGATATTAAATTTTGAGCATTAGTTAATACTAGTTTTAATAAAGGTGTTTAGTAAAAACAAGTTCTAACTAGGGTCCATCCACATATTACGTCACACCTGATGGGGAAGGGGGGGGGGGGTCATACAAAGTGTGACAGTACATGTTAAATACAGGTACAGGAATACTAAAAAGCGTGACATTTAGGGGTTCAAAAGTCGAAATTTTGCGTGACGTAATATGTGGATGGCCCCCTAGGGAAAACGCGTTCTATCTAAAAACTAGTTTTAACTGTAACATACTCGTATATACTCTTAAATATTAGTCAATTCTCAGATACCGTACTTATATCAAAAGATAATATTTTCAAAGGTACACCGATTTTTTTACAAAATTTTGCAAAATTTCTCGTGAAATGGTGGACCATAGCATGGATGCTAAAGTTGTACCTAGCTGTGACGTCACGCCTCGGTTAAAGTGTATGACGTATAAGGCCGCAGGAACGTATTTGTACGTTTAAGTTTATACTTACCATAATGAATGTAATAAGGTAAAAGATGTAGGTTTTGCTTACTAATTTAGCAAAAAAAAATTAACATTTTTTCTACTTTTGAGACGTCTCTAATTACTAAACTACACATAAAATATTATACTTTTTTAGATCAAGTTGTAATACCTCTATATTTCTGAGTATTTATATCAATTCAACTCATATTTTACATGAGCTCATCAACCCCATTGAAATATTCCTAAATTATGGCCGGGTAGACCAAGCGAAATAGGCATTTAACGCTGCCAAGAGTTGCCCGCAATTGCCGCAAAGCGAGCCGTGCGCCTACGTCGCCGGCGTGAACTTACATGAACCCAAAGTGTTACAGTGTAGTCGTGTTGGCAGTAGGTCATCTTATTTTATTATCTGTATTGAAAAAGATAATAAAATCCATAGGTAACTGTTTTAATGCAACACATAGCACACATAATTTGAATAGATATTATAGGTAGGTACCTAAGTAAAAAATGCTTAAATTTTATTCAATTACTAGCTGATGCCCGCGGCTCCGCCCGCGTATGTACAGTAACCCATGGGAATCGTATATGTCCCGCGATAAAAAGTAGCCTATGCCCTTCCCTATGGTCTACTTTATGTCTGTGCCGAATTTCATGATGATTGGTTTAGTAGTTTTTTCGTGAAACAGTAAATAAAGTATCCCACGGGAACCGCACATTTCCCCGCGATAAAAAGTAGCCTTTGTCTTTCCCCGTAGACTACTTTTCAACTGTGCCAAATTTCATAATAATCGGATTAGTGGTTTTTACGTGAAACTGTAAATAAAGTATCCCATGGGAACCGTTCGTTTCCCCGCGATAAAAAGGTAGCTTATGTCTTTTCTCAGGCTCTAGAATATCTGTGTACCAAATTTCATTTAGATCGGTTCAGTAGTTTTGGCGTGAGAGACGGACAAACACACACTTTCCCATTTATAATATTAGTATGGACTAGCTGTTGCCCGCGACTTCGTCCGCGTCAACTGATGGCGCAATACTGCATTAATTTCGACCAAATTTGATTACAATAAAAAAGGTTATAGTGAGTCAATCTTAAAAGATTTTTTTACATCATTTAAAGAGGAATAATTATTTTATACATATTTTTTGGGTAACTTGAGCCGTTTACGTAGCGCACGCAACACGCTGTGTTCGATGTGTGCATGGAGACGAGTACCTATCGTTAGCTCGTGTGGTCACTAAAGTGCGTGTCGTTTCGTGAGATAAAAATACTGTATCAGGTAGGTGCTGACGATTTGATGGTAACTGCTTAGGCAGACACTTGCAAAAAATGTATTCCTACTGCCGAGTCCGCACGTTTGCCACTTGCCGCAAAATCCAAACCTCCACAAACGTTTGACTTTTTGAAAATCCGGATTTCCGAATTATTCTCCCAAAAATCCGGATTATCCGGATAATTAAGATTTTTTCATTTTTTTTTAAATTTGTTGCATATTTTATAAAACTTTAATGTTAATTTTACTACTATGTTGTAGCAAAACTTACACTCGTTAGTAAAAAAAAGAGTTACTTTTTTATAATTTAATTTAAATAAATTCTTATTTTAAGTTTTAAGTATTAGAATTACAATCTGAATAAATAAAAACATAATGAGATTATATCAAAATTATATATTTAATTATATTTATTTTTTCATTTTTAGAAATATTTTTGATTACGTTTCAAATCCTACAATGTTCAGTTTTATAGTTAGTATATTATTTTAAATAAGGTATGTATATATTGTTATTTACTAAATGTTCCAGCAGAAAGAATTATAAAAAAGTGGAATAGCCTGTGATCTTTTTAACGCTTTTTTTACATATCTACGCCACAGTTCACCACTACCGTTTTCGTAAAGTATAATTTCTGTGTGAAAGTACTAACGTAGGAAAATTAATACAGTTTAATAAAACGTAGGAAACTGAAAATCCTTTAAATCGAGATCCGGGGAGTGAAGACAAATCATTTGAAGCATGGGGCTGAACACATAATTTTGTATGGACGAAATTGGACCACTTTTGAGTTATTGAAATTAAAAACCACCCACCTGTTTGGGTAATAATTAAACACGTAAATGGTGCTTTTAATTCCCTCGGTAACTAACAGAAGTATAATAAGCAATTCTAAGCACAATTTAAAATCTATAACTGTTGTAAGATCTTTATTTTAACATTTTTCTTACAAATAAACAGTAACATCTTACTCTTCATTGCACTTTGAAGTTTCCGCTATAAGATGAAAACTACATTACTTAAAAAAAAAACAGTGGTTTACACAAATCGTTGGTGCTATTTTTGACACCTATATCTTATCTTTAAAATATTATCTAAAAATAATTATTTCTACGCAAAAACAGGAGCGTTGATTTTCATTTAGTTTTGCTACTGACTCGTAAGTTTAGGTTAGTTTAGTTCAATCAAATTAATTTTAATAATAAAAAAAAATATTACCTTCATTCATTCGGCAAAACTCTCTCTAATCTTAAACCAACCAGTCAGGTATTATCGACTCCAAAACTTCTTCCTGATATCATAGAGATAAGATTTAGGTATTTGGACTTAGATATTCATTATTTAGAAGATAATTAAATATAGTTAAACCACTACATTTCTTTTTAAGCTGTCATATTAATTTGGCATTCTATGATTACAGAAATTAAAATTGCAATAATATGTTTCAACTTTCGTTAGTAAGAATTCAATAAATATAAAAATACAGAGCTTTAATTGGGTTTGGATTTGCTTATTATACTTCTTACTACTTGTGCAATTGAAACTGAAACCATATTCAGTGTTTTTATAAATTGGATCACCTATTACTGAACTGTACTACTACTGAAAAAATATAAAATGGTAAGTATCTTAGAAACAGTCCATACATATACATATATAGCGGCCATAATATTTTAGCAGATCTTCATCCCTCGCATCACCATTTAATGGATTGACTATGTTCTACCAAATAACTTGAATAAATGGAAAAATGTGTCAAGAATTTCAACAGGACAACAAATAATATCAAATTATCCAAAGGCATGTATTTAAACTCACGACAAAACATATTGATTTCTTATGTTTACGCGAATATTGTTCATTGTTTTAAACACTTACGGATTTTGTCGCACAACACGAAACACTTACGGAAAACAATCACGACAAAACAATTAAATTTTGGATGTGAAAATACCGAATATTTAATACTAAATTACCATGTTGGCTAAAGAATGTAAGGAATAAAAAATTACAAATCTGGTGACTAAATAATACCACTGAATATTCCAAACTGGCAGACTGATATTATATTAGCGAACAAATAACCATTTAGGCGACAATTTGTGAGTACACATTTAATTTAAGAATAGGTACATATATTTTCCGTAATGTAGGTAACTCAAAAAACATACAAGCAGCAAAACCAGCGCACATAAAAAAAACAAAGGAGCGTACAAAATTCCCAATTTTTAATTTTCCTCGACTTTAGGGGGGGTGTAGATATTGTGTAGATTCATTTTGAAATTTAAAAATAACGGTAATTCATTTTTCGCAAAATTAACATAGGTGTCGTTACCAGGTTTTTGGGGGTGCTGGATACGAAAATGACATTCATTTTGAAATTCCAATATGGCGGACATACTTAATTTTATAAAAATAATATGGTTGTCCCTTTGTTGGTTTCTGGGGGTGCTGATTACAAAAAAGTCATCCATTTTAAATTTCCTTAATAACCCCGCATCCTCAAATTTTCTTCATGATGAAAGAAAAAGAAATTTGAAAATCCTGAATTTTCCAAAATTTCCATAGCTTTATACATCGCTCATAATATCTCAAAGTAGAGAATTGCCATATTTTTTTTCTATAATCACTTCTATCTCAGAAACAGTGCATCTTACTTGAAAAATAATGAAAATTACCTCACCCTTAAAAACCCCGCAACCATATATTTTCTTCACGATGGGAGAAAAAGAAATTCGAAAATCCTGAATATTCCAACATTTCTATAGCTTTATGCATCCCCGGTATCTCAATGTAGAGCATTTATATTTTTTTTATAAAATTGATTCTATCTCGGAAACGGTGCATCCTAATGAAAAATAATGAAAATTTCCTCCCCCTTAGAAACCCTGCAACATCATATATTCTTCATGATGGAAGAAAAAAATCTGAAAATCCTAAATTTTCCAAATTTTCTATAGCGTTTTACACCGTTCGTGTCTCAAAGTAGAGCATTATCGTATTTTTTTTCTATAATGGCTTCTATCTCAGAAACGGTGCATCCTACTTGAAAAATAATGAAAATTACCTCCCCCTTAATAACTCCGTAACCATATATTTTCTTCAAGATGAGAGAAAAAGAAATTCGAAAATCCTGAATTTTCCAACATTTCTATAGCTTTATACATCCCTCGTATCTCAATGTAGAGCATTTAATTTTTTTTTATAAAATTGATTCTATCTCGGAAACGGTGCATCCTATTGAAAAAATAATGAAAATTTCCTCCCCTTGAAAATCCCGCAACACCATATTTTCTTCACGATGGAAGAAAAATAAATTTGAAAATCCTGAATTTTCCAAAATTTCTATAGCTTTATACACTGTTCGTGTCAAAGTAGAACATTGATTTTAGAAACGGAAAAATAATACTATTACTGGAAAAATAATAAAAATTTCCTCCCCCTTAACCCGGAAATCGCATATTTTTTTCATGAATGCCAAAAAAAGAAAGGACATCATTCATTTTGGACCAAAAAATGAAAGTGCCGGCCAGAAAGAAAAAAATATATATTCGGATAGAATACACAATTCCTAACATTTTTTACTATGACGTCCAATCTGTGCGCCCAATGGTTACGTCGTAATAAAATAATTTAAAAATAATCCTTTTGTGATAAAAAGGTTGGAGTGTCACTATTAAAAGCATGGATATCTTACGTTATGATATAATACTTGATAGTAAAACACAGTGGTAAGGTTGATAAATAGTATTGGAAAAAAATATTTAGTCATAAAATAAAAATAAAAAATATGTATCAAGTACTAGCTGTCCCGGTGAACTTCGTGTCACTTTAAAACCTTCCCTGGACTTCTACGAATATTTTGAGACTAAAATCAGCCCAACCAGTTCAGCCGTTTTCGAGTTTTAGCGCGACTAACACATTTGAAAATCCATTTTTATATATAAGAAGAAGACTAACTGTCCCGGTGAACTATATGATACAACAACCAAAGATATACAAAAAAAAAAATTGGCAATGCCTGGAAAAGATTCTGGTCCTTTAAAGAAATAGTAAAATGCATAAGTATAAACATGAGCACCAAAAGAAAACTATTTAATACATGGATTCCACCCATTCTAACATAAGGGTGCCAAACTTGGGCACTAACAAAAGCTCATACAAGTATGCTGGAAGTTGGGCCGAAGGCTATGGAGAGGAGTATGTTTGGAAAGAAAAGGATAGACAAAATAGAAAACAAGGAGTTGAGAAAAATGACACGTGTAACTGATGTAACATATAAAACTAAAAAATTGAAATGAAACAACAAACAATCAAAACATGTCCGGCCCGGACATGTTTTGATTTTGATAGGGCCAGACAAATGGACAAAAATAATAACATCTTTGTATCCCAGAAGGGCTAAAAGAAAAGAGGGCAGATCTCTAAAAAGATGGGAAGATGAAATGGTACAAATGGCTGGCAAAATGTGGACTAGTGTATGTGGAGTGGCATGTCAGAGATGTGAGTGGAAGCTGTTGGGGGAGGCCATTGCCAAGAGGCACTCAGAAGCAGAGACCGCGCAACGGAAAAATCAATTATTGATTTGAATATTTTGTAATGTATATAAAATAAATGTATTGTTCTTCTGAATAAAGGCTAATAACAATAATAAGTTAATGACGTACAATTAAACATTTTCTAGTCTTACAAATACGTCATCTAAACTTATTGCGGGTGGGCTGAGGTAAGGGTCATGTCTAGCATAACCCATGTACCAGACTATAATAATAATAAATAAATAAATAAATAAATGTTTATTTCCAAGTCAAATTACAATAATTGAGTAGAACACATAGTCACCTAGTAAGCTCACGCCTGTATCAGGTGACTAGGCTCCTCCATCGCTAGTATTACAAGACTTATCAACTATTACAATAGAGACTTACATACTAAATTATAAAATAAAAGTAAAGGCAAAAATAGAAAAACATTAATTTATAAATTAAAAAGGGAAAATACAGCTATGACAAATTATGTATGTGTGGTATATGTGTCTGTGTGTGTGTGTGTGTTTGTGTGTGTGTGTGTGTATGTGGCCATGGGTATGCAAGAGGTATGTTTTTATAATTTAATATATAATTATTCTGATGTTTTTATAATTTAAAGTTTTCTACTAATTTTTCGGTTTTTTCATAATTTAAGTTAGATAAATAGTTACTTAGTGTTGTTTTTGTATCATAACTTGATTTGTTCCAAAAGTCTAAGATTTTGTTGAGCTTATTATACAGCATAATAGATTTATTGGCATATTGATTTTTTGCAAAATCCGTTTTTATTATAGGTATATCAATTTTATGTTTACTACGTTTACTTTTACAGCAATTGTCGCCTCTATTTTTGTGTTTTTTTAATATTGTTCGTAAAATATATAGTTTTCTAATCGACAGGACCTTGCTGATACTATATAGTTCATTGGTTGGAGTTCTTCTTTTTTTAAAATGAATTAATTTTAATAAGGCTCGTTGAGCCCTCTCTACTTCCAGTACTTTAGTTTTGCTGGCACCTCCCCATACAGGTATACAGTAGACCATAACAGATTCAGCCAATGCTGTGTATATTTCCTTCATAACATTTCGAGAGGACTGAGTGTTTGAAGAGACGTTGGGATTAGGAACTACATATCTCAAGGTTTTGAAAATCCAGGTTCATTTCCTTATCCTATTAGCTACTTGTTCCAGATGCGGATGCCAAGATAGTCTTTGGTCTATTATAACACCCAGATACTTTATTTTGTCCACTTTTACAATAGGTGGACAGTTACATGGTAAGTGTGTATTTATAGGCTGGCAAGTGTGTATTTTTATGCTATAATTCGAGTCTGGTTGCATGCGGTTAAGGATGCTGAAGCACATATATTGTGTTTTGGCGGTATTTAAAGATAAGAGATTATTTTCTAACCATCTTGCGATTTGTCTCATGCCATGTTCTACAAGTGCTTTAAGTTCAGTCCAATTTTTGCCCTTAAATATAATTGCAGTATCGTCGGCGTATGAAATGATGCTAGCATTAGTGATTTTAAAATTACAAAGATCATTTATATATATCTTAAAGAGTGTAGGACCCAATACACTTCCCTGCGGAACACCGAAAGTTATTGAAACGTCTTGGCTAGTATATTGACTTATTTTTACTTTCTGTTTTCTGTTCGCTAAATAGCTTTCGAAAAGGGAGAGTTCCGTGCCTCTTATACCAATATTTTTTAACTTTTGTACAAGGATGGGTATAGAAACCGTGTCAAAAGCCTTCTTTAAGTCGAGAAACACTGCTAAACATCTTTCCCCTTTATCAATTTGTTTTGTGATAATTTCAGTAAGAGTTAAAACTGCATCTTCCGTCGATCTGCCATGTCTGAAGCCAAATTGAGATGCAGATAATAAATTGTATTTATCTAAGTAATTGACAAGTCTGATATTTAGCAGTTTTTCCAATATTTTAGAGATAGCCGGAAGAACAGAAATTGGTCTATAGTTACACACATTGTCTCTATCCCCGTTCTTGAAAACTGGAGTTATTATTGATTTTTTCAGTAGATCCGGAAAAATTCCCCTCTCGAAACAGAGATTAGCGAGGTGCACTAATATTGGTACAAGCTCTCCTGTTGCAAGTTTTAAGAAGCTAGTAGGAATGCCATCCCAGCCAGGTGCACTATTGTTTTTTAAATTCATGACAATATTTTTTACTTCATCAAAATCGGTCTTCAGTAACGCGAAAGAATTTAGAGTAGTAGAGGAATTACTTACTGTAGTGTTACAATTTAGAGAAGAATTGGATAATATCTTACTAGCAGGGTCTGCTCCTACATTTGAAAAGTAAGTATTTATAGCAGTGACTGATTCATTAGGGTTGTGCGAAATAGATAATAGTTCTTTGTTATCAGTATGTGTTATTTTGTTATTTGTTATCTGTTTAATGTTGTTCCAGAGTAATTTATTATTTTTGATTGATTTACTTAGCAATTCTTCTTCATACGTACGCTTGAGTTTTTTAATTATATTATTGCAATGGTTTCTGTAGCGTAAGTATGTTACTCTTAAAACTTCATTGTGGCTCTCTCTTCGGGTTGCTTGTTGCAATTTGTTTCGATGTTTGATACAACGTAAAATACCTGGAGTAATCCAAGGCTTTAGTGTTAATTTAGATTTGGGAATTTTAAAAGTTTTTGTAGTTGACGTAAGTATATTACCTATTTTATTAATTAAGCACTCAGTGATGACATTTGGGTCACTCTCACTCATCAAATCAGAGATATTACTCTGTTTTAATTCGATTAGGGCTTTTTCTAGATCTATTTTACTTTTAGTCGTAGAGGTAGGGCTTTGAGTTTGTGTTTTTGTAATACACAGTAGAGTAGTATAGTGATCTGATACACTTGTTTTTAAGATAGCGATACTGGCAGAGGTTTTTAGTCTATTTATTCTTAGCATAAAGTGGTCTAAGCAACTTTTTTCTCGAGTGGGCAAAGTATGTCCAGCGAGAATACCATGTAAAGAGAGAGCGGTAAGGTAATTCATTCTATTAGTATAATCATGATGTGATTCATTAGGTTTTTGTGCAATATTTATGTTTATATCACCCGCTATTATGATGTTTCTATTCATGTTGATAGAATCCAGATGTGAGCCGAGAGAGTTTATAAAATTGTCTGCGTTTGTATTAGACGGTGATCTGTAAATACATAGGATGGTGTTGTTAAATATATCCACTTGTAGGCAAGAAGCTTGTGTCAATGTTATCTCTTTGTTCATGGGGTTCAACGATTGTTTGATGTACACAACTACCCCGTCATTCTGGTTCACATGATTTGAGGTAGAGTAACAGCTGTAGTTGTCCAATTGCGGTATTGCCTTATATGGGCTTATTCTGCATTCAGTCAAGATTAATATGTCGGGATGAATAGAGAGATTAGATATAGTTATGAGGAAATCGTCGAAATTTGAGTAAATGCTGCGTATATTTTGAGATATAATTAAAAGATCATTTTTATTCACGGTCAAGTGACTGGAAAGTTCTTCGCAATTGCATGTTATAGCATGAGCAATATTAATATTATCAATTTCATTTAAATTAAAAAGTTCATTTGCCATTGTGAATTCTATAAATATTTAAGAATGTCGATTTTATAAATTTTATACTAGTTAATCTATTTATAAACGAGTTTATTTGTCGGTTATCCATGTTTGTCGTTATTTTTGTTAAATGCAGAATGATTTTAATAGACTTTTGGTAATAAAATATCTGTAGTATAAGTGTAAGTGTTGTGTTAGATTTTAATACATAATATTTAATTTTAACAAATACAAGTATTGAAAAGGTATGATATATAAAAATATGATAATATGCTGTTATTTTCCTGACCACAGTATTAAGCAACTTCAATGGGTTTAATGTTATTATTTTTACACATAGTCACTTCATTTGAGCATCCTGATGTGGGCCTGCTAGTAATTCTTGTACCTGATTTTCTGTAAATATTTGTATGACTGGTGTTTGCTCATTTTCTCTTGCATAAACTTTTCCATAGGCCGTCCAGCAATATTTGAATTTTTTACTTTTAATTAAATCACGTGCTAAGAAAAATAGTCTTGAATTCTTAGGTGTTAGATGCTCACACAAGTAGATGGGAGTATCCACTTGTGTACTATGGCCGACATGTCTTGCACACAGTTTATTGTTCCTGTTTCGTATATTAAACTTTTTGCCCGCTTTTAATAAGTTATTCTTCAAAATTACCGACTTCATTTCTACAATTATTGGCGTATTGTTCGACTGGCCCGATTTCGGTTTAAGTCTGTAGATGTCATATATATCTGATTTTAAAATGTTACACTCTACCGATTTAGATAGATTCACGGCCATGTCAATTAGAGCTTCCTTGTCTTCGCTAGCCAGTTTTGGGACATTTCTTATCTCGATACTAGCTTTGCGGCCCTGCATTTGCATATCTTCGAGCTTATTTTCTAATAAAGTAATATAGTTTTTGTCCTGCTTGGCTTGTGTTTCCAGATCTATAATCCTTTTTCTAAATTCTTCATTTTGCGACGTCAAATATGCGATGGAATTTTCTATATTATAATTGGTTAGTTGAATTTCTTTAAGCTGAGAAGTGAGATTTTTCAATTCCTTTGATTGTGCAGTAGAAAAAGAAGTAAAAAGTGACTTCATTTCGTTTTGGAAGTCATGCAATTGTGTAGAGAGAGAGTCTTCCATCTGGTCTCTGCATCTTTTATTCCTCATAGATATATAGTCTGGTGGTGTCGTAAGTTGAAAAGTGCTAGAGTAGATATGCAACAAATCTGTCTCCGACTATGCACATAGTATGGGAGCAACATCCGATGGTTCTCATTCCTATATGGCATGTGCAATAGTAATGTTTTATTGCTCGACGCCCGGTTGCTGTTCTATCCAGAGCAATATACAGATAGTATGTTTTAGATCGGATGTGTCGGGATTGTATTCGCCCTCGAATCAACCACAAGTCCTCTCCCTCCAATTCCCTTACAAGCTCTAGAGGAATTCCACCACTTAGCTCAATGCTAAAAACTCCATCTGGTTGAACATGCTCTCCATAGTAACTTCTCGCTTGTCTCAGCTGATATATACCGAGGCTAAATAATATTAATTCTTCTTCGGTCAGCGTAGGAAAGTCATTAAACTCAGCCATATCTGCAGACATGGGCTGGAACTGTGCTCTCATTCTGTTCAAGTTACGTCTGGCGACAAGATCTGCCAGTGTATTGGGCATGTTTATCCTTTCCCGGATTATTTGTAAAAAATCAGAAGCATGGACATTATCTACTATCAACACGTGATAAGCATTTATTAATGCTGCTGGGATTCTAAAATATTCAAACATATAGTGCAATGTTATATTAATATGAACGTTTCACAACAGGCGGAAATCTCGTTTAAATCGGCCATTTACTACTTCCACAACCTAACGGCAAATAGTAACAAGGCGTGACTTGTTTGCTTGTTCCGTGGTTAGTTGCGTCGCTCCAGGATGCTTTGTCTCCGGCATTTTCACAGTGTAACCATTTCCTTCAAGAATGGGAACTGCATCTCTGAACCCACGGTCCAAAATAAATACGTCCCCGCTTTGGTAGAACCATTGGAATAATCCATCGCCATGATCACTTTCATTTTCAGCAATATTCTGCATTATCTGCGCATCTGAAGAAGTAGCAGCGTGTGGACCTGAAACTTCTATTATGTGACCGTCGCAGCAAACAAATAAAAATGGTTTTACTAAGTTCCGGAACTTGTGACTACTATAAAATTTTCGTTGAAAAAAGTAGTTTGAGCTTTTTTGGATGTAGATGTATGTGCCGTCCACAATTGTAATAGCTTTTCTTTCTTCGGGAGGACTTTCAATATTTCCAAAAAGACTTTCTGGGATAAGAAGATTCCTACGTGTGACATCTTCCCGAGTCATATGGTCAAACCCCAAATGCATTGGAACAAAGTCTCGCAAAAGTGCTTCTCGGCCAGTCTCAAGCATTCGCCCGAATGTGGATTCGCTCGTTTTAAATATCGATGCGAGCCTAGCATTTGAGTCTCCAGTTCGGATCTTTGCAAGTAAAGCTGCTAAAATTGTTTTTTTGTTTCTTTTTTGATTTAAGCTCGGAGTGTTGGCCAATAAATCAGAGAATTGTTCAGCAGTAAGACCAGTCCAATCGTGGAACTCTTTGTTATTGATCAATTCATAATGCTCAAAATCTAAAACTTCTGTTTTAATGTGGTTTTATTTTTGTCCATTTGTCTGGCCCTATCAAAATCAAAACATGTCCGGGCCGGACATGTTTTGATTGTTTGTTGTTTCATTTCAATTTTTTAGTTTTATATGTTACATCAGTTACACGTGTCATTTTTCTCAACTCCTTGTTTTCTATTTTGTCTATCCTTTTCTTTCCAAACATACTCCTCTCCATAGCCTTCGGCCCAACTTCCAGCATACTTGTATGAGCTTTTGTTAGTGCCCAAGTTTGGCACCCTTATGTTAGAATGGGTGGAATCCATGTATTAAATAGTTTTCTTTTGGTGCTCATGTTTATACTTATGCATTTTACTATTTCTTTAAAGGACCAGAATCTTTTCCAGGCATTGCCAATTTTTTTTTTGTATATCTTTGGTTGTTGTATCATATAGTTCACCGGGACAGTTAGTCTTCTTCTTATATATAAAAATGGATTTTCAAATGTGTTAGTCGCGCTAAAACTCGAAAACGGCTGAACTGGTTGGGCTGATTTTAGTCTCAAAATATTCGTAGAAGTCCAGGGAAGGTTTTAAAGTGACACGAAGTTCACCGGGACAGCTAGTACTTGATACATATTTTTTAATTTTATTTTATGACTAAATTTTTTTTCCCAATACTATTTATCAACCTTACCACTGTGTTTTACTATCAAGTATTATATCATAACGTAAGATATCCATGCTTTTAATAGTGACACTCCAACCTTTTTATCACAAAAGGATTATTTTTAAATTATTTTATTACGACGTAACCATTGGGCGCACAGATTGGACGTCATAGTAAAAAATGTTAGGAATTGTGTATTCTATCCGAATATATATTTTTTTCTTTCTGGCCGGCACTTTCATTTTTTGGTCCAAAAATGTATGAAACGTGAATGATGTCCTTTGAAAATCCTGAATTTCGAAAAGTTTCTATACCTTACATAGCTGGCACCTCTACAAACTACATGTTAATTTTACGAAGATTGGATAGTCTCCATTTTGGAAAATCCAATTTCATTGGAAGACAATTTTATAATCAGCATATGAAACATGGAAAAAGACATCCATTTTTAATATAAAAAAAATATACGCCATTTTGGAATTTTAAAACGGATTTTATTTTCATATTATTCTGCACCCCCAAAAACCTTGAAAACGATACCCATACCAAAGAAAAAAAAACCTCCAATAGTATCCAAAACTGGGATTTTCCGTAGCTTGCAAATTGAATTTTTAGCAGCTATTAATTTATCAATCAAATCTTTATTAGCTACTTACATGGTATAATGGTCTACCAACTCATCGGTGCTAATTGGATTAAATTTCCCTACTTTTTATCTGCCGATTTTTGTATTTTTTGTCACTTGAGTGATTTCACCAGTTTGGTAATTTAGTCGCCAACATATTAATTCGCTGCCAAATTCAGCAATACAGTATGCTCACGTGCAGTCACCAACTTATTTTTTGTTCACTCGATTAATTATATCCCTTATTCAAATATTGTACGTCTAGAGTACATACTATTTACAATTAAAATATGTAATTTTCATAGTAGTAACCAAGATTCGAAAAAATCGAAAAATCTGGATTTTTAAATGAAAATCCGGATTTTTCGAATTTCGAAGTATCCGGATTGCAACCCCTACTTGCGAGTGACTTGGTGTGTTCTGCAAAGGCAAGCATGACGGATGTTGAGTACGTATCCTTATATTTTATTGTAAATAGAACAGCCTCCGTGGTCTAGTGGTTAGAGCTTGGCTCTCGACTCGGAGGTCGTAGGTTCTAATTTCGATTCCCGCACTGGAACAACAAAAAATGTTGTTTCCAAGTTTGGTTAGGACAATGCAGGCTGATCACCTGATTGTCTGACAAGAAAGATGATCCATGCGTCGGATGGGCAGGTAAAAAGTCGGACCTGCGCCTCATCTCTCGTCAGTCGTGTCGGTTATCCGTCCCACTGGATTACGAGAGTAAAAAAAAGAGTGCCTTTGTGTACTGCGCACACACTTGGGCACTATAAAAATACTACTGTGTAACTGGCTAGGCTACAATAAAACCAGCCACCGTCACCGAAATCAGCGTGGGGAGTTATTTATTATTATTATTGTAAAAACAGAAATCGAAATAAAAAGAAACGAAAAGTACGGCAAAGAAGATGGTAGATGTTACAAATTCATAAAAACTGTTTACTGGCTTATTCAATAATGTACTAAGGCTACTCCACGCATCAGCTACTTTTTTTTCATAATACACAACACAATAATATATCTATGGACGCTTCACACCAAGTCAATCTGGTCCCGTGGTAAGTTCTCGAAGAACTTGTGTTACGGGTACTAGACAACAGAAATATATTTAATAATTTTTATATTATACACATATTTAAGGTTTTTATTGTATTATACACATATTTAATACACATTCATGACCCAGGAACACAGATTTTTTTTTGTTCCTTCAGCGGGATTCGAACCCGCGACCCCCGGCTTGAGCACCAACACGCTCAACCACTGAGCCACAGAGGTCGTATCATCTGGCAAAAGCAACGACGTGGCGACGATAATGTTATTGTGTATAGTTATATGTATAACTAGCCGATGCCCGCAACTTCGTTTGCGCCTAACTGACGGAAGCGGAAGCCTATTTTTTAAACGGAACCCTAAAATAAAAGTAGCCTATATTAGACCTTATGACATCTGCTATCTGCCAGTGAAAGTCCCGCGAAAATCGGTCCAGCCGTTTCAGAGATTAGCCGGAACAAACAGACAGACAGACCGACAGACGGACAGACAGACGGACAGACATTTTTAAAAATTGGTATTTTATTGTAAGTACCGAATATACTTTCAGATACATTATGTGAAAATCTGTTAATTTTATGTTACAAACAGACACTTCATTTTTATTTATCTGTATATAGATTTAGTTCAAAAATAAAAATAAGCATAAAAAAATACAAAACAAACTTTCCTATAGATTTTTATTGTATTATATGTCCATCACCCGGGAACACAATAAACTTTTTGTTCCTTCGGCGGGATTCAAACCCGCGACCCCCGGCTTGAGCACTAACACGCTCAATCACTGAGCCACAGAGGTCGTCTCATCTGGCAAAAGAAACGACGCGGCGACGATAAAATGTAACATGTTATTGTGTGTGGTTATATGTATAACAAGCTGATGCCCGCAACTTCGTTTGCGCAGATCTAACGAAAGCGGAACCCTATTTTTTTAAACGGAACCCTAAAATAAAAGTAGCCTATGTTAGACCTTATAATATCAGCTATCTGCTAGTGAAAGTCCCGTGAAAATCGGTCCAGCCGTCTCAGAGATTAGCCGGAACAAACAGACAGACAGACAGACAGACGGACAGACAAAAATTTTAAAAATTGGTATTTTATTATAAGTACCGAATATACTTTTAGATTCCTTATATGAAAAGCTGTTAATTTGAAGTTACAAACAGACACTTCAATTTTATTTATCTGTATAGAATGTATAGAATTAGTTCAAAAATAAAAAGAAACATAAAAAAATACAAAACAAACTGACTTTCCTTTAGATTTTTATTGTATTATACATATCCATGACCCGGGAACACAGGAAACTTTTTGTTCCTTCGGCGGGATTCAAACCCGCGACCCCCGGCTTGAGCACCAACACGCTCAATCACTGAGCCACAGAGGTCGTCTCATCTGGCAAAATCAATGACGCGGCGACGATAAAATATAACATGTTATTGTGTATGATATGTATAATTTAGTTCAAAAATAAAAAAAAAAAAACAAAACAAACTGACTTTCCAACACTGCGTTAGAAACGAAAGAATTGTTCGATAAATACGCGGGTAAGCCGTGCGCTAGCAAAACTGACATAGGTCTGTCCTCGTCAATGCCTAGCGGGCGACTGTGGGGCGACTCTAGCGGCTTACGCACGCTGCATTTCAATATTAATTTATTGTTAAAATAATTAAACCAACATGCAAAATGTAACCAGAAATTATTATTTTTTAAGTTATTAGCTTTTCGTAGATATGATTTTTGAAAGTAAAACTATCATGAACTTCATGAACAAAAAGAAAAATATTCAAATTTAGCCTCCTCTTCGGAATTATTTTTGATCGAGTGAAGTTTTCAATAATATGTTTCGAACCAGAAATTGTAAAAGAACATTAAGTAAACAACAATGTGTATTTTTTTTGGCTTTTTAAAGTTACTATTTGTTTGTTTATTATCGATTCAAAGTCATGTAAAATTGGGTCTACGCGGCCTTATCCAATCCTTAAAATTATTATATAAATTTAGTAGGTACTCACCATTCTGCCTCTCACCATTCTTCAATATATTTTTTTCTCGACGATTCATATTTCAACAACAAAACATAATATTTTTAAGATCTAGTTTAAACTGATATCTAAAATTTAGTTTTTTTGTTTAGATCTAGTTTTAAAATAAACCAGACTACAATACTTTTGACCGCTGTTAACGCACCCTGTATACAGTAGGTAATCCCCAATTAAAAGTGCAGTAAACGAGGCTCGTTACTGCGCCGGCGCCGGCGGCCGAATTCTGCATGATTTGCAAATTACTCGGAATGGTTGAAATATTTTAACAACTCCGTATCATCTGGATTTAATTAATTATGTAATTAAGCGATGGATGTGCGGTGGCCGCGATATCAACTCTGTCCGCGATAACCGCCATTACAATAACAAAATATGAAGTATATTTTGGTAATAAGCTCTAATCTCTATTGGTTATTATCAGTTATCACTTCACGTTATTTTATCCATCTCGATTTATTACGTGGTAGATATAATTTAATGGATGATGTGTCAATTTTGTAGACTTACTAAAGTACCACTATTGGTACTTTAGTACTCTGTATGTCTAAATACGTTATAATGTCTCGAATTATTAATTCATATACCTATCCTGCTACTATTAAAAATGTAAAAGTTTATATAATGAAATTTGGTATGGTAGTAGTTTAAGCTCTGGATAAACACATAGGCTACTTTTTATATTGAAAATATAGTGTTCCCGTGGGATTAACGTGGGATTTATACGAGAATTGGGCTAGTACGACTTAAGTGTTAAGGGGCCATCACATATTACGTCACTGAAAATTCCGACTTTTTGAACCCCTACCCCTCTATGTCACGCTTTTTAGTATCCCTGTACCTGTATTTAACATGTAATGTCACATTGTCATGCGCTGTGACGTAATATGTGGATGGACTCTAATATACCTAACCACTTGCAATCTCTGACACCTTATTAAACAATACATTTGCGATGGACACCAGCACTTGTAAAGCTCAAGTGTAGATTGCAATATAATGTCAGTATCGTTACCCCGCGTCACCCGCGTGGTGTAATCGCTCGCGACATGCGCTATCAATTACACTATCGCCATCAATTGTATTTAATTTGTTTTTTATCGCCCCCCCGAGCCAGTGTGTACTAGTGTACACACTACACACCGTAACTTCACCCACAAAGTACACCACCTCATCTATTTTGTTACAATTTATATTAATATCGTTCATGATAACATTTATTGACATAATATGAGAATACATTATTAATTACTAGATGTTGCCTGCGACTTTGTGCGCGCAAAAGGAAATCTCACCGTAACCGTACATTTTGCCTCGATAAAAAGTAGCCTATGTCCTTCCCCGTGGTCTAATCTATATCTGTACTAAATATCATCAAAATCGGTTCAGTAGTTTTGGAGCCTATTCAATGCAAACAAACAAACAAACAAACTTTTCCTCTTTATTATATTAGTATAGATTATTTTTGATATAATAGGGACATTTATACCTAGGTACGTCAAAGATAAATCCAAATTTTGATAAGCTCAAGTAATTTATTTTTATGGAACGTAGCGTTAATAATTATAATTTTAACTGGATTCCAAAAAGATGGTGGCTATATTTTCGGCTTTGGATAGGTATATATATTTTTAATTCAGTTTCTGATGTGATTTTGACATAGGTTTATCTATTCAATAACGGTTATTGGTTCCATTGCTTGTGAAATGCGTTTCTGGACAAAGAATGAGTTATAAACTTAGTTTAAACTAAGTTCAAATAAATTGACTAATTTTAGCCGTTTATACGTTTTATAACTTTATTTGACATTTCATTGCACAAGCGACATACATTATAGGGTAAAAGACGAAAGTCTAGTTTGAAGTTTTTACTTTTTATGTGTGAAGTGAAGCTTGGCACTGATATAGTTTTCAAAGAAATAAAAGAAGAAAAATAATACTTATAAGAAAGTTATTAGTTTTCGTAGTTGAAATAGTTTAAGGCGATCCATTTTATCACTAAAGTAACAAATGTTATTTATAACTAAAGTTAAAAACTAATTAAATTTCCATTTATAGCAAAACAAAATAACTTTATACTCGAATTTGGAAAACATCCACTTACTGGTAGCTGAAGAACAAGTAATTGATGAAAAATGTACGGCTCTTGCGGGGATTTTGTTTGCGCGTACATTTTACACGCGAAATAAATTCAATATACACCATCTCGAATGGTGTCAAAAGCTTTTGTTAATTAAATGAGAACATCTTAGCAAAATGTGTTGTAGATATTTAAGATGCTTCCACCCTTCTTGTAATTCCGCAGCAATTTACGAGAATATTCCCGTTAGTCCTCCCCCCCAAATTACCGTCACGTTAGTGTATCTATCGTGTCATCAATCCCCGACATTTGTCACGATCTGATTATGGAAATGGCCCAATTTACCGTCGATAAAAGTGTAAGCTGGTTGGGGCATAAAATAATGATAGTGTTATATTAATATCTCTGGGAACGGCCACCTGCCGCCCGCCCCGCCCCGCCCCGCACCACCCCGCACCGCGCACGTGTCCGGCGATAACGTATCAGCTCATCACTTATTACTATTATATTATTACAATATTTAATTGCAGGTGATTACCTTTATTACAGCGGTCCTATTGAATTATTCCGTTATTAAATATTAATAATATTAATACTGACACACTTGAAGTGTGTTGAACAAATATATTTTGTGAATATTGGCAACATTTTTAAGTTGCTCTACTTAAAAATGTTGCAAATATTGCACAAATTATACTTATATGGGACTCTATAACAAATGGTCTTCTTAAAGAAAATATACATACTCTCTTCCCCCTGCCTACATATATATTTAATTTGAGTTTGTCACATGGTCAGTTCCCTGGAGGTTTGAAAAAGTCGGCGGTACATCCGATTTACAAACCTGAAGAGAGGGCCCGTGTTACGAACTATAGGCCCATTTCTGTCTTGCCATCAATCTCAAAGCTTCTAGAACATATCGTGAACATAAAATATCTAGAATCTAATCATATTTTGTCACCAAATCAGTTCGGTTTTAGAGCTGGCTGGTCTGTCCACTACTGATGTGGTTCATGATGTTATTAGATACATTATTTCTAATATGGACGTAGGTAGACTCTAGGTATAGATCTGTAGGTATATTTTTAGATCTAGCAAAAGCTTTCGATACAGTATCTACGCCACTGCTTTGGAACAAACTGGAGAGAATAGGTGTTAGAGGTAATCAAATACAACTCTTTGAAGACTACCTCACAGATCGTTCTCAGTGTGAAAATACAAAATTCTTTCAGTGATGACTTACCTGTGAGCTACGGCATACCGCAGGGAAGTATATTTGGTCTAACCCTCTTTTTAATATATTTAAATGACCTCTGTAACCTACATAATATATTAGAAGGGAAAATAATATGCAGATGATACAGTCCTTCTGTTTCTGCTGTTTTCAAAAATACTATACTATAATACTCTGCTACCGCGTATAAGTTTACTGCCCACTCTTGTTGTAAAGAAACTATTTTTATGATTTATAGATGTTTGATTGTGAAGATATCTTTTTACCTTTTATAAGTTTTAATACTTTAAATTATTCTCAAATGGAAGAGCGCTGTGGTCCGAAATGATATAGATAATGGCTCGGACACAGATGACTCAATACATTATATAAAAGCTTGTTGAATTTATATAGTTTTAAGTTATATTGTGTAACGTATTAATTTTATGAATGATAAAAAAATAAATAAAATAAAAATAGTTTATTTCTACTTATTCTACAGTTTCTTCTCTCATTAGATCTTTGTTGTAATGCAACTCGAATAGATTTTTATCACTCAAGTCGCACGAGCAATCTTACCACTTCACTCGAGTCATACTCGAGTTTCTGAGTAGGTACCTCGAGTAAAAATCTCTCTCCAGTTGCAAGTTTGCACTGATACCTATATTAATTAGTATTAATTTCAACATAACATTTCTGACCACCTTATTACATTTTTTTGGCTTAATAGTCTATAATAATAATAATAAGACATTTATTCAAAACAATTTGGACATTACAGTACACAACTACATTACATTAAAATAAAGTGAGCATTAATTAAAAAGTTGCTAAGGATAGGTAGGTGGTGTAATGCTCAAACCAATGAAAAGGAGCCCACTCAGGTAAATGACTGAGGAATACCACAGTCCCTGATTTTCTGTGGATCCGTACCTGTTGTCAGGCGTGTGACAGACCACTCAAGGCGACAGCACAGTGAAATACTTACACAAATTTATTATAATTATGTAATTATAAATTAAAATATATATATTACATACACAATTAAATGTAATAAATAGTAATAATATAATATATTAGGTATGTTTGATTAAAATTAAAATAACATATGGTGCATTACAAATATACACGGTGCCAAGGTCATCTACTGCAGTAGGCATCGAGTAAACGAACAACGGGAGGCTGTAGGGGGCAGGGGGCAAAGTGCAGGCGCACCGGCACAGCGTCAACGCATTCTGCGCCGCGCATGCGCATTCTATAGTTTTAGTGTATTTTTTGCGAAAAAGGCTTTTCAAATGGGAATGGAAGGTTGCGAAGCGATTGAGAATTGTTTGCCGTCAGATTACCTGGCAAGCGTCTGAGTCACACAGACGACGACACCACCATGCTTCGGCTCGAGAAATAAAGGGTAAGATATTAATATTAATACTGAACGTATAACATTTTATACATTAAACAAAATATTATAATATATTATAATATATTCGTATGATGTAATATCTATTACGGAAACCTGGCTCCTAGAAGGTATTCATGATCAGGAACTATTTGACGATAGATATATTGTTTGGCGGCGTGACAGGGATTATATCTTAACTAACCAATCACTTGGAGGAGGTGTCCTATTAGCATTTCGACGTGATTTAGTAACCATAGGTCGTCCAGAATGGCACACATCCGCAGAGGATCTCTGGGTAACGGTTTCTCCAAAGGGTAGATCATCAGATAAAATACATTTCTGTACAATCTATCTTTGTAAACAAAATTATGGAAACAGTTCTAGTGAGCAACTTGAAAACTTTTCCAATAATTTATTTAATGTGGTTAATGAATATCCTAAGGATATATTTATAATCATGGGAGATTTCAACCTACAATTTATTGACTGGCATCCTCAGGGAAATCACTTTACGTCGGGTGGCGTGTCGCTCTCGAGGACTCAAACCAACTTCATGGATACTCTTGCTCAGTGTAACCTTACTCAACGAAGTCAGGTTCGCAACTATAACAATCGGTTCTTGGACCTAATTTTTTCTAATTGTGAACTTAATGTCGATGTTTTTAATGATCCCTTAGTCCCTGAGGATTTACCTCATCATCGTTATTTTTGTATTGATCTGATTTGTGACTCCTTTTGTACCTCGAAAACTAATAAGAGACTAAAATATATTTACAAACTGGGTGATTTTGACTCAATTTGCACATCTTTAAGCTCAGTTGCTTGGCAGGAGCACTTAAATAATAAATCTTTAGATGATGCATTAAAATACTTCTACGACACTATCTACGACCTCTGTAAATCACATATACCTCAAAAAATTATTTCATCTAACTATTACCCTCCATGGTATGACTCTGCACTTAAAAAGGTCCTAAAAGAGAAACATAAATTTCACCGCAAATATAAACTCTATGGAAATTACTGCGACTACCTCTCTTTTTCTCTTTTAAGAAAAAGAGCCAAATATCTTGAACAATCATGTTATGAATCTTACATTAAAAAAACAGAAAACTCTTTAATTAATAATCCAAAGGTCGTTTGGTCCTTTGTCAAAAGTAATAGCAGAGCTTCTTCCACGTTTCCCTATTCCATGCGTTATGACGGAGAACTTGCCTCCTCTGGTGATAAAATCTGTAATTTATTTGCTTCTTACTTTCAAACTAACTTTCTAGATTCCAACAATACTTCCAGTAATTTCTATTCCGAAATTAAAAATATAAATCATAATACTATTGGAGATATTGAGGTCAATCCTGATGAGGTATTAAAACTTATGAAATCTGTTAATCTAAATAAGGGTGCAGGACCAGACGATATCCCCCCTTTACTCGTAGTCAAATGTGCTAAATGCTTGGTATCCATTGTGCGTACTCTATAATAGGTCATTGAAAGTAGGATACGTCCCGAGCATTTGGAAGTCTGTGTTTATTTCTCCAGTACATAAGGGAGGTGATAAAATCAATATAAAAAATTATAGACCAATATCTAAACTTTGCATTTTTGCAAAACTCTTCGAAAGTCTTGTATATAAACAAGTTTACTCAACACTTAATTGTTGGTTCACTCCGGATCAACATGGGTTTTTAAAAGGTCGGTCTACTACTTCAAATCTTCTTGTTACGTACGATTATGTTAGTGCATATATGGATGCGGGTGCTCAAGTCGACGTTATATTCACTGATTTTAGCAAGGCATTCGACCGAATTGACCACTCTATCTTACTACGGAAACTTTGCTCTGCGGGCATACATGGGAATCTATATCGCTGGTTCTCATCGTACATCAGCAACAGGTCACAAGCAGTAGCCCTTAATGGATTTATGTCAAGCTGGATGCCAGTACCCTCTGGTGTCCCTCAAGGATCCCTGCTGGGCCCCTTATTGTTTGCCATATTCTTAAGTGACATATCTACTTGTTTCCGTTATTCTAAACTGCTATTGTACGCTGACGACACCAAAATTATGAAAAATATTTCATCATATGAAGATTGTTGGCATCTACAGGAGGACCTTAACAGATTCAGTAACTACTGCATAGTTAACAAATTAGATTTGAATGTAACCAAGTGCTTTTCTTTAAACTTCAGTCGTAAACCAAACTTAATTAATTTTAAATATAAGCTCAAAAATGAAGAATTACTCTATAAAAACGGAATAAAAGATCTTGGGGTAATCATCGACACTAAATTAATTTTTGATAAGCACGTTGATTATGTTGTCAGCAAAGCCTCAAGAGCTCTAGGGTTTGTAATAAGATCTTGCAAACATTTTAAAAATATTAAAACTATTAAAATTCTTTATTGTTCTTATGTGCGTAGTCTTTTAGAATATTGTTCTGAAGTTTGGAACCCTAAATATAATATTTATATACATAGAATTGAAGCTATACAAAAGCGCTTCCTAAGGTATCTCCAATTTAAATGTGGCCTCAACCTTCCAGACTATGAAGCGAGGTGTAAAAAGTTTCATTTTCTACCGCTTTACTACCGCAGAAATATTTCCGATCTGGCTTACGGCCGTTTTCAATATTCTATCTATCCAAAATCCTTGCTACTAACGGTAGGCAAATCTATCTTTTTGTCCTTACTTGCGTTTCAATAACCTACTGGCAGTAGGCATTTCCTGTCGAAACAGCACATCCTACCTACGGAAGTAGAAGAAGACGAAGACGGATAGCCTACTAGAGATGGGTAAGCTCATACAAATGAAATGCAGATAGCTTTATCTGCATTTCAATATAAGTTTCAACTTAATCTCCGGTAGGCCGAGCTTACCGAGATACGTCATTTGCTTATCTGCCAAAATCGGGCGTTTTGCCGAGGATAGCAATGTGTACCATGTTGTTCATGTATTATTTTTATGATATTTCGGTTTTTAATGTGTATGTAATTATTATTTTAATATTTGCGCGACAAAATGTTGCCAGCATTTTTATGGCAGTGTTAGAATACCTTGATGCTGCTGTTCTCCTTCACAAAACTGCTTTAACTTGAGTATCATATATTATGTCTCGGGCAGCACATTTTACAACCTCAAGCATTGTACAAAATACAAATAACAATTTTCCAAATTTTGTTTCTCTAATAACTGTGAATTTGGAGACATCTTCGACTTCTACTAGGTATCGACTATTGACCACTGGTTAAAGATTTCAAAACTCAAGTTCAGCTATCACGCAGTAACATTTGAGAGAACAAATCTTGCATTAGAAAGTTAAGGACATTTGAAGTACGGTTTTCACCATACTTCAAATGTCAGTCATATTGTTTTCACCATTATTTGAATATCAGCCATCTTTTTTTCACGATACTTCAAATTTCATAATGGCCCCAAAAATCTCAAAAGTGGGGCCAACTAACTGGAGACACTTTTTTACCGCAACATGCCTCGTCTAACATATAATTATAACATGTCTGCCACTGGCGTATTTATCAATTTAAACTTATCGTAATATTATTAACTAGATGTCGCCCACGACATCGTTCGCGTGAAAGTTAATTTCTTGGAAACCTTATATTTTTCCTCAATAAAAAATAGCCTATGTCCTTCCCCGTGGTTTACTCTACGTCTGTGCCAAATTTCATCAAAATCGGTCCAGTAGTTTCGGAGCCTATTCAATGCAACAAACAAACAAACAAGCTTTTCCTCTTTTTTATAAACCATCTAGTTTATTCGACTTCGTGCGCGACAAAAAAAATCCCGCGGTAACCGTACACTTTGCCGCGATAAAAGGTAGCCTTTAGTCCTTCCCCGTGGTCTATTCTATATCTGTGCCAAATTTCATTAAAATCGGTCTAGTAGATTCAGAGCCTATTCGATGCAAACAAACAAACAAACTTTTCTTCTTTATTATATTAGTATAGATTAAAGTATAGATTTCACCGGTGTCGCAAGTCGCAACTGGCGATCGTAATTCGTAAGTATTGGCGTTCGAAATTCAAAATTATACCTGATATTATTATATTATCGTCTGTGCAAACCACATGGCAAATTTAAATAATCTGGTGTGGTTACACTGATCTGACCGGATTGTATGATTTTAAAAGTGCAAATTATTTTATAAATTATGACCTCAATAATTATTGTTGATTGCAATTATTAGGAACTAACTGTTGCCCGCGGCTCCGCCCGCGTAAATATAGTACCTATCCCTCGGGAACACTGTACTTTTTCGGGATAAAAAGTAGCCTATATTTAATCTAGGGCCTAAACTACTACGATACCGAATTTTATCAAAATCCGTTCAGGAGTTTTTGCGTGAAATAGGAATATACATCCAACTATCCATATATCCTCACAAACTTTCACATTTATAATATTATAGTAGGATTAGTAGGATAGTGAATTGCTTGGTGATTTTGGTGCTTCTTATGTGAAGCATTAGGTATTTCTAGAAATATAAATACTTATTTGTAACTCGTTAGCCGTCACACATGATTATTTTCTATGAACCTATGAATAAAACCTATATCTTAAATATAATCAAATATTCGCAATTATTTTAGCGATATTTTACGTTACTAAAACCCAATATTATAATAAAAGAGAACACTATAAAATAAACCAGTCAGTATAAGTTAATATTTTGTGGCGTAAACTGAACGGCTTTGACGTAAAGACAAGCCAGCTAATGTCAGTTAGATTGTCGTAATACGAAAATACCAGTCAAGTTTCAATGCAGAAGCAAGTCAAGTGTCACGTGACTGCTGACTGGCTGGCAATAGGTGGTCATAATACGAAAACGCAAGCCAGTTTGTTTTATGGCGTAAACTGGCTGGAATTAAGAGCTTGTAATACGCCCCCTGGGGTCGCAGGTTCGAATCCTGCAGAAGGAACAAAAAGGTTTTCTGTGTTCCTGGTCATGGAACTCATGGATGTGTATTAAATATGTGTATAACAAAAATCTTAATAATAAAATGTAATATAATTTCATAATTTGCAGGTATTGGATTCCAATTTCAAGGGCACGCAATAATAATTATGACACATATTTCAAGATTCTCATTAGTAGGTATAACGTTACGTTACGCCGCTGTCAATTAATGGCCTGCTAGGCCTACAAAAGTGTACCTATTTTGCACCAAAGGATAACCGCTGAAGTTAATCAGGATATGTTGTTTAATAATGTGGTAATCTGAAATATTTTGGTTACCAACCTTTAGCCTTCGTATCCACGAGAGTTTTTTTGTGGTCGCGACTCGCGAAAGGAAAAACTGCACTGTAAATAGAACTCCACACCTAAACTACAATAGAGCTGAAAATCGAAGTGTCAAGTGTACACGATTTTCAGTTAATATAGTGTAGTTTTTTTCAGTCGCGATCACATAAAAACGCTCGTGGGAATGTAGCCTTACTTTTGTATTTTTTTACTGCAATAAAAACGATCGAATTATAGTTGTTTTGTTGTTTATTGTTTTATTTACCGTTTTAACCTAATAATTGGGACCTAAATATAAAATTGATAACAATAACCTACGTACAGTTTTTTTTTTTTATTCTAGGCTTGAATCTTTTGCACTTTAGAAGATAATACGTAAAAAAGCTAAAGGAAAAGCTTTTTTTATTCCGAGTGCCACCTAAGTTACGTAGTATAGTTACATTCTCATTTCTCTCTGGATTTAACAACTGATATTAAGGCTTCGTTCCCTCGAGCAGTTTTCAAAAAACAAAAAAGAAACACTCGTGGGAATGTAGCCTTACTTATGCATTTTACTTTCTTTAAAATGCAATAAAATGATTGCATTATAGTTATTTTGTTGTTTTATTTAACTTTTTAATACAATAAAATCGACAAAAATATGTACCTGCCCAACGTATTTTTTCATTTCAGGCTTGTATCTATTGCACTTTTATATAATGGTTATTTTCTACGTAAAAAAGCTTATAATTTTGAAGTTCGAACACATTTTTTAAGTTCGGAGTGCCACTTCTTATTACGTAGGTAGTGTAAAGTTGCTCTCTTTGCTTCGAAATTTGATTTCATTTAAAAATTTACATTCCTTTTCACGCGACTCCTAGCATCAATCTGTTATATTTCACTATTGTATTTAATAAAAAAACATGATAACTATAGTAAAAAATCATCCCGAGTTTTGATTCTCAATTTTAAGACAATATTTATGGTCTTAACTAATATATATATTAATTGCAAAATAAATATATAATGTTTTCAAACATGAATCGTTATGTAGTTATAATGGAATGAAACATTTCAAAAGGCTTGCATAGGCGAGAGAGATGGATGCTATTCTTCAATGGTGATTGGACAAGAATAAATAGGTCCTATCTTTGATTGTGAAACGCATTTCCTATCTATTTTTAATGATAGATTGGCTATCTATTTTTAACTGTAGATACGATATTGAAAACGGCCGTAACTCTTGTAAAATATTAAATAACACTGTGGATGGTCCTGAATTATTGAACAAATATAACTTTAATGTCCCCGTCAGATATTTCCGTAACTTTGTGCCGCTTCATGTCCCGCCTTACAATACTTTTTATCGTCGCAACTCTTTTATGTGTAGATCGAGCACCCAACTCAATATCTTCATTGGCGAAAATCACCTTGAAGACATTTTTTCGCTGAAACCGTCTAAAATAAGAAGAATCTTAACAGACTCATATTTTTCGTCTCGGTAATATATAATATTATGATACGAAAAATGAATCAGATCATCGCGTTTTTATGTTGTGTTTTAAGATTAGTGTGTGAGTTCTTTCTAATTGAATTTTTATTAATATCAATAATTATAACATAGTTATTTGCTTTTCCGGTGGTTTATTAGTTAATTTGTATATATATAATATATTAAATAGGTTAACTCAGGAATTATGTTATGATTAAGGTTTATTTTTAAGTTCTTGCTGTACATACTTGACTTTCCATTTTTCTTATTTAATTAGTTATTTATTAGTGAAAACTTGTTATTGGCTATTTGTTTTCTAGGAATAAAAGTTATTGTTATTATTTTTTAGCTGTAAGTTTTCCAAATAAAATAAAATAAAATAAAAATAAAATAAAATACGTGCAATATTTTTTGGTGTATGTGGTAGTAAAGGTGGATATTATGAACTCATTAGTAAGTAAAAAATAATAAAAGTAGTGTGATAGATATAATATTTAATTTGATATTTAGTTTGAAAGCTGGTCTCGCAATAATAAGGTCTTGAGTTTGGTTTTAAAATTATTTTTTGTTCGCACTACTGTGTGTATTTTGTTTTTAGTAAATTAGCGGCAACAGAATAAAATCGAATTGACCGCTCGCCGACTTGACTGGTAGGTAACTCGAGTGCTCGAGTGCAATAGAGGCTTTTCAATCTAATAGGTACGCGTTTGATATGTTCACTCGAGTGAATCGAGTAAAAATAGGGCTCAAGTCGCATCACTATAATATTTTTGTTATGATAATATATTTTAGAACCAACTTCTAAGTTTTGAGAGCGTTGACCGTAATCATCATTAATCATTGTATTTGGAAAATATTTTTTTCTCATTTAGAAATTTAATTCACAGTTCCTGGTTTACAATCGCGATGAATAAAATTGAAATTTCCGTGCGATAGTCAGTCAGCTGGCATTAATTCAATTATATGATTTTGTTTGTTTGGTCTCTGTATTTGTGTTCTCCGTGTAATTCTAGTGTATAATATAACGTGCTCGTGAGAACTGGCAATATCTTCAGGAGGCATTGTGGTAATTAATTGTGCTATCAACAAGCGATTCGCAGTTCGCGCGGAGCTGGCGCTTTGACGGAGGGTAATGAAATGATCTGCGCGGGGCCAACTGACTGCACTTGCGCTAATTGCGCCGGAGTTCCCACGCGCCCGCGATCTGCCCCGGCCTGCAGTGCTCGTGCGCCCTAGGGCTGACACGAGTTACTTTTATGTTTATAATAAATTAAATAGCTAACAGTCTAGCTCATGCTACTGAATAAATGTAAATTAAGGAACTTATGAACTATTACAATTTACAAAACACTCTTTGTTTACTTGGCTGTGTGTTGTAAATTATGTAATACAGAAATATATTACATAATTTACAACACACACTAAGCATGCGCTTAGCTTTACACTTGTCGACATTTTTTATTACCTTATAATTGAAGATGTTATAATAATATCAATTACTTTGTCTTCTACACTTGCCTTGTACGATGAGCTAAAAAGCTTGATATAATTGATAGAATTGTTTGTTGCTAAGAAGTCTAATTAGGCAATCAATCATATCAAGTCTTGTCGAGTGTCAGCCCTGTCGCGGCGGCTGGCGACCGTCGCGCGAGGCGTGGCGGCGCTAATTGGCACAATAGCTGGTGTTTGTTCCGCGCTCACTCGATTAGCGGCCGGGGGGCATTGTGCCACAATACTGTCTACCCAAAACTAACAGTATGTCAAATGGAAAATAAGGCTCCGATCGCACTATGAAAATAGGTTTCCTCGTGACCCTTGAGTCACTTGGCAAAAACGTTGTAGAATAACTGTACTATAACTATAAGACTTTTATCATTTAACATAAAATAAAATTAAAGAGGCCAAGAAAGAAGCCTTGAGGGATTCCAGCTTAAAACGGTCCCGCGTGTTAGCGATAAAACCTTGTCTGATTTCCAAGTAAATAAATTGTAATAATATTAATAAAATATATCAAGTTCGACCCTAATTTATCAATTACCTTTTCAGTTGGTGAGAATGAGAGTGACAGACTTTATCAAATGCCTTCGCTATGTCGTTTAATTAGAATAAGACTGTCGCAACTCGCAACCTCTTTGTAATGGTTAAATTAAATTAAATCTTTGGTTATTTGATAGGCGATCGTAAAAATGTAACATAAATTGTACGACGCATCATTTGACATAATATTTAAGCATTTAATCCAGCGTACCTATTCTTTTGCTGACATAAAAAGGGCGGTTAAATGAGTCCAGAGGGTATTATCGTAGTTTGTACTGACACAGATGTAAATCCCCTCGTACCTGACAACACCGAACACGACCCTCTGCCGTCATCACGCCGCATTATTTTTTACATTATTAGCTGCCGACCTTCGCCCCACAGTACAATGCGAGGCGAGCGCCGAGCCGAGCCGAGTCGAGCGAGCGAGCGTGGAACGAACAGTTTATGAACTTTTAATACGTTAATACGACGAAGCTCGTCTCTGACCCAAACTGATTCGAGCCGTAAGCGCGACGCACAGTGTTCGCCTTTTGCTTGAAAATTACGATAATTGATTTTAATTTATATATTTTTAAATGGAAAACTAAACAGATTCCGATTGAAAATTTTCGTTACGAGTATAACATTTTTTATAAAGATAGTATGTTCTAGCAATTTAAACTAAGAAAAAATTCAAAATATTGTAAATTAGAATATGGATTAAAAATAATAATCAATTTATAATATTAATATAATTAACGCAGTATAATTAATTATTACGAATTTAATTCCATCAAAACCAGCACTATTGCCTTTCGGTTACAGAATTGAGATGATCGAATCAAAATATTTATTTAGATCATAATATCATTTGAATTCTATCAATTTAAAAATTGCACTGCTAACTCGATATTTTAAGTATGAAGTAATGAGTGTTATTACTTAGTTTACTGGCAACATTTTTGGAATAAGTCATTAAATACATCTTGAATTGCAAATTGCAATGTAATATGTTTGGCTCAGTGTGCGCCCCGGCTGCGCCGGTGTAAAGAAGGGTACAAATCGCAATATAAACTTAATATCGGACAAATTGCCGGCGCCGAGGGCGGGGCGGGCGGGCCGGTGGGGGGCGCGCGGGGCGGGGGTCGGCAAACATCTGAAGCTTTTATTGCGATGATCGCGTATTGATTCCACTCATAAGCCGCTGTCACAAGGATAATTTCATCTATCTGCGGGCGAGTCCCCAACATTTATTAGTTTATTCAGCGATTTGCGCCGCCCCCGCCCCGCGTCCCGCGCCCGCCCGCGCCCGCCCGCGGGGACGCGAACTTTATTAAACCGCTCGCCGCTCGGGTGGGGATTACCAAAACAAATTAATTGTATACAACAACTGTATCACTGCGCCGCTAATTACAGTCATTTATTAATATTCGCATTATTTGCTTCGATCCCCGGTCGTGTTTGACTGGTGGGAGTCGTACAAATTATGTGTACTTATTTTGAAGCAAATATAATTATACGATGATGGCAGAAATATCAGATTTATTTTATAATTATATATTTTAATATACTGTTCACACACTGCTCCAATCATGTAGTAAATAAGGAGTACCTTCTGAAGTATATTGCGATTTGCAAATTGTTCTGATGTATTTTACCCTTGTCAGTAAGTTGTTTTCGTCAGCTGTTGTTTAAAGTGATTTGTGGTCTTTTCAGTTAATTCTATAACTAAATGCTTCGGTGGCTTTCACGTACTGATATTTTATTACACTGTCTGATAATAATTAAGGATTTTCACAAATCGGATTTAAATTAAAGTCTTTTTTTTAAGTAAATGTGTCCCAAAATGACATGCCAACCCAAATAACTGATGACTACCAATAATACACCTCGTTTACTATCCTTAAGTCAAAAACTTAGGCCTTTGCATCCTTTAATGGATGATTTACCTATACAGTATTCTCCGAGCGAAGTAACCACTCTTGAAATAGGTACTGTAGTTCCTGGGACAATTGGTTTTTAAATGTCGTATGATTGCCCAAGCACATACGGCATTCTCACAATACTTATAGTCAGCCTAGTCCAGAGGAATGACTAGTCAATACGTCTGAGGCCAACCATGTGCGGGTTTCCTCACGATGTTTCCCTTCTCCGGTAGAGCATTCGTATAATGTATTTGAGATCTGAAAAAGTCTCATTGGTACACAACCTGGGATTTGAACCTGTATTCTTTTGAGTGCGAACCAAACGATCTACCCACTAGGCCACGGAGCTCATATCCTAAATCAGCAACTGTCTACACTATATTCTACACAAACTTAATACACCTTGTTTAAAATTAATTAATATTATGATTTAGAGCAATTTTCCGCCAAATAATACCCACAACCTGCAAGCAAATGTATGAGTGCACGCATAAGCATTCGTAACGCACCTCCCTCCTCCCACATTGCTTATGCGTGCTAACACCTCGTTTACTATCCTAATTAAGTGTCTTGCATCTACAGTGTATTAAATCAGTGTAGATAGTGTAGATTCTACACTATCTACACTGATTTAATACACCTCGTTTACTATCCTAATCGAGTGACTCTTATATCTACACTATCTAAACTAATATATTATAATATAAAGAGGAAATATTTGTTTATTTGTTTGTTTGATTACATCGAATAGGCACCGAAACCGACCTATTTTGATGTAATTTAGCACAGATATAGAGTAGATCACGGAAAAAGATGGCTACTTTATAACGTGGAAAAATGTACAGTTTCCGCGTGAATTTGTTTTGCGCGTACGAAGTTGCGGGAAACATCTAGTTCGGAATAATTACACTCTGTAATTATAGTGTTGAGTACAAAGGACTAAGGAGTTCCGCAGGGATCCACTGTAGGGTCGAACTTCACCGACATTATACTCATTCTTATTGTAGCAGAAATGTTATATCTTCATATTACCTATATGTATATAAATCTTCTATGCGTGTGTTTGTAACAAAATTTTTTCTAAACGGCTACTGGCTGAACCGATTTTGATAAAAAAGGGTGTGTTTAAGTGGATTCGAGAATGGTTTGATTTGCAATTGGACCACCGGGTCCAATTGCAAATCTACCGAGATAGCGCTGCTGTCAGTACGTCAACTAATTTAATTCTAAGGTGGTACAAAGTTTGCCGGAACAGCCTTTAAAAGTTTTAATATAAAGTGGTTTACGAACGATATAGCAAAATGTATCCGCGACCCTCGGTAGAGTGCCTAGCTGCTTCCATCCCTCAGTATAATATTAATAATTATAATATAATCAAAATAATTTATTCAAAATGGGTTTAGAAAACACTTTTTGACGTCAATATAATTTTTACATATTTACTATTTTAGTATCAATATGTAGACACGCACTAGCGATTCGAGCCAAGTTCAAGCTAACAGAACTACGCGAGGAAAAACCGTGTGTTATCAGTCGTGTCGATTATCCGTCCCACTGGATTGCGAGAGTAAAGGAAGAGAGAGTGCTCTTGAGTACTGCGCGCACACTTGGGCACTATAAAATTACTCCTGCGGAACTGGCCTGGTTTCAATGAAACCGGCAACCGTCACCGAGATCGGTGTGAGGAGTTATTACCGTGTGTAATATTACACGAACCATTTGGAGCAATGCTTGAAGTATAACTTAATTGTCTTAATTGTGATTCCCAAACATGCATTAGTTTTAATTTAGTGAGTAGTGACGATAAGTGAACTGCTCAGGGATTACAGATTATTTATAGCAGCTGTTCTATATATTTAATTAACTAAATGTAGAGGTTTTGCGACGGTAGAGAATTAAAATATAATGATTGAAACTTGCCTTTTCTCTCACTGATCATAACCGCAGAGTCGCTAATTATCTGCTGAATACTTTTCTCGTATACTGCAGACTGCAGTCACACAACTACCTAGCACGATGATCTCTAATCATCCGCTCGCCGCTCTCCATCTGCTCATTGCATAATTATTATGTGGATGGCTTATTGGCGGTCATTACAATGTGGTCTGTACCCCCGCTGATAACTCTTGCGTCTGACGGCGCGTGGCTGAGACAATGCACCTTCCCTCCCTCCCCCCTGCACATCGCTCCCCGTGGTCGCCCTCTTCTATAAAGTTGGTATTACCTACTCTTTAGCTAGCTACTCTATTACTAGCGCAGACGTCCCAATGTACTTTGATATGAGTTCTTTATTCGATACGGATACCTGCTTTTACCTTTTAAATTTTATTGAACCCTTTCGTAAGAAACTATTTTGTCTAATTATATTTAAGACGTTTATAAAATTTATAAAAAATCTGTAAATCTACTTGACATTTATTTTTAAGGAGATGTAGTTTGTATCGCCAGTTGACATTGTTAAGAAGGTAAGGACTGTGCGTACTTTTGTCTAATATTTACCCGACTGGGTTGTTTTTCAGTCGTATCTTGTATATTTGTAAATTTCTTTATTCCCACATATCTTCCAAACGGTTTCATCCTCCCACATATCATCTAACGATACCTTAATTGACGAAATCCATCCATGATTTCGTCAATTAAAGTATCGTTAGATTTGTCTCAAAAACCCAAGTGTTCAGATAGCTAGTTCAAAGGAAAAATACGAAATGCCGGATTTTGGAGCCAAATTGTAAGTAGTTAATTTTTTTTTAACCAAACCTATTGATTAAGGTATCAAAATAAAGGAAATTAAAAGGAGATTTCAAAAATATACATTTATTATGTCATGTATTTTTTAATCAGGAATAATTACAAGCATTTTATAATTAAATCATTAAAATAAATTTTGTAATCAATTAATTCAAATAGTTGTATTTTTGCTTTAAATTGACCAAGTTAGTGTTACATAAACTAAAAAATAAAAAAATAAATTAAAAAAGTAAAGTAAAATTTTACATAAAAATGTTCTCATAACTATTTTTCCTACAATTGTAATTAACTGAGATAGGACAGCTAGAAGCTAAGGGATGATAACAGCGCGACTTTAAAAAATCATGTTGGAAAATTGAAAAACTTAAAAAAGTTGTGAGAACATTTTTATTTATTTATTTTTATAGAAAAACTTTCAGCTAAACCACAGAATAGATATTAGTTACAAGCTAAACATAACTTAGTAGTAACAAAATTGAAACAGATAGCCATTGACACATTTTTACAGATAATATGTAACAAATACTAAGATGAGTGCTAGTTTTAAAATTTCAAAGCTGTAAATTTTTAAGCTCTACAACATTTATTTAATTTTTTTTAAACTTGCCGTTTTCCTAAAATTAAAAAAAAAATTATTTTATTTTTTTTCACCCCTTCTTGGGGGTGAATTTAAAAAACTTTCACAGTTCGTCAAACTTATATAAAAAAATTCAAGTTTGACCTAAAAATTCGAATACGAATGAAATATCATTACCTATTTTCTTGGACTACTATGAGTCCCGTTTGATACCAAACATAACGTCAATGATTTCAATTAGGCTTTCACCTTGAAAGCTAATTGAAATCATAAAATACACTATGGTGTATTCTATTTTCTCAATCTTGTTTCGATCTTTTTAGTACGTTGCTTATGATATATCTCTTTTTTTCAGTCGGTTTTTTTTTTTTTTAAATTTCTACTTATGTATTTTCTCTTAAGGCCGTCCCCCGAGCAAAAGACTTTGAGGCGGTCAGCCGCATAACTCAGTTCAAAATTTTTCACATAGCTTAGTTCAAAATTAATTTAAAATTTAAACGGCGAATATCTAGCTTATGAAATTGCCTATCTATTGGTGTGTGTCCCAAATAAAATTTTTTATTTATTTATTTATTTATTTACACACAAACTATCATTACAGGCTTAACCTAATGCGATAGCAGTGGAATCAAAATGTATAACATTAATTATTATAATAATTTCAAACATAAAATTCAATTAATTTAAATTATTAATAAGTAAATATATATCGATTGCGAATAATTTACATTGCCTTATTGTACACCTTAAAAAAATTACTAGTGCTAGTGAATTAATTATTATTTGGAATTGTATTCCCATAACAAATTACAAATAAACAGCCACGTGTGAATTCGCTGAGAGTACAATTGAAAATATCCATCCGCTGTGCAACTTCATTTAAGGTGCGCAGTGCCCGAACAAACGGAGAGTATTTGAGCAGGTTGGTCCTGCAGCGCGGCACGTGCAGCAGCGGCGGGCGGCGGCGGCGCCACACGTACCGGTCGGGCACGCTAAGCGACACCTCCCCCAGCACGGCGGCGTCACACGTGCGGCCCCGCAGCACACTGAACACGTACCGCGCCACCGACAGCTCCCTCCTAGCCGCGAGCCGGTCGTATCCCACCATACCTAGCACGAATAGCGTCGGATAGTTTAAGGGGTAGAACGGGTATACACCGTAGAGCCTCTTATAAATAAAACGAAGAAATTTATTTTGGATTCTCTCCAGCATCATGGAATACTTCTCTTCGTATGGGGACCAGACCATCGCACCATATTCCATGTGACTTCTAACTAAACAGTTGTAGAGACTGGTAATAGCCTTGATGTTAGTGAAGCCTTGACTCGACCGGAGAACGAAGCCTAAATTTCTGAACGCCTTTTTGCAGCAGTTTGTGATATGCTCCTTAAACGTAAGGTCACCACTGATGTGGATCCCTAAGTCCTTAATTGACGCCACCCTGGTTAACGGTTTATTGTTCACGGTGTAATTCATAGTGTATTGTGACAAAGTGCGTACCCTTGTAAAAGAAATAGCTGTACATTTTGAGCTATTAAATTGCAGTTTATTTTGAACACTCCAAAGCAATACGTTATCAATGTCCTCTTGTAATTTGATGCAATCGTCAAGACATTTAATGATCAAATATAACTTAAAATCGTCTGCAAAGAGTTTGCATTTGCAATATTTAATTACTCTAGGCAGATCATTAATCATTATAAGAAATTGAAGAGGCCCCAAATTACTGCCCTGACTAACGCCCGAATTTGTGTAGTACTGCAACGATGTATGGCCATCATATTCAACGTATTGCTTACGATCGCGCAAGTAACTAGCAAAAAGCTTAAGAAGCTGTGGGGTGAAACCTATTGCCGCCAACTTAATGAGCAACACGTCTTGATCTACTAGATCGAATGCTTTTTTAAAATCAAAGTATACGGCATCGACCTGCATCCCGCCGTCCACTGCCGGTATGATATCCATCATATAACTCAGTAAATTACTCGTAACACTCCTCGAAGGTCGAAATCCGTGTTGTTCTTCGGCAAGTTGCGAGTTAACCTGTTCAAAGATGAGATTATACAACACCGACTCAAACGTCTTAGATGCAGTCGACAGCACCGCTATCGGCCTATACCCTTGTATCTGAGACCCTAAATCTCCCTTTAGTACCGGGACTACTCTCGTAGTTTTCCATCTAGAAGGGAATGTAGATGACTCTAAAATTAAACTAAATATGTGCCAAAGTGGTTTAGTTAAAACAAAGCAGCAATCTTTAAATATATAAGGCGGGATGCCGTCAGGGCCGGCCGCGTGTGTGGGCTTGAGCCGGCGAAGCGCGCGCAGCACGTCGCGCGGACGCAGCGGGTCTACGTGCACGCGAGCGGCCGCGTTGTGCGCGCCAGCCGCTGCCACCGCCGCGTCCACACTCAACTGGGGCCTCTCGCTCCTATAAACCGAGTGGAAATATTTCGCGAACTCCTGGGCACATCGACCACCTTTTAGTATTTCTCCGTCTTTTATTATATTTTTTTTGTTACTTACATTACGCTTAGAATTAACAAATTTCCAAAAAGCCTTAGGGTTTTCTAAAATATGGCTTTGAACGCGACTCTGATAGGCTACGTATGCCGATTTTATTAATCTCTTAACTTCGGCTCGGCAGCTAGAAAAATCGTTATAATGTGTCTGTAAATTTGAAATTTTATATTTTTTGTGTAAACAAGCTTTTAATTTTAAATTTTGTCTAATTTCGGTCGTATACCAATCGGGATAAACAAATTTAGTTTTATTGCTACTGTAATAATTTTTCCTAGGTACATAGGTGTCGATTATTGTATTAATATTATTATAGAAAAAGTCAAGACTAGATTCTAAATCTAATTTATACATCGGGGTCCAATTAGAGTTCGCGATAGCTTGGTAGAGGAGCGGAAAGTTGGCTTTATTAATGTTCCAACTCGGATATTCCCTAACTATACTCATGTTTGGTGACGAATTGGTCCCCGGCCGTAGTTGTGGGTCAACGGGCGGTGCAGCCGAGCGCGCGCGCAGCGTTATCTCAAGCGGGGGGTGGTGGGGGTCCACCGCCACCAGCGGGGCGGGAGAGGCGCGCACGCTCACCTCCTCACCCAAGTTACTTAAAACGAGATCAAGCTGTCGGCCGTTGACGTTATCTATTCTATTGCTCTGAGCGAATCCACAGTGTGATACAAAATATTCAAAATAATCTTTTATGGAATTACTACATGAGTATAAGTTAAAATCACCCAAAACTACTATTTTTTTTAAATTTACCACAGAAATCTTCAATAATATTAAACAATATTAAATATTCATTGTCACTGCTACCTGGAGGAATATAAATTACGCATAGAAAAAACAAAAAACGTTCGTGGCGATACAGCGCAGCACTGGCTAGCTCGAACGCTCGACAGTCAATGTTGACGTCACTCGGTACACATACTTGCCGCAACGTAAGACGCGGTGTGGCCACTAAACACGCTCCACCGTGTTTTCGACCATCTGTACGATCGCATCTAATTATTGAATAACCCGGTGGGATTAATTCAGAATCGAGGATAGCAGAATTACAGCCGGTTTCTGTTATTGCGAACAAATCTGAGCTCGAACACGATAAATTCACATAGAATTCTTGGGTCTTTAACTTTAACTTTAACTTGTAAATACTATGGAGACGCTGAAACTACAATTGAATGCATTCGATTATAGTTTCAGCGTCTCCATAGTATTTACAAGTTAATTTTATTTGGGACACACACCAATAGATAGGCAATTTCATAAGCTAGATATTCACCGTTTAATTTTTTTTTGGTCAATTTTGAACTATGTTATGTGAAACATTTTGAACTAAGTTATGCGGCTGACCGCCTCAAAGTCTTTTGCTCGGGGGACGGCCTTAAGAGAAAATACATAAGTAGAAAAAAAATTAAAAAAAACCGACTGAAAAAAAGAGATATATTATAAGCAACGTACTAAAAAGATCGAAACAAGATTGAGAAAAAAGAATACACCATAGTGTATTTTATGATTTCAATTAGCTTTCACCTCATAAGGTGAAAGCCTAATTGAAATCATTGACGTTATGTTTGGTATCAAACGGGACTCATAGTAGTCCAAGAAAATACATACATACATACATATAATCACATCTTTTTCCCGTAAAGGGGTAGGCAGAGACCACTTTTTGCCACTTTCTACGATCCTTACATACTCCTTTCGCTTCGTTCACTTTCATTCCCACCGTCCATTCCTCATCTTACATTCAACGTAGCGAAGCGGCTCTACATGGTCCGCTTTTCACCTCCGCGAGAAACGAGACGTGATGGGTGGTGAACCACATTCCAAGAAAATAGGTAATGATATTTCATTCGTATTCGAATTTTTAGGTCAAACTTGAATTTTTTTATATAAGTTTGACGAACTGTGAAAGTTTTTTAAATTCACCCCCAAGAAGGGGTGAAAAAAAATAAAAGAATTATTTTTTTTTAATTTTAGGAAAACGGCAAGTTTAAAAAAAAATTAAATAAATGTTGTACAGCTTAAAAATTTACAGCTTTAAAATTTTAAAACTAGCACTCATCTTAGTATTTGTTACATATTATCTGCACAGAATTACAGAAAAAACCAGAATGAGTGTTCGATCACATTTGTACGCAGCGGACTGTGTCCAAAACCATGACGAAACACCGCCCCGCCCGTACTTCACCTCCCCGCGTAGGGTTACCAGCGCAACACAACATTACCTCTTTATGGGGTAAATTAAAATTTTATGTATGACTGCAAATAGTGAAATAGAAATTTTAAGCCATAGATTTCGCGTGGAATGTAATAAAGCAATTGTTTATAAAACCAACAAATTTTCCAAATTTTCTAAAACTGCTTATTTAAGGTTTGGGAGGAACGATTTAATTGAAAAATAAAAATAAATAAATTAATGTCGGTTGTTCTCCAATAAACCAAATATTAGAGTCGAATTTATTTTTAACCCCCGACGCAAATATTTGACGGTCTGTTATAAGTTTGACGTGTCTTTCGGTCTGTCTGTCTGTCTGTGGCATCATAGCTCCCGAACCGATGAAGCGATTTCAATTTAGTTTTTTTTTTTTGTATTAAAGGTGACTTATCTGCGAGTGTTCTTAGACATGTTTGATGAAAATCGGTTAAGCCGTTTAAAAGTTGTGGGGGGTGAAAGTGGGGAAGAATAACTGAATGTCTGCAAATATACTCGAGTGGGGTCTCAAATGAAAGCGCACTGTAAGAGAATATTGATGACTTAATCGAGAGTGTTCTTAGCTTCGTTTGATGAGTAAATTGGTGGTGGGAAGATCAGCCGTTTGAAGATGATCAGCTCTTTTCTAGTTGATGAGGGGATCTGACTAATTTTCTATGAACGATCGATTCGAAATTTGGTACCGTGTTACTTCAACGATATTTAGATAGAACATGGTAAGGTAACCATGACCTGATTAGCCGTTTGAAGATTATCAGTTCTTTAATAGCTGATGAGGGGATCTGACTATCTTTCATATGTTCTATCGATTCGAAATTTGGTACCGTGTTACTTCAATGATATTGAAAGTATATGGTTAAGGTAACCATATACTTATTACTGTAAGTTACATAGTTGCAGTTCTTTGAACATTGCCGAAATTTCCAAACGCGCATCTTTAAAGACAGAGGAGTACTGTTCAGTACTTTTGGATGCAAAACCTTAACCGCCTCTTTTTTGGAAGTCGGTTAATATATAATTCGCATATAGTCGTTATTTAACTGCCACAAAACGACTTTAAGTATGTGCTGTGTGAGTATGTAATTATAAAGAAGAATTTCCCATCAAAATCATGAAGAAAGTATTCTCCGTGTTATTAAAATTTCGCTTATGCGCAATAAAGTATATTGTATTTTATTGTAAAATCTAATATTAACTAATTACGAAAATTTGGGTAAAATGTTCCATTATTTTGTGGCAACACTTACAAAACAATAGCGTTATTATGTTTCGACAATTATTTATTCAATAAAAATTAATTGAAAAATAGTTGGGTAAAATATCCTGTTTTTCTGTGGCAACACTTACAAAAAGAAACCATGATTTTCTATGACAATTACGACATGGATTTAAATTCAATAATTTATTCAACTGAATTGGAAATGTACTACTTACAGATGAAATGTGATCCCATGTGATTTCTTCACATTCCCAGCAGCATTTTTACATGTGGGAACGACACAAGTCGGCATAATTAATTAAAAACTGTCAGTTTCAAACGAAGTTTACAAGGCGCGCGTCGGCCATTGACTGACAGACTTAGACTCTGTCCAGAAAGTGCGTAAGCCTGCGTAAACCTACGCACGTAGAGATTCTTATCTTATCGTTTCTTTTTTACGAAATTTTGTACGATACGCGCATAGCTAAAATAATACGCACGTAGCTTCTGGACGGAATGTATGGGGCCCTAGTACCTCGACTACGTGCGTAGACCTTACGTGCGTAAGAATACGCAGTTTCTGGACATAGTCTAAATATCTAACCATTCCAATTTGGAATGGTCGTGACGGCTTCACTTTCAAGCGCGTTGACGGTTTCTGGTTTTTTCTGTAATTCTGTGATTATCTGTAAAAATGTGTCAATGGCTATCTGTTTCAATTTTGTTACTACTAAGTTATGTTTAGCTGTAAGTTTTTCTATAAAAATAAATAAATAAAAATGTTCTCACAACTTTTTTAAGTTTTTCAATTTTCCAACATGATTTTTTAAAGTTTTTCAGTCGTATCTTGTATATTTGTAAATTTCTTTATTCCCACATATCTTCCGAACGGTTTCATCCTCCCACATATCATCTAACGAACGGAAATAGTTACTTTTACTACTTCTACTAGAATACTACTACTACTATTGCTACTACTAGAATTCAAGCTCACTTTTATAATATAATGTACATTATACTGGGTCGACAAAGTTCCTGCTCGAGCAGTTTCTAAACATTTTTCTTTGCACTGGGACGCCTCAACATTTTCAAACATGAAAGAAGTGACCGCAACTACTGCAGATGTGGTTGAACTATGTATTTAGGTACACGTGAGTATGTTTGCGAGCCTACTATTTAACGGAGCTGTTGAATGATTTTCGTATTACGCCTGGTCGAGCGGCAATTTATTCGATAGTACCTACCTATTAATAAGTATAATTTCCAAACAACTCCATGAACTAATTCCAAGATGGCTATCTCGCGGCTTAACAGGTGTTCCGACTCCCGTGTCGACTGTCGGTGTAGGTGGAGAGTTGGAGACAGGTGCCCGCCCCCCGCGCCGCCTCCTCCCCTCTTCCCTCCCAAACGAAGATGGCGTATTGATAAACGATAGCTCAAGAATCTTAAGCCATCGCCTATCTTAAGATTATGCTTCGGTCTCTCTATTGTTGCAAGCTGCGTGCTGACAAATTATATCAAACTTTTTGGTATTGGTACCGTACGAGTATATACCACATATTAAAAGAAGAGGAATAGTTAAACAGCTACATAGTTAGCTTTCGATTTGATTGCACTACTACAAGCATACATAGGTTCGACGACCTCTGTGGCTCAGTTGGTTGAGCGTGTTGGTGCTCAAGCCGGAGGTCGCGGGTTCAAATCCCGCCGAAGGAACAAAAAGTTTTTCTGTGTTCCTGGGTCATGGATGTGTATTAAATATGTGTATAATATAATAAAAATCTTAAATGTGTGTATAGTATAAAAGTAATAAATATATTTCCGTTGTCTGGTACCCGTAACACAATTAGTTCTTCGAGAACTTACCACGAGATCAGATTGACGTGGTGTGAAGCGTCCATAGATATTATATTATATTATTATAGGTACAGTGTCCACGATTGTGTGGATGAATTGTGAGCCGTTGGAGGTGACGTCAAAATTTACAAATTTAGTCGTTCTATGAAAGTTTTTTCTCTGTTATATTTAGGTAATATTTTCTACTATGTGGTAAGTATATTATGTATACTATCATACATATTAAGTTTATCAATAATTCTCTTTGGTTAGATGTGTAAATTTAGACGATACCTCATACCAGGTTTAAAAAATGTTCATATAAAGATATTATCTTCATTTTATTGCAAAAAGCTTAACCACTAAGCAGTTCTCCAGTACCTATGCCAAGTGGTACAGATCCGATAAGTGGCCTTACCCTGTCGCCCGCGGCCCGGTCAACGGCACAATCTACAGGCGCTAAACAAGTGATCGCTCAATTTGAGCCGCATCCCCCCCACTCCCCATCGCCCGAGAGTGTATTGTGGTATTGTGTGGAATGCGCGTCGGGGCACGAGGGGGCTCTCGACGCAAGTGGGCTCAGCGCCCCCCAATTTTTTACTAAATTATTAATCTTTCTTCAAACACTTGCCGTCTTTGTGTGATCGGGACGAAAATTTTAATCTTATACCCGCCGATCGCTCGCTGCGGGGTACGGGCGACGGAGGAGGGGAGGGGGGAGGGTGTTAAACAATAGGCGCGGGATTACGAAGGGCCTGCGGTACTCCCGCGCGCTGCAGGCCTGTGCACTACTGAGGTCGAGAGCACTGTGGAGTTCTGATGATCGCAGATCGACTGATTGATTTACGCCAAAACCTGCGACAGTCGCATAGTGAACGGCAAACATGTTCAGTAAATAGATAGTAAATAGGTCATTTAATAAAAACAGTTGGTTCTCATCTAGTTTATTACACAGCTACCGCCATAGCCTTATCTACTACAAATAAATATAAACTATAAACTATCTACATACTCTGTAACCGCGCGGCGTGACTCACGAGACGCAGCCGGTCGCAGAATAAAGACGAGATATTATTATGTATGTAAAGTGCGGTAGCGGAGCACGTAGACTTTCGTAAAATAACATTTAAATACTTGTCTCTTACGCGGGTACGCCATAGGAGCTGAATTATAGTAATATATTTGTGCGAGAGTGAAGGAAACAAGTACCTATGTTAAATGTTGTACGAAATTCTGCGTGCGCCGCGACCGCACTTTAGCTTGTTTTCTGACTCTCTCTGTTCTGTGTTACAACTGTGCTGCTAAACATATTATTATACACTCAACTTTTGTATTACAATACTATGGAATGTCACATATTTCTTTATAATTACTGCAGCTATTATTTTACGCCGCTTAAAATAAAACTAATTACACACTTAACATTTACTTTGTTCATTCGTATTTGTAATAAACTAATCATTATAAAATTTTAACTAAATTATAATAAAATTTTAGTAAATTATAACGAAAACCTTGTATATTTAGTATTTACAATATTTACATACACTAAAATATATTGTACCTAATTATTCACAAAACTTAATTTTACACGAAATTTGCACCCGAAATTGTACTGCACAGTGCAATAAAAATTCAATCCTGAAAGACTACTAAATGTATCATATTTAAATTCTCACTAGATTGTTTAAGAAATGACTACCCACACAACACAGTCACATCAGCTGGTGTTGGAATAACTTATAGAGTTGATTCTGTTCCATAGTAAGGTAAGGCACACGAATGTTGATGTCTTGACAAAATACACAGTACGTCACAAGTTATGATTGCGAAAAGGCGTAAGTAATACAATAATATTAATAAACACGGCAATTAAACTAATTGCTGTACAGACAATACAATATGATAACTCAAAGTATATAATTACTGGTCGCGTCTTTTTCTCCCAGTCACATTACTAATACGACGGTCGATGACGATTCCACTGTAAACAAAGTTTTTCGGGCATTTCACATTGTTATTTCGTTACACAATATTTCATCGCACCGAGTAGTAGACGTAGCCGCAGTCCGGGCGCGCGTCACAGGCGGCGGCGGCGGCGGGCGCGGGCGCGGACGCGGCGGCGGGCGGCTACGTGTGCACGCGGCCGCTGTACCGCTCGTGCAGCAGCCGCAGCGGCTCGGCGGCCAGCAGCGCGGCCGGCGGCGGAGCGGCGTGCGGTGAGCGCGCGGGCGAGGGCGAGCGCGGCGCGGGCGACGGCGGCGCGGGTGGCGGCAGCGCCAGCACGTACCTGCGCACACGCACCGTCAGTCAGTCTGCGTGTGACACGCGGGGGGGCCCAGGGAGGTGACAGTCGACACTCACCTGTGTAGCAGCGCGCGGAAGGCGGCGGCGGGCGGTGCGTCGTGCCACAGCGGCGCCGGCATCGCGCCCAGCCCCAGCGCCCACCACTCGCCCGCGCCCCCCACTCCGCCGCCCCACTCGCCCACACCTGCGGGACACACGATCGACATTAGATAAATGCGGACACTGGGGCCTTGTGGTGTCGGGTCACCTGCGCCAGTGTCACCGACAGCTGCCGTGACACCACAAGGAACAATATTATTTATTATAAGGCTGTCTTTGTTCGTACATACGATAATTATCAAAAAAAAACTGCTAGAGCTCATTGAATTCAATATAGCAGCTATCCGTAACAGAGAATACATTCATAACATTAATGAGGGGCAATAAAGAGTAAAGTAATCGATCGCACGGCATTTCCCTGTAATAATCAGTTTATTAACAGTTGCGCGGTGTCGTGTCGTCGTTATCTATAAAGGGAGTAAAGTGATTTTTAATAACTGCGGCGGTTGTCTGTAATCATATCAATTACACAGTGACAGTGTCGATAATGACACCGGTTAATGGCTCCGGTAAACGCGTCGCACTCCCCCCACCTTTCCCGCCCGCGGTAGATCAGTATCGCGGCCGGTTTGTCGCTGATGCGGTTATAATGGCTGTCGATACCACGTGCTGTCATGCACTACGGTACGCTCCTGTGCGTTGCGGTGCGCCCCTGTGCGCGGCGGTGTGCTACTGTGCGCTAACGTGCGCAGGCGCGTCACTCACCGTGCTCGTGGTGCAGGAAGGGCGCGTGCTCGCGGCCCAGTGCCTTCTCCCTCTTGCGCCACTTGGCGCGTCGGTTCTGGAACCACACCTGTCAACACCAAACCATTTAGTACTTAATACTTTATACGTGAACAGCCTCACAATATGAACCCTTGGGCAAGGGCAATTGCCGGACTATTAGAGGGATCACAGAAAGCTAGGTATTTACTTTTAGCTTAGAAAATCATTTTGAATTACCCTCAATAGCCATGACCAACATTCCTGAGTACTTATGTACACATTAATAATAATTGATTATTTACTCTGCGCGAATATTTTTTTTATTTATTTATTTTTGTCATGTCAGTCATCATCAGAAGCCCTACAGGGGCTTATATAAATGAAAATACAATAAAAAAATGTATAATATAGAGTATTTATGGAGAAATTGGAGTCAGTCAAGACTTAACACCACACACGGCTTCCAAGCCTTTTTATAATTCATACTGCTAAAACACTCGTTTTAGCAGTATGAATTATGTGTGTGTGTGTTTATAAGTGTATTATTGTATGGCATGGATTTTAACTTGCAACAAAACAATAAAATTTTGGGTGTGGAAAAATTTAATAATGAATTACCGAGTTGGCGAAAGAATATAAGAAACGAAAATTGACAACCCGTAAGCAGTATATGTTACCCATTCTAAATTGCAACTACTTAATTTTGTTTCGTAGTGTAAGTAGAATGTGTAGTAGAATGAAGTCCATTTGTTTATAGCTTTTAGTTGTTTCACAAATTTTATTAATTTGTGAAACAAATGAAAGTTTAGAGTCCATCAAGACACCCAGATCGCGAATCTCTGATGTTCTTTTTAAATATTTCCCATTCACATATTTGTATAGAACAAAAAGTAGTGGTGCTAAATGTGCCCCTTGAGGTACACCAGAGGAGTTGCCTGTAATAAGAAGCATTTTAATACAGCAACCTGTTTTTTTACGTAAGAACTTTACCAGCCAAACATATCGCCGTGGACACCAAGATTTCAAAGTTTTAATAATAAGGTTTAGTAAGAAATTTAGTCGAAAGCCTTGGCAAAGTCTGTGTACATGGCGTCTACTTGATATTTTTTGTCGAAGTCATCGCGAATAATTTCTGCAAAAGTTTAAAGATGACTATCAACGCTATTATATTTAATTAGGCATTATACAATCACAGCGTGTCCGATGGCGGCGGCCGTGTCGGACGCGGCCAACGTCTCCGGTTCACTTTTAATTTTTTTATCGCATAATTGTCGCCAATTTGTCGCTCGCTCTCCACTACAATGGGGCCGTAATGAATAGCAATTACGCATACGTGGCTCGCGCGCCGCTCGCCGCTGAGCGAAACTAAACTCTACCATCCCCGCATATAGCTTACAGTCGCCCGCTCACTCCAGCAGAATAGAAACAAATTGAGCTAGTCGACGCGCATTGCGCTTAAAAAAAGACATTGTTACAGACGAAAGGCAAAAATGGTATAATTTTATAATTTCTGAACGAGAGGCGGGCGCGGCCGGGAAGGGGGCGACCGGGGAGGGGGCGACTTAAACGCTACAAATGACTTTAACGCTCGGCTGAGCCGTCGCGATCACTCAGCCTTTTGTGCAATTTAATGTCGCTGAAAATCTTTTGATATTCTCCAGCGAGTGACTCGACATGAGATTTAATATGACACATCCGCAAGCGCCCCCCGCCACCCCACCCCGCACAGCTAATGACCCTCCACCGCACCCGAGCACTTTATTAGGCGACTCTAGTAAGGTATAGTTATTAACAATTAACTGTAATTTGAAGTTAAATTCTCAGGATGTACCCGAATATGGAGGTTAGCTATTACACGCTGTATATTTGAGAAACATATATTGTCTACTAAGTTCATTTAACTGTTGACTAATTTGTGAAGTGTAGTGAAGGCGTCTCCAATCAATCTCGAGTGATGTACCAAGTACCGGCTCCACCGATGTTCACAAACACCGGGCTGTCAGAGCGCGTGCACACGTGCGGAGCCTCGCCGCCCCGCACTAGTGGTGGGTCGTCGACGCTTTTTCGATCAACGAAACGAGACCGTTTATCGTTCATCGTAAACTAGTTGAAAAAACAGTTTTTTTTTTTCGACTAGTTTACGTGTTCGACGAATAATGAACTGTGCAATAAACTATGACAAACAAAGTAGTTTTGTTGAATGAACGACTTTCAGCATTAACTGTTTTGTCAAACTTGTTGTCGTTTGCTGATCGACGCGACTAGTGATGACGACGAACGACGAGACGGTTTAATCTGTGAGCAGTGGAAATGAACTTCCCTTCATACTTTTTCCAGGCTTAGGACTGGCAGGCAGGCAGGTTCATTACTGTAAAGAACAGAGATAGACGTATTGCTCGTGCCGAGTCGTAGTGCCCCGCGCCCGTCCGTCGATCGTGTCGTCGCGTCGCGACGAACGGTCTCTGTCGCACGCACCGTTCCGGCATATGGCAACCGTTCACGCATAGACTAGTTTATCAGTAGACGCTAAACTAGTTTACCCGTTCATGACAAATAAACAGTTTAATAAAACAGTTCGTTCATTCAACGCCCATCCCTACCCCGCACCAGCGCTGCCTAATACGAGGCAATAATATAACGTCTTGTATTTAAATAAACAAGATAATATTATAATTACGTACATCTTATTCATTGTTGTTGTTAAATTAATTTATCGCTGTTATTTGACTCAGATTAACTGTAAATATAAGGTTAAGACTACAAAGTAACTGAACTGAAGCAGATAAAAAATATTCAAGTATTAATATTATCGCGTGATTACTACAAAAAATATTTAAAAGTAGATTTAAATTTTAACACTGACAATATCCAATATTATTACATATCCTACAATAATATTATTACATAACCTATATATTATTTTGTATTTGTGCATATTTACTTTATATTTTTGCTCTGGTATACTTTTATGCTGCGATTTTGTAAACCCTAATCTGAAGTCTCTATTAGACGCCAATCAATTTAATTTTTATTGCGAATCAAATGCTTTGAGCCCCTCTAAGCGAAGTACCTATTTTTTATAGTACGGGGTGCGTGAACTGACAGCGATACAGAGGGCCAAGAGCCGAGGGCAAAGGGCCGGTGTGTGGAGATTAGCGGCAATTAGTACATGAACTCCGCGCCGCGCCGGAGTCAATTCTAGATCAGCACCTGAGACACGCCGCCGTAAGGTGACGGTCGGCGGCTGACCAGTGGCACACTACCCGCTACCGGCTACCGTGTGTTAGCAAGTAGCGAGTATAATATTAGGTAATTACATATGAAATTGGCGTTTTGTAAAGGAGGAACGTAAAGTCTATTTTTTTTTTCAACATAATATATTTATTTAATCAAAGTATATACCATTGCTATCTATGCACTTCTGCCATATCATAGGTAGCTCATTGATTTCTTTACTAAAAAAACATTCGGACAGGAATCACTAAAATCTTTGAAGGCGCTTTAGACTGGCCCCATCGTAGTTGAATATTTTCCCTTGCAAAAAGTTATCCAAATTACGAAAAAAATGGTAATCTGCTGGTCCAGCAGCCTTGTTCCAGCAGTGCTGGAACAAGGTCCGGGAAGTACGGTGGATGTCTTAGAAATTCCAATTGAAGCTCCTCTAATTCTTCTATTCTTCATTATCAACTTTGGTCTCCGGCTGTCCACGGGGCTTGTTCTGCAAGTCGAAATTTCCAGAACGAAAACCTTCCATTAATCCTTCGAGTCGTTTCTGCAGCACTGGTGCCACTCTGGAAATCGTACTCAAAAATAATACGATATTTGAAGTTTTCTACTTTGTAAACAGAGTGACGCAAAGAAAAACCAAAAGAGGAAAAAACAAATGAATTATTACGGTTTCCAAAACACAAATGCATGAGTAAATAGCAGTACCTATACATTTTAAATTGGAATTCCTAAGCAAAGAAGTTATATTTGAGATCAAAGTGTACAGTACAAGTACACGATAGTACAACAAAACGCCAATTTCATATTATGTAAGGACCTAATATTATCGATATTATGATATTTAATATTTAAAGAAGCAATAAAAAGTAAATACAGTTAAGAGAAAGTGAACTTAGACTATTTCAGATTGTTTCACGTAACATATCCGTAAACAGTAAACAAACCGAGTACACTATATCTATTCTCTAGAGTCTAGAGTCTAGAAGGCAATCCGAGCGCGCGATATTTGAAAGACCTCGTTTATACCAATTTAGAATAGAACAAAAGACATTAATGTCGCGAGTGGCAAATGATTAAAGGCTAAAGCGCTAAATATTTAAAAGTAAATAGCGAGCTCGGAGCGTTTAGTGGCGAAATGAATTCCTCATTAGCGCCATACAGCTCGAAATATTAAAGTGTTTTATTGTCTGTGGCAGCGCCTGCAACCACCAGCCACTCGACTGTCCGCGAGATTACCTCCCCCTCCCCCGCCCCCGCCCCCGCCCGCCACCTCCCGGCGCACCCGAGGGGAGTCGGTAATTACCAAATTGCAGCGGCGCTCGCTTTAACTGCAGCTCGAGAGCTCTCCGCGCTCAAACCGCGCTTAATTAAACCATTGTTAGTTGTGCCGGTCCCCGCCCTCCCCGCTCTCGTCCGCGCTCGCCCGCTACCTACCTACTAGCGGCTAGCCAGTATATCTACGCGAGCGGAGCAGTTGGGTATTAAAAAGGTATTTAAAAATAAAAAAGTAGAAACTTAAGATTCATGACCGTTAATATTATATCATTATAGCGTATGTTATAAATCGTTTTTAGAGTTCCGTAAAATGCTTGAGGAACTCTTATAGTTTCACTCTGTCTATCCGTATGTCTGTCTGTGCGCGCTTCTAGCTGCTGTAATTACAAATATAAATAGATGATTTTTTTGTATAATTAAAGACTGTGTATAGATCTCAGTTTTGCCACTATTAAGTAATAATAATTTTACATTTAGGGGTGGCTCTCCATACATGTGAATTGGGGATGATATATTTTTTTCATTCCGTCCCATCGTGTGGGGTTTCGTTGAATAGGTCTTTAAAAATAAACGCAAGATTTCATACATGACGTTATTACAAAGTTAACCATTTTTGAGTAATCGGCCCCCCAAGTGGTTTGTATGTTGCCCCCCCCCCCCCTGGCATTTTTAAACTATAGGAGGTAAAACTTATGTTTCCATGCTGATAGACCATGCTAAAAAGTCTTTAGAAAAATTATTTTAAGCGAAATCGGATAATAACCTTTGAAGTAAATCAAAGAAAACCTATTGCGCGTTGATAGTTACGAAACCCTTCTTAGACATGTCGTGACATAATTGCCCTTGAATTATACAGATAAACAATGAACCAAACTAAAGTGAATTCAATTTACTACACCCGGGTCAAAATATTTTTATTATTTACCCCGGTTTATTATCTATATTCACTTTTTAAGCTCGCTGCAGTGCTGATGACCGAGCAGGTGCGGTGCGAGTGCTGGAGCGGGCAGTGGGCGCGGGCGATTAGCGCGAGCGGCAAACATTAGCGCGGCGGCGAGGACGTAATGAGCCGCAAATTAGCGGGCATTGTGCGGCCGGCGCGTCGTGTACCCGAGGCGAGGGGGTCGTTACGTCACTACAGCCTACACCCACTCTAAAACAATAAGCTGGACGGTAATGCATCTAATTTCACTCGCAATTAGCGGCCGTTATAAAATATGTTCCGCAATAACCAGGTCTACTTATGAAATTGTTTCATTTTTATATTTCAAAGATTTTATGTCTAAATAGAGTGCAGTGCGTAAAACATATTTTTATGAAATTTTAAAAAGTAAATATGAATCTAAAAACAATTTTTTTTTTTTCATATTATTTTTTTCATACGCAAAATTTAATCAGCTCTGCACACAGACGACGTGCAACGCGACGTTGCGTCGTGAATAGTGTACGCCTGCCCTAACTACCGCCCGCCCACCGCGCTCCGCCTCCGCTAATCTAAGCCATCATCGAACTACGTCACTGTCCGCTAACCGCAACACATACAATACGTAATCTGAATCTGATTGCTTCTCTGGCTATAATATGACGTGTTGAATGAGATTATGACGATACTATAGAATAATTCGACCTATGCGTAGAACAAAGTCCGATGTGATTATAGAGCAAAAGTGCGTTTTTTGGATAAATGAAATAAGGAATCAAAGCTCTACAGACTGACATTTTCAGATTTTTTGTATCTGGCTTAATTTCGGAAATACAGAATCGTACAACGTCTTATTTGATCTTAGCTCCATGTTAAAATGCACCTTGTGTTCATAGGACGGAGAAATTGGAGCGCGCGCGGCGCGGGCGCCTCGCGCGATATTCACTTCAGGCGTTGTCGAGCGGAAAGAAGGGTTTTTGCGTCATGTGTGTGATTTTTTTTTGGTTTGACGAAAATTATGATTTTATTAATTATTGCGTACTAAAAGTATTTTTGAGATGTCATGCTTACGGATATTGCTGGATATTCTTTATGAAGAGAGAAAAGAGCTTGAACGTAGTCCTTCTTTTTCAAATAAGCAAGATATTTTTATGAAGAACGTTGTAGATCTAGGTAAGTTGATATTTTTACTTATATTATTCTTCAAATTAAATATTATTATGCTTTGAAATGTTTTTTTTTTCAATATTCCGCTTTTTAAGCTAGTAAATAGAAACGGGTAATCTATCTTCATATAAGACATTTTTTGACGGAGAGTTAGAAAAATACGTTTTAGTACGAAAAGTATGATTAGTTTCATGTTTATTTATTAGGTAAATATTTGTCGTGTTATCAATAAAAGTTGAAGTACCATAAACGTTGACACTATAAGTAATATTAGAACGATTTAAGACTAATTCTTTAGAACTTCTGAGGGTTTCATGTAACTATGGGACGTTTTTTTACGGAATCACAGAATAGTTACAATACGTTTTGTCAGTTCGATATGCAGATGGGACGTTATCACCTGAATAATGACATCAGTTAGGACGTTGTTCTTTTAAAAATATCGTTAAATAGAAATATATTTTATATTAAATGAATAAAAATAGTTTTAAGCTGCGTTACCTTACAATATATACACATTTGTAGGGTCTTCGGCAAATCATATAACATTATAATCGACAGTTTTAGTTATGTACTGCGATGTTCATTAAAACTTGTATATTCAAACTTTTTAAATAGCTTTGTACAAATGTTATTAATTTGTATTAAAATGTTACGTTTTCAAGTCATATACTATATTAATTTGTATTATAATGTTATGTTTTCAAGTTACATATATGTCATAATATTATATATTATTTTTAATATATTATGGTGCAGTGAAGTAATACAATTTTTAACATTTCAATTGTTGACAACAAGGTGCAGAAGAAATAAGTCAGCAACTGGTATGGGTGATGCTTGGAATGAAATTAATGCCGCACCTAATCCACCTACTAAGGAGAGACAATTTATGGCCGACCATCAAAACTTTATTTAAAAGCGCCTTCTAGATTCGAAAAATCATCTATAATACAACTTGTGACTTCTGACCATAGGAGTACTCCAGTTGGTCAAGACCTGTCGGTGCTAACTCCTATGCAGTCTCCTACTGATAGTCATTCCACCTATGACAACGTTTTCAGGTTCAATCATGTAGATAGTAGTATACAATTTAATTAATATTATATCTAGCAATATCCCGAAAGTATAATCTATACTTTCGGGAAAAATACCCACAACCTGCAAGCAAACGTGTGAGTATACGTTTAACCATGCGTAATGTAAGTCTGTTATTGCTCTATTCTTAATTATTTTTAATTATTCCAGCACGCTCGGTAAAAATCTTTTGTCTCATATATACCTTATAGGAAAGGCCATCGGGTACAGTATAATAACCACTATCTAAAAGGTGTTTAGCGAAATGTGATTATATGTAACTCTAAAACATGGTATAAAGTTTGACTCAAACTGGACGTAACTTTGAGACTCGGTACAAAGAATACATCGCGTCTTATAGAAATGGTTATCGTGATAAATCACATTTTGCTAGACACCTTTTAGATATGATATATTATCGTTATTAATATCATTAGTCTCTTTATAATGTTTCTAGCGTCTTAAATTATTTTTTAAATGCTTTTTTCGACAACAAGAGGTGGGATTTTACATACTTGTAAGATTAGGCCGTTCGAAATAATTACACTTCTTAATTTTTCAGTTTATATTATATACTTATTAAAGAAAATTTTATGTACATTCCGAATATACTAATATAAGCTAGTGCATTCATACAACTTTTCGTCGAAATCGGCATTTTAGCAATGACCGGCAACTTACGTTCGACGTCAGATTTGAAGACGGGCGCTTGGCGAGATGTGACATAAAACGCATAAGGCGGCCGAGAAGTTATAGTGTACCTGATGAACATTCCTATATGGTGTTACATATATTGTATACGTGGGTCAAACTGTTTGACCCACGTATACACTATCACATTCAGGACAATCGATTATATAGACACCATATTGATACTTTAAATCAATCCGGACCTTATTATGACAAAATTGATTTTTTAAGTATTATTTCTCCTGCATACGACATGCTTATTGTTACGGGATTATGGCCATAACAATATTATAGTTATTTTTCATTATTTTAGATAAACGTGCAGATACCTCCCCCATGTAAGTTAAACTGAACTTGTACCTATCCAACTATATTATACAACATAGCTATCTAGTTTATCTAACTATCTAGTTTAGATACAGTACCAAAGAAGTTCAAGATAGGCATATCTTAGAGATTTTAATTGTTTTATAGGTTTTAGACTATGGTAACTAGTCTTTAATTTTAAGTAAGTACCTAGTACCGACTATGATTTAATTATAGTTTAAAACACCACCTATTTTGAGATTTTTTAATGTAAATAAACGATTTTAATAAATAATTATGTATTATTGTTCATTTATGCGTAATGTGGCTAATGCTATATCAAAATAATAGACTATAATTATTCACATAGGACTTAAAAATGTCGGATACTCCAACTATAACTCCAACAAAAAACGAACCATATGAATATAGAACGGCGTTTCATTCAAATGTCTCCGTAAAACAACGTAATATGATCACTACGAACTCTCGCTTCTCCGCTGTAAAACGTCCTAGGTTGATATAGAACTCGTTATCTCAGTAAATATAATGATTAATAATAAACAGTATAAAGCGGTTAACTAGACTAGGATGTCATAATAACATACCAAAATTTCAAAAATAAAAGTCTCACCGTTTATAAGTTATTCAAGTTTTTCAATTCGCAAAACTTGTTTTGCCTCTACTGAAAAGTAGCAATTTTTCAAATCGGACTTTGTTCTACGCATAGGTCGAATTAATTAATAGGTATTTCAGGAAGTACGATGTACCGACTAACTACGACTAGCAGAGAGAGCTTGACTGGCATGGCATACAAAGATAACTACATAATTTTCTAACGTCTATTAATATATAACTCAATAGAAATTAATTGAGTCTCGATTCTCGGCAAAACATATCAGTTTAAATATTGAAAATAACTGTCGGCGGGAGGTAACTCGCCACAAACATGTTATAATATAATGTGAAGCACATTATTAGCGCTCGTCTCCCGCGAATAATTGTGTGCGACACGACGACGAGTACTTAAACGATATTATAAGCATTGAGTATGACGGGTGCGTAGTGATGGGCGAGGTCTAGAATAGAATGAGACACGATAGCCCGTAGTCTCGACAGTAAGAGGGTGTGATATTGTATCAGACACGTTCCCCCAAGGTATCAGCTTGACATGTAGGGACCCACGATGTTAAGAGCGGTCACATGCATCAAGATCAAAAATATTTGCTTATATTTCAAGCGAGCTTGCCTACCATGTATGTACATAATATATAAGGTGTGGTACCTGCACGCGCGCCTCGCTGAGGTCCAGGCGCAGGGCGAGCTCCTCGCGCGTGAACACGTCGGGGTACTGCGTCTTGTCGAAGGCGCGCTCCAGCTCGTGCAGCTGGTACGTGGTGAAGGTCGTCCTGCTGCGCCGCACCTGCTTCACCCGCACACACGTTACGAACACTGACCACGATTAGTGACTTACGACCACGATACTTGTAACTTGTAAATGACACTCATTCATTGAAAGTAAGAGCCACAGGGTTGTGCCTGAGTGTCAATGTTTGGGTTAGCAATTAGACTAAATTCTAAATTATCAAGACCGATGATCAAGTGTTCGAAAAACATAAATACAACTTTGGAGGCAGATTACTCGAAAGTGGTCTACTTTACAAAACAAGTATATAATGTATGAAACCTTGCCTTTATTTTAAAAGACATATTCAACGATACTCCACACCACAATGGGGTAGAATGAAACAAATTTTTTCATGCCCACTTCACATGTATGGAAAGCCACCCCTAAAATATTAAATTATTATTATTTTATGATGCCAAAACTAAGATCTGTACACAATCTATAACTACACCAAATTACATTCATTTATATTAATAATTACAGAAGCTAGAAGCGCTGACAGACAGACAGATGGACACAGCGAAACCATAAGGGTTCTTGTATATTACGGCACCCTAAAAAGCGCTCGATACCGGTTACTATGTAATAAGGAGCAATTTACCTTGCGCGGGCGGCCCGCGTCTAGCGCGTCTAGCTGCTCGTGGTCATGTTCGCGGTCGTGCTCGCGCTCGTGCTCGTGCTCGTTCTCGTGCTCGTGGTTGTGCTCGTGCTCGACGCCCGGCTCCAGTCCCGGCTCGTGCTCGTGCTCGGAATCCGAATGTGGGCTCTCACTCTTTAGCTCGACCCCATCTGTGGGAGCAATAGGAACAAAACTTATAATACAATAGTATCAATTACTGTGTTCTAAGTATTCCAAATATAATATTATACTATGCATGAAAGAATTGCAAAAGATACTTGATAATTCTTGTGACTTTTCCAAGGCTTTTGAGCATACTAATTTACTGAGAAAATTAAACCACCAGTGTGGCACAAAAATATTACATAACTATTTGAGTATTTATTTTCTTAGGACTAAGTGGGTAGGAATTGTCTAAATTCTACGGTAACTAAATAGAGGTAGAGGTTCCACAGGGAAGCACTTTGGGCCCATTTCTTTATCCCGTTCTCCCTCTACTGCATGAATTACGAAAGGAGTATAAAAAATATGCTAAAATATGTGTTATTGAAAATACCTTCCATATAGAAAGTGATAAAAAAATATTATTTTAATGAAATTTTGATAAAAAGCCAAAAATCACTTCGTATGCATTAAGCAGAATGTAAACGATGTTATTTTGCCTTCTAATGCATTCAGTTACTATATGTTTTGAAACAATACATTTTTTCGTTAAGGCTAAGGATACTTTACCAATGTTTGTATGAGTGATAAAAACATTGCACTGTAAGAGTGTTTTGTAATGATAAGATTTTTTTTTCAAAAAAGAAAGAAAGAAAGATTTTTTTAAAGATTTGGGTGGTTTTTGTTTATCTTTCGTTGCTGGTGATGAGTGCTATAACTGGGACTTTCTTTTCGATTTAGGGATAGGCTTGCCAGATGGCCCGGATTGTCCCGGAATTTTGCGTCTTATCCCGTCTCCAGTAATTAGACCTTATTGGCCCGGATTCCGAAAACCTACTAGTTTTGTAACAAAATAAACTAACAACAAATGACACGGCTGACCTGCCTGTGAGTGCGGGCGGCGCGGCGTGCGGGAGGGGCGCGCTTACTTAAGTTAATATAAATACTTTGAAAATTATATTAAAAAAACAAGATATTATTTACCATGGCCACGACCCGACACCGTTGTCCTAGAATTGTCACGGATTTGATAAGTCTATCTGACATCCCTACTTAGAGACGGTGTAAGTTGTAAATTTCGAATAAGTTGTTACTCTACTAAGGTGACGTTGCTGAACCTCTGAAGTCTGTATGTGGGTACCACTATTGACGGTTTTCGGTGACGAAGTTTAGTAATAAGCGAGAGCTGGATTCCCAATATCTAGTCCTGATACCGACTCAATTACTTCGGAATTCAAGACACGTTACTAGTACTTGTAATGATTTGGAAGCCTATAGAATGGCCATAAAATCATATGGGATGTATTTTTGAAACATGAGTTTGTCAGGATATTCAGGATGGTTGAGCTGGCGATTAGGTGTCTTAAAAATATATAATAAAAGACAGGCTTCGACTCGACTTCTTGTATTAGAATTAAGTATAGACTAAAGAGGTGTTGCCAGTATAATAGAATATTATCTATACGTAACATCTCCCCTTTTATTGAAGATTGACAATAAGGTAAGTACAACATATTTTTATTTTACATTATGTGACTAAGTATGACCATGACCTACAGACAATTTAAAAAAAACAAATCTGACTTTGACAATTCCAATGACAATGACATTTGACAGTAGTTAGTGACAGCTGACATGACATTAGACTGACAATCTTAAATTAGATTTATACATAGTAAACAATAAAGTGTAATTTCTTAAATTCTAGAACTTAACTAACTTATTTTAATTATTATCATTTATATAGTATTTCGGAGGTTTGACAATACGTCCTGACCGTGTTGTTATAGGCAATCTAATAATATCTTTTTCTTTTTCAGGTATTTCAGAATCAGTGACTGAAGTTACAGGTTTTATAATGTGTTCACGATTTCTACGGAATGTTCCTTCCGGGGACTGAATAGTGTAGCTACGAGGTTCACTGTCTACCTGTTTTATTCTACCCGGAACCCAAGAACCACTAGGCTTGTGTGTAAAATATATGTTATCGCCAACTAGTAAATCTGACAATTGCTTAGTGTTTTTATTATAATAAAGTGATGAATATTCCTGTTGTGTTTCAATATAATTAGATAATTTTCTCATATCAACTAGTGATGGTATTAATTGAGTGTCTGTGACTGGTAATTTAGTACGTAAACATCTAGACATACAAAGTTGTGACAGAGAATAACCACTTTGTTTTGGTGTATTTCTGTACATGAGCATTGCAATATAAGGGTCTGTATTATCTGCTTTACATTTATTTAAAATATGCTTAACTGTGCCTATTGTTCGTTCTACCATACCATTTGAGCGACTTAAATATGGACTTGATTTTATATGTTTAATATTCCAATTTTGAGTGAACATTTGGAGCTCTTTTGAAGTAAATGGAGGTCCATTATCACTTATCATAATTTCAGGTATACCATGTCTAGAAAATATTGACTTTAGATGAGTTATGACTGTAAAAGCATTTGAACTATTATTTAATAAAGCTATTTCAACATATTTTGAAAAATAATCGACTACAATTAAATATTTTTTACTATCAAAATCAAAGAAATCTATCCCTACTTTATTCCATGGCAAAAGTTTATAGTCATGATGAATAATATGTTGTTTAGAGTTATTTCTTCGGAAAGTAAGACATGTATGGCATTGACTTATAAATTTTTCTATATCATTGCTCATTTGGGGCCAAAAAACTGTAGTTTTTGCTAGACGAATAGAACTGTTAATACCTAAGTGCCCTTCATGTACTAATTTTAAAATGTATTCTCTCATGTTTTCAGGAATTACTATCTTATCACACATTAATAGTATATAATTCAAGACATGTAATTTATCTTTTAAAGAAAAATATGGTTTAATTGACTGATTAACAGACTTTTTATGTTCAGGCCATCCATTTTGACAATAATAAATGATTTTTGATAATATAGGATCATTAGTTGTTGACTCTTGAATTTTTTTGTAGTTTTTCTTGACTCATTGACAAATTAGACATTATAAGATTGATATGTAAATCAATATCACTATCTAAATCCAATAACGTATTATCTGGAAGTGGTGCCCGTGACAATGTATCAGCAATGTATAAATATTTGCCTGACTTATAGACAACATTGAGATCATATGGTTGTAAGCGTAACATTATTCTCTGTAGTCTAGGAGGAGTATCATGTAATGATTTTTTGAATATAGTTATTAGTGGCTTATGATCTGTTTCAACTGTTATTTTTCTACCATAAACATATTGGTGGAATTTTACACAGCCAAATAGAATAGATAGAAGTTCTTTTTCTATTTGTGCATAATTTTGTTGACATTTTGTTAATGAGGCTGAAGCATAGGCCATTGGCTGCTTGTCATGTAGTAAAACAGCACCCATGGCATCTTTTGATGCATCTACTGATAACGTAATACTTTTATTTGGATCATAATATGCTAAGACGGGAGTATTCGTAATGAGTGACTTTATTTTTTGAAATTCAGCTTGATGCTGATCTGACCAGATCCAAGTATTCTTTTTTAATAGTAGTGACCTAAGAAGACTATTTTCTTTAGACAAATGAGGTATGAAAGGACTAACATAGTTGACCATACCCATAAATCTTTGTAAATCATTAATACAAGTTGGAGTTGGCATTTCACAAATTGCCTTAACTTTACAGAGATCGACTTTCACTCCTTCTTGACTAAAAATATATCCTAAATATTTAACTTCTGTATTGCATATTGAAGATTTTTCCTTATTAAATTTTATGTTTAATTCACGTGCCCTATCTAAAACTTTTTGAAGAGTCTGATTATGCTCTTGTAAAGTTTTCCCATAAATTAGAAAATCATCCATCATTATTTTCACATTATTTATATCACTAAACCGTTTAACCATTTCTCGATGAAAAATCTCTGGTGCAGCATTAATACCAAACGGAAGACGAGTAAATCTGTATCTACCAAATGGTGTTATGAATGTACACAGCTTGGAAGTGGCCTCTGTGAGACTCAACATCCAGTAACCTTTATTTGCATCTAATGTAGAAAAGTATTTAGCATTTGCAAGATCAGATTTTATCTCATCGATTGTAGGAAATTGGTAATAAGACCTTAAAATTGCTTGGTTAAGTTTACGAGGGTCTAAACATAACCTCAGTGAACCATCTTTTTTGGTAGTTAAGACTAAAGAACTTACCCACTCAGTTAGTTCTTCGACATGACAAATTACACCTTGATTTTCCAAGTCATTCAGTTCTTTTTTCAATCTATTCTTTAGTTGAAATGGAATACGTCTGCATGCATCAATGGATGGTTTATAATCTGGCTTTAGTTTTAATTCACATTTGAAATTTTTAAGACAACCTAACCCGCTGAAAAGATCATTATATGAGTCTAAAATTTCTTTACATGTAGTACTCGGGACGAAATTCACTTTATATAACCTTTTTATCAAATTTAATTCTCTGCAACTGTCTCTGCCTAAGACATTTGGCGTATTAAGATCTACAATATGAAAATTAATATTATAACTTTGAGTATTGTTATGAACTTTTAAAATACATTGACCTACTGTAGGTATAATTTCACCACTGTATGATGATAATTTATGCATACTCTTTGTTATAATCTCTAAGGGACATCCTAATTGTTTAAAGGTTCTAAAATTCAACAAATTAGTGTCAGCTCCTGTGTCTAGAAGAAAATTAACATTATGACTATTTATTAACAAATTCACTTGCCAAGACTCTTTGCTTACATTATTGACATGAATTGCGCCCACATATAAATCATTATTTGTATCAATGTTGGAAATATGATTTTGTGTTTCTACAAAATTAACATTTTTGTTTTTACACGCTACAGCAAAATGATTATATTTACCACACTTTATACATTTGACGCCTATTGCTGGACATTTATATCTATGAACCTGCATACACCTACCACATTTTTTGTGTAATTGGTGACTCGACTGTTGTCTGGAACTCGACGACTGTCTGCTCCGGCTTCGCTGATTATTTATTTGATGTGGTGTCCTGGACCTCTGCTTCTTAAAACTGGAAGTAGATTGTACTTGTCCCACGAATGAATTAGATGACTCTTCCAATGTTTTTGCTTGTTGCTTTGTGGACTCCATCTGTTTGGCTAGTTGAACTGCCTGTTCTAGTGTCTCCGGCTTCTGAATAAGTATTTTTTCTTGTATATAGTGGTTTTTTGAGTGTAAGTTCCAACTAAATATATCTCTTATAAGGTCATCTTCCAATTTATCAAAATTACATTGTCTGCCTATGTTTTTTAAATCAGTGACATAGTCATCAATTTTTTCATCTGATTTTTGCCTTCTGTTAAATAATTTATGCCGTTCCATTGTAATGTTTATTTGAGGAATAAAGTGTTTATTAAACTTTTCTGCCAAGTCCTCGAACGATATTTTATCGATATCAACATTAAATGAATAAAATATGACTAGTGCGTCTTGACCAATATGATGCAACAAAATGGCGACTTTGCGTTGATCCTTTTCATCTTCGAGATTATTAGCTCTCAAGTATATTTTAAGTTATGTATACCAATTTTTCCATGCTAATGGCATATTTGAACTCCTTAAATCCAATGGTTTGAGCCCATATGTAATTGAAGTTGAATTAGTTGTAGACTTACTCGCGTGCCCGCCATGTTGTACATGTGTTTCGTCTTTTTGCATTTTCTGTTTTCTTGCAAGTGAACTCTGGGTTTTCTCTTCTTTCTCCACTAGACTTCCACTTCTGACACCATGTCAGGATATTCAGGATGGTTGAGCTGGCGATTAGGTGTCTTAAAAATATATAATAAAAGACAGGCTTCGACTCGACTTCTTGTATTAGAATTAAGTATAGACTAAAGAGGTGTTGCCAGTATAATAGAATATTATCTATACGTAACAGAGTTTACCATAGTTGCCTAAGAAACTATTTTTTTTTATAAAACTAGGGGGCAAATGAGCAAACGGATCACCTGATGGAAAGCGATTACCGTCGCCCATGGACACCCGCAACATCAGAGAAGTTGCAAGTGCGTTGCTGGCCTTTTAGGAGGTCCTGTTTGAAATACTATGGCGGTCGACAATTCGAGCGGCCCTTCGTTGGATACGATCCAGAGAGAAGCTGGTACTTTGGCGCCCCTGCCCAGAGATGAGAACAGTATTCCATATGAGGCCGAACCTGCGCCTTATAGAGTTGTAGGCGTTGGACCGGACTGAAATACTGCTTTGACTTGTTTAGAACACCAAGCTTCTTGGAGGCTAACTTCGCCTTGCCCTCCAGATGATATCGGAACTGGACCTCGCTCGATATGTTAACACCAAGTATTCCAATGTTGGAGGAGACAGTTATGGGTATGCTTTCAAAACGAGGACATACGACCATTGGTAACTTTTTAGCGGTGAACGCGCAAACTTGTGTCTTAGAGGGGTTGAATTGGACTAAGTTAAGTCTGCCCCATTCATATACCCCACATATTATTGACTATATGTCATAATATATCATATAAGTAATATTTGGAAAAAAAATCAAAATTTCATTTTCATTTTCATTTGACAAAATACTGTATGCATTCTAAATAAATAAATAAGAATTTTTTTATTATTATTATTTTTTTCTATGGACGCTTCACACCACGTCAATCTGGCCCCGTGCTAAGTATCCGAAGAACTTGTGTTACAGGTACCAGACAACGGAAATATATTTAATACTTTTATACTATACACATATTTAAGATTTTTATTATATTATACACATATTTAATACACATCCATGACCCAGGAACACAGAAAAAGTTTTTGTTCCTTCGGCGGGATTCGAACCCGCGACCCTCGGCTTGAGCACCAACACGCTCAACCAACTGAGCCACAGAAGTCGTCGAAATTACATGAGAAGTAAAAAAACAAACAATTTAAATAACGGCTGTATCTTTTGATTGCGATGGCTTAGAAGTTTATTTTTTCACAGCTCTAATGGACAGTAGACCTGAGTATTTGATATAAATTTCAGTTTTCCTTCACGCGTTCCTAAGAAAAAGGGACTTGACAGACAGACGGACAACAGAGTGATCTTATAAGGGTTCCGTTTTTTTGTTTCCATGTACGGAACCCTAATAAAGCAATTGTAAAGCGAACTTGATTTAGATAACATCCAATATTGACATTGGTTCAACTTTTTTAATAGATAAACATGGTGCAATTGACTCGACATAATGACATTATAATCGACATTTATTTTGTATGGAGCAGATAAGTACAAGGGGATTAGCTAGTACGAGTATGAGAGCGATATTCAAATGTTGGCCCCGACTGTCGCGGCCGCGCGTCGCCGGCGCCGGCGTTCCCACCGGCCGCCATCGATCCGCTAATCCACAACACACCCTCTGCACTTTCGGCTCGCTAATTGCTCCGCGCCGCGACCCAATGTGGACCTTCTCTCTCGGGAACAGGGCCCACAACCGCGTGACCGCCGCAGCTATTGTTGTGCACTTAACGTCACTCGACATCACTGCACTATTTGTACTAATTCTATTTTTATAAACTCTTTGTAGTAATTGTTACATGGAATTACGATTGTACAAAGCGAGATTACCGATTGCCGGCGCACCGGGGCCCGTTGCCGGGGCACACGGGGCTGGGGCACTCGGGGCACTCGCGCGTGAACTCGGCTGTTACAGCAGCAGTCAAATGTAAAAACAACACGGTAACAATACGTTAAACATTCCGAATGATCTAAAATCGTTATCCCGGAGGTAGCTACAATAATTCTCGAGCACGGGGATCCATTAGGATTGATGTTCCGGGAAATTACTTGGAATGATATTAGTTCCCGTTAGAAGTGGTATTTACGCAAATTGTTTCAGCATCGACGACATCTCGACATAATTTAATACTACAATCGTATTGCGAGTGACGCGCTCGGCGTCTGACTGCTCTGTCGCCGGTAATCCGCACAAATTGGCTCTCCACGGCGCTCGTTTGTCCCGCATTACCGGGTTTCGGCATAACCAGGTTTTGGCATTATCGGGCTCCGGGCGTTGCCGCCGTGCGCTCAGACCCGGGCCGATATTGCCTGAGCCTGTATAGTCTATTCGCGTTAAGAAGACAGTAAAATGTAAAAAAAAAATTGACAATATGTTCTACATTTATTTCTTTACAATAACACGTTACGGTACTCGTTGAAATCCATACGCATTGTCCGTTTGCGTATTGACACGACATGTATTTTGGTGCCGAGACGTTTCGCCGAGTGATGTGTGCTGTATGCTTAAAGCGACAATTGTTCAGTTTAAGTCTAGGACAAAATTTTGAATTTAGCCCAAAATTGTCTTTACCGACGCGGACGGATCTCCTCATTATCTCTATTCCGTTTCACCAAACAGTAAAAGGTTTTAATTAACTGTTGGCCGCATTAGGTAGCATCACAAATCACGATTAGATCAAACGGCGAAATTTTAATAAAAACTTCCAAAGGGTGTTGACTGTTGGTACAGGGCGGGCGGTGCGGGGCGGGCGGAAGGGGGATCACTGTGTTCCTTACAATTTATTGCGTTTATCTCGTTGCAGCAAATATTTGACAATTATTGTATTGTTGCCATTGTCAAAATATATTCTCATTAATAGAAATGTTCTGTTTGGTTGGCAGTACTCCGAGAAAGATTGAAGGTTGTATTTATATTTATTTGGCAATGACAAGATTTTTAGAATTTTTACAATCAAATATTAGCGCATAGATGCGTCTGTCTAACTAATTAAACTAATTCGGAAAAATCTCCACAACTTAGGTCCACTAGATTCTTAGAGCATCCAACTAGATTCGACAATTAGTAATTCAAATCTCCGAACTTAGACGCACTAGATTAGACAATTTTAAATTCAACCCTCACATTTGATTTGATAAGGTTTTGACCTAATCTTTACGAAACTGTAATAAAAATTACACGTCACTTTTTTGGGGTTTCTAAAACATTGGTCGAGGTGAATTTGCAAATTAGGTCAACGCAGCGCCGCCGCGAGGCGCGACACGTCACCGATTCACTTTGACGAGTGACGACGTGACGTGGACACGTGGACAGGTCGTAACAAAAAATATAAATATCATGTGTTTCTCTTCTGAAGAAGCTAGACTTTTTTTATAGTTACGATTTCTGTACGTTCGCTGACGCTTGCTTTTGGACCAGCTGATCCAGGAGCTCTGCGGGTAATAAGTGTTCTGTGCCCAGGAGGCAAAGGATTTGGTAGGGTGGTACACCACGTGACACAACCGAGTCGAGCGTGACAGATGTTTACAAATATTGAGCGCTGAGTAGCTGCAAGTAGCGATAGCGGCGCGGCGGTATACCCAAAGACCTCCGATAGCTCTAAGTCTGCGAGCACCGAGGCGTGATAATGATCATATTTCATAGCGCATTGTCCCGGAGACCGCAATAATGGAAGCCGCCGCGGGGAGCCCGTGTTGCCTGTTGCCGGTCACTCCAGCGCCGCGGGGTACTTACTAATATTCAGATGCTTAAAGAGGACTACTTCTATAATACAAAATTATTGCTAACATAATAGTAATTTTGGATTTGTCGTGAAAAAGGTCTTTAACATTGCTTCCACTGTAAAATTAACAGTTAATATTGGATGTTAACGCAATCAGGTTTGATATTGCAACTTGCAGCTACAATTTACATAATATTATTCGTCATATCTACCTAAAGATTGATAAATAGCTACTACGTAACTAAAGCTCAGTTACACCACTGGATAACGGTCTAGATAGTGGATAGCGGATAGCTCAAGGATCAAACAATAAATGATCAAACGAACTTCTGAAGTGAAGTTCGATCATTATTATATAAGTCGCTTCATTCGAAGATATGAACAAGGTAGTCTTAGAATGATATTATCTAATACGCCAAACTTAGTGTTATCCCACTAATATAATATTATAAATATAAAAGTTTGTGAGAATAGATGGATGGTGTTCCCGAGGGATACTATATTTACGCGGGTAATAGCTAGCAGCTAATAAATAAGACGTTATAAATAACAATAATGTTATAATTGACTATCAGTACTTTAAATGCGTAATCGCCCTAAAAAGCCGACTCTAGCCGAAATAATCTCTTTTTCAAAGGTAATACGTATTCTCTTTGACCGGACGGCACACACCTACCTACCTGTACTGTACCTACAAAAAAATAAAAATAATAATTTCATCTTCAGAGTTATCATCCGTGATTGATATTTAATCAAATTGATAAATTCATTTCAATGAAATTCAATTTACTTGCATAAAAATAATGTCATTGCCTCTCTCTCTCTCTCTTGCTTAATTTTTTTGTTCAAAATAAGCTAACATTGATAAATTTTTCTTTTTACCACGTTTTATTCAAAATCGGCACACTGATACATACACACTTGTGCATTTATTTTTACAATGTCAATTTACCTATAGATTGTACCTCTATTATTGTATTGTATATTTTAAAATTTTCCGATGCCAAAAATATAATCCAAATTAAAAAAAAATCTATCAGACATTTTTAAAAAAATAAGTTTTTGTTCAAAATGGCTGTTCAACTGTTAATTTTATGTTTATAATATTATTATTATCTAGTTAGTTTTTTTTTGATATGCATTTAAAATCACTTGCATCTGACCTTTCGTTCACAGACTATGGCTTACCTCTAAAGCCCAATTCTCGTAACTATTGGGTCCTTACATATTATGAAATTGGCGTTTTGTCGTAATGGCCACTTTGATCTCAAATATATTATCTTCTTTGGTTAGGAATTCCAATTTCAAATTTAAACCACTATTTACTCTTTCATTTGTGTTTCAAAAACCGGAATTCATTTGTTTTTTCCTCTTTTGGTTCTTTCTTTGCATCACTCTGTTTACAAAATGGAGAACTTGAAATATCGTATTATTTTCGAGTACGAGTTCCACCATGGCACCAATGCTGCAGAAACGGCTCGAAGGATTAATGATAATATGTTTGGCAGCGGTGACGCAAAAGAAAACACACTGAGTTTTTAGTTCCAACGTTTTCGTTCTGAAAATTTCGACCTGCAGAACAAGCTCCGTGGACGGCCGGAGACCAAAGTTGATAATGAAGAATTGAAGGCTATTGTGGAAGCGAATCCATTGCAAATCCCGTCCCAGTTAGCTACAGGCTGCGGTGTTAGTGATAAAACTGTTTTAATCCATTTGAAGCAAATTAGGAAGGCGAAAAAACTTGAAAGGTGGGTACCTCATGAATTGAGTGCAGCAAACCGACAAACGCGCGTCGATTGCTGCGTTACTGTATGATAAGCTCATCGCAATGGCTGAACCCTCGCGAACCAGCCAAAGCCAGCCCCAAGGCCCAAGCGAAAATTGACTCAAAAAAGTTACTTGTGAGCGTCTGGTGGACTAGTGCCGATGTCGTTCACTACAGCGTTCTAATTCTAGCCAGACGATTACGGCAGATGTCTATTGCAAGCAACTGCAAATCATGATGGAAAAGCTAGCTGTTAAACAACCGAGATTGGTCATTCTCTCTAGGCCACTGCTGCTTCAGGACAACCCTTGACCACGCACTGCACAACAGACGGCTACCAAATTAGAGGAGCTTCAATTGGAATATAAGTATAAGACATCCACCGTACTCTCCAGACCTTGCTCCAACAGATTACCATTTTTTTTCGAAATTTTGATAACTTCTTGCAAAAGAAAAAATTCAACCTTCAAGATTTTATTGCTTCCTGTCCGAATAGTTTTTAGGGTTCCGTAGCCAAATGGCAAAAAATGGAACCCTTATGAGTTCATCATGTCTGTCTGTCTTTCCGTCCGTATCTCACAGCCACTTGTTTCCGAAACTATTAGAACTAAAAAGTTATTCTTAATGGTAATAAACAACTTTTTTTATAGATACTTTTTGACTTTATTTAGGTTTTTACAATAATTTTATATAAATAATACGACCGGTTGCAATTAACTCATCATCAAGTGTTATTGTTATTAGTAAAGTGGAAAAGTGTATAAAAAATTGTGCGTTTATTATGAGCATAAATTCTCATCGAGAACCAAAAGCACTCAACCAGATAAATTCAAAGTAATTTTCCGATTTCGCTCAAAATAATTTTCCTAAAAAGTTTTATCATAACCTACTTATCAGCATGGAAACTTGTAAGTTTTCATGTCTTATCGTTTAGAAATGCCAGAAGGGGGACGAACTTGCATCATCTATGCAAGGCTTTTGGCTATGTCGAGCGTGATACGTTGGTTAGAAAAGTATACCATTATAAGTATGGTATAAGAGACACGGCACTTAAACTATTTGGCTCTCTCCTTAAAAATAGAACGCAGGGAGTAGAAATAAATTCTATAAGATCTACAGGGACTAAAATAGAACTAGGTGTGCCACAGAGGTCCATTTTAGGCTCGTTCCATTACTTATCTATAATGTTCGGTAAAATCAATTACGGATATTTTGGGCATATGATGTACTGCTTAGCTAAAGACTTTTAAGCAGAAAAGTAATTGTCATAATAGAAATTATTTTTTTATGGGCGAGTTTGCGTTTTGTGGAGAGTCACCCATACATGAGATGATTTTTTACTTTGAGTATGACAATTATTGTTTTGCCTAAACGATCTTTACATAACCAGTGGATTATGTGGCCGAAGTATCCGTAATTGATTTTCAAAGACTTTATATTATAATATATATATATGGTTCGGTAAAATCAATTACGTATATTATGGGCATAATATGATCTATTGCTTAAGTTAAGACGTTTAAACAGAAAAATAACTGTCATACTATAAAAATATTCTTTCTATGAGCGAGTTTGCAATTGACGGAGAGTCACCCATACATGAGATGATTTTTTGAGTATGACATTTACTTTTTTGTGTAAACGTCTTTACATAAGCAGCAGATCGAAGTATCCGTAATTGATTTTCGGAGACATTATGTATATAAACGACCTACCTTATCTATTCAAAGAGAAGCATGAGATATTTAGTACTTTTTGCTGATGATAATTCACATTTTTTTTTGTGAAGCGACGATAGACAAGTTACGACGAGGTAAATAAATAGTGCTCGCTCGAAAATGGTATATTATTTTAATGTTAACCCTTGGCTGGTATCGCTATTTTTGGCAACACTACTGGCATCGTGGGTCATATTTTACCCATACCAAAAAATCTGTTGTAGTACGTATGCATTTGTTTTATTTATGTAAATAGGGATAGAAAATAAATAAAAAAATATTTTTTTACAAAATTATCTTAGTTTAATTTTAGAATATTAAAAAGTTATTTAGTTCTACATGAATTTGTAACTAACCTAAGTTTTTGGCACTTTTTGGTAAGATTGTATTTAAAATGAAATAAAAAATATAAACTCTAGAAAATCTTAAACAAAAATAAATTAATAGCACTTCTTATATCCTCTTAATAACAAAAAAAATATGGTAAATATTCCGTATCGCGCCACCAGCGATTTTGAGGCCAATTTTTTTTTACAGTCGCGTTATAATCTGTAAACATCAGAACTAGTATTGTTATGATGGCGCATGACTATTTATGTCTAAAAAAAAATATTCCGTATCGCGCCACCAGCGATTTTGAGGCCGATTTTTTTTTACAGTCGCGTTATAATAAGCCCTCAATAACAACTGGCTTCAATTATGAGTCGACGGAGCCCCGCTACGCGGGGCTCCTACTTCTGGGTGGTTTACAAAAAAATAACCACGATGGCTAAGGCGGTAGCTTCGCTGCGCTACGCTCCCGCCTTAGCCATCTAACCTAACCCAATGAAGTCGTATTGGGCCAACTCGAAGTAATACATTGCTATTAATTACCTAAGACTTATATACTGTTCTCATACATTTCCTATATCACATTATATATAAAATATAATTACCTCGATTATATTTTCTTTTTCCAAATTTCAATTCCATACATTTTGATCGGCGATTCTTTAAAGAAGTGATTTTTTTTTTAATTTTAATTTTTTTTTTTGCAAAAAGGTCATGCGCCATCATAACAATACTAGTTCTGATTTTTACAGATTATAACGCGACGGTAAAAAAAAAATCAGCCTCAAAATCGCTGGTGACGCGATACGGAATATTTACCAAAAATATAATTCTCATGAGATCAGCTAATAATTTAAAAAATGACAATCAAAATTGTGGTTCAAATGTGACCGGCCGGCTCCATACCTCAGCTCCTATGATGGTCACCATCCTGCACGTCCGCCCCCCGCCGCAGCTTGCGATGTACTAAGAATACGTAGAAGTGCGCACTTGTACCATGAACATTAAAAGAATAATAACTAAAAATATTTGCGTCTGGGTCAAAATTGACCCACGATACCAGCTAAGGGTTAATAATTTTCTTTTAAATTCTAATAAATCAAAATGTTCAAAGTACAGCTTTTTGGAAAATATGTTGTATGTCAGAAAGAATCTAAATAATTTCAAAAAGAAAAGCGACAATCATAAATCATTGTAGGAATACTAGAGATAAATATAAGTTAGATATACCTGTGATCAGACTAAGCAAAGTAAGTAAATCTTATAAAGGTCAACGCCTATAAAATTTATTCCCAGAAAACGTTAAAATTCTTTCTCTTAAAAAATTAAAAAACGTTGTCAAATAACGCTTATGTGCTAAAGCTTATTATAAAGTAATAGGTATATGGTCAATGATTTCAGTAACATTAACGAACGCAGGGAGCAATCTTATTCCCAAGGTGAGCACAACTTGGGAATAAGATAGCTCCCTGCAAGGCTGCTTCTATGCACTGTAGTTATCTTAAATTTTGTCTTAGATTATAAAAGTATATTGAAAAGAACAATTTTCCCTTCTTTTTACTAAAAGGTGGCCCAGCGTGAGTTTCTTACGTCGGGCTAGTACATAAATGGAGAGCCACGCCTAAAATATGAAAGTAAAATTATTTAATGACGCCAAAACAGAAATCTATCCGTAATTTATTACGACGCCAAATTTCATCCACTTAAATTCATATTTACAGAAGCTAGAAGGGCGAACGGACAGACAGACGGACGATCAGAGCAAATCTTGCAAGCTTTATTAACGTAAAGCAGGTATAGATTTGAAATTTCTTTGTCATCCCTACAAAACAATTAACTTATTTTTATTTTTAATTAAGTACAAGGAAGGAAATCAGAACCCCAAGTTTCGTATTTAACTTGGACTTTCAATTTACTTTCAATAAACAATTATAAATTAATCACCTTGATATCAGAAACTGATTTTGGAGCTTGGACGAATCAAAACACATTGGACGTTTATGACAATACTATTTTTCTATTTTATAACACATCGAGAGTGCATCGAAACTGTATTATTGTAAGATTTAATTAGCAGGATCGACCTGGTAGGTACCTAGCATCAGAACCAATAATTTACACTGTAATTGTCACTGATTTCAAATAAACTTTCTGCTGCTGCAGGTATTTATTGTAAGAATAATATTATATGAATTATTATTAAAAATGTTCGTTTATTTAATTTTGAAATAAAAATAAATCATTTATTTTCTTAAATAAGATACCATAATAATATGGTGTTGCAGAGAAGAAATTAGTTCATTCATTTCTTATTTTTCCTTTGTTATAAGTGGCGTGTAAATTTTCATTTAAATATTAATATTAAATATTAATTACTACAACCATTGAAAACTTAAAGAAACTGTCTAAAACTAAAATCATTAAGTACATCAGTAGCACCTAATGATTTAAGTTTTAGACAATTTTTCAAGTTAGCATACAATTTTTCTTATAATTACATACATCAGTTAGTAGGTATGCAATTATGATTATTAATATCATTATTATTCTAGTTATATACATTGTTATATATTTTTGTGAAAACAAAACTTGTGGATACCTATTACTAATATTACGAGGCTCCGACTTACGCGATACGGCGGCGTAGAGCGCGAGCGGTAGCCGCCATAGCGCGGGCGGGCAAAAGACATCAATGGGTGCGCGGCGCCGCCCCAGCTACAGCTCCATGCTACAGCGTGCTACATGTAGGTACACAGGTCTTAGAGTCTGCAGTCTAAACTATGATATTCACTTCGTTGGGTGTCATTTTCTTAAAAATATTTTTAATCGTTGTAAAATTTTGGCAATAGACTAATAATTTAAAAATTATTTAAATCACTCTTATAATCACTAAATTATTTTTAGCAGGTTTCAGGAAGTGAAATATATGGATGCTCTAGCTTAAAAATTAAAATATAAATTGCAAATAAAACTACTTTTACGTTTTTTGTCGGAGTTTATTTTATTTTAGTTTATTTTTACATTTCGAATACGTTTTTTTTTTTCATTTTCGAGCCTACTACTAAAAACTAACATCGGTTTCATTAAAGCTATTGTAAAACCTATTAGGTATCAATAATAATAGGTGCTATAGTGAGATAATATATTTATTACTAGCGACCCGGCTTCGCACGGGTACAATACTGATACTAATACTACAGAATGTCTTTAAACCTCTAACAAAACGGGCGAAATTTGTTCAAAACAAACAGAAACAAATTAATATAGGTACCTACTAATACTCAATGAAATAAGTAGGTGGGTATACTTTTATCGTATGAAATACCTATACTCTTCAGGACTAATTTTAAATATAAAACTAATAAAATTGAAATCGGTCCAGTACTTACAAACGAAGTTTTCCTCTTTATAATATTAGTGTAGATCTAAACTCCCGCACGCGCACCCCCGCCTTGGTAACTCCCACTTCGCAACGCCATAACTTCAAAACCAAACGTCTAATTTTAATCATTCAAAGATCTAATATTATCTACATAAACTGTACTTAGTGATGAAATAATTTATTTTGATAAATATTAATAGCATGAGTAAAATAAACGCGTTTAGATGTAGTCCAAAAAAAATCTCAAGATTTCTAAATAAAAAAATGGTTGTTGTGCCTCACTCGACATAGATAGGTATAGTGTGTCGCGGCCTTTTTTAGATATTTATAAGACCTACAATTAATTAGAACATTTTATGTTTCTATATTTTATAGTTTAGGCAGCGTGCGTAAAATGAGTAACTTTTCTGGTTGATTTTTTACACCTTGTGTCCGAAAAACCCAAATATCTTACGGAATCCTATTTTTTCCAAAATAAAATTTAGCCTATGTTACTCCTGGATAATGTAGCTTTAATTGTGAAAGAATTTTTGAAATCGGTCCAATACTTTTTGAGACTATTCATTACAAACAAACGTACAAGTTTTCCTCTTTATAATATTAGTTATTATTTACTTTAGTTTACTAATTGTTATTTACTTTAGTATTTGTAAGTATCGGATCTAAATTTTGATCTATTATTGCAAGAAGACTGATCGTTTGAGCCAGTAGAGTACTAGGTAGATACATCTGGATCTACAGTAGGTTCATAATAGTACACTGTCGGTGTATAATAATTAATAATACACTATCTGGAAAACATATCTAAAGATATGAAGCATCTAGTCGTTTGAGATGACGGGTGCCACTAGGCTGATAGTGGGAGCGGTGGGGGGTACGTACCGCTAGGCTGGTGGTGGTGGTGGTGCCCCAGGATGCTGTCGATGGTGTAGGCCGCTCCCCGCCGCGCGCTCGACATCTCGCCGCGCTCGCTACCATCCGCCGACAGCGCGACACTAGACCGCGACACCGACAAACTTCGCAACCACTAGACCGACACTTTTACGAGATAAAAATAAACTCTCTGATTATTCACAGCCCTTAAATTACACGCGGTACTCTACTAGAGGGTCTCCTGTGGTCATAGGTGATAATCGAAAAAAAAAATTTGGTTAATTATGAGTTCCGCTGCGTGTGACCGGGGGACCCGCGAGTTCGACCTCGTCCGCGTGTCGCCAAACTTTAACTGAGGTCACGATACCTTCTGTCACCTACGAGCAGCTGCCCGCCCCTCGGGTGCGCTGTCCCGCTCTCGCGCGCCGGTCCGCACGTGCAGCCGTCTCTGTCGCGGGCTCCGCCTCCGGGCCGCTATTGGCCGGCTCGTGGGGGTAGCAGGCGCGCCCGCGAGCTGTTCAGAGAAGCGCTCTACCTGCCAGTGTAAGCTCTACTGGCGAAGGCATCCGAGATAAGGAACTCTTCCAGATTTTTTGTCTAACTCGATTTATTGAAATTTCTAAAACAACTAATTAATAAAATGTATTAATATTATGTAAATTTATATCTATTTTATTATACTTCTATAACTCAAAGTTACGCGTTCGGCACGCACAAAGTCCCAATAGAGTATTTTTTCAAGTTTTAAAAATATGTAAAATTGGCAGATAACAATAACGAAAGACATAATATTAAATATTTGGCAGTCTTGACCATTCCTTGTGAATTTCTTTCCTTTCCTCGCAAATCAGCATAAAACTTTAAATATTAAATAAATATTAAAATTTTATTTAATATTTAAAGTTTTATTTTTAAATTAAATATTAAATATTAAAAAAATATAAGCCAAAACGCTGAAACCAACTGTCAACAATCAAATCACACTAAACATGTCAAATCCTAGAATGCTTGGTAACTTCGGTAATTTTACTATTATAAAATTACGCCTTGTATATGGTGATTGGTGATATTATTAACAAGACAAGACAATCCTCCATACAAAACTTAAAATGTTTTACTTGTGACGACACGACCTAAATTTTCTATGAAATATAGGTCACAAGAACATAGGTAATTAATTAATTATTTCTAATGGTGTTTGTCCAAAATTGACCCAGAACTGACAGCAAATTAGTAGAGGGGGGGGTTCAAGAAAATAAAACTACTAAAAGTACATTAAATACTAGTCTTTAACCTATTAGAAGCTCTGGGCAATTTTTTTTTTCCTTTTTTATAGATTAAATCTGTTCAAACTTTGAACCCTTAAATACTGTAAAAATAGGATGATTTTGTAATTTAAATTAAAGTAAAATTTTCGCAATTTCGTGTTGCAAAATAGATGACAAAATTAAGCTAGGTTTGTCATAATATAATAATACTTATCTATTTCACACTTTTTCCGTCGTACATAATTACAAAATGTTGTGATCAGTGACGTGCCCAAAATATTGTACTATAGGTTCGAGGATTCGATGGCACGCGTGCCGTAGGTTAGAATACGCCTCTGTATATGGGTCAGATGTCTGTATATACCAGCCGGCCCATTTCAGGGGGGGTTTGAACCCTCTAAAACCCCCCCCCCCCCCCCCACCGGCTACGCCCATGCATAGTGGCATATGCTTGCAGATCCAGCGTATACCTTGGTGCAATTTTTTTTTTGCATAATATTAATTTATACGTGGTAGAGCCATGCTTCGGCACGAATGGGCCGGCTCGAACGGAGAAATACCACAGAAAACCGGCGTGAAACAGCGTTTGCGCTGTGTTTCGCCGAGTGAGTGAGTTTACCGGAGGCCCAATCCCCTACCCTATTCCCTTCCCTACCCTCCCCTATTACCCTATTCCCTCTTAAAAGGCCGGCAACGCACTTGCAGCTCTTCTGATGCTGCGAGTGTCCATGGGCGACGGAAGTTGCTTTCCATCTGGTGACCCGTTTGCTCGTTTGCCCCCATATTTCATAAAAATAAAAAAAAAATTGCTTGGACTACTTCAGAAAAAGTTGAAATCACAATATGTGTCCATATAATTTTGGGGAGTTCCCTCGATTCCTCATGGATCCCATCATCAGGTCACCACTTTTTGAAAACGGGACCAACTTGGGATTATACCCCTTATATCAAAAAAAGAAAGAAATAAAAAAATATATATTATAAATACTGTTACAATTAAAAATAAACAAAAGCATCGGCTCCCGAACTGATGTACCGATTTCGATTTAGTTTTTTTTTTCGTTTGAAAGGTGAATTAGTCGGGAGTATAAAGTAAAAAATAAAGAACATATAAAGAACACAACAACCATGACCTCGTTTGAAGATCATCAGTTCTTTAATAGTTGATAAGGGGATCTCACTACATTCCATATGTCGTATCAATTCGAAATTTGGTACCGTGTTACTTCAATGATATAAAAAGTATATGATAAGGTAACCATTATTTATAACTTCTTTAAAAAGGACAAAATAAAAGTAAAATTATTACTTTTTACAAACCCCCGACACAAAAAATAAACTCTAAAAACTAACAGATAATATTTTAAACCTAATTATAATTACTCTCGTCACATATATTATTTAAGTTCAAATATTTTTATTTTTCAAGCGTCGTCGAGTCGGGGGACAAGTGGGGGGCTAAGTGAGAAAAACAGGCGTAGGTAGTCGCTGATTGCAACAAAGTAATTTACTCCGAAAAGAGATCGCTCGTACCGAATATATATTAGGGGGACCGCTAAAGTATACTTTATATTAATGCTCCAAACTTCCAAAGCTTAACATTAATTTACAAATCCGAGCCAATGTATGAAGTGCAAACTACCAGATTTCTTGGACTCACAATAGACAGTAAGTTAACATGGAAACCTTATATTGAACAACTATGCAAGAAAATAAACAAATCAGTTTATGCACTTCATGAACTGTCTCAAATCGCAAATGCCAATACAACAGTAACTGCATATAATGGTCTAGTGGTTTCAATACTGAGGTATGGAGTAGTTTTTTGGGGAAACTCGACAGACAACGAAATAATCTTTAAGGCACAGAAACGGTGTATTAGAGCTATTTTTGGGCTATCAACAACCGATACCTGTAAACCATTTTTTATAAAGTATGGAATCCTAACTCTTACGTGTCTGTATATCTACGAAATTGCAACTTTTGTCAAACAAAATCCAAATTTATTTGAGTTAGCCTCAGTAACGAGCAACAGGCAACAACGTGACGTATATCGCTTATGTAACCGTATGACCAATACCACGCTAATGCATAAAAGTGTTTTTCATATGGCTCCTGCAATTTATAATAAATTACCAAAAGAATTAAAATCAATGAATTTAAAATTATTTAAGAAAAACTTAAAAAGACTTCTGATAAGAAAATGTTATTATAATATATTGGATTATTTAAATGATAAATTATTTATTTATTTATTTCATTTGGGAAACCAACAGCTTAAAACTAAGACACAGTAGAAAGTGCATAACTTACATGAAGCCAATAAAAGGTTTCCACTGATAGTTATTAAGTTATTAAGTCATAACATAACATACAGAACTTAACACAAATCATGACATAATATCAAAATATAGAGCATAGACAGAGACTAAGTAGAAAAGTAATTAATATTAAAGAAAGAAAAAAATTACCAACATATGTATTAATTAGTAATAATACTACTACACAGCTAACTAACATCAGTCATCAAGCCCAAAAAAAGATCTCGCCTTAGCGACACTTGTATCAAAGGGATCCAAGTCAAGTTCATTGCATAATAGATTAAAGTTGCTACTTGCTCGCACCAAGAAGGAATTTCCTCTATAGTTTGTATTATAGGCTGGAACTAACAGTGGAGGATGGAATCTTCGGGACCTGGAAGGTACATTAAAACTAAGTTTAGAGAGGAGCTCAGGACAGTCAATTTCGTTATTAATAATTTGGAGAATAAATGTGCAATCTGTGATTTGTCGTCTGTTAATGAGAGGCTGGATGTGAAATTTTTTGCAGAGTGAAAGGTAACTGTCTGATTTGTATGGTATTTTGAGACGGTAGCATAAGAAACGGATAAATCTTTTCTGAATTCGTTCAATTCTATTAATGTATTGTTTGTAGCACGGGTTCCATATTTGAGAGCATTATTTAATAATATTTAGTGATAAGTAAAATAAATAATTGAAAACTTATGACTTTAATTTGTAATAGTATTGACCATTGATTTAAATTGACTTAACTGTTTGAATTGAATTTCTTAATTTTATTTTATTTTTTTATTAATTTCTTATTAAAATTATTTATTCAATTACTATTTATCTTATTTTTAGTAATAAAATATATTTTCGTCCAAACAGTATGTTACATTCAATTTATTTCAATTTAAATTATGTTACATTTAAATTATAATTATTATTACCTACTTTCGTTACCTACAACTATAATATAAATTTTGCATGCCTACTTATTAGGTAGAAAGACTTGAACCATATATAATTATTGTAACACCTATTGTAACAGTGCTTTCTGCAAATAATAAATGATTTGATTTGATTTGATATACTTTAGCGGTCCCCCTACTCGACAGCGCTTGGAAAATAAAAATATTTGAACTAACATATGTGACGATAATAATTTTAATAGGTTTAAAATATTATTTGTTAGTTTTTAGTGCCGGGGGGTTTTTAACATTTTAATTTTATTATATGATTGTTCATTGATATTTTCTCATTTTGGCGCCAATACATTGTACAATATTTTGCGATGTTAAAATGGAGTAGGGTGATAAAGAGAACCGAATCGTTGTGATTACGTTACACAAAGTAGGGGAGACCTAGGGGTTTTGACACAAAGGTGATTTGAAACAGTACCAATTTCATGGAACTTAAAACTACGAGTTCGCAAAGTTGCATTTCAACCACTCCCCTCCACCCGCTGACTTGTCAATACGCGTCGAGTTATGGAGTTCTGCGTGCCATGTGACAAAAATCGTGAAAAGTAAGTTATTTACGTTTTTTTACCAGGCCTATATTTAGATAAGGGTACTGTATTTTAGTTTGATTTATATTGGTTTCGAAAGCTCAGTATCTAGAGAATTATTGTATATATTTGGTACAATTGATTTCAGTGTATTTAATTCTTGATTGCAGGTTAAATTAATATTGAGAGGTTTTTTTCTTTCTGTTTTCTGTTCGTTTTCAATATCGTATCAGAATATTTACGCATTAAAAAGCATTAAAGTTGTGTCAATTAAATAAATGCTTTTTAATTTATTTACTTTGTTTCAGCTTGCCTATTGATCATAAAATAAAGACTGACACTGAAAGAGGTATGGCAAGTCGCAAAATATATGATTTTTCAGCAGAAGATATAGTATCAAGTAACTTTGCCACATTTTTGTCAGATTGATGTTTTTTTTTGTTTCCTATTAACATTTTTGATATTTGTGAGATTATTGTTACATAAATATTTGAAGAAATAATTATCAAAACTGATTGTAATTCTAAAGAAACGACTGAAAGTTATTATTTATTGAAAATCAATATTTTATTTTAAAGATTTTCAATGAATGTAAAACATTTTGTTTATCTGACTATTATTTTAATTAATATTATCAATAATGATGTTATGACACTTTTAACTACTTTAGGAGTTGATCATATTGTGTATCAGAACTATAGTTATCTACTTATGCGATATATCAGTACAAAATGTGAATAGATACGTAAAACAACAAAGCATGAGCTTGAATAGATAAATTTTAATACATGCCTTTAAATTATATCATAACTTTTATTTTACAGCCCTTAATATTTCACAGAAATCATATGTTTTAACTCTCCTCGACCCCTGTTTCATTTTACCTCGGTATCAGAGGAATTGAAAGAAGATGACTTGTTGCGGTTAAGTCGATTTTTTACCACAATATACACTTACAATTTCTTTATTTAAGTCATTTGCAAGTGTAAAGAATGACCTAACGTTTGGTACTAATATCATACTATTTCTGGTTATAGTGTTTGGTATATGAGCCAAAAAATAAAAATTGTGTCAACACCCCTCGGTCTCCTCTAGGTATGGAGCCAAATGCAATTTGTAAAACTCTCCATACGCTTGGTATTAGTTAAAATGTTTGTGTACCGGGCTATTAATAGGTACAATGAGACTTCCTCTATTTGTGACAGAAAAACATCTGGCCGTCCACGTATTCTTCGTATAAAAAAGTTGGTCAAAGCAGTAAGGAAAAGAATTCGAAGATATTCTGTCCAAAAGCAAAATATTTTATCTCGGGAGATGATTATAGCACCTAGTACCTTGTCGCGTATTTTAAAAGATGACTTAGGACTTGCAGCTTATACGATAGACGTACTGGTCATTTCTTAGCTGATAATTTAAAAAAGAATAGGGTGGTAAAATCGAAACAACTACTGAAGCGGTACGCAAAGAAAAATTTTGTTTACGGATGAGACATTTTTTACAATTGAGCAACGTTTTAACAAACAAAATGACCGTATTTATGCTCAAAGCTCTAAAAAAGCTTCCCATTTAGTCGACAGAGTGCAACGTGGGCACTATCCGACTTCAGTGATGGTTTGGTGGGGTATTAGCTATGAAGGAGTCACTGAGCCATACTTTTGTGAAAAAGGTATCAAAACATCGGCACAAGTGTATCAAGATATCATTTTTGAGGAGGTAGTGAAGCCCCTTTACAACACCATGTTCAATAACCAAAAATGGTCCTTCCAGCAAGACTCGAAGCCGGGTCATAAAGCTCGGTCTACGCAGTCTTGGTTGGAAACGAACGTTTCGTTCTTCATCAGAGCTGAAGACTGGCCGTCATCTAGTCCCGATCTTAATCCGCTGGATTATGATTTATGGTCAATTTAAGAGACTACGGCTGTCTCTAAATGCCATGATAATTTGGAGTACCTAAAACAATCCGTACGATTGACAGTTAAGAATTTCCCCATGAAAAGAGTGCGTGCTTCTATTGATAATTGGCCTCAACGTTTAAAGGACTGTATTGCAGCTTTAGGAGACCACTTCAAATAAGTTTTTTATGTTTTAAATGGTTTAATATTTATGTATTAAACTAACACACTGTAAAAGTAATAAATGTTATTTGCAATAGAAAAATATTTTTTTTCTTTGTTTCAGTATTTATGGCAAGACTAGGTATACAGCCGAATATGTAACCGCCTCCTTTTTTTGGAAGTCGATTAATAAAATAGATAAATGAATAAAGTGAAATTGTATTCGTTTTAGATTTGTATACTTTGCTTTAGTGTCCTCACCCAGATGTTCAGTTGCTCCTTTTGTTTTATAATCTGAACTAAGATTTTTTTAATTGCCGCTTTCTTTAAAATTTACACACTCTCTATAGTAGCGCCACCCTTAATTGATGATGTTAACATCGATGTTAATATTGGTGTTTTTCTAATACCCTAACTTTTTCTCTTGAAAAAAAAAACTAATTCTAATAGTGGAGAAGTAAGTGGTAGTGAGAAGACAACAAAAAAACATTCTTGCTTAAAATAATTATTGTCATTATAAATTTCGATTGCAGCACTTGCTAGGGTCCTAGGACTCCCTGGACTCATTTGTTAAATTCTAAGGTTATGCATTGTTTCTACCTAATTACAGTCATATCTACTCATTGTACTAACAGGTACTATGAAACATAGCATTTAATGAAGCAACAGGCTTCTGTCTTGTATCTTCCACTATTTTAAACTGTCACCACCAGCGACGTCCCCCGCGCCCCGCTCGCCGCTGACACACTAAAGACGCTTCCGCCGCGCCGCGCGCCTATCTGTCGTCTCTTTGTTGCGAATTAAGGCAATTCTCTCCGCGCCGCGCCGGAAAATAAAATAATAGCCGGCCGTTAGCCACCCTCTCCCCCGCGCCACCCCCGCGGGCGCCCATGCCGGCGCTCGCTAATAGTCGGAAATGAATTTGACGTTTCTCTGTGCGTCCTCTTTGAGCGGAGCGGCGGCCAGGCACGGCTCATTGGCCGGCCCCGGATCCGGATTCCGGACCCGCCGGACTCACTCACTCAGATAATTAAAGATTTCTACGAGATATACTTAATTATTTTCAGACAATGATATTATCATACATAATTTGGTATTTGGCATTAGCGTACGGACAGAACCGTAGATAATGTCATACTCCAGACACTTCACACTACTTACAGTTTGGTAAGCGGTAGTTAATAGAGATTAAACTGTGAAATCACCGTTTTGCGAATACTTCTTTGCACCACTGCAGACGTCAAAATTACTTTATTTAAGGCGTTCTGCCAATCTTTTTACACGAGCGGCCTGTGGGTGTCGTATACGAACCGAACCTATAACGTTCTGCGCGTTCAGTACAACAATGTTTTCAGGCTGCTGTTGCGACTGCCGTGGCACTGCAGTGCGTCGGGCATGTTTGCCGAGGCTCGAACGGATGGCTTTCACGCCAATGCGTAAAAAAGCCGCCTCTTTACTGCAGCGTCTACGCAACACTCGGAACAGCATCCTGAAAATGATTGCTTGTAGGCCAGACTGCCCTATTCAAAGGCATTGGATAGAACTAGCTCTAGGTATAAGATGACTTGGATACATAATTTAAATATTATGATAAATTGTGTATCCGAATCATATTATAATTATATATAAAAATAATTAAAAAAAAATTCTTTATTAACCATACTAACATAGAATAAGTTTATTCTGTTACTAACACATTTACTAATATCTATATGGACTATTTTTGGTCTGAAATAATCGTATTTTATTTATTTATTTATTTTATTAATGATGACTTTAAAGACATCTACAATGTGGAGAATGAAGATGCACTATTTTTATGTTCCTTACTGGCGCAATTAGAGATGCGTCGTTTCCGAAGAGAGGCCTGTGTATTGTATAACCTCTGATAATAATTGTGGCCGGCAGGAAGGCCCGGGCCCGCGCCCGCGTCCTTTTAGCGCATCACTCGCTCAGCGCGGCCCATTACTCCTGTGCCGGAACACCGCCATTACATCCGCCCTCGTGTTGCCGTATTGTATTGTAAAACCTTCCTATTTTTCCTATTCTTATTGTATAGGTAAAACGCAAAGCCATTACTAGATTACGCCGAATTTCTTATCAGTGTCTTGTGTATGTAATTGTTGTTTGTTTTTATGTGGTGATTGGTGAAGTCACTCATTGGCCCTTGCAGAATACTATAATATTTTAATTTAATGGTAAAATTTATAATCAAATTCAATTAATAAAAAAAATTAATATAATAAAACCTAATATGCAGTGGTTTTTGGGGGGCTTCAGGATTCCTAAGTTAAGTAGCTTCTTTAGTAGTTTTTTAGTTGTTTTAGTAGAAATTGATACGAGTTTAGTAGTTTCACAAAAACAGAGCTGGCAACACTGGAACGAATCGCTTCAGTCCATACGGCCGACTGATGCGATCTCGAAATTGCACACAGACGATACGATTTTGCATCCGTTCAGGCCGAACTGAAGGCAGACCGGACCATGTATGGGGCCCCTAAGTGCTCGTGTGGTTAAAGCCCCTCCGATCCACAAAGACACCGGATACTAAATCAGACTTTACGGCCTTCTGCCCACGACCTAGTCCTTTTTTTTTTAATCTGTTAATATATTGTTACGGGTTAGGGTTCGAAGGATTTGGAGAGAAAGACCTGCTGACTCTTTGGAAGACTTTATTTACTAGCACTTGGTCCAACACAAAGCACTAGGTCTAACACTAAACACTAAGTCCAAACACTAAGCACTAAGTCCAAACACTAAGCACTAACAGTGTCCTTAAGTCGTAGCCAAATCGCGGGTTTCACTGGTATTAATCGCTGGTATCACTTTTACTTATCGCCTGTTTCGCCTCGAAATCGCCCGAAGGTAGCTCGAAACTGAACTGACTCGTTCGCATCTCTGTGGCGTATTTATATGGGCCGAATCGAGTTCCAGACCGTTCCAGAAATATTCGCTAGCCGCGTGAACTGGTTGAATTGTTCCGGAATATTCGCACAGTAGCGCCATCTAGTATTGAGTAGACGTGAAAACGTTGTCCCTGTTCGCACCAAGTGGTTTCATTGGTTGACGCTAGATGGCGCTAGTCTTATTGTTCGTAACACTACTCCCCTCTTAGAGATGCTCGTCCCGAGCATCGTTGTTACTGCCATGGTACCGCGCCAGACGGTCTATGTGTACCACTTTGAATGCCCCTCTTGGTTGCTTTTGGATCCTATAAGTCACATCATTTATTCGGGTAAGCACTTTGTATGGTCCGTCCCACTTGGTCTGCAACTTTGGAGATTTCCCTTTCCGGCGAGTTGGGTTATGCAGCCACACCAGTGACCCTTCCTCGAAGCCGCTCGTGTTCGATTTCCGGTCGTACCTGGTTTTCATGTTCTTACTTGACTGTAACCCATTTTCCCGAACCAAGGCGTGTATATAGCGCATTTTTTCCCTTAAATCGCAGACATAGTCTTGTACGGTCTCTGGTCCCTCCGGTGACCCTCCTGTCAATAGGTCTACTGGTATTCGTAGTTCTCTACCGTAGTTGACATACGCCGGGGTAGCTTTTATGCTCTCATGCTCGGCGGTTCGGTATGACAGAAGGAAGAGTGGTATATACTTGTCCCAATCCTTTTGTTTGTCGTCTACCAATTTCGCCAAATGCCTCTCAAGGGTTTGGTTAAATCTTTCTACCATTCCATCAGACTGTGGATGGTACGCGGTGGTCCTCGTCTTATGCATGCCCAAAATTCTGCACACTTCCTGGAACACCTGCGATTCGAAGTTCCTGCCTTGATCAGAATGGATTTCTAGAGGCACACCAAAGCGACATATCACTTCTTCGACTAATTTAGAAGCGACTGTTGTAGCTTCTTGGTTTGGTATGGCGAACACCTCGGGCCATTTGGTGAAGTAGTCCATGACAACCATAAAATACTTGTTTCCCGATTCCGTTACAGGAAATGGCCCAGCTACGTCAACTGCAATCCGTTCCCACGGTGCACCGACGTTATACAACCGCAGGTTCCCACGGCTCCTGGTCTGTGGTCCTTTTACAGCAGCGCAAGTAGTACATTTGCGGCACCAATCCTGTACATCATCTCGACAATGCAACCAGTAGAATCTTTCGCGCACTTTTGTTAACGTCCTCTTGACACCTAGATGACCTCCTGATACGCCATCATGTATTTCACGGAGAACATCTGGTACTCTCGTTCTTGGGACAATTATCTGAAGATGGAACTCTCTGCCGTTAGTCTTCTCCCATTTCCGGTAGAGTATTCCGTTTTGAAGTATCAGACTGTCCCATTGCGCCCAGTACGCCTTTGTGACAGCGCCAGTGGGTGCAACCTCACTCCAGATTGGTTTGACGTCACCCCGTTTCTTCCATGTAACGATGTGCCGAAGGTCGTCATCTCTTTCTTGGGCCTCCCTCATAGCATCATTCTCCCAGAGACCCAAAGGACTTGTTCTCGTTAGCTTCAATGTAACTTCATTAGATTCCTGCTTAACACAATGTTTGCAGTCTTCCGAACACGGCCTTCGTGAAAGTGCGTCGGCATTCCCATGCGTCTTTCCGCTGCGGTGTTCCGTCTTGAAGTCATACTCCTGAAGCTGTTCAATCCATCGAGCTACTTGACCTTCTGGGTTCTTGAATTGCAGTAGCCACTTCAAGGCTGCGTGATCAGTTCGCAGCAAAAAATGTCTGCCGATGAGATATTTGTTGAAATGTTGTAGCGTCTTTACAACAGCCAAGAGTTCTCTTCTTGTCACGCAGTAGTTTCTCTCTGGCTTGGATAAAGATTTGCTGAAATATGCAATAACAACTTCTCTTTCACCCTGTTTTTGAGATAACACTCCTCCAATGGCCGTGTTGCTTGCATCCGTGTCGACTATAAACTGACCTTCAGTTTGTGGATACCCCAGGATTGGTGTTTCACACAGATGCTTCTTCAGTTTCTGAAAAGAATCTTCACAAGTCTCATCCCAACTAAATTGTCGTTTATCTTCTGTCAGCCGATGTAATGGCTTGGCTATTTCCGAGAATCCTTTAACAAAACGCCTGTAGTATGAGCATAGGCCGAGGAATGCTCGCACTTCGGTTTTGTCCTTAGGGGTAGGCCATTTTTGAACTGCTTCCAGTTTCTCCGGGTCTGTCTGGATTCCATCACTGGAGATAACATGGCCGAGATAATTGACCTTACTCCTGAATAAACGACATTTCTTTGGGTTCAACTTTAATTTGGCTCCCTCTATTTTGGCGAAAACTCGCTCCAAGTTTCGTAAATGGTCCTCGAAGTCGCGGCCGACAATGATGACGTCATCTAAGTAGACCAAGCAGGCCTCTCCAACTAAGCCTGCCAGTACACACTCCATGAGTCGCTCAAATGTGGCAGGTGCGTTGCACAATCCGAAGGGCATGACGTTAAATTGCCATAAACCTTTACCGGTCGAGAAAGCTGTCTTTTCCTTGTCCTTTGGATGAATTTCCACCTGCCAGTATCCAGATTTCAGGTCTAGGGTCGAGAACCATTTCATGCCATTCAAGGTATCTAAAGTGTCGTCAATTCTAGGTAACGGGTAACTGTCTTTCTTAGTGACATCATTGAGACGCCTATAGTCCACGCAAAATCTCGTGCTACCATCTTTCTTCTTCACTAATACAACAGGTGAGCACCACGGACTTGCAGACGGTTCAATAATCTTATTCCTTCTCATGTCCTCCAAAAGGCCTTCAACTTCTTTTTCCTTTGCAATTGGTACCCGTCTTGCTCGTTGACGAATTGGTCTCTCGCTTCCGGTATCTATCCTGTGCTGAACTATCGACGTTCTTCCAAGGTCCCCTTCTTGACTGGAGAAGATATTCGCGTAGCGCTGTAAAAACTTCTTAGCTTTCATGTTCTGCGAATAAGTCAGATTACTCTTGCAGTCATCGAGTAGCTCAGTCACTAATCCGTAATTCTTGTTGTTTACTGAATCTGCGCTTGTCATCGAACTACACTTTTTCATCCAGACAACTTCCTCGCACTTTCCAATGACGTCACCTTTGTTCAAGCAGATCTCGCGATCACCAAGATTCAAAACCTTGACCACAGCGTTACTGCTTCCACTAACAAGGGTTCTCGCCGTCATCAGTTTTTGCGCCGATGTCTTGGTAGGTGTGCCTTCGATCAACACGCATCTGTTTGACTTTTTCATTCCAACTGGCGGCAGTTTCACTAGCACCCGAGCTTCCGCTCGTCCAGGTATGATGACTTTCTTTACACATGCGACTTTCCCGCAGACGCCTCCAAGAATGAAGATTTCTTCTTCACCACACTTGAAAACTCCGTCAGCGACATTAATTTTGCAGTTGTGTTTCTTCATGAAATCCAACCCCAAGATGCAATCATCCATAATCTCGGCCACGATAGCGTTATGAGAGTATGAGGACCCCCCTACATACATCGTGACTGACGTTTCTCCCAGGACAGGTATTGGTTGACCGGAGGCAGTAAGAAGCCGACAGTGAATTTTCCTCTTGTGCCCCCTTGCGGCTTTTACCAGCTTTGGGTTCACTATTGTTCTAGAGGCTCCTGTGTCTAGGGTCATTTTGCAATCCGTTCCGTTAATAGTCCCCTGAATCACAAGACTATTCCCGCTGCATGCCTGGGAAATAACAGTTATCGGGGCTTCCTCCGCGTCAGCCAGTACTCGCCCCTTAGTCCTGGCTTTTATTCGTTTCCCTGATCGCGGGCAGGGGACGGAGCCCCTTGCTTCATCAGCTTCTCTATTAGCTCCTCCATCCTTTTCATCCTTGCCATCTGGGTCTCCTTCTGTGGGCAGTTGAGCTGAAGATGGCCCCTCTCGCCGCACTTGTAGCACATGGCTCCAGAACTTTTCTTCGTAGGAGCCTTAACCTCCTTGACTTCCTCAGAGACCTCGCGGATCTTATAGGTCTGCCGTATGTCATGGCGAACAGCCTCGACCTCCAAAGCATGTGCCAATGCTTCCCTTAGCGAGGTATGGTGACGAAGCCTCACTGCAGCTCTAACCTCCAGGTCTTTGATTCCGTCGACAAATGCTTGAACCATATTCGTGTCTACCATCTTGGTATCGGCTCCTGGGTGTGCCTTCCTGACGAGTTTTTCAATTTCCAACGCCCATTGTTGTAGTCCTTCTCCTGAACGTTGGACTCTGTCACGCAGTTGGGCACGGAACACGTGCTCCAGGTGTCGCTCCCCGTATCTGGATTCAAGTGCCTCCATCAGGTCTTGGAACCCCTTTCCTGTATGTGGCAGTGCTTCCAGGACCGACAAAGCTTGCCCTCTGAGCGCAACAGTGAGAGCGGTCAGGCATTGTTCTTCCGTCCATCCGTTGGCAGTAGCAACAGTCTGGAATTGCTGACGATAAGCGTTCCAAGAAGTAGTGCCGTCGTACGGCGGCACTTTCACTCTCGGTCCTTGTGCCACAACGGTAGTTCCACTAGACATCGCAACTCCCGTGGTTTCAAGGCGCACTACTTTCTTCTGTAGTTCAGCGAGGCCGGTTTTCACGTTTTCAACATCCAATCCTAACCCAGTAACTCGTTCTTCCACTACGTCGACATCTTTTCGAAGCTTCATCACCGTGTCACTAACATCCTTTATAGCCCAAAGCGCTTTTTCTTGGAGGTCTTTTTGTTGCTCTTGCGATTCTTGCAAACGTTCTTGTGACTGTTGCAAATCACCGAGCTTGCGTTCTTGTGATTCCTTCATTGCCCGAATTTCAGCCCTTTGCAGCTCCATTATTTCAATTAAATTTCCTAATTGAAGAGCCACGGTACTGCTGGTGGGTGTGGCTTGTCTGGAAGGCGTGGCAAGGTGGGTGGAGTCAGTGGGCGGGGCTTGAGTGGGCGTGACCCGGTGGGCGGGGCCAATGGGCGTGGCCCGAGTGGGTGTGACCCAGTGGGCGGAGTCGGTGGGCGTGGCTTGGGTCAAAGTGGGCGGAGCCTGGGGGGCGTGGTCAGTGGGCGGGTCCTGGTGGACGGGGTCAGTGGGTGGGGCTTGGCCCACAGTGGGCGGAGCTTGGTCCCCAGTGGGTGTGGCCTCCGCAGCTCGTTGTGCCCTTGTTCTGACGCCCTCCTTGAAGTCCTCTCTCGGAGTCAATGGCATCTCCAAATCTCACTTCCGACACCAGTTGTTACGGGTTAGGGTTCGAAGGATTTGGAGAGAAAGACCTGCTGACTCTTTGGAAGACTTTATTTACTAGCACTTGGTCCAACACAAAGCACTAGGTCTAACACTAAACACTAAGTCCAAACACTAAGCACTAAGTCCAAACACTAAGCACTAACAGTGTCCTTAAGTCGTAGCCAAATCGCGGGTTTCACTGGTATTAATCGCTGGTATCACTTTTACTTATCGCCTGTTTCGCCTCGAAATCGCCCGAAGGTAGCTCGAAACTGAACTGACTCGTTCGCATCTCTGTGGCGTATTTATATGGGCCGAATCGAGTTCCAGACCGTTCCAGAAATATTCGCTAGCCGCGTGAACTGGTTGAATTGTTCCGGAATATTCGCACAGTAGCGCCATCTAGTATTGAGTAGACGTGAAAACGTTGTCCCTGTTCGCACCAAGTGGTTTCATTGGTTGACGCTAGATGGCGCTAGTCTTATTGTTCGTAACAATATTTTTGTTACGTACGTTGGCAAACTGCGTTTTTATTAGTATACCCGTAACACGGAAGCGAGGTAAACGTTGCATAACCCAATTATTATTATTGTTGTTGTTATTATTATTGTTGCTGTCGTCATCCCGCTCACAGTCTCGGCCAGAGTCGCCATAGGTCATAGGCCAAATCGATTTCAGTAACTTATTTACGTATTTAATACTTAATGACGTAATTATATATGCTACGAGGTTTACATGCCTCGTGGCTCGTGAGTCTTTCTCGCTTTAAGGTTTAATTACTTATGCACATCATGTACCTAGGTACAACTAATGCGGTTAATTCGCACCCAGGGTGGAGGTGTGGGAGCAGTGTAGGTGGAGGTCGGTAATGCACGTCGCATTTGCGGCTTATTGTTTTACAAATCGAAGCTCGAGATCGGTCCCGCCGCCCGCGCCAAGTGGCGGAGCATTAGACTTCGATGGCTCTCGACGCCCCGCCCCCCGCATTCGCGATACTGCCTCGTGTCGTGTGGATATCGAAGCTAATGGGTCGCATTATTGCAAATTACTCTGTTTCACAGTCTACTGTTAAACAGGGGGTCTAGCAGAAATATCGATAGCGGCACAAACGTAGCGTTATCGAATGATATTTGTACGGGCGCTGTGGGGCGCTGTGGGGCGCTGTGGGGCGCTGTCATGATTTTGACAGATGTAATTCTCATTCGATAACGTTACGTTTAGGCCGCTGTCAGATGTGCCTGCTAGGCCCACAGGTCTGGAGAACCTCTAGCAGTTAACCGTTGACCACAAGTCTAACGCGATATAACAACCGGGAGCAGCTTAAAGTTTACTTTGGGGTGTCCTTTGATTCAGACGTGCAATCTAAGGTATAGGTAAAAGGCACTCGTATGTAAGCACCTGTTAAAAACCTCGTGATGCCGTCACGTGTGACGGTGTGAGGCGCAGGCGGGCCGCGAGGTCTAGTAATGGAACAGCCATTAACCACTCAATATCCAGTGCTCGTGTTATCCGCTGATCGGCGCATTGTTCGCCGCAGCGATACCTGCCCCCTCCCCCCGCACCCGCCGCACGCCTCTAAACGGTAATGGACTATTTATGGGTTATTACTGCATCTTACAAAGAATTGAAATGGTAAGTGCTCGGTAGCAAGTTCAGGACATTTGTTTGCAAGTTTGAAGGGCTAAAATGCAAAAAGAATATAATAAAAAATATTTGTGTACATATATTATAGGTAAGTATTAATATTTCGTAACTGACGTTTACTATGACCAAAAACTTTGTTCAAAACCGTTGTACATTAAGAAAAAAATACAGTCGGACAAGGATCTTTTGGCACTTGGATGGGGGCGTGAGTGTCGCAAATAAGAACAATATTTATTACTAAAACTGAATTTTTACAAGACGGCGATGTTAGTACTGATTTTATCCACGTGCCAAAAGGTAAGTGTCACAACTACAAAACAAAACATAATACTAAAAGTGACATTTTACAAGACGGCGATGTTAGTTCTGATTTTGTCCACGTGCCAAAAGATCCTTGACAGACTGTATATCTGTAGCCTATAGATACAAATTAATCTGGAGGCACGGCAAGACGAGCTAGGTAAAGGGCAAGGCACTACCAGATCACCTTTTCTCGAATCGATTCTTCGGTTTTTTGAACCCTCTCATAACTTGAGTTTAGATTATACCAGATAAACGAAATTTTCAGAGTATGTTCCCAGTAGCAAACTAATTAAGTATTGATTGCATAGGTATAATACTTTAGATTATGGATGATTTTACACACGAAAATTATTTAAGTTACAAAAAGCAACACGAGTGTGCGCACTTACGCGCAAGACTTTACAAACTACCCCTAAATACAATTATAAAAGTTCTGGACTCCAAATTTAGCACCATCTATGATAGCTGTTGTCTAATTAAATACGGACGATGTTATGTTTAAAGTTATAGAATTAGGTAATATTTAAATCCCACCAAAAACATTCTGTAAAAAACTAGCCAAGTCTCGATGGAGCTGCTTGTTTATCTCTAAAAAGTAATGAAATGTAGACAAAGTCGTGCCAAGTCTAAAGTTCCTTACTGCGATTTCTTTATTATTATAGTTAATGTTATGTGACTTGACCGTTGAACATTCTTTATACGTTAGTGGGTACAAGTCAATTTTGTTTTCCAAGTGTCAATTTTCCATCGTAAATGGGTAGGCGTTTCTGGCGACAGATTGGTGCAATTGTGTCATGGAGTACCTGGTTTTGTACCCTTGTGTACCCTTCAACGGCCAAGTCACACAACATTAACTATAATAATAAAGAAATCGCAGTAAGGAACTTTAGACTTGGCACGACTTTGTCTAGATTTCATTACTTTTTAGAGATAAACAAGCAGCTCCATCGAGACTTGGCTAGTTTTTTACAGAATGTTTTTGGTGGGATTTCACTTCTTTTTGTAGAAACGTGGGCATATTGATTTATTTTACTAGACTTTAGTGTAATTTGTTTATTTAATTTGTGTAATGTTCGAGTAGAATAAAATTAATTGTTCGACTATTTCTTCTTGTACACTTGTAAGTATAAGTATAAAAGCTAGTCTAGTCTTATCCAGAGTTTTCCTTTAATTTTATTTATGCATTATTAAAAGCAGAAGGGGAGGCATTCGCCCAGCAGTGGGACGCTACGGGCTAGATTAAATTAGAAGATGTGTCCCACTTCGCTGGATTTTTGCAATAACAGTCGATTTTTTTTTATGTACCAATAGTAGAAAAATAAAGTGAAAACCACTTGGAAGATAATTGCAGATGAGACTAGAAGAGGTAAAGGCAGTCGTAACTCTAAATTTGAACTTTGTATTAATAATAAAAAGGTAAATTCTGACCTAAAGGTTGCGACAATCTTCGAAAAATTTTTTGCTGACATTCCGGTCTCAACTACAAAAAATTTAAATTCTTCACCTGCAGTTGCTGAAAAAATACTCAGAGAAAATGTCAAGGAATGTGATGTCAATTTTAATTTTAAAGAAATTGACTCAAGAGATATTATTAACACCTTCAAATTACTCAATATTAAAAATACTACCGATCTCTGGGGTATGTCTATAAAAGTTATAAAATCAATAATTGACATCATTGCCCCCTATCTAGCCTTAGTTTTCAATAATTGTATAAAGAATGGTGTGTTCCCTAACCTAATGAAACATAGCAAGGTGATGCCTCTTTTTAAGGCTGGGAATAAGTCTGACCCAGCAAATTATAGACCAATATCTATACTACCGACTTTCAGTAAAATTTTCGAGAAAATAATCTTAAATCAATTGCTAGCCCACTTTAACATAAATAATTTATTACATAGTAACCAATTCGGGTTTACTAAAGGTCGGTCCACAACAGACGCAGGCATCAGTCTTCTATGCAGCATATTTGGGGCCTGGGAGGGGTCGCATGATGCACTTGGTGTCTTTTGTGATGTATCCAAGGCTTTCGACTGTGTTGAGCATGCTACGTTGGTCAGAAAATTATACCATTACGGTATAAGGGACACAGCACTTAAACTTTTAGATTCTTATCTTAAAAATAGAACGCAGAGAATAGAAATTAATACTACAAGGTCTACTGGGACCAAAATTGAACTAGGTGTGCCACAAGGGTCAATTTTAGGCCCGTTTCTTTTTCTCATCTATATAAATGACCTTCCTTATCTAGTTAAAGATAAGCATGAGATAGTACTCTTTGCCGATGACACTTCACTAATTTTTAATGTGAAGCGACGGCAGTCAAATTATGACGAGGTAAATAGTGCTCTCTCAAAAATGGTACGTTGGTTTAATGTTAATAATTTACTTTTAAATTCAAATAAAACAAAACGTAAAGTTTAGCCTCCCAAATGTTAGGCAGGCACAAACCAATATACTATTAAATGATGAGAAAATGAACTTAGTGGACACCACTGTATTTCTAGGAATAACACTAGATTGTAAATTACAGTGGGGTAAGCTCAGTTCTGCAGCATATTCAGTCAAAAAAATTAGAGAAATTACCGATGAGGATACAGCGCGGCTAGTTTATTTTAGTTATTTTCATAGCATAATGTCATATGGCATCCTTCTATGGGGAAACGCTGCGGACATTAATACAATATTTGTGCTACAGAAGCGAGCTATACGTTCTATTTATAAGATGTCATGTTTTGAATCTCTGAGAGAAAAATTTAAAGAAATAGGTATTCTGACCGTTGCTTCTCAATACATTTTGGACAATGTGTTGTATGTCAGAAAGAATTTAACGAATTTTAAAAAGAAAAGTGACACACATTGTAGGAATACTAGAAATAGGAACAAGTTAGAAATACCAGTGATCAGACTTAATAAAGTAAGTAAATCTTTTAAATGTCAATGTTACAATACGCCTTTACAATAGAATCCCAGAAAACGTTCAAAATCTTTCCATTAATAAATTTAAAAAAGCTGTTAAAGAACGTTTGTGTGCTAAAGCTTATTATAAAGTCAGTGATTTCATTAACGATTGCACACCTTGAGAATAAGATGGCCCCATGCAAGGCTGCTTTTATGTACTTAAGTATGTTCTTTGTACTTATGACTAATGTTATATAGATTAAGTTACAACATTGTAAATATATTTTTTGAAAAGAACAATTTTCCCATCTTTTTGCTAAAAGGTGGCCCCGTGCGAGTTTCTTACGCCGGTTCTTCTCGCCGGGCTAGTTTCCGAACCGGTGGTAGGCATCATGTAGGACAATTCTATAAGCGTTATATTATAACCTACATGGAAATAAAAATTTTGAGTTTGAGTTTGAGAAGGGGGCATTACCATATCTCTAATTAACTGAGACCAGCTGAGGGTTCTTCATCTGGGATGAAGATTTTTTTTTATTCGATTTTTGACATCAAATGAAGTGGCCCACCAAGTTGAATATTTTTTGTAAAGGCGGCGGCGGTTGATCTCTAATAGTTTGGTTGGGCTCTTGTGTTTTCTAATCAGGGTCACCAGGTACTCCAGATCTTCGATTATCCTAGTTTTTATAGTTTTCCATTTATGTGGCCATTAAACCCTAACTCTGTACCAAATTTCAGCTCTCTGAGTTTATGGGAAGTACTAGTTCTATTCTGATGATCATGAGTGAGTGACTGAGTGAATGAGTGTCATAAATGTGAAACTTTGCTTTCGCTTAACTTCGGAACTAAATGACCCATAGACTAAAAATTTATGCTTCGCGCTCGACTTGGCGGTGGCACTGCCGTGCCCCCCGATCGACGTTCTGGTCTTATCTAGAGGTTCTCAAATAGGGGCCAGAAAATGCGGCGAAATGGTTCCAGTAAAGAATGGTACGGCAGTGTTTGCTTCGCGCTCGACTTGGCGGGGGCACTGCCGTGCCCCCAGATCAACGTTCTGGTCTTATCTAGAGGTTCTTAAATAGGGGCCTAAAAATGCGGCGAAATAGTTCCAGTAAAGAATGGTACGGCAGTGTTTGCTTCGCGCTCGACTTGGCGGGGGCACTGCCGTCCCCCAGATCGACGTTCTGGTCTTATCTAGAGGTTCTCAAATAGGGGCCTGAAAATTAGGCGAAATGGTTCCAGTAAAGAATGGTATGGCAGTGTTTGTTTCACGCTCGACTTGGTAGGGGCACTGCCGTGCCCCCAGATCGATTATCCTAGTTTTTATAGTTTTCCCTTTATGTGGCCATTAAACCCTAACTCTGTACCAAATTTCAGCTCTCTGAGTTTATGGGAAGTACTAGTTCTATTTTGATGATCATGAGTGAATGAGTGAGTGAGTGTCATAAATGCGAAACTTTGCTTTCGCTTAACTTCGGAACTAAATGACCTACAGACTTGAAATTTTGGATTTTATGTATGTGATTATAGCTTACTGGATGACGAAAATTTCTGCGTTTTGGTCTTATCCAGAGGTTCTCAAATAGGGGCCTGAAAATGCGCCGAAATGGTTCCAGTAAAGGATGGTACGGCAGTGTTTGCTTCGCGCTCGACTTGGCGGGGGCACTGCCGTGCCCCCAGATATACAGATGGTATATTATGAGTTATACTTTTTAAATACATAATAAGAATAAAAAAAAATATTTGGACATATTATTATACTATAAATAATGTCAATACAGAAATAATAATAATAAAAAAGCATTTTACTGTTAGTACATACAAATTTTATTTCAAGTAGGTAATTAAAATAATACAAGAAACATAAAATTAACAACAAAACTAGAGCCAAATAAAAAAACTTAAAATTAATACCTACTAATAAAAAGAAGACTTATCTATAAACTATCTATCTCTAAGCGGGTTAGGGTTAAACCGGTGGTAGCTGTTTTGTTGACTTTCCGAAAATAGCTTTTAAGTTTTATTTGGAAATAAAAAAAAACATTTTTATTTTCATTAAAAAGTCTATAAATAGAAAAACTTCCCCAGGTCGTCCCCATCTGGCAGAGTACCTAGCAAACTGATAGCATTGCCTCGTTGGATAGCAATGGCTATCCGTTGTGCCAGGTAGTTCCCGGCTCTGGGGTCTCGGGTGGTTTCAGTAAGCTTTTTGGAGATTTCTTTAAAAAGCTTATGTGTGCCCGGACCCCATGCGCCTAGGGTTTCCACCCCAAACGGTTCAAATATAAGGGTTCCGCTAAGGTTCTCATATTTGCGTCGCTTGACGTTCTCTGCTTGGTTTGCATGCCTGGACATGGGACGTAGCAAGAGTATCGACATAAGTAGCATCCCACACAAAAGCCCGTCCCACACTCCAAGGAATCAGGGTCATTACATCAGGTATCTTGCCATCGTCGCGCGCCAGACCGGAGGGCTCCAGTATAGCTGGCACACCGGCGGTGACAAGAACCCGACGAATGAAGTCATTCAGACTGTGATGCCGGGAAATGCGTCCAGCACTTCGTGAGCAGCACAGCCCGTGGTGACCGTGACTGTCTACGTTCACGCCGCAAACACACTGATGAGGGACGACATGGGGGGCACCAAGAACGCAGGGCAGTAGCTAGCCGAAATGTATTACGGCCCAGCAATGTACCAGTATTGGTTGACGGTAGTACCTGCAGCCAAATGCCTGGCTCCTACTTCTCCACACCCAAAAGACGAGCCCGCTCTACAAGACTGGACGACGTGTTAAAAAGCCTATTCCGTACCATGTCTACAGATGGGCTCGTCCCAAAACCTTTGGGAAAATATGTTCTCGGGCACATTGCCGCCGACACTAACAATGTCCGCGTCCTTGGCCTCGTCCGCAAAAGGGATTACTAAGGGACAGTATGAGCACTCTAAAATTTTCAAAATTACTGCGTGGTTTGCGTGGACCGAGGACAAGAACGCTGGTAAGGGTACGTCAGACGTTTGTCGAATGCCCAGGCCACCGAATCTTACTGGAAGCGTTGCTTGAGTCCATGAGCGGTAGTCAAATTTTATATTAAAAATGGAAGAAAGCGTATTGCGTTATGTTTTATGGTGTCATCTAAACGTTTGAGGAGTTGGGGGAACTTCCAAAGTTGGCAACACCGCAAGACATAAGTAAATTTTGGAACAAATAAGCAATATCGGATTAAGGTAAAAGCCATGTGACACTTAATTTGGAGAAGTCGGTCTAAAGTCTCAGTAAAAATTTTAATATTTTTTTTATAAAATCCGGAACGGAATCATCTAGAATAGGGGAACCTAAGAGAAGAAGTGAACCTTTTTCGATAACTGATAATTGTGGAGCTACGTCGCTAAACGCTATGATGCGTTGTCATGACGTCACATTCTTGTCTGTCAACTATGAAATCAGACTAAGCATGTCAAATCCTGAAATGCTTGGTGTTAACTTTGGTAATTTTACTATTTAAAATGCCATAAATATGGTGCTATACTATTAATGAACGAAGAGAAACACTGATATTCCCCACAAAACTTAGGCCAAACGATATCCTATTATATTTTATAGAACTCACGTTCATATTCGCTGGTACCGACTTCAAAATTATGAAGATTAAGTAGAGAAATAGCCAAAATTAAAAAGGGAATTATTTAGAAAATAACATAGATATATAATATTAAAAAGAGGGAAAGTAAGTTTTATTTCATACTTTTTTGTAGTATTTTTACTTTGGAAGTCGGTTTAATTTTTTGTTTAAAAATAATAATTTTACCCTTTTTAGTGATATATTTTGTTAAGTTATTATTATTAATACGTCTTAAAAACATCTAAAATAAACGATCGAATGTATAATTTAATTAAACATTACGCGTTTATAGATATTTAGTTAAGGAACCCTCCTTAGACATGCCCTATGTTCTTGGTTAGGTTAGATTATTCTTTGCTTTGATGTGTACAAAAAAGGAAAGTTGTATGTTTAGTGTTCATAATAATATCTACGTAGGTATGTGAGTATTAGCGTATGTCAGTATGTGCGTATGTGCAGTCTATAGTCACGACTCTACGCTACTCACGACACTATGGCGGTTTTAAAAAGCTTCACATACATATTTAAGAGCATTGATCGGCGCGAGACTCAGATTTCAGGAAAAACGCTACTTTTCAAATGCGTCTATATCTAACAAAAACTGGTTATTCTGATTTTTACATGTAAAAAAACACTAGAAAATATTGTACAAATACTGTTGTAAACGCTCGTGCGCCTCGATTTATATAGTATGTAGTTTTAAAAATTCATATAAAATTCGTCAAACTAATTTAGTTAAAAATTTAAATAGTATATTAAAGATAAAAGGTTCTTCTCATAGATTATGTAAGTAAGAAACAAAAGGAGCAAGTAAAATACATAAATATCATCATTTTAAATAACTATAATTCCCGATAATTTCGCATTCTTTAAATTTTATTTTTATGAGATAGAAACGTGTATAAAAATAATCTGACAAACAGATAATCTAGAAGAGGATCCAACAAGTTTGTAAAGATTTTTTGTTTTTAGAAAAAGTAAGCGGTTTTAGCTATTATATGTTTTGAAATTGCCCCTGAACCTAAAGTTGTAAAAACTTCTGGTTAGTTTTGATAGTTTTATTCAAAAGTTTGAAATTATTTTAAAATAAATGATAAGTGAAAAATTAGAATACAATATTTTCTAGTGTTTTTCTACGTGTAAAAATCAGAATAACCAGTTTTTGTTAGATATAGACGCATTTGAAAAGTAGCGTTTTTGTGAAATCTGAGTCGCGCGCCAATCAATGCTCTTAAGTAGTAAATACAGCCTATACGCGTTAAGTTTGCGGTGAATTATCAGTGCAGATGTCTTTAGATATCAATGACGTTTAGCTCGTGCTCACGTTTGACAATAAAGGTAAGTCAGTTTAACATTTGTAAATTGTACTGACGACTCACTGCAAACTTAACGCGAATGGACTGTATTTACTACTTAAGTATGTGAAGTTTTTGGGATATAATTAATCGAGCGAACAAAAAATAAGTTGGCGGCTGCACGTGAGCATACTGTATTACTGATTTTGGCAGCGAATTAATATGTTGGCGACTAAATTACTAAACTGGCGAAAACACTCGGGTGACAAAAATTCTAAAGTCGGCAGATAAAAAGAGGCGAAATTTAATCCAAATTAGCACCGACATTTATAAGTTGGTGACTTAATTTCCGAGTTGGTGACCATTATACCATATAAGCAGCTATAAAACCAGATTTGGTTGATAAATTAATGGCTGCTAAAAATTCAATTTGCAGGCTACGGAAAATCCTATATTTGGATACTGTTGGAGTATGTTTTTCTTTGTCATGGGTGTCATTTTCTAGGTTTCTGGGGGTGCAGAATAATATGAAAATAAAATTTGTTTCGTAATTCCACAATGGCGTAAATTTTTGTTATTAAAATTAACAAGGTTGTCCTTTTCCCGGTTTCTGGGGGCTCTTTTACAAAATTGTCTTCCAATTTCATTTTCCAAAATGGAGAATATTCAATCTTCGGAAAATAAATATGAATACAAAATTAAAAGATCTTTGGGATGCTAATTATGATTTATGATTATTATTACAGTATGTTATGTAGTTCAAAGTACCAGCTATGTAGGTATAGAAATTTTGAAAAATTCAGGATTCATGAATTTTTCTGCCATTCATGAAGAAAATATGCGATTTCTAGATTAATAAGGGGGAGCAAATTTTCATTACTTTTGCAGTAGGATGCACCGTTTCTGAGATAGAAGCGACTATAGAAAAAAATATGACAATGCTGTACTGAGATACGAGGGGTGTATCAATCTATAGAAATGTTGGAAAATTCAAGATTTTCGATTTTTTTTTCTCCCATCATGAAGAAAATATGATGTTGCATTATACCTAAAGGGGACGAAATTTTCATTATTTTTTTCAATAGGATGCATGGTTTCCGAGATAGAATCAATTTTATAAAAAAAGAAGTAAATGCTGTACATTGAGATACGACGGATGTATAAATCTATAGAAATGTTGGAAAATTCAGGATTTTCGAATTTTTTTTTTCTACCATCGTGAAGAAAATATGATGTTGCGGAGATTCTAAGGGGGACGAAATTTTCCTTATTTTTTCAATAGGATGTACCGTTTCCGAGATAGAATCAATTTTATAAAAAAAGGAGTAATGCTGTACATTGAGATACGACGGATGTATAAATCTATAGAAATGTTGGAAAATTCAGGATTTTCGAAATTTTTTTTCTCCCATCATGAAGAAAATGTGATGTTGCGGGGTTCTTAAGGGGGACGAAATTTTCCTTATTTTTTCAATAGGATGCACTGTTTCCGAGATAGAATCAATTTTATAATAAAAGAAGAAGATGCTGTACATTGAGATACGACGGATGTATAAATGTATAGAAATGTTAAAAAATTCAAGATTTTCGAAAAAAATTTTCACCCATCATGAAGAAAATATGATGTTGCGGGGTTCCTAAGGGGGACGAAATGTTCATTATTTTTTCAATAGGATGCACCGTTTCCGAGATAGAATCAATTTTATAAAAAAAGAAGTAAATGCTGTACATTGAGATACGACGGATGTTTATAGCTATAGAAATGTTGGAAAATTCAGGATTTTCGAATTTTTTTTCTCCCATCATGAAGAAAATATGATGTTGCGAGGTTCCAAAGGGGGGCGAAATTTTCATTATTTTTTCAATAGGATGCACCGTTTCCGAGATAGAATCAATTTTATAAAAAAAGAAGTAAATGCTGTACATTGAGATACGACGGATGTTTATAGCTATAGAAATGTTGGAAAATTCAGGATTTTTGAATTTTTTTTCTCCCATCATGAAGAAAATATGATGTTGCGGAGTTCCCAAGGGGGGCGAAATTTTCATTATTTTTTCAATAGGATGCACCGTTTCCGAGATAGAATCAACTTTATAAAAACATAGTAAATGCTCTACATTGAGATACATTCCTAGATGTATAAATGTTGGAAAATTCAGGATTTTCAAATTTCTTTTTCTCCCATCATGAAGAAAATATGAGGTTGTTGGGTTACTAAGGAAATTTAAAATGGATGACTTTTTTGTAATCAGCACCCCCAGAAACCAATTTAAGGACACCCATATTATTTTTATGAAATTAAGTATGTCCGCCATATTGGAATTTCAAAACGAATGTCATTTTCGTATCCAGCACTCCCAAAAACCTGGTAAACGACACCCATATCAATTTTACGAAAAATAAATATCCGCCATTTTTAAATTTCAAAATTAATCTACACAATAATCTACACCTCCCTAAAACCGACACAAATAAAAAATTGGGAATTTTGTACGCTCCTTTATGTTTTTTTTGTGTGCGCTCGTTTCGCTGCTTGTATGGTTTTTGAGTTACCTACATCAGGGAAAATATATGTGCCTATTCTTAAATTAAATGTGTAGGTACTCACAAATTGTCGCCAAGATGGTTATTTAGTCGCTAAAACATAATCTGTCTGCCAGTTTGGAAAATTCAGTGGTATTATTTAGTCACCAGATTAGTAATTTTTTTGTTCCTTACATTCTTTCGCCAACTTGGTAATTTAGTATTCAATATTGGGTATTTGCACATCCAAAATTTAATTGTTTTGTCGCAAGTTTAAATACATGCCGAAGTTTTTTATGGCCGCCATAACTTTAACGTGTAATATAGAATATAATATTATAATATGAGTATCGGAATTATTCGGAATGGTTTTATTTCAACAAAATACATTATTTTTAAATAACGAAGATGTGACCAATACAAATTCATATCGACAATATTAAATCGATATTAATTTGTATTGGTAACATCACTTAGCATGCCAGTGTATTAGCACAGCCTATAGAACTATTACCTACAGTCGTCCAACGGACACGTCTAGACAGAGCAATCGTGCGGGGCGTGCGGGGTGAGAGAGGGGCGGTAGCGAGCCCAAGCTGCCATACACTCGCTTGGGACACGTCAGCCGGGGTTGACGCTTTTTAATTTGATTGTTTTAAGTGGTTTGCGACAGTGTTTCGTTTGAGTTGTATGTAGGTACTTATTTACAATGGTCAATTATATGAACAGCTAAAGAAGATTAATTTTAATACATAACCATGCGCCTGTTTCCCGTCAGAATTTTTAGTAAAATTGTATCTACGTATGAGAATTTACTAACTACATCGTCAAATTCAACAATCGCAATCTAAAAACTAGTAAATCCAAATGTCGAAAATACCTTTCAGTTTCGCATTTGTAGCTTTTGCAGGGTTCGTAGATATCCGATATTTATAATAAATATCAAAATATCAGATATCTTTGATATATATCCGATATTTTTGATTTTTTGATATTTTCAAAATTACATACAAATCTCATAGGTACTCTGATATGTTTTTTCGTAATAGTTGAATCGAAATAATTTGTATGTCTGATAATTTGAAGATAGGGAAGTAAAATTAAACTCATTTATTTATTATTGATATTAAAAGTTTTCAAATCAATTAAAAATCAACGATAGATACTTTTGAGAATCAATTTAAATAAACCATAAAACCATAAAATGACTTTTGTTTATAACCATAAGAAAAAAAAAGTGTATTAATTTTATCAGTCGAATTAATTTTACACATGGTATAAATGGTATAACAATAGTATAATAACAAACAAGGAATTTTCTTCCGAAAAACAGGAGGTCACGTGGGTGTCATAAGCCGTTACAAGCCGCGTTTTTTTTTTTTATTTGTAAGATTTTTTACATTTAAAACATTCTTTTACATTTTTAAATATCAATATCAATTTTGATATAATATATCAAGCATAAATATCAATTGCTATATACCATGATATATATACGATATACCTATATCAATTGATATATATCATGCTAACCCTGAGCTTTTGTATACGCATTTGTATTTTTTATAATAAAACTCTTCATTAATACTTCTATATATATTTTTTTTTTGTTTTATTCCTAGTACTCTACATACACATACTACGAATACCTACACAAAATGTAGAACAGATTATAATAAAACACATTATTGTGACAACCCTGCAGCAATGACGAATACCTACACAAAAGCGGCATTTCGCGCGACTTCAAACGCGTTGGACCACTGTATCTCTTTATTACACTGTGGTATTAGTGTGTACGCTTCACTGTTTTATTAGCGCGAGTCTTATTTGTGTGAAATAAATAATCTAGTGTTGCAGTTTTATAAATGTGTGAGTTTGTAACGATTAAAATATTTTTGTGAATGTGTGATTTTGTTTTCATTGTGAGAGTTACCCTCCCCGCACCAAAATTGGCAGAAAGGTTTGTTTGAAAATTTCCCGCGTGCCTTATCCTTTACTTTATCTGGGAGCACGGCAGTGCCCCCGCCAAGTCGAGCGCGAAGCAAACACTGCCGTACCATCCTTTACTGGAACCATTTCGCCGCATTTTCAGGCCCCTATTTGAGAACCTCTGGATAAGATCAGAACGCAGAAATTTTCGTCATCCAGTAAGCTATAATCATATACTTAAAATCCAAAATTTCAAGTCTGTAGGTCATTTAGTTCCGAAGTTAAGCGAAAGCAAAGTTTCGCATTTATGACACTCACTCACTCACTCACTCACTCACTCACTCACTCACTCACTCACTTATACACTCACTCATGATCATCAAAATAGAACTAGTACTTCCCATAAACTCAGAGAGCTGAAATTTGGTACAGAGTTAGGGTTTAATGGCCACATAAAGGGAAAACTATAAAAACTAGGATAATCGATCTGGGGGCACGGCAGTGCCCCCGCCAAGTCGAGCGCGAAGCAAACACTGCCGTACCATTCTTTACTGGAACCATTTCGCCGCATTTTCAGGCCCCTAGTTAAGAACCTCTGGATAAGACCAGAACGTCGATCTGGGGGCACGGCAGTGTCCCCGCCAAGTCGAGCGCGAAGCAAACACTGCCGAACCATTCTTTACTGGAACCATTTCGCCGCATTTTCAGGCCCCTATTTGAGAACCTCTGGATAAGACCAGAACGTCGATCTGGGGGCACTGCAGTGCCCCCGCCAAGTCGAGCGCGAAGCAAACACTGCCGTACCATTATTTACTGGAACCATTTCGCCGCATTTTCAGGCCCCTATTTGAGAACCTCTGGATAAGACCAGAACGTCGATCTGGGGGCACGGCAGTGCCCCCGCCAAGTCGAGCGCGAAGCAAACACTGTCGTACCATTCTTTACTGGAACCATTTCGCCGCATTTTCAGGCCCCTATTTGAGAACCTCTGGATAAGACCAGAACGTCGATCTGGGGGCACTGCAGTGCCCCCGCCAAGTCGAGCGCGAAGCAAACACTGCCGTACCATTATTTACTGGAACCATTTCGCCGCATTTTCAGGCCCCTATTTGAGAACCTCTGGATAAGACCAGAACGTCGATCTGGGGGCACGGCAGTGCCCCCGCCAAGTCAAGCGCGAAGCAAACACTGTCGTACCATTCTTTACTGGAACCATTTCGCCGCATTTTCAGGCCCCTTTTTGAGAACCTCTGGATAAGACCAGAACGTTGATCTGGGGGCACAGCAGTGCCCCCGCCAAGTCGAGCGCGAAGCAAACACTGCCGTACCATTATTTACCGGAACCATTTCGCCGCATTTCAGGCCACTATTTGAGAACCTCTGGATAAGACCAGAACGTCGATCTGGGGGCACGGCAGTGCCCCCGCCAAGTCGAGCGCGAAGCAAACACTGTCGTACCATTCTTTACTGGAACCATTTCGCCGCATTTTCAGGCCCCTATTTGAGAACCTCTGGATAAGACCAGTACGTCGATCTGGGGGCACTGCAGTGCCCCCGCCAAGTCGAGCGCGAAGCAAACACTGCCGTACCATTATTTACTGGAACCATTTCGCCGCATTTTCAGGCCCCTATTTGAGAACCTCTGGATAAGACCAGAACGTCGATCTGGGGGCACGGCAGTGCCCCCGCCAAGTCAAGCGCGAAGCAAACACTGTCGTACCATTCTTTACTTTTTTTTTTTTTTTTATGAAATATGGGGGCAAACGAGCAAACGGGTCACCTGATGGAAAGCAACTTCCGTCGCCCATGGACACTCGCAGCATCAGAAGAGCTGCAAGTGCGTTGCCGGCATTTTAAGACGGAATAGGGTAATAGGGGAGGGTAGGGAAGGGAATAGGGTAGGGGATTGGGCCTCCGGTAAACTCACTCACTCGGCGAAACACAGCGCAAACGCTGTTTCACGCCGGTTTTCTGTGAGCCCGTGGTATTTCTCCGGTCGAGCCGGCCCATTCGTGCCGAAGCATGGCTCTACCACGTTACTGGAACCATTTCGCCGCATTTTCAGGCCCCTATTTGAGAACCTCTGGATAAGACCAGAACGTTGATCTGGGGGCACAGCAGTGCCCCCGCCAAGTCGAGCGCGAAGCAAACACTGCCGTACCATTATTTACCGGAACCATTTCGCCGCATTTCAGGCCCCTATTTGAGAACCTCTGGATAAGACCAGAACGTCGATCTGGGGGCACGGCAGTGCCCCCGTCAAGTCGAGCGCGAAGCAAACACTGTCGTACCATTCTTTACTGGAACCATTTCGCCGCATTTTCAGGCCCCTATTTGAGGAGCTCTGGATAAGACCAGAACGCAGAAATTTTCGTCATCTAGTAAGCTATAATCACATACTTAAAATTCAAAATTTTAAGTCTGTAGGTCATTTAGTTCCGAAGTTAAGCGAAAGCAAAGTTTTGAATTTATGACACTCACTCACTCAGTCACTCACTCATGATCATCAGAATAGAACTAGTACTTCTCATGAACTCAGAGAGCTGAAATTTGGTACAGAGTTAGGTTAGGTTAGGTTAGGTTAGGTTAGGTTTTTTTTTTTTTTTTTTTTTTTTTTTTTTTCCTAGGATCCTCTGAAATAATCAGAGCCTATGCTACTCTGTTCATAGTTCCATACCAGTTCTCGCTTTTATGCCTCTCGTACTTTCATGCTGCATACTTGTTCTTTCTAGCATTCTTTCTCTTTCTCTCTTTATTATGGGGGGGATACCCATCTACTACTTCTATTCTATCTATTATCCCAAGTTTATACCTAACCTTGGGTTTATTGTATCTGTTTTATTTATTTATTTTTATATATTCATAGGGATATATAAGCTTTACACCACCTATTCTCTCCTTCCTTTTCCTTTCTTATTACAATGTTTTCATCTTATCTTACGCTTATTCTAACTTTACTCTACATTTACAATTTTCAAACTTATATTACTTATCGTATTCTTAATCTTTTCGTGCTACAAATTAAGCTTGCTAACTAAATTACTGTCTATATTACTCTATTTATTTTTCTTGTTTTTTACAATACTATTTAATGCTTATACTAATATTACGCAAAATATTGTTAAGCATCGTTACTTACACTATTTCTTTTATTTGCTAGTCTTACAATATTTTTACAGTAACTTAGAAACTTTTCTCTACATTTACTCATCATTATTTCCTTTATATTATCCTTAGTTATTTCATAATCTATCTCCTGTTCAATTTCATATCTTTCGCGACCCGTCACTGGGCATTCTGTCAATAAATGCAAGACAGTCCTCTTGTGCTGGGTCGCAAATACACGATGGGTTCTCCTTACACTTAAATCTGTGCAAGTATTCGGAGAACCCACCGTGTCCTGTCATTAGCTGTGTGGTGGTGTTATCAATATTTGTGTCTTTCATTACTTTGTGTGCCCCTCTGACATTCGGCAGAAAGATTTTTGTAACCGAAGCTGTGTTTCCTGACATGTATCTTTCGTTCCATTCGTCAATCGTGGCCATTCGAATGCTCCGTTTGACGAATGAAACTGGACACATGTCATACTCCGGCCTGGTTTTGGTATTCAGCGCGGCCTCTTTGGCGAGCTCATCGGCTCTCTCATTTCCCTCCAGTCCCACGTGCGCTTTGATCCAGAACAAACTCACAGATTTGTTCTGGAGAAGCAGGTCCTTAAAGTTTCTTCTGGTTTCAACAGCAAGGGGGTGGAGGGAATCGGGATTTTGGATGGTCTGGAGAGCTGCCATCGAGTCGCTGTAGATGCCGAATGTCTTAGCTCCGCTCTTGAGTATTTCTCTGGAGGCTTTGCACAAAGCGTAGAGTTCAGCCTGGTAGACTGAGCAGCTGCTGGAAAGTGGCAACTTCTGGGTTCTGATTTCGGTCGCGCTGTTCCACCAGGACAGCGCTGCCCCAATCTTGCCTTCAATTCCACTTCCGTCTGTGAAGATGCGAATTTCGAATTTGCCACTTTCCCGCACCTGCTCTCTGTCCTCCAGCCTGCCAAACTCTATTCTGGTTTTCTCGGCGGGATGTGGCGCTAACAGTGCAGACATTGGTCGCTCGATTTGCCTGTCCTTCATTTCCGGTCCCAGGATTCCACGCCTCGCAGCGTACAGGGCAGCTGCCTCTTTGACCCGCAGATCGAGGGGCAGAATCCCTGCCAGGACCAAGGCCGAATTGAGCGACACTGTCTTATGTGCCTTTGTTATTGTCAAGGCTATCCCCCTTTGGAGCGTAGCCAACTTCTTCTGGACCCCTATCTTCTTGGCCGCTGGCGCCCAGACGCTGGCCACGTACAGCACAATGGGTTCCACAGTAGCCCTATATATGGTTTTTATTATATCAGGGTGTAAACCCCAGCTAGCCTTTGCGGCTCTGGTTAGCTGCCTGTGGATACCCGCGGCTTTACGACAGACGTTCGCGACATGGGTGTTAAATGTCAGTTTGTTGTCGACGGTGACGCCCAGCAGTTTCATTTCGCTGGACGAGGCAATGTCTATCCCGCCCATGCTCAGACGTGGGGTGTCATATTTAAGCTTATTGGTTATAGTAATGCTGTTTGTCTTTTGGGCAGTAAACCTGAGCTTATTTCTGACACCCCACCTCTGAACACGCCCGAGAGCGGCATTGGCCCGTCCTTCGATCTTCAGCGCTGTGTCACCGTCGACAGCCAACACGACGTCGTCAGCGAACGCCTGACAGTAAATTCCGGTTTCGCTCAACTCTTTAAGGAGTGGGTCCAGGAGCAAGTTCCAAAGGATTGGCCCACCCACCGATCCCTGGACGCAACCTTTGCTCGTGGACTTCCCGTACTCCTCTCCCATGTAGCGAACACATACCCTCCTATCTCGCAGGTAATTGCTTAAAATCCTCCTAAGATCTTTAGGAACACCTTCCTCTAGCAGTCTAATTTTGATGGCAGGCCACCAAGCAGCATCAAATGCTCCCTCTATGTCCAGTGAGATTAATGTGACGATTCTCTTTTGTTCCAGTATCGTCTTGACGTGGTGAATCAGGTCATAGAGGGAGTCTTCGGTGCTGCGTTGGGGCATAAAGCCATACTGCCTTTTGCTTAATTTGGGAAGCAGGTAGTATTTTAATCTAGAGACCATCATCTTTTCCAGGATTTTGCCTAATATCGGAAGTAACCCTATTGGTCTATAAGACTTTGGTACTGTATACTCCTGCTTCCCAGGTTTCCTGAGGATTATGACCACAGCGTGTTTCCAATCTCGGGGAAAGTGGTTGAGGGATCTGCATTTATTGAGCAATGCAAGGAAGATTTCGGGGTTTTCAGCAATCGCGCGCTGGCAGATGTCTGCCGTGAATCCATCCTTTCCTGGGGCTTTTTTGGGGTTGAAGGAAGACACAGCTATTTCAAGTTCCGTAGGAGTGAATGGGGGGTCGCAAGTACTATCTTGCTCGTCCCCGTCCACTGCCCCGGCTCTTTCTCTGATGCGAGAGTGCAAGTCGCTGTCGCTGGATTCCAGGTCTTCTGGATAAAAAGTTTCCGCAAGGAACTTTACTGAATCTTTTGCGTCCAGCGTCCTGCCCTCTCTCATCAGAGGGATGTCCTCATCTCTACTAGTTGTTCTTCCCACAACCCTGTAAATGCCCTCCCAGAGGCCTTCTTTCTCCTGTCTCTCGCAGAACTCCTTCCAGCTCGCGACTGCTGCTCCAGAGGCTTCCGTTTCATACCTGCATTTCTCTTCTAGGTATTCCTCAACCACCTTCTGCCTGCGTATGGGGGCCGCATTGGGGATTCTTCTTCTTAGAGTAGCTACCCGTCTCTTCATCTCCTCGAGCTTCTCGGACCACCACGGCATTGATATTTTTTCTTTGCTATTTAATTTAGGAATAGCGACGTTACACGAATCCGTAATTGTTTTCGTGTAACTCGCTATTTTATGGTCTAAATCTTGTGTTTTGTCAATTTTATTTATACTATTTACCGTGATGTTATTTCCCAAAATTAATTTTTTAAATGTATCGTTAAATTTTTGCCAATCTGCTTTTTTAGTGTTGTAAATCCTTGTTGTTCGTTTTATTTTAATACCTTTAGACTTTTTTAATTTTATGTTAAAGATAATGCCGTTGTGGTCCGAGCTCGTCAATCCTGTGTCTACTCTCCATCTGTCCACTATGTCCAGGAGGTCCGTGGTGCAGGCAGTCACGTCCACGTGGCTACTGTATCTCCTCCCTCCTCTGATAGTATCAAAGGTAGGGACCTTTCCCATGTTGAGCACGTGTAGCGATAGGTCGCCAAGGACACCAGAGAAGTCCTCTCCTCTTTTGTCCATTTCCAAGGACCCCCACCAGATGCTTTTAGCATTGGAATCCCCTCCAACGATGCACCTACTTCCCATTTGTCGAACTATCCTGCTGAGGTGCCCCAAGTAAGGTTCAATGTCGGTATTAGGCTCAAAATAGTATGAGACGAGCGCAATTTCCCATGCAACGGTTTGGAGTCTCACCACCACGATGTTGTTGGTTGTGAGTTCCGGGTACTGGACTATGTTAAAGTCATCGTTAAAGACAGCGATAGCTGCTTTAACCGTCCCGTCTCCGTTGTCGTTGCATTGGAAAATGCGCACGCCTCTCCTACCTACCATTTTCTTTTGCCCTCCCACATATGGTTCCTGGATTAGCACCGCAGCAAGATTTCGACTTTGGGCTTCCAACATTATCTCGTTGGTGGCAAGCTTTTTGCGTTGGAGGTTAGTCTGGGCAAACTGGTAGGGGACCTGTACTCCGTGGGTGCCCTTAGCAATACGCTATAGTCGACCGTGCCAACTGGTCCCACCTCTTCCTAACAGGACACTCCATACTGAATGCATTGTGATCGGCTTTACCTATCTTTGCGCCTGCGCAATTCCTGCATGCAGGTGCCTCTCCTGCGAGCCTATCTGGGCATTCCGTCCGGAGATGCGGGCCACCGCAGTGGCTGCACAGGTCCGCCGGTTCCTTGCAGAAGCGTTTGCCATGGCCATAGCCTAGGCACCTTGTGCACTGAACCAGCGGAGACTGGTCTTCCACTCGCACCTGCTGGAGGTCTATGCGCAGGCGCCCCCTTTCTAATGCTCTCTTCCAGATCCGTGGCGCGACGGCGAGTACGACGTGGCAGGTAAGATCATTTCTGGCTATTCTCTTATACTTTATGACAACCCTGTCCTCCTCCGTGTCGAGGCCGTGAAAAACTTCCCGGTTCTGGTTCCTTAGAGCCGTCAAGATATCATCATCAGAGTTTATCTTAAGGACGTCTCTAAGAACCAGAAGCGGGTCTCTGTTTTTCACTTCCTCGACACAGAGGTTTCCCTTTTCCTCCATCCTCTTCCTAGCCTTTTCCCTTTCATCTACCGTTTCAAAACCCATAATGATCTTCCTATCTTTTGCCTTCCTTACCCTTTCAACCTTTATCCATCCCTCTTTTGCCTCCACCGCCTTCCTTACTCTTTCCAACACCTCTTCCCCAGTCTCAGTCTCGTCCTTTGAGGTGACGACCACCGAATGCAGGGCTGCATTTTTGGGTACTGTTTTTCCGCCGTCAGCAACTATGCCCGCATAGGTGGTCGTCCTCTCAATGGCTTCCTTATGTGTCTCCATAGAACTTTTAAGTATCTCCATCTTTTCTATATTTTCTTTTAGGAGCTTGTTTGTCTCGACCAGCATCTGCTGGGAGAAATCTGAGCCTGCAGTGGGCGTTGGTTGGGATACTTTTCCTGGAACGCGTATCTCTACCACCCCGGAGCCCCTGATCTTCGCCAGTTCCATTTCCGCGTCCTTCACCAGCTGGAACAGGCGCTCCACGGAGGCAGTGATATCCTGTTTTAGGTCCGTTTTTTAAATTTCTTGAGATTGACAGGCAAGTCTTAGCTTTATTGTTGTAGTGCAGAGCTTCTTCTATCCTGCTCTTAAAGGTCTTCTTTAGTGGCGGTAGGGATTTGGTAGCCTCAACAGGGGCTTTGCTAGTAGTGGGTTGATTGGGCTTTAGTTTTTGGGGATTCTCAGTTTTTGCCGTCTCCCATTCTCCCACGCTTCGTCGCACATTAAGTGTCTTGGTGACATTTAACAGGGACGGCGACTTCGCCGTTTGCTCCCGGGGGCTCACGGCTGAATCGCCCTCCCTGCCATTGTCATTCTTGGCTGGTGTATGGAACATTTTGTCGTTCTCAGTAACAGAGTAGATTTGCAGTCAAATTATGTAAAGGTAATTTAACTGCACTGTCGTTAATGGATCTATATAATCAGTTGAAAGAAATAATTAAATAATAATTAAGAGTAATCGATGTAGAGTCCTACTCTACCTGTCCTATCCTATAATTAACTAGACTAATAAGTATTACCTGTCAAGCTAATGTAGAGAATATATAGAGTTCCACTCTACCTGTCCTATCCTAAGGTGCGTGCTCAATAGAGCTACACGTCAGTAATAGTTATAAATATAAAATAATGTTGAGTAAAAGATAGAGGTAAAAGTTGGTACAATCATTTACTATTAATATCTACGGGCTTACAATGATAGACCCTGTAGTTTAGTTTTCAGGCCAAAGAAAGTAGAGAATGTGACTTTTTCAGTGAAGAAAATTTTTAAACTCTATGTAGAGTCCCGTTGTACCCACCAGTGAATAGCTCTCCCCGAGCCCTATTCAATGAGTCCAAACTCGGCCTCTATAGTCCCAGCAGTTTCAGAGATACTGTCTGTCAAAGTTTTCCGGAATTTTTCCAAGATTCCTTTGACCGCCAATATCTCGGGAACAACCTGGCCGAAAGGGCTCGAGTTTGGGTTCTTCTGAATGGTCTCGCCGAGTTGGTTAGGTTAGGTTAGGTTAGGTTTTTTTTTTTTTTTTTTTTTTTTTTTTTTTTTTTTTTTTTTTTTTTTTTCGTCCCCCTAACATTATCAGGGCTATTTATTTTCTTTTGTTTATATCTTTTCTCTCATTTTTTATTTTTCTTTCTTTTTTCTTTTTTAAGAATTACTTACAACTTTGTTTTTCTTACGATATTACATTTTTACATTTTCCGATTACAGTATACATAATATTTAATAATTTTCTACTTGAGTACCACACATTATGGCACTGTCGATACAATAAGCTCAGTTTGGTGATTATGTCATAAAAATGATAATTCTAATAAAATAATTCCAAAAGTAATGCTTCAATAAAATAATTCAACAAATAATTCCAATAATAATAATAATACAAAATAATAAATGAAATATAAAATGAAATGTCAAAAATAAAACAACGGCACAAAACAGAGACTATCCTACTATCACAGCTAACCTTACATATAGAACCTAACTAGTATCACACAAAATATCACAGTTTCTCTTACAAACTACACCCACGATCTTCCTGCAGAAAGCCAGGAAAAGATCCCGCTTTTTTCCCCCCAGGATGGAAGGCAGATTCTCACCCGCTATGGTTGTGCCCAATTTCTGCTCAATATCATATCTATTGCTAGCAAAAATTGGGCACTCCAGCAGCAGGTGAGGAACTGTCTCCTCAACTCCCGGCTGACACAGACACGACGGATCCTCCTTCAGCTTGAATCTGTTCAAGTAGAAGGCGAACCCGCCGTGTCCTGTCAGAATCTGTGTGGTGTAGTGTGTGATGTCTATCTTTTTGACTATTTTGTATGCAGCAGCAGCGCTTGGGAAAAAGAGCTTCGTAACTCCGGCCGTCCCTCCCACTTCGTATCTCCTGTCCCATTCCTCAATCGTATCCTCTCTTAAAATACGCTTGACGAATGAAACAGGACACAGATCGTAGTCGGGTTTCCTTTTCGATCCCAGCGCGGCCTCCTTGGCTAACTCGTCAACCCTCTCATTCCCTCTCAATCCTGCGTGCGCCTTAATCCAAAACAGGGAGACCTCCCGCCTCTGCAATGCAGTTTTTCGGAGGGCCGCCCGTGTTTGCACTGCCAGGGGATGAGGGGAACTAAGGGTGACTGCCTGGAGAGCCGATCTGGAATCGCTAAGGATACCGACCTTCGCCATTCCACTCTTGCAGGCTATACTTACTGCTCTCTGGAGCGCTAGAAGCTCGGCTTGGTAGACGGTGCAATACGGCGGCAAAGCAAGCTTGACGGCCTTCGTCTCGGCCTCACCCTCCCATAAGGAGAGTGCGGCTCCGACGCGACCCTCAATCTTGCTGCCGTCCGTATAGATCCTATGGACGTGGCTGTTAACCACGTCTGCATACGAGTCCTCGTCCACCAACCCGAACCTCAGCTCTTCCTGCTCTGCCGGATGTGGGTCCTCAATCGCTGGAGCCATTCGCTCCACCTCCCTGTCTCTCAACACCGGGTGTGGTACTCCCTTCTTGATCTCGTAAAGCCTCGAGGCTTCGAGGATTCTGAGATCAAGAGGGAGTATCCCAGCCAACAGCATTGCAGAGTTTAGGGAGACAGTCCGATATGCTCTGCAGATCTTTTGGGCAAAACCCCGTTGGACGGTGTTGAGCCTTTTTTGGACCCCCATCTTTTCCACGGTGGGTGCCCACGCTGCTGATGCATACAAAATTGTCGGTTCTATGACTGCGGTATAAATAATCTTAACTACTTGGGGGTTAAGCCCCCAGCCTACTCTTGCTGCTCTGGCTAGCTGTTTGTAGCGCACAATCGCTTTTTTGCATACGTCTCCAATGTGCTCGTTGAAGGTAAGACCACTGTCTATGGTGAGCCCTAGTATTTTTAATGTCTCAGAATATTTAATTTCGACACCCCCCATCGAGAGTCGAGGCGCATCATATTTTAATTTTCTCGTCGAAATTATGGCATTTGTTTTTTGGGGAGCAAATTTCAGTTTGTTTGTTTTACCCCATTCTGCTATTCTATCCAGTACCCTATTGGTTTTTTGCTCTATCTCCAGAGCCGTGTTACCGTCCATCACTATTACAATGTCGTCGGCAAACGCCTGATTAAAAACATCCATCTCATCTAACATCCATAGCAGGGGGTCCAACAAGAGGTCCCACAGGATCGGTCCACCTATGGACCCCTGTACGCACCCCTTGTTGGTCTCCCTACTCACTTCCTTACCAGCATACCTTACATTCACTCTCCTTTCACTCAGGTAGCTGCTGATCACCCGCCTCAGGTTCCCCGGACACCCAACCTCAGCCAACCTAACCTTTATGGCTGGCCACCAAGCACTGTCGAAGGCCCCCTCTATGTCCAGCGAGACCACAACAGAAATTTTCTTCTCCTCTCTCATCTTCCTGATGTGGTTCACCAACCTATAGAGGGCGTCTTCGGTGCTCCTTTGGGGCATGAAACCATACTGGTTAGGGCTAATCTTGGGCAGCAGGTAGAACCTGAGTCGGGCGACCAGCATCTTCTCGAAGATTTTGCCGAGAACAGGTAGAAGGCCGATCGGTCGATAGGCTTTTGGTACCCGATACGATTCCTTGCCCGGCTTCCTTAGCACCACCACGGTCGCCTGCTTCCACTGTTTGGGGAAGCAGGCGACAGTGAGGCACCTGTTCAGCAGTGCAAGGAACCATTCCGGGTTACATTCCACAGCGTGTTGGCAGATGTCCGACGTGAGTCCGTCCGCCCCGGGGGCCTTTTTGGGGTTGAAGGACCTTATGGCTCTCTTCAACTCCTCCATGATGAAAGGAGGGTCGTCCGGACCCGCCGGCGGTTCAGTGTCCAAGGACTCCGCCCGCCGGCGCGTCCGCCGATGTTCCTCACTTTCACCACTTTCCTGGTCCTCGGGGTAGAAAGTCTCCGCCAGCCATTCTGCGGAGCTTCGGGCGTCGAGGGTTTCACCGCCCCTCGTAAGGGGCAGATCCTCCTCCCTCCCTGTAGCTCTGCTCAACACCCTGTAGATGCCTTCCCAGACCCCCTCCCTATCCTGTTTCCGGCAAAATTCCTTCCAGCTCTCCACTTGCGCATCCTTTACTGCTTTTTCATACATCTCCTTTTGTTCCAGGTACAACCCAACGACGCGGTCTCTGCGATCAGGTGCTGCGTTCCGGATCCTGCGTCTCCTCGTGGCAACCTGCTTCTTCATCTGCGCGAGCTCATCATTCCACCACGACAGGGTGAATTTTTGCGTGTGTTTTTTGGTCGGCATTGTGTCTCTGCATGTCTGTGTGATCGCTTGTGTGTATCTGTCTATTGCCTCCTCCAATTGTTGTGTGCTGTGTATTGTGTCCATGTCTTGTACAGTCAATTGTCTGTCCGACATCAGCTGGGTCAGTTTCTCACGAAACTGAGTCCAGTTTGCCTTCTGTGTGTTAAATATGCGTGTGGTTCGTATTATGTTCGTGCCTGTGGATTTCTGTTGTCTGATGCCGAAGGATATGCCGTTGTGGTCCGAGCTCGTGAGACCCTCCTCTACTCTCCAGTCGCCCACTCGGTTCAGCAGATCGTCGGAGCACGCTGTCACATCCACGTAACTGGAGTACCTTTTCCCCCCTCTGACTGTGTCGAATGTCGGGATATCCCCGGTGTTGAGTATGTGTACGCCCATTGCTTCCAGTACAGCAGACACTTCCCTCCCTCGCGGGTCTTCCACATCGCCACCCCACCACGGGCTTTTAGCGTTTGCATCACCTCCCAAGACCATCTTATCGGAACCTAACTCGCTTCCTATCCGCATAAGATGGTCCAGGTAGGGCCCCACAGGCTTATCAGGCTCGAAGTAGAAGGACACTACAATCATCTCCCAGGCTTTGGTTCGGAGGGTGGCCACAACAATGTTGTTATTGCTGAGGCGTGTGTGTAGTTCGACATCCAACGTGTCGTCGAGTACTACAACACACGCCTTTACAGCACCACCCCCTTCCCCATCGCTCTGGTAGACCCTCACCCCATTGTATGTCCTCATACTCCTTGCCCCACCTATGTAGGGCTCTTGCAGCAACGCAACGCTTGCCTTACGCTTGGTGGCCTCGAGTAGTAACTCCCTTGTGGCGATTTGGCTCCGCTGGAGGTTGGCCTGCAATACTCGGTACTGGAAGTACTCACCGGAGACAACCTCAGCAATACGACACAGCAGATCTGGCTAGAGCGTCCCACCTCTTTCTCTCTACGCACTCCCTATCAAGGGCACTGTGCTCCACGCTACCTCTCTTGGCCTTAGTGCAGTTAATGCACTGAGGCACTTCTCTCCGCAGCCACTTGTCGCAAGCAGTCCTCATGTGAGGACCTGCGCAGTGACTGCATCTATCCGTCTCCTCCCTACACACCCTCTTCGTGTGCCCATACCCGAGGCAGCGGAAGCACTGCACCAGCGGACTATGGTCCTCCACTCTCACTCTGCCCATCCCTATGTGGGCATATCCTACATTCATAAATCGCTTCCACACTTGTGGGCTCACTCTAACCACTAGGTGGTTCTGTAGGGGGTTCCTTGCTTTCATCCCATACACTACTTGCACATTCCTCTCTTCCCCCTTAAGGCCTTCAAGGATGGCCGCGTTCTGATTGCTGAATGCGGTGACGAAGTCGACATTGTCGCACTTCATTACATCCTTAAAGGCCAGAAGGGGGCTTTTATTCCTTACATCCTCTACCACTAGTCCCTCGTTCTTTCCCAGTCTCTCCTTCACCTTATTCCTTTCTTCCTCATTTATACAGCCGACGACTACCCTTCTATTCTTAACCTTTCTTACTCTTTCCACCTTGACCCATCCATCCTTCGCATCTACTGTCTTCCTTATCTTTTCCATCACCTCATCACCTGAATCCTGCGTGTCCTTTGAGGTCACCACAACTGAGTGCAGCGCTCTTGTCTCGGGGGTTCGCTCAGCGACCCCTATTGAGACAACGCTCGCATAACTCGCCGGTTTGGCGACAGTTGTGTTGCTCTCCAGGAGCAAGTTCAGTTTCTCTATCCTGATTTTACTCTCTTCCATACATCCCTTCATTTCATCCATCTTCTTTATCATCTCTTCCATTCCCTTATTCATACCTTGTTCCATTAACGTGTTTTTCTGTTTCAGGTCCCTCACCAGTGCATCGTCAGCTACGTTCGTCGTACTTACGGGTGGCCGGGGGGGGTGTAAAGGGCCCCTTCCCGGCCCTCCGCTGGTTCCTGCCTTCACACTGGTGAGTTCTATTTCTAGTTCCTTTATTATTCTGTAGAGTCCATCTATAGAAGCCAAAACTCCCTCCTTTATCTCAGTTTTGAGGTTTTTGGAGATTTTCATTAGAGCTTTTGCCCTCTCCAGATGGGCCCTACCCTCTTTTGTAGGTCGGCTCACCTTATTGCCAAAGGGGGGCCGGCCGCTGGACCAGGCGTCGGCGGTTAGACCTATCGTTCTGCTGAGCGAGGTCGGGAAGGCCCTGGAGCGAATTGTGGCTTCTCGACTCGCCCAGCACTTGGAGGAGGGCCCGGGACCGAGACTGTCGGATTCTCAGTTCGGTTTCCGGACCGGCAGGTCTACCGTCGACGCAATTAGGCGCCTACGGTCGGTGACGCAGGAGGCGGAACGCGAGGGGGAGGTGGTGTTGGGGGTGTCGCTCGACATCGCCAACGCTTTCAACAGTCTTCCCCACAGCGTGATACGGGAGGCACTGAAATACTTCGGTGTCCCCCCGTATATCGGAAGACTGTTGGAAGATTGGCTCTCCGACAGGGAAGTCGTGTGGGAGGACCGGGAGGGGTCTTTTGTGCGGTGGACAGTCGAATGCGGTGTCCCACAGGGGTCGGTTTTGGGACCCCTTCTCTGGGACATTGGCTTCGACTGGGTCCTGCGATGTCGCCTCCTCCCCGGGATGAGTGTCATCTGCTACGCGGATGACACCTTCGTCACATCCCGGGGACGAAGTTACCAAGAGGCGGCGCGGCTGGCCGAAACGGCCATATCGCTGGTGGCTAGCCGCATCAGAAGGTTAGGGCTTCGGGTTCGTTACGAAAAGACCGAAGCCCTCATGTTCCGCGGACCCGGGAGGAGAAGACCCCCCCCCAGGTGCACGACTTCAGGTCGGAGAGGAGGAGGTCAGGGTGGGCCCCACCATCAAATATCTTGGGCTCACCCTGGACGGGAGGTGGACCTTCGGCCCCCATTTCGCACAACTGGGGCCGAAGGTTATAAGGGCGGCGTCATCGCTGGGCCGGCTCCTACCGAATGTGGGGGGGCCCAGCCAGGCCTGCAGGCGGCTGTACTCCGGGGTGTGCCGGAGTATAGCACTGTACGGAGCCCCAATTTGGGCGGATGCCCTCACCGTGCGTAACAAGACCCAGCTGCACAAAATGCAGCGGGTCATAGCGGTGAGGGTCATCAGGGGCTACCGTACAGTCTCCTGGACGGCAGCCACTGCCCTGGCGGGGGAACCGCCGTGGGAGCTCACGGCACGGGTCCTTGCCGAGACGTATCTCCTCATGTCAGAGAGGAGGTCACATGGCGAGGTCCCTTCGTGGGAGGAGCTCAGGCGGTTCCGTAGGCTAGGAGAGCAGTGGGTGTTGGGAAGGTGGGGAGAGGTGCTGGCGCAGTCGCAGTACGGCCAACGTACGGCCGAGGCGCTGCGTCCAGTCCTTGCGGCGTGGATGCGCCGCAAGCGAAAGCCACTCACCTTCCGCCTTACGCAGGTGCTCACCGGGCACGGTTGCTTCGGTGCGTACCTGTGTAAGGTTGCCAGGAGGGAGCCAACGCCAGCCTGCCACCATTGTGGCGCTGCGGAGGACACGGCCCAGCACACCCTAGAGGTGTGCGATCGATGGGCCGTGCAGCGCCACGATCTCGTGGCAGTGCTTGGGCGGGACCTCTCGCTCTCGAGTGTGGTGCGCTGCATGCTCGAGAGCGATGAGGCCTGGCAGGCGGCGGTCTCTTTCTGCGAATCCGTCATTTCGCAGAAAGAGGCCGCGGAGCGGGACAGAGAGATAGATCCATCCTCTGTTCCGCTCCGCCGACGTAGGACGAGAACGCGGAGGCGTCGCTTTGCGAACCTCCAAGTTCCTGTCTAACGGGGCTCCGGGAGAGGTTGGGAACCTCCCCGGCTTAGCCAGTCCCGGCGTCGAGGGGGACGCTCCAGTTTGCCGGAGTGGCCCCTAATTGTGTTGGAAGTCCGGTCCCTTTGAGAGGGAGACCGGCCGGTCGCGGGGGGTGTCCTGTGTTAGTCAGATCCGGGACACTCCCCTTAAAGCGGCTGAGGGCAATCCGCAAAAAAAAAAAAAAAAAGGTTAGGTTAGGTTAGGTTAGGTTGGGGGCGAAACCGGTTCCTCCACGTGGTGTCCCTGGGCAACGCCTGGGTGCGCCACTCCGCTCTCTACACGGGGTGAGGCACTCAGGCGGCTGATCGCCGGTCTTTCCTATCTTTCTTTCTGTTTATAGTTTACTCTTCTTTTATTTTGTATCGTTTTTAGTCTATCTTTCAACACCTTTTCTTTTCTGTCTTTTCTCTTTTTGTTATCTCTTCTCTGCGTGTGTGTAAGGTTTTGCGTGATAGGTTGTTTTGTTTGAATGGTGATGGATGGGCTTTTACGGCCCCTAATCCAGGGTTTGTGGTGCCCGGCCGTGGGATGCATGGCGAGCAGGCGGTCTCGTCCCAAGGGCACTGGGGCAGAATCACCCCTTATTGATCGGGCCAGAATCAGTCCACAAATGACAAAAATGGAAGGTCGTATTTTGGAAAACTGTCCCCGGGTGGGTCCCAGCGAAGCTGGGGAATCCCACACTCCCGCTTCGGCGGGGGTTCGGCCCTCGTATACGGGGGGGCCACAAAGTGCGATGGCGGAGGAGGAGAAGGCGGGAGAGAGGAAGGAGGGAGGCGCGATGGCGCAGAAAGGACCGAGCTCGGTGCCCCTAACCGCACCGGGAACGGAACCTCTAACTGACGAGGACGTGGATTTCTCGCAGCCGCAGCCTAACGGAGTGCAGCGGTTGTTGAGACTCCTCCAAAGGAAGAAAGAAAGGGGCGACACTGAAGGACTTGCGCGTGTTCAGTTTGAGCGCGAGTTGAGACTCAGTCCCCCCGACGACGACGATACGAACATGGCGCGCGTGCCACGCGTAGTGCTGCGCGACGTAATGGCACCGCCGCCCAAACCTGGACCTGGATCTATGAGAGATAGCGACGACTATCTCTCCGACTCCTCGGTCTACAGCGCTATGTCGCTGGAGTCCGGGGAGTCCATTGGACTTGACAGACCTCGCAAGAGGAGAAACCTGGATGACGACAGTGTGCCGTCTCTTAGCAAGGGGGCGGCACCAAAACCCAAAAAAGGACGTGGCCGGCCGCCAACAACCGGTCAGTACGTTGGTCTTGCCAAAGCGCAGGCAGACCTCAATAAAGCGAAGGAGGAGGCGCTTCGACTTCAAGCCGAAGCCGAAGTGGCAGAGATGACGAGGACAGCTAGGGAGGCGCGAACATCACCCCGCGCAACCCCTGTCACAACCGGAGATGTCGAGTCGGAGCAGTCGAGCGCCGCTTTGGCCAAGAAAGTGGAGATTTCACTGGAGGCTATTTCAATGGTCGCCGTGAAATCCTCCAACCTTAAAGGCACTTTCCAGAAGTGCCTCAAGGAGTCGGTGGCGGCCATCAAATCGGCTGTAGCCGAGATGAGAAGCCGCTCCACTACGGAAGATCTGGCGAGGTTGGAGGCCCAGAACGCACGCCTCCAGGAACACGTGACGAGAATGGGCCGCGAACTCGAAGAGTTGCGCAAACGGGCTAACAACACCCGTCCCGTAAAAGAAGACATGCGTGAGCTGTTGGCGGAGGTCTCCCGATCTAACATGGAGACCTTCGGCAACATGCTCAACGCGCGGCTGGCTGGAATTGAGGACAGACTCTTGCCGGAGCCGAGGAGGAGACCTCCGCTGGCGGCAGACGCGGCCAACACCTGCGTCAGCGCCCCGCCAGCGGCCACCGGGAATAAAAAGGCACCAAAGCCCAAAACGGCGGCGGCGCCCACATATGCAGATATGGTGGCATCAAATGCAGCGGCCTCCCAAGTGGCACCACCTGCCGAGGCCCAGCCAAAGGCTAAAAAGCCTACGAAGAAGAAAAAGCGGCCATCAATGGCCGCTCAAGAGGCGGCGCAGGGAGGAGCTAACACCAGCCCCTCCTCCGCAGAGGCCCCGTGGACCACCGTAGGTCCACGGAAGGCCAAGAAGAAAGGAGCGGCTAAACCAGCCACAGCCGCTCCCAAACAAAAGAAGGCAAGACTTCGCCCCCCAAAAACGGCAGCAGTAACCCTCACCCTGGAGGCGGGGGCTGCGGAACGGGGGGTGACTTACGCGAAGGTGCTCAGTGAGGCCAGAGCGAAAATCGACCTGGGGGAACTCAATATCCCCAGGCTCGGGTTCCGCCTGGTCCAAACTGGAGCACGCCTCCTTTCCATAGAAGGAGAGGGGGCAACGGAGAAGGCCGACGCATTTGCCGCGAGGCTACGTGCGGTCCTGCGCCCTGAAGACGTTAAGGTCTCCCGCCCGGTGAAGTGCGTGGAAATGCGAGTCACCGGTTTGGACGATGCGACAACGGCTGCCGAAATCATCGAGGCGGCCGCCAGAGAGGGAAATTGCTCGGCCACCAACATCAGGTCGGGCAAAGTAGTAGTAAGTTCCAGAGGCACCAGATCCCTCTGGATGAGTGTGCCGATCGCAGCCGCCAAAAAGCTGACCAGCTCTGGGCGGCTGCAAATAGGCTGGGTCACAGCTAAAGTGACACTGCTGGCCGCCAGGCCCCGGCGGTGTTTCAAGTGTTTGGACACCGGCCACCTCGCGAAGAAGTGCACGTGCCTGGTGGACCTCAGCGGAAATTGTTTCCGCTGTGGGAAGCCGGGGCACAAGGCGCCCGACTGTGTAGCGGCTCCGAATTGCCCGGTCTGCGAGGCCGCAAGCAAACCCAAGGAGCACGTGCTGGGGAGTAGCGGCTGCATCTTAGCACCCCGGCCTCCCCCCAGCACGAAACGGAAGAGAACGGCTCCCTCCAAGGCCCGGCTTAAAAAGCCCAAGGCCGGCGCAAGGGCGGTTCTGCCCGCCCCCGCCAATATGGAGGTAGTAGCCTAGACCCGCGGGTGGCGATCGGGGGATCGTCGCCCGCACTATGGGTCCCGAGTGCAAGGCTCCCCCATGCCCGGGGAGCGCTCGGTGAGGCATGCGGCGGCACAACATCCAGCCGCCGCTACAGAAGAGGGCCGGACGCGGCACGCGCTGCGGGGTCGTGGAGACATGCTCACGCGATTCCCACGGCCTCGCATTGGCGCAGAAGGAGGGCATCGCCAGGTTTTTTTTTTTTTTTTTTTTTTTTTTTTTTTTTTTTTTTTTTTTTTTTTTAGTGGGTAAACTCTGTGCCACCAACACCAAGGCACAGAGGAGTCCCACATAACCCCGCGATGTCCCCCGGCGTCGCGGGGTATACGCAACGTATTTTCCTGGCGTAAAAAAAAAAAAAAAAAAAAAAAAAAAAAAAAAAAAAAAAAAAAAAAAGGTTAGGTTAGGTTAGGTTAGGTTAGGTTAGGTTAGGTTAGGTTAGGTTAGGTTGGGGGCGAAGGGGGCGATACCGGTTCCTCCTCGTGGTGTCCCTGGGCAACGCCTGGGTGCGCCACTCCGCTCTCTACACGGGGTGAGGCACTCAGGCGGCTGATCGCCGGTCTTTCACTGTCTTTTCACCATCTTTTTATTGTAATGTTCTTGTTTTGTTTTATTTTCTTTTGTTTTACTCTGTCTTTTCACCGTCTTTTCTTCATCTATCTTTCATTTTTATTTAACTCTTCTCTACTATTTTGTGTGTTTGCTTGAATGAGTCTGTGTGTGTTTGTGTGACGGATGGACCCGTGGGTCCCTAACCCCAAGCTGGTAACGGCCGGTGACGGGGTGCATGGCGAGCAGGTGGCTGCGCAACTAGGTCGTGGGGCAGAATCCCCCCTAATGGATCGGGTCAGACTCAGCCCAAACTTGATCAAAAATGGAGTGCAATACGGATAAAAATACTCCCCGGGTGGGTCCTCTCACGAGGGAATCCCACACTCCCGCTTCGGCGGGGGGTCGCCCCAAGTATACGGGGGGGGCACCTATTGCTTTAGAGGAGGAGGTGAGGAGGGAGAAGGAGAACGACTGTGGCATGAATGCCGATAAAAATAAGCAAGACGATCTGGCTGCAATGGTGACGGCAAGTGAAGGCGAAAGTGGTCCGTGTGCGGCGACGTCCGCGGACACCGGTAAAGGGAGCAGATTCTTTCGTGGACTACCTGGAAGCGAAACAGACGAAGAAAGCGGCAAAGAGAGCGCCGCCTCTCGAAGTCAGGATAGGGAGAGTGAAAAGGAGAAAGAGAAAAAACGGGATAGGTTCCTGCGGAAGCGTCGCGGGAGCGAAGACAGCCCGGAGAAGGACAAAGGAGTGGCCCCAAAGCCCTCCTCCAAACGAGGTAGGGGCAGGCCCCCTACCACAGGAGAGTACATCGGCTACGCCAAGGCCAAACAGGACTTCTACGATTCCCAGATGAAAGCCCTGGAAGTCGAGGCTGAGCGCGAGATATTGGAATCGGCAAAGAGGATTCCGCAGCTACGGTTACACCGGCTGTCGGAATCCTCCACCACCTCGGACGTGACAATGGTAGAGAATGAGGAGGTAACGGCGGCGAACCTAGATGCTGTGATAAACACTAGCATAGAGACCATCACCAGCGTGACCAAAATTTCAAAAAATTTGAAGGGCACATCGATCCGGGCTATAAAGCAAGCGACCCAGACTATAAAGGACGCATGTGCGGCCCTCCTCAGACGCTCATCATCAGAGGAGACGAGGGCCCTGGAGGCGGCGAACACTCGCCTCTCCAAGGAGCTCGCAGAGTTGAGAACCGAGCTCGAGACCGTTAAGCGCGAGCTCGCCAGTGCAAGACCACAGGCTGCCCCTGCGGCCCCTTCGCTCAGTGTGGAAGAAATGATGGAGCGGGCGGTCCGAGAGGCGGTCTCTTTGTCAAGCGCAAGATTGGACGCGCGATTGGAATCCCTGGAGGCCCGGCTCCTACCGGAACAGCGCCTACGCCCTCCACTCGCGGCGGATAAAAAGAGAGAGGCCGCCGAAGCCGCCCAATTATCAGCGACGAGGGCCTCCAAGAAAGCACCTGAACCAGAACCGGCGGTTTCGACTCTGTCGCCCCCGCTGAATCCAGGCCCGGCTGGAAAGAAGAAGAGGAAGGGGAAGTCAGCTGCCGCCGCAGAAGCGACAGCCGCTAGGCGCGATGCCACAGAAACGTCAGTGGCGCCGAGACCATCTCCCACACAAGAGTGGACACAAGTGGTGAAGAAGAAGGGTAAGGCAAAAACGAAAGAGGAGAGAAGTCAAAATAGAACAGGACCAAAGAAAAAGAAGAAAAAGAGTGGTAACCTGCGTGCCCCTAAGACTGCAGCAGTAGTCATCACGCTGCAGCAGGGCGCAGCAGACCGAGGTGTCTCGTACAAAGACGTCTTGGAAAAAGCCAAGCGGGGCGTGGATCTGGCGACTCTGGAGATACCGGCCGTCAAATTTAAGCTGGCCGTGACCGGGGCTCGCATGCTGGAGGTCTCGGGCACGGCCTGCAAAGAAAAGGCGGACGCCTTAGCAGGGAAACTGAGAGAGGTCATGGGGGAAGATGTTCGTATCTCCAGACCCCAGAAATGCGCGGAACTGCGCATATCCGGACTGGACGACTCGGCCACTGCCAACGAAATAGCAGAAGCCATTGCCAGACCAGGAGGCTGTGCAGCAACCGACATCAAAGTTGGGGAAATTCGGCGCGACAGGAGTGGACGCGGCACGGCCTGGGTAAAATGCCCGGTCGAGGCCGCAAAGAAAGTGACGGCACAGAACACCAAGGTCTACGTCGGGTGGACTGTAGTGCGCGTGACACTGCTTGCTGCACGACAAATGCGGTGCTACCAGTGCCATGAGGTGGGTCACACCCGGGCAACCTGCCCCCGCGAGACGGACCTTAGCGAACTCTGCTTTCGCTGTGGCCAACCTGGCCACCCATCTGCGCAATGCAGAAACGCACCGCACTGCGCGTTGTGCGCGAAAAAAGGTAAACCGGCGGACCACAGCGTGGGCAGTAAGACCTGCGGAAGGCCTGCGCCGAAGTCGAGGGGCTCCAAAAAGAGCCGAGCACCCCAGAAGCCCGCCATACCATCTACGGCGGCTTCTGCAGCAGGAGAGGCCCCTATGGAAGCCTAACAACGGCGTCCCATCGATTTTTACAGGGAAACTTGAACCACTGCGCTCGGGCGCAGGATCTTCTCGATCAAGCTGCAGCGCAGTGGTCAATCGACGTCGCCGTAATTTCAGAACCGTACCGCGTTCCACCCAGGAGTGATTGGGTCGGAGACGCGGACTCAACAGTCGCGTTGGTCTTTGGCCCCAAAATCGTGCCTCCATCTCCCAGAGAAACGACCAGGGGTCAAGGTTTCGTAGTCGCACACCTGGGGGCCCTCACCGTGGTGGGGGTTTACTTCTCCCCGAACAGGCCCCTGGCCGATTTTGAGGCCTTCCTACTGCGGTTGACCGCATTCGTGGGCGGAGCGACCGGTCCTGCGATCGTTGCCGGGGACTTCAACGCGAAGTCAACGCTGTGGGGCTCACCGGCAACGGACGCAAGAGGCCGCGCGGTAGAGGATTGGATGGCGTCCACCGATCTTGTGCTGGCCAATCGAGGTTCTACAAGCACTTGTGTTCGTCGGCAGGGCGAGTCCATTGTGGACCTGACCCTCGTCAGTTCAGCTGCTGCTCGCCATGTTACCAATTGGCGTGTTCAGGAGGAAACGGAGACCCTATCGGATCACAGATTCATCCGTTTCGACGTCTATGCTCGCACGTCGGAACTGGGCCGCACAATATCATCCAGCGGCGGCCCAAAATGGTCTTTGAGACGACTGGACCGAGACCTTCTCCAGGAAGCTGCTACCGTCGCGTCCTGGCCACCCTTTCCCTCGGACGATGCTACGGATTGTGCGGAATGGCTGAATGAGGCGTTGCGCAACATCTGCGACGCCTCCATGCCACGAGTGGGCCCTTTTAAGCCACGCCGCCAGACTTACTGGTGGCGTCCCGAGCTGCTCCATCTGCAGCGGGAATGCACGGCGGCCCGTCGCCGTTATAAGAGATACCGCAGACGGCGCATAAGAGACTTGCAGGAGGAGGAAACAATGTACGACATGTACCGTGCGGCCTGCCTCACACTTAGCGACGCCATACTGCGTGCGAAGGCTGACGCTTGGCAGGAGTGGTTGCGGACCCTCGATGACGACCCTTGGGGCAAGCCGTATAAATGGGTGCGACAAAAGCTGCGCCCGGCTGCCCCTCCACTCACACAGAATCTCCATCCGGATCTCCGCAATAGAGTCGTCTCGGCCCTGTTCCCATCTGGGGCCGAGTGGAGTCCACAAATGAGGGCTCACCGGGAGGAGAATTCTAGTGACGAAGAGGAGATACCGCCGGTCACATCGGCGGAACTAGCAGTGGCGGTCCACAAAATGGGTCTCAAAAATACGGCCCCAGGTCTCGACGGCATCCCAGGGCGCGTCTGGGCTCTCTCAATGAAGGACATGGAGCCGCGCGTACTCACCGCTTTGACCAACTGCTTGGTCCAGGGTCGAGTGCCGCGGCGATGGAAGTCAGGAAAATTGGTGCTGCTCCGAAAAGCTGGTCGTCCGGAGGACCAACCGTCGGCGTACCGCCCTATTGTGCTGCTGGATGAGATTTGCAAGATCTTCGAACGGGTTCTTGCGGCGCGTCTCGTTCAACACCTAGAGCGCGTCGGACCAAACTTGAGCGAGAACCAATATGGGTTTCGCTCAGCCCGGTCCACAATAGGTGCGGTCGCGCGTCTGCGTGATGTGGTAGAGGAGGAGGTGTCCCGGGGCAGGGTAGTTTTGGCAGTGTCACTGGATATTTCCAACGCCTTTAACTCCCTGCCCTGGGCAGTAATCAAAGAAGGCCTACGACGACACGGCGTTCCGAGATATATGCGCAACGTCATCAGCGATTATTTCTCGGAACGCTCCGTGCAATACCCAACTCCAGAAAGATGGGAAGAGAAGGAAGTGGTCTGCGGCGTTCCACAGGGGTCGGCTCTCGGTCCGACCCTGTGGAACATTGGATATGACACTGTACTTTCCGGCGCCAACCTACCAGGCGTCGAAGTAATCGGATACGCGGACGACACTCTCGTCATCAGTCGCGGAAAAACACACCGCGATGCGATTGTTCTCGCAACGGCAGCAGTCGCACAAACCGTTCGCCGTATACGAGCGCTAGGCCTTACGGTGGCTTTGGAGAAATCCGAGGCCCTATGCTTTCACGGGCCGAGGAACTCTCCCCCGCCTGGACTTGCTGTGATGGTCGGAGGGACCAGGATCGACGTCTCACCATCCTTGACGTACCTGGGTCTCGTCCTTGACGGCAGATGGACTTTCCGGGAACATTTTCGCCGTCTCTCGACGAAGGTCACGAAGTCGGCCGGGGCCCTAGCATCGCTGCTCCCAAACCTTGGGGGTCCGAGCCTTGGCTGCCGGCAACTGTTCATGGGCGTCGTACGCTCCATGGTCATGTACGGCGCACCAATCTGGGCTGACCAACTGTTGCCCGATAATCGGCTGGTGATAGGAAGACTGCAGAGGGTGATGGCTACCCGGGCAGTGCGAGGCTACCGCACCATCTCCAAGGATGCGGCATGCCTGCTCGCGGGAAGTGTCCCCTGGGACATAGACGCGCGATCCCTCGCCGACGTGTACTGGCGCTGCGCAGCGGTCCGCGCGGAGGGCAGCAACCCTCTTCCAGAAGTCGTCCGTCGGTGGAGGGAATCTGCAAAGGAGAGAAGCGTAGAGCTGTGGGCTGATCGGCTCCAAGAGCCCCAAGTCAGCATCGCTCTGGTGACGGCCATCCGCCCCCTATTAAGGGAGTGGACACAAAGGAAGAACGGCGCACTCTCCTTCCGCCTCACACAGGTATTGACGGGGCACGGCTGCTTCGGTCGGTACCTGTGCGAGATCGTCGGGAGAGAACAAGACACGCGATGTCACCACTGTGACGAGATAAGGGACACGGCTGAGCACACCATCACGGCCTGTCCCTCATGGAGTGGACAACGTGCGGCATTACAAGCTGCCATCGGATTCGACCTCTCGCTGCCAGCAATTATTCAATCTATGCTGAGCAGCGAGCAAGCGTGGAAAGCTGTGGAGGACTTCGCTGAAGAGGTCATCTCAGCTAAAGAGGAGGCCGAGCGCGAAAGGGAACGGGAGACGCTCGACCCCTCAAGACGGTCAAGACGAAGACGCAGGATCAATAATGATCACAGCGTTCCGACTTAGCCGGGGAGCTCGGGGCGGCGGCGTGGGGACGCCGTCGCTCATTGCACCGAGTCCCAGAGAGGGCCGTGATGCGCAATGTACTCCTGCGCATCGCGGCACACGTGGTGGATGGCCTAGGCAAGCCCTAATGGGGCCTCTGTTCGGCCTGAGGGGCGCTTGTTAGCCCCCAACGGGATGGGCCTGCAACCCACAACGCAGGCGCCCGTCGTCGGAGTCGCGGTCGTTTTGTAGTTCCCGTGGCTCCGGCTAGGGCGGTACCGACGGAGTACCGCCGAGTTTTAGTGGGTAGGGCTGCGTCCATTTACCATCTTCTCGGACGCAGCGAGTCCTACATATCCGCGCAAGGGAGTCTCCCCACTCCCCCGCGGAATGCCTAAAAGCATTTCTCGGCGTTAAAAAAAAAAAAAAAAAAAAAAAAAAAAAAAAAAAAGGTTGGGGGCGAAGGGGGCGATACCGGTTCCTCCAAGTTGGTGTCCCTGGGCAACGCCTGGGTGCGCCACTCCGCTCTTTACACGGGGTGAGGCACTCAGGCGGCTGATCGCCGGTCTTTCACTGTCTTTCACCATCTTTTTATAGTTTTCTCTTGTTTTGCATTGTTTTATTTATTTTCTCTACCTTTCAACACCTTTTCTCTTCTATCTTTTCTCTTTTATTTTACTCTTATGTGTGTGTGTTAGGTTGTATGTCTGAATGGTGATGGATGGGCTTTTACGGCCCCTAATCCCCGGTTTGTGGTGCCCGGCCTTGGGATGCGTGGCGAGCAGGTGGCTCGTCCCGAGGGCACCAGGGCAGAATCTCCCTTAATAGACAAAATATGGAAGATCGTGTTATGAAAAATTCTCCCCGGGTGGGTCCCGGCAATGCCGGGGAATCCCACACTCCCGCTTCGGCGGGGGATCGGCCCGTGTATACGGGGGGGCCACATAGTGCGATGGCGGAGGCCAAGGAGACCGTTAAGACGGCGAGTCGGGAGGGAAGCGCGACGGCGCATTCAAGTTCGAAGCCGGTGCCCCTAACCGCACCGGCGGCGGATATACTCACGGACGAGGATGTGGATTTTTCACAGCCCGTAGAAAATGGTAGGGAGCGGCTCCTGCGGCTTCTTCATCGGAAGAAGCTGCGAGGAGACACGGAGGGGCTCGCGCGCGTTCAGCGCGAGCGCGACCTTATCCTCCCTCCCTCCATCAAGGATGAGACAATGGCGGCGGAAAAAGCCAGCGCAGCCTCACCGCGTATACCGCTGGTGAAGCTTACGCGCACGCTGATTCCCGCACGCCCAAACACCGGACGTGACAGCGACGACTACCTCTCGGACTCCAGTGATATGTCGTGCATATCACTGGACTCCGAGGGGGTGCCCGTCATACCCCCGGAAAGGACAGGCCTTAAGAGGCGAAACTCTGACGACGACTCTGCACCGTCCAACAGTAAAGGGGCGGTGCCCAACCAGAAGAGAGGACGTGGTCGGCCACCAACAACCGGCCAATACGTCGGCCTGGCGAAAGCGCAGGCAGAATTGAATCGGGCTAAAGCGGAGGCTATCAGGCTTCAAGCTGAGGCCGAGGTCGCCGGCACTGCGCGAAAGGTGAGAGAGGCGCGAGAATCTCTCCTCGCTAGCACAGCTCCAGTCGACGACACGCAGAAGACCAGCGCTACTCTGGCGGAGAGCGTGGAGAGGGCTTTGGAGACGATTACCATGGTCGCTTCAAAGTCCTCTAATCTAAAGGGAACATACCAGCGGTTCCTAAAGGATGCGGCAGCCACTATTAAGACAGCCGTCGCTGAAATGAGGAACCGCGGTCAAACGGAGGAGATACGGGCTCTAGAGGCCCAGAACCAGCAACTGCAGCGGCAAATAGACGCCATGCGCAGTGAGCTGGACGAGTTAAGGCGGCAGGCATCCAGGTCCGCCCCTCAAGATCTGCAACAGCTGTTGTCGGAGGTCTCTCGTTCAAACATAGAGACCTTCGGCAACATGCTGAATGCGCGGCTGGCCGGGTTGGAGGACAGACTCCTTCCCGAGCCAAGAAGAAGGCCACCGCTGGCAGCGGACAATACGGACGTGTCCGTCGGTACTCCACCATCCGCAGTACCGACGAAGAAGGCACCGAAGCCAAAAAAGGCGACGGCGCCCACTTATGCGACAGTGATGGCGCAGGAAGCGGCGGCCCCAAAAGAGGCTCCGCCTGCACCTGCCCCGCCAAAGGCCCCTAAGGCTCAGAAGAAGAAAAAGAAGCGGCCATCAATGGCCGCTCAAGAGGCGGCGCAAGGGGGGGAAACCAACAACCCCTCCCCGGTCGAGGCCCCGTGGACCAAAGTTGGTCCACGTAAGGCAAAAAAGAAGAAGGGGGCGGCTACAACAGCCAAAGCCGCCCCGAAGAAGAAGAAGGCGAAGCTTCGCCCCCCCTCAACTGCAGCGGTCACCCTCACCTTGGGGGCAAACGCTGCGGAAAGAGGGGAGACATACGCCAAGGTGTTGGCCAAGGCCAGAGCGGCGATCGACTTGGGGGAATTGGGCATCCCCAAGCTCGGTTTCCGCCTGGCGGAAACAGGAGCGCGCGTTCTCACCATTGCCGGTGAGGGCGCGCAAGAAAAAGCAGACGCCTTTGCCGCTAGGCTTAGGTCCGTCTTGCCACCGGACGATGTAAAAGTCGGCCGCCCGGTCTTGTGCGCGGAGATCCGTGTTGCCGGGCTGGACGACTCAGTAGCGGCTGCTGACGTCATCCAGGCGGTCGCTACTGAAGGAGGGTGTTCGGCCGACTATATCCGGTCGGGCCAATTGACGGTGGGACCACGCGGGGACGCATCGCTATGGATGCGCTGAAGATGGACATCGGGGTGTTTTAGTCGGTACACCCCGGTGCACTCCATCTCGCGCCGGGGGAGTCCGACATACCCCTGCTGCCCTCCCCCGGGGGCGGCGGGGGATTCGTAAAGAATTTCACCCCGTTAAAAAAAAAAAAAAAAAAAAAAAAAAAAAAAAAAAAAAAAAAAAAAAAAAAAAAAAAAAAAAAAGGTTGGGGGCGAAACCGGTTCCTCCACGTGGTGTCCCTGGGCAACACCTGGGTGCGCCACTCCGCCGTTTACACGGGGTGAGGCACTCAGGTGGCTGATCGCCGGTCTTTCTCTGTCTTTCACCATCTTTTTATTGTAATTTTCTTGTTTTGTCTTATTTTGTTTTGTTTTACTTCTATCTTTCACCGTCTTTTCTTCTTCTATCTTTCCGTTTTGTTCAATTCTGATGGGGGAGCTCACCCCCGAAAAAAGAGACCGCGACCCGGGGTGTCGGTGTTTGAGTAATGGAAGGTCGCAATAGTATAAATAATCTCCGGGTGGGTCCCAGCGATGGGGAATCCCACACCTCTGCTTCGGCGGGGGTCAGGTCCGCGTATACGGAGGGGCCAACTAGTGCGAGGGTTGTGAAGGAGGCCGTTGCGACGGCGAGTGGAGCGGAGAGAGGCGCGACTACGCGCAAGAGTCCGAAGCCGGTGCCCCTTACCGCGCCGGCGGCGGACTTGTTAACGGATGAGGACGTCGACTTCAGCCAGCCTCAGCCCAATGGGTTCGAGCGCATGCTGAAGTTGATGCAAAAGAAGAAGATACGAGGCGATGCAGATCTTCCGCGCGTGTTACTCACGCGCGACGTGATCATGCCGCCGCCAAAACCCGGATTTGACATCCTGGACAGAGACAGCGAGGACTATCTCTCGGACTCCAGTTGCATGACTGACATGTCGCTGGACTCCGAGGGATTGCCCGCACCCACCGGACGAACGACCCCTCTAAAGAGGCGGAACCCGGACGAAGACGAACTGGCACCATCTACCAGCAAAGGTGCAGTGCCTAAGGCCAAGAGAGGACGCGGCCGGCCTCCAACTACCGGCCAGTACGTCGGCTTGGCCAAGGCTCAGACGGAGCTCAACAGAGCTAAGGCGGAGAGTCTCCGACTCGAAGCCGAGAAGGAGGTAGCGGAGACGGCACGGATGGCGAGAGAGGCGCGAGTTCCCCTCCGCGCTAGCCCCGCGCCGACCGAAAACCCGGAGCAGACAAACGCGACCCTTATGGCAAGCGTAGAGAGGTCCCTGGAGACCATTGCAATGGTTGCATCCAGGTCCTCCAACCTGAAAGGGACATTCCAGCGGTTCCTCAAGGAGGCGGTCAACAACATCCGAACGGCCGTCACCGAACTGAGGGGCCGCTGTGAAACAGACGAGCTGCGAGCCTTGGAAGCGCAGAATGCGCGGCTGCAGCAGCAGATCGACGCCATGCGTCGGGAAATGGCGGAATTGCGGCGCCAGACGACCAGGCCCGCTACCCAGGAGATGCAACAGCTGTTGTCGGAGGTCTCGCACTCCAATATCGAGACCTTCGGCAACATGCTAAATGCGAGGCTGGCTGGGTTGGAGGACAGACTCCTCCCCGAGCCTAGGAGGAGACCGCCGCTGGCGGCAGACGACACGGACGTACCAGTCGGTATCGCACCATCAGCGGCCGAAAAGAAGAAGGCGCCGAAGGCGAAAAAGGCGCCCACGTACGCGACAGTGGCGGCACAGGAAGCGGCGGCCCCTAAAAAGGCTCCGCCTGCATCTGCCCCGCTAAAGGCCCCAAAGGGCAAAAAGAAGACTAAGAAGCGGCCATCAATGGCCGCTCAGGAGGCGGCGCAAGTGGGGGAGACCAACAACCCCTCCCCCGCCGAGGCCCTGTGGACCAAAGTCGGTCCGCGCAAGGCCGGCAAGAAGAAGAAGGGGGCGGCTACTCCAGCCAAAGCCGCCCCGAAGAAGAAGAAAGCAAAGCTGCGCACCCCTGTCACTGCGGCCGTCACCCTTACTCTTGAGGAGAAGGCTGCGGAGAGGGGGGTCACGTATGCCAGCCTACTGAAGGAGGCCAGAGCGAAAGTCGATCTTGGGGAGTTCGACATCCCCAAGTTCGGCTTCCGCCTCGCAGAAACTGGCGCGCGCGTGCTCACAATTGACGGTGAGCGGGCGCAGGAGAAGGCGGACGCCTTTGCCGCAAGGCTCAAAACCGTCCTCGACCCGGAAGTAGTAAGAGTCGGCCGTCCGGTCAAATGCGCGGAGATGCGCGTGACCGGACTGGACGACTCAGTGACGGCCGCCCAAGTCGTTCTGGCGGCCTCACAGGAAGGCGGATGCCCGACCAGCTCCATCAGGTCGGGCAAAATTGTGGTGGGACTCAGGGGGGACGCGTCCTTATGGTTGTGCGTCCCCGTTGCAGCCGCTAAAAAGCTGCTCGTAACCGGGCGGCTTCGCGTAGGCTGGGTGTCGGCGAGAGTGGCGCTGCTGGCCGCGAGGCCTAAGCGCTGCTTCCGCTGTCAGGACACCGGCCACGTCGCGGCGAAGTGCCAGTCCTTGGTGGACCGCAGCCGGATCTGTTTCCGGTGCGGGAAGCCGGGGCATAAGTTGGCCGAGTGCGGAGCGGATCCGCACTGCTCGCTGTGCGAGGTCACAGGCAAGGCGGTGGGACACGTGATGGGGAGCGGTGCCTGCGCTAACGCGAGGCCGCCCCCCGCCGCGAAAGGGAAGCGTAAGGCTCCCTCCAGGGCCCGGCTCAAAAAGCCGCAAGCCCAAGGCGCAAGGGCGGCTCAACCCGCCAGCGCAATGGAGGTAGAGGCCTAGGCCCGTGGGCGGTGATCGGGGGATCACTGCCTACACTATGGGCCCCGAGAAGAAAAGCTCCCCAATGTCCGGGGAGCTCTCGGAGAGGCAGGCGGCGGCATAACACCAGGCCGCCGCGCAGAAAGAGAGCCGGATGCGGCACGCGCTGGGGGGTCGCGGAAGAATGCTCTAGCGATTCCCGTGGCCCCTCCAAAGGCGCTGAAGATGGACATGGGGGGGTTTTAGTGAGTAAACCCCGGTGCACCTCCATCTCGCGCCGGGGGAGTCTCACATACCCCCGCTGCCCTCCCCCGGGGGTGGCGGGGGATACGCAAAGTATTTCCCCCCGTCAAAAAAAAAAAAAAAAAAAAAAAAAAAAAAAAAAAAAAAAAAAAAAAAAAAAAAAAAAAAAAAAAAAAAAAGGTTAGGTTAGGTTGGGTTGGGGGCGAAACCGGTTCCTCCTCGTGGTGTCCCTGGGCAACGCCTGGGTGCGCCACTCCGCTCTTTACACGGGGTGAGGCACTCAGGCGGCTGATCGCCGGTCTTTCACTGTCTTTCACCATCTTTTTATAGTATACTCTTCTTTTGCACTGTTTTGTTTATTTGTCTGTCTTTCAACACCTTTTCTTTTCTATCTTTCCTATTTTGTTTACTCTTGTGTGTGTGTTTTAGGTTTTGCGTGCTAGGTCTTTGCTTTGAATGGTGATGGATGGGCTTTTACGGCCCCTAATCCAAGGTTTTGGTGCCCGGCCATGGGATGCGTGGCGAACAGGCGGCTTCGTCGTGAGGGCACTGGGGCAGAATCCCCCCTAATGGATCGGGTCAGCATCAGCCCTTATTTGAGCAATAATGGAGAGCAATAAGGATAATATTCCCCGGGTGGGTCCTCTAACGAGGGAATCCCACACTCCCGCTTCGGCGGGGGGTCGCCCCACGTATACGGGGGGGGCACCTGTTGCTGTGGAGGAGGCCGTTGCGACGGCGAGTGAAGGGACGAGCGCGATGGCGCAATCGAGTCCGAAGCCGGTGCCCCTAACCGCACCGGCGGCGGAGCTCTTGACCGATGAGGATGTAGATTTTAGTCAGCCGCTGCCGAATGGCAGGGAGCGGCTGTTAAAATTGCTACAAAAAAAGAAGTTACGAGGCGACTCGGATCTGCCGCGAGTGATGCTCACTCGCGACTTGATCCTCGAGCGTACACTATCCCGAACAGACAGCGATGACTGCTTCTCGGACTCCAGTGATATGTCTGGCATATCACTGGACTCCGAGGGGTTGCCCGCAATCCCACCGGAAAGGACGAGCCTTAAAAGGCGCAATTCTGATGATGACACGACGCCGCCCATCAACAAAGGGGCAGTGCCCAAAACAAAGAGAGGACGTGGCCGGCCACCATCAACTGGCATGTACATAGGCCTAGCTCATGCTCAAGCTGAGCTCAACAGGCAAAAGGCGGAAAGCCTCCGGCTTCAGGCCGAGGCCGAAATCGCAGAGACGGCGAGGGCAGCGAGACAAGCGAGAGCGCCCATCTGCTCTAGCCCCACCGCACCCGCAGAAGAAACGTCGGAGCTAACGAGTGCAGCTCTAACCAGGAGGATCGAGGCTTCATTGGAGTCCATAAATATGGTCGCCACAAGGTCCTCGAACCTCAAAGGGACCTTCCAGAGGTACCTTAAAGAGGCGGTGGCGTCTATAAGAGCGGCGGTAGCTGAGATGAAGGACCGCTCCGCTACTGACGAAATGAAGAAACTGGAAGCCCATAATACGCGGCTCGAGGCTCAAGTCGCCAAAATGCGTCAAGAGATTGACGAGCTGCGCCGGCAAACAGCAAAACCCACGGAGAACGACATGCGCCAGCTGTTGTCGGAGGTCTCTCGCAACAACATAGATACCTTCGGCAACATGCTAAACGCTAGACTGGCCGGGCTGGAGAACAGACTCCCCCCGGAACCACGCCGCCGGCCCCCGCTGGCAGCTGACAAAAAGAAGAGGGTAGATCCCCCGGAAGAGACAGTGGCGGAAACGAGCGCAGAGGCACCAACTGAAGCCCCTGCTGCGCCCGCACCACCACCGAAGGCTAAAAAAGCCAAAAAGAAGAAACGGCCATCAAAGGCCGCTCAAGAAGCAGCGCAAGAGAGAGCACACACAAGCTCTTCCCCCGCCGAGACCCATTCGTGGACCACCGTCGGACCACGAAAGGCCGATAAGAAGAAGAAGGAGGCGGCTACAACAGCCAAAGCCGCCCCAAAGAAAAAGAGGAAAAGGAAGACGAGGTTGCGTGCTCCGACCACAGCAGCAGTCACCCTCACACTAGAGGCGGGGGCTGCGGAACGGCGTGTCACGTACGCCTCTGTGCTCGCCGAAGCACGGAGCAAAATCGACCTGGCGGAGTTCGGGATACCTAAACTCGGATTCCGCCTGGCCGAAACAGGTGCCAGAGTCCTGCTCTTGTCAGGCGACGGCGCTAAAGAGAAAGCCGATGCATTTGCCACACGGCTAAAGGAAGTGCTCGACCCCGGAGTCGTGCGAATCGCCCGCCCGGAGAAATGCGCGGAAATGCGCGTATCCGGTCTGGACGACGCCACAACGGCCGCCGACGTCATCAAAGCGGTCGTTACAGAAGGAGGATGCCCGGCCACCAACATCCGGTCGGGCAAAATAGTCGTGGGCCCTAGGGGCGCAAGGTCAATCTGGCTGAGCGTTCCTATTGCGGCCGCAAAGAAGCTCTCGAGCTCAGGGCGGCTGAAAGTCGGTTGGGTCCTGGCAAAGGTGGCACTGCTGGCCGCGAGGCCAAAGCGGTGTTACCGGTGCCTGGACACCGGTCACTTGGCGGCCAAGTGTTTGTGCTCGGTAGACCTCAGCCGGAATTGCTTCCGCTGCGGGAAACCGGGCCACAAGGCGCCGGCTCAAGGAGCCCAAGGCCGGCGCAAGGGCGGTTCTGCCCGCCCCCGCTGACATGGAGATGGACGCCTAGACCCGTGGGTGGCGATCGGGGGATCGTCGCCCACCTTATGGGTCCCGAGAGAAAGGCTCCCCTATGCCCGGGGAGCCCTCGGTAAGGCATGCGGTGGCAGTGCCGCCACCGCAACAGAAGAGGGCCGGACGCGGCACGCGCTGCGGGGTCGTGGAAGATATTGACAGTTCCCATGGCCCCGCACCAGCGCAGAAGAGGCATCGGGGGGTTTTAGACGGTAAACCCCAGCGCACGTCGGCGCTGGGGGAGTCCGTCATACCCCCGTCGCCCTCCCCCGCGGGTGACGGGGGATACGTAACGTATTTCCCCCCGTCAAAAAAAAAAAAAAAAAAAAAGGTTGGGGGCGGGGGCGAAACCGGTTCCTCCACGTGGTGTCCCTGGGCAACGCCTGGGTGCGCCACTCCGCTCTTTACACGGGGTGAGGCACTCAGGCGGCTGATCGCCGGTCTTTCCTATCTTTCTATCTGTTTTTAGTTTACTCTTCTTTTGTTTCGTTTTGTTTATTTCTGTATCTTTCACCACCTTTTCTTCTATATCTTTTCCTTTTGTTTTACTCTTCTCTGCGTGTGTGATAGGTTTGCGTGGTAGGTTGTTTGTTTGAATGGTGACGGATGGGCTTATACGGCCCCTAATCCAAGGTTCTGGTGCCCGGCCATGGGATGCATGGCGAGCAGGCGGTCTCGTCGCAAGGGCACTGGGGCAGAATCCCCCCAACTGGATCGGGCCAGAAATCAGCCCATAAATGACAGCTATGGAAGGTCGTATTTTGGAAAACTGTCCCCGGGTGGGTCCCAGCGAAGCTGGGGAATCCCACACTCCCGCTTCGGCGGGGGTTCGGCCCTCGTATACGGGGGGGCCACAAAGTGCGATGGCGGAGGAGGAGAAGGCGGGAGAGAGGAATGAGGGAGGCGCGATGGCGCAGAAAGGTCCTAGCTCGGTGCCCCTAACCGCACCGGGAAAGGAACTCCTAACAGATGAGGAGGTCGACTTTTCGCAGCCGCAGACTAATGGCGTGCAGCGACTGTTACGACTGCTCCAGCGTAAGAAGGATCGGGGTGACACGGAGGGGCTCGCTCGCGTGCAATATGAGCGCGAGTTGAGACTCCCGTCCCCCGAAAAGGACGATGACATGGCGCGCGTGCCACGCGTAATACTGCGCGACGTGATGGCACCGCCGCGCAAACCCGGACCTGGATCCATGAGGGATAGTGATGATTATCTCTCCGACTCCTCGGTCTGCAGTGCTATGTCGCTGGAGTCCGCGGAGTCGCTTACCGGACATGACAGACCTCGCAAGAGGAGAAACCCGGATGACGACAGTCTGCCGTCCCTTAGCAAGGGGGCGGTACCGAAACCCAAAAAAGGACGCGGCCGGCCACCAACAACCGGTCAGTACGTGGGTCTTGCCAAAGCACAGGCAGACCTCAACAGAGCGAAGGAGGAGGCGCTTCGACTTCAAGCGGAAGCCGAAGTGGCAGAGATGACGAGGACAGCTAGGGAGGCGCGAACATCACCCCGCGCAACCCCTGTCACAACCGGAGATGTCGAGTCGGAACAGTCGAGTGCCGCTTTGGCCAAGAAAGTGGAGATTTCACTGGAGGCTATTTCAATGGTCGCCGTGAAATCCTCCAACCTTAAGGGCACGTTCCAGAAGTGTCTAAAGGAGTCGGTGGCGGCCATCAAATCGGCTGTAGCTGAGATGAGAAGCCGCTCCACTACCGAAGATCTGGCGAGGTTGGAGGCCCAGAACGCACGCCTCCAAGAACAAGTGACGAGAATGGGAAGCGAACTCGAGGAGTTGCGCAGACGGGCTAACAATACCCGCCCCGTACGAGAAGACATGCGTGAGCTGTTGGCGGAGGTCTCCCGATCTAACATAGAGACCTTCGGCAACATGCTCAACGCGAGGCTGGCCGGACTTGAGGACCGACTCTTGCCGGAGCCGAGGAGGAGACCTCCGCTGGCGGCAGACATGGCCAACACCTGTGTCAGTGCCCCGCCGGCGGCCACCGGGAATAAAAAGGCGCCGAAGCCCAAAAAGGCGGCGGCACCCACATATGCAGACATGGCGGCAACAAGTGCAGCGGCCCCCCAAGCGGCACCGCCTGCTGAGACCAAGCCAAAGGCTAAGAAGCCTACAAAGAAGAAAAAGCGGCCATCAATGGCCGCTCAAGAGGCGGCGCAGGGGAGGGTTAACACCAACCCCTCCTCCGCAGAGGCCCCGTGGACCACCGTAGGTCCACGGAAGGCCAAGAAGAAAGGAGCGGTTAAATCAGCCACAGCCGCTCCCAAACAAAAGAAGGCAAGACTTCGCCCCCCAAAAACCGCAGCAGTAACCCTCACCCTGGAGGCGGGGGCTGCGGAACGGGGGGTGACTTACGCGAAGGTGCTCAGCGAGGCCAGAGCGAAAATCGACCTGGGGGAACTCAATATCCCTCGGCTCGGGTTCCGCCTGGTCCAAACTGGAGCACGCCTCCTTTCCATAGAAGGAGAGGGGGCAACGGAGAAGGCCGACGCATTTGCCGCGAGGCTACGTGCGGTCCTGCGCCCTGAGGACGTTAAGGTCTCCCGCCCGGTGAAGAGCGTGGAAATGCGAGTCACCGGGTTGGACGATGCGACAACGGCCGCCGAAATCATCGAGGCGGCCGCCAGAGAGGGAAATTGCCCGACCACCAACATCAGGTCGGGCAAAATCGTTGTAGGTCCCAGGGGCGCCCGAAGTCTCTGGCTGAATGTGCCGATGGCAGCCGCCAAAAAGCTTTCAAGCACAGGGCGGCTGCAAATAGGCTGGGTCACGGCGAGGGTGGCACTGCTGGCGGCGAGGCCCCGGCGGTGCTTCAAGTGCCTCGACACTGGCCACCTTGCAGCGAAGTGCACAAGCTCGGTGGACCTCAGCGGAACTTGTTTCCGCTGCGGGAAGCCAGGGCATAAGGCGCAGGAGTGTGAAGCAGCTCCCAATTGCCCGGCTTGTGAGGCCTTAATGAAGCCGAAGGAGCACGTGCTGGGGAGCAGCGGCTGCATCATAGCACCCAAGCCGCCCCCCGGCACGAAGCGGAAGCGCAAGGCTCCCACAAAGAAGGGTCGGCAGAAAAAGCCGAGCCGTGGCGCAAGGGCGGAACAAACCGCCCCCGCCATGGATGTGGTCGAAGCCTAGACCCGCGGGTGGCGGTCGGGGGATCGTCGCCCGCACTATGGGTCCCGAGCGTAAGGCTCCCCTATGCCCGGGGAGCGCTCGGAGAGGCATGCGGCGGCATATCATCCAGCCGCCGCAACAGAAGAGGGCCGGACGCGGCACGCGCTGCGGGGTCGTGGAGCCATGCTCACGCGATTCCCACGGCCTCGCATTGGCGCAGAAGGAGGGCATCGCCAGGTTTTTAGTGGGTAAACTCTGTGCCACCACACCAAGGCACAGAGGAGTCCCACATAACCCCGCGATGTCCCCCGAGCATCGCGGGGTATACGCAACGTATTTTCCTGGCGTAAAAAAAAAAAAAAAAAAAAAAAAAAAAAAAAAAAAAAAAAAAAAAAAAAAAAGGGTTAGGTTGGGGGCGATACCGGTTCCTCCAAGTTGGTGTCCCTGGGCAACGCCTGGGTGCGCCACTCCGCTCTTTACACGGGGTGAGGCACTCAGGCGGCTGATCGCCGGTCTGTCACTATCTTTCATCATCTTTTTATAGTTTACTCTTCTTTGTTTGTTTTGTGTATTTCTTTCTCTATTTTCAACATCTTTTCTACTTCTATCTTTCCTATTTTGTTCACTCTTCTTTACAATATTGTGTGTTTGCGTGTGAATATCTGTGTGTGTCTGTGGATGGATGGACCCGTGGGTCCCCAATCCAGGGTTTTGGCGCCCGGCCGTGGGATGCGTGGCGAGCGGGAGGCTGCGTCATAAGGGTGCTGGGGCAGAATCCCCCCTAATGGATCGGGCCAGCATCAGCCCTTATTGAGCAATAATGGAGTGCAACAAGGAAAGTATTCCCCGGGTGGGTCCTCTTACGAGGGAATCCCACACTCCCGCTTCGGCGGGGGGTCGCCCCACGTATACGGGGGGGGCACCTGTTGCTTTGGTGGAGGAGAAGGTGGCCGCTGCGACGGCGAGTGCAGAGACAGGCGCGATGGCGCGCGTTTGTTCGGGGCCGGTGCTCATAACCGCACCGGAGACGGACTTAACTGTGATTTCCGAGGACGCTTCTGTCCTCAAAAACGACGATAACAGGCTTGTGAAACGTCTTCCGATTGTGCAGCTAGAAAGGTTTGATGGCTCTGAAGGCGGATCACGGGCGACGACACCTGGGATGAAAAGCAAGTTTTTCGACATGGAAGGAGGAACTTCTGACGATTTCGAGAGTAGCAATGAGACCGCCATCTCTCAGAGTCGTGAGGAAAAAGGGAAAGAGGAAGAAATGGAGAGGACGAGGCGACGCTTCCGCAAAAGACGCGGAAGCGAAGTAGAGGACGATACAGACTCAGAGAAGGGAAAGGGCGCGGCCACTCCGAAAGGTAAAAAACGCGGCAGGGGCAGACCGCCCACCACCGGTGATTACGTGGGTTGGGCCAAAGCCAAAAAGGAACATCTCGCCCTCGAACGGGAGGCCCTCAAGATCGAGGCCGAACGCGAGATTCTGGACATGACGAGGAAAATCCAACAGACACGCTCGAAAAGTCTGTCAGAGTCCTCTTATATATCGGACACGACAATGGTGGAGGAGGACGAGGTCACAGCGGCAAAACTAGGCTCTAGAATAACCAGGGGCCTAGAAGCGATCACCAAAGTGGCCAAAACGTCTGGAAACCTAAGCGGAACCTACGTGAAGGCACTTAAAACGGCGGTCTACGATATCCAGGAGTCATGCTCGGTCCTCTTTGGACGCTCAACGTCCGAGGAAACTAGAGCCTTGGAGGCGGCTAACACACGCCTCTCCAAAGAGCTGGCGGAACTAAAGGCCGAACTCGCAAACGTGAAGCGCGAGCTCAATACCATCCGACCTCAGAACGTCCCCGCGGCCCCTTCGCTCAGCGTAGAAGAAATGCTGGAACGGGCGGTCCGAGAGGCGGTCTCTTTGTCGAGCGCACGGCTTGACGCGCGACTGGAGTCCCTGGAGGCCCGGCTTCTCCCGGAACCACGCCTTCGCCCTCCCCTCGCTGCGGATAAAAGGAGAGAGGCAGCCCAAGACACACAACCATCCGTGTCGAGGGCCACGAAAAAGACGCCGGAACCAGAACCGGTGGTATCGACACTGGCGCCCCCGCTAAATCCTGGTCTGGCCCAAAAGAAAAAGAAGGTGAAGGTGAAGATGTCTGCAGCTGCAGTAGAAGCAGCCGCCGCGAGACGCGATGCCGCAGAAACACCAGCTGCGTCGAGACCACCCTCCACACAAGAGTGGACGCAGGTGGTCAAGAGGAAGGGAAAAGCTAAGAAAGGAGAACAAAGTAACGCTGCAAATAAAAAGAAGGGAAAGAAAAAGAGTAGGAAACTGCGCGCCCCTAAGTCTGCAGCGGTAGTCATAACGCTGCAGCCGGGCGCAGCAGACAAGGGCGTCACATACAAAGACGTTCTAGATAAGGCGAAGAGGGATGTGGATCTGGCGGCCCTGGACATTCCAGCCGTCAAATTTAAACTGGCTGTGACCGGGGCCCGTATGTTCGAAGTCTCTGGCGCGGCCTGCCAGGAGAAGGCGGATGCCCTTGCGTCCAAATTGATTGAAGTCGTAGGAGGAGAAAACGTGCGGATCTCCAGACCCCAGAAGTGTGCCGAACTGCGCATAACTGGGCTGGATGACTCAGCTACCGCAGCTGAGATTGCGGAAGCTATCGCCAGACCCGGAAATTGCGCAGCGGCAAACATCAAAGTCGGTGAAATACGGCGTGAGAGGAATGGCCGCGGCTCGGCCTGGGTAAAGTGCCCGGTTGAAGCCGCCAAAAAAGTAACGGCGCCAAATACAAAAGTATACGTCGGATGGACCGTGGTGCGCGTGGTGCTGTTGTCCACGCGTCCCATGCGCTGCTACCGGTGCCACGAGACGGGCCACACGAGGGCGACTTGCCCATGCGAAACGGATCGCAGCGACCTTTGTTTCCGCTGCGGTCAACCGGGCCACCCTTCTGCGCAGTGCCATAACGCACCACACTGTGCACTATGCGCAGGAAAGGGCAAACCAGCGGACCACACCGTGGGCAGTAAGGCCTGTGGTAAGCCTGTACCGAAAACGAGGAACTCCAAAAAGAGTCAAGCACCCCAGAAGCCCGTCATACCATACACAGCGGCTGCTTCTGATGCACGAGAGGCCCCGATGGAAGCCCAATAACGGCGACCCATCGTTTCCTACAGGGCAATTTGAACCACTGCGCTCGTGCGCAGGATCTTATGGTTCTAGCGGCAGCGCAGTGGTCAATCGACGTCGTAATAGTGTCGGAGCCGTACCGCGTCCTACCCAGGAGCGACTGGGTTGGAGACGTAGACTCAACTGTCGCGTTGGTTTTCGGCCCAAGATTTGTCCCTCCATCCTCGGGGAACACGATCAAGGGCAAGGGTTTTGTGGTAGTCAACCTGGGGACCCTCACCTTGGTAGGGGTTTACTTCTCCCCAAATAGACCTCTAGCCGATTTTGAAGCCTTTCTCCTGCGGCTGACTGCTTTCGTAGGTGGAGTGGCCGGTCCTGTAATCGTTGCCGGGGACTTCAACGCGAAGTCAACGCTCTCGGGCTCCCCGGCAACGGACGCTAGGGGTCGCGTGGTCGAAAACTGGATGACATCTACCGGTCTCGTGACAGCCAATCTAGGCTCGATTGGCACTTGCGTTCGCCGACAGGGCGAGTCTATCGTGGACTTGACCCTCGTCAGCTCGGCTACTGCCCGTCGTATCACCAACTGGCGGGTGGATGAGGAGACGGAGACCCTCTCCGACCATAGGTACATCCGCTTCGATGTCGTTGCTCATACATCGGAGTTGGGCCGCACAATTTCACCTAACAGCGGCCCAAGATGGGCCTTAAAAAGAATGGACAGGGACCTTTTGATGGAAGCGGCAACCGTTGCATCTTGGGCGCCCCTCCCCTCAGACGACGTGGATGAGGGAGCGGAATGGTTAAAGGAAGCGATGCACAACATCTGCGACGCCTCCATGCCACGCGCGGGCCCCTTCAAGCCGCGGCGCGAAACCTATTGGTGGCGTCCTGAAATCCGCCAACTTCGGCGAGAGTGCGCGGCGGCGCGGCGCCGCTATTCGCACTATCGGCGTAGACGCAACAGAACGTCTGAAGAGGAGGAAGCAATCTACGATGCTTATCGCACGGCCTGTCTTGCTTTGCGAGATAGCATCACAAGGGCAAAAACAGAGGCCTGGGAAGAGTGGCTGGCCACCCTAGAACAAGACCCCTGGGGTAGGCCGTACAAGTGGGTCCGGCAGAAACTCCGTCCCGCTGCTCCACCACTAACACAAACCCTGGATCCTGCCCTTCGTCGAACCGTCGTTTCGAGCCTGTTTCCACCTAGGGCCGAATGGACTCCACCAGTAATGGTACCACATAACGAAGAGTCAGACGACAACGAGGAGGTTGTGCCGCCTGTAACATCCGCGGAGCTAGGAGTGGCTGTGCATAAAATGGGCCTCAAAAACACGGCCCCCGGCCTTGACGGTGTGCCCGGGCGCGCCTGGGTCTTGGCCATGAAGGAAATGGAGCCGCGCGTGCTCGCCGTTTTGACCAGTTGCCTGGTCCAGGGCCGAGTACCGCGGCAATGGAAGATGGGAAAGCTGGTGCTTCTGCGAAAGAACGGACGACCGGAAGACCAGCCATCGGCGTATCGTCCCATCGTCCTTTTGGACGAGGCCTGCAAGATGCTTGAGAGGGTGCTCTTTGCACGTATAAACAAACACCTCGAGCACGCCGGACCGAATCTCAGTGACAGGCAGTACGGCTTCCGAAGCGGCAGATCGACGGTCGACGCAGTTGCGCGGCTGCGCGACGCAATTGAGGACGAAACACCCCGGGGCGGGGTGGTTTTAGCGGTGTCTCTTGACATTTCTAATGCATTTAACTCCCTGCCCTGGGCAACTATCGAAGCGGGACTTGGATACCACGGAGTGCCACGATATCTTCGCCGGACCATCAGGAGCTACCTCTCCGCTCGTTCGGTTAAATATCCGATACAGGACGGCTGGGAGGAGCAGGAAGTCGTATGTGGTGTCCCGCAGGGGTCGGCTCTGGGGCCACTCCTGTGGGACATTGGGTACGATTGGGTACTCCGCGGTGTCCTAATACACGGCGCGGAGCTAATTTGTTACGCGGACGACACACTGGTTGTCGCTCGTGCCCGGACACATAGAGAGGCTGTAATTCGTGCGACGGCAGCAGTTGCGCAGACGGTCCATCGGATCCGTGCGCTGGGACTCACGGTGGCGCTGAACAAGACCGAAGCCCTCATGTTCCATGGGCCGAGGAACTCGCCGCCGTCTGACCTGGCAATTGTAGTGGGTGGCACGAGAATCGTGATTGGGTCATCAATGACCTATTTGGGCCTCGTCCTCGATGGTCGCTGGTCCTTCAAGGAGCACTTCCATCGTCTCTCCGAGAAGGTCAGCAGGTCAGCGGGCGCCCTAGCCTCGCTCCTCCCTAACCTTGGGGGTCCGAGTCTTTGCTGTCGGCGCCTTTACATGGGAGTAATACGCTCCATGGTAATGTACGGCGCTCCGATTTGGGCCGATCATCTGTTGCCCCAAAATCGGTTAGCCCTCGGAAGGTTGCAGAGGGTGATGGCTACGCGAGCGGTGCGTGGCTATCGTACCATCTCCAAAGATGCGGCGTGCCTGCTCGCGGGAGTCATCCCATGGGATTTGGATGCGCAAGCCCTCGCCGACGTCTACTGGCGCCGCGCAGCGGTCCGCGCAGAGGGCAGCAACCCTTTACCGGACGCCGTACGTCGGTGGAGGGACTCAGCGCAAGAGAGGAGCCTGGAATTGTGGCAGGAACGGCTGGAAGAGCCGCAAGTGAGCGTGGACCTGGTGGTGGCTATCCGCCCAGTCCTTAGAGAGTGGGTTAGCAGAAAGAACGGCGCGCTCTCCTTCCGTCTCACGCAGGTGCTGACCGGGCACGGTTGCTTCGGCCGGTACCTGTGTGAGATTGTGGGTAGAGAAGACGACACGCGTTGCCACCACTGTACGGAGGTTAGGGACACGGCCGCGCACACCCTTACGGCCTGTCCCGCCTGGGCAATACAACGAGCGGCTCTAACAGCCGCCATTGGAATGGACACAACGCTCCCGGCGCTGCTTCGAGCAATGCTGGAGAGCTCGGAAAAATGGGACGCAGCGGTGGCGTTTGCGGAAAGCGTCATCGCTGCAAAAGAGGAAGCCGAGCGTGCTAGGGAGAGAGAGGCGCTCGACTCCCAACGCAGACGGCCAAGACCAAGACGAGCGGTACGCAATGATCGCAACGTCCCGCCTTAGCCGGGGTGCTCGGGGTGGCGACGTGGGGACGTCGTCGCCCACTGCACCGAGTCCCCGAGAGGGTCGTGATGCGCATCGTACTCCTGCGCATCGCGACACACGTGACGGAAGGCCTATGCAAGCCCGTAAAGGGCCTCTGTTCGGCCTGAGGGGCGCTTGAACGCCCCCAAAAGTGATGGGCCTGCAAAACCCACAACGCAGGCGCCCGTCGTCGGAGTCACGGATGTTTTCATAGTTCCCGTGGCTCCGACAAGGGCGGTACTGTAGGAGTACCGCCGAGTTTTAGTGGGTAGGGCTGCGTCCATTTACCATCTTCTCGGACGCAGCGAGTCCTACATATCCGCCTGGGGAGTTTCCCCACTCCCCCGCGGAATGCCTAAATGCATTTCTCGGCGTTAAAAAAAAAAAAAAAAAAAAAAAAAAAAAAAAAAAAAAAAAAAAGGTTGGGTTGGGTTGGGTTAGGTTGGGGGCGAAACCGGTTCCTCCTCGTGGTGTCCCTGGGCAACGCCTGGGTGCGCCACTCCGCTCTTTACACGGGGTGAGGCACTCAGGCGGCTGATCGCCGGTCTTTCACTGTCTTTCACCATCTTTTTATAGTTTACTCTTCTTTTGCTTATTTATTTTGTTTTTGACTATCTTTCAACATCTTTTCTTTTCTATCTTTTCTCTTTTTGTTACCTCTTCTCTGCGTGTGTGTTAGGTTTGCGTGATAGGTTGTTTTATCTGAATGGTGATGGATGGGCTTTTACGGCCCCTAATCCAGGGTTTGTGGTGCCCGGCCGTGGGATGCATGGCGAGCAGGCGATCTCGTCCCGAGGGCACTGGGGCAGAATCACCCCTTATTGATCGGGCCAGAATCAGTCCACAAATGACAAACATGGAAGATCGTATTTTGAAAAGTAGTCCCCGGGTGGGTCCCAGCGAAGCTGGGGAATCCCACACTCCCGCTTCGGCGGGGGGTCGGCCCTCGTATACGGGGGGGCCACAAAATGCGATGGCGGAGGAGGAGAAGGCGGGAGAAAGGAAGGAGGGAGGCGCGATGGCGCAGAACAGGCCGAGCTCGGTGCCCCTTACCGCACCGGGAACGGAACCTTTAACAGACGAGGACGTAGATTTCTCGCAGCCACAAACAAACGGCGTGCAACGGCTCCTGAGACTTCTACAGCGAAAAAAGGAGAGGGGTGATACGGAGGGGCTTGCTCGTGTGCAATACGAGCGCGAGTTGAGACTTCCGCCCCCCGAAGAGAGCGAAAATGCTGCCATGCCACGTGTTCCGCGCGTGGTTCTTGAGCGGCTGACGCCCCTTGGATTTGACTGCACGAGAGATAGCGACGACTATCTCTCTGACTCCTCGGTCTACAGCGCCATGTCGCTGGAGTCCGGGGAGTCCAACACCGGACGGACTTGCCTCAAAAGGAGGAATACCGGAGATGACGAAGCGCCGCTCATAGCAAAGGGAGCGGTGCCAAAACCTAAAAAAGGACGCGGCCGGCCGCCAACGACCGGCCAGTACGTCGGCCTGGCAAAAGCACAGGCCGACCTTAACAAGGCTAAGGAGGAGGCCCTTCGTCTACAGGCCGAAGAAGAAGTTGCCGAAACGGCGAGAAAAGCAAGAGCGGTGCGTTCGTCGTTCTCCACCGCCCCCGCCAAGATGGAGGAAGAGTCGGAGCGGACTAGTGCTGCCTTGGCCAAAAGCGTGGAGGCCTCCTTGGAGACCATAACTATGGTTGCCACGAGGTCCTCCAACCTGAAGGGAACTTACCAGCGGTTCCTCAAAGATTCGGTCGCCAACATAAAGGCGGCTGTCACCGAAATGAGGGGCCGCTGTGCAACGGAGGAAATACAAGCCCTGGAAGCCCAGAACACCCGGCTCCAGAGGCAAATTGAGGAAATGCGCCGTGAGCTAGATGAGCTGCGGCGCCAGGTTGCTCGCCCACCTGAGCAAGACGTGCGTCAGCTGTTGGCGGAGGTCTCCCGTTCCAATGCGGAGACCTTCGGCAATATGCTGAACGCCAGGCTGGCTAGTCTGGAAGGCCGTTTGCTGCCAGAACCACGCCTCCGCCCGCCACTGGCGATGGATTCCCCAGGCGACACCGAACCGGCTCATGCCGCGGGCAGTGATGTTGCCCAGGGTATAAATAAGAAGAAGACGCCAAAAGCTCCAAAGGAGAGAATATCGGTCGCAGTGGCCGAAACGACAGAGGCAGCAGCAGGCGCTAGTGCATCTACACCCGCACCGCCTGCTGCGCCAAAGACAAAGAAGAAGAAAAAGAAGGCCAAGAAAAAGAGCTTGGCCGCACAGGAGGCCGCAGAAGCGAGGGTTAACCCAACCCCCGCCCCTGCTAATGCCCCGAGGACCACAGTAGATCCACGCGGGACGAAAAAGAAGGAAAAGGCTAAGGCAGACAAAAGCGCCCCAGCCAAGAAGAAGAAAGCGAGGCTCCGCCCTCCCACCACGGCAGCCATCTCCCTCACCTTAAAGGAGGGGGCGAAGGAAAGGGGGGTGACCTACGCTAAAGTACTGTCAGATGCCAAGGCGCGCATCGACCTCCGGGAGTTCGGCATCACGAAGCTGGGCTTCCGGGTGGCTGAGACGGGCGCCCGCATGCTCGTAGTTGATGGAGAGGGCGCCTCGGAGAAGGCGGACGCTTTTGCAGCGAGGCTGAAAGCGGTCGCTGACTCCGAGCTTGTCCAAGTGGCCCGTCCGGTGAAGTGCGCGGAGATGCGACTCACCGGATTAGACGACACTGTGACGGTCGCCGAAGTTGTGGAGGCGGCCGCCAAGGAAGGAGGTTGCCCGGCCGATAACATCAGGCCGGGCAAGATTGTAGTTGGCCGCAGAGGGGACGGCTCCCTCTGGTTAAGCGTCCCAATAGCGGCTGCCAAAAAGCTTTCCAGCTTAGGGCGGCTGCAAATAGGATGGGCGTCGGCAAAGGTGGTGCTGCTGGCTAAACGGCCTAAGCGGTGCTACCGATGCCTCGCCACGGGCCATATCGGAGTGAATTGTCGGGCGGAAGACCGCAGTGGACTCTGCTTCCGCTGCGGTAAACCGGGACATAAAATGCCGGACTGCGGGGCGGCTCCAAACTGCTCCGTGTGTCAGTCGGCCGGCAAAGCGTCAGATCACGTGCTGGGGAGCGGTGGCTGCGTCACCTCGGCGAAGAAGCCGGCCCCAGCAAAGAAGAAGAAAACGCCCACGAAAAAGGCCCGCCAGAAAGTGGCCAAGGCCGATGGCGCAAGGGTGGCACCAGCCGCCCCCGCCATGGACGCCGAGTGAGAGGCGCCGAAGACCCGTGGGTAGTGATCGGGGGATCGCTGCCCACCTAAAGGGTCCCGAGACGTAAGCTCCCCTATGCCCGGGGAGCTCTCGGAGAAGGAAAGCGGTGGCACACCATCTACGCCGCCGCAAGTCGGAGAGCCTGTCGCAGGCAGGCGCTGCCGGGGTCGTGGACGAATGCAATGCGATACCCATGACCCCGGCCTAGGCGCGAAGGAGGGCATCGTGCGGTTTTTAGTGGGTAAACCCGGCGCCAGTCAAAGGCGCTGGGGAGTCCCACATAACCCTACGATGTCCCCCGGCGTCGTAGGGTATACGAAACGTATTTTAAAAAAAAAAAAAAAAAAAAAAAAAAAAAAAAAAAAAAAAAAAAAAAAAAAAAAAAAAAAAAGTTGGGTTAGGTTAGGTTAGGTTAGGTTAGGTTAGGTTAGGTTAGGTTAGGTTGGGGGCGATACGGGGGCGATACCGGTTCCTCCTCGTGGTGTCCCTGGGCAACGCCTGGGTGCGCCACTCCGCTCTTTACACGGGGTGAGGCACTCAGGCGGCTGATCGCCGGTCTTTCACTATCTTTCACCATCTTTTTGTAGTTTACTCTTCCTTTGCTTATTTATTTTATTTTTGTCTATCTTTCAACACCTTTTCTTCTTCTGTCATTTCTCTTTTTGTTTACTCTTCTTGTGTGTGAGCTAGGTTTTGAATGTATGGTGACGAATGGGCTTCTACGGCCCCTAATCCTTGGTTTGTGGTGCCCGGCCTTGGGATGCGTGGCGAGCGGGTGGCTCGTCCCGAGGGCACCGGGGCAGGATTCACCCCTTACTTGATCGACCATGGAGAAACGCAATATGGAAAATTCTCCCCGGGTGGGTCCCGGCAATGCCGGGGAATCCCACACTCCCGCTTCGGCGGGGGATCGGCCCGTGTATACGGGGGGGCCACATAGTGCGATGGCGGAGGCCGTTAACACGGCGAGTCAGGAGAATGGCGCTATGGCGCGAACTGGGCCAGGGCCGGTGCACCTTACCGCACCGGAACGAGAGCCAATCACGGACGAAGACACAGACTTCTCGCAGCCGGTCCCAAATGGCAGGGAACGGTTGCTTGAGATGCTACGGAAGAAGAAATTGAGGGGCGACTCGGATCTGCCGCGAGTGATGCTCACTCGCGACCTGATCCTCGAGCGCACACTATCCCGAACAGACAGTGACGACTGCTTCTCGGACTCCAGTGATATGTCGGGTATATCGCTGGACTCCGAGGGGCTGCCCGTCATACCCCCGGAAAGGACAGGCCTAAAGAGGCGAAACTCCGATGATGACGCAGCACCGCCCATTAGTAAGGGTGCGGTGCCGAAACCGAAGAGGGGTCGTGGCCGGCCACCATCAACCGGCCAATTCGTCGGCCTAGCTCGGGCCCAAGCCGAGCTAAACAAGGAGAAGGCGGAAAGCCTCCGGCTGCAGGCCGAGGCTGAGATCGCCGAGACGGCACGGGAGGCGAGGCAAGCGAGAGCGTCCATCTGCTCGAGCCCTAACGCACCCGCTGGAGAGAGAGTGTCGGAGCAAACTAGTGCGGCTCTGACTAGGAGCGTCGAGGCTTCGCTGGAGACTATCCATATGGTCGCCACGAAGTCCTCAAACCTCAAAGGGACGTTCCAGAAGCACTTGAAGGAGGCGGTAGTGGCCATAAGAGCGGCGGTGGCCGAGATGAAGGGCCGCTCAACTACCGAAGAGATGAAAAGGCTCGAAGCCCAGAATGCGCGGCTCGAAGAGGAAGTGGCTAAGATGCGCCAGGAACTCAACGAGCTGCGTAAACGAACATCGCAGCCCACGGAGAAGGACATGCGCCAGCTGTTGTCGGAGGTCTCTCGTTCCAACATAGAGACCTTCGGCAACATGCTGAATGCACGCCTGGCGGGAATTGAGGAGAGGCTCCCGCCGGAACCCCGGAGAAGACCGCCTCTAGCGGCGGACAGTGCCAGCACCGCGGCAGGCACCCCACTCATGGTGGGAAAAACGAAAGCGCCGAAGCCAAAAAAGGCAACGGCGCCCACGTCTGAAGAAGTAGCGGCACCGAGTGTGGCGGCCCCCCAAAAAGAGGCGCCGTCTGCACCGGCCAAAAAGAAGAAGACGAAGAGAAAGCGGCCATCAATGGCCGCTCAAGAGGCGGCGCAAGGAGGGGAGAACAACCGCGTCCCCACCGAGACCCCGTGGACAAAAGTGGGTCCGCGCAAGGTCAAGTCGAAGAAGGGCGCGGCTACTCCAGCTAAAGCCGCCCCGAAGAGGAAGAAGAAGAAGACGAGGTTGCGTGCCCCCGCCACCGCCGCCGTAACCCTCACCCTTGAGGAGAAGGCTGTGGAGAAGGGGGTGACGTACGCCCAGCTTCTGAAGGAAGCCAGGGCGAAGGTCGATCTTGGGGAGTTTGATATTCCCAAGCTCGGCTTCCGTCTGGCGGAAACTGGTGCGCGTGTGCTCACCATAGATGGTGAGGGGGCACAAGCGAAGGCCGATGCCTTCGCGGCGAGGCTGAGGGCAGTGTTGAGCCCGGAAATGGTGAGAGTCGGCCGTCCGGTCAAATGCGCGGAGATGCGCGTCACCGGGCTGGACGACTCAGTGACGGCCGCCCAAGTCATCCTGGCGGCCTCACAAGAAGGCGGATGCCCGACCAGCTCCATCAGGTCGGGCAAAATTGTGGTGGGACTCAGGGGGGACGCGTCCTTATGGTTGTGCGTCCCCGTTGCAGCCGCTAAAAAGCTGCTCGAAACCGGGCGGCTTCGCGTAGGCTGGGTGTCGGCGAGAGTGGCGCTGCTGGCCGCGAGGCCTAAGCGCTGCTTCCGCTGCCAGGACACCGGCCACGTCGCGGCGAAGTGCCAGTCCTTGGTGGACCGCAGCCGGATCTGTTTCCGTTGCGGGAAGCCGGGGCACAAGGCGGCCGAGTGCGGAGCGGACCCGCTCTGCTCGCTGTGCGAGGTCACTGGCAAGACGGAGGTGGCACATGTGATGGGGAGCGGCAGCTGCGTTTTCGCTAAGCCAGCCCCCGTCACGAAAGGGAAGCGAAAAGCTCCCTCCAGGGCCCGGCACAAAAAGCCGAAAGCCCAAGGCGCAAGGGCGGTTCAGCCCGCCCCCGCCGTAATGGAGGTAGAGGCCTAGGCCCGTGGGCGGTGATCGGGGGATCGCCGCTCACACTATGGGCCCCGAGTCGGCAAGCTCCCCAATGTCCGGGGAGCTCTCGGAGAGGCAGGCGGCGGCATAACACCAGGCCGCCGCGTGTAAAGAGAGCCGGATGCGGCATGCGCTGGGGGGTCGCGGAAGAATGCTAAGCGATTCCCGTGACCCCTCCAAAGGCGCTGAAGATGGACATCGGGGGGTTTTAGTGAGTAAACCCCGGTGCACCTCCATCTCGCGCCGGGGGAGTCTCACATACCCCCGCTGCCCTCCCCCGGGGGCGGTGGGGGATACGCAAAGTATTTCCCCCCGTAAAAAAAAAAAAAAAAAAAAAAAAAAAAAAGGTTGGGGGCGATACCGGTTCCTCCCCGTTGGTGTCCCTGGGCAACACTTGCCTGCGCCACCTCAGGGTTCTTTCCTAGGGTGAGGTAGGCACGTGGCTGAACGCCGGTCTTTCTTCTATCTTTCACCACCTTTTCGTAACTTTCTTCTTTTGCTTTGTTTTGTTTTGTTTCTTTCTATCTTTTCACCACCTTTTCTTTTCTATCTTTCCTTTTTATTTTCACTCTTCCGATAGGTGACCTCACACCTGAAAAAAGGCCGCGACCCGGGGTGTCGGAGGGTAAGAACATGGATAGTCGTGATGGAAAAAGTTTCTCCGGGCGGGTCCCGACGTCAGTCGGGGAATCCCGCACTGTGTCCGAGTCTTCGGGCACAGTCTGGCCCACGTATACGGAGGGTGCCAACATCACGAGGGCGGATGTGGAGGTCGCCAAGGAGGCGGTAGATAGAAGGAGAGGCGCGATGGCGCAATCCGATCCAAAGCTGGCGCACATTACCGCGCCAGTGGTGGACCTTTTAACCGATGAGGAGACGGACTTCTCACAGCCCGTCGAGAATGGAAGGGAGCGGCTCCTGCGGCTTCTTCACAGAAAGAAGCTGCGAGGAGACACGGAGGGGCTCGCACGTGTGCAGCACGAGCGCGAGCTGATACTCCCTCCCTCCATTCGGGATGAGACATCGGTGGCGGGAACCAGCGGCGCAACGACACTGCGCGCACCGGTCGTGTCGCTCACGCGCGATCCGAGGATCCCGCCGCCCCACGGACATGACGAAGGGAGAGATAGCGATGACTATCTCTCCGACTCCTCGGCACAAAGCGACATGTCGCTAGTGTCCGGGGAGTCCACCGGACGAGACAAGCCTCGCAAGAGGAAGACCCCGGACGATGACGGGGTGCCGTCCCTTAGTAAAGGGGTGGCACCGAAGCCGAAGAGGGGGCGCGGCCGGCCGCCAACGACCGGCCAGTACGTCGGTCTATATAAGGCGCAGGTCGCGCTTAACAAGGCCAAACAGGAGGCTCTTCGGCTTCAGGCTGAGGCCGAAATGATGGAAGTGATGAGGGAGGCAAGGGAGGCGCGACCATCGCCCCGCGCAACCCCTGTCCTCATCGGAGACGAGGAGTCGGAGCGAACGGCCGCTGCACTGGCCAAGACCGTCGAGGCTTCACTGGCGGCCATAACAATGGTTGCCACGAAGTCCTCCAACCTTAAGGGCACGTACCAGAGGTGCCTTAAGGAATCGGTTGCGGCCATAAGAGCGGCTGTCGCCGAGATTCGGAGCCGGTCCACCACGGACGACCTGGCGAGACTGGAGGCCCAGAATGCGCGGCTCCAAGAGCAAGTGACCAGAATGGGTCAGGAGCTCGAAGAGCTGCGCAGACGGGCTAACAGCACCCGCCCACCAGAAGAAGACATGCGTCGGCTGTTGTCGGAGGTCTCTCGCGCAAATATAGAGACCTTCGGCAATATGCTGAACGCGAGGCTGGCCGGTTTGGAGGACCGTCTCCTACCGGAGCCCCGAAGGAGGCCTCCGCTTGCGTCGGATGCGGTTATGGGGGACATAGCCCCGGAACCCGCTACAAGCGTCGAGGCCCCAAAAGAGAGGGAGCGGCCGAAGCCATCAAAGGCTACGACAAAGGAAAAGAGGGGGGCGACGGCGGACACGGTGGTGCCAATAGAGGCTCCCACTGCACCTGCGCCGCCCGAGAAAAAGAAGAAAGGCAAGAACACGAAAAAGTCTCTTGCCGCTAAAGAGGCCGAGCGTGCGAGGGCATCTACATCCGCCCCGACCGCAACCTCCGCCCCGCGGACCGCAGCAGAGTCGCGGGGGAAGGAAAAGACGAGGGTAGGGAAGAGGGCTACTGCCCAAGCAACAGCCCCCAAGAAGAGGAAAAAGAAGAGGTTAAGGCCCCCCAAAACAGCCGCGATCACCCTCACCCTGGAGCCTGGGGTGATCGAAGAGGGGAGGGTGACTTACGCCTCAATTTTAAAGGAGGCGAAGGAGAGAATCAGCTTGGCGGAACTCGGCATAACAAAGGTCGACTTCCGCCTGGCTGAAACGGGCGCCCGGGTCCTGGAAATATCAGGAGAGGGGGCCCATGAGAAGGCGGACGCCCTGGCCGCCAAGATGAGGGCGGTCCTGGACCATGACGTGGTGCGGATAGCCCGCCCGGTGAAAAGAGCAGAAGTGCTCATCACCGGGTTGGATGATTCCATGACGGCAGCCGAAATTGTAGAGGCTGCCGCAAGAGAAGGTAGCTGCCCGGCCGCAGAGATACGGTCGGGCAGAATCGTGATGGGTCCCAGGGGCGCAAGAAGTCTCTGGCTCGGCGTGCCTACTGCGGCCGCCAAGAAGCTCGCAAGCTCTGGGCGGCTTCAGATTGGCTGGGTCCAGGCGAAGGTGGTACTGCTGGCTGTGAGGCCAAGGCGGTGCTACCGATGCCTGGACACCGGTCACCTGGCGGGCAAATGCTCATGCCCGGTGGACCTCAGTGGAAGCTGTTTCCACTGTGGGAAGCCGGGCCACAAAGTGCCAGATTGCACGGCGGCGGCACCCAATTGCCCCGTGTGCGAGGCACTAGAAAAGGAGAGGACCGATCATACGTTGGGGAGCAAAGGCTGCGTATACGCTAGGCCACCCCCCAACGTCAAAAAGAAGAGGGCACCGGCACCAACGGCTCGGCAAAAGCCCAAGGCCAAGGGCGCAAGGGCGGCACCATCCGCCCCCGCCATGGAGCTGGACGCCTAGACCCGTGGGCGGCGATCGGGGGATCGCCGCTCACCTGAAGGGTCCCGAGGAAAGCTCCCCCACATGCCAGGGGAGCTCTCGGCGAGGCAGGCGGCGGCGCACGGCGCTGCAATGAAGAGGGCCGGACGCGGCACGCGCTGCGGGGTCGTGGAAGATATGCACAGTTCCCATGGCCCCGCATCAGCGCAGGCGAGGCATCGGGGGGTTTTAGACGGTAAACCCCAGCGCACGTTAGCGCTGGGGGAGTCCGTCATACCCCCGTCGCCCTCCCCCGCGGGTGACGGGGGATACGTAACGTATTTCCCCTCGTCAAAAAAAAAAAAAAAAAAAAAAAAGGTTAGGTTAGGTTAGGTTGGGGGCGATGGGGGTCTGCCAGTTCGTCCACGTTCGTGCCCCTGGGCAACGCTTGGGTGCGCCACCCCGTCTTTTGCGGGGTGAGGTACCCACGCGGCTGAAGGCTGGCTCTATCTATCTTCTTCCCTATTTTTCACCACCTATTTTGATTAACTTTCTTGTTTTGCTTTAGTTTTTATTTTTGTTTTTCTTATCTTTTCACCATCTTTTCTTTCTTCTTCTACTATCTTTCCTTTTGAGTTAACTCTTCTGATAGGTGACCTCACACCTGAAAAAAGGCCGCGACCCGGGGTGTCGGAGAGTAGAAACATGGAGGATCGCACATTGATAAATATTCCCCGGGTGGGTCCCAGCAATGCTGGGGAATCCCACCCTCCCGCTTCGGCGGGAGGCTGCCCCACGTATACGGGGGGGGCACAATCTGCGATGAGGCAAGAGGTGGTCGCTTCGGCGACGGAGAGAGGGAGAGGCGAGAAAACACGTACGGGCCCGGGTCCAGCGCACATTACCGCGCCGGAAACGGGCCTAATAACCGACGAGGACGTCGACTTCTCCAAGCCGCAGCCGGATGCCAAGCGTCGGCTGTTCGTGCTCCTTGAAAGGTTGGAGATGCGAGACGGACCGAATTCGAGGGGCGTACCGCGCGCGTACATCGATCGCGTGCTGTACAACAGAAGCCCCAATACTGGAAAGGACAGCGAGGACTGTCCCTCGGACACCAGCAGCGTCATGTCGCTGGACTCTGAGGGGCTGCCCGCAAACTCGGAAAGGACTGCGCGCAAGAGGCGCAACTCGGACGAGGACACGGCGCCGACCATCAGTAGAGGGACGGCGCCCAAACCCAAACGGGGACGCGGCCGGCCGCCGACGACGGGCCAATACGTTGGCCTGTCTAAGGCGAAGGCCGACCTTAATCGGGAAAAGGCGGAGGCTCTTCGGCTCCAGGCCGAGGAGGAGATAGCCGCAGTGGCTCGGGGGGCGAGGAAGGCTAGGGAGTCCATGCTTTCTGGCCCCTCCCCCAACAGACTCCCCGCTACTTCTCCTGCCGGAGAAGAGGCGTCGGAGCGGACGAGCTGCGATATAGCGAGGGTAGTACGGGCTTCGTTGGAGACTGTTTACATGGTCGCCACGAAGTCCTCAAATCTAAAAGGTACCTATCAAAGGTACCTAAAGGAGGCGGTGGCGAACATCGCGGTGGCCTTCGATGAGGTCCGCGGTCGCACCGGTACGGAAGAGGTGGTAGCGCTGGAGGCCCAAAACAGGCGCCTCGAAAAGCAAATGGCCAAATTGCGCCAGGAGCTGGACGAGCTGCGCAAACAGGCCTCCCGCACCGCTGGGAGAAGCATGGAAGAGGAGATGCGTGAGCTGTTGGCGGAGGTCTCTAGAGCGAACATAGAGACCTTCGGCAATATGCTCAACGCGAGACTTGCCGGACTGGAGGAGCGTCTCCTGCCGGCACCAAGATTAAGACCGCCACTGGCAGCTGATAGTGCACCAGCGGCAGAAGTGACGAAGGCGCCGAAGCCCAAAAAGGCGACGGCGCCCACGTATGCGGAAGCGGCGGGACCTAGCACAGCGGCCCCTATAGTGACGACGCCTGCACCGGCTCCGCCAAGGCCTAAGAAGGCCAAGAAGAATAAGCGGCCGACGATGGCCGCAAGAGAAGCGGCGCAAGGGGGGGAGAACGTCAACCCCTCCCCCGCCGAGGCCCCGTGGACCGAGGTTGGTCCACGAAAGGCCAGAAGGAAAAAAGGGGCAGCCCAGGCTCCCAAGGCTGCCCCAAAGAAAAGTAAGAAAAAGAAGGCGAGACTTCGTCCCCCCTCCACTGCGGCCATCACCCTCACCCTCGAGGTGGTGGCCGCGGAGAAGGGAGTGACGTACGAAGAGCTGCTAAGGCAAGCCAGGGCGGGGATCGACCTCGGGGAACTGAATATCCCCAGGCTCGGTTTCCGCCTGGCCCAAACAGGGGCGCGCATCCTGTCCGTAGACGGAGAGGATGCCAACAAGAAGGCGGATGCGCTGGCCGCGAGACTGAGGGCAGTGCTGGACCCGAGCGCGGTGCGGATAGCCCGCCCGGTGAAAAGAGCAGAAGTGCTCGTCACCGGGCTGGACGATTCTGCGACGGTCGCCGACGTTGTCGTGGCGGCCGCGAGAGACGGGAATTGCCCGGCCGCCGATATCCGGCCGGGCAGAATTACGATGGGTCCCAGAGGCGCCAGGAGCCTCTGGCTCGGCGTACCAACCGCGGCCGCCAAGACGTTGTCCAGCTCTGGGCGGCTGCAGGTCGGCTGGGTTCAGGCAGGGGTAGTGCTGCTGGCCGCGAGGCCAATGCGGTGCTACCGTTGCCTGGACACCGGCCATCTGGCGGTGAAATGCTCGGGCTCGGTGAACCTCAGCGGAAGCTGCTTCCGCTGCGGGAAGCCGGGCCACAAGGCGTCCGAGTGCACGGCGGCACCCAACTGCCCCGTGTGTGAGGCGCTGGGCAAGGAGAGGCGAGACCACGTGCTGTGGAGTAGTGGCTGCGTCGCATCTAGACCGCCCTCCACTGCTAAAAAGAAGAGACGGGCTCCAGCAACGACGGCAAGGGCGGAAGCATCCGCCCCCGCCATGGAGCTGGATGCTTAGGCCCGCTATGGGTCCCGAGGGGACAGCTCCTTTTCAGAGGAGATTTCGGCGGGAAAACGGCGGCAATTTTAGCTGCCGCGAAGAAGAGGGCCGATTGCGGCACACGCTGGCGGAGTCGCGGTAGTATACCAAATGTTTCCCGTAACTCCGCCATTAGCGGTGAGTGGAGCTCCATGGGGTTTTAGTGGGTAACCCCGGGTGCGTCCCTCACCTCGCACCCGGGCGAGTCCCACATACCCCGGCGACTCCTGTTCGCCGGGGATGCGTAAAGCATTTCCCCATGTAAAAAAAAAAAAAAAAAAAAAAAAAAAAAAAAAAAAAAAAAAAAAAAAAAAAAAAAAAAAAAAAAAGGTTGGGGGCGATACCGGTTCCTCCACGTTGGTGTCCCTGGGCAACGCCTGGGTGCGCCACTCCGCCTTTTACACGGGGTGAGGTACTCAGGTGGCTGAACGCCGGTCTTTCTCTATCTTTCTTTCTTTTGTAGTTTACTCTTCTTTTGCTTTTATTTTATTTATTTTTCTATTTTTCAACACCTTTTCTTTTCTATCTTTTCTCTTTTATTTTATTCTTATGTGTGTGTGTAAGGTTGTATGAATGGACGGATGGGCTTTTACGGCCCCTAATCCCCGGTTTGTGGTGCCCGGCCTTGGGATGCATGGCGAGCAGGTGGCTCGTCCCGAGGGCACCAGGGTAGAATCTCCCTTAACTGATCAAAATATGGGAAAAAGCAGACTGAAAAACATTCCCCGGGTGGGTCCCAGCAACGCTGGGGAATCCCACCCTCTCGCTTCGGCGGGAGGCTGCCCCTTGTATACGGGGGGGGCACAAGCTGCTAGGAGGGAGGAGGAGGTCGCTTCGGCGACAGAGGAGAGAGGCGCGATGGCGCAATCCGATCCGAAGCTGGCGCACATTACCGTGCCGGCGGCGGATCTTTTAACTGACGAGGAGACGGACTTCTCACAGCCCGTCAAGAACGGAAGGGAGCGGCTCCTGCGGCTTCTTCATAGGAAGAAGCTGCGAGGAGACAAGGAGGGGCTCGCACGTGTGCAGCACGAGCGCGAGCTGATCCTCCCTCCCTCCATACGGGATGAGACATTTGCGGCGGGAACAAGCGGTGCAACAACACCACGCTCACCGGTCGTGTCGCTTACGCGCGACCCGAGAATCCCGTCGCCTCACGGACATGACGAAAGGAGAGATAGCGACGACTATCTCTCCGACTCCTCGGCACTAAGCGACATGTCGCTGGTGTCCGGGGAGTCTACCGGACGCGACAAACCTCGCAAGAGGAAAACCCCGGACGATGACGGGGTGCCATCCCTTAGTAAAGGGGTGGCACCAAAGCCCAAGAGGGGCCGCGGCCGGCCGCCAACGACCGGCCAATACGTCGGGCTTTACAAGGCCCAGGTGGCCTTAAACAAGGCCAAGAAGGAGGCCCTTCGGCTTGAGGCTGAAGCCGAAGTGGCAGAATCGGCGAGGGCAGTCAGGGAGGCGCGAACGTCCTTCCGCGCAGCCCCCGCCGTAACCGGACTGACTGTGGCGGAGCAGACGAGTGCTGCTCTGGCCAAATCGGTGGACGCGTCCCTGGAGGCCATCATGATGGTCGCCACCAAGTCGTCGAACCTTAAGGGCACCTTCCAAAGGTGCCTCAAGGATTCAGTGGCGGCCATCCGATCGGCAGTGGCCGAAATCAGGGATCGTTCGGCGAATGAGGACTTGGCGAGGCTGGAGGCCCAAAATGCGCGGCTCCAAGAACGAGTGGCCGAAATGGGCCGGGAACTCGAAGAGCTGCGCAGGCGAGCCGACAACCATCGCCAACCAGAGCAGGACATGCGTGAGCTGTTGGCGGAGGTCTCCCGATCAAACGTGGAGACCTTCGGCAACATGCTGAACGCAAGGCTGGCCGGGTTAGAGGACCGTCTTCTGCCGGCCCCACGAGTGAGACCACCGCTGGCGGCGGATAGTGCCACTGTAGGCACCCCGCCAGCGGCAACTAAGACGAAGGCGCCGAAGCCCAAAAAGGCGACGGCGCCCTCATACGCTGAAGTGGCGGCACCAAGTGCGGCGGCCCCCATAGTGGCAGCGCCTGCATCGGCCCCGCCTAAAAAGAAGGCCAAGAAGAAGGCAAAGAAGCGGCCATCAATGGCCGCTCAAGAGACGGCGCAAGGGGGGGCGATTGCCGGCCCCTCCACTGCCGAGGCCCCGTGGACCATTGCTGGTCCACGTAAGGGCAAGAAGAAAGGGGCGGCTAAACCAGCTACAGCCGCCCCCAAAAAGAAGAAGGCCAGGCTACGCCCCCCCAGTACGGCGGCAGTAACCCTCACGCTAGAGGAGGAGGCTGCACGGAAGGGGGTAACGTACGCGAAGGTGCTCATGGCGGCCAAAGCCAGGATCGACCTGGGGGAACTAAATATCCCCAGGCTCGGTTTCCGCCAGGCACAAACCGGAGGACGCCTTCTTTATATAGAGGGAGAGGGGGCCGCGGAAAAGGCCGACGCACTCGCCACGGCACTGCGTGAGGTCTTTGGCCCCGAAATTATGAGGATCGCCCGCCCGGTGAAATGTGCAGAACTGCGCGTCACCGGGCTGGACGACGCGACGACGGCCGCCCATGTTATCAAGGCGGCCGCAAAAGAGGGAAGCTGCCCGGCCGCCAACATCCGGTCGGGCAAGGTCGTCGTGGGGCCGAGAGGGTCGCGGAGCCTCTGGCTCTGCGCTCCAATAGCGGCCGCCAAGAAGCTGTCCAGCTCGGGACGGCTGCAGATCGGGTGGATCGAGGCGCGGGTGACGCTGCTGGCCGCGAGGCCCAAGCGGTGTTACCGCTGCTTCGACACCGGTCATATGGCAGCGCAGTGCAAATCCTCGGTGGACCTCAGTCGGAACTGCTTCCGCTGTGGAAAGCCGGGGCATAAAGCACCAGGGTGCGAGGCGGCTCCGAGCTGCCCGGTCTGCGAGGCCGTGGGCAAGCCGAAGGAGCACGCGCTGGGGAGCAAGGGGTGCATCATAGCACCCGAACCGCCCCCTGGCAATAAGAGGAAGGCTGCTTCCAAGGCTCGGCCTAAAAAGGCCAGAGCCGGCGCAAGGGCGGCACAACCCGCCCCAGCCACTATGGAAGTGGAAGCCTAGACCCGTGGGTGGCGATCGGGGGATCGTCGCCCACACTATGGGTCCCGAGAGAAAGGCTCCCCTATGCCCGGGGAGCCCTCGGTGAGGCATGCGGTGGCAGTGCCGCCACCGCAACAGAAGAGGGCCGGACGCGGCACGCGCTGCGGGGTCGTGGAAGATTGTAGTTCCCATGGCCCCGCATTGGCGCGCAGAAGAGGCATCGGGGGGTTTTAGACGGTAAACCCCAGCGCACGCCAGCGCTGGGGGAGTCCGTCATACCCCCGTCGCCCTCCCCCGCGGGTGACGGGGGATACGTAACGTATTTCCCCTCGTCAAAAAAAAAAAAAAAAAAAAAAAAAAAAAAAAAAAAAAAAAAAAAAAAAAAGGTTAGGTTAGGTTAGGTTAGGTTGGGGGCGATACCGGTTCCTCCTCGTGGTGTCCCTGGGCAACGCCTGGGTGCGCCACTCCGCTCTTTACACGGGGTGAGGCACTCAGGCGGCTGATCGCCGGTCTTTCACTATCTTTCAACACCTTTTTATTGTAATTTCTTGTTTTGCTTTATTTTATTTTGTTTTACTTCTATCTTTTCACCATCTTTTCTTATTCTATCTTTCTACTTTTTTGTTAACTCTTTGATGGGGGATCTCACCCCCGAAAAAAGAGACCGCGACCCGGGGTGTCGGAGTTATTGGAATGGAAGGTCGTATTCAAACAAATATTCTCCGGGTGGGTCCCGGCAGCGATGCCGGGGAATCCCACACTCCCTCGCAAGGGGGAGGTAGGCCCGTGTATACGGAGGGGTCAACGAATGCGATGAGGGAAGAGGCGGTCGTGCAAGCGACGGGGAAGGAGAGTGGCGCAATAGCGCAAACTGGGCCAGGGCCGGTGCACCTTACCGCACCGGAACGAGAGCCAATCACGGACGAGGACACCGACTTCTCGCAGCCGGTCCCCAATGGCAGGGAACGGCTGCTCGAGATGCTTCGAAAAAAGAAGCTGAGGGGCGACTTGGATCTGCCGCGAGTGATGCTCACTCGCGACTTGATCATCGAGCGCTCACTCTCCCGGACAGACAGTGACGACTGCTTCTCGGACTCCAGTGATATGTCGGGCATATCACTGGACTCCGAGGGGCTGCCCGTTATACCCCCGGAAAAGACGAGCCTCAAAAGGCGAAACTCGGAGGATGACATAGCGCCGCCCATTAGTAAGGGCGCGGTGCCAAAGGCGAAACGAGGACGCGGCCGGCCACCATCAACCGGCCAGTACGTCGGCCTAGCTCGGGCCCAAGCTGAGCTCAATAAGGAGAAGGCGGAAAGCCTCCGGCTGCAAGCCGAGGCCGAGATCGCCGAGACGGCTCGGGTAGCGAGAAGGGAGCGAGCGACCATCTGCTCCACCCCTACCGCACCCGCAGAAGAGGAAATGTCAGAGCATACCAACATGGCTCTGACAAAGAGTGTCGAGGCTTCGCTGGCGACCATCAATATGGTCGCCACGAAATCTTCAAACCTCAAAGGCACCTACCAAAAGTACCTGAAGGAGGCGGTAGTGGCCATAAGGGCGGCGGTGGCCGAAATGAAGGGTCGCTCAACTACCGAAGAGATGGCGAAGCTCGAGGCCCAAAATACGAGGCTTGAGAAGCAAGTGGCTGAGATGCGTCGGGAGCTCGACGAGTTGCGCCGGCGACCGGCACAATCCACAGAAGAAGCAATGCGTCGGATGTTGTCGGAGGTCTCTCGTACCAACATAGAGACCTTCGGCAACATGCTGAACGCTAGATTGGCCGGGCTGGAGGATCGCCTTCTCCCGGAGCCGCGCCGCCGGCCACCGCTGGCAGCAGATAAAGAGAGGGCGAATACACCCCTGGAAGCGACATTGGCAGCAACGAGTACAGAGACACCAACTGAGGTCTCTGCTGCACCCGCACCGCCAAAGGCCAAAAAGGCCCCGAAGAAGAAGCGGAAGTCCTTGGCCGCCCAAGAGGCCGCACAGGCAAAGGTGACCAACACCCCGCCCGCTGAAGAGGCCCCGGGGACCACCATCGGTCCGCGCAAGGCTGGAAAAAAGAAGAAGGGAGCGGCTACAACAGCCAAAGCCGCTCCGAAAAAGAGGAAGAAGAAAAGGGTGAAACTGCGCACTCCAGCTACTGCGGCAGTAACCCTGACACTCGAGACGGGGGCCGAGGGACAGAGGCCTACATATGCCTCTGTGCTCTCGGAAGCGAGAAGCAAGGTCGACCTGGCGGAGTTTGGGATACCAAAGCTCGGATTCCGTCTGGCTCAGACCGGCGCCCGAGTCCTGCTGATATCAGGAGAGGGCGCACAGGAGAAGGCCGACGCTTTTGCGACTAGGCTGAAGGAGGTGCTCGACCCAGGAGTCGTGCGAATTTCCCGCCCGGTGAAGTGCGCAGAGGTGCGCATCACCGGGTTGGACGACGCGACGACGGCCGCCGACGTCATCAAGGCGGTCGTCAAAGAAGGAGGTTGCCCGGCCACAAACATCCGGTCGGGCAAAATAGTAGTGGGTCCCAGGGGCGCCAGGTCACTCTGGCTGAGCGTCCCCGTTGCGGCTGCCAAAATGCTAACCAGCGCTGGGCAGCTGCAAGTCGGCTGGGTCCGGGCTAAGGTGGTGCTGCTCGCCGCGAGGCCCAAGCGGTGCTACCGGTGCCTGGACATCGGCCACCTGGCCGCATCATGCAAGTGCTCGGTGGACCTCAGTAGGAATTGCTTCCGCTGTGGAAAGCCGGGCCACAAGGCGCTCGAATGCGGGGCGGACCCTAACTGCCCCGTGTGCGAGGTCGTCGGAGCACCGAAGGAGCACGTGCTGGGGGCTGCTGGCTGCATAACAGTAGCCAAAAAGCCGCCCCCCAGCAAAGACAAGAGAAAGGCTCCTACCAAAAAGGCCCGGGTCAAGAAGCCCAAGGCTGGCGCAAGGGCGGTTCCATCCGCCCCCGCCGTAGAGGTGATGGAGGCCTAGGCCCGTGGGCGGTGATCGGGGGATCACCGCTCACACTATGGGCCCCGAGGAGAAAAGCTCCCCTATGCCCGGGGAGCTCTCGGTGAGGCAGGCGGCGGCATACCAACAGGCCGCCGCAAAAGAAGAGAGCCGATTGCGGCACGCGCTGCGGGGTCGTGGAAGAATGCTAAGCGATTCCCATGACCCCGCCAACGGCGCTGAAGGTGGGCATCGGGGGGTTTTAGTCGGTAAACCCCGGTGCACTCCATCTCGCGCCGGGGGAGTCCGACATACCCCTGCTGCCCTCCCCCGGGGGCGGCGGGGGATACGCAAAGTATTTCCCCCCGTAAAAAAAAAAAAAAAAAAAAAAAAAAAAAAAAAAAAAAAAAAAAAAAAAAAGGTTAGGTTAGGTTAGGTTAGGTTAGGTTATGCCGCGGTGGGGGCGAAACCGGTTCCTCCTCGTGGTGTCCCTGGGCAACGCCTGGGTGCGCCACTCCGCTCTTTACACGGGGTGAGGCACTCAGGCGGCTGATCGCCGGTCTTTCACTATCTTTCACCACCTTTTTATTGTTAGTTTCTTGTTTTGCTTTATTTTACTTTGTTTTACTTCTATCTTTTCACCATCTTTTCTTCTTCTATCTTTCTTGTTTTTTGTTAACTCTTTGATGGGGGAGCTCACCCCCGAAAAAAGAGACCGCGACCCGGGGTGTCGGAGTTTGAGGTTATGGCAGATCGTATTGAAACAAATAATCTCCGGGTGGGTCCCGGCACTAGTGCTGGGGAATCCCACACTCTCCCGCAAGGGGGAGGTAGGCCCGTGTATACGGAGGGGTCAAACAATGCGATGAGGGTAGAGGAGGCCGTTGAGACGGCGAGTGTAGTAGAAGGAGGCGCAACTACGCGCGTTAATCCGAAGCCGGTGCCCCTTACCGCATCGGCGGCGGATATACTCACGGACGAGGATGTGGACTTTTCACAGCCCATAGAAAATGGCAGGGAGCGGCTCCTGCGGCTTCTTCATAGGAAGAAGCTGCGAGGAGACACGGAGGGGCTCGCACGTGTGCAGCACGAGCGTGAGCTCGTCCTCCCTCCCTCCATAAGGACAGAGACAATGGCGGCGGGGAATGCAAGCGCAGTCGCACCGCGCGTGCCGCTCGTGATGCTCACGCGCGCGCTGCTCCCCGCACGCCCAAATACCGGACTTGACAGTGACGATTGCTTCTCGGACTCCAGTGATATGTCGGGCATATCACTGGACTCCGAGGGGCTGCCCGTCATACCCCCGGAAAGGACAGGCCTGAAGAGGCGAAACTCGGACGACGACTCTGCACCGTCCAATAGTAAAGGGGCGGTGCCTAACCAGAAGAGAGGACGTGGGCGGCCACCAACAACCGGCCAATACGTCGGCCTGGCGAAAGCTCAGGCAGAATTGAATCGGGCCAAGGCGGAGGCTATAAGGCTCCAAGCTGAGGCCGAGGTCGCCGGCACAGCGCGAAAAGTGAGAGAGGCGCGAGAAACTCTCCTCGCTAGGACAGCTCCAGCCGACGACACGGATAAGACGAGCGCTACTCTGGCGGAGAGCGTGGAGAGGGCTCTGGAGACGATCACCATGGTCGCTTCAAAGTCCTCTAATCTAAAGGGTACGTACCAGCGGTTCCTAAAGGATGCGGCAGCCACCATTAAGTCAGCCGTCGCTGAAATGAGGAACCGCGGTCAAACAGAGGAGATACGGGCTCTAGAGGCCCAGAACCAGAAACTGCAGCGGCAAATAGACGCCATGCGCAGCGAGCTGGACGAGTTAAGGCGGCAGGCATCCAGGTCCGCCCCTCAAGATCTGCAACAGCTGTTGTCGGAGGTCTCTCGTTCAAACATAGAGACCTTCGGCAACATGCTGAATGCGCGGCTGGCTGGGTTGGAGGACAGACTCCTTCCCGAGCCAAGAAGAAGGCCACCGCTGGCAGCGGACAATACGGACGTGTCCATCGGTACTACATCATCAGCAGTACCGACGAAGAAGGCACCGAAGCCAAAAAAGGCGACGGCGTCCACTTATGCGACCCAAAAGAGGCTCCGCCTGCATCTGCCCCGCCAAAGGCCCCTAAGGGCCAGAAGAAGAAAAAGAAGCGGCCATCAATGGCCGCTCAGGAGGCGGCGCAAGGGGGGAAAACCAACAACCCCTCCACCGCCGAGGCCCCGTGGACCAAAGTTGGTCCACGTAAGGCAAAAAAGAAGAAGGGGGCGGCTACAACAGCCAAAGCCGCCCCGAAGAAGAAGAAGGCGAAGCTTCGCCCCCCCTCAACTGCAGCGGTCACCCTCACCTTGGGGGCAAACGCTGCGGAAAGAGGGGAGACATACGCCAAGGTATTGGCCAAGGCCAGAGCGGCGATTGACCTCGGGGAACTCGGGATCCCCAGGCTGGGTTTCCGCCTGGCCCAGACCGGAGCGCGCGTCCTCACCATTGCTGGTGAGGGGGCGCAAGAAAAAGCAGACGCCTTCGCCGCTAGGTTGAGGTCCGTCCTGCCACCGGACGATGTTAAAGTCGCCCGCCCGGTTCTCTGCGCGGAGATCCGCGTCGCCGGGCTAGACGACTCAGTAGCGGCTGCCGACGTCATCCAGGCGGTCGCTACGGAAGGAGGGTGCTCGGCCGATGATATCAGGTCGGGCCAATTGTCGGTAGGGCCACGCGGGGACGCATCAGTCTGGATGCGTGTCCCGGTCGCGGCCGCCAAAAAGCTTACGAGCTCAGGGCGGCTGCGAGTAGGCTGGGTGTCGGCGAGGGTGGCGCTGCTGGCCGCGAGGCCTAAGCGCTGCTTTCGCTGCCAGGACACCGGCCACGTGGCGGCGAAGTGCCAGTGCTCGGTGGACCGCAGCTGGAGCTGCTTCCGCTGCGGGAAACCGGGGCACAAGGCGGCCGAGTGTGGGGAAGCGCCCAACTGCTTCCTATGCGAGGCTGCCGGCAGGCCCGAGAAGGCGCATGTGCTGGGAGGCAGCGGCTGTGTCGCAAGGCCGCCCCCCAGTACGAAGAGTAAGGCGCCAACAAAAAAGGCCCGGCAGAAAAAGCCCAAGGTCAACGGCGCAAGGGCGGTTCCGTCCGCCCCCGCCATGGAGTTGGACGCCTAGGCCCGCGGGTGGCGATCGGGGGATCGCCGCCCGCACTAAGGGCCCCGAGTCGGCAAGCTCCCCAATGTCCGGGGAGCTCTCGGAGAGGCAGGCGGCGGCATAACACCAGGCCGCCGCGTAGGAAGAGAGCCGGATGCGGCATGCGCTGGGGGGTCGCGGAAGAATGCTAAGCGATTCCCGTGACCCCTCCAATAGCGCAGAAGATGGACATCGGGGTGTTTTAGTCGGTACACCCCGGTGCACTCCATCTCGCGCCGGGGGAGTCCGACATACCCCTGCCGCCCTCCCCCGGGGGCAGCGGGGGATTCGTAAAGAATTTCACCCCGTTAAAAAAAAAAAAAAAAAAAAAAAAAAAAAAAAAAAAAAGGTTATGCCGCGGTCGCTAGGGAGGGTGGCTGTCTCTCCACTCAGGTATGGGTAGGAGAGATCCAGCGCGGTTTGATGGGGTCGGGCTATGCCCGCATGAGCTGCCCGGTGACAGCTGCCAAAAAGTTGGTGGCGCTGGGCAACATTGCCGTGGGGTGGAGCAAGGTGTCGCTCCACCTTGTTGATGCGCGTCCCAGCCACTGCTTTAGGTGTCTGGGAAAGGGGCACTTTTCGGCATTGTGCCCCCCCTCGGAGAAGGACCGCAGCGGATTATGCTACCGCTGCGGCGAGCCTGGACACATGGTGGCTGGGTGCAAAGCGGAGCGTCCTAAATGTTCCGTTTGCACGGACGCGGGCAAGGCGGCAGACCACGTTATGGGGAGCAGGTTATGCAACCCCCCACCCATACGAGGCAAATTTTCCTCCGCCCCTAGTCAACAAGGGGGGAGGGTGGCGGCGCCTGAGGCCGAAATGTCCGAGTAATGCCAGGACATTTCGGCTTCCTTCAGGGGAATGTTAACCACTCCGCCGCGGCTCAGGACCTCTTCCTGCAGTCGATGGTGGAGTGGAATATAGATGTGGCGGTGGTTGCGGAACCCTATTTCGTGCCTTCCCTGCCGCACTGGGCTGGGGATGCGGCGGACTCCGTAGCCATCGTAGTTGGTACAGGCGCTGGCCCACCCCTCATACCAAAAATGAGGGGCGACGGGTACGTTGTGGCGGTTCGGGGAGAAGTTGCCATTGTTGGGGTATATTTCTCTCCGAACCAGAATCTGGCGGCTCTGGAGCGATTTCTCAACGCTCTAGGGCCGCTAGTGAGGCGGCTGACCCCTCTTCCCGTGGTCGTGGCGGGGGACTTCAACGCCAAGTCCTCGGCGTGGGGGTCCCCGATCACGAACCCAAAAGGGAAAGAGGTGGAAGAGTGGGCGCTGGCCACGGGACTGTCCCTGCTCAACAGAGGGACGGTCCCGACCTGCGTGCGATGGAATGGGGAGTCAGTGGTGGACTTGTCGTTCGCCACGCCCGATATCGCACGAAGGATAGGAGGGTGGAGGGTGGTAACGGAGGTGGAGACACTCTCGGACCACCGCTACATACGGTTCGGAGTGTCTCCGGTCTCCGGGTCGAGTCCGGCGTTGTTCAGAGGTTGTAGCAGGTTCCCGCGTTGGGCGCTCACAAAGCTCGACCGGGAACTAGCGGAGGAGGCGGCCATAGTCGGTCGCTGGTGCCTCCCGTCGTCGTCGCAAGGTCGGGGGGTGGACGAGTTGGCTGGTTGTTTCGGAGACGTGCTCTCAAACGTCTGCCGGGCAGCCATGCCGAGGATCCACGGTCCCCCGCCGCCACGTCGGGCGGTATATTGGTGGTCGGCAGAATTGGCTGACCTTCGCGCCGCTTGCAATGCGGCGCGTCGCTCCTACGGACGCAGCAGGCGGCGCCAACCTCAGGACGCGGAGAGAGATGGCCGGCTATACCGGGTCTACGTTGAGACCCGGGAGGCCCTGTCGTTGGCCATCCGCCGAGCCAAAGAGGAGGCATGGCTGGAGCTCGTCGGGGGTCTTGATGATGACCCCTGGGGTCGACCTTATAAAAGGGCGCGGGACAAACTCCGCGTCCAGTTGGCCCCGTTGACGGAGACGCTACAGCCTGAGCTGCTGGGGAACATCGTCAGGGAGTTGTTCCCTGACCCCCCGGCAGGATTCGTTCCTCCAAGAATGACTCGGCGGACGTCGGACTCGACCGTGGAGGGTGTTCCGCCCCCCGTCACCGACCAGGAGATGGAGGCGGTTCTGTTCCGCCTCCGGAGTAAGAAAAGGGCGCCGGGTCCGGACGGGGTGCACGGGAAAGTGCTTTCCGTTGCACTCGTGCACCTCGAGGACCCCCTCCGGGAACTGTTCGACCACTGTCTTCGGTCGGGCCAGTTCCCGAGGGCGTGGAAGGTAGGGCGGCTCACCCTATTACCAAAGGGGGGCCGGCCACCGGACCAAGCGTCGGCGGTGAGACCAATCGTTCTGCTGAGCGAGGTCGGGAAGGCCCTAGAGCGAATTGTGGCTTCTCGACTCGCTCGGCATCTGGAGGAGGGACCGGGACCGAGACTGTCCGATTCTCAGTTCGGTTTCCGGGCCGGCAGGTCTACCGTCGACGCAATTAGGCGCCTACGGTCGGTGACGCAGGAGGCGGAACGCGAGGGGGAGGTGGTGTTGGGGGTGTCTCTCGACATCGCCAACGCTTTCAACAGTCTTCCCCACAGCGTAGTACGGGAGGCATTGAAATACTTCGGTGTCCCCCTGTATATCGGAAGACTGTTGGAAGATTGGCTCTCCGGCAGGGAAGTCGTGTGGGAGGACCGGGCGGGGTCTTTTGTGCGGTGGAGAGTCGAATGCGGTGTCCCACAGGGGTCGGTATTGGGACCCCTCCTCTGGGACATTGGCTTCGACTGGGTCCTGCGATGTCGCCTCCTCCCCGGGATGAGTGTCATCTGTTATGCGGATGACACCTTCGTCACGTCCCGGGGACGAAGTTACCAAGAGGCGGCGCGGCTGGCCGAAACGGCAATATCGTTAGTGGCTGGCCGCATCAGGAGGTTGGGGCTTCGGGTTCGTTATGAAAAGACCGAAGCCCTCATGTTCCGCGGACCCGGGAGGCGAAGACCCCCCCCAGGTGCACGACTTCAGGTCGGAGAGGAGGAGATCAGGGTGGGCCCCACAATCAAATATCTTGGGCTCACCCTGGATGGGAGGTGGACCTTCGGCCCCCATTTCGAACAACTGGGGCCGAAGGTCATAAGGGCGGCATCATCGCTGGGCCGGCTCCTACCGAATGTGGGGGGGCCCAGCCAGGCCTGCAGGCGGCTGTACTCCGGGGTGTGCCGGAGTATAGCACTGTACGGAGCCCCAATCTGGGCGGATGCCCTCACCGTCCGCAACAAGGCCCAGCTGCACAAAATGCAGCGGGTCATAGCGGTCAGGGTCATCAGGGGCTACCGTACAGTCTCCTGGGCGGCAGCCACTGCCCTGGCGGGGGAACCGCCGTGGGAGCTAACGGCACGGGTCCTTGCCGAGACGTACCTCCTCATGTCAGAGAGGAGGTCACATGGCGAGGTCCCCTCGTGGGAAGAGCTCAGGCGGTTCCGTAGGTTAGGAGAGCAGTGGGTGCTGGGAGGGTGGGGAGAGGTGCTGGCGCAGTCGCAGTACGGCCAACGTACGGCCGAGGCGCTGCGTCCAGTCCTTGCGGCGTGGATGCGCCGCAAGCGAAAGCCACTCACCTTCCGCCTTACGCAGGTGCTCACCGGGCACGGATGCTTCGGTGCGTACCTGTGTAAGGTCGCCAGGAGGGAGCCAACGCCAGCCTGCCACGAATGTGGCGCTGCGGAGGACACGGCCCAGCACACCCTAGAGGTGTGCGATCGATGGGCCGTGCAGCGCCACGATCTCGTGGCAGTGATTGGGCAGGACCTCTCGCTCTCGAGTGTGGTACGCTGCATGCTCGAGAGCGATGAGGTCTGGCAGGCGGCGGTCTCTTTCTGCGAAGCCGTCATTTCGCAGAAAGAGGCCGCGGAGCGGGACAGAGAGAACGATGCATCCTCTGTTCCGCTCCGCCGGCGTAGGACAGGAGCGAGGAGGCGTCGCTATGCGAACCTCCTCCAATAGTCTCTTGTCCAACCGGGGCTCCGGGAGAGGATGGGAACCTCCCCGGCTTAGCTAGTCCCGGCGTCGAGGGGGACGCTCCAGGTTGTCGGAGTGGCCCCTAATTGTGGTGGAAGTCCGGTCCCTATAGAGGTAGACCGGCCGGTCGCGGGGGGTGTCCTGTGTTAGACAGATCCGGGACACTCCCCATTATAGCGGCTGATGGCAATCCGCAGGTTCAGTTTTAGTGGGTAAACCGGCGAGTCGCGTCGGGAGTCCCACATATCCCCGGGATACCCCTCCCGGGGAAGGCGTAACGTCCTTTCCCCTGCGATATCAAAAAAAAAAAAAAAAAAAAAAAAAAAAAAAAAAAAAAAAAAAAAAAAAAAAAAAAAAAAAAAAAAAAAAAAGGTTAGGTTAGGTTAGGTTAGGTTAGGTTAGGTTGGGGGCGATACCGGTTCCTCCACGTTGGTGTCCCTGGGCAACGCCTGGGTGCGCCACTCCGCTCTTTACACGGGGTGAGGCACTCAGGTGGCTGAACGCCGGTCTTTCTCTATCTTTCTTTCTTTTTGTAGTTTACTCTTCTTTTGTTTTTATTTTATTTATTTTCTCTATTTTTCAACACCTTTTCTTTTCTATCTTTCCTCTTTTATTTTATTCTAATGTGTGTGTGTAAGGTTGTATGTCTGAATGGTGATGGATGGGCTTTTACGGCCCCTAATCCTTGGTTTGTGGTGCCCGGCCTTGGGATGCATGGCGAGCAGGCGGCTCGTCCCGAGGGCACTGGGGCAGGATTCACCCCTTAACTGATCAAATATGGAGAGTCGCAACATGAAAAAATCTCCCCGGGTGGGTCCCAGCGATGGGGAATCCCACACTCCTGCTTCGGCGGGGGGTCGGCCCGTGTATACGGGGGGGCCACATAGTGCGAGTGAGGAGGAAGGCGCGACTTCGCGCGCAGGTCCGAAGCCGGTGCACATTACCGCACCGGAGACGGACATTTTAACCGACGAGGATGTGGATTTTTCCCAGCCCGTTGAGAATGGTCGGGAGCGGCTCCTGCGGCTTCTTCACAGGAAGAAGCTGCGAGGAGACACGGAGGGGCTCGCACGTGTGCAGCACGAGCGCGAGCTGATCCTCCCTCCCTCCATACGGGACGAGACATTTGCGGCGGGAACAAGCGGTGTAAAAACACCACGCTCACCGGTCGTGTCGCTCAAGCGCGACCCGAGAATCCCGCCGCCTCACGGACTTGACGAAAGGAGAGATAGCGACGACTATCTCTCCGACTCCTCGGCACTAAGCGACATGTCGCTGGTGTCCGGGGAGTCTACCGGACGCGACAAACCTCGTAAGAGGAAAACCCCGGACGATGACGGGGTGCCGTCCCTTAGTAAAGGGGTGGCACCAAAGCCCAAGAGGGGCCGCGGCCGGCCGCCAACGACCGGCCAGTACGTCGGGCTTTATAAGGCACAGGTGGCCTTAAATAAGGCCAAGAAGGAGGCCCTTCGGCTTGAGGCTGAAGCCGAAGTGGCAGAATCGGCGAGGGCAGTCAGGGAGGCGCGAACGTCCTTCCGCGCAGCCCCCGCCGTAACCGGATTGACAGTGGCGGAGCAGACGAGTGCTGCTCTGGCCAAAGCGGTGGACGCATCCCTGGAGGCCATCATGATGGTCGCCACCAAGTCGTCGAACCTTAAGGGCACCTTCCAAAGGTGCCTCAAGGATTCAGTGGCGGCCATCCGATCGGCTGTGGCCGAAATCAGGGATCGCTCTGCCACCGAGGAGTTAGCGAGGCTGGAGGCTCAAAATGCGCGGCTCCAAGATCGAGTGGCCGACATGGGCCGGGAGCTCGAAGAGCTGCGCAGGCGGGCCGACAACTACCGCCCACCAGAGCAGGACATACGTGAGCTGTTGGCGGAGGTCTCCCGATCAAACGTGGAGACCTTCGGCAATATGCTCAACGCTAGGCTGGCCGGACTTGAGGACCGCCTTCTACCGGCCCCACGATTGAGACCACCGCTGGCGGCGGACAGTGCCACTGTAGGCACACAGCCAGTGGTAGCAAAGGCGAAGGCGCCGAAGCCCAAAAAGGCAACGGCGCCCTCATACGCCGAAGTGGCGGCACCCAGTGCGGTGGCCCCCATAGTGGCAGCGCCTGCATCGGCCCCGCCAAAGAAGAAGAAGAAGAAAAAGAAGCGGCCATCAATGGCCGCTCAAGAGGCGGCGCAAGGGGGGGCGAATACCGGCCCCTCCACTGCTGAGGCCCCATGGACCATTGCTGGTCCACGTAAGGGCAAGAAGAAAGGGGCGGCTAAACCAGCTACAGCCGCCCCCAAAAAGAAGAAGGCTAGGCTACGCCCCCCCAGTACGGCGGCAGTAACCCTCACACTAGAGGCGGAGGCTGCACGAAAGGGGGTAACGTATGCGAAGGTGCTCATCGCGGCAAAGGCCAGGATCGACCTGGGGGAACTAAATATCCCCAGGCTCGGTTTCCGCCAGGCCCAAACCGGGGGGCGCCTTCTGTACATAGAGGGTGATGGGGCCGCGGAGAAGGCTGACGCACTCGCCACGAGGCTGCGTGAGGTCTTCGGCCCCGAAATACTGAAAATCGCCCGCCCGGTGAAATGTGCAGAACTGCGCGTCACCGGGCTGGACGACTCGACGAAGGCCGCCGATGTTATCAAGGCGGCCGCAAAAGAAGGAGGCTGCCCGGCCGCCAACATCCGGTCGGGCAAGGTCGTCGTGGGGCCGAGAGGGTCGCGGAGCCTCTGGCTCTGTGCTCCAATAGCGGCCGCCAAGAAGCTCTCCAGCTCTGGGCGACTGCAGATCGGGTGGAGCGAGGCGCGGGTGACGCTGCTGGCCGCGAGGCCCAAGCGGTGTTACCGGTGCTTCGACACCGGTCATATGGCGGCGAAGTGCGAATCCTCGGTGGACCTCAGTCGGAACTGTTTCCGCTGTGGAAAGCCGGGGCATAAAGCACCAGGGTGCGAAGCGGCTCCGAGCTGCCCGGTCTGCGAGGCCCTGGGCAAGCCGAGAGAGCACGCGCTGGGGAGCAAGGGGTGCATTGCAGCACCCCAACCGCCCCCCAGCACAAAGAGGAAGGCTCCCTCCAAGGCTCGGCCTAAAAAGGCCAGGGCCGGCGCAAGGGCGGTACAATCCGCCCCCGCCACAATGGAAGTAGAGGCCTAGACCCGTGGGTGGCGATCGGGGGATCGTCGCCCACCTTATGGGTCCCGAGAGAAAGGCTCCCCTATGCCCGGGGAGCCCTCGGTGAGGCATGCGGTGGCAGTGCTGCCACTGCAACTGAAGAGGGCCGGACGCGGCACGCGCTGCGGGGTCGTGGATGATTATAAGTTCCCATGGCCCCGCATTAGCGCGCGGAAGAGGCATCGGGGGGTTTTAGACGGTAAACCCCAGCGCACGTGAGCGCTGGGGGAGTCCGTCATACCCCCGTCGCCCTCCCCCGCGGGTGACGGGGGATACGTAACGTATTTCCCCTCGTCAAAAAAAAAAAAAAAAAAAAAAAAAAAAGGTTAGGTTAGGTTAGGTTAGGTTGGGGGCGATACCGGGCCCCGTGGACCAAAGTTGGTCCACGCAAGGCTAAGAAGAAGAAGGGGGCGGCTACTCCAGCCAAAGCCGCCCCCAAAAAGAAGAAGACAAGGCTTCGCCCCCCCAAAACGGCGGCAGTAACCCTCACCTTAGAGACGGGGGCTGCGGAAAGGGGGGTGACCTATGCGAAGGTGCTGAGCGAGGCCCGGGCGAAAATCGATCTTGGGGAGCTTAACATCCCCAAGCTCGGCTTCCGCCTGGTCCAAACAGGTGCTCGCCTCCTTTCCATCGAGGGAGAGGGGGCTTCGGAGAAGGCCGACGCTTTTGCCGCGAGGCTTCGAGCGGTCCTGCGCCACGAAGATGTCAGAGTCTCCCGCCCGGTGAAATGCGTGGAAATGCGCGTCACCGGGCTGGATGACGCGACAACGGCCGCCGAGGTCATAGAGGCGGCCGCCCGAGAAGGAAATTGCCCGACCACCAACATCAGGTCGGGCAAAATCGTTGTAGGTCCCAGGGGCGCCCGAAGCCTCTGGCTGAATGTGCCGATGGCAGCCGCCAAAAAACTTTCAAGCACAGGGCGGCTGCAAATAGGCTGGGTCACGGCGAGGGTGGCACTGCTGGAGGCGAGACCCCGGCGGTGCTTCAAGTGCCTCGACACCGGCCACCTTGCAGCGAAGTGCACAAGCTCGGTGGACCTCAGCGGAACTTGTTTCCGCTGCGGGAAGCCAGGGCATAAGGCGCAGGAGTGTGAAGCAGCTCCCAATTGCCCGGCTTGTGAGGCCTTAATGAAGCCGAAGGAGCACGTGCTGGGGAGCAGCGGCTGCATCATAGCACCCAAGCCGCCCCCCGGCACGAAGCGGAAGCGCAAGGCTCCCACAAAGAAGGCTCGGCAGAAAAAGCCGAGCCGTGGCGCAAGGGCGGAACAAACCGCCCCCGCCATGGATGTGGTCGAAGCCTAGACCCGCGGGTGGCGGTCGGGGGATCGTCGCCCGTCGCCCGCACTATGGGTCCCGAGTGTAAGGCTCCCCTATGCCCGGGGAGCGCTCGGTGAGGCATGCGGCGGCACAACATCCAGCCGCCGCTACAGAAGAGGGCCGGACGCGGCACGCGCTGCGGGGTCGTGGAGACATGCTCACGCGATTCCCACGGCCTCGCATTGGCGCAGAAGGAGGGCATCGCCAGGTTTTTAGTGGGTAAACTCTGTGCCACCAACACCAAGGCACAGAGGAGTCCCACATAACCCCGCGATGTCCCCCGGCGTCGCGGGGTATACGCAACGTATTTTCCTGGCGTAAAAAAAAAAAAAAAAAAAAAAAAAAAAAAAAAAAAAAAAGGGGGCGATACCGGTTCCTCCACGTTGGTGTCCCTGGGCAACACCTGGGTGCGCCACTCCGCTCTTTACACGGGGTGAGGTACTCAGGTGGCTGAACGCCGGTCTTTCTCTATCTTTCTTTCTTTTTGTAGTTTACTCTTCTTTTGTTTTTACTTATTTATTTTCTCTATCTTTTCAACACCTTTTCTTCTCTATTTTTTCTCTTTTATTTTACTCTTGTGTGTGTGTGTTAGGTTGTATGAATGGACGGATGGGCTTTTACGGCCCCTAATCCCCGGTTTGTGGTGCCCGGCCTTGGGATGCGTGGCGAGCAGGTGGCTCGTCCCGAGGGCACCAGGGCAGAATCTCCCTTGAAAGACAACAATATGAAAGGTCGCAATGTTAAAAAATCTCCCCGGGTGGGTCCCAGCAATGGGGAATCCCACACTCCCGCTTCGGCGGGGGGTCGGCCCGTGTATACGGGGGGGCCAAACAGTGCGAGTGAGGAGGAGGGCGCGATGGCGCAGAACAGGCCGAGCTCGGTGCCCCTAACCGCACCGGGAACGGAACTGCTCACCGACGAGGATGTCGATTTTTCGCAGCCCGTCGAGAATGGTAGGGAGCGGCTCCTGCGGCTTCTTCACAGGAAGAAGCTGCGAGGAGACAAGGAGGGGCTCGCACGTGTGCAGCACGAGCGCGAGCTAATCCTCCCTCCCTCCATACGGGATGAGACATTGGCGGCGGGAACTAGCGGTGCAACAACACCACGCTCACCGGTCGTGTCGCTAACGCGCGACCCGAGAATCCCGTCGCCTCACGGACTTGACGAAAGGAGAGATAGCGACGACTATCTCTCCGACTCCTCGGCACTAAGTGACATGTCGCTGGTGTCCGGGGATTCTACCGGACGCGACAAACCTCGCAAGAGGAAAACCCCGGACGATGACGGGGTGCCGTCCCTTAGTAAAGGGGTGGCACCGAAGCCCAAGAGGGGGCGTGGCCGGCCGCCAATGACCGGCCAGTACGTCGGGCTATATAAGGCGCAGGTCGCCTTAAACAAGGCCAAGAAGGAGGCCCTTCGGCTTGAGGCTGAAGCCGAAGTGGCAGAATCGGCGAGGGCAGTCAGGGAGGCGCGAACGTCCTTCCGCGCAGCCCCCGCCGTAACCGGATTGACTGTGGCCGAGCAGACGAGTGCTGCTCTGGCCAAAGCGGTGGACGCATCCCTGGAGGCCATCATGATGGTCGCCACCAAGTCATCGAATCTTAAGGGCACCTTCCAAAGGTGCCTCAAGGATTCAGTGGCGGCCATCCGATCGGCAGTGGCCGAAATCAGGGATCGTTCGGCGAATGAGGAGTTGGCGAGGCTGGAGGCCCAAAATGCGCGGCTCCAAGAACGAGTGGCCGAAATGGGCCGGGAACTCGAAGAGCTGCGCAGGCGGGCCGACAACCATCGCCAACCAGAGCAGGACATGCGTGAGCTGTTGGCGGAGGTCTCCCGATCAAACGTGGAGACCTTCGGCAACATGCTGAACGCAAGGCTGGCCGGGTTAGAGGACCGTCTTCTGCCGGCCCCACGAGTGAGACCACCGCTGGCGGCGGATAGTGCCACTGTAGGCACCCTGCCAGCGGCAACTAAGACGAAGGCGCCGAAGCCCAAAAAGGCGACGGCGCCCTCATACGCTGAAGTGGCGGCACCAAGTGCGGCGGCCCCCATAGTGGCAGCGCCTGCATCGGCCCCGCCTAAAAAGAAGGCCAAGAAGAAGGCAAAGAAGCGGCCATCAATGGCCGCTCAAGAGGCGGCGCAAGGGGGGGCGATTGCCGGCCCCTCCACTGCCGAGGCCCCATGGACCATTGCTGGTCCACGTAAGGGCAAGAAGAAAGGGGCGGCTAAACCAGCTACAGCCGCCCCCAAAAAGAAGAAGGCCAGGCTACGCCCCCCCAGTACGGCGGCAGTAACCCTCACGCTAGAGGAGGAGGCTGCACGGAAGGGGGTAACGTACGCGAAGGTGCTCATGGCGGCCAAAGCCAGGATCGACCTGGGGGAACTAAATATCCCCAGGCTCGGTTTCCGCCAGGCACAAACCGGAGGACGCCTTCTTTATATAGAGGGAGAGGGGGCCGCGGAAAAGGCCGACGCACTCGCCACGGCACTGCGTGAGGTCTTTGGCCCCGAAATTATGAGGATCGCCCGCCCGGTGAAATGTGCAGAACTGCGCGTCACCGGGTTGGACGACGCGACGACGGCCGCCCATGTTATCAAGGCGGCCGCAAAAGAGGGAGGCTGCCCGGCCGCCAACATCCGGTCGGGCAAGGTCGTCGTGGGGCCGAGAGGGTCGCGGAGCCTCTGGCTCTGCGCTCCAATAGCGGCCGCCAAGAAGCTGTCCAGCTCGGGACGGCTGCAGATCGGGTGGAGCGAGGCGCGGGTGACGCTGCTGGCCGCGAGGCCCAAGCGGTGTTACCGGTGCTTCGACACCGGTCATATGGCGGCGAAGTGCGAATCCTCGGTGGACCTCAGTCGGAACTGTTTCCGCTGTGGAAAGCCGGGGCATAAAGCACCAGGGTGCGAAGCGGCTCCGAGCTGCCCGGTCTGCGAGGCCCTGGGCAAGCCGAAAGAGCACGCGCTGGGGAGCAAGGGGTGCATCGCAGCACCCCAACCGCCCCCCAGCACTAAGAGGAAGGCTCCTTCCAAGGCTCGGCCTAAAAAGGCCAGGGCCGGCGCAAGGGCGGCACAACCCGCCCCCGCCACAATGGAAGTAGAGGCCTAGACCCGTGGGTGGCGATCGGGGGATCGTCGCCCACACTATGGGTCCCGAGAGGAAGGCTCCCCTATGCCCGGGGAGCCCTCGGTGAGGTATGCGGTGGCAGTGCCGCCACCGCAACAGAAGAGGGCCGGACGCGGCACGCGCTGCGGGGTCGTGGATGATTATAAGTTCCCATGGCCCCGTATTGGCGCGCGGAAGAGGCATCGGGGGGTTTTAGACGGTAAACCCCAGCGCACATCAGCGCTGGGGGAGTCCGTCATACCCCCGTCGCCCTCCCCCGCGGGTGACGGGGGATACGTAACGTATTTCCCCTCGTCAAAAAAAAAAAAAAAAAAAAAAAAGGTTAGGTTAGGTTAGGTTAGGTTAGGTTAGGTTAGGTTGGGGGCGATACCGGTTCCTCCAAGTTGGTGTCCCTGGGCAACGCCTGGGTGCGCCACTCCGCTCTCTACACGGGGTGAGGCACTCAGGCGGCTGATCGCCGGTCTTTCTCTGTCTTTCACCATCTTTTTATTCTAATTTTCTTGTTTTGTTCTGTTTATTTCATTTTACTTCTATCTTTTCATCATCTTTTCTTTTCTATCTTTCTTTTTCATTTAACTCTTCTCTACCGTTTTGTGTGTTTGCTTGAATAAGTCTGTGTGTGTTTGTGTGATGGATGGACCCGTGGGTCCCTAACCCCAAGCTGGTGACGGCCGGTGACGGGGTGCATGGCGAGCAGGTGGCTACGCAGTGAGGTCGTGGGGCAGAATCACCCCTAAAATGATCGGGCCAGAATCAGTCCAAAACTGACAAACATGGAGAGTCGTATTATGGAAAATTCTCCCCGGGTGGGTCCCAGCAATGGGGAATCCCACACTCCCGCTTCGGCGGGGGATCGGCCCGTGTATACGGGGGGGCCACGTAATGCGTTAGAGGAGAAAGAGGAGGTCGTTGCGACGACAAGTGAGGACAGGAGTACGTTGGAACTTGACGACACTAGGCTTAAAGACCAACGGATTCCGATAGTACAATTAGAAAGGCTTGAGGATTCGGAAGCCGGTTCAAGGGCGTCGACGCCAGCGTCCGGTCGAAGTGGCAGCAAATTCTTCGACTGCGGGGGAAGAATGTCGGAAGACGGGGAGAGCGGCAACGAAACTACCGCCTCTCAGAGGAAAGAGGAAGACGAAAAGGAGAGGACAAGGAGACGCTTCCGCAAGAGACGTGGAAGTGACGTGGATGAGGACTCGGAGAAGGAAATGGGCACGGCCACCCCGAAGTGCACCAAGCGCGGTAGGGGTAGACCGCCCACCACTGGAGAATACGTGGGCTTGGCTAAGGCTCAACAGGACTATCTCGACGCCAAGCAGAGAGACCTGGAGTTCGAAGCCGAGCGTGAAATACTGGAAGCGACCAAAAGGATTCCACAGCTACGGTCACACCGGCTGTCGGAATCCTCCAATACTTCGGAAATGACGTTGGTGGAGGAAGAAGAGGTAACGGCGACGACTCTGAGCTCGGTGATAACCCAGAGCCTAGGGGTCATTACCAGTGTGGCCTTAAGATCCAGGAACCTCAAAGGACCCTTCGTGAAAGCTCTTAAGATATCGGCGAAGGAAATAGAGAAGGCTTGCGCGGCTCTGCTCAATAGAACGGCAACCGCTGAAACTAGGGCCCTGGAGGCGGCTAACTCGCGCCTTTCCAAGGAGCTCACTGAAATAAGGACCGAACTGGCTACCGTTAAGCGCGAACTCGCTAGTGCGCGACCGCAAGCCGCTCTTGAGGCATCTTCGCTCAGCGTGGAGGAAATATTGCAGCGAGCGGTGCGCGAGGCGGTTTCCGTGTCGAGTGCCCGGATGGACGCGCGGCTGGAGATGTTGGAGGCTCGGCTTTTACCAGAACAGCGCCTGCGCCCTCCTCTAGCTGCGGACAAAAAGAGGGAACGTGCGACCCCTGCCCTAACACCTGCAGGGCCGACACAAAACAAGGAGAAAGATAAGAGGACACCTCCGCCGGAGCCGTCGGTGTCGACACTAATGCCTCCGACGAATCCCGGTCCAGCGCCCAAAAAGGCGAAGAAGAAGACGCGAAAGTCTGCCGCAGCCATTGAAGCGGCAGCCGCGAGAAACGACGCAGCAACAATAGCAGCGGCGTCGCAGACCGCCACCACGTCGGAGTGGACCCAGGTGGTGAAGAAGGGAAGGGCGGCTAAGAGGACAGGAGAAGGGAAAAAGGCGCCTAAGAAAAAGAAGAAGAGAGGAAACATCCTCCGCGCTCCAAAATCTGCGGCCGTAGTGCTCACGCTGCAGCCGGACGCGGTACAACGAGGCGTCTCTTATAAAGACGTCCTCGAGAAGGCCAAACAGCAACTTGACCTGGCTGCGCTGGACATTCCGGCTGTTAAATTTAAGCTGGCCGTTACCGGGGCTCGCATGTACGAGATCTCAGGTACGGCCTGCAAAGAGAAGGCCGACGCCCTTGCGGGTAAATTAAAAGAGATAATGGGAGAAGGAGACGTGCGCATATCTCGGCCACAAAAGTGCGCCGAGTTGCGAATAACTGGCCTGGATGATTCTGCCTCAGCGGCAGAGATCGCAGCAGCCATAGCAAGACCTGGCGGCTGCTCAGTCGACGATATCAAAGTCGGCGAAATCCGCCTAGATCGGAGTGGCCGCGGTACGGCCTGGGTTAAGTGCCCGGTCGAGGTCGCGAAGCAGGTGACGGCACCGAACACCAGAGTGTACGTCGGGTGGACCGTAGTACGTGTGATTCTACTATCCACACGCCCAATGCGGTGCTACCACTGCCACGAAGTAGGACACACGCGGGCCACTTGTCCCAGTGAAGACGACCGCAGCCAGCTTTGCTTTCGCTGCGGCCAAGCAGGACATACGACCGCGCAGTGCAAAAACGCGCCCCATTGCGCGCTGTGCGCTGCTCACGGCAGTAAAAACAAACCCTGCGGGAAGCCTGCGCCTAAGCCGAGGAAGAGTTCTAAAAAGAACAAAGCGCCCAAGAGAGCCGCCATATCATCTACGGCGGCTCCAAGCGCCGGAGCGGTCCCCATGGAGGCCCAATAACGGACATCCTACACGTTTTACAGGGCAACCTGAACCACTGTGCCCAGGCGCAGGACCTCTGGGATCAGGCTATGTTGCAGTGGAAAATAGACGTCGCCGTTGTTGCCGAACCGTACCGTGTTCCAACCAGGGACAATTGGATCGGGGATGCTGACACGTCGGTCGCTCTAGTTCTCGGCCCCAAAATCGCACCTCCGCACCCCGGAAATACGACTAGGGGTCACGGATTTGTCGTGGTCATCTTGGGGACCCTCACCGTAGTGGGGGTCTACTTCTCCCCCAACAAGCCGCTCGCCGAGTTCGAGGCGTTCCTGCTCCGGCTGACCGCCTTTGTCGAAGGAGCATCTTGCCCGGTAGTCGTCGCCGGAGACTTCAACGCGAAGTCAACGCTTTGGGGATCCCCGGCGACGGATGCAAGAGGCCGCGCGGTCGCGAACTGGCTGGCGACTACTGGCCTAGTGGTGGCTAATATAGGCGACATCAGCACGTGTGTTCGGCAACAAGGTGAATCGATTGTGGACTTGACTCTCGTCAGTCCAACTATCGCTCACCGAGTCACTAACTGGAAAGTCCTGCGTTGCACGGAGACCCTCTCGGACCATAGATACATCCGATTCGACATTGTTACCCAAACGTCGGATCCGGGCCGCCCAATTCCATCTGGCGGTGGCCCAAAGTGGTCACTGAAGAGGCTAGATCGCGAACTACTAGAAGAGGCAGCAATCGTTTCGTCGTGGGCTCCTCTGCCTGCCGAAGGAAGAATAGAGGAATGGGTAGAGTGGCTGATAGAGGCGGCGCACAACATCTGTGACGCCTCGATGCCTCGCGCAGGGCCTTTCAAGCCCCGGCGCCAAACATATTGGTGGTGCCCCGAGTTGAGACATCTTCGACGTGCCTGTACGGCGGCTCGGCGCCGCTACACGAGATACAGAAGAAGGCGCAACAGGGACGAAGACGAAGAGGCAGCTATCTACGACGGCTACCGCACGGCGCGTCACAATTTACGCGACGCCATCCGCGCAGCGAAGAAAGAGGCCTGGGATGAGTGGATTGAAACACTAGAGCAGGACCCTTGGGGCAAACCATATAAATGGGTGAGGCAAAAGCTCCGCCCTGCTGCCCCGCCGCTCACCCAGAACCTACAGCCGGAACTCCGCCACAACATAATTTCGGCCCTATTTCCATCTAGGGCCGAGTGGTGCCCACCATCCATGGCACCACCAACGGAGGATACCGGCGACGACGAGGAGGTGCCGCCCGTAACGGCAGGAGAGCTGGCGGTAGCTGTCCACAAAATGGGCTTAAAAAACACGGCTCCCGGTCTTGACGGCGTACCCGGACGGGTCTGGGTACTCGCGATGAAGCAGATGGAGGTGCGTGTGCTCACCATATTGACCAGATGCCTGGTCCAGGGTAGAGTACCACGGCGCTGGAAGACCGGCAAGCTCGTACTGATTCGAAAGAATGGGCGACCGGAAGACCAGCCGTCTGCCTACCGCCCTATTGTGTTGATCGACGAGATTTGCAAGACGCTAGAGCGAATCATCGTGGCGCGTCTCACTCGCCACCTCGAGAACGTCGGTCCAAACCTGTGCAACGCTCAGTACGGGTTTCGCTCTTGTCGATCGACCATAGACGCGGTGGCAAGGCTTCGGTCAATAACGGAGGAGGAAATATCTCGGGGTAGGGTAGTTTTGGCTGTCTCGCTTGATATCAGCAACGCCTTTAACTCCCTGCCCTGGGAAACCATCAAAGAGGGACTCAGGTACCACCGCGTGCCGAGGTATCTTCGCAACGTCATCAGCGATTACCTCTCGGCACGCTCGGTGCAGTACCCCACAGAACAGGACTGGGAAGAGCAGGAAGTGGTCTGCGGCGTCCCACAGGGTTCGGCTCTTGGTCCGACTCTGTGGGACATAGGATTTGACTACGCGCTTCGCGGCGCAAACCTACCCGGAACGGAGCTCATCGCATACGCGGACGATACGCTGGTCGTCTGTCGGGGCAAAACTCACCGCGATGCAACTATCCTCGCAACAGCGACGGTCGCGCAGGTCATTCGGCGGATACAGGCGCTGGGCCTGACGGTGGCGCTAAATAAGTCCGAAGCCCTGTCTTTCCACGGGCCAAGGAACGCGCCACCGCCCGGTCTAGCAGTCATAGTGAGCGGTACAAGGATTAACGTGGCGTCATCTATGACATACCTCGGCCTAGTCCTCGATGGCCGATGGACCTTTAAGGATCATTTCCGGCGCCTATCCGAAAAGGTCAGTAAGTCCGCGGGGGCCCTGGCCTCGCTCCTCCCGAATCTCGGGGGACCGAGCTTAACCTGTCGGCGCTTGTACATGGGCGTCATTCGCTCCATGGCGATGTACGGCGCGCCGATCTGGGCCGAAGATCTGTCGCCCAATAATCGGCTCGCCCTCGGGAGACTCCAAAGAGTGATGGCAACGCGGGCAGTGCGTGGCTACCGCACCATCTCAAAAGATGCGGCATGCCTGCTCGCCGGAAGCGTCCCATGGGACCTGGACGCTCTGGCCCTCGCCGACGTATACTGGCGCGGCGCACCGATCCGCACGAGGGGCAGCAACCCCTTACCGGACGCCGTACGTCGGTGGAGGGACCAGGCTAAAGAGAGGACCATCGAACTGTGGGAGGAAAGGCTTCAAGAGCCACAAGTCAGCGCAAACTTGGTGCTGGCCATCCGCCCAGTGCTGAGAGAGTGGCTGAACAGGAAGACCGGCGCGCTCTCCTTCCGACTTACACAGGTACTGACCGGGCACGGCTGCTTCGGTCGGTACCTGTGCGAGATCGCGAACAGAGAGGATACCACGCGATGTCACCACTGTGAAAATGACAGGGACACGGCCGAACACACCATCACGGCGTGTCCCTCCTGGAATGGACAACGTGCGGCACTCACAGCCGTCATCGGATCCGACCTCTCGTTAGCAGCACTTCTACGTGCAATGCTAAACAGCGAGCAAGAGTGGAGAGCGGTGGAGGACTTCGCCCAAGAAGTCATCTCCGCTAAAGAAGAGGCCGAGCGCATAAGAGAGAGGGAGGCGCTCGATCCTCGTCGAAGGAGCCGGCCGAGACGAAGACAGGTCAACCAAGATGACCGCAATGTCCCGCCTTAGCCGGGGAGCTCGGGGCGGCGGTGTGGGGATGCCGTCGCCCATTGCACCGAATCCCCGAGATGGTCGCGATGCACAGTGTACTCTTCGTGCATCGCGACACCAGAGTGATAGGCCTATACAAGCCCTCGAAGGGCCTCTGTTCGGCCTTAGGAGCCCCCAAGTGCTGCTCCAAAGAAGAAGGGCCTGCTAAACACAATGCAGGCGCACGCTCTCCGAGTCGCGGAGCAAGCTCACGCGTTCCCGTGGCCCGGCAAATAGCGGTACGTGGAAGAGTACCGACGGGTTTTAGTGGGTAGGGCTGCGGTCAACTTACCATCTTGACGGCCGCAGCGAGTCCCACATACCCGATGGGGGGTCCCCGCCCCTCTTGGGATGCGTAAAGGCATTCCCCGTCGTTAAAAAAAAAAAAAAAAAAAAAAAAAAAAAAAAAAAAAAAAAAAAAAAAAAAAAAAAAAAAAAAAAAGGTTAGGTTAGGTTAGGTTAGGTTAGGTTAGGTTAGGTTAGGTTGGGGCTCAGCCAGTTCGTCCTCGTTCGTGGCCCTGGGCAACGCTTGGGTGCGCCACCCCGCCTTTGCGGGGTGAGGTACTCACGCGGCTGAAGGCTGGCGCTATCTCTTTCTGTCTATCTTTCACCATCTTTTTTAAGTAACTTTCTTGTTTTTTGCATTTCTTTTATTTTTGTTTTTCTATCTTTTCACCATCTTTTCTTTCTTCTTCTACTATCTTTCATTTTACGTTAACTCTTCCGATAGGTGACCTCACACCTGAAAAAAGGCCGCGACCCGGGGTGTCGGAGATGAAGACTATGGCAAATCGTGATTTGAAAAATATTCCCCGGGTGGGTCCCAGCGATGCTGGGGAATCCCACCCTCCCGCTTCGGCGGGAGGCAGCTCCACGTATACGGGGGGGGCACAAACCACGAGGGAGGAGGAGGAGAAGGTCGCCGAAGCGACGAGCAGACGCAGGGGCGCGAAAAAGCGCGTGGGTTCGGAGCCGGTGCACCTTACCGCACCGGAATCGGCCCAATTATTACCGGACAAGACAAAAGGGGGGGGTGTGAGGGACGAGCCGCGCGTTCACCTGGAACGCATGCCCGGCCACCGCCCTAAACCCCCTCTGTATGATTTGGACAGCGAGGACTGTCCCTCGGACACCAGCAGTGTCATCTCGCTGGACTCCGAGGGGCTGCCCGCACAATACTCGGACAGGACTGCGCGCAAGAGGCGCAACACAGACGAGGACGACACGGCGCCGTCAACCAGTAAGGGTGTGGCGCCCAAACCCAAACGAGGACGTGGCCGGCCTCCGACGACCGGCCAGTATGTCGGCCTGGCCAAAGCCAAGGCCGACTACAATAGGCAGAAGGCGGAGACCCTTCGGCTCCAGGCCGAAGAGGAGGTCGCCGCAGTGGCTCGGGAGGCGAGGAAGGCTAGGGACTCCATTCGCTCAAGCCTCTCCCCCACCGGACTCCTCGCTGCTTCTTCAGTTAGGGAAGAAGCGTCGGGGCAGACGGGTGTCGAGCTGGTCAAAGCGGTGCAGACCTCGTTGGACGCCATCGGCATGGTCGCCGCGAAGTCGTCCAACCTGAAAGGTACCTATCAAAGGTACCTAAAGGAGGCACGGATGACAATCACGTCGGCTTTCAACGAGGTGAGATACCGCACCGCTACCGAAGAGGTACAGCTCCTGGAGGGCGAGAACATGCACCTCAAAGCGCAGATGGTGTCATTGCGCCAGGAGCTGGATGAGTTGCGCAAAAAGGTGGCCCATCTTGACAAGGCGAATTCAGGCGAGGACATGCGGGAGCTGTTGGCGGAGGTCTCTAGAGCAAACATAGAGACCTTCGGCAACATGCTCAATGCGAGGCTTGCCAGCCTGGAGGAGCGGCTCCCGCCGGAGCCCCGAAGGAGGCCTCCGCTCGCAGCGGACAGGGCCCGGGAGAACACAGCCCCGGCACCCACGCCGAGCGTTGAGGCGCCGAAGGAAAAAGAGAGGCCAAAGCCGAAGGCAGCGGCCAAGGAGAGGAGAAGGGCGGCGGAGGGCACGGTGGAGCCTACACAGGCTCCCACTGCTCCTGCACCGCCCAAGAAAGGAAAGAAGAAGAAGAGAAAGACTTTGGCCGCACAGGAGGCCGAAGAGGCGAGGGCGTCTATGACCGCCCCACCTGCGACAGATGCCCCGCGGACCACAGACGGGTCACGTAGGCGCGGCCAGAAAACGGAGAGGAGGGGAGCCGCCAAAAAGACAGCCCCCAAGAAAAAGAAGGCGAAATTGAAGCCCCCCAAAACTGCTGCGATCACCCTCACCCTCAAGGAGCGGGTGCTCGAGGAGGGGAGGGCGACATACGCCTCCATACTCACGGAGGCGAAGCGAAAAATCTGCCTGGCGGAACTCGGAATTTACAAGGTCGATTTCCGCCTGGCAGAAACGGGTGCCCGCGTTCTCGAGCTATCGGGAGAGGGGGCCCAGGAGAAGGCGGACGCCCTTGCCGCAAAGATGAGGGCGGTTCTGGACGAGGGACTGGTGAAGATCGGTCGCCCGGTGAAGCGCGTGGAAATGCTGCTCACCGGGCTCGATGACACGACGACGGCCGCCGACGCGATAGAGGCGGTCGCCAGAGAGGGAGGATGCTCGGCTGGCGATATCCGGTCGGGCAAGGTCGTAGTGGGCCGAAGGGGCGAGAGATGTCTCTGGCTGTGCGCACCGGTAGCGGCAGCCAAGAGACTGACAAGCATAGGGCGGCTACAGGTCGGCTGGGTCTCGGCGAGGGTGGTGCTGCTGGCCGCGAGGCCAAAGCGGTGCTACCGTTGCCTGGACACCGGCCACTTAGCTGTCAAGTGCCCATCCCCGGTAGACCTCAGTGGTCGATGCTTCCACTGCGGAGCACCGGGACACAGGGCACCGGACTGTACGGCCCCCCCGAACTGTTTCTTCTGCGAGACGTTGGGGAAGCCAGAGAAGGGGCATGTGCTGGGGAGTAGTGGCTGTGCACTGGCCAAACCGCCCCCCAGCACCAAGAAGGGGAAGGCTCCTCCAAAGGCTCGGCTACGAAGGCCAAGAGCTGAAGGCGCAAGGGCGGCTCCGCCCGCCCCCGCCATGGACGTAGAAGCCTAGGCCCGTGGACGGTGATCGGGGGATCACCGCCCACATTGTGGGCCCCGAGATGGACAGCTCCCTAATGCCTGGGGAGCTCTCGGCGAGGCAGGCGGCGGCACTACATCCAGCCGCCGCGAAGAAGAGGGCCGGACGCGGCAAGCGCAGCGGGGTCGTGGTAGTAGTATCACGCAGTTCCCATGACCCCGCATAGGCGCAGAAGGAGGCATGGAGGGGTTTTAGTCGGTAAACCCTGGCGCTGATCATCACCACAGCGCCGGGGGAGTCCGACATACCCCTGCCGCCTTCCCCCGGAGACGGTGGGGGATACGTAACCGTATTTCCCCTCCTAAAAAAAAAAAAAAAAAAAAAAAAAAAAAAAAAAAAAAAAAAAAAAAAAAAAAAAAAAAAAAGGTTAGGTTAGGTTAGGTTAGGTTAGGTTAGGTTAGGTTGGGGGCGATACCGGTTCCTCCCCGTTGGTGTCCCTGGGCAACACTTGCCTGCGCCACCTCGGGGTTCTTTCCTGGGGTGAGGTAGGCACGTGGCTGAACGCCGGTCTTTCTTCTATCTTTCACCATCTTTTCGTAACTTTCTTCCTTTGCTTTGTTTTGTTTTGTTTCTTTCTATCTTTCACCACCTTTTCTTTTCTATCTTTCCTTTTTATTTTCACTCTTCCGATAGGTGACCTCACACCTGAAAAAAGGCCGCGACCCGGGGTGTCGGAGTTATGAAGTATGGACAGTCGTAATTTGCCAAGTATTCCCCGGGTGGGTCCTCCTTCCAGGAGGGAATCCCACACTCCCGCTTCGGCGGGGGGTCGGCCTTCGTATACGGGGGGGCCACAAATTACGAGAGAGGTAGGCGATAGGGTCGTTGCGACGACGAGTAAGGAGGGAGGCGCTACTATGCGCGCAGAGTCGAACCCGGCGCTCCTAACCGCGCCGGCGGCGATACTGCTCACAGACGAGGAGACGGACTTCTCTCAGCCCGTCGAGAATGGAAGGGAGCGGCTCCTGCGGCTTCTTCACCGGAAGAAGCTGCGAGGAGACACGGAGGGGCTCGCACGTGTGCAGCACGAGCGCGAGCTGATCCTCCCTCCCTCCATACGGGATGAGACATCGGCGGCGGGAACCAGCGGTGCAACGACACCGCGCGCACCGGTCGTGTCGCTCACGCGCGACCCGAGGATACCGCCGCCCCACGGACATGACGAAGGGAGAGATAGCGATGACTATCTCTCCGACTCCTCGGCACTAAGCGACATGTCGCTGGTGTCCGGGGAGTCCACTACCGGACGAGACAAGCCTCGCAAGAGGAAAACCCCGGAAGATGACGGGGTGCCGTCCCTTAGTAAAGGGGTGGCACCGAAGCCCAAGAGGGGCCGCGGCCGGCCGCCAACGACCGGCAAGTACGTCGGCCTGTATAAGGCGCAGGTCGCCCTTAACAAGGCGAAGCAGGAAGCTCTTCGGCTTCAGGCTGAGGCCGAAGTGATGGAAGCGACGAGGGAGGTAAGGGAGGCGCGACCATCGCCCCGCGCAACCCCTGTCCTCATCGGAGACGAGGAGTCGGAGCGAACGGCCGCTGCACTGGCCAAGACCGTCGAGGCTTCACTGGAGGCCATAACAATGGTCGCCACGAAGTCCTCCAACCTTAAGGGCACGTACCAGAGGTGCCTTAAGGAATCGGTTGCGGCCATAAGAGCGGCTGTCGCCGAGATACGGAGCCGGTCCACCACGGACGACCTGGCGAGACTGGAGGCCCAGAATGCGCGGCTCCAAGAGCAAGTGACCAGAATGGGTCAGGAGCTCGAAGAGCTGCGCAGACGGGCTAACAGCACCCGCCCACCAGAGGAGAACATGCGTCAGCTGTTGTCGGAGGTCTCTCGCGCAAATATAGAGACCTTCGGCAACATGCTGAACGCGAGGCTGGCCGGTTTGGAGGACCGTCTCCTACCGGAGCCCCGAAGGAGGCCTCCGCTTGCGTCGGATGCGGATATGGGGGACATAGCCCCGGAACCCGCTACAAGCGTCGAGGCCCCAAAGGAGAGGGAACGGCCGAAGCCCAAGAAAGCTACGACCAAGGAGAGGAGGGTGATGACGGCAGATACGGCGGTGCCAACACAGGTTCCCACTGCATCCGCGCCGCCCAAGAAGAGTCAGAAAGGCAAGAGAAAGAAAAAATCTCTTGCCGCAAGAGAGGCCGAGCGGGCGAGGGCACCTACTTCCGCCTCGTCTTCAACGGACGCCCCGCAGACCGCAGTCGGGTCGCGTGGGCAGGAAAAGAGGAGGGATGGGAGGGGGGCTACTGCCAAAACAACAGCCCCCAAGAAGAGAAAAAAGAAGAGGTTGAGGCCTCCGAAAACAGCCGCGATCACCCTCACCCTGGAGGCTGGGATGATTGAAGAGGGGAGGGCGACTTATGCCTCCATTTTAAAGGAGGCGAAGGATAGAATCAGCCTGGCGGAACTCGGCATAACAAAGGTCGAGTTCCGCTTGGCTGAAACGGGTGCCCGGATCCTGGAAATATCAGGAGACGGGGCCCAAGAGAAGGCGGATGCCCTGGCCGCCAGGATGAGGGAGGTCCTTGACCAAAGTGTGGTAAGGATAGCCCGCCCGGTGAAAAGAGCAGAAGTGCTCATCACCGGGTTGGACGATTCCATGACGGCAGCCGAAATTGTAGAGGCTGCCGCAAAAGAAGGTAGTTGCCCGGCCGCAGACATACGGTCGGGTAGAGTTGTAATTGGCCCCAGAGGCACAAGAAGTCTCTGGCTCGGCGTGCCTACTGCGGCCGCCAAGAAGCTCGCAAGCTCTGGGCGGCTTCAGATCAGCTGGGTCCAGGCGAAGGTGGTACTGCTGGCTGTGAGGCCAAGGCGGTGCTACCGGTGCCTGGACACCGGCCATCTGGCAGTGAAGTGTTCGTGCCCGGTGGACCTCAGTGGACGTTGCTTCCGCTGTGGAAAACCGGGCCACAAGGCGCCCGACTGCACGGCGGCGGCACCCAGTTGCCCCGTGTGCGAGGCGCTGGAGAAAGAGAAGAGGGATCACACGATGGGGAGCAGCGGCTGCGTATTAGCAAGGCCGCCCCCCAACGTCAAAAAGAAGAGGGCACCGGCACCAACGGCTCGGCAAAAGCCCAAGGCCAAGGGCGCAAGGGCGGCACCATCCGCCCCCGCCATGGAGCTGGACGCCTAGACCCGTGGGCGGCGATCGGGGGATCGCCGCTCACCTGAAGGGTCCCGAGGAAAGCTCCCCCACATGCCAGGGGAGCTCTCGGCGAGGCGGCGGCGCACGGCGCTGCGATGAAGAGGGCCGGACGCGGCACGCGCTGCGGGGTCGTGGAAGATATGTACAGTTCCCATGGCCCCGCATCAGCGCAGGCGAGGCATCGGGGGGTTTTAGACGGTAAACCCCAGCGCACGTTAGCGCTGGGGGAGTCCGTCATACCCCCGTCGCCCTCCCCCGCGGGTGACGGGGGATACGTAACGTATTTCCCCTCGTCAAAAAAAAAAAAAAAAAAAAAAAAAAAAAAAAAAGGTTAGGTTAGGTTAGGTTAGGTTAGGTTGGGGGCGATGGGGGCGAAACCGGTTCCTCCTCGTGGTGTCCCTGGGCAACGCCTGGGTGCGCCACTCCGCTCTCTACACGGGGTGAGGCACTCAGGCGGCTGATCGCCGGTCTATTTCTATCTTTCTTTCTGTTTGTAGTTTACTCTTCTTTTGCATAGTTTTATTTATTTTTGTCTATCTTTCAACACCTTTTCTTTTCTATCTTTTCTCTTTTTGTTTACTCTTCTGTGCGTGTGTGTTAGGTTTTGCGTGATAGGTGTTTGTCTGAATGGTGATGGATGGGCTTTTACGGCCCCTAATCCAAGGTTGTGGTGCCCGGCCATGGGATGCGTGGCGAGCAGGCGGCTTCGTCATGAGGGTATCGGGGCAGAATCCCCCCTAAGTGATCGGGTCAGACTCAGCCCATAATTGACAAATATGGAGGTCCGTAATGTTAAAAATAGTCCCCGGGCGGGTCCCGACAATGTCGGGGAATCCCGCACCTCCCCGAAAGGGGAGGTCTGGCCCACGTATACGGGGGGTGCCACCATTACGAGTGGGGGTGTGGAGGCCGTCGTAACGGCGAGTGAAGGTGAAGGCGCGACAACCAGCGCGAATCCGAAGCCGGTGCCCCTAACCGCACCGGCGGCGGACCAACTATTGACGGACGAGGATGTCGACTTTTCCCAACCAGTGGAAAACGGCAGAGAGCGGCTCTTGAGGCTACTACACCGCAAGAAATTGAGAGGCGACACGGAGGGGCTCGCGCGCGTTCAGCAAGAACGCGAGCTTATCCTCCCTCCCTCAATAAAGAATGAGACAGAGGCGGCGGGGAATACCAGCGTAGCTGCACCGCGCATACCACGCGTGATGCTCACGCGTGCGCTGATCCCCGAACGCCTAAACACCGGACGTGACAGTGACGACTACCTCTCGGACTCCAGTGATATGTCCTGCATATCGCTGGACTCCGAGGGATTGCCCACAATTCCACCGGCTAGGACAAGTCTTAAAAGACGAAACACGGACGACGACGATGCACCGCCTACCAGCAAGGGGGCAGTGTCCAAGACTAAGAAGGGACGTGGCCGGCCACCATCGACCGGCCAATACGTCGGCCTTGCTCAGGCGCAGGCCACTTACAACAAGGCGAAGGAGGAAGCCCTTCGGCTTCAAGCCGAAGAAGAAGTAGCCGAGGTGGCGCGGGTGGCGCGGCAGGCGAGAGTCTCGCTGCACACTTGCCCTGCCCTGAATACAGAAGGTGAAAAAGAGGAACAGACCAACGCTGCCCTCATGAAAAGTGTGGAGGCTTCTCTGGACACCGTACTAATGGTCGCCACGAAGTCCTCCAACTTAAAAGGAACATATCAGCGGTTCCTCAAAGAGTCGGCGGCCAACATCAAGGCGGCTGTCGCGGAAATGAGGGGCCGCTCCATGACGGAAGAGATGCAGAGGCTGGAGGCCCAGAACGCGCAACTCCAGCGGCAGATGGAAAGCATGCGCCGAGAACTGGAAGAGTTACGGCGCCAGGCAAACAAGCCCGCCGAACAAGATCTGCGGCAGATGTTGGCGGAGGTCTCTCGTAATAATGCGGAAACCTTCGGCAACATTTTAAACGCACGATTGGCCGGTCTCGAGGACCGCCTTCTCCCGGAGCCACGCCGTCGGCCCCCGCTGGCGGCAGACAACACCTCGAGCGACCTTGCCGCGACTGAAGCGACTGAAGCCGCTCCGAAGGCACCGGAGAAGAAGAAAAAGAAGGAGAAAAGATCACGGAACGTGTCAATGACGGTGGCGAGCGCAGAGACCCCGATAGAGGCCCCTGTCGCACCCGCGCCGCCCAAGGAGAAGAAAAAGAAAAAGAAGCAGAAAAAGTCCTTGGCCGCACAGGAGGCCGAACAGGCGAGGGCTACAACAACCGCCCCACCTGCGACTGACGCCGCGTGGACCACAGTCGGGTCACGCGGACGTAAGAAAGAGAAGAAGAAGCAGGGAGCTGACAAAACAGTTGCCCCGAAAAAACGAATGGCGAGGTTGCGCCCACCAACAACCGCGGCGATTACCCTCACACTTGAGGCGGGGGCCGAGACGCGGAGGGCCACCTACGCCTCAGTACTTACTGAGGCGAAGAAGAAGATAGACTTGGCGGAGCTCGGCATATCCAAGGTCGGGTTCCGCCTGGCTGAAACGGGCGCCCGGGTGCTATTATTGTCCGGGGAAGGAGCCCAAGAGAAGGCTGATATTTTCGCTGCCAGACTCAAGGCGGCGTTAGACCCAGAGGTAGTGCGAGTGTCACGCCCGGTTAAACGCGCAGAAATGCGTGTCACCGGGCTGGATGACGCAACGACGGCCGCCGACGTCATCGAGGCGGTCGCCAAGGAAGGTGGATGCCTGGCCACCAATATCCGGTCGGGAAAAATAGTGGAGGGGCGCGGAGGTTCCAAATACCTCTGGCTATGCGTGCCAATTGCAGCCGCCAAAAAGCTTTGCAGCTCCGGGCGGCTACAAGTGGGTTGGACCCAGGTAAAGGTAGCGCTGCTGGCCGCGAGGCCCAAGCGGTGCTACCGGTGCCTAGAGACCGGCCACTTAGGAGTGAAGTGCGAGTCGCAGGTGGACCGCAGCCGGAACTGCTTCCGGTGCGGAAAACCAGGCCATAAGGCGTCGGACTGTGGGGCAGCCCCAAACTGTCCTGTCTGCGAGGCGGCCAAAAAGCCAGCGGACCACACTCTCGGGAGCGGCAACTGCGTCACAGCCGGGAGGAAGCCGCCCCGGAAGAAGAAAGGGGGGAAACGGATGGACCCCACGAAAAAAGCCAAGCGCAAAGCGACGGCCGACAACGTGGAGCCGTCTCAGCCCATGGACGCCGATCTGTAGCGACGTCCAGTAAGAAGGAGGCCGCGGTCCAGTCTTGTGGGTGCTCCCTCTCATTAGGGGAGTGCTGGAGACGAGCTGCCGTGTGCGGAGGTAGTAGGAACCAGCGGTTCGGACTTGTGGGCGCCCCCTCTCATTAGGGGGGTGCTGGACACAAGACGCCGCGTGTGGAGCCCGTAGGCGGTGCACCGGGAGATCACCGCTTACACAAAGGGCGTAGCTGAAGAGGCTCTCTTATGTCCAGAAGAGCCTCCCAGCGGAGGGCGGGTAACTCCGCATTGGAAGGAGTGCCCGTTTCAGGGCCAAGCGCCGGCGGGGTCGTGGACGAATGCCTATGCGATACCCATGGCCCCGTCAAGGCGCGAAGGAGGACATCGGGGTGTTTTAGAGGGTAGGTCTTCGTTTTTCGTTAGGGAGTCCCTCATAACCCTGCGGCCCTTCCCCGGGGGCTGTGGGGTATTCGTAAGAAGAATTTCACCATCGTCAAAAAAAAAAAAAAAAAAAAAAAAAAAAAAAAAAAAAAAAAAAAAAAAAAAAAAAAAGGTTGGGGGCGATACCGGTTCCTCCTCGTGGTGTCCCTGGGCAACGCCTGGGTGCGCCACTCCGCTCTCTACACGGGGTGAGGCACTCAGGCGGCTGATCGCCGGTCTTTCACTGTCTTTAACCATCTTTTTATAGTATACTCTTCTTTTGCATTGTTTTGTTTATTTGTCTATCTTTTCAACACCTTTTCTTTTTCTGTCTTTTCTCTTTCTGTTTACTCTTCTTGTGTGTGTGTGTTAGGTTTTGCGTGTTAGGCTTTTGCTTTGAATGGTGATGGATGGGCTTCTACGGCCCCTAATCCAAGGTTGTGGTGCCCGGCCATGGGATGCGTGGCGAGCAGGCGGCTTCGTCGTGAGGGTACTGGGGCAGAATCCCCCCTAAGTGATCGGGTCAGACTCAGCCCATAATTGACAAACATGGAAGTCCGTAATGAGAAAAATTGTCCCCGGGCGGGTCCCGACAATGTCGGGGAATCCCGCACCTCTCCGAAAGGGGAGGTCTGGCCCACGTATACGGGGGGTGCCACCATTACGAGTGCGGGTGTGGAGGCCGCAGCACCGGCGAGTGTAGGCGAAGGCGCGACAACAAGCGCGAATCCGGAGCCGGCGCACATTACCGCGCCGGCGGCGGATCTGTTAACCGACGAGGATGTGGATTTTTCACAGCCCGTCGAGAATGGTCGGGAGCGGCTCCTGCGGCTTCTTCATCGGAAGAAGCTGCGAGGAGACACGGAGGGGCTCGCACGCGTTCAGCGCGAGCGTGAGCTGGTCCTCCCTCCCTCCATAAGGAATGAGACATTGGCGGCGGGAAATACCAGTGGAGTCGCACCGCGCATACCGCTGGTGAAGCTTACGCGCGCGCTGATTCCCGCACGCCCAAACACCGGACCTGACAGCGACGACTACCTCTCGGACTCCAGTGATATGTCTGGAATATCGCTGGACTCCGAGGGGCTGCCCGTCATTCCCGAACGCGACGCACCTCGAAAGAGGAAAACCAGTGATGACGATGTACCGTCCCTCAGCAAAGGGGCGGTACCAAAAGCCAAGAAAGGACGCGGCCGGCCGCCAACGACCGGCCAATACGTCGGTCTGGCTAAAGCCCAGGCTGACCTTAACAAAGCGAAGGAGGAGGCTCTTCGGCTTCAGGCTGAGGCCGAAGTATCAGAAATTACGAGAACGGTTAAAGAGGCGCGAACATCGCCCCGCGCAACTCCCGTTACTATCGGAGATGAGGATTCGGAGCAGTCGAGCGCTGCTCTGGCGAAAAGAGTGGAGACTTCACTGGAAGCTATCACAATGGTTGCCGTGAAGTCCTCCAACCTGAAAGGCACATTTCAGAAGTGCCTCAAGGAGTCGGTGGCGGCCATCAAATCGGCTGTAGCCGAGATGAGAAGCCGCTCCACCACAGAAGATCTGGCGAGGTTGGAGGCCCAGAACGCGCGCCTCCAAGAACAAGTTACGAGGATGAGCCGCGAGCTAGAAGAGTTGCGCCGGCGACCGCCCGTGCCGGCCGGAAATGAGATGCGTGAGCTGTTGGCCGAGGTCTCTCGTTCCAATATAGAGACCTTGGGCAACATGCTCAACGCCAGGCTGGCCGGCTTGGAGGATCGTCTGTTGCCGGAGCCTCGAAGACGGCCACCACTGGCAGCGGACAGTGTCGGTGCCCCAGCATCAGAGGCGCCAAAGGGGAAGACACCGAAACCTAAAAAGGCATCGGCTCCCCCCACATATGCAGAAATGGCGTCACAAAATGCGGCGGCCTCCAAAGCGGCACCGCCTGCACCGGCCCCGCCTAAGCCTAAAAAGGCGAAGAAGAAATTGCCATCAATGGCTGCAAGAGAGGCGGCGCAAGGGGGGGAGAACACCAACCCCTCCCCCGCCGAGGCCCCGTGGACCTCCGTCGGTCCACGCAGGACCGGAAAGAGGGAAAAAGGGGCGGCCAAAACACCCAAAGTCGCCCCGAAGAAGAAGAAAAAGAAAAAGAAGACAAGGCTTCGCCCCCCCACAACGGCGGCAATCACCCTCACTCTAGAGACGGGTGCTGCGGAGAAAGGGGCGACCTACGAAAAAGTTCTGCGCGAGGCCAGGTCGAAGATCGATCTTGGGGAGCTTAACATCCCCAGGCTCGGCTTCCGCCTGGCCCAAACGGGTGCGCGCGTCTTGTCGGTTGATGGAGAGGGGGCCAATGAAAAGGCGGACGCTCTAGCGGCAAGGCTGCGAGCGACCCTTGGCCCCGACATTGTTAAGATCGCCCGCCCGGTGAAATGTGCGGAAATGCGCGTCACCGGGCTGGATGACGCGACGACGACCGCCGATGTAATCGAGGCGGTCGCTAGAGATGGAGAATGCCCGGCCACCAACATCCGGTCGGGCAAAATCGTCGTGGGCCCGAGAGGTTCGCGAAGCCTCTGGCTTAGCGTTCCAATCGCAGCCGCCAAAAAGCTCACCAGCTCAGGGCGGCTGCAGGTCGGCTGGGTCGTGGCAGGGGTGACATTGCTGGCCGCGAGGCCCAAGCGTTGCTACCGCTGTCTCGACCCCGGCCATCTAGCGGTGCACTGCAAGTGCACGGTGGACCTCAGTCGGATTTGCTTCCGCTGTGGAAAGCCGGGGCACAAAGCACAAGAATGCGAAGCAGCTCCGAATTGCCCGGCCTGCGAGGCCGTAAGCAAACCTAAGGAGCACGTGCTGGGGAGCAGCGGCTGTATTACAGCACTTAAACCGCCCCCCAGCACGAAAAAGAAGAGGAAGGCTCCTTCCAAGGCCGGGCTTGAGAGGCCCAAGGCCGGCGCAAGGGCGGTTCCACCCGCCCCCGCCACTATGGAAGTGGAAGCTTAGACCCGTGGGTGGCGATCGGGGGATCGTTGCCCACACTATGGGTCCCGAGAGTAAGGCTCCCCTATGCCCGGGGAGCCCTCGGCGAGGCATGCGGCGGCACCCTATCTAGCCGCCGCAACAGAAGAGGGCCGGTCGCGGCACGCGCTGCGGGGTCGTGGAGCCATGCTCACGCGATTCCCACGGCCGCCATTGGCAGGCATTGAAGACAGGCTTCTACCAGAGCCAAGAAGGAGGCCTCCACTGGCGGCAGACAGTGCTGACACCCCCGTCAGCCCTACACCGACAGCGGCACCAAGGAAAGCGCCGAAGCCTAAAAGGGCGACGGCGTCAACATACGCAGATATGGCAGCTAATAGTGCGGTGGTCCCCCCTAAAGAGGCACCGCCTGCACCACTCGCGCCCAAGGCTAAGAAAAAAGCCAAGAAGAAGAAGCGGCTGACAATGGCCGCTCAAGAGGCGGCGCAGGGAGCGGCGCACACCAGCCCCTCACCTGCCGAGGCTACGTGGACCAAAGTAGGTCGCAAGGCCAAGAAAACGAAGAAGGGGGCGGCTACAACAACCATAGCCGCCCCAAAGAAGAAGAAGAGAGCAAAGCTTCGCCCTCCCACTACTGCTGCGGTCACCCTCACCCTGGGGGCGAACGCTGCGAAGAGGGGGGTGACCTATGCTAAGGTCCTAGGACAGGCCAGAGCGGCGATTGACCTCGGGGAGCTCGGGATCCCCAGGTTAGGTTTCCGTCTGGCGGAAACCGGAGCGCGCGTCCTCACCATTGCTGGTGAGGGTGCGCAGAAAAAGGCGGACGCATTCGCTGAGAGGCTTAGGTCGGTCCTCCCACCGGACGAAGTAAAAGTCGCCCGCCCGGTTCTGTGCGCGGAGATCCGCGTCGCCGGGCTGGACGACTCAGTAGCGGCTGCCGACGTCATCCAGGCGGTCGCTACGGAAGGAGGGTGCTCGGCCGATGATATCAGGTCGGGCCAATTGTCGGTAGGGCCACGCGGGGACGCATCAGTCTGGATGCGTGTCCCGGTCGCGGCCGCCAAGAAGCTCACGAGCTCAGGGCGGCTGCGAGTAGGCTGGGTGTCGGCGAAGGTGGCGCTGCTGGCCGCGAGGCCTAAGCGCTGCTTCCGCTGCCAGGACACCGGCCACGTGGCGGCGAAGTGCCAGTGCTCGGTAGACCGCAGCCGGAGCTGTTTCCGCTGCGGGAAACCGGGGCACAAGGCGGCTGAGTGCGGGGAAGCGCCCAACTGCTTCCTGTGCGAGGCTGCCGGCAGGCCCGAGAAGGCGCATGTGCTGGGAGGCAGCGGCTGTGTCGCAAGGCCGCCCCCCAGTACGAAGAGAAAGGCGCCAACCAAAAAGGTCCGGCACAAAAAGCCTAAGGCCAAAGGCGCAAGGGCGACTCCCGCCCCCGCCATGGAGTTGGACGCCTAGGCCCGTGGGTGGTGATCGGGGGATCACCGCCCACACTATGGGCCCCGAGAAGGATAGCTCCCCAATGCCCGGGGAGCTCTCGGAGAGGCAAGCGGCGGCATGACACCAAGCCGCCGCATTAGAAGTGAGCCGGATGCGGCACGCGCTGGGGGGTCGCGGAAGAATGCAAAGCGATTCCCGTGGCCCCTCCAATGGCGCTGAAGATGGGCATCGGGGGGTTTTAGACGGTAAACCCCGGTGCACTCCATCTCGCGCCGGGGGAGTCCGTCATACCCCCGTCGCCCTCCCCCGGGGGTGGCGGGGGATACGTAACGTATTTCCCCCCGTCAAAAAAAAAAAAAAAAAAAAAAAAAAAAAAAAAAAAAAAAAAAAAAAAAAAAAAAAAAAAGGTTAGGTTAGGTTAGGTTAGGTTAGGTTAGGTTAGGTTAGGTTAGGTTAGGTTGGGGGCGATACCGGTTCCTCCACGTTGGTGTCCCTGGGCAACACCTGGGTGCGCCACTCCGCCTTTTACACGGAGTGAGGTACTCAGGTGGCTGAACGCCGGTCTTTCTCTATCTTTCTTTCTTTTTGTAGTTTACTCTTCTTTTGCTTTTATTTTATTTATTTTTCTATTTTTCAACACCTTTTCTTTTCTATCTTTTCTCTTTTATTTTATTCTTATGTGTGTGTGTAAGGTTGTATGAATGGACGGATGGGCTTTTACGGCCCCTAATCCCCGGTTTGTGGTGCCCGGCCTTGGGATGCGTGGCGAGCAGGTGGCTCGTCCCGAGGGCACCAGGGTAGAATCTCCCTTAATTGATCAAAATATGGAAAAAAGCAGATTGAAAAACATTCCCCGGGTGGGTCCCAGCAACGCTGGGGAATCCCACCCTCTCGCTTCGGCGGGAGGCTGCCCCTTGTATACGGGGGGGGCACAAGCTGCTAGGAGGGAGGAGGAGGTCGCTTCGGCGACGGAGGAGAGAGGCGCGATGGCGCAATCCGATCCGAAGCTGGCGCACATTACCGTGCCGGCGGCGGATCTTTTAACTGACGAGGAGACGGACTTCTCACAGCCCGTCAAGAACGGAAGGGAGCGGCTCCTGCGGCTTCTTCATAGGAAGAAGCTGCGAGGAGACAAGGAGGGGCTCGCACGTGTGCAGCACGAGCGCGAGCTGATCCTCCCTCCCTCCATACGGGATGAGACATTGGCGGCGGGAACAAGCGGTGCAACAACACCACGCTCACCGGTCGTGTCGCTTACGCGCGACCCGAGAATCCCGTCGCCTCACGGACATGACGAAAGGAGAGATAGCGACGACTATCTCTCCGACTCCTCCGCACTAAGCGACATGTCGCTGGTGTCCGGGGAGTCTACCGGACGCGACAAACCTCGCAAGAGGAAAACCCCGGACGACGACGGGGTGCCATCACTTAGTAAAGGGGTGGCACCAAAGCCCAAGAGGGGCCGCGGCCGGCCGCCAACGACCGGCCAGTACGTCGGGCTTTACAAGGCCCAGGTGGCCTTAAACAAGGCCAAGAAGGAGGCCCTTCGGCTTGAGGCTGAAGCCGAAGTGGCAGAATCGGCGAGGGCAGTCAGGGAGGCGCGAACGTCCTTCCGCGCAGCCCCCGCCGTAACCGGACTGACTGTGGCGGAGCAGACGAGTGCTGCTCTGGCCAAAGCGGTGGACGCGTCCCTGGAGGCCATCATGATGGTCGCCACCAAGTCGTCGAACCTTAAGGGCACCTTCCAAAGGTGCCTCAAGGATTCAGTGGCGGCCATCCGATCGGCAGTGGCCGAAATCAGGGATCGCTCGGCGAATGAGGAGTTGGCGAGGCTGGAGGCCCAAAATGCGCGGCTCCAAGATCGAGTGGCCGAAATGGGCCGGGAACTCGAAGAGCTGCGCAGGCGGGCCGACAACCATCGCCAACCAGAGCAGGACATACGCCAGCTGTTGTCGGAGGTTTCTCGTTCCAACATTGAGACCTTCGGCAATATGCTGAACGCGAGGCTGGCCGGGTTAGAGGATCGCCTTCTGCCGGCCCCACGAATGAGACCACCGCTGGCGGCGGACAGTGCCACTATAGGCACCCCGCCAGTGGCAACAAAGACGAGGGTGCCGAAGCCCAAAAAGGCGACGGTGCCCTCTTACGCGGAAGTGGCGGCACCGACTCCGGCGGCCCCAATGGCAGCGCCTGCATCGGCCCCGCCAAAAAAGAAGAAGGGCAAGAAAAAGAAGCGGCCATCAATGGCCGCACAAGAGGCGGCGCAAGGGGGAGCGAATGCCGGCCCCTCCTCTGCCGAGGCCCCGTGGACCATCGCTGGTCCACGTAAGGGCAAGAAGAAAGGGGCGGCTAAACCAGCCACAGCCGCCCCCAAAAAGAAGAAGGTAAGGCTTCGCCCTCCTAACACTGCGGCAATTACCCTCACTTTAGAGGCGGAGGCTGCAAGAAAGGGGGTGACGTACGCGAGGGTGCTCAGCATGGCCAAGGATAGGATCGACCTGGGGGAACTCAGTATCCCCAGGCTCGGTTTCCGCCTGGCACATACTGGAGGACGCCTTCTATATATAGAGGGGGAGGGGGCCGCGGAGAAAGCAGACGCACTCGCCACGAGGCTGCGTGAAGTCTTCGGCCCCGAGATTATGAGGATCGCCCGCCCGGTGAAATGTGCAGAACTGCGCGTCACCGGGCTGGACGACGCGACGACGGCCGCCCATGTTATCAAGGCGGCCGCAAAAGAGGGAGGCTGCCCGGCCGCCAACATCCGGTCGGGCAAGGTCGTCGTGGGGCCGAGAGGGTCGCGGAGCCTCTGGCTCTGCGCTCCAATAGCGGCCGCCAAGAAGCTGTCCAGCTCGGGACGGCTGCAGATCGGGTGGATCGAGGCGCGGGTGACGCTGCTGGCCGCGAGGCCCAAGCGGTGTTACCGCTGCTTCGACACCGGTCATATGGCAGCGCAGTGCAAGTCCTCGGTGGACCTCAGTCGGAATTGCTTCCGCTGTGGAAAGCCGGGGCATAAAGCACCAGGGTGCGAAGCGGCTCCGAGCTGCCCGGTCTGCGAGGCCCTGGGCAAGCCGAGAGAGCACGCGCTGGGGAGCAAGGGGTGCATCACAGCACCCCAACCGCCCCCCAGCACTAAGAGGAAGGCTCCCTCCAAGGCTCGGCCTAAAAAGGCCAGGGCCGGCGCAAGGGCGGTACAATCCGCCCCCGCCAATATGGATGTGGAAGCCTAGACCCGTGGGTGGCGATCGGGGGATCGTCGCCCACACTATGGGTCCCGGGAGAAAGGCTCCCCTATGCCCGGGGAGCCCTCGGTGAGGCATGCGGTGGCAGTGCCGCCACCGCAACAGAAGAGGGCCGGACGCGGCACGCGCTGCGGGGTCGTGGAAGATTATATAGTTCCCATGGCCCCGCAATAGCGCGCAGAAGAGGCATCGGGGGGTTTTAGACGGTAAACCCCAGCGCACGACAGCGCTGGGGGAGTCCGTCATACCCCCGTCGCCCTCCCCCGCGGGTGACGGGGGATACGTAACGTATTTCCCCTCGTCAAAAAAAAAAAAAAAAAAAAAAAAAAGGTTAGGTTAGGTTAGGTTAGGTTAGGTTAGGTTGGGGGCGATACCGGTTCCTCCTCGTGGTGTCCCTGGGCAACGCCTGGGTGCGCCACTCCGCTCTTTACACGGGGTGAGGCACTCAGGCGGCTGATCGCCGGTCTTTCGTCTATTTTCCATCTTTTTATAGTATACCCTTCTTTTGTTTCGTTTATATTATTTCTCTATTTTCACCATCTTTTCTTCTACTATCTTTCTCGTTTTGTTTAATTCTTCTTTACACTTTTGTCTGTTTGCGTGTGAAAATCAGTGTGTGTTTGTGCGATGGATGGACCCGTGGGTCCCTAACCCTAAACTGAGCAACGTTCGGTGATGGGGTGCATGGCGGGCAGGTGGCCACGCAGTAAGGACGTGGGGCGGCGTCACCCCTTGAATGACCAAAAATGGATACAGGCAATATGGAAAATACTCCCCGGGTGGGTCCTCTCACGAGGGAATCCCACACTCCCGCTTCGGCGGGGGGTCGCCCCAAGTATACGGGGGGGGCACCTATTGCTTTGGAGGAGGAGGTGAGGAGTGAGAAGGTGAACGACTTTGGCACGAATATGGACAATGATAGGCATAACGAATCGGCTGCGATGACGACGGCTAGTGAAGGTGAAAGTGGATCGCGAGCGGCGACGCCCGCGTCACTTGTCTCAGTGAGTAGGTTTTACCGAAAGCTTCCCGGAGGTGGAACGGACGAAGAGAGCGGCAATGATACCGCCGCCTCTCGGAGCCAGGATAGCGACCAAGAGAGGAAACGGAATAGGTTCCTACGCAAAAGGCGCGGAAGTGAACATAGTCCGGAAGAGAAAGATGTGGAAGCGGCTCGAAAGCCCTCATCTAAACGGGGTAGAGGGCGGCCTCCCACTACGGGACAATACGTCGGCATGGCCAAGGCTAAACAGAGCCTTCTTGAAATAGAGGAGAGAGCTCTAGAGGTCGAGGCCGAACGGCAAATTCTGGAATCGGCAAAGAGGATTCCGCAGCTACGGTTGCACCGGCTGTCGGAAGCCTCTGATAACTCTGATACTACAATGTTAGAGGACGAAGGGATCACGGCGGCAAATCTTGGTGTCGTGATAAAGGAGGGTCTGGGGACAATTACCAATGTGGTCCAAATTTCAAGAAATCTTAAGGGTACATCCGTCAGGGCCCTTAATAAAGCGGTCCGCGCTATAGAGGAGGCGTCTTCGGCCCTCCTAAATCGCTCGGCTTCGACAGAAACGAGGGCCCTGGAGGCGGCGAACGCGCGCCTCTCTAGGGACCTCGCAGAAATTAAGAAGGAATTAGAGGCCGTCAAGCGCAAGTTAGTTGAGGCACAACCACAATCCGCTCCCATAAACAAGGAGCTGAATGTCGAAGAGCTGTTACAGCGAGCTGTGCGTGAGGCGGTTTCCGTATCAAGTGCTCGGATGGACGCGCGGCTGGAGAGTTTAGAGGCCCGACTTCTACCAGAGCCGCGTCTACGCCCTCCCCTTGCCGCCGACAAGAAGAAGGATAGTGCGACACCTGTCACAACACCTGCAGGGTCGTCACAAAAGAGAAAAATGAAAGAGAAGGAGAAGAGGAAGCCTTCACCGGAGCCATCGGTCTCAACGCTGATGCCTCCGACGAATCCCGGCCTACTTCCAAAGAAAGCAAAGAGGAAAAAGTCTGCCGCTGCGATCGAAGCGGCAACCGCGAGGCGCGACGCAGCAACAACAGCAGTTGCGTCGCAACCTGCCAACACATCAGAGTGGACGCAGGTGGCAAGGAAGGGAAAGGTGTCGAGAAAGAAAGAGGAAGGAAAGAAGATACCGAAAAAGAAAAAAAAGAGAAACAGTCAACTGCGCGCTCCTAAATCAGCGGCAGTTATCCTGACTCTGCAACCTGAAGCGGAGAAGCGAGGCGTCTCCTACAAGGATGTCCTCGCCAAAGCCAAAGAGCGGATTGACCTGACTGCGTTGGATATACCGGCTGTTAAGTTTAAAGTAGCAGTCACTGGGGCTCGAATGCTCGAGATCCCGGGGGCTGCCAGTAAAGACATGGCCGACAAGTTGGCAGAAAAATTAAAGGAGGTCATGGAGGAGGGAGAGGTCCGTATCTCGCGACCTCAGAAATGCGTCGAACTGCGAGTGCAGGGTATGGACGACTCTGCCACGGCTTCAGAGATAGCGCAGGCTATCGCTGTACCTGGTGGCTGTGCAGCCGGTGACGTCAAAGTCGGCGAAATCAAAAAGGACCGCCGAGGCCGTGGCACAGCTTGGGTCAAATGTCCAGTCGAGGCAGCGAAGAGAGTCACGGCGCCCAATACGAAGGTATACGTCGGGTGGACCATGGTGCGCGTGGTGCTGTTATCCGCGCGCCCCATGCGGTGTTACCGGTGCCAAGAGACCGGGCACACCCGAGCTACCTGCCCTAACGAGGATGACCGCAGCGAGCTCTGCTTCCGTTGCGGTCAATCGGGACACATATCTGCACAGTGTGATAACGCGCCCCATTGCGCGCTGTGTGCAGACCGTGGCAAGCCAGCGGATCACAGTGTGGGGAGTAAACCCTGTGCGAAGTCTGCACCGAAGAGACGGAACGGCTCCAAAAGGAGCCAAGCGCCCGAGAAAGTCGCCACACCATCTACGGCGACTCCCGGGGCTGGAGCGGTCCCTATGGAGGCTCAATAACGGCCATCCAACGGTTTTTACAGGGCAACCTGAATCACTGTGCCCAGGCGCAGGATCTCTTTGATCAGGTCATGCTGAGATGGGAAATTGACATTGCCGTCATTGCGGAGCCGTATCGCGTTCCGACTAGGACTAACTGGGTCGGGGACGCACACTCGTCGGTTGCTCTAGTCTTCGGCCCTAAAATCGTGCCTCCATCTCCCGGGGATACGACCAGGGGTCAAGGTTTTGTTGTCGTCATCTTGGGGGCCCTCACCGTGGTGGGGGTTTATTTCTCCCCCAACAAGCCACTCGTCGAGTTTGAGGCATTCCTGCTCAGACTTAACGTGCTCGTAGAAGGAACTTCTGGTCCTGTGGTCGTCGCCGGAGACTTCAACGCGAAGTCAACGCTGTGGGGGTCCCCGGCGACGAATGCAAGAGGTCGCGTGGTTGAGGACTGGCTAGCCACAACTGGCCTGGTCCTGGCAAACCGCGGTGCTGCCAGCACATGTGTCCGGCAGCAAGGGGAGTCAATAGTTGACCTAACACTGGTCAGTCCATCCATTGCTCGCCGAATTGACAATTGGCGGGTCCTTGAAGAGGTTGAAACGCTCTCGGACCACCTTTACATCAGGTTCGACGTCGCCGCTTCCGCGTCAGAGCTAGGCCGCCTATTTCCATCCGGCGGTGGCCCAAGGTGGTCCTTGAAGAGGTTGAACCGTGAGCTTCTAGAGGAAGCCGCAATTGTCGCGTCCTGGGCGTCGCTTCCATCCGACGACGTTGACGACTGCGAGGAATGGCTGAGAGAGGCGATGCACGGTGTATGTGATGCCTCTATGCCGCGTGTGGGGACATGCAAACCGCGGCGCCAAACATACTGGTGGCACCCCGAGTTGCTCCATCTGCAGCGGGAGTGCACGGCGACCCGTCGCCGCTACAAGAGGTACCGCAGACGTCGCATGAGAGTACAACAAGAAGAGGAGGCTTTGTATGATACATACCGCACAACCCGCCTCGCCCTCCGTGACGCCATACTGCAGGCGAAGGCCGACGCATGGCAGGAATGGCTGCGAACTCTAGAAGAGGACCCGTGGGGCAAGCCTTATAAGTGGGTGCGCCAGAAACTGCGTCCCGCTGCCCCCCCAATCACGCAGACTATCCAGCCGGAGCTCAGAAATAGAGTTGTGACGACCCTCTTTCCACCTGAGGCCGAGTGGTCGCCACCAATGGCGACACGATCGGAGGACTCCGAGTCTGGCGGAGAGGAAGAGGTACCACCCGTTACGTCGGCCGAACTGGCGGTGGCGGTACACAAGATGGGCCAGAAGAATACGGCACCTGGTCTTGATGGTGTGCCGGGCCGTGCTTGGGTCGCGACAATGAAATACATGGAGCCACAGGTACTCGCCACTTTGAACATATGTCTGGTCCAAGGCCGAGTACCGCGGCGGTGGAAGACAGGAAAGCTGGTCCTTCTACGTAAGAACGGACGACCAGAAGACCAGCCATCAGCTTATCGTCCCATCGTTCTCCTGGACGAGGGTTGCAAAATGCTGGAGAGAGTACTCGTGGCGCGTATCAACCAACATCTTGAACGCGTCGGGCCGAATCTCAGTGCCAGTCAGTACGGGTTCCGGGGCGGCCGATCGACGGTCGACGCAGTGGCGCGCCTGCGAGATATAATCGAGGACGAAACGACCCGGGGTGGGGTAGTGTTAGCGGTGTCACTTGACATCTGCAATGCGTTCAATTCCCTGCCCTGGGCCACAATTGAAACGGGACTTGAGTACCACGGAGTACCACGATACTTACGCCGGACCATAAGGAACTACCTCTCCGCTCGCTCGGTGAAATACCCGACGCAAGAAGGGTGGGAGGAACGGGAGGTCGTGCGCGGTGTCCCGCAGGGGTCGGCTCTCGGGCCACTTCTGTGGGACATTGGGTACGATTGGGTACTCCGCGGTACGTTCATACATGGCGCGGAACTAATATGTTACGCGGACGACACACTAGTGGTCGCTCGCGCTCGAACACACAGAGAGGCATTGATCCGGGCGACGGCGGCGGTCGCGCAAACTGTCCATCGGATCCGGGCATTGGGTCTCACGGTGGCACTCAACAAAACCGAAGCCCTAATATTCCATGGGCCGAGGAACGCGCCGCCGCCAAATATGGAAATCGTTGTGGGTGGAACACACGTTGTTGTCGGGTCATCAATGACCTACCTGGGCCTCGTCTTGGATGGACGTTGGTCCTTCGGGGAGCATTTTCATCGGCTCTCCGAAAAGGTGACTAAGGCCGCCGGAGCATTGGGTGCGCTGCTTCCGAACCTCGGGGGCCCGAGTCTGGGCTGTCGGCGCCTGTACATGGGCGTCATACGCTCCATGTCAATGTACGGCGCGCCGATCTGGGCCGAACAACTGGCTACCGAGAATAGACTCGTCCTCGGAAGGATTCAGCGAGTGATGGCGACGCGGGCAGTGCGTGGATACCGCACCATCTCCAGAGATGCAGCATGCCTGCTCGCCGGAAGCGTCCCATGGGACATAGACGCACAATCCCTCGCCGACGTTTATTGGCGTTGCGCAGCGGTCCGCGCAGGGGGCAGCAACCCCTTACCGGACGCCATTCGTCGGTGGAGGGACGAATCGAGGGAGAGGGCTTTAGACCTCTGGGCGGAACGGCTAGAAGAGCCGCTAGTAAGCATAGCCCTAATATCGGCCATTCGCCCGCTGTTCAAAGAGTGGGTGAATCGGAAGCACGGCGCGCTCTCTTTCCGTCTAACACAGGTGCTGACCGGGCATGGCTGCTTCGGTCGGTACCTGTGCGAGATCGTTAGGAGAGAAAGCACCACAAGATGTCACCACTGTGACGAGGACAGGGACACGGCCGAACATACCGTAACGGCCTGTCCCTCTTGGATTGGACAACGCGCGGCCCTCACGGCCGCAATCGGACAGGACCTCTCGCTGCCGGCTATCATACGGGCAATGCTGAGCAGCGAGTCAGAGTGGAACGCGGTTGATGATTTCGCACAGGAGGTCATATCCGCGAAGGAGGAGGCAGAGCGTGAAAGGGAACGGGAGACGCTCGACCCCTCAAGACGGCCGAGACGAAGACGCATGATCAATAATGATCACAGCGTCCCGACTTAGCCAGGGAGCTCGGAGCGGCGGCATGGGGACGCCGTCGCTCATTGCACCGAGTCCCAGAGAGAGCCGTGATGCGCAACGTACTCCTGCGCATCGCGGCACACGTGGTGGAAGGCCTAGGCAAGCCCTGATGGGGCCTCTGTTCGGCATGAGGGGCGCTTGATCGCCTCCAACGGGATGGGCCTGCAACCCACAACGCAGGCGCCCGTCGTCGGAGTCGCGGTCGTTTTGTAGTTCCCGTGGCTCCGGCAAGGGCGGTACCGTCGGAGTACCGCCGAGTTTTAGTGGGTAGGGCTGCGTCCATTTACCATCTTCTCGGACGCAGCGAGTCCTACATATCCGCGCAAGGGAGCTACCCCACTCCCCCGCGGAATGCCTAAACGCATTTCTCGGCGTAAAAAAAAAAAAAAAAAAAAAAAAAAAAAAAAAAAAAAAAAAAAAAAGGTTAGGTTAGGTTAGGTTGGGGCTCAGCCAGTTCGTCCTAGTTCGTGGCCCTGGGCAACGCTTGGGTGCGCCACTCCGCTTTTACACGGGTGAGGTACCCACGCGGCTGAAGGCTGGCGCTATCTCTTCTCTTCACTGTCTTTCACCACCTTTTTAATTAACCTTCTTGTGTTTTATATTTTGTTTTGTTATTCTATCTTTTCACCACCTTTGTTTCATCTTTGGCTATTTTTCCTTTTTTGTTTAAATCTTCTGATGGGGGAGCTCACCCCCGAAAAAAGAGACCGCGACCCGGGGTGTCGGCGTTAGTAGAATGGCAGATCGTATTAGTCAAAGTATTCTCCGGGTGGGTCCCAGCGATGGGGAATCCCACACTCCTGCTTCGGCGGGGGTCAGGTCCGTGTATACGGAGGGGCCAACTAGTGCGATGAGGGAAGGGAAGGCCGTTGCGACGGCGGGAGGAGAGGAAGGCGCGACAACGCGCTCTGCTTCGAGGCCGGTGCCCCTAACCGCACCGGCGGCGGCTCAGAAAAGGATGTTACGGGGCGACGCAGACTTACCGCGCGTGGTTCTCACGCGCGACGTGATCTTGCCATCGCCTAAATTACCTGATAGAGACAGCGAGGACTATCTCTCGGACTCCAGCTGCGTGACTGACATGTCGCTGGACTCCGAGGGATTGCCCGCACCCACCGGACGTACAACCCCCCTTAAAAGGCGGTTTCACCCGGACGAGACAGAGGCGGCGCCTTCCACCAGCAAAGGTGCGGTGCTGAAAGCTAAACGAGGACGAGGCCGCCCGCCAACCACTGGTCAATACGTTGGCTTGGCCAAGGCACAGGCCGAACTAAATCGGGAGAAGGAAGAGGCGCTTCGGCTTCAGGCCGCAGAGGAAGTTGCCGAGTCGCTGAAAACTGCGCGGAGGTCGCGCGCGTCTATCTGCGCCAGCCCCGCTGCAGCCACCGGAGAAGACAGGTCAGAGCAGACCAGCTATGCTCTGGCTAAGGGTGTAGAGGCCTCGCTGGAGGCGATAACAATGGTCGCCACGAGGTCACAAAATTTGAAGGGGACGTTTCAGCGGCACCTTAAAGAGGCAGTTGCCAACATACGTGCAACTTTCGCTGAAATGAGGGGACGAGGACAATCGGAGGAGATGAAGGCTTTGGAAGCTCATAACGAAAGGCTCCAATGGCAGCTCGACGCAGTGCGCCGGGAGCTTGAGGAGCTGCGTCGCCAAGCGTCCAAGCCCGCCACCAAAGACTTGCAACAGATGTTGTCGGAGGTCTCGCGCTCTAATATCGAGACCTTCGGCAACATGCTGAATGCTAGGTTGGCAAGCATAGAGGACAGGCTCCTACCAGAGCCAAGGAGAAGACCACCGCTGGCAGCAGACAGTGCTGATATCCCAGTCAGCGCCCCGCCACCGGCGGAAAGAGCGAAGGCGCTGAGGCACAAAAAGTCAGCGGCGCCCACGTACGCAGAAAAGGCGGCAGGTACAGTGACCCCTAATGAGGCACCAATTGCACCAGCACCGTCCAAGGCAAAGGCCAAGAAGAAGAAGCGGCCAACAATGGCCGCTCAAGAGGCGGCGCAAGGGGGGGAGCAAACAAACCCCTCCCCCGACGAGGCCCCGTGGACGAAAATAGGTCCACGCAAGGCCAAAAAGACGAAGAAAGGGGTGGCTACAACAGCCAAAGCCGCTCCAAGGAAGAAGAGAGCCAAACTTCGCCCTCCCAACACCGCGGCGGTCACTCTCACCCTGGGGGCGAAAGCTGAGAAAAGGGGGCTGACGTTTGGCGAAGTATTGGAAGATGCGAGAGAGGCGATCGACCTGGGGGAACTCGGCATCCCCAGTGTCGGTTTCCGCCTCGCTGTGACAGGAGCGCGCGTCCTCACCATCAAGGGTGACAGGGCGCAGGAAAAGGCAGACGCCCTCGCTGCGAGGTTAAGGTCCGTCCTGCCACCAGACGACGTCAAAATCGCCCGCCCGGTTCGGAGCGCGGAGATCCGTGTCGCCGGGATGGACGACTCAATAACGGCCGCCGACGTCATCGAGGCGGTCGCGAGAGAGGGACAGTGCTCAGAAGACCACATTCGGTCGAGCCAAATATCGGTGGGGCCACGCGGGGACGTGTCAATTTGGATGCGTGTCCCGGTCGCGGCTGCCAAGAAGCTTACAAGCTCTGGGCGGCTGCGAGTTGGCTGGGTGTCGGCGAGGGTGGTGCTGCTGGCCGCGAGGCCTAAGCGCTGCTTCCGCTGCCAGGACACCGGCCACGTGGCGGCGAAGTGCCAGTCCCCGGTAGACCGCAGCCGGAGCTGTTTCCGCTGCGGGAAACCGGGACACATTGCGGCCTCGTGCATAGAAGCGCCCAACTGCTTCCTGTGCGAGGCTGCCGGCAGGCCCGAGAAGGCGCATGTGCTGGGAGGTAGCGGCTGTGTCGCAAGGCCGCCCCCCAGTACGAAGAGAAAGGCGCCAACAAAAAAGGCCCGGCAAAAAAAGCCCAAGGCCAACGGCGCAAGGGCGGATCCTTCCGCCCCCGCCATGGAGTTGGACGCCTAGGCCCGTGGGCGGCGATCGGGGGATCGTCGCCTGCACTAAGGGCCCCGAGACGGCAAGCTCCCCAATGTCCGGGGAGCTCTCGGAGAGGCAAGCGGCGGCATAACAACAGGCCGCCGCTTTGGAAGTGAGCCGGATGCGGCACGCGCTGGGGGGTCGCGGAAGCATGCCTTAGCGATTCCCGTGGCCCCTCCAATGGCGCTGAAGATGGACATCGGGGGGTTTTAGTGAGTAAACCCCGGTGCACCTCCATCTCGCGCCGGGGGAGTCTCACATACCCCTGCTGCCCTCCCCCGGGGGCGGTGGGGGATACGCAAAGTATTTCCCCCCGTAAAAAAAAAAAAAAAAAAAAAAAAAAAAAAAAAAAAAAAAAAAAAAGGTTAGGTTAGGTTAGGTTGGAATGGATAGTCGCGATTTGAAAAGTATTCCCCGGGTGGGTCCTCCTTCCAGGAGGGAATCCCACACTCCCGCTCCGGCGGGGGGTCGGCCCTCGTATACGGGGGGGCCACAAATTGCGAGTGAGGTAGAGGAGAGAGTCGTTGCGACGAGTGGAGAGGGAGGCGCGATGGCGCAAGCAGGGTCGAAGCCGGTGCACATTACCGCACCGGAGACGGACCTGCTCACAGACGAAGACGTGGATTTCAGCCAGCCGCTGCCGAATGGCAGGGAGCGGCTGCTGAAATTGCTCCAGAAGAAGAAACTGAGGGGTGACTCGGATCTTCCGCGAGTGATGCTCACTCGCGACTTGATCATCGAGCGCTCCCTCAACCGGACAGACAGCGAGGACTGCTTCTCGGACTCCAGCGATATGTCTGGCATATCGCTGGACTCCGAGGGGTTGCCCGCAATACCACCGGCTAGGAAAAGTCTCAAAAGACGAAACACCGATGACGACGAAGCACCGCCCACCAGTAAGGGTGCAGTGCCAAAGACAAAGAAGGGACGTGGCCGGCCACCATCAACCGGCCAGTACGTCGGCCTTGCTCAGGCGCAGGCCAGTTACAACAAGGCGAAGGAGGAAGCCCTTCGGCTTCGTGCCGAAGAAGAAGTAGCCGAGGTGGCGCGGGTGGCGCGGCAGGCGAGAGCCTCGCTTTGCACTAGCCCTACCACAAATACGGAAGTAAGACAAGAGGAGCAAACCAACGCTGCCCTCATGAAAAGTGTGGAGGCTTCGCTGGACACCGTACTCATGGTGGCCGCGAAGTCCTCCAACTTGAAAGGGACGTATCAGCGGTTCCTCAAAGAGGCGGCGGCCAACATCAAAGCGGCTGTCGCCGAAATGAGGGGCCGCTCCATGACGGAGGAGATACAGAAGCTGGAGGCACAGAACGCGCAACTCCAGCGCCAGATGGAGAGTATGCGCCGAGAACTGGAGGAGTTACGGCGCCAGGCAAACAAGTCCGCTGAACAAGATCTGCGGCAGATGTTGGCGGAGGTCTCTCGCAATAATGCGGAGACCTTCGGCAACATGTTAAACGCGCGATTGGCCGGTCTGGAGGACCGCCTTCTCCCGGAGCCACGCCGTCGGCCCCCGCTGGCGGTGGACAACACCTCGAGCAACATTGCTCCGGCCAGTGCTGAAGTCACTGAAGTCGCTCCGAAGGCACCGGAGAAGAAGAAAAAGAAGGAGAAAAGAGCACGGAACGTGCCAATGACGGCGGTGAGCGCAGAGACCCCAATAGAGGCCCCTGTTGCACCCGCACCGTCCAAGAAGAAGAATAAGAAAAAGAAGCAGAAAAGGTCTTTGGCCGCACAGGAGGCTGAACAGGCAAGGGCTACAACAACCGCCCCACCTGCGACTGACGCCACGTGGACCACAATCGGGCCACGCGGACACAAGAAGGAGAAAGTTAAGAGGGGAGCTGACAAAACAGCAGCCCCGAAAAAGAGAAAGGTGAGATCGCGCGCACCAACAACTGCGGCGATCACCCTCACGCTTGAGGCGGGGGCCGAACTACGGAGGGCCACATACGCCTCAGTACTTACTGAGGCGAAGAAGAAAATAGACTTGGCGGAACTCGGCATATCCAAGGTTGGGTTCCGTCTAGCTGAAACGGGCGCCCGGGTGCTACTGTTGTCCGGGGAAGGAGCCCAAGAGAAGGCCGACACATTCGCTGCCAGACTAAAGGCAGCGTTGGATCCGGAGGTAGTGCGAGTGGCCCGCCCGGTTAAACGCGCAGAAATGCGCGTTACCGGGCTGGACGACGCGACGTCGGCCGCCGACGTCATCGATGCGGTTGCCAAAGAAGGTGGATGCCCGGCCATCAACATCCGGTCGGGCAAAATAGTAGAGGGGCCCGGAGGTGCCAAATACCTCTGGATGTGCGTACCAATTGAAGCCGCCAAGAAGCTCTCCAGCACTGGGCGGCTACAAGTGGGTTGGACTCAGGTGAAGGTGGCGCTGCTGGCCGCGAGGCCTAAGCGGTGCTACCGATGCCTCGAGACCGGCCACGTAGGAGCAAGGTGTGAGTCGCAGGTGGACCGCAGCCGGAACTGCTTCCGGTGCGGAAAGCCCGGTCATAAGGCGGCGGACTGCGGGGCAGCTCCAAATTGCCCTGTCTGCGAGGCTGCCAAAAAACCAGCGGACCATACGCTCGGGAGCGGCAGCTGTGTCACAGCGGGAAGGAAGCCGGCCAGGAAGAAGAAAGGGGGGAAACGGAAGGACCCCACGAAGAAAGTCAAGCGTAAAGCGATGGCCGACAACGTGGAGCCGTCCCAACCCATGGACGCTGAATCGTAACGGCGTCCAATACGAAGGAGGCCGCGGTCCAGTCTTGTGGGCGCTCCCTCTCATTAGGGGAGTGCTGGACACGAGCTGCCGTGTGCGAATGTAGCAGGGAACAGCGGTTCGGACTTGTGGGCGCCCCCTCTCATTAGGGGGGTGCTGGACACAAGCCGCCGCATGTGAAGCCCGTAGGCGGTGCACCGGGAGATCACCGCTTACGCAAAGGGCGTAGCTGAAGAGGCTCTCTTATGTCCGGAAGAGCCTCCCAGCGGAGGGCGGGTAACACCGCATTAGAAGGAGTGCCCATTTTAGGGTCAAGCGCCGGCGGGGTCGTGGACGAATGCCCATGCGATACCCATGGCCCCGTCAAAGCGTGAAGGAGGACATCGGGGTGTTTTAGAGGGTAGGTCTTCGTTTTTCGTTAGGGAGTCCCTCATAACCCTGCGGCCCTTCCCCGGGGGCTGTGGGGTATTCGTAAGAAGAATTTCACCATCGTCAAAAAAAAAAAAAAAAAAAAAAAGGTTAGGTTAGGTTAGGTTAGGTTAGGTTAGGTTAGGTTAGGTTAGGTTAGGTTAGGTTAGGTTAGGTTAGGTTAGGTTAGGTTAGGTTAGGTTGGGGGCGAAACCGGTTCCTCCACGTGGTGTCCCTGGGCAACGCCTGGGTGCGCCACTCCGCTCTCTACACGGGGTGAGGCACTCAGGCGGCTGATCGCCGGTCTTTCACTATCTTTCACTCTTTTTCTAGTTTACTCTTCGTTTGCTTATTTATTTTGTTTTTGTCTATCTTTCAACACCTTTTCTTACTCTGTCTTTTCTCTTTTTTGTTTACTCTTCTTGTGTGTGTGTTAGGAATTGCGTGTTAGGTGTTTTGACTGAATGGTGATGAATGGGCTTCTACGGCCCCTAATCCGAGGTTTGTGGTGCCCGGCCATGGGATGCATGGCGAGCGGGTGGCTCGTCCCGAGGGCACCGGGGCAGGATTCACCCCTTATTGATCAATTATGGATGGTCGTGATTTGAAAAATATTCCCCGGGTGGGTCCTCTCTCTGAGAGGGAATCCCACCCTCCTGCTTCGGCGGGAGGCTGCTCCACGTATACGGGGGGGGCACAAACCACGAGGGTTGAGGAGGCGGTCGTCTCGACGACGGAGAAGGCGAAGGGCGCAATGGCGCAAACTGGGCCAGGGCCGGCGCACCTTACCGCGTCGGAGCTGGAACCCATCACCGATGAAGACACGGACTTCTCGCAACCGGTGCCCGATGGCAGGCGCCGGCTGCTTGCGATGCTCCAAAAGAAGAAGTTGAGGGGCGACCGGGATCTGCCGCGAGTTATGCTCACACGCGACTTGATCCTGGAACGCTCAATTACCGGAAGAGACAGCGACGACTACCTCTCGGACTCCAGTGACATGTCCGGCTTGTCTCTGGACTCCGAGGGGCTGCCCGCAATCCCACCCGAACGGACGAGCCTTAAAAGGCGCAACTCAAATGATGACATGGTGCCGCCCATTAGCAAGGGCACGGTGCCCACTGCAAAGAAGGGACGTGGTCGGCCACCAACAACCGGCCAATACGTCGGCCTGGCCAAAGCGCAGGCGGAGTTAAATAAGGCCAAGGCGGAGGCTATCAGACTGGAAGCCGAGGCTGAGGTTGCCGGTACGGCGCGGGCTGTGAGGGAAGCGCGAGCATCTCTCCTCGCAAGCCCCGCTCCATTCGACAATAACACGGATAGGACATGCGCTGTTCTGGCGGAGAGCGTGGAGAGGGCTTTGGAGACGATCACAATGGTTGCTTCAAAGTCCTCAAATCTAAAAGGGACATACCAGCGGTTCCTCAAGGATTCGGCAGCCACAATAAAGACAGCCGTTGCCGAAATGAGGGACCGCGGTCAAAATGAGGAGATGCGTGCCCTAGAAGCGCAGAATGCGCGACTACAGCAGCAAATCGACACCATGCGTCGAGAGATGGAGGAACTGCGGCGCCAGACGACCAGGCCCGCTACCAAGGACATGCAGCAGCTGTTGTCGGAGGTCTCGCGCTCCAATATCGAGACCTTCGGCAACATGCTGAATGCAAGGCTCGCTGGTTTAGAAGAAAGACTTCTGCCGGAGCCCAGAAGACGACCCCCGCTGACGGCGGACAATATCGACGCTCCCGTTGGTGTACGGATAGCGGCACCAAAGAAGAAAGCGCCCAAACCAAAAAAGGCGCCTACAAACGTGACTGTGACGGAGCAGGAAGCGGCGGCCCCAAAAGAGGCTCCGCCTGCATCCACCCCGCCAAAGGCCCAAAAGGGCAAGAAGAAGAAAACGAAGCGGCCATCAATGGCCGCTCAGGAGGCGGCACAAGGGGGGGACAACAACCCCTCCCCTGCCCAGGCTACGAAGAAGGCCAAGAAGAAGAAGGGGGCGGCTACTCCATCCGCCGCCCCTAAGAAGAAGAAGGCGAAGTTGCGCGCCCCCGTCACTGCGGCCGTTACCCTCACCCTTGGGGAGAAGGCTGCGGAGAGCGGGGTCACATATGCCAGCCTGCTGAAGGAGGCCAGAGCGAAGGTCGATCTTGGGGAATTTGACATCCCCAAGCTCGGCTTCCGCCTTGCAGAAACTGGCGCGCGCGTGCTTACCATAGATGGTGAGCGTGCCCAAGAGAAGGCGGACGCTTTTGCAGCCAAGCTCAAGAGCGTCCTCAACCCGGACTTAGTGAGAGTCGGCCGTCCGGTCAAATGCGCGGAGATGCGCGTGACCGGACTGGACGACTCAGTGACGGCCGCCCAAGTCGTTCTGGCGGTCTCACAGGAAGGCGGATGCCCGACCAGCTCCATCAGGTCGGGCAAAATTGTGATGGGATTCAGGGGGGACGCGTCCTTATGGTTGAGCGTCCCCGTTGCAGCCGCTAAAAAGCTGCTCGAAACCGGGCGGCTTCGCGTGGGCTGGGTGTCGGCGAGAGTGGCGCTGCTGGCCGCGAGGCCTAAGCGCTGCTTCCGCTGCCAGGACACCGGCCACGTCGCGGCGAAGTGCCAGTCCTTGGTGGACCGCAGCCGGATCTGTTTCCGCTGCGGGAAGCCGGGGCACAAGGTGGCCGAGTGCGGAGCGGACCCACTCTGCTCGCTGTGCGAGGCCACCGGCAAGACGGAGGTGGCACATGTGATGGGGAGCAGCAAATGCGTTTTCGCAAAGCCGCCCCCCGTCGCGAAAGGGAAGCGAAAGGCTCCCTCCAGGGCCCGGCTTAAAAAACCGGAAGCCCAAGGCGCAAGGGCGGATGAACCCGCCCCCGCTGTAATGGAGGTAGAGGCCTAGGCCCGTGGGTGGTGATCGGGGGATCACTGCCCACACTATGGGCCCCGAGAAGAAAAGCTCCCCAATGTCCGGGGAGCTCTCGGAGAGGCAGGCGGCGGCATAACACCAGGCCGCCGCGTAGTAAGAGAGCCGGATGCGGCACGCGCTGGGGGGTCGCGGAAGAATGCTATAGCGATTCCCGTGGCCCCTCCAAAGGCGCTGAAGATGGACATCGGGGGGTTTTAGTGAGTAAACCCCGGTGCACCTCCATCTCGCGCCGGGGGAGTCTCACATACCCCCGCTGCCCTCCCCCGGGGGTAGCGGGGGATACGCAAAGTATTTCCCCCCGTTAAAAAAAAAAAAAAAAAAAAAAAAAAAAAAAGGTTAGGTTAGGTTAGGTTAGGTTAGGTTTTTTTTTTTTTTTTTTTTTTTTTTTTTTTTTTTTTTTTTTTTTTTTTTTTTTTTTTTTTCCACAGACTCATGTGGTCCGTGCCCTTATTTATTTTCTTTTATTTTTATTTGCTTACATATTTGTGCGTCAATTTCTAACAATGTTTATTTTTGTGCCCTGAGGGGGCCTTTTGCCCTGAGGGGGCTTGTACCCTGAGGGGGTTTTTTGCCCTGAGGGGGCTTGTACCCTGAAGGGGTTTATGTTTTCTTCGCCACCGGTTGGTGGCTGATGTCGTCTTTTCGGATGTCATCTTTTTGAGTTGGTTGTCATCGTTGGCTTGATCTTCCGAGGTGGTGTCATCTTCTTCTTTCTTGGAGCGTCATGGAATTATGGCCGAGACCATTTTGCTGATGGTGGTATGGTCTCTGTTCTTGATTGCCATTTGCATGTTGTATTCCATGACGGTCTTTGGTGACACATTTATTACTCCCTTTATTAGTGTGCCCAACGCGTCATCAGTGGTATCTGCGAAGTAGATGAGTTCCTTCGTGTGACGCGTTAGGGCAACCACCGCATGTGAGGCGCTGTCGTGTAGTTGTATCTTCTTCCTCTGGTGTTTTACGACGTAAACTCTTTCGTAACACAATCCCTGTGCCTCGTGTATGGTGAGGATTTTGGAACCTTCCCCTTTCCCGTACCCTAGGTCTTTTAGGGTTTTCTTCTCTACTTGTGTGTAGGTTAGAAGTAGAGTGTTGGGCTGGTTCTTAGGGATCTCCTCCCCCGTCATGGGTTTTATCGACAGGGATTTGATGATGTTGCTTGAGGAGTAGATGCCTTTGTGGATTTGTTTAAGAGCGAACGCTGCATCTTTTGGGCATCTATGTGTACATAGTAGTTCTTGGGTTACGTCTGTGAGGTGGTTTGGGCGGTAGTAATAGAGGGTGAATAGATTATCTCGATCTATGTAGGGCAGTTGGTTGATATCCCCTATGAGAAGCAGGTTTTTGGCCCCGATGATACGCACAATCATTACAATTGATCCGAAGTGATTCATTAGTGCCTCGTCCGCGAGGAGCCTGGTGCATTTTAGGCTTTCGAATCCCTTTCGTCCATTTGCAAGGACTGATGCCATGGTGCGTATTCTCTTTTTCGCCTCTTGTCCTGCTCTCTGTGTGATCCTCTCTATTAGATCCTTCTTCGCCTCTATTGTTGTTGTTACAACTACATCTTCCTCTGCGTTGAAGTTGTTTATTATCCACGTCGTTTTCCCACATCCCGGAACTCCGTTGACCCAGCTTATTTCCGGGATTTCCCAATTGTCGGGGGGATCTACTTCGGACAGAGTATCTGCTGTTTCTAGTATTCTGTCCTCCAGCCATATTTCGGTCCCTTTGGTGGTGATGACAATTGGGTCTTTTGGTGGGGTGTCAAAGACGGGATTTCCTCTCCTCTTGGTCCTGTCCTCGTTTAGAAAGACAATACCTGATGTGGCGCTGTACGCTGCCATGTGGTGTGTCATTTCTTCTCCTCTCAGAACGGTCGATGTGGTGTTGTTGTAGACCGTTGCGTTTGACTCTTCTAGTTGGATGTTGAGGAGTCCTTCCTTCTTGAGTTTGAACGACTTCATTATGTCTTCGCATTCCTTGGTTTTCACAGTTTTGGTAGCCGTTATTATGGCTATGTACTCAAGGAATGCGTTGATCATGTGGTCCTCCAGTCGTTCCGCTTTTCTGAGGGAGGGAGGTTTGACCAGACCAAGTTGGGCTTGTGTTGGTTTTGCGGTGGGTACTGACTTATATTTCTTCGGGGCTCTGAGAAATTCGTTTAGCGCTGCCGCTTGCGTATCTGGGCTTCTGAAGGTTTCCGGTCTTAAGGGTGCTTCTTCTTCGAGATCTTCTTGAGGCTCTCTTCTGAGGGATAGATTTTCTCTTGTGGCCAGCCGGTGTAATTGCTGGTCTACCCTTGAGCTGGTTGCCTCGAGGTGCGTGGATCTTATTACGCCTTCTCGCTTTTCAGCTATCCTTTGTTTCCGTTTTTCCTTTTCTTTTTCGGCCCAGATATCTGCGCTTGATTTTGGTGTCTCAGTTGATGTTGATGGCCCTGGGAGTGTTGTTGTTTTGTTCTCGGAAGATTTAGGTGGAGATGGAGATTTCCACTTTGTCAGTTTGTTTATTTTGTCCTTTATTTTATTAATTATATTAAACCTGGAGTTGGGGTTGAGATTTTTCTCTGTCTCCGAGGTTTCAGCATTCGGCTCTCCGATCTCTTGGTGGCTTGTTAGTGGGATCCGTTTTGGTGGTGAGTTTGGTACGAGGAAGCTAAGGTCTTGTGTTCTTCCTTCGTACATTACCACTTCGTGTCTCTCGGATGCTCTGACGCACCCGAGGTAATCCGCCACTTCTCCTCTGTCGAAGTCTACCGTCATGGTGTCTATGCTGATTATCCTCGGCCCGATGGTAGTGGTGTTGGAATCTGCTATTTTGGTTAGGAACGAGCATGCTCGGGCGAATTGTGTCTCTTCAGGTGTCCTGTCGAACAGCAGCACTGATTTGTTTTTTGTGCGTACTATCCGACACCTTAGCCCGTCGATCTCCGCCTCGCCCAGTTCTTCGTACTTCTTCCGTTTCATGCTCGTTCTGGTGACGCTTCCTTTGAGCAGTAGAGCCAGCCCGGGTGATATGGCTACTCTTTTTGTTCCAACACTAGAGCAGAAACTCAACCCCAGTCTCTCGTAGTTGTTGTTCATAAACAGAACCACTTTCCTTGTTCTTATGCTCGGAGTTCCCTTTTCTCCGTCACTTAACCATTTAGGTATATTGAAGTGAGGAGTATCCGGTCTTCTTTGATTTGGAGCAGTGAGTGTAGTGGTGTCTGTTTCTGTCTCTTGTTGATTTTCAGGTTGTTCGCGATCTTTATGTCTTTGTCGCGCGATTTTGAAGATGTTTTCTAGATAGGTCAGGAACACTTGTTTAGACCTCTCGTCATCCAGGAGTTTTGGTATGTCGGCTTCCTGCAGATTTGTGTTGAGGTGGTGTTCAACGTCATGTCTTTGGTGCAGGAAGCGTGGACAGTCGAAGATGATGTGCCATACCGTTTCTTCTATTTCTTGATCGCACTCACATCCAGGGTTGTTTACCAGTTTAAATCGGTGCAAGTAATGTGCGAATGCACCGTGGCCGGTCATGGCCTGTACGTGAGTGGGTGTTAGTTTGGTTGTTCTTGTGAAACGGTACGACTTGGTGATGTTCGGTAGAAATTTCCTTGTAGTTTCTCCGGTTTCCGCTGCTGTATATCTGTCCTGCCATCTTTGGATAGACTCTTGACGGATCTTCTTCTTTATGTAGGACAGAGGTGTTTGGTTGTAGTCCGGGTGGTCTTTATGAGTGAGAGCGGCCTGTTTCGCCAGCTCGTCAGCTCGTTCATTCCCGGACGTTCCCACGTGCGCGCGTAGCCAGAAGAATCTAATTCTTCTACCTTGATCTTCGATTTCTTTAATATTTCTTTTGATGTCCGCCGCCAGTTGAATCTTCGGTTTTGGGTTTCTTATCAACTCCAGTGAGGATCTGGAATCACTTAGGATGTTGACCTCTCTGTGGTTGCTCCTCTTTACCATTTCAACGGCTTTGTGTAGGGCGAACATTTCTGATTGAAACACTGTGCAGGTTGGATCGAGCGACAGTTGGACGTTTTCTTTTTCGATACCGTTTTCCCACCATGTCACGGCGGCCCCTGTTTTGCCCTCTATTTTACTTCCGTCTGTATAGACTTGAGGGCCCTTTATTTGGTGTTCTTCTATTGTTTGGGGTTCCATGTTTTCCAACTTCACGAAGGTGGTTGTTATGAGGTCGGATGGGTGGGGTAGGGTAAGAACATCGCATGGTGTTTGTAGGTTCTTACCAGGTGGTATGTAGTCACTCGATATACCCTTCTTGGTTTTGTACAGGGCTGCCGCTTCTTGGATTCTTATGTCTAGCGGCAGTAGACCTGACAGTGTTAGGGTTGATGTTAGTGATGCTGTCCTGTATGCCTTGCAGATCTTGATTGCAAAGCTCCTCTGGATGGAATCGAGTAGGGTTTTTGTTTTGTTGAGTTCTGTGGCCGGGGCCCAGACACTTGCCGCATACAGAATGATCGGCTCTATTACTGAGATGTAGATGGTTCTTATTATTTCTCCGTTAAGTCCCCATGTCACCTTTGCCGAGTGAGCTATCTGCTTGTAGATGCCCGCGGCTTTCTTGCACACAGATGCTACGTGTGATGAGAAGGTGAGGGTGCGATTGATGGTTACGCCTAGAAGTTTCATCTCTTCCACGAGGTTGATCTTAACTCCGGACATATGGATTTCTGGGAGGTCCAGCTTCAGCTTCCTTGTGAGCAGCATTGCATTTGTTTTGTGTGCTGCGAATTTCAGCTTGTTCCGCTTTCCCCATCTTTCTACGGTCCGGAGTGCGTGGTTTGCTTTTTCTTCTATGGCTTGTACGCTCGTTTCGGAGAAAAGTAGAGTGATGTCGTCGGCGAAGGCTTCGCACTGTACTTGACTGTTGGTGAGTTCGTCAAGTAGTGGGTCCAATATTATGTTCCAGAAGGTTGGTCCTCCGATTGATCCTTGGACGCAACCTTTGTTGGTTCCCTTTGTGCTTTTCTTGCCGGCGTAGTTTACCTCTATACATCTATCCTGCAGGTATGAGCAGATCATTCTGTATATGTTGGAGGGGCATCCTTTCTTTATTAGTTGGTGTTTCAACGTTGGCCACCACGCATTGTCGAATGCGCCTTCTATGTCTAGTGAGACTAGGAGTACTATTCTCTTTTTGCTTTCAACTTCCTCCTTGATTTGGTTCACTAGATTATACAGCGCATCCTCCGTACTTTTCTGTGGGATGAAGCCATATTGGTTTTTGTTTAACGTCGGGAGTATGTGCCATTGGACTCTATTGATCATCAGTTTTTCAACTATTTTTCCCAATATTGATAGGAGTCCAATGGGTCTGTACGATTTTGGTTGTGTGTAGTCTTCTTTCCCAGGTTTCTTGAGGATGACCACATGTGCCTTTTTCCATTGCTTTGGGAAGTGTTCTAGTTTTAGGCACTTGTTCGCCAGTTCTAGGAACACCTCCGGGGCACTCATTATGGCCTCACTGCAGATGTCGGATGTGAGTCCATCTGGGCCTGGAGCTTTGTTTGGGTTTAGAGCCATTAGGATGGTCTCTAGCTCCGCCATGGTGAAGGGTGGGTCTTTCTCTTGAAGATGTTCTTCTGGGTAGTGTGATCTTACTTGTGTGTGGTAGTGGGAATCGTTTTCTTCCGTATCATCAGGATAGAAGGTTTTGGCCAGGAGGTCCGCGGATTTTTGCGGACTGAGCGTTTTGCCTTCTGTGTCTCTTAGTAGTACGCTTTCCTGGTGTCTTGCTGTCTTCCTGATGATCCTGTAGATGCCGTCCCACATACTCTCCTTTTGTTGTGTCGCACAGAACTCCTTCCAACTCTTCGTTTGTGCCTCCTCCATCTTCTTTTTATACTCCGTTTTTACGGCTCTGTACTCTTCGATGACGTGTTGCATTCTGGTTGGTGCCGCATTTCGTATTCGTCTCTTCTTCCTGAGAACGTCCTTTTGGAGGAGTTCTAGAGACTTATTCCACCATTGCGGCACTGGCTTTCCTCGGTAAATACCTATTTTCGGAATTGTGGCTTCACAAGTTTCCTGGATGTTGTTGACGTAGGTATTTATGGTTTCTTCCAATTTTGTTTTGGTTGTTATGTTTTTTCTTATTTCCTCTTTGTTGATGTTTGTTTCTACTAGAGACTTAGTGAAAGATGTTCTGAACGCCTGCCAGTCTGCCTTTTTGGTGTTGTATTTCCGGGTGGATGGCCTTTGGGTTTGTTGTGGTTTCCCTTCAAGCCTTACCCGGAAAGTGATGGCGTTATGGTCTGATGTTGTGGCGTCCCTGTTCACTGTCCAGTTTTCTACCTTTGTTAGTAACGGCAGGCTGCACGCCGTGACGTCCACTATACTTGTGTACATTCTGCCGTTTCTGTCCGTCTCGAAGGTAGGTGTGTCTCCAGTGTTGAGGATGTGGAAGTCCATTTCGTCGAGGAAGGTGGAGTAGGCGTGTCCTCTTTGGTCTTCGGATGCGCTGCCCCACCAGTGACTCCATGCATTCACGTCACCTGCCACTATGATGTTGTTGGTGGCGAGTTTCTCTATGGTGTTCCTGACTCTTGTTATGTTATGTTGTATATTCTTTTCTCCTTCGAAGTACACCGATATGAGTCCAAGCTCGATGTTGGCCACTTTGATCTTCACCGCTGCCTCGGTCTCCGTGACCAGTTGTGGATCGTGCAACACTTCCATAGTGTCACCGAATATCACGACGGCGGCTTTGTTTGGCCCTTCTCTATTTACGGTACACTGGATGATCTGTGTACCTTGGTGTTGTTTGAGTATACCTGCACTTCCTACGTATGGTTCTTGTAGTAGGGCGATTGAGATCTTCTGTTCTGCGGCCAGCTTCATTAGCTCAAGTGTGGCCGTTTTGGATCTTTGCAGGTTGGCTTGGATGACTTTTAGGTGTTGTTGGTTGTTCGAAGGAGATTCTGTCTCGGTTTCCGTGATGTCAACCTTAGCAGAGATAGGATATCTTTGCACGTGCTATATTGTCCCATTTGTGCCTTTCTGTGCACTCGCTGCTGAATGCTATGTGCGCAGTGTCTAGAGGCGCCGCTGGTTTTGATATGGTTTTACAATTGTAGCACGTGGGAGGTTTGTTTGCCTTTCGGTCTCCGCACTCGTTCCAATCGTGGGTGTTGTCTCCGCAGTAGCTGCACCGACTTTTTTCCTCCTCACAGATCTTCTTCGTGTGCCCGTAGCCTAGGCATTTAGCACACTGTATGAGGGGTGACTGGTCCTCCACTGGTCTTCTTTGGAGGTCTATGTAGACCTTACCCACTTCAAGGAAATTTTTATGGAGTATCGGAGACACCTCCAATACCACGTGGCACTCCTGGGTGTTTCGTGCCCGTTTCCGGTATTTGATCCTTAACGTCTGCTCTTTTTCCTCGACCCCGTTGAACACCTGTTTGTTTTGTGCCTTGAGGTGTTCTATGATTTCTGGGTCGGTGTGGTATGACAGCACGTTCTTTATAATTAGGAGAGGGTTGTTCTGCCGCGCTCTCTCCTGCTTTAACCTGTCGCACGTTTGTAACCTCGATGTTATGAGCTGGAGATCTTCTTTAGTTCCGCAGCTCAGCACTATCTTCTGGTTTTTCACCTTTCGCATGTTGTCGACCCTGGCCCCCGTTTTCTTGGGGTCTAACACCGTTCTGATGATCTTCAGGGTCTTTTCACATGTGTCCGATGCCTCCTTTGAAGATATGATGATGCTGTGCTGCTCTCTCCTTGTAGGTGGTGGTGGAGGTTTCTTCGCAGCTTGGGCATAAGATGGTTTTGCCTGGCTCTTCATCATCTCGACCAGTGCCATTTCCGTGCCTAGGCTGATAGCTGGTTGTGGGGGTATCTCCGATTTTTCCGTTCTCAGGGACTTTATTTCCGATGATACCGCCTTCAGCCTTTCGGTTATTGGTTCTAGATGTTCTTTCATGTTTATGGCACCGGTACTTGGGCCAGTTGGTGTTTGCTTTATTGCTGCGTTTACCTCTTCCAGCTGTGAGGCTATCTTTTCCATTGACTTTTTTAATTCTTCTTGGTTTGGTGGGTTGTTGGTGAAAGACATATTTTGGAGATCTTTGATGTCTTTTTTGTTTTCTTTTTGTAATTTAGTGTTTGTTTCCTCCATCTTTTGGATTTGTTTCTGAAGGTTTTCTATTTGCATTTTTAGGTGGGACATCTCCGGTTTTAGTGTGTCTACCACTCTGCTGTCTGTTTCTGATGGTTCTTTTCTTTTTATTATCTCGTTTGTGATGGTTTTGGCGAGATTTTTAATGTTGGAGTCTATTTGTGGTGTCATCCTGTTGGTTTCCTTTATCTGTCGGTGTGGCTCCTGTGTCTCGAATTCTAGCCACTTCCGCACGTCCTGGGTCTCCTTCAGGTTGGCTACCATTGACTCTTTTAGAGACATTATTTCGTTTGTTAATGTTTGTATTTGTTTGTTATGGGCCCTCTCTATTCTCACCAGTTCTTGGGCATGGCGGCTCCTTTCTTTCTCCAGGTTGTATTTGTGTCTGGACCTGGAGTCTGAAAGAGACAGCACTGTTTCATATAGGGATTGGAGTGCGTCTAATGCTGTTAATTTGCACTCCTTCTTCATATTTCCCGCTTGTTCCAGTGCTTCTTTCCCTTTTTGCAGCATGGTGTTCGCTGCTTTGTTGGCCGCATCCATTTCGATGCCCGTTCCTCGTCCCGTTGTGAAGAGTAGACTTTTCCTCGACGTTCTTATGCGGGATACCTCCGAACAGACTGACGATTCCGATAGACCGGATAGCTCGTCTTCGTCTTCGGATAAAATCGGGCGGGGTGGTAGTTCCGCTTGTTCCCACATTTGGATCTTCTCTAACGTCTCTCTGGATTGATCTACCGGGCTCCCCTGATCTTCTGGGGTCTGTGTAGATGTTAGCGCTGGTGAGAGTTTTGGGAGTACTGCTTTGGCTAGCACTTTCTCCCTGAGGGATCTGCAGTAAGTTTTTGCTGGTTGTGATGTACTCGGCGCCGTCGCGTCTGGGTTGGATTTCGACGATTGGGCCGAGTGGAATGTCTTTCCGGATTTTGACGACATCTTTGGTCTTTTGTGTGGGGTGTCGTTAGCACGAGGGTTGGGGATTTTAAGGTGGGGTATAGGTTTTGTGGATGGGGGCTATTTGGTGGGTTGGGTTGGGGATTTGGATGCCTTGGGGGGGTGTGGGTTTATGATGTGAGGATATTTGAAATGGGGGGGGGGGGATTATGAGGGGGGGGTGTTGTTGGGTTAGGTTAGGTTAGGTTAGGTTAGGTTAGGTTAGGTTAGGTTAGGTTAGGTTAGGTTAGGTTAGGTTAGGTTAGGTTAGGTTAGGTTAGGTTAGGTTAGGTTAGGTTAGGTTAGGTTAGGTTAGGTTAGGTTAGGTTAGGTTAGGTTAGGTTAGGTTAGGTTAGGTTAGGTTAGGTTAGGTTAGGTTAGGTTAGGTTAGGTTAGGTTAGGTTAGGTTAGGTTAGGTTAGGTTGCTTCGGTGCGTACCTGTGTAGGGTCGCCAGGAGGGAGCCTACGCCAGCCTGTCACGAATGTGGTGCTGCGGAGGACACGGCCCAGCACACCCTAGAGGTGTGCGTCAGATGGGCCGTGCAGCGCCACGATCTCGTGGCAGTGCTTGGGCGGGACCTCTCGCTCTCGAGTGTGGTTCGCTGCATGCTCGAGAGCGATGAGGCCTGGCAGGCGGCGGTCTCTTTCTGCGAATCCGTCATTTCGCAGAAAGAGGCCGCGGAGCGGGACAGAGAGATAGATCCATCCTCTGTTCCGCTCCGCCGGCGTAGGACGGGAGCGAGGAGGCGTCGCTATGCGAACCTCCTCCAATAGTCTCCTGTCCAACCGGGGCTCCGGGAGAGGATGGGAACCTCCCCGGCTTAGCTAGTCCCGGCGCCGAGGGGGACACTCCAGGTTGTCGGAGTGGCCCCTAATTGTGGTGGAAGTCCGGTCCCTATAGAGGTAGACCGGCCGGTCGCGGGGGGTGTCCTGTGTTAGACAGATCCGGGACACTTCCCATTATAACGGCTGATGGCAATCCGCAGGTTCAGTTTTAGTGGGTAAACCGGCGAGTCGCGTCGGGAGTCCCACATATCCCCGGGATACCCCTCCCGGGGAAGGCGTAACGTCCTTTCCCCTGCGATATCAAAAAAAAAAAAAAAAAAAAAAAAAAAAAAGGTTAGGTTAGGTTAGGTTAGGTTAGGTTAGGTTAGGTTAGGTTAGGTTAGGTTAGGTTAGGTTAGGTTAGGTTAGGTTAGGTTAGGTTAGGTTAGGTTAGGTTAGGTTAGGTTAGGTTAGGTTAGGTTAGGTTGGGGGTGAGCCGGTTCCTCCTCGTGGTGCCCCTGGAAACACTCGCTTGTGCCACCGTGGCCGTTTCCAGGGTGACACAAGCGAGTGGCAGATCGCCGGTTCTATCTTTCTTTTTGGTTCTTTCTTCCCCGCCTATGTTATTCTTTCTTTTGGTTTGGTTTTGTTTTGTTTCTTGTCTATCCTTCACCATCTTTGTTTTGTCTTACGCTATCTTTCCGTTTTTGTTATCCTCTTCTGATAGGTGACCTCACACCTGTAAAAAGGCCGCGACCCGGGGTGTCGGAGTTACTACTATGGAGGGTCGTAATTTGAAAAATACTCCCCGGGTGGGTCCCGGCAATGCCGGGGAATCCCACTCTCCTGCTTCGCAAGGAGCAGGAGGCTGTCGCACGTATACGGGGGCGGCACAAGTTGCGAGTGGAGAAGAGGATGGCGTCGTGAGGACGCGGAGTAAGGAAGGAGTGATGAAGGAGCAGGCTGGACCGAGTTCGGTGCCCCTAACCGCACCGAAAACGGAACTGCTTACTGACGAGGAAGTTGACTTTTCGCAGCCGATCCCTAATGGCAGGGAGCGGCTGCTGGAATTACTCAAGAAGAAGGCTCTGAGGGGCGACAAAGATCTGCCGCGCGTGATGCTCACGCGCGCGTTACTCCCTGAACCCCCTCGCACCGGATATGACAGTGAGGACTGCGTCTCGGACTCCAGTGATATGTCCTGCATATCGCTGGACTCCGAGGGGTTGCCCACAATCCCACCGGCTCGGACAAGTCTCAAAAGACGAAACACGGACGAAGACGATGCACCGCCCACCAGCAAGGGGGCAGTGCCCAAGACCAAGAAGGGACGTGGCCGGCCACCATCGACCGGCCAGTACGTCGGCCTTGCTCTGGCGCAGGCCAACTATAACAAGGCGAAGGAGGAGGCCCTTCGGCTTCAAGCCGAAGAGGAGGTAGCTGAGGTAGCGCGGGTGGCGCGGCAGGCGAGAGCCTCGCTTCACACTAGCCCTGCCCCGAATACAGAAGGTGGACAAGAGGAGCAGACCAACGCTGCCCTCATGAAAAGTGTGGAGGCTTCGCTGGACACCGTATTGATGGTCGCCACGAAGTCCTCCAACTTAAAAGGAACTTATCAGCGGTTCCTCAAAGAGGCAGCGGCCAACATCAAGGCGGCTGTCGCGGAAATGAGGAGCCGCTCCATGACGGAGGAGATACAGAGGCTGGAGGCTCAGAACGCGCAACTTCAGCGGCAGATGGAGAACATGCGCCGAGAACTGGAAGAGTTACGGCGCCAAGCAAACAAGCCCGCCGAGAAAGATCTGCAGCAGATGTTGGCGGAGGTCTCCCGTAATAATGCGGAGACCTTCGGCAATATGTTAAATGCGCGGTTAGCCGGTCTGGAGGACCGCCTTCTCCCGGAGCCACGTCGTCGGCCCCCACTGGCGGTGGACAACACTTCGAGCGACATTGCTCCGGCCATTGCCGAAGTCTCTGAAGCCGCTCCGAAGGCACCGGAGAAGAAGAAAAAGAAGGAGAAGAGAGCACCAAACGTGACAATGGCGGCGGTGAGCACAGAGACCCCAATAGAGGCCCCTGTTGCATCTGCGCCGCTTAAGAAGAAGAAGGAAAAGAAGAAGAAAAAGTCCTTGGCCGCACACGAGGCCGAACAGGTGAGGGCCACAATAACCGCCCCACCTGCGACAGACGCCGCGTGGACCACAATCGGGCCACGCGGACGCAAGAAGGAGAAAGGAAAGAGGGGAGCTGACAAACCAGCTGCCTCAAAAAAGAGAAAGGCGAGATTGCGCGCACCAACAACCGCGGCTATCACCCTCACACTAGAGGCGGGGGCTGAGGAACGGAGGGCCACCTACGCCTCAGTGCTTTCTGAGGCGAAGCAGAAAATTAACCTGGCGGAGCTTGGCATATCCAAGGTCGGGTTCCGTCTGGCTGAAACGGGTGCCCGGGTGCTTTTGTTGTCCGGGGAAGGAGCCCAAGAGAAGGCCGACACATTCGCTGCCAGACTAAAGGCGGCGTTGGATCCGGAGGTAGTGCGAGTGGCCCGCCCGGTTAAACGCGCAGAAATGCGCGTTACCGGGCTGGACGACGCGACGACGGCCGCCGACGTCATCGATGCGGTCGCCAAAGAAGGTGGATGCCCGGCCATCAACATCCGGTCGGGCAAAATAGTAGAGGGGCCCGGAGGTGCCAAATACCTCTGGATGTGCGTACCAATTGAAGCCGCCAAGAAGCTCTCCAGCACTGGGCGGCTACAAGTGGGTTGGACTCAGGTGAAGGTGGCGCTGCTGGTCGCGAGGCCTAAGCGGTGCTACCGATGCCTCGAGACCGGCCATGTAGGAGCAAAGTGTGAGTCGCAGGTGGACCGCAGCCGGAACTGCTTCCGGTGCGGAAAGCCCGGTCATAAGGCGGCGGACTGCGGGGCAGCTCCAAACTGCCCTGTCTGCGAGGCTGCTGAAAAACCAGCGGACCATACGCTCGGGAGCGGCAGCTGTGTCACAGCGGGAAGGAAGCCGGCCCGGAAGAAGAAAGGGGGGAAACGGAAGGACCCCACGAAGAAAGTCAAGCGTAAAGCGATGGCCGACAACGTGGAGCCATCCCAACCCATGGACGCCGATCCGTAAGGATGTCCAGTACGAAGGAGGCCGCGGTCCAGTCTTGTGGGCGCTCCCTCTCATTAGGGGAGTGCTGGACACGAGCTGCCGTGTGCGTAGGTAGCAGGGAACAGCGGTTCGGACTTGTGGGCGCCCCCTCTCATTAGGGGGGTGCTGGACATAAGCCGCCGCGTGTGGAGCCCGTAGGCGGTGCACCGGGAGATCACCGCTTACGCAAAGGGCGTAGCTGAAGAGGCTCTCTTATGTCCGGAAGAGCCTCCCAGCGGAGGGCGGGTAACACCGCATTAGAAGGAGTGCCCGTTCTAGGGCCAAGCGCCGACGGGGTCGTGGACGAATGCCTACGCGATACCCATGGCCCCGTCAAAGCGCGAAGGAGGACATCGGGGTGTTTTAGAGGGTAGGTCTTTCGTCATCGTTAGGGAGTCCCTCATAACCTTGCGGCCCTTCCCCGGGGGCCGTGGGGTATTCGTAAGCCGAATTTCACCTGCGTCAAAAAAAAAAAAAAAAAAAAAAAAAAAAAAAAAAAAAAAAAAAAAAGGTTAGGTTAGGTTAGGTTAGGTTAGGTTAGGTTAGGTTAGGTTAGGTTAGGTTAGGTTAGGTTAGGTTAGGTTAGGTTAGGTTAGGTTAGGTTAGGTTAGGTTAGGTTAGGTTAGGTTAGGTTAGGTTAGGTTAGGTTAGGTTAGGTTAGGTTAGGTTAGGTTAGGTTTTTTTTTTTTTTTTTTTTTTTTTTTTTTTTTTTTTTTTTTTTTTTTTTTTTTTTTTCCATCCCCCTAACAGTATCAGGGCTTGTTTTATGCTGTATTTTTTAATTCTTTGCTCTTTTCATTATTTTCTTTTTTATGGTCTTACAACTAAGGTTTTACAATTTTCGTTCTTTTCTTTTTCATGATTCATTTCTTACAATGCTTTTGTTTCGTCCTTATTTCTAGTACAATTTTTTATATATTAATTACAATAGTATTTAGGTCATCAATTGTAGAAATCAATATCAATACATCAATATTAATATATCAATATTCATGTCAATTTAGTTACAATAATTATATATACAATTCAGTACAAGGAGCAATATTTCAAAAAAGTCTAATAAAATACAGTAGCAATCATTAATATTCCAATAAAATATTCAATAATTACAATAAAATTACAATAATACAATAAAATCCAATAAATCAATAAAAATCCAATAAAATAATAAATCCAGTATGTCAATAATAAAACGATAAAACTACGGCACAAACATTCAACTTAACCCTACTATCACAATTAAAATCCTACATCTAGAGCCTACACTAATATCACACCAGTTTATCACAATTTTTCTTATTTGTATACACAGCGATTTTCTTACAAAAAGAGAGGAATATCTCCCTCTTTTTTCCCCCCAGGATTGAGGGTAGGTTCTCACCCGTCATCGATATGCCCAATTTCTGCTCAATATCGTATCTATTGCTAGCAAAAATTGGGCATTCGAGTAACAGGTGAGGAACCGTCTCCTCAACTCCTGGCTGACATGAGCATGACGGGTCCTCCTTCAACTTGAATCTGTTCAGGTAGAAGGCGAACCCGCCGTGACCAGTCAGTATCTGTGTAGTGTGGTGAGTTATGTCTATTTTCTTGACTATTTTGTGTGCAGCAGCAGCGCTTGGGAAAAAGAGCTTCGTGACTCCGGCCGTCCCTCCCACTTCGTATCTCCTGTCCCATTCCTCAACCGTATCCTCTCTTAAGATACGCTTGACGAATGAAACAGGACACAGATCGTAGTCAGGTTTCCTTTTCGACCCCAGTGCGGCCTCCTTGGCTAACTCGTCTACTCTCTCATTCCCTCTCAATCCTGCGTGCGCCTTGATCCAAAACAAGGAGACCTCCCGCCTCTGCAAAGCAGTTTTTCGGAGGGCCGCCCTTGTTTGCACCGCCAGGGGATGAGGGGAACTAAGAGTGACTGCCTGGAGTGCCGCTCTGGAATCGCTAAGGATACCGACCTTTGCCATTCCACTCTTGCAGGCTATACTTACTGCTCTTTGGAGCGCTAGAAGTTCGGCTTGGTAGACTGTGCAATACGGCGGCAATGCAAGCTTGACGGCCTTCGTCTCGGCCTCACCCTTCCATACGGAGAGTGCGGCTCCGACTCGACCCTCAATCTTGCTGCCGTCCGTATAGATCCTATGGACGTGGCTGTTAACCACGTCTACATATGAGTCCTCGTCTACCAACCCGAACCTCAGCTCTACCTGCTCTGCCGGATGTGGGTCCTCAATCGCTGGAGCCATTCGCTCCACCTCCCTGTCCCTCAATACCGGGTGTGGTACCCCCTTCTTGATCTCATAAATCCTCGATGCTTCGAGTATTCTGAGGTCAAGAGGGAGTACCCCAGCCAACAGCATTGCAGAGTTCAAGGAGACAGTTCGATATGCTCTGCAGATCTTTTGGGCAAAACCCCGTTGAACGGAGTTGAGCCTTTTTTGGACCCCCATCTTTTCCGCGGTGGGTGCCCACGCTGCTGATGCATACAAAATAGTCGGCTCTATTACAGCTATATATATTGTCCTAACTATCTGGGGGTTAAGCCCCCATCCTACTCTAGCAGCTTTGGCTAGCTGCTTGTATCTTCCTATAGCCTTTTTACACACGTTACTAACGTGGGCGTTGAACGTGATGCCGCTGTCAATCGTTAGGCCCAGTACTTTAATATTATCACAATATTGAAGATCAACACCCCCCATAGCGAGCCGCGGCACATCATATTTTAATTTCCTTGTGGATAACAGTGCGCATGTCTTATGTGGAGCGAATCTCAATTTGTTAAGCTCCCCCCATTTCCTAATCTTTTCAAGCACTCCATTTGCCTTAGTCTCGATTTCGAGAGCCGTATCTCCCTCAAATACCAGGACGATGTCGTCCGCGAAAGCCTGGTTGAACACATTCATCTCCTCTAACATCCATAGCAGGGGGTCCAGCAAGAGGTCCCACAGGATTGGTCCACCTATGGATCCCTGCACGCACCCCTTGCTGGTCTCCCTGCTTACTTCCATACCTGCATACCTGACACTCACTTTCCTTTCACTCAGGTAGCTGCTGATTACCCGCCTCAGGTTCCCCGGACACCCAACCTCAGCCAATCTAACCTTTATGGCTGGCCACCAAGCACTGTCGAAGGCCCCCTCTATGTCCAGCGAGACCACAACAGAAATTTTCTTCTTTTCTCTCATATTTCTGATGTGGTTCACCAACCTGTAGAGGGCGTCTTCGGTGCTCCTTTGGGGCATGAAGCCATACTGGTTAGGGCTAATCTTGGGCAACAGGTAGAACCTGAGTCGGGCGACCAGCATCTTCTCGAAGATTTTGCCGAGAACAGGCAGGAGGCCGATCGGTCGATAGGCTTTTGGTACCCGGTACGATTCCTTGCCCGGCTTTCTTAGCACCACCACGGTCGCCTGTTTCCACTGTTTGGGGAAGCAGGCGACAGTGAGGCACCTGTTCAGCAGCGCAAGGAACCATTCCGGGTTACATTCCACAGCGTGTTGGCAGATGTCAGACGTGAGTCCGTCCGCCCCGGGGGCCTTTTTGGGGTTGAAGGACCTTACGGCCCTCTTCAACTCCTCCATGATGAAGGGAGGGTCGTCCGGACCCGCCGGCGGTTCGGTGTCCAAGGACTCCGCCCGCCGGCGCGTCCGCCGATGTTCCTCACCTTCATCACTTTCCTGGTCCTCGGGGTAGAAGGTCTCCGCCAGCCATTCTGCAGAGCTCCGGGCGTCGAGGGTTTCACCGTCCCTCGTAAGGGGCAGATCCTCCTCCCTCCCTGTAGCTCTGCTCAACACCCTGTAGATGCCTTCCCAGACCCCCTCCCTATCCTGTTTCCGGCAAAATTCCTTCCAGCTCTCCACTTGCGCATCCTTTACTGCCTTTTCATACATCTCCTTTTGTTCCAGGTACAACCCAACGACGCGGTCTCTGCGATCAGGTGCTGCGTTCCGGATCCTGCGTTTCCTCGTGGCGACCTGCTTCTTCATCTGCGCGAGCTCATCATTCCACCACGACAAGGTGAATTTTTGCGTGTGTTTTTTGGTCGGCATTGTGTCTCTGCATGTCTGTGTGATGGCTTGTGTGTATCTGTCTATTGCCTCCTCCACTTGTTGTGTGCTGTGTATTGTGTTCATGTCTTGTGCAGTCAATTGTCTGTCCGACATCAGCTGGGTCAGTTTCTCACGAAACTGAGTCCAGTTTGCCTTCTGTGTGTTAAATATGCGTGTGGTTCGTATTATGTTCGTGCCTGTGGATTTATGTTGTCTGATGCCGAAGGATATGCCGTTGTGGTCCGAGCTCGTGAGACCCTCCTCTACTCTCCAGTCGCCCACTCGGTTCAGCAGATCGTCGGAGCACGCTGTCACATCCACGCAACTGGAGTACCTTTTCCCCCCTCTGACCGTATCAAATGTCGGGATGTCCCCGGTGTTGAGTATGTGCATGCCCATTGCTTCCAGTACAGCAGACACTTCCCTCCCTCGCGGGTCTTCCGCATCGCCACCCCACCACGGGCTTTTTGCGTTTGCGTCACCTCCCAAGACCATCTTATCGGAACCTAACTCTCTTCCTATCCACATAAGATGGTCCAGGTAGGGCCCCACAGGCTTATCGGGCTCGAAGTAGAAGGACACTACAATCATCTCCCAGGCTTTAGTTCGGAGGGTGGCCACAACAATGTTGTTATTGCTAAGGCGTGTGTGTAGTTCGACATCCAACGTGTCGTCGAGTACTACAACACACGCCTTTACCACACCACCCCCTTCCCCATCGCTCTGGTAGACCCTCACCCCATTGCATGTCCTCATACTCCGTGCCCCACCTATGTAGGGCTCTTGCAGTAACGCAACGCATGCCTTACGCTTGGTGGCCTCGAGCAATAGCTCCTTTGTGGCGATTTGGCTCCGCTGGAGGTTGGCCTGCAATAGTCGGTACTGGAAGTACTCACCGGTTACAACCTCAACAATACGACACAGCCGATCTGGCTAGAGCATCCCACCTCTTTCTCTCCATACATTCTCTATCGAAGGCGCTGTGCTCTTCGTTGCCTCTCCTCGCCTTCGTGCAATTAATGCACTTGGGCCTATCTCCTCGCAGCCACTTATCGCACTCGGTCTTCATGTGAGGACCGGCGCAGTGACTGCATCGTACCTCACTCTCCTGACAGTGCCGTCTGGTATGCCCGTATCCCAGGCAACGGGAGCACTGCACCAGTGGGCTGTGGTCCATCACCTTCACCCTGCCTAGTCCAATATGGACGTAGCCTTCATTCACACATCTCTTCCATACCTGTGGGCTTGCTCTAACCACTAGGTGGTTCTGAAGGGGGTTCCTCGCTTTCATCACAAACGCTATCTCTAACTTTCTTTCATCCCCCTTCAAGCCATCAAGGATGTTTGTGTTCTGGTTACAGAACGCGGTGATGAAATCGTCCACGTCGCATTTCATCACATCCCTGAAGGCCAAAAGGGGGCTCTTATTCTTCACCTCTTCAACCACTAGTCCTTCATTCGTTCTCAATCTTTCCTTCACCTTGTTTCTTTCATCCTCATTTATACATCCTATTACGACCTTTCTATTTTTTACCTTCCTGGCCCTCTCTACCTTTACCCATCCGTTTTTGGCGTCTATCGTCTTTCTAATTTTTTCCAGTACCTCCTCTCCAGTCTCTTGTCCGTCCCTGGAGGACACCATGACTGAATGCAGTGCCCTTGCTTCAGGAGGATTCTCTACGACTCCTCTCGAAGCAACGCTCGCATAGCTCGCCGGTTTGGCAATCGTCATGTTGTTTTCCAGCAACGAACTCAACTTCCCCATTTTTTCCCTATTTTCCTTCATGCTTTCCCTCATCTCCTCCATCTTTTGCATGTTTTCCCTTATTAACCTATTGCTCTCTTTCAGGTTCCTCACCAGTGCTTCGTCCTCTGCGTTTTGTACTGCGCCGGTTGACCGGGGGGGATGTATAGGGTCCTTCCCCGGTCCTCCATTGCTCCGGGCTTTAACACTGGTGAGTTCTTCCTCTAACTCTTTAATTAACTGGTAGAGCCTGTCTATGGCGCCGAAGGCTCCTTGCTTGAGCTCCGTTTTAAAATTTTTTGAGCTATTAATACAGCCTTTCGCTCGCTCTAGACAGGTTCTGCCTTCTCTCGTTCTGGGTTTGTTCGCGGCGATGGGGCTTCCGGTTTTTTCCGGAATTTTGACATTTTTGTTCACTTTTACTAGGGGTGCTACTGGTTCCGGTTTTTGTTTTACTTTTTCAGGAGGTGTTATCATGTTTTTTATGGCTATAGCCTCCATTTTATCAATACTATCCCGCACAGCGGGGAGTCCTTCCGGTTGCGACTGGGCTCTGCCCTCGTCAATCTCGTCCCTATTCGTTGGTGAGAGTGTATATGTGTCGCTGAACCGCTTATGGGGTGTGCGCATCATTTCAATAGGGGGACTGGTCAAGCACTTCAATATTTAAAAGAAGTGTCGGTTATAAATTAAATTGAAGTAATTGTATTGATTGTAAAATAAAATAACAATAAAACAAAATAGAATTGAATTATAGAATAATAATTGTCAAGTGTAAAATGTCCCCTGCGAGCTGGCGGGGCCGTTCCGTCGAAACGGCGTTGGTGGGGCCGCAGAGGAAGAGGCATGTCGGTATTGCGGTGCGCCGCTTGCCCTATCCTCTGCGACCGAGGTGTGGTCGGTGGCAGAACCACAGACCTGATCTGCCACCGGGTACCAGTTTATCTGGTAGCCATGGCCTCCTAGTAGCAGACTCAGGGGGAGTCTGCTACAGTGCTGGTGGAGGCCGAGGAGGGAGGCGCACCTAATACCATCTGGTGCGCCCATCGTGGAGGGCCTTCGGGCTCTTGTGATGGAGCCGCTTGTAGGCGGCTGCCGCCGGCGGGGTCGCGGATGTGTGTATCGTTCCCGTGGCCCCGTCAGAGGGCGGCGAGGAGGAAGATGGGGGGGTTTTTAGTGGGTACACCATGAGTCCCACATCACCACTTGGGTGCCCCCTGCACCTGGGTGGTATGCGTAAAGCATTTTCCCCCTCGGAAAAAAAAAAAAAAAAAAAAAAAAAAAAAGGTTAGGTTAGGTTAGGTTAGGTTCCCCCCGATGGTTGCACGCCTTGACGTGGCGGTGGGGCTTAGTAACCGTGGACTGGACACCCACGGTGAAGCGAAGAGGCAACCAGGGCCGGCTTGTTTGCCGCCGGCTGGCCCGAGGTGGGCGCTCCCAGCGGGCTGGAGGAGTCCGCTGCGGACGCGCTAGGAGGTGGGACCGCAGAAGAAGAGGAGTGCCGGTATTACGGTGCGCCGTACTCCCTATCTTCTGCGGCCGTGGAGGGATCGCAGGGGGAGAGGCGTGGTGGTGTTGTGCTACTCTCCCTACCCCCTGCGAGCTGGCGGGGCCGTTCCGTAAGGTTAACGGCATTGGTGGGGCCGCAGAGGAAGAGGCAAGTTGGTATTACGGTGCGCCGCTTGCCCTATCCTCTGCGTCCGAGGTGTGGTCGGTGGCAGAACCATAGCCCAGATCTGCCACCGGGTACCGGTTGTGGAGGCTGGTATCCGTGGCCTCCTAGTAGCAGACTCGGGGGGAGTCTGCTACAGTACTGGTGGAGGCCGAGGAGGGAGGCGCACCTTACCATCTGGTGCGCCTGGGGCCTTCGGGCCTTGGATGGAGCCGCTTGTGGGCGGCTGCCGCCGGCGGGGTCGCGGATGTGTGTATCGTTCCCGTGGCCCCGTCACAAGGCGGCGAGGAGGAAGGTGGGGGGTGGTTTTTAGTGGGTATACCGTGGGTCCCATTAGCCTATACGGGAGTCCCACATCACCACTCGGGTGCCCCCTGCACCTGGGTGGTATGCGTAATGCATTTTCCCCTCCGGAAAAAAAAAAAAAAAAAAAAAAAAAAAAAAAAAAGGTTAGGTTAGGTTAGGTTAGGTTAGGTTAGGTTAGGTTAGGTTAGGTTAGGTTAGGTTAGGTTAGGTTAGGTTAGGTTAGGTTGGGGGCGATACCGGTTCCTCCACGTGGTGTCCCTGGGCAACGCCTGGGTGCGCCACTCCGCTCTCTACACGGGGTGAGGCACTCAGGCGGCTGATCGCCGGTCTTTCTCTGTCTTTCACCATCTTTTTATAGTATACTCTTCGTTTGCTTTACTTTATTTATTTTATCTATCTTTCAACACCTTTTCTTCAACTATCTTTCCTATTTAGTTTACTCTTCTTGTGTGTGTGTTAGGTTATGCGTGATAGATGTATGTCTGAATGGCGATGAATGGGCTTTTACGGCCCCCAATCCAGGGTTCTGGTGCCCGGCCGTGGGATGCGTGGCGAGCGGGCGGTCTCGTCGCGAGGGCACTGGGGCAGAATCACCCCTATCTGATCGGGCCAGACATCAGTCCTTACTTGACAAACCATGGAGTGCAACAACGAAAATATTCCCCGGGTGGGTCCTCTCTCTGAGGGGGAATCCCACCCTCCTGCTTCGGTGGGAGGCTGCCCCACGTATACGGGGGGGGCACCTGTTGCAATAGAGGAGGAGGTGGTCGTCTCGAAGACGGAGACGGAGAAGGGCGCGATGGCGCAGAAAGGACCTAGCTCGGTGTCCCTAACCGCACCGGGAAAGGAACTCCTAACTGATGAGGAGGTCGATTTTTCGCAGCCGCAGACTAACGGCGTGCAGCGACTATTACGACTGCTCCAGCGTAAGAAGGAGCGGGGTGACACGGAGGGGCTCGCTCGCGTGCAATATGAGCGCGAGTTGAGACTCCCGCCCCCCGAAAAGGACGAAGACATGGCGCGCGTGCCACGCGTGGTTCTGCGCGACGTGATGGCACCGCCGCGCAAACCCGGACCTGGATCCATGAGGGATAGTGATGATTATCTCTCCGACTCCTCGGTCTACAGCGCTATGTCGCTGGAGTCCGGGGAGTCGCATACCGGATTTGACAAACCTCGTAAGAGGAAGAACACGGACGATGACAGTGTGCCGTCTCTTAGTAAAGGGGCGGTACCAAAACCCAAGAAAGGACGCGGCCGGCCGCCAACGACCGGCCAATACGTAGGTCTGGCCAAAGCACAATCGGACCTCAATAGGGCGAAGGAAGAGGCGCTTCGACTTCAAGCCGAGGCCGAAGTTGCAGAGATGACGAGAATGGCAAGGGAGACGCGAACATCACCCCGCGCAACTCCTGTCATAACCGGAGATGTCGACTCGGAGCAGCCAAGCGCTGCCCTGGCACAAAGAGTGGAGACTTCACTGGAGGCCATCACTATGGTAGCAGTGAAGTCCTCCAACCTCAAAGGCACATTTCAAAAGTGCCTTAAGGAATCGGTGGCGGTTATCAGATCGGCTGTTGCCGAGATCAGAAGCCGCTCCACAACAGAAGATCTGGCAAGATTGGAGGCCCAGAACACGCGCCTCCAAGAACAAGTGACGAAAATGGGCCGCGAACTCGAAGAGTTGCGCAGACGGGCTTACAACACCCGCCCCATACAAGAAGACATGCGCGAGCTGTTGTCGGAGGTCTCTCGTTCCAACATAGAGACCTTCGGCAATATGCTGAACGCGAGGCTGGCCGGTTTGGAGGATCGTCTCCTACCGGAGCCCCGGAGACGTCCACCGCTGGCGGCAGACGCTGCAAACGCCTGTGTCAGCGCTCCGCCGGTGGCCACCGGAATTAACAAGGCGCCAAAGCCTAAAAAGACGACGGCGCCTACATATGCAAAGGTGGCGGCAACAAGTGCAGCGGCCCCAAAAGTGGCACCGCCAGCACCAGTCCTGCCAAAGGCTAAAAAGCCCAAAAAGAAGAATAAACGACCAACAATGGCTGCTCAAGAGGCAGCGCAAGGAGGGGTTATAACCAACCCCTCCCTCGCAGATGCTCCGTGCACCACCGTAGGTTCACGTAAGGCCAAGAAGAAAGGGGCGGCTAAACCAGCCACAGCCGCTCCTAAACAGAAGAAGGCAAGACTTCGCCCCCCCAAAACGGCGGCAGTAACCCTCACCTTGGAGGCAGGGGCTACAGAACGGGGGGTGACGTACGCGAAGGTGCTCAGCGAGGCCAGAGCGAAAATCGACCTGGGGGAACTCAATATCCCCAGGCTCGGGTTCCGTCTGGTTCAAACTGGTGCCCGCCTCCTTTCTATAGAAGGAGAGGGGGCCACGGAGAAGGCCGACGCATTTGCCGCGAGGCTACGTGCGGTCCTGCGTCCTGAGGACGTAAAAGTGTCCCGCCCGGTGAAGTGCGTGGAAATGCGAGTCACCGGGTTAGACGATGCGACAACGGCCACCGAGATCATCGAGGCTGCCGCCAGAGAAGGAAATTGCCCGACCACCAACATCCGGTCGGGCAAAGTAGTAGTAAGCCCCAGAGGCACTAGGTCCCTGTGGATGAGTGTGCCGATCGCAGCCGCCAAAAAGCTGACCAGCTCTGGGCGGCTGCAAATTGGCTGGGTAACGGCAAGGGTGGCACTGCTGCGGCCTCGCCCGCGGCGGTGTTTCAAGTGCCTAGATACTGGCCACCTAGCGATAAAGTGCACGTGCCCGGTGGACCTCAGCGGAAATTGTTTCCGCTGTGGGAAGCCGGGGCACAAGGTGCCTGAATGCGTAGCGGCTCCTAACTGCCTAGTCTGCGAGGCTGTGGGAAAGCCTAAGGAGCACGTGCTGGGGAGCAGTGGCTGTATTGCAGCAACAAAGCCGCCCCTTGGCACGAAAAAGAAGCGCAAGGCTCCCACGAAGAAGGCTCGGCAGAAAAAGCCGGGCCGCGGCGTAAGGGCGGAACAACCCGCCCCCGCCATGGACGTCGTGGTGGAAGCCTAGACCCGTGGGTGGCGATCGGGGGATCGTCGCCTACAATATGGGTCCCGAGTGTAAGGCTCCCCTATGCCCGGGGAGCCCTCGGAGAGGCATGCGGCGGCACTACATCTAGCCGCCGCAAAAGAAGAGGGCCGGACGCGGCACGCGCTGCGGGGTCGTGGAGCTATGCTCACGCGATTCCCACGGCCTCGCAATGGCGCAGAAGGAGGGCATCGCCAGGTTTTTAGTGGGTAGACTCTGTGCCGAACTACACCAAAGGCACAGAGGAGTCCCACATAACCCCGCGATGTCCCCCGAGCATCGCGGGGTATACGCAACGTATTTTCCTGGCGTTAAAAAAAAAAAAAAAAAAAAAAAAAAAAAAAAAAAAAAAAAAAAAAAAAAAAAAAAAAAAAAAAAAAAAAAAGGTTAGGTTAGGTTAGGTTAGGTTAGGTTGGGGGCGGGGGCGATACCGGTTCCTCCACGTTGGTGTCCCTGGGCAACGCCTGGGTGCGCCACTCCGCTCTCTACACGGGGTGAGGCACTCAGGCGGCTGATCGCCGGTCTTTCACTGTCTTTCACCATCTTTTTATAGTATACTCTTCTTTTGCATTGTTTTATTTGTTTGTCTATCTTTCATCACCTTTTCTTTTCTATCTTTTCTCTTTTTGTTCACTCTTCTTGTGTGTGTGTGTTAGGATTTGCGTGTTAGGTTGTTTGTTTGAATGGTGACGGATGGGCTTATACGGCCCCTAATCCAAGGTTCTGGTGCCCGGCCATGGGATGCATGGCGAGCAGGCGGTCTCGTCGCAAGGGCACTGGGGCAGAATCCCCCCAACTGGATCGGGCCAGAAATCAGTCCACAATTGACTAACATGGAAGGTCGTGATTTGAAAAATATTCCCCGGGTGGGTCCTCTCTCTGAGAGGGAATCCCACCCTCCTGCTTCGGCGGGAGGCTGCCCCACGTATACGGGGGGGGCACAAACCACGAGGGCGGAGGAGGTGGTCGTTCCAACGACGGAGAAGGAGAAGGGCGCGATGGCGCAGAAAGGACCTAGCTCGGTGCCCCTAACCGCACCGGGAAAGGAACTCCTTACTGATGAGGAGGTCGACTTCTCGCAGCCGCAGACCAACGGCGTGCAGCGACTACTACGACTGCTCCAGCGAAAGAAGGAGCGGGGTGACACGGAGGGGCTCGCTCGCGTGCAATATGAGCGCGAGTTGAGACTTACCGCCCCCGAAAAGGACGATGACATAGCGCGCGTGCCACGCGTGGTTCTGAGCGACGTGATGGCACCGCCGCGCAAACCCGGACCTGGATCCATGAGGGATAGCGACGATTATCTCTCCGACTCCTCGGTCTACAGCGCTATGTCGCTGGAGTCCGGGGAGTCGCTCACCGGATATGACAGACCTCGCAAGAGGAAATCCGATTGTGACTCGGTACCGTCCTTCAGTAAAGGGGCGGTACCCAAATCCAAAAGAGGACGCGGCAGGCCGCCGACTACAGGCCAATACGTCGGCTTGGCAAAGGCGCAGGCCGAATTTAACTCGGAGAAAGAGAGGGCCCTTCGGCTAGAGGCCGAGGCTGAAGTGGCCGAATCGGCGAAAATCGCGAGGGAGGCGCGCTCGTCGCTCTGCGCAACGGTCGAAACAGAAGATGTAGAGTCGGAGCGAACCAACATGGCTCTGACCCAAAGCGTTGAGGCTTCGTTGGCGACGATCACCATGGTCGCCACAAAGTCCCAAAACCTAAAAGGGACATTTCAGAAATGCCTCAAGGAGGCGGTCGCCAATATAAAGGCGGCCGTCGCCGAGATGAGGGGCCGCTCACAAAGTGACGAAATGCGGGCACTGGAAGCCCAAAACCAACAGCTCCAACGGCAGATCGACGCCATGCGCCGGGAGCTGGAAGAGCTTCGGCGGCAAGCGACCAAGCCCGCTACCGAGGACCTGCAGAAGCTGTTGTCGGAGGTCTCACGTTCCAACATCGAGACCTTCGGCAACATGCTGAATGCACGGCTCGCAGGACTGGAAGACAGGCTCCTGCCGGAGCCGAGGAGGAGGCCACCGCTGGCGGCGGACGACGCAGGCACCCCTGCTGGCCTTCCAACAACAGCGGCACCAAAGAAGGCGCCGAAGCCTAAAAAGGCGACGGCGCCCACATACGCGACAGTGGCGGCGCAAAACGCGGCGGTCCCCCCTGAAGAGGCACCGCCTGCTCCGGCCCCGCCCAAGAAGACGCAAAAGAAAAAGCGGCCATCAATGGCTGCTCAAGAGGCGGCGCAAGGGGGGGAGCACACCATTCCCTCCCCCGCCGAGGCCCCGTGGACCAAAGTTGGTCCACGCAAGGCCAAGAAGAAGAAGGGGGCGGCTACTCCAGCCAAAGCCGCCCCCAAAAAGAAGAAGACAAGGCTTCGCCCCCCCAAAACGGCGGCAGTAACCCTCACCTTAGAGACGGGGGCTGCGGAAAGGGGGGTGACCTATGCGAAGGTGCTGAGCGAGGCCCGGGCGAAAATCGATCTTGGGGAGCTTAACATCCCCAAGCTCGGCTTCCGCCTGGTCCAAACAGGTGCTCGCCTCCTTTCCATCGAGGGAGAGGGGGCTTCGGAGAAGGCCGACGCTTTTGCCGCGAGGCTTCGAGCGGTCCTGCGCCACGAAGATGTCAGAGTCTCCCGCCCGGTGAAATGCGTGGAAATGCGCGTCACCGGGCTGGATGACGCGACAACGGCCGCCGAGGTCATAGAGGCGGCCGCCCGAGAAGGAAATTGCCCGACCACCAACATCAGGTCGGGCAAAATCGTTGTAGGTCCCAGGGGCGCCCGAAGCCTCTGGCTGAATGTGCCGATGGCAGCCGCCAAAAAACTTTCAAGCACAGGGCGGCTGCAAATAGGCTGGGTCACGGCGAGGGTGGCACTGCTGGAGGCGAGACCCCGGCGGTGCTTCAAGTGCCTCGACACCGGCCACCTTGCAGCGAAGTGCACAAGCTCGGTGGACCTCAGCGGAACTTGTTTCCGCTGCGGGAAGCCAGGGCATAAGGCGCAGGAGTGTGAAGCAGCTCCCAATTGCCCGGCTTGTGAGGCCTTAATGAAGCCGAAGGAGCACGTGCTGGGGAGCAGCGGCTGCATCATAGCACCCAAGCCGCCCCCCGGCACGAAGCGGAAGCGCAAGGCTCCCACAAAGAAGGCTCGGCAGAAAAAGCCGAGCCGTGGCGCAAGGGCGGAACAAACCGCCCCCGCCATGGATGTGGTCGAAGCCTAGACCCGCGGGTGGCGGTCGGGGGATCGTCGCCCGCACTATGGGTCCCGAGTGTAAGGCTCCCCTATGCCCGGGGAGCGCTCGGTGAGGCATGCGGCGGCACAACATCCAGCCGCCGCTACAGAAGAGGGCCGGACGCGGCACGCGCTGCGGGGTCGTGGAGACATGCTCACGCGATTCCCACGGCCTCGCATTGGCGCAGAAGGAGGGCATCGCCAGGTTTTTAGTGGGTAAACTCTGTGCCACCAACACCAAGGCACAGAGGAGTCCCACATAACCCCGCGATGTCCCCCGGCGTCGCGGGGTATACGCAACGTATTTTCCTGGCGTAAAAAAAAAAAAAAAAAAAAAAAAAAAAAAAGGTTAGGTTGGGGGCGAAACCGGTTCCTCCTCGTGGTGTCCCTGGGCAACGCCTGGGTGCGCCACTCCGCTCTCTACACGGGGTGAGGCACTCAGGCGGCTGATCGCCGGTCTTTCGCTATCTTTCACCACCTTTTTATTGTAATGTTCTTGTTTTGTTTTATTTTATTTTGTTTTACTCTGTCTTTTCACCGTCTTTTCTTATTCTATCTTTCTTGTTTTTTGTTAACTCTTTGATGGGGGAGCTCACCCCCGAAAAAAGAGACCGCGACCCGGGGTGTCGGTGTTAGAGATATGGAAGGTCGTATTAGTAAAAATAATCTCCGGGTGGGTCCCAGCAATGGGGAATCCCACACCCCTGCTTCGGCGGGGGTCAGGTCCGCGTATACGGAGGGGCCAACTAGTGCGAGGGTTGAGAAGGAGGCCGCTGCGACGGCGAGTGGAGGAGAGACAGGCGCGACTACGCGCGCGAGTTCGAAGCCGATGCCCCTAACCGCACCGGCGGCGGACTTGCTCACGGACGAGGACGTCGACTTCAGCCAGCCCCAGCCCAATGGGTACGAGCGCATGCTGAAGTTGATGCAAAAGAAAAAGATGCGAGGCGACGCAGATCTTCCGCGCGTGTTACTCACGCGCGACGTGATCATGCCGCCGCCAAAACCCGGATTTGACATCCTGGACAGAGACAGCGAGGACTATCTCTCGGACTCCAGTTGCATGACTGACATGTCGCTGGACTCCGAGGGATTGCCCGCACCCACCGGACGAACGACCCCTCTAAAGAGGCGGAACCCGGACGAAGACGATGAGGCGCCCTCTACTAGTAAAGGTGCGGTGCCCAAGGCCAAGAGAGGACGCGGCCGGCCTCCAACTACCGGCCAGTACGTCGGCTTGGCCAAGGCTCAGACGGAGCTCAACAGAGCAAAGGCGGAGAGTCTCCGACTCGAAGCCGAGAAGGAGGTAGCGGAGACAGCACGGACGGCGAGAGAGGCGCGAGTCTCACTACGCGCCAGCCCCGCGCCTACCGAAACACCGGAGCAGACAAACGCGGCCATCACGGCAAGCGTAGAGAGGTCCCTGGAGACCATAGCTATGGTGGCATCCAGGTCCTCCAACCTAAAGGGGACGTTTCAGCGGTTCCTCAAGGAGGCGGTCAACAACATCCGAACGGCCGTCACCGAACTGAGGGGCCGCTGTGAAACAGACGAGCTGCGGGCCCTGGAAGCGCAGAATGCGCGGCTGCAGCAGCAGATCGACGCCATGCGTCGTGAAATGGAGGAATTGCGGCGCCAGGCGACTGGGCCCGCTACGAAGGACTTGCAGCAGCTGTTGTCGGAGGTCTCGCGCTCCAATATCGAGACATTCGGCAACATGCTGAACGCAAGGTTGTCGGTGATTGAGGACCGGCTCCCACCAGAGCCCAGAAGACGGCCTCCGCTGGCGGCGGACAGTGCCAATGTCGTCACCACGCCAGCAGCCGAGAAGAAGAAGGCGCCGAAGGCGAAAAAGGCGCCCACGTACGCGACGATGACGGCGCAGGATGCGGCGGCCCCAAAAGAGGCACCGCCTGTACCTGTCCCGCCAAATGCCCAAAAGGCCAAGAAGAAGAGAAAGAAGCGGCCATCAATGGCCGCTCAGGAGGCGGCGCAAGGGGGGGAGACTAACAACCCCTTCCCCGCTGAGGCCCCGTGGACTAAAGTCGGTTCGCGCAAGGCCGGCAAGAAGAAGAAGGGGGCGGCTACTCCATCCAAAGCCGCCCCGAAGAAAAAGAAAGCGAAGCTGCGCGCCCCCGTCACTGCGGCCGTCACCCTCACTCTTGAGGAGAAGGCTGCGGAGAAGGGGGTCACGTATGCCAGCCTGCTGAGGGAGGCCAGAGCGAAAGTGGATCTTGGGGAGTTCGACATCCCCAAGCTCGGCTTCCGCCTCGCAGAAACTGGCGCGCGCGTGCTCACAATTGACGGTGAGCGGGCGCAGGAGAAGGCGGACGCCTTTGCCGCAAGGCTCAAAACCGTCCTCGACCCGGAAGTAGTAAGAGTCGGCCGTCCGGTCAAATGCGCGGAGATGCGCGTGACCGGACTGGACGACTCAGTGACGGCCGCCCAAGTCGTTCTGGCGGCCTCACAGGAAGGCGGATGCCCGACCAGCTCCATCAGGTCGGGCAAAATTGTGGTGGGACTCAGGGGGGACGCGTCCTTATGGTTGTGCGTCCCCGTTGCAGCCGCTAAAAAGCTGCTCGTAACCGGGCGGCTTCGCGTAGGCTGGGTGTCGGCGAGAGTGGCGCTGCTGGCCGCGAGGCCTAAGCGCTGCTTCCGCTGTCAGGACACCGGCCACGTCGCGGCGAAGTGCCAGTCCTTGGTGGACCGCAGCCGGATCTGTTTCCGGTGCGGGAAGCCGGGGCATAAGTTGGCCGAGTGCGGAGCGGATCCGCACTGCTCGCTGTGCGAGGTCACAGGCAAGGCGGTGGGACACGTGATGGGGAGCGGTGCCTGCGCTAACGCGAGGCCGCCCCCCGCCGCGAAAGGGAAGCGTAAGGCTCCCTCCAGGGCCCGGCTCAAAAAGCCGCAAGCCCAAGGCGCAAGGGCGGCTCAACCCGCCAGCGCAATGGAGGTAGAGGCCTAGGCCCGTGGGCGGTGATCGGGGGATCACTGCCTACACTATGGGCCCCGAGAAGAAAAGCTCCCCAATGTCCGGGGAGCTCTCGGAGAGGCAGGCGGCGGCATAACACCAGGCCGCCGCGCAGAAAGAGAGCCGGATGCGGCACGCGCTGGGGGGTCGCGGAAGAATGCTCTAGCGATTCCCGTGGCCCCTCCAAAGGCGCTGAAGATGGACATCGGGGGGTTTTAGTGAGTAAACCCCGGTGCACCTCCATCTCGCGCCGGGGGAGTCTCACATACCCCCGCTGCCCTCCCCCGGGGGTGGCGGGGGATACGCAAAGTATTTCCCCCCGTCAAAAAAAAAAAAAAAAAAAAAAAAAAAAAGGTTAGGTTAGGTTAGGTTAGGTTAGGTTAGGTTAGGTTAGGTTAGGTTAGGTTAGGTTAGGTTAGGTTAGGTTAGGTTAGGTTAGGTTAGGTTAGGTTAGGTTGGGGGCGATACCGGTTCCTCCTCGTGGTGTCCCTGGGCAACGCCTGGGTGCGCCACTCCGCTCTTTACACGGGGTGAGGCACTCAGGCGGCTGATCGCCGGTCTTTCACTATCTTTCAACATCTTTTTATAGTTTACTCTTGATTTGCATTGTTTTATTTATTTTTCTCTATCTTTCAACATCTTTTCTTCTCTACCTTTTCTCTTTTTGTTCACTCTTCTTGTGTGTGTGAGTGTGTATGGTTGTATGGCGATGGATTGGCTTTTACGGCCCCTAATCCCCGGTTTGTGGTGCCCGGCCTTGGGATGCGTGGCGAGCAGGCGGCTCGTCCCGAGGGCACCAGGGCAGAATCTCCCTTAATAGACAAAATATGGAAGATCGTATTATTAAAAACACTCCCCGGGTGGGTCCCAGCAATGGGGAATCCCACACTCCCGCTTCGGCGGGGGGTCGGCCCTTGTATACGGGGGGGCCAAATAGTGCGATGGCGGAGGAGGAGAAGGCGGGAGAGAGGAAGGAGGGAGGCGCGATGGCGCAGAAAGGACCTAGCTCGGTGCCCCTAACCGCACCGGGAAAGGAACTCCTAACGGATGAGGAGGTCGACTTTTCGCAGCCGCAGACTAACGGCGTGCAGCGACTGTTACGACTGCTCCAGCGTAAGAAGGAGCGGGGTGACACGGAGGGGCTTGCTCGCGTGCAATATGAGCGCGAGTTGAAACTCCCGTCCCCCGAAAAGGACGATGACATGGCGCGCGTGCCACGCGTACTACTGCACGACGTAATGGCACCGCCGCCCAAACCTGGACACGGATCTATGAGAGATAGCGACGACTATCTCTCCGACTCCTCGGTCTACAGCGTTATGTCGCTGGAGTCCGGGGAGTCCACTGGACTTGACAGACCTCGCAAGAGGAGAAACTTAGATGACGACAGTGTGCCGTCCCTTGGCAAGGGGGCGGCACCAAAACCCAAAAAAGGACGCGGCCGCCCGCCGACCACCGGCCAGTACGTTGGCTTGGCAAAGGCGCAGGCCGACCTGAATCGGGCGAAGGAGGAGGCAATTCGGCTTCAGGCCGCCGAGGAAGTTGCCGAAACCTTGAAAACTGCGCGGGAGGCGCGCGCTTCTATCCGCGCAAGCCCCGCCGCAGCCACTGGAGGAGACAGGTCAGAGCAGACCAACTATGCTCTGGCCAAGAGTATTGAAACTTCGCTGGAGGCCGTAACCATGGTCGCCACGAAGTCTCAGAACTTGAAGGGCACCTTTCAACGGTGTCTCAAGGAGGCGGTCGCCAACATAAAGGCGGCCGTAAATGAGATGAGAGGTCACACTATGAGTGACGAAATGGCGCGGCTGGAAGCCCAAAATGCGCGGCTCCAGGAGCAGGTGGCGAGTATGCGCCGCGAGCTAGAGGAGCTGCGCCGGCGACTGCCCGTGCCCGTCGGAGATGAAATGCGACAACTGTTGTCGGAGGTCTCCCGTACCAACTTGGAGACTTTCGGCAACATGCTGAACGCTAGATTGGCGGGCCTCGAGGATCGTCTCTTGCCGGCCCCGAGGATCAGACCGCCGTTGGTGGCAGACAGTGCCATCGTAAGCACTCCACCAGCGGCAAGGAAGACGAAAGCGCAGAAGCCTAAAGAGGCAACGGCGACTACTTGCGACGAAGTGGCGACACCGAGTGTGGCGGCGCCAACAGAGGCACAGCCAATGCCAGCCCCGCTAAAGGCCAAGGGCAAAACTAAGGCCAAGAAGAAGAAGCGGCCATCAATGGCCGCCCAGGAGGCGGTGCAAGGGGGGGAAACCAGCAACCCCACCCCCGCCGAGGCCCCGTGGACCAAAGTTGGTCCACGTAAGGCAAAAAAGAAGAAAGGGGCGGCTACAACAGCCAAAGCCGCCCCGAAGAAGAAGAAGGCGAAGCTTCGCCCCCCCTCAACTGCGGCGGTCACCCTTACTTTGGGGGCAAACGCTGCGGAAAGAGGGGAGACGTACGCCAAGGTGTTGGCAAAGGCCAGAGCGGTGATCGACTTGGGGGAACTCGGCATCCCCAAGCTCGGTTTCCGCCTGGCGGAAACAGGGGCGCGCGTCCTCACCATTGCTGGTGAGGGTGCGCAGGAAAAGGCGGACGCCTTCGCTAAGAGGCTTAGGTCCGTCCTCCCACCGGACGAAGTAAAAGTCGCCCGCCCGGTCCTGTGCGCGGAGATCCGCGTCGCCGGATTGGACGACTCAGTAGCGGCCGCCGACGTCATCCAGGCGGTCGCTATGGAAGGAGGATGCTCGGCCGACAATATTCGGGCGGGCCAACTGACGGTAGGACCACGAGGGGACGCTTCGCTATGGATGCGCGTCCCCGTTGCGGCCGCCAAGAAGCTAACGAGCTCGGGGCGGCTGCGAGTTGGCTGGGTGTCGGCGAGAGTGGCGCTGCTGGCCGCGAGGCCTAAGCGCTGCTTCCGCTGTCAAGACACCGGCCACGTGGCGGCGAAGTGCCAGTGCTCGGTAGACCGCAGCCGGAGCTGTTTCCGCTGCGGGCAACCGGGACACAAGGCGGCCGATTGCGGGGAAGCGCCCAACTGCTTCCTCTGCGAGGCCGTCGGCAAAGAGAGAGGGCACGTGCTGGGCAGTAGCGGCTGCGTTGGAGCTGCGAAGAAGCCGGCCCCCAAGAAGAGCAAGGCACCGACAAAAAAGGCCCGGCATAAAAAGCCTCAGGCCAAAGGCGCAAGGGTGGTTCCGCCCGCCCCCGCCATGGAGTTGGACGCCTAGGCCCGCGGGTGGCGATCGGGGGATCGCCGCCCGCACTAAGGGCCCCGAGTTGGCAAGCTCCCCAATGTCCGGGGAGCTCTCGGAGAGGCAGGCGGCGGCATAACACCAGGCCGCCGCGCAGGAAGAGAGCCGGATGCGGCATGCGCTGGGGGGTCGCGGAAGAATGCTAAGCGATTCCCGTGACCCCTCCAATAGCGCTGAAGATGGACATCGGGGTGTTTTAGTCGGTACACCCCGGTGCACTCCATCTCGCACCGGGGGAGTCCGACATACCCCTGCTGCCCTCCCCCGGGGGCGGCGGGGGATTCGTAAAGAATTTCACCTCGTTAAAAAAAAAAAAAAAAAAAAAAAAAAAAAAAAAAAAAAAAAAAGGTTAGGTTAGGTTAGGTTAGGTTAGGTTAGGTTAGGTTAGGTTAGGTTAGGTTAGGTTAGGTTAGGTTAGGTTAGGTTAGGTTAGGTTAGGTTAGGTTAGGTTAGGTTAGGTTAGGTTAGGTTAGGTTAGGTTAGGTTAGGTTAGGTTAGGTTAGGTTAGGTTAGGTTAGGTTAGGTTAGGTTAGGTTAGGTTAGGTTAGGTTAGGTTAGGTTAGGTTAGGTTAGGTTAGGTTAGGTTAGGTTAGGTTAGGTTAGGTTAGGTTAGGTTAGGTTAGGTTAGGTTAGGTTAGGTTAGGTTAGGTTAGGTTCCCCCCGATGGTTGCACGCCTTGTCGTGGCGGTGGGGCTTAGTAACCGTGGACTGGACACCCACGGTGAAGCGAAGAGGCAACCGGGGCCGGCTTGTTTGCCAACGGCTGGCCCGAGGAGGGCGCTCCCAGCGGACTGGAGGAGTCTGCTATGGACGCGCTTAGAGGTGGGACCGCAGAAGAAGAGGAGTGCCGGTATTACGGTGCGCCGTACTCCCTATCTTCTGCGGCCGTGGAGGGATCGCAGGGGGAGAGGCGTGGTGGTGTTGTGCCACTCTCCCTATCCCCCTGCGAGCTGGCGGGGCCGTTCCGTACGGTTAACGGCATTGGTGGGGCCGCAGAGGAAGAGGCAAGTTGGTATTACGGTGCGCCGCTTGCCCTATCCTCTGCGGCCGAGGTGTGGTCGGTGGCAGAACCATAGGTCAGATCTGCCACTGTGTACCGGTTGTGGAGGCTGGTATCCGTGGCCTCCTAGTAGCAGAATCGGGGGGAGTTTGCTACAGTACTGGTGGAGGCCGAGGAGGGAGGCGCACCTTACCATCTGGTGCGCCTGGGGACTTCGGGCCTTGAATGGAGCCGCTTGCGAGCGGCTGCCGCCGGCGGGGTCGCGGATGTGTTTATCGTTCCCGTGGCCCCGTCACAGGGCGGCGAGGAGGAAGGTGGGGGGTGGTTTTTAGTGGGTATACCGTGGGTCTCATTAGCCTATACGGGAGTCCCACATCACCACTCGGGTGCCCCCTGCGCCTGGGTGGTATGCGTAATGCATTTTCCCCCCCGGAAACAAAAAAAAAAAAAAAAAAAAAAAAAAAAAAAAAAAAAAAGGTTAGGTTAGGTTAGGTTAGGTTAGGTTAGGTTAGGTTAGGTTAGGTTAGGTTAGGTTAGGTTAGGTTAGGTTAGGTTAGGTTAGGTTAGGTTAGGTTAGGTTAGGTTAGGTTAGGTTAGGTTAGGTTAGGTTAGGTTAGGTTTTTTTTTTTTTTTTTTTTTTTTTTTTTTTTTTTTTTTTTTTTTTTTTTTTTTTTTTTTTTTTTCTAAATACCAAATTCCCTGATATCTATTCAGAGCTACTTTTATGCCTTTTTTCTTTATAATCTATTTACATTTTGTGCGTTTTAACAATTTGTTTTTTCTTATATCTACTGTTTATTTCTAGTGTTGTCTCTGCAACATTGTTTATCTTATTCCTACTATTTACATTTTCTTGTGTTACATTGTTTGCCTTTTTTCTACTGTTTATTTCTAGTGTTATTTCTACAACATTGTTTATATTATTTCTACTATTTACATTTTCTTGTGTTACATTGTTTGTCTTATTTCTATTGTTTACATTTTCGTGTGTTACATTGTCTGTCTTATTTCTACTATTTACATTCATAATTATTTCTGTACAATATTCTAAAAATCTATCTTTACATTTCTTGTTACTTAATATTTCTATGAAGTTTTCTATTTTTATGTCCATGTTTATTCTCTGTTCTAGATCAAATCTTTTTTGAGCGTAAATTGGGCATTCCGTTAGAATATGCGGCACATTTTCATTTTTTGCAGGATCGCATGCGCATGATGGGCTCTCCTTACATTTAAAACGATGTAGATATTCAGAGAGCCCACCATGTCCTGTTAGGGCCTGAGTTAGCTCTTTACTGTGGATTATGTTTTTGAAAATCCTATGTGCTATATATATGTTATTAGCAAACATTTTGGTGGTTCCGGCTGTTTCGCCCTCGCAATATCTCCGGTCCCACTCGCGAAGAGTGTCCTGTCGGATTAGTTTCCTCGCGAATGAGATCGGACACATCCCGTAATGCGGTTTTATTTTTAATTTTGTTGCGGCGTCCTTTGCCAGCGTATCTGCCCTCTCATTGCCTTCTAGACCAACGTGCGCCTTGACCCAGAACAGAGAGATTTCTCTGTTTTGTTTCAAGGCACACGCTATGTTTCTCTTAGTGTCCAGTGCTGTCTTATTGGTAGTTCCGACGCCGCACACGGTCTCGATCGCCGCCCTCGAGTCACTGAATATTCCTATTTGTTTCTCATGACTCTCGAGGGCGACTCTCGAAGCCCTGTTCAACGCCAGTAGTTCTGCTTGGTAAACAGTGCAGTAGTCCGCAAGCTTGAATTTAAGGTGTCGCGTCTCCTTGTTTTCCGTCCATACGGTTATCGCCGCTCCCACCTTACCTTCAAGCCTGCTACCGTCTGTATATACTTTTGTTCTTATGTCTGTATTGTCAATTTCTTCTTGTTTTGTTATACGGCTGTAGTCGAGGTATGTTAGTTGTGCAGGGTGTGGTGTATTCGTGTATTTTTCAACCGTCTCGATCTCCGAGTCCAGGATGAGGCTTTCTGCTTTTCCCTTTCGGGCTAGGTGGAGTTTGGCCGCCTCCTGGATCCGCAGATCGAGCGGTATGATTCCTGATATTGCTAGGGCTGAGTGCAGGGAGACAGTTTTGTATGCGTAACATATTTTTTGGGCAAAGCCCCTCTGTATAGCGTTCAACTGTCTCCTTGCTCCCAGCTTTTGTGCCGAGTCTGCCCACGCGCTTGCCGCATATGTTACGATTGGCTCTACTGCTGCAGTGTATATCAATCGTGACACGCCTCCCTTCAAGCCCCAGCTGACTCTGGCCGCCCTTGAGAGTTGCGAGTACAACTCTACTACTCTGCGGCAAATATCTTCAATGTGGGGGTTGAAGGTCAGCTTGTCGTCAATTGTGAGACCGAGAATTTTTATACTTTGTTTTATTTCAATGGGGACTCCTCCCATGCTTAGTTTCGGGGTATCATATTTGAGTCTGCGAGTGATGACCATTGCTTGTGTCTTGTGGGGGGCGAATTTGAGTTTGTTTTCCTCCCCCCACAAGTATGTGTACTCTAGGGCATCCCTCGCAGCCCCATTTATGGTCTCCATTTTTTCGTCAGAGAATAGGAGGACTATGTCGTCAGCGAATGCCTGTACATAGTATCCTTTCCCTTCCAGGTTTTTAATCAGGGGATCTATTAGTAGGTTCCAAAGGGAGGGCCCACCAACTGACCCTTGTACACATCCTTTGTTTGTGGCCCTTACGCACTCCTCTCCTGCGTATTTCACTACCACTTTTCTTTCCGACATGTAACTGTCCATGACTCGTCTGAGGTTAATCGGGCATCCCTCTTCTGCCAACCTCACCCTTATCTTCGGCCACCACGCGTTGTCAAAAGCCCCCTCGATATCCAAGGAAATCATTACTGTTATCAGTTTCTTCTGTAGTCTTTGTTTCACTTGGTTCATTAACTCGAGGAGGGCGTCTTCTGTGCTACGCTGTGGTGTGAATCCGTATTGACGGGGGCTCAGACTGGGTGTTAGATGCCACCTGAGTCTCCTCACCAGCATTTTTTCGAACAATTTTCCCACCACCGGGAGAAGGCCTATTGGTCTGTAGGATTTAGGTGTTTTGTAATCTTGTTTGTTCGGTTTTCGTAGTACAATTACCGTGGCCTCCTTCCAGGCGGTAGGGAAGTGTCCGATTTCCAGGCACTTGTTGAACAGACTCAGGTGGTATTCTGGATCAGTTTTTACTAGGCGTTCTACTATATCCGATGTAAGTCCATCTCCTCCTGGGGCCTTTTTGGGGTGGAAGGATTCCATGGCTGACCTCAGCTCTGTCTCAGTGAACAAGGGATCATGATTTTCATCATCCTCCTTATTCACTAGATCCGCTTTTTGTCTTATTTGCCTATGGTGCTCCTTGTCGTCCTTTGGGTCATCCCAGGGGTAGAAGGTAGCAGCAAGTTCTTCCGCTGATTCTTTTGTGTTTAGGGTTTTCCCTCCTTTTACTATCAGTACATCCTCTTGTCTTTTTCCTGTTTTCCTTAGTATTCTGTAAATTCCGTCCCACACCGTTTCCCTGTCCTGTTTTCCACAGAATTCCTTCCAGCTCTTTACCTGTTGTTCCTTGGCCATTTTTTCATACTCTTCTTTTTGTTTCAGGTACTCGGTGACTACGTGATTTTTCCTGTCCGGTGCTGCTCCGTGGATTCTTCTTCTCAAGGTTCTTGTTTTCCTCTTCATTTGTTCCAGCTCGTCGGTCCACCACGGGGGTTTTTTAATATTATGTGCTGTCTTCTTTTTTGGAAGCATTTCGTCACACGCTCTCTGCACAACTGCATTGTATTCTTCTATCTCGATCTCTAATTCCTGTTTATTGTTTATTTCTTTAACTTTATTTGAGTTTATATTCTTTTCTGTTTTTAATTGTTCCACCTTTTCTATGAAGGCGGTCCAATTAGCTTTTTTAGTGTTGTATTTTCTTGTTGTATTATTTATTCTTTGTTGTATTTTGTGTTTTCCTAGACTGAATACAATGCTGTTGTGGTCCGAGCTCACTAGTCCTTCCACTACTTCCCAGTCCTTCACCATTTTCTCTAGGTCGGGGGTGCAAGTAGTAATGTCGATGATGCTAGTACATTCTTTTCCACCTCTGATTGTATAGAAAGTAGGTTTTCTCCCTTCGTTCAGTACCACCATCCCCCATTGATCTATCATGCTTGATATGACTTCCCCTCTGTGGTCATTTTCTCTGCTCCCCCACCAGATGCTCTTCGCATTTGTATCTCCCCCCATTATTATGGAGTTTGGGCCGTATTCCTCCACTATTCTGTTCAGTTGGTTCAGGTGTCCAGCTATGTCTTGATCAGGTTCGAGATAGAAGGACACCGCTAGTATTACAGTGTCTCCCAGACTGATTTTGGCTGCGACTATATTTGTCGTGGTGTATTTTGCTTCAATAGCGGCTTCGATGTTACTATCGAAGACCGCTATTGCTGCTTTTGCCTTATTTTCGCCGTCCTCAGCCTGAAAGATTCGCACTCCGCTAGTGTCCTTCATTCTCGTCCCCGCCCCTGTGTACGGTTCCTGTATTAGCGCAAAAGAGAACTGTTTCGCCGCCATCATTAGTTCTTCAGTGGCTAATCTCTTGCGCTGCAAGTTCACCTGAACCACCCTGCATGTTTTTTCTGGGGAGAGATTTTCTGTGCCTTTTGTTCCTACTTGGGTGCCTTTAGCAATATGCCACGGTTGAGCGGGCTACTGCATCCCATTTTTTCCTTACTGTACAGCAGTCACTGAAAGCGTTGTGCCCTGTGTTTTCGAGTTTGGCTCTGATGCAGTTTATGCAGCTGGGGGGAGCCTGCTCCTCTATTTTGCTGCATTGTGTTTTTAAGTGCGGTCCACCGCAGTGGCTGCAGATGTCGTCAGGTTCCTGGCACAGCCTTTTTGTGTGGCCGTATCCCAAACACTTGGAGCATTGCACCAATGGTGTTTGGTCGGCCACTACTATCCTTTGTATATCTATGTAGACTGTGCCCCTATCCATCATCCTCTGCCACACTTGCGGGGAGACTCTCATGACCACGTGGTGTGTGTGCGGGTTTCTTGCTTTCTTTTTATATTTTACTTCCATCATTTTCTGGTCCTCTCCCAGTCCTTGCAGGATGTGTGCATTTTGTTTTTCTATTGCTTTAACTATTTCCTCATCTGTGTTAATTTTTAACACACCCTGCAAGACTACAAGAGGATCCTTGTTTTTTATATCCTCGACCCGTAAGTTACCTTCACTTTCTATTTTTTCCCTTATTTTATCTATTTCTTGTTTATTTCTGCACCCTATTATGACTTTCCTATCTTTGGCCTTCCTTATTTTGTCTATCCTTGATCCTTCTTCCTTGGCGTTTATTGTTTTTCTTATTTTGTCCATTATCTCATCCGCCGTCTTGTTTTGGTCGCTGGAGGCGACAGCCACCGAGTGCATTGTTGCGGTGACACCCGCCCGCGGCACCGGGTTACCGGCTGCCACACTGGCATATGTCACCGCCCCCACTCTGGTAGCTGTTTCCTCCAGTACTTTTGTCAATTTTTTCATTTCTTCTTTATTTTGGTTTAATAACAAGTTATTTTCATTTATTTTTCTAATAAGGTCCTCATTATTTACAGTTGCTGTTGGTTCCAGAGGCGATAGCGGCTGATGTGTAGGGTGATTTCCTGGTTTTTCATTTTGTGTGTTTTTCCCTTTTTTAGTTTCTTCGTTACTGTCCTTTATGAGTTGGTATAGTCTGTCCAACATGGCAGTGACACCTTCTTTTATTTCCGTTTTTATGTTTCTAGACTCCGATAGGTACTGCTTTGCCCTAATTAGACAGGCTCTACCTTCCTCTGTTCGCGTTTTGGTCGTTGAGGAGCTTGTCCCAGTTTTTGCTGTTTGTTTTTTATTGTTGGTGTTTTTAGGTGCAGAGGCCTCAGGCTTATTTTGCGTTTTGTCGACCAGAGAGATGTCAAATACTGTGAGGGCCTCTGTTTTGTTTATGTCTGTTATGTCGATGGTTTCTGTTTGCGTCAAGGGCTCTATTCCGTCCATATTGCTCAGCGTGGGTGAAGAAATATTAAGGGATTTGTTATTTTTCTTTTCAGGTGTTCGAATCATTTTGTTTTATTTATAATAGCAAGTAAGGTAAGGTAAGTATTACGTTATTTTTTATTTAATTTTTGGTTTTATATTTAAGTAAATTTATTATGAAAAATAATCCCCCCTGTTTGTTTTTAATAGCAAGTAAGGTAAGGTAGTAAGGTAAGGTAAGTATTACGTTATTTTTTATTTAATTTTTGGTTTTATATTTAAGTAAATTTATTATGAAAAATAATCCCCCCTGTTTGTTTTTAATAGCAAGTAAGGTAAGGTAGTAAGGTAAGGTAAGTATTACGTTATTTTTTATTTAATTTTTGGTTTTATATTTAAGTAATTTATTATGAAAATTTTTCCCCCTGTTTGTTTTTAATAGCAATATCTCAAGTTTTTAATTCTATTCCTGTTTGTTTTTAATAGCAAAGTTACACTTTATACATCTTCTCCTACTTCTGAAATAAAATTATATTCCTGTTGGTTTTTAATAGCAAAGTTACAATTTATATCTCTTCTCCTACTTCTGAAATAAAATTGTATTCCTGTTAGTTTTTAATAGCAAAGTTACAACTTATACCTCTTCTCCTACTTCTGAAATATAATTCTATTCCTGTTAGTTTTTAATAGCAAAGTTACAATTTATACACCTTCTTCTACTTCTGAAATAAAATTCTATTCCTGTCCGTTTAAAATAGCAATTTTGCAACTTTGTCTCCTTCTTCCTCTTTCGTTTCCGTTTAAATCCGAAGAATGTTCGAGGTTCAGGGTTAATTGCAGTTCTTATTTGCGTATATACATAACAAGATAATATACTCTATGGATAAGTATATGTAATTATGAATGAGTTAAACCTTAAAACTAATTAAAGAAGAGAGACTTATTCCTAATTATTTACTAACAATATTTACTAGTATAAGAATTATGTAGTTTATACAGCCATTTGTTCTCGTACTTTAGGCCTCCGCGTTGTAAACAACAAGATGGCGGCGCGTCGTTGGAATGCGAGGTCACGGCGACCTTCTACTATTACTGAATAAAATTCTATTCCTGTTTATTTGAAATAGCAATGTTGCAACTTTATCTCCTTCTTCCTCTTTCGTTTCCGTTTAAATCCGAAGAATGTTCGAGGTTCAGGGTTAATTACAGTCTTTATTAGCGTATGTACATAATAAGGTATATTCTACGGATAAGTTTATGTAATTATTTGCTAGTTTTTTAATTATTTGAATGAATTAAAACTTAAAACTAATTAAAGAAGAGAAAAACTTATTCCTAATTATTTATAATAGCAATATCGCGCTTCCCCGCGCGCGAACTTGTTTACCGATCCGGGCTCCGGCCTAAAGAATGTTAGTCCAAGATCCTGTGCCGTACATGTGTCTCAATTCTTGCAACTAGTTTATCGTGTATTTGTATTGATTTATTTGGTTTAAGTTAATATATGTTAATTAGTATTTAGTTTTATTGTTTTATATGAGTATATATATGATTGATTTGTTTTGTAATAGTGTGATAAGTTTAATATTTTGGCGTTTTACAAGGTTACTAAACTTCCGATTTTTTATTAAAGTGATGAGTTTATATTATTTATTTTGTAGGTTATTATTTAAGTACTTATTTTAACATTATTTACTAGCATAACAAATTATATGAATTTTTCCGCCACTGGTTCTCGTACTATAATAGGCCCGCGCGGTGCAAACAAGATGGCCGCTCGTCGTTGGAATGCGTTGTCACGGCAACCGGCCCGGCGGGAATATAATTCTCAGGGTTGTCACTTTTTTGTTGTTGCCTATAAATGAGCGGCAGTCAACCTGATAGGAATATTGTTTAACTTTTCTAGTTAAATACCTTTTGGCATGCCTACCTTTGTTCACAAAACGAGCTGGTAGTCTCCTGATGTGAATATGTTTCTTTGAGTTTTTTAAGAATGTTATTATTATTTGTTTGTTGTGTATGCCTTATTTATCTATGTTTGTATTATTTTTTATTTTGTTTTCTTTAATTTTAACTTTTTTATATACTTAATTCTGTTTAATAATGTTATATTATATGTCTATAGTTTTGTAAACCAGTATTTAACTATATACTGATTGACTTTTGTACAAAATTGCGAAGAAACGAGATGAATTTTAGATTTTTTATACTAAATTTATTTTCTATTTTACCTGTTATTAATTTATATTTGGTATTTATGTGTATTTTTATGTCAGTTTTGTATATGTATTGTGTTAATTTGTACAATGTTAGTTGATGAGAAATATGAGACATACATACACCAAGAATTTTTTATCGAATAAAACGTCATTTGCAGCCCTGAGTTTCGTTTTGTAAACTAGGTCAGGAAGCTCCTCCTACTTTGTGACGTCACGTTTTTTGCTCTAAAAATGCGAATATCTCAGAAACTACTCGATGGATCTTAATGAAATTTCTGGTGTATATAGGTTTCGGTCAAGGCTATAATGTGGAACAATCAAATTTCTTAAAAAATTAATATCTTGGCCGCTATTCAAGATTTTGTACTTTCGACCCAATTTACGGCCAAACTGTTAGCTCTAAAGGTGTGGGATTACCACTAATCTATTGTTAACTTAATCTAAATTCTACTAGGCTATTTAAAATTTTTATACAAACTAAATTTTTTCTGTTTTGACTTATAAAAATCTTATGGTTATTCTACTAATTAAAATGATTAAAAACTAAGACTTAACTAAATTTTTTCGGCTCCCGGCTGCTGGTGGTGACTCGTGGTGATGCCTCGGAGGTTTCCAGCGAGTCTAGACTTCCTAGGTTTCAGTCTAGACTTTTCGGTTTTTTGCGTTTATCTCCTAAACTATTCACTGTATCCACTTGAAATTTTTTACAGGGTAGCCTCTGATTGGTCCTCACTATATTATATTTTAAAAACACTATGTCGTCGATTTACTTTTGTTGTAATTTACACTCAAAGTTTTATGAAATTTTAAAGTTTTTATAACTCCGCGAAAAATGGTCCGATTTCAATTTGGAAAGCAGTTTTAGAATGTCCTCGTCAATCCGCTTCGGGATATCTACTTTTGCGCTTCCTCTTGCCGTTTTTCGCGTTCCCGCCCTAGCACCTCCTCTTGGTTTTTCGTCTGTTTTTCCCAAACCGCTGGCCGAAAAAATCCGGTTTTTTGGGAGAAGCAGGAGTAGGTGTTGGCGGTTGTGTTGGCGAAGAAAAATTTGGGGGTCGTCGCGACTGATCGTGCGCCGCACGCGTCCGAAGATTAACTTCTGCGCGAAAATCCGGTTTTTTCACGATTTCTCGATTTCTGTTTATCCGATTTCGATCCGGTTTTCACTACGACACTCGTCGCGACTTTGCGCTTCTTTTGATGTGCTACACTTGTAATTTCGTTGATTTTGACCGCTTAGAACTATTTTAAAACACTTTAAATCACTTTTACGCGGCGCGGAGCTTAGCTGGAAGCGTGCTTCTTCGACGGCGGTCGGAGCGGAACTGGGTTAGGTTAGGTTAGGTTAGGTTAGGTTAGGTTAGGTTAGGTTAGGTTAGGTTAGGTTAGGTTAGGTTAGGTTAGGTTAGGTTAGGTTAGGTTAGGTTAGGTTAGGTTAGGTTAGGTTAGGTTAGGTTAGGTTAGGTTAGGTTAGGTTAGGTTAGGTTAGGTTAGGTTAGGTTAGGTTAGGTTAGGTTAGGTTAGGTTAGGTTAGGTTAGGTTGGGCGGCGATCGGGGGATCGTCGCCCGCACTATGGGTCCCGAGTGTAAGGCTCCCCTATGCCCGGGGAGCGCTCGGTGAGGCATGCGGCGGCACACCATCCAGCCGCCGCTACAAAAGAGGGCCGGACGCGGCACGCGCTGCGGGGTCGTGGAGCTATGCTCACGCGATTCCCACGGCCTCGCATTGGCGCAGAAGGAGGGCATCGCCAGGTTTTTAGTGGGTAAACTCTGTGCCGCCAACACCAAGGCACAGAGGAGTCCCACATAACCCCGCGATGTCCCCCGAGCATCGCGGGGTATACGCAACGTATTTTCCTGGCGTAAAAAAAAAAAAAAAAAAAAAAAAAAAAAAAAGGTTAGGTTAGGTTGAACTTAAATTTCCTTAGGCGAAGCCTATGCTAGTCAACGGAGATTTATGTTCATGGTGGCCATCGAAAGATACCTCTTTTGTCGATTTTTGTGCGTTCGAATTTTCTCGGTACCTCTTTTGGTTGCCGAGATATTCATTCTTTTGTGTTTGAGAACAACTTGTATGGTTTTCCATACATTCTGCTGAGAAAGTCATCCACATAAAACAACTCTGGTCGACTACATTTGTCCCAGTGTTGTTGTGTGTGGGTGGCCCTCCCGGGGTGGGAACTATTTTTTGTACATTACATTAGGTTAGTTCTTTCATTTTTGTGTATATTTATTTTTATTTTGGTGTTGGCTTTTTATTTAGAATTTTCATAGTTTAGGTTTTCGTGTTTAGTTTATTTTTCTGAACATTTCCTTGAAGCCAGGCTTCATAGAAGAGGTGTGCCCTGTGGTACTCCCAAATATAATTTGGGCACCATGTCGGGGGATGACGGGAGAAGTCAAGGGGGGGGTTTCCGTTTGACGTTTGGTGATGAGAAGGGACCGAGAAATAATGGTGGGATGTCTACGGAGGATCGTAGGGACATCAGGAGTGATGATGGAGGAGCCGGTTTCAGTGGTCTGGAATCGGTAAAACGGACGGGCCGTGTTTGTGCGGGAGTGACAATGGAGGAGATTTTAGGCTTAGAGTCTGTGCCCTCCGTGCCCTCCATGTCCGTGTCCGAGTCGGAGACAGTTGCTACTAAACGTGCTTATACGGAGGTCTCCGGCTCTGACACGGAGGGTGCAGGCACTGGTACCGACAGTTTCGCGAGGGGCCAAACGGCTAAGCGAGGAAAGGCGCGCGGCTCGGCGAGCAGGCTCTCTGCAGCTCGCCAGGAGCTAAGGGAGAGAGCGGAGGAAGCAAGGGCGGCAGAATTTGCTGCCTCCCTTGAGAGGAAATACAGGAAGGAAGCCGCGGGGAGCAATCCTCCGCCACCGGGGCCACTCGACCTGGATGTGGACACGATGGGTCCGCAGGACTTGATCGGCGCCGCCGAGGAAAATCTCGAGGAGATCCTTGGCATTGCTGCCAAGTCCTCTAACCTAAAGGGTGGCTACGCCAGCAAAATCCGGCGTGCCACATCGGCGGTTAGGTCGATAATAGACGCGCTTGCGGCGCGAACTATAGTCGAGGAGACTCGCCGCCTCACTGCGGACAATGGGAGACTCCGCCGCGAGATCGGGAATCTCCGCGAAGAGGTTCGCGCCTACAAGCGAGACTTCGAAGCAAGCCGCTCTGAGGCCGCGAAAGAGAGGCGTTCTCCGATGTCCAGCGAACAGCTGGGCATCCTGGAGAACAACATCGCCAGGTTGGTGGGCAACCTGGTGGATGGACGATTGGCGGCGTTGGAGGATCGTTTGCTGCCGCCAGTCACTGTCCGCCCGCCTCTGGCGGCTGATAAAAAGAAGGTGGCCCGCGAACGGGCCGCGAGCGAGAGGCGTCCAGCACCAGCAGCGGTGGCTGCGGATGCTCCGGTGCAGATAATGCCAGAGCGCGCTCCCTCACCTGTGTTAGCGGTAGCCCAGGCTGGCCGTCGGGTCCGGGATGAGTTTCCGGCTCTCCCAGTGCGCCCAGAGGTGCGACCGGCCCCTGCCCCTGTTAAAAAGAACAAGGGCAAGGGTAAGGGGAAGAAGTCGGCCAATCCTGGCCCGTCCACGTCGGAGGTAACGCTGGCGCCTGCGGGTGCAGCGAAGGAGCCTACCGCGGAGTGGACAGAGGTCGTCCGCCGTAAGGCTCCCAAAAAGATGGCCCCATTGAGGCCCCCGGTGGCAGCGGCCGTGAAGAAGCCTAAGGTTATCATGCCTCGCTCCACGGCCGTTCTGATAAAATTGCGGCCTGAGGCCTCAATGAATGGGGCGACATACGGCTCCGTCCTACAAAAGGCGGAGTCAAAAATTAAATTGGAGGAGCTGGGTATCGGTCCTCTCCGGATCCGGCAGTCAGGAACCGGAGCAAGGCTCATAGAGATACCTGGCTCCACAAGCCACGAAAAGGCGGACAATCTGGCGGCCCGCCTCTCAGAGGTTCTGGAGGGGGAGGCAGAGATCTCCAGGCCCGTGAAGTGTGCTAATTTTAAGCTCACGGGCCTCTCTGACTCTGCTACCGTGGAGAGCGTCAAATCCGCGGTAGCTAGAGAGTCTGGCTGCTCCCCCGCCCAGGTCTGGGTGGGCGAAATCCAGCGGGGCGTAATGGCGGCGGGTGTTGCCCGCATGAGCTGCCCAACCATGGCAGCAAAGAAATTGGTGGCTCTGGGCAGCATTGCGGTTGGGTGGACCAAGATTTCGGTCCACCTGGTGGATGCGCGACCGAAACACTGTTTCCGGTGTCTGGGTATGGGGCACTATTCTGCGTTGTGCCCCTCACCGAAGGACCGCAGCGGCTTATGCTACCGCTGCGGAGAACCCGGTCACACTGCGTCCGGGTGTAAGGTCGCGCACCCGAAATGCGCTGTCTGCTCCGACGCAAGAAGACCGTCGGACCACGTAATGGGGGGCCGAATGTGCAACCCCCCAGTAACCCGGGGAAAAGTTCCCTCCTCTCAATCTGGGAGGGAACAGGCGGCGCCTGAAGCTGAGATGTCAGAGTAATGCCAGGACATCTCAGCTTCTTACAGGCTAACATTAACCACTCCGCTGCGGCCCAGGACCTCTTCCTGCAAGCCGTGGCGGAGCGGAGTGTTGACGTGGCGGTTGTATCGGAGCCCTACTATGTCCCTCCCCAGGCGAATTGGGCAGGGGACGATCAGGGCTCCGTCGCCATATTGGTGAGGCCAGGCGCTGGACCCCCCCTCATACCCAGAATGAGGGGCCCCGGGTACGTGGTCGCGGTTCGGGGAGAGTACGCAATTATAGGCGTATACTTCTCCCCGAACCGAAATTTAGCGGCCCTGGAACAGTTTCTCGATGTTCTGGGGCCGCTAGTAAGGAGGCTAGCTCCCCTCCCTGTTATCGTGGCTGGGGACTTCAACGCCAAGTCCTCGGCGTGGGGGTCCCCGGTCACTGACCCGAAGGGAAGGGAGGTGGAAGAGTGGGCGCTGGCCGCGGGGCTGTCTCTGCTCAATAGAGGGACAGTCCCGACGTGCGTGCGACGAACGGGCTCGTCAGTGGTGGACCTTACGTTCGCCACTCCCGTCGTCGCGCGCCGGGTGGAAGGGTGGAGAGTGGAAACAGAGGTGGAGACACTCTCGGACCATCGCTACATAAGGTTCGAGGTGTCTCCAGCCTCTGCATCGAGTTCGGCGTCGCAATCCAGGGGGCGTAGCGTGTTCCCGCGTTGGGCACTCTTAAAGCTCAACCGGGAACTGGCGGAGGAGGCGGCCATCGTCGGCCGCTGGAGCCTCCCGTCTTGCGAGGGAATGGGGGTGGAGGAAATGGCTGGCTGTTTCGGCAACGTGCTTAATAGCGTTTGCCGAGCAGCCATGCCAAGAGTTTGGGGTCCTCCCCCACCTCGGCGGGCGGTATATTGGTGGTCGGCGGAGTTGGCCGACCTTCGCGCCGCCTGCAACGCGGCGCGTCGCGCCTATCTTCGCAGCAGGCGGCGCCGCCCCCAGGACGAGGAGCGAGATGGCCGGCTGTACAGGGTCTACGTGGCGAAACGAGAGATCCTGCAGCTGGCTATCAGTCGGGCCAAGGAGCGAGCGTGGCTGGAGTTGTTAGAAGGGGTCGAGAACGACCCCTGGGGCCGACCTTATAAACGGGCGCGAGACAAACTTCGCGCCCTGTCGGCCCCCTTGACGGAAACGCTCCAGCCAGAGCTACTGGGGAATATCGTTCGGGAGTTGTTCCCGGACCCCCCGGTAGGCTTCGCTCCGCCGCGGATGGCCCGACGGCCGAACTCGATGGAGGAGGGTGTTCCGCCACCTGTCACCGACGCAGAGATGGAGGCGGTTCTGTCCCGCCTCCGTAGCAAGAAGAGGGCGCCCGGTCCGGACGGGGTGCACGGGAGAGTTCTGTCGATAGCTCTCGTGCACCTCGAAGATGGCCTTCGGGAACTGTTTAACCGCTGTCTTCAGTGCGGTCAGTTCCCGAGGGCATGGAAGGAGGGTCGGCTCGTCCTGCTGCCAAAGGACGGGCGACCACCGGACTGTGCGTCGGCGGTGCGGCCGATTGTGCTGCTGAACGAGACGGGCAAGGCGTTCGAACGTATCTTGGCCTCCCGTCTTGTTCAGCATTTGGAGGAAGGTCCGGGGCCCGGGCTGTCAGATTCGCAGTTCGGGTTTCGGGCCGGTCGGTCGACCGTCGACGCGATAGGGCGCCTGAGGTCGGTGACAGGTGAGGCGGAACGCGGGAGGGAGGTGGTGGTGGCGGTGTCGTTGGACATCGCCAATGCCTTCAACAGTCTTCCCCACAGCGTGATACGGGAGGCACTGAATTTCTTCGGCGTGCCTCCGTATATCGGGAGACTGTTGGACGCGTATCTCTCCGATAGGGAGATCGTGTACGAGGACCGGTCGGGGTCCGTAGAGAGGCGGAGAGTCGAGTGCGGCGTCCCTCAGGGTTCGGTTCTGGGCCCGAACCTTTGGGACGTCGGCTACGACTGGGTCCTGCGGAGCGGCCTTCTCCCCGGGATGAGTGTCATCTGCTATGCGGATGACACCTATGTCACATCCCGGGGACGAAGTTACCAGGAGGCTGCGCGGCTGGCCGAGGTGGGAGTATCCCTCGTAGTCAGCCGCATAGAGCGGTTGGGGCTTCGGGTACGTCTAGACAAAACCGAAGCCCTGCTCTTCCGCGGACCCGGGAGGAAAGGGCCCCCGCCCGGAGCACGACTCCTTATCGGAGAGACGGAGGTCAGGGTGAGTCCAACCCTTAAGTGTCTCGGACTCACCCTGGACGGGAGGTGGACCTTCGGCCCCCACTTTCAACAACTGGGGCCGAAGGTTGTGAGGGCGGCGTCAGCGCTGGGCCGACTCCTGCCTAATGTAGGAGGGCCCAGCGAAGCCTGCAGGCGGCTATACTCCGGAGTTTGTCGGAGTATAGCCTTGTACGGAGCCCCTATTTGGGCGGATTCCCTCACCGCTCGCAACAAGGCTCAGCTGCGGAAGGCGCAGCGGGTCATAGCGGTGAGGGTAATCAGGGGCTACCGTACGGTCTCCTGGGTGGCGGCCACTGCCCTGGCTGGAGATCCGCCGTGGGAGCTCCAGGCGACGGTGCTCGCCGAGTTGCACCTCTTCGCGTCAGAGAGGAGGGCACACTCGGGCGAGTCCCTGACCTGGGAGGAGCTCCTACGAGTGCGGAGGCTGGGGCAACAGTGGTTGCTACGAAGGTGGGGTGAGGTGCTGGAGCAGTCGCCGTACGGCCAACATACGGCCGCGGCACTGCGTCCAGTCCTTGCGGCGTGGATGCGCCGCAAGCGGAAACCCCTCACCTTCCGCCTTGCACAGGTACTCACCGGGCATGGATGCTTCGGTGCGTATCTGTGTAAGGTTGCCAGGAGGGAGCCAACGCCAGCCTGCCACCATTGTGGCGCTGCGGAGGACACGGCCCAGCACACCCTAGAGGTGTGCGACAGATGGGCCGTGCAGCGTCACGATCTCGTGGCAGTGCTTGGGCGGGACCTCTCGCTCTCGAGTGTGGTGCGCTGCATGCTCGAGAGCGATGAGGCCTGGCAGGCGGCGGTCTCTTTCTGCGAAGCCGTCATTTCGCAGAAAGAGGCCGCGGAGCGGGACAGAGAGATGGATCCATCCTCTGTTCCGCTCCGCCGGCGTAGGACGGGAGTACGGAGGCGTCGCTTTGCGAACCTCCAATCTTCTGTCTAACGGGGCTCCGGGAGAGGTTGGGAACCTCCCCGGCTTAGCTAGTCCCGGCGCCGAGGGGGACGCTCCAGTTTGCCGGAGTGGCCCCTAATTTTGGTGGAAGTCCGGTCCCTTTGAGAGGGAGACCGGCCGGTCGCGGGGGGTGTCCTGTGTTAGACAGATCCGGGACACTCCCCATATAGCGGCTGAGGGCAATCCGCAGGTGGTTTTAGTTGGTATAAACAGTCGGCGGCCTTCAGCCGCCGGAAGTCCAACATGACCCCCAGGACGACCCATCCTGGGACGGGCATAAAGCCTTTCCCCTGCGAGATCAAAAAAAAAAAAAAAAAAAAAAAAAAAAAAAAAAAAAAAAAAAAAAAAAAAAAGGTTAGGTTAGGTTAGGTTAGGTTAGGTTAGGTTAGGTTAGGTTAGGTTAGGTTAGGTTAGGTTAGGTTAGGTTAGGTTAGGTTAGGTTAGGTTAGGTTAGGTTAGGTTAGGTTAGGTTAGGTTAGGTTAGGTTAGGTTAGGTTAGGTTAGGTTAGGTTAGGTTAGGTTAGGTGAGGTTAGGTTAGGTTAGGTTAGGTTAGGTTAGGTTAGGTTAGGTTAGGTTAGGTTAGGTTAGGTTAGGTTAGGTTAGGTTAGGTTAGGTTAGGTTAGGTTAGGTTAGGTTAGGTTAGGTTAGGTTAGGTTAGGTTAGGTTAGGTTAGGTTAGGTTAGGTTAGGTTAGGTTAGGTTAGGTTAGGTTAGGTTAGGTTTTTTTTTTTTTTTTTTTTTTTTTTTTTTTTTTTTTTTTTTTTTTTTTTTTTTTTTTTTTTTTTTTTTTTTTTTTAATGGACCCATGTAAAAGGTGAGCCCGACTTGTTCCCCCTATCGTAGACAGGGCCAATTTTTTGCGTTCTTTTCAATTTTTACTTTATTTTCTGTTTTAGTATTATGTTTGTTATTCCCTTTTTATTACTGTAAATTCTTTACTTTACTATTTTGTTATACATCTATACATTCTTTTACCTTCTCATTTCATCCTCTCATTATTTTGTTTTAAATTACACATTTGATATTTTCTGCTTATTTTTAAATCTACCGTTTTACATAGTTGCTTTCATTTGATATACATGATTCATTAATACCATTTTTTATTTCTGTTACATATTATATTTCTTATTATTATTCTTATATTCTTGTATTCATGTGTTCAATTTCTATTTTTATTATATAATTTGTCATTTTCACTTTTACATTTTCTTACTTACTTACTTTCTCATATGTTGGTGCTGTATAATATACGTTGTAAATGTATACTACGCATTCAGCCCGGGACGCCCGTCCCGAAACTTATTTGCGTTTGAGTTATATTTAATATAATTCTCCTGCAGTGTGTTTGTCCATTGCACGTGTATAATAATAGCTCCAGTTTTTACAATTATGGCTTCGGACTAGGTTGTAAAGTCATTGTGTATTATGCTATAATATTAAAGGTGCTTTTGCTATATATGCTGTTTTATGTTTACCATATACCATATATATGCTAAGTCGGTTTTTTTTTTTTTTTTTTTTTTTTTTTTTTTTTTTTTTTTTTTTTTTTTTTTTTTTTTTTTTTTTCCATAATACACTTACATTCGTCTGCCTGTATCAAAATGCGTAGCATTGGTATTATTAAGTACAATATTTAATAACATCCAATTACAATATTAACTTTTCCACAGGACTTAACTGGAGCTATTGGTCTTCACAGCTATATGCGACTGTCGCACGTGCCATGGCATCCCACTTTTGTCGGATCGGGCATCCCGCGCTGAACGCGTTGTGATCCACATTATTTAGGTCTTCCTTCTTACAATTTACACAACATGCTTTTTTACCAACTTTTAAATCCTCACATTGCGACTGGTGGTGCGTCCCCGAACAGTGGCCGCACCTATCCTCGGCTGTACTGCAGAATCGCTTCCCGTGTCCGTACCCTAAACAACGCGAGCATTGTATTAGGGGGGACTGGTCGGCGACCCGAATTCGCTGCATGTCAATGTACAGATGCCCCGCCTCGGTGAAGCGCGCCCACATTCTCGGGGACACAGTCAACACCACATGCTCAGTTTGCTCATCCTTACCGCGTTTTCTATACTTTACTTTTATCCTATCCTCATCTCCGCCCAGGATGTGGTGCATGAGGTGCTCATTTTGAGTTTTTATTGCATCGTAGATGTCTTCGTCTGTATTAGTCTTGAGCACCCCATACAGCACAACCTGCGGATCTTTATTTTCAATACTCTGGACTTCCAGTTTTCCCCCACTTTTCTCTATTCTTTCTTTGACCTTGTCTCTGTCCTTCCTATTACTCAATCCTATAATGACTTTCCTATCTTTTCCCTTTCTAATCCTATCTATTTTAATTCCCTCTTTCTTTGCCTCTATAATTGCTCCTACTTCTGTCACTATCTCTGCACTTGTCATAATGTCTTCCCTATCTGTCACTACTAGAGAGTGGAGGGTCACGCGCTTCGGCTCCGGCGGCGTGGTTTCCCTTCCGCCACCGGCTACCGCCGCATAAGTCGCGGGTCTTGGTTCTGCCGGGCCCCTGGCCCCCCACTCTTCAACTGCCGGTTAGGTTAGGTTAGGTTAGGTTAGGTTAGGTTAGGTTAGGTTAGGTTAGGTTAGGTTAGGTTAGGTTAGGTTAGGTTAGGTTAGGTTAGGTTAGGTTAGGTTAGGTTAGGTTAGGTTAGGTTAGGTTAGGTTAGGTTAGGTTAGGTTAGGTTAGGTTAGGTTAGGTTAGGTTAGGTTAGGTTAGGTTAGGTTAGGTTAGGTTAGGTTAGGTTAGGTTAGGTTAGGTTAGGTTAGGTTAGGTTAGGTTAGGTTAGGTTAGGTTAGGTTAGGTTAGGTTAGGTTAGGTTAGGTTAGGTTAGGTTAGGTTAGGTTAGGTTAGGTTAGGTTAGGTTAGGTTAGGTTAGGTTAGGTTAGGTTAGGTTAGGTTAGGTTAGGTTAGGTTAGGTTAGGTTAGGTTAGGTTAGGTTAGGTTAGGTTAGGTTAGGTTAGGTTAGGTTAGGTTAGGTTAGGTTAGGTTAGGTTAGGTTAGGTTAGGTTAGGTTAGGTTAGGTTAGGTTAGGTTAGGTTAGGTTAGGTTAGGTTAGGTTAGGTTAGGTTAGGTTAGGTTAGGTTAGGTTAGGTTAGGTTAGGTTAGGTTAGGTTAGGTTAGGTTAGGTTAGGTTAGGTTAGGTTAGGTTAGGTTAGGTTAGGTTAGGTTAGGTTAGGTTAGGTTAGGTTAGGTTAGGTTAGGTTAGGTTAGGTTAGGTTAGGTTAGGTTAGGTTAGGTTAGGTTAGGTTAGGTTAGGTTAGGTTAGGTTAGGTTAGGTTAGGTTAGGTTAGGTTAGGTTAGGTTAGGTTAGGTTAGGTTAGGTTAGGTTAGGTTAGGTTAGGTTAGGTTAGGTTAGGTTAGGTTAGGTTAGGTTAGGTTAGGTTAGGTTAGGTTAGGTTAGGTTAGGTTAGGTTAGGTTAGGTTAGGTTAGGTTAGGTTAGGCTAGGTTAGGTTAGGTTAGGTTAGGTTAGGTTAGGTTAGGTTAGGTTAGGTTAGGTTAGGTTAGGTTAGGTTAGGTTAGGTTAGGTTAGGTTAGGTTAGGTTAGGTTAGGTTAGGTTAGGTTAGGTTAGGTTAGGTTAGGTTAGGTTAGGTTAGGTTAGGTTAGGTTAGGTTAGGTTAGGTTAGGTTAGGTTAGGTTAGGTTAGGTTAGGTTAGGTTAGGTTAGGTTAGGTTAGGTTAGGTTAGGTTAGGTTAGGTTAGGTTAGGTTAGGTTAGGTTAGGTTAGGTTAGGTTAGGTTAGGTTAGGTTAGGTTAGGTTAGGTTAGGTTAGGTTAGGTTAGGTTAGGTTAGGTTAGGTTAGGTTAGGTTAGGTTAGGTTAGGTTAGGTTAGGTTAGGTTAGGTTAGGTTAGGTTAGGTTAGGTTAGGTTAGGTTAGGTTAGGTTAGGTTAGGTTAGGTTAGGTTAGGTTAGGTTAGGTTTTTTTTTTTTTTTTTTTTTTTTTTTTTTTTTTTTTTTTTTTTTTTTTTTTTTTTTTTTTTCGTCCCCCTAACATTATCAGGGCTGTTTCTTTTCATTACTTTTTATCTTTCATTTCATTTTAATTTTCTTTCTTTTTCTTTTTTAATAATTACATACAATTTTATTTTTCTTACAATATTATGTTACATTTCTTGTTTTTATTTTACATTTACATTTTTCGTTTTTTACAGTTTCCGGTATAGTATACATAATATTTACTAATTTTCAACTTTAGTACCACACATTATGGCACTGTCAATACAGTAATTTCAGTTTAGTAATTGTCATAAAAACGATAATACTAATAATATGATTCCAAAATAATGCTTCAGTAAAAAATAGTAATTCCAATGTAATAATTCAATAAAATAAATCCAATAATAATAATACAATTTAAAATGTCAAAAGTAAAACAACGGCACAAACAGAGACTATCCTAATATCACAGCTAACCTATAGAACCTAACTAATATCACATAATATATCACAATTTCTCTTACAAACTACACCCACGATCTTCCTGCAAAACGCTAGGAAAAGATCCCGTTTCTTTCCCCCCAGGATGGAAGGCAGATTCTCACCCGTCATGGATGTGCCCAATTTCTGCTCAATATCGTATCTATTGCTAGCAAAAATTGGGCACTCCAGCAACAGGTGAGGAACCGTCTCCTCAACTCCCGGCTGACACAGACACGACGGATCCTCCTTCAGCTTGAATCTGTTCAAGTAGAAGGCGAACCCGCCGTGTCCGGTCAGAATCTGTGTGGTGTAGTGTGTAATGTCTATCTTTTTGACTATTTTGTATGCAGCAGCAGCGCTTGGGAAAAAGAGCTTCGTAACTCCGGCCGTCCCTCCCACTTCGTATCTCCTGTCCCATTCCTCAATCGTATCCTCTCTTAAGATACGCTTGACGAATGAAACAGGACACAGATCGTAGTCGGGTTTCCTTTTCGATCCCAGCGCGGCCTCCTTGGCTAATTCGTCAACCCTCTCATTCCCTCTCAATCCTGCGTGCGCCTTAATCCAAAACAGGGAGACCTCCCGCCTCTGCAATGCAGTTTTTCGGAGGGCCGCCCTTGTTTGCACTGCCAGGGGATGAGGGGAACTAAGGGTGACTGCCTGGAGGGCCGATCTGGAATCGCTAAGGATACCGACCTTCGCCATTCCACTCTTGCAGGCTATACTTACTGCTCTCTGGAGCGCTAGAAGCTCGGCTTGGTAGACGGTGCAATACGGTGGCAATGCAAGCTTGACGGCTTTCGTCTCGGCCTCACCCTCCCATAAGGAGAGTGCGGCTCCGACGCGACCCTCAATCTTGCTGCCGTCCGTATAGATCCTATGGACGTGGCTGTTAACCACGTCTGCATACGAGTCCTCGTCTACCAACCCGAACCTCAGCTCTTCCTGCTCTGCCGGATGTGGGTCCTCAATCGCTGGAGCCATTCGCTCCACCTCCCTGTCTCTCAACACCGGGTGTGACACCCCCTTCTTGATCTCATAAAGCCTCGAAGCTTCGAGGATTCTGAGATCAAGGGGGAGTATCCCAGCCAACAGCATCGCAGAGTTCAGGGAGACGGTTCGATATGCTCTGCAGATCTTTTGGGCGAAACACCGTTGGACGGTGTTAAGCCTTTTTTGGACCCCCATCTTTTCCACGGTGGGTGCCCACGCTGCTGATGCATACAGAATAGTCGGTTCTATCACAGCGGTATATATAATTTTAACTACTTGGGGGTTAAGCCCCCAACCTACTCTCGCTGCTCTGGCTAGCTGCTTGTAGCGCGTGATAGCTTTCTTGCACACGTCTCCAACGTGTTCGTTGAAGGTTAGGCCGCTGTCTATAGTAAGCCCAAGAATTTTCAGTGATTCGGAATACTTAATTTCGACACCCCCCATCGAGAGTCGAGGCGCGTCATATTTTAATTTTCTTGTCGAAATTATTGCACTTGTTTTGTGAGGAGCAAATTTAAGTTTATTTGTTTTACCCCATTCTGTTATCCTGTCCAGTACCCTGTTAGTTTTTTGCTCTATCTCCAGAGCCGTGTGACCATCCATCACAATCACTACGTCGTCGGCAAACGCTTGGCTAAAAACATCCATCTCATCTAACATCCATAGCAGGGGGTCCAACAAGAGGTCCCACAGGATCGGTCCACCTATGGACCCCTGCACGCACCCCTTGTTGGTCTCCCTACTCACTTCCTTACCACCATACCTTACATTAACTCTCCTTTCACTCAGGTAGCTGCTGATCACCCGCCTCAGGTTCCCCGGACACCCAACCTCAGCCAATCTAACCTTTATGGCCGGCCACCAGGCACTGTCGAAGGCCCCCTCTATGTCCAGTGATACCACAACAGAAATTTTCTTCTCCTCCCTACACTTTCTGATGTGGTTCACCAACCTATAGAGGGCGTCTTCGGTGCTTCTTTGGGGCATGAAGCCATATTGGTTAGGGCTAATCCTGGGCAACAGGTAGAACCTGAGTCGGGCGACCAGCATCTTCTCGAAGATTTTGCCGAGAACAGGTAGAAGGCCGATCGGTCGATAGGCTTTTGGTACCCGATACGATTCCTTGCCCGGCTTCCTTAGCACCACCACGGTCGCCTGCTTCCACTGTTTGGGGAAGCAGGCGACAGTGAGGCACCTGTTCAGCAGTGCAAGGAACCATTCCGGGTTACATTCCACAGCGTGTTGGCAGATGTCCGACGTGAGTCCGTCCGCCCCGGGGGCCTTTTTGGGGTTGAAGGACCTTACGGCTCTCTTCAACTCCTCCATGATGAAAGGAGGGTCGTCCGGACCCGCCGGCGGTTCAGTGTCCAAGGACTCCGCCCGCCGGCGCGTCCGCCGATGTTCCTCACTTTCACCATTTTCCTGGTCCTCGGGGTAGAAAGTCTCCGCCAGCCATTCTGCGGAGCTCCGGGCGTCGAGGGTTTCACCGTCCCTCGTAAGGGGCAGATCCTCCTCCCTCCCTGTAGCTCTGCTCAACACCCTGTAGATGCCTTCCCAGACCCCCTCCCTATCCTGCTTCCGGCAAAATTCCTTCCAGCTCTCCACTTGCGCATCCTTTACTGCTTTTTCATACATCTCCTTTTGTTCCAGGTACAACCCAACGACGCGGTCTCTGCGATCAGGTGCTGCGTTCCGGATCCTGCGTTTCCTCGTGGCAACCTGCTTCTTCATCTGCGCGAGCTCATCATTCCACCACGACAAGGTGAATTTCTGCGTGTGTTTTTTGGTCGGCATTGTGTCTCTGCATGTCTGTGTGATCGCTTGTGTGTATCTGTCTATTGCATCTTCCACTTGTTGTGTGCTGTGTATTGTGTCTATGTCTTGTATAGTTAATTGTCTGTCCGACATCAGCTGGATCAGTTTCTCACGAAACTGAGTCCAGTTTGCCTTCTGCGTGTTAAATATGCGTGTGGTTCGTATTATGTTCGTGCCTGTGGATTTCTGTTGTCTGATGCCGAAGGATATGCCGTTGTGGTCCGAGCTCGTGAGACCCTCCTCTACTCTCCAGTCGCCCACTCGGTTCAGCAGATCGTCGGAGCACGCTGTCACATCCACGTAACTGGAGTACCTTTTCCCCCCTCTGACTGTGTCGAATGTCGGGATATCCCCGGTGTTGAGTATGTGTACGCCCATTGCTTCCAGTACAGCAGACACTTCCCTCCCTCGCGGGTCTTCCACATCGCCACCCCACCACGGGCTTTTAGCGTTTGCATCACCTCCCAAGACCATCTTATCGGAACCTAACTCGCTTCCTATCCGCATAAGATGGTCCAGGTAGGGCCCCACAGGCTTATCAGGCTCGAAGTAGAAGGACACTACAATCATCTCCCAGGCTTTGGTTCGGAGGGTGGCCACAACAATGTTGTTATTGCTGAGGCGTGTGTGTAGTTCGACATCCAACGTGTCGTCGAGTACTACAACACACGCCTTTACAGCACCACCCCCTTCCCCATCGCTCTGGTAGACCCTCACCCCATTGTATGTCCTCATACTCCTCGCCCCACCTATGTAGGGCTCTTGCAGCAACGCAACGCTTGCCTTACGCTTGGTGGCCTCGAGTAATAACTCCCTTGTGGCGATTTGGCTCCGCTGGAGGTTGGCCTGCAATACTCGGTACTGGAAGTACTCACCGGAGACAACTTCAGCAATACGACACAGCAGATCTGGCTAGAGCGTCCCACCTCTTTCTTTCTACGCACTCCCTATCAAGGGCACTGTGCTCCACACTACCTCTCTTGGCCTTAGTGCAGTTAATGCACTGAGGCACTTCTCTCCGCAGCCACTTGTCGCAAACAGTCCTCATATGAGGACCTGCGCAGTGACTGCATCGCTCCGTCTCCTCCCTGCATACCCTCTTCGTATGCCCATAGCCAAGGCAGCGGAAGCACTGCACCAGTGGACTATGGTCCTCTACTCTAACTCTGCCCATACCTATATGGACATATCCTACATTCATACATCTCTTCCACACATGTGGGCTCACTCTAACTACTAGGTGGTTCTATAGGGGGTTCCGCGCTTTCATCATAAACACAACTTCCACATTCCTCTCTTCCCCCTTCAGGCCTTCAAGGATGGCCGCGTTCTGGTTGTTGAACGCAGTGATGAAGTCGGCATTGTCGTGCTTCATTACATCCCTGAAGGCCAGAAGGGGGTTTTTGTTCTTCACTTCTTCCACAACTAATCCCTCATTCTTTCCCAGTCTCTCCTTAACCTTATTCCTTTCTTCCTCATTTACACAGCCGACGACTACCCTTCTATTCTTAACCTTTCTTACTCTTTCCACCTTGACCCATCCATCCTTCGCATCTACTGTCTTCCTTATCTTCTCCATCACCTCATCACCTGAGTCCTGCGTGTCCTTGGAGGACACCACAATTGAGTGCAGTGCTCTTGTCTCGGGGGTTCGCTCAGCGACCCCTATTGAGACAACACTTGCATAACTCGCCGGTTTGGCGACAGTTGTGTTGCTCTCCAGGAGCAAGTTCAATTTGTCTATTTTCACTCTACTCTCTTCCATACATCCCTTCATTTCATCCATTTTCTTTATCATCTCTTTCATTTCCTTACTCATACCTTGTTCCATTAACATATTTTTCTGTTTCAGGTACCTCATCTGTGCATCGTCAGGTGCGATCGTCGTACTTACGGGTGGCTGGGGGGGATGTAAAGGGTCCCTTCCCAGCCTTCCGCTGGTTCCTGCCTTCACACTGGTGAGTTCTAGCTCTAGTTCCTTAATTATTTGATAGAGTCTGTCTATAGAAGCCAGAACTCCCTCCTTTATCTCAGTTTTGAGATTTTTGGAGATTTTTATTAAAGCTTTTGCCTTCTCCAGACAGGCCCTGCCCTCTTTTGTTTTTGGCCTATTTTGCGGGATGGGACTTTCGGGTTTCTCATTCACAATTACTGTTTTAGGTTTTGATTTAGGTGCTGGAGGTTCGTTATTTACTTTGGCTTGTTTTGGTGATATAGCTTGTAAACTTAAAGCAAGTTCAAACTTGTCAACACTTTTTCTTACTGTTGAAGGTTTTTCAGGTTGCGAAAGGGCCCTGCCCTGTTCGGCATTGTCTTTGGTTGATGGCGAAATAGTGTAAGTGTCGTTCTTCGGGGGGGTGCGAATCATTGTGGTTTTCAGGGGGACTCGTCAACAAAATTTAAACCAATTAAAATTTAATACCAAAAGTAAATAAAACGAAATTCAATTTGAATAAATTAAAGTGTCAATTATAAAATAAAATAAAATGTAAATAAGTGTCAAATATAAGATGTCAAACTAAATCAAATTAATAATATCCTAAACTAACAGTTTCCCCAATAAGGGGTTAAACTGACCTAAACTAACTACTATAGATATATTGTAGTGTGTCTGACTAATACCTATGCACACAATTTAAACTAATACTAGCAACTACACTAAAAATAGTGTAGTTGGTCTTAAACTAATTTACAGTATAAACAGTAGCTCCAATAAGAGACTACTGGTCCAGGTCAATTTATTACAGATTTTTACCTTAGTCTTAAGCTCTTTTTCAGGTGCTGCGGATGCTGCGGCTTCTTCTTGCTGGTAGTGTTGGTTATCTTTGCTTGTTTTGCAGGTGACAGGTGTTGCAGGTGTCCAGGTGCTCCGGTACTTCGGGTGTGGCGTCCTCTACTTCGTCCGGTGCTGGTTCCTGAAAACTGCTGTCCTCTGCGATGTCCAGAAGCTAGGAGGTAGGTATTTTTGTTTTCCAGGTGGAGGTAGACCTTGCAGGTGTTCAGCTTCCCCTTCACCTGGTTACTCTTGCTTTGCTGATGCTGCTGAAGGAAACCGCGTGTCTCTAGGGCTTCTAGGAGCCGAGATATCGGGGTTTTTATATTTTCAAGATGGCCGCCGCGTTCTTTGCCTGGATTTTAGTTCTTTAGTTCCTCAGCCGTCCTTGGAGGTATCGGAGCCGAGTTTGGGCTCGTTTGTTTTGTTTCCTCGTCCTCTATCCGATGGTCTGGTTCTCCTCCTCAAATTCTCTCTTTGAGGTCGATGACTTCTGATGTGGTTCAAATTTGGGGAGAGGGTGGCTGAGGTGGTGCCTTCAATGTCGGTCAAAACCGCGCTCTTCTAACCCTTCAGGGAGCGGAGATATGGCCGCTTTTTTACGTCGTTTGACAGTTGCCGAGCTGTCAATGTCAAAGTTTGAAGGCTTTTATCTCGGCAACCGTTTGTCGTAGAGGGGGGGTTCTTGGGCTTGCTGGTCTTAGATTTTCCCCCTCTATTGGATTCTGGTGTCAGAATCCCGGAAAATTTTTTGGAAAATTTTTCCGACTTTTTTGGGTTTTTCGGGTTCCGACCCCACGGGATGTGTAGCCCTTACCCCCTGCTGCTCAGTGCCGAAAACCGCGTCTTTCTATGTCCTGTATTTACTGAGTAATCGGCAATTGAAATTTCTCAAAATGGCGGCCGAAACGTCAAAGTCGAAGTTTTTTGCCGATTACTCAGTCAGTTTCTGCTTGCCCGGATCGCGGTTTCCTTCTAAGGGGGGGATCTATACCTGGTCTAGGTAATGGGGGGTGAATTTGGGGGGGTTACAAATCCCCCTTTTTTCCCCCTTTTTTCGACTCCGTCAGATTGCCCTCGTCGAGCCCTTTGCGATGATATGTCGCACACCCCTGTCCGATGCCTGGTTCGGGAGCAATTTACCTTCGAAGTTTTGCAAGATGGCCGACAAAATGGCGGCCAAAACGTTTTTCGCTTATAGCTCCCGTTCTAGGTGTCCCAGAGCGACGTGCGACGGCTCGTTGGTTACGTCTTTGTTTCTGCCGTCTGCTCCTGGTGTCGCCTTTCCTGTGTTCCCAGCCGTTCCTGTTTTATCCCTGATTTTTACCTTTTTTAGGGTTTCTCACAAACTAGAGCAGCTGGAAGCACGCGGTTTTGGGCGATGGGTTGGGGGCGAGTGTGTACAGCCTATGGTGGTGGGTTTTTGTGCGGGAGCAGCTTCTGCGCTCCGCTATATTAGTTTTCCCGGAAAAACGGGTTTTCCGGTTTTTCTCCGGGTTGTAGTTCCGGACCACCTACCTTTTTTGCTGTGGGTGTTTTAAACTCTATTTATGACGGCTTGCCCGCCTGTCAAATCCCACGCGTCTCTGGTGACCACTGCGCTATTCACCGTCAAACTTTTAATTTTCTAATTTAAGTTACTCACCCCCTGTACTAGGTAAAATTTTTCTTTTAACGGATTTTGCCTTCCCTGTCCGCAGTCTCTCCGAATTCACACACTTCCTATTCCTAGACCCTTTATTTCCCTGACCTCGTGGGGACGCCAAAACTTTTACCACAAGGTCAAAGGTACTTCCTGGAGGTCTATAATTGTGAAAATCACCACGTTCACAGAGGTCACTGTCCTTCACTATGTCTAATAACTATCACTAAAATCCGTTCACTTTTGCGTCTTTTATCGCTATTTAAAATTTTTAATTTTTTACACTTTTTGTTTTTTCCACTTTTCACAATTTTCCCGCACTTTTTAAGACGCGCCCGAATCACACGCGTGTAGGGGGTACCGAGACGCGTCTTTTGGTACTAAATTTGTGAGAATCGAAGCACGTTTTACCACTTTTTTCGATTTTTTAAGAGGAGCGATAGCGAAAAACATGTGTTCTCGGCAGAGATCGGCACGAAACTGGGTTAGGTTAGGTTAGGTTAGGTTAGGTTAGGTTAGGTTAGGTTAGGTTAGGTTAGGTTAGGTTAGGTTAGGTTAGGTTAGGTTAGGTTAGGTTAGGTTAGGTTAGGTTAGGTTAGGTTAGGTTAGGTTAGGTTAGGTTAGGTTAGGTTAGGTTAGGTTAGGTTAGGTTAGGTTAGGTTAGGTTAGGTTAGGTTAGGTTAGGTTAGGTTAGGTTAGGTTAGGTTAGGTTAGGTTAGGTTAGGTTAGGTTAGGTTAGGTTAGGTTAGGTTAGGTTAGGTTAGGTTAGGTTAGGTTAGGTTAGGTTAGGTTAGGTTAGGTTAGGTTAGGTTAGGTTAGGTTAGGTTAGGTTAGGTTAGGTTAGGTTAGGTTAGGTTAGGTTAGGTTAGGTTAGGTTAGGTTAGGTTAGGTTAGGTTAGGTTAGGTTAGGTTAGGTTAGGTTAGGTTAGGTTAGGTTAGGTTAGGTTAGGTTAGGTTAGGTTAGGTTAGGTTAGGTTAGGTTAGGTTAGGTTAGGTTAGGTTAGGTTAGGTTAGGTTAGGTTAGGTTAGGTTAGGTTAGGTTAGGTTAGGTTAGGTTAGGTTAGGTTAGGTTAGGTTAGGTTAGGTTAGGTTAGGTTAGGTTAGGTTAGGTTAGGTTAGGTTAGGTTAGGTTAGGTTAGGTTAGGTTAGGTTAGGTTAGGTTAGGTTAGGTTAGGTTAGGTTAGGTTAGGTTAGGTTAGGTTAGGTTAGGTTAGGTTAGGTTAGGTTAGGTTAGGTTAGGTTAGGTTAGGTTAGGTCAGGTTAGGTTAGGTTAGGTTAGGTTAGGTTAGGTTAGGTTAGGTTAGGTTAGGTTAGGTTAGGTTAGGTTAGGTTAGGTTAGGTTAGGTTAGGTTAGGTTAGGTTAGGTTAGGTTAGGTTAGGTTAGGTTAGGTTAGGTTAGGTTAGGTTAGGTTAGGTTAGGTTAGGTTAGGTTAGGTTAGGTTAGGTTAGGTTAGGTTAGGTTAGGTTAGGTTAGGTTAGGTTAGGTTAGGTTAGGTTAGGTTAGGTTAGGTTAGGTTAGGTTAGGTTAGGTTAGGTTAGGTTAGGTTAGGTTAGGTTAGGTTAGGTTAGGTTAGGTTAGGTTAGGTTAGGTTAGGTTAGGTTAGGTTAGGTTAGGTTAGGTTAGGTTAGGTTAGGTTAGGTTAGGTTAGGTTAGGTTAGGTTAGGTTAGGTTAGGTTAGGTTAGGTTAGGTTAGGTTAGGTTAGGTTAGGTTAGGTTAGGTTAGGTTAGGTTAGGTTAGGTTAGGTTAGGTTAGGTTAGGTTAGGTTAGGTTAGGTTAGGTTAGGTTAGGTTAGGTTAGGTTAGGTTAGGTTAGGTTAGGTTAGGTTAGGTTAGGTTAGGTTAGGTTAGGTTAGGTTAGGTTAGGTTAGGTTCCCCCCGATGGTTGCACGCCTTGACGTGGCGGTGGGGCTTAGTAACCGTGGTTTGGACACCCACGGTGAAGCGAAGAGGCAACCAGGGCCGGCTTGTTTGTCGCCGGCTGGCCCGAGGAGGGCGCTCCCAGCGGACTGGAGGAGTCCGCTGCAGACGCGCTAGGAGGTGGGACCGCAGAAGAAGAGGAGTGCCGGTATTACGGTGCGCCGTACTCCCTATCTTCTGCGGCCGTGGAGGGATCGCAGGGGGAGAGGTGTGGTGGTGTTGTGCCACTCTCCCTACCCCCCTGCGAGCTGGCGGGGCCGTTCCGTACAGTTAACGGCATTGGTGGGGCCGCAGAGGAAGAGGCAAGTTGGTATTACGGTGCGCCGCTTACCCTATCCTCTGCGGCCGAGGTGTGGTCGGTGGCAGAACCATAGCTCAGATCTGCCACCGGGTGCCGGTTGTGGTGGCTGGTATCCGTGGCCTCCTAGTGGCAGACTCGGGGGGAGTCTGCTACAGTGCTGGTGGAGGCCGAGGAGGGAGGCGCACCCTACCATCTGGTGCGCCTGGGGCCTTCGGGCCTAGGATGGAGCCGCTTGTTGGCTGCTGCCGGCGGGGTCGCGGATGTGTATATCGTTCCCGTGGCCCCGTCACAGGGCGGCGTGGATGAAGGTGGGGGGTGGTTTTTAGTGGGTATACCGTGGGTCTCATTAGCCTATACGGGAGTCCCACATCACCACTCGGGTGCCCCCTGCGCCTGGGTGGTATGCGTAATGCATTTTCCCCTCCGGAAACAAAAAAAAAAAAAAAAAAAAAAAAAAAAAAAAAAAAAAAGGTTAGGTTAGGTTAGGTTAGGTTAGGTTAGGTTAGGTTAGGTTAGGTTAGGTTAGGTTAGGTTAGGTTAGGTTAGGTTAGGTTAGGTTAGGTTAGGTTAGGTTAGGTTAGGTTAGGTTAGGTTAGGTTAGGTTAGGTTAGGTTAGGTTAGGTTAGGTTAGGTTAGGTTAGGTTAGGTTAGGTTAGGTTAGGTTAGGTTAGGTTAGGTTAGGTTAGGTTAGGTTAGGTTAGGTTAGGTTAGGTTAGGTTAGGTTAGGTTAGGTTAGGTTAGGTTAGGTTAGGTTAGGTTAGGTTAGGTTAGGTTAGGTTAGGTTAGGTTAGGTTAGGTTAGGTTAGGTTAGGTTAGGTTAGGTTAGGTTAGGTTAGGTTAGGTTAGGTTAGGTTAGGTTAGGTTAGGTTAGGTTAGGTTAGGTTAGGTTAGGTTAGGTTAGGTTAGGTTAGGTTAGGTTAGGTTAGGTTAGGTTAGGTTAGGTTAGGTTAGGTTAGGTTAGGTTAGGTTAGGTTAGGTTAGGTTAGGTTAGGTTAGGTTAGGTTAGGTTAGGTTAGGTTAGGTTAGGTTAGGTTAGGTTAGGTTAGGTTTTTTTTTTTTTTTTTTTTTTTTTTTTTTTTTTTTTTTTTTTTTTTTTTTTTTTTTTTTTTTTTTTTTTTTTTTTTTTTTTTTTTTTTTTTTTTTTTTTTTTTTTTTTTTTTTTTTTTTTTTTTTTTTTTTTTTTTTTTTTTTTTTTTTTTTTCCATCCCCCTAACAGTATCAGGGCTTGTTTTATGCTGTATTTTTTAATTCTTTGCTCTTTTCATTATTTTCTTTTTTTATGGTCTTACAACTAAGGTTTTACAATTTTCGTTCTTTTCTTTTTCATGATTCATTTCTTACAATGCTTTTGTTTCGTCCTTATTTCTAGTACAATTTTTTATATATTAATTACAATAGTATTTAGGTCATCAATTGTAGAAATCAATATCAATACATCAATATTAATATATCAATATTCATGTCAATTTAGTTACAATAATTATATATACAATTCAGTACAAGGAGCAATATTTCAAAAAAGTCTAATAAAATACAGTAGCAATCATTAATATTCCAATAAAATATTCAATAATTACAATAAAATTACAATAATACAATAAAATCCAATAAATCAATAAAAATCCAATAAAATAATAAATCCAGTATGTCAATAATAAAACGATAAAACTACGGCACAAACATTCAACTTAACCCTACTATCACACTTAAAATCCTACATCTAGAGCCTACACTAATATCACACCAGTTTATCACAATTTTTCTTATTTGTATACACAGCGATTTTCTTACAAAAAGAGAGGAATATCTCCCTCTTTTTTCCCCCCAGGATTGAGGGTAGGTTCTCACCCGTCATCGATATGCCCAATTTCTGCTCAATATCGTATCTATTGCTAGCAAAAATTGGGCATTCGAGTAACAGGTGAGGAACCGTCTCCTCAACTCCTGGCTGACATGAGCATGACGGGTCCTCCTTCAACTTGAATCTGTTCAGGTAGAAGGCGAACCCGCCGTGACCAGTCAGTATCTGTGTAGTGTGGTGAGTTATGTCTATTTTCTTGACTATTTTGTGTGCAGCAGCAGCGCTTGGGAAAAAGAGCTTCGTGACTCCGGCCGTCCCTCCCACTTCGTATCTCCTGTCCCATTCCTCAACCGTATCCTCTCTTAAGATACGCTTGACGAATGAAACAGGACACAGATCGTAGTCAGGTTTCCTTTTCGACCCCAGTGCGGCCTCCTTGGCTAACTCGTCTACTCTCTCATTCCCTCTCAATCCTGCGTGCGCCTTGATCCAAAACAAGGAGACCTCCCGCCTCTGCAAAGCAGTTTTTCGGAGGGCCGCCCTTGTTTGCACCGCCAGGGGATGAGGGGAACTAAGAGTGACTGCCTGGAGTGCCGCTCTGGAATCGCTAAGGATACCGACCTTTGCCATTCCACTCTTGCAGGCTATACTTACTGCTCTTTGGAGCGCTAGAAGTTCGGCTTGGTAGACTGTGCAATACGGCGGCAATGCAAGCTTGACGGCCTTCGTCTCGGCCTCACCCTTCCATACGGAGAGTGCGGCTCCGACTCGACCCTCAATCTTGCTGCCGTCCGTATAGATCCTATGGACGTGGCTGTTAACCACGTCTACATATGAGTCCTCGTCTACCAACCCGAACCTCAGCTCTACCTGCTCTGCCGGATGTGGGTCCTCAATCGCTGGAGCCATTCGCTCCACCTCCCTGTCCCTCAATACCGGGTGTGGTACCCCCTTCTTGATCTCATAAATCCTCGATGCTTCGAGTATTCTGAGGTCAAGAGGGAGTACCCCAGCCAACAGCATTGCAGAGTTCAAGGAGACAGTTCGATATGCTCTGCAGATCTTTTGGGCAAAACCCCGTTGAACGGAGTTGAGCCTTTTTTGGACCCCCATCTTTTCCGCGGTGGGTGCCCACGCTGCTGATGCATACAAAATAGTCGGCTCTATTACAGCTATATATATTGTCCTAACTATCTGGGGGTTAAGCCCCCATCCTACTCTAGCAGCTTTGGCTAGCTGCTTGTATCTTCCTATAGCCTTTTTACACACGTTACTAACGTGGGCGTTGAACGTGATGCCGCTGTCTATTGTTAAGCCCAGTACTTTAATATTGTCGTAATATTGAAGATCTACACCCCCCATAGCGAGTCGCGGCATGTCATATTTCAATCTCCTTGTGGATAGCAGTGCGCATGTCTTATGTGGAGCGAATCTCAATTTGTTAAGCTCCCCCCATTTCCTAATCTTTTCAAGCACTCCATTTGCCTTAGTCTCGATTTCGAGAGCCGTATCTCCCTCAAATACCAGGACGATGTCGTCCGCGAAAGCCTGGTTGAACACATTCATCTCCTCTAACATCCATAGCAGGGGGTCCAGCAAGAGGTCCCACAGGATTGGTCCACCTATGGATCCCTGCACGCACCCCTTGCTGGTCTCCCTGCTTACTTCCATACCTGCATACCTGACACTCACTTTCCTTTCACTCAGGTAGCTGCTGATTACCCGCCTCAGGTTCCCCGGACACCCAACCTCAGCCAATCTAACCTTTATGGCTGGCCACCAAGCACTGTCGAAGGCCCCCTCTATGTCCAGCGAGACCACAACAGAAATTTTCTTCTTCTCTCTCATATTTCTGATGTGGTTCACCAACCTGTAGAGGGCGTCTTCGGTGCTCCTTTGGGGCATGAAGCCATACTGGTTAGGGCTAATCTTGGGCAACAGGTAGAACCTGAGTCGGGCGACCAGCATCTTCTCGAAGATTTTGCCGAGAACAGGCAGGAGGCCGATCGGTCGATAGGCTTTTGGTACCCGGTACGATTCCTTGCCCGGCTTTCTTAGCACCACCACGGTCGCCTGTTTCCACTGTTTGGGGAAGCAGGCGACAGTGAGGCACCTGTTCAGCAGCGCAAGGAACCATTCCGGGTTACATTCCACAGCGTGTTGGCAGATGTCAGACGTGAGTCCGTCCGCCCCGGGGGCCTTTTTGGGGTTGAAGGACCTTACGGCCCTCTTCAACTCCTCCATGATGAAGGGAGGGTCGTCCGGACCCGCCGGCGGTTCGGTGTCCAAGGACTCCGCCCGCCGGCGCGTCCGCCGATGTTCCTCACCTTCATCACTTTCCTGGTCCTCGGGGTAGAAGGTCTCCGCCAGCCATTCTGCAGAGCTCCGGGCGTCGAGGGTTTCACCGTCCCTCGTAAGGGGCAGATCCTCCTCCCTCCCTGTAGCTCTGCTCAACACCCTGTAGATGCCTTCCCAGACCCCCTCCCTATCCTGTTTCCGGCAAAATTCCTTCCAGCTCTCCACTTGCGCATCCTTTACTGCCTTTTCATACATCTCCTTTTGTTCCAGGTACAACCCAACGACGCGGTCTCTGCGATCAGGTGCTGCGTTCCGGATCCTGCGTTTCCTCGTGGCGACCTGCTTCTTCATCTGCGCGAGCTCATCATTCCACCACGACAAGGTGAATTTTTGCGTGTGTTTTTTGGTCGGCATTGTGTCTCTGCATGTCTGTGTGATGGCTTGTGTGTATCTGTCTATTGCCTCCTCCACTTGTTGTGTGCTGTGTATTGTGTTCATGTCTTGTGCAGTCAATTGTCTGTCCGACATCAGCTGGGTCAGTTTCTCACGAAACTGAGTCCAGTTTGCCTTCTGTGTGTTAAATATGCGTGTGGTTCGTATTATGTTCGTGCCTGTGGATTTATGTTGTCTGATGCCGAAGGATATGCCGTTGTGGTCCGAGCTCGTGAGACCCTCCTCTACTCTCCAGTCGCCCACTCGGTTCAGCAGATCGTCGGAGCACGCTGTCACATCCACGCAACTGGAGTACCTTTTCCCCCCTCTGACCGTATCAAATGTCGGGATGTCCCCGGTGTTGAGTATGTGCATGCCCATTGCTTCCAGTACAGCAGACACTTCCCTCCCTCGCGGGTCTTCCGCATCGCCACCCCACCACGGGCTTTTTGCGTTTGCGTCACCTCCCAAGACCATCTTATCGGAACCTAACTCTCTTCCTATCCACATAAGATGGTCCAGGTAGGGCCCCACAGGCTTATCGGGCTCGAAGTAGAAGGACACTACAATCATCTCCCAGGCTTTAGTTCGGAGGGTGGCCACAACAATGTTGTTATTGCTAAGGCGTGTGTGTAGTTCGACATCCAACGTGTCGTCGAGTACTACAACACACGCCTTTACCACACCACCCCCTTCCCCATCGCTCTGGTAGACCCTCACCCCATTGCATGTCCTCATACTCCGTGCCCCACCTATGTAGGGCTCTTGCAGTAACGCAACGCATGCCTTACGCTTGGTGGCCTCGAGCAATAGCTCCTTTGTGGCGATTTGGCTCCGCTGGAGGTTGGCCTGCAATAGTCGGTACTGGAAGTACTCACCGGTTACAACCTCAACAATACGACACAGCCGATCTGGCTAGAGCATCCCACCTCTTTCTCTCCATACATTCTCTATCGAAGGCGCTGTGCTCTTCGTTGCCTCTCCTCGCCTTCGTGCAATTAATGCACTTGGGCCTATCTCCTCGCAGCCACTTATCGCACTCGGTCTTCATGTGAGGACCGGCGCAGTGACTGCATCGTACCTCACTCTCCTGACAGTGCCGTCTGGTATGCCCGTATCCCAGGCAACGGGAGCACTGCACCAGTGGGCTGTGGTCCATCACCTTCACCCTGCCTAGTCCAATATGGACGTAGCCTTCATTCACACATCTCTTCCATACCTGTGGGCTTGCTCTAACCACTAGGTGGTTCTGAAGGGGGTTCCTCGCTTTCATCACAAACGCTATCTCTAACTTTCTTTCATCCCCCTTCAAGCCATCAAGGATGTTTGTGTTCTGGTTACAGAACGCGGTGATGAAATCGTCCACGTCGCATTTCATCACATCCCTGAAGGCCAAAAGGGGGCTCTTATTCTTCACCTCTTCAACCACTAGTCCTTCATTCGTTCTCAATCTTTCCTTCACCTTGTTTCTTTCATCCTCATTTATACATCCTATTACGACCTTTCTATTTTTTACCTTCCTGGCCCTCTCTACCTTTACCCATCCGTTTTTGGCGTCTATCGTCTTTCTAATTTTTTCCAGTACCTCCTCTCCAGTCTCTTGTCCGTCCCTGGAGGACACCATGACTGAATGCAGTGCCCTTGCTTCAGGAGGATTCTCTACGACTCCTCTCGAAGCAACGCTCGCATAGCTCGCCGGTTTGGCAATCGTCATGTTGTTTTCCAGCAACGAACTCAACTTCCCCATTTTTTCCCTATTTTCCTTCATGCTTTCCCTCATCTCCTCCATCTTTTGCATGTTTTCCCTTATTAACCTATTGCTCTCTTTCAGGTTCCTCACCAGTGCTTCGTCCTCTGCGTTTTGTACTGCGCCGGTTGACCGGGGGGGATGTATAGGGTCCTTCCCCGGTCCTCCATTGCTCCGGGCTTTAACACTGGTGAGTTCTTCCTCTAACTCTTTAATTAACTGGTAGAGCCTGTCTATGGCGCCGAAGGCTCCTTGCTTGAGCTCCGTTTTAAAATTTTTTGAGCTATTAATACAGCCTTTCGCTCGCTCTAGACAGGTTCTGCCTTCTCTCGTTCTGGGTTTGTTCGCGGCGATGGGGCTTCCGGTTTTTTCCGGAATTTTGACATTTTTGTTCACTTTTACTAGGGGTGCTACTGGTTCCGGTTTTTGTTTTACTTTTTCAGGAGGTGTTATCATGTTTTTTATGGCTATAGCCTCCATTTTATCAATACTATCCCGCACAGCGGGGAGTCCTTCCGGTTGCGACTGGGCTCTGCCCTCGTCAATCTCGTCCCTATTCGTTGGTGAGAGTGTATATGTGTCGCTGAACCGCTTATGGGGTGTGCGCATCATTTCAATAGGGGGACTGGTCAAGCACTTCAATATTTAAAAGAAGTGTCGGTTATAAATTAAATTGAAGTAATTGTATTGATTGTAAAATAAAATAACAATAAAACAAAATAGAATTGAATTATAGAATAATAATTGTCAAGTGTAAAATGTCAA